>CM037589.1:63958067-69550567 GCA_021018995.1 Chloranthus sessilifolius | reverse complement strand
GCCAGCCAATTCGACCACTTTAATATAGATCATTTGTTGAACAACTGTCACATATTAAAGTCCCCGGATCGAACAGTTTGAATCCTCTAGTGAACAAAGTTTTTAGGCTGACTTGGTTCATATGATGTTCTCTCACTTATCAATTCTGATTGGCCAAAGATGTTTGTCATGTGGCCTAAAGACTGAAAAGTGTGGCGAGGGTTCTATCTATTGATGTAGGTGGCACCCAATTAATCAAAAGGTTTAATAGCGTTAGACACAGTATTAACCCTCTTAAGGGTTGATATCATTTTTTCGGTATATTCTGGTCTTGGCCGTTCATGGTACCGGCACCAAGGATCAAAATTTCGGGTTGAATTTCGGTTTCTGGCATGTCTGAAACCGAAATCCAAAATTTTGGCTGAAAACCGAAATTTTGGAGTCCATACAAATATGAACTTAGATTTTGGTTTCGCTTTCGTTTCGGGCAAGCCCGAAACCGAAACATTTCGGTCAAAATTTTGAAATTTTGGCCGAAATTTTGATCCATGACTGGCACTGACACTGAGTTATAACACCTTACTGCTTATTGCTGTAGGAAGTTCCCAGAGGGAGTAATTTTAGTGATTCTGAACATTGCCTGGTTGTAGTTTACGATAATGCCATTTGTTTCCAAATTGCCCCCCACCAATTTGGTTGCAAGTAGTTCTATTTAAAAATTATATGAATTATTTTGAAAGTATTTTGGCTGATTAGATTGGAATCTTGCTAATTGTTACAATTTATTTCAAATGGCCCTGCCTATTAGGTTGCCTATTGCAAACCGATTCAAGTATGGTAAATGCACCCATTGCATTTTATATATATATATATATATATATATATATATATATATATATATATATATATATATATATATATATATAACGTTTTCTGCTTCTTTCATTTAATCTATTATGATGATTTTAACACCGTAGCACATTAGAACAAACAAAAATGAGTCCAATTGTTTTCTAGAGATTTTTGAAAAAAGACGAGCAATGGAGTTTGTGTTTACCGTGTTGCTTTAGAGAATTATATGTGGTGGGTTTCTTTGCGGAAAATTTAGTTGCATTTGGGTCGAATGAATTTCTTAGCCCTCAAAGATGTCCATTTTGTAAGAAATCCTGCTATTCTGTCAAATACCATGGTGCTAGGACGCAAAAAGAAAAGGACCTTGAGGAAGCTGTAAGGGACCTTATCTCTGAAACCGATGGCTTACTTTCTGTTGAAATTGACTGCTTTTTGGCAAAATTTGTATATAGATGTTTATGGGTTTTACTAATAGAAACTGGCAGAAACCTAATGTTCTTATTTTTATTTTTTACTTTGGTGGTATAGGAAGAACAGAAGTTCATTGAAGCAAAAATAAGGATGCAGTGTGAAGATTCTCTAAACACAGAATCGGCCATACCTGCTGACCAAATTCCTTCTCGTGTAGAAGTTCGATCTCCAATGTCAAGCTTCGGGGAAATGCCTAGTGGTAATTCTAATCTCACAAAATTCTCGGCATTAATCAAAATTTTTCTCCAAATGGGTGGTCTACTGAGTTCTTCACCGATTACGTGATTTGCCATTTTTTTTATATGTATGATTGTGATACATGCTTTAATTATGCTTTTTTTTTTTTTTATAATGATTGTCAATTCGTTATGTACGGGGATTATGTAATGCACCTATTTTATTGCTTAAAAAGATCATTTTTAGCTTTAATTTGGTTAAGATCTATTTTTTATTTTTTAATTTTTTCTATTATTTTTTATATTTCCCAAAATTTTCCTACCCTGCTGAATTATGTTGTCAAATCCGACCTTGGTTACTATGTTATGATGAATCATAGTTACAGAGCATTGTTATAGTTGTCAGTTGGATCCATAGTGACAAAGTCGGAGTTAGGGAATAATTCAGAAAAAAAATCAGCAAAATCAGGAAAAAAATTAATTGTGGAAAATTGTAAAAATATTTATTTGAAGAAGTCAATGATTTTTTGAGTAAGTTGTGATTTATTTACGAAGTTCACTGACAAATAAAATCACGACTAAAACGCTACTATTTCAGGAAGTGAGAGACTAATGTCACTATGGTTGGGGGTTTTATTTTTTTCAATACCACCATGTCTTAGGTGTCTCTCTGTGTTTGATCCTATTATAGCATGGTTTAATGGTATGACTTATGAGCAGGTGATGCCCATGATGAAAGGGACTCAGAAAGTACAGAGATGGCTGGTTCTCCTGTTCCAAATACCGGCAATGAAAGGTTCTTTTAAACTTTAGAACTTCTATCTTATCATTTAGGGTTTTGTTAATAAATTCATAACAAGCCATAATAAATATGTTCAAGAAACGCTTGCACTTTCACCATGAGAACATTGTGGTGGAAAGTGGAGTCCTCGACTTTGGGTTTGGCGTTCTCTCAATGGTAGTCCTTAAATTGAGATCAACATCTAACATTAATATCTATACCAATAATAGTGCCGATTACTCCGGTCTGCCTAACCAGGATTCTCCGTTGGTCAGACTTAATTGTTTAAAACTATCCCATCCACCCTCCCAAGTCTCAACACCATGTGCTTACAGGACCAGCACTAGGTAATGGCCTTTTTGTTCGTTGATGATGTACGAATCCTCCAACATTCCAATCATGGTTCAAAATCTCGTCCGATACCGGTACGTACTGGACGATACATACCAATGTTTTGTTCGGAACCAATACGTATCGTCCGATCCGGTTTTGGAGCTAGACGATACGTACCGGAAAACCAGTATTTTTAGTTTTAAACCATGGGCGTACCATCAGACAGTCAGTTTTAGATTCTATGTGGCACACATCCCAAAAAATGACCTGAAAATCAGGTTTGAGGGTGATGTGTGCCACATGATTTTCAGGTCACTTTTTGGGATGTGTGCCTCATGGAATAAAAAATTGACCATATGATGGTACGCCCATGGTCTCAAGATCCCATATGTGGAAGATTGGGACAAAAAACAATCTCGATCGTTTGATTTAAAAGAAAATGATTTTCAGCGTAGGTGCCCTCAATAATTCGGTAGGTGCCAAGAGATCTACCCTTCTCATATATATGGGGGTGTTTTTTGTCTTTTACTGGTATTGCATGTATATTATACATAGTCCTGTGTATGTGAAGTCATTCTCTGTTCTTTAGGAGTTCTTTTATTTCTTTATATATTCTCGTACTTATGAGGGTATTTTTGTATCTTCCTAGGAATGAATATATAAATATACATGTAAAGTGATTGCCCTTATTATCATGGATCAAAATCTCGGTTTCGGTTTCGTTCACCACCTGAACCGTAAATTGGTCAAATTTCGGTCAAAATTTTAGTAAATTTCGGTAATTTTCGGAAGATTTTGAAAATATGCTCTGAACTTTGTCAAACTTTATTTTTTTTGGTTTTTAAAAACTCTTTCACATTATTAGAATACCTATTTGCACTAGTGAGGCTGATTTTCGACCGTTCAAAATTACATGTCTATTACCATAAAATTTGGAACATAAAGTAGGCAAAAAAGGGCTTCATTACCTGAACTCGAAAAGCCAACTACTCAGCCATATAGAATTTCTGGCTGGTTCTTCTTCATCAGCATCCTGAACATCATTGTATTGCCATGGCTTATAATATTGTCCGTATTTATAGCCATATCTTATAACAAATATATCCCATACAAAATAAGCTAAATATATCCCATAAAGAATAACGATTATTTGGTGAGAATCCGACTAGATTCGACAAACTCCGGCAAGTTTCAGCCAGAACCGAGTGGATGCGGCGAAACCCGACAAGATTCGATAACTTACGGTAAATTTGGGCGAGATTCCGTCAAAATCTGGCGAAAAACCGGCTAGATCCGGCAAACTCTGGCAAGATTCGGCGAGAATTGAGTGGATACGGCGAAACCCGACAAGATTTGGTAACTTACGGTAAATTTGGGCGAGATTTCGTCAAAATCCGGCGAGAAACCGGCTAAATCCAGTAGATGGAGAAAACAGAGGAAAAAAAACCCAAATCTCAGCTTTAAAGAGGGCAATTTTTTTTTTGAATGGCTACAGTGACACTATTGGCCGATAATTTAAATTCTCAGCCAAGATTTTGATCCATGCTTATTATCAGACTAAGGAAGACTAGATACTCTCTCTCCAATTTTTTACATCATAACATAAGAAAGATCATAATTATGCTTGAAGCTCAGAAGAGGCATGATATTATAACTTGAACTAAAAGTCTGCTCAAATTAGACTGTCATTTCTTGCTAATACTTGATTTCAGTTCTTGTAGTGGTAGGAGTGTCGCCATTGTTGTCAAGGTCACTTGCTTGAGGAACTCATTATTTTATGTTTATGAGCTTTAATCTTATAATACTTTTCCATATTTTTTTTGCTTCTGCTGGAAAATAGCCAGTTTGTTGGAATCCAGGGTTGTAACAATAAATAATATTGAACAATATTTGAACACAAAATCTTTCTTTTGGTGAGGAGTTACGTTGTGGATCTAGCATAGGGTCTCTGGGTCTATGAAGTTGCTTTTGTTTGCTAATTATGAACATAGCAAGCATTATGTATATAGTAGCAAAAGAGAGCTACTCTCTCCGCTGAGATCAGAAGATAACCATGCCAACTGTTGGCTTTCAATCAGAGGTTGACCTTCACATTTAACTGCCAGTTTTTCCTTTTCTTTAAAAGGCAGACAGTAAGGGCTGTATATTTCCCAAGGATGGTAACGCTCCATTAATCGTTGAAAAAAACACTCATCTTTTGCTAGCAAGTGCTGTAGCATACATGTCAAATCTTTATGATGAGTCTCATTTTGATAAAAAATACAGAATTTAGTGGAGATGTAGGACTCGGAACGCCTACCCCAAATAGATGCAATTTTGTGATGATGACTTATTAGATTTTAGATGTCACTTACACCACACGAGCATGTTGCTAATAGGTTAAGTTTCTCTCATCTCTCATCACCGTCAATGGTCTAGCCACTTGATTTTGTGCCTTATCTAGTGAACCCAGCCTGTGCAGTCACCCTACTGCTAAGCAGGTTCTTGCACTTGCCTGAGACAGATAGCTGTATTGCATTTACCCTTTAGGCCTTCTAATGCAGACCATAACGACCACCATCTTTGGAAATCCCCATCATTCTAATAACTTAAAACTAATTCACCATCTTCCTCATCTCATCCAATGTATTGTCAAAGAGGGCTGAAATTTAATTTTGCATTAAAAGTTGCATGATAAAATGTATCAATAAGACGTCGACCAAACCTCAAGGGGTTAGGTGAGCTGGCCAAGTACCTACTTTCAAAAGCAGGAGACCTGAGTTCGAATCCCCTCCCCCCCCCCTGAGGCCACCCTAGGGATTTATATCTTGTGCTGACCTGGCATGTACTGAATTTGGGGTGTGCATGTGCTCCTGGGATTAGGCGGGTGCTCTAAGATGCCCGGATACCCAGGTTATCAAAAAAAATAAAATAAGACGTCGACCTTACCCAATTTCAGCCATTGGCTCTGGTCAGTGAAGGGAAAATTCTCAGATAATGTTCTTGCCAATTGTTAAATTAATGTGTACAATCTCCTTCGTCATTTTGAAGATAAAGAACTCCAGATAAAAACTGGATCTCCAGATAGAAACTCTACTTCGTTTTATCTACTGAATTATTGAAACTTAAATTGTTGTATGACTGGGTAGGTAATCAGTATACATTCCTATCATGCAGGGATGAAGAATTTGATCTAGATCTTGAAGAGATCATGCTAATGGAAGCTATATGGCAATCGATTCAGGTATTCAATACTAGTTGATTTTTCTCTCTTCTAGTTGCTCCCTTTAGTTTTTGCATAGAATATTGGAATCATAAGTGCATGAAAGTTCAAGGAAGACGCTATTTGTAATATATAAAAATTTGGACCACATGTAAGCCTCAACTCTGTACGCAGGATACTAGCTTACCGAAAAGTTCAGCTCAACTATATTGCAGAGAAAGTGACAGAGGTGAGAATGTAATTCATTCACATGCTATTGGATCGGAATTGGATGAATCAGGATCTGAAAATGGGTGCTTGGCAAGTTGTTCTTCCGCAACTGGGGATGGTCTTCTGGCAGTAGGGAGTCGAAGTTTGGGAACTTTTACCTCTGACAGTGACCAAATGACGGAGAGTATTAGCATTAGATCCTGCTGGTCGACTTCAAGCAGTCTTCACAGTATCTCTGAAACATCGTTTGGAAGTCAAAATTGTTCTGATGATGGTGCAGGGTCAAGGTGTTCCCCCCAGTTTTCAAGCCCTATTACAGCTGATAAAGAGTTTATGGTGGCTGATGAATCTAATTTGTGATCTGCAACAGATTATTACATCCACTTGGCCTTGACTATTACACTTGAAGGTAAAACAAACATAAATATTTGTTTTTTCCTTTTTTTCATGTTGGTTTTATTTAGCTAACCACAAATAGATGGGACAAGTCTATGATAATGATGCTGGCTTTACTTGATTCTAATTTTCACTGACATCTTTTAAAATGAGTGTTGCCCTAAAAAAAAAGGTCGATATATTACCCACTACATTCATAAAAAATTATATTAAACAATATAATTTGCAACTATGAAAATGTTCAACATCGATCGATGCATGGGAAAAAAGCTACCAAAAATATGGGAAAGTTTATAGAAAAACAAAGAGACATGGTAAATATAATATTTATTTTCTTTTTTGACAGGTGAAAATATGATATATGATGTCTTATGCTCTGTAAGGAACTAAGATTAGGTAAAAGAGAACTACTAGAGAAAAATTACTTTTCTAGCTGTGTTTTGTTTCTTTGACGTACATATTCTAGTTGTCAACATGGATAGATCAGCTGCCTAGTTGTTGCGATCTTGATTTATTAGTGACCCTAAATTGATTTTTAGAATGAGGGTGAGTTTTATGAGCCAAGGCAATGACAAGTGGATCCCTCATTTCCTCTTTTTAGTCAAACAGGTATTGTATTCTTGTTGGCTTGACCATGTGTTTTTCTTTTGGCAGGAAGCAGGAGTTGTTCAATCTGGGGAGCTCTTATAAAATATAAAATCTGAAGATAGAGAAGGTACATGTGATCCATGCCATGGTGGTTAAGTTTTGGTCTGCATTGTCTTCGATGATGTTATGGAGTATTCAAAGGAGAAGACCAGCTTGATATTTATATACATAATTTACTCGTATACAGGCATGTGGAAGGTGAAATGTGAAAATAAATTTTGAATATATGTGTATATATGAAGAGTACCTTTAAATCCACCCACCAAATCTTTTTGAGTTCACCCATGCTGAAACACATTGACTACATTAAATCAGACGATGGACATTGTTTATTGTCCCAATCTTTCACAAGATGGATCTTGAGATCATGGGCATGCCATCAGACAGCTAGTTATTTTTATTTCATGTGGTACACAGTAGACACCAAAAAAAGTGACCTTAAAATCAATTTTGAGCATGCACGTAATGTTAAGGTCACTTTTATGAGATGTGTGCCATGTGAAATAAAGCACTAACCGTCTGATGGTATGCCCATGATCTCAAGATCCATCGCATGAAAGATTGGGACGATAAACGATCTCTATCGTCTGATTCAACACAACATATTTCAGCGTGGGTGAACTCAAAGAGTTGGTGGGTGGGTTTAAAGGTACTCATATATGAAAATGGGACGATGCATTTAAATGCATGTCATGAACCATACATCTTGTTTGCTAGATCACGTGCCACAACGTGATTGAGAATTATTATACCACATCTAGGGTTTAATCTGTTCCATAGGTTTTTAGGGTTTTTTTGGATTTTCTCCCTTGAAATCACAGTTCAAATTTGTGGCACTTCTTTTGAGCAATTCAAGTCATTAGTGTCCTTGTATTGGGAGGAGCTACATGGGCTGAAAAGTGATGGTCATTGGGAGATTCTTTCATATGGATATTTCTGTAGATTGTTTTAACCGTCAATATTAAAGCAGTCTGATCGGATGGTTCCAATGCTCTGATGTATTGATTTTTGGGCTGAGTGAGGGTACAAAGTGATGACCACTCATGAAAAAAGTTAAAATGATAAAAAATGAATGGCAAGTGGCCTAAATGGTTGCATCTCAGTCCACTAATATTGATGGATAGCAGACGTAAATGAGGGTCTCTACTCTAGCATTCTATGTCCAAGGTGGTAAAAAATGTGGGCCTCCAGCATTTTATATCCAAAATTGTTATAGCCAATATTGCAGGCTGTTTTAAAAACAAACTCTTGTTGGCAATCCCAATGTTGTTTTTATCATATGATACGTAAAAAGAGAACAGCACATATTTGCAATTGCGCCCATGGATCTTATGACCACCATACTCTATGCTCCTCCTAACATCATCATTCCTCTTTCACATGTAGTTCCTACTAGTGTTATGTTCACAATTATTATTTGAAATACGGATGCTTTATTTGCAATCCAAAATACTTCAAATGTAACCCATCCATGCCATCCATGATTTGCATTAGAAAATTTATTGGTTGCAAATAAGATAAAGCTTGGGCATACTTTCTTTGCAACCTAAAAAACTTCAGGCACCCCACCAATGGGCTGTAATGAAATCTGGGATTTTTGCAAACGAAGGCATGAAGTGCAACTGTTCACAGGGTGTTTAAAATTTTTATAAAGCTGGCTATCCGTAATTGGCAATCCTTCTATTTTGTAGTATTTTCGTTATCTATGGTGGTAGCTAACCTGGTTTTGGTATCTAAATTCCTGCTTAGCAAAGTTACCTCATTAGGTCCTTATAAGGTAAAATCTTTCAATTTTGTAAATATCTTGAAATCATGCTTCGCCTTAATAGCTGCAACTTGTTTGTGTCGCCAAAAATCCTTTGAAAGATACGTGAGCTGCAAATAAAACTAGGGAGCCATTATTTGCAGATACAAAATTGGCCCTTGCACACAAAATATAAGAAAGGTTTGTTATTTTGGGGACCCGTGTTGTGTTATATGAAAAGATCATCTAAGCCATCTGATTTGAAGGCCACAATCTAAAAATCAAGGGTTCTAAGATTGGCAGTGCTGCTTAATAAATAGATTAGCGCTAATAAAAAAAATGAGTAGAGAAATAAAACTCGCAAAGTAGACCGCACAGAACTATTAAAGATAACATTATTTTCTTGCCACATAGTGCCCCATGGTTCTCGGGGGCCGGAATATGGATCGAATTCCTCCCTAAGATTGGATAAAAAATAATAAAAGAATCATTCCTACAACAAACTTCGACAATCGTTAGTAGCCATTCATTCACTTGGTGTACACATTTTTCAATGTAATGGTAAGATGAGTTCAATCTATTTATAATGGATCTGTGAATCACTTGGCATCAGCCAGTTGTATAGAAACAATAACCCATACACTTTCAAGATTGAACGGGACTAATACCATATACGAACTCAACCTGCTTGCAAAATTACTTATGGATGGACGGTCTCACGATAAGTTTAGTTTTTAACAAATTAAAAAAAAAATTGTTTACTTTCTTTCTTTAAAAAAACAAATAAAAAATTAAATTTGGCAACTTCATAAAATTTTCTCGCTTCTGAAGTCCAAAGCCTTGTTCCTGATTCATTGATCTGCAAAATAGCCTAGGTACAGAGATCTCCATCTCATTTCTTACTTCTATTTTCGATCAGTCCAGGTTCTTCTCTGTTTTCATTATTTTGTTGATATATTGGTGTCGATTAAAAATATCTAAAATAAAAGAACAAATAAAAAACCTAGGGTTTGGAGGATTGCTCTGGTAACAAAACACTATGGTACCTTTTATTGATCTGTCATATGGTAGTTCCCCCTATCATTTCCAGGTGCATGTTCCCTTTGACTTAGACCGTCAGATGGATGGACCATGGTCCAAAATGCACACTATTTAGGAAATGCTAACCGTTCGATCAACTACTTGCGTTTGGGTACTCGACAAAAATGGTCCAAAAAATTGGTTGATGGATGGTTAAAGTTGTCTGATCCGTGCAATTTCATGGCCCAGAAATTGCAACCGAGCAATTTCTCGATTTTTCCAAATTTGCTGAATTCTTAATTTCTTATCATCAAGATACATGATTTAATCATACCTCGATCATATTATTTCTTATGATTATAAATTCTATATTATTTAACTTTGAATAAGTTAAAATATAATTTTGATAACCAAGTCTTGCCCATTAATGCACACAAAAAAATTCCAAGACACTTTAAACAGTCTTAAATCTATATTGAAACTTAAATCCAACCGTCAGGTCCAATATGAACCTAATCAACACACATCAATTATCCATAAGTTTCCAACCGAGCAGTGATCCTATCGCTGCGTGAGTGATCATGTGCTTTTCTCATAAAAGCTCACAATCTTATTAGTTCAGATTTTGAACAATTCGTAGATGTGTTTTTGAACTTTTTTTCAAAAAAAACTCAAATTCTCGTGTTTTTGAGTTTTCACTTTCTTAGTTTAGACTTTAGAGGGGTATTTTGCCTTTAGCTTTCAGAGCTCATCATCTATGCATTTCCGAGTGATTTGTTAGGAAATGAGTTTCTCGCTTCACTCGCAAGTTGGAAAAGCTTAGAATACACAAGCTTCGAGAAAAACTCTCAAACACAGGAAAGACTTGGTAAACATCACTTTTTGAGTCAAACACTCAGATTTTGAGCCTTTCTATACTATCACTTGCGTGATCTTATATCCCATGGAGCTACCATTCCGACCAAGATCAATTGGTGATGGAAAAGGCACAACTTAATATTTTAAGGTGTTGGGAGAGTGTTTTGAGTGCCCCCTCCTTCGGGCCCACGAGGGTTGTACAGAGACTCAACAATCTCCCCCCACTAGGACCACCTGAGTGGAACTCGAACCTCTGACCTAACTCTGATGCCACTTGTTGGATCTTATACCTCATCGAGCTACCATTCCGACCAAAATCAATTGGTGATAGAAGAGGCATAACTCAATGTTTTAAGGTGTTGGCATAGTATTTCGATATTGGTGGTAGGGTGGATCTTTTTATTTTATATATATGGGAAAAGGGGAAAATGCGCCAGGGTGTAGAGATATCTCTATGCCAAATGATATGGGCATGATACGTAGCTCTCTTTTTGTGAAGTGATGGGTGACATTAGGATCACATTACTAATTAGAGTTATACTTTAAAAATATTTTAAAAACTAAATACCCTTTCAACCGTCAGTCTTAACTTTTTTAGAAGTCTTTTTAAAGTTTCTTTATTTTCTGTCTCTTCTCTCTTTTTCTAAGAAAGTATCAGACTTACTTTTTCAGGGGCACTGACGCCCTGAAGTGAGGCACTGACACTTTGGCGCCGAGGTGCCGACACTTTATTAAAAAAAAAAATGGAGCGTCGGCACCTCGTTTTCGAGGCATCAGCGCAATTTTTTTTAATCGAAGCGCTGACGCCCTTAAAACGAGGTGCCAATGCTTCGATATTGAGAAAATTATTATTACTTTTTTTTATCGAAGCACTGACGTCCCTAAAACGAGGCGCCGACGCCCCCTAAAACGAAGCGCCGACGTTAGCACCACGGAGCTGGGTGGTGCCGATTCGCCACGGGTGCTAGCGCCACACGGGTGCTAGCGCCTCAGTATCGGGTGCTAAGCGCGCCTGTCGGGTGCCGGCGCCTAATTTTGGGTGCTTGCGAGGTGCTAGCACTTCACTATGAGACACTATATTTTTTGAGTAAAATATGTTTGAAAAAGTAAGTATGATACTTTCTTAAGAAAATTAGGAGAAGAAAGAGACTTTAAAAAAGTCAAGAGTGATGGCTGGAAGGGTATTCAGCTTTTAAAATATTTTAAAAGTGCAATTATAGTTAGTAATGTGATCCTGCTCATGTCAATTAGCGTAGAGATATTTCTACGCCTGGGCGCATATCCTCGGCCCCCTCTCTTTCTCTCTCTTTCTCTCTCTCTCTCTCTATATATATATATATATATATATATATATATATATATATATATATATATATATATATAAGCCTCCAACGAATCATGTTCATCCTATATTTTGAATCACTGATTACTTTGGCCATTGGTTGAAGCAAATTTCATTTGTTTTCTTGGGTGGCTAATAGAAAATATGTTGTGTTGTCGTTATGGGTTTTCCACGTTGAACTGAAAACAGCACCAGCTGATTTCCGCTTCCTACAACAAATCAAACTAGACACTGTTTTACTCGCTACATTGGGTATCCCAAGTAGAATTAAAAATACCCAATGTAGGTTTAGTTTATTATAACCTTATTCTGATTTGTGCTTAGTTTCTCAATAGGTGCAATTGGCATTGAACTAAATAACTAGGCAAGTTTTCAATTGCAAATGCAGGTCGCTGGTTTGGCTATTAAAGTCCTCTCTGCATTTTGTTAGACTTTATCTCAATCTTGATGCTTACCTTGGCTCAAAGGATTTTGTTTACTTATGCATGCAAACATTAATCAAGTTTGAATCAACTCAGCCAAATAAAAAAGGGAAGAAGAAATTTAATAGGTGAAAAAGTTCGAATCCCTAGGCTATATATAATCTGAACAATCCTCACCTTACAAGCTGATTTTATCAGGTTGAGTTGTACTTATGAAATTCTAAATGGTATCAGAGCAAGTAATCACAAGAATGTAGAGAGACACGTTATACATGAGGGAGTGTGAATGATAGTCCCACATCTATCTTTTGAGGTCTTCACTACTAGCGAGCTTGACTGATACCTCATGCTGATTGAGATATCTGCCTCAGACCCTTTGTTTTATTGTATAATAGAGTTGTCATGCCAACATCTACTACACCGTGGCACTACCCTGCTCTCATGTCCACTAATCTTGCACTCAATATATTATGCACTCGTTTTGATTATTTTCAACCATCTTAGATCTAAAGCATTTATCCGTAGTTCCAACTTATGAGTTACATGCTTTCTTGTTTGACCCGGTATTAAGGCTGTGTTTGGATTAGTTCTTATAAAAGCAAAAGCAGCTCTTTGCTTACTCTATGTAAAATATGCTCTCAAATAGAATAAGTATAGAACAGTTTTATCACTTAAATTAAAACAGCTCCCCGTCAAAGCAAGTGAGAAAAAGACCTGTATTACCAAATATAAAAATAATTTTTTACCGAAGCCAAAAAATAAAAGAACTGCTCTATACCCCCAAAAGAGCTAAAAACGCAGCCTTATCATGAATGTCTAATGTGACTTCAACCATAACTAATGCCATCAAATGACTCAAAGCACCGTTTTTGCAATCCAACTCCAACTGGAATGCTAAACTCTTAAATAATATTAATATATTCATTAAATTGATGAAAATCGTATGCAAGGTTGTCATAGCGTGCGGTGAGGTCATGGTGAAAAGACTCGCTACTGCACAACGATACTATGACGGGACTATTTTAATTTTTAATTTTTATAGTATTTTTTTTTTTTAATTTTTCATTTTTTTTTATATAGGAAGAAAAAAATTCAACTAGGCATCATCCTAATATTGAGGATTTCAGGTTGTAGACATAACGAATATCAATAAATTTAAAATGGAACCGAAAATTCATGAGCATAACAAGATTTGACACACAAAATTGTCTACAAAATTTATAAATTATTATTTTCTTTCTCTTTTTTATTTATAATTTTTTATTTGGTATAACTAGGAACATCCTATGATCAAATAGATGAGTTGGTACGAGGAACCCGGCCGGTGCACCACATCTACATGAGTCAATCCCCTCCACTGATATATATATATTTGAGAGCCAAATAAGTGTGTGCGTGCTAGGACCTAACCATTCCCCCCAATTCCTTCCTTATTTTTAAAACTTTCAAAGAAACCCACAAAAGTAAGAGAATTAATAATTTTGTCATAAAAGATCTCTTTCCTTCCTTATTTTTAGCACTTTCAAAGAAACGTACAAAATTAAAGTGAATTAATAATTTTGTTGTACAAAAAAAAAAAAAATAATTTTGTCATAAAAGTTATTTTTTCTTTTTTATTTTTAACACCTTCAAAGAAACCCACAAAGTTAAGAGAATTAACAATTTTGTCATACAATATTTGACTTGCTTTGATATCCAATTCCCTTATGTGGAATATTGGGCCGAAAAATGATCTCCATCAACTAATACAAAGAGTCGATGGTTTTTTGCATTGGTGCCCCCCTCTAAGATTTCACGGGTGTTAAGCTACCCAAATAATAATTTATTAGAAAGTTTAAATCCTTTGAGCCACGATTAATGTACCTTTGATAAAAAATTTTCATTATACCTAATCGATTTTCTGCTTTTCTCATCTAAAATTGAAATCAGACCGAACTAGAATTGGTTCGGTCTGAACCGATTTTCGAGTCGATTGGGGCTGCTTTAATTAGTTAGAATTTCAGGTCAGGTTTGGATTTCGGTTCAAAACTTGCACTCATACGTAGTCGTAGGACTTAGACGAACACTTAACTTTATTTGACTTGGACAAGCATATGATACTTCTACGTAGGGATCTCAACAGATCGTGTAGACTTGATACTCAACCTATTCGGGACGATTTTTTTATTGGGCTAGGCACTAAACTTGACCTATTGGGCTAAGTTAGGCATGAAGTGTCAAACACAATCTATAGGTACGGTTGGGTCGGGTTAAGGAAAAATTTGGTCGACTTAGTTCGAGTTACATGATATCTATAAATTGACTGTCTGATGGTACACCATTAAACTCAAACTCCATTATGTGAAAGATTGAAAAGAAAATCAATCTCCATCATTTGCTTCACATCAGTTAATGATTTTTCGAATGTAGTGCACTTAGAGATATGGTTGGTATAATTAGAGCTATCATTTAAAGAAAAGACTTGGTATTTGGAAGACTTAGGCCAACTGGAAACTTCATCTTAGCTATCGGATTTGAAGGTCATGATCTAAAGATGTTTAAGGCAAAAGATTGATATAAAATAAAATCTCGATTATATGATTCAAAGCAGTCAAATATAGATGAGATGATGGCCATTTATTGTGTTAAGTTATATAATAGAGATTGAAGATTTTTAGAATGTGATATTTAAATTGGACGAATTCGATGGCGTCTCCACATTTATATTAACACGTGCAAGGAACATGCACTTCTACTAGTAGTCTTAAAAGTATTACAAAAGACCTATATTTAAATTATTAGATAGTTTAAAAAGAAACATTAAAAAAAATAATTCAAATTTGGTAGGTATCGGCGGATACCTACCTGATAAGATACATATCAACCGATACTGTGCAGTACTAGCCGATATCATTACCACCCCGAACTGGTATCGGTATCAATTGGCCAAAATACCGATACGTATCATTTATACATATCGGTATCGGCCAATACTTGATACCTTGATAATAATTATCCAAAGAAAATTGTGAAGATAGAGTGATTAACATTAGGGCGATTTACTAAAAAAGGCCTTGTGCCCTTTTTTATCACCTGAGAGTCGGGTGGTATTATTTATAACCCAGGAGCGCCCCAACACCCTTTGAACGGGTATCCAAACAGTTTGCGCCCTAAATTTGAAAGGTTTAATGTTTTTTTTACCCTTAATATAAATATACCCTTAATACAGATTAAATTATAGTTATGCCATGCCCTAAAAGAAGTTTGGTCCGTTTCCTTCCTTTCTGTCCCTCTCTTTCTCTAGGTTGAAAGACCTTCCACTTTCTTCTTCTTATTGACCACAATAAGAAGAAAAACATAGCAGATATACAGAGAAAATGAAAGGTATGGTCTCTTTATCCTTCCTATTACATCTTTGATTTTTAGGGTTTCGGTCGTCAAGCTGGAGGTGCTTTGGTTTGGAGAAGATGAACCAAGAAGATGAACCATATGACTTCCTCCGTGTGATTTAGGGTTTCGGTCGTGAGGCTAGAGGTGCTTTCTTTCTCGGGCAAAACTCACATAAGGAGAAATGAAGTGGGTTTGGGCATCAGGGGTAGTTTCGGCATAGGGGGGAAAATGCGTTCCACGTATAAGGGATCATGGATGATAAACAGCAGGGTAAACCAGTATTGGGGCACTCTCAGGTATTTTAAAAAAAAAAAAAAAGACTTCATGAAAAATTTGTTTGGGGGCCTGATTCAGTACTTTCCTCAAATTATAAACGGAGGACAGATTTGTTGAGAACAAAGTGCGGCAGCTGACCGCTTGACTGGCTGCACTGACTTGTATTAATTGAGTCCCACCAGAAACACAAGAATCCTTTTTCCTTTAGACAAAGTTGTTAGTTCGGAGAAGATTATCAAGCTTCCTAACTCTCAGAGTTGATTAATTATTAAACAAAAAAAAAAAAAAAAAAAAAAAAAAAAAAAAAAAAAAACTCTGAGAGTTGATTATCATACTCAAAATGCGTATGCTCATCTCTGCCTCTGAATGTCTTAAGCATCCCAAACCTTTTAAATACTTCCTAGTTTGGTCAAAGCATATAGATTTCAAATAGATTGTGGAAAAGGCTTGGAATACCTACACTTACTTCTGGCAACCCGATGTTCCTGTGTCCAACAAAAACTTAAGTTTGTTAAGGATATTGAATCTATTGATCCGACCACCTAAAATAATTGCCCTAGGATCTAAGTATATGATCAATTAAAATAATAAATTCACAATCCATAAATTAAAATATTTGTGCGTACCTTATCGCGAAGATCGTGACCGTTGCTTTAGCTTTAATCCAATGTATTAATCCGTGTCGCCTTCGCGAAGAAGAAGAAGGTGGCTCTACTCGCCTCTTTTGCTACACTCTCTTAATGGAAAGATGCCAAAAGATTTGTGTATATTGAGCGGGGGACGTTCACTTATATATATAGCATGAAGAGTCATGCCCTGCCTAGAATACAGTCCATCAAGGTATTCTAATAGAAATAAGAGTCACATGAAAATTAGGAAACCTAAAGGTTTCCTTCAATTCCCAATAATGCCCTTTATTATTTCAAGCAACTGCAATCCAGGGTTTTATAAAATCCTAGTGTGTGTGGGCTACACAAAATAAGTTAGTTTCCATAAAAAAATTCAACAATCTCCCCCTTGGTCTACACACAGACTATGGTTTTAAAAATGACTCTCACTGGATTAGACAACCAAAATGAGTACACTCTGAAAACGAACGTTGTTTGAAATAACTTAGGTATTCCTAAAATCACCAAAATTTAATAAAAATATAGGAATGGATCATGAATGCACGTAGTATACCATTTTCTGAAATCGATACTACGACAGTTCCATGATCACAAAACTATAATTAACAACAAATTTGAGAGTTTGATAACCGATTTAACATGTGAACTAAATGCACAACGAAAGTGTGTAAATCCATAATGCCATGCTCCATATTCGTCATATGTTGTTTTGACATTCAGAAAACTCTGACTTGTGAAATACTTTACCTTATCCTCAGAACAAGAAGTTATTAACGTGGTGCCTAATTACGTTTAACTTCGAGCAAATCCAAAGAGTATCAATACTCACAGACAAGATTAAGGTAAAACCTTATTGCCTCACTCACCAAGGTGTGTCACCCAAAAATTGTGAAAAATTTTACCCTCAATTTGTGAAAAACTTCACCCAAAATAAAAATTTTCTATTGACTCACTCACCAAGGTGTATCACCCAAATTGTAAAAAACTTCACCCTCAATTTTGTGGAAACTCCACCCAAAATTATAGAAAAATTCTACATATTTTTATGGAAAACTCCACCCAGAATATACATGTATATATAAGACAATTTTTAAGATGCATCAATGATAATTGTAATTTAGAAGTGAGATAACTCTCACTCAAATGAAAAGTGTAAATGTTTTACGATTCCACAAAATGACATACTAGACATAATAACAAAGTCAAACATAAAAATTAACCACCAATAACAACAAAAGTAGTCAAATAGCGGAAAATTAAAGAAATGTTCATAAGAATCTTTATCATTCGGTTGGCTTAGAGTTCTCCTCATGATAAATGCCATTAGGATTCTCCTTCAACAATTTCTTGAACATAAAACAGTTCTTTATAATATCATCAGGATTCACCCATCATGCGCAGATTCAATTTTAGAGCCTTTAAGACGTTCTTCTTTAGCAACACAAAGTGTGATAAGTTGAGTCATATCCCATTGCTCCTTTTGAACATTGTAGATAACTTTAAAAGTGTCATAAGCGCTTGGCAATGATCGAACACCCATGTGAACTACCAGTGCTTCTTCAAATTTAATATTTTATTGACGAAGTCTAATAGCCAGTGTAGATAACTTAAGAAGATGCTCACGGATTTTTTCATTACCATCATACTTAAGGTTCATGAGTTGACCCAAATACTCATACTGTAAAGCCTTCTTTGAGCCTACAAATTGATTCTGAATGTTCTTAAGTAATTCCTTCGTTGTTTTGGTAGATTCTATACCTTCTTGAATGACTTTACTAATAGAAGCACGAATAATCATCATAGATATCCTGTTAGCCTTCTCAGACCGAGTAAAAGAAGTCTTTACAGACTCCATAGCATCCACTGATGGAGGAGGAGGCTTGTTTTCCGTAAGAATAAAGTTATAATTTGAACAACCAAGAATAATCTTAATGTTCGTTTTCCAAGAAGTATAATTAGAGCCATTCAAATGCTCTATCCTTGTCAAACTTTTCTAAATAGAAGTCTCTTCCATTATTTTATAATTTCAAAGAAAAGTAATAAATGCATCACCAGTGAATGAAAAAATATCATGAGACCATAAAATCCACCAAGGATATAGATAATAAATGCATCACCAGTGAATGAAAAAATATCATGAGACCATAAAATCCACCAAGGATATAGATGATAAATGCATTACTAGTGAATGAAAAAATATTACGAGACCATAAAATCTACCAAGGATATAGACACGATAGCATGTCACAAAAAATCTAAAAGACTAATGTCTATAAAGGACTCTAAAATGACTATAAGTCATTAATATCCACCAAAGATATAGACATGATAACATATTACCAAAAAGTCTAAAAGACTAATGTCCACAAAGGACTCCAAAATGACTATAAGTCATTAATATCCACCAAAGACAAAACAATTCTTATTAGGGGTATGAACGAATTGATTAGAGCGTTTTATCATGTGTAAATAATTTACTCTCTGGGTATAAATAAAGTGCAACATCCAGCATCACCTTTGGACAAAAATTGAGTGTATAACCTATCCTCTCCCTCAGGGCGCAGAAAAATGCGCGTAGACCTAATCATTTATGTTTTTGATTTGATTCCCGATGATTCACTACCTTTGGGCAAGAGAATCATCATTCTCTCTCTTTTACACTTACGACTATTCTATTCACCTAATTTATACGAAATTAATGAATCACCTTTGGGCAGAATCAATAACTTCATGTAAACCAGTGCACAAGGTGATCTTAATAAGATAAAATCTTAAAATTCAAGAAACAACAACCTCCATAGAATGGTCACCTTTGGACATATTCAATTCTACTTCAATTATAGTTTCTCGAACGACCACTTTAACGGTCTTCCTTAATCCCATTGAAAAGACCTAGACCTGATATGTCTAGTCTCAAGAGTTTAACCAACTCACCGTAAAGTGCATATGCGTAGTCATGCTCATAGTGAAGAAAATTATAAAATAATATTTAAATAAATTTGTAATGACAAAATTTAGGCCATAGACCTATGAGCTTGCACACATATACACTTAGGTCATAGGATCAATCCCTTGATCCAAAAGCTCATGTAACAACAATACACTAGGCACATTATTAGGGTCACCGTATATTACATTAATTATTTCCGATAATAAATCCAAAGCATAGGACTCAACGAGTAAATTGAAACCAACTACTAATAGGTCAAGATCGGACTCTAAGATTTTGGCAAGTGTGGCTCTCACACGTTGATCCGAGCCCAAAATGACCCAAAATATAGGAATTAAAGGGCCACTCAAAAAGCACCAATGTTAGAGCCTACCCACATATATTAAAGCCCCTAAATGCACATATTGATATGTACATGCTTGGCATTGAATCCGTACTACTTATATACTTTTGTGTGCTTACAAAACCAGGGATCTTTCCATTTAGACTCTGGTACCGCAAGAGCACCCGTACCTTATTGTGATGAGAGGAATAAAGTATCCAAAACAGGTCAAAATCCCAGCCAATGTTTTCTGATGCCTATCTACTTCTCCAGCCAGAGTACTAACATTATCCCAAAAATTCAAATTCCAAAACGTGTTAAAATAAAAACTCTAATCCTACTTAACCCCTTTATCACCAAAGTTTATCCAACGGTCAGGGTCTATTTTCTTGATCGACATCAAAGTCATGATCACAAACGGTAGAAGAGAAACTACACCCAAGCAGATGGCCGTGTACTTCACATTAAACAACTGTTTAAATATTTGATGGTAATAAATTTGTACTTTGAGAGTAGTTCATAAAAGGATCCAACTTAGAAACGGGAGACAAAATTGAATCCGTGATAAAAATAGCTTATCATCAATTAGGAGTACTTTAATCATTTCTATATGTCATACTAAATTCCAGATAAAAAGATATGAGTATTTTACACGGCCACGTTCAATGGGACAAAACCTTGTAACCACTACTAATCCTGCCTTTTGTTGGAAAAGGCAGAACTCCATAATAACAAATGGAACCATGAGTTCTGAACCACCCTTTAAGAAAGAGTAATGTATTTTGACCATAATTGATATACTCGAACTGTAAACAGGAATCAATCATCCAATTTTCCAGTTTGACCTGGCTGAGATCTTAAAAATTCAGTCAAGTTTTTCGAAGAAATCTAGCAAAATTCTTGGATTTTTGGTCCCTTTAAAACACGGAGATCTGATTAAGAAAACTAATGATAATTTTTGATTAAATCATAGCCTAAAACTTGGCTCTGATACCAATTGTTGGATCTATTGATCCGACCACCCAAAATAATTGCCCTAGGATCTAGGCGTATGATCAATCAAAACAATAAATCCACAATCCATAAATTAAAATATTTGTGCGTACCTTATCGCGAAGATCGTGACCGTCGCTTTAGCTTTAATCCGATGTATTAATCCCGAGACCTTTCCTACAAGGAAGAAGAAGAAGGTGGCTCTACCCGCCTCTCATGCACTCTCTTAATGGAAAGATGCCAAAAGGTTTGTGTGTAATGAGTGAAGAGTCATGCCCTGCCTAGAATACTGTCCATCAAGGTATTCTAATAGGAATAAGAGTCACATGTAAATTAGAAAACCTAAAGGTTTCCTTCAATTCCCAATAATGCCTTTTATTATTTCAAGCAATTGCCATCCAGAGTTCTATAAAATTCTAATGTGTGGGCCACACAAATTAAGAATTTTAGTTTTCATAAAAAAATCCAACAAAGGAGGCAGTGAAAAAATGGAATTTGAACCAATTCGATCTCATTCAAGATAGACAAAATAAGGCCTAGTCTGAAGCGAGTGAGATTCAAATAATTAAAAAAAAAAAAGTCCTCTTGATTCTGATCTTGCGAAGAAGGAGAAGGTTACCTCTAGAAATCTTTGGGAAGCACCTGATATTGAAGACAGAATTTGGTAAAAGAAAAGCCAGGGTCCGATGGAACAGTCACGGTGATCGATGTACAATTTTTTTTTAATCTTTCACTGATTTAGTGCTTGGATGGCCATGAACAAGAAGCTTTCGACATATGAGAACCTTAATACGAGGGGGATCACATTTGTCTCTAGATGTGTACTTTGTTGGGAAGAATCTGAGGACATTTGTTCTTCAAATGTTCTTTCACTAATTAGATATGGATGAGATCGTTTAGAGCAAGAATCAAATGCTACAAATCGACAATAGGCACTCTCCGTGAAGAAGTTGTAGATCTTAACCAAAGATGCAAAGGAAATAGCTTGCTTGCAAGATCTGCTAAAATTGTTTTTAGCTTCTGTAATATGACATTGTTGGAGTGAAAGGAAGGAGCAACAGGATCTTTGAGGGCTCTTGTACCAACAAAATGTCCATCCTCCATAGCATTATGGATGAATTGCGAGGTAGATTGGATGATGTACAAGCAGAGCCTAGGAGCAGGAAATTATGACCACAGGGATGTAGAGAGACACGTTCCAAGTGAGGGGGAATGATAATCCAACATCGCCTGTGGGCTGGAAGGCTTGGGCTATATATAACCTGAGCAATTCTCACCTTACAAGCCGGTTTTGTGAGATTGAGTTAGGCCCACGGATTTCTTTACTTTGAAGAAGGAGAGCAAATAAAGGACCGTTTATTCTGCAGATCAGACTCAGTGGGGCCCTGGAATAGTTCCCTTCTCTCTGTTCATTCCACCTCTCAATCTGCAATAGACATTTGAAGATTTTTCTTATGTTCATGGGAGAATCATGCAAGTAAGTCTTCAATCTCCAACTAAATATCCTACCGTTGAGCATTAGTGGCACATATTTATGTTTTGTTATTTTGGTCATTAGTGGTTAAAGAGTCTAATTAGTAGTTAGTATTGGGAGTTGAAAAGTCACTTAGAAAATAGGTTAGTTTTAATTATTTAGTTAATGGTTGTAAGCTGATTTCTATAAAATGGGGATCTAGCGAATGTGTAAAAGAATAAGATTTGATTTTTTTTTTTTTTATGTTGAGAGCTAGAAGCCTCCATTTTAAGAGTAAGTGATTCCTCCACTTTCGGTGAGTGATTCCCTAACCTAGGTAAGGGATTCCCTAGTTTTGGCATGAGCGATTCCCCCCAGTGTGAGTGATTCCACCACTTAAATCAATTTTTATATGGGCACTTTAGAAAACAATGCCTCAAAAAACAAACTTTTTAGCAAAAAAGACCCAACTTCAAACGTTTTAGAAAAATAGTGCTTTGATGGATTTTGGAACTTCAAAAAATGTGCTCTCACGGTTTTATGAAGTTCCAAAATCCATGAAATCACGATTTTCCTAAAACATTTGAGGTTAGGTCTTTTTTGCTAAAAAGTTTGTTTTTGAGGCATGTTTCTCTAATTATCCCTTTTTATATTTCGTATTGCATCAGGAAGAGTGTGGCTACTCCCAGATTAAGAAATTCACATGGATGGGTGCAACCATGGAAGAGGAGACCGTGCAATGGAAATTATGTGATGTGGTAGATGAAACATTGGAACACATTTTTTGTGTTGGATGTTTGCAAATTAGATATGTGAGCCATGCTGGGAAATCGAGAGTCTGGCAATAAATCAGCAAGGGTCTAAGTTGGGAAAAATTGTCAAAGTAGAAAAATATCAAGGATAACAAAAAATTTAAATAATAATAAAAAATATATATCATAATATATTTCAAGTTAAAAATAATAATTTTAATAAACAAAATAAGCAAAACCTAAAGATTTTTTATGAACAAACTAAGAACAATGGTACAAAACCTAAAGGTTTTTTCCCCTCAAGTATAAGGGGAGAAAAGAAAAAAAAAATTGGACCAACATATCACAAACATCTCCAATTAATTGATCGAGTCGCGACTTGGCCGATTAATCGGCGATAAAGTCAAGATGAAAGTCACCGACTTTTTATGATTTTTTGAAAAAATCGGAGACTTTTGTGATTGATTCCCTCCACATGCAGAGAAAGATTGTACATTTTGCAAGTAATACTAGGAGTGGGGAGCAAAAAGAATCAGAATGCCTCCATCATTATTTACCTCATAATGCTAGGTTGAACTCAAGGCAGCCCTCATTAATGGTAATTTCACTGTATTCCAACTCATCCAAGTGAGCCTTCCTTTTGTAGAATTTTAATGGCCTAACTCGACCTCACAAAACTGCATGTCTTGTAAGGTGAAGAGTGCTGTCACGACCCAGAATCCTTACCCGATATCGAGGGCTTAGAATTCCGTGTTATGACACCGCACGCTGGTTAAGGCGATAAGCGGACATACACATAATCTATGAATTTGAAATAGCATATGGATTGAGGCATTTAAAATAACATTAAACGATAAATGACTCATAATTAAAAGCGAAAAACATAGATTATAATAATGAAGTACTTAATCCTAATCATGCGTCTAGGATATCAAATCAAAATCAATTTCAGGTAGGGTAAAACGATCCCAAACGTAAACTCACACAATGTATCAAGGCTAAAACAAGCCTCTCAAGAAATAAGGAAAAACTAGAGTAAAAGGGCTCTCAAGGCTCGTAGAAATCTGCCGGATCTACGCTCCCCTCCGGATGATAGCCAACGTCTTTATCTACGTAAGCCGCCTCCGGAACAGTAGCTCTCGCGTCATTATGAACAGGATAAATAGAATCTTCACCTGAAACTGTTTGATTTGGGAGGGGGGTGAGTTTACTCAGTCACGTAAACTCAGTGGGTTGCACAATCGATCCACCATAACTTACCCAGGTGATCGTGTGTGCAATCGCTTGAGTTGCAGTGTATTTTGAAACTAAAATTAGCATTTAAATAAAATGACTAAATTATTTATAACTCATAACCTATCATAATCCAATTGAAAAACATATTATAACATGAAGGGTACATGATGCTTCTAATTTTCTTATCTCTTTTTCCTATTTGTCTTATCAACTTAACATACGTGACATATCGTAAGTCTTATTAATTACTTTATACGTCTATACAATATACTTCGTATCTTATTTTATTTAAACGATCTATGTCATGATCGCTGCTCGAGCCTACCACGCGAGGTCCATGTGTAGATAACTACCTAACCTTCATATCATAACATAAACCACCATCCAGCCAGATGAGGTTGCCGATATAGTAACTATGATGTCCCTTAGTTCGAGATAAGGCTATAATGTCCTTAAGACCCGTCTTTGCTGTAGACGTTAGGCCCTTACGGTGGCTCCTAAGGTATGACACGTGTAGAAACTTAATTTATATATAGCTGGCCTTCACAGCTTATCTTAACATATCATAACATTATTCGGTTCTGGACTTAAGTCCCCGCCTCGATTTTATATTTGCGTGGGCTTAAGTCCCCACTTTCTTAACATACATGTGTCTTAACATATTCTTTTCTCATTTTTTCTTAAAATATAGTTAGAATGGGTCACGATGCGATAGACTTCACTAAATCACGTTTTCCAAGGGACGGGTTCCGTAGTAACCTGGATGTACTTCGTGTGGTATCCCATACTACCATAGAGGGGTTGCATCCGTACATGAATGCTTACATTTCAAGTTTCACGTGACCGTGAAAGAAATCCCACCGTGACGAAGGCTTATGTCATGTGCCATATCTTATTCTTAACTTATATGTGTATGCCCTATCGTAATTTTTTATATGATGAATGTCATATGATAATGGTAAATATATATAAGAATAAACTATAACATAAACCTTAAATATTTCATATTTTTGAAGAAAATTAATAAAGAGCATAACATACGAAATATTAAAGTAAAATAAAAAATAAGAAATATTTTACTACATTTATTTTCTTAATAGAGTTAAAAATATACTTCGTTAAGGTTAATTATATCCATAAAATTTGGTGATTGACTGGTATAACGATCCGACATATTTTAAAATTCTAAAGGGGCACATGTGTCTATTTAAGGATTGTATGAGGCTTAAAAGAGGTAATAGAATGGTATGTATTGAAAAACGTTAATATTTGACTCCTTAAACTTATAAATTGTTATTCGATGCAAGCTATTTAATATATTTTATGTAATTTTAGTGATTTATAAGTCTGGAGATAAGTTGAGTATAAAGTAGCCCAAGAGTTAAAAAAAATAATATCCAACCCGTGCAACTTTGGATCATCTAAAATATATCCTGACTTACAGCTCAAATTTGACCTTTAAATCATTAGATTCGTGAAATTTCTATTTAAGACAAAGTTGTAGATCTCGTTGTCTTCTTTCCAATGCTGCATGAATTACTTCAATCCGAATTCGGAGTAAAAAGTTATGACTAAAATACCGAGACTATATCTGTTGAAGAGTTTTGCCGAATTTCACGAAAATCTGGGAAAAACGATCCTATCGATTTTGGGCCGAATTCTTATATTTTTAAGACCCAAAATTTATTAAAATTTAAGAAAAATTTAGAGTTTTCTTTTTAAGAAATAACTGAATAATTGAAGATGGATTTAGAGGCACCCACCTGTTGAAGCGTGATTCGAATCCTACGATGATTTGTGTTGATGAAGATCGAATTCGCGAGACGATATGCCCGAGTCTTTTCGCGAGAATTTCTTTCTTATAATAGATCGGTCGCGCGGTGATGAGAAACTTTAATGGTGTAAGATTCTCTGATAAGATCGAAAATCGATGGAGATCCAACAATGAATTGTGAAAGATGGCACTGCCGGAGCTTTTGCAGAAAAGAGGGAATGGAGAGAGACAACTGAGAGAAGAAGTAAATATATATCTAATTCCCTTTCTAGGTTAATTCTAATTAAGACTTTCCAAAATAGTAATTTTTACACGCAAGTAGAATTCATACGTGACTTGAAAAGCTTGAGAAGAGATTTTGCTCCAGCACTTTGTGTAAGCACCAAGGTAAATGGTGATTCTCTCCCGAAATTACAGTTATGCCCTTTAACCTGCTTCACTCTTCAAACGGGCGTAACTTTTTATATTCTTATCAAAAATTGACAAATTATATATCGTTGGAATCGTATCGGCGAGTACTTTGCAATGAGTCTATTATTGATATATAAAAAATTAGACTATTTCTAAAGTAGGTAGATTCCGGTGTGGAGCGTTAGCACCACGCACTGTGTAGTATATCATCTAATACCGTTAAATAAAATTAAAAAAATCTGGGTTATTACAAGTGCCCAAATTATATATGGACCAAGACCTCCAAGCCCACAGGCAATGTGGGACTATTCTAACACCTTTCTCTATCCATGCCATTCCATTTTGAATTTATGCAGTCATCTCAGTACCGAGATCAGCATTTTGAAGAGAGACATGAAGCATACGTAGTTATGCTACCTAGGAAGGAAAGATAGGTTCCCTTCTAAGGAGATACTCTTGGTTTCGTCCTTTCAACCACAAGAGCTCAATCAAATTCATTTTCTTGTTGGAATAACTTATGGAAAAGTTTTGAGAGATGAGAATAAATTGCATGTGGTCATGGTAGTTAAAGCAGACACCATTGTCATGGTGACGCTATGGCTACAGAAAACGCCATGGAAGCTGGTGGTGAAACGTCAGAGCACCCCTATTATCGCTTAATTATGTCATTGATCAATATCTTTGAAGGCATTTTAATCCTAAAAATGTATACTATAACTATACTTTTTAAGGGTCAAGTTTCCTATTAAACACAGTAAGATGGTTGAGACTCTCTCTCTCTCTCTTCTCTCTACATTGGACGACAACTGTGAGTACAATTTTTTCTTCCTGATTTATTAGAATATACATGATAACTACCACACATCAGTTATCTTAACCAATTGTAGTTATCTAAATTAATTGTAATCGTGAGTATTTGTAATCTTATTTATACATATAATGTAACAAACAACCACACATAAGTTATCTCAATCAATTGTAGTTATCTAAATTAATTTTAATCGTGAGTATTTGTAATTTTATTTATACATATAATGTAACAAATCATAAATAATGTAATCGGTTGTGGAAATATGTCTTCTTCTTTCTCTCGTACATCTTTTTAAAAAAAAAAATTGTTTTTATTATTTTATAATTTTAACATGGTATCAAAGTAGGGTTCCGCTATCATATTTTCTTAAAGTTTATTGACGCATAAACTTTTCATTTTCCTTTCATCTCTTCTACATGAAATTAACTCATGTAATTTTTATTTTTTTTGTCTTCATCTCTTTTACATTTAGTAAGAGATGACTTCTTATTCGTGTGGATGCATTTTCCACATTAATTTGTTTAATAGATGTGAGTTTTCTACTTTGGTCTTAATGTCCTTTTCTGTTCCATGTGGATGTCTTTTATCACATTTTCTGTCTACGTGGATGTCTTTTCCCACATTTTCTATGGACTTCTATATTCTATGTGTATGCCTTTTTTTACATTCTCTGACCTTCTATACTCCATGTGGATTTTTTTTTTTTTTTTTCATCTTCTTTAGCCTTTTATATTCTACGATGTCTTTTCCCATATTTTTTGTGGCCTTCTATATTCTACCCAGGTGTCTAGCCTTCTATACTCTTTTACATTCGATTGTGGAAATATGTCTTCTTCTTTCTCTCGTATATCTTTATTATTATTATTATTATTATTATTATTATTATTTTATAATTTTAACATCCTTCCCTCTATCTCATGACCAACAGAGTTTTGTCTATTTCAGACATTGGGACCGACGGAGCTCTCTCAGATCCTCTCCTTCATCATTGTTTAAGTTTTTATTTTTCCAGGCCTTTTTTTCAGCTTCCGTTCGGACCATCTATGTCTCTAAGCAAGTGAAATTTGTGATTTAGACACAAATTGTATGCCATGATCACTTGATCAGAATTGACAAGCATATTTAAGTTTTACAGATTTCTAGCCTTCACTCTTTTTCTGAAATGGAGTAAAATAGCGAGTAAATTTCCTACTGGATTTTACTTGGAGTTGCTACTACGTACTCCACACATTCACCATGGTCGCTACACAGGTTCAATCTCTTGGAAAAATGATCAAACCTCAGAGATGCACAAATATTTATGACTGTGTAATTAGTGAAGATAAATTTTTTTAATCTTTCACTGATTTAGTGCTTAAAAATATCTTTGCATCTCCAAGGGGTTAGGTCAGGTCCTACCAAGAAGGACCCTAAATCGGGTTTAGGGTTCTACTTTATCTCTTACCATCCAAAGAGAAGAGAAATGCTTGTGAGAGAAATTAAAGGAGTAAGAGAGTGAAACGAGTGAAAACTTATGAGAGAAATGAAAGGAGTAAGAGAGAGAAATCTACGTGGAGGAGAGACAAAGGAGAGATCCAACCATATCTCAATTTTTTTTTTCATCATCCAACAAAATAGCAGCCTTATTTTGGATAAGATTTTAGCCAAAAAAAAAAAAAAAAAATTCTTCTTTATTCTATCGAAATAGCAGCTTTATTTTGGATAAGATTTTAGAAAAAAAAATACCGACTATTATTTTCGAGAAAAATAATAAAGAAAAATCTTGTTTGATCGCGGGTGATTGCGCACACAGTATTTTTTTGAAACTTTTTGTAGATATTAAAACTTATTTTTCTTTATTTTTTGGACAATTTTTTGAAAGTTTCCAAAATTTATTCAAAATGACCCTCCACAGAAATCAGTCTCAGGTATCGGTTTGCTCGAGGCCGATACCGATATGTATCGGCCAATTAAAAAAAAAAAAGAAACTAAAATCTCGGTTGAAACTGATACGTATCGGCGATACCGATACGTATCGGTTTGGCTGAAAACTGATACGTATCGGTAGTGGCAGATTTTTGATACCTTGCTCATAAGTGTCTTCTTGATTATTTTTTTTCCTTCTAAAATTTAGATACTGCGTGCGTAATCACCCGTGATCAAATAAGATTTTTTTTTATTATTTTTCTCAAAATATAATAGCGGTATTTTTTTTTTGGTCAAAAATCTTACCCAAAATAAGACTGCTATTTCATTGGTATAAAGAAGAAAATTAATTTTTTTTTCTAAAATCTTACCCAAAATAAAACTGCAATTTTGTTGGAAGGAAAGAAAAATTTTGAGAGACGGGTGGATCTCTCTTTTCTCTCTCCTCCACATAAGTTTCTCTCTCTTACTCCTTTAATTTCTCACACAAGTTTTCACACGATTCTCTCTTACTCCTTTAATTTCTCTCCAAAGCATTTATTTGCTTCCATGAGTAAGAACAACGGGGGACCTGACCAAACCCCCAAAAAGAGAGAGAGAGAGAGAGAGAGAGAGAGAGAGAGAGAGAGAGGGTCCCTTCATATAGCCAAATCAAGAGTGACCTGGGTCTAAACCCGCCTACTAATGGGTGGTTGGTGGTGAGTAGTGAAATATGATGATATTTTACCCTTAAATACTTACATTTAGCCGTCCGATAAAGGCTATCTGATGAGAATTACTAGATTTGAAGTGTTTCAGGTAAATACAATCCAAGTGCATAAAACAACCCAAGAATCCCAAAAATACTATCAAACACTGCAACCTTGGGTCATCGAGAACTTAGTACAACTTTCAGCTTAATTTGGACCTTCAAGACGTCAGATTCATGAAATTTCTAAAACACAAAAGTTGTAGAGCTTTTCGTAATCTTTCCAATGCCACAACAAGAATCATATCAATCCGAGTTCGGAGCAGAAAGTTATGACCGAAATACCAAGGCAGTGTCTGATGCAAAGTTGAGCGGGAGTTCACGAAAATCTGGGAAGGTCGATCGATCGACCTTCTAGTCGATCAAGCGAGGGAAACGATGGAGTTTGAGACGGAAATGACTTCTTAATGCAGATATTTAAGGAGTCGATCGATCGACTTCCTCTAGTCGATTGATCGACCCTGATAGTTCGGGTTAGGAAAGCTGCGCGACTTGGAGAGTATTTAAAGCCAAACCAACAACTCGAGAAGGGGGGCTAGATTAGAATTTTCTTTTTCATAGCTAGACGTAGAGATAGAGATTTATTAATTTTTTCAGAGCTTTTGTTCCTTTAATCTTTTCAGCATTCCTTTCTTTAATTTATTATTTTTGTTCAGTTGATTCCTAGTTTAAATTTAAAGATTAGTAGAGAGCATTGTTAATTTCGTTTCTAAAGATCATCGTACTTGTAGATTAAGCTTGGATCAAAGAATTTCTATTGAAGGTTGATGTATTTTTAATTAATTAAAGTGATGTTATTTTTCATTCCTTATTTGTTTATGTCATTTAATTACAACATGTGTGGCTAATTTCTTAGGGATGAAAATCTAATGATTCCCATCCGAGGGATGTACTTCTAATAATATGAATCTATGATTAAAATATGAGATTTTATTTTATGGTTGTTATGTTGTCACGAACGGATGAAATCCCCGCCATTAACTGGGATCGAGTGTGCCGAGCCATGCCCTGGATCTCAGATCCGTGACGATAATTTTACCCTAATCATTATTATATGGTCTTTTTGCTTTCATTGTGTGGATCTACTTATGATTATGATCCGAGATCAAGTGTGTCGAGCCATGCCCTTAATCTCAGATCTATGGTGGTATTCTTATTGAAATTTTTACCCACTTTGGGGATGATTTTTATTTAAAATCTAAAATCAAGTGTGCCGAGCCATGTCCTTGATCTTAGATCTATATTTGAAAATCATCCCTGAAATTAAGTTCTGATTGCAGGGATGCAATGTGAAACCTATCCGGGTTTTGACCATTTATCTTTCATAAAATATGTTTTTCTTCAATGGTATATCTTATAGTTTAAACCTTAGATTTATATTACGGAAAGAACAAACCAAAGATGAGAGGATTTAGTATCTTCATCTTTACCTTTATTTTTGAATTATCAATTAAACTTTATTTTGTAGTCAGTAATTACCTTCTCATAAAACCGCCTAAATCATAATATTGGTAGGGTATTGTTTAATCTTGGTAGATTTCTTGAATTACTGTCTCATCTTTTTAGATCTTTCAAAATAGTCATCGTGGGAACGATCTCGTACTCCGCATCCACTATCTACAATCTAATTCGTGCGCTTGCAAGTAAAACATCACAATTAAAATTCACAACAGTTGGTTTGGCTAAGATATGTTCCAATGATGGTTACCACTTAGACAATTTAGATGTGAGCTACATGACATAATGTTAAATCTAATTTTAATGGAGTAAGATAATTTAAAACTATATATGTTTCACAACTGATCCTCACTAAAAATAAAATGACCCCTCTTCGTCTTCCATTCACCATTTCAGCAGTAGAAAAGCTGAGAAAAGGAAAATGGAGAAACCAGTAGAGATAGCAAACTCAAAGATGTTTGAAGGCTTTAACAAAAGATACAAACATTACAGTGAAACCCTAGGTTGCTCTATGAATTTCTATATTTACTTCCCTCTCGCTTCTTCTCTTTCCCAAAAATCCCCCGTAAGTACTAAACTCCTCTTTCCAGATCAAAATTACTCTTTCGGTTGGGTTTTCAAAGGTTTTATCTTCATTTTCCCATTTCTAGGGTTTAACTCATTACTAGAGTTAACGATCGGAGTGTTTAATTAGCTCGAAGAGTCCTAGATTAAGAGATTTTTTTCATTGAATTAGCTTGAAGAGTCCTAGTTTGATTAGAAGTGTAGTCATAGAAATTAGAAAATATAGGGATTCATAAGGAAGAACATAAGGGTAGATAGAGTAGCTTAGGGGTATTTTGTTCCTAAAATATGAAAACACTAAAATTGATAGAAATAGGATATCATTCGTGCTTTTATATAGTAGTAAGGATAAGTCTATAACATTTTTCTGATTTTTTTTTAAAAACAAAACAAAATCATCGTATCGGCGGATATGTCGATACCAATACGTACAGGTGTATCGATACATATCAGTCCTCCAAGAATTGATACCCAATTTGCTACCTTGATTATTATCTTGCAACCTGTATTTTGATTATTATCTTGCATGCAACATGTATTATGTATATTGTATGGATGATTCACTTCAATATAAGCAATTGCCATTGGTGGTTTAGATTAGGGGTGTATTTGGTTTGATTTGGTTGGTTTTTGACCAAAATTACAAACCAAATTTGTCCTAATCGGTTTCTAGATTTTCAAACCAAACCAAAATGTCCAACTCTTAAACCAAACTAACTCGATTCAATTTGATTCAGTTTGGTTCAGTTTGGTTCGGTCGGTTTCGATTTTCCTATAAGTTCTACTTGCACATCAAAATTTTCTCTAACTTCTCAACCGATTTTCCTATAAGTTTTACTTTATCGCTTTATGATTTAGGAATAGGCTAAAGATACGGATAGTGTTTCATATAAAAATATGCATTTTACTTAAATGCGCTTTAAAATTAATCAAAACCCCCATCTATATATATATATATATATATATATATATATATATATATATATATATATATATATATATATATATATATACTTACAAACTATATTCGGTTGGATAGGGCTTCATATAAAAATATGCATTTTACTTAAATGCGCTTTAAAATTAATTAAAACCCCCGTATATATATATATATTTACAAACTATATTCGGTTTGATCGGTTTCAGCTTGGGGAGGTTTGGAACTGAAATCAAACCAAACTTTTTGATTTCCTTTTTTCCAAACCAAACCCAAATCAATACCCATCCAAATTGGACCAAACCAGGTGATTTGGTCCGATTCGGTCGATTTGGTCTAAAAAATGCACAACCCTAGTAAAGATTGTTGAATAAGGTTTAATCCCAACCATCGGTATCAATCAATTAAGCTGGGAAAATCAATCGATTAAGTCTGAGAAGTCAACTATCGGTGTCAATCGATTGATGTTGGAAAGTCAATCGATTGACTAATGAGCAGATGCAAATTCGCAGGATTGACTGTTGATCGGTGTCAATCGATTGAAGTTAGAAAGTCAATCGATTGACTAATGGGCGGATGCAGATCCGTAAGTTTACTTTATCGACTATTTTTGAAATTTTACTTTAGCCAAGGTTTCCTAATGTAATTAGGAGACTTAATTGGAAGTGTTTTGAATACTTGAAAGTCTTAGAGATTTTTGAGAGTTACGTTTCCAAAAAGGAGCTTGGATCCTTTGGTAGAAGGTTTTTTCTCTAGGGATCTAGAGAGAGCTTGGTGAAAATTTCATGTGAGAAATCTATGAGAATACCTTGAGAGAAAAAATATTGAAGAATAGCTTGGGAATTGAAGATCCGATTGAAGTCGTTCTTGTGTCGAAATCGTGATTATATTCCGGTAGATCTTTTCTCTATTATTTGAAGGACTGCATTATTGGTTTAACAACGAATTTGTTGTTGAAGATCGTATTAGATTTTGATTGAGTTTGCACTAGAGAGAAGAGAGTGTGTGTGTTGTAAACATTCATAAAATAGTATATATACTCCCGTGGACGTAGTCCTTGATTGGGTGAACCACGTAAATCATCGTGTTGTGTGTATGATTAATTTATACCTGAATCTTCTTATTTTTTCGCATTCATCGCGATAGGGAGTTCGTTGAGTGGATAAAATTCCGAACATAGATGACTGATACACTACACTTAGATTTTTGACCCATACTATACAGACCGTGTGTACATAGATTAGGAACATGACAGCCATCTTTTATACCGTCTCTCTCGTCAATTTTATCTTTTTCGAATTTCTGATTGAAATATTTCTAACATGTAGTAGCTTCCACTATGTCAATTGGCCTAGAACTGGAGCGGTCACTCCCCATTAATCCATCTGGACCATCTGATGGAATCTAAATGGATCTGACGATCCGACCATCCAAAATTAAGCCTAAAGATCTAGGCGCATGATCAATCAAAAACCAACAAACTATAAATATGCGCACCTTGAGCGTTAGCCATTGATGGTTGCCGATCTTCAACGATGTTCTCGCGTTCAATGTCTCCTAGCACAATGGGGATGCTCTCGCCAATAGGGAGGATTGAATTACGTCGAGCTATCGTTGGGACCAGGCACCCCTTATATTTATAGCCAAAGAGTCCTATCCCATTAAGGACTGAAAATTGCTAATTGTAGTGTGATTAGAAATCACAATCATACCTTAACTGAAAGACTCCATAAACAGTTGCCTATTCTCTTCAAACTCACCAGAATAGCACTTGTACATATTAAGGTTGATCGTATACCATTCACTGGTCAACGGGTTTGACCATAGTGATGGCCACCGAGATAGAAACTTCTTACAGTCTCCCACTTGGCCAAACTATGTCAATAAACTCCGATTACCCAATGTTAGCTAACTTTCTTTGAATGGTAAGTCACAATCAATCTCAATCAAAGTCTTTATTATCAGTCCGGTCCAGTGAGAATTTCAACACAGAATCAATGTAGTCAATATATCATATCATCGATATATGACCGCCATCGCCATCGTGAAGTCATCACCATATGGATTCCAACTAGTATGATTTCACATAGATTGTAAGTTTACATAATCGAATGGTGATTACATGTCAACGCAATCTAATATTGGTCCTACTTTATTGCCATCTACTGGCACCATATGTTCCAAGAGTTATTTGCATAAAAATGGAAAAGCAAATAAATAAATTTTATTTCTGAATCAATTAAACAAATGTATTCACTCGCATATATCCACTCTCAAAAGCTATCAAAGTTATCCGTTAACCCCATGCGCGCAACATGCTCCAAAACGAGCGTGGGAGATAAACCTTTAGTGAGAGGGTCAGCCAACATGAGTGTCGATTCTTATCTTTTCAATGATACAATTTGATTCTCGAACTTTCTCATAACAAGATATTTTATATCAATATATTTGGAACCCCACTAATCTTGTTGTTATTGGAGATAATCGCAATGAATTGTCATAAAAAGATTCTCAGTGGCTTTGAAATAGTATCAACAACTCGAAGCCCTGAGATAAAATTCCTCAACCATATCGCCTCACATGTTGCCTCAAAACATGCAACGAATTCTGCTTCCATAGTGGACGAAGTAGTCAGCGTTTGTTTAACGCTCTTCCAAGATATAGGTCCACCTGCAAGCATAAAAATATAACCCGATGTGGACCTCAGTGTCTTGACACCAAAGATAGTCAAGATCTAATAACCAATAACTTCAAGGTTATTCGACCTTTTGTATGTGAGCATGTGTCCTTTAGTCCCTTGTAAAAAAAAACCTTCTTAATGCTTTCCAATGATCCAAACCAGATTACATTGGTACCGCCAAGCATGCCAACTATATACGCTTATATCCGACGAGTACAGACTGGGCATACATGAGACTCTAACCGCCGATGCATAGGAATTGTCCATCTGCTTTCTCTCAGATCGATCCCGGGACTCAAGTAGACTAAATTTATCACCCTTAATGACAGGGCAAGAGCGTAACAACAATTGTGCATGTTAAACCTTTTAAGAACTTTATCATTATAAGCTCTTTGAGACAATCCCAATATGCCACTGCGGCTCTATCTCGATGAATCTCACCTATCACGAGAAGCTTCACCAAGATCTTACATATCAAAAGTCTTTGATAAAAAGTTCTTTGTCTCATATAACATGCCCAAATTGCTACTCGCAAGTAAGATATCATCAACGTACAAAACAAGGTCGAAAAACTTACTCCCACTGATTCTAAGATATATGCGTTGATTCACAGTCTTATCTTTAAAACGAAAATTTGAAATGACTTCGTGAAATTTTAAGTACAATAGTTGAGATTGTTGCTTTAAACCATATAGAGACCTTTGAGTATACAAACTAAATGATTTCTCAACCCGAAAACCTTGTTGTGTCATAAAGACATCTTCATGCAAGTCGCCATTCGAAGCGCTTTTAACATCCATTTGATGCAATTCTAAGTCAAAATGAGTTACTAATGCCATGACTATCCGAAGGATTCCTTTCAGAGACAGAGAGAATGTCTCTTTATAGTCTATTCCTTCTTTTGAGTGAAACCTTTAGCGACTAACTCGCCTTGTATCTTTCTATATTACCTTTGGAGTCTTGCTTGGTTTTAAATACCCATTTACGACCTCTGTGCTTAACTCCATTAGGTAACTCACAAAGATCCTGCATCGAAGTTATGTTTCATTGATTCCAACTCATCCTTCATGGCTTGAGCCATTGAGTGGATTTGTCGCTCTTCATGGCTTGGCTAAAGGAAACAGGATCGATTCCTTTCCAAAATCAAACTCACTCATTTAGGTAAACTATATAGTCATCGTAAATGGCAGGCTTCTTTGCTCTCGATCATTTAATGGTAGATCGAGCCATGGGAGCAAGAGCCTCCTCAATGTGGGTGTGTCAATAGGTATAGCCACAGTATCAACACCGGGCTTGAATAATCGGTGTTGGTGCCATTTTTCTTGGATAAAGGGATAGGAATAATAACCCGATTCTCCTCAAAAGTGATTTTCTAGGCTCTATACTCCCAGATCTCACGATCCTCAAAGAATTTTGCATGTCTAGTCTCAACAATCCGCACTATGAGTGGGGCAATAAAATCGAGCCTTTTGATCTATCGGGGTAACCAATGAAATGACAACTTATAGTTTTAGGGTCCAATTTTCCTAATTGTGGGTTGTACACCTTTGCTTCAAAACAAAGCAAATGTGTAAATATCCTAAAGTCGGTTTTCTTCCTACCCATAGCTCATAAGGAGTCTTGGGAACTTACTAGGAACTCGAACTCGATTTAGGATATGCAATCACTGTTTTCAAGGCTTCTCCCACAGAACGTAGGTAACGAGAGTTGCATAACATGCTTCTCACCATATCCATAAGAGTACGATTTTCGCCGCCACACTGCTGCTCAGTGTGCATGATGGTGTATTGAGCAATTCCATGCTCTTGTAGATACAGGTAAGGGTCCCGGATTGCGTTTCGAGTATCTACCATAGTACTCTCCTACTATCGATCTCACAATTTTAATCTTCTTGAATTGAGTTATAACTCAACTTCGCTTTATAGATTTTAAACATATCCAGGCCTCGATTTCTCTTGAATGAGAAATATATAACCAAAACGAGAATAATCATCAGTGAAGGTAATAAAAATACTTTTGACCACCAATAGCGGGAGTTGGAAACGGTCCACAAATATCAGTGTGGACTATTTCCAGCAAACTCGTGCTTCTGAGAGCCCCTTTCTTATTAGTCTTTGTGAGTTTCCCTTTAACGCAATCAACACAAGTATTGAAATCAGAGAAATCGGATCGATTATATCATCTTTATTAACCTCTCCATTCTATCCTTAGATATATGGCCTAAACGCTTTATGCCATAAAATGGAGGAGTTATCTCGCTGCTTTCTTTCTTATTTTATCATTCACATGCATAGAAACTAAAGATTGGGCGTAAGATGAATCCATCCTCATCTGATATAGATCGCCCACTAATCAGGCACCACCCACAATATCAAAAATAGAGTAAACATATTATGTCCAAATTTAAATTCAAAACCTAATGAATCCAATTTAGAAATTGAGATAAGGTTTCAGTGATAATCGGGAACATAAATAGTATCAACTAAATCCAAAATGAAACCACTATCTAAAATGAGACGGAGAGTCCCAATGGCCTCCACGCCCCGCTTTCTACTCCATTCCCAGTTTGATGGCACGCTACTTAGCTTCTGCCGGATCGAAATCCCATTGAATTACTTATGTGAATAGTTGCAGAATCTATCCACCAAGTATTGCGTGAGCATCAACATAAAGTGATTCAAAACACACAAAGGCAAGGTCATTACCTTTCTTAACTAGCCAATCAGATTGACAATTCTTCTTAATGTGTCCTTCTTCTGTAAGTGACACTTGATGCCGTAAGTAGATGTGCTAGCCTCTCCTTGTTTGGTTTCGGTGGAGGAGCTTTCACGTTCTTTCCTTTATATTGTCCTTTTTTGCTTGAAAGTTCGTTCGATGGGCCAAGAGCGCGTAATGGGCACTTTCGTGTTTTTCAAAGTCGTTCTTCTTCTTGGACACGGAGCGATTAACTCGTTCATCTTCCACTTCTCTTCTGCGTTATAATTGATCTTGAACGGGCCAAATTGTGCGCAGAAGAGAAGTCATAATGAAATGAACAAGATAACCCTCGAGAAAAACCCATGTCCGCTTCTTTGAGTGGCCATGCCACTCATTTTCATAATGCTCGGACGCCGCTATGACCATCATATTTCATGGTTCCCATTTTAACAATTAGACTACCGGCAAGGGCTTTAGAAGTTCCTTGAAATTGTTCCTTAATGGCTTGTATGTTTCGATTTGCAGTCCTAATACCTCCCCGAATCGCATCAAGAATGGAACTCTTTATGATCATGAGGCTCATACGATTTGATCTATCCCATTTTCTAACCAGATGGTTCATCGCAGATCCTCGAGGCATCGCCAGTGAGCACCTTGGGTTTATCGATAGCATAGTCAAGATCCATGCGTACCTAGAACAATTGCAACTTGTTCCTTCCATTTCTTATAATTTGATCCACTCAAAAGTTCAATTCCACCAATCATCTGGTTATAATAGACGGGTTCAATGTCGCATAATAATTAAGGGTTTTATTATGTCCACATACAATCAAGTAACTATCAATTCCACAAGGTTATAATTATAGTATGACGCCAAGGTTAAAATATGTTAAGGAATATAAAATTAAAACCAATGTGATTTTATTGAGAAACAATTTGTGTCATTATGAGCCTCCGTTGGGTCGAGTCATAACACACTAGCCGCTTCTCAATCTATATTAATGATGGTGGTACTAATTGGTTATGACCCTCCGCTGGGTAGTCACAACACGCAGCAGTACACACAATAAAAATAATGAATAGTGAAACACGACCATCATATAACATTAAGTGATTCATCACATGTAAGAACTTATGTTGTAACGCCAACGTTCACTACACATTTGCACTGGATTTGAAACACGGTCTTGGACAAAAGTAAACCTCACTATGAAAACCACGGCACTAGGAAAGGCCATCACCGTTGGGCAGAAGAATCTTTCCAAGCCATATTTTCAAATTAGGTTTGATAATATTTTAGAAGACCACAAACCGTGTTATGAGGAGGTGTCAAAATAGACAACAAACGAGTATTATAATGTGTAAGTGCCAGCCATGGTGGTAGAGCACAACCTCCACTACCCAATTCCAATGAATGATACTTGAGCGAAAATTGATTACACAATTAAAAAATAGAAAAAATAACATCAGGTCATGAAAATATCATAATAGAAAGCTCGTTATCAAAAATAGACCTAAAAAAACGGATCCGGAATGTCCGAGATAGTCAAAATGCATATATAATGTCCGAAAAACGGACCTATAAATAGCCCAGAAAAGGCCCGAGAAGATTAGGAAATATGGTGGTTATATTGGGCCGGGTACCAAAACCGGTCCATGGGCGTGGGCCAAGGGCCCAGTGGGTCGGGCGGACTCGGGCCAAATAGGCCAAGAATCGAATGGGCCTAGGGCCCAATGGGTCGGGCCAAGGCTATGCGGGTCGGTCCATGGTCCAAAGGGCCAGACGGGTCCATGCAGGTCGGCCCATATGCCAAAAGTCCGAGTGGGCCTAGGGCCCTGTAGATCGGGCCATAGGCCAAAATAGGCCAGACGGGCCAGGGGCCAAACGGGTCGGGTGGGTCGAAGAGGCCCAGCAGGGTTGGGCCGGTCGGTCGGGCCAAATAGGCCCAGACGGGTCTCGCCAGTCAGGCGGGTCGGGCCGGTCGGTCGGGCCAAATAGGCCCAGACGGGTCTCACGGTCACCGGGTCGGGCGGGTCCAGGGCCAAATAGGCCAGACGGTCTGCCAATATCGGAGTCGGGCCGGTCGACAACGGACCGCCCAAAACTCCTTCTTCTTCTTCTTCTTCCTTGGTTTTGTTTTTTTTTTTTTTTCTGATTTACAGATTGCTGATGGCCTATGCACCGCTAACCCTCACCGGTCCGTCTGGTCTGCGACCCCTATCGGCCCAGAACTCGGAAGTCGGCCGGTGCGACCGGTGGGGAAAATGGCTCGTGGCCGGAATCATTCGCCACAAGAACCCAAAATTGTTTTTTTTTTTTTTTTAAGGTTGTTACAGACAGCCCTTTCGGGCTTCCCCGCGCCCCATCTTGTGACCAAGACTCGGCCGGCATCCACGATCGGCCCCGGCCACGGAAGTCATTGATGGTCCGGCTGTTGAAAAATAGCTACGGTCTTAATCGGCCACAAAAACACCAAAAGTTTCAAACCTTTTTTTTTTTTTTTTTTTGAAGTGCATTAGCCGGCAGCCCTTAAGGGCTTACCCGCGGCCCAGTGGGTGACCGGCGCCGACCGTCCGGTAGGCGGGACGGTCGGCCCCGCCGCCGGAAGTTGGCGACACCGGTGGGTGGAGAACCCCACACGGGCCAAATTTTTTTTTTTTTTTTAAACAGTCATTAAAAAAAAAAAACTCATTTTCAAGCTTTGATCGATCATAACGCCAATCATGGCTCTGATACCAATTGATGGAATCTAAATGGATCTGACGATCCGACCATCCAAAATTAAGCCTAAAGATCTAGGCGCATGATCAATCAAAAACCAACAAACTATAAATATCGCTGTGGCGTCAGCCATTGCTGGTTGCCGATCTTCAACGATGTTCTCGCGTTCAATGTCTCCTAGCACAATGGGGATGCTCTCGCCAATAGGGAGGATTGAATTACGTCGAGCTATCGTTGGGACCAGGCACCCCTTATATTTATAGCCAAAGAGTCCTATCCCATTAAGGACTGAAAATTGCTAATTGTAGTGTGATTAGAAATCACAATCATACCTTAACTGAAAGACTCCATAAACAGTTGCCTATTCTCTTCAAACTCACCAGAATAGCACTTGTACATATTAAGGTTGATCGTATACCATTCACTGGTCAACGGGTTTGACCATAGTGATGGCCACCGAGATAGAAACTTCTTACACCATCCGGTCAACCTGCCACCAGTCACATCCTTCAGAGCCCAGAAATTTGGGCTAATGGAATTATTAGCTACAGATCCGATTAATAGATGCAAACACTAGGTTAAGTTTATGAAACATCTATTTTTGGGTGTAGAAGGCGTCATCTGGTATGATTATGAAGCACCTTTAGTGGTATATGGCAGTCAAAAGTTGACCGAATCAACCTTTGGAAGCCTTGAAATCTGTTCTAGTAGCCTTCTTTGTGGGATATGGTGGCTAAAAGGGGCTTTGTGAATTTAATATTAAATAAGCTTAGAATGCATCTAAGGAGAGTCAGTGCCTTTTTAAGTAAACTAATTAAAACCTTAGGCTAATCGCACATGGAGAAAATTGAACTAAGAAGTCTACAAAAAAATATTATTTCTTAAAGTCTCACCTAATCATATTCTACTTATTTATTCGTTAAAGATTCAACTAAATATATGATTTCGTTGAAAACCAATACTAAGTCACTTTAATTATGCCGAACTTTTTTTCTTGCCCACATCTCTTATAAAGAAAATCCCTGCAATGAGCGAAGCTTAAACCATCTCTCTCTACATCTATGCCACGTAAATGACGTTGATAATCGATATCTCTGACCGTCATTTAAATATCAAAATAGTATTTAAATAATCTTATACTATCAATGGTCTAAGATATGAGTGATCAATCGGACGATTCATATCCACTTATAGGCAAATTTCTTTTGGTTGATATATGTTCTGATGATAAATTGCCACTTGGACAATTTAAATTGGTCACATATGTGCACCACATGGTATAATGATAAATTACACTTCAATAGTATGAGACAAAAAATATAACTTTAATGGTATAAGATCATTTAAACACCATTTTGGCCTTTAATGTTGGTCAGGAGAGTCAGGTCCTAATTACATTTAGGGCCTGTTTGGTCAAGGAAAAACAGGGGAAAGAAGAGAAAACTGGTAAGCGGAAAATAAATTGCCGTATTTCTCGGGAAAGGTGGGAAATTATCTTCTCATTTTCCGTTAAAACCCAACAATTATTGCCGAGGGGGTCCCTTCGCATTCTATTTTCCCACCCTTCGGACTTTTCATCCGGAAGACTCTTCTCACTCGTTTAGTAATACCATACAATTTTTTTACGGATGAAAATCATTGACTGATTTGAATCAGACAATGGAAATTGTATTTTTTTTTTAATCTTCCTCATGATGGATCTTAAGATCATGACACCCCTATCAGACGGTCTGATATTGATTCTATAGGGCACACATCCCCAAAAATTAGAGGTAGAGCCACGTTATGACTTGGGTGGTCAATTGTCTATCCAAACTTTCTAAAAATTTGTTACTAAATTGTAGGGGTCCTAATTTATATTAGTGGATTCTCATCCATCCAAAATTATCTTGATCACCCAAAATTAATAAAAATCTTTAAACAATTTTTTAAATGGTATTTATTTTCATAACAAATATTTCTTCTTTGATTTTTTTTAATTAAATCCGACAATTTTGGCCTATTTTAAAGCTCCCCTCCATCTATTTAGGTGTTGTATGGATTTATTTTTATTTTTGTTGTAGAACTATATGCTTACAAATATGGTGTATATGCTCTAATATAATTAATTAAAAAAAAATAAAAAATTTATTACACATAACAAGGTTTGAACCTAGAACCTAACCTTCATAAAGCACCAAGTCAACCACTAGAGCAATTCACTAAGATATCTATAGAGAAAAAAAAATTAATACATATATAAGTTTTTGGTCATTTGACTATTTTTTTTATTAGGATATGCTATTTTCCTACAATTTCCTGTATATGTATCAAAACACAAGATTTTATTAATCCTGCATTTTTCCAACTAGTAATGTGGGTATCCAAACAACGGAAAATAAAGGGAAACAAAAGAATCTCATGGTTTCCTACAACTTAGGTATCTATAGAAAAATATAGGAATATTATTTTACTTTCCCATGTTTCCGGTGTTTTTATTCAAACAAGCTATCTCTGGAAGCGCCTACATTCTAAACCCCCTGAAATCCATTGACTGTTTCAGATGAGACGACGAAGAACCCTTTTCACCCCAATCTTCCACAGGATGAATCTTGAGACGATGAACGTACCATTAGACAATCTATTTTTTTATTTCACATGCTGCAGATCCCCAAAAGATTGTGTTTGACCATGATGTGTGCCATGTGGAATCTCGTCTCGTGTGTAACTAGTTGCTCTCTATTTTTAAGGATTTGTACTATGTGGAAAAATAAATCGTTTGATGGTACGTTTATGGTCTCAAGATCCATCCCGTGAAAGATTGGGGTGAAAAATGATCTCAATTATGTGATCCGAAGCAATCAACGAATTTTGAGGTTTAGAATGTAAGTGTTTTTAGAGATGGCGTGAGCGCGAACAGAGGTGCCCTAACATTTATATCTACTAGTTGATATTCGATACCCTTGACCAGAGTACCAATTTTTGTGCTTCGATCATGTAGGAACTATTATCCCAAGGGCAGCTCTATGATGTTTGAGATCATATTTTACCTGATATTTCATATAATGGATCTTGAGATCACGTCCCACATCTCATGTGATTAGTTTTGGATTTCACATGATCCCAAAAATATCCTTTGCGTCTAATGGCTGACCTCATAATTTTAAAGCCACATTTTGGAGGTCTCAGGAGGAATGAAAAAAAAAAAGCTGACCCTTTTCCCATAACTGGTTGACGCTGTCACATTACGGGTTGGCGCGTTGGGAGCTACCCTTTCCCAATTACATTTGATAGGCATATTGAGAGTTTTGCCGCGTCGACGCGGAGAAGTAACCGCGTGGTGTCCTGACGCGCTGCTTGCCGTTTAGAACGGCAAGTAGGTGCACAACTCTTTACTTCTACGACGGACCGCGGTTCCACTAACTACAAAAGAGATCCACCTTGGTCACTTGCTTCAATAGATAGGACTTACTATTTTTAAGTCATTGTTTGCAATCGGATATTCTACATTTGCAATCAGAGTTTTCATATGTAAGAGCCGTTGATTACTTTAAATCAGACTATAAAATTCCGTTTTTGTTCCAATCTTCTACAAGTTTGATCTTTAGATCATAGATCACTCATTGGATGTTTATTCCAGAAGGCATATATCCGTAAAAGTGACCTGAGACCCCTTCTTATGATATGCCCATAATCACTGTAATTTTTGGAATTATCCCACATGAAATAAATGTCTGACTCTATAATATACTAATTAGTTTTGTAGAAGGGAGGGCGGAAAAATGATCTCCTGATCCGACGCTGTCAACAATTTTAGTTCAGATTGCAAATACCTGTACTCAAATCACTATCATCCACTGCAAGCTTTTCAATATTGAGTCTTATCCATGTTTGAAGCTATCCAAAAGCTTTTATATTTGTATGTGTGTCTTCTATGCGAAATATCAATTATAGGCATCAAATCCTTAACGAGTCGGGCACGTAAACTTGACCTATCGGGTCATGTCAGGCATAGACATCCGGACAGACTTTTTGGGGTTAACTAAGGGGTTAGGTCAAGCAAAAATCATTCTGGTCAGGTCCGAACTAATATTTTTTTATATACACAAATATAGAAAATAGGGGGTCAAATCAATGCCCTAAGTCAGGCATATGCCATTTTTATTGGGCAGCCAACACTTTTGCCCTAAGCCCTAAACCCTAGACCTTTTAGGTTGACAACCCTAATTTCATGATACATCCCATGCTCTGTAAGGCTGAATTAGACAGGAACATTTTTAAATGAATATATTTTACGCAGACAAAATGCAGGCAGCTAATGTGACACGATTCAATTGGCTGCATTGGTGGTGTGACTCAATTAATGCAGGTTTGTGCAATCAATCACATCACACCGCATCAACCACCTATACTTTGTTTCCATCAAATTTGTCCTCTGTTTATAATTTTCTATTTATCAAAACTATGGCACCAAAAGATATGAGGTTGTACACGAGCCGTGTATTTCTTTAGACACAGTGAATGTTTTTTTATACAAACTCAAAAACCGAAAGACGCGTATCGAGTGCCGACCAACGGGCATATTTTAACCCGGCCACAACGGTAGAAAAAATACTACGCGATTTCCCAATGTATGTTTTAAAAACCACGGATTAGGGGACAAGCCAATCAAAGGGCGCCACGATGGCACCCGTTAAACTACTCGTTGCGTACAACTATGCACCATGCGATCTGATCAATCTCGATTGACTTGTACTGTCGTGTACCAATGGTATTAGAGTTCGTACCAAATCTAAAATGGAACCTGACGGTCACCTTTACTAAAAAGAGTACCACAATGGATGATCTTACATTCACAATCAGACGGTGAATATCTTTTTTCATCCCAATCTTTGAAGAAATCTTGAGATCATAAATCACTTATCAGATGGTCGGATGTTGATTCAACTTGACACACATCCATAAAAGTCACTATAATCGTGTGCGAAACATGAGAAGGGTTCTCAGGTCTCTTGGTGATGTGTTCCACATGGATGTTGAAGTTTAGTTCCGCGTCGGGTATTTGTAGCCTTGTCTATTTTCTTATAAGATCCGAAGCCCCTCTACTCCCAATTGATACCTAAATTTATCATGGTGTCAGAGCAAATATTTCTCCACTCCACGTCATTGAGCTCAATTCTTCACGTAATTTGGCTCAACCCGACCAACAAGTGTAGGAGCGTGTTGAAGTTTAGTACCACATCGAGTATTTATAGTCTTGTTTCTCTACTCATAAGATCTTAGTTCCTTCTACTCAGACGCAATTGGTTTTGAGATGGATACCTAAATTTGTCACCATGGAATCAACTTCTGATACCTTAATGTACAATCTTAGGTTGCAAATATTGGTACCTTATTTAAGCACCAAAATGGGTACGACTCTCCTGATAGCCATTTAATCAATGATTGTATACCAATATTTGCTTAAATGATTGTATACCATTGGTGGACTCAAGATGTGGGTAATCCATTGTATATCATAAGTTGAAAGGAAGTGAGCCCAAAAATCAAATTTTTTTAGGAGGTTTTAACCGTCCGAGCTATGCACTCTAATACTTACCGTTGTGTTCAATTTTCATAGGTGATATTCAAACTCGCCAGTCGGATAGTTCACAATCACTTATGGACACAATTTTTTGGCTAAAATATTTTCCACTTATGGATTGCTACATAAACCATTTAGATTGATTATAAATAGTTCGCATGTGATATATTAGAAAATCACACTTTAATAATGTGAGATAAAAAATTTTAATTTATAGATTGAGTAATCACCTTGAAACGTCGGCCAAAAGGGGTTGATATTAGATTCCTTACCTTTTACCAACCAGGGAGTGGCGGAGGGCACAACTCTATTTCCGTTCACTTATGAGCAGGGTATAAAAATCATCTGTGTATTGATTTTTCGGCAAACTGAAATGTATAGGCCTGATACCGATCTGGACACCTTACTTATGAGTGTACAAATTAGTAATGGCAATTTTCTACCTTATATCAATAGATAGAATGCTCACAAGTGCACTCGTTTTCCCACATGACACATCCAATTTGTAAATCATCCTTGAAAGAATGTTAGCTAAAATTAGTGCCCATCAAAGGAACCTAACTTTTCAATTTAGGCTCTTTAATATAGGCTGTTATTCATATTTATCGGTGGATTTATATTAATGTATTTGGATCAGATATTGCATATGGACATATTTTTTTCGGACTAAGTGAAATTCACATATGATCTAATCACTTGGACCAAGTGGATTAACCAAAAACATGTCTTTCATGACACTATGACACAAATGCCACTCGGACAAAATGGATAATGCCCCCTCACTCCCACCCCATGTTCTAAGAGCATGCTCATAAGGCAAGCCAACTATTAATATAGGTGACCGAATCTCTTTTAACTAATTGCTTAAGGTCATTCGCTAGCATAAAAGCCAGAGATAATGGCTCCAACGGACATTTAAACACCATAATGATTTTTAAATGATCTTTTACCATTAAAATTAAGACTTTTAATCTCACACTATTGATGAAGTGTGATCTTCATTTTTCCATGTGGGGAACATGATTAATCTAAAATGGTCCGGTGACAATCCATCACTGAAACATGTTTCAGTCCAAAGAAACATACCTATAAGTGGAAGTGAACCATCCGATTGATAAACTTTACTATCAACCATTAAAACTGTAAACAACAGTTGATATTAAAGTCCATATATTGCATGGTTTAAATCTCCATAAAACACTGTTTTTTGCCATGTTGCGAGGCAATCTATGATCTATCACTTTATGTTATAGATCACCTACATCTTAAAACATTAATGGTGTAAGATCATTTAAACCCCATTTTGATATTTAAATTATGGTTAGGAGAGTCGGGCATTATAATACACATTGCTGGTACCTCGGTTCGTAATCATGGGGTATTGGGAGTGGACAGGATACAAACTTATCCTTCCGTAATTATGGGGTATTGGGAGTGGACGAGATACAAACTTATCCTTCGGTCTTTTACACATAAAGTGTTGTCCCATGAGCTCGAACTCTCGTTCTCATGCTTGATCGCCCAGACGTTTTATCATCGCAACAAGCAATGCCATTCACTAGCATTTGAATATTATTCGACTTGTTCCGTTTGGTAACTTGAATGTAGAATACAATCGTTCTTCCAAAATCTTATATTTACTTGTAAAGTAGAATCCTGTATTATGCATTTTATGAGATTTTTGTAATGTTGTCTATTTAATAATATTTTAGAGTTGTAAAGTGCATAAGATAAAATTTTCACTACTTATATTTAAAACCAAGGATTGATTATGCGTGAAAGCCGTTTTTATTGCCCAAGAAATAATCCTCCGACAAGAATCATGTATTATGAGTGAAATAAGAGATTTTTTTTTTTTTTTTTTATATATATATATTCTAAAATCATTCATAATCTTGTATTATTAAAAAAAAATTTAGGGCCCACCACATTACATGACGGTGGAATATTAGTTTATTATTATTGCTACTTTACAAGAAAATCCTTCATAATCCTATATTTTAGGCAGAATAGAAGTTAACAAGTGGACCCTAGCCATCTATTTTAAAATGCTTTAAATCACACCGTCGAGACATAGCGACAAATTTCGCCGAAAAAAAGGGGTCAAACGAAAATTTTGGTAATTTCAATATTTTTCGACGAAATTTCTATAAATTTCGGTTTTTTTTTTTTTTAAACTTTTTTTTTTTAAAATTTTAAATTTATTATTATTATTATTATTATTGTTTTTAAATATATTAGTAATTTAGTATATATTGTAATAATTTTTTTTTAAAAAATTAAATATATATTTTATATATTTTTAATCCCCGAAACTTTTTAAATTTTATTTTTAAAAGGGATCCCAATTAATCCAAAATATACCGAAAAGTACTCAATCTAAAATTTATCAAAAACGAAATTTGTTACTATGGCTAGAGTAGAGATACATTTTTATCCCTAATATTTTAGGATGAAGTCTTTATATAAGTCTTCAGATCACAAGGAGCACATGATAAAACCAAATGCCACATGTGGCAAAAGGGATCGTGGACCGAGTCTCTCCACCCCGGCTAACTCCAAAGGTACTCAGCTTTACCGTTTAATTCTCGTGGTACACGGGCAGTGTACCTAATACCAACTCATTACTTGCTTCGCCAGTCAGATTTAAACCGACTTCACTTCTTCACCAATCAGAAAAAAACAAACAAAAGAGCAGGCAAGGCGATAGAGTACGCATCGTGCGTGTTGCACACTGCACTTTCCAATTTTAGGACAAGTGTACAACCGCAATTCCTTCTCAAATTCTACACTCCGTGTACGCTACGAACCAAGGGCGGCACCAAGCCACCGACATTGTTTTTTGCATAACTTTCTTTGCACCCATGGTATATTTGATGGCACCTCTAGTAAAAACATTAAGTACTTTGAATCATCCATCAAAGTGATAGATCATACATAAAAGGCTAATGAGTCCCAAAAAAAAAAAGAGTTTTTGAAAGATTGATATCAAAGTTCATCAATCGGATGGTTCATATCGACTTCTAGGCATATGCTTTTTTGGCAAAGCTATGAAACAAAGATGGATTGCCATTTGGCTAGTTTAGATTGATTAAGATGTGCGTCATATGACATAATGATAAATCACACTTCAACAGTGTAAGATAAAAGTTACAAATTTAACGATGTTAGATCATTTAAACACTACTCGGGCATTTAAATGTAGGCCAGAGCAATTATCCCCATCTAAAATAGGTGACGAAAGTCATATAACATGTATCACATTCAAACCTAATTTTCAAGTCTTTTTTTTGAGAAGTATGCCGCTTGGAATGAAAAACTGATCATCTAATGGTCCGTCCCTGATCTCAAGATCTATTGTCTCAATGATTGAGGCTAAAAACAATTTCCATAATCTGAATCGAAGGCACTCAATAATTCAAAATGCCCTATATGATTGTGAGCGCAAATAGAGATACTCCTTGTTTTAAAAAAAAAATCAATGAAAATGAGGATGAAAATAACAAACAATCTAGGCCGTTCAATAGATTAGGCAATCCTAACCGTTGACGACAAGTCAATCATAATAGAGTTTGTTCTGTTTCTGAAACGTCACAAGACGGTCAGCTTCGATGAAAACGAGTGACCCATTCATAGTAGGAAGTTTCCTCGTAACTGCTATCGATCCGCAAATCGCAAACTCTATGACTCATCGCATTGACGCATTTAGTTGTAGTTTCTATATATACTCTGGTCTTATCTTCTCTCCTCTATCTGTTCTCTCTCTCTCTCTCTTTCTCTCTCTCTCCATTGTTCTGAACCATGGTTCGCATAAGCAACAATCTGGTAGGCATTCTAAACTTCATTACCTTCCTCCTCTCAATTCCCATTCTCGGAGGAGGCATCTGGCTCAGTACACGAGCGAGTACCGACTGCGAGAAGTTTCTGGAGAAACCCGTAATCGCCATCGGCGTATTTCTGCTGGTTGTTTCTTTGGCGGGGCTAATTGGGGCGTGTTGCCGTGTGACTTGGCTCCTATGGGTCTACCTTTTCGTCATGTTTCTGCTCATAGTTTTGTTGTTCTGCTTCACTATATTTGCCTTCGTTGTGACGAATAAGGGGGCTGGTGAGGTGGTGTCGGATAGAGGGTATAAGGATTATAGGTTGGGGGATTATTCGAATTGGTTGCAGAAGAGAGTGAATAGTAGCAATAATTGGAATAAGATTAGGAGTTGTTTGCAAGATGGGAAGGTTTGTAGGAGTCTTCAGGAGGGTGTTGATGTGCCGCAGGCGGAGTTTTATAGGAGGAATCTATCACCGATTCAGGTATTGTTGTTTAATCTTTGACTCCTTCTGGGTTCTTTATTTTTTTATTGTTTATGTGTTTTGAATTTTTTTTCAAAAAAGGATTTTTATGTGGTTTTTTTGTTTTTGATAAATTTTATTACGGGAATTAGTTTCTGTGATATTTCGAGAATAATTTGGTGTAAAGATTGTTAAGTTTGTGGTGATTTACGTTTTTTATTTTGTTGTAAGAATGAAAATCAATTTGCAATATATATGTTATATTTTGATTTTTTGATTGTGTATATTATTTTGTGGGCTGTTTTTGTTGGGTTTATGTTAGATTTTGATTTCTTTTATGGGTTTTATGTGATTGAAAAAAGGGTTTTACGGTGTTTTTTATTCCTGATATTTTGGAGGCTGATTTTTGTTGGGTTTATGTTAGATTTTGATTTTCTTTTGAAGGTTTTATCTAATTAAATAATAGTTTTTATGGGATTTTTTTTTTTTTTTGTTTTTGGTTTTTGGTTTAGGTATTGTTTGTTTTGCATGTCTGGGAGTCTGATTTCGCGTAATGAATTTCTATAATTTTTTCAGAATAATTATGTGAGAAGATTTTTGAATTTCTGGATTTTTGTTTTTTGTTTGTACTAATGAAAATGAATTTGCAATTTAAGACTTTTGATTTTCATGAATTTCTTGTAGATTTCTCCATTTCTTATTATGCTGTCTTCGAAATTATGGGTTTGATTTTTTTTTTTGAAAATCTCAAAGATTATTGAACTTCGATCAATTGGTTTTCTTTCTCCTGAGATGGATCTTAAAATCAGGATTTGTTCTCTATGTTTTTTAACACTGCAGTTTCTAGAAACTAGAGGTTCTTGTTACTCTTCTCTGGTTTAGATCTCTTCATAAGGTGTTCTTGTTACTCGTCTCTGGATTTAGATCTCAATATCTCATTATAAGGTTTATATCAGATTATGGACATGGATTTATATCTCTTCATAAGGTGTTCTTGTTACTCGTGTCTGGATTTAGATCTCTTTATCTCATTATAAGGTTTATATCAGATTATGGACAATAAAGAATTCTTGCATTCTACCAGACCATTAAATTGCGGTTTTCCTTCCCTTATATATGATGGATTTTAGCCCCTTAAATATCATTTCAGTTTGTTATTCTCTGATTTTCTGATGTAATTTCATTTCTGCAGTTCTAAATTCCAGAGTATGAGAGGAATGGTTTATATGCTGTCATATTATATTATGTTAATTTATTTACACCAAAAGGAGAAATACCAAAAATGGCTGCATTTACTCATAATAATGTACGCAAAATTTGGCAAGGGGTCACCTACCCCTTTTCTATAGAGGAAGATGGGTCACTAGATTAGGACAGTGGCACTATTTTTCATCAGATTGTGCCACTTACCGAGATAGCCACTATGCTTATATCTATGGTTGACTGGTTGGTCAATCATCTCGGAGATTTTTTTTTTTTATGCAATCAATCTTCAACGCCACACATTTAAGCATCACAGCCTTCTCATCAAGTGGCATACTTCTGAAAATTAGTAGTAACACATCTCTTTGTGGCTCTTTTCCTTTTTGGATAACAGAACAAAAAGAAATGAGCCTAGTTTTAAATTTCCCCCACTAAATGAAACGCTTATGATGAGGAGTCTCAGTTTCGTATGTGGTGGGCAAAAAAAAATAGGAATCTGAAAATAAAGTTTGAGAACCCTGCCAATGAATCACTCATTTTTCAGCATTAGTTTTGGGAGTAGCTTTGAGTTTTGTACAGGTTACTTGACGTTAGGGTTTTGGACTTTTTAAATCTTCGGTAGGTAGCAAGTCTTTCATCATAACTACTGTGGGTCTTCTCCAATTTTTGTACCAATTCTTTAACTAGTTGACTATATTATATTTACAAGTGGGTTGCGCACGTGGAGAGAGAGAGAGAGAGAGAGAGAGAGAGAGAGAGAGAGAGAGAGAGAGAGAGATCTGAGCTTCCCTTTATAATATAAGCATAATTACAATGCTATCAAGTTTCCCTTATGTTATTATTCAAAGTTTTTCGATCTCTCTATAGCATAAGATTACTTTTATCATAACTGGTTCAAATTCAATGTAAAGGGGGATATTACATGTAAAGCTTGCAATATCACCGCAACAGCTCTATTTTTACATCAAAAGTCGTTTGTTTTATCGTAATTTCTCGTGGATTATACTACAAAAATTACCTGTAATTTTTTTGACTTACGAGGGTGATGGCTCGTAATATTGAAATATTACTTGCAAAAGTAAAAAAGCAAACCTCAAAGGCTCTATTTTTTACAAAAAGTGAACTTTACACCAAAATTTTACGGTGAAACAAACATGCATTTTACATGAGAAAAAGTAAAATCTACATGTAATTCAAGTGATTTTTACAGGGAACCAATTACAATGAACCAAACGTACCCTAAAACACCCCTATTTAATTATATAATGCTGTTGAAGATATGCCCCAAAATTTCCTTTGGATAGTTTGACCAGTCAAAATCTTCTCTCTCTCTCTCTCTCTTTATAAAAATTTACAGTCTTGCAGCTTTTTTTTATACATCTAGTGGGTAATGTCAAACCTCGAATTGATTTAATATTAAATAAACTGTCAAAGTTCCCTCTTTTGTGCAGGTTCATCATAGTTATTTTTATTAATGATGTGGTTCAAAAATAGCCCACTGATCACATAACAGTTAGGATCATCAGATTGCTGAAATATTAAAAAAAAATGGCTCATTAATCGGAAGGCCCCGTTTCATTAATTTCAATAATTATCCTTAGGTTTTTCTCGAATTCCTCTCTCATGTGCTGTGTGTGTCCTCTTTCTACAGTCGGGCTGCTGCAAGCCGCCTTCATCCTGCAATTTTGTCTACCGAAATGCAACAGCATGGGACGAGCAGAACGGGTTCAACGGCACATCAGCTGACCCGGATTGCAGCACATGGAACAATGAGCAGAACACGCTGTGCTACAGCTGCCAATCTTGCAAAGCCGGGGTTCTAGACAACCTGAAGAGAGACTGGAAGAAGGTCGCCATCCTCAACATCATCTTCCTCATCTTCCTCATTGTTGTCTACACCGTAGGGTGTTGCGCTTTCCGGAATAACAAAGAGGACAATGCCTACCACTCTAGATATAAGGGGGGATATGCTTAGATTCAGCAGGATATCATAATTTTTACTCTATACTTGGTTTGATTCTTTTTGTATAGAGTAGTAGTAGGCCTTCTGGTTTGGTTTTACTTCCTTGGATTCATATTATAGTTACTCTTATACTGATCAGCTTTCTTATATAATATCTACATTTTTTCAGTTATTTTGTCATGATGTTTCTTCAGTTTTCTTCTCTCTTTTAATCTGTTTGATCAAATTGATGAAGTTTGGCGCATTAAGGACCATACCAGCTGCGAGAATTACATAGAATGAATTAGTGAAGAATGGTTTGAACAATGTGATTTATGGAAGGATTCATTTGAAGAGTGACTGTTTCCTACGAGACTATGACCATGACAGCAAACCACTTTTACGTCACATCTTTGATCAATCATACGAATTGAACTAGCAGCCCATCTGTCATATGTCTTGGCCAAATAATCGATGAGTGCTTTGGAACCATCTGATTAGTTTACTTTAATATCAACGGTTGAAAAATATACACAACTATTTATATTAGAGTGCATATGCATATGTGTCCATATTAGAGTACGTAGATTGAATTGGTTAAATCTTTGTCTATATTAAAGTGCTTAGATTGAATTGGTTAAATCCTCGAATGAATGTGGTCTTCGAGTCCTTGGTAGGTTTTAATATGAGCTACCACCTCTTACTCTATAATTGGTTAAATTCTCAATACTGGGTGGCAACCGATCTATGAAATTCTATCCTGATTTCTTTTGAGATGAGTTGGACTCAACCAGACTGGGTGCCAAAGTTGGTGGTCTCTTGGTACGGCCCCAGGTTTGCTGGCCCCAAAGGAGCTTTATGGAGAGTGGCTGTTTTTGTTGTCCTTTGGGGCATTTGGGTCAAGGAAAACTAGCAGATTTTCAATTGGCAACGCCGAAGGGGACAATCATGAAGAGCAGTAGAGACCTCATGTACCTATGAGTCTATTTGGATAAGGTTGGGAGACGGGATGTTGATGAGATTTTTAAGTAGCCTGAGCCTCTCCATATGTTAGGTGGGGAGTATCGCTTCTCCGTGTCTTTTTGTTTTTTGTTCCGTTTTACACTGTTTCCCTTGTATCTATTCAGCGACTCGTTTGTTTGTTTTCCAATGAATTTGAGTTTTTTTATTGATAAATTCATCAAAGTTGGAGAGCCAAGTGGAGAAGCTGTACTCGTGAAGTCTCCCATTCCACCCATCTAAAATTAATGTGAAAGCTAAGTTGGAGAGCCAAGTGGAGAAGCTGTACTCATAAAGTCACCCATTCCGCCCATCTATGTGCGTTGATGGATGAATTTTTCTTCCCCTAAACCCTAAAAAGTCTCTAATAGGAAGGAATTGCGTTTCAATGGTTAGTGGAAATTAGGTGGAGACGGTTGCACCTCAGATGTGATAGTTTGGTCCACGTTGAATTGTCAACATCTCCTGCTCCAATTCACAAAGCTCTCACATCTTATCTTATTCTATTTGTCTTCACACAATACGGTTGACCCATGGTTTACTTCACCAATTCTTACCCAAAACTATGCCATAGATGGGCACAAAAGTGATGGTAATCCACACCGTCAAAGTGAGTGATCAAAATTTGAAAGGCTGTGAGTCCAAAAATTAATTTTTTTGAGAGATTTTAATTATCCGATCTGTGCACTTTAATTCCAACCGTTGTATTTAATGTTAATGGCTGATAGTCAAACTCTCGAATCGGATGGTTAACATTCACTTATGGACATAATTATTTGGCTAAAATATTTTCCAATGATGGATTGCCCCCACTAACCATTTAGATTGATCATGAATGGACGTTAGGAAACCACAATCCAATGGTGTGAGATAAAAAATTTTAATTTAGTGGTGATAGATCGTTCAAACACCATTTGATGAATAAACTTCGGTCAAGAGCCATTATCCCTTAAAAAAATGCAGCCAACTCTACTAACCATTATTTAAACACCAAAATGGTGTTTAAATGATCTTACATCATTTAGGGTTAAAGATGTGGGTAATTCACACCGACAAAATGATAGGTCATACATTGAAGGTAGGGCTGGCCCTGAGATTTTAGGGGCCCAAGGCGAGTTCCTAAAATGGGAACCCTCTTTGATATTACTTTGAAAAAAAAAAAATCGCAACAACTATTTTTTGACAAATAAAACAATGCTCGTATTCCTAAATTAGATACATCTGCATATTCCATTCTACTACGTATAATTTGAAAATGCAACTAATAATATAATGACGGTTTTTATTAAAAGAAAATGTAATACAAAAAAAGTAAAGCTAAATAGTAGAACGTACCCGATAGATCGAGTAACCCAAGTAATAACTTTTTAGCATCTCCGAACTTGCTCATCTGCATTCAAAAAAAAAAAAAAAAGGTCTTAGGTTCTAGAAAAATATAAACATAAATGTAAAATTACTAATTATACTATACAATTACCTAAAATAATTCATTTAAATGACCTATCAATTTTGATCTACTGATTGAACTTAATTTTGTGTTCAACCAGATTTTCAACCATTGGATGAAGGAGAATCACGACTTAACTCAAGATTCTCTTCTATGAATTAGTTGGACCTGACCATTGCCCTATGTGGTCACGGTATCTTTGGGTCACTTTTTTTTGGCATGTGTGTCACCTGACTGTTCGATGATATGCCCATTAAAGTATCTTCGTTATCCGGTTTAATGCCATCAACGATTAATGAGGGTTATCTATTAAAGGGTACCTTTAAATACGCCCACTGAATCTTGAAATGCGCCCACCCTAAAAATCACTGATTGCTTTAAATCATACGACGGAGATCGTGTTTCACTCCAATCGTCCACTCAAAGGATCTTGAGGCCATGAATGTGCCATCAGACTATTAGTTTTTTATCCCACATCTCACATGTCATATATCCTAAGCACACATCACACTCAAACATGACTTTAGGGCCATATTTTTTAGATCTATGACTTGTGGAATAAAAAGCTACTTGTCGGAGGATAAGTTCATGGCCTGAAGATCCCTTGTGTTGAAGATTGGAGTGAAATACGATCTCCAGTGCATGATTTAAAGCAATCAATAGAGTGGGCCCATTTTAAGATTTCGTAGGTGCATTTAAAGATACCCTTTATTAAATTGGTAGGAGTTGGTAGCAAGCAAGTTTTAGGGCTTGTGTTACTACAAAAAATGTGTTATAGCCACCTCACTTAAACAAAGGGAAAATCTTTGGATTTTTTAAATTAGCCGATGAAGATTGTTTTACACCCCAACCTTCCACAAAACAATCAGATGTCAAACATCCCAAAAAGTGAACGTGAACTGCTTATTGTTAAACACAGTTCACATTCACTTAATGTGTACAACGTGGGATCAAAATTTGACGGTTTGATAGTATGTCCATGATCTCAAGATCTATTGTGTGGAGGATGAAAATCTATCTCCATCGTCTAATTTGAAGCAATCGATGATTTTTTTCTTTGTTAAAGTCAGGTGGCTGTGACATAAAGTTGTGTAGTAGTAAATCAGCCTTTTTAATTGTTTATGAATTAAATAAGTACCAAACTCTCCCTACAATGTAAAATGCAAATATGCAGTTTGGGTTTCAAATTGTCATGTATATAAGGGCCTTACACTGCCACACCCCCTTAACTTAAAAAATCATAATTACTAAATAAGATAAAAATTAAATTAATATTTAATTAAATAAATTTAATTATCAAGATTTAAGAGAAAAAGAGATAGAATCAAAGAAACTAAGAGAGAGAGAGAAAAAAAAAACCTCAAAATTATAAAAATCCTAATTTGGGATTGGCCGATGAAAGAGTCAAAGAGAGTGCCAGGGTGGGGTCCGAGGATGTCGGATGCGATGTTCCCTCTCGTGTTAGGGCCGACAGATGGTGAGTGACACCGCGTTGGTGGTATGGAGAAGAGAGAGAGAGAGAGAGAGAGAGAGAGAGAGAGATGAGAATAGCTGAATAGGGGGCAATTAAAAGAAGGGTGGGTATTTATTTTTCTCGTTTAAAAGCTTAAAGCTTAAGTGGCCCACCCAATTCCGTCAATCCCAATGGCCCAACCTTAATTTGCATTGTGAGGGGCCCATATCAACTGGGCATGGGGCCCCTCTAAAATTATTTTCAAATGCGAAAACCAATTAAAAAAATCGATATTCCAGGTTTGGGGCCCCCTAAATTTCGGGGGCCCGAGGCAGCCGCCTCTATGGCCTTGGTCCAGGGCCGGTAGTGATTGAAGGGCAATGAGCTCAAAAATTAAAATTTTTGAGAGCTTTGAACTTTTCAATCAGTTGACTCTAAAATCAAATGTTATTTTTAATTTTAGTAGCTGATATTAAAGCTCATCAATCGGATGGTTCACATTCACTTATAGGCATATTTTTTTGAGCCGGGAGATATGTTTTGTTCCAGTGATGGATTGCCACTTGGACAGTCTAGATAGGTCAAGCTGTGCGCCGAATGGCATAATGAGAAGTTACACTTCCATGGTGTTGGCATAATGAGAAGTTACACTTCAATGGTGTGAGATAAGAAGTATAAATTTAAGAGTGTAAGATCATTTAAACACCATTGTGGTGTTTTTCTGGAAGGAAGAGGACATTGCCTGGTCCGATGATAAAAGGCTTGGGCTGTCAAACATGAAAATGCGGTCCTCCAACTCGGAATCAGCCGATACGGGCCCGTATCAGCCAATCTGTATCAGGTATCGGGTGATACGTATCAGTTTGAGTCGAGACATTGTGTTTTTTTCAAAAGGCCGATACGTATCGGCCGATTCGTATCGGTCCTCCATGGACCGATACCCGATACCGATGCCGATATCGATACAAAGTTTGACACCTTGGATTTGAGTCTCGAGAGCAGCTACCGTGTGCATAAAAAGTCTAATAAGCCAACCGTAGAAGGATCTGAAGCAAAAGAATTAACGACCTCCTGTGGCTACAGTTGAGCCAAAGGAGTTCTTTTGTCAAGAAACTTATTAGTCTTTCTAGTGGCGAGTGGCTAAGGGGAGCGGACACCAAACTACTGCAATTGAGGCAGACTACAATGGCGGATTTTTGCCCATATTAAGTAGTGTTCACCTCTCAAAAGCTGACTTTAACTGATTTTAAGGGACCCCCTCTACAGCTAAGTTAATCTGAGTATCTTATATGCAATCGTTGGAAATGGCCAGGTCCAACCGAGTTGAATCGGATTTTGAATTCAACCCCATCTGTTGTCCATGGATATAAGAGAATCTTGACTTTCATGGTTTTCACTTTTTATAGGATGACGTGCAATCAAGATTCTCCCATATCTAAGGACAACAGATGAGGTTGAACTCGAAATCTGGTTCAACCTGGTTGGATCTGACCATTGCCATATGTATCCTAACCAAAGTTACCTAGTTCTCTAGTTCTCTCGGTTCAAATTTGGTTCCGCAATACATGATTAAGCTAAGGGTGGATGAGTTTTAAAAGTATTTATTAATTTCACACGTTAAATTTTCACTTTTTAATAAAAGAATGCAAATGATTCCTTAGCAAAAAAACAGAAAAATTCCATCTCTCTAGTTTTAACATTTTGTTTTAAGATAAAATAGTTTGCATTAATCAATCAATTCACCGTTGACTGATTCACTGTAACCAATTCACGATTCACAGGATGAATGTGAGAATTAAGTAACGTAGATTGTAACTTTTGCAAACAAATTGGGAAAGATCTCTACAAATCTTGTAAACTTATCCCATAGATGCAATGTATTATTTTTATACAAGAAAAAATAGGCTCTTTTGCTCATCTTGAGAAGAGTTTATTTTATCACACAATTTTTAAGTTCCAATATCTCTTCACTTCCCATTGGCTATGACTCGAATGGCAGCCCGGGATCTTAGAAGAGGAGCAACAAGGGTATAAATACCCGATGTGAGATTACACTTCAGCTGAAATTTCAGAAAAGAAGATTGAAGTCACAATCCAGAATATATGGCTTGGATGATGTCCGATCGCCTTCTCCATGGATGAATTATAGGAAGGCTTTCTGAAGAAGTACTTGGACTCTTGTGGGAATCGACTCCTCTTCCGAAGTCCGGAGTACGGCAAACTCTTGAGGATTCTTTCTAGGCTGTGTTTGGGATTGATTTATGGAGGCAAAGAGCAGCTCTCTGCTCTGACGCAGCGCACTTTAGTATGATACAGTATGGTTGTAAGTGCTCTTAGCTCTTTCAGAGAATGTAAGAGCCAAATTTTGGTCTCTTCAAAAGAGCAATTTAAAACTGCTTTTTTAAGTGTGATGCTCTTTGCCTCCAAAGAGCAACCCCAGCCTTAACAAGAATCTCAAGAGCGAGTTTTTTCTGCTGCAACAACTGTAAGCACATCGCAAAGGTACATTGAAACCAGCAGATTGCATATGCATCTTCGAAGCAGAATGAGAGTGATCACAACAAAGTCTTTAGCCTCTTAAGGGGCATCGGACAAGAATAGGAATTCTTCGTTACAAAGATGTTAAAACCCCCGACCCCTTCTTATTGGGATCTTTTCCATCAAAAAAAAAATATGGCTTTCGTAGGCCAACGGCATGGCTTCAGTCACAACATGGCTTTTTGTTGGGGACAGTGTTATATGGATCAGGACAGATTTTATTGGGGACAGTGCGATGGGGCACAATTAGTGCAGGTCGGTGCAGTTAGTCATGTCACGCCACTTCAGCTCCTGCATTTTGTCCTTAACAAAGCTGTCCTACATTTATAATTTTCCTTTCGTTGGCCGGCGACAAGGCTTCAATCACAATTTTCAGAAAGGCAAGCAATGCCATTTCAACTCTTAGTAGGGCTTTCAAGGGGCCTGATTTTTTATTGGCCCAAATATTTTTTACCCTAAAATGCCCTGAACCCGATGCTACAAAACTGGACCAGGCTCAGCCGGATCACCTCTTTGTGATGTGGATACAAATGCTTGCTACTATGTCACTTGGGAAGTAGTGATGATCCAGCCCGTAGGTCAAGTGTATTATAGCAATTTCACTTTCTATCATGTTTGCCCTCACTATGATGTTTAGTGCTCATATTCATAGATGATTTTGGTTTGAAGTATTTGCCTGAGAGCATCTCCAACAGGAGAGCTATCCAAACCCCTAAAGGAGTTATAGCGAGCCAAATGTTAAAAAGTCAGCTCCAACAGACGCTCCAATTAAGCTATTACTGTAGCAGTAGCTAAACATTAAAATAATCTTTTTTTTTTTTAAAGGATAACTCTCTCTCTCTCTTGTCTAATAGTAAAATAATAAAATAAGAATGCACCGAAACCTGAGGGTCCCGAATCAGACCGAAACTCGACACAAACCGAACCAAAATAATTCCAATTCGGTTCGGTTTGGGTGGCTTGAAAGCCAAAAAAACCCAAATAATACCCTAAAAAAATATAAAAAGTAGGTATTTTTCCTACACCGAACCGAACTGAACCAAACCATATCAGTTTCGATTTCAGAAAAAAAAATTGAACCGAACCGAGCCCCAATTTGGTTCGATTTCGGTTTGAGTGGCTTGAAGCCGAAAAAAAACCCGAACAAAACGAAAAGATACCCTAAGAAAATAAAAAAAGTAGGTATTTTACCTACACCTACACCGAACCAAACCAAATCGGTTTCAGAAAAAAAATTTGAACCGAACGGAAACCCAACACAATCTGAACCGAACCCCAATTTGGTTCGGTTTGGGTGGCTTGAAGCCGAAAAAAAATCCTAACAAAACGAAAAGATACCCTAAAAAAATAAAATAGTAGATATTTTACCTACACCGAACCGAATCGACCGAAATCGATTTCAGTTTCAGAAAAATAAATTAGAACCAAACCAAATTGGTTTCGATTCGGTTTTGGTTTGGGGTGTACCGAACCGAACACAAAAAATTTCGGGTTCGGCTTGGTTCGGTATACCGAACTTGCATCCCTAAGTGTGGGTAGTAAAATATAATAAAATCAAAATGAAAAATAATATTTTAAAGAAAATAGTAGTTAAAATAGAGTATTTGCTGGAGTGATTTTTATTGTAGTAACAGCTAAAGTATTGTAACAGTAGCTAAATTGGTGTTTAGCTACCCAAATTTAGCTCTGCTTGCTGGAGATGCTCTCAGCTACTCACCTATCTTCGCCAGTGCTTGACATGAAATTTCTCTTTGAGAAATTACACGGTCGACCACCTCATTAGGGTTTACTTACACATCTTCGGATGTAGGTGTTTTCCTTACCTATGGGATTTTGTTAAAACAAAATTTGACCAAAATTTCAATTTCGGGTCGCGTTTTTCAAAACCAAACCGCAACTGAAACATTTCTGTATCTGTTTCGGTTGACCAAAATTTTCACCGCACAAACTAAAATCGAACCGATCTGATTCCAGTTTCGGTCGGTTCGGTTTGGTCGTTTTCAGTTTTTCTTCATATTTTTTAGTTCTTTTTGGGTTAAATTTTTATTTTTTTGATTATGTGGGGTTTTCTCACCTTACCTCGCTGGTTTTCAGTTTTTAAGGTTTAAAACCGAAACCGAACTGGTTTATGCCTGATTCGGAATGATTCGGAATCGGTTCAATGTCAGTTTTCAGTCGGTTTCAGCCTGATTCGGAATGTTCGATTTTCGGTTTTTATTTTCACCCCTAGTTTTTGTTGTGAAATTAATCTTATTTTTACTCACAAGTGCATGAATCGAAGTGTAGTTAATGGGTGTAGAGTACAAGATAATTCACACGAAGATTGGTAAGAAATTTATGAGAGAGAAATAAAAACTAATTAGGAGAATATTCACAGATTCAACACAATATTAAACTAGTTTATGATTTATGAGAGTTCGATGGATGAAATTAATAAAGAACAACTTAACTAAAACTTAATTTGATAGAAAAAGATGAGGTTTCACTACAAAAAATAGATTATTAGCGGCTGCCGCAATTAACAAAAAACTATTAAAGACTATTAGCGGCTGCCGCAATTAACAAAAAACTATTAAAGACTATTAGCGGCTAGGGCATTAGCGGCAATTTTTTGTTAATAGCAGCAGTTTTTGGCTGCCGCTAATAGTCTTATTTTTTGTAGTGTTTGGGATGCTAAATCCTCTCATCCTTGTTTCATCATTTATAATCGTAGATCTAACAAGTCGGAATTTAAAAGATGTTAATCACATAAACACCAAAATCAATTGATAATTTATGAAAGATGAGATGTTAAAATTGCACACAATAAAATGAGATTATTGTTATTCCAAAATCGTAAAAGAAATGAGGCAAAACATTCATCGTAAAAGAGGTTTTTAATGACGATAAATAAATGCCTCAAAAGAAATGAGGTAAAACATGTTGGATATTTACCAAATAAATATTTATAACTTTAATAATATTTATTTATTATTAATTTAATAATGTTTATTTATTTTTTATATGGTTCCTTAAATTGATTGGTTCCATATTAAAAAGAATGCTTTTGACAATAATTGATCATTTAACCTTCAAGTCAAAATGACTTGAATTTTGAATTAATATTGGAGGGAAATTTTTTCCACCATAAGTTTAAAAGTGTTGTAAATATTTTGTCTCACCTCACTATTTTATAAGAAATATTTATGGCTTATATATAGAAACTTACTTTCTATATTGTTTGACTTGATAAGAGGAATACAGCTCATAGCGGCGGTTCGCCGCCGCGCACGCACGCGCGTGTGCGATGTGCGAATGGCGCAATTGGCGCTTACCATTGATCGGATCGATAGGGCCCTCGATTGCAAGCAATCGACAGACACAACCGCCCCTGAAAAGGTGCTCCGAAAGTTATAAATAGAAGTCAGAGGAGGGATTCTAGGACACTTACAATTTTCGAATCCTACACCTGAGCCCTCATAATTCATGTGCCAACCAGAGCATTCTGCGTCTTCGTTTCGTTGGGTCGCACACTTCAGTGCAACGTAGTGTGCGACAGATCGGTGCTTCACCGAAGCTTCATTGTATCCTGGAGACGAATTTACCGATATCCCGTTGCATATAGGGGGCAAATATTGCCTTAAGGACAACGATCTAATCGCGCCTTGAAGCAATTTTTCGGTCTATTTTTCGTCAATCTTTGTGCAATATACCAACAAAATATTCACCGTAAAAGAGAATTCTAATGACGATAAATAAATGTCGCAAATATTAGCAATAAAGAATCCAGTATAAATTCTGAATCACAGATCCGAGATCATAGGAAGAGCATGACTAAATCTCATATCCTAAACCTCAAGAGGTTAGGCGAGGTGGCCAGGTACCTGCTTTCAAAAGCAGAAGACCTGAGTTCGAATCCTCTCCCCCCTTGGGGCCTCCCTATGAATTTATATCTTGTGCTGACCCGACATGTGTTGAATTTGGGGTGCGCATGTGCCCCTGGGATTAGGTAGGTGCTCTAAGAGGCCCGGATACCCAGATTATAATAAATAAATAAATAAATCTCATATCTTAGAGTGGTAATCGATTTTTACAGAAATCGGCAAGAACAGATAAACACTAAAACTTAGAGCATCGCCAAACATAAATTCCAACCATAAATCTATAATTATAAATAAAAACCTTAGATGAGATTCATTAGATCCCAATCCTCAAATAAATTTAGCGACACATGAGTGAAGTGAACAATATAATTGAAAGATAAATTAAAATGAACATTAAAAATATCATAAAGAGCTTCAATAAGATCCACAAATGATTTAATCCAGTCAGTACAATCCTCTTTCAAATGCATAAATTAAACTAATCTAGGACCGATAGCTACAATAGAATGAAAGAACAAATGTTTGGAAGATGAAAGGGAAAGCTGGAATGAATCTAAAAATTGCTAAGGAAAAATAAAAGCTACTCCCTAAAGAGAGAGACAACTGAGCCTAACTCTAACTCTGATTTATATAGGTCTCTGCTCGAAAATTCAAATTTCAAAATCGATTGACCGACCACTAAAATTGATCGATCAAATCTAGACCAAACAGAGAGCAGCATATATATATACCTAATCGATTGATAGACAAGGTCGATCGATTGATTCTGGCCTGTAGACTATTCTTCTCAGTTCAGATTATTTTTCACAGCCTCGATCGATCGACCCTTCACGAATTCCAGGGCTCGACAATTTCTTTGGTTGAATGTTTCAGCGTTTACTATTCATATGCTCTTTTATGCCATCAAATGTATCCAACGACTAGATTTTTCGGAAATTATCAAAACTTCACAAAATTATCAAAATTTTCTCATTAGATGGCTAAATATACGTTTTAAGGTGTAAAATATGATCATATTTCAACACTCATCAATTTTTATTGGATATTGTGAACAATTTAAGAGTTATCAGCGTTTCTACTCACCACGTTTTCATCTCTCAGACATGTAGTTTTTGATGAATCTACCTTATAATCGCTTTTACCCCTACTACAATCTTTGATGAAATAACTAGTTTTGGAGAGTGTGTTTGAGGACCAGCACCCTGAAGAATCCTCTGCCACATCTCTATCATTTGTCACTCAAACGCACTCCCCATCCATCTCTATCATTTGTCACTCAAACACACTCCCCATTGGGTGGTGGCTACCAATGCCCCAACATTGATCTACCTCATGCCTCTTCACATGAACCCGATGCTGAATATTTTGCACCCATCATAACCCCACCAATTGACCCTCTTTCTCATTCATTATTTTCTTTTTTTCTTGTTTGTATTTATCATTGGTTCTTGGGGCAACCTTTGGAAAGAGGGAATATTTACTTTCATGATTTTTACTTTTTATAGGATGACGTGCATTTCAAAGGCTGCAGATGTTGTTGAACTCGAAATCCAATTCAACCTCACTGAACCTGACCATTGCCTATAGTTTCTCATTCATCATTAAACCCATCATCTCTTCCAACTAACTCTACTATTTCACACTACATTTCACATGACCTTGCAATGCCATAGTGAAAAAAATGCAATTTTTTTTACCAAATAAAATGCGTTTAAAATATATTTTTTGAAAAAATTAAGTAAATGCCAAAACATTATTTTTTGAAAAATTTCCGTTTTTCCAACACAATAAAACACATTTTTAACCATTTTTTTTTAACTGCTTTTTTCTTTTTTAAAACTTTTGTTTAAAACCTGACAATTTACCATTTTTTCGGTATATTCTTGGAGCAATTTTTTTTTTTTCTGTACTTGGACTTAGGTCACTATGCACACCCATTGGCTAATTCTCATAAAAATTTAAGGCCTCGTGCAAGGGTGGCATTGGGCTTACATTCTTAATAGGCCAGCGGGAGTCCCACTGGTTTATACCAATGTATTTGGTCCCGAGCCCATGTGGATTATACCATTTATCAATTAATGCTTCAATCCACTACTAACATTAGGGTACCATTATTTGCTCCTACCAAATCTTTGAGGGCACCTATGTTAAAAATCATTAATCACTTTGAATCAGGCGGTGGAGATCTTTTTCATCCCAATCTAGATCATGGGCATAGCTTTAGACGTCCAATTTTTTATTTCACGTGATACATTCCAAAAATGTAATTGAAAAAACACCAGGCACACATTACGCTTAAACTTGATTATCAGGTCACTAAATGAGATGTGTGCCACGTGGAATCAAAGATTATGTTCACATCACAAAAGTAGGAAATGCTAGTTGTTTTTCACTCAACAATTTTGGAGAGAGTGAGTTTGGAGGAGCTTTGTACCAATTGGCCAAACATGCCCTAAATCTAATCCACACCCTAAGCTTATATAATGAATTTCAAAAATTGAAAGTTCTTAGATATCCCAAAAAAATTGATTTAAAATAACCTACTAGATGCCTACATATAAGTGTAAATGCCACTAAAATAGTTAGAAAATTGTTTATTACCAACTTCCAGAATAGGTGCAATATGGTCATGTATGACTTGATGCCAGGCTTCGTAGCCAAGGTTCACTTTCGCTAGGTGTAAAATTTGGCTGTTGGGCCTTAAACTTCCTTACAATTAAATAAGTTTAAATATAAGTTGACAATATTACAATTTTACAACTTGAAGGTCGCAGATTCGAGCCTAACAATAGTAATAAAAAAGTGCCCAAAGGTCTGGACCGGACTTATTTTATTAGGGCAATCAATAGACCAGATCGACCCGATACCTGACCTGACCTGATATTTTACTGAGTCGGGTACATAAACTTGATTTGTCTGGTTGGGTACATAAACTTGATTATTGTATAATCTTAGTATCCACCAAACACCAAATTTTTAAAGAAATTATCAAATAGGGCATATACCTCGAAGTTTTAAAAAAAAATTACCACATGAGGAACCTAAGAAAAATTTACCACAGAGGAACCTGATCTGAGTCTTTTTTTTCTTTCGTTTTTGGGGCTGATTTGTTTCTAACCTCTCCTCTTGTTCTTCTTTTTCCCCCTTTCTTTTCTAATATATATAACCACCGCCTCCTTTACAGGCTATATCTCATTCAGCATTGAGAAAAACGTTTTGTGTGTGTGTGTGCGTGTGACGTAGGTGAGAAGGCGCAATCAGGTGGTGGATGAATTCACCACACGTGCTCGAAGTGTAGAGAGAGAGAGAGAGAGAGAGAGAGAGAGAGAGAGGCAGATTTTTCTAATCTTCTGTCTCCATCCTCTTTTTAGCTGAACGTTAAGTCGTGTTATACTAGTGGAGTTTAGCTGTTATAAACTCAACTTTTAGCTATTAACTTATATTTTAACACGTTAATCAATGATCTTGCAACTGAAAACCAATCTTTTTTTTATTTTTTACAGATTTATATTATATATTTGTGATTTTTGTTACAGGGTTTTACTCTCAACTTAATGTATAACAAGTTAGAATTAGGTAGCTTGCCCAAGCGCAACCTGCATCACCTACGGCACGCGCCCGAAATAAGGGGCCATTTGTCACGGGGTCGCACTTCTGCAACTTCAGTCCCGTGCGGCACCTAACGCACGCTTCGCTAAGTCAATCTAATTCTGATACCAACAGTCGCGGGGCGTCCTTCAACGTGCTTTCAACCCACGCGGTGCTTCGCTACCGCATGCAACGAAGCCAACCCATCTACACATTAGCTCTGGTACCACCCACTTAAAGGACGGGAATTCTCCCAACGTGGTTACCTCTATTTCACGGCCTACCACCCAGCTTATCATGCCCCTTACGACACGCTCAATTGCACTACTGTGCTAAACTTGGTCTGCTCAAGCTTCACCCTGTGCACTGCACTAGTACATCGCTTCGCAACAGTCTTGGCATATAGCTCCCCATGCCACCATGTCATGCTCACATACCGAACCAAGCCCACAGCCTTGTGCCTCGCGCTCGCGTGCTCAACTGAGTCCCACGCAGCCTGCCTTCGTGTGCGTTTCGAATTACTAGCATCGTTTATCCTTGGCCCACGTGCTGTCGTGCTCAACTGAGTCCCACGCAGCGCTTGTATTCTCACGAGGTTGTCCGGCCGTATGCACCGCGACGCGTAGTCCGGGGCTATACTTGAACCTTCCTTGGGTGCCAGACGGCATCGCTGCGTCGATGTCCTAGGCCCACCCTTTCAGGCCTAGGAGACACTTGCGCCCCCTCTGGCAACGTAAGGCCCCGTGTAGGTGGAAGGCAACTCTCCAGCTCCTCTCCCACATAGAAGGGTAAAACAGTCATTCAGCCAGAATGGCGGGAGGACCTCAAACCCCTTGGTTTGACATACCGCAATGCCGCTTGCATCGCTAGCCCACCTTGGCTATGTCGCGACCGTGTCGCCCTCACGTCCTACTCCCATGCGACCGTGTCGCTTCCTCGCAGCGCGACCACGTTGCCAGGCCTACTTGGCCCCGTGTCGTGTGCCCTCCTGGCACCACATGTTGTGCCCCAAGCACCATGCTGTAAGCTCGAGTATTGGCCCCGTCACATCTTCCACCACTCCATAAATGTCAACGTCCTCGTTGACGCATTATCGCAGTGAACTGACCCCACCAACTCCCAGCCTGTTAGCATCACATTTCTAGTTCTTTAGGTCTGCACCTTCCCACTAGCTCCCCACTGTCACCCCGGCTGGGTTAACTTGGTTCTGCTGTCATAAGACCCTCACCTGTTAACTAGCTCAGGGATATCGCGTGTCCTCTTGACACCACATCGCGTGCCTCCGCACCAATTGTTCATGGATGTCGCGTGCCCTCTTGACACCACATCACGTGCCTCCGCATCAATTTCTCAATAGCATCATTGCTTCTGGATCGAACTTGGCTCTGATACCTAAATGTCACAGGGTCGCACTTCTGCAACCTCAGTCCCGTGCGACACCTAATGCACGCTTCGTTAGGTCAGCCTACTTCTGATATCAATAGTCGCGGGGCGTCCTTCGACGCGCTTTCAAACCACACGGTGTTTCGCTACCGCATGCAACGAAGCCAATTCATCTACACATCAGATCTGATACCACCCGCCTAGAGGACGGGAACTCCCCCAACGTGATTACCTCTGTTTCATGGCCTACCACCCAGCTTATCGTGCCCCTTACAACACGCTCAATTGCACTACTATGCTAAACTTGGTCTGCTCAAGCTTCACCCTATGCACTGCACTAGTACCTCGCTTCATAACAGTCTTGACATGCAGCTCCCCATGCCACCATGTCATGCTCACATACCGAACCAAGCCCACAGCCTTATGCCTCGCGCTCGGGTGCTCAACTGAGTCCCACGCAGCCTGCCTTCATCTGCGTTCTGAATTACTAGCACCGTTTATCCTTGGCCCACGTGCTGTCGTGCTCAACTGAGTCCCACGTAGCGCTTGTATTCTCACGAGGTTGCCCAGCCGTATGCACCGCGACGCGTAGTCCGGGGCCATACTTCAACCTCCCTTGGGTGCCACACGACATCGCTGCGTCGATGTCCTAGGCCCACCCTTTCAGGCCTAGGAGACACTTGCGCCTCCTCTGGCAACGCAAGGCCCTGTGGGGGTGGAAGGCAACTCTCCAGCTCCTCTCCCACATAGAAGGGTAAAACAGTCATTTGGCCAAAATGGCGGGAGGACCTCAAACCCCTTGGTTTGACATACCGCAATGCCTCTTGTATCGCTAGCCCACCTTGGCTATGTCGCGTCCATGTCGGCCCCGCGTCCTACTCCCATATGACCGTGTCGCGTTCTCGCAGAGCGACCACATCACCAGGCTCACTTGACCCCATGTCGCGTGCCCTCCTGGCACCACATGTCGTGCCCCAAGCACAATGTTGCAAGCTTGAGTATTAGCCCCGTCACACATTGCTTTATGAAATGGTAAAAAGCTTGGGGCTGTCAAGTGTGAAGACATGGGTTTTAGAATAGAGAGTAGTCACTTTGTGTGTGAAAATCTAAAAGTTAGGTCTATATCTTGTACACGTTTATAAGCACCCAAAACATTTACCCGCTTACATTAATGGCTCTTTTTTTATTTTTGTTTTTTTTATTCATAAAATCACTGCATTTATAAAAGGTTAAAAGTTTAAAATTGACCTGCTTACATCATTTCGAGTGCACCGAACGGTGCCCGGGTCAATCTGTAAAATTGATAAGCCTTGGGTAGTGCACAAATATTTAGAAGTACAAAAATTCGGTACGGTATGTTATTAATATTTCCCTTATCCGGTACTTTTCTCTAAATAATATCAGCCCATTTAAATCGGGAGCTAAAACTTACACACGAGTAGGGATTCAAGTTTTGAATAGAACACTCAAACCGAACCTAAAACCGAGGCTCTCGAACCGGACCGAACTGCACCAAATCCAACACAAACCGAACCGAACTGAACCCCAATTCGGTTCGGTTTCGGTTTGGGTGGATCGAAACCAAAAACCGAGGGTTGAGTAAACAAAAAAAAAACTGAAAAAAAAACCGAAAAATAGGTATTTTACCTACACCGAACAGAACCGATCCGATCCGATTCGGTTTCGGGAAAAAGAAATAGACCGAACCAAATGGAATGGGTTTCGGTTCGGTTTTGGTTTGGGGTGTACCGAGCCGAACACTGAAAAATTTGGGTTCGGTACACCGAACTTGCATCCCTACACATGAGATAATGTCAGAGTCAACTGTTGAATCCGATGATGGACTTTGACTATGTTTAATCAAATAATAGATAATTTGGTCCCATAAAAAACCTTCTTTTTTTTCAATAGGCAAGCTTGAGGGTGTAGGGACTCACCATTTTCATTTAAAACGAGAGATAACAAAAGTAGCAATTTACAATGCATTATCTCTTAAGAGAGTGGAAAAAAGGCGAAGGAAGATGATCATAGGAGTGTCACGGAACCACTGCACTGGAATCAGCTCCTTGCATTGCTAAGAATCTGGCACATGAGTTAATAAAAAATCTTTATATCATAGTCTTCAAGTCAGACGGCTTAAATGGTGCTCACGTATCACATATCCCAAAAATAACAGTCTTTCTTTTCAATCATGTGTCATGATATAAATCTTGTGTGTAAGTTTTAGCTCCCATAACGAGGTTGGTGGCGGGAGACTGACCCGAGTACCTAATACCATTTCCCAATCCCATCTTACCAAGGAATACAAAATTCTTTGTGTGGAATTCTTAATCCCATTTGCCTATATTTATTAATATTTATTACCTACTAGCCAATCAAAAAATCAAAAAGAAATTATTACTTCAGCGCTGCCATTTGGTCCCCACCGAAACTAATATATCCCTGTCTGATTACTGAGACAATGCATGTTAACAAAAGTTTCATCCAACCATAGAATTACTATAGAATCATTCTTGATCAGTTTTAATTTAAAAGCATTGTATATAATTCTCTCAAACCCTAACTTTGTGATTTGCCCTAGAATACTCTGTCGGAACCAAAACATACATGTCTCATCACAAATAACATAAAAGCATCACAAGAGGAAAATAAATTTTAGTTGCTCTTCCAATTTACACTCCAAACCCACCAATAAAATCAAGGAAATTGATCAACATTTGAATCATTAAAAGCATTAGGTCTCAATTGCAAAACGAAGAATTTGAAACTCCACCTATTCATTTAGGTTGCATTTCACATAGCTTTTTGTCAGCTCCTTGTCAGAGCAAGATATACTTATTTTAGCAGACTCCTTTTCTCCTTGCTAACTCTCTGCAAAGCAAGATTTACCTGCTCTAGCAGCTACCCCTTACTCTCTGCTAACTCCTTGCCGGAGCAAACAAAATCTGCTCTTACAAAGAGTGAGAAGAGAGCAAGGAAGAAGTGCAGGAGCAGGTAAACCTTGCTCTGCAATGAGTTAGCAAGGAGTAGAGGGCTCTGTTAAAGCAGGTAGTAAGGATTTAGCAAAGAGAAAGGGAACCAGCTAATGTAGGTAAATTATACTCTGACAAGGAGCTAGCAGAGCGCTATGCCAAACAGCCTTATTCTCCTGGGTGTGGTCATTTGACCACTTTTCTCATGATCTCTCATTTACCACGCAACTCCTTATTTTCAAATGCATACAATTAGGGGGTGCAAGTTGGGTTAACTAATACCGATTTTATCGGGTTTCGGTTGGCTTCCGTTTGAACTACTGAAACAAATCGGTTTCAGTTTGGGTTGGCCAAACTTTCAAAGACTTGAAACCGAAACAGAAAAGAATCGGTTCGATTTTTCTATTTTGGGTTCATTTTTTGGTTTTTGGTCGGTTTTATCTACCGGGCCCGATTTCAGCTTCGGCCATCAAAAATCGAATCTGAACCGATTCGAAACCAGTTTCAATATATTCAGTTTTGGGTCAGCTAGGTCTGGTTTCTGGTCAGTTCGGTCGACTGCTTTTTCGGACGGTTTCGTTTTCATCGAAAACTTGCACTCTTACATATAAGATAATGTAATTATTTATAATTTTTATTATTCATTGGAAAAAAAAGGGACACTTTTCAGTTCTCATCAGATAATGTAGACCCACAAACAGAATTAGGCCAATGAACTTCATAGATTTAAAAAAAAATACAACAATAAAAAATAAAAGCTTGCTTGAATTATATAGTTCATTTTTACATGCCTTGAAACCTATCAGCTCATCTTTCTAGAGCAAACCATACACTCAAATCTTACTGGGATCTGACCCTAGGAGGCTTTCATGTAGCTTGAAAACAAAATAAATACTAGTGTTTGATTGATGGCCAGGTACTAGCCTCAAGAAGCCGGAGACCTGTGTTCGAATCCCCTCCTTAAGGCCACCTAAGGATTTATATCCCTGCACCTTAGTTGGAATCCCCTCCTTGAGGCCACCCTAAGGATTTATATCTCATGTGCTAACTTGGGGCGTGCATGTACCCATGCGATTAGTTGGGTGCTCTACTACGAGGCCCCCACACCCAGGTTATCAGGAAAAAAAAAAAAAAAAATCACCTTATTTGGAATCTGAGAGCTCGAATTCTTTTACGAGGCTTCTCATTACATCAACCTGAGCTCTGAGAGAGAGAATGTAATCCACTGTTTCTTCTAACAAAGAGAGCTCATCCATGAAACCTCCACCAGGTATAAGATTTTTCAACACTTGGGTCCTTTTCTTCACCATTCTTCTAGCAATACAACTTGCTAACATTCTCTGGGGTGCACTTTTCCTTATCCTTCGCTCCTTATTGATTCTTCTCAGTATGCTTTTGCTTCCCACTCTCTTGTACCTTAGAGACTGGACCCATGGCTTCTTTGTTACCTTCTCCAATTCCATCTTCTTGTGGGTTTCTCCCTTACTACAGTTAGCGATAATGGTGCGGCTCCAAATGGCTCCGTCGCTAGCCGAGGCCAATGCAACATCGGATGTTAGTTTTATGGCCTTCTTCCTCTCTAAAATGCTTGCGTTCTTTGTCAAAAAGCCGCCATGTTTGAGACCCAGTAGGAATTTTTGAAGAAAAACACGCTTGAACGAGTTTGAGGTTTGCATTGTGGTGAAGAGATTTGAAGTGGGCTGTTGATCAAGAAAAGATTTGAAATGGGTCTTGTTCTACCGCAAATGTATGCCTTTGATTCTATAAGAATGGCATAGAAAGATGGCTTAGTGTATGTGGATACATTTGTATTGCTATAGGTGCTTTGTTTCAGATGGTTGAAGGCAAGTGGCAGGAAAACACATGGAAGAAGATGGAGTAGAGAAGAGGGCAAGCAAGTTGCAGAAGAGAAGATCCACTATCTAATAGTAAGAGAGAAGCCAGAAGAAAAAGGAAGAAAGGGAATGGAGATCAGTGGAATGCGAAGAAAACCAATTTATTTGCTCAAAGTAATGTGGCCATGGGGCCCTTTAGAGAAGAGACACATCACATGCATGCACATGGAGCCACGGCCCACCCCAAAATTAACATTATTCTACAGTGAAAAATTCAAACTATTTTAGATGCACAAATCTTACTTTATGTATTGAGGGGGAAAGTATTCCAGTGTATAGCCTATACATGGATGCTCGGTGTACTACAATCCATCGGTAACGTCAATTTTCAACCCAATTAATAAACCGATTGGATAACACCTATTAGATGAGTAGTAGAAAAAAAAAATGCACCAGTTGGGGTATTTTGAACCATCGCATACATCGTAGACGATTGGCCAGGAGCCTAAGAAGAACTCCATTGATTAGATGTTTTACATCATCCAATGGTGTATTTTTTGTCTATTCCCCATCGAAGAGCGTCCCGTTCATCCTACGGTTCAGATCGCCGAGTATGTGCGCCAATCTTCCATTATGTATGTTTATACAAAAATTGTATGATTTTTGTAAACACATAGGATCCAAAGGAAGAAATCAAATGCACAGATGTAGTAAAAAATAGGAATTATTTTTAAAATACTTTTGAATTTTTATTTTTCTTTAGTTTATATATGGAGAGATGGAAAGTGAAATTGGCATGATCCGGAAAACATGGTAATGCTTGTGGGGTGGGGGTCCTGAAAAACTCCCGGGCGTTGGCTTTGCAAAAATCTCACATGGTCTCCACATGGGGTTTTTAAACCCTTATCATAGTCACAAGTACAGATCTCGTTGCACCTCATCATGTGGCACAGTTAAATCTCATCTGCACATATAAATTGACATTTATTATTACTATTATTATTTTTTTTTTTAACAAAAAATTGTATTATTGATTATTTATTAGGGTATCTATTACTTGTAGGCCCTGTGGTAAAAATCATTGACTCTGTTGAATCAAATGATGGAGATAGTTTTTCATCCTAATTTTCATGCTATGGATCTTGGGACCATCAGCTCACCACCAGACGGTCCGTTTTTTATTTCGTATGTCACGGATCCCAAACCAATGGCCCTAAAATTACATTTGAGTGTGATATGTGTAACAAGATTTTAGGGCATTTTTTGGATCCATGCCACCCAGGAATCACAAACTAGCGGTCTAATGATGTACCCATGGTCTCAAATCCTGTTGTATGGATGATTGGAATGAAAAGGAGTCACCATCATCTAATTCAAAGCAATCAACCGTTTCAGCATTGAGCACCAACGGGCATCTAGTTGGGGCGAACAGAGATATCCTATTTATTATTGAGTCTGTTAACAGTGTGATGGGTCTCATCGAATCCAACGGTACCCATGCCCACAACGAGTTGTGGTAATGACATGAAAATCATGCTGATTGGACAATCGCGACCGTTAGATTATTCGTACTTTTGTATCCCACATTGGAGCGTTGACTCCACATGGGCCTATATATATGGGTACCGGTATTTGCAACTGATTATTTCGTATATAACCATGGATATTATTTTTTGGCCCAATCTCTCACATAATTGATCTCTATATTACGGATCATGGCTCAAAATTTCGTCGAAATCTGAAGATTTTGGCAGAAATGCGTCAGTTTCGTTCCCCACCGAAACCAAAACGAAAATTAAAATTTTTGGTTTAAAATGTATGGTTTTGAAGTTTCAGCCGAAATTCAAAATTTCAGTCGATTCAAAATTTCGGTTTCGATCCGGCACAAAATCGAAATGAAATCAAAATTTTTGATCCTTGTTATGGATCACCTATTCAGAATGACAGTGAGATGTTGATTTCATAGAGCACATACTCCTCAAACTGACCGGAGAACCCCTTCTCATGGCCCGACCATGTTCATAGTCATTTTGGTGAATATGTTAGGTGGAATCAACATCTTATAGGCTTATAGGTGATCCAGAGAAGATTGATCAAAAAAACTGATCTCTCCTGTCTAATTCAAGCCGTTAACAGTTTTTAACATACGAAGACCCTGGTTGCAACTGCCAACTAGTGAATCTTCGGTTGCAAATACCGATTCGCTGTGAAATGCACTCACTCTCCCGTCATTACCCTCTATTAACATTTTAGCCACTAATTCTTAAGTAGAGTTGACTTTTATAGACTTTAACTAGCTCTGATATCTGTGGATGCCAGCCTTGGACGAGTTGATGAGGGTGTAAAAAGGATTTTCAATCTAAATATAAGCATGTTAAATGATAAACTTACGAGGCCGTGTGGGCAATGATAGTAATAGCCGTACATAGGATTTGGAGGGAGGGGGGAGGAACAGGGAGAACATGGGTAGTTGGAAGAGAAATAAGGGTGTGTTGTCGTTTAGGAGTCAGCTGATGAGGAGGGCTTTTAGTGTACGGCACTGTTTATGGGGACCCTCTGTTTCTTAATTCTAATAGGCTGGACGGCTACTCTGTTTTTTTATAGTATATTTAATTTATATTCTAATTTTATTTGAAAAAATCAACAGATAATCAGGCGCGTGCAACTCCATCCTTTTGGGCAAACAGGTTTACTGAAAGTGCCACTGTCGAAAACTCCTTCAAACTCATTGATTGCTTCAGTTCAAACGATAAAGATCGTTTTTTTATGAGTAATGCTATATCTAAAATGATAATTTCGCCATCCAGAGCCTGGTGTCTCGGATTTATTCAAGGTTTGTAACATTTTTCATTTTACCTGACCCGTTAACTTAAACGTGGCCCTAAAATCATATGATAAATATCAAGCTCAAACATGACTTTAAGGCCATTTTCTGACATATGTAATAAAAAATTTGACCGTATGATTGGAAGATCATAGTCTTAAAATCCATCAGGATGAAAACGATCTCTATTTCGGCTTTAGCTTGGCAGGGAGTGAGGTGAGAGAAGGGTAATGGTTTATAACTTGTCTTTGTCTTAGTTTGTAACCTTTGGGATAAAAAAAAAAGTCTCTATTTTTCATCTAGTAAAATTCTTATGTTACCTATAAAAAATAAAATAATTTTTATCATCTGATTCGAAGCAATTAACAGATTTGAAGGGGTTTTCAATGTTGGCACTTTCAGTAAACTTGTTATCGCGAATAGAGGTACCCTTGGCTATTTCCCTCTGCACAAACAACCTCTCCTTTACCCCACCATCTATGCAAAATGTCACTACTGTTGCCGTGGCTCTCAACCAGGTCCAGGGGTAGATTACTGCCAAGTGGCACTCAAGCATATATTTAGTGTCACAGTATACGTGTGCGTAGTTGATCTATTAATAATATATATTTTTTATTGTTGTTTTGTTTTATTTTTTTCAAGACCCCTCAGAAAGTAAACTCTATGGCGGGACCGGTGCTACAGGGATATTTGGTTGCCATCTGAAAAACGCAACTGAAGATTTTTTCGGCGCTATTATGGTTCCACCAAAAACAGAGTTGAGTGCGTTGAATCTGATGATGAAGATCATTTTTTATCCCAATCTTTCACAAAGTAAATGTTAAAATCATGCAAGACCAGTGCTACATGAGTACTTGGTTGCCATGTGAAAAAACAAGTCATTTATGAAAAAAATTAAAGGGTTTTTTGCATATACCCCCCATGTTATGCGAATATTATAAGAAACCCCTTGAGTTATGGATATTTATTCTGCAGTCCCTATTTTTGTGTTTCTGTTTCATATAACCCCCTGTCGTTAACTAGGGGTGAGTTTATGGACGGAAAGCCTATTTTACCCTTAATGAAACCAATATTTTAAAATTTCCACCATTCTAAAAGGCCCTTCACTCATCTATATTTACAAGTTATGCCATTAAAGTTTATCACTATTCTAAAAGGCCTTTCATTCACTTTTATTTATAAGTCATGCCATTATAATTGGCCACTATTCTAAAAGGAGTACCTTTAAATCCACCCACAAAATCTTTGAGTTCACCCACGCTGAAACACATCGACTGGATTGAATCAAACGATGGAGATTTTTTATTGTCCCAATCTATCATGAGGTCGATCTTTAGATTATGGGTGTACCATCAGACGGCCGATTTTTTATTTCATGTGGTACACACCCCTAAAAGTGACTTTAATATCAATTTTAAGCATGCACGTGATGTTAAACGTGAAATAAGCAACGTCTGGTCGATGATACGATCATGATCTCAAGATCCATCATGTGAAAGATTGGGAGGATAAATGATCTTTATCGTTCGATTCAATTCAATCAACGTGTTTCAGCGCGGGTAAACTTAAAGATTCAGTGGGTGGATTTAAAGGTACTCTTCTAAAAGGCCCTTTATTCACCCATCAGATTCAAGACTCATCTGATAGGTGATTCCCCCATTAAAGCATGCCAACGTTTGGACGAATACTCAACCAATAGAGGATTTGTGGCAAACGATGTAATTATTCTTGAAAAGAAAACCTTCAATCTACATGTTCTACTCAAAATACTCGTCCCTCTAATTTCCTATATGATTCAAGACACATTTTTAGGAATTGGATTGCCTAACTGCGTCTGCTTCCATCCACCGAATCTTTGAGTTCACCCACGCTAAAACACATTGATTGCATTGAATAAGACGATGGAGATCGTTTAGGCATACCATTAGACGATTAGTGTTTTATTTCGTGGCACACATCTCAGAAAAGTGACCTTAACATCATGTATACGGTTAAAATTAATTTTAAGATCATTTTTTTGGGTGTGTACCACATGAAATAAAAAATAATCATCTGATGGTGCCACCATGATCTCAAGATCCATCGTGTGAAAGGTTGGGACGATAAACAATATCCATCGTCCAATTCAATGCAATCAACCGTCTGATGGTGGCACCATGATCTCAAGATCCATCGTGTGAATGGTTGGGGCGATAAACGACCTCCATCGTCCAATTCAATACAGTCAACAGTCTGATGGTGTCACCATGATCTCAAGATACATCGTGTGAAAGGTTGGGACGATAAATGATCTCCATCGTCCGATTCAATGCAGTCAACCGTTTAATGGTGCCACCGTGATCTCAAGATCCATTGTGTGAAAGGTTGGGACGATAAACGATCTTCATCATCCGATTCAATGCAGCCAATGTTTTTCAGCGTGGGTGAACTTAAATATTTGGTGGGTGGATTTAAAACTACTCTTTTTTGTAAGTGAAGGGGGTCGATTTAAAATTACTCTTATCACGTGTAGAGGGTGGCAATTTAGTAATTTAATTTTAAAAAGGATAAATAGGGTATTTAGGCTATTCTTTAACAACTGATTAACCATTTAAAGTAGCATCCGTTAAAGAGGGTGTTTTATGAACACCAAAATGCTAACTCAGGGGATTTAAAGCAAATAGCTATAACTTGAGGGGTTATTTATAATATCAACATAACTCAGGGGGGTATTTGTAAAAAATCCAAAATTAAATTATACGTCACCCACTTTGGACATTTCTTTTGACACTTGATCCTCGAGTTAAGTGCCACATGACATCCAATGGTATCATTGAAATGTGCCTTTGAGGATAGTGTTCGCCTCATATATATATATATATATATATATATATATATATATATATATATATATATATATATAGAAAAGGGTTGTGTAGCCCAATGATCTATTTGGAGCTCTATGTAGAACCCAAAACATTGTTTTAGTGATATGTGGAGCTTGGATGTATCATTTAGATCAATTATATATATAAAAAAATTAAAAAATAATTATTTGAGGTAAAAGTCAAACATTAAATGATATAAATGATATGAATTTCAAGGCAAAAAAAATTAGGTAGAGATAAGTTTTTGAATTTTTAAAAAAAAATTGATTTAAACGAAACAATCTTGCTCCATATGCTATTAAAATAATATTTTGAATACCACATAATGCTCTATATAAACCATTGGGGCACGCTCACCGTACCCCATGAGGCACCTAACCATTGTCATATATATATATATATGAGATTTGACTCTTGTCACCTACATAAAGTCATCAATGGATAATTTTCTCACCACCTTAGTAGAATTCCGATTCATAAAAATGGCAAGACATAACATTAAAGTTAGTCGAAAAAAACGACCTAATCAAAGGCCTTGAATCATTCAATTAAGGCACTTTAATATATATCTTATTTTTAATATGAAGTATGAACATCGGTTGGTATTAAACTTTTTGGATCGAATGGTTCGATTCCTTCGGGTGAATTTGTCACTAGGTTGGTGGTACTTGATACAATTTCGTTCATAGAAAACTTAAAGCATAGAGGTTTCTCCCTCGGGATTATGTGTATGTTATGCCGTGAAGAAGAGGAAATTAATACTGATCATTTATTTCTTCGTTGTGCCTTTACAGCTAACATATCGGCTACAGGCTACGGCTATTCTTGTCCGTTTTCCGAATAAGGACCACACAGGTTTTTATAAGCGAAAATTATTGACTGATTTTAATCATGTAGATGGAGATTGTTTATTATTTCAATCTTTCCTATAATAGATCGGAAGATCATGGCGGGCCTTTCAGATGATTAGATGTTGATTCCACATAGTATACAAAAAAGTGAAGATCAACTCCATTGCTCCTAATCTAGAATACTTTTGGCGATGTGTGCTATATGGATTCTGGAATCAATAACTGATGTCTGATAGGCACGCCAGGATCTTAAGATCTGATTATTTAGAAGTTTGAGATAAAAAATAATCTCCATCGTCGGATTCAAATCAGTCAATAATTTTGGTTTATAAATACGTAATATAGTCCCTACTTTGAAAATGGGTGGAAATAGTTGCACCCTTGGCTATATTGCTGAGACGGTTTTTTTGGCCGTGCGGTTTTCTCTGGCTATATGGATCTGGGTGGACGTTGACAAAAAGAGCGGAAGGTATTTCAAAAATGCCACGCATTTCTCTGTTTTGGCAGGCTTGGAAGGAAAGATTGGGAGTCCATTAAGAGCGGATTTTCAAAGGTTCAGTTTTTTGTGGGCTGGCTTTTAGTTTTTGGGTGTGGTTTGCGTTTTGTGGTGCTTGGTGTGTCTACATTTGGTGCCCCATCTCTTAGGCTATGTTTGCAATTGCTCTTTGAAAGAGTAAAAAGGAGTAGCTATTATTCTTTGTTGATGCAAATGAATATGGGGAGAGAGAGAAGGATTGGAAAAAGATAAAAGGGAACGTTCCGAAAAAAGCTATTTTTAAAAGAGCATGATTTTTCATGCTATTTTTCTTTATAATAATAAAGAGCAACAACAGCTCTTTTCTACTTTCCTAAAGAGTAATGCCAAACACAACCTTAGGTGTTGTTTGGGGGAGATTTTTCTGGCTCTCGGTCGTGGGGGTGATGGTGCTGTCGAAGCTCCCCGATTGATAGCTTGTTTGTGTTTGTTGTTTTCATTTTTCTTTTCGATCTGTTTTCTTAATAAAATGCTATTTAATAAAATAAAATAAAATGGTTCGAATACGGCAGTGGACACATTTTTTTAAGCTACCATCATTTTGGAAGGAAAAAATGGGTAGTACCTTGCACACAAGGGCATAGGTAGGATTTTCTTCTGAAGGGGACTAGTGATGGTTGACAAAGCTTAATAATTATTTTATATTTGAGGCTTATACACCATATAATTAAGGGGTTGTATGCAGAAGAAAGCTGTATAGGAAGCTTACTCTATACATTTTCAAAAATTAAGCGGGGGATTCAACAGTTCAGCCCATCCTGCTATATGTAGCTCCGTTGTTGATGGCGTAGAAGATATAATTATGAGAGCTTTATCAATTAGCATAGGGTTTGGGGATATAAGTGTGAAATACAATGGAAGTTTGACGATATTTCAACTTCAAGGTTGCAAGCTCGAACCTAACTCATTGGTCAAAAAATTTATCAACTTTTGTAGGTAACTTTTTTAGTGATTTCATATATTAGTGAGACTTCGTCACTTTGTGAGGGTATTTTCTATTAGACAATAACGTTCAACACCGTATTATTCCCACTTCTAGATAACTATCCACTTACCAATATTCATTCCCACTTCTAAATCATATTTGTAATCTTATTTATACACTTTCTTATAAGAGAATTAAGTACTGTAAATAATGTAATCGTTTATAGAAATTTCTCTATTTCATCTTTTTATATATTCTTCTAATTTTCTTATATTTATCTTTTTCTTTATGGTATCAGAATCCTAATTGCTCACGTCTTTTTCGATCCATTCTTTTTTTTTAAAATAATTTTTAGAGTTTATCCTTCTTATGAACACTCCTCAAAAGACTTGTCATATGATTCGTCTTTAATTGTTGTTGGGAGAGATCATGACAGATCTGATATGTTGTGCCACCGGTTTCTACAGACTCTAAGATGAGCAGGATGCGACAGTGATGGACTTCATAAACAGGCGATGACGCTCAACACCGTATTATTCTCATTTCTAGATAACTATCCACTTACCAATGTTCATTCCCACTTCTATACACTCTCTTATCAGAGAATTAAATGTAAGGTAAATAATGTAATCGTTTATGAAAATTTTTTCTATACTATCTTTCTATCTTTTTTTAATTTTCTTATGTTTATCTCTTTCTTTATTTTGAACCTAAACAAATTTATGCTATGTGATTTGAGACTCCGAAGAAACTTACAGGGTACATGTGGTAGTCAAAACAAAGTCCATGCAGCCTATACAGTCCCCAAAATAAAGTAACCCCCAAACATTTGGTATATTTATTTTCCCAAATTTTGACCACATTTTTAATAATGAAAAAATCATAAAAACAAATTAATTTATTTTGAATGAAATCTGATCGACATTGTTTAAGTTATCATGGCATCTGATCATCCTAATGGGCGTTACCAATTAATAGTGAGTATAGAGATTTCTCTATACCTGACGCATAGTTTCGGGTTTTTTTTTTAAAAGTGACCCAACAATTCAATCATACACCATGCCCATCTTACTACATATGCTTTTGTCCTGCTCGTGTGCGTAGAACGCTCAATTGCCTCACACGTGCGTTCTATTAGAGAGAAAAGTGGGAGAAACAACTTAGAAGTGCTACTGACGGAGTTTTATTACCAAAAAATTTAGATTCACGTCTAGGAAGTGTTAGTATAAGGTAAGACGGCTGAGTACCATGTGACCTACTACTTGTGAGTTATATCTCCTGAAATCATTATGTGTGTGTCGTATAAGTGAGTCATGATCTAAAGATTTTTGGTATCAAAGATTGAGATAAATAATTACCTTTATTGTTTGATTCAAAGCAATCAAATTAATATCATCTGACTATCATGTAAATCTAATATATCCCTAATTTAAAATAGTCTTTGACTATTTTGAATCGGATGGTGGAGATTCTTTTTTAACCCAATCTTTTACATAATAAATCTTGAGATCATAAATGCATAGAACACATGGTGATTTCACATGACACATCCTAAAAGCGATTCCAAACTACCAACTTGTTCTTGGGCGTGAGTCGACATAACCCACTTTCGCACGTCACCTCACTCGCTTTTCCGCCCATATTAGTAATATTTGGTAATAAATATTTCCAACCGGTACCAGTACGTTTTCGCGCATCACCTCACCCGTAATTAATGGCACACACATTTCTTTTATAATGAAGTATCCAGCCTCGTACACACCCGACTAAATCGTCAGACACGTTCAATACCCGCACATCACACGTACTAGTCATTAGGAATAAATCCGTGCGAGTGGCCTACATATGAGGACTCATGATGGAAGTGTTAACATGCACGTGCGCGCATGCACACGAAAAGATAGTAAGTATATATATGTGTTGTAGTAAACACATGCACACACATGGATGGGCTCCTCATGTCTCAAGAAAGGAATACAGCCATCTTCAGTTGAATGGTGAGAGCACTGGGAACCCTTCTTTTGCATGTTCAAAAGTAGGTCACTTGTAGAGCTGCCCCTAATCCTATGTATCCAAATTGATTACATTATATATTACTCAATTAATTAAGGATACTTTTAAGTTTCGTGTGGTTAACGACGTTGACTGCTCTGAATCATAAATTTTTTTCAATCTTATTTTTGACATAATAAATAATGAGATTATATGCCTATAATTAGATCAGGCATGCATCCCAAAAGATGAATATGATCATGGGTCATAATTACATCAAATGTAGTTTTTGGATTATTTTTAGGGATGTGCGCCAAGTGTAATCAAATCTGACTGTTTGATGCTAGGACTATGATCTTAAGATCCATTATCTCGAAGATTGCAATGAAAAATGATCTCCATCAACCGATTCAACGCAATCAACTGCTTAAAGACGTAAACCCACCTGGCATTGGTTGAAAGTAAAGGTATCCATTAATTAATTACCAAGGCATTGGTGTTAATTAAGGGGCCACTACAGGTTCTAAGGACATTTGATTACTTATGTCTTCCCTTTAAAATATGGTATAGGCTTTCTTGGTTAAGCAACTTGTTATCCGGCCACCTTTCTTGCCTAAGCAACGTGGTCACTAAGCGAAACATGCCTGAGCAAAAGGTGGCCAACAAATGTTAAAAAAGCTCATTACTTTTATTGTAGCCACTATAGCAACTTGTTTTTGAAGAAGAAATGTGTTTTGTTTTCTTTTGACATGTTTCTTGTTTTTATAATTAATGAGATTTGTTCTTATCTGTTTGTTACGGTTTTTGATAGGATTCCCAACTCTCTCTATCTCTCCCTTTTCAACTAGTGCTCGTTTTTTTTAACGAATAATTGGTTGCTAGGGCCTTCATCTCGCATGAAATATCTGTCAGCCAATGAATCCTTTCAAAGTCGACTGTTCAAGAAGTTTGATGGACTCAAAACTCAGTGAAATCCAACTTTCAAGGGATTCGATGGCAGGCTAATAAAAGGCTTTTTGAGAAGGGGAGTAGCTGGTAGTTGCCTCAATTTCTTGAGTTGTTATAGGTAGGGATGCAAGTTCGGTGTACTGAACCAAACTGAACCCAAATTTTTTGGTGTTTAATTCGGTACACCCCAAATCAAAACTGAACCGAAACCCACTCGGTTCAGTATTCTTTTTTTTCGGAAACCGAAACCTATTCAGATCGATTCAGTTTGGTGTAGGTAAAATACCTACTTTTTCGATTTTTTCAGTTTTTTTCAAGTTTTTTCGGTTTACTCAACCTACCCCCGGTTTTCGGTTTCGAGCCAACCAAACCGAAACAGAACCAAATTGGGGTTCGGTTCAGTTCAGTTTGAATCGGTTTTTGGTATGATTCGGTTCGGTTTGGGAGCCTCAGTTTTCGGTTCGATCTTGGTGTTCGATTCAAAACTTGGACCCCTAGTTATAGGTGGCACTACTCAGTTGACTTGGATGAGTTACAAGCTTGGTGCATCTTGGTCTGATGTCCCATTCTTACTTCCATTCTCGAGAGCAAAGGAAAATTTGTTGTCAATGGTTAAAAAATTTTAAGGGCAAAATTTGTAGTTGAAATTCATATCTTTGAATAACAAAAAAATTCATTATTTTTCTAATACCCTAAAGGGAGTGGTGAACCCTTAGGATTTGGTGCAACTAGATATTGTGTGCCCATGCTTTATAGTTTATACTCAATTGAACTCTACAACCTTAGCATCGGTTCCTCTTAGCATATATATATATATATATATATATATATATATATATATATATATATATATATATATATATGAAAAAGGTGTTCCTTCTTCATAGAAGGACGGTCACCGTCCTCCAAGCTTCCATGTGGAGCTTCAGGTGATTATATATATATATATATATATATATATATATATATATATATATATATATATATATATATGGAAAAGGAGTTCGTCCTTTATGGGAAGACGGTCACCGTCCTCTAAACTTCTATGTGGAGTTTCACGTGACATTCAAAATATTGTTTCGATGCCACGTGGAGCTCGGGTGCATTCCTTAGATCATCTTTGAAAAAAAAAATTAAAAACTCATCTCCACCGTGTGTTTTTTCAATCGTGAAATATGGACTAATGAAATCCGTCAAACTTTGACTTGTGAGTTTAAAGTCGAGCTCTTATTGGGTGTATTTGCCCCTCCTTACATTCACCATTTGTGTTTTGGGGATTGATTGTTTAGGTGCAGTAACTTCATTTCCACATAAGATTTTTTTTTTTTTTTTCATTTTAAAAATTAAAGTACATTTAGAGCATTTGATATAGTTCAATCACTGAAATTAACGTTGTTAGATTCCCGAATGTATTTTCACCCGCCTCGATTATTTTTTATCATATATTTGTCATCCATCAAATTATGCATTTTTTATGTCAATTACACATACTTTTTTGAACATTTAATCACTCGATATGAACTGAGTTTGGTATTACTAGTAGAATATTTTTCTCATATATGCGAAGTCCTTAAAACTTGATTGACAAATTTTGGCTCTTCTTTACAAATTTTGTGTCCTTAATAATATCATTGCAATCCACAAGTTTTTTCTATTGAATACACTAATCTATTATATCGGCGATACGTATCAATTTCTCGGCAAACTAATACGTATCTGCCTCGATATATATTAGTATCTCAACTTGGTATCGGATACCGATACGGTATTGATTTCGGGCCAATACTTTTATTTTCTTTTTCTTTTAAAAAAAATAAAAAAATAGGCCGATACGTATCGGTATCGGCTGAGTCGTATCAATCCTTCATGGACCGATACCCAATACCGATTTGGACACCATGTCTACAATGAGAGTTCACCCATTATGGGTGATTATAGTAGTCCACACATTTGTATGACTAAGTGACAAGCACAGACTTCCAATGCATGATAGTTGGTGCACGTCATGTAATCACAGAGATATGTGATATGCTTTAATGCACATGATGGGTGGGACACCCATTGTAGACTAACTACTCTACAACCTTTTCCCATGGGAACATGTTGATATATTTTTTTGAAGACTGACATTAAACATAAGTTTCAGTCTATAGAAACTCATGTCTTTTTAATGAATTTTGTTAAATTCATCAAAGTGACAAAGCTTCCGTAGGGGTTGTCCACTTACTCAACTTTCCTAGGTATTCTTCATAAAATTTAGAAAAGGGTAACATCATTTGTACTCATTTTTCATGTTGCGAGCACACTGTGATGGGGGAATGCAGCATCATTTGTACTCATTTTTCATGTTGCGAGCACACTGTGATGGGGGAATGCAGCATGACGACTCAGATGATCGGTCACAGGACTAATCGTTTCACTTGTGCCTCACGTGGGGGCATTGGTGCATTAAAGTTGGAGTATCGTAGGCATATCACCAAGCCATGAGGGCTTCGCCGTAGATATTATGAGTGCTTAGGTCGTGAGCCACGAGGACACATGACATGGTGGCACGAAGGGTTCCCGACAGTTCACGACACGGTCGCATGGGGAGATAATGTGGGACGTTGGGGCGTATTGGTGTTGGGCATGACACTATAGGCTACGGGCCGAGGACGTGTGCCTTGGGGGTATGTTAAACTAATACATTTGAGGTCATTCTATTAGTTTTCCATAGATGGTGTTTAAACCATCTATGTGGGAGAGGAGTTGGAGTGATGCTTCCACACACACGGGACCTTGCGATACTGAAGGGTGCTCAAGTGTCCCCAAGGTTTGAAAGGGTGGGCCTAAGTAGATTGCCATATGGCCTCGAGCTTGTGTCACAACTTATATGGATCAGTTAATAGGGAGACACTCGAAAGCTACATGGGACTCAATAGAGCACGTTGGCATGAGGGTCAGAAGATTGTGTGTTGGTTATGAGAACCACACACGAAGGTGGGCTTGGTTGGATATGGCGGCAAGGCATGTTGAAATAGGACGACATGACGAGTTGCATGCTGTTGTTGCAAGGCGAGCTACTGAGCATGACACAAGGGTGAAACTTAAGCAGGCCAAACAAGGCACAGAGGTACAGGCATACGTGTCACAAATAGACACTATGAATCGATATGGTTGCCTTAACGAGTGAGGTAATTACGAACGGGAGTTTCCGTCCTCTAGGTGGGTGTTATCAGAGTTGGACGAGGGTAAGGTTGGCCTTGTTGCACGCGACATTGGGGAGCCGCACGGGTGTGATAGCCGATGTTGGGTTGCACCCCCATGACAGATGGTATCAGAGATAAGCAAACCTAGCTTGTGAAGTTAGGTGTCACATGCGAGGCACATCGAAAAGAGTAACTCCGTGACATTTGGTATCAGAGCTAGATTGTTCTGAATGGGATAACATTAGTAAACCAAGGTCGCACGCAGAGATGTTATTATTGGGATAAGTTGTTACGAAAATTAATCATGCTCAATGTGAATTGTCATGAAGGCCACACATTGAAACAACTAGTCAGTCCGAAATGGATGGACACTAATGACTTTCGACATGAAACGTTGGGTTACACAGGTGTTGGGCACCGATGCCATGGATGACATGGAGCAAGAAAAATGCTTTATTCTCACTTCAGGAGAAAGCTAAGATTTCAGATTCAGTTACTAGCTACGTTGACACTAATGAGACTAGTGAAGGTAGGGGGTTGCCGAAAGATCGGAGCAGTGTTGTTTATTTTGGGGGACAGTTGACACTGATGAGAGTGGTGAAGGTAGGGGGTTGTCGAAGGATCAGAGTAGTGTTGTTTATGGTTGGTTTTGCTACTCGAAGTGAAGGTGGGGTGTTGATGAACTAGAGCAGCGTGTTGTGGTTGGTTTTGCTACCCGAAGTGAAGGCGGGGGAGCAGTGTTGTTTATGTTTGGGTTTGGCTACCTAAGTGAAGGTAGGGGGTTGCCAATGAACGTGCACCGGGAATTGTGCTCTCTTTGGAAAAGTCTTGGGAAGACAGAAGAGTGAACTGTGTTACATATGGGGTGGCATAGGGAGTTTGGATGTTGAATCGAGCACCGATTGCGTGTAGCGAATACTTGATGTTCAAGGACTGCAGCATGAGGGATAAGGCATATTCTTGGGAAAGAAGTGTTTTCGCGTCAACGAAGACGTTGACGATGAGATTTTCGCCATTGGTGCATTAAAGTTGGAGCATCATAGGCACATCACCAAGCTATGAGATTTTCGCCGTAGATACTCCGAGAGTTTCGGTCGTGGGCCACAAGGGCACACGACATAGTGGCATGAAGGGTTCTCGACAATTCGCGACACGGTCGCATGGGGATATGATGTGGGACGTTGGGGAATATTGGTGTAGGGCATGACATTAGGCACGTTTAATTGCCTTTTGAAACACGTTTCACAGTTATAACTGTGGCGTTGACCGTGAAAGTTGTTTGATTAAGCAGCTGGTAACGCGTTTCGTCGCCCTTTTTAGCTTACAGTTACCAAAATGGGATACGAGGAGCCACCCTCGTATCCCCTCATAGCGACGCGTAACGACGAGGAATGAGAAACGTGTCACCCATCAAACATGCCCATTGTGTGTCATAGACTGGGGATGTGTGCCCTGAGGGTATGCCAAATCAATACCTTTAAAGTTCTTCTGTTACTTTCTCATAAATAGTGTTTGAATCATCTATGTGGGAGAGGAGCTGAAGTTATGCTTCCACACACACGAGCCTTACGACATTGAAGGGTGCGCAAGTGTCTCCTAGGCCTGAAAGGGTGGGCCTAGGGCGTTGCTTCGACAATGTTGTGTCACCCAAGGTAAGGTTTTCATATGGCCTCGAGCTTGCGTCGCGGTGTATATGGATTGGTTAAGAGGGAGACACTCGGAAGCTAAGTGAAACTCAGTAGAGTATGTTGGCATGAGGGTCGGAAGATTATGTGTGGTGGTCATGAGGACCACACACGAAGGTGAGCTTAGTTCGGTATGAAGGTAAGACATATTGGAATGGGCCGGTCTGATGAGCTGCATTTATTGTTGCGAGGCGAGGTATTAAGCATGACGTGAGAGTGGAGTTTTAGCAGGCCAACCAAGGCACAAAGATACAAGCATACGTGTTGCAAATAGACACTATGCATCCATATGGTTGCCTTAACGAGTGAGGTAACTACGAACGGGATTTTCTGTCCTCTAGGCGGGTGGTATCAGAGCTGATCAAGAGTAAGGTTGGCCTCGCTGCACGCTGCATCGGAACACCGCACGATTGTGATAGCCAGTGTCGTGCTGCGCCCCCGTGACAACACGCTCTTTCATTATAAAATACCGTTGGTTGGCTTGAATCAGACGATAGAAAACATTTTTCGTCTCAATCTTTCACACAATAGATTTTGAGATCATGGCACCTATTCGACGGTCATATATATGCTGATTCCAAGTTGCACATGTCCCCAAACGTAACTGTGATCATCGGCGTACCTATCAAATAATCACTTTTCGGTATGTGTGCCACATGTAATCAATGGTCATCTGATAGGTGCGTTGTGGTCGCAAGATCTCTATTTTGTGAAAGTTGGGATGAAAAACGACCTCTATCGTCTGATTCAAGCCAACTAACATTTTTTTTTTATAGAAGAATGTGTGCTCTTTACAGGAAAAATTGGTGCAAATAATGCCACCCTTTAGAAAAAGGGGATTGTCATGATTTTTCGAGCTCCAAAGAAAATCTTTAGTCAATGTGTGAGAAATATTTATAATTGAAATCATCGAATCACCTTTCTTCCTAATTAAATATACGATATTATTTGTGTTTACGGTATTATATAGAAGAGTATTTTCGTAATTTTAATTATAAATATTTCTCGCACATTATCGGTACGATGTTTTGGAAACCTTTTTCATAATTTTAAATCATCCTTTCCCTCATATAATGACCGAATGACGTTTTAGAGACTATAAAAATCGTGACGATTTTTTTTCTTATGCTTTCTATACTGAAACTTTTTTCAAGTCGTTCCTGTTTTTCTTATTTCATTGTTTTTGTTATCTGGGTCAGGCACATCAATAGGACCCATCGGATTGTTATTTGGGTCAGGCACATCAATAGGACCCATCGGATTGAGTTGAGCGTGAAGCATACTACCTAACCTTATGTCAAGTCGACCACTCGTTCGACATAACGGTTAAGGCAAGTCGGGTCTCAAGCGCGTTACAAGGTTTAGGGGATTTTGACCGGGTCGGGTAGGTTTTTTGAGTCGGGCCAGCACATACACCCTTGAGCTGTCAAGTCAGGTCAAGTTAAGCCAGATTGCACCGTTGGGTCAGATATGGTCTTTACGGCCTAACCCATTGACAGCCCTAAATATCATGGTACAATGTACCAGATACATTGATATAGCGTAGGAAATGGGGATGAGGATCAAATAGATAAAAAATCGAAATACTACATGCTTTTAGAGCGTAAAACAAGCAACTCTTTTGGACCTTTTGATTACTTGGAACAAGAAAATGTTGGTCTAATCCATCCCTTCGATATCTAATCAAAGATGGGCCCTTTGATTGGGAAACTGAGTTTCACTTGCGGGTTCAGTATCCCTTGTCACTCCGTCACATATTTTGTTTTTGTTTTGAGGAATATAAATATATAATGGGACCCAATAGGTCATTGGTCACACCCTAAAATTCTATTTTTATACCTTTTACACGTCAGGGTTTAACCCACAATAATTGAGATTCTTGAGTTCAAATCAATCGTTGCTTTAGGTAGGGAATTATTGTTGCCGATTGATGATAGGTTTGTAACTAGAGATTGACAATTACCACTTAGTCGCAATCAATGTTTACTCGGAGATCCAATGGTGTGGATTCAAAAACAGATTAATATGTGAATGTAGGCGTGGATTAGGTCGCTCTCAAGCTTATTGAGGAAATTGAGGAAATATATGTAACTACTTTGGATTGGACGATATAGGTCATTTTTTGTCCTAATCTTTCACACAACAAATCTTGAAACCATGGGCCTACTATAATACAACCAAATGTTGAGTCCATGTGACACACATCTCAAAAAATGAACATTAATCATTTTTAATGATATGTTGTTATCGTCCAATACCTTTTGGGAAGTGCGTCATGTGGAATCAACCAATGGTCATGTTATGGCAGGCCATGATCTTAAGATCTATTGTGTAGAAGATTGAAATAAAAAATAATTGCCAAGTTCAAAGCAGTCAACGGTATCCGTATGTTTAATTGGAGTCGGGATAACAAAAATGGGTGTGGCTGTAGCACTACTCTACTTAAAAATTAAAATTCCTTAATTTTTTTTCTCAATTAATAATGAGAGCATTGATTCTGAAACTGATACATATTGCCTCAAGCCAATATCTATTGGATGCATGGGAGATGCATCTGCCAAACCGGCCAATAATGAGGAACTTTTTTTTTAACTTAAAAACATATTTAATAATTCAAAAGTAATAAGAAAATTACCAAAAGATCATTTTTTACATTATGTTTGGTTAATATTGGATATATATCGCCCAATATGACCCGAATTGAGCTGACATGACTGAATATTTGATTTTTTGACCTAATAATATTTGACCATGTCAGCTGATACAACTCAATATAAGCAAATGTGACTCGATATTTGTCCCTATATACTTATTAGGTGATATGTATCATATACACGCTAAATAGCGCCAATCCTAAATAGGGGAGATAAAGCTTTCATGATAATGATTATTTTGTAAAAAAAAATCATGTGAAGGATGAGGACCTTCTAACCTCAATCGTTTATTATAAAAAAAAAATTATAATAATGATTTTTGTAAGAAAAAATCATGTGAAGGGTGAGACTCTCTAACCTCAATCGTTAATTATAAAAAAAAATAAAAATGATAATGATAATTTGAGTAAATAGTAGTATTAGGTAAGCATCATGCATGTCATCTTTTTCGGTCCTTCATGAGTCTCACTCGGAAGGACTGGGAACAAAAAATCTCATGCAAGCGCCACAGGCATTCCTTTTCTAAATATATATTCATCATTAAGTGTAGAAGTGATAGGCCGGCTATAGTCTAAAGCTCTTTGGTGTAAAAGATTAGATCAAAAATAATTTTTATCTTTTGAGTTAAAGTAATCAAATGTCATCCGAAAATAATGGCTATCATTTAAATCCAAAATGTCATTTGTTTTAAACTTTGAATCATTTTGGACCCAATTTTTTGGACCATATAAGTTGTCTTTGCACCAAAATATTTGGACCATTGATCTTAAAATTAGGGTGTCAAATCACAATAGACAGTTAATAGATGCCAATGTCATCAAACACTTATTTGTTATCAATCTCTATCGGTGCCGAGGTGCTATTTTCAAGTTATAATCCCATGTGTAAGTTATAGAGCTCGGAAATTAGCACAAGGGTACCTGTTCAATGGATCAGTCGGTGACTTTAAGTTTAGGGCTATTACTTGTCTACTTGAGCATTGCATTCATGTCTCACACGTTCCTAGGGTGCCTATAGGTCTATTAATTGACAGTTTCGAGTCTTTTCCGGGCCTAAGATGTAGAGAGAGAAAAAAAGAGAGAACGGAGAGAGAGAGAGAGCGAGAGCGAGAGCACGTGAATGCCACTGTCCCCGTTTGTATGACTTCAATTAAATGTCACACACGTGCGGCGTAATAGGCGGAGTACCGGCAGCAGTGATCTTGCGTATAAAGGATCACCAAAGACATTTGCTTTGTGCTGCAGGTGTGGTCAGTGGTCACCACCCCTCGCCCCACCCTTTTCCATTATTACGGGACAAGAGTATAGCTACATTAAATGCCTTTGTTTTTGGCTGGTGTTACTGCCATGCCACTTTACTTACGGCCACCTCATTCAAATAGGGCAAAAATCTGTTGACTGCTTTAGATATGACCTGAAATCATGGACCTCCTATTAAAGTGAATGTGAATCATGTGAATGTGACAATTTTATATTTACTTTTTGAGATGTGTATAACATAAAATTATAATCTAGCTGTATGATAGTAGCCCTATGATCTTAAGATCTAGTATCTGGTAAGAATGAGACGAAAACACATACCCTTTGTCTAGTTTGAAGCAATCAAATAATTTTATCCATTGTTTCAGTGAGGTGATTGTAACATATAGTGGTGTGATGGGAACACCAGCATTTTCTTCATAAAACTTATCTAAAATTCCCACTTTTAGATAAATGCATTTTATACATTTTAAATACATTTTTTTTATTTTTTAAATATATTTTTACCCTTTTTTTTTTAAAATACATTAAATGCCTTTTTATTTTTTTAAGTTTTACTCATTTTCATACCATTGCCTCTCTCTCTCTCTCTTAATGTATGGTCGAATAATTATCATCTCAAATTCTTAGTAAGATCATATTCTCACTAGAAGCGAGTTTTGAACATCTTATCTTCACGCCAAAATAGATTTCTAAGATATCATATATATATATATATATATATATATATATATATATATATATATATATGGAATCATAAGCCTGTCATGGGCCAGGGCCAGGCTTGGGCGAAGTTTAAAATCTGATGTTGGGGCTTCTGTATACTCAAGCTGGGCCCAAACCTGGTCTGTTGCCACCCCTATTTGTGACCAGTGCACTACAAAAATTGTTTTGGTATATGTGTGCCTACCCTTGGACATGATAAAAAATAGTTGATATTAATTGACTTTTAAACTATTGCACACAAAATTTGTGGTAGCATGTCAATGATTTCTAGACTCTTAGGCTGCGTTTGATATAGCTCCAGACAGCAGAGGAGAACTATTGGAGCAAGAGTAAATCCTACTTTATAGGAGTTAATAGGAGAAGGTGGACCTAGGGCTGCAACCGAGCCGCGCCGAGCTCGAGCTCAGGTCAGCTCTAGCTCAGCTCTACCTTATTCCAGCCGAGCTGGAGGTCGGCTCTAAGCTCTTCGAGCTCGAAAATTTCAAGCCCTAGCTCGGCTCTTCGAGCTCGAGCCAAGCTCGGGTCGAGCTTCGAGCCTAGTATATTCTATTATAAAAAAATTCCACTTAGTGCTTTTTAAAACTTCTATTTAATTAAATATTCATTCTATGAGAGAGAGAGAGAGAAGGTGAGAGAGTTGGCATAGCCCATACGTATGAGACTGTGACTCTGTGAGAGAGAGAATGTGAGAGAGAATAAGTAGGAGTTGAGTACTTGAGTTGCAGAAGGGAGCCGTACGTAGGAGTAATAATGGGTACTATAGTCTATATAATATATGTATATATAGTGAAAATTAGGGTAAGTGGGGGGCAAAAGTTCATATTTTACCCTTCAAAGTAACCGTTAGATAAACTTAAACAGTTACTTTGATGGGTAAAATAGACCTCTCAAAGTTAATTACTTATTATATATATATATATATATATATATATATATATATATATATATATATATATATATAAATTGAACCACATAGCTTAGCCGGGTCGAGTTGACCTTAGCTCAAGTTCGGCTCTATTCATTACTCTAAAAAGAAAAGCTCTTATTTTTCGGGTTGAGCTGATCAGCCGAGTTGTCGAGCTAACTCGGCTCTATTGCAGCCTTAGGTGGACCTACTAAAGCAGGTAACAAAGATTTAACAAAGAGAAAGGGAACCTACTAAAACAGTAAATTCTACTTTAATAGAAAGCTATGCCAAACACACCCTTAAAATTTAGGGAGCAACTACTTGCACAAGAGATATTTTGTTGCACATAATTTTTTGAGCAACTACTTGCACAAGAGATATTCTGGTGCACATAACTTTTTTAAAACAAAAGAATTGATACTTTTGTGGCATGTACGTGAAACACCATCTATTATACTTTGAAGGTCATAACGTAAATATCTAAACGTTCTAATCTGATGCAACACAGCCAGCAACCACTCACCTTTTAAATGTGTGCCATGGAAACACCATAATCTGAAGATCTAAAATGTAAAAGATGAGCTTGAAGAACAATTAATAACAATTTTTATGTGTTCAAAGCAATTAACGACCTTTAAAATTAGGGTACCTCTGTTTGCTCCCACGCAATCACCGAAAATGCCCACGTGCCAAACCCTTTGAAAAGTATTAATTGCTTAGTAGAAGATGATAGAGATCGTTTTTCACCCAGATCATCAACACAATAGATCTTGAGATCACGTCGCACCTATCAGACGGTCAATTTTTTATTCCATGTGTCAAAAATCTCCAAAAATGGTCTTAAATTCTCGTTTGAGCGTGATGCCTTAAATTCTCGTGTGAGCGTGAATTGTACCATATTTTCATGGGCCATTTTTTTGAGGATATGTGACATGGAATCAAAAACTGACCATTTGATAAGTGTCATATATTAAAATGTATTGTGCAGAATACCAGGGAGAAAAATGATCTCTGTCATTAGATTTGAAGGAATCAATGGTTTTCAAGGAGTCTGGGACGTGAGTAGGGTTCTCAATGGGCCGGGCTAGCCCGGATTTTGGCCCGCACCCGGCCTAGAAAAAGTTGTATATTTTATGAAGCCAGGTATCGGGCAGGGCTAAGCATGTGTTGACCAGGATTAATCCGGACTGGGCTCGGGTTGAAGGATCCAACACCCGGCTGGGATAATATATATATATATATATTATCCCTGAGACTAAACCATTGAACGGTTTAAAATCAGCAACATTTAAGTGAAAGTACGCTTGCAATCCTAATCGGAATTAGCCTAATAGATAGAAACCTTATTTCACTTAAATACGTCGAGATTAAACCGTTGAACGGCTTAAAATCAACAACATTTAAGTGAAAGTATACTTGCAATCCTCATTGGAATTAGCTTCATAGATAGAAACCCTAAAATAGGGTTTTTATTTTCTCGCAATCTCTACCATCTCAAGTCCCAACTCTAAGCAAGCACGTCTCTCTCTCCCAAACTCTCTCATGGAAAATTGATTTGAAAATTATTTACCAAATTTTATTGAAAAAAAAAATGCAGGAAAAAAAAGCCCGGAAAAAAGCCTAAGCCCTGCCCAGCCCACTTTGGGCTGAGTACATCTTAACGCGGGTTATGGCTGGTCTAAAAAACTTGGGAACCCGGCCTAAGTAGGACCTGGCCGGGTTGAACCCCAGAACGACCCTAACCTAGCCCATTGAGAGCCCTAGACGTGGGCGCTTTTAGAGAACGCGTGAGTGGGAACAGAGGTACTCTTAAATTTAAGGGTTTTTTGCTAATACCCCCCTTATGCAAATTTACACTGCACCCCTTGCTTTTATGTTTCCTTTACATATACTCCTCTGCTGTTAAACGGCAGTTAACTGGGCGTCATTTCTTCGATTGAATGACATCTTTGCCCTTAGTAAATATAATATACAAAATTACCATTAAATTTTTTCCAACTTTGATCGTAATTTTATCGATGGATAAGCATCAGATCATGTCCATTATTTTTAGGTGGAACATGATTGATCTCCTCTAAGTTTCCATGTCACCCATTTCCGGGTTGGGTGCCATGTCGCTCACTTGGCTTGTGGGTAGTGCTAAAATGCTACCCATGTTGGTAGCATCCCAACCCTATATATAGGGCCAGGTCGGTGTGGGTCATGGGTCGGGACACTAGCTATATATATATATATATATATGGTTAAGGGATCCCTATATAAGAGGTTTAGTGTTTGAACGCTACGCTAGTGCCCGGATCACATGCCACGTAGACAAATGTTGGGTTTTGCCTGACACACTTGGTATATTAATTTTCTTTTTCATCTTTGACCACATTTTGGACAGTGGATAAGATATTTTTTCAATTTTTTTAGGGGGTGGATGTGATCGATCTTGTGCATGTTACCTCAGCACCATATCTTCATATTAGGTGCCACTTGGCATCCAAATGGACTTGATTCGTGGCCAGTGAGGTTAGTGACCCGACCCATGACTCACACCGACCTAGCCGAGAACTGACCCATTTAAAATTTTATTAATTGATTATTCAATAAAGACTACAAAATTTTATGCATAGGGTCGGGATGCTACAAACGGGGGTAGCATTTTAGTGCTACCCACGAGCCAAGTGAGCGTCATGTGGCACCCAAACAGAAAATTGGGTGACATGACAACTTAGAGGAGATCAATCATGTTCCACCCAAAAAATTTGGACAGGATCCGATGCTTATTCACCGTTCAAAATGTGGTCAAAGTTGAAAAAAGTACAATGATAGTGTTGTAAATAATATTCCCTAAGGGTAAAGGCATTATTCAATCGAAGAAATGATGCCTAATTAACAATTGTTTAACGGCATGGGATATATATAAAGGAAACATAAAAGTAAGGGGTATAGTGTAAGTATGCATAACTGGGAGAGTTTTATGCAATTTCAGCATAACACGGAGGTAATTTGCCAAAAACCCTAAATTTAATGCCTACCATTTAAATCTAACAAGCCATTCCTTGCACACACTAAGTTGGCCCTTGCACAAAATTTAGAAGACAGACTTGGTACTTTGGGGAGTTGTGCAATGTGAAAATACCATCTTAACTGTCTAATTTAAAGGCCACGATCTAAAGATTAAATGTTAAAGGATGGCACAAAGCATCAACTCTATCATAACTCAATACAGTCAAATTCTATCATCCCATTCAATGATTGACTATCTTGGATCATATGATATAAATTGTGTTGTGTGCCAATCTACATCAGATACCATTAGATCATGGCGTTTTACTTCAAACGGCTTAGATGGTATTTGGTATTTTCTCTTGCGAGAGCTGCCAAACCTTTTTGTGCAAGTAATAGACTCCCTTAAATCCAACATATAGAATAAGATGATGGAGTTCATATTTGTCACAATCTTTTGTGCTAAAGTTTGTTAAATAATGCACCTATCAGACAAATCGCATGACGATTCCTCATGGCATGCATAAAAAAGAAATAAACTGAACACCCACAATCTCAATCCACCAATCTTTGGAGATCGAGAGAGGGAGAGATGGGTTCATTCAAATTTATTGACCTAATGTTTAGAGAATTTTTGGGCCTACCATCAGGTAAGTTATAGAGAGACAGTTAGAGAACAAATTATGGGTTACAGAGATATTTTACCGATATTATTAATGGGAAAAACGTCCAGTTTTTGGCTTACCGAGATTGATCACTTTTGTGGTTCTCTGATATTTTTTTAAGGCCAGAATGGCAGGTGGCTTGTTACTCAAGGTAACTTCTAATTTGGGATGTGTGTAATCTTGAATCATTATCGGCACCTTTGATTCCCTTTTGAAACGCATTTCACAATTATAACTGTGGTGTTGATCGTGAAAGTTGTTTGATTAAGCAGCTGGTAACGCGTTTCGTCGCCTTTTTTACCTTACGGTTACCGAAATGGGATACAAGGAGCGACCCTCGTATCACCTTGTAGCGACGCGTAGCGACGAGGAATGAGAAACGCGTCGCCCATCAAACATGCCTGATGTGTGGCGTTGCGTTTGATACGTATTTCATGATTTAAAAATCTTTGGTGTAAGAGATTGGAGTAAAAAATAATCGCTATCAATTGAGTTGAAGCAATCATATGTCATCTAAAAATAATTGCTACCATATAAAGTCTACACAATAATTGATCGCTTTAGATCTGATAATGGAGTTCGCTTTTGGACCTAATCTTTTGTGCCATAAACCCTGAAATTATATATGTCCACTTACACGGAATACATGATAGTTTCACATGACACACATTTCACAAAGGAGCCGAATACCAAGAGGATGCTAGTGTTAAGTTAGATATCAAATACCAATTCTTTTTATTTTACTATTATAGCGAGAGAGAAAAGGTGCATACTTCCACACAATTTAAATGAGCATATGGAGAATAATTAGAATGTAGCTCTATTTGTATCTATCAAATCTCTAAGAGCACCAACATTACAACCATTGACTGCTGTGAATCACGTATTGGAGATTATTTTTATTTCAATCTTTTACACAAAGGATAATGTGAGGCTATAGGCGTACCACCAAACAGTCAGATTTTGATTCTTTGTGGCACAAATTCTGAAAGTGACATGAGAACCACATTTAATCAAATAGTTAGGATGTTTTTTCTTACCGATATTTGATTAGACAATCAACCTTGACTTTGGTCACAGTCAACTGTGACCGCTGTAATGCCGGTCGACCGTAAATCAAGTTGTGTGATTTACAGAATATCTCTTACAAAATTGATCTTGGATGGGCTCTTCTATATATCTTCTTCTAAAACTTTTGAAGAGGCAAACCATAAATCTATGTTAACCTTTTTTTCTTCTTTCTTTTTAGCTTAAATGCCTTGAGTTTCAAAATAAAAGGAGATTCTATTTTCTTTAAAGCTTTTTGAAGAAAAGCCGTTTTGATTTTTACCTCCAATGGTGATTGTTGTTTGGCTCTAACTTTGAGAGTTTAAATTGTAGTTTGACTCTAATTTAGAGGTTGGCTTTAATTTGGAGAGTTTGAATTGTAGTTGGACTCTAACTTGAAGGTTGAATTGTACTTTGACTCTAAGGCCCTGTTTGATAGCAATGAAACTCTAAAGAGGAAATGAAATTAATTTCTTAGTTGATTTCATCTAGAAATGAATTTTTCACTGTTTGATTAGTGTATTTGAGAAATGAATTTCATTGAAAATTGATTTCCCTTATTTGATTAGTATCTTTAAAAATGAATTTGAAAATGAGTTTTTAAGTTTTGATCATTTATTATTAAAATCATAATTCAAGTTAAATATTAACCAATAATTTTTTTAATGGCATTCCATTATGTTACAAATTAATACCATAGTAATCACTATTTAACACTAGTATCTAATGTAAGTTTATACATTGAAATAAAATTAAATTTTTATAAAGTGAAACTTTGACCAAAATTTTCACTACGACCAAGAGAAAATTTTGCAATATACCAACAAGTTACAAAAGTCCAACTACAAATTAATATAACAATATTCATATACATCGTTAGGTTACACTAGTCAAAATTTGATCAAATATCTACTTTTAATAAAAGTCAAACTTTGACCAAATGTAAAACTTTTATTAATAAAAAATTTTAAGACTAAAGTACAAAATTATATACTAAATGCTAGTATGTACTATAAGGTTACATACTGAAACAAAGTTCAATTTTTAAACTTTAAAAAAAATTCAATTTAAAAAAAAGTCAAACTTTCACAAAAAATTTAACTTTGACCAATAAAAATTTCAACAATCCACCATCATCCTACAAATTAATATAACAGTATTCATATCCATTGCTAGGTTACACTAGTAAAAAATTTCACTAAATATCAACTATTAAAAAAGTTAAACTTTGACCAAATGTAAAAAAAGTAAAATAAAATTTGCTAATATATTAATAAGTAATAAATTAAAATAATAATAATCTCATTGGACTTACAGAAGTTCAAAAAAATCAAATTATGTATAAAAGTCAAAGTTTGACCAATGGATAAAAATTTACATTACCAAAATACAAATAACAATAGTAATAATCACTATCTACTGTCAAGATACACTCCTCAAATTTTGATTATAGTCAAAATTTGAATAAAAGTCAAACTTTAACCAATAAAAATGAGGCAATGCATTTTCAAGTTATAAATTAAAATAATGATATATATTTTTAATTATAATATTTCACTAATAGAAATTTATAACATTTATAGAAAATTAAAATTTAACCAAGAGAAAATTACACTGATACGATATAAATTTATGTAGCAGTAGCCTCTATCTATAAGCAGGTTTTGAGTTTGACTAAAACTAAATTTTGTGTAAAAGTCAAAGTTTGACTCAAATGTCAAAGTGTGACCAAAAGTCAAAGTTTGACTAATACAATTGAGAATCTAATATCAAATTATACATCAACGCAGCAATATCCTTTTTTCGCTATCATATTATTAGAGTCAGTTTAATAAAAAGTAAAATTTTAATTAAAAGTCAAAGTTTGACTTTAAAATAAACCACCCTAAAAATTTGATAATATATTACTAACTTACAACTTATTATAATGTTTCAGTAGTCAAAATTCGATCAAAAGTCAAAACTTGATATAACTTATAAATTTAACAAAAGTTTGATTAAATTCAAACTTTTACCAATGTCAAATATTAGCTGAAAAGAGTATGATGTAGATAATGTGGTGGTCATAGTGATCATGTTGGTGTGATGATCATAGAAATTGAAGTTACTTTTTAGTAGTCAAAAAATAAATTTTTTTTTCTTTTAGGCTTTTTACAAGTAACTTTAGATTTACAATAACAAAAAATTATTATTTGTTAATAGGAAACTCAATTTCAGCCACTTAAAAGGTTGATATGATTTCCTCCTAAATTGATTTGGTGTATGGAAATTCAATTTCCATGCAGGACGACTTAATTTCATTTTCATCTCCTTAAATAGCTATGAAACAACAATAATTGAAAACTAAATTTCATTTTCACAATGAAATTATATTTCCATGTTATCAAACAAGGCCTAACTTGTGATGACCCAATTACATTCAGACTCTATATAAGGCTAGTTTCTCTTATATTAGAAGTAGGATTTGTATCTTCTATATGAAGAAAAAGCTCTTGGCCAAATTATAGAAGAGAATTAAGATGTAAAGCTCTGAAAAACCTATCATGGGTTTTGAGGAGAGCTTTGGTAAGGCTTGAGTGTTCTTGTATCCTTATGTGATCATCAATATAGTGAATTATCGTTGCTCGTGGACGTAGGCATATTATTGAACCATATAAATATTGTCTCTTGTGTGTTTGTGGTTGACTTTCTTCTATTTTTACGTTTTTATTTGATCGTTCATCGTGAGATCATTGGTTAATTTGAAGGCTTCCACACAATAGTGGTTGTTTATATTGTCATACATCTTTGTGTGTGCTTATGGATTCAAGTGGATCGCAGTGTGCTTATCGGCGACTATCCGTAAAATCAGAAGCTATGAAGGGATGGATTTGGATTGATTCGTCGATTGGCAAATGGGTTTAATAGGACTGCTGCTGTGAACTCGTCAGTGTTATGAGTCGTCATAACATTCAATGCTTTTGTAAGGTCTATTTTAACTTTCATAATGAATTTAATTGCATTGATTTGGTCCCGTGGATGTTTCCCTTAAGAGGATTTTATAGCCTTAAAATTGTCGTGCACTGTGATTGATCTTCTTTGGGGGGGTTGTAGAGGGATCTCACTCGTTTTTGTTCACACTAAGGGCTTGTTTGATTGCTCATAATGAGGCTCGAAGACGCGTTTTGCGATACAATTACAAGAGTCAATAGCGAAAATGTTGTTTGATTGCAACTTTGACAGAACATGTTTTGTACTAATCAGACGACGCGTAGCCAAAAAGGACAACAAGGCTAACCCCCCGTATGCCATCTCCACTACACGTTTCGCCTCTTATCGGGATATAGCATGCCAAATAAAAGACCCTAACGACTCTTCTAAATCATCTTCTCCATTTCTCACTCTCCTCTCTCACTTCACAAAAAAAATGCAAACCCTTAACCTTACCAAAACCTCCCCTCCCTCCAAAACCAACTTGAAAAGGAGGATTGAAATCCCAAATTTTACCAGCCTTAGAACAACGTAATAATCGTCTACGATCGGAGCAGCAGAGCTCTCTACAGTGGCGTGGATCTTGTAGTCTCTTCCTCGGCCACCAGGCTTCCATGGAGAGTTGATGGGCTCTGCTAACTTGCGCCATGGGTTTGTCGAACCGAACCGTAATGGATTTTGGAACTTCTGGGTGTCCGTGCAACAGGAGATAGCAGCTGAGTCATCAAATGAAATGTGGGAACTAGAATCAGAGACTCTGAAACCACTATGATTCAAAGTGGTTTCAGAGAAGAAGGGCTTTCTTATTCAAATGTGAAAATGCAGATTTTTTAGTCGAATAAATCTAGGCCATTAGTTTATGAATAAACTTTTTGAAGGGAAAAACGTCCAGTTTTTGGCTTACCGAGATTGATCACTTTTGTGGTTCTCTGATATTTTTTTAAGGCTAGAATGGCAGGTGGCTTGTTACTCAAGGTAACTTCTAATTTGGGATGTGTGTAATCTTGAATCATTATCGGCACCTTTGATTGCCTTTTGAAACGCATTTCACAGTTATAACTGTGGTGTTGACCGTGAAAGTTGTTTGATTAAGCAGCTGATAACGCGTTTCGTCACCCTTTTTAGCTTACGGTTACCGAAATGGGATACGAGGGGCGACCCTCGTATCCCCTCGTAGCAACGCGTAACGAAGAGGAATGAGAAACGCGTCGCCTATCAAACATGCCCTATGTGTGGCGTTGCGTTTGATACGTATTTCATGATTTAAAAATCTTTGGTGTAAGAGATTGGAGTAAAAAATAATCACTATCAATTGAGTTGAAGCAATCATATGCCATCTAAAAATAATTGCTACCATGTAAAGTCTACACAATATTATTTCTTTGCGTAGTCTTTGATCGCTTTAGATTTGATAATGGAGTTTGCTTTTGGACCTAATCTTTTGTGCCATAAACACTAAAATTATATATGTCCACTTACAAGGAACACATGATAGTTTCACATGACACACATTTCACAAAGGAGCCGAGTACCAAGAGGACGCTAGTGATCAAGTTAGATATCAAATACCAATTCTTTTTATTTTACTATTATAGCAAGAGAGAAAAGGTGTTTACTTCCACAAAATTTAAATGAGCATATGCAGAATAATTAGAAAGTAGCTCTATTTGTATCTATCAAATCTCTAAGAGCACCAACACTACAACCATTGACTGCTGTGAATCACATATAGGAGATTATTTTTGTTTCAATCTTCCACACAAAAGATAATGTGAGACTATAGGCGTACCACCAGACAGTCAGATTTTGATTCCTTGTGGCACAAATTCTGAAAGTGATATGAGAACCACATTTAATCAAATAGTCAGGATGTTTTTTCTTATCGATATTTGATTAGATAATCAACCTTGACTTTGGTCACAGTCAACTGTGACCGCTATAATGCCAGTCGACCCTAAATCAAGTTGTGTGATTTACAAAAAAATCTCTTACAAAATTGATCTTGGATGGGCTCTTCTATATTTCTTCTTCTAAAACTTTTGAAGAGACAAACCATAAATCTCTGTTAACTTTTTTTTCTTCTTTCTTTTTAGCTTAAATGCCTTGAGTTTCAAAACAAAAGGAGATTCTATTTTCTTTAAAGCTTTTGAAAAAAAGCCGTTTTGATTTTTACCCCCAGTGGTGATTGTTGTTTGGCTCTAATTTGGAGAGTTTAAATTGTAGTTTGACTCTAATTTAGTGGTTGGCTCTAACTTAGAGAGTTTGAATTGTAGTTGAAGTCTAACTTGGAGATTGGCTCCAACTTGGAGGTTGAATTGTAGTTTGACTCTAAGGCCCTATTTGATAGCAATGAAACTCCAGAGAGGAAATGAAATCAATTTCTTAGTTGATTTCCTTAGAAATGAATTTTCCACTGTTTGATTAGTGTATTTGAGAAATGAATTTCATTGGAAATTGATTTCTCTTGTTTGATTAGTATCTTTAAAAATGAATTTGAAAATAAGTTTTTAAGTTTTGACCATTTATTATTAAAATCATAATTCAAGTCAAATATTAACCAATAATTTTTTTAATGACATTCCACTATGTTACAAATACTAACCATTTATCACTAAGTTACATAAATCAGAGTTTAAAAGGTCAAACTTTAATCAAACTTAAAATTTTGATAAAAAAAAATATGTAAAGTTAAATAACAAAGTTGTAAATGCTAGTATCTAATGTAAGTTTATACATTGAAATAAAATTAAATTTTTATAAAAGTCAAACTTTGCCCAAGAGAAAATTTTGCAATGTACCAACAAGTTATAAAAGTCCAACTGCAAATTAATATAACAGTATTCATATACATCGTTAGGTTACACTAGTCAGAATTTGATCAAATATCTACTTTTAATAAAAGTCAAACTTTAACCAAATGTAAAACTTTGATTAATAAAAAATTTTAAGACTAAAGTATAAAGTTATATAGTAAATGCTAGTATGTACTATAATGTTACATGATGAAACAAAGTTCAATTTTTAAACTTTAAAGAAAATTTAATTTTAAAAAAAAGTCAAACTTTGATCAAAATTTTTAACTATAATCAATAAAAAATTTAACAATCTACCGCCAACCTACAAATTAATATAACAGTATTCGTATCCATTGCTAGGTTACACTAGTAAAAAATTGGACTAAATATCAACTCTTTAAAAAGTCAAACTTTGACCAAATGTAAAACAAGTAAAATAAAATTTGCTAATATATTACAAAGTAATAAATTAAAAAGATAATAATCTCATTGGAGTTACAGAAGTTCAAAAAAATCAAATTATATTTAAAATTTAAAGTTTGACCAAATATCAAACTTTGACCGATAAAATTTATATTACCAAAATACAAATAACAGTAATAATAATCACTATCTACTGTCAAGATACACTCCTCAAATTTTGATTACAGTCAAAATTTGAATAAAAGTCAAACTTTGACCCATAAAAATGAGGCAATGTATTTTTAAGTTATAAATTAAAATAATGATATATATTTTTAATTATAATATTTCACTAATAGAAATTTATAATAGTTTATAGAAAATCAAACTTTGACCAAGAAAAAATTACACCGATACGGTATAAATTTATGTAGTAGTAGCTTCTATCTATAAGTAGGTTTTGAGTTTGACTAAAACTAAATTTTATGTAAAAGTCAAAGTTTGACTCAAAAGTCAAAGTGTGACCAAAAGTCAAAGTTTGACTAATACAATTGAGAATCTAGTATCAAATTATACATCAACGCAACAGTATCCTTTTTTCGCTATCAAATTATTGGAGTCAGTTTAATAAAAAGTAAAATTTTAATTAAAAGTCAAAGTTTGGCCTTAAAATAAACTTTTGACCCCCTAAAATTTTGATAATATATTACTAATTTACAACTTATTATCATGTTTCAGTAGTCAAAGTTTGATCAAAAGTCAAAACTTGATATAGCTTATAAATTTAATTAAAGTTTGATTAAATTCAAACTTTGACCAGAGTCAAATATTAGCTGAAAAGAGTATGATGTAGAAAATGTAGTAGTCATAGTGATCGTGCTTGTATGATGGTCATAGAAATTGAAGTTACTTTTTAATAGTTAAAAAATATTTTTTTTTTTGCTTTTAGGCTTTTTACAAGTAACTTTAAATTTACAATAACAAAAAATTATTATTTGTTAATAGGAAACTCAATTTCAGCCACTTAAAAGGTTGAAATGATTTCCTCCTAAATTGATTTGGTGTATGGAAATTCAGTTTCCATGTAGGACGACTTAATTTCATTTCTATCTCCTTAAATAGCAATGAAACAACAATAATTGGAAACTAAATTTCATTTCCACAATGAAATTATATTTCCATGTTATCAAACAAGGCCTAACTTGTGATGGCCCAATTACATTCAGACTTTATATAAGGCTAGTTTCTCTTATGTTAGAAGTAGGATTTGTGTCTTTTATATGAAGAAAAAGCTCTTGGCCAAATTATAGAAGAGAGTTAAGATGTAAAGCTCTGAAAAACCTATCATGGGTTTTGAGGAGAGCTTTAGTGAGGCTTGAGTGTTCTTGTATTCTTGTGTGATCATCAATATAGTGGATTATCGTTGCTCGTGGACGTATGCATATTATTGAACCATATAAACATTGTCTCTTGTGTGTTTGTGGTTGATTTTTTGCTAATTTTGCGTTCTTATTTGATCATTCATCGTGAGATCGTTGGTTAATTTGAAGGCTTTCGCGCAACAGTGATTGCTTATATCGTCATACATCTTTGTGTGTGCTTATGGATTCAAGTGGATCGCGGTGTGCTTATCGGCGACTATCCGTAAAATCAGAAGCTGTGAAGGGATGGATTGGATTGATTCGTCGATTGGCAAATGGGTTTAATAGGACTGTTGCCGTGAACTCGTCAGTGTTGCAAGTCGTCATAACATTCAATGCTTTTTGTAAGGTCTATTTTAACTTTCATAATGAATTTAATTCCATTGACTTGATCCCATGGATGTTTCTCTTAAGAGGATTTTATAGCCTTAAAATCGTCGTGCACTGTGATTGATCTTTTTTTGGGGGGGGGGGGGGGGGGGGTTGTAGAGGGAACTCACTCGTTTTTGTTCACACTAAGGGCTTGTTTGATTGCTCGTAATGAGGCTCGAAGACGTGTTTCACGGTACAATTACAAGAGTCAATAGAGGAAATGTTATTTGATTGCAACTTTGACCGAACGTATTTTGTACGAATCAGACGACGTGTAGTCAAAAAGGACAACAAGGCCAACCCCTCATATGCCATCTCCACTACACGTTTCGCCTCTTATCAGGATCTAACATCCCAATAAAAGACCCTAACGGCTCTTCTAAATCTTCTTCTCCATTTCTCACTCTCCTCTCTCACTTCAAAGAAAAATGCAAACCCTTAAACCTTACCAAAACCCTCTTCTCCTCTCCCCTCCCTCCAAAACCAAAACCCTAATCCTAAAAATTTCCACTAACTTGAAAAGATAGAGGATTGAAATCCCAAATTTTACCAGCCCTAGAACAACGTAATAATCGTCTGCGATCGGAGCAGCAAAGCTCTCTACAGTGGCGTGGATCTTGTAGTCTCTTCCTCGGCCACCAGGCTTCCATGGAGAGTTGTTGGGCTCTGCTAACCTGCTCCATCGATTTGTCGAACCGAACCATAACGGATTTTGGAACTTCAGGGTGTCCGTACAACGGGAGATAGTAGCTGAGCCATCATATGGAATGTGGGAACTAGAATCAGAGACTCTGGAATCACTATGATTCAAAGTGGTTTCAGAGAAGAAGGGCTTTCTTATTCAAATGTGAAAATACAGATTTTTTAGTCGAATAAATCTGAGCCATTAGTTTATAAATAAACTTTTTGAACCGATCATATTTGGTTTCAAGCAGTCATGGCACGAAATTGATTTACTTTTTTATTTTTATTTTTTAATTTGTTTATTTAAATCATGGTGATGCTCGTTACTCTTTGTAGAATAATTTATTAATTTTCTTGTTAGATTTTTTGCTGTTAGAGTAACTGTTGTAGGTTGAAACTTTTATTTTATTATATTTTAATTTCTCATTTGTATCATTTTGGTTTTTCACTTTGAAGTTTGAGGGTCTCAGAGACCCCAATAGTTGTGGGCATCAACTTTTGATAGGAGAAAATGGGTTCTAAAGTTTTTTAGACATGATCAAGTTAATGTTGGATTTGTATGGATCTATCGATCCGACCATCCAAAATAAGCCCTAAGATCTAGGCGCATGATCAATCAAAAACAATAAATCAATAATCCATAAATTAAATATATGTGCGTACCTTGAGTGTGAGCCATTAATGGTCGATTGCCAATCTTCAACGATCTTCTCGCTCTCAATATCTCCTAGCACAATAGGGATGCTTTTGCTGATAGGGACGATTGAATTGTGTCGAGCAATCGTTGGGACCAGGCACCCCTTATATTTATAGCCAAAGAGTCATTTCCCATTAAGGACTTGAATTACTAATTATAGTGTAATTAGAAATCACAATCATACCATAACTAAAAGACTTACCTATTAGTTGCTTATTCTCTTCAAACTCACCGAATTAGCCACTACACATATAAAGATTGATCTATATCATTCACCGGTCAACGGGTTGACCATAGTGACGGCCACAAAAATAAAAACTTCTAACATTCTTCCACTTGGCCAAACTATGTCAATAAACTCCGATTATTAGCAACTACACATCTAAAGATTGATCTTATACCATTCACCGGTCAATGGGTTGACCATAGTGACGGCCACAAAATTAAGAACTTCTAACAGTCTCCCACTTGGCCAAACTATGTCAATAAACTCCGATTTCTAAATGTTAGGTAACTTTCTTTGAATGATAAGTCCTAATCAATCTCAATCAAAGTCTTTATAATCAGTCCGGTCCAGTAAAAATTTCAACACATAATCAATGTAGTCAATATATCATGTCATCGATACATGTCCGTTCATTAGCTACCGTATTGGAAGTCATCACCGACATGGATTCCAACTAGTATGATTTTACATAGATTATAAGTTTACAAACTGAATGGTGATTACATATAAACTCAATCTATCATTGATCCTACTTTATTGTCATCCACTGGCACCATATGTTCCAAATTTTATTTGCATAAAAATGAAAAAGCAAATAAATAAGCTTCATTTCTGAATCAATTAAATAAATATATTCACTCTCAAAAGCTTTCAAAATTATCCGTTAATCTCATGCGCGCAACATGCTCCAAAAAGAGCTTGAGAGGTAAGCCTTTAGTGAGAGGATCAGCCAACATGAGTGTCCTACTAATCTTTTCAACAAATACAATTTGATTCTGAACTTTCTCCCTTACAACAAGATATTTTATATCAATATATTTGAAACCCCCACTAGTCTTGTTGTTATTGGAGATAGTTATCGCAACGAAATTGTCACGTAAGATTCTCAGAGGCCTTAAAATACTATCAACAACTCGAAGCCCTGAGATAAAATTTATCAACCATATCGCCTCACATGTTGCCTCAAAACATGCAACAAATTTTGCTTCCATAGTAGATGAAGTAGTCAACGTTTGTTTAACGCTCTTTCAAGATATAGGTCCACCTGCAAGCATAAAAATATAACCTGATGTGAACCTACAAGTGTCTTGACACCCTGCATAGTTAGCATCTGAATAACCAATAACTTTAAGGTTATTCGTTCTTTTGTATGTCAGCATGTGTCCTTTAGTCCCTTGTAAATAACGAAAAACTTTCTTGGCTGCTTTCCAATGATCCAAACCAGAATTACATTGGTACCTACCAAGCATGCCAATTATATATGCTATGTCCGGGCAAGTACAGACTTGTACATATATGAGACACTCAACTGCCGATGCATAGGGAATTGTCTCTATCTGCTTTATCTCCAGATCGATCTTGGGACTCTGAAGTAGACTAAATTATCACCCTTAATGACAGGGGCAACAGTAGCGGAACAATTGTGCATGTTAAACCTTTTAAGAACTTTATCATTATAAGCTCTTTAAGACAATCCCAATATGCCACAGGCTCTATCTCGATGAATCTCAATTTCCATCACATAGGAAGCTTCACCATGATCTTTCATATCAAAACTCTTTGATAAAAAGTTCTTTGTCTCATGTAACATGCGTAAATAATTACTCACAAGCAATATATCATCAACATACAAAATAAGGATGATAAACTTGCTCCCACTAATTTTAAGATATATTCATTGATCCACAATATTTTTTTTAAAATCAAAATTTGAAATGACTTCGTGAAATTTGAAGTACCATTATCGAGATGCATGTTTTAAACCATATATAGATATTTTGAGTCTACAATCTAAATGACTCTCCCCCTCAACCTGAAAACCTTCAGATTGTGTCATAAAGAAATCTTCATGTAAGTCACCATTCAGAAAAGCAGTTTTAACATCCATTTGATGCAATTCTAAGTCAAAATGAGCTACTAATGTCATGACTATCCGAAATGATTCCTTTCTGGAGACAGGAGAAAATGTCTCTTTATAGTCTATTCCCTCATGTTGAGTGAAACCTTTAGCGACTAACCTAGCCTTGTATCTTTCTATATTACCTTTGGAGTCTTGCTTGATTTTATATACCCACTTACAGCCTACAGGCTTAACTCCTTCAGGTTACTCACAAAGATCCCAGACCGAATTATGTTTCATTGATTCCAACTCATCATTCGTGGCTTCGAGTCATTGAGTGGATTTGTCGCTCTTCATGGCTTGGCTAAAGGAAACAGGATCCGATTCCTTTCCAAAATCATACTCACTCTCATTGAGGTAAACTATATAGTCATCAGAAATGACTGACTTTTTTACTCTCTCTGATCTACGCAATGGTTGATCATTGGCTGTCGCCATGGGAGCAAAAATCTCCTCAATGTGGGGTGTTTCATTAGGCATAGTCATAGGTGCATCAACATTTGCTTGAATAACTGGTGTTGATGCCACATTTTCTTGGATGAAAGGGATAGGAATTATAATCCTATTTTCCTCAAAAGTGATTTTCCTAGGCTTAACACTCTCACTGTTCTCACGATCCTCAAAGAGTTTGGCATATCTAATCTCAATAATCCGAGTACTATGAGTGGGGCAATAAAATCTGTAGCCTTTTGACCTATCAGGGTAACCAATAAAATGACAACTTATAATTTTAGGATCCAATTTTCCTAATTATGGGTTGTACACCTTTGCTTCAGCCAAACAGCCCCAAATATATAAATATCCTAAAGTCAATTTTCTTCCTACCCATAGCTCATAAGGAGTTGTGGGAACAGTCTTACTAGGAACCTGATTCAGGATATGCACCGCTGTCTTCAAGGCTTCTCCCCACAAGAACATAGGCAACTTAGAATTACACAACATGCTTCTCACCATATCCATAAGAGTATGATTTCGTCGCTCAGCTACACCGTTCTACTCAGATGTTCCCGGCATGGTGTATTGAGCGACAATGTCATGCTCTTGTAAATACAGGGCGAATGGTCCTAGATTGCGACCTGTTTCAGAGTATCTACCATAGTACTCTCTGCCTCTATCAGATCTCACAACTTTAATTTTTGAATTGAGTTATAACTCAACTTCGGCTTTATAAATTTTAAACATATTCAGAGCCTCAGATTTCTCATGAATGAAAAATATATAACCAAAACGAGAATAATCATCAGTGAAGGTAATAAAATACTTTTGACCACTAATAGCCGGAGTTGGAAATGGTCAACAAATATCAATATGGACTATTTCTGACAAACTCGTGCTCTGGATAGCTCCTTTCTTATTAGTTTTTGTGAGTTTCCCTTTAACGCAATCAACACAAGTATTGAAATCAGATAAATCGAGCGCATCGATTATATCATCTTTAATTAACCTCTTCATTCTATCCTTAGATATATGGCCTCAACGTTTATGCCATAAAATGGAGGAGTTGTCAATTGCTCGTTTTCGTTTCTTACTAATTTTATCATCCACATGCATAGAAACTAAAGATTGGGCGTAAGATGAATTCAAGTTCAACTGATAAAGATTGCCCACTAATGAGCCACCACCGATAATATCGGAATCAAATAATAGAGTAAAAATATTATGTCCAAATTTTAATTCAAAACCTAATGAATCCAATTTAGAAATTGAGATAAGGTTTCTAGTGATACTTGAAACATAAATAGTATCAACTAAATCCAAAATGAAACTACTATCTAAAATAAGACGAAAAGTTCCAATGGCCTCCACGTCTGCTTCTACTCCATTTCCGAGTTTGATGGTTCGTTCGCCTTTATTTAGGTTCCAGTTTGATCGAAATCCCTGCATTGAATTACTTATGTGAATAGTTGCACCAGAATCTATCCACCAAGTATTGCGTGGAGCATCAACATAAAGTGATTCAAAACACATAAAGACTGGGTCGTTACCTTTCTTAATCAGCCAATTTCTGTATTTCTGATAATTCTTCTTAATGTGTCCCTTCTTCTTATAGAAGTGACACTTAATGCCAAAAGTAGATCCGCTAGCTTCTCCTTATTTGATTTCCGGTAGAGAAGCTTTCATGCTCTTTCCTTTATATGATCCCTTCTTTCTCTTAAAATTTTCTTTTGATGGTCCAAGAGCGGCGTAATGAACATTTTCATATTTTTCAGCCCGAAGTCTTTCTTCTTCATGGACACAGTGAGCGATTAGCTCGTTCATTTTCCATTTCTCTTTCTACGTATTATAATTAATCTTGAACGGGTCAAATTGTGCAGGAAAAGAAGTCATAATGAAGTGAATAAGATAATCCTCAAAAAAACTCATGTCAATTTCTTTCAATTGAGTCGTCATACCACTCATTCTCATAATGTGCTCCCGTACGCCACTATGACCATCATATTTCATGGTTCCCATTTTAACAATAAGACTACTGGCGAGTGCTTTAGAAGTTCTCTGAAATTGTTCCTGAATGACTTGCATATATTCATTTGCATTGTGCGAGTCAGGAATGCCTCCCTGGATCGCATCAGTAATGGAACTCTTTGTGATCATGAGGGGCTCATACGATTTGATCTATCCTATTTTTTCAAATCTGTATTATTCACTGCCATATCCTCTGCTGAGGCATCACCGGTGAACACCTTGGATTTATCAGATCGTATAGCATAGTCAAGATCCATGCAGCCTAGAACAATAGCAACTTGTTCCATCCATTTTTCATAATTTGAGCCACTCAAAAGTTTAATTCCACCAATCATATTAGTTATAGAAGACGGTTTCAATGCTGCACAATAATTACGGGTTATATTATGTCCACATACAATTGAAGTAGCTATCAATTTACAAGGTTATAATTATAGTATGTGACGCAAGAGTTAAAAGACGTTAAGGAATATAATAGAAATTAAAATCAATGTGATTTTATTGAGAAACAATTTGTGTCATTATAACCCTCCGTTTGGTCGATTCATAACACACTAGCCGCTTCCTCAATCTATATTTATGAATGTGGTACTAATTGCATCATTATGACCCTCCGTTGGATCGAGTTACAACACGCTAGTAGTACCCACATATCAAATAATGAATAGTGAAATACAATCATCATACAATATTAAGTGATTCATCACCGTTGGGCAGAAGAATCCCTTATGTTGTGACGCCAACGTTCACTATACACTTTTACTGAATTTGTAACACAGTCTTGGACAAAATTAAACCTCACTATAAAAATCACGATATTAGAAAAGATCATCACCGTTTGATAGAAGAATCTTTTCAAGTCATGCTCTCTATTTAGGTTTGATAATATTTTAGATGGGCACAAAAGTGATATTGAAAAAAAAAAAAAAAAAGCCAAGTCCAACTCGTGTTATGCGTAAGTGTCAAAATTAACAATAATCGAGTATAATAATGTATAAGTACCAGCCGTGGTGGTGGAGTGCAACCTCCAATACCCAACTCTAATTAATAGTACTAAAAAAAAAATAATGATTACCCAATTAAAAATTAAAAAAATAACATCAGGTCATGAATACATCACAACAGAGAGCTCATTGTAAAAACTAGACCTCAAAAACAGATCCAAAATATTCGAAAAAGTCAAAATCCATATATAATGTCCGAAAATCGGACCTATAGATGGCTTAGAAATGACCCAAAAAAAATAAGGAATAATACAGGTCACAAACGGGCTGGACTGGGTCATTGCCCAAGTTCAGTTATCGACCAACGACCGTTTAGTTTTCTCAAATATATCATACAGCCATCTAATTTATTAGACGGTCCTTGAAAATTGTAAAACTCTATTTTGACATTATTCCTATCTCTTGATTATGAGGAAACTCAAAAAAAATAAAACACAGGTTACCCATTTAACCAATCGTGCAAATTCATAAACTAGAGACCTAACTAACGCAATTTTATTTCAAATAGATGTCATTCAAGGAACGATTTGGATACTACTTCAGGTTGAGTTAAATATTCAACGATTTGGATACTACTAAATGAAAAACAGTTGGGTATATCCAAGTTCCTGTTTAACCGTGTAATAAGGTACACGTGCCAGGTTTTGTTGATTATTCATATCTTGCATCCCAAGGAGGACACGGACTGAGCCATGTAGATAGTAAAATTCTTTTAAAAGCAAATAGCTCTAACCCTCGTGTTAAATTAAACATAAAATATGCTTGACGATCGATCATACGCCAAAAACTAACTCTGATACCAATTGTTGGATTTGTATGAATCTATCGATCCGACTATCCAAAATAAGTCCTAAGATCTAGGCGCATGATCAATCAAAAACAATAAATTAATAATTCATAAATTAAATATATGTGCGCATGCACCTTGAGTGTGAGCCATTAATGGTCGATTGCCGATTTTCAACGATCTTCTCGCTCTCAATATCTCCTAACACAATAGGGATGTTTTTGCTAATAGGGAGGATTGAATTGTGTCGAGCAATCGTTGGGACCAAGCACCCCTTATATTTATAGCCAAAGAGTCATTTCTCATTAAGGACTTGAATTACTAATTATAGTGTTATTAGAAATCACAATCATACCATAACTAAAAGACTTACCTATTAGTTGTTTATTCTCTTCAAACTCACCGAATTAGCAACTACACATCTCAAGATTGATCTTATGCCATTTACCGGTCAACGGGTTGACCATAGTGACGGCCACAAAAATAGAAACTTCTGACAATTACAACTTATAATTTAAGTGGTACATTACAAACCCATGCTAACAAACAACATTTAAACGCGTTTCAGGTCAATACGCGTTTCACTGTATACGCTATCAAACAATAGACTGATGCGCGTGTATGATTACAAGTGAAACGTGTATGAGCCACGAAACGCGCTTCACCATTACATGCAATCAAACACTCCCTAAGTGTTCCTATGGCTTTCCATGATAATTTAGATTTCACGCTACAAAAATATGGTGTTTCAGCGGCAGCCAAAAACTACCGCTATTAATAAGAAAAACTGCCGCTACTAGTCATGCCGCTACTGAAACAACAAGTTTATTAATAACAGCAGTTTTTGACTGTCAAAAACTGCAGCTAATAGTCTTCTTTTTTGTAATATTTAGCACATAAAAATAGTGTTTTTTTTACTTGTGTGATATGGTCTAGACCATGCCTTGCTTAATAGATCTCTTGATTTATTTTTTAACTAGCCTATTCAGCCCCACTCTAAATAGATTTTCACAAAGTAAGGATTTTGTCCACCATCACCAACCCAATCGAAGCCTCCATCCGAGCTGAGACTTTTGTACGCTATATCCATGTCCACATCAAATATCTTCTGATTTTTTTTTTAGATGGATCGACTTTATGCACACTGTGTGACACTCAAACTTACGTTTGGGGGTCATGTGAAATTAAGTTTGGACACCACATGGACGTGAAATGGCAGTGGATTAGGGTCCTACTGTTGATCCCAGTCCGAGCTCGGTTGGTTGAGTTAGAATGTAGCATGGTCTTAGCTAAGGAATTGGAGCACAATTTAAACTCTATAAAGGGCAATGGTCCGGTCCAATTGATTGAAACGGAATTTAATGTTCAACCAGATTTGCAGCCACCAGATATAAGAGAATCTTGATTTCCAAGGTTTTCATTTTTATTGGAGGTCATCGAGCCAAGATTCTCTTATATCAAATGGTTATAAAACTGATTAAACATGATATCTGGTCCAACCAGTTGGATCTGAAAATTACCATAGTGACCAAGTCGGGATTTGGGACTAAATCGGCTTCGAAAATATCTGACAAAATTTGTCAAATATGGGAAAGAAACGGTCAAAAGAGAAACAAAACATATTAATTACAAATTTTTTTTAAAAAAATAGAAAATTTTAGAAGAGAAATTGAAAACTTCACAATTAATTCTTTAAATTTGTGAATAGTTCTTGAAATTCATAACTTTTTCCAAAAGTCGTAAAGAATTATAATTTTATTCATTTTCTCAAAAAATTACGAATTATTTGCAACTTTTCCAAACTTTCAAAAATTTGGTCACTATGATCATTACACATCTATAAAAAGGTGTCCACTGAAATGGGAGGTGTCGGATTCATATTGAGGACCCTAAGGGTCTGTTTGGCAATTTTTTGAAAAATATGGGAAAAGATTTTATAGATCCAATGGATTCTAACTCTTTGAGAATTCATAGGAATTCATTGTTTTTCGGTGTTTGGATTGTGTAATTGGCCCATATAAAATAGAAAATGACCATTATCGATAGTATATCTCATATACCTAATAAATTTAATTTTTTATTATGAAGAAAATTTCGTGAGAGAAAAACTTAGGAAAGAGAAAATGTGCGTTTAAGAAAGAGATATTTGAGGAGAGAAAAAAATTAAGAGAGAAATTAAAAGAAATATGTAGAGAAGAAAAATTTAGGAGAGAGACATCTAAAAAGAAGAATGATAATAGAGAGTTAAGAAAGTGCGAGAGAGAGAGAGAGAGATTTAATTTTTATTTATTTATTATTTTTTTAATTTTTTTTCTTTTTCTAAAATTTTTAAACTTTTTAAATTTTTTATATTTAATTTTATATTTATTATTTTTTTACTTTATTTTTAAAATAAATAAATAAAAATTAAATAAAAAATAAATAAAATAAAAAAATAAAAAATAAAATCACTCTTTCTCTCTCTCTTTCTTTTGATAAAATAAATAAATTAAATTAAAATAAATAATAAAGATAAAAAAATAAAAAATTCTTTTATTTATATTATTTTATTTTATTATTTGATTTATTATTATTATTATTTATTTTATTATTTAACTATTTTATATTCTAAAATTTTTTTAAATTTTATTTTTACAATTTTATTTTTATTTATCTTTTATTTTTTATTTATTTTATTTTTTATTTTTTATTTTTGTATTTTTATTTTATTTTTCAAAATTTTTAAAATTTTTAAATTTTATATTTATATTTTATATTTTAATTTATTTTATTAAATTTTTTATTTTTTATTTTTTTTTAATTTTTATTTTAAATTTTTTAATTTTAATTTAATTTTTAAAATTTTAAATTTTATTACTTAATTTTTGTATTTTGATTTTGATTTTTATAATTTTATAATTTTTTAAAATTTTGTATTATTATTATTATTTATTTATTTTATTAAAAAATTTATTTTTTATTTTTTTATTTTTTTTTATTTTTTAATTTTAATTTTAATTTTTAGATTTTTAATTTTTGTATTTTTGTATTTTTATTTTTTTTATTTTTTAATTTTTTAAATTTAAATTTAAATTTTTTTTATTTTTTTATTTTTATTTTTTATTTATTTTATTAAAAAAATATTTTTTATTATTTTATTATTTTATTATTTTTATTATTTTTATTTGATTTTAATTTTTAAAATTTTTAATATTTATTTATTTATTTTTAATTTTTTTTTGTTTAATTATTTTTATTTTATTTTAAAAAATATTATTATTTTTAAATTCTTTTTTTTTTATTTTTTTTTATTCTTTTTTTTTTATTTCATCTTTAGTTTTTTTTTATTTTTTAAAAAAATTTAAATTTTTATTATTTTATTTTAATTTTTATATTTTTTCAATAGTTGATTTTATTTCAATTTATTCATTGAAAAAGAGAGTGAGAAATAGAAGAGAGAGAAAGAGAAAAATCGAGAATGGCAAAAGTTTTCCGATGAAATCCTTCTATTTTAGAGGGATTTGTCGGTTCCCAATGGAAAAGAAAATTTTGAATTTTCCTATGATTTTAAGTGACACAACTTTATTGCCAAACATTAGAAAGTACCACATTTTTTTTCCTTTTCAATGATTTCTTTTCTTTTCTCCCTATCTAAACAGGTCCTAAGTGAAAAATCCAAGTAACATGGCTAAACACCCTCCCTAAAATGGCTAAAAACTGACAAATCTCCTCTTCTTTTTTTTTCCTTGATAATTGACAAATCTCCATTAAACTAAACAGTTTAAAGGGAGACATAAAAGAAATGCAACATGTAGGAGTCTCAACCATCTCCAACAATTCTACACTATAAGCTACAATGATTAAGCATCGAGTTTAATTAGTGGAATGCTTAATCACTCCCACCCCTCATTAAATAAACAAATTAACAAATGGAGAGCATCAATGATGCTTGCCTGTTTGAATTCCCTTTAAAACAATAATTTTCTCAGTAAGATGGCCCACGTAGTGCACGTTTGGCTATAATGCTAGGCAACGCTTTTTAATTGTTATTGGGTACCATTACTTGCAACCGGATATTATATATTTACAACTAGTGTTTTCCATGTGAAAAATGTTGATTGCTTCAAACCAAGTGTTGGAAATCTTTTTTTGGCCCAATCTTCCACCTAATAGATCATGAGATCATAGAGCACCTATGAGACTGTCTGATGTTGATTCCACATGGTACACATCCCTAAACATGATTTGAGAACTTCTCATGGCACTTTCATAATCATAGTAATTTTGGTGATGTGTGCCATGTGGAATTAACATCTGACCGTCCGATAGGTGCACCATGATCTTAAAATCTTTTGTGTGGAATATTGGGACGATAAACTATCTCCATCCTCTAATTCAAGGCAGTCAACAACTTTCACATGATAAAACCTACTTGTTGAAGTAGAATATTCGGTTGCAAATAATGGTACTCATTACTATTTTCTTTCTTTTTGCTTATTTTTTTCCAGGTTGATTTATGATCTTAAAGGTAGTGGCTCTCAACAATCCTAGCTAGTAAGCCCAACATATTTCATTTGGAAATTCTAGAGTTTATGGCTTCGAGCTAAAGTTACTGACAAAGGGGGCCTAGTCAAATTTTTCTTCTCTTTATGATCAATCATATATTATAGAAATATATGCTAGGTTCTATGATGTGTACCATGTGTTCATCACCATTAATCTTATCTTCAATCAAATCTTTGCTTTATTTGTTAAGCATTGTGGGTCTACTGTTCCCAACATTATATATCATTATATAAAAAAGTCCTATTGATGATATGCGCCCGGTGTCATCTCAATGCTGGAAGTAGGAACCTTCTCTTTGATTTTTTTTCTTGTTTTAAATTTCAAGATTTAAGAGTTTATTATCTTCATGTTTAATTTATTTTTTTTGAATTAATCAATGCGATAAAGGGCTGAATCTTAGTGTATCATGGTAGCAAGGCCACTCGGTCACTTACAATATATCCAAATGTATATATTAGTTAAGGTGGGGACATCCGTTGGATTATGAAGTGTCGTCGCCACCTAAACATCATGGCCTACTCACACAATTTAATCATTACTCCTATCTATATATAACTTATTGTAATATCATTCATTAGTGGCTCTTCCATTCCCAAATCTTTTCTCGCTCTGATTGCATGGACTCTAATATCACACTAAAAGCTCCATTAGAAACAATGGATTTCTTATGGCGCGATTCAGCAATTCAAGTCCTTCAACCCGTGCTGCAGGATAAATCGATCGTTGCACTCCAAGAAGATCTGATTAGGATGTTCGAGAACGACGCAAAAGCTTCGTTACAGGTGAGTAAAAACACATTAAAATTGTTATAATTCTGTTTTGGACATCTAACTAATCCTATTGGGCTACCAACCTTAGAATAAGCACTTCTATTGCAGAAGATAGACAAGAAAATGAACATGGATGTTAGTGAAGTCAAGTCTATAGAATCTGTATCACCATGGAAGTCAGATAGTCTTAAGGTAACATAGCATTGTTAGAGCTCTCTCGCTCGCTCTCTCTCTCTCTCTCTCTCTCTCTCTCTCTCTCTCTCTCTCTCTCTCGTAACTGCAACTATTGATTTTACTTTTTTCTTCTTTTTTCCTCTTTATTAGTCATGGATATGGCTGCAACAGGCAATGCATCCTGAACTGAACTACAGCCGAAAAAAATGGGTACTAATCTATGAATTATTTGTTTGATTTGTTGTGTTTTCATACTTAATCAATATAGGTAATTGGAGTGATGGAATTACTTCATTATTCAGGTAGTTATTGGTTTCAGGGAAAATTCTAAAAAAAACTCTGAACGTTGACCACGATATCTCTAACGCACCTAAACTATTGCTCCTATCAAACAAACACCTAAAGATTCCATAAGTTCATCAACAAAACCTTTACCGTCAACTCCCGTTAATATGCGAACGGAAAATGCTGACAATGACGGCAAGGGTCTAGTTGATGAACTTGTGATGTCTTCGAATTCTAATTGAATGTCAACTCAACGTTGTTCGTTCGCATACTAACGAGAGTTGACGGTAGGGGTTTAGTTGATGAACTTATGGAATCTTCAGGTGTTCGTTTGACAGGAGCAATAGTTTAGGTGTGTTAGAGATATAGGGGTCAAAGTTCTGAGCATTTTTTTAGAATTTTCCTTTGGTTTCACATCAGTACTTTGTCTTTTGAAAAAAGAAAATTTTCAAAGTACCCTAAACTTTCACCTCGTCATCAATAACGCACATAAACTATTGATAATATCAAATAGGCACCCAAAGTACGCTTAAGTTCATCAACCAAGCTCCAAACGTCACCTTCCGTTAATGACTGAACGAAAAACACTGAGTTGGCATACAGCTCAGCAAAATAGCATGTGTGGTACCCATGTGGCGAGGACTTAGCTGCGACATGGGTGTCACGTTGGCATACAACTCAACAAAATAGCATACGTGGCACCCCACGTGGGTGCCACGTAATCTATTTTGCTGAGTTGTATGCCAACTCAGTGTTTTCCATTCAATCATTAACGAAAGGTGATGGTAGGGGTTTAGTTGATAAATTTAAGTGTACTTTCTACTAAAAAATGTCTCAATACCAAGTGCCGCTAAAACACCTTCTTATTTTTGTAGTGGTTTAGTTGCGCTATTGATGTTATTTTGAAATTTTCCCTTTGAAAGATCAAAAATGTGTTAGAAGGAAGAGGTCTCGTCACTCAACTACTCAAGTACGGGATCATCTGTCAATAACATATAGTAATTTTGGCATAATTATCAAATTTAAATGTTATTATCACTATTATTTTCTTCAGCTTTCATGGAAGCTAATGTCATTTAAGGATGTCTCCATAAAGAGATGGGTGAAGGAGATGAAATGGAAAAGAAAGGAGGAAGACAGGTTGCAAAAGGCAGAGGTGCAAGCAGCAATATCTGTTGCGGGTGTTGCGGCTGCACTCGCAGCTGTAGCAGAGGAGAACACGAAAACCCACCACCCCAACACGACGAAAGAGGCTGCGGTGGCCTCCGCAGCGGCTTTGGTTGCAGCTCGGTGCGCACAAGTTGCAGAAACCATGGGCGCGAAACCCGAGCAGATTAGCGCAGCCTTGGCATCTGCTATGGCAGTGACTGGTGCCAATGACATCTTAACACTCACAGCTTCAGCTGCAACATGTAATCAATCTTTTTTTCTAAGTAAAAATCAGTTAATTCTATTCTTAATTTCTTACTTTTGTTGTTGATGAAGTTATTTTGTGGTGGTTGTAGCTTTAAGAGGGGCTGCTACACTTAGAGCAAGACCAAATTGGGAGGAGAGAGGGAATGGAAGAGTGCCCATACTCCCAATTGAAGAGAAGAATGATTTTGATTTTGACTTTGACTTTGAGAGGTGTAGGGGTTTGTTGGCAAAGGGCACTGATCTTTGTGTGGGAGCATCGGACGGTAAATTTTGGGCTCTTTTTGTTATGGTCAGGTGAAACTGTGTACATGGGCTGGGCCATGCTAATTTTGGACCTCTAATCCACAAAAGACCCATTTGTTATTTGGGCTTGTAAATTGGGCACCAACACAACTCATTCATGCTTAAATGAGTGGGTGCTAAATGGGAAAACAAAATCAGGCCCTTTTTTAGGCCCAAAGAAACTCATTGGGCCTCACAATGTGCTCGGCCGGGTTTGGAGCTGGGCCAGCCCTTTGCACCCCTACTTTTGTATTTCAACTATGAAGCTGGGGCAATGGTCAGGTCCAACCAGGTTAAATCGGATTCCAAGTTCAACCATATCTGCAGTCCTTGAATGGAGAATCTTGACTTTTATGCTTTTTACTTCTTATTGGATGATGTAAAGTCAAGATACTCTTATTTCCAAGGGCTTCAGATATGGTTGAGCTCAAATTCCAAGTCAACTTAGTTGGACCTGGCCATTGCCAACAGAGCTGTGCAGTGGGAATCCATCAATGCTGATTCCTTCACTCTTTTATCCAAAAAAATCAGTGCCATTGGTAGGACTTATCAGTAGCAAGGACGCAACTTGGACCTAGGGGTCGATTTGGGCTGGGATTAGTTTTGCATTTCTGTGGTTTCTTAAATAAGCACTACAGGTTGTTTGTATCCGGTGGTGCGATCCATAGTCACCAAGTTGGGTTGAGGAACAAATTGGCAAGAAGAAAATTTGGAAAAATTTAGCAAAAATGGGAGAGTTTAGGGAAAAATTAGAGTAAAAAGTATGAAAGAGTATAAAAAATATTTAGGGAGTTGTGATTTATTAAAACAGAAACAAATTAATTGTGATTTAATCATGAATTCGCAATTAAAACATGATTTGCCCATAAAACAAGGAAGTCATGTTTTATTTGCAAAGAGCAGCACTCTCGAGGCAAAGAGCAGCTCTCTTTTGTGGGACTGTGTTTGCTTGTAAGTACTCTTAGCTCTTGCGGAGAGTGAAAGAGCTGAATTTTGGTCTCTTTGAAAGAGCAATTTAAACTTGCTCTTTGCCTTCAAAGAGCAATCCCAAACACAGCCATATATGTTTACTCCGGGCGAAATGGATTAAAGCAAAGTCGTATGAGAGACCACTGGGAGCAAAGTCACAACTTAAAAATTAAAAGAGGCCCTGGTCCATGGATACAGTTAGTTAAGTCTCTTCTCTTATCTTCTCTCGCTTACATAATATATAATTTTTATTTATTTATTTCGACTTTTTGGGTGGTCAGGGAATTACAAGTTAAGATCAGTGTCAGTTATCCTGAACAGCGAAGCCAAGGTCATCGGCAACATCATCTCTTACTCTTTCTTTTTACAAGAATGCCGTTTGGCTTTGCTTGTCTATATATATCATACTAATTTCTTCTTTTCCACAGGTTGTTCTAAGAATTAGGAAGACCCCCCATCTTCTCAGGGCATTTGCAAGCACCCAAGAAAGTAAGTTAACCGTATATGAGTTGCATTCCCTAGTTCCCTTATTAAACTCGAACATGATTTCATTACTATTTAATCTTTATTAGATTACACCAATTAGGATTGAAAAAAAATGACACTCTAAGAATAAAAAGATTGTTCTCTTGAATAGAAAAACACCAAAAATAAAGACTAAAGTAATATACTATTTAGAACCTTTTAAATTTTTTTCATATGACTTGTAAAATGAAAATATATGAGTGATAAATAAATAAGCATACACTTCCAAAGCAACAACCTAACCTAAAAAAAGATAGAAAATTATATTCTCAAAATATATTCCATATTCTCAAGACACCACATTAATTACACAAATTTCCTATGACAAAAAAGAATTTCTAGATTGATCAATATAACTGCAAATGGGCCAATGACCCAAAAGACAAAATGGGTCAGATGGGTCGGTCTAGCTTATAATTCTAGCAGCCCCCCTTGAGCTAGACCGATCAAATGCCAAGCTTTTCTTTGATCTTGATAAACTTTTTTTTTTCAATGGCTTTGTAAAAATATCCGCTATTTGATCTTGTGATTTATATGGTTTCACATCAATTTCACCATCATTGATCAAGTCACAGATGAAATGATACTTAATTCGAATGTGTTTACTTTTGTAGTGAAAAATGGGATTCTTGGTTAGTGTAATGGCTGCACGATTATCACAAAATAAAATTGTAACTTCAATTGATAGATGCTTAAGTTCTTCTAAGACCCATCTTACCCAAAGTGTTTGACAACCGGCCAATGCTAATGAAATGTACTCCGCTTCAGTTGGAGAAAGAACAATAACTTGTTTTTTTGAAGTCTATGAAATTGAACCCAAACCAATATTAAATTTATAATCTAAAGTACTTTTGTCATCATCTACACTTTCACCCCAATCACTATTATAATATCCAACCAAACATGAATTTTGAACCCTTTTGTAATATATACCATCATTAATGGTACCACATACATATTCTCTTTCTGGCATTCCAATGACTTCTTCTAGGTGATTCAATGAAACGGCTAATTATGCTAATCGCAAGCATAATATCCGATTTTGTGGCGGTTAAGTACATGAGGTTACCAACAAGACTCCGATAAAAAGTTTTATTAACTCATTTTTCATTATCATTTTTGTTAAGTTTTAAATCAACCTCCATTGGAGTGCAAATAGGATATGCATTTTCCATTCTAAACTTTTTCAATAAATCTTTTACATTCTTCTTTTGAGATATAAAAATTTCATCTTTATTTTGCTTTACTTCAATGCCAAGAAAGAAATGTAGGAGACCCATATCGGTCATCTCAAATTCAAGAATTATGAATTTTTTAAATTCATCACATATGCTTGAACTATTGCCGATGAAGATTAAATCATCAACATATAAACAAACGACTAAGAACTCACCTTGAGTGTTTTCTTTTATGTAGAAAGAGTGTTTAAAATGACACCTTTTGAATCCATTCTTCATGAAGTACTCATCAATACGGCCATACTACGCCCTTGGTGTATGCTTTAAATCGTAAAGTGTTTTCTTGAATCTACAAACTTTGTACTCTTCACCCTTTTCCACATACCCGAGAGATTGATCAATATAAACTTCTTCTTCAAGAATATCATTTAAGAATGCTGATTTGATATTCATTTGATATACTTTTTAATTTCTTTAAGCCGCCAATGCTAAGACCAATCTAATAGTCTCATGCCGAGTAACGGGAGTAAAAACTTCATTAAAGTCTATGCCGTGTCTTTGCTTGTAGCCTTTCACCACTAACCAAGCTTTGTGTCTTTCAACTTTACCTTTTGCATTTAACTTGATTTTATATATTCATTTTACACCAATAGATTTGTACCCATTTGGAAGTCCCATTAACTCTCAAGTCTCATTTCTTTTGGTAGAATCAATTTCTTTATTCATTGCATTGTTCCACTTTTCTTCTTGAGATGCTTCTTCAAAAGAAATTAGATCGGCATCGGCATATAGTGCAAAGTTAATTTCATCTTCATCAAAAAGTCTTCTTGATACTTTATAAATTTCATTGATGTTTTTAGTCTTCTTTGGAGAAGAATTAGAACTTGTTGATGATGATGATGGTGAAGATGGAGAGGAAGGAAGATTCCTATCCTCTTCATGCTCACAATTTTTAACATCTTTCAATTCTTCTTCATTAACACAAATAGACTTTTGTGTCTTTTCTTGGAAATCTCAATCTCAAGCTTCTTCTTCATTAAATTTTATATATCTACTTATGATAGTTTTCTTGGTGATAGGATTAAACAATTTGTATGTCTTTGAAGTTTCACTATAACCAATAAGAATGCATTTTTCGGATTTATCATCTAATTTTTTTCTTCTTTCATCCGGCACATGAGAATATGCAATGCTACTAAATATTCTCAAATGTGCAACACATGGTTTGTATTCATTTCATACTTCTTGTGGTGTCATGCCTTCAACACTTTTAGATAAGACACGATTCAAAAGATAGTTGGCACATGCAACGGCTTCGGCACAAACTATATTTGGCATCCCTTTGACTTTTAACATACTTCTACCCAATTCCATACGTGTTCAATTTTTTCTTTCGATAATACCATTTTGCTGTGGTGTGTATCGAGTAGTTAATTGATGTCGAATGCCTTTATCTTTTAAGAAATTTTTAAAATCATGAAAAAGATATTCACCACCTTGATCGGTACGTAAAGTTTTCAACATAAAATCACTTTACTTTTCAACCAAGGCCATAAATGTTTTGAAGTGGCCGAATACTTTTGATTTTTCTTTAAGAAAATAAATCCAAGATTTACGACTATAATTATCAATAAAAGTGAGGAAATAACGATTACCGCTAATAGAAGTAGTGTGCATAAGCCCGCATAGGTCCGAATGAACAAGCTCAAGAGGGTTTGATGCCCTCCAAGCTTTCCCAACTGAAAAAGAATTTCTTTGATGCTTTACGAGTGCGCATCCTTCACAAAGTTGGTCTTTGCATCAATATTTGTCATGTCTCTCACCATGTGATTTTTACACATGAGAGTTAAAGAGTTAAAACTCAAGTGGCCATACTAAAGATGTCATAGTCATAATTTGTCTTGGATGATGGAATTAAAGCAAGGAAGAACTTCATTTGAAACTTCAGCGGAAACATCTTGTATTGAGTCATCTTTACTTTGGCAATGAGAGCGTTGTTTATATCCTTGATTTCACATGCATCACCTTTGAAATAAATATTGTGTCCTTTCAAAATGAGTTGTCCAATACTTAGAAGATTGTGCTTAAGGCCGGGTACATAGAAAATATTTTAGATGCGTTTGATGTCTTTCTTTGATTAAATAATAATATCACATTTTCCCTTTACGGAAAGTCATTTATCATGACCGGTCCTTACTTCAGTTTGAATAGATTGATCCAAAGTGATAAATACATCTTTGTTTTCCATCATGTAGTTACTACAATCACTATCAAGATATCAATCTTCATTATATGCAACTTCTTGAACATTGCAAGCAAGAAAGAGAGTGTCATCTTCCTCACTTTGATTGTTCTCTTGAACAAAATTTGATTCTTTTTTTTCTTCTTCCGTCAATCTTTTGCTACAAAATTTTATGGTGTAACCATATTTTTGACAATAATAACATTGAACATTATAAAGAAAAGATCGGCATCTTCCTCTTCCTCTTCCTCTTCTTCTTGATGACGAAGATGACTCATCTTCATCTATTTCTTTTGCTTTATATCTTCCTCCATTATTCCTTCCTTAACCGCGATTAAAATGCTTTCCTCTTCCACCTCTAGAACTTTCTTTAAAAGAAATTTGAGTTTGAAAAGCTTGCTCTAGAGGAGAAGAATCAAATTACTTCATGCAAAGTTCATAAGATTGAAGCGATCTTAACAAACTTTCCAAAGACAAAGTAGATAAATCTTTAGATTCTTCAATTGCAACAATAATATATTCAAACTTACGAGTTAAGCTTCTAAAATTTTTTTCTACAATTCTTTGATCTTAAAGATTTTCACCATTAATCCTTAATTGATTAATGAGAGAAATTATCCGATTAAAAAATCGTCAATCGCTTATGAATCTTTCATTCTTATAGAATCAAACTCACTTCGAAGAGTTTGGAGTCGCACCAATTTGATTTTATCTTCACCTTTATATGAAGCATAAAGAATATCCGATGTTTATTTTGTCGATGACACCGATAAAAATTTTTCAAAAATAACTTCATCCACGGCTTGATAGATGAAGAACAAAGCCTTTTTATCCTTCTTGCAATTTTCTTTCAACTCATTGAGTTAAACTTGTGTGAGAGCCGCTTGATCTTCCAATTCTACATATCCGGTCTCAATAATATCTCACAAATCTTGAAACTCATATAAACCTTCATTTGAATACTCCATTAATTGTAGTTCTTACTGGTAAAATGAGGAAGTTGAGTTTGGAGTCGCACCAATTTGATTTTATCTTCGCCTTTATATGAAGCATAAAGAGTATCCGATGTTTATTTTGTCGATGACACCGATAAAAATTTTTCAAAAATAACTTCATCCACGGCTTGATAGATGAAGAACAAAGCCTTTTTATCCTTCTTGCAATTTTCTTTCAACTCATTGAGTTAAGCTTGTGTGAGAGCCGCTTGATCTTCCGATTCTACATATCCGGTCTCAATAATATCTCACAAATCTTGAAACTCATATAAACCTTCATTTGAATACTCCATTGATTGTAGTTCTTACTGGTAAAATGAGGAAGTTGAGTTTGCAACATATTGGAAGCTATGAACCTCAAGCCTTGATACCACTTTGTTGGATTACACCAATCAGGATTGAAAGAAAATGACACTCTAAGAAAAAGAAAGTTATTCTCTTGTGTAGAAAAATACTAAAAATAAAAACTAAAGTAATATACTACTTAGAATCTTTCAAACTTCATTCATATAACTTATAAAATGAAAATACATGAGTGATAAATATAGAATATAAATTCGGGAATAAATAAGCATACACTTTCAAAGCTAACAGTCTAACTTAGAAAAAAATAGAAAATTACATTCTCAAAGTATATTTCATATTCTCAAGACACCACATTTATTACATCAATTTCCTAGGACAAAAAAGAATTTTAACATTAACTAATATAATTGTAAATAGGCCAATGACCCAAAAGACAATTGGTAAAAATCGGTTGGTCTAGCTTATAATTCTAACAATCTTCTCATCACCATCTACTAGAAATGGACTTGGTATGTTCAATGAACAGATTTCCTGTTTGTAAATTTACTGGCCGCTGGTATTCGCAGGCATCATATTTGACGTGCATTCGACACCGGAACAAGATCGGACGACGGGAGAAGCGGGCACGTCTCATTTCATAGTAATGACGACAAGCCGAGGGGATATCAAGCTAAAAATGAAAGATTACTTTCATTATAAGATATGGATTATGACCATAAACCACATGCTAATGCTATCCACCACCTTTAGTGGATACCATCTCCAATTTTACAGAAATTGATTTGTTTGCTTTGCTGAGAACTTTCATGCCAGTTCAATTTCGTCGTCGTTTTAAAATTCATTTGTGATTATTATTATTGTTATTACCTGTTAACCTCCAAGATTCTCTAAAATTATTTGGCATATGATTTCATTTTAGCATGTTGATGATGATTAAGGTTTGTATAGAGGATATGAGCGGTGTAAGCGGTACACGGGCCAATCTCAGGCCGTACGCAAGAACACTGATCTTTAATATCTCTAAAATCCGTGTAGATACTCATTTGGCCATGCAGATAAACGGCGTTTGAGATTGCTCTTTGGAGGCAAAGAGCAGCCAACTTAAAAGAGTAGGGTTTAATTGCTCTTATAAAGAGAACCAAATTCAATTATTTCACTCTCCTAAAGAGCTAAGAGCACTTACTAAATTGCTCCTGCTCTTTGCCTCTAAAGAACATTCCCAAATATAGCCTAAGATTGGCTAATATACCACTGGTGGTATTCGGATCTTATACCTAATACAAACTCCAACGCAAGAATTTTAGATGAAGTGTACTTTCATGTCAGCCCATGAAAGTGGAAGCTTAAAAGTCCAGATTTCCAAGCATCGAAGGATTGTAAAACCGGCTTAACTTGGACATGTCCATTTAGCTAGTCCAAACGGCTGAACTCCATCTTGTGAAGTTAAACCGGTTTTAGAATCCTTGGACCAATGAAATTTTCCTTACACCTATGAAAGTCATATTAGATTCAAGATTTCATAATATCCAAGGATTCTAAAATCAGTTTAACCCCACATGGGATTTTGATTAGGGTATGGATATTCTCACCTGTTTTCCCTGTAAGGACGATATAGCGAAAACAAACGTAAAACATTGATTGATTTGAATCAGATGATGGAGATTTTTATTGTTCCAATCTTCCCTATAATAGATCTTTAGATCATGGCACCTATTAGGTCAGATGTTGATTCCACATAGCACACATCCCCAAGAGTGGCCTAGATCATAGGGAAAGAAGTTGGCCTTCACTTTTAGGGACATGTGCCATGTGGAATCAACATCTGACCGTCTGACAGGCATGCCATGATCTAAAGATCTATCTTGGGGAAGATTGGAACAAAAAACAATATCCATCGTCTAATTCAAAACAGTCGATAGGTTGTCAGCAAAAAATTATGGTCCTTATTCTGAAACGGGTGAGAACAGCTATACCCTTTTGATTATTGCAGTGATTATATGTTAAGCAGGAGACCACGGAGTTGGTGCAGGCTTTCCCACCATTGGATCGTAATCCACTATAATAGCAGGCGCCTATGTTCATGCAACATACAGCAACAAGAGTGCAGTGGAATAGCCTACACACTATGAATTTGTAGTATTGTACACATGGCACCGTTTTGGAGCCAAATGAACTCGTGGTGCATGGGTGATCATCTAGATCGGATTCATCCTAAGATTACATCGAAAACCTATCTACATCATGTGATTAAGAGCCTAAAAGTGTCAGCAAAATAAATAGCCACTATAATAGCAGGTGCCTTATGTTCATGCAACATACAGCAACAAGAGTGCAGTGGAATAGCCTACACACTATGAATTTGTAGTCATCTAGAACGGATTCATCCTAAGATTACATCGAAAACCTATCTACATCATGTGATTAAGAGCCTAAAAGTGTCAGCAAAATAAATAGCTACCATTCATTTGTCCAAATGTTTAACCCATCATTTTCTGGCGCACTTGTAAGCTATTAATCATACATCTGAACATATAACCTTTTTTTTAAATGTAATCATAGGCCCGAGTCCTATCTAAATGATGGCCCCGTAAACCAGATGAAACAAAAATGATATCAGATGCACAGAATTAATTACCTGCCCACCATTGGATCATTATCAAGCGGTGGTACAGTGGCCACAGAACAACAATAACCACGCAGCTTCTTCACAATATGATGTTCTCCCAAATCCCAATACTGATCATAATAATATTCAGAAATAAGACCGAAACGATCAAATTTGAGATATATATACATTAATTACCCATCAAATTCAAGCTTATATACACAAGCATATTAAACAGATCGAGGTATAGAGCCCCAAGAAGACTAAAAAGGGGGAGAGATTATAGTGCTGTTACATTACAAATTTTCCGTATTGGCGAGATCCGTCCATAAAAGAATCCGTCTCGGTCTACCTAGAAACCTGGCTTGCCAAGTGGGTTCATCATCTTCATAAACGAAACCACTCTTTATATACAGCTTCTTTGCAGCTTCGTTGTCATCAGCCACGTGGACATACAGATCAGTTATACCTGAAAAACACACCAAATTCATTAAAAAAAAAAAAACCAATTCTTGAAACAAAATAAAATGCATTGGGTGTAGCAAGTGACAAGTCCTCCAACCCTAAACAGGAATAAATAAATAGAAAATAAAGTAGGGGAAAATTTCTAGCTAATAAAAAAGGAATAGTGGGCACGATCAATTACCTAAAATAACAATAATAATAATGATAATGGGGCATGAACAACATTTAAACACCCAAAGGGTGTAACATAAAGGCTTGACCGCCAATGTTACACCACATGGCACATATCTATAATTAATCTTAATAGTCCATGAGGCAGTCCATCATTGGCACATGTCTCAGCCAAAGGATCACACGTACAAGAAGATTGGAACCATTCTATCAGTTCACTTTAATATTTTGACCATTAAAGAAATAGGCACAACCGTCCATGTTAAGAGTGTATAGATGGATGGATCCAATTGCCTAGACTCTGAGTTTTGGGCCCACTCCAGTTCAATATATGATCTATCACTTTGATGGCTTCTATTGCTCACATCATATACCTTTAATGGTGTAAGATCATTTAAATACCATTTGGTGTCTAAAAGTCGGTCAGGACTCGGGAGCCATTCTCTACAAAGTTTACATACTATATAGTAGTTATTTGTTTATTTTTAATAATATTTGTGCATGCACATACCGTCCACGCGCCCCACCCCATTCACTCTCACTACACACACTTACACCTGTGGCACATGCACAACCCACCCACCCACCCACACCCATGCACAAACACAAACAAGCACACACTCACAAAAGAAAAGAAACAGAGCAAAATGCAATAATGCGCCTCAACTCTCCCATCAAGTGTGGCTTCATGACCTTTGTCCATAATTCTCATCTGAATAACGTCTCCACAACATTCTCTCCGTAGCTATATTACTACAAGGGTGGCTAATTCGAGTAACAGTCATGCATATAGCTTATAATACATCTTGAAGTAGCAGAGAGATAACCCATATTGCTCAATAGCTGACAAAATAAACATCATACCGCTTGGTCGAGATTGGACCTTTGCCCCAGTGGTGATGCCCTCAGGCGTGTAGCATGGTTCAAAATTTCGGCAGAAATGTTTCGGTTTCGGGCATTCCCGAAACCGAAATCCAAAATTTCGGGTTTTCTCCATGGAGGGGAAAATTTCGGATTTCAGATTTCGGTTTCAGTTTTGGTCATGCCCGAAACTGAAACGAAATCCGACATTTTGATCCTTGGCGTGTAGCATTGAGTTTAGGGGTTCAAATCTCATGCTTACGTATAAAAAAATTACACTGTTGGGTCTCAATCTTCTGATGCCCAAACTCGGTAATAAAGGCTTCTCCAATGTACTACAAACTACAGAGGAGAGGCCAAATTGAATTATGATGGCAGTTTGCTTTGGACCTAGGACCGGCTGGTTGTGGAGGGTTTGCTAAGTGAGCACAACTGCAGTATTATTTCTGCTTACTAGGGCCCCTCGGATGTTGCGAATCAGGCTGAGCTTGGTGCTCATGGGAATCTCAAGTTGTCATGTCTTGGCTGACAGACCTTTTAGCAATGTGAAGCCATAATTTTATTACTTAGACAGAGTTGCAGCCGATCAAAAGTAACATAGCAATTAGCGAGATGCTCTGTCGAGGAAAATTTAGAACAAAAGCAAAAATACAATGAAGAGGAAAAGAAAGCAAAAAACAAAACAGCCATAAAGGAAAAAAGAGGGTCATTGCCGACCCAAATAGTTAAATAGATGACCGAAATCCATCCAAACTGCTGAAAACTATGATGGCCTAAATCTGTTACCAGTCCTTAATATCCCTCCGCAAGGATAGCAAAACAGCATGGGGATGCCAAGCACCACTAGGTAAAATCCTCAAGGATAAACTCTCACTGTGCCCACACGACCCAAATTTCTTATTAAAAATTCTCCTATCCCTCTCCTTCCAAATGCCCCCAGAAGATCTAGTGCCCTCTAGTATATATCCATATTATTGTAGGGAGGGGTCTTAGACCTGCCAGAACCTTCACACAAGACTCGTCCAAACATCTGCTAACCCTGAAGCCAGTTGAAAATTTTTCCCATACTTTACTTCCAAACTGACATCTAAGGAAGAGATGCTCCACAGTTTCCTCAAAAACCTCACAAAAGACAAAAGGTTGTAGTCACAATTCTTCCCCAACAGGACCTCCTAGTTAAAGAACTTCACTCTAAGTGGTGCCATTAACTTCCACTAAGTAGTCCAGCGTTGCTCAACTAGAGGTCCCCTTATTAGAAAAGGGTAAAACGACCTCAACCTGAATTTCCCCTTTTTCTCCCATATCCTAACCCTATTATCCAGCCCACTTGGATCCATCCTAACTTTGTCCAACCCCTCACGTAACTCCATAATGGTTGACTCCGGTCTATCTCCCAAATCATCTCTACCTCAATGCTTTGTTTACTAGAGACTCGTGAATATTATAGATAAAGTTTAGGATCTGCTGGCGCATTTTGATGCATCTTCCATCAAGAGAGGGATTGCTATGTATTCACAAGAACTTATCAAGAGAGAGAATCGACCGATACTGACCCGTCTCGATCTGATACCGATACCACCAATGCCTGCATCAGGGTGGTACCGGTATCAGTTCGACGAAACCGATATACGTCGCCGATAAGTATTGATATCGGACGAGTTTCGATAACATGGATGGAAGAAGCCTTTAATGTCATCTCATCTCTGCTGATAAATGTTAGCTCCATGAATAGTGAAAGGAGATTCCAGAAGTGTCATTGGTTGGTTGAATGGTCGACCAGCATCCCGTGGAGACTACTTCATTTTGTGAAAGGAGCCTTGGAGTTTTTGAAAAGAAAAAAAAATTGCAAAGCGTGAAAACAGGCAGGGAAGTACAAAGAGAGGCAGTGAGAGGCTGCCATTAAAAAAAACAAAAAAAAGGGCAACGCAAACCAGTCCGGCCCCACAGAAGCCTGGGCAGACCGACAACAAAAAAACCAAACACACAACAACAAAACAAGAAATCTCCACACAACAGAGAGGGAATAAAGCAGCTCATAGCAATTCCTAGATATCCAAGAAATCCCTGCCTTCTTAGAAACAGAAAAACATCCCGACTCCGCATCCACCTTCTCGAACCAGATGGTGATCCAGACAAAGAAGAAAACCCCCAAACCCTTGGAAATTGTGGTGACACTTTCTTCTTTAGCCTGCCATGTGCTATTTGACATGCTAAAGATGAAGTGTATAAGCTGGTTAAGGGATTCATAGAGAAGCATTTGTATTTAGTGATTCCAACCCTACGCTTTAATTAGTAGCTTGTGGTTTGAGCTCCTCACTTAACCAGTGATGTTTGTCTACTTTTGTTTCACACGGTACAACTTAATAACTATTTTCCTTCATTTGGATATCAAATTTTCATATCCGAAAAATGTAATGAGTGGCATTAGGCATAAGGCCCTTTTACATAAAAAAAGTCTCACTAATGATCAAAGTGACAAAAATACAGGTACTTGTTTAATACGGTGAGCGAGAAAGTCGGAAAAAAAGGTAAAATATGGGGAAAAATCGAAAGTTAAAAAACCTGTAAAATACGGAAGACGAAAAAAAACAAAAAAATATGGAAAAATCAGAAAAGAAAAAATGGGTATTATACAAAAATACGGGAAAAAATGTTTAATATGCCAAAAAGTGTCTACACAAAATACGTGTATCATACAAAAATACGAGTTTTAGTCAAAAATATGGGTATTAAATGTGTTTAGTACATTGTGGCAAAAAAAGGCATCTTATATGCGTATTTTCCAAAAAAAAACCGTATTTTGTCAGAATGCTACGGTAACCCACTTCATATGAGTGTCTCCATCCATAATGCTTGTTCATGGTGCTCTTTGCAAACTACATTGGTAAAGAATCCCTTCCACCAAGACTGAGTGCTACCAATGTAGCTTGAAGTTATTGAATTCCTGTTTGAAAGAAAATTGGTTATGAATAATTTACAAATTATGTCTACTTCTTTTCCGTTTCCCCTTGAATTTTTATGAAACTCATTCGATTTACCAAGTCAGCTCTTCTCCAATCATGAATGATATCCTGAGCCAGTTTCGATATGTAAACAGTAATTCATTGCATGTCTGCTAATCCATTCAAGAAAAGTCAACATGAATAAATAAACTGCTTGCAAGATTGGTCTCTCCATGTTCACAACCTTCTCCAATAATAACTCTTTTGGCCACATAATTGATCATGGTTACAACATTTGCAAAGCACGATTTATAGCTACAATCAATTTCATAAGGAATTCGCGAAGATAAAGAGTACATGTAACATGCATATATAGTATGTAGAGTTTGAAAATGTTAACTTTGGCAAAGATAATGATGACCACGATAATGATGAAAATAATTGTCTGAAGTAATTGAAATATAGATATTGTTACCCCATTTTTTGGCAACTTTCTTCGACTCGGCAACTATTGCATATCCTACGCCATTTCTATGCAGCTCCTTAGCTACACACACATTGCTTAGATAAGCCCTCGGCAAATCAGCTCCACTGCCCTGCAACAATTATAGATTTTGAGATATCTTCATCTATATGATGACGGAATTCTGGAGAGAATATTATAAATCTACAAAACCGCAAATCTCTAGAAGCGACAATTTCATTTTTTATTTTATTTTTGTATAATCGTAAATGTTGGATATAGATATGAAACTTAGACAAGAAAAACGTAAATATCCAAAACTAACATTTGCATGAGGCAAACTGTGCAAGAGTGAATAACTCACTCTTTCCCATCTACATCGGAGTGTGTACTCCTATACCAAAAGAGTAACATACAGCCTTCTTGTATTCATGTGCTTTATGACTTAAAGGGCCGGTAAATTAAAGAGAAATTGATGACCAAAAGAATAGCATAGGCAGTATTGTTATCGACTAAAAAAAAATAACATAGGCAGTATAATAAATTCAATTCCGATGATCCCATCCATCTCTCTAAGAGCATCTAGTAAGACCTGGGACAACACGACTACCCAGGGTCCTAGAATATGGCCCATATCATCAAGGATTTCTATATAAAAAATACGAATCAGAGTTTGAAGAGGGGCAAAGAGAAGGAACCCTCAACCCACAATAGATAGAGGAGGGTTTATTCAATCACATAGGTTGGGCTCCTACAATGTGGCGCCCTTGTAGCAATCTATTTGATTGTGTATTGAAAGGCCCAAGCTCTATTTGGCAACACTTCTCCAAAAATTACTTTTCAGGGGAAAAATGGAAATCCGCATGACTTGATGTTTGAGAAGCAGCATTACTCGCATATTTGAGTAGTATGGGGCTGCTTCTCACACAACGCCAATTTGTGAAGCAACAAACCCATATTTCTGCTACAGGTACAACATATTTCAAACAAGTTTCTTTCACTCAAATAGATGTGTTTCATTGAAAAGTGCTTTTTAGATGCACATCCCAATGAATGGTGATTTCTCTATTGGGCCAGGTCATTTCAGGGAAAGTGGATCATTATCATAAGAAAATGAGGCTCAAGAGAATGATTCAAAGTTCTTGCAAAGTAGAGCCATGCAGTCCCAGACACGAGATAAATCTTCCAAACAATGAGGTTTTTTTCAAATATGGCGCCCTTGTGGCAATCTATTTGATTGTAGCGAAAGGCCCAATGAATTGCGATTTCCCTATTGGGAAAAGTCATTTTAGGGAAAGCGGCTCATTTATCATAAAGAGAATGAGCTTCAAGAGAATGATAAGGTAGAACCATGTATTACTAGACACGAGATAGACCTTTCAAAGAATGAATTGTGACTCTCCCATTGGGAACCCTATAGATTCATTCTTCTTCCTATTCAAAGATTAGCGCTTTGCCTGTGTGTTTTTACGTTGAGAATTCTTTATAGATCCTTGAAACCTAGAGGACACCAAGAGCCCAGACAAATTGTCTGCAACTCCCCAGTGCAGCAATGTTGAGAAAAAGAATTGGATCGTCGAAACGTTGAATTGTAAGATTCATAACAATTTTAAAAGAATAAGCAAAAAATATTAATAATATTAATAAATCATCATTAAAATTCCAACAGGAAGTGTGGCCAGGATGGACGTTAACCCTATGGTGTTAGATTTGAGAATAACAAAATGAGTAACTCTTGTTTAGTGCTCAGGGTGGGAGACTGGATATGTGGGCGGTGCCGGAATGTCAACTTCCGACATCGCGCAGTTTGTCACCGTTTTGCCTGTGATGCAACTCGATCTCACGGTACAACGGTTAAACCTGCCAACTATAAGAAGCCTCTGAGGAGTAACTCTCATCAGTTTCACCGTTTTGCCTGTGATGTCAACTTCCGACGTCGCGCAGTTTGTCACTATTTTGCCTGTGATGCAACTCGATCTCACGGTACAACAGTTAAACCTGCGGACTATAGGAAGCCTCCAAGGAGGAACTCTCATCAGGTCATTCTTAATGAGTCTCAGAGACGAGACGTTCAACGGGGTTGGTCGATAGCAGGGGTCAACAATAGCCGGATGGTGGGTATTACGAAGGACTTTTCCGGCCATCCTACTACACGTTCCTTTGCTGAAACTGTGAGACTTAATTTGATTGACTCGCCGGACCAGAGTGGAATCCCAAGCATCCACTCTTTTCCGACTGGTCAGTTGGCCCCAAGTCACGGGGCTCTTAGTTTTGATTCAGATCAGTTCCGATCGCTCGCTCTAAATCTTCAACATTATTGGGTGATCATTCACGCTAATAAAGACTCGTTATCATTATTGTCGATACACAGATGGATCACACACAAGTGGAGTGCTACTGAACGACCTACTGCATCTTCTATCTCTACCGCTAAATTCCTACTTCGCTTCAGGAACGAACTGGGAACTAAGGATCTCTACAACGTTAAACATTTCTTCATTCTTGATTGTCTGGTGGAGTGCCGGCTGTGGGAACTGGCGGTGGGAGATGTCCAAGCCCATAGGGAGAAAGATGGGATTTGGCTCCGCATCTTTGGGCTACCGATTCATGCTTGATCCCCCGAGGTCTTCAAAGGGATTGGGGATCGATGTGGTCGCTTCATCCTGGCCGACAGACGCACTGCCGACCTCTGGGATACGGGCCACGCCCGGATTCTCATCGGTATCGACTCCATAGACAACATTCCAAGAACCTGTGACGTGCAGGTTGGAGGCCAAGTCTGTCAGCTCTTCATAAAAGTGTTGAGATTGGAGACGCTCTTCATCCCGCATCAGACATGCGAATCGGCTCAGGGGTTCCGGGATACTAACGTCAGTGTCGGCGGTTCTCTAACAGAAATAGCTCACCCGCTCGACGACCCAATCGGAAAGGGGGTAGCTTCGTCCTCTAGGATGCCGGCGAGAGACGTGGCAAGGGGCCTGTCCAAGTATCCGCCGCGTCGGTTGGGCCCACTCATCCAGACAACCACGTCGGTTTGGGGTAGAGCCCCCCCTCGGACGTTTCGGGCTACTCATGAGTTGGTGTCGGAAGCTACGGAAGGGCCTACTGACAGTGGGAGTCCTATCGGGTCCGAATTGGAGGAGGGAGAAGTGGCGGAGGAGGCCTCTGCCAATAGCCGGATCGTGGTCGGAGATGATAGGAGAGGGTTTCCTCAAGCTCCGACTGACCTTACCACACCTGACGTATCGACGACTGAGATTGGCCAACCTCTTCGGCTCGACAACTGCCGACAACAGCCGCTACCTCTGGAACTTCTGTTGTCTGATCAGTTGGCTGAGAACATCGATGGATGGGATCCCATGGAGGTGGAGGTTGGAAACTTGCTTTCTTTGGAAAAAACCAAAGAGAAGACGAAAGGGTTCAAAGTTTATCACCGAAAGCGGAAGCGTTTATACTCCTACGTGATGCAGATGTCGAGTGGATGGGCGACACGTAGGCTACATCGAGGACTGGGCGCAGCTAGGATGTTGACACATCACCAACTAGAAGCTTCTTGTGCACAGAAGCAGACAACATGTACCCCCAGAACCTGCTGCTGCATTGACCTTAACACATGCAATGGGACGGGATCTGGGTATACCGAGGTAGTGACACATGGAGCCCTGAGCGTCAGTGGAGCTCACGTGACCGATGGCTCCTTGCTACGTTTGGGCTATTGGGCACCTTCTAGAAACTGTTGTTGGTCGAGACCGAAGGGTTTTGACTGAGGGATTAAAGGGCTGCCTTACAGCGATGTCGACGGGCTCATGAGGGAGCTAACACGTGGCGACCACATGGACCTCTCGTTTCCCAGCTGGAGTCTTGGCACTACAAACCCGACAGCTCTTATAATTGTCTCAGACCCGAGGACTGTCATCCCCTTGTTCCGGGTCCGGGTTGGCCTGCTTCGAAAGGCTTGGGAGGTTACGATGCCTACGGACCCAGAGCTCGACTTTAAGACCCGTAAGCTAAGACTTGCTTCTTCAGTGACCCCGACGATGCGCCTGTTAGTATCAGCCGAAGTTTCTGATATCCCTCTTCTGGGGACTCCAGTCTAGACCTCAGACTCGTCTAGTATGGCAGCCCTCACTGCTGCGGTGGAGGATTCTCCGGGATCTAACGGGACTATGCGCGACCCGGAAGAGTCTAACAAGATCAATAGGCTGATCAGGGTGGGGCAGGAACTCGGTAGGTCGTTTGATGGAAGTGAGGAGACATTGAGGGAGGTTTTTCGGTCCATTCTGGTTAACCGCCGGAGTATCAGGAAAAACCGTCGAACGGGCTCGCGTGAGCTCGCTCAATTACAATGGGGGATGGCGGATGGGAGAGGGAGAGGGGGATTTTGACCCCTTACCGATGTTGATGGGCGGGCTAAGACGAAGTTTCGTGATGAAGATGTTGTCTTGGAATGTGAGGGGAATATGTGACGGTGCTAAGCGGGCGGGGGTTAGACGAGTTATCACGTCGATTAAGCCGGTGGTAATTACGCTCCAAGAAACCAAATGGGGTAACTGCAATAGTAGGAAAGTCGAGTCCGTACTTCGAGGGAAGAAACGGGACTGGGTGGGTGTGGACTCGGTGGGGGCTTCGGGGGTATCCTTATGGCGTGGGACTCCGGGATTTTTGAGAAGATTAAGGAGGAGATGGGTATATTCTCGGCCTCGGTGGTACTTCAAAACAGAGACAACGGTCAGTGTTGGGTGATGTCCGATATTTACGGCCCTTCGGGGGACTGCCAACGAAGAGATTTCTGGTTTGAGTTGACTGTTGTCATGGCCAGATGGGATTATCCGAAATGCTTGGGAAGTGACTTCAACGCCATTAGATGGGGATATGAAAAACATGGAGGGCCACCTGATGTTGCTGTCATGGGGGATTTTAATTCCTAGATTACAGATTGGGGGTTGATGGATGTACCCCTAACTGGTTCCACATTTACTTGGTCCAATCTCTAAGACACTCCGTCAATGAGTAGATTGGATCGTTTCCTTTGCAGCACGGAATGGTTGGAGTTTTTTTCCGGCAGCTAGGTTAGAATGTCTAGCGAGAGCGGTGTCCGCCCATCGTCCGTTGGTGCTCACGTGTGAAGCTAGAGGGAAAGGGCCGAGTCCGTTTAGATTTGACAACATGTGGTTAGCGGATGATCAATTAGAGGAGGCGCAACCACATTGGTGGAATGAGCACAGACCTTCGGGTACGGCGGCCTACCGATTCATCTCCAAACTGCAATAGATCAAGAAGCGCACCATCGAGTAGAACAGGGAGATATTTGGGCTGCTACACCTCAACAAGGATATAATACTGACAAAGCTGCAGGAGATTGAATATCTGGAGGAAGGTAGGCTTCTATCGGATGGTGAACGCAAAGAACGTGTGCAAAAAAAAACATAAGTTTAATAAACTGTGTAGGGTGTTAAGTGGTGAAAAATGCCACTTTTCACCCTTTAACCTGACCATTGATAGACCTGTGAGCACACTAATAAGCCTCTGTCGAGTGTATTTTGTAGACAGCAATAAAAGATGATACTAATGCAGAAAACCACTCAAGAATGCCCACAAAGGGGCCATCTCTAAGCACAGGACAGACCCAGCAATGACACACCAGAGAGTAGCACATCACTGGACCTTTCGAGTGCTTGGCTGCAGCAGAACAAGGCGAAGAAGTGAAGACAGGCCAAAAACATCCTATCGAGAGGACATTTGAAGATTTCAATAGGAGCTGAGAGTTGAATTAGAGGAATTCGTGCAGATTGGCGAGGTTTCGATAGGATCGGAAGGCAGAAAGAAGTCATGAGGATTGTGAAATTCGATAGGATCCAAGAACCTATCGAACAGTTGAGAGAAAGACAGATTTCATCCTGACGAAAGCTACCTAAGGAGAAAAGGGAACCTATCGAAGGGTTCCTGAACTTATCGAAAGGTCTCCAGAACCTATCGGAAAGACCGCCTGAACCTAACGAAACAGAGGTGCTGGAACAAAAACCTATCGAAGGAGTGAGAGCCATCCTATCGAAGTGATGGAATGCAAAGCTACAACCTGACGACACGGTCTCCCAACCTATCGAAGTACTCCTCCAACCTGTCGAATGCTCCAGATAAAGTGCAGTGAAAGCTGAAGCCTCAAACCTCATCCTCCTGGAACCTATCGAAGGGATTGGAGAACCTAGCGAAAGGACTGAAAAGCTTTACCAAAACCTATCGAAAGCTTCCCCAACCTGTCGAAATCATGTGCAGAACTTCTCAGAAACTCAGTTATGCACACGCTGTGACTTGGTGACCTGCCGCACGCAACCCAAGGCACTTGGTGACCGACACGACGGTTCCAGAAGATGCCCTAAGAAACCCTAACCGACCACGTGCTCTAACAGAACCCTAACAAACTCTGAGGACCTTCTAGAAGGAATTTTTGGCGGGAAAAACAGAGGAGAAAGCTATATATAGAGACCCTCAATTGCAATTGGGGGGAGATCGAGATTTGAGCCAAATTCTTGAGATTAGAACTTGCAGAGAAATTCTATTTTCCTTCTTTTAGCCAACAATGGTTGGCTAATTCCCTTGGAGTAGCGTGGAGAGAGGTTAGATCTGTAATTGGGTAAGGTTGAGAGTGTTGTTGAGGATTCATTGATGCACAAACTACAGATCTGAGAGCATTTCCATTGTAGAGTGAGTTTGATTGCAATGTAAATATTGTTTTTAACGCTATAATTAAATCTAAAGTTCCTTTGATTTCATTTGGTGCTCGATTGGATTTGTGTAGAGGAGTCTGTAGATCAGCTCACCCACTTAACTAGTAGACCTCTTGGATACCATCTGATCTCCCTGGATCTGATACTCCTGTAATTCCCTGAGTCTGTGACCTTGGAATTGCAAAGATCTAGTGGTTTTAATTGTTACGATTGATGCTTTTGCTTTGGAGGAGATCCTAGGATGATCGTGACCATTAAAGTGGATGATCATAACCTTAAGAGTAGTCCAAGCTCAGCTCAATTAGATTAAATGCTCATAAATCCACCTGGATCGAGATAAAGTCTATAGGATGGTCTGTGACCATTCAAGTGGATGATCATAGCCTTAAGACCGGTGAGATCCCTGTGATTTGGGTGGAGTCTTCTACCTGCTGTGCTTATAGCCAGTTGAGGGAATCGTGTGCCTTGAACCTCTGTAGCATGATTAATCTAACCTGATTTCAGTGAGACCAATTTCCAAGCTACTCTTCTCCATTTTCTGCTTTTTACTCCTTTCCGCTGCGAGATCTAGATTCCCAAACTCGATCCAAGTTAGTTTTGTTTAATTTTAGCTTAGCTTAAGTGACAATCCCTTTTAAACCTCTCCTCTGTCTTTTAACTAACTTAGCAATAGTTAGGGTGCCAGATCTGGAGATTTATCACATTTTTAAACCAACCTCCCTGTGGACATTCCCTTACTCACCATCTTTTTAAAACTTGCTACAACGGACCCTGATTACTTGCAGGTCTGTGTGAGTGTGTTCTGCCTAGTTTTATTAGTGATTTTAAACCCTCTTTGAAGGGAAGGTAAACACCCCAACAAGTTTTTGGCGCCGTTGCCGGGGAGGTGTGTTTAGAGATTGGTAGATCTAAGTTTTGATCATAGACCTGTAGTTGTTTGTTTGATTCTATTAACTGCATTTGTGAGTTTTGTTGTTTTTCAGTATTTTGTGTGCATTTCATCAAATCTGAGATTGCAGTGTGAAAGGAGAATTGTGCTAGAGGCTGCCCTGTAATTTGCATCCCTCTACTCCCTTTTTATTTTTCAGATCTGTTGATTTTTAGAGTAGTTAGAAAGTGTGGTTGATTCTACTTGTTGTGTTGAGGATTTGTTCTGCATTAAGATTTTTAGTATTGTATGTTTGGAAGGAGAACTCTTCAACCTCAGATTATTCCACTAAATCCAGAGGTTGAAAGACTTCTCAGATCCAGACCAACTACACCCACATCTGTTGCAATTGACTCTATAGAAATGGGTGAGCAACAGCAGCCGAGAACCCTCAAGGAGTTTAATGCACTATGGGTCTATAATTCCCCCTTCTGCATTCAATTCCCAGCTGCTCAAGGAAACTATGAGATAAAATCTTCCATAATTCAAATGCTGCCCTCATTTCATGGCCTGACTAAAGAAGACCCCTATAAGCACATTGATGAGTTCTTGGGACTGTGCACTACATTTAACATCACAGGTTTGGGGGAGGAGGCCACCAGGATGAGACTCTTTCCTTTTTCATTAAAGGGCAGAGCCAGGACCTGGTTGTCCTTGCTTCCACCCAACAGCATTCAGTCCTAGAGTGACCTCCAATGTCAATTTTTGGCCAAGTTCTTCCCTATGTCGAAAACCAGCCAGTTGAGGAAGGGTATCATCTCTTTTACCCAAGATCCAGCTGAAGATTTTCATTAATCCTGGGAGAGATTTTAAGGAACTCCTAAAGAAATGCCCCCACCATCAAATCCCTGAATGGCAATTGGTTCAAAGCTTTTATCAGGGAATTGATTCCAAGAGCAGGGACATGGTAGATGCTTCCTGTGGTGGCACCCACCTCCATAAAACTGCTGAGGAGGCATGGAAGCTCTTTGATATTATTAGTGAGAACTCTAAGCAAAGGGAAACCTTGGCTAGAGATCTAGAGCCTCCTAGGTCGGTGAAAGAAAATACTTCAAGAGGGAAGTTATATGAAGTGAGTATGCCAAGTGATTTGAAAAGGAAAGTGGACAGCCTAGCCCTGAAATTTGATAGGCTGATGGGAGCAATGCAGTCACTTGTGGCTGCTAGGGTGGAGGAGGCATGTGTCATATGCCAGTCCCCTGCTCATTCCTTTGAAGAATGCCCATCTCACGCCGCTTCTGATTTTATAACATGCATGGTCGGAGCTCACTTATGGGCAACATGTCATTGGGTATCAATGGAGGAACCACCCCAATCTGATGTGGAGACAAGATGCATACCCCAGCAGCCCATGCCCTACAGAAATGCTCAGCCCTATCGAGAAGGTTATGTCCTAAGGCCTCAGTATCAGCAACCCATGGCCCAACCTGTAGCTCCTCCTGTGCAGCAATCTGCATCTCCTCCATCTGCAAGAGCATCTTCCTTTGAGGAACAAGTTCTATCTTCCCTGTAAAACTTGAACTCCTTATCCCAAACTGTGCACTCTCACAACCAGAGCATCAAAAAGATAGAGGACCAACTTGGTCAGCTGTCTAATGTTCTGACTAGGAGAGAGGAAGGAAGGTTGCCTAGCCAACCACAGGACAACCCACGAAGACAGTTTGTAATGGGTGAAGTTTCCCCCACCTATGAGGAAGTCAAATCTGTTACAACTTTGAGAAGTGGTAGGCTAGTGGACAACAAAGTGGGCTGTGAGCCTGTGAGGAGCTTAGAGGAAGAAAATGAAGTGATTTCTACAAGAACACAACAAAGGCCACCAGTGGTGGACTTGAAGGAACAACCAGTTGTGAATAAAGAGGATAATGAGGATCCTTAAGAAAAGAAAAAAAATCAAAAAGAAAGAGGCCCCATTGGCTAAGGCTGCAAGTGAGGAAGCAATCCCACATTTGCCATTTCCTAAGGCACTGCAAGCACCTTCCCCTTTTGATAAGGGGCAAGGTAAAATAAAGGAAATAATAGAGACTTACAAGCAAGTAAAGATCAATTTACCTTTACTTGATGCAATTAAACAAGTCCCAGCCTATGCCAAGTTTTTGAAAGAATTATGCACCCATAAAAGACAATCTAGGATACACCTATCCAAGAAAGTCTTTTCAGCAAAGAAAGTGACACAAATTTTGTCTATTGCAACCCCAACCAAATTGCAAGACCCTGGAACCCCCACTATCCCCTGCATTATTGGGGATCACACCATTGACAAAGCCTTATTAGATTTGGGAGCTGTGTAAATTTGCTTCCATATTCACTATATGAGAAGGTGGGTTTGGGAGAATTAAAGCCCACACATGTAGTCCTACAGCTGGCTAGCAGATCTGAAAGGAAACCAGTGGGGATAATTGAAGATGTGTTGGTTGGAGTTGACAAATTCTTCTATCCTGCTGACTTTTTAGTGTTGGACATGGAACCAAGCAAATGTGTTTCTTCCATACCTGTAATTCTAGGCAGGCCCTTTTTGGCCACTGCCAATGTTTACATACAATGCAGGTATAGAATCATGGAAGTGTCATTTGGAAACATGAAGGTTAAGCTGAATGTGTATAACACTGGCTATCAACCCTCTCTTGAAGAGGCAGGTTTTTCCATTGATGCACAAAAGAAGGTGATGCATGAAAATACACACTGGCTGTTGCAGGACAATGCTTGGTTCACAGATGGAAAACTACACTCAGGGGAGGGGCATTGGCTGAGGAAAGAATCCATGGAAGGTACTGATCATGCAGATGCTGTGGACCTCCCAGATCCTCCGGATTAGCCCCTGCAGTCCAGTATGTACCATATGTATTATAGTTTGCTGTTGTTGTAGGTATTCATTTTTCCAGTGAAATTCTTTTTGCATTAAACATGCTATCACAAACATCAGACCATCATTTCAACTTGGCCTAAGATAATGGGAGTTTGTCCATCAGGGAAACAAACTATAGAGCAGCACAGCGGGAAGCCTGCTAAGTGTTGCAGCTGAGAATGCCTGGAATTGTAGTTTTGTGTGGTTTTGGGAGCTGTCGATAAGTCAATTGCACTCTTCGTTAGGTCGCTATATGGCTTCGACGGGACAATTGGGGGTTTCGATAGGTACTGAACATGATCGACAGGTAAAACCGACTTCTCGATAAGTCAGCAAGGGAAAAATATTGATTTCGATAAGTTCTGGATACCTATTGGGAACATATCGAAAAGATGAATCGGGTACCCCTACACCTATCGGAAAGATGATTCCACCTATCATGATTCTATCGAATCATCCACTTTAAAAAGCTTTGATTGTCACGTTGTCGATAGGATGCATCAACCTATTGAAACCAACCTATTCATCCTGTCGAAATCGTATATCATCCTTTAAATACCTAACGACAAGTCATTTTCGCCCCATATTGGTACCGGCTGCAAACCCTAGCTCTCTTCCTCATTTTTCGCCTCCCCCTTCTCTCTGTTACATACAACAGAAATCGTCATCTATTCAGTCTGTCACTTTGTCAGTACATTTCGCCGGCACAAGGGAGCATTTTGCATCGGATTTAAGAGAAATTGGAGTTGTAAATTGCGACATCTGAAAGAAAACCTAGGATTTTAGGGTAAGTTGTCTTTCTGCTTCCCTCCGTCATTTTCCTAACAACTCATTCCACATTTTCCCTAGATACCTTTTCATTTTTGAAAGCAGAAATGGTCGATCGTGAAGAAACCCTTGCTGACTTATTTCAGCAACCAACTGCTTCCACCCCTAAATCCGCCAAGAAAGCAAAGCCCCCCACCAAACCACCTACCAAAAGGAAGCTCTCTGAAGAGACGCCCAAGAAATCCCATAAAGTCAAGAAAGCCAAATCCATTGCAATTCAAGAGCCTATGGTAGAAACACCTTTACAGAGAGCTGCCCCCGCTGCAGAAATACATTTGCCCACCCTTCCAGTTGGGTTAACTACCCCCAATGAATTTGTGGACACTGAGTCTTGTCCCTAAGACAGATTTTGACTTGGCATACTTTGCCAACATTGGGGAGTGCCAGGGGACATTGAACTATTTGAAGAAAGAAGGTTTGTTACCTCTGCTTTCGCCTTTGAAGGAAATGGTTTATCCCAGGCTGGTGAAATTGTGGTATCAAAACCTGACCAAGAAGGTGGTGCCTGGAACTGAGGATGCACTTGAGATTTTGATCAACGATTGGTAGCTGATTGTAGATTGCAAAGACATTGGGATGGCTTTGGGAGTCCCATATCAATTTGACTCCACCAGAGCTGAGGGAGCACCTATTTGGGCTTCTTTTAGGGAAATGGCGAAACAGCTCACAAATGGTATTGTGGGCTCTGGTGAATCTCTGATGAGAAGAGACCTCCCTCCTACCTTAAGACTCATGGACACCATTTTGAGAAAAAATGTCTATGTCACTGGGCATTTGCAAGAGCGGAGGGCCCCATTAGCGGATGCCCTATACTATTGTTCAAAGGGGCAATTTGTGAATGCATCCACGTTGATTTTTGAAGCAATGGTGGGCATTAATGACAAGGTGCTGAAAAGGCAAGCTTTTGCAAAGGAAGGTGGTCTGCCCTTCAGTCGACTCATCACATGTCTGCTAAAGGCTAGGAAATTTGCAATCAAGAAAAATGAGCTAGTGGAGAAGGTGACCCCTAAGGTATTTGGAAAGAGGGCATGGTACACAAGCCTCACATTGATGCAGAAAAATAAGCCAGCCGGAGTGGAGGAGGTTGAAATACCCGCGTCAATAGCAGCAGATCTCCCTGCTGAAACACCCTCATCCACCCTTCCACCTACCATACATGTCCCATTACCCACCCCTCCACCCACATTGCTCTTTCCCTTCGTATCAGTTCCTCTTCCAATAGGCCCCATTCCAACCACCTCTGAACCAGTTTTACATTCAACCACCACTCAGGTCTTCCCATCTGAAATCCTTGACCTTCCTCCATTTTCAGAGCCTACCCCTACCATACCATCTCCACCCACTGACCAAACCCTTCTCCATACATAGGATGTGGACCAGTTCACCACTACTGGATTCACTGCCCTCATGACCTCCATTGTGGAGGATGTGGCTCATGAATACACCCCACTGCCTAACTCCCCACACCCTACTCCCCCTCATTTTCACCACGCGCCCTCTTCTCACTTCCATCCCGTCCAAACACCTGTCCCCTCTACCCCCACCATGCCTGACACCCTCACTCAAATTATATCCCTCCTCCAGTCCATTCAATCCTAATTAACCATCAACACCGACAACCAAACCCTCATGAGCTCATGCCTCCACTTAATTCAATCCACACTTATCCCATCCTCTCCAGCCCTTCAACCCTCTCACATATCCCCTCCTGCTTCACCCATACCTACCCCACCCCCTGCTACTGCCCAGTCTGAGGAGGTAGTAGCACCAGCTCTCCCCATTCCTTCCTCACCACCAAATCTACTTGCCTCTGCAGTAGCTGAATCCCCTCTACCCCACACCACCTCCCCACTTGTTTTCCAAGATGCCTCCACCCAAACTGATCCTTGTGAGGTTCTGGACTCTACCACCCCCTCCTCTTCTTCCACTCCACCCCCTTCCTTGCCCATCATCCCCAGATCCAACATCTACATTCCTCCTTACCTCACCCTACTTAATGCCATGAGAGACAACCCCTTCATCCGTAGAGATGTCTTGCATGGTATGGCAGCCCTCCGCACTCACTTGGAGGTTTCGTATGAGGAAAGGATTGCCCTACTGGAATTGGAGCAGAGGATCCAGTTGCGTGATATCTCGGAAGGATGGAAAGAAATTCTCACTCGTTATCACTCAGCCAAATTGCTTGCTGAAGCTCAGACTTGCATTGCTGAGTTTGAAAAGAAGAATGCTGAAAATTTCAAGCAACAATTAGCCAGCTCCAAGGAAGTTCTTAAGGCCACTCAGGAACTTGCTGAAACAAACGAACTCTATGCTAAAAAGAAAATTGAGGTACTGAAGAGGAAGATTGATGTGATGCTTTCCCAGCCTTATTAACCAGCTCCTCTATCTTCGATTCCTCCAGACAATCCCCCCTCCACCCAACCTCCTCCATCCTCTTCTACCACTCAGCCTACTGCTCCACCACCTGCCGATGTCCCCCACACAACCTATCCCTTCCCCACCTGTACCTGCTCCCCCTCCTCCATCCCAATTTCCTCCTCCTGCCCAACCTTCTCCCCCTAAAACCAAGAGGACTCCCGCACAGCGAAAGATCTCCGCCACTAGACCATCCTCTGCTTCCACTCGCAAAAAAGGGAAGCAGCCTGCTACCCACTCTGAAGAGGTAGCCCCCACAAAACCCCCACCCCCTCCAGTCGCCCCTTCCACTTTGCTTTCCAAGAAAGAGAGACGAGAAGCTGCTGCGGCCCTGGGACTTGATGCCTCTGCCCTCTTTCCATCTGATTCTGATTCAGATGACTGGTCCACTTCACTTGCTGCTTCCACTAAAAAGAAAAAGCAACCTGTTGCCAAGCCCGAGGAAGCACCCAAGAAGCCCACCAAACAGCCTCCACCAACACCCAAACCTCCTTTATCAAAGGCTGAGTTGAAAAATCTTCAAGATTTATACGATTGGCCTAATGATGCATGTAAATAACTGTAGTTTAGTTTTTCTTCTATGCCTTTTGTACATATTTTTGCTGCTTCTATAGAAATTTCTTCTTAGTACTGTCTATCTCTTGTCGTGTTTTCTTTTCCATTTTTCCTATGCTATACTCCACTGCTATAAACAGTGCGGACACTGTTTGGTTTAGGTTTGGGGGTCTAGCATGTATGCCAATAAATTAGTTAATTTCAATGCAGCCAGGTGTAAAAAGGAGTTTGAGGAAATAAAGTGAACTCTCACCTAATTCAGAAAACTTTTTGGAATTGAAATAAACTGCATTTTCAACATTGCTCATGAAGTGAATGTCAACAAATTTTGAAAATAAAAATTGATGTTTAGTGAACCTGAAAGAGAGAAAACTGTGAGGATACCCCACAGAAAATTCGATGGGAGACCTACCCAGTAAGACTTGGGCCTGAAAATTTTTCTTTGAAGAGTGCTGTGGCAAAAAATTTCTGCTCTGAGGACTGACTGGACCTAATCTTGACCACTAGAAGTTAGGCACATCCAAGTTGAAACAACTTGACAGTATTCATGACATGGAGGACGTGAAGTAAGGCCATCCCTTGGACAGTTTGAGCTTAAAATCTTCCACCTTTGAACTGCCCTTAATACACACCATTTGATCCTTAAAAATCCTAAATTTTATTCGCTAAAAAACCAGAAAATTTTGAACCCAAAATCCCTTGGCCTATTTCAGTTCACCCTTGATCTGAGAAATCAGGAAAAAGAAAGAGAAGTGAGGTTAGAGGAACAAGGTTTGACTTTTGGTTGAAAGAGAAGGAAGCTCATTTGGTGGCCATCGTGGCATTCCTGCCTGTAAAAAAAAAAAAAAAAAAAAACAAAAACAAAGCAAAAGGATGAGAAAGAGAAGTCACTTCATTTTGAAAATCTACAAGAAGATAAGAAGCTGATGAAACTGATCACTTCAAGTCTGAAAAGAAAGTGAAGAGGTGCTGAAATGAAGAAGGATGAGCTGCAGACCACCTCCTTACCTTTACTGATTTCTCAATTTGAATCCCTTTTACCCTTTCATTCTTTTACAATTCTCAGCCATAAGCCACATTACAACCCAATAAAAAGACCTTACTGATCTGAAATGGATTGAGCCGTCATGTGGAGATAAGGATCTGTTTAATCTATGGTGTAAGGAGCTGGAGAAGTCAGAAATCGGAGCAAGGCCTATGCTCGTGCTTGTAGTCCTATTTGAGGGTTGTAACTGTTCTTAAGCTGAGTGATATGATGCACCCCTCTTCCTTGTGTTAATGAGTGAACAGCCCTGGTGAGAATTGAGCCTGCAATCCAATTTGACAGGGGAGTATCAGCACAGAAAGCTTAAATGAATGGTGAGCTCTGCATCAAAATTTTGAAAGAAAGGCCTTGACACAAACTGAGTGATGATAAAGAAATTGCAGCAGACTTTCATGATCCAAAGGGATGCTCTCCCTATTGAAATTCCTCTAAAGGTGCATGGTGTGAATCCATTTTATCTACTCAAACTCTGCTTTAACCGGTTGCACTATGATTAACTAAATTTAATTGGACAAGTTTATGGGTACCTTCACTGAAAACCTTCAGGAGACTTCACTCCTCCACTAGGGATCACCTAGGGGTTTAAAAGGCTTGGTGCATATGCTAAATACATCTGTGCTCCCTACGAAAGTGGCATTTTTAATTCTCCTTTGCTCAGGGACTAGCAAAGCTTAGGTTTGAGGGTGTGTTAAGTGGTGAAAAATGCCACTTTTCACCCTTTAACCTAACCATTGATAGACTTGTGAGCACACTAATAAGCCTCTGTCGAGTGTATTTTGTAGACAACAATAAAAGATGATACTAATACAGAAAATCACTCAAGAATGCCCACAAAGGAGCCATCTCTCAGCACAGGACAGACCCAGCAATGGCACACCAGAGAGTAGCACATCACTGGACCCTTAGAGTGCTTGGCTGCAGCAGAAAAAGGTGAAGGAAGTGAAGACAGGCCAAAAACATCCTATCGAGAGGACATCTGAAGATTTCGATAGGAGCTGAGAGTTGAATTAGAGGAATTCGTGCAGATTGGCGAGGTTTCGATAGGATCGGAAGGCAAAAAGAAGAAGTCGTGAGGATTGTGAAATTCGATAGGATCCAAGAACCTATCGAACAGTTGAGAGAAAGACAGATTTCAACCTGACGAAAGCTACCTAAGGAGAAAAGGGAACCTATAGAAGGGTTCCTGAACCTATCGAAAGGTCTCCAGAACCTATCGGAAAGACCGCCTGAACCTAACGAAACCGAGGTGCTGGAACAAAAACCTATCGAAGGAGTGAGAGCCATCCTATCGAAGTGATGGAATGCAAAGCTACAACCTGACGACACGGTCTCCCAACCTATCGAAGTACTCCTCCAACCTGTCAAATGCTCCAGATAAAGTGCAGTGAAGCTGAAGCCTCAAGCTCATCCTGTCGGAACCTATCGAAGGGATTGGAGAACCTGGCGAAAGGACTAAAAAGCTTTACCAGAACCTGTCGGAAGCTTCCCCAACCTGTCGAAATCGTGTAGAACCTCTCAGAAACTCAGTTATGCACACGTTGTGACTTGGCGACCTGCTGCACGCAACGCGAGGCACTTGGTGACCGGCACGACGATTCCAGAAGATGCCCTAGGAAACCCTAACCGACCCACGTGCTCTAACAGAACCCTAACAAACTCTGAGGACCTTCTAGAAGGGATTTTTGGCGGGAAAACAGAGGAGAAAGCTATATATAGAGACCCCCAATTGCAATTGGGGGGAGATCGAGATTTAAGCCAAATTCTAGAGATTAGAACTTGCAGAGAAATTCTATTTTCCCTCTTTTAGCCCAACAATGGTTGGCTAATTCCCTTGGAGTAGCGAGGAGAGAGGTTAGATCTATAATTGGGTAAGGTTGAGAGTGTTGTTGAGGATTCATTGATGCACAGACTATAGATCTGAGAGCATTTCCATTGTAGAGTGAGTTTGATTGCAATGTAAATGTTGTTTTTAACGCTGTAATTAGATCTAAAGTTCCTTTGATTTCATTTGGTGCTCGATCGGATTTGTGTAGAGGAGTCTGTAGATCAGCTCACCCACTTAACTGGTAGACCTCTTGGATACCATCTGATCTCCCTAGATCTGATACTCCTGTAATTCCCTGAGTCTGTGACCTTAGAATTGCAGCATCTGTAGTGGTTTTAATTGTTCTGATTGATGCTTTTGCTTTGGAGATCCCTAGGATGATCTGTGACCATTAAAGTGGACAGATCATAACCTTAAGAGTAGTCCAAGCTCAGGCTCCAATTGGATTCGTCTGCTGTAAATTCACGGATCAGATAAAGTCTATAAGATGGTCTATGACCATTCAAGTGGACAGATCATAGCCTTAAGACCAGTGAGATCCTGTGATTTGGAGTGGAGTCTTCTACCCTGCAGCTGTGCTTATAGGCAGTTGAGGGAATCGTGTGCCTTGAACCTCTGTAGCATGATTAATCTAACCTGATTTCAGTGAGACCAATTTCCAAGCTACTCTTCTCCATTTTCTGCTTTTTACTCCTTTCCGCTGCGAGATCTAGATTCCCAAACTCGATCCAAGTTAGTTTTGTTTAATTTTAGCTTAGCTTAAGTGACAATCCCTTTTAAACCTCTCCCCTGTCTTTTAACTAACTTAGCAGTAGTTAGGGTGCCAGATCTCTTACAGATCTGGAGATTTATCACATTTGTAAACCAACCTCCCTGTGGACATTCCCTTACCATCTTTTTAAAACTTGCTACAACGGACCCTGTTACTTGCAGGTCTATGTGAGTGTGTTCTGCCTAGTTTTATTAGTAATTTTAGACCCTCTTTGAAGGGAAGGTAAACACCCCAACACAGGGCTGAGAAGATTTCCTATAATCAAAAGCCGAAGGTGAAGTGGCTGAAGGAGGGAGATCTGAATACCAAATTTTTTCATGTGATTGCCAATGTTCGGAATAAATCTAATTATTTGGGCAGTTTGGGGGTAGAGGGGGTGGTGCATGCCGGGATCGATAGGATCCGCAAGCAGGTGGTCGAGTTCTAGACCAATTTATATGTTGATGACGGGCATTTGCGCCAACTTTGGATGGGCTGTCTTTTCAGGCCATCACCTCTGAGGATTGTGTCGGTATGGAGCTTCCCTTCGAAGAAGAGGTGGTCTGGAGAGCCATTAAAAGGAGGGATAAAAACAAATCGTCGAGTCCCGATGGCTTCACGATGGAGTTCTACAGTGTTTTCCGGGTAGTGATGAAAGAAGACCTGATGGAGGTGTTCTATGAATTCCACAGCTCGGGCTTTATTGGGCGCAACCTTAATTCAACTTTCATTATACTCATCCCGAAAAAAGTCGAGGCCGAGGACATCGAGGATTTTTACCCGATCTGCCTCATCAATTGTCTATACAAGATAATTGCTAAGGTTCTCACAAACAGTCTTAGGCCGCTAATGGGCTCAATAATATTAGCAGGTTTGGCTTCGGGCTGAAGTGGAGGAGATGGATGAGGGCCTATTATGCGACCCCATGGTTCTCGGTGCTAGTGAACGGCACGCCGACTAGGTATTTTAAGAGCTCTCGGGGCATTCGGCAAGGCCATCCCCTCTCCCTTTTCCTTTTTAATATGATGGGGGAAGCGCTGACTGACCTTATCGAACAGGCCAGATAACTGCACCATATTTCGGGGATCAGAGTGAGGGGCGGGGACAGATTCATCTCTATCCTCCAATATGCGGATGATATGATTCTGTTTGGTAAGGCTGATACCGATGAGTTCAAAGCCTTATCTGACACTTTATCAATTTACGAGGTGGTGTCCCGACAGCGGATCAATTTCCACAAATCAAAGGTCACGGGTATAGGAATTGATAACATGCGCTTACAGGCTATTGCTGAGATTGTGGAATGTGAGAGCGAAGATCTTCCCATCAGATATTTACGGCTGCCTTTGGGTCTGCGGCAACCTACGATGAGGGCTTGGGAGCCGGTGATTCAACGCTTAGAACAACGTCTATCCACGTGGAAAGGGAAATTGCTAATCAGTGATGGTCGGCTTGCATTGCTGAAATCTGTGCTTACAAGCTTACCGATTTTCTATATGTCTATGTTTAAATGTCCTGCTGGAGTAATCTATCAGATGGAATAAGTTCAACATAATTTTCTGTGAGAGGGGGCAGGTATGGAGAAAACGTATCATTTGATTAATTGGGATACTTGCAAGCTCCCGATGAGTTACGGAGGGCTGGGGATCCGGTGCTTAAGGTGGACCAACTTAGCCCTTCTTGGTAAATGGTATTGGCAAGCAGGAAATGAGGAGGAATTGGAGAGCCTCTGGCGAAAGGTTTTAATGGAAAAATATGGCCATGCCAACCACAACTGGGGAATCAACACCGAGATTAGTAGAAGCACCTCGTCCTGGTGGAAAAATATATGTGGCACTTTGCACCATTATTCTAAGGGGATCCGCTTCAGTTGGGGTAGTGGCACTCAAATTCAGTTTTTGGAAGACAGTTGGGTCCGGGGGGGGTGTCTCTCAAACTTATGTTCCCTTCTATTTATGTCTTATCATTACACCTTGGAGGGCGGATTGATGAGTTTCTTCACGACACGGGTGGAGGAAGGGTTTGGGAAGTCAATTTGCGCAGAAATCTAAGAACCGATGAGGAGGAAGCGTTCTCCAATCTCCTTCAATCTCTCTATTAGATGCAGCGAAAACCACACAACCAGGATCGGCGGGTGTGGTTCCCTAGCAAAAATGGCCAATTCACTGTTAAATCCTACTATCGGTTGCCATCCCGTAGGCCCCTTATCAAATTTGATGGAGTTACATTGTGGAAGGCTTGCATCCCGCCCAAAATTAAGTTTTTCTCGTGAATGGTGTTTAAGGTGAAACTTCTAACACGGGACCACCTCATCTGGAGAGGGAAAGACATTAGCAATCGATGTGTCATGTGTACACAGGGGGAGGAGTCTGTCACTCACCTCTTCCTCCATTGTGCGACGGCTTACGAAATCTGGAGTATTGTGCTGAGATTGTTTGATATGAGTTGCGTCTTCCCGGCCAATCCATACCTACTCTACTTGGCCTGGGATGCGGTTGGACTGGGAGGGCAAGATGGGAAGAGGTGGAAGGGGACGTTTTTCGTTGGTGTCTCTGACAAGAGAGAAATAGGAGGATCTTTGATCAGAAAACTAAACCGGTGGCAGTCATTGTCAAAGACATTGTAGACCTCGTAGGCCTATGGGTAAATAGGGATAGTGACCAGCCCAAGGAAGAGTCGTATCCCTAAGACCCAGGTTGACGAAGGAGAAGGGGCAGGTCTGGCAGGTCTTTCAGTTTTTTTGGAGTCTTCTCCTAGTTTTGATGTTGCTCTTCATTTTTTTCCTTATGGCCATGTATTGTTCCCTCAGCATCTTGCTGTTTTTCAATATATTATCATTTACGAATCAAAAAAATAATAATATTAATAAATTTGAAAAAATAAAACGTAACCAAAAATGTGCATAATTAACTATAACACATGATATTTGATTATTGAACCATAAAAATTAACATGTATACTAAGGTTTTGTTTATGGGACTAAAGGGGGCCCAAGCAGCGGACCACTCACTCCAAGAGCTAAGCAGGCCCTAGGAGGTGGGTCCTAGTAATGCTGCAATTTTTTTTCTCACTTATTATAGTAATTTACAAAGGGTCCATAAGAAAACACACAGACACACACACACACACACACACACACACACACACACACACACACACACGCATATATATATATATATAAAGAACAAATAATAATGCCATTAGATATTATTAGTTATTAGTACATTGTCTCCTTTATCAGGCTTCCATTTCACTTCGGGTATCAGGCTTCCATTTCTCCTTTACCAGGCTTCCATTAGTTCTTAGTACATTGTCTCCTGTGTTGTTTTTGCTATTTAAAAGGTAAAAGGGCATTTTTTCATTTAAAAACTGAATGATACTATTTAAAAAGAGATGCTATGTCTCTCTCCACTCAATGTGCCTCAAAATCAAAAACACCTTGAAAGGAGAGAGATGTCTTCATTTGGAATGAGAAAAAGAAAATGAAGAAAACGAAAAAAGAACAAAAAAAGAGAATCGCATCTCCATCGATAAATTTTTGCTCACAATAAATAACAGTTGCATGACCTAAAGTATAAATCTCACTCTAGATCTACAAATATTACAGATTCACAACAACGGTGATACTTCAGCAAGTGATACTAAAGTTTTAGAATAATGCTTTAAAATTTTCTAAACAACATTAAAAATTCACAAAAATGGTGATACTACAGCAAGTTATACTAAGGATTTAGGATAATGCTATAAAAATTTCTAAACGAGGAGTTTCTAAACAACATTTCTTGATGGCCATTATCCTTCAAAAATATGACAGTAAATTTTCAATTAATGTAATGAAATTGTTTCAGAAAATGAAAAATGATATCAATTTTACAAAAATTGGTTAGAGCCAGAAAAGCTACTCAAAAATTGAAGAAAACCCATTACTCTATACATGATGGTATCAGCCGATCCAATGAATAATAGTGTCCGAAAATAAATGAATTGAGCAAAATACCATAACCGAGTAATATAGTTAAAAGTTTGAGAACGAATAATTTTGAATCAACTCTGAAAGGGTATCTCCTACATATAGGATGCATTATTTTATTTTTATTTTTATTTTGCTAAAATGGTGTGAACTAGAATCCAACCATATTTGATGATATAAACAGAATAACATAATTTCCACAAGCACAGAGGTGAGATCCATGGTATACCTCTGGCTTCTTCCCAACTATTTCATCTGGCAATCTTAGACACTGGTTAAGATCTAGGGTCCCAACCACTACTCGAGCTTCTCCGTTCTTGGAAAACTATATAAAGGAATCACCATAAGGATCATTTTAGATGTTCCCTTAGAGTAAAATAATACAATGACTTCTATGAAAAAAAAAGTACAGTATATTTCTCTAGTAGGAATCAATGTGCAAAGATAATTGGTGATTTCTCAACATGATGGAACTAAAGAGAGAAATCAGCATTCCAAAAAAATTTCTTACTAGCTTTACTAACAAATAAAAAATGTAGAAAAATTATAAGTTGGCTGCCATGCTTTTAAGACATTATATATTAGCCCTGTTGATAGCAAGCCCCTGGGACAGGTACTTGGGCGCCGGGGGGGGGAGGGGGGGGGTTGATGCGAAATTTAGATCAGCATGTTGGAACCATGGGAAAGTCGAGAAGAAGAGGAGATCAAAGAGAAAGTGAACCCGTGAATGGGCTTTCAAACAGCCCGTGAAAGAGTCGTCGTTATACGATGGACGTTTGTGGCTTCATAACGGACGTTCGCGACTTCAGAACAGACATCCGTGACATTCAGACGGACATCTGTGATTTTGAGGTTTTTTATTTTGTGCACGTTGTAGACAACGGACATCCGTGAACAGAGGACGGACATCCGTGAGTACCATAGTAGTCAAGGCGACGCTATAGTCTCGTCATGGCCTCGTCATGACAAATTGCGATGGGAAACGTCATATAAAACTAAATAGTCATGATGACTAAATAGCGATGCCATAAGTATGATATTGTTATAACTTATAATACTTATAAGCTATAACGCTTTTATAATATATACAAGTTACAGAAGTTAACTTACAGGTTACAAAATCCTCGACTCTCTCTCTCGTCACGAAACCTCAGCATGTTACCGGTCGACGAAACCTCAGCATTGACGACGCTACCGTATATGTATTTGATATTTAAATATAATTTAATATTCAATATTTATGTATATTTCATATTTATTTATTTATTTATAGTTACCATGTTGCAAATTTATTGATGTTTCCTAATTGATTTGTATGCATCGATATTTATTTATGCCTAGAACATTAAATTTTTAATATCAGAATTAAATAATGATGCTTTAATAGTTGAATTTTTTTCTTTCTATTTTTTAAATTTTTCTTTCTATATAAAAAATATAAACAAATAAAAAATATATTATTAATTAATAGATATAATAAAATTTTAAAAAAATTTAAAACTTAATAGCCTCTTCATGGCGTAGCGAGCCTCTTCACCATGACCTCGCCACACCGCCTTAACTACCTTGGTGAGTACAGGACGAACGTCCGTGAAAATCATCTACGAATTGGCGGCTACAGGAATTTTAGGCAAAAACTTGTCATTTAGAATTTTAATTGATAGTTAATGAAATTGAGAGTTGTTTTGTGCAAACCTTAGAAAACTTGTGAAGAGTTGTTACCCAAGAGAAAGAATCTTTCAAAACTCAAGAAGTGAATCTTTGTTTATCGTGCGCTTAGTGAGAAAGAGACGTACATCCTTGGTGTGAAGCCTCAAAATCCTTAGTGTGAAGCCTTTGAACTCTACCTTTCTATTTTGTCTTTTTAATTATTGTCAGGTAACTATTTTCTTTATTTCCTTTGATAAAATCAAAAACTCAAGATCCCTAGTTAATTAGTTGTTGGCACTTTGTTCACACCTTATTAGTTGATATATTTTGATATTCTCCTTTGATTGAATTAACTCTTTGGGCCTTTAATTCTTCAAATCCTAGAGGAATCAAGAGACGATATCGTAATTATCGCTTAATACCCTAAACTAGAATGAAATTCTAGTTCCCTCATCGGAGCCGTTTTTCTAGATCGAAAAATTTCAATGTATGTGAGCGCTAGAATTGAATCAACCTAATTGTTTTAATTAAATTTATTAAATTATTTTATATAGTTGGGTAATTTGAATATTTCCGCTATTCAATTTAATCTGAAGTTAATCTCAAATTCGCATAATTAGGGTTTTAGTGTTTATCCTGCATCACATTAGATATTTAACATTTTTTTATTTTGAGCTGGTATAGTTAAAACTGCATTATTCCCAAATTTAGTTTGGAACTATGTTAATTAATTTGTGGGTTTGTTCGCCATCCGGTTCGGTCCAATTCGGTAGGATGGGCAAACCTACGACCAACCTGATGGGTCAAATTTATGTGCCTGACCGAGTAAAGAACCCGGGTCGGGTATGGGGTCGTGGGTTCAAGTCCTCTCACTGATGGGTCAAATTTCTTTTATTTGCCATTGTTATTGAGAAAAGAAGTGCAGGAAAATAGTTAACAACATTTGTCAACCATCTTGTCCCCCAGGACGAAAATTCCGGCTCCACCCCTGCCTCAAACCTCTAGCCGTATTGCCAACTATACCATTTTAACAGGAATGAACCATAGTAAGAAATGACTTCCATCAATGCTTGAAAACTAAGATCCGAGATAAGTCTACAATTTAAAAACCTAAGAGGAAAGGGCATTAGGCATGACAAAAACTACTATTGAAAATTTACAGCTGATTTTTCTTTTCAATGACATGTCTTTCAAATGGATGCATAATCACCTACAAAGATACCAATGCATTATCATGTCACCCTATAACTGTCAAATAACAGAAATCATAAGACAAGCAGAAACTACTGGTAATAAGACTATGAAAGCTAACAGCACGAAAGCCTGCAGTAAGACTAAGAGCAAAATCTTTACGGATTTTAACTTACTAATTGAATGAAGACTTAGATGAGAGGATAGGCTAGAAACAAAATCTACAGAGTTTCGCAATGGAGAGGTTCCAAATATAGGTTCAGGTTTTAACTTTGGCAATGAGAGATGATACAGAAGGACTGCTAAGGGTGTTAACGCGGGCTTGGCTTAAATTGCTTGATTAATAATCAAGCCAAAAGAAAGCGCTCATACCTGGGCCGATTAATAATTGGGCCGGAGATTGCACCATATAATGTAAATCTTGCCGTCGTTTTATAAAAACATCCCTTCAATCAATGTGGCATCCGTTGAACACACAACACACCGCTTATCTCTCGCCACTTCGTCTTATATACTGGTTCTTAATTCTATCCTTTCTCGGTACTCTATGTATCCACCTCAACATATGCTTCTCAGCCACATGAACTTGGACTTTTCCATGAACCATACAATAATGTAATTTTTACGGTCATTTCATAATAACATCCCTTCAATCAAAGTGACATCCATTAAGCACACAACTCCCACTATCTCCACTTTGCCCACCATTGGCACCTAAACTTCTTTAATTTTATCTTTCTCATTAGTCTATGTATCCACCTCAACATATGCACTTCAGCCACGTGAACTTTGACTTCTCCATAGCCTAATATGTTTGCACCCTACAATAATTTAAGTCTGACTGCCATTTTGTGAAGGCATCCCTTCAATCAAAGCGGTTCTGCTGACCACATAGTATATCACTCGCATACCTCCACTTCACCCACCCTTTGACATATTAATCAATATCTTAGATTCCAATTTTTTTTTTAAATGTCTCGGAATAGTTGCATGTATTACATATGTGGTCATTGCTTTGTTAGATCATTGTGACATGAGAAAGTGTTAGAAAGGAAATCATTTTCTTTAGAAATAGGTGTAGCAATAGGACCAAATTCATTTCACAGACTCAATATTTTCAGGTATTTAAAAAGAAAACCAAATGTAGGCCTCAAAAACAGCAAAACTTCTCTGAATCAATTTTGACGGAAGAACGATAAGAAAAGTGTCGTATGATCAATATCACATGCCAGTAATTGTTATAAATAAACAAATAAAATAAGGATGCCAATAATAAAAGAAAATAATAGCCAAGCAAGCACACAAAAACAACCCCAAGCAAGCAATATACATAGCTCTTCTTGGCAAATGGCTATGGCGGCTGGGGAATGATACGGAGCAGAACAGCTTATGGAGATCAATTCTGGCTCGGAAGTATGGCTGCTGGCCGGGAGATTGGGGTATTAATTGCAACCTTACTAGGAAGGTCTCCGCTTGGTGGTAAGACGTCAGCTCAATATGGAGAGTTTTTTCTAGATGGATCCGGTTTAGTTGGGGTGATGGCTCGCGGATCTCCTTTTGGGACGACCCTTGGTTAAGCTTCTACCCGCTTAGTGTGGAGTTTCCCTCGATTTTCAACGTCTTTGTTGTCACTTATGGCCTGATCGCAGATTTCAGATCGTCCAATAGTGCTTCTCCGGTCTGGGAAGTTTCTACTAGGAGGGCCTTAAGGGAGGATGAGATGGATCAATATTCATCCCTGATGGCTGCACTATATTCTTCGCCCCCGAATCGCCAAGGCAAGGATGCGAGAATTTGACTGCCCAGCAAAATGGCAACTTTTCGGTCAAATCGTTCTATTGCGCTCTTACCGATAGGCCGCTTATTAAAGTTGAGCGGTTCTTCATCTGGAGGGCTCCTATCCCCCCCAAGGTTCGATTCTTCTTTTGGACAGCTTTAAGAGGGCGCATGCTGACGATGGACCATCTAATCACTCGGGGGAAATCGATACGGAGTAGATGTCCAATGTGCTTGCATATGGAGGAATCTATCTCTCACTTATTTATTCATTGTTGGGTTGCGTCCAAAATTTGGGCCACGATCCTAAGGTCCTTCGATCTCAGTTGGGTTGCCTCGGAGAGCCTCGCTGATTTCCTGCTTGCTTGGAATGGGTTGGGATGGACAGGGCTGCGAGGAGCCTTCTGGAGGGTGGGGGTCTACACGGTAATCTGGACAGCTTGGCTTGAAAGAAACGCTAGGGTGTTTAAGCGCAAGCGTTGACCTATCGGCAGCATCCTCAGTCTAATTAAAGACCCGATGTGCCAATGAACCGCGTTGGATAAATATGGAGGGCAAGGCATCGAAGATCTCTGTACGTGACTCAAGGAGTTTCTCTCCTTTGGTGGGAGGGGATGGGGGCTGGCCTGTGTTTGGAGGACTTTCTTCGCTGCCCCTTTTTGGCCTGTTTCACACCTTGGTGGTTTTTTTGTTTTTCTTGTTGGGTTTGATTTTGACAGGTTCCACAATTTTGTAATCTCCCAGCTCTTCGCTGGCTTTTTATGGAATGGATTTCTTTTTACCGATCAATATATATATATATATATATATATATATATATATATATAGGAAAAGGCCTTCGTCCTCCATGGGAGGACGGTCACCGTCCTCCAACCTTCCACATGGCACCCAAAACACTTTTTGGGTGCCACGTGGACCTTGGGTGCATTGCCTAGATCATCTTTGAAAAGAGAAAATTAAAAACTCATCTCCACCGTGTATATTTTGAACCGTGAAATGTGGACCAATGAAAACCGTCAAACTTTGACTTGTAGGTTTTAAAAAAAAAAATCGATTTTTTTTTTAATATTGATCTAAAAAGTGTTTTGGGTGCCACGTGGATCTTGGAGGACGGTCACCGTCCTCCATTGAAGGACCTAACCGGCTCCCATATATATATATGGACAAAGATAATTCAGAGAGCCTTCACTATATGCATGAAACACATTAGAATGAGTGTTTAGAAAAAAATATAATTTGACCCCGATTCTAATCTTAATCTCATAAGTTGTAAATATGTACCGAAAATACCCCCCTCTCCCAAAAGTCAGGGCTGAGCATGAAAGAAGCATTACGACTCAGCCAATATAAAATAAGACGAGATAATGGCTCTTGACTGACATTTAAACTCTAAATGGTGTTTTGGTGTTTAAATGATCTTACACCATTAAAATGTCACTTTTTGTCTCACACCATTGAAGTGTGATTTATCATTATGCTATGTGGCACCCATCTATGATCAATCTAAATTGCCCAAGTGGCAATCTATCACTGGAATATGTATGAGGCCAATGAAACATGCCAATAAGTGTAGGTGAACCATTCAATTGACAAACTTTAATATCAGCCATTAAATATAAAAACAACAGTTGATATTATAGTTAACAGATCGGATGGTTTAAATCTCCCTATAGCACCATTTTTGGGCATGTTGCAGTTTAATCTATGGTCTATCACTTTGATGGTTCGGATCACCCACATCTTAAACCATCGACGGTGTAAGATCATTTAAACACCATTTTGGTGTTTAAATGACGGCCAGGAGAGTTGGTACTTGGTACCATATAAAACACTAATATTCATACCTTACATGTAGAGTGTCGGTCCCATACAAGACACTACCATTCATACCTTACATGTAGAGCACAAATCATCTGAAGAGTGTAATGTTTGTGATACTGCAAGTGTGGCATTTATGCAAGAAACGCTCTTAAACCCAATTCTCTTCCCAGCAATACGGTCTTTTAATGCTTCGAACTCACGTTCTGCCAAGTACCTCTTATGATCCTAATAGAACTTGACAAAAAAAAATGCCATCAATATTTAATAATACAATAACATATCAGATTCAAAGTTTTGCAAATAGCAAATAAACCATCCAAATTACATAGTTTCAGAATGTCTAGATCTAATATGGACTACAAGGTGCGGAGTTTGACAAGTAGACAATTGCATGGATTCTGCTTTGGAATCACCTGTCTTTTTTGTGTAGTTTTAATGCATTCGCCTTCTGTATACAACTATATATATATATATATATATATATATATATATATGAGATATGGGACAACACAAGAGTGCAGCACCTGCACTCAAGTACTAGACCATGTTCCGCATGGCACATGATTCCAAGTTGGTTCACCAACCCTCTAGGATTTTTTTAAAGAAGACATGTATGCCGTTCATTTCACGCGTCAAAAGATATGGGTTTTCATCTAAAAATTTAACTTTTCAGATTTTTCACCATTGACCACAAAATCAACTGTGTAAGATCAGAATTTTTTTTAAATGGTCATTGATTGACCTTGTGAATGTGTATGTGGCACCCACTACTTGGATTGGGTGACATGCACGGGTCAAAATATCGTCCGATACATATCGGTTTTGGACCTGGGCGATACGATACAATGGCTTTGTATCGTATGCCCCTTAAAACTATGTAATTATCGTCCGATACGGGCAATTAATCGTCCGATAATTTCAGTATTTTCTGAAGCTCCTTAAAACCTTCAAATTATCGGATGATACTGGCAAATTATCGCTTGTATCGTCCGATAAATTGAAATTATCGGACGATAATTTCAATTTTTGGCTGTGGGCCCAGCCACTTTAGACCTGCGAGTTTGGAGGGTTTTTATGCGATTTCAGCCCTTTTTTTCCCCCAGTTTCTCCTCTTTCTCAGCTGCATCTTCTTCTTCCTCTACTTTAACAACCGAGAGAGTAAAAGTTAGCCTACATACCGCCCAAAAAGCTCGGAATCGTCATGTTTTCGCCGGAAATCATCGTATAGGTATCATGTTCCGTCATATAAGTTGTTTTTTCTTTATTTGCTTGTATTTTTTAAGGTACTTTCACTAGATCTACCCATTAATGTGGTAGATCTAGTGAAAACTAGATCAACCCACTAGATCTATAGTTTGAGGGGGTCTATTTATTTAAGATCTGCCCTTAAATATGGTAGATCTTGAATTTTTAAGCCTAAAGTAGGGGGTTTTCTGTTAAACCACCCTAATTTGAGCCTATAATGGATTATATTTTAAGGTTTATGTGGGTCAATTTATAAAATTATTTATTAAATAACAATATGTGGGTCAATTTCTAACTATGGGGCTTATGTGGGTCATTTTATAACTTTTTTTTTAATCAGTAATAGAGATTATATATATATATATATAAACAGCGAGGCGCTGAAAAAACAATACAACCTCGACTCACACTAACCAAAACAGAATCCAGCAAAAGAAAGAGGAAAAACAACAACACACGGGCACCAGAAAGAGCTCGGCCCACTTAACCGGGGTCCCAAAGGAAAGAAAGATGACTATCACCAACCCCACCTCTCGCGACCCATAATCTCACCAACTCCAAAACCAACCTAATAACCATACCCACAGGTTTACTTTTGTTTTTGAAAATTCTGCAATTCCTCTCGCGCCATAAGCACTACAAAACGACAAACAAAGTAGCCCTCCAAAAGACCCTTCTCTCCCCCTACACCTTCACAGCAGCCCAGCTAAGCAAATGCAGATAAGGCGTCTCAGGCGTAGTCTAGGATATCCCAAAAGATTTGAGAATGGCATTCCAAACCTCGCAAGCCACTCTGCAATGAAGGAAAAGATAGGCAGAGGACTCCTCCCAGTCGGAGCACATCACACACGATATCGAGACGTCTTTACCCCTCCGAATCAACTGGTCCCTAGTGAGGATTCTATCTTTACAGAGCGCCCAAACAAAGAACTGGATCTTCAGAGGAATTCACTCGACAACAATTTGCCTTCGAACCTGATGAGCGGGCGACGCGACAGCCAACGATACAACAATTTAACTTTGAATTGCCCTTCACGGTTCAGAACCCAGACCCTCTGATCAACCCGTAAGGTGTTCTGTTGCGCCTCATACAGTCTTCTCAGCAGGTCCAAATAGCTCCCCACCTCGCTGTCCCTGAGAATCCTTCTAGTGGCGACTTCCCAAACCTTCTTCCTCCCACTGGCCATCGAGACAAACTCATCAATTCTACCACCCAGATTCAAAGAAAGATCGAAGATGTCCGGGTAAGCAGCCTTAAGCAGACCCACATCCAACTAAACATCCTCCCAAAACTGCATACAAGTTCCACACCCCCAGCTATATCACACCCCTTTAACAAGAAGCTCCCACTAGCGGGAAATACCTCTCCACCACGCCGAGGTACTCCTGTGGGACGAAATACATATCCCCCAAGATAAGCCATATTTTTCGGGCAGCACCAATCACCAGAGACTTCCCCTCTCCTCCACCCTTCCTACTCTCCATAGCCACTTTCCAAGCATAGCCAAATTAGTTCTTTTTAAGCTCCGAATCCCCAACCCACCACAAGCGATAGGCAGCTGGCACGTGTCCCAGTTAACAAGATGATATCGCCTGTTCATACCCGACCCCTCCCAAAGAAACGACCGTTGAATATGTTCCAGTCGATCGAGAATTTTGTCGGGGCACTTAAACATAGACATAAAGAAGATGGGGATCAAGGAAAGCACCGCTTTAACCAAAATCAGCCTCCCCCCACTACTCAACAATTTACCTTTCTAAGACGACAGCCGCTGCTCAAACCTCTATACAACCGGGAGCCAATCACGAATCGTGGGCTGTCTGAGCCTAAATGGCAAACCAAGGTACCTAATAGGCAACTCCTCGATCCCACAACCTACCGAACCAGCTAGGTCGGTCAGCAAGACATCCTCCACACCAATGCCAGAAACAGCAAACTTGAGGTGATTAACCCGCTGCCCCGACACCGCCTCATAACCGAGAGCACATCCGCCATAACGCCGAGTTCCGCTGCATCGGCCTTTCCAAATAAAATCGTATCGTCTGCATATTGCAGGTGCGAGATGAATCTGCCATGCTCTCCCACCCGTATGCCAGTAATTATATTTAAATCCCTCGCGCGCCCAATCAGCCCGGATAAAGCCTCCCCTACCATATTAAAAAGAAATGGGGACAATGGGTCTCCCTGTCTGATGCCTCTGGAACTCTTAAAATACCTGGCCGGCTTGCCATTTATCATAATCGAAAACCACGGAGAGGAATAACATCCACGCATCCATTTCCTCCAAGTATCGCGCCGAACCCTAACCTTCCTAACATGTAGTCGAGGTTCTCCCAGCTGACCTGGTCATAGGCTTTCTCCATATCCACCTTCCAAACCATGGCCGGCCGACGCTACACATGGGCTGAGTGAATTGTCTCATTAGCCACCGCCACAAGATCCGTTAGCTGTTTACCATGGACGAAAGCTCCCTGATTGCCAAAAATAATAGTATTCATCACCCACTTGAGCCTGTTAGCCAGCACCCTCAATAAGATCTTGTAGAGACAATTGATAAGACTGATCGGACGGTAATCGGAGATATTCTCAGCCCCATGAGTCTTGGGAATGAGGGTAATAAAGGTGGAATTTAAGGATCTCCCGATAAAGCCAGTCGAGCGAAACTCATTGAAAACCTCCATCGGGTCCGCCTTAATATTCTCCCAAAAAGCACGGAAAACTCCATGGTGAACCCATCCGGCCCCGACGCTTTGTTTCTACCCCCAAACCTGATCGTTGTCCACACTTAGTCTTCAGTAAACCTGCTCTCCAGCCCCCTACTAATCTCCTCCGAAAGGGAATTAAAATGGAGCTCATCCAACTTCAGCCTCGAAAGTCCCTCATCCGTATACAACCGTTTGTAAAAATCGACAATATTATTCCGAACCTGATCATGACCCGAATACGACACCCCATCCACGACAATACTTCCCAAATACTTCGATTTGTTACGCGCATTAGCAACCGCATGGAAATACTTAGTGTTAGAGTCCCCCTCTTTAAACCAACGAGCCTTCGCTTTCTACATCCATAACACTTCTTCGACCCTACAGGTACTACTGAACTCCACCTTTGTTTGCAATCTAACCTCCCTCTCATCAACCGAAAGGTTTCTGGTCTCCTCCAAATTATCTAAAATCTTCAATTTCGAGAGCAAGGCCTCCTTTCTAACGTGAACCCGACCATACTCATCCATGTTCCAGATTTTAATTCTATCTTTTAGCCGGCGAAGTTTAGAGAGGAATCGGTAGGCAGCAATCCCAATCGTCACCAGTTCCGACCACCAACCCCGGACCTTCACCCTAAAGGACTCATCAACAGCCACATGTTTTCAAATCGAAAAGGAGAAGGCCCCTTTCCGCGAGACTCGCACGTCTGAGCGAGAGGGCGATGATCAAAAATGGCACGGGCAAAAGCTTCCAACCGAGCCCCGGGGAAAATATCAAGCCCATCAGTAGAGCAAAGGAATCTGTCCAGCCTGCTAAGAGGAGTGTCCTGAAGACTAGACCACGTGAACCGAGCCCCAATTAGGGGGACATCTAATAACCCCTAGTCCAAAATGAAAGAATTGAAATCCCGCATGACTCCGAAGTTAGGTGGGCTACCCTGCTTTTCGAAATCCCACCGGATAGCATTGAAATCTCCACCCAGGCAGAGGAGAAAATCCCACAGAGCAGCGAGAGCATGTAGCTCGAACCAATAATCCCCCCTCTCCCGGTCAGACGTCGGGCCATAAATGCCCGCAAAACACCACTGCTTCCCAGACACCTTATCCGGAAGCACCACGGAGATGGAAAAGCATCTCAATTCCTCGTCCAATTTATCGAAGAGAATCGAAGACCAAGCCACCAGAATCCCTCCGGAAGCTCCGATGGAATCAACACCAACCCAATACCAACTTCCACCCCCCAGGACCGCCTCGACCTTCCTTCTATCACAACTGCCCCACTTTGTTTCTTGTAGAGTAACAATGACCGGTTTAAACGCCGCAACCACCTGCTTAACCCCCGCCCGCTTCAAACGATCACTTATGCCTATCACATTCCATGATAACATCTTCATAATCGAAACAGATCAGCAGCCCACCCAACTGGAGGAGACGATTACAGCTCCCCCACCCCTCTCCCATCCGACATACCCATTGTAAACGCGCAAGCTCCCGCGACCCACCCCGCCGCTTCCTCTTGATATCCTGGCGACTGATGAGGATGGACCTAAAAGACCTCCCACAACTCAGCCTGAGATCCTTTAAACGACATCCTATGGTTCGCCCCACTTCGATCAGCCAGTCGATCTCCGCCACAACACCATTTTCCGGAGTAGGTCCAACCTCAGAGGCATCTTGAAAGTTTTGTAACTGCAGATGCCCGACCATCTGGATCCCCCCTCATGAAGCGTTGTATCCAGCAAGCTCCCCAACTGAGTATCCATCCCAGGCATACCATAACCCGAACACAATCCGGCCGCATGCCTCGAACCGGCGTCCTGGGGATTGCCTCTGCAGCGGCGGAGATCCTCCAGCCCGGTACCCCTGCGCTTCCCCAACACTTGGAGCTCCCCCTTAGAATTAGAACTGCGAGTCCCCTCTCCCCCAAAAACAGATAAATTATGTGCCACCGGGCCGGCCCCCAAGTGAAAGGCTAGGTCCAACAAGCAAGACCCGAAAGAGACTTTAGCCAACCCGCCCCAAATATCCGGGCCCAAAAGTCGCTCAAGCCCAACCCAGCCCTCCCCCACCAGCCCACAGTGCCAACCCGTAACCCGTAACCCCTAACCCTCCGTTACGAAGCAGCAGCACATCTACCCTACACGTGTCACCTCGGTGTGGCCTCACAGCAGGACACGTCAACAGGTCACGTGCCCCCATCTCCAACACAGAATATAACTCCTCCCTCAAGAATACCCCGCAGTCAAAACCCTTCAGCTGCTCCGAAGAAAACTCCAGAGAATTCCAAAGGAAGGCGACGTGGCAGCTCCGAGGCTCCTCTCGCTCCCCGAGGCACCACCCAACACCGTCTTCGCCTGCGATAAACCCTAAAGCCCTTTTTGGAGACAGAAGAAACTTCCCTCAAAAGGTGACCAACCGCCTCGGACTCCATCGGATCCCAAGTACGACATCCAACCTCGTCCGTCCTATCCGACAGCACCCCCATCTCACCTACCCCCTGTATGTGCAGGTGTATGGAATCTGCATCAGCGTACGAGGCGAGCTGAACCGTAGAACACATCGGTGGCGAAAGATCCGTAATAGGCACAAGCACCGTCGGCACACCAACAGTAGCACCATCTCCGTTCACAGCGCAAGGTACCCCGGTCCCAGAAGCAGACACAATATTCCCCGATATCGGAGCATGAATCCCTCCCGACGTCCCAAAGGATATGTTGACCTCCACCGACAGCCAACCCCCGCGAAGGCCCCACACAGAGCTTCGGGTTCGAGGAAGAGCTACTTCTCGCCATCATCCGGCCGGGAACAACCATCTCTCCACCAACTGGATTATGCATCGGGTGAGCTACTTCTGTGGGAATATGGAGCATATCGACTCCGCTACCCCAGGTCCCATCGGGTCTTTCGTTTGCCTGATGCGGTAGAACGAGGCGATCCAGCCGCACAACTTCTATGAGCAGCTCCTAGGGATGTTATCGAGGGAGTCGACAACGACGAGGATCCGGACGTGATCTGTATCCTAGAGGTCGGCCGAACGCCTATCAACCCGAATGAACCGACCACACCAGTCCCCAAATCCCATTGAAGACCTCCGGCGACCACGCATGTAATGGTAGACCAAAAACTTTAATTCAGAATTCGTCCGATACCGATACGTATCGGTATCGGAACTCACCGATACGGTACATTGAATGTACTGTATCGGTGGTTTCCCATACATTTATCGGAAATACATTCAATGTATCATCCGGTACCCGATATGTATCGTCCGATACGTATCAGTTTTGGGCTCGGACGATACGTATCGGTTTTTCGAAATTTTAATCCTTGATCCAGACCCCTTCACCCTCCCGATGTATCTGAATGTCTCCCACATTCGACTCCCAGCGCCGGCACACCACCGGGCAGTTATGGATGTAAATACTTTTTTGTATACAAAGCTCCTTAGCCCTATCCTCCGACTCAAATCTCAATAGAAATTTAGTGTTAGAGATGGCAGAGACCGCCGGTCGATCAGAAGCATCCCAGTTGTGATTAAAGCACCACCCAAAAATGACGATGATTAATGGCCAGAGACCGAAGTTGCGGTGAGTCAAAATACAAAGCCCCAAAATCCGTCTTCAGCAGAACACTCACGTCTGCAACTCTCCTCGGACCACACCCAGCAAGGCCATCAGACGATGAAGCATGGCAGTGCCCAACCTGACCCAGGGTTGTAGCCACCCGACTGAAAGCCTTCCCGGCAATTGACCATCTCCACTGCACATCACTAAGTTGTGACGCGGTGAGGGTAGATTGACGTAAATTGTTAGGCCTGGGAAGTCTATCATCATCTGATTTGATAACCGTGCCTTGGGACCTAGGGGATTCACAATCGTAGCGATGGCAAAGCACACAGCGACCGAAATTGACGTTGCGGCAACGGTTGCAAATCCAATCCCCCACCCGCAAAACCTGGCACGACTCATGATGATTTCCTTCATTTTATAACTTAATTTATTTATTTGGGTTTTATGTGGGTCAATTTGATAATAATTATGGGGTTTATGGGTGTCACATACCCCATGACACATGTAATTGATGTGTCACATGTGACACATACCCCATGACACATCAGTTACACATGTGTCACATGTGTCGCATGTGTCATGGAGTATGTGACACATCAATTACATGTATGACACATCAATTACACGTGTCACATGTAATTGATGTGTCAGATGTGTCATGGGGAATGTGACACATCAATTACACACGTGTCACATGCGTCATATGTGTCATTGGGTATGTGACACATCAATTGCATGTATGACACATCAATTACACATGTGTCGCGACTCATGTAATTGATGTGTCACATGTATCATGGGGTATGTGACACATGTGACACATCAATTACATATGTGTCACATGTGTCGCATGTGTCATGGGGTATGTGACACATCAATTACATGTATGACACATCAATTACACATGTGTCACATGTGTCACATGTGTCACATGTGTCGCGACACATGTAATTGATGTGTCACATTGTCACACATGTGACACATACCCCATGACACATCAATTACACATGTGTCGCACATGGCATGTGACACATGTGACACCTCAATTACACGTGTCGTGACACATGTAATCGATGTGTCACACATGTGACACATACCTCATGACACATCAATTACACAGGTGTCACATGTGTCGCATGTGTCATGGGGTATGTGACACATGTGACACATCAATTACACATGCATATGACACATCAATTTCAAATAAATATGATTTTGAAATAAATATGATTTTTAAATATTTTAAAAATTAGAATAATATGATTCTCTAATATTTTCAAAATTAGAATAATATCAACTAAATACTATTTTCAAATGTAATCTAAAAATTTTTTAAATTAGAATAATATCAAATAAATATGGTAAAATATAATCTAATATCTTAAAAATAAGAATAATATCAAATAAATTTGGTAATGTAATCTAAAATTTTCAAAATTTAGAATAATATCAAATAAATATGGTAAAATATAATCTAATATTTTAAAAATAAGAATAATATCAAATAAATTTGGTAAAAGATAATCTAATATTTTAAAAACAAGAATAATATCAAATAAATTTGATAAAATATAATCTAATATTTTAAAAATAAGAATAATATCAAATAAATATTTAAATATAATCTAAAATTTTTAAAAATTAGAATAATATCAAATAAATTTCATTTTCAAGTGTAATCTAAATGTTTTAACTTAATCCAATCGTTTGTTCATTCATGCAGGTGAAATAAATAAATATGGTACACGAACAAGATTCAGCCTGGCAATACAGCACAGCAATAAATGGTGATAGGCTCTGAATATAATGCAAGCTTTGTGAAAAAAATTATTAGGAAGAAGTAGCACACGGTTGAAGGAGCATTTGGGTCATGTTAAGGGAGAGACAAAAGGATGTCCTAATGTAGCCAGAGAGATGAGAGAAGCTATCAGAGCCAGTTTACATGAGGCAAAGGGAAAGAAAAAAGTAGAAACCGACCGAGATAGAGAAATGTATGACAAAATAAGGAGAGAAGATCCAGAGTTTCCTGCACTTGGACCTGAGAATAATAAGGATGAGGATGAGGATGAGCAAACAGCGAGAGTCATGAGGGAGAGTGCTAGAGAAGCACGACAGCAACGAGATTAGGAAGAACCCGATTATCGGTTTCGATCCAGGTTGAGGGGCCCATCCGTGTCTGCTGTTGGTGGTGGATCTAGTCATAGGCCACATGTTGATGATGATGAAGATATTCAAGAGACTGTCGAGTTGCATAGGTCAACATCCGTGAGGGAGACCGGGTCGTTTACTACAGGTCATACCACAGGTCTCATGGATCCATTCATGTATCGGACAGAAAGCTCCAAACAAACTAAATTGAATGCAATGTCACTGAAAAATTAGGGAAGAAGCTTGAAAATTTCATTGCAAAGTTCCTGATATACAACCACATTCCGAGTCAAGTTGTGGAGTAGCCATACTTCAAAAGAATGATTGATACAAGTGCAAAAGTTGGTCCACAAATTAAAAAGCCTTCTGCATACGAGGTATCTGGGTCCTTACTAGATGGTTAGTATAAGGAGATAGGAGCTTATGTGAACAGCTTTCACGAAACGGGACAATATTTCTAAAATCAGTTAATGCTTCTAAACACGCGAAGACGGTTGATTACCTCTTCCAACTAATGGATAAGGTAGTTGAAGAGATTGAAGAGAAGCAAGTTGTGCATGTGGTAACAGACAATGCCGCCAATTACAAAGCCACAGGAAAACAGTTAATGTTGAAGAAACATCACTTGTACTGGACTCTGTGTGCCGCTCATTACGTGGACCTTATTCTTGAGGATTTAAAAAAGATAAGCAAGGCATAAGCAACTATTCAGAAGGGAAGAACGATTCTTCCTACCTGTACAACAGTGACAAGATGGTCAATCTAATGAGAGACTTCACTAAGAACGAACTGCTTCGGCCTGCGATTACACGATTTGCGATACAATTTCTAGCCCTACAGAGTTTGACTAGATATAGTCGTGAGCTAAAAAACATGATCAACTTCGAATGGAGAAAATATGATTTCGAACTCCCACGATCAAAGAGACATGCTTTGAATGAAGTTGGCGACCTGATCTACAGCCCCCAGTTTTGGGCAGATGTTGACCACCTGATCGTCATCACTACCCCGTTGGTGCAAGTGTTGAGCTTGATAGATGGTGATGAGAAACCAACGATGGGGTATGTTTCCGAGTCAATGGATAAGGCAAAATTGGCTATTAAAATCAAATGCCCTACAAAATATAAACGATATTGGACGATTATCGACAAAAGGTGGGATGCACAATTCCACCAGTACTTGCATGTCGCAGGTGTAACATGTTAAATTGCTTATGTAGCGATTTTCATTTATTTATTATTTTTCATATTATTCACTGTTTCCAAATACTAATGTAATTGCTCATATTTGATATATGAGACACTACTTGAATCCAACCTTTCAGTATACACGACGCTTCGAGTTGAATGAGGCCGATAAAGTGTACAACGGTTTGCTCAATGTGATCCAGCGAATGCTCCCTGAATTGACGGGCCAAGGTCAAGCCATCAGAAATGTGAGTAATCATACCTTATAACTAATAAGTCAAATGTCATATGATCTGTTTATTGATATGTGGTTTATTGTATTATATCTTTGTAGATTGAAATATTTCGCAAGAGACATGGGCCATTTGGGACCCCGTTGGTACAATCCTAAATCAAGCACAAAAAACAAAATCAAGCACGAAAAACTTGTTGATTGGTGGATGCACCATAGAGGTGATGATCTAATACTGAGACGGGTTGCAATAAGGGTTTTATCGCAAGCATGTTCATCGTCTAACTGTGAGCGGAATTGAAGCACCTTCTCTCTCATTTACACGAAGACAAGGAATAGGCTAACTATAGAACGATTGGAAAAGTTAGTCTACTGTCACTACAACATGCAGTTAAGGGTCAGGAATATGCGAGGACCAACCGTGGCAAGCAATTATATGAAGCCTTAGTTCATATAATTTTTATTTGATGTAATTGAAGAGGCATATACTAATTCATTTATCATATTCTACCTTACAGATAGTAAATATTTTGATCACATCCAGTTGGATTATATATTCACGGAGGATGACCATTTGAATCAGTGGATCGAAGAGAGAAGATTCAGTGTTGGATACTGAGGGCACTGCATGATTGGACAATACTAAAAGAGTAACAGAAGAGCAGACTTCCCAACAACCGAGGTGAAAAAGAAGATTGATTTATCGTCCAGTGGTTAGATCTGATGATGAAACGCAACTCGATAGTGATAATGGCAATGATGGGGGTGATGGTAAAGGCGATGAAACTCACGTTGGCACTAGTGGTGGAGGGGATGATGTTGATCTCTCTTATTCTTATAGAGATATTGCCGTATGGGATGATAAGCCGGTAATAATGTATGACACTCCTACATTTAGAGGTGGAGGGGTTGAAGGAAGAGAAGCGTCAGAATCTTATCAAACACCACCACCACAAGGTCCACAAGATGATGTGGGTTATATGACTTCTAGCTTCGAGGGATTTAGTTTGCAAAACACTGAAGATTCAGCAACCAGTAACCCATATTACCGGCCTTAACCAACCTACCCTAGGCCATATGACTTCGTTGGCCAAATTTTTGGAGGACAGACCTTTACCTATTACACTGAGTCATATTCGTTGCTAATGCCTCAATTTCAAGGGGGCACATATGATCATGACTATAAATATGGCCAACATTACAGGAAAAGCTCACGCACCGATGATGATGATCACGAGGGGGAAGAACCACCACGAAATTCAATGTGGCTTTAAAGTAAGTTTTTCATTACAATATACCTTTTAATTTTGATCATGAGTCATGTACAATGTAATTTAGGTTTTGCGTTGATAAAATTATAAAATATGCATCAAATAAGCCTAAAATAAATTTTTAAAAAATTGAAATAAACAAAAAAATCATTAAATTTAACTTTTCTGATTTTTTTAGTATTTTTTATGATTTTTTTGAAAAAAAAAATTACAATGTATCGCTCATACATTGAATGTATCGGACGATACCCGATACGTATTGGTTTTTCGATATTTTGACCCATGGTGCCATGTATCACCCAAGTGGATCTAGTGCAGTACCCCAGGCTGCACTTGAACGTATAATCTCAGGCTATGCACTGGAGTACGGAGTTGAACGTTGCACTCAAACCAATTGGGTACCATGTAGCATCCAACCAGAGGATCGGCCGCCACGTGCACATGCACAGGTAGATCGGAGATCACCCCCCACCCCCTACAAAAAAGAATAATTAATCATACATCCAGCACCATTGACCACATGGTCAATTGTCTATAAAATAAATGGTTACTTGAAAAATGAACTCACTGTTATTCTTGCCTATTAGATCAAGGCCATTCAGGTGAAAATACATAGATATAGAGAGAGAGGGGAGGGGGGGGGGCACCATCCTCCAAATCAAAGAGTGAGGACCACGTGTCCTCAAGTTAACCAGGTTTAAAAAGGAAAAAAGAAAGAAAAAACTTTTGGAGCCCGCACAGGATTCTTATTTTTTTCTTCTGCATTATTTCTCCTAATCGACAGCTCTCGATTGTTTTGGGTGTTGTAAATTACAAAATAGGATGGTGAACAACATTTTTTTCTGGCGGTATCACATTGGATCTTTTGGGGGTGTTGTCGCTAGGGCATGGGCATTTATGTGATTTCTAAAACCATATTTTGCACCACCTATTTCAAAATAGCATCTCATATGGTTTGATATTTTCGGGAAATCAATAGCAAAATAGGGAAACCACATGTAACGTTCCCGCCAATCGACAGCTCTTTAATCGGTTCATTTTTTCTTTTTTGGGGGGGAAACAAAATTTTGCGTTGTCTTCTGATTTTACTTTTTATTTTTTTGGTAGCTATGAATCGAAATCTTTGTTTCAAAGTTTTGATTATGATATCTTCTATCTAATTTTGCTGGTTTTGTGGTTTCTGGCTAGGCTTTTTGTAGGAAATTTAAATTATTTTTAAAAATTTAACTGTCGATGTTTCTCTTTGTTCAGGGTTGATCTTTGTTTCTTTGGTCTACTACTGTTGCATTTGCGATATTTATTGAGGAAATTAAAATTTGACATTGGAAATCTATGAGCGATTGGGGAACTGGTTTGCTGAATCATGATTTATTGTACCCTATGGATGATTCATAGTCCAATTTCTCACATCGATCTGTGAATGAAAATATATCGATCACGTAGTCAAAAATATTGGCTTGGTAAAAATTTTAAATAATCTACATGTATTTAGTACGCGATCATGCAGAAAATGCATGGAGCGATTTGTCGGGTTATGCTTTTTGTTTTTGGCTTTTCTTCGAACAAATTGCCAAAATATGCTTGACGATCATCACTTTATCAGTTTAGTAGGTAAAACTTTTGCTTTTGCATCGAGGTGGTTAATTAGTTTGTATGATGAAATTTGATAAATATCTGGACAAACGATTATCTTCATCGCAGATTTGTTTGATTATCAAGTACTGGAGATTTTATGAGTATTATTTGTCCAACTTTTATGTTTCTCTGATTCGATCTCCTTCTACTTCCTTAACTTTGGTCAAAATATAAGCACTTGCACATGCAGTGGAGATAACAAGAGGCAATTTATTTCAGGTATTTCACGAACTTGTTTATAAAATTTTATTATTCTTTGTCCTTGTTGGAGGCATTTTGGGTATTCTCTTTAGGTTATCATGCTTAAATTTTAATTATAAATTAGTATGATATAATTTGTTATTTTGGAACGGCACGTGTAACTTTTTATCTTTGATTTAGAGAATATTCATAAATGACTCAAAACATAAGGTTGTAAAATAGAAAAAAATGTATATATTTAGACTATATCCCACTAGGTATAGCATTTCGCATGATATAACCGACTGGTATACTCAGTCAGCATGGTTCGTGTTAAAATATCAATAATGGGAAGAACAGTGGAGGTCCAGTTTTGTCTAATTCAATTAAGTTCTTGCATTTTTATTCTTTTCAAGGAAACCAAGTTACCCAATGTAGCATATAATCATATATGTCATGTGTTTTTTATTCCTGATATTATGTTCCTTTTGTTCTCCAAAATCCTAATAGAGAAATGCTTGAATGAAACAAAATCCAAATATTAATTGACATGAGACATTCAATAATTATGGCTCAAGTTGATTCAAAAAAGGTAAGAAAGCATGACATTTAGGGTATTTAGCTAAGAAAGCATTGATATTTATTAGATTATAAAATCAGAAAGATGTCATTGTTTATTCTGTTATCAATTGTATCTCACTAGGGTATTTAGTGTTTCCATATTAAAATCCTTGCAACTCGATTAATCACGGCATCATGTCTGTCGCGTCATCATCTCGGGATCATTATAAGATTTGTTTAATATCTTCTATTATGTTTTGATTGATCTTAATGACTTCTTAACAAATGGGTTGAATCCCCTCTTTTATCGAACATGGATTCTTATAAGGTGCTCCACAATTCGAGCAACCACACAGAATCATTAGTATATGGGTTGGAAGAACAATTTGGAATGAAATGATCTGATAACTAAAAAAATATGATAATAACAAACAGATAATGGAAAATAATGTGGGTGGGGTAGAGGATGAAGAGATAATTGGATACAATATAGGTAGGGAGAGGATGAAGAGAAACTCAGGTAAAATGAAGGTAGGGGAAACGATGGATCCCAACAAATTCTTCATGCACACCATGTGTTGGTATGATATTTAAATCAGATAAAGATGCATATGATTGTCACAATTGATATGCTAAAAAGCATGGTAAGTATTCGAAAGATAAAAAGTTATAAAGGTCCTGACAAAAAGCTTATTGTTACCTAAATTTATTTATATGAGAAAGAAGGATTTAAGAGAACCAAGAGGGCAGAAACTGCTTTTCATGAAGAGACTTAAGGACAATTTATACGGCTGTATTGACAATAAAGCTGATGGAAGATGAAAGATAGGTTGTACATAAGTTCAAAGACGAACATACCCATGAGCTTACAACCTCTACAAGAAGTCAAGAACCGACCCTCTATCATCTTATTGAACCAACATAACCCCTATAGACTGGTCAGTATAGCTAAGTAAAGGATTTAAGGTCGCTTTACTCTCGCATAAGGAACAAATATCAATTACAACGAAAAGTTGGATTTGGATTGGTAAATTCTCTACATCTATGGATCATTCAACCATTGTGACTATGCAAACTACATTAGAAGGAGACAAGAGAATCATTGTTACCAATCAAGAGGCCCGAAATTATTTGAAAAAAAAAATAACAAGTGCAAGTAATATAACTAGTGATTGCATGAACGTCATTAAGAATTTCATGGACAGACAATCCAAAGAAGGCGTATTCTTCTTTCAATTTGAAACTGACAAAGATTATAGAATGAGGAGTATGTTTTAGGCTGATAGTCGATCAAAAATGGCCTACCAAAAGTGAGGTGATGAAGTTAGTTTTGACACCACATATAGGATAAAAAACTTTTAATGTTATTTCCTTTATTTACCAGTGTCAATCACCATAGTCGATCAATACTATTTGGTTGTGTTTTGCTATCTGACGAAACCAAAGAAACTATTTATCTCTTTGAAAATTGATTGAAATGCCTCAAAAAAGAAGGCAGTCTCTATGACTGCCAATCAGTGTCACACAATGGGAGATGCAATTAAAAAAGTTATGTCAGTAACCACATCTAGCTATTTCTTGTGGCACATAGAGTAAAGGCAACATACAAAAAGCTCAATGAAGAATATCCTCAATGCAAATATAGTGAAACAGTTGAAGAATTTGAGAATAGATGAAGGAAACTTGTAGAAAAATACTAACTGCAAGAGAGTTATTGGTTGATGTTCATGTATGAAGTTTGCCATCAATGGATTTCATACTACACGGGAACCAATTTTTTGCATGCATGAGTAGTATGAGTACAACACAACACAACGTAACGAAGGTATGAACGCATACCTTAGTCATTATGCGATGCAAGGACTCCGTTGAATGAGTTTGTATAAAAAGTATGACATGATAGTAGCAAATCGACAAACATTACACAGAAAAATTACTTTATATTCTCTCTTTTCAATTGCCGAAGATGTTAGAAAACTTTACACAAGGGCCGTCTTCGGTAGTAGAGCTACATTATCTAATTGGGGATCCCGGGATCCCCCATCGTTTAAAAAAAAAATCTTAAACCCCCTTTAAGGAGAGTTTTTAGGGGCATCCGGTCTTTATGAGGGATCCCCCAAGCCCATCTATAAATATTAAGTGACCAAATTTCTTTGAGTATTTTTTGCCAAAAATAACGAAAATACTATATTTTTTTTCTCTCTATGATTCCCCTAACTTCTCTCTTATCTTTGTTTAGTCACAGGATTTTTAATAAAGAAAATCTAATACTAATCATTCAAGTTATTTTATTTATAATCATAGTATAAAGAAAAAATATTAGATTGCAAATAACGCTACCCATTATTGAATTTTCCTACGCCTCATTTTTCGATCCCACAATATCTCCTTTCCTAAAAACAAGGGCTGGTGTTACTACCACACCACTTTATGTTATAGTCACATATTTTAAGTGATGGGGACATCCGATTCAAGCATCCGCCCATAACATATCGGAGGCGAAAGATGAAACATAATTTATCGAAAGAAGAATAACTTTTAATCCCGTCACTTTTATGTTTGGCATATTTTGAAGTGTCAAACGGAGTCGGATTGATACGAAATTGGTCATATTTGAAAGCTTATCGAAGTAGCTTTCCAACGAGCCAAAATTTGGGCAATTCCGACAAGTATTGAGGAAGTTATGGTCAATTTTTGGAAGCTAGACATAAAGTGACGAATTTCAAGAATCCTAATTGAATTAGAATTAGTATCTTTTATTTTAGAAAGTAAGAGTTATTTCTTTTATTAGAAATAGGATTAGTTTCCTTATTGTTTTAGGACTTTATTGTTTTAGAAGAATTAGGATATTTATTTTATTTGAATTAGGAATTAGAGTTATAATAGGATTTCTAATTTTATATATTGGCTAGCCTATTTAACGGCTTGTAAACACTTTTATTATAACTTTTTGGTTAATGAAAATTGCTTATGCAAAATTGAGAGTTTTTAACTTTCGTGAGGGTGTGATTCTCTCAAAACGGAAAGCGATTCTTCGATTCCCGCTTGCGATTTGGTGCGAGGCCAACTCTTCTTCCATCTCTATCTTCTTTAGATCTACGGTTTGCGTAAGTAGCGTAATCCTAATTATTTTATTGATCTCATAAGCCCTAAATCAATATTTTGTTCATCATTAATTTTATTAGCCTTTTAATTTCGTTTGGTATCGATAGAACCCGCTTGCGAGTTCATTCGACGCCCTAAAACTATCGGAGATCTAGCCGTTCATAAGAACCCTAGTCTTCTAAATCCACGATAGGGAACGTACACGAAAGTAACACTATTTTTGGCCGAAATTAAATCACCTAATTGAATTTCTAGAATTTTCGTGATAATTTGTTATGAGAAATTGTTATTTTAAGTGATTAAATTAATTTTAATCCTAATCTCAGCCCTAAACATTGCATTTAGTAAGTTCCCACATCATTAAGTTAAAGGAAAAACCAGTTGACTTCTTTGAATATAATGATAGAGATTGTTTTTCGTCCAAAGCTTTCATATAATAGATCTTGAGTTCACGAGCCCGTTATCAGACGGTGAGATATTGAGTATGCGTGGCACCCATCCTAAAAAGTGAACGTGAACTATGTTTGATGGTTCATCGCACGTGGAATAAACATCTAACCGTTTGATGGTAGACTCATGATCTCAAGATCTATTGTAGGGAAAATTAGAGTGAAAACAATCTCTATCATCATATTCCAAATAATCAACAAATTTTTCCTTTGTTTAAATGGGGTGGTTGTAAAATAAAATGCAGGGCCGGCTCTGAGCACAAGCGAGCGAGGCGGCCACCCTAATTTTGGGCCCAAATGGGCCTCTTAATTATTCAAAGGCATGCTGCCTAAGAAATTTTATTTTTCTGTTTTGTAATAGGCCCCGTTTTGGTTCCCATTTATTAATTTGGCCTAAAAAAGTAAGCATGACAAAACTAATAATATTGACAACTATCATGAACCTCCATCAGAAAAATTCTAGCTCCGCCACTGATCGTTTTCCATATGTTTTAAGGAGAATTGAAGAATTGTGCAAAAGATAGGTCAAGAAGGTTCCATCAGCAAATATCTAGTGAGTGTTTACAGTTGAAATTATAAAACTTCATAATAACTATTGATGAAGGTGAAGAGTTGCAAACTGCAGCTGTAAAAAATTTGAGTTTGGAAGATTATTGTGCATGCATATGCTTAGTCTTTCAAACATTAAACTTTCTATAAATTATAGAAAGATACATCCTTATGCAATGGATGATAAAAATCAATCTTCTTCCATCTCGGTGGTCAAGCCTCGAAAGCAGCACAGCTATTTATGAGCACACAAATTAGATACAGTTCACTTTTGACCTGTCATTGATTTAACGCTCAAAAATAACATTGAGAATAATAAACTTCAAATCCTCCTCTAGCATTCTAAATCATCATTGGGCTGACATCATGTGGATTACTGTTTTCCCCCTCGATTAGCTGAAATTTATATCTAGCTTTTAATGTTCACTTGATTTTATCGAGATCAATAAATCCCAAACCCCCCTTCTCCAGCATTCCAAATCATCATTGTGCTGGCACCATGCTAGTTACTGCTTTCCCCCTCGATTGGCCGAGATTAGCCATATTGGGCTTTTATCGTCCATCCATAAGGGTGCTACTTTGTGAAATTTTTAAAAGATTTATACTTCGAATGACTGAGGATATACATCTACAATAATCTTCCAAACTCAAATTTGAACAATAATTACTTTAGAGCTTCTATCATTTAAACAATAAATGTCCACTAGATATTTAGTGATAGAATACCTAACAATTATGCAATGCACTTATCCTTTTTTTTCAAGTTTCATAGTCTCTTCCACGATTGAAAAGTAAGAATATAAAGTCATTTTTTTTGCAATGTGTGATGGTCTGACCATCATCTTGCTCTTAAGCTCGCCATTGTTATTACCATTATATCATTTATACTTTTGTACAAATTTATTCAACGAAGTCCTTGCATTGACATAACAACTAAAATACACATCCGTACTTTCTCTATATTGCATTAACCTCACGCCTGCAAAAATATTGGTTCTCGTGTGGTATGGAATCCAATGATGTCAAGCACCATGCATGAACCCCAACCAATAATTCTCTTGTAGTTCGTCTTTTTTTACAAGTTTGCTTCAATGGTTCATCATTCTCAAATTCTTCAATTGTTTCACTAAATGTTTTGCCAATTTATTGTCAATTCCCAACTTTATGACTATGCATTGGACACATAATTGAATGAACCTAGTTTATTGGGTTTCCATGTCCCCCAATTGAAAATAGTCAAATCTAGACTATTGTGAACTTAAGAGATTATAAATAATGATTAGCCTAATCGGGGAGCTCGGATAAACCCTAGCCACCCATCTAGAATATTTGTTGATCAACCCAAAGTTTAAAACAGTAATTTAAGTTGAACCCTTAGATGAGTCAACTATGAGACTCCACAATTATATCAAGGGTCGGGATAATTAAAAATAATTATTACTTAAAGGAGGTACATGCACGACAAGTTAATTTAACTCTTGGAGTGGTATACCCAAGGATCAAAATATCGGCTAAAATTTTGATTCCTGCCGATAATGTGAGGATTTTGGTCAAATTTCGTTTTATTTTTGAAAAAATGGTATTTTGAGTAGTGTTCAAACTATTGGCCAATAATTTGAAGGTTGGTACATTTCGGCTGAAATCTTCGGCTTTTTGTTTCAGGCTTGGCCGAAACCGGTACATATCAGCCGATATTTTGAACCATCGGTGTACCTCTAAATAAGGTACTCATCTCCACCTTTCATTTCAACTTGTAGACTGAAATTCACAAATCATAAGGCAACTTGCAATAAGTACACTTTGAAAAGGCCGAACTTAATCTCAACATTTGATCCATTTGACTCTTTGAGTCCCTCTTGATTCATGAACCCAAAATAACCCTCAACCATTAGATCTATTTGACCCAAGACTTCCTAAATTATTGAATCCTCCCTAAACTACAAGGAGAAATTATGAGGCAATTGTATGCCATGCACCATGCAATTAATAGACCATATACCAACACATAATTGAAGATCTCCAAAGGAGGAAAAGTCCACCCTTTTACTACTTCAAGGATCATTAAAACTCTAAAATTTCAAAGAGCTTTTGGGAGCCATTACTTGAAACTAGAAGTTGGCCCTTCCACAAACTTTAAAAGAAAGACTTGGTATTTTGGGAATTTGTGCCATGGGAAAACACCATCTAAATTGTCTAATTTGAAGGCCATGATCTAAAGATTGTAGGCACAAAAGATTGGCACGAAAACACGATCTCTATCATATGACTCAATGCAGTCAAAGGCCATTATATGATTAAACAGTTGACTGTGTTGAATCATATAATAGAGATCGTGTTTTGTAATAACCATTCGCAAGAGAGAGCTTTAAATCATGACCGTCAAATTACACAGCTTAGATGGTGTTTTCACACGGCATATGTCCCTAAAATATCAACTCTTTCTTTTAAACTATGTACAAAGGTGGAGACCTTCAATTATGCGTGGGTATAGGGTCTATTAATTGCATGGTGCATGGCATACAATTGTCTCATAATTTCAAAGAGCTTTTAGGAGCCATTACTTGCAACTAGAAGTTGGCCCTTCCACATACTTTAAAAGAAAGACTTGGTATTTTGGGAATTTGTGTCATGGGAAAACACCATCCGAGCTGTCTAATTTGAAGGTCATGATCTAAAGATTGTAGGTACAAAAGATTGGCACGAAAACACGATCTCTATCGTATGACTCAACGCAGTCAAAGGCCATTATATGATTAAACAGTTGACTGTGTTGAATCATATAATAGAGATTGTGTTTTGTAATAACCACTTGCAAGAGACAGCTTTAAATCATGACCTTCAAATTAAACGGCTTAGATGGTATTTTCACATGACATGTGTCCCTAAAATATCAACCCTCTCTTTTAAACTATGTGCAATGGTCAAATTCTCGTGTGCAAGTAATGGCTCCCTTTTTTGGAGTTTTTTAGTGATGAAGTCCCCTCACTACATGAAATTAGTAATGAGGAGCTTTCAGAAAACTATTTAGTGATGAGGTCATTTTCTCTCTCTTAAAAATCATATATGACTAGAATACCCTCATTAGATGCAGGTTTTTGAAAAGAAAAGGCAACAACTGTCAGATGCTTTCCACTGATTGAGGTAGTTACCATTTCTAAAAGATAGCACTAAAAGTTAAAAATATAATAATATTATTATTCTCACTAAATAAAATAATAAAATATTTTTTATTCAAATATTAAAAATCTATCAATAACTTAGAATAATAGAAAATTATACAAATAATTTAAAATAATAAAAATTAATTTAAAAATATGTAAAAATGTACTCGATATGAGCAGATTATAAAATGATATGGGCCAATATGACTCGATATATGACCTGATTTGACCCGATATTCATTGGGGGTAATATATTAGATTGATGGTGGGAGTAGGACGGGTCTAATATGACTTGATTTGACTCGATATGTGACCATATATCAAATCGGGGTAATATCGAAACTGATTTGGCCCGATATTTATTTTAGATCGCATGGATCAAATGGTTAAACTGACCTGTTGGATCGATGAAAGATATGAGCCATATATGAAATATAATCGGTCAGGATTCCTAGTTGGTCGATCAACCAAAAATCATATCTAATTGATCAGGAGTACTAGTCAATTGATCAAGATTCTTAGCCGATGGGTCAAAGATTTGGCCTATCAGAGAAGGATTCCTTGCCATCATTGTGACAAAATACTCCATTTTTTTTAATACATGTATAATAAGCAATTTTTTCCACAACGTATTAAACACGTATAGTACCTGTATTTTTGAATAAAACGCATATTCCGTATAATAAGCGTCTTTCATGTATTAAACGCGTTTTCACGTATTAAACTTTCTTTCCTGTATTAACTGTACTTTTAAAAACTGTTCTAAAAATTATAAATTTCCTTTTAGTATAATTTTTCCCGCAATTTTTCCGGCTTCGTATTTTCCAGTTTTTTACCTTTCAATTTTCTCCAATTTTTTCCCGTATTTTTCCTTTTTTCGGACTTCTCGCTCGTACTAAACCCGTACCTGTATTTTGTCACTTTGCTTGCCATGATCCCTGGTTGATTGATCAAGAATCCTTGCCAAAAATCTTGACCGGTCAACTAGGAATCGTGATCCATCGACCAAGAATCCATGACAGATCGGCCAGGATTTCTAATCGATCGACCAAGAATCTTGGTCGATCAGCCAGGATTTGTAATCGATCGACTAGCTAGAAATCATGACCGGTTGACCTTTAGATTTCATACAGATGGCACACATCTTTTATCAATCCAACAAATCAATTAGACCATCTGATCCATGCAATCTAAAATAGAGTCAAATCAGTCCTGATAATATAATTGTTCCCGATATTACCCCGATTTGATATAAGGTCAAATATCAAGTCCAATCGGGTACTATTGGCCACTGATTTGATCATCAATCTAACATAATAGCCCCCACACGATATGATATTACCCCAATTCGATTAAGGGTCAAATATCTGGTCATATTAGTCAAACCATGTCATATCGGGTCATATTGGTCTATATCAGATCATATCAGCCCATATCGAGTAATTTTTTGCATATTTTTATTTTATTTTTTATTATTTTGAATTACTTAAATAAATTTTATGATTCTAAATGATATAGTTTTAACATTTTAATATTTAATATTCTATTTAGTAAGAACAGTATTTTCATTACTATTATATTTTTAGCTTTTATTGGAACTTCTTTGAATATATATCTACCTAAATCATAGAAAGGCAACTACCAGCAATTGTTTGTTCTTTTTTAAAAACCAGCATTTAATGAAAGTATTCTAATATCATCACTAAAAATAGATTCTTGAAAGCTCCTCATCACTAATTTCATATAGTAAGAGGAACTAGTTTTTAAGTGAGAGAAAAAGCATCATCACTAAAAATAGTCTCTTGAAAGCTCCTCATCACTAATTTCATAGAGTAAGAGGTATTCATCATTAAAGATCCTATTTTTCATTCACTGGAGTGCAACAAGAAATAGTCTGAGGAGAGGAAAAGTTGGTATGCAGTATTCTAATAAGAAAACCCTTTTCGAACTATGAACTAACGATGATATGCCAAACTCACCTCGATATTGTAGATTTGTTGATCGAATTCATTGAAGGATCTGACGCGTAGGCAAGCCGCAGCCCACAGTTCATCTTCGGACACAGCTTCATTGATGGAAAATGAAGGCTTTTCTAGGGTTAAGGTTAGGGCTTCGTGAGTGCAGATTTGAGAAGAAAACGATCGGAAACTGCGATGGTTTTCACTTTTACTAGTAAATGGGAAGACGAAGATGGGTTTATTAGGGTTTCTTGAAGGAGAAGGATAAGGACTTGCATGAGGAGAGAGAAATCCCTGTCGAGAGGAAGAAAAAACGATAGCCATTCACTCTCTTTTGGATCAGACGCCCATTACTTCTCTTTTGTGTTCTTAGTACTAGAGCTGTCAATGGGCCAGGTTCAGCCCGAACCAGGCCCAAGTCCTATCGGATTTGGGCTTAAATAAAAAGCCCGAAGGACTCATGCCGGGTCCAGGCCTAATTTTTAAGTTTCAAAAAAACATAAGGGCACTCTAACACAAGGGGATTCAAAAAAATTAGTTTTGCCGTGTTAAACTATTTTGAAAAGTTTGGCGGAATCAGGATTATAGGGATTTGAGGGATCTAATATTTATTTTTCACGGATTTTTAGGGATCTAATTTCAGGGAATCAAGATCTCAGATTTTTAGGGATCTAATATTGTTTTTCACGGATGCACCTGAAAGCTGGAGCATCCTGATACGCATGCAGAAACAAAAACTTTGTTAGTAGATAGAGTTAGAACTTTTTCTTTCAAATCGTTTTTAACTAATTGTGCCAAAAAATAATCAAGCTGGCAAAAACTCGGTCCGTACCTAGCCTGGCCCGAAAAAGACCAATTGTATCAAAGGGAATAGGCCTGGCTGGACCAAATTCAGCACCTGAACCTAATTCAGGTTTAGTTTTGACTTAAAATAAAAAGCCTGAGTCAAACACGAATTTCTATCAAGGCAGAGTTCGAGCCTAGGTTTTTGGCTGTCATAAATAATTAGGCTGACTAAAAGCCAGGCCCATTGACAGACTGATTATTAATTAGCTCCAACACTTATGTTTGATAAGTGATTCGGAGCAAGTCACTGATCTCCAATACATGATAATATTTGTCATCATGCGGAAGTGATGAAAAGATTAGATTCGTATAAGATTTCGTCCAGAAAACAAACACAATGTTATTCCAAGTTGTCAAAGCCTTCTTAGATGAATGGCTATTATGTAACTTGATTTATGTTCGAGTTACAAAATAACGACGACGAAGATAAAGTATATATAGCCTATATACGAAATGTTGAGTTACAAATGACGACAAATATATAGCTCAGATGTGTGTGTTGAGATGAATATATGAAACAAGTTATGAGAGTAGCACCTATAAAAGAAAAAAATTACATATTGTAACTTAAGGTGCTTCTAAAATGTTCAATGGAGAAAAAATATTAATAAGAAAAATATGATGGGAAATGTTGAATTACGAAAAACAACAAACAAGATAAAATACATACGGCCTAGATGTATAGTTGAGATGGATGTGTGAAGTAACAAAAAAGAATACAATTCAAAACAAATACATTAAAATTTGACAGTAACGCTTATAAAGGAAAATTACGTAATGTTACTTGAGGTGTTTTGAAAATATTCATCGAAGGCACATAATAGATTTTGTATGAAAGGTTTGAGACACTACAAATATAAGGAATAGGAGAAGAAGAAAATCAATAAAGACTTCGAGGAAAGTCATCAGCAGGGGCATAAACAATTGTGATGTTGGAGATTTCAGTGTTGATCATATATGAGTGGAGGAATATAACTCACAAATTCGACTCCAAATAGATATGCCATAATGTTGTAATGATGTTGCGATTCCATCGCATAGGGTACAATCGATCGCTTACCGACGGATTAAATAAATCAAACTCGCATGTATTTTGTATAAAAATAATTATTAAAAATAAATAAATAAATAAAAATGAGTAAATCAGCCATTTATATTCAGTTCCTCATAATATGCGTTTTTTTTTTAATGTTTTGCGTGAAGTGCAGAAGGGATCAATTTGCCTACGGATCATTGCTTTCATTATAATATTAAAACGCTTAAAGGCATAGGTGCTTTGAAGCTATTTAACTTACCTCTTATATTACATTATAATATATTCTCGAAAAAAGTGATGTCAAATATATTATTATAATTTATATAAAACAAAGGTGCTCACTATTTACTATTCTTATTAGTATTTTACTATTATTATATTTATATATTACTATTATTACCATACCTTTATATATTATAAAATCAACTTTTAAAAAGTGAGTTCATGTACAAAAGCAAGGTACCAGCAACTCTCTTTTATAATTACTCCTACCAAGGAAAATATCTGGCAGTAGAGAGAAAAGCGGCGCTAAGGAGACCAGTCAGTTCTACCATGCTATTGAGTTCATACTCTTTATTAGAGACTTAGGAACTGTTCACTATAATTTAAATCGGGTATTCTGATTTGGTATGCAGTTATTGAATATTTTGGTTGTACAGTGAACTCGATAAGCCTACGTTGCGTGACACGTGTTTATACATAGTAACTTAAATACTAGTTATGAGGGGAAATTTGGAAAGACGCTAATTTTATAAGGATAATTTGGGTACTCTAATTTGGTCAATTATTTGGGTAGTTTAACCACACACTAACCTTCCAAACATAAAGGTATTTCTTTTGTTGTGACAGAAACTCGAGGTACTTTCATAGTATCATTTGGCTTTATAGTGTTTCGCATCTTGCAGTGTCCTGTATCAGAATTCAATTAGTTTCTTTTTATGAATGGATTGACTTCTAAATACCGACCGATTGATTTTGAGCATAATCAAACCACTGTGTTCTTTAAATCACTTTAATTTCGACTGATTGATTTATAAAATCGATTGATCGATTTCAAAATCGATCGATCGATTCTCGTCCGATCAGATGACCTTATTTATAATTCTACTTTGCACGATCAAAATTTAGTGCACATTAATCACTTGCACTTTTCGATTGATAGTCGTGATTCACTAATCTTTAAAATAATAATATTTTTAATTGATCATTTAATAATAATAATAAATATTTATCTATATCACTATTATCGCTTTAACGCGACCACTTCAATAACATGAAATGCTAGAATTTTAATACCTCGTAAAAAAAAAAAAATCGAACTCTAACCTTGAAGTTATCGAAAACACACAATTATTCTCTTACTCTATATTTATTGGTGTGTTATGTAAATAAATATATGTATAAATATAATAATAATATAAATGAAAACATTTTTGTACGTGTGATTATTCTATACTTCTACTTTGATCATAGTATGAGTTAAGGTTATGTTAAGTCAGATGACGCGAGAGTGTATGAGATCATGCCTATGTCTGGGCGTGGTAATTCACTGAGATGGTATCGAAGCGAGGAATACATCGTATTCACATGTCTTACAACTCATAGTGGTATGAAACACCATGACGAGTGAAGTGAGTGCGAATTTAGTGTAACCTCGTAGACGATGGTATATATGGTGACCCGATCCCCCCGAGTTCGAATATGATAGGATAAGATATGAGTCGGTAGGCTAAGGTGTGAGTCAGTATGATATGATATGAGTCAGTGTGATAAGATATGTTACGGTAATAAGACACCGCTGTGTAGGCTAGCAAAAGATTAAGAATTTAAGTCTATGTACGTGTTGTTTCTTGCGTAGCCACCATAAGGGCAACAACGTCTTTCAGTTAAAACAGATGTCTCTAGGAGACATTATAAGTTATGAGTCGCCGCCCGCCCCTGTGATTGGATGAGATGTATGATATGATATGATATGGAAGGCGTTATGATATGGTGGTATGATACTATGGTGACCCTCACATGATAGCTCGAGCAGCAACTCTGACATAGGTCGTTTAGGATTTTATGAGTATGTTAGTTACGCTCATGCAATGTACAAACATATGTGCGAGAATAATAAGACATGGTATGTTATGAGGTATGGTATGATATTAGATATGATAAGGTACGTTATGATATGAGTGTCTAAATCATGGTCTTACATTAATTATTAGGATATGAGCTTATGATATACACTTGATTTTGTTATTCTGTTTTGATTCCTTTGATATACTATGTTATCACTCACTTGTTGCACCCACAATGCACCTGAGTAAAATGGGGCGAATTGGTGGTATATCCAATGAGTTTACGTGATTAAGTAAACTCATCCCATGATAATTTAATAATTGCAGGTAACTATAGTGACGGAGTAGATGTTGGCTTATCTGACCCGATTGGTGCTGATATCATTGATCCCGCAAACCTTAAGTACCAGGAGCCTTTTGAGAGTGACGCTGCCATATATCAGGACTTCGGTGCTGACATTGACTCGGGTGCCGGCTATTGATATTCTTGGTACTAAGTTAATTGTCATCAGTATTATTGACTTGATGTTTTCTTTTATCGGATTTGTCTCCGATCTTCATTATTGTTATTTGTGTATTTATGGGGTTCATTGTATTTATTATCTATTTATGACTGTTATTATATTTTTCTTTATATGTTGGCTTTCATGGATTTCGTGGAATCAGATATGCGTGAGAACTCTGATTATGTATATGTCCGCTTAACATATTCGGGATATGTGCGGGTCATAATTCGGAATTCGAGGCCCTTGGGATATAATAGAATTTCGGGTTGTGACATTTGTAACTCCCAAATTTATATTGTAAAAGCTCTCAAATCGATGATAAAATAACTACTAACATTATATTTATCCTTTGTAGCTCTCATAAAAAAAACTTCATGGCTATGCCGCTATTGGGGTGGGCAAAAATTCTGATTGATTAGACTTTGAAGCTCTTTATGACTCGACCCAACCTACAGGTCAAGCATTTCGTTCTCAACCCAAACAAGACAACCTTAACATTTTTCCAAAGGCAGAGTTTTGCTATCATGTGGCTCTACCAATAGCTCCATGATTTAAAATTGGGACCCATTACTTGCACTCGGAAATTTGGCCCTTACGCCAAAGCTAAAGAAAGACTTTGTATTTCAGTGACATGTGACATGTGACATGTGAAAATACAATTTGAGCCGTCTGATTTAAAGTCATGATCTATAGATCCTTAGTGGATAAGATTGGAGAAAAACACGATATTTATCATCTAAGCTATTGTAGTCAACCATTGAATCAAATAATAGCCTTTAACTATGTTAAATCACATGATGAAGATTATACGTGCTAATCTTTTACACTTAATATCTTTAAATGACGAACTCCAAATCAAACGATTTAGATAATATTTTCATATAACAAAGGTCGTCAAACTTGCAAGTCTTTGTTTTAAATTGAGTGCAAGGGCTAAATTTCCTAGTGCAACGGCCAAGTTCCCTTGAAATTTTCGGAAATAAAATTCTCTTGCAATATTTATAATACTAACCATTATTATATATTTATATCAGTGACAGGAAAATTGGGGATGGTAAATATTCTAATGAACATCTCTGTTTTTTATTGCTTGATATATTATTTTGACTAAACATAACAATTAATAGAGATTATATTTGTCGGTATGAAATGATATTTGATGAGGTTTTTAAAATAAAAGGATAATCCATAGGTGCATGATTTAAAAAAACTCAAACAATAATTATAATAAATAAAAATCTCCTGCAATATCCATAATATTAGTTAATATTATAGCCAAATTGAGGATGATAAATATTTTATGACCATCTCTGTTTTTTTAATTGCTTGATACATGACTTTGACCAAACATATCAATTAATATTGGTAAGATTTTTCGGTACAAAATGAGATATTTTATGAGATTTTTAAAATAAAATGATAATCCATAGGTGCAAGATTTAAAAAAGGGACCGACTCTCCTTACCATTATTTAAGCACCAAATAGTGTTTAAATGATCTTATATCATTTATTGGCTTATGATCTTGAAAATTCATATCATCAAAATAATATATCATCAATTGAAGGGCTACGGGTAAAAAAAATCACACTTTTTGAGAGATTCGAACCATCCGATCTATACACTCTAACACCAAGGATTGTTCTTAATTTTGATGGTTGATTATAAAGTTCAACAATCGGATGGTTCACATTCAATTATAAGCATGATCCTTTGACTGGAATATGTTCCAAAGATGGATTGCCACTTGAGAAATTTAGATTGATCATAAATGTGTGATAGATGGCACAATAATAAATCACACCTCAATGATGTGTGATAAAAGGAGTCATTTTAATTGTAGGAGCCATTATCCCTTTAAAAAACTCGCACAATAATGAGGAGAAATAAAAATCTCCCGCAATATTCATAATATTAGGAAGTATTATATTGATGCCAGGCGCGTTGAGGATGTTAAGTATTCTTATGAACATCTATGTTTTTAATTGCTCATATGTTGTTTTTCTTAAACATATCAACTAAAATAACCATATTTTTCGTATAAAATGATATTTGATGCGATTTTCAAAATAAAATGATAACCTCCCACTTAGTTTAAAATTTCACAAATCTAATCTAGGAGAGATGGTGTGATTTGGCACTTCTATTTAAATAATAAAAATATATAAATTATATTTACAATAAAAATATAAAATAATAAACGAAAGAGTGGATTAGAAAATAAGAAAATTTTATATAAACATATAACACATATTTGGATAAAAATAAATACCCTATATTATAATATATTTAAAATAATTAAAAACTAAAAAAATAATTGTACAACATTAAATATACTTTTTATCGTACACCATTATAGCATCTTTACTGGTACGCCACATGCGCTGCACATTAAGGATCAAAATATCGAATTTCGTTTCGGTTTCGGTCATGACCGAAACCGAAATTGTCCCCTCAATACATTTAATAACCAAAATTTTGATCCATGCGGCACATATCTCTTACCAATCTATGTAGTCTAACTGACAGATCATTAGCACATCTGAGGCAAAGAATCACACCTCTAGAGGTTTAGAACCATCCGATCAATGTATTATAATATAAACCTTCTAAAAAATATGCACAATTATCCTTACTCAAGTGAACGGATCACTTTGATGGCAATAATTGCTTACGTCCACTACAAAAAATAAGACTATTAGAGGGGGAACCAAAAACTGCCCCTATTAATAAAAAACCACCGCTGCTAGTCCTGTCACTATAAAAAATTGCTGGCTGAAATACCTTATTTTGTAGTGGATTTACATTTTTAATGGTGGAAGATCACGAACTACCCCATGATAAGCTAAAAAGAGTCCTCCCACATAATCTAACGCTCTCACCCTAGCCTCTCTCTCTCTCTCTCTCTCTCTCTCCAAAATATGTCTTGCTAGTGTGAACAATCACTACTTCCTCTTGTTTCATTCACTAAGCCCATGAGTTTGTAGCTCTTCAACCTCAAGATTAGGCGAGTTGGTCAGATACCTGTTTCCAAAAGTAAGAGACCTGAGTTCGATCCAACATGTCTTAACTTAGGGTGTGCACGCGCCCCTAAAATTAAATGGGTATTCTAAGAGGCCCGAATACCCTGCTTATCCACAAAGGAGAAAAAGTTTGCATGATCACCCTTGCAAAGTTTGGTGAGATAAAACAGAAGAGGTAGCCAAAGAGAATAGAACTTAAAAGACATGAAATAGAAATATCACTAACACTAGACAAATGAAACTGAAATCGATGACCCCTTTAAAAATCCTTAATTTCAAGGGCTGTGTCTTTTTTCATATCTATATTGGTGTCTACAAAATTGTTATCCCACAGTATATGGGAGTGCGCATGACAAGTAAATGTTAAATTGGAGTTCAAAATTTAAAATATTGTCAATAAAGAATTGGAAAATTTTCATAAAACTCCCTCAACTCTCCTCGCAATATCTTATAGGCACCTGAACTTTAAGAAATCCAACCTAGACCCTCAAAAAATATAAATATCTCAAAATTTGGCCCCTACCATCAACTTCTGTCTCATGTTCAACAGAAATCATTGAGCCACATAAGCAATTGATAAACACGTCAACAAAAAAACACAAGTCTAGACGGCCGTTTTGCACCTACTCAAAGATTTTCGTTGAATAGACAACAAATGTTGATGATAGGGGCCAATATTTGGGACATTTGTATTCTTTGTGGGTCTAGCTAGGTTGGATTTCCTAAAGTTTAGGTGCCCGTGGAACATAGCGATGAAAGTTTAGGGTGTTTTATGGAATTTCAAGTTTGGCTATATTAGACAAAAATCGTACCGGGTGCACAAGGCTCCCGCTTTCAACGGAGTCAAAAAGAGGTAGATAATAGGCAGCCTTCACCCCATTTGAGAGAGGCCATGTTAATTTTATTGAATTACACATTTCAAACCTACTAACACGTTTTGTTGTTTGAAATGTGTAATTCAATAAAATTAACATGGCCTCTCTAAAGAGCTAAGTCTATGGCCGTGGGTTTGACTCTACCCAAAGTGATAGGTTGCGAGTTCAAATCTTGGAATCAGCCTCTCTAAAATGTGGTTAAATTTGCCTCTTTTTTGCCAAGAAATATAGTTTGTTAATTTTTACATTCTACTTTATGAGGATGTCCAAGTAGCTTTAGCTATTTTTGGACTGAAATCTAAATTTATCATTCACCTAAGCTATTTATTTTTTTGACTGAATTCAAAATTTTCATTTTGCCTCAAGTTTTATGTATCGCCTAGATCATGCGTACATAGATTTTGATCACCCATATTTTATTTAATTTTTTGTTTGATCACCCATATTAATATAGTGCATGTGGGATACACGGGCTTCTGATGCACGTTTAGAGATGGTCCCCCATGCACTAACCCTGGTGTATCACATGGTGAGTGATTGGTTTATCTACGACTCCTGGTACATAGGTTGAACACCTAATACCAAGTAATAAGAAAGAGAGGAACCATTTTTCTCCCCTTAAAAGACTGACAATTAAGTTTGAATTAGCCATAGCCATAGGGATCTCAGTAGGCTAGGCTGGGTCCGATTCAACGGGGCCTTAAATGGGTCAATTTTAAATTGGGCTTTCAGAATTGGACTACACCCGGCCTGACTACTAGTCTGGCTAGGCTTATTTTTTCTTTGGGCCTACCTATCTCAGCCTATAGCTGACCCATTTCACGACAGGGCAAGCCATTGGCTGCCCAACAATTTCTTCGTAATTTATATAAAATTTTCTCAAATGATCGGGTTTGAGTCAAACTTAAACGAGTTGATTTATAATTGGGCTTTTGGAAGAAGGGATGTCCATAGAGCCCCATTAGGATTTTTTAAAGTTTAGGGGAATACCTCCATTCGGCCGGTATGTGGCTAAGCCAAGGGTATTTGGTTTACAATCTTGTAGACTTGTACCTAGGAAATCCGTTTTGCCCAAGTCCTTTAAATTCATCCATTGAATCTCTAAGTTCACCCACATTGAAAATCGATTGATTGCTTTGAGTCAGATCATAAAGATCATTTTTTGTCCCAATCTTTTAAACAATGGATCTTAAAATCATAGTCATACCATCAATCAGTCAATTTTTAATTTGACATCCTGGAAAAGTGACCTTAGCAAGTCGTGGAACTCATCACACTCAAATTTGTTTTTTTGGAACATGTGTCACATGAAATAAAGAACGAATGTTTGATGATATGCCCATAATCTTAAGATTCATTGTTGTGATTTTTTTAATGTGTTTTACTTGCAAGTGCACGAATCAATTTGCAGATAGTGCATGCAGAGTACGAGATCGTTCCCGCGAGGATTAGTTCGGAAATGATAATCAGAAATAGCAATTAACCAAAATAATTATCACAGATCTATCACAATATTTTCTAAATTAAAAACTTAAGAACTTAGAAAATAAGATAAGCACTAACCACTAATTGAAATTTAAACAGATTATAAAATATAAGGATCAGGATGCTAAATCCTCCCATCGCAGGTATATCATTTGTATAATACAAATCTGTGGATTGAGATGTAAGATCTTTAAAAGATATTTAAAAAGAATCACCGGCCCCAAACACATGTGACTTTTAAAGTATAGATCTGAGATCACGGAGATGTATAATTAGCATCTCATGAGTGTATGATCAACACTCACACCTCAGATAATATTCAGAGCTCAATCTTTAGGTAAATTCCACACTACGATCTAAGATCAAGGAGATATATGATTAACATCCCATGAGTATATGATTAACACTCACACCTCGGATAGTAATTGAAACTTATTCCTGGGGTAAAGTCTACAATACCGATCTAAGATCATGAAGATGTATGAGTAACATCCCATGAGTGTATGATTAACACTCACACCTCAGATGACAGTAAAACCTAACCCCGAGATGGACAATAATTAGGGTTAAATTATTATTGCAGAACTAAAATCATAGGACATGATTAGCTCCTAGATATCAAGTTGCAATCGGATTATATCCATATCAATAATAACATTAGAGCCCTTAAAACAATCTCACATCTTATCCATAAATTTGTATTATTACGAATGAATATCTCGGATGGGGTTTATTAGATCCTCATCCCCAATAAAACTAATCACGCATGATAGAAATAAATGACAAAATAAAGACAGATATTAAAAATGATATGAAAATATCGTAAAGAGCTTCAATAAAATCACAAAAGTTTTGATCTAACCAAGTATAATCCTTCTTCAAATGTAGAAATTAAATTAATCTAAGACCTAAAACTAGTAAATGGAAAGAACAATACTAAGGAAAATAAAAGGGAAAAACTCAAAGAAACTAAACATACTAAGGAAAGTAAAAGGCTCCTCAAAGGGAGAGACTCCTAACCCTAATTCTAATTTTTCCTTAAATAGGGTATAATTTCGAAACCCTAACTTTTTCTCCTAATTTTAAGTTTTAAAAACATAAAGATTCGGTGTAAGTGTCGATTGATCGAGTACGTTGCTCAATGCATCGACCTTCCCAGATTTTCGTGAAACTCAGCCTAACTCTTCAACAGACACAATCTCAGTATTTTGATCATAACTTTTTATCCCGAAGTCGGATTGAAGTGATTCTTATGAAATTGAAAAGAAGACAACGAGCTCTACAACTTTAGTGTTTTAGAAATTTCATGAATCCAATGTCTTAAAGGTCAAAATTGAGCTGTAAATCGGGATAAATTCTAGATGATCAAAGGTTGCACAAATTTGACGTTATTTTATAAACTCTTGGGCTATTTAATGTTCAACTTATCTTCAAACATATAAATCACTAAAACTATATAAAACATATTAAATAATTTTCATCAGGTGACTAAATATAGGCCTTTATGGGTAATATATCATCATATTTCACTCCTCATCATTCATCATGCATGTGAAAGATTGGGATGAAAAAATTATCTGTATTGTCGAATTTGCAGCAGTCAATAAGTTTCAATAGGTGCACTTAAAGATTCTGTGGGCGAATTTAAAGGTACTCCTCTTTTAAATTGTGTGCTTTTATGTTCACATTCAATAGAGCACTAATTGTCCACAAAAAAATATAAATAAATAAAATGCAAAATACAAAAACTGCATTCAAAGAACATATGAATGGCTATTTTAGTCAAAGAATCTTCTACTCCTGTGTTATGACCCAGGTCTCTTTTGACCCTATCTAACGGTATTAGATGTGAGAAGTACCAAGTTTGGTGTTTGAGCACACACCCTATCATGGCCCACTTTTTTTAAAATTAGAAATTTCTATTTATGTTCGGCTACACAAAATAGTAACCAAATTTCTAACAGTTGTGTTACCTTAAACAACCAAGGCAAGATTCAATCCTAATATCCTTTGGATTTGAATTGGCTAGCAATTAAGGACTCTTGCCCTTTTAACAAGGTCAACATGCCTTTTGGGACTCTTTCCCTAATTCTTTTTTTTTTTCTTTTTAAATAGAGAACCTAGAGAAATCTAAAATCTCTAATTCATTCTCAGAGACATCTCTCTCTTTGTCTCTTCTTCTTCTTCCATTAGCATAGCCGCCACCATTTACCTCCACTCAATATTAAACACCAATCCAAACAATCCGACGTGCACCACCTCTTCTCTATAGGCAAATCTACAACCAAGGCTTATTTTCCAAAGCCAAATCTTCCCCCGTCAAGAACCTTCATCGTTGTGAAAGTCCAATCCTTAGAAAAGAATTCTCGCAACTTAAATCGGCCAAATAGTCACTCAAATCAGATTACCGTCAACCCAAATTTGCCGCAAAATTCAATTCACGCTTCAACAGGTGGGTGCCTCTAAATTCATCTTAAAATATTCAATTATTTTTAAATACTCGTAAATATGCATATAATGTGATAAAAATAAATAAATAAATAAATATAAAAATAAATAATTATAAGAAATTATTTTTGACAGATTAATAAGTGTTAAATATTATACTATCCGAGATTAATCATTTTTAATAATTTCCAAATTTTTGACACTTCAATTAAAACTCATTTTTACAATTATGTATGTGGCATAGCGTTAAAATTTCGATTAGGAATAGCCGTAACAAAAACAATTGGTTCAGTTTTGATTCTTTTGTGCATACATCTAAATAGGATATCTCTTATAATATCGTCAATTTTATCGGATGAACTTTCTGGGATCGACTCTCCTCACAGACATATAAGAGTTTGAAGTTCATGAAAATCTATTGGCCATTCGCTATAATCAAGATATGGCTTACACATGTTTAGATGGACCACGATCCTTGTGAAACCCTATTGGTAAAAGGCTCTTTTATAAACTTAACCTCTTAAAGTCAGTAATGACTCAATTCCCTAATTTACTTATAGTTAGAAACTTTGGATAATAATAAGATAAAATCGGGATGAGGATGGGGTGGAAGTATTAATGTTATTATTTATGGTCAAGGTGATTAATTAGAGTCATTCAAATCGTTGAATTGGATTAGATGATAAGGACATGTTTTCGACTAATCTTTGGCGCCAAAGATCTGTACATCATAGCCTTTAAATCATACGGTTCAAATGGTGTTACACATAGATATTGTCAAAAAAAAATACATGTATAGATATAGAATATTCATATATATTGTTTTAAATATCATTTTATAAACTGATTTATATACTGTTTTATAGGTTGTTTTAACATATATGCTGTTTTAGATACTGTTTTTCTAAACTGATTTATATACTATTTTATAGGCTGTTTTAATATATATGTTATTTTTTTTATAAAAAAATGTTTTATAAACTAATTTATATGTTGTTCTATATACTGCTTTTATACCAATTTATATGTTGTATTATATAGATATTATTTTATATATTTATATAAACTGTTTTATGTACCATTCCATATTTATAAACTATTGTACACAATTTTTTTCCTGCTTGGCCTCCATTGACCCTGCAACAAAGAAAGAACCCAATTGATTTTAGAGAGAGAAAGTGAAGACCCAATCTCTAGCACCTAAATTTAGAGAGAGAAAGTGAAGACCCAACCTATAACACCCAAATTTAGAGACAGAAAGTGAAGACCCAAATTTAGAGAGAGAAAGTAAAGACCCAACCTTTAGCACATAAATTTAGAGAGAGAGAGAGAGTAGATGGAAGAGTTTTAGAGAGTGAAACTCTCAAGAGCTTCCTCTATTAGTTTAATATATATATATATATATATATTGGTGAGTTCTCCGACGACTTATTACCGTCGGATTAATCAATCGGTGATCGACCGGACCAAACATTTCAGGTGCCGACCGTTCTAATAAGTTTCTTTTGGCACATGATGTTATAATGGATGCGTGTCGCACCAATGGTTCGGTGCAAACCCCATATAGTCCTTGATTCAAGAAAAAGTAAAATATTAATATACGAAGCTTTATGGGCCCAATTTGGAAAAAGTTATAGAGACAAAACCCCCTTAAAATCGTCCCAACTTTCAATCCAACAGATCAGAATTTTAAGATCGGATCCATCCTGGTATGTGATCGGCCCAAAGTAATACCCGTCAGATTAGGTCGGGAATCACAACTCATTTAATAAACGGGACATGTTTGGGTCTTGGGCTCTTGATCTAACTTCAACCCAACCTGATTAACAACTAATTAGCCCGAGCGGACCCGTTGCTAACCACTTATATAATTATTATAATGGCTATTGTAACAGTTACCCACTTTGGCCATTTGATTCATGGCAGTTATAAATCCATGAATCGATTAGAAAATACAACATACTAATGATAATCATTTAGTTCCTATTATTTGATTGGTTGAGTTATATGAAGCATTATTATCTCATTCTAACACAGTTAATTTTTGAGTTGTTCACCTTTTAACTCTGTATTTAAGATTTCGAATAGATATATAGTTAAACATTTCTTACTTACTGTTTGCTCAATGCTTCATAATATATATACCATGTCAATGTTCTTTATGAATACGCAATATTTAGGATGCATGATAGTCTCCTTCTTATATATGTGCATAATCATTATATGACATTAATCATATAGAAAATTACGATAGGACATACGCATATTAAGTTAAGAATAAAGTATGACACATGATATAAGCCTTCGTCACGGTGGGGTTTCTTTTACGGTCACGTTGAACTTGAAATGTAGGCGTCCATATACGGATGCAACCTTCTATGATAGTATGAGATGTCATACGAAGTACATCCAGGTTACTACGGAGCCCGTCCCTTGAAAAGCGTGATTTAATGAAGTCTATCGCACTGTGGCCCACTAACTAAGTTTTAAGTAAAAATGAGAAATAAATATGTTAAGAAAGTGGAGACTTAATCCCACGCAAATATAAAATCGAGGAGGGGACTTAAGCTCAGAACCGAACAATGATATGATATTGTTAAGATACGCTGTGAAGGGCAGCTAAATATGAATTAAGTCCTACATGTGTCATACCTTATGAGCCACCGTAAGGATCCAACGTCTGTAGCCGAGACGGGTCTTAAGGATATTATAGCTTTGTCTCAAACTAAGGGAACATTGTGGTTACTATATCGGCAATCTTATTTGGCTGGATGATGATTTATGTTATGATGTGGAGGTTAGGTGGTTATCTATACGTGGACCTCGCGTGATAGGCTCGAGCAGCGATCCTGGCACAGATCGTTTAAATAAGATAAGATACGAAGTACGTTGTGTAGGCGTATGGAATAATTAATAAGACTTACGATATATCACATATGCCAAGTTGATGAGACAAATAGGAAAATAGATAAGAAATTAGAAGTATCATGTACCATTCATTTTATAATATGCTTTTCAGTTGGATTATGATATGTTATGAGTTATGGATGATTTGGTCATTTAATTTAAATACGGATTTTATTTTCAAAATGCACTGCAACTCAAGCGATTGCACACACGATCACCTGGGTAAGTTATGGTGGATCGATTATGCAACCCCCTGAGTTTACGCGACTGAGTAAACTCACTCCACTCTCAAAATCTAATAATTCAGGTGAAGTTTCTGCTTATCCCGTTTTTGATGATACAGAAACTACTGATCCGGAGACGGCTCACATAAACGAGGACGTCGACTATCACCTAGATGAGAATATAGACCCGACAAACTTTTACCAATATTGAGAGCCTTTTACTCTAATTTTTTCTTTGTTTTTTGAGGGGCATGATTTAGCCTTGATACATTTTTTGTGAGTTTATGTTTGGGATCATTTTATCCTACGTGAAACTAGTTTGATTTTATATCCAAGATACATGGTTAGGATTAAGTACTTCATTAATGTTGTCTATATTTTCTGCTACTAATTTATGAGTCATTTATCTTTTAATACTATCTTTAATGTCTTGTTCCATATGCTAAGTCGAATGATGAGTTATGTATATGTTCACTTATCGTCTTAACAAGCGTGCGAGGTCATAACACAAATTCTAGGCCCTCGAGATTGGGTAAAGATTTTGGGTCATGACATCCAGTCAAAGGACTTTGATTGGGAGTTATAAGATGTTTGTTATGTTTATGAGAAGCTGCTTCAGCTCAAAGTGTTGTAGCCTTGATATTCAATTTAACTTAAGAGCCGGTATAGGATTAGTGAAATGTCCACGATCTGGCAATGCTCTTCGCCATAGTGACAAGTCAGCAAGTTGGGAATGAATTGGCATGGGAAAAGTAGGCAAAATCCGACAAAATCGGGAAAAAATCAAAAGAAATCAGTGAAAAATCGGGAGTTATTACAAACTTATAAAAACATATGAAAAAGTTATTGACCAGTATTTATACATTTAAGCAATAAAACTGAAATATATCATGTATCTAAAAATTATATCAAGTCATTATTTACCTATCTATAAACACATGCACGTAATGACAAAAATATTTAACCAAGAGAAAGTCGAGAAAAATTGTCAATAAATCGAAAAGTCGAAGACTTGTCTGAGGACTTTTGTCACTATATATGCTCCCCGCTCTCAGTGTTTAGCTGCTGCACTCCCATTTGAAGTGTGTTTGGTAAGTACACGGGGAGTTGATGAGAGCTGCGGGGTGCTGGCGACAAATACACCTGGAGCTTTATAAGAGTGGTTGAAAACTGCTATGGCGAGGAACTGATGGGGAGCAGTAGGGTGCTGGCATACACCATTTGTCATTAACCCTAACACCGCCTAAGATTTTATATTTTATTATTATTATTATTATTTTATCCATATGTGGGATGACAAAATTGACTATCTCAAATTGAAATATATTTTTGATAAAGTGGCCCGATCAATGTAATGTAGACAATGTTAAGATTAACTATGTGAAAAGATTGCAGGAAAAATGTATTTCCATTATGTGATTTTATTTTATTTTTAGAAATTGTGATTTACTGAGTAAAAAAGCTAAAAATATGCCTCAGGGGGTCTGATAAAAACATATGTTATCCCCACAGGCATTGCAATATGAAAAATCGGACTTTCTGGAGAAAATCAGAATAAGTACGTGGGCAAATGTGAGAAACCCTAATTAAGAGGAGAAAAACCTACATTTGTATCATTGATTAATATATAATTATCTATAAAATATAGATTAGCCTTCATTTTTGTAACGTTCAGCTGTACTTAATCACATGGCAAGGAAGCTTTTTCAATGAAACTGGAGTAGTTTATCAGATGATAGGGAAGATTTGTCAATGAAATCTTCAGAGGGATTTATTTCATCTAACAGTTATCAACTTTGCATTGATCAATTCACTTGATGAGACATAATGCTACGTGACACGTGTACAAATTCACATATTTACAAATATAATCTTGATTATGAGTGGGCCAGTTTAACTTAATAGCCCTCAACGTCCGCAAGGTTTATTACTTCTTCCCCGAGCACCATCATACGATTTCCAGTTTAGATTTTAGAAGCTCCAATTTTTTTCCCCATAAATATTGTCAAATGATGTCTTGAACAGATATCTGGGAATCTCAGATCCGTGACAGTAAGCATTTGATATAGGATTTGATGTAAAATGGTGCCGCGAAATAATATCATTCTGTTAATGCGCTTCAAATAAAGAATATAAGGCTACGTTTGGGTTAGCTCTTTCAGGGCACAGAGCAGCTCTTTTGCTCGTTGGCTCCGATAGAGAACTGCCTTTATGTTTGGTAACACAATTCTTTGCCCCATTTGTTCTAGCGGGGAGCTGTTTTAAGTGATAAAATTACTCATTGTCAACTCCCTGCCAGAGCAGATTGTATCTGCTCTAATAAATAGGAGGAAGAGAGTTGCTTATGCTCTTCTAAGAGCTAACCCAAACATAGCCTAAGAGCATCTCCACCAGGAGAGCTAAAGACGTCCCAATAGCTATTATAGCTCTTCAAACTCTCAGAATTGAGCTCCAAAAGGATAGCTATCCAACACTCCAAAATAGCTACGGGCTATAATACTAATAGTTAAATTTAGCTATTACTGTAGCAAAAGGTAAAACAATAAAATATTATATCTCTCAATAAAGCTCTTTTTCTCTCATTTGTTTAAACAATAAAATATTTAAAAGTTGAGTGTGGGTAATAAAATATAATAAAAAAGAATGAAAAATAAAATTTTAAAGAAAATAGTAGCTAAAATAGACAGTTTGCTAGAGTGATTTTTACTTTAGCTAAAGTAGTGTTTAGCTATCCAAATTATCGCTCCTTGTCGGAGATGCTCTAAGAGCATCTCCAATGGTGTAATTCTATATATGAAGTGGCACTACAATGACTCTAATTTGGAATACGTGTAAAGTGGTGCGTGTTCCAATAGATATCCCATATCCTACATGAATATAAGATACTAAGTTGGTGTCTTATATTTTAAAAATAAGTATATTTAATTACTTTTAGATGCTTCGTGCGAATGAGATATCCACCAAAAGCTAAAAAAAATTATACTTATTCCAATTGATATAGATGATTGAAGTGGATCATATCTCATATTTTTTATGTTCCAAATTTATCATATAAGCACAAAAAAAATAGATATACCATTTGACATGCTCTAATATGATGATGATAATACCGTCCCGAAACCTATTGACAAGTGGATGCAACAATCTAATCCACCAATCAATTGGCCACCTAATTATTTTTTTTGTTGTTGATGAATTATTCATAAATAGAGCTATTTGCAATCAAATATTAGGTAAGGGCAACCACGGTTTTCCATCATGAAAGCTCTTTGACTGCCTTGAATTAGACTATTTTTTCATTCTAATCTTTCACACAGTAAATCTTTAGAGCATAGCTGCATATGGTCAGATGTTGACTCCACACGACACACATCCCTAAATGTGTCCTGAAAAGCCTTCTTGTGGCATGCCCAATAACGATCACTTTTGGAGATGTGTGCTACATGGAATCAATGTCGGACCATATGATATATGTGTGATGATCTCAAGATCAACCGTATCAAAAATTGGGATAAAAAATGACCTTCTTTGTCTGATCCAGAGCATCCAACGGCTTTCACAATAAAAAACTTGAGAAGCTTTCTCGTGATACGCATATGTCATGGTCACTTTTGGAGATGTGTCCCACATAAAACGAACATCTGACCGCTTGATAGGAGTGTCATGATCTCAAGATCTATTGCGAATGAAGATCAGAATGAAAAACAATCTGAGAGGCTGATTCAAGGGACTCAATGGCTCTAATGGTGGAAAACTTTAATTGTCCTTATTGGATATTTGATTGTAAATACCGGTACCCATAATCATAGTCATCTTGTGAACATCCAAAAAAAAGATAGACTGGTATTTGATACCGGATCCATCCAATCAATTTGACGGTATAGATCAAAAGGGTTCGTCCATTTATCCAAAAATCGCTTTTAAAAATAGTGGATGCCATAAACTCTAGTTGTCCTACTCAACACCATATAATCTTCAATACCACGCTTACAACCATAATCTCTATCAATCGTTTTCGTTGGTCTTTCGTTAAGTTACTCCAGCCGTAATCAAAACGGGAATGAAGTTTTTGTAATTCATAATTTGGCAATCTTCATGCTTTCCGGGATTCTATAGTTAAAACCTTGACTATTGACTACCTAGAATCAGATGACTACAGCTGAAAAAGTGACTGTAATCAAGGGCATATCACATATCATGATAAAGGTTATAGGGTCATATTGGGGTTGTGTTCCACTTGGCATCAGATCTGACTGTCGACGATAGGAAGGGCTTGATTTTAAAAATTGCGACGAAATACAATCTCCATAAGTGTTTTAAATACTAATGCTCAGGCTGCGAGACCGAATCTTAGGTTGCAAATACCAACACCCCATCAAATCGCAACACCACCCTGTCCGTTAACTAGAATTGTAATTTGGTTAGTAAGGTGCGCAGTACAAGATAGGCTGACATTAGTCAGAGAAGATCCGAATCTGCTAAAATACGCACACACGCCGAAACGGTCTATCTGTTGTGTTGAAATCTTATCTGACGTAAGCACCGACTGCTCAGAGTAGACTGATTAACCATGTGTTGTCATGTCCTAAAATTGATGTCAGTCAACAGGAGAAATCTATGCTGCCCTCCACCATCTTATTAATGTGGTTTCGACTTCGTTCCACCGTTAGATGCTGATCTAACGTGGGAAACTATTTTACGAGTTTTATGAGATCAAGCAGCCTTTATACGTAGAGATTCTCCCTCTGCTCCATTTCTTTAAGACTAGGCATAAGAGTTAAGGTGAACGAATGATTACACCCTAACGTAGGTGGTACCAGTCTATAGGAGAAATCTGAACTTTGACTGTTTGACTCTTTTTACACAGTAGTATAAAGTTATTTCTTTCGTGGTTTTGTTTTTATCTAATTTCGATTGTTAACCTCACTAAAAAGAAAAAATTATTTTTAGGTGTTACTGGCACACCACTGCGACCTCAATTAAACAGTGGAAAGATCCGGGCCGCTTTAATCCGACGATTAACATCGTTTTTCATCTCAATCTTCATACAATAAATATTGAGCAAGGTGTTAAAGAAGGCATCGGTCAATGCAAGACTGATTCTAAATATCATGTCGTGGCCGATACATATCAGTTGGCCAAAAAATTGATATATATGTTTGACACACTACAAAAAATAAGATTATTAGCTGTAATTTTTTGCAGTAAAAATTCATCGCTATTAATAAAAATATTATTAAGACTATTAGCGACAATTTTTTTTTGTTAATAACAGTAGTTTTTGGCCGCCACTAATAATCTTATTTTTTGTAATGATACAGTGATGTTGAGATTACATGCGTACCATCAAAATGTATGATGTTGATTACAGGTGGGATGTGTGCCAAGTGTAATCAACGTTAGACCTTTTGATGGTATGCATGTGCTCTCAAGATCATTGTGCAAAAAATTGAGACGAAAAATGATCTCCATTATCTATCATAAAGCAGTCTTCAGGTGGGTTTTCCCTTTGTTTACAAAAGGTAAAGCATGGTGTAGTTGTAACACCAACTTTCTAAGGGGATGTTTGGACGGAACCGGCAAAATGGAGTAAAGTTGTTCAACTTTTACCCCATTTTATCATGTATTTATAATTTGTAATAATACACGCTAATATGCAGGAATCTTATGTTTTATCGCACTTTTCACTATTTGGACTTTGGATAATAATTAGTTTGTATGAGAAATAAAGGAATATTCAAAATCCACAGTTTGGATATAAGTTTGGAAAACATAATAAAATTAGGGATGTGAACGGATCGGATCGGGTCGCGTCGGGCCGGGTCAAAATTTTGGCTGGCCGACAAAAAATTTGCATATGCCTGACCCAACCCGGTGTTAGACCCGACAATAACATCGATGAAACAAACTCTATCCATAATAAATGTGAATTAAAAGATAATGAATAGGTTCAACAAAATAGAGTTGTAATTAGGTGCCCAATTAGGGCTGGGCCTCAGTCCAAACTGTCACCATTGACCCTCTACCTAATTAATCTGACCCAACTAACAAAAATTTTGAAATAAAACTGCTCTATGTCAGAACAAATTTTATCCGCTCCGATAGAAAGCATGCAAAGAATTGCTCTTATAAAAGCAAATACAAACACAATTCTCTGCTTGTTCTCTGTCAGAGCATATTTCAGAGAGCAATTTTATCTTTTAAAGTAGCTCTTGATAAGAGCAAATGTGGTGGCGAAGAGATGTATTACCAAATAGACACTACAAAAAATAAGACTATTAGCGGCAATTTTTTGTTAATAGCGGCAATTTTTGATTGCCGGTAATAATCTTATTTTTTATAGTGAGCGTGTTATTACCAAACATAAAAGCAACTTCTCACTGGAGCCAAAGAGCGAAGGAGCCACTCTTTGGAGCTGAATGTAGCCTAAGTTACAATACATGGAAAGGAGTTAGGTTGGGTTGAGGCTTCATGACTCAAATCTGGTCGGAAAAGTAAAAAATCTGAACCTAAGCTCGAACTCATGGCATGTTAGATCAATTGACCAGTCAGGCCAAGTTGAGACCCAAATCTGACTGGCAAGGTTAGAATTCTGAACCTAAACACGATGTGGCAGGTTAGATCACTTGATCAGTCAGGTCAGATTGGCCCAACCAGTTTGCACCCCCTATGGCCATCATGCACCCCAGAGGAGTTGGGTCAAGTCGGATTGGGTCACCATCAGGTCCAGTCAATTATATGTCAATTTGTTATTTGGGAGCCAAAATTTTGACCCAATCCAACTCAACCGTTTGAGGGTTTTACCAGAGAGGGAATTAAGGGCACAACGGTCTGTATACGTCGTTGAGTCCATACGGGGAGATGACACACATGCCATGAACCGGTGCACAGGTAAGCACTACAAAAAATAAGATTGCCGCTATTAATGAAAATACTATTAAGATTATTAGCGGCAATTTTTAGCTGTTGCTAATAATCTTATTTTTAGTAGTGCAGACCGTTCAACAGACCAAGCGCAGTGAATCCCAGCAATGCAGGTCCGCCATCCACTTGTACATCACGCTACTTAAGCAATGCAGTGGATCCCAGCAATGCAGATCATATTCGTTGTCCACTCATGAAAATTTCCCTATAAGTTATAGCCAGAACACCAACATTAATGCTACGGGCGGAGCACCTAACATGGAACTCAAATCCTATTCACAAATATTGTTACCTGTTGTGTGTGTGCTCTTCCTTCTGCTTCTTACGCCCAGTTACATATTTTAGAATAACGTGAGATAGGAGATAAAAGATGTGGCCTCTGGAAGGTGTCTTTTGATGTGTAAGTTACACAACTCCACTGTACTTCTTCATACATCCTTCAAATCAGTCACCAAATTTGTTTCTCTAGCTCTTATTTTATTTCATTTTAAAAAATATTTTTCTCTTAAATGGCTCCTGCTTTTGTTTTGGATGCATAATCTGCTTCCTGCACACGCATATGGAAGATAGTGAGCTGCTTTTTTCTTATTGCAGGTAAAGAAACACCTATTTGGTTTGTCAGACTTCTGTGGCTCATTTATTTCCCATCACAAATCCTATATAAAGCTCTATCCATCTCTTCAATTATCCACTTCAAGTTGCCTGTGAGTCACTTCATAGTCCTTTGATTCATGGTTCTCTTCTTCTCTGTCGATGGCTTCGTCTCTTTCCCTCATGGAGTTGCACCTCAAATGGGTTATTTGTTTGGCTTTTGTTTTGGACTCTTACGGGAAATGGTGGAAGAAGATGATTAGGGTTCGGATATTTGACTATGGGTGCTATCTATTCTGAGCTTTTTATCCTTTTTCTATGCCTTTTTTTTTTTTTTTTTTTTCTTTCTTTTTCTTTTCGTATTATTATTATTTTGTTTTTTTTGTTTCTTGATCTTGCAAGACTTAACTCTTTCAAGATTAATTTTCTGGCCGCTCTCTACTCCGTGGTTTTCAGCGGCTGTCTTCTGCGTTCTCGTTCCCCTTCCCATCTTCTTTATCCCCGTCTATCCCTCCCGAGCTTTAACTGAAAGAAACTCTATTCTCTAAATGGGCATGGCATGTGTCCTTAAATATGCAATTTGGGTATATCAACTTTAGCAACGGAGTATATGAGTGCATAATCGTTAACTTATGTTCTTTTGCTCTTTTATTTATAATTTTGTGTTTAAATTTTGTTTTTTATGAATTATATTTCCTCATTTTAAGGCATAATCGTTAACATTAGTAGACTTGGTTGGAAGGAAGTGCACTCCCATGCAGTGGTGTAATGATGTTAGGAAATGCACAGAAAGAAACATACAGTGCCCCACCTTCACCATGCCTCTGGAGTATATGAGTGCATCCCATCTACCAACACAACTGTTGACACGTGTTCATCGATCCAATTTATCAAAAAATACAAATGGTTTTTAATATTTTTTTCTTTATGGGCTAATGTATTCCGTTTGTTTCATGACATGGAAATCCAAACAGAATTGCTGAAACCCCATAGAATCTCCCATGTATGATGTGTAGAAGGAACCCATGATCACAAGCTACCCCATCAGATTATTTAATGGTATTTATTTAGCTATCTGTATTGAATGATATCAAGATAAAGATCATAGGAATCACTAAGTCATGACATTAGGGTGCAGCCACACTACCAATCAATAGCGGCCTCTGGTTGTAAATGACATCAACCGTTGATCTACAAACACAACCGTTGATCATAGGAGTCACTAAGTAATGATATTAGAGTGCACCAACTGTTGTTAAATTGGTAGTAGGTGCATTGAAACTTAGGAGTTGCAGGTTATTGCTACATAATTATTGTTCCTCCTTGAAGTCCAAAAAGACTGTTACATCTCACTTGACCAAAATGTAAACTACCTAAATAATTCGACCAACCAAATGCTATAGACTTTGCACTTGCCATGTGGATAAATCTTACATCATGAGTAACGTACTTGCTCCATGATCATGCTCTCTGAGTCAAATCATTTTAATTTCTAAGTTTTCCCCCTCTCTCATTGGTTATCCTAGCCATGGTTTTAAGTGTTAAAATGATCATACACTATTAAAATATACATTTGATTTTATAATTGTAAAGTGCACTTTGCTGTTAGATAGTTTTGACAATCTAAATTGTCAAAGTGGAACAAGAGAAGCCCTTAAACCGTCCATCTTCTCGTGATATATATATATATATATATATATATATATAGGTCAATACGGCATAAATGCCCCAGATGAAGTGCGTGCAAACTAGCACATCGAGAGAATCCACTTTTGATGTAAGACACTGGGAGGGAACCGCGGGCGGGATCAAGCGTGGGGATTAGAATCCATGCACAACCTGTTCTTCCACAAGGGAAAGAGGATACGGGTTGGCCATTGTATAACTCCCATCTATATTAAGCTCTAAATAATAAGTTTACAATATAATTACTCATGGATGGAAGATAAACGATCTCCTAAGAGAGGTAGAAACAAAGGCACTTTGCATCTCCCATTGATGATGTTAATGGCATGATCCAAACTAAATCTTACTCTATTTCTGAACATAGATATGATCCTCTCTTTATAAATTGCTTGTATGCGCTAATCCACATATCTCTTCAATTCCTCTAATGGAGGATAAAAGTAAGAAACCATCCCTAACGGTTTCCCAAAAAATGCCCCATTTACCATCCATTTCAAAATAATGGCTAGCTGCATGTTTTAGGCTTTAATGACATATATATATATATAGCATCTCCCTATCTATTCAATCAGCCATGGGAATGGGTTTTTTTAGTGACTAAGAGTCCTTGATCATGCTAATTAGTGATGGAGGGCTCTCATGACAATAATTAGTGATAAAAAGTTCTCTCTCCTAAACTCACCGAAATGGTGAAAAGACGCCGTCTAGTTTAGGTTTTTGTCCCTCAATTATATCAGACGGCCATCCAGTTTAGAGTTTTTTCTCACTTATATCAGATTTTCTGGACGGACAGTTGCATGGGATAGAAATCTTACTTTTGACCATGTAAGGAAGAGTCGAATCAGAATTCGTGATAAGCGTGCTATGTGCTTGCAGGATAAATAATCAATAAATCGTCCATTTATTCACTGTTGGGTGGCTAGAGAAGTCCGGGTTATGATTCTGTCAGTTTTCAATGTAGTATGGGCGTTTCCGAAAGGAGTTCAGGACCTAGTTACTCAATGGGGAGGAGTGTAGTTAGATGGTGGTAAGGGCAGTTTATGGGAGATTGTTGGTTTTGCTGTTATTTGAGGCATTTGGGTTGAAAGAAACGGAAAGGTGTTCAGGAAAATCAGAAATCCTGTTGGCATGGTCAAGAAAACAGCAAGGGATCTTGACAATCGATGGATTAGCCTGTCGAAGGTTGATGAGGGCTTTAACTTTAATGAAGAGTGGTACGACATGACGTTATACTAGTTTTTGTTCCGCTGGTGGAAGGCCTTCCCTAGGTTCTTTCCCACAATTTGTCGGTGTCGACTTATCTTTGAGTGTGGGGTTCTTTTTAGTTGTTGATTAGATTGCAACTTCTACCTCTCGATGTTCTTGTTTTCTTATTAATATATTTTTGTACGTTATCGATCAATATATATAACGATCTGAAATCTCATAACATCTTGATTGTAAGATTTTTAGACTGTACTATTGGATCGTAAAACACTTTTATGGACACTTTTATTAAGGAGAGGTTTGCCCAGATCGATTATCTAACCCACAATCGATGTCACTGGAAAAATAAGACCCTATGTCAGACGACTGGTAGTCGTCGGTGTAGAGTACACCGAATGCTGAGAAAGATTAATCACGTAGATAATTAAACTGAGTGACGTGGAGTGGGGAACTATCTGCTGTGATACTATGATAGAATTTCAAACTCAATCTCACAAAACCGATTTATAAGAAGAGGTTTGCTTAAGTTATATATAACCCAAGGCCTCACAACCAACTGATGTGAGACTATTCTAACTAAAGATTAAAATTTTGATTATCATTTTAGTTTTGGAGGAGGCCGAAACCGAAATTTTTACTGAAAATTTGATTCCCATACAAAAATGACCAAAATTTTAGTTCTGGTGGAAACCGAAACCAATAATTTCAGCCAAAACTTTGATCTTGATTCTAGCTAACACAGCCTGGTACTTCTTGATCCCCAAAATAACATACTCTGGAAAATAATTTTACAACTTTTTGCCAACAAATCAGAGGTCCCAAAAAAAAGTTACGCCCAATTTAGTGTTTTAATTTTTTGAGCCTTTGATCAAATTTTCAATAATGGTGGATAAACATCTTTAAAATATTTTTATGGATGAACGTCTTTAAAATATTTTGCCCAACTTGGGATGAGACCTGAACCTCAGAATTCTAAACGACATGTATCAAGATCCGGAGCCGCCATTTAGATACTCTCATTTATGCGGCCTCATCACAGTGTACATATGAATTGATCTAATCCATCCAAAATGTGGTCGACACCGTTGATCGACGAGACCCAGTCCAGAAATCACATCAACTGGAGCTTTCATATAGTGGATCAATCACCTACATTTTGGTTTGTGGTGACTTCGACAACTGTCCCCAAAAAGGGTCCATCGATTGGATGGATAGAGGCATCCCATCAGTGTAATTTTTTGAGGTACGCTTAATAAAAGTGACCACAAAAGTGAAACAGACCGAAACAACGGTTCAGTGGATGTCCACTAAAGTGTTTTCTACAAGCCACGACAAAACCAAAATTTTCTTTCTATTATGTCCAAATTTTTTTAAAGGTTGCTATTACTATTTACTACCACACCGCTTTATATTAGAGCAACCTCCCTTAAACAAAGGAAAAATTACTCTAATAGCTAAAATAAAAATTATTTTTGGGCCCAATCTTTCATACAATGATTTCCCAAGATGAGTCTTATCATGAGAGAGTTAAGATGTGGATTCCATGTGGTGCACATCCCAAAAAGTGAACACGTATCATACCACTAACTTCCTAAAAATGACTTGAAAATCATGTCTCTGTGTGATGTGTGCTACATAATTTTTTAATCACTTTTTGAGAGGTTTGTCACATGAAAGTTAAAAAATTAATCATTTAATGGTATGTCCATTATCTAAAGATCTATCGTGTGAAGGAGGATTGGGAAGAAAAACAATCTCCATAATTTAACTTACAACAATCAATAGTTTTGGACGAAATGGGTGTGCCTACCTTTTCAAGGTGTGCAAACATTGATATCTTAAAAATAAAAAAATTAAAAAAAGAAAAGAAAAAAGCATCGACAAATCTTGAATTTAAAATGGGGTATAGTTATGTATGGGTGAAACATGGCACATGATTCCAATTAGAAAAACCTCAAGGGGTTAGGTGAGTTGGTCAGGTATCTGCTTTCAAAAGTAGGAGACCTGAGTTTGAATCCCCTCCCCCCCTTGAGGCCACCTTAGGGATTTATATTCTGTGCTGACTCGACATGTGCTGGATTTGGGGTGCGCATGTGCCCCTGGGATTAGGCGGGTGTTCTAAGAGGCTCGGATACCCAAGTTATATATATAAAAAAAAATTCAAATTAAAAAAGTCATGTCTCATTATTTAAAGGCTAATTTTTTCTTTGCAAAATTATAAACGATGGACAAATGTTGATAGAAAATTTTGCAGACAACTTATGTGGCGCGACGTGATTGGCTGTAAAGCTTGGGCCCTACTATGTGTGCAGCCAGCCGCATCGCGCCACATACTCTATCTGCAAAATTGTCTATGAAAAATTTATCCATTCTATATCACTTTCCTTTTCTCTGTATAAGGTTGTGTTTGGGTTAGCTTTTATAAGAGCAGAAATAGCTCTCTGCACTCCGGTGGTACCCATATATGAGACAAAAGTAATTATAGCCGGTTTAATGGATTAGTTGTGTTTTAGCGGATGGTCAACGTTAGACGTGACGTAGTGCACCAATTCATTTGTCATTTCTTTTAATGGAATTTTTTTTCACTATTATAATGCGAGGAGGCATGTGAAACTACAATTATTTTCAATTTTTTATTATAATTTTTTTATTTTTGATAGAAGACAACATGCTTTCGATTTATTTTAAAATTTTGAAGTCAACTAGTTAATGACAAATACATTTGTTTAAAATTTATTAGAAGAGAAATTTAGGGGTGCAAATAGTATGGGTTCAGATGGGTTAAGTATTAACTTAAAACCTAACTTGTTAACCAATTCTCTTGACCTAAACCTGAATTGACTTGTGAACTTTTAAACCTTGACTTAAACTTGAGGCCCATCAGTTAAAAATATCGTAACTTGAACCTAACCTATTAGTTGGGCTTGGACCTATACCTGGATTTGTACCAATTTGAGCCTGACCTAGACCTTACATAATTGCATTTTCGGGTTTGAAATGTCAAACAGGTGCCGAGTCAGGCTCAAGCCCAGACACAGCTTAGAGTGTGTTTGTTACTCACGCGGGGAGTTGTAGAGGGCTAAAATGGGTTCAAAATACTTGGTTTGCCAGAGCGGGTAAAAACCCACTCTGGGGAGCGGGAAAGGAGCGGACAGGTACTGGTGTGTCCCGAATGGGAACGTTGCCAAATGCGGCCTTAGAGTCACTGCAACGACCAAGTTGTTCAACCGGGTGTGGCGCTGTTTACGAGCTCTACAATCGGGTTCGTCACTGTTTACGGGTTGGCTGCTGTTTACGAGCTCTAACAAGAATCATGCGTCTCCACTTATACTCAGATTGTTAGTATCCCTAAGAAGGAAGCATATTTACCACATTAATCAATTAATACTTACATTAAAGAAGGGCTGCTCTATTCTCACCTATCGAATCATTGAGGGAACCTAAATTGATAATCATTTAATTTTTTGAATAAGACAATGAAGATTATTTTTCATCCCAATCTTCCAAATAATGTATCTAGAGACAATGGGCTTAGAATCAGACCTTCAATTTTTTATTACACGTGGCACATATCGTAAAAAAGTGACCTTAAAATCTCGTAGCACACATCACGCTCACATGTCATTTTTAGGCTATTTTTGGGAATATATACCACCTAGAATAAAAAATTGATCGTTTAATAATACGCTCATAATCTCAAGATCTATAATGCCGATGACTAGGATAAAAATCAATCTCCATTGTATGATTCAAAACAGCTAATTATTAAGTGAGAATAGAGCTTCAAACTTGAAAACGATAAAATTTATGAAGTATCGTAGGAACTCGTATCAATCCCCACAGTTGGAAGCCGCTACATACTGTTGTGAAACTTCATAGTATGTGTTGTCATTTCAAATGGATTATGACTACCTCTAAATGCCATTGACCCCTTTGAATTAGATGATGAAAATTATTTTTTGTACCAATATTCTACACAATGGATTCAGATATTATGGGCGTATCATTGGATGGTCAAATTTTCATTTCGCATGACATAAATCCTAAAAAAGTGATCCAAAATCATATAGCACTCATCACACTCAAACCTAATTTTCAAGTCACTTTTTTATTTCTGCGCCTCGTGGAATCAAAATATGATTGTCCGTTGTATGCCCACGATCTCGAGATTCATTGTCTAGAAGATTGGGATAAAAAACAATTTTTATTGTCTAATTCAGTGGGTCTATTGCTTACAGAGTGAAAAAAAAGGAAAGTGGTCGAAAGGAAAGGAAATACTCTATAATCCCGCATTTAACAATAAATAAGGTGTCTAAAAATTGAAAGGAAAATATGTTCGTTTTCCCCCTTAGGAAACCGCTAAATTCTATCTTGATCGATTTTAAAATATACCCTTGAAAGTGCACAAGATCAGTTGTAGCACGGTGAAATCAAGGCTGTTGTACTCACAGGAAAGCGTGAAATTTAATTAATTCTTAAAGAGAAAAAGACACCCAAGGGAGAGAGTTCGATTTGCCAGATAATTACCATACTATTCTAGGTGCAATAAGGGAAAAGTAATCTATTCAAGAACAAATTCTGATAAATAAAAAGACAACTTGAGGAATGATCACGGAATTTGCTACCCAAGATTTATAAATTTTCTAATATTAAACTCACAAATTATAATACATCAATCATATCATCATTTATCTAAAAGAAAAATGAATTGTAAGAAAACGTGATTATTGATCCGGCATATTTTATCTAAAAACTATGACTCAGCCTATCATTGCGATATGAATCATATAAAAAGTATAGCGTATCTCAAAATTCTAAATCACGATAATGAGCAAATAATCACTTTACAGCCTAGATCGGCATGCAGGTACAAATCTAGATGGAATGACTCGTTTATAGTCGTTGATAACCTAGGTCAACGTCCATAATTGAACATTAAAAAAATATTCAATTAAACATACTTTTTAGCAGAATAATTCCATGATGAAACTAAGAAATTATGGAGTTAATAATATAAACGTTACTTATGTGGGGATCGCATCCTCCTTGAACAAATGTTTTAACCGCTCATCCTTGATGTGTAATCTCGTTGTACACTCGAAGTCATTCTCTTAAATATGTACTCTTTATTTATCACAAAAATCTCTTTATAATGTTTTGGTTCCTAGGTACAAATTAAGCTCCAAAAATTATAAGAAAAATAATTATAAAAACCTATATACAATCTGCCGAGAGAAGAAGAAAACTAAAGGAAAATAGAGAACAGAACAAGAGCCAAAAAGCTAACCCCTAACTCAAAATCATAGCTTTATTTTTATAGGAGCTGATGTGACAGCCCAGATTTTTGCACCCAAAAATCCGTGCCATCAGGATCATACTCTGGATGATCCTCGGGATAAAGTATAAGTGTCTGCTCGTAAAGCGGAAGCCAAGCAGACACAATCCAGCAGTGGTAGATCGAGTCAGTCATCTAAGAATGCATTTAACATAAAGAACAATAATTATAAAATAATTAATTTTATATAAACCAAAGAATACACATTCTCAAAAATGAACAAAAAAGAATCATTGGTGATGGACATCCATCACCCAAACAATGGTTCCCGATAGTGGTTCCGAATAGAATGCATAAATACTACAATAAGTAATTATACTAAAAATATATACAAAAGTGGCCACCAGGCACACAATAATCCAAAAGGTCAAAATACAGGACATCGGACTCAAGTATCCAGGCTACGGGTAGAACTCGTCCGCCTGAATGTCTGTCTCCTCGTCCTCGGCCTCAGCCTCTGGATCAGGCTGGTAGTTTGGGTCGCTCTCTGTGCTGGGAGCTACAGCCTCAGAACCTAAAATTGATTTAGAAAGCAGGGTGAGCTACATCATAGCTCAATAGAAGAATTTCAACTAAACGCAATGAATATGCAGATCATGCTATCTCATAACAGAATTCAAATCAGGAACGCATAATCATGACGAATTAACTAAGAGCTGAAGTTTTATGCAAGAAATTAGATGTTATGCAAGTATATTATCAAAGAACTTAAATTGTGTGTATTTAACTTAAGAAACTCCCGTGACTATATAGCACGGAGTAAACAGGAATGTCCGATAGGAAACCCCAACCAATCGTCGTTCACATGAACAATTTTGAAAGTGCAACAATGCCTCATCTATGGAGTGCAATTGTGCGAGGATTGGCAGTGCACAAGTGTGCAGCATCGGATATACCGGCCTGGTGGGGATTATCTGGTTTAAATTATCAAATTACATACATATATACCTCACAGATCAGATGGCAGAAATCAGAAGCAAGTTTCAGAATATGAATCAGGAAACTGAAATCAAAATAGCAGGAATCATGATATGCATACATGCTTGGTAAAAACAGAAATCAGGACATAGATATGAAATAAACATGGAATCATACTAAAAAACAGTTTAAGTTGATTTTCTCCTACCTCAGGTCAATTTATCTTCTAAGCAAATCCAAAGTCTTTTCAAGGTGTCAGGGTTTGATCCTAGACCATAAACATAGTACTTTAAATGTTAGGAATGTCAGAAAGTTAACCGGCACAACGTCCGGTGGTGTTTAACCCATAAAATCCAAAAACAATAAAACAGGGGTGATTGATCGATCACCACTCTTATTGATCGATCAATACCCCTTGTTGATCGATCAATACCTCTCATTGATCGATCACCCCCCTCTTAGCTCTCTTTCTGCAACAAGCCAATTGATCGATCAATACACTTTATTGATCGATCACCTATCATCATTGATCGATCAATGCACTCATTGATCGATCAATAACCTCTCTTCTCTTCACTTTTAACACAGCTTAAATTGATCGATCACCACTTTGTTTGATCGATCAATGCCTCCTGTTGATCGATCAATAACCTCATTGATCGATCACTAACCTCATTGATCGATCACTAGCCCATTTTCAAAATTTTCCATCTTCTGTTCACATTATCTGCCTATACAGATTGATTGATCAATGCCCTCATTGATCGATCAACACCCTACAGTGATCGATCAATACCTCTGTTGATCGATCACCAATAGTTCATTGATCGATCACTCTCTTGTTGATTGATCAATGCCCAAATTGATCGATCAATGCCCTTCGGGCATTGAACTTCCATAATTTAGGGGCTTCTGTTCCCTCTCTGTTTTATACAGATTGATCGATCAATGGCTTTCATTGATCGATCACCACTTATTATTGATCGATTAATACACTCATTGATCGATCAATAATGACAGGAACTCTGTCATTAATGGAGTTCATCTCCAACCATATTTTCCTATTTTTTTCATTAATGGTTCTCAACAACCATTAACACCACATCCAATGCACCTACTTGGGCTCCCCATTTGCCCCTATTTAAACATACAAACTCACCTTTGCTTGGGCCCTCTCGGGGTTTCGGCAAATCACTCCGGATGAGGGTTTCGGATCTAACTCTCGGGGTTCGTCCCCGATCCAAGTCCGAAGAGCAATCGTTTAGTCCTGATTCCGCATGCATAGACTTCACACATACTTAGACCATGACTAAGCTCATCTCATTAAACTCTACCTACCTTAGCTTAGGAAACCCATCATCTTAATCTTGCTAACCTTGTTCTTTTCTCCAAGAACCCTCTTGAAAACCCACCTAGCTACAGGTTCTTACTTACAGGAGCACTAGGGCAAGTGGGAAGAAGAAGAAGAAGAAGGGGGCCTCTCTTTCTCTAAGTCTTCCTTCCTTCTCCTATAAGTTACTAAACAGATATTTCTATTTGCCCCTAGTTTATGTTCCGGTGTGGAGCACAAACACAGTCGCTACTGCGCAATGTGTCACATTGACCATTTACACAACTCAGACTTGAACGAAAACGCACGTGTGAACTCATCTAATCACAGTGTAACCTTATCTTAACTAATATTAATTCTAAAGTTTTAAATCAGCCTCGAATTCCGTGCCGAGCACGTAGATCGAAACAGTTGGTTCGTGTTCTAGATTTTCAGGGTTGTTACAGCTGACAAGAAAATTTTCGTAATAGTCTTAGTCGATTGAGAGTCTATTCTCAATCGATTGAGTCTAAATTGACTAAATTCGAATTTGAGTTCGAATTTGATGTGGAGGGAAAAAGCTGTCCTTTTTGTCAATCGATTGAGAATTTGTTCTCAATCGATTGACACATAGGTGTAAGATCTTCCTTCTTCTAATGGATGTTAGGCCAATCACTTATTTTCATGGATTTTGATGCTTCTGCTGACCATTTGGTCAACTGTTCCTGTGTAACCTTTAATTATTTCATTTTATGCTCCTTGAAGATCAAATGATCTTCAAAGAGCATAGAAACACCTGCAATCACTAAAACTATATAATAGTCATCAGATGCTTTCATCGGATAGCTAAATGTAGGAATTAAGGTGCGAAATATAGTCACATTTCGGCACCGATCATATCTCGCTACCAAAATCTCTTTCTCTCTCTAAAAACCTTGCTCTCCACAAAATCTTCTCATCCATACTCTTTCTCGAGAATCTCTCTCCACGAAATCTTTCTATCCACCTTCTCACTCTCTCTCTCTCCTTGCCTCTCGATGTGCAATCACTCTTCTCCACAAAATCTGTCTATTCATGTGCTCTCTTTGCGAAATCTCTCTCTCTCTTCTCTCCTCGATACGCAATCTCTCTCTCCCTCCCTCTATGCTATTAATCCATCCCAACGGCGAAAAATGACGAATTTCTATTGATTTTAAAAGAGTTGGAATCCATGAGATATTTAAATTCATTTATACCATTTTCCTAAAAAATATTCAACTTGATCTAAAATCATTAATAGAAAGTGACACTTATTCTAGAGGTAGAATAAGGTGCCTTAACCGTCCACAATCTCACTGGCGGACGTGTTAATGAGTTCATGAAGTCAATGTCCAAATAAGATTTTGTTAGAAAATTGTAGGGAATGGTCAGGTCCTACCATGCAGAATCGGATTTCCAGTCTTATCCCATCTGCTGCCCTTGGGAATCGGAGAATCTTGACTTTTTTGGTTTTCACTTTTTATAGCTTGACGTGCAGTCAAAATTCTCATATTTCCAAGGGCAACAAATGGGGTAGGACTGGAAATCCAACTAACCATTCCCCAAAAATTGCATCACAAAAGCATTTCCGTCATCATGTTATAAATGAACAACTAAAATAATAAGGAAAATAATAAATGTAGGAGAGATTTGTTGAGGACAAAATGCACGCAACTGATGTGGCGTGATGTAATGGGCTGTACCGGCCTACATTAATTGAGCCTCATTGCACTTGCAGTCAATTGCGTCATGCCACATCAGCCCCTTGCATTTTATTTGTATAAAATTTGTCTTCCATATAGCTCTATGTCTTAATAATAAGTTTGAAAAATGATATGATGACTAGTGGCAAGTTTGGGTTCGACAATAATTTGTCGGGGCTAAAATTCGAAAAAATTTGACAAGTTCCGAGAATAATTTGGAGAAAAAATAAAATTAAAATAAGACTAAAAAGTATAATTTTTTTTTTAAAAACTAAAAATTACAACTTATTCAAAAAGTCCTTGAATTATTTACAAATTACAAAATTTTAAAAAGGCACGATTTTTTAAAAATTCGTCACTAACAAGTAGAACCTTAAATTCACAAATTTTTTATAAAATTTTCAAAAATTCAACAAATTTTTGTGATTATGATTAGATCTATTTGAACCCCTTTTCATTTTTACCTCCGGCTTGGCGTTGCCCACTCCATTAGGTACTTGACTTGAGTGTTGATGCTCTTAGCACTTAGATCACTTTTTGCAACATGTGCGATGTAGAATCATCATATGTTCTGTGCACTATAAAAGAACAAATTATCCCCTATTAACAAAAAATTATTAAAGACTATTAGCGGCAGTTTTTTATTAATAGTGATAGTTTTTGATTGCTGCTAATAGTCTTCATTTTTTATAGTGGTGTAATTTGGTATTCATGATATTGAGATCTATTTTGTAAAAGATTTGAATGAAAAATGATCTCTATCATCTAATTTAGAGAAAAGCCATCTAAAATTAACAACATATTGCATTTACACGGTAGCCTTTAACTTTATATGGCGTGTGAGAGAACTTTGAATAAAATGTTGAAGATCCTTTTTGGTCCAAAAGTTAGATCATGACGCACCTTCCAAACATTACACATGTTAATTTTACATGGCACACATATCAAAAAAGTGACCATAAAATCAGGTTTGAGCGTGATGAGTGCCACATGATCTGAAAGGTCACTGTTTTGAGATGCCTGCCACATGAAATAAAAAATTGTCTATCTGATGATACGCCCATGATCTCAAGATCGGTTGTATGCAAGTTTGAGACGATCTGTATCCCCTAATTGAAATCAGTCAATAGGTTTTAAGTCTAGGCGCCCTCGCCTGAATTTAAGGTCACTGTTTTGGGATGACTGCCACATGGATTTAAGGTCACTGTTTTGGGATGGATATATGTCGTGTGAAATAAAAAATTGACCGTATAATGGTACGCCTATGATTTCAAGATCCGTTATGTGGAAGATTGAGTCTGACGGTATGCCAATGATCTCATGATCCGTTGTGGGGAAGATAAAAAAGAAAAACGATCTACATCCTCTTATTGAAATCAGTCAATAGGTTTTAGCGTGAGTGCCCTCAAGCAGAGCCTATCATTGGGACATATTTCATCCAAAGAATCATGCTTACGAGAGAATTAGATTTATGACACCGCTAGGATTATTTGATCTGAATCCAATCAGTACAATGATCTTCCATTTGAACGGTTTGGATCGATGTATACCAATGTCATGTGCGTGATACAGATGAAACGACCACCATGTTCGGTGGTCGAGGCTGTCACCTAATTCAAAACTCAACTTTTAAATTACCTTTCCCTAGATTCCTAGGTGCATGGTGGGGCTATCACACAAAAGGTGGGAGAAGAGTGATGACATCTTTTGGTGTAGTCCACTAGTCCACTTTTGGTAGCACGAAAAGTGAGAGAATCCCTCAAAAGCAAATGTGGCAATTGAATAGAGACTACCCCTCGCATCAACTCTTCCCCTTTTCTATGTCAAACCACCGTATTCTATGCAACACATGCTACACTTTCCCATACAGCCTCAGAGAGAGAGAGCGGCAGAGAGAGTTGTTGCACTTTCCAATATAGCCTCAATAGGGCTGGGCATAATACTGACCGAGCCGATTTGACTGATTGAAGCCGACCGAAATCTTAGTTCGGTTTCTGTTTTAGTGTAATTCTGTTCAATTTTGATTTTGAAAAAGTGAGAGTTATGAGTTCGATTTCGATTTTAACGTAAAAAATTTGAAACCAAACCAATAAGAAATTGATAATAGGGTATATCTTAGGTGTATAAAAAATAGGTTTTATTTTTTTTTTTTGTTTTAAATAATAGGATTTATCCAAGTAATGCGTATTATTATTTATGTTTTTTACAAGTAATAGGTATTATTTGTAAAAAGAAAATGTTATAAATAATAGGTTTTATCTTTTTTTACAAATAATAGGTATTATTTGTAAAAAGGAAATTTTACAAATAATATGTATTATTTGTAAAAAGAAAATAAAAACAATAGGTATTATTTGTAAAAAAATTAAAAAAAAAAAAAAAAATTTACAAATAAAAAAACTAAGATTTAGAAATTGAAAACCGAAAATCGACTGAACCATAACTATCGGTTTGGAGGCTTATTGGTTTGGTTTCGATTTGAGAAACTAGAAACCGATAGTTAGTGATTTAATTTCAGTTTACCATGAAAACTGACCTGAATTGACCCGATAATATCCCTAGAGCTGATGGTCATTCGAAACTTCCATGGTGACTGAAGAAAAAAGAATGATAGGATGGTTTGATGTGATCAAGTGTCCTAATGCTTGTATCAACGTTTAAGCAGTATGACGACGTATGTGAAAATAAGTTTGCAGTGGCTTGTTTGCCTGAATCCCCAGACTTCTTGTCGCAGATGTTTCTTGTCGGTTATCGATTGGAATCGGATGGCCATGATTTTATCTTCTATTTAGTTTTTAGGGCAAGATTATGCTCCCTTTAATTGCGGTCATTATTTTTAGCTGAGACATGTGCTAGTAAATTATTTGAATTAATATATATATATATATATATATATATATATATATATATATATATATAGGGAGCCGGTTAGGTCCTTCAATGGAGGACGGTGAGGCACCCAAAATACTTTTTGAGTGCCACGTGGAGCACAGGTGAACAGTTTAGATCAAAGATGATCTAAACACATTGGAGATGAGTTTAAATTTTTTTTTTTTTTCAAATATGATCTAAACAATACACCCAAGGTCCACGTGATACCCAAAAAATGTTTTAAGTGTCACATGGAGCTCCAAGTGAAAGGTTGGAGGACGGTCTCCAACGGTGACCGTCCTCCCATGAAGGACGGAGGCCTTTTCCATATATATATATATATACCAGGCCACTTGGCGTGTGAGCATTTATTCAGAGAATCCAAATCCAAGGAAGCCGAGAATCTATACTGCGCACAAGTTTTTTTGGGCTGGTATTATTATCACGACACCTTATGTTAGTATCACCTCACTTAAAGCAAGCAAAAAGTCTTATTAAATAAAAAAAAACCCAAAAAAACAAGCAAAAAAGTGTTGACTACTTTAAATCAAACTATCTAGATCACTTTTCGTCTTAATCTTCCACACAATAAATCTTGAGATGATGGGTTTACCAGCAGACGGTGTTCATACGATGTTCATTCCACCCAACACACATCTCAAAAAGTGAACGTGACCACGTTGATGGTATGTAGTGTCCATGTTCACTTTTTGGGATGTGCTCCATGTGTAATCAACATATGACCGTTTAATGGTAGGCTTATAGTCTCAAGATCCATTGTGTGAAAGATTTGAACGAAAAACAATCTTGTTGTATTCAAAGCTATAAGTAGAATTTTCCTTTGCTTAAATGAGGTGGCTCTAACATAAGGTGGTGTGGTCGCAACACTAGCCTCTCTTTTGTTAGTTTACTTGTGAAATACTTATACTTAAAATAGTTGTTTCCCACCATTATATCCACAAGTTTTAATGGGTATGTGTTGACCAAATATCCAAGCCTTTACCATCGCCTGGCATACCTTGTAGCTAATATATATATATATATATATATATATATATATATATATATATGTCAAATAGATTATTTTTGAAAAAAACGAAAATATAAAATCACATTTCCACCATGTATTTATTAGATTGTTAAATATAGTGTCTATATCTAACACATCAACTTATATAATACGGTATCTAACCCTATATAAAATCGGTATATACATCCGACATATATTCATTGTTATGTATTGGATATGCTCGATATTTAAAATCATCATTGTAGGCCTCTTATAAGAATCAATGAAAATGAACTTTCACATATCTCTTTAGCCTTTTGATTTGTTAAAGCTCATTTTTCCTTTTGATTATTGCACCTAAGATGAGAGTACTCCATTTAACAAATGGAGTTAAATGGAGTTCAACTCTGAGGAGAGGCCAAATTGTATTATTTACCTCGTTGTTTGAACACGTGGAATACGACGCCATTGTCCTTGGTGTAAAAAGGAGTTGTGTATAGAAAGTCAACAATAGCCTATTTGTTGGATGTGAAGTTTTGAACCTCCAAAGGTTATTTGGCTTTTCTCTTGCTTTTAAGGTTTCCTTTTCAACCTTGTAGTGAAGCTGTATCTTATCAGAAATCAAAATATTCATAATTATTGTCATTCATTTATCTGTTGGGGAGGATTTATTGCCTTCGCCTACCACCACCATTGCTGGCACTGGTTTTCCATTTATAGCTTCACCCCAAAAAAGATTTCTTTTATTTTTGTTAAATCTCTTTTTCACCCTCTGTCTAACATTGACTTCGTTTTTCTTTTGAATTTTAATTTTTGTTATTATATTTTTTTCCAGTGTTAAAAATAGCCCAAAAGTCCCCATCAAAGGCCTCCTAATCTTACATCAACATATGTAGTAGTCATGGTAAGAAGCTAAAATCTTTCTGGGTTTTTCTCTTAGGCTTGATTTCTGTAAAGAGAGTTGGGTTTCTTGATCCAAAGCTCCATCATCTGGTGAGTTTTCTTGCTTTTTATTTTTTTCATTTTTTCAACTTAAATATGGTCTGGGTTTTTTTTCAAAGGAAGCAAAACCAATCTACCTTTCCATTTCCACCACCATCACCACCTGTTAGATCAGGAAACTACTATTCTGATAACAAGATCAGCCCAAGCATTTTGCTCATCATTATTATTCTAGCCATCATTTTTTTCATATCTGCTTTGCTCCACCTCCTTGTTAGATTTCTCTTGAGATCATCTAATGCAAGCCAAGATGATGAAGATGATCTTACTGTTCTACAAGGGCAGTTGCAGCAACTGTTCCATCTACATGATGCAGGTGTGGATCAGTCTTTTATAGACACTTTGCCTGTGTTCCAATATAAGGCCATTATAGGACTCAAAAACCCTTTTGATTGTGCTGTTTGTTTATGTGAATTTGAGTCAAATGATAAGCTTAGATTGTTGCCCAAATGTAGCCACGCCTTCCATGTAGATTGCATAGATACATGGCTCTTGTCACATTCTACATGCCCTCTTTGTAGGGGTAGTTTGTTATCTGAATTCCCCCCAAATGCCACTTGCTCTCCTGTTGTTCTTGGTTTTGAATCTAATAGTGAGGCCTCTTTGGAGCCTGGGTCAGATAGAGAAGCTGTTTTTTCCACCAGTACCCAAGTGGGTTTTCGCAGAGAAGGTGAATTAGGGTCTTCTTGTGGTGAGATTTTGGAGAAATCATGCGAAATTGCAGTAAAAGAAGAGGATGCTTCAGTGGGTTCGGAGGCTAAAGTGGTTTCGGTTAAGCTTGGGAAGTTTAGGAATGTTGATGTTGTTGTTGAAGGGGGTGAAGGCAGTAGTAGTAATATAGATGCAAGGAGGTGTTTTTCTATGGGTTCATTTGAGTATGTTTTGGATGATAGCTCTGTATTGCAGGTAGCCATTAAACCGACCATGCGAAAGCAGGCTAGTAAAAAGCTGGCTCTGCCGTTAACGCTGGGTCATCGGACGGCAAGGTCGGAATGTGATTGCCATTCAATGAGAGAAGGGTTTAAGGGATTTGATCTGTCGATAAAACCCGAGATGGATAAAGATGCTAGTATTAGTGGTCATGCTTCTATTGGGAGGAGCAAAAGAGAGAGCTTCTCTGTTTCGAAGATATGGATGAGGGCAAAGAAGGATAAGTCTGCGATCACGGATTCCTCAAGGAGGGCTACCTCTTTCCGATTTCCGGTGAATCAAGTGGCCACAAATGATTTGGAGACAAAGCATGACACTGGTAGGAGGGCTGTTTCAGAAATCGATGTTAGTGGGTGGGAGAGCCGAGGGAGTGAAATGGGTTCGGATGATGTTGGTAGCTGTACTAGTGCGGTGTCTCGGGCCCATACACCTTCTTTTGCGAGGAGAACATTGCTCTGGTTTGTAGGGAGACAGAACAAAGTGGTGCACTTATCTTCCTCTATGAATGTATGAATGTTGATATATATGGTAAGCAGTTTATGCTATTAGTTTTTTGAATTTTAAAGGGATGAAATTGGAAACAAAAGGAGCAACAGAAAATAAAAGATGCCCATTATAGAGTTTTTGTATTTCATTGTGGATGATTAATTCGTTTTTTGATTTTTTTGGCAAATTTGAATGTTACTTTTGCATTTGTTCTTGTGTGACTTTCTTGTTCTTCTCATTGAATCGTGAAATGGTTAATTTACTTGTTCTCAAAATATATGTTGTCACTCTTAGATTCCAATGCTCAATTCTTATCTGTTTTGATTCTTTTGAGATTACCTGTCTTTATGATTTTTGAATTTCGATGGGAGATCTCATAAGAGGATATAATACCAAGTGCCAATCCTTATAGTTGTAAAATGTGTGTTATGGAAGATTAATTGTGAGTAAAATTACACCCCCAACGTAGACCGTGCATTTTTTCTTAAAATGTTTGATTATGCTTTTGTGGAAGACTAAAATTTCTAAACTCCTTTAATTACTTCAATCTGTTTTGGTTGTGTTCTGTTTATTTTTACAACCTCTTGCATGATCCTTCAAATAGGTAGATTTCGATGTTAGGTTCTTGAAGAAAGGAAAACAAATAGTAGAGAAGGAAAGAGAACAAAAGATAACCATTCATTTGGTAGTTGTTTTATCACAGTTCTCATAGGATGTGGAGGATAGTTAAGAGTTTCCAATTCAAATGTTTGGATCTGTTCTGTGGAGGGCTTTGTTTAATTTCCTTTTTTGGCAAAATTTCCGACATTTTGAAAATTTTGCATTTTAATCACAATTTATTCATCATACAACTAAGTCACGAATAAATTACGAAAAGTAGGACAACGTTTCAGTGTAAAAAGGAAAACTGAAAAAAATATGTTAAAACTTTAAAGTCCTAACTCTACTCCCATTCCTTTCGTCTCTTCCTTTTGTCTCTTCTTCTTATCTCAGAGAGAGTCAATAAAGTAGAAGACAAAGAAATGTATATATATATATATATATATATATATATATATATATATATATATATATATATATATATATATTATAATCTGTTATATGAAATGCTTGACATATGAAATATATATTTTATATCATTATTGTAGAATTTCATGGGCCGAACTCAACCTCACAAAACTGGCTTGTAAGGTGAGGAGTTCCCAGATTATATATAGCCCAAGACCTCCAAGCCCACAGGCAATGTAGGACTATTCTAACACGGCCCTGCACGTGTTGGCGGGATGGAGCCAAGCCAAATCATGTGGACAATTGAAGTGGGTGACTGTGGAGTGGAGAAATACCAGCTCTAATACCATGTATAATTTCATGGGCTTAACTCAACCTCACAAAATCGGCTTGTAAGGTGAGGAGTGCCCAAATTATATAGCCCAAGACCTTCAAGCCCACAGGCAATGTGGGACAATTCTAACAATTATTAGGAGGCGCAGGGTTGTACGTAATTGTGCAGCCTGGGATGCTTCATTACTGCCATTTGGGTGCCACATGCACATGCTTGAGTTCAATTAACGACTGTTTAAAACAATGTGATTTACCAACATTGATTTTGTGTACAAAAGGTAAAAATTTTCAATGGTAAAATATTTCGGCGGAAAACTAAGATCTTTTATTCGTGAAATGAAGGGCAAAAAAGTCAGATTTTTTTTCCCTCTCCCTAGGGGATGTGGTCAACCTATAGAGGATGCTGTATAAGTGTGTAACTCGCTATCACGTGCTAGGCGTGTAGCGTGAAAACGCTGGACAGCTATGCACCTTCCCTTTTCTCTTTATTATATCATTTCAGAATCTAAGGTTGCTGAGCTTGCCAAACTATGTCTTATATGTTTACAGGCTGTGACGAGTTATTGTAGAAGCATTTAAAATATAGATGGATGTGGGGTATGAATGGCTTTATGAGAGCTAGTGGGGGCTTCTTTTTTTGGTTAAATATCATGAGTCACAAAGAGCAGTTAAGGCCTTTTGAATTTATGTTAATCTCTAACCTAATCCGTGTTTACAATTCAATAACTTGTCGTCACATCCACATGTTTATACTATTACTAAGATAATTCTTGATTAGCTTAGCGGTTTAGATTTATACTGTTCATTCCCGAATTGCCCCCACACGATGTCACATTACAAATTTGGCACTTCATTATGTATTTTCTAGTTACTTTTTTTAAGTGTCCTGATTTAGTAAATTGCAAATTTTCAACCTTAATCATACAAAATTACAAATTAGTCCTGGAATTACCCTGCTAATTAGTTTGCATTTTAGCAACCTTTACAAACATCCTGCACCCATTTGATAGCTGACTTGTAACTTAACTAGTTAACTGTCACTTATCATTAAGATGCTCAACATTTTATTGTTAGCTATATATATATATATAGCTAATGCCCAGGGTACATGTCACACTCGCTCATCCCACGTACCAGTCAGTGGAGATAAATTACTGCGAGTGGCCAACAAGGGATGTAATTCGAACTCAGAACCTCCTGCTCTATACTCAGCTGCTACGAAATAGTATTCAATGAAAACTTCCTTTTTTCCTAGAGAAACTGTTAATTTAAAGATCTAGTAAGGATAAACGATATGATTTTCGTAGACCCGAATTACTCATTATGCATTTGGGCTTCTTTTTTTTGCAATGTTACTTTCTGTATATATTGGCATCAGCTACTTTCTCACTAAAACTAATGACATTTATAATGATAAAAAATTAGTAACTACATTTATATAAACTTTGGAAGGGTCTTCCTAATCAAGCTTGTGCGCCTTGAAATCACACCAAAAACCCAATATACAGTAGTAAATGATTTCACACGCAGCTGTCTTCTTCCCAACTACATAGGAGAGAGAGAGAGAATGGTGCATGAAAGGGATATGCATGGTTGCAGATTTGTTTAAAAAGGTAGCTCTTTAAGTGATCCATAACCAACATGGACCACATTGATTAATGTTTTATGTGATTTCTCAACCACCGGGGAAAGCTTGATCAGGATTTTATGTCGTGTCGTAATCATGGTTTAGAATATCTGATTGCGAAGGATGTTTTGGATGCGAAAGAGACATTGTAGATACTCTACACAATTTTATCTCATCTAGCGTCTCGTATCGGTTTTATGCATGGACGATATGTATGGAAAACTGAGATTTTAGACCCTTGTTTTAACTGTGTAGATTATTTTATACTGAAACCATGAGGTTTTCCTATAGCTGTTCTTGTTAATCTAGTTGTTTGGTTGGAAGATCTATGTGATTCTGATAATCATAGTTAAATGTATTTGAGCCTCATCTAACGTCCAAATCCGTGATGTACTACTGTCGATGCTCATGCCAAGTATGCATTGGCAAACTGGTCAACCCTGTGAGAGTTGCGGAGGTTCGGAAGGCTCTAAATCTGTGAAAGTCAGTTTTTGACTGGTTTAGAGCCGGTGCACGTCTGAAAAGGTAAAATATGTACATTTTCTAATTTGGTAGTGGTGGTGCACGTCCGAAAAGGTACACTCATCAATATCTGCTCATATCCTAGGGCTTGGCCAGTTTGGTGGAGGGAGATTCACTAATCGGGCCCTCATTCGCTGATTTGGCCGCGTGCGGTCCGCTCATTTGATGCAAACTCATCCCCAATAGCAATTTGGCCTGAGACAATTTGGATGAGGTGTTGGAGTGGATAAAATTTAGATTGCGACAAATGACCACTTGAATATTTTTTGTTGTGTTTTGGTTTCCCCGAGCTGTTTTTTGTGTTTCTGAGCTCATTTTTTGTTGTATAAATTTAAAGAGGATTGGGACTTTACAACTGGAGTGTAGTAAAAAATGCTATATCTGGGTGTCATATCACATGCCACAGTGGCATGATCAACCCAACAAAACACCCGTTTTGAATTAATCAGTCATGGGGCATGTGATTTAATTTTTTTTCTTCTTTTTTACAACTTTAAAAACCTCCGTTTGATAGGGCAAAGATAAGGTAAGCCTAATCGATTATATGCATTGATTTTAGGTATCTTTGACCACATTTTTAATGGTGGATACGCATTAGACAGAGTCTAATTTTTTTGGGTGATACCTACTTGTTATTATCTAAGTTGCCATCCCGATCTTTGTGATGGGTGCCACATGATGCCCAAATGGTCTGAATGGGTATGCTCAAGGGAAAGATGGGTGCCACATGATGCCCAAATGGTCTGAATGGGTATGCTCAAGGGAAAGTTCGTCCGTCCGAAGAGGCATGTTCAAACAAAAGATTTGGATCAGCTACGAAGCCTATGATACCATTTAGAGACTTTTTGGAAAAGCATATATATATATATTCTCAGAAAAGTTAAAGATCCCGACCTGCTCAAGTAATAAGAGATAGGTGAGCTTTATGAAGTAAAATCTTCTGCTCAATGGATCTTGTGATCATGGATTTACCATCAGACGATCATATGTTATTTTATGTGGCATACATCTCGAAAAACGATCCAAAAACCATATTTGATGTAGGCCCATTATCATGTATGCCATGTCTAATGGTAGGGCCCCACTATCTCAAGATGCATTGTGTAGAAAATGATCATCATTTTCTGATTCAAAGCAGTCAACGATTTTATCATGTGAAATCTAGGTTGACAAGAAAGAATCTCTGATTGCAATTAAAGGTACCCTAAAGCAAAATGTAAGTCCATTTGTACTCCATTACTGGACCATTTTAAATGGTATATTCCATTAGTCAAGAATTTACAATGGTGGTTGATGCCTTGATGGTCTAAGGTTTATATGGTGGTTGATGCCTTGATGGTCTAAGGTCTTTCAAAATCTCGTAGAGATTAATGTGGCATCCAAAATATTATTTGAGTGTGATGGGGAACATATGGGAATGACTTAGATAAACTTTTAAAAGCAGATTTGAAAATTTTTATTTTTAAGGCCTCCATCAAAGTTTGACTAATTTTAATAGTTTATATTTCGAGGCTCAAAAAATACGTGATAGAGATGAGTTTTCAATTTTTTTTTTTTGCTAAATATGATCTAAGAAATGTACCTGTGTTTTGTGTGCGATCAATTTGGTGTCATCCTATCAATTAACGGTTTTTCTCAATCTTGGAAGATGCTAGAGCGTCCTCCAATAGAGGATGGACACCTTTTATATATATATATATATGTCCGGAACTCTTGGTTTGCCTAGCTAATGTATGGACATGTGTGCAGACCCTGTTTACATGGTTGGGTAAGTAAAAGGGTGAAATCTGTGAAGTGGCCTCTAAGGGGTGATTCGAACTCAAGTCTCCCGCTTCTTCTTAAGATGAGTGCAGGTACCTTTTTCAAATGAACGTGCAATTGGGGGAGGATAATAGAGAATATTTAGTATTGCTAACGCATGATAATAAGATAGTATGAACTGACTTAAGATTAGGATCTTAAAATTTAGGATTATATTAGTTGTTGTTGTGATATCTTTATCTTTATAGCCCGTATAAAATTATAGTACGGCCGTGACAGCTCAGTTTATGTCATGTGACGCACATTTTTTTGTCAATTCAAGTAGTCCAAGTAGCAGCTTATCATTTTTCATGTCTCAGCCAATAAATTATAATAGCTTTGGAACCACCACATAAATATTAACTATTGAAAAAGTATCTACTATGGGCCATATTAAAGTGTATAGTTTAGAAGGCTCAAATGGTAGATCAGCCCTTTGATGTAAAGTTAATTTTATTCACTTCTTGAAGGAAAATGATATATATATATATATATATGGTTTTGGTAGATCAGCCCTTTGATGTAAAGTTGATTTTATTCACTTCTTTGAAGAAAATGATATATATATATATATATATATATATATATATATATATATATATATATATATATTGAAAGAATAATTTTATTAATAAAAGAAAAAATATACCCCAAAATTTTCACAAGGAATGAAAATGGGATACAACTCTTCCGAACAAGAAAGGAAAATCTGACTTCCCCGGAATAACTGACTGGACAGGAGAGCGGCACGGGAAACCTCAAGGAAAGGGAAACCCACACCAAGGAGGAAATCGGAGAATTCGGGAAAAAAACCTTTGAGGGGAAGAGACAAATCAACTATCCCTGAAACAAAATCAAAATAAAACTAATAGATTTGTAATATGAGTTGTTTGAAAAGAGCAATGGACATGCCTTATACATTTAAGTTTGATATTCTCGAGGGTAACTTACTTCATTACACACTAATTTGCAACAACGTGGTTCTCAATCTCGTGATCAGGTATTATGGATAGGAGTATGGATCAAAATTTCGGATGAAACCGATATGTATGGGTTTCAGTGGTGCCTGATACGATAAATATAATATATATTTATCAGGTACCCCAAGAAATAGGTAAGCTATTATCCGATACAGACAATGTATCATTTATATCGGACGATAATTTCAAACAAAATTTAAGAACGGACGTCTGTGGATTCAGAACAAAAAAAATATATATATTTATACCAGGCCGATGCATTCAATATATCGGCTGGTATACCGGTATGCATCTTCTAGACTCTAGAGGACCTGAATGATACATCCCAGATTCCGAGATTTTGATCTATGGATAGGAGCAACTAATGAACGGCAAAATCTCATCTGATTTTACCCTTCATTTTTCACCATGATTGATGCCATTGACTGTCAAGCTGCTGCTATGAATGAAACCCCATCAGGAAAATGGGTGCTACATGGCTGCATATTAGTGTGGGATCAAGTAAATTATATGGTCTATGGTATGACTACCTTTACCCTAGTCTGAAATGCGCAATGGACAGGCCCAACCGGTTGAGCTTTATAACAGTTTTAGAACCTTTGTACATAACAGATTTTGACAGGGAATTATTTTTGCCCCAACTGATATGAAAATGGAAGCCGATGAATTATATAATAGCCGCCTCACTTAAATAAGGAAAAACTTATTAGCTTTAAATTAGACGGTCACCATAATTTTTTATCCTAATCTTCCACACAAAAGATCTTGAGATTATGAGCCTACTATGAGACAATCAGATGTTGATTCTAGGTGGCACAAATCCCCAAAAGTGATTGTGAATCACGTTTGAAGGTACACTAATTACGTTCACTTTTTGGGATGTGTGCCACGTGAAATCACCATCTCACCATCTGATGGTAGGCTTATGAGCTCAAGACCTACCTTGTGGATGATTGTGATGAAAAACGATACCATCATCTAATTTAAACCAGTCAACAAAATTTTCCTTCATTTAAGTGAGGTGGTTGTAACATAAAGTTCCTAAAAATAAGAGCAACGGATGTCATTAGAGTACACAGATCGGATAATTAAAATCTCCCAATGAGTGTAATTTTTTGACACGTTACCCTTCACTGTATGATCTATCACCTTGACAATATGGATTACTGACATCTTAAACCATTAATGGTTTAAATAACAATGATGAGAGTCGCTCCACAAAAGGGGGTAATGGCTCATGAGCGACATTTAAATGATGTAGCACCATTAAATTTGTAACATTTATCTCACACCATTGAAGTGAAAGATTTATCATTGTGCCATGTGGCGCATATCTTGACCAATCTAAATTGTCCAAATGGCAATCCATTTGTTGTAGCATATCTCAGCCCAAAAAACCATGCCTATAAGTTGATATGAACCATCCTATTGATGAACTTTGATATTATCCATTTAAACTAAAAACAATGATTGGTATTATAGTCAACAAATTGGATGATTCGAATCGCTAAAGAAGCTTGATTTTTGGACCAATTTCCTTTGATGTATGATCTATTACTTTGATGGTGTGGATTACCCACATACTCAACTATTAGTGGTGTGAGATCATTTAAACACCAAATTAAAATGACGGTGAGAGTCCCTCCCCCACAAAAATATCTAGTTATTTGTCACAAAACACACATACACACAAACTTAACTTTTGTCACATCTTCAACCTCCCTGGGTGAAACAAAAAAGTATTGAAAGAGGAGTTAAAAAAGAGGTTGAAAAAATGACCAGAAAATCATCAATTTCTCCGGTATTAAACAATTTTTGACTTAGAATTCATAAGAACAAAAAGAAGAAACGAGCTCATCCAATTTGATGGAGCTAACCTTACCAATTTTCGACTCGCGAGCGTTGACTAAGGGGCTGTTTAATTTGGATACACGAAATACGTGGTAACGTGGTATGGTAAAACGTTTTATTATGGATTCAGCTGTTTGAGTGTTTTTAAGGTGGTAAATGTATTACCTAAGGTATCAAATTCGGTATCGGTCTCGGGTATCGGTTTGCTGAGAACCAATACGACTCAGCTGATATATATCAGCCTATTTAAAAAAAAAAAAAATAATAATAAAAAAGAAAATCTATGTCTTGACTGAAACCGAGACGTATCAATCGATACCCGGTACGTATCGGCCGATATAGTATCCGATACTGAGTTGGGATATCGATACGTATCGGGCTGATACGTATCGGAATAGGCCGATTTTTTTACCTTGGTATTACCACTATTTACCACAAAACACCAAAACATGTTACACCTCTCCCTCGAGAATAGGGGAGAAATGTAGTATTACCAGTTCTTCCCAAATGGACCCTTAAAGATGAATAACTTTACTGCATATTCCTGCAAGTTAGGAATACTTGGTTAAAAATCAACTTTACCACGTTTTATCAGGTTCAATCCAAACAGGCCCTTAAAGATAAATAAAATTTCTGGACAATATTTCAGCAATGGTGAAATTATGGAGAAAATATCTATGGAACCCATAGTCCCTACATATCATTTATATTTATCAGTTTTCAGTTTTCAAATACTTGGGTTAGTAGCTCGAATTGATCTACTAACGGCTCTTTGTCCTCTGTCATAAATTACAAATCGGCATGTATTGCTTCTGAGTGAAACCCCAAGGCGCTCGGTTCATTCCTAGAACTAATGCTGTCAAAACCTCTGGCTTTCTGTCTGATTGAATCCCCAAATAAAGCAATGAAAGAAAATTGATCACATCCCATATGTTCTGCATCAGAAGCCTAGTGCTTAGCTGTCCTAGATATAAATACTTGAGTGTTATCACACATATTGACCTGGAAACCCTAGAAGAAAACCAATAAAATAGGGGAAATTTACCTGATTGACCCTATCAGATACACCTTTTACGTCAGAGGCCCTGTATTTTCACCTTTACCCAAACCGACCAGCTTTTAGCTAAGTCATTTTCAGCTAACACAAAAAGTCCAAAATACCCCTTCTTATACTTTTTTTCATTCTACATGATTTAAAATTTTAAATATTTACATTTTTCTATATTTACGCGATGTGAAATCGGATCTATGTCATCTGATTTGAAGGCTACATAATAAAATAGATGGCGCCAAAGATAGAGACGAAAAAAAGGCGATATCGCCTCTTTAAAAAAAAAATAAAAAATTTAACAATCGATGGCGACTCTTAACACAGTCGATTCCGACCATTTTAAGAGTTGTCATCGACTGTGTACAAAGTCGTCATCGACTCTGTAGAGAGTTGCCATCGACTGTGGAATTTATTTATTTATTATTATTTTTTTAACAGTCGATGGCGACTCTGTAAATAGTCGTTGACGACTCTTAAAATGGTCGGTATCGACTGTGTACAGAGTCGATATCGACTGTGTACATAGTCGATATCGCCTTTTTCATATCTATTTTTGGCACTATCGATTTTATATTGTGGCCTTCATATTAGACGGCATAGATCTCGTTTCACATCGCGTAAATATAGAAAAATACAAATATTTAAAAATTTAAATTATATAGGTGTATCATCTTCTTCCGCATTTTAATCTGCTACAATCTCTGACGAAAAAGCTGTATTTGGGTCGATCCAAATAGCAGATCGGAGTAGATTGGACTGAGGAGAAGACACCGTCACCTTCGCCACCTCTGACTTTTAGAAACTATAGCAGATTAAAATAAGGAAGAAGATGTTTTTGTGTGTTAAAGAAAGGGGGTAATTTAGACTTTTTGCTATCCTTAGGGTCGGCTAGGCTCCCAGCTGGTCGGTTTGGGTAAAGGTGAAAATATAGAGCCTCTGACGTAAAAGGTGTATCTAATAGGGTCAATCAGGTAAATTTCCCATAAAACAGAGGACAAGAATTGAAAAATGGCAATTTTTTCTCCTACAGTAGCTCCTTTCTTAGTTGGATATATACAACATCAATTCAGAACTGACCACCTAATAGTATGTCCATGGCCTCAAGATTCATTGTGTGAAAGATTGGGATGAAAACCCATCTTCATTGTCTGATTCCACGGGCTTATTTTCCAGGGTAGGCGCCGTCAGTAATTAGATAGGTGAATGCGCCACTAACAAACAAATGCCCCCCAATTTATACACACCAATAAGTCCCTAGTGTAAAAGGGAAGACAATTTAAATCTGCATTATGAAACTATAAACCGAAGAGGCCATAACAGTGATGAAGCTACTAAGTAAAGCAACACAAGCATCCAAAACCCAAGAAATCCAACTGTTCCAAATAAAATAACCAAGAGAAGATAAATATAAGCAAAAACATAACAATGACCAATTATTCCTTAGTGAGAGCCTTGGCGACGCACATCGGCGCCTTCCTTAGATCTTCTCCAGTGAAATCATCCCCAAAACTCTGCATAAGTCCTTCATAAAAAATGGCAGCCTTTCAGAAAAATAAAAGAGATGGAGAAACCTTCAATCTACATAAAGTTTAACTATTTCCCTTTGATGGAAAAAATGTATCATATCAAAAGCTTATACCAAGAGAGCTTCTAAACTTCTATCACCTTAATATTATATTTAGAATGAATAGGCAACAAGTTAACAAGCACTTAATGCTTAAACGTGAAGCCTAAATTCTATACCAGTTAAACTAAGTGCCTTAAACCTATTAATGGCCCGTGGATCTTGTAAAAAGCCCATAAAAATTGACACTGTGATTCGTGGTTACCATTGTCGTAACTTAGCACCTACAGAAAAAGCTATTCATTTACTGTGTTTTCTCCGTTGTGGGATGTCTTAAAGAAAACCATCTCAAACAGCATGAAGTTGTGGGTGGAGATGGCCATTTTGGGTTTTCTTCGCAACAGGGTACATAGAGGATATAAGACATTAGTGGGTAAAGGAATCTCCACGTAAGAATGCTGCATGTACTGGCAACAGTATATGACTTGTGTGCCAATTAAGAACTCTTCTAATATCATCAATGAAACACCATGTTAAACACGACAAAAACCTTAAGAAGGCTTTTTTCTTGTCATCTCATACCTAGCTAGCCTAATATCCAAAGTCCAATAGATAGCATGACTTTCAAAATTACACATAAATTTAATTTTTGAACTTCTTTATTGAACAATATGTCGACATTAGTCGATTAGTGAGTCAATGAATTTTGGATAGGTAAGCATTTAGCGACGGTGAACAACATACAGATGAGAAACATGTGTCAATATATGAAAATAGTTAAAACACATAAATATAAGGTGTAATGCTCAGATATGGATACAATAACTCGGTGAGTGCAAATACAACATGGCTTCCTAAACTGGAGGATGTAAATATGTGTTATATGTTGGATATTTGTGACCCACACAATAACTTTACCCTTTCCTATTTTAATTAAAACGGGATTGACTAAAGACTTTGGGATTTCATTGGTAACGTGATTCCACTCCACGCAACTTTAGGTGTCGATTTCAACTTGATTGGCTTGTGGTAAGCCAATCTCTATCTTTTAGTGATACACCTCTCCTTTGAATCATTGATGGGTTAGGATTCAACGACATGCTATAAAACAAGACAACGTCCGCTCTTCATCTTCACTCAATGCAATCGTGCCCATCATATAGAGGGAGATAGAAGCTAGATAGTATTGTCCTCAAGCTATAAGAGAACGGTGCCTATCGGAATTAGAATTCTCATCGGATTCTCAACGACCATTCTCATCGGCAAGGTCTGCCCAAATCTTGATTGAAAATTAATTGCCCAATATAGATTTGATCTAACAATTGGTATCAAAGCCGGTGAAGGCTGATTCATTTTCAATCACCAAAAAAAAAAAAAAAAAAACCTGACTGGTTTGCAAGCGCTGTGTGTTGACCAACAGCTCGGGTGGTTGGGTTGATGGTGCTCCGCCGGTTGGTGATCCAACCTTTCACAGAACCCATTGGTTTGGGCTTATGCAATAAAAAAAATTAAAAAAAAAATGCAGAAAATTAGTCGAGGAAGATGACGGTGGGTTTTATCTAACCTTATATTCATCTTTTAATTCTCTGTATAATTTAATTTTTTATAAATATGCAGCTTGCAGGTAATTGACTAATGAATTGAAGCAAACAAAAAATAGATAAACAAGAGTTACGTCGAAAGAGGGCAAATAAGAAATCCCAAATGAAAAAAAGTTAGATATTTCAATGAGAGCTTTAGAGCATGACACAGGCATCACATTTATGGGACCACTAGATGAGATTTTTCTATTCAGGCAAAAGCTTTGGATCTCTCCGTACTTGGTCTTTGGAGCAGCATAGGAACAAAGAAAACCAAAAGATCCAAATAGGGACTAATCAATAGTGTAAGATATGGTCTTTGCCTAAAATTAGAAGGACAAGATCGGAATTGCAGGTCCCTTTAACCAAGCTTGTAATTAGTTGGGAGTCGTAGCAATCAACCAATCATCCTTATCGTCATTGCAATTAGTTGGGACCTGCAGCAATCAATCATCATGATCATTACATGTTCAAATAAATATTGATTGTTGCTATTCACTGAAATCAAGTTAGAAGGGAGCAGCTATTCAATTGAGCTAGCCAACATAGTGTAGAGCTGAATTGGGTACAATGTGCTAAATTTGATTTAAATACACTTGGATTGACACGGTGTATATCAAAGCATATCGCACTTTTTTGAATTGAATTAGACATATTCAGTTCTAGCCTAGCCAAAACTGATACACATTCAGTTCCTAAACTTTTATAGCATGCATTTCAAAAGCTCTTAAACCATTTAAATGATAACTGATGGTGTAAGAAATATGGGTATAATATTAGGATATTCAAAAATCCACTAGAGAAGTGACAATGAAATAAAAACATTTTTTGTAAATCAATTCTGTTTTTTCAGGAAACCAAAATTATTTCAAAAGATACTAGTTGAAAAGTCTCTACTGTAACCAAAGTTGCTAAATCATTAGTTACCCATGGTACATTCATCCTACACATAAGTCTCTACTATAACTGAGGAGATTATACTGTATCAGTCACAAACTAGTGATGATAGTATTAGCTAATCTATAGTGTATTTTAACATGAGTGCATATACATAAATATAGTAATTAATCTATTCTAGCAAAATGATAGTTCTCGCCAGGCTGACCTCATCTATTAATTAGGCCTGGATTTCAGCCGAGATTCAGCTCATGATGACTGGGTTTGACCCACCTACAAAAACAAAGCAGAGTCTAATATGTTAAGAAGCATATAAGGGTGCATGAAAGAGAATTTGTGACCATGAGTCCATCTTATCATAAACTATGTGTATGTGTTTCTAGCAAAACAAATATGCTTACCTTACAAATAATTTCTCACTGGAAGCCCCCTGCAACCAGCAAATTGGCCTTGAGTGCGATAGTGCTAATTTGAGTTTGTGTAAAACCTACTAATATCCTTTACTGGTCAGATTGCAGTTGGGGTTAACTCTTTTTTCGTCTCTTCACTTTACTGACTGAGGATGCTTCCTAATTTGTTGAAAATCCAAAGTTGGGGATGAGAATTTTGCTTGGTAGGCTACTGAATTTATCTTGGTTTCTTCTTCAGAATCGTTTTTATTTCGGTTGCAAGATATGTCACCATTATGCGATTGAGGGGAGCTCATTCAAGAATCAGCTTGCGGCGTTTCCTGCGCTGTCTCCAAGTCGTTGATCAGACATCAAACCTGGAGATGGTGTGAAGAGTTTCTCCTTTTCCGGGGGTTTTATAAGACGTTTTATTTCCCAATTTTATGTGTTTTTCAGTTTTTGTTAATGGCGAGATATCATAACTTAATTTATGCATTATTTTAACATGTATCCGAACCCTATCTTTTATAATTTTCCATTCACTATTTTCCAGAGGATTGTCTTTATATGTAATCCGGACATCTTCATGGGATTGGGCCAGTAGCTCGATGGAACGTTGACAATATTGCAACTAGAGTTCGCAAGAACACTCCAAGCTTATCTATAAACCAAAAATAAAATAAAATAAAATCCACAAACGTTCATTGTGTGATATAATTTAATCAATTAACCTGTAACCTCATGTATGTAAGATACAATGAAAGGTTCCTTTTGATTTTGAAATATCTTCGATTGCTCAATCGTTCCTTGTTGAGGGTGGGGGGCTAAATGAGCTCTTGGCCCATTAAGGGAGAGTTTCTTGTATAAATATTTCTATGAGTAGCTTCTTGTTTTCATCCTAATCCTTACCACATGCCCTTCTCTACTCTGTCTCTTTTTCATTTACAAACAAGTTTGTTTTACTTGAATGCATATATACCGTTGAATTATCCTTTTGTTTTTTGTATCCTCATCTACGGATTGGTTGTTTATTACAAGATTGTCCTGTCGTAGGGATGTATTGCTCTCACATGTTGTTTTGGCGGGACCAGAAGAAATACAAGTATTGCATTTCTTTGAGTGTGATGGCTACTTTGTTGCAAGAAGGTTTGTGTTTATTATTGGGTTTAGTTCCGTAGTGCTTATCATTCCCGATGTTCTTCTATTAAATTTTTATTTCTTTGATGAATTGGAAGAGTCAATGCTAGATGCACTCGGAATTCTTCCCTAACATCAGAAGCTCTAGCTGGTAGGAATTGCACCTCCCTTCTCATTTCTCTGAACAAGTTTCCATTAGCTTATCCGTAGAGGGCTGACGTAATTTTTTAAGTACTAAGAATGGAATAAAACTTATTTGCTATATTAGATAAACGGATTACAGTGCAGAGCTCATATCATAACTAATATAATCTTTTATTTTGTGCTTGCTATTCAATGAGAGAAGGGTTTACGGGGTTTGATACCGCGATAAAACCCGAGATTGAAAAAGATGCGAGTATTAGTGGTAATGCTTCGATGTGAAGGAGCAAAAGAGAGAGCTTCTCTGTTTCGAAAATACAGTTGTGCGGGCAAAGAAGGATAAGTCTTCGATCATGGATTCCTCAAGGAGCTTACTCTTTACGATTTCCAGTGAATCAAGTGGCCACGGATGATTTGAAGACAAAGCATGACAGTGGTAGGAGGGCTGTTTCTGAAATCAATGTTTATGGGTGGGAGAGCCAAGGGGGGGGCGAATTGGGTTCAGATGATGTTGGTAGCTGTACAAATGCGGCGTTTCGGGGCCATACTCCTTTGTTTGCAAGGAGAACATTGCTATGGCTTGTTGGTAGACAGAACAAAGTGGTTCACTCATCGTCCTCAATGAATGTATGAATGTTGAGATATATGGTAAGCAGTTTATGCTATTAGTTTTTTGAATTTTAAAGGGAAGAAATTTGAAAGAAAAGAAGGAAACAGAAAATAAAAGATGCCCATTATAGAGTTTTCGTATTTTGTTGTGGATGATTAATTCTTCTATTTTTTTTTGGCAAATTTGAATGTTACTTTGCATTCGTTCGATCTTGTGTGACTTTGTTGTTCTTTTTGTTGGTATATGGCTATGGTGCCGTTAGGCATAACCGATATTAGAGAAACCATCTCGAGTAAATCTCCATAATATCGGTAATAAATCCTTGTTACCGTATTTATATACAAATTATTTTTATAGTATATTATATTAGCTGATATTTATTTTAAATATATTTTTGGAAATAAAATTTTGAAAAACGGTAATTGGGTTTATTGCATATTGATCACAATATTAAGGTGGGTCATTTCTCTGATTGAATGCGTACAGATCCAAACACTGGAGTTTTGGCTATAAAAGAAGGTTTTTGTGCCATGAGCAAAACACTGAAAAGAAAAAAAAATCGTTCGTTGAGAAATAGCGTCTATTGGATCGGCGATCAGCAGCTTCGTAGCATTACCCTCTTGATCTTGCGATCAACCGTCGATTTCGATCTATACCTTCACTTTTTATTAAATCTCGGAATTGTTAATTTACTTGCTCTCTTAATTTTGTCATTCTTAGATTCAAATGCTCAATTCTTATCTTTTTATGTTCTTTAGAAATTACCTGCGCTAGGATATTTGAATTTCGACGGGAGATCTTATAAGAGGAAATAATGCCACGTACCAATCTTATAGTTGTATAATGTTTGTTATGGAAGATTAATTATGAGTAAAATGTGCTCTTGCTAATCTATTTTTTGGGAGGTTTTTTTCATTTCTTTAACCTGCCGATTGTTTGGTTACATGCATTCTAGTATATTAGAATATTGGAAAATATTAATGGAAGGTGAAAGAGTAAAATTACACCCAACGCAGCTTGTGCATTTTTTCTAACAATGTTTGGTCATGCTTTTGTGAAAGACTAATATTTCTAAATTATTTAATTATTTCGGGATTGAGCTTGATCCTGATCGAGCCACCGTATTGGGATTTTAGGTCATGTCATAATCATGGTTTAGAATATTTGATTGTGAAGGGTTGATTTGGAGGCGAAAGAGATGTATTGTAGATACTCTCAATTTCAAGCACCAACTTAGGCATCAGGAGCTCTAATTATAGGCTTGTCTCTCCCTTAAAATATCATGGGCTCTGATGAGTAGTGAAATATGATGATATTCACCCCTAAAGACCTACATTTAACCATCTGATGAAAGCTATCTAATAAGATTTGTGAGGTTTTATGACTTTCAGATCAAATTGGTCATTAAATGCATTAAGGACATAAAAGGATGTAAAGTGGACAGACACCGGAGCAGTGAAGCAAAGAATACATAAGACCGGACCATTTGACTAGGTCGATCGATCGATCCTTGTTTGTTGATCAATTGACATAGTTCAGAAAATTCTAAATTTAAAAATTCAAACTCTAATTAAGTCGATCGATTGATCATTTAAGTCGATCAATCGACCTTTTTCAAATTTGAATTTGGATTTCGAAATTGGATGATATTTAAAGAAAAATATGAGGATTCGAGAGGGGATCTCTCCGCTTGCATTTTTCTGTTTTGCTGCTTTTAAATTCTAAAGGGCATTGAGTCTCAGTTTCACAATTTTGAGTGTTCATTTTTCTAAACGAGAGATTTAAATTAGTTATTTTTATGCATTTTTGAAGAAGAATTGTAGAGATTTGGATTAAAATATTTTGTAGATTTAGTTAAAGCTTAGTACGGTATTTTAATATTTATGTTGATTTACTTTTTTATCATACTGTTTAATTTAATTATGTGTGGCTAGTTTCATCAAGGATGGGAATCTGATGAACCCATCCGAGGGATTCAATTATATTAATATAAATCTGTGATTGAGGTATTAAATTCTTTTAAGGACTTTAATGTTATCATTTATACGAATATGATCTGATTGTGGTATGAAATCTATGAGCTAATCATGCCCTATGATCTCAGTATTGCAATGGAGATTTTATTCTAATTATTACTTATTAGGGTTTGGTTCTACTACTATCTGAAGTGTAAGTGTTAATCATACACTCATGAGTGGTTAATTATACCTCTCCGTGATCTTAAATCGGTAGTGTGGAGTCTACCCTAGAGATTGGGTTTTAACTGTTGTCTGAGGTGTGAGTGTTAATCATATACTCATGAGAGGTTAATCATACCTCTCCGTGATCTTAGATCCACAAGTTAGATCTTAGGTGTGTTCAGCGCTGGTGCTCCTTCATGAATTTCTTATGAGGATCTCATATCTTAATTCATAGATTTGTATTGTGTAAATAATAAACCTACGATGGGAGGATTCAACATCCCAATCCTTATATTTTATTATTTGTTTAAATTCCCAATTTCTGTTAGTATTTATCTTATTCATCAAAACTCTCAGAATCTTAAATTAGTGGTTACTGTGATAAGTCTGTGGTTATTTCTTTATTAACTACTGCTTCCTCATTTAAATTTTCTCACTCATTCTTGTGGGAATGATCTCGTATTCTGCACCCACTGTTTGCAAACCGATTCGTGTACTTGCGAGTAAAACACATTTAAAATCACAACAGGCCCCTGCACTCATTGCCAATTGGTTTTGAGATGGATACCCAAATTTATCAATCCCCTGTTGGAGACTTTTGATGCGGGATAGGCTTCCTCTGCTACCCTCATTGATGGTCTGCGTGGCGTTCTGTTTTTTGTTTGCCTCCTTGTTTTCTCCTATTCTTTTTATGTTTTTGTTAATTTCTCTTGATTGGAGGCAAGCTGCGTGCTTGTTTTTGTAGTATTTAATTTATTTTGCTCAATGAAATTTACATTTATTAGTCAAAGATAAAGTTTGTCTTCCAGGCAATGGTCAAGTCTAACCTGGTTGAACCAGATTTCGAGTTCAATGCACATATGTAGGCCTTGGAAATAGGTGAATCTTGATTGCACGTCAATACGTCATCCTATAAAAGTGAAAACAATAAAACCCAAGAACCTCATATTTCCAAAGGCTGCAGATGCCGTTGAACTCGAAATTCTGGTCAACCAGATTAGACGTGACCATTGCCCACATCTTACCTTATCTATCGCCTCGTATCGATAGGTATTGGAAAACCAACATTTTAAACCATTGTTTTAACTGCAACTTCTTTTGCATTGAAAACCAGAGATTCTATAGTAGTTCTTGTCAATCTACTCTTTAGTTGCAAACTCAGATGTGATTCTGTGCATCTTAGATGAGGCACAGTAGGGCTTTCAAACGCGTTGGATTTCAGCCCGGGCCCAGTCGGAATGGGCCGGATTCAGGCCCGGTCCGGCCTGGTAATATGAGCTCCTTATAAAAAAAAACTCTTAAAAAATACTAGAAACCCAACCCGAATTTGGCCTGGCTTGGATAGCTAATCGGGCCGGATTCGGGCTACAATTTTTAAAAATCGGGCTGAGCCCATGGATCAAAATATCAGATTTTCGATACGTATCGTCCAGCCCCAAAACCGATATGTATCGGTTCTAGACGATACTTTTCAGTTTTTTCCCCAAAAAAAAAAAAATAATAATAAAATAACAAAACCGATAATTTGAAATTATTAGACGATAATTTATACGAACGATACTTTGAACGATAATTTGAGTTTTTTTAAAGGGGGGAGATAAAAACCCAATGTATCGTATTGTTCATGTTCAAAACCGATGCGTATCATCCCATACGATTTTTATCTATGGCTGAGCTTGGGCCGGCCCGATTAGCTATCGGGCCGGGTTCAGGCCCAAATTATATCTTTAAAAAAATGGGCCGGGTGAAAAACCCGTCCCAGCCCGGTCTGTTGACAACCCTAAGCCTCATATAATCTCTGAAATCTGAATCTGCCATGTACTACTGTCAGTGCACGACAAGGATCAAAATTTCGGCCGAAATGACCAAAATTATCGGTTTCGGTCCCCACCGAAACGATAATGTGGGACCGAAATTTCGGTCAGATTTTGTATGGGGTTCACCACAAAAAATAAGACTATTAGCGACAGATTTTTGTTAAAAAAATTGTAGTTAATTTCGGTCGGATTTTGTATGGGGTTGAAATATTTGGCCGAAATTTCAGTCCAAAATTTCGGTTTCGGTCCCCTCCGAACCCGAAATGAAACCCGAAATTTTGATCCTTGGTGCGTGGGGAAATCATGAATTGGTAAACTGGTCAACTCCGTATGGAAGCCTCTAAATCTGTGAAAGTCAGTTTTTGATTGGTTTAGCCATGGTGCACGTCTGAAAAGGTACTCGTAAGCATATGCTTATTGTCAAGCTTGGCCAGTTTGGTAGTGAAATTCACCATTCGATGGAAGAGCAGTCCACTTAAAAGTGCATGTTTAAATTGCTGGTTTGAAGAGACTTAAATTTGGCTCTTTCACTCTCTGAAAGAGCTAAGAACACTACCAAACACAGTCCCCTACTAAAGCTCTCTGTGCCAGATCAGAGAGCTACTCTTTGCCTCCATAGAGCAATCCCAAATATAAATATCGATTACTTTGCCGACTTTCAATCATAGTGACAAATTTCGTTTTCGGCAACATTTTGGTAGGGGGTCATTTAGGTTCATTCTGGATAAATTTCGAGAAAAATTTGAAAAGTTTCGGGAAAATTTCAGGGAGTACAAAAAATATTAAATATAAATTATATTTAAACTTCATAAAAATTTTATTTATTATTTTAAAAATAATAAAAATTAGAAAAAAATTATTAATTTCGGTGAAATTTCTTTAATTTTGTCAAAATTAATGAAATTTCAGCGATTTCGGAGAAGTCATCGAAATTTTGCTAAAAGTTTCGCCCGAGACCCTAACTAGATCGGGCACATAAACTTGACCCGTCGGGTCAGTCGGATTGATTGCACTTGGATAACTTTTATTTGTATAGCACTTTGATCACCTCCTTTAGTAGTGCTCTGACTTAGGGGTGGCCCAGCCTGTTAGGGCCAGCCAGTTTTAAAGCAGGCTTGGGTTTGATTATAAAGCCCACAAATTAAACTTGGCCTAGTACTTTAAGCCCGATAGCTAAATGGGTTAGGCTCAGGATTAACTCCTAAGCCTAGGCACTCATATGGGATATATTGCCTTTTATCACCAAACTCATGTCATCCAATTAAAGTAGAGGAAATCATGCTTCTCTCTTTCACTCTTAATGTCCAGTCTAGTCTAATTTTAATCTCAAATTCTCATGAAGAAATCATATTCTCCATAATTTTTTTTTAATAATACTATCATCCCAATAGATTTTTTTTTTCCAAGATATCATATATTTAAAAAAAATAAAATTGAAAGGACAAAGGACCGAAAAAGCCTCCTTGCGTCTCCATACATAATCTCATTCTATTCGGCTTGCATATGAATAAACGGCCGGTCTCAGCAGGGCTTGGGTTTGAAAAGTTTGATTCGGGCCGGGCTTGGGGTTGGAATCGTAAGCCCCTCCAAGGGCCAAGCTTGGGCCAAATTCAAATCTGTCGGGCCGGGATTGGGTATACTCAAGCCCGGTCAAAGCCTCTGTTGCCACCCTTGACTTCGAGGACCATCTAAGTATACGAAATCGATCTAACGGCTAAGAGCTTTAAATTTGCAAATCAGCTGTATGTGTGCTAAGTTTTTTTTATAGATAAGATGGGCGCGTTTCACGAACCTCGGACTTTGAGATTGTAATATTGTCAATCTTTCATTGTACCACCGGCTCTGTGCTAATTAATCTTGTTATCGAAGTGGTAATTATCATAATTGCTAGCATCGTAAGTTTATACTATTTAAAACAAGATCGATATAAGAAGTACAGAAAACAAGGGCCACTTTTATTCAGTCAACAGTGCTAATGCTACAACAGAGTAGCGTAGGTAAACACTAGATAATCTTCTTATTGAGTGAAATCTGGTTTCACCAACTTTATTATATTTGCTAAAGTAGACTGCCCTTCGGATTCTGTAGTCCTCTCTAGCTACAACACTTCAAAGTCTGCACATTACAAGACAAGCCCATGCATAAATAAATAAATAATGATAATGATAATAATAATTATTTAAAAAAAAAACTCAACTGGTAATTAATTACTGTAAGTGGCACGCACCTTTGATCAACCGAAGCGGTCGAACTTTTGGAGCACATCATCAGCACCTGACTCCACCAAAGTATCACAGCTATGAGAGGATTGCAAACATTTGATTTGTGGCTATATTTAGCTAGTATTATTGCGTGCAAGGACTTCCAATGCATGAAAGTCCGCACATGTCATGCAGTCATATAGACATGTGGACTAATTTATTGCTCATGATGGGTGGACACCCATATTTGAATTCATGATTTGTGGCTATATTAGCTAGCATGATTGCGTGCAAGGACTTCCATGCATGAAAGTCGGCACATGTCATGCAATCATATAGACATGTGGACTCTTTTATCGGCCGTGATGGGTGGACACTCATATTTGAATTCATAGATTAGATCGTTGACATCCTCTGCTAATGAGTGTGATTTTTGGGACCAAAGCCTATGAGCCACTCCTTGGGATTAAGAAAAGAGTATTAGGTGGATAGGTTAAACATGACTGGTCAAACCTAGGAGAGTTCATAAATTTAGGTGTCTCTAAATCTGCGAAAATCAGCTTTTGACCAGTTTAGCAGTGCATGATTGACTCGGTTATAGATGCACTTACGGTGTGTAGTCAATGTTGACGACTCCGGCATCAGTATTGGCAATCACACTGAAGGCGTCTTGAGATAGATCAATGGTACGGCCGCGACATCCATTTGGGCAGTAATCAACGATTGTAACTGTGACACTCCTCCCCGTGCATGGTTGGAGTACACCATTGTTTGTGCGGCCAGTGCACGTGACACAGTACCTCCTCCCGCATGCTGCCCGGTTATTCCAGAGCACATCGCTTGCTGCCGCGATCATCACGCCTCTATTTTCGAAACCGTAACACGATGAAGCTGTCAAACACAGAATCAAACCCGTCAGAAATCAAATAGCTGTGGGCCTGTGGCACGCACTCTACAAGGATTAGTCTCGGGATAAATCAGGATACTATGTAATAATAATAATAATAATAAACCCTAGTCTAGCTCAAACTTCTTGGATACATTTTTTCCTAAATAAAAGGCTAATAGTTCAAATTATTAATCATACCATCAAGGCCAACCCTCCGATTTTGGGAGTCAGGGCAAGTTCTTAAAAGGAGACCTGGACTATTGTATTGGGTTACACCTTTGAAGAATGGGACTCCTATTTTTTCATAAAATTTGAGGGCCCCGCATTCCATCAATAAAATACAAGGCATGCATGGACACAACAGTGGTCATAGGTTCAATCAATTCCAACTCACTCAGTTTATATATATATATATATCAATGGAGGACGGTGACTGTCCTCTAAGATACACATGGAGCTCCATGTGGCACCCAAAATATTGTTTGGGTGTCACGTGGAGCACAGGTGGACGGTTTATATTAATATTAAAAAAAGAAATTTTGAAAAAAACTTTTTAAACCCACAAGTTAAAGTTTGACCGATTTCATTGGTCTATATTTCACGGTTCAAAAAACACTTGGTGGAAATAAATTTTCAATTATTTTTTTTATCAAAGATGATCTAAACAATGCATCCGAGCTCCACGTGACATCGAAACAATATTTTGGATGCCACGTGGAGCTCTACGTAAAAGCATGAAAGACAGACACCTTTTCCGTGTGTGTATATATATATATATATCACTACAAAAAATAAGACTATTAGTGGCAGTTTTTTTTAATAAAAAACTGCCGCTATTAGTTCTATCGCTACAAATAGCGGCAATTTTTTGTAGTGTAGCGGCAGTTTTTTATAGCGACAGTACTAATAGCAGCAATTTTTTATTACAAAAAACTGCCGCTAATAGTCTCATTTTTTGTAGTGTATATAGCAAAAATGGAAAAAAAAAATAAAAATTAAATCATTTGAAACCATAGTACACAATTGGGGGTTATATTTTGGTACTCACGAACATAGGGAGGGCCATAGAAGCTGGCTGTTCCAGGAATAGCCACAGCAACTGAGAGAAGCCCAATCAAAGTGGCCACCACCAATAGAGAACTCTTTTGTACGCCCATTTTTTCTCTCTTTGATAAACTTAAAAGTTCTCTTTCTACAAACAAACTATAAGGTGTGTTGCGTCAATGAAGCAAATATGGCCTCCCTTTTATAAGGCATGGTCTCCTTATCTTCCCATTTCTTGCCTGGTAGGCAGCAAAAATCCATACGTTATCTAGTTTTTTCTGATTTTTCTTGTGGAAATTCAAAGAGCAGCCCATCTGAAAAGGAAATGTCAGATTAATGGTCCAGTCGGAGAAATTTCAACCCATCTAGAGGTACTCATATTTCTAATGGGAGCTGCAATTTGCAGACGAGACTTTTACCATCCCACATGGGTTAAAATTAAATACTTGGTATTTTTGGGAGTTGTGCCATATGAAAGACCATCTAAGTCATCTGATTTGAAGGACATGATGTAAAGATCATTGATGCCACACGAAACACTGTCTCTACCATCCGATTGAACACAATCAAAGCCTATCATTTGGGTTAATGGTTGACTATGTTAAATCAGATGATAGAAATTGTTGTGTCTTGTCTCAACCAATGGCATCCAAGAAGTTTACATCATGTTCTTCAAATCAGATGACTTAGATGGTGTTTATAGGATAAAGGTCCCAAAAATACCAATCTTTCTCGTGTGCCATGGTACGAATACCGTTTGCAAGTTGTAGCTCCCATTTTTAATAAATTATTAATTTTTATGATTTTAATATTTTTATCTTATTTTTTATTTTTAAAATTTTGTCCCCAATTTTGCCTCAACTTACCTCCAATTTTAATCATGCCGAATTATTGCCGAACTTGACTTTGTGACTATGCTTACTTTGTCAAAAATGGTGTTCGACTTGAAATTTTAAACTTGAATTCTCTTTGGTAATAAAGAACTGATTAGAAAACGACAAAGGTTGGCCATCAGATTGCAGCGGGCGGCAAAAAATTTGTCAAATCTCTATAGGTACTAAGCTATCTAGTGCCTTAAAGGTAGAACTTACTATGTTTGAACTTTGAACTTACTAAGCTATCTATCATCTTTGGATAAGCATGCGTTTGGCATGTAACAAAATTTTCTAACTGGTGATAAGTTTTAGACGACCAAGTCTCAAGGACTTCCATGATTTGATCTGAATCTATAGGGAAGTCTCTCATGCTGGTCCTAAACACATAACTATTGAAAGTCACAGTCACAAAAGTCGGGCATTTTTCTTTTGTAAAAAAGGCCAGAAATCTCGGCATGCATTAAGTATCTGCCGATCAGATTGTGGAAAAATCGGTTTATTCAACAAGTCGCCAATTAATCAATAATTTTTGTTATTCCTTCACTGAATTTTCTTTTATTTTCTCGAATTGAGATGGTTACATCATGCAATTATAGACTTCATTGTGTTGGGTATTTGTGACTCACACAATAATCTTACCCTTTTCCTATTTTAATTAAAACATAATTGACTAAAGACTTTGGAATTTCCTTGTTACGTGGTTCCACTTCACGCAATTTAAGGAGTTGGTTTCAATCTCATTGGTTTGTGGTAAGCCAATCCCTATCTTCTAGTGATACACCTCTCCCTTGAATCCTTGATGAGTTAGGATTCAAGGGCATGCTATAAAAGAGGACAACGTCTCCTTTTCATCTCCACTCAATGAAATCACGCCCATCATATAGAGGGAGATAGAAGCGAGGTAGTATTGTCCTCAAGTTTAAGGAGCGGCATATCGGAATCATCTACTGCAGATCATTCTCTCCGGTGGCAAGGTATGTTCTACCCTTGCATCATATTATTTTGATTGAAATAAATTGCCTAATATATATTTGATCTAACAATTGGTATCAGAGCTCGATTATGACATATTTATTTTCAATCAAAAAAAAAAAATTGACATCCTTTTGGTCGACTTGACGACACATCGGACCGTCGGGCCCGATGACCAGAAAAGGAGCGGGGGTTGGACTCTTGCTTACTGCAGCAACTTCAAAAAAAAAAAAAAAAAAAAGTATACTATTGGATTAACGGTCCGGCCACCGATCAGTCTTGGGGCTCGGTGATGGTGATCAGAAGGCGAGGTTTGCCCCATTGTCAGATCTTGTTGTAAGTTCTTGCAACCTTTCAGGTGAGCGGCGGATCTAAGTCCCTATGGGACTGTTTCTCACTACTATAAAAAAAAGAAATTTGACACTGTTGACACATTCCGGTGGTATTATTGACGTGCGAGGTCGACTGATGGCACACCGTCATCGTCACGGTGCCGTGTCGAAAGCGGGTTAAGCCAAAGGCAACAACAACAAATTTTTTTTTTTTTTTTTTTTTAAGAAGATGAATAGTAGGGGGGTTAGGGTTTTCCTAGGGCCGGGTCGGGTCCGTTACCGGTTCACCTGACCTCGGTGCCACGGCCCAGCGTCCGACCCGTGGACCTATCCCGTGGACATGACCCGACCTGCAGCTCGGTTCCATGTACCCGCTCACCTGACTCGACATGTGGACCCAGCCCGACCCATACGGCCCATCCTGGGCCTATACTAGAACCACCTGAATCGGGTCCTCTTCGGCCCAATGGCCTGACCCAGTGACCCGGCCCAATGACTCATCCCATGACCCGTGTATTGACCCACGACCCAAACCACTTCTATTCATATTTTGTTTGCAGCCCCTAAACTGCACTGCTTCCGCCGGCTGTAAATAAAACTTTAAAACTCAGAACTTGTTTCTGCCACCAGATTGAACCCTTTTCGACTTAAACTTTAAAACGCAATATCTTGAGATATACAACTTTATTTCGCGGATATGACCTATCGATTTTCGTCTACTCAACGAGATCTACACTTTGGACTGATTTATGAGTCGTTCTGACACTGTTTTAGACTTAAAAATTTCACTTAAAGGTCATAAATTTGTTTTATTGTTCAAATAAATTTTTTGAACCCTTTTGAATATTCTGTATGAATACTCTTACACTATCATGTCATTGTTCATAATTACTGCATGTGCATCTTCACTTTATGACTTTGTTTTCCCTAAACTTGGTATATGAATGTATGAAACATTGAACTAATGACATGATAAAATATCTAAGAATTTTTAGTTCTATCTATAAAGGGGTTTAGATAGAACGGAAAAGCAATTGTTTTGGGATGCGTAGCCAAAGTAGGTTTGTAGTCTGCCCAAAGGTGACCGATCTATGGAGGACACGTTATCCTTAAATTTTGAAATCCTATTTCATTAAGATTGCATGTGCATTCCTCAATGTAAACTACTATTTCTGGCCAAAGCTGATTTAGAAAATTCATGTAGATAGAATGAGTAGAATAGTCATGTGTGTCTAGGTGAGAGAGGAGCGACACTTCTGGCCTAAGCTAATGGATAGCTTCGATCAAACCGAAAATATATCTGACTAGGTCTATGTGTGTTCCTAAACACAACTTAGGGAGACTTACGATAAGTCAAAGCTTCTGCCCAAAGGTGATGCTGAGACAATGAGTGAAGTCTGTCCCTCAGAGTGAATGTTCCTTTGCATATGCTTGTTTACACTCTGATTAATTCAATCTCGACCCCGGGTATGAATTTTATTTTATAAAGTTCTAATTGAATAATGTGTTGATAGTCATTATTTTTCATATAAGCTATGGACGGATCAGTTCTACACCAACAGATGACCAGTATTGAAAAACTTAATGACACTAACTATAACTCTTGGCGGATGGATCTTGATTTGACCCTTGGATATATGGACTATGACTTTGTTCTCTCGGAGGACAAGCCAACTTTATCGTCCAACGCCACTGAAATCCAAAAAGCCCAATATCCTCGTTGGGATAAGGCAAATCGTATGACAATGATGATCATACGCGCTTCTATTACTGAACCTATTATAGGTGGTATTAAAACTACCGAAATAGCCAAAGAATTGTTGAAAATCATCTAAGACCAATTCGTTGGAACAGTAAAATCCTTACAGTACGCCTATTTAGTGCAATTCGTCAATATGCGATATGATGGAAGTGGGAGTATGCGAGAATTTATTCTTAAAATGTCCATGTTGGCTATGAAGTTTAAAGAACAAGAAATTACAATCGAAGAAAATGTCGTAGTACATTTAGCTGTTGCTTTTCTTACTAAGCAATTTGATACCTTTAAAGTAAATTATAACGCTCAAAAGGATAAATGAGATTTAAATCAATTGATCTCGATGTGTGTGATTGAAGAAGAGAGGCTTCGAGGAAACCAAGTAGAGTCTGCTAATTCTGGCTACAATCCGGCTTATAAGCGAGCTCATAAGAAGAATTTTAAGAAAAAAGGTCAGAAGTAGAACTACCACAATGGTAATAGAACAAATGAAGACTCCAATCTGAATGTTGTAAAGACTGACAATGATGATGGTTGTTACTTCTGCAAGAAGAAAGGTCATATCAAAAAAAAAAATTGCTACTTATGGAAAAATATTATAAAGAAGAAACAGCAAGGAGGGGCTAATCAGCAGAAGCAGCAAGGAGGGGCTAATCAGCAGAAAGAGCCTTAGGTTGAATGAAAAGCTATTCTTTGACAATGAGGAAGAATTCTGGATAAATTCTATTTATTGTGGATAAATTTTATTGCTAATATTATACTTATTGGAGTTATTTATAGTTTTACTCCTCTAAGTGATAGTTTAACTATTACTTTGGATTCTATTAATGTTGAATATGATTCTCTAGTAAATAAGTACAATCGTTGAAATTAGTTATATCAATTTTTTTGAAGATGAGACATTTAGTGAGAGTTAAGAATAAAGGACAATATCAAATTCACTAATGATCAATATATTTATTTAAATTGACGTGACCCGATTGAGAATATTAGAGTCTTTTGAGGACTTTATTTAAGTGAGAGCTTCTGTTTCCACAATGATTTATCTTATTTTATGATATATTTATTGCATATATTATGCTTTATTAAAATGATGCATTTATTTTTGGTACCATCATTATTATTATTATGATTTGTGTATATGCAATGTTATTGTCTGAGAGCATATCTACTCAAATAAGTCAATCATGACGTTTCTTTTATTTTCTTCTGTTTTATCAAAAAATATATATATATTATTATTAAAGTTATTTTGTGGTTCAAGCGGGAGATTGTTGGGTATTTGTGACCCACACAATAACTTTACCCTTTTCCTATTTTAATTAAAACATGATTAACTAAAGACTTTGGAATTTTCTTGTTACGTGATTCTACTCCACGCAACTTAAGTAGTTGGTTTCAATCTCATTGGTTTGTGGTAAGTCAATCCCTATCTTCTAGTGATACACCTCTTCCTTGAATCCTTGATGGATTAGGATTCAAGGGCATGCTATAAAAGAGGACAACGTCCCCTCTTCATCTCCACTCAATAAAATCACGCCCATTATATAGAGGGAGATAAAAGCGAGGTAGTATTGTCCTCAAGTTTAAGGAGCGGCATATCGGAATCATCTACTGCGGATCATTCTTTCCGGCGGCAAGGTATGTTCTACCCTTGCATCATATTATTTTGATTGAAATAAATTGCCTAATATATATTTGATCTAACACATTGAACACCTTATAACTTTTTTTTATGACAAAAATATTTCTTTTTTTCACTTGGAATATATTATGATATGTGCTATATTATTTATTGTAACTTACTCCTCTTGTATTTTACCAAATTATTTTAAATTTTTATTTGAATTAGCCACTTGTCTGACATCACATAAGGGAATTCTTTGTTAAAACTTTTGTTCAAATTCACCTCATTTGCTCTGTTAGAGAGTTTTTTCAAGTGATAAAACAGTTCTTTGTTTGAGACCTAACCCAAACACAGCCTTAATACCCTACTTCTATATAGGTCAGGTCAAGTGGGGTTGGTTTAAGCAAAAAAGTTGGGTTGGGCTAACTCTATTTGACTCAAATTTTTAACATAAAATTAAGGACAAAAAGGGGATTTTAATTAGGTCGGGTCAGGTTTTCGGTTTGGGCGCCAAGCCATGCCTAGTCAGGCATAGAACTTGACCCACCGGGTCGGGTCAGTCATATAACCTTAACCCCCCATACTGAATATCTCTCCATTCCATATAATTAAAAATTATTGATTGCTTTGAATCAGAGATAGATGATGGAGATTGTATTTCATTCCAATCTTCCACAACAAATCTTGAGATCGTGGTCATTTTTTGGTTCCATGTGGCACACATTTCATAAAGTGGTCTGTGAGCATTATATCTGTCAGTCTTTGGGTCACTTTTTTGTGATGTGTCACTTGGAATAAAAAATTGCCAGTGTACCCATGATCTCAAGATCAGTTGTGCGAAAGATTGGAACAAAAAATGATCTCCATCATCCAAGCTGACCTGATACCTGACCAACATGACCCGAGGTTTTTCCGGATCAGGCTCATAAACTTGACCCATCAGGGTGGGTCGGGCATAAGGCACTCAACCAAATTTGGGTTTCTGACCTATTCGGGTCGGGCATATACCTTTTGATCCATCAGGTAGGATTGGGATGCACCATTGGGTTAAGTCCCGCATATACCATTTTCCAATTGGGCAGCCAACTCTACCTGTTGGCAGCCCTATGTTTAACCCTCTCTCTCTAATCTAATACCCGCATTTCTATAGGTTGCAACAAATAGGTAATGGTTAGGTCAAACTGATCGAACCTGATATGATATTCAAGTGATTTTTGAACCATCGGATAAAAGGAAATCTTGACTCCCACACTTTCCATTTCATAAGATGATGCGAACTGAAGCCAAGCTTCCTTTTATTAGAGGGTTTAAAAGAAATGAGATTCAACTCCCAATATCCTTCTTTCCCATTTCCTGGTGAACTGAAGCCAAGCTTCCTTTTATTAGAGGATTTAAAAGAAATGAGATTCAACTCCCAATATCCTTCTTTCCCATTTCCTGAAGCAACTAGGGGTTCATTATTAAGAAGACTTGACCTAAAAAATCTTTGGCATCCTCGTAGCTGGCACGGCATTTATTTAGACTTTTTTAGCCATCTATGATCTACCCATGACTTCAGTTACCATTTTCTAATAAATTATATAACCTTGAGATAAGTGAAATTCATTTTCCTTGGAATCCTATGGATTATAGCTGTTTGTTCCATTTCTAAGCTGAAAAAAACTATAAGAGGCCCAAACCCATATATAACATAAGGGTGCTTCTATTTGCAAGCCAAGATTCATTCTTTTCAACCCGAATTTTCCTGTAGCTTATAGAGTTATACTGCTTTGCATGTGACGATGGAGATCAATTTTAGCTCCAATCTTCTACGGAATGGATCTTGAGATCATGGACAACCAACAGACAGTCAGATTGTTATTCCGCGTGGCACATGTCTCGAAAAGTGCTCAAAGAACTATGTTTGATGTACCCATGATCATGTTCAAAGAACCATGATTGATTGGTGTTAAACTTGGTATCGGTATCGGTATCGGGGGTATTAGTCCGTAGAGGACCAATACGTATTGGCCAATACTGATACGTATCTAAAAAAAAATTAGGAAGTTGCAAGGGTGTAGATAATAAATATGATTTATATCAGATAAGCGCCCTATTTTTTAAATGTGAAAAAGAAACTAGCCACATGTCATATTCTCATTCAAGAATAAAAAAAAATTAAATTTAAAATTTGAAATGACAAAGGATATGAGAGCAGCGCCCATTTATTTACTGAAAGAGCCTACTCTAGAGACTCCTTGAAAATCGTTGATTGGGTCGTATAAAATGATGGAGGTTGATTTTCACAAATATCTTCTATACAATAGATTTTGAGATTATGGCGCACCTATCATACATTTAATCAAACACTGATAGCTTGATATGTGCGCCCTGACCTTAACATCTATTGTCTGAAAGATTATGGTACAATTAACGGTGTTAAAAAGGAGTTTGTGACGTGGGCAGTTTCAGTAAACTAGGGAGCACGAACAACGGTACCTTTTCCTACGCTGTGCGTTGCGCTGCTAGCTGGGAGACTGGGACAATGCCACGTCATTATGACCGTCGGCAAAAAATCAGCTAAAAATCTCTCACCAATAGTATCTTATGAATTTAATATGGGTTTTCATAGGATATTGTGCAGAAAAAGCATCTAATTAAGTCACTGATTGCTTTTGCTTTTTCGGTGCCCTACTTGATACGTATCGATGAAAAACCGATACGTATCGGTATAGACCGATTTTTTTGTAGCTTAGATTGATGTAGCCAGAGTGTGGAAGATTAGGGACCCATAAATAAAAAATAATATATAATACCTCTTCCCTCTAATATTTGTCTACTCTAGTTCATTGGATATGATGGATTCATCTAAACTCTTCTCTATTGTGGGAATTCTTGTAGAATCCATCAAAATCCTTTTAAAAAATGGGCAGCTCATGCTCTCTATTGCGCTTCTCACCCTACTTCCTTCCTCCCTTCTCATCATATCTAACAACCTCTCACTCAAGCCTATGCTCTTGGATCTTATTTCTAAAGTACATCAAGTTAGTACCACTGATCCCGATAGTCCAGAATACCGTGAAATTATTGCCGAAATCCTAAAAGACGTCGCAATTCTCATTAGCATGGAATTGATATTACTTATCGCCACCAGGGCCGTGTTCATCTTTTCCATGGCGGCAACCATATACTCTTCGGGTGCCACTTACTCCGGCGAAAAGGTAACACTCGTCGAGCTGTTCGCGTGGATCGGACGGTCGTGGAAGAGGCTGGTCATCACTCGGTTGTATGTGACACTCTTTGCTATAGGTTGCAAAATCTTTCTAACAGTTGTGATTGCTGTTGGTATTTTAAAGAAGAAGCAAGATAAAGACAAAAAACAGAGCAAAAGTTGTACAAGATGAAGAAAAAACAGAGATAAAGAGTTGTACCAAAAGGTAACCCTGCTTGAATTAATTACTCGCAAAAAAAAAACATATACTTATTTGAATCTCAATCTCCCTTTTATAGGAAATGCAGAGCTTACAGCTGTTAAAAACGTAGAAACAAACAAAACAGATTTCAGCAAAAAATCAGGCCTAAGCCTAGGGAGGTGGCAGAGGAATAGGTCAAACTGAAGACCAGGCTTTATTCTTCCTTAACATGTGCACCTAATTTTGATTTGTTACTTCCAACATCCCCCTTCAAATCAAAATGACTTCATTCCAAGTTCTCTTAATGCGGTAAAGACTTCAAATGACACCGTTTAGTAAAAATATTCGCTACTTGATCTCATTGATGACAAGAAAGTAGTTCAATTGTCTTTGCTTCACATGATCCCTGAGAAAATGAAATCGTGTGTCAATGTGCTTGCTTCTTCCGTGTTGGATAGGATTCTTGGATAGTTTAATTGTAGATTTATTATCTACATATATCGCCATAGGACCTTCTTGTGTGTGATTCAATCCTGCAAGTAAATTCCTTAGCCAAATAGCTTCACAAACAGTAAAAAGCGACAACATATTCAAACTTCACCACGAAGATAGGGCCACAATCGGTTGTTTCTTGATGCCCAAAGTAAACGCGTAGACCCAAATTAAAACACGTAACTTTGTGCTTTTCTTTCTTGGATCTCGTCCCGATCACTATCCGAATATCCCATGAGCTTTGAGTTTTCTCCATAAGCATAAAAAAGACCAAAATTAAGTGTGCCTTTAACATACCTCAAAACCCTTTTAGCTGCTTGCCAATGGGATTCTCTTGGCATTTCCATATAACGACTAAGAACACCAACTCCATAAACTATACGCCTTGTCGTTAGATATCTAAGGCTCCCAATCAGACTTTTGTATAGTGTTGATTCAACAAGTTTACCATCACCTTCCTTTGTTAGATTTGCAGCAACAGGAGTTGTGACAATATTGCACTCATTCATCTTGAATTTCTCCAGGAGCTCTTCTGTGAATTTTTGTTGACATACAAAAATCCCATTCTGATCTTATCGAATTTCTATGCCAAGAAAGAAAGACATAAGTCCATTATCTGTCATTTCAAATTCATCAAACATGGTTTGCTTGAATTCCAAGAATAACCTTTCACTGTTGCCTGTAAACAAAAGGTCATCCACATATAAACAGAGTACTAAAAATTCACCATGAGTGTTACTTTTAGTGTACACACATGGTTCATATGGGAATTGAACAAAACCAGTTTGATGGAAGTAACTATCTATGCGTGCATTCCATGCTCGTGGGGCTTGTTTGAGGCCATACAAAGCCTTTTTCAACCTGTAAACCTTGTATTCTTCTCCTTCTACTTCAAAACCTTCTGGTTGGTGGACATATACTTCTTCCTTAAGAACTCCATTAAGAAAGGCAGACTTGACATCAAGTTGGTAGATTTTTCAGTTATGAGATGCGGCAAGAGAGATGAGTAATCTTCATCAGATCGAATCGGACCCACCGAGCAAATACTTCTTCATAATCAATCCCGTATTTTTGCTTGTAACCTTTGGCTACAAGTCTTGCTTTGTAGCGGGCAATACTACCATCTGCATTGCGTTTGATTTTGTATACCCATTTTACTCCAATTGCTTGCTGGTTTGGTGGAAGTTTGGATAATTCCCATGTGTCATTCTTGTTGATGGCCATCATTTCTTCCTTCATAGCATTCTTTCAACAATCTTCTATGACAGCGTGTTCAAAATTGATGGGCTCATGATCTGCATACAAACAAAATAAGTTTGTTGCCTCCTCTTCTACTTCTTCAGTAGCATTGTAGATATCTTGAAGATTTCTCATCTTGGGTGGAGGTGAACTGTTGTTGCTTTCAGAACTTGATGGTGAATTGTTGTTGTTTGCATTATGAGAAGGTGAGACTGATTGTGGAGAAGACTGTGTTGTAGATGATAACTCTGTGGTAGTTGTTGCAACTGGAGGTGTTTGATTTGTTACTATAGTAGTAGGAGATTGAGCTGCTACTTCCTCATGCAAAATGCTGCTTTCACTCATGTCTTTGTCATTGATCCAGTCCCAAGTTGCTGCTTCATCAAAAACATCCCTACTTACCACCAATTTCTGGGTGAGTGGATTGTAGAGTTTGTAAGCTTTTGATTCTTCACTATAACCCACAAAAATGCATTTCTGACTATGATCATCCAGTTTCTTCTGTCTGTTTTCAGGTATTTGGGCATATGCAAGACACCCAAAAATTTTCAAATGAACCCACACTAGGCTTGTTTCCACTCCATGCTTCTTGTGGTGTCATGTATTTGACACTTTTTGTTGGACACCGATTGAGAAGATATGCCGAACATGCAACAGCTTCAGCCCAAAAACGTTTTGGCAAGTTCTTCTCTTTAAGCAGTGTTCTTGTCATGTCAAGTATATGGTGCAGTTCTTCCTTTCGGCAATCCGTTTTCTTTGTGGAGTGTATCTGATTGTCGGTGATGTATATATCATTTTCCCTGCAAAACATTTGAAAAGCATTGGAGGTGTACTCCCCACCTCTATCAGACCTTAATGTGCAAAGCTTACAATTGCTTTCAATTTCTATACGTGCTTTAAACTGTTTGAAGACAGTCAATGCCTCACTTTTTTCTTTAAGAAAAAATACCCAAACCTTTCTACTAAAATCGTCAATAAAGGTTATGTAGTATTTATTCCCCCCAAAGGAGTAAGGTTCTATTGGTCCACAAATATCTGTATGTACTAATTGTAAGGGTGAATTTGCTCTCCAAGAAGAAATACTAAGAAAAGGAAGCCGAGATTGCTTACCAATCACACATCCTTCACACACCTGGTTGGATAGTTCAATATTTGGTAAGCCATGCACCATGCCTGTTGAAGATAACAGCCTTAGCCCATTAAAATGAAGATGCCCAAATCGCAAATGCCATTTTCCTGACTCACTTTCAATCAGTCCGAGAAGACATGATTCATTTGTGGTATGCAACTATAGAGGGAACATGCGATTCTTCGACATTTGGACTCGAGCAATGAGTTGTCCATTTGTATTTCTTAGATAAAGCTGATTACCTTCCATGTGAATAATATCTCCTTTTTCAACTAGCTGGCCAAGACTTAGAATATTATTTCTCATACTAGGAATATAATAGACATCAGAGATGTACCTGGATTGTCCATCCTTCTGATAAATTTGGATTTGTCCCCTCCCCGCGACTTGTAATTTAGAGCCATCACCAAGACTGACTGATCCACCAGTTTCTTCTTTTAGATTCACAAAATATTCCTTCCTCCCACACATATGATTGGAAGCACCAGAGTCAAGATACCAGACATTATTCTGTCCAACAGTCATTGTGGACAAAAAGGAGAGTAGGTTCCTCAGTAATATCATTAGAAGCTTCAGCTAGGTTGGCATAGTTTTCAAGTTTATTTGAACATTCAGATGAATAGTGTCCAAATTTTCTACATTGGAAGCATTGAACATTTGATCTACCTCTGCCATATCCAGTTTGAGAATAATTACGACGACCTCTACTTCGTCCGCGATAGGATGTGCCACCACGTTGTGAAAGACCCCGACCATGTTCACGTTCACCACCTGAATTCTCCAGCGTGAGCTTTGATTCCAGTGCTTGCTCTATTGTAGTGATAGTGCTCTGAGTATTCTTTAGAATACTGTTCGCTCATGAAGTTGCAAAGAACCTAAAAGTTCTTCGGGACTGATAGTTTCCAAGTTCTTGGACTCCTCTATTGCTGTTACTACATGCTCAAAGTTGTGTGTGAGAGATCTCAGGATCTTCTCCATCACACGAACGTCATCAAGTTTTTCACCATTCCTCTTCATTTGATTGACAATCGCAATCAGCCGTGAGTAATAATCCGAGATTGTCTCCCCTTCTGTCATGCGGGCTGCTTCAAATTCACCTCTTAAAGCTTGTAATCGTACCTTCTTTACTCTGTCAACTCCTTTAAATATTGTGCTCAATTTGTCCTGCACCTCCTTTCTTGTTGATGCTTCGAGATTTTTTCAAACGTATCATCCTCCAATCCTTGATCTGATGAAAGAGAGCCTTCTTATCCTTTTCCGATGATCTTTGAGAGTGGTCTTACATTGATGTAGAGTGCTTCTTCCTCTCGAACTTGGTTCAATATAGCCATTACTAACTATCTCCCACAACTCTTGTGAACCAAGCGATTGCTTTGAACCAATGCACCATTTTTCAAAATTTTCTTTTGTTAACTTAGGAACTTGAGGTGGATCAAGTTTGATGACATGGTTTTGAATGCATGACAAAAGGAGAGGAAATCTTTGAAAGGCGAAACTCTGATACCACTATGTTGGTATTTTAAAGAAGAAGCAAGATAAAGACAAAAAACAGAGCAAGAGTTGTACAAGATGAAGAGAAAACAGAGATAAAGAGTTGTACCAAAAGGTAACCCTGCTTGAATTAATTACTCGCAAAAAAAAAACATATACTTATTTGAATCTCAATCTCCCTTTTATAGGAAATGCAGAGCTTACAGCTGTTAAAAACGTAGAAACAAACAAAACAGATTTCAGCAAAAAATCAGGCCTAAGCCTAGGGAGGTGGCAGAGGAATAGGTCAAACTGAAGACCAGGCTTTATTCTTCCTTAACATGTGCACCTAATTTTGATTTGTTACTTCCAACAATTGCTGGTTTTGTGATGGCGGTCTTCAATCATTCGGTTCTTTTGATGGCGTTGGCCGTGTCGTTATTTCTATCAGGGATCATCTTAATCGTCTATTTAGCGACTGTTTCGCTGATGGGTCTTGATGATGTTTGGCTGTTTGGATGATGTTTCGGTGGTAGAAGAGGGGTGTTATGGAATGGAGGCAATTGAGAAGGCCCAAAAGCTTATAAAAGGTAGAAGGCTACAAGGGTTTGTTTTCTCACTTGGTTATCAAATGGTCACCAGCGTCGTTGGCGGTCTTCTTGGCTGGTGGGGAACTCAATTAACAATTACAGTTGCTTTAGAAAATTTAGCCTGCCTGTTGAATATGTTAAATTGTGTTGTGTACACTGTGTTTTATGGTGAGTGTGAGAAGAGGAACGGAGGAGAGAGCAGAAGTGAAGTGGGGGAATGATATATACAGTACAGGCTGCCCACAACTCCATATTGGTAGTAAATATCTTCCTTAAGTTTGTTTGAAGTTTGGGCAGCATCCAATGCTTATTGGGGAATACGTCAACTTATCGGCGATCAATTATGTTCCACCCAAAAAATTTGGATAGCATCCGATGCTTTTCCAGCGTTTAAAATGCGGTCAAAATTGAATAAATACAATGCTCATTTTTTACATAATGTTAAGGGTAAACACGCCATTTCATTTAATAGAAGAAATGACGCCTAATTAAATGCCATTTTAACGGGCAAGAATATTTATAAAGGAAACATAAAAGTAGGGAGTGCAGTGTAAATAGGAATAACTTAGGGGGTTGAAAACTCAAATATCATTATGGAAGTGTATTAAGACCATAGTTTTAAACATGGGTCAAAATTTCGGGTATCGGATACGTATCGTCCGAGCTTAAAACCGATACGTATCGGAATAGTAAAATACCAGATGATACATTGAATGTATCGTCCGGGCATCTACATACAAAATGGCAATATGGTACATTGAATGTACCGTATCGTCCAAGTCTGATGCCGATACGTATCGTCCGATACGATTTTGATCCATGGTTTTAAATATATATCGGCCAATTAATATGTATCGGGTTATCTCCCACCCGATACGGATATGCACCTCAGTATTACATGGGCTCAAATATTGAGTCAAACAAGTCAAATATCTATTGGCCATAGCGGTCCCATATCTGATCATTTCGTCCAATATATCCAACCGATATCTATCTGGTGTTAAATCCTTTGTTAAGGCTATAAACTATATACAATGTGCAGTTGGCGATTAGTCGTTTCTTTGTTTGAGGGTGAATCGAATTAGAGTACCTTTAAATCCACCTACAGAATCTTTCGGTTCACCCATGCTGAAACATATTGACCGATGGATCTTGAGATTATGAGCCTACCATCAGATGATCAATGCATTATTTTCCGTGGCACACATCTTAGAAAAGTGACCTTAGCATCACGTGCACGCTTAAAATTGATTTAAGGTCACTTTTTTAGGTGTGTACCACATGAATTAAAAATTGATCGTCTGATGGTACGCCCATGATCTCAAGATCCATCATGTGAAAGATTGGGATAATAAACAATCTCCATCATCTTAATTCAATGCATTCAATGTGTTGATGCGTGTGTGAACTTAAAGATGTGGTGGGTGAATTTAAAGGTGCTCATTGAATTATAACGATGTGTTTATCTTGTATCTAAGACGGCTCATCAATATATGGCGTTTTTTTCTTTATGTGGGGCTTCCAATAATTTTTCAAATTAGCCGGCTGTGGCCGGTATCATGAATCTTTTTCTTTTCCTAAACAAACAAGTTATAACTGTTTAAACTAAACAGCGTTACCGTAATGGTCAGGACCAAGGTTTCAAATATCGGCCAGTATTGATCCGGATCAATTTTGTCCCAAACGATATCAATTTCATAGGTCGGATTGTTTATATAGGGGTATTGGCTTAGGATCAGTTGGATCACTCTAGATCGACCGATTTCAAACGATATTTAAATTGGTTCGCTGATCCACCGATACAAAGAATTTATATACATAAATAATATTTTATGATTTACACTGAATATAAATTTTAAAGTGAAAAAAATAAGTAACTCAAATCTTGTTAAAAAAAAGTAAAAAATTTTCTAAAGCCCTAGCGTCTTCTTCTGCAACGTTTACTTCCTTTTGCTAAGACTTCTACCACCAAATTTTATTGAAAAAACAGTGCAAAATAATAGTAAAAGATGAATCTGGGATTATTTTCTTCCTTTTCTTTTCAAATATTTTTATAATCTTTTTTTAGATGATATTAGTGATTATTGATCACATGAAGATCAATGGTTATTAACAATCTTTTCGATCCTTATATTTTGAGGTCACTATTTTAAAATGAACCAACAGTTCCATACATCAGTAAATTAATAAAAAATTTTACTGCCCTTTAAGACCCATCACAAAATTTCTGTCTTTGCTACCTTTCTCCAGTCCCTCTAGGTTTGAGTTAAAGGTACAAGTTGTTCCCTAAAAAATTTGGCAAATGGTGTAATATATATATATATATATATATATGATCATTGATTAGTCATTCAAATGATTTGAGTTCAACTCTACAGCTCAAGTATGTAACTATGTATAATTCAAATTACTGAATACAAAAGAATATATACAAAGAAATATAGAACTGAATCAAGGAATAGAATCATGACTATGGAGAACATTAAAAACCAAGTCATACCCTATCTCCACCTCCATCTGTACTTCTTCTCCCTGGCTATATTTACATTCATAGTAGAATACAGTGTAAATCACAAAAGTGAAAAGCTTCACAAGGCAAATAAAAACAATCACTAGAACTCCAATAATAAAGTGAGCCACAGGTCCCATTTCATCATCAATTGTGTGGAGATAGAAAACCACAAAGATTGGTGCACTTAAGATCACTAATAGCAATAGGAGAACAAACCCATCAACCTTTTTCCTTTGTATGAGCTCTTTAGCTCTCCCAAGTGCCTTCAAACCATAACAACCATCTTCTAATATAGAAATAACAAGACCCAATATCCAAATATTAGCTAAGTAGAGATAGAACAAGGAAGCAAAAAAGCCTACTACCACAATCCAAGCAACCAAGGTAAGACCACTAGTGATCAACACAAAGGGCACAAGCAAAACTAGAACAAGAGACCAATAAGTTATTGTGATCAAAGCTATGCATAGCCAAGTGATAAATGGCCTCTTCCATATCTTTATGATCCTCAAAAACAATTCCAAGAGACTTATTATAGAGTTACTACTCCCTTTGTATACGATCGCGGAGGAATACGTAGTCGCAGTGATGGCGTACGAAAAGATGAGAGAGAAGGTAACAAAGAAGACTGATTCCGCGGCTAGGAGTGCGATGAGAACTTTCTTTATTCTAGCCTTTCCGGCATCGTTTAACTTGGATTCCGAGAAGTCCTCAAGTTCAACTAGACATGGCCCGACGGCGAGATCATGAGAGAGGACAAGGAGACTAAGTGGAAGAAGTCCTAGGAGGATGGTGGACGCCGTGAGCCTCTTATCTCTGCTTGGGATTTTGAGAGCTTCTCTTAGAAGAGATGTTAGAGACAACATCTGAGATGGCTCCTTGGCCATTTGATCCTCTGGTTTTGCCTCTTTGGTGGGTGGTAATTGAAATGGTGTGAGTCGTTATATAGAATTTGAATTAGGTACACAATGCCGTTTAGTGGATATGGTACATCGGTCATGCTGGTGTACTTTGCTTGTGTCGTGTGACCCATCATGTGGTGGAGTGTGGACTGCCACAAATACGGGTTTGAATATTGGTGGATGGTGGGAATCATGAGTTGCAAATATTAATAAATATACGAGGAGTGATGTAATGGGGGCCTTATTTTGATCATATTTGTTGTCTCTCCGGTCCCTGGCGGATGAAATGCATGTGTACTTTGTATAAAGTTATCGATAATACCAATGAAATCAAACATGTATCTTGGATTTTGTTTGTAATATGTTCTGAGGGAGGTGGGAATCTAGGAAGGTTGGATTTGTGGAAAATTTCGTATAAGTTGACCAGCTTTGACTCTCATCACTCACCACTGACATAGCAAGCTTACCTTTTAGCCACTAATTTATGTCAGGAGCAAATTTTCACGATTTTTCTTTTTTATGATGTCCGTGATACCCCTATTAACCTTTTATTTATTTGATCAATTATCCTCACCAACATCATCAGATAACAACACTTCAACTACTCTACTTTTATACCACAATGCCACGTGGTGCTTTTTTAATAATTTTAAAAAATATATATATACATACAAATCCAATATGTCCAAATTGTAGACCCTCCTTCGAACTCAATTCACTCTAAAGATGTCACACTAGAAGATCTTTGACCATCCATTCTAAACCCAATGTTAAAATATCCAAATCTCATGGTGTAAATATTTATTAACTATCACATATGTATGCGTGCCTGCTCCTCGTTTCTCAAGATTATCTCACTCGAATGAATTTATAAAAAAAAAAAATCATAATTGTTGTTGTTACCTCTTATTTCTTCTATTTGGGTTTAACTATGTGAGAATTTAAAACTAATAATAATGAATAATAATAATTGTTGCATCCTATTGGCTCATCCATTTGAGGTTAGCTAAGTACACACAGGTTAGTAGGTGTCAGGTCAGTACAAGATATAAATCTTTTGAGGTTAGCTAAGTACACACAGGTTAGTAGGTGTTAGGTCAGTACGGGATATAAATCTTTGGGCACTTTAGAAAACAATGCTTCAATAACAAATTTTTTAACAAAAAACACCCGACTTCAAACTTTTTAGAAAAATGGTGCTTTCACGGATTTTAGAACTTTAGAAAACCGTGAAAGCACTATTTTTCCTAAAAATTTTTTAAAAAAATAATGCTTTCACTGTTTTCTGAAGTTCAAAAATCTACGAAAGTACTGTTTTTCTAAAATGTTTGAAGTCGGGTCTTTTTTGCTAAAAAATTTATTTTTGAGGCATGTTTCTCTAATTATCCCTAAATCTAGGGCAGCCTCAATGGGTATATATATCCAGCTCAACACAGGATATAAACATAGCCATCATGTATAACCCCTTCAATTATTATTATTATTATTGACAATTTCTTATTGAATATATTCTTGTATAGAGTTAGAAATGCCCCATTATATATATATATGACCATATAACGGAGATATTCTTGACAATCGAGGAGTTCACGCATATTGATGTGACAGTTGCGGAGCAACACTAATGAGAGTGGTGAGGAAAAATCACACAAACCAAACTCACACCTTATAAAGACAAAGGAGGAAACAAGCATGAATATTTGACCTCACAACCTACAACCCCACAATTAGGAAAGTCTGCCTCTTAGGTACCTTTATTTTGAACCTAAGATTCTTCCTTCTGAACCCAAGTCTCATGTGCCTAAATTGTTGTCTCGATGTTCGATATAATAGATCTTGAGATTATATGGCCTATCAACGGACGATCAGAATTTGATTTTATAGGGCACAAATTCAAAAAAATGAATTTGATCATGGGCATACATCAAACTTGGATCAATTCTCAGGATGTGTCATATGGAATCAAAATCTAACCATATGATGATACGCCTATGGTCTCAAAATCCCTTGAGTGTAGATTGGGATGAAAAAGCCTCTCCATCGTCTGATTTAAAGATATCAATGATTTTCAGGATTGGTGCCCTTAGAGACTCAGTAGGTGCAAATAGAGCTACAATTTGGTAAAATATCGTAAGATTGTGTGTTGGGTTAGCTCTTTCCTCATTTGCTCTGGCGGAGATTATCTTATGTTCTGTCTCTCTGCTCTCTTATAAGAGAGCTTGCACTTATAAAAGCTTCCCAAACATAGGTTAAGAGATATATTAGGTAAAGTGGCGGAGTGCCAGGTAACTAGGTACTTGGGTCACATTTATGGATAAGTGCCACGTTGAATCATTATGTGTACCATTTGTTACATGTGGCATCATCTAAAGATTTTTAGTATAAAATAGAGAAAAACATCTCCATTATCTTATTTGAAATGGTCAAACACTATCTAAAACTATGGGCTCTCATATTAACCAAACGGATATACCATTAATTTTAGATGAACTTTGACCAATTTGAATAAGATGATGGAGATCGTATTTCAACCCAATCTTTTGCACTATAGATTGTTAATGACTACCATGTCAATCCAACATAACTTTTATTTAAATGACATTTGACCGCTTGGAATTAGATGAAGAAGGTTCGTTTTTTGCCCAATCTTACTCACCATTAATCTTGAGAACATGTTGATAATGACAATATTGATATTTTTAATAATCTTGAGATCTTAAATTCAAAGCCATATTATTATATATAGACCAACAGGAACAGTGGCCAAGACTGTCCCATACCTCAAGAAGCGGAGGTTTTGAGTTCGGATCTCTCCCCTTTCGGCCACTCAAAGGGATTTACCTTATTAATTGATATATGTGATGTGCAGGTATTGCATGTACCTGAGCTCAGAGACTTAGTCGAGTGCTCTAAGAAGCCGGATACCAATCATAAAAAAGAAAAGAAAAAGAAGAATTTATTATGCGATCGATAACGATATGATATTGTTGATGTTAAGTTCAACTAACTATGCTGAATTTTGGATTAAAATTACTTTGCCAATATATTTACCATCATTTTATTACTCAATAGATAAGGAATCGATTTCAAATTAAGTTGGAGGCAATACATTTATGTTCATATTGTAGGTTTGCAAATCTTCATTATTCACTCATATTTAAGCTCACAATTGATGATATTAGCCACATATCCTAATAAATACGTCTTTATACTTATAGTCACGAAATTCGCCGAGTTTTTTTTTAAAAAATGCGAATAGTTCATGAAATTAAAGTTCTGCGAATTAATCCTGAATTTAAAAAAAAACACTCCCTTGTTTAGTTTTTTAATTTTTTCTCTCCGATATTCTCTGAATATTGCCCCAAACTTGTCAAATATTACTGAGTTTTTTCTAAATTTTAACCTCATCAAATTATTGTCAAACCCCCCGACTGGATGACTAGGCATATAACACACATTTCTTGGTATGTCAATTATGTATTATACCTTATACATCCTAAAAAAAATAAAAAAATAGCAATTGTGTATTATGCAAATCAATCTTTCACGTTTGCATGTCTCAAGGTTCATACAACATGCGATTGACAAGCTTCACCCGAGTCTTAAGGTAAAAACCCAGCCTCCTCACTTTTAAGCAGGGTTTGAAATCTCGGATTTTTTAATTATCTCAAACAGTCCCGCTGAGATGTCCCGCGTCTCAATAATATTGTGTGAAATGAAAATAACATTTTAAAACGATTTTAGACTGTTAAATTAGGTGTAATTGATCTTACACCATTAAAACTACTTTATTGTTATGCCACGTGAAAAATATATGTAATCAATCTAAACATTCCAAGTGATTGTCAGCGAATGGAACATATCCGACTTAAAGAATCACATCTGACTTAAAGAATCACATCTATAAATCAATTGTCTACCATCCAATTAATGATCTTCAATATTAGTTGTTAAAAAAATAAGAATAATAGCATATATTGGCCACACTATGATAGTTGTTCACTAGATCATCACATAGATTGAATATTGAGAGAAAAAAAAAATCGTCTGAGACGTCTTGTCTCAAGTGAAATATAAAAAATATGGGCTAGTTCTAAGGAGCTCGAGTATGATTGGCATGTTTAAGGCCTGACCAGACTTGTTGAGACCCTTAGCAGTGAGCCATAGGGTAAGCTCCTGGTACGGGAACATGTAATATTTTTCAAATTTTGAAGTATAAAATAATTAACATTCACAAAATCTTGGAGGGTACCTATGCCACAAATCATTGATTGCTTTCCATCGGAGGATAGACATCTCCAATCTTCCACACAAGTGATCTTGATATCATTAGAGTAACATCATACAATCAATTTTTATTCTACGTGGCGTAGATTCCAAAAATGCCCATAAAATTAGGGTTCGGCAAGGTTGAAATTCAGAAAAATGATCTTCATCAACTGCTGCAAAGCATGGTCACCAAATTAGGGTTCGGCAAGGTTAAAATTCGGGAAAATATTCCAAGCAAAATCAGGGAGAAAAAAAAAAAAAAAATTAAAAAATTTATTGAAAAAATTGGGAATGATTCATGATTTATTAATTTTTACAAAACACACGAACCTTTAAAATTTTGAGAAGAATTTGGGATTAATTCGTAGAACCTCAAATTAGTGAATTATTTGTGAATATTTAATTATTTTTTTTGTGACTATGCTTCAAAGTCGTTAATTGTTTTTGGCGTAGGTGCCCTCCAAGATTCTGTGGGTGTCAATAGAGCTACTCAATTTTTAAAGGGAAATTTTCAAAATCGGATTCACCTTTTCTGTGAGAGACCTTATAATTTCACCCTTCACTAAACCCACCAGCTCCAAGTCGAGCTGAGACCTGCTTTTATGAATTGCCAAAATTGCCCCCAAGGTAATAAATTGCCTTAAAAATCGCAAATCATTACTATTTTACTTTTTACATTTCGTTCGAAGACGACGACGTTCCATTGTTCAATCTTCAAGCTATAAAATCAGTTGTAAGTTCGAATCTTTCTCCATTATCGCTCCATTATTTTTCATTGTTGTAGAAATTGTTTTTCTTCTTTCGATGGTCTATATTTTAAAAAATGTGATATCACCATTTTAGAGAGGCGATATCACCCGTATAGAGAGGTAATATCGCCTCCTTATTAAAGATGAATCTTATATTCTAATTTCGATTTAATGTTATGATATTTTTGATTTTTCCTTTTTTTTTATAAAAGATTTACACTCTCCTCGAATCGGTTTTCTTTGAGTTAGAAATACCGAGTTTTTATCAAATTGATGGCGCTTGATTAATAGAATGATGATGATTCATTATTTAAACTTATTATCATATTTAATTGTGGACTTTAAAGAATCATATGATAGAGATTATGTTTTGTGTCAATTTTTGATACCATCGATCTTTATATTATGACTTTTAAATTAGAAGGCATAAATGCCTGCTTCCACTGAGGATATATAAAAAAATTGTAAATTTTAAAAATTTTAAACCCGGTATGAAGATAAAAAGTGTAAAGAGTATTTGAGACTTTTATGCTAGCTCGAACCGGCGGGTCTGTCGCGGAAAAGGAAAGGCAAATCTGACAGCGTCGATCTTGTAAATTTCTCATTTTTCAGTCTAACAATATCCACCAGCCATCGTCCCTCTCTCTGCCCAAAAAACAAATGTAGCTTTTCCTCGACTTTGTTCCTCACCAAATCATCATCTCGATCCAACCTACTGTAATTCTTTGTAATTCTAACCATCTGATCCGAATTTATTTAAAGCCAATACTTATTTGCCCCAAATTATGATGTTCTACCCAAGCAGCACCCCATTATCTTCCCCAATCACACCATCCATTTCCCCCTCAATCCCCACCAATCCCATATCTCCACTCACTCTTTCTTCTTCATTCAAACCAATCCAAAGAACCCACTTTAGATCTTTTAAGCAAAACCCATTTCTCAAATCTTCATTTAAGCCCATAAAATGCTCTGTTTCAGTTGCTGATTCCACCACCAACACCACCTTACCAACAAAGAAGGAGATTCAAACAAAACCATCTCCAGCTGAGGTTTGTAGGACTATAATGGAGCTCTCTTCTGTAGGAACTCTTTCTACATTGACCCAAGAAGGGTGGCCTCTCGGGATCGGTGTAAGATTTGCTGTTGATGAGCTTGGAACGCCTGTTTTGTGCTTGAATCAGAAATTCTCTTTGGACGCTAGAGCTAGCTTCCATGTACAGGTGATTTTGCTCACAATTTAATCTTTTATTTGTGAGTTTATCTGATTTAATATGTCTGTTTGGATACCTATTTTGAGACCCTATAATCTACTAAAAATGAAAAATTTATGTGTGTTTATTTTTGTTAAAAGGGGTGTTTAGCTATGTGCTTTAAGCTCATTTTATTATAAGAGAAAAATTGATTTTAATCATACATCCAAACAGTTTTTTAAAAGAGAATGGATTCTATTTGAAATTAGTAATCTTCAAACTGCATTGTTTTTATCGGCTGCATTTGGCATAGCTCTTTCTCAGCTCCCTGCCAGAGCCGGATATACTTGCTTTAGCAGGCCTCACTTCTCCTTGTTAACTCCCCGCAAAGCAGGATTTACCTGCTCTAGCAGCTACCTCCCTGCCCTCTAGTAACTCCTTGCTAGAGCAAACAAAATCTGCTCTGGCAAAGAATGAGCAGAGAGCAAGGGAGAACTGCTGGAGCAGGTAAATCCTGCTTTGTGGAGAGTTAGCAAGGAGAAGGGGGACCTGCTAAAGCAGATTGCAGGGATTTAGCAGAGAGAAAGGGGGCCTGCTAAAGCAGGTAAACCCTGCTTTGGCAGGGAGCTAGCAAAGACCTATGCCAAACACAGCTATAATGACTTCAATTTCAAAGTTGCAGCCAAACAAACCTATTGTATAATTCAGAATAGGGAACCTCTATTCATACCCACCTGTTTACTGAAAGCTCGCACTTAATGATGTGCGGTTGTGTGGTGGGCGCTCATAGAGGTTCCCTTTAGAAAATATTTGTGGGTTTTCTGTTTTTCATTTATTTATAATATATTTGTGGGTTTTTTGCTTTTCATTTATTTATAGTATATTTGTAGGTGTTTTACTTAATTTTCTGGGTTCCTCTGTTTCACACTTTTGGAAAGTATAGGTGGGTTATTTGACTTAATAGGGTTTTATGTTTCATTTTGTATAACATGAACTAGTGGGTATATTTACTATGATGGGTTTGTTTAGCCAGTAAGGGACTAAGTGAATTATAGAGATTTTTTTTTTTTGACAAGAGATATATAATATTTAATATTTCTTCAGTATACTGTTTGTGTATTTCAAACCAGTTAGAGTGCGGTCACGAACTCCACAGTGTACGTTGCAAGGATCCCTCAACAAACCAGAAGACATATTACTTTTGAAGGTAATGCTTCGTTCTTGAAAGTTTTGTTGTTGTTTTTTTAAAATTAATGTACCTAGAGTATTTGATGAAATTAGCAGCCTGTTAGATAAAATAGCACCCTGCAGTATAAATGTTATTAGATTTCAAATACAAGTACTAAGAAAACCCACCAAAATGATCAACTTTTGTTTTCCTCCACAAGGTCTATATTTTCTTTGTTGTGTATTTATAGTGAGGCAAGAAAAAATGAGCACCAAGCCATCTCAGCTTCCATGCGAAATAATTTGCAGCGTATCAATATATCCACCCGAGATAAACTGAATAACTGTTGTATTGTCAAATGATTAAATATTTCGAAATTCATTTTTCGTTAGCTAAATCTCAAAAAAGTAATATTTACCCTTTCAAAAGAAAAGGAGACACATGGCTGCACCTATAATGCTTTTATATTCTATGAGATCACCTTCATATGTCGTGAGCTTGGGGTTGGTCATTAACAAATTAAGTTTGTGGGTATGTCGTTCTCCTTAAGAAGCATTCCCAAATTTTTTTGCTCATGCGTGTGTGCATAGGTGTTTCTCTTTGAGGGGCTTCCCTAATGTTTTTTGGGGTGTGGTGGGGTTGGTTATTATCAAATTAAGTTTGTGGGTAGGTGTTCCTTTTGAGGGGCTTTCCCTTTTATGTCTCAATATCTCTTTGTAGTTTATGGCCTTTTGGTTCTGTATTTCCTTTCCTTTCAGTAAAATAATATTTACTTGTTCATAAAAATAAAAAAAATAAAAAAACTTATGCATGTCTACACCATAATAGGCACAAACATAGGTACAATGTTACCTAGGCACTTCTACTTTTGAGATTTTTTCCATGCAGACACTTGGTGGCACTTGGACAGGTGCCGACACTTGGTGGCACTTGGACACTCCTCAACACAACACGATACTTCGAGACATGTATGAAAATGCCACATAAGACCATTAAAATGTTCCTCGTTTTGACATGATAAAAGGAACTGTCGTTTCATAATTATTTTTTGGAAAGTTTAGTAACTTATAAAATAAAAAGTTTGGGTCCTTGAAAACGATTTGTATAGTATAGTATACTTCTAATTAGGTTCATGACATACAATATATATCTTTTCATGATATTTTCTCATCCCTTCGAATTTTCTTCTACATACATTCCATTTTTTTTTTTTTAAATTTCTTAAGGCCGTGGCGCCATATTGGACTCTTTAGAAATTGGCGTGCCAAACATCTGACACCTTGACACTTGGCACCCGTGCCACGTGTCTAGGGAACACTTCATTTAGGATCAATTCTTTTTATCTGTAATCAGTAATTGGGGTGGTTTTTCTTCCAAAAAGTGATGAGTTGGGGGATTCCTAACTTGTCCAAGTGCAAATGGCCCCCCTACTTCATCTGTGGTAATCTTCTTATTAGGTGTAAGTATGTTTTTGATAATTTTCATGCCACATTTATAAACAAGATCAAATGCATAAGTCTAGTGAAACAGCAATACATCTTTAATTTTTCCTATATCTATTCAGCTATTCCAAATAATAGACCTAGAAGAGATGAGATCAGTTGCATGAAATTTCTTTATGCAATTCTTCGATGTAATTGATGCTGTGGTTATTGCTTCCTACGATAATGACCTTATGCACATATCTACTTATTGCATCAAGTTGAAATAATTTTCACCACATAATACTATACAAGTGGTGATACTAGGCTCCAAGTGCTTGTCTGAACCCATGGATGAGAAGCACAATGAGCAGAAGTTTGGTGCCAATGGGCAGTGATGCAGGCTGGAAGTGGCCTGAGTCCCTATGTTACTTATTTTGCTCCTCTACCATGCAAATGGCGAATTGGTTTGGAGCAAACCAATTCGCTGTTTGATTTGGTCCAATTCAGCCATAAAGGGCAAACTGGGCGTATTTGTAATTGTATATAAAAGAACCTCTTACAAAAAAAAGTGTCAAATGGCGACCTCCCCGCCTAACCAACTAGGATGACAACCCTTTTTATTATAAAATTTAAACTTTAATTATTATGTTTCTATTATTTTTTTGGCTTACCAAAATAAAGAATAAATATAAAAACTCAGCCTACCCCTAGCGAATCAGGTTCACACTAGAGTAGCGAATTGCAAATTATGAATTCGAATACGAATCAACCAAATTACGAATTAAATAGCATAGGTCCCGACTCTTCAAATTCCGTAGGAAACATAAAACCGTCACCTGATGACTACATTAAATGAACACTTTTCCAATACCTTTAGTTGTTGTTGTTTGATTAGGGATTGCATTCTCTTTGTTGTTGTTGAAATGGAATGAAAGCAATAAATGCATGTATTTGCAGTTTTCATTTTTCGATGAGATCCTATCTTTGGATAAGCCTCTGGTTATGGTGTGTTCTGAAATCTTCTTTCTTTTTCAGAGGCTTCAGTCATTATGGACAAAGAGGTTTGGCAAAGAAGTTGACGAAGGCCTTATATATGTAGTCTCTGTGGACCGCGTGCTTCAGATGGAAGATTTCAAGGAGGTATGAATGGATAGCTAGGTTCAATATTTTTACACCACATTTAACACAAATCATTGATTTTTGTTAATTTCTATGTAATCGGTAATGTGTAGGAATTAGGAATTGTTTTCCTATGCTTTTGAAGGTCAGAAATCAGCTTTATCTACTGATGAAAAGGTAGTCATATTCTGATGGATTAAAGGATTTTAGTAACAGTTGACCAAAACACCGAGGGGTATGTCTGTAAAATATAAGGGTACCTCTATTCGCACCTACTTAAATACTGAAGGCGCCTACGCTGGAAAACCGTTGACTGCTTTGAATCAGATGGAGATTGGTTTTCATCCCAATCTTCCAAGCAATGGATCTTAATAGTTGACACCATGGACATACTATCAAACGGTCATTTTTTCTTACGAGGCATAGATCCCTAAAAAGTGATCCTAAAATCACATGGCACCCATCACGCTTACACGTGATTTTTTGGCCACTTTTTAGGGATCTAGGCCATTTGGAAACAAAAAATGACTGCCTGATGGTACACTCATAGTGTCAAGATCTACTATTTGGAAGATTGCAATGAAAAATGATCTCCATCGTCGGATTCATTGCAGTTTTGTTCTCAGCGTAGGTGCCACCAGTAATCTGGTAGGCGCGAATAGAGGTACCCAAAATATAATGTAGGGTTTTTTAAAATGAGGTAGCAACCTTGTAGCATGAATAGTGCATTGAGTTTATGACGGGGAACGTCAAGATCGAACAACAGCGAAGAGGAAAACACAAAACTCTGAAATTTCGATCGAACGGTTTTCAATTTTGATTGATCAAAATTGCGATCGAAATTTTGATTGAACGAAATTCAATTTCGATCTATCGATTTTCAATTTTGATCGATCGAAATCGTGCCGAGTTATTTTAGTTGTTTTAGGAGTTGAGTTTTGAACTTTTGCTTCAAGGGTTTATTTGTCTTTATTTAATATTCGTTTTAGGGTTTTCTTTTATTGTAAGACCTCCTATATAAGGTCATTAACCTAAATAATGTTGTGAGTTGATTGATTATTGAATGCTTTTATGCTTGAGTAATCTTTGCCTGAGATGGGTTTAGTGTGAGACCAAGGGAGTGATTCCCCTATAGTTTCCTTATTGTTGTTGTTGATTTGCGTGATTTGCTTATATTTGTTATCTTAATCTCTGCGTGCTTCTCTAAATCATAGCCTAATTTCTTCCTTGTGATCCCCAAAACCCAAAACCCTTTTGAAACCATAAACCACACAAAGCCAATACCTTTTCCAAAATCATAAGCCGATCTAAAAGTCATAGGCCTTTACAAACCGTAAATCCCTTTTACAATCCAATTTGGAATCCGCGAATCTACATCGGACCGAAGACGAGCACCTAATCCTAGAAAAGCTAGAGTACTATCTCTAGGCCCATCTCGCCTCGACTCTAAAGTACTTGCGCATCGGACTGGACCATATCTGGATCTCGTGTGATCTACCCATCAGAATTCTGCAAACCCTAAGGTATCAAAGATAATTTTGCGATTAAACTTGAATTAATTTATTTAATTTCGGCAAAATCTTCATTAAATCATATTCCGCATTTTAGGGTCGTTGTCCTGCGTCAGTTTTGGTATCAGAGCCCTAGGTTTTCTAGGTTAGGGCATATTTTGTGTCATTTTAATTTTCGTTGCATTTTATCTCATTTGTGTTCAAAAGTATGCACGTCTACTATTTGACAAAACTCCCCACCCATTGTGGTTTATGTTTGCATGGCATTTAGCACCCGTGTTAGTAAGCCGTGTTCACCATGAGCATGAGCGAGATTGTCGATGCTCTTAGGGACATCAAAGCCCAAATGTGTGCAATTAATAATAGGAGCTGCTACACACCAAATTCTAGGCAAAGTCTCAAAAGTCGTGATGAGACTAGAGTTAGGGGATACCCTCATCAGCATGAACCCGAGTACGATCCCACCGAAAAGTTTCTAAAATCTATTCGGGATGAAGTTCCATGTTTTGAGGGATGGCTAAACCCCAAAACCTTTGTGGAATGGTTGTCTTGTGTAGAAGAGTATTTTGATTGGTATGGCGTACCGAATGAGTACAAAGTTAGGTTAGTGAAAACAAAGTTGGAGGGTAGTGCCAAAACCTATTGGACTAATGTTGAGCTTCTACGTGAGTTAGCTAATCGTAAGTCCATCACACAATGGGAGGACATGAGGGAGCGACTTGTTGAGAATTATGTTCCTCTCACGCGCCGTCACCTTCTACGATTTTTGAAAACCAAGACAAATAAGTGTCCTGATTGTCTTAAGTGTCAAGGGTTCGGACACTTTGCTTACCAATGCTCCATAAAACTTCCCACTCCGAATTTAGTGACTAAAAGCGAAAGTTCTAAAGAGCTGAAAAGTATGAAAGTAGAAGAGGAAGTGTATGACCCTAGGACCGTGATGAGTGAAGAGTAGATCGAAGAAGCTGAAGAGAGTCTAGTTTGTGTCAAAAGGGCTTTTGATTTCCTTGTGAGTAGTAATGTTGAGTCACCCACGCACGATTCGACCGAGTCACCTACGCACGATTTGTTAGAGCTCGTAGAACCCGTTGTGCACGAGTCCTTGTCGGTGGTAGAGTCGCATGCACATGAGAGTATCGAGTCCATAGATACACTCACACATCATAGTCTCGAGTTGTATTTCGCTTTACATTCTGAGTCTTGTTGTGAGTCAAGTTTTGAGTCTCATTCTGCATTCCATGCCGAAATTAAACATAAGATTAATTCAAGCAACAATCACTACAAATTATCTGTTGATACTTCGCCTACCGAGAGTACATAGGCCAATAATGAAAGAGCTTGCCACTTGAGTTCTCGTCCTCCCGATCGATATCGCGATCACATTTCATTGGGGATGAATTCCTTCAGGTCCGGGAGCGTTGATGAGAAACTTCAAAAATATTTGGTAGAATGGATTGGCGAGCCGGGTTATCAGGTTCATCAAGGAGAGGTTTACCGTGTGCGTCCCACTACAATCCACTGAGAAGTGGATCATACGTCTCCAAGAGCCGAGATTGTTTAGGCTAGTTGCAAGGAGTTCCACCATGCAAGTTCCGACACGCTTGATCAGTACCACGTGCGTGTTTCATCGGTGATGAAACATTTTGAGTGGAGGAGAATGACGGGGAACGTCAAGATCGAACAACAACGAAGAGGAAAACACAAACTTTGAAATTTCAATCGAACAATTTTCAGTTTCGATCGATCGAAATTGTGATCGAAATTTCGATTAAACGAAATTCAATTTCTATCGAACGATTTTCAATTTCTATCGATCGAATTTCAATTTCGATCGATCGAAATCGTGCCGAGTTATTTTAGTTGTTTTAGGAGTTGAGTTTCGAACTTTTGCTTCAAGGGTTTATTTGTTTTTATTTAATATTTGTTTTAGAGTTTTCTTTTATTGTAAGACCTCCTATATAAGGTGATTAACCCAAACAATGTAGTGAGTTGATTGATTATTGAATGCTTTTATGCTTGAGTAATCTTTGCCTGAGATGGGTTTGGTGTGAGACCAAAGGAGTGATTCCCCTATATTTTCCTTATTGTTGTTATTGATTTGCGTGGTTTGCTTATATTTGCTATCTTAATCTCTGCGTGCTTATCTAAATCATAGCCTAATTTCTTCCTTGTAATCCCCAAAACCCTAAACCCTTTTGAAACCCTAAACCACACAAAGCCAATACCTTTTTCAAAATCATAAACCGATCTAAAAGCCATAGGCCTTTACAAACCGTAAATCCCTTTCACAATCCAATTTGGAATCCGCGAATCTACATCGGACCGAAGACGAGCGCCTAATCCTAGAAAAGTTAGAGTACTATTTCTAGGCTGATCTCGCCTCGACTCTAAAATACTTGCGCATCAGATTGGACCCTATCTGAATCTCGTGTGATCTACCCATCAGAATTCTGCAAACCCTAAGGTATCAAAGATAATTTTGCGATTAAACTTGAATTAATTTATTTAATTTTGGCAAAATCTTCATTAAATCATATTCCACATTTTAGGGTCGTTGTCCCGTGTCAGTTTATATGTTTACTCTGTAGTTTTTTATTTTATTTTAATGGATAACGGTGGGATTGGTATTGGATAATGGCCCAGCCAATGACTTTTTCTCTAATATAGGTTATTGTTACCATCAAGATCTGTTGAATACTTTCGAGCCATAGCCCCCAAATTACAGCAAGGAGGCCAAGGCCCCACAGAAAGACTGGAACACACGGGTCGATTCGAATATCTCAAATAAAGAATGTCAAATCTTTGGAGCGCATCGGCAATATACGAAAATGTGATCAATTGATTCTTCTTTCATTTAGCATCGACACATCTGCGAACAAACTGGAATCCATGATGTTATAAGTGATCAATGGTGAGATTTTATCCCCGGCTATAATCCAAGTGATGGCTTTGACCTTCAGGGGGGACAGTGAAGGACCAAATTCTTCTCCATGGGCCTTCAAAAGGGGGATGTGGACAAAAGAATAGAAACAATAGACAGAATAGGAACACCAAACATCCTATAACTTTCGAAATTCCCAACCCTCCTTTGTCCATAAGTGAACCAGATTAATTTTATTTTTCTCGTCTCCTCCACTATAAAATATCTGTTTCGATTCTTTCAAGTTTATTTATGCCATTGTAATTGACCCCAAGGTTGGGCTCTGAAATTTTTATAGTATGTTTCGCCTTACTATATTGATGTGGACCTACAAGAGGGTGGATTGCATGCAGACAATCTACTTGTTGTCAGCATCATCCGAGGTTTTTCTTTATACTTACTTATATTAGATCAACAAGTTAGTTTCAGCGACGCTTAAGGGTACTGGAGATTAGAGAAAGAAGGAAAGGAAGAAGGAGAAGAGGAAAAGAAAGAAAGAGATGGGATAAAATAGGGTTGTGTTAGTATTGCACATACCCCTTTATTCTTTCATATATATATATATATATATATATATATATATATATATATATATATACCCTGTATATAAAAAGAGAATATAATTCTCAAATTCTTTTTGTTGCATACTTACCATGGTCCGATTTCCATATTCCCGATAATGCCCCTCATATCAATAGCTATATACGATTTTTCTTCCAATTTTGCCCCTCCATAGTCTTTTAAATGACAATAGTAGGTGTGAATGCATTTATTGCAAGAAAAAATGGCTAGGGTGCCTTCATTTTCAATCCAAAGTTCTTCCTTCTCAACCGAAGTTTTATATGCTTAAGCTATGATTATTTTGTATTAGATGATAGGAGATCATTTTTCATTCCAATTTTTTTCATAACATATTTTGAGATTAATTTTCTATCATCGGAAGGCCAAATTTTGAATTTAGAAGGAACACATCCCAAAAAAGTGATCAGAGAACCACTGATCATGTATGCCATGATCTTGTTTTTTGGGATGTTTACCCTGTGGAATCAAAATTTGTCTGTTTAATGGTATGCCTATAATGTTAAGATCTATCGTATCAAATTTTGGGAAGAAAGATTTCTTCATCGTATGATTCAAAGCAGTCAATGGCTTAAAGTACATGAAAACCGAGTCAAAAAGAAAGAATCATTAGTTGTAAATAAAGAAACCCTAATTACCGCATGACCGATCACAATGCATTTATGACAAGGGAACCTTTATTTGCATAACCGAATTAGAAGAAGAATCTTCGGCTGTAAATAAAGGGCCCCCCTACGTTGAAAATCATTTAGACACTAGAATTTTTCGTCCCAATTAATCTTCCACAGCATCAAGCGGTCAATTTTTATTCTGTGTGACACAAATCCTAAAAAGTGATTCGGACATCACGTTTGAGCGTGATGTGTGTCACGTGATTTTTGGGTTAATTTTGTAGTATCAGTAAATAGACCGTCTAATGGTACATCCGTGATATCAAGATCATTTGTATTTAAGATTGGAATGAAAATGTTCTCCAGCGTATGATTCAAAGCACCCAATAGTTTTAAGTGTAGGTGCCCTCCAATATTTGGTAGATGCAAAAATAAAGGGTACCCTTGGGACCATAGTGACCAAACCCACATAAAAACGGAAAAAATCGGGTAAAAACTTTTTTTTCGAGAAATTCCCCTTCTTAAAAAAAAAACGCATTTTAAACCTCTTTTTTTTTTTTTTCAAAAAATGCGTTTTAAATCCCTTTTTTCTTGTTTAAAACCCTTGTTTGGTCAAAATATGTATATTTTTTTATTTTTTATAATTATTAATACATTTTTTGTGTTTGTAATTTTCTCGTTTTTTCCCGAAATTATCCAAATTTACTGGTTTTTTAATAAATTTTCGGAGCCGTTTTATTCTCGTGCCTATACTTGGTCACTATGCTTGTCACAACCATGGGTCAAAATATGGGTCAAAATATCGATCGATACCGACACGATCGACGATTTATACGACCCTATGTATCGTACCATGATTTAAATGAGTAAATTCTCGTCCGATACGGACAAAATATCGTCCGTATTGGACGATAATTTCAAATTATCGGACGATAAATTCAAATTATCGTCCGATAATAAGGTTAAAATTTGAAAAATAAAAAAAAATTCAAAATATCGTCCGATACGAACGATAATTTGAAATTATCGGTGGGCCCCACCAATAGACCCGACTTTTTAGTCGGGTAACCCTTTTTTTTTTCTTCCTTCTTCCTCTCTTCTTCCTTCTTCTTCCTCTCTAATTTTTCGATTATCTACACCCTAAATCGGCGCCAAATCGCACAAAAAATCACGGGATCAACGTGGAAGGTACGTGTATTTCATTTTACTATCGTTTTATTTCATTTTAAATACTAAAATAAGGTAGATCTACACTTATTTAGTGTAGATCTACACTAAATAAGTGTAGATCTACCTTATTTAAGGGTAGATCTACACTAAATAAGTGTAGATCTACCTTATTTAAGGGTAGATCTACACTAAATTAGTGTAGATCTACCTTAATATTAATTAATATTATAGGTAAATTTATCATTTACCTATAATATTAATTATTTAAATTATTTAAAATAATTAATATTATTTAAAATAATTAATATTATTTAAAATAATTAATATTATTTAAAATGATTTAAAATATTTAAATTAATTAAAAATAATATAAATAATGGGTCAAAAATAATAGGATGGGTCAAAAATAATTATATGTGACCCCATTTAAAATATTTAAATTGATAGGTCAAAAATAATATAAATAATTATAATTAAGGGTCACATGTAATCAATATGGGTCACATATAATATGGGTCACATATCATATGGGTCACATATAATTAATAAAATAATAAGGTCAATATGGGTCACATATAATTTAAACTTAAAATTAATATAGGTCACATATAATTAAATTTATGGGTCACATATTAAATTATATGTGACCCATATTAATTTTAATAATAAATTTAATTATATGTGACCCATATTGATTATATGTGACCCATATTGATTATATGTGACTGTCACATATAATTAAAATAATTAATATTATGGGATATGCCCCATAAAATATTAGAATAATATGGAATAAATTTTAAATAAATTTTTAAAAATTATAATAATATCAAATAAATATTCATAAATTAAAATAATATCAAATAAATATTCAAAAATTAAAATAATATGAAATAAACATTAAAAAATTATAATAATATCAAATAAACATTCATAAATTATAATAATATTAAATAAATATTCATAAATTAAAATAATATCAAATAAACATTCATAAATTATAATAATATCAAATAAATATTCAAAAATTATAATAATATCAAATAAATTTGATAAAATATAATCTGATATTTTTAAAATAGCAATAATTAAAAAATAAAATTTATTTTCAATAAATTAGATGTTTATCTTGTAAATTTTATTTTCAAGTGTAAATTAGATATTTTATTTTGTTCATTCATTCATGCGGTGAAATAAATATATAACGCATCGGTAGTGATGATGGGAGTGTGATATGATGGTAATAGACTCAAATAATTTTTGTGGAAAAAAGCTGCTGGGAGGAGGTGACCACGATTAAAGACATCTTCATGTAAAGGGAGAAGACGAGGTGTCTCATGTAGTGATAAAAGAAATAGAGCTAGTTTAGCGGCAAAAAGAAAAAGTTGACAAAATAGGAAATAAATATAATTCGATTTTGATTTTACATCGATTTTGAGGATGATTAAAAAAATGAGGATGAGGATGAAACGATACATTCAATGTATAGAGATGTATAGCATGACGATACCAGACGTATCGGTCTGAGAAGTCCGGACGAAGTCCATCCATATTTCACCCTTGGATCCAAGGGTCAAATACATGTTGTTGATGTTAGACGATGACTTCTGGATTTACTGACGGATTATGATACATTCAATGTATATGTAGATCCATTCATGTATCGTTGATACATTGAAAAATTTTTTTTTTTTAAATCTCACTTGCAAAATGGGGAAGAAAATCAAAATTATATTTATTTATTTTGTATTTATTTCATCTATTTTTGATTTTATTTTTTATATATTTGATGCATTATTTAGATGAATATATAAGTAAGATGCCTATTTTGTAATCTTAACCCAAGTCACATGCCTAATTTTTAACTTATTTGTCTTAAGATCACATTTTGAGGATTAATGATAATAGATCTTCTAACATTATATTCATCACCGATCACATGCCTATTTTATTAACAATATTTCATAATTTGATCGACGCATATCGCATAAAGTAAATTACAATATATGACGAAAAATAAATTATATTGACAAACAATATATATTGATAAAATAAGTTTAATTGTACATAAAAACTTACTTTAGAGCCACATGTGAATTTCGTGGCGCCTCATGATCATCGCCATCATCGAAGCGGCGTCAGCTTTCCTACTGCCTATAATGTTGCCTCATATTGATACCCATGATTATATGTGCCCCTCAAACCGATCAGAAAGAAACGATTATGGCTCTGCAGTACGAAAGGCCGGTCCAAAAATCACCAACGAACAATATGGCACCGCTTAGTTTTGCCGGTAGTATTTAGCTAGTTTGGCTAGATATCGTGGATTTTGCAAACCTAACTCTCAAGCTAGAAGTCATATAACCCATATCGACTCCAGATTCGCTGGTGGTGGTGGTGGTGGTGTTTGATATGATCCCGACGCCCTTCTCCTTCAACCCTCCCATTCTCAATGTAGGAGTGTCGAATCTGTTGAGATTGGTTGATGGTCATCGTCCCATGCCGCCATATGTCTATAAGGATAAGGCAAAATTGGCTCCACCACTAGTGCCAACATCCCTCAACCATCATGCTCCATCATCCTCACCACTCCCATCATCACTAGCCGTGTCATTATCGATCCAACCACCGAATGACGATTCAATTTATTCTTTTCCGCCTTAAGCCCTCGCCCGAAATTACTCATATTTGATTGTCCACTACATTCAACCTTCACTATCCAAGACGGCTCTTCTCTTCTTCGATCCATTCATTCAAAGGGTCATCCTCCTAATATATAATCCAAGAATGCTCAAAATAATCACCGCCAAGATAGAATATGATAGATGAATTAGTATAATATAAGTAAGTCAAATGTCATGTGATATCTAAGACTTTATTGTAATGTTACTGTCCTCTATAGATATTGACCTTAATCGTGACATGTTGGGTCATTTAGGAAGAGACTAACTTTTCCAATCCCACATAGTTACTATTCCTTGTCTTGGTATGCATTATGAGAGAGTGTCCAATTGTAGCTGGACGAGGAACACGTATTACATAATACCTCATTGCTACCAAATTTCAATTCATCTCTCTCATAATGCATCCACCAATCGACAAGGGTTTGTCGTGTTTAATTTGGGATTGCACCAACGGTCCTAAATGACCCATGTCTCTAAACATGTCAATCTATAAAGATGAAACACAAGAAGGACCAATAAATAGATGATAATATCACATGACATTTGATCTTATTAATTATAAGTCTGATACTATGATCACTAATTCTCTTATGGCTTGGCCTTGGTCCGCCAACTCGGAGCATTCTTGGATTACATTGAGCAAACCGGTATACACTTATATCGTTGTCGCCAACTCAATGACCCAATGAAGGTCGATTCAAGTAGTGTGCTACATCAAATATGAGCAATTTCATCAAGATATGAAAATAATGAATAAATAAATAAAATCACTACATAATTGTGCAACATGTTATACCACGTGATGCAAGATCGTGAAATTGTCATCCCACCTCTTGTCGATAATCGCCAAAGACGCTTATATTTTGTAGGTGGCATTTGGTTTTATAGCCAATTTTGCCTTATCCATGACTCATAAACGCATTCTATTGTTGGTTTGTCATCACCATCAACCAATCTCAACACTTGGCACCAACGGGTAGTGACGGCGATCGTGGATCTCATCCTTAAAATCACAGCGGCGATCGTGTCGGAACTTCAGCAGCTAGTCTCTTCGCCGTCCTATTTCATGTTGATTCCATTCTTGACGACACCATGCTTTTCACCACGCCTATATCTAGCCAAACTCAGATAAGATCGGATATGGGTTGCAAAACGTAATCGCAGGTAGCAACTCATTGTTGTGAAGGCTCTCATTAAATTGACCAAATTTTGTCACCGCTACAAGTAGGAAGTAATCGCTCTTCCCTTTGAATAGTTGCCTGTGTTTTGCTTTCTTCCTAAATCCTCAAGAATGAGGTCCACGAATGTGCTACACACGGGTCCAAAGAAGTCTCTTCATTAGTTTTAATCCAAATGCTTTGTAGTCGTTCGTTAACTCAAGATAACTCACGCTTCCAACCTCATTAACTACCATATCCATTAGTTTAAAGAGGTAGTATTTACGTGTTCGTACAATTCAACGATTTATCAACATATCGCTATTAGAAACCAAAAAGTTTATTTTTGTCAATCTTCTTTTACTTTGGGACTGTGCCCATCCATCGCATCAAATTGTGCAATATTCATCCCATACATCCTCAAAGCTCGATGACATAAGAGATCTATCTCATCGCACTCATCTCTAGTAAGGGCCCGATATCTCATATGGAGAAGGCTTTTTAATTGGACCAACTAGGCATCTTGTATCAATCATGCTTTAAGTACTAATGAGTCCGCCAAATAAGTCAAAATGTGGTTGTATATAAAAAAAATAAATAAATGGATTTTCCAAGCTTCTTCCCCATTTTGCAAGTGAGATTGAAATTTGGTTTGTTGAGCTTTGAATGTATATGAATGAATACATTCAATGTATCGCGATACATTGAATGTACCTAGAGATCCCTATAATCCCCCAGATGTCGCTTACGCAACCCGACGCCAACATCCTCATCAACATCAACAACATGTGGCCATGACTAGATCCACCACCAGAAAGGTGCATGGATGGACCCTCAATCGAGATCGAAACCGATAATCGCTTCTTCCCGATCTCGACGTCACAGCCTCAAAGATCTCATAGCTCTCGCCATCCGCCATCCTCATCCTCATCCTCATCATCTGCACTCGATGTAAACTGATCCGCCTCCGATTCTCATACATTTCCACGACGGCTTCATTTTTTCTTTCCCTTTGTCATTGTAAACTAGCTCGATATTTCCTGCACACTAGGACACCCTCTCTCCTTTACATGAGCTAGATGTCTTTAATCGTGGATACCTCCTCCAAAGCAGCTTTTTTTCCACAAAGATTACATTGAATCTGAGTCTATTACCATCTATCATTGCTCATATTGCCACTGCTGTGGATCTCTTTAACGCATTTATTTATTTATTTCACCTGCATGAATGAGCAAACGATTGCATTAAAGTAAACATCTAATTTACACTTGAAAATAAAATTTATTTTTTAATTATTACTATTTTAAAAATATCAGATTATATTTTATCAAATTTATTTGATATTATTATAATTTTTGAATATTTATTTGATATTATTATAATTTATGAATGTTTATTTGATATTATTTTAATTTATGAATATTTATTTGATATTATTATAATATATAAATATTTATTTGATATTATTTTAATTTATGAATATTTATTTGATATTATTATAATTTATGAATGTTTATTTGATATTATTATAATTTATTAATGTTTATTTGATATTATTTTAATTTTTGAATATTTATTTGATATTATTTTAATTTATGAATATTTATTTGATATTATTTTAATTTATTAATGTTTATTTGATATTATTTTAATTTATGAATATTTATTTCATATTAATTTAATTTATGAATATTTATTTGATATTATTTTAATTTTTAAATATTTATTTGAAATTTATTCCATATTATTCTAAAATTTTATGGGACATATCCCATAATATAAATTATTTTAATTATATGTGACAGTCACATATAATCAATATGGGTCACATATAATTAAATTTATTATTAAAATTAATATGTGACCCATATTAATTTTAATAATAAATTTAATTATATGTGACCCATATTAACCTTATTATTTTATTAATTATATGTGACCCATATTGACCTTATTATTTTATTTATTATATGTGATATACGATATGTGACCCATATTATATGTGACACATATCAATCTTTTATTATTTTATTAATTATATACGCCATATATATGATATGTGACTCATATTATGTGGCCCATATTGATTACATGTGACCCTTAATTATAATTATTTATATTATTTTTTACCTATCAATTTAAATATTTTAAATGGGGTCACATATAATTATTTTTGACCCATCATATTATTTTTGACCAATTATTTATATTACTTTTAATTAATTTAAATATTTTAAATAATTATTTATATTATTTTTAAATTATTTTAAATAATATTAATTATTTTAAATAATATTAATTATTTTAAATAATATAAATAATTAATATTATAAGTAAATGATAAATTTACCTATAATATTAATTAATATTAAGGGTAGATCTACACTAATTAAGTGTAGATCTACACTAATTAAGTGTAGATCTACCCTTAAATAAGGTAGATCTACACTTAATTAGTATAGATCTACCTTTATTTAGTTTAGATCTACCTTATTTAAGTGTAGATCTACCTTTATTTAGTGTAGATCTACCTTATTTAAGGGTAGATCTACACTTATTTAGTGTAGATCTACCTTTATTTAGTGTAGATCTACACTAATTTAGTGTAGATCTACACTAAATAAGTGTAGATCTACACTTATTTAGTGTAGATCTACCTTATTTAAGTGTAGATCTACACTTAATTAGTAGATCTACACTATTTAGTAGATCTACTATTTAAGTGCAGATCTACACTTAATTGTAGATCTACTTTATTTGTAGACCACTTATTTAGTGTAGATCTACACTTATTTAGTGTAGATCTAGCTTATTTAAGGGTAGATCTACACTTAATTAGTGTAGATCTACCTTTATTTAGTGTAGATCTACACTAATTTAGTGTAGATCTACACTTAATTAGTGTAGATCTACCTTATTTAAGGGTAGATCTATACTAAATTAGTGTAGATTTATCTTATTTTAGGAAATAAAATGAAATACACGTACCTTCCACGTCGATCCCGTGATATTTTGTGCGATTTGGCGCCGATTTATGGGGTAAATAATAAAAAAATAGAGGAGAAAGAAGAGAGGAAGAAGAGAGGAGGAAGAAGAGGAATAGAGGAATAGGGGTAGTACCCGACTTTAAAGTCGGTCTACGGTGGGGCCCACGATAATTTGATTTTCTTGCAATTTTATACTAATTATCGGACGATAATTTCAATTTATCATCCGATAATTTGAAATTATCGTCCAATACGGACGATACGGACGATAATTTGTCCGTATCGGACGATAATTTACTGTTTTTTCTTATGGTACGATACATAGGGTATGTATCGTACCGGTGAGGTCCAAAACCGATACGTATCGGTATCGGACGATATTTTGACCCATGCCTTGGTCACAACCATTGAGAGAAGACGAAATAGTAGGGGTGTCAACGGGTTGGGCTGAGCCGGTTTCGGGCCTGATTTTCACCCGGGCCGTTTAAAAAACCCAAAAAAATTTGGGCTCGGCCCAGCCCTAATCGCTAATCGGGCTGGGCCGGGCTGAGCCCGTTTATGAAATCCATAGCCCGAACTTGGCCCGGTTAGCTATTTGGGCCGGGCTTATAGTTTTTTAAAGGGCATTTAAAAAAAAAAAAAAAGATTCAAGCTAAACGGGTTCGGGCCGGACACTTTGCAGCCCGAGCCCGGCCTGTTTAGCTGAAATACAAAAAAATTAGGCCCGAACCCATTCGGGCCGGGCCCGTTGACAGCCCTAGGAAATAGTCTTGTTGTCCAATGGTAACTCTATTTGCAACTCAAGATTCTTCCTTCTTAACCTGAGTTTTATCTACTTAAATTGTTGGCTGGTTTAAATAAGATGATGAATATCGATTTTCTTTCGAATCTTCCACACAATTGATCTTGAGATCATGAGCCTACCATCGGACAATTGGATTTTTATTCCAGATGGCACATATCTCAAAAAGTAAATGTAATCATGAGCGCCCATCAACATGACCGCTTTCCGAGATATGTGTAATATGGAATCAAAATTTAATATGTTACCACATGCACTGCCACTAGTATATATATATCACTTACAAAGTGTTAGTGGCACCTCCAAATATACTAACTAATAAGGTGTGAAATATGACTATATTTCACACCTTAAAACCTACATTTAGCCATCCGATGAAGGCTATTTGACGGATTTGTAAGGGTTTAAGTGTTTCAGGAAAATCAGGTCATTGCATGCAATTGAAAGCATAGAAGGGCATAAAAATGACTAATACTAGAACATTGGAATCAACAGAAATTTTAGGCCCTGATGTTCCTGGAAAATTGATTGATTGACATCAGTAGTCGATCGATCGAGACCATATTGATAGCCGCAAAACCACTCTCTGTTTTGTATATATTCGATCAATCGACTTGTATAAATCGATCGATCGAATTTCAAATATTGAGAAGCGCTAGTTTCAAATTCAAAACCGATCGATCGACTTCATAAATCGATCGATCGATTTTGAATTTCAAACCTTCGAACCTGGGATCTATTTAAGCAAACTCGAAAATTGGTTTCGGCAGTTTTTTCTTTTCTTAGCTTTTATTTTTCTTCCAGCATTTTTAGCTTAGTCTCATTTTTCCATTTTCAAGACCGTTCTTCATCTTTTTAGTTTGAGTTTAGATTAGTTTTTATTTCTGCAATTGAGGAAGGATTGTACCTGTTTGAATTAAAAGCAGTTGTGGATGTTATTGGAACTGCTTTACGGTATGTTAATGTTTATTTCGATTTATCTTTCAAGTATGTTGCTCCCTTCAGTCATGCGTAACTAAACCTTTTTGGGGATAGGGATCTAATGAATCCCATATGAGGTTTTCACCAATAATAATATAGATTTACGGTTGCGATGTTATTTCATCATTAGCTACTTAGATCATTAATGTCTTATTTGATGCGGGAACTTACTAAATGCAATGCTAGGGCTGAGATTAAGATTAAAATTAATTTAATCAATTAAAAATAATAATTTCTCATAATAAATTACCACGAAAAATTCTAGAAATTTAATTAGGTGATTTAATTCCGGCCCAAAATAGTGTTGCTTTCGTATACATTCCCTATCGCGGATTTAGAAGACTAGGGTTCTTATGAACGGCTAGATCTCTGATAGTTTTAGGGCGTCGAACGAACTCGCAAGTGGGTTATCTCGATACCAAACGAAAATAAAAGGTTAATAAAATTAATGATAAACAAAATATTGATTTAAGGGTTTTTATGAGATCAATAAAATAATTATGATTACGCTACTTACGCAAACCGTAAATCTAAAGATAGAGATGAAAGAAGAGTTGGCCTCGCACCAAACCGCAAGCGGGAATCGAAGAATCACTCTCCATTTTGAGAGAATCGCACCCTCATGAAAGTTTAGAACTCTCAATTTGCATAAGCAATTTTCATTAATCAAAAACTTATAATAAAAGTGTTTACAAGCCTTTAAATAGGCTAGCTAATGCATAAAATTAGAAATCCTATTATAACACTAATTCCTAATTCAAATAAGAGAAATATCCTAATTCTTCTAAAACAATAAAGTCCTAAAACAATAAGGAAACTAATCCTATTTCTAATAAAAGAAACAACTCTTACTCTCTAAAATAAAATAATAAAAGATACTAATCCTAATTCAATTAGGATTCTTGAAATTCGTCACTTTATGTCCAGCTTCCGAAAACTGACCATAACTTCTTCAATACTTGTCAGAATTGCCCAAATTTTGGCTCGTTGGAAAGCTACTTCGATAAGTTTTCAAATATGACCAATTTCGTATTAATCTGACTTCGTTTGACACTTCAAAATAGGCCAAACATAAAAGTCACGGGATTAAAAGTTAAAGACCCTAATAAATTTTGGATTTTCTTCTTTCTGATCAAATGGGTCTTTTTTAAAAAACCCATTCGTAGGTCCACTTTCTCTTTTGACGTCTCTTCTTTATCCGACCACGATTCAAACAGGCGGATCTAAAATACACATCATTATTGCTCTTGCCGATCTTGTAGATTACAATTGTCATCTAAGATATGGGTGTTAGTCATGCTTCTCTCATCATCTCGGATTTGCAATGTGGAATTTACTCCGGAATCTTTATTGTCAATATTTGCAGCATTAATTTACCGTCATTAGAGATCTCTTTTACGGTAAATGTTTTGCTCCATTTCCTTTGCGGTTGTAGGAAGAGCATACATTTAGAATTTGTTTTGTGGGTTGAGTGTCATATACCTCCCGTAAATATTTGATTGAGTTCAATATTTATGTGTCTCACATCTTATGATATTATCATATCCCAACCGGTGGATTTGTATTTCAAAAGTGATATACCAACGATGGGGGAATCTATCATCCCGATCCTCATTTGTTTTATCTTACATTTCATCTTATTAGATTGTTATTTATTTCTTTTATCTTTATCACATCAGATATTTGCAAACTAGTTTAAATATTGTGCTAAATTTGTGGTTGTTCTTTTGGTTGATTACTGTTTTCTCTCTTTCTTTTCTATCTAATCCTCGTGGGAACGATCTCGTACTCTGCACCCACTAGCTACAATCCGATTCGTGCGCTTGTGAGTAAGGCTAGATTTAAACTCACAACATGTTTTTAGTGCCTCTGCTGGGGATTGAGCAAAGAAAATTCACAATTTTTAGGGAGTAGAAAATTGATTTTAAGAATTTCTGTAGGTTTAAATCGGTATTTTTTACTAGTCTTAAAAATATAAAAAAAAAATCAAAAAATTGAAAATTCTCTAAGTCTTGATCGATCGACCTACCTTATCGATCCATCGAGTCTGAAAAAACAAATTTAATAAAATAATATCTCTCTTTCATAATTCGAATTTTCAAAATTTTAACTTTTAAAATTCAGAATTTAAAATTCCGAATTCGAGATTTGAAACTGAAAATTTGAAAATTGAAACTTAAAATTTGAAATTTGAAAAAAAAAAAAAGGATTTTCAAAATTTCAAATTTTAAAATTCGAAAATTTAAAATTTGATAGTCAAAAATTCAAAACCTCAAAATTCAAAATTTTAAAATTCAAAATTTGAAATTCAAACTTAAAATCTGAAATTTGAAATTTGAAGTTGAATTCAAAAGTCAAATTTTGAAATTTGAATTTCAAATTTGAAAAAAAAATTAAAAAATTTAAAATTTAAAATTCAAAATTTTTGATTGATCGAGCCAACCACTTGATCCATCGAATAGTGTCTTGATCAATCGAACTAATCATTCGATCCATCGAACCTGAAAAAAATAAAAAAAAATTAGAAAAGCAATCAAGTCTTTGAGGTGTTTTACTTGAGTTGTCTGAAACTGTTGAGACCTGTGGACTCTAGGTCTTTTGTATGCACACAAGATCTTCCAAAGAAAAATCTTTAGAGCCTTTTAACCTAGAGATTGAGCGTACTTGTCGTTCAAACCGCAAAGAGACCAGGGCAAGACGTGAAGCTGAGGTTGAAATTTCGGATCAAATCAAAATGGCTGCAAATGGAAATGGAGACGGTCTGCATCAAAATGGGGAGGAACCAACACTTAGAGAATTGTTTGCCCCGATTACCACAAATACACCTTCTTGTATAGCTTACCCACCCACACTCGGCAGACGATTTGAAATTAGAACCAGTGTGATTCAAATTATTCCCATCTTCCATGGTATGGAAAGAGAAGATCCATACATGCATATTAAAGACTTCATTGAAATCTGTTCGTCAGTGTATCAAAATTTCAGCGAGGAATCTGTGAGGCTGCGCTTATTCCCTTTTTCTATAAAGGATAAGGCCAAAGCCAGGTTAAACTCTCTACCAGCTGGATCGATTACCACATGGGATCAGCTGGTTAAGAAGTTTCTGTCAAAATTCTTTCCCATAGCAAAGACTAATGCCTTGAGGCATGAAATATGTGATTTCGTATAGGAAGAAGATGAGAGATTTTACGAAGCTTGGGATAGATTCATGGATCTCCTGCTCAAGTGTTCACACCATGAATTTTTCAAATGAAGGTTAGTCCAATGTTTTTATAACGGATTGGATCACGCCAACCGATAGTGAATAGTGGGGGATTCCTTAGACTTACAGAAAATGAATCCTACAATTTCCAGGGAAAATTGGTTGAGGATTCTCAGCAGTGGGATTTCACAAAAACTCGTGATCAACCAATCAAGAGTTGTGACCAAGCGGGGAGTTCAGCTAAGAAGGGAGGTTTGTACGTAGTGAAAGAGACACCTGATCTCAAGGCGCAAGTGAACTTCCTCACCCAGTAAGTCGAGGAACTACAACTCAAGAAAAATGCAACCATTGCAAATGTGCAAAGTGAATCATGCTCACTTTGTGCGAGTCCAATGCACACAAGTGATTCTTGTCCCTCAATGCAAGGCTATTATGAAAATTCCTTAGAACAATTAAATGCATTGAATAACTATGGGCGAAATTTGGGAAACACCTTCAACGAGAACAACCCAAATAGCTGGTGACATCACCCAAATTTCTCGTGGAAGCAAGAGCCTCAAAAACCTTAAGCCAGAGGACAGGGGATGAACTTTTATCCCCAACAAAATTTCAGTTAAGGGCAATTTCAGCAACAACAGAACTATGGTGGCATGAATCAATACCACCAGAACCCGATAAGCCAACCCAAGCAGTTTGGTTATCAGAATCAACCCTTGCAGCACAGGCGCAACTGTTTCCACTACCAGGATTTAATAATCATCAGGGAAACATTGCGCAACGTCCACCTCAGAACCAATATCCTCAGATGGAGGATTCATTGAGAATCATTCAATCACAAACCACCTCAATATCCAAATTGGAGACCCAAATGGGTTAAGTGGCAGCACAACTAAGTGAAAGAGAGAATGGAATATTCCCAAGCCAACCAATCCCAAACCCAAGAGGGCAGATAGTTATTGAGCAAGCTTCGATCTCCTCACAAGATGAGAATTAGCAGCAGATAACGGCAATCACAACGTTATGATCCGGTCGGCAGATCGGTAGCAAAGTAAAAATGCCAGAGGAGGAAGAGAGACGGAACTCTGAGGTTCAAACTGAGAAGGACGAAGAAAGAGAAGAGGTGGAACAAAAGACGAAGGGAGAAAAAAAGAAAACGGAAGAAAAAAGTTTCACACCCAAAGCCCTGTATCCTCAAAGATTAATGGCACCAATGAAGCATCTTGATCTGGATGAGATCATCGAAGTGTTCAAACAATTGAAGATCAACATCCCATTCCTTGATGCTATCCAGCAAGTACCTGCTTATGCAAAATTCTTAAAGGACTTGGTTACAATAAAAAGGAAAACCAACGTCCCGAAGAAAGCTTTCCTGACTGAGCAGGTTAGTTTAGTGCTACAAGCTAGACTCCCCATTAAATATAAGGACCCTGGTTGTCCGACCATTTCAATTGTCATCGGGGACAATCGTATTGATAGAGTACTACTGGATCTTGGGGCGAGTGTCAACCTATTGCCATTTTCTGTTTACAAAGATTTCGAATTGGGTGAACTCAAACCCCCAGCAAGTACCTGCTTATGCAAAATTCTTAAAGGACTTGGTTACAATAAAAAGGAAAACCAACGTCCCGAAGAAAGCTTTCCTGACTGAGCAGGTTAGTTTAGTGCTACAAGCTAGACTCCCCATTAAATATAAGGACCCTGGTTGTCCGACCATTTCAATTGTCATCGGGGACAATCGTATTGATAGAGTACTACTGGATCTTGGGGCGAGTGTCAACCTATTGCCATTTTCTGTTTACAAAGATTTCGAATTGGGTGAACTCAAACCCACAACAATGACCCTTCAGCTAGCTAATAGATCAATTAAGATTCCCAGGGGAGTGGTGGAGGATGTCCTAATCAAGGTGGATTCCTTCCACTTCCCGGTGGATTTCGTTGTCCTTGATACCGAACCAGTTCTCAAATCGAAAAACAATGTCCCGATGATCTTGGGAAGACCTTTCCTAGCAACATCGAATGCACTAATCAATTGTGGAAATGAGATAATGAACTTATCTTTCGGGAATATGACTGTGGCATTGAACATTTTCAACATAGCAAAGCACCCTGCTGAGGATGAAGAGCATGCACAAGTGTGCATGATAGATAGTGTCGTGGAAAATGCATTTCTTGCTTTTGAACTAAAGGACCCTCTTGTGGCATCCCCAAATATACTAACACACCCACACTTAAATTGAAAATGTAACATCTATGCATTCACACACTAACTTAATGATAGTTTCTATAGGCACCCCAACACTCCCTCCCTCAAGTTGGAGCATAGATGTCAATCATGCCCAACTTGCCAGTAATATCATTGAGACGATTTCTTTCTATATATTTAGTTAGAATATCTGCCAGTTGATCTTCTGTGTAACTTGAGGAATGTTGAACTCTTGAGCTTCCACCTACTCTCTTATAAAATGACAGGGAACTTCAATATGCTTAGTGCGCTCTTGATAGACTAGATTGTCAACTATGTGGTTTTGCAGCTTCATTGTCTTCATAACAACATTGGGAGAGTTACATTAATGCCTATAAACCGAATCCATATTCCTTCCCTTGCACCTTGACACATTGCCCTATACTCACCTTCACAACTTGAATTTGAAACAACATGCTGCCTTTTACTTTTCCAACTTATTAAGTTCCCCCCTAAGAAAGTGCAATAGCCCTTGGTAGACCTTCTATCACTGAGTGAACTAGCCTAATATGAGTTTGTGAACACTTCAACATCCAAGTGACCTTTGTTTCTATAGAGCAGACCTCTACCTGGGCTTCCTTATAAATATCTCTAAATCCTTTAAGCAACATCAAGATGAACAATCCTGAGAACATGCATGTGCTGGCTCACTACACTCACACCGTAAGCAATATCTGAATGTGTCATTGTGAGGTAGATAAGTTTCCTAACTAATTGTTGATATTTTCTGATGTCCTTTAAGGGCTCACCCCCTTCTCCACTAATCCGATGATTCTGCTCCATAGGAGTAGCTGCAGGCTTACAGCCCAACATGCCTGTATGACTCAAGACATTGAGGGCATACTTTCTCTGTGATAAGACAGTCCCCTCTGTTGACCTTGCCACTTCAATTCCTAAGAAAATACTTCAGGGGCACAAGTCTTTGATGTCAAACACTTTACTCAAGTACTCTTCAGCTTCATAATTTCATCACTGTCACTCCCTGCAGCAATAATATCATTGATATCCAAGAAACGGGGGAGATGAGTAGTGCTAAGCCGTGCCTTGTGCTCAGGACGGGGGATTGGATATGCGGACGGTGTCGCAACATCAATTTTCGCCGCCATTCGATATGCCATCGTTCCGGCTGCGACGCCACCCGAGCGCAAGGTAAGACTGTTACTTCTGCGGATGATCGTGTTCCTATGTTGAGGCGGGGAGAGGCAAACCTTCCTAAATGAGTCTCAGCTTCGGGATGTGAATCGGGGGTGGTTGGTTGTCACCAGGAGAAACAGAGTGGTGGACTCGGCCTCGCTGGCGGTGGGGGACCATTGCCCCGGTTCGACCTCTGACCGTGGCGGGAAGCTTGGTCCGGTTCTGGCGCAAGGTTTGGATGACCAAACCGGTCCAGGGCCTCTAAGGATTGAACTACCGCATCGTCGATCTCTTGCGGTTAATCTCCGTTATTTCTGGGTGGTCGTCGGTGTAAACAAAGATACACTTTCATTGCTAGCTGTACATAGATGGATTAATTACACTTGGGAGTTCTCTGATCGACTTAAGGTATCGTCTATTTCTTCCTCTTCATTCCTCCTGCGGTTTGGCTCGGAGGATCTGGTTGCAGGTTGTCTCAAAAAGCAGATCTACATTGACGGCAGTCCGGTTGTAAGCAAAAGGTGGGAGCCTACCGTAGGTGAGGTAGATATTGTGGAGGAGAAAGAGGGGGTTTGGGTTCTGATTTTTGGCCTTCCGCTACATGTCTGGTCCTCGGAGGTCTTCCTTGGGATCGGAAATTGTTGCGGTCGCTTTATCCGGGTCGACCGGCGGTCCGCAGACCTCTGGGACACGTCTCATGTTCGCATCCTCGTCGCTGTGGAGTCGGTCGACAGTATCCCCCACCTCGTTGAAGTGTTGATCGACGGCCAGAGCTGTCAGCTCGCTGTAGAACTCGACCGTCGGGAGAGGACGGTCATCGAGTATCATTCGGTCGAAGTTGTTCCGGGGGTGGTGCCTCTCGGTCTTGGCCTCAGTAAATCCGCTAATCTTGGTAGTTCGGGCATTCAGGACGATCGGACATAGATGGGCTCCGTGCGAATCGGATTACCGTGGTGTACGATTGGGTGCTCGACCCCGGATCTATCTCTCTACCGGGGCTCTCTCGTTTCTCCGACCACGCCAGGAGAAGTTGCTCTCACTTTCCGTGTCGCTCATTCTACACCGACGACAGGCTTTGAGCTTCGTCCTGATGCTTTTCCGGAGATCGCTGAACCGGCTAGTGAATCGACGACCAAGATCACCTCGCTCGTTGTGCCTGACAGCGTGGATCTGCATGTTCAGAGGGTAGGTGAGTACAGGGGATTGTCGGAAGGGACGAAAGATGGGATTGTACCTGGGATCTGATGCTTCTCGAGGTGGTCGGCCCTTTTCGGAGATCTGCTACGTCTGGAAATAGGAAGCAGTTGAGGGTTTATATCAGAAGAAGAAGACGCTGGAGGGGGCCTCGGGGAGCGAGCACCCTTCTAAGGTTGACATGTGGCTAGGTCCTGGAAGGTTCTAGACGGTCTTCGGGGGCTTTTTGACGTTTGATTGCGGAACTGGTAGGAGGAGGGGGGCTTTAACCGCGCAAGGGGGGACGACACGTGGCAGGTTGAGTTGGCACTTGGCACTCTTCGAAGGCTTTTAGGGGGGTTGCACGATCCGACTCTGGAGCCCTCGTCTGTTGGGCCATTATGGACATCGGGGACCCGGTGACTGCCTGTGGATCTGGAGGACTTTTTGGACCGCGGTATTCGAGCGGGCCAACACGGTGGTCCGACGGGACTGGGGTTTTAGGCGGTTCTCCCCAGAGATGGATCGACACGAAGGCCCAAATCGTATCCCATGGTATGGATGGGGGGACCCGTCTCTCCCTTTTTGATTTTAGGATGGGGATGACGGGGAGGAGCTACCTGAGGAACACGGGGGCCCTCTCATGGAACAACATCATTGCCAGGGGTGCCGACTCGTGCTCGGAGGTGGTGACCGATTCGGGTTCTGATGATTTGGGAATGGAGATCCAACGAATGTGCTGGCCTGATACGACAGAGGTTGGGATGAGTAACTTAAGCTGTTTGGCGCTAGAGGAGATGCAGGTGCAACTATGCCCAAATCCCCCTGGATGTGCCTTGGAGGTCGAATTGCTGGTGGAAATAGACCGGTTGATAGAAGTGGGGCGAAATCTTGGGATGTCATTTAAGGGCTCTCAGGATGAACTGCGTGAGGTATTCAGGTCGGTTATTACGGGCCGTCAAACAACCACGAGAAAGCGGCGAGGCGGGTTGCGGGAACTAGCGCGACTGCGATGGGACATGTCGGTTGGGAGGAGGGCGGGAGGGATATAGTTTGTCTCCTTTCGGTCGGGCAGGCATGATTTGGTTACAGAATGAAGGTCTTATCTTGGAATGTAAGAGGATTATGTGATCGGCAAAAGCGGGCGGGGGCTAAGCAGGTGATTGCAGGGTTTAATCTTGTTATTGTCACACTCCAAGAAACTAAGTGGGGTACTTGTGACAAGCGAAGGGTTGTTTCGGTATTGGGGGGTAACAACTGGGACTGGGTTGGAGTCGACTTCGTTGGTGCTTCTGGAGGGATTCTTGTGGCCTGGTCGACGGTTCTGTTTGACAAGGTTGACGAGGAATTGGGTTGGTACTCGGCCTCTGTGGTGCTATGGGACAAAGTGAAGGGGAAATTATGGAGTTTTGTAGGTATTTATGGCCCAGCGGCTGACTGGGAGAGGGAAGAGTTCTGGTTAGAACTACATGCTCTGGCTGCTCGATGGGATTTCCCAATCTGCCTCGCTGGGGACTTCAATGCTATCCGATGGGATTCTGAGAAGCAGGGTGGTTCCGCTAATCAGGGGGTTATGAGGGATTTTAACTCCTTCATTGAGGACTGGGGCTTGTTCGATATTCCGGTTGAGCGCGATTCACGTGGTCTGTAGGCTTCGCCGTCCCTTAGCAGGCTGGACAGATTCCTGTGCTCTACGAATTGGCTTGACATATTCCAAGGGGCTCACCTGGAAGCTTTCGCACGGGCCATTTCAGACCACTGCCCTATTGGGCTTACTTGCGAATCCTGCGGAAAGGGCCCGTCCCCTTTTCGGTTCGAAAACATGTGGTTAATGGATGAGATGTTCCGGCAGAAGGTTCGGGGATGGTGGTCGGAGCATATGCCCAACGGGATGGCTGCCTTCAGGTTCATCTCTAAGCTTCGGCGGTTAAAGGATATCATCAAGGCCTGGAACAGAGACTAGTATGGAAGGGTGTAAGTTAGGAAAGAAATCCTACTTTCTAAGCTGAGAATGCTAGACAATTTGGAGGAAACCATAAACTTGTCGGGAGAGGAGAGGGAGAGCAGATTGCAGGCTAAGGTGGAGTTCAGAGAGGTATGTAGGGTCGAGGAAGTGCTTTGGATGCAGAAGGCGAAGGCCCGATGGTTCAAAGAGGGGGATGCTGATACGAAGTACTTTCATGCGGTTGCTAATGCTCGTAATAAGCATAAGTATCTGGGGAGCATCACGGTGGATGGGATGACGTACTCGGGACACGATCAGGTGCGGGACAGTATCGTTGGCTTCTACGAGCGATTGTACTCTGATGACGGCCTCCCGAGGCCGGGTTTGGATGAGTTAGTTTTTCCCGCTCTTTCGGAGGAGATCAACACGGGGTTGGAGAGTGTTTTTACGGAGGATGAAGTATGGATATCAATCAGATTCGGGGGCAGAAACAAAGCGCCGGGGCCGGACGGGTTTACTATGGAATTTTACCACACTTTCTGGGAGGTCATTAAGACGGATTTGATGGAGGTTTTTCGCGAGTTCCGCTCGACTGGTTTTGTCGGGAGAGCTTTAAACTCTACCTTTATTACCATCATCCCAAAGAAGCAGGGGCCTGAGGATATTTCCGACTATCGACCTATTAGCCTGACTAATTGCCTGTATAAAATTATATCAAGGGTGCTGGCCAATAGGATGAAATGGGTGATGGACTTTATCATTTCGGAGCATCAGGGGGCCTTCGTTCGTGGTAGGCAGCTGACGGATTTAGTGGCGGTTGCTAACAAGACTATTCATTCGGCCTTTGTTTACCGAAGGCCGGCTGTGGTTTGGAAGGTAGATATGGAGAAAACTTATGATCGGGTGAGCTGGGAGAACTTGGATTACGTGTTGCAAAGGGTGGGTTTCAGGGCTACTTGGAGGAAGTGGAAGCGTGGCTGCTATTCTTCTTCGTGGTTTTCGGTATTGGTGAATGGTACGTCTGCTGGGTATTTCAAGAGCTCTAGGGGTCTCAGGCAGGGGGACCCTCTTTCCCCTTTTCTTTTCAACTTGGTTGGGGAGGCTTTATCCGGGCTGATTGGTCGTGCAATGGACTTGGGCTTCTTTGGAATTGAGTTGGAGGCGAGGCGAGCCATCACGCACTTGCGATCACGGATGATACTATTTTATTTGGGTGGCTGATTTGTGAGCTTAGCACTATGGTTGATGTGCTTTGGTGTTCGGCGATTATCGGGACGTGGATCAATCTCTCAAATCTCATCTCTGGCATTGGGGTGGATGAGGAGTCTCTGGTGCTTCTCGCGGAGTCGGTGGGATGTGGTATTGAGAGTCTGCCCATTAGATACCTTAGACTGCCGCTTGGGATTAGAAAGCCTTGAGCTTGTGACGGTTGTGGAAGGTTTGAGCGTGTCTTCTTGGAAAGGAAGGCTGAGTAGTGGGGGGTGGCTGATATTGGTTAAAGCGGTGTTATCTTCGACACCGATCTTCTTCATGTCTATGTTCAGATGTCCCACCAAGATTCTCGGTCGTCTGGAGAGTATCCAAAGGTCTTTTCTCTGGGAGGGGGCAAACTTAAATAGGCGATATCACTTAGTTAATTGGGACACTTGTCAGTTGCCGATTGCTTGCGGCGGACCTTAAAAGAACCAATCTGGCGCTTCTAGGTAAATGGATTTGGAGAGCAGGGAGGGAGGAGGAAAGGGGAAGTCTGTGGTGGCGGGTACTTAGCGAGAAGTATGAGCTTTCCTGGGGAGGTTGGGGGATAGACCTTTCTACCCACAGGAGCACCTCGCGATGGTGGAGAGAGATTTTGCGTGTCTGGGAGTTTATGGCGAAAGGAGTTAGATATAGCTGGGGCTGTGGCTCTCGGATTCAATTTTGGAAGGATAACTGGTTGGAGGTGGGGTTGCTTAAAGATATATATATATATCCTGATATTTATGCCTTATCGATGAACTCGGAGGGCAGGGTAGACGAGTTTGTGTCGACCATTGGTGGGAGGTGTGTTTGGGATGTTGTCATCAGAAGGCGCCTTAGGGATTGCGAGGTGGGGCTTTATCTGGATCTACTGAGTAGGCTGTATGAGGCAAAGCAAAACAGATCACGGGCTGACCAGAGGATTTGGGTCATAAATCGAGAGGGGAAGTTCAACGCCAAATCGCTATACCTATGGCTGTCGCGTCGTCCGCTTATCAGGTTTGAGGGTAGGTGGCTGTGGAAAGAGCTTATCCTGCTTAAAATTCGGTTCTTTGTTTGAGCGTTGTGTAAGAACAGAATTCTTACTAGGGACTAGCTGACTCGGCGGGGAAAGGATGTCCAGAGTTCGTGTGTTATGTGCTGTGAAGGGGAGGAGTCTGCGTCTCACCTCTTCATACATTATCGTAGGGCTAATGAGGTGTGGGGAGCCGTCCTAAAAGATTTTGGTATGTCTTGGTCTATGCCGCAGTCGCCGTATTCGCTGTTGCTCAGTTGAGATGAAGTGAAGCTGATGGGGGAAGGTAGGCTCGCTTGGAGGGCGGCAATGTTTGTCGTTTTTTGGTGCCTATGGTGTGAGAGAAATCTCAGAATTTTTGAAGAGATATCTAAACCTGTCGGCATGGTCATAAGGTCGGTTGTGGACCTGGTCAGGTTTTGGGCAGGGCGGGGGACGCTTGGGGACAGCTGCTGCAATTTCTTGTGGGACTCGGATTAAGGGGTCTTCGTTCCCAGTTTTTGGCTGCTAGTGGTTCTACTTTCTTTCCTTCGTGTAGCTTTCCTCTTCCCTTTTTCTTTCTTTTGATTGTGTGTCTCGATTGTATTGGGTTTCAGCACCTTGCTGGTTATTAATACAATTCTCATTACTGATAAAAAAAAAAAAATCTTCGATATCCACATACACAACAAGAGCAGTAGTCTTCACACCCCACTTTCCAAATAGGATTTGATCATAGTGTCTCCTCTAATAATCATAACTCATCACAACATCACTAACTTTTTTAAAGAGTTGATCTACAATGGGTGTCCACTCATAACGAGTGGACATGGCAGTTCACATGTCCTTGTGATTGAGTGACCTGCACGGATTTCCATGCATTGGAAGTCCGTGCAAGTCACCCAGTCATAGGGACATGTGGACTTCCATGTCTACTCGGGATGAGTGGACACCCATTGTAAACTAACTCTTTTTTAAATCATGCCCTTGGTGACTGTTTCAAACTATATGACTTTCCTAAGCCTGCACACTTTGTCCTTCTCCCTCTCACGCATAGACTGGGAGGAAAGGTCATGTAGACTTCCTCTTTCAAACCACCATGCAAGAACGCATTCTTCACATCAAACTGATATAGTGGCCAATCTTTGTTGCAAGGGATATGAGCACCATTATTATATTTGATTTTTCCATAGGAGCAAAAGTCTCCTAGTAATCAACCCCCTGAGTTTGTGTGAACCCCCTTTGCAACAAGTCTTGCTTTATATCTTTCTATCTCACCATTTGGTCTGTATTTCACGGTGTAGACCCACCTACATCCAACAACCTTCTTTCCAATAGGAAGTTCAACAATGCCCCTAGTCTTGTTTAGTTCCAAAGCATTCATTTCCTGCATCATGACCTCTTTCCACTGAGGCTGGGCTAAGGCATCAGAAACACAATAGGAATAATAACAAAGTCCAAAGAGGATATAAAAGACTTATGAGATGGAGAAAAAACATGATAAGATACATAATTACCAATGGGATACTGTGTGAAAGACCAATGAACCTTTCGGAGAGCGATGGGAAGATTAAGATCAGAAGCTGAACTTGTCTCTAGAGAAGGGTCCTGATTAATGGTATGAGAGAGGGGCTCTCTTGAGATGGATTCTCATCTTGGACTTGTTCCTCCTTAAACTTCTTTCGCATAAAGAATATTCCTTGAAATTTTTCTACTCGTCTTTTTGCACACTTGTCACATTGGGGTTGCTCCTCTTTATCATGCTCTGCTCCATTCTCAATACATTCTTCGCTATCTTCTAGAATATTCACCATCAAGGATCAAAATTTCGGCCGAAATGACCGAAATTTCGGTCCAAATTATCGGTTTCGGTCCTCACCAAAATGATAATTTGGACCAAAATTTTGGTCATATTTTTGAATGGGATTGAAATTATCGGCCAAAATTCAAATTTTCGGCCGAAATTTTCAGTTCAAATTTTCGGTTTTGGTCCCCTCCGAAACCGAAATGAACCCCGAAATTTTGATCCTTGTTCACCATAGATAACATACTAGGTGCCTCTTCAACACCATTAACACCTTTCCCCCCTTGAAGAGGGCACTGAGAGTCTTCTCCCTGAAGCATAGAGTAGGAAGTATCTTTTTCTTTTTTTTGATAATCTTGGTATCCACCCCCCTTAGAGCACCCTGTGACGGGGCCAATACTCGAGTATTGGCTCGCACCGCGGGGTCGCGACACGGATGCATAGGGGGGGAGGATGTGGCAGGGCCAATGCTCGAGTATTGGCCCCGTCACAACCCGCCCAATCCTAGGGGCACATGTGCACCGCAAATTACCATATGTTGGGTCAACATGGGATAAAAATACCTAGGGTGGCCTCAAGGGGGGGAGGGGATTTGAACTCAAGTCTCTTGCTTATGAGAGTAGGGAGTATCTTCATAGAAGGTAACATCAATAGTCACAAAAAATCGACGAGTCATTAGGTCAAAACATTTTATCCTTTTTTAGTAGGAGGATACCCAATAAAAAGACATTGGGTGGCTTTAGGATCCGACTTAGTATGCTGAGTAGCAGGAACATGGGCAAAACAAGCAATCAAACACACGAGGTGGCACAAGAAAGAGACTTTTGGTAGTACACAATAGCTGAAATGGAGACCTACCCCCTAGAACAGGAGTAAGCATACGATTTATTAAATAAGCAGATGTGACGATGACATCCCCCCACAAAATTTTTGGGACATTCATACCAATCAAAATGGAACGTGCTGTCACCTCTAACAAATGACAGTTTTTCTTTCAGCCACTACATTTTGTTATGGAATGTAAAGGCATGTGGTTTCTCACACAATTCCATGCTCGGAGAAGACGGTCAGAAGAGTATTGACCACCACTATTTGATCGTAGAACTTTCACATGAGCATTGAATTGAGTGCGAACCAACTGAAGGAAAGTTGGGAACAACATAGCAACTTCTACATCTTTTGACTTTATCAAGGATAACATAGTGTAACATGTGCAACCATCAATAAAAGAAATAAAGTAACAGTAACCACGAACAGAGACAACAGGAGGACCCACACATTAGAATGGACAATCTCGAAAGGAATACTACTTTGATTACTAGTAGAAGGATAAGGAGCTCTTGTTATGTTTGGAGAGTTCACACTTGACATCTCCAGAGAATGCTATCCACTGTCTTGAATTTATGAGGAAATAGAATCCTTAACCTCTGAAAGGGGAACGTGGCTACAACGAGCATGCCACAAATGTATCTCATCAACTGAAATAGTAGCAAGAGCAACAGACTTCTGAACCATTTGAGTTTCATGAATCCTCTTAGCTTCAAATATATAGAGTCCGTTGTTCTCTCTACCATGACCAATCACCTTTCCAGTTGACAAGCCTTGATACACAACAGGAGGGAAAAAGGTAACACTGCTATTTTGATTTCTTGTAAGACAACTGATAGAAGATTAGTAGACATTTTTGAAACATATAAAGTAGATTGTGAAGAAAGAGAACCAGTATGAACAGTCCTTTTACCAACAACAGGAACTAGGGATCCATTGATAACGCGAATGAGACGGTGTCCTGACAAAGGAGATAAAGTATGGAACAATGAGGACCTGTCATATGACCAGTAGCACCTGCATCAATGATCCATGAGATGCAGAAGAGACAGAGGCATGTGCAGAACCGGCAATACCCTTCTCATCAACTCTAACACTACATCTGCTACCAATTATCATTGAATGATCTTCTATAGTTGTGATACCACAACACCATAAAATGTTGCACTACTGCAACAACATAAGCCTACACAGGCTTTTCTACAAAAATTTTGTGTGTCCTCAACAGTCAACAAGTCAGCACCACTTGTCTAGACAGACATTACCTCAAACACTTACAATCCACAGTTACAATCATTATAATGCAGTCACAATCCCTAAACAGCACTAAAACAGCACCAAACCAACACCAAAACTGCACCCAAAACAACATCAAAATTGCACCAAAAAAACACTAAATCTACACAAAAAATAAAACCAAAACTTTACCAAAAAACAGTACCAAAAGAGCATTTCATCGATTGTGGGCGAAAGCATATCGCATATCACCGAATACCTTGTGATTCACATCCATATGCACAAAAATATACCACCAGCTGCGGCACCATACATTAACCTTCCTTGTGACTTCATGAACTAAAAATCAGCTTTTCATCGAAACTCCATTAGCATTTATCCAATCAAAGTTTTGACAATGCTATATTGTTCTTGGTCAGTATCTTGACCTAGGGCTAACATTAGCTTACATCACTGCTGACGTCAGCAGTCAAAGTTCGATCAACACATGTTGAAGGTTGATAACGCTCTGATACCAAGTTAGTTTTAGTGAAGCTTAGGGTTAGTGGAGATTAGAGAAAGAAGGAAAGGAAGAAGAAAGAGAAGCAGAAAAGAAAGGAAGAGATGGGAGAAAATAAGGTTGTGTTAATATTGTACATGCCTCTTTATTCTTTCATATATATATATATATTACAAAGTGTTAGTCGCACCCCCAAATATACTAACACACCCACACTTACATTGAAATGTAACATCTATGCACTCACACACCAACTTAATGATAATTTCTATAGGCACACCAACAAAACATACTTCGTGTATGATATTCTCTAGATTAATTTAAGAGGTTATTTTATATTGTTACATATAATATTAGGTTGCTATACAGTGACCGCATAGTTCATCTCAAATCACTCATTAAAGTAATGTGTGTATCAGGATGGTGTATGGGTGTTCTCATCAGAGTATATGAAGGCAGACCCTGATCCACTTCGGAACTGTGCTGAAATGATTGTGGATGAGATGAATTCCAAACACATGGAAGATGTCCACCGCTTTTGCAACATATATGTGGACTTGGGATTTCAGGTTTGCATCTTACAATATATTGTTGCAGTTGTCAATGAATTTTATTAAGAACTATTTGTATTTCCATAGCTGCAAGATGTGCCAAGTCACTTTATGGGTCTTAGATTCAGTTATTAGTATTTTTTGTATTGTTATTATCCATTTATCATTATTAATATGAAATCATCCGATCCACTAAGTAACCAATTTGATTCGTGGAAACAATTTTTTATCAATATATAAGCTAATGTCATGAGTGGGTTATCTTCACAATGCTTTCCATGCTCATACAAAATTGTTTGATGTTGAAGGTTGCATCATGTACATTGATACATAATCTAGCCTTCATAGCGTTAAGAGTTCAAGTTGGTTATAAGATTGCACATTCTGTCACACACGCGTGCACACACGCACACACACACACACACACACACACACACACACACATATATATATATATATATATATATATATATATATATATATATATATATATATATATATATATAAAGTGGATTTCCTTTTTGGGGAAAAAAAAACATCCGGCCACTCCCAATAGCTATACTAAACCAATATTGGGCGTTGGAAGAGTTGGGTGCTTTAACCATTCAGCCATGGATGCTTTCTCTGCGAGTGAACTTGGTTTTCGTATTCCTTCTTCGTTAGTTGGGGGAAGAAGAATCAAAACGAATCGGTTTTTTTGAGGAACGTATCGAGAGAGAATTTGATTTGGTTAGACAATGTGTTATGGCTGAGTCGTTTATGGGCCCAATGGCTGAATTGATAGGTTTCACTGGGTCCTCTCTGACGTTTATGAACCCATTGACCAAATAGTCAAAATTTGTTTGGGTGGGACTAACAAAATCTGTCATATATGGGATCTCTCTTAATGCTCGGGAAGCTACTCTAATGTTATCTGCATTTAGTTGGATACAAAAAGCGGAAATCACATCATTCAAAGTAGGAGAGGATTCGAATGAGGTAACAATTTCTCCTATGTTATCAATGAGTTAAGAAATATTCCAATAAGGCAAGCCTTTTACTGGGACTAATATCCCAGAGGGCCTGGCTATTGCATGCTTTGTTCATTTTTGTGCATTCTTGAGTATCCTGCTCTTGGCTTTACCTAAACTGACATATAATCATTACCCTATACTATTTTCCTCATTTAGGTATGAGAAAACATAGTTTGATGCTAATGCCAAGAACTGGGGTCTTCATCATCCACAGGATGGTAAAATTATACAGTGGAATAAGTATGTTTTGAAGATATTTTTCTATTAAAGCTGAATTATTGGGCAAAGCTATCTTGGTCAACTTAAAGGAGAATCTGAAATAACTTCGAAGCTCAATAATTGAATGAAAATTTAAAGACAAAAAAGTTGTTGGAAAATGAGTTCAAGAGCAAAATAAGTGAACATGAAATTTGTTGGCTTCAAATATAGAATCAAGTGGTTAAGGAAGATGACAGAAACAAAAAGTTCCAAGGAAGATTATTAAATAAAAGGGATTATTCTCTATAAAATTTACCTAAAAGATACCTATTTTAAAAACTATGCTTACTGAAAATTATCATTGATGGTCTGGTGACTCCACAAGTTGCTAGGCGAAGTTGGTATTAGGTGCACTCTTCATGCACCAATTGGTGGTGTATGGGTCACAATTTTATGCACGTGGAACACTTTTTTCAACAATTTTCTGACACATGATACTCATGGCTATAGTTCAGATAACAGTGACAAAGTATGGGTACGCTTTTAAAAGGGCACTTTAGAAAACAATGCCTCAAAAACAAACTTTTTAGCAAAAAAGACCAACCTCGAACGTTTTAGAAAAACGGTGCTTTCACGGATTTTGAAACTTCAGAAAACCGTGAAAGCACTGTTTAAAAAAGCAGCGCTTTCACGGTTTTCTGAAGTTCCCAAATTCGTGAAAGCACCGCTTTTCTAAAACGTTTGAGGTGAGGCATTTTTTGCTAAAAAGTTTGTTTTTAAGGCGTGTTTCTCTAATTATCCCCTTTTAAAAAGGCAAGGGAAGAAGTCACAAAAGTAGGGAAAATTTGGAAGCCATTAAAAATTAGAAGGTGTAGAAGTCAGAAGAGAGGCTCGTGGGTTCTTCATCTATTTTTTTCTTCCCTCTTAAGGTTTCATCAAGAAGAGGGGCTTGCGGGTTTAGGGTTTCTGTTTTGAGGAGAGAGAGAGAGAGAGAGAGAGAGAGAGAGAGAGAGAGAGGCTTGTCGGTTTTGATTTTTAAAAGAGAGGGAGGGGCATATGATTTAAAAGGATTTTGAAAAAAAAATATTTAAAAAGTTTTTAAGAGGTTAGAAAAAGGTTTTTAAACAAAAAAATGATGTTTTTTAACAGTTTTTTTGAAAAAGGTGAAAAAGACAAGAAAAATGATTGAAACGTGTTTTAAATGCGAAAATTGATTTAAAAAAAATATAAACGTTGAAGCAAAAGTGTGTATTAACACGTCTTTTTCAAAAGACTCCTTTTTTACAAAATGGTTCAGATTAGATTCAACCCACAATTATGCCATTGAATGGTTTTTACCATCTTATCAAGTCCTTCAAATTGATGGCTAAAACAGCTTCTGGGAAACAGTCCAAAGTAAAGCACAAAAAGTGTTTGGATACTTTGGTTTCATACCTCTAACAAGATTGAATTAGGTTGTTCCCCGAAGGCCTACATACCCTATTCTATCCATACATGAGGAAGGGGCCCAATTGAAATGTGACCTGCTAAATTAGAGTCAAGAAGTCAAATAATTACTCTTCTTCCTAAATGTGGGAAAAATATTCGTTTTCAAAAAATATGGGAAAAGGTGAGGTGACACCTCAAGGTTGGAAAGTTCATGGGGCACTCAAATCACTTTGGTCAAGTGGTTTAACTTTAGGAGTAATTATGGAAGCATGGAAAATATGGGGAAACTTCAAGAACTTCCAAAATGGGTTCACAATCAAGACCAATCATTTAAGTAATTTTTTAAAAATATTAAATTATATTCATATTTTTATTAATAAAAAGAAGATACAACAAATCAAAAGAGGCATAGTGAGAAGCTAAGCCTAGAAACCTACATCCTTCATATCCTAAACCCTAATAACTCAAACCCTAATTCACTTCTTGGTACCAGTGTTACCCTACACTCCTTTGCGTGACGTCATACTCTTCCTCTTGACGTCAGCATTTCAGGCTTGTCATGAACTTAAATGTTAAAAATTAAAAAGAAGAGATAAAATAAAATATAAAATAATTGGTAGTTTTACATTACTTTTCTGTACTCCCTTCCTATTGCCTTCCGCTTGGGAATTGGCTCACTAGTGGAAAGCTTTTGATTGGGGGTAAAAGACTTGTTAATATTCATAGAACATTTATCGGTAAATGGATTTGGTGAATTGGAAACAAAAGAGGAGCTTTGGCATCAAATTTTACTTGAAAAATTCAAAGAGGATGAGCATGGTTAGGTTATTTGAGTTGGTGGGCAGATTTAGTAGGTCGAAGATTTGTCAATCTTTATTACCTGTTGTGATTACATTATTTAGTCATTGAAGTTGTTGGATGTTTTCTCCGTTAAATCTTTTAACAGTTATTCATCTTGATAGTCTCCTTGCATGTTGAGGACTATGGATCATGGATCAAAATCTCGGTTTTCCGATACATAGCGTCCATCATCAACACTGAGACAATACGTATCAGGTATCACCGAGACATTGAATGTATCTGCTTTCATTGAATATATTGACATATATTAGGTATGTATCGTCGATACATACCCAATTTATCTTGTATCAGTGGCCTCTGATACCGATATGTATCGGTATCGTCCAAAACTTTGAACCATGCTATAGATGGCCCCGTCTCCGCTAGTTGTTATCCTTATTTAGGATGATGGCACTGGATAAAATCCTTGCAGGTGATCATCTTCAGCATGCCGCTTCCCTAACCGATGCTACCTTTGATATGCGCAATGTCCCTCTCTCAGCTTTTTCTCATTGCAGTCTTGGCGGTATCTTTTGTTATGTAGGAACATGCTCAGATGCTTGGGTGGGAGTTCTATCCCCTTTAGGGGAAGAATACTATGGGCATAATTCAAGCCTTTGGGAGGAAAGAAATGACAATTGTTTGGGACTCGACTTTCTTTTTTGATACTCGTCAAAAAGATTTGAGCTGCTGGCTAGGTACCTGCCTTAGGAAGCGGGAGACCTGAGTTCGAATCCCCCCACCACACACACAGACCATCCTAGGGATTTATATCCTGTGCTGACCTGGCATGTGCTAACTTGGGACATGCATGTGCCCTTGGGATTAGTCAGGTGCTCTTAGAGGCCCGAATACCCAGGTCAACCAAAAAAAATAAATTGAGCTGGATGTGCTCAGCGGCATTGATGTTCTAGAGTTCTAGATTTGTAGGGTCCAGATGTTGGAACAAGGTGATGTTTGGTTCTGACAAGGCTGAGAATCCTAAAATTCAGGCTGTACCACCCCCTATAAGATTGCTCAGAATAGACTTTTCTGGCTGTTACATTATTAACTTGGGCCTGTTAGTGGGGGTGGGAGGCTCTCTTAGTGATCAGTTGGGATTGAAAGCGCTCATTTTTTTCAAATCCTATCACCTTTTTCGGTCTGTCATGGGGCAAAAAATAGGAAGGAATTGGTATCCAGGCAATGATAGGGATTAGATGCTCCTCCCAATCGGGTGGTCCTGATCATACCTTGCTTATAGTTTACTTGTTAGACCATACCTTGGATGTAGATTATTGGGATTGTATATATATTAGCTATCATGTATTGTTGGTGTGTGTGTAGCGCTAGTGATATGTAGGGTATTATTAAGGGCATATGTATAAAGAGAAATGGGGAAATGCATCCCGGATGCCAAATGGCATGATCAACCCAAAATATCACCCATTTAGGGTTGATCAGCCATTTGGCATGTGAATTTTTATTTTTTTTTTAACTTTTTTTTTTGTTTTTATTTTATACTTCTTTTACCTCCATTTGATGAGTCAAAGATAAGGTGACGCCCACAAATTTGGTGCATTGATTTTATCGCCCTTTGACCACAGTTTTAACGGTGGATAAGCATTGGATAGAGCCCAATTTTTTTGAGTGATACCTGATTGATGTTATCCAAGTTGCCATGACTCCTGATCTTCGTGATCTGTGCCACATGCTCTGGGTGCAGCCCTCAAGGCTACATCTGGGTGCATAGTCCCGGGCCTCATTTATAAATGTAGCTCTTGTTACCAACTATAAAGGCTAGTGTGGTGGACCCTAACCAAGCCATTCACTTTTCTATTTCCCTACATTCTCTTCCCTAACTCTAACCCTAGAAAATTCAAGTCGGCATTATAGCCGTAGACACTTCAACTTATGCAAGTTTCCAATCACTTACTGATGTCGGCACTGACACATATTGACATCAGCCCTAGATGTCCTCTCTGTCTCTCTAACACACAGCAATGAACATGCAATGCCATCATCTAACATGTGATTGGTTTGATAGGTGGTGGAAGCCAAAATGGTATGGGTTGATCGATTGGGTTTCGACCTGCATCTCCATTCTGAAGAAGGCATATTTGAGGTTCGCATTCCCTTCCCAAGAGAAGTTATAGACGGCAAGGGCATCAAATCATCGTTCAATTGTATGTCTCAACTTGCATGGGAAGTGGAGAAGAATTACACAGTCCCTGAGTTTGAAAAGGTCAAGTACATGAAAAGGATCAGGTAACAACATGTGAGAAATATACATAGAGAAGCAGGCATGGGTTTTCTTCGAGGCTTTGTGGTCCCATTATAGAGTCCAAATTCATTGTTACTTTTTTTGGTGCAATGCAACACAGGCTTTATTTTTTGTTTTTGTAAATTTGAAATTACGTGTATTTGGAAATAATGTTCTCTATGTTGCCATGGCTTTATTTTTAGAGTTAGTAGTATAGCTAGACCGACCTGGTCAACTGGCACGGCACACAAGCCAAGACATGCACGGAGCTAAGATCATTTAGATCAGTGCATGCCTCAGTTTACATAGTGCATTGCTTGCATGCCATGTGCTGGTGACTAGGTCGATGGCTTTATACAACCTCTGATATTTGTTTATTTTTATATTAATAACAATTATTATTATTATTATTATTATTTCTATCCATATCTATCTAAATAGATCATCAATCATACTCTGAGTTGGTATTAGGTACTGGAATCTTGCACTAACAAGAGCAGTGCAGGGTCAATCTCTTGAAGTTTAGTGCTACATCGGGGATTCATAGCCTTTGTCTCTCCTCTTATAAGTTTTTGCGCCCCTCCACTCATTGGCAATTGGTTTTGAGATAGATACCCAAATTTATCATATTATCAGCGCAATCCTTTCTCCACTTCATGTCACCTAGTTCAATTGTCCACGTGACAAACTTAGTTCGGCCAACTCGTGCCTGGGAAAATTCATAGATATTTTGAGCACCTAATCAGTGAAAGGTCAAATATGTACTGTAACTAGTTTGAGTGCTAATAAACATTTGTGTAACATGTGTGTCCGAAGTTTTGACCATGTATGCCAAAGGTGACAGACACATGCACCACCCCTAGTGAACAATTTGGTTACCTAATACTTACATGCAAAGAACTATATGCCCTTTCACAGATTTGACCCTCAAAAATATCCATGCAACTAAGGCAACTAGGGCTCTCAACGAGCCAAGTTGGAGGTCAACTTGAGGTTGGCTCTTTTATATTTGAGCCGAGTTCGGGCTGGTTCCGAGCCTAGTAATGTGTTATATATTTTTTGTTATCTGGATTTATTTTTTATTATCTTTCATTTTTCATTACGTTTTTATTTATTTATATTTAAAGAATTAAAATTTCTAGTCTTCCAATTAAAAGAATTTAATCAAAGTATTTCATTTTATAGTAAATTAACATGACGATATTCACATGGAGGAGATCAGAGTTAGCAATACAACCCTTAATGGTTAAAAGTTTTTAATGATTCATTTTAAAGATGTTTTAGTAATATAAGTTATATATAATCATATAGTGTAAATATTTAAAAATAAATATTACATATCAAGGTGAGCTGAGTCAAGCTGAGCGACAGACTACCCAACTCGTGAACAACTCGTTGACAAAAGAGCTCTAATTAACTCATAGCTTGGCTGGACTCGCGAGCCGAGCTCAAGGTACTTAGGAGCTTGTTTTTTTTTTTCGAGTCAAGCTCGTTGAGAGCCCTACATGCAACTCACGAGGTTGGCAGATGGAGAATAACTTGTGAACCGGCGTTGGTGGACCAGTCAGTACCTAATAGCAACTCGTTATGCCATTGATTTCTGTTGTCATGAGTTTTACGCTCAACGTTTGCTTCCACCCTAATAGCAAACAATCTAATTTCTAGAGAACCCTCCCATAGGATTCATGCAATTGGAATGTAATCTCTACATGCTCTTCATCTTGATATTGAATTGTCAAAGTGCACGGAGTGCTATTTCATCCAATTTGAAAGCCAAGTCCCACGTGGTTTATGTCGGGCTATAATAATGACAAGACATCATGCCATCGAGGTGTAGGTAACAAGGTATCAAATATTGGCCTATATGTATTAATATCCAACTCGGTATTAGTATTGGTATCCGCCAATACGTATCGGCCAATGCCCGATACGTAAAAAAAAAGGCTGATTTGCCTTCTAAGGATCGATAACCGATACCAATACCGAATTTGTTACCTTGGTAGGTAGTAACCAAACGTAAACAAATGAATTGCCTAAGGCTGCATTTGGCATAGCCCTCCCGGGCCAACGAGCAGCTCTTTGGCCCTGGCCATAAAGCGTTTGCTATAGCAGCTCTATGCGTCATTTACTTTGATTGGAAACTGTTTTAAGTGATAAAATGAGCTCTCTGGGGAGCGAATAAAACCTGCTCTGATGGAGAGTGGGCTAAGAGTCGGAGTCCTCTATAATAATGTGAACTCAAACGCACCCTAAATTTACCGAAGCTAGCACACCCTAAATTTTACCGAAGCTGTCTACTTTCCAGCTTACATCTAAGGAGACATTTAGGTTTTGTTCGAGAGACAAAAAAAACTCAAATTATGAGTTTTTACGAAGAAAGTATGCAAAATTTGAGTAAATTTGCATGAATTAGCCGATCGCGAGTTTGTCTTGGGATCGGAGCTGTGATTTTTGAGGCTTTCCAAGCGAAAGCGACATCCCTTTGTTCGAGAAAAGCTCAGAAAGTCTCAAAATCTGAGTAGTTTAAAAGTTGTTTGTGTATACTTCGTTTGAGATGAGCAATGCACACTTACATAAGGTGTAAAGGGTATAGTAAGATTAATTAAAAAATAAATAACTAACATAAAACACTTGAAGATGTTTGAACCTAGAACCTAGGTGTCATAAACATGGATCAAAATGTCGGAAAATCAGTACATATCGTCCGGTCAAAAAATCGGTACGTATTGGACGATACGTATCAGTACAGGTCTATTCGAACAATATATTGAATGTATTGTTTGATACATACTATATATTTGAACGATACGGTACATTTAATGTACCGTATCGTTTACATCTGATACTGATACGTATCGTCTGATACGTATCGGTATCGGACGATATATGTAATAACATCCTAAATTTAATAGATATCTATTTTTTTGAACATCTCCCACCTCAAAGAAACATGTGTATTGCATTCCTTATATGTGTATAAGGTTTTAGTAATTATATTTGATAAATCATATTTGAAAAATACTCCGCCAAATATGTTTAACCTTGTATGGATTGAAAGCCCGTAACATTTTAGTCAAATATGAATACAATTCATAAATCGATGATTAAATAATATTTTTGCAGTCGCAACACAATTATTCATTGAACTGATTCTGAGCTTTTCTGAGAGGAACTTAAGAATGAAGGATTATTGCCTTTTATGAGAAACATCAGGAATATGAGTAACTTAAAAACGCATTTGAGAAAAGTTAGGAATCTGAGACTGCTAAGAATTTGCAGGATTTTGAGTTTTCAAATATCTGAGCTTTTCTGAGAAAAATCATGAAACACCCGAATGAGCTCTTTACGACTCTAATTACGCGATCACACAAACAAGAAAATATTCAATTTTTTCAAGACCTTCTATGACGAGCACGGCAGATCGTGATAGGTCAAGGGATTAGCACGTAACTTTAGTCAATATGTCATAGCCAGAAAAGATAACACTGTAGCTTTCAATTTAGACGATGTAGATGGTGTTTTAAGTGGTATATGTGCCAAAAATACCAAATATTCTTTAAATTATGTGCAATGGTACAAATCTTAAATGCAAATTGACATTTTAAGGTACCTGTATTATTTACATGATTATTGAAGGTGCCTAAGTTTGAAACAAATTACTTGCTTGGGATCAGGCAATGGAGATCATTTTTCACTTCAATCTTCCTGTTATGACCCGGTTATATGTGGCTCAAATGAATGGCGATAGATTTAGGATGCACCAAGAGGGGGTACGTGTACGTACACTCTATCCTGACCCACACAAATGCTAATTTTAGGAATTTCTATTTTATTACGTTTACACTGTATAGGGCAACTAAATTATTTTATTTACCAAATAAGAAGAGTCCCAAAAAGGACTCCTACTCTCTTGGAACTCTTGCCCCTTTTAGGTTTGGGAACTTACCCATTTAGGTCACCCACGTCCGTCTCTTCCTCTCTCTATAAATAAGAGCCACCAAAGGCTTTTAACCTAAAACCTTACCCTCTCTCTCTATATATAGATAGACTTGTTTATAAATATACATATATCTTAACCCACTAAACCAAACAGCCATCTTCCTCTGCCTCCCTCTCTCACTTTTGAACCAAACCCAACAGCCACGCTCCCTTCCAAAACGCCTAGCAGGCCCTCTGTCGATCGGCCCACGGGGTGGCGCACAAATACCACACCCGAGCCAAAGTGTTGCCTTGAATCTGATTTGCATAAGTGTGAAACCGTCGATCCACTGCCGAAAGCACATCGCCGAATCGACGCGTAGGAGTCGCATCGCCGATCTAGCGCTTGAAATCAACTCCTACGTGCACGCTCCAACAGGTGGGTGCCCCTCGATCGATCTTAAAATATTCAACTTTTTATTTTAATAATAATAAGAATAAATATATATATATATATATATATATATATATATATATATATTAAATGAATATCTATTTATCTTATTTAGGTATTCAAAAGTTATATATATACATGTATTTCGGTGTGTATAATAACATAAATCCTATACATGGACATATAATAGTTGCCCTTGATATATATAGATATAAAATGAATATATATAGTGTCTTGTATTGCTTATATAGGTGTTTACGAGAGAGAGAGAGAGAGCCTTCTTCTCCACAATTTCACAAGGAAGATAAGATATATTTCGGGATCCCCAACTAAACGACAATGCCGGTGGATAATCTCTGCCCGTGCCAACTATTGTAGTTGGGCACTTGAAGAATTTTACCGATATGAATACTTTGGTGCAACCATCCTTCTAGCACCATTGATTTCAAATGAATAGATTCAAGGTTGGACCGTGGCCCAACCCAAGAAATAGAAATGAGATGGACCATCTCCACAAATTGAAATCCTCGAGACATCTAATGGTTCGTAACTCGAGAATTTGGCCCACAAATCAAGAAAATTAAAAGGCTATTTAGAGATCGGAACATAAAGGATTTGACCCTTAGATTTGAGACCTTAGAGGTCAAAATAAATTGGGCCCAACGACCTAATACCTTAGAATCATTTTTCTTAAATATCTGATGGTTCAGATCTATTCAATCTGATCGACACATGGTAGGTACACTAAGTGTGCACTTGACTGCTAGATCTTGTAAAACGTTGTCTGGAAGATCTAGTGTGCTAGAGATCGAATTGGGATCGGGACAAAAGAATCAACCTTAGGTAAAATTTTATTGTCTAACCATCCAATGGTTCAGATTAGAGGATAAATGACTCAAAGTTCGTTCTTATTTTAGCCTTAGGTGCCACATGGAATAATACATGGGTTACCTTTGACCCTTAATTTTTGAGAATTAAGGCGCAAGTGGCCCATAGGACCAACTTCAAAACGATCTCAATAGTAACTCAATGTAATCTAATGGATCAGAAAGTGTCACTAAAATTTCTAGGACGCGCTTTGAGGCTCAGAAATTGGAAAATTTAGTGAGGGATATTAACCCTTGTATAACTAGGCTAAGTGGATCATTTGACTGCCACATTGTCCCACTTAGGTCAAATTAGTAAAATGTGTCGATACTAAGACGCAAATATTATGAAACTTTAAAAGCGAAGACCCGATCGAATGTCTGACTAGAAGGTTTCTTCACAATTTTTTTTGTATGAAATATCTGTTCTGTTCAAATGTTAATTATTATTTTATATTCACAAGTATGTAAGGTGTATGAAATAGTTTCTTTAGGCCAAGTTAGTCCTTTCATCATATAGCATGCACCACATAGAAAAATCACGATAGGGCATACGCACAATTAAAAAGAAATAAGCTATGTCACACGACTTTTAAGCCTTCGTCATGGTGGGATTCCCGTCACGGTCACGTGGAACTTAGAATGTAGGCATCCATGTACGGATGCAACACCTCTATGGGAGTATCATCACATCAAGTACATATCTAGGTTACTTCTGAACCTGCCTTGGAAAGCGTGATTTTGTGAATCTTATCGCAGTGGCTCACTCGCAAATTAAGTTTTCAAAGAAACAATAAGAAATGATATGTAAGATAAGGTAAGCTACGAATACGGATAATTAAGTTATTCGTTGTGAAGGCCAAAAATACAAATTAAGTTTCTACGTGCCATGTCTTGCGTGCCAAGATCTAACGTCTCTGACCAAGACGGGTCTTAAGGACAATATGATACGACGGTCCGAATGTAAGGGGACACTGATTTAATGCATGCAACCACATCGGTTTGGATGGTGGTATACGATATGATATGGAGGTTAGGTGGTTATCTACACGTGGACCTCGCGTGATAGGCTCGGCGCCCCGCAAGTCATCTGAAAATTAGGTAGGATGTGAAATGCGTTGTAGTAGGCGTATGGAGTAATATTAGGTCTTAAGATATGCCACATAGGAAAAGTCGACAAAGTAGACACAAAAGGAGATCAGAACTTGATGCATCATATTTATTTCATGTTATGTCAGGTCTTTTCATTTTATGTTACTTCTTGTTCTTTGTATGCTATATTTTCGTTTGTTATGATAGATATGAGATCTTAGATGTTTTTGTAATCATTTATACATTTGATTTATTTCAAAATGTATCAACTCAGCGATTGCACACACGATCACTGAGTATTTTATGGTGGATCGATTGTGCAACTCTTGAAGTTTACGTGTTGAAAACTCACCTCCCCAAAACTAACGATTGCGGTGAGAACTCCGATTTTTCCATCAGAGGATGGGGATCTTCTTTGTTCTGATGCGGCTCAAGAGCGTGAAGACGTCGGCTACCATTTGGACGAGGGAATAGATCCGGCGGATTACTTTGAGCATTGAGAGATTCTTAGTCATAGTTTTATTATTTTTCAGGGGAGATTTGTTATTAGATACTTTTATTTTTCAGCACCAATCTTGGGTTTGCGTTGGGACTGTTTTATTCTACGTAAAACCTCTGCTTGCTTTCGATTATAGATGCATGGTTAGGATTTATCACTTAATTAACGTCATCTACGTTTTTCGCTGTTGTTTTCTTAAATAATTTATTTTTAAATGATGCTATTAAATGCCTTGATCCATATGCTAAATCGGTATAAAAATTATGTGTATGTCCGCTTATCGCCTTAACAAGCGTGCGGTGTCATAACACGGAATTCTAGGCCCTTGAGGTCGGGTAAGGATTCTGGGTCGTGACACTTCCACACACCATTTGAGACCAGGAACATACTATCATATCATTAGTTTTGATTCTAGCACAATATGGTCATTTTTCACCCCGATCTTTGACACTAGAGATCTTTACATTATGACTTTAGATTAAATATTGTTAGCACAAGTTTCAAAATACTAAATCTTTTTTACAAGTACGGCAATAAAATAAATTCCGTGTGTAAGTCGTTGCACCCTTTGCCATTAAAGTGTATATATTGAAGTGAGGGCAATGGTTAGGTCCAACTAGGTTGAATCAGATTTTGAGAGTTCAACCACAACTGATGCCCTTGGATATTGGAGAATTTTGATCGCACGTCATCCTATATGACACTAAAGAAGAGCTCGATCCAATGCTTTATCTTATCTTCCGCTGGTATACTTTCTTCTCTATGTGGCCTTTTCATCAATGAGCGTAGATTGATGGAGATAGCTTTTGTGTTGATCAATCTTTATCAAATTCTTTTGACAAGATTTTGTTTGCCCAAGCCTTTGTTTGTTGAGGAGAAACTGATCCAATTCGAAGTTGCATGTTCATGTTTATACCGTTGGATCGTAGAAGAATATTTTTGATTCATTCTGATCAAGATCCTATTCATCTGAAAGTTGGAGACAAGGAAATCCTGAAAGTCAAGACGTTCTTGTTTCCAAGCGCTATTTCCTTCCTATTAATTTGGAAGTTCTTCTCAGAGACAAGGAAATCCTAAAAGTTAAGATTTCCTTATTTCCAAGGGCTATAAATGTGGTTGATCCAAGAATCAATCACATTGGTTTGGGTTCCACCAAATGGCCGAAATTTCGATATCAGTCCCCTTTGAAACCGAAATAAAATCGGAAATTTTGATCCTTGGGATCTCTATCGACTATCGGACACAAGCGAAACGGGATAAAGTCAATAACTCGCGAGAATTGTTTAATTCGCGATTCCAAAATCATCAGCGTATAAAATTCTTCTCCTCCTCTTCCTAGGGTTTTCCCTTTGTAAAACTCCTCGATCTCGCGATCCCTCGCCTTCCGAATTTTTTCCTCTCAGGTAAAAATCCCTTCCTCCTTTTGTAATCGTTGTCAAATCGAACCTTTTTCCCTAGTCTTTTGCGAATTTCTTTTAAACTTTTGATGGAGATCTAGTTTCTTCAGAGGATATTTAGAGTAAAATTTTATCATTTTTCATTGCAAGTTGAGATCTTTCTCTCTAAATGTTAGGATTGATTCTTTTGGATTTAGGAAACCGATGTGTTCGTTATCCGCTGCAAATTTGGGATATAAACATCAGATCTGCTGTCTATAATATATGTATTCCCTCTTGTTAGGGTAGAAATTTCAGATCTGGGGAGCTATTGATCGTATTATATCTCTTTTTGCCCTGGAATTTTCTTGTGATGCAGTTCCTTTGAATCAGTTTAAATCTGAGCTCTCCTTCTGTCTGTGTGATCTGTTTTACTTTGCCAACTTTGATCATATTCTGAAATTACCACTTGATCCAGAAGCTGTTTAGATGTAGAAGCAAAATATTTGGTATTGAATTTTCTGCTGGTCAAGTCAATGTGTTGAGATCATTTTAGGTCTTACCGAAAATGATCCAAACCTCAATTTGTGGTCATGACAGGACCCAAAAAACTCAATCTAGTAGACCAAGACCGACACCGAGAAGATCTCTGAGTTAATTTGAATGAGACTCGGTTATTATTTCCTGAAACATGATAAAACCGTGGCTGTGTTCTTGACCTGACCAACTTTTATCGCCTGATTCAATTGAATAAATTTTATTTATTTCAAATTAACTACAATTTGGATTGACAGAAATTTCTGATTCATCTTAAATTATTATTATTATTTTTTTAATTTTAAAAACAATCTTTTGTTCTTGACTCAATCTGAGTTCTTACAATACAAGCAAAAAGTTTTAATATTTAGCTGAATGGTTTAGGGCTCAGGCTTGACTCCTCATTCTCTAGTCGCAGTTCCTAATTTCAAGCATGAAATTTACATGCATCTTTCTACTATCACACTCATAAAGTGTATATAGGTCATATATTTCTGAATCTCTCGTTCTTTGGCTTTTAGGATCCGTAGGTTATAAATATTGAATTTATGCTTAATGATTCGTATCGTATTTTCATGAAGGGTCGATGATTACATTTTTGTGTTCAATTTATACAGATTGTTATATCCTTTACCTTACATTTCACATGATAAGAAATAAGTTTTTTTAAAAAAAGCTCTCTAATCCTTCCTATCTTATAGGTTTGTTCATTTGTAATGTCTCGTGTTTATGTGGGAAATTTGGATCCACGAACAACTGAGCGAGAACTCGAAGATGAATTTCGGGTATACGGAGTTTTACGAAGGTAAAATGCGAAAAAAGTAGTGCTTGCTTTTCATGTTTTTTAATCTATCAATCAAGGGCTCTCCACTTTTTGAAAAAAAAAAATCTTTATCATGTGCTTATTTTGGATGTATGTAAAGAGCAATGTTTCTACTGGCACTGAACATTATTTATCTATTTTGAAGGAATCTTATGTACCGATAAGAAAAAGGGGCAAACTTCAATAGTCATTCTTGTTTTTTTAGTACTATTTATTTATGTTATTTTCCACCTTCCCTTTTTTTATTGTGCACTTTATGATCTATTAGTTTGTGTATGTAGTGGTGATATATAACCATATGGATGTGTAAGCCTATTTTGTTTGGAAGGATACAGTTAAAGTGTCCAAGTTACATATCTTTTAACAATGTATCAATTGCTCATGGGACTTGTTGCTTAAGAATTTTTTGATGTGCAATACATATTAATTAGTTATATTGAGAAGCTTATTTCTTTTATATTATTGCTTTTGTTTGTTCTCTCCCAATTTTGTGTTGGATCTACTTGGAACTTGGAAGTTTTACATGGGAAAATATGATGCACACATATTTTATCATAGTTGATCTTAAATTATCTTTTGGTCCTTTCTTTTTTTGGAGCGACAAATACCATAGAATCATGAAGGGTCATTGATAAGAACATAAGAAACCAATTGAAAATTCACTTAGTTCAGTTTGCTTCTAATAACATATGCTTTGACCTATTATCATCCGTTTGATTAAAATTTTGCAATAAGCACATCCCATTTATTCCTTCCAGTGAAACTTACCTCTTTCTAAGGACACTGAATTTTGGATTTTTTTTGTTTAAGTAATGTTGAATGCATGCTTACATTGAAGTAGATTAAAAATAATGATAAAATTACTACCTTTATAAAATTGTTCTTCAGGTTTTTAAATTGCTAATAAAAGTACAGAATTTATGAGGTTGGTGTTGAGTTGTTAAGTTGCTAAATGTTCGTGATGCAGTGTATGGGTTGCACGTAAACCACCAGGCTATGCTTTCGTCGACTTTGATGACCGTAGAGATGCTCTAGATGCAATTCGTGAATTGGATGGTGGGTAAAAAGTACTCTCAATATTTATTTTATTGGAATTCGAAAGGATCTCCATACTTTGATGTTATTTTTATGTTGAGAAATTTAGGAATTTTACTTGGAATTATAGTTATTAATTACTTACTGATCGAAAAAAATGAAGTTATTAATTACTTCTTTCTGAATTGAGGGTAGCAAAGGCTCAATATATGTATAAGGTGAGTTTATTTGAGTATTTTATAAATAGCAGTCCGTAATCTAATCAGAAACAACTGTTGTGTTACTTTTTATGCTGGCTGGTCATATCCAATGACCATTTATACGATATTTCTTTGTTTCTATCAAAATATTTCAGTTACTGGCCAATTTTATATGTAAAAAGTTCTCACAAAATTTAACTAATGGAAATTAAATTATGAAATTATTTGTGACTTCCTTAAATTAGTTATCTAATTCAGTGGCCAAAAACTTCAGTTTCCTAGTTTAATAATTAATTTGGTTACAGTTATTTGGATTCAAGGATAAAGAAAATTATAATTTTTGTCGTTTATCTAAAAGAAATTTCTGTAGGACGTTTGGGATTTTTCCTCCAAAAAAATTCCTCGGTTAAGAGATATAACTCATGGACAATCTCCTTGTGTCGATTTGGTTTCCAAGCATATTTGGTCTGTCGTTATGTCATCTGTTGATATTTGATAAGAGTAGATAATCCAACTCACAATTGCACCAGTTTGGAGTATAATAGACATGGCCATAGATCAAAATTTTCAGACAATACGGAGACATATTGGTATTGAAGCCACCCGAGACAAATGTATATATCGTCTTGGTTATTGCCCAATAATTATATATTGTCATATATTGTGTCGCTGATACCTGAGACGTCTCTGATACTCGAGACGATAATCTCGGTATTGGCACAAACGATACTGAGATGAACACCGAGATTTTAATCTTTGGGTATGACTGCAGTTGCGACAATGCTGTCGACCAAAGCATATATTAGCTTATATTTTACTGTTCTTCATGGTTTAGAGCTGATATGTTTTAAAAGACATGCTAACTAACAGAACCTGGTTATATTTATCTATTACAAAAGGAAGAAAACAAAAAGCTTCAACTGAAATAGGAGTGACCTAAGCTAGGCACTGCGGAAGATTTGAAAAGAAAAATACAAGCATCAAGAGAACGATCTCTAGATTTATTTCACAGGAATTGAATCACAAATTCTAAAGAGGTTCTTGTAATAGGAGTTTCTTTTTTCTTTTTAAAAAATAAAATAAAATTTGAGAATTAAGGAAATAATATGGGAGTGTTTAATCTTATAGGATGTTTGGGGCATTTCCTCCACAAAGACCCTATGCAGAAGATACGTAAATCTATATAATTCCTCTTCATTTACAATATTGAGAGCAATATTGATCATGATATTATAGAAATATGTGAATTTAGTAGGGTCAGTTACTCAGTTCTAGGCTATCACATTATACTATATTCGAACAATGTGGTAATTGTCACATTTCTGTTATGATCTAGAGAGCTACTTCCTTGTTGTTTTCAGTAACTCTGGTATCTGAAACCTTGACATTGTTAGAGGCTTAGAGCCTTAGTACATTCAACTTCAGATGGTGAAACCTTGATCTTGTTAGAGCATTCAAACTTGATTGGTGCCACTTAATTTGTAAGAATTTACGGTAATTGTGATTTCTGTTGGAATAGGTAAAAATGGATGGAGAGTTGAGCTCTCTCATAATTCTCGAGGTGGGAGTGGTGGAGGTGGTCGTGGAGGTTCCCGTGGAGGTGACCGTGGGGGAGGTGACCGCGGGCGAGGTGATCGTGGGCGTTCTGGAGGTTCTGATATGAAGTGTTACGAGTGTGGCGAGCCTGGTCATTTTGCTCGAGAATGCCGCTTGCGTATTGGCTCTGGTGGATTGGGCAGTGGAAGACGTCGCAGCCGCAGCCGTAGCCGTAGCCCTAGATATCGCAAAAGTCCAAGCTATGGTCGAAGGTAAAGTCACTACTCTCACCAACAGGGTTTTCAGTTTTTTATATTATTTTTCTATGCCAATTCCGTTGTGGCTTTTTTCTTTGACAATTAACAATTTATATATACAGAGGAATGAGTAGAAATAAATGAGGATTGGGGAAGATCCCCAAACCAACTAATGGAATAAAACTTAAAAGACTAATTCAACGGATACACCTAATTAGCGTTAAATTTACAGTATTTTCGTTTTAGTAGATAATCGGTGACTGAACCTGTGACAGTTTCAAAATTCTGTAGTAGCCTATTACAAAGTCCCTTCTGATTACCCTTTTATTATAAATTTTGCTTCATCACCTGGTGTTTGTTGGAACTCTTATCCGTCGCGTAGCTTGTTATTTTTTTATGAGAGTTGGTTTCGTTTTACTGCTATTACAGTTAACTTTTTTATCTTACTTCAGTTATATATTTACACGGAACTTTCTCTTCGAATCAATGCATTAAACAGTTGATAAATTTCAGATTACAAAATTTTCTAAAATCATTTCTTTCTGAAAATTGAGTACATGAATGTGTGTTAGAAGCAAAGTTGTCAAATCACTTATGCCATGTTAAGCGATTTGACAACATTTTGCTTAATCCCATAGCCATGGCTTAATGATTTCGAATTTAAAAAAAAAAGAAAAAGAATAATAACAAGTATTATAGTCTAACAACTAAAGTAACATTAACAAAAATTGGGAAATTAGTCAATGACATAATTCATTTATGATTGGTCTTATACCGTCCATATTTCCAACGGATCACTCGATACGTCTTAGAGGATCTGCTTTAGAAGAGGTAGACATAATTAATTAATGATAGAAAGTGGGAAAAAAGAATTAGAGATTATGAAACAAAAATAACAAAACTCAATCCTCCCAAAGGCTTGCTTGATTCGGGTCACTTGAGAGTTGAAAGTGATAGAAGACTAGAAGCTTGCTTCACTCTTCAATCATGATCCTTGAATCCTTGACCTTTCCCTTTAAGTTTGCTTACACACTAACACTACTATAGTCTATTAGTAACTAATTACAACAACTTGAATACACTAAAAAAAGAGGATTACAAAACATAAAAAAAATATTAAAGAGCAAATTAGGAAGATGAGGAGCTTGGGAATCTAGAATGGAGCTTAGAGAGGAAGAATGAGCCCAAATAGCTGTGGGGAGAGTATAGGACTGAGACCCCCCTCTTGTAGAGGTTAGGGAACCTCCAAAACAAAAAACTTAAAAGTGCTCTGACGCTCTTATTTTTGATCGTTGGAGCCCTATGTGATTGCGTACTGAGTATATGTTCGCATACATGACTGCATCACATAAGCCAACATGGCTTGTTCAATTTGCAGTCATGGTGTCTCATATGCGATCGCGTATGACAACACTGGTTAGAAGTGAGTGCAAAATCCCCAGTAGTTCCCAGTGGACATAACATGAAACAAGCGACGTAAACAATTCTCATAATGTGTTTTTCTTGATCTGATAAAGATAATTTCATTTCCAAAATAGACTAACCAAGCATAGAATTTTTATTTCTCATGAGCTAAAGCCTAGAAGTATACGAGGTTTGGATAATATTTTCAAAGCATGAGAAATACATAACATGAAACAAGCTATGTAAACGTGTTTTTCTTGATCTGATAAAAGATGATTTCATTTCCAAAATAGACCAACCAAGCATAGAATTTTATTTTCTCACGAGCTAAGAGCCTAGAAGTATACGAGGATTGGATAATACTTTCAAAGCGTGAGAAATACATGTGCAGAATTTCATCCTCTTTCTTTTCTCTTGAAGTTTATGTAGCTAAGGAATTCAGCACTTAGTATAGAAAGTTCAGTTAATAAGAAATATTTCAAAAATGTATATCTATTTAGATTATTAGTTAATAATCTAAATATTTCCCGGGCTAGAGCTGTTGTTTGCTTGATGCCTTGGGGGTGGTGTCGGGGGGATACCTTTATATCTTGTGGTCCTTGCTTGTTCTTTTCCTTTATTTTCCTTTTTTCCTTTTTTGTTTTGTCGGTGTATGTTTTTCAGCGTCTTACTGAGTTCTAATATAATTCTCTTTTACCGATCAAAAAATAAAATAAATAGTTAATAAAATCAAAATTTTTAAGGGCTAATAAGTTTGTGATTCGAAGCTTGCAAGCATGAAACAGCATGGTGTAGGTAATGTGCCGCTATGGCCTTTCCATGGCGACGCTATAGTGATGCAGGACGGAAAGCGGACACTAACCCTAAATAGTTTAAATAAGGAAACTAATCCTAAAGTAAATTACAAGTAGATATCCTTAAACAACTAAAACTCTAAATTTCAGTTGCTCGAGCTAGTCGGGGCGGGGACTCGTCTTCACGGGTCTTTTAAAGGCCCATTTATATGTCAACTTTCTCCGGATGGTTTGTCTTTGTTCGACCCAGCCTTGATCTGAACATGTGGACCCAAGTTCCGCATCATAGTGTATAGTGATAAAAAATGCCATACAAACTAAATAGCTAGTGGAATACCAAATGGCGACACCGTGGCATCGCCACATAGGCATTGTGCCATGGACGCTATTTGGTAAAAATGCATTTAAGACATTTTAGACTATTATTGTTGATAACTTTGTCATTTCTAAATGTTTTTAAGGGATTTTAAGCCTTTATTTGATTGCTTTAAGAGCATATTTGGCCAACCCGTGATGCCGTGACACACTGACACCATGACAACCTTGTGAAACAACGAACAGCTGGTCAGGGAATAAAATCAATTTTTTATTATTGTAAGGGCACATGAGTTTCTGATTCTCAACTTATGAGAATGAAACACTGAACCAATTACTTTTAAAGTTTCCTTATGGCTTTTTCTAGTACGTTGAGAGGGATGGGTGTTTATAGACTTAACATGAAAGAAACTAAATCAGAGAATTACTCTTGAGAATGAGAGTACAAGTAAAGGGAAGTCATTGTAGAGGCATTGAGCTGTTTGAGAGTTGGAAGTGCTACTATAGGCTCTGGCTTCAGGGTTTTAAGACTACTTGAAAGCATAATTGTTAGGATAGTGGAATTGGTGTACAGTATCTTGATAAAAAAAAAAAAAGATTATATGTAACCATGTAGAATGGGTAAATGAACTCTAGTATCATGACTAGTGTGGTCTAAATCAGAGAATTACTCTTGAGAATTAGGCTACAAGTAAAGGGAAGTCATTGTGGAGGCATTGAGCTGTTTGAGAGTTGGAGGTGCTACTCTAGGCTCTGGCTTCAGGGTTTTAAGACTACTTGAAAGCAGAATGGTTATAAAGATAAAAATATCTTGATTAAAAAAATAAAGATAAAAATAAAAAGATTATATGTAACTATGTAGAATGGGTAAATGAGCTCTAGTATCATGACTAGCGTGGTCTAAATATGTAACAGCCCTGAATGCTTGTTCTTATTTGCTTCATTATCACCTTTGCTCTGCTTAACTTTGCTTGGCACAGGAGTTACAGTCCTCGTGAACGTTCTCCAAAGCGCCGTAGTGTGTCGTCACCTCCACGTGGGCGTAGCTACAGCAAGTCCCCTCAACCTCGCCGCAGCCGTGAGGAATCTCCATTTGCTAATGGGTAAGTTTTATATCTCTCATACTATTTTTGTATGTTACTTTGCACACCAACTAAACTAATTGCTGGCCACTGATGTGCAGAAACCCCGTAGCTAGAGACCGGCGCCGAAGCAGGAGTTAAGCCATTTGAAGGCTTGAACTTTAATTGTACTGTGGGAGTAACATGGCTTAAAAGTCTGGAGATGGTAACACTTGGGTTTCGTTCGAACTATGAACTGTCTTTTAATTAGCGATGCTATCAGCCTCAACTGCACTGATTTGGATAAGTTTCTTTCCTACTTTATTTGCTCGATATATTGTTTCTATCAGTACACATTATTAGTAGTTGCAATTTCTTTATGTTATAGACGGGTTTAAGAGCGAACTATAAAATGTTATAATATCACTAAGATCTGTACCTTTTTTTTTTGCTGAGAAGGTGCGGTTCCGTAAACGACTCATTTGAGAACTTTGCTGCTTCATCACACACTGGTTTTGTGCTTCTACACCCTCTCGTGGGTTCGACCTTCGCTTGCCCCACCCGCATCTTCAATTTGTTTGAGCGTCTTGGTTGTGATTTCTTCTAGGGTACTTCTCTGTTTGGTTCTCTCCGGCTGTGAAGGCGCCCTCCTTCAATCTTCTAACGGCATTTAATTTAAAACTTGTGGATTGAGGAGCTGCTTCTGACGGGTCAGGCAGGTATTTCAATCTGTTTTTAAAAACTAAATAGGGGTCTCAGATTCTTACTTCCTAAAACTACTGGTTTTTACTCTTTGAAAAACAAAAAATACCTTAGGGTTTTGGGTGAGGGGTGTGTTTTCTAAGGCTTTTTAACTTACAATCTAATTTTTTAACAAAGAAAATCAATTTAAAAAAATAAGAATGTAAAGTAAAAGGTGCCAGAAATTTTTTTATTTGACCAATATGCTGAAAGTGGAAAACTTGTTTGAAATGTTAGTCCTAGCTTTAAATTCAGACTAGAAAGAGACGTACTTGGAAAGGGGTGCAGGCCAGTTTTCAGGCACTTCATTGGCGTTGGAGCCTTGGTTGCCTTCTTATTTATTGTATGTGGTAGGTGATGATGGGAAGTTTGAGTGTTTGACCCCACACTGCCTGCAAAAGGGTCTGCTCTATTCCTCTTGCTGTTGATGGATCTCCCACTTCTCATCACAATCCAATCATGAATTCCATGGCAACCGAAGCTCGAACACTGATTCTGCTGGTTTAGTTGAAAGATTTTTTTTTTTCCCCTTTTTCTTTTTTGGTATGAAAAGTGGATATTTTATCTTCTCTAAAAGAAAACAGGACACAATTTGAGGGAATGGATAGAAGAGGCGACACTCTTTTCATGCCCTGTCGTCCCAAGATCCCAAATCCTGTGCTCGCTTGCTCACGTTCGATGAGGAGCGTGTGATCTCTCTACTGGCTGATTGTTTCTCTCCACGCTCAACATTAAAGTTAACCAAGGAACTGTCATGGCCTCTAAAGCACTGTCACGATGGTTGCTTGATACTGAAGCTCCTTCTCAACATTGAAGCTTGGAAAGATAAACCAGGAAAAAGTCTCAAAATGGATCAAATGGATGCTTGCATTGCTGCGAAATGATGGCTTGGGCCTGTTGACAATTTGTAACCTCAAGGCCACAGTTCGAACTCAGCTTACCTATAAAAAAGAAAGAAAAAGGCTGTGGATTGATTTTTGCACTACTGGTGTGAGGCACATCTGCTCTGCGGTAGCCGGAGCAGTCATTTTGTGAAATTTGGACCGAGCGTTGCTTCAAAGAAATCTAGAACATAATTGACATAAACAGCATCCTCAATTACATCGACATTGTTTAGGTTGCTGCTTACGTGCAGAATGGGATCAATGGCGACCTCAATTACATCGACATTGTTTAGGTTGCTGCTTACGTGCAGAATGGGATCAATGGCCACTATGATGGATGAGGATTTTTTGGGAGAACGCGGCTATGATGGATGAGGATTTTTTGGGAGAACGCGGCTATGATGGATGAGGATTTTTTGGGAGAACTTTGAAACCAAGGAGAGGCTGGTGACAAGCAGAATGGCATGAGCCTCGATGTTTGCAGCAGTGATGCCTCTGATTGATTAGACTCCCGAGGTGTCTAGCTGGCCTAGGAGGAATACCAAATCCAAATGGCTCCTGAGGTGTCTAGCTAGCCTAAGAGGAATCATGGACTATTGGCCAGACCACCTCACCTCGTGGCACGCATGAAATAGAGTTTAGACATCCCAATCTTTTGGTCAACTTTTGGGTTGGTCTTAGCTCAAAATCCATGATGGGCCCATCTGTTGATTGTTGCCACAGGCTTTCCGTGTCCATGTACCGTGGTGATACTTCTCAGGCTGCCTCTGGATTTCTAGATTGCCCTTGTAGGTGGTGATCACTTCGTACTTCTGTAGACTCAACATATAGGCCGTTGATTCGATAGTCGTGTCAAAAGATTGGATGTTTCTGATCATTTTACCCAATACAAACTCAAAAGATCTATTTTGAGCACGCTCCTACGTTAAAAGAGCAAAATTAGTTATGATTGCTACCACCTCTATAGGCCATCTGATCATTTGCCTGTAGTTCGACTTCTAGGTTGCAACCTTGAAGTCGCAAGTTCAATCGTTGTTTACTGGCATCAACTAAAAGCTGTTTTGTGACACATTTCTATCAGAAGTTGGCATTAACAGAGAATTCTTGAAATATGTGTAGTCCACTTTGAACAGGATTCTCGCACTATAACGCTATTCATTCCCTCTTTCATTCTGTACCTCATTCTTTCTATTTACACGTGCAAGTGGTCCGAATCACCCTTCAATACACTTGTGTTGTAGAAATGATAATGGTCGTTGCTCAAGTTTTAGTCAGAAAAAGAGCTAGAAGAGTGTTTGGCAACCTTTTTCCAAAAAAAAAAAACACTTTTTAAGGTGCTATAAAGAGATGTGTTGCATGATATTTCTCAATTGTTGCTTTTCAAAAAGGTCTTATCTTATGATTCTCTAAATAAAAAAAAGGTCCATCGTATGTTGAAAATGGTGTTTTGTGAGAAGCATCATGGAGCAACTATGACTTCTCAACACCACTATTTTTAATTAGAGGTGGCTAGGTCTTCGAGTGAAATGTGCTTTTCCTCCAACATTTTTTTGCGAAGTATTTTTTGGAAAAGAATTGCCAAACACAGCCTAAAGCCCTGTTCATCAATCCTTTTCCAAAAAGCACTTTTTAAGGATGAAAATGTTGGGTGAAAAGCACATTTACATCTAATTGAAAATGGTGTTGTACTTAGAAGATGCATAATGCTATTGCTCACATGGGACTCCATTTTCAACGTGTAATAGACTTTCTTGGGAAGCAATATTTGAGAACTACCATATAAATCATCTCTTCACAACACTTGGAAAGTACTTTTTAAAAAATGGTTGTCAAGCGAGGCTTAAATAGCTTAAAATAGTGCTTTGATTGGATGTTGGAAACCTTTTGTCTTAGTGGCCTTACATGTTAGCCTGCCACTTGGACATCTCTATTCATGACATGGTGTGCTGCAGTTTATCAATTTTGGCGGTCTGATATCAGCTCCTGTCGTAAGTCACTTTCAGGGAGCTTGGAAAACATTAGCCAACGTGGCTCTTGTAGCATAGACCAAAGAATGGATTTTTGTGATGGCAATATGGTGAGAGACTGAAAGCTTGGTGAATCCAAGAGGGAGAGACATGTAGACTGATTTTTCGAGGGATCACTCATGAAGGATCACATTTTTCACGTCCAATTAATTGAATAGAGATGTGCTTTCCTCTTCTCGTAAGGATAGCAACTGACTCGGTCCTGGCTAGAATACTGGGACAGATGTTGTATGACACCTTTGATAGAGCTATCTTTCTCAAGGAGCAAAATATCGGATTTTGTTTTGGTTTCGGTCATGACCGAAATTGAAATTTTGAACCGAAATTTCGGCTGAAATTTTATATTTCGACCGAAATCTTCCCCTTAGTACATTTGAGAGCTGAAATTTAGGTTTTCGGTTTCGGTAGGGACCGAAACTAAAACATTTTGGTCGAAATCTCGCCGAAATTTTGTGGCTTTTGGAAGAGGGCAACCTTTGGCTTTCTTTGGTTCGTGGCTGCTCTTCTCACATTGTCACCAGAAGAGCTTTTGGAAGGTGGTCGGCCCTTGAAAATGCCTGAAATTCAGCTTTGGATTGGACTAAGAGGCTGTTCACTAGCTTTGTTATCTATTAATTTTGGTGAGAAAACACGCTATAACCCTAAGTGGTTATACCACCTTGATGAATCACTCAAGCAAATCAAGTCTGGTAAGAGTTTGAATTTAATCAATCGATGGAAGTTCTTATTTAAAATAAAATTGTATCCGGATTTAGAACTTAGGCGACTTCTTTTTTTTTAATGTCAGAGTTTGAATTGAATTAAAAGTCTTGTATTATTTTGGCGATATGTAATCTCATATACATTCTCTCTTTTATGTCATCGTCTCCTCTTTCTCCTCGGTAAACTTTATATGATAAGTTGATAACATGATCAACCAAGATAAAAAAATATCCTTTTTAAGTTTGGTAATCTTATGATTACTTTAGTGACAGGGTGTTCATTATTTAGCCTTGCCACCATCTAGCTGTACTGCATCTGAGCCATTGGGTCACTAGAAAAGTTGACCTCAACCAGTTTTTCCCCCAGATTTGATGGCTCAGATGCCCACTCTCCTACGAATCAACATGGGAAACTAAGTGCACATTGCAAGATAAACAGGAGGATCAACTCTGCTCACCGTCTGATTGAAATAATAGTCACTATCTCACTTTTGACCCATATGGTGTCATGGGCTGCACATTTATCATCAATTCAAGTTATCCAAATGATAGGTCATCATGTAAACTCAACCCAAAAAAATCAAGATCATTAGAGGATTCATACCATCCGATAATATTTAATGTGGACCCTTTTGGTATATATGCTTTCGTGGTCATCATTTTTTGGTCTAAGTTCAGTTCAACTAATGGCTTTTCAATTGGACTGCGTGGATTTTGGAGTCTCAACGGGCTAGGGTTGGGCCCGGCCCAGCATGTAATGGGCCACTTAAGGGCTAAGGTACGTAAGCCCTATATATAATTGGGTTGACTAGGCTTAGATTAGTAAGCCGGGTTGGCATAAGCTAATTCCACTGATTAAAGAACGGCTCGTTTAAGCTCGATCTGAACCAGGCCAGACTTGATAAAAAGTTATTTTATGTAGAAATTTTTGGGCTGGCCTGTAGCCCCGCCTGACTCGAACCGCCATAGGACGGATATGTGCTAAGCTAAAGTAGGTCCAAGCTAGCCCGAGTATGGACTAGTCTCAAGAGGCCCAACCTGGCCTGGCCCAAAAAAGGAAGTAACTTTGTAGTTGTAGTGGAGACTCGACCCCGCCAATATTTCCTCCACTTGGGACACCAAGTGCACATTGCAATATAAAAAGTCCTTGCGCTTGTTGTTATCCAAGACCCATTTCCAATGTTGGCCGTGCTATCTTATGGAATGGTCACGATGATAGAATCTAAAATAAAATATCTATTGATAATAACTTACTTTAATTGGAGAAGTGCGTGTGCAATGTTAGAGAGAGAAGATGAGAAAAATCAAAATTACTAAAACGAGTGGACATCAACATGTGGGGCAAGTGGGGAACAAGAGATGATCAATACTGATTGGTCATCGTCAACTCGCAATCAGTGTGATCAGATACTCCCAAGTTTTTAACAAGTCCACTATTGATCAGACTTTTCTAATTGCTGGTTAAATTTCGTTTAAATCGTGACTTTAAAAAAAAATCAATGACTTAAAAAAAATAATCAAGAATAAATATTAGTTTTTGACATCTCTCCCTTTTTTTCAATTTTTTAATTTCCTAATTTTATTAATATCTTTTTATAATTTTTCGTTTTCAGTTTCATAACTTTTTGTTTTAAATTTTATAACTTATAGTCTTATACATCACCACCTGGTAAGTGCAAATAGACTATCCAAAACTAAATTAGTCTAAACGTGCGTAACGAATTACTAGTTTACTAGAGGGAGCCTAAGCTAAGTAATCATTGACCGCTTTGAATCAGATTATGGAGATTGATTTCCATCCCAAACTTCCACGTAGACCATGGGTGTAACATTATAAGGTCTTTTTTTTAATCCATCTCGTGTGACACATATTTGGAAAAGCCCACCCAAAGGGTGATAATGCAGTATAAGCAAAACATATAGCATGTGTTTTTTAAGTGACCTTTTAGGGATTTCATGCGAAAGTTGAAAGTTTGATGATATGCTACAGTGTTAAAATCTATTGTGTGAAAAGTTGGGATAAATTAGTAAATGATTTTTCAGCATAATTATCCCTCAATTATTTCGTAGGCCTAAATGAATAATTTAGAATTTAACTTATTGTATGCGGGTATTGCGTGTGCTCGGGGACTTGGTCATGCCCTCTAAGAAACTGCAATACCTCTTCAACAAAATAAAAATTAATGGGTCAAACTCACCTGATAAACGAGTAACTCAACTTTTAAAGTCACGGAGTCACTGAAGTCAATTGCATACAAAATAAATAAAGGGAGCCATTATTTATACATGCTTTTTAAGTGATTGCATCAAGATTAAAGAAAGACTTTGTATTTTAGGGACATCTGACATTTGAAAACGCAATCTAAACTCTAGGCCGTTTGATTTAAAGTTCATGATCTATGGATTCTTAATAGATAAGATTGAAGAAAAATACAATATTTATCATATGATTTATTATTGTCAAACGTTGAATCAAATAATAACCTTTGACTATATTTAATCACATAAAAACGAATATATTTCGTGTCTAGATTGCCTTTTCATATGTCACATGTCCCTAAAATGCAGTCCCTTTTTACCTCAGTGCAATCGTGGCTCCCACAAATAAAATAGTAATAATAAAATTACACGGTCAATGGTATCATTCATATGAAAAATTGACTATAAAATCAAATTTGATTTCTTGATTATGTGATTGGGTGACTCATTGCAGCAAATTGATCTAAGACCAGGTAAATACGGATGGAAGCTTTCACCCAAAAGCCAAAATCGTACCAAAAGCCATGGAAATTGAACCAGTCCGAATTGGCTTGGAAACTGACTTGAGCCGATCTGAACCGAGCCGATTCCGGTTCGGTCTAGTTTCGGTTTTGGCTACCGAAAATCGCAACAAAACCAGAAAAAACTGAAAAAGCCAAAAAGCCTAAAAATCCCTTAATTTTATTTTAAAAAAAACCTAAACCAAAAAAATCAAAATTTTCAGGCTTTAATTCAGTTTCAGTTTTAAGAAATTAAAAAAAATATTGAACTAGAACCAAACTTATTCATGACGGTTCGATTTCTGTTCCTTTTGAATCATACCAAAAACAAATATGTCGGTTTCAATTCTCTGCCGTAGACCGAACTTGAATCCCTTGAGGTAGGGTAGATGGTCTTAAGTACGGCTAGCTTTATCCTAAAGGAATATTATAACAAGCGGAAGACCTTAAACAACAGACTAACAACGGACTGCTTATATTATGTGATGTAAATGGAGGGCCCGACCTACATTGCAGGGACCTGATGTGCTTACATCGTGTAAGCAGTCTGTTAAATGGTCGAATGTTTGAAATCTACCATTTATAAGTGTCCTATACTAAATTAATACTACAAGTAGACTTTCCATATGCTATCCACGTCAGATCTCCCCCGCTATGAACGGCCAACAATTTCTTTCATTTTCAGACCGGCATGAAGCAAAAACAAGCGGGAAGGGCATGTTCGGCATTTTGTAAATTTCCAACTGTTCTGTAACTCAATAGTGGTTGCAATAGTAATATCGGGGTCTTCATGCGTCGACAGGCGCACGACTGCTAACATACGCCTCTCTCTCTCTCTCTGTCTCTCTTTGTCTCTCTCCATCACCAGCATTTAAACGTAAACGGGAAAAGCGCAGCCCCCCGTTCAAAGTCTTCCCTCTTTCTCTCTCTCGCTCCATTAAATTCTCAACTCCAAATATTATATAAAAATTTCTACTTTCTGACTGAAGTCAAAGTACAGGGATGCAAAACTTTGGTCTGAAAATTGAAGAACTTGGATCTGAATTAGTTGGAATATGGCTCCAAGTGGCTCTTCTGTTCTAGATTTTAAGAGATTTGGGTATAGAAATTTTGTTTATTCAGTAGGATGCTTATGAGAATTTGACACAGTAGATCTGTTTTGGATTCCAAGTGGTTTCGATGATGGTCGGATCAGATTCCAGTGAGGGTGGGGAATTAAAGAGGGAGAAGCTTGTGAGGTATTCATCTTAGTTGTTATTTTTATAATTGTTGTTGTTTTATGGTTCGTGTAGAATTTGCTATTGTGGGGTTGTTCTGGATTGAAAGACCGTTCTTTTATGATAAATGTTCAATTTTGTATTTTTTTTTAAAATTTTCTGGGTTGAATTGCTTGGTTCTATAACTTTTCCTTTCCTGTCTACTGTAACAGTTGTATTACAAAGGAATTTGCTTGCTTGCCTGTAGGGATACAGATTCGGTTTAACCGATGGGAAACTGAAAATATCCGTTTTCGGTTTTTTTTTTTTTCTAACACTGAAACCGAACAGAAGTCCGAAAATTTCGGTTTTCCGGGCTTTTTTTCTTTGATTTTTTTTTTCCCGTTTTCTAAGCCTACTTAATCTTCGGGTTGGCTGGTTTTCGGGTCGGTTTCAGGTTTTCGGTTTTTTCTTGAACCCCCTACTTGCCTGTTTATTTGTTTTGTTTTTTCTGCCTTTTGGATTGAATTACAGTATGCTACAAATTTTTTTTCCCCAACTACGGAAATTCTGCTAGCATGGGGACGTTCTGAGTTCAACTACTAGTTTATATAATCTTTGTTTTGATTAGTAGGTTTTCTGAGTTGACCTACTAAATTGATTCTGGTATTTCTGAAAATTGTGGTAATTTTGCTAGTATATGATTTCAGTGGTCAATGAATATATATATATATATATATATATATATATATAACCCACCAAGGGGTTATCGCAACGATGGACGACTTGGGTATGCTCCCCAAGGTCGTGAGTTTGATTCCTCTTCTGCGATAAACGGGTGCCACATAAGGTGCATAAATCGTGAAATACTCATGGCATGGGTCAAAAAATCGGAAAACCGCTACGTATCGTCCAACTCCAAAACCGATACGTACCGGACGATACATTGGTATGTATCGTCCGGTATTTTGTGTTTTTGTATGGCATGGGTGAGAAATGGGAGATACCGATACCGATACGTATCGGACGATATGTATCGGTATCGGACGATATTTTGATCCATGGCGATGGCATCTTGTAGGGAATAGTCCAAGCGCAAGCTTGGGACACCCTATGTTAAATTTATTTTATTTTATTTTGAAAGATAAGGGATCGACCTTGTGCCTGAGTATGTCGCATCCAAACTTGTGTTTCGCTGCCATGTGGCAGCTTCCCCAGTGTTCCTGTGCTCTTTGTATTAAGGGGGTTTATATAGGTTGAATTTTTTGTTTTTATTGTTTTTTGTTGAAGTGTTGAACTTGCTGGATTTTTTTTTCCCGTGTAATTCGAGTCAAATTACTATTTTTGTCTTTCTAGAAATTGTTGGAAGTTTTTTTCTCACTGGGGTTGTTTCAGGTTGAAATGTTTGGCTATATCATTGTTTTTTGAACTTTTTACTTTTTAACCCAGGTCAACTTTGGTGCACATATATTTTTGTGATATTTACTCATGGATTATTTGTTTTGATAGAAAATCAAAAAGTTGGGAGATGCATTCCTGATATTATGCATTACATGTTTGTAGGCTCATCTTGACTGAGATACCAAACCAACCAAGAGATCTAATTTCTTCTTTATATTAAGGAGCAACCAAGAATAAAATTGATACAAGTGTCAGTGTGTCACAACCGTTGTAAGCCTAGCTACTTTACTATCATAGAGTAACTTAGCCGTTTTTTCAGTGGGATTAATTTTTTTATTTTTTTATTTTTTTGATAACCTGGGTATCCGGGCCTCTTAGAGCACCCGCCTAATCCCAGGGGCACGTGCGCACCCCAAATTAGCACATGCCGGGTCAGCATGGGATATAAATCCCTAGGGTGGCCTCAAGGGGGGGAGGGGATTCGAACTCAGGTCTCTTGCTTTTGGAAGCAAGTACCTGGCCAGCTCGCCTAACCCCTTGAGGTTAAAGAGAGGATTATTTTATCGTGTATTTTTTCTAAAATTAGGATGAAATTTTTTTGGGTTTAGTTGCTAGATTTTTTAATCTTTTCTAGAGTTTGTATAGCTTGTTTTATTATCAGGTGGTTATTAGTTTTATTGTTAGGGGTTGTGTGGGTTAAATTGCTAGATTCTGTCGTTTTTTCTTTAAATGTACAACTTGTTAACTTATTAGGGGATTTATCCCGATTCAGTTGCTTGATTGTTATAACTTTCCACTAACCATGATAGTTATCTTGGTTGAATTGGTGGGATCTATGTTCTTTTCTACTAATGGTAGGCTTTCTTTACTATGAGGTTGTTCTGGGTTGAATTGCTGTTTCTTGTTAGAAAATGGGAAAAAATATTGTTATTAATGAGAAGCTAAGGAATTCTAGAATAGTTTCTCATTTAAACACAGCTTGCCAGGTGATAGTCAATGAGTAAAATGAAATAATAAAATCACTCACAAGAGAAACCAGAAAAGAAACCTGCTTTTATAATTAAATTTCTTTGATAGAAGTAAAAAGTCATGAAAAAATAACATCAAAATAACCTTTAAGAAATGCTAAGTATATCCACCGTACCGCCCTATTCCTAATGAAATTGCTATTTAAAAGTAACCTCATCCTCCTTATCGAGATCTTTTTTCTAACCTGAAGAGTCAACTAAATAAGTAATGACTAAATTTTTGCCTCTCAGAATTTGAGATCTCAGGCCCTGCAGATTCCTATTTTTCCTTCTCTAGCCAATCGCAAGTCCATATTAAATATTTCTGGTGAGACTTAAGTGGTCATGTGAGGCTCGGTTCACTTCAGTCTCACATGTGTCTTAAATAATGTATAGACCTTTTTTATTTTTGGTGGCCATTATTTTAATAACAGGCCTCTTATGTTAAAAATATGAACACTACAATTATTTTCTTAATAACAGGCATGTTTCAGGTGCCTAAACATAGCCCTATACTGGAAGTGAATGCTGAGCCAAACATACTACGAGCAGTTGGTTGGTAGTGTCCAACAAGGCCAGATAGGACACTGAGTGCTAGCCAATTCTAGTCACACATTTAATCATTTAAGTATGTGGAAACAGTGCCATATTCAGAACTGAATATTGGCAGGTTGAGAAGAATATTCACCAAAACACGAAAACTCGGTTTTATATTTCTAACGAACAAAGATCCAATAAAACAAAAGTGCAGAATGCAAATGCTAGAAAAACCATAAACAAAACAAGAGAATAAAATCGATTAAATTCTATTAGACAAGATAAAAACAACCAAACATCCGTAGGCATTAAAGGCGAACTCCGTTACTATAATTTTAAAAATTCAAATTTGTAATGCACGTTTGACGCCTCAACTAGAAAGCATATGGGCAGGGTAACTGACTTAGAGTTTCGTAATCATCATCATAGCCTTTTCTCATCTATTGGGAGTTGACTTTGTCAGTCCTATTTCTCCATTCGTTTCTGATTAGCGCTAAGCTCTCTGTAACTTCGCAATCTTCATGTCCCTTCTCATTGTTCTCGCTAGGTCTACACTAGTCTCCCTCTTCTCCTACTTCCGCATCTCAACTGTTATACAAGGTCTGCTTCTCGCCTCCATTGGACATGTCCAAACCACCTGAAGTGAGATTCCATAATTTTTTCTTCTGTAGGTTTCACTTTCTTATTTCCTCTTATGCACTCATTCCTAAATTTATTCTTTCTCATTACTCCATACATCTATTTTAACATCTATGTCTTAGCCACATGTACTCTATCTCCTTGTCGTTTTTTCGTAGCCCAACCCCCCACACCATAGTATAGCAGGTCTTACCGGCATCTTATAAACACCCTTCAATCTAAGTGGAACTCTTGGGTTGAACATTAGTTCACTTTCTTGTCTCCATTTCATCCAACCTGCATTAATCCTATTTGAGACGTCATTGCCCACCATCTGATTGTAAAGTAGATCCTAGAATAGCGGAATCTAAGTCAATGTTGAATTAGATGGTTTTCTATTTTGGCTAAATCCTCCAGGCTCTCATGTAGGCACAAAAGACTTCTAACAGGACATAAAACATAAATAAAGGGCTTAGGAAATGTTGAGTGTTTTCCTTAACAATTGTATAATCTTTTTTTTCTAGAAGTGTAGAATTTGTGTTACAGGGTTGTGCATGATGGGATCAATATGAGCATTGAATGGTCTTGTTAAAAGGTATAAACAGTGGTGTAAAAGAATATATGGCTGAATTGAGGCATGAACAAGGTGATGTGATGGCACCACAAGGCGTAAGAGCATTTCAGGTGTCAACGTGTTAATACAGACACAGTTTGGAGGTGTACGGCTAGTCCGCTTCAGTGATATGCTTTGGAACATTTGTCCTACTTGGTGAAGATGACCTCATGATCACAACAGTGGTCTCAGATTTCGTATCAGGCATTTAGATTTTGAGGAATCAACAATTTTGTGATGCGGACTATTTGCTATATTCCCTTGTGAAGTGTTAAGAGTTGCTTCTATTTTAGTCTCTAGCAAAGTAGGAGTAATTTAAACATTATTTCTCTTATAAATATTATAAGTGTATTATAGGTAGATCACTAAGTCACGTAGAGACTTAGTTGTAACTTGTAAGTCTAGGAATATTTCAGACCGTTTACATTCATTTATGCCTATGGTATATAAGGGTTCCGTATCTGTAAATTTTCATTAACATTGAAGTTTATGTGAACGAGAATTTATATGGAGACTTACTCCCACTGGAGAAGTGATTTCCCTTCAAAGTTCTTGTGCTAGATATCATTTCTTTCATTTATTTTCCTTATTTCTGCATTTATTTGCTGTTTTTACTGTATTTTTCGTGTTGGATTACTTCACTTTGTGGGTATCATAACCATTTTCTTGTACATATTACTTTAAGTTTGTTATGTTGAATCACTAGGTTCTATGATCATTATCTATTACATGTAACATTCATGTTATTATGGTTTGTTCCGGGAATTGCTAGGTTCTGTCCTCATTTTCTGCTAAGTGTAAAACTTATATATATATATATTAAAGTTGAATTACTAGCTCTATATTATTTCTGTTAAGTACAGAACTTGTTATATGGTGAGGTTATTTTGTGCGGAATTGCTAGATTCTATTATCTTTCTTGATAATCACTGCACTTGTGTAATTATCCGGCTTTTTTGGCATTGAATTACTAGGTTTTATCCAGATGGGAGTCAACACCCAAAAATTCCGCGAGAAAAAAATGGCACACAACACCTAGAAAAGCCGTCACCCGCATACCGGGTTTTGACTCCTCTTTTGAAACCTGATCGTGTGGGCATTAAGTCCGAGCACTCGGAATTCAGAAGGTCTAAAGTTTTTCCCGAGGAGCACGAGCCATGGCGGAAGAGGATACTGGATCCTGGAAGTGAGCTGGTTTTGCAGTGGAACCGAGTTTTCCTTGTTTCATGTCTGGTTGCGCTGTTCGTCGACCCGTTGTATTTATACCTGCCAACAGTTGGCTCCATGAATGGCTCTTCGTGTATGAAGACGGACTTGAATTTGAGAATTGTTGTTACTTGTTTCCGAACTGTTGCTGATATGTTCTATTTATTGCACATGCTCATAAAGTTCCGAACTGCATTTGTGTCTCCAAGTTCTCGAGTATTTGGGAGAGGTGAACTTGTGATGGATCCAAAAGAAATTGCCAGGAGATATTTAAAGTCTGATTTCTTCATTGATTTAGCTGCCACTCTACCTCTTCCTCAGGTATTTTCTGAGAGTCTTTCATTCCGTTTTTTTCACGAATTAAATAACAGTATCAGAGCAGATATTGCCGAAGCAAAGGCAGGTACGTATCATCTGATATGATGCATGTATCAGATGATCAGGTGATACGTAGTGATTGTTTTTGGTTAAAGAGCGTAAGATATAAGAAAAATATGGGGAATCTGAAATAAATAATGAATATTGTATTTTAAAACTGTTTTATAACGCGTATTTAGTATTATGTCTTTAATAATATAAAAATCATGCATTTGGGCAATGTGGATGATATGCAACGCGTATTATATCATCAGGCCCAATAATTGATGTATTGGGCGCTATGTATTGTCGCGGACAATTTTTTTATGGGTTAATGGTAGCTCACTGTTCCTGTAGAGATAAAACCACACCGTCCCATGTTTTAGTCCATGACTGGCTTTTGTGATTAATCCAAGCTGTCCAAGTGATTAAACATTGTATGGGGGCCGATCATCCAAGGTAGCATGCCATCAGAATATTCATATCATTTGATGCAGCACTTTAATATAGAGTGTTTGTTGTTTCAACTGCTCCGATTGGATGTTGCATATCCTCAGATGGGCATGTTTTTGCACATACACTATTCCTTTGATTCTAGTTAAGGTTCACAAATGCGTTCACTATAGACTTTCTGTTGAATCTAGTTAATGTTCTTGAATTGTATTCCTGTTGTTTGACTCCCTTTATGATGGGGACATCCAAGGAAAACCACCCTTTATCGTGTACCGGAGACGCAACAAGAAGCCCAAGATTCTTTAGACAATAAGGGCTGGCAAGGGAGTACCGTCTCTGCCCAAACTTGCTCGAATGACAATGATTCCCGCTCGAGCGAGATCGACGACGAGTTGAGTAAGAACTTTCTGCCCAAACTCGCTCGAGTGACATTGGTTCCCGCTCGAGCGAGAATCAACAAAAATATTGGGTGTGGGCACTTTGAAGACTCGCTCGAGCGACAACCAAGCTCACTTGAGCGACCTTGCACGGAAGCAACAAACGGAGTTTAATTTTCACTCGAAAATTTAGGTTTTAGCTTCCTTTTAGACTAGGAGTCTTTCTAAATTCGATTATATTCTTAGTTAGGGTTTTGTTAATAAAAGCATTGTAAATACAATTTAAGAGAATTAATAGTTATTGAATATTGCTTTTGCAAATTGAGAGCTTTTTATCAAAATTTTCTTCGAAGGTGTGATTCTCTCAAAACTTGGAAGAGCGATTTTTCTTTCTGCGTGCTGTTCGATGTGAGGCCAACTATCTTCCTTGGAATGATTCCTTAGACCTTCTATCCTTTTTTTATTTTGTCTTCTGATTATTGTTAGGTAATTTATCTAGTTTGTTTACCCAAAATATCTTTTCCTTTTTATATCATTGCAAGGATTTTATTTCTAAATTCCTAACCCTAACTTATTGATTCCTTTTGAACGATTTAAACCTTTCTGGCCTTGAATTATTCAAATCCTAGTAAGGAGTAAAGCGACAACATCGAGATTGTCGCTTGGTGCCCTAAACTAGATCGAAACTAGAGTCTATCATTAGATCTATTTTCTAGATCGGGAAGTTCATATGCTAACAAACGCTAAATCGAATAAATTAAATTGCCCTAATAAAGTTGTTAAATATTTTTTGTGTTTTGGGATTAATTTCTATATCTCCGCTGCTCAATTAAATCTCAAATTGATTTTAAAATTGCATAACTAGGGTTTTAGCATTTTTTACTACACCAAATTGGTATCAGAGCACAGTTCTAGTTTAGAGTGTTTGCATTAGGAATTTTATTTTGTTTGCATGTTATGTCAAATAGGAGTTCATATTAGGTTCTAGGTTCTATATTCATTGGTCTCATACTAGTTAGTGTTGTTAATCGAGTCCTACATTAGCATGGATTATGCCAGAATCGAAGCTCTCATAGAGGAACTTGCAACCAAGTTGACCATGGTTCTGGCCATGGTTCAAAATTTCGGCCGATATCTGAAATTATCGGTCAAAATGTATCGGTTTCGCTGGAGACCGAAATGAAAACACTTAGATATCGGGCAAATATACTGGGCCTTCAAATTATCGACCGATAATTAGAAGGCTGCTATCAATCAACCCTACGATCTTATCGCCGTCTCTGTCTCTCTCTCTCTCTCTCTGACACGTATCCCAACCCTATAGCCTGCGTTATTTCAAATCTAGATACCACCCTCCCAAAAAACCGCTGGTTTTCGCCCCTTTAATTCTTATATATAACAAAGAATTTTTATATATAACCGCTGGTTTCTGCCACTTCTCTCTTCATCAAACCAACAAAACCACTCTTCACTGGCTGCGATTACATAATCTTTAGCTATAAATATTGATACCCTAGTCTAGTGCGAATTTAAGAATGCAACTGAGTGGGCATTCTCCATGCCATTAATTTTTGCACGTGATTCATATAAATCACCAACTTTAACTTTATGTCTACATAACCTTTTTATGGCTCCAAAATTTGGTTTAAAGCTTGTGGAGTGAATCTATCACGCTCCAATCACCACCGAAACAAATAAACGGTAGAAGATTCTTTACTAGAATTCACCGAAATTTCGGCCCAACCCTGAAAATTTCAACCAAAATTTCGGTTTCAGCCAGTCCCGAAACCGAAAACAAAATTGACATTTTGATCCTTGGTTCAGACCAAACTACAAACCCAGATGCAAACTCAGCATGAGGCTTTAAAAATCCATCATACTCAAAGTCAAGTCGGACTTTCAATGGTTTCGATTGAAATAGAGTTAGGGGATACCCTCATCATTGTGAACCCGAGTACGACCCTGCCGAGAAGTTTCTAAAATCTATTCGGGATGAAGTTACAAATTTTGAGGGATGGATGAACCTTAAAACCTTTGTGGAATGGTTGTCTAGTGTAGAGGAACATTTTGATTGGTATGACATACCAGATGAGTACAAAATTAGGTTAGTTAAAACAAAGCTGGGGGGCAACGCCAAAACCTTTTGGTCTCATATAGAATGTCGTATTGAATTTCTTTGGAGTAAACCCATCTCCACATGGGAAGACATGAAGGTGAGACACTGAGACTTATTGAAAAATATGTTCCTTTAACACATCGTCGCCTTCTACGGAGTTTGAAAATTAAGACGGATGGAAAATAAGGAGCATGGAAAATAGAAAATAGAAAAGGAAGTGTATAGCCCTCATACCGTGATGAGTGAGGAGGAGATAAAAGAGATAGAAACAAACCTAACTTGTGTTGAAGAAACCTCTATTTTCGTTATGAATGATAGTTCCGTGTTGGTCACATATGAGTCACTAGAGTCACTTACACGAGTCGTTAGTGTTAGTAGTGTCACCTACACACGAGGATATAGAGTTTGTAGATGCACATGCACCTCATATTCTCGAGTTGTATTTTGAGTCATCTCATGAGTTGCATACTGATTCACGTTCTGAGTCGTGTTGTGAATCAAGTCTTGAGTCACATTTTGCATTGCATTGTGAGTTACTGTCCGAATTGCATGAAATTAATGATAAAATTATATTAAGCAATGGAAGTATAAAAAACTTTTCTAACTCACAAAATTTGTTTAATGAATATAAGGATAGTGATTTTGTTTTGGTTCAATTTAAACCTGAGCAAATTTCGTAAGAAATTGTTGAGGGTTTGTTCAGATGCTATATTGGAAATATTCCGATCTTTAAAATTGGTCATTATGATAGTCTAGATTTTCGTCTAGACATGGGTACTAATGCAGTGATTATGTTGGAGGATCTTACACCTTTTTTAGGTCCAACAATAAAACCTTCAAACCCATTCCTTGATACCCATCCACCTGAGCCTAATGTTATCTACCCATTGATTTCCAAATACCTGCCTGAACAATATGTGAAAAGGTCATATGGAAAGGTTTTGGGAGATCCATGTTTTGTTATTAAGGTAAAGACACAAAACATATCGAGAGTATCTTCTCAGGTGGAAAGGTAAACCAAAAATTAACCACACTTGGACTAAAAGGAGAAAGCAATTTGGGAAATATCAAGCATATCTCATCAAGTGAAAGGGTAGGCCGAATGCTAAAGTTACATAGATAATAAGAAGTATGCGTACCGAAAAACGTCAACGGTACCTTACCAAGTGGAAAGGCAAGCCCAAGGTTGAGAGGACATAGATTGCGATGAGTAGACCACCTAACTCATCGAAGATGTGTTTCTCCCACTTGGGGAGAATTGATGGGGACATCCAAGGCAAACCGCCCTTTATCGTGTATCGGAGACGCAAGAAGAAGCCCAAGACGCTTTAGACAATAAGGGCTGACAAGGGAACACAGTCTCTACCCAGACTCGCTCGAGCGACAATGGTTCCCACTCAAGCGAGAACTCTTTGCCCAAACTTGCTAGAGCGACATCGGTTCTCGCTCGAGCGACCTTGCACAGAAGCAACACACGGAGTTAAATTTTCACTCGAAAATTTAGGTTTTAGTTTCCTTTTAGACTAGGAGTCTTTCTAAATTCAATTATATACTTAGTTAGGGTTTTGTTTGCCTATATAAAGGCATTGTAAATACAATTTAAGAGAATTAATGGCTATTGAATATTGTTTTTGCAAATTGAGAGTTTTTTTATCAAAATTTTCTTCAAGGGTGCGATTCTTTCAAAACTTGGAAGAGTGATTCTTCGTTTTGCGTGCGGTTTGGTGTGAGACCAACTATCTTCCTTAGAGCGATTCGTTTGACCTTCTATCCTTTTTCTATTTTGTCTTTTGATTATTATTAGGTAATTTATTTAGTTTGTTTCTTCTATTGAGAACCCATAAACCCAAATTATCTTTTCCTTTTTATACCATTGCAGGGATTTTGTTTCTAAATTCCCAAATTTGTTGATTCCCTTTGAACAATTTAAACCCTTCGGGCCTTGAATTATTCAAATCCTAGTAAGGAGTAAAGAGACAACATCGAGATTGTCACTTGGTGCCTAATAAAGTTATTAAATATTTTATGTGTTTTGGGATTAATTTCTATATCTCCGCTTCTCAATTAAATCTCAAATTGATTTTAAAATTGCATAACTAGGGTTTTAGCGTTTTTTACTGCATCACTTTGAGGGCCAATAGCTCCCATCCTAATTAATTTCTATTTATTCTTGGCATGGTATCAAAACTTGGCCGATACTAATACAAATCGGTTTTGTCAAGAACCTATTCCGACACCAACCCAATACAGGTATCGGGATGGTGTCGGTATCAGTATCGGACCAATAATGACCGATACAATTACTATTTTTCTTTTTTGCTTTTTTTGTTCCACACACACACACACGCACACACACACACACACACACACACACACACACACATATATATATATATATATATATATAGGCCAATATGGTATCGGCGATACCGTATCCGTGTTGGCCAATACGTATTGGTCCAAGATGGACCGATACCCGATACCGATACCGAGTATGATACCTTGATTCTTGGGCTCTGTCTTCATGCATCTAAAGGGTTATAAAGCACATTATGTGCTCAGTGTGGACTTAACAAATGGAAAGAAAGTTGTTAGATTCACCAGGGTAGTTACTTCCACTTGACAAAAATATTTGTAACTTAATAATTCTTGGATTGAATGCTGAATTCACTGCAAACTAATTTTATGGACATGTGAGTAAAATTCAGGTTCATTTGTGCAGTTTATGAAAATGGTTTGCTGCTCTGGCTCCCTCTGCAAATGTATATTTTCTTTTTAGAAGGCTATTTTATTGTTTTTGAAAGTTGAACCTTCGCTAACTGTCAGAATCTTTGTGCAGATTGTCATCTGGTTCATTATTCCAGGAATTAGAAGCTCCCAAAATGACGATAACAATAATGCTCTTGCTTTGATCGTTTTGCTCCAGTATATTCCAAGATTATATCTAATATTTCCATTAAGTTCTCAAATAATCAAAGCTAATGGGGTTGTCACAAAGACTGCTTGGGCGGGGGCTGCATATAATTTGCTACTTTACATGTTAGCTAGCCACGTATGTGCTAAGTTTTTCTATTTCTTTTTAATTTTTTCGACCACTCATTTCGACATTTGATCTGCTTGATGGAAACTTGGTGACTCCGATTTTATTTATGTAGGTCTTAGGAGCGTCATGGTATCTGTTATCAATCGAACGGCAGACCACATGCTGGAAAGCTAGATGCAGAAAGGAAAAAATCCCAACAAAATGCTATGTTGATTATTTAAATTGTGATAGTGATACGTGGAAGCAAGGGAATCGTACGATTTGGGCAAACAGTACAAGTGTATTCAGGAACTGTGATGCTAACAACAAAAATATCACTTTTCCATATGGCATATTTGCAGATGCACTGTCCAATGAAGTCGTCTCTATAGATTTTATGGAGAAGTACTTCTATTGTCTGTGGTGGGGATTGCAGAACTTAAGGTATTCTTTCTTGAAATACCAGTATCTTTCATATGCACCTCAACATGAAGTGTTTCAGTTTTCGATCACTGTTTCTTCATCCACATTGGAAGGTAGTCTGTGGGGATACTCCTGATTTTTTTTCTTACAACAAAACTGAAGAGCTGTAATGATACCAGAGCATGGTATCAAAACTCGGCCGATACCGAGACGTATCGGTTTCGTCGAGAATCGATACTGATACCACCCTGATACAGGTATCAGGGTGGTATAAGTATCTATATCGCTATCGGACTGATACTGGTTAGTATCGGCCGATACAACCAATTTTTTTATATTTTTGGTACTTTTTTCACAAAAGAAAATATATCGACCGATACGGTATCATCGATACTGTATCGACCGATACATATTGGTCCAAGATGGACCGATAACCGATACCGAGTTTGACACCTTGTGCAGAGGATGCATGGAGAAGTCCAAAACAAATGATGAATCCCAATTAACAAGCTTTAATTTTGTTTCAGCTCTTCCAATTTCTGTAGTTGCATCCGGGGTGCGAATTGGAATTCAGTAAGATAGTAACAACTGCAGCTTTCAAATCAACCAACGCAAGAACAATGCTCAACTGCAGCAAGAGCAGAACATGAATAGATTGGATAGAGATTGTAAAATTTGGATTTAATTAGGTTTAATTACAGAACATGGATAGAAATCGAGCATAAATCCAAAGCCAAAAGGCAAATATTATATCCCAAATTTGAAGTCTCCTTACTATAATTCAAAGAAAGATATTTAAACCAAACCTAAAGCTAATTCTTCTAATAATGATTAAAGAGATTGACTCTCCATAGAGACAACACAAGATAGCCTACCCTCCCGACACCTATTCAAGGCAAACTTTCCATTTTGTCATGTCCTATTCCTAATTTTCATGCAATGTAGGGGACTAAATCAGCCCCAAAGGACATTGTAAAATTCCTTTCACAATCTGTAATTCAACCTAATTAAATATTTTTTTTCTAAAGCAGCTCGCGAAGCAAAATAAGCAAATGCCCGAAGTACCCTAAAAATTTCTACACCCTCGACTTACCTAAACTATCCATACAAAGAAAAGAAAATACCTGAACTACCCTTTGTGCACACGTACTACATCATTCTCTCTTAGTTGTAAAAGGACAAAGCCTTGTGAGTTTGTTCTCTCTCTCTCTCTCTCTCTCCCTCTCTGACTTCCTTTCTCTTATATTCACTTTTAACATATACATTGATTATCTCCTACGATGGAGGTGGTGCTCTTAGCTTCATGTTGTGATGATGGTTATGTTAAAATCCTATCAAATGCTGATCATTTGACCACTCATACATGACACACTTGTCAAACGGGATCTCCTTTGCTGATCACAACAAAAAATTAATCGTTGCAGGCAGAATTTTCTTTGTTATCAAGTGATGACAGCATAAATTTGGAGAAACGTGATAAAAATGTGATGAAAACTGTTGATCTTGCCTTTGTTGTGGTGATATCAATCAATCTATAATCAGAGGCTGAATGTGAGAAAGAAATCAGTTATATTGTACCTTTTTGCAGCTATAACATAAATTAATGCAGTAACAAATGTTTGACTTTAGCAGGAGCCAAACATGGGCTTGGAGCTTGATTTGTAAGACAGATTCTACAATAACCTAAAGCCAAAACACTAATTTTTTCTGTCAGTATTCAATGTTTCTTTAAATAGTTTAAACAAAGATAAGATATTATGCAAATCCTAAAACCCTAAAACAATCTTAACCTTGTGTTCAATTTAGTCCTTACTATCCATATCAATAAAATAATCCTAATTTGTTTTTTGTAATGATTTAAATGTTCCTAACTAAAAGCAGCTACTAAAGAAAATGACAAAAAAACCGAAACTATTCTTAAACTCTCTATGCATTCTACGCACTCTACACACTCTACCTACCTCAATTACCCATGAAGAAAATACTTACCCATCCATTATGCACTCACACCATTTAATTAGATGAAAAATGTGGTTTATATTGTGTATAATGTTAGATTAGACATTTAAAATCCTTATGATCCAGAGTTGTATTTTGGTTAAGTCGTATGTTTTGTATAAAACAATTTGACTTCTGCATTTGATAGTTAATTCAATTCATGGTATGATTTTTTCTTTGTTTCTTTATTTACCATTGTTTTTTATTGGATTTATTGCATGTCGAGGGACTCGATCATGAATTGAAGTTAGTTTTATATATGCCAAACCCTTTTCATATATGCTAGAAACTGCTTACACATGCAATTTTACCAAACTTGTATTTTACTCATTTTATTATTGTATTAATTATATAGTCCTCAACAACAAGTTAGCAAACAATATTATCTGCATAATATTGGCAGCACAAACATTTTGCTTATGAGTGTTTTGACACTTATTTCTTTTCTCAACAGCCTCTTTTTTTCATTTTTTTTGCTCAACATTACCAAGAACCTCTTTGAATATCTCAATTTATGATAGAGGTTATTAAGATGATTAGAGAAAGACAAATAATCAAATAAATAATAAACGGGGGGTTGCCACAATGGCCGGGACCACGCCTCAAGAAGCGGAGGTCCTGAGCCCCCTGTTGGGCCACCCACAGGGATTTATCCATCCCTACTTGCTTGGGACGTGCGATCTGCAGGTGTTGCATGTGTCACTGGACTTAGTCGGGTGTTTTAAGAAGCCTGGATACCTCGTCATCGGAAAAAAAATCAAATAAAGATTTTTTTACGTAGTAATTAATTTGTAGCCTTTATTTGAAGGTTAATGTTTCACTTCTTTCGCCGGACCACATGCATCAAGCATGCTACCATGTGTCATCCATTGTTGGAGAAGTTTGTTGGTATTGGTACTGAGGCTCAAAAATAGCCTACATTCAACCCTTACGAGTAGCTTTTAGAAATGATAGAGAATAAAAATTACTACATTTTGTAACAAAAAATTAAGTAAATAATTATTTGAATTATCTGCTGCGCTTGAATTTTTATGCAATAGATAGCCTCATACATAAATCCCAAATGTCTACTAATTCTTAACTTATCTTGTGTCCTCGACCAGAAGTCTCCATTTGATATGAATTGTGAGACCTTGTGTTAATGATGTGGGACGCCAAGATCGAGAGCCGTAGATTCGTGCTGCAACAGATTTTCCAGCCAAGAAAAAACGGAATGAAGCATAAACAAGAAGAAAAGAAGAATCTGCGCATCTCAATTGATTGAAACCAGGATTCGATCGATCAAAGCCATATTTCGATCGATCGATGGCGATGAGAAAAGGATTCAACTCTGGTGTCGATATATATATAAGTCGATCAATCGAGTACCTCTTTTGATTGATCGATTGAATTTCGATCAATCGAGTGTCACTTTCGATCGATCAAAATCGGGCGAGAATGAATTTTTTTTAGAATCTAAACTTGAATTTTAGGGGCAAATTTGTCTTTCTTTTATGCTTATTTTCATTTTAGGGTTTTATTTTAAGACCTCCTATATAAGGTCTCTCCAAAAACAATGTAAGGATGATTTTGATTATTGAATGAATGAGCTATTGCTTTTGGAACGTGAGATTAGTTTCTTTGAAGAGTGAATCTTCTTCCCGAGAAGGGTTTGGTGTGAAGCCCACAAGCTCTATCTTCTATTTGTCTCTTATTTTACTTTCTTTCTCTGCTTTCTTCTGATCCGACAAATCCTAAATTCAGACATCATGCTTTTTAATATCCCGAAAATCATCAACCCCAACCGTCATCTAAACCGTTGAATTGACTGATCCCATACGCCTAAAATCTCACCTCAACCATTAAGCCATTCCTCATCAAAACCCAAGAGAAAACCAGTGATCCCATTATTGAACTACGAGCGCCCTAATATGAATATCTAGAGTTCTACCCCTAGAACCGATCTACACTGCGACTCTGACAGATCTAGTGCCTGGATTGGACCCGATTCGAACCCCTATGCGATCTTTCACATGGAAAACTACGAAATTCTAAGGTATTCGCGTTACTTTTAGGTTCATTATTTAAAATTAATTTAGTTTAATTTCGGCAAGTAATTAAATCATCGCATTCACATAGGTTAGGGTTTTGTCCTGCGTCAGTTGTACATGTCAAATTTTCAGCTATCCAAACCTAGGATAGACTCAGTTATCAAATGCAAACATCCTGTTCAGAGTTGCCTTGTTTGTGGCTCCTTACCAACCATAGAATGAGTGGTGAGTTGTGTGATGCCTACGAGCAATATGTGACAATGTCGTTACTCTGGGTGCCAGCGAAAACGCATGGTGGCCTTGGAGCTGGGTGTTTGGCTAGCAGGAAGGCGGGCGAACCTTGGAGCTAGCTGTGTGACACGTGAGTGCGGAGGTACGTGGCCTTGCGGCGCGTGCATGTTCCCCTTATATATGGTGCGACGGTGACTCGAGCTAGGTGAAGGTCTAGTGTGGTGACTAGACACGCATGGGCATGGAACTTGGTGCTCCGCGCAGGGGCACGCGACGTGGTGCCAAGAGGGCAAGCGACTTCCTAGTGCCATGAGGGCACGCCATGTGGTGCTAGGAGGGCACACGACATGAGGCCATGAGGGCCTCGCAACGTGATCGCAACACGGACGCGACATGGTCGCATGGGATGATGATGCGAGGAGTCATTGGCATATTGGTGTGAGGCATGACACTGTGTGCCACGGGCAAAGGCCGTGTGTCATGGGGGTATGACAAACAAATACCTTTGAGGTTCTCCTGCTGGATGGCTTGAGGTGGTAGACTATACTTGGGGGAAGGGAGTTGTGGAGTTATTCCCCTACACATGGGGCCTTGCGTTGCTAGAGGGGCGCATGGATCTCCTAGGTCAGAAAGGGTGGGCCTAGGACATTGCTGCGGTGATGTCATGTGTCACCCAAGGTGAGGTTGTCATATGGCCCCGGGCTACGAGTCGCGGTGCATATAGGTTAGCAACCTCACGAGGGCACTTAAGGGCTACGTGGGACACAATGGTGCACAATAGCTGAGGGCCGGATGCAAACGTGTGTTGGTCGTGTGGGCCACACACGATGGTGGGTTTCGTTCAGTATGTCTGCGAGACATGTATGGAATGGGACAGCATGAGGAGCTGCATGCTACTGTCGCAGGTGAGGAACTAGTGCAGGGCACAGGGTGAAGCTAGGCAGGCCAAGCGAGGCACTGAGGTGTTGGCATGTGTGTTGCGAGGAGACACGATGCGTTGATATGGTTGGCCTCGGGTGAAGACAACCATGAGCGAGAGTTCTCGTCCTCTAGGCGCGTGGTATCAGAGTTGATGGTTGGGTAGGCTGGCCTAGCTAGTGAAGTTAGGCGCCGCACGGGTGTGATAGCCGGTGCCGGGTTGCGCCCCCATGACAAATAGCTCTCTTCTTTATTGTACTTTCTCTTGAAATCCAACATCTAGACATTGTTGAAGAGAAAGTTGTGGTAACACTTCCTTTTTCAATGATCTCATAGACTTCGTCTTTCTAGTATCCTCTAGAATCAAGTCAATATAATGAGCAACATATTGAAACCAATAAAGATCTCTCTCTCTCTCTTTCTCTCCCTCTCTCTTCCAACAAATTAATTGACCTAATTGTGAGTTACTACTTGAATTTCATCTTCTCAAATTTCTTCTACCATTGGAGCGAAAATGGAGTCTATTCATTGCTTTGTAGATGCGTTAATGAACATGTGGAAGGTTGTTTGATGGATACCATCTTCTGATTTGCTAGGGAATTTACTATTGATTTCTTCTTTACCAACCGTTACAAAGTAGTACAACCTCCCCTCCCAAACCCTTTTAAAGTATTGGACATGGTTTTCCCACTTTATTGTATCAAGGCATAGTTACCAAGTCAGAAATTGGGAAAAATAAAGCAAAAAAATGAAAAAAAAGGTGAAAAAATCGTTAAAATCCGGGAATAAATCAGGAAGCATTTGGGAACAAGTAATGGAAATATTAATAAATAATTTTTTTTTGATAAAAATAACGAAAGTTTCAGGAAAATATCGTAAAAATGCATTTAGAACATTAAAATCTTGAGTTAAAAAATTTAAAATTATGAGTATTGAAAAAAAAATTGTCTAAACGTGTTTTCGACATTTCATGAAACAATCGCATTTTGAACGAGTTTTTTTCAATAAAACAGAGATTTTGGTAACTATGTATCAAGGTATGACTCATTGACTTCATAGGCAGTTTACTTAGGAGATTTTGATCCTACGCCAAAAATTTAGTAATTTCCTTTGCAACATTTTTCTTCAATTTTTTAAAAAGTTTTATTATTATTATTATTCATCTACTTTGTATTTTCCTTCCCATACACATATGTGTTTATTGGACCTACCGTCATTGGCATTGTCTCCGTATTCCTCACCATAGCAGAGAGATGTTTGCTCCTAATCGTGATGTGATGTTTAGAGTGATATTCAAATTGTCATGCATTTCAAAGGAAACATGTGCAAAAATTGTGTTTCCTAGAAAAATAAAATTTGAAATTTTTTTAAAAAAGGAAATAAAAAAGCTTAAGTATAACCCTGCCCCTTAAAAGATGCTTAGATGCATGGATCAAAATCTGTAACATGCATACAATGTTTTTCATGGTTCCATTCTGAAAGAAATCGTCAAATAAAGGACAGGTACATGCAAAATACATAAAAACAAAATGTGAAATGAATAATAAAATATTAACCCTATTACAACACATCTGACATAAATATGCGTTTTCAGTACTGTATGTTTTAATCTTTCATATTTATGGTGGAAAAATTCAAATCTATAAAGGGAAAAAGAAAAATGAATCTTACATTAAAGAAATAATTTCCCAAGAATCCAAACTCACTTTGATCTGTCTAATTTGGCTAGATCCATGTTTCTATTAATTAATTCATGTTCTAAATCCCATCAAAACACAAAACTCCTACCCTATATATAATGAAAAATGAAGTAAAATTATTGAAATTGAGTGTGTATCATTTTTCAGAAAAGTGAACACACAATAATAAGGGATTTTTGGACGGGACACGTATGTCTCATCTGAGGCAATCTGTCTCAATGTGTATCATATCAAAAAAATGATATATACCAATAGACTGCCATAATTCTGTGAATATTTGGCTCATGGCAAGACACCCTGAAATATTCTCTTGCTACTTTCAGCTGCCATATCATTTTGGAGTAGTGTCTCAGAATCATCCAAATTTTAAGATTAAGCCATTGTAAACTGGAGCAGGGTCCTTTCAATGTGGAAGGTGACTCTTGAAGTTTTATCAGTTGTTTGAAAAGTGGAAAGGTGCCCTGGGGTTTTCTTGAATGATTCAAGTAAAATGTAGATATTTTACTCTCTCTCTCTCTCTCTCTCCCACACACCACTTGCAAGGTGAATTTGAAGGACTTGCTCAAAGAGATGGGATCTCTAGATCTTGTTTTATTTTTGGATCATCCATCTCATTTCTCTAGTGATGTCATGTTTTTGTTTTCTGTTTTCTTGGCAACCTCCTCGTTTAAACACCTCCTTTTTTTCCATTTTCTTTTTCAATAAAGTTGCAGTAAAAAAATTTGTATATTGCCTATATATTATGCATTTTTGGGAGTAATTCAGCGAAGAATGTTGTGATAGATTGGAGGCCTGTTCATGTCACTCATGCTATGGATTCTCGACTTTATGTTAGGTAGGCCAATTGCAATATTTGTCTATGTTGATATTTGATAAAGAAGCTTTGCTGCTGATGTTTTATTTTTTATGTCAATATATGTTGAAGTGAGTAGTCATTCCATATTCTTATTTTGTGTGTTTTTGTTTTTTCAGTTCTTATGGGCAGAATTTAAAAACAAGCACATTTATTGGGGAAACGTCATTTGCAATACTCATTGCCATTGTGGGTCTTGTTTTATTTGCTCATCTGATTGGGAATATGCAGGTATTTAATTGCAATTCCTCTAGGTTAAACCCCCCTACCCACACACCACCCACCCCCCTCTTTTAAATTTTTGAATCACTACTTAGATTTCTGGAATTTCGAAATGAATCACTGTCACTTCCCCCACTGCTAAGTTTTTAAGTGCACATGTAAGTGATTCTGTACACACTTTCACGACGTCTCCTTAAAGTTTCAGAAAAAATCATGTGTGGTTCGAGTGAAGTCTGAAGTAGAACTGACATGTGGAACTTGTTTTGTTGTCTGTGCACAATGTAGGGAAATTTCATCAGATCTAATTCATACAGATCTGTTTGTTTGTCACAAGCTCTGAAACCTCCATATAGTTTAATTCAATGTCGTTTATACCCTCAATCCATTAGGATCTTATAATTTCTTTTTATATGAAAATAAATAGTATTTGATTTGAGGGAAAATTCATCTTCTACTTACGTTGCCTCGCATATAGTTGTTGATTATAGTGGTCTCCAGATTGGTGGACATAAGTTGAATGCAACCAAATTCCTGCTTGGGGTTTGGTTATAGTTCCTGAGATATAAGACGAGTTTGGAGTAGCCTCAGTAAAAGAGGTAATTTCAGAATGTTGTTTGAGATGGTTTGAGTATTTTAATAGGAGATAGGAAACAACCCCTGTATGAAAGATTAAAATACTAAAACCACAAGTAGAAGGGGAATAGCTAAAAAGATAAAGAGAGAAGTACTAAGAAACGATATGAAGGATTCCAGATTAACAAAGAGTTTAGCCTTGAGAAGAAATGAGTGGAGAAAACCCAACACCAAATAGATGGGAGAAGGTGACGATGATTATATAATATGAGTTTGGGTATAGATTTGTTTAACTCCAATACCATCTCTTGATTCTCAGAATTATACCCAACACAAGGACATGAATGGCTTATTAACTCTGTAAAACCTGAGATCAATCCAAGCCTAATGTTTCTATCCACAACTAAAGAAGCATGGGATCATATTTATGAGTGTTATCACAATTCACACCATACTCACCAAATTCTTGAACTTATTGAAATATGGTGTTTAAAATCACGAATACATCTTTAAACGATTTTTTTGGGTGAAATTATTGGAACGTTTGACTTTTTTATTTTTTGCTCACAATTTGTGTTCTGATTGCTACTTCACCAATTATATGAAATTTTTTCAATGATTCATTTAAAATAAATAAATTATAAACCCTTAATTTTTATTTTTTTCAACCAAGTAACAAAGAAAATCCTTTTTTCATTTTTAATGACATAGTTAATAACAAGGGGTTTTAAATTAAACATCAAGGGGTTAGGTGAGCTGGCCAGTTACCTGCTTCCAAAAGCAGGAGACCTAAGTTCGAATCTCCTCCCCCCCTTGAGGCCACCCTAGGGATTTATATCCTGTGCTGACCCGGCATGTACTGAATTTGGGGTGCGCATGTGCCCCTGGGATTAGGCGGGTGCTCTAAGAGGCCCGGATACCCAGGTTATAAAAAAAAAAAGGTTTGAAAAGTTGAAATTCCAGAGTTTAAAACCCATATTTCCAGAAGTTACTGAGTAGTTATAAAATTCCTTCTTGCAAGGCTCAAACTAAGAACCAAAGGAAAATTTTTTTTATCAGCAAAGCTAAAGAAATATATTAAAAATGAGACAAAGGAAATACATACCTTGGCGGTAGTGAGGAACTACCAAAGAGAAAGAGAAACAACCCCACTCAGGCTATCACCCTGGAAACTTGCAGATAGACCCTGAGCACCACCACCAAAATACGGTAAGTGTCTGGGCAAGAAGGAGCAGGGGAGGGAGAAGAGGTTAGGAATGGTTCCAATTGTTGAAGAATGTGCTGAGATCATTATCAAACTGCCCATAGGTGGATGATACCCAATTAAGGAGGAAGTCTTTAGCAGCCTCAATAACCAAAGAAGTCTGTTTGGCTTTCCGATTGAAAACCCTGCGATTCCTCTCTAGCCAAATTGCCCAACTAACCGCATAAGGAGCAAGGTCCCAGATCTGAGCGAGGTGGTTGTCCCTGTCCATTCCTCCAATCTGCTACGAGAGCAGAAGGTCAAAAGAAGCCGGGAAAGACCCAGTAGGTACTGAAAATGGATAGAATCGATCCCCAAACTTTCATAGAGAAGCTACAATGAATGAGAACATGAGAGGCAAATTCGTTACTCATCAGAGGAGGCACCCATTTCTGACCGCGATACCTCTCCTCCGGAGCTGGTCAGTAGTGAGGATTCTTCCCCACACCGCTGACCAGACAAAGAAACGTATTTTAGGAGGAATCTTAGCTTTCCTGAAGCGCAAGTATGAAGGCTTGTCCCTATGAGTGATCCTGTGGTCTTGGAGAGCGTAGTAGAAGGATGAAACCTTGAATAAGCCTTTAGCATTTTTATCCCAGATTCTGATATCATACCCAGAGCTGTTAGGGGTTAGCTTCATTGAGCAAGCTATGCAAGCGAATATATTCATCTATTTCCTCATCTTTCAACACCCTCCTAGTGCTGATGTTCCATACCCAGGTGTCGGCATTCTGAGAGGCAAAATCCTTGATAACTGCATTTTGTCGGGCTGGAATATGGAAAATATTCGGAAAAGAGTCTTGGAGGTTGGCATTAGAGATCCACTTATCTCTCCAGAAATTGATTTTTCCCCGTCATCCCAGCTGTATTTAAGGCAGTTATCGAATTTCTCCTTAACTGCCACCACTCCTTTGTACCATCCCGAGCTATAAGAGTAACTAGAAATGAGGTCCCAATTGTTGTAGCTGACTCCATATTTTTCATTCACTATTTGCCTCAAGAGGAGGTGCCGATTCTTGCCATCTCCCAATCTCCAGAACCATTTGCCCGGCAAGGCCTGATTCATGAGTTTAAGATTGCGAATGCCTAACCCCCCTTCATGTTTACTGTAGCAGCATAGTCCTTCCAACTAACAAGGTGAAATTTACCATTGTTATTACCTCCTTCCCAAAGGAAGTCTCGGATAATTTTTTCTGTAGAGCTTCGAACCGAGGTTGGGGCCGAGAAGATGGAACATGAAAAAAATAGGTAGCACCAAGAGCGTAAACCTAACGAGGGTTAGGTGGCCTCCGTTACTTTAGCATTTTGCTCTTCCAAGTTGAGAGCCTTTTCCGAAAGCGATTGATGACCGGATCCCAATGGTGGATCTTGGGTTTTGCCAGTTCCAAGTGGAAGGCCAAGGTATTTGAGGGGGAGCTCTTCTTGAAGACGACCAAAAGATTCTGCGAGGAGGGAGCTGATAGGGTGATGGATATTGTTGCCTACCGAGCTTAACCTTCTGACTTGAAACCGCTTCAAAAACCGAGAGCACGCTGAGAACTTTTCTAACTTCATGAATAGTGTGGCTACAGAAAATGACCGTGTCATCCGCGAATTGGAGGTGGGTGATGGAAAGCTGCTCTAAGATGGTGAAGCCCTTGAAGAGGCTAAGAGTGAAAGCTTTGAGAAGTAATCTGTGGAGAGCTTCACCCGCAATATTAAACAAGAGAGGGGACAATGGATCTCCTTGCCTATGGCCTCTGAATCCTCTGAAGAAGCCTTTAGGGCTTCCGTTGAAAATGATGGAGTAGAGAGTCGATTCATAACAAGCACGAACCCAACTTATCCACCTACTTTGGAAACCCATTCTAAGGAGAAGATAGCGAAGGAAGCTTCAATTCACCCTATCGTATGCTTTTTCCATGTCAACTTTGAGGATCAAGCCTCCCGTTCTTCTTCTTTTGACAACTGTCAAGGGCTTCATGAGCGGACAAGGCTATATCAAATAATTGCCTTCCCGGATAAAAGCCCCTTGGTTCGGTGAGAGGAGGTCTCCAATGACAAGTTTAAGACGATTGGCCAAGACTTTGGAAAGGCTCTTATAGATACAGTTAAGGAGGGTATTCGGCCTAAAATTCTTGATGTTAACCGAACCCTTCACTTTTGGTATTAGCACCACAAACGTAGAATTGAAACCCGTTGGAAGTTTGGCCCTGGCGAAGAATTCATCGAAGAAGAGGATGATATCACTTTCGACCGTTTCCCAATAAGCCTGGTAGAATTTGATTGTGAAACTATCTGGACCCGGAGCTTTGTTCTTGGCACTTTGAAAGATGGCTTTACGAATTTCTTCTTCCTCGAAGGCCCTTTGAAGAAGACGACATTGGGAGTCAGAGATGATGGTAGAATCAATTCCTAGAAGCGTAGGAGTGTATGTGTCTGAATCTGAGTAAAGGTCCTAATAGAACTGAAGGAGTTGAGCTTCAATATCGGCCGGGTTATCGAAAGTGCAGTTATTGACCTCAAGGCGGGTAATAGAGTTCCAAATTCTTCGCCCATTAACGTAGGAGTGGAAGAATTTAGTGTTACCATCCCCGTTTTTGAGCCAGTGCAGTTTGGATTTTTGCCTCCAAATCTCCTCTCCTTGGGTGCATTTCTGATTGTATGCAATCTTGAGAGCGAGCCGGATGTCTTTTTCTTCCTCTGCGAAGAATTTGGTTTCTTCAAAACCATCAAAGGTCTTAACTTCCGTGAGCAAATGATCCTTGACTTTAGAAACGTTTCCAAAACATCCCTGTTCCAGATCTTGAGCTTTCCCTTGAGAAGCTTGAGTTTAGAGACAAGCCTAGCTGAAGCATTTCCGTGAATATTGATATGGGCCCCTCCATTCCACCATTCCGCAAGATGGTCATGGAAATCCTTGCTTTGTAGCCACACATTTTCATAACGGAAGGGATTTGTGCCGGTTCCAGACACGGAAGAGGTTTGAACAATCGGTTTATGATCGGAAACGGTAGTGGGCCAAACATCCACCACAGTGCCTAGATGGCCCTTCATCCAATGAGAGGAGCAAAGAAAATGATCGAGTCTGCAAAAAGTGGGGTAATCTTGACCACTGGTTCAGATGAATCTTCCCCCTCTCATGCCTGCATCGAAAAGAGCACATTCCGAAATGAAGTCATTGAACTTGGACGCGGCTCTACGATCAAGGTTACCCCCATTCTTCTTGGAGATTTCGCGGATAGCATTCTAGTCTCCCCCAATACACAGGCTGTGATCCCATCTAGTATTAGATCGAACTGCATTCAAAGAACATATCTTCTCGGAGGCCCACATCATTTAGACTGTAGACCCCTGTATATACAGCTATCAAGTCATCGCTTCTTCTCTTAAGCACTGCTGAGACACAGTATTCCGCGCCGCGGGTTCCCTTTCAACTTTTTGAAAACGGAACTTCTCCAAGCCAGGATAATTTCCCCTGCTGTGCCGTCTGCGGGTAAGTAGTCCCATTCTCAATCCCACTTACCAAAACAGATCTGATTCGGCGAGTACTGACCTTTTCCCATTTAGTTTCCTGGAGAGAGATAACCGTGGGCTTGATATTTTGATTGTGGATTTAACTATAGCACACTTGTCCTTGTCGCCCAGTCCCCTTACATTCCAAGAGAGAAAAGACATAAACACCACTGCAAGAGAGAAAACCCCGAGAAAGAGACCCTGCTCCATTAAGAATCAAAGATATTACCATTCAGATTTTGTGTAATTAGTCATTGATATTGCTTAATAAGGTTTTCCTCATCCTAATCGATGAAGAATGTGATCAAAGGGCCATGAAAAATCAGATGAACAACACAACTGAGCATGCCCCTTTAGTTTTGTTTCACAAAGAGGCCCTTATATCTGTAAATCTTTGACTTCAACATACACCACAGTCCTCATATTCCTTAGTTCACGTTCTTTCATTTTGAGATTGAAGATATGCTGCAACAACGCCAAATTGTTGTGAATAGTAGGCAAGGGTTTCTACACCTACATGGACAAGTGAGGGTAAAGAAGTTAGTCGTTTGAACTCTTGGAAAGTGGGTACATTAGTTGGGAAGATGACGCGGGATAGGAACCCTAAAATGCGTGAATGTGATTTTAATGCGATTTATCGAAATTAAATAAAATTAATTCAAGATTAATCTCAAAACTATCATGATACCTTCGGGTTCGTAGAATTTCGGTTGGTAAATCACGCGAGATCCGAATAGGGTGTCCAATCCGATGCGCAAGTCCCGTTAGATTTGAGGTGGGATCGGGCTTAGAGATAGGACTCTAGCTTTTCCAGGCTTGAGTGTTCGTCCTCAATCCGATGTAGATTCACGGGTTCGGACTAGAGTTGTAGGCTTGGGTAGGTTTGATGGCTCGGATGAAAACTATGGTTTTGATGTAAATAGGTTTTGGGTTTTGGATTAGGGATTCAATATGGGTAATGGATTATAAGAGAAAGACAGAGAAAATATATGACAAAGACAATAAAAGATCAAAGAGAATAGATGGGAATCACTCCCTTGGTCTATACCAAACCCATCTAGGGAAGAAGAACATTCAAGCATAAAGCATTCAAATATTCAATAACTAAATAAAAAAGTGTTTACAAGCCTCTTTATATAGGCCACCAATAATTAATTCGAAATAAAAAAGAGTCCTAAAAAAAATAAAAAATAAAAAAGGCAGTTTTTCAAATAAAATAAAAATCCCGTCACTGGGTGGAATCGTCCACACTGCCGTGACATCGTTCACTGACGTCTTTGTGGCACAATGTGGATATCGTTCACAAAGACGTTGTGGATAGCGCATCGTGGCAATCGCTTTCACGCTGCGTGTTGTGGCCATGGATCAAAATTTCGTCCGATATCGATATGTATCAGTATTGGAGGTCACCGATACGGTACATTCGGTACATTGAATGTACCGTATCGGTCTTTTATATGTGTTTACCGGACGATACATTGAATGTATCGTCCGGTACTATCCGAAACCAATACGTATCGTCCGATACGTATCGGTTTTGGGCTCAGACGATATGTATGAGTTTTCCGGCATTTTGATCTATGGTTGTGGCTGTTTTCAAACCACAGTGAGCACTTCTTTTTTTTCTTTTCTCCCTTGAAGCTGAAAATTCTGTTGCACCCAACTCCAATGCTCTTGATTTTGACGTTCCTCGTCATTCTCCCCCACTCAAAATGTTTTATCTTCGATGAAACACACATGTGGTACTGATCAAGTGTATCGGGACCCGATCAGTGGAAGTCTTTGCAACTAATCTAAACAATCTCGGCACCGAGCGGCGCATGATCATGATCTCGGTTGATTGAAGCGTGGCGCACAGTGTAAACCTCTCCTTTACGAACCAAATAGTCCGGCGCATGATCATGATCATGATCTCGGTTGATTGAAGCGTGGCGCCACTGTACCAAATATTAGTGAAGCTTCTTATCAACTCTCCCGGACCCGAAGGAATTCATTCCCGCTGAAGTGTGATCACGATATCAGTCAGGAATACGGGAATTTCAGTGGCGAACACTTTCATGACTGGCCCATGCACTGTCGGTAGTCAACGTATTAACCTTTTTCATCTCATAAATCAGAAACTCTCTGCCGCAGGTGAATGCCACAAGATCATCTAATCTTCCCTCAATTAATCTTCTGTGAGTATTAATAAATAATTTGTATTGATTGTTGTTTGAATTAATCTTATGTTTAATTTCGGCATGCAATACGGAATGAGACTCAAAAGTTGACTCATAATTAGACTCGAAATGTGAAGTGGTATGCAATTCAAGACTATGATGTGTATGTGTATCTATGGACTCGAGACTCTCATGTGCATACGACGCTAACAATTTACATGTAATGGGCTCTATCGACACTAGTGACTCATGTACACTTGGCTCGATTAACTCGTGCACACTGGTGTCAACCAAAATCAAAGACTCTAGAGTACTTGATTCAATTGACACTAAAGGTTCTTGTGTACCCAGTTCGAGGGACTCTTGTGTGCTCGACCCAACATCACTATTCACAAGGGAAATAGAAGTCTCTTCAACACAAACTAGATTTTCGTTAGCTTCTTCCATCTCTTCACTCATCACAGTTCTAGGGTCATACACTTCCTCTTCTACTTTCATATTTTTCGGCTCCTTAGAACTTTCGCTTTCAGTCAATAAATTCGGAGTGGGAAGTTTAATGGAACACTAGTAAGCAAAGTGTCCGAACCCTTGACACTTAAGGCAATCAGAAGACTTATCTGTTTTGGTTTTCAAACCCTGTAGGACGTGACGGCGTTTGAAAGGAACATACTGTTCGATAAGTTCGACCTTCATGTCCTCCCATGTGGAGATGAATTTATTCTGAAGAGACTCAGTACAACGTTCTAAGCGATTCCAAAAAAATTTGGCATTACCCTCCAACTTTGTTTTCACTAGCCTAATTTTATACTCGTTTGCTACGCCATATCAATTAAAATAGTCCTCTACACTAGACAACGACTCCACGAAGGTTTTAGGGTTTGCCGTACCCTCAAAATCTGAGACCGCATTCCGAATAGATTTTAGAAACCTATCGGCAGGATTGTACTCAAGCTCACGATGATGAGGGTATCCCCTAACTCTAGTCTCATCACGACTTTTGAGACTTTGCCAGGAATTTTGTGCGTAGCGGCTCCTATTATTAATTGCACACATTTGGGCTTTGATGTTCCTAAGGGCATCGGCAATCTCGCTCATGCTTATGGTGAACACAGATTACTAACACGGGTGCTAAATGTCATGTAAACATGAACCACAATAGAGGAGAAATTTTGTCAAACAGTAGACGTGCATACTTTTGAACGCAAATGAGAAAATGCAATGAAAATTAAAATGACACACAATATGCCCTAACCTACAAAACCTAGGGCTCTGATACCAAAACTGACGCGGGACAGGAACCCTAAAATGCGTGAATATGATTTTAATGCGATTTGTCGAAATTAAATAAAATTAATTCAAGATTAATCTCAAAACTATCACGATACCTTCGGGTTCGTAGAATTTCGGTTGGTAAATCACGCGAGATCCGAATAGGGTGTCCAATCCGATGCGCAAGTCCCGTTAGATTTGAGGTGGGATCGGGCTTAGAGATAGGACTCTAGCTTTTCCAGGCTTGAGTGTTCGTCCTCAATCCGATGTAGATTCACGGGTTCGGACTAGAGTTGTAGGCTTGGGTAGGTTTGATGGCTCGGATGGAAACTATGGTTTTGATGGAAATAGGTTTTGGGTTTTGGATTAGGGATTCAATATGGGTAATGGATTATAAGAGAAAGACAGAGAAAATATATGACAAAGATAATAAAAGATTAAAGAGAATAGATGAGAATCACTCCCTTGGTCTCACACCAAACCCATCTCGGGAAGAAGAACATTCAAGCATAAAGCATTCAAATATTCAATAACTAAATAAAAAAGTGTTTACAAGCCTCTTTATATAGGCAACCAATAATTAATTCGAAATAAAAAAGAGTCGTAAAAAAAATAAAAAACTTAAAAGGCGTCAATAAAACAAAATCCCCATCGTGAGTCATCCACGCACAACAGTGACATCGCACAACAGTGTTGTGGCACAGGCCAGATACTATTCACAACACGCTGTGGGACAGCGTGCTATGGCACTGTTTACAACGTGTTGTGGCTGTTTTCAAGCCACAGTGAGCACTTTTTTTTTTTTTTTTTTCTTTTCTCCCTTGAAGCTGAAATTCTGTTACGGCCCAACTCCAATGCTCTCGATCTTGACGTTCCTTGTCAGAAGAGCATCGAGTTAGTAAGTACTATGAGGAGAATGAAGATAAATGTAGCTTGCTTGCAAGTAATAAAGTCGATAATCGAAATAGCTAGAGCTTGGAGAACAGCTTTTTACTAATGAAAGAGTAATTTTGAGGATGGGGTAGACATTGTGATTTGAAGGGGAATAGTGTAAAACTCAAGGGAAAGAATAGTAGGATTATGATAGTCAAGATTTTTTTGGATAAAAATATATAAATGTCCTAATTGCCTACGTGCCACAAGTAGGCTTCAACATAAACATTAAAAATAATTTTGGGCACTTAGTTGTGAGCTGTTATAAGATGTACATAGTGGACAAAACATATTCATTGCCAAAGGCTTAAATGGACATGGGGCAAGACCATTGTTGTCATATGTGGTCGCATGTGCGATCTAGACTCTCGGAATCGCATAAGCCATACTGGCTTTTGTGATCCTAACAGTATGCCGGCGCATACAAAATGAATTTTTTTTAATTTCTTTTTTGGCTTCCTTTCCCTCTATAAATAGAGGGGCTCTCTTCCTCCCTAACCCACAACTCAATCTTCTTATCTTCTTCACTCCTACACTCTTATTTAAGCTCTCTGACTTTTAATTTTAAGCATCTAGATTCTAGAATTGATCATCTTCTTCCTCCAACTCCAAGTAGAAAGAAAAACATCTCCATTTTTCAAGCAATAATGGGTGCTACTGTTTCCTATTTTTTTCAAAAATTTCCTGAATTTTTTCCCTTTTTTTGAAAATAAAAATAAAAATTCGCTCACTGTGTTGAGCGATTGCCTATGCGACGTTTGACAACAATGGGCAGGACATGAAGCAAGTATGAGTGAGTACACGCACATAATATTAGAGAAAAAATTGAGATGGGGGACACCATCCCTGATTTACGTTGGAATTTATCTTGCAATAGCAAATACATAGTTTGAAGATGAGAGAACCTGACGGGGAACGTCAAGATTGAAAGTATTGAAGTTGAACCGCAATAGAATTTCAACTTCAGAAAAAAAAAAAAAAAAAAAAAAAAAAGTTACTGTTCATGTGAACAGTGACGGACGTCCGTGATGAACAGTGACGGACGTCCGTGAAACACGAGACGTCAGTGATTTTGCCCTTCATCGCCGTAGGTCACGGGACGTCTGTGGGCACTACGGACGTCCGTGACGCGTGATTGCTCAAATTTGAGTTTTTTTAGCGAAAACTTGCCTTTTTGTGTTTTATTTCTATTAGAACTCTTTATTTCGAATTTTAATTATTGGTGGCCTATATATAGAGGCTTGTAAAGACTTTTTAATTAGTTATTGAATATTTTGAATGCTTTTATGCTTGAATATTCTTTGTCCGAGATGGGTTTGGTGTGAGGCCAAGGAGTGATTCCTAAAAGCCATTGTTATCTTCTATTATATTGGTTATCTCTCGATCTGTGGTTTGCTTCCCTACACCGTAGCCTAATTGTTTCCTTTCGATCCCAAAACCCTAAGCCTATTTGAAACCCTAAATCAAACATAGCCAACACCTTTTCTAAACCATAAACCGATCCGAAAACCATAAACTCATATAAAACCAAAACCTATTATGCACATAACCTATTTCCGCCACCTCGTTCGAACTGTGAATCTACATCGGATCGAAGACGAGCGCTAAGCCTCGAAAAGCTAGAGTTCTATCTCAGCCGATCTTGCCTCAAATCTAATAGTACTCACAAGACGGATCGACCTAATCGGATCTCGTGTGATCTACCAACCTGAATTCTCTGAACCCTAAGGTATTTAAGATAGTTTTGAGATTACGCTTGATTAAATTCTAATTAATTTCGGCAAATCGCATTAAAATCATATTCGCATTTTAGGTTATCGTCCGCCGATTTTGGTATCGTAGCCTAGGTTTTCTAGGTTAGGGCATATTGTGTTTAATTTTCATTGCATCTTCCTTCAGTTTTTATGTGTGCACGTCATGTGTTTGACAAAATTACTCATCCATTGTGGTTCATGTTTGCATGGCATTTAGCACCTATGTTAATAAGTCATGTTCACCATGAGCATGAGCGAGATTGTCGATGCCCTTAGGGACATCAAAGGCCAAATGTGTGCAATTAATAATAGGAGCCGTTGCACACCAAATTCTTGGCAAAGTCTCAACAGTTGTGATGAGACTAGAGTTAGGGGATACCCTCATCATCGTGAACCCGAGTACGATCCTGCCGATAGGTTTCTAAAATCTATTCGGAATGAAGTCCCAGATTTTGAGGGTATGACGAACCATAAAACCTTCGTGGAGTGGTTGTCTAGTGTGGAAGAGTATTTTGATTGGTATGGCGTACCGAATGAGTACAAAGTTAGGTTAGTGAAAACAAAGTTGGAGGGTAATGCCAAATTTTTTTGGACTCGCTTAGAACGTCGCACTGAGCCTCTTCGGAATAAAGTCATCTCCACATGGGAGGACATGAAGGTGGAACTTATTGAACAATATGTTCCTTTCACACATCGTCACCTTCTACAAAGTTTAAGGACTAAGACAAATAAGTGCCCTGATTGTCTTAAGTGTCAAGGGTTTGGACACTTTGCATACCAATGCCCCACAAAATTTCCCACTTCGAATTTATTGCCCAAAAGAGTGAATCCTAAGGAGCCTGAGAATAGGGAAGTGGAAGAAGTGTACGACCCTCGTATCGTAATGAGTGAAGAGGAGATGGAAAAAGTTGACGAAAGTCTAGTTTGTGTTGAAACAACCTCTATTTCCCTTGTGAGTAGTAATATTGAGTCTCCCATACGTGAGTCAACCGAGTCACCCACACAAGAATCTACTGAGTCGCATATGCATGATGTGTTGGTGCCCGTAGAACCCGGTGTGCACGAGTCCTTGTCGGTGGTCGAGTCGCATGCACATGAGAGTATCGAATCCATAGATACACTCACACATCATAGTCTCGAGTTGCATTCCGCTTCACATTCCGAGTCTTGTTGTGAGTCAAGTTTTGAGTTTCATTTTGCATTGCATGCCGAAATTAAACACAAGATTAATTCAAGCAACAATCACTACAAATTATCTGCTGATACTTCGCCTACCGAGAGTACATGGACCAATGATGAAAGAGCTTGCCATTTGAGTTCTCGTCATCCCAACCGATATCGCGATCACATTTCATCGGGGATGAATTCCTTCAGGTTCGGGAGAGTTGATGAGAAGCTTCAAAAATATTTGGTAGAGTGGGTTGGCAAGCCGGGTTATTTGGTTCATCAAGGAGAGGATTACTGCAGCGCCCCGCCACAATCAACCAAGATGCGGATCATCGTCCGCCAGGAGCCGAGATTGTTTGGGCTAGATGCAAGGAGTTCTCCTGCGAAGTTCGATACACTTGATCAAGATTATGCGTGTTTCATCGGTGATGAAACATTTTGAGCGGAAGAGGATGACGAGGAACACCAAGTTCAGGAGCCTTGGATTTGGGGCCATAACACATTATCGGCGTCGAAGGAGGTGGAGCGGGACCCCGAGGCCGTGTCCCACATGCGTGTTTCATCGGTGATGAAACATTTTGAGGGGAGGAGATTGAGGGGGAACGCCAAGATTGAAATTATTGAATTTGAACCCAAAAAAAATTTCAACTTCAAAAAAAAAAAAAAAAAAAAGTTATTCTGTTCATGTGAAATGACGGACGTCCGTGATTTTGCCCTTCACCGTGTAGGTCACGGACGTCTGTGAACTACGGACGTCGTGGACGCCGTGAAGCTCAAATTTGAGTTTTTAGCGAAAACTTGCCTTTTTGTGATTTATTTCTATTTGAACTCTTTATTACGAATTTTTATTATTGGTGGCCTATATATAGAGGCTTGTAAAGACTTTTTAATTAGTTTTTGAATTTTTTGAAGGCTTTTATGCTTGAATATTCTTTCTCGAGATGGGTTTGGTGTGAGGCCAAGGGAGTGATTCCTAAAAGCCATTGTTATCTTCTATTATATTGGTTATCTCTCGATCTGTGTTTGCTTCCCCTACACCGTAGCCTAATTGTTTCCTTTCGATCCCAAAACCCTAAGCCTATTTGAAACCCTAAATCAAACATAGCCAACACCTTTTTCTAAACCATAAACCGATCCGAAAACCATAAACCTGTTACAAAACCAAAACCTATTACAGACCCATAACCTATTTCCGCCACCCTGGTTCGAACCGTGAATCTACATCGGATCGAAGACGAGCGCCTAAGCCTGGAAAAGCTAGAGTTCTATCTCTAGGCCGATCTTGCCTCAAATCTAATAGTACTCGCGCATCGGACTGAACCCTAACTGGATCTCGTGTGATCTACCAACCTGAATTCTCTGAACCCTAAAGTATTTAAGATAGTTTTGAGATTACACTTGATTAAATTCTAATTAATTTCGGCAAATCGCATTAAAATCATATTCCGCATTTTAGGGTTATCGTCCCGCGTCCCCTTGTGACTTTCAAGCGTAGATTGAAGAAGACACGAATAGTTTTGTTTGGTTAATACGGAGAGTGAGCAATCTGCAAGGATTGTAAGGTCATAGCCCAGAAGAGAGAGAACATAGGTTAGTGATTTTGAATGTTCATATTAAGAACCAGATAACCAGAAAGTTAGCAATATATTGTACAATAATAAAGCGATGGAGCTTAAAGGGAGACAAAATAACTACACTTAAAGAAAAACTGATAAACCAAAAAGGATAAAATTTGGGTGTGGATCTAAATGACATGTAGGAATAGATGGTGGGTTAGATTAAATGAGTTGCTAAAGAGGTGTTTGGAGAAACCAAAAAAAGAAAGAGTGATATCCATAAAAAGACGTGTTGGAATGCAAAGTTTCAAACCTCGTTGCCAAAAAGAAGACAAGCTTTTTAATGAATAGCAAAAGACGAGAAATACATATCTTGAATGTTATAAATTGGCAAAAATTGAAGCCAAGAAAGTTGTAAGGTACAAAGCATAAGATAATTTGTATGCTAGGTTGAAGGCGAAGAGGAGGGAAGGGGGGGGGGGGGAAGATACTGATAAGACATGTCAAGATAAGAGAAAGGGAATCTAGATACCTTAGCTAGGTAATTATGGATGAAAAAAATTGAGAAACAGGAATGTTAGGAGCACATAGGAAACCCATGAAGGTATGGAAATGATGGGGGAGATGAGTCCTTTTTCATTGACAAGATGTTGAGAAAAGTACAAATATGTAAAGAAGAAAGAAAGAGAAACATTGACCTTTTTTGTAAATATATAAAGGCGGCTAGAACTTCATATAATACTGATAAAAAATACAAAGGCGTTAGAACTTCTAAAATAATTTAAACTCTGGGAGAAAGTAATGAAGCACCATCTAACTTAACAATAAACTATCTTGAGTTTATGTTGGGAAAATCAACAACGAAAAAGTCATTTTCTTGTTGAGGAAGTTACTGAAAAGTCTTGAGAGGAGGAAAATAGGAAAAAAATGATTCTTAAGTGCCTTCATGAATCAGTATGAACTTCACAGGAGGTCCCAACATTCAAATCTGACCTTATCTACTAGAGGTCACACGAGTTTTTTCAACTCCCAGAGGCCTATGGCACCAAAAACTGTGAAAAGGGGCAAAACCCTTCGAAATAGAGAAAAGACAGGTCAAACCACATAGGGCCCTCCATAAAAGTTGTAGGGAATGCAATTCCGATCAGCTCGATGCCCTTATTTTGGTTAACTGAGGCCAGCGATTTGACCTAACTGATGTCAGCATGACGTCATTCCAATGTCTATAGGGTGACGATGATGTAAACAGTGAATTAGGTTCGAAACATTAGCCTTGATACCAACTTAACTTTGGTGAAATGATTCAGGTTAGAAAAATATGGTTAGGGTAGTTTAGATAAAGAAGAGAAGATGAGAGAGAGAGAGAGAGAGAAATGACCTTAGAATCGCTATTGGCCTTTATATGAAAGCCGGATGACATTGTTACCCTTACAACACACACAACCAATATCTTGACACACTGTTATAGTATATTTACACACAAATATTTGATGCGGGAACTTACTAAATGCAATGCTAGGGCTGAGATTAGGATTAAAATTAATTTAATCAATTAAAAAATAACAATTTCTCATAACAAATTACCACGAAAATTCTAGAAATTCAATTAGGTGATTTAATTTCGGCTCAAAATAGCGTTACTTTCGTGTACGTTCCCTATCGTGGATCTAGAAGACTAGGGTTCTTATGAACGGCTGGATCTCCGATAGTTTTAGGGCGTCGAACGAACTCGCAAGCGGGTTCTCTCGATACCAAACGAAAATAAAAGGCTAATAAAATTAATGATGAACAAAATATAATTAGGATTACGCTACTTACACAAACCGTAAACTAAAGAAGATAGAGATGGAAGAAGAGTTGGCCTCGCACTAAATCATAAGCGGAATCAAGAATCGCCTCCGCTTTGAGAGAATCACACCTCACGAAAGTTAAAACTCTCAATTTTGCATAAGCAATTTTCATTAACCAAAAAGTAATAATAAAAGTGTTTACAAGCCTTTAAATAGGCTAACCAATGCATAAAATTAGAAATCCTAGTATAACTCTAATTCCTAATTCAAATAAAAGAAATATTCTAATTCTTCTAAAACAATAAAGTCCTAAACAATAAGGAAACTAATCCTATTTCTAATAAAAGAAACAATTCTTACTTTCTAAAATAAAATAATAAAAGAAACTAATCCTAATTCACTTAGGATTCATGAAATTCGTCACTTTATGTGCAACCTCCAAAAACTGACTATAACTTCTTCAATACTTGTCGGAATTGCTCAAATTTTGGCTCGTTGGAAAGCTACTTCGATAAGCTTTCAAATATGATCAATTTCGTATCAATCCGACTTCGTTTGACACTTCAAAATAGGCCAAACATAAAAGTGACGGGATTGAAAGTTGAAAACCCTAATAAATTTTGGATTTTCTTCTTTCTGATCAAACGGGTCTTTAACGGGCCTTTTTTTTTTAAAACCTATTCATGGGTCCACTTTCTATTTTGACATCTCCTCTTTATCCGACCACGATTCAAACAAGCGGATCTAAAATACGCATTAATATCCCTATACATGGAGTACTTAGAAATGCTAGAATTATGAACTAGTACCTAAATGGAAGTTTAGGTATGACCCAAATAAAGAGAAAGTTAAGGAATGTCATTACTCATGAGATGGTTTAGGCATGTCTATTGAAGATTTATGACAACCCATATGTGAAGGGTTGAAATGATGTAAGGACATATGACTTGCCATAGGATTTGATAGGATTTCTACAGCCATTTGTCAACACTAGCCCTCCTTCATTTGCGCTTGGGACTGGCATTGGTGTAGTTTGTTTCATGCTTATGAACTATGGAAATTTGGCCTCTGTTTTTCAAAACTTTTTGAATTCATGTACATTTGAAGTTAATTAATTTTTGTCCTAAAGGGTGAATATATTTGAGCAAGATTGTTCATTGTTTTTTGTGGGTCATATAGAGAGACATGTAACATTTTGTCGAGAATATCCTTGGACTATTGTAGGTTTTGGAAGAATATCTTGATGCGGGCAAAGGGTTCTATCCCCAATTACATTAGTGGGTCTTTGTTAAATGATCTCTTCAAGGATTGGTGGAGGGCGTGCTTGATTCTTCATTTGTGCCTAGAGGGAATGACACTTGGTTAAAACTAAGGATGGTTGGTCAAAACTAAACTTCAACAATTGTTTCAGAGGGCAGCCTTGGTCTTGCTGGGTCGAAGGATCAAGCAAAGGTCAAAAAAACCGTTGATGTCAATCCTTTCCCAGAAGTTTAATGTTGCAAGTAAGGTGCTAACAAAGGCATTAGATGTCAATACTTCGAGATCTATAATTGGTTAATTTTTCAATCTTGGGTGTGGAAGAAGTTCAAGGCATGCAATGTGAAGGTGACAGAGTTGTACGTCTCTACATCCACCCATCCACGGTCACCTAATTGTAATGATTAAAGTAGCTTTTGACAATTGCAGAAGTGGAAGCTCATGCTTAGGTTGTAGTCCCAAGAAAGTGGGTTTCTATTATTGTAGATGCTTTTCCGTTAGATTTTCACAAAAATAACTGACATTGTAGTTGCTTTTAATTAGGTGCTTATCACAAGGGAAAAAAAGCTATATTAGCTATTTTACCAGTTAAGACCCAAGAGAGTGGGTTTCTACTATTAGGACCATGTTCTTTAGGTTTCAATTTGGTCTTGTTATTGTTTTTATGACTTGGTTTGGATTATTTTTATGATTTTTCATTGTAGAAGAAGAAAGTTGTGCTGGTGATTATTGGCTACCAGTCTTTTATAACAAATCACAATATTTCTTAATGGTTGGGTGATAGGAGATGATATTTAGAACTCATAGATTTTAGTTATGAACAACTTGTCCTCTGCAAGCAGTGGTCTTCACACTACACATGATTTTTACTTCAAGAACTGCAGGGGCAATGAATTATGTTCTCAAAGATTCAAAATATAATAAAATCAGTTCATGCTTTCACCAAATAGTTTTTACCTACACATGAAGATTCATCTTCACAAGCTTTATGCATTATCCACGACTGGGTATTGGTAAAAATATGTTTTTAAAGCTGAGTTGGCAACACTTCAAGTTGGCTTTATCATCCCTTATTTGTTGATTGTATTTAAACCTTCTCCCTTTTGATGGATTTGTAGTAATGCATTTGTTTATTATTTCATTAATGTAGACCTACTTGCAATCTATCACTGTGAGGCTGGAAGAGTGGAGACTTAAACGAAGAGATACTGAAGAATGGATGAGACATCGCCAATTGCCTCAAGAATTGAGGCAACGAGTCCGACGATTTGTTCAGTACAAGTGGCTGGCAACACGAGGAGTAGATGAAGAATCTATCCTTCATGCCTTACCTACTGATCTTCGTCGGGATATTCAACGCCACCTATGTCTGGACCTTGTCAGACGGGTATGCATCTGCCCCATTATTTTATCAAGTATTTTAAATTCTGAAGATATCAGGATTTATTATAATGCATTACATTTTCTTTGATAAATTATCTATTCTATTTTCAACGGTTATTGACTCCGTGGACTACGACTTTGGCAGAATGCTAAAAAAGCTACTTTTTGCCTTTTCGACATATTGGGATCAATGTTACCTGATTCGTGGGTTCGCTCGGTTCGAATTCGGGTTCGTAATTCGCAATTCACTACATCCAAGTGAACCCAATTCGCTAGGGGTAGGATGAGTTTTACTAGAGAATAAAAGTAAAAATTTAATTATTGTGTAAATTTCAGTCTATAATATATGAAAAAAATCAAAGTTATAACACAAATGATAATAATGTAGCGTTGGTTATGGGTGCCACGTTCAAAAGAATTGAACTGGGTTCGAGTCTTGGCAGTTGCATCCTTTTGCTTAAAAGTTACATAAAACTAAATACACCATGTGTGTAGCCGGTTCGCCCAATCTGAGTGAACCAGAGAGAATCGAACCGTGAACCGGTTTGGTGCGAACCGGACCGGTTTGCGATTCGCATGGATGCTTAGAGAATTAGGTAACGCTGGTTGGGCCGTGCATTTCCACAAACAAATATCCTATTCTTTTGGGAACCATGGATTTTTATAAATTAGGGGCAAAAATTGCTTCATATGCCTAATTAATAAATTATTAATTAGTTTCTACAAAACACAATTAACTTTCCAAAGTTTCTTTAAATGTTAGTATGCCTCTATCTCGCATGAGCATTTTCCCTATGCATATGTACATACACATTAGTGCTACAAATTCTGGCATCTTATGAACATTGAGGATGTCTGAGTCTGAATCAAACAAAGGTTATACTCAGCTCCCATATATATATATATATATATATAGGAAAAGGGGAAAATGCGCCCGGGCGTAGAGATATCTCTACGCCAATTGATATGGGCGCGACACGTAGCACCCTTTTGTTAAGTGATGGGTGACATTGGATCCACTTTACTAACTAGGGTTACACTTTTAAAATATTTTAAAAGTTAAATATCCTTCCAGCCGTCATTCTTGACTTTTAAAAGTCTTTTTAAAGTCTCTTTCTTTTCTCTCTTATCTCTCTTTTTTCTAACAAAGTGTCAGATTTACTTTTTTTCAAGTATATTTTAGTAAAAAAATGTGAGCGCCCGGTAACGAAGCGCTAGCACCTCTGCAGAGAAGCTCCAGTGCCTTGTTTTAGGGGTGTCGGTGTTTCGTTTAGGGGTGTCAATGCTTTGATTAAAAAAAATTATTATTTCTTTTTTTTTTTGGGCAGCGCTAGCGCCCCTAAAACGAAGCGGTGGCACTTCATTTAGGGGCACTGGTGATTCGATAATTTTTTTTTTTTTTTTTTTTAAAATGAAAGTAACAGCGCCCCTAAATGAAGCGCTGATGCTTCGATAATTTATTTATTTATTTATTAATTTTGCAGCGCCAACGCCCCTGCGCCCCTAAACAAAGCGCCAACACCCCTAAAATGAAGTGTCAGTGCTTCGTTTTAGGGTGTTGGCGCTTCGCTCCGGAGGTGCTAGCGCTTCGCTATCGGGCGCCACATTTTTTGAGTAAAATATGCATTAAAAAGTAAGTCGGACAGTTTCTTGGAAAAATAGAGAAAAGAAAGAGACTTCAAAAAAAGTTAAGAATGACGGCTGAAAGGGTATTTAATTTTTAAAAGTGTAACCCTAGTTAGTATAGTGGGCCCCATGCCACCCATCACTTCACAAAAAGGACGCTACATGTCGTGCTCATATCAATTGGCGTAGAGATATTTCTACGTCCGGGCGCATATCCTCGGGCATATATATATATATATATATATGATGAATAACCAATTTCATAAAAAGGGAGGAGCCTTCAATGGAGCGAGAGGCTCTATAGAAGGAAACCCAAAAATACATGAAACAACACTTAGCCGATGCCAATAGGACCAATAGAAGCCCCAGATTTGGCCAGCTTATTTGCAATTACATTACCAGAATAATATGATTAAAAGAAACCGATTTGCCGCGAAGATCATTACGTATCCGCACAAAAATGTGACTGTACTTCCACGACCCTTCAACCAGCCAATGATGTAGGAAGAGTCACCCTCAATAATAAGCTTAGAAATGTCCCAACTAGCCACCAGATGGATCCCATATTCCGCAGCTCTGAGTTCCGCCTCATTGTTCGTACAAAAGTCCAAGAATATGTTGAAAGCGTCAAGCATTTACCCCTCTTGATCAGAAATAAAACCCCCGCCACCAGCTCTCCCGGGATTACTAAGAGAGCACTCGTCGAAGTTCAACTTAATACTGCCCGAAGGCGGCGGAGACCATCTACAGGTTTTGATTGGAATGAGAGGAGCTCTGAAGCATATGCTGCTCCTATTCCAAAGGAAGGAATTCATAGGGATCCCTTTAAACTTGGGAAAAGAAGCCCAACCAGTAACCATCATCGTGATGTGGGAAACCAACTGAGGGATAGAGGAGGCCTTGTCCTCGAAAGTCTGACTATTACGCTCTTTTCAAATGGTTCAAACAAAGGCAAATATAAGAAATCTCCATAGAATTCTACCTCTCTTAGAAAATAGGGACTGGGTCCACCCACCAACCAGATCAGCGACAGAAGATGTTAGCAACACCCATTAGACACCAAAGAGTTCCCATACCCCATAAAGAGTAAGAGAATCCGTAGTGAAGGAAAAGGTGACGCGGGACAAACGCTAAAATCCTAATATGCAAATTTGGGATTAACTTTAGAATGAATTGAACAGCGAAAATATTCAAAATCATGTCAACACATAAAATTGATTCAATGAAATCAATAAGGCAGTTGAGTTAATCCATTCTAGCGCTCGCATGCGTGAAGATTTTCTGATCTAGAAAAACGACTCCGATGAAAGAACTCGAGTTTCGCTCTAGTTTAGGGCATCAAGCGATAATTGCGATATCGGATTTGATTCCTTGAGGATTTGAAGGAGATAAAACTTGAATAAATAATTCAAAAGAGGAGATTAATGATATCATGGAATATGACTCTTTTGGGATTTTTGTTCTTTTATCAATAGAAATAAAGAAAAATAATACCTGACAACTAGAAAAAAGGCAAACTAAAAGGATAGATTCCAAGGCTTCACACCAAGGGTTTTCCGAAGCTTCACACCATGGCTGTACGTCGGCTTCGCACTAAGTCGCACGAGAAACGATTGCTCACTCCTCAAGGTTTGAAGGATTCACTCCCTCGGTTGAAAACTCTTTACAAACTCTCTAGGGTTTGCACAAAAGCAACTCTCTTTCATTCAATAATCAAAAACTCCCTACAATGTTCTTCTTAATGACCTTATATAGGAGGTCTTACAATAAAATAAAACCCTAAAACAAATACTAAATAAAAGACAAATAAGACCCTAAAACTTAAGTTCGAAATAAAAAATAAAAAAATATAAACAAACTCGGCGCGATTTTGATCGATCGAAATGAAACTCGATCGATCGAAATTGAAATTTGATCGATTGAAAGTGGAACTCGATCAATCGAAAAACATATATATTAATATATCGCCGCTCCAATTCAATCGATCGAAATTGTGGTGTTTTCTTCAAATCGCCAAAATTCCATCTTTACGCCTAGTTCTGATTTTTGTTGCGCTTCTTCTTGGCTGGAAAATCTGTTGCGGCTCAAATCTACGGCTCTTGATCTTTGCGTCCCGCATCAAAAGGTGGCTGGAATTCTCTTCAGCTATACCACACATAATGCATTTGTTTGCAAAGGGAAAAACCCCTACTTTGAAGATTGTCGACAGTAGGAGCCTTGTCAATACAGAGAAACCAGAGGAAAACCCGAATATGAGCTGAAACCTTCACCCTCTACAACCAAGTCCATGGAAAGTTAGGAGTGACAACTCTAGTCAAGGCTTGGTAGGCTCTCTTGACTGTGAAGAGACTGTCAACAACATCAAACGAAATCAGCCTATCCTTCGTGCCCTCTTAGAAGGAGAATGAAGTAACTGGAGAAGATCAGACAGTTCCGCGATCTCAAAGTCATATAACCTCCTCCTAGCATCAATATTCCAACCAACGGAGCCATCAGGATTTCTGCACACCATTTGTTGCACCGTATGGCCTAAGGATTAAGCTAAAAGATAAATAGACTGGAACCTCTCTCTAAGCAGCAGCCACCAATCCAGTTGTCACTCCAAAAGCTGGTGTTGGAGTCATCCCCCATTAGGACACAAACCGATCAATGGATTTGAAAGCAAATTTAGATAAGGATTGCCAGAATCCTGAAGCCGATTGTTGAGACCTAGGCTTGATATACCAAAGCGACTGATCAGTGCCATATTTAGAAGCGAGAACTTGCCTCCACAACGCCTCCTTTTCGTAACCGATTCTCCAAAACCACTTCAATAGAAGAGCCACGTTAAATTCTTTAAGACTGATAACGCTCGCGCCACCAAGATCTTTAGCTCTACACACAAGTGGCCAACTAACCAAATGGATCCTAGAAGATTCATCGTCTCTGGCCCAAAGAAAGTCACCCTGAATTTTCTCCAATTTAAGCCTAACCCAAACTGGGCAAGAAAATAAGGACATAGAATAAGTTGGGAGAGCAGAGAACCCAAACTTAATGAGCGTAAGCCTTCCCGCGTAGGACAAAAGTTTTCCTTTCCAACCAGCGAGACGTTCTCCATTCTCTCAATGATGGGCATCCAAAACCGCTTCTTAGGGACACCAAGGCCCACTGGCAAACTGAGGTAGGTGAAAGGAACCGAAGAAGATTGGCAGCCGAAAGATGCAACAACAAGGCCAAGCTGGGAGTTCGAGGTAGCTACTCCAATCACCTGCGATTTAAGAAGATTTATACTAAGACCCGAAACCCCTTCAAAGCATCGAAGAATTCTCTTTATATTGGTAACCTCGTCAACATCACAGTTAGCAAAAACTATTAGATCATCGGCATATTGAAGATGACTGATATGAATATCTCCTCTGCCTGGCTTAAAACCCGAGAACAATTTAAGATCGATGGCCTTAGATAATTTCGCACTAAGACCTTCCTCCACAAGCAAAAATAGAAACAGGGAGAGAGGATCACCCTGCCTAAGACCTCTCTTAGCTTGAAAAAAACCTTCAGGGCTTCCGTTTAACAGAACCGACATCCAAACAGAGCTGATGCATCCGCACCCATGAATCCAATTCCTCCACCGAGAACCCATGCCATTCTATCCATTTGATAGTCCAAGAACCCCCAATCTACACTATCATAGGCTTTTTCAAAGTCTATTTTAATCGCCACCGCAGGTTGTTTGCTCTTGTGTCTAAAGTCAACACTTTCATGGCCGATGAGAATGACATCCATGATTTGCCTGTCTTTGAGGAATGCTGACTGATGAGGAGAGATCAAAATAGGAATCACGAACTCAGCTCCCATATTTGAAATTACATGTTAATTAACAGAAAATTAGAGGTACACTGGAGTACTGAATACTTTACAGGTTCAGAATTTCCAATCGACAAGATGTCTGACCTTAAAGCACTTGAAATGGTTAAGAGTAATTAGGGTTAGACTTATGTTTGAGAAGATGGAAGAAGGGAAGAAGAAAGATAGGAAAAATTGGGATTTGAGTAAAGGTCTTCATTCCCTTTTTTTCATTCATACATATACCCCTTATTACAATATTAGACTCGCACACCCTGACACCCACTATTCCTTATCATACCCAATAATGAATAGACACTAAAACATGTGCCCACACACACCAACGGTGAACACTACAGACACACCAACACTCCTCCAGTTGGAGCATATATGTCAATCATTTCCTACAGCTTTGGTGAGTACATCCGCACGTTGATCCTCAATAGAAAGTTACGGATTACAGATCCAATTCGGATACCAGAAGGATTACCATTTATAACATAAAAATGACTTGAGATGCACTTGAGATGCACTGAATTCCATGGATTTTACCTTCAATGTGCTTGGTCCTTTCATGGTACACTGAATTTTCAGCAATATGTTATATAAAACATCTTTTACATCTAATTGGTACAATGGCCAGTCTTTGTATGCAGCCAAAGTAAGTACTTTGATCGAATATGACTTTGCCACATCTGCGCATGTCTCATGGTAGTCCCACTCCCTCAATAGAATCATATTGTCTATATTTGACTGTATAGACACATTTACATCCAACTACCTTTTTTCCCATTCATGGAGTTCTGCAACTTCCCAAGTGTCATTTTTCTCAATTGCAAACCTTATTATCTGCTGGGTCATGTTTTTTTAATGCACTTGAATTAAGGACCATGTATTCAGTGTAATGTACCCATGGTATCAAAACTCGGTCGATAGTGATACGTATCGGTTTCGTCATTAACTGATACCGATACCTCGCCAATACAGGTATCGGGGTGGTATCAGTATCATTACTGGTATCGAACCGGTCAGTATCGGCCGATACTATCTCGGTATCGGCCAATACTGCCCCGGCATCGTCCGATACTGATCGATACAATTATTTTATTTTTTTTGCTTTTCTTCAAAAGAATATATATATATATATATATATATAGTATTGGCCGATACAGTATTGGCGATACCGTATACGTTTCGGCCGAAACATATCGGTCCAAGATAGACTGATACCCGATACCCTTACCGATACCGAGTTTGTGACCTGATAAGCCACAAAATCATCCCATAAATTTGCTTTTAAAATCTGGTTCTAGACTATGTATTAGCCCAAAACAGCTTATAAACTGTTAATAGGTCTGATAAATGGCATTGAATTAAATCAGGGGTAGGCCTTCAAATGGGCCATTAAAGACCTGTGTGACTTGATGTCACATTATCACTTAAGTGGTCACCTGAAATCACAAAGCCGATAGTACACATGCTGAACAAGGATTTTTTTCGTTGAGTTTCTATTTCATGCAAATTTATAAGTATTTAAGTTCTTTATCGTGTTTAGGAAATTTAGTTGCTCGTAGGTTAGATTGTTTCATATATATGCTGCTTATTATGGAGAAAAATAGTTTATGATATTTTATCTGATGTTTAAGCTCCTGTGTGTTTAAGAAGATGTTATTCGAACCCTAGTTTCTACTTGATGTTGTGCTCTATGTGTTGACTATTGGTGAAGGGAGCTACAACTTGCACACATGACATTTGTACCACGGAACATGGTTAAAAAGAAAGAATTTGTTATTTTTGGAATGTGTGCCACGTGGAACACAATCTAAGCCGTCTGATTTGAAGACCATGATGTAAAGATCTTTGAGGCCAAAAATTGCCATGATGCATGATTTTTGTCATCTAATTCAATACAGTCAAAGGCCATCATCTAATTTGATGATTGACTCTGACAAATCAGATGATAGAAATCATTTCTCATGCCAAATTTTTTATTCAAAGATTTTTACATCAGGGTCTTAAAATCAGATGGTTTAGATGGTGTTCCACCTTGTATAGATCCCAAAAAGAACAGTATTTCTTCTTACCATGTGCCACTGTACAAATCTCAAGTGCAAGATGTAGTTCCCATTGGTGAATCAAGGTATAGCTAAATCTCCTTTGTATTTCTCTTTTTGTTTGGATTCTTTTCCCTCAAATATCACCAAATTTAAACTGCCTTACAGTTTGGTTAGCATGCATGGTCACTAATCCCACCATGTGTTTTTTCCAAATCACAGGTCCCTTTCTTCTCACAGATGGACGATCAGCTTCTTGATGCCATATGTGAGCGATTAGTATCCTCCCTCAGCACTGAAGGTACCTTCATCGTTCGTGAAGGAGACCCTGTATCGGAAATGCTCTTCATTATTCGAGGAATATTGGAGAGCTCCACCACCAATGGAGGCAGAACCGGTTTCTTCAACTCTATAATTCTGAGACCCGGTGATTTTTGCGGTGAGGAACTACTGGCATGGGCATTGCTACCAAAGTCCACTCTCAATTTACCTTCGTCCACAAGAACGGTGAGAGCCCTTGGTGAAGTGGAGGCGTTCGCATTAAGAGCCGAAGATCTCAAGTTTGTTGCAAACCAATTTAGGCGTCTCCACAGTAAGAAGTTGCAGCACACTTTCCGATTCTACTCGCACCATTGGAGGACATGGGCTGCTTGTTTTATACAGGCCGCTTGGCGCCGGTGTAAGAGAAGAAAAATGGCAGAGGATTTAAGTATGAGGAAGTCATTTTCATTTGCTTCGGATGATCAAGTAACTGATGATGAGATGAGACCAGTGGAAGGCCATGATGAAGCTATCTCACAGGATACTTCTGAGGCTAATAAGCAGAATCTCGGAGTCATGTTACTAGCGTCGAGGTTTGCAGCAAGTACGCGGAGAGGAGCTCAAAAGACCAAAGGTGGTGAGACACCCAAATTACGGAAGCCGGATGAGCCCGACTTCTCAACTTTGCCTGATGATGATTAGTAGGTTTGATTTCTACTGGATTATATACTGCCCGAGGGAACGGTCTTCGGAATTTTATTTAGAAGTTTGAACACCTAAAAGTGGGTTTCTTATACCTAGTATAATATTAGAAGGTCCCATAAATTGCAAGTCTGAAGTGGCATACTTGTCTTTTGTTGTTACCAGTTGTGGGGAGAAAGATTAGGGCTACTTGCCACAGCTGGGTGGGTGGCATATTGATCTTATGTATATGATAACTAGAGCACCATATGATAACTGACCCATTCCCGATCTATAGATTGAACAGGTCACTGATTGGGTACATGTGGCACTATTTTTTGTCAACATTTGCCACTCGATGGGAAAGGACACCATGTAAAGATTTGGTGCATAGATGATTGCATCGGAAAATATCGTTGAAAAAGATCCCCATTGTATCATTCAAAGCAGTCATATTTCTTTAATTCAAACTGTGACCCCCACCAGATCTTCACATCGGGTCCTTTGCATCAAGTAGCATAGCTGAATGAAAAATAATACATGTATTCAATCAGTGACCCTTTCTAATCTAGATTCGGAACAGGTTGGTGACCCATGTACCATCTTGTAACACTGAAACAGTTTATATGAGGCATAGTCACCAAGTTGGGGTTCAGAAATAAGTGCCCAAATATTTGGAAGAAAATGAGAAAAATATTGGAAAGTTCGGAAAATAGTTGGGAAAAAATTGATTTTAAAAAAAAAATTAAAAAATAATAAAATCTAAAAATATGAAAAATAGTTTAAAAAGTCATGATTTATTGAAATAGTCCGGAAATATTTTAATTAAAAAAGTGACTTTCGAAAAAAATATGATTAAACTGTGATTTATTCATTTTAAGAATAAGACACTTTTTCAAAAAAAAGTCAGATTTTGGTGACTCTAATGAGGATATAAGATGTCGTTCGGAAAAAATCTCGGTCCATGTTTTCCCTGTTAGGTCAGCTGGGATTCAACATGTGAATCAAGATTGCATTTTCAGGAGACAAGTGGATCCGAGCAAAGAAACCAAACACTATTAATGTAAACAATAATTAATGATACATACAAATTGCTCTAAGAGAAATTACAATTCTCAGAATGCTCGAAGGAGAAATCCCTCATCTTGTTATACAGAAACTAATATCACAAAAACGATTGTGCTGCAATCTGGAATATCTACCGTGTAGCTCTCGATCATTCATCTTTTTTTTTTTACGGGTCATGCTTGCTCATGTCGTAGAACTCTATGTTCTTGTATTTTTGGGATATAATCTCTGCTTGAACTTTTCTAGCTGTGTCGGTTGCACACCCAACAAGAATGAGAACGGATGTGCCAGCGAATCCACGAAATGCAGTCAAGTGCGTGGTTTGTTCGATCACAGCAGGGCCAGCAGCCAGTACTGCTAAAAAGGCAGAACCGAGAACAGATATCCGGCTAAGAACCTGTGTTCAAACAAAAACTAGCATAATAAGATTCCAGATGACAACTGGTAGAATACGATTCCCAATGACTCTTAACACAAATTTCAGACTTTTCAGGTTTCTAATAAGAGCACCAATTAAAATTCTGCATCATTATTCAACTCATTAATTGAAATTGTTTACTCGGGTTCATTGAATTTTGACTCGAGAGAGTGGTAATGTAATGAATTGCGTTACTGCACTTCATGCTTTGCCTCATTGTTCGATGTGCCACATTGGTGTAGATGCTCATTTACCGACATTGTCAAGCAATGACCCTCTGGGATGGCTACTAACCAAAACATCATACCAATCAGACCGTTAAAAATTATATAATAATTATCATCTGATTGGAACCATATTTTATAAATGAGTGGAGAACTAGGACTTGTACCGCTATCTCAAATAAATGGGACAAGGCGATGATAACCAGCGGCTTCAAGGACTAATTTACAGGAAAGCATAGTATAAAAATTCATGCGAATTAAGAATGCTAAATTTCCAGAAAAGCAGTCCACAAAATTCATTTGGTATAATGAAACAGACCAAGTTTACAAAAAGAGATGCGAGGGTTCAATTGAACAAAATTAAAATCACGGTTAATTGAGAAATTTTATGAGATCTAGTAGCTGTTTGTAATCTCATGGAGGGTGCTGTCCTATAAAATTGGACAATGGGCACAGTTTCTAGTCTTTCTACAAAATCTGAAATTTTAAATAAAATATAGTAAAAGGCAAATGGTGATCACGTAGTTTAAAAACACTTATCTTGTGTTTCATGGTTTTCCATGTACAAGTTTAAAAAACCATTAAAAGAAATCAATATTTAAGTTAAGAGCAATCAGAATACAGACCCCAACAGATTGAAGAAATATATAGGATGTAGCATCAGTTCAGAAATTCACACTAATGGATCTACAGAGTCCAATACCACCCCAAATAGTTCTGCATTTAGGGAAGTCCCCTCTTCTTAAGAGAGCCACATACGAAACTATAGAGTTTCACTTTTATAGCAGCCAGTTGTTTGATCACGTGAGAGCTGTGTCAAGCTACAAAAAGGGTCTGGTAAGCTATAGATCGGTCATATGGGAAAGACTAACCAAGACAGAGTCGATATATTTGGGCAGTTTTGTCAAATAGGCCGCATCATTGCAGCGAGTGGAAGAATTCAAATTTATATTAGGGATTATTGTTTTCCTGGGTTGTCATAAGTTATTGAAATGATATATTTTTAGCAATTTGTTCATTACAAAAAGTAGACATGTTTTGTGCTACAGAGGAGAGAGAGAGAGAGAGAGAGAGAGAGAGAGAGAGAGAGAGAGAGAAATATTTGAATAATCCCAGGTAAGAAGCTATGTTGCTCATTTGAAATTAAGAAAACAAAGACTTACAGTTTTAAGGAATGCAGCTGTGCTCTTCCCAGGCCGGACAAGTGGAATTGAAGCACCTTGGCGCTTTAATTGTTCACTTACATCGTCAGGATCCAATTGCAGAAAAGTATAATAATAATTGAAGAAAGCTATTAATAATACATTGGTAGGGAGATATAAAGCGCCTACAAAAATTAATAAGGTTAAAAAATTAGATTTTGTAATATTTTATTATCAACCAACACAAAAAACTGTGAATAGTGAATATCCTAAGAAAATGGTGGAATATGTCAACATGGCATTGAAAGGAAATGTCACCACTACATATCTTACAATTGGAAAGCAATTGAGTAGCTTTACAATTCATTGCAGTTATAACCCAACATATATTTATAGGATACCTCTGTTCGCGCCTACATGATTTCTGAGCGTGCCTACGTTTGAAACCGACTAAAACCCATTGACTGCTTGAAATCAGACGATGCAGATCTTTTTTACCCTATTCTTCCACATGATGGATCTTGACACCATGAGCTTAACATCAGACAGTGTGTTTTTATTCCACGTGGCACATATCCCAAAAAAATGGCCCTAAACAGGTGCGAATAGAGGTACTCACCTTCACAATAACCCTGTGGACCACTGAAGACCCAGAGCACATTATGGCTACAACACCCACGAGATAATTAAAACAAATCCAGCAAATTAAATTTCTATACAAAGCTAGGAAACTTGGGCAATTATAATAAATCCATTGAATGGAAAGGTAATCTTTAGTTTGCAAGTGGTAGTGATGCATATAAGGATCTTGGAGTCACTTATTAACCCACTAAAAGGGATACATTCATCACGAGAAGCCAGGTGGTTATTATGTAGTATATGATGAAGATACAGATCAACCATGCTAACATATATGTGGTAGTATTGTTTTATTTCTCAAGTAGTTGCATTAGTGCTTCATTAATTTCAAGTCATACAATTAACTAGTTTTTTAGAGATGTTAGAGGATCTTCCTAACTTGAATCCTCTTAGAACACAGGAAAAATGCAGCCTGCATAATCTTCAATCCACCACCAGTGTTACCTAGCCACTTCTATTTTTGGGATTTTTGTCATGCTGATACTGGTGGCACTTGGACACTTCTCAACACAGCAAGATACTTCTAGACATGTATGAAAATATGACTTAATACCATCAAAATGTTCCTCATTTTGACACGATAAAATGAACGATCATTTTATAATATTAAAAATTGTGTAAAGTTTGGTAACTTGAAAATAAAAAACTTGCATCCTTGAGAACGATTTGTAGAATATAGTGTACTTCTAATTAAGTTCATGACATACATCATGTATCTTTTCATTACATATCTAAATTGGACCTCTAAGATTTTCCTTTAATTTTTTTTCTTTATGCATTCTTATTTTTTTAATTTTATTTTTCTTAAGGCCGTGCCACTGTATTGGAATCTTTAGAAATGGGCGTGCCAAATATTTATGATACCTTGACACTTGGCACCCATGCTACGTGGAAAGGTAACACTGTCCACCACTCATCTTTAGCCCTCTTATTGCCAGTATCGTAATGCTCATCAGTTTTAGCATGTTGTTCCTGTATTATCTTCATGTACTAAATTTCTATTGTCCTGTTATCACTGCTGCTTTAGCACTATCGTCATATTGGTAGGCTTCAACCTTTTATAATTGCCCAGCCTCCTCTTCAATTAGTTGTGATTTGTACTTGGCATCAGTTCATTGGCTGTTTATACTCCATTTACCTATATGCCTGACTGCGCTCCATTAGTTTTAACCAGAGTATAATATTAAATCAAGTTAAGCACGGAAAAGACGAAGGCTTCAAACACATAAAACTACCATGAAATCTTCTGCAAGAAGCTCATTCACAATCATAGATTTAATGTGATAAAATCTCCATTGGGAAGTAAAAGGGGAAGGGGCATAAGTTTCATCTGAATAGTGTAAAAGAAAATATGTATGAAGAAAAGTGATGGGAAGGAAGAGGGGACAGCCGATTGAGCAGATTTATGGGAAGGGAGAGGGGACATCGAAAGTTCAATTTAATTAATTGGACTGTTTGTTATATGTCAAAGGATGAGTGGGATATTGGCATCAGAAATCTTAAGGAGAAGAATCATGCTTTATTAGGTAAGTGGTTGTGGAGGCTTGGAAAGGAATGTTCTATGGGTGCAGTGTGGATGGTTCGATAATTGGCACGAGTGGAATTGGAGGAGCTCAGCCTGGTGAAGGGGTATCTGCCCTGTGGTGGAGAGCTTTGAGCAATGCATTAAGGTAATCAGATAGGGTTTTGACAAGATTCTTGACTGGGAGACTAGTTGTTGGCCATCAGGTTTGGTAGGCTATATTATATAGCTGTAAATAAGGAGGTTTTGATAAGGAATGTAACTTATATCATAGGTGATGAGAGCATAGTCATAAAATTTGCCGAAATTTTGAAAAAATTGCGAATAATTAAAGGAATTTGAGGTTCTGCGAATTAATCCCGAATTATTCACGATTATTCAAAAAATTGGGTGTTTTAAAAATTCGAGAATAAATCACGAATAATTCCCGATTTTTTCAATCAATCATGATTTTTAATGTTTTTAAGTTATTTATTTTTTACTTTTTTTCTCTCCGATTTTTCTCCGAACTAGCCAGATTTTTCAATTTTTAACCTTGCCAAATAATTGCCAAGCCCTGACTTGGTGACTATGGTTGAGAGATGGTAGGATCTGAGGAGGAATGAATCTGAAAGATGAAGGGACTTGAACGTTAATTGACCATACTTTCGAGCTGCATGATAGTTTTGGTAAATATCTGTTCACTGTTAAGCCATTTTATGATTTCTAAAGGCATGGATTTGAGGGGGACACTGAGTGGCCTCCTATGTAGTCATGTTTTTGGGGTGGACTGTGGCATGGGAAATAATTTTGATGGTGGAACAGCTAACCAACAGGGGTATGCGGCTGAGAAACCATTGTGTTATGTGTGGTGCTGGAGAAGAAAATGCATGCAAGTTTGCTAGATGGATGTGGTTTTGGCTTTTGCGCATGTTTGGGTTTAGCTGGGTTTTGCCTACGTCTTGCCGAGAGAGCTGATGAATGGGGGGGTGTGAAACCATGGATCAAAATCTCGGTTTCCCGATATGTATCATCCACCATCAATATCGACACGGTACGTATTGGTATCGCTGATATATTCAATGTATCGGCGATACAATGAAGAAAATGACATATATTGGGCATGTATTGCCAATACATACCCAATGTATCGTGTAACACTGGCCAGCAATACCAGTACGTATCGGATGACCCGATACGTACTGGTATTGTCCAAGACTTTGACCCATGGGTGAAACTTCAAGGTCTTGCTATGAATTTCTGGTTGTGCTGCTGGCTGTGACCTGGGCTATTTGGCTCGAAAGAAACGAGAATTTTTTAGGTTTCTGGAAAGCTACGTTGATGGTGATAAAGTTTGTGAAAGTTAGTATTGAGTTGGGGATAAGATGGCTGATGGGCAGTATTCAATAAAGAAAATAGGGGACCAGTGATGCATCCCAGGTTAGTTTTGTCCTTCAGCCAGGGCTCGGGTTTGGGTTGTGAGGTTTGGTGTGTTGGCCTGGTGCTGTTTTCAGTTTGGTTGTGTCCTGTTTTGTTTTGATTTCGTTTTCCATCTCTTGTTTGTTTGTGGTCTTGCAGCTCACTACATCACAGGTACGTAACCTTTTTTCCTTTCTTTACTTTCTTTCAGTATCATCCTTTTATTACCAGTCAAAATAAGAAAGGTATTTCCAATATATACCTTTACTCTGATTCCTTAATTTCTACAGCCGTATCAAAGGTGATTTTCAAAGACCATGGCGTTACATCTACTTGATTTGAAGACATGAAAAATCTTATGAGCAGGTTTTCAGTCTTGCAATATCAAGGATATTTGGAGTGAGATCAATTCTTGTGCTGACCTACTCGCTAAGAAGGGCCTTGATGAAGCTTCGGTGGTCTAATGGAACAACTATGATACTATTCTATTAGATTTGCACTTTTTCTTGAGAGATTTATTATGTAACTTCAATTTTTTTAATTTTCTCTTTTCATTAATGAAAGGGTTGCGACTTGGGACCCTCCAACAGTGCATACCTATAAAAAAAAGGTGTCATATGTAAGTACGGATCTCAGACCTTTACATGGGACTGTAAAGAAGTTCAAGCGGTCTATAAGTTGGGTGTGTGGGGAGAAAGGTTTTAAATCTCAGTACCAGCCATTCCATACCTTTTTTCAGTACAATCATTTGTACTGGTTGACACAAATGGTGAAGTCCCTTAAAAATCCTAATGACGGGCAGTATTAACCCTTTTGTACTGCCCTGGTCTGATACTAGAATCTACTGTGCTGGAAAATCCGGAATTTTAAGCCTTGGTGGGGAGTCATAAATAGGTCGAGAACTAGTAGTTCAATTAAATTTTTGGATGACATGCAACAGGAGAGGTCTCTTTGTTTAGGGTCTACTAATGCTACCTGGTTTGCGTTTTTGCTAGGTTCGAATTCGGGTTCGGGGTTCACAGTTCGCTAGTGCCGAGCGAATCCAGTTTGCTAGGGGTAGGGTTGGTTTCAATGTTATATGTTATTAGATATTGACTATATAATATAACGATATAGTTTTGAACATAAAATCAAATACTTCTCTCTTAGTAGCAGCTCTACCCTATGTAGTGCTAGTTATATATAGAGGGCGTGAGTTTGAATCTGCTCAAGCCCTAAACAGAACAAGTTTTAAAGCTAATTTTAGCACTTCACTGGTTGAAGCGCCACCCATCCCAAAAGAACCACAAACCGATTTGCTGCATACCAATTCGCGGTTCGGGGGTTGAAGTGAGCAAATTGGGTAACCTGGGGTCTACCAAGTTCATACAGTTCATAAGAAGGAGGTTGTCACCAGTGGCTATCTTGTTCAGGTATGAGGTAGTGTTGTTTGGGAGTGTCTATTGGAAAGACTTCAATGATGAGAAGAATGAGTCAATGGTTATGGGAAATTATGTAATTGTAAAAGTAATAAACTTTGGGCAGACGTAATAGGAGAAGTTTCCCTTTTGTAGCTTTACCCAATTTTGTATTGTTTAATAAGAAGTGAGGGGGCTTCATAGGTTAGTGTTCTATTTGGGTAAGAAGTAAACTTTTTTTGGGACCTTGTCTTTTGTAGAAATTAAACATGAGGTGAAGTGAGCTAGCAAAGGAGCCCTTTCAACCAGATTCTAATAGTGATCATCTCCAACAAGGAAAATCAAAATGCTCAATGAATGTATCAGCCAAGAAAGATGGAGAAATAATCATCTATTGATTCATTGCCCGCATGCGAACGGGATCAGGAGCCATATCTAGATCTCTTTGGCATTGAAGAGCTTAGGCAGGGGCATTAAAGGACAAGTTTCCCTTTGTCTAGGTTTACCTAAGTGTGAATAGTTCAATAAGAAGTGAGGAGGTCTTCATAGGTGATGTTTGAGTAAAAAGTAGACTTTTGGGGGGACCTTGTCTTTTCATAGAGATCTTAAACACATTGATTAGGCGTTTCACTTGATCAGAGAGTTTACAGATTGATTAGGCATTGAGTTGACCAGAGAGTTGGGGATGTATCTGTACCTAGAAATAATTTGGGTAGAACGTAATGGAAGTGAGATAGCAAAGGAACATTTTCTACTAACAGGATTTAAAAGGTGATCTTCTCCAACATAGGAAAATCAAACTCCTAAACCCACGTATCATGTCCAAGAAACACAATGAAATGAATTAATTTATTTATTCATTGCCTATTTGCAAAAGGGGCTCAGAATCTCTCTCTAGATCTCTTTTGCATCGAACAACTTAGGGTGGGGGCTGTTGAAGTTTAGTACCACATCAAGTATTCATAGCCTTGTCTCTCCTCTTATAGGATCCTGGGCCCCTCCACTCATTGCCAATTGGTTTTGAGATGGATACCCAAATTTATCATTGTATCAAAGCAAACCTTTCTCCACTCCACGTCATCCAGTTCAACTATCCACATGCTTTGGCTCAGTCCGGCCAACATGTGCGAGGGCGTGTTGAAGTTTAGTCCCACGTCGGGTATTCATAGCCTTGTCTCTCCTCTTATAAGATCCTGGGCCCCTCCACTCATTGCCAATTGGTTTCGAGATGGATGCCCAAATTTATCAGGGGCATGGGGACAAGTGTTTTGCTTGAGAGGAAAGGAATAACATAATCTTTGGTGAAAAATCTAGAAAAAAAATTCTATAAGGAGCAAAGCCTGAACATTGAGCGGGTCAATCTCACCCGCCAAAAAGGTCCAAAGCGTGCTTTCACAAAGAGTTTAACTGGATTGGCAGAGAGAGATTGATCCACACAAAACACTAACAACTCATCTAGAAATGACACTAATCTTGCATCATTTAATGGTTATCTTTAAGAATAAAAGTTCATGTGACGAGCACATCATACCGTACAATGTGTATAGTAGGTGTAAGAAGAGATCAGAAGCACGTGAGCCTCACGCGACACTTTGGATGGGCTATTGAAGACCCCGTGTGCAAATATGTGCGACATCCTAGAAGGCCCCATATTGGGAAGATGCGCCCATGGGATGGTTTGTTTAGTTTTAAACTATTGGAGTTGGCATCATTTACACTATCGGATCTTTCACAGATCGTGATGTCAGCCGTTAAATTTTCATCATCATTGACTTCAGCTAATCATTGTAGAGTACATAGATGATGCATTAAACGTTACTGTGTAACAAGGCACATGTGGTACATGAACCATTAAATTCGTCATGTACAGCGCACCCTTCAAAAAATGATCATAACTCATTCAGTATTCACCAGAACTGTGCGTTTCTTGGCTCGTTGGAAAGCTACTTCGATAAGCTTTAAACAAGACCAATCTCACATCAATCTGATGCCATTTGATGCTTGAAATTGATCATACATAAAAAAGGGTTCCAAATTGAGGCTTTTTGTGGTTAGCTTAAGTATTTGTTATTTTATGAACATTGTATTTTAGTCCATTAAAGTTAGAGTTTGTTTAGGGTTTCTTTGCTTAAGTATATATTGTGAAGAGCTTTTATTCTCTAGACACAACTTTGATTATTGAATGAAATTTGAGATTTCTATAAGCAAAGAGTGATTCTTCTTTGTCTTCCCGTGATGGGTTTGGTGTGAGGCCAATTTATCTTCTCAATTCTTTCTCTTAATCTTTTCTATTGGTGCAAGATAATTTATTTTTTTCTTTTTTTATGACTGCAGTTCATATTTTTAACTTTAGAATGAAATTTCCTTATATTGAGCTTTCTAGTTGCTAGAATTCTTTTGAATCATATTATTTCTTTTTCAAAGTTGTTTTCCCATCTTGTTCATGCTTCCTTAATTTTTGTCTTTTGAATGAAGAAAACCCTTTTATTTTGAAACCCTTGTTTTCAATCAACCCTTCATATCCTTATATTCTTCAATTCCTAGAATGGAATCAAAAGACACCATACTTGGTGTCGTTTGAATCCCTAGACTAGAAGGAAATCGAGTTCTACCTTTAGAATCCTCAATTCCAGTTTTAGAGGAACCGCCATGCCGGATTGAACACTGGTCGGAATAAGGCCTAATCGCTATAGTGAAATGCAGTAATAATTTTAGGGATTTTAGCTTTAAATATTTTGCTTTCGTAGCTGATTAATTATCAAATTAATTTTGGTCATTGCATTTATTGTTTAGTCCTGCATCACCATGGATTAAGGAGCCAAGATCTAAAACCAGAATGGAGACTATATATATATATATATATATATATATATATATATAAAAGGGCCACCCATGGGGGTAGAATTTTGGCACTACCCACGAGCCAGCTGATCGTTGTGTGGCACCTAACCAGAAAATCGGGTGCCACGAGAACTTGGACAAGATCGATCAGGCCACCCAAAAAACTTGGGCAGGATTCGATGCTTATCCACCTTTAAAAATGTGGTCAAAGTTGGGTATGCATGCATGTAGGTGGGCATTACCCTATGTTTGACCCATGATTTGAAGGGAAGAAAGGTCTTCAAAATCATTTTTTATAAATCACAGGCCCCATGGCTGTACTACCCAAAACAGGTGTTTTGGGTGGGGGGATCACATTCCACATGGCATTGATCTAGCCCACGTAGGTAGCGCTTGGGCGCTACCCTCATGCCCTGTATATGTAAAAATATATCTCTGCATGTGTGTGTGCAGAAAAGGGACCCATAGTGGCACTGTGAACCCTAGAACAGTGCCCTTTGTAGTGCTATGTGGCACCCATTCCCCCCAGGGTTTCACCCCTTCTTAGGGGGTTTTAGTAAAAAAGTATATATGTACGGCCTTGATCTAACAATGTGAAAATGAATTGTTACTTGATTTTTCAAGTCACCATTCATTTGTAAGACATTGACCACCATTAATCATGGAGATTAAACTAGTTTTTTTCAAATGGTCATTGAACAACCTTGCACACCTCGACTTGGCACCCAAATGATGATGTTTGTGTCCTACATGTGTAAAGAGCCAAGATCTACAACGAGAATGAGGACATTAGCGATCTAAACAACATATATAAGCAACTGCTTAACAAAGTGGCTGAGTGTTTTCAATAGAGAAATAACTCTACTGTTATACCTTAGCTTCTCTCCCATATTGATGCGTATTTTAGGTTCGCCTGATTAAATCGTGATCGGATAAAGAGGAGATGTCAAAAGAGAAAGTGAACCCACGAATGAGTTTTTAAAAAAAAAAAGACCCGTTTGATCAAAAAGAAAAAAATCCAAAATTTATTAGGGTCTCTAACTTTTAATCCCATCACTTTTATGTTTGGCCTATTTTGAAGTGTCAAACGAAGTCAGATTGATACAAAATTGATCATATTTTAAAGTTTATCGAAGTAGCTTTCCAATGAGCCAAAATTTGAGCAATTCCAACAAGTATTGAAGAAGTTATGGTCAATTTTCGGAGGCTGCACATAAAGTGACGAATTTCAAGAATCCTAATTGAATTGGGATTAGTTTCTTTTATTATTTTATTTTTAAAAGTAAGAGTTGTTTATTTTATTAGAAATAGGATTAGTTTCCTTATTGTTTAGGACTTTATTGTTTTAGAAGAATGAGGATATTTCTTTTATTTGAATTAGGAATTAGAGTTATACTAGGATTTCTAATTTTATGCATTGGTTAGCCTATTTAAAGGCTTGTAAACACTTTTATTATTAGTTTTTGGTTAATGAAAATTGCTTATGCAAATTGAGAGTTCTAAACTTTCGTGAGGGTGTGATTCTCTCAAAACGAAGAGCGATTCTTCGATTCCCGCTTGCGGTTTGGTGCGAGGCCAACTCTTCTTTCATCTCTATCTTCTTTAGATCTACGGTTTGCGTAAGTAGCGTAATCCTAATTATTTTATTGATCTCATAAAAGCCCTAAATCAATATTTTGTTCATCATTAATTTTATTAGCCTTTTATTTTCGTTTGGTATCGAGAGAACCCGCTTGCGAGTTCGTTCGATGCCCTAAAACTATCGAAGATCTAGCCGTTCATAAGAACCCTAGTCTTCTAGATCCGCGATAGGGAATGTACACGAAAGTAACGCTATTTTGGGCCGAAATTAAATCCCTAATTGAATTTCTAGAATTTTCGTGGTAATTTGTTATGAGAAATTATTATTTTTTAATTGATTAAATTAATTTTAATTCTAATCTCAGCCCTAGCATTGCATTTAATAAGTTCCCGCATCACATACTGAAAAAGAAACTGCTTAACGTAAGAGCAGTCGGATGACTCCTTTCCTCCTATGTAAGCCGTTCTTTAAATATTGTGAAGTGTCTTTATTCCACTTGGCTGGGAGTCTGGTGTCACTTCTATCCTGCCTGGATAACCACTTCTATTGCAGGAATAAGGAAAGACAGATAAAAGATGGGGTTGGCGAGAAGTGGTTTTCATCTCCTTTCCCTTGGTAGGCCAAATCCCTCTATCCGTATGTGCGTGTGTATGTGGCAGGACAAGGGGAAATGATTCGAGTGCAGTGTTTTAACGCTGCACTCAATTTCCTTTTCCCGTGTCACGTGTCCCCTAGGTTCATCATTCCTAGTGTTTTTTATAATTTTTTTTTGTAAATTCACGTGTATGGCCTTGATCCAACGACGCAAAAAACTAATGGTAAATTGATTTTCTCATGTGGTCAATTGTAGTTAGAATTTTTTTTGGGCGGTCTTTGATCGACCATTTTCAGGTCCATGTGGCACCTGATCTTGTGGTTGGGTGCCACATGGCACTCAACTGGTTAGAAGTATATATATATATATATATATATATATATATATATATATATATATATATATATATATATATATATATATGCCCAGGGATATGCGTCCGGGCGTAGAGATATCTCTACGCCAATTGATATGAGCGCGACACGTGGTGCCCTTTTTGTGAAGTGATGGGTGGCATAGATCCCACTTTACTAACTAAGGTTATACTTTTAGGAGTTAAATACCCTTTCAGCTGACATTCTTGACTTTTTTATAGTCTCTTCTTTTCTCTATTTTTCCAAAAAAGTGTCGGACTTTTTCATGCATATTTTACTCAAAAAAAGTGGCGCCCGATAGCAAAGTGCTAGCACCTCGGGGACCGAAGCGCCAACACCCCGAAACGAAGCGCCAATGCCCCTAAAACGAAGCATCAGCACTTCGTTTAGGGGCGCCGACGCTTCGAAAAAAATAAAATAAAATTTATCGAAGCGTCGACACCCCTAAAACGAAACATCGACGCTTTGTTTACGGGCGCTAGCGCTTCCATAAAAAAAAAATTAAATCGAACCGCCGGCGCCCCTAAACAAAGCGTTGGCGCTTCGTTCTAGGGGCGTTAGCGCTTCCATAAATAAAATAATATAAAAAAAATAAAAAAAATTGAAGCGTCGGTGCCCCTAAACGAAGCGTCGGCGCCCCTAAAACGAGGCACCGACACTTCTTTGTAGAGGTGCTAGCGCTTCGCTACCGGGCGGCGGGTGCTCATATTTTTTTTAGTAAACTATACCTGAAAAAGTAAGTATGACACTTTCTTAGAAAATGAGAGAGAAAAAAAAAAGTTTAAAAAGACTTCTAAAAAAGTCGAGAATGACGGCTGAAAAGGAAATTGACTTTTAAAATATTTTAAAAGTTTAACTCTAGTTAGCAAAGTGGTTCCCATGCCACCCATCACTTCACAAAACGGCGCTACGTGTCGCGCTCATATCAATCGGAGTAGATTGATATGGGCGCGACACATAGCGCCCTTTTGTGAAGTGATGGGTGGTATGGGAACCACTTTACTAACTAGAGTTAAACTTTAAAATATTTTAAAAGTTATATTCCTTTTTAGCCGTCATACTTGACTTTTTTAGAAGTCTTTCTTTTCTCTCTTCTTCTAACAAAGTGTCAGATTTACTTTTTCAGATATATTTTACTCAAAAAATATGAGCGCACGGTGGAGAAGTGTTAGCACCTCTGCAGAGAAGTGTTGGCGCCCCGATTCGGGAAAAAAAAAAAAAAAAAAAATTTAATAGAAGCGCTAGCACCCCAAAACGAAGCGCCATCGCTTCGTATTTTTTTTTTTTTATATGGAAGCCAATGAAGCGCCGACGCCGTTTAGAGAGCCATTGAAATTTTTTTATTTCCGTTTAGGGCGTCGACGACTTCGGATTTTTTATTTTTATTTTTAAATGAAAGCGCCAGCGCTTCAATAATTTGTATTTTATTTTTTTTATTTTTTTCGAAGCGCCTGCGCTTTGTTTTAGGAGCGTCGGCACTTCGTTTCGGGGTGTTGGCGCTTCGCTTCCGAATTGCTAGCGCTTCGCTACTGGGCGTCACATTTTTTGTATAAAATATGTATGAAAAACTAAGTCTAACACTTTCTTGAAAAAATAGAGAAAAGGGACTTTTAAAAAGTCAAGAATTACGGCTGGTAGAGTATTTAAGCGTAACCCTAGTTAGTAAAGTGAGCCACATGCCACCCATCACTTCACAAAAAGGACGCTACGTGTCGAGCTCCTATCAATATGCGCAGAGATATCTCTACGCCCGAGCACATATCCCCGGGCCTCTATATATATATAGATAGAAAGAGAGAAAGAGAACTCCATATGAATAGTTGGAAGCAAGAAAATCATTTCAGATTAGAACAACGGAAGCACCTTCAGGGGATGCTACCAAGCTCAATTTCAATGATCACTCCATTAGCAATCCAGTAGACAGGCATTGAAGGTTTTTACTATTAGAAGAAATTTGAATTATGAAAGCTCATATTGAGGGTCATTTTGTTAAAGAGATTTTAAGAATGTGATCGGGTAGTTCTTAAGTTAATCATCGATCATAGCATTTTAGGTCATTTCTTTATGACACTTCGATCCATTATGGATTTCAACATCTTGTCTAGACACAGAATGTCAAGGAACATGTTACATTGGTTATTTCCCATTAGTCTTTTTATTTTATAACTTGGGTATCCGGGCCTCTTAGAGCACCCGACTTATCCACAGGCACGTGCGCACCCCAAGTTAGCACATGCCGGGTCAGCACAGGATATAATACCTAGGGTGGCCTCAAGGGGGGGGGATTCGAACTAAGGTCTCCCGCTTCCTGAGGCGGGTACCTGGCCAGCTCACCAAACCCCTTGAGGTTTCCCATTAGTCTTTAGCTAAAGGTAAATTTGTCTTTAGCTAAAAACTAAAAGCTAAAAGGAAAAAAAAAGGTAAATTCTACGTTATCAGTTTATCAGTCACATAGGTGTTAGATATGTTAAAACTCAATTGCATTAATTGTAAATTTTTGTTTTGAATCCAATCAAAACTTCAAGCAATATAAAAGATGTTGATGCAAGCAATTTCATTTTTTTTCTGTTCTGGTAAGTGGTAGCTGGCAGAAAGGTCAATTCCACCAGAGAAAGAAGAGTTACAATAGAATAAGGATTGGCCAGATCTGAATACTCCCTCTTTTGTTAGACCATCTACTTCATATTTGCAGCTCTAGAGATGAGGGAGAATGTGAAGAACTTGTTAGATAGCATGTCCCTAATTTCTATTACATTCATAAATTACAGCATGTTCTCTTGAAATGAGAATAAAAAATAAAACCCCAATAAACCAATGGGTACTTTTAAATTCACCCACCGAATCCTTGAGTTCACCCACATTGAAAACCCCATTCAGACAGTCAGTTTTTTAATTCATGTGGCACACATCCCAGAAAAGTGACCTTTACAACGTGGAACTCACCACTCTCAAATACGTGATTTTAAGGTTACATTTTTGGGATGTGTGCCACGTGAATTTAAAAAACTGTCCATCTGATGGTACCCCCATGATCTCAAGATCCATCGTGTGAAAGATTGGGGCGACAAACGACCTCCATCGTCTGATTCAAAGCAGTCAATGAGTTACAGCGTGGGTCAACTGAAAGATTTGGTGGATTTAAAGGTAATCTAAACCAATTCATATTGAACCTAATAAACGCTTACTCTTTTTATCACGAAAGAAGAAATTCATTGTAAGCAAAAATTACAACGACCATGCCAAGGAGAAATAAATGCTTATTGTTAAATAAGTTTATCAGTAAAACATTGAATATGCCTTTACCTCCTGGGTTTAAAGCAAGTGCAGCGTTCTTTAAAGCAGCCACACCAGTGAACCGTGCTAAAGTACCAGGAAGAGCTAATGAGGATGTTGAAAATATGATAGGCATCACCCCCGAACTATTTACCTGTGTAAGTAAAACTGTTAGGATAAAAAAGATTGTGAAGCTTATGTAGAGGAAATATGTTACTCAAGATCAAAATAATTATTGACATGAAGCATGACAGAATAAATATATATAGGTCAAATGATAAAACACCACAGTATATAAACTGAGATGAATCAAAATTGAAATTAGTCGCAACCGCACATATGTAGAATTGAAAGTTGAACTTTTTAATTTATGCTTAAAATCAACAAATAAACTGCTGTCTAATTTGTTATAAATGGTTGTCTTACAAAATTATTAAATTGCTATGTAACCTTTCTCCTTTCTCCTTTCTCCTTTCTCATTGTTTCTTTCAGGACTTGATAACAAGGCGGACTTTTTGTATGGGGTATGAGCAGGATGGACTCTACTCCTTCGAGGACAATAGACCTTTAGCACCATCTTCGAGTCTCCGTATTTTCCTGAGTCTAGTCATAGGGTTTTTAGTCAACAATAGATACTTCGAGTCTTTGGTAGGCTCGATTAGGACATGCCAATTTTCAGAATTTATCTTTAGTATTCTCTTGAAAGAAGTTGAGGTATGTCTAAATTTCAATGTTAAACATGAGAACTTTTTAAACATACTCATTCTAGTTATCCTTCACATTTCTCATGATAGTTAATTAGATATTATCCATAGTGCTGTTTGGGGACCTTCCCATCTTTCTTCGTTTGATGGGTTTAGATATTGATGATCACTCTCGCTACATATGGTTTATTTGCTTTAGACTGGAGATGAGGTTCTTCGTACCTACATCAATTTAACTGCCATGACCCACACTTTGTTTGCGAAATCAAACAAAACTCATTGGTATGATGATAGCGGGGAGCATACTTCTGTAGACTTTAGTTCGTATCTCGAAAAAAAGTATCATGCCTCAATGCTTTTGTCCTTACACTCCACAACATAATGGTGTTAAAGAGCATAAGAATAGAAATCTTATGGATGTTACAAAATATCTTGGTATGCATGTTCCCAGTTTTATTGGTCTGTGGCTCTTCTTATGGTCACTCATTTGAATTCTAAGTGGTCAGACTCCCTTGGTACATTATTAAGCCCTGGAGCTACCTTGTTTGATATCAATATTATAATATCGCGGTGCATGGTATTGTCTAGGGCCTCCCAGAGGCACAAGTCGGATGATAAATCCTATCATTGTATCTTTCATGGATATTCTGAAGTATCTAAAGGCTATCAGTATTATGACCTCTCTATGCTTAATCATAAAACCCATTTGCACCAGGTGACGTCCTTGCCAGGAGGAAGATCAACAAGCTCTCAAGTCTGATTCATCTCAAGTGCCCCTATTTCTTCAAACATCGCTGCTAACCTAGAAAGGTGGTGAAGAGCCTTAGAAACCATGCGAGGGATAGAAACAGCTGAAGTCATGGCCAAAGAATCTAGATACCAAGGAGATAAAGCTTGATACAAAACATAATGAGCATTAAAGTGAGCAGTGGCACAACTCTGTCTACTTTGAAAAGAGCGATGGATAAGGAGAGATCATTAGGAGTAACAATATACGGGGAAACAACATCTGATGAAATAGAAGGAACCAATGGAGAAGATGGTGCTGGTATGTCTGAAGGACCTGGTACTAGAAGATCAGAATGCATAGATATATCAGCAGGAGGCATTGACTGACTTTGCTGATGATAAGTATACTTGAGAGCATGATTCAAAATTTGGGACGAAAACGATATGTATCGTCCGATACGTATCAGTTTCGGAAGAGACCGGGTCGATACATTGCAATGTATCGACCCATATATTCCTTATATTTTGGTATGTATGATGTATCAGATGATACATACCAATATATTGTCCAAAAATGATACGAATGGATTTAGAGATGGTCGATATGTACAGATTTTGATCCTTGCTTGAGATGATACATACCAATATATTGTCCAAAACTGATACGATGGAAATCGAGATTTTGATCCTTTCTTGAGAGTCGCTTGATCAAGGCATCCACTTGACTTTTGGTGATGATAAGTATATTGAGTCACTTGATCACCTATGGAGGAAGGGCCGATAGGTGGAGGTCCTGCAGGTAGAGAATCAAGAGGAACATGCAGCGTACAAAACTCCTGACAAAGCAGTGAAGAGGGAGAGTGCTAGCATTACAAAGCTCCGGTGTGGCAAAAGGATTTACACAGATGCTTTGTTTGGACTTCAGTGCAACCTTTCTTGTTGCTAAGCTTACTTCAAATTAAGTTATCATTTCCTTAAATGCTCGTCATCATTGGCCTATTTACCAGCTTAATGTGAAAATTGCCTTCCTTCACAGGTATTTCAGTAAGGACATCTATATTGATACTCAACTTGGTTTCGGGCTTCAGGGGAGTTTGTGGAAGGTGTGTCACCTTCTCAAATCAATCTATGACTTAAAGTAGTTTGTGCTTGTTCCATTACTTCAGAGTTGTGGTGCACTGGTGCTTATTATGGGCTTCTCTTGATGTCACTCAAATTATACCTGCTTCATACAACTTAATCAGGTCATAGGACTATATTATCGGTAGATGTCAATGGCATTATTGATATTGGTGACAGTGTTGCCTTCATCACTCAAGTGACGGCAGAATTAAGATGGACATTTGAGGTGCAAGATTTAGGTTATCTCTATTTCTTTATTGGTATCGAGATTGCTTGCACTTTTTGTGGCATTTCCAGTTCTCAGCAAAAATATGCTCTTGGCCTATTACAACCACTAGCATACTTAGGTGTAGACTTGTAAGCCTCCCATGGATTCAACACATCATCTTCATGTTGATGTTGGTGAGCATCAACGTCCTGTTGGGTGTCTCATAAACTTGATAAGCACTTGACCTAACCTCACATTTGCAGTTGGAGCCGTTGACTAGTTTATACGTTCTCCCCAGGTGTCCCACATGGAAGTTGTACATTGATGACCTTATGCTATATTATGTCTTCACTTGGACGAGGACTTTTCTATTTAGAAGTTGAGCATTCTCCTATCAGTTTTTATTAATGTGGATATGATGGTGCTCCCAGTCTATCACTGCTCCATGTCTGATTAATGTGCTTGTGGCATAGAAAAACTCTTGTTGTGTCATGATGCAGTGCTATCTGATTATCATGTTATAACTCATGGTACCGGCAAGCTCTTATGATTACGATCTTTCCTTACAAAATTGGGATCTGCTCCTTCCATTCTCACACCTCTTCACTGTGACAACAAGGATAAAATTGACGACTTTTTGTCCTTCATGAACAAATGAAGCATATTAAGGTCAAAGTTAACATCCTTTGTGAGAAACTCTAAATTGGAATCTTTGATACAACGAACGTCTCCTCTTCTGAAAGTTAGCTGACATGGACCCATCTCTTCTCCCAGATGATTTGGTCAAGCTAGGTGATGCAGGACGGACACCAAAACCCTAAATGCAATGGCTGAGATTAATTTGAATCCATAAAATTATTAGTAAATTTCACTCTATCGATTGGGCTTATTTTGATCCATGTTCAATCCGGTATGACAGTGCCTTTAAAATTAGAATCCAGGATTCTAAAGGTAGAACTCAATTTCTGTCTAGTCTAGGGTATCAAGCGACAACCAAGTATGGTGTCTTTTGATTCTATTCTAGGATTTGAAGAATATAGGGATCCAAATGATTGAAACAAAGGTTTCAATATAAAAGGATTTTTTTATTCAAAAGGCAGAAATTAAGGAAGCATTGACAAGATAGTTAAAATAGAAATGGCCTAAATAGGACAATAATTTGATGAAAAAGAATTCCAGCAACTATAAGGCTATGAACTAGAATCAAAAGGAAAGGAAACAAGAAATTATCTTGCACCAATAGAAAAGATTAAGAAAAGAATTGAGAAGACAAATTGGCCTCAAACAAACCCATCGTGGGAAGACGAAGAAGAATCACTCTTGCTTCTAGAAATCTCAAATTTCATTCAATAATCAAAGTTGTGTCTAAAGAATAAATTCGCTTCACAATATACACTTGAGCAAAGAAACGTAAACAAACTTAACTTTTAGTGGACTAAATTAATCTAATACTAAAAAAACAAATACATAAAACAAACCACTAAAAGCATCGAATCAAACGGTCACAGATAGCTCAACTTTCAATCCCCTTTTTAATGTATGGCTAAGTTTCAAACATTAAACGACGTCAAATTAATGCGAAATTAGTCTTATTTGAAAGTTTATTGAAGTAGCTTTCTAACAATGTAAGGAACGTGCAATCCTGATGAGAATTGAGCAAGTTATGCCCATTCTTAAGAGGTTGCGCTATAAGTGACGAATTTAATGGGTCATGTATCACATTACATACACGGTTCCTATGACCTAGACTAAAGGAAAACACTTAAAATAAATACAAGCATCCTATGTAAACTAATGGACCAAAATAAAAGTCTTACCACACGACCAACAATTTAAATTCATTTGTCAACAGCCCATCATAGCGATCATTACTCTCCCTCCCCCCCCCCCCACCCATCCATCCTACCCTAAACCTAATAGGTAGTACCAAATACATCTAACTTTATTATATTCCAAAAACATTTTTTTTGTATCTAATTTTAATTCAACTTCAAATTTAAGGATCCAAAAAGGAGTTAGTTGGTTTACTTCCAATACTAAAAGAGGAACGGAATTAACCCTAATTTTTGTGGAAGAAAGATGCACACTTAAGTCTATAAATAGAAATATTATACCATCAACATGCCTTTACTTCAGGTACGACTGTGACAGTTTGTAATGCCAAAAAGTCAATTAGGTCTTGTGGCAAGGAACAATCAGTTGGATGGAGTCAATATAGATAGAACCACACTCATACCGGAAGGCAATTCATGAGGTTTTTTAAATCTACCAGTGAAATACACGCGAAATACGTGCAGGATCATTATTAGGACCATCCTACTTGCTGACCATCGATGAACTGATTGGATCAACAAACGAAAGTTGGTAGTAGTTATTATATGGAAGTAAATGCCTCCGCCAGTCGGAAGAAGTAAAAAGTCATATCAAAACCCATAGCTACTTGTTCTAAAAAACAAGTGTGATCCTTCCTACACAATGAAATATGCCAACATGAGGAGGTACACATTTAATAGTTATATCCTCTGCAATCGCCTGAATCTAGAGACGCTCCTCGAACCTTTAAATGGTTGACTAAGGGAGTACAACTCTACTGAAGCTTAATTTAATAGAGTGAAGTTGTGCCCTTAAGCACAGTATCAAAACTCAGCTGATACCAATACTTTCGGTTTCGTCGAGAATGGTATCGGGGGTCAGAATCGGCTGATACTGCCTCGGTATCAGCCGGCACTGACCGATACAATTACTCTTTTTCTAATTGTTTTACTTATATATATATATATATATATATATATATATATATATATATATATATATATATATATATTGGCCGATACATGTCGGTCCAAGATGGACCGATACCCGATACCCGATACCGATACCGATTCCGAGTTTGATACCTTGCCTTTAAGTGTATAGCAGCTGCTACACTCAGATGATATTCTTAATCTTAAAGCACAATAAAGCATGGAACTCTGAAACCAGGGGAGAGCATAACAGTGAACACGGACTTCAAGTACAAACCTTAAAAGGAAGGTAGGCAGATTTCTCAAGTCCCCCACTTCTACTACTATATCTCGAAGCATAGTTAAGTGGAATTTTCCTCTCAGCTTCCTGAAACCCTTTGTTGAGACACTTGTTAACATGGAAACGGTTTCAAGTTTCAGGCAAACTGACCTGAATGATGAAATAGAAGTTACCTGGACATAAACAATACCAAGAACTAATAGGAAAAATGAAATGAGAATGGCAATGAGACCGATGTAATTTCCGTCCTGGAAAGCCTGTACAACTGTCCTCCCAAAAGATGCCGGCAAGTACGAGATAATGCTTGTGAAAATCAAAAGCGATGTTCCATTTCCAAGTTTCAGGTCAGAAATTCTTTCTCCAATGTATGTTGTAAGCACTGAGCCAAGTGTCAGCAAAGTCACGGACGATAGAACCCATTCAGTACTGAAATCATTGACATAGGGACGGAGGAAAAGTACTTGCCCGATAGCCTGCCACATAAATTAGAGTGAGATTATGGTAAATAATTCAAGCAATCTATGAACTGTTCATTAGTTCATTGAAAAAATTACTATGGTAAGCAGTAACGTAGATTTTATAGAAGACTATAAGAGATATCTAGTTTTACAAGCTAATGAATCTATGAATAAAAAATAAACTTTTTTAGTTTGTCTGTTCTTCTCTATGATATTCAAATGCTTTTTAATCATTTGTATCATGTTTGGACGAGGAAATCTCTGACTCGTGTTGTTGGGTGGAATTTGTCCTGTTTTTTACAACATTCGGGATGAACTTTTTGCTCGACTCGCTAAAGAAGGGGACAGGATAGATGGGCTTGTATGAGGGAATTTTATCCCCCCTAGTGCAGCCATATTTTGGCCCTTCAACCTAGCTCCTCGCTAATGCGTTTCTTGTATCTTTCCAATTATTTTTCCAATAAAACCTTTCATCAATTACAAGATGAAAATTGTTTGTATCATGGTTGTGAATATAATAATCCACGGTTAGTAAAATAGTAGATGAGTTATTCTTTGACTGCATAGTATTGTAGTAGCTGTTAGAATCCTGTTTAGTCATTAGTTTATCTTTACTTTTGTTATTCTCATATTTTCATATATACAAAACAATTAACAATGTAGTCCTTTGGGACATCTCTCTACTTGATGTATTCTCAGTTATGTATCGGCAAATTCACGAAAAACAATGGCAAAGAGATGCCCAAATAAAACTGGAAATATAAATAAAGGAGCATAAACTTGCTACTTAATTATATTAACAAAACATTCAACAATATCAACTAAAATAAAGAGGCGACAGCCTATATAGGCTTTACAATTCTCATGCAACCCCAAAATAGAACTCCGACTCTAACTAAAACACTTAAGAAGACATTCGTTATTTATCCTAATTTTATTTCCTAAACAGTTGAGGAAACTAAAGTATAATTAAAACCTATTTACAGCCCTGTACCAAATTCTCAGACTTTCTTAATAGTCCTTACATAAATGGTAACTACGTACAAATTGCCATACTTTAATACTTAATCTTTATTATCAATCAAAAAAAATTCTAACTACTGTAACGACCGAGATATTTCGTTATCTAGTCCTTAATTATTTGCTAGATTTGTAATTATGATTAGTTTGATTGATTTGATTAGTTGTTGCATATGAGTATAATGCTTACTTTATTTTATAATGACCTGTAATAATTAATTAATCTAATTAATATACCCTAAAATCTTTTAAATATGTGTTAATAATAATTGGTATGCGTTTAGTAATGTTTGATGAACTTTTAAAATCTGTTAGTAAATTAATTAAAGACCCAATAACTAATTAAAAACCCATTAAGTAATTATATACCCAATAATTAATTAAAGGCTCATTAAGTAACTAAAGACCCATTAAGTAATTAAAGACCCATTAAGTAATTAAAAGCCCATAGAATCATTTAAGACCCATGTAGGAAACCTTAAAGTATTATAAATAGAGTTAGATCTTAAATAGGAAACCTTAAAGTATTCTAAGTAGAGTTAGATCTTAAATAGGAAACCTTAAGGTTTCCTATTTAAAATCTAACTCTATTTAGAATACTTTAAGGTTTCCAACATGGGTCTTAAATGATTTTATAAGCCTTTAATTACTTAATGGGTCTTAAGTTACTTAATGGGTCTTTAATTAATTATTGGGTTTATTGGGTCTTTAATTACTTAATAGATCTTTAATTAATTTACTAATATATTTTAAAAGTTCATTAAACATTACTGAACGCACCGTAATTATTTACTAACACATTTAAAAGATTTTAGGGTATATTAATTAGATTAATTAATTATTACGGGTCATTATTATTGACTCAGAAATTTTGAAATCAGTAACTCTTTCTTCTTCCACTTAACCTCAAAAATCAGATAGAATAAATTAATTGAAGGAATTAGGAAATGAGACTTTATTTATAAATTTTTTTTTTTACAAATCCTACTCTAAATAGGACTTAATAAATCTACTCTAAGTAAGATTTAAAAGTCCTAAGTTATATTAGTCACCTAGGTGGCTAGAAAATATACGTAGCCACCCAGGTGGCTAGAAAATGTTTTTAGTCACTCAGGTGACTAGAAAAATACTCATCCACCTACGTGGCTAGAAAAATACTTATCCACCTAACTGGCTAGAAAAAATACTTATCCACCTAGGTGGCAAGAAAATATTCTTAGCCACCTAGCTGGCTAAAAAAATACTTATCCACCTAGGTGACTAGAAAATATACGTAGTCACCTAAGTGGCTAGAAAAATACTTATCCACCTAGGTGACTAGAAAATATACGTAGTCACCTAGGTGGCTAGAAATATACTCATCCACCTATGTAGCTAGAAAAATACTCATCCACCTAGGTGGTTAGAAAAATACTTATCTACCTAGGTGGCTAGAAAATATACGTAGTCACCTAGGTGGCTAGAAAAATACTTATCCACCTAGGTGCATAGAAAATATGCGTAGCCACCCAGGTGGCTAGAAAAATACTCATCCACTTATGTGGCTAGAAAAATACTAATCCACCTAGGTGGATAGAAAATATACGTAGTCACCTAGGTGGCTAGAAATATACTCATCCACCTATGTGGCTAGAAAAATACTTATCACCTATGTGGCTAAAAAATATACGTAATTACCTAGGTGGCTAGAAAAATACTTATCCACCTAGGTGGCTAGAAAATATACGTAGCCACCTAGGTGGTTAGAAAAATACTCATCCACCTAGGTGATTATGAAAAAAGAATGACGTACGAGAGAAGAATCTTCTCTCAATCCGCGTGAAGACGAAAACTTACGCAGCTCTTTCAGCCGCTCATTTCATGAAAACCTTACGGGAACTGTAGGATCGTAACTTCTATAACCGCTACCATAAATCTATAAATAGCAAACCCGTCCTCATGTCGGGATCCCGAAAATTCTAATAGAAGACCTCTGCCGAAAATATCTTCAACTCTTTTGACAAAAGATTTTAGGGTATCCTCGAGATTCTGATTATTCCTTTCTTCTTTTTTACTCTCTATTTTTAAAAGTGGACGAGAGGAATAAGTGACATTTAGGATCCCGAAAATTCTATTTTTAAAAGGGATATGCTTAGGATAAGAGCTACGGCTCCTCCTAAGTAGGATTTATGGTTGTAATTTGGGATTATGCGTTACGACTCGTACCCAATCTCTTGCGTACTTAGAAATAGTTAAGCCACGTGGGTATGACCCTGGGCATAACTCTTAGTACACTCGGATTGCAACCACGAATTTAATGCTTATATGGGTTGCAATCATGAACCCGAAGAATGATTTCGAACTATGATACCTAAAATATTCATCTATGATAATTAGAGTTTTCCTCGCTGTTCGGATCATCACTACCTCAAATGAGGGTTTGGACCTTAACCTCGAGATCAAAAATTCTGTAACGGTAGAATCGTTGACTTTTGGTCAAACGATCATAATGTGAGATCGTAAGGAGATCCAACGGTGGATTTATTACGTATTGACCAGATCTTATGAATTTGGTCAAATCTAATTGTGGAATCATTGACTTTTGGCCAAATGGTCATAATGTGAGATCGTAACAAGATCCAATGGTGAATTTATTACGTATTGATCAGATCTTATGAATCTGGTCAAATCTAACAGTGGAATAGTTGACTTGTGGTCAAACAATCATAATATGAGATCGTAATGAGATCCAACAGTGAATTTATTACATATTAATCAGATTTTATGAATTTGATCAAATCTAATGTTAGAATTATTGACTTTTGGTCAAACGATCATAATGTGAGATCGTAATGAGATCCAACGATAGATTTATTACGTATTGACCAGATCTTATGAATTTGGTCAAATCTAACGGTAGAATCGTTGACTTTTGGTCTAATGATTATAATGTGAGATCGTAATGAGATCCAACGGTGGATTTATTACGTATTGACCAGATCTTATGAATCTGGTCAAATCTAATGGTGGAATCATTGACTTTTGGTCAAATGGTCATAATACAAGATCGTAACGAGATCCAACGGTGAATTTATTATATATTGACCAGATCTTATGAATTTGGTCAAATCCAACGGTGAAATCATTATAAAATCATCTATGATCATCAAATTTCAAGAAATTTGACGATATCTAACTCATAATTAGACACTATCACTGAAAGTGATAACTCTTTTGATAATCAGTTGCTCGAAGAATGGATTTGATATTCGAACTCATCTTTGAGACCAAAGAACAAGAATTCGTTTTAAAACTCGTCCACGAGTTTCTTACTCCAGTAATGGCTCGTACTTTTCGATCAAATAGAACTGACTTTTGGAGGAGGGATTCTCCCATCTGTCGTCCCCTATTTCATATTTCGCAAATCTCCGATGAAGATAGTGTGCTATGCATTTATCTCATGACGGATTGAAGATGTTGATGAAGACTTCGAATTAGAATTTTAGTTTTGTTTATTTCAGAGATGTAATTATGTTTTTTTTTATTAGAATAGCTTTTAATCAGAGGTATTCAATTTTGATGTAATTAATGGGGAATCGATTGCGACACCCGAAAGTGTAAGGTCCGTCATTTTAATAAAACCCTCTCCTAGCGAGGGAAAATTTATTATGATTGATTTGTGTTAGATTTATATCCTACGCAAATTTGTTGTTTATAAATTTCTAGCACGCCCGGTGGGACCCACTTCTCTTATCTTTAAGTTACTTAATAAAATAAATTCTCTGAAATAAAATGTAGATATATTAAATTATAAAGCTTTGGTTATTCCATGATTTTTTTTATTTTTATAGGCTGGTTATTCCATGCAGATATTCACCGAATTTACTCCATCAAACAATTTAATGGCGTTTGGAAAGAATATTGTTCACTCCTCTTCATCAGGAGTTCGTCGTGTGATGCGGGCTCGACCTCAGACTGAGGAAGCCATACTCCGCCGATCAACCCGTCTTATGGCACGAGCCAATCTGGAGGAGAAATACGCTCAACATGAAGAACTGGATTCTCCCAAGTCCTTCACCAGTACTGACCACTTTATGGGGATTCAGACTCTTATCTTTTCCACAGAGGAGTTCCCTGAGGTCCGATCGCAATCAGCCTCAATGAGTCCAGCAGGAACTCCGAGGTCTAATTGGTCCTATCCGATGAATTCCCTGCAATCACCTGAGATAGCCAACCTGACTAAATCACATGTCCGGATTATTTCTTCATCACCCATCAACCCTCGTTCCTCGAGCTCCCTTCAATCCAATCTCGACGGATCATTCGTCGGATTAGTGACTCCAGATATCCCTACGATACTTCCAGTGATGGTTTTGACAATAGAAGAAAGTGTCAACATCCTTGAACAGCTAGAACAAATGCGTCAAACAATCGCAGCTCGTGATGCACAGATAGCTGTGTTGATTGAGAGAGAATAATCGAAAAGCGACTGAAGAAAATATATCCCTCAACAAAGTACAGAGACTAATTTCCGAGAATCTTAAAGGTTATGGGAAAGTGTCGGATAGTTCCCAGACATATCGCAAGCCATATCCACCAGAAATTGACGAAGTCCCGCTTCCACCTGAGTACAGACAACCAAAGTTCTCCCAGTATAGCGGCAGTGGTGCCCCACTTGAGCATTTGGCCCACTTCCTCTCAGCTTGTGGTGACACTTCAAAAAGCGACGCTTTGCTTTTGCGACAATTTGTGCAGACTCTTAAGGGAGCTGCATTCACATGGTACACGAAGCTTCCACCCGAGTCAATATCGACCTGGAAAGATGGAAGAGGCATTCCTGAAGAGATTCTTTAGTCCTCAGAGATCTGTAGGGGTCATTGAGTTGTCACAATTGAAGCAACGACCAAATGAAAAGGTCGTCAATTACATTACGCGGTGGAGAAACCTTAGCATCCATTGTAAGCACAAGTTTGAAGAAGCAGTACAAACATATCTGGCTGGCATGAGACAAGAATTAGCAGTCCCTTACTATGGACATTCCATGAATTTTGAAGATCTTGCTACACGAACTTCAGAATTAGAAAATTTCATCGGTTTAAACTCAAGGGGAAACCGAAAGGATCCTCCCAGAGGAACAGAATGAAGGATAGAAATATCCACATGTTATCCTGCGACGATAGCAATCGGCACCAGAGATCGTAATCAATTCGCTGTAACCAAGCGAATAGAAAAATCCGGAAACAATAGATCAAACAAAGCAGGTCGAGCCAGTAGTAGTTTTGCACCCCCTCAGAGATCGAACTGCTCTAAGGGCCAATCTCTGAAAGAAAGGAAAGATAAAAAGTATTCATTTAAGAATGAAGACGTTGAGGGCATCTTCGATGATGTTATTGACGATGGAATTATACAGCTACCAGAATCCCGCTAACCTGAAGAGCAAAATAAAACAGATGATCCACTATACTGTAAATATCATCGTGTGTTAGGACACAAGTTGAAAGATTGTTTCATATTTAAAGATAAGGTCCAGAGTCTTCTTGATTCTGGAGACATTACTTTTACTCCAGAATCTCCTAAATAAGACAATGATAGCATTGCCACGACAAATATGATCACCTTCGGGGGTTTTCCACCAGTTCCTATCCTTGAAAAAAATCCGAACTCTACACTTCCGGAACTTCATGAGTTCATTCCATCCTGCAAGGATTCTGATTCGTCGTTATCAGAGGATGAAGTACGCCCTGCCCACTATATTAGCCGGCGTAGGGAGAATGAAAACAGAGGGATACTGCCCGAAATAAGAAAGTACTGATAGAAAGTGAAACAACTTGTTTCTTGAAAGAATTGATGCAGAAAAATGACTTACCTGATTATCAACATCGTCTTACTAGAGGCACATCAGGATGGATTGACGATGATACCCGGGAATGGAGGAAAACACCACCACCACCTTGTCCATTAGATTCAATCCCTTTACAAGATGCACCAACGCCTTGTCCGTCAGGTATAATTCCTTTGCAAGATGATCCATGGGAAATTGCGCTAGCCTACAATAGGCGGCAAGCATAGATACAACAAGCAGAAATCAAAGACTTATGGAAAAAGAAAACTTCTCTCCCGGAATGGAACTGGGGTTATGATACCAAGTCCTTTATAGAAGAAGCTCAAGATAAGCGACGCGAGTTTAACTGACAAGAGTCATATATGGCAGAATCGTCTGATTCCGAGGAAGGGAATTGGCATGTGATTCCCAAGAAGAAGGGAACGCTCAAAGTCGAAATTCCGTTAGAAACATCTGCAAATTTAAAGAAATCTGTGAAGGTAAAAGGAGAAATAAAAAAGATCCCTTCGAATTATACTACACTCCAAATGTTGAAGGATCGTAGAGAACGGGAGAAAGGAAAGAAGGTTCAATCAGAACCTATGAAATCGTCAAAGAAAGTACAGAAGATGAAACTTGAACTGATGATAATTTCTTTTTCATCGTCATCATCCGAAGTGGAAATGGAAGAATTATAGCCGCTCACGTTGAGAGATTACAAACCTCTCGAATGTTCTAAAACGTTCAGGAACCAACAAGAACCAGACGTTGTTGATAGCAATGACAAAGCCCAACAAAAGGAATCAAAATCTCATATCGATATTAACAAGAGTCAGATTAAAGATATTCGCATGAAGGATGTCATCAATTGCTCGTCTTCACCGGATGCTTCTGAAGGCAACTTGTCTGATAGTGAAGGTTGGCATGAAGTGGTTATTCTACGAAAAAAAGAGCAAGTTGAATCTAATAATGTTGCTTCTTGCAACATGACTCAGATTGAAGAGGTAGATGCTATAGAGCAATGTACCGATCGCCCAGTTATACCTTATCGACGTAAGCCAAAGAATCATCCTGTTTCGTCTACAGAAACTATATCTCCACCCAAGGGTGCAGAAGGTGCCGATAAGACAACTAAGCAAGGAGAAACGTCGTTATTCGACAAAAACTCCAAGAATACCGATAAAGGCAAAGAAAAAGAAAATCCTGATGTAAATTATGATGTACTCTCTCATTTAAAGAAAGTGCCTGCTTTGCTTTCAGTGTATGATGTTTGTTTGTCTAGTAGTTTAAGGAAAACACTGATAAAAACTCTCTCTAACCTGGACAAGTCCTTCGAGAAAGTTTGCCTGGTAGAGATTAGCTTGGAAGACTTAGTCAGTACGATCACATTTTCTGATAATGATCTCGAAACCAAACTTAAGTCACACAATAGACCCCTCTTTATATTGGGTCTACTTGAAGACGTTCGCCTTGCGAGACTTATGATAGATGGGGGGTCTACTGTAAATTTGTTACCACTACATGTGTTACATAAAGTGGGACAAACAGTTAAAGACCTCTCACCCAGTACCCTCATGATTCAAGGTTTCAATCAAAATAAACAAGGAACCATAGGATCTATTCACTTACGATTAGATATCGAAGAACTTTCCTCTAAGATCCAGTTCCATGTGATCGATGTTAATACATCATATAATGTGTTGTTGGGAAGACCCTAGTTACATCAATGTGAAGTTGTTCCATCTACACTCCATCGATGTTTTAAATATTTTCATAATAGCGAGCAAAAACGGGTAGCAGCAGATCCACAACCCTTCCACCCAGATGAAGCTCATTTTGCCGATGCAAAATTATATGAAATATCTACTTCATCTACTCACACTAGTGACTTCGAGTTATTGGATGAGTACTCACCATTATCCGAGTCCTCGCCACCTAGACAAAATTCACAGGAGGCAAGCTCTAAAACTCCTGTTAAGGAAACTCTTCCTTTTAAAAGAAATCGATCTAAAAAGAAATTTGTTTCTTTCAAAACCCCGAAAGAAACCTACATACCCTTCATCTCAGCTCCTTATTCCCAACCTCGGAGAAGAATCATTCTTAATAAGAAAACAATCCCTCCAAAAGCCAACTCTCGTATCAAAATTGTTAAAAACTTATCTCCAAACCTGAAAACTAGTTCCCCTCTACTAAACTCTTTCACCAGACCACTCACCCAAGTTGATTCGGTACCCATCCAGTCAGATTATAAGGATTTGAAAGAACCTCTTCAATTTACACGATACAGCAAAAAGGCAGCGAATATGATGAAAAAGATGGGATATGATCTCTCGAAAGGAGGTCTAAAAGATGGAATAGGAATGATTGTAACTTTCGATGCAATACCATCTCGTGCACAGAAACGGGCAGCCTATAACGATGGATATTTAAATCCATTAAAAGGTGGTCTCGAGCACAGGCCTACAGTGATTCCCACAAAATATCTCGGATCCTATGTGATCTCTATCTCAGCCTCGGAAGAGCATATTCCCGCTCCTCATCAGTTTGAAGAAGGAATACAAACCACCGTTGACGACCTACAAGAGGTCAACTTGGGAACTCTTGAAGATCCTCAAATTACTTATGTGAGTGTCGCACTCTCTACAGAGGAATTAACTTATACCGATTTTTTAAAGAAGAATCGAGATGTGTTTGCATGGACATATCATGATATGCCAGGATTAGATGTCAAAATTGTCGCTCACAAATTAGCTGTCAATCCTGACATCAAACCCGTTAAACAAGCTCAAAGGCGACTTCATCCAGATATAACCATAAAGGTAGAAGCATAAATCAACAAGTTAGTCAATGCCGGCTTTATCCGTGAAGTCGAATATCCGACATGGGTTGCTAACATAGTCCCGGTCAAGAAGAAGAATGGTCAAATTAGGGTATGTGCTGATTTCAGAGATCTCAATGCAGCATGTCCCAAGGACGAATTCCCCTTGCCTATTTCAGAACTCTTGATCGATTCTATTGTCAGTTGTGAAGCCACGTCCTTCATGGATGGATACTCCGGATACAACCAAATACGAATGGCACCTGGAGATGAAGAACTACCAGCTTTCGGAACCCCAAGGGGAATCTTTTGCTATAAAGTCATGCCATTTGGACTAAAAAATGTTGGAGCTACTTATCAGCGTGCAATGACGAAGATACTCAAGGAATTGCTACACGAAACAGTTAAATGTTACGTAGATGACCTTGTAGTAAAATCAAAGAATAGAGGTGATCACTTGGCCCACCTATATCAAGTATTTTGTAAACTCCGAAAGTACAACTTGAAAATGAATCCACTAAAATTTGGTTTCGGAGTCACTTCAGGGAAGTTTCTCGGATTTGTTGTTCAACATAGAGGTATACAAGTTGACCCAGCGAAAACCAAGGCCATCATAGAGATGCCACCTCCAAAGAACATTCGTGAATTAAAAGGACTATAGGGAAGACTTGCGTATATCCGACGCTTCATATCAAATCTTTCAGGACGATGTCAACCATTCTCTCGTCTGATGAAGAAAGGGATCCCATTCGAATGGAATGAAGATTGTCAAAGGGCTTTTGATAGTTTGAAAGAATATTTATTGCATCCGCCAGTCCTGACTGCTCCAATTAAAGGGAAACATTTAATCCTATATATAGCAGTCATGGATAACTCGCTTGGGACTTTGTTAGCTCGGGAGAACGAAGACGGTAAGAAAAACGCCCTATATTACCTTAGCCGAACACTCATAGGAGCCGAAGGAAATTACTCATTTATTGAAAAGAATTGCTTAGAATCTTGTCTTTGCCTCGCAAAAGCTACGAAATTATTTGCTAGATCATCCAATCCGCCTGAAAAGTAGAGCGGATCCATTGAAATTTCTCATGACAAAACCAGTTTTGTCAGGGAGACTTGCTAAATGGTCTTTACTCTTATCAGAGTTTGGCATAACTTTTGTACATCAAAAAGTTGTAAAAGGGAAAGCCCTAGCCAATTTTCTAGCCGCTCATCCGATTCTGGGGAATTTACCGTTATCCAAAGACCTACCAGATGAAGAAGTATATTATGCTGAAATAACACAAAGATGGAAATTATATTTCGATGGAGCTTCGCAAGCGACAGGAGCAGGCGCTGGAATTGTATTTGTTACATCAAGTAATGGGTTGCTTCTGTATTCCTTCACATTAACAGAATCTCTATCTAATAATACTGCCAAATATGAGGCATTAGTCATTAGTTTAGAATTAGCCTTAGACATGGTCATTTACACCCTTGATGTATTTGGGGATTCTCAGCTCGTCATAAGACAGTTAGAAGGATCTTACGCAGTTAGAAAAACAGAATTAATACCATATCATCAGAAGATTCAAGAACTCCTTCCACAGTTCGAGAATATACGGATTGTGCATATCCCGCGAAGTCAAAATAACCAAGCTGATGCTCTCGCAAAACTTGCAGCATCTCTGGCTTGTAAAAATGAAGTTGTCGAAATAAGAGTCGCAGGGAAAAGAGTCTTACCTTCCATCATGAGGAGATGCCAAATCGAACAGGCAAATTTGGTCAATATTATATCCGCTTTTGAAGTTGAGAAACTAGATTGGAGGCAAGAACTTATAGAATATCTTCAACATGGAAGACTGCCTTACGAGGCACGCCATAAGGCCGAAATTCGTCAAAGGGCGAGTCGATTTGTATACTTAAATGATACTCTATATAAGAGATTGTTCGATAATATCCTATTAAGATGTCTTTCAGCTGAAGAAGCTCAACAAGCCATACAAGAAGTACATGCCGGTATTTGTGGGGCACATCAATCAGACCCAAAGCTACATACCCGATTGAAACATTTAGGCTATTATTGGCAGACTATGGTAAATGATTGTATAGATTTTGCTAAAGATGTCGGGTTTGCTAGATCCACGCTGATTTCATTCACCGTCCAACAGAACCCTTATACCCAACAGTCATGTCATGGCCTTTTGAAGAATGGGGTATGGACATCATAGGTCCAATACACCACCCATCATTTGCTAGACATAAGTTTATATTAGCTGCAACCGATTATTTTTCGAAATGGGCAGAAGCAGCAGCACTCAAAGAGGTTAAAGCCAACATAGTTGCAGACTTCATACGTACACATATCATTTACCGGTATAGGATTCCTTCTCGTATCATTAATGATAACGGCACACCATTCAAGAATAAAGTGATAAACAAGTTTTGCGCTAAGTATCAAATAAAACAATGTTGCTCTACGATATACAACTCATCTGCAAATGGCTTAGCGGAAGCTTTTAAAAAGACATTGGTCAAATTGTTGAAAAAGACAGTTGTTAAAAATAAACGTGACTGGTATGAAAGATTGCAAGAAGCCTTGTGGGCTTACAGAACGACTCATCATACTCATACACAGGCCACTCCATATGCATTAGTATTTGGAGGTGAAGCTTTATTACCCTTAGAGGTCCAGATTCCTTCTTTAAGAGTAGCATTAAATCACAATCTCACCAAAGAGCAAAATGTAGCACTCAGGTTCTCAAAACTTGAAGCCTTGGATGAGCGTAGGCTCAAAGCCCAACAAAGCTTGGAGGCATACCGTGCTCGCATGTCAAATTCATTCGAAAAGAAGGTGAAGCGTCGATCCTTTAAGAAAGGGGACCTAGTCCTTACTGTTCGTCGCCCTATGATTGTTACCCGAAAAACTCCAGGGAAATTTGAACCTAAATGGGAAGGACCTTTTGAAATAGAAACTGTCTATTCAAATGACCCTTATATATTGGTTGATGCAAAAGAAAATGAATCTCCTTCTATTAATGATCGCTTTCTGAAGCGATACTATCCATAAGTATGTTTATATGTTATCTCCTACTCGCATGAGGATAAACTGCGTAAGGTTTGTACTTACGTACATTGTTAATGTAAACAGCATAGGTATGTTTATATGTTATCCCCTACTCGCATGAGGATAAACTGCATAAGGTTTGCACTTAGGTACATTGTTAATGTAAACAGCATAGATATGTTTATGTGTTATCTCCTACTCCCATGAGAATAAACTACGTAAGGAATGAAGCAATGGAGGTTGACTTCTTCAAAATTTGAGTAATATATATATATATATATATATGTATGTATCAATTATTCAAAGAATGGGAAAATGTATAACAAATATGAAATTCAATCAATCAAAAGAATTCGTGAAATAAACATGAATCTTATTTGTCAAATTTGCCTAATGAGTCTATCGCGGCATCCATATTAGTCATGAATTGACGCAAAATTGAAAGTCGTTTCTCTTTCTCAGCTCTTATTCCTTCATGTTTAGCCAGCAGATGATTCTTCTTTTCCTCCAGATCTCCTAAGAATCGTTGATCCTTCTTAACCAGTTCAGAATTGGCCACCAAAGTTTGTCTTGAATTGGTAATACCCTTTTCAAGCTCCTCAAGTTCAAGCCTCTGAATGTTTGCCTTCTCAATTCGAACCTTCATGGTTTCTTCAAGAGTTGAGATATCACACAATTTGTTTGTCATAGCAAAACTAATTGTATTATGATCTTCTTCAATTTTTTGCAGTTCCTTCGTAATCTCACTCTTGATAACCTCTTCAGAAGCCCATAACTCGCTTTTCTTTATTTTTTGAGATAAATCCAGAATATATTTAACATCAGACTTAAATGATAGATCATCACCGCCAATTTTGGAGATCTCATCACATGCCATATATAAATCTTGCTCCATTATCGTAAAATCATCTTCACTCTCAACATAAGGGAGGACTCCCTTCAGAAGTTCAACAATATTCTTTAGATGACTCTTTATTCGATTACTTTTAAAGGCCAATAGGATAGGCTTATTGATCAAGTTTTCAACATCTACGAAAAAAAAAAAGATATATATAAATATAAAAAACATATATATATAATAATAAAATAATAATAGATGTATAATTGTAAATAATGGGATGAAACTCACTCTTTGAAGAAATTCCGCTAGATGAGGCGAGGATAGTTGACACGGATAGATCTGGAGGATTGAAGGGAATGACGTCCGTATTCATTGTCACTAAAGAAGGTTCTGGTCCAGATAATGGGTCTTCCCTTGAAAATCGCTCGTTAGGTGACTCTGCTATAATGGGTGTAGGAGAAGTGGTCGAGGCCTGTGAGTTAAGTCTTGGGGGCAAGATGAAATTAACCTTCTCCCGCGGAATGGCCTCAATGGTTGATGAGATCTTTAATTGAGATTCAGCAAAGGTAACTGTCAAAGGTATCTCAGAAATTTGTGCATCTTCTTCAGAAGAGGAATACTCCTCAGAGGAACACAAATGGCTAACGTCTGATCCGTCATTGTTACTATTCTCTTTTTTGAATACCTTCAGTCTTATTTCCCGAAATGGGACAATTACCCCGATCACTATGTGGTCTTTCTAACCTCGTAGTCTCGCTGGTTCCAGTGATGTGAGGAGGAATCCCAAACTCAAATTCCTGATCGTTAAGGTATTTTCCAACCCCAATATTTGTAAGAAACGAATCATCAACCATATCTTCAGTTCTAAGTAAATCATCCATCAACTCTTGTTGGTCATGCATATTTGTAGCAGTGATTTCTTCTTCGATACACCCATCTGGCGTTGGAAGATTTCCTGATACAAAATATCGTTTATTAACACCAACAAAGTTCTTTTTAAATATACAAAAAAAAAAGAGAAATTTACCCATGTTAGAAAAGTGTGAGGTCGTGGGAACGCTTTCTAACTCCACAAGAAAAGCATCAGGAGAAGGAATAATCGAACCTTCAGCCATATGCTCTTGATTCTGATTGGGTGAGAGGGGAACATAATATCCCCTTGAAGGACTTACAGAGGCCCCTTGAGCTTTCGAAACTGCATAAGATAATAAGATACCCTCACTTCTCCTATCGTTATGTACCACTGATTTTGGCTTTTTGTTGTTCTCCCCTCTTATTGGTGACAGGACCCGTTTCCCCGATACATTAGAAGATGACTTTTATACCTCATCACGCTTATTTTCGAAAATCATGTATGGCTTGTCAAAACCAACCAATGAAGAACAGTTGAAGACATTAATAATCCCAGGACTTCTCGCAAAAGACGTCTTCACAGGCCACGCTTCTCGGAAATATCAACAAAAAATTCAGAGGGAATATGCATAAGTGCATTGAGTTTCGCAACGTCAACATCTTGTTTACTAGGAGCTAGCTCTAATAATCTCTTGGAAAAATAAGCATTAGTATTCGCATGCCACCAATAGCACCACATTAAGAAAGTACGACCAGAAACATGAGCAAGGCGAGTCGTAAAAGACGACTTAGTTCCTCATGCACTATATGTATTAAATGTCATCACTAAATCCGCAACAATAACACATTTGCGTGCATCCAAAGAAAGAGGGGCCGGGGGAATAATCTGATCAATAACCTAATTGTCAAGCATACCGGGCCGGATAATATGGCTCGAGCAATTTATGGTTGCCAAAACGTAATGGTAATAAATTTTGTCGTAAACTGAAAAAATAATGAAGGATTTCGATGGGAAACACAGAGGTATTTCTGCCTGGATTAGCTTGATCTTCCCATGAAAGTTAGTCATTGTCTGGTAAGAAATGCCCAAATGGTCGAAACTTGAACGATCGGGGATTCCGCATTAAATCTCGAGCCCCTTTCAAACTATGAGCACAGGCTGCCCGCTCTAAAATACTCAGTAAGAAGGGGATTCGTGGCCTATGTTCAAAATCCCTCAAATTATAAGTCGAAGGAAAATGGGCTCCCACCCATCCAAAGAAATAATGAATAGGGAAATGAGCTCCCAAATTCTCTGGATCGCTACACCTCTTTAACTGATCAAAGCCATAAAATATGCTAGCAAGGACGGCTGGACCGACGGCATAAGTAGCTCCATTTGCCATCTCCCCTGCTATTATGAACGTTTCGGCACGGACACTTTTATCCTGATTCGGAAGTGCGAACCTGCTTTAAAAAAGTCGAGAAATAGGTCCCACGACTAATTCTTAGCGAAGACCTCTTTTCAATTCAGGCTACTTGAAGAGCATCCCTTTTTGAAGCAAAAGGGTGGATAATGTTACCGCTCTGATCATAAAAATCTAGGAAGCAAGATAGCCATTGTCCATGATTTACATTTCTCTTTTTCACATCAGGATCATTCTTTACGATTTCCTTTACAATTTGATTGAAAATTTGAAACAAGTTAAGTGCTTCAGGCTTATAGAAAGGCGTCTCTCCGTCTTCCTGTACTCCATATAGAAGATTATTCTCAGGAATGCACTCATCATACATAAAGCCTGTAAGCGGTAGACCACTTATGTGGAATAATTCCTCCAGTGTTATACCAGCTTCCCCCCAAGGAAAGATCCAAGAGTTAGTAAGTGGACAAAAGGCTTCAATTAGAGCGTGCATCATATTGTTGCCACTGTCGTATCGCCCCCGTGCACACGCAACTGCTGTTAACAAATTACATTTGTTCAATTTGTTGCGAAACTCCGATAACATTTGTACGGCCTAGAGATGAAAACTTAAGTTGGTCGATGCTGCTCCTCTCAAACAAAAATTGTCACCCCATCTGACGTCTGGCTCTTTATCTATGAACCTCTAAGCAAAGGTAGGAAAGGATTGTGGGCTATGGAATTCTTCACCCGATAAAAAAACACGACCTGGTTTCAAAAACATTAAATCAATACCATCCTCTTGCCGGGGTTTGGAAAGATGTGACCCAAACTCCCAAACTTCAACGATCTGCTTAGACTCGTCCACTACCCATCGGTTGGTGATGCATGGTGTCTTCTATGAGCTACGTCAGGGCTAAAACAAGGAAGATGTCTTCGCAAGGGTACCTCGGAAAAACCATTTTTCGATATCACCCGATCTTCTAATTCGATCAGCTTTACAATCAGAAGATTTCTCTTTTGACATGATTAATAAGAGGAAATATGTGAAAATGAATTTAAAAAAAAGAAGGGGGAGTTAGATTACATTTCAAAATACATTTGAATTATGTTGTTTTATTGGCATCGAGATCGATGGTCAATATAAAATCAACTTCATAATTTAGAAAATATTTTTAGAGGTTTTGATCTCTGTAAATGTCCCAAAATCAGTCAGATTTGCCCGGGTAGCCAAAGTAGATCTTTCGGATTTAATTTTGAACATCTGATCTACATTGAGACCGATGGTCGATATAAAATCAACCTTATAATTTTTATTGATTTTTAGAAAATATTTTTAAGGACGTTTTAATCTCTGTAAACGTCCCAAAATCAATCAGATCTGCCCAGGTAGCCAAAGTAGATCTTTCGGATTTAATTTTGACCACCCGATCTACATCGAGATCAATGGTCAATATAAAATCAACCTCATAATTTTTGTTGATTTTTAGAAAATATTTTTAGAGACGTTTCGATCTTTGTAAACGTCCTAAAATCAGTCAGATCTGCCCGAGTAGCCAAAGTAGATCTTTGGGATTTAATTTCGACCACCCGATCTGCATTGAGATCGATGGTCAATATAAAATCAACCTTATAATTTTGGTTGATTTTTAGAAAATATTTTTAAGGACATTTTGATCTCTGTAAACGTCCTAAAATCAGTCAGATCTGCCCGGGTAGCTAAAGTAGATCTTTCAGATTTAATTTTGACCATCCGATCTGCATTGAGATCGATGGTCAATATAAAACCAACCTTATAATTTTTGTTAATTTTTAGAAAATATTTTTAAGGACGTTTTGATCACTTAAACGTCCCAAAATCAGTCAGATCTGCCCGGATAGCCAAAGTAGATCTTTCGGATTTAATTTCGACCACCCGATCTGCATTGAGATTGATGGTCAATATAAAATCAACCTTATAATTTTTGTTGATTTTTAGAAAATATTCTTAAGAACGTTTTGATATCTGTAAACGTCCTAAAATCAGTCAGATCTGGCCGGGTAGCCAAAGTAGATCTTTCGGATTTAATTTCGACCACCTGATCTACATCAAGGTTGATGATCAATATAAAATCAACCTCATAATTTTTATTGATTTTTAGAAAATATTTTTAAGGACATTTTGATCTCTATAAACGTCCCCAAAATTAGTCAGATCTGTGCGGGCAGCCAAAGTAGATCTTTCGAATTTAATTTTGACCATCCGATCTGCATTGAGATCGATGGTCAATATAAAATCAACCTTATAATTTTTTATTAATTTTTAGAAAATATTTTTAAGGACGTTTTGATCTCTATAAACGTCCCAAAATCAGTCAGATCTGCCCGGATAGCCAAAGGAGATCTTTCAGATTTAATTTCGACCACCCGATCTGCATTGAGATTGATGGTCAATATAAAATAAACCTTATAATTTTTGTTAATTTTTAGAAAATATTCTTAAGAACGTTTTGATATCTGTAAACGTCCTAAAATCAGTCAAATCTGGCCGGGTAGCCAAAGTAGATCTTTCGGATTTAATTTCGACCACCTGATCTACATCAAGGTCGATGGTCAATATAAAATCAACCTCATAATTTTTATTGATTTTTAGAAATATTTTTAAGGACATTTTGATCTCTGTAAACGTCCCCAAAATTAGTCAGATCTGTGCGGGCAGCCAAAGTAGATATTTCGAATTTAATTTTTACCATCCGATCTGCATTGAGATCAATGGTCAATATAAAATCAACCTCATAATTTTTTATTAATTTTTAGAAAATATTTTTAAGGACGTTTTGATCTCTATAAACGTCCCAAAATCAGTCAGATCTGCCCGGATAGCCAAAGGAGATCTTTCAGATTTAATTTCGACCACCCGATCTGCATTGAGATTGATGGTCAATATAAAATAAACCTTATAATTTTTGTTAATTTTTAGAAAATATTCTTAAGAACGTTTTGATATCTGTAAACGTCCTAAAATCAGTCAGATCTGGCCGGGTAGCCAAAGTAGATCTTTCGGATTTAATTTCGACCACCTGATCTACATCAAGGTCGATGGTCAATATAAAATCAACCTCATAATTTTTATTGATTTTTAGAAATATTTTTAAGGACATTTTGATCTCTGTAAACGTCCCCAAAATTAGTCAGATCTGTGCGGGCAGCCAAAGTAGATATTTCGAATTTAATTTTTACCATCCGATCTGCATTGAGATCAATGGTCAATATAAAATCAACCTTATAATTTTTTATTAATTTTTAGAAAATATTTTTAAGGACGTTTTGACTTTGTAAACGCTCCAAAATCAGCAGATCTTTCGAATTTAATTTCGACCACCCGATCTGCATTGAGATCTAGAAAATATTTTTAAGGACATTTTGATCTCTGTAAGCGTCCCAAAATCAGTTAGATCTGCTCGGGTAACCAAAGTAGATCTTTCGGATTTAATTTCGACCACCCGATCTACATCGAGATTGATGGTCAAAATGAAATCAACCTCATAATTTTTGTTGATTTTTAGAAAATATTTTTACAGACGTTTTAATCTCTGTAAACATCCCAAAATCAGTCAGATCTGCCCGGGTAGCCAAATTAGATCTTTCGGATTTAATTTCGACCACCCGATCTACATCGAAATCGATGGTCAATATAAAATCAACCTCATAATTTTCGTTAATTTTTAAAAAATATTTTTATGGACGTTTCAATCTCTGTAAACACCCCAAAATCAGTCATATCTGCCCGGATAGCCAAAGTAGATCTTTCAAATTTAATTTTGACCACCCGACCTATATTAAGATCAATGGTCAATAGAAAATTAATTTCATAATTGTTATTATCAATTTATTAAGGTTCATAAATTTTAATCGGATCGTCTAAGAGATTTAGGAGATTCATCTTAGTAGTTGGAGAGCGTTCTCGTAAGAATCGTGAATCCAATCTAGAAGATTCATCTTGATAATCGGAGAGCATCCTCGTAAGAATCGCAAATCCTATAACCATAAATCAGTATACAGTATTCTCGTAGGAATTACAGTCTGATTAATCTCGAAATCAAAAAATTCATCCCCTGAAATCTCTCAGATTGAAATAAGATCATCCGATGGACCCAAAAAATTTCAAATTTTCAATGATCAAATCTCCGTAGAGAATAGGATCACTAGTCAGATTTCGATGAATCGAATCTCTGTAGAGAATACGATCATTAGTTAGTAGTAAAATTTTCATAAGAAATAAAAATTTATATCGATTTTTATCAATTTTTTTTTTTAATAATTTTTTTTTTTTTTTAATAATAATAATAATAATAAATAAATATTGAGGAGGAACCTGTTGACTCAGAAATTTTGAAATCAGTAACTCTTTCTTTTTCCACTTAACCTAAAAAATCAAATAGAATAAATTAATAGAAGGAATTAGGAAATGAGACTTTATTTATAAATTATTTTTTTTACAAATCCTACTCTAAATTAGGAAATGAGACTTAACAAATCTACTTTAGGTAAGATTTAAAAGTCCTAAGTTATATTAGTCACCTAGGTGGCTAGAAAATATACATAGCCACCCAGGTAGTTAGAAAAATACATATCCACCTAGGTACCTAGAAAATATTCTTAGCCACCTAGCTAGCTAAAAAAATACTTATCCACCTATGTGGCTAGAAAATATACGTAGTCACCTAGGTGGCTAGAAAAATACTTATCTACCTAGGTGGATAGAAAATATACGTAGTCACCTAGGTGGCTAGAAATATACTCATTCACCCATGTGGCTAGAAAATATACGTAGCCACCTAGGTGGCTAGAAAAATACTCATCCACCTAGGTGGTTAGAAAAATACTTATCCACCTCGGTGGCTAGAAAATATACGTAGTCACCTACGTGGCTAAAAAAATACTTATCCACCTAAGTGGATAGAAAATATACGTAGTCACCTAGGTGGCTAGAAATATACTCATCCACCTAGGTGGCTAGAAAAATACTCATCCACTTATGTGGCTAGAAAAATACGTATCCACCTAGGTGGCTAGAAAATATGCGTAGTCACCTAGGTGGCTAGAAAAATACTTATCCACCTAGGTGGATAGAAAATATATGTAGTCACCTAGGTAGTTAGAAATATACTCATCCACCTAGGTGGCTAGAAAATATACAGTCACCTAGGTGGCTAGAAAAATACTTATCCACCTAGGTGGCTAGAAAATATATGTAGCCACCTAGGTGGCTAGAAAAATACTCATCCACCTAGGTGCTTATGAGAAAAGAATTACGTACGCGAGAAGAATCTTTTATCAATCCACGTGAAGACAAAAATTTACGCAGCTCTCTCAGTCGTTCATTTCATGAAACCTTACGGGAACCGTAGGATCGTAACTTCTATAATCGCTACTATAAATCTATAAATAGCAGACTCATCCTCATGTCGGGATCCCGAAAATTATGATAGACCTCCGTCGAAAATATCTCCAATTCTTCTGACAAAACATTTTAGGGTATCTCCGAGATTCTGGCTATTCCTTTTTTTTCTTTTTTTTATTCTTTATTTTTAAAAGTGGACGAGAGGAATAAGTGACATTTAGGATAAGGGCTACGGCCCTTACATAAAAGGAATATGCTTAGGATAAGAGCTACGGCTCCTCCTAAGTAGGATTTATTATTGTAATTTGGGATTACGCGTTACGACTCGTACCCAATCTCTTGTGTACTTAGAAATAGTTAAGCCACGTGGATACGGCCCTGAGCATAACTCCTAGTACACTCGAATTGTAATCACGAATTTGATGCTCATACGGGTTGCAATCACGAACCCAAAGAATGATTTCGAACTATTATACCTAAAATATTTATTTATGATAATTAGAGTTTTCCTCGCGGTTCGGATCATCACTCCCTCAAATGAGGGGGTTTGGACCTTAACCTCGAGATTGAAAATTCTAACGGTAGAATCGTTGACTTTTGATCAAACGATCATAATGTGAGATCGTAACGAGATCCAACGGTAGATTTATTACGTATTGACTAGATCTTATAAGTTTGGTCAAATCTAACGGTGGAATCATTGACTTTTGGTCAAATGATCATAATGTGAGATCGTAACGAGATCTAACGGTGGATTTACTACGTATTGACCAGATCTTATGAATCTGGTCAAATCTAATGGTGGAATAATTGACTTTTGGTCAAACAATCATAATGTGAGATCGTAACGAGATCCAACGGTAGATTTATTACATATTTATCAGATTTATGAATTTGATCAAATCCAATGGTAGAATCATTGACTTTTGATCAAACGATCATAATGTGAGATCGTAACGAGATCCAACGGTAGATTTATTACGTACTGACCAGATCTTATGAATTTGGTTAAATCTAACGGTAAAATTATTGACTTTTGGTCAAACGATCATAATGTGAGATCATAACAAGATCCAACGGTGGATTTGTTACGTATTGACCAGATCTTATGAATTTGGTCAAATCTAACAGTAGAATCATTGACTTTTGATCAAATGGTCATAATACAAGATCATAACGAGATCCAACGATGGATTTATTACATATTAATTAGATCTTATGAATTTGGTCAAATCCAACGGTGAAATCATTATAAAATCATCTATGATCATCAAATTTCAAGAAATTTGACGATATCTAACTCATAATTAGATACTATCACTGAAAGTGATAACTCTTTTGATAATCAATGGCCCGAAGATTGGATTTGATATTCGAACTCATCTTTGAGACCAGAGAACAAGAATTCATTTTAAGACTCGTCCACGAGTTTCTTGCTCCAGTAATGACTCGTACTTTTCGATCAAATAGAACTGACTTTGAGGAGGGTTCTCCCATCCGTCGTCCCCTATTTCATATTTCGCAAATCTCCGATGAAGATAGTATGCTATGCATTTATCTCATAACGGATTGAAGATGTCGATGAAGACTTAGAATTATAATTTTAGTTTTATTTATTTCAGAGATGTAATTATGTTATTTTTTTATTAGAATAGCTTTTAATCAGAGGTATTCAATTTTGATGTAATTAACGGGGAATCAATTGCGATACCTGGAAGTGTAAGGTCTGCCATTTTAATAAAACCCTCTCCTAGTGAGGAAAATTTTGTTATGATTGATTTGTGTTAGATTTATATCCTATGCAAATTTGTTGTTTACAATTTTAAAATAAAGTAAGCATTACATTCATGTGCAACAACTAATCAAATCAATCAAACTAACCATAATTACAAATCTAGCAAATAATTAAGGACTAAATAACGAAAAATCTCGGTCGTTACACTTACCCTCCTTGAAGACATTGTGTGGAATACATAAAAAAAAGCTCTTTGAAATCTCTCTCGGTGATTTATGAGATGGTGCGTCTCCTTGCAATCCAACTTCCCTCCAATTAGCATTAAATGTGTGAAATTAAAAGGAGTTCAATGAGATCTTTATCTCCGCCTGCTTTCTTGGTGTGAACATAAAAAAGAAAGCCATCTTTCTTCTTCATATTCTCCGTGATATCTGTCTTCTCACCTATTAATAGGAGTCCCAATAAGTCCTGCTAAGTATGTTTGGTAACTTGTATTTTACCTCCTAAAAATAGGTAGTCATATTTAGCTACCCGGTGGAATGAAACAGAAATCATCGTGATTTTGGTTTCACTTGGCCTCTTAACCTCAAGTGAACACATGGCCTATAAACCTGGTGGCGCGTGGTCACTTTTAAGTGATCATGTGCCCCTATTTTAGCCACTATAGACCTTCTTAATTGAGGTCCGACACTTCTATTTGCTGGCCCAGTTAACTCAAATCTGTTATCAACATAACAGGCCTGTTTTACATCCTTCTTAAGGCCCCATTCTTCCTTCTTAGCCCATTATTTTTCTCTTCTCTTCATCTTCTTAAATCTCTTCCTCTTGTTCTTCTTCTTAATGGAATTTCTCCCTACATCACCCTTCCCAGGTTGAGAGAAACTGGACTCCTGCGTGTTTAGTTGAACCTCTTTATCTTCTTGACTCAGATTTAGGAGTGCTTTACTCGCTTCTTCAGAAGACTTGGGCATAGGATTTCTAGGTAAAGATTGAAGCTTGATCTTTACTCCATCCATGATGAAAGTCAAGAAATTCTCACGTCCGTGATGCTCCATATCTCAATCGTGCTGCCACGATCTCCCAAGGAGTATATGACATGCATCCATAGGAGTCACATTGCACCATACCTCATCCTGATAATTTGAGCCACGGAAAACGAAACCAAGCAGCGCGTTTTAACTTTTAACTAGGATTTCGTCCCCTTTTTTGAACCACTTAATTTTGTAGGGGCTAGGATGTGGTTCCTCCATCAATTTCAGATTTTCAACCATTCCTCATGCTGGATTTGTCCCACATCGGCTGTGGGCTGGCCCTTCTTGGGCTCTTTATATCTTGGGCAAACCTCATCTTACAAGCCGGTTTTGTGGGGTTGAGCTGGGCCCATAAAATTCTACATGGCATCAAAGCCGTTCTTTCTCCCCATGTCACCCATTTCTTGTCCACGTGATTTGGCTCAATCTCGCCAACACGTGCGGGGGTGTGTTGAATTTGTCCCACATCAGCTGTGGACTGGCCCTTCTTGGGCTCTTTATATCTTGGGCAAACCTCATCTTACAAGCCAGTTTTGTGAGATCGAGTTAGGCCCATAAAATTCTACACCTCATGCTCGATGATGATGATGATGACGTATAATTGGCCACTAGATGTGCACTTGGTTCGAAGATATACGATCATAGCCACTTTTCATCATTAATCCGCCTTGGAGTGGTGATTAATGCCTGTTGGATATGCAAATTTTCACATTCCACATTGGCTCCCACTTCTATTTCATCTTCCATTTTCTTATCTTCTCCATCGTGCGTCGATCCTTATTTTGCCATATCATCTTTGTTTCCTCATGTGCTGCTTCACTTGGCATTTAGAGCACTCGAAGGATCGATGCGTGACCTCGAGAAGCGTGGTTGGTTAAACCTACCGCATTGTGACCCATTCATTGTAGATTCTGGACTGTTTTGTTTATGCTTTGTTATAAACTTTTGCGTAGGATGAGGGTTAACCGTAGGCCTGTCTAGGTGTGTTTACCATTTTCGAGGACGAAAATTCCTAAGGGGAGAATGTCACGTTCCGAAAAATCTGAACCGAACGTGACTACTTTGGTATGTGTGCCCGACACGAAAAACGAGATAAACTTAAATTTTATAATAATAATAATATAAATTATTGTAACCTATGTGTGTGTGAAGCCATGTGACACATCTAATACGAATCTGAGGCTTGATTAGATCTTTGGTAAGAAACTATGCACCGGAGTATGGTGTATGTGCTCAACACCGGAACGAAAATTTTGGAAATAGAAATATCAGAGATATTTCTCTAGTTTAGCTTATAAGGGAAGGGAGTTAGAATTCTTTTCTCTACTCTTTTCCCTTGCAATTCAGGTTGATCTGCAACTAAGAGATTGAGTTTCCGAAGAGTTTCTCTTGTGGAAACCAAGGTTGAAGAACCTCTAAATCCTCAGTGATTTGATATTGAGTGTGAAGAAGAGTGTCGATCGACGTCGGTACGTCTTGTCTGGTCTGGAATAGTGTACCCACCTCGGGGTGTTAGCATAGAGCTGAACATCTGGTTCTACGGAGCGCAGATATCAAAAAATCTCTTCGACTTAGATCCTAAACCACCGCGAGTCAAAGTTATCGTGAACCACGGAAACAACCTTAACGAAGTGAGTTCATGTGTACTTTAAGTAGTTTTAGATGGCCTATTTATGTATGTCTTGTATGTGTTTCGGTGAGAATCGTCGGATGTAGGGTTGAAAATAGGTTAAAATTAACGAATTGCAGCAATGACAGAAACTGTCATGTCCGATCAAACTTAAGAAATAATTGATCGAATTGAGAACTGATCGATCAGATTGAGAATTGATCGATCAAATTGAGAATCTGATTGATCATTTTGGGAAAATGATCGATCGGATTGTATATAACAATATACAAACAGAAGGTCTGAAAATTGGGAAACTGGGCTCTAAAAGGTTCGATCGATCAAATTGAGAATCCAATCGATCAAATAGGGAAAATGATCGATCGAATTCTCATGTTCAGTCTAGGTTGGTTTTTGGGGTCTGATCGATCAAATTTGAGAGTTGATCGATCAAATTGAGAATCCGATCGATCAAATAGGGAAAGTGATTGATCGAATTCCCCTATTCTTTCTGTTTTGGTTTTTTGGGAAGAACACTGTTGTACATGGTACCAGTTGACTTTATGAAACCTCTGATCCTTAGTGCATTATACATATGGTCTAGGTTAAAACCAGAACATTGAAAGAGGTTTTGGATTTGCTTAGAAAGACGTGAATTGAGGTAGGGGAAAATCAACTTAAATTGCATTGCTTCTAATTTCATGGGCATCAATACCTGACATCTGACTCTTGTTTTCTTTTAAACATTACATGCACATGAATGAATCCTGTTAAACCTGATTCCTGATACCTAACTCCTGATATTATGTATTATGCCTGCATGTGATTTAAGGTTCATGTGACGAATCCCTCCAACACAGCGGAATACTCGTGTAACTGTCATGTACTTGGTTGATAACTGTCTTAAATCTCTCCCGTAATTTTCGTCTTTGTCTCTTCTTCTTAATTGAATTTCTCCCCACTTCACGTCTCTTCTCTCTCCCTCTTGTACCTCAATACAGTATTTCTCTAGTGTCTTGTTTCTCTTTCTATTTCTATAGTGACAAAATATTACACCTATGGTTTAAGGATCTTCTCCTTCATTGAAGCTTAAACATAGCTGCCTTATTTCACAAACTTGTTTGCCAAGTCATGCGTAGAGATTGATTCTTGTTGGAGAAAACTTTCACTCAATGATCTATATATTCGATTATCTTGAGGGTGTTAAAAGTCATCCTTCTGTCACTGGGGAATTTTATTTTTTTTGAAACCTGGGTATCTGGGCCTTCTTAAAGCGCCCTGTCACGGCGTCGTTATTCCGTGTGCCAACAAAATGGCATGGTGGCCTTAGAGTTGGGTGTTTGGCTAGCAGGAAGGCGGGCAGACCTTGGAGCTAGCTGTGAAGCGCGTGAGCGCGGAGGCACGTGGCCTTGCGGTGCGTGCGTGTTCCCCTTATATATGGTGCGACGGTGACTCGAGCTAGGTATAGGTCTAGTGAAGCGACTAGACACGCGTGGGCATAGAACTTGGAGCTCCACACAGAGGCACACGACGTCATGGTGCCATGAGGCACGTGATGTGGTGCCAAGAGGGCATGCGACATCTAGGTGTCATTAGGGCACGCCATGTGGTGCCAAGAGGGCACGCGACATGAGGCCATGAAGGCCTCGCGATGTGGTCGCGACACGGACGCGACACAGTCGCATGGGATGATGATGCGAGACCTCAAGGGGTGTGTTGGTGTGGAGGATGACACTGTGTGTCACGGGCAGAGGTTCGTGTGCCACGGTGGTATGACAAACCAATACGTTTGAGGTTCTCCTGCTAGATGGCTTGAGGTGGTGTTTAGACCATACTTGGGGGAAGGGAGCTGTGGAGCTATTTCCCTACAAATAGGGCCTTACGTTGCTAGAGGCGCGCATGGGTCTCCTAGGCCTGGAAGGGTGGGCCTAGGACATCGCTACAGCGATGCCGTGTGTCACCCAAGGTGAGGTTGCCATATGTCCCGGAGCAACGCGTCACGGTGCATATGGGAAGGTAACCTCACGAGGGCACCCAAGGGCTACGTGGGACAAAGTGGTGCACGCTAGCTGAGGGCCAGATGCTGATATGTGCTGGTCGCGTGGGTCGCACACGAAGGTGGGCTTGGTTCAGTATGTCGGCGAGACATGTATGGAATGGGACAGCATGAGGAACTGCATCCTACTGTCGCAGGCGAGGAACTAGTGCAGTGCATAGGGTGAAGCTGGGCAGGCCAAGCGGGGCATTGAAGTGCTGGCATGCGTGTCGCGAGGAGACACGATGCGTTGATATGGTTGGCCTCAGGAGAAGGCTACCATAAGTGTGAGTTCCCGTCCTCTAGGCGGGTGGTATCAGAGTCGATGGTTGGGTAGGCTGGCCTAGCTTGTGAAGTTAGGCACCGCACGGGTGTGATATTCGGTGTCGAAATATTGCCCTGTGACAGTTGGTATCAGAGTCAGATCGTTCCAAATGGGACTACGTTGGCTAACTAGGGCGATGAGGTACGCTCTGATCTCATGACAACCAGAGTTACTTGTGTGCAGTTGAGTTGCACATCTGCAGTTGAGATGCGCTCTGTTACAGTGACTTTCAGATGAGTTGCAGAGCTTGGTCGCGCACAGAGAGATAGTTACTACTGGGTTATACTATTGCAGAAATATGCTTGATGCTTGTTGGCCATGAGGGCCACACATTGAGGTAGCGGGTTAGTCCGAGGCGGATGAACACTAGTGATTTCCGACATGAGATGTTAGGTCACGTTGGTGCTGAGAGCATTGTTGCCATGGATGGCATGGAGCAAGGTGGATGCTCCGTTCTCATTTCAGAAGAAGCTGAGATTTTCGAATCGGTTGCTGGTACATGACACAATGGTCTAGACCGTTGTATGGGGTAGTGTGTTGCGATGGACCAGGATCGAGGGTACAGTTAAGCGAGACCCTGCGAGAACTGGATTGAGCTATGCTGAACCGGAAAAGGGATCAGTAGCTTGGTGCTTTGTTGTGAAACGACAAGGCATGGTGTCCATGAGAGACGGATGGTTGGACGGGTGTTTTAGCGTAGCTTTAGAGGAAGCAAATGCGAGAGCCAGATGGGTATCTTCAGAGGAAGTGAGTCTCAGGCGATCGTCGAAATTTTTGGTTTACGAAAAAGGGTCGAAGTCAGTTTCTGAGCACGGTAGAGGCAGCATGGTCAGAGTATTGAAGCGGAACAGTTCAAGGCAGTTGTGTTATGTTTCATGGTGAAGAGGTCAATGTTCGAGGTACCAAGGCATGATAGCCCCTAGAAAGTGAAGGCATTGGTGGCGCTCGTTAAGAAACTGGAAGCATACACTAAGGCAGCGAATTGGACGATAAATCGGGTTGCAAGAGGTGACTCGAGTCACGCTATAGGTGAAGACAGAGGTCGAGGTACTATAGTGTGAGAAGTGTGGAGCTTCATTGATTGAACAAGGTGCTCATAGCAAACTCTTGAGTGAAGGCACAATGGTGTTGAGGTACTAGAGTGTTGCAAGACAGGTGAGGGCTTGTAGTGGTGACCAAGTCTAAAGGTCCGAGAAAGCTGGGTCCCATTAATTGCTACAGTCGAAAGATACAGGCAGTGTTGCGGACTATAAAGTAGTGAGAAGCATGGTGCTTCGTTGGGTTTAGCGTGGTCGCTCACCGGCAGTCTCGAGTGAAGGCAGACGTCGAGGTACTAGAGATTTGCAAAATTGTTACAAGCTGAGGCAGCTTAGGTAGCAGACTCGTGGTTGAGAACATACGTCGAGGTACTTGAGACTTACAAATCAGACGCAAGTCAAACTCTTGGGCCAAGACACAGAGGTGTTGAGGTGCTAGAGTGCGGCAATGCAGATGAGAGCTAGTCTCCTGGGTGAAGACAAAATGTTGTGAAACTAGAGAGCTACGATGCGCAATGAGTTGCGTGAACTTGGAACCGGCGATGTGAGCATCAAAGGCGTGATTTGGTTGGTTTCAGTAGTCGATTCAGGCAATAACAAAAATGATGTTAAGGATCGGGTTGCTTCAGATTGTATGAGGTGAAATACAGGCCAGGCCAAGTTGTTCAGAACACTACGTGGTGAAGATACAGAAAATGGTCGAGATACTAGCACAGAATTGCGGATGAAAGCAGTGAAGTATAGTAACTGTATTCAGACGTGGGTTGTGTTTGGGTGAAGACTGAACTTGTGTCGAGGAACTGACGTAGGAGTTCAAGTGCTAACGAGGACGTCGACGCATTTAAGTGGGGGAGGATGTGACGTGGTCACGACCCTGGAGCATAGAGATGCACATTTGATTAGCTAGCGAAAAGGTGGGAGGACCTTGTAGCTAGGTTGAGCCGAAGGCGAGCTTGAGAAATAGAGTTGTGAAGGCATGGCCGATATACTAAGGTGTTTCGAAGGCAGAATGTGGTGGGCGAGCTCTTGGGTGAAGAGACGTGGTGTCGAGGTACTAGAGCGAGTTGTGGTCACAAATACTTAGTGCATGGCATAGTGATGGATGGAGTTGGTGCGGTGCGGTGTCGTGCGAAGAATTAGTGGGTTGCTCGTTCATAGGCGTGGATGAGACCAAGTAGAACTAGTGAGGTGCCAAACCTCGAGGCTAGGTATTTGTGGAGACTTTGCATGGGGTGAAGACGAAAGTCAAGGAATTGATGCGGGTCTTGGTGTCAGCATGGACGTTGACGATGCCAGATTGGAGGAGTCGGCGTGGTCATTCCCTTGAGATATTGCATCAACGAGGACGTTGACCTTATGGAGTGGGGGAGAATGTCACGGCGTTGTTAATCCGTGTGCCAGTGAGATGGCATGGTGGCCTTGGAGCTGGGTGTTTGGCTAGCAGGAAGGCGGGCGGACCTTGGAGCTAGTTGTGTAACGCGTGAGCGCGAAGGCACTTGGCCTTGCAGCGCGTGCATGTTCCCCTTATATATGGTGCGACGGTGACTCGAGCTAGGTATAGGTCTAGTGAGGCAACTAGACACGCGTGGGCACAGAACTTGGAGCTCCACACAGGGGTACAAGATGTGGTGCCAGGACGACACAAGACATCATGGTGCCATGAGGCACATGATGTGGTGCTAAGAGGGCATCCGACATCTGGGTTCCATGAGAGCACGTCATGTGGTGCCAAGAGGGCACACGACATGAGGCCATGAAGGCCTCGCGACGTGGTCGCGACACAGTCGCATGAGATGATGATGCGAGACCCCAAGGGGCGTGTTGGTGTGGAGGATGGCATTGTGTGCCACGGGCAGAGGTTCGTGTGCCATAGTGGTATGACAAACCAATACGTATGAGATTCTCTAACTGGATGGCTCAAGGTGGTATTTAGACCATACTTGGGGGAAGGGAGTTGTGGAGTATTTCCCTACACATGGGGCCTTGCGTTGCTAGAGCTGCGCATGGGTCTCCTAGACCTAGAAGAGTGGGCCTAGGACGTCGCCATATGTCGTGTGTCACTCAAGGTGAGGTTGCCATATGGCCCCGAGCTACGCGTCGCGGTGCATATGGGACAACAACTTCATGAGGGCACTCAAGGGCTACGTGGGACAAAGTGGTGGACGCTAGCTGAAAGTCAGATGCTGATGTGTGCTGGTCGTGTGGGCCGCACACGAAGGTGGACTTGGTTCAGTATGTCGGCGAGACATGTATGGAATGGGGCAGCATAAGGAGCTGCATGCTACTATCGCGGGCAAGGAACTAGTGCAGTGCACAGGGTGAAGCTGGGTAGGCCAAGCGGGGCACTGAAGTGCTGGCATGCGTGTCGCGAGGAAATACGATGCGTTGATATGGTCGGCCTCGAGAGAAGGCAGCCATAAGCGTGAGTTCCCGTCCTCTAGGCGGGTGGTATCAAAGTCGATTGTTGGGTAGGCTAGCCTAGCTTGTGAAGTTAGGTGTCGCACGGGTGTGATATCCGGTGTCGAAATATTGCCCCGTGACAGTCCACCTAATCCCAGGGGCACATGCGCACCCCAAATTAGCACATGTCGGGTCAGCACGGGATATAAATCCCTAGGGTGGCCTCAAGGGGGAGAGGGGATTCGAACTTAGGTCTCTTGCTTTTGGAAGCAAGTACCTGGCCAACTCGCCTAACCCCTTGAGGTTAGTCACTGGGGAATGTTGCTTTGTTATTTTTTATATTTTAAAAGTCAATACCTGTTCTTACTGTTCTTTTATATGTTAAATAACACAATTTTGTTTAAAGAGGGATAACATAACAAAATACAAAGAACACAATGCAAGAGGCTTAGGGAGAATCAAACAAAGATTAAAATAAACTGAAAGTAGAAAAGGGGAAAATCAATTGGACCCTTTTAGCTTGAGAGTCACTTCCTTGTTTGCTCTCCTATGGCCATGCTTAAAAGAAACATCGACATTTGGGATCAATATTTCCTCAATTCAATTTCACAGAGAAGCTAATTCAATGGCATATTCTGTAGCAAAGGAAGGAGTTTATATATTACAAGATTTAGAGTTTCTTACCTGTACTACTGCAAATCCAACTGAAGCATAACGAGTATATTGAAGAACCTTCTTTCTGCCTGCTTCACCCTCTCTCTTCTGAAGTTCTTGTAACTTGGGATAAAGCTGTGTAAGTAGTTGAAACACAATCTGTGCATTGATAAAGGGAACAATACCAAGGGAGCATATCCCTAGCCGACCAATGCCTCCCCCGGAAAATGAATCCAATGTGCTCAATAGATTGTTCTGATCCAAATTACCAACAAAAGCCTCTCGGTTGACTCCACCTAAAGGTACATATATTCCAAGTCGGGATAGGGCTAAATATCCTAAGAGCTTCAAGAACTTCCCTGGTAGTGGACCTTTGAAAAAGTCACCTATGTCAATTGAACTATCTTCAATTGCAGCTGCCAAAATCAAAGTAAGCAACAAGTTAGTGGTACAATTTCACGGTTGGGAATTATTTTACATGCATGACTCATATCAAACCTCAGTAATATCATACAAATTGCAAGAGTAGTTTTGGTATTGCGCGAGCCCTTAAACCATGCTAGAAAAAAAGGTAAACCCAAATAACCACAAGGATTAGAACATATACATATAGGGATGAAAATCTATAAGTTTTTTAGTATTTTCTTTATTTAACTTTTTGTTGTCGTATTAGCCAGTTATGGGTTTCTCAAGCCCTTAAATTTCACTATCACACAAATATAATGACTATGGACTCAAACATAATAACATACGGAAACTGAGAGGATAAAAAAGAAGAGGCTGCATTGTGAAGAAGTGTTTCTTATTCGATTATACTCACAGATGTTACAAATGAATATGGAAAATGGAAGTCCTATCTCATAACATAAAAAACACAGGGATACAAGCAAGTAAGAGATTGAGAGATCTCATTGCATTACCACCTCACCTTGTCGCATGGGCATGGAATAGTGAGTGGTCGGGTCGAGTGCCTTATATTTCCATTTGATAATGAATGCTTGGCAAGTCAGCTTAGTGACTAAGAGCTGTTGGTGCTCTATCAAGGAAGTCTACTTAGCTTATTAATAAGTAATAAACTGTTGATTGCGCTTTCAAAGCGCGCTCGTTCATCCACCCATCCAAATTGTTCCTCTCATAACTAAATAACTAAAACTCAATTTGATGTTGTCAAATGAGGAGTTAGAACTCAGGTGGGGGCTAAGTAAATCAATGGAAGTTCTTGGCTCTCATCACTTGATTACATCACATAAGTGATTACATGCTCTCTCTCTCTCTCTCTCTCTCTCTCTCTCTCTCTCTCTCTCTCTCTCTCTCTCTCTCTGCTTTTGTGACATGGGTCCCAAAAGGGACCTTCGCGTCTCACTTTAAGTTGTCACATGTGGTCACCAACTAAACATAGAACATATATTATAAAACTCCTTGTTAGGTTCCTGCAAGGTAAATAGTTTTTTTAATTCTTATTGATGAAAATTTTAATCTTTTACTTTAATTCTCTAGAAGAGGAGCCTTCTGTGAATCTGAAATTTACCCTAATGAAAACTAAAATCATCCGTATAAGTATGTCATCAAATCTGCTAGAGATGGGCTTATCAGTTGGCTTAGTAACAGATATTGTCATGGGGGAATTAGCCTTCCTCGCAGAGTGGGAGTGGGACACCATACTTTCGCAACTTTAGCACTCTTCTTTCCTGCTGTGTGGATGGGGGTCCTGGCCCTTATCTGTGTTGGAATCCAGGGGTTGAGTGGTTAATGTTTCTGGGTCTTTTGCTCACAGGTAGTGTCTTACCACCCTTCCAAGTATGTACTCCTTTTATTTTTTCTCCTTAATATATTTATTTCGTTACCGACCAAGAAAATAAAATTAAAACCATCCTTCTTTCAAATCTTAGAATGGAATTGAAAGGCGCCCTCATAGGATATCGTTTGATGCCCTAGGCTAGTGGAAATCAAGATCTATTACTAGAATTGGTGTTTCCATGTTTAAAAGGAATTTCATTGCCAAATTGAAACACTAATCGAATTTGGGCATAATTACTATAATGAGATTCTTTAATTTATTCCATGAAATTAAACACTATATTTATATAATTTATTGTTCATAAATATAACTTAATCTCAACCACTAACATTATGTTTTAGTGTTTGATCCTGCATCAGTCTTTTGATTTAGTGCATTCTATGCTACGCTTCTCTGTTCACCTCTTCTCATATAATGCGACCATCAAAAAAATATTTTATTGAACGTAATTATTAAAAAAAATTATTGAATGTACAAAAGGAAGCTATTGATTGCATGGTTAGATTTGTCCTATCAAATTCCCCATCGTTGGTGGCCAAATTGATTGGACAGTGCAAATATACAAACTCATAGCCATTCGCCAATAGAGACTGGAGCACTACCCATTTAACGATGCATCCCATCACTATTGATGGATACCATCCATCAATAGAGATGGAGGCATCAGGTACATTTTTAGCAATGAGTAGAGCAGTGTTCTGGTGGGTTTGAGGAAATCTCAAACAGGATCATTGCAAAGTGGAGGGACTGGAGACGAGCAAGCGGTGTGTTGTGTGACCAATGAATCCAACAGATGTTTCAATAAAACAACAATAAGACCTACATTACTGCCTGGTAAAGAGTGCTGGACTATAAAGAAGCGAGAAGCCGTGAAGAAGTAAGTTTATGTGGGAGATATGCATGCTGAAGTAGATGCATGGACTAATAAGAAAGAATAAAAGTAGGAACTAATTCATAAGAGGGAGTTTAGGGGTTCCCCAATAGAAGAGAAATTAAAATATGTCACTTGAGATGATGCATGGAGCGATAAGAAAGGATAAAATTAGGTACGTATCATAAGAAGTTTAGGGGTTCCCCAATCAAAGAGAAATTAAAGAATGTCTCTTGAGATGGTTTAGGCATGCCCATCATAAACCTGAAATAGCCCTTGTAAGAGGGATTTAAAAGATAGTAACACAAGGAGAAGAGGAAGATCAAATAATACTGAGAGAAATAGCGAGAAACAACATGAAAGATTGTGGATTAACTGAGAGTTTAGCTTTGAACAAAACTAAGTGAAGAAACAAGACTCACAAAGCCGATCCAAATAGATGGGACAAGGAAATGATAATGATGTTCAGAGCAATGATATTCTATGTTGTAACAGTCACATGGGTTTTAAGTTGGTAACACCATATACACAAAACCTTTTAGCATGCTATGTTTTGAACATTTTAGATAGAATCGTGCTTGCTATTTAGTATCATCAAACAATATTGTTCCCTCATCTATATGCACCAACAGACCATCAAATCAATCAGATAGGACAATATGAGCACATCAAACCAATTGCTTTTTTATATTGTGAATAAAAATCCACAGGATATGATCATTGACAAACAGCCATAGTCATTGAATCATGTAAACTTCAGAACAAATACAAGTTGAATGAAAAGGGGTGGCATCTATTATATATTTTATGAAATCTAGGGATTGGAACAATGTAGACTACAGAGGTGCAATTGTTATATTGGTGAAACTACAGTGGCACCAACGAAGTTTCCCAAAATTTAACAATGTACACTATTAAGATATAACCGATTCTTACACTTGATTTTTTGCGTACTCGTAGCCTAAGAAGGTAGGGTTTACAGAATCTCATGTACTTATCCTGTCTATACTTGGTAGTTAGTACCTGTTTATTTTTTAGGTAAGCTGGGATTGAACCTTGAGGTCGTAGGTCACAACCTACGACCTCAAGGTTTGCGACAAGCCCAACCCCAAATTTTTGGGAGAGAAATGGAGGATTTCAGCACACAGCCCGCTCAAACCTTTCAAGTCTTAACAGAGTCATGTGCCCAATTCTAAAACAATATAACTACAGCTTTGCAAATTTTGCAGCCATTGATTCTAGCCTAAGCCAAAAAGCATAGCCATGATTTTTTAGGCTTCGCAGTGCTGCCCATACATGAGAAAACCACATACACATTTCGCATGCATAAGCGTAAAAGGGTGGGTTGGTGTTTCAAACTCATTAGGCATATCATTAATTTGACCATCATGTTAGCCATCATGCCACATCATCATCATCACCACAGCCTTATCCCCATCTATTTGGGGTTAGCTTTGCGAGTCCTATTTCTCCACTCATCTCTAATCAGCCTAAGCTCTCTGTAACTTTGCAATCCTTCATATCCATTCTCACGGCTTCCCTTCAGGTCTTCATTGGTCTTCCTCTTTTCCTACTACCCTGTGCTTGCAGCTTCTCAACCCTTCCTGCAGGATCTCCTTCGTGCCTTTGATAAACATGTCCAAACCACCTCAAGCGATCTTCCATAATTTTTTTATTTATAGGTGTCATTCTCAAATTCCCGTTATGTACTCATTCCGATTTTTATCCTTTCTTGTTACTCGACACACCCATCTCAATATACGCATCTCAGCTACATGCACTGAATCTTGTCATTTTTCGTAGCCCAACATTTTGCACCGTATAATGTGGCAGGTCTAAAAGTCATTCTATAAAAATGTCTTTAAATGGAACTTTTGGGCTGCACAATACTCTACTTGCTTGCCTCCATTTCATCTAGTCAGCATTGATCCTATTTGAGACAGTTGAAGTAGTGCAGAAGATAGGTTAAAGATCTGAGGATTGGGGTTACGGTTAGGTATGTATCGTGTGGTTTAGGATTAAGAGAAGAAGAGGAAGAAGAGAGAGAATGAGAAAGATTAGAGAAGGCAAAAACTACTTAATGACCTTAATTAAGTCATTAGCTTTTACATTAAAAACATTGTTATATACACACCAAAACTTATTCCTTGCACCCCGATATGGAATAAGAATAAAACACACTAACACTAAGACTCCCCCTAAAGCTGGAGCCTGTATATCATGCGTCCCAACTTGACCATGATATCTTGTAGAATAGTAGGACCAAGCAGGTTTGTGAAAATATTTGCAAGTTATTGAGAAGAATCAACATCAATAAGCTCCAAAGCAGCAATCCCACACTTCTTCATGAATAAAATGAATGTCGACCTCTATGTGTCTTGTCCTCTCATGAAGCACAAAATCAGAAGCAATTTTTTTTGCAAACTCATTATCACAATGAATAGACCTGCAACCAGAAATAGGGAAACCCAACTCAGTCATAAGAGGTCGTAGCCATAACATTGCACAGACACGATGGGCAATCGCATGATTGACGGGGACGCCACATACATGGACATTGGATTCGGACCACATCAGTTTTACCGGCGTCGGAAGAAGCGTAGAAGAAGCCCAGAGGAGAGAGGAGAAAGAGGGACACAAAGAAATGTGCATGACGCGCCTTGCCACAACAATGCCATGCGACATCTCTTTGCAGTATCGCCATGTATTTCAGACGGGATTTTATTTTTTCTATGCGAAAGTTGGCTTTTAGTGTTTTACCAATATTAGGACTTTCTTATTTCGAGTTTAATTATTGGTGGCCTATATATAGAGGCTTGTAAACACTTTTTAAGGAGTTATTGAATATTTTGAATGCTTTTATGCTTGAATATTCTTTGCCTGAGATGGGTTTGGTGTGAGGCCAAGGGAGTGATTCTCAAAAACCATTGTTATTTTCTCTATTATCTATCACTATCTTCTTTGAATCTTTTGCCTTATTGATCCCTGCTTGCTTTTCTAAATCTATTGATTTAGATCCGAAACCCTAAACCTTTCCGAATCCCAAATCAAACAGAGCCCCAAACCCTTTTCTAAGCCATAAATCAAACCATAAGCTCATTACAAAACCATACACCTATTTCCAAAGCCCTAGTTAGAGCCTACGAATCTACGTCGGATCGAAGACGACGCCCAAGCCTGGAAAAAGCTAGAGTTCTATCTCTAGGCTGATCTCGCCTCAAATCTAAAAGTACTTGCGCATCGGACTGAACCCTACCTGGATCTCGTGTGATCTATTCATCAAAATTCTGCAACCCTAAGGTATCTTAAGATAATTTTGCGATTAAACTTGAATTACTTTATTTAATTTCAGCCAAATTGCATAAAAAATCCATATTCCGCATTTTAGGGTCGTTGTCCCGCGTCAATGATACTCGCCCTTTACACTAGAGCGACAAACTACAAGTTGTTTCTTACTCTTCCAAGCCACAATATCTCCTCCCAGAAAAGCACAATACCCAGAAGTTGATCTCATGTCTGTAACAACACTAATCCAATAAGCATCGGTATATTCGGATATGTGAAGGTGACTATGAGATTGATACAAAACTCTTCATCCTAGATTGGATTTGAGATATCTCAAGATCTGATGTGCACTAGCCATGTGAGGAGTGTGAGGAGCATGCATAAACTGGCTAACTAGGTTAACTGCAAATGTAAGATCAAGGCGAGTCAAAGTAAGATTAATCAAACGCCCTCCAAGTCTCTGATACTCATGAGGGTCGGAAAAAAGCTCCTCCTTTTCTCTGAAGAGAGAGTTTAGGATCCATAGGCGAAGTAGCAGAGGCTTGCAACCCAACATTCCCGCGTCCTTAAGAAGGATCAACGTACATTTTCTTCATCAAGCCACTTCCAATACCAAAAAATATTTCAATGTCCCTAAATCGTTGACCACAAAACTTCTTTTAGGTTTATTCTTACCATAAAAAATCAAATCTGAATCATCGCCTATGATAATATTATCATTAACATATACAAGCAGAATAGTGTGGCCCACGGGACTGAAATGAACAAATACAGTATGGTCTGACGGGCATTGCTGAAATCCCATCTCAAGAATAACACCACTGAAAGGGTGAAACCACACATGGGGAGACTACTTCAAGCCACAGGTAGACTTGCAAAGGCGACATACATGATGGGAAGACTCTCCATGAAGCCAAAACCCAGGATGTGGTTTCATATAAACTTCTTCCTGGAGATCTCCATTCAAAAAGGCATTCCTCCCGTCAAGTTGAAATAAAGGCCAATTTTGATTGACAACAATAGATAAGACTATAGCAGTATGCGAACAGAAGTGACCTTGGCAACAAGAGTAAATGTGGCATCGTAATCAATCCCATGTCTAAGTAAATCCCTGTGCTACAAGCCGAACTTTGTATCTAGCAACTGTGCCATCAGGATGGTGTTTTGCAGAAAATACCTATCTCCAACCCACAACAGCATTATCTGGAGGAAGGGAACCATATCCCATGTGTGATTCCTCTTAAGGGCATCCATCTCTTCAAGCATAGCCGCTTTCCAATGAGGATGAGCTAGGGCAGCATGCACAGAACGATGAATGGTAAGTGGTAACAACATCCACCTTAGAAAGAAAGGCTTTATAAACAGAAGAAAGAAACTGATATGAAACAAATTTAGCAATAGATTACGGAGTAGCAAGTCACGAACCACTTTTCGTAAAGTTATAGGAATCAGCCATATCAGTAGCAGGATAATCAATAGCAACAGAAGAAGGAATAGGAGGATGAAAAGAGATGCTTACAGGAGGAGTCGATGAGGAGCTAAGTGGTAGTGGTAGAGAGGTAGATGATACAACCCTCCTTTGATGCAGGTAGGTGATAATAGTCAGTCTTCCTGTCCTGCTGCTCTAAGGAGGAGGAAGAAAAATGGGCATAGGCATGGCAACAGTAGGTGGAGTCACCGGTCAGAAGAAAAATGTCACATCCTCAAAAAAAGAAACAGCCATGGAAACATAGTCTGTGTCAAAAGGATCATAGCAACGATAACCCTTTGACTGAGAGGAGTAACCAACAAATATACACTTAATACTCATCATCTAATTTTTGGCTATGTGGACTTAGATTTTAGATAAAACAAACACAACCAAACACTCTGGGAGTAAAGAAAAAAGCATATCATGTGGATTTAAACACTTATACCGCCACCTAAAATCCGAGTGGGGGTATAATTGATTAAAAACAAGGCAATGAGAAGAGTCATTGACCAATAGGACTTCGGTACATCCATTCCTCGAAGCAAGGATTGACTAATCCCAATGAGATGCATGTTTGACGGGGACACCGACATCGTAGACATCGGATACAGGCCTTTTCGCGTGTACCGACGGCGGAAGAAGCGGAACCGACATCAGAACTAGGCGAAAAGAGACGAAATTTGACGAAATTTGGCGAATTGGGAGAATACTACAAATTTCGATCGATCAAAATATATATTCGATCGATCAAAGTCCAATTTCGATCGATCAAACTGCAGAGGGAATTTCCCTTCGATTGATCGAGTTTCAGTTCGATCGATCAAATTTTAGCGGCAAATTTTTGAGATATGTTTTTTCGATCGACCGAATTTAAATTTCGATCCTTGAATCGTGAGCGCCCTAATCAGGGAAAATCTAGAGTTCTATCTCTAGAATCGATCCGCGCTGCAACCTAACAGATCTAACGCCCAGACTGAACCCTGCTCGAATCATACGTGAGCCTCCAATGGAATACTGCGATCGCCAAGGAATTCGTTATATTTTGTGAGTTTTATTACTTAATTTAATTCAATTTAATTTCGGCAAAGTCAATCATCGCATTCACGTAGTTTAGGGTACCGTCCTGCGTCAGTTTTGGTATCAGAGCCCTAGGTTCTAGGTTAGGGCATACTGTGTGACATAGCATTCATTGCACTTTACTTTCATCGCATATTGTTTCTGTTTTGGCCAAAGTGTTCATTTTGCATTCCATTCTAGAACCTGTCAATTAGAAACCCGTATCACCATGGACATGAGTGGGATTGCCGAAGCTCTTAACGGCATGAGGGCTGATCTAAAATCGATCAATGATCGAATGACTGCCTTGGAAACAACCCAAAGGACTCTCGAAACATCCAATGAGAGGTTGTTAGACCGAGTCAATCGGTTAGACGAGGGTGATGAGTACTTCGAACCACCCCGTGAGCATAATGGTCCACGTTTCGAAAGAAATGGCTACCAACATAATCGGAACCGGAACCATAGGTTAGATCATCATGGAGATGACTACGACCCGAAAGGGAGACTCCTCAAAAATGTCCGAGTTGAGTTCCCAACTTTCGATGAAAAATTAGACCCTCAAGTCTTCCTCGATTGGTTATCCGATATGGACCAGCACTTCGAGTGGTTTAACATGAGCGATGAGAGATGTGTTAGACTTGCTAAGATGAAGTTCATAGGTCAAGCTCGACTCTTTTGGGTCAACGTTGAACACATCAGGACGAATGCGGGTTGTACTCCCATTACCCGTTAGGAGGACATGAAGGAACGACTTACAAAGAAGTATGTTCCTTCTTCATACTACCATCGTCTCCTCGACCAATGGCAAAATCTGCGCCAAGGTAGTATGCCCATTTCGGATTACATTGGCAAATTTGAGGAATTTATGATGAGAGCCAAGATATCCGAAGACCCTCAAGTCACTCTATCCAAATTTCGCACCGGATTGAGACTTGACTTGCAAAAAGAGTTGGTCTCCCACCCTGTGAAGACTCTCGCTGATTGTTACACCGTCGTTCAAGACCTTGAACGATATTCGAAGATGACGGTGACTAGGCGAACTGATTTTCACCCCGATCAACTCTGTACCGGCGAAGTAAGATCTAGTGCTGGAAACCTGCCTACCAAACCCACACAATCCACATCTGTTAATGTGCGGTTTGACAAAGGAAAGGGTGTAGTCGAAGAATCCTCGAAGAGTGGATCTCATGTCAAGTGTTATAAATGTCAAGGATTTGGACACTTTGCCGCCCAATGCCCCACAAGGGACCCACAAAGGAATCTCTTCATCGACGGAGAAGGAGAAGAAAGTGAAGGAGTTTATGAGAAAGAGGTCTTTGAGCCGAATGCTACACCTAGTGACGAGAAGGTGATGACATGGGTCGTGCTCTAATTGTGAGGTGTGCCTTTGCGCAACCTCAACGAGATGAAAAGGAGGATTGACGAAAGGAGAATATCTTCCACACCTTTGCCACATGTGGGACAAAGAGTTGTAGGGTAATCGTGGATAGCGGAAGCTGCACCAATGTGGTATCAGAACATACCGTCACCCGCTTAGGGCTTACACCTGAAGCCCACCCGAGACCTTACAAAGTTGCATGGGTTGACTCCTCATCCATCCCGTATCTCAGAGGTGTCGTGTACCCATACAGTTGGGTTCATACTCCGATACCTTATGGTGTGATGTGGTGCCAATGGATGTGGGCCACATTATCTTAGGGAGGCCATAGCTCTATGATTTGAACGTGACCATTTTTGGTCGATCTAACATTTGCACGTTCAATTACAAGGGCAAGAAAATCACTCTTAACCCTTTGGCTCCCAAAGCACCATCGGTCAATAGAGTTGAGAAGAAGGGAGGCCAATCCAAGGCCATTAACATTGTGAGCCCTTCAGAGTTTGAGAGGGCATCATTAGATGAGAGTGTTGTGCATGTCGTCGTCACTGTTGAGAGTACTTCTGAGTCAGTCTGTGAGTACCCCAAAGAGGTAGAGCCCATCCTGAATGAATTTGCGGATGTCTTCCCCGAAGACTTACCTAATGAGCTCCCTCCCATGCGTGACATCCAACACGCAATTGACTTAGTTCCCGGATCTACATTACCGAACCTACCCCACTACAGGTTGAATCCGGTTGAACACGCCGAGTTGACTCGGCAAGTCAGTGAGCTCCTTCAAAAGGGGTTCATACAAGAGAGTCTGAGCCTGTATGTCGTACCTGCTTTACTCACGCCTAAGAAAGATGGTACATGGCGCATGTGTGTGGATAGCCGTGCGATTAACAAGATCACCGTTAAATATCGGTTTCCCATACAGCGGCTTGATGACATGCTAGACATGATGGTTGTAGCCACTATCTTTTCCAAGATAGACCTTAAAAGTGGCTACCATCAGGTTCGAATTCGTCCTGGCGATGAAGGGAAAACCGCCTTCAAGACCAAAGACGGTCTTTATGAGTGGATGGTCATGAAGCTCATGACCCAAGTGTTGAGGTCATTCCTTGGCATATTTATGAAGCTCATGACCCAAGTGTTGAGGTCATTCCTTGGCAAATTCCTTATCGTATACTTTGATGACATCTTAATTTATAGCCCAAACAAGGATCAACACATTGTCCACTTTAAGGCTGGTTTGCGAAACCTTGAGGGGAGAAAGGTTATACGCGAATCTTAAGAAGTGCACCTTCATGCAGCACTCTGTTGTATTCTTGGGATTCATTGTCTCGGAAGACGGAATGGTTGCGGACCCTGCAAAGGTTAAGGCCATTGCGGAGTGGCTCGAACCTCGGAATATTCATGAAGTCCGTAGCTTCCACGGTTTGGCCACGTTTTATCGTCGCTTCATCCGAAATTTTAGCACCATCATGGCTCCCATTACTGATTGCATGAAGAAAAGGGAGTTCCTGTGGAGCAAAGCCGCGACGAGGGCCTTTCTTTGAGATAAAGAGAAATGTTATCGATCATGCGCCTACCGGACTTTTCTAAAGTCTTTGAAGTAGCCTGTGACGCGTCGAGTGTAGGCATAGGCGGAGTGCTGAGCCAAGAAGGTCACCCTGTGGCCTATTTTAGTGAGAAACTCAATAAGGCAAAGCAGAAATACTCTACCTATGACAAGGAGTTTTATGCGGTCGTCCGATCTTTATAGTATTGGAAACATTACCTGAGACCGCAGGAATTTGTGTTGTCTTCTGACCACGAAGCCTTACGTTTCCTTGCTTCCCAAAAAAAGTTGAACCCGAGGCACACGAAGTTGGTCGAGTACCTTCAAGGGTTCACATTTGTCTTGAAGCATAAGGCTGGTGTCGAGAACAAGGCTACTGATGCGCTTAGTCGTCAAGTGGCGACTTTACAGTCTACGAGCACTGAGGTCGTCGGATTTGAGCAGTTGAAGCAAGATTATCCTGATTGCCCAGATTTCTGGACAGAATACACTGTTTTCCTTGAAAATCCGAACAACATTAACTCCAAGTATACCCTGCTGGATGGGTATTTATTCAAAGGGAATCGTTTGTGCATCCCTTGTACTTCATTGCGGGATTTCCTCATCTGGGAGTTACATGCCGGAGGGATTGCCGGACATTTTGGGCGCGATAAAACCAGTGCACTCATTGAGGATAGGTTCTATTGGCCTAGCCTTGTGAGAGATGCCTCTAGGGTCGTAAAACAATGTCGTACATGTCAAGTTGCGAAGCATATCAAACAGAATACCGGCTTGTACACCCCTTTACCCGTGCCACACACCCCGTTGCAAGAAGTCTCTATGGATTTCGTGCTTAGACTTCCAAAGACCCAACGGAAGCAAGATTCCATTTTTGTGGTAGTGGACCGCTTTTCCAAGATGGCCCACTTCATACTATGCTCTAAAACCTCCGATGCGGCTCACATAGCCAAATTATTTTTCTGGGAGGTTGTGCGTCTACATGGGTTACCCCAAACGATTGTGTCGAATCGAGATGTGAAGTTTACCAGTTATTTCTGGAAAACTTTATCGCACCTGATCATGCTCCAATTTTCATCGGCCTATCATCCTCAAACAGATGGCCAAACGGAGTCCACCAATAGGAGCTTAGGTAATCTTCTCCGTTGTCTTGTTAGTGATCACCCTAGGACGTGGGATTCTATTTTGCCTTTAGCCGAGTTTGTATACAACAATTCAATCAATAGGTCCCTAGGTATGAGTCCTTTTGAGGTCGTCCTTCGGCATAGGCCTAGAACACCCATTGATCTAATCCCCATGTTTGCATCCCATCGAGTTTCCGAGTCAGCCGATTCATTTGCACAGCATATACATGAATTGCATGCCGAAATTAGAAAAAGAATTAATGCAAGCAATGAACAGTATAAAATATCTACGAATGTGCATAGGCGCTTCAAGGAATTTCAAGTTGGAGATTACGTCATCATTCGGGTTAGACCTGAGCGGTTCCCATTGGGAGTCGCAAAGAAACTTCAAGCCCGAGGTGCTAGGCCTTTTAGAATTGTAGCAAGGAGTGGCCCTAATGCATATGTTCTCGAGCTTCCATCGGATATAGGGGTCAGCTGTACATTCAATATGGAGGACCTGGTTCCTTCTTTGGCTTCAGCCCCACCCCACACAACCCCTTCCAAGCAGCCTCGAGCCTAAATGCCAGCCCCACCCTGCAACCCCTACCCTTCCCTTCCCCACGCAAGCAACGCAAAGATGAGATCGAAGGGAACCTAGATGATTTAGCGATATCCACCCATGGGGGCGGAATTCAAAAGTACTTGGTCAAGTGGTTGGGAAAGCCGGACTCCGAGAACTCATGGTTAGCTGAAGACGAGGTGCGACTCCTAGACCCCGACATGCGCGAGCGCTATCACGACTCCGCTTCATCGGTGATGAAGCCTTTTCGGCCCGGGAGAATTGGCAGGGACGCCGACATCGTAGACATCGGATACGGGCCTTTTTGCGTGTACCGACCGCGGAAGAAGCGGAACGAACATCAGAACTAGGCGAAAAGAGACGAAATTTGGCGAATTGGGAGAATACTGCAAATTTCGATCGATTGAACTGCAAAGGGAATTATATAGTTCTGGAATATATAATTCGATCGATTGAATTATATACTCGATTGATCGATTTCCCTTCGATCGATTGAGTTTCAGTTCGATCGATCAAATTTCGGCGGCGACTTTTTGAGATATGTTTTTTCGATCGATCGAGTTTCATTTTTGATCGATCGAATTTAAATTTTGATCAATCGAACTTCACTTTCGACTGATCGAAATCGCGCAGCTTTTATTTTTTGGTAAATTTTAATTTTCGAACTTAAATTTTAGGGTCATACTTGTCCTTTTGGTAATTGTTTTAGGGTTTTATTTTCGTTTGAAAGGACTCCTATATAAGGTCCTTAAGTTAAGAATGTAATAAGTTGATGATTAATGAAAAGAGCTTTTGCTTGTGTACAGGGATGGAGCCAGAAACTTTTATGGGAGGGGGCCAAAGCAAGGATCAAAGTTTCGCCGAAATTACAGAAATTTCGGTCCAAAATTCGGTTTCGGTCCCCACCGAAAACGAAACGAAATCCCAAAACTTTGGGTTTTTTATATGGGGTTGAAGATTTCGGCCGAAATTTCAGTCCCCACCGAAACCGAACCAAATCCGGAATTTTGATCCTTGGGCCAAAGTATGAACAATAAATGTATAATGTTATAAAAAATAAAATTAACATTCATTTACTGGTAACAAAATTAAAAAAAAAAAAAATGAATCTTATATATATATATATATATATATATATATATATATATATATATATATATATATATATATATATATATATATATTCATGCGCCTATCAATAGGCATTAGGGCCAATCTGTCATAGTTGGGAGTCATATTAATTTGGCTAAGCCTCATTTTTAACTTTTAAGGTCTGTTTGGATAAAATAGTAGGAAAATGGTGAATTTGGATTTATAAATCTAATAGTTTCACATGATTTTGGAGGTTGTACGAATCCACATGATCATTTTATTTTTTACTTAGGATATGATTTAAGAAGAGAAGTTTTAGGAGGGTGGTTGAACTATTGTTCCTAAAAAATAGGAGAGACTCAAGTAGGGTATTTGGTTGGGACGCCTAAAAGATAGGAGAGAGAGATATGAGTTGTGCATTTATTTTATACGGGGCCAATCATTTTAGCTCCTAACAAATAGGTAAGATAGATTAAAGAGAAAGAGAAAAAACTAAATAAGTGGGGGTGGCCATGGCCCCTGTTAACCCCCCCTTGGCTTCGTCCCTGCTTGTGTGTGCTTGAGATGAGCCCCTACGAAAAGTGAATCTTCTTCCCGAGAAGGGTTTGGTGTGAAGCCAAGGGTGTGAAGCCCACAATCTATCCTTATTGTTTATCTCTCTAATCTATTTTCCGTACTTTACTTCGAACAACCTAAATCTACCATCTCCCATTCAACTACCCGATTCCCAAAACCCTAACTTTTCCCTACTCCATTGATTCGTCCCAATCCTGTAAACTATAGAAGGACCTGAGATTCCATCCTTCAATCGTGAGCGCCCTAATCTGGGAAAATCTAGAGTTCTATCTCTAAGATCGATCCGCGCTGCAAGCTAACAAATCTAACGCCTGGACTGAACCCTGCTCGACTCATACGCGAGCCTCCAATGGAATACTGCGATCGCCAAGGAATTCGTTATATTTTGTGAGTTTTATTGCTTAATTTAATTCAATTTAATTTCGGCAAAGTCAATCATCGCATTCACGTAGTTTAGGGTACCGTCCTGCGTCAATGTTCTTACGCTCTGCAACACCACTTTGTTGAGTATAGGGACAAGACAACTGATGAGAAATGCCATGAGACCCAAGATATAGGTCAAAGGCATGAGAAACATATTCACCACCATTGTCAGTACGGAGAGTCTTAATAGAACTTCCATATTGAGTTTTAACCATAGCATGAAAATCTTAAAATTTCTAAAAAACTTCATCTTTGGATTTCAAAAGATGGGCCCAACTAAGCCTAGTATAATCATCAATAAAAATAACATAATATTTAAAACCATTCAAAGAGATAATGGGAGAAGGACCCCAAACTTCAGAGTGCACTAAATAAAACGCAGCATTAGATCGATGCACATGAGCAGAATAAAAACTACGAGCATGCTTAGATAATTCCCAAATTTCACACTTGAATTTAATTCAAGAGCATAAATATTTAAAACTAGGAATGAAACCACAAATAGTTCTAAATCCAACCCAATTGAACATGCCACAAATTCAAAGTATCACTAGTAGCAACAATAGAAGAAGACTAGAAAAAGACCTAAGACAATCCATTATTAGAGACAGCAGTAGAGCCAACTAAGCTTTTCACGCCATTATCAAAGTAATATAGTTCTCCACGCTCAATGCCTCTACCAATAATGCTCCTCAAGTCAGCTCATGCAAAACACAATACGAGGGATAAAAGATGACAACAATTTAGTTGCTTAGCAAGGGCGACTAACTAAAATTAAATTTGTAGAAAATTGGAAACATGAAGTGTATGAGATAATGATGAGGATAAAGGAACAGTCTCCACTTTGAGAACAAGAGTGAAGGAACCATTAGCAAGCCGAACTTGGGCGGAGGAACTGGGAGGTGCATAAATTAGAAAATCCTGTAACTCACCTATCATATGGTTTGTAGGCACATTCCCTTGCTACCTCTACAACTATTGGCACTATGACTAAACTGAGAGGGGCTCATAGTGACTACGCTCCTCCCACATACTCTGCAAAGTACTAAAGTACCCTCCCATAGTCATATCGCCCTGTCTGCACTTAGTGATACCACGAATGAGTTGATAAATACGAGTGTCATGTTCAGCAAGGACAAATGTCTCCTCAAGTTTAGCTCATAACAGAGAGGCAGGACTCATAAAACATAAAGCTTCTTGATATGCTAGGTTCCATCGAATTAAAAAGCCATCCAAGCATGGTCAAAATCTTGGATTTCTCGTACATATCGTCAGGGCCCCAAAACGATGCAATATCGTTCGTACCATACGATACAATCAATGTATCGCCGATACGTTGATTCAATGTATCGGCCGGTATTTTAATTTTTTTTTAATAAATTCTCAAGAATTCATAAAAATTCCAAAAAATTATAAATTTTATATTTTAAATTTTTTTAAGCTATATACCTCTTTTTTGGTATTTTGTCCCATGTATATTGTGCACTTCGCATGTTTTTCCTACGTAAATTACCTTAAGGGGGAGGAGAGAAGAAAAAATAATGGTAGATCCGAGTTGTGATGCATTTTTACGTGTTAATCGGCGTCGATTCGGTGTCGATTTGGCATGGAAATCATGTTTACGGGTGGTTTATTGGCTAGGGTATGGGAGAGTAGAAAAGAGAAGAGAAGAGAGAGAAGAGAAAAAAAAAATACAGTGATGCAAAAATGACTCAGGTCACTTAAGTGGGCCAAAAAAAATTTCAAATCCCAGACGATACGGTCAAAGTATCGTCCGAGATTTTGACATTTCCAATGTATCGTCTGATACATTGGACGATACATTGACTGGGCAAGTCCCGATCAATGTATCGTCTCGAAGTTGGATGATACCAGTACATAGCGTCCGATATTTTGACCCATGCATCCAAGTATAATAGCACTAACGGCCTCCCAATCCGACAAATCAGGGAACCGGGGTTTAGGCCTAGGAATGGTTCCAGTAAGAAGACTCATCTTCTTTTGTCCTTGTACATACAAGATTATGGCCTTTCCATTTAAGATAATTCGAAGAATTCAATTTGATGGTGGTAAAGCTCAACTGTAAATTGTTAGCACTTATTCCGATATATTTATCGCCCATGAAGACACAAGAAAGTGTAACCCAATAAGAAAGCAGCCAGCAATAAAAGAGAACAAAAAATCCAATACTAAGGGGTACAACCTCTCTCAACCGGTTCAAAAGTCCATATGCCAAAAAGTAGAGTAAAAAACAGAGAAAAATCAAAATAAATTCACAAGCCAGCCGGGAGCATAAAAAAAAATCTTACAAACTTTATTTGAGGGAACCGTGATGGGCTATGCACATTTGGGCCCAACATGCATGACTTCCATTCAAGCGAGACACAAGAAACAACGTAACACCTTCAATCCTTATCCAAATCGAGCAAGACCACTCCCAAACTGTAGATCTATGAAAACCGAAGTAGATCCATATAGTCTTGAGGCAGTTTCGATGCACACAAGGAACAGAACCTCAAAAAACCGGGAAAAATATAAACAAAGGCACCCACAAAAAACTTCAAGAAGGCCTCCATTAATGGTGCTCGAGTAGAACAAAAAGAAAAGCATGGTGAAAGAATGGGGTGATCAAATTTTTAACTTGGCTGACGTTAATAGCGAATATTTAAGATTATAAGAGAGATGCACATCATATGATGTATATGTTATATTTTAAGCATGATGAAGAGTACATTAGGATTTTTAAATATTTTAAAGTGTTTTAAATAATTAAAGATCTCTTGAGATCTTAGTTGATTGTGTTCACCTCTATTTAAAAAGGTTTCTCTCCTTAATGAAAATATAGAAAAACCATTATCAAGATGTAGAATACTAGGTTTTAACATGGTATCAGAGCCATGGCCGGCTCCGATCTCGCGATCAGGCTAGCCATGGTCCTAAGTTGTGCTCTCCTACTCACTTCTCAATTTGCTTGATTTTTTTTCAATAGAATTGCTTCCTTCCTTTTTATCCCTACAAGCCCTCTTAATCCACACATATCATGCCACACGATCTCATGTTTTCTTTTATTTAACACTCTCCAATGAGAGTTTTCTTCCACCCGCATGATCCTACATTGGAAGCTTCTAGGAGAGAGCATGGCGAACCTGATCTGGTGAGCCACGTGCTCCGACAGACTCAAAAAAAAAGTGAGATGCAACAGTGATGGATTTCACAGACAAGCGGTGACCACTAGCAAGCATGATCGGACGTTGCGGAACATTTATTGACAAGCTACTTAATGAGATCGAAGGCTAATATTTCATATAACCAATCACATATTCTTTCTTCAAAAGAAAACACGATTGCGGGGGTAATAGAAAATATTTAAGATTATAAGAGAGATACACATCATGGGATGTGTATCTTATACTTTAGGAATGATGAAGATTGATTAGGGTTTTTACATATTTTACAAAGTATTTTAAATAATTAAAGATCTCTCGAGATCTTAATTGATTGTATTCATCTCTATTTAAATAGGCTTCTATCCTTAATGAAAATATAAAATAACCATTATCAAGATGTAGAATTCTAAGTTTTAACATACATCAGCACTTCATGCAGACATCAGCAGGAAGAAAGATGGCAATGAGTTTAGGCTACGAAACCTGCTCTGATACCAAGTTGGAGCAGTGAAGAAGATAGGTTAGAGATCCGAGGATTAGGGTTAAGGTTAGGTATGTATCATGTGGTTTAGGGTTAAGTGAGAGAGAGGAAGAAGAGAGAGAGAAAGAGAGAGAGAGGAGAAAAGATTAGGGAAGGAAAAACTGACTTAATGACCTTCATTAAGTCATTAACCTTTATATAAAAAACAATGTTATATACACACCAAAACTTATTAGTTGCACCCAATATAGAATAAGAATAAAACACACTAACGCTAACATAGACATTCTCTTCAAGTCCACCATCTGATTGTAAAGTAGAGCCTAAATAGGAAAATATAATAATGTGGCACTAAATGATTTTCTATTTTAAATAAATCCCCCTCAAGACTATCATATTCACTAAATTTGCACTCCATGTATTCTCTCTTTGTTCTACTAATTACAAACCCCTCGACTCCAAAGCTTTTCTTCATAATTCTAGCCATCATGCCACATGCAATTGTAAGAAAATCATCGAATACTTGCTATATTTGCTACATGTAACTTACATGGCCTAGTAACTAAGGTGCAGCATAGGAAAAGCCATGGGAATATTTGAACGGGCATGGATGACACCTATCATAGAGTGTTTAGAGTTAGTAAGAATTATTTTACAGTTATAAACGTCTTCTTCAACCACATTTTTATAGAATGCTTGTTCTTGGTGCTGTATGAAATTGCTACGTCTGAAACAGAACAGAAACTACATCAATTAGGTCTATCAATTTATTCCTATGGCCATTTCTCTGTCCCAGAAGGCTTGCCTAGTTCCCAAACGCATAAAGATGAACCAGAACTTTGGAATAATTATGGTCTAAGGAAAAAAATTAATAATAACAAATATTATGGGCCTAGAGAACACTAAACCTGCCACTCCTCTAGTTGAAGAAGCTTTTTCCTTTCTTGTGCTTGATGTGCTTCCCAGAGTTTGGGAAAACAAGTCTAGAGCGCCTCCCCAAGCTGCATCAAGACCAGAATATGTCTCTGAATTTAAACCCAATGGATCAAAGGCCGAGCCATCAATCTGTTGAGTACATCTACAACGAAACCCAATTAGCAAGATAACAAACTACCAGAACAAATGCAAAATTGAAAATTTCTTAATATTGGCGTAGAAAATGATGATATTGAAAGAAAGAAATGACCATAGGAAATAGAGAAGAACCAGGTTATTTGGAAGAAGGAAAAAGAAAGAGAGAAATTGTGAAAGAAGAAAATAAAATAAAATAAAATAAGAAAGGCAAATGCCCTTATTTGCTAAATAGAATAGTAGCATCATATAAAAATGAAAATAGATATTTTTCCAAATTTTTAACTAAATCTTGCCAAAATTGCAAACTGATTCAAATCAAATGAATAGCCATGAGACACCAGCTGCATTGATGGACAAATTAATCTAGAGAAACAGAGGAAAAGTAAGAAAAGACGGTATTATCAGTTGCGAAGTAACACTTGACAATGAACAAAATATTGTTGTATATCAGGTCAAAGGAAACATTAAATAAAGTGGCGGCCTCTTATCCGTCAATTACATTATAAAGAGATGAATGGTGTAAGCCACAGAACTTACAACCCTAATTTTCTCTCCATCTCTACTCTTCTTCTTCTTTATAATACTCACCCTAATCCTAATCTCTTGCATCATTGACCTAGGGTTAATTTGGTATCAGTGCACGTTCTTCCTCGAGATTCATTGTTACGGACGTCAGCATGATGTTATTATGCTGACATCAGTAGGGTCAAACTTTTGACCCCAGAATATGATGAAAGTTACATTGTCTTGATCGATTTTGTAATTTGAAGACTCCTTCTATGTGTTCCAAAGGGTTTGTTCCTACAGAGGGTTTCACATTTTGTGATTTGGAGCCTCGTGAGATGAAATAAGGGCCTGTGATCTATCTGATTTGGATAAGACTACTCCTATTCTTTGATTTGTTGCAGAATTTCTGAGATTTGAAAATTTTAGATGATGTTTTCTTGAGTCCCAGGGATTCATGTTTTACTGCCAGCTTCACTTTTCTGGGAGCTCTCAATCTCTGTGCTGCAAATCTAGCTCGGTTTTCCATCAACTTTCTTATGAATCTAGCACATACGATTCCGATTAATATTGGGGCTTCAATGATGGTTATTCTTCTAGGCTAAGGAGTATTACCTGAGATGGGTTGTATTGAAGTTGAGATGAATGACAGTTGTACAACTGTATGGAATCAATTTAGTGGTGTTGAGAAACCTGTTTATTGTTATCGAGTTTGATCCATAATGGATGAACCCAAAGCTAGTATTGGTGGACGTGTTGATAGTATTCACGGACTACAAATGATTACTACAAAGTTTGATGGGACAAAATGTCTTGCATGGTAACGATCTGTAAAACAATTTTTGGGGTTGAAATGGAAATTGGAGGATGTGGATGATACTATCCCGGAACCAGCCCCTATAGATGAAAATGCAATGACTGGGGTGCAATAGCATGACACTGTTGACTTGGTTGTTACAATCCATTCAACACTGTATTAGAAGCTCATTCATGTACGCTACATCGTCTAGGGAGTTATAAGTTGCCATTGGTGAAGCTTACTCACAAAAGCATCATTATGTGAAGCTGTGTAGTCTCATTAAGAAGATTAGCAAAGTTTGTCAGGGAAGAAGTCAATAGGGAACTCTCAATTGAGAGGTATGTGGGATCAGTTAAGCCGCTACCAATGAATTGGTAAATGTGCTACATGTGCCAGCAAAACACATGTGCTGATTGTATGAGTCTGCAGAGAGAATAGAACGATAAGAATATGTTTGATTTTCTGAGTGGTGTTAATCCTGAATATGAACATATATGGGCTAGTATTCTCAGTAGGGAAGAGCTTCCATCTCTAGGTATTGATTTCTCTCTTCTTCATCGGGAAGAAACTCGGATGAAATTTATGAACGTACCTCTCCAGTCCACAGAGCGCACTGCCCTTTCTTCCTTTTCAGAGTTTAGAAGTGGTGGAGATATGAGTGGTAGCCATGGACGCAGTAAAAGTTCTTTGACACATGAAGAGAAAGAAGAGTGAAGTGTTCCCATTCTGGTAGAAAGGGGCACCTACAAAAACTTGTTGGGACCTAGTAGGGCGTCCCGCGTTCCAAAACAATCAGAACAATCGGATTTATGCTTCAATTGTCGATGATGGAGTTATGCCTCCTACCATGCCACCCTCTACTGTGATGCCTCCGGCTGCTCTTTCCTCGGCTGCTCCTTCCTCATTATCTATATCATCTGCTCTCATTACACTCACCCAAAAGGAGTATCAAGAACTACTAGAGTGTGCCTCCAGTATACAGGTTTTCTCCTCCTCTCAAGTAGCTAAATCCGGTATTATCGGGTCTATCTACGCATTTACATCGTCACAACCACCTCGTATCGATTCAGGGGAAACTAACCATATGTCCGATATGTCCACATTTTTCCTTTTGTCCCCTGTTTCTGACCCATGCCATATTTGTGTTGCTGGCGAGACTCTCATCGCTGTGAAGGGTAAAGGGACTATAAAAATTGGTAGTCTTTCATTGGAATCCACATAACATGTTCCTAAAATGCCAATGAATCTATTGTATGTTAAGCAGATTACTGAATCCCTTAATCGTTGTGTAGTCTTTTATCCCTCATTGTGTATTCAGGACCTGGCGACAGGGAGAAAATTTGGTTGTGGTCTTGAGGAAGGAGGACTACCTGTTCGAAGATTACCGCATTCTAAAGCTCATTGTTGCTGCTACTACGTCTATGGATAAGGCTCACCTATGATACTATCTTTTTAGACACCTGCTGATATAGCATTTGCTCATTTTGTTTCCCAAATGTTTTAATTCCTTTGATAGTTCTCTATTTAGATGTGATGTTTGTCAGCTTTCTAAACATTGTAGAAAATCTTATCCAGTTAGTAAAAGTAAGAGTAGTTTACCTATTAAGCCTGTTCATTCTGATGTGTGGGACCTTTCCCAACTGTTTCTTCACATGGATACTGTTATTTCCTAACCTTCATTGATGATCATACTTGTTATATCGTGTTGTCCTTAATAAAATCGAAGGATGAGGTTGCTACGACTTTTCCTATATTCTACAAATTGGTTCAAACTCAGTTCTATACAAGTGTTAAGGTTTTACGATATAATAATAGTTGAGAGTATTCCTCTCATCATCTTCAACTGTACCTCCGCACCCATGGGATTGAGTAGCAAACCACAATTCCTTATACTCCACAACAAAATGGGGTAGCAGAAAGGAAGAAAATTGTCATCCTCTTGAGGTCACTCATGCTCTATTAGTTGGGATTAGGCTCTCAATGGGTTAGGCCGGTCCGGATTTAGGCCCACACCCAATCAGGACAAGCCGGGCTTTTGAGGGTGCAAGCCCGCCCCGCGACTACGCATGGTTAAGTATGCTCCAACCGGGTGAACCTAGGCATGGTTTGGACTGAATGCCACAAAGCCCGGTCCGGACCTGGCCCAGATATTATATATAATGTAAATTATATAATTATTTATATACTAATCCTGAGCCTCTGTATTGTATAATATTATTTTAAATTTATTAAAAGTCTCTATTTTACCCTTTTTAAATTTTTTGACCTTCTTAAAAAATAATTTTTAAAAAATAGATTTAAAACAAATTAAATCAGATTGTTAAATATACTAAAAACATTTTAATTTAGAAAAAGGTTTGGCCTGCATCCAGCCCTGCAAAAGGTTCGGATTGGACTGAGCATATCTTAGCCTAGCTAGGGGTCGAGCCAAGACTGGATAGGGGAAACCAAGGCAAGGCCAAGCTTTTTTTATCCTGACCCGGCCCATTGAGCCATAGTTGAAAGTTTGGGGGGGGGGGGGGGGTGTCGTGCTTGCTACTGACTTTTTAATCAATCATATGCCAACTCCGGTTCTTGATGGTAAATCTCCTTATTAATCCTAATTCCAATCTTTTCCCTGTACCTCCTCAAGTCTTCGGTTCCCTATGTTTTGCCCATGTTCCTATTGTCCATCAAGATAAGGTTGATCCAAAGGCCATCAGGTGTATCTTCACTGGATATCCACCTACCCAAAAGGGGTCAAAAGTGTTATGACCCTGTATTTGGACGAGTTCTGTTATTGTGGATGTCCCCTGCTTTGAGTTGACATCATTTTACACTTCCCCGCAGTGCTCTCTTCAGGGCGACTATTGGAAGGAAGAGAACATTGTTGAGTTTATTGAAAAAAACAAAGTGGAGTTAGCGTTCTTCGAGAACCATGAAGGTGCGGCTGAATTGCAAGAAGTTGAAGCACATAAAGAAACCACTGAAGAATAAGGTGATGCCTTTGACAAATGGAAGTATTTTGTAAGAAAGAAGTTGAAAGAGCAGACTCAACCACTAAAAGAATCTTTTAAAACAGGTCCACAAGGTAAATAAAGCAATGACTTAGATATTCCTATTGCCCTACACAACGCTCCTAGGTCATGCACTCGTCATCCCATTGGCAAATTTGTGTCATATCAGGCTTTTTCCTCATCATATTTGTCATTTGTACCTTCATTACATTCTGTTTCCAATCATACTGTTGCATTTGATGTTTTGTCCCAGCCTCAATGGAAGGAGGCCAAGTTGCAGGAAATGAAAGCCATGGAACAAAATAATACATGGGAGGTTGTGGAACTTCCAAAGGGAAAGAAGCTTGTTGGCTGCAAATGGGTCTATTGAAGTATAGAGCAGATGGCTCGATAGAAAGATACAAAGACAGGCTGGTTGCAAAAGGGTTCACTCAGACACCCAACATTGATTACCAAGATACATTTGCACTTCTTGCAAAGTCAAACTGCTATACCAACTGGATTTCAAAAATGCGATTATACATGGTGGCCTGAAGGAAGAGGTCTATATGGTTCTTCCCTCTGGTTTCACTCCTCAGCAGGGGAAAGGCTAGGCCTGCAGATTGAAAAAGGCAATTTACAGGCCAAAACAATCTCTTCGGGCTTGGTTTAAAAAACTAAGCAATGCAATGATGAAGTTCAGAAATAAAACGAATCACTATAACCATATATTGTTTATGAGAGAGGCCTCACATCACTGCACTGGTTGTTTGTGTTGATGACATCATTGTTATGAGAAACAACAGTAAGAAAATTATGAAGCTGAAGCATTACCTTAGCAAAGTTTTTTATTTCAAGGACTTCAGTCCACTCAAATACTTTTTAGGCATCACAGTTGCAAGGTCCAAGAAAGGGGTAGCTCTTTGCCAATGAAAGTACATTCTTGGTATTTTGAAGTAAACCGGGATGTTACGGTGTAAACCAGCGGCCACTCCTACGGAGCAAAACCATTGAATTACTAGGGAAGGTGGTGAACTCCCCAGGGATGCTCGAATGTACCAACGGCCTTTAGGAAATTTAATAAATCGGACTATGGTGCATCCAGATATTGCTTACGCAGTCAGAGTGGTTAGTCAACATATGCATTCACCCAGGATTGTACATTTAGTTGTATCGAATTATATGGTATTTGAAGGGAAGTCCTGGGACAGGGCACGATCATTTTGATGTTGAAGTATTCACTGATGGGAATTGGGCCGGATCTCTCCGTGATAGGTCACCCTCAAGATATTGCACATTCATGGCAGGAAACCTAGTCACATGGAAAAGTACAAAGCAGCATGATGTCTCTAACTCAAGTGCAAAAAGGTAAGTATCGAGCTATGTTGCTAGGTACATGTGAAGGCATGTGGCTCAAATTTAGCCTAGCCGGTCTCGGGATCAACATAAAGCTTTCAATGCTACTATATGGTGACAATGGCACGGCACTCCATATTGCAGAGAATCCATGTATCATGAAAGAACCAAACACATTGAAGGCGATTATCACTTCACAAGGGAAAAGGTTGAATTGATAGAGTTTTTGTACACCTCAAGTGAGCACAGGAGACCAATAGGTAGACATTCTCACTAAAGCAGTTGGAGGAAAGTGATTGTATTGTATGACATTACCTCCAGGTTGGGCAGACAAGGTATGCTTCTTATACCTTCATGTCTTTGTCCAAATAATTAGTTATTTGTAGCAAATAAGCATTTATGTAAGCGGAATCGACGTAAAAATCATATTACATATAAGAGGTATATCATGGTAAGCTCAAGGTTTAACAATTAGGCCAATTGCAGTTGTAGATTTATCAATTGGATGGCTACCATTCTCTACTTGGCATATTTCCAAATTATGACCCATCCAAATGGGTAGGTGATTGGTCCAGATCATTATACACAAACTTATTGGTGGATAGAGATGAGAGGCTCCTCCAGCTTCTATGGTGTTAAGCAACACGATGCCATGAAGAAAGCCAAATAATCATATAAAACAAGAACACAATTCATTTAAAACTTGAAAATGTAACCAAAAAAAGAAAAGTTGGTTTTTTGATAGGTAAGTTGGGATTGAACCTGCGACCTAGAGGTTACAATATTGTCAACCTTCCAGTGGGCTACAAGCCAATTCACCCTCCCCCAACCCTCCCACCCAATATCAGCAAAAGAACATTCTCGCGTGCTTCCAGACATGTTGAGCTCCCCAATCCCCATGAGGTCAAAATAAATGTTAATCAAAGGTCCAACTGATCGCCATGTCTGCATTGTAAATATGCAGCTACGAATAATCCGGCTAAAGAATAGGAATTAGACCTAACATGATTCATCTGGCTTATGTTCTTCATGTAGCATTCAAACCAAATGACTATGAAATTACGTCGATACACTCCCCCCCCAACACACACACACACAAAAGAACAGAAAAATTGAAATTAAGCAAACATGCTTATTATATCTGAAGAATTCAAAGACCATGTTGAAGATATTTAGACAGCTTAGTATAACTACGATTGAGTTAGAGAATATTTAGAAGTTTTAAGTCAATTAGGATTAGTTAGTGTTGGATTAGAATTAGGAAATCTAGTAATCACGTCTATAAAGGCATGAGCACAGATTCGAGCTACAGATTATCTCTCTCTCTCTCTCTCTCTCTCTCTCTCTCTCTCTCTCTCTCTCTCTCTCTCTCTCTCTCAAAAGTCCCACATCAAGTAGGAGTTTGTCCTAAGCCAGGGACATATATGGGGTCGGCTCATACCAAAAATAAAACCTTGGAAGGGCAAGGGGTGCTCGTGGGACCAAATGGAGTCACCCAAAATGGACAATATCTTGACATGTGGCGTTGGGATGATACAAAATGCTGAGTGGAGCCACCCAAATAGGATAATATCTTGACATGTGGCATTAGACTCTCTCTCTCTTCTTTTCGTTGTAGCTTTCAGAATATTTATAGAAATTTACATACCCAAAAGATGAGAAACAACACGAAGAAACAAAAATCAATTTTTTCAAAGAAGAAGCCGTAAACCCAATTGAATTGAGTGTACCTGTTGTAGGGGAGATTGAAATTCCAGTTGTTCTCTTTGGGTTTAGTGTCGAGAGAAAGGGTCGACCTGCAAATAAGATTTGGAGGTTTTGGAGAGATTTTGGGAGTGCGAGAGACGAAGATAGACAACGAAGCATCTCCCACCGTCAACAACGACATTATCCTGCGCTTTTCCCTCTTTCTTCTATACCGTTAATTGTCTATTGAGAGAGGGGGATATCGTCCGAGCAGGACAACACAAAACGACAGAAAAGAATAGAATAAAATAAAATAAAATAAAATATTCCAATATACTGAACAAACCCGAACCAAACTCGACCCGATTTTACCGGTTTTTTCGTCTCGATTCGGTTAAATGCGAGAAAAATAACTTCTCTTTTTCTTGTTTCCCTTTCATTTTGCTTCGTTCCTCTTCCTTCATCTAATTAAAATAAGGGTTTTTTTTTTCATATACCCCCTTGCTATGCTAATATTATAAGAAACCCTCTGAGTTATGGGTATTTATTCTGCAGCCCCTACTTTTGTGTTTCTATTTCCTATAACCCTCTGTTGTTAATTGGCTGTGAGTTTATGGACGGAAAGTCTATTTTGCCCTTAATGAAACCAATATTTTAAAAATATCACCATTCTAAAAGGCCCTTCATTCATTTATATTTACAAGTCATGCCATTAAAGTTTATCATCATTCTAAAAGGTCCTTCATTCACCTTTATTTATAAGTCATGTCATTATAATTTACCACTATTCTAAAATGAGTACCTTTAAATCTACCCACAAAATCTTTGAGTTCACCCACGCTAAAACACATCGACTGCATTGAATCAAATGATGGAGATTTTTTATCATCCTAATCTTTCATGAAATCGATCTTTAGATCATGGGTGTACCATCAGACGGTCGATTTTTTATTTCATGTGGTACACACCCCTAAAAGTGACCTTAATATCAATTTTAAGCATGCACGTGATGTTAAGGTCACTTTTCTGAGATGTGTGCCACATGAAATAAAACACTGACCATCTGATGGTACGATCATAATCTCAAGATCCATCATGTGAAAGATTGGGAGGATAAATCGTTCGATTCAATTCAATCAACGCGTTTCAGCGTGGGTGAACTTAAAGATTCAGTGGATGAATTAGATACTCTTCTAAAAGGCCCTTCATTCACTCATCAGATTCAAGACTCATCAAATTGGTGATTCCTCCATTAAAGCATGTCAATGTTTGGACGAACACTCAGCCAATGGAGGATTTGTGGCAAACGATGCAATTATTCTTGAAAAGAAAACCTTCAATATACGCGTTCCACTCAAAATACTCGTCCCTCCAATTTCCTATATGATTCAAGACTCATTTTTAGGAATTTGATTGTCTAACCGCGTCTGCTTCCATCCACCAAATCTTTGAGTTCACCCACGCTAAAACACATTGATTGCATTGAATAAATCGATGGAGATCGTTTAGGCATACCATTAGACGATCAGTGTTTTATTTCATGACACACATCTCAGAAAAATGACCTTAACATCACGTATACGATTAAAATTAATTTTAAGGTCATTTTTTTAGGTCTGTACCACACGAAATTAAAAACCAACCATCTGATGGTGCCACCATGATCTCAAGATTCATCGTGTGAAAGGTTGGGACGATAAACGACCTCCATCATCCAATTCAATGCAGTCAACTGTCTGATGGTGCCACCATGATCTCAAGATACATCATGTGAAAGGTTGGGACGATAAACAACCTCCATCGTCCAATTCAATGCAGTCAACTGTCTGATGGTGCCACCATGATCTCAAGATACATCGTGTGAAAGGTTGGGACGATAAATGATCTCCATCGTCCGATTCAATGCAGTCAACCTTCTAATGGTGCCATCGTGATCTCAAGATCCATCGTTTGAAAGGTTGGGACGATAAATGATCTCCATCGTCCGATTCAATGCAGTCAATGTTTTTCAGTATGGGTGAACTCAAATATTTGGTGGGTAGATTTAAAATTACTCTTTTTTGTAAGTGGAGGGGCGTCAACTCTTACCACGTGTAGAAGATGGCAATTTAGTAATTTAATTTAAAAAAGGATAAATATGATATTTAGGCTATTCTTTAAGGAGTTGTTAACCATTTAAAGTAGAATCGGTTAAAGAGGGTGTTTTTTAAACACTAAAATACTAACTCAGAGGGTTTAGAACAAATAACTATAACTGGGGGGTTATTTGTAATATCAACATAACTCAAGGGAGTATTTGCAAAAAACCCTTAAAATAAAGATCTAATTAAAATAAGAGTTTGTGTAGAGTGTCCGCCCTTCAGTGGTGAACATGACAGTTCACACAGCTATGTGACTGCAAGTCACGAAGTCACACATATGTGTGGATTGCTTTAATGCACACGATTGGTGGACACTCATTGTAGACTAACTCTTAAAATAAGGTGTTCGTTAGAATAAGCTCGGGCGCATAGGGTCTTGTGTGCCCAGCCACATTTTCACATGCCACATGACATGATTAACCCAAAAAGAAAAGGGATAATTAGAGAAACATGCCTCAAAAACAAACTTTTTAACAAAAAAGACCCGACCTCAAACGTTTTAGAAAAATAGTGCTTTCACGGATTTTGGAACTTCAGAAAACTGTGAAGGCACTATTTTTTTAATTTTATTTTTTTAAAATGGTGCTTTCATGGTTTTCTAGAGTTCCAAAACCCGTGAAGCACCATTTTTCTAAAACCCTTGAGGTCGGGTCTTTTTTGCTAAAAAGTTTGTTTTTGAGGCTTTATTTTCTAAAGTGTCCAAAAGAAAATCCATTTTTGGAAAAAAAAATCACCTTTTTTTTACTTTTTTGACCTCCATTTTTTAGGTCAAAGATAATGAAATGCCCTAAAATTATGATGCATTGATTTTATTGAACTTTAACAACATTTTTTGGCAGTCAATCTGTATCGGATAGTGCCCAATTTTCTCTATCCCCGGGCGCGTAGTCTCGGGCCTCTTAAAATAAAGGAGTAAAAAATTCAATTAAAGATAATTGCGTCTTAAAGAAAAAAATAATTTTTATAAAGTATCAATAATTACAAAAAATTACAAAAAATTAGAATAACTTATAAATAAATTTTAAAATATATATATATAAAATGAAAAGAACAAAAGAGAACCGAAACCGATGTCGGCTCAAGTATCGATTTCGGTCAGTTTTTTGGTCGGTTTTCGGCTTTCGGCCACTGAAACCGAACCAAGTTGAACCGATTCGATTTGGTGTTGGTTTTAAGTCGGTTTCAGTCCAATTTGGCCTTGGTCAGTAGCTTCAATTTTCAATTTTAATTTACACCCCTAGCTTCATTTGTTACTTAGTTCAGTAATTTGTTGCATTCGAATTTGGATTTCAAATTTGCAATTTGCACTATCATGCGAACCCATTCTTTAGGTGTAGGATGAGTTCCTAATCGGGATAGCTTTATTCGCACCTACTCAATTACTTATATTATAAAATGTTGACTATTTCGAATTAGACAATGAAGATTATTTTTTCATCCAATCTTTTATATGATAGATCTTGAAACCATTGGCATACCATCCTACGGACAATCAATTTTTTATTTTACTAGGTATAAATCCCAAAAAGTTGTTAGATTAGAAAACTGGTTCGCCTCATACCAGTTCTCATTCGCTGGGTAAACCAATAAATTTCGACATCTTTTTCTTGTTTAAGCTTAAGGGAATTTGTTTTTCACATCCCTTAAGAGTTAGGACTTAGGACCTAATTGGTTTTACGAAAAATGTTAATCTCTTTACGTCTCTGTTTGATATTTTTCAGGAAAATGATGGAAATAGATTTATAAATTCAATGGATTCCAGTCCTTTGGAAATCAATCAAAATGCAACAAATTTTCGGTGTTTAGATTGAGTAATAATACATATAAAATAGAAAAGAGAGCACCATCGTTAGTGTACATCTTACACACTAAACCAAAACTTGGTATGTTGAGAGAGAGAGAGAGAGAGAGACTTTGGGTGAGTTTTTCAACTGAAATCATAAAATCTTTTGATTTTTGGATATTTTATAATTTTCAAAGGTGAGAAAAATAGTTTCAGTTTTGCCTATTTCTGAAATCATACTTCTGTTTCCAAACGCGAGAATTTGACACATTTATTTTCCTTTCCCCTTATCCAATTGGTGCAAAAATGTCATAGTTGTCGCAAACTGCATTTGAAGCAACAATATGGCAACAATGCCTTTGCTCTAGTTTTATATGAAATGTTAAATCAAAAGCATACCGCTCGGGGAGTAGTTATCGAGGTGTTACCTTTCCGCTTGAAAGCACCCCGCGGGCTGAGAAAGACCTCGTCGTCTTATAAATCCCCTTTAAAAGACCCCTCCCCGACTTAGAAAGTCTTCCAGAAGCTCTAAAACCAAGCAATCTGCCTAAGCGTCCCACCTGGAGCTTAAAACGATTAGAACAAAGGTACATGGAAATAGCCCGCAGTCTCAGAGAGTCATAGGTTACTAATAATCACAACAAAAAATAAGATTATTAGCCTTAAATTTTTTACAGTTAAAAAGTGTCGCTATTAATCAAAAAACTATTAAGATTATAAGCAGCAAGGGTATTACTGCATTAGCGACAGTTTTTTTCTTAATAGTGGCAGTTTATGACTGCCACTAATAATTTTTTTTTTTTTTTTGTAGTGAACGTGCCACTACCAAAACATTATTTCACTATAATAGTTAAAAAATACTCCCCTTTGCCATATTTTATTATTACTAATAGTTAAAAATAATTCTTTCTCTAAAACGTTTGCTACCTGTATAATAGGCTAAAATGTTTTTTTTACAAAGTTGTTCTTTTACTTTTCCCAATAATATATATATATATATATAAAACACATATGCGATTGAAAAGACCAATAAGTTATTTCTCAAAGGGCTTCATGGATGACATTATAAATGTCATCTTAGCATCTTCAACGGCTACCTGTGACATAGCCTGTTAGAGATACTCAAAGTTCTCCCTAGACTTTTATTTTTATAGGTAAGTGTGAGATTTGAACCCTTAACCACTGGGGCAAAGGTCCAACTCCCCAATCCTCGAGACTTTAAAAGTCGTCCATCAACTCTTAAAGACCTAAGCAAACACTTCAAAAGACCTTGTCGAGCTCTGAAAGCTCACCGTGGACTTAGAAAGACTTCTACGGGCTTTGAAAATCAGTTGTGGATTGAACGTATTTGATTTCACGGTTCACATAAAAATTTAAAACTATGAGTATTTATGTTATTTCCTAATCCAAATGTAGTTAGCAGCAGTTATGATCGTTGGAAACAAAGTCACAAAAATTGCCGAATTTTCTAAAAATTCGCGAATTTAAGGTCCCCGAATTAATCTCGAATTATTCACGAATTTTTTGAAAGTTCGCCTGATCACAAAAAACTGCAAATTATTCCCGAATTTTTCAAAAAAATTGTGACGTACTAAATTTTTTAATAATTTTTATAGTTTAATTTTTAATTTTTAATTTTTTAATTTTTCAAGCCCATTTTTTCCTCCGAATATTTCCCTGAACTTCCCGGATTTACCGGATTTTTCCAAGTTTTAACCTCATCGAATTAATGACAACCCCAATTTGGTGACTGTGGTTGGAAAAGGGATCTGACATTTCTTTTAAATGTAATAATGAAATTGAAAAATTTCGAACTTTAGGTAAGAAATCTGACCAAAAAATTCAAAATTTTATTTTTGTTTTTTTATGGGTAAATTGTGCTCTAATTTGCAACCATGAGGTTACAATATTTTCAACCTTCCATTGTGCTGTAGGCTCAAGCCCATCCTTAAATTTGTTTGCTTTGGTGTCGGTGCGTGTTGGCCCACAGCTCAGCCTACTGTCCCAGCTGGGTTGGGCAATTACTGGCTTTGGTTAATCCGGATTGAGCACAAATTGGAGATCTATCAACTCAGCCCGAGCTAGTTCCAGCATATATTATTATTATTATTATTATTATTATAGAAATACTACCCTCACCTGCTTCATTGTGAGATTAGCAATGTTCCGAAATAAAAAAACCTTTAAGTGAGGGCATTACTATAATTTTAGCAAAAACACTTATTAAAAAGATATCCCTATGCATTAGGGGTGTTATTGGGTCGGTTCGGGTCGGTTTTCATGCAAAACCAAAATCGAACCGATAACTATCGATTTTTATTTTATAAAACCGAACTGATAGTTATCGATTCGGTCTGTTTTCAGTTTCTAAACCTCATTTTTTTAACTTTTTTTTATTTATAGCATTTAATCGAATCACTTTTTTCGGTTTCGGCATAGAGTTTTCAAAATTTATACAAACCGAACCGATTTATACAAACTGTTTTTGCAAACTCCAATGATTCAATTGAATTTAAGACGTTTTGTGATTAACAAACTAAAACAGAAGTAGTTGGCTTTCTACAATAAGCCTCACACACCATCAAATTCAAACATAGACATACTATATATCCATATATACACCACTATTTGTTTCTTATTGGTTCGGTTTTGATTTTTTAATGTTAAAACCGAAACCGAACCGATAACTATCGGTTTCTATTTTTTGAAACTGAAACCGAACTCGAACCGATATATCCCAAAACCGAAACCGGACCGAAATTTCGGTCGGTTTGGTTGGTTCAGTCAGTCTTCTGCACAGCCCTACTATGCATCTATTTATTGTTTGAAGGCAGACCCATCTTTTTCATTTTCGTTTTCCCTCTCAAATCCACGTGCGAAGATTCGAGATAGAGAGCTCCAGGAAAGCAGCAAAGTCCATTTCATATGTGATTGCCCTTTTCAAATTTGAGTTAGTATTAGGTACCTGACCTGAGTGTGGACATTCTTCGGGCCTGTTTTGCAACCCTTTTCCAAAAAGTACTTCTCAACAGGAAAAATGATGGGTGAAGAGCACATTTCACCCCCAAGGACTTGGCCAACTTTGGGATGTGTGACATGTGAAACCATTAGTTACCACGTGATTTGACACCATGATCTCAAGATTTATTTTGTAAAAATTTGGAAAGAACTCATCATTTTCTATGTAGAACCTAACTTGCCCCTTGCTCCGCCACTGGGGAAAGCCATCTGATGAAATCATATTTGGCAAACTTGACAACCATATTAAGTGGTCTCTTCATCCTCAAAAAATTCGATCATTCCTTTCTAAACTTCCAACAACATCTATTTCTGGGCATAATTGACCAAGTCATGGGCAATGAATGACAAAAGAGTTCAACAATGATCGCATGTTACGATCATGTGGTCACTCCAATTTTTAAGTTATGCCCCATCAACTGATCATTTGTATAAGCTAACATTGGATCAGAATCTAGGAAGGAAAAAGTACATAAACAAGGTTAGAGAAATCATAGAGACAAAGGCACATCGATATCTTTTTACATGAAACAAATTGAATCAATTAAAATATACAAATGGCAGTTATGCATCTCAGTATAAATGGATTGGAAAACCAGAACCCAACTCCCTCAAACATTGAAAGCAAATTTAAGTAACATATGGGCAGAATATGGAATACCAAACCACCTGCAAGGAAAAAATGACTAGAACTTAGGGGAGAAAGAAACTTACACAAAATCCTCTTTGGATACTTACAAAAATTATATAAAATTATAAACTAATTATTCAGATAAGCCATTGACTTCAATACGAAGGGAATGACCAATCTTCCTCAAGTGAGTCAAGCCCGTAACCGATTGATCAGATCCCTCTAAATAGCTCATTTGCTCCCCAATTAAATCTAGACCCATGAGGAGAAATGATACACCTTGAAAGAGAAGAAATAGAAGTGAACCCCTTGAGCCGATAATAGACTCCGGACCGAGGCCTTGAAGAGGAGAAAGGCTAGAGCGAGCTCCTTCCTATAGATTTGGTTATCTTTTTGTTGTATTGACAACTTCAGGTTGTTTCGTCAATCTACTCACCTCAATAAGCTCACTCTTTGAGGATCCCCTATGAAGTAGTGAATGGCTCAAAGCCTTTGATTCCCACTCTACCACTGCAATTAAGTTAGGTTATGATGATTTACCCTCTTTTTCAGTTACAACCCACTCATACGTGTTAGAAACCTTAAATATAATAACAATGATCTAAGCTTGAATCATTTGATCAACATATGGAATATGATATTTATCTAGTAAGACAAATCTTTCTTACTTGACTAGATGGTCGCGAAGGTGAGCTTGAACGGTAATTCCTCCGAATAAGACCAAACTCCTAGGACAAACTACTCTCTTCTTTTCTATCTCTGTTGATGGGAATAACATTAAAAATGAACATAGATGGGATATTGTCCTCCTTATATAGACATTGATTTGCTTCCTAACATATGAAATACGACAATTATCTAGTAAGACAAATCTTACTTACTTGACTAGATGATCGCGAAGGCGAGCTTGAACGGTAATTCCTCCAAACAAGACCAAAACTCCTAAGACAAACCACTCTCTTCCTTTCTATCTCTGTTGATGGGAATAACATTGAGAATGAACAAAGAGGGGACGTTGTCCTCCTTTTATAGACATTAATTTGTTTCCTAGTCCATCAAGAAAACTAAATCTACAAGATGTGTCACTTCCATAAAAGGGATCACCACAACCCTATAAAATTAGTAAGGAATTTCACCAAGATTGCATGGTGATTCCTATTGTGCCAAGTATAGAAAGTCTAATCAATTTAAGTTTTAGCAATAAATTGAAGAGAGGTTAGTGTGTGAGTCACAAAACCTAACAATCTCCCACTTGATCCACACACTATCAAAATATTATTTTAAATAATTTCATGAATTTGTCCATTTTTAAAAGCGGATGACCATCCTTATAATTTTATAAAATCATTAACTTTCAAAAAACTTGATATAATACAACACCCTCTCAAGTTTAAAAAATAACTTTAATAATGGATCATGGATGTCTATAATGTACCATGTTTAACAATTGACAGTAAGACAGTTTCATGGTCACAAAGATTATTGTCTTTAATGAAACAAAGAGTATTACTTGTGGTTTTGTGATACCAGTATATGCACACTTTAATGCAATCACTTGTGTGCATACCTGAATTCGTCCAACTTCATACCATAAAGTACGTCATCCTAATATCTTACGACATACGTCATGTAAAAATCATCACCCAACTATTAGGATAAATGTTATACGATCGTGGTGCTTAATCACAATAGCCCAAGCTTCCTTATTTGAGTACTTATACTCTCAGGCTAATATTGCATATGCTAATATTGTTAATAATGATAAACATGGAGTCAAATGAAAGATATGCATCAAATGATAATCAAAGATGTAAAGAGTGTCAACAATAAAATAGAATGAACATTGTGGAAGGAATTCTCACTCGATCAATGTACTCAAGTGCTTCTAACACTCATCCGGATCACGTGTGTTTTAAAATCTTTTGGTTGAAGTCCCTCTGTGAGTGGGTCAGTAATCATTTCCTCAGAAGGCAGATGAGGGATCTTAATGACTCCTTCACGAACCTTTTCCAACACCATCATATACTTGACCTCGATGTGCCTATTGCTTTTGGTTCGTCTCCCGATCTCGATAAAATCAATGGCAGCTTTGTTATCGCAATAAATGGTCAAGGGATTATGAACGGAATCCACAACACCCAACTCACCAATGAAGCTCTTTAACCAAACGACATGTTTGGTGGCCTCATAGCATCCAATGAACTCTATGAACATAGTGGAATCCGATGTTATAGTTTGTTTGGAGCTTCTCCAAGTAATAACTCCATGGGTGAGCTTGAAAATGAAACCCGAAGTGGATTTGCGAGATCGATCACACCCTGCATAGCTAGAATCACTATAGCCAACGACTTCAAGTTCATTTGATCTTCTGTATACAAGCATGTGGTCCTTTGTTCCTTGCAAATATCGCAATACCTTCTTCACAGCTATCCAATGAGCAAAATCAGGATTTTACTGAAACCTCCCGAGCATCCCAACGATAAAACTGATGTCGGGTTGCATACGGGTCATAGTATACATAAGGCTTCCTACTGCAGAAGCATACATAGTCGAATCCACTCGCTTTCTCTCCATATCATTTTTAGGGCATTGATCTTCGCTTAAGAGATCACCCTTAACAATTGGAGCACTAGAAGGATTACAGTTCTCCATTTTGAATCGTTTAAGGACCTTATCGATGTAGACTCTCTGAGATAATCCTAAGAGCCCAGCTCCCCGTTGCCTGTGGATCGTAATTCCCAGAATGTATTACGCATTCCCCATATCCTTCATGTCGAAATAGTTAGATAGAAAATATTTTGTATCATGTAGAAGATGAATGTTATTACTCGCCAGGAGTATGTCATCAACATATATCACTAGAATGAAGAAACGACCTTGTGACTTCTTAATGTAAATGCACCTATCCATGACATTTTTTTGAAAGTCATATTTCGTAACAACTTGATCAAACTTCAAGTACCACTGTCTCGAAGCTTGCTTCAGTCCATAAATGGACTTCTTCAGCTTGCACACATGATCCTCTTGACCCTGCATCTCAAAACCCTCAGGTTGAGACATATAGATCTCTTTTTCCAAATTACCGTTGAGGAAAGCCGTCCTTACATCCATCTGATATAATTCTAAGTCATAGTGTGCCACAATCGCTAGAATTATTCGAAGAGAGTCCTTGGATAAGACATGAGAGTATAGCTCATTGAAATCAATTCCCGGTCTCTGAGTGAACCCTTTGGCTACTAATCTGGCTTTGAATTTTTCAACATTTCCTTCCTTCAGAGTTCCTTTTAACTTTATAAACTCATCTGCATTTGATCCCTTTGCAATATTCTTGAAGAATCACAAGGTCCCAGACATTATTCATTTCCATAGATTGCAACTCTTCTCTCATGGCCTCTTGCCAGTGTTGAGATTTGTTGCTCTCCATGACTTGAGAGAAAGAGGAAGGATCATCGGTGTTAACACCATCATTTTCTTACAGGTAGACTTCATAATCATTGGGTATCGCAGATCTACGATCTCTATTGGATCTCCTTAAAGCAATTGGTGGCCCCTCAAGAGGAAGGGGAGGTGGAGCACTGATGAAACTATCTTCAAGAAACTTGGCATTGGAGGTCTCTACGATCTCCAACGGTTGAGATAGGAAATAGAACCTATATGATCGGGTGCGCTCGAGGTAACCGATAAAGTAACATATGATAGTGCGTGGATCAAGCTTCTTTAGGTTTGGATCATAAAGTCTCACTTCTACCAAGCACTCCCACACATGCAGATGTTTAAGACTTGGTCTACGGCCAGTCCAAAGTTTGTAAGGTGTTTTCGGAGTAACTTTGCATGGCACTCGGTTAAGGATATAAACTGCGATTTTGAGAGTTTCTCTCCAAAAACTTTTAGGGAGGTTCGAGTTGCTCATCATGCTGCGAACGGTCTCCTGGTAAGTATGATTTCTCCTCTCAGAGATACCATTCTGTTGTGGGGTACCAGGTGAAGTGTACTGAGGAACAATTCAATATTCCCTTAAGTACTGAGTGAAAATTTCATGATTAGCACCATCAGAATCCATCTTCCCATAGTATTCTCCTCCACGATCTGATCCAACGGCTTTAATTTTCTTATCAGTCTGTTTCTCAACTTCTGTTTTAAAGATCTTGAACATATCGAGTGCCTCAGACTTCTGATGAATTAGGTATACGTAGGTATAACGAGAAAATTTATCTATAAAACTGATGAAGTAACGTTGTCCACCTCGTGAAGGTGTAGGAAAAGGTCTACATATGTCTGTGTGGACCAGTTGTAACAAATCAGAGGATCTAATAGCCTTAAATTTTCGTTGTTTCATGGACTTTCCCTTAATATATCAAGACATGTAGTATAGTCGTTAAAATTAAGAGGATTAAGAATATCATCTTTGACCATAGTCTATAATCTTTTCCTCGAGGTGTGACCCAAACGTTTATGCCAAAGCATAAAAGAGTTTTCTACCAAAAAAGAGCGCTTTGTTCCGGATGAGGTAATAGATACACATACAAAAGATGCAGCAGAAATATCATCAAGAGATAATCGAAACAATCCATCTACTAATAAACATGCCCTATAGTAACAGTGTCCTTAGAAATAATCAAGGAGCCTCTTGCAAAAGTATAGTGATATCCAAAAGTAATTTATCTAGAGACGGAGATGAGATTTCATCTGAAAGAAGAAATGAAATAAACATTTTCAAGTATTAAAATGTGTCCAGAGTCTGAAACAAGCCGGTAAGTTTCAACAGCCTCGACTTTGACTGTTTGCTCATTTCCAAGGAAAAGCCTTTCATCCGGTCTTGGCCTTCTGCTTACCAGCCCCTGCAAGGAATGAGCACATGTACAATGGCACCGGAATCAACCCACCAAGAATTTTTAAAAACATTGACCAGATTTGATTCAAAACAAACATAAACGAAGTGAGTACCTTAGTGTTTCTTCTTCATGATACTTTTCCATAAATAATAATCCTTCTTAAAGTGTCCTTTCTTTTTACAGAAATGACAGCAATCGTCGTTATTATTCACAACGGCTTTCTTCTTGAAGTCTTTCTTGTTCCCTTTATTTTAGGCGTGATCCTCTCTTTGCCCTTTCTCTTGAAATTTTTCCTATGAGCAAAAATATGAGCAGGGTTATAGGTAAAATGAGCAGACTTGATCTTGTTTTCCCGCAATGGTTCTTCTTTCGTTACACATATTAAGATCAATTGGTTCAAATCCCATTTTTCCTTTTGGGCATTATAATTCACCTTAAAGGTATCAAATTGATTGGGAAGAAATGTAATAGCCAAATGAACTATGGCAGCTTCCTTAATAGGAACACCTTGCTTCTTGAGCTACATGACTATCATAGACATCTTAAGAATGAACTCCCTAATAGAACCCTTTCCATCACAGTGCATATTAACAAACTCCGCAAGATAATCATATTGCAAAGATTTAGTAAACCCAACAAACTGATCTTTGATGTTTTTCAACAACTCACTTGTTGTGTCAGTGGTCTTAATACCACAACGGATGACCTCACTCATAGAGGCGCGAATAATCATGATAGACATACAGTTTGCCTTCTCCCACTTGGCATGCAAAGCTTTTTCAAACTCTGAAGAGTTATCGGAAGGAGTCGCTGGTCGATTTTTCGAGAGAACAAAATCATAATCTATGTAACCAAGGGTCAAATCCAAACCCATTCGCCAAGAGGAATAATTGATACTAGTGAACTTTTCAATGCTCGACATTTGTTGGTGCAACATTGATCCGTCCATAGCTGTAACGACATAGGTCATTGTCAGCACACGTTCATATAGAACTTTACATAATTTGAGTTCGTACCTGGGGTCAAGGTCGAATTAATTAGAGTGTATTAATCATGTGCAAAACCATCTACTCTGAGGGGCATACATGACTCATTGTCTCAGCATCACCTTAGGGCAGAAGCTTTGACGAATTTCATGTCTCCCTAGTTTGTGTCCGTAGACAAGCATAGACCTAGTCATTTGTGTTTTGGTTTGATCCAAGCTAGTCATCAACTTAGACCAGAAGTGTCGCTCTTCTCTCACCTAAACACGTATAATTATTCTATCAATTCCGCTTTCGTGAGCTTTTTAAGTCAGCTTTGGCCATAAGTAATAGCTCACGCATCGGTCCCGGGCTGGGTCATGGGCCGAGGTAGACCGGTCCAAGTGGGCCGAGTATCGGGCCGGGTCATGGGCCGAAGTGGACGGGCCAAGTGGGCCGGGTACCGAGCAGGGTCATGGGCTGAATTTTGATCCAAAAGTAATAGCTCACACAAGTGAATGCCCTTACGATCTTAATGAGACAATTGTCTCAAAATTCAAGGATAATGTAACCTCCATAGACAGGTCACCTTTGGGCAGACTACACACCTACTTTGGTAACGTTTTCTTGAACGACTGCTTTACCGGGCTTCCTAAACCCCTTTATAGGAAAGACCTATCTCAAGGCATTCTATCCTGTCATTAGTTCAAGGTTGCATACCCTAAAGGCGTTCACATTCCAATTTTTAGGGAAATTAAGTTCTATGAATTAAATCAATTGATTTAATATTAGTAGAGAACAATATGGGATGTGTTAATTTAATATCTAAGAAATTCGTTAAAAAATATATTAGTCATAAAGAGAAGGTGAACATGAGGTAATTATGAACAATGACATAATAGTGTAAGAGTATCAATACAGAATATTCAAAAGGGTCAATAATTTATTTGGAATATAAAAATAAATTCATTAATCTTTTATTGAAATTTTCAAGTCTAAAATAACGTTAAACAGTCCCATAAACTAGTCCAAAGTATAGATTTCGTCGAGTAAACTAAAAACGATTGGTCACATGCACGAATCAAAGTTATATATCTCTAGATATTGTGTTTTAAAGTTTGAGCCCGAATAGGGTTCGATTTGGTTGCATAAACGAGTTCTGAGTTTAAATGTTTTATCTGCAATCGGCAAAAGCAGTGCAGTAAGGTGATTGCAGATAATATTTGAATAGGAATTGGGTCGGGTCTTGGACGTGGCGGACCGTCGTGGGTGGGTCATGGGCAGGTGGACCAGTCAAGGGGCGAATCGGGTCGGGTCATGGGTGTGAACGGCCAAGTGGGCCGGAATCTGCGAGTCATGGACTGGCGGAGTGGTCGTGGGGTCTCGAGCCGGGTCATGGGCCGAAGTGGACCAGCCGATGGGTCGGTCATGGGCCGAAGTGGACCAGTCGTTGGCTCGGTCCTAAGTGGTCCAAGGCAGTCGGCCGACCGACGGCCCAAAGATGCCCTCATCTTCTCCTTCGTCCCCTTATTATTATTATTATTATTATTATTAACAAGTTGCAGCGCAGAGGCGCTGCAACAAAAACAAACAATAGGCCACATCCCTCCTCTCACCATACGATTGGCCGGGGTCGAATTGACCGCTCTATCAGCGCACAACGCCGGTGGCGAAAGTCACCGTGGTCCGGATGGCTCAAAAGAGGATTTTTTTTTGTAAATATGGATCAAACAAAATCAGGCCAATCAAGCTCTGATACCAATTGTTAGAAACCTTAAATATAATAACAATGATTTAGGCTTGAATCATTTGATCCACATATGGAATACGACAATTATCTAGTAAGACAAATCTTACTTACTTGACTAAATGATCGCGAAGGCAAGCTGGAATGGTAATTCCTCCAAATAAGACCAAACTCTTAGGACAAATCACTTCTCTTCCTTTCTAACTTTGTTGATGGGAATAACATTAAGAATGAACAAAGAGGGGATGTTGTTTTCCTTATATAGACATTGATTTGTTTTCTAGCCCATCAAGGAAACTAAATCTAGAAGATATGTCACTTCCATAAAAGGGATCACCACAACCCTATAAAATTAGTAAGAAATTCCAAAAAGATTATATGGTGATTCTTATTGTGCCAAGCATAGAAGATCTGACCAATTCAAGTTTTAGCAAGAAATTGAAGAGAGGTTAGTGTGTGGGTCACAAAAACCCAACAATATGAACCCCCCAATTGGAATAATCCAGACACCATGGCATTGAACTTGGTTATGGACACGGTGTTCTCAAATAGAAGGTACGGGACAATGAAGGGGAAGGATCGGAGCGCGGGGTGGATGTTGAGAAATGACATGAAAACAGGTATATAGCAGATAACTCAAACGGTTAACCCGGTCTCGGGAACAAATGTAACATCCCTAAAGTCACACACCGGATCTATGTGCTCATCTGGAGACACCGCACTACGTAACATACATAACTATAGACAAAAGATAAAATATAATAGCAACATAGTAATCCGAACTATAGCACAACGGAATGTAAATAATAAAATAAACTACCATGCATTCATAAGTAATATGAGCTATTAAAAATTGAATTGAATTAAAATTAATCAATTAATTACTCATAAATAATGTAATCAATAATCCAAACAAACTCAACTAAAGAGGTCTCAACAATTTCAAATAATATTCCAATTAAAAATCTAAAATAAAAGTCTAACCCTCAAAATAAATAAATTTTTTTAAATAAATAAACTCCTAACGCTCGAAATCGTCTTCGCTCAAATCCCGATTTGTGTCATGGATCTCCACATCAGTATCCTCGTATTTTGTATCAACTCATCTCCTGCTCATCCCATTATAAATAATGAAGATATGAGTCTAAAAGAACTTTGTATGAGCTAATTATAGGATTACTAATACTAGAAACCTATATGCAAGCCTTATACGAATAAAAAATAAATAGTCCAATGATAAACAATGTGAAACCATAGCAATGAAATCATGACATGTGTATAAGCAATATAAAATAATAACTAAGAATAAGCATTGATATATAACATTGAGACTTGTTCATGTCTCTATCCTAATTTTCCGTATGATAATTTTTATTATTAATATTAAATACAATACAACATGAATCTCATTCATCATTATCATTCTTCATCTTTGGTCCATCGTCTCAATCTTCACCTTGATCGTACATCAATTGGGTACGAGGCTTCTACATGGTCTTCTCTTTTCGACACACATAGTTACCATCTCATATCTTGGGTTATTTGCCTATTAGATCCGAGCTGGTTATGACATGTAATGATAATCTCTTAACATATTCATTAATACTACTATGCATTATGTCTTCATTAAGTTATACTTTTCATATTTTTTTCATCGTATCATATCATTCACTTTAAATAATAGTTGCAAATCTACGCATAACGTTCATGTTGTCTAATTCATTCATGGTATCATGATTTAGTCTTGTGAGAATCGTGAATCTTACCACTTTCATATGCTATGAAATGTATAATAAATATGATGCAAAAATTTTGATAAAAATATCATGCAATATTCCACTTTATTAGTCCATAGAATGATCTATTATATCTGTAGAAATCAAGTAAATGATATGAACATTAACATAACTTTCATATGAGAGTGACAAAGCATAAGCATTAGAAATAACATGTGAAATTGCTAAGGAATAATGGTATAAATCATGTGATTCTATAACTAATCATTAAGGCATATGGTGATTACATAAAATAAAATAAACATGCTCTTTCAATATCTGAAAAGGAATTAACCTCATCCTAGCATGATACCTATTCCTAGCATTAAAAACCTTATGATTTTTTCATACCTTATGGTTTCTTGATTTTCTTGATTTGTATTCTCTAATCCTTGAAGGGCTTTAATAAATCTTGAAAATGCCTACTTAATAATCTCATTGAAAAGTCTTGGGAAAAATAAAATTATTCCAAAAAAAGCCTTAAAAAGATTCTTTAAAAAAATATTCTAAAAAAAAGCTTTAAAAAAACTCTGTAAAAAAATCATGAAATCTTGATTCATGAAATGAATTTTTGAAAAAGACCTTTTTCTTCTTCTCATTTCTGATAACTTGAAAGGCTATTAAAAAAGCCTTAAAGATAAAGTTGCAAACTTTAAAATTTGTAAAAGATCTTAAAGATATCTTAAAATTTTGAGAAGATTATTGAAGATGTTGAAGATTTATCAAAGTTTGGATAATTTAAAAAACAATGAAAAAGCCTTTTCTTTTTTTAAATCTTAATTTTGATTCTTGATATTAGCAAATATAAAATTTTCCTCAATATCTTCTTTTATCAATCTATTTTCCCTTTCTTTCTTCTTCTTCCTTTTCTTCTTAAGGTGCGTGGGAAATAATCCACGTCCCTTCTTTATTTATTTATTATTATTATTACAATGGGCTCCACGTCACACTCCTTCTCTATCTCTAATTCTCTTTGGTCTTAACTGAAGGCTTAATAACTTTATCTTGGGTCTTTAAATATTCATTGGGTCTTTAATTAAATGGGTCTTTAAATAAATTATTGGGTCTTTAATTAATTTACTAATATATTTTAAAGGTTCATTAAACATTACTAAACGCACTCCAATTATTACTATCATATATTTAAAAACTTTTAAAGTATATTAATGAGATTAATTAATTATTATGGGTCATTATTAAATAAATTAAATATTATATTCATACATAACAACTAATGGCGTCCATCAAATCAATCTAATTAATCACAATCACAAATCTAAGCAAAACAATTACGGTCTAATAATGCATAAAAGTCTCGATCATTACAACAAACATTTTTTGAGGGAGAATTATGCAAAATAATGTGAAAGAATAGAATGGAAGGATGAGTTTCCTCAATAGAAAAAACAATAGTACTATATTTGCCTTCTTGCATATTGAAATATGCAACATATGTTAATATGCTCTAACTTTTTTGAAGTTGCTCGAGCGGGAACCAAATCCGCTCGAGCGAGTAGTGCACTCTACAAGGCCAAACTTACGGGTTAAAGTCACTCGAGCGATTTTGGACCTCACTCGAATGACCGGGGCATGGTTCAAAGGTAAAAGTTTCGGGTGTAAGTCACTTGAGCGACTTTGGTTCTCGCTTGAGCGACCCGCGACGACCCATGACGTCTAAGTTTCTCTTAGGTTAGAAGAAGGATTCATGATTTATATATAAAGAAAAGCTCATGGACGAATTAGAGAGCATTTGTGAGTGAGAGATATCATTATAAAGCTTTGGGAAAACCTATCTGGGGTTTTAAGGAGAGCTTTGGTGAAGCTTATTGTTCGTATATTCTTGTGTAATCATCAATATAATGGATTATCTCTGCTCGTGGATATAGATATATTGTCAAACCATGTAAATATTGCCTCTTGTGTGTTTGTGATTGATTTTCTTATATTTGCATTCTTATTTGATAATTCATCGTAAGATCGTTGGTTAGTTTGTGAGCTTCTGCGCAACAACATAGTTACAAAGTTGAGAGTCAACAATAAATTGGCAAGGGTCTAAGTCAGGAAAAATTGGTTAAAGTCAAAAAAAATTGAAGAAAAATTAAAAAAGTATATTATAATATATTTCAAGTTAAAAATAATAATTTTAATGGACAAAATAGTAAAAAATAGGCAAAACCTAAATGTTTATTATAAACAAATTGAACAAAATAGTAAAAAACTTAAAGGTTTTTTTTCCCCTTAAGTATAAATGAAAAAATACTAAAGGAGAAAAAAAAAAGTTGGATCATGTCGTCAGAGACATCAACAATCAATCGGAGTCGTGACTTGGCTGATAAGTCGGGATGACTGTATGTTGTCGACTTTTTCCGATTTTTGCCAAAAAACTTTGTTGATCATGATCTATAATGCGACAGTAAGGAATCCCCAAAACTCTGATGAAACTACGAAAATAAATGTAATGGTGAGGCTGCAATTCTATAAGAAAACGAACTTCGGAAGTTATAATAAGACATAAGCGGAAAGATGCATCGGACCCGAATGCCAACAGTGTTGTTGTTTCCTGTAGGCTTCGTAAGTCTCTGGAACTTCACAAAGGACCTATAGAGTAGTCTCAAAGTATAATCACCAACAATAGTTTTGGAAGAAAACAACAAGAACAGATAGATTTAGACCATACTTTAAAAACTCCACTAATACTGCTAAGACCTGGCCGAGTCTTAAGACCATGTGCTGAAAACTCAGATAATACTCTTAAGGGTGCCTATGTTAGTGCCTATAGGTTTTCTGAAAGCGCCAACGTCAGATACCCACTCAAACCTAGTGATTGCTTGGAATTAGATGATGGAGATCGTTTTTAACCCTAATCTTCCACGCAATGGATTGTGAGACCATGATCTTACCATTAGATGGTTAGTTTTTTTTCAATATGGCATAAATCCAAAAAATATCCTAAAATCACGTTTGAGCATGATGTGTGTCATATGAGATGATTCTAGGGTCACATCTTTTAGATCTGTGCCATGTGGAATAAAAAATGTACCGTCTGATAGTACGCTCGTTGTTTCAAGATCCATTTTGTGGAAGCTTGGGGGTGAAAAATGATCTAGGACAAGTCATTTCATGTACATGTCTATGATTCTCTCTACGCTATCTATTGTGCATTGGCTCGAAAAGGGCCTTTCAAACTAGATCATCCACTTTGGGAGTAGGAGGTTGTCACCGGCAGAGCGCAATTACACAACAACTGAAAGAGAAGGATTCTCCATGGTACATTATGTACAGAAGTTTCGGCGCTACTAGATTTGGCACAAAATGGTCTATGTGGACCACCAGGCCTTGCTACACCTGGTAAATAAACCTGTACTGAGTGGCAGAATCAGCATATGGCCATGACTTCAAAGATTCGATTTCAAAATTCCTAGGACGTTGTCTGGGCCTAGAGCCATAGTTAGTTGTTGTATCCATTTTATTGTTTTTTCTCGTTTGTTGATACCGGCAAGACCCAGCCAAATGATGTCTGCTGGTTGGTAGTGTCACGACCCATAATCCTTACCCGACCTCAAGGGCCTAGAATTCCGTGTTATGACACCGCACGCATGTTAAGGCGATAAGCGGACATACACATAATTCTTATATCGATTTAGCATATGGATTAAAGCATTTACTAGTATCATTTAAAAATAAATTATTCAAGAAAACAACAGCGGAAAACGTAGATGATGTTAATTAAGTGATAAATCCTAACCATGCATCTATAATCGAAAGCAACCAGAGGTTTTACGTAGAATAAAGCAGTCCCAACGCAAACCCAAAATTGGTGCTGAAAAATAAAAGTATCTAATAACAAATCTCCCCTGAAAATAATAAAACTATGACTAAAGAATCTCTCAATGCTCAAAGTAGTCCGCCGGATCTATTCCCTCGTCCAGATGGTAGCCGACGTCTTCACTCTTATGAGTCGATCAGAATGACATCCCTATCCTCGATGATGGAAAAATCGAGTTCTCACCAGAATCGTTAGTTTTGGGAGGGGTGAGTTTACTCGATCCACGTAAACTCAAAGAGTTGCACAATCGATCCACCATAAAATATCCAGGTGATCGTGTGTAGAATCGCTCGAGTTGCGGTACATTTTGAAATAAACCAAACAGCTATAAATGATTACAAAAATATCTAAGATCTCATATCTATCATAACAAAACTGAAAAATATAGCATAGAAAGAAAAGAAGTAACATAAAATGAAAAGACCTGACATAACATGAAATGAATATGATGCATCAAGTTCTGATCTCTTTTTGTGTCTACTTTGTTGACCTTTCCTATGTGGCATATCTTAAAACTTAATATTGCTCCATACGCCTACACAATGTACTTCATATCTTACTTAATTTACGTATACGACCTGTGCCAGGGCCGCTGCTCAAGCCTATCACACGAGGTCCACGTGTAGATAACCACCTAACCTTCATATCATATCGTATACCACCATCCAGCCCGATGAGGTTGCATGCATTTAAATCAGTGTCCCCTTACGTTCGGGATACTGTCGTATCGTATTGTCCTTAAGACCCGTCTTGGCTGCAGACGTTAGATCTTGCGGTGGCACGCAAGACATGACACGTGTAGAAACTTAGTTCGTATTTTGCTGGCCTTCACAACGTAACTTATCCGTATTCGTATCTTACCTTATCTTACATATAATTCCTTATCGTTTGCTTAAAGCTTAATTTGAAGTGAGCCATGGTGCGATAAGATTCACAAAATCACGCTTTCCAAGGGACGGGTTCCGTAGTAACCTAGATGTACTTTGTGTGGCAGCCCATACTCCCATAGAGGTGTTGCATCCGTACATAGATGCCTACATTCCAAGTTTCACGTGATCGTGACGGGAACCCCATCATGACGAAGGCTTAAAAGTCGTGTGACATAGCTTATTCCTTTTTTTATCATGCGTATGCCCTATCGCCATTTTCTCTGTGATGCATGCCGTATGATGGGAAGACGTACCTGACTAAATGAACTAATTCGTACACCTTACATACATGTGACCACAATGTAATAATTAGAATTTGAAAAGAACACATATTTCATACTTAATTTTGAAGAAACTTTTATGGGCCGTTAGATTATTGATCGGGCCTTCTGTTTTTAAAGTTTCCTAATATTTGTGCAATTTCTGTATCGATACCTTTTACTAATTTGACCCAAGAGTGGGTCAATGTGGTGGTCAAATGATCCACTTAGCCTAGTTATACAAGGGTTAATATCCCTCACTAAATCTTCCAATTTGTGAGCCTCAAAGCACGTCCTAGAAATTTTAGTGACACTTTTCTGATCCGTTAGATAATATTGTGTCATTATCGAGATTGTTTTCAAAGTTGGTCCCATGGGCCAGTTGGGCCTTAAATTCTCAAAGTTAACGGCCAAAGGTAACCCGTGTATTATTCTATGTGGCACCTAAGGCTAAAATAAGAAGGTATGAACTTTGAGTCATCTATCCTCTAATCTGAACCATTTGATGGTTAGACAATAAAATTTTACCTAAGGTTGGTTCTTTTGTCCCGATCATGATTCGACCTATAGCACACTAGATCTTCCAGTCAACGTTTTAAAAGATCTAGCGGTCAAGTGCACACTTAGTGGACCTACCATGTGGCGATCAGATTGAACAGATCTGAACCATAAGATTTTTAAGAAAGATGATTCTAAGGTATTAGGTCTTTGGGCCTAATTTATTTTGATCTCTAAGGTCTCAAATCTAAGGGTCAAAACCTTCATGTTCACTGATATCCAAATAGCCTTTTAATTTTCTTAATTTGTGGGCTAAATTCTCGAGTTCTGAACCGTCAGATGTCTCGAGGATTTCAATTAGTGGAGATGGTCCATCTTTGCTCTATTTCTTGGGTTGGGCCCACAAGGTCCAACCTTGAATCTATTCGTTTGAAATCAATGGTGCTAAAGGGATGGTTGCACCAAAATATTGATGCACCAAACTATTGGTTTCCTACATGTACTTAAATGCTCCTGACTACATTGGTCGGTACCGGTGAGTTATCACCAGCAATGACGGCTCTTGGTTGGGCCGATCCTCAGTAATTCATTTTATCCTAGCCCGACTCTTTGATTTTGACAATCATTAGTTTTTCCCAATCAATCAAGTGAATATAGAAGATAAATCAACTGTCCCGATTTTTATAAAGGTTTCCATGCGAGGTGGGCCAATCATAAAAAGAAAACTTGCCTGAAACTATACCTAATCTAAACATGCTCAGATCTGGCTTGGGCTTTAGTTTAATCCATTGTATTCCCAGTCTTGGTCAAATTGGACCCGACTTCCCGAGTGCTACTGATAGCGCATGGACCGTAACCTGCCCAAGAAATAAAACACAAAAGGGCTGCGGGTCCTATAAATCCAGCCCCAGATATATGTATACATATATATAGAGCGAGGGATGGCTTAGTAATTTTGCTTCCTATTTTGGGAAGGAAGATATTGGTGGCGTTTAATTGTTTTGGGAGTATCGAACTCACTGATCATTGGTTTCTCCACTATTGTGCTCAGCAGCCATAAGTAACTCACACTCCACAAAATGGTCATCTAATGAAATAAAATAATAGGTGTCTAATACAATACAATAATAGGTGAGACCGGTTCCTTATGTAGCATCATAAATCATGATGGAATCTCTAAATGAATCTAACGCCATCGAGACAGTGGATCTAATACCATCAAAACACTAGATCTGATGGTCTCAGTATATGCGTTTATGCACTCCTAGATTAAGTGAATGTACTGCTGGCTGCACATCTTATCCCATAGAAATTTTATCTTTATGTTGATTTGAATAAAGTGCATGCATTAAGGCTTCACAAAAGATCTTAGCCCAAAAATAAGGTAAGAAAGAAAAGACAAGGGAAGAGTACTCTCGTCAATTGATGGAGACTTGCTGTCAAACAAACTTTCATTTATATATTTAATAAATATATCATATTAGATACATACAACTTAACTATTATAACAAACAAATATAAGATAAATAAATAAATAAAATAAACCTACTGATTCGAGGTTTACCCATGCGCTGAGATAGACGAACATGTTCTATATGGATCTAAGAGCAATTTATTTCGGCACGTCACATTTTCTGAATGTAACATCCCTCAATCTTAGATTGAAGGGTGTTAGATCCTTATATCTCGACATATCTAGTTAAGATTGTTCTTATGATCTTAGATTGATTTTGGATTTCAAAAAGGAATAAATAAATAAATAAAGTTAAAAATATATATATAAACATAAATACTGAATAATTTAAGATGGATTTAGGGGCACCCACTTGTTGGAGCGTGTACGGGTTGATTCTGATCGATTAGGCGACACGATAGCTTACGCGTCGATTCAGCGATGCGGCGGCCCGTCGCTTTAGCGATGCGTTTTCGATGGTGGGTCGGCGGGTGCTAGGCTGGTTGGATGCGAGAGAAAGAAAGGGATTATCACAACATTAATGGTGCCGAGATATTGGTAGAGAAGGAACGAGTGGTGGAGACAGATGGAGGAGGAAGAAGCTAGGGATATGAGAGTTTATAGAGAGAAAATGAAGACTTAATTTGGGCATGATTTGCCAAAAAGGCAAGAGTTCAAAGACTCAAATTCCCTTCTAAAGTTAGGGAATCATGGGGCATAAAAGGCTAGTTTTTTTATTCCTAAAATATAATATATTGCTAGCTAGTAACCGGGTCCAACTAAAATTATAAAGTTTCTACACTAATGATTGTGTGTGTGGGTTGGGTTAGAGTGTGGAGCACTCACACGGGGCTTGGTGATTCATGACATCTAAAGCCATTGAATGCCCATCCTATGATCCGGGTCATAACAGGTAGTGAGAGGACTCTTAGTACCCGCATACCCAAAAGGGGCACCGGTTAAAAACAATCATGTGATTTTCTTTCTTGCTCTCCCTTAGCAGCGGGGAGAAGGAGTCTATCTATCTGCTTAGCTTTAGTAGATCTCCCCCAATGCAATCCATAAACTTCAATTCCACGAATACCTTGGAGGATAAGTCCGACAACTCAGCAGCAGTGCGGAATTGAGTTTATCGTCTGGTTGATCAGATCTATAGTTAAGGGGCAATACATACCAAAAGGCTCGAAGAAGGAATGCGCATAAGAGTATATAACCCATGGGTTTGAGTGGATTTCAGATGTAGGCGCTTTCAGTAAACCTAGGAGAACTGAGGGACCTAATTATTAATACTTTGGTGACATGTGGAATTTTACAAAAGTGGCATTGCGTTGCTGTCATGTGCATTATGGATAGTTACAATGTTCAAGAACAGACACATCTGCATATATGTATGCGTGTATATATATATATATATATATATATATATATATATATATATGGGTAGCTGCCTTAGAGATGTAGCGTTTGAAAGCTACACTGGTGCCGAGATCAAGTACCACATGGCATGTGATCCCAAAACAAAAACCATCATTACCGACATGGCATGTGATTCTAAAAAAAAATTAAAAAATTTACAACTTTTTTGCCTTTCAAATACGTGGTCAATGCACTAGGTTAATGAGGTTGAGGCCAAACTTTGACCACGTATTTGATAGGCCAAAAAGTCATAATTTTTTTTTGTTTAAAATCACATGTCACGTGCCACTTGATCGCTGCACCAATGTAGTGTTCAAACGCTACACCTCTAATGCAGCTACCCATTTTATATATATATATATATATATATATATATATATATATATATATATATATACACACAAATTTTTCTTATTAAATGACCCTAACTTAAAACAGCGATTTCGGGCTTGTTACAGCTTCATTTTTTGCAAATGACCTATCTATTTTGATCTATTTGACGAGAGCTATCCAATGAACCTATTTATAGAACCTTTTGAGAATGTTAAAGTTCTAAAAAAATGGTAGTCAAAGATTCAATGACAGTTAAAATGCTAAAAAATGCCAAAAAATTGTTAGTTGGGTTACTCGATTCGACGGGTACGTTCTACTATTTAGCTTTTGTCTTTTGTGTTACATTTTCCTTAATATATATGGTAGAATGGAATATGCAGAGATTTGTAATCTAGGAGCAATGAATATTGTTTTATTTTTCAAAAATTAAACAAAATTGGAGCGAAATTTTTTTTTAAAGATTAGTATGAAGGAGGGGCCCCATTTTAGAAACTCGCCTTAGGCCCCCAAAATCTCAGGGCAGGCCCTGTACTGATGCCATCTTTCATTGAACCATTTTCCAAGGAAAATAGTTGCTCTTTACTAGAGTCCTCACCCACCAATGCTTGCTGCAGGCATGAGAACCATGGCACCATAATTCAGTTAAATATTCTAGAAAATCAAATGTTCAAAAAGCAAATCATACTACAGAGTTCAAATTATCTTTGCTCTTTCTTGAAATCAATTCAGCAGGAAATTAGAAAGTAAACGATATTCATATATTTTGACTGCAAATAATTTGAGCTAAAAATCAACTGAAATGAATGCATGCAAGTGCATTGAAAAGAGATGTTGTACAACTAGCAATATACAACTAGGAATCATCGTTTGACTTTGTAATGCAAAACTTTGAAGTTAAACTTTAGTGCAATTGGAAGACAGATTACTCTCAAACTCCCACGAAAAGTCGAACGAGGCTGCAAAGTTTACAAAGACGTGGATAACATACATTTTGTTTAGTATCTATTTTACTTAATTTGTCCTTCATAAACCCTTTCTTCAGATTCCTGGGTCCACGTGATACTAAGGAAATATTCATAAGCCTTGCTACTTTGGGCATTTATGTGATGGTTAATACGAAACAATTTTTGGGCAATCACAAGTTCCAAGTTACAAGTACGACTCAATGGTTTGACATTTTAAAACAGAACAAGAATCAATTACAAAATGATAAATGTGTAACAATGACTACAACTTGAAGAAGGTTCTTGAATATAGAAGTAACTTGTAAAGTACAAAGGATATCAACTCTGCACTGTTAACATATTTATCTAATATACCAAATCAGTGATTGTTATTCTTAGAAGCATTTATAAAAATAGGTCAGCCCTCTAAGGATAAGCTAATGGAACCTTTCTTTGGGGAAGAATCATTTAGCATTGACTCGTTTAATTCTACAACGAAGCTAAAATATTAATAAAAGGACATCAGGGATGATAAGCAGTACAAAACTAAACCAAATAATAAACACAGACCTTTTGTTTTCAACAAAGTAGCTATCACACTCAAAGAACCCGAAAGAAAGGGGTATGATGAAACGCACAAGCTATCTATAACTAAAATGTACAGACAAGTATCTCTCTCCTAAGGCATTGTTGGATTAGAAAAAATGGGTCCAATAAGAGCACATAAACCTCCCATATGGAACGATTGAGCAATTGAAGATATTTTAAGATCAAAAGGAGCCTCTCATTGTATCTTACACACATGAAGCTACAGGTTTATTGGTTACACTATATCGCGCAATGAACGTACCTGGATTTTTTAATTAATTTATTTATTTATAAGTAAGCTTGCGACCTCTAGGTTGCAATATTGTCAACCTTCCATCAAGCTACAGGCCCAATCCCATGAACGTGTCTGAATTAGTTATTCATACAATATTATGGAATGCACTGAACCAAAAATTCTAAAGTTGGGGTTCAGAGATACGTTAAAACAATGCAGAAATTCAAGTTGTTATGATATATTACCACTAAAAAAACTAAAAACATAAAACTGGAAAATAAAGTCTTAAAAACCAAAAATCTAAGAATAAAATTCTTCCTGAAATCATTTCTAACTCCCTCAGAATTTTAGTAATTATGTTGAATTCAAGGATCTGCCAAGAAATCATTTGGGTCCGTACAGTATTGTGTAAAAGAGGAGATTTATTGTAAGCAATCAAGAGATCCATACAGCAATCATAACCACTACGCAAATTAATAGGCAAGTCAACGAAGCCTATTGGATGCACTGAGATAGGGTGGCGTCAACATGATGAGTTTCTTATTACATCCTACAGGTACACTTTCAAATTGGCCACACATACTTTGTTTGTCTAAATGAGCTTCCAATTAGGAAACTCTGGATGAGAATAGCTAGCTAGTGGCACCTCATATGCACCGATGATATGCCAGGGGTCCAGGCATGCAAGTAAGACCCCTTATCGACAAAGTTAAATCAATTCTGCATGTCAGTATGTTTCTAAAGTTATTAAGATGCTGGAACTAAAAGACATTCCAAACTTGAACTATACATTTTCGAAAAATCAATGAAACTAAAATTAGCCTTGGAGAGTTACTAGGTGAGTTTACAAATTGCCGTTGAGGTACCTGAACTCAAGACCTTCATCAGAGGAAATTTTCAATTGATTAAAAGATTCTCAAGTGATTCTTTGAGCATAGAGAGCTAGCCAAACATAAACAGCTCAAGTTGATGACCACACAATTAAGTGGGTATGCATCTCTTTGGTAGGATCAAGTTTGAATCTCATAGGAACAAAGTGAAACCAAAGATCACAGAGTGGGAGAAGATGGAAGGCCTAGTTGTGTGAGAAATACAAACTAATAGATTATGTTCAGATACTTTTTTCAATAATTGCAAAATCTTCATCAAGACGATTTCAAGAGTACAAAGCTAATACTAGCAGTTTCTATATACTTGCGATACTGAATGGGTCCCAAAGGGCCAAAGGAGTAATAAGTGGCTTGTTATATCAACGACCTACAGGCAGCGATATCCAACAAAATTGTGCTACATTGCATGGTTGAGCTTCTAAAGCTAATCAACTTGCATTTGATGGACTTTTTTTCCAACATGAAAACCTAGGAAACCGCACGAAGTGCAATCTGTTTCCCATGTTCTCGTGTGGAAGTGCTATTCGAGCTCCGGAAACTTAAGAGCCTTGGAAACCAAGTTTCCATCCATTAATTAAAACCTCTGCAACTGATATCAGACCTACAAGGTCTAGAATTGCATTTCGTGTAAGAATGGAATCATGGATTTGGGGTTCATCGACCAAACGGGTTCCCTTCTATTCTCAGACCAGGTACGCACTTCTCTATTTCCAAGGTTTCTTCTCCATTATCTAGTTCCCAAGCGTGAAAATGCGGGTTCGAGTCAGGAGAGCAACCACTTTGTGAGTAAAAAGCCAGCAGTTAGGTTTGAATCCTGTCCACCCAACCAGCATCCCATACGCAACGGACCGGCACTAGATAATGGATTTTTTAGGGGCCATTGCTTGGTGCAATAGTAAATGGTTTGGGCTGTCAAGCATGAAAATGCGGGTTCGAGTCCGGAGAGCAGCCATTTTGTGCATAAAAAGTCGAGGTTAGGTCAGTATTCTGGCCACCCCTACCAGTACCCCATACGTACAGGACCCGAACTGGGTAATGTTCTCTTTTGAGGATCCATTGCTTGGTGAAATGATAAAAGGTGTGGGCTATCAAGCGTGAAGGTGCAGATTCAAGTCTGGAGAGCAGCCACTGTGTGTGTAAAAAACCCAAAGGTTAGGTACGTATCTCGTCCACCTCTCCCAGCACCCCATACATACAGGACCAGCACTGGGTAATGGCCTTTTTGTTTAATTTTCTATTTTCCTGTTGATGTTTCTTGATATTCTAGTTGAAGAGTATCTTTATTTGTTGATGGTCCTTGATGTTGTTGACAGATTTTTGTTGTTGATGGTTATTGATCTCATTTGACAATTGTGTTGTTGATGGATCAGTGTTGTTAATGGTCATTGATCTTATTTGACAGTATGTGTCATCAATGAGTTTGTTATCTTACGTTAACGTGTTCACGCTTTTGATGGTGTTCTATAGAGGAGGCTTTGATGGATGATTGATATAATCGAAAACTTACACCTTGCCAGTAACTGTCTTTGTTGCAATAACGAAAGGATTTTGAGGTACATAACAAAGCTGATTGACCTCTCTATCTTGATAAACCTGCTGAATAAAGTTTGTCCACTTGCAAATTGAAATTCAAAACAACCACCACAAGAAACTCACAATATGCAAAAGTAAGTGGAGGTTCACCACTCATGCTAGACTTCCAGATATTGTATTTAAACAGTCGTGCAAAAGTAAGTGGAGGTTACCATAGGAATTCAGTGCCACGGGAAATAGTTTCATTTCTGCAAGGTTTCCACTGGTTTGTTACCCTAAGGCTGAAGAGGTCAGAAGCGCAAAGTTCTCAAATGCCACCAGGACAAGCTGATAGAAATTTATAACTTAATCAAGCTATTGGATGTTGAACTTGAGTTGGTACAAAGCTCATTGGTGCTGCACAAAACCTTAAATTTTGGAAGAGGTAATTACGAATAACATTTCATTATGAGGTAAGATCTTCATCAGCAGAAATAGTTGCACAACCTTTTCCTTTCTCATATCTTGGCAAGCTAGTCGATATCTTTCTCCCACTCCTTTGTCCCTGAAATAGCATACAAATTTTCATATTTCATACTTTACATCTTTCTTAGCTTCCCTCTTTGCCCAGATTATATCCTTTATGATACTTTGTAATGCTTGTTGTTTTGTCACAACATATAGGATGTTCTCTGACGCAGGGCAAAAACCCTAAACTACGTGAATGCTTATGAGACGAAGATTTGCCGAAATTAAACACTTAATTAAGCAAAAATCAATACATAATGGTAAATACCTTAAGGTTCATGGTTTTCCTCATAGAAGATCGTGTAGATTTGGGTAGGGTTCAATCCGTGCACTAGATTCGTTAGCCGTGCGGTGCAGATCGATCCTAGAGGTAGAACTTTAGCTTTTCCAGATTAAGGCACTCGTAGTTCAATGATGGGATCGCTGGCTTTCTCTGGGGTTTTGGATGCGGAGTGGATTATGGTTAATGTGAGATTTAAAGTGTATTGGATTAATCGATTTAACGGTTTAGATGACAGCTGGGGTTGATGATTTCGGGATATTTAAAAGGATGATGGCTGAATTTAGGATTTATGGGATCAAAAGAAATGAGAGAAAGATGAATCAAAAGAGATAAAAATATAAAAGGATAGATTGTGTGGGCTTCACACTAAACCCTTCTCGGGAAATAGATTTTGGGCTCCGCACCCTTGGCTTCTCACCAAACCCTTCTCGGGAAGAAGATTTAATCTTCGAAGAAACTCATCTCAAGTTTTAAAGCAAAAGCTCTTTTCATTCATCAAAAATTAATTACATTGTTTTCATCATGACCTTATATAGGAGGTCTTAAAATAAAACCCTAAAACAAAAATAAACAAAAAAGAAAGACAAGTTTGCCCCTAAAACTCAAATTCTAATTCTGACGGATCCCATTCTCGCGAAAATTGATTGATCGACGAAAGGCCTCGATCGGTCAAGATATATATATATATATAATTATATGGTCTCTGGTCACAATTCAATCGATCGATCAAAAGTGGTACTCAATCGATCGACTTATATATATATATATATATATATATATATATATATGGTTTTGATTCCCTTTTCGTTTCTTCTTGCGCTAGAAATCTATTGCGGCCCAAATCTAGGACTCTCGATCTTGGCGTTCCCTGTCATTCTCTTTCCAGCTAGATTTTTGAACATCTACATTCACCATCACTGCATACGCTTCTCAAGAATGATCAAGCTGGTTGACTGTTATGTTAGATGAATGTAAATTGGAAGCAAGGGGGAATAAAGGTAGCCCCCATAGAGTATAACTGAGCTTCCAAACTGCATGGACTTCCAATATGTTATCAAAATTGTGCGTCAATCTTACTACAAGCAACAAATTTCCTATGCATCTTTTAGAGACCGGCAAGTTGAAACTTCTGTCTTAGCAGTAATTAACTTTTTCTGAGCATTTGAAAATTAGATGGCCAAACTATGAGCTAAATCTCTAATCCAAGCTAGGGATATCTATTCTTTGAAACCTACGAAATTCCAAAAAATACTTACAAAGACTACTCTACCCATTCGTATAGTCTAGTTGTAAATAGAGTAAAGATTATTTTTTATATAAACATGCGTAAGAGTACCTCAAAGACAAATGCTAATTTCTATAATCATGGTGCAAAAAACAATCTTCTGCTGCACTAATATGAGAAGCACCAGAGGATTTGGTACAGTAGCTTGTAAACTTCCCATGCCTGTATGCTTTACAAAGGTATCTGGATCCGGCGGTTGGCATTCATGGGCGAAACCATGATCATGTAAGTAGCCGTTGGGTTTGGATTCAGACTTTGGAGTGAAGGACTCTGGTAGAGAGAGGACAGCAGCAGCAATTCTACTTGCCAAATCCTTGGTTTTAAGTTTTAACTATGTGCAAGATGCAACAAAGTAAGCATAACAGCTATATGTGTTCCCTGAAATAGAAAACCATCAAACAGAGTAGTAAGCAACAATTTTAGTATTAGACGATAACCAATGAAGTGAAAAATTGATGCCTAAAAGAGTGAAAAGTATTCTTACATCTCTAGACTCCATCTTCAAAGAGGGGAGAAGCAATGGAAATACCATAAGCTCCAAATTATTGTTAATCTTCCAAGATTGGGAATCCCAGCAGAAATAACATCACTGAAAGAGTATAGATTGTCTTCAATTTCATCTACTGCAGCAAGAATGCGAGAATTTAAATTGAAATGGCCAGGGTTCCAGTCTCAGTAACCAAATGATGCTTGTTAGGAGATCATCCATACAATAAGTCAGTAAATCTTAAGCTACAGTCAAAATTTTAATCTTTGAAAAAAAAATGTCATTCTGATTGGCAAAAGCAAATAAAAGAACAAATTGAATTTTCATAGTTACTATTTTTCCCATGAAATTGGCACTTCAGCCATTTATGCGAATTGAAGAGTACCTATGATGGAATTGGTTCTCGGACTGTAAGGGGTGGCTCCAAAGTAGAATTGACCGGTGGTGATTGGTCGAAGCTCCAGTAGGTAGCCACTCCCTTCTGGAACCGTACGCGAGACTTCCGCATTTCCACGCTAGAATTGCCACTTCCACATTATCAAACAGAGCCCAGATAATTTAATGGGGAACCCACCCTCTATAATTAACAACTGTTTATTAATTTTTTAATCCGACTTAGAGAAAATATCCATCTTAGTCTATTATTGTGCTCTCCAACACAATTTTTCATGACCATGATGTTATTCACTTAAGCCTATTACTCAAGCACAGCATTGAATTTCGTAAGGGAATTTCTATAATTGAAGTTAAAAAATACGTCATCTTAGAGAACAAACGAGCTAGATATATCCAATGAATTAACGCCATTAATTCGAGATAGTCAACAAAATATACAGTAATAATTTACCAAAATTGAATGAAACACCCAGATTCATAATTGAAAAGAGAGAGAGAGAGAGAGAGAGAGAGAGAGAGAGAGAGAGAGAGAGAGGGAAGGAACCTGATTAAGGATTTTCGAGATCTCCTAACAGATTCGAAAGTGGAGAGTATCTCGGATTGGATGAGTCGGGGAAGTGAGCGAAGGTAAGAAATTTCGAAAGTGTTGTTTGAAGAATTAGGGTTTTTAAACAACAAAGTAGATATTTGTGCTCGATTCACCGTCCCCGGTAGTCATCAGAGAGAAGCGTAAAAAATGAACAGAAAGTTGTTAGAAACATGCTGCTTCTATGATAAATAAAAAGAAATTCCTCTCACACGGTTCCTGGATAAGTTCTCTTTAAAACTTCTTGCAGTCGTTTTTAATATAAAACTTCTTGCGGGTCAGTTCCTCGATAACTTTTCTTCTTCAGATAATTCTTCTAGTGGGTCAGTTCCTCGATAAGTTTTCTTGTTGACAAAAAACATCCCGTGGGTTGGTTCCTCTATAAGTTTTCCTTTTTTGATTAACTTCTCGCGGGACTGTTGCCCCATAAGTTGTCTGAGCGGATGGTTCCTCGACAATTTTTCTTGGGAAACTGCTTTCTCAACCCCAGTGAAGAAAATAAAACAAAAATAAAGTGCGTGTGTGAGGTTTTTTTTTAAAAAGTCCTTTTTCAGTGGGGTTTTTCAACAATGGGGTGAGACAGCAGTCTCATGGGGTGTGAATAATGGTACCCATTTTTCTTTGGGTAGCGTTTTTTTACCCGTTTTCCTGTGATGATCACACGCATCTCTACCATAAAAACAGTTGACTTGCTTGAATCAAATGATGAAGCTCAGTTTGTATTCCAATCATCCACGAAATAGATCTTGAGATTATAGCGCACCTATCAGATGGTTAGATCATGAATCCATGTGACACACATTCCCAGACACTCATGATTACAGTCATTTTTGGGGATGCGTACCACATGCAATCAAAATATGACCGTCAGATAGGTGCACCATGCTCTCAAGATCCATTGTGTGGATGATTGGGATGGAAAAAATCTCCATAGTCTGATACATGGTAGTCAAGGAAATGCGTGTAATCCTATCAAGAAAAACTGGCACACATAAAGCAACCCTTTTTCTTTTACATAAGCTTCTCGGAGTGGGGTAATTCACACCCGTTTATCCTGTGAAGAGCACATGCTCTTTGACAAGAAAAAATCGTTGACTGCCCTGAATCTAATGATAGAGATAGTTTTTCGTAATAATCTTCCACACAAAAGATCTTAAGATCATAGCGCACCTATCAAACGGTTATATCTTGATTCAGCGTTCACACATCTCTAAAAGAAATTGTGATCATGAGGGTACCTATTAGAGGGTCATTTTTAGGATGTGTGCCACTCATAATCAATATATGACCATTGGATAGGTGCGCCATAATCTCAAGATCCATTGTATGAAAGATTGGGATAAAAAACGGCCTTCATCGTTTAATTCAGATATTGAGTTCATACTTCATGGTCTCCTATTGGAGAGGCAGTTACACACTAACACCACCCTTAAAAATAAGGGTAGCTCTATAGGCAGTAACACCAGCCTTTGACTGCTTTGAATCATATGAAAAATATCATGTTGATTGCTAATCTTTTCATCTAAGGTCTCTAGATCATATCCTTCAAATCCGACGGCTTAGAATTTGTATTCACATGGCACAAGTCCCCAACATACCAAGTCTTTCTTTAAACTATGTGCAAGGGCCCACTTCTTGTGTGCAAGTAATGGCTCCCAAACTAATAATTTAAGTACTTCCCATGGTCATGGACAGTCGGACAGATCATTTGTAAGTTGTATAGTTGCACACCAAAATCCATTCCATTGCACCATGACACTTAAAATAAAAGTATATTTGTTCCCGCAATCTACAATCGAAACCCCCTGAAACTCGTTGAGTGCTTGAAATCAGACGATAGATATCATTTTTCACCCAAATCTTCCACACGATGGCCAACATTTAAACACCAAAATTGTGGTAGCTCATTTGATATCCTCCCTCCTTCTAACTCTATTTTTGGGCTTGTTACACTTTAATATGTGATCTATCACTTTGATGGTCTCGATCACCCACATCTTAAGCCATTGATGGTGTAACATCATTTAGACACCATTTTGGTGTTTATCTGACGGATAGGAAAGTTGGGTCTTTGGAACAAAGGCATCTTTATGATTTTCGTTTTCCCTCTCAAATCCAGCAGTGAAGGTTTCGAAACAGCTCTATTAAAGCAACAGAGCCTTCTTGGTTGCTCTCTTTCAAATTTGAATAAGTATTAGGTACTGACCCGCGTAGGCGTTCTTAGTACTTCACTTTTTGGGGTGTATGAAACCATCAGGTGTATCATGTGACTTGAAACTCTTGATCTCAAATTTATTTTGTAAAAAATTGGAATGAACTCATTTTCTATGTGGACCATAACTTGCCTCCCTTGGAAAAAAATAATCCTGGCTCTGCACTGGGAAGGCCATCTGATGATATTATCTTCGGCAAGCTAGACAACCATACTCACTGGTCTCCTCACCATCCGAAAATCTAATGGTTCGTGCTTGTGGTTCGGCAATGGCGCCTACGTCCAGGGATTCACCCAGGTTCCACTACTCAAGAGTTTCAAAAAAGGTTACATGCACGGCCACTCGAAAAAGACATTAAATACCCTGTAGTTAGTTAGGGCTACCACAACAGCAAGTGAAATTACCATGTTACCCTTGACTTACGGGCCCTTGGATCGCTGATGACATTAAATACCTTCGGCTGCAAACCCCCGCGAGTTCACATCTTCCCAAGTGATTCAGTAGCATTTGTCTCCGCATAACAACAGTACAAATATTGATAGGGGAGAGATAATAAAGGAAGGAAATTAATTGACAGTGTCATCAAACGTAAGCAATGGGTTAGGTTTCGCTCATAACAATAAAAGAAAAGAGTTTCTTTTGAAGCAAACCTACACAATGGAACAATGGAGCTTAGCACAGTGGTAGTGGTGGAGTCGCTGAATTGTAAATGATCAACAAAGGAAACTTCTGATGGAATCACACGTTATCGAACGATTCGACAGACTATATCCCCAACCCAAACTAACTCATAGAAAGAGGGCACAAACGTTGATACATTTAGAATAGAACCCATTTTTTATCTCTGATCTCTGAACAGTGCTAGCATCGAAAGAAAGAAAAAAAAAACAGTGGTAGTATCGACTCCAATTTTTGCAAAAATTGATTACATTCCCTCCACACATGATGGAAAGTATCTGCCGACCATTTCTGTTACCAACCGAAGAGAAAAAAGATCATATATTTTACCAAACTAAGCACGGACCGACCGACGGACAAGAATCATAAATGTTACGAAGAACAAGATGAGAAATGGTGACAACTATAAACTGCACATAGATAATTCCAGCAATCGTCGACACCATCAATTAATGTGTCGACACCAAAAATCAAAGCATATACAAAATCAGCCAAATGTACTGAACTGTCCAACAGCACATCTTTTTTTGGTTTTTGGAAATGGTTTACGGCAGCTGACAAAGTGATGCGCAAGGGCTGACAAAAGAGTACAACAATGATTGCACGTTACGATCTCGTGATCAGTGAAAATTTTAAGTTATGACCATCAGTTGATCATTTGTATGAGCTACATTGGTTCAGAACCCAGAAAGGAACAGGTACATAAACAAGGCAAGGAAACCATAAGAGACAAAAGGCACATCAGGTATCTTTTTACAATGAAACAAACTGAATCAATTCAAATATACAGATGACACTTATACATCTCAGTATAATTGGATTGGAAAACCAGAACCCAACTCCCTCAAACATTGAAAGCAACTTTAAGTAACATATGGGCTGAATCTGGAATACCAAACCACACCCATGCAAGAAAAAAATGACTAGAGATCAGAGGAGAGAGAAACACAAAATCCTATTTGGATACTTACAAAAATTATAAACTAATTATTCGGCTAAGCCATTGACTTCAAGAGGAAGGGAATGACCAATCTTCCTCGATTGAGTCAAACATGCAATCAATTATACACCGTTTGTTACCCATATGAAATTGATGCCGAAACATAGAATGGATGCCTCTTCTATTCTTGAATTAGCTCATTTGCTCCCCGATTAGATCAAGACCCACAAGGAGAAACGATACACCTTGGAAGAGAAGGAAATAGAAGTGAACCCCTTGAGCCGATAACAGACTCCTGACGGATGCCGTGAGGAGGAGAAAGGCTAGAGCAAGCTCCTTCCTATAGATTTTGTTTATCTTTTTGGCTGAATTGATAACTTCGGGTTGTTCCTTCAATCTACTCAGCTCAGTAAGCTCACTCTCTGAGGACCCCCTATGAAGCTGTGGATGGTTCAAAGCCTTCGATTCCCTCTCTGCCGCTGCAATTAAGTCAGGTTCTGATGATCTACCTGCTTTTTTAGTGACTACCCACTCGTACGAACTCCCCAATTGGAATAACCCAGACACCATGGCATTGAACTTGGTTACGGACATGGTGTTCTCAAATAAAAGGTATGGAACAATGAAGGGGAAGGATCGGGGCGCGGGGAGGATGTTGAGAAACGACATGAAAACGGGTACGTAGCAGATAACCCAAACGGGTAACTCAGCCTCGGGCACAAACATTGTCAGAGGGAGAATAATGCAAAATAAGGTGAAAGAATAGAATGGAAGGATGAGCTTCCTCAACAGAAAGAACAGTAGTACTAAATTTGCCTTCTTCCATATTGAAATCTGCAGCATAGTCACAAAGTCGGGAGTCAGAAATAAATCGGCAAGGGTAAGTCGAAAAAAATCGAAGAAAAATAAAAATATATAAAATGTATATCATAATATATTTCAAGTTAATGAACATAATAGTACAAAATAGGTAAAACCTAAAGGTTGTTTATAAACAAACTGACCAAAATAGTACAAAGCTTACAGGCGTTTTTTCCCCTTAAGTATAAATAATTAAAAAAAAGAAAAAAAAAAGAAAAAAAAGAAAAGAAAAGAAAAAGAATCGGATCACATCAAAAATATCAGCAATTAATCAGCCGAAACTTGGCTGATAATCAGCGATAAAGTTGGGATGACTGCAAATCGCCGACTTTTTCCAATTGTTTGAAAAAGTCGGAGACTTTTCTGACTATGATCTGTAATGCGATAATAAGGTATTAAGGTTTTCTCAAAACTATGATCAAAACTATGAAAATAAATGTAAAGGTGAGGCTGTAATTCTAAAAGATAGCGAACCTTGGAAGTTATAATAGCCGGAAGACATAAACGGAAAAGATGCATTGGACCAGAATGCCATCGGTGCTGTTGTTTCCGGTAGGCTTCGTAAGACTCTGGAACTTCGCAAAGGACCTATAGAGTAGTCCCAAAGTATAAACACCAAAAGAACTCTTGAAAGAAAGCAAACAGAACATATAGATTATACTTTAAAAACTCCACTAATACTGCTAAGATTTGGCCGAGTCTTAAGTCTTAACAGTGTTGGAGGGTACTGATAGAACATATAGATTTAGACCATGTGCTAAAAACTCAGCTAAAACTGTACATACTAAGGTGACATGTGGCATTGTATTGTATTTCTGTTATGTGTATTATGGGTAGTTGTAATGTGCAAGAACACATACATCAATAGTGACAAAATACGGATACAGGCTTAATATGGGGAGCGAAAAAAGTCTGAAAAAGGGTAAAATACGGAAAAAGAGAGGGAAATTCGGAAGCTAAAACACTGTAAAATATAGAAGACGCAAAAAAATTGGAAAATGATGGGCATAAAATGTTTAATACATTTTTAAGTTTAAACTTTCCTGTATTTAAAAAAAGTTTTAAAACATTTTTTTTAAATACAATAAAATACAGGAATAAAACATTTAATATGCGAAAAGCAAGTTTAGTGCACAAAATATGCATATTATACGAAAACACATGTATTATTCAATAATACAGGTTTAGTACGTTGAAGCGAAAAGGCACGCATTATATGAGTATTTTTCAAAAAAATGTCGCATTTTGTCACTATGAATTCTACATATACATATGTATATGTATATGTTATTTATATTATATACGAGTGCAGTTTTATAATTTCTATCATACATGCAATTTTTTTCAACAACAAAGGTTCACATTGTACTGGCCCATAGAAATCCGACACATGTACCGGAATATTATATTGGATTTAAAGGTGGGCAATTTGTGCTCAAAATTCCGTATTTGAAACATTAGTCTAGAGCGCACAAACAAGAATACCTTGACATCATTAAGGAAGACAAATTTCCATCCCTTGAGATGAGCACGGACGGCAATATCCATATCCTCTACAGTTGTCCTCTCAAGCCAACCTCCAGAGTCCACCAAAGTTTCGATTCTCCAAACACCAGCTGTCCCATTAAACCCGAAAAAATTCAAGAAGACACCATTAACCTGCTGCTCCACCTCAAAATGGAAGCATAGATTTATGTTTTGGAGGCGAGTTAGCAAGTTCTCGTCCTTGTTAACAAAAGCCCACCTAGCCTGAACCAACCCGAGTTCGGGATTATCCTGCACCACATGATCAAGAGGGACAAAACACTAAGGTGATCGTATAACCACTTGATGCCAAATTTCTCTAAAATGAGCTAATTCAATTTTTTTACCTTAAAATGTGGAACCGTGTGTTTAAGGAAATCCGGGTTTGGTTGGAAATCTGCATCAAATATGGCAACAAACTCATATCCCTTGACATAGTCACAACTCATGGCAGACTTCAGATTACCAGCTTTATAGCCGGTCCTAACCAAGCGATGCTGATATACAATATTGACTCCCCGTTGACTCCACTTGGAAACCTCACCGCTTATTAAACGTCGGATACTCTCATCATCAGAGTCATCGAGAACTTGAATCAACAAGCGATCTTTCGGCCAGTCAATCTGGCAGACGGCAGAAATGGATTGTTCGTATACCTACAGTCAATGTAATTACTTTGTAGTCTATTATTTTCGTTAATACTTAAAGAACTCGGAAACTAGTAAAAAAGGTCTTAAATCAGTAATTGACTTCCTTTTTTTCTTCAGAAGGTGAATGAATTCATCTACTAAACTATGCTACCATCGACAAGATTTAATGGATTTTTTAAGGAATTCAGATATTGACTACTTATATAGAATTACAATCCATAAGCTAAAACAAGCATATCTCAAAGAAAAATAACACATTAGATAATACCAACAAGAAAAACAGGATGATAAAATGCAGGTAACTAAATTCATACCTCTCTTTCGTTACACATTGGAATCTGAACAAGAACCATGGGATACTCGTATCCAGCTGACCCCTCGACGTCGTCCGATCCAAACAAATTCCCCTCTATCCTTGGTTTCATCTTCTTATACTTAATCCAAAAACACCCAATACACAAGATCATCCGGTCCAGCGATTGTATAAGAAAAAGTGCGACACAAAAATTCGACAACACATGAATCAGTGGCGCAATATAGTCGCCTCGGAACACTAACCAAGCGCTATAAACCATATGAACCCACCCTCCGAAATCGGGTTTTCGTAAGTGCCAATCGTTCAAATGGGCGACAATCTCGAGCAGTAGAAATGCTAGTGAGATCAGTAGAAAACCTCTAATGAACTTAAACAGTAACCTCTCCTTACCCAACTTATCCCTCTCTAAAACCACTCCTTGTCGAAAAATTAACCGTTTTTTTATTGCACCGAGCAATGCCCATAATATCGCCGCTACCCAAGCGACACAACCCACGGCTCGATTAGCCCTTAGAAGCAAAACCCATGTGAATTGCTTTGCATTTTTGCCCCGGTCCTTGTCGATCGGCTGGAATGTTGAATCCGAGCCTTCGATTTCTAATAAGGAGAAATCAGGGTTCTCCATTGTGACGACAACCGGGGTACCCTTATGGGTCTCCTTAGCCCACCAATCGGAAAAATCCAATCTTGGGGCCATTTACAGAACAAAAAGCTCAAAGCAGGACCAATACTCTGATTCAACTTTTACAAACCAGAAATCAAATAAAAAAATTAAGACGGCCCATTTCAAGTTCCAACATAAAACTCAAATCATTACATCTAAAACCCTAGAATACATATCTAATGCCTGCATTCTAAACCCAGAGAATCAAGTGGAACTAGAAAAAAAAAAAAAGGGGGTTTCTGGTGATCCTAAAATGCTGCAACTACAAAACAAAAAGGCTCTATGTGAAGAAAGCTTCACAATTTACATGTCAAGATCAAGAAACTGAAACAACCCATTTCATATTTCAACATAAAAATCAGAACTTTCCATCAAAACTTCAAAATCCCACCTTTTTAGTTTCTGTATTCAAGTCCCTCCCCAATGGAGCAATAGAGCAAGAAGAAACAAAAACAGAAGTACAACTTTGTTAGGCTCCAAAGCTCTGCAAGCTAAAACAACAGCATTATGGGGGAGAAGGCATCTGCAGTTGTAAAGCTAAACTGCTAGAGCATGTGGATATTATTCTATATGTTCATACAAACAAGTGTGCCCTCTTTTAAAAACTGGAGAAAAATTTACTTTGGTTGGCAGGTACATAATTTAAAGTAAAAAAATAAAAGTGTAACAGTGAGGGCTTTATCTTAATTCAAAGAAGGAAGAAGGTGAGAATGACCCTAAGCCCAACAGTGCCACGTGGCTAAACATTAGACTGTGTGAGGCTTGTCTTGTCAAATCTCATAAATTAATTAAATTAAGGGAAAGAATCAGAATAAGATTTTAAAATTCGATTAGGAATAGGGTAGTTGATCACTGACTAGAGTCACGCCTGATCATGGTCGGATCTAAAGCAAATCCTAAACACGTTTCGATATTTTGTTAAAAATCGCATACGAAGAGAGACCCTTGCATCGCTTCGACGTTATACATGATATACATGTATCACTTGTAACAACGAGTGTCAATAATAATCGTGAAACACGTCTGCAATCAAACATACTCATGATCACGACGTAATTTGACGATCACTCGCTTGAGTCATGTATGACCCGAGTCAAGTGATTATTAGAGTACCTTTATTTGAACCCATAACATCATTTCCAACCTTAATTGTTTTGAGTTAGACTATGAAGATTATTTATCATCCCAATCTTTCATGAAAGGTATCTTAAGATTATAGGTCTCTACCATATAAAATAAAAAAAATAAAAAAAGTAAAAAATTATGGATCTTACTTTGAACGGTCAAATATTTATTCTACGTGGCACATATATAAAGATATAATATATGCGATATTATTTTTTTTTTATCACTTTTTAAAATGTGTGTCATGTTGAATAAAAAATTGACCGTTTAATGGTACGGTCATAATCTCAAAATCCATTAAGTGGAAGATTGAGATAAAAAAATATGCCATCAATAGTCTCACTCAAAATAATAGTGAGTGCTCTCAAAAAATTTAGTTGGGTGCAAATAAAGGTAACCAAAGGAATATTAACCTCTTCTAAGCAGCTGGCTTTGAGAAATCAAAGTGTAGTCCAAAACCCCATACTTATTGGTCTTATATTGAATTAATCAAACATGCGTACCACCACTATACCAGCTGCCTTGCAAATAGACAATCAAACGATAACCTATGTAACACTAAACATAGGAGCCAACCTCATTGACCAATTAAAATGATTAAAATCTTTTGACGATTTTAAATACTCAGATGAATTCAAGTCCGTTCAAATTGTAAATCATAACGTGAAGTCATGTTAAGACTACGGTAACAAGCTCGGTATCTGTATCGGTCTCTGAGGAACCTATAAAATCAGGGACCGATAAAATTGAACATATCGCTGATACATATCGATATTGACATAATTAAGATTATAATTGATGCCCCCAAAAGATTTTAATAATTTTATTTAGATTCTAAATTGTTCATCGATATTGACATAATTAAGATTATAATTGATTCCCTCAAAAGATTTTAATAATTTTATTTAGATTCTAAATTGTTTACATGTAATAAAAAATTTGATAAAGTACTTAGATTAGATGAAAATGATTTGTAATAGATGTAATAATTGAAGCACATATGATGTATAATATGCAAATGGCCAAAAAATTGTCCCACACTGCCATATGACACCACAATATCACGTGGCCAACGAATAGGTTGGTTTGAATCATAATAACCCCGTTATGATTACCTGAGCCTCATAGTTGACATATGATACAAAAAAAATTAAAGCAAGGAGGCTTTGCAAAGGCAATGTTGAAAAATACAATAAAAATAAAAAAATTGCTATAATTTATTTTTTTTAACTTTCCCTTTTAAAATTATTTTTCTAAAATCTAAATTCTCCATATATTTTTTTAAATATTTAATAAACCTTTCTACTTAAAACGTAGTTCTTTATATACCTCTAAATTCTAAAATTCTCTTTTAATATTAAAACTATTCAAATCATGTCAAAAATAAAAATAAAAATCCCTTCAAATGGATTTTCAAAAGACGCCACATTTAGAATCTCACTGGCGATCAATTGGAGTCTTGTTGGCGATCCAACGGTATTCAAGAATTTTTCTTTTTTTTCGGTCTCTATCACCCGTGGAGTTGCGTGGCTCACCGTCACATAAAAGGGTAATTTTGATATTAAGGTGGATATTTATGGGTGAGGAGACATTTAGATAACTAAATTTTAAGTACAAAGGTTTATTAAATATTTAAAAAAAGTCACTATTGTATAATGGACAATTCTTTTATAGATAATTTTGCTGTGGTGCAACGTGACTGGTTGCACAATAGTGGGGCCCAAGCGTTGTAACAGTTATGTCGTATCACGTAAATTGTTTATACAAAATTATTCATCATTTATAATTAAAAAAAGAGAAATTTAGAAAAGTAATTGGGGGAGATTTTAGAAAAATTTCCGGTAATCTATGTAGTGCCGTCTTGCTGACACTATTTATACCTATTTTATAACTCTCACATGGACCATTTTGATCCGTTTTGGGGCCAGATTAGGCATAAATTTGAACCCACGAACCAGTTCATTGTAGGCAAAAGTAGAGCAACTACGTGCAGACAAGATTTGTATACCATGTGTATAAAAGTTAAAAGATTTGTGCACGAACAGAGCTGGTGCACAAGCTTACACAAAGTCTGCACGACCGGTTAGTGTTTGGCGGTCGCCTCATGCACCACACGTGGTGCACAGGTTATCAGTTATACATACCTCTCAGCTATCGTCATCAGTATCGTACATATAGTGCACATCATGGGTCAAAATCTCACGCTTTCCCTATACGTATAGTCCGAGCCTAAAATTGATATGTATTGGACGATATGTATCGATACCGAACCATATCGGACGATACATTAAATGTATCGTCCGGTATTTGAATGAGAATGAACGATACGGTACATTCAATGTACCATATCGGTAAGGATACCAATACGTGTCGGTATCGGACGAAATTTTGATCCATGGTGCATATGGCCATAATCTGAATAGGATAGCTCAAAAATTGTACGAGCAAATGATTTCAACTACGGCTCGAATTAACCAAATCGACCGAATTGGATCAAACCATGAGGTTTGGTCCAGTTTGGGCAGGTACTAGTTTGGATTTGGTTTGGAAAAAAGAAAAGCTGAAAAGTATGGTTTAGTTTCGGTTCCAAGCCGAAATCAATTGAACCGAACCGAATGTAGTTTGTATATATATATATATATATATATATATATATATATATATATATATATAGGCAAAGGTTTTGATTAATTTTAAAGGGCATTTAAGTAAAATGTATATTTTCATATAAAATCCTACCCTTGTCTCTAACCTATTCCTAATTCTTAAAACGGTAAAGTAGAACTTATGAGAAAATCAGTTGAGAAAAATTTGATGTGTAAGTAGAACTTATAGGAAAACCGAACCAAATCTAATCGGGTTAGTTTGGTTTAAGAGTTGAACGGTTTGATTTGGTTTGAAAATTTAGAAACCGATTAGGACCAATTTGATTTGTGATTTTGGTCCAAAACCGATCAAACCGAACTGAATATTAATCTCCACCATGTGAGCTTGTAGGATCCTCCAAATGAGCTGCTCAAACCAATTCAAAAATATGTTTTTTTGATCTATCATTTAGACGGTATAGATTACCCACATCTTAAATAATTAATGATATATAATTATTTAAATATTATGTTGGTGTTTAAATGCCGATTAGGAGCTATTTCAAAAAATTAGTATTAGACAGGCGGCTCGAACACCAAGTGCTCTTAGTACCACGGTTACTTTTCTTAGAGGTACGCCGGTTCGAATCAGCATTTGTGCCATCAGTCATGTGATAGGTGCTCCACAATCTAAAGATTTCTGTTGTAAAATTACGTATAAAAAAATGATTTCATTTTCTTTTGACTCAAAGCAATAAAAAACCTCATCTAAAATTGATTTTAAATGTTGTTCGACTGCTTTGAAATGGATGTCCGAGATTTTTTTCATCCTAATCTTTTCAACTAAAGATCTTGTGATCATGGCACACCTAATACATGTGCATCACACATGCAATTCGCTAGCATCACTATCAACCAAAGGAAAATGAAAAAACATAAGGGCATAGATCTGCCTGCGGGCATTGGCTAATGTACCCTCTTTTGTCTTTCTTTTTGGCAGGCCTTGGTAGGCTCCTCCCTCATCGGGCCCTCCCCTTCTTTTCTTTCATGAATTCTGTAATTCATTAGTCCAAAAGGTTCACTTTGATTGGTGAACATCGAACAAGGAGAGTTAGGAGACTTACGTTGATGTAATAAACGTCCCAGTATAAAAGATGGAAGCTTATTACTTCAATAAAGATAATACAAAATTATGGCTGGTGATATATGTCACAACTTACAACCACCTTAATTGAATAAAGGAAAACTATGTTGGGTGCTTTAAAGTTTAAACTAGAGATCGTTTTTTCTTCTCAATCTTTCCCACAATACGTTTAAATATCATGGGCCCAATATTAGACTCAGATGCTGTTTCTATAAAAGTAAACGTAATTATAGCCATCAAATATGATTTATATTTATTTTTTGAGATGTGCGTCACATAAATCAGCATTTGACCGTCTACTAATAGGCCCATGATCTCAAGATCTACTTTGTGAAAGCCTGGGAGAACAAGCAATCTACAGTGATTCAAAGCGCTCAAAGATATTGTCTTTGTTTAAGTAACAAAAATGGGTGTGGCCCCGTGTTGCAGTAACAATAATTTAAAATTTTAGAAATTTTAGAAAGAAAAAACTAATATTAATAGTTTTAAGTGGCAACTAATATTTAACATGCCTAGTTTTTACGAAGTATAAACACCGACCACAATGTCACCGACAGTCCACGCCCCAACCGACATTCCACACCAAGAGGTTCTCACCAACCCATACATCAGTCATGTTCATGGCTGGAGTCTGGTGATGTAGCATTGTAGCAAATAGTCTAATACCACCTTCCACCTCCCTTTCTCTAAAACCAGCCCTGGTTTTTACACAATACTGTCTATGCGGAACCAAACATCTAATCTGTTTTCTTCATTAAAAAAATATCTAATCTTAGTTTCTAATTTTTAAACCGGATCACTGCCATGGGTCACTCTCTCACCCGTTCGTTTCTAGAAAAAGATTACAGTTATTTACACCCATTAAAACTATGATCTCACTCTATCTCCTCTAGCCGACTGCATTGACCATCTATGAATCAGACGATAGATATCATTTTTCATATCACAAAATGGATCTTGAGATCACGGACGTTCTATCATAGGGTCATTGTCTTGTGCCATGTGGCACACATGCCAAAATTGATCCTACATCACATGGCACACATTACTCTCAAACAAATTTTAGGATCACTTTTTGAGATGGGTGTCAAATGGATTCATAAACTAGCATATGATGATACACCCATGATCTAAAGATCCATTGTGTGAAAGATTGGTAGGAAAAACAATCTCTATCGGTTGATTCAGAGATGGCCCGTGCATGCCAACTATAAGGTCTCGTTCTAGAGCCAATAAAGTCTCAGAAACTGAGACTTTTTTGCGGAAAATCAGCTTTCCGAGAATTTTCTAAGACTTTCTTCTGTTCGAGAGTTTTTTTTAGGCTGTGGATTTTCCTTTCATTTTTTGCTGAAAAGCGACAGTTTGTTTTCGCAGGTTTTTTCTTAGGAAATCTATGTTTCTATGCTACCAATACTATACTCCACCTAAAAAAATGCATCGGATTGATTTTAATGAACAAGCGTCAGGCAATGTTAGTGCGAACTAACTGGCATTTAAATAGGTTGGCTTGACATTTAAACAAGGAATGAATGACATTTAAAACACCATTGTAAACGTATTAAAAACCTATCTTAAAAATTTTATTTTCACAATTTGCCTGACAAACATCTTCAACACATTATCGATTGAAAATATATAAAATTTAACGATCATACAATCAGTATAACCGCTACGATGAACGACATAAATACATGTGGCTCTAGCGCCTGCAAGAAAACATTGCATTTTTTAACATTTTCTATAAAAAGTGAAGAACACAAGAAAAGGTCAAAAACGATCAAAAACGGTAAGAACATGAGAAAATGACTTTATGCAAATTTAAATTTTCTACGCAAAATTTAAGGAGTTCATCTTTTGGAGTTCTCTCAGCAAAGCTCTCAAACTGCCAAACAAAGAGATGGAATGAAGCCAAAGTTTCATTGGGCGTAAATTGGCACCCTACGGAAATTTTAAGAGTATGCAAAAGAGAACGACCAACATAAGTGTTCGGGAAGATGATGCTGATAAATAAAAGCGTACCTTTATTTTCTAACCAAAATTCTTGGTTCTCCACTTGGTTTCTTGTGTTTAAACCGTTAAGACTATATTAAATTAGAAGATAAAAATAAACTTTTTATTATTTACCCCTACTAAATTTAGCTTAAGCAAACTGACTTGTCACTTAGCCCTTATATTTTTTGGAAAAATAGATGAACAAAAGGTTCATGCCCAACCCCGAATAGATGATAAGGTGGTAACAATCATGATTAAAATATATACAATAGAATTTTTAAAATTTTAATATGATTTACATCCCTCTAGTACTAGCTCTAGTTATTAGGGTTAACATCTAATATTATTAACTATTTAAGGTAATGAATATATTACTTCAGTTAACTTTTCAAAAGGAGTTGAAATGAAATGTGCCCTGAGAATAAGTGAATGCTTTAAACGGCCCGGATGCCAAGGATGTTAAAAACAAAAACATAAAAGTTAAGAGTCATGTCTCAACTATTTATTTCATTTTATCAATTATGAGAGCCACCCACAATTCTAATACGTTAATGGTAGATTAATGCGTATATAGCTCACACTCGTAGCCGATCTTTTCTCTCTATCTCCGCTCTTTGTTTTGGCATTTTCAATTGGGGCCATTATTAATATTTACGTAGAAGTTAGCCCCCCACCGACACCACAAGATCACGTTGTCCACAAGGCCATCAACCTAATGACGTAACTATGGTAGGGTTGAAAAGTTGCAAATGCACCACTCATATTTATTGTCACGTGCCTCAAGCCGAAAAGGGTGTTAACAACTATTTTTATCATTTATTAAGAGGGTTAATAACTATTATTATTATTATTATTATTATTATTATTATTATTAATTTATCTTTATAGGTCATTATGGGATTTGAACCCTTGACCTGACCTCAATACACTTGCATGAGGGTATCACTGTAGACACCCTCATTTTGCCCTCTTGGAATACACGAATTCGTTTGATCAGCCCTTGATTTTTTTAACTCTCGACATGGGACCATGCAACAGTACATGATTGAATACAAGCTGAAACAATAGTTTTGTGACTCAGGTCCCAACATAAGGATGTTATATACTAAGCAATAGCATATAGTCGGAATACAGACTGAAATAATAGTCTTGCATTTCATTCTTGAGACCATACTCGGACAACCCTGAATTAAGCGTCTGAAAACTCGCGCGTAATTCGATCGCGCACAGAACCACAAGCGTGCGATCAGTCCCCTTTCAGATCAAACTTCCTTTCGCAGATCGTTTCGAGACTCGATTACGCACCTGAAACCAGATGCACGATCGGATTGAGCGCTACAGCACCAGCGCGCAATTGGCCTACGCCCTACCTAGTCTCCTACCCTTAAGCCCTACGTTTCTTCGATTAAGCGCTTCATGTAACACGCTTAATCGGATTACACACGTCCCAACAAGCACGTAATTATTTTTGATTTCGTTAGGACTAGGAAACTCATTGAGTAATTCAATGGTCATCGAGCCTTGATCGACTAAGCGATTAAGCGCCGTAAAATTGGCGTTCAGCTTAAACGTCCTAAAGACGTAATTAAATAAAAACCTATAAAATCTTTTTTTCTCGAAAAGAGAGAAGAGGGCTGCAAATTTAGAGAGAAGAGACTGCAAATTCCGAAACTAGAGAACTCCGAGGACGAACCCATAGAGCAACCTAGTCATAATTTCGATATTCAAACTCCGAGATTTCTCTCCGCAGCCCCGACCCTAGGTAAGAATTTAATTTTTAGTTTCCGATCGTAGTTTTTAGTCTTTAGATTTAGAGTTTTTCTTAGTTTTAATTATCAGTCTTAATTTTCAGTCTTAAACCGTAGTATCCATTTTCAGTTTTAGACCGTAATCTTTATATCTGGTTCCAGCCCTCAGAGCCCAGAACCAGTTCTTAAGGCCTAATTTTGTTTTAAAATCTCAATTTATAGTCCTATCATTAATCTCTGGTTCTAACTCTTAGAGTTCAGAACCAGTCTTTAATCCTACGGTCTGATTTTTCTGATTTCGACTCCGCTTTCAATCCTTAGATTTTTTTAGCCTTTAGTTTTAATCTTTAGATTCTAATTCTTAATTCTTAAGTTTTAGAATTCAACCCTTAGGAAATCCCTACCCAAATTCTTATTTTAGAGCCAGCTAGGTCTCCCCAACCTTTTTTCAATTGTCAATCCCGTCACTTTTACTTTTGGCTCATTTTGAGGTATCAAACAGAATTGAATTGGGGAAAAATTGGTAACATTGGAAAGCTTATCGAAGTAGCTTTCCAATGAGCCAAAAAACGCACAATTTTGATATATATCGAAGAAGTTATGATCAATTTTCGACCGCTGCGTAAAAAGTGACGTTTTTCAAAACTCCTAGTTAAATTAGGATTAGTATCTTTATTATATTATTTTATAAAATAGGATTTATGATAAAAACTTATAAATAAGACCTTTACCTCCTATCCAATTCTCATCTACATAATTTTCTCCATACAATTTTCTCTATACAATTTTCTCTATATAATTTTTCTCTATACAATTTTTCCTTATACAATTTCTCTCTATATAATTTCTCTCTACACAATTTAGACAATTTCTACAGGTAATTCCTTAATCCTTAATTTTATAATTCTAGTTCTTAGGTTATAAAATCAGTTCCTCTTTTTTATATTCTAGTTCTAGATTTAGGTTCTAGCCCTCTAGTTCTTAAATCCTAGATATTAGGTCTTAATTTAAATTTCTAATTTTCTAATTCTAGTCCTTAGGTTCTAGAATCAGTCCTTAATCTCACGGTCCAAATTCTCCAAATTTCGACCCTGATTGTGATCCTTAGATTTTAGCTCTAGTCTTAATTTTTTATAATTCTAAATTCTAAAATTTGCTTATAGTTACGATTCTTAATTCTTTTTTTCTTTTAGCCCTTAAATACCAATCATAAATCTCTCAAACTATAAAAAAAAAAATTACTTTATAATTTAAATTCAGTATTTTCAATTTTCAGCAATCTGATTTCCCTAAGGGAGCTTACGGAGGGTATTCGGAAAAGAGGCCAATCCTCCTTAGCATAACGGGCCACACCCCTCTTTTTCCGTCTATTTATTTCGTTTAATTTTATTTCAATAAAACTAGCATGCTTATTTAAAATTAGAATTTTCATAGAATTGACATATTTAATTTAGTTAAAGTTTTATTCAAATCAGTACAATTCTAATCAGTCATAACATAATTAGGAACGATCATATTCCTAATACAATTAGGGGACTAATATTAATTAGACTTTCAATAGGATTTGGAAACTAAATTAATTAGAGCTCTAATAAGATTAAAACGTTTAATTTAATTAGACTCCTAGTGGGATTAGGAGATTTAATTAAATTGGACTCCCAGTAGGATTGGGAGACCATTTCTTAATCAGACTCCTAGTAGGATTAGGAAACTAAATCAATCAGACTTTTAGTTGGATTAGGAAACTAAATCAATCAGACTCCCAGTAGGATTATGAGACCAAATTAAATAAAATCCTAGCAGAAATAGAAAAATCAAATCAGTTACACTAAAGGCAATCCACAGCTGCTGATATTCGCCGGCGGACAATTCAGTAAAGGAGTTCAACCTGCAAGCCCCCGCTTCCCTTTAAAGCATGATCAGTGACGTGTTGCAGCGTCGATAAATATCTGCAGCTGGCGATCGCATCTTCTTAGGTATTCTTCATTTAGAATTTACCTCCTTAATTTCAACATTTAATATTTCCTAATTTATTACTCCATCATCGCTAGAGTTCGCTTAGAACAGAATTGGGCCACTTATTTTGGGAACCGAGAGGAACCCAGAAAAAGCGCGTACCAACAATCACCAATAGGGCAAAGGTCCAATACCAAAAGGGAGTTATCGACTTAACATAACTTAGGAGTAATCTAGCTAAAGGTGCAAATGGGTTGGATCAACTGGTTGGTCGAGTTGATATGATTCGTCGCCGACGAGGTTTGGATTCAGTTTCTGATCCGCATTGGGTCGGGTTGAAAATCCTGACCTATTTATTGAAAGTTTGAGTTGAATTTTTTATGAAAGCTCGGCCAAATTTGACTTAACTCGACTCCTTTCCTTACATTTTAACCTAGTTTACCCGATCCAAGTATTTCCTAAACGGGTGGATCCGATAAATGAGTCATGTTTGGTTTAGGTAGAGGGTCAAGAGTGGCGGGTCAAGCATAGGTTGACCGGAACCTGACCCATTTGCACATGTGATTGGCTAAATAATAAGGGTACCTATGTTTGCGCCTACAGATTTTTACGAAGAGCACCTACATCCGAAGCCCCTTGAAACCAATTGACTTCTTGGCATGAGATGATATATGAAGATCATTTTCCACCCTAATTTTGCACACAATGGATCTTGAAATCATGAGCGTACCATCAAACGTCAGTTTTTTATTCCACCTGGGATGGATCCCCAAAGGTGGTCCTAAAATCACATGGCACACATCACGCTCAATCGAAATTTTAGGACCATTTTTGGGGATCTATGCTAGGTAGATTAATGACCGTCTGACAGTAAGATCGTGGTCTCAAGATCCATTCATTGTGTGGAAGATTGGGGTGAGAAATGATCTCCATCATCTGATTTCAAGTAGTCAATGGGTTTAAATGAGTTTCAAGCGTAGGCACTTTAAGTAACGATCTAGGCGCTAACAAAGGCACCCTTTTATAAGCTAGATTAGGAAGATATGTCTGATGTAGCCTTAATCTAATAAAATATTGGCTCATATGGAGTGTTGCCAAAGAACATGGGCGGATGGCGCTTTCTCCAGCCATTCACGGCACTTCTAGTGACAATTTAGCTCTAATCACTCCCATCCTTAGTCAAATACTAAGCAACCTCCCACATGACTTTGTTGAATTTTGAGCTGTTTATGAGCAAATTTCCAATCAATCAACCAGGTGATTAGTAGGCCATAATTAAGGCCACAAAATTGACTTTTTCTGATTTTGAGGCCTGTTATCCTCTATATTAACTTTCTACAGCATTTGGTGGATCATACGTTGAACCTTTTGTATGATTCATCGCGACAACCAATCTTATCGGCACGTTTGAATGCTCGTAATTAAGGGGCCAATCTTATGTGTTAAGGATCTTTTCAAACGATGTATAAGTGTTTTTGACTTACGTGGCTGGCCCTTGAAATAACACATTAAACCCCATTTTTGTCATTTTGTCGGACTGCAACGTTTTTTAAGTACCGATTCAATAATCTGGAGAACGTCTAACGTGTTTGGGCTCTTATCAGCCTTACGCGTAAAGCCAAGTTAACACGTTAGTGGGATATCGGATTTCAAACGTGCCCTATATGTTATACTTGCTGCTACGTGTAATGCGACAAAGGGAAGCTGCGAGATGAGACAAAAATAGCAGTTTTTTTAGTAAAATAAAAAATATTTGGTATAATATGTACTCTTTAAATTCTCTCTCATATAATCTCAAACCCTTTTCTATCAACCTTCTCTTTGTCTCTCTCTACAGTGGGTCCCCTGACTATTAAAATTAAGGTGAATGCAATCAATTCAGATTTTTTAAAAAATATTACTTATTTAAAATACTTTTTAAAGTATTTAAAAATTCTAATCAATTTTTGTCATTGCTTAAAATATAAGATACACATCTTATGGTGTGTATCTCTCTTATAATATTCTCAATTAATTTGTAAGTTCTATAGTGGAAACTGATCACTGATTGACACTATTTTTCATTGGGTTATTTGATATAAAGATTGTATTAAAAAATTATCTTTATTGTATGATAAAAATAGTTGAACTCCTTTAAAATGAACAGCTAAAACAAGTTTAGAGATTTACATAATAATTGTATTTTTTTAAAGGATTTGCCACTCTTCAAATCACATAATGAAGATGTTTTCTATGCAATTTATTGGAAAAATTATGAAATATTGACTTGAAATAATACAAGAAATCGGTCCAAGGCACGATAAATGTTATTGTCTTTGAACCAATATTTTCTCCCACCACTTTGACAAAGTGATCACCAACAAAGTTATCGACAAACTAATTTCAAGATACAACAAATCGCTTGTATATTCTTGTGAAGGATTTGGTAAATCCATTCGCGCTATCCGAATAATAAGTATTGCAAAAATAATCAAGAACTTTAAAGACAGAATCAGAGAAAAGGGAGCTTCCAATATAGTAAGAAAATAACAATTTTGGATTCCTTAAATAGAAAATTAAATAGTGTGTTAATGCACTCTTTTCCTATAAAAATGTGCTACAAGCATTCTTTTGAAAAAGATAAATCACTTTGGAAAGACACTTCTTTTGACATGACACATAACTTTGAAAAGACACACTTCTTTGGAAAAAGCATACGTCTTTGAAAAAAATATTAGTTTTAAAGCTTTTAAAAATTCAACAATCTCTCACTATTTAAAAATTTTAAATCAGAGTAAAGCCAGAAATACATGCATAAATGAAAATATCTTAAAAGCTTGAATTTTCACGTTAGTGGAAATAACTCAAAGTTTGTCAAAGTCTTTAGTGAAACTAAGTCTTGAACTATAACAATTTTATAGTACAAGTCGGAACTATTTCACACACATATTTCATATATTTAATGTTCAATAAATTGATTAGCACATTTAGACCATATGCTAGTACTCTGATTTTTATAAGTGTTTATGAGATAAAGCAATATTTCATTGAAGGCGACTCCACCCTCAAACTTATATAGGCAGACCTATAAGAGATGCCCTTGTAACTATAATATCTCAACACATCGTGTTATATATAATATCTATTAAGAGCAATGCTCAATCTCCCCTTATCCATTACAGGTAAAATACTATCATTTCTGGAATGTTTATGAAAATTTAATTCTCTTCAATGTAATATCACTGCAAAAAATAAGACTAGTAGCGACAATTTTTTGTAATAAAAAAATGTCGCTATTAGCAAAGAATCTATTAAGACTATTAGCGGAGAGGGTATTAGTGACAGTTTTCTTGTTAATAGCGGCATTTTATGGTTGCCACTAATAGTTTTTTTTTTGTAGTGTGCCTCTTTGACCGTCACGGATTTACGACTTGTTCTTCCCTTTGAACCTAAACATTGACCAAACAAATATTAGGTAGGGTTCCCATTGTAAGTGACTGTTTGGATAAATGACTTTAAACCTATTTCCCCAATCTCCAAATGATTTAAAACCAATATTTCGCTTATTTTGTGGAAAGACTGACTTTTGTCAAACTTGATGAGAAATGGTAATTCAATGAACATCAGTTTATAGTTGGAAGACTTGCTCTTCTTCCACTTGTTTTACAAAAAATTCGTTTGGTGGTATTTGGGATAATCCGATTTGTGTATACAAAATCATGATAAAACATTGTGAAATCCTATGGGGGCTAGTAAGGTTACTTCGTGGGCAAGGTACTCATGCTGATTTTGATGAAGCCTCATCATGCTGATGATTGCAAAATCTGACTTATCAACAAAAATTATGATTATGCCTCTTATCTACTGAGTGGCGTGATTAATATCATCAACAACTTTTTCGATGCGTGCGTCTGGCAATTTGACTTATTTGGAATGTGAACCGCAAGGATCCCTTTGGAGTATAGAAGGAAGAAGAATCTCATTTGGTCTTCATTGAGTAAGTAAATAAACTTATTTCTTTTATAGATTATAAGTATATTTTGATTTTATTTGACACTATTTCATTAACCCAAGATAATAACTAACTCTCTAGCTTGTTACACTTTTACATTTACATGCATTTTAATTCATGTGCATGGAAGTAGGGATACAAGTGAGCCTAAAATGCATTTCTCGGGTCTAACCCTTCATAAATGCAAGTATAATTGTCCTTTAAGGCAACTCTTTTTTATCAATGGTGAAAATATTATGGTAGAGATTAACAATCCAAGTGACAGGGAATATAATCAAGTGGACTTAGTTCACATGATCATGATTTATCGAGGACTTTTAGTTTCTCGTTACTATTCCTGTGATAGTTGTCTTATAGAGGAGTCAATTCATTGAAATGATTTTTTATTTTTTTTCAAAAGTGACATAATTTTATTTTTGCTAAGATGAACTTTGATTCCCCATGCATTAGATGTGATTATGTTTATGAAATTTTATTGTAATGATTAATGGTCCTTAAACACAATTATTTGATCATCAAGTAGCCACAGAATGGGTTCGATTTAGTTGACATGGATATATGTCCTATGATTGATCAGTTGATCAAACCACAATCATATAGGCGTTGAGTGCCCTTGATCATCGAGTGGGTATGACTTGGAGTCATTATCAATGATTTAGCCATAAATTTTTGGCAACATCGAATTGTCATGAAAAGATTAATAGAACCATTTCGAGATGGTCAAATGATTCAGATTGAGTTATCTTAGAAAAATAATGAATTTAGATTTGAAATTTCAAATCAGATGATTTTTCTCTCATTAAGGGAGTTATGATCACGCAAGAGATGTTAAAAGCAACTATAAAATTTCATTGAGTACATTGCTTGTATAGTCTCGCAAGAGATTTTAATAAGCAAATGTAAATCTCATTGTGTGTGTTTATGTACTGTATCGTAAGAGATGTTAAGAAACAATTATGAATTTCATTGAGTATATTGCTTGTATAGATATATGTACAGAAATAAAGTGATTTAAGGGTTTATTGGTAGACGTGTCAATAAAGATTAAGTCAAAACTTCTAAATTCTTTATGAAACTTGTTTCTTTGTAAATAGACAAAAAAATAAATGATATGTGGTTATAGGCAGATATTTATAAAGAAACACTTTATATATTGATAATTGTAATTATGAGCAATTATGAAAAGTATTAGTTTAAAAGAATAATCAGAATGAGTTTAAAGTCATTTACCCAGACAGTCACTTACGATGAAAATCCTACCTAATATTTATTTGGTTAATGCTTAGGTTCAAACGGAAGAACAAATTATAAATTCATGACGGATAAAGTGGCACTACATTGATAAAAATTAAAATTTCATAAACATCCCAAAAAGGATAGTGTTTTACTTGTAATGGATAAAGAGAGATTGAACATTGCTTTTAATAGACGTTATAACACTATATGTTGAGATGTTAATGTTACAGGAGCATCTCTTATAAGTCTACCTATATAACTGTGAAGGTGGAATCACTTTTAATGAAACATAACTTTATCTCATAAATGCTTATGAAAATCAAGGTAATAGCATAGGGCCTAAATGTGCTAACCTATTTATTGAACACAAATTATATGAAATATGTGTACGAAATAGTTTTGATTTATCGAATAAAATCGTTAGCTCAAGACTTAGTTTTATTAAAAATCTTAGAAAGCTTTGAGTTATTTCCACTAAAGTTAAACTTTAAGTTTGTAAGACATTTTCATTTATGCATATATTTTTAGTTTTGCTCTTATCTATAACTTTTAAATAGTGGGAAATTGTTGGATATTTAAAAAAATTGTAACCTTGTTTTTTCCAAAGAGATGTGTCTTTTCAAAGTTATGTGTCATTTCAAAAGAAGTATCTTTCCAAAGTGGTGTGTCTTTTCAAAAAAGGTATTTTTCCAAAGTGGTGTTTATTTCCCGAAGGTATGCATGTAACACCTTTTCATAAGAAAATAGTACATTAACATATCACTTGATTTTCTATTTAAGAAATGTAAAATTATTGTTTTAACACAACACATTGGAGTCTCCCTTTTCTCTGATTATGTCTTTAAAGGTTTTCATCAGAGCGTTCTTGCAATATTTATTGTTCGAAATAGCGTGAACGGATTTAGCAAATTCTTCACAAGAATGCACAACTGATTCGTTGTATCCTGAAATCAATTTTTCGGTAACCTGTTGGTGACTACTTTGTCATCGAGGCCAAATTCTTCACAAGAATACACAATAAGTTCGTTGTATCCTAGAATCAGTTTTTCAGTAATCTGTTAGTGATCACTTTGTCGAAGTAGTGAGAGCAAATAGTGGTTTAAAGACAATAATATTTCTCGTGCCTCGGACCGATTTTTTGTATTATTTTGAGCCTATATTTCACAAATTTTCCATCACAATTTTTGACCCATTAGATCTTCACATCAGGTTCTTTACATGAAGTGACACACTTGCCACATGTACCCCATTCAGTGACCTATTCCAATCTAAGTTGAGAACTTGGTTACACCCTACCAGGTCCCGTGCACGAACATCAGTAACCTTATGTTGCCTCGTAGGAAAGTCAAGCAAATGGCGACCAATCAATTTATGGTGAGTGTCGCGAGGCTGGCGATCTCGATATAGAGGATCTTTCTTACGACCGTGATGGGCGATGACTGCTCATTTATGTTTTTTGGTGTTATTTTTTATACGGGCAAAGGTTGGACCGGCCTAAATCCGCCTAGCTCGAACCCAGTCGAGTTTAATCTTTAATAAAAAAGACCCGTTCCGAGCCCAACCCAAATTTCTATCCAGACTGGGTTCGAGCATAATTTTTCTGGTCGACCATAATCGAGCCAACCAAAAGCTTGGCCCGTTTGACAGCCCTAGATACTACACTATTATAACAATAGAACACTGCTTCTCCAAGTTTGACTCACTAATTTTAAGGTACAATCAAGGCTGAAAAAAAAAAATCTCCAACCTTAGAGATCTTTAAATTATTAGCATATAAATCAAGGATATTAATTTGAGTTAATTGATAAAATCCCACTAATCACCATCACGCTTTGTAGGCCATATGAACTGATGTCAACCCAATAAATATGCCCAAGATTCAAACCGTTCTTGAGTTTGCAAGTTGATCAATCTCAGCTTACTTATAAAAAAAAATTAGAAAGATTTAAGCTGCTGAAGTTTAGTCTCACATGGAATATTTATTTGTCTCTCATCTTATAAGATCAAGATCATAAGCCTCTCCACTCATTGTCACTTAATTTTGAAATGGATACCCAATTTATCTCATTCAATTTGGCCACTCAGTTGTTCATAACTTGGACACAAGCACCATACTGAATTGTTTGAAATCCACCAAATGGATCCTCTGATGGGCAACATATATATGGGCTGATTGAAGTTTATATGACATCCTATTACTTGAATGAAATGAACTGGATGTGTGAGATGTGGCATCAAAGGACCAGCTTGATCGTAATAGTGGTTATCTATTTAAACAAGCATTTTTTTTAATGATGAGGTTGTATGGACCTCACCCTTCCATTGATAATAATAATAACAATAATAAATAGAAAATATAATGAAAACCCAGTGGCTGATGTTAGGGAGCTCCGGCATTGCCATATATAAGCTACTTATTTTGGGGTGAATGAGTTTATTTGATAATAAAAATGATATTCTTTATAAGAGAAAGACCTAGAGCAAGATATTAAAAATCGGCCGATACCGATATGTATCGATAATATGTATCAATTTTTTGGCAAATCGATACGTATCCGATATTGGCCGATACGTATCAGTCCAACACGCATCGGGTATCCGATACCATATCGGTATCGGCCGATACGTATCGGTTGAGTCATATCGGTCACAGGCAAACCGATACCCGAAACCGAAACCGATTTTGATACCTTGACCTAGAGAATTGAAAATGTAGAGCTCATCGAAATGCCATAGAGGAGATGAGGAGCGTTGACGCAAAGGGTCCTCAAATCAGACTACGAGGATTCATATTCGGTGGGTTTTTTAATCTTCTTTTTTGTTGCTTGATTATATGCTTTCTTGAATTTATAGTAGGGGTGGCAATGGGCTGGGCTTGGGCCGAGCCTTATTCAAAATTGACGAAAAATTTAAGCACAATACCAAGCCTGGCCCATTGCCACTCCTAATTACTAGTGTGTAGTTTGTTATTGTATTATTTATTTATTCAAGTTAAAATGACTTATATGATATAAGCATATAATTGTGTTTTTTTCGAACTTTGCAATTGGATTAAACATTCAAACCAAATCAATACACCATAAATTTGTATTCATATCAATTTACAATCAAAACCCGTTTACACTTTTACTCTATAATAACGGATTAAACATGCAAACCAATGCAATATATATTTGTATTAATATCAATTTATAATCAAAATTATAGAGAGATTGTTTACTCTATATTTTTTGTAAACTATAGGGAGATTGTTTTCTCTACATTTTTGTAAATTATAAATTCTAATTGTAGGATTATATAGCTTCTTTATGACAGATGACATCTATCAACTTTTTAAAGTTTAATTCTACACTACTTTTAATAAAGTTATAAAGAAAAATGTACCAAGAGAAGCTATTTGGAACTAGGTCGCAGGTTCAATCACCTGATGGGCTAAAGGTCTATAGGTGAGGCTGACCCGACCATATGAGAATCCTAAATCAATTGGGCTGACCTGACCCCTTCCAAGGAAGCTCTTCTCTTGGTAATTTGGCTCGAGTCCTTCACCCTTAATAAGTCCATCCATGATGCCGGTGATGTGGGTCGGACCAACCTAAGCTCCAACTGCCGACCTAAATCTTTTACCGGGTTGAGCAAGAATTTGACTTGTTGGGTCGGGTCGGACATTAAACATCCGACCTGGCCTTTAAGTTGGGAAAAAAATTAGAGAAAATAGGTGGGTAGGATTTTCAGGTCGGGCGACGAGTCGGGTTGGTATTTCAGGTCAGTAGAATATACCCTTGAACTGTCTTGTCAGCGGTGCACCATCGACTCAAGTCGTGTCAAAATTTGGGTTGCCTAATAAGAAATTTACAAACGCCCCGCCTGACCCAATGATGCTTGAACCCTACCGGACCCGACAGATAACTCAAAAAAATCAACCCAATCTAATAAAAAAAACCCAATTTTCATACGTTTACTTGTTAAAATATCGTATCGCGTTGGGTTGACTTGACCCAATGAATACCCGACGCGACCTTGTGGTCGACCCGACCCGACCCAACCCGACCCAAAGATCAAGTCGGATGTCTTATACTCGACCCGGCACAACGGGTCAAGTTTAGGTACCCGACCCGATATTTTTATCAGGTTAGATATTGGATTCACCCGACCCAGTCCATTACCCAAATCCGAAATAAACATCTTTGGGATTAATAGGGGTGTATTCAATTTGGTTTGATCGGTTCTTGACCAAAATCACAAACCAAGCCGGTTCTAATTGATTTCTAAATGTTCAAACCAAACCAAACCAAAGAGTCCAACTGTTGAACCAAACCAACCCAATTTGATTCAGTTTTGGTTTGATTCTTTCGATTTCGGTTTTCCTATAAGTTCTACTTATCAAAATTTTCCTAATTTCTCAACTTATTTTACACTTTTACTATTTTAATTTTTTCAGGAGTGATTTTACTTTTATAATCTATTCATCTTTCTTAGGTAAGGGTCTAAACCACTAAATTTGAGTCCAAATTTTGGACCCAAGCCTAATCGTCTGCTTGACTCAAGTTGATTATATATATATATTAAAAAAAATTACTTATAATCAGATCGACTCGGTCGATTTCGGCTTGGGAAGGCCCGGGACCGAAACCACACCGAACTTTTTGGTTTTTCTTTTTCCCAAACCAAATCCAACCCGGTACCCGACGAAACCGGACCAAAACCGGCGGTTTGATCGGTTTGGCCCAAAATATGAACAGCCCTGGGATTAATCAGTTAGCCGTGGTTGAAGAGTGAAAGAAAAAGCGAATAAGGAAAAGCGGCGGCAATGGCTTCTGCAGCAGGTTCGAGTGCAGCAGTCCCATTCTGGAGGGCGGCAGGTATGACCTACATAACATACTCCAACATCTGCCCCTCTCTCGCTCCCAACTACCTCAAAGACCCCTACAAATCCGAAGCCTTAACTCGCGAGAAGGTCCATTTCGCTGTCTCCAAATGGACCAACAGGAAACCCGAGAAACCCTGTAATTGCTCTCATCTCTCTTTCTCACTCTAAGCCTATTAATTATTCTAGTTTTTATCTTCTATTTTGTTTGTTCTCTTATAATTCTATAGCTTGATCGAGGATCTTAGAGGTTTATTAGTGGAACTGCGTTTTAGATCCGGAAAATTTAGAAGCAATGGAAATACTACAAATTTTGGACTCTTTCGTAGTTTCCTCATTTAAAATATATGCGAGAAAACTCTCACAACCTTTGTTAAGGAGTTTTCGTGCTTGATGGCGGAAATTGCAGAAAATTTAGAGTTTATAACTTTCCCTTTGAAGGAGAATCTTTGGTAACTCTCAATACGAAAACTGACTCAGCTTTCTAAAACAATCGATATTAGTATGATAAGCAACGAGCCAATCCATACCCAAGATAACATCAAAATCTGACATATTAAGCAAAATTAAGTCGACTGATATGTTTCTACCCTCTAAGTTAACTATGCACTTATATATCGTCTTGGTAACTAAAGAATCACCAAGTGATATAGACAGTGGCGGAACCAGGATTCTCATCTAGGTGGGGCGCAAAATGAATTAGAAATAAATTTTGTACAATGAATTTAAATTTAAATTAATTTATATTATAAATAATAGTTTTCATTAAAGTTACATAGAAAATAAATTTTTAACAATAAGACATTGATAATTGTATATCATTCATCTACAAAAAATTCAAACTTTGAATCCATTGCTAATTGTAAAAAAAAATTCTTTTAAGGCAATTGTTCTCGACGATTTGTCATCTTCTGAAAGTAATTAGCAATTGTATCATTATCGAGACTATCAAATATATCTTTCTCAATGTATGTAATCAAATAGTCACTCATCAATTCATCTCTCATTTTATTACGAAGCCTATTCTTCAGAATATGCTTAGCAGAAAATGCTCTCTCAACAGTAGCAGTGGCGACTGGAAAGAACTAATGTCAGAGTTAAGAGCAAATAAACCAAATCATACACAACGTGCTTTTCGTTTCTACCAGCTTCCTCTCAAGGTCACTAATATCCTTCAAATTAAAAAACTTTTCGTTCGAGCGCATGTCCATAATAAACGTCTTGAGCTGACCTCTAAGAATCAGTCGATCTACTTCTGAAAATTCAAGTGGATAAAATTGTGCAAGGCACAATAACTTTTGCTCGTCAAAAGCTAAAAATGATTATGTTGGATTGAAGCAAGCCATACACAGTAGCAATTCAGTATTTACTTCAGTAAAATGATTATTAAGCTCTTGAAATTGCATATCAATGACAGTATAGAAGAACTCAACCCGATAGTGGTGTAGATTTATGATTTCTTCAACTCTACGACGTGGCCTTCCATGCACTACAAACTTCTCATTCATATTTAGAACAATAATATCCTGCTGATTACAGAATATAGAAACATCAATGAGGATTGAATCTCATTCATTATTCATAATTTCTTGTAATCTTTCCTTTGTTAATTCAACCAAATGCATGGTATTCACAATGTCCTGATCTTTTCGTTACAACGCCTTTGATAGATCACAAGTGACTAACAAAATCTATTTCATTACATGTAGAGTGAATGCAAAGTCAAAAGTGTACATGGTATCCAATAGAGAACTTGCTTTAGCTCTTTATTGTATAAGCTCACCATCTTCATCGATAAATTCAAGTACTTTAATCACGACAGGATACATGACAATTAAGTTTAGGCAAGTATCTAAATGTGTGCTCCAACGTATTTCACTCGCCCTTCTAAGACTGGTTTCTTGATTACGACCTTTTCCAGTCGAGATTTTCTGATTCTCAAGTGCTTTCTTCATATTTTCAGCTTGTTTCTCTTGAAGAAGATCCTCCCGTTTGCATGAGCCACCAACCATATTCACTATAAGAGCGACCAATTCGAAGAAGATTGCAACTGGTTTGTGATGTTGTGCAATAGTGACAATTGTTAATTGAAGTTGATGTGCAAAATAATGGATATAAAACGCAGATTCATTTTCAAAAAAAATGCTTTGAGTCCATTGAATTCACCTTGCATGTTACTTGCACCATCATATCCTTGACTATGCATTCTTGTCATACTTAAGTTAGGCTTGGAAAGTAGTTCCTCAATTCCTTTCTTAAGTGATATAGCAGAGGTTTCAAGAACATGTACAAATCCTATGACACGTTCAATCACAAAACCTCGCCTATCTACATATCGTATCGCAACAACCATCTACTCTTTGATGGATATATCATGAGACTCATCAATTAATAGTGAGAAGAAAGCGTCTCCAAGATCATCGACGATCATTCTTATAGTTTGAATTGCACATGCTTGAACAATCTCTTTCTAAATCTTAGGTGATGTTAACTGTAAATTTCTGGGAGCATTACTCAACACAACCCTCTTAATCTCTTCGCTATGAATGGAAAGAAAATTCAACAGTTGACGAAAATTTCCTTTATTTATTGAATCTGCTAATTCATCGTGGCCACGAAAAGCTAACCCTTGACGAAGAAGAAATCGTATGCAATCAATCAATGCATACAAACAAGCTTTGTAATCTAATTTTTCTTGGTCAGTATGCTTCTCGAAAACAGTCTCTATGTGTTGCATTTGATTTAAAAGATTTTCACATATCACATAAGTTTGATGATGAGAACTATTAAGTCCTCCAACATGAGTGTTTAATCCATCTTTCTTCTTCAAACTTCTAAAACCTTTACTAGCAAATTGCTCACCACCCCCTTGTCTTCCTCTATCCGATTTAAATAGATAGCAATACAAGCAATAAACAACATCTTTCTCTATGCTATATTCTAACCAACCACTGAACTCATCAAACCACTTGGGACTAAATCGAAGAAACTCATTTGAAAATTTCGTTTGAGGAAAATTATGTCCTTTGGGTTGAAAAGGACCCTTCTGTAAATAAGTCCTTCTTATATTTTCTTGTACATTAGGATGGTAACTTGAAATCCTAGGACGCACACTTGGATCTACTGGAAGATTTGTCAAGTCAACATCTATATTTGCCCGCACTGGCGCACACATAGTTTCGCCACTTTCAACTTTTTTATGTTGTGCGTGAGGTTGTACTCCATCACACACTTCATTTTCTCTCGCAGAAGGCGATGCTAGTTCAGATGCTTTCTTAAAATATCTGAACATCACTGGTTCAATAAACAAAAGATGTAAATCAGTCTTTCATATCCTCATTGTAACGCACTCTATTTCTATCATATGTTACAACCGTAAAAAGTAGTCATTTTTTATTTTATTGTCTTAAAAGCTCTTATCAAATTTGAGATGAGTTTATTTTTGAAGTCGGCCCGAACTCGATCTCTAAGAGAAAAAGAGAAGAGGAGCAAAATAGAAGAACTTGAACGCTGAAAAAAAGAAGTCTTATGAAGAAAAGTATCAAGCTGATAAAGAAGCTTATTTATAGATCCTTAGTAAGGAGAAGCGCAAAAATATCTAGTTTATTTTTGGGCCAGTCTTGGTTTTTACATTAACCAAATCAGGCTCAACCAGACTGGGCTTTGACTGTTTACTCTAGAAACTAGGCCTAAACCAAGAAAGAGTATAAATCGCATTCGCTTTAGCACACACATCAAATAAAAATTTATTCACATCTTTATCCTAAACATAACCACATTTCCTAAACATAAATTAATAATTATCAGCCAATAAAATAGAATTACAAAAAGTTAAATTTAGACAAGAAAAATTACCTCCGATTTAGCACGATCTTAAGAAATTTTAACTCAAATCCGATTGCGTGATCAGACAAATCCGATTTGTTGAAAACCTACACAATAAAATTCAAAATACAATTAATATTTAACAAATAAAATTCTAAATTTCAATAAAAATAAAACCCTAAATCTAGTGAAAATGTTAAATGAAAGTCTCTAAATTTTCATTGTATATTTACTAATACAGGGAGCACAAATCATGTGGAATAACTGAGTATGGTTCACTCTTATGTATTCATAATTGATGAGTTTTTATTTTCATGCTCATATTATGTTATTCCACTCACATGGGGAGCACAAAGATTCAAAGAAGGTAGAATAAGATACATGGTTCACTGATATGGTCTAACCATATATTATATTTGACGATATTTATTTCTCATTTAGCAAAGAGAAAGGGGGGCATGCTAAACAACTATATCTAGCTTTGGCAGGGAGCTGAAAAAGAGCTATGCCAAACATAGCCTTATATTCCTACAACCTCCATGCACATATATCACCCATTAAATCCTAAATAAGAGATATCTACACATACTTCCTATAACCAAAATAAATATAAAAAAATTAGAGCAAACGTTGTCAAAAAAATCATAACAAGAAAGGAAATAATAATATCCATCGTGCTAATTTCACACAAAAAAGAAAATCCACATTGATATCATCCATGAAAGCCTTGATACAAGATTACAAGATATCTACATACATAGGTTCCACCATAACAAGCCAAGATTGTGATTTTTTTTTTTTGTTCAAAATAAATAAATAAAATTATGACCATTGTGCTATTCTATTAATAACAAAAAAAGAAGAAGCATAAATGTCATATTCATAAATAAATTCAAAATCCTAGATGCATACGTCTAGAGAAACCTGGAAATGAGATATTTACTTAGATAATTCGCATAAAACCCTATAACAAAATCATGTTGACGAGAAAGAACTTCTACCAAATGTGCCATTCATCCATAGAAATCAAATTTTCAGATGGGTATAATACTTTAAAAATAAAATAATATATATTTATATGCATAAATATCTCATCATAACATCCAAAATCACAGCAAAATCCTGTAAAAAAATCCAAATAAGAAGAAAAAAAATCCTGCCCAATTTGTGATTCATATATAAAGCTCAAAACCCAGAGGCCAGATGAATACCATCATAAAATCCTATACATAATACATCTATACACATAAATTCGTAAAATCACACCAAATCCTGTAAAAATAATAACAAGAAAAACCCAGATGCTATTTATGCGTAGAAATTTCATCACAACAAACAAAATCACAGCAAATCCTTTAAAAATCAAAATAACAACAAAAATAATGATGCCCAATGCATGATTCATATATAAAAAATCAAAACCCAATTGCAGAAATCTGCACATAAATGACATAATAAACAAGCAATAAATTCCATAAAGAAAATCATTATAATAAGAAAAAAAAATACCATTTATGCTATTATCTAAAATAAAAATAATAAAAAACCCAGATCAAAAATCGTAAATCAAAGACACATAAACATGTGGGTAATTAATTAAAATCAGAAAAAGAAAGCTTACGGTGAACGAGGGAGCTGGGTTGCAGACTTGCAGCCCGTGGCGGACTGGCGGCAGACGGCAGGAGCCAAAGCCAAAGAGAACAGACAGAGGGAAGCCGGAGGGGCTGGTTTAGAGAGAGGGCGTGGGTTTTTTAGAGAGAGGGATGTGAGTTTTTTTAGAGAGAGAGAGTGTGTGGGTTTTAGAGTTTTAGAGAGATAAAAGGCAGAAAAGAGGGGAGGCCGGAGGGCGTGAGAGTTGGGGCGATGGGAGACTGAGAGGGGCTTAGAGTTTAAACTTAAGAGTTTAGGGAAAGAGAATAGGGGGAGAGAGAAAGAAACAGGAGAGAGGGCGTCAGATTTTTTTAGTTAGCTTTTATATATTAAAAAAAAAAAAAAAATATGGGTTTTTGGTTGGTTTTAAAGTGTACCCTTGCAAGTGCACAAGATCTATTGTAGTATGGCAAGAACAAGGGTGTCGAACCCACAGGGAATCATAAATTTTAATTAATTCTTTAAGAGATTTAAAGACATCCCCATGGATGTACCAAAGGGCATATTCAATTTACCAAGAACTTAACACACTTTTCCTAAATGCAAGAAAAATAACTTAATCTAAACAACTAATTTCTGATGAATCTAAGAACAATATTTAAATATGATCAAGGAATATGCTACCCCAGATTTGTACCCCTTTTCTATCATTAAAACCCACAGTTTTATTAAAGCATCATTCACACCATCATTCGTCTAGAAAAATGATTCGTAATAAAATGTGATCATCAATCCGGCATATCCTATCTAAAAATAATGACTCAGCCTATCATTATGGTATGAGTCATATAAAAAGCATAGCATATCTCATGATGTTTAGATCACGACAGTAAATACATAATCGCTCTGCAGCCTATATCAGCTTGCAGGTCCAGATCTAGCGATTACGGCCGTTGATACGCGCAATCAACAATCATAACAAGCATTCAACATATTTTCAATCACACATACTTTAGGCAAAACGATTCCATGATAACATAAATAGACTGCGGTATTAATCATAAAAAATTACTACTTATCTGGGGATCACATCTTTCCCGATCAACTGATTTAGCCGCTCATCTTTGACGTATGATCACCTTGTTCATTCAAAGCCATTCCACTTTTCATTTCTTCCAAAAGATCTTTGTTTACGATGCATTTTCCTAAATACAATCTATGCTTTCATGAATGTAAAAGAAAGACGGTGTAAATCCCTAAGTACAATCTACCCAGACTAAAATCCTAGAAGAAGGAGAAAAGAAGAACCCTTGAAATGAATAGAGAAAATCTCAAAATTCCAAAGTGAAAACTCTCCTTTTCAAAATCGTAGCTTTCATTTTATAGTGGCCGAGTAAACCCTATACCTAATAGCCTCAATCGATTGAGACTGAAGTCTCAATCGATGGACTTTTGGTTCGGCATAAGTGGAGACAAAGCTGTCTTCTATTGTCAATCGATTGACATTCTTGTGTCAATCGATTGAGGCATAAGGGTAGAGCCTTCATTCCATTGTTGGATGTTGAGCTACTTCATGGATTTCGATGCTTCTTTTGACCTTTTTGTCCCTAGCTCTTATGTAGCCTTTAATTACCTTCTTTTATGCTCTTTAACGATCCAACGGTCAGAAATACCTGTAATCATTAAAACCTCACAACAACCATCAGATGCTTTCATTGGATAGCTAAATGTAAGAATTAGGGTGCGAAATATAGTCACATTTCAGCACCGATCAGTTTTAGTGGGGGTGGTTCCGCCACTGGGTATAGATACCGAGAGTAAAAAATCTAGATGTGAATGATGATGGTGTGAATGATGCTTTAATAAAACAAGGTAGTTAAGGCGGTATGGCGAGGTCATGGCGAAGAGGCTCGCTTGTCATAACAAGACTATATATTATTATGATTTTTAAAAAAAATTATTTTATCTATTAATTAGTAGTATTCTTTTATATATATATATATATATATATATATATATATATATATATATATTATATATATATATATAATATATATATAGGAAGAAAAAAATTCAACTATTAAAGCATCATACTTTCATTCTAATATTGAGGGTTTCATGTTTTAGGAATAAACAAATATCAATAAATACAAACCAAATAGAACATCAATAAATTTTCAATATGGTAAGTATAAATGTATCAATATATATATATGAAATATCAACAAATATAGATATTTAAAAAATATGAAATATTAAGTAAACATACAATAGTGTCGCCAACGCTGGTGTTGGAAGCTGTTGTGATGAGAGAGAGAGAGAGAGTCGAGGATTTTGTAACTTATAAGTTGAGGTTTTGTAACTTGTAAGTTAATTTTTGTAATTTATATATTATAAAAATGTCATTGCTTATAAGTATTATACGTTATTATCCAAAAAATAAAATAACGTGCATAGCGACGTCATAATGTGATTCTGTCATAGCGTCGCTATTTAGCCATCATGATTGTTTGGTTACATATGACATTTTTCATCGCCATTCGCCATGACGAGGCCATAGCGAGGCTATAGCATGGCCTTGACAATTATGAATAAAACTTTAGCAGCTTTTTTAGAAATGGATAAAGTACCTTGAATAACGATCTTCGAGGTTTCTGCATCCTTATGAGTCAAGGAGAATACTTGTCCCCGAACGTTATGGCATTGCGGCCGAGTAGATCGTTGTTGAGTAGTCTGTTGATTGTCTTGGCGTGATTGGTACTGAACCAATTGTTGTTGTCGTTGTTGCTGCTGTGGGTACTGTTGCTGAATAGGTTGAGCGTTCCTCATCTCACCACAATATTTCAGTATATGCCCCAATTTTTCGCTACTGTTGCAAGTCCTCTTCGGTTTTGGACATGTTCGAGACACATGTCGAGATTCTCCACAATTGAAGCAAGTCGCATTCATCATCCTACAAGGCAAGGTGTCATGTTGTCTTCCACAAATTTTGCATGAGGGACTAGGATCGAAGAGCGAGAGCCTGCGAACTTTCGAATCGAGGTCGTTTATAGTTATTGCTTAGCATACTTGGTGCCTTACTATTATCATCGGACGACTCCCTCTTCTTCACGTGAAACTCGTAAAGTTCCTTGCAATCTGCTTCTGCAGTCATTGCTCGTCGAACCGATAAGAAGTAATCTTCTGAAAAAAATATGGAAATGTGCATACTAATATTAGGCCTTAGCTCCGCTTGCTCTACTTATGATAGAGGATGTTAATAAAATCGTTCTAAATCAGCAAACTTTACTTTAGAATCTGTGACACTCAGATTCCCCTACTCTAACGTAAGGAACTCACATTCCTTCTTTTGTCGAACGTGCTGAGGAAAGTACTTCAAAAAATAATTTAACAAATTTCTCCCATACTACCTCTTCTTCACTCTCTACATGAGATCTCAGCATCATTTTCCACCACCTCTTGGCTTCCCTAGCCAATAAGAAAACAATGTAAGTGACCATCTCTTTTGTACACTTCATCGTAAGAAAGATGTTTTCAACATCTTCAATCCATTGTTTAGCTTCTAACAGATTGGTAGATCCCCTAAAGATCGGGGGTTCATCTTTTTCAATCTTTCAAGTCCGGTTCTAGCGTCGTGGTGAGTGGTATCAGAAGATGTGGAATTTATCCCTTTTTGGATTATCGTTGCTAGAAATGTTTGCATTCATTCCAAAACCTTCTCGACATTAGTCGAGTTAATGGCGAGTGTAGTAAAGTTCTCTTCAACCATCTAGTAATAATAAAATGCTAAAGTAAATACTAATTGTAATCATAAGTCATAAAAAGACATTTCATGAAATATTCACTCAATTTATTTAATTCATAGCAGTTGACATACAATATGATTTATTGAGAAACAAATTACATCTTAAAACTTTAATATAATCTATCCTAGGCATTACTAAAACTAACCTACTCATCATCTGAGATATCTATTATCTCGATTGGATTATAGTTCTCTATTTCTTCAGGTTCCTCGTCATCTGAAGAGGCATCGAATTTATTTAGCTCTTCGTCCTCATAAGAAACAAATATTTCCTCCGGATCATATTAAGACGTCTCATCCACTTCCATAGGTTCCAACTCAGCCTCTACATCATCGTCATCAGATATGATATAATCGAACGGTGTGTATTCCAATTCAGATTTTGAATTTTTCGTAAATAGGTTTTACCTAGACATCTTCATCATTAGAGATTTCTATCACTTTCAAGGGTCCTGATGTATAGTAAGAGTCACTGGAGGACTCAGACAAAGATGACAGGTGTTTAGCAACTGGATTTATACTAGACTCGTTCATCTCTTGGAGCGGCGTACGTGGGCGCCTAACGCAGCACTTCCTAGCAGTTTGACACACTCTCACAATTTCCTAGTAACCAAGGAAATACCGATATTAATCACTCTAGGTAATATTCAATTTATTTCTAACTTATGGGTCCACAACTTAAGGTCACCTAGGGTTTTGCTAAACCTGAGCTTTGATACCAAATTGTCAAGCCCTGAATTCTGATTCATGATCTATTTTGGCACATGAACACATTCAATAATCAAAATTTAAATAAAGGAAATGCAATGGTCCATTCTTATTAACTAGAATTCAAAGTTACATTATTTCATTCCCAAGATTTAAACAACTCTTAACCAAAGTTAATTCAATAAATCCTCTAGAGTCTCTTCCTGAAATGTAGCTCCTGAACCACGAGGTCCGGTCTCTGAAATTTGAATATTAAAACTCAGCAAGTAATCCCCAAATAAGTAATATAATTCTTATAGCAATTTTATCAGTTTCAAATGGAGAACTACATATCATATGAGAAATACTATCATCCATATCATTTAATGATTCACTATGAAGAAGAACAAAAATAACTTAGTCTATAATTGTATTACATATATTGTACAATTGTTAAAATAATAGCACCGATTCAAGTACAGTTGCATTCATATTATCATTCATCTTGGTTTCATGTCTTTTATCAATCCCATTATCAACCGTGTTGATCCGGCTTGACGGGTTTACTTCGTATTACGAAAGTACACAAATGGACCAATTCGTCCAATATTAGCATGCGGCCCCATGAGGATCTTATTCAAATATCATATCGTATTTATTTAAAACTTTATGTCATGACATTCATCATTTCTATAGCCTTTTCTATAATTTTCTTTTGAAAATTTATCCAACTTTCATATACATGTTCTATCAATTCTCATTTTAGAACAATTCTATATCATGTAGAATGATATCATGTGAAAGTTAAAACTAATAAACAATGCTTACGATGATCGTACGTTATGAAATAATTTAGTAACCACAACTTGATTCAATTAAAATAATTATCATTGCGCGAGACAAGTCTAAAGTCATCAATACCATCAGTAGTCATTCATACATATAATTATTTTAATGTTATAGCATAATCTATGTAATAGGCTATGTAAAGAACAAGACATCATTATCTACTAAGGTACGTGTTTAAACCATGCTATGAGATATGTTACTTGCCTAAATCGTCGGATTCAAGGGTCTTGTAAGGACGGCGTCAAATTACATAGTTACGATGGTTACCTGGGTAGAAGGGGAAAGTGGTCAACAAGAATGTTGTCGAAGCTGAGATACAGAGCGAACTAAGGTAGGATCATCGAAATTAGGTTGGATTCTATCGAGTTTATTTCAAATCCCTATTTTGGGAAACATTCGATTACCGAAATCCTTACTTTAAAAAAGTCTGATTTACCAGCTAGAGGAGATGGGGTAAGAAAGCAGTCTATTGGGGTGAGAATAACGATTTCCTTAGGTAGTACACCAAGGGGCTTTAAAATCATAATAAAAACCAACTACTCTTGGAATCCCAATGTACTTTATATATATATATATATATATATATATATATATATATATATATATATATATATATATATATATATATATATATATATATATATATATATACATATTATCATCCAATTCTATGAAAAAAAACTAATAATCTTCTTCTCCTAGTTGCTCTACTAATTCATACTTAAAGTAAGTTTTAGTGGCTGCCCTAGCTGGTAGACTTTATTAAATAATGCATAACATGGTAAGTTAAATAAAAACTATCTAATTGAGTTCGGAAAGAAAACTCCTTATTGATATTCCCTTGTTCCTTTGATCTTCCTCCTCCTCCTCCAAGAGCCATGTGAGGTGATGAGCCTCCCTACCTCGGGTATGACCTCGATGGTGCCAAGTGAAGGAGTCTGGCCTACGTGTTAGTAGCTCAGGAGGTCTTGAGGAGGCCTATGAATAGGAAGCAACCAAAAGGTTGCCTTATAATATAAGGTTTGCTGGATGATTCTGACTAGAAGTGCAGCAAGCGACGGATACTACATGCAAAAGGAAGGAGGGAAGACAACCTAAGGGAAGTGAAGTGAAGTGAAGGGAGGACAAGGGAAGGAAGAAAGGATTGGAGTTCTTCATAAAGAGTAAGCTAATTTAAGCCATGGAGTGATTCTTCTGAAGTATGCATTGGATCCCTACTAAGAAAGGGAGTGTCATCCGGTAGGCCATGGCTTCCGGAGGGATAGTCCTGTGCGACTACCGGTTAGAGAGCCCGTGGGGATCCGGGCAAGAAGAATCCTCTAACTGGGTGAGCTACTAGAATATTCAGTATTTTTTCTTTTTGCTTTGATTATCCCGTTAATTTGGCTAACAAGTGAAGTCAAGTTCGAGGTCAACTGCGTTTTCTTGCCTTTCCATTCTATTCAGCCATTGAACAAAAAAAAATAAGAAGCTCTTTCATCCTTTTTCCATTCAATAAAAAATGAGCAATTCTGATTCTATAGGTCTGAATCCAAATTTGATTGACCATTTGGTAGAATTGCTAAAACTAGCATCAAGCACCTCCCTTTATTATTATTATTTTTTTTTATTTTTTTTTCTCTTCCTTGTTTCTTACTAATTTAAGTTTTGAGTTGACTTGTCATGCTCCAGTTGAATAGGCCTATCTCCTAGGGTTGTAGTACCATGTGGAATGTAAGCATGAATGAGCATAAATATGTGTCTCCCTCTTAGAAGTTAGAATAATAATAGGGTTAGAAGTGTTGGTATAGAGAATTGCATAAGAGGATAAGATTTGCTCAAATTTATTTCAATGTGAAGGGATATTGATACACCATCAAACAACCCGAAAAATGAGTGAGAGGGGAAGATGCCTAGACTCTCTAAAACCAAAATTCTATCATCCATGCTGCCCCTAGCCAAAAGGAGCCCTTTGACAAATTAACTCAATAAACAATAACTTGTGCAATTTATGAGCAATAAAAGACCCCTCCTTATTCCCTAAGACTTCTGCACAAAGCCTAACTAGTGCCTCTTTGTTAGATGCCATTGTAGCAACTTAATGAACGAGCTACACAAAGTGAGCTTCGCCCATCCCAAGCAAGGTCCAACCAAGAAGTGAACTCAAATCCATGTACCACCCACGCTATACCTTATGCGTCTGAGAAATGGTTCTGCTACTTACATTTACTAAGCAAAGTTCAAAATCTCGGTTTTCAGGTACGTGTAGCCCAGCTCCAAGACTGGTATGTATAGGCCGATATGTATCGGCTTATATATACCAATATATATGGGCCAATACATTCAATGTATTGACCCGGTGACCTCCGAAACCGATACTTATCGGACGATACATACCAGTTTCGTCCGGAATTTTGAACCATGTACTAAGCCAAATCTCTGATTATACCAATCTAGCCAAAGGCCAACATTCTTACTGCCTATACATATCTATGTTAAATGAACTTTAAGAGAATCACTCTCTTTCCTGATATCCAAAGCCGAAATTATACTTAAAATACACAATGTTTCTCTCTCAGGCCTTCATTTCTTTTTGGTTTGTGAACATGTTTTGATTTGATGAGAACGGAAAATGGTCCACCTTTCTTGATAAAATTTTGTTGCGAAATCTTCAATCCGTCTATAGAATGTTTTGGACAAGGATTGGTAATAATAGGGAGAGTGTCTTGGAGTGAGTCAAGAAATGCATTCACTGAAAGCTTATAGGAACTAAGAAATGCATACAATACTTCTTGGATTTGTAAAGCAAGTATTTGTAGAGAAGTTTGTTTACGGTAGCCGCTAAACCAATATGTTTAAAAGATTTAGCTTCAATGGCAACTTCTTTAGGGACGAGAGTTAGGGGCCTGTTTGGTTTTTTCATTCAAATGTATTAAATTCACCCCAATTAAAATTTGTTCAAATTTTAAATATAGATGAATTTCAAGTTACTTGGTTATTCACATGCCTCCCATTTGGTGCCCTTGCATAAACTGCAAATTGCTTTACTTTAATCTAACTAAGCTGTTTAGAGGCTCCAATTAAACTCAAACATCAGAAATGAAACCACACTCATTAAACTGCTCCAACCACACCAAATAATCAATATCCTTAGTGTTGGGATGTAGAGACAACTATAGATGAATCTAAAACCAAGTTAGTGTCTGGGTTTGTTTGAGTTGACGGGAAATTCTCTTGGATAAGTCGAATACTGTCCGGAAAGTCTCTTGTATGGAACAGTTAAACCCAAGGGGCATGGACAAGAGATAAATGTACTTATGAAGGCTAACTTGATTTTTTGTTGCTTCCATATGGGGAGCACAGCCCAAAGGACAGGACCCTTGGTTCTATCATTGGCAAAGTTGATCAGTGAAGTATCACCTATTTGTCAACTTCAAGGGTTATTCATTTCAAATGACATTTGATGTTTTTTTTATACCGTTCATATCCTTTGTTAGCAGGGATCTACGAGAAGGAACTCAGTTATGATTTGAATGATATATACTCTTGTGATATTTTTTCTAGAAAGCAAATAATATATGATTTAGCTGGCAAGTTTTACATGTTGAGGAAGACAATCTGACGCAATCAGTTTTTTTTTTTTGGATTTTCTCAAATTTTTTCTTTTCATGTTCTTTGGTCTTCTGTTTGAGTGTTCTCTTCTCGTAAGTGAACTCTCTACCATCAGCATTTAGAGAGTGCCCTCCCAATAGTGACACCATGTCAGTAAGAATTCTACACTTCACTTGTAAGAACTCACGGAAGGTGTCTATTTGCCCCTAAAATCTGCCTCAAATTTCAGTTGGAAACTGAATTTATGGATTCACCTAAATTTCCTCTATCGTGAAGCTGATACATGACTAAGGATAACCAATGACAACGACACAAAACCATGTATTGGCATCTATTTTGAATCATGCATCTATGTAATATCAGAGTCACTCTGGTTCATGGCTCATAATCTTGTCCAAACTGGTACGTACCAAACTATACGTATCAGTTACAGACGTCACCGGTATGATACTTTGAATGTATCATACCAGTGCTTTACATATATATTGGTAATGTATCGGACGATACATACCAATGTATTGTCCGAAATTGGTGTGTATCAAACAATGCATACTGATTTTGGAGCTGGACGATATGTACCGGAAAATCAGTATTTTAAACCGTGCTCTGGTGTGCTTAGATTGTGAAATTGTTAGTAACTACCTATCGCGAAAGGTTAAAAAGGAAAGTTGCAAAAGTTTTGAAATGGTTGTAGAGAGATTTTCTTTAAAGATAATTTCACCATGTGAGATTCTTCTCTCAGGGGCAACGGGGTCTCCAGTTAGATGCTTCTATATTGGTACAACTAACTACTTCTGAACTCTTAGCTTGGTTTCAGTGCATTGATTGATTCTTCCAGTTGTATGCGATCCAATGGTGATAAATGGGTTTGATGCAGTGTGTCACATGATTGAATTTGCAGAGTTAAGATTTTCTATCTCAGATTTAGTATTGTATAATCCTCACACATTGAGCCTGATATTAGTGATTATCTTCCCGGGAAACATCTTCCGATGACGTTAGGGATGCAAGTTCAGTGTACCGATCCGAACTGAACCCGAATTTTTCGGTTTTCAGTTCGGTACAACCCAAACCGATATCGAACCGAAACATATCAGTTTCAGTTTCGGTGCACTGAAATCTAGAAACCCCCAACCCATTTCCGAACCAAAACTGAATATTTTGGTGCATTTCGGTGTTTGGTTCGGTTCGGTCGGTTTGGGTTTAGTCCGGTCACTTTGTGTCGGTGTATTTCGGTGTTTGGTTTGGTTCGGAAACAGGTTAGGTCTAAAAGTTAATGTATAGTTAGTTACTTAGAGAGTAAAACTAGTATATATAATATTATATATAGACTATAGTTAGTATATAGATTATCGTCGGTTTTGGGTGCAGGTCTGGGTGGAGTATCGTTGGTTCTGGGCATGGGGTATCATTGGTTCTGGGTGCGGTGTACCACCGGTTCGGGTTCTGTTTTAGCCGGTTCGGGTTCAGTTTGGATCGGTTAAGGCCCATTTAAAGATCGGTTTACTCAACCTACCAAGTCGGGAATCGGTTTCGAGGATCCCAAACCGAAAATTGAACCGAATTGAATTCGGTTCAGTTCGGTCTATGTCAGTTTTCGGTGCTGTTCGGAACCCTTGGTTTTCGGTTCGGGACCGGTTTTCGGTTTAGGGTTTGCATCCGTAGATGACGTTCATCAAAATACGTGACATTTGTCTTTGTTCAATTTATTTTATTGTCTTAGCTCCGCCTTCTTTCCCTTTCAATTAGCGCTTCGTTTGGATTCGCCGGAAGACTGAGTACTGGAGATTGGTGGATGACAGTACCAGGGATGGTATTTCTGTATTGAGTTTTTTTCAGTAAAGTTTAATTTTGTTGTGCTGTGTAATTTTTCTGCTTTTCTGAAATTTAAAGCTTTTGGGCTGCATGTTCAGCGCTTTTAATAATAAGAGGGCTAGCTAGTAGAATTCTCTCTAACAGATTCATCTCTTAAAATCGTTTTTGCCTATGAACTGTGGTCAGTTTATGAACTTGTATATGTTGACACGGCCGCGGGCATGATAAGCATACTATCGTGCATATACACCGCCATATGGGACACATGCAGGGACGTCGAGCCATGCTTTTCTTCTTAGAGAGGCAAGTTATGGTTGTTAGAGAAAATGAGATAGTAATATATATTTCTATTAGGTATGCGGCACCAGGCCACTTGGTACTCGGTTCAGATTTTGGGAATTAACATGCCCTACCATTTGATGCCCGTAATTTAAAGATCTTTGGTATAGAACATTGGGGCAAAAAATAATTTAAAGCCATTAGAGACCATCTAAAATTAAAAGCTGCCATGAAAATCCAACTTACTGTTAATTGTGGATGGTGTTTGATTGCGTTGAATCGGATGATCACTTTTGTTGTAATCTTTACAAAATGAATCTTGTGATCATGGTATCAAATCCCACTAAACAGATGCCATGGTTCCACATGGCACAATCTCCAAAGAGGAAATTATATCATTGCCCCCTATTTGAATTTTAATGATAAAAAGTTTTAATTTTTTTTAAGTGACACAACAGCGCCCAATGCGGGCCGTATGCTAGGACTGCAAGATGCTCATGCTGATATTTACTGATATACCCATATATTTAAATAAAAATAAGAGTTTCGGGCAGGTCTCTCAAATCGCCTTAACGAAGATTGGGGCACCGGCAGTTTCCGAGCGCCTCTTGTGGTTGCCATCGAGCAGGCAATTGGGGGCTGATGAGGGTTTCTCTTAGTCTCTTCAGATTATAACATTGATTTAATGTAAAAAAGCCCAAGGTGCACCATCAGGTATCCATTTGTAGCGGCACATTACGGTCAGCACATGCTGTTTCACGACTTGGCACACTGATGTGAATTGTAGCCTTGCTTGTGAACTTGTGTGCGTGCGTGTGCTCATCCTCTCACACCAAATTACCTAAGCTGAGTGCCTCTAGTCGAACAATCATGTATTCTGTGTAATTTGACGCCTAAGAACCCGTGATTTGCTTTTTAAAGGATTGGATAAAAAACAATCTTCATTACTTGATTCAGTACAATCAAATGTCATGTATAAAACTAACGGTATGTTGGATTTACAATATAACCATCAATTTTAGATGGCGTTCGATGGCTTTGAATTAATGATGGACATTGGTTTTCTTCCTAATCTTTTATGCTAAAGATCTTTAGATCATGGTGCAACTATTAGAGGAAAACATATTTATTTCACATTGTGCTCATTCCAAAGTGACCAAAGTATCAAGTCACCAAGCCCTCATGCTGCTTACTTAATATTGAGTCAATTTTTCTTTGACCATAGCTTGTTTTTCATTACAAAATTTCAACCAATAGAGATCTCGAGATCATGGCCCACCTTTAAACAATCATCTGTTGGTTCCACGTGGCACATATCTCCAAAAGTGATTGATTATGTGCACACATCTCCAAAAGTTAGTCTATAATGAGTGTTCGCCCATCATGGATGGACACCGCAGCCCACAGATGTGTGGATTGCTTTAGTGCATATCATGCGTGGACAATCATTGCAGACTAGCTCAAAAAAAAATTGCAATACATTAATTAGGAATATATAAGTGGGGGCTCAACGTGGTTTGATACTTTTTTTTGTTTTTTATCGACAATGTGGTTTGAAACCTGGGCCTATGGAAATTAACAAATTAATAAATACAGCAAGCATATAAATCATATATACACTTATATGTATATATGTAGGTTCATGAACACCTCCCAGTTTGTAGCCTTATAATTAGTTATATAATACCGATTGAACCGACCGCCATTAAGGGTGGCAGGATAGGGTACCTAATATCAACGCCATGTACCACACAGAACAACACACAACATTGATGGTGGTAGCGTGGGGCACCTAATACCACCTGCATAGCTCACACACCATGGTTCAAAATTCGGATGATATCGTATCATCAGATGTATCAGGTCGAAGGCAACCGATACACGACAAATACCAATGATGCGTACCCAATACATATTAATATATCTATTGTATTACTGTTACATTGAATGGAGTGATACCCGAAATGTATCATCTCGACATTGATGGTGGACAATATATATCAGAAAAAGAGTTTTCGATCCATGGCATACACCATTAATGGTGGTAGGGTAGGATACCTAATACCAACTTCATCACACACAAACACACACACCATTGACAGTGACACATAATTTCTAAGCGTGACTCTATTGACCATCATTTAAACACCAAAATGGCGTTTAAACAATCTTACACCATCAATGGTTTACAATGCGAGTGATATGAACTATCAAAGTGATGGATCATAGATTGAAGTGTAACATGACCAAAAATAGTGATTTAGGTGGGATTTAAACCATCCGATCTGTGGACTATAATATCAATGGTTGTTTTCCGTTTTAATGGCTGATATTAAAGTTCATCAATCAGATGCTTCATATCCACCTATCATCATGTTTCATACATACTCCAATAATCATTTAAACACCATTTGGTGTTTAAATGTCCGTCATGAGCCATTATCCCATAATTTCAGCATAAAAGCATTGACCCGTTCACACTAAGCTTCCTTCGGGGCAGCTCTGCTGAATTCCCAATACATGAATGAACGCCTACAAGAGGTAAAGTGCACAACAGTTTGGTTGATATTATAAACACAAAATGGGTTATTAAATGCTAGATTATATTATCATAGGGACAAAGGCTACGGATGGCATAGCTCTCTACTAGCCCCAGCCACACCAGACTTCACCTGCTTCAGTTGGTTCCCATTTTCTTTTCTAACTCCCTGCAAATGAGGATTTAGCTGCTCTAGTAGTAACCCCCCTCCTCTCTACGAACTCCCTACCATAAAATTTGCTCCGACAAGGAGTGAGTAGAGAGGAGGGTAGAATTGTTAAACAGGTAAATCCTGCATAAAAACTTGCTATACAAGGAGTTATCAAAGATATGGGGTACCTGCTAAAGCAGGAAGCATAATGCTAGCAAAGAGGATGAGAACCTGCTAAAGCAGGTGAACTTTGCTATAGCAGGGGCTAGCAGAGAGCTATGCCATACGCAGCCTAATTAAAACAGAAATTGATGATTTATGAAATATAGATCAACATACATAACAAAACATGAAGGTAAAAGTGCTCAATCTGGAATTTGAACATCATCACCAGTTTGATGGGCAGCCAAAACATCGTTAGCTATTGCAAATCGAACTAATTCCATCTCCCTCAGACTTTGAGATTGCACCACTCCATCAGGATCAGGGAGATCATCAAGTAGTCTAAACTCACCATCTTCGACATATTCTTCATTATCATACTGAGCGAATTCTTCATCAACCGTAGATTCTTGCCTGATGAAATTGTGAAGTGTCATACATGCAACAACGATAAACATTTGTGTTTGTAATGAATACGGAGGCATGCTCTTCAAAATAGGCCAACGCTTCTTTAGAATTCTAAAACAACGCTCTACTATGTTCCTCAATGATGAATGAGCACAATTAAATAATTCTTTGATTCCAGTTGGCTGAGGACCACATCGAAAGTCCGATAGATGGTAACGAACATCAGGGAATGGTGCTAGGAACCCGGTCATGTTAGGATATCCAGCATCAACGACATAGTATTTACCTGAAGAACGATAATTAAACACATTTCAAATTTCTCTCTAATAATATGAAATACCAATTCAAATAAACTTAACCTGGAGGAGCACGAGGAAAATTCAGTTCTGGATTGTTAATAGCCTGTAGCAGTATGCGGGAGTCATTGGCTGTGCCTTCCCACCCAGCATAAACAAAAGTGAATCGCATGTCAAATGAACATGCAGCCATCACATTTTGAGTTAGCCCATTTCGTCCCCGATATGCAATTTGTTTCTCTAATGGAACAAATGCATCAACATGTGTCCCGTCTATTGCGCCTATACAATCCTTTATAATTTGGCAACAAAATTTATTAGTACAATTGAATTCCCGAAAAAGTTTAAGTGTTATATATGAATTCCGACATATACCTTGAAAAATGGCCAATATTTGGAATTCGAGCGAATCTGGCTAGGGACTTCATCAAATGAGGGGGGAACGATAATAGACGTAGAGAATTTTGCAACAGATTGTAATACTCTATGAAAATGTCGGTGAATGGTTTCTCCCGAGTGTTGAAAGCGTTCTTGCATAACATTATTTCTTTCATTATGACCAACAATCATAAGAAAGATAGCGAACTGTTCTTCTACACATACCCCTCGTGAATCCTCTAATAGTCCCCTCTCCCTAAAAGTTTTACATAACTTGAGGAATACATGCTTCTCCATACGAAGTAGCTCATGACACACTTTGTCATTTCCTGACACTATGCGCATGACAAAATCCATGCCTTTATAAGAAGAATCTCTACGAGGTTCTTTCGAAATGTAGAGATTGTAATATCTTGTTGCTACTACTGCGGCAGCAACCACCAATGCATCAAACTCATCATCTGATTGTGCCAAAAAATCATTTTCTTCATCGGAATCCATTTCTTCATCAGAATCCATAGTCTGGAAAAAGTGACAGAAGCACCAATCAACAACTCCACATGAAAACCAAAATACTACAACAACATATATGGCTCATACAACATGCTTGCAGAAATAAATCATGCCCACACAAAGAAAATAATTAGTGCCAATGAGAACTAATATAAGGGATTTTTGCATATGCCCCGAGTTATGTCATATTTGCACTCTGGCTCCCGTGTTTCACCCATTTGCACTGCGGCCTTTGCTTTTGATATTGCTGTACGCATAACCCCCTACAGCGATGAATCGTTATGAGGCAATCATTGACTGTTACAGAACCATTAATTATCTAAGAAAATGACCCTTTTACCCTTAAATCGTTGACTGTTACAGAACCATTAATTATCTAAGAAAATGACCCTTTTACCATTACTGTCCCACAGCCATCATCTTCAACCTCATCTTACAACCATCATCGTTAACCTCTATGACCTGTAGACTCCATTATCCACTTACTTTTGTGGATAATTATTCAAGACTAACATGGTTTATATCTTATCAAAGATAGATTTAAAGTATTGCCTACTGTTAAAAATTTCATATGAAAGTACAAAATCAGTTTGATTCTAAACTGTGTTTTCTGAGATCCAATACTTCTAAAGATTTTTTTCTCCTTTGCTTTCGATGTATATTTGAAGTTTTGAACAAACACGGCATTATACACCAAACTTCTTGTGCACATACCCCCTCAACAAAAATGGAGTTATAGAAAGAAAGAAAAGAAATTTTCTAGATGTCACTCACGCTCTCTTACTTCAGATGCATGTTCCTAAATATTTTTCGAGCGATGCTGCACTCACTGCATGTCATCTAGTCATCATCCATTCTCGGTGAAGGAACCCCCTTTTCTATTGTTTCCTAAAATCCAACCATTTTCCGTACCTCCTCATGTGTTTGGTGTGACTGTTTTGTTCATGTTCTTATTTTAGGAAGTGATAAGTTTGATACTCAATCAAAAAAAGTGTATTCCTTCAGTACTCTCACGATCAACGAGGATATGGATGCTACAGCCCCAATTTAAATAAACATTTTGCCTTTGTAGATTGTTACATTCTCTTACAGTACTCCATTCCTTTGAATTGAAAGTGAATAACCAGTTGGACCTGTCTTCTCCACTTCCTATTCTTATATGCTTAAGAGAAATACTCCAGCTGTTCCTCGCAAACCTCAGAACACTCGAAAAAGGAAAACTCAATCAGTCGACACGAACTCTCCGCCTGATCACGGTTGACTTCCTTGTCGAACGATCTGCTCACCATGTTGATATTCCATGTACTACTACTCCAAAGCTTCCAATAGCGCTTCAAAAAAGGGAAACAAATGTGCACTATTAATCCCAATTCTAACTTTGTGTCATTTGCTTGTTTATTTGCTTCCTCCCGTCAGTTTGCTCTTGCTTTGCACTCTATTCATGTTCCTCAGTATTTACATGATGCCATTCCTCATATCACTAGGAAAAAGATGATGATAGAGATGTCAGCTCTTCATGCTAATCAAACATGGGACTTAGTTGATCTTCCTAAAGGAAAGCGTGCAATTGGGTGTAGATCGTATACACTATAAAGTACCTATTTGATTGTACTATTGAGCGGTTGGTGGCAAAAGGATATTCTCAGTTATACGACATACTACTTTGAGACCTTTTCTCCTATGGCCAAGCTTAATTCCATCTGAGTTATCATTTCTCTGGTGCAAATCTCTCTTGGCCACTTTACCAGCTTACTGTAAAGAATGCATTCCTCCATAGTGAGTAACAAGAGGAGTTTATATGGAATAACCTCCTACGTTTGTTGTCAAAGAGAGTCATCTTCTCAGGTGCATGGACTACGTCAAGGCAATATATGGACTCAAATAGTCACCACATGCATGGTTCAACAAATTCGGTAAAGTGATAGTCTCATATGGTCTTCGTCATAGCCAAGCAGATCATTTTGTGTTCATTTGACAGAGTATTATGGATATAGAGTATTGGTGATTTATGCCGATGGCATTGTGGTTACTGGTAGCGATAGTAACCGAATCACATACTTGGTACCACTTAAAGGAACATTTTCACATTGAAGATCTCGAACAACTTGGATATTTTTTGGGGGACTGAAGTTGCAGGTCCAAAGTTGGGATTCATCTATCACAGATGAAGCATGTGATTGATATGTTGAAAGAGATGGGGTTTTTACAAGTGAAGCCAGCCGATACTCATATGCAGGGCTGGCCCTGAGATTTTAGGGGCCCAAGGTGAGTTCCTAAAATGGGGCCCCTCCTTCATATTAATCTTTAAAAAAAATTGTCATATTTTTTTTGACAAATAAAACAATACTCATTGCTTTTAGATTACAAATATCTCCATATGTCATCTATTGTTTATAATTTGAAAATGCAACAAACAAATTAACGAAAGTCTATATTAAAAAAAAAATGCAACACAAAAAGAGAAAAATGCAACACCAATAACATTTTAACATTTTTTATTACTTTAACTGTCATTGAATCTTTCAGCGTCATTTTTTAGCACTTTAATAGTCTTAAAAAATTCCAAAACTAGGTTCATTGGATAAGTCTCGTTGAGTAGATCAAAATTGACAAGTCATTTGCAAAAAATGGAACTATAACGAGCCAGAAATCGCTATTTTAAGTTAGGGTCATTTAATAAGAAATATATATATATATATATATATATATATATATATATATATATATATATATAAGGGTTCCTCTCAATGCGCCCACATCCCAGACCCCTTGAAAACCATTGAATCCTTCCAATCATATGATGGAGATCGTTTTTCACCCATATCTTTCACTCAATAGATTTTGAGATCATGGTGCACCTATCAAACAGTCACTTTGTGATTCAAAGTGTCATAGATCTCAAAAAAAGGCCATAAAATCACATTTCAGCATGATGTGTGTCATATGATTCAAAAATTTTAATCCAACCAACCAAAATTAAGCCAAAACTAACATATAGAGATCCTTTGAGGCCCAACAAATAAGCCCAACCCAAATTGATTCAACACTGGTCAGACCCAACCCAAACTTGCTAGACCCACACTGCCCAACCAACCCACCTTAACAGAATTGAACCGATCTTGGACCCATCTGGTCCAACCAGGCCCTGACCCAATCTGGCGCCACCAGCATGCCCTTCTTCTTCCTACACAAATCTCCCCATTAATGGGGGAGAGTTTGTACTTTATAGCACAGCTACCTACCCTCACTCAATCCCTCTCATCTATAAGCAGTCCCAGAAAGCACCATCGCTAGTGGACGACCCAGAAAACATCAAAATATTGTATTCAATATAAATACCAAAACAAATTTGAGATTCTAATAGCCATAAATACCCACAAATGGGAAACTAGTTTAACTTTAATTTCACTTGATGAGTTACTTACATGTTCTACCAAAATTAGCTCCCATAACCTCTTGCTCCAATGATGTCTTGAAAACCCATCACCTAAATATATTAACTCACTTAGAGAGAAAATCAAACACATCATGTGCATTCTCCAGCCCAACCACATCAGTTAGCTTTCCAACCAACTAAAACATATACTCAAACACTTCAACTAGATGCACTTGCACAACCCGCCTTGATGTCCACTTATTCCCCATTGGAAGAATATAAAGACCCACCCACAAGACACCTCATGGAGATATTTCAATTGAAGAATTTAGTAAACAAAATTTTATATTGACGGAACCCTAACTTCTACAATAAATTTAACAATTGGTAACCCAAAAGAACCTTGCAAATCTGAAAGTTGAATACCCAATTTCCATTGTAATTCTGCAACTCAAAGACATGCTTCTCTTTTGATAGCCTAAGAATCAAAGACCCAATTTTCTTTAGGAAGCTGAAATTTAGCTCTATAACTGAAATCTAAGAGCCACTATAAAGCTTATTACAAAATCTGCAATTTCAAAACATCCATCATCACATATCAATCTATATTTTACAACTGAAGGTTAATAAAAACTATCATATCAAAACCACAAGCTTGCAATTTCAAATGAAAAAATAATAAATCTCAAACTTTTAACTACCGAGAGTGGAGAGAGAGAGAGAGAGGCGCTGGACGGCTGGAGCCTAGAGAGAGAGAGAGAGAGAGAGGCGCTGGAGAGAAATGGGGCCTATATAAAAAAGAAAAAAAAAAAAAATCAAACCTAATTTTTTATATGCATAATTGATATCGGGCCCCCATAAAATCGGGGACCCAAGGCAGCCGCCTGGCTAGCTGCCCTGGTCCAGGGCCGGCGTCCGAATATCTCATACACTGTAAGCATTGTGAATTGATTCATGAAGATTAGGAGGTATTCAGACGGCAATTATTCTGTCAAAGCCTCTTCCTTCTTCCTCTCTTTGCGGTGGCACCATCTCGATAATGCTTTGGCAAATACAGCTAAAGCTTTCCTGAGGTGGCACCAAAAAGTTGGCTCTATCTGATAACCAAGTGCAGGAGCCAAGTCCAGCAGCGTTGAAGTTAGGCTTATAATTGAGATTGAAAGCACTTATAATTGAGATTAGTCTTCAGGTTAAAGAGCTAATAAATTTTTATTCTGACAATCAAGCTGTGTTACACATTATGAGCAATTCCATGTCTCACCAACAAGCTAGGAAGAAGCTAGTTAGGCTGAGTTTTATTTAGGGCACTTCAGAAAAACAATCTTGAAAAATAAACGTTTAAGCAAAACAACTCCCAACTTAAACGCTTTAAAAAAAAAAAAAGAAAAAAAAAATCAGTGTTTTCACGATTTTCAGAACTTCAAAAACTCATGAAAACACTTTTTTAAGAAAAAATTAAAAAATAGTATTTTCACGAATTTTTGAAGTTCTAAAAATCGTGAAAGCTCTGTTTTTAAAAAACATTTAAATTTAGGGTTGTTTTGCTAAAACGTTTGTTTTCATGATTGTTTTTCTAATTATCCCTTTTCTTCTTTTTAAGCTGGGAATAGACGATATCTACATTCCACCTTCAAGGGAGCGTTGAAGATTCATCTTATTTTTATTAATAGTAATCATAGACCTACCCCAACATATGGTTAATTTTTATTTTTCCACCCAAAGAAAGAGATAAAGGCCATAACTTAAGTTATACGATAAGTGATATGAAATGATGTTAGTAGGATAGCATAGTTTCTTTCGATTCGGGAATAACAGGAGTCTTGCCAATTTAGGAGTCTTTATTTATTATAGTCGTAGAGAAAAAGGAGAACAATATATTAGGCATTTTTGGAGGTTACCCATCTTGAATTGGGAAGCCAACTACTAGAACAAGCCTCTTTCTCATCTTTAATTTTTTTTATTTTATCGTTACGATGCACACGATATTGTAACGTGTTATGACCCCAAAAGCATGTCGTCCTGAGTTCGAGTCACGGGAGGGGCGACTTGGGGAAAAGAATACCTGGGGGCCCTGAAGAGGAATATCAGAATGAAAGCCACCACAAAGTGGGCCACCGTAGAGTCCCTGGTAGAGGAATACTTGGTATTAGAGCTAATAAGTGCTATCAGAGTTAGCATGTGGTATCAGATCTAACAATTGGTATCAAAGCGAGGTTTACGCTACAATAACGATGAAGGTCTCGAATGCACAATTTGAGGTAGAGAAGTTTTCTGAGAAAAATAACTTCGCTTTATGGCAAGTCAAGGTCACAGATCTTCTTGTCCAACAAGGCATTGATGATGCCCTACTTAGAAAAGAGATGGGGAAGAAGGCAGAGATGTCCGATGAAAAGTAGAACTCTATTGATAAGAGGATCGTAAGCACTATCCGATTATGCTTGTCCGATGAAGTTCTGTACAATGTTCTTCACGAGAAGACGACCGTAGATCTGTGGAAGAAGATAGAATCTTTCTACATGACAAAGTCGTTGTCCAACAGACTCTTCATGAAAAAGTAACTCTACACCCTTCGTATGAAGGCTGGTACGCGTATTCATGACCATTTGAATTCGTTTAATAAAATAGTTAGTGAACTATTAAGCATTGAGGTGAAACTTGAAAAAGAAGATCTAGCACTTCTCTTGCTCGCCTCATTGCCACCATCGTATGAGCAATTTGTTATCACATTAATTTATGATAAAGATACTATTGTCGTCGAAGAAGTGACTGCTGCACTTTTTTTCGACGAATTGATAAAACAATCCGAATCTAACTCTGAAGGGATTAGTCTCTTGAGCGAAAGGGGTCGGAATCATGATTGCAAAAGACACAAATCTAGAGGGGATGACAAATCAACGAGAGGAAACAATAGGTCCAAATCTAGGGGTAACAGAAAGGATATTATCTGTTACTTCTGTAAGCAATCTGGACATATTCGTAAATATTACAAGCAGAGATTGAATAATAATAAGGGTGATGAAGGGACTTCGCAACAGGCTAGTGTTGCTAAGTCAGATTCCGGTGAAGACCTATTGTGCGCATTATTAAGCTCCAGTCAGTTTGATGGTAGATGGATCTTAGATTCAGGGGCATCGTATCACATGTGTCCATACATGGATTGGTTTGACCAATATAAGATAGCCAATGGTGGGATGATTTTGATGGGGAATGACAGTGTATATGAAGCAGTAGGTATCGGCTCAATCAGAATCAAGATGTTTGATGACTATGTTCTCACTCTTACTGAGGTTAGGCATGTGCATGATCTGAAGAAAAATCTGATCTCGCTGAGGGCATTAGATGAGATAGGATGTCGAGTCATCCTAAAATTCGGTAAACTAAAGGTTATACGTAGTGCTATGACCTTGATGAATGGTAAAAATATGAGAAATCCGTATACTTTAGTATGCAACACAATCAGCGACAGTGGTGTTGCGGCTACAAAAGATTCTAAGGACTTCTCAAATTTATGACACAAAAGATTTAGTCACATGAGTGAACGTGGGCTAACAAAGCTTATAAAGAATAAGGCGATTTCTGAAATTCAAACTTGTAAACTGAATTTTTGTGAAGATTATATTTTCGAAAAGCATCAGAAAGTCAGTTTCTCCACTGGAAAATACACTTTGAAGGAGTTGATTGATTACATATATTCAGATGTATGGGGACCGACTAAAGTCACTTCAGTAGCTAGAACCAACTATTTTGTGTCATTTATAAATGACTACTCAAGGAAAGTTTCAGTGTATCCGATTAAAAATAAATCAGATGTGTTTCAGAAATTCAGGCAGTGGCAGAGTATGGTTGAAAAGCAGACAGACAGAAAGGTGAAGATTTTCATATCAGATAATGGTGGGGAATACTTATCATCAGAGTTCAAGGCTTACTGTGAAAAGCAAGGGATTGTTAGGCACTTAACAGTTCCTGAAAATCCTCAGTAAAATGGTGTAATAGAGAGGATGAACAGAACACTATTAGAAAAAATGCGGTGTATGTTGAACCATTCCAGCTTAAGTCATGGGTTCTGGGCAGAGGCAGTGAACACAACATGTTACTTGGTCAATCGATCGCCTTTAGTGGCATTGAACTTGAAAACTGTAGATGAGGTTTGGTATGAAAGACACGGGAGCTACTCTCATTTGAAGGTGTTTGAATGTGCGGCTTATGCATTACTTCAGGGAAGTGAATGATCCAAGTTGGATTAAAATCCAAAAAGTGTGTCTTAATTAGCTATGATAAAGGAGTCAAGGGTTATCATTTGTGGGATACACAATCTCGCAAAGTGATAGTTGAAAGAGATGTTACTTTTAACGAAGATGAGTTTCTGATGAAAAAGGCGGAAGACAAACCTCAGTCATCTGGTGAACCTAAGGTATAGTTGATGTTGAGAGACATGAGCAAGATAAGAAAGATAATGAAGACTCTGAGATAAAGCATGATGGCATAATTTCTCAAGACTTGCAGTCTCAGATACCGGTTTAGATTACCTTGAGAATGTCAGAGAGAAAGAAGAAACGTTTTGAAAAGTTTAAGGACATGGTTCCTTTAATACTTGCATTTATTACAAAGAATGGGGAACCAATCACAGTTCCAGAAGCTCAGGTGGATATAAATGAAGTAAAGTAGCAGTTAGTTATGGAAGAAGAATGGCAGTCACTTTTAAAGAATGAGACTTGGGATCTCATGAAACTTCCTAAAGGGAAGAGAGTCATCGCTTGTAAATGGGTTTTCCGAAAGAAAGAAAGTGATTAGAGTGAAACTCCAAAGTTTAAGGCAAGGCTAGTTGTAAATGAGTTTTCTCATAAAGAGGGTATCAATTATAATAAGATATTCTCTTCGGTTGCGAAACACACATTGATTCACATATTGTTAGCAGTAGTTGCTCAGAAAGATCTCGAACCAGAACAAATGGATGTGAAAACAGCTTTTCTCCATGGAGATCTTCAGGAAGAAATTTATATGAGACAACTAGAAGGATTTGAAGCAGAAGGGTCTGAATCACTCGTTTGCAGATTAAAGAAATCTTGGTATGGTCTCAAGCAGGCACCCAGGCAATGGTACAAGAAGTTTGATTCATATATGCTGAGCAGAGGGTATCACAGGGGACAGTATGATTATTGTGTCTAGTGGAAAGAGTATGGTAAAGGAGAGAGAATATTCCTAATTCTCTATGTAAATGATATGATGATAGCAGCAAGAAGCAAAATTGAAATCAACAAGTTGAAGCAGTCATTGAGTCAGAAGTTTGAGATGAAGGATCTTGGTTCCGCAAATAAGATTTTAGATATGAAAATCACGAGGATCGTGAGAAGAAGAGGTTTTAGCTAACTCAAAGGACCTTTATCCAAAAGCTCTTTGAGAAATATAATATGAGTGATGACAAACCTGTAACAACTCCTCTAGCAAAGCATTTTAAACTCACAAAGAAGATGAGTTCGTCTACATATGAAGAAATGAAATATATGAAAAATATTCCATATGCAAATGCTGTTGGGAGTTTGATGTATGCCATGGTGAGTACACGTCCAAATTTAGCATAGGCCTTGAGTGTGGTTTGCAAGTATATGTTGAATCCGAGTAAGGAATATTGGCTTGTAGTGAAATGAATATTGAGATATCTGAAAGATACAGCTGAACATGGTTTGATATTTGAATGTTAAGATACAAGTAAGTTGGATCTCTACGGGTATGTCGATTCCGACTATACTGGTGGTCTTGATAGAAGGTTTACCACGGGGTATGTGTTTGTCTTGGCAGGTGGAGCGATAAGTTGGAAGTCTATGATTCAAGGGATAGTTGCGTTGTCAACTACAGAGGCCGAGTATATAGCGGCTACAGAGGCGGATAAGGAAGCCTCATGGCTTAAAGGTTTAGTCAATGAATTTGGTGAGGTTGTGAGAGCACCGATATCTTCTGTGACAGTCAGAGTGTCATTTACCTAGTAAAGAACCAGGTCTTTCATGTTAGAACAAAGCATATAAATGTTCGATATCATTTTATCAGGGATATGATAAAAGATGGGAAAATATCGATTGAGAAGATCGATACGAAAGAGAATGCAACGGACATTTTGACTAAGCTGGTTACGCAAAATAAGTTTAGGCATTGCCTAAACTTGATTAACACTTGTTGAAGATATTGATGCCCGTTTGGGCGATGATGTAATTGGGAATGAAACCTTGGTGGAGATTGTTGAATAAGGTTTAATTCCAATCACCGGTGTCAATCGATTGAGGTCGGTAAATCAATCGATTGAGTTTGGAAAGTCAATCGATTGACTGTTGAGCGGATTCAGATTCGCAAGTTTGAATACGTGGCTATTTTGGAAGATTGCTTTAGCGAAAATATTTCCTAATGTGGTTTGGAGATTTTTTGGAAGTGTTTTGACTACTTGCAAGTTTTAAAAGATTTTTGAGTCATGTTTCCAAAAGGGTTTTGGTACCTATTTGCAGAAAGTTCCTCTAAGGATCCAGAGAGAACTTGGTGAAAGTTTTATGTGAGCAAATTGTGAGAATACTTTGACAGAAAAAATATTGAAGAATAGCTTGGGGATTGAAGATCCAATTGAAGTCATTCTTGTGTCGAAATCATGATTATATTCCGGTAGATCACTTCTCTGTTATTTGAAGGATTGCATCATTGGTTTAACAATGTGATGAGTACTGAAAAATGAGGATATTTCGCCCCTAAATACCTATATTTAGCTGTCCGATGAAGGCTATCTGATGAGATTGATTAGATTTGAAGTGTTTCAGGTAAATACAAGCCAAGTATAGAAAACAGTACAAGAATTCTGAATATAATGCCAAAACACTGCAACTTCGGGTAATCAAGAACTTGGTGCGACTTGCGGCTAAATTTGGACCTTTAATACGGCCGAATTACGAAATTGTCAAAACATGAAAGTTGTAGATCTTTTCGTCAGCTTTCCAACGGCATAAGAATTGTCTCAATCTGAGTTCGGGATAGAAAGTTATGGCCAAAATACCGAAGCAGTGTCTGAACCAAGAAGAAGTGCTGAATTTCACGGATTTCTGGGGTCGATTAATCGAGCCAGAGTTTAAGTTTGACACGAATCTGACACTAAAAGTCTATTTTTTGAGACTCTTGGTCGGCTCGATGCATCGACATCCATTGGTCGATTAATCGACCCGGAAAAGTAGGCTTAGGAGACCTCCGCACGACAGGTCTATTTAAAGTGACTCAAACACTTCGGGGAAGAGGAGATTAGAATTAGAGTTTTTTTTAGAGAGTTTTAGTTTTTAGTGTTCTTAGTTTTTAGCCATTATTTTTCATAGTTAGACCTAGAAATAGGGAAGTTTTATTATTTCTTTTTGAGAGCTTTGTTCCCTTTAATTTTTCAGTACTCATTCCTTCAGTTTATAAATTTTGTTCAAAGTTTATTCCTGCATTTATTTCGTTTCTGAAGATTATCATCCGTGTGGATCAACGTAATTTATTTTGAAGTTTGAGGTAATTTTAATTAATGTTATTTTCCCGTCTTTATTTATTTATGTCATTTACTTACAATATGTGTGGCTAAATTTATAGGGATGGGGATCTAATGATTCCCATCCGAGGGATGTACTTTTAATAATATAAATTTAGGATTAAAATATGAGATTTTATTTTTATGGTTGTTGTGCTATCATGATCGGATGAAATCCCCGCCACTAACCGGGATCGCGTGTGCCGAGCCATGCCCGGGATCTCAGATCTGTGACGGTAATTTTACCCTATCATTGTTATGGTCTTTGTGTTTTCATTGTGTGGATCTAATTACGATTATGTTCTGGGATCGAGTGTGCCGAGCCATGCCCTGGATCTTGGTTCTGTAATGGTAATTTTATCTTAAATATTCCTAATCTGAATAAAAGTGCGAGCCATGCCCTTGATTTTGATTTGTAAGTGGTATTCTTGTTGGAATTTTCACCCACCTTGGGGATGATTTTTATTTGAACACGAGATCATGCGTGCCTAGCCGTGCCCTTGATCCGGATCTATATATGAAAATCATCTAAGTCCTAATTGCAGGGATGCAACATGGAACCTATTAGTGTGTTGACCATTGATCTTCCATAAAAGATGTTTGTTACTAATGAAATATCTCATAATTTAATCCTTAGATTTATATTATAGGAAGAACGGACCAAAGATGGGAGGATTTAGTATCTTCATCTTTATCATCATCTTCACTTTTATTTGTGAATCATCAATTGAATTTTAGTTTGTAGTCATTAATTACCATCAACCACTTAAATCATAAAACTGGTAGAATACTGTTAGATCTTAATAGATTTCTAGAATTGCTTGTCTCTTTTAGGTATTTCAAAATTAATCCTCGTGGGAACGATCTCGTACTCCGCACCCACTATATACAAACCGATTCGTGCACTTGCGAGTAAAATATTACATTAAAAATATCACATCACAATGGATTTGTTGTTGAAGATCGTATTAGATCTTGATTGAGTTTGCACTAGAGAGAAGAGAGTGTGTGTTGTAAATATTCATAAAAATAGTGCATACACTCCCGTGAACGTAGCCCTCAATTGAGTGAACCACGTAAATCTTTGTGTTGTGCGTGTGATTAATTTTTGCTTGAATCTTCTTATTTTTTCGCATTCATCGTGATAGGGAGTTCGTAGAGTGGGTAGAATTCCTAACAAGGGCAACCTAAGGAAAGGCCCAATTGGGAGAGGAGGGAAGGGGGTACCGAAGTGAGAGCCGCCACAGAGTGAGCCACCGAGAACTTCGGCTATGAAACATGGTGGTGTGTTATGACCCCAAAGTAAAAAGGAATAAACTTCATGCTCCACTAAAGCTTAGGCATTGTTGGAGTATTTGATGATCCTTCAAGTTATTATGTCTCTCTTCTTCACATTCATTGCTCGCTCTCTCTCATAAAATCTTCATTAACTTCTTATTCTATAGCACATCAAGCAACTTAACTATACTTTTTTCATAGCTGCAATCTATAGTACATAAACATTTCAAGACACTTGAAACGAAAGGTCTAAAAAAACCAATAAAATCTAATATAAAGAATGAGGAACAAAGATAATCTATATATAAGAACTAACGACATCATATAATATAACCAAATAACGGCCATATAGAAAGGACCAAATCTTTATGGAAAAGATAGATGAATTAAACAACGAATCACATAAGTAAGCTAGCCAAAATCTATACGAAATCAAACGAAAAAAATAAAAGGTAATAAATAAGAAAGGACCAACAAAAAAAGAAATACGGGATCCCATGGATCAAAATGCCGAAAAACCGGTACGTATTGTCTAGTCAAAAAATTGGTACGTATCGGACGATACGTACCGGAACAGTAATGTACCGGACAATACATTGAATGTATCATCCGGGATTTACATATATAAAGACGATACGATACATTTAATATACTGTATCATTAGGGTCGGACGATATTTTGATCCATGCGGGATCCACCTAAATCACATAAATATTTGATGGTGATGAAACACTTTAAAAATAGGTTAATTTGATGATTCTTACCTTTGAAAAATGGTTTTCAACAACAAACCACACCCCCCCCCCCACTCTCCCCACACTTCAAGAGCAAATATGGTGGTGGTAAGATAAATAAGCTTGGATAGCGAAAAAGAAAGGCGTCTCAAATGGCGGCTAATTTTGTCATTTTTAAAATTATACTGGATTATATTGTCTTTTGAAAACATATACACCGGGATTCCCTTCAAATTCCCTCTCTCGTTTTTAGTTCTCATATATGGCAGGTAGGATTTGTGCAGGCGGCTGACATGGTGCGACGCAATTGGTTGTAAGTGCAGTGGGCTCCAAGTAAAGCAGGTCGGGGCAGCAGTCACATCACACCATGTTAGTCACTCGAAGTTTACCTGTACAAAACCTGACTGCCGTTTGCAATTTTCCTTAGTTTATGTGCTTCGTGATGGAAGTCAGAAATCATAAAAGTCAAGAGTTTCCTATTTTCAAGAGTGATAGAAAATTTAACACAAAACCCGTATCAACCTAGTCGGATCTGACTATTGCCCGCACCAAACATCATTTAGAGTCCAAAATTGATTCTCTGGTAGGGTACCAATATAGCAATGAAGATTCAGTCGCCTCTAGAGTTTCCACTGTTATAACTGTTGATTGCCTTCAATCAGACAGCGGAGATCATTTTTATCTCAATCTTTTACATAAAAGTTAATACAAAGAAATGAAAACCATAAAAGTCAAGATTCTCTTTGCAAGGGTTGTATATGTAATTGAACTTGAAATCCGATTCAACCTGGTAGGATGTCACCACTGCCTGCACCAAATAGCATTATTTCAAAGTCTATAATTGATTTTCATGTAGGATACTTATTTGCAATGAAGATTTCAGTCTCTTGTTGAGTTTCAACTGTTACAACTGGTGACTACCTTCAATCAGATGATGGAGATCATTTTTAGCCGAATCTTTTATATAATAGATCTTGATATCATAGCTCCTTTATCAAACTATCATATATTGATTCCATGTGACACACATTTCCAAAGCAACCTTGTTCATCGCATACCAAAATGAGATCTCGAGTCACTTTTTGAGGATGTGTTCAATGTATTCTATAACGTAATAGGATTTGATGTTGCACCATCTTTAACTCTTCTGAAGATTCCGAGTTTTTCCATAAAAGGTCGCATCCTTTAATATCATGATTGGGCCAACTAGGTCAAATCACGAGTGAAATTGTAACAATCTGACGCTTTTTTTAATTTTTTTTAATAGTGTTAGATGATGTTTTACACTACACACAGTCTTAGCGCTCCACACTGAAACCCACCCTATTTTTCACCTTTTCTTCTTTTAAGGACCCTTACTCTTACTCTTTTCTTTTTAAGAGGCCCTAACCATCACAACTTCATCTTTCTCAACTCATATCTCTCAACTCTCTTTAATCTCCTTCCTCAAAACTCTTATGTGTTTTTTCACTTAACAATTGCGACCTCTTTTAAACGACTAGATCAAAGGAAGAAGAAGAACGCTTGAACGAACTGACACTTTGGGCATCAATCTCTTCAATCCTAACCGCCGTAAATCTAACATTCACGCTTTAACAGGTGGGTACCCATCAATTCCCTCTGTTCTTCTTAGATCCCATCGCGTAGGGTGTGTTCGATCGCGCATCAACATGTTTAAAATTATTAAACCTAAAATATATTTTGAATATGTAGACATGTATTTAGGTATTTATATTTTAATTTAATCTATCAACTCCGTCTATTTTAATATTTCGTTTTCTTCTAAATCTGTGTAATTTATAAATCTGCATATTTTAAAATGTTAATTTTCTTTTAAATCTATATATGTTGTAAATTTGACATTCTGTATATATATTCTTGTATTTTATGTTTAAATATGTCCCTTTGTTTGACTGCTGTCGGCGAACCACCTATCGGAAATTGGCAGGGAGGTCCACCCCTACCCAAGCTCCAACTTCTGTAGATAAACCAACCCAAATATGTTAGACATGGCTCCAACTCGTTCGGGTGGACTAGTTCGAATCTATATAGGACAGACGCCCATGGTAATAGGATGAACGTCTATGGCTATCACAAAGCTACAAGACAAACGTCCGCATTTTGAACACCCCATACTTCTGTACAGGACGGACATCTGCAGTTTCAGGACGGACGTTCGCATTTTGAACACCTCACTGTTCTACGCATGACGGACGTCCGTGGGCACATAGCGGACATTCGTTGTTCCTGCATCATCAACGTGTGTGCATTCACATAATTAAAGTGAAATCTTTGATCGCTCACACCGAACTCGTTTATTATCGAAACGTGACATATGAGTAGTCAAAATTCATCGCTTTAACGTGATCTTCATAATGACATGGATACTTTAGGATTTCGATGCATCTACAAAGTCAAACTTTAACTTTTCACATTTTCAAAGACATCGAAGATGTCTGTTAAGGAAAAACTTTAAATACTTAGAAATCGACTTGTGATGTTTTGGACTCGGATTTCATACCCGATTCGAGGTCTAGGATATCGAATATCGATGTATTTTAGCGAAGTATAAAGTACTCTATTGTAGACACTCTAATTTTACCCTCTCGAAGCATACTAACATGTTCGGTTAACCTTTAACCTTGCCCATGACTTCCGGAAAGGAAAGGGACTCACCCATTCCGAAAGCCTTAAACCCTAAATAGGGGACTATATACTGTAACAATAGTATATGATCGAAGCACAGGCTAAAACAATAGCTCTGTGGCTTGGACCCAACGCAACCCAGGAAAGTCCCGAATTATGGGCCCTCACAGAGGCACGCAATTCAATTACACGCCCCATAGATGGCGTGCAATCGGTCCCATTTGGACCAGGCTTGTTCCTCCTGTGGACAAACTTACGACTTAATTCTGCGCCCTACCCAGCGCGCTTAATCAATTGCACTCCCCACCACCAGCGCACAATTGGTCTCACTTTGACCATTCTTCACCTTTCTGTAGACCACCTTGAGAATTGATTATGCGCTCTCACCAGTGCGTGTAATCGATTACGCGCTCTGACACCCACACATAATTGGTTCCCAGTTGGATATGGCCTCTATTTCTCATGACCGCCCAAATTCCCTTATTAAGCACCTATGAACTGACGCTTAATTGGATTGTGCATGCTACACAGGACGCACAATTAGTTCCAATTAAATTGGAACTAGGATACCCGACTGAGTCAGTTAGCCAATTACTCACTGAGTCAGTCACCGGCTCAGAGTTATTAAGCGCTCGGGATAGGGCGCGTAATCCAATTAAGCGCACCGGACAGGGCGCGTAATTGGATCTGATTGACTAATTACGCACTTCCCACAAGGCACGTAATTACCTGTATACCTATAAATAGACCTCCCTACTACACCAATTGACACATCCAGCAATCGAATTTTTTATTTCGTCTCTTCCAAGCTTGGGGATTTCGAGATTCTCTCTTCGACGCCCGACTTCAGATAATCTCTTAGGTTCTAGTTTCTAGTTTTCAATTCTAGTTTCTAGTTCTTAACTTTTAGGTTCTAATTCTTAATTTTTGCCCTAGTTTTTAATTTTCATTCTAGTTTTTAACTATAGTTCTTAATTCTTAAGTTCTAGATTTCAGTCCTTCGTTGCTAATCCCTAATCTCTAAAACTTCAGATCTTCAATTTTCTAAGTTTTTAATCATCAATTCAAAAACTCAGTCTTTTTAAAATTACTCAACCATAAAAACCAGTTTACTATTTTTTTCTCTTAGAAACTTTTCCCTTTGAGAAGATTCGAGGTTCTCTCTAGGACTTTTAAAAAAGGTTGAGCTGCCTTCTAGACTTTTAGAATTGCAGACTCTTCCCCGAGAACCCCAGATAGTCAAGCTAGCGACACCAGCCCGTTAGTCTTGATTCTCAAAGTAGTATCAAAAGAGGAAGTACTTGGCTAAAAATCAATTAGGTTCCTTAACCTCTCTGATTTTTAAACCCAACCATCGGATTTGCCCAAAGAGCTTATGGAGGGTAGTCGGGAACGGGGTCGATCCTCCTTAACATAACGAGCCACAACCTCTTTTTTTTTTTTACAATTAGACTCCTAGTAGGATTAGGAAACTAGGTCAATTAGACCCCGACTAGGATCAGGAGACCAGGTCAATTAGACTCCTAATAGGATTAGGGGACCAGATTAATTAGACTTCTAACAGGATTAGGAAACCAAACTAGCTAAATCTTAAGGTAACCCATAGCTGCTAACGTTGGCCGGCCGACGATTCAATAAAGGATTTCAACCTGCAAGCCCCCGCTCTTCTTAAAGCATGATCAGCGACGTGCTACAGGGTTGATAAATATCTCCAGCTGGCGATCACATCCTTCAGGTATTCTCCATTTAATATTCACATTTTCCTTTCAGCATATAATATTTTTTAATTTATTACTCCATCGCCCTTTGCTAGAGTCCACTTGGACCGAATTAGGCCGCTATTTCGAGAGACCGAAAGGGATTCGGAAAAAGCGCGTACCAACATCTACCCTTATTTATCATGACCAAAACTCTTAATGCGTATCAATCATAAATTAGGTTTTTAATTGATGATTATGATTCACATAATTTCAAATTGCGATATATTTTCATTTAATTATTCGATTATAATATTTTATATATCAATTTTATCGTTTCAACATGATCTCCGCGATAACATGAAGATTTAGAAATTCGATACCCTCGTGAAATCGAATTCTAATCTTTACGTTCTCAATTTTACGCACACTGATAACTACCTTATTCTATATTTGTATTGGTGTGTTATATAAATATATATGTATAAACATAACATAACCTTGAATTTAAATCTATTCACTAGTAAGATGATATTATGCTTCCATCTTGATTATGTTATACGAGTTATGGATATGTTAGGTCATGTACATGAGTGTGTGAGATCATGTCTACGCTTGGGTGTGGTGATTCGCTGAGATGGTCTCGAAGCAGAGATCACACCACACCTTATTCACATCTCTTACAACTCATGGTGGTATGAGACATTGTGACAAGTAGGGTGAATACGAATTCAATGTAACCTCGTATATGGTGTCATATACGGTAACCCTATCACCCCTGAATTTTTATATGATATACTAAGTTAAGGAATAAGATACGACACTCGACCTTTAGGCCTTAGTTACTTTTATGATCACATGAAATTTGAAATATAGGCATCCATGTACGAATATAGCACCTTTATTCACATGCCTTATAATTCATGGTGGTATGAGACATCATGACGAGTAGGATAAATACGAATTTAGTGTAACTTTATATACGGTGTCATATACGGTGACCCTATCATCCCTGAGTTTTAATATGATAGACTATGTTAAGGAATAAAATACGACACTTGACCTTTAGGCTTTAGTTCCTTTTATGATCACGTGAAATTCAAAATGTAGTTATCCATGTACGGATGTAACACCTCTATGATAGTATGAGCTGTCATACGAAGTAGATCCAGATTATTATGAAACCCGTCCCTTAGAAAGCGTTGTTAATGAAGCTTATCGCACAATAGCTTACTCTAAATTTAACTTGTAGGATTATAATGAGAAATAATATGTAAGATAAGTTAAAATATGAGTATAATAATAAGACACCATTATGTAGACTATAATAAGATTAATAACTTAAGTCTATATGTGTCGTACCTTACTTAGCCACCGTAAGGATTACAACGTCTACAGTCAAGACGGGTATCTGAGAAGATAATATAAGTTATGTTATAAAGTACGTGTTCTCACCTTTAGAGACCGTACGCCTATGACCGATCACCCCATAGACTGGATGAGTTTATGATATGATATGGAGGACTGTATGTTATGGTAGTATGTTAATATGGCGACCCTCACATGGTAGGCTCGAGCAACGACTTTGACATAGGTCGTATTGGGAATATAAGTATATATGTACGTCATGTGATGCACAGACGCATGTGTCGTGATAATAAGATATGCTACGTTTATAAGGTATAGTGAGGTGCGTTAGGATTAGAGTGTGTCTATATCATGGTCTTACATTTATAATATGATATAAACTTATGATACGTATACATTTATTATTTCATTCCTTTATCTCTTATATATTGTCATATTATCACTCACGAGATGCACTCACAATGCACCTGAGTAGTGTAAGGTGTATTGATGTGTATCCCCTTGAAAATCATTGAATTAGATGATGGAGATCGTTTTCACCTTGATTTCTCACAAAATAGATCTTGAGATCATGGAGCACCTATTAAGCATAGACTTTTTGATTCATTGTGTCACAAATCTGTAAATATAACCCTTAAAGCATACGACATAGATCACGCTCAAGCGTGATTTCAACACCATTTTTTTGTGATCTGTAACATGTGAAATAACAAATTGACCGTCAGATAGGTAATCCATGATATCAAGATCCATTATGTGTAAGATCGGTGTGAAAAACGACCTCCATCATCTGATTCGAAAGAATCAATGGGTTTCAAGGGTCTCGGATGTGCGTTTAGAGGTACCTACGTTTTAAGGTGGTCAACGGTTTTAACTAGGACTCTCAATGGGTCGGGCCTGCCCGAATTTTGGCTCGCACCCGACCCGAAAAAAGTGGTACTTTCTATCAAGCAAACCCAGTATCCAGATTGGGTTAAACATGTTGCAACTTGGATAAATCCGAACCGGGCTTGGGTTGAGTGTTCCAACACCCGGCCCACACTTGACTCAGATATATATATATATATATATATATATATATATATATATATATATATATATATATATCCTTTTAAAGTTATAAACAAAAAATTATTTTAATTAAATATAATTTACTTAAATGCCCTGAGATTAATCGTTGTTCGTTATAATCATTGTCCGTCATACCCATTGTACAACCGTTGTCCGTTATAATCATTATGCAACAAACTAGAATGAAATATTTGAATAAAAGTCAAAGCCTTTATAATGTTAATATTATTATTTAATTAAAATTTTAACCTTCTTTCAACTTTTATTAGAAAAAAAAAGTTTAAGTCCAACCAAATTTTATTAGAAAAAAAACTTGAAAAAACTCAAAAAAATACCCAAATCAGGCCCGTACCGGGCCAGGCTTGGGCTGAGTACATCGCAGCCCAGGTTAGGACCCAGCTGAAAACTTTGGGAACCCGGTCTGGATACGTTAGGGCCGGGTTGAAACCCTAGGCCGGCCCATTCAGAGCGCTAGTTTTAACAAGAAAAACCCATGAGAAGCTGCGGAGAGGCTGCAAATAACGGCACCTTTTTACGCCACCAAAAAGCTAAAATCGGGCGCCGAAAATTGTTTCCAAATCGTTTTGTTACCTTCTTCTTCTGGCACGAAGTTAGGGTTTAGGGTTCGTGCTTCTCTTTTGATGTCCGCCACTGGCACTACGAAATGGTTACGAGCGGCGATTGCTGTAGCAGTTGCAGCGATTTCTGCAACTGCAGGTGAGAACTTTCGCTTAGTTTTAGGATATATCTGCCTTCTCTTACCGGTGTTAGTCAAAAAGCGAAACCCTAATTCCAGTTTTTCTTGTTTCTTGTAATGAAGTTTTCAGTTACAGGAGGAAATCGAATGGCTTGAATTCAAAGCTTGGAGAGCTCGAAATTTCTCTCAGGGCATCAATTGAAAAATGCGGTGCGGAAAGGAAAGGTAGAATTAGGGCTCAACAGGTATTATTATTTATTTTATTTATGTGTGTCAACATTTAAAGTATACATAAGTATAATTAGATCTGCCGAATTATTCTTGAAGCTGTGTGGTTCAAAATTCCGGACGAAACCGATATGTATCGATTTCGGATCAGACCGGATCGATACATTGAATGTATCGAACGATTTTTTTTTTATGTGTCCGTATGTATCGGCCCATACATAGCAATGTAATCCGGAAAACCGAGATTTAAATCAATGCTTGTAAGTATGATGTTTATTATTCATTATTATTATTTTGATGTGCTTTTTTTTTTCTTCTGAAAAATTGGATATTCAAAAAAAATCCTATTCTAGAGTAGGTAGGGCTGCCAAAGAGCTGAGCCAGGTAGAAGGTTCAACTCGGCTCTGCCAAAAAAATTAGAGCTTTTAGGATCTTTAGCTCGGCTTGTGAGCCTAGCCGAGCTAGAAAACCTGAAGCTCGAGTAATATAGAGTCGAGCCGGTGCCTCAACCTGAAGCTTGAGTAATATAGAGTCGAGCCGGAGCTGAGGCACCTGAAACTTGGCTCCTCTCGGCTCGGCTTGAAATATAGAAGTTATATAATTAATTTTTATATTCATGTTTATGTAAAACATGAAAGAAATATGTGTTAACTACTTGATATAACTGGCTTTTAGAAAACTTGAAGTGTTGACTGCTTAGATATTGATATTGATATTTTAAAAAGTAAAAAAATAAATTAATAATGAAAAATAATAATAAATTTTATAATAGTATTTATTCTGCCTCGAGCTCAGCTCGCTCTCGATAGAGCCAAGCTAGAGCGCAGGTTTTGAATTGTAGAGTCTAGCTAGAGCTCACCCCGCCTCGACTCGAACACGGCTCGTTGAGAGCCCTAACTGTAGGTTAAGGTGGTTGTTGTAGATTCATGCCTAAAATAGTTTGTAGTGTGAGTTGGAGGACGTTTGGGGTTATAAAAAAAGATGCCAAGATTAGAATGCTTCATACGGTATTAAGATGAGTGAGAAACGAAACAAGTTTTAATGGAAGAACCACTATAATACCAATACAGGGGCAGATGTCACATTTTTCAGTTTCGTCTACTGTGTTTATTTTTGTTAGAATTATGTTGGATTGGTTCTTATTTTCCAGTGTCCCCAATATTTTATATATATATATATCGAATGGAAATTGTTGGTTGGACTGGAAATCAATTATAACAAGGTTCTTTGGAGTTAGCTGGGATTTTATAACATACAGTAGCTTCCTTCTTGGTGTCATGATATATGCGTAAAGATTTTTCTATAGCCTGATTATAAAGAGTTTTCTAGCAATGCGACTAACGGTACATTTATACATGATTTGTGTGATCCTATAAAATGTGGTCTTTGTAAAACACATAATGCAGATTCCCATTTGGAATTTGCAGGCTCTGAGAAAAGCATTGGCACAGAAATCCGACAAATCAGAGCCAACTTCTTACCCTTTGACACCTATCGCTATTGTTCAGTCCTGCTTCTCTACTAGGTGTGTGCTTTATGATCTTTTTTCTTCTATTTTGGCATTAATTTGGTATCATAATTTTCTGTACAAGTATGTTGATTATTTTCACAATGAATTAGTGTATGTAGATTATTTTTTCTTTCTCAAATCTCAATATTATTTTACCCACTATGTTGTGAATGCATGCCTTTTCACTTAACACTCATGTGTTTGAGTGACTATTTTATTTTCTACCAAAGAATTTGAATGCGGCAGTGGACCGACATCTATGCATCACAAAAGGTTTAGGCTATGAGTTTCGATTGGTGAGAACCGCTAGTATTCCATTGCACATTCATATAAGGTGGTGGCAAGTTACTTGATTATTGCTATACTACATGAGTTGCAGGTTCCCCTGGCTTTGTGCTACCTTATATGCCTACATCTCAGCTAGCGTGACGTCAACTTGTAGGACAAGATTGTGTGTGTGTGTGTGTGTGTGATGTACATATCCATACATTAATCTTGGCATGTATGTTGTGGTCTTTACAAATTATGTGTTCTTGGAATTGCAAATTATGCTTTTAATGTCATAGTGTGTTCTTGGTGTTGCAGTAAAAGGTTGGTCTCCTTTTTTTCTAATGGCGATCTCCTGAAATTGAAATCGGAGCTATTCAGAGTATGCTGCCAGCCATTTGATTGATATCCATTTGTAGTTTTAGTGCTGCACAACTGTTCTAGGAGTGTGACTCCCTAGTGTTCCTAAGTTCCCTACCTACAAGCAGTTCCTATTTTTGGGGAGATGGATCGAAGGAACGATTTCAACAGAGATTCAAGAAGTGATTATAGCAGGCCTTCAAGAAATAACTTTCATAGGAATATGGTGGGGAGAGTTGACAATAGAAAAGTTGGAGCTAGGGGATAGGGGATAGGGGATCGGGAAGGGCATCCCTTATCATCCGGTCGTGGTTAGGGCAGGGGATTGGATTTGTATCTGATGTAAGGAGTAAGGACATCAATTTTGTGTGGAGGATGACATGTCATAGATGAGGTTGCTCTAGGGAACACAAGGAGCGAGGCTGAGTAGAAGCGAAAGAGATAGAGCTATGGACCTAATCACAAGCAGTTTTGTCAAAACAAAAGCTCGAGATGTTAACGGGGGCTGCTAGATATTAGGGATGTGATTGCGGGTCAAAAGGGAGGTGGTAAAGGAGCACAAACCACCTCAACCAAATCTACCAAACGAATCAGGTCGCCATTGCCTTGAAAGAATCATGGTTTCACATTGTTGAATCAGTTGCATCTGACCACTAAAACTAAATTCATAACAAATGATGCGTTTGAATATGCTGGACCTAAACGACGAGGTGCGACACATGCTGTGCTCAGTTTCTATCTAGTCTCACTCCCCAGTTTAGAGATCAGGGTTTGGGAACGGAGAACATAACCATTACGTCGGGGACACCACTACCTTTAAAGCAATTTGGCCAAATGAGGCCAAGTGACAAATCTATTAATTACAAGGATAAACAAACTGAGATGGAGAAATTTGTGGTAACCACCAACTTCATTGGAATTTTTAATTACAAGGATTTACAAAATTAGATTCACAAGGAGTGGGGGAAGGAGAGAGGCCTAAAAACATCAACAATCTATCACAAAAAGGTTATGCATTTCCAAGATGAGTGTTGTGATGAGAAGATCGATGAAGGTTTAAGGACCAACCTTTGTGTTCTCAAGATGGCGTCCCGACGGAGAATGCATACCTTAAAAACAAGATGTCGGCCATTAGGTTCGTATCTTTGGGCTACCCCTGCATGCTTGGACTAACGAGGTCCTAAATGATATTAGGAGGAGATGAGGTACTTTTAGAGGGGTTGACCAGTAGACCTCTACTTTGGAAGAAATGAGCTATGTGAAGATCCTCATCTTGATGGATAAATGGGGCTTGATTTCTAGATGGGGAGACCTTACGAACAACGATGTTGAGTCAAAAGCTCATAATCGTTGTAGAGAACTGAATGGGAGAGCCCAATTTGGTTGGAGACAGGTCTCGGTGTGATGGCGAGCGACGTTGTCGTCTAAAGGGGGAGGTCGTCGGAGATATACACGACGACTTAGTGGCGGCATCAGGGAGTGCTGTGATGCTTGGTGAAGGAAGTATTGACCAAGGTTTTTTGGTCTATCGATGACCAGGTGGTTTCAGGTTATAGAAGGTTAGACTAGAGATTGAAGATGTAGTAGGGAGGAAGCTCACAAATTCTTGGGAATGTTGGGAGTTGTACGGAGGTGAGCGATAGCGCTCAACTAGGTCATGTTGCATACTTCGATCTTGATTTGAAGTTGAATTCAAATTAAAACTGGGATGGTCAGAATAGTAGGGTTAGAAGTGAGGACCTAGAGCTAAACCATAAGCCTAGGGTGATGGTAGATGATGAGCTTTGGAGTCCTTATGCTTTGTGAAGGGACTGGGGGCCAAAGAGGGGAGTTTTAGTAAAGGACGTGTGTGAGGGTCCTGATCCAGTGGCAGAGGAAGCAACATGTGGGAAATAGGAGAACATCGATGGGAGGGAGAGGTTTGGGTTGAGTGATCCTTACACGGTTGTTTGGAACGATGCTGCTTGATCACATGTCTGCTTTCAATACTAGCCAGGTTAGTAGGATTGGTGGCATCAAAAGGTGGGATGGGAATAAAGCTTTGAAAACTGGCTGACACTCCTTGGAGGAGCATGGAACTGCGCCTAGGGCTTGGGTTATGACCAGTCTGGATTAGGGGACGGGCATGTGGAAGTCTCTCTGAAATTTTTGGTGGCAAGACCCACTTGTGGTGAGCCTACTAAAAGATTGAGGCTCAAGTGGAGTAGCAGAGGCCTCTTCATTGGAGGTCGATGTGCAATGTTTGGGAGGGGATGCAATGGAGAATTTGCATAAGTTTGGCTCGTGTCTTCAACGTCGGTCTCTGACGGCTATCGACGCATTACGACAAAGCAAGTGACGGCGGGCCGTAAAATGTTTGCATAAGCCACAAAGTTGTTCTCTGACGGTTATACCACAAAGCGAGTGACGTCTCTGACAGCTATACCACAAAGAATTTGCATAAGCTACGAAGTTGTTCTCTTTTACCATACAAGCTTTGTAGGGTTACAAGAGTCGTAGCAAAGTGAGTGACGACGGGCCATAGAATGTTTCCACCCAATGCTTTGCGCATATGGTGGAGTAGTTAGGCTGCTTATGTAAGAAAACTACTACTCTCCTAGCCTTAACTATGGTCTTAATGTGCACCTTGTCTATGTCTTCTAAAATTAAGTCAAGGCAATGGGCCACACATGAGGTCCAATATATGCGGGGTCACTTTTGCATAAGAAGCCGACCCATGGCCACGCAATTCGCCCCAACACTTACAATTTAATCTTGACTTTTAGTCTTTTAGATCTTGATTTGATGCTTCTCTTCTTGCTTGGAGATGGGGGAAGGAGAAGTGGGAGCCTAGGAGGGAGCTTTAGAGTGTCGGTGGGGCCGTGGAAGGGACCCCCTTCTTGCTTGAAGAAGATTAGAACTAAAAAATGAGAAATTTAGGAGAGAAGAGGTTGGAAACAGGATGATCAGAGAGAGAGAGTTGTAGTGAATGAATGGAGGAAGACAGCCCCTCTATTTATAGAGGTAAAGGGTCCCCAATTTCGAAAAATAAATAAATTTCCAACGGTCATATTTCTGACCGTTGGAGCAGTATGCGATCACATGCTACACTGGATTGCATATGCCAACATGGCACATGCGATCCAGCCACGCATAAAAATGGCATATGCGTCTACATCTTAGCATATGCAGTCACATTTAACAACAATCGCTATAAATTATAATTGCACATTTCTTGGCTTATTGCAAAACTACTTCGATAAGCTTTTAAATAAGTAATTTCGCATCAATTTGATGCTTGAAAATAAGTCATACATAAAACTGACCAGATTGGAGGTTGAATCCTCCGTGACCGTCGTCAATAAATTTTAAATTTCTATTTTCTTCATCTTTTCTTCCAATTCATTTTACTGTTCTTATTTTTCTAGTTTTTTTTCTTGAACTTCACGGTAGATTAAATTATGGACTTCATCAATCAGTTTTATTGAGTTGTAGATTAAACTTATGGACTTCATCAATCAGTTTTATTGAATTGTTAATGCAAAAATAATGTTTTTAACACTTTTCATGAAGAAACAAGTTGTGTTATTCTGCAGTTCTAGTTATTTCCATTAATTTTGTATACGTTTCTCTTTTACTTCATCACAAGCGAGTTGCAGATTACTATGTGAGATCGTTGCAGGTGGGGTACCATGAGTAGTGAAGAAGATGTCACCAAGGATCAAGTCTACAAAGAACCAATGACTCGATAAGGTGGACTGAGTGTTAAGTGATGCTAATAGATGGCTAGATCATCTTATGCATATGCATATAGGCGAACTGAGAATTGTGGATAGAGCGGATGGGTATGAGCGTGATGGGAAGTAATCCGTCATTAATCACCAATGTCGATGAGGGGCTTCAACAATTTGTATAGAAGCTGCCAAACTTCGAACTATGAGGAGATGAGCGAAGGTGGTTCATGCCTTTGACTCCATTCTTTGTGGTATAGATTTAAGCTGATGATCTAAATAGTGGAAGCACATTAGATCTCCTTTACATTGAGAAATAACTATTAGAACGAGATTTGAATGGTGGAAAAGGCTTCCGATCAACCCATTAATAAAATCATCATCGGATGGATTGAGACTTCCACAATGTTAAAGTATTTGATACTGTGATGAGATTTTCATGGATAGAAGACTCTTGATCTTTATCATATTGAAGATCAACAAGTCATTGGAAGTTTCAACGGTGAAAAATGTTGAATCACCATATTAACTACAATCAACGGTCTGGTAAAATATTCAACTATGAACTAATGGACTGATAACAATTTTGACAATGACAATGAATAAACTCTATATGAAAATCAACGCCTTGAAGGTAATTTGAACAAAGAATTATTAAGGGCGTACAACAAGGACAACCTTCAGGAGTCGAGTTCTTCTCAACCCGTGTTGGATAGTACAACTGCAGAAAGGGTAAGGAGAAAAGATGAAGAAAAAGATTAGAGGATCGAAGAATTTGAAGAAAAGACGAAAACATGGGGAATCTAAATATTACGGTCTCTAAGTGTTTCAATCCCGTACTTCTATGTTTGTTATTTTCAAGTAGCAAACGACAATCAGAATGATGTGTGAAAGCTTATTTAATAGCAACACACAATTCTGATGAGTATTGAAGAAGTTATGGTCATTTGTCGAAGGTTGCATTGCAAAACAACGAATTTCAAGACTTTTAGTTGAATTAGGATTAATTTCTTTTGTTATTTTATACTTGTATCTTCTAGCCGATATGATTTGTCCCTTATTCTATGGGATTTTATGTTATTGGTTTCAGAAAGTTATTAGAATTAGGGTTTTTTTTATAATTAAGATTAAGAAGTTGATTTAGACTAGACTTCTTATTTCAATTATTATAAGGGCCATTAAAGCTCTTCATTAATGTAAACCTTAATTTTCAAAATTTTCATGGAATTGCTTATTTAAATATAAAATTTTTAAAACTTTTTATGAAGAAGCAGGTTAATGTTCTTCTGCAGCTCTAGTTATTTCCATTATCTTTTTTGTAACTTTTTTATTTTTATTTGTTCGTAGGCGAACTACGCTCTTTAGTAGACTGGGCATCTATTTTCCTTGATTTACATGCTACCTACTTACACACTGCTTGCATGACACAAATCCTCCTGCACACACTATTCATGTATGCATCGATTAAAAAAGTTATATCCTCTCCTTTTTGTGCAGAAATGGTACACCAAGGCAACCTTCACTTGTTCCCCTTGCTAGGGCGTGCTTGGTACTTGACCCATCCCGGGTTCCTCTTGAAGCACTTGAAGGTCTTACAGAATATTCTCATATCTGGATCCTTTATGTTTTTCATCTTAACACAAACCTGGAGAAGTTGTGGAAGCATCCAGCTAAACCTAAGTTTAAAGCAAAGGTTTACAGTGTAGTATTCTTAATTAAAGTATTGTTTAAATGGAATGCTGTTAATTCATGCATATTTCCAGGCTTTTTAAGAAAGGGTTGTTGAAAGTGATTAGCATAATTTATTTTTAATCAACACATATGGTATTATTACAGGTTAAAGTACCTAAACTGAAAGGTGGCAAGATAGGAGTCCTTGCTACAAGATCTCCGCATCGACCTTGCCCCATTGGCCTTACTGTTGCAAAGGTACTGTGATGTACATGCATAGATAACCACTTGGAGAATACACACATGCACGAACATTATAAAATAGATGGACCACAGATACGTAGTAGAATTCTATTCATTCTCTTATTCCAAGCAGGCACGTGAATCAGTTTTCTTTTTATTGAAGAAGGCTCTAGCTTGTAATATTGTTGGATGGCATGCATTTTTGATACGCAATATTATGTTCTTGTTATACTTAGGGTGCCTCAGGCCTTACAATATATGATAATTTTCTAATCAAAGCTGTTTTGTTCATATTATGGGCCTTAGAAACCTCAACCAAGATAAACGTTCTGAATTATTTAAATTTGTTCGATACTTCACATTGAAGTTTAGTGTATGCTGCATAGTCATTGTAAGTCATCCCACTCTTTCATACAGCTTCTGTGTTCTAGGTGGAAGCAGTGAATGGGGGTGTGATTCTGCTGTCTGGTGTGGATCTGGTTGACGGCACGGTATGTTTTTCCATCATTTGTTTGCTTCAGCCACATTATTTAAGTCGTCCATGAAATTTTTAGTTCTCATGTGACTGTTTGGGAACTATTGCAAAATTTGCAGTTCGGATTATAACTTTTGCTTATGGTTTGAGTGTTGACCTTTCTTAACAGCCAGTACTTGATATCAAACCTTATCTACCATATTCCGACAGCATCCAAGGAGCGATGGTACCAAAGTGGGTAACGGTATTTCCTCTACAAGTCTATGTTATTGTTCAATGTGCTTTACATATGCATTTACAAAAATAACCCTTAGAGAATAACAACTTTGCATCATAGTAATATTGGTTTTTAGGATAATATACTATAGGTGGTGTTCCCACTTTGGGATCTTCTGATTTTGTGATGCTTTACACCATTAAAGAACTTATTTCTACTTCTTGTTGCTGCTCATGTCTTCTCAAGCTTCTTGTTGCTTTTGTAACTATGATCATGGGTCAAGATCTCGGAAATCTGATACGTATCGTCCAGGAGGCATGGACGATATACATTCAAAGTATCGTTCGAGATTTTGAATGTTACACTGTCACTTAAGTGGCACCCACTTTTTAACTATCTCGGATGATACTTTGAATGTATCATCTGAGATTTTGAAAAAACAAAATCTCGGACGATACAAACGATTCCATCACCTTATCGTCCGAGATTTTGGATGATTGTTTACGGGAATGATACAAAGGCTTTGTATCGTACCGCTAGGTGGCGATACTGTTGCCTTTATTTTTTAAAGCCGATCTGAGGGACGCATCACTGCTTCACCACATAACACAGGAAATAAAATTACATTTTAAACAACATATCAAATAAACTGATCTTTGAAGATGGAGAGATGCACAACCAAGAAGACCCATGCAGAGCTCCTAAACTATCAAACACAAACGACTCTCAAAACATATATTTCTTATAATATTCAAGCGCTTACAAATATCACTTGATTCTCAGAACCACTTCTTTTGATTACAAACTTTACCTGTTGGTGGTGTGTTGTAGTTCAATGACAATAAGACTACACACAATATATATATAGCCTAGATCTTAAACCTAACATTAAATGACATTCCCTAGTACATTGTACCACCTTTACTTTTTCAAGTAAACATCACAACTTTCAAAATAACTTTACATCTTCCAAAATGCTTATACATGCTACCACCGAGTTCTTAAAGTCATTTTACTTTTCCACATGACCTTTGATGTAACCAATGCATCTTTTCACTTTTCTAGATTCCAAATACTAAAAATAACATTAATCCTAATTCCTAAAGATTGATTTAATATTCCAACAAACTCCTCTTTAAATCAAACTTCTTCATTGATTACTACGGTACAGATCGTCCCTCGATTTGTGCACTTTGGGCACCTTTGAACACATTTGCAATGGTGGACATGCATCGGATCATGCCCAAATTTTTTGGGTGGTACCTGATCGTACTTGGAAAAGTTGTCGTGGCACCCAATCCCTGGATGGGTGCAACGTGGAGCCACACACGGATGAGCATGTTTCTCTAACACTGCAAAATCCTTTTTTTCTAAAACTGTTTGACGTGGGATAATAGCCTAAAAGGCTAAAACTGTTTTCAAGAACCCTTTTTTCTAAAGAGTCCTAAAAATAAGGTCGTCTTTATGTCCAATTTTTTGCTATAGCTTGGAATAGGGCTTTCGTGAATTTGCAGCTTGTCCTTGTTACCTGTAAAAAAAGGTTTTCCTGCATCAATGCCGGAACCTCAGTTGTTTGAATTGTAACCAAGTCCATTGCTTTTACTATCAAATAATGAAGTTCAACACATTTTATTGGATAAAAAGAATGCTAAGACCAAATTAATGTAATAAGTAAAAACAATCCAATGTTTAAATCTAAGAAGAATTTCTAGAAAAGTTTCTTCTGGACCAGTGTATAATACTTGGTGAAATTGAATCGATCACATATTTTGGTGCTTTGTAAGTATTTAAAGGCTCTGTCATTCTGAAACTAATTAAAAAAATTCTATGCAGGCGGACAGTTCATTAACTATAGCTTCTATTAACTTCTCCCCAGACTTCTCTTTCACTCTCACAAGTTGCTGGGAGACAATAGTAAGTTTTTTTTGCCGATCGAAAGCTCAAATATCCATTGTTTATTTTGAGGAGAAAATATACATTAACTTTACTAGTTTGGAATACCTTTTTTTTTGTCGAAACTAGTAAAGTGCTGCAAACTTTTAAGGTTCAACATGGTCACCATCTTAAAAGCAATGTAGGCTACAAAATTCTTTGCCATAATCCAATTTCTTTAGGTCAAACATACTTCGAAGTTGGTTAACCAAGGATTACAAGTATATGTGTTAGTTTTTGCTTGTACGCTTATGATATTAGAGTCAATTTTATTTGAATTTTGATGCACTGAAGTTTTATCATTTCTATGCCCAGTGCAAGGGAAAATGGTTTGATCAGATACATTTCGGGTCAAAATGGCTTGAAATATCTACATTTCGTTATATACACTGAAATATAGAGTTGGGAAAGGATAAGTTTTGAAATTCTGTGCACAGCCAGTTTGTAATTCAGCTATGAAACTGACAGTATAAGCAAGTAGTTGAATGGGGAAGAGGCAATTGTTGGCTGATTAAGGCAGTCCAAAGATGGATAAATGTTGTACTGTAATCATGTTTCTCAGGTCATCTTCGCACGTGGCATCATATTGTACATCGGTCCAGATCATTTATGAGGAAGGAGGCCGCCATGTGAATTGACCATAGATGAAAGAAATCACACCTTCCTGTCCAACCAAGGGCTCAGGAGCCTGTACAAGAAAATTGAATATGAATATAGGCAATGGGCCATATTTAATTAGGGTAAGTGCATTTATCAGATGCGGATGTTTATTTAACCCAATATAATTTTGTTGGCTATTCCAGTCCACATGATAACCTTCCATGTAGATGATCTGGATTAATGTACATCGATGGCACCTGTGGTATAGAGTCTATAAACCATTCAAACGACCGAAGTGATCTGCCCCAAGCACCCAATACCAACTCCCTAAAGTTTTTTTTTTTGTTTTTTTGTTTTTTGTTTCAAGTTTCACTTGTGGTCATTATGGGGACCAGTGTGTTTGGCCCAATTATCCTGTCTTTATAACGTCTATTATCCAATGAGCAATCACCCTTTCTTTCATCTCCTGAATGATCAATAACAGGTGCATTTGTTTTCTCACAACTCAGATGACTAAATTGTAGCCTTTATGACATTTTTGAATTGATCCCGAATTCCTTACAAGGCAGTTGGGGTTAAATTTTGGCTCTTTCAGGAAAGCGGTTTTGTTAGTGGAAACTCATGAACATCTGTAAAAAGTTTTATAAACTAGCTGCTTCAAGTTGTGCACATGCTCATAATCGATTGTTCACCTTGTGGATGCCTTCCATCCAAAAATCATGGCAAATAATTTGATTATGGAATCCCGTGAAAAATCGTGAAAGAATTTATTGAGTACCTTAAGCAGGTGAGTGATCGGACAATTACAACAATCCAATTTTGGGGCATCCCTTGTGGGCATGGTGACAAAGTTTGGAATTGGCAACAATTCGGCAAGTGGTCAGTTCAGTTTAATTTAGATACAGGATTATGAAACAATAAAAAGTTATTAAAAAACTATAAAGATATATGTTAACCTATTTAAAATAAAAAATGATGTTTTTAAGCAATAAAATAATTGTAGATTACATAATCCACATGCATCATAAATTCAGAATCGTAAGAAATAAATACAAAGAATGATCAAATAATGTATCACAATAAAGTTTTTTTGGAAAAATTCAGAAAAAATCTGGAAAAGTTTGAAAAAAATTCGGTGAATCACTGACTTGACCAATTAATCGGCGAAAAGTTCAACACATCCTATTTGGAGAATTGTTCTAAATATTTGATTAATTCGGAGAATTTTGTGATAAGGACTATGGGTAGGAATGATTCATACAAGGTAATTGTGTGTAGGTGATGCACCAAAATATTACCTAATTGACAAAGGCTGATGGAATGTGCACATATGGGTTGCTCATTAGCGTTTTATTTTTGCAGGAGAAATGGTCAATCTATTCTTCTCCAGATGAGTTTCAAAGCTTGATCAAGCAGGTACTTTCCTGGGATATAAGGTCACTCTCTCAACGGAATCGACCACATCCTGTGCGTTTAAGGAAAAAAAGCCAAGTGGAAGCGGGTGGTGCTGTGTTGGAATCGGACAGTGACGGAAATTCTGAATCAGAAGTTTTTGGCGGAAGTGGAGAATTGCTATGTCCTTTGACAGGGGATGTAATGTATCACTTAATCTTGGAAGGAGTCGATGTTTCATACAGGATTGACAGTACCGGAAATGTCAGTGTAGAGAAGGCCTCAGTTTTCTCTGAAATCAAAATCAATTGTGCGAATCGCTGCACTTACACTATGTGGAGAGAGAAACTTGGTAGGTAGTTAACATAAGATCTATTTCTCTTGTCGTATCTTGTTTGGGATGAAAGAAAATTACTTGTCTCGGAAGAGGACCAGCAGACCTATTATTTTTTTTGACAGTGAATGATTGTTCCGTTGGTACTCTGGCCCAAGCCTTGACTGTTGTTTCTGTTCATTTAATCCAGGCACAAGGTATTGATATGCACCATCCAGATTTCCCACATGAAAGGTCACCATTTGAATTGGGTGAACTGCATCCATGGTGAGAGATTTCCTTTCTGCGTCAATGATGACAAGTTGGTATTTGGTGTTTGGCATGTTGGACTATTCTAAACAGTGTTGACAGTTGGTGTTCAAGCCACAAACTATAAATAGTGCTCAATTCTTTTATAGTTTACAACATGGTTCAAATGTTTCGGTTTCGGTCCCCACTGAAACGAAACGGAAATCCAAAATTCCGGGTTCTTTTGTATGGGATTGAAGTTTTCGGCCGAAATTTCAGTTTTGGTCCATCCCGAAACCGAAAAGAAATCCAAAAATTTGATCCTTGGTTTACAACATTGTCTGATTGAAATGAACGGTTTGTAGGTCGACATGATTACTATTCCTTGATACCACATATATGACATTGATTGTTGAAACGCTAAGCCTAATCTTCTTACCCAAGCAGCTAATACCATCTCTGATGATCTATACAATTTTTATTTATTTATTTATGTAAAAATATTATTTTTAGGTTGACATGATTTTCTGATTAATTTTTATTTGGACCAACAGTCTATCCAGATGTGGTCGGGCTGCATGAATGATCTGATCGATCATGATGCATGACACGTACGGCCACATTACACTACTCCAGGCATGACTAATAACAATCTTAATGCAAATAATTAGACATAATTAACTCATAATTTGTTTAGTAATTTTGTGCAAATCATAAGCTATTCAGGTAGTTAGATAAAACCAGAAAAAAAAGAAAAAAATCTAGTCTCAACTCCTTGCTGGTGTTTGCTCTGCCGAGGTTGACTGGTCTTCATGTGTCTCGGGTAACTCTACAGCTTCTTGAGCTGCTTGTTGAACTACTTGAACTTCTTGTTGAACTACTTGAGCATCTGAAGCATTACTATTACTTGTAGGTTGGATAGTTACTGGTTGGACAGTTACCGAGTCTCCTGCTGCTCCATCATCAGGTACTATTCTACTGTCTGATTCTGAATGGATGGTTGCTAAGACATCCCTTTTCTTGAAAAGGAGGGTTAAAATGAAAGTGACTAGAGCAGAGGTTGAAGCAATTGCAGTAATGAGGAAAAGACCCCTAAAACTATTGAATGTTAGGCTATTCGACGGCGAGATCCCGCTACTGCTGCCACAAGTTGTCTCATGCTGAAACCATGCCTGTTCGATAGCCACCATTGTATCTCCCTCTGTTATGTTTAGAATTGCCCTCGAAACGTCGCCCACTAGCGGGGAACCAATGGGGAAAACCTGTAAAATTATGAGACAAGCTCAATTGACAATCTGAGGATGAAGATATATAATTATATAAATAGGAGAGAGAGAGAGAGAGAGAGAGAGAGAGAGAGAGAGAGAGAGAGACTCACAAATCCAAAACCATCAGTCTTGTAAGTAGGGCCAACCATGGCGTATTTATCGCAATTTTGCACGAGAAAGAGTTTTAAGTAAGGGATCTCGTCAAAAATGGCGGCGACACCGCCATTACCACTTCCTTTATCGAGAGCGTCAACATATTCTTGGGGAGAATTATAGACCCTCAGCTTAGATTCAGGGAACTTCATCCTATTCAACCATCCCTGCATAAACGATCCCTGCTGATAACCAACGTAGTCCCCATTCTTTAGAAGCTGGTTCACATCAGTAACAGTTGGTTGGAGCTGTTGTACTGTTAGCATTGATGTTAAACTGGCAGTGTAACTAGAGGTCAATATCAAGACCACGAAGAACCATATGATCAACACGAACCTAGAGAAGTTGCTCTTCACCTTCTCTTCTGCACCACCAATCATTTGATTTGATTATTCACTTAACATAAATTTTGTACTATAAGCAGCACAACCCTACACTACTTTAGTTAGAAGCAGGGATTTAGAGACTGATATATAATATAACGGTATATCAGGTATCAGCTGGGCCACAGGCCGATGCGTATTTGACATATATATATATTGGATATGCATCGTCCAAACCAGTTGATATTAAAGTACCATTTTATTTTAAAATATTAAATAAAATATTAGAAGAAAAAAAATAAAAATACAAATTGTCAATGGGCTTATTGGTATTTTGGCTAGTTTATGTCTGATGCATATCGGATATTTGAGCTATTTGAAATCATAGCAATCGGGATGCATATCGTGTCGGATGGGGCCTAACCCACTACATATCGGGCGATATGTATGAGATATCGCTGATTTTTAAAACCATGGCTAGAACTCATAAATATTATTTATCTTCAGGGGGCCGTGCTTGGTGCAATGACGTTAGAAATAAATAAATAATATATTATTTATTTATTTCTAATTTTATCTTTAAAAAAAATTCAAATACTGAAATATGTGTAACAAATTTATTTCGGGGCCCACATATGGAAAAGCCAAAGATAACTGTTGACTGCCTTAATCAGATTATGGGCATTGTTTTTGGTCTCAAACTCTCAATCTTCCACACAATAGATTTTGAGATAATGGCACACCTATCAGCCTAAGAATGATCTCCTTTGTCTGATTCAAAGTGGCCAATAGTTTTTAGCTGACGTGAGATTAAATTTTCCTAATGGCACTCATCTAATAGGTAATCCCCCATCACACCATAGACCTTTACAGAGATTTAGGAGTAGAAGAATGACCACTGAACTGTGTGCAAATACGAGCGTGGAGAAGGAGAACCATAGGATGATGCCTAGTTGCTGCACAGGGGAGCCACCGAATTGGGAGTTGCCGCATCCACGTTCTAAAATCCACACAACAATGCCAGTTATAACGAAGGCAGCTCCAATTGCCAACCACAGATCCATGGTCAACGGTTCCAAGAAGATCCATGCGTTCTTATGCTTGTCGTCTTTGATTGGGACCATCATGGACACCCCAGACTCCGTGTACGGCAATGTAAAGTCAACATACAAAGATCGGTTGGCTATGATCGTTGTATCTCCCATCACCGCGTCATATTTCTGCTTTCCACCATCTCACCAACAACAAAAAACAGTGACTAATAAGTGTTAGGTTCCATAAAATCTGGATCATTCATTATATATCTTCTACTACCATTTGATAGCCGAGGGAAGCACCGTTTAGCTGGTGATTGCCATAATTCACTGAGTTTTTCCCACAAGAATCTATTACCTGATCCTTGCATTAGAGCCATTGGATCTTGCTTTTACCACATCCTACAACTATATTCTCAAATGGGATGTTAAGCCTATATATATAGACTAGTTGGATGTACCGGTCCATGGGTCCATGCTCAAGGGAAAATAACCCTTTTTAATCGCAATTAATCACATTCATATAAGTAAAACCGACTAATATTTAATAACTTTTTGCTAAACGCATTTCAGTGTAACGCTGGATTGAGTATGAGGCTCATGCCTCGTACGCTCTCGCTCTCGTCGTTACATGTTATGCTTTTTGCAGCCAAGATGTGTCGGTTGGGTTAGTAGCATCCAAACGTGCCTTAAGTGCTTGTCGTCAAAAATCAACTAACCTTAAGATGAACTTGGTAAATGAGATCATTGTAAGTTCCAGCAGGGCTCCCCTCAGCATTCTCAAAGGGGTGGAACTCATAAGGTACACTGTAACGTAATGACCCCATCACCGCGTCGAACACATCTCTACAGAATCCGGTGACTGTTGACACATTTGTGATCGGATCATGTTCCACCTTCACAAATTGGCTGAACCCGTCTTTCACCGGAACACCGATCTTAAGCTTATTACCATTCGTCGGTAGCACCCAACCCTTAGGCACCTCCGTTGATTCTCCCGGCCAAATGATCGGTTTGAGATCTCTAACTGAAACCGAAGATGGGTTCACTTTCTCGGAAATTCCATAAGTCGATGTCCAAAACCCGACCACTCTCTCCCCCTTCCCAATCAAATTAACAATCTCGAAGACCGGACCCTGCAATTGCCCGTCAACTAGATGGAATTCGCCGCTCAGGCCTCTAAATTCGGTCATCAATAAAGCTTCTATAAGTTTTGGACCTGTCTGAGAAACTCCTATACTTTCTAGCTCAGTTGTGTTGTTAGAAGTTTCTGAGGGCATCTGGAAGCTGAGGTTCTCGGCCCTAACCTTCTCCGCGGCCATGGCTAATGCCCAAACTGTATCATAAGCCCATAACCCGAAAAGGCTTAGCTCAGCCTTTTCTACTTCCGGGTTATCGAGAAGAAACCTTCTTTTCCACATCACAGTGAAATTGCCTAGCCTTTTTGATTTTGGAACGTAAGGCCTAACGCCTAAGACACCTTGCATCGATTCGAGTACCGATGAATCCATGGAACTCACGAGATTTGTTAGCCCATCTGTTATAATCCACACGTACTCTTTGCTCATCATGCCCACTTCATTTGCCTTGTTAAAAAGACGGGAACCCAAAGAAGAACCCATGTGGATGACGAAGACCCTGGTCTGCATTGTCATCAACTTGTACAGCTCGGCGAGGATATCGGAGTCTGTGGCCCATGGAGGTATGACACTTCTGTATGGAATACGGGTGTTGATCTCCGTAAAGGCGTCGGCCAAATAAGGCATAATTCCATGTCCGTAATCGGTGTCTTCATAGATGAGAACGACCTCGCGCCACCCAAAGGCTTCAACTATGGCAGCAATGGGTTTTGCCTGAGACGAGTCATTTTGAGCTGTACGGACAAAATAAGGGTTTAGAGTGGAAGAAAGAGAAGGGCTAGTGGCGGAGAATGAAACGATAGGGACGTGAGCTTTGTCTCCCAGATCAACCATAAACTTCGCTTGGGCGGATGTTTCCGGGCCAATGATCGCTTGCACTTGTACATTTTTCAATAGGTCTAGGGCTGCATTCACCAAGGGAAAGAAGATATAAATAACAAGTCCAATTAAACCACCCAAAGAAGAAAGAATCTGATCGAGCCATCGAGGTCTGTTATGTTGACTTTGTTTAACGTAGAGTTTATGTTGGGGGAGTTAACCAAATCATGCCTCAAGAAGTGGAGGTTCTTAGTTCAAATGACACCCCTTGGTGTTGCATGTATCCGGTGATAAAATTCCAACGAGCCTAAATCAACCCTCACAAAATCGGCTTGCAAGGTGAGGTTTGCCCAAATTATGCATAGCCCAAGACCTCCAAACTCACAACCAATGTTGGACTATTTTTAACATCCGAAACTTAGTCGGATGCTATCGGAGGACATGCAGTTTAACTCTGTGGACTCCAAAAAATGAATATTCAAGGCAGGGCAATTGAACTTGATGTCAAACGATATCTGGAGCCCTTTGGAAATTGCACAAACTTTCACAATTTTCATTTTTATACTAATACATGTACCCAAGATCTGCAATTTCCAAGGCTGGAGATATGGTTGGACTTCAAATCCAATTCAACTAGTTGGCCCTAACTATTGCCCCGTCAAGGTATCTTCTCTGCGGGCATGTTTGGATAAAAACACGGGAAAATAAATTAAAATTTTTATATTTTTCTATGGATACCTAAGTTGTAGGAAATCATGAGATTTCTTTGTTTCTCTTTATTTTCCACTGTTTGAATAATCACATTGCTAGTTGGGAAAACATAGGATTAAGCAAATCTTATGTTTGGACACATATGCAGGAAATTAATTATAAGAAAATAAGATATCCTAATAAAAAAAATAGCCAAATGACCAAAAAATTATATATGTATTAATTTTTTTTTTTTTTTTTTTTCTCTTTACATATCTTAGTGAATTGCTCTAGTAGTTGACTTAGTGCTTTGTATAGGTTAGGTTCTAGATTCAAACTTTTTTATGTGTAATAAATTATTTATTATTTTTTTAATTAATTATACTAGAGCATATATATCATATATGTGAGTATATAACTCTACAATATAGTAAAGCCCCCTTGTGAAAGAAATCTCTCAAAAAATTTATAATTTAGTTTAAAAAATTAAAGAAGAAATATTTGTTATAAAAACAAATAGCATAGAAAAAATTATTTAAAGATTTTTAATAATTTTAGGTGGTAAGATAATTTTGGATGAATTAGTAACAAATTTTTAGAAAGTTTAGATAGTCAATTAACCACCTAAGTCATAATGTGGCTTTATCTATGATTTTTGGTGATGTGTGCTATATATAATCAACATCAGACCGTCTGATAGGGGCGTCATGCTCTTAAGATCTATCATGAGGAAGATTGAAAAATAAAATTAATCTCCATCATCTGATTCAAATCAATCGATGATTTTCGTCCGTGAAAAAATAGTATGATATTACTAAATGGGTGAAAAGAGTCGTACGAATAAGAAATCCAAAGAGTCGGAGATAGAAAACTGAGGGACCTCCTCAACATTTGTTATCAGATTTTTACGAGAATATATTTTGACCCTTTAAATGTCATTCAAACAATAAAAATCTTGGCAATTCATTTTCCGGTATACAAGATTTTCCTTATTTCCCTTTCTTTCCATTGAAATTGTAGTAAGAGCTTTTTACTATGAGCCAACAACTCTTAGACAATGAGGTAACTTTTTGCGCTTTAAAATTTGCGCGTCTGAAAGTCCACTCATTGCATAGCTGATGAGGCTCGACCCGTTGTCTGCAATAAACTAATGGATCACTATTGACAAATTTGCCTCCAATCGATACCATAGTACGGCCTTAACCCAATCGTTAGACGTTGACCGCATGACACCTTAAAAATTAGATATAAGTGAAAATAGGCCACTGTTATATGAAAGACAGGTTTTATACAGACAAAGTGTAGGCAATTGATGTGAGTCGAAATATTTACTGGAAATGTCGTGGGATTCAATTAATGCTGGTGAATACAACAGTCATGTTGCATCAGCCGCTTGCTTTTTGTCCGGGGTTCAGCCGCTTGAATTTTATCTTTATCAAATTTGTCAATTTATAATTTTTCATAGAAAAAAGATTTAGGAGATAAGCTTTGCTTCATATGATAAAAATAATAAAAATAATAATAAATTGACACGCTCCATCGATGTAAGAAGAGCAGTCTTTGATATTCAAGTTTTTCACACTACAAAAAATAAGACTATTAGCGATAGTCAAAAATTGCCGTTATTACCAAAAAAACTATTGCTAATATCCTTGTCGCTAATAGTCTTAATAATCTTTAATAAATTTTTAGTTAATAACTGCAGAAAATTAATATTAATATTTTGTTGTGTCAAGTTAGATGAATGCCAATCATGGGTCAAAATATTAGACAATATGATACCGATATATATCGTCCGATATGTATCGTTTTTCAGGGTCAACGATACGATAAAAATAATTTTTATTAAGTGCCCACAAAAGAAATCAAATTATCGGACGATATGGTCAAATTATCGAATGATAATTTAAAAATATTATTCGATAATATTGACCTTGACCCTTAAATGGTCAAATTATCGTCCGATAATTTGAAAATTTCTTGGTGGGTCCCTCAGCTCACGTGATGCACGCACTACAAAAAATAAGACTATTAGCGGTAGTAAAAAATCGCCGCTATTAACAAAAAACTGTCACTAATATCTTTGTCGCTAATAGTCTTAATAGTTTTATTGTTAATAGCGGCAGTTTTTTGCAACAAAAAATTACTGCTTTTTCTGTGCTTTTTCTTCATTCTTCGATTCCTCTTCCTCTTTTTTTATTTTTGGTTTTAAGGTGTTGAATCGATGTCGAAAAGTGCGATATCGGATAGTAAATGAGTCAGTCTCACTCAAGTGGTACCAAATAAATTCTGAAATATGTATTAAATAAGTCTTATAAAAAATTGAAACAGATAGAAAACTATTAAATATAAATTTTCTAATTTTTAGAATATTTTTTTGCCGATACATTGAATGTATCAGACGATATTAGATACATATCGTCGTAGAGGTTTCGACGATATGTATCGAAATTTCAATATTTTGATCAATATGCCAACTTTTGAGAGGATTTTACCTCCATAAGAGATGAAATGAAACTTTTATATCTTCAAATGTTGACCGAATAGTGTTATGTAGTGAACAATTTTTATAGATAATTTTGTTAGTAGTTTATGTGGTGCCATGTGACTGACCGCACACATAGTGGGACCCAAATATTATAGTCACCCAAATAGTGCCATATAAGTTGTTTGTAAAATTATTTATAAAAAATTATCCATCATTTATAATTTTATCATATTGATTACATATCATTAATGCTAACAATAAAGGCATGGAGATGTGACGTTAACTTTGAATCATTCAAATTATTTTTGAAACTACTTGAAATGTTCAATTAAATAAAGAAGGTGGAGTGCATGGGTGTGAAGCTGACGTCTGCCTCTCCGCCTTCTACAGTCGTATTCGTCCCCAGCCATGGTCCCCCTTAATTTTATCAGAATGATTGCTACTGATTTAAATACAAAATTATTTTTTTAATCTTAAACCATCAAAGTATAGTTTACTATTATGTCATGATGCATAGGGTCAATCACAATTGTCCATGATCAAAGAATTTGTCTCAACAACCATTAGAACATGTCTCAACTAAAGAATTTTATCTATATGTACACACTACAAAAATATAAGAGTATTAGCGGCAGTTATTAATAAAAAAGTTATCGCTAATACCCTTGTCGCTAATAGTCTTAATTATTTTTCTGTTAATAACAGCAATTTTTAGCCACAACTAATAGTCTTATTTTTTATAGTAAATCTAGTGACATCTAAATCATTTATTAGGTGAACTTTAATATTAACTACTAAAAACATAAAATAACCGATCATATTAAGCACATACATATTGGGCATACCGATCGAGTTCCAAGCCAATGCGTATCAAATATATTAGATAAATATTGCCTAACTGGTTGATATTGAAATACTTTTCTTTTATTTATTTTTAAATATAACTTAAAATAATTAAAAAAAATTACTTAAAAAGGATATTTTTAGTATTATGCCCGATTCATATTGGCCTTAATTATCAACCGATATTGACAGTTATGAGTAAATATCTATCGGTATAGGTCGATCCTAATACTCATTGAACTAGTGGGTCATTTCAAATCGGGCCACACCTAACTCTATATGTATCAACCTATTTATATCGGATATGGGCGAAATTTAGGACCATGGTGGTAGGTTCAATCTCAGCTTACATAAAAAACAAAAAAGACCTCTCTCTCTTAATGAAAGGTTGACAATATTGTAACTTTAAGGTAGACTAGCTTACTTACCAAATAAAAAATAAGTTCTTTCAAAGCGCGTACATTAAAAGGCTTCAATAAGGGTACATGACTAATTTCAACCATAAAATATAATGGCTAAACAAATCCTAATGAACTTGCTGCACTAAAAAAAATAAGACTATTAACGGCAGCGTGCCATTATTAATAAAAACTGCTGCTATCAATCTTGTCACTACAAAAAACTGCCATTGTTAATCCATTTGCTATAAAAAAATGTTTTAACGGCAAGTTGTCACGGGGTCGCACTTCAGAATCTCACCCTGCGGCGGCACTTAACGCTCACAGTGCTAAGTCACCTACTTCTAATACCAACGCAGGCGTCCTTCAACGCTAGTCAATTCGCGGTGCTTCACTACCGCGTGCAACGAAGCCAACCCATCTACACATCAGCTCTGATACCACCCGCCTAGAGGACGGAAACTCCCCCAATGTGGTTGCCTCTATTTCGCGGCCTACCACCTAGCTTATCGTGCCCCTTTACGACACGCTATATTGCACTACTGTGCTAAACTTGGTCTGCTCAAGCTTCACCCTGTGCACTGCACTAGTACTTCGCTTCGCAACAGTCTTGGCATGCAACTTCCCATGCCACCATGTCATGCTCACATACCGAACCAAGCCCACAGCCTTGTGCCTCATCGTGCTGCCGTGCTCAACAGAGTCCCACACAATCCTCATGCTAGCGTGCTCTACTGAGTCCCTCGCAGCGCTTGTATTCTCACGAGGTTGCCCAGCCGTATGCACCGCGACGCGTAATCCAGAGTCATACATCAACCTCACCAGGGTTCCGCACGACATCGCTGCCTCGACGTCCTAGGCCCACCCTTTCAGGACTAGGAGACACTTGCGCCCCCTCTGGCAACGCAAGACCCTGTGTGCGGGGGAATAGCTCTCTAGCTCCCTTCCCCTATATAAGGGTAAAACAGTCATTCAGCCAAAATGGTAGGAGGACCTCAAACCCCATGGTTTGACATACCACAACGCCTCTTGCATCGCTAGCCCACCTTAGCTATGTCACGTCCGTGTCGCCTCCGCGTCCTACCCCCATGCCACCGTGTCGCATCCTCGCAGTGCGATCACGTCGCTAGGCCCACTTGGCCCTATATCGTGTGCCCTCCTGGCACCACATGTCGTGCCCCAAGTACCATGCTGCCAGCTCGAGTATTGGCTCCGTCACAAAGTGCTGCTGAAACACCTTATTTTTGTAGTGTTGGTTTTCGTATTAGGGCCTTGGGAAGGGCATGTTTGGATTGGTGTCTAGCCCGATTAGGCTTGATTGGGGGTTTAAACACTGATACATATTATCTGAATAGGGGCTGGGTTCTCAGCTGATACGTATCAATCAAATGTGTCAATATTAAAGGATTGTGTTTTTCGCTTTATAGTATTAAATAAATTCTATAATTTGAAATAAATAAAAAAGTTGTCTAGAAGATATTTGAGTATGATGTCCCACTCATAGGATGCATATAGGCCGATATGACTCAATATAGGATCTGATAAGATCCGATAGTTGAGTGATTTGACCCTATATAACGAATTAAGAGTAATGTCAGATATGTTGGGTATTTGTGACCCACACAATAACTTTACTTTTTTCCTATTTTAATTAAAATATGATTGACTAAAAACTTTGAGTTTTACTTGTAACGTGATTCCACTCCACGCAACTTAAGGAGTTGGTTTCAACTTGATTGGTTTGTGGAAAGCCAATCCCTATCTTCTAGTGATACATCTCTCTCTTGAATCCTTAATGGATTAGGATTCAAGGGCATGCTATATAAGAGGACAACGTCCCCTCTTCATCTCCACTCAATGCAATTGTGCCCATCACATAGAGGGAGATAGAATTGTCCTCAAGGAATTCTACGGAGGCGGCTTCTCTAACTTTATTGGAGAATATTCTCTCAAATAAGGTACGCCTAAATTCTTGATTGAAGATTAATTTACCTAATATTTCATTTATCTAACAATTGATATCAGAGCCCGATTAGGGCATATTTTTTTTTTTGGCACCCTTTTGGCCGACGGTCCGGTGCCGAGGCCGACTGGACGGCACACCGGACCGTCAGGCCCGGTGACCAGAAAGGGGTGGTGGTCGGATTGTTGATACGGCAACATATTCAAAAAAAATAAAAATAAAAATTTTGGGCATTGTTAGCCAATGGTCCAAGGCCCATCGAACGATTGCATCGGATCATTCGGACTGCAGTGACAAGAATCGGTGTTGAGCCCAAAAGGTGAATACCTCCGCAATTCAAAATAAAAATAAAAATAAAATTTGCAATCCTTTATGCCGACGGTCCGATGCCGTCCGACACCGTCCGGCCACCGGACTGGCACCGGGGCCGACCGGACTGCTCACCGGACTGTCGGCCAAGGTGACTGGTCAGGGGGCGCGGTTAAGCCCCATGAGGGCGGCCACTGTTGCCTCTGCATTTGCTGTAAAAAAAAAAAAAAGAAAAAAAAAATAATAATAATAAATTTCTGTAGAAGATGAATAGTGTTAGGGTTAGGGTTCTCGGACCCGGTCGGGTCCGTGCCGGCCCACCTGACCCGGTAATCCGGCCCTGTACTAGACCCAACTGAATCGGGTCCTCTTCGGCCCAATGACCCGACCCATGACCCGGCCCACTGACCCGACCCAATGTCCCCGACCCATTGACCCCGCCCCATGACCTGTGTATTGACCCACGACCCAAACCACTTCTATTCAGTGTTTGTTTGCATCCCCTATACTGCACTGCTTCCGCCGGCTGCAAATAAAGATTTAAAACTCAGAACTTGTTTCTGCCACCAGATTGAACCATTTTCGACTTAAACTTTAAAATGCGATATCTTGAGATATACAACTCTGTTTCGCGCATATGACCTATCGATTATTCTCTACACGACGAGATCCGCACTTTGGACTAGTTTATGGGATTGTTTAACACTGTTTTAGACATAAAAATCCCAGTCAAAGGTTAATAAATTAATTTTTTATTCTAAATGCATAGTTGAACCCTTTTGAATATTCTGTATGAATACTCTTACACTATCATGTCATTGTTTGTAATTATTGCATGTGCATCTTCACTTTATGACTCTCTTTTTCCTTAAACTTTGTATATGATTATTTTTAGGGTATGAAACATTGAACTAATGACATGATAGAATGCCTAAGAACTTTAGTTCAATATATAAAGGGGTTTAGATAGAATGGTAAAGCAATCGTTTCAGGATGCGTAGCCATAGTAGGTTTGTAGTCTGCCCAAAGGTGACCGATCTATGGAGGACACGTTATCCTTAAATTTTGAAATCCTATTTCATTACGATTGCATGTGCATTCGTCTATGTGAACTACTATTTCTGGCCAAAGCTGATTTAGAAAATTCGAGTAGATAGAATGAGTAGAATAGTCATATGTGTCTAGGTGAGAGAGGAGCGACACTTTTGGCCTAAGCTGATGGATAGCTTCAATCAAACCAAAAATACATCTGACTTGGTCTATGTGTGTTCCTAAACACAACTTAGGGAGACTTACGATAAGTCAAAGCTTCTGCCCAAAGGTGATGCTGAGACAATGAGTGAAGTCTGTCCCTCAGAGTGAATGTTCCTTTGCACATGCTTGTTTACACTCTGATTAATTCAACCTTGACTCCGGGTATGAATTTTTATTTTATAAAGTTTCAATTGAACAACGTGCTGATAGTTATTCCTTTTCATATCAGCTATGGACGGATCACTTTTACATCAACAGATGACCAGTATTGAAAAACTTAATGGCACTAACTATAACTCTTGGCGAATGGGTCTTGATTTGACCCTTGGATATATGGACTATGACTTTGTTCTCTCGGAGGACGAGGCAACTTTATCGTCCAACACCACTAAAATTCAAAAGGCCCAATATGCTCGTTGGGATAAGGAAAATCGTATGACAATGATGATCATACGCGCTTCTATTACAGAACCCATTAGAGGTGGTATTAAAACTACTGAAACAGTCAAAGAATTGTTGAAAATCATCCAAGACCAGTTCGTTGGAACAGTAAAGTCCTTACAGTATGGATACTTAGTGAAATTGGTCAATATGTGATATGATGGAAACAGAGATGTGCGAGAATTTATTCTTAAAATGCCCATGTTGGCTATGAAACTTAAAGAACAAGGAATTACAATCGAAGATGTCGTAGTGCATCTAGCCGTTGCTTTTCTTCCTAAGCAATTTGATACCTTTAAAGCGAATTACAACGCTTAGAAAGATAAATGGGACTTGAATCAATTGATCTCCATGTGCGTAATCGAAGAAGAGAGGCTTCGTGGAAACAAAGTCGAGTCTGCTAATTTTGGCCATAATCATCCCTATAATCCGGCTTATAAGCCAGCTCACAAGAAGAATTTCAAGAAGAAGGGTCAGAACCAAAACTTTCACAATGGCAAAGGAATTAAGAGAGACTCCAAGCTCAAGGCAGTTAAGGTAAACGATGATGATGGCTGTCATTTCTGCAAGAAGAAAGGCCATATCAAGAAAGATTGCTACTTGTGGAAAAATATTATGAAGAAGCAGCGAGGAGGTATTAACTTCGCACATGTCTGCTTTGAATCAAATCTAATAAATATTTCAGAAGGTTCGTGGTGGGTTGACTCAGGTGCCTCTGTGCACGTTTCTCGTTCTTTGCAGGGGCTAATCAGCAGGAGAAGCCCAAGACCGAATAAGAGGTTTTTCCTCGGAAATGAACAAACGGTTAAAGTTGAGGCCGTTGGGACTTACCGCCTTGTTTTAGACTCTGGACACATTTTGATACTGCAGGATGTTTATTTTATTCCTTCATTCAGACGAAACCTTATTTTCATATCTAGATTGCTTGGTCATGGATATTGTTTCACCTTTTCTGGCAATGATTTATCTATTACTCTGCATTCTGTTTTAGTAGGACATGGTTTATTGACAAACGGGTTATTTCAGCTATCTCTTGATATTGATTTTATTTCTTCTTCAGTATATGTTTCTTCCACCTCATCCGGGTCTAAGCATTCACTTTTGACAGAAAATTCTTCCATGCTTTGGCATAGACGGTTAGGTCATGCATCCATAAAAAGACTAGAGACTATGGTTAAAAATAACATTCTTAAACCTCTCAATTTTAGTGATTTTGAAACTTGTGTTCAATGTATTAAAGGAAAAATAATAAAACAACGCAAATTTGAAGCTTCAAGATCATCTGAGTTACTGCATCTCATTCATACTGACATCTGTGGCCCTTTCTCTACTCCTTCATATGGTGGGCATCGATACTTTATTAGCTTTATAGATGATTACTCTCGATATGCGTATGTGTATATAATTCATCACAAATCCGAGGCACTCGACATGTTCAAAATCTTTCAAACCGAGGTAGAAAAATAGTTAGATAAAAAGATAAAGAGTCTTAGATCAGATCGTGGAGGTGAATACTATGAGAAAATGGATAAAGACAGTGTAAATGACAGACCCTTCGTCGAATACCTAAAAGAACAGGGCATAGTTCCTCAATACATTGCTCCAGGTACACCACAACAAAATGGCGTCTCTGAAAGGAGAAATCGTACATATCAGGATGCTATACGGGGTATGATGAGTTTTTAAGATCTTCCTGAAATTTTTTGGGGAGAAGCTCTCAAAACAATGGTTTACATTATAAATAGGGTACCTTGTAAAGCAGCTCCTGAAACCCCTTACAAAATTTGGACAGGTCACAACCCTAGTTTGAATCATCTCCATGTGTGGGAATGCTTAGCTGAAGCAAAACTTTATAATCCTGAGTTAAAGAAACTTGATCCTTGTACTGTCACATGTTACTTTATAGGTTACCTAGAGAATACTCGAGCCTACAGATTCTAGTGCCCTTCAAGACCACTAGAGATTGTGGAGACTTCAAATGTAAAGTTTCTTGAAAATAATATTCCTAGTGGGAGTCAAAGGAGGAGAAACATGATCTTTGAAGAAGACCGAAATATTATTTTACCTATTCCTGTTGGCCCTTCTTTACCTACCTTTTCTATGGCTCCTATTCCCTCTGAGCCTTCAATATCTGTATTTGTTCCTTGTGTTGAGCCTTCAATATCTGTATCTGTTCCTTGTGACATAGGGACATCGAGTGCACCCACTATGACTCCATCTCATTCTGAAGAGCAACCAATTACTTTAAGAAGATCCTCTAGAGAGCGAAGATCTGCCATACCATCTGATTATGAAGTCTATTTACAAGAGGATAACGATGTTGATCTAGTTTTCGATGATCCTCCTACCTTCCGCAAAGCTATGGAAAGCGATAAATCTCAATATTGGCAATATGGTATAAATAAGAGAGGAGTTATAATCCATGGAGAAGAATTATGTTTGGGAACTCTCTGCTCTCCTTGAAAGTCACAAAGAAATTAAATGCAGATAGGTTTTTAAAACTAAAAGAGACTCAGAGGGAAATATTGAAAAGTACAAGGCAAGACTCGTTGCCAAAGGTTTTACACAGAGACCTGACATTGACTTTAATGAGATATTCTCTCCTGTCTCTTCAAAAGATTCATTACGGATAATCCTTGCGATCGTTGCACACTACGATCTCGAGTTGCACCAAATGAATGTTAAAACGACATTCTTGAATGGTGATTTTGAAGAGAAAATTTATATGTCTTAACCAGAGGGTTTTGTTGCACATGGACAAGAAAACCTTGTTTGCAGACTGAAGAGATCCATTTACAGATTAAAGCAGGCTTCACGACAATGGTATTTAAAATTTGATAAAATTGTGACACAATTTGGCTTCAAAGAAAATATTATGGACCAATGCATTTGCATCAAAAGGGTTAAAGCGCATTTCATCATTCTTGTTCTCTACGTCGATGATATACTTCTTGCTAGCAGCGATATTCATCTCCTCCCACGAAACGAAGTTTTTTCTCTCAAAAAATTTTGATATGAAAGATATGAGAAATGCTCTATATATTCTTGGAATTAAGATCCATAGAGATCGAGGTGCTGGACTTTTAGGCTTATCGCAGAGAGCTTATATTAATAAAGTTCTCAAAAGATTTCATATGGAAAATTATGCTCCCAGTGATGCTCCTGTTGTTAAGGGCGACATTTTCAATGAAAGTCAATGTCCAAGAAACGAAAGTGAAAAAGTACAAGTAAATGTCTCTAAATATGCTTCTGTTGTTGGAAGCTTAATATATGCAATGGTATGCTTACGACCCGATATTGCGTTTATGGTTGGAATGCTTTGAAGATTCTAACGAAATCCTGGTATTACTCATTTTAAAGCAATGAAGAAAGTCTTATGATACTTGCAACGAACTAAGGATTTCATGCTAGTTTACAGAAGGTCGAGCGAGCTTGCGGTTGTCGGATATACAGATTCTGACTATGCTGGGTGCTTGAAAACTGGAAAGTCCACTTTGGGTTTCATTTTTAAGCTTGCTGGTGGTGTTGTATCTTGGAGGAGCTCGAAATAAAGCATAACCACCGATTCCACCATGTTTGCAGAGTTTGTCGGATGCCATGAGGCTACTCGCCATGCTATATGGTTGAAAAGCTTTATTGGAGAACTAAAGATTATGGATTCTATTGAAAGACCTATTACAATTTATTGTGACAATAAGGCTGCTATAAATTTTATCAAAAGTGGGAGGATTATAAAAAATAACTGACATATTGAAATTAAATACCTTATGGTTCGCGAGAAAGTGGGGGAAGGGATTATTAAAATTCCTCATTTGCCAACTAAAGAGATGATTGCTGATCCTCTTACCAAAGGATTAGCTCTAAAAGTTTTTAAAGCGCATGTAATCCGGATGGGAGTGTTAGATATACTCGATACACTCGAGTACTCTATTTGAGTGGGAGTTTCTACTTCCACAATGCATTATTCTCCTTTTATGATACTTTTTCTTGTAAAATATTATACTTTATTTAATTGATGCATTTATTTTGGTACCATTATCATTATTATTATGATTTGTGCATATGCAATGTTATTATGTGGGAGCATAAGTGCTCAAATAAGGTTGCTTGAGCTATCATGATTAGGCACCACGGTTTGTATAGTTTTTGTCCTGATAGGTGGGTGATGGTTTTCACATGGCGTATGCCGTAATATATCAGGACAACATACCTTAGGGTATGAAGCAGGACGAATGAGGGGATATACACAAGAAGTTGCATTAAAGTGTATATTTCCTGGTATAACTAAAACTACAATGAGCTCTCCAATTTATTGATGATATTAGTGTCTTAACCATGAAACTGTCATAATGAGATTTGAAGAAATGATACATTATTGGCATTCATGATCCGACATTAAGATTGTTATTGAACTTGGGAGAATGTGTGTTACATCGAAATCTTGAAAGCCAATATTTTTTACAAAACTTTAAAGGATGGCCATCCGTTTTTTTTTTAACTAAGTCAATCATGACGTTTCTTTTGTTTTCTTTTGTTTTATCAAAATCTATCTATATTATTATTAAAATTATTGTGTGGTTCAAGTGAGAGATTGTTGGGTATTTGTGACCCACGCAATAACTTTACCCTTTTCCTATTTTAATTAAAATATGATCGACTAAAGACTTCGAGTTTTACTTGTAACGTGATTCCACTCCATGCAACTTAAGGAGTTGGTTTCAACTTGATTGGTTTGTGGTAATCTAATCCCTATCTTCTAGTGATACACATCTCCCTTGAATCCTTGATGGGTTAGGATTCAAGGGCATGCTATATAAAAGGACAATGTCCCCTCTTCATCTCCACTCAGTGCAATCGTGCCCATCACATAGAGGGAGATAGAAGCAAGGTAGAATTGTCCTAAAAAAATTTCACAGAGGTGGCTTCTCTAACTTTATTGGCGAATATTCTCTTAAATAAGGTACGCTTAAATTCTTGATTGAAGATTAATTTGCCTAAAATTTCATTTCTCTAACAAGATATACCCGGTATTTAAAACCAATACATATTGGCTAACATCAGATATACCCGATATTGGCCGATATCAGATACACTCAGATATTTAAAACCACCGTCTTAAGTCTTAAACCAAATCAGAAACAAAGTAAATGCTTATTTACTTCTATAATTCAGTAAAGGATGAACAATCTTAGGGGTTAGAAAAACTCAAGGAGAGGAGCAAAATAGAAAGCCTCGTAAGTAAGAAAGATGCCCACCCATTGATGCAGCACCAACTATGTCTTTCTTTGAATCTCTGGTGTGGAGAACAAGCCGCGTGGTGTAACTATTATATTTGGCGTAGAAATCGGAGAGCGCCATTAAAATGCAGCTCTCCCCCATCTTCCCCACCAATGTATCCATATCGAGAACCACGCCAACATCGAAATCGATCGTCTTCTTGATATCGAGACTGCTGTTTTGGGCAGTCACGAATTCATTACCTATGATAGAGAGAGAAACTAAGAAGAGAAGGGAGGTGAAGGGCTCCTTTGGATTCTTCATTATGATAGGAAGAAGAGGAAGACGACCAAAAATGCATGAGTTTGGAAGAGACTTCATAAGGTTTATAAAAGGATTTTGTTCCTTCTCCGTTGAACTTTTATAGATTTTTACGAAGGTTACTAGTATTTACATTCGCAGCCCGGTTTTTGCCTATTAAAACTTGCATTGCATCAAAGGATGGAGATCGTTTTAGTCCTAATCTTTAACAGAATAGATGTTAAATCAACCTAGCACACATCCTACAACGTGACTGTGATGATGGGCGCACTTGAGAAGGGTTCTCCGTCACTTTTAGGGATGTGTTCCACATGAAATTAACACATGATCACTTTTGGGGATGTATGCCATGTGGAATTAATATTGGACCGTCTGATAGGTGGGCCATGATCGTAAGATCTGTTAATTGAAAAATTGTGATGAAAAATAATCTCTATCGTCATATTCAACAGTTTAATGGGCAAAGACCTTAGTTGCAAATGTAGAATCTTCTGTTGTAAATAATGCTACCCTTTAGAAAGGCTTGCTCAACCCGAATCTTTTTGGTAAACTTGCAGCGTTGGCAATCGTCTATTTGACATAGTGTTGTGGTCAACCCGGACGGGCCACGTGGTAGGAACCCACGTTCATGGTTTCCATCACAAAATATTTTATACTCACGGGATGATCGTGACCGTTGACTAAAAGCATACAAATTGGATTATTATGTAATTTGATGGGTAAACCACAAAGTCAAGGTTTATTGGTGAAGTCAGAATTTTAAAATTGGCAAAATGTGACAAGTTCAAGGAAATATTGGGAGGAAAAATTAGAAAGAAAATTTCAAAAAAAGAAAAAAGAAATTTTTTTTTAAAAGTATTATATATTTTTTTAAAAATAAAAGATAATAATTTATTAAAAATTTGGGAATTATTCATGAATTTTTCGAAACACCCAAGTATTTGAAAAATTAGTAAATAATTCGGGATTAGTTTGCTCCACCTTCAATTCGGGAATTTTGTCACTATGTCGGTAACAGGAGGTTGCAACTGGGGCTGTTAAATGTCAATGCCTTGGGTTGGCTCAGTATCTTAGACTAATTGTTTAATCTTAAATATCAGTCAAATGGGCTGATACGTATAATTTTAGGTTTGATAAGCTAATTATCAACAACTTTTGAAGTGGTATCTAAAGAAACATGCTTATAAGTGAAAGGAAACATCATAATGATGAATTTTAATACCAGCCATTAAAATTAAAATTAACGGTTGATATTAAAGTCTACATATTGGATGGTTTAAGTCTTCCTAAAACATCAATTTTGGGCTTGTTGCACATCAATCTATTATCAGCCACTTTGATGATTCGGATTACTCACGACTTAAATCATTGATGGTGTAAGATTATTGAAACGACATAGATCATTTTTAGTGCTTAAATGATGGTCAGGAGAGTCAGGTCCTTCGTACATAGTCCTTATAAGCCGATTGTCGACAGCTTTTGCAGAGATATCTAAAGACGAAAGTCGTAATTTTGGGGTGATCTGCCCGTGTGAGGGACGGGCAGACTTAAAATTGACGCAACCCAACTTGACCAGACCGGACCCGACCCATTGACAGCCCTAGCTACAAGCCCGCCCAACCTTTTTAGATGTGATATTGGGTATTTTTAATAGATGGTCTGCCAGTTGAAAGATTTGAACGAGTGATATCAAATTCATACATGCAACTTGCAGGAAATGAGCCGCACATGCGGTGAGTGAGATACGTGAATTGTTTAAGCTAAATTTCCCGTAAACTTCTACTCCAGATATTGGGGGGCATTTCTATAGTCTACATAAGTTGTATATTATTGTCAACGCTTTATTTTTTTATGGACCTTAGAAATTTTCAACTATGTAACTAGGAATGTTTAAGATTACATAAAAATATTCGCTAAATGTGTCTATCATGTTTTAGGTAAAGTTATATTAATTGATATTTTTATAAATATTTAAAAAATATTTGAAAAATATTTTGAATTTTAAAGATTTCTAAGAGATTTTAATTGATTGTATTCACCTTTATTTAAAGACGCATTTCCTTTTTAAAAAAAAAAGAGGCTTTTCTCCATTAACGAAACAAAGAAAAATCATTGAAAACATGCAGAATTTTAAATCTCACCATGGTATTAGAGGAGGCCTTTCTCCAATTCACATCACCCAAGTTTAAACATGTATCTTTCTTTTAATCCTAAATGTTCTCTATTAAAATGCCGCCTATTTGAAAATTTTACCTCGGTGTAAGAAAATTCTACCAGTTGGATCAATAGAATACTTTCAAATCATCAATCAAATATTGGTTAGTACCAGATTTTGGATTTGCTTGAAGAACTCAGGAGTTTGAGGGGACGTGATTATGAGCTTTCAAAGAATCTATGATAAGTGATACTAAAGATTTTCTATTTTAACTAAATATTACTTGCAGCTATTATATCTACAAAATTTATAATCACAGGTATTTTATCTATAATCTGCTAACTTTTAACCTTGTTGACTCTAAGGCTTTTCTTTATAATTTTAGCTTATCATTTATTTATTTCTTTCTTTGAGCAATTAATACAACATCATCCAATAACATACACATAGAATCTCTTCTATGTTTATGATTAATGTATTCATGATTAGTGCAAACAACTAACGGCTCAAGTAGATCCTTGTTAGTAAACTCCCACGGGAAATCATTCGTCTCTCCACATGTTCTTCTTGTACTAGTTACCGCCTTTAAATATATGTCTTGGATAAATATAATATATAAGTTTCAGTTGCATATCCTCCTCAACATCTACCATATTATTTGTCTCAACCAATGTTTTAAAAATCACACGAGACATCGAGTCAGCTAGGACATTGATTAGGTTTGACTATGTCGAATCGGATCGGATCAGATTGGTACAAAAAGAAATACTACTTTAAATAAATATATAAATAAATTATTATATAAAATGTGATCTTAATATAAATATATTTAAGATTAGGGTCATGATTTGCTATTTTGGGGGGACAATGTATCCCACACATGGATTAAAATATCGTCCGATACCGATACGTATTGGTTTTCGACTTGAACGATATGATACATTGAATTTTTATCGCCCCCATTAAAAAATAGTCAAATTATCATTCAAAGTATCGTTCATATCGTTCAATATATCGTTCGTATGGGATGATAATTTGAAATTATCGTCCGATAATTTCAAATTATCGATTTTGTTGTTGTTGTTATTTTATTTTATTTTTTTAAGGAAAAAATCGGAAAGTATTGTCCGGACCCGATACGTATCGGTTTTGGGGCTGGACGATACGTATCGAAAATCCGAGATTTTGATCCATGATCCCACATCATAATCATAGTTCAAAATTTTGGTTGATAATTCAAATTATCGACTGAATGATATCGGTTTCGGAATTATCTTTTTGATCGGGCTAAAATATTAGAAGTTTAAATTATTGGCCGATAATTTAGTCTTAAAATGATAGGCCAATAATTTCAAGACCATTTTTAGGGTCTTTTGAAAAAAAAAAAAATTGGCACTGAAATTTCGGTCCAGTACTGAAAATTTCAGCCCAAATTATGAAATTCCGATCAAATTTCTATTTCGGTCATGCCCAAAACCGATATTTTGATCCTTGATTACAATCATTGTAAGTACTTCTAGTTTTATCATGATCACACTCGTTTCAAGTAGGACTTGAAATGACTGAACATAATGTGAGGCAAGTTGTTCACCATGAACAACATAAGATAATGGGAAATTTACCTGATCAGCCCTGTCAGATGCGTCTTTTACGTCAGAGGCCCTATATTTTCTCCTTTACCCAAATCGACCAGCTGGGAGCCTAGCCGATCCTAAGGATAGCAAAAAGTCCAAATTACCCCCTTTCTTTAACGCACAAAAACATCATCTTCTTCCTCATTTTAATCTGGTACAGTTTTTAAAAGTCAGTGGTGGCGAAAGTGACAGCGTCTTCTCCTCAATCCAAACTATTCCGATCTGCTATTTGGATAGACCCAAATACACCTTTTTCGTCAGAGACTGTAGCAGATTAGAATGAGGAAGAAGAGGATACACCTATATAATTTAAAATTTTAAATATTTGCATTTTTCTATATTTACGTGATGTGAAACGAGATCTATTCCGATCCAAACTATACCGATCTGCTATTTGGATCGACCCAGATACTCTTCTTTCGTTAGAGACTGTAGGAGATTAGAATGAGGAAGAAGATGATACACCTATATAATTTAAAATTTTAAATATTTGTATTTTTCTATATTTACGCGATATAAAACGAGATCTATGCTGTCTGATTTGAAGGCCACAATATAAAATCGATAGTGTCAAAGATAGATATGAAAAAAAGGCGATATCGACTCTCTACACAGTCAATATCGACTTTGTACACAGTTGGTACCGACCATTTTAAGAGTCGTCAACGACTATTTACCCTTCTTTTTTTCTTTTTTTTTCCAGATTGCAGCAACAGCGTCAGACCGTGACATAATGACATGAAAATGCACCGAAATTCATTAAATTATCTCATTCTACATGCCATTTTGACACATGACGGGGCTGGTGTGAGCCGGTGGTATATGGAGCTAATGTGGTAGCCTCCAGGCTTTCCTAAAGAGAAAAGTGTAGTAGCCAAAGCCAACCATCAAACTATGGTCACAAACTATCTACTGCACGAAAACCCGAGCAAACCACAACAAGCTCAAAGTCACTGATATTTGCTCCTATTTTGGAATCTCTAAAATGTTTTAATTAGTAAGGATATTAAGAAAAACCGATCTACTTTGATCCGAATGGTGTTTTTTTTTATTTTTTTTATTGTAAAGGCAGCAGATATAAAACACAAGGAGTGAATCTCTCTCCCATGATATTGCATGTGCAAAACATGAGGAAGTAGCCTCCTCTCGCTAGCCGGCATCCAAAGTCTAATTAACATGGATGGTTTGGTCTAGTCAATCTCGCCGATTTAGCTACGGGCGAAGCCTACTTCAGACCAAAAAGGAGTCAAAGGAATCATCTGATATGAAGGCTGAGTCACCCAATTCCATAAAAAAGAATAAGAAGAAGAGAAGGGTAGCCGAAACCCATCACCGATTCAACTTCATAATTGCCAAAACATTTCTAAGTAAAGAGCTCCACCCAGTTAACGGAAGAGAATTGATCTCTTTTTTTTTTTTTTTCTTTTTTGTGTCATCGGGTTCTAAACAGAGAACACACACACACACACACACACACACACACACACACACACATATATATATATATATATATATATTTTTTTTTGTTAAATATGAATTAAACGAAATCAAGCCACCAAAGCTTTGATACCAATTGTTAGAAATCGTAAAACAATAACAATGATTTAGGCTTGAATCATTTGATAAGCATATCAAATACAACAATTATTTGGTAAGACAAATTCTACTTACATGACTAGATGATCGCGAAGACGAGCTTGATTGGCAATTCTTCCGTATAAGTCCAAACTTCTAGGACAAACTACCTCTCTTTCTTTCTATCTCTATTGATGGGAGTAACATTGAGAATGGACAAAGAGGGGGCGTTATCCTCCTTATATAGACATTGATTTATTTCCTAGCCCATCAAGAAAATTAAATCTAGAGGATGTGACACTTCTATAAAGGGATCACTACAACCCTATAAGATTAGTAAGGAATTCTACCAAGATTGCATGGTGATTCCTATTGTGTCAAGTATAGAAAGTCTTACCAATTCAAGTTTTAGCAAGTGAAGGAAAAGTGGTTAGTGTGGGAGTCACAAAAATCCAACACACCATTCCTAAAAATGAATATTCAAGGCAGGGCAATGGTCAGATCCAACTAGTTGAACTGGATTTGAATTCAAACCATATCTGCAGCCCTTGGAAATTGCACAATCTTAACTTTCACAATTTTCATTTTTATAGGAATACATGTAGTCAAGTTCTGTAATTTTCAAGGCTACAGTTCTGCAATTTTCAAGGCTGCAGATATGGTTGGACTCCAAATCCAATTCAACTAGTTGTACCTGACCATTGCCCTTTCAAGGTCTCTTCTCTAAAAGTTTGTCTACAATGAGCTGACATTTTATTATTTGTGCAATTTTTCGTAGGCTTCAATTGTGCTTAAAGTTTGCGGGTCTCAAAGTCCACTCATTGCATAGCTGCTGGCTCTCTATTGACAAGTTTGCCTCCAATCGTGACCATAGAAAGGCCTTAACCCAATAATGAGATTTTTGTCTGCATGACGCCTTAAAAAATGAGCTATAAATAGAAGTAGGATATGTTATATGGAGGACAAATTTTATGCAGACAAAATGCTGGCAGTTGATATGGCGCGATGCAATTGGTTGAAAGTGTCATGAGATTTAATTAATGCAGGTCAGTGCAATCAGTTACATAGAAAAATGCTCTAGGAGATGAGTTCTCTTCATATAATAAAAATAATAAATCAACTCTCTCCATCAATATAAGATCATTCTTTGATTTTCAGACTTTTCAAGCTAGATGAATTCCAACTTTTGATAGGATTTTACCTCAGTAAGGCATGGAATGGAACTTTTATATCTTGAGATGTTTATAGGATAGTTTTATACTGTGGACAATTTTTTGTATATAATTTTGCGGGCAACTTATGTGATGCGACATAACGGGCTGCACATATAGTGGGGGCTCAAATACTGTTGTCAATCACGTCGTGCCACATAAGTTGTCTGTAAAATTATCTATAAAAAATTGTCCACCATTTATAATTTTCGGATGTTGATAAGATCCCATTAATTCTAACAATAAACGCATGAATTATGTGCACCTTAACTTTGAATCATTCAAATTATATTTGAAACTACTTAAAAAGTTCACTTAAATAGAGAAGATGGTGAGGATGTGAAAGGTTGATGTCTGCCTCTCGGCCCTCTACAATCATATTCGTCCCCTGTTGTGGTCCCTCCTTATTTTTTAAGAATGATCGATCCTGATTTAAATACAAAATTAGTGTTTAAATGATCTTATAGTGTTTAAAGAACCTATAGCATTAAATTATATTTTTGATCTTATACCATCATAGTGTAATTTACTAATATGCCAAAAGATGCACTGGGTTCAAGGTATTAAAATCGGTATTGGTCTTGGGTATTGGCTTGCCCGAGGCTGATACAAATACGTATCGGTCAATGTAAAAAAAAAAAAAAAAAAAAAGTCTCAATCAAAACCGAGACGTATTGGCCGATACCGGATATGTATCGGTCCCATATCGGCCGATACGTATTGGCGATACCGATGCGCATCGGACCGATACATATCGGTTTGGCCGAAAACCGATACGTATCGATATCGGCCGATTTTTGATGCCTTGATAGGGTCAATCAAAATTGTCTACGATCAAAGAATTGTCTCAACCATCATTAGAGCATGCCCCAACCAATGAATTTTATCTATATGTACATCTAAGCCATTTAATTGGTGAACTTTAATATCAGCCACTAAAAACAGAAAATAACCGATTGTATTAAACACATACATATTGGGCATACCGACTGAGTTCTAAGCCGATGCGTATCAAATATATCAGATAAATATTGGTTAACTGGTCGAAATTGAAATACTTTTCTTTTATTTTTTTTAAAATATAACTTAAAATAATTTTAGAAAAGTACTTAAAAGGGATTTTTAGTATTATGTCCGGTTCATATCAGCCTTAATCATCATCCGATATTGGTAGTTATGAATAATTATCTATCGATATAGGCCGATCCTAATACTCATGTTGAACTAGGGGGTCATATCAAATCGGGCCACACCTAACTCTAGACGTATCAACCTATATGTATCGGATATGGGCGAAATTTAGGACCATGGTGGTAGGTTCAATCTCAACTTAGATATAAAAGTAAAAAAAATAAAAATAAATAAATAACCTCTTTCTCCCTCCTAGTGAAAGGTTGACAATATTGTAACCTCAAGTTAGACTAGCTTACCTATCAAATAAAAAAAGGAGCTCTTTAAAAGCGCCCTAACTGTAAAGTTAAAAGGCTTCAATAAGGGTACATGACTTATTTCAAGGGAAATTTACCTGATTGACGTTGTCAGATACACCTTTTACGTCAGAGACACTATATTTTCACCTTTTTCCAAACCGATCCGCTGCATGCCGAGCCGTCGCCCACTTTTAGAAAATGTCGAAATTACCCCCAATGTAATAAATAGTCACCTTTTATTCTACTCTTTACTCTTTACCTTTTTTACTTTTTACTTTTTCGTTCGAAGTCGGTGGAGAGGCGATGTCGATTTGTAGTCACTGGCATTCCGTTTTTCAATCTCAAGCTACCAAATTTGTAAGTTAGAGATAAAATTATCTTTCATTGTTGTAGAGTTTTTTCTTCTTCTTTCGTCAGTGTATATTTTGATACAATTTTTTAAGGTTATTCTAAATACAATCGATATCACCGTATATAAAATCGTTGTCGACTGTATATAGAGTCGATATCGATTATATATACGGTTGATATCGATTGTATTTATAGTCGATATCGATTATATATACGGTCGATATCGATTGTATATATAGTCGATATCGATTTTATATATTACAGTTCATTTAACATTTAAACAATCCATGTTAGTATGAGACTTAGTCATTTCTTTTTTATTACAGTTCATTTTAATAAGCTGTCAAGATAGTCGTACACCGACCTGTTGCCAAATGTTCCCTCAGTGCCATTTCGAATCTCTACGATACCGCTAACCCAACTCCAAAGGAGTTGCTGAGAGCATCATTTTTTGGTGGAATATTTCAAATGCCTAAGGGTGTGAGATTTCTTGGAGATGCGGTCGATGAGATGTTGACTTTTTGGGTTAAAAAAAATCACTTCCAAATAGGGAAGATTGATATCTATCTTTAGAAGTTGGACATTGCATTGATACTGGGTCTTGCCGTAGTTGGCCTTGAAAAATATATCCCGTTCGTTAAACCACTGGAAGAATAAATCATTCGATACAAATATTTTCGTGAAACGCCTTATGGAAAAATTCTCTGATCTTATATTGATAATGCAATTTAGAGAGCAGAAAGTGATGACGACTTCGTAAAGTTGTCTCTTCTATATGTGTTGTGTATATTTCTTTTTCCCGGGTTCCACCATCAACTGGCAGAAGACCACATCGATGACGTCGAGAACTTCAGCCGAACTCCGTGGGGTCTCCATATATACCATGACTTGATAAAGTATATAATGAATGACGCGGTGAATAGAAAGACTGCTGAGATGGATAAAACCTTTAAGACGTATAAGGGCTCAAATATAAGGGGCTCAAGAAAGACTATCGAGATGGATAAAGCCCTTAACGTATTCTTGATCAGTGTAAACAACTAAGGGCTCAAGTATATCCTTGTTGTAATAAACTCCTACGGGAAATCATTAGGGTGCGTATGGCATAGCTCTCTGCTAGCCCCTGTTATAGCAGAGTTCACCTGCTTTAGCAGGTTCCCATCCCCTTTGCTAACATCCTGCTACCAGCTTTTGTAGGTACCCCTTCTCCTTGATAACTCTTTACATAGAAAAATTTTATCCAAGATTTGCCTATTCAACAGTTCTACCCTCCTCTCTGCTCACTTCTTGCCAGAGCAGATTTTATTTGCTCTGGTAGGGAGTTAGTAGAGAGCAGGGAGGTTGCTGTTAGAGCAGGTAAATCCTCATTTGCAGGGAGTTAGAAAATATAATGAGAACCAACTAAAGCAGGTGATCTTTGTTGTGGGAGGGGTTAGCGTAGAGTCATGCCATACGCAGCCTTAATCTCTCCACACGTCATTCTTGTACTAGTTATCGCCCTTTCATGCATGTCTTGGACAAACATAACATATAAGTTTTAGTTGCATTTCTTCCTCAACATCCATCATATTATTTGTCTCAGCCAATGTTTTAAAAATCAGAAGGGGCATCAAGTCAGCTAGGACATCGATTAGGTTTGACTATGTCGGACTCGGTCAAATCATATTGGTTCAAGAAAAAAATACTACTTTAAATAAATACATAAATAAATTATTATATAAAATGTGATCTTAATATAAATTTATTTAAGATTAGAGTTATGCTATGCTATTCAGAGGGAACAATGTAGCCCACATCATGCTCACAACCATGGTTCAAATTTTTGGTTGATAATTCAGTTTATCGGTCGCATTATATCGGTTTCGGAATTAGCGTTTCGGTTGGGTCAAAATATTGGAAGTTCAAATTATCGGTCGATAATTTGGTCTAGACCATTTTTAGAGTGTTTTGAAAAAAAAATTGGCACTGAAATTTTGGCCCAATACTGAGAAATTCGCTCGAAATTCTGAATTTTCGATCAAATTTCAATATCAGTCATGCCCAAAACCGACAATTTGATCCTTGATCACAATCGTTGTAAGTACTTCTAGTTTGATCATGATCACACTTGTTTCAAGTAGGACTTGAAATGACTGAACATGATGTGAGGCAAGTTGTTCACCATGAACAACATAAGATAATTCACTATTAAAAAATAAGATTATTAGCGGCAACTAAAAACTATCGTTATTAATCAAATTAAAAAATTGCCGCTAAACTGCTAGTGAGGGTATTAGCGGCAGTTTTTTTTGTTAATAGTGGTAGGTTTGGGCTGCCGCTAATAATCTTATTTTTTTGTAGGGATTCTAAATATTTTTTTCTTAGCGCAACACCATTAATTCAAAATAGAGCTTTTTTTTGTCCAAATTCGTCCTTAACCAATGGGAAATGTGGCAATTCTAGTGCATTGAAATTGATATGGATGTTTTTATACCTTTAAAATAAAAATAAAAATAAAAAATACACATTAAAGTGCAGTTGAGGTAAAAAAAAAAAAGTTGAGTCAAGAAAGTGGTTTGCATGCGACAAATCATGGTGAACAAAGCATATAATCCTCCAAAAGGAGGGGAGGAAAACTACAAAAGAAACAGCACCGATCACCGGTAAGGTGGTATGGCTGTTGGATCAATCGATAATTCAATTCATACATATATTAATCGGTTATATGTATAATTAATTAAAAAATAATTATCGACCGTCATGTGATTAATGAAGACTGTTTCACCGGTAAATTCGAACCGTTAATGGGGTTGAATGACCCGTTAGATATGTGCAAAGGGGTTTTGCCAGGTCCTACTTGGTAGGACCCTAAATCAGGTTCTACTTGGTAGGACCCTAAATCAGGTTTTAGTTTATCTCTAATCATTCGAAAGACGAGAGATATGACATGGGTTAATCTTGGAAATCAATAAATGTTTTTTTTTTTTTTTTTTTTTTTTTTGAGAAAATAATAAACGCTTGTTAGAGAAATTAAAGGAGTACGAGAGAGAGAGAGAGAGTGTGTGATTTGGAAGAGAGAGAAAAGAGATATCCACCCTTTGGAAAGAAGTTAAAGGAGTTAGAGAGATATTAAAGAAGTAAGAGAGCCAAACTGGTGAGGAGGAGAGAGAAAGTAAAAAAAATCCAACCCTCTCTCAAACTATATTTTGGATAAGATTTTAAGCAAAAAAATTAAATTAAATTTTGGGTAAATTTATGATAAAAAAAATAAATTAAAATTTTCTTCTTCATTCTAATGAAATAGCAACCTTATTTTGGGTAAGATTTTAGGCAAAAAAATACCAATTATTATATTTCAGTGAAATTTTAGAAATTTCGGTAATTTTCCTTTTGATATTTTATTATTTTTATTATTTAAATATGTTAGTAATTTTTTTTAGAAAATATTAAATATATTTTAACTTGTATTTCTAATCCTTTAAATTTTCTCAATTTTTTTCCAAAAGTTATCGAAATTAATCTGAACAGTACGGAAAGGATCCTCCATAAAAAAGTTATCGAAAACGAAAAAAAAATGTTAGAAAGAGGGATACATTTTTGCCGAAAGTTAGTAAAAGAAGATTTTTCTCAAAATATAATAGTGAGTATTTTTGTTTTTTTGCCTAAAATCTTACCCAAAAGAATGTTGTTATTTCATTAGAATGAAGAAGAAAATTTTAATTTATTTTTTTATCATAAAATCCTTTTTTTTTTGCCTAAAATCTTATCCAAAATAAGGCTTCCTTGGAATGAAGAAGAAAATTTTAATTTATTTTTTTAGCAAAAAATCCAAAATTGATTTATTTTTTTTTTTTTTTGTCTAAAATCTTACCCAAAATATGGTTGGAGAATCGGTTGGATTTTTTATACTCTCTCCTACCCACTTTCTCTCTCCTCCAAATCACTTTCTCTCTCTTACTCCTTTAATTTCTTCAACAAGCATTTATTGGTTTCCAAGATTAACCCCATGGTCATATCTCTAACCCGATTTTGGATCCTAGACCTAACCAAGCCCCTATGTGCAAAACGTATTGGGACACAAGGATCGAATGGTGTAATCATAGATCAAGATAGTTGGAAGAAAGCTTTGGCTCAAGGCGATCACTAGACTCGCGGCATTCTCTTTTGATCAAGTGGTGGTGAGTGATCAATCATCTGTCCAAATTTTTGGGAACAACAACGGGATTTAGGTACCCTCCTCAAGGTCTCGGATTTGTAACATGCATGTTTAAAAAAAAAAAAAAAAAACTGTGTCAATCCCAGGAGCAGATCAATGAACAGTCATCTGGACATCCGTCCAGATATAGCAAAACAGTATCAAGATCACAGTCAGCTTTTCGCTACTGAAGCCTATCAAGCGCTGACTTTCACAACTTTCTATGGGCCTTCACATCTGGGTGACTTTCACAACTTTCTATGGGCCTTCACATCTGGGTAGGCCAGCATTTGACAAGATCGATGGTATCAAAGACATTTCATAAGCTTGAGATTAGAATTCTGCTCAACAAACTTCACCACAACTCCTTACAAAATGGTTATATCTTGTTTGAGTCAAAGAGTTCAATAATAGTGGCACTGTTAGCTACAACAATATTTACATACCTATATTGGCGCTTTCTTCCAATTTAAAACTACCTAAGCTGTTAAATTAAAGGGCACTTTTCGCAAAGGCAAAAGAAAAAAAAAATAAATCAACTTAAATTTATGGTTTCCATTATCTCTCTAGATGCCATCATATCTTGGTTTATATTGCCAAGATATGGCGATTGAGTTGGGGAAGCATAACTACTTAATTCTGGCGTCTCTTGAGTTGGTGAAGCATAACTACCTAATTCCGGAGTTTCTTCGGGAGAAAAAATCCCACCTTCCATATAGTTCGAAATGCTCGATTGAGTTGGTGAAGCAAAAACATCCGGCGTCAGTTCAACACTCCCAACATCTATTCTCTGACTTTCGATCGGCTCCGTCCTCCTGAAACCGTGAGACGACATCTTGATCACGGCAACGAATCTCTGTGAAACTAAGTTCTATATGTCAATGGAAGTTAGAAGATACCTTTGCTGGTAAAGGGAATTCATTAAGTATATGAAGAGGGCAGACATTGAAGCTGTTCCTGTAATGAAGAAGAGACCCCTGAAGCTTCCAAATGTGAGACTACTTGAGGAGACATTGGTGGCTTGGTCTGGACAAGTTGTGTCACCCTTCAGCCATGCCCGCTCGATAGTGGCCATTCGATCTCCTTCTGTTATGTTTAATATTCCAGTTGAGAAGTCGGAGACTAGAGGAGAGCCTTTGGAAAATGCCTTCTCATGTAAGAGCACGTTTAGTTCAGGGTAATGTCTTCTCATGTAAAATTCACTTTGCACGTAAAAAGTGAAGTTCTTTTACTTAGTTAAAAAAAGTATAATTTGGGTGTATAATAATTGTTTCGTTAACTGCAAAATTTGGGTGTAAAATCTAAGCTATGCGCTATTTTCCTTTATATGGTAGTGAACAAACTGTGTAAAATCTACTTCAAAGGCTATATCTCACCTTACTTTTCATCCTCATTTGAATTTATTCAATTTTTTAAAGGTTTACAAGACTAGACCTTTGATACAAAGCTCAGGAAAGTACTTTGAAGTTTGAAAAGAAGATAAATAATTGTATTTTTGTTGTAACATAAGAGGATTACACTTACTGTTAACCCAAAGAGAAGCTAATGAGTTGACAAAGCATGCACTCTTCCATAAATCACAATGTTTCAATTATGACTTGTCAAATCTCCAATTGCACATTTATTGTTTGAGGGGTATGAACGTGATCAAGTTTACTTTTTGGGATCTATATACTCAGCATGGGCCATGATCTAATGGCATTTATATGTGACTCATTACCGAGGTTTCAAATATCGGTATCGGTCATCGGATCGATCAGCCTAAAATTGGTCCGGATCGGATCTGCGGATCGGATTGGACAATCCCAACGCCCAAAAAAATTGAAGGCAAAATTGTAATAATTAAATATTTTTTACTGTAAGCTGCCAAAGGAGTTGTTCAAATTAGTCGCTAATGGTCTATTTTTAATACTCCACAATACAAATTCCAAAAAGAGTGGCCCTAAACTCACATGGCATACATCATGCTAAAACCTAATTTTTGGGTTACTTTTTAAATATATACCACATGGAATAAAAAATGACATTTGATGGTAGGCCCATGATCTCAAGATTCCTTGTATAGAATATTTTGGCAAAAAATAATTTCCATCACTTTTTTTTATAGTAATTTCCATTACTGGATTCAAAGCACTCAATATTTTTTATAAATATTAAATATTATATATATATATATATATATATATATATAAAATTTTAGGATCCTAAAAAAAATAGAAAATTATTTGAGGATGCTTGGTTTCAAGGATGAAATTATCGGCTCAATCTTATCGGTTTCAATCGGCACTAAAAGGAAATTGAGATTCGAAATTTTGGGCATATTAATGTATGGATCGTTGTTGGTCGGTGAATTGGAGCGAACGGAAGCTCGAACCGGTTCACACCGAACCAATCAATATAAAAATATTTGAAAAGAAAGAAAATATATACTTGTGAGGTTGTAAGAATATTTGAAAAGAAAGAAAATATATACTTGTGAGGTTGTAAGAAGCCCAAATTTGTTAAAAAATTTATTATCCTGTACTGCTCTTCTATAAAATTTGGCAGAAAGAAAAGGTTTACAAGAGGAAGGACTGAAGGAGACCTAGCTAACAAAAGACGCTTGAAATTTTAGAATGTTTTATAATTTTGGGCGCAGGTTAAAGATAAACAAAATTAATTACCTTTTTTTTTAGCAAAAGACGCTTGAGATCTTATTAATTACATTCTTTTTTTAACTTTGTAATTTATATTCAATGTAAAGTGTAACATATTCTTTGTGTATAAATTTCTTATATCGGTGGATCGACAATCTTACCTAAATATTGTTTAGTATCGGACGATCCAGAGTGATCCAATTGATCCACATCTGATACCCATATATAAACGATCAAACCCAAGGATTTAGGATCGTTAGTGTCAAAACCGATCCGGATCAGGATCGAAACTTTTAGAGACGATCTGAAACTCTAAAACTTTTCGGTCGTAGTCCTCTTATTCTAAATAACTTGAGAGAGAGAGAGAGAGAGAGAGAGAGAGAGAGAGAGAGACTTACAAATCCTAAACCACCACTCTTGTAGGTAGGGCCGACCAAAGTGTATTTACCACAATTATTTGCAATGATGAAGTTTAAGTAAGGGATCTCATCAAAAACGGCAGCCACACCACCATTACTACTTCCTTTATCCAAGGCATCTGCATAAAGACTGATAGATGGAAAAGCCCTCAGTTTCGACTCATCAAAGTTCATCTGCCTTAAGAGTCCCCCCACAAAGGACGGCTTTGCGTACCCCACGTAGTACCCGTTCTTTATAAGCTCGTTCACATTGGTGACCGTTGGTTGGAGACGTTGAACGGTTAGCATTGATGCTAAGCTTGCAGTGTAACTGGAAGTCAATATCAATACTACGAAGAACCAGACGATCAACACGAATCGTGATAAGTTGCTCATCACCTTCTCCTCTGCATCCATTTACTTAATTATTGAATATAATACCTTTTTTTCCCAATTTGGACAATGAAATGTAGGGCACCCACCAACTCTTGAAAAACACTCACGCCAAGAACCAATGTCTCCTTCTTTGAATCAGATGTTGGAGAACATTTTTTTGTTGCAATCTTCTACGCAAGGAATCTTGAGATCATGGGTCTACCATCAGAATGGCACACAAGGCACACATTCCGAAAAGTGACCTAGATCATGGGCAATGGAGTTGACCTTCACTTTTAGAGGAGTGTGCCAAGTGGAATCAACATCTGATAACCGCTCTATGATCTTAAGATTTATCTTGGGAAAGATTGGAATATAAACAATCTACATTGTCTCATTCAAATCAGTGAATGGTTTTCTTCGACTAAGAAAACTATGGTACTTACTATTAAATGGGTGACATCATGCCAATTTACTCATAAGAAAACGAGAAAATTTAGGAAAGTAGAGGGGCAACTACGGAACTGTGTGAGAAAACAAGCGTGGATAAGGAGAACCAGAAGATGATGCCTAGTTGTTGGGCAGGTGTGCCTCCGAAGTCTTCGTTGATCCGACGTTCCAGAATCCACACAACAATCCCGGTCAAAACAAAACCAGCCCCACTTGCCAACCATAGAGCCTTGGTCAAAGGCTTTAAGAAAATCCAAGCGTTTGTTCGTCGGTCATCCTTGATCGGCACGAGCATTGACACCCCAGCCTGAATGTAAGGCTGAGTAAAGTCTGCGTACAAAGATCGGTTGGCTCGGATCGTCATATCTGCCATTACGACGTCATACTTCTGTTTTGGCCAAGAAAAATTAAAGACCGCTTGATCTCAGTGAAAGGGAGAATTTAAAAAAAATAAAAGTAATGAGAATGGTTAAAAAATTAAATATTTCAAACAAAAATTAGAAAAATTCTTGAAAATTTATAGAAATTGTTTTTTTTTTTCTTTCCTAAAACACTTATTATTTTGTGAAGAATGTATTTTAATCATGTTACTTTTCATATGTAATTCAAATGCATTTCTGATTTTGGTAACTAACGAAATACAAGCATTCTTCTAAAGCCCATATTTGCTTCACTACAAAAAATAAGACTATTAGCAGCAATATTTCTAACAAAAAACAATGCTATTAGTCCTGTCGCTATCAAAAACTGCTGCTATTAGTCTTGTCGCTATCAAAAATTGCCTTAACAGTAAGTGCCACTAAAACACCTTATTTTTGTACTGCTTGTAAAGTAGAATCCTGTATTATACACTTTACGAGTTTTTTTATAATGTTGCTTGTTTAATAATATTTGAGAGCGGTGAAGCGCATAATAAAACATTTTTACTACTTAAATGTTTAAATCAAACGATAGAAAAAGAGTGAAACCAATCTTGATTGCCTGAGAAATAATGCAGTGATAAGAATCTTGTATGATGGGTGCAATCAGGAATTTTTGGAATTATGAAATCAGTCATAATCCCGTATTGTGAAAACGTTTTTGTAGGGATCACCACATTACCAAACGGTGGATTGTTGGTAGTCTTTCGAAAAATCCTTCATAATCCTGTATTTTAGGTAGAATAAATAACCAAACAGACCCCCACCAAATCCTAAATAAATGAGATAAAGCCGTGATGAAAATAAATATGAGAATGATGCAAGGGGATTAGACTTTTGCCCCTGCAGTGAAGCTCTCAAGTGTGTAGTGTTGAGGGCTAAATTGATTGCCTAATCCAAAGGGTGTAACAAGGAGCGGTGGGGTTGCTGCACCGTGCAAGTATAAAATTCAACTCCACAAGTTAAGAGCAAACCCTACAACTCGAGTGTAAGGTCTTCCTATATATTTATGGAAATGGGATGGTGCCAATGCAACCCAAAATGCTACTCAGCAATGCTAGATCACATTCTTCTTGAGTAGCGATCTCAAAACAACACTCATTTGGGAGTTTTAAGTCACGTGATTTAAAAAAAATAAAAAATTGTTTTAGGACTTCTTAATCCTTCAAAACATGAGTCAAACAGAAGGTAATGCCCCATCAACCTAGTGTTTGGATTTTTATCAACTTTGACCACATTTTTAATGTAAAAATTTTATATATATATATATATATATATATATATATATATTTGTATGGGACCTAATCAATCTTGCCTAAGTTGTCGAGGCACCCGATTGTTGTAATGGGTGCCATGTGGTGCCAAACTGACTGTTGTGTAGCGTTTTGGGCTACATTGGAGTGCACAATCCCTGCCAAATATTTAATTTGTTGATTACTAGATAGAGCCAATGTGGCCATCTAAATAGCATTATAGCAATAAACCACTACAAAAAAAATAAGACTATTAAGGGTAATATTTTTAGCAAAAAACTGCTGATATTTGTCTTGTCGCTATTAAAAAATGCCTTAATAGCAAGTGCCCCTAAAACTGCTTATTTTTGTAGTGAACATAGAGTAAGGTTGCTAACCTGAAGATGGATTTGATAAATTAAATCATCGAATGTTCCAGCAGGTCCTCCAGTGGCGTTCTGAAAAAGGAAGAACTCATAAGGCACTGAATAAGGTAATTTTTCTACAACTGCATCGAACACTTCTCTACATAATCCAGTGACGATCAACGCATTTGTGATCGGATCACGAGTCGCTCTCACGAAGTGGCTGATCCCTAATTTCACCGGAATCCCGATCCTCAGCTTCTTTCCACTCATTGGTATCACCCGACCCTTGGGCTTTTCCGTCGAGTCTCCAGGCCAAATGACGGTACCCAGGTCGTCTGCCGAAGCTGAATACATATTCTTATTTTTTGGATTGATTCGTCTGTAAATTCCAAATGTTGGACTCCAAAAACCAATCTCTTTCTCCCCTTTTCCGACCACATTGATGATCTTGAACACTGACTGTTGTAATTGCCTGTTTAACAGGCTGAATTCGCCACTTACGCCTTTAAATTTGGTTGCTAATATTGCTTCTAGAAGTGTATCTTTTGAAGTCTCTAATAGCTTCTTGGAGCCCAAAATTTTGGATCCAACTTTCTCCACTGCCATGGCTAAGGCCCAAACTGTATCATATGCCCATAGCCCGAACACGTTTATCTCGGATATTTCTATGTCGGGGACCTCCCGTCGGAGTTCCCTTTTCAATCTAACTACAAAGCCATCTAATTCGTTCGATTTTGGTACATAAGGTTGCACACCCAAGACCCCTTGCATCGATTCGATAACAGAAGAATCCATTGAACCCAATTTATTTGTTAACCCAGCTGTTATAATCCACACGTACCCTTTGCTCATCATGCCCGCTTCAATTGCCTTTGAAAAAAGGCGGGCACCTAGAGAAGTATCCATGTGAACGATGAAAACCTTGGTCTGCATGGCCATCAACTTGTAGAGCTCGACAAGGATGTCGGCGTCGGTGGCTGAAGGAGGAACGAAGCTTTTGTATGGAATGTGGGTCCTAATCTCTTGAAAGGCGTCAGACAAATAAGGTATAATTCCATGCCCATAATCGGTGTCTTCGTAGATTGGGATGACTTCGCGCCATCCAAAGGCTTCAACTATGGCGGCAATGGGTTTAGCTTGCGAAGAGTCATTTTGAGCTGTGAGGAAGAAGTAAGGATTTCGAGAGGAAGAAATAGAAGGGGTAGAGGCGGAGAACGAAAGCACGGGCACTTGTGCTTTTCCGGCGAGGTCCACCACGAATTCTAACTGAGTTGATGTTTCCGGTCCGATGAAAGCCGCCACTTGGACATTTTTCAACAGGTCCAGTGCTGCATTCAATAAAAAATGAAGAATGCACCTGCTTATAAGCTGGTAATTTATTTATTAATAAATTATATATTTTAGGTAATATAACAATATTACATGCAGTCTTGTAATTACAAATATTAGGTATTGACCAATTTACAAGTAAAATTACAAATGAAGAAATTCACTTACGTGGTATTATAAGGATAGTGTTTGTGTATAAAATATTGGCCGATACCAATACTTATCAGCATTATGTATTAATTTTTTGACAAACCAATAGGTATTGGCACAATAAATATTAGGCATTGACCAATTTGTAGCCCTGACTATTTATTGGAAACCATCGAATTCAGAACCTCTAATATTTGTTGTTTGATAACATCGTCTACGGCGCTGGTCCAATAGGGTGTCACGGATCCCAAAAATTGAAATTTTAATCCTACCATGTTAAACTCAAATAGATTTTAAGGTCATATTTTCAGCATTTGTGATATGTGTAATAAAAAATTTGTCGTTTGATAGGTGAGACATGATCTCAAAATCCTTACGCCAGAAAATTGAGGCAAAACACGATCTTCATCATCTGATCTCAAGCAATCAACGGCTTATAAGTGGTCTGAGATGTTGATGCTTTCATAAGCGAGTTGGTGCATTTAGAGAAACAAAACAAATAGCCGGCTGCTATTTGTTTGATGTGACAACTTATCACTGCAAACGGCTCTTTTATTTAATGTAATATAGCTTGTCAATAATTATAGTCAAAAAGCCACATTTTAGATGAAAGAAATGTATTCATTAACATATTTTTAAAAAAAATAAAAATATGTTGATATGTATTGGTATTGACTAATACCTATCGCTATCGGCCGATACATATCAGCTGACTCATATAGATCCTTACTACAAAAAATAAGATTATTAGCGGCAATCATAAACTACCGCTATGAACAAAAAAATTGCCACTCTATGCCGCTAATAGTCTTAATGGTTTTCTGATTAATATAGCGGCAGTTTTTGCTAATAGTTTTATTTTTGATAGTACCTCCTTAGATGGATACTTGAGATTGATATCGATTTTGACACCTTGATAATATTATACGGTAGGCATACAATTTTTGATAGACAATTTTGCAGGCAGGTGCATGTGGTGTGACATGATTGGCTGCATGTGGCCCAACCAATGTAATCGGGTTGCGTCATATAAGCTGCCTGTAAAATTGTCTATCAAAAATTATCTACCATTTATAATTTTCTTGTTCGTTGTGCCTCACTTGACACCCCGGCCTAAGTGCAGTACATGATGATGTGGTGTACAGGCTTGAACCAACAACCTAACCTCTCATCTTTGTTAGAGAATTATTTCTATTTTATATTTTGCCTGAGTCAACAACCTAACCTCTCATCTTTGTTAGAGAAGTATCTCTATTTTATATTTTATTTCGTATATAGTGTGACGACCTCATGACAACTTAACCACATGAGAGAGAATGAGAGAGAAAGGATTCGAATCCAGTGCATTAAATATAAATGAGAATTAGGGAAGTGCAACCGAGACTGTGTAGCTTTTGAGTGCTACACTCTATGCGAAATCATATGTTAGGTGGTATGATCAACCTAAAACAACACTAGATCTAAGTTGATTAATCATGAGATATGTGATTTAAAAAATAAATTTTTGTTTTAGCCCTCCTTTTGATGGGTTAAAGATGACGTGCATTAGATAGAGTCTAAAATTTTTAGATACTATCTAGCGATAATTAGAAAAACGATCATATTTTTCAAACATTTTAGGGTAATATACCAAAACCCAATGTTTTAGCAAATAGGGTTTTCACGATTTTTAAGACTTTAAATGGGAGTGAGATACAACTTCCTTCTCATGTGTAAAGTAATGGCCCACTAATGAATTACCTATCTACCCATTGGAAGCTATCTCCCTCACCTCTAGCTTTCAACGTCTCCAGTTTCTCTGCATTGGTAAGCCAATAGACCCTTATCTCTCTTAATTCTACCCATCCAAACCCAAATCGAAACCATTCACTCTGCCCAAGCGTCGTCCAAGCTCGACTGCGAAAACATCTTTGCTCTTTTCCCCATCGAAGCTCGACTACGAAGCTCGACTGCGAAGCTCTCTCTGCGATTTTTCCTATCCAAACCCAAATTGAAACCATTAACTCGGCTATTTTACCCATCGAACCCAATCTCTCTGCGCATCTAAACCCAAATCGAAACCATCAACTCTGCTATTTTACCCATCGAACCCAATCTCTCTGTGCATCTAAACCCAAATTGACCCCATTAACTCTGCGATTTTACCCATCGAGACCGAAATCTTAATGAGAATCTTTCGAATTAGCTGGTTTTTTATAGTTTGAAATTATTTGTTATAAATCAATAGCATCCAAGCAGCTCTAAGTAGTTGGTTATCTTTAGTTTGAAATTATTTTTTCAGGAATCAAAAGCAGCTAAGCAGCAGTAATTAGCTGGTTATTATTAGTTTGAATTAAATTTTTATGAATCAAAAGCAGCCAAGCAGCTTTAAAGGAATGAGGGTTTTTTGGCTGCTAGAATGGGTAAATAGGTAAATTCACCAGTCAGCCATTAATTTACATGTTGGAAGAAAATTGTATCTCAAACCCATTTAAAGTCCTAAAAATTGTGAAAACCCTATTTGCTAAAAAGTTGGATTTTTGTATAATACTCTAAAACGTTTGAAAAATATGGTCGTTTTTCAAAAGTGCCCTAATATCTAATTGTTATTATCCAAATTTCCGTGGAAATTAATCGAATTGGGTTGGTTTGGTTTAAACATTTAGAAACCGATTAGAACCGATTTGATTTGTGATTTTCGTCTAAAACTGATCAAACCGAACCGAATACACCCCTACAATCTTGTATGTAATCTTATATTATTACAGGTAGAATTCACTTGTTCATTGGCCGGCTCATCGTCAAGGGGCATCAAAGTTTTGTGCACATTACCTTCATTTTTTGTACTTATCAAGGTATGGCTTTGTAAAACTTGAAACTTATTGTACTTATCAAGGTATTGCCTTCTAAAACTTAAAATATAAGTAAAGAAGAAACTTCTGAATAAGTTCAGGACGAAGATAAGAAGTAAACCAAGCAGTCCATAAAATAGATTTTGACACGTTCTACTATTTTATTAGACGTTTAAGAAGGATTCACTATAAAAAATAATATTATTAGTGTGGGCTAAAAACTGTCGTTATTAACAAAAAAAATTATTAAAGTCTATTAAGAATATTAGTGACGTGGGTATTATCGGTCGCTTTTTTGTTAATAGCGATAGTTTTGACTAACACTAATAGTCTTATTTTTTTCAGTTATCTCAAGAATTATTATTTTTCACATAAATTCGATTTTGACCTGTTTTACCTTAAGTTATCAAAAAAAAAAAAAAAAAAAAAAAAAATAGATAAATTTTTTTTACGTGTAAAGTGAATTTTACATCGTATATAACACACGTAGAACCATGTGCAGTCCAAACATAGTCTAGTGAAGGAAAGAAAAACAAAGAAGGAGAAGAGCTAACAGGAAGTAGTAATTAGTAAATAAGAGCAAAAGAGGAGGAAAAAGAGATACCGATAGATGCAGCGCTGACTATATCTCTGGTAGAATTTCTAATATGCAAATTGAGCCTTGTAGTGTAATAATTATGTTTAACATAAAAATCTTTGATTGCCATGGAAATGCAAATCTCATTTATTTTCCCAAAACTAGTCCCCAAATCAAGAACAACACCAACATCAACTCTCTTCTTTATACCGTCCTCAGCCATCCCAAACTCTTTACATAAAAAAGCAAAGTTACAAAGACAGAAGACGAGGTGGTTTCGGCTTTTCATCACTGCTGTGCTGAGCTGAGAAGATGATCCTAAGCTACTTATAAGTACTAAGTTACGAATAACACCAAATTGCTTCTGTATTTGGTCCAATTAAGTTATATCCATGAAAAATAATAGTTAATTGTATGGTTAAGATCAGTTGATAAACAGAACCTGCATTTGGCCCAAATGGGTCTGGTTTTGGTCCAAATTCACATGTTTCCTAATAATAATAATAATAATAATAATAATAATAGTGATGATGATGGCAGGCTGCAAAATGGCATAGGTTTTAAAAGAGCAATGGTCAAGTCAACTGGTTGAATAAAAGTTTAGTTAGTAAATGTGAAGGGTTTCGATATTTGCACCTGCTTATCATGTGGAAATCACATGTTCTTCAATGGGGGAAAAATTGATGATTGGCTGAATCAGAGGATGTAGATTTTTTTTGTCCCAATCTTCCACATAATAGATCTTGAAATTATGGTGCACCTATCAGAAGGTCACATGTTGATTTTACATGACACATGCCCTCAAAAGTGATAGTCTCATAGGTACGCCAATGATCATGGTCACTTTTGGAGATGTGTGCCTCAGGAAATCAAGATCTCTGTTCGCCTAATAGATTGAGATAAAAAATGATCTTCATCGTCTGATTTAAACAGTCAACGATTTTTTCCAATGAAAGAACATGTCCTCCTCACAGGAAAAAGGGGTGTGAATTACCACTCCCAAATGGGAAGTCTAAAACGCTGAATATTCAACCTACTCCCAAATGTGAAGTCTAAAATGCTGAATTATTCAACCTGTATTGGAAGGACCATTGAAAATTTGACTAAACACAGTGTTGATGAATGTTAAAGGAAACTTTTCTCACCCAAATCTACTTGAGTTTGACCCCTTGTCAAATCCCTACTTTGCAAATATGCTTATGAATAGCCTTTTAACTTGAAAGATTTATCATTCACATATTTTCATGACTCCCAATCATAAATTCTTCATGATCGTGTATAAAAGGCTTTCATAAGCAGCATTTTAACTTGCGACCATTTTTCTAGATGATGATGCATACGACATCGGCAATTTAGATGTGCCTTATATATCGTAAAAAGTATGACACTTGAGGAGCAGCACTAAGGAAATAAATCTCATACAATAAACCACTCACATTGAGTGATACCGGAGAATAAATACCCCCGACAACCCTCACCTAGTAATATATAGGAGGAAGCAACCGGAGAGTGTAAAACTCACGACCCTTACCATCTTTGACAATGCAAGTGACCAAGGTGCCAAAATCGAAATCGGAATTAGTATTAGGTACCGGTCCATGGAGGACCGATACGGCCGATACGATACAACTCAGTAAAATGGTAAATGATAGGCTCCATTTAAGCAAGACTATTAGCAGCAGTCAAAAACTATCGCTATTAATAAAAAATTGCCGCTAATAGTCCTAATAGTATTTTTATTAATAGCAGCAGTTTTTTGAGATAAAAAATTATCGCTAATAGTCTTATTTTTTTTTTAGTGTTTATAAGTAAATGTAAATGCAGCGCCCGCTTATTGACTGACACTAACTAACTATTACTGAAGTGCCTATTGGTAAAGCGGACTGACACTTACCTATTGTTGACTGAAAGCTAAACCTCAAGCGCCTATTTGATAAAAGCATAAAGTTGTACCTGAAGCGCCTATTGAAGCATAGAGCAGACTGACTGAAAGCTATTATTGAAGTGCCTTTACTTAAATGCAACTTTTAATTTCTACAAACAGAAACTTTGTTTGCATCCCCCCTTAGCTACTTGAGCACGTATATGTATTGGAGTAGGTCTACAATGACTCATATGCAAAGGGTTCAATGCAAGCCAATGAGTTATCAACTGTGCATTAGTTGGATACTTGGACTATAAGCATAATTTTAAGGTTTGATATATATTGGCATATTGGCTTGATCCCAAGCCGATACGTATTGGATAACTATCAGCCAAATCGGCTGATATTTAAGTAGCATTTTTAATATTTTATTTTTTAGTTTGAGTCATATCCGATACATATCAGCTGATATGACCCACTATATGTTGATATTTGACTTCTTGCATGACCTGATGTTTGAAAGGAGTATAACATATCGGATGAGGTCTAATCAGATGATATGAATCGGATATAGGTGATATTTAAAATCATAGTGATCAAATTCTTTGACTTTTTGAAAAAAGTTGCGAATAATTTATAATTTTTTAAAAACAAATAAAATTTGGGTGTAATATCTAAGCTATGCGTTATTTTAATTTATGTGGAAGTGAACAAGCTATGTAAAATCTACTTTATAGGCTATCTTACCTTACTTTTCATCATCATTTGAAGTAATTCAATTTTTTTGAGGTTTAAAGCACTGGACCTTCGTAAGGGTACGTTCTTTTCATTACTAAAAGGGGATATTACATGGATAGCTTCTACTATCACCCCAATGGCTTTATTTTTTATACCAAAAGTTGTTCGTTTCATCATAATTTCTCTTGAATTGTGTCACGAAAATTACTTGTAATTTTTTTGACTTACGAGAGGTATGACTCGTAATTTTGAAATATTGAGTGCAACAAGTGTAACGACTCTAATTTTTATAAAAAGTGAATTTTACGAGCTTATTTTACAATGAAACGAACATGTTTTTCATAACAAAAATGAAATTTACATATAATCTAGTCAGTTATATTTTATAGGAAAAGTGATTTTTACGGGGAACCTATTACAATAAACTGAACTTACTTTAAGTAAAAACATATTGCATTTATCAAACCTCATGAAAGTACTTTGAAAAGAAGATACATACTTGTATTTTTGTTGTAATATGAGAGGATTACTTTAAGCTAATGAGTTGACAAAGCATGCACTCTTAAATGTTTTATTTATGACTTGTCAAATCTCAAATTGGACATTTATTTTTTGAGGGGTATGAACGTGATTAAGTTCACTTGTTTTGGGATGTATTCAACATAGAGTCAACATCAGAATGTAGATGGTAGGCCATGATCTCACGTCATCTATATGCGACTCATTACACATGAAACGAGATTGCTCTTTTACAAACTCCGAGAGCTTGGAAAATCATGAAAATCCTATTTTTAAAACTTTTTGAGACGGTATGAAACTCTCAAAACTCTCAAAACTTTTAAAACTTATTCTAAATAACTTGAGAGAGAGAGAGAGAGAGAGAGAGAGAAAATTACAAATCTTAAACCATTAGTCTCGTAGGTAGGGCAGGCGAAGGTGTATTTAGCACAATTATTTGTAAGGATGAGGTTTAAGTAAGGGATCTCATCAAAATGGCAGCAACACCACCATTACCACTTCCTTTATCCAAGGCATCTGCATAAACACTGAGAGATGTAAAAGCCCTCAGCTTCGACTCATGAAAGTTCATCCGCCTTAAGAGCCCCAATACAAAGGACCCCTTTGGGTACCCCACATAGTACCCGTTCTTTAGAAGCTGGTTCACAACGGTGGCCTATGGTTGGAGCCGTTGAACGGTTAGCATCGATGCTAAGCTTGTAGTGCAACTGGAAGTCAATATCAATACTACGAAGAACCAGGCGATCAACACGAATCGTGATAGGTTGCTCACCACCTCCTCTTCTCCATCCATTCACTTAATTATTGAATATAATACTTTTTTTCCCAATTTGGACAATGAAATGTAGGGCACCCACCAAATCTTGAAAAACACTCATGCCAAACACCAATGCCTCGTTTGAATCAGACGCTCGAGATCATTTTTTATTGCAATCTTCTACACAATGAATCTTAAGATCATGGGTGTACCATCACAATGGCACACATGACACACATTCCGAAAAGTGACCTAGATCATGGCCAAATGAGTTTACCTTGACTTTTAGGGACGTGTGCCAAGTGGAATCAACATCTGATCCTCTAATAGCCGCTTTATGATCTTAAGACCTATCGTGAGGAAGATTGAAATATAAACAATCTAGATTGTCTGATTCAAATCAGTGAATGGTTTTCGTCCATAAAGAAAACTATGATACGTACTATTAAATGGGTGAGATCATCCATGCCAATTTACTCATAAGAAAAAGAAAAAATTTAGGCAAGTAGAGGGGCAATTACGGAACTGTGTGTGAAAACAAGCGTGGAATAGAACCAGAAGATGATGCCTAGTTGTTGGGCAGGTGTGCCTCCGAAGTCTCCGTTGATCTGACGTTCTAGAATCCACACAGAAATCTGGTCAAAACGAAACCATCCCCAATTACCAACCATAGATCCTTGGTCTTAAGAAAATCCAAGCGTTCATTCGTCGGTCATCCATGACCGGCATAATCATTGACACCCCAGACTCAATGTAAGGCTGAGTAAAGTTTACGTACAAAGATCGGTTGGCTCTGATCGTCGTATCTGCCATTAAAGTGTCGTACTTCTGTTTTGGCTAAGAGGAATTAAAGAATGCATGGTCTCACCCAAAGGGAGATTTTTAAAAAAATAAAAGGAATGAGAATGTTTAAAAAATTAAATATTTCAAAGAAAAAATAGAATAATTCTCAAAAATTTATGGAAATTGCTTTTTTTTTCATTTCCTAAAAAACTCATTATTTTGAAAATAATGTATTTTAATCATATTACTTTTCATATGTAATTTAAATGCATTTATGATTTTGGCAACTTAACATAATACAAGCATTCTTTCAAAACCCTTATTTGCTTGCAAAGTAGAATCCCGTAGTTTACGAGTATTTTATACTTTGGCTTGTTTAATAATATTTGAGAGCGGTAAAGTGCATAATAAAACATTTTCACTACTTACATTTTTAAATCAAACGATAGAATAAGGGTGAGAGCAGTCTTTATTGCCTGAGAAATAATACAATGACAAGAATCTTGTATGATGGGTATTATGAAATCAGTCATAATCCTGTACTGTTAAAAGATTTTTTTTGGGCTCACCACATTACCAAACGGTGGATTGTTGCTACTTTGCAGAAAAATCCTTCATAATCTTGTATTTAAGGTAGAATAAGTAAGCAAATAAACCCAACCGATCCTAAATAGATGAGATAAAGTTGTAATGATGATTATAATGAGAATGATGTAAGGGAGTTTGACTTTTGCCCCAGTGAAGAAGTCCTCAAGCGTGTGGTGTTGAGCAATATATTGATTGGCTAATCCAAAGGGTATCAGAAGGACCGTTTGGGGGCGTTACACCGTGCCATTATAAAATTCAATTCTACAAGTTAAAAGAGCAAATCCTACAACTCAAGTGCAAGGTGTAATGCTACACAGCAATGCTAGACCACATTCCGCGTGGCAAGTGATCTCAAAACCACACTTGTTTTGGGGTGTTATGCTACGTGATTTAAAAAAATAAATTATGATTTTAGGACTTTTTTATCCTTTAAAACATGAGTCAAACATAAGGAAATGGCCCATGACCCTGGTGTATGAAATTTTCTCAACTTTGACCATATTTTTAAAGGAGAAAAAGTCATAATTTTATTTTATTTTATTTTATTATTATTTTTTTTTTTTATAGGACTTAATCAACCTTGCCTAAGTTGTTGTTGTGATAGCACGAATTTTCGGGCAAGGAAATCCGTGTCATCAGGATCATGCTCTGGATGATCTCTAAGACAAATCACGGAGTGTTTGCTAGTCTAGTGAAAATCAGAGTAGACACTGTCCAGTAGTGACAGATCGAGTCATCATATAAGACTTTAAAAGAAAGAAGTAATAACAAAGCATCTATATAAAGACAAAAGAATATACATTCCCAAAAAGGAACCAAGAAGAACCACTGGTAATGGACATCCATCACCCAAAATAATGGTTCCTAATAGTGGTTCCTACAGAATGTATAATAGTACAAATAAACAAACATTTTAATAATAATTATAGACGGTGGCCACTGGGCACACAATAATTCAGAATTCAGAACAAAATCTCAAAAGTACAAACTAATATCCAGACGACTAATAGAACTCGTCTGCTGGGGTATTGGTGTCCTCCTCCTCGGCCTCGGCCTCAGCCTCTGGATCAGGCTGGTAATCAGGATGGCTCTCAGTGTCGGGAGCTCTAGCCTCAGAACCTATAATTATTATAGAAAATAGGGTGAGCTACATCTAAGCTCAGTAGAAGAATCTCAGCTAAAATTATATTGAACATGCAAGACATGATTTGCAGATAGTATTTCAAAGCAGAAATTCAAATCAGAATATGCAGATAGGATAAATCAGATGACATGTACTGAGTTTTCAAACAAGAACAGATGTTATGCATATATATTATTTGTGACTTAAATTGTGAATATTTCTAACTTAATAAACTCTCATGACAATATAGCACGTGGTAATCAGGTGTATGCCGATAGAAAACCCCAACCAATTGTCGTTCAAATAAACAGTTTCAGGATGCAACAATGCCTCATCTATGAAGCGCAATTGTGTCGAGGGATTATCAAAGCAGATGCACGAATGTATCAGGGTACGGATATACCGTCGAGTCGGTGGGGATCATCTGGATTAAATACTTAAAATCACATACACACATATGATGTCAAAATCAGATTTCAGAAATCAGAAACAGATATCAGAGTGCAGAAATCAGAAATTACAAATGGTTGTTGATATGTAAGCATGCTTTTAAAAACATAACTCAGATACAGATGTGAAAAAATCATGAAATCATTTTCAGGTACACTTTTAGGTTGGATTTTCCCTACCTCAGATCAGACCTTTTTCTAAGCAAATCAAAAGCTTCTCAAAGCGTCATGGTCTGATCCTAGATCATAAACATAGTATACTAAGTGTCAGGGATGTCAGAATATCAACTGACACAGTGTCCAGTAGTGTCTAATTCACAAAACCAAAACAGGCAGAAAACAGGGGTGATTGATCGATCAATGTCCTTGCTTGATCGATCAATCAATCACCTTGATTGATCAATCAATCACTTTGATCGATCAATGCCATCATTGATTGATCAATCGTTCAATTTACACACAAGTGTTAATGGGGATTTGATCGATCAACACCCTTGTTTGATCGATCAATCCACAACCTTGATCGATCAAAGCCTCATTTGATCGATAAATGTCTGTCTTCAATCCATAAATTATACATGAAATTTGATCGATCAATCTTCCTTATTGATCGATCAATCTTGCATTGATCGATCAATCTAAATCTTTTTTAAATTTATCTCCTCCTGTTGTTACACTATTCTTATATAGATTGATCGATCAATATCCAATTTGATCGATCAATCTTCTCAATTGATCGATCAATGGCTAGGGCCCAACTTTCTCCACTGCCATGGCTAGGGCCCATACGCCCATAGCCCGAACACGTTTATCTTGGTCATTTCTATGTCAGGGCGCTCCCTTCGGAGTTCTCTTTTCAATCCGACTTCAAAACCATTTAATTCATTCGATTTCAGTACATAAGGTTGCACACCCAAGATCCCTTGCATCGATTCGATAACAGAAGAATCCATCGAACCCAATTTATTTGTTCACCCAATTGTTATAATCAACACATACCCTTTGCTCATCATGGTCGCTTCAATTGCCGTTGAAAAAAGGCGGGCACCCAGAGAAGAATCCATGTGAACGACGAAAACCCTAGTCTGCATGGCCATCAACTTGTAGGGCTCGAAAAGGATGTCGGTGTCGGTGGCTGAAGGAGGTACGGCGCTCTTTTATGGAATGTTGGTGCTAATCTCTTGAAAGGCGTCAGACAAATATGATATAATTCCATGCCCGTAATCGGTGTGTTTGTAGATTGGGACGACTTCGCGCCATCCAAAGGCTTCAACTATAGCGGTAATGGGTTTAGCCTGAGAAGAGTCATTTTGAGTTGTGAGGAAGAAGTAATGATTTCAAGAGGAAGAAATAGAAGGGGTAGAGGCAGAGAACGAAAGCAGGGGCACTTGTGCTTTTCCGGCGAGGTCACCAAGAAATCCAACTGAGCTAATGCTTTTGGTCCGATTAAAGCCGCCACTTGTACATTTTTCAACCATGTCTAGTGCTGCAATCAATAAGAAAAGAAGAACGCACCCGCGTAACTAAACTAGGAGATGGAGAAAGTACTCACTATAGCACACCGTAGAACCATGTGCAGTCCAAACATAGTCTAGTGAAGGAAAGAAAAACAAAGAAAAAGCTAACAGGAAGTAGTAATTAGTAAATAAGAGCAAAAGAGGAGGAAAAAGAGATACCGATAGATGCAGCGCTGACTATATCTCTGGTAGAATTTCTAATATGCAAATTGAGCCTTGTAGTGTAATAATTATGTTTAACATAAAAATCTTTGATTGCCATGGAAATGCAAATCTCATTTATTTTCCCAAAACTAGTCCCCAAATCAAGAACAACACCAACATCAACTCTCTTCTTTATACCGTCCTCAGCCATCCCAAACTCTTTACATAAAAAAGCAAAGTTACAGAGAAAGAAGAGGAGGTGGTTTCGGCTTTTCATCACTGCTGAGCTGAGTAGATGATCCTGAGCTACATCTTAAGAATTGTTTGTTCAACAAAACTTTCTTATAATTATTTGTATTGTGTTGCGAATAACACTAAATTGCTTCTATATTTGGTCCAAATTGTTTTCTTTTGGATGGCCAATTAAGTGGTTTCCATGAAAAATAGTAGTTAATTGTATTGTTAGGATCAGTTGACAAAAAGAACCTGTATTTGGCCCAAATTCACAGGGTCTCTATTTGGTCCAAATTCACTGCCTCTTTTTTCCAAATAATCACTACAAAAATGGCACCCTACCCCTACCCCGAGGGCCGAGGGCTATAATTGGCCGCCGTCGGCGTACAAATGATAAAAAACGACTGTAATAATATAAAAAGCACCACTTTCGTCTATTAATCGATTGCATAATCGTCGAAATTTCTGGGTTTCTTTGAATTTTTATTACAAATTAAAAAACACAATGGGAATTTAAAAGTTAAAAAGGTCATATAAAAAGAACCACTTTCGCCATTTTCAACCCTAGCCCCCCCCCCCCTCCTCCTCTCTCTCTCTCTCTCTCTCTCTCTCTCTCTCTCTGCAGAACATGAAACCCTAATCCATTTTCTCCACTGATCCACGCGAAGAAATGCTTCGGCTGCAAATTCATTTGTCTGTTGATGAATTTGAAGTGGGGAGGATGTCAGATCTAGTAGAATTGAATAAGGGTTTTGTGGATGGATTGGGGATTCCGACTGCGAGGAGTTGTAGAGGTAAGTGTTAGAGCGATAAATATCTTAGGCAAATTAATCTTCAATTAAGATTTAGGCATACCTTATTTGAGAGAATATTTGCCGATAAAATTAGAAAAACCGCCTCCGTGAAATTCTTTGAGGACAATTCTATCTCGCTTCTATCTCCCTCTATATGATGGGCACGATTGCATTGAGTGGAGATGAAGAGGGGACGTTGTCCTCTTTTATAGCATGCTCTTGAATCTTAACCCATCAAGGATTCAAGGGAGAGGTGTATCACTAGAAGATAGGGATTGGCTTACCACAAGCCAATCAAGTTAAAACCAACTCCTTAAGTTGCGTGGAGTGGAATCACGTTACAAGAAAAACTCAAAGTCTTTAGTCAATCATATTTTAATTAAAATAGTAAAAGGGTAAAGTTATTGTGTGAGTCACAAATACCCAACAATCTCCCACTTGAACCACACATTAACTTTAATATATATATATATATATATATTAATTTTTTTTTTGATAAAACAAAAGAAATGAAAAATAATGAAAAACGTCATAATTGACTTAGTTCAAAACGGATGGTCATCCTTTAAAGTTTTGTAAAAACATTGACTTTCAAGATTTCTATGTAACATACATTCTCCCAAGTTCAATAACAATCTTGAAGTCGGATCATGAAAGCCAACAATGTATCATTTCTTCAAATCTCATTATGACAGTTTCATGGTCAAGACACTAATATCATCAATAAATTGGAGAGCTCATTGTGGATTTAGTGATACCAGAAAATATACACTTTAATGCAACTTCTTGTGTATATCCCCTCATTCATCCTGCTTTATACCTTAAGGTATGTTGTCCTGATATATTACAGCATACATCATGTGAAAATCATCACCCACCTATCAGGACAAAAGCTATACAAATCGTGGTGCCTAATCACGATAGCTCAAGCAACCTTATTTGAGCACTTATACTCCCAAACAATAACATTGCATAAGCACAAATAATAATAATAATAATAATAATAATAGTACCAAAATGAAAACATCAATAAAATGAAGCATAATATATGTAATAAATATATCATAAAATAAGATAAAACATTGTGGAAACAGAAGCTCAATTTAAGACTCTAATATTCTCAATCTGGTCACCTCAATTTAAATGAATATACTGATCATTAGTGAATTTGATATTGTCCTTTATTCTTAACTCCCACTAAATGTCGCATCTTCAAGAAAATTGATATAACTAATTTCAACGATTGTACTTATTTACTAGAGAACCATATTCAACACTAATAGAAACTAAAGTAATAGTCAAACTATCACCTAGAGGAGTAAAACTATAAATAACTCTAATAAGTCTAACATTAGCAATAAAATTTGTCTTTAATAAATATAATTTGTCAAAAATTCTTTCTCATTGTCAAAGAATAGGTTTTCATTCAACCTGGGGATCCTCCTGCTGATTAGCCCCTCCTTGCTGCTTTTGCTGATTAGTCCCTCCTTGTTGTTTCTTCTTTATAATATTTTTCTATAAGTAGCAATCTTTTTTTATATGACCTTTCTTCTTGCAGAAGTGACAACCATCATCATCGTTTATCTTAACTGCCTTGAGCTTAGAGTCTTTCTTAATTCCTTTACCATTGCGAAAGTTTTGATTCTGACCCTTCTTCTTGAAATTCTTCTTGTAAGCTGGCTTATAAGCTGGATTATAGGGAGGATTGTGGCCAAAATTAGCAGACTCGACTTTGTTTCCACGAAGCCTCTCTTCTTCGATTACGCACATGGAGATCAATTGATTCAAGTCCCATTTATCCTTCTGAGCGTTGTAATTCACTTTAAAGGTATCAAATTGCTTATGAAGAAAAGAAACAACTAGATGCACTACGGCATCTTCTTCGATTGTAATTCCTTGTTATTTAAGTTTCATAGCCAATATGGACATTTTAAGAATAAATTCTCGCACACTCCTGTTTCCATCATATCGCATATTGACAAATTGCACTAAGTAGCCGTATTGTAAGGACTTTACTATTCCAACGAACTGGTCTTGGATGATTTTCAACAATTCTTTGGCTGTTTCAGTAGTTTTAATACCACCTCTAATGGGTTTAGTAATAGAAGCGCATAAGATCATCATCGTCATACGATTTGCCTTATCCCAACGAGCATATTGGGTCTTTTGAATTTCAGTGGCATTGGACGATAAAGTTGGCTTGTCCTCCGAGAGAATAAAGTCATAGTCCATATATCCAAGGGTCAAATCAAGACCCATCCGCCAAGAGTTATAGTTAGTGCCATTAAGTTTTTCAATACTGGTCATCTGTTGGTGTAAGACTAATCCGTCCATAGCTGATATAAAAAATAATTACTATTAGCACATTGTTCAATTATAACTTTATAAAATAAAAATTCATACCCGGCGTCGAGGTTGAATTAATTAGAGTGTAAACAAGCATGTGCAAAGTAGCATTCACTCTGAGGGACAGACTTCACTCATTGTCTCAGCATCACCTTTGGCCATAAGCTTTGACTTATTGTAAGTCTTCCTAAGTTCTGTTTAGACACATAGACCTAGTCAGATATATTTTCGGTTTGATCGAAGCTATCTATCAACTTAGGCCAGAAGTGTCGCTTTTCTCTCACCTAAACACACATGACTATTCTACTCATTCTATCTACATGAATTTTCTAAATCAGTTTTGGCCAGAAATAGTAGTTCACATAGACGAATGCACATGCAATCTTAATGAAATAGGATTTCAAAATTTAAGGATAACGTGTCCTCCATAGATCGGTCACCTTTGGGCAAACTACAAACCTACTTTGGCTACGCATCCCGAAACGATTGCTTTACCGTTCTATCTAAACCCCTTTAATGATAGAACTAAAGCTCTTAGGCATTCTATCATGTCATTAGTTCAATATTTCATACCCTAAATACATTCATATAGCAAGTTTAGGGAAAAACAGAGTCATAAAGTGAAGATGCACATGCAATAATTACAAACAATGACATGATAGTGTAAGAGTATTCATACAGAATATTCAAAAAGGGTTCAAAAATTATTTATAGAATAAGACAAATTTATGACCTTTAAGTGGCATTTTCAAGTCTAAAATAGTGTCAAAACGTCTCATAAACTAGTCCAAAATGTAGATCTCGTCGAGTAGACCAAAATCGATAGGTCATATGCGCAAAAAAGAGTTTTATATCTCAAGATATCGTGTTTTAAAGTTTGAGTCCAAAAGGGTTCAATCTGGTGGCATAAACAAGTTATGAGTTTTAAAGCTTTATTTACAGGCGGCGAAAGCAGTTCAGTATAGGGGCTACAAACAAAAACTGAATAGAAGTGATTTGGGTCGTGGGTTAGTACACAGGTCACGGGCCCGGGGTCAATGGGCAGGAGACTTTGGGTCGAGGGTTAGTACACAGGTCATGGGCGCGGGGTCAATGGGCAGGAGACTTTGGGTCGGGTCAGTGTGTCAGGTCACTAGGTCGGGCCATTGGGCCAAAGCGGACCCGATTCAGGTGGGTCTAGTACAGGCCCGGGGTGGTGCCGAATTACTCGGGTCAGGTGGGCCGGCACGGACCCGATCCGGTCTGAGAACCCTAAACCCTAAGGACCATTCATCTTCTTCAATTTTTTTTATTTTTTTTTATTTATTATTTTTTTTTTACTTTTCTTGTTGCGAGATCGGTAGAACAAATGACAACCCTTTAGGGCTTAACACACTGCCGTGCGGTCGATGCCGTCCGGCCTCGGCCGGCCGTCAGCAGTGCGATTATGGCCGGAATGTGCGAGCAGACGGATCGTTGACCAACATGATGCCAATTTTTTTTTTTGTTATATAAGTTGCAGCAGCAACTTCCAATCTCCCGCGCCCTTTTCCGGTCACCGGACCCGAGTCGATGTCCGATAAACCTGCGGCTGACGTCGCCGTCCGATCCGTGGCACGGTGATGCGAGACGGCAGAATTGGCCAAAAGGGTGCAAATTTTTTTTTTTTGATTGAAAATAAATATGCCCTAATCGTGCTTTGATACCAATTGTTAGAGCGATAAATATCTTAGGCAAATTAATCTTCAATCAAGATTTAGACATACCTTATTTGAGAGAATATTCGCCGATAAGATTAGAGAAGCTGCCTCCATGAAATTCTTTGAGGACAATTCTACCTCGCTTCTATCTCCCTATGATGGGCACGATTGCATTGAGTGGAGATGAAGAGGGGACGTTGTCCTCTTTTATAGCATGCCCTTGAATCCTAACCCATCAAGGATTCAAGGGAGAGGTGTATCACTAGAAGATAGGGATTGGCTTACCAACTCCTTAAGTTGCGTGGAGTGGAATCACGTTATAAGGAAAACTCAAAGTCTTTAGTCAATCATATTTTAATTAAAATAGTAAAAGGGTAAAGTTATTGTGTGGGTCACAAATACCCAACAGTGAGATCCAACTTGGTTCATGGGTGGGTGGGCCAAGAAGCAGCGATCAACATAATCCCTCATCTCTGCTTGCCGATTGGAACTCATGATCAACGCTGGCGACGTCAAGAAGCTTCAAGATGCAGGGATCTACACCTGCAATGGGATGGGCTGATGATGCAAACGAAGAAGGTAGGGAAATCTAAAATCTTATATCTAAAGATCTAGGGGCGTTTCTCGAGATTTTTATCCAATTTTTCCTTTTATTTGTGTAGAAATTGACTGGTATTAAGGGATTATCAGAGGCAAAAGTCGATAAGATCCGTGAAGCTAATCTGCCGAAAAGCTCGTGGTTAGGGTTCCGATCTTTTGAAATTCGAATTGCTAATTTGCGCTTCATTTTATTAAATCGAAGTTTCAATTATGCTTTTGTTTTGTTATTTCTTCTTAGAACTTCGGTTACGTAATAGGAAGCGACATTCTTCAAAGAGTAAGCTCGGATTTTTCATTTAAATTATGATCCGGTTCTTCCACATTGAAGTTAGCCATGTAGATCTAACATGGCATACAATTCACATCGATTAACCAATCATAAGTATCTGATTAGTCCACTTTTTATGATATGGAATCCCAGCTGCCTTAGAATCACTTCAACTTTTTTTTCTTTTCGCATTTGCAGGCTGTTATGGAAAGATGGCGTAATTAGGGACTTGTTAAATTATTAGAAAGACATCACCTTTTTTAACGACACCTTTTGTTATTTCTTTGTAGTATCTTACCTTCCCCTTTGTAATTTTCTTTTTTCCTTTCTCTTTAATGAATATATAAAAAGAAGAAGATGAAATTGATATATACTTAGAAACGATTGCATTAAAATATATAGATTGTATATTGATCGATTTAGAATGTAACCCTTGCAAGTGCACAAGATCTATTGCAGTATGGCAAGAACAGGGGTGTCGAACCCACAGGGAAACGTGAATTTTTAATTAATTTTTTTAGAGATTTTAAAAACGTCCCTAAGGAAGTACCAAAGGGCAGATTCAATTTTACCAAAAACTTAACACACTTTTCCTAAATGCAGAAAAATAAATTAATCTAAACAATTAATTACTGATAAATCTACGAACAATATTAAAATGAGATCAAGGAATATGCTACCCCAGATTCGTACCCCTTTTTCTATCATTAAAACCCACAGTTTCATTAAATCATCATTCACACCATCATTCATCTAGAAAAATGACTTGAAATAAAATATGATCATCAATCCGGCATACCTATCTAAAAACAATGACTCACCTAACATTGCGGTATGAGTCATGTAAAAAGCATAAGCGTATCTCATGATGACATAATCGCTCACATAGATCGACTGCAGTACAGATCTAGCGATTACGGCCGTTGATATCAGCAATCAATCGGTCATAACAAAGCATTCAAAATATTTTCAATCACACAAACTTTGAGCAAAACGATTCCATGATAACAATAATAGACTGTGGTATTAATCATAAACATAGGTACTTATCTGGGGATCGCATCTTCCCCGATCTACTGATTTAGCCGCTCATCTTTGGTGTTTGATCTCCTTTTTCTTTCAAAGTCATTCCTCTTTTATTTCTTCCAAAAGATATTTGCAATTGTTTTTCCTAAATACAATCTATGTATTTCTCGAGAAAAATAATGCAAATCCTAGGTACAATCTACCTGAATAAACCCTAGAAGAAGGAGAGAAGAAGACTTGAAAAGATGAAGAAAATATTCCGCCAAAGTGAAGAGCCCTAAAAACTAAAAAGAAAGAATGAATAATATTCTAATTGCATAAAAAATTAATGATCCTAAGAAACTCGTGGCTTGCCTTTTTATAATAGCCTAACCCTAGTACCTCACTCGATTGACAACTAAGAGTAATTTTCGTGGATTGCCGCCTAGCTTTGCATGAGATACTGCCTCGGTATTTTGCTCATAATTTTCTGTACCGAACTCGGATTGAGGTGATTCTTGAGGTGTTGGAAAGCTGACGACGAGCTCTACAACTTTTATGTTTTAGCCATTTCCTGAATCTGACGTCTTGAAGGTCCAAATTGAGCTGCAAGTCGCACTAAGCTCTCAATGACCCAAAATAGCAGTGTTTTGACATTATTTTCAGGGATTCTTGGGCATTTTAGAAACTTGACTGTATTTACGAAACATTTCAAATCTAGTAAATCTCATCAGATAGCCTTCATCGGACGGCTAAATATAGGTATTTAGGGTGAAATATCATCATATTTCACTACATCACCCCAAACCTACATTTGCTAGTCCTCGAGCAAAGAGAATGATAGAAATATAAAGCAAATCAAACTAACATCCTAAAATTTAAATGCCACTTTCAGAGGAACACGATTGCACTTAACATGAGCAACAAGGCTTTAAGCCCATAGGTGATCCCTAGTGGAGGAGTTGTGTCTCCTGAGGGTTTGCAGTGAAGTTACCCACAAACTTCCAAAAATTTCAAACCATCGGTAAAATTTAGTTTTCAAAACATGATTTTTTTTTTTTTTTATAACATATGTACTATTCAAAAAAACAAAAATCATTAATTGCTTCAAGATGTGAATCATCAATCTCAAATATTAAAGTCATGTCAATCATGCTAGTATCCATTCAAATTAATTTAATGCTCAAATTGTTAGATAATTCATTCATTCATGCCTAAACGTGAAGTGTGTGCATACCAAAACCAAGATTCATCCATCTCTAACTAGTCCAAGCGGAAAACCATCGGATCCGTTGTCTCGACTCAATCCTCACTTTAGGTATACTCTCAAAATAAAATCACTCCGATGATGGGTAAGTTTCGCACACATGTGAGAGATCAATACAAAGCAAATAAAAGGTCTCATGATAAATGAAACACGATGCCAATCAATGAACAAAAATAAATCTCATAAGAATGATACTTGTATATCCTAAGCATGTCATATCAAGTGTCATAAGTATTATATATTGACTTCCACAAGACATTACCAATGCAAGATCGGATCATGAAGGTCTTTTGTAGGGTTGTAATGGGGTAAGGTAAGAAAGAAAGGAATTGTGATTCAAAATTTAGAAATTGGAAAAGGAACTAACCGATTTTTTTTTTTTTTTATTTCTCTTCTTTTCTTTTTTCTTTTCTAATTTCTCACCATTTTTTTTTTCAATATTTTCTTTCTTTCTCATTCTTTCTTCTTTTGAATTTCCTTTTCTTGAAGCACCTCATTTTTCATTCCTTTTTTTTTCTTTTCTCTCCTTTTTTCTTTTTTATATTTGCCATACACTCTCAAGAAACACCATAACTCATTATCTCTCCACTTACTCTTTTCATTTTCATCCTCGTTCCTAATTTCTCGAAATAAGAAGGGTAAAGCTAAATTTTCGTAAATTGTGAAGGGTTAAAGTTAACGCTTATCAAAGAATGTATAAGGGTAAATTTTTCTATAGGCTCAAAGGGTACTAGAAGGATAAATTTATATGAGGTGGGGCATTTTAAGCACAAACGAGCCAAAGATGGCCTTCAATCATTTCAAAAGATGGTAACCTTGCCTATTTGTCTTGAGTAGATATACAAGACGCGTCTAACACAATAATATGAATTTGATATCATGCAAAGTCACAAGCCAAAATAAAATGTATGATTATGCAAAATAATTCAGATTCAAAGAAAACTGAGTTTATATATTCACTCATCAATGACGGAAATTAGCTCTAAAGCTATCGGGTTTAGTCTCCACTAAGAACCTAAGATTCAACGTTCAAAATAGTTCATCGATTTCTAAGTCTTAGCTTGGTATAAGTGCAAAAATTCTAAGCATGAATTTGAGTCATCCACAAATTATCACATTAAGCTTCATCATCCTAGTTACAAGTATTCAAAATATGACATCAATATTCTCAAAATTAAATTCACATGCATCATCAACTAAAGTTTGAAAACTATTGCAAAGTACATCATGTATGATGGTTCCAAAAATTTATTTATTTTTTTTTCAAAGAAAATCAAAAATAAGTGATGAAAGATAGATAATCATACATACCCCAAACCTAAAAATGACAATGTCCTCATTGTTTGAAATAAGTAGGTACCCCAAACTGCTGAAAAGTACCTCAACACAAAGATCGGTAGAATATGGGCATCAAATTAGAACATGACCAAAATAGATTGAAGGTAATGTGGCTACACTAATTTGGAAATTAAAATAACCTAAACTAAACTAAAACTAATATTCTAGAACTAAACATACGAAAAGAGAAATAAATCCTAAATCCTAAACTAAACTGTGTCCAACTCCTAAATAAAACACATCGGGTTGCCTCCCGAGGCCGAGTTTAAGTGTCGATACTCGACCTCTTCATTGATCAAGAATCGGATCACTAAGGTGCATCGCCTCAATCTTAAAGGGTCATCGGCTCAAACATTGGTTTGAGTCTTTGCCCATTCACTTTGAAAACTCGATTGTCCGAAGGCTTTGAATTTCAATTGCACTGCGTGCTCACTAATGGAAACAACAAAGCGGGCCTTCCCATCTAGATTTCAATTTCCCAGGATGAAGCTTAAGTCGGAATTGAATAACCAAACTTTTGGCCAACATGAAACTCCTTAGAAATTAATTGATCGTGCAACTTTTGTACCTTTCCTTGTACATCTTTGAATTTTCATCGCATCGTGGCGTAACTCTTCTAATTCACTCAAGCTGTAACCTTGATTCGACCTGCGCTTGCATATCGAAATTAAATCGTTTGATCGCCGTAATGCCTTATGCTCCAATTGACGGAAGATGACATGCCTTCCGTAGACAATTACGAAGGGAGACATTCCGATCGGTGTCTTGAATGCGATCTGATAGGCCCATAAAGCATCGGATAGCGGTTTGACCAATCTCTTCTATCCTCGATGCAGTCTTTTCTAGAATTCGCTTGATTTCCGGTTAGACACTTCCACGACCACTAGATACGTGGATGGTGCAGTAGCGACTTTGTGAGTGACGTCGTACTTCTTCATTAAAGTGGCAAAATGGCTATTGCAAAATGCGAACCGCCATCACCGATGATTGCTCTTGGGATCCGAATCGGTTAAACACATGTTCTCTCGTAAATTTGACCACAACCTTGTGATCATTTGATCGGGTTGCCACGACTTCAATCCATTTGGAGACATAGTCAAATGACCACGAATATATGAATACCCAAAGGATGGTGGAAAAGGACCCATAAAGTCAATCCCCAAACATCGAAAATTTCAACAATCGAATTGGATTAAGGGGCATCATATTTTTGAAATATTGCCAAGTCATGACACCGTTGGCATTCCTTGCGATTGAGCGTCACACGAAGATTGAGGGCGATAGAATCCGCTTTGAAGGATTTTCATGCGGTCTTATCCTCGAAATGGCCTCCACAGCCCCAAAGACATAAAAAATTTAGGACGCTTAGTTGCTCGTCTTCACGCATCTCCTAATGATCGATCCGAAAGCGAATTTAAACAAATATGGTTCATCGAAATAGTATTTTATTTGGGAGAAAAGAGATTCTTATCATTCTTACCCCACTCGGTGGGAATTACGCGATGACCGAGATAATTCACGATGTTAGCAAACCACGGAACTTTTGCTACATCAATTGCCATCAAATGTTCATCCGGAAATGTGTCACGGATGGTCTCGGTATAGATGATTCTTGTGAAATTCTAGATGGATGATCGATACAACGTTCTCAACCCCTTTTATCTTTAATCTCAAAGTTGAATTCGGAGAAGCGAGGATCCAACGGATCAGCCTTGGTTTAGATCCTTCTTTGCTAAAAGATATTTCAAAGCGAGTGGTGCGAAAAGACCACTATTTTCGATCCAAGCAAATAGGAGCGGAATTTGTCGAGACTAATAATTCCTTCTCGGTGGTGGTGTAATTGATTGGGCATCAATTAATGTCTTGCTAGCATAATAAATTACGTGAGGTAATTTATTCACCCTTTGCCCTAAGACAGCTCGATCGCATAATCGGATGCATCACACATGAGTTCGAATGGTAAAGAATAATCCGGTGGTTGGATTATTGGTGCATTTGATAAGAGTTCAAATTTTAGGAATGCCTTTATGCAATCCTCATCAAAATCAAAAGGAACATCTTTGCCAAGCAAAGTGCACAATGGTTTAGCCACCTTGCTAAAATCCTTAATGAATCTTCTATAAAATCAAAGATGCCCCAAAAATGATCGAATTTGTAACACTTTTAGGAGGTGGTAAATTTGCAATTAAGTCGACCTTAGCCTTATCAACTTCAATTCCTTTCGTTGAAACAATATGCCCCAACACAATTCCTTGTTGAACCATAAAATGGCTCTTTTCGGTGAGAACAAGTTTGGAATCTACACAACGTTGCAACACTGTGAAAGATGATTCAAACAAGAATCAAATGTTTTGCCAAAACCGAAGTCGTCCATGAAGACTTGATGAATTTGTCGATCATGTCAGAATATGGCCAACATACATCGTTGAAGCGTGGCGGAGCATTACATAAGCGAATGGCATCCTTCGATATGCAAAGCGTACCATATGGACACGTGAATGTTGTCTTCTTGATCACCGGAAAACGGGCACTTGATTGTATCCGAATAACCATCAAGAAAGCAATAAAACTCTTGCCCTAACTTCTCAAGAATTTGATCAATGAGCGGAAGGGAAAATGATCTTTTACGGTGGTGTGTTCAATTTTCGATAATCAATGCACCGCCATCATCGGTAGTTTCCGCAGTGGCACCAATTCTCCCTCCGTAGTTTCTTTCCTTTGTAATTCCGGACTTTTTGACGATTTGTCTTGGACTAACCCATTCACTATCGGAGATCGGATAGATGATTCCGATCGAGGAGTTTAATGATTTCCTTTAAAATGACTTCTTGCATGTTGGATTAAGTCGCCTCTGTGGTTCCCTCGATGGTTTACTCTCATCCTCCGATGTATTTTATGCATACATACCGATGGGTCAATCCCTTGAGATCGCCTAAGGTCCATCCGATGGCCTCCTTGTGCTCTTCGACCTTCAACAAATCATTCTCTTGTTCTTCCGATAATGTGGATGAAATTATCACCGGAAGTGTTTCTCGAGGTCCCGTAAAAGCATATTTGAGGGACTGTGCAATTGTTTCAATTCCACGGTTGGTGGTGCTCAATTGATGGAGTCGACATCCTTTACCTCGATGAGGTAGTGGTTCTACCTTAGTCACAACTTCACATAAGTTATCATCTTGACATGATGAATTTGACTTTTCTCTTACCGCTTCCTTTCAAGCCCTTTGTCCTCATAGATGGCTAACAAAGTGTCAAATTCCTCTTTGGTGAGCATTGATGGTAATGCTTCATCCACCACTTCGTCCATCCGATCGATGTAAAACATTCGACCTCATCCTCATTAGGGAAATGGTTCATCGCATGGAATATGTTAAGCGACTTTCATGTTTCCAAAAGAAACGTCCATGACTCCGTCGACAATTAATGGCGTTGGCGATTGGCGAAAGCAGACGTCCAAGAATAATTGGGACTTGATTGATTGATTTCGCAGTGGTTCCATGTCTAAGACAACGAAGTCCTGGAAAGACAAACTTGTCTATTCCAACCAAAACATCCTCGATAACACCCTCGGTCTTCTTTCTCGATCTATCCGCCGGTTGGAGTGTGACCGTCGTGGGTTTCAATTCACCCAATCCGAAGTTTCGACATTGAGTATGGGATCGATTAACACTTGCTCCCAAATCCAATAACGCCTTTCCAATGGATTGCCCACCAATGACACATGCAACAGTTGGGCCTCCAGGGTCTTTCAGTTTCTGTGCGGTTTCCAATCGCAAAATCGAACTGCCTTGAATTGGTAGGAACACTATCTTTGAAACGTGAGTACGGGCCTTTCTCTTAGTGCACAAATCTTTGAAAAACTTAGCGTGCTTTCGAGAACTTGTTTGATTGTTTCAAGTAATGGAAGATTTATCTTTACTTGCTTGAATGTTTCAAAAATTTCTTCCATTTTTGTCGGTCCCTTTCCCATTCTAGGTGGAGGAGTTAGGCATTGAGGGAATGGTGCCTTTGGGACATAAGGTGCAGATTCCATTTCCGATTCTTTTTCACGTCCTTGTTGGACGGTTGAAGGAAACTCTTCCTCTATTACTTTTTCTTTTCCTTTCTCTCTTCCTTGCTCTTGCACTTTTCTTATCTCTGGCTCTTTGTCTCTTTCTTTCTCTTTTCCTTTTCCTTTCTCTTTTCCTTTTCCTTTCTCCTTTCTTTTCTCTGATTCTTTTTCCTCTACTGCTTCTCTTTCTTCATCAGCTTCTACAGGCATTTTCACTTGATTATCAACCTCTCGTCCACTTCTCGACCGTAATGACTTTCAAGCTGACTACACGATGGTCCTGCTTCAGATGGTGCTTGGCCTCGAGGATTATTGATGGGTTGGCTGGGGAGCCTACCTTCCTCTCGCTGACTCAGTTGATTGGCCAATTGACTGACTTGGTCCATTATCATCTGCTGAAAAGATTGCATGCTTCGCATAAGCTTTTCTTCCAGATCAGAATCTTTCGAAGTACTGGCATGAGATTGATTAAGATTCTGATTGAAATTCGATTTTTTGAGTCGAATTTGGATGATAATCTGAGCATTCTGCTGAAATTGGAATTACATTGGAAATTAGAATTCTGCTGGAAATTGTTGTGGGACGAAAATTTTGTTGAAAATTTGGTTGAAAAGGTTGTTGTCCACCCATTGTGTTGGCTCTATGTTGGTTTACAGCCGCTTTGGTTCGATTCACCCCATCCTAAGTTGGGGTGATTTTTCCATTCCGGATTGTAGGTATTGAGTACATGTTTCTACCTCACGATAAGATTGAGTCACATTTACTGCTCTTGAGGATTAGGTTCATCGGGAAGAATGACAAGGTAGTAGGGCACTCATTAGCCATATGACGGTGGTCACAAATTGAACACTGGGGTGGGTGGAGCTTTAGCTTGCATGGTAGCAGTTAACAACATGTTCATGTGTTTGGACACCATGCCAACCTTTGTTGACAGATCTGAGGCCTTATTGTTGACATCCTACAATCCGCCTTTTGTCAACACATGAGATTTAGGTGCCAGGTTCAAGTTGGTTCGCCCCAGTGTCTCACTTTGTATCGAAGTTTGATATAACTTTTCAAACAATGCCCACAATTCGTCAGCTTCTTTCGTGGCACAAGATCCACCACAAGATGCATCAACCATGCGTCTCTCTTCAGGAATCAGTCCATTGTAAAAACTTTGGACTTGTTGCCACCTTGGAACTTGATGATTTGGGCAACTTCTGATCAATTCCTTAAAACGTTCCCAACATTCATGGAATGTTTCTGTAGGTTGTTGGGAAAAGAACTGGATCTTCTGACGCAATTCAATGGCCTTAGTCATGGGAAAATATTTTTTAAGGAACTGGCGATGCAGCTCTGCCCAACTCTGAATAGATTGTGGTTCTAAGGAATAGAACCATGTTTTTGCCTTATCTCTTAAAGAGAACGGAAAGAGTCGGAGCTTCGCTATCTCATCAGTGACATTGTGGACTCTGAACATTTTGCATACGCCAGTGAATTCATTTAAGTGAACGTGCGGATTTTCATTTGCTAACCCATGGAAAATTGGTAGCATTTGAATCATTGCTGATTTGAATTCATAGTGGTTCCCTGGAATGGGAGCATGCATAATACATTCCTGATCCTCGTAAAAACCAGGATCGTTATAATACTCCAGTGTTCTAGGGCCCTCATCAAAATTATTGTTCCTATTATTTCCATTATTGACATTCCCATTGTTGTTATTCTCATCTCTCTCTTGCCTTTGGTCTGCCATGGTCTCAGTTTGTTGATATTGATTCCTCTGGACTCTTCGATTCTCTCTACAAGCTCTTTCGATCTCAAGATTAAACGGTAGCAGATGTGGGTGATGAGAACGAGTAAAGCTCATACACCAACACTCACAAACAGGTTGAAGAATCCACAACAAACAAAATTCGCTCAAACGATTTAAACAAAGATGATAAGCGAGCCAATATCGTAGGAAAGATTTCTTCTTTTTTTTTTTTTTTTTTTAAATTAAAATTCAAATTTAAATTAATTTTTTTTTATTCAAATTAAAATTAAAATTAAAATTTAAATTAATTAATTAATTAATTAAATTTTTTTTTTTTTTTTTTTTTTAAATTCAAATTAAAATTAAAATTCGATTTTTTTTTTTTTTTTTAAATTCAAATTAAAATTAAAATTCGAATTTAAATTAATTAAATTTTTTTTTTTTTTTTTTTTTTTTTTTTTTTTAAATTCGAATTAAAATTTTTTTTTAATTTTAATTTTAATTTTTTTTTTTAAATTCGAAAATTAAAATTAAAATTGAAAATCCTATAAAATCTTTCCTAAAAGAGAAAAATAAGGAGAAGAATGAAAGATTCCTAAAATCCTAAAACAAAAGTCCCAAAAAGTTAATGACTAAATTTAGAAAATCCTAAAATATCTAAAAGAGGAAAATAAGGAAAAGAGTCCCACCAAATCTAAAATAAGAAGTCCTAAAATCTCTACTTCCTAAATTTCCTAAGGAAGGTATCCTAAAAATCTAAACTTCCTAAAAGACTCACAAAATCTTATCAAAGAGAGAAAATAAGGAAATAAATTTTAATAATTATTATTTTTTTTATTTTTATTTTTAAACACTCAAAGCAGAAAAATCCTATCTTAATCAAAATTTCGAATTTCCTACGCCAAAAAAACTTGATCGATTTAGAATGTAACCCTTGAAAGTGCACAAGATCTATTGCGGTATGGCAAAACGAGGTGTCGAACCCACGAGAAACGTGAATTTTAATTAATTTTTAGAGATTTTAAAACGTCCTAAGGAAGCAAAAGGCGATTCAATTTTACCAAAACTTAACACACTTTTCCTAAATGCGAAAAAATAAATTAATCTAAACAATTAATTCTTGATAAATCTACAATATTAAAATGAGATCAAGGAATATGCTACCCCGATTCGTACCCTTTTTCTATCATTAAAACCCACGGTTTCATTAAATCATCATTCACACCATCATTCATCTAGAAAATGACTTGAAATAAAATATGGATACTATCTAAAAACAATGACTCATTCTAAGCGGTATGAGTCATGTAAAAAGCATAGCGTATCTCATGATATTTAGATCACGACAATCAAAGACATAATCGCTCTACGACTAGATCGACTGCGGTGCGGATCTAGCGATTACTACCGTTGATACGCCAATCAATCGGTCCATAACAAAGCATTCAAAATATTTTCAATCACACAAACTTTGAGCAAAACGATTCCATGATAACAATAATAGATCGTGGTATTAATCATAAACATAGGTACTTATATCGGGGATCGCATCTTCCCGATCTCATCGATTTAGCCATCTTTGGTGTTTGATCTCCTTTTTCTTTCAAAGTCATTCCTCTTTATTTCTTCCAAAAGATATTTGCAATTGTTTTTCCTAAATACAATCTATGAATTTCTCGAGAAAATAATGCAAATCCAGTACAATCTACCAGAATAAACCCTAGAAGAAGGAGAAGAAGACTTGAAAAGATGAAGAAAATATTCCCCCAAAGTGAAGAGCCCTAAAAACTAAAAAGAAAGAATGAATAATATTCTAATTGCAAAAAATAATAATCCCCTAAGAAACTCGTGGCTTCCCTTTTTATAATAGCCTAACCCTAATACCTCTCTCGATTGACATCTAAGAGTAATTTTCGTGAATTCCACAGCTTTGCAGATACTGCCTCGGTATTTTGCTCATAATTTTCTGTACCGAACTCGGATTGAGGTGATTCTTGAGGTGTTGGAAAGCTGACGACGAGCTCTACAACTTTTATGTTTTAGCCATTTCCTGAATCTGACGTCTTGAAGGTCCAAATTGAGCTGCAAGTCGCACTAAGTTCTCAATGACCCAAAATAGCAGTGTTTTGACATTATTTTCGGGATTCTTGGGCTGTTTTAGAAACTTGGACTGTATTTACCTGAAACATTTCAAATCTAGTAAATCTCATCAGATAGCCTTCATCGGACGGCTAAATATAGGTATTTAGGGGTGAAATATCATCATATTTCACTACTCATCATATATATATATATATATATATATATATATATATATATATATATATATATATATATATATTAATGTGCATTTGGAGAAGATGAAATATATAGATTGCATTAAAATATATAGATTGCATCCGAAATTGATATGTACTTTTTGATGGGTCATTTTGCAAAGGTGGGATTTCTATCTTCATGTTTGGTTGGTGTTTGAATTCAATTTTGATTGTGATCAGCCCATGGATCAAAATTTCATCCGATACCGATACGTATCGGTAATGGAGGTCACCGATACGGTACATTGAATGTACCGTATCAGTTAAATGTATGTAAGTACCGAACGATACATTCAATGTATCGTCCGGTACTGTCCGATACCGATACGTATCGTCCGATACATACCGGTTTTGGGCTCAAACGATACGTACTGGTTTTCAGGCATTTTGATCCATGGATCAACCCATCATTTCTATTTGGGCAGCTCCTCATTGCTATTGTGATCACTGAAATATCATCATAATTTCACCACGATCAGTCACAAGAGGTGATGTACATGTGCTACGGTAAGGGATATGAATGCTGATATCTACCATCACGTACACCTTGCCTTTGAGGGCACTAGTAACTTAATAAGCTAAATTGTTAATGATTACTAATTTCTTGGAGACTAATGATTATTTTAATGATAATAACTACATCTTGAATGGCCACTATTGGAATAGTAACTTAACTGATGCCGTTTGATTTTTTTATTAACTCCATGATCAGACCTGATAGCACAGTCACTATGATCTCATTAGAAATTATTTTAATGAGAACTACAAATGCCTTTGCAGACTAATTGTTCTTTTATTGTTCAGGTCGTATGATAACACAGTCCATGGTCATATCTGATAGCACAGTCACTATGATTACATTAGAAATTATTTTAATGATAATTACAAATGCCTTTGCGGACTAAGGGCACGTTTGGTTCGTTGTAATGTGGATCATGTAAAATGGAGAATGCATGTAATTTTTTTATGACTAGATTATATGTATTATTCACTTTGCATGTAATATTTGGGTGTAACATGGTTGTTCTTTTGGGTGTAAAATTTTCTTGTAAAATCCACTTTTTGATGTTTTTTAAACATTACACCCAAAAGAACAACTTGTGTAATATATTGAACTTCATGTGCAAAATGGACATTCCCCATTCATCGTTGCTAGTATCCGACTTTATCGGGCATGATCGACAGTGGTGCAACCATGACTTTCCTGATGGTGGCCCTCATGAAGTTAGATTCGGCCCAACTGGTCAGTCCTAAAAGTACCTTAAAGATTTTTATTTAACGATGAAGGGTCCTGAACCCCCCCCCCCCCCCATCAGATAACGTGGCTCTACCACTAATGATGGTAATGTTCGATGTAACATGAAATCATGGTGATGCAATCTTTTGTGGCGTTAGATGACACTATAAAGTGAGTACAAATCACGCTTGCTCACGGGTCATCAACGGCAATTTGGGGTGATCGTTATCACCATAATGAATTAATTTGCATGCGGCTGTTTGGTTGGGCATTAATTGGAAACCGAACCAATTAAGGTACTATGACCCGAAGCGGCTTAATACTTTGGGTGTAATCGAAACTCAAAAGAAAATAGAGAAGTAAAACAATTTGCGAATTGGAAACCCATCTTAGCTATGACTTTTAATCATCTAAGTAGAAGAGTATTTTTACATGAAAGTTGCATTTAAAATAAATGACATAAAATAAAGTTGGAACCAATATAAGAAGTGAGAAGTATTAGACTAACACTACCATTGTATTCATCATAAAAACAAACTTTGAACTCATATAAGGCCTGCAACCGCTTCAAATTTTTTTAGAAAAGCTAAATTTAAACCGATATAAGCCCCGGTAAGTACATACAAAAATTGTTGTTTTATAAGGATTACCAAAGCAACTACAATCTAAAGGGTCATTGAACTCAGCGCGAAGTCGTCATCGCTCTTGGAATCCATTGAACTTTCAGAATCCATAGAACTTTCGGAATCATCAAAATCATCATGAACTTCATTCATTTCTTCTTCGATGTCCTCTTCGTCGTCCTCATCCTCCTCTTCCTCTTCCTCCTCTTCGTCGTCCTCATCCTCCGCTTCCTCTTCCTCCTCTTTTTCATCTTCTTCTGCGTCACTGCTATTATCATCTTCACCGAAGCTGAGCATATCTATCGTCTCCCTCATATGGTTATTGATACAACGCTCCGCAGACATCACATATGTTTTGGCATCGATAATCTCCGGGGGGTAGGCACGTCTAGGCGGAGTTATTGGGTTCGAAGCGTGCGATTCGGCATCGTCCGCCATTCCTGCATGATTACAAAATGGGTCAAAGACCATCTTTCACGCAAGTTGAGATTTATGGTATAGGGTAAACAACACAACATTAGACAATGAAGGGAGATATTTGTCTAATAAAATACCATCAGTAGCTTTCATAAGAACAAAACAACATACGTGAAATGATAGACAGTGTACAATTTTCTTAATAAAATCAAATCGCATTGATAACAATGAATATTATAAAAACTACGACTACCAACTCAATGGTAAGTGTCCAAAAGCCCTGACTGTCTGGCCTCCCAACCATTTCCACAACACTTCAATTGTGTGTCCCATGAAATTTATTATATCGTTCAACTGCATCTTCAAGGGACCGAACTGCGACATGATAAGCGTTCGAATATCCATGTACTTATTCTCCCGCTTCCTCCCATGTCCGATACATCCCCGACACCCGTCCAACGAAAACAACATAATAGCGACCTATCTGTTGAGGACATATATCTGTAGTATAAGTCAGTCTTTATAATAAAGACGAAATCTCTAACATATTCATAATAACATAAAGATGAAATCGCTCACATATTAGATAATAGCATTATCTTAAACACACACCTCATGACTTGAGCTATCACGAATGACGCCCTTCCCAAAGCATATTTGCAAGGCTTTCAAGAAATGCTCGAGCAATTTCTCTCTCCGCCCTCGTTTGTGATGCACGAATCTCCACATCAGTAACTACGTGGTCTTCATCTGGTTCAAATTCCCTCTCACATCTCCATTCTTCGAATACCGGATCCGCATCACAGTAGGTATGAATAAAATTGTGTAACACGCAACATGCGATGACGATCTTCACTTGAGTAAGTATAGGGTAACGACCCTTGCACGTGAGGATGGGAAAGCGTTGTTTCAGTGCACCAAACACATGTTCTACCACATTTCTCAATTGAGAGTGAGATTGGTTAAACAACTCTTTAGGGTTTTGGTGGATTATTGCTATTGAAATCTCCTAAGTGGTAGTGAGTTCTCCGATAAGGCGCGATGAAGTTTATCATGCTCGCATACCCACCATCCACAAGGTAATACTTTCCAACATGAATGGTCAACCTATTTTGTGGGCGTGAGAGCGCATTCGCCAAAACCCTTGAGTCTGTTGTCGATCCCTCCCAACCCGCTAGCACTTATTGGAACCGCATGTCAAAGGAAACCGTAGCAAGCACGTTCTGCGACATAAATTGCTTATGATTATGATACCGGGGTGGTCCTGTTTTCGTACCCATGCAGTAACATATGTACCGTCGATGAATCCTACACAATCCTTTAGACAATAATACCATTATGTTAGGGTAAGGATGGATCCAGTGCAATCAAATGTAATTAGAGCATTATGCTATCGATTAATTACGCTTACCTTAAAGTAAGGATAGAATTGTGCATCATGCTCTATCTCTGGTTGGAGAGCAGCTATTGCAAGGACGACAGTATCGCAATAGAGCCTTAAAATCGCCTCCAAGATAGCATTGAAATATTCGCTAATCGTTGATCCTGAGTGCTGGAATCATTTTTGTGCTACTCGATTCTTGGTATTATGAGACAATGTGAGCATTAATATCGCCACCTGCTCTTCCACAAGCAGGTGCCTTGTGTTGTGTAGAAAGCTCCTATCCCTTAAGGCCATGCATAGCTCCAAAAAAATAGGCACCCGCATTCGAAAAAGATCAAAAGGCGTGCGCCCGTGTCCCATTAAGGCTTCTTGCACAAACATGTGACCAGTAAGTACGGAGCTATGGACGCGTTGTCTTCCACCGCGCATATGGCCGATATAGTAGCAAGTTGCGAGCATGATCATGTCCCCCCGCCATCATTATCACGTTCTTTGTTTCAGGGTCAATGTCATCCATGTTGACTTACGTACTATAAAGGAAAAACATAAAGTACAAGTTATATCATAAAAGAAAGGACGTTTTCGGTATCATACAGAAGGCGCAAACATAAAAAAAGTGCAAGTGAAAAAAAAAGTGCAACATAAAAAAAAAGTAAAAGCACTCAATAACCCCAACTTAGTGAGGGAAGAGTGGTGACAAGAACTCCATCCGCTTGGCAGGAGGTAAAGCTAGTAACGTCTCTGCAAGCGGCTTCTCCGACAGATGATAGCAGCAAGAAAGGTATGTGATTTCAGTCAGTAGACCTGCCTCACTTAGCTAATCCAGGATAGGAACAAACCGCTCGCTTAGAGTAGGTTTAGTCCTAAGCTGCTTGAGTTCTTTGGCATATCCCTCAATTGCTTCTACCAATTCCACCCCCGGGTCAACTCTCTTCCTTCGTGACCCAGAAGGAGAGTCACCCCTATAACGTGCACTCGTCTGATTTTGTGATGATCTGTCCTGAGTGTTCTGGGATTTAGTTTGATGTGATTCCTCATTCGTAAGAATCAGTGGGTCACCCAAACTCTGGGTCCCAAATGACTCTTCTTGAGGGGTATCATTGGGGTGATAAACACCCCTACCATCCGCAACACTATCGGAGAAAATAATAGAGAGACTCTCCCAATCCTGTAGTGTTTTGGTTCGATGGGTCTTGACCCATGGAAAGGCCTTCGAAATTGTAAAGATCCAATGATTAATATCAAAGATGTGAGCATGATATTCAATTAATGGAATGTAATATAAGGTAATGGGGAATTTCACCTGCTCGTAATTTAACCACACATCGTTCTCCGCAGTGACCCTTCGTAGGTCATGATCCCACCCAAAGCCACTTTCCCCAATTAAGGTTTTGGCGTGTGAATAATGTTTTTTAATTATCCTAAGCTGATTATATAGATTATTTTTCTTCACTGGTACCTCATTAGCACTGAACTCGGGTAATAAGTTTAGTTTCAATTCCATTTCCTCCCAGGCTTGGGGATGGAACGTCCCGTCCTTATTAGAAATTCTACGACTAAGCTAACACTGCAAGACCATCTCGTCCATTATCAACTCCTCTAACGCGTACGTCCAAGTACAGTTATTTACTAATCTCCTTCGTGGGAGTGGAGGGTTACCACTTGGAGCAGATGATGACATTTCTACTGAATCAATGTAAGGCTATTAGTGTCGTTGAAAAAATTACGTACCTAAGGATATGACTACTATCAAAATTTTAGTATGCAAAAATCATTAGTCCCTTCAAAAAAAGTTATGGGCCAAGTATAAAAAAAGGAACAAACAATGTTTTGTCGTTCCTGCTCTCACATATGTGTTATGTGAAACTAAACACACATCTCGGGTTTACCGATGATGTAACTTTCGTGGAGGGTAAAAGAAACCAGTAGAGGATAGCTTCAACCTGCATTATTACAAATTTGAATCTTAAGGAAAATAGTTAATAAGCAAAAATAATAGTGAACTGCATCGTAATCTTACTTCTACATTGGCAGGTCACGTAAGGCTTGAAAGCGTTCTTCAATTTCTCTGTCCAAAAAAATGTCACACGATAAGTATAAATGTCCTGTATAAGAGTGCCTAAAAATACTTAAATTACAAAACTACCTTATCACACAATTGCTTGAGCAAAACTTGCATTGAATTAAGATATTTTGCGTTGGATCTTGATTGTAATAAAAAACACACATTGAACGATTGCCATTTGATTAAAGAGAGCTATTTCTCTTTGAGCATTGATGAGTATATGTAGTAATTCATACATATGAGCTTAACCATTTTAGATGATATATAAGGTGCGGTTAAAACAGCTACAAAAGATTTAAGAGTATAAAAGCTAAAAATTGGGCAGCACTACTTGGTTATTCAAAAATCCACCACATGCCCTTTCAATACTTTCATGAGTTTCCAAAGTGCAAAGGAGTACAATCCCACCCACGGGGGTCTTATCAAATGGACAGCCCAAACTACTGTGGTTCAATCCAACAGTCTATTAAGAGTAAGCAATGGCGTTCCACGGTGAAGTTTCGAAGTTCCATCACCTACATTTGAATCTATACTACAGAAGTCATTAGAACCAACTTCCCTCTCAAAAGAAAACCTATTTTCAGGTTCTAAGCATGGAAGCGTTTTTCCATGGCCGATTGCAGCTGGGGAATTTTCTAAAGTATCAGGATTTTGCATATAAATATAATAACAGATGCTCCCAAGTATTATGGACATACACTAACAAGGTCGCACTAAAGGCAGTTTATTCCCCTGCTTACTCTTGAATTTACAACTTTTTCATAAAACTTGTAGGTAATTTCAATGTAAGAGCATCTGAAGAATTCGACCCCCTTTTGAAAAAGTGCGATGAATCCTTCATCAACGAGAATGCCATCAGTGCTATCAAATCCCTTTTCGGATTCAACAAGAAGTAGCCATCCAAAACTATTTGGATGCACATATCGCCCAGCTCAGCAATTGTCAGTCAATCTCGCTGGCGGTTGATCAAGTGACCCTTTGCTCCAAAAATTACCTCTCTATGCTGATTAAGGGAAGTTGCAGTGAAGGAGCTCAAAAAGGTCTCAATGGGTTGGTAAATTACTTAGATGCCATTATTGTTTGTTTCTAATTGAGTCTCTTTTATAGCTTATCTGCTGAGAGAAGAAGATAAAAAAGGTCCCATTTGGATACCTTATCTAGTTAGATTGCATTTTTTATCTCTCTCCAATAACATTTTTCTGATTGTAATCTTCAAAGCATTCCATAAAAATAGTAGCGAAAGGAGCTCACCTTCTAAAATGGAAGATGGTCACTCCATGCACATCGGTATCTCAGGAATTCTCATATGTATTGTGAATTTAGAGCTTTTTTTAGCTATATGCGAAAAATTATGCGACCATGCAGAAGCAAAATTATAAGAACTGAGAAACAATTTATGAAATGAACAAAATAATTTTAGAGCAATGTGCAAAACTAGGCTAGATCAGTAAGCCAAAGCAAGATATTGAAGTCCCCTGCCGCATAAATGCCCAAGAAGGATAAAACTCACCCATTCTTAAATTGAGATATTAAAATCATTGCTTCGTTATATGGATCAGAATATCGGATTGAAAATGACTTCATCAGGATGTATTTACTTATGAGGGGCATTTACGCATTCATTTTCAAAATTACACACTATTACAAATGAATCGTTCTTTTCAATATCTTTATAGGGGAATGAAGGGCCGAAACCTGTTAAAGGATATTGCTCAGTTATCTACAATGAAGAATATGAAAAGACTTCCCAATAAGCCAAAACAAGAATAAGAAGTCTGCTAAAAACTCAGATCCCTCCTAAATTGAGATACTGAATCTGAGGCACCCTTTGCATGGATCAGAGAGCTGGGTAAATTTCTTTAAATCTTATATATGACAATTTTAAACCAATTTTTAAAAAAAAGTTTGAGAAATTTTCCTATGAAACAAATATCCTACTAAACTACTGGTATTGAAAAAATAGTAACTGTGATACATAATATCAAGCATAAACAGAAGGCTTAGAAAATGTTGAGTTTGTATTTGATGAGCTTAAATTTTCCAAATGAACTTTATTTTAAAATCCATGCATCTTTAGATAAAGGCCATCAATCTTTTGATTTAAGATTCTATTTCATTTTTCAAAGAGTGCTGCTAGTTACACACACCACATCTAAAAAAGAGGCTTTTATCGATTGGTATGGGCATAGTATTAGCTGCTGTGTCACAGGTAATTTCATTAATTGGTGCGAGAAGTGATTTTTCATTTTAATGGTGTGGACCTAAAAATAATTGGTATGTGATGAGCAACGTGATGAATTGATGTGTGATAAGCAAATCTTTGCCCATGTGATTTTTGAATAGTAAGTCAGACAACAGGTAACAAATAGGGTGTGACCATGATTGATCAGAATGAAAGCCAAGAGTAGGCAAAGTGGGTAGTGTTTATGGACCCAGAGGTAAACGAATGTTTCAAATTCCATTTATTTGACTTGTGACCCGAGATCCATGTTCGATCATTTATTTAAAAATTACATCACAACAAATCCTTTTATAACTAATTACCTTATGTCCTTTATATAGCAATCATAGATATGGGACACATTTCAAAATTCATCTACACTACAGAGTCTTAGTATATGTTGTGCCCATACCAACAAAAATGGAGAGTCATACTTGGAAAGAATCACATAATTAAAAAATATGAGCTCTGTGATTTCACTCCAATCTATGAATGGCATCAGAACTATGAAGGAGAAGAAAAAGCAAATGAGTACAGAAGTGAGTAGTGACTCATCCTTCAATCACTAATGAATTACTAGATGCTCATTTAACAAAATGTACAAGGAATTCTTTAGAAAGTGTCATTCTTTACAAAATGGTTATAGGAAAGAACTACTACCAGGCAGAAACCAACCAACATAAGGAGGCATACCGCTGCATCAACCCCATTATTTCTATAGTCTTCAGATAAGTCTCTCACAAGAGGGCTCCCTAGGTGTCAAAATATTGCTCTAAAAGAAAAAATTTCACAAAGACTTTAAAACATTCTGAGAGAATTTGCACTTAGGATTTTTTGGCTGAAGTAAAGGAGCTATATATTTGACAATAAAAATGAAAGAGTTTCATGTTTCAAGAGACCTGTATGAATCATTCTCATTTGGTTTGCCTAAAATCTCATCATTCTGGGGTATTCTTGTAAAACCCTAGAGAAAATAGATAATATAAACAAATTTCTAAACAATTGTATATTGCCAGCAATCTTGATTGATCAGAAAATCTTGAAGAATTCAAAAAAATCTCAACATTCTTGATTGATCAAGAAACCACTCATTTGATTGGCTATGAAAAAAATTACAGAAAAAATTACAAAAATTAAAAAAAGTGAGTAAAGAAGAAAATCTAGCAGATGAAGACATTAAAAAATTCTACAACTGGAAAAATAGGTAGCAGATGGATTTGCAGATCCATACCTGAAGGAGACGAGGATGGGAGCTTTGAAGATTGTGGTGTTTGGATGCCCATTTATAGCAGAAATGGAAGATTTTGAGCTTGAAAAATCTTCGTTCCATCACATCTCCCAGATCTGTTAGCTTCCATTTTCCCTCTCTACCATCACCTCAACCCTGCAAACTCACATGTATTTCCATGGCTTCTTTCATAACCTGGGCAGGATGGCAGCCAAGTTCATCCTACCTACCTACAAACCACAAATGAAGGAGGCCTCTGATTTGGTGGATTGCTCGAGGGAACCTCATCTCGAAACCCTTCTTCAACTACCAAAGCACTTACCTCACCTGCAACCATGAATAGCAGAGGTAGGTTGCTGTTAAAAGCCCTTCAAAGGGTGAAGAAAATGAAGGAGTATACAGCAAGCAGCCTCTTCTCTCTTCTAGATAGCCTCTGTTAAAGCCCTGTAAAGCCTCTCTAGCCTCTCTGTTAAAGACGCTCTAGCTGACGCCTCATATAAAAGCGAAGGAGGAAAGCATATTTTATAGCCGTTGGGAGTTGCTCCTACATTATTTTGGACCTTACGTGGCTTGGGCTTCGTATACCTTAAATTTTACTTGCAAAATGAATAGTGAAATGTAGCTGGCAATTACAGTGAACCAAACGAAGGTGCTGTAGAAATTCCTACCGTTGGGCTATATTGTTTGCATTATGCGCGTATTAAAATGGCATTACATTGAAACGAACGTGCCCTAATTGTTCTTTTACTACTCAGGTCATATGATGGCAGAACATGTCAGATCTGAGGTACTCCCAGTCCTAGCGTCAGATGCAATATCCAATTAGTATGTTGCTAGTCTTTAGCATTCCAAAAACTTCAGATGTCATAGCTGGTTAGTTTGATTCTTGCACATGATAAATTGCAAGTAAAAATGGACCAAGCCAGTCTGACGGATTTACATCTTGGGTGTCCCAACCGTCTTCACTGGGACAACGTCTCAAACTACTACTATCACAGACAACCAGTAAGTTGTATTTTAACTATGGGCAATAAGAATGACAATCATAATAATAACAAGAAAATTCATGATTATATACTATTATATTTTTATTTGAGCATTATAATGGTGGAAAGTAATTTTGCAGGCACAGGACAATCTTGCACAAGCATTTTGTTTGATTGGAGAGTACCAATCTGCTTTGGACCACTGCAAAGGGCATCTGTCTCTGATGGGTACATGCCACTTTTCAAGGTGAAGATTGTGGCATATAATAGTTTACAAAGTTAAATTATGAGAATTATTTTGTTGGTTACACTGTTTTTATTATAATGTACTAATCAAATTTCCTTGTATAGTATTTATTTCTATCTCAGCGTTTTTATTACTCAAGAAACAGTTTATTTCTATCTCAGTGTTCGACTTGGCCAAGTCAGTGAACTTTTTACTACCCTTTATAAGATCTGAGCTACAGTAGGACACCAGTCCACAAACTGGATGGTCCGCTTGGTCTTGATGGTCGCCACAGCTGCGTTCACATCCTTTGGCACAACATCGCCTCTGTACATTAAACAGCATGCCATGTACTGGGTGACACTTGGCCATCATCGAGGAAGGCTCAAATGCATTGTTGGTGAGTTCTGCCACAGAAAGCTGCTCATGGTAGGCCCTTTCCGCAAAGATTAGAGGCGCATACGATGAGAGCATGAAATGGATCCTCGGGTACGGGACCAAATTTGTTTGGAATTCAGTGACATCCACATTCAATGCACCATCAAACCTCAGAGAGGCAATCAGAGATGATATAACCTGTCACAGATATACAGATAGGTTGGTAAAATGCAGCGACATTTTTTTGGGGTGAAACAAGTATAAAATTGTGAAATATACCTGAGACACGAGGCGATTGAGGTTGGTATAAGTAGGCCTTTCAATGTCGAGAGATCGCCTGCAAATGTCGTAAACGGCTTCATTGTCAAGGAGAACGGCAACATCCGTGTGCTCCAAAAGAGAGTGGGTAGAGAGGACACTGTTGTAAGGCTCAACAACAGATGTGGAAACCTGTGGCGATGGATAAACAGTGAAATCGAGTTTGATTTCTTTCCATGGAAAGAGTGTCATGATGTGAAGGGGTTCGAGGCTCGGACCCACAAAAAAAAAAAGGTAGTAGAGTGTTGAACGGGTACAAAATTGACTCTCTAATCAAACCTCTGTCGTTTTATTTTTTATAGTGGCACCCCAACACAGCATCACTGTTTTGGGGCACAGATTTCCAGGATTTTTTGCCTCACACAAATTCTAAGCCATGTTATGAAGGGATGTCCCCATCATCCCCTCAATTGGTGGTTCAGTCATGGGGTCAACAGGTTGACCAATTGCAACCCCCCAGGGCTGCGTCTGGACGCATCTTCCTATATATATATATGAAGATATTTCACCCCTAGATACCTATATTTAGCTATCCGATGAAGGCTATCTGATAAGAATTATTAGATTTGAAGTGTTTCAGGTAAATACAAGCCAAGTGCAGAAAACAGCCCAAGAATTCTGAAAATAATGTCAAAACACTGTAACTTTGGGTCATCGAGAACTTAGTGCAACTTACAGATCAATTTGAACCTTCAAAATACCAGAATTATGAAATTGTCAAAACATAAAAGTTGTAGAGCTTTCTGTCAGCTTTCCAACGGCGTAAGAATCGACTCAATCCGAGTTCAGGACAGAAAGTTATGGCCAAAATACTAATGCAGTGTCTGATATAAAGTTCGGCGGGAATTCACGAAAATCTGGGAGGTCGATGCATCGACCCTATTGGGTTAATTAATCGACCCTAAATTTTCGAGTTGGAACACCTCTGCGGCTGGGAAACTTCGGATCTATTTAAAGCGGATCAAACACTTCGAAAAGGAGAGCAAAAATTAGAGCAAAAATTAGAGCAAAAATTGGAGCAAAAATTGGAGCAAAAATTAGGGCAAGGATTAGGAGCAAGAATTAGAGATAGGAATTAGAGATAGATAATTAGAGAGTTAGTTTTAGCTTTTCTTTTTTTTAGAGTTTTTGGAGAGGATTATTTATTCATTATTATTTTTAGTTTTAGACTGCTCTGAGCATCTTTTTAAAAGTTCTTTTCTCCTTCTTCTAGGGATTGATTTGGGTAGATTGTACTTAGGATTTGCACTGTCTTTCTTTTACATTCATAGATTGTATTTAGGAAAAGACATTGTAACCAAAGATTTTTGGAAGAAATAAAAAGAGGAATGACTTTGAATGAACAAAGAGATTATACACCAAAGATGGCTAAATAAATCAAGAGATCGGGAAAGATCGATCCCCAGGATAAGTACCCATATTTATGATTAATACCATAGTCTAATGTTTTATTGTTTTGATCTACACATCACGAGATACGCTTCTTTACATGACTCATACCGCAATGATAGGCTGAGTCATTATTTTTAGATAGGGTATGCCGGATTGATGATCATACTTTATTTCAAATCATTTTTATGAATGAATGATGGTGATGGTGTGAATGATTCTTTAATGAAAAGGGGGTACAAATCTGGGATAACATATTTCTTGATCTTATTTAAATATTATTCTTAGATTCATCAGTAATTAGTTGTTTAGATTAATTTATTTTTCTTGCATTTAGAAAAAGTGATAAATTTTTGGTTAAATTGAATCTGCCCTTTGGTACTTCCTTAGGGACGTTTTTAAATCTCTGAAAGAATTAATTAAAATTCAAGATTTCCCTGTGGGTTCGACACCTTTGTTCTTGCCATACTGCAATAGATCTTGTGCACTTGCAAGGGTTACATTTAAAATACACCAAGTTTTTGGCGCCGTTGCCGGGGAGATCGGCAAAATTTTGATTAATTCGGTTAGGGATTTTTTTTTTTTTGTGTTTTGATTAAAAAAAAAAAAAATCAATATTTGGATTTCTGCTTTACAAAATCTTCTTTCCCTTATTTTTCTCTCTTAGATAAATATTTTTTTTAGGAGTCTTTTAGGAAGTTGAGATTTTTAGATTTTTTATTTTAGATTTTGTAGGAGTCTTTTAGGAAGTTTAGGTTTTTAGGACTTCTTATTTTAGTAGGATTCTTTTTTTTTTCCTTATTTTCCTCTTTTAGATATTTTAGGATTTTCTAAAATTAGTTATTAATTTTTTTAAGGAAGTTTATAAATTTAGGATACTTTTCTTAGAAAATTTAGGAATCTTTTATTCTTTCCCTTATTTTTCTCTTTTAGATAAGATTTTGTAGGATTGCCATTAGGTTTAAAATTTAATTTTAATTTTTGAAATTCGGATTTTTTTTAAAAAAAAAAAAAAAAAAAAAAATTTTAAATTTTAAATTTAATTTAAATTCGAATTTTAATTTTTTTTTTTTTTTTTTAAAAATTAAAAATTTTTCCCTTATTTTTCTCTCTTAGGTAAGTTTTTATAGAGTTCTTTTAGGAAGTTTAGATTTTTAGGATTTCTTATTTTAAATTTTTTAGGAGTTTATTTTTCTTATTTTCCTCTTTTAGATATTTTGTAGGATTTTCTAAAATCTAGTTATTAATTTTTGTGGGACTACTTGCTTTAGGCTTTATAGGAATCTTTCTATTCTCTCCCTTCTTTTTCTCTTTTAGGTAAGATTTTATAGGATTTTGAAGGATTGTCTTTAGGTTTGAAATTTAAATTTTATATTTTAATTTTTGAATTAAAATTTTTTTTTTGAAATTCGAATTTAAAAAAAAAAAAAAAAAAATTGAATTTTGAATTTTAATTTTTGAAATTCGGATTTAAAAAAAAAATAAATAAAAAAAATATATATAAAATTCGAAGTTTAATTTTAAAAAAAAATAAAAATAAAAAAAATAATAAAATTGTGCGCTTGTGTCAATCGATTGAAAATCTTTGCTTTAATCGATTGAAGCTGAATATTTTGAGTTTGTTGTGGATTCATCAATCTTTGTTTGTGAGCGTGGTGTATGAGCTTTACTTGTTCTCATCACCTACATCTGCTACCATTTAATCTTGAGATCGAACGATCTTGTAGAGAGAATCGCAGAATTCAAAGGAATCAGTATCATCATACTGATACCATGGCTGATCAAAGGCAAGAAATGAATGGGAACAACCAGAATATCAATAATGGTAATAATGAAAATAATGGAAATGATGGGAATAACAATTACAATGAGGGCCCTAGAACACTCGAATATTATAATGATCCTGGTTTTTACGAGGATCAGGAATATATAATGCATGATCTCATTCCAGGAAACCACTATGAATTCAAATCAGCGATGATCCAAATGCTGCCAATTTTTCATGGGTTAGTAAATGAAAATCCGCATGTTCATCTAAATGAATTCACTGGGGTATGCAAAATGTTCAGAGTCCACAATGTCACTGATGAGATAGCTAAACTCCGACTCTTCCCTTTCTCTTTAAGGGACAAGGCAAAAACGTGGTTTTATTCTTTAGAACCGCAATCTATTCAGAGTTGGGCAGAGCTACACCGTCAGTTTCTTAAAAAATATTTTTCCATGACCAAAGCCATTGAGTTGCGTAAGAAGATTCAATTCTTTTCCCAACAACCTACTGAAACATTCCATGAATGTTGGGAACGTTTTAAGGAATTGATTAAGAGTTGTCCAAATCATCAAGTTCCAAGGTGGCAACAGGTCCAAAGTTATATAATGGGTCGATTCTCAAGAGAGACGCATGATTGATGCATCGTGTGGTGGATCATGTGCCACAAAAGAAGCTGATGAATTGTGGGCATTGTTTGAGAAGTTATACCAAACTTCGATACAAAGTGAAACTCTGGGGCGAACTAACTTGGATTTGGCATCTAAATCTCATGTGTTGACAAGAGATGGATTGTATAATGTCAAAAATAATACCTCTGATCTATCGACAAAGGTTGATATGTTGTCCAAGCAAATGAATATGTTGTTAGTCTGCGACACAAGCTAAAGCCCCCGCCACCCCATCGTGTTCAATTTGTGACCACCCAGTCACATGGCTAATGAGTGCCCCACTACCTTGTCATTATTCACGATGAACCTACTCCTCAAGAGGAGGTGAATCGACTCAATCTTATCAACGAGGTAGAAACATATACTCCAATACCTATAACCCGAATGGAAAAATCACCCCAACTTAGGATGAGGTGGTTAAACCAATCTGAGAGCCAACACAATGGGTGGACAACAAAATTTCCGCCTACACAGAATCCTACTACCCAAGAATTCTAATTTCCAGAACCCTCCTTATTATCATCAATTAGATTACCGAAAAAATCAATTTTAATCAACCTCAAAGCTACCGTTTCTAGAGATTCTGATTTGGAGGAAAAGGTGATGAAGCATGCATGCTTTCCAACAGAGATGATGATAGATCAATTTAGTCAACTCGACAAATCACCGAGTCAACGAGAGGAAGGTAGGCTCTAGCCAACCCGTCAACAATCCTCGAGGTCAAGCACCACCGATGCAGACCATCGAATAGTCAACATTGAAAGTCATTACGGTCTTTGAGAAGTGGAAGAGAAGTTGATAATCAAGTGGAAATGCATGGAATCGATCGAAAAAGATGAAGCAAGAGAAGCAAGAAAAGAGAAAGAAAATAAATCGAGAGAAAAGAAACAGAAAGAAAAGAAAAGAGAAAGAGAAAGAGAAAGAGCAAAGAAGAGAGAAGGAAAAGAAAAGTAATCGAGGATGAGTCTCCCTCAACTGTCCAACTAGGACATGAACAAGAATCAAAAATGGAACCTGCACCTTATGTCCCAAGGGCACCATTCCCTCAATGCCTAACTCCTCCATTTAGAATGGGAAAGGGACCAGCAAAAATGGAAGAAATTTTCGAAACATTCAAGCAAGTAAAGATAAATCTTCCATTGCTTGAAACAATCAAACAAGTACTGAGTATGCAAAATTTTCAAAGATTTATGCACTTTCGTAAGCGAAAGCGCTGCGTACTCATATTTCCAAGAAAGTGTTCACGACTAATCAAGTCGGTTCAATATTACAATTGGAAACCCCACGAAAATTGAAAGACCACAGTTCCAACTGCTCCATGTGTCATTGGTGGGCAACCAATTGGAAAAGCGCTATTGGATTTGGGAGCAAGTGTGAATCTAATCTCATACTCAATATCGAGAAACTTCGGATTGGGTGAATTGCAACCTGACGGTCACACTCCAATGGGCCGATAGGTCGAAAGAAGACCTAGAATTATTGAGGATGTTTTGGTTGGAATAGACAAGTTTGTCTTTCCAGGACTTTATTGTTTTAGACATGGAACCGCTTTGTTAAATCAATTAATCAAGTCCCCATCATCCTTGGACGCCTGCTTTCGCCACCGCAAACGCTTGCATTAATTGTCGAACGAGTCATGGACGCTTTCTTTGGGAACATGAAGGTCGATTGAACATATTTCATGCGATGAACCATTTCCCTAACGAGGATGAGGTCGAATGTTTTTACATCGATCAGATGGACGAAGTGGTGGATGAAGCATTACCATCAATGCTCACCAAAGAAGAATTTGAAACCGCTTTGTTGGCCATCTATGAAGAAAAAGGATCTGAAAGGAAGCAGTCCGAAGAGACGAGGTTGAGTTTATCATGTCCATATGATAACTTATGTGAAGTTGTGACTAAGATAGAACCGTTACCCATTGAAGTAAAAGCTGAACCGACTCCATCAATTGAGGAGCCACCAACTGTGGAATTGAAACAGTTGCCTGAATCGCTCAAATACGCTTTTCTGGGGCCACGAGAAACGTTTCCGGTGATAATTTCATCCACGTTGTCTGAAGAACAAGAGCATAACCTGTTGAAAGTGCTTCTAGATCACAAGCAGGCTATCGGATGGACTCTAGCTGATTTAAGAGGGATTGATCCATCAGTATGTATGCACAAAATACATCTGGAAGATGAGAGTAAACCATCGAGAGAACCGCAGAGGCGACTTAATCCGAACATGTAAGAAATCGTTTTAAAGGAAATCATTAAATTACTCGATGCTGGAATCATCTATCCGATTTCTGATAGTGAATGGGTTAGTCCAGTCCAAATTGTCCCAAAAAAGTCCGGAATCACTGTGAAAGAAACTGCGAAAGGAGAATTGTTGCCTACTCGTGAAACTACTGGGTGGCGTGTCTGCATTGATTATAGAAAATTGAACACAGCTACCAGAAAGGATCATTTTCCCCTTCCGTTCATCGATCAAATCCTCGAGAAGTTAGCAGGGCAAGAGTTTTATTGCTTTCTTGATGATTATTCGGGATACAATCAAGTGCCCGTTTTTCCACCTGATCAAGAGAAAACGACATTCACATGCCCTTACGGTACTTTTGCATATCGAAGGATGCCGTTCGGCTTATGTAATGCACCTGCTACTTTCCAACGATGTATGTTGGCCATATTTTCGGATATGATTGACAAGTTCATCGAGGTGTTCATGGACGACTTCTCGGTTTTCGGGAAAACGTTTGGTTCTTATTTGAATCACCTCGCACAAGTTTTACAACGTTGTGTGGATTCTAAACTTGTTCTTAGCTGAGAGAAGAGCCATTTCATGGTTCAACAAGGAATTGTTCTGGGGCATATTGTTTCCAAGAAAGGAATTGAAGTGGATAAGGCCAAAGTCGACCTAATTGCCAATTTGCCCCCACTAAAGAGTGTTTGCCAAATTCGATCATTTTTAGGGCATGCTGAATTTTATAGGCGATTCATTAAGGATTTCAGCAAGGTGGCTAAACCTTTATGTACCTTGCTTGGTAAAGATGTCCCTTTTGAATTTGATGAGCATTGCATGAAATCATTTCTGAAGCTGCGTGAACTCTTATCAACTGCACCAATAATCCAACCGCCCGATTATTCTCTCCCATTCGAACTCATGTGTGATGTATCTGATTACGCTATCGGAGCTGTTTTAGGGCAAAGGGTGAACAAATTACCTCACGTAATTTATTATGCCAGTAAGACGTTGATCGATGCACAGCTTAACTACACCACCACTGAGAAAGAACTATTAGTTGTGATGTATGCTCTGGATAAATTTCGTTCTTATCTGCTTGGATCAAAAATAGTGGTCTTTTCAGACCACTCTGCATTGAAATATTTGTTAGCAAAGAAGGATGTCAAACCACGATTGATCCGCTGGATTCTGCTACTTCAAGAGTTTAATTTCGAAATCAAGGATAAAAAGGGAGTCGAGAATGTTGTGACTGATCATTTGTCTCGTATTTTGCTTGAAGAATTGGTTACACCTGAACCTATCCGGGACACTTTTCCGGATGAGAAATTAATGGCAATTGACGCGACCGCTATGAAAGTTCCTTGGTTTGCCAATATCGTGAATTATTTGGTCACAGGCAAAATCCCTACTTAATGGGGAAAGAATGATAAGAACCTCTTCTTCTCCCAGATCAAATACTATTTTTGGGATGAACCACATTTGTTCAAGATCATTCGAGATCAAATCATCGAGGAGATGTGTACCAATGAGAAGAGCAACTTAGCGTTCTCGATTTACGCCATCTTGGAACTGTGGAGGCCATTTTGGAGGACAGAAGACTGCACAGAAAATTCTTCAAAGCGGATTCTACTGGCCCTCCATCTTTCATGATGCTGCTCAATTTTGCAAAGAATGCCAAAGATGTCAGCAGCTTGGAAATATTTCAAAACGGAATATGATGCCCCTTAACCCGATTTTGATTGTTGAAATTTTTTATGTTTGGGGGATTGACTTCATGGGTCCTTTTCCCCCTTCTTTTGGGTATTCATACATTCTCGTAGCTGTTGACTACGTTTTCAAATGGATTGAAGCTGTGGCAACCCGTTCAAATGACCACAAAGTGGTGGTCAAATTTCTGAAGGAAAATGTCTTTAATAGATTCGGGTTTCCACGGAATCATTAGATGGCGGTTGTGACTTCTGCAACCGCCATTTTGCTACTTTAATGAAGAAATACGGCGTCACCCACAAGGTTGCAACACCGTATCACCCGCAAACTAGTGATCATGTGGAAGTGTCGAACCGAGAGATTAAACGAATTTTAGAAAAGACGGTACGATCGGATAGAAGAGACTGGTCAAACCGGCTCTCTGATGCTCTGTGGGCCTATCGTACCGCCTTCAAGAAACCAATTGGAATGTCTCCGTTTAGAATTGTCTACGAGAAAGCATGCCATCTTCCTGTTGAATTGGAGCATAAAGCATTTTGGGCCATCAAAAGATTAAATTTCGATATGCAAGCAGCAGGATCAAATCGAAGGCTACAGCTAAGTGAATTGGAAGAGCTACGCTATGGTGCGTATGAAAACTCAAAGATGTACAAAGAAAGGTATAAGAAGCTGCATGATGAGTCAACTTCTCGGAAAGAGTTTCACATTGGGCAAAAGGTTTGGCTATTTAATTCCAGACTAAAGCTTCACCCGGGAAAACTGAAATCGAGATGGGAAGGCCCGTATCAGGTTGTTTCTATTAGTGTGCATGGTGCGATTGAGATCCGCAGTCTCACGGACAATCGAGTTTTTAAAGTGAATGGGCAACGTCTTAAACCGGTGTTTGAGCCCATGACCCAGATGAGAATTGAGGCAATGCACCTTAGTGACCCAGATTCTTGATCAATGAAGAGGTCGAGCTGTCGACACTTAAACTCAGCGCTTCCTGGGAGGCAACCCAGTGTATTTTATTTATTTTCGTTTTTATTTTTATTTTTGTTAGTTCTAGAATATTAGTTTTTAGTTTAGTTTAGGTTGTTTTTAATTTCCAAATTAGTGTAGCCACATTACCTTCAATCTATTTTTGGTCATGTTCTAATTTTATGCACATATTCTCTGCACCTGATCTTTGTGTTGAGGTACTTTTCAACAGGTTTGGGGGTGTGCTACTTATTTCAATCAATGAGGACATTGTCATTTTTAGGTTTGGGGGTATGATTCTCTATCTTGCGTCACTTTCTTATTTTTCTTCATATAAAAAAATAAATTTTGAACTATCATATATGAATTATTTTTCGATAGTTTTCAAACTTTAGTTGATGATGCATGTGAATTTAATTTTTAGAATATCGATGTCAGATTTTGAATGCTTGTATCTAGGATAATGAAGCTTAATGTGATATTTTGTGGGTAATTTTGATATTCATGCTTAGAATTTTTACACTTATACCAAGCTAAGATTTAGAAATCGATGAACTGTTTTGAACGGTGAATCTTAGGTTCTTAGTGGAGACTAAACCCAGGAAGCTTTAGAGCCAAATATCCGTTGTTGATGAGTGAATACATAAACTCGGAGTTTTCTTTGAATACGAATTATCTTGCATAATCTCATATATTTTATTTTGACTTGTGACTTTGCATGATATTAAATTCATATTATTGTGTTAGAACGTACTGTATATCTACTCAAGACAAATAGGCAAGGTTACCATCTTTTAAGGACATGATTGAAGGCCATCTTTGGCTCGTTTGTGCTTAAATGCCCCACCTCATATAAATTTATCCTTCTAGTACCCCTTTGAGCCTATTGGAAAATTTACCTTTATACATTCTTTGATAAGCCACGTTAACCTTTAACCCTTCACCATTGAAAATTCGGGTTTACCCTTCTTATTTCGAGAATTAGGAACGAGAGATGAAAATGAACGAAAAGAGAGTAAGTGGAGAGATACTGAGTTGTGGTGTTTACTGAGAGTGTATGGCAGAAATATAAAAGAAAAAGGGGGGAGAAAAAAAAAAATTGTTGTGAAAAATAATGAAAAATATGAGGTGCTTCAAAAGAAAAAGAAAGTTGAGAAAAATAGAAAAATATTGAGAAAAATAGTGAGAGATTAGAAAAGAAAAAGAAGAGAAATAGAAAATCAAGTTTGTTTCTTTTCCGATTTCTCTAAATTTTGAATCTCAATTCCCTTTCTTTCTTACCCTTTCTGAGCCCCATTACAACCCTACAAAAGACCTTCATGATCTGATCTTGCATTGGTAACTGCCTTGTGGAGAGTAAATATATGATACTTATGACACTTGATATGACATACTTAGGATATACAAGTATCTGTTCTTATGAGATTTGATTTTGTTCATTGATTACATCGTGTTTCAGTTATCATGTGAGACCTTTTTGCTTGTTTTGTATTGATCTCTCACATATATGCGAAAGCTTACCCATCATCGGAGTGATTTTATTTCAAGAGTATACCTAAAGTGAGGATTGAGTCTGAGACAAGAAGACGGTTTTCCGTTTGAACTAGTTCTGAGATGAATGAATTTTGGTTTGGGTATGCACACACTTCACGAGTAAGCATGAATGGATGAGTTATCTAACGATTTGAGCATTAGACTAATTTGAATGGATGCTAGTATGATTAGTATAATATTGTTATTTAAAATTGAGGATTCGCATGTTGAATTGATTAATGATTTTGAGTTTTGAATGGTATATATGTTATAAAAAATCATGTTTTGAAAACTCAATTTTGCCGATGGTTTGGAATTTATTGAAGTTTGTGGGTAACTTCACTGTAAACCCTCAGGAGACACAACTCCTCCACTAGGGATCACCTAGGGGTTTAAAGGCTTGTTGCACACGCTAAGTGCAATCGTGTTCCCTACGAAAGTGGCATTTATTTTCTTTAGTTTGCTTTGCTCGAGGACTAGCAAAGTGTAGGTTTGGGGGTGTGATGAGTAGTGAAATATGATGATATTTCACCCCTAGATACCTATATTTAGTTATCCGATGAAGGCTATCTGATAAGAATTATTAGATTTGAAGTGTTTCAGGTAAATACAAGCCAAGTGCAGAAAACAGCCCAAGAATTCTGAAAATAATGTCAAAACACTGTAACTTTGGGTCATCGAGAACTTAGTGCAACTTACAGATCAATTTGGACCTTCAAAATGCCCGAATTATGAAATTGTCAAAACATAAAAGTTGTAGAGCTTTCTGTCAGCTTTCCAACGGCATAAGAATTGCCTCAATCCGAGTTCGGGACAGAAAGTTATGGCCAAAATACTGAAGCAGTGTCTGATGTAAAGTTCGGCGGGAATTCACGAAAATCTGGGAGGTCGATGCATCGACCCTATTGGGTCAATTAATCGACCCTAAATTTTCGAGTTGGAACACCTCTGCGGCTGGGAAACTTCGGCTCTATTTAAAGCGGATCAAACACTTCGAAAAGGAGAGCAAAAATTAGAGCAAAAATTGGAGCAAAAATTAGAGCAAAAATTGGAGCAAAAATTGGAGCAAAAATTAGGGCAAGGATTAGGAGCAAGAATTAGAGATAGGAATTAGAGATAGATAATTAGAGAGTTAGTTTTAGCTTTTCTTTTTTTTAGAGTTTTTGGAGAGGATTATTTATTCATTATTATTTTTGGTTTTAGACTGCTCTGAGCATCTTTTTAAAAGTTCTTCTTTTCTCCTTCTTCTAGGGATTGATTTGGGTAGATTGTACTTAGGATTTGCACTGTCTTTCTTTTACATTCATAGATTGTATTTAGGAAAATACATTGTAACCAAAGATTTTTGGAAGAAATAAAAAGAGGAATGACTTTGAATGAACAAGGAGATCATACACCAAAGATGAGCGGCTAAATCAGTAGATCGGGAAAGATGCGATCCCCAGATAAGTACCCATATTTATGATTAATACCATAGTCTAATGTTTTTATTATTTTGATCTACATCACGAGAGATCGCTATGCTTCTTACATGACTCATACCACAATGATAAATTTGAGTCATTATTTTTAGATAGGGTATGCCGGATTGATGATCATACTTTATTTCAAATCATTTTTATGAATGAATGATGGTGATGGTGTGAATGATTCTTTAATGAAAGGGGGGTACAAATCTGGGGTAGCATATTTCTTGATCTTATTTAAATATTATTCTTAGATTCATCAGTAATTAGTTGTTTAGATTAATTTATTTTTCTTGCATTTAGAAAAAGTGATAAATTTTTGGTTAAATTGAATCTGCCATTTGGTACTTCCTTGGGGACGTTTTTAAATCTCTGAAAGAATTAATTAAAATTCAAGATTTCCCTGTGGGTTCGACACCTTTGTTCTTGCCATACTGCAATAGATCTTGTGCACTTGCAAGGGTTACATTTAAAATCGATCAATATACCTGAGACACGAGGCGATTGAGGTTGGTATAAGTAGGCCTTTCAATGTCGAGAGATCGCTTGCAAATGTCGTAAACGACTTCATTGTCAAGGAGAACGGCAACATCCGTGTGCTCCAAAAGAGAGTGGGTAGAGAGGACACTGTTGTAAGGCTCAACAACAGATGTGGAAACCTGTGGCGATGGATAAACAGTGAAATCGAGTTTGATTTCTTTCCATGGAAAGAGTGTCATGATGTGAAGGGGTTCGAGGCTCGGACCCACAAAAAAAAAAAGGTAGTAGAGTGTTGAACGGGTACAAAATTGACTCTCTAATCAAACCTCTGTCGTTTTATTTTTTATAGTGGCACCCCAACACAGCATCACTGTTTTGGGGCACAGATTTCCAAGATTTTTTGCCTCACACAAATTCTAAGCCATGTTATGAAGGGATGTCCCCATCATCCCCTCAATTGGTGGTTCAGTCATGGGGTCAACAGGTTGACCAATTGCAACCCCCCAGGGCTGCGTCTGGACGCATCTTCCTATATATATATATATATATATATATATATATATATATATATATATATATATATATATATATATTGCAGAACTTGGAGAGAGAGTTGCTAATGCCCTGATGTTTGTTGGATTTGAAAATTCCGAAAGCAAATTTCAATACTCAAGTGAAAACCATGTTAATAAGGCAACTTTAGCCATCCGATCAGGACAATACTTTGGCACACTCAATGTGGATCGTTATTTAGCATCAGATTAACACCCTTTCGATCTGAGGATCAAGATTTTATGTTCGGGTTCATTTTTGTTGGACTGTGTCCCATCGACATGATGATGTGATCTTTAATATGCGATCATTTTGTGTGACACATACAACATAGATGGCCCTAGTTAACAGTATTTCCTGTTCTGGTTCAGTACTGGATTGTAGTGGGCGGTACAATCCGTTTGCAATCGGTATATAACATGTTGCCTTAATACTATTCTTGGTGCTTGGGACCCAATATGTTTTAGCTATCATTCAAATTTAATTTTGTGTGTCTTGATTTATATATGCTCTGTTTCCATGAACAGGTAGACCTTGCAAAGCTCATTGGACTCGCTGGAGAGACTAATGTTCAGGCAAGTTATTTGTGGACTTCAAATCGATGAATTGTGTTGTAAGCTCGCACCTTTTATTATATTTTTTACTTATATTTAATGGAAATTGACAAATTTTAATAATGCAGTTTTCTTAAGTACTTGATATGATTGAATGATGCTTCATTTATGGAATGACAAAAGGCTAAATATGCTTTAAATGGTTTCTACATGTTGTTTTTACTTTATAATGTAATGGCCTTTTAATAGTTTGTTCTGAGTCAAAAAGTAAATGTTTTCAATCCCAATTCTCAAATGCAGGGCGAAGAGCAAAAGAAAATGGATGTACTTTCAAATGAAGTTTTTATCAAGGCTTTGATAAGTAGTGGTCGAATGGTAAGTTTTATGGAATGTGTCATTCTGTTAAGCTTTTTTGCTATACGGAGATGGTGAATTTATGTAGTGATTAAGGTTTTGAGACTTTTATACGGTGTATCCTTGTTTCGGAAGAGGACGAGGAGGCAAAGTTTGTTGAACAATCGAAGCGTGGAAAGTGTGTGCGGATGCCCTTGGGTTTTTTTTTTAGTGGCTTATTTCCTTAAACCTGCAGAGTCAGTAATGGATTCAGTTCTTATCGTTTCTGATATTGCAGGTACTGTGTCGTTTTTGATCCATTGGATGGATCCTCCAACATCGACTGTGGTGTTTCCATCGGAACTGTATGTCCTTCATCTTAATACCTCACTTTTTTATTGTGCAAGCTATTGATTTAGATTTGAGTTGAATCGTACAAAAGCATGGGTTCCTGGTGTTTCATTTCTGTGATGGATTGATTTTAGTGATGATTGGTAGATTTTTTTGCCTCTAGATCTTTGGAATATATCTGACAAAAGATTATACCAAAGCAAGTGTTGAAGACATGTTGAAACCTGGGACGAACATGCTAGCAGCTGGTTACTGCAGGTCTGGAAGCTCCTGCAGGGTAAATTTAGCTATCATCATCTTTTTTCATTTATTACTCAATTACTGAAAGAAATGCCAAGAACTGGGATGAACCAACAACGCAGTATGTATTACTAAATCACTGATTATATTTCATTTATTAGTTATTTGGAGCATAGTTCCTTAATGTTTTTTGGCTCGCAGATATGTTGACAAGTGCAAGTTCCCTAAGGATGGTTCTTCTCCGAAGTCTTTGAGATATGTTGGAAGGTACTTGCAATCACTATCTCCCAGGTCTTGATACTCGTGTGCACTGTCAACTGATAAAAGTTCCCGTATCTCTTAAAATATTAATATAACCCACTCTCCTCTAAATCTCTAGATTCGAATTTTCTTGTCTTTTAATGGTGAAAGATCACCAGTCGCTCTGTTATTATGACCGATGAGCGGAGCACCATAAGGCTGGGTTTGGGATAGCTCTCCACTAGCCTCTGGCACAACAGAGTTAACCTGCTTTAGCAAGTTCTCATTCTCTTTTATAACTCTATGCAAAGTAGGATTTATCTACTCTATGCTCTGACAAAGAGTGAGTAGTGAGGAGGGGGAGAACGCTGAACATGTAAATCTTGCATAAAATCTTATTATGCAAGGAGTTATCAAGGAGAAATGAAACCTGTTAAAATAGGTAGCATGATGGTATCAAAGAGTATAGGAACTTGCTAAAGTAGGTGAACTCTACTATGGTAGGAGCTAACAGAGAGCTATGCTAAATACAACCTAACTCTCTACGAGTAATGGTATAAGATAAGGTTAATCAATATCGTCTAATGATATGATCATACATTGAAGAGCAATTGGCCAAAATTCTCAATTTGAGAGATTTGAACCATCCTATCTAGAAAGCCTGACCCAGTGTTTGCTCTCATATTTTCATGACTCGCAATCATAAACTCTACATGATCATGGATAAAAGGCCTTCATAAGCAACATTTTCACTCGGGACTATCATTTTGATGCATACGGCATAGACAATTTTGATGTGCCTTATATATTGTAGAGTATGACAGTTGAAGAGCAGCACTTATGGAATAATTCTCACACAACGAAACACTTACATTTAGTGACACAAGAGAATAAATCCCACTAACAACCCTCACCTTATTAATGTAAGGGAGGAAGCAAACGTAAAGTGTAAAACCCGCATCCTCTACCCACGAGTCCACGATCATCATTAATAATGCAAGTGACACCCTATTAAGGCAATAGTTTGACTCTACACATTATTTGATTTTTTTTTCCCAATAAGGGGTTGTGGGTTGTGGCAATGGTTGACGGTATAATTAGTTCAAATCACTGCCACAACCCATTATTTAATATATTTTTTCTCTCTGTTTTGCCACATATAGGTATTAGCATAGTCACCAAGTTTTTTTAAAAAATGGCTCTTAAATCACAAAAAAAATAAAATTGAATGATTTTTTCACAATTTAATCACAATGTATTGGAAAAGTAATGTTTTTACTTTTTAGTATTTTTTTATTTGCTTAAAAAATTCCACATTTTTATGGCCACTTGATCGATTAAAAATATAAATTTTTTAATTATAATTCATTGTGCATATCTAAGATGGGGTTCATAGGGAAGTGCTTATATTTTTTTACCTTGTTAAAAGGTTTTTATATTTTCTGTCAATTCTACAACTTGAATCGGGAAAAATTAAAACGTCTGTCCCCGGTTTCACGATTTGGCTTAAAAGTAAGAAAGTGAGCGTTTTAACTCGGATTTTAACTACAACGACTCCATATGCAAAGGGTTCAACGCAAGACAATGAGTTATCACCTGTGCATTAGTTGGACTGTAAGCATGGTTTTAAAATCTGACATATATTGGCATATCGGCTGGGTCCCAAGCCGATATGTATCAGATACCTCTCAGCCAAATTGGCCGATATTTGAGTACCGTTTTTAATATATAAGTTTTTTTTTTATTTTATAAAAACACAGTTTTGATTTATTTTTTTATTTGAGTCATATCCAATGCAATATCAGATGATATGACCCCATATATATTGACAGTGTTTGAAGGGGGTATATCATATCGGATGAAGTCTAATCAAATGATATGAATTGGATATATATGGCCGATATTTAAAATCATAATGATCAAATCCTTCGACTTCTTCAAAAAAGTTGTGAATAATTTGCAATTTTTTAAAAACGAATAAAAATTATAATTCTTTACATCTTTTTAAAAATTTGTTAATTAAAAAAGTTATTCATAAATTTAAAAAAATATTCACGAATATCTCGATTTCTTTAAAAAAATTTCCTTTTTTTTTCATTTTCATATTTCTTTAATTAATATATATATTTATAATATTTTAAAAAATTTCTAAATTTTGACGAATTTCCAAGCCGATGACGCTGGTCACTGACCAAGGTATCAAAATCGGTATCGGCCTCAGGCATCGGTTTGCCCGAGGCCGATACGTATCCACCTTTTTTTTTTCTTAAAAAAAGAAAAACTGAACATCTTGGTCGAAATCGAGACGTATCGGCTGATACCTGATATGTATCGAATACCCAATACAAGATATCGGTATCAGACGATTTTTAATACCTTGTGTAAGACATGAATTGGGCTTTAGCCTCTAGAACAATGGACGGTTGATAATTGCAATCTCAGTGTCACAAGTTCGAGCCAAAGCTTATATAATTAAATTTGGCCTGAACCTGGTCTGAATCAATCAAATGAGTTCCTTCATATTGAAATTGTTGGGATGGTCTGCTGTTCAATCGGGCCTACAATAGGCTAGAGTCTGGGCTAAGGCAAGTAGGCCCTGTGGGTGGTTGGATTAGAATAGCCGATTAATTAGGTTGCATTTGGCATGGCTCTTTGTCAACTCTCTGTCAGTATTGGATATACGTGCTTTCTCTTCTCCTTGCTAACTCTCGAGATTGACTTGCTCTAAGATTTAGCAGCTACCTCCCTACTAGCTCTGTCAGAGCAAATAAAATCTACTGTGATGAAGAATAAGAAGAGAGCAAGGGAGAATTGCTGAGCAAATAAACCCTGCTATGAAGAGAGTTAGAAATAGGGTTGTCAACGGGTCGGATTTCAGCTCGGGCCTAGCCCGGCTTGACCTGGATGGGCCGAGTTTGGGCTCAAGATTTTAACTTCTTTAATAAACGGGCAGGGCTAGGCTAAGCGCAAATAATAAACGGGTTCGGGTTACAAAGTAGCAAATAAACTGCCCGAACCCAGCCCGATGCGCATTTTAAGTACCTTATAAAACTCTTAAAAATTATTAGAAACCCGGCCCAGCCAGGCTCGGATAGCTATCAGGCTGAGTTCTAGCTACAACATTTAAAATCGGGCTAAGCCTGGCCCGATTATCTATCAGGCCGGGTTCGGGCTCTCATTATATCTTGTAAAAAAAATAGGCCTATTTAGAAAAAAATAAGCCTATATAAAAACAACCCGGCATGGCCGTTGACAGCCCTATTTAGAAAGGAGAAGAGAGACACTCCAAACGCAGGTAGCAGAGATTTGGCAAAGAGAACCTGCTCTCGAAGGAGCTAGCAGAGAGCTATACCAACCACAGCAGGGCGGGTATGGGCTGGTTCCAATAGAATAACTTTTAGTCGGCCTTTTTAGGGACGGCCCCTAATTCCGTCGATAAATTTTGAATGACTAAATTACCCATATCGAGTTTTAAAGGCGCCCCCTACCCTCTAGTAAACGCTCCATCAACAGGTTGGGTTTCACACATCTGAGGAAGCTCGATCAGAGTTTGCAGCAATGGTGACTACCAGAGTTCAGAGGATCATGACCCAACCCATTGTACCTTTACAGTCCTTTAGTTTCTCTCTCTTCATCTCTGTCTTCTCATTATCATCTTACATTTTTTACTTTTTCTTGTCCATGTTGATTGGATTTCTTGCGACACAAGAACCTCATTTTCAGGTTCCTTCAGAGCGTAAGTCAGACATCGATTTCTCTGTTCACCTTTTTTTATTTTTTAATAGATCAAGAACTATTTGAATATTGATTTCTTTTGGTTTTGTGGGTTTCTGCAGAAAGCTCGAATTCAGATATGGCTTTTTGAACAGAAGGATTTGAGGGCGTATCATTGTAAGTTTTACATGGTCTCAATTTTGATAGAGTGTGTCTTGGCTTTTCATCTTATTTTCTGATTTGTGAGAACTTCTAGGTTTTTTTTTTTTTTTTAATATAAAATAAAAGTAAATTAACGGGTGTTACTGTGTGTAGATAAGCTTATGTTAAAATTATAAAATAAAGAAGAAAATAAGAAGAAGATGAAAGAGTGAGAAATTACAATACATTGCTTTACAATGGGTTTAAGTATTTTGAAACTAAAGTGTATAAATAAGATTACAAATATAATCGTTAGCGGTTGCTTTATTATTTGGGCTGTCAGCAGGTTGGGTTTCAGCCCCGGCCCGGCCCGGATGAACCGAGTTTGGGCCCAATATTTTTTGAAATTTAATAAACGGGCCCGGATAAGAAATGGGTAAAAAAAAATATGACAAAAGACATCCAATGAAGATGAAAACCATAGTGTAAAATACATCCACTAAGCAAATCAATATAGAAAATGCATCCACATGAATAATAAGACATCTCTTACTAAATGTAAAAGGGATGAAGAAGAAAAATGAAAATTACATGGGCCTAACTCAACCTCACAAAACTGATTTGTATGGTGAGGAGTGCCCAGATTATATAAAAGAAGAAAATAAGAAGAAGATGAAAGAGAGAAGAATGAAGATAAAAAGTTCTTACGTTAAACCGGGATACCAATATATTGACCCCATCAATCGGCTACCACGAGATTTATGCAAGCGGCTCTATTACGCCAAGGGAAGGGCGTAAACACACCCTTAATAGCCCACACACATCACGGTGGCTTTATTTTAGAGGCTATGATGGTATAGATGAGAGGATTTAGGACCTAGAAGCTCTAGGCTTTGCATCTAGATCTCGATTAAAGCTTAGGAAGAACTAGGGTTAGCAACTTAAAAGTTGAAAATTTTTAAAATTTTCTAACCGTTTGGATGGAGAAGGTCTCTATTTAAAAGCAGCGGCTAATTAGAGCCACATGGAAACCTCCTATTGGCTTATTCAATGGTACAAAGACTTGCATTTATTTCCTTTAATGACAACCCTTGGATTAGATAAATGGTCTTCATCTAAAAGTTGTGTTAGTAGAGAAAATGAGTCAATTGAGGTTCACCAAGTGTGAAACATTTATCAAGCTCCAATTGGTCCTTTAGAATTTACAAGAATTTGTACTAATTTTCGTAGAGAATAGTCATTGGACGTGACAAATGTCTAACATCTAAGAATTATTCTAGAAAGAAAGAGAAGAAGTCACACGAGTCTTGCCATATGAGAAGGCACATGCTAAGCCACAATTTGCCACAACTGGAGCACAAGGATTGTGCTGATTTCCTCCAGACCCTTGGATTAAGACACATCTCTCATCCAAGAATTATCCTAGAATGAGCTCTAAGGGATTGGAATAGTGAGCGACAGTAAAGGGGTCAATTTCTATTGGCTACGGTTCCTGGGTTGCTAGAAGATTAAGACTCACTGATTCACTAATTGGGTACGTTTAGGTGGGGTAATTGGACTTTAATTGGAGTTTTGGGTGAAATTGGGTGGAAATCATGGGAAGTCAAAGATTCAAAACTTTGAGTGAAAAATGATGGAGGTGGAATCCAGAAAGGTCAATTATACAAATGAATACTATTGGGGGCGATTTGGGAATGATCTGGGTTAACCCGATCAAGATCAGATGTCGTGTTGTCAAATGCGACCGCATATTCGCATATGCGGTCGCATATGCCATCTGGAAATGTTAAATTGCATAAACCATGGTGACATATGCAATATAAGAAGTATGCGATCGCATATTCGTATGTCGTCGCATATGCCATTTGGTTTTCAAATAGTTTATGTATTTTTTTTATTCTTTCCCTTAATAAAATGAAAGTTTTATTACCTTTATTGAATGATTTTTTTTTGCGCATTATGGAGACACAATGTATGTTTTTAACTTGTAAGCCCTTCCTATATTTTTTCATTTTTATTTATAATTTTTTTATGATTCTATTTTTTACTTTGAAAAAAAAAATGAACACTGAGCGATGGCAAATGCGACTATGCGAATCACACATGTGATCAGCCAGTCAAAGCGCATATGATGGCATATGCGATTTGACAACAACGATCAAATGCGAGAAGGTCAATGAAACAAAAATTGGATGTAAGGTCCGTACTTCGGATTCCTGATAGGGGGAATTTGACGCCTGTATTGCAGGCGCCAACCTACTGGTGCAAACACAATAATACCAGCGCCAGGAGACATTGTGCAAAAGTTTGGTGGGGGAGTGGGGGGTACAGCCCCTAACTAGGGGTTATACCTCGTTGCCTGAGAAAATAAGAGTTAGGGAGGGCTCTAAGCACTTTGGGTCATGTCTCGAGGTCCAGGAGGTTATGATGGTTAACCGGTCAAAGGTCTGACCACTGGTGCCAAATTTGGGTGTCTACATAGTGAATTTATTTTTATGCTTAGTTTTGAACATGTTTTGCTAGTTCTACAGCTTTTATAACCTGTTAAGTGTGCTCATTAAATGCCCAGTGTTGCTGTTATTGTACTTCTGTTTGTATGTTTTCTAGTTTTTAGTTGATTAGGGTGGGCTCGGAATATTTGAGTTGATTGACTAGTTGATCATGGTTGATTGACTTTGACCATCTACACCACTAGGCTTGACTAAGCTCGCTTGGGCGAGTCTATCTAGTCGAGGTGAGGGATTCTTCCTTGCCTTTACTTCGACCCTCGCTTACTGTAGAATGGTGTTTCGATATCTTCAAAGATTGGGCTCTTTGGTGCCTAGACTGGGCTTAGGTGCCTAGATAAAATAATGTTTCATAATTTTATTTTTATTTATTATTATTTATTTATTTATTGTTTTTTTCATAATTAGATGCTTTCTGTTTGGTGAGGATACTTCCTTCCCAAGGAATGATATGCAGTCTAACGGAGAAGCAACTTGAATCTAATGGGATCTTTTAGCTCAGTTGCTAAGACACTAGCCGTCAAGCAACCTGAATATGACCTTACAAAATCATTCATTGGTCCTAAGACAGAAATTTTGCTAGTTCTCGCCTAAATTCATATAACTGTATGGGTTCTTCTAGTGTTGTATCCTATATGTCATTGGACCTTTCACCCACCCTCAGTTCTATTTTAATGTTTCAGACATCCACTTTCAACTTCATTGTTATTTCAAGCTTACAGCATGTTATCCTAAGCCTTGTCTGCAGTAGGTTGATGTTTGTTTTGTGAATCCTTACTCGTTGCAGGCCATCTTCTTTGGTGTTATCATTGCCCCATGTCATTAACAAAAGAATGAATACCTGTGTTTTAACTACATCTAATTTTCTTCCTATCCCTCATGATCATTCTCTAGCTGTTTCAGAAGGTAACTAGATTTATCCAATTGGAATGATGCATGATTGTGACCTTTTTTTGGGTGAACGAGTGGGAAAATCATGATTGAACCTTTTGGTATGAGGACTGAACTTGGTGACCTAATGGTGGTTCAAGTCATGCGTCAACCTGGCCGAGAGGGACCCTAGGATATGCTTTCTTGGGGGCCCTGAACCCATATAATTCTTATATATTTCCCTTTTGCAGTCTTTGGCTACTAATGTCATTTGTTTGCTAAAGTCGGTGAGGGCAGCTAGATTGTGCCCCAAAAATCCCATCCTTTACCTTTTAATCTGAACTAATAGACCAAGCATGAGTGGTGGGATAATTGTTGAAAGTCGTTATAGCTTTGTAGATTGTGAATTGTTGGAGAATTTGGCTTTGTATGTATGGATTGTGCACTACATGTTCCTTAAAATTACTTGACCTTTCAGTAGACTAAACTTGGAAAATCATTCGAATTTCAGAGGGAACCCCCTGTTAAGTCAAAATGGTGAGAATTCTAACCAAGAGAGGCATATTGTCGACAGCTTTTGAAGAGGTATCTAAAGACCTAAAATTGACCCAACCCAACTTAACCCTACCCGACCCATTGACAGGCCTAGCTACAAGCCCAACCTTTTTAAATGTGATATTGGGTATTTTTAGTTCCATAGAGTATCTGCCAGGAGGAATATTTGAACGAGTGATATCAAATATGAAAGCTTGCAACATGCAGGGAATGAGTTAGCCTGCAACAGATATTGCTCTGTTTTTTTTTTTTGTTATAATATTGCTGGCATTTCTGTAGTCCACATAAGTTGTTTATTATTGTCAACGCTTCATTTTTTATGGACCTCGACTTTCTCAACTAAATGCAATATATGTTTAGGCAAAGTTGAATGGGTTTTTTACAAAATAGCGCCATGTGCCATTTTTTATCACTAAAAAGTCAAACGCTATTTTTCTTTTGAAATGACGCTCTCACGTACCTGAAACTAGCAGCCATACATATCAACCCACATAGGGCACTGATCAATTTTAATGAATAATTACAATGCTCCCCTTGCAAACAAATTTCCATTTAAAAAAAAAAAAATCAACTTTTTTTATATTAGGCGTTCGACTCGTGCAGGGAGAATGCGTACGAACGCGAGCCTGTGTTGGCTCGTATGGGGTGTATTTTCATAATTAAAAAAAATTCTGCCCTTTTTCGTAATAAAAATATAAATGAGGTGCATTTTCGTACTTTTCTCAAGTTAAATTAATTGAGATTTTTATAAATGTTAAAAAAATATTTTGAATTTTAAAGATCTCTGTGAGATCTTAATTGATTGTATATATTCACCTCTATTTAAATAGGCTTTTCCTAATTATTGAAATAAAGAAAAATCATTGAAAACATGTAGAATTTTAAATTTCACCCTCGTATCAGGCCTTTCTCTACTCCACGTCACCCAAGTTCAAGTGTTTATCTCCCTTTCAATTGTAAATAATCTCTATTAAAATGCCACCTATTCGAAAATTCTACCTCGGTGTAAGAAAATTCTACCTATTGGATCAATAGAGTACTTTAGATCATCACTGATAAAAAAAAAAGTACTTTAGATCATCAATCAAATATTAATTAGTATCAGATTTTGGATATGCTTGAAGAACTCAGGAATTTGATTGTAGTGTGATTTTCTATTTTAACTAAATCTTACTTTCGACTATTATGTCTACAAAATTTATACTCACATGTATTTTATCTATATTCCGCTAACTTATCCTCTCTTTCTTTCTTTAAGCAATTAGTGCAACATCATCAATAACATACACATGGAATATCTTCTATGTTTATGATTAACGTATTCATGATCAGCACAAACAACTAAGAGCTCAAGCAGATCATTGTTGTCGTAAACTTCTACAGGAAATCATTAATCTCTCCACACGTCGTTCTTGTACTAGTTACCGCTCTTTCATACCTATCTTGGACAAACATAACATATAAGTTTCAGTTGCATTTCTTCCTTAACACCCACCATATTATTTGTCTCAGCCAATGTTTTAAAAATCAGAAGGGACATCGAGTCAGCTAGGACACCAATTAGGTCTGACCATGGATCAAAATATCGTCCGATACCTATACGTATCGGTTTTGGACCTCACCGATACGATACAATGGGTTTTTATCGCCCCCCTGAAAAAATAGTCAAATTATCGTTCAATGTATCATTCGTATTGGACGATAATTTGAAATTATCGTCCGATAATTTCAAATTATTGGTTTTGATGTTCTTTTTGCATTTTTTTATTTTTTTTTTGGGAAAAAATCGGAGAGTATTGTCCGAAACCGATACGTATCGATTTTGGGGCTAGACGATACGTATTGAAAAAGCGAGATTTTGATCCTTGGGTCTGACTATGACGAACCGGGTCAAATCAGATTGGTTCAACAAAAAAATACTACTTTAAATAAATATATAAATAGATTATTATATAAAATGTGATCTTAATATAAATATATTTAAGCTTAGAGTTATGCTATGCTATTCAGGAGGAACAATGTAGCTCACATCATGATCAAAACCATGGTTCAAAATTTTGGCCGATAATTAATTAGCGTTTCGGTTGGGCTAAACTATTGGAAGTTCAAATTATCGGCCGATAATTTCAAGACCATTTTTAAAGTCTTTTGAAAGAAAAAAAATTGGGACTGAAATTTTGGCCTAATACTGAAAAGTTTGGCCGAAAATTTGAAATTCCGGTCAAATTTCGATTTCGGTCATGCCCAAAACCGATATTTTGATCCTTGATCACAATTGTTGGAAGTATTTCTAGTTTGATCATGATCACACTCATTTCAAGTAGGACTTGAAATGACTGAACATGATGTGAGGCAAATTGTTTATCATGAATAACATAAGATAATTCACTGCAAAAAATAAGATTATTAGCGGCAGCCAAAAACTACTGTTATTAATCAAATTAAAAAATTGCTGCTAAACTGTCGCTGAGGGTATTAGCGGCAGTTTTTTGGTTAATAGCGGCAGGTGTAATCTTATGTTTTTTTGTAGTGATTCTACTTTATTTTTTACTTCGAGCATCACCATTAATTCAAAGTAGAGCTTTTTTGTCCAAATTTGTCCTTAACCAATGGGGAGTGTTGTGGGCAATTCCAGTGCCGTGAAATTGATATGAATGTTTTTGTTTCTTTAAAAGAAAAAAAAATGCACCTTAAATTGCAGTTGAGGTGAAAAAAAAGTTGACTCAAGAAAGTGGTTTGCATGTGATAGATGATTCTGAACAAAGCATATAATCCTCAAGGAAAACCACAAAAGAAACAGCGCCGATCACACCCACCAAGGAGTTGTCACAATGGTACGGTGGTATGGCTGTTGGATGAATCGATGATTCAATTCTTAAATATATTAATCCATTATATGTTTAATTAATAACATAACAATTACATAACACGTGATTAATGAAGACTGTTTCACCTTGAGCGATAATAAGTAAATTCAAACTCTCTATATGATGGGGTTGATCGATCCCTTAGATATGTGCAAAACATATTGGTACACAAGGATCCAATGGTGCAATCTATAGATCAAGATGGTCGGAAGAAAGCTTTGGCTCAAGGTGATCACTAACCTCGCCGCATTCACTTATTAATCAAGTGGCGGTGGGTGATCAATCATCGGTCCAAATTTTTGGGACCAACAATGGTGACTGAGGTTCACTCCCCAAGGTCTCAGATTTGTAACATGCCTGTTAAATGAGTGTACACGTGTAGTTAGCGTGCTTTATGAAATACTCGGGGCACGGACGGGGCACTGCACTCTGCAGGGATTAGCCTAATTGCAAACTTGTATACCCTCTGGTCGAAAAAAAAAAACCAGTACCAATCCCAGGAGCAGATCAATGAACAATCATATGGACATCCACCCAGATATTGAAAAACAGTATCAAGCGCTGACTTGCACAAGTTTCTATGGGCCTTGACATCTGGGTAGGCCAGCATTTGACAAGATCGATGGCCTAAAGACATTTCATAAGCTTGAGACTCAAGCTCTGCTCAGCAAAGTTCACCACAACTCCTTACAAAATGGCATTATCTTGTTTGAGTCAAAGAGTTCAATAATAGTGGCACTTTCTTCCAATTTAAAACCACCAAAGTACGCTGTTAAATTAAAAGGTAAAAGAATAACTAAAAAATCAACTTAAATTTATTGTTTCCAATGTCTCTGTAGATGCCATCATATCTTGGTTCATATTGCCAAGATATGGCGATTGAGTCGGGAAGCATAACTACTTAATTCCGGCGTCTCTTGAGTTGGTGAAGCATAACTACCTAATTCCTATTGGAATACAAACCTAAGTAAAGTGGGTCTTAGGTTGTACATTTTGAAAAATTATTTTGGGACATGCTTTAAGTAACTTTTCAAGTTACAAAGTGATCTTTCATTTGTCACGAGGACCTTCATTTGTCAAGAGAAAAATAATTGTTTTTGTTTTGTTTCCTAGAAGTCATTTTCTAGGTGTCTTTTTAAGGTTCTAAATGTCTTTTAATATTTCAAAGTGACTTTTACTTTTTCAATGTACTTTTATCCTTATATATATATTAGTGTAACCGGGTAGCAAAATACAAGTTGAATTTTTAAATGAAAAGTAAGTTTAAAGTGTTAGTAGCTAGCAAGCTCTTTTAATATAAAAAAATCCTTTGTAGTGCAGTAGCACAAGCTGGTCTATTTAATCTCCATCAAATTGGTATCAAAGCCCCGCTCGAGTAAGGAAGATGGCGAATATGATTCAATCCTAAATTCCAGTCTTAACAAAAGAAATCTATGATAATTGGAGCATCCAAATGAAAGTTTTGCTAGGATCGCAAGATTTGTGGGACATCGTCGATAACGGCTACAATGAATCGGAATCATCACAAGCGGAAGCGACATTTACGGCAACTCAAAAAGAAGCATTGAAAAAGGTACGAAAGAAGGATAAGAAAGCACTTTTCTTAATCTACCAAGGAGTTGAAACATCAATTTTTGAAAAAATATCAAATGCCACATCATCTAAGCAAGCTTGGGAGATTTTGCAAAATTCATTCAAAGAAGTTGATAAAGCAAAAAAGGTTCGTCTTCAAGCTCTTCGAACCGAATTTGAATCCATTCGTATGAACAAAAGTGAGTCGATTTCAGAATATTTTTCTCGCATTTTGATTATTGTTAACAAAATGAAGAGAAATGGTGAAAGCATGGAGGATGTGCGGGTGATAGAAAAAATTCTAAGATCGTTGATACAGCGATTTGAACACGTTGTAGTAGCGATTGAAGAAGCGAAAGATTTGTCCACTCTTTCAATTGATGAACTCATGGGATCACTTGAAGCCCATGAACAAAGAATGAAACAAAACTCTAATGAAGAAGTAGAGCAAGCTTTGCAAAGCAAATTGGTCCTTAAAGAAGACAAAAAGAACTTCAGAGGACATGACAGAGGATATCGAAGCAGAAGTTTTACTCGTGGCGGCCGTGGTAACTACTATAATGAAAAGGGACGTGGTGATCATGGTGGTTTTTCAAATGAACGAGAACGAGGCCAAAGAGGAAGAGGTCATAGAGATCTTTCCAATTCGTCATACAAGCCAAGGTATGATAAATCACATGTCAAATGTTACAATTGTCAAAAGTTTGGTCACTATAGTAATGAATGTAGAAGTAAATCTACAAATGATGTTGTTGAACAAGCTAATCTCTCTGAAGAAAAGGTTGAACAAGTAACCACTGTGTTACTTGCATATAAGGGAGATGAATCAAGAAATCAAACCACTTCGCTTCTTGATACTGGGGCCAGTAATCATATGTGTGGTGAAAAAGAAATGTTTACCGAGTTTGATGAGTCGGTAAAAAGTGATGTGACGTTTGGCGACTTATCTAAAACTCCAGTAAAAGGAAAGGGAAAAATTATGATTCAATTAAAAAATGGTGATTATCAATATATTTTCGATGTTTATTATGTTCCCGTAATGCGAAACAATATTCTAAGTTTGGGACAACTTTTAGAAAAGGGTTAAGACATACACATGAAGGACCGCACTCTTGTTATTAAAAATTACAATAATGATGTCATTGCAAAGGTGGAGATGTCAAAGAATAGACTTTTCATTTTAAACATCAAGAATGATGCAGTTAAATGCTTCAACTCTATTGTGAAAGACAACTCTTGGTTATTGCATTTGCGCTACGGACATCTTGGTTTTAGCGGGCTAGAGTTGTTATCTCAAACTAATATGGTGAAAGGTTTACCTAAAATTGAGCATCCAAAACAATTATGTGAAGGATGTATTTTGGGTAAACAACATAGATTGAGTTTTCCGGTAGGAGAATCAAGAGCTTTTGAACCTCTTCAACTTGTTCACTCGGATGTTACGGGTCCAATGGAGGTTACATTAAAAGGAGGAAATAGGTATTTTCTCACTTTTATCAATGATTTCAGCAGAAAGACTTAGGTGTATTTTCTCAAACAAAAATCAGATGTGTTTGAGACTTTCATACAATTTAAATCAATGGTGGCAAAACAAAGTGGTTATTTTCTTAAAACTATAAGATCTGATAGAGGTGGTGAATACACCTCAAGCGTGTTTTAAGAATTTTGCAGGTCAAATGGAATCAAATATCAGTTGACGATTGCATACACTCCTCAACAAAATGGCATCGCAGAAAGGAAGAATCGCACCATTCTTGACATTGCAAGGAGTATGCTCAAAGGAAAGAACATGTCAAAGGAGTTTTGGGCAGAGGCAGTTGCTTATGCTGTCTATTTGCTTAATAGAAGCCCCACCAAAAGTGTCAAGTTCATGACACCTCAAGAAGCATGGAGCGGCTACAAACTCGGAGTTGGGCACCTCAAAGTGTTTGGGTGCATTGCATATGCACATATTCCAAGTCAAAGAAGAACGAAGCTTGATGACAAGGGAGAAATATGCATCTTCCTTGGATATGATGAACTTACAAAGGGTTATAAATTATTCAATTGTGTAACCGAGAATATCATTATTTCTAGAGATGTTATCTTTGATGAAGAAACATCTTGGAAATGGAACACATGTGTAGAACAAAGTAAAGAAAAAATTCTAGTTGATGAAGAAGTCATCAAAGAGAATGAAAAGGAGAATCAAACTTCTCCCCAAACTCCTTATTCACCATCATCATTTCCGTTGGCCGATATTGCATCATCAAGTAGTGAATCAAGGACACCTCAAAAAATGAGAAGTCTCAATGATATCTACGATCAAACGGAGGTGGTCGATTTCACTTTATTTTGTCTTCTTGCGAATTGTGATCCATTGTATTTTGAAGAAGCTATTATTGATCGTAGATGGCAAAATGCTATGGATGAAGAAATCAAAGCAATAGAAAAGAATGATATATGGGCGCTTACCACGCTACCAAAAGGAAAAAAGGCGATAGGAGTTAAATGGGTCTACAAGACAAAAAAGGATCAAGAAGGTGAAGTTGAAATATACAAAGCGAGGCTAGTCGTCAAAGGCTACAAACAACGTCAAGACATTGACTATCAAGAAGTGTTTGCACTAGTTGCAAGATTTGATACTATAAGGCTCCTTATAGCCTTAGCTGCCCAACATGGTTGGAATATTTTTCAAATGGATGTAAAGTCGACATTTTTGGATGGCTATCTTCAAGAAGAAATGTACATAAAGCAACCGGAAGGCTACATAAAAAAGGATCAAGAGGCATGTGTGTATCGATTAAAGAAAGCATTGTATGGGCTCAAACAAGCACCAAGAGCATGGAACACTGGCATCGATGAATTCTTTCAAAAGAATGAGTTCATAAAATGTCCATATGAGCATGCCTTATACACCAAAACAAACAGTATTAGGGATATAATAATCATTTGCTTGTATGTTGATGACCTGATCTTCACAGGAAATAATCTTCCTATGATTGAAAATTTTTAAAAATTTATGATCAAGGATTTGAAATGACAGACATTGGAAAGATGTCATTTTTCCTTGGGATAGCAGTAAAGCAAACAGAGGGAGGAATTTTTATCTCACAAGAAAAGTATGCAAAAGAAATTCTTGGCAAATTCAAAATAAACAATTGCAATTTGGCAAGCACACCTATGGAAGTGGGTTTGAAGTTACAAAAGGAAGAACAAGGCGATTTGGGGGATCCTACACTCTTCAAAAGCCTGGTTGGAAGTCTTAGATATTTAACAGTCACTCGACTTGACATTGCTCACAGTGTTGGAATCATCAGTAGATTCATAGAAGCACCAAAACACAGTCACTTCTTGGCTGCTAAAAGGGTTTTGCGATACATCAAGGGTACAATTGATCATGGTTTGTTTTATAAGTCTACTAATATTTTTAATCTTGTAGGATTCACAGATAGTGATTTTGGTGGAGATCCTGATGAAAGGAAAAGTACATCAGGATATGTTTTCAATATTGGTTCAGCTGCAGTCTCGTGGTCATCAAAAAAGCAAAATGTTGTTGCTCTCTCATCATGTGAAGCTGAATATATAGCTGCTGCAACATGTGTTTGTCAAGCTATTTGGTCGAAGAATTTATTAAAGGAATTGCATCACTCTACAAATCAACCAGTAACGATCTATATTGATAATAGATCAGCCATTTCATTAGCAAAGAATCATGTGTCTCATGGTCGAAGCAAATATATTGACACAAAGTATCATTTTATCCGAGATCAAGTGAAGAAGAATGAAGTCAACCTCATCTATTGCAAGTCCGAAGAACAAGTTGTAGATATTTTTACGAAGCCTTTAAAGTTTCATACATTTCAAGGATTGAAGACTTTACTTGGAGTAACTTCGAAACTTGGGTTTGAGAGGGAGTGTTGGAATATAAACCCAGGTAAAGTGGGTCTTGGGTTGCACACCTTGAAAAACTATTTTGGGACATGGTTTAAGTAACTTTTCAAGTTACAAGGTGACCTTTCATTTGTCAAGAGAGAAATAATTGTTTTTGTTTTGTTTCCTAGAAGTCATTTCCTAGGTGTCTTTTCAAGGTTCTAGGTGTCTTTTAATATTTTTAAGTATCTTTTACTTTTTCAATGTACTTTTATCCTTATATATATTGGTATAACCGGGTAGTAAGATACAAGTTGAATTTTTAAATGAAAAGTAAGTTTAAAGTGTTAGTAGCTAGCAAGCTCTTTTAATATAAAGAAATCCTTTGTAGTCAGCAGCACAAGCTGGTCTATTTAATCTCCATCAATTCCGGAGTCTCTTCGGGAGAAAAAATCCCACCTTCGGTGTAGTTCGAAATGCTCGATTGAGTTGGTGAAGCAAAAATATCCGGTGCCAGTTCAACACTCCCAACATCTATTCTCCGACTTTCAATCGGCTCCATTTGTTCCATCGGTTCCGTCCTCCTGAAATCATGAGATGACATCTTGATCACGGTAACGAATCTCTGTGAAACTAAGTTTTATTTGTCAATGGAAGTTAGAAGATACCTTTGCTGGTAAAGGGAATTCATCAAGTATAGGAAGAGGGCAAACATTGAAGTTGTTCCTGTAATGAGGAAGAGACCCCTGAAGCTTCCAAATGTGAGACTATTTGAGGAGACATTGGTGGCTTGGTCTCGACAAGGGGTGTCACTCTTCAGCCATGCCCGCTCGATAGTGGCCATTCGATCTCCTTCTGTTATGCTTAATATTCCGATTGAGAAGTCGGAGACTAGAGGAGAGCCTTTGGGGAATACCTGCAAAAGTAAGAGCACGTTTAGTATGCAGTAACGCCTTCTTGTGTAAAATTCACTTTGAATGTAAAAGTAAAGTTCTTTTACTTGTAAAAAAAGTATAACTTGGGTCTAAATAATTGTTTCCTTAACTATAAAATTTAGGTGTAATATCTAAGCTGTGTTATTTTACTTTATGTGGAAGTGAACAAGCTGTGTTATTTTACTTTATGTGGAAGTGAACAAGCTGTGTAAAATCTACTTTATAGGCTATGCTACCTTACTTTCCATCCTCATTTGAAGTTATTCAATTTTTTGAGGTTTACAGCACAGGACCCCCGTAAGCAAAAACATACTGCAGGTAAAATTTATTGATACAAACCTCAAGAAATTAAAGTACTTTGAAAAGAAGATACATAATTGTATTTTTGTTGTAATATGAGAGAATTGCACTTAAAGTTACCCTAAGAGAAGTTGATGAGTTGACAAAGCATGCACTCTTACATAAATCACAATGTTTCATTTATGACTTGTCAAATCTCAAATTGCACATTTATTATTTGAGGGGTATGAGCGTGATCAAGTTCACTTTTTGTGATGTATTTAACATGGAGTCAACATCTGGTTGTCTGATGGTAGGCCATGATCTCGCGTCATTTATATGCGACACATTACACATGAAACAAAATTGATCTTTCCCAAACTCCGAGAGCTTAGAAAATCATGAAAATCCCATTTTTAAAACTTTTTTAGATGATATGTGTAATAACCCGTAAAATCAGACTCGAACTCGACTTACCTCTTGTGTGTGGTCGACACGAAAATCGATGTCATCATAGATTTTTATATAATAATAAATATTTAAATAATATTATGATAATTTTGTGTGGACGGATTAAGGTTTAAATATGTGTTTGAGCCTTTAGTGTGAAAGTCGTGCACCGACGCATCGTATGCCGCTCAACGCCGAATCAAGCCCTTGGATAAGGTTAACACCCATTTGAATGTATATGTTTAACAAGGGAACTAAGCCCTTTAGCTAATTAAAAGACAAGCTTCTCTTGGAAGCTTCAACCGATTGCATAACTTGGAGTTTGGAAGTTCTAATGAGAGAGAGAGAGAGAGAGAGCTCTCGTCACCCTTCAAACCCCTTCTCGTGAGATTTCGATCACGAGATCGCCATCGCGCAGAAAACTCTGCACTCGTCGCAAAGCTCGTGACGTCAGTATCGATGGTGTTCCGCCGTTTATAATTTTGACTGTTCAAGCCCCTTTTCTTTAGAAACCCCATTTTTCAAGAAGCGTTCCACCTCGTGATCGCTAACCAAGCGTTGAATAGGTTAAGATCGATGCGTGGATCATTGAAGACTTCATCTTGAATACGTGGTGATCGATCGTTGTGAAATTGTCGTAGAGATCTGAAAGTTTCGTTTCAAAACCCTTTTGGACAACGATTCTTAAAGGTGCGAAATCAATCGAAGAAAGGTTAGTTTTTCTTTTATTTTAATGATTTAGATTGTAGAATAAATCCTTGTTTTAGTTTAGTGTGGATGTGTGTGTGATTCGATGAAGATCGTAGAAAATTTGGATGAAAATAGATCAAAAATGACAAAACCTTATGGCTATGCATTTCTGAAGGTTTTGATCGATCAATTGGGTGATTGATCGATCAAAATTGGGTATTGATTGATCAATCTAGGTGATTGATCGATCAAATTTGGTGTTGATCGATCAAATTATATATACAATTAGAAAAACAGCAAGTTTAGTTGCCGAAAGTTCATTTCCGACAGCATTGATCGATCAATGTGATGTATTGATCGATCAATGGTGAAATTGATCGATCAATGTGGGATTGATCGATCAACATGATGTATTGATCAATCAATTTGACTGTGCCGACACTGCTTCAGTGTTTTGGCCATAACGTTTTACTCCGAACTCCGATTGATGCGATTCTTACGGCATTTGAAAGAGAACAATTAAATCTACAAGTTTTATAAATTAACTAATTGATGAGTAACTTGTTTCGATGATAAAAATTGAGCTGGAATTTTGGCCAAGTTCTAAGTTAGCACGTTTTGACTGAAGTATCGATATAGCTTCGGTATTTTGGCCATAACTCTTTGTCCCGAACTCCGATTGACGCAATTCTTGATGCGTTGGAAAAAGTACGACGAGATCTAACTTTTATATGAATTAACTAAATCTTTAATCGAATGTTTTGTGGATCAAAATAAAGTGGGAAGTTAGGTCAAGTTTCGAGTCAACACGAAATTACCCATTTCCGTCTCGGTTTTGAGAAAACACTTAAATACGTTAACATTATTAATAATTAGGATCAATTTTTATGCATCATCATGTATGTGATGTAGACTAAGAGTGAAGGTCGTGGATAAGAACTTTCCGATTGCTTTGGAACGGCATTGGATTGCTTAGAAAGGTCCGTTGAGGTAGGGGAAAACCAACTTAAACTATTTTTTACTATGATTTCATGATTCTTGCATGCATGTGCCCTGATTTCTGTTTTAACAGGCATGTTAGCATATCATGAATTTCTGTTACATCTGATTCCTGTTTTTCTTATTATGAATTATGAAACTTACTCTTGATTTCTGCTATTTTATTCGTGAGGTCTATGTGAATATGTCATTTGATGATTTAATCAGATGATTCCCACAGACCCAACGGTATATCCGAGCCTGACACATTTGTGCATCTGCTTGTAATCGCTCGACACAATTGCACTCCATAGATGAAGCATTGTTGCACTCTAAAATTGTTCATGTGAATGACGATTAGTTGGGGTTTCCTATCGATAAATTCCTGTTTATTCCGTGTTATATATTCACAGGAGTTTCTTAAGTTAGAAAATATATACAATTTAAGTCTCTGATCATATACTTGCATAACATATGTTTCTTGTTTAAAAGCTCAGTATTTGATTCGATTTATCCTGTTTGCACGTTCTGATTTGATTTCCTGTTTTGAGATATCATGACCTGCATATTCAATTCATTTTAGTTAGAATTCTTCTATTGAGCTATGATATAGCTCACCCTGCTTTCATTAACATTTTAGGTTCTGAGGCTAGAGTTCTAGGCACCGAGAGTGACCCTGACTACTAGCCTGATTTAGAGGCTGAGGCCGAGGACGAGGAGACTGACGTCCAGGCGGACGATTTTTATCCGTAGTCTGGGTATACTAGTCTGCTCATTTTGGGAATTTGTATAAACTTTGAATTATTGTATGCCCGGTGGCCACTTTCTGTATTTATTTCTGTAATATTTTCTTTTTGTATTATTATACATTCTATTAGAACCATTGTTTTAGGTGATAGATGTCCATCACCAATGATTCTTCTTGGTTCCTTTTTGAGAATGCATATTCTTTTGATATATTTAGATACACGTTTGATTTATTACTTCTTTCTATTTTTAAATGCCTTAGGTGATGACTCGATCTACCACTGCTGGATAATGTCTGCTTGATTTCTACTATACAAGCAGATACTTCGGGATTTGTATTGGGGATCATCCAGATCATGATCCTGATGGCACGAATTTTCAGATCACAATATGAAACTCTAAAACTTGTGGGTCATAGTTCTCTTATTCTAAATATATTGAGAGGAGGGAGAGAGAGAGAGACTTACAAATCCGAAACCACCAGTCTTGTAGGTAGGGCCGGCCAAGGTGTACTTAGCACAATTATTTGCAAGGATGAGGTTTAAATAAGGGATCTCATCAAAAATGGCAGCAACACCACCATTACTACTTCCTTTATCCAAGGCATCTGCATAAAGACTGATAGATGGAAAAGCCCTCAGCTTCGACTCATCAAACTTCATTCGCTGTAAGAGCCCCAACACAAAGGACCCCTCTGGGTACCCCACGTAGTACCCGTTCTTTAGAAGCTCGCTCAGATCGGTGACCGTTGGTTGGAGACGTTGAACGGTTAGCATTGATGCTAAGCTTGCAGTGTAACTGGAAGTCAATATCAATACTACGAAGAACCAGACAATCAACACGAGTCGTGATAGGTTGCTCATCACCTCCCCTGCATCCATTTACTTAATTATTGAACGTAATACTTTTTTTCCAATTTGGACAATGAAATGTTGGGCACCCACCAAATCTTGAAAAACACTCACGCCAAAAACCAATGCCTCCTTTGAATCGGATGTTGGAGATCATTTTTCGTTACAATTTTCTACACAATGAATCTTGAGATCATGGGTGTACCATTAGAATGGCACACATGGTACACATTTCAAAAAGTGACATAGATCATGGGCAAAAGAGTTGGCCTTCACTTTTAGGGCACGTGCACCATGTGGAATCAGCATCTTGATCGTCTGATAGCCGCTCTATGATCTTAAGATCTATCTTGAGGAAGATTGGAATATAAACAATCTACATCGTCTGATTCAAATCAGTGAATGGTTTTCGTCCATGAAGAAAACTTTGGTACTTACTATTAAATGGGTGAGATCATCCATGCCAATTTACTCATAAGAAAAAGAGAAAATTTAGAGAAGTAGAGGGACAATTACGGAACTATGTGAGAAAACAAGCGTGGAGAAGGAGAACCAGAAGATGACGCCTAGTTGTTGTGCAAGTGTGCCTCTTAAGTCTTCGTTGATCCGACGTTCCAGAATCCACACAACAATCCCAGTCAAAATAAAACCAGCCCCACTTGCCAACCATAGATCCTTGGTCAAAGGCTTTAAGAAAATCCAAGCGTTCGTTCGTTGGTCATCCATGACCGGCACAATCATTGACACCCCAGACTGAATGTAAGGCTGAGTAAAGTCTACATACAAAGATCGGTTGGCTCTGATCGTCGTATCTGCCATTACAGCGTCGTACTTCTGTTTTGGCCAAGAAAAATTAAAGAATTAAAAAAATATATATATATATATATATGAAAATGTTTAAAAAATTAAATATTTCAAACAAAAGTTAGAAAAATTCTCGAAAATTTATAGAACTTGCTTTTTTGGTATTATGAAATCAGTCATAATCCCATATTGTTAAAAGTTTTTTGTGGGGCCCACCATATTATCAAACGGTTGATTGTTGCTACTTTGTAGAAAAATCTTTTATAATCCTGTATTTTAGGCAGAATAAGTAACCAAATAGACCCCACCAATTCTAAATAGATGAGATAAAACTGTGATAATGATAATGATGAGAATGATCTAAGGGGATTAGGCTTTTGCCCTAGCGGTGAAGCCCTCAAGCCTCTAGCGTTGGGAGCTAAATTGATAGCCTAATCCAAAGGGTGTCACATGGAGCGGTAGGGGTGCTCCACCAGCAAGTATAAAATTGAGCGGTAGGGGTGCTCCACCAGCAAGTATAAAATTCAACTCTGTAAGTTAAAAGCAAACCCTACGACTCAAGTGCAAAGTCTACATATATATATATATATATATATATATATATATATATATATATATATATATATATATATACATGGAAATTGGATGGTGCCAATGCAGCCCAAAATGCTATACAACAACGTTAGATCACATTCTGTGTGGCAAGTGATCTTGAAACAACACTCGTTTTGGAGTGTTATGTCACGTGATTTTAAAAAATAAATTATGGTTTTAAGACTGTTTAAGCCTTTAAAACATGAGTGGAACATAAGGTAATGCCACATCAACCTGGTGTATTGAATTTTCTCAACTTTAACCTTATTTTTAAGGGAGAAAAAGTCATAAGTTTTTTTTTTTTTTTTTGTATGAGACCTAATCAACCTTATCTAAGTTGTCCTGGCACCCGATTGTTGTGATGGGTGTCATGTGGTGCCCAACTGATTGTTGTGTAGCATTTTGGGCTACATTGGAGTGCACAATCCCTGCCAAAGAACTAATTTATTGATTACTAGGTAGAGCCAATGTGACCATCTAATAGCATTATAGTAATAAATATAGAGTAAGGTTGGTAACCTGAAGATGGACTTGATAAATAAGATCATCGTATGTTCCAGCAATTCCTCCGGTGGCGTTCTGAAAAGGGAAGAACTCATACGGCACTGAATAAGGTAATGTTTCTACAACTGCATCGAATACGTCTCTACAGAATCCAGTGACGATCGAGGCGTTTGTGATCGGATCACGAGTCACTCTCACGAATTGGCTGATCCCTATTATCACCGGAACCGGAACCCCGATCCTCAGTTTCTTCTCACTCGTTGGTATCACCCAGCCCTTGGGCTTTTTCGTCGAGTCTCCAGGCCAAATTACGGTACCCAGGTCGTCCACCGAAGTTGAATGCCTATTCTTATTAGTTGGATTGATTCGTCGGTAAATTCCAATTGTTGGACTCCAAAAACCAATCTCTTTCTCCCCTTTTCCGACCACATTGATGATTTTGAACCTTGACTGCTGTAATTGCTTGTTTAACAGGCTGAATTCGCCACTTACACCTTTAAATTTGGTTGCTAATATTGCTTCTCGAAGTGTATCTTTCGAAGTCTCTAATGGCTTATTGGAACCCAAATTTTTGGATCCAACTTTCTCCACTGCCATTGCTAGGGCCCAAATCGTATCATACGCCCATAGCCCGAACACGTTTAGCTCGGACATTTCTATGTCGGGGCGCTCCCTTCGGAGTTCCCTTTTCAATCTGACTACAAAACCATTTAATTCGTTCGTTTTCGGTACATAAGGTTGCACACCCAAGACCCCTTGCATCGATTCGATAACAGAAGAATCCATCGAACCCAATTTATTTGCTAACCCAGTTGTTATAATCCACACGTACCCATTGCTCATCATGCCCACTTCAAGTGCCTTTGAAAAAAGGCGGGCTCCTAGAGAAGAATCCATGTGAACGACGAAAACTCGGGTCTGCATGGTCATCAACTTGTAGAGCTCGGAAAGGATGTCGGCGTCGGTGGCTGAAGGAGGCACGACGCTCTTGTATGGAATGTGGGTGCTAATCTCTTGAAAGGCTTCACACAAATAAGGTATAATTTCATGCCCGTAATCGGTGTCTTCGTAGATTGGGACGACTTTGCGCCATCCAAAGGCTTTAACTATGGCGGCAATAGGCTTAGCTTGACAAGAGTCATTTTGGGCTGTGAGGAAGAAGTAAGGATTTCGAGAGGAAGAAATAGACTGGGTCGATGCGGAGAACGAAAGCACGGGCACTTGTGCTTTTCCGGCAAGGTCCACCACGAATTCCAACTGAGTTGGTGTTTCCGGTTCGATGAAAGCCGCCACTTGTACATTTTTCAACAGGTCTAATGCTGCACTCAATAAGAAAAGAAGAAAGCACCTGCTTAATTAAAGGTTTTTAAGTTTGTAATTTTATTTATTAATAAATTATATATTTTATGGTAATATGGCAATATTACATGAATCTTGTACTTTTACATTACATGTAAAATTATATATGAAGAAATTCACTGACATGCAGTATTATAAGGATAGTGTTATACGGTAAGCAATTTTTTATAGACAATTTTACAGGCAACTTATGTGACGCGATGTAATTGGCTTCAGGTGGCCAAGCAATGCAGCCGATCACGTCGCACCATATAAGTTTTCTGTAAAATTATCTATCAAAAACTGCCTATCATTTATAGTTTTCCTATTTGCTGCCTCACTTGACATCTCCAAGCAGCGCTAGGATCGAGTACAGAATAATGTGGTTTACTAGCCTGAACCAACAACCTAACCTCATCTTTGTTACAGAATTATCTCTATTTTATATTTTCTTTCATATTATAAAGGGTGAGGAACTGAGGACCCTGTGGCCTCATGACAGCTTAACCACAGGAGAGAGAGAATGAGAGAGAAAGGAATTGCATCATCTTACGTGTGCATTAAATCTAAATGAGAATTAGGGAAGTGCAACCGGGACCGTGTAGCCTTGGAGTGGTAAACTCGGATGTGAAATCATATGTCAGGTGACATTATCAATCTAAACCAACACCTGCGTGATTCAAAAAATAATATTTTTTTTTTTAGCCCTCCTTTTGATGGGTTAAAGATGACATGCTTCGGATAGAGTCTAAAACTTTTAGATGATTCCTAATTGTTATTATCTAAGTTTCCATGGAACCCAACCGTCATGATTTGTGCCACGTGGTGCCCAAGTGGTCTGGGTCTAGCCTAAATTCTACACCCATGTGTATAGTCTCAAACTCTCAGCCCTCTATATAAATTAGTTGTGAATATTTTTTCAAACCTTCCTAACTATGAGGGCCGGGGATATGTACCCGAGCATAGAGATATCTCTACGCCAATTAATATGGGTGTGGCACATAGCGCCCTTTTTGTGAAGTGATGGGTGGCATGTTTAACTATGCTTACACTTTTGAAATATTTTAAAAATTAAATACCCTTCCAGCTATCATTCTTGACTTTTTAAAGTCTGTTTTTTTTTTCTTTCTTCTCTCCAATTTTTTAAGAAAGTGTCTGACTTATTTTTTCAAATATATTTTATTCAAAAAATATAGCGAGGCGCTGGCACCCAGGTGTTAGGGTACCGGCTCCTCGTTTTAGGGGCGCCAACACCTCACTAAATTTTTTATTTTTTTTTAATCGAAGCGCCGATGCCTCTATATAGAGGTGTCAACACCTCGACGCGTTGGCGATTCGCTATATATATAATTATTTATCGAAGCACCGACACCTCGATATAGAGGCGTCGGTGCCCTTGAAAAGAGGCGCCGATGCCCCATTTTTTTTATTTGCAAAGCGCCGATACTTTGATATAAAGGCTCTGACACCTCGGCGCCGGGGTGCCAACACCTCACTATCGAGGTGTCAGTGTTTTGCTGTCGAGGTGTTAGCGCCTCGCTATCGAATGCTCATATTTTTTGAGTAAAATATAAATGAAAAATTAAGTCTTATATTTTCTCAGATAAAGACTGAAGAGAAAGACGATAGAGAAATTTTTTTTAAAAAGGTCAGGAACGACAAGTGAAAAATAATATAACTTTTAAAATATTTTAAAAGATTAACTCTATTTAGCAAAGTGGGCCTTATGTTACCTATCACTTCGTCAAAAAGACGTTACGTGTCACTCCCATGTCAATTAGCATAGAAATATTAAAATCCGGTGATTGTTTGGCTGCAAAGTAAAGTGGGTTGTACTAGCCCTAAGTCTGGGAATATGTGGTCATGAGTTGACTTGGTTTCAATTGGAAACTATGAATGGCCGGTTGATTGAAAAGTATATATTGAATGGTCAGTTGGCTTGGTCAATTGAAAAATATGAATCACTAATTCACTATATAGCTGTTATCAATCTCTTGGTACCCGTCTAAGTTAAAAATGCCAATTACTTGTTCAGTTTTATGTATCGTACTTAACTAGGGATGCCTTACGCCACCTTCGGAGACCGAAGAAGTTCCGAGACCCTGAAGTAGGGCCGGCCCTAGATTAAGGCCAGCCAAGCAAGTGCTTTGGACCCTCAATTTTGAGGAGCCCCCAAATCATATTTGTCCATTAAAAAGCAGGGTTATTTTTATATAAAAAAATTTTATAAAGTTAAAGGGCCCCAAATTTGATTATTTTATTCTTATCTGATACCAATTTTTACATCTTTTCGAGTTAAAATTTTGTTTAGAATTTTCATTATTTTTATCACAGTAATTAATTATTTTCTTTAAAAGTTTATTTGACTGTTTGCACCCACACATTTTCTAAAAGCTCTCACGTGTGTAACCCCATAAAACTCTTTGATTGGGTCAGATCAGAGTCCGATGGAGAATTTTTTAACTCTGATCTTCCATAGAAGGGATCTTGAGACCATATACCACCTATCAGACAATCAATTTTTGATTTCACATATCACATATGACATTTCCCCAGAAAGTGCACCTTGTGTGCAATGGCACACATCACGCTCAAACATGGTTTTAGGGTCATGTTTTGGGACATGTGGAATAAAAGTAACCATATGATAGGTGGGAGACGTGGTCTTAAAATCCATTGTGTGGAAGATCGAGGTGAAACACGATCTCCATCGTCTAATCCAACCCAATCAATGAGTTTTAAGGGGATTAGGAAAATCCTTTTTTTACATGAGTTCACATCAAAATCTTCACAAAGATTTGACCACTTAAATGGTTATATGTATAAGTCTTGTTCTATTGACTTTTATTTAAAAAGTGAAGATATGAACAAATACTAATTGATCTATTGGATTGGTACATGTATAAATCAAGTGAACCTTATTCCGTAGGATCTATAAAAGACAATAGGTGTTAGGATCCATCTAGGACCATTTATTGCATTTATAGTTTCATTATCATCATCATCATTATCATCAGAATAACCTTATCCCATCTATTTGGAGTCGGCTTTTAGGGAATTAACAGGGTCTTTTTACAATCGTCTATCAACGTGACACCAACCCCCTCTTTTTTCATCCGGGATTGGGATCGACAATTGCCTCATAAAATTGTTTAAAGGCTATTTGATTCAAGAAAAGAAGGCGTATGATAGATGACTTCCTTCAACATTTTCTTCTAGAATTTCTTACACAATTTGAATTTTTTTAATATTGCATTTTCTTTTTTTATTGCATTTTCCTTTAATATTTATTTGTATTAAATTTTTAGTTAAATTTTCAAATTATATATATAGTAAAATAGAATATGAGTACTATTTTATGAGAGTCATTACTTGCACACGCTTTTCAAGTGATTACACAAGATTGCACCGAATTTAAAAGAAAGATTTGTAAGTTTGGCGACCTCTTCTATGTGAAAACACTATCTAAGCTATTTGATTTGAAGGTCATGATTTAAAGATATCAATTGCAAAAGATTATAACAAAATATCAATTTTCATCATTTGATTAAATGGAGTCAAAGACTATTATATAATTCAACAGTTGACTACAATAGATCATATGACAAGTATCGTGTTTTGCTCAAATTTTATGCCCCAGAGATCTATTGATCATGAGCTTCAAATCAGACGGCCCATATTGCAATTTTACATATCACATGTAACTAAAATACAAAGTCTTTCGTTAAATTCGGTGCAATCACTTGAAAAACGTGTGCAAGTAATGGCTTCATTATTTTATTTGTCAAAAAGAATATATGGCGAATTTTTTATATATTATAAAGTAATATGAAACAGGGGCCCGGGGCCCCATTTTAGGAACTTGCCTTGGGCCCCCAAAATATCAGGGTCGGCCCTGCTCCGAAGAAGTCGGAGATGGAAAACAGGAGAGAATTATAAGAGACATTTGGCCTTTATAAGTAGGTTGAAGAACATTTCTGCTATTTTTTATAATTAAAAAATAAATCTAATCATTTTGTCTGCTTCTTTGAAGGTTTTGCAAGCCAATTTTTTTGCATTATATAGCAAAGATGCACATTTATTTTATATCCAATACTCACGGATGGTTAGGTTTAAGCCACTACAAAAAATAAGGTTATTAGCGGCACCAAAACTTGTCGCTATTAATAAAAAAACTTGTTTCAATAACGACAAGACTAGTAGCGATAGTATTTTTACTTAATAGTGGCAATTTTTGGTGCCGCTAATAGTCTTATTTTTTGTAGTAAGCGAACGATAATAAGATACAACACACATCTAATGCATGAGTTTATTTCAGCCTTCTTTGGCAATCCTTTTCCAAACACTTTTTCCGAGAAAAAATGACGAGTTAAAAGCACATTTCACCCATAGATATAGTCACCTATAATTGAAGATGATTTTGTGTTGAAAAGCTTCCTAATGCTACTTGGTGAGATATTTTTTGAAAAGTAGCATTTGAGAAGTAGCATATGACAAACCTCTTTACAGCACTTGAAAGTATTTTTTAGAAAATGATTGCCAAACAGACCGAATTCATTGGATGATTATTAGGGAACCTTTATTCACACCCCACGAGAGCCCCAATAATGTCTCTCCCCCCAATAAAAGAAAAAAAAATTAAAAATAAAGTGAGGGTGTGAGTTTTAAAAGAGTGCCCTTTTAATGGAATTTTTCAACACTCGGGTGAGAAAGTAGTGTCATAGGGTGTGAATAAAGGTACCCTGTTCGTTATCCAATGCCCACTAGTTAGATGGTTTTCTTATCTTAACATAGGCAATGATGGACGCTTGGGAAGGGTGCACAAGTTTTGGTGCTACGAACTAAAGAGTAATGTTGATCCATTATCATACAAAATTAGATTAACCAAATAAAATCATTAGCCACTATTCGTTTAGTGATGGTCAACCATTTTAAAAAATGAAGGGTGAAATATTTCATTAATACATTTTGTGCTGACCAAAGAGTACTCCAAGCATTTTATTGATTCACCACTGAGAAATGATATCGTTAAAATTTTGACACAAACTTAGAGCACGCTAATTTAATTTATCTTAATATAATAATCTTGTATGTAATCTTGTACTATTACAGGTAGAATTCACTTGTTCATTGGCCGGCTCATCGCAAAGGGGCATCAAAGTATTGTGCACATTACCTACATGTTTTGTACTTATCAAGGTCATACCTTGTAAAACTTAAAATTACAAGAACAAAAGAAAGCATTATAAATAAGTTTGGGATGAAGATTAAAAGTAAAATAAAGCAGTCCATGAAATAGATTTTATGTTATCCAAAAAAAAAAAAAATGAAATAGATTTTACAGAGCTCGTTCACTTTAGAGTGAAGCAAAATAGCGCATAAAGTGGATTTTGACACTTTTTACCACTTTTTTACCGCTTTATTAAACGTTTAAGAAGGATCTCAAGAACGATTATTTTTCACATAAAGTGGATTTTGACCTTTTTTACCCTAAGTTTAAAAAAAACAAAAAAAAAAAAACAAACATAAATACATAAATAAATTTTTTCTAAGTGTAAAGTGAATGTTACATCGTATAGCATACGTAGGACCATGTGCAGTCCAAACATGTCTAGTGAAGGAAAGAAAAACAAAGAAAAAGCTAACAGGAAGTAGTAATTAGTAAATAAGAGCAAAAGAGGAGGAAAAATAGATACCGATAGATGCAGTGCTGACTATATCTCTGGTAGAATTTCTAATATGCAAATTGAGCCTTGTAGTGTAATAATTATGTTTAACATAAAAATCTTTGATTGCCATGGAAATGCAAATCTCATTTATTTTCCCAAAACTAGTCCCCAAATCCAGAACAACACCAACATCAACTGTCTTCTTTATACCGTCCTCAGCCATCCCAAACTCTTTACATAAAAAAGCAAAGTTACAGAGAAAGAAGAGGAGGTGGTTTCGGCTTTTCATCACTGCTGAGCTGAGTAGATGGTCCTAAGCTACATCTTAAGAATTGTTTGTTCAACAAAACTTTCTTATAATAATTACTTGTATTGTGTTGCGAATAACACTAAATTGCTTCTTTTCAAAGTCAATCCTTTTGAAAGTTCAAAGTCATGTTCCGTGGAGGTAGGGAATAGGGATGCAAGCTTTGAACTGGAAACGAACAGAAAACCCAGGGTCTCGTTTATCGTGTAGAAATCACATGTTCTTCCATTTGGGGAAAAATCTGACTGGCTTGAATATGACGATGTAGATCTTTTTGGTCCCAATCTTACACATAATAGATCTTAAAATCATGGTGCACTTATCAGACGGTCACATGTTGATTCTACATGACACACATCCTCAAAAGTGACAGTTTGATAGATACGCAAATGATTATGAACCGTTTTGGAGATGTGTGCCTCAAGAAATCAAGATCTGTTCGCCTGATAGGTGAGTCATGATCTCAATATCTATTCTGTGAGAGATTGAGACAAAAAATGATCTCCATCCTTTAATTCAAGGAGGTCAATGATGTTTTCTTGTGAAAAGAGCGTGTCATCTTCACACGAAAAAGGCGCGTGAATAACCCCTCCCAAACGTGAAGTCTAAAACTTTGAATTATTCAACCTGTAATGGCGGGACCATTGAAAATTTGACTAAACACACTGAAGGTTAAAGGCAGCTTTTAACCTTTGAAAATTTTCCATCCAAATCTTCTTGAGTTTGACCCCTTGCCAAATCCCTACTTTGCAAATATGCTTATAACTAGACTTTTAATTAGAAAAAATTAACTTTCACATATTTTCATGACTCCCAATCATAAATTCTACATGAACATGGATAAAAGGCCTTCATAAACAACATTTTGAATGAGGATTATCATTTTTTTTTTTCTGATGCATGAGTATAGACAACTTGGATGTGCCTGATATATCGTAGAGAGTATGACAATTGAATAACAGAACTTAGGGAATAAATTTCATACAACAAAACACTCACATTGAGTGACACAGGAGAATAAATTCCACCGATCGACAACCGTCACCTTATTAATTGATAAGTGTTGAATAAATTCCCCTTAAACTTAGAGATTATTATCCGATAAAAGTTATTTAATATATTTTGTTTAGTTTTAATAATTTACAGGTTTAGAAATGGTTGAATATAAAATAGTCTAAGAGTTAAGAAGTTAACGTCAAATCCGTGCAACCTTGGATCATTTAGAACTTATCCCGGCCTGCAACTCAATTTTCACCTTTAAAACATCAGATTCATGAAATTACTATTTCACCAAAGTTGTAAATTTTATTATCTTCTTTCCAAAATCGTAAGAATCATGTCAATTCGAGTTCGGAGTAAAAAGTTATGATCAAAATATCGAAATTGTGTATGTTGAAGAGTTGAGTCGAGTTTCATAAAAATATGGGAAAATCGATCGATCGACTATATATATATATGCTGCTCTCTGTTTGGTCCAAATTCGATCGATCGGCCTATATAATTGATTGATCGATTTTGAATTTTAAAATTTCGACCAAGGAGCTTATTTAAGTGAAAATTAGAGTTAGGGTTAGGGGTCTCTCTCTTTGGGGAGTCAGCTTTTATTTTCCTTCGCATTTTTAGGTTTTTTAAGTTTTTCCTTTCCATTTTTCTAAGTTTTCTTCATTTATTATCTTTAGATCTTAGAGTAGTTTAATTCTGTACTTGGAAGAAAGATTGTACGTATTGCATTAAAGCTCTTACGAGGAATTGTTGAAGCATTTTGATAGTATTTTAATGTTAATTTCAATTTGCCTTTTAATTATGATGTTCATTTCAATTATGTGTGGCTAAGTCTTTTTTAGGATAGGGATCTAATGAACTCCATCCGAGGTATTCATTTCTAAAATATGGATCTATAGTTGGAATGTTAATTTGTGTTTGATGTTTTGAGTTTTAATGCTTATTAACTCTTGCCAATCTCGTAAATGTCGATCACCATCTAAGATATGGGAACTAGTCATGCTTTTCCCATGATCTCGATTATATGATCTGAAATTCACACTGAGTTCTTTATCGATTGTAGTTGCTGCATTTATTCATCGTGATTAAGGAAACCCTTAATACGATAAATGTTTTGCCTCTTTCCTTTTGACGGTTTTGGAAGAGCATGTTATTTAAGAATTAATTTTGTGAATTAATTTTAGCATTTTCCATAAATATTTGATTGACTTCGGTATTTATGTGTTTGCACCTCTCATAATTCCGACCATTAGATCTGTGTTTTGTAAATGGCAAACCAATGATGGCGGGGATTTAGCATTCTAATTTTCTCCTTTTATTCTTCATTTAATTTCATTTTATTGTTAGCTTTTATTTCTCATCACTCTCTTGGGAATTAGAAAACTAGTTCAATTTTGTGTTGAACCTATAGTTGTTCTTGTGGTTAATTTTTATTTCTTTCTTTTAAGTTTTGTCAATCTTTGTGAGAACGATCTCGTACTCTGTGTCTGATTGCTACAATCTGATTCGTACACTTGTGAGTTTAAAATAATAAAAATTTTACAACATTAATATAAGGGAGGAAGCAACCGTAGAGTCTAAAACCCACGACCTCTACTTATGACCATCATTAACAATGCAAGTGACACCCTATTAAGGCAATAGTTTGACCCTACACATTATTTGATATTTTTTTTCCTAATAAAAGGTTGTAGGTTGTGGCAATGCTTGACGACTTTACAAGTTTAAATCACTGCCGCAACCCATTATTTAATATTTTTTTCCTCTATTTTGTCACAAATAGGCATCAGCATTGTCTCCAAATTTCTAAAAAAAAGTGGTGCTTAAATCTCAAAAAAAAAAAAAAAATGAATGATTTTTTCACAATTTAATCACAATATATTGGAAAAGTAATGTTTTTAGTAAGGAATTAAATATAGGCCGATACCGATATGTATCAGCGATACGTATCGGTTTTATGGTTAACCGATAGGTATTGGCCCCGATATGCGGAGGCCATTTGTGTTGTTTTTTTGTTTGTGCCAATGCTACATCAAGTATTAAGGTATTGGCGATATGTACATACTAAGGTTTCCTTACTTTTCGGTACTTTTCCTCTGCTGTCAGATGCACATACATGCTTTTGGAAAAGCACCCACAACCTAGACCCCTTGAACACCATTGATTGCGTCGAATTAGATGATGAAGGTTGTATTTTACGCTGATCTTTCACACAATAGATCTTAACATCATGACGCATCTATCAGATGGTCAATGCTTGATTACATGTGTCACATATCCCCAAAAAATGGCCCTTGAATCAAATGGTTCATATCAGACGTGTCAATGCTTGATTACAACAACTTATCTCTTTTCTATATTTAAAACATCTGGTATGCATCACATGTAGACCATTAGTATGAGTTTTTGGTGCTACACCAATCTACATGGGCAACATGGAAACATTTATTTTATTTTATTTTAACATGAAAATATCTTATACGTATTGGTATCGGCCGATATGTATCGGCCAAGTTGTATCGGTCCTCTAAGGACCGATACCCTATACTGAGTCCGATTTGGACACCTTAGTTTTTAGTATTTTTTTATTTGCTTAAAAAACTCCACATTTTTATGGTCACTTGATTGATTAAAAATATAAAATTTTTAATTATGACTCCGAAGAGGGTTCAAACCATTCGATCTGGGAAGTGTATTAGACACCATTGTACATATCTAAGATAGGGTGTTGAATCGGTAAAAATTAAAGGGAAATTTACCTAATTGACCCCTGTCAAATACACCTTTTACGTCAGAGGCCCTGTATTTTCACCTTTACCCAAATCGACCAGTTGGGAGCCTAGCCGACCCTAAGGATAGCAAAAAGTCTAAATTACCCCATTTCTTTAACGCTCAAAAGCATCATCTTCTTCATCATTTTAATCTGCTATAGTTTCTAAAAGTCAGAGGTGGCGAAGGTGACAGCGTCTTCTCTTCAATCCAATCTACTCCGATTTGCTATTTGGATCGACCCAAATACACATTTTTCGTCAGAGACTGCAGCAGATTAAAATGAAGAAGAAGAGGATACACCTATATAATTGAAAATTTTTAATATTTGCATTTTTCTATATTTACACGATGTGAAACGAAATCTATGCCGTCTGATTTGAAGGTTACAATATAAAATCGATAGTGCCAAAGATAGATATGAAAAAAAGACGATATCGACTATGTACACAGTCGATATCGACTCAGACATAATCGCCATATCAAGTTGTCATTTTAAAGTAAATCAACGATTATTTTTAATAATAAAATAAAATATTTTATACAGTCGATGGCGACTCTGTATAGAGTTGCCATAATTAAAAAAATTTATTTTATTATTATTATTATTTATTTATTTTTATTTTTTTATACAATCAATGACGACTCTGCATGATGAGTCGATGGTGATCAGTAAAGAGTCGATGATTTACTTAATTATCGATGATTTAAGAGTCGCCATCGATTAGTTTAAAAGTCGTCATCGATTGTTAAATTTTTTTATTTTTTTTTCTAAAAAGATGATATCGCTTTTTTTCGTGTCTATCTTTAGCGCAATCTATTTTATTATGTGACCTCAAATTAGATGGCATAGATTCGATTTTACATCGTATAAATATAAAAAAATATAAATATTTAAAATTTTAAATCATATAGAATAAAAAAAAGTATAAGAAGAGGTATTTTGGACTTTTTGTACTAACTGAAAATGACTTAGGCTATAAACTGGTCGATTTAGGTAAAAGTGAAAATATAAGGCCTCTACCTAAAAGGTGTATCCGAATCGATGAGGTAAATCTCCCCAACATTAAAACGTGTGTCCCACGTTCGACGATTTGGCTTAAAAAGTCAAACGTAAGAAGTGAGCGTTTTATTTTGGGTTTTGACTACAACGACTCCGTGTGCAAAGGGTTCAACGAAAGACCATGAGTTGTTAATTGTGCATTAGTTGGATTGTAAGCATGGTTTTAAAGTCTGATATATTCGCATATCGGCTTGATCCCAAGCCGAAACGTGTCAGATACCTATCAGCCGATTTTATACCTAGCTGCCAAATCGGCCAATATTTGAGTACCGTTTTTAATATAGTAACTTTTTTTTACAAAAAGACAAATTTGATTTTTTTTTGTTTGAGTTATATCTGATACAATATCGGCTCATATGACCCGATATATATTGACATTTAACTTCTTTGACCTGGTGTTTGAAAGGAGTATATCATATCGGATGAAGTCTAATTGGATGATATGAATCAGATATGGCCGATATTAAAATCATACTGACCAAATTCTTCGACTTTTTGAAAACAGTCGTGAATAATTTATATTTTTTAAAAAACGAATAAAATTATAAATCTTTGCGTCTTTTTTAAAATTTGTGAATTAAAAAATTTATTCATAAATTAAAAAAAATATTCACGAATTTCTCGATTTCTTTAAAAAAAATTCCTTTTTCTTTTCATTTTCATTTTTCTTTAATTAATTTATATTTATAATATTTTTAAAATTTTCTAAATTTTGACCAATTTTCAAGCCGATGACACTGGTCACTATATTTAAAACCATGAATGTAAGACCGAGGTATCAAAATGGGTATCGGTCTTAGGTATCGATTTGTCCGAGGCTGATACATATCAGCCTTTTTTTTTTTTTTTTTTTTTTTAAATGGAAAATTGAACGTCTTTGTCAAAATCAAGACGTATCGACTGATACCCGACACATATCAAATACCCAATATGAGATATGTTATCCTAAGCCGTGTCTGCAGTGGGTTGATGTTTGTTTTGTGAGTCCTTACTCGCTGCAAGCCATCTTCTTTGGTGTTATCATTGCCACATGTCATTTACAAAAGAATGAATACTCATGTTTTAACTACATCTAATTTTCTTCCTATCCCTCATGATCATTCTCTAGATGCTTTGGAAGGTAACTAGATTTATCCAATTGGAATGATGCATGATTGTGACCTTTTTTTGGGTGAACGAGTGGGAAAAGCGTGATTGAACCTTTTGATATGAGGACTGAACTTGGTGACCTAATGGTGGTTCAAGTCATGCGTCAATCCTGAGCAAGAGGGACCCTAGGATATGCTTTCTTGGGGGCTCTGAACCCATATAATTCTTATATATTTCCCTTTAGAAGTCTTTGGCAACTAATGTCAATTGTTTGCTAAAGTCTGTGAGGGCAGCTAAATTGTGCACCAAAAATCCCATCCTTTACCTTTTAATCTGGACTAATAGACCAAGCATGAGTGGTGGGATAGTTATTGAAAGTCGTTATAGCTTTGTAGATTGTGAATTGTTGGAGAATTTGGCCATTTATGTATGGATTGTGCAGTCCATTTTAGCATGGAGAGAACAAAAACTACATGTTCCTTGGAAGTTACTTGACCTTTCAGTAGCACTAAACTAGGAAAATCATTCGAATTTCAGAGGGAATCTCCTATTAGGTAAAGATGGTGAGAATTCTAACCAAGAGAGGCATATTGTCGACTACTCTTGAAGAGGTATCTAACGACGAAAATTGTAATTTTTGGGTTTAGGATGATTTTGAACCTGGTCAGCTCGTGTGCCAAAAGTGTCGGGCAGACCTAAAATTGATCCAACCCAACTTAGCCCGACCCAGCCCATTGACAGGCCTAGCTACAAGCCCAACCTTTTTTGATGTCATATTGGGTATTTTTTATTCCATAGAGGGTCTGCCAGTTTTGAACGAGTGATATCAAAATGAAAGCCTGCAACATGCAGGGAATGAGTTAGCATTAGGCGCCCCATCCGCGCATGCCGTGGGAAGCGGGAGTGCGATACGAGGATTGCTTAAACTAAATTTCTCTAAACTCCTACTACCCCAGATATATTGCTGGCATTTCGGTTTTTTTTTTTTTCTGTTATAATGTTGCTGGCATTTCTATAGTCCACATAAATTGGATATTATTGTCAACGCTTCATTTTTTATGGACCTTGACTTTCTCTACTAAATGTAATATATGTAAAACAGCGCCCCGTGCCATTTTTTATCGCTAAAAAGTCAAACGCTATTATTTCTTTCAAAATAATGCCCCCACATGCCTGAAACGGGCAGCCATACATATCAACCCACATAGGGTACTGATCAATTTTAATGAATAATTACAATGCTCCCCTTGCCAACAAATTCTCATTTTTTTTACTTTTTTTCTTTTTGACTTTTTTTTTATTGCGCGTTCGACACGTGCATGGAGAATGCGTATGAACACCCGGGGCCGTATTGGCTCGTATGGGGTGTATTTTCATAATTAAAAAAATTCTGACCTTTTTTGTAATAAAAATATAAATGGGGCTCGTTTTCGTACTTTCTCTAGTTAAATTAATTGTGATTTTTATAAATATTTTGAATTTTAAAGATTTCTGGGAGATCTTAATTGATTGTATTCACCTCTATTTTAAAAAATGCTTGTCCCTATTAATGAAATGAAGAAAAATCTTTGAAAACATGTAGAATTTTAAATTTCACCATGGTATCAAGCCTTTCTCCACTCCACGTCACCCAAGTTCAGGCGTGTATCTTTCTTTCAATCCTAAATATTCTCTATTAAAATGCCTCCTATTCGAAAATTCTACCTGTTGGATCAATAGAGTACTTTAGATCATCAATCAAATATTAGTTAGTACCAGATTTTGGATCTGCTTGAAGAACTCAGGAATCTGAGTGTACTGTGATTTTGATCTTTCAAAGAATCTATGATAAGTGACCCTAATGATTTTCTATTTTAACAAAATCTTACTTCCGATTATTATGTCTACAAAATTTATACTTGACATGTATTTTATCTATATTCGGCTAACTTTTAACCCTATTGGTTCTAAAGCTTTTCTTTATAATTCTAGCTTATCATTTATTTCTTTCTTTGAGCAATTAGTACAACATCATCCAATAAGATGCACATGGAATATCTTCTTCTATGTTTACAATTAATGTATTCATGATCAGCGCAAACGACTAAGGGCTCAAGCAGATCCTCGTTGTAGTAAACTCCTACAGGAAATCATTAATCTCTCCACACGTCGTTCTTGTATTAGTTACCGCCCTTTCATACATGTCTTGGACAAACATAACATATAAATTTCAGTTGCATTTCTTCCCCAACATGCACCATATTATTTGTCTTAGCCAATGTTTTAAAAATCAGAAGGGACATCGAGTCAGCTAGGACACCGATAAGGATAAGGTTTGACTATGTCGGACCGGGTCAGATCAGATTGGTTCAACAAACAAATACTACCTTAAATAAATATATAAATAAACTATTATATAAAATGTGATCTTAATATAAATATATTTAAGATTAGGGTTATGCTATGCTATTCAGGGGGGACAATGTAGCTCACATCATGATCACAGCCAATTATATCGATTTCGGAATTAGTGTTTCGGTCGGGCCAAAATATTGGAAGTTCAAATTATCGGCCGATAATTTCAAGACCATTTTGAAAGTCTTTTGAAAATAATAATAATAATAATATTTGGCACTGAAATTTCAGCCCAATACTGAATATTTCGGCCAAAATTCTAAAATTCCGGCCATGCCCAAAACCGATATTTTGACCCTTGATGACAATCGTTGTAAGTACTTCTAGTTTGATCATGATCACACTCGTTTCAAGTAGGACTTGAAATGACTGAACATGATGTAAGGCAAGTTGTTCACCATGAACCACAAAAGATAATTCACTACAAAAAATCATATTATTTCCGGCAGCCAAAAACTACCATTATCAACCAAATTAAAAAATTGCCACTCAACTGTTGGTGAGAGTATTAGCAGTAGATTTTTGGTTAATAGCGGCAGGGTTTGGCTGGGGCTAATAATCTTTTTTTTTTTTGTAGTAATTCTACTTTATTTTTTACTTAGAGCAACACCATTAATTCAAAATAGTGCTTTTTTGTCCAAATTTGTTCTTAACCACTGGGGATTGTTAGGGCAATTCCAGTGCATTGAAATTGATATGGATGTTTTTATTTCTTTAAAATAAAACAATAAAAAATACACCTTAAAGTGCAGGTGAGGTAAAAAAAAGGGGAAATTAGAAGAAAGTGCCTCGTTTTGAAATGTTTTGGGCTAATATACTGAAACCAAACTTTTTAGATTACAGGGTTTCACGGGTATTTGAACTTCAGAGATTCGTGAGATCTAATTTACCAACACATGTGGGTATTAGTTGCAGTTGTGAAATTATGAATTTGCCCTGAGTACTTTAAGAGGAAATTAGAAGGAAACACATCTGTTGGAGCCGGTCGTCTTCTCCAAGAGAAACACCCCTCATTTCAGTGTTGGTCGTCTTCTCCACTCAAACCCACGGTCGTCTCTGCCCACTCAAGCCCACCCATCGCCCATCCTTATGAGCTTTTATTCTTACAAACCCTTAACAAAAAAAGGGGGGAAAATCGAGCTAAACGTTATATTGGAGATTTTAATCTCCCTAAAAAAAGCATAAATTAGGGTTTTTTTTTCTTCTTTTTATAGAACAAAAGCTAATCCAGTAACGATCTTGTATGCGAGATACAAGTGATCTTCTAACTTCCAGTTGAAATAAAAATAATAAATAAAGCTGCCTATCCCTAAATTCTTTGTTCTGAGCTATTTCCTCCTTCACAAGCAATATAAAATAGCTCTTCTAGGTTCATATCTTGTCTTCAATCTGGAAATACCCATTTTTATTTTTATTCTTTTTCTTGTATCTTTAATTAGATGAATAAAATAAGCTCAAAATCTTGTCTTCAATCTGGAAAAACCCATTTTTATTTTTATTCTTTTTCTTGTATATTTAATTAGCTCTTCAATCTTCATGCAAAGATGAATAAAATCTGCTCAAAATTTGGATATTGTTCAATATTAATTCTTGTATTTTGGTGGTTTTGCCTTGGGAAATTCGAAATCCTTTTTCGTTAACCTTTGTTCGGTTGCTTTAGAAACAACGGCCACAATCTTTTGGAGCCGATCGGATCGGAGAAGACGAAACACTATATAGAAGGGCAATTTTGTAATCTCACTATTACAACCAATCCCCACATGTGTGGGGTAATTTAGAACTCATGGATTTCTGAAGTTCAAATAATTGTAAAAACTCTTTTACCTAAAACATTTCATTTCGGTATAATACGCACAAAGGTTTGAAACCGAAGCATGCTTTTCTAAAGTCCCCTAAAAAAAGTTGAGTCAAGAAAGTGGTTTGCATGGGACAAAGCATATAATCCTCCAAAAGGAGGGAAGGAAAACCACAAAAGAAACAGCACCGATCACACCCACCAAGGAGTTGTCACAATGGTAAGGTGGTATGGCTGCTGGATCAGTCGATAATTCAATTCATACATATATTAATCGGTTATATGTTTAATTAATTACATAATAATTACCGACCGTCTCGTGATTAATGAAGACTGTTTCACCTTGAGCATTAATAGGTAAATTCGAACTGTCTATAGAATGGGGTTGATGGACCGTTAGATATGTGCAAAGCATATTGGTACACAAGGATCCAATGGTGCAATCATAGATCAAGATGGTCGGAAGAAGCTTTGGCTCAGGGCGATCAATCATCGGTCCAAATTTTTGGGACCAACAATGGCGGCTTAGGTTCGATTTGTAACATGTCTGTTAAATGGGTGTAGACGTGTAGTTAGCGTGCGTTATGAAATACTCGTGGCACGGACGGGGCAGTGCACTCTGCAGGGATTAGCCTAAGTGCAAACTGTATACCTCTGTTAAAAAAAAAAAAAAAAAAACAGTGCCAACCCCAGGAGCAGATCAATGAACAATCATATGGACATCCACCCAGATATTGAAAACCCGTATCAAGACCACGGTCAGCTTTTCACTGCTGAAGCCTATCAATTGCTGACTTGCACAACTTTCTATGGGCCTTGACATTTGGGTAGGCCAGCATTTGGCAAGATCAATGGTGTCAAAGACATTTCATAAGCTTGAGACTCGAGTTCTGCTCAACAAAGTTCACCACAATTCGTTACAAAATGGCTATATCTTGCTTGAGACGAAGAGTTCAATAATAGTGGCTCTTTCTTCCAATTTAAAACTACCTATGCTGTTAAATTAAAAGGCAAAAGAATAAAAAAAAATCAACTGAAATTTATATTGTTTCCATTATCTCTGTAGATGCCATCACATCTTGGTTCATATTGCCAAGATATAGCGATTGAGTTGGTGAAGCATAACTACTTAATTCCGGCGTCTCTTGAGTTGGTGAAGCATAACTACCTAATTCTGGCGTTTCTTCGAGAGAAAAAATCCCACCTCCCCCATTGTTCGAAATACTGGATTGAGTTGGCGAAGCCAAAATATCCGGTGTCAGTTCAACACCCCCAACATCTATTTTCCGACTTTCGATCAGCTCCGTTTGTTCCATCGGTTCCGTCCTCCTGAAATCATGAGATGACATCTTGATTACGGTAGCAAATCTCTGCGAAACTAAGTTTATATGTCAATGGAAGTTAGAAGATACCTTTGCTGGTAAAGGGAATTCATTAAGTATATGAAGAGGGCAGACATTGAAGCTGTTCCTGTAATGAAGAAGAGACCCCTGAAGCTTCCAAATGTGAGACTATTTGAGGAGACATTGGTGGCCTGGTCTGGACAAGCGGTGTCGCCCTTCAGCCATGCCCGCTTGATAGTGGCCATTCGATCTCCTTCTGTTATGTTTAATATTCCGGTTGAGAAGTCGGATACTAGAGGAGAGCCTTTGGGAAATACCTACAATAGTAAGAGCACGTTTAGTTTGTGGTAACGCCTTCTCATGTAAAATTCACTTTGTATGTAAAATTCACTGTGTACAATAATTGTTTCGGTAACTGCAAATTTTGGGTGTAAAATCTAAACTATGTTATTTTTCTTTATGTGGAAGTGAATAAGCTGCATAAAATCTAATTATAAGCTATCTCACTTTACTTTCCATCCTCATTTGAATTTATTCAAATTTTTTGAGGTTTACGAGACTAGACCTTGTAAATAAAAAAACATTGCTGATAAAATTTATTGATACAAACCTCAAGAAAGTACTTTGAAAAGAAGATGCATAATTGTATTTTTGTTGTAATATGAGAGGATTACACTTAATGTCACCCTAAGGGCACATTCACTTCACTGTAATCTCTCTATATTACTCGGAATCCTTATATTTTACGGTAAAAAGTACAACTTTGGTTGTTCAATTCGCTGTAATTTTTTGGGTGTTGTGCCACCAAATATTACTTGCAATAAATTTGACTTATGAGGCTGGGGCTCGTAATATTAATTTATTGCAGGTAATGTCGGCAACGTCAAAATAAATGCGTTTGATTTGTAGAAACATGCCATTCTACAGATCTTGGTGAGCTCTTTCAACAGCTTTGTGACCAATTCGCCGGTGAAAAGGTCATCCACCACCAACATGTTGAAAAAAATTTATGGGTTTATTTATTTATTTATTTTTGGAGATGGGTTTCAAAGAATTATGAGAAATTTGGAACTATATGGTATCATTATCAAAGGCCTGTTTGATTGCACGTAATGGGGTTGAAAGACACGTTTCGAAGGTGAAATACGCGAGTCAAACTTGAAATGTGCATTTGATTGCCGATTGACCAAACATGTCTTGTACGGAAAGTACTATGCATAGCCCAAATCGGCTACAAAGCCAACCCCTCGTACGCCTTTGAAGCTACGCGTTTCAGAGGGCATCACGCTCCAACCTCCCAAATAAATTATCCGAATGGCCCCATTCAAAGCTATTATTTTTCCTTTGAATGTGGCAAAAGAATGGCAGTTATTAAATAATTTTTCTTCTTCTTTGATAAGTCTCAGTTGGATTTGCGTTCATGGACTGAACAAAAAAAACGATGACGAAGAGGACTTATTCTTCTTTGACGTTGCTGCTACAACAAAAGAACAAAAAAATAAAATAATGAAAAAGACTGCTTCTTCCGATTCACTGCAATGTAAGTTAAAAATAAAATAAAATAACCAAAAAGGAGAAGAGGACCCCTTCTTCCCCAACCCTCTTTCCTAAAACAATAAAACAAAAATAATAAAAAAAGGGGAAGAAGAAAACTCCTTCCCCATTGTGTTTTTTATAACAGAAACAAGGAAAAAGGGAGAAGGTGAGCCACCTTTTGGCTGACAGTCCGCCGCCATGCGCCACCGGCCGGTCACCGGAATGCACCGGTTAAAGACTTGTAACCTGCTCGATCGACTTGCGCTCCTCACCGTCGGATTGGCCGACCTTGATCCATTAGGATCACTGTAGATTTGTGAAAGAGCGCCTCTCCAATGGAGCTAGGTAACAAATAGAACCTCTCTTGGTTCAGATTCGGTGCGTTGGAGTTATACTAGAACATGGTGCAACTCCTATCTAAGACCATTTATATGTAAAAAAAGAAGGTTTAATTATTTTGGGGCTGTGGGCACACATCAGAAAGTTAAAAGAAATTGACTTTTCATAAAATGAGGTAATAATTAGATCTAACGGTTCAGATTGTGCGATAGGATCCGGGAATTAATTGTAGTAATATTTAGAACTAACGATTTGTTTACAACATATAACTTGTAATTTAAGTGAAGCGTTACAAGCTCATGCTAACAAGCAACGTTTAAACGTGTTTAAGGCCAGTACACGTTTCACTAGAGATGTTATCAAACAATAAGCTGATGCGCATAGTACCATTACAGGTGAAACATGTATTAGCCTCGAAATGCGCTTTGCCATTACAGGCAATCAAACACGCCCCAATAAATTATATGACAGAAATTTGGAACTCTCTCAGTCATTTTTTAGTGTTTTCTGTTTGTTTTGAAGGTGGATTTTCAGAGATAGTGAGAAAAGTTTTCTAAGTTTATTTATTTAATTATTTTGGAGGTGGGTTTTAAAGAACAGGTGGATTTTCAGAGATAGAGAGAAAAGTTTTCTAGGTTTATTTATTTAATTATTTTCGAGGTGGGTTTCAAAGAATTGTGAGAAATTTGGAGCTATTTTTTTGTGCTTTCCACTTTTTGTTGGATTGGAAGTAGAGTTTCCATAGATATAGAGATGATGTGGAGCTCAAATGTGTATGAAAGTTGCAAAGAGAAGGGGGAAGGGGGAGTTTTGTGAAGTTTTGGGATTTCTCTTTTGTTGTTCAGAATAATATAAGGCGAGTTTGGAGACGAAGACAGAGACGAAAGGCGAGAGAGGAGAGAGAGGAAGGTGAGGCGGTTTACAATGCCTATGAGGTTGTTGCTTATACGAAACATTTGAGAGAGGAGAGAGAGAAGAAGAAGATGAAGAGAGAGAGAGAGAGTGGAAAATTGATGGGAATTGCGAACTGTGGAGGGACGTGGACGGTGTAAGATTAGATGATTTGGTGTTTGTATGGCCTTTTTCTTGTGGGGTTGTATGCTCTCCAATAGAACTTGAAGAAGGGGTATTTTGTAATCTAGCACCGTTCATCTTTGGTTGGATGGTGTTAGGTTTACTGACTTCATGCGTCTATCCGTTAATAAGAAGAGTGAGTCAGATAAATGTGAACCGGTAGATTGATTTGAACGGAGATGGATGGCACTCCCCTAAATTTTTATGCGAAATGAACACCTTTACAATGGCCGCTGAAGAGATAAAAAATAAGTGGACATGACAATTTCAGATAATCAAGAGTACAAGTAAAAAATTACAGAAATCGTTCACTTCACCGTAAAGTGAATAATAGCCCATAAAATAAATTTTACACCATTTTACTGTGAACTGAACAATTATATTACACCAGAGGTGTATTTTTTTATAAGTAAAAAAAGTATACTTACATGTAATGGGATTATAGGAAAGTGAACCGTGCCCTAAAAGAAAGTAATGAGTTTACAAATTTTGCATGCACTCTTACATAAATCACAATGTTTCATTTATGACTTGTCAAATCTCAAATTGCACATCGATTGTTTGAGGGGTATATATGCTCATGATCAAGTTCAATTTTTGGGATGTATTTAACAGTCATTTATATGTTTAGGGTTCAAATCTCAAATTGCACATCGATGGCCTACCTTCCATCTGACTGTCTGATGGTAGGTAGGCCATAATCTCACGTCATTTATGTGTGAATCATTGCACATGAAACAAAATCGCTCTTCACAAACTCCAAGAACTTAGAAAATCATGAAAACCCTATTTTAAAACTTTTTGAGACGATATGAAACTCTAAAACCTTTCCATCATAGCCCTCTTATTGTAAATAACTTGTGTATGTGTGTGTGTGAGAGAGAGACACTTACAAATCCAAAACCACCAATCTTGTAGGTAGGGCCGGCCAAGGTGTATTTAGCACAATTATTTGCAAGGATGAGGTTTAAATAAGGGATCTCAACAAAAATGGCAGCAACACCACCATTACTACTTCCTTTATCCAAGGCATCTGCATAAAGACTGATAGATGGAAAAGCCCTCAGCTTCGACTCATCAAACTTCATTCGCTGTAAGAGCCCCAACACAAAGGACCCCTCTGGGTACCCCACGTAGTACCCGTTCTTTAGAAGCTGGTTCACATCGGTGACCGTTGGTTGGAGCCGTTGAACGGTTAGCATCGATGCTAAGCTTGCAGTGTAACTGGAAGTCAATATCAATACTACGAAGAACCAGACGATCAACACGAATCGTGATAGGTTGCTCATCACCTTCTCCTCTGCATCCATTTACTTAATTATTGAATATAATATTTTTTTTTCCAATTTGAACAATGAAATGTAGGGCACCCACCAAATCTTGAAAAACACTCGTGCCAAAGTCCAATGTCTTCTTTTGGGTGCTTTTTTCTTTTTTTCTTTTTTTTTTTTTCTTTTGCGTTCTTCTTCGAGCTCTTCGCTCGGTTCGATCTTCTATGTAGTATTTTTCATTTGAATGAAATTATGTATTTAACGATAAAAAGAAAAATAAAAAATATATATAATGTCTCCTTTGAATCGGGCGTTGGAGATCATTTTTCGATGCAATCTTTTACATAGTGAATCTTGAGATCACGGGTGTACCATTAGAATGGCACACATGACACGCATTCCGAAAAGTGACTTAGATCAGGGGCAAAGGATTTGACCTTCACTTTTAGGGACGTGTGCCATGTGGAATCAACATCTGATCGTCTAATAGGCGCTCTATGATCTTAAGATCCATCGTGAGAAAGATTGGAATATAAACAATCTGCATCGTCTGATTCAAATCAGTGAATTGTTTTCGCCCATGAAGAAAAACTATGGTACTATTAAATGGGTGAGATCATCCATGCCAATTTACTCATATGAAAAAGAGAAAATTTAGGGAAGTAGAGGGGCAATTACGGAACTGTGTGCGAAAACAAGTGTGGAGAAGGAGAACCAGAAGATGATGCCTAGTTGTTGGGCAGGTGTGCCTCCGAAGTCTTCGTTGATCCGACGTTCTAGAATCCACACAACAATCCCAATCAAAACGAAACCTGCCCCACTTGCCAACCATAGATCTTTGGTCAAAGGCTTTAAGAAAATTCAAGCGTTCGTCGATCGGTCATCCATGACAAGCACGATCATTGACACCCCAGACTCAATGTAAGGCTGAGTAAAGTCTACGTACAAAGATCGGTTGACTCTAATCGTTGTATCTGCCATTACAGCGTCGTACTTCTGTTTTGGCCAAGAAAAATTAAAGAACGCATGGTTTCATTGAAAGGGAATAAAAATAAAATAAAAGTAATGAGAATGTTTAAAAAATTAAATATTTCAAACAAAAATTAGAAAAATTCTCGAAATTTTATAGAAATTGCTTTTTTTTTGTTCTTTCCTAGAAAACTTTATATTTTTCAAAGAATGTATTTTAATAATGTTACATTTCATATGTAATTCAAATGCATTTCTGATTTTGGTAACTAACAAAATACAAACATTCTTCCAAAGCCCGTAAGTAGAATCCTGAATTATACACATTACGAAGTTTTTATAATATCGCTCGTTTAATAATATTTGAGAGCGGTAAAGTGCATAATAAAACATTTTCATTACTTACATTTTTTAATCAAACGATAGAATAAGGGTCAAAGCAATCTTTACTGCCTAAGAAATAATATAGTGACAAGAATCATGTATGATGGGTGAAATCAGGATTTTTTTGGGTATCATGAAATCAATTATAATCGTGTATAGTTAAAAGTTTTTTTGAGGGAGCCACCATATTACCAAACGGTGGATTGTTGTCACTTTGAAAAATCCTTCATAATCTTGTATTTTAAGTAGAATGAGTAACCAAACAGACCCCTCCAGCTCTAAATAAATGAGATAAAGTTGTAATGATGATAATGATGAGAATAATGTAAGGGGATTAAACTTTGCCCCAACTGTGAAGCTCTCAAGTGTGCAGTGTTGAGGGCTAAATTGATTGCCTAATTCAAAGGGGATCACGAGGAGCGGTGGGGGAGTTCCACGGTGAAAGTATAAAATTCAACTCTACAAGTTAAGAGCAAATCCTACAACCCACGTGTAAAGTCTTGCTATATATATATATATATATATATATATATATATATATATATATATATATAAATGGGATGTTGCAATGCAGCCCAAAATGGCACACATCAATGCTAGATCACATTTTGCGTCGCAAGTGATCTCAAAACAACGCTTGTTTTGGAGTGTTATGCTACGTGATTTAAAAAAATAAATTATGATTTTAAAACTTTTTAACCCTTCAAAGCATGAGTCAAAAATAAAGTAATGCTCTATTAACCTGGTGTATGGAATTTTCTCAACTTTGACCATATTTTTAACGGAGAAAAAGTCATAAATGTATATATTTTTTTTTGTAAAGGACCTAATCAACCTTGCCTAAGTTGTTGTGGAACTTGAATGTTGTGATGGGTGACATGTGGGGCCCAACTGATTGTTGTGTAGCGTTTTGGTCTACATTGGAGCCCCTACCAAAGATTTAATTTGTTGATTGTAGAGCCAATGTGATCATCTAATTGCATTATAGCAATAAACATAGAGTAAGGTTACTAACCTGAAGATAGGCTTGATAAATAAGATCATCGTATGTTCCAGCAATTCCTCCAGTGGCGTTCTGAAAAGGGAAGAACTCATAAGGCACCGAATAAGGTAATGTTTCTACAACTGCATCGAACACGTCTCTACAGAATCCAGTGACGATCGAGGCCTTTGTGATCGGATCACGAGTCACTCTCACGAATTGGCTGATCCCTACTTTCACCGGAACCCCAATCCTCAACTTCTTCCCACGGGTTGGTATCACCCAACCCTTGGGCTTTTCCGTCGAGTCTCCAGGCCAAATGACGGTACCCAAGTCACCCGCCGAAGCTGAATACATATTCTTATTATTTGAGTTGATTCGTCGGTAAATTCCAAATGTTGGACTCCAAAAACCAATCTCTTTCTCCCCTTTTCCGACCATATTGATGATCTTGAACATTGATTGCTGTAATTGCTTATTTAACAGGCTGAATTCGACACTTATGCCTTTAAATTTGGTTGCTAATATTGCTTCTCGAAGTGTATCTTTTGAAGTCTCTAATGGCTTCTTGGAGCCCAAATTTTTCGATCTAACTTTCTCCGCTGCCATGGCTAGGGCCCAAACCGTATCATACGCCCATAGCCCGAACACATTTAGCTCGGACATTTCTATGTCGGGGCGCTGCCTTCGGAGTTCCCTTTTCAATCTGACTACAAAACCATCTAATTCGTTTGATTTCAGTACATAAGGTTGCACACCTAAGACCCCTTGCATCGATTCAATAACTGAAGAATCCATCAAACCCAATTTATTTGTTAACCCAGTTGTTATAATCCACACATACCCTTTGCTCATCATGCCCGCTTCAATTGCCTTTGAAAAAAGGCGGGCACCCAGAGAAGAATCCATGTGAACGACGAAAACCCGGGTCTGCATAGCCATCAACTTGTAGAGCTCAGAAAGGATGTCGGCGTCGGTGGCTGAAGGAGGAACAACACTCTTGTAGGGAATGCGGGTGCTAATCTCTTGAAAGGCGTCGGACAAATAAGGTATAATTCCATGACCGTAATCTGTGTCTTCGTAGATTGGGACGACTTCGCGCCATCCAAAGGCTTCAACTCTGGCGGCAATGGGTTTAGCTTGAGAAGAGTCATTTTGAGCTGTGAGGAAGAAGTAAGGATTTTGAGAGGAAGAAATAGAAGGGGTAGAGGCGGAGAACGAAAGCACGGGCACTTGTGCTTTTCCGGCGAGGTCCACCACGAATTCCAATTGAGTTGATGTTTCCGGTCTGATGAAAGCCGCCACTTGTACATTTTTCAACAACTCTAGTGCTGCATTAAATAAGAAAAGAAGACTGCACCTGCTTATAAGTCGGTAATTTTATTTATTAATAAATTATATATTTTAGGTAATATGGCAGTTTTACATGCAATCCTGTACTATTAAATTTACATGTAAAATTATAAATGAAGAAATTCACTCACATGTGGTATTATAAGGACATTGTTATACGGCAGGCATGCAATTTTTGATAGACAATTTTACAAGCAGTTTATGTGGAGTGACGTGATTGGTTGCATGTGGCCCAAGCAATGCAGCCAATTTTGTCGCACCATATAAGCTGCCTGTAAAATTATCTATCAAAAATTGCCTATTGTTTATAGTTTTCATGTTCGCTGCCTCACTTGACACCCCCGGCTAGGTGCAGTATGATGTGGTGTACTGACCTGAACTAACAACTTAACCTCTCATATTTGTTACAGAATTATCTCTATTTCATATTTTCTTTCATATATAGGGGGAGGACCCTATGACCTCATGACAATTTAACCACAAGAGAGAATGAGAGAGAGAGAGGATTCGAATCATCATACCTGTGCGTTATATAAAAATGAGAATTAGGGAAATGCAACCGAGACCGTGTAGCCTAGGAGTGCTACACTCAGATGCGAAATCATGTGTCTGGTGGCATGATCAATCTAAAACGACACCCGTTTTATGTTGATCAATCGTGAGACAAGTGATTAAAAAAAATATAATTTTTTATTTTATTTTTTAGCCTTCTGTTTGATTGGTTAAAGATGACATGCATCGGATAGAGTCTAAATTTTTTTGATGATACCTAATTGTTATTATCCAAGTTTCCGTAGGATGCAACCCTCATGATTTGTGCCACGTAGTGCCCAAGTGTTCTGGGTGTAACCCTAAATGCTACACCTAAGTGTATAGTCTTATCCCTCTATATAAATTAATATACAAATTAGTTGTGAATATTTTTTCAAATTATCTTATCTATGCAATGTAATATATATAGACAATTATATATATATTTATACTTGAACCTTGAATTCTCTAATCATGGCGGCTAGAGGAATATTTGGATTGAAAAAAAAAGAGTGTCTACCCTCGACTTAAAGGTGGTTGTACTGGCCCCAAGTCTGGGAATATGTGATCTGTTGACTTGGTTTCAATTGGAAAATATGAATGGCTAGTTGATTGACTTGGTCTCAATTTAAAAATATGAATGGTCAGTTGATTTGATCTCAATTGAAAAATATGAATGGCTAGTTGATTGACTTGGTCTCAATTGAAAAATATGAGTGGTCAGCTGACTTGGTCTAAATTGAAAAGTATGAATCAAAGTATGAATCACTATATGCCTGTTATCAATCACTATATGCCTTCCGAGACTCTGAAGAAGTTCGGAAACAGGAGAGAATTATAAGAGACATTTGACCTTTATATGCAGGTTGAAGAACATTTATGTTATTTATATAATTAAAGAAAAAAAAGTTTACTCATTTTGTCTGCCTATATGAAGGTTTCACAAGCAACCTTTCTTGCAGTATAGAGTAAAGATAGCACATTTATTGTACATCCAATACTCACGGGTCGATAGGTTTAAGCGAACGATAATAAGATACAACACACATCTAATATATAAGTTTATTTCACTTGGTTGGCAATCCTTTTCCAAACAATTTTTCAAAGGAAAAATGTTCAGTTAAAAGCTCATTTCACCCATAGATATGATCACCTTTAATTGAAGATGATTTTGTGTTAGGAACCTGCCTAATTCTACTTGGTGAGACCGTTTTAAAATGCAACATTTGAAAAGTAGCACATGACAAACCTCTTTACTGCACTTGAAAGTGCTTTTTGGAAAATGACTGCCAAACAGGGCTGGATTCATTGGATACTCATTATCCAATGCCCAATGGTCAAATGGTTTTCTTATTTTAACATAGACAATTAATTATCCACTCTATTATTTTGGGTCTTTCCCTATGCACGCTCGGGAAGGGTGCAAAGTTTTGGTGCTATTGATATGTTATCATGCAAAATTAGATTAACTGTTAGAAATAGTTTCACATCGGTTGTGAGCTTGGAGGTCTTGGGCTATATATAATTTGGACAAACCTCACCTTATAAGCCGGTTTTGTGAGGTTGAGTTAGGCCCATTAGATTTCTTAACATGGTATCAGAGCCGACCATTCTTCACTCCACGCCACCCAATTTAATTGTCCACGTAATTTGGCTTAGTCCCGCCAATACGTGCGGGGGCGTGTTAGAAATAGTCTCACATTAGTTGTGGGCTTGGAGGTCTTGGGCTATATATAATTTGGGCAAACCTCACCTTACAAGCCGATTTTGTGAGGTTGAGTTTGGCCCATTAGATTTCTTAACATTAACCAAATAAAATCATGAGCCACTATTCGTTTAATGATGGTCAACCATTTTAAATAATGAAGGGTGAAATATTTCATTAATACATTATGTGCTGACCAAAGAGTACTCCAAGCATTTTATTAATTCACCACTGAGAAATGATATCGTTAAAATTTTGACACAAACTTAGGGCACGCTAATTTAATTTATCTTAATATAACAATCTTTAATGTAATCTTGTACTATTACTGGTAGAATTCACTTGTTCATTGGCCGGCCCATCGTAAAGGGGCATCAGAGTATTGTGCACATTAGCTACATTCCTTGTAAAACTGAGAAAAACAAGTTAAAAGAAACCACTGAATAAGTTTAGGATGAAGATAAAAAGTAAAATAAAACAGTGCATAAAATAGATTTTCCAGAGCTCGATCACTTTAGCGAAGCAAAATAGCACATAAAGTGGATTTTGACTCTTATTTTTCATTGAATTAAACAATCATTTTATACCAAAATTACACCTTTTTTTCAAGTGACAAAAATAAATTTTTTTTTACGTGTAAAGTGAATTTTACATCGTATAGCACACGTAGAACCATGTGCAGTCCAAACATGTCTAGTGAAGGAAAGAAAAACAAAGAAGAAGAAGAAGAGCTAACATAAAGTAGTAAATAAGAGCAAAAGATGAGGAAAAAGAGATATTGATAGATGCAGCGCTGACTGTATCTCTGGTAGAATTTCTAATATGCAAATGGAGCCTTGTAGTGTAATAATTATATTTAACATAAAAATCTTTGATTGCCATGGAAATGCAAATCTCATTTATTTTCCCAACACTATTCCCCAAATCAAGAACAACACCAACATCAACTGTCTTCTTTATACCCCCTCAGCCATCCCAAACTCTTTACATAAAAAAGCAAAGTTACAGAGAAAGAAGAGGAGGTGGTTTCGGCTTTTCATCACTGCTGAGCTGAGTAGATGATCCTAAGCTACAACTTAAGAATTGTTTGTTCAACAAAACTTATAATTATTTATATCGAGTAGTGAATAACACCAAATTGCTTCTTCTAAGTCAACCCTTTTGAAAGTCAAAGTCCTGTTCCTTGGAGGTATGCAGGTATGCATGCTTTCAAATCGAACACGGAAACGGAACCGAAAACCCAGGGTCGCGAACCAGATCGAAACGCTGAAAGCCGACTGAAACCGAACCGAACCCCAATTCCGTTTGGTTTCGGTTTAGGGTATCAAAAACCAAAAACCGTGGGGTAGGATGAGTAAACAGAAAAAAAAACCGAAAAAATAATCCCAAAAAATACATTAAAAAATTAATAAAACCCCTCAAAAAAATACATTAAAAAAGTAATAAAAGTAGGTAAAATACCCACACCGAACTGAACCGAATCAGTTTCGGTGTCGGTTTCAAAAAAAAAAAATACCGAACCGAACCGAAAGGAATGAGTTTCGGTTTGGTTTCGGTGTGGGGAGTACCGAACAGAAAACCAAAAAATAGGGTTTCGGTTTGGTTGGGTTCACTGAATCTGCATCCCTCCTTGGAGGAGTTGGTACCAAACTACTAATTTCTCTTAATTAAGGGTAGCAGCATTTGCACCCATTTTTTCTATTAAGAGAACACGCTATTCCATTATAAGAAATTGTTAACTGCCTTGACCATGATGATGGAGATCCTACTTAAACGTCCCAATCTTCCACACAATAGATCTTGAGATCACGACACACCTATTAGATTGCCATATGTTGACTCAGGTGGCACACATCTCCAAAAGTGATCGTCATATAAATACGGCATGATTACAGTCACTTTTAGAGATGTGTGCCACATGGAATTAACATGTTGTCATCTGATAGGTGCACTGTGATCTCAAGATCTATTATGTGGAAGATTGGAAGGAAAAAAGATCTTTGTCATTCAATTCAAAGAAGTCAAATGTTTCTTATGGTAGAAGAGCATATGCCTTTCACCAGAAAATGAATGCAAATAATGTCACCCCTTAATTAATTAGAATCCCAAACGCGTTATTTACTTAAACATTTACCCTATCAAGTCAACTGGCCTTCTAAAATATGGGCCATTTGATGAGGTACATCATGCTTACAGAATATGCTTACATAACCTAAGCGTTAGATCAATTGTTTTCTTTTAGATGGCCAATTAAGTTATATCTATGAAAAATAATAGTTAGGAGCAGTTGACAAAAAGAGTGAAAGGTCACGTCATACCAACCACAACCGGATTTTGAGTCTTCTCCCATCCGCTGTCTTTGGAAATTGGGGAATCTTGACTGTATATTTTGCTATAAAATGTGAAAATTAAGAAAATAAAGATTCTTCAATTTCTAAGGTCAGCAAATGGGGTAGGATTGAAAATTCGGTTTTATTTAATAAGATCTGACCACTCCTCGACAAAAGAGAACCTGTATTTGGTCCAAATTCACAGGGTCTTTACCCAATAATAATAATAATAATAATAATAGTGATGGTAGGCAACAAAAAAGGCATAGGTTTTAAGAGCTTATTTGGATAAAAACATAAGAAATATAGGAATGAATACGTAAGTTATAAAAAATCATAGGATTCTTTTATTTTTCGCTGTTTGTATTACCTTATTGCTAATTGGGAAAACACAGGATTTAATAAATCCTGTGTTTGGATATATATATGCAGAAAATTATAGAAAAATAATATATTTCAACAAAAATATAGCTATAATATCATAAAAGATCATCTAAACCAAAAAACAGTTGCTATATCATTGGAAAAACTCAAGATTAACAAAATCCTGTGTTTGGATAAGAAAATTGTAGGAAATTAACATATCTTAACAAAAAAATACCTGTAATACTATAAAAGATCATCCAAACTACCAAACTAAAAACAATTGCAATATTATTGAGAAAACACAAAATTAACCAAATCCTTTGGTTGAATACATATGCAGAAAATTGTAGGAAAATAACATATCCTAACAAAAAATAGTCATAACACTACAAAAGATCATCCAGTTGCAACATTAAATTGACCAAAAAAATTATATGTGTATTAAGCTTTTTTACTCTTTACATAGCTTAATGAATTGCTCTAGTGATTGACTTAGTACTTTATGAAGATTAGATTTTAGGTTCAAACCTTGTTATGTGGAATAAATTGCTTATTTTTTTAATTAATTATACTAGAGCATATACACTAATATAAATTAGGACCCCTAAAGTTGCCTCTGATTTTTGCGGATGTGTGCCATATAGAATCAACATCTGACCGTCTGATAGGGGTGCCATGATCTTAAGATCTATCATGAAAAAGATTGAAAAAAAAATTACTCTCTCATGAAAAAATTATGTGGTATTACTAATAAATGGGTGAGAAGAGCCGTACCCTTATCTTTTTCTTCTCCACTCTTATTTTTTCAAGGTCACGAAAAATTGAATGCCAAGGGGTGCCCTTAAACTCTTAAGTTAGAAATGAGCATAAAAATTGTATTTTGTATTCCGACCCTTAAGTAGCTTCCAAACAGCAAAAAACTACGGAAAATATAATCTGAATGTAAGTATTCCTCTCTTTTCCTTATATCCAAATAGGCCCTAAAAGGGCAATGGTCAAGTCCAACTAGTTGAATAAAATTTTAGTTTGAAAATATGAAAGGTGCTGATATTTGGGAAAAATCATTGACAGGCTCAAATCAAATGATGTAGATCTTTTTTGTCCCAATCTACCATATAATAAATCTTGAAAGTAAATCATGGTTCACCTATCAAACGGTTATGTGTTGCTTTTACATGACACACATCCTCAAAAGTGGTAGTCTGATAAGTACGCCAATGATCATGGTCACTTTTGGAGATGTGTGCCTCAGGAAATCAGGATCTGTTCGCTTGATAAATGAGTCATGATCTCAATATCTATTTTGTGGGAGATTGAGACAAAATATGATCTCCATTATCTTATTCAAGGTGGTCAACAATTTTTTCCTATGAAAGAGCATATCCTCTTCACAAAAAAAGGGTTGTGAATAATCCCTCCCAAATGTGAAGTCTAAAACTCTGAATTATTCAACCTGCATGAGAAGGACCATTGAAATTTTGGCTAAATACAATTTTGCTAAAGGTTTAAGGCAAATTTTCTCATCCTAATCTTCTCGACTTTCACCTATTGCCAAATACCAACGTTGAAAAAATTAATTTTCACATGGATAAAAGGCTTTCATAAGCAACATTTTGACTCGGGACTATCATTTTTTTTATGATGCATAAAGCCTAGACAATTTTGGTGTGCCTTATATATTGTAGAGTATGACAGCACTTACGGAATAAATCTCACACAACAAAACATTTACATTTAGTAACACAGGAGAATAAATCTCACTGACAACCCTCACCTTATTAATATGAGTACCTTTAAATTCACCCACGGAATCTTTGAGTTCACCCAAGCTGAAACGCATTGACTGCATTAAATCAGATAATGGAGATCGTTTATCCTCCCAATCTTTCACACGATGGATCTTGAGATCGTGAGTGTACTATCAGTGTTTTATTTCTTGTGGCACACATTTCAAAAAAGTGACCTTAACATCATGTGCACGCTTAAAATTTACTTTAAGGTCACTTTTTGGGTGTGTACCACACGAAATTAAAAACTAACCATCTTATGGTACGCCCATGATCTCAAGATCCATCGTGTGAAAGATTGGGATAAAAAACAATCTCCATCATTTGATTCAATGTGTTTCGGCATGGATGAATTTAAAGACTTTGTGGGTAGATTTAAAGGTACTCTATTAATATAAGGGGGAAGCATACTTAGAGCACGTTTGTTTCGTCGTAATATGCATCCTATAAAATAGAGAATGCATGTAATTTTTTTATGACTAAATTACATGCAAAATTCACTTTGCATGTAAAATGGTTGTTCTTTTGACAACAAAATTTTCTTGTAAAATCTACTTTTTGATAGTTTTTTAACATTACAGTCAAAAGAACAAAAAGTGTAATATATTTAAATTCATGTGAAAATTGATATTTCTCATTTATCGTTGCTAATATCTGACTTCATCGGGCATGATGGGGAGTGGTGGAGCCATAATTTTTCTGATGGGATATCTCATGAAGATCGATTAGACCGAGCTGCTAAGTCCTTAAAGTACCTTAAAGGTTTTTATTTAACGATGGAAGGTCTTAGACCCCCCATCAAATAACATGGCTCTACCATTGATGATGGATATGTCCGATGTAACATAGAATCATGGTGATGCAGTCTTCTATGGCGTTAGATGGCACTATGAAGTTCATTTCCATCATGCTTACTCACGGTAATTTAAGAAATCATTATTACCATAATGAAATAAAAACGCCACCACACATGAGAGAGAAGATGCTACCATGCATAAGAGAGAGAGAGAGAGGAGAGAGAGAGAGAGAGAAAATAGAAGTTCTAAAGCTCCCACGTATCAATGGAAAATAGAAAAAGGGCGGCTACAATTGATGAGGAGGTAGAGAGGGAGCGAGACATATGACAAAGAAGAAGAAGAAGAAGGGTTTGATTTTGAGGGCTACACCGTCACCATCCTCGCCAGATACCTAGGCACTATACTCTCTCTTTCTCTCCTTCGTCTAAATATCCAAAAAAGCCATTTTCTGCTTTTTTTTTTGTTTGATTGTTTACGATGGCGATGAATCGAACCCATTTCAGTGGTCTCTTTAAGTTTTGTTCTTGCATTCTTTTACTTTTTCTTCTTCTCTATTCAACATGAACAAAATCATGACCTAATCCCATATTCAAAACCCTAATAAAAATTTAAAAACTCATGTCCCAAACCCCACAATTCTCTCAAATTGATAGACACCCACAAACCAAAACCATCCTAAACCCCTAAATCTCCATAAAAGAAATCAAATTTACTCACCACAGAATCTAATCCCATCTTCAAAACCCTAACCAAAACCATCCTAAACCCATCAGTGAATTGCCCAAATAAGAGGGCACTTGTAATAAATATAGTCGTTGCCTAAGCCGGTGAAAAATTGCAAGTAATATTATAGCATTACGAGCCCAAGGTTCATAATGCAAATAAATTACAAGCAATAAGTACAGTATTTTACATGCATACATTATGTTGAACTGAACAATGATGCTTCGTAATATATCCCATCGTTACCCCTAAAATCACCATTTTATGCGTGATTTTTCAGGAATACAACAAAACGAAAGTACCTTTAAAGTGTAAAGCCACGACCTCTACCCTAGACCATCATTAACAATGCAAGTGACACCCTATTAAGGTAATAGTTTGACTCTACACATTATTTGATAGTTTTTTTCGCAATAGTTTGACTCCACATTATTTGATAATTTTTTATCCCAACAAGGGGTTGTGGGTTGCGACTGTGGTTGACGATTTGATATGTTCAATTCACTGTGATAACCCATTATTTAATATTTTTTCTCTCCTTTTTGTCATAGATAGGGCATCAGCATAGTCACCAAAGTTCCAAAACAAGGCACTTAAATCACAAAAATAAAAAATTGAATGATTTTTTCACAATTTAATCACAATATATTAGAAAAGTAATGTTTTTAGAAAGGAATTAATATTGGCCAATACCGATACGTATCGGCCTTGATACACATCAGGTTTGGCAGCTATTTGTGTTTTTTTTCGTTTGTGCCAGTGCTACTTCAAGTATCAGGGTATTGACGATATGTACGTACTTAAGGTTTTTTTATTTTTCGCTGCTTTTCCTCTACTTTTCGCTTGTGCCAGTGCTTTTCCTCTATTGTCATATCCTTTTCATGTCAGTCAATTGGAGAAGAGTACCTCATTTGGCGCCCACATATTTATGGAAAGCGCTCGCAACCTAGACCCCTTGAATACCGTTGATTGTGTCAAATCAGATGATGAAAGTTGCATTTTATAGATACCAAAAAATAGCCTTATAATCATATTTACATGTGTCACATATCCCCAAAAAATGGCCCTTTAATCATATGGCTTATGTCATGCCCAAACATGATTTTAAAGCTATTTTTTTTGGGATCTGAAATATATAAAATTAATAACTTACCGTCAAATAGGTGCGGCATGATCTCAAAATCTATTGTATGAAAGATCTGTGAGAAAAGCTGCCTCCATCATATGATCGGACATAATCAACGATTTTGAAACCATGGTTTGGGACGTTGGCGCTTTCAATTAATAGGTGAGCTTCAAAAGATGTACCTGTTCGTCGGAAACTGGGATTCATCGCCTGATTTTCTTGATTGGCATGTCACATCACTTGTCTATTCATGACATTTGTTTATATTTAAAACATTTTGTATGCAATCTCATGTAGACGATTAGTATGGGTCTTTGGTGCTACACCAATCTACATGGGCAGCATGGCAACGCTTGTTTTATTTTAACATAAAAAATATCCGATACGCATCGGTATTGGACGAGTTGTATCAGTCCTTCAAAGACCGATATCCGATAACGAGTCCAATTTAGACACTTTGGTTTTTAGTATTTTTTTATTTGCTTTAAAAACTCCACATTTTTATGGCCACTTGATTGATTAAAAATATAAATTTTATAATTATAATTTATAAGAGGTTAAAACCATTCGATCTGGGAAGTTTAGTAGCCATCATTGTGCATATCTAAGATGGGTTCATAGCGAAGTGCTTATAGTTTATAGTTTTTTAACTTGTTAAAAGGCTTTTCTGTCAATTCTACGACTTGAATGGGAAAAATTAAAACCTGTGTCGCACGTTCCACGATTTGGCTTAAAAGTAAAAAGGTGAGCGTTTTAACTCGGATTTTGGTTTGAACGACTCCATATGCAAAGGGTTCAACGCAAGACAATGAGTTGTCAACTGTGCATTAGTTGGACTGTAAGCATGGTTTTGAAGTCTGATATATATATTGGCATATCGGCTCGGTCCCAAACCAATACGTATGAAATACCTGTCAGCCAGTATTTGAGTATCTTTTTTAATATATAACCTTTTTTTTACAAAAAGACAGCTTTAATTTTTTTTTGTTTGAGTCATATCCAATACAATATCAGCCGATATGAACCGATATATATTGACATTTGACTTCTTTGACCTGGTGTTTGATAGGGGTATATCATATCGGATGAAGTCTAATCAGATGATATGAATCAGATATGGCTGAAATTTAAAACCATACTGACCAAATTCTTCGACTTTTTGAAAAAAGTTGTGAATAATTTACAATTTTTTAAAACGAATAAAATTATAATTTTTTGGGACTTTTAAAAAATTTGTGAATTAAAAGAGTTATTCATAAATTAAAAATAATATTCACGAATTTCTCGATTTCTCTAAAAAAATTTCCTTATTTCTTTTTCATTTTTATATTTCTTTAATTCATATATTTTTATAATATTTTTAAAATTTTCTAAATTTTGACAAATTTCCAAGCCCATGACACTGGTCACTATGTTTAAAACCATGAACGTAAGACAAAGGTATCAAAATCGGTATTGATCTCAAGTATCAGTTTGCCCGAGGCTGATACAACTCGGCCAATACGTATCGGCCTATATTTTATTTTATTTCTTTTAAAAAAAAAGGAAAATTGAATGTCTTGATCGAAACCGAGACGTATCAACCAGTACGGGCTGGTATTGGCCGATACCGTATCAGATATTTGATACGAAATACCAATACGTATCGGTATCGACTAATTTTTGATACCTTATATAAGACATGAATTGGGCTTTAGCCTCTAGAACAATTGACGATTGATAATTGCAACCTCGGTGTCACAGGTTTGAGCCAAAGCTTGTATAATTAAATTTGGTTTGAACCTCATTCAAATCAATCAAATGAGTTCCTTTATATAGAAATTGTTGGGTTGGTCTACTGTTCTATCTGGCCTGCAATAGGCTAGAGTTTGGGTTAAGGCAATAGGCCTTATTCATAAATGGGTTGTACCAGAATTACCGATTAGGCTACATTTGGCATGGCTCTTTGTCAACTCTCTGTCAGAGAGTTGATCTACTATTCTGTCTGGCCTGCAATAGGCTAGAGTTTGGGTTAAGGCAATTAGGCCTAATTCATAAATGGGTTGGACCAGAATGGCCGATTAGGCTGTATTTGGCATAGCTTTTTGTCAACTCTTTGTCAAAGTCGGATATATTTGCTTTCTCTTCTCCTCGCTAACTCCCAAGACTGACTTGCTCTAAGATCTAGCAGCTACTTCCCTGCTAACTCCTTGTCAGAACAAATAAAATCTACTCTGATGAGAAATAAGAAGAGGGGAGAACTACTAGAACATATAAATCCTGCTATGAAAGAATTAGAAAGGAGAAGGGAGAGTTGTTAAAGCAGGTAGCAGGGATTTAGCAGAAAGAATAGAAACATGGTAAAGCAGGTAAACCCTGCTCTCGAAGGGAGCTACTTAGCTAGCAGAGAGCTATACTCAGTAATGGGCTAGTTCCAATAGACCCACTTTCAGTAGGCCTGTTTAGGCCCCTGATTCCGTCAATAAAATTTGAATGACTAAATTACCCATATCAGGTTTTAAAGGCGCCCCTGCCTACTTTGCAAAGAGAGCTCCATCGACAGGTTGGGTTTCACACATCTGAGGAAGTTCGATCAGAGTTTGCAGCAATGGCGACTACCAGAGTGCAGAGGATCATGACCCAACCCATTGTACCTTTACAGTCCTTTAGTTTCTCTCTCTACCTCTCTCTCTTCTCATTATCGTCTTACATTTTTTACTTTTTCTTTTCCATGTTGATTGGATTTCTTTACGACACAAGAACCTCATTTTCAGGTTCCTTCAGAGCGTAAGTCAGACATCGATTTCTCTGTTCACCTTTATTTATTTATTATTAGATCAAGAACTATTGAATATTAATTTTTTTTGGTTTTGTGGGTTTCTGCAGAAAGCTCGAATTCAGATTTGGCTTTTCGAGCAGAAGGATTTGAGGATTGAAGGGCGTATCATTGTAAGTTTTACATGGTCACAATTTTTGATAGAGTGTGTCTTGGCTTGATCTTATATTATGATTTGTGAGAACTTCTAGGGTTTAGGGTTTAGGTTTTTTTTTTTTTAAATAAATAAAAATAAATTAATGGGCGTTACTGTGTTAGTATGTAGATAACCTTATTTTAAAATTATAAAATAAAGAAGAACGAAGATAAAAATATAGAAATTACATTATTTTGCAACGGGTGAAAGTGTATAAATAAGATTAGAAATATAATCATGAGCGGTTACAATTGGTTTAGATAACTTAGCCTTGGACTTGTAATAGTGAAATATATCCTTCCATCACAACAATAAACAAAGACCATACAGTAAAAAAAATAAATAGTGGGAAATACATCCACCGTTAAGAAACAATATGACCACATGCATAAAGGTAAAAAAATATGGGAAAATGCATCCGAATAATAAAATGCCAAAGAAATGCGGAAAGAAATCCACGTGATCAGAAGGCCAAAACCTGGGAAATGATAACCACATAAATTATAAAAGGCCAAAGAAAATGTGGGAAAAGACAACCACATGAATTATAAAAGGCTAATGAAGATCATAGTGGAAAATACACCCACTAAGCAAATCAATGTGGAAAATACATCCACATGAATAATAAGGCTCTTACTATATGTAAAACGGATGAAGAGAAAAAAATGAAAATTACATGAATCAATTCTTTCATGTGGAAGAGATGAAAAAAAATGAAAATATGATAGCGGAAGCAATGCTAGGAACATGACTGGTTTGAACGCACGGAGCCGATCATGACTCTAATACCATGTAGAATTCCATGGGCCTAACTCAACCTCACAAAACCGACTTGTAAGGTGAGGATTGCCCAGATTATATAAGCCAAGTGAAATACTGCTCTGAAAATCAGAAGATGAAAGAGAGAAGAATGAAGATAAAAATGTAGAACAAACAAATTACAACAAATTGATTACATTCCTCTACTAGAGGTAATAGATTCACCACCCGGTTCTTACGTTAAGTCGGGATACCAATATATGATGTTTATATTGACTCCCATCAACCGGTTACCACGAGATCTAGGCAAGTGACCCTATTACGTCAAGGGAAGTGCGTAAATACACCCTTAATAGCCCACCCATATAACGTGGTATCTAATATGAATTAAAAATTAGCAAATAGGGGCCATTGTCTAGGCCATTACGGCTTCAAACGGGCGAAGTAAGGAAAAATGAACAAATTTGAGTCGAAAATTTTCCAGACCTTCTCCATACTCGAAGGCAATGATCCACCAAATTAAGCCTAACAACTGCGATAATTTCGGTCGAGTAATGCCTTAAAAGGGGCAAGAAGAAGCAAAAATAAGAAAAATGCAATCAAATAGAGAAATAGTTAGAAGAAGGGATTCGGGAGCCTTGATCTTGACCGATGGCTTGATTTGAGAGGCTATGATAGTGTAAATGAGAGGATTTAGGACCTAGAAGCTCTAGGCTTTGCATCTAGATCTCGATTAAAGCTAAGGGTGAGAGATGGCTATGGAAGAACTAAGGTTAGCAACTTAAAAGTTGCAAAAATTTAAAATTTTCTAGCCCTTTGGATGGGGAAGGTCTCTATTTATAAGCAACGGCCAATTAGAGCCACATGGAAAGCTCCTATTGGCTTATTCAAGGGTACAAAGACTACATTTCTCTCCTCTAATGACAACCCTTGGATTAGATAACTGGTCTTCATCTAAGAGTTGCGCTAGTAGAGAAAATGAGTCAATTGAGGTTTATCAAGTGTGAAACATTTATCAAGCTTCAATTGGTCCTTTAGAATTCACAAGAATTTGTCCTAATTTCCTTAGAGAATAGCCATTGGACGTGACAAATGTCTAACATCTAAGAATTATTCTATAAAGAAAGAGAAGAAGTCACACGAGTCTTGCCATGTAAGAAGACACATGCTAAGCCACAATTTGCCACAACTGGAGCACAAGGATTGTGTTGATTTCCTCTAGACCCTTGGATTGAGACACGTCTGTCATCCAGGAATTATCCTAGAATGAGCTCTCTAAGGGATTGGAATAGTGAGTGAGGGTAAAGGGGTCAATTCCTATTCATATGGTTGCTAGAAGATTACGATTCACTAATTGGGTAGGTTTAGGTGGGGTAATTGGGTTTTAATTGAAGTTTTGGGTGAAATTGGATGGAAATCATGGGAAGTCAAAGATTCAAAACTTTGAGTGAAAAATGATGGAGGTGGGGTCCATAAAGGTCAATTATACAAATGAATACTATTGGGGGCAATTTGGGAATGATCTAGGTTTACCCGGTCAAGATCAGTTGTCGTGTTGTCAAATGCGACCGCATATTCTCATATGCCATATGTAAATGTTAAATTGCATATGCCATGGTGACATATGCAATACAGGAAGTATGCGATCGCATATTGTCGCATATGCGATCACATATTCGTATACTGTCGCATATGCGACTTGGTTTTCAAATAGTTTTCGTATTTTTTTTGTTATTTCCCTTAATAAAATGAAAGTTATGTTACCTTTATTGAATGGCTTTCTTTTTTGCATTATAGAGACACAGTGTATCACCTTCCTATATTTTTTCATTTTTATTTATAATTTTTTACTTTGAAAAAAAAAAAATGAACACTGAGCGATGGCATATGCGAATCACACATGCGATTTGACTACAATGATCAGATGCGAGGTCAAAGAAACGAAAATTGGATGTAAGGTCCGTACTTCGGAATCTGATTCTTGATAGGGGGAATCTGACGCCTGTATTACAGGCGCCAACCTACTGGTGCCACTATTAGTGGTGCCAACACATTGGCGCCTGTATTAGAGGCGCCTAGAGGCATTGTGCAAAAAAAAAAGAGGGGTTGGGGCTTACAGCCCCTAACTAGGGGTTATACCTCCTTGCCCGAGAAAATGAGAGCTAGGAAGGGCTCCGAGCGCTCTGGGTCATGCCTCAGGGTCCAGGAGGTTATGATGGTCAACAGGTCAAAGTTCTGACCACTGGTGGCAAATTTGGGTGCCTACATAGTGAATTTATTTTTATGCTTAATTTTGAACGTGTTTTGCTAGTTCTACAACTTTTATAACCTGTTAAGTGTGCTCATTAAATGCCCAGTGCTGTTGTTATTGTACTTCTGTTTGTATGTTTTTTAGCTTTTACTTGATTAGGGTGGGCTCGGAATATTCTAGTCGATTGACTAGTTGATCCTGGTTAATTGACTTCGACCCTCTGCACCACTAGGCTTGACTAAGCTTGCTTGGGCCAGTCTAGTCGAGGCGAGGGATTCATCCTTACCTTTACTTCGACCTTCGCTTACTGTAGAATGATGTTTCGTTTTCTTCAAAGATTTGGCTCTCTGGTGCCTAGGCTGGGCTTAGGTGCCTAGATAAAATAATATTTCATAAATTTTTTTATTTTTCATAATTAGATGCTTTTTGTTTGGGGGGGGATACGCCCTTCCCAATGAAGGATATGCAGTCTAACAGAGAAGCAACTTGAATCTAATGGGATCTTTTAGCTCAGTTGCTAAGACACTTGCCGTCAAGCAACCTGAATATGACCTTACAAAATCATTCAATGGTCCTAAGACTTAAAGTTTGCTAGTTCTCGCCTAAATTCATATCACTGTATGGGTTCTTCTAGTGTTGTATCCTATATGTCATTGAACCTTTTACCCTCAGTTTCTATTTTAATGCGTTAGACATCCGTTTTCAACTTCATTGTTATTTCAAGCTTATAGAATGTTATCCTAAGCCTTGTCAGCAGTGGGTTGATGATTGTTTTGTGAATCCTTAATCGTTGCAAGCCATCTTCTTTGGTGTTATCATTGCCACATGCCATTAACAAAAGAATGAATACTCGTGTTTTAACTACATCTAATTTCTTCCCATCCCTCATGATCATTCTCTAGCTGATTCAGAAGGTAACTAGATTTATCCAATTGGAATGATGCATGATTGTGACCTTTTTTTGGGTGAACGAGTGGGAAAATTGTGATTGAACAGTTTGATATGAGGACTGAACTTGGTGACCTAATGGTGGTTCAAGTCATTAGTCAATCCTTGCCGAGAGGGACCCTAGGATAAGCTTTCTTGGGGGCAGAACCCATATAATTCTTATATATTTCCCTTTTGCAGTCCTTGGCAACTAATGTCAATTGTTTGCTAAAGTCTGTGAGGGCAGCAAGATTGTGCACCAAAAATCCCATCCTTTGCCTCTTAAACCGGACTAATAGACCAAGCATGCGTGGTGGGATAGTTGTTGAAAGTCGTTATAGCTTCGTAGATTTTGAATTGTTGGACAATTGTGTATGTATGGATTGTGCAGTCCATTTTAGCATGGAGAGAACAAAAACTACATGTTCCTTAAAATTACTTGACCTTTCAGTAGCACTAAACTAGGAAAATCATTCGAATATGAGAGGGAATCCCCCATTAGATAAAGCTGGTGAGAAATCCAACCAAGAGAGGTATATTGTATTCAAAGATATTATATCTTGGAATGCTATCGAACATTCAAAAAATAGAGGAGAAAACAGAATGAGAAAACAAAATGAGAAAACTTTTTTTTTTTATCAGTAATGGAAATTATATTGATTAACAACAACAAGAGACTATACCACGACCAAAAACAAAAAGGTACAACAGACAAAAAAACAGCTCAACGACCAACTTAGCCTGGGTCCCATAAGTAGGCTTCCTCTCTAAGAACATTCCCGCCTCTAGCCACCCAAAACCACACCAGTCTTTGACCGACTTCATGATCTTCCCCACCGGGCGGCTTTTATTCTAAAAAATTCGCATATTTCTCTCGCGCCATATACTCCAATATACGGCGAATGGGGCTACCCTCCAGTAATCTCCAAGTTGCCCCTCCACTTTAACAGACACCCATATCAGGAATTGAAGGTAAGGCATTGCAGGCATAACCCACCTCATACCAAACGATTTTATGACGACGCTCTAAATCTCATGAGCCACCATGCAGTGAAGGAGATGCGGAGCGGTCTCCTCCCCGTTGCTATACATTACGCAGCGATTAGGATCTCCTTCCCCCTGCGAATAAGATGATCCATTGTCAGAATTTTTTCTTTGAATAGAATCCACGCAAAAAACTTAATTTTGGGTTGAATGGTCTCCTTCCACAACCTCGCGCCTTGGAATCTGACCAACGGGCGGGCGAATGCACCCTGTAGTAGGATTTGACGTTGAAGTTTTCATCTCTGCTCGGGGTCCATATCAGCTGGTCTTGACCGTGAGGGTGCCACTGCACTTCATAGAGTTTATGGATTAGATTTGAGAACGATGTCACTTCATCGTCCCTCAGAAGTCTTTTGGTAGTAACATCCCACAGTCTACCCCCCTGAGTTTCATATACAAAATCCTCGATCATTCCTAGAGGGTTCAAAGATATAGCATAGATGTCCGGGAAGGAGGACTTGAGGGGTCCACTATCCACCCATGCATCTTCCCAGAACCGTATACGAGTACCACAGCCCCAACTGAACTGCAACCCTCTGTTGAAAAAGGACCAAGTGTTGCATATATTCTTCCACCAAGCCGAAGTGCCTCTATGAACCGTGTTGCGGATACCCCAATTACCCATGGATTGCCCGTACTTTCTCAACCGTGTTGAGAAAACTTTTAATGAATGCTTTTAACTTGCATGTCAGTCCTTGATGACTGGTAGTTCTTCGGGTTGAGGGCTGGGTTTGCATCAGTTGTGGTAATCTGAATTTTTCTAGGTGAGTAGTTTGGTATCGTTATGGTTGGTCTTCAGAGAAAAGTGATCAAAAGTGATGAAGAACGGGTGAGGGTTGTGGGAAGCCTTGGACAAACTTATCTTTCTAAACAGGCTGCTGATCTGAAAGAGGGTTGGTCCATCTTATGGGGGCGATACCATGAAGTGCTTAAGCCCTCTAGTGCTGGAGTGCAAAGGATGGGTACACCCTAGATACCTCCTTTGCGGACTATGGACGGCAAGCGACCATAGGCTCTGGATGGAGGCAATGTACATAGTACATACAACCCACCAATGCATACAACTTATATCGGGGTCTCCCATTTTCAGGTAGGAACCGATGCTAGGCCGAGTGATCGTGCACCGCACCCTCTATGGGCAGGGAGGAATCTCGTGTCTCCTCTTTTAGATGCTTCTGTAGAAGTATGGGATAATGTATATTTTGAAAATAAGAAAACCATTATTTTAGCCTCCTTTGATTATCCCAAGGGTGGTGGATTTACAAGGATGAATTGCATGGACATGGAGTGATATTACATACCCTAGAGTTACTATTTACAATAAGAAGGAAGTCCTCCTTTTCTTTCAAAATGAAGATGATGCCAAGGAGATCTGCAAAATAGGGCATGGTGTGTTTGGTGGACATCGTGTGACTCTTAACCTGGGAAAAACGTTCGAGGGATCTTGGGTCATGGAAGGAGGGAGGCATTTTGCTACTTGTGTACAGGCTTCCGCTACATGCTTGGATAAGGGATGCTCTTAGTACCACTGATTGGAGGTGTAGTCTGTTCTTGGCTTTGGGCAAAGGGATTATCAGCCTTGTTGATACATGTTTTGCTCGCATCCTGGTCTAAACAAAAAATGGCTCTTGATTCCAAGAGGTCTATGCAACATTGAACAATGTACAATATTGCTTTTTTCTCAAAATTGAATGGATCCTCAGAGGTGCGGACAAGACAAGGGCAATTTCAATTAATATGTCAGATATAGACTCTGATGTCATCCCCGATGACAGCCTGAATGATGCAGTGATGAGAGGGTGCTATGGTTGTAATATGGACAAAATGGGTGAGGAAATTGAAGAGGGTGAAATTTTGGTGGATAGGAGGAGCCCGTATAATGACCAGAAATGCTTAGGCGATGAGGAGGTTGCCATGGGAAGTCCGAAGGGAGTGTGTTCGTTGGCCTGGGCTGGACAGGGTGATGGTCAAGGCACGTACGAGTTGGAACGACTAGTATCGCATGCAAGGGATCTTATGGCTCGGAGCGATGCTGGAGAGGTTGCTGGCTCTTCGTAGAGCTTCGCCTCTATTTTTGGTATGGTATATAGAGATGGCATGGATTCTTATAGGAAAATTTCTACTTTTGGTTTTGATCTGACTGTGGAGGGGATTGCACCAACTTTCTCTTAGGTGGTTGGTTGTGAGTTGCAGATGATTGGGTAAGGTTCGTATGTGGCGCCTGACAGGGGGTTGGGGGAGGCAACACATGGCAGATATTGTAGTCATATTGGGGTGAGAAAAATGATTTGGTCGGTGTTGGTCTGTGGGGGCTTGAAAAGGTGATCGCCAGGGGCTGTAGAGGGAATTTGGTCAGAGATTTGGCGGGTTCGGTTGCTGACATAGTGCCACGTGGTTGGAGAGGAGAATTAGAGGACCTTATCACCTTTGCAGTAGTTGAGGAGTCAGAGGGATGCGATAGTTAATGGGTCAAACCTGGGAATCCTATGGGAAACTTGGGATGTCGGTTGACTTTAATGAGCAGAGGCCCACAAGGGCTCCTGTGGAATCCTTTGAGTGTATGTCTCGTCAAAGGGGGACATGTGAGGAAGCTCTCAGGGGGTCAAAAGTTTGGGGGATGTCCTATGTGTTACTGAGGGCAGGGTGGTTGATGGATTTGCTCCTTTGGATGGATCTAAAAGTGTGGATCCTCATGAAGCCGGTTTATCAAAGGATGTTCACGATATTGTTGGACATTTGGAGCTGGGTAGCAGACCTTCGTAGATTGCAGTGTGTAATGGTATCGAGAGCAGAGTCGTGACTTGGTTGAGCACGTGGATTCTCAGCTTTTCAAATCCACGTGCTTTGGGAAAAGTCAACATGTGGAGACTCTAGACTCTAGAGGGACGAATGACTCGATTTGCACTAATTTACCTTATCCGGTGTGCTCTCCCCACGCCACAGGGATGGTGAACGCGTCAAACAACTGATTGTCGCGACTTCTTTTATTGTGTGGAGAGGCTCTTATTTGGGCCATGAGGTGGGTTTGAGGGCTTTAGATGTTTATTTTCCTTTCCTTTTCCAAATTTAGAGCAACAGTCATGGATAAACAGTTTTGATGTTGATTCCAGCATCTGTAAGGTTTGTCAGGGTTGTACATACGCTAATATGTTACAGGATAGTGGTATAGATCTGGGGCCCAGAGACCCGTCTTTTGAACTTTGAGGATGTTGTCTTCACAGAAAAGTACAGATCTCCAATCAAATAGTTGCCTGATAATTTGGACCTCGTGTCGCCTAAAAGGGAGCATAGGTTTGAACCTGAGGTTGGGGCAGCTGTGGGGGAGAAAGGGATGATGGACACGAAGGGTAAGTGGTGGCTGATTCACAGGGTGGTGAAGTAGAGATGGCCGATGTTAGGCACCATAGAGTCGGTGGTGGGAAATGTTTTACCAATGAGGTCAATTCGCTGGTCTGATAAGGGGAAAAAAGGTTGTGGGGAACTGTTTAATTCTTTAAAGGCTCGTCTTCGAAGTCTAAGGGGATGATTGATTGCAAGATTAGACAGGACACAGTGGGAAGAATTATGCTGTATGCTAAAGATGTGGTATTGATCATCATGGGGTTGATACAATGCTGAGGGCACTTTTTCCTCAATTGGAGATGCCAAAAATGGGTGAGATTTTACCGATAAAAATACATAAAAAAATGGGTGAGATGCCAGCTAGAAGAAGTAAAAAAAAGAATGGATATGTTGAACCTTCAGTGGTGGATAAACTATGAGAGGGTTAAACGAGTTGGAAAGGTGGCAATTAGGTGATTGTGACAAGCTTTTTGGGTGCCTGGTTTGCTTATGAAAATCCTGTCGTTGAATGTCATGGACATTTGGGTTTCATAAAAGGGCAATAGTCAAGGCTATGATTAGTGAATATAAGCTAAATATTTTTACTCTTGAGGAAACTAAATGGGGGATTACCGAAAGGTCCAAAGTTAGTTTGATAGAGAAGATGAAGGGATTAGGAGGCTTTAAATTCGGTGGTTGCCTCGAGAAGGTTGTTGTAGTGTGTAATGTCGTCATGCTTGAAAAATTTGATGCCGATCTAGGGATGTTCTCGGTGTCAGTAAAACTCAAGTGTAGGGATAGCGGGAAATTATGGGCGTTCACAGGGGATTTCAAATCAAATGACGATTGGATCAGAGCATATTTTGCAGGAACTAGAAGGCGTAGTGAACAAATGGAGAACTCCTTGGTGCATGGCTGAGGACTTTAATACTATAAGAAGGAATTGTTATAGCAAGGGGGAAATCATGGGGCACTTTGGGAATTTCATTAGTAGATGTGCGCTGACTGAACCTTTGATGGGGGGTAATTACCTCACTCGATTGAACATCCGAGAGTTGATGGTCATGACCCGATTGGACAGTTTTTTGCATAACAATGCTTGGGAGGACATGTTTTCAGATGTGTTAATTGATGGGATGCTGTGACCGATCTCCGACCACATTCCGATCCTTCTCAACTGCAATTTGGGGTTAGGGGTCCATCTCCCTTCCATATCACAAAAGTCTTCAGCTTTTAAAAAAAAATGGAAAAAGTAAGCGACTTGCAGTCATCCTGACTACAGTGCCGAGTAATCGGCGATGTTTGTGATGTTGTCCGTTTTTTTCTTTTTTTTTTCAGTTATACATGGAGGGAATTTTTTTTTAGGTTTTGTACTATATTTTTGCATTTAGTTTATAAAAACCCTTTAGGTTTTGCCTATTTGGTACATTTTATTCATTAAAACCATTATTTTTATCTTGAAATATATTATTTTTTATTTTCCCAATTTTTTTCCGACTTTTGATCGATTTTTCCCCGACTTAGCGGGTTTATTGGTGATTCCCGACTTTGTGATGATGCTGCCTTCAGATTGGAGAATATGTGGTCGAGGGATGAGAGTTTTAGAGCCCGTGTGGTGATGTGGTGGAAGTCTTGGATGATTCTAGGGACAACATAATTTAGGTTACGCATTAAACTCAAAAAACTCATGGACGAGATCAAAAGGCGGATTGTGGATGTTTTTACTGGTGGAAAAGGTCAAAGAGGAGTGACTAGGTAAGACTTTTGCGCTTGATAGGTTAGAGGAAAGCCAACATCTCTATTGTCAGGATAGGAAAGTCGAAGGATGTTGAAGGATCTCTTTAACCAGAAATGTATAGAAGAAGTGATGAGTTGGAAGCAAAAATCTAAGATGCATTGGTTGGTACTGGATGACAAGAAATCAAGAATACTAAATTCTCTACTCGTTTGCAAATGATAGAAGGAAAGTTAATACCATTCAACACTTGGTTTTTAGTGATAGAACTAATAGTTGTGAAGATATTGAAGAAGTCATGGTAAACTTCTACTAGGAATTTTACGAAGATGACGGGTGGGAAAGGCCGGTCCCAGATGATGTTTCTCATAAATCCTTATTGGTGGAAGATGGGGTCAGGCTAGAGACTAAGTTTGTGGAGGATAAGATTAAAGAGGCCATTTTCTGTTTGGGTAGGAAGAAAGCCCCCAAACCGGATGGGTTTACGATGGAATTTTTCAAATGCTTTTGGGAGTTACTGAAATATGATTTGTGTGATTACATCAGAGAATTTCACCAAAAGGACTGTGGGGAGAGCCATGAACTCCATGTTTGTGTCTCTTATTCGTAAGAAGGAAGGGCTGAGGGTATTGGAGATTTTCGACCTATTAGTCTGCTTGGGATCCTTTACAAGATCCTGGGGGAAGTTTGGCTAGTCATGTGAAACCGGCCATGGTCAAGATGCTTTTGTAGTTGGGAGGCCAGCTGATGGATGTGGTTTTGGTGGCTCATGAAGTGCTGGACTCTAGATACACGGTTAAAGATCCAAACACCATTTGGAAAGTGGACATCAAGCAGGCGTATGACAGGGTTCACTGGGATTTCCTGGAAAATATGTTTGGAAGGTTGGATTTGGGAGAGAGATGGAGGAGTTGGATGAGGGCTTGCTATCCAACTGCATGGTTCTCTGTGATGATAAAATGAAATCCAGGGGGTGTTTTAAACCATTAGAGGGCTTAGAAGATGGTCTCCCCACCGCCAGAGGCTGTTTTCAAGCCCCACAGAAGCCCTTTGGGATCCAGTGGTGGAGAGATTTGAGAGAAGACTGGCAACCTAGAACGCTACTAAGCTGTCAGTGGGTGGTAGGTTTATGTTGACTAATGCTGCCATGTCCAATTTACTGTTGTTTTTAGATCTTTGTTTAAATTTTCGATGGATATCTTTAATTGCCTAGTTCAAATTGAAAGAAATTTCGCGTAGGGGAGGAGAGTGGCATTGTCGCATAGTATGGGCTGATAGTGCAAAATAAGTATGGGCTGGTAGTTCTGGTTGATCCATTCTCCCGGAAAGAGTGGGCCTCTCAGGAAGAGTGGTCATGGCGGTAAGGGATGATTTAGGGCAGTGTTTCAAATTTGATTGGGATGACGGGTGTAGGATAGAATTTTTCAATGGCACATGGTTGGAGAAGAGCCTCTAAGGTGCTATTTTGGGAAAATTTACAGGCTTGGGGTCGTCAGGAATAGGAAGATTGCTGATATGGTTGGTGTTGACAATGGGGTGGTCTTGTGGGACATGCAGGATAGAAATTTTCAATGATATATGGTTGGAGAAGAGCCTCTACGATGCTATTTTGAGAATATTTACAGGCTTGGGGTCGTCAAGAATAGGAGAATTGCTGATATGTACGTGCTTGACAATAGGGGGTCTCGTGGGACGTCAGATTGAGAAGAAATTGAAAGGAGGAGGAGAGTTTCACAAACCTCATGGTTGTTTTCTATGGCTGCGGTCCCAATTGTCGAAGGGTGGACAGGCGTGTGCGTTTGTTGGATAAATGAGAGGTCTCTCTGTGAAGTCCTTTATAGTTTTATATGTACGAAGCCTACTATTACACAATTAGGTTGGTCTGTGGAAGCAACATGCTCCCCCTCGGGTTCTCTTTTTTCTACTGGACGGTCTCATAGAGAGAATCTTGATTGTGGATCAGCTTGAGAGGAGAGGGATATTATTCAATGAAACTGCATCATGTGTAGGGTGCGGCGAGAAGAGATGAATCGTTTGTTGATTCATTGTAACTTCACTAGAAATATTTGGGGTTTGTTGCTGGATTAGTTCTAGATGGCGTGGTGTTTTTTGGATACTTGCATAGGGCTTTTTGTTAGCTAGGAGGGTGCTAGACTCCAGGGTATGACTGGAGTATTTTGGAAGGTGGCTCATATGGCTGTCATGTGGGCTCTGTGGATGGAAAGGAATGATAAAGTTTTCAGGGAAAGAGTAGAACAGCGACAGTAGTTATATGTCTCGCTAAGGAGAATATTTTGAAATGGGTGTGGGCCAAGGTTCTGAGGGTCGCATTAGGTTGGATAGCATTGTAGAGCAATGAGATTTTGTGACCGGGTGATCTGTTCGCTTCTGTTTCCCCGGTTTGCACCTGCTGGTAGCTGGTGCCCTGGATCATTTTTTTTTGTTTTTGTTTTTGGTTTGGGCCCATGTCTGCCTTTTGTTTTCTTTCTTAGCTTTTCTCTATGGTGCGGTTATGTACCCTTTTTCCTTGTTTAGTATAATTTCTTTTTACCGATTAAAAAGAACCCGTTATCAAACATTCATTATCCTTGGCTATGAAACTCCACTTAAAATTGATCATCAGTTTCTGTGTTTTTGGATCCATTTCTGTCTTTTGTTTTCTTGCTTAGCCTTTCGCTATGGTCCTGGTAATATAATTTCTTTTTACCAATAAAAAAAAGTTATCAAACATTCATTATCCTAAGCTATGAAACTTTACTTGAAATTTGATCATATATTGATAAAAGCCAACACGGTCCGTATCGGCTGAATATGGCATGTCTCAACTGACCCGGGAGATGCAATATGTATTGTTTGTTTATAAAAAATTTATTTGAAAAAATAGGACAATAATGTGAATCTCCTTGTGTCTATAATTACTTATGTGGGCAGTGTGGCTTCATCAAAGAGGCCGCCCAAATGTTTGAACTTTGAACACTATGATTTATGGGTTTTCTAAGAATAGGGAATTTCGTAAGAGAGTTTTGAATTGCTTAGGGAGATGCTGGTGGTTGAAAGTCTGAGACTATATGTTGCAATGGTGGTGATGATTTTCCCGGGCTATGCCATGAAAAGAGAGTTGGGAATGGTGTGAATCATGATGCACCTGGTGACCATGAAATTGGGCCTGAATCATGAGCTGAAAGTGAACAATGTTTTGATTTACCCATACAAATATACAACAACTATTTTTCTGCAAGTATTGTTGTTTCATTTGTAATATTTATTTCCAAAAATAGAGTTGGATTTCTCTTCAAGTATTTTGATGTCTATATATGCCACTTATATAGTAATATGGCTTCAAGCTCAAAATAGAGTTGAATTTTTCCTTAGAGAATAAGTATAAAACTCTTGATGGGGCTTGAGACATGTATACTTTATATGTGGTATACAATATCATGTATCCAATCCATCGGCATAATAATCATCTTTTCAATATTATAATTTTTTTACCCTGTTTTAAGTAGTTTTTACTTTCTACCTTTTTATGCATGCCATCTCGGTGAGACGTCTCAGACATGACCGAGATATGTCAGAATTCCAAGATTTTAATCCATAACCAAGGGCACTTATACTTAGTCACAACTTTCTCCGAAGTTCTCTGAATTTTATGAAAATTTTGGAATGTTATGAGTAATGAAGTTGAATTCACGGTTTAATTATAGTTTCCATGGTCTCTTCGTAATGTTTTTTTTAATACCAGAATTTGACTCTTAGTTGCTTATTAATTACCAGGTAAGCAGGATCTTTTAATCATATCTATACAATATGACCAGAGTTCCTTGGAGGGTAGCAACTGTATGAATCCTGATCTCACCCTTACTTTCCCTTCCTCGTTCCATCACATTAGAGGCTAATCTGGAAACCAACTAGCCCTTGCAGTCTTTTCTCCCATCTCACCGTTATGAATGCAGTAGCATTCAAACTAAACATAGATATACTTCTAGAGAATATTTATTCTATCTAGGTGTTCCACCCAATATAAAACTGCACATTTTTTTTTCTTTTCAGATTTATAAAATCAGTGTCTAGAATATTTAAATCAGTTGATGCATGATAATGTAATTTGCATCCTATAGGTAAAACCACAGTCTATCCCTCATATTAACCTTTATGATATTATGAATATATTGATATTTTGGCATAAGATATGCCAATGTCTTTTGTGAATCAATAACGGAAGGAAAAACCCTGATTTAATACCTGAAGTACTACCTGGATTTACATCCATCGTAAGATGTGATATTGGTTGACTTTACGATTTAGAATACCTATGACATGGCAAAGCCCATGGTATGTGATATATGACATGGAATATCCACAGTATGCAAGAATTAGCTGGCCAGTAGCAGTTAGGATAAACCTGCATTGCCACTTGAAGTTCCCACCCACCTGAAATAATACCTGAAGTGAAGCATCTGGTATACGTGCTCAAGGGTCACGTTAGGTAGTTTTAGCTATATGTTAGCCCATCAGCTATAAGCCGGTTTGGTCATTTAAGTTATGTGTAATTTGAAGTCTTAGAATTTTTTAAGTAAGAAGTTTGGTCTTCAATCAGCTACTATTTTTCCATACTTCGAGACATTTTGATATCATTGGTATCGTTTAGCTTTAGCTTGACTCATACACATTTAGGTTAATTAATTCTTGTAAGCATGATGAATTTTTTATTGATCTTGCTATTTGCTTGTATCTCTAATCCTTCTGTTGCCAGGTCCTCCTGTGTAACCTTCAAAATTCATGTATGAATTTTGTTCCAGTCATTTATGATGCGACAATGTTTGGCCCTACGATTTTATTGGGTTTCCGGAAGGAGGAAAAGGATGTGGAGGAAATACAGTGAGAATAGAAGAAGCTGAAAGAAAAAAATAAAAGGGGAGGTCGAGGCATCACCTGGGCCCTTAAGTGGGACATGCGACCAGCAAAATAAGATACAAAATAATATAAGTGATCATGTTCCGCTTAAGCTGGTGACATGTCACTTGGAAGTTGTGGATTTTAGTTAGGGGATTTACTTTGGTACTATGTTAGGCTTGCATGTACAAGTAGGATGTGTTAATTAGGAATTAGCTTCTTATTTTTCAACAAAAAAGTCTAATAGAAGAGAGTTATTTACTCCAGGAAGTTTAGTTAGTTTTGGATTCTTTATGTTAGTTCTTGTAGAGGCTATTTTATGACCTTTCTTAACGTTAACAATGGGTTTTTGTGAATTTACAAAATTATAGAGAGCCTTTGCCCCAGCTAGCATGGGTTCCCCTGCAGAGGAATTTTGTGGGTTAGTCCATAATTCAATCACATTAAAAGACTCTTCCCTATCTTTTTAGTTTTGCATCAAAACAAGACTACTCAAAGTTGCATCGCTTAGTTTGCATCAATAGTTCAAATGCCATGGTTAAGGACGATGCTCTGTTAAAATTTCCTAGTTAACAAATCTCAATTTGGACGGTGGTATCGGGGAAGGCCAATTGCCCCAATCACTGTTTGCAATATTATTTCATGGAGTCTTTCTTACAAGGGAAAACTTTGTGGGAAATTGGTCTCAAGAGAAGAAACCACACTTGATGATACATGAGCTAATGAGGAAGCAATATGTAAATGGGAAATTATTGCTGGCAACACTATTCGAGCTTAGTTCTGTTCAAATGAGTACGTAAATGGGGAATGCTTTCTGGTTTGATAGAGGCACATGCAAGATGTGTGCTGTTCAAAGGAAGCATAAAAGAAATCTCTGATGTTGATGTGTTAAAGTAATGTTTGATTGCAATGGCTCAAGAATGAGGTCAAATCCCTCAAGCAGGAGAAATCAACGTTAAGAGTACTTAATAACAGTGGACATTTTATGCGAGATCTATGAGGTTTATATAGAAATTAACTGAAGCAGGGATGCATGGATTTATCATCGGAGGATTGCTAATAGAGTATATGGGGCTCATGGCTTCCATTGCAGGATGATCCTAGAAACCTTAAATTTTGGAGCTTGTAAATATAGAGTCTCTAATCAAAGCATAGGTTGCGAATATTGTGGAAGAGTTGGAGAAGACCATGGCTACTTCAACGACATTGGCTGGAGGCAATTCTCTACTTTATCCTGAAAAGGCAAGGTTAGCTACCTTGTGTTCTTGAACCAATGACTATCTTTCAACTATCTTAGCTTCCACCACCCCTCAATACCAACAAGGGGTATTACCGGAATATTGAGTTGTCCATCGATTGCACATTTCGGGAATAATATAAAGCTTTTCGGCCTTATCTCAGGCCCTGACTCACACTTTGAGCAGAACCCATAAGTTTTCAGGGCATTGGTTCTCACCCTGACTCACAGTTTGTGGGGAGACCTTACAATCAACGCATTGGATTCTGGATTCTCACCAATTCTCTCCTTATTGAAGCCGGCATTCTCGCTTCCGCTTCTTTCACACCTGTTCATGAAATTGCTTTGCTCTAAGCAGAATGCTCCATTACCAATGTATGTACGTCTAGGGCTGCAACAGAGCCGAGCCAGCTCGACAACTCGGCTCGGCTTGACCCGAAAAATAAGAGCTTTTCTCTTTAGAGCTCGGCTCGAGAGCCGAGCTGAGCTGGACAGTTTGTAGCTCGAATAAACAGAGCCGAGCTAGAGCTAAGGCCGGCTCGACCCGGCTTGGCTCTATGGCTCGGTTTATATATATATATATATAAAATTAACTTTGAGAGGTCTATTTTACCCTTCAAAGTAACCTTTTAAGTTTATTCAACGGGTACTATGAAGGATAAAATAGGAACTTTTGGCCCCCACTTACCCTAATTTTCACTTTATATATTATATAGTACCCACTGTTACTCCGACTCACGGTTCTCAATATCACCTTCCGTTTGAGAGCAAATTGAGATAACTAGTGAATCAGATCAAACTAGTGAAGCCATTTTTATCATTTTATATTTTAAAAAAATAATTAGTATTTTCATCTACCATATTTTTCATCTTGACTTATATATTTTATTGAGGGAATACAATAGTTATCAAGCATATTTCAAGAGTTCAAATTATTATAAAAATATATTATTTTTCGTATATTTTTTAAAAAGTTATGCACTCAATTGACCTCACTCAATTAATCTAATTTCATCAAAGTTCATCGTGCTACATAAGTCTGAGAAAAATTTCAAACCTATCGCTTGACCATCAAATTAACCAACAAGGAGATAGACAACAAGGAGATACAAATCAAATGATAAGTGCCATTCAAAAGGATATCTACTAAAAAGGTACGCGATTTTTATTTTGAGTTCATTTTTTATAATAGAACACACTTTGCTCAAAGCTCGGCTCGAGCTCGGAGAGTCGAGCTAGAGCTTGGAATTTTTGAGCTCGAAGAGCCTAGAGCCGACCCCAGCTCGGCTCGTATAAGGTAGAGCCGAGCTAGAGCTGACCTGAGCTCGGGCTCGGCCCGGCCCGGTTGCAGCCCTATGTACGTCACAAAGCTTTGTTAGAATGATTAGCCCTGGAGAAGGCCTTCTCTATGCATCACAGAAACAGAAACCTGATCCCAATGGATGGCATGAGTGGAAGGCCCGAGGGTTGAAGGGTGGCTAGAATTTGCAGGATGAGAGGTTGCAATGGTGTTCTTTGATAGAGGATGGAAAATCTCTTAAGCAGTTTCTCTCAGCCTTCTTCACGAGTGAGTCTTCTACAAGGAAATGATTGTGAAGAGCAGATATAGATATATATATATATATATATATATATATATATATATATATATATATATATATATATATATATATATATATATATATATATATATATATATATTAAAGTTAGTAGTCTGATTGGGTTCAACCCTTTGAGCATTATTGGGCTGATGGAGCACCAGCTCCTTATCCTTCCACCATTGATTTTATTAGTCATGAATGATGGAGTGTTTTCATCCTTGGGAGTTGGATATCGGTGCCAGTTTTTTATTAAGAGATGGCATTCATTACAAGAATGACCAGATTGGGATTCAGGGGGCTCGCATCATCGGATAGTCCTCATTCACGTGGACATAGTGACAAGACAAAGGAACATAGTTTCATTGATTCACGAGGAAACAAAAAATTGCAAATTCAGGAGGTATTTGAGACGAAAGTTTGGAGATTCAGGAGGTCCATGATGGATTTTGGCATCAACTGTGGATAGACATTCGGAATATGGGCATGGGAACTTATTCATGGTGGAGGGTTAGGAGATAAAATTTAGTAATTGTTCAATAAATAAAATATTGATACGTTGGTGCACTTTGCTGGAAGATGGAACCTCATACATATCAAGCAATGGGTATATAAATTCATGGAAATTTTCACTATTGATTTAGTTAAGGGAAAGCTAGGTCATGATAACGAGGAAGGATCACCTTAGGAATGAGCTTCCCAGTGCTCTTGCTAGATAAAAAATATTGACATGTTTCAAATTATATTTATTCTAGATTTGCTATAAGACTTATTAACCGTGGCATTACCACTACGACACAGTATGTTCAATTAAGAAAGATGAATTTGAATTGTAAGTATTGTACTTTGGTTAGACCTAGGCACGGTTTCAGTTCGGTAGTGGGTATCGGTCCATCTTAAACCGATACATTTTGGCTGATATGAATACGATATCGCTGAAACCGAATCGGCCTTCAATTTTTTTGAAAAGAAATAACAAAAAATGGAAAAAAAAAAGTGTATCGGGCTGTATCGGCCGATATCGAGACAGTATCGACCGATACTGACCCGTATCTGTCCGATACCGATACCACCCCGATACCTGTATCAGGGTGGTATCTGTATCGGTTCTCGGCGAAACCGATATGTATCGCCTATAGGTATTAGTATCGGCCAAGTTTTGATACCATGGATATAGGTTAATCCTTGTAAAAAGAGATGTTGCAGGCTTTCCAGGTTGTTTGTGAGTGAGATGAGAGAGTTGAGAAAAGGGTGTACTCCTATTTCTCCTTCAAATAGTAGATTTTGTTTTGTTTCGGTTTCCCCTTTTCTCCCCAGCTTCTTTGTCAGTTGTTCTGTGTTGTCTCTACGTGCTTAACCCTCCCTGTCTGTTGTGGATTTGTAAATTTCTTCTACATGGATACATTATGTATAATGTTGAGAAACATTCTATGTATAATTTAGTTCTATATAGGTGATTGCATTCATTTTGAAATGCATCTCATATGAATCTAATGGTCGGTGGTATCAGAAGTTTATAACTGTTTATTAGACTTCTATGTGAGCTTTCCGTTATTTTAAATTTATATTAGTATGCACACCCATTTATGAGGTCGTGGGTTGCTTTTATGCACCTGTACCGTGATGGCTGTATTCATTACTTGAGCTAACAGATATAAAAACCAGGACTGATAATAACTATAAAATTATATTGTGAGTTATATATTTTGAAAAGTTCCTGAATGCGAAAATCTATTTTTCCGGTGGATATGTAGGGGTTTGATGAGTATATGAATTTGGTTCTGGAAGATGCCGATGAAGTCAATGTCAAGAAGAACACTAGAAAGCCTCTGGGTATTTGAAATAATATTTTTTTTCCCTGTGCTTCTCTGCTTTTCTACTTTTCTTGTTTATAGACTTCGGTAAAATGTTTCCTTGATTTTGTTCAGGAAGGATTCTTTTGAAAGGGGATAACATCACCCTGATGATGAATACGTAAGTGGACCGATATCTTCCCTTGTTCACAAATCTCAGTTTATTTTTCCTTCGTAGTTTGAAATGTTGTTTTTTCTCTCATCTCAGGGGAAAGTGATGATTTCATGTTGCAGAGGTGTAAGCTCTTCGGGTAAGTGACGAATCTGAGGCTAACATTTTCCCCTTAATATACTAAATTCACTTTTCTATTTATCCAACTTGGATATCTTTCAGAACTCCATGTAGATGATGATCATAGAAAACCTTATATTGCTAGCTGTCGTCATTGCTTAGCCAATTTGTGATCCATCAGGCTTGGTTCCATCAGGAACCCTTGATAGCTGCATTTTATATCTGTATAATTTTGAGAATGTTTCTTCAAATTTCCAGGGTGGCAATATTTTGCAAACGATATTCTTGGTTTTATTTTTTGTATCTGTTGGTGTTTCTACGGCTGATTGAAGTCTTTGCTTATTGGTTGGTAGTGGTGCAGAAGGGCCTGATTCTCTGATGGGTCTGTGTATTTGGACTCATCAAGCTGAGCCGGGTCTAAATATTTGAGACTGGACCCAACCTCTAAGGACTGTAAATGGGCCTTGTTAAAGGCATGGTTTGGATTCATAGGCCTGTTAAATTGTACCTTGGTCGAAGGGTTTTAGTAGTTCTGACCCCTGCTCAAATCCTCACCTATCTGTTTGCTCATAATGCTCGTACTGAAATGAGTCCGAATGAGGTTAGTGGCTTGTGCACCAGGCGACTTGGTTCATTGGTCACTTTTGGGTACACGTGCCTCATGGAACCATCATGTGCATCATATGATTTGAAGACCATAATATAAAGATCTAATGGTATAAAAGATTGGGAAGGAAAAAACATCTCCAGCATGTGATTGAAAGCAGCGGATGATGCCTTTTAAAATTAACCGCAATTATCTAAATCGCATACACTGTTTAATTTTTTTTAGGCATTGGTTGCTTTGAATCCCATGATAAAGATTTTTTTTGTCCATTCCAATCTTTAACATCATAGGTCTTTAGATCATACTCTTCAAATCACTAGGCACACATGGTCTTCCTAAAAAGTGGCCTGCTCATTTTGAGAAGTAGCTGCTCATTATAGAGACATTATATGAGCTTTCCATTTGATGATCTGGGGTGCAAAAACTAACATGTGCTGTGGCATTAAGGGTGTGATTATATTATTTTTATTTTTATTTTTAAAATTGGTACATAAGTGCTTCCGAACGATTTGAACCCAAACGTGATTCTCTCTCTCTCTCTCTCTCTCTCTCTCTGAAAATGATATTTTTCAAATCATTTAGTTTTGGAATGCCTACTACTCTATTGTCAAATTTTGGAATCCAAACATGTTTCATAGTAAATAAAAAATAAGTTTCTAGTTTGTTAATGTGGGTAAAATGCGACAAATTTGAGAAAATTGTAAAAATTCCGGAAAACTAAAAAGGAAAATTACAAAAAAGATGCACAAATTAAAACTAACGGAAAAATAAAAAATTTGAGAAAAAAACAAGAAAAAATAAGGGAAGAGTCATAAATGAAAAAACGACCTTTTTTCTTTTCTTGTCCTAATGTACTAAATTGGGTATGAGTGGAGGGGCTAAGGATATTATAAAGGGCAGAGACAAGGCTATAATTTAACTAATGTGGGATTAAATTTTAACTAAATGTCGGATTTAGTTGAAATTTAATTATCTACTGAAAAAGTAAATGATTAACACTTTAGTAACGCCGTTTGTACTCGAGCTGTCAGGTATGCAATGCCAATTATAAAACTATAGACAAATATTTAATTCATCAAAATATTTCCAACCTTCATTGAATTTTTATTCCCAAATGGTTTTGTGGGAGGCTTTCTTTTATATGTCCTATTCATTTTTGGGCAATACAATCTGAATAAATATTATGCACAATTATCAGACCCATGTATCTGTCAATGGGTCGGGTCAGGTCATATTTTGGCTGCCCAATCGTGCTTCCTGATCTGACAGGTCAACGGCAAGCCCAATCCGACCCAATGAGTCAAGTTTATGTGCCCAACCAGCCAGATTGGCTGGTTGATTGTAGGTCCAACCCAACCCACTAACAGCGCTACTCATGTATTTTGTCTTGGTGTTTATATCAACCTAGGGTGCAGATTCGGTTAATCAAACCGAAACCGAAATTTTGGTTTCCAGGTCGGTTTCTATAAAATTGAACCCTAAACGAAATATTTTGGTTTTGGTTAACAGAAAATTTCAATTTCAAATCGAAATCCAACTAAACCGATCCGTTTTTGGTTTTGGTCAGTTCGGTTCACTCAATTTACGTTTTTTCTTCATTTATTTAAAATTTTTTTTCCCTTTCTTTCGTCTTTCAGTTTTTATTGGTTTTCTCATCCTACCCAACTGGTTTTCCGTTGTTAGGTACCCAAATTGAAACTGAACCAGGCCGAATAAGTTTGTTTTGGTGTCGGTTTTCAACTGATCTCAGTTCGATTCAGGCCAATTCGGAAGGCTCCATTTTTTATCGATTTCAGGTTTTAGTTTTCTTTTGCACCCCTACCACCAATGGCCATTATTAGATATAGCTGTGGCGGGCCATAGAATAATTTCTCATAAAAATCACTCTCAATCATATGACGCATGCAGACTGGAGAGAAGTGAGTAAGTAACGAATTTGTATATGTAAGCGTGTCTTCTTTGTCACGAAAATATTCTTCCTTCTCAACTCGGTTTTGCTTGCTTGAATCTTTTACTGCTTTTGATCAAACAATAGAATTTATTTTTATTCTAATCTTCACCCTAATAGATCTTGAGATTATGTTCCTACTATCAGACAGTCTAAATTTGATTCTACATGGAACACATCCCGAAAAGTGATATGAGAAGCGAGTTTAATGTATGCCCATGATCATGTTCATTTTTTTGTGATGTAGGCTATGTGAAGTCAAAATATAACTGTTTGATGGTTGGCTGTGATCTCAAGATCTATTGAGTAGAAGATTAGAACGAAAAACGATCTCTATCATCTAATTCAGCACAGTCAGATTGAGAAGGAAAGTTTTTGGGTTGTAAACAAAGGTACCCTGTGTATAATGGTGAACCATTAAGTTGGGCAGTGACCCGGTACCACCGAATCGCCCAACTCGTGGGAGACATAATGTAAGGTTCAGGTGCCCTTATCTCTTAGTGGCAGTTTCAGTATGGGGCCTACGGGCAATAGAATGATTAAAGGTGCAATAGCCCCACAAGTGAGTCTTCCCACCCACGAGGGGAACACCTTGAAAAAATTCTCTTGTTTTCTTCTCTTTATGTGACAAATGATTCCAGCATATCTCACTTGTTTTCTCTTCAACTTTATTAAATTAAATCTACCCAATTTTGATTGAAAAAATCACCTTGCTGGGTTGGGTCCCAATCACACAATTGTCTTCTATCTTTTTATTACTTCATTGATTAAACAACAAAAGATATGGCTTCTTAAGGTGATATTATTCCTAAGCATAATTTTGTGCTTAGAGCCGCCAAAATCATGGTGATAACCCACCGCTTTAGGTTTTTGATTAAAAAAAAAAAGTAACATAAACACTACGAATTGATTGTATTAAAGTTTCACCAAACCCGGAGGTTAGGTGATTGATTTGAGCGGAACCATTATGTTGTGTTTGGATAAATTTTTTTATTATTAATCTTACATTATTCCATTGATTATTAGCTCGCAGAAACCGACAGGATTTCTTCTTTTTGAATAATTTTTCACTATTTAGTCAGATTGACTAAACTCAACAAATTGAAATTTGGGGAGTTACCCTTGTATTCATTCGATGCACAAGTGACATCCAATCAGTAAAAAAAATGACGTATTTGTTAATTAGATTCTTTGGATTTTGTCATTTTCCTATTTCCAAACAAACCCTAAAAGAATTATTAAAAATTCAGGTTATATTTTCATGATTTTGGCATCACCACTTAAAGAAACAATTGGGTCATGGTTATTAAATTTGGACCAAACCCGGGGGAGTATTGATTGATTTAAGCGAATTATTGAGAATTCCTGTTATTTTGTGATGATTTGGCTCGGCCACTCTTAAAGTGACGATTGGGCCATGATTATTAAATTTGCACCAAACTTGGAGTGTTGATTAAATCGAGCGAACCCATTACTGAATTATTGAGAAGTCGGGCTATTTTGTCGTGATTTGAAGTGACTACTCTAAGAAACAATTGGACCAACGGTTATTAAGCTCGCACCAAACAATTGGTTATTAAGTTCGAAATCGACTGTGTACTTTGGAAGAAAAACTGTCATGCGAATAGGAAGGTTCAGAGTCGGAAAATAAAAAGTTTTGTTGGAGGAGTGGAAAGAGGAATTTAATCCCTTTTCATTTTTATATGCTTTCAATAAATCAATCATTTGGGGATCATCTTTTATTTGGAGGCTTTGGCTCTTCATATTTTTCTTCTTATTTTTTTTTATTTTAGGAGTAGAATATGAGAGTTTTATTCTCTCATTGGTGAGTCTTTTTTTCCGAGGAGATCGATTCTACAAAGGCTTTTTTACAATCCATAATTATTTATGAAACGATTTTGGTCACTGGTTTTACCGACGTTTTGATGACTTCGTTGTTACGCGAACACATGCACTATTTTTACGTCATGAGGCATTATTTAAAAGTTTCGATTGCAGCGATGTGTGAAGCTTTTGGTCGGTGTTTGCCCCCGTTTTCAACGTAGTGGGAGTTTTTGTGGATTGTGAGTTTGCCGGTGGCGTCTCTTCGGATGGATCTTCGGTATTGGTTACCGGCGGATCTTCAGGATGGTGGTGGAATTTTGAATTCTTACTTTACTTTGAAGGTTTTTGAATTTTGCGTCGGTATTAGATGAGTCTTAGATGTTATTCAATGTATTTTACGGTTAGTTATTCTAACTACCACTATTGTAGTCCACTACTATGTAACCGTTCTACATTTCAAATGAAAAGGATAAAATTTCAACTCAAAAAAAAAAAATAAAATTTGAAACCAGTATTTTTTTTTTCTGAGATGAAACTTTTATTCTTTTCATTAGAAATAAAGAACAGTTATAAAAGAAATCCCAAATGAACGGTTATAGAGAATGCCACAATCCAAAGAGTGGTAGTTACAATAACTAAAATTAAAATACATTGAATGTCATCCAAGATCCATCTAACAATGACACGGAATTCAGGGACCTTCAGAGTAAGATAAAAATTTGAGAATTCTCCACTATCCTGAACATCCGTCGATAACTGACATCGAAGATCCATCCGAAGAGACACCATCACCACCGGCAAACTCACAATCCACAAAAACTATCACCACGTTGGAAACGGGGGCAACAACTGACCAAAAGCTTCACACCTCGCTTCAATCGAAGCTTTTAAGCAATGCCTCATGGCGTAGATATAGTGCATGTGTTCGCGCAAAAATGAAGCCACCAATATATGGTAAAATCCATGACCAAAATCGTTTTAGAAATAAGTGTGGATTGCAAAAAAGCCTTCATAAAGGTGATCTCTTCGGAAAAGAAGACTCACAAAAAAAAAGATAAAACTCTCATATTTTAACCCTAAAATAAGAAAAAATAAGGAGAGAAAAATTGAGAGTCGAAGCCTCCAAGCAAAAGACCACCACTAAATGATCGATTTATTGAAAGCATAAAGAAAAGAAGATGAAAAGAGATAAAATCCCCCCTTCCTATCCCCTCCCATAAAATTATCCTTTTCCCCACACCGACTCTCAAAATCGCCAAGAGAGTATAGGGATGTCTTCGAAACCATTATCTTATGTTTGAATAAAAATATGAAAAATGGAGGAAGCGATTTATTAATCTTATATTTTGTCATAGATTAGCATACAGAAATCTAATATTGATAATTTAAAAATTATATTATTTCGTTTCATATTTAAAATTTTCGAGGTCTCGACAAATTGACAATTCAAGGTTTACCCTTGTACTCTTACCTTGAAAAATAACAAAAAATCAAAATATATTTTTAATATAAAAGTTGCATCCCTTCTAAAAAAATATATAAGTTGCATTCAAATGGTGGAAAATGACATATTTGTAAATCGGACCTTTCAGATTCCTTCATTTTACCATATTAACAAATTATTCTATTTTGTCATGATTTGAATTGATGACTCTAAGCAACAATTGGACCATGGGTATTAAATCTGCACAAAAAACTGTGAATTGTTGATTGATTAGAGTTAATCATTTAGCCAATTATTGAGAATTCCACCTATTTTGCCATAATTTGGCTTGGTGATCGGCTAATTATGAACATTCGCCCGAGATAAATAAATGAAAACCGTTTAGAAGATTATAAAATTTGCTTTACAAAGTGACAAATTAAATGACAGCTACGGGCATGTGATAAAGCTACAAATATGTTGTTGTGTGGTTGGGCCACTTGTGACGGGGTCATGCGGCGCAGCCATTTGGGCTAGCCGTAGGGCCACTTGTGCTCCGCGAAGGAGCGCTATTGGGGAGAAGCCGAAGCATCGTAGCGCGACACTAAGTCATGAGGGTTGCATCATCGATGGGCTCCGAGTGTGTTGATTTGGTGCCTGGGACACGCGATGTGATGCCGACATGGCACGCGACATCTTGGTGCTATATAGGGGTTGAGACTTGGGCGCGACACGACCGCGACATGGTCAGGTGGGCTAGCAATTCAGGGCATTGCGGTGTGAACAATAAAGTATGTCAAACCAAGAGGTTTGAGGTCCTTTCGTCATTTAAGTCAAGTTACTGTTTTACCTTTATATAGGGGGGACATAAGTTCGGAGTCCCCCGACCCAACACGTGCACTAGTCTTGTGGGCTTATGTGCGTGCATCCGGGCCATGCTTGGAGCGTGATCGTCCTAGCTACGTTGTGTACTAGGGCCACAGTATTGGGGTGGTTTCCAACCACCTCTGTGGTGCGAGTCTTAGCCCAAAGGGGGCTCGATATATCCTCGTCGCTATCTATCGCATTATCTATCGTGATTGCCTATCGCATTATCTATTATGATTGCCTATTGCATTCTCGGTCGTTGTCGCCGTCCCTGACCTGCTGCGTTGCTTCACAGGTGAAGTACTAATGCAGAGGTCGAGTTGAAGCTTGAACAAGTTAGGCATCATACTCTTCATAGCATCTGAGAATCTGCACTACGTTGCTCAGTTGCGAGTTTGAATTAGGCTGACTTAGCGCATTGGGCGTTGAGTGCCGCATGGTCTGACATTGCTGGACGAGTGATCCCGTGACATTTGGTATCAGAGCCATCAAGAATGGCAGACATGGAAGGGACCGGTGGTAAACAGAGAACAAGAGAATGTTTGGACAATTTGAAAACTCAAGCGGATTCGGTGGTCGAGCTTGTAACAAGCCATAGAGAACGGCTGAACAGGCTAGATGAAAACCATGTCACTATAGCGGAGAACGTGGAGATCATCGTTGAGGACACGAGGGGGACCGTAGAAGCTCTTCGTATACAGATAGAGGGCCTGACGGCAAAGGTCAACGTCCTGATGAGGGCTATTGGTTCTGGGGAGGTGCCCCAACCCGAGGCCCCACGAAAGGTGAAGATACCAGAGCCGCGATATTATAGAGGATCTCGCGATGCGAAGGAATTGGAGAATTTCTTGTGGGACATAGAATAATATTTCTGTATCGTTCCACCAGCCACAGAAGCTATGAAGGTAGTTACAGTGACGATGTATCTCGATGGTGATGCAAAATTATGGTCGCGTAAGAGGTATGAGGATATTCAGTGTGGACGTTGCGTCGTCGACACATGGGAGGATCTGAAGAAAGAGTTGAAAGCTCAATTCTTACACGAAAATGTCGACTTCATCGCTCGATAGAAACTACGGAAGCTGCAGCACACGAGCACCGTGCGAGAATACGTGAAGCAGTTTTCTGTCTTGATGTTGGACATAAAGATATGTCCGAAAATGATAAATTGTTCTACTTCCTTGAAGATCTGAAGCCATGGGCGCAGACAAAATTGAACAGGAGAAGAGTACAGGATCTAGCAGCTGCGCAAGCAGCAACGGAACATTTGACCAATTTTGCATCGATGGGCCAAAATGATAAAAAGCCGCAAGAGAACAAGGATGCTCAGAAGAACCAGAACAAAGCCAACAAGGGAGGCAAGAATGGCTCATTCGACAAGAAGCCGCATGGTAAAGAGTCTTATGCCAAGTCATCCAAGTCATCCAATAAAGCGCCAGAGTCAAGTTGCTTTCTATGTGAGGGCCACATTGGGTGAGGGATTGCCCATTGAAACAGTCCTTGAATCCTCTTATGATCACTACAAGTACTTCATCTACTGATTTAGAGGAACCGAGAATAAGCCCTTAGGCTGTTGAATGCCATTGAGGGACATATTGTGGAGGAGAAAATAGTTAACCCCAAAGGTTTGATGCATGTCGACGTGTGCATCAACGAAAAGAATACTCATGCCATGGTTGACACGGGCGCGACACATAACTTCATTTCGGGTAGTGAAGCAAGTCGCTTAGGATTGAAACTGGAGCAAGACTCTAGCCGTATGAAGATCGTGAATTCCGAAGTGTGTCCCATAACTGCTAGAGCAAAGGATGTATCTGTGAAGTTCGGATCGTGGACAGGAAAGTCCAATTTTATGGTCGTGCCGATGGACGGTTGTCAGGTGATCATTGGGTTAGAACTACAGCAGCTCACGAAGGTTATACCCATGCTGTACCTCAATTCAGTATGCATCCTTGGGGAAGGGCCCCTTTGCATGATTCTCAATCCTTTTTAAAGATGAGGCATGACGGTAGTCTCAGGTTACTGAGCTTGGAACAAGCTCACCGTCATATATCAGTTCAGAACGATTGAAAGAGATGAAGGGGAGACTACTTGCATGACAATAGCAACATTCTGTACACAAATGAAAGAAGACACAGCAGCAGGAATTTTGTGAAAGTTTGTGCATCCAGGGTTGGACAGTTTCAGGATGGTTGACCGAGCAGCGGTCAATTTTTGAGTTTCGTTAAATATTACAAGCAGTTCATCTTAAGGCAATTGAAGATCTAAAATTGGTGGTCATGGGTGACCATGTGTTGAAACTACGCATCCACTCCGAGCCATTTTGTATAGCGAGTGATAGTATCTAGTTTAAGAAAATGAGATAACTGCGACAGTGCCAGCACAGTTAAGAGAGGCCAGCTCCCTGGGTTCTATCTCTGTTTAGCCAAAAGTTGGGGGGTTCGGGAACTTTCTTCCAGGCAATTGAGAGAATCGATTTTTACAACTTCCTTCTAGTTAGCTTTGAGGGCGTTAGCGGATGTAACAATTGGGGGAACCATTCGCCACCATAAGGCCACTTGTGCTTCGCTTAGGGGAGCTGCTGGGAAGAAGCCGGAGCATCATGGCGCGACACTAAGCCATGAGGGCTGCATCATCGATGGACTTTGAGTGTGTTGATTTGGTGCCTGAGACATGTGATATGGTGCCGGCAGGGTACGCGACATCTTGGTGCTATATGGGGGTTGAGACTTTGGCGTGACACGGTCGCGACACAAATGCGACATGGCCAAGTGGGCTAGTAATGCGGGGCGTTGCGGTGTGAACAGTAAAGTATGTCAAACCAAAGGATTTAAGGTCCTTCCGTCATTTGAGCAAAGTTACTGTTTTACCCCTATATAGGGGGGACATGAGTTGGGAGTCCCCTGACCCAACATGTGCACTAGCCTTGTCGGCTTATGTGCGTGCATTTGGGTCATGCTTGGAGCGTGACCGTCCTAGCTACGTTGTGTACTAGGGCCATCGTGTTAGGGTGGTTTCCAACCACCTCCGCGATGCGGGTATTAGCCCAAAACACTGCTTAGGTGCCATGTGGAGCACAGGTGGATGGTATAGATCAATATTTAAAAAAAAAAAAATCGATTTTTTTTTTTAAACCTACAAGTCAAAGTTTGATGGGTTTCATTGGTCCACATTCTACGGTTAAAAAAATATACGGTGGAGATGAGTTTTCAATTATATTTTTTTTCAAAGATAATCTAAGCAATGCACTCGAGCTCCACGTGGTACCCAAAACACTGCTTAGGTGCTACGTGGAGCACAGGTGGATGGTATAGATCAATATTAAAAAAAAAATATATCGATTTTTTTTTTTAACCTACAAGTCAAAGTTTGACGGGTTTCATTGGTCCACATTTTACGGTTAAAAAAATACATGGTGGAGATGAGTTTTCAATTATATATTTTTTCAAAGATAATCTAAGTAATGCACCCGAGCTCCATGTAGCATCGAAACAATATTTTGAGTGCCACATGGAGCTCCACATTGAAGCTTAGAGGATAGTGACCGTCCTCCCATGGAGAACGGATGGACACCTTTTCATATATATATATATATATATATATATATTATTCAACAACATTTATAGATCAATTTTTTTTTAAAATGAACTCAAAAAATTGAGTTTTAAAATTAGAAGTCAAATTTAAATGTGATTCAAGGATATGAACTTTATAATCCAAAAAAATACTGGGTGGAGATATTGTTTACAAATTTTCTTTTTTAGGACTTTCATGTGATTCTCTCTCTCTCTCTCTCTCTCTCTCTATATATATATATATATATATATATATATATATATACACTAATGGAGAGACGGGATGTAGGTGACAATCAGGTAAAACCTTATGTATATAAACTTATTTATGCCCTTTCATATAAATATATTTAATAATATAAATCAATTGCTTACAAATACCTACAATCATTAGATGAATCTCTTATATGCAATGTCCAATGGTTCAAAAGCACCAAAGAAGGGTCCTCCAAAAGGACCTGATCAATGCCCCTCATGAATCAAAATATCATCCGATACCGATACGTATTGATTTTAGACCATAATGATACGGTAAAATAGGTTTTTATCGCTCCCCTTAAAAAACAATCAAATTATCGTTTAATGTATCGTTCGTATTGTCCGTCTCGTTTAATGTACTATTCGATAATTTTAAATTATCGATTTTAATGTTTTTTTTTTTTTTTTTTTTGGGGGGTGGGGGGGGAATCGAAAAGTATCGTCCGAAACCGATACGTATCGATTTTGGAGCTGGACGATACGTATCGAAAAATCGAGATTTTGATCTTTGATGCCTCTCCCAACTTTATATCCAATTTTTATAGCCTCAAATAATGGTGGGCTACTTATGTCATGAGTAGGAATAATTATGGGTGCATTTAATTATTTCATGTGGAATCATTAGAGGTGCGTTTGATTGGTCGTAGCCTCAATGCATGTGTGGGTGCTACCAGTCTAATGACATGTATGTGCATTATCTATAATTCTTATGTTAGTGACGCTCCTGACCCTCATGTAAACACAAAATTTATGTTTAAATGATGTTACACCTGCAATGATTTAAGATGTAGGTGATTTGTACTGTCAAAGTGATTGAAAACAAATATGAAAATGGTGTTTTAGGAAAATTTAAACTATCCTATTTGTGGACTATAATATCAACATTCCTTTTAGGTTTAATAGTTGATATTAGAGTTCATCAATCAGATAGTTCACGTCAACTGATCAGCATATTTTATTGGGCTAATAGATTATCACTTGGACAATTTGGATTGATCATAAATATATGACACATGACATAATGATTAATCACACTTTAATGGTGTGAGATAAAAAGTCTAATTTTAATCATATAAGATTACTTAAACACCATTTGCTATTTAAATATGAGTAAGGAGCCATTATCCCAATTCTTATATATTAAGGGTTGGACTCATACCACTTTTGGCTAGGTGTAGTCCAAAAGTTGCAATTAGTGTAAGGTTAAATGGGCCATCGAAGATATTTTCCGGCATTTTCATGTAGCATGCATTTTTAGGTAATACTTGAGCTATCGGGAGCCACGACAATTGATAGATCAGGCATTGCTTAGAAACGTTGGGTCCGATCGGTTTCGTATCCATTATTGAAAATATGGTGTAGTTAAATTCAATGCATTAAATTTGTAAGGGTTTACTTTATCTCTATGATAAATTTATGCATTTAACTCAGAATTAATGCGGGACTAAACTTCAATATGCCCCGTGCTGGTGGGAGTTAAATTAGGTGACGTGGAAAGGACAAATCTATACATCCAACTCAAAATCAATTGGCTATGAGTAAAGGGGTTCAAGATATTATGAGGAAAGAGACAAGACTATAATTTACCCAATTTCGAACTAAACATTAACACGCCCCTTACACGTGTTGATGGGATTATGCCTAGTTACGTGGACAATTTAATTGTTCTGATACCATGATAAATTTGTGCATTTAACTCAAAATCAATTGACTATGATTGGAGAGGCCCAATATATTATAAGGGAGAGACAATGTTATATTTTACCCAATGTAGGGCTAAAGTTCAACACTTTGAGTCAAGAAATAAGGGCAAAATAATAATAATAATGTTTTTTTAAACAAAAAACCTATATGCTAGATGACTGTCCATCCTAAAACAAGTATTGTTTTGGCTTTTTGGGTGCCACATCCTACATGACATGTGATCTGGAGTTCGGGTGTAGCCTCAATCCGATCAGCCCTAATAGGACGTGATTATTGCAGACGATAGGCAGGTTTTGTGTAAGCAAAGTGCAAGTACCTGACGTGATTGACTCTCTGAATCTGCATTGTTTGGTCCCCACTACACTTGCTATCAATTACATTACACCACATTAGCTGTCTGCACTTTACTTGCACAAAACCTGCCTGCCATATAATATTGTACAATTGGAAATGTGATCAAATACTGTGCAAACTACAACGAATAAAAAGGGAAAATGTGGAACTATGCATGCTAACTTTTAACCAAAGTGCTAGGTCCCACTCATAATCACAAAATAGGGGTTCGGTAATAATTCGGCAAAGTTAAAATCTGAAAAAATCTGGCCAAATTCGAGAAGTTCGGGAACAATTCGGAATATATATATATATATATATATATATATATATATATATATATATATATATATATATATATATATATATAATATAATTTTATGATTTAGATATATATTAAAAAAAATTTAATATATTTTTGAGTAAACTAATAAATTATTAAATTATTTGGATATGAATACATAATTATTAAATTAGCGTCGTTACACATGACGTGAGAGAAAGAGAGATGAGAGAGGAGGAGGTGGCCAGCGTGTTCAGAGGTGGTTGGCAGTCGCTCGGCCAACTTGAGAGTTGAGAGAAATGAGAGAAGTTCACTGGTTCAGCCATCCAGAGTCGAGAGGACAGAGAGGAGAGTTTGAGATGGGAGAGACAGAGAGAGGGAGAGGAGGGTTTAAGTTTTAGCTTTTTACTTTTTACTTTTAGATATAAATAATAAAATATGAAAATGTGCTTTTAACTTTTAAGTTATCACAAAGGTAACTTGGCGTGTAAGCTTATAAGGAGCCGATTTCGGTGATGTTTGCAAACTTCATGAATAATTCAAAAAATTCGCGAACTTTGGTGATGTTCATGATTTTTTCAAAATTTCGTTAATAATTTGTGTTCTATTCGTCTCTCAAAAAAATCGTGAACTATTCGTGAATTATTCAATTATTTAGAGAATTTTGTGACTATGGTCCCACTAACTTAACGAGCCAATCAACAGTGGGCAGTACATGCTAGTTATAGTAAAGGACGGTCACGGATTTCGTACATTGTGTGATCTGACGTGGAGAAGGAGCCACGAATCTAAATGTGCCAAGTCAGCATCCCTACTCTACGGAATGGTGGATGGGGTGTGTGAAACAGGGTAGGAGATATTATTCCTTTGGGTTGTGAGGGGAGCCAAATAAAGTGGTGGGCCAGCCGAATGTCCGAAGCAGAGGCCCACCACCCAGTCCTTATTAATGGACCAATCACCAAAGTCCAAACCACCTGAGCCTATGGCTCGGCTTGGGTGCAGCCGCTAGAAATATTTTATGCTTGGGTACCTCTATTTGAGCCCACCACTTTGTTGGTGACCGCTTGATTGCCTTAAATTTCACGATTTTGATCATTTTTCATTCCGATATTCGACACAAAGAATTTTGAGATTATAAGCTGCCATTAGACGATCAAGGCATGGGTCAAAATTTCGTCCGATACCGATACGTATCGGACGATACGTATCGGTTTTGGACTGGGACGATACAGTACATTCAATGTTCTGTATCGTCCATTTTGTATACTTATGCCCAGACGATACATTCAATGTATCGTCCGATATTTTACTATTCCGATATGTATCATCCGATACGTATCGATTTTGAGCTCGGACGATACGTATCAGATACCCGGCATTTTGGCCCATGGATCAAGGTTTTGATTCCATGTAACATAGATTCCAAAACGTGACTTTAAAATAACATTTGAGAGTGATGTATGTCATATAATTAGGGCTATCTTTTGAAATTTGTGCTATGTGGAATTAAAATTTAGACCGACTAATGATACGCTCATGATATCAAGATCTATTGTGTAGAAAATTGAAATGAAAAATGATCACAATTATCTATTTAAGACAATCAACTGGTTTTATCGTAATCACCGAGTAAAGGGGTGGGCTGATTAAAAGAGAAGTGCTTTATTTTTTTTTTCAGCCCACGGACCTCAAGATCCATTGGAGTAAAGTTAATTCCATAGTGGAATAAGCGAGGGGGTCGATTTTCAGATTTGGTGCTTGATCGAACAACTGGCCATTATTTAGTAGGGATAATTAGAGAAATATGCCTCAAAAATAAACTTTTTAGTAAAAAAGATTCAACTTCAAACGTTTTAGAAAAACGGTGATTACACGGATTTTGGAACTTCAGAAAATCTTGAAAGCACCTTTTTAAAAAAAAACACTTGTAAAAACACATTGCTTTCACGGTTTTCTGAAGTTCCAAAATCCATGAAAGCATCGCTTTTCTAAAACGTTTGAAGCCGGGTCTTTTTTACTAAAAAGTTTGTTTTTGAGGCATTGTTTTCTAAAGTGCCCTTATTTCTAAGGGCACCTCTTTTTTGTCGGCCGATTTTGTCTGGTCCTATCTGCCTAACACCTGTACTTAGAACGGCTGGCCAATTTTAGACAGTGGAACAGGGAGAAGGGAGGTCGTGCCCATTCTCTCTCCAGGTACCAGCATCCACGTAGTCACCTCTTGAGCACATAAAAAAGTAGATAATTTGACAATGGGGCACTTTAGAAATTTAAAAAAAATAGTGTTTTCACGATTTTCTGAAATTCAAAAATCCGTGAGAGCAGATTATTTAAAACATTTGAGGTGAGGCATATTTTATTAAAAAGTTTATTTTTAAGGCATGTTTCTCTAATTATTCCTTGATAAATAATGGGTATCCAGCCTCTTAATTGGAGGCAACAATTATTGGAAGGAGTTCAACCTTTTGATGTTGAGATCGAAGTGCCTTATATCATTTAGATATGGGACGATCCGTTTTACAATAGGCTAGTGCTCTTGAGATGGTGATTGCATGAATTGGCGCACCTTGTTTACGGAAAATGATAGGTCATGCCGCCAAGGTGAGGTATTGTAACACATTGGAGGGCCCCGACAACGCTTCAGCACACCACCCTGCATTTGGAAAGTTTGATGGAGGGTGATTCATCGGTAAATATCGGATTTGCCTCATCTATTGAGGCACATATGAGTAGGGCGGGATGTATTAACAACCAGGAAGAAATAAGCCCTTCTCGGTCGAGATGACTTCAATATCAAAAAATATATTGAAGTCGTCCAACCTCATTAGCTATTTATCCTAAAAAAAAAAGTCTACAAAAAAATTAAGAGGAATATTTTCCGAGTTTGGAACATGCAAGAACATTCAAGCTATGAAAACAGAATTTATATACAGAATACGACTGTGCATGTGGCCATTGAAGATGGTTTGGGCTGTTATAGAAAAAAAAGAAAAAAAAGAACAAGATGGGTTGGGCTTATCCATCAAAACTTGAAACAAATCCTATACAAAAAGTTGAAATCAATAATTTGAAAACAGGATCGGACCGGAACGGTTAGTCCCACCTGGTGAATCGCCCTGTTCGGTTTGACTAAAAACTCAGCCTACCCTTTTTTTTATTTTTATTTTTCATGGAACTCAACTTACTCTTTTCGTTCTAATTAAAAAACTAAAGTTTTGATTTTTTAGGGGTCAGAGTGTGAGCCGCTCTGCCCTTAAATAGTTTGGTTCACCCGATCAAAGTGAATCGGTCCGATTTATCATATTTTATTTAGTTATTGTTTACTTCAATTTTTTAGAAGGAAACACGCCGTTTTATGGGAATAGAACCCAAAACGTATTAAGTAAAAATACCCAAGCCCTAATACCTAAGTCCTAATTCCAAAATGCAAACCATCAAATTCCAATGTAGTTGCTATCTTTGAAACAATCAGTCTTAATGTATTTGTTTCGAAATTATATACATACAATTTTATAATTATATTATTTAAAATTTTTTTGAATCAACCAATATGACTGGGTTGAACCCGATCCTACCAAACAAGCGCCTTTGTAGATTAAGTGTCTACTCCAGTTTTTAAATAAGGGAGCCATTACTTGCACTCGGAAACTTGGCCCTTGAACCGAGTTTAAAACAAGGACTTACAAGTTTGGCGACCTCTACTATATGAAAACACCATCTAAATCGTTGGATTTAGAGCCTGTCATTTAAAAATATTAAGTGCAAAAGATTAGCATGAAATATATTCTTCATCATGTGATTAAATATATTCAAAAGCTATTATTTGATTCAACGGTTGACAACAATAGATTATATGATAAATATCGAATTTTGCTTCAATCTTATCCACTAAGGATTTATTGACCCAAATTACATTTTCACATATCACAAGTCTCTAAAATACAAAGTCTTTCTTTAACTTCGGTGCAAGGGCTATATTTCCAAGTGCAAGTAATGCTCCCCTTAAATAATTGATCAAAATAGTAAAAATAACAAACAAGCAGGTGAAACTAGAAAAAATATAACATCGACTGAGAATTAAGTTGGAGAGAACTGACACAAATGAATTACTCGTTATTATTAACATCACGATTCAATAGATCAGTCCGATTTGGTATAAGAAGTGAATTATTAGTTAATACAAATTATTTCATTTTAAATAAAATAGAAATAATATAGACAAATAATTTGAAAATAAAACCTTATGATTTTTAAGTTTTGCCACTAACTAAACGGGTTAACTATGGCTCTAATGGGTAGTTTTCCTTTGCATTTTTTTATATTAAAATTTATAAATTTATATTATAAAATTAATACTCACCTTATTCTTAGCGAATTGGGTTCACACCCGATAGTAACTAATTGCCAATTTATAATGGAGCGAATCAACAACTAAGTAACTTAGACGAGAAGGAAAGAGAAAAGGTGAAATCAACTCAAATCAAGTGGAGCCAAGCTGACGAGGACACCTCAGTGTGCATGATAGAGAAAGGGAGAGAGAGAGAGGGGGTGTAATGCGCTCTACGTGGAGTCCAGAAAATACGTCAGCGAAACTACCCCCACTGTAAGCTACGCACCACATGAACTGCTACAACTAACCCATCCCTCCAAAGCCACAACCAAACTAATTATCACACCGAAAATGCCCCTCGTTGACTTAATAACATTGCTAACAAAAAAATTAACATTGCTGTATTTTGAAATTATTAGTTATCAATAGCATAGATATCTAGCGTATGGATTATAGAGAAACTCCAGTGAGCAAGGCGTCTGTGAGAAGTAATCAATCCAAGGCAGTGTTTGGGATTGTTTTTTGGGGGTAAAGTACTTAAAAGAGCAAGTTTAAATTGGAGACAGAAATTATGCTCTTTCACACTACGAAAGAGTTGAGAGTACTTTCAAGTTTCAAACAAATACACTCTCAAGCTAAAGTGTTATGCACGAGAGTTGATCAACACATTTATGTGTCACAACTTAAAATTCTTATCCGATCTTGAGTGCCTAGAATTCCATGTTATAATACTATACGCTTATTAAGGCGATAAGTAGATATACATATAATTCATTTCTCAACATAGACGCTAAGATCGAGACATTTCAATAATGCATTTAATAATAAATGGCTTAAAAATAATAGCGGAAAGCATAGATGACCATAAATAAAGTAAATCATAATCATGCATCTAAGATATGAAATAAATCAAGTTTCACATAAGATAAAATGGTCTCATAAGATGTATTGAAAACAAAACAACTGAAAGTATGACAAGCAAAAAATAAAAGTCTAGAGCTAAAAGAACTCTCAAATCTCTAATAGTCCGCTGGGTCTACGCTCTCATTCAGGTGATAGCGGATGTCCTAATCTACATAAGTCGCCTCAAGTACAACTACCTCCACGTCATCATAGGCAGGATAATAGGAGTCTTCACCTAAAACTATTAGATTTTAGGGAGGGGAGTGAGTTTACTTAGTTGCATAAACTGAGTGGGTTACACAATCGATCTACTATAACTTACTCAGGTGATCGTGTGTACAATCGCTTAAGTTGTGGTGCATTTTGAAGTAAAACTAAACATTACTATATGATGTCAAAAATATCTAATACCTCATAACATATCATGTCAAAATTGAAAGGCATATCATAAAATGAAATATACATGATGCTTCTATTTCTTTTTCTTTTTTATCTGTCTTCTCAATTTAACATACGTGACATATCTGAAGTCTTATTATTACTCCATACGCCTATACAACGTACTTCATCTCTTACTTATCTTAATTAAATTACCTGTGCCAGGATCGCTGCTCGAGCCTACCACGCGAAGTCCACGTGTAGATAACCACCTAACTTCTATATCATAACATAAATCACCATCCAGCCAGATGAGATTGCACACATCGGTAATAATAGTATCTCTTTAGTTCTAGACAAAGCTAACATATTATCCTTAAAACTCGTCTTGGCTGCAGACATTGGGCCCTTATGGTGGTTCTTAAGATATGACACTTGTAGAACTTAGTTCATGCTCAGTTGGCCTTCATAACATGTCTTAATATATATTTATTCGGTTATGGGCTTATGTTCTTGCCCCATTTTCATATTGACTTGGGCTTAAGTCATTACTTTCTTAATATATCAGTATCTTAACATATTCATTTCTTATCTTTTTCTCGTAACTTCATTAGAGTGGGACACAATGCTATAGGCTTCACTAAATTACGCTTTTCAAGGAACGAGTTTCGTACTAGCATGGATATATTTCGTTTGATAGTCTATACTCCTACAGAGGTGTTGCATCTGTACATAAATGCCTACATTTTAAGTTTCACATAATCGTGAAAGAAACCTCATCACGGCAAAGACTTATATCATGTAGCATGTCTTATTCTTAATTTATCATGCGATTGTCCTAACATAGTTTTCTACATGAAGCATGTCACGTGATAAAGATGAAGCATATAACAAAAAATGAAACTATAATATGCACCCTAAGCATTGCGTAAATATAATAAAAATTAACAAGAACATAACACATGAAGCATTAAGTAAAAACATTGAATAAGAAATATTTAACCATATTTATTCTATGATTGAAACTAATTACTCTTCAATGGGGGGTGGTCGTATCTATAGGACTTGATGATTGATCGGTATGACGATCGGACTTGTTTCGAATTCTAAAGAGACACACTTGATCAGGCAAGGATCGTAGGAGCTTTAAAAGACGTAATATAAATTCTCATTGTGCCCGAAAGGTCTAAAAACTACAAGATCGAGTCTTGTTTCGCTTAAATCAGGTGTCCCCGCAAAACGAAACTTGAAATCAAAATTGTTAAGAAAAACAGTTCCTTAAGTTGTCAATCTCGACTGATTGTTGTGATTTTAATCTTATTTTACTCGCAAGTGCACGAATCAATTTACAGATAGTAGGTGCAGAGTACGAGATTATTCCCACGAGGATTGGTCAGAAAATTGAAAGAGGAAATAACAACTAACCAAAAGAATTACCACAGATCTAGCACATTATTTAACTAATTTAAAGATTCTGAGAGTTTGATGGATGAGATAAATACTAAATAATAAATTAAAGTTTAAACAGATAATGAAAGATAAAGATTGTAATACTAAATCCTCTCATCGTTGGTTTATCATTCATGCAATATAAATATATGGATTAAGATATGAGATCCTCAAAAAATGTCTAAGTGGAACCACTGGATCCGAAAACACATGAGTTCTAAATTATAGATCTGAGATCACGAAGATATATGATTAATATCTCATGAGTGTATGATTAATACTCACACCTCAGATAGTGGTAAAACCTAATCTCTGGGTAAATTTCACACTACCAATCTAAGATCAAAGAAATATATGATTAACATCTCATGAGTGTATGATTAACACTCACACCTCAGATAGTGGTAAAACCTAATCTCTGGGTAAATTTCACACTACCAATCTAAGATCAAAGAAATATATGATTAACATTCAATAAGTGTATGATTAACACTCACACCTCAGATTGTGATAGAATTTACCTTTGAGATGATAGTGATTAGAATAGAACCATTGCAGATATGAGATCACCGGACATTATTAGCTCTCAGATCTCATATGACAATCGAATTATATCTATATCAATAATAACATCAGGGCCCTTAAAGGAATCTAGCATCTCAATCATAAATTTGTATTATTACGAATGAACGAATGAATACCTCGGATGAGGTTCATTAGATCCTCATCCTCAATAAAACTAGCACACATGATAGAAATAAATGACATAATTAAAATAAAACTAAAAGATAGTATTAAAATATTATAAAATACCTCAACAATTCTAATAGAAGCTTTAATCTAGCTTTAAATTCAACAGATACAATAAATATTCAATAGCAGAAGCAGAAACTAATCTAAATCTTACGCCTAAGGAGAATGAAGAACAAAACTGGAAGGGAAGGAACGAAATGAAAAGTAAACTAGAGAAAAAAAAATACAACTCCAAAAGATCTCTAACTAATTCTTCGAATCTGCTTAAATAGCGTTGACTTCGGAGATTTGAAATTTGAATTCGATCGATCGACTTAAGTGGTCGATCAATCGATTTTGAATTTGAATTTTTTGCGTCTCAATGTTTGAACTCGATTCATCAATACTATACTAGTCGATTCATTGACTTTGCATGTGACAGAGAGTTGCTCTCAGCTCCTTTTGTTCTGTCGATTCATCGACCAAAATTGTCGATTCATTGACCAAAATTGTCGATTCATTGACCACTCTGAATAGTTGAGCCCCGCTTTTCCTTTGCTCCAGTGTTAGTTAACTTAATGCTCTTTTATGCTCCTTAATGCATCCAATGGCCAAATTTGTCTGAAACACTTAAAATTTCATAGATCTTATTAGATAGTTTTCATCGGATGACTAAATGTAGGTTTTAGAGGTGAAATATCATCATATTTCACTACTCATCACTGGTCGAAAATGGGTATCGACCGGTCTAGTTGAGAGAAAGAGGGAATTTTTATAAAATTGATCGGTCGAATTGTGGTTTTGACCGGTCGAGATGAAACAGAGGACCAAAGTCCTTTTTAGAATATAATCACTACTGGTCGAATTGTATTTCGATCGGTCGAGTTGTCTAATAAAACTGAAAAAATTCAATCTCGACTGGTCGAAAATGAGTTTCGACCGGTCGAGATGAAAGGAAAAGAAGTTCCAAAGAAACAGAACTCAACTAGTCGAAAATAAATTTCAACTGGTCGAGATCGAACGGAGACCCAAGTTTTTATATATAATATGAATCTCGACCGATCGACTTTGGATTTCGATCAGCCGAGTTTGAAGTTTCAGGCACAAGTTGGGTTCCTACACATTTCGACATCCTTTTCTTCTTTGATAAATTTTAGGGTTCAATTAGGATTCCTTTTATTCAAAAATACTGAATAAGTTAAGATGGATTGAGAGGCACCCACCTATTGAAGAGTGAATCAATTCTCGCAGCGATTTGGTTTGACAGAGACTGGATTCGAGCAATGATTTACCCGAGTTCCTTTCACGAGAAATATTTTCTTACGATCGGATCTCTACAACGACGAGGAGTCTTGATGGGAGAGATTAGGCTCCAGGATAGGATACACTAGTCGCCGATATGATGGTGGATTGAAAGTCGTGATGTTGTTCCGCCGAAAAACTCGATGGAGATCCGGTGAGGGAGGTGTAATAGATGGTGTTGTTGTGCTTTTGCAGGGAAGAGAGAACAAGAGAGAGAGAGAAGACAATGAAAGGGAAAGAAATAGAGATTGTAAATCTCTCAGTTTTCTATTTATAAGGAAAAGACAATTAGAGGAAGAGCCCACTTTGGTATGTTGACCTTGCTAAAAAGAGCACGAGTCTTTTAAGGATTCTAATTGATTTCAATCAATTCCAAAAATCAATGGATTCAATTACCTTAATTGCTAAGGGTGCTGAATCCTTAGGATTCCGCTACTATCTTTGTGTAAATTGAATTATAATTTGAATTTTCCTAATTTAAAATGTGTGGGCCATGATATGGTGTGCACTCAAGTACCGAGTTTTGATGCTTCGCCCATCTTTTACCATTAAATAGGGTTAAAATAAACCTGGGTCTATAGTGACAAATTTCGTTTTCGGGAATTTTTCGATGGGGGGTCTTTTCGGTACATTTCGGATTAATTTCGATACCTTTCGAAAAAATTTCAGGGATTAAAAATATACAAAAAAATATTTTTAATAAAAAATTTAAATATATAAAAAAAATTACCGAAAAAATAAAATTACCGAAAAGTACCAAAATTTTCCTGAAATTTTCGTTTGACCTCCATTTCACAAAATTTCTGCAAAATTTATTACTATGCCAGGGTCACAACATTATGCCACCTAATCTCATATTTTCTTTTATTTCACACATCTCCAACTAGAGTTTTCTCATGTCATACGATCCTACATCAGAAGCCTCTAGGAGAGATCATAACGAACCTGATTTAATGAGCCACAGGCTCTTACAGAATTTAAAAAAAAAAAAAAAAGAATGCGATACAACAATGATGAGCTTCATAGACTGGCAATGGCCCCTAGCAAACTTGATCAAACGTCATGGTCATTTATCAACAAGTCACTTCATAAGATCAAGGGATAATAGTTCACGCAACCAATCGTATGTTCCTTCTTCAAAATAACATAAAATGTCGGGAGGGTGATAGAGAATATTTATGATTAATAAGAGAAATATACATCTATCTTCATGACGAACCTGATCTAATGAGCCACCGGCTCTGACAGAAAATAAAAAAATAAAAAAACGAGACACGACAATGATGAACTTTATAGACAAGCGGTGACCCCTAGCAAACATAATCAAACGTTATGGGTCATTTATCAACAAGTCACTTCATGAGATAAAGGGATGTTCATGCAACCAATCGGATGTTCCTTCTTCAAAAGAATATAAAATATCGGGAGAGTAATAGAGAATATTTATGATTAATAAGAGAAATACACATCAGTCTTGCGGTTTAGGCAAGATTAAGATGGATTAAGATTTTATAAATATTTTAAAAAGTATTTGGAATTGTCAAATATTTTGCACCCCCCTCTCCGAAAGGCAAAGAGATTCAATTGAATTGATTCACATACAAAGACACATGATTGGATTTGAACTATGTTATAATTGTTTTGCTTTGTATAAGCCTCACAATTTGTTTGAGGGTAGCTTTAAATGGACCCATCGAATCTTGTTGGGCACCTACGCTAAAACATTACTTTAAAACAGATGATGGAAATTGTTTTTCGCTCTAATATTCCACACAAGAGATCTTGAGATCATGATGCACCTATCAGACGGTCAATTTTTTATTTTACATGGCACAGATCCCCAAAACATAGCCCAAAAGTCACGTTTTAGCATAGTGTGTGTCATGATTTTAGAAGATTTTTTTGGATTTTGTGCCATATGGAATCGAAAATTGAACTTCTGATAGGTGTACGATGACATCAAGATCCATTGTGTAAAAGATTGGAGCGAAAAAGGATCTCCACCTTCCTGATTTAAAGCAATCAATGAATTTTAGCGCAAGTGCCTAAGATACAATGGTTGCGTGTAAAGCTACCCTTTATTTGAGGCTTAATTATAACGATAGAAATTAAAAGTTATTAAAACTTTTTATTTTTATTTTTTAATGCTAGGGCGGTAGGGCCTAGGGTGACTAAATAAAAAATCTTTTTTAAAAAAAAGGCTAATTTGAGCAGCGATACAGTGTAGCAGGAACCTACAAGACTACAAGTCACACACACTTTCACGTGCACGCAGTCTTGCGACTCGTTCTCTCCCTGCTAAAAAGCCTCATCTGATCATCTCACAAAATGATGAAGTGCGTAGTGCACACTCATTTTCCACGTGGACAGCCAACATGTAATCATCTGAAGTGCGTAGTTCAAGCAGTGTTTTTATAGCATCTGATTATTTATTGTACAGTGTTACAGGGAGGACATATTTTACGTAGACAAAGTACGGGCCGCTCATGTGGGGCTTTACAATTGGCTGCAAGTGCGACATGGCTCAATTAATGTTGGTAAGTACAATCAGTCGCATCATCTTATTTTTTTTTTAATAAATAGACAGTGGCAATCACTCCACAAAACAAACTTACTCTTACTTTCTTTGCTGAATCTAAATTGCCCAACTAATATTCTATCATTGAAATGTCTCTTCTTAATTAAACATGAAACATTCTGATAAGTGAATGTGAACAGTCGGATTGATAAACTTTAATATCACCTATTAAAATTAACAACAATTGTTCATATAATAGTCAACTGATCGGATGGTTTAAATCTCCTAAAAATATCATTTTTGGGGCCTGCTACACATACTCTACAGTCTATCATGTTGGTGGTTCAGATCACCTACATCTTAAATATTGACGGTGTAAGATTATTTAAATACCATTTGAGTTTTTAAGCCTGCGTTTAGCGTTGTTCTTTGGGAGAATAAAAAGAAGCCCAACCAACTCTTAGTTATTGCAAAGAAATGTGGGGAGAGAGAGGCAATAATGAAAATACCTTTAGTTATTTAGAAAATTTTGACCCGTGCAGTTGTCGTTGGGTGTACGTGTACCTAAAGTCCAACCTGTTAATGCGTACTACGAACAAAAATAAGACACAATCTCAACAAAATAAATTTTGGTAAGCGTTTTTTGTTTTAGAAATAAAATTGGAAAGGAAAAATTAGAAAAGGGCTACAGCAAAAACAATTATAAACCTAGGCCAATTTTGGTAGATTCCTTCTCTCTCAAAAAAAAAATAAAATAAAATAAAATTCCACGCCTGAATCATTGTAGTCGCTATCGAACAATTCTCTTCATAGTGCGTTTTTACTGTACTCGTAGAGTGATGATGTTGTGAAGAGAGAGAGGAGAGAAAAAGAGAGGGTCCCTCTTTCGGATAAGTTTAGAACTAAACAAATCAACAGTTACTTCAAATAAATTAAGTTACAGAAAAACGTAAACAAACATGAGTGGAGAGCAGATTAGGCAACTCCACTACGTAGCTATCTCCTAGAAAAGCTTCAACAAATGACGACATTACCACTAGAAAAAAATGAATGATGCCTTGCCCACATCTTATGGTGCTATACTACATTTGCATCGTCACCCCATTATAATGGATATCTCTATTTGCACCCACTTAAACGCTAACAGCACCCATATGCACTTCCAACACGTGCACGCCTAAAGGTGTACGGTGTAAAGTGGGTGCTCTTAGAGTTTCAATGGATGCAATTAGAGCCATCCTGATATAATTCTAAGTCCTCTTAGGGTAGTTATATTCGCACCTACCCAATTCCTGAAGGCTCATATGAAAATCAATTGATTGGGTTGAATTACATGATGAAGATCAGTTTTCATCCCAATCTTTCACAAGCTTGATCTTAACCGTATAGGCATATCATAAGACCATCAATTTTGAATTCTACGTGGCACAGATCACAAAAGAGCGACTCAAAATCATGTGAGATACATTTCACGTTGTGGGATCTATGCATGTAGATTAAAAACTAACGATCCGATGACAGACCCATGGTGTCGATATCAATCATGTAGAAGATTGGGATGAAAATTGATTTTCATCTTCCGATTCGGCGCAGTCAATAAAGGCGCCCTCAGTAGCCCATTCTATAGTCCTTATGCAATACACTACGGTGATAAATCTTTTCCTTATGCATTCCACTATGATGGTAAACTTTTTTTACAGCTAATGGTGATGCAACCACTTAGCCAACATGCCCCTGTAAAGCTACACCCACCAGTAACATGTACAACCTTTTCATAGCCATTGGATCTTCATCTCACAATGGTAGTTTGGTAATATTACGAGGTGTATGGTGCACAATATTCTCGTCCCTCCCACAAGTCCACAACCACTTTTCACATGTACACAACAACCTGAGGGAATAAATGTGGTGTGCAAATAACAAAAAGTGATGGGGAAATAGCATTACTCTATAAATACCCACCCCTCCGCTTCCCATATCATCATCGTTTCTCTCGCTTAGCTCTTCTTTACCCCTCTCTCTCTCACCTTAGAGAAACAATGAGACCCAATAATGGCTTTAACAACACAACAGCTACTATTCCACACTCCCAATGGCATTCACCCGTTCCTTACCTCTTTGGAGGCTTGGCGGCCATGTTAGGCCTCATAGCTTTTGCTCTCTTGATACTTGCTTGTTCTTATTGGAGGCTTTCTGGGTTCCTAGGGAGTTCAGAAAACGGAGATAGAGATGTAGAGAGCAATGAAGAGAAATCTGGGGATTCTATTAAAGTTCTCCCAAATTTCGAGGAGAAAATAGTGGTGATTATGGCCGGAGATGTGAAGCCGACGTTTTTGGCCACACCCAGTTCAAGCAGGGCTTCGTCCTTTGGAGATAAAAGTCATACAGAAGGAGAGAAAAAAGAGAACCAGTTACCAGAAATAGAAAGGCAGCCCAGCCAAGATTAGATTTTTTTTTTGCCTAGCTATAATATGTGATCTCGGTGGTGGATGGTATATGGGTTTTTTTTTTCATGGAAAGATTTTGGAGTGTAAATTTTTCTTTAGATTTTGTTGAACCGGGAAATGTAAGTAAATGCTTGAGATAAAATGGAAGAGAGCCCCCTCTGTTCATAAGTTTTTCTTTTCTACAATTTTTTTTACCACCTCTCTCTTTTTTTAAAAGAAATATTTGGGTGTAGATTTGTAAATTTGATTTCTGTACATCCATGGAACTTAATATGAAAGAATGAAGAAATTTTTAATTTTTAACAGTAAAACAAATTAGTTATTTAGACGAAAAATAATAAGATGATTATTACTAATATTATATTTATAAAAAAGAACAAGCCTTGTGAACCTGCAAACTCTCTCTCTTTCTCCATTAATGGCGTAGGAAATGTGGATACTGGTCTGATTCTTTTACCAGTCGGTAGAGAAAAAGAAAGTAAATAAAGGAAAAGGTCGCCTTATTTGCCACCGTTTCTCCTGTAAAGTAGCGGTGTGCCACGTGAGCTGCTGTTATGTTTAGGGAAAATTAATTAAAAGACAGGTGTTCAGCCATTGGAGTATGAAACGAGGGATGCGGCGACGCGGTTTTGTTAGATCTGCGGTTTTTCTCCGTTGGTAAATTTTAGCTCGGTGGCCAAGTTTCGTTGGTGGTGACTCCCTCCACTTATTCACTAAGTTTCTACTTTGTATCAGTTACATGATCCGATCAATCCTGACCATCCAAAAGTGAGTAGGCAATAATCTTAGAAATAGACGGCTAACAACTTTCTATCATTATTTTGTGGAATTTAAGGGCATTAGAAATTGAACGGGTAATACGATATTAGTGGTACGATTTGTGATTTTTGATTATTGTGGGGACAATCCTGGTATTCCGGGGGAATCATTGGGCTTTTGTAATAGGACTGTTACTGCTTTTCTTGCTTTTGTAATAAGTGGGATGAGGTGAATGGAAGACACGCAGATCGAAATGCAAAATAGTCCAGATTTATTTCCTTATTGGAGTAAGTGAGACGCGGATAATCGAGAAAGTGTTAACTGATATTAAGAGTGTAACTATAAAGGGTAGACCAGCTCATCAAAATTGATTTTTTCTTCTTAGAGGGTTTAAAAAATAAAATAGTAAAAATATTCTTTATCTAAAATTATTTGTGCATTTATTTTTAAATAAATGTTACAGGAGATCACGAGCTATCGGTCTTACATAAGACTGCAATTGATCGATTCTTATCTTGGGAGATCGAATTATTCGTAAAAGAAAGCTAGTGTACTTATAAAACTCATCAATCTCATATATATATATATATATATATATATATATATATATATATATATATATACATGACTTGATCCGCCTATCTTATTACGTGATACCCTCCCATTTCATTTTGATTGTAGCCATGACTGAAACTGAAATTCAAAAACCTGAAAATATGGATTTCGAGACTAAACTTTTATCAGAAAAAGAAAAGAAATAGTACATGAGCGGCCACATTTGGTTTTATATGAGGCCAATCAATCTCATTTAAGATTGCGAATGAATAGTCCCTTGCAAGAAGACAGTGACCGACTGATCCGTCCATCACGGATTAGTGGCGACATAAGACCTTGGTCTTATGTTAGACCAATCAATCTCGTAAGAGACCTCAAGGTCTCCTAGAGACCGATCGGTCATGGTCTTATGAGACCCGACCACTCATGATTAAAAAATGTACGCATGCTTGTAATTAAAAGACATTTGTGTTCATTACTGATGGACAAACGGTACCTCTGTTCATGCCTCGAGAGTCCAGATTACTGAAGTTGCCTACATTTGTGGAGCCATTGACTACTTGGAATCAGACAACGGAGCTCGTTTTCACTCTAATCTTCCACATTATGAATCTTGAGACTATGATCTTACCATCAAATGGTAAGCCTTTTCTTCCATGTGGCATAGATCCCGAAAATTGGCTCTAAAATAACGTTTGAGCATGATGTGTGTCATGTGATTTAAAGGTCACTTTACTGAGAATTGTGCCACGTGAATTAAAAAATTGATCGTCTAATAGTACACTCATGGTCTCAAGATCCATTGTGTAGATGATTGGAGAAAAATGATATCATATGATTCCAAGCAATCAATGGCTTTCAGTGGATTTCAGACGTAGCCACTGTCAATAATCCTATAGGCACGAATAGAAGTAACCATGAAGTGGTGTGGTTATAACATAGAGTGGTGTGGTTTCAGGCGTAGCCACTGTAAAATGAAGTTTTCCTTTGTTTAAGTGAGGTGGCTATAACATGGAGAGGTGTGGTTGTAACACCAGTCAAGTGTTTTGTTTCTTATTTTTTTCACTCGACCCATTTATTGTGCCATCGGTTGGCATTTCATGGAAACCCCATGAATTTCGCCTTGGACTGCTTTATGTCTAGGTTCATTGTCAATTTTGTGGGTGGTTGGCACATAAATTGAACTCTACTCTCCTCACCGGCACCATAAAGTTTGGAATGTTATGAAACACCTTCTGTCACTCGGTCAAGCTGACCTTTTACATTGCCCTGGCCTTAGCCCTAGGCATTGGTATGGTCGGCCCTAGCCTTGGCCCTAGAGGAATCGGGCCGGGCTTTGGACTTTTGAATATTATCATTTTTTTTATTAGTGTTCTTATATTCTAAAAAAGACATATAATACTTATTATTAGATAATTTAAACTATGAAAGAATGATAATTCTATTTTAAAAATTATCAAATTCACCTTCTAGCTATTTATTAAGAATGATCTAAAGGTATCTATCAAAAAAAAAAAAAATGATATAAAGGTTTGAAATTAAGAAGGACACATTTGATAAATTTAAAATATAAAATAAATAGTTACCTCTATATATATATATATTAGAAAAAAGGTGTCTGGCCTTTATTGGAAGATGTTTAAGCGTCCTCCAAGATTGGAAAAAACCTCCAATTGATAACAGAACACCAAATTAATCAAGGGTGCATTGCTTAGACCGGATCTGGCCTTTTCCTATCTTAATGGGGCCCTAAATTTTAGAGCTTTTATTTTAAAGGCTCAAGCCCTACCTTAAGGCCCTCAAAAGTTGGCTTTAGCCCTAACATTTAGGGCCGGGCCGGGCTTTTTTACCGGCTGGGCCCTAAGACGTCTAAGCACACGCCTTTTTGGCCAGTTGTATCACCGTCACAAGACCAACTTGTCAACCTTCATTAAGGTTCTACAAATGGATTCATTTCGGAGCGGTGCAATTGACACACTTCTATTTGTACGCCACATGGACCACATCAAAGGGAAGTTAGTGTAACGTTTCACATAGTAAAACTCGGTGGGGTAATAGTGGCACGTTATTTTTAAGTTTGGTAGGCTATTAGCCCATGAGACGGCTCACCTTCACCAATCACCGTTACCTTGTCATTTATCAATGGAGTAATAGCATAAAAAAGCGGTTCTCCATTAGTAGGCTGGCCCGTAAGCTCGCCAGGCTCGGCCTAGCTTAAAAATGGGATAAGAGGGCAGGGCTACTAGGCCCCTAAAGCCAAAATTCTGCTATTCGTTAAGGGCTTAATAAATTACACTCGGTCGAAGAAGTGCATCCCTTTCAATTATTCATATTACATATATATTGATATAGATATCTAGAATACGGATTATTCTATTTATGCCCAATTACCAAAATAGCATTATGTCACCGGTAGATTTATCGAGCGTTTACTTACAAAGGATATGTTGATAATTTAAATGTTTATGAAGGGAGGTAAAGTTTTCTTTAGAAAAAATTCAAATAAGCAATAGAGTTTAAGCGGCTCCCCCACAACCTGGCTAGATTAAGTGTCACGACCCGAAATTTTATTTTATCTCGAGGGCCTAGAATTTCGAGTTATGACCCGCACATATTTCGAATATGCTAAGCGGACATACACCTAATCAGAGTTCTCGCGTAATAATGGTTCCACGAAATCCGTAAAATCCAATAAATATGGTGAAATATAAATGCAATCATTAATACTGAATAAGTGTGATAAAATCACAATCCACCAATAAAATGTAAATCCAGTCGGAGGTAAATCCGATTAAATAAACTATAAAATCCGTAATACTAGTATCAATAAAACTCAATACCATGTCCACAATGATCATTATCTGACACTCGAATTAAGATTAGCACCGTAGTCCTCCTGATAATCGGTAGCGCTGCCCTCCAAAGGCTCCTGGTACTCAACGCCCGCGGGATCAATGAAATAAGTATCGACGAGATTTAGATGGCCGGCGTCTACTCCACCAGCGTAATCACCTGCAACTATTAGATTATCGTGGGATGAGTTTACTCAGTCATGTAAACTCAGTTGGATACACCACCATTCCACCCCATACTACTCAGGTGCATTGTGGGTACATCAAGTGAGTGATAAACATAATATCACAAAGTAGATAGCAAAAGAAAGATAAAATCATATGCATATCATGAAACTCATATCATATCATAAATGCAAGACTATGATCTAGACACTCATATCCTAACGTACCTTACCATATCTCATAACATATCATATCATGTCTTATTATCATTCACGCACATACGTCTGTACATCGCATGAACGTAACTAACATACTCGTGAAATCCTAAACGACCTGTGACAAAGTCGCTGCTCGAGCTACCATGGTAGGGTCAACATAGTATCATACCACAATATCATAACGCCCTCGTGTCATACTCATACTCCATCACCCAACCAATGGGGAGATATAATGGCCAAAGTCACTCATAACATACTCATACTCATAATCTCTCTCAGAGATCCGTCTCTTAGCTGAAAGACGTTGTTGCCCTTACGGTGGCTATGCAAGGAGCGGCACGTACAGAGACTTAAGTTCTTTATCTTTGGCTGGCCTATACAGCGATGTCTTATTATCGTACTCATATTATAACTTATCTTATCTCATACTTATATTTTATCACTCTTATACTTAATCCTATGACAAACTATAGTGAAGCAACTTTTCTAATTCACGTTTCTCAAGAAAAGGTTCCGTAGTAACTTGGATATACTTCGTGTGGTAGTTTATACTATCATAGAGGTGTTATATCCGTACATGGACGTCAAAATACCAAGTTTCACATGACTGTAAAAGAAACCTCACCACAGCTAAGGCTCAAAGTCCGATTGTCGTATCATATCTCATATCTTATCCTCTCGTATTAAAATTCGGGGTGATAGGATCACCGTATATGAAGTTACACTGAATTCACACTCACCTGACTCGTCATGAGTCCCATTCCACCATGAGTTGTAAGGCATATGAATACGGTGTATTCCTCGCTTCGATACCATCTCAGTGAGTCACCACGCCCAAGCATAGGCATGATCTTATATACTCGTACATATGTCCTAACTTACTCATAACTCATATAATATAATTTAAGATGGAAACACAAAAGGTTAGACGTATAGAAAGATTTATATTAGATTATTTTATATAGATATATATATATATATATATATATATATATATATATATATATATATTTACACACATTTCAATATAACATAGAATAGGATAATTATAAGTGTATCATCGATAACGGGAAAGTCGGGATTCGATGTTCACGAGGTATCAAATTTCTAACACTTCGTGTTATCGAAGAGGTCGCGTTGAAGCGATAAATTGATATATATATATATATAAAATAATAATTAGATAATTAAATTAAATAATATTTATAATTATTAAGTTATGATTTATCATGACCATCGATCGAAAGACCTTACGATATAATATACACAGGAACTTTGGTCATGAGAATTAGAAAATAACACTAAGTTCGAATAGCCTTGAGTCATTCAAAATTGAACCCGACTTATTACTCTATTTTGACCTCTAAAACGTCAGATTCGTAAAATAGCTATTTCATATACAGTTGTAAAGCTCGCTGTTTTCTTTCCAATGCTGCAAGAATCACATTAATTTGAGGTCAGAGTAAAAAGATATGGCCAAAATACCGGGACCAACACATCGATGGTCGCGAGCTCAGGTTCGTGGCCGTGAATTCGGGTTCGTAGCTTCAAGTTCGGACCCAAAACTTTAAGATTGTGCAATCTATTATTTTTTTAAATAAAAAAAATATATAATTGAATTTTTGGGCTTAATTAATTTTAAATAAATAATAATATAGACTTACAATAATAATATATATTATTATAGTCTTAATAGAAGGATAAATTTCTACTTATATAGATTTGGAAATAAACAATATCAATATGATATTATGCCAATTAAGTCAATCTATCAAATTTATAAATATTAGAGTTTAATTAATTTTACAGATATAAAAGAGGAAGTAAGCATATTAAATATACTGACATAATATAAGGTAAAATATTAATGGCCCAAACAAAGGGGTTCTTGAAAAGAAAAAGATAAATAACATATAAACCCAACTTACAGTTCATGCAATTTTAATAGAAAAATAAAATACTAAATATGTAGATTTATCATACTTAAATATATTCATGTTTAATTAGTATGTAGATTTAAAAGGAAGTAGACATATTAAATATACAGACCTAATAGAATGTAAAATATTAATAGCTCAAATAAAAGAGTTCTTGAAAAAGAAAAGAGAAACAACATATAAATCCAACTTATAAATATACAACTTTCAAAGGAAAACATAATATAAAACATATAGGTCTATTAATTTATGAGATATTTGGATCTAGATAAAATTTTTAAACCCGTCGATGCGCGATCGAACGCATCCTACGCAACGGGATCTAAGAAGAACAAGATGGATTGATGGGTACCCACTTCTTGAAGCGTGAATGAAAGATCAACGGCGATTCGGGTTGAAAAGGTCGATGCCGAGAGCGTCAATTCGTCTAACTCTTGAGAGAGAATAACTTTTTTTTTTTAATTATAGAGAGTAGAGAGTTTTTAAAGTTTTATTTATAATGGTATAAAGTTTTAGGTCAACTCTAATTAACACTTTTCGTAAAAGATTTAATAGAATAGAAGATTTTTACACGGAATAAGAATTCATACAGATAGCTTGAGAAAAGGTTTCGTGCTTTGTATAAGCACCGAAACAATTGGTGTTTCTCTCCCAAAATTACAGTTATACCTTTTGACTTGCTTAATCATTTAAAATGAGCATAACTTTTTATATTATTGTCAAAAGTCGTCAAATTATATATCGTTGGAATCGTATCGACGAACACTTCGCAATGAGTCTAATTTTGATATAGAAAAAATTAGAATTTTTCTATTTTAAAGGGTGGGTTCGGATTTCGATATGGAGCGTTAGTACAGTGTATAGTGTAATACATCATCTAACACCGTTAAAATAAAGTCTAAAAATCCAGGTTGTTACATTAATGCTAGGGATGGCCGTATGGGCAATTCGGCATATTAAATCCCATATAAGTTAGAGCCGATCTAGGGCTAACTTTGGCTTAAAGGATAGGTAGGTTTTAGGGAAGGCTGGCCCTAGCCTAGTTAGTTGAAAGCCCGAAGTTAGAAGTGCATTTTTGCCATAAGTCTAATATTTATAGATTTCAACTGAAAATTGTACCAGCCCTAGGTAGATTTCAGGCTTGTCATATTATCAACGTGGCACTATATCATTAAGCGTGCCATAAAATGCGAAGACCACGTTCTAAATATCTACAGTGTTGAAGATTATATTGGAAAAAGGGAAATTTACAGGATCGACCCTGTCGGAGATACCTTTCCCATCAAAACCCTATATTTTCACTTTTACCTAAATCGACCAGCTTTAAGCCAAGCTAGTAGTTCCAGCTAGCACGAAAAGTCTTAAATGCCCCTTATATTTTTATCGCTCTATATAGTTTAAAAATTTAAAATTTATACTTTTTTATATTTACGCGATGTGAAGCAACATATATGGCGTCTGATTTGAAAGCCACAATATAAAGACTGATGGTGCCAAAGATTGACACGAAAAACAGGCGAAATCGCCTCTTTAATAATAATAATAATAATTATTATTATTATTAATAAATAAATTAATTAAAAAAAGAAAAACAAGACTGCCTAGGACAGTCGTTATTGACTGTATAGGCAAGGCAGTCGATAACGACTGTCTAGTCATTATCGATTGTATAGGTAGTCAATAATGACTGTCCCAGGCCGTTGCTATCGACTGTATAGATAGTCGTTTTTTACTGCATAGGCAGTCATTTTATTTTTTTGTTAAAAAGGCAATTTGCCTGTTTTTCATGTCAATCTTTGGCACTATCGATCTTTTTATTGTGGCCTTTAAGTCAGACGCCATAAATATTGCTTCACATCGCGTAAATATAAAAAAGTGTAATTTTTAAAATTTTAAATTATGTAGAACGATAAAAATGTAAGAAGGGGCATTTAAGACTTTTCTTGCTAGCTGGAATTGACTTAGCTTAAAGCTGATTGGTTTGGGTAAAAGTGAAAATATAGTCTCTTACGAGAAAGGTATATTTGACAGGGTGGATCTCGTAAATTTCCCTTGAAAAAACATCTCCAATGTCTCCATTGATTTAGGGCACGTTTGTTTCGTTGTAACATAGATCCTGTAAAATGGAGAATGCATTAATTTTTTGATGACTGGATTACATGTATTATTCACTTTGCATATAATATTTGAGTGTAAAATGATTGTTCTTTTGGGTGTAAAATTTTCTTGTAAAATTCACTTTTGGATGTTTTTTTAACATTACACCTAAAAGAACAACTTGTGTAATTTATTTAAATTCATGTGCAAAATGGACATTCTCCATTCATCGTTGTTAGCATCCGACTTCATCGGTCATGATCGGCAATGGTACAACCATGACTTTCCTGATGGTGGCTCTCATAAGTTAAAAGGAATGACCTGGTATTTTTGAGACCTATGCCACATCGAACTCCATTTAAGTCATTTGATTTGAATGACATGATGTAAAGATCTTTGACGTCATTATATAATTCAACACTTGACTACAATAAATAAATCATATGACAAGTATCATGCTTTGCTCCAATTTTATACACCAGAGATCTATTGATCGTGAACTTCAAATCAGACGGCCTATATTGCATTTTTACATATCACATGTCCCTAAAATACCATGTCTTTCCTTAAATCCGGTGAGCCATTACTTGCACTCGCTTTTTAAGTGATTGCACCAAGGTTAAAAAAAGACTTTGTATTTTAGGGACATGTGCTACGTGAAAACGCAATCTGGGCCGTCTGATCTAAAGTTCATGATCTATAGATCCTTAGTGGACAAGATTGGCACGAATTATAATCTTCATCATGTGATTAAATATAGTCAAACGCTATTATTTTATTCAACGATCGACAATAATAGATCATATGATAAATATTGTGTTTTGCTCCAATCTTATCCACCAAAGATCTATAGATCGTAAACTTTATATCAGACGGTCTAGATTGCATTTTAACATGTCACATGTCCCACAAATAAAAAGTCTTTCTTTTACCTCAGTACAAACACTTGCAAAATGTGTGTATATGATGTAGTCAAACCCATCCCTCTCTCCTATTAAAAACCGACAGAAAACCAAAGTCCCAAACTTGCCTCTCTCTCTCTCTTCTAAACCCAGGTCTCTCTCTCTCTTCTAAATCCAAACCCATTTCCTAAACCTACAGACACACCGACATTCGCAGGGAGAAAGAAAAAAAAAAAATCAGAGGAGAAGAACAAGAAGAAGAAGAAAAGGAAGGAAAATACAAACTAAAAATCTAATTTCGTGGGCTAGGGCAACATCAGGTACCTCCTTCAGTCCTTCTTCTTCATTTTTTTAGGGAAAAAAAGAGAACAAAATGGAGGGGAGGAGAGGAGAAAGGAAAAAAAAAAAAAAGGATTTTTTTTTGTGCAAAATCTGGGTTTAAACCCTATTAAAAAAAAAAAAAAAAGAGGAAAAAAAATGATTTTTTTTTTTGCAAAAATTCGATTTAAACATTTTTAAAAATATTTCAAAACTCAAATGTGATCTCAGCCGATAATTTAAAATTTTGGGAGGTTGGCGATAAAATTTATTTTTTCGTCTCGGTCTCCACCGAAATCGAAACGTCTCGGCCGAAAATTTGAAATTTCGGCCGAGATTTTGATCCATGGCTGGGATTGGTTAGGGTTTGAGAGGGTTCAGTGGAAAGGAGCTTGAGAAGGCGACGAATGCTTTGTATGGATTTGTGAGGTGTAGGGTTTGGTGGGTTAGTTTGAGTGGACAAGAAGAAGAAGAGAAATGAGTTCAGGGTTTGCAAACGAAAATGATGGAACTTTTTTATAGTCATTGCAAAAAAACTCCTGTAATGTTTATATCTTATGAGGGTCTGGCTTCGTAAGACTAAAAAATTACCTGCAAAATGAATAGTTTAATGCAAGCTTGTATTACTGCGAATCGAACAACAGCCATGTAAAATATTCGACCGTTGAGATGAGTTTTTTTCATTTTACGCGCATTATTTGGACATTACAGTGAAACGAACGTGCCCCTAAAATAATTCAAGGCTTTTAAAATGAATAACTAAATTGTTCATTTTAAGGGCCATTGACCACTAAATCACATGATGGATTTCAATGTAATCTTCGACACTTTTTATACCATGGTCTTGGCAACAAACGGCACACTTGATGAAAAATAGTGCTATGCGTCTCGCTCTTAATCTAGATTGGGACAGATCGGCCGGCTACCATATGCTAGCTTTTATTTTAGTGAACAACAAGTCATGCGGCACAATTGTGACCTGGAGCATTAAGTCAACATCCAAAATTCCCTACTAATTAAAGTGCTTGTTCACAGAGCAATTGAAAACTACTACGGCGTTGGTAATATGCCTCAAAATCACTACTAAAAAGATGAGAACCAAAATCAGCCAACATATATACGAGGTAATTGAGAGTATTGGTCTATCAAAAAAAATATAAAAAAAAAATTAAAAAAATTGAGAGTATTGGAACCTCTTACCTCTTTTAGCCTGATTAAGACCCTCCAACATCAATTCTATGGTCCTTGTAACTTGTTAAATATAGGGCTCTTAATTAGAGACTTTAAAGAGCATAGAATTCCGTACAGGTCTTAAAGGCCAAATTAATCTCACAACTAGCAAGATTGCATTCAATCAAATATAGGGCTCTCCTTACTCATGATTGCATTCAATCAAATAATGGAGACATTTTTCATCCAAATCTTTCACGAGATGGATCTAGACAATCAGTTTTTATCCCATGTAGCACACATCTCACGAAAGTAATACTATGGCACACATCATATCATGCTCAAACATGATTGATGAGCACCTCTATTCACACCTATCAGTTTACAAGTGGGCGCCTACACGTTGAATCATATGATGGTCGGTGATTTTTCATCCCAATGTTCCACACAAGTGATCTAGAGAACATAGGCCTGTCATTAGAGGGTCAAGCTTTTAATTCCATGAGATACAGATCCCAAAAAGTGGCCGTAAAATCACATTTGAGTGTGATGTGTGCATGTGCTTTTTAAGGCGGCCTTTCGGGATTTGTGCCACATGGATTAAAAAACTTGAACATCTTATGGCATGCCCATGATCTCAAGATCCATTGTATGGAAGAGTGGAATGTAACAAGATCACCATCATCTGATTCACCGTGATTAGTGGTTTTCAGTGTAGACGCCCAACAGTAATCTAGTAGGCGCGAATAGAGGTACACAACATAATTTTAGGGTGACTTTTTGGAATGTACTGGTACCATGTGGTATAAAAAATTGACCTTATGATGGTATGCCTATAATATTAAGATCAATTGCTTGAAAGATTGAGATACAAAACGATCTCCATTGTTTTATTCAAATCATTCAATGATGAGAACGTAAGATTACCTTTTCGGTTACGATGAGATTACATTCTTAAGGGATGCAAATAATGGCACCCAAAATGATATTGTTATAAAATTTAATTAATTTTATTAAAAGTAATGAAATTTTGATGATTCTAGAGAAATTATCAAAATTTCGCCGAAAGTTTTATTCAACTTCTGTTTGGGTGAATTTTGAAGAAATTTGTCACCATGCTTTCATTGCATCGTTTTGTTTTTTCTTCACATCATACTTTGATGGCCTACCTTGATCCTAACCACAGTAAACCTCTTTTGTGTGTGTGTGATCGAAAATCTATCAGTTAAGGAGAATCGACAACGCTACCATTAGCCAATTATGGAGTGGACACAATAACCTTTGCTTAGGGTGGCTTACAATAGCGAATATTCTACACTCCTTCTGCCTTAGTGACAAATGCCCATTGCCATGAGGTTTAGACTTGTAGTTATAGTCACCGAAATCTTCCATTATCTTTTGAATTTCTTTTCGAATAATTCAAAAAAATTTATGTACTAAACTAATTGCGAACTATTCACGAACTTTCAAAAAATTAATGTCTTTTTAATTTTTTTGCAAAATTTGCGATTATTTTGAGACTTTTTCAATAAATTTCAACTTTTTAAGAAAAATTATGTTTTTTTAAAAAATATTCTCTTTTTTTCCCATTTTATCAAAATTTTCTGAAGTTTAACCTTGCCCAATTATTGCTGAAATCCGACTTGGTGACTATGGTTGTAGTTGCTAAAATCCAGTTCATGCTCATCAGTCTATGAAGAGAAGATTCTAACCCATTGATTAAACCTCCCTATTTTTTGGAGATTCTCCACTGGGATATATTCATAAAGCACATATTTTTTTATTCTAATGAGCCGATCTCCAACTTTGCAATCGTTCAAGAAAAAGGAGTTGTTTGAATAAGATTCGAAGAAAGATTAGTTGCTGGTTCAACCCAAAAATTGGTGAATTTTTAAATGGTTCAGGAAACATGGCTGTCTACCAAATTAGGGGATTTCTAGCAACATGGGGAAGGCTGGAATCGCCGAGGTTTTGATGGCAGCCATCTTTTCTTGGTCAACCTGCGGTATGCCAATGGGCAAGGTGCTCAACTCCGACCCTGATGTGTTTTTTTAGGTGACTATAAGTTGCTGGTGCATCTGGCCGGCCCTGAGGGCCTCATCAAAGGAAATTAAAATCTCATTGACTTTTATCGATTACAATAATGTGATTAATCATCGAACATTACATTATTAATGATGACCGTTACACCTTGAGTATTAATGGGCATGCAAATCCGAACGATTTATATAATAGGGTCAATGGACACATTTGATATATGGAGAACACATTGGTAAAAGGATACGATGGTACAAATCATGGATCATGATGTTTGGGAGAAAACCTTGGCTCAAGGTGATCAGGCTGTACACTTCTACTGGCGATCAAGTTACAGTTAATCAATAGGCCAGATTTATGGGACCTACATAAGGGACAGAGAACCACTTATATAAGTTGAATGGAAGGGAATTGTTAGGTAAATAAATCTATAAAAGAAGATCAAAATCTATTTAACAAGGATGTCAACTTAAATTGAGGAAAAAATTATATTTCAGTTGAAAAGTTCTACAAGTCACTTTGATATTGCAATATAACAATATATTGCCGCTTACAAGCTTTGATGTTTGATTGATGAGATATCCCCGTTGACAATCATAGGATTTTGATAAATTTGATGTTTGATTGATGAGATATCCCCGTTGGCAATCATAGGATTTTGATAAATTTGGACATTCAACTCAAAACCAATGGCTGAGTGGAAAGGCCAGGATCTTATAAGAGGAAACTAGGCTATGATTGTTCAATGTGGGACTATATTTCAACATGTACCCGCACGTGTTGGCCGGACTGAGCCAAATCACGTGAAGAAATGAATTAGGCGGCGTGGAGTGGAAAAAAGCATGCTCTGATACCATGATAAATTTGGACATCCAACTTAAAACCAATTGGATGTGAGTGGCTATGTCCGAGATCTTACAAGAAGAGAGTTTCACATATCTTGTAGTTAAAAGACCTATTGGCTCAACTTCAAAATCTACAGTAGTCAAAATTTTATGGGATTTAGTTGCCAATAGATAGTCTACTTTGTTCATAAACAGAATACAACTCTAGCCCTCATTTCACCCTTTCTAGTCAGGACATTAAGGCTATTGTCGCCCTATCCTCTTCTGTTCCCATCAAACAACGATCCTAATACCCTTTATCTTGATAGGGTAAGCTTCAAAAACATCGCTTGAAATACCCAAAATGAAGATGTATTTTTATATATACTCTTTCACCAATGCTCCAGCTTCTACAACTAACTCAAAAGAGAAGTCATTGTAACCACGGTTTGAAATCTCGCCCGAGACGAGACGTATGGGCCGAAATGTCTGCGTCTTGGGGATTAGCGAGACAAGATTTAACTGTGTTTCCCCTTGAGATGCAATATAGAAAATATTCATTTTATATTTTAATTTATATAGGATGTTAGGCTAGTACATCATTAAAAGTGTACGAATCATTAACTTTGTAAACTTGGCACTACTTTATCTTATCGTATCATGTCTCTATGATTAACTCGTGAACGGGTATCACGGGGTATCCAAATTTGTGCACTCTAATATCTGTTATTATTCTTATGTTTTAACGATTGAAGATCATTGATCGGACGGTATGAAATTGATTTATGGTGTGATTCTTTAACTAAGATATGTTCCACTGATGCAAAACCATTTGGACTACTTAGATTGATCATAGATAATAGCCATGTGGCCTCACAGTGAAATATTATTTAATGGTGTTAGATCATTAAAATGATTATTTTTATTTCACGCCATATCCCCAAGATATCTCAGTCTCAAGTGTGTCTGTGCAACTCGAAAATCCAAGATTTCAAATCAGGATTGTAAGTTTGTAAAGTGCGTCAAAGTAGGCCTTGGATTGAATAGAGAAAGAAGTTAGAGACTCATCATATTTGACATATTTGGAGCAACCATTGTAGCCACTCCTCGTCTATGGGACTGAATAATCGTTGAGAAAGACGGTGGTAATTAAAGCCGGGTAGTCTTCGTACGTTTTTGTATTTCGTCCTCTGTAACCGGGAGGGCATTGATGGTCAAGATTTGCTCAATTGCTTCTTGGAGCCCTTCCGGCATTGATTTTTTTTGTAACAGTAATATTGCTATGTAACTTTTGTAATCTCTATATATTCAATACACGACAGAACTTTAAATATGAGAAGAATTTCAAATATCTCTAGGAGTTATAGCTTACTTTTCATGGTATAAGAATAGGCATTTCTTCACTTCATGTCACCCAATTTAATTATATACGTCTTTTCAAAAAAACAAAAAACATAAATAATTATTCACATGATTTGGCTTGGCTTAATCCCACAAAATAAGTGAGGGGCATGTTAGAATAGTCCCACATTGCCTGTGGGCTTGAAGGTCTTGGACTATATATAATTTGGACACTCCTTGCCTTACAAGCCGGTTTTGATGGTGACCTGCTTGATAATGGCATTGAATATCGTTGTATTGTGGGCTCTCTTCAATACTTACCACTTATATGACCTAATTTTTCCTTTCCAGTAAATCAAGTATGCGAATTCATGCACACCCCTTCCATTACGATATTTAAAAGGCACCATTGATTTTGGGTTGTTTCTACAAAAATGGTCGACGGATTTTCAGGCCTTCAGTGATGATTACTGGGCAGGAAGCCCAGATGACCGTCAATCTACTAGGGCTCTGGTGTCTTTCTTGGTCCCTGCCTTTTCTAATGGGGCGCCAAGAAGCAATCAACTGTCTCTTGCTCTAGTACTGAAGTGGAGTATCGGTCCAGGGCTATGACTTCCGCTGAATTATTTTCTCTCAGAATGCTTCTTCTAGATCTCAATATTTTGTTTACCAATCATGCTGATATTGTGGTGTGACAATGTTAGCGCGATAGCCCTTGCATCTAATCCTATTTTTCATTCGTGCACGAAACATATCGAAGTAGACTAAGCCTTCCTTCGTGAACAAGTAGTTCCCCAAGATCTTATGGTCAAATACATCTCGTCTACTAATCAAGTTGCTGATATTTTTACTAAAAGACTCAGTTTAAGGACAAGCTCATGGTTGGATCCCTACCCATTACTTTTCAACTGGAACATGGTGCTTGATACTAAAGATGCTGCCAAATGAAAGGATAGACTATAGCCATCCACCTAGAAATTCCACTAAGGAAAAATTCCCAATTTTTTAATAATTTGAGAATTTAAGGGCTTATGAATTAATCCCGAATTGTTCACAAATGATTAAAAAATTCACGTATTTTTTAAAAATCTCAAATAATTCCCAAAATTTTTCAAAAACGTGAATTTTTAATATTTGTTTGAAAAAAAAAAATAATAATAAATATATATATATATATATATATATATATATATATATATATATATATATATATATATTTTTTTTTAATTATTTGTCTTTCCCAATTTTTTCTCAGAATATTTCCCCGAAACTTGCCAATTTTTTCTCAATTTTAACCTCGCGAAATTATTGCCAAATCCTGACTTGGTGAATATGTTGTAGACCAGCCCACCCCTTTTTAGGGAATTTGAGAGAAACAAGATGATCAAGGATCTAAGGCTCAACTTTCCAAGTCAAACTCCCGCGAGGAAGAAGAGATGTCTAAGCGCAAGAAGTTCAAGCCCTATAGAAATACTAGCTAGGTGCATTAAATTCCCCTTTAATCCTTTCAAATTGAAAATGATTCAAAATTAACAAGATTTCCATTAAAATATTATTTTATTTGCTTACCACTCAGATATGTTGACATAAAAAGAAAACATTTACGAGGACTTCAATATCCAGGATTCCTTCCGAATAGAAAGACTCATGCACGAAGTAAGGTCATGTTCCGGCATTTTCCTAGCTATCCCATGAAAGCTCAGATACCTAATAACCTAACTTCCTGCATATTCCTAGCTATCCCATGAAAGCTCAGATACCTAATAACCTAACTTCCTGCATATTCCTAGCCAACTTAGATTCCTAACTTTTCTCAAGTGTGTTCTTTTAGGCTTAAGAAAAACTGTGATTCTTGGCATTTCCCAAAAACTAAGAATTTTCTATGTTCTTTTAATTATTTTAGAAAAGCACAAAATCAGTCTAATTAGGGGCATCGTATGACCGTAGGAATAACAGTAGAGCATCTAATACCGTGTTGTATATATTTGAAGGTTATTTTTTAACGACATACGATCCGTGGGAGATTGAACACTTCCGGCGGTGCATATATCCCATACTTATTGCGATGATGAGTGTACCAAGAAAAAAGTTCTCCGAACCCTTTTGGGGATATGTGTCACGTGAAATCAACATTTTGACGGTTTGATAGGTGAACCGTGATCTCAAGATCCAGTGGAGAAGATTAAGATGAGAAACAATCTCCCATTTTACACAATTAGAAAACCTTGGTTGCTCAAACTGTTATTTGGTTGCAAATATAGGTACACCTTTATCATTCCGACACGGACTTCTTTATGCAGACGCCAAACTAAAGAGAAGATATTAGATGGTTTTGTTTTAGTCTGGTGTGTTGTGAATTCTGATAGCCGGTGGTTCCCTCCTGCTCTTGTTTTTCTACCAACATTTAATCCATGCGAAGTTTCTAGAAACAATAAAACAAGCGCCATCTCTCTCTCTCTCTCTCTCTCTCTCTCTCTCTCTCTCTCTCTCTCTCTATTCTCGGGCTAGCTCAGGCACCTCTTCCAGCTCGCAGTGTCTTATTATGGTTTTGAGAAATTTCAGAGAAATCTCGTACCATACTTTTTAAGGTAAGTTAGGGATCTGGATTTATTAATCAGACATAAAAAATCCAAAATAAAAAATCGAATTTTTGTTCGGCCATCTAAGATTTCTAATTTCGCATGAGGGAGAAGAGCAGGCAAATAATCGAAGGCCATGGTGCGTCATCCAGCAGAACAGATCGGGGACTACCTCATGTGAAGAAGATAAGAGAAAGAGGGTACTATGCAACTCGCTTTCAGCCTTCTGCTCTGTTTTTTTCCATTTTGGAAGAAGAAGAGTTATAACAGAAGTAGCCCTCGGAGAGTAGTGATCTAGTACAACTGTCAGAGGGGAGTACCTATCCTCAGTTTCTGACCGTTTCTAATAAATTTTTTTAAGAAATACAAAGCTGGCTAAAACTCGGAAAGCAACCGATTTCGTCCGGGGCAGCCACGCCAATTACCAAATGTTTGTAGGAAACAAGGAAAAGCCTTAGCTTCTTCACTTTCCGAGCCCAAAGTCGGAATTAGACCTTCTTTTTTTTTGGCACTTTAGAAAACAATGCCTAAAAAACAAACTTTTCTAAAAAAGTTTCAGAAAATATATTGCTTTCACGATTTTCTGAAGTTCCAAAATCCGTGAAAGCACGATTTTTGTAAGACGTTTGAAGTCGGGTCTTTTTTGCTAAAAAGTTTATTTTTGAGGCATGGTTCTCTAATTATCCCTTTTTTTTTGTGTATTTGAAAATGACCTAAAAGTGTAAAACCACGACGTAGATGTAGTAGTCAAGGTATCAAAAATCGGCGGCGGATACCGATGCATATCGGTTTTTTGGCAAACCAATACGTATCGGTCCACCAACTCGGTATTGGTATCTGTCTCGGCTGATATGTATTGGTTTGAGCCAAGACGTTTTTATTAAGGGCCGATACGTATGGGTCCTCCATGGACCAATACCCGATACCAGTTTGACACCTTGGTAGTAGTAATTCACAATCAGACTTAGAAGGTTTTAAACTTTTCTTTATTATCCCTTACTTTTCTAAGTTTAAATTGGATTGTTTCTATTCAGGTTCTGGAGAGAACTTTTGAACTTCATGATTATAAAAGGCCTGTCTGGACCCATCAGTTTGCAATTTTCCTAATATAAAAGGCCGTTTTTAATCTCATTAAATTAGCATGTTTGGATTCACATAACTTAACGAAAGATTTTCAGATGATTATCATAACTGCAAGGCGTTATTTGTCTATCGAGAGGTCTCATTGTAATCTTGTGCGGGTTGTCTGCAAAAAAAAGCCATAAAAGGGAAACCCGCTCACTCACTCACTCACTCACTCACTCACTCACTCACTCTCTCTCTCTCTCTCTCTCTCTCTTTTTGATAATTTCGCTTGAGGTTATAGGGTCATCACCATTTCTTATTAAAGAAATAAAAAATGAGATGATTACATATGGGTGTACCATTATAATAACCCAGATTTTTGAATTTTATTTAATGATATTAGATGATGTACCACACAGTGCGTGGTGCTAACGTTCCACACCGGAATATACTCACTTTAGAAATAGTCTAATTTTTTTTATATATATCAATATTAGACTCATTGCAGAGTACTCGTCGATACGATTCCAAAGATATATAATTTGTCGATTTTCGATAAGAATATAAAAAGTTATGCCCGTTTGAAGAGTAAAGCGGGTTAAAGGGCACAATTGTAAATTCGGGAGAGAATCACCATTTACTTTGGTGCTTACACAAAGCAAAAACTACTATTTTATTAAATCTTATACGGAAAGTCTTAATTAGAGTTAACCTATATATATTTACTTCTTCTCTCAGTTGTCTCTCTTTATTCCCTCTTCTCTGCAAAAGCTCTGACAGTGCCATCTTTCATAATTCCTCGTCGGATCTCCATCGATTTTCGATCTTATCAGAGAATCTTACACCATCAAAGTTTCTCATCGCTGTGACCAATTTATCGTAAGAAAGGAATTCTCGCGAAAAGACTCGGGCATATCGTCTTTCGAATCCGATCTCCATCAACCCAAATCATCGTAGGATTCGAATCACGCTTCAACTAGTGGGTGCCTCTAAATCCATCTTAAATTATTTAGTTATTTCTTAAAAAAAAAACCCTAATTTTTCCTTAAATTTTGATAAATTTCGGGTCTTAAAAATATAGAAATTATGCCCAAAATCGATAGGATCGTTTTTCCCAGATTTTCGTGAAATTCGGCCAAACTCTTCAACAGACATAGCCTCAATATTTTGGCCATAACTATTTATCCCGAACTCGGATTGACGTGATTCTTGTGGCATTGGAAAGAAGACAACGAGATCTACAACTTTGTCTGAAATAGCAATTTCACGAATTTAATATTTTTAAGGTCAAAATTGAGCTGCAAGTCGGGATACGTTTTAGATGATCCAAGGTTACACGGGTTTGACATTATTTTTTAACTCTTTGACTACTTTATGCTAAACTTATCTTTAGACTTATAAATCGCTAAGATTAAATAAAATACATTAAATTGCTTGCATCGAATAACAATCTATAAGTTTAAGGGGTCAAATATGGACGTTTTTCAATACTTACCATTCTATTACCTCCTCTAAGCCTCATACAATTCTTGAATTGACCGCGTTTTAAAATAGGTTGGATCGCTATACCACCAATCAATTTCATGAATATAATTAACCTTAATGAAGTATAGTTTCAACACTATTGTAAAATAAATATAGTTAAATATTTCTTATTTTCTGTTTTACTTTAATATTTCGTATGTTATGCTCTTTATTAATTTTCTTCAAAAATATGAAATGTTTAAGGTTTATGTTATAATTCATTCTTATATATGTTCACCATTATCATATGACATTCATCATATAGAAAATCACGATAGGACATACGCATATAAGTTAAGAATAAAATATGACACATGACTTAAGCCTTCGTCACGGTAGAGTTTCTTTCACGATCACGTGGAACTTGAAATATAGGCATCCATGTACGGATGCAACCCCTCTATGGTAGTATGGGATACCACACGAAGTACATCTAGGTTACTACGGAACCCGTCCCTTGAAAAACGTGATTTAGTGAAGCCTATCGCACCGTGACCTATTCTAACTAAGTTTTAAGAAAAAAATGAGAAAAGAATATGTTAAGACACATATATATTAAGAAAGTGGGGACTTAAGCCCACGCAAATATAAAATCGGGGCGGGGACTTAAGCCCAGAACCGAATAATGTTATGATATGTTAAGATACGCTGTGAAGGCCAGCTAAATATAAATTAAGTTTCTACACGTGTCATACCTTACGAGCCACCGTAAGGGCTTAACGTCTGTAGCCAAGACGGGTCTTAAGGACATTATAGCCTTGTCTCGAATTAAGGGGACATCGTGGTTACTATGCCGACAACCTCATCTGGCTGGATGGTAGTTTATGTTATGATATGGAGGTTAGGTGGTTATCTACACGTGGACCTCGCGTGGTAGGCTCGAGCAGCGATCCTGGCACAGATCGTTTAAATAAGATAAGATGTGAAGTACGTTGTGTAGGCGTATGGAGTAATTAATAAGACTTACGATATGTTACGTGTGCTAAGTTGATGAGACATATAGGAAAAGAGATAAGAAAATAGAAGCATCATACACTCTTCATGTTATATTAGTATATTTTTCAGTCTTGATTATGATAGTCTATGAATTATGGATAAGTTATTTCATTTATTTAAGATGTTGGTTATATTTTTAAAATGCACCGCAATTCAAGCGATTGCACGCACGCCCACCTAAGTAAGTTATGGTGGATTGATTGTGCAACCCGCTGAGTTTACGCGATTGAGTAAACTCACCCCCCTTCCAAAATCTAACAGTTTCAGGTGAAGATTCAGCTTATCCCGTCCTTGATGATTTGAAAGCTGCTGATCCGGAGATGGCTCATATAAACAAGGATGTCGGCTACCACCTTGATGAGAGCGTAGATCCAGCAGATTTTTACCAGCATTGAGAACCATTTTACTCTAGTTTTCATTATTTCTTGAGAGACTTGTTTTAGCCTTGATATATTGTGTGAGTTTACATTTGAGACCGTTTTACCCTATCTGAAACTAATTTTGATTTGATATCCTAGATGCATGGTTAAGATTAAGTACTTCATTATTTTTATCTATGTTTTTCGTTATTAATTTATGAGTAAATTATTTTTAATGCTATCTTAAATGCCTCAATCCATATGCTAAGTCAATTTATAGATTATGTGTATGTCCGCTTATGGCCTTAACCAGCATGCGGTGTCATAACACGGAATTCTAGGCCCTCGATATCGGGTAAGGATTCTGGGTCGTGACAACCATAAAAACAAATCATCTCTAATGAGAGAGGGAAGAAGAAAAGGGCAATCTTCATCCGAGAACTATTGAAAAGTGTCATTAAGATTCATTCCCGCTTTGGCCAGAAGGTTAGCACACCTGTTAGTTTCTCTATAAATATGAGAGATTTGGCATGAATCAAATTCATTCATTGTCCTCTTAATGTCGTTGATGAGTGGATAAGACATCATGACTTTTTGTATTTGTCTTGAATACATTGGACAACCACCAGATTATCAGATTCAATAATCAAGCGCCATTAGGATACTATACTTGATTGTTAGCAATTCTATCTCAATAACCTCCTTGCAATAGGTCGGCCCTGCAAAGCGTGTCATCAGCTTACCCTCATGGTTTTGAAAAATTCCTCCAATACTCGCTTTATCCTCTGCGAACAATCCATCCGTATTTAATTTGGTTACTCCCAATGGAGGCTTGGACCTGGTCATAAGTTTTCTTGACAGAGTAAGAAATATTCCATAAGGAAAGTAGATTACACAGAACAATTAACACAATTTTCCGATCCCCTTCAATTTTTTTGACTATCTCCTCAGCAATATGATTGAGTACTTTTGTGGGTTTAAGTATTGTCAAAGACTCTTTTGTTAAGTTCTCTCCAAATGTTTCAGATGAAGGCCGAGAAGGCGATGCGGATCATCCTTGATTTTTTGCTCTTCCCATTTGCTTTCTCCATGTAATACTATAACTCTTCTTCAATCTTGCTAACAATGCATTTTCTAATTTCCAGCTTAGAGAGTAGTGATATCCAGATCCACTTTGAGTAACTACATTAAAAAAAAAGTGGTCATTAGTTTCACAAGAGCTCCAATAAAGAAAACATCTCGAGATAAAAATGATGCCCCTTTTACTCAAATTCTCCAATGTAAGTAGTCTCCAATTGATACATTGTCATGCACAGAAGCTATGTTTAGGGATATAATTTTGGTGCCAAATAAATTTGCACTAGGAAGAGATAAACACAGTCTCCCTGATTGCATTCCAAGCATGTTTAAGGGAGAGCTCACCATCATCAACAGGTATCCAAACCAAACGATCTGGAGTATTCGCGTGTGGTGCATAGTGGCCTTTGATTTCTTCCCAAGCATTATGCATTATGTGAGTAGTCTGGCTGGGCAAATTCCAATCACCACTCACAAATACTTCATTCACCATGGCATCTTCATGAATGCCAGCCTGTATGATCATCCTCCTTCCATATTTTCAAATTAGTGTGTAATTCCCAACCCATGAGTCTTTCCAAAATTTGACTTTAGACCCATCTCCAATTACATACTAAGTGTTCTCCATGATTATGTCTCTGACACGCATGATGCCTCACCAAGCCCAAGAGGCATCATTGCAAACGTTACAGGACCAACAATCTTGCTGCCCAATGTATCTAGCGAACATCCATCTAGCCCATAATGTAGTCTTGTTATAGATCAGATTTCAAAAGCTCTTCACCATACCAGCATCATTCTAATATCGAAGCTTGTGGATGCCAACTCCTCTCTCTGTTTTTGGTTTGCAAACTTGATCCTAACTAACCATGTGGATTTGGTTTGAGTCAGTAGTGTCATTCCAAAGAAATTTAGCTAACAAGCCTTCAATCTCTTCTAAGACTCTTTTTGGGAGTAAGAAACAACCAGACCAGAAGATCTGGAAGCTATTGAGAACAGATTGACTTAGTTCCAAACGCCCATCAAAAGATAAGAAAAAACTTTTTCAACTACCAATACAGGTTCTGATCTGTTTAACAATGCACTACAATGCAAGTAAGGCATTCTACTAGAGAACAAAGGTACACCAAGATATCTCATCGGACGTTGTCCTTCCATGAATTACAATTCGCTACTGATGTTGACTTTGTTAATGCATGCTTTGCTGAAGATAATAGAGCTTTTCATCATATTGATTTTGAGACCCGAAGCATAGAAGAACTCATCAAGAACAGTCTTGATTTCTCTGGCCGAGCTCTGATTATCATTGGAGAAGACTAGTAAATCATCAGCAAACATAAGGTGAGGGACCGCTGGGGCATTATCAATATTTGGAATTTTGATGGTACCCTGACATACTTTCTCATCAAGAGACATAGTAAGGACCTCCATTACTAAAGTAAACAGTAATGGAGAGATAGGATCACCTTGCCGCAGACCACATCTACTGGAAAAGAAACCCCTCAAGGTTCCATATATATTGACCGAGAATTTCGATGAGGAGATGCTCTCTTCAATCCAACTACACCAAGTCTCATTAAACCCCAATTGAGCCAAAATATTTAAAATAAAATCTCATCTAACTTTATCATAGGCTTTTTGAATATCAATTTTCGCACAGAACGCTTTAGGCCCATTAGATAAATGGAACTTGCGAACCAATTCATGAGCCAGGAAGATGTTCTCATTGATCTTTCTCTCTTTAACAAAGCCAGATTGGTTTGGACTAATAAGAACCAGTAAACGCTCTGTTAGTCTATTAGACAAAATTTAGTTATTACTTTGTATATAAAGTTACACAAAGCAATAGGCCTAAACTTGTCCATAGAGTTCACATTATCATTTTTAGGAACCAAGGTGATAATCGTGGAATTCATGGATTTTAACAACTTTTTAAAACTAAAAAAGTCCTTTCTCTCTCCTCCTTTCTTCCTCTTCCTCACCCACTCGTCTGACAACTCAATAAAAGAACAACTTGTAGCCGCCGGAGTGCCTCTTTAACCAAGAGACAAATTTTTGCTTTTAATTTTTTCTTAATTATTAGCATATTATTATATATTCATACTCATCAAAAAAAAAAAAAAAAAATTATATCCATATTCTTTGAAGTTATTATTTTCATCAACTGAAAGAGCAGTGCTTTTATCACTTATAGATCGTCATCAATGGTGCTCTATACTGCTATGAGAGAGAGAGAGAGAGAGATGCAATATGTACGAAGATAGTCAAACACACTTGCGATGCAATAAAATGCGATCACAATAAGTAAGATCTGAGCTAGCAATATATTACAAGAAAATATATTACAATGCAAGTCTTTCAATGACTAAACAAAGCCTAAATAAAATATATCGGCTAAAAAAAACCTCATATTTTTGGTTAAATTATTATTAAATACCTTTTAATTATCATCAACTTTCTTTTGACCATATGCTATATGCTGAAATTCTCTAAAACTAGAGCATTAACCGTATCTCCAATTTATACTGTCTAAATTGTATATTACAAACGCATTTCCAAGAAATTGGTCATGATATAAATGTGGAACTTCGTACGACCTAACTCAACCTTACAAAACCAGCTTGTAAGGTAAAGAGTGTCCAAATTCTATATAGCCCAAGACCTCCACGCCCACAGACAATGTGAGACTATTTATCCATGGCATTGGGCTAACCCTCTCCTTACAAGCCGGTTTTGCGAGGTTGAGTTAGGCCCATGAAATTTTGTCATGGTATCAGAGTAGCCTTCTCCACTCCACGTCACCCAGTTCAATTGTCCACACGATTTGACTCAGTCTCGCAAACACGTGCAGGAGCGTGTTAAAGTTTAGTCACATATCAGGTAAATTATAGCCTTGTCTCTCCCCTTATAATATCTTAGCCCCCTCCGCTCATAACCAATCGGTTTTGAGATGGATACCCAAATTTATCAAAAAAATTTAAATAATCTTTCAAGGTTTGCAACATTATATATTTCACTTATTATCACCTCTTTAGAAGTTTTGCAATCTTTTTCATTATTATTTCACCATATATGAAGGCCATTCAAAAAATTAGTATATCTACAATATGATAAAAGGTTGGGTACGGCTATTCTCACCTGTTTTCGGAGTATTGGCTACACAATTTTTCACGGACAAAAATTATTCACTGATTTGAATCAGGCGGTGGAGATTATTTTTTGTCTCAATCTTTTCAAAATCAAATCTTAAGATCATGTCACACCTATCAAACAGTCAAATGCTTATTCTACCTAGCACACATCCCCAAAAGTGACCTAGATCATGGGCAAAGGAGTTGATCTTCACTTTTAGGGATGTGTGCAATGTGGACTCAACATCCAACCATCTAGTAGGCGCGCCATAATCTCAAGATCTATCATTGGGAAAATTGGAACCAAAAACAATCTCCATCTTCTGATTCAATTCAATCATTAGTTATCATCTAAGAAAAACTGTGTGCTCTTTACTCTGAAAACGGCTGAGAATAGTCGTACCCTAAGGCTGCGTATGGCATAGCTCTTTGCTAGCCCCAGCCACAGCAGAGTTCACCTTCTTTAGTTGGTTCACATTCTCTTTTCTAACTCCTTGCAATGGAGGATCTACCTACTCTAGCAGCAACCTCCCTGCTCTCTACTAACTCCCTACCAGAGCAAATAAAATCAACTCTGACAAGGATTTAGTAGAGAGGAGGGTAGAACTGCTGAACAAGTAAATCTTGCATTTCTTGCTATGCAAGGAGTTATCAAGGAGAAGGGGTACCTGCTAAAGTAGGTGGGATGTTAGCAAAGAGGATGAGAACCTACTATAGCAAGTGAACTCTACTATAATAGGGGCTACCAAAGAGCTATGCCATGTGCAACCTAAATGTTATTGCCCTTCATTTTGTACAAGAGAGGGTGATTCATATGCCCCTTGACTAACTTAATATATTTGTTTTTAATAATCTGAGATAGATATCATGGATCAAAATTTCGTCCGATACCGATACGTATCGGACGATACGTATCGGTATTGGAGGTCACCGATATTGTACATTAAATGTACCGTATCGGTTAAATGTATGTAAAGTACTGAACGATACATTCAATGTATCGTCCGGTACTATCCGATACCGATACGTATTGTTATGACCCGAAACTTCGTTAACCCGATTTAACGGTATAAGATGGGCGAAGCACCAATAATTAAGTACTTGTGTGCTCACCATATCATGACCACACACCCTTAAATTAGAAAGTCTTAATATAATCAATTTACACAATAAAGGCAATAACATTCTTCTATTTTAAAATTTGTTTTAATAGGCAAGTAGAGTCCAAAAGGACTCTGTATTTAATAGACACTCCTTATCTCCCTCTCTATTTCTCTTTCCCTCTCTACGCCCTCTCTTCTTTGAATAGATGCCCAGAGCAGCCACACTCCATTAGTGTATCTCTCTCTCTCTTAGATATATCCAACGACCCAAATACGTTAAGATCCCTCTCTCTCGCTCTCAATCACACCAAAACAAGATTTTTCCCTCTCGAATCCTCCTTCTCGGCTGAAGCGCAACCACAACATACCAAAGGCGAGCAAGATCCACCCCGGGGCAATGCTTAGGAAATCGCACCTCCGATCTATACCTTCGAGTATGCTATAACGGGTGGGTGCCTCTAAATCCATCTTAAATTATTCAGTTATTTATTAAAAAGAAAACCTAAATTTTAATAAATTTCAAGTCTTAAAAACATAAAAGTTTGGCCCAAAATTCATAAGATCGTTTTCTCAGATTTTTGTAAAATTCGGCCAAACTCTTCAACAGATACAGTCTCGGTATTTTGACTATAACTGTTTACTCCGAATTCGGATTGACGTGATTCTTACGGCATTAGAAAGAAGACAACGAGATCTACAACTTTGTCTGAAATAGTAATTTCATAAATTTAATATTTTTCAGGTCAAATTTGAGCTATAAGTCGGGATACGTTTTAAATGATCCAAGGTTACACGGGTTTGACATAATTTTTTAAACTCTTGGACTACTTTATGCTCAACTTGTCTTTAGACTTATAAATCACTAAAATTATATAAAATACATTAAATAGCTTTCGTTGAACAATAATCTATAAGTTTAAGGGATCGAATATTAACGTTTTTTAACACTTATCATTCTATTACCTCTTTTAAGCCTTCTACAATCCTTGAATGGACATGTGTACCCATTTAAAATTCGAAATACGTCTGATTGTTATACCAATCAACCATCAGTTTCTATGGATACAATTAACCCCAATAAAGTATATTTTCAACTCAATCATAAAATAAATATAATTAAATATTTCTTATTCTCTGTTTTACTTCAATGCTTCATGTGTTATGCTTTATATTAATTTTCTTCAAAAATATAAAATGCTTAGGGTTTATGTTATAGTTCATTTTTACATATGTTCACTATCATATGACATTCATCATGTAGAAAATCATGATAGGACATACGCATATAAGTTAAGAATAAGATATGACACATGACATAAACCTTCGTCACGGTGAGGTTTCTTTCACGGTCATGTGAAACTTGGAATGTAGGCGTCCATGTACGGATACAACCCTCTATGGTAGTATGAGATGTCACACGAAGTACATCCTGATTACTACAGAACCTGTCCATTGAAAAGCGTGATTTGTGAAGCCTATTGCACCGTGACCCATTATAATTAAGTTTTAAGTAAAGATGTGAAATGAAATACATTAAGATACATGTATGTTAAAAAAGTGGGGACTTAAGCCCACGCAAATATGAAATTGGGGCGGGGACCTAAGCCCAGAACCGAATAAAGATATAATATGTTAAGATATACTGTGAAGGCCAACTAAACACGAATTAAGTTCTACATGTGTCATACCTTACGAGCCACCGTAAAGGTCCAACGTCTGCAGCCGAGACGAGTCTTAAGGACATTATAGCTTTGTCTCGAACTAAGGGGACATTATGGTTACTATACCGATAACCTCATCTGGCTGGATGGTGATTTATGTTATGATATGAAGGTTATGTGGTTATCTACACGTGAATCTCGCGTAATAGGCTCGAACAGCGATCCTGACACACATCGTTTAAATAAGATAAGATATGAAGTATATTGTGTAGGCGTATGAAATAATTAATAAGACTTACGATATGTCACGTATGCTAAATTGATGAGAAAAATAGTAAAAGAGATAAAAAAATTAGAAACATCATGTACCCTTCATGTTATAATATATTTTTCAGTTGGATTATGATATGTTATGAGTTATGGATAATTTGATCATTTTATTTAAATGCAAATTTTATTTTCAAAATGCACTGCAACTCAAGCGATTGCACACATGATCGCGTGGGTAAATTATGGTGGATCGATTGTGCAACCCACTGAGTTTACGCGATTGAGTAAACTCACCCCACTCTCAAAATCTAACAGTTTCAAGTGAAGATTCTGCTTATCCCGTCCTTGATTATATGAAAGTTGCTGATCCGAAGACGGCTCACATAAACGAGGAGGTCGGGTACCACCTAGATGAGAATGTATACCCGACAGACTTTTACCAACATTGAGAGCCTTTTATTCTAATTTTTCTTTTATTTCTTGAAGAACATATTTTAGCCTTGATACATTTTTGTGAGTTTACGTTTGAGATCATTTTACCCTACATGAAACTGGTTTGATTTTATATCCTAGATGTATGACTAGAATTAAGTACTTCATTATTATTGTCTATATTTTAGATTGTTAATTTATGAGTAATTTATCTTTTAATGTTATCTTAAATGCCTCAATTCATATACTAAGTCAATTTATAGATTATGTGTATGTCTGCTTATCGCCTTAACCAGTGTGCGGTGTCATAACACGAAATTCTAGGCCCTCGAGATCGGATAAGGATTTTGGATCGTGACACGTATCGTCCGATACAACCGGTTTTAAGATCGAACGATACGTACCAATTTTTCGATATTTTGATCCATAATAAATATGATAAATATTGATACCCAAAATAATGCCTCATATATGAATATGCTAATAATTAAAAAATAAAAAAAATTTGGTTGTAACGACTTGGGATGCCATCCCGATCAATCAAACTATATAGCTAAACTATAAAACTAGTAACCTTCTCAAGGTAAGACTTAATCTAGTTGCTTGTTAGAAACTTAAGGGGGCCGAAAAGTTAACAAAGATATTTTATGATTATTTATTGGGTACCGTCACATCCCATGAGACTGTTTTCTCACCCCAACGTTGAGAAATCTTATTAAAAGATGACTCTTTCATAGCGCACACCCCACTTTATTTTTATTTTTATTAGGGTGCGAAAGCAGTCTTTTGGAGTGTAAATAATGGTACCCCTTATTTATTTGCTTGATTATATTTTAATTGTATCTAAGATATGGGATATATAACACCGCCAGGATGTTAATAATGTTCAATATTACCATGATTGTTTTTGAATGAGTTGGTAATGATTGTTTATGTATGAGTTGGTATTAGGCACCGTCCGGTCTACTGCACTTGATGCGGTCAATCTCCTCCAAACTTAGATGCTCATAAATTTGAGGGCTAAGTAAGAAAAAGATCAATGCCATCTATCCACAATAATGTTTTTGATAAACTCTGAATCAAATGATACAAATCATGTTTCAGACCAATCATTCGCATCAAAGATCTGTAGATCATAGCCTTTAAATCAGACGGCTTAGACAGTGTTTTTATGTGAGATAAATCCTAAAAATAGCTACTCTTTATTTTTAAATAGGGGCGTGTTTATGATTTTAAATCTCGTCCAAAAAGGGACGGATGAGACGTTCATGTCTCGAGCAAGGGTGAGGCAAGATTCATATCATATCTCACCTCATATACAAAAAGGTTTTTAAAGTTGTTTGTTATGCATTTGTATAAGGTATCTGTATTGACACGGATTTTAGGAGGGCGATTCAATGGCATTAGATGTGATGGAGCGCCGAACCCCATGTGAGTGCTCCACACTCTAACCCAACCCACACACACAATCATTAGTGTAGAAACTTTATAATTTTAGTTGGACCCGATTACTAGCTAGCAATATATTATATTTTAGGAATAAAAAAAAAACTAGCCTTTTTATGTCCCATAATTCCCTAATTTTATAAGGGAATTTGGGTCTTTGAACTCTTGCCTTATTGGCAAACCATGCCTAAATTAAGTCTTCATCTTCTCTCTATAAACTCTCATATCCCTAGCTTCTTCCTCCTCCATCTATCTCCGACACTCGTTCCTTCTCTACCAATATCTCGGCACCATTAATGTTGTGATAATCTCTTTCTTTCTCTCGCATCCAACCAGCCTAGCATCGGCCGACCCACCATCGAAAGCGCATCGCTAAAGCGACAGGCTACCGTATCGCTGAATCGACGCGTAAGCTGTCGTGTCACCGAATCGATCAGAATCAACCCATATACGCTCCAACAAGTGGGTGCCCCTCGATCGACCTTAACATATTCAGTTTGGTTTTTTTTTTAGCTCCATTAATGGCCGGTCAGCAATGAAAAAAAATAAAAATAATAATAATAATAATAGTTAAATATCTGTTTCTAATTTATGGATACTCTAAATCTATATATATATATATATATATATATATATATATATATATATATATATATATAGTAAATGAGTACACAAAATATAAAAGCCTCCTTCCCCTGCCTTCTACACGTCTCTGTAATAGAGATACCAGAAATAAATGAATAGATAAATGGAGGAGGAGAACTATATATGAATATATAATGGGCTTCTATGTTATTAAATGCATATATAAATAAATTATGTTTATGTCTTTTCTAACTTTTATATATCTGTTTATATGATATCTTATATCTATTTATATATATATATATATATATATATATATATATATATATATATATATATTTATATGTCTTGTATACTGTTTTATACGGTAAGATATATATTTATACTGTTATATAAATATATACCCCGTTTATATGTTGTTTTATATGTATGAACCTTTATTTTTATGATGGTTCTTCTCTGCTTTGCTCCCACGATCATGCAACTGAAAACCCAATAGAAATCTTAGTTAGAGAAAGTTACCCAACCTCTTCTCCTCTGGGTTCACCTTCAAAACCAATATATATAAATATAATTGTGTTTCTGATTACACTAGATCGAAGTTACCAATTCTCCTCCTTTTCCCACTAATCTTCTCTCTTACGTCTCTGTATCAGAGACTTGCTTTCCACCTGCAAAACAGAAGTACACATGTATATATTGATATTTAGAGAGAGAGAGAGAGAGAAGTTTAGTGGCTGAATTTTGGAGAGAGAATGAGACATACCCACTCCACTGGTCTCCTTCTCCACTGGCTCATCTGTAAAACGATTTTAGGTATATATATGTATACAACCCACTTCTGTTTATAAGATTAAAACAATAAAATGCTTCCTCGAAACAGTTCGTGAAGCAAGTAAGGGTCGTCAACCTCTATCGTTCTCCTTCTCTGCTGGAATAACAAATACTAACTCTATGGGAGAAGCAAGTACTCACCCAGAAAAATAGGAATACTTACATCTTCAGGAAACCAACAATCCATATTAATTAGTATTCTTAGTATAATTAAGACCGAACTCGTGAACCGCCAATCACGATCTAAATTTTTATCTCAACTAGTTATAAATACTGTAATTTGGACCAGAATCGTATCCAACCTTACACAGAGAAAGCTAGAGAGAGAATGAGATAGGCCCATCCCCTATCAAAGATTTAGAGAGAGAGAGACTTATGTTTCTTTAGCAGAGGTTTAGAGAGAGAGAGAGAGTAAAAGGAGAGATTAGAAGGAAGCTCATAAGAGCCCCTCTGTTAGTTAAAAATACATGATTGGTCCGGACAGGGATATAGTGAATTCCAGAGGTCGGCCCGACCAAACACCGGCAATTTCGATGATAACTTGCTCGGGCCAACCATTGTAGATTGGGCGCTTTGGAGAATTTACTCGATAAGGGTAACTTGGTGCAGCCATTCCTTGGCACCATTGGATTTAAATAAAATAGATTATAGTTGGACCTTGTGGGCCCCACCCAAGAAATGGTGTAGACATGGTCCGTCTCTATAAAGCGTGATTTTGTGAATCTTATCGCACCATGGTTCACTTCAAATTAAGTTTTAAGCAAACGATAAGGAATTATATGTAAGATAAGATAAGATACGAATATGGATAAGTTACGCTGTGAAGGCCAGCAAAATATAAATTGAGTTTCTACACGTGCCATGTCTTGTGTGTCACTGCAAGATCCAACGTCTGCAGCCAAAACGGGTCTTAAGGGCAATACGCTACGACAGTGTCCCGAACGTAAGGGGACACTGATTTAAAAGCATGCAACCTCATCGGGCTGGATGATGGTATACGTTATGATATGGAGGTTAGGTGGTTATCTACGCGTGGACCTCGCGTGATAGGCTCGAGCAGCGGCCTTGACACAGGTCGTATACGTAAATTAAGTAAAATGCGAAGTACGTTGTGTAGGCGTATGGAGCAATATTAAGTTTTAAGACATGCCACATAGGATAAGGCGACAAAGCAGACACAAAAAGAGATCAGTACTTGATGCATCATTTTCATTTCATTTTATGTCAGGTCTTTTTATTTTATGTTATGTCTTTTCTTTTATGCTATAATTTTCAGTTCGATATGATAGATACGAGATCTTAGATATTTTTATAATTATTTATAGCTGTTCGGTTTATTTCAAAATATACCGCAACTCAAGCGATTGCACACACGATCACCTGGGTATTTTATGGTGGATCGATTGTGCCTCTTTGAGATTACGTGGTAATAAACTCACTCCCTCCAAAACTAACGATTCAGGTGAGAACTCGATTTTTTTCATCGAGGATGGGGATCTTCTTTGTTCCTGATGCGGCTCATGAGAGTGAGGACGCTGGCTACCATTTGGACGAGGGAATAGATCCGACGGACTACTTTGAATATTGAGAGATTCTTTAGTTATAGTTTTTATTATTTTCAGGGGAGACTTATTATTAGTTACTTTTATTTTTCAGTACCACTTTTGAGTTTGCGTTGGGACTGTTTTGTCCTACGTAAAACCTCTGTTTGTTTTCGATTATAGATGCATGGTTAGGATTTATCACTTAATTAATGTCATCTACGTTTTCTGTTGTTGATTTCGTGAGCCATTTATTTTTAAATGATACTATTAAATGCCTTGATCCTTATACTAAATCGATTTAAGAATTATGTATATGTCCGCTTATCGCCTTAACAAGCGTGCGGTGTCATAACACGAAATTCTAGGCCCTCGAAATCGGGTAAGGATTATGGGTCGTGACAGTATCAAACTTCGTCACCATTGAGAGTGAACAATTTATCAATTTTGTACATATGGCAATATTTTGACCCCATGTAGTCTTTTGTAGTTACATTTGGTGATCATAAGGACTTTTACGATGAGGGTTCCTCATGAAAGCCAATTAGGCTCAATCGCTCGAACCTTAACTTGGCTCAGTCACTGATTATTGGATATTAAAAATACTTTCATGATCTTATCAGAGCTTAGGAGAGCCACAAAATGACCCGCAATTCTTTTTTACCCTTTTATCAAATTTTTTATACAATTTGTAGCTTGGTCGGCACTAGGGCTGTGCATTTTTTGGGCCGAACTGACCAAACAGATCGAACTGTCGGTGTTGGTCCGGTTTGGATGGGTACCGATTTAGGTTTCGTTTGGCAAAAAAAAAAATCGAAAAGTTCGATTGGGTTTCGGTTCTGAGCCTTCTCAAGCTAAAACCGACAGAGTTGCATCGATTGTAAATAAATTTTATATATATATATATATAGTCAACTTGAGTCAAGCTGACGATTGGGCCTCGAATTTTCGATCTAAAATTTGAGCCCAAATTTAGTGTTTTACAACCTTTGATTAATTAGAGTGAATGTGAAACATTTATTTTATTTGTTTTGACAAGGATAAATAGATTATAAAAGTAAATCGACTCCAGGAAAAATGAAAATATTAAAAGTGTAAAATAGGTTGAGAAATTAGGAGCATTTTGATGCCCAAGTAAAATTATAGGAAACCGAAACCGACTGAACCAAACCGAAACCAAATGGAATCGGGTTGGTTTGGTTTACAGTTAGACAATTTGGTTTGGTTTGAACATTTAGAATCGATTAGAACCGATTTGATTTGTGATTGGGTCCAAAATGGACCACGCCGAGCCGAAAAAACCCCAAGACAACACTATATATATATAGTATAAGTCATACGTGAGACAATTCACTCCACTAGAGGTAATTTATATTAGAAATAAAAATTTAAAAACAATATAGAGAAACGAGAAAACCCATTCATACCTAGATTGGATGAATTAGATTAGTAAGTCATTTGGGGTATGTTTCACGAGTTTTGAATCAGATATGATTTTAAATATCAGCCACATTCTATACATATCTATATCCCCGATATGTATTGGGTTAGGCCCCATCCGTCCGATTTGATATGACATCAAATATCAAGTCAAACAGGTTAGATATCGACCCATACCGGTTCATATATGCCCATGTTAATTAAACAAAATATCAACCCATATTTAAATACAAAAATGCCTTTCGGGCAATTAAATTTTAATTTTATATTTTTTAATATTTTAAAAATAAAAAGGAATACTTTAGGCTATAAGTATCCGATATATCCTTTATGTCTCAGCTTGGGACCCCGGCATATTGATATATTTCGGTTGCTAAAATGCTGGTCGCTCGAGCCATGTCTACCGTCCTTAGGTCAATAACTCAATATACCTCCGCTAACATGGAGAAGTGCACAAATATATTCAACTACCAGATATATATGAATCTCAAGTTTCTCAACACCATTTAAATATTTATATAAATGCATCTTAACATAATCATATTTTTCATTTTACAAATATTATTTTATTTAAAATATAGTTTTCTCTAATTTCAGATACACGGTCATAAATATCGGCTATATACCAGACATAACAGATGATAAATATCAAGTTAGTCCCCATCGATACGATAAACATCCCCGATTCGATGTGGGGTCAATTATGAGGTTAAACAAGGCAAATATCAATCCATATAAACCAGTCAACATGCGAAAAATGCCATCTCTCCGAGACGTCTATGTATCGGGACCATCTTAAACGTACCGCATTTGCGAGATTTGAGATCTAAAAGCTGAGTAGCTATCCTTTATACGGGTGCAAATACCGGATAATAACTATGTAAAAGTGCATTTTAAGTATGGAAGCTTTTCAGCCACAAAAATCTCCTAACTCCTAACCAAAAACAAACACCAAGCAGCTTTTTCCAGATCCACCCTCAGTTCGGCCGATCAAAATACTACAACAAAGTACTACAACATCAATAGCTGAAAAAAACTAACAAATTTTAAAAATTAAAAAGGCTAATAGTAATGCCGTATAAAACGCCTACATTTAAAGTAGATATTTGCAATGGTTAGAGCCTCAGATCCTCAGGATCAGCAAAACTAAGAAGAAATCCTCTGAGAATTGGCGATTTTTTTTTTAAAACCACTTGGAACTTCTGGCTAAAACCATCACATATATCTAATTTTAGATATATGCTTTTTATATATAATATAATAACTTATATATAGGCTGTGTTTGGTTGGGAGTGTAGAAACAGCAGCAGCTGCTCTTTCTTATTGCAGAGAAGCGTGGGAAGTGGAAGTGGGAAGAGAGAGAAAAGGATTGGAAGCAGCGAGGATGTTTTTCATGTTTCAAAGCGTCTCCTTTTTTCTTTCCGCTATCTCCCATATTCATTTGCAACAGCAAAGACCAGAAGCTGCTATTTTCTACTCTTCCAACGAGCAATGCCAAACCCAACCTAAAAACAAACAAGCAAACCACTTACACGGAGTCGTCAAAACGAAGGGACAACGCCGTAACCAGTTTCCGTCATCAAATCTGTTGTAGATAAGTAAATCCGATCCACGTCGGTTTCAATTTCCGTCCTCTTCGCAAACCTTCCTTTGATTCTCGGCCGAGTCTCCGCATACGCCTTTCGCGAAGCGTAGCGTATCGTCTTCTCGAACTTTCTGTTCTTTCTCTTCTCTCTATATCTCAAAACCCTAGCTTCTCGATCTATGGAAGACAATTGCGTTGCCGTGGTACCGGTATCAGGTCCTATTTTCATGTTTCCATATGTCGGATCCGACATATCGGTCATGGAGTTGTCCGGTACAACACCGACATCTAAAGAAGACGAAGACACCTGAAATTAAGGTAATAAAAATTTAAGTAAGATCACCTATATATTACATCTATCTAAAACGTAAACGCTTTACAAGAAATCAGCAGTGGTTGAATTTCAGATTACACTATTGCTTAGAGACTCCGCGGCTGGGTAGCTGTAAGGCAACGGCTTAGATCGACGGAAATCGATTTCGAAGAAGTTATTCGACGGTGTAGGGAGCGTAGGAGTTGGGACTTTGGTGTGAACGGGAACTACACTATCAGCACCACCACCACCATCAACTTGCGGTTGAAATTGAGCTGCATAATCTACATTAAGATACGGATCCACTTCATCCGAGAAGAAATAACCGTCGGATTTGACATCGGGATCCCTGATCGTTTTAGGATTGGAGCTCGGCTGAAGCCAAGGAGCTGCTTCCGCTTCTGCTTCTGCTTCTGCTTCTCTCTGACCCGTGTGGGATTCTTCTATAAGGTCGCCGTTGACGAGGAGGTTGACGGCGTTATTTTTAACGGCGGAGGTGGAGTCGTAGAAAGGGACGACGGGGAAGCGCTCGTGACGGCGGGCGAGCGGGTTGGCTGAGTGGATATCATCGTCGCACGTGGCACATAGAAGGGCTGCGTCGGCCTTGCACGTGACGCTGGCCGGGGCCTGCTCGCACACTTCGCACATCCATACTCGGCCGTGGCGATTCGTGTGGTTGTGGATTTTGGCGTCGCAACCGTTACAGAGAAAAGCCGTGTCGGATCGGCAGAATAGCACAGCTGGTACTGATTTGCACGAGTCACATAGTTTCGCCGATACGCACCAAGCAAACGAAAAATACTTCCCATTTTCTTCGTTAGCTTCCATCACTCACAGACACACTCTCTCTCTCTCTCTCTCTCTCTCTCTCCTCCCCTGTGGAATGGTTTGCTGATGACTTAGAAGATAGGATCTCTGTCTATCCGAATCGATTGGGTTGGCGATGAGTTAAATAATGACACGTGGAACGTTCTTAGCCATTTGAATAGTTTAGTTTATAAATGTGATCTGACAAAAGTAGCTGTCTCGTCTGATATGTCCGTGCGGACGTGGTAATTGGTGTGCGGACCCGACTCGTTTTAGATTCATCGCTAAACGGTGGGAAGGAACACATGTGTAGACTGCACGCGTAATGACCATGTGCCTACTCAATCCTTGGCTACAATTCAAACATCCTCTTTATTTTTGAGAGTCCAAGCCTTTTAACATTGCACCCAGCAATACCCCCAAAATAAAATATATATATATATATATATTATAAATATAATTTAAATTACATAAGTCATTACCCAATGCTAATCAAATGCATACCGGGTGCTATAGGGGCGGATGGGATGCAAACCTTTGATTTTTTTAATTACATGTGGCTGCTACTTAGTTACCCGAAGCGGCCGAAAGCATGGAGTAGGTTGGAAGAGGCTCTAGGTTGGAAGCGAGAGCGTCATTAAAAGCTTAAAATTATATTATTTTATGGTTAAAAATGAGAGTGAGAGCGAGATTCTGAAGCTGCAGCAACACTCAAAGTAGAAGGTTCCTATCACTAGGGGCTAGGGGCTGCTCTCGTGGCCCGAACTGCATCTTCATGCTTGTCACTACAAGCCTTTTACTATTTCTAAATGGGTACGGCTATTCCCACCTGATTAATTGTAAGTATCACACAAGTTCTTCACCGAAGAAAACTATTGATTGATTTGAATCGGATGGAGATAGTTTTTTGTTCCAATCAATCATCCTCATGATAGATCTTAAGATCATTGTGTTCCTATCCGACGGTCAGATGTTGATTCCACATAGCACACGTCTCTAAAACTGAACTCAGCTTCTTTGCTCATGATCTAAGTCACTTTTAGGGATATGCTTCATGTCGAATCAACATCTGACCGTCTGATAGGCGTCAAATCTTAAGATCTATTGTATAAAAGATTGGAACAAAAAATATACTCCATCATCTGATTCAAATCAGTCGATAGTTTTCATTGGTAAAAAACTTGTATGATAGTAATAATTGGACGAGAATAAGCACACCTTTTCTAAATTTACGTACATTAATATGTATGGGTCTTGATCAAGTTCAACTGGTCGGGTTCTAAAATGGTTCAACTGATTTAAAAACAATGAATTAAAGGGCATCTTGACTTTTAACTTTTATAAGTTTGACATTGATTATTGAATCTAGATGAGTTGAACCCTATTTAAATTTCAGTGGCTGGACTTGACCAAAACCCTCTATCACTAACAAGTAACAATTATTATCCTAAAGGAGCCTAAACCTCATCTCCCAAAATGTATAACTAATGAACAGCAAAAATTTTGTTTCTTTGTCGAATTTGGAGGAGGTTTGCAGTGATACCGAGCAGAAAAGTGTTTTTCCTTGCAAGTCCTGTGTAGAAATGGATGACTTGGCAGATTCTCTAACACTAAATATAGATGTAAGAAATTATTGTAGGATACATCATACATAGTTCATATAAATTAATTAATACACACTGAATATGTTTAATATATTATATACTATATATATATATATATATATATATATATATATATATATATATATATATATATATAGGGAGCCGGTTAGGTCCTTCATTGGAGGATGCTCACTGTCCTCCAAGATCTACGTGGAGCTCCACGTGACACCCAAAACAATTTATTGGAGGACGGTCACCGTCCGACACCCAAAACAATTTATTGGAGGACGGTCACCGTCCTCTAAGATCTATATGGAGCACAAGTGGACGGTATAGATCAATATTAAAAAAAAAAAATCGAAAAGAACTTTTTAAACCCACAAGTCAAAGTTTGACGGGTTTCATTGGTTCACATTTCACGGTTCAAAAAACAGACGATGGAGATGAGTTTTCAAATTTATTTTTTTTTCAAAAATGATCTAAGCAATGCACCCGAGCTCCACGTGGCATCGAAACAATATTTTGGGTGTCACGTGAAGCTCCACGTGGAAGCTTGGAGGACGGTGACCGCCCTCCCATGAAGGACGGAAGCCTTTTCCATATATATATATACCATAAACATTTTTCAACCCATTTAAGACCGGCCTGACATGACCAATTAAGATTTTACATTGGATATGTCGGGCTGGCCCATAGCCCAGCCAGATTTCAATCCACCATGGGCTTCATATAAGCTAAGGTAAGAAGGTCTGACTCATAAATGGATTGACTTGATCTTGTCAGATTAGGGTCGGGTCGGATGTGGGCAAATTCCTATAACCTGAATATAAAATGCCCACTTAAGGCCTAGCCCAAACTCGGCCCTGGCCTGATCCATTGAGGCCACTATCCACGAAGTGTATGATCTTAGAAAACACAATACATGCATGTATTATTTGAATAGATTACAGGCTTTTTAAAAGTCAAACTTTTTAGCCGTTGAAATTTAAATTAAACTTCATAGTTGAAGGCTTAACAATAAAATGCAGTAAAATATTAAAGACAATGGAGCGAGGTTTTAAAGTCGTTCAAAATCGGGTTTCTTAGCCAAGTTCTTGGCCGATATTTATAATTTATGGGCCGGTAAGGATGTTTATCGGCCAACATGGCCGATATCATTCTTTTTCTTTTTCCCGATCGCCGAATGAAATCAGCTGATTTCACTATAATATCAGATAATTTGGGTCTGATGATATCTGATATATCAAGCCGATAATATCAGATTATTTGAAATTTACACGTAATGAGTTTTGCAAAGTACGAGTTAGAGAAGTGATTTTTCCCATTAATTGCATTCTATATTGAAGAGTTAAGATTAGAATTCATATGTTTTAGTAATGACTTAAGTTCAGTTGTTTACAACCAAGGATTTTTCCTTTGCAACTTGGGATTCACCATTTTAAAGCTATTAACTATTTTGAGTCCTATGATAAAAATTATTCTTTCCCAAATATTTACATAATGGATCTTGAGATTACTAGCGTACCATCATAGGACCAAATTTTTATTTCACTTGGAATACATCTTCAAAGTTAATACAATGAGCGTGTAAATTAATGTGATCAGCAGATCAATTTCTGATATGTGCCCTGTGAAATAAAAAACTTTGACCACCTGATGATAAGCACATGATTTTAAGATCTATTGTGTGGAGGATTGGAGTGAAAATGATTTCCTTCGACAAGTTCAAAACAGTCAACTATCTAAGCACCACCATAACCTTATGTTTGTTAATGAAAATACCAAACAAATTAACATTCTCTCCCGAAGGACATAAATTTAGAATGACGTGATGTTGTCTGATATGTGATATGCTTCAACAAGATCTTCGTTGGATCATAAATCCGCATAGATTACTAGTTTTCTCCATAATTATGCAATCTCCTCATCATGTATACCAGATTTATCAGATAATATCGGAATTCTAAAAAAATCGGCCCCTTTGTCATGTTATTGACCGATAGTATATGTCTGGTCATATTGATCATGCATATCGGATTGGACAGCAAGGGATTCGATAATTATTAGCCTATATGTTTCAGAATCTGCCGATATTTAAAACCTTGCAATGAAGGCTGCTCACCATAAGTTTTTAGTCCTTTTTGTGGAAAAATTATAATAAGTGGACCGCTTAGGTGGCGAGATACAAGTGGCTTGTCCGAGCTGCATTGCTGGGACCCACTGTGCTTGCATCACGTGCCCCTGATAGTCTGGTCGGTACCTAATATTATCTCTTAATTTTGACATTGTAGAAAATGGCTAAGTCGAGAGACGCCGAAGACCTTGAAATCTTCGAAACCCAACTTTTTAATGGTTTCGATGGCGCAACTGATCGTCCACCTTTTTCTCGTTTTGTTGGGAACGCTAGCTTTTTTTTTTTCTATTAATGCTGGGAACGCTAGCTTTATTTTCATACTCGACATTCTTTTTTCTCAAATATAGTATCAAATGTTAATTGTTTTGAATTAGAGGACGGAGGATTTTTTTCGGCTAAAATTTTGACATAATAAATTTTGAGATGATGATCTACCATTAGAAGGTCAGATTTGATATACACCATGGTGATATTTTTTTTTTCTTTTAAAATGTGCCACATAGGATCAAAATTGACCGTCTCATAATTGGCTTACCATCTCAAGATCTAAGGGTCCAAGGACAATCTCGATGGTCTAATTTAAAATTGGTAAGGGTTTAAGAAAAAATTGTAGTTTATAAATAAAGGTAGCTGTTTCTTCTTGAAATTTTTTAGGACTTTGATAAGAACATGCGTATCACAAGCATTTTCTGTCGCATCAATCAATTATAAATAAATAAAAAATGACAATAGCATGTTTGCTCATTTATGATAAACGTCAAGTGGTGGGGCACGTGGGGCACATCAACGTTGTTACAGATTCTCAAGGGTAACATATTACATGTAAATGTTTAACACCAAATCTTTCTTCTTTTCTCCCCAAAAAAAAAAATAATAATAATAATAAATCATTCATGTCTTAAAATCAGTGGATCGAGATGTTTTTTGGGAAAATTTGCACTTTCGGTTCTTTAATTTTGCGTATTTGCATAAATAACTCTAATTCAATCCTTACATAACAGGCTAGCTCTAAGCCAAATCGATTTCACGTCAGCACCGACCTTTTTATTTAATTAATATTTTAATACTTAAGGTCGGTGCAAAAGTAACTTTATTACTTTTTCATTTTTTACTCTTTCACTTTAACTTTAATTTTTCTGTAAAAATCCATAGAGCAGCGGCATATCGGCGACAAAGCGGAGAAAAAGCCAAAAAAAAATTTCAGGTAATTTCTTTTTTTACATTTAAACACATAAAGTCATCCGTTATATTTCTCACTTAACCCGCTAACTTACCTCTACCGATAACTTATATTAGTGGCCGCTAAGTTACATTATTGACCGATAACTTATATCATCGGCCGCTAAATTACATTATCGATCGACAACTTATTATCAGCCGGTAAATTATATTATCACATGTTAACTTACATTATCGGACGATAATGTAAGTTATCGTCCGATAATGTAACTTAGCGGCTACTAATGTAAGTTATCGTCCGATAATGTAACTTAGCGGCTGATAATATAAGTTATCGGTAACTTACATTATCGGACGATAATGTAAGTTAGCAGACGATAATATAACTTAGCAGCCGATAATGTAAATTGTCGATCGATAATGTAACTTAGCGACCGATGATATAAGTTATCGGTCGATAATATAACTTAGCGGCCGATAATATAACTTAGCGGTAAGTTAGCGGAATATTTTTAACCTTACTTATTTTGTTAATTAATTATATTTATATATTTTACTATTCTCACTAAGTGATTGTAAAATGATTATGTCTCTAAAGCCTTTCGGAAAATGTTCTGGAATTAGTGTTAGGAAATTTTACTTGCATTGCAACGAAGAGAGGAAGAAGATTCTAGATGATTCAATTTTCGATCATCTATTTAGGATTAATGAGAAATTATGATTCATTGGAGACTTGGTTGATGCTATATTAAGTGTTTGAGTTAAAAATAATGTTTTCAAGGTTAAGAATACCAATGTATTGCTGCAAGAGTCTGATATAGCATTGATTTTAAGCCTGAACATATTGACGGAACCTGAGTCTGAGAAAGAAACGTTTCGATACAAATTCTTTCTTGAGAAGCCGAATAAAAGATCTCGTATTGAAAAAATAGTTGATAATGCCGATTTATCCAACGATGAATTTTTGAAATTATCATTGTTGTTTCTCTTATATTCTTTCTTACTTCCGGACACATACCAGGAAGTGGACACACAGTACTTGGCATTAGTAGATAACCTTGAAGAGTTCAACAAGATTCCGTGAGGCCTGATAGTTTACAAAAATTTAATAGACTGTATATCGAAAGCGAACGTCAGAAAGGAAATGACGAAAAGTCAGAAAATGGGCATTAAACATCTGCAGATGCACTATTGCCCTATAAATTTTGACGTTTGAGCACTTTTTTGGAGTCGCCACCGCTCTTACTGAGCTGAAAGATCAATTTCCGAGGCTATTAAAATGGAAAGGCCTGAAATTCAGTCGTAATCCTAATTTATATCTAGAAAATTTTCTTAAGTCTAAAATTATCTTAGAGTTTGAAGCCATAAAGTACGAATTACAGTATCGATCAGTTCGACTCTTTTTTATGCAAAGAGAGATGGAAAGGAGACAGAAAAATTCCGAGGAGCCTCACTCCCAAGAAAATATATATGAATACGATGATGTCTCAAGTTACGAGACATGTCTTCAAAGAAAAAGCCGAAGAGCCGAGATGGCAATGATAACGATGATGACAGCGACGAAAACAACGAGTATGAGGTCGTTGTATGTCAACATATGGAACCAAAGGGTAAACTGAAAATTAGGCTACAACCAACAAGAGAACAGTCGGTTAGGCAATCCCACCTAACCAAAGAAGTAACGGAGCCTAGAAAAGAATGCAATACGCTCCGTATGACTGTTAAAGAGATGAAAAGTAATTTTCGACATGTATTTACAATGCTTAAAGGGCAAGCACTGACCATTGAACAGCCAGGGAGAGACAAGAAGACCCTACAAGAGAAAGTTGGGTTATTACAAGATGAAGTAGGGTCTCTACAAGATTGGGTTCTAAATTTAACTGAACAAAATGACGCACTACAGAAGGACCTTGATGCAGTCAGATCTCATTTGACGAAGGTACTAAACCAATTCTTTTTAAATTTTAAAAAAATTATTTTTTAAAAGATTAATACAAAATTAGCTTGTCGACCGATCATGTAAGTTATCAACCGACAATTTACATTACCAGTCAATAATGTAAGTCATCGGACGATAACTGATGTGAATTTTAATTGTGATATTTTACTCGCAAGTGTACGAATCGGATTGTATATAGTGGGTGCAGAGTACGAGATCGTTCCCACGAGGACTAATTTTGAAAGATCTAAAAAGACAAGCAATTCCAGAAATCTACTAAGATCTAACAGTATTCTACCAGTGTATGATTTAGGTGGTTTGATGAGATAATAATTACTGACTACAAACTAAAACTTAACTGATAATTCAAAAATAAAGATAAAGATGAAGATACTAAATCCTCCCATCTTTGGTCCGTTCTTCCCATAATATAAATCTACGGATTAAATTATGAGATATACCATTGAAGAAAAACATCTTTTATGGAAGATAAATGGTCAACACCCCAATAGGTTCCACGTTGCATCCCTGCAATCAGGACTTAGATGATTTTCATATATAGATATGGGATCAAGGGCATGGCTCGGCACACTTGATCTAAGGTTCAAATAAAAATCATCCCCAAAGTGGGTAAAAATTCCAACAATAATACCACCATAGATCTGAAATCAAGGGCATGGCTCGGCACACTTGATTTCAGATTAGGGAGTAATTAAGATAAAATTACCATTACAGATTCAAGATCCAGGGCATGGCTCGGCACACTCGATCCCGAATTATAATCGTAATTAGATCCACACGATGAAAGCAAAAGGACCATAACAATAATAGGATAAAATTACCATCACAGATCTGAGATCCCGGGCATGGCTCGGCACACGCGATCCCGATTAGTGGCGGGGATTTCATCCGTTCTTGATAGCACAACAACCATAAAATAATATCTCATATTTTAATCCTAAATTTATATTATTAAAAGTACATCCCTCGGATGGGAATCATTAGATCCCCATCCTTATAAATTTAGCCACACATATTGTAATTAAATGACATAAATAAATAAGGAAGAGAAAATAACATTAATTTAATAAATTAAAAATACCTCAAACTTCAACAGAAATTACTTTGATCCAAAAGTACGATGGTCTTCAGAAACGAAATTAATGTAGGAATAAACTTGAGCAAAAATATAATAAACTGGAGGAATGAGTACTGGAAATTAAAGGAACAAAGCTCTCAAAAAAGAATAAATAAAAACTTCCTATTTCTATGTCTAACTATGAAAAAGAAAAGTAAAAAACTAAAACTCTAATCTCTTATCTCCCTAATTTCTCATTCTCCCTCGAAGTGTTTGAGTCGCTTTAAATAGATTCCCAGTCGCAGAAGTCTCCCCAGCCGCCAATTTAGGGTCGATTAATTGACCCAATAGGGTCGATGCATCGACCCTACAAAAGAGGCTCAAAATCAGCTTTAAAGTTGTCAATTCTGTGTCAGACTCTCCTTCTCCTCGATTAATCGACCAAAAGGGTCGATGCATCGACCCCCAGAAATCCGTGAATTTCAGCACACTTTTTGTATCAGACACTGCTTCGGTATTTCAGCCATAACTTTCTGTCTAAAACTCGGATTGAGGTGATTCCTATACCGTTGGAAAGCTGACGAAACGATCTACAACTTTTGTGTTTTGACAATATCATAATTCGGTCGTCTTGAAGGTCTAAATTTAGCCGCAAGTCGCACTAAGTTTTCGATGATCCAAAGTTACAGTGTTTTGACATTATTTTCAGAATTCTTGGGCTGTTTTCCACACTTGGCTTGTATTTACCTGAAACACTTCAAATCTAATAATTCTCATCAGATAACCTTCATCGGACAGCTAAATATAGATATTTAGGGGTAAAATATCATCATATTTCAGTACTCATCAATAACCTGCATTATCGACCGATAATGTAAGTTATCGGACGATAACTTAAGTTGTCGGCCGATAACTTACATGAGCGAACGATAATATAAGTTATCGGCCGACAACTTAAGTTGTCGGCCGATAATTTACATTAGCGCTTGATAATGTAAGTTATCGGTCGATAACTTACATTATCGGACGATAATGTAAGTTGTCGGCCGATAATATAAGTTGTCGACCGATTACTTACATTATCGGTCGATAATGCAATCGCTAACCTGATTCTCAAATAATGTTATTTTTTAAAAATATAATGACAATTTTTAATGTATTTTACAATTATGCAGGATAATATTCTTTCCTCTGTTCTATTTGAAACTTTCGTTCCCACTGCCACTTATCCAACAGCTTCTCAATCTTTTGTTCCTCAAACTTCTGTCCCTCATACCACTGCCAATCAACCAACAATCACCAAAACTTCTAACCCTAAACCAACTGCTCCTCAACCAACTCATAAACCCATCGCTCCTCATCATCCGAATCCATGTACTCTCCTTTCGAGTCATTAAGCTAATAATCTTCATCCACCAGAGGTTGATCAATTTTCCTATTAATATCAACACGCAAAGTGGGCGACGACGGTGCTTCATTATTTTCAGGATCACTATCACCATCATCGACTTGATGATTATTACGTGATTGAGATTGAGTCCGTCGATGTACGTTTGGTTGAGGTGCAGTTATTTGGATTGAGGTTGGCCGAAGTGGGAATGTTTGAGGTACGAGAGGCTATTTTGTTGAAAGCTCGATTATCATTGGCTCCGAAGCTATTGATTCGGAAAGCCATTGATATGAACTAAGGTTGACTAAAAACGTTTCTCACTGATTCCAGGCAAATGTATTATTTATCGATTCGAAGTTGAGCTGAAATGTATCATGCATCGGATTCATTTGATGACAATATTCTTAATCTTCATTACATTCTCTCATTGGAATGTCTAAAGAAGGCTACTCTAGAGGCCTGCGGTAGTAGCGAAATCCTATATTTATATTTCTATCATCGGTGCAATGATGTTTTCCTTTTCAAATCGTATTTCTTAATTTTCAATCAAATGTTCTGATTCTACACTATCATCATCTACTAATCTGACGTTTTCCTCACATTCTTGATCATCTTCGTTTATTTCTTGAAACGATTGAAATGCTTCTAAAGACAGTAAAATTTCTACTACGGTAGTGACTAATAATTTTTCGATATAAATATTTATCACACCATTACCAATATGATATGCTCTAAATAAGTTTGTAAGATCATCGAAGTCAGACAATTCGGCAAACACAAGCTCATTCCCTATGCGTATGAAACCGTTAGTATAATAGAATGTTCTTTCGGTCGTGTCCTACTGACCTTGAATATTTTCTCCATAAACTCATCAAATGATATGTTCTCCGTGACAGTGATAATCCTCCGATATCCTCCGTTATAAGTATTATCTCTCACACGGACAAAATCAAAATGACAAAGAAGGAGAACATCTATTTCAACCTATAATATTTATAAAATGAAAATTGGTTGATTAAAAGGATCATACTTGACTTAGCGCTATAAATGTTGGCAGCCCAGTATCATATGATAACGACCGACATCTTAAAGTAACGGGCGCTATCTTATGATAGCGGGCGCTATCTTATGATAGCGGGCGCTATCTTAAAGTAGCGGCCGATATCCTATGATAGCGGCCGATATCTTAAGATATTAGTCGATATCGTAAAATATCGCCCGCTATCTTAAGATATATCGCCCGCAATCTTAGGATATCGGTTATATCTTAGGAATCTATACTGGTCTACCAACTATATATTAAAAAAGAGCAAAAATCAATATCTCATTAAAATAATGTAGTCGATATCTTATCTAACCTGTTGTAGTTCTCTGGACTATACCAACTATAGTTGAATCTCGAAATCGCAATCCCAAAAAAAGTGTTAAAAAAGGCAAATAAGCATAAGGAAGCATATATATAAGGGAAACGTGAAATCGGCTTGGCTTGGAGTTGGCCTGTTATGCAAGGATTGAAATTATAAGATCGTTTCTATAAATACGCAAAATTATAGGGTGAAAAGCATAAATTTCCCTATTTTTTGCTCCAATCTTTGAGATCTTGAGGCTATGAATGTTTCACATGGTTTAGATCTCAAAAATGTGGTCCTAAAATTATATTTGAGCATGATATGTGTCACATGATTTTAGTGTTTTTGAGATCTATGCCATGTGAAATCTAAAAATGATGCTATATATGGACTTAGGATCCCTCTTCAGAAAGAATGGAAAAAAAAAATAAAAATAAAAATGATCTCTATCATCTTATTTATCTAATCAAAGGTTTTTTGTGTGAACGCTTTTTAAGATTCCGTTTGCATATTTAAAGATACCCAATTACAACAACCAATGAGACGCAATAATCATTGGATTTGGGTGGCACACATTGTTGGTTTTTTCAAACGGTCGACGACGTGGCATTTTAGCTGTAAATGCCTCATTTGCATTCGACATTTCACTCTTTTTTTCTTGAGGACAGAGATTTCACCCTCTCACCATCTTCTTAGGCTTTGTAGTGTCATGTGGCCCACATTCCTACCAATTAAATCACCTAATGATATATGGTCAATGTTGAAACGAAATTTGAAACCGATCTATAGGTAGCTCAGTAGGTATCCTTCCTCTTTTGTAAGGCATGGGTCATGAGTACTATGTTCTATGTTTGCTTCTTTCCTTATATTAATAAAGTGAGGGTTATTGTTGGAGTTTATTCCCCTTTCACTGAATGCCAATGCTTTATAAAATTGGATTTATTCCGATAGTATTGTTCCCCAACTATCACATTCTCTATAATATGTAAGACACATACAAATTGTCTATGTCGTATGGTATTATCTAAAAAAATAAAATTGAAACGGATCCAAAATTTCCCCTAAAAACAATTCCACTACCCTCAATTAGTCAACCACCTCAAACAATTGTTAGTGGAATAAGATTCATTTATAGCAGTAACCTTGATCTAGAGCATCTTGCTTTAGATAAACTCGATAGCACTTTTATTGGCGTCTACCAAACTATTGAGGACGCCTAAACAAAAATCAATGACTGCTTTGAATCAAACATTGGAGATCAGTTTTCATTCCAATTATCAGACGGTCAAGTTTTGTTTTCACATGACGCAGATCGCACAAAGTATCCCTAAAATCACAGCTGAACGTGATATATGCCATGCAATTTTTTGGGTCACTTTTTTAGGACCGTTGCTATATGAAATTAAAAACCCTATGATCCCAAGATCCATTGTGTGAAAGATTGGGATGAAAACTGATCTTTATTATCTGGTTCAAATCAGTCAATGAATTTGTCATCATAGGCGCCCTCAATAAATCAGCAGGCGCCAATAGAGCTACCCTAAAAACATATAATACTATGTAAATGTGAGCAACTACTTGCACACGTTATTTATGCCATTGCAAATAGTTCAAAAAGAAAAACAAGATTTTTTGAGACGTCTAATTTCAAGGCCATGGCAAGGATCAAAATTTCAGCCGAATGACCGAAATTTCGGTCATTTTTGTATGGGACCCAAAATTTCGGTTTCGGAGATACCCAAAATTTTGATCCTTGGGCCATGGTGCAAAGATCTCAAAAGATTAGCATGAAACTCTTATCTCTATCATCTGATTTAACACAAATCAACCATTGAATCAAATGATGTACGTGGCACATTTTTCAAAAGACCAAGTCTTTCTTTTTAAAGTCTGATCTCGCATTCAAGTAGTTGCTAAAATACACGGTGGAGATGGAAGTTTGAAATTTTTTTTGAAGATTATCTAAACAACATATTCTTGCTCCACATGACATCCAACAGGGACCCTTCCAACGTTCTTGGTAAGGGAAGGGTCTAGCCAAACTTTTTCCTCCATATATAGACTGATTACCACATGATCCTTTCTTTAATTAAATTGCACTCTGCTATCTTTGCTGTCTGAACAACACCTTAAACAGAATCAAAAACCAATCCCCTGAAAGTTGAAAGGATACCTGCCTAAAAATTTCACCTGTATTCTGATCTAACAAAACAATATTGCAGTACCAGTCACATACTCTGATCTTTAATCGCAGTTTTACATGTAAACATGTATATGAGGTACACTTTAACATTCTCTCACGATAAAACTCTGCAACCCATAAATTTTTTGCAGTTGGGATCTTACCAAGCAAATCTTTTCTTCTCATTAAAGGGTAAGAGGGAAAACAGGATGCATTCTTTGATTCTTGAGAGACTATTAGCCGCCTCCAGATTTGAGCGTATTACTCAGCCTGCATCAGTAATCACCATTTTTCTATTAGGCTTTAGCAAAATAGTGAATAGGCAGCTTCAATCAAGGATCAAAATTTTGGGCGAAATGACCGAAATTTCAGGCCGAAATTATCGGTTTCGGTCCCCACCGATAAGATAATTTGGACCGAAATTTCGGTCATTTTTGTATGGTACCCAAATTTTCAGCAAAATTTCGGTTTTCGGCTGAAATTTCGGTTTCAGTCCCCTCCGAAACTAAAATGATACCCGAAATTTTGATCCTTGGCTTCAATAACCGATTGATGTATAGCGAAAAGGGAATATGGGTTGGAATGAATGGATGAATCCGTGCATTCCAATCCCGGATCACATGCCACATGATCCTAAAACAGCACCTGTTTTCGGATCATGTGCCATCTCGCATGTGATTGAGAATTATGTTTTTTTAGAACAAGCTTTTCTAGTAGTCAAAGTTTGGGCACCACCCCACATATTTTGGTACATTGAGTTTTTCCCCCTTTGACCACATTTTGGACGGTGGATATGCATCGGATCACCCAAATTTTTTGAGTGATACTCTAATCATGTATGGATAAGTTTCTGTCTCACTTGATCTCCTTGATAGTTTCCACATGAACCCCACCTGATTGAAATGCATGGATCTACCATGCATTCCAACCCATATCCCTGAGCCTCCAACCCATATATATATATATATATATATATATATATATATATATATATATATATATATATATATATATATATATATATATATAGCAGCAAAAAGAGAATACAACAAACTGGCCCTAGAAAACCAGGACTATCCACAAAGACAATAAACTAGAGTAGCCCGAAAAGACACCCAGACCCCTTGGACAAGCCAAAACGAATCTGGGAATACCCTCCATCAGCAGAAGGTACTTTGGTTATCCCGTAAATTTTCCTACTAATGCCCTCCCTAGCCTTCTCGTCCATATCTAAGTGAACCCAGCAAACAAAGAAATTTCTAACAGTTTTAATAATGTGACTAAATAACCAATTACAACAACTGGTATGCCATGGATTTTCAGACAGTCAACACCACACCACGAAAGCACGTGCATCACCAGATATTTTTTAGAAGATATGGTACTTATCCTGTATTTGTGATTACGTTGTTCTAAATTCTCAATTTTTTTAATTCCTCCAAATGAAAATTTTCCGACATAACATTCAAAACATACCTGATTTACAACAGGATTGGTATTAGCTATGCATACTGGTATTTTGGGTTGTAATCTTGTAATGAATTTGTCTACAATGAGCTGGCATATTGTCATATGTCAGCTGCGCATGTGTCGTGATTTGTGAATAGTGGACCTTGAGATACACACAGACTTTAAAGTGCATGGAAATCAGTGCATGTCTCAAGGACCACATGGCTTTACAACTGAGAACATGTCAGCTCATTGTCGGCTTTTAAACATTGTCAATTTGAAAGAAGCCTTAAAAAAATATTTTTTGATTTTTTTTTTTTTCAAAATTGATCGAACCCATCCCCGTGCTCCACGTGGAATCCAAACAGTTTTTTGGGTGTCACCTGGAGCTCCATGATATCTTGGAGGACGCTTGAGTGTCCTCTCATGGAGGACGGCACCGGCTCCCTATATATATATATATATGGCTATCGTTGGATGCATATGCTTTAATCATAACAGTTCATACCAAACAATTTCTCAAGCAACACCAATATATATAGAATGCAAGGGAGATGAGCTTACCAGTCCAAGCCTTCAAAGAGGCCTTCACCTTTTAGAGCTGAAGTTTTAAAAATTGACCATTGACGGCTTTTAATCTTGTGCAGTTCTAGGGCCTCAGTTACTGAAGCATCATCAAGTGCACCAGGGAGGTCCTGCATTGAAGCACAAATGAATGACCAAATTCTATGGTATGCTAAAACTCAGGAAGTAAGGGAATATCACAAAAAGAATTGCTGAATTGCTTGCATGCAAACAAAATAAGCAAGCAGTGGAAAATGATCACCCGTCAAAAATAAATAAATAAATAAAAGAAATGGAAAATCATTTTCTTATTGGCAAGTTACAAAAGGAATAGATGATTTGAAGGGAAAATCATAAGCTTGTCGCGAGCTGAGGACATAGTTAAGCTTTCTACGTGGCTTTCTTTCATAGTAGCAGAAGTCTCTGACTTTTTCAAAAAATTGGAAAAATCGGCGATTTGCAGTCATCTCGACTTTATCTCCGATTAATCGGCCTCGGCCGATTAATTGGCAATGTTTGTGATGTGGTTGGATTTTTTTCTTTTTCACTTTTACATAAGGGGAAAAAAAAAAAAATTTAGGTTTTGTACCACTTTGTTCAGTTTGTTCATAAAAAACCTTTAGGTTTTGCCTATTTTGTACTATTTTGTTCATTAACATCAGTATTTTTAACTTGAATATATATTATGATATACTTTTTATATTTTTTATTTTCCCCGATTTTTTCCGACGTAGACCCTTGCAAATTTATTGCCGACTCCTGACTTTGTAACTAGACTTTCTTTGGGTTGGAAAATGAATCAAACGGATGAGGATAGGATTGTCCCATTACTAAAGGATTTTCCAATGACATTAATATACAATCAATTTCAGCAGCATGATTGAAATTTCATTTATCGCCTCCTGAACGAGAATGTCAAAGCAGATAAAAAAAGTTGGAACTATTTTGCAACACTTAGATATGGGCTTTCCATTCGTTCTTTTTGAACTGTGCCAAATTTCTCCGCTGTCACTAGATTAAAGGTGTTGAATTCGCGGATATCATATTTACTGTTCATTTTATGTGGACGTCGCTGAATTCGATACCTGATGTCATCTGGTTGAGCCTCTAAGACAATATCATTTGGTTAAACCCACCAGAGCCTAAAGCTAAGGGTTTGTAGGTAAGCAGCCTGAGAGCCGGGTCTCTTGCTACGCGGGTCACTTTTTGGGACATGTGGAATCATCATGTGTCATATGATGGGTGCACCATGATCTAAAGATCTACTGGTGTAAAAGATCCGAAAAGTTATCTCAATCATCTTATTCAAAGCGTTGAAAACATTGTAAACAACAAATTTGCGTAGAATATAAATCCAACACAAATCAATCATAACAAATTTTCCCTCGCTAGGAGAGGGTTTTATTGAAAATTGCGAACTTTACACTTCCAGGTATCGCAATTGATTCCCCGTTAATTACATTAAAATTGAACGCCTCTGATTAAAGCTACTAAAGAAAAGTAAAATAATTACATCTCCGAGATAAACAAAATAAATCCTAAGAAACTGTCTTCATTAATATCTTCGTCTTCACGGTACGAGATTGACGCGCAGTATGCTTTCTTCGTTAGAGACTAGGACGATGTGAAATAAAGGACGTCGGATAAGAGAGTCCCTTCTCCGAAAGTAGACCCATCTGATCAATAGGTATGGTCAACTATGGGCATGAGGAATTTGGGAATGAGTCTCATAATGAATTCATGCTCACTTGTCTGGAAGAAGAATTAAAATATTGGATCCATTTTCTGATGTATGGTCATCCAAAGAATTAGCACTTTTGATTATAGGGTATCTAATCACGGGTCGGATATCATCAAATTCTTTAGGATTTGATCATCATAGGTTATTTTGTAAGGATTTCACCGTTAGATCATGTAATGATCTTATAATACGATCATTTAACGTAAAGTTAATGAATCCGCCGTTGGATTAGACAAAAACCATGAGATTTGATCAATACATAATAAATTCGCTATTGGATCTTGTTGTAGTCTCGTATTATGATTGTTTGGCTAAAAGTCAACTAGTTCACTAGTTGGATTTGATCAAATTCAGAAGATTTGATCAACATATAACAAATCTACCGTTGGATCTCATTACGATTTCGTATTATAATCGTTTGACCAAAATTCAACGATTCCACCGTTGGATTTGACCAAAATCACAAGATTTGATCAACATATAATAAATCCACCGTAAGATCTCGTTACGATCTCATAGTATGATCGTTTGACCAAAAGTCAACAAGTCCACTGTTGGATTTGAGCAAAATCACAAGATTTGGTCAACATGTAATAAATCCACCGTAGGATCTTGTTACGATCTCGTAGGATAATCGTTTGACCAAAAGCCAACGACTCCAATTGTTAGATTTGACCAAAATCACAAGATTTGGTCAACATGTAATAAATCCACTATAGGATCTCGTTACGATCTTGTAGTATGATCGTTTGACCAAAAGTCAACGAGTCTGCCGTTGGATTTGACTAAAATCACAAGATTTGATCAACATGTAAGAAATCCACCGTAGGATCTTGTTATGATCTCGTAGTAAAAGTCAACAAATCTATCATTAAAATATTTAACCCAGGGTATAGCCTCACATAACTCGACCAAGGCGACACGCAGTACAACCCATAGCAGTACGGCTGCGAGCCCTGACCCACGGGTTCACCCATGCAGGCCACTACCGTCTACCAAGCGGGCACGACCCAGACTCACGACCTACGTAGGTATAGCTAGGGTAGGCACGACCTACGCAGGTACAACCCACACAAGTATGGCCCAAGCAGGCATGGCCTACGCAGGTACGACCTACACAAGTACGGCCAGGGTAAGTACAACCCACACAAGTACGACCAGGGCAGGCACGACCCACACAGATACAACCCAAGAAGGTACGGCCTACGCAGGTATGGCCCACGCAGGTACGGCCAGGGTAAGCATGGCCCACGCAGGTATGGCCTATGCAGGTACGGTAAGAGTAGGCACAACCCACACATGTACAGCCTACACAGGTATGACGTAATTGTTTGTATATCAAGAAATTAAATTTTACCATCGTAAAAGAATTTCTAATCTCGAGATTAAGATCCAAACCCTACGTTTGAAAGAGTGATGACCCGAAATGCGAGGAAAACTCTAATTTCGAGACGTGATTTAGATATGGTAAACCTAATGGTTGTAAGTCATTGTAGATGAATATTTCGGATATTGAAGTCCGGAATCATTCTTTAGGTTTGTGATTGTAACCCGTACGAGTATCAGATTTGTCGTTGCAATCCGAGCGTACTAAGAGTTAAGCAAGAGGTTGTACCCATATAACTTAACTATCTCTAAGTACACAAAAAATTGGATACACGCCGTAACGCGTAATCTCAAATCGCAACCTAAACCATACTTAGATAAGAGTTGTAACTTTTATCCTAAGCGTATCACATTTAGATGAGGGTCGTAGTTCTTATCTTAGATGCACCCGTATCAGAAACAGTCTGAATTCAGAATTCAATCCGAACTTATTTCTCCCGTACACTCTAAATAGGAAAAAGAAAAAAAGAATGAACAAAAAGAATCTTGGAGATACCTTAAGGTCTCTTGCAAGAGAATCAAAGTCGGAGAAGTTTTCGGCAGAGCTCTCGTAGTAAGAGTTTTTTCATCCTTAAATCATGAGAAGGGATATGCTATTTATAGATTTATGGTAGCGGTTACGGAAAGTTATAATCTTATGGTTTACGCAAGAGTTTCACAAAAATCAAGGGTCGTGATGGTTACATGGGCCTTAGGAGAAGAATGGCCTACGCAGGTGGTTATTTGCTTAAGCGGATAAAAGAGAGGACTCATGTTCAAAGATGGCCCACGCAGGTGTCTGTGTGAGCCATTTTGAAAGGGACTCAAACATTGAGAGAAAAATGAGAGAAAATAGAAGAAAAAAATGAAATGGATAGGAGTGAGATGGCCCACACAGGTGACCTGCGTTGGCCATAATTCAAGAGAAAATGACAAGGGGGAGGAAAGGAGAAATAAGAAAGAGCCCACATAGGTGACCTGTGTGGACCATATTTAGGGAGAAAAAAAGAGGACGGGAAAAGAGAAAAGGAAAGGAGAAAAAGGAGAGATAGAAAAGAGATGGCCATATTTAGAGAGAAATGAAGGGAGAGAAAGGAGAGACAAAGAGAGAAAATACGGAGAAAAAGAGAAAGAAAAAGAAATGATATATCTTCCGTAAGAAGACACATTTCAGTCTTCTATTTTCTCTTATCCTTTATTAATTTCCTCTAGAAGAAACGACACATTTTTCTGTCTTCTATTTTCTTTAATCTTTTAAGAATCTTCTCTTTTCTCCAATCATTTATTATATAATATTTGTGTATCCAGAAATAAGATATCCATGGAACCTGCCACACAAATTTACTACATAATATTTAAAAGACACAAATAATTTGTGTATATTCTCCTCTTTTTACATTTACTTTATCAGAAAATGACAAACTATTTGTCTATAATACAGATCTATATCTGTGACACAAATCTTTTAGGGTTTCTTGCGTGGGTTTCTATTTATCTTCTCTTTTTATATATATATATATTTTATTTTATCCGGACACAAATAATGTATGTATACAGATCTACATCTGTATATTTATTCAAGAAAAAGACACAAAATTTGTGTTTCTACAAACATCTAAAATTAATGGTACATTGGATTGACATGGTAGCCATTAATTCTATATAGCGTTTGATAGCTTCGATTCAGATAACAGAGATTGTTTTTTGAGCTGATCGTTTACACCATAGAACTTTAGATCATGGCATGTGGAATCAGCACACGTGATGATTCCACATGCCACTTGTCCCAAAAAGTGACACGCCTATCAAGAGAATCGGTGTTCGGGCCACTTGCCTAATACCAATTCTCAAGAATATCTATTTTGTAGAAGGGAATTTACAAGAATAGACTCTCCTCTGAACACTATGTTTTGTGTATTGGTGATAAATGACGCACTCAAAATGATAAGTGATTAAACCCAATTACGCATTTGTGAACATAAGATACAGATATAAATGCTGCATCAAAGGCAGTAAAGATGGCCTGTCACTAGCAAGGACTGAAGAGCGATAGAAAACAAATATCACATTGCAACTTGCAAATGACACTGTAGGATCCTTATACCCCCATTGAGCTACCATTCAGATCAAAACCAATTGGTGATGGAAGACGCAAAACTCAATGCTTTAAGGTGTTGGGAGAGTGTTTCGAGCGTGGCCCCCCTTGGGCCCACGAGGGTTGTACAGGGGCCCAGCAATCCCCCCACCCCCTCCTCCACCCTCCGAACTAGTACCACCCAAGCAGGACTCGAACCCCTGAACTGGCTCTAGTACCACTTGTAGGATCCTATACACCACTGAGCTACCATTCGGGCCAAACCCAATTGGTGATTGGAGAGGCACAACTAAATGTCTTAAGGTGCTAGGACTTGGGAGAGCATTTCGAGTGTGGGCCCCTTTGGCCCCACGAGGGTTGTTCAAGGATCCAACAGACACAAATCCTATTCAAACAACAAGAGAAATAAGGGAATTTGCAGGATGACCATAAATGGGAGACAAGGTAGTCATCAATTGATGGTCAAAATAATTAAGAGAAGCAGAGGATAAAGGACTATATGACATGCATAAAACCTTGTTTCAAAGTATAGTCCTTTAAAAAAAGATATGACAAAAGATACCCATACATTTCTGAGCTCTGATATTCCTTAGAAATGGAATGTAGTGAAAAGCAAAACTCGTGAACAGGAACACAAATCACAATTAGAAAGAATGTTGGAAGAATACATTATATTGGGTTGAACTACATCAAGAAGAGCAGCAGAAATATTATTGAAAATTAAAGAGAAATAGTAAAAAGTTCTAAAACAATTGGAAGATAAATGAATTCATCTCACTAATGATGGATAAATGACAGAAAATCCATCCTGTGGATCTTCCTCCCTCACTAACCAGAGTGTGTTAGTGAGAGATGCATCACCTGCGCTCTGCCAATGTGAGTTTCTGCAGTTCAATTGCCATCAAAAATATATTTTATTATATCTTTTCTTCAGTCCAATTGCCAAGTGACTGCTCAATAGAAAACTTTCCCAAGCAATCAACTAAAAATGTTGAAAAACAATTCCAATATTGGTTAGCTATAAAGAATATAATACTAATAAAAAGATAAACGTCCAAGGAATAATCTCGCCTCAGGTATCTTAAAGAAGTTGGAGAAGAAGAATTTCAACCTGCTTGTTTGCAAAAATGAGAACAACTGCACCTTTTAGCTCTTCCTCCTGCCAAAACGATTGATCAAAATCATCCTTCTGTATTGCTAATTAGGATCTAAAACCATGCTTTTTATGATAACAGTAAGAAACACATTAGGGGTGTTTGGCTCACTTTTTAGCAATGCAAGAAATGGCCGACAAAAGAGAAACCACAATCAGCTAGACTTCACACAAGTTTTAAATAAAGATAGCACAACAATTTTGCCACAAAACTAATAAATGACTTGGCAGAATACCATACAAGGAAAGAGCATTGGCCTGATATGTAATAGCTGATACTGAGGGGGACCTCCAGGCCGATACAAATCACTGATATGTGCAGGTATGGCCTAGGGGATCCACGATGCACTATAGGTCTCGGTCTTGGCCAAGTTTTTAAACCTTAGCATGAATGTTGCAAGCAAGTAAAAGATGAACAATATTAATTCTAAATATCTTGTTGAACAATTTGATCAACCACAAAAACGTAATGGAATATTGACAACTAGAAATTACAAAAACGTAATAGTATATCTTTGCCTGTTAAAATATTAAACCATATCCTTTCTTTTACTTGTTAGTTGTGACATTGCTTTATAGATAAATAAAATCATTATGAATCAAAGGACATACATTTTAACAAAGTACAGATCACTAATAACAAGACTCGTTCAGTAGTTCCAGTAAAGAAAAAAAGTACAGATTTTTGCCAATGTGAACAATCAGCATGTATGCTTAACACTAGAAAAATAAATACGTAAGAAATTAATCATCTCCAGGCTTACAAAAAAAAGTCATAATAGACCTCGCTAATCAAATTCAGATTGGTATGATAATCATTTCAGGATCACTTTCCAAGTCTAGAACCTCTCGCACAGGATTTAGTTACTACTTAGTACACTCAGGTTACAGAAGGAAAAAAAAAGGCAGCATAATTTTGAGATTGGATCATTCGATGTGTGCAGCAGGATAATGCTTCACCTTTATTCCTTGTACAATGAAAAGGTCTTAAAAAGAATGAGAAAATTGCGGAGAAAAGTGATCATGAAATTGAAACTGGAATGATGGAGAAAAGCTTGGAGTCAAGAGATTCGAAAATTAGCAGAACAAAGAAAGAATACAAGTAGTGCAAATTTAGTGACCAAGATAACTTGGAGGAAGATTTAGTTAAAATAAAAAAATCAGTTAGTGCCACATTGCATAGATTTTGCTATTTAAGCTCTACTTTACAAGCTTTGCCTTACAATCAGGAGGTGGATGATCTGAAGAAGATGTCTCAAAAATGATTAATGCAGGTCTCAAAAATGATTAATGAAGAGGATGTCTCAAAAATGATTAATAATGGCAGTGGATGAAATGGAGGCAAGCAAGCGGAGTATTGTGCAACCCAAGAGTTCCACTTACTTGAAGGGATGTTTTTATAAGACGGCTGTTAGACCTGCCATAATATAATATTATATTATGTGGAATGTTGGGCCACCAAAAAGTGAATAAAAGACAGCACATATGGCCAAGATGTGTGTTGAGATGGATGTGTGGAATAACAAGAAAGGAGAAAATTCGGAACGAATACATAAAAGAAAATTTGAGAGTAGCGCCTATAACGAAAAAATGATAGAATGTCATTTGAGGTGGTTTGGAGGCCAAAAGCAGACCTTGTACGAATGGTTGAGTCGCTATAAGCACAAGAGAGTAGAAGAGGAAGACTAGTGAAGACTTAGAGGGAAGCAGTGAAAGGGAACATGAAGGATTGCGAAGTTACAGAGAGCTTAGAGTTGATAAAAAAAAATGAGTGCAGAAATAGGATTTGCAAAGCCAACCCCTAGATAGATAGGATAAGGCTATGATGATGATGATGATGATGATGATGATGAATAGAACAACAAAGATGAAAAGAAGAGAGAACGATAAACAATGAGGGTTTTTGTGCAACATGTACTCTTGCCCTCCACACTTCCCATTTGGAAAAACATCTCACATAAAACTAAGATTAATATCTCATTTTAACAAAATGCGATATGTAACATTATGACAACCTCAAGCGAGGTAGGAATATATATATATACAAACACACACACACACAGGTAAAAGGCACTTGCCCCTATTCATTCGAAAGTTGAACCATTCAACCAGTCCTCATAATAACGTAAATTCACAAAATATGATTGTCATGTGGTCCTTGTGCCATGGCCGTCATTACCTGGGTAAACTATCTACCTAAAGGTATAATTTCAAGTACACATACCACTAAGCATGTAATTTATTGTCCTTACATAAAAATAATTTATCTGAACATGTTTGAGCACTATTAATTACAAACTAGAGATGATTTTTAATTCATATTTTTACACCACAAATCTACGCATCTCGTCCTTTGCTTCACATGGCACACTTGTTAACATAGCGTCATGTGTCCAAAACAAGGATCAAAATTTCGGTTTTTGTTTCGGTTTCGGTCATGCCCAAAACGGAAATTTTGCAATTTCGGCCAAAATTTCAGCTGAAATTTTTTTTTTTCAAAGCAAAATATCGGACGAAATTTCAGTTTTCAGGCAAATTATTGACCGATAATTTCAAATTATCGGCCGATAATATGCTACCGGTATACCGAAACTGAAATTTTGTATATTTCATTTCGGGGGCCACCGAAACCAATGCGTTTTGGCAAGATTTCGGCTGAAATTTTGAACCATGGTCCAAAATTGGTGGTTAGTTCACAATCTAGATTGTCAACAAGTAGATTATTCTATACCAACTCATTTTCAAAACTCCCTGACATCGTATTTTGGGAGATTATTTACTATTAATGAACATATGAATCTTCTTAACTCAAGTTGACAGCCCTAGATTAACCATGCGGCACCCTTTGAGAACAAATACTACACCAATACCAACTCTCTTCTTAATGAGCAAGTGTTGCGCATTTGATCAATGCAACAGAAAAAGTACATATGTCAATTCCACACACTAATCTTAGATAATTTACAGAAATTTTTTAGCATAAAGTGTGACAATTCCGTGGAAGGGGATTGACCTTGCCCCAATCTTTGTGACGACTTCTTACCTCTAAGATCAACATCTTCTTTTTTGAATTAGTATTGGGTACTTAACTCACGCCCCAAGGAAAGTACACATCAATCTCCCTCCACCGAACTTACAGATGTCAGGAGATAAGGATATATTTATCAATAGAAAATCAGTCAAAAGGTCAAAAATATAATTCATTGATTTGGCGCTCATGAATATTTGAAAAGTCTCCCATGTGATTACCATTTTGATGGAGGGAGAGAGACATGTGCAAAGCCTTTGGTGGATGGATCGAGCACCTAATGCCATCACTATTTTTTTCTTAGTTTGTGCATATTTTCTAGAGTAGCCACATCTGCACAAGCTAAAAACTCTCTACAACCAATCCCCATAAATTCTCATTTCAACAGTTTAAGGGCTAATGAGAAAATTTAATAGTATTTAGATAAAGATATAAATTATTTAACTTTCATTAAATACCTCTTAATAATATTTAATAATGGTTCATTCTTTCTACTCTAATCCCTATAAAAAACAAAAAAAGATAATCGAAAATTAAAGAAACAAAAGGAAAAAATAAATCTTATATGAGTATTTATAGGGCTATTTACATCTTACGTATAGTTTCGATAAATTGTTAAGTGTGTATATTTCACATGTATAGATTTTTTAGATTATGTCGTGTGTAGAAAGTATTAGTGCGTGTGTCCGTAATATAAAAGCTAGTGAGGTGCATTACCTCACTAAGTTGTTTCTACCCTAATTTCTTCTCTTCTCTCATCTCTCTCTCTCTCTTCTTCTTGCTACAAACCCCAACTCTCACTACGAACCCTAAATCTCTTGACTCTAATCTCTCTAAATGCTTATAACCCCTACTCCTTGGTATCAGAGCAAGGTTACCCATCACACCACGTCATCCCCTATGATGTCATGCTGCCACCAACAACGTCAACTGTTTGACCACAGATCGCTTCAGGAGTTACACCATTTGGATCGGTATTTCCTTGGGAGCATTTTATTTTCTTGGATCAAGATCTTTTGAAGTCTCTACGATTGTCTTTTGAAGGGTTCTTTAAAACCCTCTTTTATCTTGCATTTCTCGGTTTTCTTGGCACTAGAGCTCCGAGCCACTTCAGGGGACTTGTCATCTACTTGACCTCAGGTCGGTTTTCTTTCCTGCATCATTCCCAAGTGATCACACTCAATTTGATGAAGAAACGAAGGTGGTGTAACTTAAAAGGTTTAATATCCAGTATTATTTATTAACAGAATATGTTTAAAGCTATGCGTTGTCTAAGGTTATCAAAGGTCCTAGGCGGAGCAAAGGTTACGGATTTCAAAGGGTGCGGGGTGCTAAGTAGGGCTTAGCTTAAGCAGAGAGGCTCAGTAACGTCATTTTTTTAAAAAAAAATTATTGTATTAGATTATAAAGAATCCACAATAAATAAAAGATAAAAGAAAAAAATAAAAATACTACTATATTATTATTAATGATAAATTATTATATATATTAAGTGGAACAGTCATGTAAAATTGTAGGTGAGTGAGAAAATTAACAAGTAGCAACGTAAAATTAAAAAATTAAACAGGTAAACAACAATAACAAGTATATCAGTTAGTTTTGAAAACATAATATTTGAGTATTGGATTTTAAGGACATCAACTGATCAATAATAAACAAATATGTAAGCTCCAAGAAATTGATTATCCAATTTGGTTTTAATCGAATTTGAAATGATCGGAAAATTAAGTTTTAATAGGGCACCCACTGGCATTTAACAAGTTTATGAATAACCTTTCATCTAACAAATCCTGCTATAAACTGATTTGGCCCATGTTTGGAGCCCTGACATATGAAACTAAAATTTTGGACAGTATTCAATGGGGATAAATGGCACTTCATAAGTTAGATAACAGGTGTGGAGAGTCGATCTCTATTATTAATCATTGAAAACACCATATCTAGCTCCTCAGCAGCAAGGATATAATGCTAAGAAAATTGAGCTTAACAGCGGCAAGTTAAGTGCTCATCTCATGATTGGCGTATAATCGGCAAGATATATTCCGACTTTAAGAACCCAGTTTGATGATGATTAATGATGAAATTATGGAATTGATTTATTGACCATATTGCAAAATATTGAGTTTATTGATTAATATAGCTATATTTTATTTTTTTTAATATTTTTAATATTTTTGTACGGCCGTGCTGCCGTATTGGGATTTTTAGAAGTTGTCATGCCAACACTTGAAGGAGACCTTGGCACTTTGCACCCGTGCCGCGTACTTAGGTAACATTGATTTGCACAAGAACATTATGCATAGTGATGTTAGCATATCCTTGTAACATAATCATATAGACTATATAATATTTGCTCAGTGAGGTAAAAATTTATTGGAAATATTTTTTTGAACTGAAAAAAAAAAAAAATTGTAAATATACTATACCAAATTTCATGAACTCGTCCCTGACAACATTTAGTTAAGAGAAACACAAAATTTCATTAACTTGTCCCTGATTACATTTAATTCATAAATATAAAACAGCCATATGCATACCTCCAAGATAGCATGAAATTCTTCTTTTGCAATTACGAGTCTATCAGTGTCACTTGAATCAACAACGTATATGATAGCCTGAGTATTTGGAAAATAGCATCTCCAATATGGCCTGTAAACATAAAAATGAGAAGTACACAATGAGGTCAAGATTCCATGCAAGCCATTTATTTTGCGAGGGGTCTACAAGTGAAACTTTCTTAGCAGGAATTGCACAGTTATAACCCTATTCAAATGAAACGTGGCTGCCACAAAGGTAGCCCAATCAAATCAGAAATATTTCGATTTGCCATTTTCCCATCGTGGAATTATGATACACTGTGAATACAATGCATCTTATAAACTTGAATTAAACATATTGTATCCTATGGTAGAATACATTAGGGAAACAATTTTGATTCAGTTTCTTCTTATTGGGGGAAGCATCAACGAAAGGCTGGGGAAAGGAAAATTATATATTCCAAAATGCTGGGGAAAATCTGGAGTTACATAAATAAAATTTGGGGAGAAATAAAGGGAAAACGAAAGTAATTTGACATACCCTCGGGAATATAACATATTATAAATTTATAAAAACCTCTATGTAAGAAATACTACAAGTTTAATATACATTTTGATATGTTAAAATTCTTTCATTTTATAATAATATTCTTTAAGTGTCTTTTATCTTTTATAACATAAATATTGAATACATATTATATAATAAACCCTTTTTTTATTTATTAGGTAAGCTAGGATTGAACCTGCAAGCTCAAGGTTACATCACAATGCACCTTCCAGTTGACAACCCATGTAACAAACCTTGTGACCTAAAAAATAATATATATGATGTAAATTATATAATATTACATTGCCTTTCGACCTAAAGCAACAACACTCGCTTGCTTAAAATCTCTTTTGTTTCTCTTGTGCATTAAGTGTTCGCTCTAGGCTCGCTCGTATACGTTCTCCGGATTCGGATCCACTTACAGGCTTTCTAGCTTGCTTATTTAAATGAAATTATGTGCATATTCATATAATACATATTAAAAAACTAAATATACATTGTATACGGATCTTTTCATAGATATATTTTATCTTATGTAATTGCGTCTCACTTCGCATTGTTTTTTAAATCTGGGCTTCTCACTCTTACTCACCACTCTAGCAACTACGTAGACAACACATGTAGACACACAGATGTGTCTGAGCATGCACGTGGCAAAATGTTCCATTCTTAATAAACAACATTTTCCATGTTCAAGAATTTATAGCCAGACAAAGACGTTAAAAATTGACTCCCTGCATTAAAGTTGATTACAGAGGTCGACTTTTAAACGGAATACAATTGTATCCTATTCCTATTCTGAAAAATCAATTATTCAAATACCTTCAAATTGTGATAGTCATAAATATATGAATACATATTTACTAAGAATATATATATATATTCATCATAAAAGTATTTTAACCATTTATCATATACATATGGATGCAAATTATGAACGTTTATCAAAAGAGAGAGTAAAACAGAACATGAAGTAGCATAATGAGGAGTTGACTGAACAACAATTATCACAACATACGCAAACCAATTGACGCGGGATGGAGTCACAAGCTAACTCTAAAATAGCAGAATCCCGTGTGGAAGGGGTTTAGGGTCTTAAACCTTTGATTAAAATAAAATAAAAAGAAAAAGAAGATTGGAGATCTCCGGATTCGCTCTAGAGAGGCTTGTCGGCTTCGCACCAACGGGTTTCCAAGGCTGTACGTCGGCTTCACACCAAGTCGTACGAGAAACAATTGCTCACTCCTCAGGTTTTGAAAGAATCACTCTTTTGATCGAAAACTCATCTCAAGTTCTCTAGAATTCGCACAAAGCAAAACTCATAATTTTCATTCATCATCAATACTAATTCTCATAAGAGATTACAATGTGTATTTATAAAGAAAAGAAACCCAGGAATACTACTTGAAATAAAACTCCTAATCAATCATTCAAACTTTCTAATCTAACGGTCATAATTGATTTCACCATTAATCTCGTTTTTTTATTACGCGATCACTTTTGAAGGGTCAAACAATGTTCGATTGACGTGAAATTGGTCTTGTTTGAAAGCTTATCGAAGTAGCTTTCCACAAGACAAGAATCACACAATTCCGACACATATTGATAGACTTATGACCAATTTTCCGATGGTTACGCAGAAAGTGACGGGATTAACAGTCACATATCACATATATGTGCCTGACCCATAAATAATTCAAATAAGGAAACTAGTCCTAAAACAAGCCACTTATTAAAAGAATCCTAATAAGAAAGGAAACCAAACCTAAATAAAATATTGTATAAATTAATGTGCACATGGGTCTTTAACGGGCCTTTTGAAAGCCCATTTATGGGTCCATTTCTTCCTTGCTGGCTTGCTTCGATTGGCCCGGTCACGATGCAAACATGCGGATATAAATTTCCCAACAAGACCAATTTCACACAACTCCGACACATATTGATAGACTTATGACCACTTTTCCGATGGTTGCGCAGAAAGTGACGGGATTAACAGTCACATATCACATATATGTACCTGACCCCTAAATAATTCAAATAAGGAAACTAGTCCTAAAACAAGCCACTTATTAAAAGAATCCTAATAAGAAAGGAAACTAAACCTAGATAAAATATTGCCTAAATTAATATGCACACAGGTCTTTAAAGGGCCTTTTGAAAGCCCATTTATGAATCCATTTCTTTCTTGCTGGCTTGCTTCGATTGGCCCGATCACAATGCAAGCATGCGAATCTAAATTCCCCATCACCAATAGAAGGAAACAAGCTAACATAACATATTGTATCCAAAAATAGAAGATGATTGAGAATTTCCCTTGGCAAGACCATCTGTGATAGAGTTAGCATTGCAGTGCTCACAACAGAATGAGATCAAGTGACCATTAATACAATCCAACGCTTCCTCAAAGAAATCAAGCCATCGCCACACTACTCTACTTCTTGTTGGAGATAGCAATATATGATGGTGTGTAGGAAGCAATAGTGTTAAGTATGGAGTGAGGTGTCCACATAAAAGTATGTGGGTGTCCTTAGTAATGTGTGGTGTGTCCTTAATGAATGTTACCACCTCCTGTAATTCGTTTACATAACAATTAGTAAAGATGCAGTCCTGCTGTGTCTATTATTTTCTCTCTCCTCTCTAACTCTACGCCATCTCTCTCATAAACCCTAAATGGGTATTCTCCTCTTTATTTAATTGCTCTGTTATATTAGTCCATCAGTTTTAACACTTCTACCCCTTACCCATCTAATAACACATATAGGGTTGCCTTTCATCTTGGACGATGGCAGATCCAACTTGCATAATAAATAATGCCAACAAGAGAAGCCTGCAATTCAACTTAACCACCTCACTAATACTGAAGGATCAGAGAAGGCTTGAAAGATCACCCTCAAATGTTCAGATTTAACCACCACCACGTTCCGAATCCATGGTTTCCCTTAAGCAGCTGTCAAAGTTGAATTTCAAGAACCATTCAAGAGGAGATTTCCATTCTTCAATTAGCCTATCTACGAGAATTGTACAATGCACTACCTCCTTACATCTTCAAAGGTCATCCACCATGACCCAAGGGAAAATCCTACATGAAAGGACTCAAGATATAATGTGGCTTTCAATCAAATCCCCTCCCACCCCCGGGGGGAAAAAAAACACCACCGAGAATGATCCCTGGCGAACTAGGCCTTAGACCAGTTAAATCGAACTTGTGAAAAAATGATACCAAATTTACAAAGAAAAGAAATAATTAACAAGGACATGGTCAAGCAATTCAAGATCCACAAGGGACTACACCTTGAGATGTTTTGCTGGTGATCTTACTTAACACTCTTGGGTAAACCTGAATCTTGTAAGGTATAGGATGAGGATTTTACTGTAAATATGCTATATGGACTAAGCTTCAAATTCATTGGACCATACCAGATCTAGGTATACATGAAGCATTCAAAGATTCCCATAATTCCACAAAAAGAATTATTTTATGGTTATAAATATCTATTCTAAGTAGGAAGATACAAATAAATGAACCAAAAAGCCGCAATTCTCCTTCAAAGACTGATGAGGCGAGGCGTTTCACTCAGCAGGAGGAGTGTGCGTGTGTGTGTGTTGGGGGGTAATAGGAGAATGGTAATATAAAATCAAGTGTAGCATGAAACAAGCTACACTCAACCGGTAGATCAAGAGCCACGTGGCACGTGATCGGGAGCTACACTACATCCTTTAAGGGTTCACAGTATCCCCGGGGTTTTAGAAAAAAAACTCAACTTTTATCCCTTTATTTCACAGGTCAAAGATATGGTTTTCCACCCAAAATTTTCCCCATTGAAAATTTCTGCCTTTGACAAAGATATGGGTTTGCCTCTCGACATCCTCAAATAGCATGCCAGGGGTTGTATGCTATTATCAGGTTGTGCCTCGAGGATAATAGCTTGGTTTCGCCTCGAGGCATGGCTTGAGGCTTACTCCTCAAGTGCTATTTACAACACTGCCATGTAAGTTTTGAATCTTAAAATATGGATGGCGTAGATATATGCAATCCAATTTTATGACTAAAGTAGCAATTATTCATTTATAATTACTAAGTATATTGGTAGATGAGGAACCAACAATCCAATAATGTATACGAACTGTTAAGAATATGCTGGTAATAATCATCACAGCCATTGATGGTGGCAATGGACAGTGCCAGTCGGCAGTCTGCCCCGTTACCCCTAACAATTTTTGTAAGAATTCACTTTTGATTTTATGAGATCATAATAATTTGATTTCGAATTTTGATTTAATACATTAAATGCCAGTCAAATCAAGGCAATGGGTCATATGAAGGATAACACAAAAAAATTTAACATCCCATTTTATATTTTCTTATTTATTTATTTATTGGTAAAGTAATGTGCAAGCCTATCACTAAACAACAAAAGGTAGTAAACATTATGTGTAATTGACATGAAAAATTGGCAGGGTTTTTCATTTCATTAGCCTATGTTGGTTTTTATTTCTTTCATTTAAGTTTTAAGCACTCTTTTGGATTATGATTCAATTGGATATTTAACAGTGAGTAGCTTTTTTAATTTATAACCTATTGGGTTCTTCTCTTAATCAACCTACTCCCACTGTTACGTGACTTATCAATGAAAATAATTTTATATTGTATAAAAATATACCAAAGTAAGTCGAGGGGGCATTCAGGCCCGAAAAAACCTTTTTCAAGCCGGTCTCAGACATACAGTATTTGGCTTGTCATGGGTTCAGGCTGGGCTCAGGATAGAGGTTCGACTCAAGCTAACCCTGGCCCTACCTAAATGTAGCCCATAACCAATCCCCCACCCCCCTCGTCCCCTCTTAAATCCAGTTAACATTTTGATTTTATTAAATGGTACCTATTGTTAGCTATTTGCACACCTCTCCACCACCCCGATCCTTGTCTTCTTCCTCTTGGCTCCTAGATGAACCATTCATAGTTGTCCCTTCCAATTTTTCCTACTAAGCCTTGCACCCACAAGGAATCCACTTCACCATATCTCTTTGTAGCCATTTCCCCAAGAGTGTTCCCCATTGATTGAACTAATTCCTAGACCACCCCCACTGATCGGGAATCACACAACATCCAATTTGACCACTCGCTTTTCTCCCATTCCATAAGAAGTTTCTTTGAGTGCTGCCCAATATTTTTACTACCCCATTTGGACGTTCGAATATAGACATGAAGTAGGTTGGAAGATTAGATAAAATCACCTTAATCAGCATGACTCTTCCCCCTATTGAAAGCAGCATTTCCTTCCATCCTGCTATTTTTATGTTCAATCATTCAATCAGCGGATCCCAATTTTCCACTTTCGTGTTTCCTATGAGCGGGAAGCCCAAATATATGGTTCGAAGACTTCCCCATTCACATTCAATAATACTTGTCAACGCCACCGCTACTGCCTCCTCCACTGTCATGTCAAAAAAATTGTAGTCTTACTAATGTTTACCTTTATCCCAACACTATTTCATAACAGCTAATCATGCCCTTAATATGATTGAGCTCACCAACTGACACATCATAGAACACAGTCGCGTCATTCACATACTGCAGATGTGTTACCAAAAGGCCTCCTCTACTCACTTCAAATCCCTTTACAAGGCCTATCAGTACATGGTGAAATTTGCCAGGGACCTGTTACTCAGTTGGATTAAGATTAGCACACCGACATCGAGACGGGGGGATCTTTTCTTCCTCAATGAACGGCATAGAATGCTCTTTCACCCTTAGCCTCTTTTCCTCTTGCTGTGGGGATGGGTGTCCGAATCCGAAGGCTGCCGATGCAACTCGGTTTTTGAGCAGGTAAGCTTTGTGCTCATGGGTTTTCCTTTCTTTCGGTTAGTTTCTCACAACCCACCCAGTTAAGAACTTTTTCAACATTTTTTTCTTAATACAATTTCTTTGTTAGCGATCAAAAAAAAAAAATCCCATTACGAGGCCTAAATCAGATGTTCTCACCATTAACTTGCAGAACACTTCAGTAATATCAAATAAGAATGGGGAGAGCATGCGCATTTCACACCTCTTGAACTTCTATTAAATCCTCTTGCTGCCCCATCTATCATCACAAAGAATAACAGGCTGATGAGACACAACTCCTTATCCATTTTATCCACTTTTGTTCCCAAACTGAGTCTCTGTAGCATGTGATCCAAAAAAAAACCCTAGTCTACTATGTCCTATGCTTTCCCCATGTCTAATTTAACGATCAGCCTCAGTGTTCCCTACTTGAATCTACCGTCAACACACTAGTTGCTAACACAGCTACATCCAATATTTTTCGCCATCCACGAAAGCACGTTGGTTTGGAGATATAATTTTTACCATAATCGATCTAAATCTGTTTGCTAAAACTTTAGCCATAAATTTATAAACTACACCACAACTAACTTCGTCTCCATGTTTCTTTAAGATTATGGTTAAGTATTTCTTCTCTCAAGATCTCCTAGAAATGTTCAAAGAATTTCAAAGTGAACCTGCCCTGGTGTCCGATCTCCACCTGCCTCTTAAGGCGCTATGAATCTCTTCCTCCTCAAATCCTCTCGCCACCCATTCTCTATCCTTCCTCAAATTTGTTTCAAAATCTGTTCCTTAGATCATTCGTCTTCTCCAATAGTTTATAGTGAATAACCATTTATAGTATTTCACCATAGTCCATTCAATTTCTTTTTTCCTCTCAACTCACTTCTCTACAATACTTTATAGTGAATAACCATTTATAGTATTCCACCATAGCCCATTCAATTTCTTTTTTCCTCTCAACTCACTTCCCCTACAATTAGATGTGGTATTGTGTTCTCTGGGAACTGGGCATAAAATGGAAGAATTTCATATGCTAATCTCCCTCTTTCAAGCCCATGACTCTCGACCTCTGCCTCTGTAGAATTTTCTTCATCTTTTTCCTTTGTTCATACTCTTGTTATTTTTGCTGTCCTCTCACATTCTGCCGTTGAAAGTGGACTCCCACCTTTAGATCTAGCCTTTGTATATCCTTTAGCATTCTTCATCATTTCTTGAACATTTCCAAATACTTCTTTGTTCCATTTCTTAGTCTCCTTCCGTAGCAGTTCGGTCTTAGTTGCAGATCTCATTTGGGCATTTCATTGGGGTTGCCACCATAGTCACAAAAATCGGTGATTCGGCAATAAAAGGTTTAAGTTGGAAAAAATTGGAAAAAAGCAGCCAAAGTCGGAAAAAATCGGGGAAAATAAAAAATTTTAAAAATATATCATAATATATTTCAAGTCAAAAATAGTTATTTTAATGAACAAAATAGGCAAAATCTAAAGGTTTTTTATGAATAAACTGAACATAACAGTACAAAACTTAAAGGTATGTTTCCCTCAAGTAAAAGAGACGAAAAGAAAAGGTAAAAAAATTGGACCACATCACAAACATCGCCAATTAATCAGCTGAGTTGCGATTTGGCTGATTAATCGACAATAAAGTCGGGATGGCTGCAAGTCATCGATTTTTTTAAAACGTCAGAGAGTTTTGTGACTAGGGTTTCCATGCGTGCCACCAGCCTTGAACAAACGTCAAATTTTCTATTTACCAAAAAACCACTCAAACCTCCCAATGCACCAAGGCATACCCCATTCTTCACCAATTTGCCTCAATTCTTCCCAAAAATTATTTGGACCATTGAAATTTGTCAAATTTTGACTTTTACCTTTTAAAATATTTTTTGATCTATTAAAATTGATCTCAACAATATATCTGAGCTCCACAGGGCGGGCACCAAACAAATGCTTTGGTGCCACGCAGTGATGCAAAACTCCATATGGACGTTGTTATACACTCACCGTATAACGTTGGGGCATCGTTACCAGGGTCCATATATATAACCATACATACATATAGAAAATGAGGTGCCTATGACGTCTTACATCGATTTTAACAACCTTTTTAAAATCTTCTTTTTGAAGGATGGTCTTGGATCAAGTATGTGCAAGTCCACAGGAAAATCGAATGTGTTTGGGTGCCACTTGGTGCCCAAATAGCATCACCGTAGGGTTCAACCCTATGACCACGTCTAGGGAACCGGCTTCTATATACATATTATTTTCTATTCTTTTCATCGTTTTTCGTGATGACCTCGAAACCAGTTGAGTCGTGCCTGGTTCTCCGGGTGGGAGATTGGATTTGTAGTCGATGCCACAACGTCAATTTCCGTCGACGTGCAGTTTGTCACCGCTACGGATGCGATTCCCCGAGATCTCAAGGCACGGTAGTTAAGACGGATGCCGTTAGGAGGCCCAGGCCAAGAAGTTTGCAGCTTCCATCCCTCTTCGCGGCGCATCTTAGGGATGTGCAGAGGGGATGGTCGATTGCCGGAAAAGCATACAGGAGGGTGGCTTCGATCCTAGATCAGGCTGAGCACCGTCCTGCCGCACCTCACGATGGTATTGGGGGCATTGGAACTAGGGTAGAGGCCGATGTAAGTGGTCAGTCAATGCCGAGCTTCGGGACGCTGACTTTTGACTCACAGCAGCTACGTTCCCTTGCTAACAATCTTCGCCACTTTTAGGCGGTGCTCTATGTTCCTAGAGATTCGTTATCTCTATTTCTGTTACATCAATGGATTAATTACAAATGGGATGTTTCAGAACGACCTGCAGTGCCTACCATTTCAACCACTAAATTCTTATTGAGGTTTGGGATTGAGAAGGGGGCTACAGAGCTTTGTATTCACAAAAATTTCTACATTCACGAGTGCCCGGTGGTTTGCCGGCGCTAGGAGTCTACAGTGGGAGATATTCAGATACATCGGGAGAGAGACGGGATATGGATCCGATTTTTTGGTCTACCGATACACACATGGTCCTCGGAGGTGTTCAAAGGGATCGGGGATCGGGGATCGGTGTGGCCGTTTCATTGTCATTGACCGACGTACTATCGAGCTCTGGGACACAGACCATGCCAGGATCCTCGTTGAGGTCGCTTCCTTGGACTGCATCCCCAAGAGTTGCGAAATTCTGATCGGTGACCAGGTTGCTCAGCTCCTCATAGAGGTGGCGTGGCAAGATCGGTTGGTCCTCTCTCATCAAGCGGAGGAAGGATCCGACAAGCCCTGGGGCAGTGGCGTCAACTTGCTCGGTAGTTCTATAGATGTAGTTCAATCGACTCTCAACCCAGTCCTTGGAGAGGTGGCTAGTTCCAGCCGGATGATGGCGAGAGACTCGGAGAGGAGCGCAGCCACGAACTTGACATTCCGTCTAGGGCCATTACAGGGACCGGCCACGCGCGGTGGGGGGCTGTGTTTCCTCTGGGGCGTCGGGGAGGGCTCATGTTCCGGTATCGGGGTATACCGCGGTTTCTTATGGAGATGGGAGATCTAATGGTGGTGTGCCAACGGTTGCTTTGCCGCTTTCGCCGCCTTGGTGTTCTACGGCTGAGATCTTATCGTACGCCGTAGTCGAATTCGTACATTTGCACAGTCAGGCAAATACTTCGCCGCTAGATGTTGCAGCGATGGTGGACATGAACATATCTCCGACGTTGGATCCTACGGCTGAGAGTCGACCGTACGACACTCTTTCAGATGCTGACCTGCAAAAGTGGGAGGTAGGTGAGATGTCGGGGATGCCGGCGGGAAGGGAGGTTGTAAGTGTACGTACCTAGGATCCGATGGCGACAGAAGTAGACGTCGGGATCCTTTTAAGGAAGCCAAGTACAGGAGGTAAAGAGGGAGGTAGGGTTTATATCCGAAAGAGAAGGAGCTGGAGGGGATCTCGAGGTTTGAGGGGTTATGGGGTTTTGACAAGTGGCAAGCGGGTAGAGGGTTTTGGAAGGACAGATGGTCTTTTAGCAGGGTTTGACTTTGGACACCTCAATTGGGGGAGGTGGGGGGGGCCTTTTATCTGTCAACACACGTGCTAGAACCTTCACGTGGAAGGCCCATGAAAAACAGTGGAACTGGCATATTTTCGACCCGTGGGGCATTTTGTTAAAAAATGCGGATGGGTCTATATGGCCATGGATCTCTATGTCGTCAGGTCCAGACATTTGGGGACTGCGGCCCATGTCTTACAAGGATGGGGGTTTTGAATGAAAATGGGCCTGGGGATGGGTTGGCGCAAAGCTGTTGGGACCCAGTATCCACTGGGTTTTTTAATACCAGAATTATGTCTCTACAAAGGGAGTCGACTGCTCTGCCCTCGTATGATGATATATCGGTGTGCAACAGCAGGGAGGGAATCGAGGAGGAAGAAGCTATGGTGTCCGATATTGATCGCCTTATTCAAGTCGGAGATGATCTCGGGATGTCTTTCAGGGGGGCTGAACAAAGGGGGTTACGATCGGTTCTGGTCAGCAGAAATGGCTCAAAGTCGAGGCGCAAGGGAGGTGCCCGGGAATTAGCGAGGCTGTAGTGGGGTATGTCGGATGGGAGGGTGCGAAGGGGGGTTTAATCCCTCATGGTGTTGGTCCGAGTGAGGGTCTATTGGTTGATTATGAAGATGCTATCATGGAATGTGCGGGGGATATGTGATGGGAGAAAACATGTCGGGGTTAAACGGATCATCACATCCATAAAACCTGCCATCGTTTCCCTTCAGGAAACGAAGTGGGGAATTTGTGACGACAGAAAAGTCGCGTCAGTGCTTGGGGGCAAGCAGTGGGAATGGCTGGGGGTGGACTCCAAGGGTGCCTCGGGTGGTATTATGCTGGCTTGGAACTGTCGGTTATTCGATAGAGTGGATGAGGAAATCGGTGTCTACTCGGCTGCTGTTCTTCTCCGGAGTAAAGAATCGGGAAAGACATGGATGTTCACAGGCATTTACGGACCCACTCTTGATAGGGAATGGGAGGATTTCTGGTGGGAGTTAGCGGCGATCGCTGCCAGATGGGACAGTCCGCTCTGCCTGAGAGGCGATTTCAATGCTATAAGATGGGGGGACGAGAAGAAAGGGGGGGCCGCCAGATACGACTGTTATGCGGGACTTCAATACATTCATTCACAAATGGAACTGATGGACGTGCCATTAACCGAGGCGCTATATACGTGGTCGAATCTCCAAACCAATCCCTCAATGAGCAGGCTTGATCATTTTTTATGTTCTACTGAATGGATGGATATGTTCCCGAGAGCTAGGCTGGAATGCTTGGCTCCTGCGGATCGTCCTCTCATTCTTACTTGTGAAGCACGCGGGGATGGGCCGATTCCGTTTCGTTTCGAGAATATGTGGCTGTTGCACAAGGACTTTCATAAATGAGTGCCGGTTTGGTGGATGCAACCGATATCTCAGGGGACGGCAGAAAGCAAATTTATAGCTAAGTTAAGACGGGTTAAACATAACTGTAAAATGTGGAACAGGGAGGCTTTCAGGAGGGTTCAGTGAAAACAGGAAGCCCTATTGCTGCGACTCAAACAGTTGAACGAGATAGAAGAATCGCGGAACTTGACGGACGATGAAAGAGAGGAAAGATATAGGAGGAAAATGGAGTTTAATTCTGCGTGTCTAGCGGAGGAGATTAAATGGCGGCAAAAGGCTAAGGTTCGATGGCTTAAGGAGGGTGATGAAAATACCAAGTATTTCCATGCGGTTACTAACGCGCAGAATAAACATAATTACATGAGCAAGGTCATGGTTCAGGGGGTGACTTACTCAGAGAAGGATCACATCCGGCGGCATGTTGTGGAGTTCTACAGGAATATGTATAAGGATGAGGGATGGCCATGACCGCAACTGGATGGGATCCAGTTTCAATAGATTGGGGAAGAGGAGAGGATGTCCATTGAAAATCAGTTTTGCGAAGAAGAGGTATGGAGGGTTATTCACGGCGGGGTAAAAAATAAAGCTCCGGACCTAACGGATTTACAATGGAATTCTTTAGTTACTTTTGGAACACAATCAAGGCGGACCTGTTAGATGTCATGCACGAGTTTCACGCGGTCGGTAGCATTGGGAGGAGCCTAAATTCTACCTTCATCACTCTTATTCCTAAGAGGGAGGGGGTGGTGGATATAGCAGATTTCCGACCTATTTCTCTTACGAACTGTTTATATAAGATAATAGCTAAGGTCCTTGCCAATAGACTCAAATCGGTAATGAGCCAGGTTATTTCGGAAAATCAAGGGGCGTTCGTCGCTGGTAGACAGCTTGGGGACCTGGTTGCGGTGGCACAGGAAACCATTCATTCGGCGCATCATCACCGAAGGCCGGCTGCCGTGTGGAAAGTCGATATGGAGAAAGCGTACGACCGGATCAGTTGGGAGTGTCTTGACTATATGCTTGAAAGGTTGAGGTTTGAAACAAGATGGAGATGGATGAGGGGTTGTTTTTCTTCGGCCTGATTTTCGGTTTTGATCAATGGCACTCCGAAGGGGTATTTTAAAAGCTCGAGAGGTATCCATCAAGGGGATCCGCTCTCACCCTTCTTGTTTAACATGGTGGGCGAAGCTTTATCCGGGCTGTTAGTGCAAGCTTGGCATCTTAATTTGATTTCAGGTATTAAGGTGGGAGTGTATGGCAGGTCTATCTCGCATCTACAATTTGCGGATGATACGATTATTTTCGGAAAGGCTGAGATTTCGGAATTCGCGGCACTAATAGATGTTCTATCTATTTATGAGGTGGTATCGGGAGACGGTAGATTGTGAGATTGCAAAGTTCCCTATCAAATATCTGGGGCTTCCCCTTGGGCTCAGGAAACCTGCTGCTAGAGAATGGGAACCGCTTATCCAACGGGTCCAACATCGTCTGTCTGCTTGGAAAGGAAAAATGTTGAGCAGTGGAGGAAGGTTTGTGTTGGTCAAATCAGTCCTATCATCGATGCCCATTTTTTACATATCCATGTTTCAGTGTCCGATAGGGGTCATTAATCACCTGGAACAAATTCAGAGGAATTTCTTGTGGGAAGGGTTGGGCACCGACAAGCGGTATCACTTGGTGAATTGGGAGACCTGTTAATTGCCAATCCGCAATGGGGGTATTCGCAGCCTTTTTTGAACTAATATTGCTTTGCTCGGGAAGTGGTTTTGGCGGGCGGGAAGGGAGGAGGAGGTAGATAGTCTTTGGCACCAAGTTTTGGTGGAGAAATACGGGCAGTCACATGGGGGCTGGGGTATCAGTATTGGAGTCAATAGAGGTACTTCTCCCTGGTGGAAGGGCATATGCAAAACGTGAGAGGCCTACGTCAGAGGGGTCCGCTTTAGGTGGGGGTGTGGTACTCGCATTTGCTTATGGGAGAATGTGTGGTTGGAGAGCGAGCCTCTCGCTACGTCCTTTCCGGACATTCATGCCATCGTCGTCAATCAGAATGGCAGGATCGGTGAGTTCATCTCGGATTCAAAGGGGGGGCCTGTGTGGGAGGTGCTTACGAGAAGGCTTCTACGCGGGGAGGAAGTGGTCTCTTACTCTAATCTTTTGAGTAATCTTTATGAGGCTAGGAGGCACCACAGCGGGCAGGATCAGAGGATTTGGGGGCAGAATAAAGATGGAAAGTTTCGGGTTAAATCCTTTTACAGGTTGCTCACGAGGCGGCCGTTAATCACTTTTGAAGGAGCTGGTTTGTGGAAGAAGGTTGTTCCTCTTAAAGTGAGGATTTTTGTGTGGACGTTATTTAAAGAAAAAATTCTTACGTTGGAACAGTTGATTCGGAGGGGGAAGGAGATTCAAAACTGTTGTGTCATGTGTAACAAGGGGGAGGAGACTGCTCCTCATCTGATGATTCATTGTGACGTAGCGCAGGAAATCTGGAGCATTATCCTTAAGTCCTTCGGTATGAGTTGGGTGATGCCGGAGAAGCCGTATTCTCTGTACTTGAGCTAGGAGATCAATGATTTAGAGGGTCCTCTTAGGGAGTATTGGGGTGCGGCCACTTTCGCGGTCTTTTGGGGTCTACGGAGAGAGAGGAATTTACGCAGTTTTGAGCACAAATACCAGTCGGTGGGGATGATCATGAAATCCATAACGGAGCTGCTATAGAGCTGGGTATTAGGGGGCAGGCCCGATATCCATGAGGGGTCCTTCCTTTGGGACCCAGGCTAAGTTTTGTTTTGCTATTTTTGTTCTGTGGGATGTTTTTGTCTTCTGCATGCCCATTTTGTATTTTTTCAGTTCTTTTTGGTCGTCTGCATGTATTGGTTTCTCAGCGTCTTGCTGCTCATCAATATATTCCTTTTACTGATCAAAAAAACAAAAATTCTATTCTTTTCCATATTTTATTTACATAAATCATATTGAAATTTTCAAAAATTGTTATTCCAAAACCTATGACATCTTGACTCTGGACACCCGTTCCAAATGTCTACTCTATAGATAACACTGCACTCAATAAATGTGTAATCCGTAGCAGCTTCAGTATCCAAAATTTTAGACTCTGCAATCCCTTTACATTTTCCTACAGGTTCTATTTCATGTTGTCTAACTAGTACCCAAGTAAATATTTAGGTTGAATCTACGAAGAGAAGTGCAATGAAGATGTCGAGAGATCTATTGAAAAATTAAGGTGAAAATGATTGCTTCATTGTGGAGACCAATGTTCTTAAAACCGTCGGGTGGGTTCGGGCGGTCAGGGAGATGTTCGGGGCAGAAATCGCTGAGCGGAGCCCCAAGATCCTGGCAGCCTGTGATGGGGCCAATACTCGAGCTTGCAGCATGGTGCTTGGGGCACGACATGTAATGTCAGGAGGGAACACGCGACATGGGGCCAAGTGGGCCTGGCGACGTGGTCGCACTGCGAGGACGCGACACGGTTGCATGTGGGTAAGACGCGGGAGCGACACGGTCGCAACATGGACGCGACACAGCAAAGATGGGCTAGCGATGCGGAGGCGTTGCAGTATGTCAAACCAAGGGGTTTGAGGTTCTCCTGCCATTCAGGCTGAATGACTGTTTTACCCTTCTATGTGGGAGAGTTGGTGGAGACTACCTCCTGTCCACACGGGGCCTTGTGTTGCCAGAGGGGGCGCAAGTGTCTCCTAGGCCTGAAAGGGTGGGCCTAGGACGTTGACGCAGCAATGCCGTGTGGCACCCAAGGGAGGTTGATGTATGGCTCCGGACTACGCGTCATGCATGCATCAACAACCTCAGAAGAACACCAATAGCGTGGGACTCAGTTGAGCACGACAGCACGTGGGCCAAGGATGAATGAGTGCTAGTAATTAGGAATGCACACAAAGGCAAGCTGTGTGGGACTCAGTTGAGCACGAGGCACAAGACTGTGGGCTTGGTTCGGTATGTGAGCAAGACATGATGGCATGGGGAGTTGCATGCCAAGACTGTTGCGAAGCGAGGTACTAGTGCAACGCACAGGGTGAAGTTCGAGCAGGCCAAGTTTAGCACAGTGGTGCAAGCGAGTGTGTCGTAAGGGGCACGATAAGTTGGGTGGTAGGCCGCGAAACAGAGGTAACCACGTTGGGGGAGTTCCCGTCCTCCGGGCGGGTGGTATTAGAGTTGATGTGTAGATGGGTTGGCTTCGTTGCATGCGGTAGCGAAGCACCGCGAGGGTTGAAAGCGCGTCGAAGGACGCCCCGCCACTATTGGTATCAGAAGTAGACTGACTTAGCGCAGCGTGCGTTAAGTGCCGCACGGGACTGAGGTTGCAGAAGTGCGACCCCGTGACAAGCCGCTATATATATATATTTCGTAACAAAAGCATATATATAGTATAATATATATATATATGTGTGTGTGTGTGTGTGTGTGTGTGTGTATGTATATATTAATATCTATATTATTTGCACACCTTCTTGTGAAGTTATTTGCACCCTACAACTTAAGTTGGGTTATTTGTGTTATTTGCACCCAATTTATAACTTAGGGTTGTGTTAATTGCACCCAAGACGTGTTCTTTGCTTATTTGCCCGCAATATCTAACTTAGGGTGGCGTTAATTGCACCCAAGAACACCCACAAGATCTATTGTGTGGAATATCGAGGTGAAACACGACCTCTGTCATCTGATATGATGCCATCAATGGTCTTCACAATAACATGTCACATGCCCCTAAAATACCAAGTCTCTCTTTAAAGTGGGTGCAAGGGTCAACTTTCTAAGTGCATGGGTCCTTTCAAAATCTGTCAAGTAATGACTCCCGAGAAAAAAAAAATTAATTTAAAAAAATTAAAAGAAAAAAATTGGGGATTGGGGCAGGGTGGCTGCTTGGGCGGGCGCCCCAAATCCGGTCTGCCCCGGCCTAAATCGGGGCGCCTGGGCAGCCGCCCCGGGCAACTTCAGAACAGTGGGAGACAAATCAAAGTGAATTGCAAAACAAAACTAGGATAACTTTTAAGACTGTAACGTACTGTCATTATATAATAAGGCTTGTTGAAATTATGTGCTCATTGTACTATCTTTCTCTCCCTCTCTCATTGTTTATATAAGACAATACGTCACAATCTTAAAAGTTATCCTAGTTTTGTTTTGCAATTCACTTTGATTTGTCTCCACAATGAAGCAATCATTTTCACCTGAATTTTTCAATAGACCTCTCGGCATCTTCATTGCACTTCTCTTCGTAGATTCAACCTAAATATTTACTTGGGTATTAGTTAGACAGTATGAAATAGAACCTGCAGGAAAATGTAAAGGGATGGGGATACTGGATTGGGGCACAACACAAGGCGAGGTTTATGGGTTGGGTCTAGGTAGTATTGTTTATATGGGTCAGGTTCATTGGATTTTTCAAATTTGGGCTACAATTTGGAAAAAGCATTTTGTAGGCCGATGGGAACATAGGGGCAAAAACTAGACTAGGCCAATTCATCCACTAGTTTTTTGTCCGGGCATAGCTCAGGATGAAAGTCCAAACACAAAACCTGATCACATCATCAGGCACACTCTCCAAAAGGTTAATGGGGTGGGCCTAGATTGTTATCGTTTGGTCTGGGTCAAGTTTGGGTTGCACGATTGGGAAAAAGATGCTTTTTCTGGATAGATGGGAACATTGTGGTCAAAAGCGGACTGGGTCAAGTTATCCACTAGTTTCCTGTCCAGACATGGCCTAGGAAGAAAGACCAAACGCTACGCCTAATCACATTGACAGGCATGATTCTCCAAAGCAACCCCATCGGAAATGCCCCCACATGTCCCTCCACCAACCTGAAGACAGGCTCAGCACAGGTCTCTCCCATGTATCTGTCTCACACCCAAAACCTCCTTGTTCCCCTTGTCACGTGTCTCCCCAACTTTATTTCCCTTTAAATTTTCGAAAAAAATAAAATGTAGTTAAATCGTTTGCTTCATCTGCCTTCTCAGCAGGGCCTTTATAGCGACGCATTCCATCGGTCCACAACACCCCCCACCCCCATGCTAACCACTTACACCCACCTCACCACCTTTTCGGCATGTTGTCCTCCGGAAGAACTCATCAAATCCTTCCTCCTGACCTCACGATTGTTTCGAGAGGTTTCCAGCACCCTATTGTGTCTTGGAAATTTGTGTTATGATCAAAATCTATGGCCACAGATTTGTCCTCAACTTATAGACCTATGGCGCCTTTGTAATCCCCTACGATGGACACACTTTTACCACTCAATACGCTGTTGTCAACTGCTCTAATCTTCTTCATCCTGATGCAATCCAAAATTTAATCTATTGCAAAGCCCAAGAAGGAATTTAAATTGAAAAATACTAGGTTAGGGTTAGAGGAGGAAGAAGGATGTAGAGAGAAAGAGAGAGAACCGAACTTTGGGTTATGAGTTGTATCCTCACACCCTTCAATATTATTACATATACTCCTTACAAAATAGAATCTCCTGTAAAACACGAACATCTACACAGCGACATGTAACAAAAAAATCGACTACACATACACAATGTTAACACTGCAGACACACCAATACTCCCCTCTAGTTGGGGGACAGATATTTATCATGCCCAAGTTGGAGTTGGTGTCATACAACCGATATCTTCCCATAGCCTTAGCGAGTACATCAGCCAGTTGATCCTCTTACTTGAGGTATACAAAATTCTTTCGAATTAACTTTTTTACCTTATAAAAAGACAATTTACTTCAATGTGCTTACTCATTTCACGGGAGACAGGATTTTTGGCAACATGAAGTACGGCTTCGTTATCTCTATAGAGTGTCATATGAAGCTTCACATTAATTTTGAGATATTCTTCTTCTCCAATAGAATTTGAAACTACATGTTGTTTCTTACTTTTCCAATTGACCAAGATCCCACAAAGGAATGTGTAACCTGAAGTAACTCTTCAATCACTTAGAGATCCTACCCCATCGGCATCAATAAATATTTCAAGATAAAATGTCTATGGTTACTGCAATGTAAGTCTCTTCCTCCTTTGGGTATCTCAAAATTCTATTTACTGCATCTTAGTGTGTGGTCCTTAGTGCATGCATCTATTGGCTCGCTATGCTTACAAGCTCTATTGTCAAAAGTTGTGACTTGGCCCCGCTTTGCAGCCTAGGCCCCGTTTTGGGAGGGTGACTGATGCAGAAACTAACATGACGCATAAATGATGGGCTGAGATTAATCGAAAATTAATACGAGTAACTAAGATATAAATTTCCTAACAAATTAACACATAAAATATAGAGAATTTCAATTAAATAATTTGATTTAGCCCAAAACAGTGTTACTTTCGCCATCCGTTCCCTATAAGATCTAGAAGATCTATAACGAACAACTAGATCTTCAACAATTTAAGGTTTCAAACGAGCTCACAAGTGGATTCTTTCGAACTCAAACAGAATTAACAACAAAAGGATTCTAGGTATGTAGAAATCAAAGGTTCAAAATAGAATTAAGTAGGAAATTAAACAAGCACTTACACATTAGGTTGAGATAAGAGTAGATAAAAGGATAGGAAAAGTTGGCCAAGCACCAAACGGCATGCAGATAGAAGACTCGCTCTTCTAAGTTTGAGAGAATCACACCCTCGAAGAAAACCTTAATAAAAAGCTTTCAATTTGCATACCAATGTTCAATAATCATTAATTAACCAAATAGTCTATACAATGTCTTTTTATAAGCAAACAACCCTAACTAATCATACATTCAAAAGAAGAAAGTAACCGACTCACGGATGTCCGTCCTGTATTCACGAACGTCCGCCATGTACAAACAGTTCCATAAATTTGAAATAATGGAACTAAAACTGCCAACTCAAATCACGGACGTCTGTCTTGTGCTCACGGATGTCCGCCATGCACAAAACAGAAAGTCTCCCAAATCACGGATGTCCATCTTGAAGTAACGGGCATTCATGCTTCACTTCTTCAGAACATCCTCATTCTTCAGTTGAGAGCCTTCGTGATACTTTCGCATACTTCTTTTACCTTCGATAGACTATGGGCGGTTCTTTGAATCGAATGTCTCCATCAGTGACCACCTAGGTATAGCCCGCTCACAGTTTACCTGCCTTGGGTGGTGTCATAAGGAGACATGTTAAACTTCTAGAGGGTATTTATGTAGGCCCACTAAAGACTACTAGATGAGTATGTGGTGGGCCCACTAAGGACTACTAGATATAAACACTACAACCAAGATTTAAAAATTTTTCATTTTTTGTTTTCTTTTGAAAAATAATTATAGTTACAATTTAGAGCTCTTACCTCAAATTACATGTGCATCACCACTTAAGCTAAGGCTCAATCTCATAAGAACCCAAAATTTCCACTCTTCTATAGACTAATTGCGATGAAATTAGATTAAGTCACTCATTTTTTTCTAAAAAATCTACAATTCTCAAATTAACTTTAGATTTGACCATTATCAACCAATAGATGTTTTTAAAATTCAGAAATTCTAAAACTATTATTCTTTCAAAACAAAGGATCTAGTTCTTAATATTTTGCCTATTTAATTTGTTAATTGTTGTTTGCCAGTTGTGAGTTATTATTTTGCCATCAAGCTACAATTTTTATTTTTATTTTTTGACATGGAAACAAGGAAGATATATTGAAAAAACAAAGGAAAAACATAAACATAGCTTAGTGGGTAGTAAGGAACTACCCTAGCAAAAAGAAAAGCCCCCAAAGATAAAAAGTTCGCCCCAACACCGATACAGGAGGAAAAAAGCCGACTCCATCAACCCATCCATCAACCCAAAGCGGAAAAAGAAAGCTAAGGCAGGAAAGAGTCCCAAATTGCAAAGAAAAGCGGCATTCCTTCCGGGGAGTAGTCGACGGCCGAGGCACCCCAACTAACGACAAAGTCCCTGATATCGCGAAGGACAAAATTCACAGGTTTACCCTTCCTTCTGAAGGCCTTAATCCACTCCATATCCTCTAATGTCGCCAATAGGGACTACAGAATTTGGCAAAAATGTAAGAAGGGGATCTTTTAAGTTAGCTTGTTCTACAACGATCTTATTGCGGGGGATAGAACTCCTAATACAGATCCGTGGTCGCCAGGGTTTTGGAAAGTCAAAATCCCTCCCAAAATTAAGTTCTTCTCCTAGACGGTTGCCCGGTGAAGAATTCTAACTAAGGATCAACTGGTGTTTCAAAGAATTCCCATCCAAAACAAGTGCCTGCTCTGTATGTCAGGAAGAGAGTCGGTTCAACATTCTTTGTTGCACTTCCCTTTCTCAGGGACTATCTAGAATGCCATCTTCGGCATTTAGTGGGTGTTACCTCTTTGGCCAACTTAGTTGATGGAAATGTGAGAAGAGGTTGGTGCATGGGCAGAAAGTTGAGCTTTGGCCAATCACTATTTATGCCGTTTTTGGGGCTCTCTGGTTTGAAAGAAAAAGTAGGGTCTTCAAAAGGGTAAGCATGTCAATTTTGTCATTTGCGACATCAGGGAGACTGTCATTACTTGGGGTGCCTCGGCAATCAACAACTCCCCGGAAGGGATGTTGTTTTTCCTTGCGATCTGGGACTCTTTCCTACCTCCCGCTTTGGATAGGTAGGGTCGGCTTTTTTCCTCCTATACCGGTGTTGGAGTGAGCTTTTTTATCTTAGGGGGGTTTTTCTCTTTGCTAGGGTAGTTCCTTACTACCCACTAAGGTATGTTTCTGATGTTCCTTTATTTTTTCAATATATCTTCTTTGTTACCGATTCAAAAAAATATATTGTAGCTTGAAGGCATAAAATAACAACTCACAACTAGCACGTAACAATTAACAAATTAAATAGACAAAATATTAAGAACTAGATCATTTGTTTTAAAAGCGTAATAGTTTTAGAATTTTTGAATAAAAACATCTATTGGTCAATAATGGTCAAATCTAAAATAATTTGAGACATTGCAGAATTTTTTAGAAAAAAATTTAAGAGTGACTTGATCCAATCTCATCCTGATTAGTCTATAGAAGAGAAGAAATTTACATGATGATTGATGCTTAATAAGTAATGATGCAGGATAAACGCTAAAACCCTAATTATGCAAAGTAGGGATTAATTTCAGATTAAATTCAATAGCGGAAATATTCAAACTTCCAACCACATAAAATAATTTAATAAATTTAATTAAAACAATTACGTTAACTCAGTTTTAGCACTCACATGCATTAAGATTTTCCGATCTAGAAAACGGCTCCGATGAAGGAACTCGAGTTTCGTTCTAGTTTAGGGTACCAAGCGACAATTACAATGTCGTCTCTTGACTTATCTAGAATTTAAAGAATTAAAGGTTCGAAAGGTTAATTCAATCAAAGGGGAAAATTAAAATATATCAATGACTAAGGTGTGAAAAAAATTCCATCAACTAATTAACTAAGGATTTTGATCTTTTTTATTTTATCAAAGGGGATAAAGAAATAATTACCTAATAATAATTAAAGATAAAATATAAAGATAGGGTTCCAAGGCTTCACACCAAGGATGTACGTCGGCTTCGCACCAAGTGCACGATAAAATGAAGATTCACTCTTGGGGTTGAGAGATTCACCCTCTCGGGTGAAAACTCTTCACAAGTTCTCTAACATTTGCACAAAGCAACTCCCAATTTCATTATTTATCAACTAAATAAAATCTTAGCATCCTTTAAATAGGTTAAGAAAACCTTAAACATAATTCAAAATAAGAAAGCAACTAAAACCACCAACTTGCGGATGCAACTCACTGACGTCTGTCCAGTAATCACGGATGTCGTCCTCTGTTCACAGGCGTCGGTCGTCTACGACAGCACAAAACAGAAACTATCTAAAATCACGGATGTCCGTTGGAATTCCACAAACGTCCGTTGGTCCGTTCTGAAGCAACGAACGTCTATCATATGTTGACGAACTTTGCTTCTTTTCTTCTTTCTCCCTTGTTTTCTCTTTGCACTTTCCATCTGCCTTGTACTGTGAGATGTCCCTGTCAATTCTCCCAGGGTGGGAGAAACTCATCTCCGATGAGTTGTAGAACCTACGTATGGTACACTTCGGAGGCTCAACTCTCGGTTTGCCATTCCATGTTGTGAGATACTCATGATGCTTGCCCACATTGATAGTGAAGATTGGAAACTCTATAACCTCCTCATTCAACCTTCTCTCATATTGCACAGGTAGGGTACGTGTTATAAATTGGTCAAATGGGTTCGGTTCGATTGTTTGGGCAATAAGGAATGAATCAAAGGATATAATTGTTGGACTTAGAATAGATGTAAGATCCTCCACCGCAACTATCGGATGATTACCCTTGTCTAGAGAAAAATGTAGACCGTCATCATTACCTCTTTTCAAGATCGGAAAAGGTTCCACATGCTCGAAACTATCATGAATCAACACAAAATTATCATTATTCAACTCATTAAACAAATTCAATGTGTTAGTAAAATTATGTGTATTTCCATTGGTCAATAAAATCTTATCGTTAATCTCATACAAGTTAGAATGATGACATATTCCTACCGACTCTAATGACGCATGCGGTACGAACACACTACCAACACTTTCTTCGGGAAAAATAGAAACTTTCCTAACACAACCTACTGTTTTCACAGGAATGTCATCCTCCTCATCACTTGGCATCTCAGTAGATGGTTCATAGACTTCTACTCCTAACTCATTGTCTTCTTTCTCGTTATCCTCCTAAATAATTAAGGTTTGGGATTCACTGGAATATTGAGATGCAAAGTGACCAAAGCCTTCACACTTATAACACTGTTGTGGTACACGCTTAGAATTCTCAATCAATTTTCCTTTACCCTTGTCAATCTGAGGATTCATAGGTTTTAAGGATTGATTATAGGTATTATTCACTTTTTCAGTAGGACTAGATTGAAAATCGGAATTAGAGGAACTAAATCACCTACTGGTTGGAGCGTCGAGATACCATTCTAACTCTTGTACTTTCGCATAACACTTCTAAATCTTCAACAGGACGAGGGATGAGTTCTTTTTGTAGCTCGAGACATAAAGCAGTGCGAAATCTAGATAAGGTGACGTGTGGACTCTCATAAGCTTTAGCCCGATATAAGTACTCCTCAAACTTGTTGATATAATCATGAACAGGTATGTTTCTCTGGTTCAAACCATACCATTGATCCATGAGTCGTTGGTTGTAGGAAAGGGGAACATATTTATCTTGAAATTTCTCTTTCATGTTCGTCCATGTGGCGATGGGTTCGGGTTCGAGAGTTTCTCGATGTTGTTTCACACTTATCTAATAAAGTTTGGCTTGTCCCACGAGTTTCATTTTGGCAAACCGCACTTTTCGCTCATCCGACATATCATACCAATCGAAATAATGGTCCATGGCGGCTACCCAATCTATATAGATTTTTTTATCCATCTTTCCTTCGAAAGTGGGAGCGTCAACCTTAACTTACTTTATAACTCTGTCATCCGGGTCGAGACGATTTTCACGTCGAGGAAGATCCCTCATTCTCTCATCAAAATTAACCCTATGATGTTCATCGTGAATCGATCTAGACTACTCTTGGAGTTGTGTTGCTAAATCAACCTATTGGGTTTGTTGGTTTTGCAATTGGGCTTGTATGGCAGCCATTTGGGTGTTAAAACTCTCCATGAAAGCATCGAATTTTTCTGGATCCATTGTGACACTCAAGGTAAAAGAAAATACCAACACACATATATGCAATTGAAACCTAAAACTTAGTATGGACACTGACAATCCTAAACTAGATTTGTTCTCTGATACCAATTTGATGCAGCCTAAATGCTAAAACCCTAATTATGTGACGTTGGGATTAAGTTCAGATTAAATTGAATAGCGGAAATATTCAAACTTTCCAACCACATAAATAATTTAATAAATTTAATTAAAATAATTAGGTTAACTCAATTTTAGCACTCACATGCATTAAGATTTCCCGATCTAGAAAACGGCTCCGATGAAGGAACTCGAGTTTCGTTCTAGTTTAGGGCACCAAGCAACAATTACGATGTCGTCTCTTAATTCCTCTAGGATTTGAAGAATTAAAGGCTTGAAGGGTTAATTCTATCAAAGGGGAAAATCAAAATATATCAATGACTAAGGTGTGAGCAAAATTCCAGCAACTAATTAACTAGGGATTTTGATTTTCTATATTTCATCAATGGGGATAAAGAAATAATTACCTGATAATAATTAAAAGACAAAATAGAAAGATAGGATTCCAAGACCAAGGGTTCCGAAGCTTCACACCAAGGATGTACGTCGGCTTCACACCAAGCGCATAAAGCAATTCCCAATTTCATTAATTATCAACTACCTTTAAATAAAGTCTTTACATCATTTAAATAGGCTAAGAAAACCTTAAGCATAAATTCGAAATAAGAAAGCAACTAAAACCGCCAACTTGCGGACGCTACTCACGGACGTCCGTCATGTAATCACGGACGTCTATCATCTACAACATGCACAAAACAGAAACTATCTAAAATCACGGATGTCCATTCGAATTCCACAAACGTCCGTTCTGAAGCCACGAACATCTGTCATATGTTGACGAACTTTGCTTCTTTTCTTCTTTCTCCCTTGTTTTCTCTTTGAACTTTCCATCTGCCTTATACTGTTAGATGTTCCCATCAAGTAAATAATCATGTTTTTATCATTATTTGTTGTTCTGACATATTTATCATTTATCATAGATCCTCTATAGATTACTATAAAAAGTAAAAATAATTATTGCAATATTACTAGGCCTCCCCGCCTAAGTCCCACCTACGCCCTGCTTAGCTCCAAGGGGGTCTACCATGAAGGCAAATTGAATAGAACCAATCTCTTGCTCACAGCAATGGCTTCGAGTTACTGCTTTCACAAGGAGTTCAAATGGGTCGGGGACTTGGACCTGACCCAGGAACCAATCCGATTGGATCCGACTTGGACCCAACCAATTGGCACTCGATTGAAAATTGGGTTCAAATCTGGTACGCGTTGGAGTAGACCCAACCCAAGTCATATTTTGGTTGGGTCAAGTTCTTTGAATTTCATATCAATACCTAGACCCAACCGAACCCAAACTTAATTTGAAGCCAACATATACATAATTGTGTCATATGTAGATAATGTTTATTATATTTATATATTAGTTTTCTTTTTAATATATATATATATATATAGCTAAGATTTATTATATTTATATATTAGCTATCTTTTTAACTTTATATATATAAGACCTCAAGAAGGTCTCAATTCTCAAACAAGATATGGTGAGCATATCACGACGTCAATGTAGAGCTCCACGTGGCACCCAAAACACTGTTTTGGTGCCAAGTGGAGCTAGGATACTTTATTCATTAAATTTTATTTATTTTTAAGTAAATCAAAAGCTAATTTTAAATGGCAAATATCAACAATGCAGAGATGAATTTTGGAATTTTTTCCTAATTATGATCTATACAACACAAACTTGCTCCACGTGGCACCAAAACAGTGTTTTGGGACGATGTGATACGTTCATCGTATCACGTCGTGATAACCGTTTTTCCATACACACACACACACACACACACACACATATATATATATATATATATAGAGAGAGAGAGAGAGAGAGAAAGGAGGGGAAATGCACCTAGACGCAGCCCAAAGTTGCTGCATCAGGGTGCGGGTGCCAGATCACGTGCCACATGGCACCCAACCCAAAACAACACCCATTTTGGGTTGATTAGTCATTTGGCACACGATTTTTTTTTTTTTAAATGTGTTTTGGGACCTTTTTCCCTTCATTTGAAGGGATAAAAATAGGATAACGCCCACCCAAGTACATTGATTTTGGACACTTTTGACCACATTTTCAACAGTAGATATGCATCGGATCACGCCTAAATGTTTTGAGTGGTACACGATCTTATCCAAGTTGTTGTGGCACATGATCCTCGTGATGTGTGCCACATGGTACCCAGCTGGTCTAGACGCAAAGTCCCTAGCCTCATATGTGTGTGTGTGTGTGTGGACGTGTGTATGAGTAATGATCACCTAACTTGAGTCACGTTGTGACTCGAGCATCCAACAACTGCATATCTAGTATGCAGCCATTGGTTGCCAAATCACGTTGGGATTCGAGTCATATGATCATTTTCATAGATATATAGATACATACATACATATATATATATATATATATATATATATATATATATATATATATATATATATATATATACACACACACACATAGATGTGCATTAACTTATTTTATTTATGATTATGGGTGGTTTTAATAGCATACTTGAGTCATATGATTATTTTCACACACACATATATGCATTAACTTCTTTTATTTATGATTAAGTATCTTAAAATGAGCCATAGGAATAGCCTATATGATCGAGTGAGAACAATAGTTTTGGGACAAGATAAGTACATAATGATATGGATGACATTTGGGACATCGACCTAGCCTATGTGTATAAAATATTTTAGCTATTCATCTAATTAGCAAACTAATTAGTTAGTTTTAGCTACTTTATCAATTTCACTAGTAAATAACCATAAACTAACTATTGTTTTTGAGAGTAAGACAAACTTATAAATTACACCCAGCCCTGGATCCAAACCCAACCTAGACCCAAAACCTGACCCAACCGAATCCTCAATGGGTTGGGTATGGGACTAGCTTTTACCCAGACACAGACCCGAAACGGATCAAATATATTTTGCTTGGACCCGACCCGACCAACCCATTTGAAACACTAGCTTTCACTTCGACCCCTCTTTACATATTGTTGCACCACCTACATCATTCAGGAAATCATGGCAGCAGGGAGACCGCTGATAGCCACATTCCCAGTCCTTTATAGGAGCCCGATGCATCCCAACAAGTCCACAAACAAGGGTACTAAGAGAGAAACGGTTTTGGATAAGTCAGTTGAGGTAATCTATATCTCAGTAGGAAAGAAACAGAGGTTCTACAGGTTGCCAGCTGGAAAAGATAGGTTAGCGACCAACGAAGGAATCTAGGTCAGTCTGGGTAAGTTCAGGTCGGGGAGGTAAGGCTTGGTTTAACTATTAGACATAATAAGGTCAGGAGACTAGATTTACCTAATGAGGTTTATGAAGTACGAAAAAAATAACTATAGCCTCCCCCTACCAGGCAAGGTTTACGCGTACCCGTAAACACCCCATTCCAGCCATTGGAATAGTTTCTTTCATGACAAAAGAAAAAATAAAATTTAAATTTCAGCTATTTCCTAAGTTTCTTCAGGTTTTCAATCTAAAAATTAAAATATCAAGATGTAATCCACGAGTTCATCTGGCCATTTTGTAAATACTAAATGCATTACAGACTACAGAGCAGCTGAGAAAATTTATGTACAACCCTGTAAAGACAATCTTCTGCCAACAGGTTTAGCACGTCTTCAAAACAAAAACTGACATGATAAACAGATCTTTCAAATTATTAGATTTGTCATTACACTGCAAAATATCATCCCCGCATTTCATCAATTTAAATGAGTACGTGATGAGCTATACATGCTAGATATTCCCATTCTAGAAAAGCAAAGGTGATAAAAATATATATATAATTTATATTATCTGATACTTGTAAAAAAAAAAAAAAAAAAGGTGATAAAAAAAAAAATTTGAATTTATATTATCTGAAAAAAAATAGAATTTCGGAACTCTTCAAAAAAAACAAAAGATAAGAAAAGGTGATAAAAATAGAATTTATATTACCTGATACTTGTCTGCCCACCTGTAACAAAAAACCAGGATCCCTATGTCAAAACTAGAAATTGGTAGAATACAAATGAAATGAAACGGTAGAAGAAAACTCTATTGAGGGAATCCTAATAGTCAAAAACAACTCGTGGGAAGTTATAAATGATAGACTACATGATAGCTACATTAAACCCCAGTCACCAAATTCCCCAATTTTTTGAAAAATTCATGAATTTAAGGTTTTAGGAATTAATCACGAATTATCACAAACTTTTTAAAAAGTCGTGTGTTTTTTAAAAAAATCACGATTTCTTAAACAAATCATTTTTTTTTTTAATTCTTTTCCAATTTTTCTCCGAATATTTTCGGAACTTGCCGAATTTTGCCGGATTATTCCGAATTTGAACCTTGCCGGACCCCGACTTGGTGACTAAGAATTAAACAACTGATGCAGTTCATACGCACCCCCATTCATGAGAAAAACGTCCCTAGATACATCTCAATGATACTGAAAGGTGAGTTCCGTTGAGAGGCAATCAAATAGTTAGGAATGCAATAAATCTATGTTATTAGAACACTTTGTAATTTCCCTAATAGAACATAGAAATTACAACAGAAACATGAGATGTGGTGGTAAATGAAACTTGCCATATTCATGCAAAAAAAATTTAAATCTACTGAGATATAACTAGATGAGTAAATATTAGATACTGCATCAACCAACAAAGAAAGTTTCTTGCAACTTGTTATTCCAGTCAAAAAGGTCAAAATGTTGGATTTAACCAGAGTAGCTTGTCAAACCACCTTTTATGTGATGTGAAGAGCATTGAGACAAGATTTGAATCAGACACACCTAGCATTAACTCTAATGGCCAGGTACACCTGCCTCAAGGGGTTTGGCGAGCTGGCCAGGTACCCGCCTCAGGAAGCGCGAGACCTGAGTTCGAATCCCACCTTGGGGCCACCCTAGGGACTTATATCCAGTACTGACCCGGCATGTGCTAACTTGGGGCAAGCACATGCCCCTGGGATTAGTCTGGAGCTCTAAGAGGCCCGGACACCCAGGTTATCAAAAATAAATAAATGCATATACTCTACAGAATCATCATGAAACAAATCAGATTCAATCGATCACTAAAAAAGTTGGAAAGGAAGTAGAACAATGAACTATACTATTCCAAATTATAAATAATCATGCAAGAAATCACCAAACCACACTTGTAGCAACCCCAATGAATTAACAGAAGTAGAATTTGATGCAGTCCATTCATCCCGTGACGAAAACCAAGAAGTAAACTAGTGCCTCCTCGTATGTGGTCTATATGCCATCAGAGGATGACATCATGCTTATGCCATCCCACAGCATTATATTTGGAAACCCTAAGGATTATAAGTCTAATTCCAGGATAAATGTTTCAAACATCAATTATATGGGTTATTTTACTTGATTAGGTATTTCAGGAAATGCAGGTTAGTTGTATTTGAATCAATGCAGGGCTCGTTATTTAGTGAGGTTTTATTTATATTAACTATAAAGATTCAAAATTCAACTCTAATGTAGTATTCTTAGGAGTGCACTACTATATGTGGTGTTCATAAAAGGAAAAGAGGAGATGAATTGCATGATTGAGATGATTCTTCATCTTTCTTTTAGATCCAAAGTTGGATTATCTTGGTGATATCTTCTTCAATTTCAAGTTGTAATTTGCATAAAATTCACCAGAATAAATAGTTAAAGAAATCATCCTCTCTCCAAAACCCGGGTGAGTACTCAGTCTTGGAGGGGACTAAGTATCAAGTTTTTCATGAATTTATGAAAAACTTTGCAGTCTCGGCTCAGAAACCATGTGCATAACTTCGACAAGCGTAGTTGGCTCAATTTTGGCTTGAACACTTTATAGATCAATAGTAATATTAGCAGCCATGATAATAAGTGAAATTAGTTCATCCACCACCAACCCTGCCAACATCAGAGACTAATCCACCATTAACGCCCCCACCACCATTAGTGGCTCATCCACCACCAACCCCGCCAACACCCCAACATCAGAGGCTAATCCACCACTAACGCCCCTGCCACCATCAGTGGCTCATCCACCACCAACCCCGCCAACGAAGAGGCTAATCCACTTAGATTATTTTCATGGCTGCTAGTTTTACCATTGATCTATAATGTGTTCAAGCCAAAATTAAGCCAACTACACCTGTCGAAGTTAATCACATGGCTTCGCTCTCGAGGCCCCCTCCTAACCCATCTTAACCACCAACTATTAATTACAAAGAGATGTGAACAATCAATGTTCTATTTGTGATGTGTGTGATGGTATAAGATTATGTAATATCTCGTCATTTTGTACTATGGTGTTAAACAGTATATATATATATATATATATATATATATATATATATATATATATATATATATATATAGAATGCACCAGATCATGCATTCTATTGTTAGTATACTGTTTTATTAAGGTTTAAAAACTTAGTAAATTAGTGAAGTCCAATTTCTAAATCTGATGCGGGACAAAGACCCTAAACTACATGAATGTCGTGATTTAATTAATTGCCGAAATTAAACTAAATTAATTAAACAATAAACCATGAAATTAATGCGGATACCTTAGGGTTTCATAGTTTTCCATTGAAAGATCGCGCTCGATTCGAGTAGGATCCAGTCCATGCGCTAGATCCGTTAGATTCGCAGTGTAGATCGGTTCTAGAAGTAGGACTCTAGCTTTTCCAGATTAGAGCGCCGCTCGAGATTCAATGATAGGATCACGGGTCCTCTAAGGGGTTCTGATTCGGGTTGGCTAATGGCTTGTATAAGTTCTAGGGTTCGAATCAGATCGATTCGATGGTTCTGATGGGTGTGTGGGTTTTGAATATCAGGGCATTTTGGTTGGATGGCTGGATTTAGGATTTATAAGATGGGTTTGAATCAATGACTTCGATGGAGGCTAGGTTTATGGTTTTGGAGATTTTGGAAAAAGGTAACGACTGGATTTATGGTTATGGGATCAAAATAAAGCAGAGAAAGAAAAGTAAAAATGAAGAGATAGATATAAGATAGATTTTAGGCTTCACACCAAACCCTTCTCATGAAGCGAAGAAGAATCACTCTTCGTTCATAATCAATAACTAATTACAAAGTTTATTTAGAGACCTTATATAGGAGGCCTTACAAAAGATAAATAAAACCCTAAAACAAAATAAACAAATACAAGTATGCACTTAAAATTCAAATTCGAATTCTGGTCACAACATAGTCAATCGATCGACACTTGTCATTCGATCGATTAACTCATATATAAATATGTCGCCAGAATTAGTTCCTCATAGGCCCAGTCAATCAATTGAATCCCAAGTGTCAATCGATTGACTGTGCATTGCTCCAGCACATCGAATCTTTAAGTCTGGTTCTGGCTTCCGTTTCCGTTCCGCTTTTTTCGACGCCGGTACACGCGAAACGGTCCGTATCTTATGTCTATAATGTCAGCGTCCCAGTCAATTCTCTCGGGCCGAAAAGGCTTCATCACCGATGAAGCGGTGTGGTGATAGCAATCAAGCACGTCGGGTTCCAAGCGTCGCACCTCGTCTTCAGTTAACCACGTGTTCTCGGAGTCCGGCTTTCCCATCCACTTAACCAAGTATTTATGAAACCCTGCACCATGGGTGGATACCACAAAATCATCAAGTATCCATTCAATTTCATCTTTCCCCTACCTGCGTGGGGAAGGGAATGGTAGAGGTTGCAGGGTGGGGCTGGGATTTGAGCTTGGGGCTGCTTGGAAAGGGTTGGTAGGGGGTGGGGTTGAACCCAAAGAAGGGACTAGGTCCTCCACATTGAATGTAGAGCTGACCCCAATATCCGGCGAAAGTTCGAGAACATACGCATTAGGTTCGCTCCTTACCACAATTCTAAAAGGCCCAGCGCCGCGAGCTTAAAGCTTCTTCACGACTCCCGATGGGAATCGTTTAGGCTCAACCCTAACCATCACATAATCCCCCACTTGGAATTCTTTGAAGCGCCTATGCGCATCTGCAGTTATCTTGTAATGTTCATTGTTTGAATTAATTTTTTGTTTAATTTCGGCGTACAAGCTATGAATGTGTTGTGCAAATGCGTCCGTGGACTCAAACACTCGATATGATGCAGACATGGGGATTAAATCTAATAGTGTCCTTGGCCTATGCCCATGTACGACTTCAAACGGACTCATGCCTAGGGACCTATTGACAGAATTGTTCTATGCAAACTCGACAATTGGTAACGTAGAATCTCAGGTCCTAATATGATTACCGACTAAACAATGAAGGAGATTACCTAAGCTCTTATTGGTGACTTCCGTTGGGCTATCGGTTTGAGGATGATAGGCCGAAGAAAACTGGAGCATGGTTCCCACCATGTGCCATAAAGTTTTTCAGAAGTAGCTGGTGAACTTCACGTCCCGATCCGACACAATGATTTTGGGTAACCCATGGAGACGCATAACCTCCCAGAAAAATCATTTGGCTATATGAGCCGCATCGGAGGTTTTGAAGCAAGGTATGAAGTGGGCCATCTTAGCGAAGCAGTCCACCACCACAAAAATTGAATCGTGCTTTCGTTGAGTCTTGGAAAGTCCGAGCACGAAATCCATAGAGATGTCTTGCCACGGGGTATGTGGCACGGGTAATGGGGTGTACAAATCAGTATTTTGTTTATTTTGTTTAGCCACTTAGCATGTACGACATTGTTTTACGACCCATAAAACATCTCTCATAAGGGTAGGTCAATAAAATCTATCCTCAACGAGAGCAATGGTCTTGTTGCGCCCGAAATGTCCTGCAATCTCTCCGGCATGTAACTCCCAAATGAGAAAGTCACGCAATGAGGTGCAAGGGATGCATATGCGAGTTCCTTTGAATAGATACCCATCTTGCAAGGTATACTTGGAGTTAATGTTGTTCGGATTATCAAGAAGAGCAGTGTAATATGGCCCAAAATCTGGGCATTCAAGGTAATCTTGTTTCAACTACTCGAATTCGACGACCTCAATGCTCATGGTGCGCAAAGTCAACACTAGACGACTAAGCGCATCGGTTGCCTTGTTCTCGACACCAGCCTTATGCTTTAATACGAATGTGAACCCTTAAAGCTACTCGACCCACTTTGCGTGTCTCGGGTTCAACTTTTTCTGTGAAGCAAGGAAGCGTAAGGCTTCATGGTCAAAAAACAACACAAATTCCTACGGTCTAAGGTAGTGCTTCCAATACCAAAGAGATTGGACGATCGCATAAAACTCTTTGTCATAGGTGGAGTATTTTTACTTTGCTTCATTAAGTTTCTCACTAAAATAGGCTACTGGGTGACCTTCTTAGCTAAGCACTCCGCCTATTCCCACACCCGACGCGTCACATGCTACTTTAAAGACTTTAGAAAAGTCAGGTAGGCGCATGATGGGTGCAGTACTTATTTTCTCTTTTATCTCGGCAAAAGCCCTCGTCGCGGCTTTGCTCCATTGAAACTCTTCTTTTCTCATACAATCGGTAATGGTGCTAAAGTTCTGGATGAAGCGACGATAGAATGTGGCCAATCTATGAAAGCTACGGACATCATGAATATTCCTAGGCTCTGGCCATTCCATAATGGTCTTAACCTTCTCGGGGTTCGTAACCATTCCATCAGCCGGGACAATGAATCCCAAGAATACAACGGATTGTTGCATGAATGTGCATTTTTTGATATTCGCATATAACCTTTCCCCCCCCCAAGGTTTCACAAACCAACCTTAGGTGGATAATGTGTTATTCATTGTCACGGTTGTAAATTAAAATGTCGTCAAAGTATACAACAAGGAATTTGCTAAGAAACGGCCTCAACACTTGTGTCATGAGCCTCATGAATGTGCTCGGGGCATTCGATAGCCCAAAAGGCAGGACCATCCACTCATAAAGACCATCCTTGGTCTTGAAGGCGGTTTTCCACTCATCGTCAGGACAAATGCGAACTTGGTGGTAGCCACTTTTAAGGTCTATCTTGGAAAAGATAGTGGCGCCAACCATCATATCAAGCATATCGTCAAGCCTTGGTATGAGAAATTGATATTTAACCGTAATCTTGCTGATTGCACGGCTATCCACACACATGCGCCATGTACCATCTTTCTTAGGAGTGAGTAGGGCGGGTAGGGCACACAGGCTCAAACTTTCTTGGATGAACCCCTTCTGAAGGAGTTCATTGACTTGCCGAGTCAATTCGGTGTGCTCAATCGAATTTAACCTGTAATGGGGTAGGTTTGGGAGGGTAGATCCGAGAACCAAATCGATCGCGTGTTGAATGTCACGCACGAGAGGAAGCTCATTGGGTAAGTCTTCGGGGAAGACATTCGCAAATTCACTCATGATCGGCTCGACCTCCTTGGGGTACTTGCTTACTGACTCAGGAGCACTCTCAACGGTGACAACTACGTACACTACACTCTCATCTAATGCTGTTTTCTCAAACTCTGAAGAGCTCACAAGGTTAATGGTCTTGGACTGGTCGCCCTTCTTCTCGACTTTGTTGGTCGATGGTTCTTTCGGAGCCAAAGGGTTAAGAGTGATTTTCTTGCCCTTATAATTGAACGTGCAAATGTTAGTTCGGCCAAAAATGGTCACGTTCAAATCGTAGAGCCATGATCTTCCCAAGATGATATGGCCCACATCCATCGGCACCACATCGCACCATAAGGTGTTAGAATACGAACCCAATTGTATTGGTGCACGACACCTTTGAGACACAGGAATGGATGAGGAGTCTACCCAGGCGACTTTGTAAGGACTCGGGTGGGCTTCGGGTGTAAGCCCTAAGCGGGTGACGGTATGTTCTGACACCACATTAATGCAGCTTCCGCTATCCACGATAACCCTACAACTCTTTATCCCACATGTAGCGAAGGTGTGAAAGATGTTCTCCCTTCGCCAATCCTCATTTTCATCCCATTGAGATTGTGCAAAGGCACATCTCACAACTAGAGCACGACCCATGTCATCACCTTCCTCATCACTAGGTGTGACGTTCGGCTCAAAGACCTTTTCTTCAAAAACTTTGTCATCCTCGTTGCCCTCTCCCTTGACGTAGAGATTTCTTTGCGTGTTTTTTTTAGGGCATTGGGCGGCAAAGTGTCTCAACCCTTGATAGTTGTAACACTTAATATGAAAATCGCCCTTCGAGGATTCTCCTACCACACCATTTCTTTTGTCAAACCGCACATTGGATGTGGATTGTGTGGGTTTGGGGAGTGGGTTTCCAACACTACTCCTCACCTCGCCGGTACGAGGTTGACCGATATGAGACTCAGATCGCCTCACCATCGTCATTTTCAAATATCGTTCAAGGCCTTAAATGACGGTGTAACATTAGGCAAGAATCCCAACAGGGAAAGAGACTAACTCTTTTCGCAAGTCAAACTTCAATCCGGTGCGAAATCTAGATAGAGTGACTTGGGCGTATTTGGACACTTTGGCTCTTATCATGAATTCCTCAAATTTGCCAATATAATCCGCTACGGGCATACTACCTTGGCGTAGATTTTGCCATTGATCGAGGAGACGATGGTAGTATGAGGAAGGAACGTACTTCTCTGTAAGTCGCTCCTTCATGTCCTCCCAATGGATAATGGGAGTACAACCCGCATTCATTCTGATGTGCTCAACGTTGACCCAAAAGAGTCGGGCTTGACCAATGAGTTTCATTTTGGCGAGTCTGACGCATCGCTCATCACTCATGCCAAACCACTCAAAGTGTTGATCCATATTGGATAACCAATCGAGGGAGACTTGAGGGTCCAGTCTTCCATCGAAAGTTGAGAACTCAGCTCGAAAGTTCTTAAGGAGTTTCCCATCCGGTTCGTGGTCATCTCCACGAAGATCCATCCTATGATTCCGGTTCCAATCATGTTGGTAGCCATTGCGTTCGAAACATGGGCCATCACGTTCATGACGGTGCTCAATGTATTCGTCATCTCCATCTAACTGATTGACTCGGTCTAACAACCTTTCATTGGAGGTTCCAAGGTTCCTTTGGGCTTGCTCCATGGCAACCATTCGATCAGTGATTGCTTTCAATTCGGATCTCATGCCGTTAAGAGCATTGGTAATCTCATTCATGTTCATGGTGATCACAACTACTAATACGGGTTCTAAATGGGCATGCAACTATGGACTACAATGAAAGAGGGATTTTATCGAACACAAGACGTGCACACCTCTGAACACAATAGGAATAAATGCAAAGAAAAGTGGAATGCAATAGACCAATGAACATCAGTCGATTGATTGATATTGATAAGTCAATCGATTGATATTGAATGCTCTGTCGGGATAAACAAACAGATTCATTCATAATCAATCGATTGAATAAGAGTGCTCAATCGATTGACACAGACAACAGTGAATATACCACACAATATGCCCTAACCTAGAACTTAGGCTTTGATACCAAAACTGATGCGGGACAAGGACCCTAAACTACGTGAATGTCATGATTTAATTAATTGCCGAAATTAAACTAAATTAATTAAACAATAAACCATGAAATTAATGCGGATACCTTAGAGTTTCATAGTTTTCCATTGAAAGATCGCACTTGATTTGAGTGGGGTCCGGTCCATGCGCTAGATCCGTTAGATTCGCGGTGTAGATCAGTTCTAGAGGTAGGACTCTAGCTTTTCCAGATTAGGGCGCTGCTCGAGATTCAATGATGTAATCACAAGTCCTCTAAGGGGTTCTGATTCGAGTTGGCTAATGGCTTGTATAAGTTCTAAGGTTCGAATCAGATCGATTCGATGGTTCTAATGGTAGTGTGGGTTTTGAATATAAGGGCATGTTGGTTGGATGGCTGGATTTAAGATTTATGAGATGGGTTTGAATCAATGACTCTGATGGAGGCTAGGTTTATGGTTTTGAGGATTTTGGAAAAAGGTAACAGCTTGATTTATGGTTATGGGATCAAAATAAAGCAGGGAAAAAAAAATAATAATAATAAAATGAAGAGATAGATAGAAGATAGATTTTGGGCTTCACACCCTTGGCTTCACACCAAACCCTTCTCGGGAAGCGAAGAAGAATCACTCTTCAATAATGGCTCATCTCAAGCACACAAGCAATAGCTTTCATTCATAATCAATAACTAATTACAAAGTTTATTTAGAGACCTTATATAGGAGGCCTCACAAAAGAAAAATAAAACCCTAAAACAAAATAAACAAAGACAAGTATGCCCTTAAAATTCAAATTCGAATTCTAGTCACAACATAGTCAATTGATCGACACTTGTCATTCAATCGATTGACTCATATATAAATATGTCACCAGAATTAGTTCCTCACAGGCCCAGTCAATCAATTGACACTTGGGATTCAATCGATTTAGGGTCATATTTATATATGACACTTGGCCCTTAAAAAAGGCCAAGTGTCAATTGATTGACTGTGCATTGCTCCAGCACGTCGAATCTTTAAGTCTGGTTCTGGATTCCGTTTTCGTTCCGCTTTTTTCGATGCCAGTACACGCGAAACGATCCGTATCCGATGTCTACAATGTCGGCATCCCTGTCAATTACCTAGAACTTGTAGGTTGTACCTTCCATACATTTAAATCCAACAATTGTTAGTATACTTGTTCATGTTTTTTTTTATCAGCAATCACTTGCTCATGTTAGTTTCAATTATATCAAAGGAGGCTGTTTTTCTCATGTGAAACACGTGCACTTTACTAGTAAAGTGAAAAACAATAACGCAAGAAAAGGCGCACATACAACTATCACTAAAATTTCATGAACTCGGTGTTGCTTTTCATAACCAAGACAGCTGGAACATCATCATCATCATCTCCGTCATTGCATTGCGACAAAATACGGCCTTTTTTAAAAAAATACACGTCTTTTGTCACAATGTACTAAACACGTATAATAGATTAATATTCATATTTTTTAATAAAATGCATATTTTCATATAATATGTGTATTTTGCGTATTAAAGGCTTTTTCGTGTGTTAAATATTTTTTCCCGTATTTTATCATTTTTTTAATTATTTTAAACTTTTTCAAAAAAAATTAATATTATCTCATTTTTCCCCGATTTTTCCATTTTTTTCGTCTTTCCATATTTTACAATTTTCTACCTTTCAATTGTTTCCCGTACTTCACCGTTTATTTCAGACTTTCTTGCTCACCGTATTAAACCCGTACCCGTATTTTGTCACTTTGGTCACATGACTCACATCTATTAGGGATTGGTTTGCGTGTCCTAGAACTCCACTCATTTTTGTTTGTCACTCTGCAATCCTTCATATCACTTCTCAATTCTCCCTACTTCCCTTCATGTATTATTGGTCTTCTCCTTCTCTCACCTCTTTATGCTTTCTTTCATAGAATTATTTGAACAAATATTTTTGGTCCCTCATAGACATGCCCATACATCTCTACTTATCAAGGCTACCCCTATACTTATTATTACATGCTCATCCCTAAATTTATCATTTCATGTTACTCTCTACAACACAGGCATATGTACTCTGATCTTATTGTGGCTTCAGTGTAGCCCACTACTCCGCACCAACCCAAGACACCTAGATCTAGTGTTTACCTAGACACATGGCATAGGTGCCAAGTCTCAAGGTGTCATAGTTGTTTGGGACAGCAATTTCTAAAAATTCCAATAAGGCAGCATGGTCATAAAAATTAAAAATATCAGCAAAACTTTTACAAAAAAATTAGAAAGCTAATTGAGAAACCTACAATAGTAATGTAGGTATGTATTGAAAAACTTAAATATATTTTAGAAAGCTAATTGAGAAACCTACTTAACGAAAAGCTGGAAGCACACATAGTGCATGTCTTGAACCTAATCTTAAATATTCTATATTGTACAATTGTGTTTCAGTTTTCACTGACCTAAATTTTGTCTTTATAATTAATTAAACTTTGCACCAAATTTTCAAAAAATGGAATACACTTAGATGGTATCAGGTGGTATTTTTTTGTAAATGTCATTTAAATATCGTGTTGAGGAGTATACAAGTGTCGGCATAGCCAAAAACTCAAAAGGAGAACAGACGCTAATTCTTGTTTGACTCTAGAATATTAACCCAATTGCAACTGTGCATTTTGCAAGTGATTGAAAAGTATTAATAAGCCATGACGGCCTCAATTTTCTGACACATGCCATGGCACACGTTTTTGAGTAATCCAAGTCATCAAAATGCTAAGATTATATATTGAACTGAAGTGGGCCCAAAAATTACTCATTTGGGAATCTGAACGGTCTGAACTATAAAACAGATTACTGTTCATATTTTGTTAATACTCAATTTTAAAATGCATCAATGGGATGGTTTGAATCCTTTGATAGCCGTGATTATTTGGCTAAGCCGTGCCAATGATGTGATGCTAGTTGGACTTGGACTACTTGGATTGATCAAAGTTGTGCGTCAAGTGGCCTAAAAATAGATAGTCCGTCATAGAACTATTTGTATGCATGTTGTTAGAAGAATCGCTAAGAAAAAATTCTCAAAGCACGAATTCATAAGAAATCCACATTTCGTCATAATTCGATATTGCTTCATACCTACATTACTTATAAATCTAAAATCAACTTACCCAGATCCCAAACTTGAAATTTGATGTTGTTGTACTGAACGGTTTCGACATTAAACCCAATTGCTGCATTATAACAAAGAAGATCCATCAATCAACAAAAGAGTAGGATCGAGAGTAAATATACTATATCCCAAAATCAAAAAGAAAATAAATTACATAAAAAATTATATATATATTATAAACAACTTATAAAACACATATAATTGAGATTGAGAATGGAATACGAACTTGGAATTGTGGAAACTACTTCACCCATCTGAAGCCGATCTGAGCACGAAATCATGTTAAGCATAACAGATCCAAAACAAGGATACTAAAAAAACGAAATTGAAAGGTAGAATTTGTAGATATAACAATTGCAAATTTTATATGCGTTTCACAAGTGATCCTTAGTCCAAAAAGGATACAGAGAATTGTGGTTTTTCCGGCATTGTCGAGGCCGAGAACGAGGATCCGAGCTTCTCTGTTCCCGAAGAGGGACGAGAACAATTTCGTAAATAAGATGCCCATGCTAAACGTAGAACATTAATCGAAGGAGATTAGACGGTCGAGATTAGTCTAGATCTGTAGAGCAGATCCCTACTCCTGTAGATCAGCAGATGACAAAAAAATGCGATGGAGTAGAGAGAGAGAGAGAGAGAAAAAGAGAGGATAAAAATATACCTTAACAAAGAATAGGGACTGCTTGGTAGCTTAGTCTTCTTTGCAAGAGGTGATAGAAAAAAGAAAAGAAGGAAGGAGATGGTGAAGTTGGCGTGAATTGGACTCCAGATTCCAGGGGAAGAACATTGGACCGAGGTCGTAAAGAAGGGAGCTGAGATCAGGTAGCAGGGGCGGTGCACGGGTCATTCTCCATAATGCACGTTTATGAGCATAAAAATTAGCGCAAGTCGACGTGATGTCCGGATATCCTGATTGATTGACCCAAATTAGAGGTGACAAATGGCAATGGACTGGGAAGCCCGTCCCACCCCTGGGCTTGGGCTAATAGTTGACTTAGTGCCTTGCGAAGGTTAAGTTCTAAGCTCAAACTTTGTTATGTATGATAAATTATTATTTTATTTAAATTAATTATATTAAAATATATACACCATCTATGTGAGTATATAGCTCTACAATATAGTAAAGCAGAGAAATCTCTTCAAAAATAAGTCTGTGAAGATCTTTGATAATTTTGGATGATCAATATAATTTTGGATGGATGAGAATCCACTAATATAAATTAGGACCTTAAAACTTAATAACAAATTTTTAGAAAGTTTGGGTGGTCAATTGACCACTCAAGTCATAATATAGCTCAGCCTCTGATTTTTGGGGATTAGGGGCGTCGTGATCTTAAGATATATCATAAGAAAGATTGCAAAAAAAATGTAATCTCCATCGTCTGATTCAAATCAGTCAATAGTTTTCGTTCGTGAAAAAAATGTGCGGTATTATTAAACGGGTGAGAAGAGTCGTACGAATAGGAAGTCCAAAGGTTTGGAAGATAGAAAATCGAAGGATCCCATAGGCAATTGTTCTCGGATTTTGACGGAAAATACGAAAATAATTTCCGATCCTTTGGATGTCATCCAAACAACGGAAATCTCGACAATTTATTTGTCGCGTATAAGTTTTCTCTTATTTCCCCTTGTTTCCCTTGAAACCAAACATAATCAAATTATATATTTTCTATTTTTAGATTCTAAATTATTTGAAAATAAATATTAAATATTTGAAGTATATCAATTTTCTATTTTTAAGAATATAGAGTGAATTTTTATAAACCAATAAGTAATTTATGAATAAATGGCTTAAAAAGTTTCTCACAAGTCAAGCTTGGGATCATGACCTGCCAAGAGTTTGTTCTGGGCTCGGCCGAAGTTTAACACAGACTGATTGGGGGCTTGGGTTTACCCTGACCCACCCCAAGCCTGGCCCATTGCTACCCCTGAGAGGGTGCCAACCTTGCACTCTCTAATACAGATTAAAGAATAATATGGTTAAAGGGTGATGTACTCAACCTCCATTATCAAGAAATGAGAGAATGATCATCAAACACAGATAAATTATATGGATGGATATGAATTTGCAAATCAGTAAAAATTTGTTTTTGACCTTTTATATTAGTATAGTTTAGGTTGACCCTTGCAACACCTGTAACGCACTAGCGTAGTCGGTAATTTTCTAATACCAACTTATAGGGTAGGGTCTCCCTCTGTTTTACGCTAATCTCAGGTTGTATTTGATAACATATAAATTTTAAATCTTTTATAAAATTGAATTGATAACTCCAAAATTTTCACTTGATTACAGTTTAACAAAGTAAAATTAAAATGACATGAGTTCCACTTACAAAATTTGCTTTCACGCCCTCAATTCTTTCACGTGCAACTCTACTTTCGTTGAAATAACAAATTTATAATATAATTTTTGGCTTGTGTTACTATAACACATATTTATGTTAGTGTCGCCTAACTTAAACTAAAAAAATTTGTCTGACTAATTTAAATCATACGTTTTTGATCCAATCACTCACTTAATAAATCTTGAGATCATAGGTCTAAACCCAAGCATGATTAGATGTTGATTTTATATAGGACACATTTAAAAAAATAAATGTAAACTGAGTATCAATTAAATATTAATTCCATATGAAAAAAGTGAATACTCGAACCAAATTTGATAATATGCTATGGTCAAATTCACCTTTTGGGCTATGTATCAAGAGCAATCAACGTAAGACCATGTGGTGGTAGGCCTATGTTATAAGATCTATTTTTGGTATTTTACTGTCATCAGTTAGGCGTACAATATTATAGGTGTCCTCTTGCCATGGGTGGACATCAGAGTCCACTCATCTTATTTTATTTTTTATTTTTATTTTTTTTTTTTGTAAATGAGCGACTTGCACGGACTTCTAATATGTAAGTCACTCATTCATAAAGAAATTTGGGCTAATATCAACCAATGATGCCACGACTAGCTCTTTCCAATATTTTCCATTGAGTTTCTATTAGGTGTACGATTGGTATGGTGAGCGGGTTAAACTTCATTGAGGGAAAGAAACAAGCCAAACAACAGCGTCGATTTAATGACCATGAATCTGTACGGGTCCTAAGTTTGACTATGTTAACGGAGAGAGATTGATTTGAGAACCTCCCTTGGTGCAAGGCTATCTTCACTAGGAAGTCATCGTCGTCTCACGTCTGCCATGAGCCCATGAATCCTTCTCTATATATACAAAGCGCAAAGGCGAAAAGAAGACAAATCGGTAGCGGATCCCTCAGATGACCAGGAGCCAAAATCAATAGCTAGCTTTTTTCTTTCAGGGATTCAGAAATCAAGGCGCTGCTGAGATCGATGGCTAAGATTTCTGATCACTAGATTTTTCTGTTGATACGCTGTTAGTAAATAAACATCGATCGATCGATTTGCTAGGGTTAGAGGTTTTGTCTATTTCAAATGGATCTCGAAGATCTGAACAAGGTATGGGAAGTGAAGCCTCTGAAAATGGTAGGAGGAGATGAAGCAATGAGGATCCTGGAGAGAGTAGCCAAGCAGGTGCAGCCGATCATGCGGAAGCATAGGTGGAGAGTTAAGATCCTCTCGGAGTTTTGGTATCTATTTAATTGCATTCTTTTTAGTTCAAATTCATTTTCTCTTTCGTTGATCCCAAGATATATGAGTAGTAGGTTGCAAAAGACTTCGTTTCGATCCACGATCACAAAAAAACGTAATCCCCAATATTAATTGCAAGATGATTTAGCTTAGATTGCAAATGCTTGTAAACTTTTAATAAATTTGCCAAAAAAATGCTAATTTGATATAGTTATCCAAATAAACGATAAATTAACTTAATTATCTTTGTAAAAAAAAAATTATTTCCCTTTTTTTTGGAAAAACTTGTGGGTGTCCAAAATAAGCCCAAATGATTCTAACCATCCGATCAATGCAAGATTGCACATTTTCTTTTGACTGTCATATTTACCATTTTTTTTTCTCATGGAAATTTCATAAATGCAGCCCCGCCAATCCTTCTCTACTAGGGTTAAACGTAGGAGGGGGTGCAGAGATTAAGCTCAGATTGCGGAAACCAAACAGAGATTGGGATTTCCTCCCGTACGAGAAAATTTTGGATACAATGCTGCACGAACTCTGCCACATTGAACACGGCCCTCATAATGCAGATTTTTACAAGCTATGGGATGAGACTAGAAAGGTCTAGTTTATATTTTTGTTCTTTTCTTATTTTATTTATATTCAGATTGATATAGTTGAAGAGATGGCTATTATCTCGTTCTTCTTGTTCTTGTACGCGGATCCATATCATAGGCCAATTGGCTTATAAATAAAGATCAATGGGAAGTTTTCCTTCAAGCTGAAAGATCAGCCAATAGTGTTCTGCACTTGTGACAATGTATTAATACCTAGAGTATTTGGAGTTTATGGGTCTGTTTGGCACTGCTCTGTGTTGCTCTCTGGCGTGTTTCATAAACCGCTCTGTGCTAGCGGGGAGTGGGCAGGGAGCGGTGGATTGCTGCGGGACTTTTTTTTTGGGGGGGGTCCCAGACGGTTTTCCACCGCTCTGGCGGGGAGAAAACTGGGAGTGGATGGGGCATGGGGCGCTCCCATTCTTCATGTTTCCACACACCCTATGAAACTCTGAAGGAATTTTTTTAGCATGGAACTAACTAGGTCTTCACAACCATGCCGGTTGCGAGTTTAAACTTTAGACTTATTTATCATAGGCCTGGTTTGTGATTTTCAGCTTGTAAGGTGATGGGAGGGGTAGATTTCCTTTTATCTGCAGTGTTTTATTTCCCTTGTTGCTAACTCATCCGTACTCTAATTACTTGAACCAAAATGTATTGGAGTGGATGCTTATCTAATGAGGTCCACAATCCACCTATCATGTCATTTGTAATAAACTATTTTTTGTAGAATTATATCTATATTGATGATCCGTGCGCTCTTGTGTGGTCCACCATCTACTTCTACATTATAAATAGATTGTCTTCCTATTCTGATTCTATATTCGGCTCTTGTTATTGTCTTAGGAAATACTATTGCACATTCACACACAAATAGGAGAGATACATGTGACTTACTTATGCTAGGATATCACCCTGATAACGAAGTGCACCCCTCGTTAGGACTTAGGAGGGAGACCATTAGATCAAGTCCCAGTGTTTTGTAGGAAAGATGCACTTTGTTATGGACGGAGTTCAAATGCTCAATGCTGCTAGTTGTCTGTTTTACCTCTTCCTTAAATAGACGTATTAGGTTTTGGTCTATCTAAATCAACTGCCAAAGGCAAACACACCACCACCACTAGGGATGCAATTTCCGTTTATCATACCGAACCGAAACCGAAATTTTCGATTCGGATCACCCTGAACCGAAACCAAGGCGAAATGAATCGGTTCTGTTTTGGTTCAATTTTTTTTTTGTTATTTTTTTTTGAAACCGAAACCCCAAACTTTCTGTTTTTTCCCGCTTTAATTTCGGGGTTATTATTACTATTTTTATATTTTTAAGGGTTTTTTCGGTTTTTTCTGGCTTTTCATATATTTTTTTTGGTTATCTCATCCTACCTAAACGGTTTCGGTTTTCGGCAGTCAAAACCGACACAAAACCGAACCAGGTTCGGTTCGGATCAGTCCGAATCGGTTTTCGGGTTTCAACCAGTTTGGTTTCCTCAGTTTTCAGGTTTCCGGTTAATCCTTGCATCCCTAACCACCACCCACCATGATTCCTTGACTTGCTTCCACTGCTTAAATAACAATTAATTTTCTCTGAAATATGTTTGGTTAAGCTGAGCATTCATAACTCAATTTTTATCACAACACATATTGTGCTTGATGTTGATTACTATAAAATTTGTCAATTATGCTTGTACTTGTTTGATTTGTAAACTATGCATCTGTACTGAATTTAGTTTTTATGTTTTTCTGCAGGAATGCGAGGAGCTGATCGCCAAAGGAATAACTGGTACGGGCCAAGGATTTGATGTTGCCGGGAGGCGTTTAGGTGGCTTTTCTCGTCAACCCCCTCTGTCTTCTCTTCGGCAAACTGCATTGGCTGCTGCAGAAAGAAGAGCACGAGCTGGAGCTATATTACCATCTGGACCAAAGCGCCTTGGTGGTGATAGTGATATTATGGTTGCACTAAGCCCAATACAAGCGGCTGCAATGGCGGCAGAGAGGAGATTGCAGGATGATTTGTGGTGCGGTTCTAAATCCTATGCAGAGTCTGGTGAAGTAAAACTCAACACTGTCATGCCGAGGCAGTTTCCGCCTAAGGAATCTTCTGGAAGCTCAAAAGATTCTATTCCAAATGTGATACCTCAAAACAAGGGGTCTGCAAGCACTTCAACTTCTGGATCCACAGTTACTCGTTCAACAACTAATAATTCCGAGGATCAAGCAAATTGGGAGTGCATAATGTGCACTCTTTTGAATCCGGTGAAATCTCTTTCCCTTGTTTAAATTTTATGTTGGTTAGTTTTTTTTTAATTATTATTATTATTTTTTTCTGTGATAATATTTAGGCTTGTGTCAGTTTGTTGGGAAGGTATGCCGCTGTAAGCTTCATGCTATATGTGTATATGTTGGTTATTAACAAAAACAGGAACTCTTCTATGCTCACAGCTCTCACTTGTTTCCACGATATCAAAGAGATGAGTGGGGGTATTACGTTCCCAACCCGCGCACTGCAGTTGGTGCTCGGATCAATCTCATTCTGCCAAAATGGTCAAGCCTCGGTAGGTGCACCGCTATTTCTGAACATGCAAATCAGTAAAAGTGTACTTCCACTGATTTGGCATCTCCCAAGGTTGGTAGAGGGAGATTGATCCAAGCACTGCAGGCGGTGCTCTGGTCGGATACCTAATACCGACTCTTAACAGAGATAGATTCTATAGCAATCAATTTGACTCCATGAGTTTTGATGGTGGATTAGTGGAGTCTAATTTTCAATGAATTTCAGGGTTGAAGCCAGTTTATGGCAGAAATCTCTGTTGGGACGTCTACGATAGGAATACAGCCCTAGTATTTATAAGCGGAAAATAATTAATTTGTTCTTGCCTTTAGAACCCCTAATAGAATCGGTACTTTCTTTTTCTTTTCTTTTGTTATTTTATAAGAAACTTGTATTTGCTGCTCACTCGTGTTTTTTGCATGTAATCATGGCGACTTTCTGAAGCTGCTAGCCCCAGGATGTGAAGCCTGTGGTGCCCAGAGGCCCAAAGATGTTGGAACCAAGTTGAAGGTCTGGTCATGTAGATTTTGTACCCTAGAGAACAATGTAAAGGTGGAGAAATGCTCAGCTTGTGGGCAGTGGAGATATTCATATGGCCCACCAATGGCCTCTCGTGGACCCAATCTTGGCACTTGACTGTTGCAAGCATCTAGCAGATAGTTCCATTTAGAAGACTTGTAACTACCACATTCTGCTTACTTTTTTTTCCTAAGTACGGCTAAAGGATATATTTGTATGTATATTTAGTTCTTGGATAAACACCAATAGAGGATAGTTAGGGTTTATGGTTTATGGATGTGGTAGATCTCGTGTCCACCCACTTATAGTTGTTGAAGATATCACATCCAATATGGCTTGTTTGTGTTATGTTGTTTCTGATCAAATTGCTTTGTATGTTGGCAATGGCTAAAATGTTTAATTAAGGGTTAGGAAAATTTTAGAGAAAATTAGGATATTGATTAGGTTCACAGGAGATATTTTATGATCCCGATTTGATGAAAATTGTAATACTATATTTTGAGAATGGTTTAATTAAGAGGTCGACTGGTATGGCTGCCTTTAGAAAGATTATCCCATGACTAATCACTTGCATGCCAACACATGTTTAGTCAACTCTCAGCCTAAAAGTACACCTATTAGAGGATCTAACTATCCGATTGGTACACTTTAATTTACCCATTAAAATATATGAAGAATGTATAAATTGGATGGTTAGGATCTTCCAACGAGTGTGTCCCACTTTATTTCAATATGACTTACCATTTTGGTGAGTTGGATTGCTCAAAGCCATCTGCCAATTCAGTGGACGCCAATGAGTTAATATGTTAGCAGTAGGAATGTGCCATTCATTACTCCTTTAATGATTTTGGAAGTCATTAGTTGCACACGCTTTTATTGGCGTTAATATGTTAGCAGTAGGAATGTGCCATTCATTACTCCTTTAATGATTTTGGAAGTCATTACTTGCACACGCTTTTTAAGTGATTGTACTGAGGTTAAAGAAAGACTTTGTATTTTATAGACATGTGACATGTGAAAACGCAATCTAGGCTGTCTAATTGAAAGCTCATGATCTATAGATCCTTAATGAATAAAATTGGAGCAAAACACGATATTTATTATATGATCTATTGTTGTCAATCATTGAATCAAATAATATCCTTTGACTATATTTAATCACATGATGAAAATTATATTTCATGCTAATCTTATCCTCTAAGGATCTATAGATCATGAACTTTAAATCAAATGGTTCAAATTGCATTTTCACATGTCACATGTCTTTAAAATATAAAGTCTTTTTTTAACCTCGGTGCAATCACTTAAAAAGTGAATGCAAGTAATGGCTCCCAATGATTTTTATTGGCAAGAAGTATGTCTGTTACATAATCGCCAATGCAAAGAGTTCCATCAATCAAGATCATAAAATATAGGGTAGCTTTAAAAAGCGCTCACAAAATCTTGAGGGGCACCAACGCCTAATATTTGCTTTAGATTGGATGATGGAGATCGTGTTTCACTCTGATCTTTCACCCAAGGGATCTTGAGGTCATGAACGTACCATCAAATGGTCACTTTTTAAATTCCACATGTCACCGATCCTAAAAACATAGTCCTAAAGTCACGTTTGAGTTTAGTGCTACATTTTTGAGACCTAAGACATGAATGGTTCAAGCGCCAATCCATCATTGGATTTTTTTTGTTGCAAACCATCCGATTAGCGAGTTTGAATATCAGCCATTAAACTAAACACAACAGTTGGTTGTAGCTAGAGTTCACTGATGGAATGGTTAAAGCTTCTAAAAAAAATTTGATTTTTGGGCTCACTGCCTTTCAACTTATTATCCATCACTTTGACAGTGTGAATGGTTCAAGCGCCAATCCATCATTGGATTTTTTTTTTTTTGCGAACCATCCGATTAGCGAGTTTAAATATCAGCCATTAAAACTAAACACAACGGTTGGTTGTAGAGTCCACAGATCGAATGGTTAAAGCCTCTAAAAAAATTTGTTTTTTGGGCCCACTACCTTTCAACTTATTATTCATGACTTTGACGGTGTGGATTATGGACACTTTAACTCTATCACTGGGATACAATCATTTAGGCGCTATTTTGGTGCTTAAATAACAGTGAAGAGAGTCAGTACCCTAAAAAAAAAAATATATATATATATATATATATAGTGAATCACTACCATAGGAGAAAATGAGTTAGCATTAGGTAAGGGGCACTTGTGTAAGGTGACTTGATACTCAGGACAAATGGAGCATGATGAGTGCCAGGTGCCTTGGTACTCTACTTGTGAGTAGAACTAATTAATATGATCAAAGTTTGGAACTATATTAGTAGGATCAATGTTCTATTGCCGCTCATTTTGAGTCATAATAGAGTCATAATAGTCCAACTTTAGAGCATGTGATATATTTTTATTAATTCACATATTAAATTTGGGGTAAAAAATCGATAACAACCCCATTTTTTAAGTTAAGTGGTAATCCAACCGTCAAAATGGTGGCTCATATTAGATTACTGAGTTTTCCAAAACTGGAGTTTGTAAAGGCACACGAGCTGTGTGACCGTCGGCATTACACAAACTAATCTCAGCTCACCTGCATAGTTGATTGCTGGTTTGCTTAGTTCCAGTTTGCAATTTGCCGCCCTCGAGTGAACCACCTGAATCTACTACAGACTAATCACCTGATCGAAGCACTTAAAGGTCTTTTTGGTAGCGAGAAAACTTCAAACAGTAACTGAAATCAATTTATTGATTTCATTTGGAAATGAAGTTTTTATTGTTTCACTAGACTGTCATAAAAATATGATATCTCCTGTTTAATTACTTGTTTAAAAAAATAATTTTTAGGACTAAACAATAAAATAATAGCTGTTATTATCTATGGAAGGCTTTTTTATTAAAAACCAAAATAATGTTGAAATGATAAAAAAGAAATCTCTTAATTTGTAGTAAGAAACTCAATTTCAATCTCAGTTGGTAGCTATGATGACCCAAACCCACACATCTCGATATTGTCCAGTTCTGGATTCAAGTCCCCTCCCCGATTTTGTTTCCGGCATGAGCTTAAGTCCCACCCAAAATGCGTCGTCTATGTATCAAAGCACACATCAAAAGATATTATTCAATTATGAGCTTAAGTCCTACCCTCGATTTTGTTCCTAGAATGGGCTCAAGTCCCCACTCGGAACTAGTCTTCTCCCCCCGATTTTGTTTTGACATGGGCTTAAGCCCCCACCCAGAATGCATCGTGACATGTACGGTCCACATGCACTTTATAGCCAACATTTCCCTAACCAATGTGGGACTATTAGAGTATCCTCCCCCATTTGTGAGGGATGAGCTCCTGGGTTCTACAATCTACACTCCACACTTGCTTCCGCCGATTGTATTAACAAAAAATGAGTAATTTGTTGTGTTAAATCTATTCCCCAAGTGCTCCTCCTGAACTCACACAATCTCTGCAATATGTGAGTGCACTTCGTATGGCATGATTACAAAAAAAAACAAAGAAAGAAAGAAACTCAACTTCAGCCACTTGAATGGTTGAACTGATTTTTGTCTAAAATTGTTTAAAGTATGGAAACTAAGTTTCTAACCACCTTTACACCTTTTTATAATGCTATAAAACAAAAATTATGGCAAATGCATTCTTTTCCACTGATATTTGGCATTTCCAAGTTATGAAAGAGGACCTCGTACTCAGTTTAATGCAGACAATTGCGTTCGGTGGAGATAGTTAAAAGGGGCACTTTTTTGGCCTTTACTGAAATTTGATGGCCTCGGTCATCCCAGACTACCAAAAATAAAGGTATCAACAATAGCAACACCTCTAGATACATAAGATCTGTTTGGAAACGCTCCCTGCCTGCTCTTGCGGCACGCGCCTGGCTGGAGCGTGTTAGGTAACCTTGCCGGGATCTGGGGGCGCTGGCAAGGAGCAGACCTGTGGTCTTGCTAGAGCAGTTGAAAACCGCTCTGGCTGGGAGCAGATGAAGCGTCCATCCGGCAGCCAAAGACAGCCATACAATCCCTTATTTATACATAGCCCAAAAGCAATAACTACGATAATCACACTACACGAGACAAAAACTAGTCCATCCGATAAGACGCATCACCCTAATACTGCATTGACAGGTAATCAGTGGGTCCCAATGCTTTAATAAAAAGGCTATTATTCTCTAACATGCTGTAATTCTTTTTTCCGGTAATTATCGATAAAATTTCTGACTCTTCATAAATTGCTGCTGATATTGTTAAAATCTCATCTCTGCTTACATTCTACCAGTTAGTCTATTGATGACAATGCTACCTACGGATATATACTTCTACAGAGCAGACTGAAAAATCATCTCAGCTAGTTCCTGCAATATTGACATATATAAGTATTTTTAGTATGAAAACTTTTAATATAGTTCATTTAAGCTGGTATAAGGGAAAATAAAGGTTACCTGCTTCCCTGAAGCAACAGGGGGCTCCCCCCATTCCATAGCCTTTTTCTCGAGTGTCTCGAAATCCGCCTTCCCAGCCTGTTTTTAGGTAATACACTCGATAAGTAACAAACACGGACTTTACTTTTTTAATGAGTCATAGCGAGAACCATAGTGACCAAGTCAGAATTCGGGAATAAATCGGCTTGGCAAAAATCTGGCAAATCATCAAATTCGGAAAAAAAAGGGTAAAATATTCAGAAAATATACAGTATATTAATTAGAAAATTAAAAAAATTAAAAAAATCGAACAAACTTCTGAAAAAATTTGGGTAATTCGTAAAATTTACAATTTTTTGAAAAAGTCGTGAATGATATAAAATTATTCGTTTTTTTTTTTTCAAAAAATCGTGAATTATTCGCAATTTTTCCAAAAAGTCGGAGAATTTGGTCAATATGGCTATAAAACAGAGATTAATGTGGGGATAAGGTGCTAATGGGACATACCTCAATCAGAGCTCCAAATTCCGAGTCAAAACTTTCATAGCGCTTGCGCACGAGCTCGGACAAAGAGCCATCCTTAAAAAGAGAAAGAAATCAGTATCGGGAATAGGGAAGAAAACTTGAATAATATTATAATGGAAGAGCAAGTATTAATTATCCAACCTGAGTGCCAGCAATGGCACTCGGGATAATCTCCTTTTCTTTTGTCCAAATGGCCATGCATCTGGAGCTGCACTGCTATTTATGAGCATGCAAACCTGTGAAAGTTCACTTTTGACCTTGCACTGATTTGGCACTCAAAATTATTAACCAAAGTTGATGGCTTAGATGGACCAGCGCGCCACCACTTGTGCTTAGGTCGGGTACCTCATACTAAGTCATATCCGAAACAGCTTTGGACCTAACTTTAACATAAGTATGGTTCCCACTACTGGTGCAACACGCTCAGCCTGAACAACCAATATGTAAAGGTTTACATGAATTAGCTGAGTTTTCCAAGTTACTCTGAAATGACATTTTGTGACTAGTTCATGATCAACACCATTACATTGTAGCAATGACATCACCCCTATCCCCATAACAATGTCAGCCAACAAAAACCGTGTAGTGTCACCCATGGGTCAAAATTCCGGACGAGCCCGATACGGAGCAGACCGGGTAGACACATTGAATGCATATTTGGTATGTATCAGCCGATACATACCAATGTATCGTCCAATACCGACACGTGTCAGTTTTGGAGCTGTCCAATACATACTGGAAAACTGAGATTTTGACCCATGGTATCAGCGGTAAGACCAATGCTTGGTCTTCATCCAATGGTAGTAAAGCAGTTAACCGATATATTATAGCAATGACACACCCCATAGAATCAGTCCACGGGAATCCACATGAAAATTCAGGTTAATTATGATGGCTAGGTACTTGAGTCTTCATATTAAGGTCACCTCAATTAGCATGGCAACATTGCGAAGGCCCCGCGCCAAAGTATCCATTCCGGAAACATGAGAAATGAACAGGTCCTCGACGTCAGTACTCTCTCTCCGTCTAGAACCAAGTTAAAACAGATTAATAAACGGCAAGTGTAAAGAAATATTTTTCATGTTATAGTATTGAGATCACCACACACTGATGATATTTGTATCTTTTTGACTTTACATTGGGTGAAAACAATGGGCCTGTACAATGAAAAAGCTGGCATTCTGTCAATACTGAAGCTCACTATATTCACCCAACGTAAAATGAATGAAGCCACAACATGGTGATAGTCAGCTAATTTTCCTCATAAGTCTTTAAGTAAAAAACTTTAAATTATAGATATCAACAACCATATGTAGAAAATCTAACAAATGACAAAGAAAAGCTATAATCGAGACAAAAGAAGCACTAACAATTTTGCATCAAAGTTGAATCCCCCAGGTGCCAGCCCTCCCTGTGGAAAAGAAAACCAAAAGAAACACAAGTTAGTGGAGTTCTCCACACAAGGCACGCCATTCAGTGTTGTTTTTTTTTTACTTAAATAATGAGCTACATCTTTCCTTCTCATTTTTCAATGAAAATTTCACCATTATTGATCTTAAAATAAAATAGGAGTTGCATCTTTTTACGTACGTTCCTGACCACACTAAGCATAACCAAAGTTGCTTCTCCTATGTCTGTGAGGAACTGATCTGTATCCCAACCTGCAGCCAAAAATCCTAGTTACAAGGTACACATGACACCCTTGTTTTCCATCTTTAGCTCAAACACAATAAAATGGGTTATATATGAGATGACTAAAACACCTCTGTGGGCATCTGCTTCCATGGCAATGAGCATTTCGGCCCTCACATGTTTAAGTCAAACATGTGAGACTATCTCCTATGGAAAAAATATGGAACTACAGGAAACTGACAATATGGGCATCATAAGGAGGACTGAATTTATACCAATCTGAGGATCGCCAGTATTCGCATCAATATTTCCGAGCAATCCATTTATTCTAGCAGTTTCAAGCTCATGGTGGCAGCTGCAAGTATACATGTCCAGAGTTTAGATTCTAGTGGTACAAACTTCGGCAGTACCCATAACTGATTTAAAAACATGATTATTTGAAAAGGGCCTGATATGGAAGGAAGCCCTACCTATGACCAGAAAGGGTTGCATGGTTACACTCAATGTTGAGTTTGAATTCTCCTACACAGAAAAGAAAAAAAATGGTTAGTAACACTTTTGTCTAAATGCAGAACGGAGTACATGTTATCATAAACCCATCAAAAATAAATAAATGTTATCATAAAATTGTGAAAAAGTGACTTTTCTAAAACAAGATCTTAAAATAGTCATATATCGCCACACATTTAGAACAGGGAAAGGAACAGTTTTTTTATTTTTTTTATTAATGGACTATCACTGTTCCATTACTGATAGAGTGACGATAGCTCCATTTTTGGCCACATAGACATAGCAGATGTTTTTAAGCAATTCAAGCCATAGAAGTGTTAGCTCATGATAAATTGAACTCAAGTGGGCCCAAAAATCACACTCGCTGAGCAATTTGAACTGTTTGATCTATTCACTCTAATATGGACAGTTGTGTTTAGTCGTTTAACGGTCAATAGTAAAGTGCGCCAATCAGATGATTTCAATCCTCTCATAGTCATAGGCATGATTGTTTGGATGAGATTTGTGCTAATGATGGGCTACTAGGCGGACTACTGGGTTTTATCAAAGACATACACCACATGGCATAATAGTGTGCTGCCCCCTATCTATGTACAAGTGATTATAGGAGTCGGCTTTTTGTTTTTTGGTCTTTCTTTTGACATAAGAAAAATGAGACTAGTACTATTATAACACTAGGACTTTCTTTGGGCTTCTAGTTATTTATATGGGCATTATTAGTAAGTAATACTCATTTAGATGGATTATTTTATTGCAATCATCTACAATATTGTGATGGTTGTTTCTGTTTTTTATGCATGTGCTACATATACAGAGAACTAGTTTAATGGAGGAAAAGACAGGACAATGAACGATTTATGCAGGTAGACTTGTCCACTTCATGTCAAAAGCATAGACTTCCTTGGGGTAAAGAACAGATGAGATCAATGTAAAAAATCTAAACTCTTATCATAGAAGAGTTTTATTAAACATAAGAAGATGAAGAAGATTAGAGAGAGAAGAGGGAGATCACGATAGACTAAATTTTGGAATATCTTGATATTCTTTTACTAACCTTTTTGAGTCTATAAACAGGCTTTCACAAGTGGTTACACACATGATAAAGATAACCTCCACATTTATAAGATAAGCCCAATCTTAACAAATATCTTAAATCTTAAGATCCTAATTTTAAGATCTGCATCCATTCTCTAATATCCTCCTGCAATCGCGTCCCCCTTTGAAGAAAGAACATTTACAAAAAAAACTTCTTTGATCTTTATAAGATATTGTTGATAAATGGCCTACACATCTGATCGTACTTGATGGTGATCACCGCATGTCTGTGAAATTCATCATTGTCGCATTCCGCTCATCTTGGAGTCTATTGGAGCCGGTGGTCCACTAGATTGGATCTGTTGTGATCTCTCCCATAAGCAAAGGCGGATTGTGCGGCACAAGCTCGCGTTAGAGAGGTCTTTCATGAAGATAATGAGATGTGGGAATGAAAAAGGTATGCAGCGGTTGAAATGCTTGAAGTCGATCGAAGAAAGGTGTAAGCCATTAACACCATGTAGAAAATTTAAACTCTTATCATAGAAGAGTTTTATTAAAACCAAATACTATAGATAAGAGAATATGAAGATGAAGAAGAAAATTAGAGAGAGGAGGGAGATCACGAGAGACTACATTGTGGAATATCTTGATATTCTTTTACTAACCTTTCTGAGTCTGAAAATAGACTTTTACAAGTAGTTATAACTGGTTTTCCACGTTTACATGCATGATAAATTTAACCTCCACATTTATAAAGATAGGCCTAATCTTATCTATTCTCTAATAATCAACACATCCTACGATTAGTCTCACAAATGCTGACATTCTTTTCGACAAGTTGGCCCAAAGAAAGATATCTAGAAACAATCTATAGCATCTAAGGCTACATCAAATACTAAGGTGAGAATGATAATCCCTTTACCAACCTTTTAGTATTAAATCTCAACGGTATACCAATTGGAACAGATCACCTAATGTTATGCAATCCACCACTAGAAATTCGAAAAACTGTTCTTTCTTTGGCCTAGCTTGCAAAGCCTTTGGTCGAGGCTCAAACTTACCTTCTAAAAAAATATAATTACAAAAAAAAGGACTGAACCAGGCTGAACCACACCAAACTGCAAACAGGTATGCAGGTTGGTATAAGTGCAAACAGAGAAGGTAACATAGTTCTGTATCATTGTCCAATGTTGACCTGCATTAGTTATGGATGACTTGACAAGAGTATGCCATTTTCTTTCTTCAATGATTACAAATGTATTTAGTTGAAATCGTTGTCCCATGTTGCCCGGCATTAGTTATGGATGACTTGACAATGAAAATGTAAGATGAGGTTCCAGGTGTATGTTACTTGCAGATGCTGTGGAACTAATTGGCCAGACAAGAAAGTAAAAGATAATTTGGAACTACTGAGAGAGGCATTAGAATTAAAGGTTTTTAAAAATTTGCATATGAGGTGAAGTTTCAATGAAGATGAATGCATGAAAATGACATGGTCATAAATTCATAGTAGAAAACCATTTAGTCGTACAATGTCATAGATTTCAATATTTAGGCTCTACTATCCGATTAGATGATGGTTTTGAGGAGTACATCTCAAATAGGACCAATGCAAGGAGAGTGAAGTGGAGATAGGCGAATGATGTGTTGTGTCATCGATGAGTGTCATTTCGATTGAAGAGACATGTTTATACAACGGCAGCAACATCTGCATTGCTATATGGTTTACAGAGTACTTGTGGCTGAGGTGCATATGTTGAGGTGGATGCATGCAATGACAAGAGAAGTCAAGGGTCAAGTACATAAGAGGAAGTTTACAGGTGAGACCCTGATAAAAGACATTTAAAGAACGACATTTAAGATGGTTTGGGTATGGCCATCGGAGAGAAACATCCCCTGTACAGAGGATTGTTACAAGCATGGGTTAAAATATCAGGTTACCGATACGTATCGTCCGAGCTCCAAAACGATACGTATCGGACGATACGTATCGGTACCGGTCTGTATCGAACGATACATTGAATGTATCGTTCGATACATTTAATACATTTGAATGTATCGAACGATACATTCAATGTATCATTCGAGTCCAAAACCGATACGTATCGGTATCGGACGATATTTTGATCCATGGTTACAAGTTTATTAAAGCTGTCTTACTTATTTAAGTTTTCTACTTATTGGTATTTTTAGCAGAAAATAAGAACTCCTTGGATGTTCTAAATATCCTGTACATTTAACAATATCTTCAATAACATTTCTCAAATGTAAAGATCAAACAATCCAATGACCAGGAGAAGTTTTTATTTTTGAAATCTGCAAACTTATTCACTTATTAGTTTCTCGTTTAATGTAAGCAAGCAATTTGTCAGAAGTGCCGAACTAAATGAAGAATCACTGAGGTTTGGACACGTTCTGTTTTCCACTTTTCTTTACTTCACCCTAGAAATAGCAAGAAAATGATGCATATTCTTCATGAAATTCTCATCCTCTGGCACATATAGCACTCCCAAATGAGAAAAAAGGGGAACAGATAACAACTAGAAAGTTGTACACTTACATGAAAGAATCCTAGTCACAGATAGGAATACATCATGCCCCAGTTCCCACAGGAGCTCGACTTGCTGGGGAGCAGTTTTGGGTGAAAATACTTTGATACATCTAAGAAGCAATTATAATGTACAGTCTACAGCATTAAAAATGAAAGCACTGGGATTTGGGATTTTATCACTAATGCATGTAAACTTCAAATCATAGGAGGAGCTTACCAGAAAGACCATATTTTTGAAGAAAAGCCCCGGTGGTTGCAGCATCCCAGTCATACCTTAAAAGAAATGAACATACTTAAAGCAATAGAAAATTGCAGCAAAATTATTCGTTTAAATGTAATAAAGCCATAAAATATACTGGTGTTTAGTTGGTTCTTGAGGCTTGGGTTCTATCAGAAGAGTCCCTGAAATGAAAACATTCATTGTTATTTGTCATATTAATTGAAATAAAAAAGTGCAAAATATGCTCTACAGAATTTAGTGGACAAGGATGACAAATAAAAACAGGACAAAAGTATTCATATAATACATATAGTCAATGATGAGCTAATTCAGTGATTGAGTCTACTACAAAATTATGTCATAAAGCCACTAATTTTTTCTACACTATTTAAGGCCTGCTTCCTGAACAAAGGAGTGATTCCATTTGCAGATGTTCAATTAATTCAGAATTTCGGATTCATACGTTAAAAAATACAATTTGATACCATTGAATCCAATCTTTTTCTTCCACGCCACAGCTGCTTCGAGAAATTTTGCCTACAAAAGAACATGTGCCAGGTTTAAAAGTTAAAAAAAAGGCTATGATATTCTGTTATGCAGAATGCTCAATGAGAATTATACAAAGACAACCACCTAATTGATCAAAAAGGCATATATAGTTCTACTTTAGATAAAATGTAAAATCCAATGGAAATAAAAAATGTAACAATGTTATGTTGCCCTACCAAGTGGTCAAGTTCTCTTTTCATATCAGTATTCAACAGAGTTTGATAACCCTCCCGGCCACCCCAGAAAACAAAATTTTCTCCACCTAGATAATGTGTCACCTGTAGAAAGTGACCATGAGTTTATATGAGCACAAAGTCCAACACTACAAGAGCACGCTATACTGTGAACATTGAAAACTCACTGCCATGGCTTTCTTGACTTGAGCAGCAGCATATGCATATACCCCTACTTCAGAGCTGCAAAGCCAGTGACCAACATATTCTATTTGTTAGTGCATGTAAAGGTTGGGAAAACATGCTACGATTAGACCAGTGTTCAAAAACTTGATCATCGCGAACCCAGTTGAGATCATGGTATCAAAACTAGGCCGATACAGATACGTATCGGTTTTGTTGAGAACCGATACGGGTCAGTATCAGCCCGACACTGCCTTGGTATCGGCCCACACTGACCAATATAATTATTCCTTTTTCTATTTTTTTGCTTTTTTCCAAATAAAAGAGTAAAATTGGCCGATACAGTACCAGCGATACTGCATCCGTATTGGTCCAAGACGGACTAATACCTGATATCGATACCGAGTTTGATACCTTGGATGAGATGACTTTGTTTGACTGAGATACAGATAAGTCTATAACGTATATAAATGAATTGCCCGAGTTGATGATCAACTAAGACAATTTCAAATAAATTGGCCATTTCCATTGACCCAGCAAAGTTAACTAAGAATTGACAGGCCAACGCCCATGATTGTGTACCTAGTAGCAGCACCATGCATGTATCGAGGATGCATGAATAATTGAGCAGTGCCCCACAGAGGGCGGATTTCAGTTCCCTGTATAGCCACAATTGCTTATTGAATATTAGAAAGAGGCAAGCTATGATTCTACATCTCAAGGGTGCAAGGAAAAAATTAACACTATATTTCTTCTGTTGCATGATACATATTCGTATAATACCAAACAACAAAGATAATTACTGGTAGATTATATTACCTGAAGCTCTTTTGCTAGAGCTACCACCTCATCCAGGTTCGCATTCGATTCCTGAGGCATAAATGGCATATCTTAATGCGCCGACCAAGTGAAAGGAATCTGTAAACTATAGTCCTAATAATATAATCCTCACAAACATGAACTATTTTTCAAATATGCAAATGTTGATTTGGAGGACCGATAAAGGCCTGATATCAAAAATTGAAATATAAGTAATAAAGGCTTGAAGCACATAGCACCCCCGAGACTAGAATATAACGTCTTATATTAATATGTGTTGAGCATATGATTATCAATATCTTACGATACATGCTACAATATGCAAAATAATAAACGATATTATAGAAAATGATACTTATCTATGATGTGTATCTTTTTTTAAGTGTTTCTTACGATACACAATATGATACAATACACACGTTACTATACACGATACGAACAATACACGTGACTTCGATATATAACTAGTTTTTAAAAAATTATAACTTATTTACCCCAATTCTAACCTCACAAATTTTTTTTTAAAAAAAGGTACAACAAGAATAAAGAAAGAAGAGAGAGATGCCTATCAGGAGGAAGATAAAGAAGAAAAAAATGATCTTTATTTGTTAATGAAGATGATGGTGTTGATATTGGGGATAGAGATGAAGAATGGAGACTTTATATGTCAAGAAACAAGTATAGGATTTTTTTAGTAGAAGTTGGAACTTGAAAGATACATATCCTATTAATAAATAATACCAATATACAATACACACTTATGTTTGTGCAGCTATAGGCTTTCTTTTTATATAGTGAAAAATTGAAAAGTTAATGATTTTATGTGACTGGAATTTTATCTCCACTTTATAAACCAATCAAATGAATGTTTTGTTTTCTAGAATTAATTTGACTTAAATTCTAATTTTTGTGACAGATGATAGAATGAGGCTGCGAATGGCATAGCTCTTTGCTAGCCCCTGTCATAGCAGAGTTCACCTGCTTTAGTTGATTCTCATTCTCTTTTCTAATTCCCTACAAAGGCGAATTGCTCTAGCAGCAACCTCCCTACTCTCTACTAGCTCCCTACCAGAGCAAATAAAATCTGCTCTGGCAAGGAGTGTAGAACTGCTGAACAGGTAAATCTTGCATAAAATCTTACTATGCAAGGAGTTATCAAGGAGAAGGGGTACCTACTAAAACAGGTAGCAAGATGTTACCAAAGAGGATGGGAACCTACTAAAGCAGGTGAACTTTGCTATGGCAGAGGCTAGCAGAGAGCTATGCCATACGCAGCCTGAGTGTCTTTAATAGTTACTATTTCAAGAATAATATATAAATATATACATATATATCATTTTTCTTATTTTTGGACTATGTTGAATATATTTATATATATTTCTTCTATATTTATAAACATGTAAGTGTATCTTACGGTACAATAAATGATACAAAAAATCTTGATTTCAATACACGACACGATAACGATTTGACAACCTTGGTCAAGCATATATAATTCTAGAATATAATGGTGTCAACTCCAAATAGATTATACAAGGTAACAAGTATGATGACTTAACAAGTATGATGTAAATTTCTTTGGTCGAAATACTTGAAAAAAACTACATAAAAAATTGAACTTTTACATGTAGAGATGTATTATTGCAGCAGTTCACCTTAGAAACTTAGTGACTCATGACACTAGACAGGGTAAATGGATCCTTAGTCTCTAATGGGAGATTACTAAACACCAATATGTACGTAAAAAGATGTGATCATACTCTTGAATTTTTTATCAAGTTACAAAATAACCCTTTCTAGAATTTTAAGTTCATACTATTGAATCTTGATCGAGTTCATACTGATCTTTAACTTTGTACACGTATGTGTTCAGAAAAAAGAATAGCATTGAACATTTTCTAACTCACCACAAGTGTTTTACCATCTGGAGCAATATCCCTGTCGTGAAAGCACCACCTATCAACTCCCAATTTGTTAATAAACTCGAAGTTGGCTCTCACTGCATCACCAAAAGAGTACATGAATTTACTTGCTCTCTGACTCCAACCGTTAATGGAAGGTAAATAAATTTTATCTTACTTCTTCGTTTGGCCATAGCTAATGAATTTGAACCGTCCTCCCATGGCCACAACTTTGTTGGTGCACCAAAAGGGTCGGCTCCGGTACCACGGAATGTGTGCCAAAAGGCAACACTAAATCTCAACCAATCCTGCAGTCATTGGGCTAATGTGTTAGAAATGAATATTAGGTCATCGAATTTCAAAGAAAACAAAGAAACACCAAAATTCAATCAAAGCCAAAAACCAAGACCGATATCAGCAAACGGATTCAATTTACGAGCTTTAAACTTGTACTGGTGCCCATGCCAAATAGAACTGATTAGACCTACATTACTTAATTCACTAGTGCACCTAGTGAATGGTGAACTGGTTCGGAGCAAACCAGTTCCCCATTGGATTCAGTCCGGTTTGGCCTGATAAGTGAACCAGTTTGAAATATTGTTTTTAAGTATAAATATGGTTGAACCCACAACCTCTCACATTTTATACTAAGGTCTCCTAGTGCCTTACCAAGTGAGTGGATGGCTCACATTAGTAGTCTATGTCAACTTTAATTATTATATTTTATTCTTTTTAGCATACCGCAAAATTAATAAAAAATAAAAACTAAAACTCATCCCACCCCTAGCGAATTGGGTTCGCATGGCAATAGCGAATTGCAAATTACGAACCCAAATTTGAATTGAGCGGATTACCGAATTAATTTGCATAAGACTCAACTGTCGATCAATGAGTAAATTGAACACCCATCCACATAATCGAAAACAGAAACTCACCTTCATTTTCTTCCCCAGAATCTCTTCATTAGCATTATACCATTTATATGCAAGTGGGTTCTTGCTAGAAGGACCCTAAAAAATTAAACAAAGAAAACATATTTGAATGTTGTAACATAAACCAGGGTTATTATCAATCACATTGAACTTAATTTTATAAATAATCACATGGAACTTATATGAAATCAATGAACATATAATCCCTATTTTGTTGTTCAAATGCATGGGAATTGAACTTCATACCTCATACTTGATTTGGGGAATTCTAGGAAAGAATTCACCTTCCCATTCATCCGACGAACCGCCATTAGCTTCTGAGTCAAGATGAGCCGGGCAAGTCGGTGGATTGCCGGCAACCTACATGCAAGGAGGGTCAAGCATTTAAACCCACACTAAAAAAGTTGGAACTATCTCGCTCTTTCCATTTCTGAGTTCAATTCAATGAAATCAATTGAAACTACAATCATGGATTTAAAGTACGATTCATATCGGCTAGTGCGCAGGCCGATACGTATCAGCCAAACCGGCCGATATTACAGCACTTTTTTTCAAATTTTAAAATATTAAAAAATAAAAAATATTTTTTTCCGAAAGGGCAATTTTGGGATTTTGTCCAGTTCATATTGGATACATCTGGGCAATAAGACTCGATATGGGGCCGATATTTGACCTGATTGACCCAATATTTGACCCCCTAGAGATTGGGTGTGTAACTTGTATCGGATATGGATTATTGGCTGATATGTAACAGGCTAGGCCCCATCTGATACGATACAAAATCCCATATGCATCCGGACAAAATCCTAAAAATGCCCTTTTGGCAAATTTATTTATTTATTTTTAATACTTTAACTAAAAAAAATGGTGCTTGAATATCGGCAGGTTTGGCCGATAAGTATCGGCTATATCTGATACTCACCGGCCTGGGAACTAACCGATCTGTCGATATGAATCAGTCTTTTAATCATTATCGATTTATGTGAAATCTGAGTACTCTGATTCCGGTGGAATCGAGTCAATGCAGCAGAATCCCAAATTGATTCAGCAAGGTTTGAACTTTGAACATTGATTTAAACAATCTAATAAGATCAAAACCAGAAATATATAATAAAATAAAATGCAAAAAAAAACCAAAAAAAAAAACTTACAACTGTCAAGGAGACCAAATTCAAACAAAGTAGCAACAACAAGATATCCTTAGACTTCATTTTTTGTTTCATGCAAAATAGCTCTGCAACCACAAAAAGGGGAACCACCATTATACCCGATTGATAAGAACAAATCTTAATATAATATCAATTTAAATGCAAAATTCCTTTTTTGGGGATATACTCATATACCCCATATCATAAAGTGGGTATACAATAATTCTATAACAAAAATCTAACTAGAATTCGCATATCTAAGATGAACAATCACTGCTAAAATAAAAAAAGATCATCCCCACAAAAGCTATTAACAAAAAGGATTAAACACTAAATCATTATTACAAAATAAAAAACTAAACAAATTATACCCCTAAAACATAAATTTTATAGAAAACGATCTCACATTGTACCCCTACAATAAAAAACTTTACTATATGATAACGTTTTTATTATTATTATCATTTTTTTTCTCTCATTATTATGAAATTGGCAAGACTTAAAAAGAATCAAAATCGATCATAACATCAAAAGGTCTGAGTGACACACACCCATTCAATCAAAAAACACAATAGCAACTTCTAAAAAGCCAAAAAAGCAGAAGACCTTTCCAAAGTTGAAGAATCCACGCCTACGAAGAGAGAGAGAGAGACAGGGGGGAGAGAGGCGATGGAATAAGAAGAGGACGAATCACACTTATTATAGAGAGATAAACATCTGCTCCAGCTTTGAAGTTCGAACCCTTACGTTCGTTTCCCAGAATCCCAACACTTATCCAGCTGAGTCATCATATTAGAAAAAAATAAATATAACTTGCTTCTAAAATATACCCAACCAAAATATTAATTGGATCATCACAGCCATTTTATTGATGGTTATCTAGAATCCAGTAATTATGACGGAGGGTCTATTTAGAGTTTGCTATTGGAAAATTATAAATGGTGGACAATTTTACAGTCAGCTTATATAACACAACGTCACTAACTATAGTGCTTAGTACTATGTGTGAGTCTCACATAAATTGCCTGCGAAATTGTCAGTAAAAATTTGTCTATTATATATTAGTGTTCTAAATATATGTCACTTGTTAAGAAAAATTTTCCTAAATAAAATTATATAACACATTATCTTTATTATATTTGTTCAATATCTGATCCTTACTCTTAAGGAAAAACCGGGATTTGAAGTCATTGGACTGAGTCGATGTAATCTAATTTTATTTTTTTTGAACGGAATTGTAAGCTCGTTAGTATAACATGTTTATCCACTTTTTGAAGGAGTTTTGAATAACAATTAATATTGGACTTTAGTTTTGCCTTGAGATCCGTGAAATAAGTAAAAAAAAAGTAAAACATCATGTGTGGCATTCTATTGGGATTCGCTTCAATATGCAGATTTTTAGCCCCTTGAATATTGTGTCAGTCAGATTTTCATTTTTTTAAGGCACTTCATAGTTAATGATGACTTGTTACAATGCAGGAAGAGTTGGTATTTGATGGACAGCTTGTGATCAGTCCAAAAGGTTGAATTTTATATGAGTGTAACTAATTTTGGAACCATGAGTAAGTGAGCAAATTTTGACCGTAACTTTTGTAATTTATATGACTTTTTAGATTTGTTGCATCCAGCGGTTTTAAAATGGTTGAACCTCATTAAAAGTTTATTTAATTTGACCTGGTCAAAACCTTTGATGCACATGCCTCCACAGTATAAGGAAACCTCAATAGGTCAAAAAAGTGAGAAGCTTATATGCCTCAACATTTTGCCTGGCAACCAAGTTTTTTATTTTAAAAATATATATAATTTAAGGCATCCCAAGCTTCCGGTTGAACTAATCGGTAAGGGTGCACTCACCCCACTATGCCACGACCATTATATGAATTATGCACCTTACGGTGCCCCTTTTATCACATAAGGGAAGTCACTACTTAGGGATCATATCCAAGTCATCAACCACTGCGGCAACCCCTTGGTGGGTCAAGGGTATGACCAAGTTGGCAGAGTGAGGTTGGCTATACACCTGAGGGTTGTGCAAAACTGTGCACCATATATATATATATATATATATATATATATATATATATATATAAGAATTCTATGCATAGGTGCATGGGATGGTATTAGGTGAACGGGTTTGTGCACTAGATGTGAACAGATCAACAATTGGACTTGGGAGTCCTGTGGAGACCAAGAGGCCATTAAATATGTAAAAGTCATCATTTGACTCACAATAAGCATGGAAGGAGGGGAGAAGAGAAGATTAGGTTTAGAATTTAATATGCCTGATTCACTTTGATCTCCGCAAGATCCTTATCCTTACTACTATATAAAAGCACGAACGATACTTCTTATTTCTGTCAATTTTGGTGTTTTCATATTTTTAAGAACAAAATACCCCTATCAACAAAATACCCTTAGGCTTCTCTATCTACCCTCATCTTCTTTCTTGTATATCCCAGTATTTTCTAATTTTTTATTTTTATAATTAGACTTCTAATTAAACTAGACTCTTCCAGCTAATTAAACTCCCAACTTCTAACAGGGTTTTCGGAACTACTTCTAATTAGATTAGGCTTTTCTAAAAGAACTTCTAATTAGATTACAGCAACTGAGAAAATAAATACGAAATGGAGACTTCTGAAGTAGGGACTTCTATCGATCTCGGCTTATATTGATCTCAAATATAGAAAAAAAAAGGAAAAAAGAGAGGAAGAAAACCGACAAAAAGTACATCACAACATATCGAGAGAGAAAGAGATAGATATTGCAACCAGGTATGTGAATACTAATAATAATTTCTAAATTTTATAAAAGAGAAAGACGGAGATTGTATTTTACATCATCGAATCATGTCAAAATTAGTCCAATAATGGTTTGGATTTTTTTTTTTTAAATCTTTTATACTTATTAAAAAGTATGAGGCAAAATTTTGTTATTTCGGTGTCAAAAATTTGGGATTATATTTCTAATTGAGTCATTTTTTGAAGGAATATTCACAGAAATTAGTAAAAAAAATTCTTTTACATAAATAACAAAATAATGAAAAAATAAAAAGGGTATTTATCAAATCAAATAAAAATAAAAATAAAAAGGATATTTATCAAATAAAATAAAAATAAAAATAAAAATTTTTTATGGTACTACCGTCAACTGTTGGTACCATAAAAGATCATGTTTGGTGCTTCAAATTAGACGCCTTGGCTTAGATGGCTTAGATGGTGGCGAAACCCAGAAAGTAGAAAATCAACAAAAAAAAAGCAGAAAATTTTAACTCTCTAACCCTGCTGCACCCCAGAACGGCATGTCATCCGGCTGGTCCATTGATGGCTATTTTGATGAGTTTCATACAGAGTTAAGGAAAAAGTCTCTACTAAAGAGAAACAGGAGCACCAAACATATAAATGGAATTGTTAATTATCGCCCACTTTGTCTTTTTATGAAGAAAATTAATTTGAAGTCACTTAATTAATCCTTACTATTATATAAAAGTACAAATAATTTTTATCAATTTTAGTGTTTTCATATTTTTAGTAACAAAATACCTCTAAGCTAAAATACCCCTAAGGTACTCCATCTACCCTCATCTTCTTCCTTATGTATCCCTATCCTTACTACTATATGAAAGCTAAAATAGTTTCTCTCAATCTTTGTTTCAACACTTGTCCCTATATACACTCCTAAGCCGTGACAATAAAATTAAAATGGGTATCATTATTTATCATCCAAAAAATTGTAACTTCATCTCACCTCTTTTAGTTTGAATATATTGATCGCTTTGAATTATACGGTGGAGATTATTTTTTGTCTCAATCTTCTATATAGTTGATCTTGACATCCTGTTTGTATCATCAGGCGGTAAAATTTTTATTTCACTTGACACAATAAAAAAGGTGACTTTAAAATCATATGACATACATCACTCTCAAACATGATTTTATATCAATTTAAAAAAAAATGACGGTCTAATAATACTCTTATGATACCAAGATCATTTAGGTAAAAGATGAGGATAAAAAATGATCTCCATCTTCTAATTCAAAGCGGTTATTTCATACCTACTAGAGGATATTGATGAGCTAACAATTTTAAGGGTTGCAAATAATGATACCCAAATAGAATCTCTCTTCCAATGGGAATACGTAAATAATAGTATCCAAATAAGTTCTCTTTCTTTCCTTATTTTTAGCACATTCAAAGAAACCCATAAAGTTAAGAGAATTAACAATTTTGATATAAAAGTTATCTTTCCTTCCTTATTTTTAACACCTTCAAAGAAATCCACAAAGTTAAGAGAATTAACAATTTTGTCATAAAATATTTGACTTGCTTTGAATTATGTGGCATAGATCATATAAAAATGGCCCAACAATTAAATTTGAGCATGATGTATGTCATGTAAATTTAGGGTCATATTTTAGGATCTGCACCTTATGAAATAAAAAAATGATTGTCTAATGGTAAGCCAATGATATCAAAATCCCTTATGTGGAAGATTAGGCCGAAAAATGATCTTCATCAACTAATACAAAGAGTCAATGATTTTTTGCATAGGTGCCCTCTAAGATTCCGCAGGTGTTAATAAAGCTACCAAAATAATAATTTACTGGAAAGTTAAAACCCTTTGAGCCACGATTAATCTACCCCTATCAAATCTTGTCATCTTACCTAATCGGATTGGAATTTCGGCTCAAAACTTACACTCATACGTATGTTAGTCGTAAGACTTAGGGGAGCACTTAACTTTATATGACTTAGACAAGCATATGATACTTCTACATAGGGCTCTCAACAGATTGACTTTTTTATTGGGCTAGGTACTAAACTTGGGTTATTCAGCTAAGTCAGGCATGAAGTGTCAGACCTAATCTTAGGTATGGTTGGGTCGGGTTAAAGAAAAATTTGGTCGACTAAGCTTGAGTTACAAGATTTTATATAATAATTAATAATAATATTAATAGTAATAATAATAAAATAGAGGGTTTTCAATCAGGTCAAGTCACGTGTCAGGTCGGGTTGGGCATATACACTCGACCCTTCAGGTTAAGGTCGGAATAGGTCTCAGGTCGGGTTTGGTCGACTAAGCTCGAGTTACAAAATTTTATATAATAATTAATAATAATAGTAGTAGTAGTAGTAGTAGTAATAATAATAATAATAATAAAATAGAGTGTTTTCAATCAGGTCAAATCAGGTGTCAAGTCGGGTTAGGCATATACACTCGACTCTTCAGGTTAAGGTCGGGATAGGTGTCAGGTTGGGTTGGGCATATACTCTTGACCCTTCGAGTATTAGGTCATCAAGGTGTACCATCAGGCCAGGTCAGGTCAGCATATGCCATTTACCAATCGGACAATCAAACCTTTAACACAACCCATTGACAATCCTACTTTTAAGTTCTAAATTATATGTTTGTTTGTATTTTTTAATGTGAATCATGTGAATCACGTGACTTTAAAATGATGGCATGGAAATAGAATTAAGGTTAGAGATTTTATATATGAGACACTATTTTGACACCATGTACTGATACATGGTGCAAGTGATTATTATATATTTTCTGTCAGATTTTTCAATTAAAATTTTTATTTTGGCACCATGTGTAATGCACATGCATTTTTATGAGATTTATAGTTAATGATTCTAAGTTTTTAACTATATAACCAATAAATTGATTGAATGTTAAATAACATGAGGTGGTCTGCCAATTGCATGAACCAAATTCTTGTACATATTCCAAAAATTAGTAAGCTACATGACTCTGCCTTTTTGATGGTATGCCCATAATCATATTTTCGTGTGTTACATGGTTTCCAATTATTTTTTGGGATGAAAGATTAAAACGAAAATCGAACCGTTCTATTTACAATGATCGAACTTTTAATGGTACTATAACCGATAACCATTAACTATTGTGAATCAGAAGATAAAAATCCTTTGTCGCACAATCTTCCCCATAATGTATGAGATCATGGGTGTACCGAAAATCAACTTTTTATTTCAGGTGTTGCACGTTTCAAAACGTGATCGAAAATCATCTTTGAGCATGATGTCTGTCACATGATTTTCAGTTACTGTTTTGGAATGTGTGTCACGCAGATTAAAAATTGACCGTCTAATGGTACACCATTTACCTCAGGATCATCATATAGAAGATCGAATTGGAAATCAATTTTGAATGACATCATAGCCGAATACCATTGACTGTTTTGAATTAGACAATAACGGTCGTTTTCGTCCAAATCGTAGATCTTGAGATCATGAGTGTAATGACAATTAATTTTTTATTGCATGTGGTACAAATATAACATCTCAAAAAGTGATCGAAAATCACATTTGAGTATGATGCGTGCCCCATAATTTTCGATCATTTTTTTGGGATGTATGCAATAGAAACCATAAATTAACCGTGTGATGGTACACCATTGATCTCAAGCTCCATTATGTGAAAGATTGAAAAGAAAATCGATCTCTATCATCTGGTTCTCATCAGTTAATGATTTTTCGAATGTAGTGCACTTAGAAATTTGATTGGTATAATTAGAGTTATCCTTTAAGGAAAGACTTGGTATTTGGAGGACTTATGCCAAGTGGAAACTTTATCTTAGCCATCGGATTTGAAGGTCATGTTCTAAATATGTTTAATGCAAAAGATTGGTATAAAATAAAATCTCTATTATATAATTTAAAGCAGTCAAATATGGATGAGATGATGATCATTGTGCTAAGTCATATGATAGAGATCGAAGATCTTTAGAATATAACATTTAAATTAGAGGAATTCGATGGTGTCTTCACATTTATATTAACATGTGTGACGCACGTGCACTTTTACTAGTGTTTTTAAAATGATAGGAATATTCTTATAAGTATCGCATACCTTTAAATCTATACTAAGGCTATGTTTGGCATAGCTTCCTTTCAAAGCAAGGTTTATCTATGTTGGCAGCATCTTTTACTCTTTGTTAAATCTCTCCTACCCGCTTTACTAGGTCCATCTTCACCTTACTAACTTCCCGCCTAGTAGGAGTTATATGCTCCAATACTTCTCCCCTGCTCACTGCTCATTTTTTATCTGAGCATATTTTATTTATTATGACAGGGAATTAGCAAAGTAGAGATAGCTGCTAGTAGGGCTGCAACCGAGCCAGGCTGAGCCCGAGCTCGAGTTAGCTCTAGCTCGGCTCTACCTTATACGAGCCGAGCTGAGGTCGGCTCTGGGCTCTTAGAGCTCAAAAATTTCAAGCACTAGCTCGGCTCTTCGAGCTCGAGCCAAGCTTCGAGCAAAGTATGTTATATTATAAAAAAAATTCTCCTAGTACTTTTTAAAACTTCTACTCAATTAAATATGCATTCTATAAAATATTTAAATAAACGATTAAACACAACACAACATATGAAATAAATAAATGATTGTCGAAAGTTTAATTCTTACCCTCTTAGTGTTGGGCCTGTTGGCAGTCTCCCGGCGGCGGCGGGTGCTTGCGTGTGAGAGAGAGAGAGGAGGCAATCGTATCTAGGGCTGCAACAGAGCCAAGCCAGCTCGACAACTCGGCTCGGCTCGGCCCGAAAAATAAGAGCTTTTCTTTTTAGAGCTCGGCTCGAGAGCTCAGATGAGCTAGGCAGTTTGTAGCTCGAATCAATAGAGCCGAACTTGAGCTAAGGTCGGTTCGGCCCAGCTCAGCTCTATGGCTTGGTTTATATATATATATATATATATATATATATATATATATATATATATATATATATAGTACACACTGTTACTCCTACCTACAGCTACCTTGTGCAACTCAACTCCTAGTTCTTCTCTCTTGTTGCTGAAGCTCTCTCACAGAGTCGCAGTCTCACGCATACGGGCTACGCCAATTGGATCATGCAACTCAATTGCTACTTATTTCTAATTTGAGTGATTTCTAAACCTCTCTCACCTTCTTTCTCACGCATACGGAATACGGCTGCCTCCTCTCTCTCTCTCTCTCACACGCAAGCACCCGTCGCTGTTGGGCAACTGCCAACAGGCCCAATACCAAGAGGGTAAGAACTAAACCTTCGACAATCATTTATTTATTTCATATATTGCGTTGTGTTTAATCGTTCATTTAAATCTTTTATAGAATGTATATTTAATTGAATAGAAGTTTTAAAAAGTACTAGGAGGAAATTTTTTATAATAAAATATACTTGGCTCAAAGCTCGGTCCAAGCTTGGCTCGAGCTCAGAGAGCCAAGCTAGAGCTTGAAATTTTCGAGCTCTAAGAGTCCAGAGTCGACCTCAGCTCGGCTTGTATAAGGTAGAGCCGAGCTAGAGCTAACCCGAGCTCGGGTTCGACCCGACTCGGTTGCAACCCTAGCCGTATCCTGTATGCGTGAGAAAGAAGGTGAGAGAGGTTTAGAAATCACTCAAATCAGAGAGAAGTAGGAGTTGAGTTGCACGATTCGATTGGCGTAGGCAGTATGCGTGAGACTGTGACTCTGTGAGAGAGCTTCAGCAACAAGAGAGAAGAACTAGGAGTTGAGTTGCAGGAGGCAGCCATAGGTAGGAGTAACAGTGTGTATTATATATATATATATATATATCAACCGAGCTATAGAGCTGAGTCGGGCCGAGCCGGCCTTAGCTCAAGCTCGGCTCTGTTGATTCAAGCTACAAACTGTCCAACTCAGCTCGGCTCTCGAGCCGAGCTCTAAAATGAAAAGCTCTTATTTTTCGACTCGAGAGCCGAGCTCTAAAATGAAAAACTCTTATTTTTCGGGCCGAGTCGAGCTGAGTTGTTGAGCTGGTTCGGCTCTGTTGCAGCCCTAATTGCTAGAGATGGCAAATCCTGTTTTATATGAAGTTTGCAAGGAAAAGGGGAGCTTACTAAAGCAAGTATATTTGGCTTTAACAGAGAGTTGACAAAGAGTTATACCAAACGCAGCCCTCTACTAGTGGATATATAAAGGGATTAAAAACTTAGGGAGACAATTAAGTCCACCGTCCGCCAAGATACACGTGAAGCTCCATGTGGCACTCAAAACACATTCTGGGTGCGATGTGGAGCACGAGTGTGTTGTTTAGATCAATTAAAAAAAAAAAAAAATCTTTCAAACACAAGTCAAACTTGGACTAATTTCAACAGTCTAAATTTTACTACTAAAAAATATATGGTGAAGATAAGTTTTCAAAATTTTGTTTTCAAAGATAATAAAAGCTAGGTACCTATGCTCCATGTGACGTCATAACAGTGTTACGAGTCCCACATAGAGCTCCATGTGGGGATCTTGGAGGATGCTCACCGTTCTCTATTAAAGCCCGGAACCCTTTTCCAAAAACTTATTACTTTTATCTTTACTCTTTAACACAGACCTAAACTTATATTTAACTTAGGACTCCTGCTATTAACTTAAAGTAAAACTAAATTTTCTGTTACACACTTCAAATATAACTTATGAAACTCAATACAACACCATTTTCAACTAGTAGTAGTTATGCTCATGGGTGAAATGCGCTTTTCATCCAACATTTCCCCCCTTAAACAGTACTGTTGGGAATAGGATTGCCAAATGTAGCAGATTTAGTAGGATCATTTCCTTTGGTTCTAATACTCAGGAAAATTACAAAGGGCAGGCAGGTTTTATGTAGGCAAAGTGCAGGCGGCTGATGTGGCACAATGTGACTGGCTGCCCCAGGCTGAATTATTCGGGGCCTTTGGGTCAACTGCATTTGCAGCCAATTGCATTGCGACAAATTAGCCGCCTCAAATTTGCCCCACAAAACCTGCGTGTCATATAACACTGTCCATGTTCATAAGAATCCCAATTTTGTTAAGGAGCTTTGCTTCCTATTTTATAGGATATTTCTGATTTGCAGCTTGTAACAAACTCTAGAGATAAAAGTAGGAAAGCCTTAAGAGTCTTCACGTAAAAATTTGCAGAAAATTTTATCAGTCCCTTGGATAATGTGAATTGCTAGGCTCCCCAAATCTGTCAGAAATTTTCCTATCTTTGTTATCACATGCTCAGCAAGAATTCTATGAGACTCTCTACTTGATCCGGAAGAGAATGGGGAAGTTGAGCTGCTCACATCTTTGCTTCTGAAGGTGTTGATCCTGAGAATTGCGCTATCCGCATCCCCGAGAACCTCGAGGCTGCATAGGCCTCGGGCAAAAATTTTGGGCCACCTCAGTTTGACGAAGAAGCTGTGAGGGTTCGATTGATGGCCACCATGATGATCAGCATGAGTCCACATCGGAACCTCAGGTCAATGGGTCCCATTCTGGGGCTTCCCCTAACCCATACTCAATTTTCTTCTGATTCTATACCCCCTGCTTCTTTGGTGGGCAGTTGCTCTTCTGGCGGCTTGTCTCAAATCTAATCTAAGTGTAAATGGGATACCGATTTGGTATCCTAACTTTGGGATATCACTATTCATATTTCATATTTTTGAATAAAGGTATATTTTATCTAATTTACTAATTTTCTTTTCTTTTAAATATCTATTTCTTTTTTCTATTATATTTTATTCAATCTTCCAAAATTATATTTTATTCAATTTGAAATATATAGTTTAGAGTTTATCTGTATCCCAAATTTGGTATCCCATTTTTGTCACATATGCAAAAAAGGGAATACCACTTTTGGGATACCTCTTGGAGATGCACTTAGAGCTAGTTTGGATTTGTAGAAAACAAAGGAATGCTTAGATTTGGATTTTATTTTTCGTAGTTTTCCGTTATTTGGAAGCGACTTAAGGATCGAAATACAAAATACAATTTTTTCGCTTATTTACGAGTGAAGGGTTCGAAGGTACCCCTCGGCATTTAAATTTTCCAAGACCTCGGAGAGATAAGAGGAGTGGAGAAGAACAATATAAGGGTACGGCTCTTCTCACCTATTTATTAGTAGTACTACACAATTTTTTCATCGACGAAAAGCATTGACTAATTTGAATCAGACGATGCAGATTGTTTTTTGTTCCAATCTTCCTCATGATAGATCTTAAGATCATGGTGCCCCTATCAGACGATTAGATGTTGATTCTATATGACACACATCCCCAAAAGTGACCTAGATCATGAGAAAAGAAGTTGACCTTTGCTTTTAGGGATGTCCACCATTGGAATCAACATCTGACCGCCTGATATGCGCGCCACGATATTAAGATTTATCGTGAAGAAGATTCAGGCGAAAAATGATATCCATCGTCTGATTTAAACTAATTAACAATTTAAGCACGAGAAATCTGGGTTGAAAAGGAAGAATCTTAGGTTGTAAATGAAGATACCGTTTTATATATCCTGTTATATATTTGACATTATCACATCTCACTCCTCTCGGCAATAAGGGTACGTATATTTATAACTCAAGATTCTTTCTTTGAAATCCGAGTTTTATGTGTCACATCTAACTTCTTTAAATCAGACAATAGAGATTCTTTTTCGCCCAATCTTCAACACACTAGATCTTTAGATTGTGGGCTTACCTTCATGTGGTCGGATTTTGATCCAAACACACAAGATTTGGTTAATCTTATATTTTCTTGGATATATATTGGAATACTGAGTTTTCCCATAATTTCCTGCATATGTATTCAAACAATAGATTTTATTAATTTTGCGTTTTCTCCACTAACAATGTAATTATCCAAATAACAAAAAACAAAGGAAAACAAAAGAATCCCAGGTTTCCTATAACTCAGGTATCTCTAAGAAAATATAAGAATATTATTTTACTTCCAACGTTTGCAATTTTATCCAAACGGGCCCTTAGAGAGGGTGTTTTTGCTGTTTGGTTTTTGTTGTCAGTTGGCGCAGGCTTGTGTGGGCCAGTCGATTTGCTCTTCTTTTAGACTTTGGGTTGGCAGCATCTCACTGCCTTTTTGTATTTTCTTGGGGCTTTGCATTTATTTATTTCGTCAATGATGAAAAGAAAAACAAAAAAAACAAAAAAATGGAATGCTGTGATCACTTGATCAAAGCCCCTAAAATATCCTATTTTAAAGTTTTGTTTCTCTACTCATTAACAAGAACAAAAAAATTGTTTCTGGCCTTTAAATCTTTCATCTTCTTAGGTCTCTTAAAAACCTACATGTTGGTTCACTTTCATCTAAAATTTCTTCATTCTTTTTCTTAGTTTCACATTGATCACCCAATGCATCTGCTAACTTTATTTTTTATTTTTATGATGTCATACGATATCGATAGCTCAGATGTAAAGCCTATGCAAACTTACACATAAAGAGGATCCGTTTTTGGCACTGTCCGTTGAAAGGAGACCCCACACAAGGCGAGAGCAGGCGTAGGTTTAAAACCATAACCTATTACTTCCACAAGGAAAGAGAATACCAATTAAGCTATCGCTCAACCGAACAATGCATTTGCGAACTATGCAAGTCTGAACAGTGTATGCTTTTATATATATAGTCAATGCATGTGATCCACATGGGTCATATGTAAATAAGGATGTCAATGGGTTGGATCGGCCCAACCCTACTCGATATTTTAGAGAGTCGAGCATATAAATTTGATCTGTCAGGTCTGGTCAGGTATGAGACATCTGACCTAATCTTTGTGTTGGGTTGGTTTTTCTACGAGGTCGGGCAAACAATCAAGCTGGGTCGGGTCGACCTAACACAATATTTTATGTATAAAAAACATGGGAAATAGGGGGTTTTTGCTAGGAGAGGCATCGAGTCGGGTCTTCATTTCGGGTCAGGGCGAGTGCACCATCTGGCCGGTTGGGTTGGGGTAAGTGCACCATCTGGTCGGTCGGTACCCGGCCCGACCAGATGCATGTGCATTTTTTCATTGGGCAGCCTGTGACAGGGGCACACGGCGTGGCCATCCGGGGCAGCCGTAGGGCCACTTTTCCTCTCCAAGTGTTGAGTTTGACTGGTGCGTCAAGGCCACGAGGGCGGCACCGTATGTACTGAGCTGAGCCACGATGGCGTCGAAGCATGTTGGGGGTGGAGGGTGAAGACACGGTCGCGACATGGACGCGACTGACTCAAGTTGGCCTAGCGATGCGGGAGGGCGTTGCGGTATGCTAAACCAATACGTTTGAGGTCATCCTGCCATTTGGGCACTGTTGATGTTTGAACCATATATAGGGGGACATGAGTTGGTGAGTTGGGGTCCCCCGACCCTACACGTGCACTAGCCTCGTGGGCTTATGTGCGTGCATCCGGGCCACGCTTAGGGCGTGGTCGTCCTAGCTACGTCGTGTACTAGGGCCATCGCGTTGGTGGTTCCCAACCACCTTCGAGGTGCGGGTTCTAGCCCAAAGGGGGCTTTATGTATGCTCGTCGCTGCCTATCGCTATATCACTCGTTGTTGCATGTTGCCTTGATTGCGTTGCCGCTCTAACTCGCGTTGCTTGGCGAAGTCTGAACGTAGAGGTTGAGGTGAAGCTTGAGTAGGACAAGCCTTCCACCCTTCTTAGCATCCTGGGAATCCGCATCGCGTCGCATTTGAGAGAATTAGGTTGACTTAGCGCGACGTTGAGTGCCGCGGGTTGTCACCGCTAGAAGAGTGACCCGTGACATTTAATTATCGAGCCACGTGATGGCGAGATGGAAGGACCACGAGGATGCAAGACGACGGACAAGAGAACGAACAACAAGGGAACGATTAGATAGCTTGGAAGCTCAAGCGGATCAGTTCGAGTCGGTGGTATCAGTAATGACACTACATGGTGAACGACTGAATAGGCATGAAAGGATAAATGCCGATGTGGGCGAGACCGTAGAGCAATTGGCGCAGAGGTACGAGAAATCAAGGTCACGTTGGAGGAGGTGGCGAGATGAGCGTCTTTGAAAAAGCTCATCTGGCAATGCCGGGTGCCAGCAGGACGCCGACACCTCGATTTAAGTTCCCGAGCGAGACGCGTTCAAGGGCTCGCGAGGCAAGGACCTTGAGAACTTCATATGGGACGTGGAGGAGTACCTCGAACGTTGGGGACCTCGATGCTAAAGTTAAGAATTGCATCGAGATACTTGGTCGGTGATGCCAAGTTATGGTGGAGGCACCGAGTGTCGAGGTGCGCATGGAGAATGGTGCAAATGATTCTTGGGCCGATCCAAGAAAGAGTCATGCTCAATTCCTACCTACCAACGTCGGATGGTCATCACGAAAGGCATTATCGACGTTGAAGCATACGGGACCGCTGCACGAGTACATTAAGACTTTCACCAGCCTGATGTTGGACATTGATGAAATGAGTGAGAAGGATCGGATCTTCTACTTTATAGATGGCCTGGCACCGTGGGCACAGCGGGAGTTGACTTATAGAGGGTTGAAGACCCTAGATGAGAATTTGGCTGCTGCGGAGCGGCTAATCGAACACCGCTTTGAGAAAGAGAAGACAGTCCAAACATCCATTGACAATTTTGACAAGCAGGGAAAGAAGCAGAATGATACAGGATATATGTGCGATTTGGTCGTGACAAAGGCGGTAGGTTTGAAAAGAAGAAAGACGAAAGGCCGAGCAAGAAGGGGTGCTTCCTGTGTAATGGGCCACATATGGTGCGCGATTGTCCAGAGAAGGCCGCCTTGAACGCGATGGTCGCGGAGAAAGGCAAGAAGAAGGCTGATGATGAGGCGCCCATTGCTAGAGTTGGGGCGCTCCGACTAATTGACTGTTGAGAAAGAAGAGCACCGCGGTTTTGTTGGTGTGGGCCGTGGGAAGACTCAGACACCAACATTGTCATGATTGAAATGTGCGCTTTGGTCATGCAGTTTTACAGAGAGTGAAAGGTCTTTGTCGAGGAACCGTGGCAAGTGACATACAGGACTGAATTTCAGAATGTGTGCCTTCGCGTCAACGAGGACGTTGACGATTTTGAGTGGAGGAGGATGTGACGGGGGCACACGGCGTGGCCATCCGGGGCAGCCGTAGGGCCACTTTTCCTCTCCAAGTGTTGAGTTTGACTGGTGCGTCAAGGCCACGAGGGCGGCACCGTATGTACTGAGCTGAGCCACGATGGCGTCGAAGCATGTTGGGGGTGGAGGGTGAAGACACGGTCGCGACATGGACGCGACTGACTCAAGTTGGCCTAGCGATGCGGGAGGGCGTTGCGGTATGCTAAACCAATACGTTTGAGGTCATCCTGCCATTTGGGCACTGTTGATGTTTGAACCATATATAGGGGGACATGAGTTGGTGAGTTGGGGTCCCCCGACCCTACACGTGCACTAGCCTCGTGGGCTTATGTGCGTGCATCCGGGCCACGCTTAGGGCGTGGTCGTCCTAGCTACGTCGTGTACTAGGGCCATCGCGTTGGTGGTTCCCAACCACCTTCGAGGTGCGGGTTCTAGCCCAAAGGGGGCTTTATGTATGCTCGTCGCTGCCTATCGCTATATCACTCGTTGTTGCATGTTGCCTTGACGGTCGTCGTTGCCGGCTCTAACCTGCTGCGTTGCTTCGCAGGGCGAAGTCCGAACGTAGAGGTTGAGGTGAAGCTTGAGTAGGACAAGCCTTCCACCCTTCTTAGCATCTGGGAATCCGCATCGCGTGTCGCATTTGAGAGAATTAGGTTGACTTAGCGCAGCAGGCGTTGAGTGCCGCTCGGGTTGTCACTGCTAGAAGAGTGACCCCGTGACAAGCCACATTTTTTGCCCAGCCCAACCCAACCCGACCCCTTGACCGCTCTATTTTTAAGTCATTTTTGAATGGTTTAACAGTTCGCAATGAACCAATACTGCACACAATGCATGTGCGAATTATACAAGGGAAAATTATAAATAGATTGATACAGACAAAGTGCAAGTGGATGATGTGGCAAAACGTGACTGGCTATATGGAATTGCATTCATTGAGCCCACTGCACTTGCAGCCAATTGCAAAATGCAACATCAGGCGCTTGCACTTTGTCAGCATAAAATCTGTCCTTATACAGGTGTCGAAGATGTTAGCGTGTGCAACATGTTATTTTCATTAATGGTCAAAAGTTATGTGTGGGACCCTTGCACTAAGATAGGTGCCCGGGGACCATCAATGTTGGAATATATCTACAGAAATTTTGGAGCACCAAATTAATGAAATACAAATTCGAATTCTAAATGAATAAGATAGCTATAAGTGTTTGTGAATCTCCTGCTGCTTGTCCAATTTGGTGGTGAGAGATTTATTAAACAATTTGCTTGAAAACACAATCCTTGTTTTAGGATCCTGCCACGCGCACACCTATTTTTCTTCACGCACAACACTTAATGAAAAGATTTTGCATTGTGGGGATCCTTGTCATGTGAAAACACCCTCTTAATCGTCTGATTTAAAAGTCATGATCTAAAGATCTTTCATGCAAAAGGTCGAACATGAAACACGATCTTTGTCCTTTGATTCCATGTAGTCAATTGTTGAATAGGACGATAGCCTTTGACTGCATTAAATCATATGAAAGAGATCATACTTCGTGCAATTTTTTTTGTGTTAAAGATCTCTAACACATGGCCTTCAAAATCATACGGCTTAGATAATGTTTTCACATGGCACAACCGTACAGGTCCCCAAAATGTAAAGTCTCTCTATTTGTAGTGTGCACAAAGAAAAAATTGGTGTGTGCATAGCAGTGCCATTGTCTTAACATGTGGCCCACAAACATTAGAATTTGATAAAATCCTAAATTGGAGTTACTTGGAATAGTAAAAGGCAGTATTGGGAATTGAAGGAAATAGTAAAGTTTCCTTATTTGCGTATGATTCTCATTCCTTTTAGAATACTTTGATAGGTGGTATTCTAAGCAAGCATGATTCTTCATGCTCTCTCTCTCTCTCTATATATATATATATATATATATTAGTGGGAGCCCTCTGCTCTTTACACACAAGCTTTTGTTATTACTTTCATTTTATTCGAAATGAAAAGTTTGGATTGCGTATCCACGGTCGCAATCTTCTTAATAAGGTATGAGCATATTTTTTTATTTTATATTTTAATTAATCATACAGATCTTAAGACAAATCTTTTATGCTGTGGGATTGCAAAACCTATCAAAATTGGCCTATGCACTTATGTAGAGTATTCTCTCTCTTCTAAGAGATATTGAACTATCCATAGATGAGAAAGAGTGCATAAATGCAATCGTTCAAATTATCCGATAAGTGATTTTTAAGCCTCATGTATCATCTGTTTGGTATGTTCGGCCACTTATGTGAGTGGATAATCTTTGGAAGGGTTAACATGGAGGACATATTTTATGCAGACAAAGTGCACGTAATTGATTTGGTGCAAAGCAATTGATTGCAAGTGCGGCGGGACTCACTTAATATCGGTCGGTGCAGCTAGTCCCGTAGCGCCACATTAGCAGCTTGCACTTTGTGCTCAACAAATCTATCCTCAAGGAGTTAGGTGAGCTGAGTTCGAATCCTCTCCCTCCCTTGAGGTACCCTAGGGATTTATATGTTATGCTGATCTGACATGTGCTGAATTTGGGGTGCATATGTACCCCTTAGATTAGGCGAGTGCTCTAAAAGATCCAGACACCCAAATTATCAACAAAAAAAATATATCCTACTTTTATAATTTTCCTTAATCTTTTATAGAGTGACTATCTTTCGATAAAAGTAATGAAATATCAATCCCACTGATGACGTAGCTAAATTCTAGCTCAAATTGGGACCCACGTGAAAACTCGTTTCTGCAGTTGAATCATGATGGGGTCCATCAGCAAATAATTCTAAGGAATCTGCCATTCAAATGTAGAAATGGAGTTGACCAAACCACCTTTCACACAGCACTAGCCATGTTATATGTATGGGTCCCAAGAAAGTCTTGACAAATTTGCTAGTGAGCCACCATTTCATTGGATAGGGAAGGGGTCAGACTCCAGAGTCCAGAAACAATGTGGGTCCTCCTATGCTAAGGTGCATGGGTTATCTATTTTTGGGAGACGAAATTAGCTCAAATTTCATATATAGCCAATTGTCAAAGTATTTTTTATGCCTTCATGGGAGCCACCGCCATAGTTATCAAGTTGGAATTCGGGAAAAGATTGGCAAGGCAAAAAAATTAAAAAAAGCGAGAAAAATTTGGAAAAAATAGGAAGATTTGGATAAAAATAATGGAGGTATTTGAAAAAATTAAAAATAAATATTTTTTGATAAAAATTAAGAAAAATTTGGGGAAAATTCGTAAAAAGGTGTTTAAAACGTAAAAATCAGAAAATTTTGAAAATTATGAGTACTTTTGGAAAAAATGCGTTTTAAACTAGTGTTTTTTTCTCAATAAAAGGGAGATTTTAGTAACTGCCCATCGTCTTTTGACCTGCTCATTTTAAAGCTTATTTTTTTGTAAGCTTGGCTCAAACTTGTGAGAGGTTGTAATATTGTTAATCTTCTATTGTGCTCTATGCCCAAGCCTATATTTAATGGCTGCCTTCATCCCGTAAATACCTATGTCAATTATTTGAACCTTGCTAATTAAATACTATAAAATGGTTAAGAGCGCAAGTTAAGTAGAGTTTTTTTTTTACCCTAACAGGAAATAAATAAAAGTTTCGACCTTTTTTCCTACTCCACAGTCACCTAAAACATAAAAAGATTGAGATAACAATGCTTTTTTTCTTTACCACTTGTGCTATAAATACTAAGACCCTAGTCTCTCTCTCATGCCAGCACTCTCCCTGCTTGTCAAAAGTATCTCGCCCACTCTAACTCTCCTATTGCCGCTTGGCAGGATATCCACCCCGCTTGACAAAAGAGGGAGCTCCTACTTTTTAATAAAATCTGTTTTGGTAGACAGCAGACATATAACAACTCTTTCCCAAAACAATTATGAGAGGAGCTATATTACAAAACATAAGAGCAGTTCCTTGTTAGAAAGAGCGACATAATCTCTCTTTCTAACAAGAGGTAACCCAAACGCAGCTATGACAGCAAGTGTCCTATTTAGCACATCAGATCACAACCATGTGTCACTTTGTCACGACTGCAACAATTTGTGATCACTGATGCAGTGCACCCTAAAAAACAATCCACTATCATAAGATAGTAATAAATTGAATACCTTCATTTACAACCCAAGATTCCTCCCTCTCAACCTGCATTTCACGTTCTTAAACTGATCACTGGTTTGAATTAAGTGCACGCAATGAATTGGTAATCATGAGCCTATCATCACACAGTCAGATTTTGATTTCACATGACACACATTCCAAGAATCATGTTTGATATACGATCATGATTATATTCACTTTCGAGGATGTGTGCATGTGAAATCAAAATCTGATTGTTTAACAATAGGCCCATGATCTCTAGATCAATTGTGTAGGGCTCTCAATGGGCGGGGCAGGGGTTCAACCCGGCCCGGCCCTACCCAAGCCGGGTTCCCAGTTTTTTAGCCCGGCCCTAACCCGGGCTGCAATGTGCACAGCTCAAGCCCGGTCGGGCCAGGCGTGAGCTCTTTTCTAGGCCTTTTATGGGAGATTTTTTAAAATAAAATTTGATAAAAAGCTTTCAAATCAATTTTCAATGAGAGAGACTTTGAGGGAGCGCGAAACTTATTTGCTTAGAGTTGGGACTTGAGATGGTAGAAATTACAATAAAATAAAAACCCTATTTTAGAGTTTCCCGATTGATATTGCAAGTGTATTTTTACTTAAATGTCGATTTAAACCTTTCATCAATTTAATCTTAGAACATTTAATTAAAATGCTCTTAACTTAATATATATATATAATTTTTATTTTTTTATTCGGGTTGGGTGCGGACCAGACGTTGGAACATTCAACCCAAGCCTGGCCTAGATCAATCCGGGTCGCCACATGCTTAGCTAGACTCGGGTACCGGGCCGGGTTGGCTTCATAAAATATATCACTTTTTTCGAGTCAAGAGCGGGCCAAAATCCGGGCTGGCCCGATCCAATGAGAGCCCCAGTTGTGTGGAAGATTGGGGGCAAAATGATCTCCATCATGAGATTCAAAATAATCAATGGTTTAAGCTCGTAAAATGCAGGTTGAGAGGGAAAAATCTTGACTAATTCAAAAGATCTTGACTAATTCAAAAGAATCAACGGTTTAATTCACAACCTTTTCAATAAATGATGATTTAAAAAAAAAAAAAAAATCAACTATTTTTTAATTGTCTAAATCTTTTCTTGATTTTCTCCCAAACTTTTTGCTAATTTTTGGAATTTTCCTTTTTGCGGCTTATTCCCGAACCAAAACTTGGTGACTATTCTCATGAGCATCCGACGAAAAAGTCATCACTTACAACCTAACATGTTCCAAATAAAATAATCGCTATAGTTAGATGTAAGGGGGAAAGAGAGAGAGGAGGCAACCTTAAACGTAAGTCGTACATTTTTTTTTCCCACCTACCCGTCGTTCAAAACAACCGCTTCCACTAATATGCTGGGTGGTCATCCCTTCAGTAAATCTCCACACTGATATAATGAGATTTTTACTCAATTGTGCTTATGAGTAGCTTCTTAGCCACTGAGACTGAACAAAAATAGACTTTGGAAGATTTTCAGGACCCCGGCATCTGTAAAAGTCAGCTTATCCTCTAGATATAGGAGAGAGAAAAAGCGCTTTCTCATCTTTCTTTCAAAATTAAACTTGAATGCCCACCTCACACTATCACTCTATATCTAACATGCAAACTGCGGTTGGTGCATGCAGCTTTGGAAAGAAATCGCAGCTTTTCGCTAAATTAAGAAAACTAACTGCAGTCGCGGCGGTGGTGGAGAGAGAGAGAGAGAGAGAGAGAGAGAGAGAGAGAGAGAGAGAGAGATGGGCTTTGCAACAACCAGCCTTGGCAAATATCAGCTTTGTAAAACCATTGGGGAAGGCAGCTTTGCTAAGGTTAAGGTGGCTACAAACACAGAGACCGGCCGTAGGGTCGCGATAAAGATCATCAATAAGCAGATGGTCTTGGAGAACAAACTCATGGATCAGGTAGACTTTTCTTACTATAAAATGTTTCCACTTTCCGCACCCAGGTTACGAGAATACTAGCCAATATCGGCGATGAAAGAAATTTAATACTGGATTTTTAAACATATGAACTTGACTAGAAGGGTACCTGTTACAAACACTTACAACACCTTTTTATTCTTTGGTAGATTTTCTACTTTTGATCTTGACATAGTGAGACTGAATTTCAGGTGGAGAGAGAGATCAGTACAATGAAGCTTCTTCACCACCCCAACATTGTCAGAACATATGAGGTTGGTCCACATTGCTCGAACCTGGAGATGAAGGGGAATCTGGGCTCATGTTTTCGGCAGAATTGAATAGCTTATCGGTCTTTGGAAATATGAAAAATAAATCACACTATTTCATGTGTCTAGATATTGAACATATAGAGGCTCAGTATATTTATATCTAATATCTACTTTTTATTTATTTCTATTTCTCATGTTTTTTATCTATTCCTAAAAAAAGACATTGAATCATCCATCACATATTCTTTACACATGGATATCAGAGATGCATATCAGGTTTTTGGGAGGCAGATGGGTACTCCATTACCGAAATCTCAATCCATAGATTTGGGGTCTTTGTTTTTTTGTGATATACCTAACAATTTTCTAAGCAGGTTATTGCGACGAAGACCAAATTTTTTCTTGTAATGGAATATATTGCAGGAGGAAGACTCTCAGACAAGTTGGTGAGTTGTCTATTTTCTGCTTTCTGAAATCTCATTTTTCTTTTGGCATTTTGATTGTTTTCTGTTGGATTTATGTCACTCTTCTGTTCATCCAGTCTTACATCAAGAGGTTAAGTGAAGGGGAGGCCAGAAAATATTTCCAGCAGTTGATTGATGCTGTGGACTACTGCCATCGCAAAGGTGTTTATCACAGAGACCTTAAGGTTAGTGTCCTACTTGTCAGATTATTTATTATTATTTTTTCTGTCTGCTGCTATGGACATCAGGTAAGTTGGGCTATAAATGATGTTTCCATTCCACTGAAATAAACAGTCCGTAAACCTGCTACTAGACGGAAAAGGGAATCTAAAGCTCTCCGATTTCGGACTCAGTGCATTGCAAAAGGTAAGATAAAGTTAAAACTTTCACAAATCTAGGTAAGTTCAAACCTGACTTTGTATCTACTTCAATGTCTGGTAGTTGGTATCTGCTTTCTTTGCTGTCTTAGGGATAAATTTCAGTAGTGAGATATGACTGAATAATGGTGATTCAACAGTCGGGAGATTTACTATCTACTACTTGTGGGTCTCCAAGCTACGTCTCTCCTGAGGTACAGAAAAATATTTCAAAATTATTAGATGTACCTATTGCTTCTAGATGACGAAATCTAAAATAACATGAGTAAATGAAATTCTCATAGGTTATGAATAAAATATAAAGCAGAAATCAAAATATTCCTACATGTTCAATGCTTAGACTAATTTGAAGATGAGATCATTCTTTGATTACTTTTTCGTGAATAATAGGTAATTGCATATAAGAACTACGGAGGAGCAGCTGCAGATGTTTGGTCTTGTGGGGTGATTCTTTTTGAACTACTAGCAGGTTATCTCCCATTTGATGATCAGAACCTACTGAGCTTGTATAGAAAGGTAAGTTCTTATATAAGATTTTCCCAATTCTTTAAAGTCTGCTTTGCTGGCTTGCTTGCTGATATTTATGTTTTTTTTTTAAAGATATCAAGAGCAGAATATAAATATCCAGAGTGGTTTACACAGAATCAGATAAACCTAATATCTAGGATTCTGGATCCGTGGCCCATAAAGGTAGCCTCCACAATTTTCTCTATAACATTTTGACTAAATTACCCGGTATCACATATACTTTTTTCTCTCTAGATCTCTCCACAAGGATTCATCTTCTTCAACCAGTAACTACGTCTTCACTCTACAGAGGATCACAGTAGCAGAAATTATTGAAGATGAGTGGTTTAGAATAGATTGTGAGCATTCTGCTGGAATCGAATATGAGGAAAGCATTAATTTGGATGAAGCCAGTACTGCATTTAGCAGCATAGGTGTAAGGGCTTCAAAAGTCTCTATTTAATTGATTGGGTGAAATTGTGCAGAGTTCATAAATATGCCTTCTGCAATTGAATGCAGGGCAGCACTGTCAAGACATCAAAGACTGAATCCTCGAGTTTTATCAATGCTTTCCAACTGATAGCAATGCCCATGGACCTTGATTTATCAGGTCTTTTTGAAGAAAAGGTGCTCCCTAATCCAATTCTGAGTTCAATTTCAGTGCACCTGCACTACTCCCAACTCTTTTATCAGATTATAACAAAAGAAGTAAACTGTAAAATCCACCCTATAGCCATTCCAAGGGTGACCATTTTATGGAAAAACCACTTCGAGAGGCCAATCTCTTTTTCTCCAAGCTCACCCTATTCACTGATTTAATTTCACAATTAGGATCCAGATTGAGAAACTGATGCGGGACAAATGCTAAAACCCTAAATGATGCAAGTTAGGATTAACCTTAGATTCAATTGAATAATGAAAATAATCGAAATCACCCAACTCATAAAATTAATTTAATGAATTCAACAAAACAATTAGATTAATCCATTTTAGCATTCGCATGCATGAAGATATCCCGATCTAGAAAAACGGCTCCGATGAAGGAACTTGAGTTTCGCTCTAGTTTAGGGCACCAAGCGACAATCACAATATCATCTCTCAACTCCTCGGGGATTTTAAATGAAATAAGACTTGAAGAAATAGTTCAATAAAAGGGAAGAATAAAAAGATATCAAGAAATAGGGTTTTGGAATTTTTTATTTTTACCAACATAAATAAAGGAAGATATTACCTGATAATAATTCTAGAGAAGACAGAAATAAAAGGATAGAGTTCCAAGGCTTCATACCAAAGATTCCGAGACTTCATACCAAGGTTGTACGTCGGCTTCGCACTAAGTCGTATGAGAAACAATTGCTCACTCCTCAGATTTGAAGGATTCACTCCCTCGATTGAAAACTCTTCACAAGCCTTCTAGGGTTTGCACAAAAGCAAGCTCTATTTTCATTCAATAATCAATCATCAATTTAATCATGTCTTTACAAGCCTTTATATAGGCTAAGAAAACCCTAAACAAATATAAAACTCGAAATAGAAGAGTCCTAAAACAAATAAACTCAAAATGACAAGTTCCCGCCACAAAATCCATTATTCCGTCAAATCTCGGACGTATATTACGGATGTCCGTCAATGGGTCACGGACGTTCGTCCTTTGCTGACGACGTTGCTTCTTTTTCTGCTTTCTCCTTGCCCTTTCATATACTTTGTTTTGTGAGATGTCCCCATCAGAAACCCTATCTTGCTTCAAATTCAAAATCATCTATCTTGACCTTCTCTCTACCTCAAATCCTTGTTTGCCTAGAATCTTAAAAGCCAAATCCATCAATCCCCTATAGTCTTTAATTAGAAGAAACTGAAGAGTGCTAATGTCTCTGTCAATATTTCCATCACAAGGGGACAAACAGAAAACGAAGCTTGGCTCCACGCATTCCATGAATGAGACCATAGAAAAATAGAGATTGCGGCTAAATATATATGTCTTGGAGTTGAAAGAATGAGCAATTCCAAGGTAACAGCTCTGAATTTCCATTATCCTCATGCTGGATAAATATTTATTCTTACCACAATTATTTCACCTCGAGTGTGTCACAGGTAAAACTTCATCAAAGAAAAATATTCAGACGTAGATCGCATTTCACATTGGCAGCAGAGGTGATCATATGATTTACTCTTCTGAAACATATCTTAGCCATCTTTAATTCTTTCTTGGCCTCACATATGATTTGTAGTAAACCCAGGTGATTGAGGTGACACCAACTAATTGCATAGTAGAAATATCAAAGTCTGCAGGGGAATTAAGTGTATACAAAGAGGTACAATTTGATTGCTTTAGCTTATTGGTATTGCTAATTGGTGTGCTTACTTTTCATCTTCCCGTGACCACCAGTTTTGTAGAAGCTTATCAAGCTTGCTTAAGGAGAAACCCGATAGTTCATTAGAGTTCCACAGGTCCACAGCAGTCAGTGTCGATGGAAAAGATGAGAAAGAAACTGGACGGTGAGCTCAGATTCGAAATTTGCAACAACTACAAGGGACAGATGGTTACTTCCGGCTCAGCACCTCTCTCCTTTATGCGGCTCCAAAGGGGAAGAATCCTTTTGGGCTATTCTTCTTGAAACCTAGTCACTCCCACCTAAGCATCCTTCCCGACATAGGTTCTTGTAATCATGTAAATCCCGAAACAAAAACATACAGAACGGTGAAGAAGAATAGGAAGTTTGTTGTAAAACAACCTGTACAAGCAACTTTTTGAAGGAGCGTTAAAGCAGTGAAGAAAAATAGGAAATGAATATAGTCTTTTCCTCTTTCTTTTTACTGCCCGAAGTGTTACATGTATGATGTATCAATTAGTAGATAAAAATAACAAAATTGATTTTCTTCAGCTGAAACATTTTCCATGGGAGTCTATATTTCATGGTCCATAGAAACTGCTTGATTTTGAGAGATGCAATTGAGAGCCTTGAGAAAATTGGTTATCTGAGTGATAGTGTGCCTCTTTATAAATGCTTTTTCAAGCACAGACAACAAGAACAAGAAGATAATAAACAAACAGCAAAAGCAAAGTAGCATTTTTAGTATTACTAATAGCAATTGTAGCAGCAGCATCAGCAGCAATAGTGACACTAAAAATTACAGAAAAATCTACGTGAGCCTCTATTCTGCATAATTACAATTAAGTCATTTCTCAAACTGTCAAATATGATGCTTTTCTTCATCATTACCAGTAGTGTGTTATACAGAAAGAAAAGGACTACACGAAACAAATAAAGAGACAAAGAAAAAAAAAAGGAGAGAGCAGTATAACTAAGATACCTAATAAAACCAACTCAACTAGTGAAAGCAACCAACTGACGCCTTATTTAGGAGTAACGTAGATGACCCCTGCTTTGCTAGGTGAGTTCGCGATGTGGTTTGCTTCAACAACATCATGCCGGAAGTCAAGAATACTGAAGCATAGTCACCAAGTCTAGGTTTGGGAATAGGTTGGCAAGAGGAAAATCGAAGAAATTTGGGAAAAAATCGGAAAGTTCGAAAAATTATAGAAAAATAAAGATTAAAAAGTATGAAATTTTTTTAAAATATTGAAAAAGATGTGAATTAGTTGCGAAATTCACGATTTTTTCGAAAAGACTATTTTTTGATAAATTTGCAATTAATTTGTGGTAAAAAAATATCATGACTATTATTTTTTCAAAAAGTTGGCAATTTCGGTGACTGATTGGAGACGTATGAATTTCGAATCTCATCAAAAGCATTACCTAGGCAGCATGGATCGAGGCATTTGTTCTTTGCACGTTAGACAATGTTGCCATAGTAGATTTAACGGATAATCAGATTCTCATATAGGGAATGATAAAGTCTCAGTCAAGGAAATCAACGGGTGATGGAAAATCGTACCTGATCTCTAGGATCTGGCCCAATCCAATACGTGATTGTCTATTGTAAACCCTCAGAAAGGGAGCAAGGGAATTTTCGGAATACGTCTTTGAATGTTCACATAGTACATATATTGACACATAAGTACATGATAATGATCCATCTCACCCTTAAACTGGTAGACTCCATGCTATAGATCCATCCAAGGTTGTCAAGTTCGTGTATCGTAATCAAGAATTTTTGTATCGTGTATCGCATTGTCTTGAGTATCGTAAGATACACTTAAATTTTTATATACATATAAGAAAATATATAAATATATATATATATATATATATATATATATATATATATATATATATATATAATTATGATCATTTGCTAAGTGTCAAAGACACTCATTCAATCATCTGCCACATTAGAAATTTGAATTTAAATCAAATAAATTAAACAAAACAAAACATTTCACAGGATAGATTTGAAGTGGAGATGACAATCCAGTCACATAAAATTATAAACTTTTTGAATTTCCACTATATAAGAAGAAACCTTATAGTTGTACAAGTATAATTGTGGTGTGTGTATTTTATGCTTGTATAATATATTATATATTGTGTTTTTCAAGTACCAACTTCTACTAAAAAAAATCCATACTTGTTTCTTGACATTACCAGTTGCTTCTCTTACTTCTATACATGTTCCTCTTCTTTCTTTATTCTGTTTGTTTTTTTTTCTATTACTTTTTTGAGATTAGAGTTGGAGTACATAAGTGATAATTTTTTAAATAAAAAACTGGTTATAATCGAAATTACATGTATTGTTCGTATTGTGTATCGCAATGTATCGTATCATATTGTATCATATCGTATATTGTAAGATACGGATTAAAAAAAGATACTCATCATAGATACATGTCATTTTCTCCAGTATCATGAATCGTATCGTGCATCAAAGATAATGACAACCATGGATCCATCCACAAATTATTTGCAGGTAGTATTTGTCCCTATATTTTTCAACAGTTCAGCAATTGATCATTGGTTTCTAAAGCACAAATTTAAAAGCAGCAGTGTATCCTTCAATGACTGGCTCAAGCTATAATAGTTTTCTAGTATGCCAGAGGCTAAGTTCCCAAATGACCGGCTCAAGCTATAATAGTTTTCTAATATGCCATCTTCATCATCATTAATGGTTCCATCCACAAGTTATTAACAGCCAGTATTTGTCCATGTCGGTTAACATTTTCAACAGTTCACCAATTGATCATTGGTTTCTTAAAGCATAGAATTAAAAGCTGCAGTGCATCCTTTAATTATTGGAGATGTCAGTTCTCAAATGACTGGCGACGCTATAATAGTTTTCCAATATGCCATTTCCATCATCATTGTCATCATCTTGTCCCATCTATTTGGGGTCGACTTTACAAGTCTTATTTCTCCAAGCTAATAATAGTTTTGTGATGTGCATACCTATTAAATAAAAGATCCTTTTGTGGATGGATGAATGGTAGCATGGGACCATATATGCTTGGTTGTAAAAACAGAAGTTTAGATAGCAAGACACCAATAATCAAATGCTGACTAACATGAAAAATATGAAGGCATAAGCATAAACCCAACCTTAGGGAAACGAAATATAAAAAAATGTAACTCTGATCTGGATGGTTCTGACCTTTGAATTCTCCAAAATGATGTAGCTATCATATTGATCCTTCAAGCCAAGGTCTCTGCAATAAGGTGGCAAATCTGCTTCGGGACCACAAATCTGTGAGTTGGGAGCAGATCGTGCAGGGAGCGCATCACCTCCTCCCTCCACCCCCCCCCCAACCCCAACCCCAACCCCACTCCGGGAATGCACTCCCTGTTAAGAGTTATTAGTCATATTATTATATTAATGTAATGGGCGTGTATGTGTAGGGTCTATTAATATAAAGGCTAATGAGGCACACTTGTCTCATTAAGTCATTTTCCTCTAATCGCTTTCTCTCTATCTTTCTCTTTCTTCTCTAAACCTAACCCTAATATGCAGGAATCTGCATTTTCTTGGTATCAGAGCAGGTTCATCAGAAGCTACACCCATTGCCCACGTCATCCCTGCTGACGTCAGAAAAATCAACTTTGTTGACCATATTTTGACCCAGAATCTGGCTCATTCTGATCGGTGTTTTATGCTGGGTATTCTGTTCTTCTGGAGCACAGAGAGATGAAGTGATCTTCTAGGGTTTTCGAAGGGACCTTTGTATCCCTACACTTTTGGGATCACAATCTCTCCTCCTTAGGAACACTACATACCTAATGTAACGAATTTTTTCTCATCTACATTTTAGGGTAAATTTGTGTTATTTTGTTTAGATATTTTAACGGGTATTTCATTGGAAATAAACATTATAGAATTCATTGCAAATTGCCTTGGGATGTTCAAGATAGATGCTAAAAAAGGACCAGTTAGTCATGTTATGATAGAAAAGATATTGATCATTCTTGTATCTGATACGATAAATGTTTTCTTAAAATTAATGCAATCAACTATTTACCTGAGCAGAAGTGTATTGAAAGCCCATGCTTAGCCTTCATATATAATATAGAAATGGACAAGGGCACTGATTTTTCATCTCTTCCTCTCTCCTTCAATTTATCTAAATTAAATATACTCTTATCTTTAATCCAGAGAAGCATTGATTTAGTTGACTGAAAAATATCCCTTTTCTATCTTTTTATCATTTTGTGTGTTACTTTTTTCTAAAACATATGTAGATTTAGTATCTATTTATTTATTTATTTATGATCAGTAATGCAAACAATATATTAATCGAAAAAAACCCCATGCAAAGTAGTACAACCTTAGGGAGAGACCAAGGCAAGAGAAAAAAAAACAAAAACCAGATAAACAAAGGAACCACAAAAGAGATAAGAAGCAAAAAGCCCCAACCCCCAAGGGGAAGCCAAAAACTAGCAGGAGCACAACACGCAGCCTGGGGACTTGCTCAAAAAATCTCATGCATCCTGAAGCTCCAGCCTTCCATCCACACCCATTCCCTTCTTGTCCAGAATCACCCAACTCAGAGCCCAGTCCCGGGCATTCCTTGTGATCATAGCCAATGGTTTTCTAACTTTACGAAAAATTTATCATTTCTTTCCAACCAAATGGCCCAACCCCTGAGACAAGTTCTCCAAAACGTCCCTTTGATCTTTCGCACATTGCCCCCATCCCACATTGATATAAATCATCGCATGACCTGGGAAGTGTTGAAGTTTAGTCCTATATCGAGTATTTATAGCTTTGTCTCTCCTCTTATAAGATCCTGAGCCCCTCCAGTCATAGCCAATTGGTTTTGAGATGGATGCCCAAATCCATTATGGTATTGGAACAGACCTATCTCCACTCACGTCGCCCTGTTCAATTGTGCATGTGATTTGGCTCAGTCCGGCCAGCACATGCGGGGGGATGTGGAAGTTTAGTCCCATATCGGGTATTCAGAGCTTTGTTTCTCCTCTTTTAAGATCCTGGGCCCCTCCACTCATAGCCAATTGGTTTTGAGATGGTTGCCCAAATCTATCAGGAAGACCCAATAGATATCGAAAGTCTTTAGGACCATAGACCAGATTTTCCTAGCCAAGATAAATAGACGATCATCAATCTCCGCATCCTGCATGCACATCACACACAGATTGCGAATTCTCTTCCCTCTTCTAATCAGCTCTGTATAGTTAGAATCCACTCCTACACCAAACTCGAACCAAATACTCAAAATATAGCTGGAGCAGAAAACCTCCACACTGCAGCCCAGATATGATCGACCAACGGCTGCCTGGCCAAGAAGTAATAGAAACTTTTGACGAAAAACTACTATTGCTATTTGAAGACTAAGTAGTTCTATATTGCCCAGCCGTATTTGGCCTACAACCTTCAATAAGGTTCAACATATTTGTCAAAGCCACAAATTATCATCTTTCAAATTCCTCCAAAATATACTATCCTAAACATTGTTACCACTCGAATTTTCTACCACCTACTGAATGCACAGATTCTGAGACGAGGTGATGCAATAAAACATCTAAAAAATTTCAGCGCTTCCTCCTCCACCCATCTATGATCCCAGAACAATATATATGACCAATCACCCCACTCATCTGATGTACAGACTAAACTTACCTTTAACAGTGCAAACTTCTTTCCACCATCCCGACCCCCTCCTACAAGATTAAATCCCCCCCCCCCTACACACACAGAGAAACACACAATTATGCTCATCATATTTACAAACCTAGCTCAACCACCAATTCTACCCTTCTGTGGAAATCCTCGAGAGCCGCTTACCAAGGAGGGAATTATTCATCTTCCAAAGCCTACAGGTCCCCAATTCCCTTCGAGAAATGATTTTCTTATCTATAACAAATAAATATCTATAGGAAGATTTTCTTATGGATGTTATTGTATGATTGTATCTAATACAGACACATACATATTTTCTTGAATTGATGCAATCGGCTATTTACCTGAGTAGAAGTGTGTTACTATTGAAAGCCCATGTTTTGCCTTCATATATAATTTAGATACCCTATTTTTAATCAACACAAGATTTATACTCATTGATGTAGTTGATTGAAAAATATCACTCCTATATTTTTTTATGTGTTACCTTTTTCAATAACATATGCATATTTGGTATCTATTTATTAATCATCAAATTAATAAAATTATAACAAATAAATATCTATAGAAATATTTTCTTATGGATATTCCCTATCATGTTCTTCACCTTGAACGAGCTATACATTGACTATTCCTTTGAGTCACTCCCATCTCCTATTCGTGCTCCCACTTTGTACTTTTATTGGTATTGTAGTTTTTAAACCCATAAATCAAGAATTTGTTTTCGGAGTCCTAAGAACCTCAATGGGAATAGTGTTTCAAAATTTCTTTCCTACAATGGGAACAAAAAACACAATGTTTGGACACGGATAAATGCAATTACAACGGTACTTTCATAAACAAGCTTAGCTTATGGTGGTCCCAAGCCCATATGAAAAGGAGGAGGGTTAGTGTGATGCAGGATAAACGCTAAAACCCTAATTATGCGAATTTGGGATTAATTTCAGATTAAATTGATTAGTGGAAGCATTCAAAACCACCCAACTATAAAATAGTTTAATAGATTTAATTAAAACAATTAGGTTGAATCAATTCTAGTGCTCACATGCATTGAAATTTTCCGATCTAGAAAAGCGGCACCGATGAGGGAATTCGACTTTCGTTCTAGTTTAGGGCACCAAGCGACAATTACGGTATCGTCCCGTGACTCCTCTAGGATTTGAAGAATTAAAGGCCTGAAGGGTTAATTCAATCAAAGGGGAAAATCGAAATATATCAATTAATAAGGTGTGACCAAAATTCCAACAACTAATTAACTAGGGATTTGGGTTTTTGATTTCATCAAAGGAAATGAGAAAGATAATTACCTCACAATAATTAAAAAAGACAATTAGGGTTCCAAGGCTTCACACTAAGGATTCTGAAGCTTCACACTAAGGATGTATGTTGGCTTCGCACCAAGCGCACGATAAACGAAGATTCACTCCTCGAATTTTAAAAGATTTGCTCTTTCGGGTGAAAACTCTTCACAAGTTCTCTAAGGTTTGCACAAAGCAACTCTCAATTTCATTAATCATCAATTATCCAAAATAAAGTTTTCACATGCCTTTATATAGGCTAAGAAAACCCTAACTAAACATAAAGTTCGAAATAAGAAAGTCTTAAAATAATTAAAACTCTAAATGACAAATTTTTGCCTAAAATTCGTGTAGCAGCCAATTTGCAGATGACTTTCACAGACGTCCGTCATATGATTACGAATGTCTGTCCTCGAAGGTGTGCACAAAAATAGAACGGTGTCTAAACCACAGATATCCTTGATCATGAACGTCCTTGGGCATGGATGTCCTTGCCTTGATTTCTAGAACACCTTTATTTTTATTTATTTTTTCACTTTCTTCCTTTCTTTTGCTTTTCTCTTACGGATCTTCCTTGAAGTGGCCAACTTGCTTGTACGAAGCACTTTGGGCTTCTTCTTGCGCATACAGTTCACATTAAATGGCACCTTTGATCTGATGTCCCCAACAATTCTCCCCGGGTGGGAGAAACTCATCTCCGATGAGTTGTAGAACCCACTCATCGCACAGTTGGAATGCTCAACTCTCGACTTGCCTTTCCATGCTGTGAGATATTCATGATGCTTGCCTACATTCTATAACCTCCTCATTCAACATTCTCTCATATTGCACAGGTAGGGTAGGGTTATGAATTGGCTAAATGGGTTCGGTTTGATCGTTTGGGCAACAAGGAATGTGTCAAAGGACATAATTGTAGGACCTAGAATAAGTGTAAGATCCTTGTTGTGATTTTAAATGGGTTTTACTCGCAAGTGCACGAATCAGTTTGCAGATAGTGGGTGTGAAGTACGAGATCATTCCCACGAGGATTGGTCAGAAAATGATAACCAGAAATAGCAATTAACCAAAAGAATAACCACAGATCTATCACAGTATCTACTAAATTAAGAATTTGAGAATTTTGAGGATGAGATAAATACTAACAAAAAAAACTGAGAATTTAAACAAATAATAAAAGATAAGGATTGGGATACTAAATCCTCCCATCGTAGGTTTTTCATTTGTGCAATACAAATCTGTGGATTAAGATGTGAGATCTACAAAAAATATCTAAGAGGAAGCACCGGCCCCAAACACACGAGTTCTAAAATACAAATCTGAGATCACGAGGATATATGATTAACATCCCATGAGTGTATGATTAACACTCACACCTTAGACAATATTCAGAACTCAATCTCTAGGTAAATTCCACACTACCGATCTAAGATCAATGAGATGTATGATTAACATCCCATGAGTGTATGATTAACACTCACACCTCAGACGGTAGTAAAACTTAACCCCGAGATGGGCAAAAAATTAGGATAAAATCATCAATTCAAAGCTGAGATCATAGGGCATGATTAGCTCCTAGATCTCAGACTGCAATCAGATTCTATCCCTGTCAATAATAACATTAGGGCCTTTTAAACGAATCTAACATCTCAACCACAAATTTGTATTACTCTAAATGACTACCTTGGATGGGGTTCATCAGACCCCCATCCTTAATGGAACTAGCCACACATAATGAAATTAAACAACATGATTAAAAAGTAAATCGACATAAACATTAAAATACCGTGCAGAGCTTTAACTAAATCCCAATGAAATCTTTAATCCCAATCTTTTAATCCAACAGGTACAATGATTCTTCAAATGCAGAAACGAAAACTAATATAAATCTTATACCTAAAAAGTGAATAATAAAAACTGGAACAACCGGGACTGAATGCCTTAGAAAAACTCAAAGCAAAAGCAGAAAAAATGCAAGCGGAGAAGATCCCCCCGAATCCTCAGACTTCTCTTTAAGTATCTTTCTTATTCGAAATTCAAATTTCAAATTGGTCGATTGATCGACATAAGTGGTCGATCAATCGACCAGATTGAAATTCGAATTTTAAATTTAAATCCCATTTGTTATGTCGATGCATCGACCTAGATGGGTCGATTGATCGACATGACCAAATGGTCCGGGTCTAGTATGTTCTTTGCTTCACTGCTCCAATGTTTCGTTCACTTTGCATCCTTTTATGCTCCTTAATGCATCTAATGACCAATTTTACCTGAAACTCATAAAACTTCAAAAATCTCATTAGATAGCTTGCATTGGATGGCTAAATGTAGGTCTTTAAAGGTGAAATATCATCATATTTCACTACTCATCAATCCTCCACCACAACTATCGGATGGTTTCCCTTGTCTAGAGGAAAATCTAGACCATTATCATTGTCTTTTTTCAAGATTGGAAAAGGTTTCACATGCTAAGGACTATCATGAATCAACACAAAATTGGCATTATTAAACTCATTAAACAAATTCAATGTGTTAGTAAAATTCTGTGTATTTCCATTGTTCAATAAAATCTGATCGTTAATCCCGTGCAAGTTTGAATGATGACATATTCCTACCGACTCTAACGACACTTAAGGTACGAACACACTACCAACACTTTATTCGAGAATAGAAACCTTCCTAACACAACCTACAGTTTTCGCAGGAGTTTCATCCTCCTCATCACTTGGTATTCCAGTAGGTTCATAAACTTCTACTTCTAACTCATTGTCCTCTTTCTCGGTATCCTCTTGAATAATCAAGGTTTGGGATTTACTGGGACATTGAGATGTAAAGTGACCAAAGCCTTAGCACTTATAACACTGTTGTGGTGTACTCTTTGAATTCTTGATCAATTTTCTTTTACCCTTGTCAATCTGAGGATTCACGGGTTTTGAGGATTGACTAGAGGTATTATTCACCTTTTTAGTAGGACTACATCAAAAATCGGGATTGGAGGAACTAGATCGCCCATTGGTTGGAGCGTCGATATACCTTTCTAACTCTTGCACTTTAACATGACACTCTTCTAAATCTTCAACAGGATGAGGGATGAGTTCTTTTCGTAGCTCAGGACGTAGACCAATGTGAAACCTAGATAGGGTGACGTGTGGACTCTCATAAGCTTTAGCCCGATATAATACTCCTCAAACTTGTTGTTATAATCATTAACATGCATGTTTCCCTGTTTCAAATCATCCCATGAGTTGTTCGTTGTAGGAAAGGGGAGCATATTTATCATGAAGTTTCTCTTTCATGTTCTCCAACATGGAGAAGGGTTCGGGTTCAAGAGCTTCTCGACGTCATTCCACGCTTGTCCAATAAAATTTGGCTTGTCCCTTGAGTTTCATCTTGGCAAACCTCACTTTTCGCTCATCCGTCATATCATACCAATCAAAATAATAATCCATGGAGGCTGCCCAATCTATGTAGATTTTTTGGTCCATCTTTCCTTCAAAAGTGGGAGCGTCAACCTTAACCGACTTTGTAACTCAATCATCTAGGTCGGGACAATTTTCATGCCTAGGAGGATCCCTCCTCTCCTCGTCCCTATGATGTTCACCGTGAGTCGATCTAGACAACTCTTGGAGTTAGGCTGTTAAATCAACCTGTTGGGTTTGCAATTGGGCTTGTATGGCAGTCATCTGGGTGACACTCAAGGGACAAGCCTGTATGCAACTGTATACAACTGCAACTGTATTCTCTATGAAAGTATCAAACTTTTCTAGATTCAGGGTGACACTCAAGGTAAAAGAAAACACTAACACACCTGTATGCAACTGAAAAGCCTAAAACTTAGTATGGACACTAACAATCCTAAACTAGAACTCTGCTTTGATACCAATTTGATGCGGGATAAATGCAAAACCCTAATTATGCGAATTTGGGATTCATTTTAGATTAAATTGAATAGTGGAAATATTCAAAACTACCCAACAATATAAAATAGTTTAACAGATTAATTAAAACAATTAGGTTGAATCAATTCCAACGCTCACATGCATTGAAATTTCTGATCTAGAAAAACGGCTCCTATAAGGGAACTCGACTTTCGTTCTAGTTTAGGGCACCAAGCGACAATTACGGTATCATCTCGACTCCTCTAGGATTTGAAGAATTAAAGGCATGAAGGGTTAATTCAATCAAAGGGGAAAATAAAAATATATCAATTAATAAGGTCTGACCAAAATTCCAGCAACTAAGTAGCTAGGGATTTGGGTTTTTGATTTTATCAAAGGAAATAACGAAAATAATTACCTCACAATAATTAAAAAAGACAATTAGGGCTCCAAGGCTTCACACCAAGGATTCTGAGGCTTCACACCAAGGATGTACGTCAGCTTTGCACCAAACACAAGATAAACGAAGATTCACTCTTCGAGTTTTGAAAGATTCGCTCTTTCGGGTGAAAACTCTTTTCAAGTTCTCTAAAGTTTGTACAAAGTAACTCTCAATTTCATTAATCATCAATTATCCAAAATAAAGTTTTTACATGCCTTTATATAGGCTAAGAAAACCCTAACTAAACATAAAGTTTGAAATTCGAAATAAGAAAGTCCTAAAACAATTAAAACTTTAAATGACAAGTTTTTGCCTAAAATTCGTGTAGCCGCCAATTTGGGGACGACTTTTATGAACATCCGTCATATGACCAAAGATGTCCGTCCTCGAAGATGTGCACAAAAACAGAATGATGTCTAAATCACGAATGTCCTTGATCACGGACGCCCTTGGTCACGGACGTCTATGGGCACGGATGTCCTTGGGCACAAATCTCCTTGGTCACGGATGTCCTGGGGCATGGATGTCCTTGGTCACAGATGTCCTTTCCTTAATTTCCAGAACACCTATATTTTTATTTTTTTTCACTTTCTTCCTTTCTTTTGCTTTTCTCTTGTGGATCTTCCTTGAAGCGACCAACTTGCTTTGTACGAAGCACTTTGGACTTCTTCTTGCACCTACAGGTCACATTAGATGATGCCTTTGATCCGATGTCCCCATCATAGTGCACGGAAGACAATCAGTTGCAAAATCTTGTTAATTCATTATGAAATATTGCAAACACACGTCATGCTAGGCTTTCCCTCGAAGCGACGAATGATAACAAAACCCGACTGTGTTGCTCTAAGCCATAAGGTTTGGCTAGGGCATCAATTAGAGGTAACATACAGCAACATTGCCGAGTGGTTGAGAATAGTTGGCAAAGGTTCCCACACCTACATGGGCAAGTGTGACTAAAGAGGTTAACCTAGAATCCCAAAAGCAATGCTTGGCCTCTTGGAACATGAGTGCATTGGCTAGGGAAAAGGATGACTCGGTGGATGCTATGTAGTGGGGGATAGAAGTAGTTTTCTAGCAACAAGTGAAGTGAAAGGGGAAGAAGGCTAGAGACATTAGAGATGGGTTTACCCTTTTCTACAAAAAAAGAGTAATTCTACAGAAGGAGTTGGTATTAGGTGAGAACACGAGCATCAATGCTCTTGTTATTCGAGTCACTTTTGTTGGTGTGTGTGAGAGTTATTATTATAATGGAATCTCCTCCCGACTTCCAACTTATGGGAGACTGGTTGCATCTCTTTAGTGAGGTGATATTGGTATTGGATTCAAGAGATGCCATTTTGTGCATACCTTTTTTTGTTCACTCTAGCCTTGCTAGTCGGACTATTCTGCTTGAATATGTGGATGATACATTCTTTCAAGAGTTGACAATTCTTTTATTCCTCATGTGAAGAAGGAACTTAATCATAACTTTGAAGTGAATGATTTGGGTAACATGAAATATTTCCTTGGCTTGGAGATAGCTCGTTCAAAGGAGGAATCTTTCTATCTCAAAGAAAGTATGTCTTGGATCTTTTAAATGATACTGATATGCTTGCTTGCAAACATGCTTCATCTCCCATGGATTCCAAGAATCTCTTCATGAAAAAGAGGGGGAGCTATTACCTGATCCTCATGAATAACAACGTCTTGTTGGTTGATTGATCTATCTTCCTCATACCAATCAGATATCACCTTTTTTGTTAGCTTGGTGAGTCAGTTCATGCATACCCCAAGGACTCATCTTGCAACTTCCATGGGCGTTCTTCTCTATATCAAGACTAGTCCATGCCACAAACTTGTTTATTACTCTCATTGTTACCTACATCTCTCTAGATGTACAGAACTCCAGATGCAGATTGGGCAGACTCATCTACTAATCATTGCTCCACATTTGGTTATTCTGCCTTTTTTGAAAAAATTAGTGGCTTGGAAGAGTAAGAAACGTGTCTCATTCGAGGGCAGGAACTCATGAGCTCTCATGACTTTGTTCTCTTTTATCTGACCTGGGATATCCTATTAGAGGTTCTATGCATCTCCATTGTGAGAATGAGACAACAAAAAAGTTTGCATTGGATCCATCTAACATAAAATAACCAAACATATCATGGTAGATATGCACTTTGTAAGTGAGAAAGTTAGGGATAATACATTTAAACTTGTTGATATATCTTTGTCTCAACTATTGGTTGATATACTCACCAAGCTAGTAGGGCCTATGGCTCTTCAGCTGTATCTACTAAGCTCGGCATGCATGATATATATGCTCCAGCTTGAGGGGGAGTGTTGTTGTGTGGGTTATTATTATAATGGAGTAAACAAAGTACTATTGGGTGTGTGTCTAATACTTCTGGCTACTAATATAAAAGCTTGTGAGAAACCCCAACTCACAAACACTTTCCCTATTTCTCTTCTCTCTTTTCCTCTTCTTCTTCTAACCCTAAACTGAAAACTATCTACAAAACCCTAACCCTAACACCTTGAATAACCTCACTTAAGCCCATTACTCTTTTCCACTTTTATGGATGTGTGCCAAGTTGATCCACCACGTGTTTCATGTGATTTGATGTCCATTATCTCAAGATCTATGGTGCAAACGATTGGGTTGAAAAACTATCTCCATTGTTTGATAAGGAGCGGTCAAAGGGCATCTAAAATTAATGGCGTGCTGGATTACAAGGTATTCGTTAATTTTAGCTGGCATTTGCCTGCTTGACTCTGATGATGGAGATTGTTTTTCGTCCTAATCTTTTCACCAAAGATCTTTAGATCCTGGCGCACCTATTAGATAATAGTACACGCATGATGATTCCACTTGGCACACATCCTAGAAAGTGACCTGAGTACCAAGTCACTTGGCACTCAAGCCGCTTACCTAATACTAATTCTTTGTAAAATGTCAAAGTAATTTCTTTTCTTTGTCGGACAAGTAAATTTTTATTAATAAAGCGAAAAAAGAAGAAAATATATAATTCTACCAAAAGGCAACCCAAAGAAGAAATCCCCTCATTCTAACGAGGGGATAACTGGCTAATACCTTCAAGACCAATATTCCACATTAGTCAAATCTGTTGCTAAGCTAACCTCCAACAAATCTCACTTCGAGGGAGGCCCTCATTTGCCTTTTCCCTCTTTATAAATAAGAGTAACTTTTATATCCTTTAGGCCGAAAGAAATGTGATACATCTCTCTGAATCTTACTTAGTGTTTCTAGGGAGGCTGGTATAACTTATTAAGCTAACGGATACTGTTAAAGATTTTTCCTAGAGCCACAGTTTAGTAGGCATACACCCATGAAGGTTCTTTAATCCTATCCATGGCGCTTCAATCACCATCTCTATAGCGTATGCCCTTCCAATACAGCCCATGAAGGATAGAATTTATTCCCCTTGGTGATTAAAGAAAACACTAACAATTCTAGTATGAATAACCTTTGTTGCTGCTATCAATATTGAACTTTAATCATCCACCATTAGGTGTAACCCAAGAATCAGTAAGCTTTGTCGGAGAAAAATGCTATTTACATGCTCTCTTCCTATCATTTCTTAAAATAGCCCACGAGCCCATCGTGGGTCCATTCAAATTAGCTGTTTCCGACATATCAATCACAATAATTGTAATTACCGTGGTTGCATAAAAGGAATTGTGGTGTATAATTTAATATTTAGCTCCTTCTAAACTTTTCATAACCTTACAAAGAAAACCTATAGACACTTTTCTAATGGGGTAGGCACTGTGATCAATAAAGATTTGAAGGAAAAGAATGTAGACGTCAAGAGAGAATGATAGGAATGTAATAGTTAAAATTGAATTGAATAAATAAAAAAAAAATTGCGCCTACAGACCAAAAGGTAGTTTAAGAGAATTAAAAAAAAGCAACAAGAAGACAAAGATCATATGGCTGAGATGTATATCCCAAGCTAGATTCATGCAGTGAAAGATGAAATTAGGAGAAAGTATATGAAAGGAAGTTTGGGGGTGGCTTCAATATGAGAGAATATCAAGGAATGTCATTTAGTTGATCCATGCATGTCCATCGGAGATTTGAAAGAGCCATTGTATGGTTGTTATGACACAAGCACAAGTAAAAGGGGAAGACTAGTGAAGACTTAGAGGGAAGGTTTTTAAAGTCAGTCTTGGTGGCCTTATCGGCCAACCATGGGACCAATACGTACAATAATGCGATACGTGACTGAATTTCTTTCCTTAAAAAAAAATTGTTGGAAATCTTACAAATAGAAAAAAATATATTCCTAAATGTAAATATGATATTTTTACGTATATTAGCATAATTTAGATACTTCTATACATATCATCATTACAATGAGGTTTAATAAATGATTTAATCCTACTAAGTGAATAATTTATAACTTTGCATATTGGACCTAAATATCACGCACAAATTTATATAAAGTTATGAACTGAGTGATTGAACCTGGTGATATCATGTGTCACTATTACTAATTCATAAAGAGGACTCTTAGATGTTTGAAATATAAAAAGGACTCTGAGATGACACTATCATATTCTCTGCGGTAAAGATTGACGAAATTTTAAACATCAAAAGGGGTCTTCGATGTTTTAAGGTTGTCTTGGGCCTGAAATTTATGTGCACAAATCTATTATACTAGGTATCAAGGCCGGAAGGGCTCTAGGTTTTAAAATTTATCCAATAGTGGGAAGAAAGGTCCCTAGAGTTTTAAATCGTGGTTTGAAGACTTGTCGAGCCGACTCTATTATCTATTTTAAAGGATAAACTCGATTGACTCACCGAGTCGATTCGTTAACTCAGTTGAATCTTATGAATCGACGAGTCGACTCAACACTTAAGTGAAAGTAGCTTTTCCAGGGAATTTAACAAAAAATTTACGGGCATTTTTTGTAAAATGTTCCTCAAATATAAATTTTGTTTTAAAACCTAAAACTGAAACCCCATTCATTTGACTAAAGTCTGATCTAAACTAAAACCATACCATCCTCATTCTAGTGAACCCTTAAAGAAGAAGACGAAGAATCGCAAGAAAAGAAGCCCTATCATCACTAAGAGTACTACAATGAGCCAAGGGCTCACTGTAGAAATGAACCCTGTCTTTTCAACTGAACAATTTTTTGAATATTGAGACGTGTGGATGTTTATGTTTTCTCAAGGTTGTTGGCGGGGACGCCAACAAAATGGATACCGGATTCAGAACACATCGGGTTTATCGACGGAAGAAGAAGCCTAGAAGACATGGAACATTGACCGAGGGAAGGATTTGAGCAGTTGAAGAGCCACAGAAGAGAGCCAAGGAGGGCGAAAGTCTTACTCTGGTCGCCCAGGCGATAAAAGGGTCGCCCAAGCAACCAGTTTCAAGCCCCAGGTCCCATAGCTGGTCGCCCAAGCGACCAGTCCCTTTATGACTTCAAGTTGGGTTCTCTCCCAAGCGAGACTCCAAATGGAGTTAAGTGACGATGTCACTTTTTTGTCCTTTAGTCCTTTTGCTTATTTTGGTGTCATATGTAGTTGGTATTTTGGGTAGTTTAGTATTTTACCACTTTTAGGGTTTGTTTTCACTTGTACTCACTATAAAAGGTATCTTTGTAAGCCATTTTAGGCATTATTGGTTGATTTTGTAAAAGTGTAAATAATGGAGAGTGATTCTTCTTCTTCTTCCCCATGTGGTTTGGTGTGAGGCCAAGGGTGTAATGCCCATGTTATTCTTTGATCTTCTCTTTACCTCTTTCTTCTAGTTGTTTATTATTTCTTTGTAATTAATCCCCAACCTAGAGGATGCTAGAGTTCTATCTCGAGGATTGCACCTTCCACAAATCTAAATGGATCTCGCGAACCGGATTGGACCCTAGCCGAACCAAACACCTAAGCAGAATTTCATGAAACCCTAAGGTATCACTTTAATTTGTGTTTTATTGTTCAATTAATTAGTTTAATTTTGGCAATTATCATCTCATATTCATTTTAGGGTCGTCCAGCGTCAGTTGTACATGTCTTAAACATCTGTGCATGTCTCAAAGCCCAAATAAATGCACAGCTGGCACGACATTGGTCTACAGTGAGCCCTCATTGTAATCCAACTCCATTACCAAACCCTAAACGAGAAAAAACCCTATTTCCTTCCTAAAATCTGAATGAAGAAGAATAAGAAGGGAGTTATAACATCATTGCTGCAATGTTAGGAAACTTGACCTCAAATATAGTACAAATGCAGATTCTGCCATTAGGCAGTTATTTAATAAATCGAGCTAAAAATTGGGGAGTTATAAACAAAAACCACAAATTGTTAATTGATCCAACACATTCAAAGCATAATTGGCTTGATAAGATCCTTGCAGTGTGCCACATCCCAAGTTCCAAATTCTCTTAATACTAAGCTCGAATTGAATTTGGATCATAAAACCTATCAAACAAATTTGGGCAAGGCATTGGAACTTATGGAACTACAATCAATGGGTTTTTTTAATCATATTATTTAGTAATTGAGAATCAACGGACACAATATGGTTAAAAGGTAAATGGCTAATAAAAATGAGTAACTATTTACAGACTATTGCTTGATATGTTGAAGAAATATCACACAAAGAATAACCATGCCACAAGTGTTCAACTGCAACAGGCAGTCTAACATATCATCCAGTCACCATGTGAAAGTTCACGAATATGGTAGGGAACTAGAGAACAAAGTTATCTATCATGTGGAAAACCACGTCCGCTCCATCTGAGTTCATCCAATAGCTCTTCACCTGGACATTTTCAAAAGGGAATTAAAAATAGAATTAAAGAAATAATAAATAAATAAATTATCACAGAGCTTATGTCAGTTACTTTTAGAAATTAGAAAATATGGCTTTGTTAGTCACCCCAGTGAAAAAAATTTGCAAGAAAGGCTGCAAGATCCATCCTGTAAATAAGATTGAAAATAATTGACTCTACTGAATTTGAAAAATAGATACACGGTAAGAATGCAAGGAAGTAGGAGAAGAGGAAGCCCTGTGAAGATCTGGAGGGAAGCAGTGCGAAGAAAAATTTATTAAAATAGAAACACTTACATGGGGAAAAGAAAACTTCTACCTATGGACCAAATCATACAACCGTAAACTAACCTTTTGCAATATTCCCTCACCCTAGCCGCATTTAACATCTAAATAAAAGAAGATAACATTAAAATAGACATCACTCCCCAGATCTGGCTCTCAGATATCAACCTTCAAATAGAGAAGCCTATCAATGGCGTCCTAATGGCATTGGCTCAAATCCCAGCAATGATTTTTACATTTCCCATATTGGAACCTTACCGTCTTTCAGTCCTTTCCATTCAAACAACTAGGGCCAGACAAAAACTCAGCCACTCACAAAGGGATAATACCCCCTGTTCCACTTTATGTACTTTCGATGTTGGTAAGAAACGTCCTTAATCAAAGGGAAGGAAGTGGGCTTTTCTATGGTTACTCCCCCTCCATCTGCACTTCTTAATGCACAAGTGAAAGCATATGGAAATTTGATGAAATTTTTTTATTAAAATATCAGCAACATAATTATGATCAATTGATGCAAGAGAAGAGTACGGATCCGATTGTGAACATACCATATTAGACCTCGTATTCAAATCGATGAAGGATATGCCTGGGGATTATATCTTTCTTCTGCATGGTCTTCTGGAAGAGAGACCTCAAAGCTCTTCAAGGTTTCACGAAGATGACCTACAATCTGTAGAGTTATCTCTAATGCATATGGGTGTGTGAGTAGCCTATTTTGGGGTGTAGGGTGTAAGTAGAAATACTTACATCTATTATGTTATCAGTGGCACCATATTCCGTCTCACTAGTAAGATCATATAAATATCTAATGCTTTGGGAAGAGTGGAACATAACACTCTAACCCTATTTCCATCTTCTTCTTCCTCATACCTAACCCAAATTTACTTGGTATCAGAGCTCACTCGATCTACGATAAAATTGAGGCAACGCAATCTCCCGTTACTGCTGACGCCACTAGCGAGAAGCTGACCTAGCGCTGATGTCAGCAGACACCAGAAAGGTGCCGAAACTGTTGGATATACTGGGGTTTTGATCGGAGTCTTCCTCTGGCCATTTTTTCCTCCTTGCTTGAAGTGATTTGAAACCCCTAGCACAGAGTTCCAGAGTTGTCTTCTTCCTCGGGACTGTGACCTCGCGGGAGTTGCAGAAACCCTAGGTGTTTCAGATCTTCATTGGTGTGAGAGTTCTGGAGCATGTGAGTCCATAAAAATCATTCCAATGCTCCAGAAATTCATCTAAATGTCTCTCATGACGTGCCCTATGTCGTCGGAGCTTGTTAATGTCTCTTTTCTGTAGCAGAACCATGGGTAACAGCCTTAAACTTATTCTCTGAGTATTTTTTTGCTGCTTTATGCTGTGTTTGGGGTGTATTTTGGTTGAGAAACAGTGTGGTATCGTTGTGTTAGGTCCCCATTGAAGCTTTGTATGCTATGTTCCTGCTGTGAGCTGTTTTTTAGTTGAGAAACAGTGTGGTATAATTGTGTTGGGTCCCCATTGATGCATTGTATGCTATGTTCTTGCTGTAAGCTTTTTCTTAGTGATATCTGTGGTTATGTGTGGGGTATTTTAGTGCTGCGTGGCTGGAAATTAGAGGTGTAGACCTCATTTGTGCGCTGAGTGGCCATGGTATTGAGGTGTAGACCTCATTTGTGAGCTGAGTGGCTTAGTGGGTTGTGTGGCCGTGTGAATCAGTGATTGTAAATCTTCATTTTAAAAAGATCCTATGATGGAAGACTCTAAAGTTGGTGTTGTGGGAGGAACCGACTCCTCTCATGGCTTCCAAATTACCACTAAGAAATTTGATGGGAAAAATTACTTGTCATGGTCGAGCTCTGCATATATGGTTTTGGGGGCCAAGAAGAAGTTAGGATACATCAATGGGACCATAGTTCCTCCGGATGCTACATATCCCAAGTATGGTGCTTGGGAGTGGGAGTCAGAAAATTGGTAGGTTGACCCTATTGCTTCATTCTATGGACCCGGACATTAGTGAGTCACTCCTGAGTTTAACTACGGCTCATGCTCTGTGGGAGGCTGTTCGTGAAGCTTACTCACAAAAATAAAATTTGGCAAATTGGTTTGAGATCAACGATCATTGAGTGATTATTATACTCAACTTCGATCCTTATGGGATGAGTTAGCACAGTATCAGGAGAGTGACATGTGTAGTGCCTGTAGTGGTAAGGAACAACAGATGGTTGAACGCAAGAAAGTGTTTGACTTGTTGAGGGGTGTGAACCCCGAGTATGAAGCCATCAGGGCTAATATGTTGGAACGAAGGGAATGTCCCCCCAATTGGTTCAGTGTTTGCATAGTTACTCAATGAGGAGAGTCGTTGGCAGTTTATGCATGTTGGTCCTCCGATTGGTGGCCCCGAGAGGTTTGCACTTCCATCCTTCTCTGAGTTTCGAAGGGGTGGGGGCAGATCTAGTGGAGGCCATGGTGGTAGAGACAGTCGTGGTACTGCTCCGAGAGATGACAGAGAAATATCAAAATGTACTCACTATGGAAGAAAGGGAAATCAGATAGATACATGCTAGGATCTTCATGCAAAGCCCAAGTTTCCTCAAGGGGCTAGCGCATATCTGATAGCTAGTGATGAGGGGACATGTCTTACAGGATCTTCAGTCTTCTTCAACGTGCTACCATTTCACAGATTTCTGCGTCGGGACCATCTTCCAGTTCCGCCCATTTGGCTGAGTCAGGTACCTATGGCTCTACGCATGTATCATATTCATCTTTATCCTCTTGGATCATTGATTCTGGGGCTACCGATCACATGACGGGTATGTCACACTTATTTCCTACCATCTCTAGTGTGTTTGATAGCTGTCCAGATTTGTATTATGGATGGTTCCCTTGTTCATGTTCAAGGTAAGGGGACTATTCAGTTGGGTACCCTACCATTAGACTTTGCATTGCTTGGTCTTTGAATTGTTGTGTAACCTGCTATCCTTCTCATTGTGTGGTTCAGGACCGGACTTTGGGGAGGATATTTGGTCATGGTTGTGAGGAACATAGTCTCTATTTGTTTGAGGTGCTAGATTTGCAGAGGATATAGAGACCTATAGCTGCTAGTGCCCGGATGGAGGATCTTCAGTTGTGGCATGCCCGATGTGGCTACTTACCAATTTCTCGTCTTTCCATGCTTTTTCCCAAAAAAATTCAGAATTGTGATTTTTCTTTGTTTAAGTGAAATTTGTCAGTTTGCTAAACATCAAAGAAGCAGTTATCTTGTTAGTGATAGTAGAAGTAAAATTCCTTTTGAGTTAATACATTCAGATGTTTGGGGTTCATCTCCTATTACTTCTACTCATGGTTATAGATCTTTTGTTTCCTTTATTGATGATTGCACTTGTTATACCATGCTTTATTTGCTTAAAATTAAAGATGAGGTTGCTTATGTGTTTCCTATTTTTCATAAACTGGTTCAGACTCAGTTTCAAGCCCATGCTAAGGTTCAACAATATAATAATATAGGGGAGTATGCCTCACACCATCTTCAGACCTACTCCAGTTCTTCGAGGTAACTCTCTGTGCAATTTAGTGTTCCCTAATCGTGTTTTATTCTCCATTCCTCCTCGTGTCTTTGGGTCATTATGTTTTGCCCATATTCTTGCAAGGCATCAGTCCAAACTTGATCCTAAAGCCACTCGGTGTCTCTTTGTTGGGTATCCTCCTACTCAAAAGGGCTATAAGTGCTATGACCCTATCTCCCAAAAATTCTTTGTTACTATGGACGTCACATTCTTCGAAGATACCCCCTTCTATACAAGTCAAGGGGAGAGATCTCAATGCTCTCTTCAAGGGAGACTTATGGTGAAGAGAGCACAAGTGTGTTACCAATGGTGGATGTGAATGATGCGTTTCCTAACACCGGTGATGGAGAGAATAAAGAAGCATAACAGTTTGAAATAACTTCAGTTGATAGGTTTGCAAAAGTGAAAGAAGGAAAATTCTATGTTAAGAAGAAGTCTAAGGATGCTAGTGCACCACAAGAACGTCTTTCAGAAACTATTGACCAAATTCCTTTATCGGAGGAGGGCCCTCAAAGTCAAAGTGAGCTCGAACTTCCAATTGCTCTTCGAAAGTCATACAGGTCATGTAGCCGTCATCCTATTAGTAAGTACGTTTGTTACCACAATATGTCAGATTCTCATAATGTCTTTGTTAGTTCTTTGGATTCTATCTCTATACCTACTTCTGTGTCGAATGCTTTATCTCAGCCAAAGTGGAAGGAGGCTATGGTACAGGAAATGGATGCTCTTGAATACATGGGAAGTTGTTGATCTTCCCCTAGGGAAGAAGGTGGTTGGATGCAAATGGGTTTAAACAGTGAAGAATAGACCTGATGGTACAGTTGGGAGATATAAAGCTCGTCTTGTTGCAAGAGGCTTTATGCAGACGTAAGGTGCTGATTGTCAAGAGACTTTTGCTCGTGTAGTTAAGTCTAATATTATTCGGGTTTTGTTATCTCTGGCTACTTGTAAGATTTGGCCGCTTTATCAATTGGACGTGAAGAATACCTTTCTTCATGGTGACTTAAAAGAGGTGGTTTACATGTCCTTGCCGCCTGGGTTTGTAAAACAACGGGAGCCTGAGAGAGTCTGCAAGTTAAAGAAATCGATTTATGGGCTAAAGCTAGAGCATGGTTTCAAAAGTTCATCGAGGCAGTCATGAGGATTGGGTATCATAGAAGTCACTATGACCACTCCTGGTCTGTAAAGAGAGGAATGCATCTTACAACAGTGTTGGTATATGTTGATGACATCATTATCATAGGTGATGACAATGATGAGATACTTCAGTTGAAAGGATATTTGGGCAAAGTCTTTGAGATCAAGGGCTTAGGTTCATTGAAGTACTTTCTTGGAATTGAAGTTGCTAGATCCACGAAAGGTATTGCCTTATCTCAAAGGAAGTATACTTTGGATGTGCTCAGAGATACAAGAATGACGGGATGTAAGCCCGCAACTACACCCATTGAGCAAAATCATAGACTCAAGGGCAGTGAAGGAGAACCACTCAAGAATGTTCGCATATATCAACAGATTGTTGGTAAACTCATCTATCTCACTATAACAAGACCAGATATAGCATATGCAGTTAGTGTTGTTAGCCAATATATGCACTCTCCAAGGAGTATCCATCTTGATGTTGTCTACTGGATTTTGAGATACTTGAAGAGTAGTCCAGGTCGAGGACTCCTATATAGAGATCGTGGTCACCTTGATGTAGAGATATTTACTGATGCAAAATGGGCAGGTTCCCTTGATGATAGTAGATCTACCACAGGCTATTGCACATTTTTGGGTGGAAATTTGGTCACTTGGAAATAAAAACATGTGGTCTCTAACTCAAGTGCTGAAGGAGAATACAGAGCTATGTCATTATTCGCTCCTTCGTCTCCTCTCCTCATTATTGGTCGTCATTGGAGGAGATACATGTTCTTGTAGTGTTGTGGAAGCCCCCTATGTAAAGTAATAATTGCAAAAAGGAAAAGTCAACAGTCTGACACATCATCTTTGCTCAATCCTCCATCATTTTCCTTACCAAATGATCAGCCTTAGTTCACTCCCACAGGCATTCCATCCTCTCCTCCTTCAAAGCTTCAAATCAATACACAAAGGTAAGCGCTCTTGCACTACTCACCCTACTTCTCGATTTGTGTCTTTTGATTGTTTGCCTCCACTATTTCTTCAGTTTGCTCTTCATTATCCTTTGTTTCTATTCCTTAGTTGCTTCAAATGCCTTTCCTCATACTGGCTAGAAAAAGCTACGACTGAGGATATGCCTGGACTAATCACTCGTCCAACCTCACCGATCTTCCTAATGGAAAGCAAGTTATTATGCATCGATGAATCTGCACGGTCAGGCAACCCCTGACGGCATAGTCAATCAGCTAAAAGTTTGCCCAATAGTTAAGGAACATTTTCAAGCATATGGCATTTACTAATCAGATAGTTTTCTCTAGTGGCCAAGCTTAATTCCATTACTATTATTGTTTCGCTTGCAGCTAGTCTCTCTTGGCCTCTCCATCAACTTGATATAAGATTTTTTTTTTTCCATAGTTACTCATAAGAAGAGGTCTATATGGAGCAACCACTAGGTTTTGTTGCTCAGGGAGTAATCATTTAAAGTATATCACCTAAGGAAGGTGATATATGGTCTTAAATAGTCTCCACAGCCACAAGTATGGCTTGATAAGTTTAGTAAAGTTGTCTCATGTGGAATTTGTGGAAGCCAAGCATGTCACTCAGTTTTTATTCGGCAGGGAACCATGGACAAATAGTTTTGGTGATATATGTTGATGAAACAACAATTGGTTCGTTGATCCATCATAACAGAAAATCAACTCATATCAAACAATCGAATTTGTTCGAAATAGAATATTTATGTTAGAAAGAATTCAATTGGAAAAAATTTACTATCATGCGTGCCCCTTGGAGTTGCGAAATAAGTAGATAGGAACCCTTGAAATATTTCTTTGATCGAAGTCACTAGCAGTAACAGTCAAGGTATCTAGGGTCACAAGTGATATATGAAAGGACACTTCTACAATAGAGACCTTAGACAACTTCGATACTTGCTAGGGATTGAAGTTTCCAGCAGCCAGGCTTGAAGGCCTCGCCAGGGCGGTGTCGGACCACCGGCCTATCCTGCTGATATGCAAGACTAGGGGGAGAGGTCTAACCCCGTTTCGATTCGAGAATGTGGTTGTTGGATGATCATTTCAAACAGTTGGTTCCTTCGTGGTGGAGCAAGCCAGTTCCTGCTGGGACAACCTTATTCTGGTTCACCACCAAGTCGCAACGTCTAAAGGGTCGCATCAAGGTATGGAATAGAGAAGTGTACGGTCTGGTGCAGATCGCGAAAGAGGCTTTACTCCTTCAGCTGAAAGAGATGGATAATCTCGAGGAGATGAGGGCACTGTCGGATGAGGAAAAATTGGAGCAGGCGCAAAAGAAGCAGGAGTTCAACGACAAGTGTAGAGCCGAAGAGGTGTACTAGAGACAAAAATCCAATGTTCGGTGGCTGTGAGAGGGGGATCAAAATACAAGGTTCTTCCATGCGGTGGCGAATGCACGGAACGAACCAATTACATGAGCAACATTGTGGTTGATGGGGTCCAATATTCCGAGCTGGAGCAGATCCGGCACAAAGTGGTGAATTACTATTCTAATTTATACATGGACGATGGATTTATCTGGCTAAAGCTGGATGGGCTAGCTTTCAACTCCATCTCAGAGGACGAGAGCACCGAGATGGAGAAACCGTTCAGCGAAGAAGAGGTATGGAAGGCCATAAGGTTCAGAGGGAAAAACAAATCCTCGGGCCCGGACGGCTTCACAATGGAATTCTATCGTGCTTTCTGGCCAATTCTGAAATCGGAACTGATGGAGATGTTTTGTGAGTTCCACGCCAATGGAGTCATTGGCCGCTGCTTTAATTCTACATTTCATAACTCTCATCCCCAAAAGAAGGGGCGCTGAGGACATATCAGATTTCAGGTCAATTTGTCTCCTCAACTGTCTGTATAAAATTATTTCCGAAGTCCTAGCCAACAGAATCAAACCGGCAATCGGCAAAATCATTTCGGATAACCAAAGGGCATTTGTTCAAGGAAGACAATTGGTAGACCTGGTCGTGATTGCTCACGAGGTGATACACTTTACTCATCTATCACGCCAACCTACAGCCCTATGGAAGGTGGATATGGAGAAGGCTTATGACCGCGTCAGTTGGGACTGCCTGGACTATATGCTTGGCAGATTTGGGTTCGGGACGACCTGAAGGAGATGGATACGAGTCTGTGTCTCATCTGCATGGTTTTCGGTTCTAATCAATGGCACGCCAACCGGGTACTTCAATAGTTCTAAAGGCCTCCGCCTTGGAGACCCGTTGTCCCCATTCCTATTCAACATGGTGCGCAAAGCCCTGGCTGACCTGATAGTGCGAGCGAAGAAGATTCAGCTCATATTGGGGGTTTCCGTGGGATCGCAGGGCCAGGCCATCTCACACCTCCAATACGCCGATGACACCATTTTCTTTGGTCACGCAGACGTAGAAGAGTTCAATAACCTGACTGACATCCTCGTCGTTTATGAGGCTGTTTCCGGATGTGTTAACCTACACAAATCTGCCATTACGGGAATTGGCACTAGGGATAAGCAGAAGAATGAATTAGCGGCTACCGTCAAATGTGCTATTGAGAAGCTCCCCATAAAGTATCTGGGGCTGCCTCTGGGTATCAAAAAACCATCAGCGCGGGCGTGGGAGCCGGTAGTTCAGCAGTTTGAGCAGCGACTGTCCTCGTGGAAAGGTAAATTGCTAAGCAGCGGGGGTCGCCTTCTTCTGGTTAAATTCGTGCTCTCTAGCTTGCCCATATTCTTCATGTCGATGTTCTTATGCTGGTAGGGGTCATCCACTGTCTAGAGAAAATTCAAAGAAATTTTCTTTGGGAAGGTTCGGGACTAGCTGAGCGCTTCCACCTCGTGAATTGGGAGACATGCCATCTCCCAATGTCTTGTGGAGGTCTTGGCATTCGAAGTATGAAGGGATCCAATGTTACTCTGCTAGGGAAATGGTTCTGGCGCGCTGGTTTGGAGAGGGAAAGAGGAAGTCTTTGGAGAGTAGTGTTGGCTGAGAAGTACGGGCACTCAAGTGGGAATTGGGGAATCAACACCACGGTACATAGAGGTACTTCGGCATGGTGGAAGGCCATCTGCGGTATCTGGCCTTCGTACGCTAAATGGATCATATTCAAGTCGGGCTGTGGCTCACGAATTCAGTTTTGGGATGATACTTGAGTGGATGGGGTTTATCTTAAATCAACATATCCGGACATCTATGCCATCTCCACCAACCAGGGGGGTTGATCAGTGACTTTGTCTCAAATTTCAGTCGTGGTAGGTTATGGGAAGTCTCCACTCGTAGACTTCTAAGGAGCGAAGAGATGGCCTCATTCACCAATCTGCTGTCCACGATCTATAATATCCTCCCAAACGCGCAACGTCAAGACCAACGGGTATGGGCTTCAAGCAAAGACGGCAGGTTCAGCGTCAAGGCATACTATCGGATGGTCACAAGCCGTCCACTAATCAGATTCCAAGGAGCTAAGCTGTGGAAAATGCATATCCCCCCAAAAGGTTAGATTCTTTGCCTGGACATTGCTCAAAGGTAAAGTCCTAACCATCGATCAGCTCATCCGCTGGGGAAAGGAGATACCCAATCAATGTGTTATGTGTTATGTGCCACCAAGAGGAAGAGTCAGCTGCACATCTGTTTCTTCACTATCAGATGGCCTACAAGGTCTGGGGAGCGATTCTTAGTTCGTTCGGCATGGCCTGGGGTATCCCCTCCCCCCAACCACTCTCTAGCAATTTCTGGCTTGGAAAACGGTTAGTCTTGAGGGGCAGCTTCGGGATTATGGCGTTCTTCGCTGTCTATTGGAGTTTATGGCTAGAAAGTAATGAAAGATCCTTTGAAAATAGAACTCGTCCAGTGGGGATGATCATCAAGTCTGTCAGGGATTTTATGTACTTGTGGGTTTCCCATCATAGTGATGTTGATGGGAAAGAATCTACGACTTGGGATTCGGGTTAGGTTTTAACTGATCTGTCCCAGTGGCTGTGCCACGTGTTTTTGCTTTTTGTTGTTCTTAGTTTTTATCTCTTTTGATCGTATTTTTTTATATGTTTCTCAGCGCCTTGCTGGTTTTATAAACATTGCTTTTTACAGATAAAAAAAAAAAAAGTTTCCAAGTCCAAGGCTGAAAGAAGTATGTCATTGACTGTTGAAGGAGACGCGGTTCTTAGGGGCTAAGCATCCCAGTCTCCAATTGGGCATTGATCAAGGAAATATTATTGAAGATCCAAGTCGGTATTATAGGTCGGTAGGTGAACTCATTTATGCCACTATTAGTTGTCTAGACACTTAATATAGTTAGTGCGGTTAGATGATTCATTGAGACTCCTCGAGTTCCTCATATAGATGCAGTGATTCATATCCTCAGATATTTAAAGGGTGATCTTGGCCATGATCTTCTATACAAGTCTAAATGATTTCTCATAGTTGAAGGTTATTCCGATGCTAAATGGGCAGGATCTCATCCGATACGAAGCCTACTAATAGCTACGGACATTTGTTAGAGGTAACCTTGTTTGATAGAAGAGTAAGAAGCAGTGTCGTAGCCAGATCAAGTGTTGAAGCGAAGGATAGAGCCATTACACATACTATGTATGAGCTACCTGTGGTTAAAGACTACAATGATTTTTATGACAAAAAATGGGGTTCAAGGTAGATGAGACTATGAAGTCATATTATGATAATTAGGTTGCCAACAATCCTATGTTCCATCAACGACTAAAGCACATTGAAGTAGATTGTCACTTTACTCGGGAAAAAATGGCAAGTAACAAAATCTCCACCTCAGATGTCAAATTAGTGAATCAGCTAGCAGATATGTTCATCGAGACACTTGGGCGGAATCAGTTGGATCAGGTCTTCACTAAGTGGGGCATGGATAATACCTATACACCAACTTAATGGGGAGTGTTAGAATATCATGGCTGGACAAGTTACCAACATGTTTAGTCATTTCTTCGAAGAAGCATTTTTCTTTTAACTTATTCAGTGGCATGTAACGTAATTGGTATTGAGTGTGATAAGTAAACAAAGGAGAGAGAGAGAGAGAGGACTTCTTTATCTATGTCACAGGGTTCTCTCTCATTCTTCTTCTATCGTCTCATATTTCTCTCTTATTTCTTCTTCAAGTATATAAAACCCTAATATTCATTTACCTATAGTACTGAATAGTCAAAAAATATGACACTAATATTAATGTTTTATCGCAGCTATAATCCGTACTGTTAACATGGACTGGTTATTTCATATTTTTAACTTCAGTTCCCCTTCTTGATCAAACAGATCATGTATTCACGTACAGCATAATGTATTATTTCATTTGAACTGGATTTCATAACTTATTTGGTACAACATACCAACAGGATAATATAACATATAATATTTATATCAAACAAGCATAAGTGTTAATGGGGTGTCAAAGGCATCATCACTAATGTAGAACCTTTTAGCCAATGAATTCTGTCAAAAACTGACTGCTTCAGATTTTGAGGAGCCTTGATATCCCATGGAAGTCAGCTTATGATGCCTTTGAGTAGCGTCAAATCCTAGGTATAAATTGTAGCATATTAGATATTTACATGCATATGCAATAGAAAAACTTAATTCGCTCACTCAGCCCCAATTTGGTGTGACATGCGAATTAACTAGTAAATGCTAAGTATTTTGTTTATGATAAAATTTAGAAGCATAAAGTGGTGGGTTTTGAACCTAAAATTTTATGATTTTTATGTTTTATAGCTAACCAAGTGGTCATTTGCATTTCTTTTATTAAAGTTTGAAAATTTTTATTCCAAAATTAATAAATAGTAATAAAAATCATCCTACTCCTAGTGAATCAGGTTTGCTTGATAGTAGCAAATTATGAATTGCGAACCCACATTTGAATCGAGCGCATCAGCGAACTAAGTAACGATGCTATGATAAATAGAGGGAAGGCCCCATACGAATTCTGGTGCCTAGCAATGTGTAAACATACGAAAAAAATGATTGTGTCTAAGAACCATATCATAAGAAATGTGTAAAGAATGACAATAAAAGAACTCATCATCTAGGTTATGGTAAAGCCATTCAGTAAAAGCCCTTGCCTGGATTGTACTGTGTGCAATGTATCTTTGTCTGCTTTTGTGAAAGCTAACATCCACACGTTCCCAAGAAACTTGAGTGAGACCTCTAATCATCTCCTCTACATATTGTAGTAACAAAATAGAAGCATAAAAATAAGTACAAGATGGAAAATTTTAATCACTATAATCTTCTTTAGTATTCATCATGTAAGAGAGTTAGAAATTAAACCACACTATTATGGATTAAATAAGAAAGTTAACAAATTCTAAGCAAGTTGAAAACCTAAATTCTAATCATTTAGTGAAGATTTTAGATCCTAGAAATTTGGGAGATTTATTTCTATTCTAATCTCTTAGAAATCTAATTAGAGTAAGAGACTAAAATAGTTTTAGTTGGCTTTCTTTTATACGTTTGAACTGCTTGAAACATTCCATAGACTCAGATCTTTTTTATGTGAACATAGATTGAGAATTTGAGAACTTGAGGGCCGAAACTGTCGAGCTTTAGTTCCTTTTCTCATGACTTATTAGTCCATTTTGTAGTTGTGATTGTCAGTCTTTTGAGGCTGGTTATGATGCTGCTATATACTGTCTTTTTAGACTGCTATCGCTGCTGATCTTTAATTGAATAAACTGTGATTGAAGACTCTTGTGGCTGTTAGCTAGATATTATGTTGGTGCTATAAAAGGCATGATGCCTATATTATTTTCTTACTCGAAATCAGTCATTTAAATAGCAGTTAATAGTCAGAAATCATAGTGATACAAACAGGTGTTGGGCTGTGTTTTCACAAGGGTTTTTAGGCAGAACTGTGGCTATTATCACTGTTCTTTTAACTGTGTTTTTACACAGAAAATAGAGACAGAATAGCTAATTTTTACTGGTTCTAAACAGTCCTCTTTAGGCTCATTATATTTAATTAAAGTGCTGCGAAATTGGGGTCATTTGTTGTGTTTGCAGTTTGCACATCATGAAACTGACTTTAAAATTGATCTTCATCTACTTAACCTAATTTTAAAGTATTGTGGTCTGCAGTCTACATTATGGGGTATCAGAGCAGGTGTTTATCCTTGGATATTAATCAAGATGCCTCCACCAAGAGCTGTAATGTTTCAACGTATGGATAGGATGGAAATATTAATAAAGTATTGAGAAGAATAGATGAGTTAACAAATGAGCATGAGACCACCACGGAGGTTGAAGGTGATTATATAGGTGAATGAAACGGATGAAGGAAGGCATTCCTATCATTGTGGGGTGCCGGCCAGATTTAGGTATGAAGGAAAAGATTACCGTGACTGATCAAGGGAGCAATTATGTGATCAAGGTCGACATGTCGGATTTCATGGAAGGCTGAAACCGGATGAATTCCTACATTGGTTGAGTACAGTAGAAAATATTTTTGAAATGAAGGAAGTGTCAGATCATTGTAGGGTGAAATTTGTGACGGCAAATTTTTGGGTATACTCTCGCATGGGGGGAGGATGTCCAATCAGATTGTCTTTGTCGCGGGAAAGACAAGATTGCCACATGGAAGAAGATGAAATCACATCTAAGACGTTGGTTTCTTCCAGCTACTTACGCTAAGGCATCTATCAACGTTGTCAAAACCTACGACAAAATTGTAAGAGTATCATGGAATACATGGAAGAATTCCATCTCCTTACGAAGCAAACTGATTTGCATGAGACAGAAGATCAAAGGGTTGGGAGATACGTCAATGGGCGATGCTTACAAATTTAAGATCAAATTGCCATGCACAATTTATGGAGGGTTGACGATGTTTATTGGCATGCACTCAAAGAGAGAGAAACTTGGTTGTAACTTGAATCATAAGCATGGGCTGCTAGAGGCCACAATCTCGAACATAGATCGGTGCTTCAAATGACAACTGAAGTGAAGCGACGAAAAATTAAACGCTTCTGATGTAAAGAAGTAGGACATCGATCTGAGTGTCCTAAGGGATAAGTGACCCTAGCCCAAGAGGAGGATCATGATGATAAAAGCCAAAGAAGACTAAAATTATAAGGTGGATAGTGAAAAGGTGGACGACGAAAGTGAAGTAGAAGTTGATGCCAATGGAGAGAATTTGCTTATCAAAAGGGTTCTAATCACTAGTTTGAAGTCCATTGATGAAAATAAGTGGCTACGATCTTTTTTTATTGCGCCGAGTGTGCTTTGAATGGGCAGATATGCACAATTATCATTGCTCGTGGTAGCGAGGAGAACATCGTCTAATGGAAGGTGTTTGACGCGTTAAAGATTAAGAAGAGAACCATCTGAACCAATATAAGATTCAATGGTTTGAGAAGGGTGAAGAAATCTGCATTTCCACTCAATGCTCGGTCTTTTTCTCTATTTGGAAGGAGTACCGAGATGACGTGTATTGGGGTGTTCTAATGGATACGTGTCACATATTATGGGAAAGTCGAGGCAATTTGATATAGATACAATGCACAATGAGAGGAAGAATACATATTTCATCAAGGATGGCAAGATAATCATGCTCCTACCGACTAAAGAGAATTCTCGATTCAAGTCACAAAAGTTGCCAAACTTTTCAAACAATTGAAAAAATTCTGTGACCTTTGGTATTTTTTTTTTATCAATAACGATAAAATTGTATTAAAGAAGGGAGAAAGTACAAACCATGGTGGTAGTAAGACGCTACTAGGCCAAAAAACAAGGAAATAGAAAAAGAGAAACAAAAGGAGAAAGAAACTCCGAAAGACAAGGAAACAGAAGTTTCCAATCAGCCAAAAGAACACCAAAAAAAAAGATTACCATTTCCAGGGGTTAGGAAGATGTGAGGGCAGAAGGCATAGGATTCTCTGGTTGAGCGTGTGAATGGGCCTAGGCCAGAAGGGTGGCAATTAGGGGCTGGAGGTCTAGCCCAAGCTCTCCACTAGCCATAGCCTAGTTGGAGATAAAGTCAGTAACAAAACGTAGCACCGATAGTCTTGGTTGAGCCTTCTTTCGGAAAACCCTGAGATTCCTTTCCAACCAAAGAGCCCAGCAAACCGCATAGGGCACAAAACTCTGCAACTAAGAGAAGTCATCCGACTGAGGACACTCTTCCCATTGTCAAAGCAGTAATGCCACCGAATACGGGAAAACCCATGAAACAACCAAATTTTGTAGGATTTTGCTCCACACTCTAGAGAAAAAATTGCAGTGAATGAGAGTGTGGCAGACAAACTCGTTGGCAAGCATACAAAGGGGCATTTGTTTTGAAGGTCATGTCCTGTCTTTCGCAGTTGGTCTATAGTTAGAATCCTAATCCTGCCCCAAGCAGCAAACCAAGCAAAAAATTTAATTCTTGGCGATATCTTAACTTTCCAAAAATTGAGCCACTTTGGTCTCGAAGAGTGAGCAACTTTGTGTTTAAGGAGGTGTCTGTATAGGGAAGCCACAGTAAATTTGTTGTTCAGAGTTTTGGACCAAACTCTTTTGTCCCCTTTGGTAACATTAGGGATAGCAAAGTGGCAGCCTAAAAAGAGAGACAAACTCGTCAATCTCCTTGTCCTTGAGCATTCTTTGTGTGTTAACATTCCAAACCCAATTCCCTTGCAACAGCTCCGTGTAATGATTGATATAGTCACTCTGAAAAGCCGCAACCCTGAAGATTGAGGGGACAACTAAGGAAAGAGGCTTATCCCTTAGCCAAAGATCATGCTAAAAACTGATTTTAGATTCATCCCCCCCAGGAGAACTTTAGGCACTACTTGTAATCCTCAATGACTGATAGTATGCCTTTGTACTACCCAGAGCCATTGTAAGCCGTAACATTCAAAGCCCACTCGTTGGGAGAAGTACAATATTTAGCCAAAATCGTTTTCCACCAAATCTTGTCCTTTTCTGAGTCATTCTCAACTCTCCACAGCCATTTGACGAGTAAAGATTTATTCATTTGCTTAATTCTTCTTATGCCCAAACCTCCCTCAGATTTGGTTTACAAGGTGCAGCAGTCTTTCTAGTTTACAAGGTGCAATTTCCCAGTTGTCCCTTCCCCTTCCCACAAGAAATCTCTCATACATTTTTGAAGAGAAGAAACAACAGAGTTCGGAGCCGAGAATATGGAGAGGAAGAAAGTTGGGAGAGAGGCCAGAGTGGATTTGATTAGTCAGCCTTCCCCCTTCACTGAGCAATTTGCTCTTCCAAATGGCCAACCTGTTGTGAAATCTTTGCAAGACCGATTCCCACTAGCAAGCTTTGAGTTTACCCACTCCAAGAGGCAGCCCAAGGTACTTGAATGGCAGCCTTTCCTCACAGCAGCCAATAAGGTTGGTTAGCTCTGTTATTAAACTAGCATAAGCATTGTAGTCAAAAGCAATTGCATATGCGATTATGCGATCGCATATGCTATCCTACAGGGTATTATCACATATGCCATGATGGCATATGCAATCTGGAATGTATACAATAGCATAAACCTCCAACGGACATAAATGTGACCGTTGGAGTTTTTTTTCTATTTTTTTTACATTTTAGGTCTCCCCAAAGCCTATAAATAGGTTCCTCTTCCTAATCCATACCACATCCATCCAAGGTATTATTTTTGTCTCTTTGGTCTCTTTTTTGAGTTTTTAGTGCTCTCTTTCTCTCTATCTTAAATCTCTGTTCATAATTTTTTTGCTCTCTTTTATGGGTTATCTACTTATCTTATATACCTTTATTCAGTATTCTAGACACTACAAAATTAACACAAAACATATATTATATACTTTTGGGATTTTTTTGAAAAAAAAAATAAATTTATGCCATCGCATAGCATCGCATATGCTATTTGACAACAATGAGCATAAGTGTTAACTCCAATGGCCTTAGATTTATGAAGCTTAACCTTTTGCTCCGATATTACCTCATACACCACAAGAACATTCAAACCGTGATTGACATCATGATGGGCAAGGTTTGCAAAAATGACCGTGTCGTCCGCATATTGAAGATGAGTGATGGTAAAGTCGTCGGAGATTCGAAATCCCTGGAAAAGGCTCAACTAAGCAGCCCTTTCAAGGATCCTGTGGAAGGCTTCACCTACGATGTTGAACAACAGGGGGGAGGTGTCTCAAACCTCTTGTTCCTCTAAAAAAGCCTTTGGGGCAGCCATTGACCAACACCGAGAAAAACGGGGACTCAACACAACTTCTGACCCAACTAATACATCTGATTCTGAAGCCCATTCTTCTAAGGAGGTAGTGCAAGAAATTCCAATCGATGCGATCGTACGCTTTCTCCATGTCAATCTTAAAGATGAGGCCGTTGTCAGAGCTCTTTTTTACACCATCAATGGCCTCGCGAGCCGTAAGGGCGATATCCAGGAGATGCCTCCCTAGAATAAAAGCACACTGAGTATTTGAAATGATTTGTCCCATAACCAGTTTGAGGCGATTGGTCAACACTTCGGCCAGAGTTTTATAGACACTATTTAGGAGGCTAATCGCTCTGCAGTCCCGAATGTCGACGACACCTTCCACTTTCGGTATTAAGGTAATGAAGGTAGCATTTAATCCACTGGGTAGCTCAGGCCATAGGAAAAATTCATCGAAGAAGTGTAGGATGTCCTCTTTAATTGTTTCCAAGAAGATTGGAAGAATTCTATGGTAAACCCATCAGGTCCAGGGGGCTTGTTCGGGACACCGGAAAGCACAACCTTCTTGATCTCCTCTTCGCTGCAAGGTATCTCTAGGCCTATCCTTTGTGCAAGGGATATCTCACTAAAGCCCAGCCCTTGGATTGTGGGCCTGTAGGTGTTCTCGTTGGAGTACATACTCTGGTAGTATCCAAGGATCTGATCAGTAATTGCATTGTGCTCGGAGAAGTGAACATCATCGACCTTCAACTGGTTAATAGTGTTTTTGCCCCTTCTACCATTAGCTACCTGGTGGAAGAATTTTGTATTTTCATCCCCTTCCTTCAACCAATGAATTTTGGATTTTTGTCGCCACATGTTTTCTTCCTCAATACACTTTTGGTTAAAAGCCATTTTAAGAGCCAGCCTAACATCTTTCTCCCGGGCAGATAGTTGTCTCTCCACTTCAAAAGCGTCGAAGGTTTTGATTTCTTTGAGAAGATGATCTTTAACCTCGAAGATGTTTCCAAACACCTCCCTATTCCATAATTTGATTTTCTCTTTGACCTTGTTGAGTTTCATCATGAGCACTCTAGCATCAGTTCCTTGAGCGAGACCTCATTCCACCAAACAGGGATTTTGTTTCTGAAGTCTTCAATGGATAACCAAATATTTTCAAAGCGAACGTTCGAGGACCCGTGAGATTCTCTAATCAAGTGGCTTGTGGTCCAAAATGGTAGTAGGCCAAGCGTCCACCACAATTTCTGGGAAGTCCGCCATACACATCGAGTCACGTAGGAATCTGTCGAGAAAACAGAAAGTAGGGAAATCCTGATCATTAGTCCACATGAACTGAGCTCCCCTCAATCCTGCATCGCACATGCCACAATCTGAAACAAAATTTTGGAACATGATTGCCTCTCGACTGTCGATCATGCCGCCATTCGTTTCATGCGAAGATAGTAGGACATTGAAGTCCCCTCCCACACACCACCGATGATTTCTGGAAGTTTGAATTATTCCAAGCAAGTAGAATTCCCCCCACAGTACCCTCGGCTTGGACGCAGTCCCACTTCCAGTCACCTTCCTAGAACAGATTTGACTATCTGCTCAGAAACGTCGTTCCATTTCGTTTCCTGAAGTGAAACCACATCAGGCTTCATTTGCTTAATCATCGCCTTTGCCACAGCTCTTTTATCTTTGTGATCAAGGCCACAGACATTCTAAGAGAGAAACAACATCAGCACACGTAAGAGTCCCAAAAACCAGAAACCCGCAGAACTCCTTACGGAATCCAGGTATCAATGCCCCCCGCCATCTCTTTCCTCAATTTTTTACGATTGGCAAATCGACGGTACTTAAGACCCCACTGGAGTCTATTCTTTTCTTTGTTACCGCTGGCCTTAAGTCCCTCTCCGAGCTTTCTCCTCTGCAAGTGAATTTGGTAGAAAACTTCCTCTGATTTTTCCTCGGATCAGAAGAAGGTCAGGCCCCCAAAGCATTCCCAACTTCCATGTCCTGTTGAGCTCGCTAGAAGTTGCAGTCCTTCAAGATTTTGGGATTGCCGAATCATCTTGTTAATACTTAGCAAATTCTATACTCCCAGATTTATTGTTTTTCCTCTTAAGTTATATAGCCTCTCTATTTTACTATCCCTTCGACGACCCCTCTAGTACTGTACTCTATCGTGTTTCCTAACAACACATCTAACCCCATATGCCTGGCAACGGCATCCACCGAGGACCACCAGTTATGTATTTTTTTCCTTCTTTTTCCTTTCCTTCTTGTTCTTCTTTTCTTCTTATCTTACTTTTTTTTCTTCGTCTTCTTCTGTTCTTTTTTTTATTCTTCAAACCTTCTTGGGATTAAGCCGTTGAGTTCAGTCTTCACAGCAATCGGTTGATAAGACTAAGCTCAGGACTCATTCTTCTTCTTTTTCTATTTTTGCTTTATCTTCTTTTTTGTTCTGTTCTTTTTATTCTTCTTGTCATCTCCTCTTTTGTTTTCTTCTTCCGCTCTTTCGGAAGAAAGCCACTGAGCTCAGTCTTCTCAGCACTCAGCTGAGATCAATGTTGTCAAACCGCATATGCGGTCCAATGTGATTACTGTGCTTGACTGCATATGCAATTCGCATAATCGCATATGCGGTCGCACAGTGGTTTGCAAATTTATTTTTTTTCTCAAATAATTCATAAAAAATTAGAAACAAATCTGAAAATTTTGAAAATCAAACTTTAGGAAAAATATAGGAAGGTCTTAGAATTAAAAACACACTGTAGTCTGAATAATGTAAAACAATCATTCCATAAAAGTAAAAAAAAAATATTTTATTAGGAGAAATAACAAAAAATTGTGCATTAATTATAGGAAAATCACATCATCATTAAATTTTGTCTTTGAAGTCTTATCACTCCATTGTAAAATCTCCCTTTGGATCTCGGGAGTAACATTTGGACATGCTTCAGCATTAAATCCGGCTTGCCAAGCTAAGTGTTACTTGTGTCGAGATATTCCACCTATGCTAACATGAGGACACAAGCAACATTGTATCTTGGTCTTCTCCGTAAGACTTAAGTAATGCCCATACTTCCAACCCGGATCGTTAGACTTCAGTCTAAGAGGATCATTCAAGGATGAAGACATATTGATGATGTAAAATTAAAATGTAAAAAAGATAGGAGGCTTGGTGTAAAATTAAAAGTAAAGAAAAAAAATATATATACTCAAACATCCCACACACAAGAGATGGCTTCAATCTTGATTCTTAAATCTTGATTTGGATGTTTCTATTCTTGCTGGGATATGGAGAAAGGAGAGTAAGAGCCTAGGTGGGAGCTTTAGAGAATCGATGGAGCCGTGTGAGACCCCCTTCTTGCTTGAAGAAGATTAGAAGAATTAAAGAGAGAAGAAGATGCTTAAAGTAAAGAATTAAAGAGAGAAGAAAACACTTAGAGAGAGTAGGAGATGCTTGAAGACTTATGTTTGAAGGTGGAGGAGACCTCTATTTATAGAGGAAGAGGGGCCCAAAAAATCGAAAAAAAATTACGTTTTCCAATGGTCATATTTTTTCCTGTTGGAGAAGTATGCAACCGCATACTGGCCTATATTGCATATGCCACCATGGCATATGTGAGTTAACCTATTAAAATGGCATATGCGACCGCATTTGACAACACGAGCTGAGAAGATTGTGGTTAGTGTCTTCTTTTTTAATTTTTTTCTTTCTCTTTTTCTTCTTCTCAATTATATTTGTCTGCGATGAGTCAACTACTTGGTCATCCCAACTGTACATTTATTTCAGCTCTCAGCTGAGAAGATTGAGCTAATTATCTCAACCTTCTTTTTATTTCTTAACCTATTGACTTTGTTTATAATAAGCCAATTGTCAATGATGTACTATTACGGCGAATGTCGTGTCGAGTAACATTGAGTGTGAATGCAATATTTTTCACTTAATATAAATCTTATTGAGGACCTCTCTTTTCACTAAGCCTTCTCATTTATCTTCTTCGCTAACTTTCTTCTCTTCTCTTAACCCTAAATCTAAAACAACTAACCTAACCCTAATACTAATTACCACCTCTTAACCATTAAACCACCCATACTTAAACCCTAAACTCCTTTGTGTCAAAGCAAGACTCGAGACAACAAGGAGCACTATGTGTCTCTTTTACCTGTCGACGTCAACAAATAATGCTGATGTCAATGGTCAAATGTTGACCTCAAAATGGCTTAGTACACATACCATTTGAATTGGATTTACCTGCAGATTCAACTTCCCTTCTATAGTTTTCGAATCTGAGCCTTCTAAAGTGAATTTTGAAAGAGTTTTTGGCTCTTAAAATTCCGTCCAAATCTACTTTTTTCGAGGCCACTGATTGCGGCGATGCTTGTTGATCGTGTTGGAGAATGGATAAACTTTGGTTTTCATCTAGAAACGATTTGAAACAAGTTTTGTGAAGTTTTGTTAAAATCTAAGAGATGTCAAATGTCGTGAGGTAAACTCTATTTTTTCATGTGATTCTTGTAAACTTCTACATCTAAATTACCACATCTACTCTGCTGCAGTCATGGTTTTCAAGGCGACACATGGCGAATGGCAAGAGAATTCGCCATATGGATTGAAATGGAAAAATCCCTAAGATGTCGACACGATAGCGCGCCATGGCGGAATAGCGCCGCTATGGGTGTCATTCTTTAATTTTGTTATAACCTATATTGTTACAAGTTATATCTTCGAACCCTTATAAATAAGTTATAACTTATAAGTTTTAACACTTATTAATTAATAAATTATAACTTATATCAAATAAGTTCAGGGTTTAAGTGAAATAAACCCTCTCTCAATGCAGCTCTCCTCTCTCATCTCTTAGCGTAGCTCTCCTTACTCTCTTCTCTCTCTCTCAGCTACAGACAAATAACAAATATGTATGGGTTTTTAAATATCTTTTCCTTTGTCCTCTCTCTTTCTCGACTCTTTCTCTCTCATTTTTTTTAAATCTTTTCTGTGGTGCTAATAATTTTTTCTTCTTCCATGGTCAATCGATGGCAGCCGAGCTCAAGTTCTTCACAACTTCGCAATCAGTTGACGATTGTCAATGGCAGTGACTCACGCGAACTTAGGTATATTATTTTTTTACTATTTTATGCCTTCTTTTTTAATTATTTTATTATTATTTTTTTAAACGACATTTAAGCAACGGCTTAATACTAGTTGTTGCTTTTTTTATTATTTTCTTTTGTCTATTTTTTTAATCTATTTTTTTTTTACCGTCATTTGAACACCAAGCTGGTGTTAACTGATCTTACACCATTAAAGTGATGGATAATAGATGGAGATTGACCCTTGTATGTGTCAGGTACCCAATAATAACGCTCATATATTTCTAGCACTCCGTACTAACCGTTGGAGGGAATTGAGTAATTGATACGACTAATATCACTAGTTGATTTAAATCATTTAACTACCCCACTATGCACTTTAATACCACTTGTTTTTATTTTCAATGGTTGATATTAAAGTTCATAAAACAAATGGTTCGCATCCACTTGGGCAATTTAAAATTTTCATGGATCATAGATGTATGCCAAGTGGCTTGATTTTTTGTTAAAAAGAAAGACTTGATATTTTTTGGGAACTGTGCCTTGTGGAACACCATCCAAGCCATTTGCTTTGTAAGCAATCATGTAAAGATGTTTGCTGCCAAAGATTGGCACGAAACATGATCTCTATCAACTGATTTCTCCCAGTCAATTGGCAACCGTTGAATCAAGTGCTTGTCTTTGATTATGCTGAATCAGATGATAGAGATCACTTTTAATGCCAAACTTTGGCAAAAATGATTTTTACACAATAGCCTTCAAATCAGACAGCTTTGATGGTATTTCACATGTCATAGATACAAAAAATATCAAGTCTTTCTTTTTCACATAGCAAAAGAAAGATTTAAAAATATCAAATCTTCACACCATGGCCTTCAAATCTCGCGTGTCGATTGTAGCTCCCATGTAAATTTATATGAAATATTGTTGATACTTAATTGTATGATTCTATGATTTGATGATATCTTTAATAACTAAATTGAAGGGGGGAGGGGTTTAGCTTATAAATTCTGGAAAAAAAAATTCATGGAGGAAACAAGTTCGTATTTTATGAACTTAAGGAAACACCTCGGTTGGAAATAAGCTCAGCTTAAGGATAAGAAGATTAAGTTGACATTATTGCAACTTCAAGGTTGTAGGAACGAGGCCAACTTCCTATAAAAAAAAGATGAGAAGACTACAAATGATGTGACATGCAATTTCTGTAAGAAGATTACAAAGGGAGGCATAACCCGTCACAACGAACATCTTGCTGGGGTAGGGAATAATGCAACACAGTGCCTTAAATGTCCTCCAAACGTGAGAAGAAATGAGACAACTTTTGGGTTTATAAAAAAAAAAGCAGAAAGTGAGCAAGAAAAGGACGGTATGTGACGAGATAGATGAGTGTGATATACTCGGTAGAGTTGTTGAGGAAGAAGAGTATACAGAAGTTGCAGATATGGATGTGGAGACAATTATGTCCAGGAAAAATGACTGAAAAACCTTGTAAAGAGGCCCTATGAATGGGTTTGTCACCACATCACCAAATTTAGCAATGGAATGGAAGCAAAACACTAAACAAATGATAATGAATGATAGGTATAAAAAAGGAGAGAGAGAGAGAGAGAGGGCTTGCAAGTTATTAGATAGATGGCTTTGTCAAGAAGACATTCCTTTCAATACTGCTCGTTTCAAAAGTGGAAGCAGTGGGCCAAGTTGGTCTTGGGATGAAGCCCCTATCGTATCATGAGTTGAGAGTGGGTATATTGAAGGAGGTAACATTTACCTAGACTATATTAAAAAGGTAGAAAGAGAGCGTTGGGAGAAATATGGGTGCACCTTAAGGTCTAATGGTTGGACAAATAAAAGGAGAACACTTACAAACTTTTTGGAGAATAGTCTAGATGGAGCAGGTTTTTTGGAATCAACTGATGTGTATCATACATGAAGGATGTACATACTCTATTTACCATGTTAGATAGTATAGGGGAGAAGATAGGAGAGCAAAATGGAGTTCAAGTTGTGACAGACAACGTTGCTAATTATGTGACAACTAGAAGAATATAAATGTCTTTGTTTTGGACTCTCTGTTCTGCTCACTGTCTTGATCTTATTGTGAAAGACATTGTTAAGCTACCGTTGATGAAGTAGTGCATTGATAAAGCCTTTGCATTGATGGTATTTTTGAACAATCATTCTTACATATTAAACATGGTAAGTAAATTTACAAAATCACGTGATTTGGTGCAACAAGCTGTTACTTGTTTTGCGACTGCGTTCCTCACTCTTCAAAGCATTTATTAACATAAGAAAGCTTTGACAAAAAGGTTTGTATCTGAGGAGTGGGTTACACATAGGTTGGCCATCACGGAAAAAGATAAAAGGACATGTAACACGATCTTGAATCCAAAGTTTTGGACCAACATAGAGTATGTTTTAAAAATATTAAGGCCTTTGGTGAAAGTGTTGAGGTTAGTTGATAGGGAAAGGCCTGTTATGCGATATGTATGAGGCAATGAATTTGGCGGAGACATCAAAATTACAACGACGTCTAATGAAAATGCTAGGTTATATGAGCTGCTTTGGAAATTGATTGATAAGCGATGGGATGATCAAATGCATAGCCCCTTGCATGTTGTTGGTTACTATTTCAATCATGTATATTATTACAAAGATCCCAATATTGAAATGGATATAGAGGTTAATGAAGGTTGACTTGCTGTGACTAAACGCCTTGTAAGGGATCCTAAGATGCAAGATGCAATAGTAATTGAAATTGACAAGTAATAGTAAAATTTAGTTTATTTTTTATTTGCTTGAATTTATGAATTATCAATTCAACATTATTATTTCTTATGAAGTATCAATCAAGCTTTTACACTTTTCAGTTATACACGCAATAAGGCATAGGGAGTTGCTTTCTCCTAGTATATAAGCAAGTATAATTGACCTTTTCAATTTCTCCTATTCAAAACATTAATTTTAATATTCAAAGTTAGTGACTTAAACATTTCAATGTTTGAGCAGTTTCATGGTGAAGACAGTACGGAAATAATTAAACAAATTTATAATGATTGGCAATCCATGTGTTGAGTTTGACATGTAATTCTTCTGGTTGAGAGCCGAACTGAAGCAATTTTAATAAGTTCTTTATATTAGAAGTTGATTTACTTATATAATTCTTATTCATTTGAAATTGATTACTTGTATTATTTCACAAATTTACTCTAAAAGGAGGAATAAATTGGAGCAAAAAAGACTAAACGATTTAGTGTTTGCTAGATAGAATCAAAGGTTGATGGAAAGACATCTAAATCACAACAATATTGATCCAATCAGACACAAAGATAGTGATGAAAATGAGTGGAATACTCCTAAGACAGGACCGTGTCTTTGAGGGAGAAGATTTAACTTGGTCATGTAGGCGATGCGACTGGTGCATGTGAAACAAGCCATCTAAGGGCACGAATAAAGCATCAATCTCAAGGTGGTCAAACTCAAATTAAAGAGGAAAGAACCCTTTAGTTTAAAAAAGTGAAGAAAGTCATGCGTCTAAAGGAGAGGAAGATGAGACATATCTAGAAAATGGAGATAAAGAAGATGTTGACCTCATTGATGCACCATTAGGAGACTTGGACGTCGATATGGATTATGACAATTGGGATTGAATTATAAACATTTTTTTTATTTTTTGTTACATTTGCCCTTACGTACTTGAACATGAAAACACGTTTATTTTATTTTTATGTGGTTGTATTTAATGTTCTACTTATGGAATTATGGTGGATTTTATTACTATTTATTTAACTTGTTGAGTATTTGACCTTATGTTTTAATTATTTAGGTAGGTAACTAGGTATATTTGATTTTTATAATTTTATTATTAGTTCATTATACTTCTTTTATAGGTTTCTTGTAACCTCTATCATGAGTTGAGCGATGGGCGACACTACGGTACGTGTACTAGATATTTCATATCTTTTAAGATTTTTACATTTGTTGATATTTTGTATTTATATTTTATTTATACTTGCTCATGTTGCAAATTTATTGATGTTCCATATTTGATGATTAATTTTATTTTCTATTTATTGATTATTTTTTATGCCTGATGCCTAAGTAGTTAATTTTTTTCGTCCTCTATAAAAAATATAAAAATTAGAAAAATAGTACACAATTAAAAAAAAATTAATGATTAATAAATAAAAAGTTAGAAATTATAAAATTTTAAAATAATAATAAATGGCCTCGCCATGGCATAGCGAGCTTCTTCGCCATGACCTTGCCACATTGCCTTAGCTACCTTGATGATGGTACACTAGCAAGTTGAATTCTATAAACAACGGCACATCACTTAATTGGTAGAAAAAAAATGTAGTTATTTCAACTACATCGAATGCTCTTTGGAATTGGTCAACCCTATCTAGCTTATGGCTTGGACCTAGATATTTCATAACCTAGGTGCCCAACTGACTAGATCACATTAACCAACCGAATCTACTGCTACTTCTAGTGACGCTTAATGGGATTTCACACTACCTTTAACTGCTAGATTATACGTCATGTGGCACGTAATCACGGGTTACGCCACATCCTCTAAGGGTTTAACCCAAGGATCAAAAAGTCGGGTTCGTTTTCGGTTTCGAGACTAGCCGAAACCGAAATTTTGCAGTTTGACCGATTTTTCGTTCGAAATTTTGCCTTCCATATACTACTAAGCCTGAAATTTCGATCTTAAATTTCGTTTTGGTACAAGCCGAAACCAATATATTTCGGCCGATAATTTGAATTGTCGGCCGAAATTTTGATCCATGGTTTAACCATTCTCTTAGGGTGTTAGAAAAAAAAATTTATCTGAACTATTTTTCCCTCCAAATCATAAGTCAAAGATAGCAGTTGACAGCCTGCATTAAACCTTTTTTAACTTTGACCCAATACTCAATGCTACCCTCATGGGTAGCATCCCGGGCCTCTCTCTCTCTCTCTCTCTCTCTCTTGGAAAAGGGTTGTGTGCCCCAATGGGGCACAATAAGTGTGCCATAATGGTCCATGTGGAGCCTCACATGGCACTCAAGACACTGTTTTGGTGGCATTTGGATCTCAGATGCATTGTTTAGATCAATTCTATAAGAAACAATTTCAAAAAAAAAAATTGTTTAAGGCAAAAGTCAAACATTGACTGATTTCAATAATCTAAATTTCAAGGCTAAAAAAAAAACACAATGGAGATAAGTTTTTGAAATATATTTTTTAAAAGATAATCTAAATAAAACAGCCTTGCTCAACGTGGCACCAGAACAGTGTTTTGGGAGCCAAGTAGAGCTCCACGTGGACCATTGGGGCACTATTGGGGCACATAACTGCTATCCTATATATATATAAAGAGAGAGAGAGAGAGGGAGAATTGGGGAAAAGCATCCGGACACAGCCCTGGAGGGTTGCACCAGGATGCCAAATCACATGCCACGTGGCATGTGACACCCAAAACAGCAACTGTTTTGGGTAATCCAGCCACGGGGCATGTGGTTAAAAAAAAATTGAACTTGTTTGGTCATTATTTCATGGGCCAAAGATAAGGTGACGCCACACAAACCTGGTGCATTGTATTTGGGCACCTTTGACTATATTCAACGCTGGCTATGCATCGGAGCAGGCCCAATTTTTTGGTTCGTACCTGATCGATGGTATCCAAGTTTTTGTGGCACCCGATCCTCGTGATGGGTGCCACATGAAGCCCAGCTGGTCTGGCACATAGGCCCGAACTCATATATATATATATGGGAAAAGGGACGGTACCAAGGTGATTGCATGCCACATGGCACATGATTGCGAGTTGCACCACATCTTCTAAGGGTTTAGCTTGTCCCTTAGGGTTTTAGAAGAAAGCAAAATTATTTGAACATTTTTGCCTTTCAAATCATAGGTCAAAGAACGTAGTTCGCAACCCAAATTCGGTGCATTAAATTTTTTTCAACTTTGACCCAATATTCAACACTACCCTTTCTCTATCTATCTATCTCTCTCTCTCTCTCTCTCTCTCTCTCTCTCTCTCTCTCTCTCTCTATATATATATATATATATATATATATATATATATACACACACACACACTTTCCGTGCATAAATTTCAATTACTTTTGTATGCCATATCTATTTCCATGGTGGTTAAGCTCATGAAAATTAGTGAAAACCATTCATATGCATGTTGTATTTTAGATACCTGAAAATAGACATTCTGTATATTGATTTTATATTACAAAATGTTTATACAAAGGATTGCTAAAAAATTTATTAGTTGTTAAGCCTTGTGTTAAATTCTTATACCAAATTTTTATGCATCTTGTCAAGTAGTTTAGTTATGCATAACGTACTTGCTGCATGAATAACCTTATATTTCAAACACACTATTAAAGATACGTGTTTGCATGTTTTGTGTGATAGTGGTTCATATGCTAAACTGATTATGCATGAGGAATGAAGGCATATTAACATATTATAGAAAGGATAATGGCTCCTGAGCGACATTTAAGCACCAAAATGGAATTTAAAGATCTTACACCATTAAAACTAAACTTCCTATCTCACACCATTGAAGTGTGACTTATCATTATGCTATGTAACACACATCTGTGATGATCTAAATTGTCTGGCAATCCATTATTAGAACATGTCTCAGCACAATAAGTGGGTGTGAACCATCCGATTGATGAACTTTAATATTAACGCTTAAAACTAAACACAATGGTTAAAGATCAGATGGTTTAAACCTTTCTAAAAGACCATTTTTGGGCCTGTTGCACTTCAACGTACGATCTATCACTTTGACGGTACAGATCACCCAAATCATAAACCATGGATGGTGTGAGATCATTTAAGGATAGTATCTCAGAAAGGAACACTTGACACAGTCCCTCAACATGTCAATTTAGAAAAGACCTAAATGCCCTTAATTATGTTAGTTTGGAAATTAATTTTGAAGGTATTTAGGGGCAATTTTGAAAATAGAATCAAACATTTTCCCTTGCATTAAAAGATTTAAAATTTTAATATTTCCGACATATAACTAAATCCAACACACAAACACGCACACACACACACACACACACACACATATATTACTTAAGACCTATATGAACTTTAAAACTACATGGAAACGTAAATCAGAATATCAAATCCATGATAAGTTAGTTGTCAAACCTTCCAGGTCAACATTTTGGCCTTTGATAGGGGATGTTGCACCTGTATCGAAGTTTTCAGCATTTTCTTCCTCTATGTAAACAATATGCGGATATTTTTCGTACTTAACAAGAAGATGGTACTGTTATAATATGATAATGGTTAGGAAACAATCCAAGAGGAAGGGGCCTTAATAAGATGAAAAGCATCAGGACTTTTGAACAAAAAGATTGAACTAATTGAATCAGACGACAATCAAAACATACCTTTGGTAATTCCTGTTGACGGCGAATTGACGAAGTTCTCCACCCGACCATATCTTCATGCTTAGATTAAAGGCCTTACATCAAATTCAGAGATTACATAATATATATAGTTAATCAATGTCATCGTGGGCAACTGCCTAGGCACCTAGGTGACTTTGTAGACAAGACAAAGGGGGTCCCTCACCTAAGCCTTATGGGACTAAGTGAGCACCCAGGTTTTCAGGCAAAACCTTCTCGCCCGAGACCTAGACACCTCCCTTCAATAAAGGCATGAAGTAAAGCCTGGGTCTTATAAAACCCATTTTACCGTAAGGGTCATGCCTAAAGGGGAAAAAAGGCTAGGGTTTGTCTCGTATCAACTCACTAGAGTGTGGCTTTGTAAAAGATAGGAAATTCTTGACGGGATTTTGTGGCTAATAAAGTATTGATTTGGTGATGAATGGTAAGTTTCGAACTTGCATATGATATAGTTGAGTGGTTGCTTTTGATGTATACGCTTCAGAGGATAAATTTTGGAGCTGAAGTGGCAAAAATGAATATGTTGATATATTTCTTCAGTCAGATTTTTTATACTGATCAATGGGGCTCAATTAGGTTTTTTGGCTCCTCTAGAGGCCTCCATTGAAGGGATCCTCTATCCCCATTTTTACTTTTCCTTAGTGGCTTAAGTGAGTGGTTTACTCCTCAGAATACCTCTAGTACTCATATTCTTCGAGGCTTCAGACCTTTAGGTGGGGGGGCTGATGGGGGATTGTTGCAATGGTGTTATACCATATGTGGATGACTTGGTAATTTTCTTTAAACCTTCGACTGATCAAGCTAGTTTCTCTGACACTGAAACATAAAACAGTCAAGAAAATATCCAGTTTACAATTCTGGAAAATTCATAGTTCCAGCAGCATAAGTCATTGATAAATCAATTAGAGGCTCTTAATGAGCCTTAATAAGAGGACCTTTTAACTAATTTCAATGGGACAATTTAATGTAACATGGGGTTGTTAAAAGAGCCCTAATTGACTAATTATGGTGAAATTTGACCCCTTTTTTATTTTAAATTATATTTTAAAAGGCCTCCATTAAGGGGATCCTCTATCTCCTTGGTAATTTTCTCTAAAACCACTTGAAATGTCTTGTACTCCCGAGTGCATTAAATTGCATAAGGCATTCAGGAATGTTGGAAAGGATGTGAACCAATGCTATATATGTGCGTGCGTGTATATAAGTGTGTGTGTGTGTGTGTGTGTGTGTGTGTGTGTGTATATATATATATATATGGGAAAGGGAAAAATGCGCTCGGGCATAGAGATTTCTCTACGCCAATTAATATGGGGATGACACCTAGCGCCTTTTTTAGGAAGTAATGGGTGGTATGGGGCCCACTTAACTAACGAGGGTTAAATTGTTAAACTATTTTAAAAGTTATATTCCCTGTCAGCCATCATTTTTTACTTTTTTAGAAGACTTTTTAAAGTCTCTTTCTTTTCTCTCTCTTCTCTCTCTTTTTTTAAGAAAGTGTCAGACTTACTTTTTCAGGTATATTTTACTCAAACAATGTGAGTACTCGATAGCGAGGCGCTAGCACCTCGGCAATGAAGCGTCGACACCCCGATAGCGAGGCGTTAGCACCCCGGTGTCGAAGTGTCAGCGCCTCTATATCAAGGTGTCGGTGTTTCGCTAAAAAAAAGAGGCGTCGGCGGCTCTATATCGAGGTGCCGGTGCTTTGATAAAAATAAATAATAATAATAAATTTAGGGGCACTGGTGCTTTGCTAAATTTTTTTTTTTTTTTAATCAAAGCGCCAGCACCTTGATATAGAGGCGTCGGCGCCGACGCCCCATTTTTTTTTTTTTTTAGTGAAGCGTCGTGTGACGGCGTCAGTACTTTGGGTGCCAACAAGAAGGCATGGTAGCCTTGGAGCTGGGCGTTTGGCTAGCAGGAAGGAGGGCTGGCCTTGGAGCTAGCTGTGTGGCACATTGGAGCTCGTGCGTGTTCCCTGCATGTATGGCGTAGACGGTGACTCGAGCTAGGTGAGGATCTAGTGTGGCAACTAGAGGCATGTCGGACATACAAGCTAGTCTCAGGGGCATTGTTGGAGTTGCATGGGCCTTGTGTGCCATGGAAGGAATCTGTGTGCCATGGTGGTATGTCAAACTAATACCTTTGAGGTTCTCCTGCTGTTTGTCTTGAGGTGATGTTTAGATCATACTTGGGGGAAGGGAGTTGTGGAGCTATTCTCCCACACATGGGGCCTCGTGGCACTAGCGGGTGTACGATGATCTCCTAGGTCTAAAAGGGTGGGCCTAGGACGTTGCTACGGCAATGTCGTGTGTCACCCAAGGTGAGGTTGCCATATGGCTCCGAGCTATGCGTCGCGGTGTATATAGATCGGCAACAAGGGAGGCACTCGTAGGCTACGTGGGACACGGTGGTGCACGTTAGCTGAGGGCCAGATGTTGATGTGTGCTGGTCGCGTGAGCCACACACGATGGTGGGTTTCGTTCAGTATGCTGACGAAAGATGTATGGAATGGGACAACATGAGGGGCTGCATGCTACTATCATGGGTGAAGTACTAGTGTGTGGCACAGGGTGAAGCTGGGCAGGCCAAGTGAGGCACTGAGGTGCTGGCATGCGTGTCGCGAGGAGACACGATGCGTTGATATGGTTGGCCACGGGAGCAGGCAACCATGAACGAGAGTTCCAATCCTCTAGGCGGGTGGTATCAAACATGGATCAAAATATCGTCTGATACCGATACGTATCGGGTTTGGACTTGAACGATACGATAAATTGGGTTTTTATCGCCCCCTTAAAAAACAGTCAAATTATCGTTCAATGTATCATTCGTATCGTCCGATAATTTGAAATTATCGTTCAATGTATCATTCGTATCGTTCAATATATCGTTCGTATCGTCCGATAATTTCAAATTATCGGTTTTGATGTTTTTATTTTTTTATTTTTTTATTTTTTTATTTTTAAGGAAAAAACCGGAAAGTATCGTCCGGAACAGATACATATCGTCCAATATGTATCTGTTTTGGGGTTGGACGATACGTTTCGAAAATCAGAGATTTTGATCCATGGTATCAGAGTGATGGTTGGGTAGGCTGGCCTCGCTGTAGCGGCAGCAAAGCGCCGCACGGGTGTGATAGCTGGTGTTGGGCGATGCCCCTGTGACATTTGGTATCAGAGCCAAGTTTGATCTGGAAGGGGCGATGAGAGATGCTCTAATACCATGACAATTGGTATACGAGTCAGATCGTTCCGAATGGAACTCCAGTGGCGAGCCAGGGGAATGAGGTGCGCTCTGATTCTGTGACAGCCAGGGTTACTCATGCGCAGTTGAGTTGCATGTCTGCGGTTAGGATGCACTCTGTTACAATGAGTTTGGAGCTTGGTCGCACGCAGAGAGATGTTATTGTTGGGTTATGTTGTTGCGAAAATCTGTGATGCTCGATGCTTGTTGGCCATGAGGGCTACACGTTGAGGTAGTAGGTCGGTCCTAGACGGATAAACGCTAGTGACTTCCGACATGAGACGTTGGGTCACACAGGTGCTGAGAGCACCGTTGCCATGGATGGCATGGAGCAAGGAGGATGCTCCGTTCTCACTTCATGAGGAAGCTGAGATTTTTAGAATTGGTTGCTGGCACATGATATGATGATCAAAACTGCCGGTATGGGACAACAGCATGAAGGATCAATGTGTTGCGAGGGGCCAGGATCAAGGATACAGTTAAGTGGGGCGCTGCAAGAACTGGTATGGGCTAGGCTGAACCAAAGAAGTGGTCAGAAGCTCGTTGCTTTGTTTGAGATGGCAAGGCATGGGTTGTCCGTGAGAGACAGATGGTTGGACAGGTGATCCAGTGTGGCTTTAGAGGAAGCAGATGCGAGAACCAGATGGGTATCTTCAGAGGAAGCGAGTCTCAGGTGATCGTCAAGATCTTTGGCCTACGAGAAAGGGTCGAAGACAGTTTCTTAGCACGGCAGAGGCAGCGTGGTCAGAATATTTAAGCCAAACAGTTCAAGGCAAGTGTGTTATGTTTCGTAGTGAAGAGGTTAATGTCTGAGGTACCAAGGCAAGATAGTCGCTAGAAAGTGAAGGCATTGGGTGTGCTCGTTAAGACACTGAAAGCATACACCAAGGCAGAGAATTGGACCGCAAATCGGGTTACAAGAGGTGACTCGAGTCACGCTATGGGTGAAGACAAGTGTCGAGGTACTATAGTGTGAGAAGCATGGAGCTTCGTTGAATGAGCAAGGTGCTCGTGGCACACTTTTGGGTGAAGGCACAGTGGTGTTGAGGTACTAGAGCGCTGCAAGATAGTTGAGGGCTTGTGGTGGTGATCAAGTCCAAAGGTTCGAGAAAATTGGGTTCCGTTGGTTGCTATAGTCGAAAGATGTGGGCAATAGTGGGAAGCGTGGTGCTTAGTTGGGGTGAGCGTGGTCGCTCATCGGCAGACTCTTGGGTGAAGACAGATGGTCGAGGTCATGGGTCAAAATATCGTCTGATACCAATACGTATCGGTTTGGGACCTCAGCGGTACGATACATAGAGTATGTATCGTACCCTATCGAAAATACCCAAATTATCGTTCAATACGGGCAAAGTATCGCCCGCATCATCCATATCGAACGATAATATGAAATTATCGGACGATAATTTGATATTATCGTTCGATAATATAAAAAAATATGAAAATTAAAAAATAACTTTAATTATCGTCCGATACGAACGATAATTTGAAAATATCGTCTGTGGGCCCAAGCATTGACTCAGCCGATTATAGGGTCGGTTTTGGGTGTTTTTTTTTGCTTTTTTGCAGCCATTTTTTGCTCTTCTCTTCTTCTTCCTTCTTCCTCATTTGCACTCTTCTTTTTTGCTTATTTGCACCCTAAATCGCCGCCGAATCACACAAAAAAGCTCGGGATCAACGCCGAAGGTACGTGTTTTATCATTTTTCCATCATTTTATTTCGTTTTAAAAGTTAAAATAAGGTAGATCTACTTTATATAAGGGTAGATCTACCTTATTTAAGGGTAGATCTACCTATAAATATGGTAGATCTACCCTTAAATATAGTAGATCTAGCCATAAATTTGGTAGATCTACAATATTTAATGGCAGATCTACCCATAAATATGAAAGATCTATCATATTTAATGGTAGATATTAAAATAATTAAAATTATTAAAATTATGGGTCAAAAATAATTAAAATAATTAAAATTATGGGTCACATGTAATTAAAATTATGGGTCACAAAATAATTTAAATAATTAAAATTATGGGTCACAAAATAATTAATATAATTAATAATATGGGTCAATATGGGTCACATATACCCTTAAAATTATGGGTCACAAAATTATGGGTAACAAATAATTAATATAATTAATAATATGGATCAATATGGGTCACATATACCCTTAAAATTATGGGTCAAAATAAATTAAATAATTAAAATTATGGGTCACATGTAATTAAAATTATGGGCCACAAAATAATTAATATAATTAATATAATTAATAATATGGGTCAATACAGGTCACATGTACCCTAAAAATTATAAAATAATTAAAATAATTAAAATTATGGGTCAATATGAGTCAATATCAGTTACATGTACCCTTAAAATTATGGGTCACATATAATTAAAATAATTAAAATTATGGGTCACATGTAATTAAAATAATAAAAATAATGGGGTATGTCCCATAATTATGGAATATGTCCCATAAAATATTAGAATAATATCAAATAAATATTCAAAAATTATAATAATATCAAATAAATATTCAAAAATTATAATAATATCAAATAAATTTGGTAGAATATAATCTAATCTTTTAAAAATTAGAATAATATCAAATAAAATTTCAAATGTAATCTAAATTTTATAAAAATTAGAATAATATCAAATAAATTTAATAAAAGATAATCTAATATTTTTAAAATAGCAATAATTAAAAAATAAATTTTATTTTTAAGTGTAAATTAGATGTTTAATTTAATCCAATCGTTTGCTCATTCATGCAGGTGAAATAAATAAATATGGTACGATCGTCAGATCCATCATGGCAATACGGTACAGCAATAGATGGTGATAGACTCCGGATAGAGTGTAAGCTTTATGGAAAAAAACTGATGGGAGGAGGTATCACACAGTTAAAGGAGCATCTGGCTCACGTACAGGGAGAGACAAAAGGGTGTCCCAATGTACCCAGAGAAGTAAAAGAAAATGTCATAGCTAGTTTACAAGAGGCAAAGGGAAAGAAAAAAGTTGAAGCCGATCGTGATAGGGAAATGTATGAAAATTAGGAGGGCAGATCCAGAGTTAACATCACTTGGACCTGAGGATGATGAGGATGAGGATGAGGATGAGTAGATAGCGAGAGCTATGAGAGAGTGTCAGAGAAACACAACAGCGGCGAGATCAGGAAGAAGCCGATTATCGGTTTCGGTCCAGGTTGAGGGGCCCATCCATGCCTATTGCTGGTGATGGATCTACTCGTAGGCCAAATGTTGTTGATGTTGATGAGGATGTTGAGCAGACTGCTGGGTTGCGTAGGTCAGCATCCGGGAGGGATTATAGGCCGTACTACAGGCCCCATGGATCCATTCATGTATCGCACTGAAAGCTCCAAACAAACCAAATTGAGTGCAATCTCACATAAAAAAATGGGGAAGAAGCTTGGAAAATCCATTGCCAAGTTTTTTATACACAACCACATTCCGACCCAAGTAGCAGAGTCACCGTACTTCAAAAGCATAATTGATACAAGTGCAGAAGTTGGTCCAGGAGTTAATACGAGATATCTGGGCCCTTACTAAAAGAAGAGTACGATGAGATAAGTGCCAATGTACAAAGCTTTGAGGATGTATGGGATGAGAGAGGTTGCACAATTATGTGCGATGGATGGACTGATCCCACAAAGAAGAGTTTGATCAACTTTTTGGTTTACAGCGATGTCGGGACAGTATTTTTGAAATCAATTGATGCTTCTAGACACGCAAAGACGGCTGATTACCTCTTTCAACTAATGGATAAGGTAGTTCAAGAGGTTGGAGAGCAGCGAGTTGTGCAGGTGGTAACAGACAATGCGGCAAATTACAAAGCCGCTGGATTAAAACTAATGATGAAGAGACGTCACCTGTACTGGACCCCGTGTGCCGCTCATTGCGTGGACCTCATTCTTGAGGATTTAGGAAAGAGAAGCAAGGCACAGGCAACTATTCAGAAGGAAAGAACGATTACTTCCTACCTGTACAACAGTGACAAGCTGGTCAATTTAATAATAGACTTCACGAACAATGAGTTGCTCCAACCTGCAATTACACGTTTTGGAACACAGTTTTTAGCCCTACAGAGTTTGGCTAGATATGGGCGTGAGCTGAAAAGCATGGTGTCGTCGGAAGAATGGAATAAATATGAAATAGAACTCCCACGAGCAAAGAGACTAGCTTGCACTGAAGTTGCTGACCTAATCTACAACACGCAGTTTTGGGCAGATGTTGACCACCTGATCGCCGTCACTACCCCGTTGGTGCAAGTGTTGAGATTGGTTGATGGTGACGAGAAACCAACGATGGGGTACGTTTATGAGTCAATGGATAAGGCAAAATTGGCTATCAAAACCAAATGACCTATAAAATATAAACGATACTGGGCGATTAGCGACAAGAGGTGGGATGCACAATTTCACTAGTACTTGCATGCAGCAGGTATAATATGTTAAACTGCTTATGTAGTGATTTTTATTTATTTTTTTATTATTTTCATATACTGATGAAATTGCTCATATTTGATGTGTAGCACACTACTTGAATCTGGCCTTCCAATATACGTGACGCTTCGAGTTGAGTGACACTGATGAAGTGTATACCAATTTGCTCAATGTAATCCAACGGATGCTCCCTGAGTTGGTGGACCAAGGTCAAGCCATTAAAGATGTGAGTAATCATAGTATCATACCTTATAACTAATAAGTCAAATGTCATGTGATATTATGATATGTTTATTGATATGTGGCTTACTGTATTTCATCTTTATAGATTGACGTGTTTCGCAAGAGACATGGGTCATTTGGAACCCCATTAGCGCAATCCCAAATTAAACACGACAAACCCACTGATTGGTGGATGCATTATGGAGGTGATGGTCCAATATTGAGGCGGGTAGCAATGAGGGTATTGTCGCAAACATGTTCCTCGTCCAACTGTGAGCGGAATTGGAGCACTTTCTCTCATTCATACTAAGACAAAGAATAGACTAACTATGGAACGATTGGAAAAGTTAGTTTACTGCCACTACAACATGCGATTAAGAGTCAGGAATATACAGAGGACCAACCGTGATAAGCAATTATATGAAGTCTTAGTTCCTCAATTATATGAAGTCTTACTTACATGTTATACTAATTCATCAATCATATTCTACCTTGCAGACAGTGAATATTTTGATCTCATCCAGTTGGATTATATATTCGAGGAGGATGACCCTTTGAATCAATGGATCGAAGAGAGAGAAGAGTCAGTCTTAGATACTGAGAGCACTGAATCGCTGGACAATGCTGAAAGAGTAACGGAGCAGCAGGCTTCCCAACCACCGAGGCGAAAAAGAAGATTGAATCCTCATTCAGTGGTTGGATCTGATGACGAAACGCAGCCCCGTAGTGATGATGGGAGTGGTGAGGATGATGGCGAAGGGGACGTTGGCACTAGTGTTGAAGGAGAGGATGTTGGTACCTCTGATCCTTATAGAGATATGGCGGCATGGGACGATGACTCGACACCGTTAATATTATTTGACACTCCTACATTTAGAATGGGAAGGGTTGAAGGAAGAGGAGCGTCAGAATCATATCAAACACCACTACCACAAGGTCTACATGATGATACGGATATGGGTTATATGACTTCTAGCTTCGGGGGATTCAGTTTGCAAAATACCGACGATTCAGCAACTAGTAACCCATACTACCAGCCACAACAAACCTACCCGGTGCCATATGACTTCGTTGGTCAGATTTTTGGAGGACTGGCCTTTACGTACTATACTGAGCCATATTCGCTTTTCTGACCTTTTCAAGGGGGCACATATGATCATGGGTATCAATATGGCCAACATTATAGGCAAAGGCCGGAAAGCTCGCGCACCGATGATTTTGATGATCATGAGGGCCAAGAACCACCACGAAATTCAATGTGGCTCTAAAGTAAGTTTTTCATGTACAATTAAATTTATTTTTATCAACATAGCTATTAATTTTGACAATATATAATTTATTTTTGTCAATATACATTGTAATTTAGTTTATGCGTGACTGTGTCGATCAAATTATGAAATATTGTTAATAAATAATCTATATATATATATATATAAGCAAACCCATATGTCAGGGTAAAACATTTAGTTAAGAGGATTTAATGGCAGTTAGAGCATATTCCTTCTAAATTTGTATGAGCTCTAAGAATATATATGAAAGTGAAGCAATTTTGCATCAATCCTAATTTCCTCATTTCAGAGATTTCAAGAAGGGAAAGGAGAAACAAAATAGGTATGTGATCAGCTGGTCAAAAATAATGTTAGAAGATCTATTACATTAAGTCAAAAATGTGATCTTAAGTCAAAAATAAGTCACAAAACAGGCATGTGACTTGGGTTAAGTCACAAAATAGGCATGTTACTTATATATTCATTTAAATAATGCATTAAATAAGTCAAAAATATAAGCAAAAATAGTTGAAATAATTACAAAATAAATAAATATAATTTTTCAGATTTTATTGAGATTTTTTAGGGATTTTTTTTTTTGAATGTATCGGACGATACCCGATACGTATTGTCCTGAGGGTCAGGACGATACGTATCGGAAATCCGATATTTTAACCCTTGGTCGAGGTACTAAAGCTGCAAAATTGAAACAGGCTGAGATAGCTTGGGTGGCAGACTCGTGGTTGAGAACATACGTCGAGGTACTAGAGGTCTACAAATCATATGCGAGTCGAACTCTTGGGCGAAGACACAGAAGTGTTGAGGTGCTAAAATGAGGCAATTCAAATGAAAGCCAGTCTCCTGGGTGAAGACAGAATGTTGAGTAACTAGAGAGCTGCGTTGTGCAATGAGTTGCGTGAACTTGGAGTCAACGATGTGGGCATCAATGGCGTGGTTTGCTTGGTTTTGGCAGTCGATTCAAGCAATTACAGGAATGGCGTCAAGGATCGGGTTGCTTCTGGATGTATGAGGTGAAATACAGACCGGGCCAAGTTGTTCAGAACACTACGTGAGGTGAAGACACAGAAAGGTGGTTAAGCTGTTATGTTGAGGCATGAGGCGAAAACCGATTACGCAATCGAGGAACTGATGCAGAGGCATGAGGTGAAGATGCATGTAGCTCGTCGCGATGAACTGTTGTGATTGTGCCTGGGTGAAGACGAAGAGTAGTAGTCGATGTACTGGTGCAAATGCAGTTTGATGAGGGTTGCTTGTCATATGGCTGGAATGATAATGTCTGGGTGAAGACGAAAGGTAGTAGTCGAGGGATTGACAAAGTCGCATGAGTTGAAGAGCAGCAGAATGGTCGGGGTCCTAGCACAGAATTGCAAATGAAAGCAGCGAAGTGTAGTAACTGTGATTCAGACGTGGGTTGTGTTTGGGTGAAGACTGAGGTTGTGTCGAGGAACTGAAGTCGGAGTTCAGGTGTTGACGAGGTCGTCAACGCATTTGAGTGGGGGAGGATGTGAGATGGTCACGACCCTGGTGCATAGAGATACACATTTATTCAGCTAACAAGAAGGTGAGAGGACCTTGTAGCTAGGTTGAGCTGAAGGTAAGCTTAAGAAACAGAGTTGTAAAGGCATGGCCGATGTACTAAGGTGTTTCGAAGGTAGAATTTGGTGGGCAAACTCTTAGGTGAAGACACGTGGTGTTGAGGCACTAGAGTCGTGGTCACAAATGCTTGGTGCATGGCATAGTGATGGATAGCATTGGTGCAGAGCCGCGTGAAGAATCAATGTGTTTCTCGTTCGTAGGTATGGATGAGACCAAGTTGAACTAGAGAGGAGGTGCCCAACCTCGGGGCTAGGTATTTGTCGGGACTCTGCATGTGGTGAAGACAGAGGTTGAGGAACTGATGCGGGTTTTGGTGTCAGCATGGGTGTTGGCATTGCCAGATTGGTGGAGTTAGCGTGGTCATTCCCTTGAGATACTACATCAACGAGGACGTTGACCTTATGGAGTAAGGGAGGATGTGACGACGTCAGTGCTTTGGGTGCCAGTAAGAAGGCATGGTGGCCTTGGAGTTGGGCATTTGGCTAGCAGGAAGGCGGGCGGGCCGTGGAGCTAGTTGTGTGGCGCATGAGCGCGGAGGCATGAGGCCTTGTGGCACGTGCGTGTTTCCCGCATGTATGATGTAGACGATAACCAAGCTAAGTGAGGATCTACTGTGGCGACTAGACGCGCGTCGGGCGTGGAAGCTAGTCTCAGGGGCGTTGTTGGGGTTGCATGGGCCTTGTGTGCCAAAGAAGGAGTCTGTGTGCCATAGTGGTATGTCAAACCAATACCTTTGAGGTTCTCCTATTGTTTGGCTTGAAGTGGTGTTTAGACCATACTTAGGGGAAGGGAGCTGTGGAGCTATTCTCCTACACATGGGGCCTCCTGGCGCTAGAGGGTGCACGATGGTCTCCTAGGTTTGAAAGGGTGGGCCTAGGACGTCGCTGCAGCGACGCCGTGTATCACCCAAGGTGAGGTTGCCATATGGCCCCGAGCTACGCGTCGCAGTATATATGGGTCGACAACGAGGGAGGCACTCGTAGGCTACGTGGGACACGGTGGTGCACGTTAGCTGAGGGTCAGATGCTGATGTGTGTGGTCGGGTAGGCCACACACAATGGTGGGTTTGGTTCAGTATGTCGGCGACACATGTATGGAATGGGACAGCATGAGAAGCTGCATGCCACCGTCATGAAAGCAAAGTACCAGGTCGTGTACAGGTGAAGTTAGCAGGCCAAGCGAGGCAATCGAGAGGTCTGATATGGTTGGCCTCGGGAGCAGGCAACCATGAACGGGAGCTCCCGTCCTCTACGCGAGTGATATTAGAGTGATGGTTGGGTAGGTTCGCCAGTGGCGGCAGCGATAGGCGCCGTGTGTGATGCGTGCCCCGTGATGTGCACCGATATAGGCGTCGAGCGCTTCCCTATTGGGCATTCATATTTTTTGAGTAAAATATATCTGAAAAAGTAACTCTGACAGTTTCTTGAAAAAGTGGAGAAAAGAAAGAGAAGAGATTTTTAAAAGCCAAGAATGACGGTTGGAAGGGTGTTTAACCTTTAAAATATTTTAAAAGTATAACTCTAGTTAGTAAAGTGGTTCCCATGCCACCCATCACTTCACAAAAAGGGCGTTACGTGTGGCGCCCATATCAATTGACATAGAGATATCTCTACGCCCGGGCGCATATCCCCGGCCCTATATATATATATATTTGTCGTTGCATTAAGGCATACAAGATCAGATTCAGATGTAGTAGCGGTATTATGGGCAGCTACCACTACCAATATTGAGGAACTACAATAACTGATGAACTGACAAATGATAATGCCATGGTGGATGCAGAAGGCCAAAGCATTATTTTTTTGTATTACTATGGATATTTGTTTAAGCTTGAGCATTTATTAAGCCTTATGGAGCAAACACTTAGGTCTTTATGGTAGATGTTCAACACTTCTATTATTCATTTGTGGGTATGAGTAATTGAGTATATTGACTTCTAAGTATATTGCATTAAAACGTTCATGGCATTGTTTTAATAGGTATGGATATGTAATTGTTTTAATATGTTCAAAGACTACAGGATTGTTTTAATATGTACCATAATGACTCTGTGAATTTGTTTTGAAAAGTATCATGGTGATTATGGAATTTACCTTATAATATATCCTTAGTTACTAGTGACTTCTTATTGTCTACTTATTAACATTAATCTGATTATACTTACTTTCTGTTGATATTTGATAACTGATTGATGAAATGTAGTAGATGTTTCAATTTGAAAATGACTAGATGTACATATATTTTGTAAATTGTTAAGAGATGTTAGAAGTAGCCTAGTCACTAGGAAATTGCCTAGGCATACCTATGGTTGCCTTAGATTTTTAATTACCTTGAAGAAAGCAAGCTAGCTGATTGAGAATCTTAGATGTAAGACTGGGGCACTTAAGGTATTGATTCGTGAAAAAGGATACGGTCAAAGTTTGCATTAGCATAGGCAACACGACGTTTGAAAGACCGTAAAGCTGACCTGCATAAAGCATAAGAACCTGTGTTGGTATCGCTACATATATGTAGTTATAGTAATTTAATCTGTATAATTCCATCGACTAACTCGCACATGAACTTTAGATCATAACAGTCATCAACCATTCGAACGAGAAGCGGAGGTTTTCCATCATCATTATCAGTGAGGAAGAGATGATTTCCGGTCCTCCCAACAATCCAGTGAGCAGTTTGAGATGCCTGTCTCTCCAAAAAAGGAAGGCCACAGAGGAAAGGCAGCTGCAGAAGAATCGAAAAACAAGTAAAAATCAAGACATGGGATACCTGAATATGAAATTCAACTAAAATGGCACCTTTTAGAATACATATGATGATAAAACCCTTAACAACCTAGGAAAAATAGTTAAGAACTTTTTTTCTATTTCATAAGATATGCATTTTTTCTGTTATCCATGTAATTGTGTAAAGAATATTTAGTGAATGTTGCGAAAAATCAACTGCATTATATTTTTTCAGAATATTATTTGGAGTGTCCAATTGATGGATAGATGCCTTTAAAAAATGATGGATTGATAAAAAGGGATGTAGTCATGAACTTTAGCAATTGTTATTTTATGTTGTATCAGTTCTACCATTTAAAATTTTACTGTTTATGGAGTACAAGATGTGTAGTATTTTATTCAGCTTGTTGAACTACAAAGACGAGAGTGAAAACTTGCATTATCTTGAAATACAACATAAGTGATATCAAGTTGATCTATAACGATGCAACATACATGCCTGGGTATATTTTCATAAAAAAAATTCCAATTTTTCTTTTCTCCTCAATTGTTCTATGCAGATTCTTTCAGAATATTACAAATCCAACATACTACAGAATAATAAGAATGAACCCCCACCCCTCCAACGAAAAAGAACAAAAGGAATTATAGTACAAAATCTAAACACTGGATTCAAAGTTAAAATTTCAATAGCTATGTAAAAAAAAAATCCTATTCTAAAATACTGTTGTGTCGAACACAGACAAGCAACCATTCTAAATTTTCTTAGATAAAATATTTTCTCTAAGTTATTAGGTTGGGCACCTTCCATCCATGTCCAACACCAACATCGATATATTTGTTTGTACAGTTGAAGAGCAGTGAATATGTCGATATAAAATAGGCCAATATCCCTAAAAAATCCTATCAAGTTACTTTTCATCAACTTTGTACCCCAAGGGGTCGAAATACCACAGAAGGGCTTAAAAGCCTCTCGTGTTTTTTTTATTACATTTTTACCTTTCATATAAAAGCGTAAAAACTTATGATATTTTTTTCCCTTTCTTACTATTTACTCTCTCTCTCTCTCCACAAAGAAATTTGTCTCCTTTGTTTCCTTTCTCTCGCTTCGCAATTGCTGTCTCCTTTATTGGTCAACATTACACGACGCTTTTGTCTTTCCTCCTTTTCCCCTTTCTCGTAATGCTGACATTTGGATTTGGATGCACCTCTTAAGAAAGTGTCTTATTCGCACATACTCTCCAGAAAGTGCACTTGCTTCTGTAGAATAGGGGAAAAGTGCACTTTCTTCCCTAACTCATGCACTTACTCTCCAGACAGTGCACTTATGAAGAAGCAAGTCCACTTTCTTCTCTAGGGTAGGGAAAGCTCTTCCTCTGGTTTATGCATTTACTCTCTAGGGTTACCCAGACTTAGCCAGGCAAGACTTGTAAGCTTCATATTTTTATTGCCTTTGTGGGTTCAATCACCTATATTTTCAAATGATATATATATATATTTTTTTTTTTTGAAACGGTCACAAAGAGTAATATATTAGAATAAGAAAAAATTACATAAGGAACGAATCTTGGCAGGTAGCAAGGAGGTACCGAAACCACAGATCCCGCAAAAAAGAAACTAGCAGCAAAAAGAAAACAATCAGCGCCGAAACATATCGACCTTATCCCGAGCGCAAAAGAGCAATCTTCGACCGAAAAAATCCTACCGACAGCAATCTTCCCACAGCCTAAGGAAGAGCTGGAGGCCATCATTGAAGATCCATATCTGGCAGGCGTTCCAGCTGATGAGTAGATCCCTCGCATCTCTAATAATCAGCGTAAACGGTTTCGCCTTGCGATTGAAGATTCTGTTATTTCTCTCCAATCAAATTGCCCAAAAGACAGCGTAAACCATCATCGGCCAAACCTCTTTCCTCTGATCACCGAATTTGGTTTCTTTCCATCCCTCCATAAGTTGGTTAGGCCATTGCGGTAAGACCCACTCAATTTTAAAAATCTGCCAGATTTTGTTCCAAATGATATTGCGGCAGATGTTCAGTGCATGGTTCACATTATATAACATTTTCTATCGTTCAAGCCACGGTTGTAAGCTTCAGATTTTTCTATGCTTAAAAAAAGTCCACTTTCTCAGCTTAATCTCTGGAAAAAGTGCACTTTTTTGCCTTGAAGTCTGAAGAAAGTGCACTTTTCGCACAAAATAATGTCAAGCACCGAATGCACTTGCATGATAGAGAGGAGAGGAAGGAGACAACGTGAGAGTTAAGGGCTGAGAGGGAAAGAAAAACTTTTTGAAGCTTTACTTTTTACTTTATAATAAGGGTTAAAATGCAAAAATACCACACCTGAGAGGGTTTTATGCCCTCCCATTGTATTTCCACAACTTTAATCCAGGTGTTCTAAAAATGTGCATGACAAGATTTTTTAGGGAAATTCGCCTATAAATTAAAGTGAATTTCACATTCAAGATTGTACATCACAACATTCTTAGATTTACCTGTTTGTGCCCCCTTGAACCTAGATGAGGTGTTGCAAATGTGATAAAATTCATAGGCTCTAATCCAGCAACTCGACCTCCTTCCTTAACTGGAATTGGTTCGTAAAGCTTTCCAATAGCATACCTTGCTACCAGGCCACCCAACGAGTGAGCCACAATAGAAATCTTTTGTACTCCATGCATACGCCTAACGACTGACAAAATCTACATCAAACAGTAAGGTTTATCTGAATTTTCTCATATAGAAGTTTAACAAGCAGCAACTTTCCATGAGGTTTCAGCCATAAAAACCTCAAAGCATAACAAACATAAAAATTCAACAAGCAATAATATTAAACATAAATAATCTTCATGGTACCAAGCAGAAAATGTGACACACACACACACACAGTATATATATATATATATATACACACGCACACACATATGAAGCTAATTAATATCAAGTACCTCTTCAGCTAACCTTTCTCCCATTAAGTCAACACCATCAAAAGTTAATCTTGAAGAGTTGCATTCGCTGCCTGGTTGAAAAGAAGTATTAAAGATGAATTATTAGGTTGATGATAGAAATGGAAAATTCAACAAATGGCCAAAATGTCAAAAATAGCGAAATTATCCATAAAATCTGATGATTGAACCAAGAATATTAAAAAATCACAATATCATAAGTTCACAAAAAAGCAACAATATCATCCTAATGATTGACGTGAATCAAATCCACAAGAAACAAATCAAACATGTGATTTGGTTTCTTATTTAGCTGTTTGTTTAATGAACAAATCATCATCATCATTGACTTGTCCCATATATTTAAGGTAGGCATTGATGTGGACATCGGACCGCCATACAAAATATAACAAAGGCATAAGAAGAAAGCGAAAGTATCCAAGACTCACGGGATGCTGAGGATGGAGTATTAAAGACCTAAAGACCTCATGTGCATATATAGGACAGCATAGAAGACCCCACACTGCGAAGCTGTGCACATGAGAGGAATTAAAGAGCACATCGTGAAGATACATTTACAATCAACAGTGAAACACAGGTCCTCTATTGTCTGAGAAATAAAGAAGTCCGAGAACACAGCAGAGAGTTCTCTATGGCTGACCGTCAACACAGTCACGGCCGACCAATATCACGGTCACAGTCAAACATCAACACAGTCATGGCCGACTGTCCCTTAAGTTGTCAAGATGTGCAAATTAAATTCGCACATGGTTTTCTTTAAGTTGTGTTTGATTTTTCTTTAAGGATATTTTAGCCTAGGGTTTCTTGGAATATTATAGATTGTACAAAAGTCTTAATTATTGAGTTAAGGAAATATTAAATGAATGAAAGTTTTTTACTTGAAGCAAGAGAGAGTCTTCTTCTTCCCCAAGATGGGTTTGGTGTGAGGCCAAGGGCTTTCTGCGATCTTCTTTATTATTCTTATGTTGGTGCAAAGTATCTTAGACTTCTATTTTGTGTGATTCTATTCTTGTTTAAACCCTAAAGGAACCCTTTTCTTCAATTTATTGCATAAAACTAAATTAGTTGCTGGAATTTTTTTAGAAAACTTTCATGTTATCTTCAAATCGTATTGTTTGAACCTAATCTTAATTTCTTCAAGCCTAATTAATTTTACTCCTTTTTATTTAAAGCCATAATTCCTTCAAATCCTAGATAAGGAATAGAGAGACGTCATTACTGATTGTTGATAAATCTGGGCATCCAACTCAAAACTAATTGGCTATGAATGGAGGGGCCAGGATATTATAAGGGGTGAGACAAGGTTATGATTTACCCAATGTGGGAGTAAACTTCAAAACGCCCCCGCACGTGTTGGTGGGACTGAGCCAATTTACGTGGACAATTGAACTGGGTGACATAGAGTGGAGTAAGAATTGCTCTGATACCATGATAAATCTGTGCATCCAACTCAAAACCAATTGGCTATGAGTGCAGGGGCCCAGGATATTATAAAGGGAGAGGCAAGGCTATGATGTGGGACTAAACTTCAACAATTGTCACTTGATACCCTAAACTAGAGGGAAACCGGGTTCTATAGTTTCCGAATTTAGAAGGGACTAGAGTGCAGGATTGGACACTAAACTGAATCATCCTTTATGACGTTAATGAAATTCATTATTAGTTTTATTTGTTTTAATGGTTAATTTAATGTTTTTGTTGCTCCAAAAATCTTTAATTCAATTTCAATCATCATATTTAGGGTTGAGTCTTTGTCCTGCATTAGGCATGTTTGATGAACAAAAGTGGTTTAAATATCATGGGACCTGGTTTACACTAATGGAGTTATAATGCCGACTGGCACCAGGTGGGTAGCAATAATTGTATTATATTACACACCTTGCAAACCTATCAAACCAACAGGGTAGTATGAATGTAGTGGATAGACACATCGCATTTTAGTGTCTACCAAAATTTCCAATATTATATGATTTTTGTAATTTTCAAATATTTTGAGATTATATTGTGTACATCTGTAGCATCCATATCCTAAAGATGCTAGAATTTTTTTTTTGTTTTGATCGGTAAAAAGTAATATATTAATAACCAGCAAGGCGCTGAAAATAAATAAACTGATACAAAAACAGCAACAGAAAACAGAAGAAGCGAAAAACACAGCCCCAAGGACAGAAGCCACTAAAACCTAACCCGGGTCCCAAGGAGCAGCCTCTTCACCATCAGCCTCATTTCGGCTGGAGACCCATAGGTACATACAGTCCCTTATAGACTTGATAATCATCCCCACCGGTCGCGTCTTGTTTTCAAAGGTCCTTTCATTCCTTTCTAGCCATAAACTCCAACAGACTGCTAAGAACGTGACCCCTCTAGTAGTCCCGCAACTGAGCCTCAAAACTAACCGAAGTCCAAGCCAGGAATTGCTGGGAAGTAGTTGGAGGGGTGACCCAGGCCATACCGAAAAAACTAAGAATCAATCCCCAGACCTTGTAAGTCATCTAATAGTGGAGAAACAGGTGCGCAGGTGACTCATCCTGTTGGTGGCACATTACGCAAAGATTGGGAATCTCCTTTCCCCAACGAATGAGCTAATCGATGGTTAGGACCTTCCCTTTAAACAATGTCCAAGCAAAGAATCTAACCTTTGGAGGGATACCCAATTTCCACAACTTAGCTCCATGAAATTTGATAAGCGGACGACACGTGAGCATCCGATAATACGTCTTCACACTGAAGCAGCCATCTTTGTTTGAACCCCAAAACCTCTGGTCTTGACGTTGCCCATTCGGGAAGACATTATAAATCAAGGACAGCAAATTAGTAAAAGAGACCATCTCCTCGCTCCTTAGAGATCTGCGGGTGGAGACCTCCCATAACCTACCACCACCGGATTCCGAGACAAAATCGCTAATCCACTCCCCCTGGTTGGTGGAGATGGCATAGATGTCCGAAAATGCCACTTTAACACAAACCCCATCCACCAACATATCATCCCAAATTTAATCCGAGAGCCACAACCCCACTTGTACCTAATCCATTAAACATACGAGGACCAAGTTCCGTAGATGGCCTTCCACCAAGCCGAAGTACCTCTGTGTATGACAGTATTGATTCCCCAATTCCCACTAGACTGCCCATACTTCTCAGCCAGCACCACTCTCCAAAGACTTCCTCTTTCACTCTCCAAACCAGCGCACCAGAACCATTTCCCAAGGAGAGCAAGATTGGATCCCTTCAAGCTTCGAATACCTAGACCACTGCAGGACAATGGGAGCTGGCAGGTCTCCCAGCTCACCAGATGGTAGCGTTTGCCTAGACTTGCGCCTTCCCAAAGAAAGTTTCGTTGAATTTGCTCAAGGCGGTGAATAACCCCTGCTGGGCAAAGGAACATCAACATGAAGAATATAGGTAAGCTGGAGAGCATAGATTTAACCAATAGAAGTCGACCCCCACTGCTTAACAATTTACCTTTCCACGTAGACAGCCGCTGGACTACCAGATCCCAAGCCCGTACTGATAATTTTTTGATGCCCAATGGCATCCCCAGATACTTTATAGGAAGCTTCTCAATAGGGCAATTGACAGTAACCGATAATACGTCCATTTGTTGATCCCTAGTACCAATTCCTGCAATGACAGATTTGAGAAGGTTAACCAGTTGACCTGAAATAGCCTCATAAACAATCAGGATGTCAGTCAGATTACTAAACTCTTCCACATCAGCATGCCCGAATAAAATGGTATCGTCAGCATATTGTAGGTGCGAAATAGCCCGACCCTGAGATCCCACCAAAACCCCCGATAGAAGTTGAATCTGCTTCGCTCGCGCTATCTGGCCAGCCAGGGCTTCTCCCACAATGTTGAAAAGGAAAGGGGACAGCGGGTCTCCTTGGCGGAGGCCTCTTGAGCTATTGAAGTACCCAGATGGCGTGCCATTGATTAGGACCGAAAACCATACCGATGAGAAGCAGGCACGCATCCATTTCCTCTAGGTCATCTCGAACCCAAATCTGCCAAGCATATAATCGAGGCAATCCCAGCTAACTCGATCATATGCTTTCTCCATGTCCTCCTTCCATAAGGATGTAGGTCGGTGTGATAGATGAGCAGAACGTAACACCTCATGACCAACCACGACCAGATCAATCAATTGTCTTCCCTGAACAAAAGCTCCCAAGTTATCCGAAATGATCCTACCCATAACCAGTTTGATTCTGTAGGCAAGAACTTTGGAAATTATTTTGTGCAAGCAGTTAAGGAGACTAATCAGCCTGAAGTCAGATATATCCTCAGCTCCACTTTTCTTCGGGATCAGAGTTATGAATGTAGAATTTAAACAACGACCAATGAAACCATTGCCATGGAACTCACCGAAAATATCCATCATCTCCGATTTCAGAATCGGCCAGAAAGCACGACAGAATTCCAGCGTGAAGCTGTCCGAGCTCGGGGATTTATTTTTCCCTCCGCACCTGATAGCCCTCCAAACTTCTTCGTTGAACGGTCACTCCATCCCAGTACTCTCAGCCTCAGAAATGGAATTGAAAGATAGCCCATCCGGAACTGGCTGGATCATGCCTTCGTCCGTGTACAAATTAGAGTAGTAATTCACCACTTTGCGCCGGATCTGCTCCAACTCAAAATACTGAGCCCCATCAACCACGATACTACTCATAAAATTGGACTGTTCTGTGCATTAGCCACCGCATGGAAATACCTTGTATTTTGATCCCCCTCTCGCAGCTACCGAACTTTGGATTTTTGTCGCCAATGCACCTCTTCAACTCTACACTTACCGTTGAACTCCTGCTTTTAAGCGCCCACTCCCATTTTTCCTCCGAGAGATCCCTCAACTCCTCGAGATTATCTATCTCTTTCAGCCGAAGGAGTAAGCCCTCTTCAGCAATCCGCACCAGTCCGTATACCTCTCGATTCCAAACCTTGATGCGCCCCTTCAGTAATTGAAGCTTGGAAGTGAAGCGGTATAAAGCCGTTCCAGTAGGCCCGACTCACTCCACCATAAAGGGACCAACTGTTTGAATTGTTCCTCCAGAAGCCACATATTCTTGAATTGAAACAGGGCCAGACCTCTCCCCCTAGTCTCACACGTCAATGAGATAGGACGGTGGTTCGACACCGCTCTGGCAAGGCCTTCAGTTCTAGCCGTCAAAAATAAATCCATCCATTCCGTAGTGCATAGGAAACGATCCAGCCGGCCGAAAGAGGGATTATCCTGCAGATTCGACTAGGTGAAATTTGCTCCCGTGAGAGGCAAATCCATCAGCTCCCAATCTGAAATGAAATTATTAAAATCTCTCATCACCCCCCTATCTGGCAGACCACCTCTTTTCTCATGCACCCATCCAATAGCATTGAAATCCCCTCCCAAGCAATGTGGGTGCTCCCACCTAGCAGAAATGTTAGCCATTTCGAAACAGAACTCACCACATAGTCTCTCGATCGATGGCCCATAGATTCCAGAGAAAGTTCATACTTTGTCTGTGTCCCTGTCCTGAAGCACCATCGAGACCGAGAAATGGGCCACCTCGTCGTCCAATTTCTCGAACATGGCCGAATCCCATGCTACCAGAATACCACTCGAGGCCACCACTGATACAGAGACCACTGCAAACCAACCTATCTACAGTCCACCTGGAAGCACCTGCCAGCTGTCGCCCGTCGGTATAGCGATGGACACGTGTCTCCAAAGGATAGCTTCCATACAAGTCACAGGTCGTATGCTCAAGGAAGCTATGAGAATCATGAAATAAAGGTAAATCAACAGTATCAGAATCGCCACGCGTCACAGTGGTAGCGCTCACCCGGGTCACCGTGACCGAATCTCGAGAAGAAATAAGAGAGACGGATCCAAGTTAGCCACGTGTCAAAGAGAAGACACGAAAGTCAAACCTCGAAAGAGAAACCCTGCCATGGTTTCCTGAGATCGGAAGCTGGTTTTCGAAAACCACTGAAGAGCCACGTGTCTCGATCTCCAAAAGCCTCGAAGCCCTCCACCCTCTGCCTCGCCTCCTATAAAAGACCAGAAACTTCCTTTTACCACCTATGGTCGCATTCCTCTTTAGGCAAGACAGCCTCTCTGTCTCCATCGGATCCCACCGACCAGGCTCCTCATCTACCATCACAGCAGGAAACCAGGTCTGCCCACCAACCGCCACAGGTGCCGACTGACAGGCAAAGCCGGAGTACGACGGAACGATAGTCGTTGAGCCTCTCAACAGTAAGAGATCAGATTCCATGTAACATGATTGAATCTGGCAAATATCTAGTGCCGCTGGTTGTCCCCTCCCACGGGAATCATCTTTATCCCCTTCAATGAGCTGCAGGCGACAGCACTCGTCTAAAATTTCTCCGTCTTCAAGTTCAGCCATTAGAGGATGAGTGATCCAAGCAGAGCTCGGGGCACCATGAAGCCCCGCCGGTCAGGACGGCCCCCACTGTTCCCCCCTTCGATGAGGCGGGTTCGCGGTCAAGCTCCCCTCCGGACTTCTCATCGTTGGCCTACCTGGCCATTCCACCCAGTCCCTGACTAGTTCGATCTCCGGCGAGACTTCTTTTGCAGAACCACAAAATACGTCTGCGTCGGAGTTCCGGGGCCGTAAGGTTACATCGCCCGACTGCTGAGGGACAACAACCCTCTCCATCAACGCCACTTCTATGAAGACTCGGAATTTTTGGCCGCCGACGCAGACCTCACAGCATCTGGGGATGTGCTCCAACCAGTCAATAGCAACGAGAATCCGGGCAGCACTCGTGCTCCAGAGGTCGTCCGACCTTCGGTCCACCAGGATGAACCTACCACATCTGTCTCCGATCCCCTTGAGTACTTCAGGGGACCATGCATGGAGCGGTAGACCCAGCACCCGAATCCAAACCCCTCCTCCCCGCCGATGAAGAAGGAGATCACCAACTGCCGGATCCCAAATCCCACACACTCAACCGGGATCCCATCGATGTGAAGCAGTTTTATTTTGCAAAAATCTCTTGCCACCTCCTCCGACCCAAACCGCAGTAGGAACTTAGTATCAAGAATAGTGGATAGACTAGGTCTAGCTGAAACTTCCCATGTAATTTGAACCCATCTGTGTAAATGGAACAGTGTTACTGTATCTCTGTCAGTGTAAAGAACAACCCAATAGTTTCGAAGATTTTTGGCAAGGAAAAGAAACTGCGGAGAATCGAACTTGAGTTCAGCCGTACCAACTCTCAGTTCCGGCAATCTGGAGGCCTCATCTACGGTTGACAATGAGCAGCCTAATTCTCAGTTATCTTTCAGTCCTTTCACCACAATCTCAGTAAAAGAGACATTGTTCCGTCGAGTGCCCGAATTTATAAAACCAGCATTTACCTTATGGAATCTTTTGCCAGTAATAGACCATCCCCGACGTAAATCACGGAAATGTGCACCATTAATGACCGATTGATTAGCATTACCTTCCCGGGGAATACGAGCATCAACGGACTTAACCATCACACCATCGACTCTGCTCGCATTGCACCCGTGTCGGTGGCATATCGACCGACATCGGAAATTCACATTCCGACAGCGGTCACAAATCCAATCTCTCAATCTTAACACCAAAACTGGTCGTTCGACACCCATCGAACTTTTTTTGGATTCAAAACTTTCACAACCGACATGACTTCAACAGTACATTAAAGATGCTACAATTTTTAAAGAACGCATATACAGTGAATGACCTAATCACCAACACACAACATGCAAGTTGTGTGCCACTTAGACCTTCAGACTCTCACAGACTTAAAGAAAATGGAGTTTGCACACGTTTCAGAGTTCGTGAGGCCCAGGGCTCATATGCTGTGAGCCGTTGATAGGGTTAGTTGATCCATGTTAGCTTACTTGTAAAAGTTCACAAGCTTACTAAATCAAAACTTACTCCAAAAAAATAAGTTGAACAAAACCTTAAATTTTAAAAAAACATTGTCCAATATATACCTTTATAAGACTAAAACATTAGAAAGCTAATCCAACATATGGTACGTTGCTGAGGTTATCCTATCCAATTTTAGTATACATGCAACATATGGTGTAGTTGCATAAAGTGAAAATGGGAATATATGTGGCTTCGGGGTTGGGGGTGAGGAAAAGAATTTCTCATGATTTTCATGAAACACAAAGCAGGGGTACCTAGGAAGAGTCTATACAAAATAATATAAAAATTAGTCAGATATCTTCTATAATCAACAGATTGTAGAAATTAATTCATCTATAATTGTATTTAACTATATATCAAAATTAAGAATCTATAAATTGTATTTGACTATATATCAACCCTAATTTCTCCCACCTCTCTTCTTCTCCCTCTTCACCTTCTCCTACAAACCTAACCCTAATTTCTCAACTAATCTCATCTTGCTACACATCCTAATGACACACTAGCCAACAACAATATGGGTATGGCCATAAGGTCAAAATAACAACCCTTAAATATCAATATTAACATGAGTACGAAATACTCATAGGTTAATGGGTGAGTCGTGCCTGGTAGTACGGGCGGGCGATTGGGTTTGTGCTCGGTGCCGGAACGTCAACTTTCGACGCCGGGTGGTTTGTCACCGATACGGTTGTGATTCTCCTAGAGCTTTGGGTTTGGTGGTTAAGGCAGGGGAAGATTGGGTCCCCAAGTCGAGCAAGTTGAAGCAACCTATTCTTACAGAATCGCAGCTGGGTGATTTGCAGCGAGGGTGATCCATTGCTGGAAAGGCTTACAGGAAGGTAAAGGTTATGGCTAACGACCCAGTTCGATGCCAGCCCGTGTTGGATGTAGTGGGTACGGTCAGCCATGGTCTCGGGGATTTCGCCGGGGATATCGAACTTGTGAAGCCAAGTTGCGGAAGGCTAACTTTTGATTCTTCACAACTCCGGTCTCTTGATGTTAATCTACGTAGCTATTGGGTGATTCTTTTTGCTAATACGGATGCATTATCTTTATTACAAGTTCTTCAATGGATTACATACAGGTGGCAAGCTACTGAGAGACCTACGGTCTCTGCTATTTCTACGACTAAGTTCCTTTTGCAGTTTGGATCGGAGAAGGATGCTACCGATATTTGCCAATTTAAACACTTCTATATTCACAATTGCCCTGTGGTCTGCCGGCCATGGGAGCCGACGGTAGGAGATCTTCAGGTCGATCGAGAAAGCCATGGGGTGTGGATTCGCGTTTTTGGGCTACTGGTGCATGCTTGGACCCCGGAGGTTTTCCGTGGGATCGGCGCGGTGGATTCATTCGGGTCGATAGGCGTACGGCCGATATCTGGGATACAAGCCATGTCAAAATCCTGGTTGGGATTGACTCGCTAGAAGGCATCCCCAGGGTCTGCGATGTCTTGATTGGCGGCCAGATGTTGCAGCTCTTCATAAAGGTCGCGTGGCTGGAGAGGGTCCTCTTGCTGCATCAGCCGGAAGGAACCAAGGGGCCCCGGGATATTGGCATCGGCTGCCTCAATGATTCCATAGTAGAAGCTCATTCGCTGCTCAACCCATCTGGTCGGAGGGTGGTGGGGTCCGGCGAGATGCCGGCACGACGCTCGACGGGGTGTTCGGCCCCATTCCCGCCGCTCAGCTTGCGGCCTCACGGGGTCATGACCTTGTCGGGGATGGACGGTGCGATCTTCGGACTCACGGAACTGGCTCATGGTTTACCAGCTGGTGCTGATGAGGTGCCGGTTGGGGAGGTGATTCCGTTCGACAAGGACTCGTCTACTGCCGTTGGGGTCGATCCTACGGCTACCACACCGTTGTCGTCTTCTACGGCTATGATTTCCTCGTACAATGAAGCTGATTTCGTACACCTGCACTGGCAAGGGTTGGTGAGGGATGGGAGATGCAGGAGACAAAGGACGAGGATGGGTAGCATACGTGAGATTCGATGGCGACCGAAGCTGCTGGTTTCCACTTCTGTGAAAAGGGTTATGTCCGGTGTAAAGGGTTTAGGGTTTATAGTCGAAGAAGAAGGGTTTGGAGGGTGCCTCGGGGTGTGATGTGTGCTGGGAGGACGGCACGTGGTCCTTACACTGACCCTTCTCGAAGTCTTTTGGGGTCTATGTCTCAAGTGCTAGGCCCACGTGACCAGGTGATGGTAGTGAGCGACGCGTGGAGGGATATCGGAGGGGGGTCGCTGTTGGGGGCCAGCTGGCGACAGGTCTGCTATGGGCTTGTGCTTCGAAGGCTCGGGGGAGCATCTTCCTCCTGTCGGGTCTGGATTAGGATTGCTTACCTATCCGTCGAGGCAGGCTCACTAGTCCGGGGCTGTCTTCTGAGGGGCCTTTTCGTCCATCAAGGTAAGTCGTTGGGGGGCAGAGAAGGAAATAGGTGGGATGGTTCTGCTGGGAGGTCTCGGATATTTCCCAACCACTGTGGGTCTTCTCTGGCGGGACCGTCAAGTAGCAGAGTTGATGGCCAAGGTGTCTTGCCAGGGGTGGTTGCGGGGTTGAGAGCTGGATGTGATGAGGAGTCTTTTGACCGTCGGATGGTGGGGTTGTCGGTGTTGTTTGGGGAGGAGGTGGGGAGTCACGTGGACTGTGGAGGCCAATACGTGGCCATTGGTGGTGTCGATGGGAATGGGTTGTTAAGGGTCTGAGTTGTCTGAAGATATCGACCGTCTGATTGCCCTAGGTCGTAATCTCGAGATGTCTTTTATAGGGCCTAAGGAGGAGCTGCGGAAGGTGTTACAGACTACTCTGCTCGGCTGTCAGGGGATTAAGCGCAAGCGGCGAGGAGGGGTGCGAGAACTTGCGCGATTGAAATGGCAAATGTCAGATGGGAGAGGGCTGGGGGGAGTGTAAGTTCCACTCCTATTATGGGCGGGCTTCATCCGGTTTGTTTATGAAGATGTTTTCATGGAATGTGAGGGGCATTTGTGATAGGAATAAATGGGCTGGGGTTAAACATGTCATTGCGACATTTAAACCAGCCATTGTTATCCTTCAGGAGACCAAATGGGGCAGCAGCGATAGGAGGAGAGTTATGTCGGTCCTAGGTGGTGACAATTGGGATTGGATTGGTGTGGATTCTATCGGGGAGTCGGGTGGGATTCTGGTGGCCTGGTCATTGGTCCTCTTCGACAAGGTGGATGAGGAAGTGGGCCTATATTTGGCGGCTGTGGTGCTCCGGGATAAGGTGGCGGGTACTCAGTGGATGTTTGCGGAGATTTATGGCCCGTCTGTGGACCGTGACCGGGGGGACTTTTGGTTTGAGCTGGCTGCCCTGGCTGCTAGTTGGGAGCTCCCCTTTTGCCTGGCTGGGGATTTTAATGCGATCCGGTGGGGTTTTGAAAAATAGGGAGAGCCGCCGGATTTGGGAGTTATGCGGGATTTCAATTCCTTCATATCAGAGTGGGGGTTAATGGGCGTCCCATTAATTGGCGCGCGATTCACTTGATCTAACCTCCAGGATAATCTTTCGCTTAACAGGATAGATAGGTTCTTGTGCACTATGGATTGGTTGGACATGTTTCCCGGGGCTCACCTAGAAGCTTTTGCTCGGGCCGTTTCGGGCCATCGACCTCTTGTGCTGATTTGTGATTCCAGGGGAAATGGGCCTGCTCCCTTCCGGTTTGAAAGCATGTGGCTGCTGGATGGATCCTTTCGGGAGAAGGTGCAGGGATGGTGGTGTAAACCGGTGAGGCCGGGGACTACTGCGTTTCGGTTTATATCCAAGCTTCGTCGCTTAAAGGACAATATTAGGATTTGGAATCGGGAGGAGTATGGTCGGGTTCACGTCAACAAGGAGAGGTTGCTCGTGAAATTGAAGGAGCTGGACTGCTTAGAAGAGGACCGAGTCCTCACGAATGAGGAGACAGAGAACAGGTACCGGTTTAAGATGGAGTTCAACAATACGTGTAAGGCCGAAGAAGTCCTTTGGATGCAGAAAGCCAAGGTTAGATGGTTTAAGGAAGGGGACGCTAACTCTAAGTACTTCCATGTTGTTGCCAATGCCAAAAATAGCACGAAGTATATTGGCAGTATTGTCGTCGATAGGACGCTGCGCTCGGGAGACGACCAGGTTCGTGAGAGTGTTGTGGAATTTTACAAGCGGTTGTATACGAAGGAGGGGTTGCCGAGACATTAGCTGGATGGGCTTCCTTTTAAGTCTATCTCGGAGGAGGTGAGTAGGGGGCTGGAGGGCTGGTTTACCGAGGAGGAGGTGTGGCAGGCGATTAAGAGTTGGGGTAGGAACAAGGCGCCGGGTCCGGATGGTTTTATCATGGAGTTTTATCGTGCTTGTTGGTCGACTATCAAGGGCGATCTGATGGATGCTATGAGTGAATTTCACAATTCCGGGTTTATTGGAAGGGCCTTGAACTCCACCTTCATTACACTCATCCCTAAAACTTGTGGGGCTAAGAATATATTTGATTACCGCCCGATCAGTCTCACCAATTGCTTGTACAAGATCGTATCGAAGGTGCTCGCTAATAGGCTAAGACTGGTGATGAGCACCATTATTTCCGGGAATCAAGGGGCCTTTGTTCATGGTCGGCATTTAATTGATCTTGTTGCGGACGCTCACGAGACCATTCATTCGGCTCACATCCAGCGGCTCCCGGCTGCGATTTGGAAGGTCGATATGGAGAAAGCGTATGATCGGGTCAATTGGGAGAATCTTGATTATATGTTACATCGTTTGGGGTTCGGCGTGACTTGGCTGAAGTGGATGCGGGGCTGTTATTCCACTTTGTGGTTCTCAGTGATGATAAACGGTACTCCGGCTGAGTATTTCAAAAGCTCTAGGGGGATCAGGCAGGGGGACCCTCTTTCCCCTTTCATCTTTATTATGGTTGGGGAGGCGTTAACGGGGCTGATGACGCGTGCCAGGGAGTTGCAGCTGATTTCCGGAGTGCAAGTGGGGGTCAAGGGAAGGTTCATCTCGCATCTGCAATTTGCTGATGACACAATCTTATTTGGGAAGGCTGATGTCTCAGAGTTTAGTGCGCTTACCGGGGTTCTTTCGGTGTATGAGGCAGTGTCGGGGCAGCGGATTAATTTCCACAAGCTTGTTGTTACCGGGATTGACGTTGAAGATTCTACAGTTCAGGATTTGGCGGATACGGTCAGCTGTGCTACCGAGAAGTTGCCTATTAAGTATCTCGGGTTGCCCCTTGGGTTGAGGAAGCCCACGGCCCGTGACTGGCTTCCGATGGTGCAAAGGTTTGAACAGCGGCTTTCATCCTGGAAAGGGAAGTTGTTAAGCAGTGGCGGCAGGTTGATTCTTATCAAAGCAGTGTTGTCTTCGATGCCTATTTTTTTCATGGCTATGTTTAGATGCCCTGTGGAGATTGTCAACCGGTTAGAGCAAATCCAGCGGTCATTTCTTTGGGAGGGATCAGGTTTGCATAGAAGATATCATCTGGTTAATTGGGACTATTGTTAATTGTCGGTCTCGTGTGGTGGTTTGGGAATCCGTAGCTTAAAGTGGACTAATCTGGCTTTGCTTGGCAAATGGCACTGGAGAGCGGAGAGGGCTGAGGAGAGGGACAATTTATGGTGGTTGGTGCTGGCCGAGAAATATGGTATCTCTCCAGGTGGGTGGGGAATTTGCCCCACGGCTCACAAAGGGACCTCTGTGTGGTGGCAAAGTGTTTACAGTACTTGGGGGAGGTTTGCTAAGGGCCTGCGTTATCGGTGGGGATGTGGCAACCGCATCAGGTTCTAGGAGGATGTTTGGGTCGACGGGGCTCCCCTTAAGGATGCCTTCCCAACGATATTCATCATTTCTTCGAATCTGGGGGGCATGATCGACGAATTCATGTCACATACACAGGGAGGGGCTGTTTGGGAGGTTGGCACAAGAAGGGCATTGAGGGATAGTGAGTTTGTTTGTTTTGTGGATCTAATGCTGAGGAAATATGAGCTGCAGCGGGACCCTCATGGGCAAGATCTGCGAGTTTGGGCCCCTAGCAGGGACGGAAAATTTAGTGTCAAATCTTGTTATGGACTGCTGTCGCGGCAGCCACTCACTATCTTCGATGGTAAATGGTTGTGGAGGCTATCTATTCCGCTGAAGATTCAGTTTTTTGGATGGACGCTTTGCAAGGAGAGGATCCTTACCAGGGATTTGCTGATTCGGAGGGGGCTCAATGTCCAGAATTCTTGCGTGATGTGTACTGATGGTGAGGAGTCTGCTGCCCATCTCTTCCTGCATTGCAAGTTTGCCTCCGAGGTTTGGACGGTTATGTATAAGGCGTTTGGAGTTAGATGGGTAGTGCCGGAGACACCATACCAGCAGGTGTTGAGTTGGGCGGGTGTAAAGGTTGAGGGGGATAGTGGGGAGTACTGGTGCGCGTCCTTGTTAGTTGTTTTCTGGTGTTTATGGTGTGAACGGAATGCCAAGATCTTCGAGAATAAGAGAACCTGTGGGGATGGTCGTTAAGGCGGTCACGGACTTGGTGAGGTTTTGGGTGACGAGAGGTGGGGTTGACGGGAGCTGCACTGCCTTCTCGTGGGATCCGGGTTGAGTGTGGCCCACGTTGGCTGCGGTGTGTGTCGATGTTGTATTTTTGGTTTTTCTCTCTTTCGCTTTTTCCGGTTTTTGATTTCTGTATACCAGGGTTGTATTGTCTTTCAGCGTCTTACTGTTTTTAATATAATCTCTATTAACGATCAAAAAAAATAAATTGTGGAAAGAGGCCCCAGAGATATGGGTTGGAATGCATGGTGGATCCATGCATTCGAATCAGGTTGGGTCCACGCCGCACCCATACAAGGGATCTGGTACCATGGTAACTTACCCGAGGATGATCAGAGGCCACCCAAAAAATTTGGACATGATCTGATGTATATCTACCATCCAAAATGTGGTCAAAGGGGAAAAAATTCAATGCACAAGAATGTGTAGGGCAGTATATAAACTTTGACCACAGTTTTGACCCCCAAAAAAATTAAGTTTTTAAAACTTTTTTTAATAAATCGAATGCCATGTGACACATGATCCCAAGAGGGGTGTTGTTTTGTGATCACGTGCCATGTGGCATGTGATCTAGGATTAGAGTGCATGAGTTCATCCATGCACTCCAACCCATATACCCTTTTTCCTTGTGGAAGAGGCCTAAGCCTAGGGATTTGGGTTGGAATGCATGGTGGATCCATGCATTTGAATCAGGTGGGGTCCACGCCGCACCCAAACAAGGGATCAGGTACCACGGTAACTTGCCCGAGGATGATCAGAGGTCACCGAAAAATTTTGGACATGGTATGATGTATATCTACTGCCCAAAATGTGGTCAAAGGAGAAAATTCAGTGCACCAAAGTGTGTGGAGCAGTATATAAACTTTGACCACTATTTTGACCACCAAAAAAATTTAATTTTTAAAACTTTTTGAATAAATCTCATGCCATGTGACACATGATCCCAAGAGGGGTCTTATTTTGGGATCACGTGCCATGTGACATGTGATCTAGGATTTGAGTGTATGAGTTCATCCATGCACTCCAACCCATATACCCTTTTTCCTTGTGGGAGAGGCCCAGGGATATGGGTTGAAATCATTGTTGTCAAAAGCAATCGCATAATCGCATATGTGATCCTACAGGGTATTATCGCACATGCCATGATGGCATATGCGATCTGGAATGTATGCGATCGCATACACCTCCAATGGTCATAAATATGACTGTTGGAGTTTTTTTTTACATTTTAGGCTTCCCCAAAGCCTATAAATAGGAGATTCCTCTTCCTAATCCATACCACATCCATCCAAGGTATGATTTTTGTCACTTTGGTCTCTTTTTTGAGTTTTTAGTACTCTCTTTCTCTCTATTTCTCTCTCTCTTTTTCTTAAATCTTTGTTCATAATTTTTTTGCTCTCTTTTATGGGTTATCTACTTATCTTATATGCTTTTATTCCGTATTCTAGACCCTACAAAATCAATGGAGCACAAAATTAACCAAAACATATATTATATACTTTTGGGAATTTTTTGGGATTTTTTAGAACTTTTGGGGATTTTGTTGGGTTTTTTTGAAAAAAAAAAAAAAATTATGTCATTGCATAATCGCATATACGATGGCACTATGCCATCGCATAGCATCGCATATGCGATTTGACAACAATGGTTGGAATGCATGGTGGATCCATGCATTTGAATAAGGTGGGGTCCACGTCGCACCCACACAAGGGATCAGGTACCACAGAAACTTGCCCGAGGACGATCAGGAAATAACAAAGCCAATAAATAATCCACCAATGGCTGAGTTAAATGTGATTAACCATAGTTGGTGGTATGAGCAAGGGCAGTTGGGAAGTGAAACAACACGATGGGATGTTCTAAAAAGAGTATGTTGTGTTTCCATGCATTATTCGAATGTTCTATAAGAATTTTTTGGATGTCAAGAATGATGACAAGTGCCATGTTTGGAGATTGCATTCAGTGAGGAGTGTTTTGGAAACCTTGATGGGGTATGGATGATAGCATTTCCTTCTCCAATGCCTTGCCTTCTTGATCATTAGGGTTGTCCCAACCAGAGGTCGATTATGGAAGTCATGTCCAAAGACCATCACTTTTTTTTTTGGATTTCCATAGGCCATCAGTTGTGCATTTAAAAGGAGAGAAACAATACGATGTTCTAAAAATGTTTGCAGTGTTTTTGTTCATTATTGATATGTTCTATGAGATTGTTTTTATGTCAAGATTGATGACAACTTCCCTGTTTGGAGGTTGCGTTTAATGAGAAGAGTTGCGAAAAAATGATCAAGGTTTAGAACTGTTTTCCATAGGGAAATTTAAAAATATTTTTTATGGAATCTGTTTAGTAATCCAGGACCTAGCAGGCATGGGGGGCATAATTCAAGATCAAATGGGCCCACTCAATTACTCCTACTAGGGTCACTTCAGTGTTTGTAACCCAACCGTACCCAAAGTTCGAGCTGTGATCCATGGATGGAGGATAGCCACTTCTCAATTCCCAATCCTGTTATTGCTAAAGCAACTCTTCAAATATCATGAATTAGATGAATAAAAGACAATTATTGGTAAATTGAAATGACGACATTCTAGACCTTTGTGAGGGCTTGCACTCTTTTGCTGTCATGTTAAGCGTACTTATTGATCAACTCTTTAGCTAGAGGGGTGTGGAAGCTTTATTTTCCCTTTTCAGAAAAATAATAGAGAGGGTGTGGGAGGACCTTCTTTAGTTATTGGAACAAAATTTTGTTGCCTTTTACTATTTTGCAGTCAATGAAATGTCTAGTAATATCCTTGCTGATGCATTGCTCTTTTCCTTCATATCTTTATTGTTTCCAAATATTTTTTGTATTTTATTTTTTATCGGTAAATAATTTCATAAATCAAAACAAAATTACAGTGGATCAAGCCAGTCGAGCGAGAAGCTCAACTGGTAAGAAAAAAATGAAAGCAACTTTGTTAATACAATTGTTCATACATTTTCCTTATGATAAAACAAATGTTAATACATGCATATATAATTAGAAGGCAGTCAAAGACAAAATCACTCCTTAAGCCTTAATCAAGTCAAACAAATATTAATTAAATGAGGTCGACTCCTATGACTGCCTTTAAACATATAAGCCCATGATTGTTCCACTTGCAGGCCACATGGCACACACGTTTGATCAATCCAAGTAGGTCAACTAGCAAGCCATCATTGAAACATGTCTCAGCCAAAAAATACGCCTATTAGAGGATTCTAAGTTTCTAAACATCCGATTGGTGCACTTTAATCCTGACCATTAAGAAATAGGAACAACCATTCATTTTAGACTGCATAGATTGAATGGTTCAGATCCTCCAATGAAAGTGATTTTTGGGGTCATTTTAGTTCAATATATGAACTACCATGTTGATGCCTTGGATTGATGAAAGCCAACTACCACACGGCCCAATCAGTGCACGTTTATGTCTGTTTAACAATGGTCATGTGCCGTTATTCTTAATTAAATATATAGATAATTATAAAGCGTGTTTAAATACAAAAAAGGGGAAATATGAAAAATATAATAAAATAGATAGCCCCTGCTCATTTGAATCGTCACGAGCCCGAAAGCATACTGGCAGTTTGAGTCGCGAAAGGGCCACTTGCTTCATATATGTGGATTCCTTTTCATATTCATTTCTCTTTTTTTATCCAATTGTTCATTCCTGGGAAGAGGAAGAAGCAGATAGAGCAAAGGCCTCCTCTTTCCGTCCACTCTTCCTGAAGTGAGCGAATTGCATGTAGCTAGAAGTAGGGGTTTATAGTTTAATTGGTTGAAACGTACCACTCTTAACGGTGATATTTTGCAATAAATGTATTGGAAAGCTCAAAGTAAATGCAAAAAACAGAAGCACATGGCAAGGCAGAATGCCCATGGTGACTAAAACTTGAGAAAGCCATGGTCCTAGCCCCGAAAGTTAACACTATTAAAACATAAAAATTCCATTCATGCACTTTTAGTGTCACATTCTACCCCAAAATAATACTTGTTATGCGAAAAAGGTAAAAGTAACATAATTACGGCTTTATCTTTATGGTTACTGCAAAGTTTATAATTCATTGCTGGACTAGTAATCAGTTGAGTGCATTAATGAATCCAAAGAAATCAGTGACCTTATAGCACTATATAAGATAAATGTATAAATATAAGCTTCACTCTAATTTTATAGGATTTCTGGATAATCTTCTTAAGTCTCAAGATCCAAAATATCTCAGAAATTAATCCATCTTGTAAGCTAATAATTGGAAGTATATTCCTGACTTTCTATTTTTCAAAGAAAATCACCATTTTTTATTAATTCAAAAATAATAAATAATTAAATACCCTTGGTAATCAGCATCTCCTACTCTAAGGACTTACTAGGTTTTGTTTCAGATGGAAGACTTAACAGAAGAAAACTGAGATTCTAATGATATATTTATCTAAGAGAGATGGCATTGTCTGTGTTGGGGGGGGGGGGGGGGGGGGAAGAGGAAGGTGTTTTCCAAGAGCTTGCCTTCCTATGCAAGTAAAAAGTGAGAATATTTAGTGGTTAAAAATAGTAGATCACTAACAACAGGACGTAGGTTAAAGATTAAATTAGAAATAGGATTAGATAGGAAGGAGGGATACCTATTAAGTTTTACATTGGATTACATTTAAAGAATCCCCCTCAATCTAAATAAGGCTATTGTCCATTCTTAGGACCTCCATTTCCATGGTACAGGACCTACAGGATATCAAGTGAAAAATTCAATCATTTATATGAAAAATGAAAATCTTAGGACCTCGGTTTTCATGGTAAAGGATATCAAGCAAAGAAATCAAATAAGCATGCATTCAAACAGTGACAAAGCATATAGGAAAACCATATGCACAGAAAGAAGAAACTCACAATGCACGATTACTTTATCTGGGAGCTTCTTCACAAACTGTTCTGCAGCATATCTCCAATCTTTAGCACTGAAAACATGTAGAAGCAAGTAGATAAGCGGAAGACGAAAAATAGTGCCTCTCTATTATGCACAAAAGAAGGGTCGCATCTCTAAGTAAAGCATGTTGCAAACAAAACCATGTATCCAGGAGAAACCAACTTTAACAAAGAGCTGTACAGGTATTAGGTACCCGACCTGAGTGCCAGTGGCAGCACTCGGGTCAGTCTCCTTCCATCCAGATGCTCAAGCTTTGGAACAAGCACTGCCATTTATGAGCACGATCAGTGAAAGTTCGCTTTTGATATTCACTGATTTGGCGGCCATAAACATCAGCGTGATAATCAAGATTATTGGTTTGAGATTGACCGGAGTGCCACTGTTGGCACTTGGATCTGGTACCCTATACTAAGTTTTTAACAACGTGCAATGTCAGAGCATTGGATCCATCCCATATATGTCCACATAACCATTAGTAAAAGAAGCAGTTCTTTTTTCTCATCTTGTATTGTGTGCATGTACATGGATAAACTTGAAGCTATAACAAACAGATAAAATAACCTAAAAGAAGTCCCCTGGTTTGGGTTTATTAACAAAAAAAATGGAGAAGAGAGAGACAAAAATGGACTACATAGTTAATAACTTGGATAAAGTGAGTTATATGATACGGCCCTATACAGGGCAACTAAGTACAAAGCTGGCGGGGTCGCCAACTACATGGACATCGGTTTTGGACCACATAGGTTCTACCGGCATCAAAAGAAACGAAGAAGCCCGAGTATCACAGCTTCAAGGAAGAAAATGAGGCACAAACCGTCATCAGGTAATGGGCGCCCGTAGGTTCTTGACGGACGTCCGTAAATTGGAGACCCCGCTATTTAATGCACAAAGGACATCCGTGACCATCACAGACGTCCATGCTTTCGGATTCCGTAGACGACAGACGTCCGTGACCTCAGGACGGACGTCCATGGAGATTTCCACCAAGCGAGGGAAATTTTTATTTTTCTGCGAAAATTTACCTTTTTAGGCTTTTATTATTTTAAGACTCTTTTAATTTGAGTTATTAGTTGGTTGCCTATTTAAAGAGGCTTGTAAACACGATCTAGTTAGTTTTTGAAATATATTGAATGAGCTTTTGCTTGAATGGAAAGATTCTTCTTCCCCGTGATGGGTTTGGTGTGAGGCCAAGGGAGTGATTTTCATTTATCATCTTCTTTATCTTTTATTATCTTTTCTATCTATCTATCTCTATTCTATCTTACAAACCTTGATCTATTTTTGTTCATCTATTATGAAACCCTAGTTTTCGCCTGAAGCCTTAAATCTACCCAGTCCCACAACCCTAGTGAGAACTAGCAACTCCACATCGGATTAACGACGAACGCCCAAGCCTGGAAAGCTAGAGTCCTATATCTCTAAGCCCGATCTGGTCGTAAAGCTAACGGAACTCCGCATCGGACTGGACCCTATCCGGATCTCGTGTGATTTGCCTACCAAAATTCCCAGAACCCTAAGGTATTGAGATAATTTTGTGATTAAGGTTGATTTAATCTTTTTTAATTTTGGCAAAAATCAGTAAATCATCATGCACGCATTTTAGGGTTGTCGTCCTGTGTCAGTCTTGGTATTAGAGACTTAGTGACGGGGACGCCGACATTGTGGACATACATTGACCATATCGTGTACCGACGCCTAAGAAGCGGAATGTAAACTAGAACTGTGCTTAAGAGAAGCGTAATCACAGATTGAGCAATGCGCAGTCGATCGAACGATCCCATACTTCGATCGATTGACTGTGGTTAGTGAAAACTCATTTTGGCAAAGTTATATATATATGTTTCGATCGATTGAGCATCTTTTCGATCGATTGATTAGTAACCTGAGAGCTATATTTTATATATATATGCTCGATCGATCGATGTTGTGCATCGATTGATCGATTTTTCGCGAAAAGGGGTTTTCGTCAGAATTCAAAGTTAAGTTTTATAGGCATACTTCGTCTTTTTTTTTAGTATTTGTTTTAGAGGCCTCCTATACAAGGTCTTTTAATAAACAATTTAAGGAGTTTTGGATTAATGAAAAGAGCTTTTGCTTTGGAACTTGAGATGAGTTTCTTCGAAATTAAATCTTCTTCCTGAGAAGGGTTTGGTGTGAAGCCAAGGGTGCAAAGCCCACGATCTATTTCTCGAGAAGGGTTTGGTGTGAAGCCAGGGTGTGAAGCCCACAATCTATCTTCTATCTATTTCTTTGATTTCCTAATTGTTCTGCTTGCGTACTGATCTCAACCAACCATATTTCAACCCTTACCTTGCGATCTTTTCAACGCCCACAAACCCTAAATCCAGCCATCATCTTAATATCCCGAAATCCTAAACCCTAGCATTCACCTAAACCGTTATATCAATTCGTCTCCGCGAACCCTAGATCGAACCGGCGACTTCATCATTGATCTACGAGTGAGCCCTAATCTAGAAGCGGCTAAAGTTCTACCTCTAGGATCTTCCTTCCGCGAAGCTAACGGATCTAATGCAACGGACCGGACCCTACCCGAATCACCATGCGATCATCCAAATGGAAAACTACGAAACCCTAAGGTATACGCGTTATTTTCAAATTCATTGTTCAAATTATTTTAGTTTAATTTCGGCAATTAATTAAATCATAGCATTCACGTAGTTTAGGGTTCTGTCCGCCACCCGCGTCACTTAGGTTTCTAGGTTAGGACATAATTGCTTGTCATATTTATTTCTGTTGCATTATTTTCTTTTGTGAGTCCATATTGCATTCCATATTAGAACCCTAATAGACATTTGTGATCACCATGGACTCGAATGAGATTCTCGATACTCTTAGAGGTATGCGAGAAGAGTTGGGTGCAATTAATGAGTGGCTGAATACCATAGAGCAAGCCCATGCAACCTTAGGGGCTTCTAATGGTAGGTTGCATGATCGAATCAACCAATTAGATGGGTTTGATGAACACCATCATCAGCGTCGAGAGCGTGAAGGTCCGCACTTTGAACGCAATGGTCGCCAAGATGATCAGAACCGGAATCGTAGAGATCATCGTGGAGCAAGGATCAAAATTTCAGCCGAAATGACTGAAATTTCGATCAATTTTGTATGGGGATCAAATTTTCAGCCGAAATTTCACTTTCGGTCCTCTCCAAAATGAGAACCGAAATTTTGATCCTTGTCGTGGAGATGACTACGACCCCGATGTGAAACTCCTTAAGAATGTCTGAGTTGAGTTCCCAACCTTCAATGGAAGAATGGACCCTAAAGTCTTCCTCGATTGGCTTTCCGACATGGACCAATGTTTTGATTGGTATGGCATGAGTGACGACCATTGTGTCAGGCTTGCTAAGATGAAATTAATTGGGCAAGCTTGACTCTTCTGGGTCAATGTTAAGCGCATAAGGGTGAATGCGGGTTATCCTCCCATTACCCGTTGGGACAACATGAAGGTACAACTTACTAGAAGTATGTTCCTTTATCATACCACCAACGCCTCCTCGACCAGTGGCAAAATTTACGCCAAGGTGGTATGCTCGTAACCGAGTACATTGACAAGTTCGAAGAGTTCATGATGAGGGCCAAGGTATCGGAATATCCTGAAATCACTCTCTAGATTCCGCACCGGATTGCGAATTGATTTGCAAAAAAAGTTGATTTCTCACCCCGTGGAAACTCTTGATAGATGTTATGCCGATGTGCAAGATCTTGAACAGTATTTGAAAGCATCGGTAGTGAGGCGAATCGAGCCACAAAACAATGGACATCACTCCGGAAAGGGACAATTTAGTGTTGGAAACCTGCCTCCCAAACCTACACAACCTGCCCCTACCAATGCGAGGTTTGAAAAAGGAAAAGGTGTAGTCGAAGAATCCTCAAAGGGTGGCTCTCAAGTTAAATGTTATAAGTGTCATAGGATGGGACACTTTGCCGCCCAATGCCCCACGAGAGACCCCCAAAGGGATCTCTTCATTGAGGGAGAGGAGGATGAAAGTGAGGTAGTGGTTGAAGAAGAAGTGTTTGAGCCGGACGTCACACCTAGCGATGAGGAGGGTGATAATAGTGGTTGTGTTTTAGTTGTGAGGTGTGTCCTTGCACAACCTCAACGGGATGAAAATGATGACTGACGAAGGGAGAATATCTTCCACACCTTTGCCAGATTGGGTGAAAAGAGTTGTAAGGTCATCGTAGATAGCGGAAGTTGCGCCAATGTAGTGTCAACTCACACCCTACGCCACTTGGGGTTTACACCCGAAGCCCACCCGAGATCATACAAAGTCGCATGGGTCGACTCTTCATCCATTCCCGTGTCGAAAAGGTGTCGTGTGCCGATTCAATTGGGTTCTTATTCGGACACCTTATGGTGTGATATGGTGTCGATGGATGTGAGTCGTATCATTTTGGGAAGGTCGTGGCTTTGCGACATGAACGTGATCTTTTTTTGTCGATCAAACATATGCACGTTCATGTATAAGGGCAAAAAGATCACTTTACACCATTTTCTACCTAAACCGCTATCGACCAGCAAAGTAGAGAAGAAGGGCAATATATCTAAATCCATCAATATTGTGAGCCCTTCGAAGTTTGAAAAGGCTTCTTTGGATGAAAACTTGGTCTGCGTTGTCATCACTGTAGAGAAAGCTCTCGAGTCTATAGGGGAACACCCCAAGGAGGTTGAGCCGATTTTGAAGGAATTTACGAATGTCTTCCTTGAAGACTTACCAAACGAACTCCCTCCAATGCGTGGCATTCAACACACTATAGACTTAGTTCCCGAATCTACCTTACCGAATCTGCCCCACTACAGGTTGAATCCAGTTAAGCATGTCGAGTTAACGCAACACATTAATGATCTCCTTAAAAAGGGGTTCATTCAAGAGAGCATGAGCCCTTGTGTCGTACCCACACTACTCACACCTAAGAAGGATGGAAGTTGGGAAATGTGTGTGGATAGTTGGGCGATTAACAAAATTTCGGTCAAGTATCGGTTCCCAATACCAAGACTCGACGACATGCTGGATATGATGGTTGGTGCCACTATTTTTTCCAAGATAAACCTCAAGAGTGGTTACCATCAAGTCCGGATCTGCCCCGGTGATGAGTGAAAAACAGCCTTTAAAACCAAGGATGGTCTTTATGAGTGGATGGTCATGCCTTTTGGGCTTTCTAACGCCCCACGTACTTTCATGAGACTCATGACCCAAGTGTTAAGACCGTTTCTAGGCAAATTCCTTGTTGTGTATTTCGATAACATCTTGATTTATAGTCATGATAAGGAACAACACGTAAACTACCTTAGATTGGTTTGCGAAACCCTAAAGGGTGAGAAGTTGTTTGTGAATTTCAAAAAGTGCACCTTTATAAAACGTTCCATTGTCTTCTTGGGATTCATTATCTTGACCGATGGAATGGTCTACCCCGAAAAGGTTAAAGCCATTGTGGAGTGGCCCGAACCAAAGAACATACACGATGTCCGCAGCTTCCATGGCTTGGCTACTTTCTATCGCCGCTTCATCCGAAACTTTAACACCATCATGGCCCCAATCACTGATTGCATGAAAAAGAAGGATTTTCAATAGGGCAAAGCCGCAACAAAAGCCTTTGCTGAGATCAAACAAAGGATGAGTAGTGCACCTGTCAGGCGCTTGCCGGACTTTTCCAAAGTCTTCGAAGTCGCATGTGTCGCATCGGGTGAGGGTATGGGAGGAGTGCTTAGCCAAGAGGGTCACCCAGTGGCCTATTTTAGTGAAAAGGTTAATAAGGCAAAGCAAAAATACTCCACCTATGATAAGGAGTTCTATGTGGTTGTTCATTCCTTACGGTATTGGAAACATTACTTTAGGCCCCAAGAATTTGTGTTATTCTCTGACCATGAAGTCTTACTCTTCCTAGCTTCTCAGAAGAAGCTAAATCTAAGGCACGCGAAATGGGTTGAATACCTCCAAGGGTTCACCTTCGTGTTGAAGCATAAGGTCGGTATTAAAAATAAGGTTGCTGATGCGCTTACTCGTCGAGTGGCGACTTTGCACACTATGAGCACCGAGGTCGTCGAGTTCGAAAGATTAAAAGATAAGTACCTCGAGTGTCTAGATTTTGGGGTAGAGTACATTGCTCTCCTTAGTGACCCGACTAGCACACACTCCGCGTACACCATCCATGATAGGTACTTGTTCAAGGGCAATCACCTTTACATCCCTCGCACTTCGTTGCGTGACTTCCTCATTTGGGAGTTACATGCCAAAGGGATAGCCGGACATTTCGGGCGTAATAAGATCATTGCACTCATAGAAGATAAGTTCTTTTAGCCTAACCTAATGAGAGATGTCACCCGAGTTGTCAAACATTGTCGTACTTGCCAAGTGTCGAAACAAAGTAAGCAAAATACCTGCTTATACACTCTGTTACCCGCAGCACATCTCCATGGACTTCGTCCTCGGACTTCCCAAGACTCCGGGGAAGCACGATTCCATGTTTGTTGTGGTGGACCGATTTTCCAAAATGGACCACTTCATACCTTGTTCCAAAACCTCCGATGCATCCCATATTGCTAAGTTGTTTTTCGCGGAGGTAGTGCGTCTTCATGGGTTGCCCAAGACCACCATGTCTGATGGTACGTTAAGTTCACTAGTTATTTTTGAAAAACCCTTTGGCACATGATAGGCACCATGCTTCAAGTTTCGTCGGCCTATCACCATCAAACGAATGGCCAAACCAAGAGCATCAATAGGAGTTTAGGGAATCTCCTTCGCAGTCTTATCGGTGATCATGTTAAGACCTGGGATACCATTTTGCCCATAGCTAAGTTTGCCTATAACAATTCCGTCAATAGATCCATAGGCATGAGTCCTTTTGAGGTTGTACATGGTCATAAGCTTAGGACACCTTTAGATTTGATCCCCATATATGCGTCACATAGAATATCTGAGTCTGCATTTGTACAACACATTCATAGCTTGCATGCCAAAATTAAACAGAAGATTACTTCAAGCAACAATCAATACAAATTATCTGCTGATACTCACAGGCGTTTCAAAGAATATCAGGTGGGTGATCAAATGATGGTCCGGGTTAGGCCAGAGCGGTTCCAATCGAGATCCGCAAAGAAGCTTCAATCTCGAGGCGCTGGACCTTTTAGAATTTTGGCTAGGAGTGGTCCTAATGCATAAGTGCTTGAGCTTCCTCCAGGTACGGGGGTTAATTCAACGTTCAATGTGGAGGACTTGGTTCCTTACCTGGATTCAACCCCACCTCCTGAAAATCCTTTCCAGCCCTCTCATAGCCCCAACCCTACCCAAACCTTGCAACCAGTACCTCTCCCTTCTCCAAGCAAACAGAGACAAGATGTGATTGAGGATATATTAAATGATCATGTCGTATCCACACGTGACGGAGGATTTTAGAAATATTTAGTCATGTGGGTCGGTAAATCGGACTCTGAAAACACATGGATTCATGAGAATGAAGTACGTCGAATAGACCCCGATATACTCGATAGCTACCATGACCTCATTCCATCGGTGATGAAACCTATTCGGTCTGGGGGAATTGACGGAGACACTGACTACATGGATATCGGTTTTAAATCACATAGGTTCTACCGACGTCGGAAGAAATGAAGAGGAAGCCGGAGTACCACAGCTTCAAGAGAGAAAAGGAGGCACAAACCGTCATCAGGTAACGGACGTCCATAGGTTCTTAGCGGACGTCCGTAAATTGGAGACCTCACTGTTTAATGCACAGCAGACATCTGTGACCATCACGGACGTCGGTGCTTTTGGACTCCATAGGCGACAAACGTCCGTGGAGATTTTCGCCTAGCAACGGAAATTTTTATTTTTCTATGAAAATTTATCTTTTTAGTCTTTTTATTATTTTAGGACTCTTTTAATTCGAGTTATTAGTTGGTTATCTATTTAAAGAGGTTTGTAAACACAATCTAGTTAGTTTTTTAAATATATTGAATGAGCTTTTGCTTGAATGGAGAGAGCTTCTTTTTCCCTGTGATGGGTTTGGTGTGAGGCCAAGCGATTCCCATTTATCATCTTCTTTATCTTTTATTATCTTTTCTATCTGCCTATCTCTGTTCTATCTTACAAACTTTAATCTATTTTTGTTCATCTATTCTGAAACCCTAATTCAACCAAAACCCTAGTTTTCGCCTGAAACCTTAAATCTACCCAATCCCACAACCCTAGTGAGGACTAGCAACTCCACATTGGATTAACAACAAACGCCCAAGCCTGGAAAGCTAGAGTCCTATTTCTAGGCCCGATCTTGCCGTAAAGCTAATGGGACTCGCGCATTGGACTTGACCCTATCCGGATCTCGTGTGATCTGCCTATCAAAATTATCAGAACCCTGAGGTATTGAGATAATTTTGCGATTAAAGTTGATTTAATCTTTTTTAATTTCGGCAAAATTCAGTAAATCATTATGCACACATTTTAGGGTTGTCGTCCCGCATCAAAAGCCCATTTTTACTAAACTTACATCCTCACCTAACTAGACACACATATGAAATACATTATCTCCAACACTCCTCCCTAAGTTGGTGCACCCATGACATTGATGCCCAGCATGCCCACAAATACATAAAATATAGTGCATGTAAGTGCCAAACACCTCCCCTTGACTTGATTGGTTCAAAATATTTGTGCAAACATTCGCAAAAACAAAAACTTGGTGCAAACTATTGCACTCAACTGGTCCTGGTATGCATCCCATGGACCAACAAGTGGCTAAACACTTAGTGAACAAGATGTTGCTCTTGGCAACAAACAACATGGACATAATTCATCACTATCAAAGGGGAATTTAACGGTACATAGCAGCACCATATATAATCCACACATATGCAACACAGTAGAGTTAGATAATCTAGGCAAAAAAAGGGGAATCGAACACAAAACACCACCACCAAACTTAATCATCAGCTTACACCATTGCATGATTGTATAAGACAGCACATGAATAAGTCTAGAAGCGGCATATCTACAAATAAATTGCAATGAGGTGGCTCAAGCCCAAAAACAGCCACACGACCAACTCAAACACAGGACACCAGCACCATCAGTAGCACACGAGATCCTTCCAAATCGAATCATATCAGCAGCCAAACATCCAAATCAAGTGTGAGGATACAAGGGAACCTTTCCTTAAGAACCACATACAAAGGATAAGTGGAACCCGTTTTCACTGTGACTTTGTGATTTCAGACACAGCTCCCTATATCGCAAATGAATCGAAGAAAAATGAATACCAGGAGATGGCCAAGGAAAAAACAATCAACCCAGCCCCTATTTGTTGGTTACATCAAAGGTTTAATCTGAAGGAAAAGAATGAAGATACAGATGCCGGTTTTCCATCCAACTCCAAAACTTTTAAAAAGCCCTCAATCCACTTGAAAAATAATGAAAAAAAAAATTTCATAAATCCCCAAAAGCACGATCTATCAAACCCTTATCTTTTTATACCGATCCAAGGGGGTCAAACTTTGACCATGGCTGACATCAGGAACCCTGGGTTTGATGTCAACAAGAGCTGAGAGATGATTTTAAGGAACAAAGGGTTGATGATGAAGGATCAGGCATCTTTAGATAGAGAGCTGAAAAAACAAATGGACGGTGCCACAGATACGGCAAAGAAGAACAAATTAACTACATTGTTAATAACTTGGATAAAATGGGTTTCATAAGATGGCCCCCATATATAGAGGGAAACTTAGTGAACTCATTTTTACTCCATGTGGGATTAAATTTAAACCCTAACTTAACTAGACACATATTTACACTTAACACACATGCGCGCCCGTACAAAATACATCATCTCCAACAGAATAAGTTAGGCAAGTGTTCACCCCATTGGTGAATATGGAAATGTTAGTGGAATGTGCATGTTGATCCACACCATCTGATTGATAAGAAAACCACTGGATGGTCTAAGCCTGAAATTGTGCCAACCAGGTTGTCTCAGCCATATGATCAATCACGCTCTTTTTGGGTGGTCAATTAAATTGATGAAAATAATCCATAAAAGCACAACTGATCCATGTGGGATTAAAATCTACACCCTAACTTAACTAGACACACATTTACACCTAACACACATGGGCACGTACAAAATACATTATCTCCAACAGATAAGTTATACAAGTGTTCACCCCATTGGCGAATATGGTAATGTTGGTGAAATTTGCATGTTGATCCCTACCATATGATCGATAAGAAAATTACTGGATGGTCTAAGCCTGAAATTGTGCCAACCAGGATGTCCTTATCCATCTGATCAGTCACATTCTTTTTGGGTGGTCAATTAAATTGTGGAAAATGATCCATAAAAGCACAACTGATCACACAATATGGATCACTGGTCAACACATTATAGGGTTTGCCTCCATCCAAGAGGCAGTCCCTTGAATGGACAGTCCATATTGGGAAACATATGCACTATTTACAGGTAGGAATGGGATGTGCCAAACACTTGGGCAGCAAGGCACATCATGTTATGAATGTCAACAACCTAGATTATCGAATCGATGGGCCACCTCTTCGTCAAATACAGCCTGAAAAACTGCACATATCAGGTGATTCTAGACATTTGATCAATGGCCTACTTTTCTGGATGGTCAATTGCTATCCATCAAATCCATTGATCTAATAGTTAAGATCATCTGTTCTCTAGCTTATCATCGTTTTAGAGCTATCTAATTGCATGAGAAAGGAAGACATTGTTACACCTCCAAAGAAATAAGGGCCCAACCTTTTGCTTCACTAATGCCTAGGTGCCTTTAGAGCATTGGTTAGGTCCTTTTTCCTTACCAAAGAAAATGCCAACAATGAGCAAACGCCTCATGCCAGACCCATCCTAGACAATGAGCTGCCCATCTCATCAGTTGTGAGCCCAGAGTAAAAGCCGCCACAGAGTGGGCAACCGTGAATGTCGGCTATAGAGCATGGTGGTGTGGTACAACCCCCAAGTAACGAGTGCTTAACTTTCCACTCCATTAACACCTAGGTTCTTTTGGTGGATTGGTTAGGTACTTATCTGACTTCTAAAACAGTGACACATAACCTCATAGTCGATCTCTATTAATACATCCCCATCTAACCACTACCTTCAAATTTGGTGGGCATTTTGGATATGGATTAGTAAGCACCTAATTGACTATTGTGTGTCCAATTTCTTCTTGCTCCTCTCCCCATTCTAGTGCATTTCATTTCAGCCGAGAAATCAAAAAATAAAAAACAGGTAAATATTCAATATAAAGAAAAAGCTTCGGGTCATTCATAAAAAAAAAAAATAGAAGCTCCGGGTGGGTGTAATTGACCATACTTTGTGGTCAATTTCAACTTGTTCCTCTCTGAATTCTAGTGTATTTCATTTCAGCAGCAAAAATAAAAAATAAAACATTTAAAATTTGGACCTAAAGAAAAAATCACGATCAGTGATCGCATAATGATTGTATTTTGTGCTCAATTCCATCTTGTTCATCTCTGAATTCTAGTGCATTTCATATCAGTAAATAAATAATAAATAAAAAACAAACAGAACTTCAATATAAAGAAAATTTTCAATTAATTAAACGAACACACTCTTTAAGTTTTTCATATTGGATCATACCTCCCAACTATTCCATTAACCATGACAACGAGGTGCTCAGGGCACTTCACCTCGGCGGCCGCCACATCCCACAAGTCCTCACCAACGCCATCCACCGACTCCACCTCCACCTTCTTCGCTCCCTTCGACCGAGAATTGAAACAGCAAATTCTTCCAACGGAGTCTGCGTTACTATTTCTAGTTGATTTAGATCGAAACGCTAAATTTATGCAAGCCATCTCTCTAGACCTCCAGATCCAGCGCTGGCAGGTGATCCCTGCACCCAAATTCGAGCTTCCAAATAGCGATTTGGCGCCAATCATGCGGATGAGATTGCATCAAGCACTGGGATCCAATCACTAAAAAACTTAGAACCCTAACTCTTATGGAAGATGCAGAGAAATTGGGGTTTGTTCAATTGCATGAAGCTGAGAGGAGAAATGAAGGATGGTTTGGTGAGGAAGGATTGGAAGCGTCGGAACTAAGCACTGAGTAGGCTCCGAACACTTTGGACAGTGACCGGGTCATCATATTTCACATATTTTGTTTCTTTTTTAAGTCTCTGAAAAAACGTGGATTTTAAAGTTTTAGTCAACAGTCCATTGAGTGCCAGAGCGTCGATGATGAAGAGGGCTTTCAACGGCCGAAATTTAACATGATAAAGCAGATGATTAAGGGAGGAATTCCAAATTTGAGTTTGAAACTTTTATATTTTGCATGAGAAGATCCAATCTATCTCTTTTTACTTAGTAGGGTCTAAAGACCCTCTACATTTTCTTTATTTAAAAGATTGTTGCAAGGTGTTAAAAGTATAAAATAAAAAAGAAAATAACAAGAAGATGAAAGAGAGAAGAAGCAGATAGAATTAATATAGAAAACACAAATTGCAATAAATGGATTATTGACAATGTGTTACAATATTATGACTATAAATAAGATTATATATATAATTATAAGCGATTACAATTGACTTAGATAAATAAGATTATAATAATTTGTTTAGATAATTGATTGTGGTAGTTATCAAATAAAGTGTACTCCAATACTCACCTTCAAGTTAGAATGTGAACATTGAGAACATCCGACTTGGAAATCTTCAAACATTGAAATATATTTGTATACGATATTATAAAAGGTCAAAGAAAATGTGGAAAAAGGCAATTACATGAATTATAAAAGGCCAAAGAAAATATGATATAAGATATCCACGTGAAAATAAAAAGGCTAAAGAAAATATGAGAAAAAACAATTCACGTAAATTATAAAAAGCCAAAAAAGACCATCGTAGATAATACATTCACTAAGCAAATCAATGACATGAATAAAAAGATCTCTTACTAAATGCAAAAAGGATGAAGAAAAAAAATAAAAATTACTTGAATTATTTTTTTCATATAGAAGAGAAGAAAAAAAATGAAAACATAACAGCGGAAGCAATGTCAAGATCATGAATGGCTTGAATGCACGAAGCCGATCATGGCTCTGATACCATGTTAAAATTATAAAATAAAGAAAAAAATAAAAAGAACATAAAAGAGAGAAGAAGTAGATAGAAATATAGAAAACACAAATTACACTTTACAATGCATTACAATATTATAAATAAGACTATAACAATTGGTTTAGATAACTGACTGTGGTAGTTATCAAATAAGGTGTACTCCAACGGGTCATTATTTTTGGGTGTTGGCATGAAGGCGTGTAGGCCATTGAGCTAAGTGGTGTGTGCTACGACATGACGGAGTGGCTAGTAGAAAGGCGAGTGGGCTTTTGAGCTAGGTGTGTGACGTGCGAGGATAAAGGGTGCAGGTCTTGCATTGCGTGCTTCGCTCTCTTATAACAGGCGATGGTCAAAGTAGTTGGGTAGTGTGTTAGCATTGCGGCTAGATGCGTATGGATGTGGGAAGCTCGCTTGGAAGTGTTGGTAATACATGAGGGGTTCGTGTGCCACTGGCAAGTGAGGACATTTGGCGTGACACCCAAAATATGTCAAACTAGGCACTTTAAGATATTATTGCCATTTAGCTAGGACTGGTGTGTAAGTATGACATATAGGAGGGGAGTTGTGGAGCCACACCCATACACATGGGGCTCTAGCACACTAAAGGGCTCATAGTGGTCTCCTAGGCCTAGGGCGTTGCTTCGGCAATATCGTATGTCACTTGAAGAGGTTAGCATGTTCGGCCTATATATAGATGCGGCCATGTCAAAGCCAGATGCGTGGCTAGAGTTGGGGACCAATGCAATGCGTCTTGTTGGGCTATGAGGGAGACACTCGTTGGACACTGCCATGCACGTTGGCATGAGGGGGTCGAATGTTTGAGTCGTGTATTGGCTATGAGGGCCACACAAAATGGTTGATTCGGTATGATAGCAAGACGTGTTGGTTATGGAGCAACGTGAGGAGTTGCATACTACTGTTCCACTGAAAGGACTAATGCATGACTCATAGAGTGAAACTTGAGCCCACAGTGGTGCTTGCATGGGTACCGCAAGAGGCACGATGCGTTCAAATGGTAGGCCTTAGCAAAGAAGGTAATCGTGAGAGCAGTTTTCATCATTTAGGCAGGTGGTATCAAAGTTGATGGTAGATTAGGCTAACCTCGTTGTAGTGATATTGATGTGTCGTACGAGCGTGGCAGATGTGTCAAGTTGTGCCCCCACGACAACATGCTCATTTTTTAAAAGTGAGATCGACCAGTCTTATATTAGACTACGACTAATCGGTCTCATACAAGGTTGTAATGGGACGTTCTCATACAAGACTGTAATCGATCGATGGTCGTGGTCTGATACAAGACCGATCTATAGTAGTCTCATTCAAGACTTGGTCGATTTTACTCAAAAATGAATACGCACAAGTTTTTAGTTAACAGATTTTTTTCTATTAAAAGTGAATAAAATGTATATGCACATTTTTTTTAGAAATAGTAGAGGATCTCGAACTGTGCTCGATAATTTTAAATTTTAAAAAGTCATATCCTTTTAAGTAATTATACATAGTTTGGGACCCTTTATGATAAAAATCCTTTATATGCCTCGTTGATTTGGTCCAGCCTCTCCTCCCTTCTCTTAAGGGAAACATATTTTAGCGCCATTTGACTAGCATTTGACTAGCATCTCCAGCAAGGAGAGCTAAATTTGGATAGCTAAACATCACTTTAACTACTGCTACAGTAAAAAAACACTCCAGCAGACACTCAATATTAGCTACTCCTTTCTTTAAAATATTATTTTTTATTTTTATTTTATTATTTTACTACCAATACTAACTTTTAAAATTTCAATTTGACATTTCACGATCAATCATGACTCTAATTTCATGCAATCATATTTTTTCATAATCAATCGGGACTCTAATTTCATACAAATCCTGATTTTTTATAATCAATCGTGACATTTTCACGATCAATCTTGAAATACACTCATGCTAAAAAAATTTGATTGCTTTAAATCAGATGATGGAGATCGTGTTTTGCTCTGATCTTCCACACAGGTGATCCTGAGGTCATGAACGTACCATTAGACGATTAATTTTTTATTCCACATGTTACAAATCCCAAAAATGTGGCCCTAAAGTCACATTTGAGCGTAATGTTTTTCACATGACTTTAGGGTTATGTTTTTAGAATCAGTGTCGTGTGGAATAATAAAACTAACCATCTGATAGTATCTTTCTGACCTCAAGATCCCTATTGTAGAAGATTGGAGCAAAAAGCGATCTCTATCATTTGATATAAAACAATTAATAATTTTTAGCATGAGTGTATTTCAAGATTCAGTGGGTATATTTAAAGGAACTCTATTTTTATTCTTATTTTATTATTTTACTATTAGATAAGAGAGAAAGAGAGAGAGGAGAGAGAGGGTTGTCCTTTAAAAAAAGTATTATTTTAAGGTTTAGCTAATGCTACATTAATAACTAAATTTAGCTATTACTTTAGCAAATATCTATTTTAGCTCTAAGTACGGCTAAATGTTCCATATGACTCTGACTGTGAAAACGGGCATGACCACAACAAAAAGTACTATTTTTTTTTTGAGAAAAAAAAGTACTATTTTATCAATGATGGAGGAACCGTTTTACAAATTTTGATATAGAGCATTACCAGCTTCAAGAAATTTTGCTTCACCTATGCTGTTAATTAATGAGTCGGGTTAGGTTTTTTTCAAATTTGTGCCTAGAAGTACTTAACTTAACCCAAGCCGTCATAGAGGAGGCCGACGATTTAATGGGATGCGCATTTATTTTCTAGCTAAAACTGTTTTTTTTAAGTAAATTGTTTAGTTAAATTTCTTATAAAATCTTTTGTTTTTTTCATATATATAAATGGATTTTTTGCAAATACCCCCTTGAGTTATGCTGATATTATAAATAACCCCCCCCCCCAATTATAGCTATTTGCGCTAAACCCCCTAGTTAGCATTTTGGTGTTTACAAAACACCTACTTTAACAGATACAACTTTAAATAGTTAACCAGCCATTAAGGAATAGCCTAAATATCATATTTATCATTTTTAAATTAAATTACTAAATTGCCACCCTTTACACGTGGTTAGAGTTGGCGCCCCTCCACTTACAAAAAAAGAGTAGTTTTAAATCCACCCACCAAATCTTTGAATTCACCCACGCTAAAAAACATTGACTGCATTGAATCGGACGATGGAGATCGTTTATCGTCCCAACCTTTCACACAAAGGATCTAGAGATCACGGTGGCACCATTAGACGGTTGGCTGCGTTGAATCGGCCAATGGAGATCATTTATCGTCCCAACCTTTCACACGATGTATCTTGAGATCATGGTGGCACCATCAGACAATTGACTGCATTGAATTGGACGATGGAGGTCGTTTATTGTCCCAACCTTTCACACAATGGATCTTGAGATCATGGTGGCACCATCAGACGGTTGACTGCATTGAATCGGACGATAGAGATCGTTAATCGTCCCAACCTTTCACACGATGGATCTTGAGATCATGGTGGCACCATCAAACGATTAGTTTTTTATTTCATGTGGTACACACTATAAAATCGGTCTTGTTTGACAACCCGAGTTCTAAGGATCGGCCAATACCGAAAAAAAAAATTATTTCGATAAGTATCGGTCTATACCAATTGGTTTTTCATTTGATGAGTCTTGAATCATATAAGAAATTTGAGGGACATGTAGATTGAAGGTTTTCTTTTCAAGAATAATTGCATCGTTTGCCACAAATCCTCCATTGGTTGAGTATTCGTCCAAACGTTGGCATGCTTTAATGGGGGAATCATCCATCTGATTAGTCTGATGGGTAAATGAAGGGCCTTTTAGAAGAGTACCTTTAAATCCACACACTGAATTGTTAAGTTCACCAACGCTGAAACATGGTGATTGAATTGAATCTAACGATGGAGATCATTTATCCTCCCAATCTTTCACACGATGGATCTTGAGATCATAATCGTACCATCAGACGGTTAGTGTTTTATTTCACGCGACACACATCTCAGAAAAGTGACCTTAACATCACGTGCATGCTTAAAATTGATATTAAGGTCACTTTTATGAGTGTGTGTACCACATGAAATAAAAAATCGACCGTCTGATGGTACACCCATGATCTAAAGATCGATCTCATGAAAGATTGGGATGATAAACAATCTCCATCATTTGATTCAATGCAATTGATGTGTTTCATTATGGGTGAACTCAAAGATTTTGTGGGTGGATTTAAAGGTACTCCTTTTAGAATAGTGATAAATTATAATGGCATGACTTGTAAATAAAGGTAAATAAATGGCCTTTTAGAATGGTGGTAAACTTTAATGGCATGACTTATAGATGAATGAAAGGCCTTTTAGAATGATGGTATTTTTAAAATATTGGTTTCATTAAAGACAAAATAGGCTTTTAGTCTATAAACTCACGGCTAATTAACTGCAGAAGATTATATGAAATAAAAATACAAAAGTAGGGGCTGCAGAATAAATACTTATAACTCAGGGGGTTTCTTATAATATTAGCATAACTAAGGGTTATATGCAAAAAGCCCAATATAAATTGAAGGCTCCTTAATAAGTTTAAATTTTATATAAATGAAACTTACGATATGACTTTTTTATTAAAATGCCTCAGGGATTCAACAGTGGCGTTTTAGTTAAATGTGGTGTTGGGAAAACTTGTCCAAGTCCCGCCTAATTTAACTGGGGCTGGATCATGCTTACCCGAGTTAGTCCTGGGCCGGGCATACTCACTCAAATTGTCCGCAACTTTTAAGTCGAAGCTAGGCTCGAATCCGAGCCAGCCCGGTCCATTGAGAGCCCTACCTATCAATTGTGTCAATTCTCTAGAGGTCTGCATATCTATGATACGTGTCACTCAAATACAAGGACAATTGTAGGATTTAACGATCACTCGGCTCCCACGTGGCAGATCACTAGAGGATCCATGTGCCATGCCACATTTTTGCTCACTAATTTGACACCACCAATGGGCCATAGACACGCCATGTCCACAAAATATTAAGAAAGGAAAAGAGTCACGGGTGCACCTTGACGGCTTGACCTACCCCTCTTCACGGGACATCTAACTACAATTTCTATATGGAAGACTACTTGCACACAAGATCATTAGTTGCACTTGTAAAAAAGATAACTTGGTATTTTCATACTTGTGTCATGGAATCATTTAAAAATCCAATTTGAAATGAAACACGATCTTTATCATTTGATTCGACACAGGCAAAGCTCATCATCTCGTGTGCAAGTAGTAGGTCTATTTTTTTGGGTACCATTGTTTACACCTTATTGAACTGTGATCTCACCCCATATCCTCTAGCCGTCATGCATTGATCACCTTTGAATTAGACGATGGAGATTATTTTTCATCTCAATCTTCCACATAACGGATCTTGAGATCAGTGGCGTTCCATCGTAAGGTCAATTTTTTATTACACTTGACATACATCTCAAAAAATGACCCTAAAATTGTGCTTGCGTGTGATGTGTGTCTCAAGATTTTTGGATTGTAGCTTCCTTTCTATATTCACTTATTCATGGGATTCGTATATATGAAACCCCTCCCAATACCACATCCACCCATTATTTGCTCATCTTCTTCACTCACTCACTGAAATGGCTACTCATTTCCTTCTCTTCTTTCTCATTATCTCTCTCCCCACGTCTCCGGCACTGCCGGAAAACGGCCATACGAAGCCGCCTGAAAACGAAACAATCTACAGCGTATCAAAGCAGTTCTGTTGGGGTTGCATTGGTGAGTCTCTCCAATTCTTATTTGCTCACAACTTGGTGAGAGCACAACACTGGGAACTCCCATTGATCTGGGATTATAGACTAGAAAACTACGCTAGATGGTGGGCTGGGCAAAGGAAACGAGACTGCAAACCACAACACTCATTCGAGGAAGGCGCGTTCACACTCGGAGAGAACATTTACTGGGGCAGCGGTGCTAGGTGGACCCCGGTAGATGCCGTAAGTGCTTGGGCTGACGAAGAGAAGTATTACAACTATAACGCCAACTCGTGTCGGGACGGGGAGATTTGCGGGCATTACACACAGATTGTGTGGAAGACCACTCGGCGGGTCGGCTGTGCCCGGGTTGTATGTGACGATGGAGATGTGTTTATGAATTGTAATTATGATCCACCGGGTAATTACATTGGCGAAAGGCCATATTAAGTGAGGATTTGTTGGTGTTAAGAGGGGAATGGTCAGGTCCAATTAGGTTGAACCAGATTTCGAGTTCAATCACATCTCCGGCCCTTAGAAATTGGAGAATCTTGGCTTTCATGATTTTTCTATTTTATAGGATGACTTGCAGTCAAGATTCTCCTATTTTCAAGGACCAATTCAACATAGTTGAACTTTACCATTGCCCGTGTTAACAACTGTTTATTAATGATTTATGTAGTTATAGTTACTACGGCTCTGGTATCATTGAAAAAAACACCTATTATGCCTCCTGTGATTGGGTTGGTGATGATGTATTTGATATATTGAGAGCACTTAAAAGAGAATATATTTAATATGGTGTTCCTGTGATTGGGTTGGTGATGATGTATTTGATATATTGAGAGCACTTAAAAGAGAATATATTTAACATGGTGTTAGTTTATTTCTGGTAGCCATTGCTTCTTTTTTTTTATATGTTTATTTTTTTTGTTTTATTGGGAAATTCATTTTGTCTATCATTTATATCCCAAAGACCAAAGTAGTTTTCATGGCCCTCCAATATTGAGTGCACTTAAGAGTATATATTGAATAACAGTGTCTAAAATAGTGTCTAAATTAACTTGCACCTATTAAAACTCTAGAGCGTTGCACCCGAAAACAATTGACTGCCTTGAATCAGATTACGGAGATTGTTTTTTCCGCCCATCTTTCAATATAAAGGATCTTGGTATAACCGTTGTACTATCAAACTCTTATGTTGACAACGATTTCCATTGTTTGGTTCAAAGCACTCAAAGGTCATATAAATGTTGAGGGATGTGCCATGTGGAGTGAATGACTGAGCTGTCTGATCATACTCTCATAATTGTAAGATCTATTGTGTGGAAAATTGGGATGAAATAAGATCTTGATCTAATCATTCAAAGCAGTCACTGATTTTTGGCTAATAGGAGATCGGGTCATGGATTTATATCCCATTAACTCCATTCTTAAAATCAAATTAGACCATGTATCATGTATGTGATTCAGGGTTTCACTTTTCATCTTCTGAGGGGTCCTGAGCATGCAAATGAGCATTTCAAGGGAAGGATCTACAAAACATATCTAAAGATTTTATGAAATATTTTTACAAGATTTTGAGAAATGAACAACAAAACAGACCTCTGATTTTAGGGTTTTCTCATTTTCCCTAAACTAAAACATTTTTTTATAGGTAAGCTGGCTCAAACCTACGACTAAAGGAAGCTTCATCAGGTTCAACCGATTCTTGAACGTATGATCACTTGATTCTAGGAGACATCAAGATTGTGATTATTTCACAGTCAATTAAAGGTTGTTATTATTTAATAGTCAATAGCTGTCAATTAAAGGTTGTAATTATTTAATAGTCAATTGCTGTGACTAAACTGATCATTTTCCCTTTTTCTATCCTTTAAATCAATTATTAGGGCCTCTTTGGTCAAAGCTAATAGAGGCATTCACATTCCGACAATTAAAAACAAATTAGAAACAGGCGATTACAAACTTAGGCCATGTTTGCAACTCTTTGGAAAAGGATTTTTTTTTAGTAAGAGTCTCCAACCATGAAAAATTCTCCCGAAAATAGTTAGCACCGGAGAGTTCTCTCTCCTAAACTCACCAAAATGACCAAAATACCCTTAAAGCAATGATTGGAGAGACCAATCATCAGGCGTCTAGCATTTAATGAAGGCCAAAGTGTTTTTTTAGTTAAAAAAAATTATTTTATTTGGAGAAAAGGAGACACACTAGTATATGTCTCATACAATTCGATCTTACATTGTACTTGAGAGATCTTATATAGTTAATAGTTTAAGATATGTTTGATCCCGACTGTTAAAGTAATAGTAGTGTCCATAACAATTTAATCTGTTACTAATAACATCAAAGATTATATTTAAATTTATTGGCCGATATTAAGATCATCAATCGGAGGGTACGAGATCGGAGAAACACCATTCCGCTACATATATGAAGGATGCATCCTATCCCCTCTCGCTCGCTAATATTTGCCCTTTCAAAAAATAAAAAAACAAACCTCATGTCAAAAATAAAATTAAAGAGAAAGATGGACAACATGTTAGGATGCTTTTTTTAGTTTGATCATTGTTCTTCATATGACGATCAGTAGATCAAGATCCAAGTCGATTGGAGGTCACATTCATTTGATTTGTCAAACAATCGTTCACATCTATCAATGGAGGGGTTTACGTGATGCATGGACGTCCATTTAATCTAGCCAATCATCCACATTACTTTTATACATAGATGATAGTCTGAAAAAGTGGGTGACCGTATGAAAAAGTGAAGAGTCTGAAAAAATGGACGATGGTTTGGAAAGGTGGACGGTACTGAAAAAGTTGACGACAGTCTAAAAGAACGGACGACAATCTGAAAAAAAATGAACGATGGTCTAAAAAAGTGGACGATAATCTAAAAAATTCGACAGTGGACTACTACAAATTTGTTTACTGGAAGTTACCGATCGTCTTTATATATATATATCTAAAGTAATCTTTCTACTCTTAAACCAAGAGTAAAGGTTTATAGAGGATAGGATGAATTTGGCAGGCTTCGTCGGAAAAACCTAAATATGTTCCTAGCAAATTAATATATAAAAGGAAAATTTGCACTTTCGATCCTATAAGTTTGCGTATTTACAGAAACGACTCTATAATTTTCATCCATACATAACAGGCCAGATCCAAACCTAGCCGTTTCCACATTATATATATATATATATATATATATATATATATATATATATATATATATATATATGCTTCTCTATACTTATTTGCACTTTTTTTAAAAATTTCTTGAATTGCCGATTTCGATATTCGACTACAATTGGTATAACTCAGAGAACTACAACAGGCTAGGTAAGATATCGAGTATATTATCTTTGTAAAATATTGTTTTCCCTTCATTTTTAACATATACTAGGTAAACCAAACTAGGTAAGATGTCCACCGATATTCTAAGCTATCGGCCGATATCCTAAGCTATTGGCCGATATTTTAGGTTATCGGCCGATAGCATAAGATATCGGCCGATATCGGCTGATATCTTAGGCTGTCGGTCGATAGCTTAGGATATCGACCGATATCTTAGGATAACATTTTAATCATCCAATTTTCATTTTTTTATATTATAGCGCTAAGTCAAGTATTACTCTTTTAAACAACCAATTTTCATTTTGTAAATATTATAGGTTGAAATGGATGTTCCCCTTCTTTACCATTTTAATTTCGTCCATGTGGGAGATAATACTTACAAAGGAGGACATCGGAAGATTGTCACTGTCACGGAGAACATATCATTTGATGAGTTTATAGAGAAAATGTACAAGGTCAGTAGGACACGATCGGAAGAACATTCTATTACACTAACGGTTTCATTACGCATTGAGAATGATCTTGTATTCGCTGAATTGTCTGACTTTGATGATCTTACAAACTTATTCAGAGCATATCGTATTGGTGATGGTGTGATAAATATTTATATCAAAAAATCATTAGTCACTACCGTAGCAGAAATTTTACCGTCTTTAGAAGCATTTCAATCGTTCCAGGAAACAAACGAAGATAATGATGGTGTAAGAACAGAACATTTGATTGAAAATCAAGAAATACGGTTTGAAGAGGAGAACATTGTTGCACCAATGATAGTCGACGATGATAGAAATATGAATATAGGATTTTGCCCCTACCGTAGGCCTCTGGAGCAACCATCTTCAGACATTCCAATGAGTGAAGGCGATAAAGATCAAAGATATTGTCATCAAATGAATCCGATGCATGATGCATCTCGGTTCAACTTCGATTCAGTAAATCAGTGAGAAACGTTTTTAGTCGGCCTTAGTCCATATCAATGGCCTTCCGAACCAATAGCTTCGGAGCCAACGATAATCGAGCCTTCAACACAACAGCCTCTCGTACATCAAACATTCCCGCATCAGCCAACATCAATCCAAACAACTGCACATCAACCAAACGTACATCCACAGGCTCAATCCCAATCACATAATAACCATCCACTCGATGACTGTGATAGTGATCTTAAAAATAATGAAGCACCGCTGTCTCCCACTTCGCGTGTTCATACTAATAGGGGAATTGATCAATCTCTGGTGGAGGAAGACTATCAGTTTAATAACTCGTAAGGAGAGTATATAGATTCGGATGATGAGGAACTGTATGAAGGGGGACCAATTACTATTGATCAGGCGTTTAGAAATAAGAAATCCTTCCAGAAAGCTTTTAAAGAATTTTGTAATGACAAATAATTTTCAGATTAAATCAATAAAAACTAGTCCTTTTCAAGTTACGGCGAGGTGTGTTGAAGTAGGATGTGCTTGGCGAATACATGCATTGAAATTAGTAAGTGTGGACACATTTGCTGTGAAAACTTTCCACCGGAACATCGTCTTTGGCCGACTTTAAGCGGACATCGCCAATGTACGACATCGTGGATAGCTTCATTCATGAGAGATAAGCTATTAAAGGGCTTTGATGAGACTCCTGCTTCAATAATTTTTTATATTGAAAAAAAAATACCGTATAACAGTAGGTTACTAGAAAGCATGGAGAGGAAAAGAAATGGCGTTGAATAACATCCGAGGTAGCTGGAAGGAGCAATTTAAGATGTTACCGTCATATGTCGCCGAATTACGACGGGTCGATCCAGACGTACAGACCGAATTGTGTCTCGAGCCTAATAATGCATTTCAGAGATTCTTCATGGCATTCGGACCTTGCATTCGAAGCTTTCATAATGCTTTACGAAGAATAATTGCGGTAAATAGAACGCATTTGCATGGACGATACAATGGAGTGTTGTTAATAGCTACAGTGATAGACGGGAATAGACATTTATTCCTTATAGCGTTCGACATTGTACCGAAAGAAAATGAAGATCATTGAACATGGTTCCTTGATCTATTAGGGAGACGTGTAATCAGTGACTTTGAAGAACAGATTGTATTGATATCAGACAGACAGAAAGGTTTGATGGAAGCTGTGAAAAAAGTTTTTTCTAACGCCTTTCACAGCTACTATATGCGACACCTAGCTCTAAATCTGTTTGATACATATAAGGATACAATATCTAGACCGCTTTTCTGGGTTGCTGCCCGTGCATTTTCTGAAGTAAAATTTAAAAGAATTATGTGAAAAATAGAAGACGACGCCCCCCCGGAATGTACAACATGGATTAAAGAAATTGGTGATCATTTTTGGGCGAGTGCTTATTTTCAAGGGAGGCGTTATGATATGTTGACAACTAATATAGCTGAAAGCATCAATAGTATGTTAAAAATAGCTAGGGAAAAACCGATCGTGAGCATGTTAGAAACTATTCGCACAAAAGTAGCCGAATTTTATCTTCATCGTCAGGAGGAAGGAAATAAAATGACACACGTATTAACACCAATGGCCCAAAAACACATAACACGAAATTCAGGATGGTCCCGTCGAAAAAATGTTATACCATATGGTCACGATATATTTCAAGTTAAACATGGTGATTACAGTCACAGTGTCGATCTAGATAAGCGAACATGTACATATAGACGTTGGGCTATTCTTGGATTACCATGTTCACATACGATAGCCGCATTATCGCGCCGAAATAGAGAAAGAGAGATCCCCAAATTTTGTGAGCACTGGTTTACCAGTAACTTATTTAGGGAAACTTATAAAGAATACTTTGTCCCAACAGTTGACAGGCGCCAATGGACTTCGCAAATAGACGACATTCAAATTTTACCTCCGCACAAAATACGTCAAGCTGGCCGTCTAAAGAAAAGGAGAATAAGATCTAAAGGCGAAGTTCGACCACTGCGATGTAAAAATTGTAACAAATACGGTCATAACTGTCGCTCGTGTAAATTTGTTAGAATTTGAAATTAACTTATATTACTTGTAAGAGTACCGTAAGCCTTTATTTCTACACTTGTCGATATCGATAACATTTCATATTTTATAAAAGAGCCGGTTAGGTCCTCAATTGTAAGATGGTGACCGTCCTCCAAAATACATGCCGAGCTCCACGAGCCACCCAAAAGAGTATTTCTTTGAGTGCCACATGGAGCACAAGTGGACTGTATAGATTAATCTCTAATATTAAACCCACGTGAAATATTAACTTATATATTACTTGAGAGATTTCTTTGGGCCACATTTCACGATTCAAAATAAACTGCTTTAGATCAGATGAAGACCATTTATCATCATTTTATAGAATCGACAGCTAATTTTTAACTAAAATCAAGTCATCGGACGCTAATTTAAGTTATCGGCCGATAACTTAAGTCATCAGCCAATATCTTAAGTCATCGGCCGATAACTTAAATTAGCGGACGGTATATTAAGTTAGCGGCCACATATTTAAGTTTGCGCCGCTAATTTACGTGAAATCTGAAGATCAAATACATGTCTTTTTATTATGTTTATAAAGAATTATTAGACAATTATGATAAATTGATACAACGAAAATTATGCATACAATGATATAAAATATTAAAAATATTATCAAAAATATTTACAAAAATCTATAAAATTTTACAAAGATATGAAATTAACTCTTCTTCCCAAACGTGCACATTAAATGTCCGATTTCGGCTCTAAATTATTTCATTTATTTTTCTTCGAAATCAATAGCCCACCATTGGGAGAAGTATTCTATGTACTTCAAAACATATACACCGCAGTCCCAACCGTTGGTTTGGATCGGGAGAATGACACTGTTGAACGCTGATACTTTCCACGGTTGATCGAAAGCTAACTTTAAATCGATAGCGTAAAGAAGACGCGGAAGGTGATGCAATAGACACCCTTTATGCTCTTTGAACCTCTTTGAGCACTCTCGGTCTGTTAGATCTATTAATTTAATTTCATGATAAACTAATGAAATTATAGCCAACGCCCAGTGGCTATGTTTTTGACTATGCATTGAAAGATAAATTTGCACAAAAACGGAACCAAAAATTTAAATAATTAATTTTAATTTTATTTAAAAGCCGTTAACTTTAAATAAAGCGAAGTGTAGTATTAAAAAACGTACCGTTCCACAGTCAATCGCGTGAATACCGCGTTTATCATTTGCAAGTAGTAGTTCAAGCGGCTTTAAATTGTTACAAGCCTTTCACTCGTCACAGTAGGCCTGCCACTTATCAAAGTCGCTAAGTGCTGCTAAACCTTTATTATCGATAAATTTTTTATATTTTTTCTCGTCTGCTATAAACAAGGTCTGAAACAGAATCATGTAGTAAGTAAATAAATTAAAGGGAAAAAAGTGTGAATGAAAAGATAAATAAATGAAACAAACGAAGCAATAAAAAGTTGAAACCTTACTAGGGCGGACGCAGAAGCGAACCAGCTTTTTTCGGCATTTGCCGTAAACGTTGAATCGTTGATAACTTCAATGACTCTCGAGTACGCGTCGATGACTTCATTGTCAAACCACGAGCGTCTTTTGAGAACCTTTAAAAGACCAACTGTGATCTCAACACCCATGACAATATTGACGATCACATCGTCCTCTCCCTCCGACCGGCTCCAAAAATTGAGCATATATTTGTGCTCCATTGATTTTGGCTCCTCCTCCTCCACAATCAATCTTGGTCTTTTTATAACGGCTTTACTTGTCGGAGTCTTTCTCTTCCTACGAGCACGCAAGTCATATCCCTCGGCTTTATTTTTTCCAGTTGATAATTTAACTAAAATTGATTTGAGGGATGCCGGCTGTGACTCACGAGAAGGCTGGGTATGAGGAGCACCCTCATCATCCACTTCAACCAAGGGTTGTTTAGTAGGAGGTGGAGGAGCTTCAGAAGTTTTGGGGGCTGTGATTTGATGGGTAGGTTGAGGAGCAGTGGGTTTTGAGCCAGTGGGTTTTGGCCCAGTGGGTTTAGGGGCAGAAGTTTGGGGGGCAGTGGATTGATGGCTTGGTTGAGGAGCAGTGGGTTTAGGAAAAGAAGTTTTTGGGGCACTTGATTGATGGGTAGGTTGAGGAGCAGTGGATTTTGGGCCAGAGGGTTTAGGGGCAGAGGATTGATGGATTGGTGGAGGAGTGGTGGGTTTAGAAGTTGTAGGATGAGTGGCAGAGTAAACAAAGGTATCAAATAGAACAGATGAAAGAATATTATCCTGCATAGTTACAAAATACATTAAAAACTGTCATTATTTTACAAAAAAAATTATATTTGGGATAAAGTTAGCGACCGCATTATCAACCGATAATATAAATTATCGGCCGCTAACTTATATTATCGATCGATAATTTACATTATCGTTCAATAATGTAAATTATCAATCGCTAACTTATATTAGCGGCTGACTAGTTACATTATCAATCTCCAACTTATATTATCGGTCGATAATGTAAGTTGTCGGACGATAATTTATATTATCGAACGACAAGCGTATTTGGCATTAATCTTTAAAAATATATATATTTTTTTAATTTAAAAATAAATGGTTGAGTACTTTCGTCAAATGAGATGTGACTGCATCAAGGTCCTTCTGTATTGAGGCATTTCGTTCTGTTAAATTTTGGACCCGATGTTTTAGTGACCCGACTTCAACTTGTAATGACCCAACTTGCTCTTGGAGGGTCTTCTTTTCACTCCCTAGCTGTTTAATTTTGAGTGCTTGCCCTTTAAGCATTGTAAATGCACGTCGAAAGTCACTTTTCATCTCTTTTATAGCCATGCGAAGCGTCTTGCATTCTTTTCTAAGCTCCGTTACTTCTTTGGTTAGGTGGGATTGCCTAACCGGCTGGCTGTTCTCTTGTTGACTGGGGTCTAATTTCCGATTTGCCTTTTCCCTTTGATTCAGTATGCTGACATACAACGACTTCATACTCGTCATCTTCATTGCTGTCATTATCCTCATCCTCATCGTCGTCATCATCATCTCGGCTTTTTGGCTTTTCGGCTCTTTCAGGAGGACGTGTCTCGTAACTTGGGACATCGTTATATTCATATATATCTTCTTTATCACGAGGCTCCTCGGCATTTTCCTGCTCCCTTTCCATCTCTCTTTGCATAAAAAAGAGTCGAACCGATCTACACTGTAATTCGTACTTTACAGGTTCAAGCTCTAAGATAACTTTAGAAATTTTTCTCAATATAAATTGGGATTACGACTGAATTTCAGGCCTTCCCATTTCATTAGCCTGGGAAATTGATCTTTGAGCTCAGTAAGAGCGGTGGCAACTCCAGGAAAGTGCTCAAACGCCCAAATCTGTAGGGCGATAGTGCATCCGTAGATGTTGTAATACCCATTTTCTGACTTTTTCGCCATTTTCCTTCTGACGTATCCTTTTGATATGTTATCTACCAAATTATTATAAACTATCAGACCCCACGGAAACTTTTTGAACTCTTCAATGTTATCTACTAGTTTCAAGTACCGTGCGTCCACTTCCTGGTATGTGTCCGGAAGTAAAAAAGAACATAAGAGAAATAATAATGATAGTTTCAAAAATTCATCGTTGGATAAATCAGCATTATCAAATAATTCTTCAATACGAGATCTTTTAGCCGGCTTCCCCCGAAAGAATTTGTATCGAATAGTTTCTTCCTCAGGCACGGACACCTTCTCAGACTCAGGTTCTGTCAACATATTCAGGCCTAAAATGAAAGCTATATCAGACTCTTGCAGCAGTACATTAGTATTTCTAACCTTGAAAATATTATCTTTAACCCAAAAGCTTAAAATAGCATCAACCAAGTCTCCAATGAATCCTAATTTCTCATTTATCATAAATAGATGACCGAAAATTGAATTATCTAAAATCTTCTTCCTTTCTTCGTTACAGTGCAAGTAAAATTTCTTGACACCAACCCCAGAACATTTTTCGAAAGGCTTTAGAGATATAGTCATTTTACAATCACTTAGTGAGAACTGTAATATACATAAAAATAATTAATTAACAAAATAAGTGAGGTTAAAAAATTACCGGCAACTTACATTAACGGCCGATAACTTACATTATCGGCCGCTAACTTACATTATCGGCCGCTAAAGTAAATTATCGGCGCTAAAGTAAGTTAGCGGCCGAAGAAAATATGATTAGACCGGATATCAGATTATCGATAGATGTCAGTTGTTGAGAAACATAGCGATGGTGAATACATTTAAATGTAAAAAAAAAATTACCTAGAAATTTGCTGTGAGCTTTTTTTCGCTTTCTCGGCGATAAGCCGCTGCCCTTTCGGTTTTACAGAAAAATAAAAGTTAAAGTAAAAACTAAACAATGAAAATTTATAAAGTAACTGCTACTTTTATACTTTCGAAATTATTTTAATTTAAAAGGCCGTTGCTGACGTGGAACCGGCTAGGCTTGGAGCTGGCCTGCTATGCATGGATGGAAACTATAGGGCCGTTTCTACAAATACGTAAACTTATAGGACCGAAAGTGCAAATTTTCTTATATAAAAGCAAACAATTTAAATTATTTTTTTATTTTATTTAAATCCTGTAAAAATATGCTGAATATTTTATTTTGCAAGAACAACTTTTTGTCAGCTGTCATAGGTGGCAGGTACAACTTCACCTGATATGCAAAAGGGTAATGTGGTCTTTTACATAGGGAGAACTCTGTTGCGCTAATTATTTTCAGGAGAACTTTTCAAAGCTAATAAGTTTGGTTCAAGACTCTTACTAAAAAATCCTTTGAAAAAAGCACTTTTCATGTGAAAAGTATCACCTAAAGACTTAGCCACCTCCGATCGAAAGTGACGGTGTGTTGAAAAGTTGTCACATATTACTTGTCACATAGCACCATTTTCACCATGTGAGATACCTTTTTAAGAAACATCCATTGACAACCAACAAGTAGTGGCATACCTATTTACAACACTTGATAAGTGCTTTTTGGAAAATGGTTGTCAAATAAGGCATTAACCTATGTTTCCATAAACTGAATTTTCAAAAAGATTAGCTGTGGGCCTTCTAACATTTATATCAGATTTTCAAAATGATTAGATTTGTTCCATCTAACATTCATATCTTGTTAGTGTCGAACACATGAATTGATAAAATGTGAATTCAAATGGCGCGATCCAGGCATCGTATGTAGGATTGTTAACGGGTCAAGTTTGCTAAAGTCAAGTCAAAAGTTTTGACTGCTCACATGCCTGACCCAAAGGTCGGCTATGGTATCAAGTTGACCTGACCCAGCGGCTAGGGTATCAAATTGACCCGACCCATTGGCTGCCCTAGTTGTATGACACTTTCTAGGGCCCTTCAACTAGGAATGATAGAAATGCATACCCTCGCATGTGCAAGGGAATAAACGATATTCTCATCTCATAAACGGTCAAACGTATAAACTGATCATTACCAAACAGATTCAAGAATCTGTAGAACCTATGAAGTCCGTCCTCGGTAACAACGAATTTATATATTTACTAACAACCATATTGACTCTTGTCAGAGGCATCGTAACTCGTGATGTTGTAAGGTTCACGTTTCAAGATCCCTGAGCTTCGAGTATCCCTCGGCATTTGAAGGATTCAGTGCCCTGAAAGCACTTTATAAGTGACACGGGCACGCAGGCTTGTCCGAGGCATCATGAGATTAGAAAGGCTGTGTACCTTTTTGCTACCCAGATCTTTCAAAAGCTGGTACCCACACGCTTCAAGGCCCTTGACTTCTGTGTCACTCAGCTTTTGATTGACTGCAAAGGCTAAAATAACTTAAAACGTGATGGCGCACAATATTGAAATCCTAGTAAGTCAGATTTTTACATAAATGGGTCACAAAAAATCCTTCATTAGCGCAACTTCTCGTATGATGCTTATATTGTGTAAAAGCATACAAATATGCTACGAGCTAGACAATGAATACACAATGAACATGCAACACTAGCGACGGCGGTTTTAACCATTACACGTAGTGACAAAGGCATACGTCATTACACGTGCTGACAAGGGCATATGAGACTTAGTCTGTGAGAAAAAAAAAAACCATAAGCGTATCAAAAAAGTGGTTAAACGCAGTGACAGACAAATCAAGAATTAGGGTCACCTTCATCATAATAACAGGCAAAACTTGTTTATTATGACAAACAAACGTGCCCAATTGTCACAAACAATAACCTGTCACAGTGGGAACTCAATTGGGAAACGTGTCTTGGTCGGATAGTTTGGGTAGGGCTACTCTCTCCAAGTTTTGAAAAAGGTTAGCAAGCATAATATCTTGTGTGTTGGGGTTTTGTGTTGTGTGTTTTGAGTTAGAGAGAACTTGGGGTTTATTTCGTGCGTCTTGCTTTTGGGGTGTGAGCCTTTGTGATTCTCTTGACTTTGGTAAGATTGGAGAATATGATTTCCATTATTTGTAGCTTTTGAGTATCTTCTTCTTGATAAAGGAAACACTTTGTTTGACTGCCCGTGGATATTGGCTTAAGTCGAATAACTTAAATCTTGTTATGGTGGAGTTGTGGATGCATTTTCCCTTTCTTTCTCTGTTTTGTATCTTATTTGTTATTTGATTATTAATTGTCTCCTTCGCACGTGAAAGCCATTAATAAGATTAAACGTGCAAACGCTTTGTAAGGATTTTTTGCACAACAACAATGTTACTTATATTCACCAGGCGGCGATGAACGGTTGTATTGATAAAGAATCGGATAAATACCATTTGTTTTAGGGTTTTCCAATGAATAATATATATATAAATTAGGGTTTTCAATGTATTTTATAGTACCAAAAATACCCTTAGCAACTAACTTGAATCCAACATACCTCCAAAGATATAGATTAGGGTTATAAACAACACCCTCTTTACCCGATCCCAAAAATTAAAAAAGATATAAATAAAACATTGCTGTAAAATATGATGAGAATTAAGAATTTATTCACACAATTTACAACATTATTCAGGACTCTTTAGGCTTTTATCCTTTCATATCGATAAAGTCCTTAGAGATCAACTTCACGCTCTCTACATCTATAGCTACACAGTTACAACTCACAAATCACTGTACCCCGTTACATAATTTTGAAACGTCCCCTGGCTTTGAAGAAAAGCTCCCGAATCCCAAGAATTCGACGAAGATTCAGTAGCGAAATCTGTAGGCTCAGTAGCCCACCAGATCATGCTCTCCTTTGCACCATCCATCTCGTTGAAACAATCAAATTCCCTTATATGATCTTCCTGCCCTATGAAACAACCAGTTTTTCCCTCAATCAACTCGCGGAGTTCGGCTTGTAAACTATCGATCATATTGAAGTTTGTGTTTGATTCCTCTACACAGTTCAAGTTTGGCGTTATAGGTTGAACTGGGGAGTCAGTTGTGCTGTTAAAATCAGAATTCTCCGCGAACCCATTTAAAGAATTCCTTAGTTTTTCTTGCATTAGATCACAACTTGTTAAATTTGATCCTTCTAGGGTTTTAGGGGTTTGTGGGACCATGAATTTAGGGCACATTGGAAAAGGGTATTGAAGGCTTTGAAACTTCATGTGTAGTTGCATTCTTTCAAGGGTTGATGTGCTTAAGGCCGATAAAGCCATTTCACCGATTGCGCCGTTAACCTTATTGGAGTCATGATTGAGGAGTCGGGCCTGCGAACCTCTGCGCCTTCCGAGCAACTTCTTCTTTAATTTGGTGTTCCAGTAGTTTTTAACATCATTATCTGTTCTTCCTGGTAATTGGGCCGCAATTATGGACCACCTAATATATGCAATGTCAAATAGCATTAGCCTGAAACTGTTTAATTATAAATATAGTATCATTATTAAAAACAATAAGAGGTTTCAAAGATAAAAAAATAAAAAATAAAAAAATATCTAAGTTTCTCATGTGAATTCAATCTTTCAAAAAACTGGTAGTTAGCACCCATACATATTAGTTTGTATTAGATGACATAATGTGAAAATTTGCCTAATGGGTTCTCATGGTTTGAACCTTTTTACTATAATTTGAAATTAAAAAACCATGTCTAATTATATGTATAGTGACAGTGAGAGAAAAGGGGGACCTGCTCCCAATACTAATGTAGAGGCTGCAAATGATGTGGTCTTCCTCTTCAGAAAATCCACCATGTTTGATATTGGGCCTTAAGTAATTCAACCACCTCAGCCGACAACTCTTCCCGCATCTTTTGAGCCCTGATCACATGAAAAAAAAATGATAATCTTTTTCTTTATTAAATTCAACTAAAATGTTGCAGCTAAGGGTCAAAGGGTCCTTAAGAAATTGCGCGCCAAACTTGTTAAAATGTAATAGAAAAGTCCATTATCCTGGCTAACTAGATGATTTGAGAACGACCAAGTCACCTTCAATAAGAGGTGACTATTTTTCTTTGCTTGTATTTTTTTTTTCTTTTTTGTGGATGAAAAATAATAATCTGCATAATTGTGTGTGTGTGTGTGTGTGTGTGTGTGTGAGAGAGAGAGAAGAAGAATAATTAGAAAAAGATGATGATGATTGAGAAGAAGAAGAAAAAGTATGTTTGAAATTTTGGGTTAGGGCTTTCTAATTCAACTCAAAGGTGCACCATGACTCAACCTGCAGGTCATCAATTCAATCCCAGCTTACCTACTAAAGAAAAAACGAGAGAGAGAGAGAGAGAGCAAATAGATTCAGGGCAAATACCAATCTTATGAGGAAGAGCAATCCAGTTTCCCCCAGTCCCATGCTCCTCAATGAAGGCCTTAAGCTTGGCATCCTCTTCAGGAGACCAAGGGCCCTTCTTTACGCTGTCTTTGTCGCAACAAGGAGCTCTACCCATCTCTCTCTCTCTCTCTCTCTCTCCAACACAAGTACGAAACGAGTGATAAATCAGGTCTCAGGTGGAGAAGAAACATTGATGGAGTCCAACCTTTATAGAAAGAGAGTGGATGATTTGATGCTTAGGAGAAAAAAGTCTTACCCTTCACCCCGTTTTTCTTTGTTTCTGAAAAGTTGACTCAACTCTTTTTTTATTCTTTGGAATTTTTATTTGATTTATTGGACAAAATTTCAACCATAGAGTTACTCTTTTCTTTTTAATACCTTGTTTATGTAAATATTTTTTGTTCGAAGCGATCCTTAATCCATGAAAGTCCCATTTTTTGAATTTTAACATGGAAGTCCTTTCACCTCAATCAATGAAAGTGATAACAGTGGAAATCAAGATCACTTGTATCTAAGGGTACAAAATTAGGTGAACTCTACATACGATCCAATTGGTTGGACCTGATCATTCCCCTTCTATGTTCTTGTTACTTATTTCCAACATTTTGCACTAATTAATAAAGAGTTAGTCTACATTGGGGTCCACTCATCGGGAGTGGACTTCAGAGTCCACATGTCCTTGTGACAAAATGATTTGCATGGATTTCTATGCATTACAAGTGCGTGCAAGTCTCTCAATCACAGAGATGTGTGGACTGCAATGTCCATGATGAGTGGACACTCATTGGAGACTAACTCTATAATAAATCTCTTCATGACCCATACAAATATTTGTAATTCCAAATTTGTGAAAATATTCTAATGAGCAATGCTCGATCTCATATGGTCGGATGTAGGGTCGGGCTTCACCCGAAGCTCGACTCAAGCAATACCTGGCCTGATTTATAATATTGCTGGATTGAGCAATGCTGGATTCGAGCCTAGCTATTAGGAAAATTGGAGCCTATCAAAAGCCTAATCTGAGCGTGATCCGGCCGTTGACAGCCTTCGTTGCATGTGATCATGAATGAGATTTTATTTGAGTGAATTGGGCCAGTAGCTTAGAAGGGAGGTTAACAATATTGCATTCTTTGAGGCCTCAGGTTCAAGCCCACCTTACCCATTTAAAATAATTATAATACCAATAGGAATTAGATTTTATTTCGATTTATTCTACAATGGACGGATCATTCAGGCTGAGCAGACATCTTGAACCGCAACTTTATGGTAAGCATGGACTTTGAAATGCAGCAAAGTTCACATATCACAAGATCGCCTGGACGTCCAGTGCACTTTTCCGCCCAACGTGATCAAACACCATCATAGAAGAGTTCTTTCATTTCACTGGTGCCCACTGATGTTGAATGCAAGCTTTGACTTTCACGAATCTCACAAATTTCTCCTTTGCCTTCTATGAAATTAAAATATTCGTCCCATATCTATGGCAGCCAAGAGAATAAGATCTTAATTCCCGTGCGCCGGTAGTTGTTGAACCACTGCTCCATTCCAATTGTATTTATATTGATGCACCTAATGTATTAAAGCGTTTGGAACTATAGTGGCAAAATTCGTTTCCGATAATGTTTCGGTTGGGGGTTACTTCGATTCATATGGGATAAATTTAGAAAAAAGTTTGAAAATATTTCGGAAAATTTTCAAATTAAACAAAAAATATATATAGATTATATTTAATATTTGTAAAAATCTTAGTTAATAATAAAATGACTAAAATTTAAAGAAAAATCACTAATTTTGATAAAATTTCACGAAAGTTTTGAAGGGCGCTTGTTTCAATGATTTTCGGATATATTTGTCACTATATTTGAAATTGGGAAATTGATTAGGTAGTTAAAACATCAAATCAGAAAACGATTAGACAAGACAGATGAGCATGTTCACCAATGTCCATCAATACTTAATGGATCATATAAGTAAATCTAGTGGGTCCAGTTAGGGCTGTCAACGGGTCAGGTTGGGTATAAAAACGGTTGGGCATGAAGCATCCAACCTGACCTCCGGGTCGGGTTGACTCAACTGTCACGTAAGGTTGGGCAAGTCAGGCCAAGTTCAGTGGGCATATATATTTTATATAAGAGAGCCATTATTTGGACATGAGAAGTTTTTCCTTGCACATAATTTGAAAGAAAGTCTCGGTAGCCCGAAGATGTGCTATGTGAAACACAATTTATTTGATTTGAAAATCATAATCTAAAAATTTAGAGCACAAAATATTTGCACAAAAGTTGATCTCTGTCACATGATTTATGACCCAAGACCCAAGGATTTACAGTGCAAAATATTTTGCACAGAATTCGATCCCTATCATATTATATAGCACAGTCAACTTTTGAACTAGTAAATGACATTTGACTGTATTGAATGATACGATAAACATCATGCTTGATGCCAATTTTTTACATCGAACATCTTTATAACATGGGCTTCAAATCATTGTCACCAAGTTGGAGGCGGCAATAATTCGGTGAGGTTAAAATTTGGAAAAATCCTGCAAATTCTGAGAAATATTCGGAGGAAAAATCAAAGAGAATAAAAAAAAATTAAAAACGAAGAAGAAGATTTAAAACTATAAAAAATAAAAATTATTAAAAAAACACAAAATTTTGAAAATTTTGGAAATTATTCGAAATAATTTGCTATTTTTTGTGAAGAGAAAAATTTTCAAAAAAAATCGCGTATATTCGAGATTACTTTGCAGAACACTAAATTCATGAATTATTCACGAATTTTATTAAAAAAAAATTTGGCAATTTTTGTAACTATGGTTCAAATAATATGACTTAATTGGTGTTTTCAAGTGATAGAACCCGCTGTCAGTCGTAGTACTAGTGGTCTAAACGTTCAATGAATTTTTCAAATTAGAGGGTTGGAGGCAATTCAGGAATGAATGATTTATTTTTATTTTTTTTTCGATACGGCCATTTAAGCCGATACAACCTCGAGAACCGAGGAGCAAACACACATACACATATAACAGTTGGGGAGCAGCGTGAGAGAACACCAACTACAATGGTGAGGGTTAACTAATAAAATTCAACCCACACCTTGTAAAAATAAGGGTGGAAAAAAGTGTGGAAGAGGAGTATTGAACCCACAACCTCCTCCCTCAAACAAACAATTATTCCTTAAATTATTTTTGGTAACTAATTATTCCTTGTGCATAGCAATGAACGATGGGTCCCCTCCCCTAATAGATAAAAATAGACACTGCTCTCCATTACTGTTATTTACTATTTTAATGTTTTCAGTTTGTATATGATGCACGCCCATGTACTAGTGTGTTGTCTTTAAGCCATGTGCTGCGCTGAAACATGTGAAAACTTCTTAAGACTATTAAATTCCGTGCATTTCACGACTTAAGTTTGGAATTTTGGTGCGCAAGTTGACAGGCCATGCACCATAGTCATTCGTAAGGTTTTTTTTTTTTTTTTTTGTGACTTCTGTATAGGGCTCTCAATGGGCTGGATTAGAGTCGGGTTGGAGTTCAACATGGCCCTAATCTACCGAGGCCGGATTTCCAAATTTTTCAACTCGATCCTAATTTAGGCTGTGATGTACTCAGCTCAAGTCAGGCCTGGAAGGGGTCAGGCCAGGCTTGGGCATTTTTTCGAACTTTTTTCGACTGTTTTTTTCTAATAAATTAATTTGGTTGGACTATTTTTTTGGGCTATTTTTTCTAATAAACTTTGGTTGGGCTTGGACTTTTTTTTTTACTAATAAAAGTTTGAAGAAGTTAAAATTTTAATTAAATAATTATATTAATATTATAGAGGCTCATATACATTTTTTAATTCAAATATTTCATTTTAGTTTGTTGCACAATGATTATAACGGACAATGGTTACAACGGACAACGATTAATCTCAGGGCATTTAAGTAAATTATATTTAACTTTTTTTATAACTTTAAAGGGATAAGAATATATATATATATATATATATATATATATATATATATATATATATATATTATCCAGGCCGGGTGTTGGAATACTCAACCCAAGCCCGGCCCAAATTAATCCGGGTTGCAACATGTTTGCTTGGTAAAAAGTACCACTTTTTTCAGGCCAGGTGCGGGCCAAAATCCAGGCCAGCCCGACTAATTGAGAGCTCTACTTTTGTATTAAAATTCTATTGAATACTCCTAATTCGCCCTATCAGTGCGTCGGGTCGCTCAATGTGCTCGATATTAGGGGCCCTCCATTTGAAGAGTCATCTCTAGTAAGTTTATAAATGACTCTTTTTTTACCGAGCTATTCCCAAATTTGACGATTTTTTCCCGGATTTTTCTTCGTTGAGCAATTCCCGGATCTATATATTTTTCTAGAATTGAAAATTTTTATCCTCGCCGAATAATTGCCCAATCCCAACTTGGTAACTATGCTCACTACTTTAACAATTGTAGCATGAGGTTTAACTGCTTTAGGAGAAAGAGATTGACCGGAACACCGCCGATGTTGCTTGTGTAGGGTACCTAATGTCAATTCTAGTAAATAATAGGATCGGGGTAGTTATTTTGGACCGGGGCAGGTACATATTGGATCTTGAGATCATGGATCTTCAATTAGATGGCCAGATTTAATTCCACATGGCAGACATCTCGAAAAGTTATCTAAAAACCGCATTTGATATATGCTCATGATCATGTTCACTTTTTGAAATGTGTATCATGTGGAACTCAAATCTGAACCTGTAGGCCTATAGTCTAAAGATCCACTGTGAAGAACATGAGAGAATAATCATCTTCATACTCTTATGCAAAAGAGACAATGATATAATCACGTGAAACTCGAGTTGAGAAGGAAGAATATTGGATTGTAAATAACAATGTCCAAATTAAATGACTATCACCTAAAACCTGAGTTTAGAAGGAAAAATATTGGATTGTAAATAAAGATGTGAATAACGTACCCGGGTTGAAAAGGAAGAATGCCGTCTAATAATTAGGCTCTATTTGAAAGCGGTAAAACTTCAAACTCGAAATGAAATTAATTTCTTATGAAATGATTTCATGTAGAAACGAAATTTTTGTTGTTTGATTACTCTCACTTTGATAAAAAAAAAAAATTGATTTTCATTAAAAGGATTTGGAAAATAACTTTTTTAGCTAAACAATAATATAATAGACCTTATTATTTAAAAGAAGAAGAAAAAAAATCTTATTTTTTACATGAATATCATCTAAATAACAAAAAAACTCTTATTGTGTTGGTGAGATACTTGATTTCAATCACCTAAATATTGAATTGATTATCACCCAAACCAGATTGATGTTTGAAAATTTTCTCTGTCAAACTCACATAGGCTGTGTTGTTGTAAATGAATATAGGGGAGAGAGAACGATTGGAGGAAGAAAAAAGGAAAGGCTGCTCTTTGAAATATAAAAGATATTCCTCTTTAACAAAGCAAGAAAATTTAAAAAGGGTTGTTTTTCTCATTTCAAAGACTAGCCTCCCTTTTATTTTCTTCCAATCTTTTTCTCCCCGTATTTCTTTGTAATAACAAATAGTTATTGTTGCTCTTTTCTACTCTCTCAAAGAGCAGTACCAAACTCAACTTTTATTTTTATTCATATGCTCTCAAATACAAACATAAAACATAAGAAAAATGAATTTCTTCTTCAACACCATTTGACATTTTCCAAGTTATCAAACATCACAATCAAACAGGTGGTCCATCAATGGACGGTCCAGATCGTTGAGCAGGTGCACTGATCCAGCCAATCCATAGTGCACAACATGAATTATAATAATGGTGCATTATGGAGAGAGAGGTTTAATTGATGGGAGCAAACAGGCTTTTTCTTACATGTTGCTAAGCCTTGTTTCTATATTTTATTAGAAAAGGGAGTAAAACCAACCACAAAGGGGTTGAAATTTATAAACTTTTTAGAAGAGAAAAAAATCTCCCGTTGACTTCAATCGCAGAAAAGCAACAATAAAACAAGGGAAGCCTTGTTCTTTCCCCTTGTCCGTCTCTAACCCTTCGAATCTCGTCCACCCATTTCACTTATCAATGAGTCCCCTCTTAAACCTATGCTAAAATTAAATGTTAATGAGAGCTGGTGAAGGTGCTCACAGCGAGAAGATAAGCCATGGAGTCTATTATATATAAATAATATTAATAGATAAGGTATAAAATAATTGAGTTTTAGGCCTTGTTTGGCTACAGGAGTTTTGCTGAAAAATTTATAAAAAAAATGTAAAAAAGCTTTGTTTTACGGATTTTAGATATTTTATATCGTTTGGGAACACGGTGGGTCCCACTTGCTTGAGAAAAAACATGAAAATAATCAAGATAAAATTTTTAGAGGGAAAAATTTTCTGAAACTTTTTTTAGCCCATGTCATAGGAAAAAACAAATGCCTCCTTCCGTGCACCAATTAAAAATTTGGTTTCTTTGGTTAGAGGTTCTCACCATTAAAATGTTGATTGTCTTGAACTAGAGGATGGGATCTTCGCCCTTCTTTAGCGCAATAAATCATGATATCATGGCTCACCTATCAGACGGCCACGTGGTACACATCTTCAAAAGTGACAATGGGCTTAGTGTAACATGTTACAACAATTGGTATGTGAAACTTGTGCGATGTTAAAACTTCATCTAAGCCATTTAATTTGAAGCTCATGATCTAAAGATCTTAGGTGAAAAAGATTTGCACCAAACATTATTTTCCTCATATTATTCAACACACTCAAAAGCCATTATTTAATTCAACATTTGACTCTGTCGAATCATACAAAAGTGACTGAGTTTTGCGTCACTCTTCTGCGTAGTAGATCTTTAGATCATAACCTTCAAATCAGATGACTTAAATGTAACCCAACCATCTAAGCCACTTCATTTGACGGCCATGACCTAAAGATCATAAGTGACAACGACTGACACCAAGCATGATCTTTATCGTACAACTCAATGCACTCCAAAGCCGTTATCCGATTCAACAATTGATTGTATTGAATCATATGAGAGAGATTGAGTTTGCACCACTCATTTCCGTCGTAAATCTTTACATTATGGCCTTTATATCAAACGGCTTAGATGTAACCTCACCTCATAATCGTGTCACTATTCATACATCGTAATATCGCCCCATCTCCTCTTGCCAGCATACATTAACTGCTAATCAGACAATAAAGATTATTTTTTATCCCAATCTTCCACATGATGCATCTTGAGATCATGGATATATCATCAGACGATTTTTTATTTCATGTGGCATCCATTCCAAAAGATGACCAGTGACTTATATTTGAGCCTGGTGTATGTCTCGCGCGTTTAGAGTTACTGTTTGAGATGTGTACCATGCGGAATAAAAAACTAACCGTATAAGGGTATGCCCATGATCCCAAGACCCATCTTGTAAAAAATTGGGACAAAAAAAATTTGGGTAGCTCTAAAAGCGCCTAAGTCGGAACCTCTTTAAAACCATTGATTGCATCCGATCAGATGATGGAGATCATGTTTCACCCAGATCTTCCACACAAAGGATCTTGAGATCACGTCGCACCTATTAGACAATAAGTTTTTATTCCACATGTCACAGATTCTCAAAATATGACCCTAAAATCACGTTTGGGCGTGATGTGTGCCATTGCACACAAAGGGCATTTTTTGGGGATTTGTACATGTTGCATCAAAAAATGACTAGCTGTTTGATAGGTAAGACATGATCTCAAAATTCATTTTGTGGAAGAACGCATTGAAACACAATCTCAATCATCATATTCGATGCAATCTGGCCTTTGGTTCGAGGAGATGGAGTGAGGTTACAGGTTCACACGGTATGAATAATGGTACTTAAAAAAAATAATTTTACACATGATAGCCAAACTACAAAAAATTAAAAATTCAACCATTGTAAAATTCTAAGGCCTTAGGGTTTGCAAGATGACCTACTTTAGTTACCCCTCCCTCTAAAATGGCTAATATGAGGATAAAGATAACCCTTAAGAGCCTAGCCTTTTTTCAGGGCCATTTAACACAGCCTGTGTTGCGGGTGCACCTGCCTGTACCCGTAATTGGTGGAGGTGCTCACTGGTCAATTGATAGGGACACACCTCTTGGATGGGTCAACTTTCAAGTCTCACTGATCAGGTGATCTTGACCATCCAAATAGAGCTGGTATTGAGTGTAAGAGTGGCACTCTGGGTCGATCTTTTTTATCCATATAGTCAAGCCTTGGGAGCCACACTCCTAGTTATGAGCATTCAAAGTATTGAAACTTACGTTATCAAAATATATATATATATATATATATATATATATATATATATATATATATATATATATATATATATATATATATATATAGTTATTAAAATAAATAAATAAAGTATTGAAACTTACTTTTGACTTCTCAATAATCTTGCACCCAAAATTATCACCACTCAAACTAAGGATATCCGAAATTCTTTATTACTTTGCGGTCATAACTGGCCATCATGCTCTATAGCCGATGTTCACGGTTGCTCACTCTTTGGCAGCTCTCACTCCGGTACCCCTTTTGGGGTCCCCCGGGTAGCCCTTTTCTCAGGTTGCCCATTCTGGGGCTCAATGGTGGCCCACTCTGTTGCGATTTTCACTTCAGTACCTCCCCTTTGAGCCCCCAAGTAGCCATTCCTCAAATGGCCCCTCCTATGACTTGAACTCAAAGACATGGTGTTGACTTTGATACCTTTTATTAAGGACGTAACCAAGACTCCAAAATTGCCTGCCACCCTATCAAATAAGATTTCCACCTGCCAAGCCAAAATCTTGTCAAGGGCAATGGTCAGGTGCAAGTGTCCAACTGATTGAAGCTTCATTCGTGTTCAACTAGATTTGTGGTTCAACTAGGATGGCATGTGGTCAAGATTCTCCTCAATCCTTTGGTTGTAAAACAGTTAAACCAGTCTGGTTCAACCAGTCTGGTTCAACCAGTTGGAACTAACCACTGCCCTCACTTTTTGTGGCTTAACGTAAACCGTTGCTAATATGTTGTATGGTAGGATCATTCAATGTTTAGACTCGTTGGGCTGATTCAAATCTAATCTATCCCAACGGGTATAGATTTGTGGTTTGTACAGCATTGGTGGTGCATAGGCCATCCACCCAATAACAAGTCATTTAGCCTGCGCCGGTCAAATGTAAACAGGAACTCACGGGATGGTTTAGCTGATCTGATTGGATGGATTATTGACTGTATGGATTGGGTTGAGCCTGAAATTCAGCTAAAGGTTGACAATCAATGCTGCAACCTTGAGGTAGCAAGTTAAATCTGGGATTAGTCAAAAAAAATAATAATAAATTACCTTTATTTGCACCTATAAAATCTTTGAGGGCAACCACGAAAGAAATCATTGACTGCTTCAATCAAACGATGGATGTTATTTTTAATCCCCATCTTTCGCAAATGGATCTTGAAATTATGGGCGTACTATTAAACATATAGTTTTTATTCAAAATGGGACACATCCCAAAATGTGCATAATGTTTGCCTATCTATTGGGGATGTGTAGCTATAAACATTGACCATTTGATGGTACCCCAATGATATCAAGATCCATTTTGTGGAAGATTGGAAGAAAAATAATCTCCATCATGAAATTCAAAGCAATCAATGGTTTTCAATGTGGGTGCTTGCAAAGATTTAAGCCTCGTTCGACAGAAAGTGAGACTCTTTTGCAAAAAATTGGCTTTCCGAGCATTTTCTGAGACATTCTTCTATTCGGGAGTTTCTCTTGGGTTGCAGGTTTTCCTTGCACTTTCCATTGAAAGCGATAGTTGGTTTTCGGAGGTTTTTTCTCAGGAAAGCTCTGATTCTGAGCTACCAATAGTATACTCCACACAAAGAAATGCATTGGATCAATTCTAATAAATAAGCGGTAGACAATGTTCATACTATCTAACTGCCATTTAAATAGGTTGGTTTGACATTTAAGCAATAAATGAATGGATTAAAAACACCATTGCAGCCATATTAAAAATCCACATAATAGTTTTATTTTTAAAACTTGTCCGACAAAAGCCTTCAACACATTACCAATTGAAAAAATATATACAATTTGACGATCATCTTAGCAGTATAATCACTTTGATGAATGACATAAATACGTACGACTCTAGCGCATAAGAAGACATTGCACTTTCTGACATTTTCTTCAAAAAGTGAAGAACACAAGAAAATGTTAGAAATTGTAGAAAATTGAGTTTCTGAGCAACTCCAGAATGCTCGCAAGGAAAATGACTTTTTCCAAATTAAAAGATTCTATACAGAATCTGAGGAGCTTATTTTCTAGGATTTTCTCTGGAAAGCTTTGGAACTGCCAAATGAGGCCTTAGTGGGTGCAAATAAAGGTCTCAAAATAGATGGTACAGGGAAACCTATTTGTTTTTCTCTCGGACGCAAAGAATATAGAAAATTTATTATTTCTTAATCGTGGTGTCTTTAGTCATAACTGATTGTTACCTCTATTTTATAAAGCATTTTATATCGTTCCCGACATACTTGTCCTTTCTAAATGTCAAGCGTTTGACTTCTTTTTCTTACAAACCCACCTCCCTGGTATCCGAGGTGCATGCAACCTATAGGATTCAATGGGGACGTCACCAGTGGTATAAAGAACCCTCTCCTGTTGGCATTGCTCTAAGAGAGTAGAAAAAGTAGCTGCTACTCTTAATTATTGTAAAAAAATGTGGAGATAGAGAGAAAAAGATTGGAGAAAAATAAAAAGAGGCTGCTCAGAGAATTATGACAATCTTTTTTAAAAGAACAATGGATATTGAGAGCATATTGAACCTATTAAACGGTCAATTTTTTATTTCATATTTTTTTGGGGATATGTGATGTGAAATCAAAACCGACCGTTTGATAGGTGCGAAATGACCTCAAGATTCATTGTATGGAAGAACAGGGTGAAACATGATCTCCATCATCTAAGTTGAAGCAATCAATGGCTTCCATCATCTAATTTGAAGCAATTAATGGCTTTGCAAGGGTTGCAGGCATGGTCGCTTTCATAGATATTGTGTGGGCACTAATAAAGGTACTCATAGTTTAAAAGGAAGACTTGATATTTTTTGGGACTTGTGCTACATATAACAACATATAAGACGTCTGATTTGAAAGTCATGATGTAAAGATACTTGTGGCCAAAGATAGGAACGAAACACGATCTCTATCATCTCATACAAAATAGTCATCCATTAAATCAGATGATGAGTTTTAACTGTATTGAATTATATAATGGAGATTGGTTTTTTACCAAATACCAATCTTTGGCAGTTGGCACTAAAGATCATTAAGGTACAAATCGTGCAAGTGGTCAGCCCAACCATGCGATTAATTGGAATGCGACACATGGCGTTACCCCATTGCTCACTCAATGACACCTACACCGTTGCCCCTCGAGCTTGTAGAAGGTCCTCATCTCACGTGCTAACATTGACTGCACGAAAGTCAAGGTTAGGTTCATAAGAGGTTTTTGTTAGGGGACCAAATGATGTCACAAGTTTGCTATTGGTAAGACCTACGGATCGTGGAAACTGGTGATCACATAAATAGTCAAAAGACTCTAGAACTAATTTAAAACTGTCAATCTCCCTACAAAACGAGTTGCCTCATGCAGTGACAACAGCAAAGACTAATAATTCATTTTTTATTTTCAAGAGAAAAAATTATGGATTATATGAAGCAATATAGCATGGTACATGGCACCATCAATTATGCTGCTCCACATCTCTATCAACAACCAATGTATGTGTCTAATGATCTGATTATCGCTACACCTTGTGTCGACCATACGATGCAGAGATTGAACCACGAATTGAATGTTAATAACTATCTGTCCATGAAGATTTTCATAGAGAATTCGACGTTAGTTAAGACTACCGAAAGAAAGTAAATGATTGGATGTTTAGAAGTACAGGAAATAGTCCATGTAAGAGATGGCTTGTCTATTCGACGGTCTGGATTGAAGGGTATTGATTACAAATGAGGGACGCTATCAACTTAAATGGAGAATCTTGTGTTGCCATCAAGGTTTTCGCATGTGGAAATCATTGATTGCTTTGAATCAGATGATGGAGATTGTTTTTCCTCTCAATCTTCTTCGCGGTAGATCTTGAGATCATGGGCATACTATTAGACCGTCAAATGTTTATTCCATGTGGCACACATTCCAAAAATTGACTGTAATTATTGTCGTACTATCATACATCGTTATTGGGTCAGTTTTTAGGTTGTGTGCCATGTGGAATTAACGCATGGGTGTCTAATGGTATGCTCATGATCTAAAGATCTATCTTGTGGATGATTGGGGTGAAAAATAATCTCCACCATCTGATCAAAAGCAGTAAATATTTTTCACACCTGAAAACCCTAGTGGCAACGCAAGATTCTCTGGTTGAAGAATAGGCACCTTATTAATTTTTTCTTTCTAGGGAGAGTGTCAAGGGATCAAAAGGTAAAAGATTAGGGCACTCTCATTCTTTCAGCTTGTAAAATATTAGGGCTTGAAACCAACTTACTTAGGAATGAAGTTATTATTTGACATTCCATAGCAATATAGTAATGCCAGCAGGTGAGAAACAATAATACAAATCAAAAAGTGGGTTTGGGTTTGGAAGGATTAGGTCAAGCATCAATATTCATTGACCAAGATGTGTGCCTTATTAAGAAAATAATCAGTGATTAGGGACCACTTTAAAGAATATAAAAAAGATAACCGCTTTTTTATGAGTTGGTGTGAGTTGCCTCGATAGAACAACACAGATGGTGTTTATGTCATCATCTAATCTCAAGTTCGTATTTGGCAATCATTCGGTGAGGTGTTAGTTCGGTTTAGCTCGGACAAATTCGAAAAAGTTTCAATAAATAATTTTTAAAAATTTGGGAATTATAAAAACTAGCAATTAAATTTGTAAAAAATTGACAATATATGATAACCTATTTCAAGTTTAAAAGGATGTTTTTAAATAATAAAATAAGTGTTTCATATTGTTTACATTGTCAATGACAGAGAATTGCGTAGATAGGGGGACGAAGCGAACCACCCACTTGTTCTGATTGGAATGATTGAGGGTTGAGGTCTGAACTCGGGCAGAGAATACTTGTCCAGGGTGCTCCGTTGAAGAATGGGGTGTCCGAAAGAAAGAATCTATACCTGGTGGAGTCCTAAAATAATTCTTTTTCAAAATTTTGATTATTTCAAAGGACTTTGTGACAGAGCATCTGTTACACAAAAGTGGCATGGGCAAAGGAAAAAAGAAAGCTTTTCCTCTTTAGTCCAGAAGGTCATGCAAGAAGGCAAAAGGAAAACTCTTTTGGGCGCCAATCTAGGTCTGGTATAAAGAATGTTTCTTCTCATTAAAAGCCATGCAAGTTCAAAGGGGGTGTCGGTGTCCAATTAGAAAGATGGGTAGGACCCCGACAGGCAAAACGGTACCCCTAAGGTAAATGGCACGTACTTACAAATATATATTTACTCCCTTATCATGTCACCTCATAGACTTAAAAAGTTAACTTGATATGACATTCAACCAATAGTTGTTTGGGTCATGAGATTGTGTCTCATAGGTGAGTGGGAGGATTATATATATATATATATATATATATATATATAGAGAGAGAGAGAGAGAGAGGATAACCATCATCTCCCTCGGTCATTATCCCATGACTCGTGCTTAGACACTATTGATTGTTGTTGAAATAACATGGACTAATAAGAGCTGGAGTCATAAACTTATATCCTATAATTCAAGTCATATGATCATTTTGTATATATATATATATATATATATATATATATATATATATATATAATGATCATAGAGTTTATGCGAGAATACAATACGGGTATAGAGTTTATGGATAACTAATTCTCCTTATTGAGAGAGTAAGCGGACAAAGGGAGCAATTTGGCCCTTATTTTTTCACTTTGATAATGAAGTAAGCACTTTCGTTAACTTCTTCACTTACCGGACCAAGTCAATATATAGATGATAGATGTGTTGCTTGCTTTTACTTAAGAATAAGTCTACTGTCAATTGTGCACAGAGTGGACCTTGATGTATGACAGACTTTAGGGAACATAAAAATCAGTGAAATCTAAATGCACAGCTGACAAGATGTTTGCTCAATATCAAAATTATTGTCTGAAATGAGCTCTGGGCTCACTTGCTGACAAATTCTTCATATAAAAAATTTGGTCCTACTACTTAGTCCATGTTTTGAAGGTATATGGTTACATGTCCCTTTCCTTCTAGAGAACAGACTCAAAAGATCTCTTAAACCATACTGTACTTCTATATCTAAGGAGGAAGATGTAAGGAGTACATGCAAGAGTAACATCCATGGTGAGAAATCAAACCGGTTAAGAATACCTTCCTTGTATGCTGCCTGTTAAGAATGCATTGATTCTATGATGCCAAGTATATTTACAAGAGTCAAATGTGATGAATCATTTTAAGGAGTATATACAAGAGTAATATTAATATATATATATATATAGAGAGAGAGAGAGAGAGAGAGAGAGAATCGGAAGGAAAGAGAGTGCGAGAGAATCGGATAGAATCGGGGAGATAGAGAGTCAGGAATAGAGAGAGAACATATATATATATATATATAGAGAGAGAGAGAGAGAGGATAGAGAGAGACAGAGGATAGTGAGAGAGAGAGAGAGAGAGAGAGAGAGAGAGAGAGATCACGCTAAAAACAAAGACTAGCAAAAACAGAAAAAAGAGAGGGAGGGAGATTTCCTATTAAAGGGATTTGGAGTTTTCAAAGGGTAGGAAAACAATATGCTTTCCAATTACCTGCGGTGGCTCAAATTTGTTACCAAACTGGAAATTTCGTAATATTTCCTTTCCTCCCATTTCCATTCCTTTCCCCCTATCCAAACACAGCCTTAAAGAAAAATGATTTGCTACTAGTAGCAACATAGTCACAAATTCTGAGACATTTTGAAAAAGTCTTCAAAAAAATGCTTACTTAGTCGTAAAAAAACAAATAAATCACGTTGTAATTGTAGCTTTTTCAAAAATTGCATTTTTAAAAGTTGCAAATTTCATGATTAAATCACGATTAATTTTCAACTTTTTTTAATTTTTGAATTTTATAATATTTGCTTGATTTTTTCTCAACTTTCTCGAACTTTCAAATTTTTTACCGAATTTTTCCGAATTATCTTCTTGCCAACGTATTCCCAAATCCAACTTCGTAACTATCACAACCCATATAAAATTTCCTAACCTAAAAAATATAGAAAATTATCTGAATCAATGAATGGCTACTTTTAGATGAATTGGACACGGTAGGGGATTTTGTGAAGTCACTGTGACAACCAACAGGGCGGTTGGCGCAGTGATCAAGACCACGCCTCAAGAAGTGGAGGTTCTAAGTTCAAATCCCTCCCCTTGTTGGCCACTCCGAGGGATTTATCCCTAATGACTAAGTTTGATGCTCTTAAGAGGCTCTGGATACCTCATTATCAAAAAAGACCTAGCCTCTCGCTTTTTACAAACAAAGTGGGTGCACTCCAGCCTCGAATTTGCTGTCTTCACAATTGACACCCCCAATCCTTTTACTATTGCACCAAGCACTGGCCCATGCTCCATGGAGTTTTGGATATGCAATTTTCAAAAAGCCTTTTCTCATATAACCAGGATCTAATTTGATATCTAAGCTTTTAATACAAAGAGGAAAGGGAAATGGCTCAAAGTGACTAAGACTTAGATCTCCACATTTTTGTGGTTCCATAGAAAGAGTTGATTGATCACTTAGAACAGAAATAAGAAGCAAGACTTCCATCATGCATACACAAATATCTTGACTTTTTTTTGCACAATATCCCAGCAAATTAACAAGGTGGCTGGTGATGTAATCTCCCTAGTAATAGAACCTGAAATAAAGAGAAGGAAATCAAGAAGTTACTGAAAACTGAAGCAATTTTGTCAATGGATCAAAATGTGAGTTGCCTTTCCCACTAATTGGATGCATCACAAAGAAAGAGGTTTAAATAGACAAAATAAAAACAAGAAATTTGCAGCGAAAAAAAAGGGACGCGACTCATTTTCATCTTCAACAAAGGAACTAGACCATCCAATCAGATCAGTTTTTGTTCATTTAATTACATAGATTATACATAATTGAAGGATTCACCTTCACAAAAGTATGAATCACCTTTTTTCACATGGTTGAATAGGGCATCAAAATTAGCCGCAAGCTCCCTATCCCTGTCTAAAATCCGCTTCCACCACATGATCATAAATTCCCAATTCTTGACTATAGTATTGTGTCTGAATCATAAGGACACCTTTTTTTTTTTTAAGTTAATCTGTATCGCAGACATCCTTTTCTTTTTTCTGAGCACCAAATTACAGAATTCAATAACATCGATCATGCAACTGATATAATGAAAAACAGACATTAAGTTGATAATGAGTTGGTTGAACTCTATCAAGCTGAAGTACTTGGACATGGTTTCTGTAGTTGTGTGCTACTCAAATGCTCGATACTCTGAAACCAAGTGTGAAAGTTGTGCCATACTTTGTATCAGTGCATTTCTACATATTATAGCCAACAACGAAGCACTCGGTTTAAGGTGCATTACATTAGTTGTTCACTTCTATGATGATTTATGCTTATCTACGTGTATATAAGTTTATCTTGTATACATGAAATACTCATTGAAAATTAAATTTATAAATAAATAAGAACGTTTATTGCTACTACCTTTAAGGTGGTAGATAAACTCCTTATAATTTGATCTAAAAATAAGGAGGTTTTACTAGCAATAGAATCAGGTATAGTACATGGCTCAGGGAGGTTTTAGAGGCAGGGTGCAGCAATGGGATTTAGAAGGACAGATAGAATAGGAGATGATACTGCTTCAGGTATAGAATGAAGGGTCAGGGCAGGTTCCACAGTTTGCCTATCCTCAGCATGATTTTCCATCATTCTCAATGGATCACCACCCGATTACTTCCACAGTTCCATAAGTCTCAGACAAGGCAACCCACTATCCCTCTCCTAATTGCCGTCTTGCTGATGCCTAAGCCACCTAATCAGCAGAGAAAATCTACTGCAGCTACTTGACAGGTTTCAGCGTGCAGAGATGGAATGGCAATCACCCAGCTATGATTTTCCAACAACTTCATCTTCTCTGACCCGAGCACATTAGAAATTCTAGATACAAAGACAATACCGAGATGCATCAAGGGCACATTAGGCCTCAAGATCAACTTCCATAAATGTGAGGTTATCGGGATCAGAATGGGGGGCTATAACGTAAAATAATTTGCTGATACTTTCGAATGTTTGGCAGGTAACTTACCCAATAGATACCTTGGCAAATCTTTACGCATTGGTAACCCGATAATGGCCTTACCATTACGGGACCCTGTTATCAGAAAGGTAGGGAAGAAATTAGTATAGTGGAAAGGAAAATTATCATTGTCCGCAGGGGCATCACCCTAATCAAATCAGTTCTATCATAATAGAATCGGCGTCTGAACTGATGCATAGCCAGGAGACAAACTACTCATCAAATGATTGAGACTCAATTATACACCAGTGAATCAAAGATACATGGAAATTTCTGATTGGGCATAAAGAACCCAGAGGCTGCAATTGGAACATCCAACCGTGCAGGAACCTTAATGAAGCAGAAATAGAGGAATCCAACTGATCTGATGGGAGTGTTGGACTAGGCAAGCTACTGATAGAATTATATAGGAAGTCACCGATTCAGGTATTATTGTAGTGAAAGGTGCAAGGCGCACCTAAGTCACGAAGGGTCCCTGGGGCCTAGTCCATAGGCATCAAGGCACACAGGTTTTTTTTCTAGGCTCACTATTATTTTGATTATAAATATTCTATATAATTATTATATTCTACATTTTATTCATAATATGTGAATTTTTAATTTTTAAATATGTTTCGAAATTAATGTTTGTTATGCATAAAGATGTACATAAAGAAGAATAACAACCAACGTACATAAAATACAAATATAAAAAAGTACATGTCATAAATAATTAAAAATTATTTACATTAAAAATTTCAATTTAACAAACTAGATTAGTAACTATCTAAGTAACTACTAATGAACTAACAACTAATAATAATCTATCCCATTTCAATCTGATCTTCACCAACCCTATGCATTAGATACTCAACAAGTGCCTTAATTTTTGCATTAGCTGCTTAACAGGTGCGCAAGCATGTGGAAATCTATCATCATCAAATTGGTCAAGGGTCAATTTTTGGGACACATCTAATGATCTAAACATAGTACCGTCAATTCGTCATGAGTGTTGATGGTCAGGGGCCAATTTTTGAGACACATCTAATGATCAGGGGCCAATTTTTGGAACACATTTATCATCATCAAATTGGTCAGGAGCCAATTTTTGGGACACATCTATCATCATCAAATTGGTCAGGGGCTAATTTTTGGGACACATCTAATGATCTAAACATAGTATCGCCAATTCGTCATTAGGACTTTAGGGATTTCCACATTTTCATACCAATAAAAATTTCACATTTTCATATATCACATTCAAAATCACTATATTTTTAACTCATTAACATAAAATTAAATCAAATTTAAATTACAAAATTAATTTTACCTCCAATCTAGCATGATCGGATAATGCGAGCTCCAACAAATCTGAACCACGTGACTGAATCCTGACCGACGAATCTAACTAAAATCCTGCAAAATTATTGAAAGAAATAGTTAGGGATTGAATATTGAGAATATGAGAGAGAAAGAGGGAGAGATATTTAGGGTTTAGGGGGGTGTGGCTATGGCTGTGATGATATAAAATAGGGCCATTATTAGGCCAATAATCCTTAGGGCTTAGACCAATAGAGTATAGACCTTAGAGAATAGAGAGAGGGGACAATGGGTTGTGGAGAGTTCGTTGCCAACTGTGAGAGAGAGAGAGGAAGAAGAAGAAGAAGAAGAGAGTCGCAGGGTGGGTGTGGCCTTGGATGGCTACTCACAGCATAAATGCTTATAGAAATATAGAATCAAAGAGAGGGGAAAGAGAGAGGAAGAAGAAGAAGAGAGACAGAGAGATAGAAGGAGAAAACCCTACAGGGTATGCAGTCTGCCGTTCTTAGCCGTATCTCGGTACTGCCCTTGAGTAGAGAGAGTTGGGCTTAGTCTCTCGCCTTAGCCGAGAAGGGGTTACGGGGTAACAGGGGGGAGTTTGGGCTTTTTAGAGAGAGAGAGAGAGAAAGAGAGTGGTCAGGGAAGCTTAAAATAAAAGTCTTAGGAGTCACGTTTGGGTTTTTTTAGAGAGAGAGAGAGAGAGAAAGAAACTGGTTAGGGAAGCTTAAAATAAAAGCCTTCGAGGTCTCTATAAAGAAAAATGGGGGTTCTTTACAAAAACCCAAATTTGAAATTCAAACCTGATTTTTTTGGAAAAAAAAAAAAGTTTGGGGGGTCCAGGGAACCCCCCAGTCTCCATGTGCGTCCGCCCCTGATAATAAATACTAACCAATGAACTGACAAGTAATAATTAGCAACCAATAAAACATAAACAACAAAAAGATAAATAAATATCATAAACAATTAAACATTTTGTGTACTAAAAAATAACTTGAATAACTAAACTATCAAGTAACAACCAACAAGTTAAGTAACATGTCTTTATAAACTTAGTTATATCTAAGAAGCTTTTAAGTTAGGAAGTTATAAAGCTATAATCTCATTATATATATATATATGTGTGTGTGTGTGTGTGTGTGTGTGTGTGTGTGTGTGTGTGTGTGAGAGAGAGAGAGAGAGAGCAGCCAGTTCGTGTGTAAAGAGCTAGAGGTTAGGTATGTATCCCGCCCAACCCTCCCAACACCGCGGAGATATGCGTTTGAGCGTACGATTGCAACTAATGAAGGGATCAGGGTGCCACAACAACTTGCCGAAATCGATCAGGTACCATTAAAAAAAATTCAAAAGGTTGTTTATTCACCATTAAAAGTTGGTCAAAGGTGCAAAATTCCAATGCAATAGGTTCAGGCAGCGGATGGGAACTTTGACCAGGGATTTGAAAGGCAAAATGATCCGAAACATTTTCTTTCTAAAACCCTAAGGGGATGGGTTTGCAGTGTGTTCAAACCCATAGCTCCATTTCTCATATATGTGTACAGGTATATATATTTTTTGAAAGGTATATATGTGTATATATATATATATATATATATATATATATATATATATATATATATATATATAAGAGTAAGTTTATATATTTAATTAAGGTGCACTTGGGCACACACCTAATTGCACCTGCGCCTAAAAACCCAAGCAACAGGTGGGCCTTTGACAAATATCAGGTCTACTTACTATTACTAACATGTCCATTAGAGGCCAGAAACAGCCCTTGTATGAAGGATTGACACGATACAAGCACAGGTAGGAGAAGAGGAAGACCGGAAAAGTCATGACATAGAGGGAAGCAATGAGAACCAATATGAAGGATTCTGGAGTAACAGAGAGTTTAGCCCTAATTGAAATGAAGGTAAAAATTGAAATTCCCAAATCGAAGCCAAATAGATAGGAAAAAGCCATTTCTTAATGTTGGTTGGGGTGCTGGGAAGGATGGGACGTATACCTAACCTTCGGCTTATTACGCACAAAGTGGCTGCTCTCTAGACTCAAAACCGCGTTCTCATGCTTGATTGTCCAAGCCTTTTTACCATCACACAAAGCAACGACCCCTTCAAATAGGTAGGAAAAAGTGATGATGATATGACGATGATGATAATGTAGGGGAGTCTATCCCACGATGCCATGGATATCTACTTGGGGCATCCCCGCTACTATAGCAGTGTGTAGCTTTGTGTGGCACTTCTATAAAACTGAGAGAAAGAGGGATTGCATGGGGGAGAAGAAAAAGGAGAGTGAGAAAGAAAGTGCGCTCTACGAGGGATTCACACTAGAAGTGAAGAATCACGTGATCATTTAAAGAATGTTGCTTCATAAGGTTTGTGCAAGATCGATGACGACATGAAACTGCCCCAGGACAAGAGATTCAAACAATAGAACCACAAAGAGAAGAGTAAGACTAATAAAGATTTAGAGGAAAGTGTTGAGAACCAAAACGAAGAACTGTGGAGTAACGTAGAGTTTATCCCTGAACACAATGTAGTGGAGAAATAAGATTCGAAAATTCAACTCCATATAAATTGGGCAAGGGGATAATGATAATGAAAGTTATTGGACCTGATAGGGGTAACGCATATTATTCTTGTTGTTAGGTCCATTTAGTCTTTTTGAGCCTTCTATTCATCATTCTTAAATGGGACCATGTTAAACTCATGTTATATATATAGGAACTCGTCATATAGTTTAAACAAATAGATCACTCGTGAATTCAAAATTACATGTAATACACCACTAATGTTTGATGAACAGAATGCATACTTGCATACGTACATATGAAGTACATGAATGCATATGTAAGAGTATGCACCTATCCTTACTACTATATAAAAGTAAAAATAGTTTCTGTCATATTTCAATAATGTCTAAAATGCCCCTAACTCATATGCATATATAGATCTCCCGATCCAATGTCCCGAGTTAACTTCCCAAATTCTTGGGGTTTCTTCGTTCAACTCTGCTGCTGCGTCTGCAGACGCTTCGGGGTTTTAAAAACATTAAAATCTGCGTGAAGAGAGTGACTCTGCTCACCGTATTCATAAGATATTTAATCTTATAGGTAGACGATGTACGGTCACAGATTGAGTGCCAATAATTAAACACCTTGATAGATGCAATATTGGGACTATTTGATGGCTTTGTGAAGTGCCATGTGGGACCACAGATAATGATAGATGTACAGGAATTATGACCCACTTACCAACCTTGATGATTTCGTCTCACTAGCTATATACTTGCCTTCCAAGCACGAAGATGTGTTTAAACCATCTTACCATTGATTGGCTTATAATCTTGAAAATCTATATCGTCAAAGTGATATATCATCAATTGAATGGCTATGGGTAAAAAAATTTTACTTTTTTGAGAAACTTTAACCATTTGATCTGTGCATTCTAATATCAACAATTGTTATTAATTTTGATATTTGATATTAAAGTTCACTTATCGGATGATTTACATCCACTTATAAGCATGATCCTTTGGCTAGGACATGTTCCAACAAATGATTTCCACTTGCCCAATTTTGATTGATCATAGATGTGTGCCACATGACATAATGATAAATCACACTTCAATGGTGTGAGATTAAAAAAAAAAGTGACGTTTTGATAGTGGAAAATCATTTAAGCACAATTTGGTGTTTAAACGTTGGTTAGAGTCATTATCCCTAATCGTTACCATCCTTACTACTATATAAAAGTAAAATTAGTTTCTATCACATTTCAATAATGCCTAAAATGCCCCTAACTCATATATATATATATATATATATATATATATATATATATATATATATATATATATATCTCTGATCTCCCGATCATAGTGACAAATTTCATTTTCGGTAATTTTTCGGTGGGGGGTCCTTTCGGTACATTTCGGATTAATTTCGATACATTTCGGAGATTAAAAATATATAAAAAATACATTTAATATATTTTTTTTTAAATTAACAATTGATGCAAGTGGCCAAGCACTAACGCTGAGCTCAAGCATAGAATTATAGAAGACAAATTGACAAAGGGTACCATTATATTCACCCTACCTTCTTCATTCGGCATGCATTGGCTGCCTTTGAATCAGATGGTGGAGGTCGTTTTTCGTCCCCATCTTCTGTACAATGGATCTTTGGATCATGGGCGTACCATTAGATGGTTGGTTTTTTATTACACATGGTACGCATCTCAAAAAGTGACCCTAAAATCATATGACCTCCATCACGCTCAAACATGATTTTAGTGTCACGTTTTGAGATGTGTGCCATATGTAATAAAAAATCGACCATCTGATGGTATGCCCACAATCCATAGATCCAGTGTGCAAAAGATGGATACGAAAAATGACCTCCAAGATCTGATTCAAAGGCGATCAATACATACCAAGTGGAAGAAGTGGGGTGAAAAAGCAGCTTTTTGGGGTGCATAAAGGATACCCATTCACAAGCTGCAGCCATTTTCACCACGTATAGTCCCACATCGGTGATGAAAAAAAAAAACACTCTCAGGTACCTATATAATAGTGGATTCCTCTCTACCATTGTGCGTTCATTGCCATCATCCTCTGTCAAAAGTGGATACTGCTTGAAATTTACCGAAATTTCTGAATTTTCGTTGAAAAATAACGAAAATTTAAAATTAACGAAAAATATCGAAATTTCGACAAAATTTTCGTTTCACCCTCATTTTGGTGAAATTTGTCACTATGCTCCCGATTCAATGTCCTGAGTTAACTTCTGTAGCAAGTCTCCTTGGCCAAGGAAAACAGAGTTCTACTCCTAATAAATCTCTGATCTCCCGACTTCTGTAGCAAGTCTCCTTGGCCAAGGAAAACAGAGTTCTACTCCTAACAAATCTCTGATCTCCCGATTTAACGTCCAGGAGTTAACTTCTATACCAAGTCTCCTTGGCCAACTTAAAAAGGGGTGTTCCTCCAGCCCTATTTCTTCTTCTCCTCGTCTCTAATTTCTTCATGTTGTTTTTAGGTTTTTGTTTATTACCTGCATATTCTTGGAGTTCGTAGCAGAAGGAGCACTGGTTTGATCAGTACACTTCTCGTGGTGAATATGGATGGTCGTTCATTTACAGGCTTGTGTATGATTTCTGTAGTTGGGTATGATGGATGGGATTACTTCTCTGGTTTAATCCTTCAACAAATTATTATTGTTGAACCGCCACCGAATGAAGATCTAATGGTAGTAATCAAATCACTGTATATATGAGATGAGATTGATAATAGGTGAATGGGTCAGCCCATGTACACTCGACCTGTTAGGTCAGCTTGGGCATTATTGCATCAAACATAAAGCCCAAACTGAACTTGAGGCCAGGTCCCAATATGATATTTGTATTAAAACTGGGTTTCGAACCTGGTTGTCCCGATCGAACTCGGTTTATCCGATTAGGTTAGGCATGTTTGGTACACTCAAAGGTCAGGTCGGGTCACATCAGTTCAAGAGCGTTCTGGTAACCTAAAGTTTAGCTTGACCCAACCCATTAACAATGTTAAAGAATATTCCCTTGGTGCATGGCATGTGTACCTAATGCCCTAGGGGTCTCAGTCGGTCGGCCGAGGCGAGTTTGGATCAGGCCTTAAATAGGCCGATTATAATTAAGCCCCTTGGAGGTAGTCCATACTCGATTTGATTACTTACCGGTTGGACGAATAAGTGGGGTGGGCCAACCCATTTATGAATAAGACTAGGTCATGGACAATCAGTTAAAGCTGGACCATGGGCCAGCCTGACAATATCCAAATAAAATGGCTCATTTGAGTGAAACTAATTTTTAATCCGATTGGCCTAGCCCAGCCCATTTGTTTATCAGGCCTATGTACCCTAGCCCATACAGGAACGATTGATGGCTGGACTGGGCTTAAAGTTCGGCTCATAGAGACCCCTACTAATGCCACCTCTACTGATTACTTACTTCGACCCAAGAAACAAGAACTGCAGCCATCATTCCAAATGCATGATCTACGTCGAAGGTAGGTGGAGGGACGATTAACAATGAAACAACTGCATCTAACATCGTCCATCCATCCATCAGCTTACCAGGGTGTGGAGGATATGAGATTTATGTGGAAGATTGGGCCGAAAAACGATCTCCATCAACTAATACAAATAGTCGATGATTTTTGGCATTGGTGCCCTCTAAGATTTCACATATATATATATATATATTGGACATCTGAAATGACTTTTGTTTAGTAATATTATTAGCATGTTATGAATAACAAATTCATTTTCAAGTTATATAATCTCAAATTTTTTATTTTTTACTTAATTAAAGTTGTTCTTAATAATTAATTTTAATAAATTAGTTATTAATTTTTTATTTTTTTGTCTTTAATAAATCATAAAATATATTAACCAACATTTGAAATACTATTTTTTTTTAATGTTCAAAGCACCAGATAGATGTCTAAAAATCAAGTTCAGTCATTTAAATGTCCTAATGTCCACGTGCATTAGCACGTGCTTTTTACTAGTACTTATGAAGTACATGAACGCATATGTAAGAACATGCACCTTCAATCATGGTATCAAAACTCAGTTGATACCGATACGTATATGTTTCATCCAGATTCGATGCCACCCCGATAAGATATCGAGGTGGTATTGGTATCAGAATTTGTATCAGTATCAGCCGATACTGACCAATACAAATTCAAATTTTATTTTTTTTTACTTTTTTCAGAAAATAAAGATCGATTCAGTATCGGCGATACCGTGTCAGTCCAAGATGCACCGATACTGATACCTTGCCTCCAATCATGTGTGTGTGCGGTGATGTGTATCACTACGTGGATTTCCTAAATACATAACAATTTCTTTCATATTGGCAGAATCTTTAAAATATGGATAATGATAACAATAGTATGGATTATGAACGATATAAAATAGCTAATAACGAAAATAAATATACACCTGTAGAATCTGACCCATTTTCTCATCGAGCGAAGGGTACGAAATAAAAAATCAATCAGATTGATTTTTCGATCAAAAGTACTATGTGAAATCTTCGGTTTTTTTCCTCTTCCTTTATCCCTATCCCATAGGTACAGCGTTTGAATCAATAGAGAACCTTTTCTTCTGTATGAATCGATATTATTACATTCCAATTCCTTCGCGATACCTCCCAACGAAAATTCCGAATTGGATAAAAAAATGACAGGTTGGTGTGAGCTTATCCATGCAGTTATGCACTCTTCGAATAGGAATCCATTTTCTGAAAGATCCTGGCTTTCGTGCTTTGGTGAGTCGTCCGAGATCCTTTCGATGACCTATGTTGTGTTGAAGGGATATCTATATGATCCGATCGATTGCGGAAGGCCCACAATAGCAACGAAACCGGGGAAAGTATACAGAAAAGTCAGTTCTTTTATATTATATTAGTATTAGCTAGGGATCCCGGCTCGGTGAGTCCTTTCTTTCGTGATGAACCGTTGGCACCAGTCCTACATTTTGTTTCTGTGGACCGAGGAGAAAGGGGGGATCAACCATGGGTCAAAATATCATCCGATACCGATACGTATCGAACTATACATATCGGTTTTAGACTTGAACGATACGATAGATTTCAGTTTTTATCACCCCCCTTAAAAAACAGTCAAATTATCATTTAAAGTATCGTTCGTATCGTTCAATGTATCGTTCGTATCGAACAATAATTTGAAATCGGTTTTGTTGTTTTTTTATTTTTGGGAAAAAACTGGAAAGTATCGTTCCGAACCGATACTTATCGTTCGGTACGTAGCGGTTTTGGGGCTGGACGATACATATCAAAAATCCGAGATTTTGATCCATGGGCTCAACGAAACTCCTTCTCTTATTTCCTAAACCATAAAACAAGAGGGTTTTGAAGCTCGTAGGACCCCACAGAAGCCAGTTCTAGAAGTCTTCATCGGTGGCTTTTGGGTCCGAATTACTAGGCAGTAGGCTCCAATAAGAGGAGTCAATCCCCATAATCGAAGGCTGAATCCTAGGTACTACTATACCAATAGTAGCTCAGCATCGGGAATCCATAAGTTTTTTTTTTTTGAGACGATAACAAAGATAGATATGTTAAAACCAAAGAGAAACTAATACAAAAAAACGTACCTTGGTGGATAGTAAGAGACTACCCAAACAAAGCAAAGCAAAGGAAAGCCCCGAAGCCCCTAAAAAACTCACCCCGTGGGCCAGAAGAAATAGGTCTGCGAGAGCCGAGCCACAACCCATCGCCCGCTGACCGATCCAGAAACTCTACGCACAGCAGTCCTCCCAGAGCCTAAAGAAGTACTGAAGACCCTCATTAAAAACCATAATCTTGCAAGCATTCCAGCTAACAACCAGATCTCTGATGTCCCATCGCCCGTTGACCGATCCAAAGTTCAGCAGTTTTTCAACACTACCTTATTTCTAATCCATGAGTTTTTATTGAAATGACAGACTTTACACTTCCGGGTATCGTAGTCGCCCCATTAATTACATCAAAACATTAGATACCTCTGATTAAAAGCTACTAAAGAAAAATAAAATAAATTCTAAATCTAAGTCTTCATCATCATTGTCATCTTCGACATTAGTTTGTCATGAGATAGATGTGTAGCATAGTATCTTCATTTGAGACCCGGGAAATATGAAATAGAGGGCGACAAATAAAGAATCCCTCGTCTGATAGCCAAATCCATCCGATCGGTAGGCATGAGTCATTATGAGAGCGAGAGGAGGATTAGAGAGAAAGAGTAAAAGAATGGAGAGATTGGCCTACAGAGGTGGGTCCTACGTGGACCATAGGAAGAGAGAGAATTAGAGAGAAAGAAAGAGAAAAAGATGGGAGGAGAGAGAGAAGATGGCCCACACAGGTGACCCTACGTAGGTGGGTCACCTTTAGAGAAAGAAATAAGAGGAGAAAAAGAAGGAAAGACAAGAGAGAGAGAGAGAGAGAGAGAGAAAGAGATTAAGTGGCATTGGGAGACCACGCAAGTGACCCTGCGTGGGTCATCTTTTCTTTTTTCTTCTCTTTTTTACATTTTACTTTATCCAAATAAAGACACTAATCTTTTGTGCATTCTCCTTTGTTTTTTTTAACATTTTACTTTATCCAAAAAAGACACAAATCTTGGTATTCTCTTCTCTTTTTACATTTTACTTTATCCAAAAAAAGAGACAAATAATTTGTAAATCTATAGTTAAAAAAGACTGAATATCTAATATATATATATATATATGTTTGTATTATTTATTCAAAAAAAAGACACAAACTTTTTGTCTACAATATATATATAAGAGGGTTATTTTTCTTTTGGAAAACTTTCAATTAATAAATTTCATTTTGGTAAAAGAAGTTAGTATCGTCATTTTAGGGGTCCTTTTGTTTTTTTAAATTTCTACGGTCTTTTTTATCTTTTATGGGGACTAAAAGTTGAACAAATGAATCATTATTAATAGCATTAAAATCATTTCATATAAAGGTAAATAAGCTATATCTCAATCTAAATACTACTAAATTCTCTCATTATATTTTAATCTAAACCATTCAAATGAGAGTTTAGAAGGATCGGGGATTGTGAAGTTTATCAAGTGTAGAGAATGTTTAGCTTAAGTTGACGTGGCTACTCTAGAAAATAAGCACAAATTAAGTAAAGGGTAGAGATAACATTAGGTATTTGGCCCATGCACCAGAGGCTTTGCACATGTCAATCTCCTTCCATCAAAATGACAAAACCATGGGAGAGGAAAAAAAATTCATGAGCATAAAATTAGTGAAATATTTTGACTGATTTCCTATTAATAAAGATATGTGTGTCTACTGACATCTAACATAGACCGCAACCCACAAATAATTCAAGAGGTAAGGATCCCTTTAATTATGTTATTGCTATATGAGTAAACAATCAACAATCCCTCTAATACTGCAATAAGATTGATGACAACAGTCCTAAAGAGAGCTGCCTTTATATCGATATGAAACTAAGTAAGAGCACAGTTTGACCTCAGCAAATATTAATCTAAATTTTGCTCTGTAATAAGACTAAAAATATCCACAAAAAAGTAAAGTGCAATAGCTTATGGCAGCAGTTATAAGGTCCGATTAATACAAGCTTTATTCCGTCTCACGATTCCAGAATATAGTGTTTCAAAATTCTAATTGTCAGTGAATCTGGAAGGAAAACATATTACCAAAATCACACAACTTACAGCTCTCGGCAGTTCAGAATTTACTGCATAAACTTAAGATCTTCAATGGTGAGATAGGGATCTCATTCAGCAGCAGTGCAACAGCAGCAGCAATAAGAAAATAAACTTCTGCACTTTATTCAACTTCATTAAAAACTGAGTTTACAACAATAAAATCTCCTATATTAAGTCTTCGATGGCTGAACCTTTAAATAAGAGACCCAGTCTACTTGAACTTTTAACTAAAAAGAAATTTACTAATTTCTAAATAACTTGTACTCTAAAATAAGGTAATACTTATTATTCCTATAACTCTGATTCCCTAAAACTTAGGACCCAACGAAAACATAAGAAAAAAATTCTACGATCTCAACAATAATTCCAAGATTAAGGCTCGGACCCCTCTTCTCCTTTCAAGTGATCACCTAATTGATCACGTGAGGGCAGATTTCGAGACTCAAATCTCACAACCCCTGTTGGTCTCACATGGCCACATAAGTGATCGTGAGGCTCCAAATCCTCCCTAACGCTCCCAAGGATATGGGTGCTTCAGATCTGCTCCAGGATTATATCTCCACTCCAAACTCCCGGGGATCTGCCTGCTCTAAATGCACTTCAGAACTGGTCCAGAATCTGACCCAAAACAGCGCTGAACCTGCTCCATAACAGCTCCAAACAGTGTGAGTTCTGTTCCTCTGAACCTCTGAAAAATCTGAAGCTATCCAATTTATCCTTGCAGCACTCTCCCCTGTTTGAGAAAAACTCGACTCCGACGAGTTGCTTTGCCTCTATATTGCCCATTTGTTCTCCCTTTGGTTTGATCTTCAATGTCACAGGGAGTTGATGATGTAGAGCCATGGTCCTCTTGACTAGTACATTATCGATCATCATCGGGTCATATTTGGAACCCAAAGCTTCACCTTCAAGCAATGCTAACAATAATTGCTTTTTACTTTTTAGTGGTTGGTGTAGATATGGATCATCATATCCCACAACAATGAAATCATCCTCCTGATTGATCGTCAACCCCTCAACGATCAAAACTGAGTCTTTAAAATCGTCCTTTCGTCCATTGGACATCTTTTCACAGTTGAAATTTCCCTTAAAACACTGGATATTCCAGGTGATGGCAATCTGAGAACTTTTTGTTGGATGTGACATCGGACGGTTGATCAATGATCGAATTTTGATCTGGGACTGAAGGCTACCGGATCTTCTTCTGGAGTGAGATCTGATTGTTGGTTCTAGAGTAAATTAGAATATGACGGTTGATCTTTACTCAGATCGAGATCTAACCATTGACCCACTTGATTCGAGGATCTTTCTTCAATTGAGTTGTCATTGGATGTGTCATCGAATGGTTGATCAATGGTTGAATTTTGATTTGGGACTGATGGCTACCTGATTTTCTGGACTGAGATCTGACTGTTGATTCTCAAACAAATTAAAATATGTCGGTTGATCTTCACTCAGAGATCTAACCATTGACCCGCTTGATTCAGAGACCTTTCTTCAATCGGATCTTCGTCTTCGAACTTCACAATGAAGAACGATGATGTTATAGCATGCATGTTACTTTCATGCGTCGCCTGTTCACAGATCGAGATTTAACCACTTCAATTGGGCGTTTCAGGAACTCTTTGTTGGTACCAACAGTTGTTGATTGATGATCTCTCATCGACATCACACCTATCCAACGTATTCACAATCCTTACTTCATTTTTACAGGCATGCATTCAACAATCCAATCTTCTACAAACTCTTTGAAACTCTTGTTTGAATTGATCTAGTCGTTCGAGGGATAGATTCAATTCCCAAGGACCCACCCTCCCTTTCCCCATAGAAGGAACTTGCTCTGATACCATTTAACGAAGTCTGCGGCTCAACATGAGGTAAGGACCCCTTCAATTATGACTATGTTGTATGAGAACACAATCAACAATCCCTCTAATATCGCAGTATTAGATCAATGACAACTGTCCTAAAGAGGGCTGCCTTTATATCGACGATAAAACTATGTAAGAGCACATGTTTACCGCAGCAATATTAATATGAATTTTAACTCTATAATAAGACTGAAAATATCCACTGAAGTAGAGTGCAATAATTTTGTAACGGCAGTTATAGGATCGGATTAAAACAAGTTGTATTGATGCGAAATTTAGATCCGCATGTTTGGATCGTGATCGGGTCAAACGAAGAAAGTCAGCAAGGAAGAAGTGGAACCATAAATGGGCTTTTAAACGACCCGTAAAGCATAATTGGGGCATGTTTTGGTCGATCGATAGATCCCAGAGATTCGATCAATCGATTGAGGACAAACGACTTATATTTGGGACACACTTATATTCCTTAATCGATCGATCGAATATGATTTCTCGATCAATCGATTTTAGTCAAAGCCTACAGACAATTTTGTTTATTTCTCAGTCGATCGATCAATCGATCGCAAGAATTTTGACAAAATTTTGTTATTTTGGTCAAAATTCAATTTTAAGTGTTTTAAGTTTTTATGGAAGCTTTATTTCGTTTTATGGTTTGGTTAGCCTATTTAAAGGCTTTGTAAAACAGCTTTGGAATAAGCATTGATGATGAATAAAAAATTTTATGAGTTTTGCTTTGTGCAAATTCTAGAGAACTTGAGCTGAGCTTTCGTTAGAAGAGTGATTCTTCTCCCACATGCAGTTTGGTATGAGGCCAACTTCTCTTCCTTGGAGCGATTCCTTGGATCTTCTTCTACCCCTATTTTCCTTTTTATTTTTATTTCAATTAAAGAGCGAGAACTCTAACCTCTATCGTGCAGGATTTACGTTATTTTATGGATAGCGTGCAATTTTTCTACATCAAAAAGAAAAGGAAAAAAATCTTAGTGAAGGAAGAAGAAGAAGAAGAAGAAAATAAGTAGATGCAGAAAAAAAGAAAGAATTACAGAGAAGAAGTGCTAGAAATGAAAAAAAATACCTGCTGCGTCAGAAAGTCGTCGGAGGGTTGTCGGAGGATCGCTGATGGAGATGTGTCGCCAGTGGAAGAGAGGAAGAGGACTTAGATGAGAGAAGTGAAGAAGGAAAAAAAAAAATTTAAAAACAATATATATATATATATATATATATATATATATATATAGTTGCCCGACCCGACCGGAATTTGTACCCGCTCGGGCGGGCTGAGCGGGCGCCCAAGACCCGGCCCGCCTTAAGTACCACCCAGCCCTAAACCGGTTCGGCCTGAGACCCGATCCGCCTGGGAGGCCGTCCCCCGCCGAATTTTGAAAAGCTTTAGGAGACGGCATTTCTAATATCATAGCTGTAGTAAAGGGGAAATTAACCCCTCACTGTACTAACAAAGGCAATTTTTTCGTTCTCTATTTACTAAAATTTAAAACGGCAAACGGTGGCTTCAGGGTTCCCTCGATCCAAGGCATCGGGTATCTGTCCATCTTGCACCGATTCGTATTGGCCGATACAGATGCGATATTGCCGATACTGTATCGGTCAAAAAAAAATTTAAGTAGAATAAACTTTTTTTAAAAATGTATTGGTAAGTATCGGCCGATACCAAGACAATATCAGTCGATACTGGCCCGTGTCGACCCAATACCAACACTGATACCGATACCACTCCGATACCTGTATCGGGTGGTCTTGGTATCAGTTCTCGACGAGAGCCTTCACAAGCTGGCGTCTACTCCTTCGATTTTGGTAAAGAAAACCTTCAAAAGCTTAAAGGTGAATGGACTTTTATCTCACTCACTAGATTCAAAAATTGGCGTTATTTTTTTTGGGCTCCATTTCTGACTGTGACTAAAGTATTACTGATTCTTCTCGAGTGTAGTACCATTTTTGTGCATTTGTGTTTCAAGAAGTTGAAATTTAGGTGCTTTTGGGGGTTTCCGGGGGTTTTTTGGTTTGAAGAGTACGGAGAAGGAGAGAACATACGTGAGAAGAGCTCATTGTTCAGCACAGGCTCCTCCCCTAGCTTGGCCAGGAAGAGCTGTTGCGGAGCCTAGATGGATCAACCGATTCAGGTACTAAGGTATATCTTCTCCAAATGCATTCATAATATATGTTTTAAAAATGTTATTCTTAAGCAGCTAATTTTTCATGCAATGAATCAGGATTCCCAATAACTCATAGGGTAGCTTTATTAACACCCACGGAATGTATGCCAAAAACCAGTGATTTCTTTGAATCAGATACATATCGGCTTGGGACTGACCGATATGCGGATATGTATCCGACGTTAAATCCTCGGTGGATGGTGGCCGTGGCTGGAATTCTATTCCCCCAAATGAACCTTTTCCGTCGGATGGTTAGGTAATCAAGTTTTAAAACCCTTCAGTATGGATTCTTCAGTTAATTTGGCAAAAAAAATTTTGGACATGACCCCAAATTTACCTTTTTCAGGCAGAAAATATAGCCAGCCCAGACAAACATGAAATTTGAACTGGATTAACCCGGTACCATGCATAGAGGTCAATATATTCGATTACAATCGAGATTTTCAACCATGGGTAAAACCCATCCACAAGACAATCTGCCAGTTGTGACACTTCAAGACTTATAAGGATGTGCCATGAGTGCAATATTAATGACCCATCCACCTCAACTGGTGCACAAGCCTTGTCCACCAAATAGAAGCTCTAACCATTTGTCTTCTCATTATATTCTCACTAAACACTTCAGATTTCATTTATGTTAAAAAACAAAAAATTCTCAGTCATTATTTTCTTTCTAACCCCAAATTGTACTTAAAGTAATATTCAAACTTGAAGGTGCAGCTTATTCTGTGGGCAACAATTTGAGATTTCGTCAACAAGGTTAAATCCCTGTTTACTAAACCCTACAAATTGCTTATAGTAAAATTACCTTTCAGCTTAAATTCATCAGTGGTGGTGAATCAATCCAATTATGGGCAACTGAAGCAAAAGCAACAATAAATAGAATATATATATATATATATATATATATATATATATATATATATATATAAAAACAATCCTCAAACCTCTAAAGCAAAATGGAAAATGGGAGAAAATTTCAAGTTGGCTTCCACCCATATCTAGAAAGTGTAATCTCACAGTATACATTATCTAAAAACATTGTAAAATTGCAATTTCTGCTATAAGATGTACCTTCCTTATCTCTCCACATCCATGTATATGCTTTCAGAAAATACATCACACCTCAAGGTCTTTAATGTACACTGAATGCAAAGAGAGTAGAGCACAGATTACATAAAAAAGATGGAAAGAAACCAGAGAGAGAGAGATTGAGTGAAGTTTGAATGATCCTCCTTACATGGAGAACTGATGCTAGGGAAAACATGAAGGCCTCTATACACTCCTAAATATACTAAAATGCTAAAATGCTCCTACAGCCCGGATATATGTCAACTTGTCAAAAAAATATTTCATTTCTGAATGCTCAATTCATTTTACCAATTTAAAGGGCATTAAAATCTTTGGCTCTTCATTTCTTTGCCTACTATCATTGAAAGTTACAGCTACTGGTGATAACTGGCTGATACTTATTATGAGTAAACAAATTCGGCGTATAGAATAAAATTGAGAGTACTACAACTTGTCTTTTTATCAACACAAATGACAAGGGTGAATGGACCCTGAGAATGAAAGTTTCGGCTAACAATCTGATCAAACCATTGGTTAACCTGGAAAAGGGATGCAAGGAGCATGAACAATCAACGGCCCATACACCTTAATTTTTTTGTAAAATGTTTAAATGCCAATTGAATTTTAAACTGATAAATGTTTTGCTAAATTTCTAAACTATCCAAAAAACTGAACAGAATCTTTTGGATAGATTGTTTTGCATTTTCTGTTCATAAATATGGCAGAGTGATAATAACATAGAGTTCTTCAATCAATTAAGAAAGAATTCCTCTGTTAAGAAAATAATCTATTGCGCCTATATATCCAACGAAATAAGACAAACTGGAGAAGGCTATATGTTGTGACTATGCAGTACCATGTTGCTGACCTCTATTTCTCAAATGTGAATCTTATCTACGAAGTTTTTCTATGACATATGAACACACTTAGCTCTCACACGAGCCTGAACTCTCACCAAGCATGCATACAACAAAGATCTAACACCAATCCCTTCAATGCCCGCAGTTCTTGTCTACCCTAACAAATACCAAATACCCAGTGCACAAGGGTCCCCCTTGTAGCAAGGTCGGGGAGAGGTAGATGGTAGGCAGCCTTAGCCATTTTGGAGAGGCTGATTCCAAGACTTGAACCCGTGACGCATCGTTTGGTGGACAACACTTGTCATCAACAATAAAGAAAAATTACAAAATTACATTTCTAGACGATTGCAATAATCGGAAATCATAAAACCAAAAACAATTCTTATGGAAAGCCCATAGGCTTGTGGCATTCACTTATGACTAAAATCCAAACGAAGTAAACTCTCAAGAAGTTTAATGGTAATATGACTAATATCCAGTGTTACCTAGACACGTGGCACGGGTGCCAAGTGCGAAGGTGCCAACAATTGTTTGGCACGCCAATTTCTAAAGATTCTAATACGGTGGCACAACCTTAAGAAAAATAAATAAATAGAACATATTTAGAAAGAAAAAAAATTGACGGGAAATCTTAGAGAGCCAATTGAGATATGTTACTAAAAGATACATACCACATGTCATGAACCTTAATAAAAGTATACTATATTATAAAAATCGTTTATAACGACCCAAACATTTTATCTAGTAGTTACTAACTTTACACTTTTTTTTTCCCAAACGAAGTTTATTTCACCATTGCCAAAACGATAAGCATTATGATGGTATTATGTGGTATTTTTGTACATCTCTAGAAGTTTTGTGTTGTTTGAGGAGTGTCCACGTGCCACCAAGTGTCAGCACAGCAAAAATCCAAACGGGAGAAGTGCCAAGGTAACACTAGTAATATCTGCTATATACTAATTGCAACAACCATCAAGCATATACACATCAACTACCAAGTAGAACTCTACAAAATAAAGTGGGCAGATGCTACATCTGTTGCATAGTTATGAGGATTGTACGCAACTACGCATGCTAATATTAATGCACCAGTATTGCTAATATTGAATTTTGAAATCCATAGAATTAGTATTGTATAATTCAGTTTTAAAATTAGGAAGAGTAGATTTGATTATTATTGTTATCACCTGTTTTGGGTAGAGTTGGGATCACAGGGACAACCTCAAGGTTGCGCCTATTTCCCAATCATGCATTACCGGTGATGCATGGTCCCGTGCACTTAATCCCATCTCTTTAATATGCATATCAGGCTTAGGCTTGGGTATTATAAGTTCTGCACATTGTAGAGAATCACCTGCATCATAAGATTATCAAACTTATGAAGAGCCTTGTACCTCATCAATACTATTGATAGCTGACTTCTTCAGATGCTAGGGTCCCTAAAAGTATGTGAAAGTCAACTTTTGATAGAATTTACTAACAAAAATAGCTGATCTACAGATGCTAGAGTCCCTAAAAATGTGGAAGTCAACTTTAAAAATGTGGAAGTCAACTTTTGATAAGAGTTTGGTAGCAAAATTGCTACACATAAGCTTGATAACCCTCATGATGCTAATGGGGAGAGTTGATCTCTTTTCACATTCAAAGTCATTGTCTTCCTCAAGACCTATTGGCTGTTTGCTAGCACTAAGGGCATTTCTTGGCAGCTTCATCTCTATGCCATTAGTAAGGACCTGCAATTTCATCATCATGATAATCAAGAAAGAACATAACCGAAATCCACGACAAAAAAATAAGGCAAGGATGCAACTAAATTTCCAAATTGTCATCCCACAAGAGCAACATTTCGAAAAAAAATTACTTTAAATGAAAATACAATCAACCATGTAGAAAATAGAGGTCAACATCAAATAAAAAATGTACCACTCACAGACCTGGTCTCATGCCTGCCAATGTATCCCACGTTCACATGATTCCTAGAATTGTTTAAGTTATCAATAAATTACTCAAAATTGCATCGATATCCTTCATATAATTTGAGAAGGCAAACATCAAGCCCTTGAGATTGTACAACATATAATTTGAGGAGACAAATATGCAGAAAATTTTAAATTAAATGCATTAGGACTACCGAACTTCAGTTTTGAAGGTCATTTGAAGCCCATGAATCCAAACAGCTATGCCTGGATTTATTCAAATTATATAAGAAAAGCTACTGTCAAACTTACTCCATAACCTCAATAAAGCTACAAGCTAGAAAACTATCCTTATAGGAAGTTTAAAGATATGTGAGCTAGTTTGGAAACTTCAAGCTCATTAGACCGCATCAGTATATATATATATATATATATATATATATATATATATATATATATATATATATATATGTGTGTGTGTGTGTGTGTGTGTACTTAGTCATAAGTCATAACCACCCAATCATCCTAAATATCAATATTAATCACTGACAAGAAATAAAATAAAGTAATAATCTATCAAATGCCAATAAAAACATATCTCTCTCACGATCATAATCTGAATCCCAGAAAAAAAAACTCCATCAAAATATGATACCAATCACATGAAAGATACTTGTGTAGAACGATGAGCCTGAGGCAATTGCGGTGAAGATTGATGATTATGGCGACAACCATAGACTTGTACAGCTTTGATGACAAATGATATCAAACTCTGAAGCCCATAAAAATCCACTTAAACACCTAAAAAATTCAAGCCCATCAAAATCATCAAAACCACCAAAAAGTAATTATTAACTAAAGTACTCATAAAAAGTAACAATTAGCTAAAAGTTTTGTAGAGAGTGTTTTTACCTACATCTATTGTATGCATTCATTGGTCACTTTGGATATTCATTGGGCTCAAATTAACAACGGGTGTCTCCACAATCCGATACCCATCAGCAGAAATAATGCCTATAAGAACAACCAATGCTAATTGAATAAGAGGTCAACCAGATATACACGAATCTAACACCATCCAAAATTGGTGTATGGATGAAGGGGGTCAGTCTTTTAGAAAGGGATTAGGCATGCGAGTCTCACAAACAATGCTATTAAAGCAAGGATTTGAATGGCGTTCTATATAAATGATAAGATGTCAGGGAGTGTTGATGATTGTCCTTTAATCCTTACACTAATCTTGAAGGTATTAATGGAGTATTACCAACATCAATAGATCCATCGTTTATATTGGGTTTCACCTCAATTATCCTTTCAAAAGTTGGCATCCATATAGGTAAGGGTCCCTAAAAATTTGTAAAAGTACTCATTTAAAAGGATTCAGTAGCTAAAGAATATTCATTAGCTTGATAATCTATTGATATCGGTTAAAAGAGTCAATCACTCTATAAATATAGGGAAAATAACATGCACCATTGTAATGATCATGGTATCAAAACTTCGTCGAGAACCGATACCAATACCACATCGATACAGTATCGAGTAGTATCGATATCGAATCGATACGATCTGTTCAAGATGGGCCAATACCATTTCGATAATTGCCTCAAGATCGGCTGATACTGATTGATACAAATCTTTTTTCCATTTTTCGTAATATATATATATATATATATATATATATATATATATATATATATATATATATCAACCGAAACGCTATCGGCAATACCGTATCCATATCGACCAATACCCCAAAACGATATTGATACCTTAGTAATAATGTTTTATTCAAATTGTTGGATTCACAGAAGGTGCACCTATACCAACTCTCTCTTTTTTTAACTGGGTGTTATAGGCAGTGTCAAGTGTCACAAAGTTTTGTAAAGTTCTAAGATAGATTCGGTGATTACAAATTCCAAGGATAGAGATAGGGGACATGCATATAACATGCACCAAAGATATAAGCAATTGGGTGGTTGCAAATTCTAAGGACGGAGGTAGGGCACATGCATATAACATGCACCATTGTACTGGTGTTCTATTCAAATCATATGATGTCAGTGACTTCTGATGACCCATTAATACTTAACCAAGTACACGTGATTCCCTCACTATCCATAGACCTTTATTGTAGTTTTTACCTGTGTAATGGTTGGTCCTGGTTATAATTGGGGTTTATGCGTCAATCCCTTTTTTGTCTTTGTGTTGTGAAGATAACTCTGATCACTTTAATGGCCTAGCACCTTGCTTAGTTATCACTTGGAATTTTCTTTTTAATAAATTACTTCATGCCGATCAAAGAAAAATTAACTACATGCTATAAACTATTAATTTGATGTGAAGAGTTTCAAACGTGGCTCTTAAAACAAAAATAATAACAAATAAATAAATCATAGTAACTCATTATATCTGCATGTTCAAGTAGACATATAATCAGAGTAAAGAAAAGGATTTCAATCTGAAATCAATTACAAAAAATATAAAGATTTAGTACCACTATAGCATAAAAATGATACACTTCTTAACAAATAGATTGTGATCTATCTAAACCAGTCACAATAAAGAGAAGGGATCGAAATGAAAAACCTATTACAACAAATAGCAGATAAGAATTTGAACGTGATCAAATGAAACCAATCACATGGCTAACCTTGAATTTGACCTCCATACCTTGCTAATATTACCAACAACCAACATCGTAAGGATAAATTTAGCTACAAACATACCGATGCAAGGTCCAGACGAAGTTGCCCTCATGTAACACCAACTCAATAATTGAATGTTACCTTTTTTCAAAAAAAAATGTAAATGGAAATCAACAAAGTTGGAGGGTTGCGTCTTTAAGCGGAGTGTTTAGTTACTTTGAAGATGAAGAGTTTAGAACATCAAAATATGTGTAACCTTCATTTGCTTTCAGGCCTAAAAGTTGAAATGACAACTTGAACACTCCATCATTGATCTTTTCAAAGTTGTACAAACAAGAGGAATGAGATATTTATTCTTTTGGGCGTAAGGGGAAATTTTTCCTCACCAAAAGGAGACTTCATCTATTAGAAAAGTAATATATATATGTATAACAAGATGTAATTGAGACACTAATCTTGTTTGTCATGGTCTTTGTTAACATAAATTAAAAAGAGTTCTGAAGAAGTTGTTGTTGACAATGAACGTGAAAAGAATTTTCCATAATCTTGTTTATGTTAATGAATGAACTTTCAGTCATGATGGGAACTAGTAATGAGCCAGCATACTAAAAACAAGAAAGGAAGAACCCTACTATACTAATATAAAGGGACAGTGAGTGGAAAGATTTAAGTGATAATTAAGAAGAATTATGTATTTATAGAAGATATACGAAGTAAGTTTTATTTAATTGAATCAAAGGAAATTTAGGAAAAGGAGAAATTACTAAGCCATGCTGCTTGAAAGAAGCAGTCATGAGTATCATAAGGGGAGTTTTGTTGCCAATCCGCTCAAATGAACTAGATGTCCAAAGGGCAATGGAACAACATGACAAATATCTTGTAGTTGAGCAAGGGCATGGTCTTCCTGAGGTACTTTACTTGGTTGACTCAAATCTTCATTTAATGTTTCAGCCAACTAGATAAGGTGAATTAGAATCTTTTTAACAGAAGGAAAAGTAATAATCACCATAACGATTAGGAAATAGAACCAAACATTAATCACAAAGCTAGTGCAATAGAATCTAAAATGTACACTAAATACTAATGCATAACTCCTTAATACACCATCTTTTGTAGGATACAGCAACTTTGTTTGTTTGCGTCCCATTGAATGACAGAAGATAATATTTAACTCCCGCTTTTTCAATAATCTCCTTGATAACATGAGCAGACTTCCACAAAAGAGTACTTTTAGTGCCCACTCTACGATTCGCTCCCCTAATAGAATAGAAGACCGGAAAATATAAAAATAAAATTTTAAAAAAATATCTAATACCTACCTGAAGCCCCCATCTCCGTCTAATTCAAACTCTAGACACCTTTTTGGGTAATCCAATAATGAATGGTATGTAGTCTGGAACACACTACCTTAATTCTCTCCCAACTCTACCTACTTACGGATCCGCAAGCGATCTATCCCATTCTTCCAGCCAACTGAAACCCCTCACTTACCAAAACCATATCATCATTCACAAACTTCCACAGTTCCATATTGCGTAGAAGATCCGCCTTTTTTCTTGATTATACTTATACCTCCCATTTGTGGAATCTTTATTGTTTGTAGCTCCCTCCCATTTGTAGTACTACTCTTACGACACCAAGCTCTGTCATCTATATTTGTAGATTCTTGACTACGGCATAAGATTCGTGCTCTAAAATAGCGCAATGAAAGGCCTTGTATGGGATTGCTCTACAATTTAGTTTGGGAGTATGTTTGGTTGAAGTGTTATTAGCTCTTGTGAAGAGTGAAGGAGCTGAATTTGGCTTTGCTTGTTTTTTTTTTATAACCTCACGCACCTCGACTAATCCTACAGGGCCTAGAGCTAACGACCCCGGGTAATACTCCAATGGCCCGTGAGGGAAACTGGTGATCTTTGGGGAGCAAACCCACTAAAGGATCTGAATTTGGGTTTCTTTACAAGAGCAATTTAAATTTGCTCTTTGCTTCCAAAGAGCAATCCCACAGTAAACACATAATTGGTTAGCAGCTAGCATGCCATTTGGTTCAACTAGAGATAGTTGGACCGATTCCCTTCGGTCCAATTTGCTTCGACTGGTTCAAAGATTTATATTTTTTAATTTTATTATATTTTTTCTTTTACGAGAATGTTGGCAATGACTTGTAAACCCTCCACTTCGCTTTGTTAAGAATCAATGACTAACCAACAAGTTATAATTTATTTAGAAAGGTGTTAGTGGCACACCCTTTTTATTACAATTATATCCTGCTTAAGCAAGGGAAAAAATGGTTGAGTACTTTAAATTAAGCGATGAAAATATTTTCATTCCAATCTTCTATTGAATAAATCTTGAGCTTATTGTTTATTGATCAGTCACAAAATATATCATTTTATCACTCTTAACTTAGTAATGTTAGACCTCAATTTGCTACTAACGAAATACTTATATGCAAATATTAAGAACAAATAGCAAAAAAGAACCAAAGTATTATCTTCGTCAAAATAAACTCATAAAGTACTAAAAAAAACGATTAAACATAAAAGACGATTTGACGCGTGATTAAAGCCAAAAATCGTACTTTGTAATTGAATGAAGCCAAAGAGAAAATAAAAATTGCAATTTACGATTCTTCAAATGATAGTTCAGGCGAAGTGCGATGCAAAAGAGAATTGTAATCATTCGTAATGAAGAATCGTCCTGAGAAAAAAGTTGTGCAAACAGATAAATCGTAAATTATGATAGAAGCTTATTGTTAGTGTTGATTACGTGAGAGCTACACCGTCATGTACGAAATTAAAAGATTATTCAAATTAGAAGTTTGACAATCTACGGATCTGAGAAAATTGAGAAGAAAGACTCCAAAAGGACTCTGCTATTGAAAATAATGAACAATCCATGCATATATCAACTATTCAAAGCAAGGAAGAACTAGGATTAGAAGTAGAGTTATATTATAAATCTTTTGTTCTTAGTAGTTTATTTTATTAGATTAAAAATAATGTAAATTGACTCCTTATAATTTATAAATAAAAGAGCTCGACATAGGAGAAGAGTTATCGAAGGAATTTTCAAGATTAATTGACAATTAAGGTTGAGTTTTCTTCCAATCAACTTTAGTTTAATTTAGTTTAGATATCCAAGGTTTTCGAGAGCAATTGACGACTATAATTGGGAGCTGGAAGATTAGTGTAGGTTGTCGAAGGTTTCTCACGATCAATTGACGCCTGAGGACGAGAGCTGAGGATTAACACAATTTTTATTGCTTTCTAGTTTGAATTTATTTTATTTACTTTTATTGCTTTGTAAATATCTAAAAGTTTTTTATTTGAATTGACAACTCAAATTGAAATTTTGCAGATTAGTGTAACGGGTTTATTTTTCTATCTTTAATTTCTTGAGTTTGATTGGCGTCCAAAATTTAAAGGATTGCAATACAGTGTAACGGTACTTTAATTTTATAAATATCCGATAACTGAAAGATTGTAATTGACGACCATAATCTGAAAGGAGGAGGATTTATATTTATTTTCTACAATTAGTTTAAACAATCATTCTTTTATTAATATTTCTCCAATAGTTTAGAATCTTAAAAGATAAGTATAAGTTTTTAGGAGCCACAAAATATAAAGATAATCACTTCCTCGTGGGAACGATCCTATATTAGTGCTGCAATTTTCATTGTGTGCTTGGAATAGATTAAGACTTTAGTATAAATTTAGAGCACATCATCTACCAACACACTCTCAACTTTGACTCCACGTGGCACACATCCCACAAGTGAATGTGAACCGCATTTGATGGTATTCCTTCACATTCACTTTTGGGGATTTATGTCCCGTGGATTCAACATATGATTGTCTAATGGAGGCTCGTACTCTCAAGATTAACTGTGTGGATGACAATAGCCATCGTTTGATTCCCTAGTGGCAAATTTCATTTTCGGCACATTTCGGTAGGTCATTTCGGTTCATTTCGTGTAAATTTCGAGAACAATTTGAAAAGTTTCAGGAAAATTTTGGAGAGTACAAAAAATATATTAAACATAAATTATATTTAAACTTCATAAAAATTATATTTATTATTTAAAAAATAACAAATATTAGAAAATATTTATTAATTTCAACAAATTTTCGTTAATTTCATTGAAATTAATGAAATTTCAGCGATTTCGGAGAAATCATTAAAATTTTGCTGAAAGTTTCGCCTAACCCCTGTTTTTGTAAATTTCAAAGAAATTTCGCAGAATTTTGTCACTATGTTATTCAAACTCGTAAATGATTTTTTGCTTTGATTAATTGATGCGGTGTCAATAAAAGATACAACATTAACAAATCTCTTAATTTATTAGTTTAAAACGGTCTGATAGGTACATTTACTTTCATGGGATAATATGGTTCCCCACCAACATTTAAAAACTAAATGGTATTTAAATGATTTTACAACTTTAAAATAAGATTTAGGGATAATGGCTCCTGACCCACATTCAAACAACAAATAGTGTTGACATGATCTTATACCCTTAAAATGTCACTTTATATCTCACACCATTGAAGTGTCATTTATCATTATGCCATGTAGCACACATTTATGATCAATCTAAATTGCCTAAGTAGCAATCTATTATTGGAATATGTCTCAGCCCAATGAAACATGCCGATAGTTGGATGTGAACCATCCAATTGGTGAACTTTAATAATAGCCATCAAAATTATTAACAATCGTTGCACAAATTGGATGATTCGAATCTCCCAAAAAGTGTAACTTTTGGAACCATTACCTTTCAATTGATGACGTATCACTTTGACAGTATGGATTTCCAAGATCATAAGCCAATAAACAGTGTAAGATCATTTAAACACCATTTGGTCTCTAAATTTTTTTTATCTCACACCGTTGAAGTGTGATTTATCATTATGTAATGTGACGCACATCTAAATTGTTTAAGTGACAATTATCGTTGGAACATGTTTCAGCCCAAAGACATACTTATAAGTGGATGTGAACTATCCGATTGATGAACTTTAATATTAGCCTTTAAAACTAAAAACAACGGTTGGTATGATAGTCCACAAATTGGATGGTTTAAATTTTCCTAAAACATAATTTTTGTACCTATAGCACTTCAAGCTATAATCTATCACTTTGACGGCACGGATCACCTATATCATAAACCATTGATGGTATAAGATCATTTAAACTCCATTTTATTGTTTAAGATTGCGTTTGGGTTCATTTCAGGAAAAAAAAAAAAAAAAAAGGTTGTGTTTGGGTTAGCTCTTTCACTTTTTTGCTCTAGCGAAGAACTACTTTTATATTCAGTAGCACAGCTCCTTACCTCATTTGCTTTGATGGGGAGCCTTTTTAAGTAATAAAACATCTATGCCTGCTCTATATCTACGAGCAGATTTTATCTGCTCTGACAAAGAGCAGGTAAAGAGCTATTTGTGACGGGGGCACGCGGCGTAGCTATTCGAGCCATCCGCCACACCACTCGTTCCGCTTGTGCTCCGCGCAGGGACATTGGTTGGTCTTGGTGCCAGGAGGGCACGCGATATAGTGCTATGAAGGCACGCAACATTGTGGACCACGAGGGTTCGCGACACGGTTGCACGGGAGGATGATGTGGGGCATTGATGCATATTGGAGTAGATGAGGGTTCTGTCAGAGGAGTATGTCAAACCAATACATTTAAGGTTCTCTCGTTATTTACCCATATATGGTATTTAACCCATATATATAGGGACCATGGCTTAACAACTACGCGTCGTACTATTGGACATAGTGCTAGTCTGAGTGCGTCGCTATGCCAACACGTACGATAGCCTCGGTGGTTTGAGTTCGTCCAGTCGGGCCTTACTTGGTGTTTGATCGCTCTAGTCACGTCATGTGTACTAGGGCCATCGTGTTTGGGGTGGTTTTCAACTATCCCCGCGATGCGGGTCTACGCTTAAAGGGGGATGACCATCTACTCACCACTGCCCATTATATTTTCCACCGTCTCCAACATTTCGCATTGCTTCTCTAGGTAAGTGAGTATTACGTTGATTGTGTTGCTCCACAGGATTGGGAGTTGAGTTAGGTTGACCTAGCGCGTCGGGTGTTAGGTGCCGCACAGGTAGACGCCGTTGGAAGTGTGACCCTGGACTAGTGGTATCAAAGCCATCAAGATGGACACGAATGTGAGCACAAAGGAGACCAGGCGACACACGGGGGACCGTGTGACAACCTTGGAAGCGCAAGTTGAATAGATAGAGACATTGATGACGTTGGTGATGGGACACGGTAAACGATTGAATAGGCATGAGAGGAGTTATGCCGCGTTTGCTGAGACCATATAAATTTTGTCTGTAGATGTGCGAGATGTTGAGGAGATGCACGACGACATGAGCGTTATGAAGAAGTTGATCCTGACGATGCTAGTGGGGACCGAGTCGTCGACACCCCAGTTTAAGCTACCCGAGCCAGAAGTATTCAAGGGCTCTTGCGAGGCGAAGGAATTGGAAAACTTCATTTGGAATGTGGAGGAATACCTGGAATCACTGAGAGACATCAATGGGAAACTACTAAGCTGAGAATTGCGTCGAGATATTTGGTTAGGGATGCCAAATTATGGTGGAGACATCGAGCGTCGGAAGCACACATGGATAATGGAACAGTGGAATCATGGGCCAATCTAAAGAGGGAACTACGGGCTCAGTTTCTACCTACTAATGTTGGATGGGCGGCGCGATAGGTGTTGTTGGCATTAAAACACACGGGGTCGTTGCATGATTACATTAAGACCTTCACGAGTTTGATGTTGGATATTGATGACATGGGTGAGAAACACAGGGTCTTATATACCCTGGGCGCAAAACAAGTTAAATCGCAGAGGCCTGGATAACCCGGATGAGGCATTAGATGCAACTGAGCGATTAACCGAGTATCGCCAAGAGCGAGAGAAGGGGGAACAAGCACCCGAGGAGAATGTTGAGAAGCCCGTGAGGAAGCAGAATGAGATCAGGTACGAGCGATATGGTTAGGAGATAAATGAGTATGAGAGGAGGAGAGATGACAAGCCGAGGACAGTGGGTTGTTTCTTATGTGGTGGATCGCATCCGGTGCAGAGTGTTCACAAAAGGCCACCTTGAATGCTTTGGCCGCTGAAAAGGTAAAAGGTAAAAGGGAAAGAGAAAGAACATGAGGAGGTAGAGGTCGTTCCTAGGATAAGAGCGATCCAACTGATGATGTGTTGAGAGTGGAGTGACACCCCGGTCTTGTTGGCGTGGGCTGTGGGAAGACTTAGACACCAAATGAGAATATGGGTTTTGGAGTGGTTTTGCTTGTTGTTTTGCATTGATGAGATTGACGAAAGTAACAGACTGCTGAAGGACCAGAGTAGTGTTGTTTGTTTATCGTGAGCTACGAGGGCTCGCGACTCTGCGACAATGAGCTCCACGAGGGGGCATGGTAGATTGGAATTGGAGGTCATAGGCGTGACGCAAGCCACAAGGGCTTCGCCTTAGATACTCCGAACTTGTTTAACATGAGCTATGAGGGCTTGCGACATTGTGACACTGAGCTCCATGAGGGGGCATGGTAGATTGGAATTGAGGGTTGTAGGCGTGACACAAGTCACGAGGACTTCGCCGTGGATACCCTAAGTGTGTTTTGTAGTAGGCCACGAGGGCTCGCGATCCGGCGACATGTTCTTAAGAAAATAATTGCCTTCCCGTCAACGAGGACGTTCACCATTTTGGGTGGGGGAGGATGTGACGGGGGCACACGGCGTAGCTACCTGAGCCATCCGCCACACCACTCGTTCCGCTTGCGTTTCGCGCAGGGGCATTGGTTGGTCTTGGCGCCAAGAGGGTATGCGATTTGGTGCCATGAAGGCATGTGACATTGTGGACCACGAGAGTTTGCGACACGGTTGCACGGGAGGATGATGTGGGGCGTTGAGGTGTATTGGTGTAGATGAGGGCCCTGTCAGGAGAATATATCAAATCAATACCTTTGAGGTCCTCCCGTTATTTATTCATATATGGTATTTAACCTATATATATATATATATATATATATATATATATATATATATATATATATATATATATATATATAGGGACTGTAGCTCCGCAACTACACGCCGTATTACTGGAAGTGTCACTAGCCTGAGTGTATCACTATGCCAACACGTACGATAGTCTCGGTGGCTTGAGTTCGTGCATCTGGACCTTGCTTTGTGTTTGGTCGCTCTAATCACGTCGTGTATACTAAGGCTATCGTGTTTGGGATGGTTTCCAATCATTCCGGTGGTGCGGGTTTACACCTAAATGAGGTTAACTATCTACTCACTATTGCCCGTCACATTCTCCACCATCTCCAACATTCCGCATTGCTTCTCCAGGTAAGTGAGTGTTAGGCTGACTCCATCGCTCTATAGGATTGGGAATTAGACTGACCTAGCACGTCGGGCATTAGGCGCAACACGGGTAGACGCCGTTGGAAGTGTGACCTCCGTGACATGCTTTTGCCCTTATAAGGGACACAAAATGACCGCCAGGAGAGTCGGGCCCCATATTCATAGGGTACTTCTATTCGCACAAGCCAAAACTCCACCACACCACCTCTAGATGGCTGGACAGACGGGAGCAGGTGGGTGCAATATATTGAATATTGATGGATCCCGATCTGAAGATCAGGAACGTTGACTTCTATTACTTTTTGGCAAATGTGACCACGCCTTTAAACGATCTTGATCATTAAAAAACAAATTCACGGTTAAAGATACCACAGCCTTCTACCACCTAGAATCAAAATGGTCAGACGGGGGCCATACCAGTAGAGACGAGCGGACCGTATCGTCTACCCTACTTAAGTCATAATACGCAATATTTATTCGATAGAAATGTCGGAGAAAAGCCGGAGTTTTCAATACTAGAGGTGGAGTCGAGACGTTTCTGAGATCCTCTCTTAATTCTCTGCAGTGTGATTCAGGTACGGCTTCTAATTTATCATTCATTTTCGTTTTAATAATTCTAATTGGGCATTGGTTCCTCACCTATCTCTATTTCATGTTTAATCCCCTTCTTTAGAAAACTAACATTTTGTTAGGGTTTCGTTACCTCCTAAACGCTAAACCTTGGATCTGTATCAATGTTCGATTGATTTCGGATATATGTACAATAGGAAGTTCTTTTTTTTCTTTTTTTTATGGATCTGGAGGAGCGATCGTTTGTTGTTTGTTATTTTAGGATCTATCTATCTGTTGATTTTTGTTTGGATTGAGTTAGATTAATTTTTTTATAGGCTTTTAAAATATTGTTTATATTGTTTTGTTTTCATTCTATCATTTTTTTGGGGTGAATTTTGCACCACTGTAAAAATAAAGACTACCTTTATTTTGGCCCATCAAAATTTTCAGTTCACAAGAAAAGGAGGCAATTTATGGGTGCCCTCAAAGATTCCGTTGGTGGTGAGTGAAATCTTGAAGTTCCCCAACTTATTTGGGTGCTATTTTTTATCTTCTTCCTCCGTTCCTGCGAGTACTCCGTTCCCTTCCGGTGAGTCGTTCACCCTCACTTCTTCTCCATCGTTCCGGTGAGTACTCTGTTCCGGTAAGTCGTTCACCCCATGAAACCCCTTTGAAACCTAGCGAGATCTTTAGTCCGGTAAGTCGTATGCCTCCATGAAATCCACTTCTCTTTTCATTCCGGTGAGTGATACATCTTGTGCAACAGTTTTGAAACCCACTTATTCATCTTATCCTTCCTCTTTAAACAGATAAAAATCCCTTGGAAACCTTGAAAAGAAAGAAACATAAGAAGTAGAAAAAGAAACAAAGTGGGTACCCACCATCAGCTTTAAACTACAATGGGTACCCATTGGCGGTGGTACCCACTGTCAGATTAAAACAAATGACAGTGGGTACTCATCATCAGTTTTAAACCACTGACAGTGGATACCCACCGTTACACACGCAAACACTTTTTTTTTCGTCTTCTTCTTACGTTTCTCTTTCTTTTAAGAGATTTTTCAAAAGGAGTATATGAGTTTTGAAGTTTTCTCTCTTCTTCTCTTCCTTGTATTTTTTTTAGAGTTTCATGACTTCTACTTCTTAGAGTTTCATAGTTTCTTCTTAGGGTTGCAAAAGTTCATGGCTTCTTCTTCATAGGATTTTAGGAGGTTTCATGGGTTTCTTCTTCCTTAGCATCTCCGGTGTAGGCATTGACATCACCGGTAGGCATTGTTGTCACCGACATCATCGTCGGCGTCGTCGAGCGGGGAAGAAGATGTGGGTGTGCAGAAAGAATTCACTTGGGTGAATTCTTTACAAATTCACCCGAGTAAGTGCGTGAACTTAAAGATTCGATTTTTAAAGTTGTACACCCGCATAAGTGGGTGAACTCAAAGAATTGTTGGGGTTGGAATAAAGGTACTCAAAAATAAATTGTGCATCTCGGGGGTTAAATTTTAGGTTTACGAGATGATGGAGCTTAAAATGTTCAAAATCTCATTTTTTGGATTGAATTAAATGTTTTTTGTACCAGGGTTTTAAATCATTTTTATATTTTTTGTTTTCGTTCTTGTTTTTACGAATTTACACCACTATAAATCTCCATTATTCCTGTGTGGGGTTAAATTTTAGTTTTAGGAGATGACAAAGCTTAAAATGTTTGGAATCTTATATTTTGGATTGAGTTAGATGTTTTTTGTTCCAGCGTTTTAACTATGTATATACTTTTTGTATTCGTTCTTCTTTTTGGATTGAGTTAGACTGTTTTTTGTACCAGCGTTTTAAATCTTGCTTACATATAAAATAAAAATAAAAACATTGTTTATATTGTTTGTTTTTATTCTCTCTCTTTTTAAAAAAAAATAACATTTTATTTATCTAATTTGCGCTGCTATAAACTAAATTATGCGTATGTAGGGTTAAATTTAATTTTTAGGATATGACCAGCTTAAAATGTTTGAATTCTCTTTTATTTTTATCTTCTCTCGGGTCCTTTTTTTCCGAACAATGAGGTTAAATTTTAGTTTTAGGAGATGACCACCTTCAAATGTTTGAAATCTCTTTTATTTTTATCTTGTCTTGGGGTCCTTTTTTTTTTGAACAATGAAGAAGCCATAAGATTTGAACATGAAGAAATATCATTGCTAAACCATGATATGAATCATCATGTAAGTTGGACATGTAGAAGGGTGTTGGTTAAAAAGCACTATAATTGTTGTTGGATTCGGTAATCGTGTGTGAAATTGTTGAAATTTTTGGTGAAGTGTGGATATGCATGCTTCCTACATGTTACTTTGGGTTATAGGGAACCCTTCTAAATTTTTGCAGACCCATGTTTTAAAAGATTAAAATAATTAGCAATTTGAAAGAGAAATGTCCATTTCGTGTGTGGCAAGATAACTTTGATTGGAGCAACAATCACATTTACATATCCACTATATAGATCTCCATGTCAGGTTTGGGTAAAGTGGTAAGCATGCAAGAATTTAAAAGGAGTTTGACCATTTTGATAAACGGGAAGATTTTTGTGTCTTAAGATTAATACAAGTTTTAACTTTCAAGTAATTTTGGGGATGGAATAATATATTCGTAGGCAAATAGTGAGGAGGATCAACAAAGAGTTAAGAGAAGTTTTGTGTCAAAGACTGTAGATGACTATGGTTATGGGATGGAGGAGGGGCCTATGGGGTAATTCCTAGAGGTTGTTGGTCTGGTATTTGAAAGTTTGTTAGCAATTTTGATGCATAGTATATTTGAATGGTTATTAAGTTTAGCGTTAAACGAGTGTTATGCCTTAACGAGTTGCTAAGGAGGTGCTCTGAGAATCTAAAGGAAGGAAAGGAAACTTGGTGGTGGAATACTGACGTTCAACAGACAAATACTGAGAAGTGTTTTAAAGAATGTCAAAGAACAAGAACTACCGATGATCTGGAAAGATATAAGCTCGCCAAAAGAGAAGCTAAGAAAGCCGTGAGTAAAGTTTATTAAGAAATGTATGATAATTTATATACTGGATTGGGAACAAAAGAAGGGAGAAAGAAATCTATAAACTTGCCAAGATTAGAGAAAAGAAAATTAAAGATTTCGACCAGGTAAGGTGCATTAGGGAGGAAGGTCAAAGGGGGTCTTGGTGAAAGAGGATGAGATAAAAAATAAACAAAACAAGGATATAGAAATCTATAAACTTGTCAAGATTAGTAAAAAGAAAATTAGCGATCTTGACCAAGTAAGGTACATTAGGGATGCATATCAAAGGGTCTTCGTGAAAGAGGATGAGATAAAAAAAAAATATAGTAAAAATACTTTAAAGATCTATTAAACACAAAATGTGCGAAAGAAGTGGATGAAGATTGAAGAAGAACCAAACCAAGGGATGATCAACAAAATATCAAAATCTAAAGTAAAAGTAGCCTTAGCAAAGACGAAGAAAAAAAGGAATTAGGATCAGATGGGATACCTATAGAAGTATGTATTGTGTTAGGAGAGAATGGATTGAACGGGTTGACTAATTTATTCAACAAGATATTAAAAAGGAAGAAAATGCTTGAGGAATGAAGGAAGAGCATTGTGTTCCCTTTCTATAAGAACAAAGGAGACATCCAAGATTGTGTCAATTACCAGGCATAAAGCTAATGAGCTAGAATATGAAATTTTGGGAGAGAATAGTTGAATGACTACAACAAGAATAAAATGTATTAGAGAACCAATTTGTATTTATGTTGGGAAAATCAAGAAGGGAAGCTTTTCTTATTGAGGCAACTTATGGAGAAGTTTAGAGAGAGAAAGAAAAGCCCACATATGACCTTTATTGATTTAGAGAAAGCTTATGACATAATGCCGAGACAAATAATATGGTGGACGGTGAGGAAGAATTGCATCCCAAATGTATACATCGAGATTATCCAAGACATGTATGAAAAGGCAAAAACTAGTGTTAGAACGAATTTTAGAGAGATGAGTGAGTTCCTTGTTGGAGTTGGGCCGCATCAAGGATCTGCCGTGAGCCCTTATTTGTTTTCCTTGGTCATCGATGCATTAACCATATATATACAAGAAGAGATCCTGTGGTGCATGTTATTTGCATATGACGTAGTTTTAATTGTCCAAACAAGGAAAAAAATAAATGATAAGCTGAAATTATGGAGAAAAGCTTTGGAGTTGAGGGATTTGAAAATTAGTAGAACTAAGACAAAATACATGAAGTGCAAATTTAGTGAACGTGATAGTTTGAAGGAGGATTTAGAAAATTATTTAGTGAGAAGAAACCTAACAAAGGAGAAAGTAAATCTTCTTATGGGAGAATTTTATTCCTAGAGATATTGTGGGTAAAATAACTGGAAAATGGGTACCCATGGGATATTTATCAAAAATATTATTGGTGGATGAAAATGATGGTACCTTTGGGTTTGGAAAGGCTCCCATGTTTCCATAAGTGGTGTGATTTTGTTGGATGATGGATGAGGATATATATTTTACAAATGCCCACATTCATTTTTATGTTCCATATCCTATTATGTTCTTGTGTTAAGCGCGTGAAAAAAATTATGGATCACTTATTTCTTTTCCGCACACTGGTTTGGTGTTTGGCACATTTTCTCAATGCTTCTAGTGTGTGGACCTTCAAAATTCATACGTGGAAGATTTGGTGAATGGATTGTTTTATTTGTTTATTTTTATTTATTTATTTTTAAATAAAGAAATAAATGATTGGTGTTTGACACTATCTTCTCTTATTTACTGAGAAGCTATAATTATAGAGAAAAGCCCTTGAGTCAAGAGGTTGAAAAATAGCAAAACAAGGATGAAAGACTTAGAATGCAAATATAGTGAATATAGTTAGCCTGGAGGAATATTTAGTTAAAATAGAAAACCATCTAGTGCCACATTGTCATAGTTTTTTCTATTAAGGCTCTACTATACATTCAAATGGTGGATTTGGTATGTCTAAAGAAGGATTAATGTAGGTTGGATGAAATGGAGACGATGAAGCAAAGTATTTTATGTGACCTAAGAGTTTCAATTGGATTGAAGGGACTATTTTATAAGATGATGATTAAACTTGCCGTATTATATGGTGTAGAATGTTTGCTACGGAAAAGCGATAAGAAGATAAAGTAAATGTGGGGTGAGATGCGTATATTAAGATGGATGTATGGAGCCACAAGAAAGGGTAAAATTCAGAACTAGTACATAAGAAGAAATTTGAGAGTGATACCTATAGAGGAAAAAAATTATGGAATGCCACTTTAGATGGTTTGAACATGTCCATCAGAGGCTAGAAACAGATCTTGTACAAAGGGTTGAGATGCTACATGTACAAGGACGTAGGAGAAAGGAAGATAAGTGAAGACTTGGAGGGAAGCGGTGAGAAGGGACATGAAGGGTTGCGAAGTTACACATACCTTAGTGCTGATCAGAAACAAGTGGAGAAATAACACTTGCAAAGCCTACCCCAAATAGATGGGATAAGGCTGTGATGATGATGGTAATGAATAATGATGAAGATTTATATATTATTGTTATTTTTTTTTTAGGGGGGAGGGATTTGTACTAGAAGTTGGATTTGTGAAGGATTTTTTCTTTTTTGATGTGATATACACACGTTGGCCCTTATACAACACTAACTTGTCTTACAAAACTAGAAAAACCTGTGAAAAACAGTCCTCCAAACGTTGTTGGATTAAGATATACCCACAAAAAGCTTTGGAAGCGAACCTTGCAGGGGATACCAAACACTAACATTACTTAGCAAGTGCTTCAAAAGCTCCAAATAAAATATGTTCAATCAAATTAAATTATTACAGTAATGGTCTCTAAATATGCTGTACAAAGTTGTAAAAGAATAAATCCTACTCTAATCATACTTTCTAATTAAAGAGCAAATATACTGTTCCAACAATAAACATAATCCAACCAATTATATTTTCTAATATGTAGTTAGTATAATAACCATAATAACTTTCTCTCTTTTCTAAAATAATTAAACAACCCTACATTTAATAATTTTCATAGGATGACTTATTTTATAGCCTAAATTAATTTCCCGATCAAAAAACTATATTTTCTAAAACATATAAACAGCCCTACCTTTAATAACTTTTGTAGAATGACTTAATTTATAACCTAAATTTATTTTCCTAAAAATAGGCCTGAAATAAAACCTTCTTTATGTGACTATGAGTTCCTAATAAATATTTTATTTATGGAATGGATCTTTTATAGAAGGCCCATTATCCTTCTTTATAGGCCTGCGATTTATGGGACTATGAGTCTTAAATAATTCTATCATTTATTTAATGGGTCTTTCAAGGAAGACCCATTATCCTTCTTATTGGCCCACTAATCGCGCTCCTAATAGACCTGTTTACTCCCCTTCCTTCCAACTTCTTTCTTCTCTCTCTCTCTTTTTTTTTTCTCGAGCTTTGGATACGGTTAAATTTCTATACTACAATATTTGTTCCTAATAATTTTTCTTTATTGAATGGGTCTTTTCAGGAAGGCCCATTATTACCCTTCTTTATTGGCCCGCTAATCGTGGTCCTACTAATAGCCTTTTTTATTGCCTTTCCTATTAATGTCTTTCTTCTTCTTTCTTGATCTTTATTAGGTTTTAATTTCTTTTCTATGACAGTCTCCTTCTCTTGGAAAAAGTTCGACCCTGAACTTCATGGAAATTGAATGTAATTTCATCTGCTCATATTCATAAGCTCGTAGTCTCTTCATCAAGCTTTGAAGGTCCTTTCTAAGAGTCCACAGTTCTCGCTAATGCTTCATTTCATGACCCTTCTATGGATACTACTGCTTTCATAGTGATCAATGATCTGGCAATTTGATCATAATCATTGTCATCGATCTTATTGCATGTATGGTATGATCCATTTGTCGTTTACTTATGTTGAAATCATATCTTTGTGTTTGATTCTTGCCGCTTTGATTTGTCGATCGGAGGTTGCCGCACTGATTCAAACTCGCTTTGATACCAAATGATGTGATGTACTTACGATAAGCACTTAGAGAACACTAGTGGATGATACAAAATTAGTAAACCTGTAAGAAGACTACCGATAGTCCTCGTGCCATGGTTGGATCAAGAGATACCCACGAACTCTATCTGCAAGCGAACCTCGCAAGGACAACAAATACTAACAACACATGCTTCAAAAGCTCCAAATGAAATATATTCAATCAACTCTAATTAAATTCCAACACTGCTGGCCTTTAAAGAGGCTTTAGAAGGTTATAAAAATCAAAATCTTTGTGTAACCTTATTTTGTAATTACAAATTAAATGAATCTTTTCAAAAATAGATGTAAATTAACCTAACTGTATATTTGAAAATAAATAACGTTCATGCCTTTAATAATTTCCTAAAATTAATGAATTGGTAACCTAAATCTAATTCCTACAAAATAAGGTTGAAATAAAGCCTTTATGTGACTATGAGTTCCTAATACTTTTATTTGTTGAATGAGTCTTTGATGGAAATCCTATTATCTTTGTTTACATGCTAGTAATTGCAGTTCTTCTATTAGGCCTTTTCGTTTCTACCGTTCTAACTGTTTTCATCTCTTCTTCTTCTTCCTCAAGCTCCGACATACAAAGTAGAAAGGAAAGATCGTCATGATCATCTTGTCCCATCTTTGGCTTTGCGAATCCTATTTCTCCACTCGTTTCTGATTAGCTAAGCTCTCCGTAACTTTGTAATCCTTCATATACCTTCTCACGAGTTCCATCCAAGTCTTCATTGGTATTCCTCTTCTCCTACGTCCTTGTGCTCGTAGAGTCTCAACCCTTCGGACAATGTCTGTTTCTGGCCTCCCATGAACACGTCCAAACCACCTTAAGCGGCACTCAATAATTTTTTCCTTTATAGGTGCCACTTTCGAATTTTCCCTTATTTTCGTATTTTATCCTTGCTTGTTGGCTCACATATCCATCTCAACATACGCATCTTGGCCACATGTACTCTTATCTTCTCATCTCTTTTTAGCCAACATTTAGCACCATACTGCCAACCACTGTCTTATAAAAATGTACCTTCAATCCAAGTGGAACTCTTGGGTTGTACAATACTTTGCAACTTGCCTCCATTTCATCCAACTTGCATTAATCTTATTTGAGACGTCCTCTTCAAATCCACTATCTGATTGTAAAGAAGGGCCTAAGTAGCGAATTCTATGGCAATGTGACAATAAATGATTTTCTATTTTGACTAAATCCTCCTCCAGGCTGTCATGTTCGTTAAATTTGCACTCCATGTATTCTATCTGTGTTCCACTAATTTTCAAACTCATTGACTCCAAAATAGGAAGGAAACACAACATTCTAAAAACCAGTGCCTATGCACGTGGCACGGGTGCCAACTGTCAAGGTTTGATAAATGTTTGACACATGAAATCTAGTGATCCCAATACAGCGACATGACCCTAAGAAGAATAAAATTGAAAAAAAGGAATGTATATAGAAAAAATTGAAGGAAAATCTTAAGAGAACCAATTGAGTTCTAATCAAAAGATACGTAATGTATGCCATGAACCTAACTAAAAATATGCTATATTATTATACAAATTGTTTTCAAGAACCCAAACTTTTTATTTTAGAAGTTACTAACCTTTACACACATTTTCTTTTTAATTATTATAAAACAGCAGTTCATTTTATCGTGTCAAAACAGGTAACATTTTGATGGTATTATGTGGTATTTTCATAAATGTCTAGAAGTATCGTGCTATGTTGTGGAGTGCCCAAGTGCCACCAAGTGTCGGCACGACAAAAATGCCAAAACTATTAAGTACTTAGGTAACGTTGCTAAAAAATGACATTAGGACATTGGAAATGTTAATTGATGCAAGAGATATTTAGTAGGGTTTTCTAGTGTTAATTATCAATACATTTTTATAGATTAGACATTGTGGGTGTTGGGATAGAGGGGATGTGATAAATGAAGTAGCTCATAGATTTGGAGTTAGGCGTTGTTATCGATGACGGTGCATACATGATTTTAGAGATCATTGCTCGTGATGTGACATTGCTCACTAGTTGCAGAAGTTAAAGCTTTGGGCAACAACCTCATGTTAATTGCTAGCCTGCATCTTTAGTCCAATGAAAATTTATAGCTCTAATTGGATCAAAAGGGATGCTGCTATGGGTGGCAATGGGTTGGGTAGCCTGCCCGGCTTGTTAACCCCAGCCCATTTTAAAGTGGGCTTGGGCTTGTTCATAAAGCGTCGTGTCAAGGGGTAACTTTTTCGACGCCCGTGCGGCGCCCCGCTGCCGCGCACAGCGAGGCCAGCCTAGTTCAGATACCGATTTCCCACGAAGCATAACCTAACATTGGTTATCACGCTCGTGCAACGTCTCGCTGCCGCGCACAGCGAGACCACATATCCAACCATCACTCTGATACCACCCGCCTAGAGGACGGGAACTCCCGCGTCAAGGTTGCCTGCACTCGAGGCAAACCCACTCAATGCGACACCTCGGTGCCACTTGGCTTAGCTTCACCTTCCGCACTGCCACTAGTCCCTCGCTTCAGACAGTGGCATGCATCTCTTCATGCCAATCAAGCCAACCAACGTGTGTGGCCCACGCGACCAACACACTTGGAGTAGCATGCAACTCTTCATGCTCTCCAAACCAAGCATCGTGTGTGGCCTGCACGACCAGCACACTTACGCTCCAGGCCCTCAGCTAGTGTGCGCCACTGCGTCCCACGTAGCCCTTGAGTGCCCACGTGAGGTCACCGACCCATGTGCACCGCGATGCTGGCACGGGGCCACATGGTAACCTCACCCCAGGTGACACATGGCATCGCGGCAACGCCGCATTACTGCAGCGATGTTCTAGGCCCACCCCTAACCTAGAAAGCTCATGCGCTCGTCCTGCAACGCAAGGTTCCATGTGTGGGAGAATAGCTCCACAGCTCCCTTCCCCCTATATAAGGGTAAAACAGTCATTCGGCCAAAATGGCAGGAGAACCTCAAACCTATTGGTTTGACATACCGCAACGCCCTCCCGCATCGCTAGCCCACTTGGCTTAGTCGCGTCCGTGTCACGATCGGGTCTTACCCACAGACGACTGTGTCGCGCCCTCGCAACGCGACCACGTCGCCAGGCCCTCTTGGCCCCATGTCACATGCTCTCATGGCACCACATGTCGTGCCCCAAGCACCATGCCACAACTATGTTGCGCCCGCATCGCGACCATATCACGAGGCCCTCATGGCCTTATGTCCAACATAGCATTGTGTCGCGACCATGTCGCGTCCGTGTCGCAAGGCTCTCATGGCCTCATGTCGCGCGCCCTCATGGCACCACATGGCGTACCCTCATGGCACCGCATCACGTCTAAGTCGTGATTGTGTCTCGTGCCTACTCGACACCATATCGGGTCTGCCATTGCACCCGGATGCCGCGCGCCCTTGGCACTGCATCACGTGCCCTCTTGGCACCGCATCGCTTGACATACAAGCTAGATGCCGCGTGTCCTCTTGACACCACATCGCGTGCCACCATGGCACCGCCTCAAGTGCCTTATAGCACTTGGACGTCGCGTGCCCTCTTGGCACCACGTCGCGTGCCCCTACGCGGAGCACCTCATTCCAAGCCCTTCACGTGTCTAGCTACCATACTAGATCGCAGCTTAGTTCGGGTCACCGTCGCATCATGCATCAGGGACTCATGCACGCATTGCAGGGCCACATGCCTCTGCGCCCACGCGCTACACGGCTAGCTTACAAGGTCCGCTTGCCTTTTTGCTAGTTAAGTGCCCAGTTCCAAGGTCGTCATGCCTTCATACTGGTGCACAGATTAATGAGGCCGTCACAGTCGGCCGGACTTGGGCTAGCACTTTAAGCCCAAAAATTAACCAGGACGGGCTCGGGCCTACCCCCAAGGCCCACCTAGCTCTCATATTTGATAGCCTACTATCACTAATCTCATGCCATTCAGTTATAGGAGAAGAGATCATGCATGTCTCTCTCTCTCTCTCTTAATGTCTAGTCTAATAATTATAATCTCAAAATCCAATAAGAAATCATATTCTCAACAAAAATTATTTTGAAGATTATCTTCTCAATAATTAAAGATTTTCATGATTTTGAAAGGACGAAGGACTAAAGAAGCCTCCTTATCTCCCTCTCCCATAATCCCATTTATTCTAATGGGTCGGACTGGGCTTGGGTTTTGAAAGTTTAATGCGAGCCCGGCTTGGGCTTGAACTCATAAGCCTGTCATGGGACCGGGTTGGGCTTGGGCCAAGTTCAAATTTGTGAGGCCGAACTTGGGTATACTCGAGCTCGACCCAAACCCAGCCGGTTGCCACCCCTAGATATTGCTCTTTATGGAGAGTTTTCAGAATCATGTTAATAATGTTTTTCATGCTTTTTGTAATTTAAAAAAAACATGTTTTATCATCCAAACATTATACTTTGATATTTCATGATTTCTATTACTTTATTTTTCAATTCTCACAAAAATTTCTACTAGTCCTGTTTTCTTGGTTCATCAAAGTTGACCCTAATACGTAAACAATTTAGAGGCTGAGAAGTGCAATCCAAACCAGATGCCAGTTACCTTTACATAAGTGTGAGTCCTAAGAGACAATTTAGCTTCGGTATCGGTCAACTCCTAGCTCGGTGGGTTTCCCGTTGCTTTGTTTTTAAACTAAGACCTACTGCTGCCTGGGATGGGTGGTGGATTAATATAAAATTCAATTAATATCTTGCATATTGTTGTAAGTTAATAAATATTATAATAAATGAATAATCTCAATAGGGTACATGTATTTTCAACCCAAAATTCTTCCTCCTCAACCCCGGACTCACTTCCTTAAACAGGTGATATATTTGAATCAGACGATGGATATTATTACCCCAATGTTCCACTCAGTGAATCTTGAGATCAAGGGCCTACCATAAGACGGTCAGATTCTGATTCCACATGGAACACATCTCACAAAGTGATCTCAGGACCACATTTGATGTACACTATGATCATACTCACTTTTGGGATGTGTGCCATGTGGAATCACAAACTGACTGACTGATTGCAGCTGATGATCACAAGATCCATTGGGTGGAAGATTGGGGCGAAGGACCATCTTCATCGTCTTATTCAAAACAGTCAACGTTTGAAGCATGTGAAACATGAGTTGGGAAGGAAGAATCTTGGATTGTAATGAAGATACCCTTCTCAACATTAGCTCTTACTACACTACTGTACGCTATGCTATGCTTATAAGCCAGATTAATAGAAGTGGTAAAACAAAATAACTACATATGATGATTCCTATACTACATATGTAGTATAGGAAGCCCAAGCTTTGCGAGGGCTTCCCTTCACAGAAGTCCAAGCGCTTCTAGAGTAGTAGCCAGTGGAATAAAAGCAGTGTAAGAAAATTAACTACATAATACTATTTCTACACTAAACTATAAGGGCCTGTTTGGATAAAAAAACTGGGACTGTAGGAAAGTAAAATAATATTCCTATATTTTCCCATGGATACCTAAGTTGTAGGAAACCATGAGATTCCTTTATTTCTCTTTGTTTTTCGTTGTTTGGATAACCACATTGCTAGTTGGGATAACACATGAATAACCAAATCCTGTGTTTGGATACATATGCAAAAAATTGTAGGAAAATAACATATCCTAACAAAAAATAGCCATAATACCACAAAAGATCATCAAAACTAAAAAACAGCTGCAATATTATAAAAATGATTCACAAAAGTGACCAAAAAATTATATATGTATTAAGTTTTTTTTGCTCTCTACATATCTTAGTGAATTGCTCTAGTGGTTGACTTAGTGCTTTGTGAAGGTTAGGTTCTAGGTTCAAACCTTGTTATGCGCAATAAATTGCTTTTTTTTTTTTTAATTAATTATACTAGAGCATATACATCATATATGTGAGTATGTAGCTCTACAACATAGTGGAGCCCCTTGTGAGAGAGAAATCTCTCTCAAAATAAGTCCGTGCATCGCCTAAATAGATGGAGAGGAGCCTAAAAATAGGCCAAAATTGTGGGATTTAGTTAAAAAAATTAAAGAAGAAATATTTATTATGAAAACAAATACCATAAAAAAGATTGTTTGAAGATTTTTGATAATTTTGGGTCCTCAATATAATTTTGGATGGATGAGAATCCACTAATAATAAAAAATATATATAAATTAGGACCCCTAAAGCTTAGTAACAAAATTTTAGAAAGTTTGGGTGGTCAATTGACCACCCAAGTCAGAACGTGGCTCCGCCTTTGATTTTTGGAGATGTGTGCCATATCGAATCAACATCTGACCGTCTGATAGGGGTGCCATGATCTTAAGATCTATCATGAGGAAGATTGGAAAAAAGACAATCTCCATCGTCTGATTCAAATCAGTCAATGGTTTTCGTCTGTGAAAAAATGGTGTGCTATTACTAATAAATGGGTGAGAAGAGACGTACCCTTATCTTTTTCTTCTCCACTCTTATCTTTCCGAGGTCTCGGCAAATTGAATGCCAAGGGGTACCCTTGAACTCTTAAGCCGGAAATGAGCGTAAAAATTGCATTTTGTATTCTGACCCTTAAGTCGCTTCCAAACAACGGAAAACTATGGAAAATGTAATCCGATTCTAAGTATTCCTATCTTTTCCCCATATCCAAACAGGCCACAAGCAAATCGAAGGGCTTCCTAACAGAAGCCAGAGTTATATCCAGAGCGGTTAAGTGTAGTGAAGAGCCGTTTAGTTGTTATATACAAGTATTGCAGTAAACTGAGGTTAAGAGTTAATAGATTTAGGGTTTGCCCAAGCGGGCCAGGGCAGATGATGGAGTTCAGGGCTGGTAACGGGGCAAAGGAGCATACTGGGCCGCCATCGATTCCTAAAGGGCCTGTTAGCGGCAAATATAAGGAAAAGGCCTATTCCGAGGGGAAAATAGACAGAGCAAAGAGAGGGGACAAACTACAGATTGGAGCCGTTTCCGATCTGCGCACTCATGCAATACCGGAGAGAGGGTGATGAAGGTGGGAACGAAGTTAGGGATTTCCTACAGAGGAGACAATAATGGGCTCCTTAGCCTATATGAAGAAATAATTGAAAGGGGAAAAGGGATGGCAAAGGCTGAAAAGCCAAAGGGTAGAAAAGGGCGACTCAAGTCAAGGTGGGTATGGTCTACATCAGGACAAGGAGGGCTCAGAGGAAAAGGATAACCGGGAATGGGGTGCTGAGAGCTCTAGGTGGAGAAAAATAGATGGTCACATTTGGGATGCGTGGCGAGACGGGAGGCATGAACCGGTATTTGATGCATTACAGGACTTTTGACAACATTATTGGGAAGGAGGCTACCTCCCACGAGAATCGAAATGGGATTTGCTCCTCTAACCAGGTGGACTGCTGGTTTAGTCAATTTCGAACTACTGATAACTATGGTTACACCCCTTGTGGTCGTGTGTCAGAGAGTAGCGGGCCAAGCCTTCCAATCCATAGGGTGCCCCCCAAAAGTACGGACATTAAGGGGGATACCATTTCTCACGTTAGCCAGACCGACAGCAGTGACAACGGGTCCAGTGGGTTCCACTTTCGAAGCCAGGGTGGATCCATGGGCTTCAGGATCCACGGGCTGATGAAGGAGCACTCTGCGCCTATTGGGAATATGGGCCTGTCTGCGGTTATGGACGCCCAACTTGACTCGGACGGAGGAACCATTCCTAACTGTACCTCTACAAGCGTGCCGGATCCCTTTTCGGACCTTGGGCCTCCTCTTGGGTCATAGGGATCCTTTAACGAAAATCTTTTTTTCCTTTTGTGTGTGGGGACCCTGGACCTTCGCGGGCCAGGCCCTACTCTTGTATTTCTGATGCGGCTACGGGTTTTGTGTGCAATTGTGTAGGGCCAGGTAACAGGGCAAAGGAGCATAGTGGGCCGCCACTGATTCCTAAAGGGCCTGTTAGCGGCAAATATAAGGAAAAAGCCTATTAGGGGAAGCAGAGCATTCAAAGAGAGGGACAAACTACGAGATGGGAGCCAAGCGATCACTCATGACTCATGCACATCTAGAGAGGGTGATGAAGGTGGGAACGAAGTTAGGGATTTCCTACAGAGGAGACAATAATGGGCTTCTTAGCCTATATGAAGAAATAATTGAAGGGGGAAAAAGGATGGCAAAGGCTGAAAAGCCAAAGGGGCGAAAAGGGCGACCCAAGTCAAGGTGGGGTTTGGTCTACATCAGGACAAGGAGGGCTCAGAGGAAAAGGATAACCGGGAATGGGGTGCTGGGAGCTCCAGGTGGAGAATAATAGATGGCCCGGGATGATCAGAGTTGTCAGGCTGATTGTGGTTGCTGTGGGTACCGTTATGAAGTTCATCAGTTGGAATGTCCGAGGGTTGGGGCTGGCAGACAAAAGAGCTCTTGTCAAAGCTTTTCTTGTGCAGCTGTGGTCCGATGTAATTGCGTTACAAGAAACAAAGTGGGGAGCCGAGGAAGTCCCTAAGATCAGATCGGTGCTCCCAAGTTCGACGTGGGAATGGAAACTGCTTGAAGCAGACAGATCAAGGGGAGGCATCATGCTTGCGTGGGATACAAACTGCCAGATGCTATTAGATTCGGAAATAGGTAGTTACACTGTCGCTGCGCACTTTCGTGATTGTAAGGACCGGAGGGAGTGGGTGGGGATTACGGTCTATGGTCCGAGTAACAACAGAGAAAGGAGGGAGTTCTTTTTCGAGATTAGCGCGGTTCTGTCTAGATGATAAGCCGGTTTGCATAGGGGGGGATTTTAATGCCATGCTTTACAATAATGAGAACAACACCGGTGTAATTGATGATACAACCCGTCAATTGTTCGCTGACTGTATTGATCAAGGGGCTCTGATCGATATTGGGAAGGCGGGGGGAAGATTCACTTGATCGAATGGTCAAGACCATCCAACCCTATGCAGATTGGACTGGTTCTGGCGTGGATTTCTGGATGTCGTTTCCAATCCGATGGTTAATGTCGTGGCGTCGACTATTTCGGATCATAGACCTATTATTCTTACGGATAATGCGCACCTTCGGGACACTACGAAGCCGGCCCCTTTCAGATTCAATAATGCCAGGCTCCTGAACGATGAGTTCAAGGAACGGATTCACGAGTGGTGGACCAATGACCGTATTACCGGGTCGCCGTCCTTCATTTTCATAGCTAAGATCAAGAACCTGAAGGGAACGATTAAGCACTGGAACCAAGGGACGTTCGGAAAATCTAAGGAACGAGAGAATCTGATGGCGGAGATAGCTATGCTGGACAGGGCGGAAGAGACGGCGCCGCTTACCGAAGCGGACAAGCAGATCAGAACGGCGTTTAAAATTGATTTTAATCGCAGGGCGTTGGATGAGGAACGATTATGGAGACAGAAAGCTAAAGCCCATTGGTTGCGAGAAGGGGACGAAAATAATAAAATTTTCCATCTTGTCGCGAATGGGAGAAGAAAGAGAAACCATATTGCTGCCATCGAAATTGAAGATGCGGTCTACGAGGATCAAACTCTAATTCCTGCTAAAATTACTTCTTTCTATGAGCAGCTTTACTCTGCGGAGGAGGTTGTTAGACCTAAGATGGACGGCATTCCTTTCCAGGCTATCTCCAACACTCAGGCGAGAGAGTTGGAAAGAAGGTTTGATGAAGACGAGATAAAAAAGGCGGTTAATAGTTTGGGCTCCAATAAATCGCTGGGGCCGGATGGGTTCACGGCAGAATTCTATAAAACCTGCTCGTCTATGATTAGCTCTGACTTCATGGCGATGATCTCTGAGTTCCACGATAGTGGGAGAGTGGCTAAGAGAATGAACTCGTCATTCATCGCGCTAGTCTCGAAACGGGAGGGGTCCATCTCCCCATTATTGATTACAGGCCGATAAGTTTAATTGGCTGCGCCTATAACATTATCGCGACAGTTCTGGCGAATCGGCTTAAGAAGGTGATCGGGAAGCTCATCTCTAATGTCCAAGGTGCCTTCATTCCGGGAAGGCAACTTATGGATATTGTCGTTGCGGCTGAGGAGACCATTCATTCTACCAAGGATCGTAAAGACAAAGGTTGGGTTTTCAAGGTTGACATGGAAAAAGCTTACGATAAGGTAAACTGGGAATTTTTGGAATACGTTCTTCAGCGCATGGGCTTCGGTGGAAAAGGGAGAAACTGGATGAAAGGCTGTTATGGGTCGGTACGTTTATCAGTTCTGGTGAATGGAGTTCCCCATGGATACTTTCGAACCAAGCAAGGGCTTCGGCAAGGGGACCCAATCTCCCCCATGCTGTTTAATTGTGTTGGGGAGGCTCTTCATAATCTGTTCAAAAAGGCGGGAGAGATTAATCTGGTTAAGGGGTTCAGAACGGCGGAATTGGGACCCCTCGTCTTTCATCTACAGTACGCGGATGATACCATTGTGTTCTGCAATGCTTGCGATGGGGATAGTGAACTTGAGACCACCACGGACATCCTAAAGATCTTTGAAGCTGTCTCGGGGCAGAGAGTTGACCTGCATAAATCTAGTTTAACGGGTATTAATATACCTCATGAGGAGACCAAGTGCGTCGCTAGAAGGGTGGGTTGTAAGGCTGATAGGTTCCCTTTTAATTACCTTGGGATACCTAAGGTTATGGGACACGATTATACAAAGATTTCAGAAGAGGTTAGCGATGTGGAAAGGCAAGTTTCTTAGCTACGGAGGAAGACTGACACTAATCAAGTCCACTTTGGCTTCAATACCGATATTTATGATGTCTTTCCTAAGGGTTCCTGCTGGAATCGCCAAGAAGCTGGAAAGAATTGTTAGGAACTTCTTGTGGGAGGGGGCGGGGGACTGGAAAAAGATGCATCTGGTTGGATGGGACCAATGCTACGAAGCCAAAGACTATGGGGGCCTCGACAATATAGATCTGAATCTTGTGAATAAAGCTCTTCTTGCCAAATGGGTTTGGAGATTGGGAGACGATAAGGAAGTTAATAATTTGTGGCATCTAATTGTAACTGCGAACTATGGGAATGGCGTTGAGAATGCCAATATTAATAGTAAGGGATCTAACTGGTGGAAGGCCATTATTAGCACCTCTCAAGACGTCCGAGATGGAACCAAGTTCAGTTGGGGCAATGGACGGAGTATTAAATTCTGGAAGGATGTGTGGGTGGGGGACCAATCTCTATCTCAGAGGTTCCCCACGATCTACAATTTGTGCGACAGTAAGGAGGAGGTGGTGAGATTTTTCACATGCACAGCTGGTGGGAATACTACTTGGATCATTCCGATTAGGCGTCTGCTGAGGGATTGGGAACATGAGGAGTTCAATAACCTGATGGAGCTGTTACGGGATGCCTTCCCGAATGAGTCGAATGTTGATAAGAGGTTATGGAAGCACTCCATCAAGGGGAATTTTTTGGTGCAATTTTTTATCACTGCATCCAAGCACGGGTCAGAAGGGCTGAGATAGCCAAGGTCTGGTCTGGAATGTGGAAGGCTAAAGTTCCACAGAAAATTAAATTTTTTGGCTGGCTGGTAGCAAGAAACAAAATTCTCACCAGAGATCAACTCATACAACGGAACATCCCCATTATTAATAAATGTATGCTGTGCATGAGAGGGGCGGAGTCGGCGGCTCATGTGTTCCTGCACTGCCCGTTTGCGAAGTACATATGGAATAGGATCTTTAGGATCTTCAAGGTGGAGTGGGTCTGCCCAAACGGGCCGGGGCAGATGATGGAAATGTGGAGAGATATGAAGTTCAACGACCCGAGGAGAGAATTGTGGCCTCTTACCTGCTACGCGGTTCTTTGAGCTATTTGGCTGGAAAGAAACAATAGGATAGTTAGGCGAAAGGCTAATTCATTCTCGATGGTTATCCGTGATATCAGGGATCTTGTCATCGGCTGGAATGCTAGCAGAATGGAGATCTTCAACGATGGGCTTCTTCAATTTCTCTCGATCTGGGAGGATCTTTGCAGCTAGCCGGCGGGAATCGATGTCGACCCACCCTTCGATCTTTGTCCTGATGCTGGCCTTGGGGTGAGGATGAGCTTTTTTCCGGGGTTCTTTGTAGCTTGTTCTTGCATATATATATATATATATATATATATATATATATATTCTTGTTACCGTCTCAAAAAAAGAAAAAGAAATAGCTGTTAGTTTTATATAACTGCTGTTAATAGCTGTTAGCTGTATTTTAGAGCAGTTAATTGAACTTTTTGTATGCAATGTAGTTCCCTGTAGTTAATAGCAGTGTGAAGTTACGAGCTTAAATGTTTATTAATGTTTGCTTTCAGCTGATATCCAATGATAATTTTGATGTTTTGTTTGTATCATAAATTCTGCTGCCTTCACTTTTTATGGGTCCGCTTTTAAAAGGAAATTGTCTTGGAAGTCTGTGTCTCGTCCTTTCTTCACATTCCTTTCCATGTCGAATTTCTTATTAGCTTCTTTGATTAAGTCCACTTCTTAACAGCCCATTCTTCTTATGTTTTTGGCAGCTGTCTGAAACTTGGGGAATCTAATGGCTATGATTGATGAGCCACTGTATCCAATTGCTATTTTGATAGATGAGCTGAAGAATGAAGACATTCAGTTGCGATTGAATTCCATTCGCAGACTTTCAACAATTGCACGAGCACTTGGTGAAGAAAGAACCAGAAAAGAGTTGATTCCTTTTCTTAGTGAAAACAACGACGATGACGATGAGGTTCTTCTTGCGATGGCAGAAGAATTGGGGGTATTTATTCCTTATGTTGGGGGAGTGGAACATGCTCATGTTTTGCTTCCCCCTTTGGAAACTTTATGCACTGTAGAAGAAACTTGTGTAAGGGACAAAGCCGTGGAGTCATTATGTCGGATTGGAGCCCAAATGAAGGAAAGTGATTTAGTAGACTGGTTTATCCCATTGGTAAAGGTAAGATAGTTGCAATTTCTTCACTTGTGACAGTACCTTTCCTTTTTTTGATCTTTCATTGATGTTTTATTTTCCACCAATATTTATGTGAGGTTTGATCAGCCATCGTAGAGCGATTCTGTGTTTTTCTGGGGTCATAAGGAATTACAGTAGTTTTGAGAAAATCTTGCAGTTTTTTTTTTCGATCACCGACAATTTTATTAAAAAAGAGGAAGGTAAATCCACCTAGTGGGAGCTTCACGCCAATCGAAGTCCACCTGGCACACGCATGGTTACATCCTAGGGATGGTGAACCCCTGTAATGAATTCCTTGCTCATTCTTTCTTCAACGAAATTGCCGCGGAATTAGCTTCCCTTAGAGCATATGGAAAATATGAAGATTGGCATGTTGCTGTACAGCAGTTCTCTTCTATCCAATCAAGCAGTATCCGTGGATTGACCCCCCCCCTTTCAATCTTATTTTCAAAGTTGGTCTCAACCTTAGCTGGAACTTTAAATGCTGCTGCAATTAGCTGAAAATCTGGATGCAGCATGCTAGTTTCTGTCTTGTTAGAGTCACAAGCCCCATTGGGCCGGAGAATGCATGAATAACAAAGCCATTTGTGACTGTCACTCTTTGGATTTCCAGTCAAGCTGTCATCTAGGTGGAACTTGCGGACACCGCGAGAGCTTTCCAATCAATCTTCCTCTTAACAAATTTTCACTTGCTGTAAATAAAATCCAAAACCACTAGTGGTTCATATGCACTATTGAATAGTTTTCTTTTGCAAATATCTTCTACTTAGGGTGCCTCTCCCATTTCGGAATCTCACAATTCCTAGTCACTGTGGATCTAAAACAAAGTTTATTGTCCGTATTCTGTAATTTTGTTCTCTCCTCTCCTGCTTCCTGCTGCTTCTGGAACCTAGGTTCCCTGTCAAGTTTTCATTGAGTTATTTTCTAGCTTCATACCTTTTTTCAATCTGTTTCTCTTATAATTTCCTATCTTCAGAGACTGGCAGCTGGTGAATGGTTTACAGCTCGAGTTTCCTCTTGCGGACTATTTCATATTGCTTACCCTAGTGCACCAGAGCTGTTGAAGGCAGAACTCCGGTCCATATACAGCCAGTTATGCCAAGATGATATGCCAATGGTGAGAAGGTCTGCTGCATCAAACCTCGGGAAATTTGCTGCTACAGTAGAACCAAGTCATTTGAAGACTGACATCATGTCAATATTTGAGGATCTGACACAGGATGGTATGCATATTCCTTTTGTGTTTGTTGGAGGTTGATGAATTTATCTTTTCAAATAATTGTGGTTTATTTCACTTCCTCCTGTACTTGCTTTCACTGCCCTTATTATTTAAGTCTGAACAAAAACTCTACTGCTGATTGCTACTTATGCTTTATAGTTGCAATTAGAAACTGCGTTCAATGGGTCTAATTGTGATTTAGGTGGATACTATGAGAATATGGAACTGCTTTACTGTTTCAACCATATATTTTTGTTCTTGTGGATATCATTTTGGATGCTTATGAAGCAGTCATTCACCCTAGCTTAGGACCTCTTTGAAATGTTAGTGTAAACTTTATGGTTAGTTTTCTTGCTTTTATGTTTTTAAATGGTTGCCATATTTTTTTATAATTTTATCTAAATTTTTTCCCTTACAATCAGTTGGATTTCCTATTGCAATGCTTGTAAGATGCATACGGTTTTCAATTCTCTTAACAGTTCACACTTCCACAACCATTAGTTTATAGAATTTTATTTCTTTCAATTGCTCTGATTGATACAAAGGTTCAGTACTTTTTTGCTAACTAACATTTTATTAACATAGTGAGGAACGGTTTGAAGGTGGCCTTAATAGGAGACAGAGGAATGATGTTTGAAATGATTTAGAATGTCCATTGTAGACCCAAAATAATTGTTATCCAACGGATTGAAATAATACAAGTAGAAGGGAGGGCCAATAAGGACTTAGAGGAAAGTAATGAAAAGGAACATGAAATATTGCAGAGTGACTTGAGTGTTTAGCCCTAAACAGAAATGAGTGAAGAAATAAGAGTAGGGCATTTTAGAAAACAATGCCTCAAAAACAAACTTTTTAGCAAAAAAGACCCGACCTCAAACGTTTTAGAAAAACGGTGCTTTCATGGATTTTGGAACTTCAGAAAACTGTGAGAGCACCGTTTTAAAAAAAATTAAACAAACAGTGCTTTCACGGTTTTATGAAGTTCCAAAATCTGCGAAAGCACCGTTTTTTGAAAACGTTTGAGGTCGGGTCTTTTTTGCTAAAAAGTTTGTTTTTGAGGCATGTTTCTCTAATTATCCCATATGAGTATTAGGACTTGTAAAATTGACCCCAAATAGGTGGGACAAGGTGATGTTGAACAATTTATTGAGGAAAGGGTAATGTACAAAGCATTCTAGGTAACATATGTTACATATCATCTAATTCAAAGTGAAAGACTCCCAAATTTATACATCTCTTAAAACTCCTTTTGTAAATTATTCGCCAATTTTGTTTAGATCTATCGATGATCTATTTAATAACAATTTTTTAATTCACATAGATAAGTTTTTTGCTTATCAAGTATCAACCATGTAATAGGCTTAAGGGTTTCCCTTATGCAATTAATGTATATTTAGAATCAGGAATCTTCCAATGTCTTCTTACTAGGTCCGTTCCTCCGCCTTGTTAGAACTTTTAATGCCTTTGGGATTTGAGAATCAATGTTACAAATCTCATTATCACCACTTAAAATTCCATCAATTCTAGTAAGAGTACCTCCCAAGAAATTTTATCAAACTGTGTATTAATCATACAGGTCAGTATATGTGCTGATCCTCTCTCATGAGAAGCCACCGTCCACATCCACCTTCCAAGTCCCAATTAGACATTCAAAGGGGACACCAAGAAAGTCTTTCCAATAACTGGCAAAAAAAAGAAAAAGAAAAAAAGGAAAAAGAGAATAAAAAACTCTTCCCAATAGATCCACCAGTGAAATGAAAAATATTTAGAAATTTTAACTAAAACTAAAAGTAGTATGCCTTCTGCTACCTCACATGTAAAATTTATCTGCCTTTTCCTAACGCTCAACATTAGGCGAATAAAAGCATTTACTAAATGTTCTCCTGGCCAAGCTGGATGCAATTGACAACCATCCCCTAGTCTTACACTTTCATGTAACAAGGCTGCGACATTTTTGTCGTTTTTTCCATGTCGACACGGATGCGTGTTGTCATGTATATATATATATACACCAATTTTTTGGCATTACCTATATTTAGAATTAATATTAACTGTACCGAAGCTAGTCTTATTGTGTATAAAGTTATATCATTTAGACCCAACCAATTAAAAAAAATAGCCGGTAGCAGACCTTTTTTTTCTTTTCCCCCCCGTGTTAAGTGCACTAAGGCTGCCTTCGGGAGTGGGAACTGCTTATGTTACCCCAATGCAGATAGAGGAATCAATTATAAGAAGGATTTAATATGTTGGATCTTCTAAACCTAGAAATCTTAGGATGCTGGTATGGGAGGGTCCTAGCAATTTGTTCCACATTTAGAAAGACCTCACATTGTGTCACATAATCTCAAATATCCCTATATGTTTAAATTTTATTTTAAAAAGCTCAACATTTATTTACTTGTAGTTTTACTTTAGTTAACAGCTTTTAATTTTTTTAGTTATATAACTATACTTGTTTCCTAAGAATTTAAGTAATTTTACCACATTATTATTGGGCATTTTTATGTCGAAATACTGCATATTTTTTGTAACATTACTGCATATGTATACATATTGAACTATTTGAAGATGCTGTGTCTGACACTTCATATTCTTGAGCGATACTAATGCACGTATCTGCATCATTTTTACATTCCAAGGTTTCAAGGATTGGCTGATACCAATACCATAGGGGCATCGGGGATCTCCTAGGTATCTATTAATACTTACTGATTCTAGCAGCTATAAGTTGATACCTTATGTATCAATGATACCTTACAATATCGCTGATAGTTATCAATATGGAGATTCTCCTAGGTATCAGCCTGTACCTGCTGGTATCAGCAGCTCTTGGTTCATACTGATACAGTGATACTGTTTGATGGAAAAAAGGGCTTTGGCGTTCCTTGGTATTGGCTGACAACCTAGAGGGAAGCCGGTAAAGCCTGTGATGCCAAGTATCGAAACATATTAAATTGGTTATTTTAGATTATCCAGAAAATGTTCTTACAATGCTAGAGATCTAGAAAGTGATCCCAATTCCTCCTTGCTGCTCTACTATGAAAAAATATGATGGACTGCTTCTTGAATGTTTTATATGTATTTCACATGCTGGGAAACTGTTGCTTTCTATGATTTAGATGATAAAATGTTTTAGGATTTTATCCACCAATGCTATCGAATAAAAAGCTTCTAATCTAGGAAGAATAGGGATCCTTTAAAATTATCTTTAAGCGAATAATGATGGGGACATCACACAAAGCAAGACAGATGAAAGCATAAAGAGGAAACAAAAGGAAAAACAACATCGTCAGGAGGAAAAGGGAGGCAGGAAAACGTCATCCAATGACAGACGTCCGTGGGCTCAGGACGGACGTTCGTGAAATCATAGTCTCACAGTTTTTTATGGGACGGACATCTGTAGTGCCCCACGGACGTCCATGGATGTCGTGCTGCTAGCGACGAAATTTCTATGTTTGTGACAAAAATTGGTCTTTTTAGTTTTTTATTAGTTTAGGACTCTTTTGTTTCGAGCTTTATGATATTTAGGGTTTTCTTAGCCTATATAAAGGCTTGTAAAGACATTATTAGTTAGTTTTTGATTATTGAATGAAAAGAGAGTTGCTTTTGTGTAAACCCTAGAGAGCTTGTGAAGAGTTTTCAACCGAGGGAGTGAATCCTTCAAACCTTAAGGAGTGAGCAATCGTTTCTTGTGCGACTTGGTGCGAAGCCGATGTACAGCCGTGGTGTGAACCTTCGAAAAACCCTTGGTGTGAAGCCTTGAAATCTATCCCTTTATTTTATCTTTTCTCTAGTTGTTGTCAGGTATTATCTTTCTTTAATTTCGTTGATAAAAATCAAAATCCCAAATTGTTCCCCTTTTATTGAATTATTTAAAGCCTTATTTCACTTAAAATTCCCGAGGAGTCAAGAGACGATATTCTGATTGTCGATTGATGCCCTAAACTAGAGCGAAACTCGAGTTCCCTCATAGGAGCCGTTTTTCTAGATCGGAAAATTCTCACGCATGTGAACGCTAAAATGGATTAATCTAATTGTTTTATCATTGAATTAATTTTATGTGTTGCATGATTTTGAATATTTCCGCTATTCAATGCATTCTAAAAGTTAATCTCAAATTCGCATATTAGGGTTTAGCGTGTCGTCCGGCATCAAATAGCAATCGGACTTCATGCATAATCTCAAACGAGAGTTAGAATTGAACCTATCTATGTTATTCAAAACCCTCCTATCAACTATATCACTGGGAACATATGCTTCTTCCCACTATCCCAATAACCTGCATAGCATACCTATCTTGTGAGTGCTGGATGTATTTTTCCATATCTACAAATTCCTTTTGTATGCAAATAACTCAGCTTTTTCATGATTCCTGTTTTTTTTAACCTTCTTTTCATGTAATGATGTTTTTTAAAAACATTTTTATTGAATTTTCTCTATTCCAGATCAAGATTCTGTGCGGTTGTTGGCTGTCGAGGGATGTGCGGCACTTGGAAAATTGTTGGAACCCCAGGACTGTGTAGCACATATCCTTCCTGTCATCGTTAATTTTTCTCAGGTATGCCCATAAGTGAAATTATAAAATTTCGATCTTTCTGGTATGATGTTGTGTCATGCATTTTCTGTTGTTTTCTTAGTTGCTATTGATGTGTGACTGTGCAAGTTTTTGATGGAGATGGATTATGGAAGAAATTCCTTTCTTTTCTGTTTTATGATACACTTTCTTTTATAAGTGTAATGAAATAATATCTGCTACATATACTAGTTGACTGATTGAGTATATGCACAGTGTATAAAATTAGTTTATGTACATAATATCAGTCTTTCTGGCCTATATCCTATACGTGCATCTGGTGTGCCTGCTTACTCAAACTGAGACTAAGACGACTCCTGAAGGCTCATCACCAAGACTTGATCTGCTGGGGGATACAATATGCAAGCCTTTTGGATAACTGAGATACAATATGTGAGCTTTGATCCACTCACTGCAAAATCCCAACTACACACGTGTTGAATGTTGGAATATTTTTGTATGTCTGTTGATACTGACTAGTGAGTGACTGCCACGACTTCACTCAGTTCCTATTGTAGAATACTCGAGGAAATCCGTGAATGTATGACTTCTTTTGGCGAGTATGTGCAACTGTTGTCGGTTAAATGTTGGTGAATAAAATTATAATTGAGAGGTATGACTTATTAGTTCTGTGTTTTTTTCAATCGTAGATTTTGCTTATGGTACTTCGTATTTTATGGTAATAATATCTTTTAATGTGCTAATTTGGCTGCGAAGAGTTCCATTTCCATTTTCTTCTTGTTGAATGAAAATTTTAATAGAAAAGTAAAATCCAACATACCGTTCATTGCAGTCAGAGACATAGGCCCCCAAATGCAATACAACACACACACACACAGTCAAGGAAAAAAAATTCCCACAGCATCACAATTAATAACTTTGAAATAGTTAATACAACTCTGAGATATTCATTCCAATCGACAATTGTGCAATGTGAGCTCTCCCTTCTTAGCAAGCCTATCAGAGCCACCATTGGCTTTTCATTTAATGAGTGAAGGAAAGTTGCTGTCAGTCTGCAATGTCATGCATCTGAAACGAGATATTGTGCAATCTCCACGACATGGATATTCTCTCCGTCATCCAGGCTATCGTATTTGCAGAAGCACCTTCTATTTCAACCATCGACAAGCTGTATCTAGACTTGATGAGTTTCAGCCCTTTTAAAAGTGCAGGATATTAAGCTTCCTTAGTCTCTCATGCCCACTAGCCCTGCAAATTCCTCCAAAATTTCACCCTTATGGTTTCGGAATAGACCTCTTATACCAGATGAATCCAGATTGCCTAGAGATAACCATCGAAATTGAGCTTAATGACACCTTCTTTTGGTGGTTCCCATCTTGCGCAGCTCTTTTCTGTTCTCTCTTCCAGCCAAATGTGAGTAGGCCAGCTCCTCTCAAATTCTTTTAGACTTATTCTTTTGCTCTCTTTCTTGGCTTTAACCCAGCATACCGACTCTGCTTTAATTTGTTTGATTTCTGTACTTTTCAAAGTGGCCTTTTCCTCAAATATCCAGTTATTATGTTCTCTCTAAAGGCCTCAACAGATTGCATATGGCAATATCCACCATAGGTGACCTACCCTTATAAACGGGTTCCAAATTGATGCCTCCCACAACTCCACAATCAAACTTGGGAAGAACCATATGATCTTATACTACTAAAGAAAAGTGACCTAATCTTCATAGCAAAGGAGCAGTAAAGAAGCAAATGGTTCACTGACTCCTTGGTACATTTGGATATAATGTAGTGGTTAGGAGGTCGTCTCTTATACTTTTCAAGTCATCAAGTGTAAGGATTTGTTGGTGAGCACTTCCAGCAAAATGCCTCCACCGAAGACGGAGTAACTAAAGCCATTTCATTGCACATGGAGATGAAAATTCCTCTAATGTGATAAACTTGGAAAACAATTGTAGTAGTGAAACAGCCATGTGTGTGCCATTCCCAAATCCTAGAATCACACCTAGACCTTGACGCCTTACTGAAGAATCACACCCATTACCTGAACTAAAGAAAGAGCCTAATCATCCATAAAAGCCCTCTTATACTCTTAAGTTCCAAACCACTCTTTATAACACTCTTTGACAACAATCCTTTTTTTTAAGGGTAACTTTATTTGCACCTACCGAATTTTAGTACCCACTTTCTATTTGCACCCTCTGATCAGTTCAAAATCTTTGAAGGTATCCACTTATTATTCACATGAGGGGGAAAAAACACCCAACTAATACGCCCACCTAATCTCCCAAAGACTAGAAGCTGAAGCTTTGCTACCTTCTCTCACCCGAACAATGACTGTTGCATCTCCCTCGTCTGAATGTGACTATGAGCACCCACCGCTTAAGCCTCATACAGCGCACACGTCTCTGTCTGTGTGCATGCCCACTGTCAGAAGTTTAGAACTGCGGTGGGTACTAGGGGTGTAGCTGGGATTTTCTTCTAGTGGGGGCTAGTGATGGTCAACAGATTTTAATAGTTATCTCATCACAGATTTGGGGCTTGTGCACCGTAGAAGAAGGTAGTTGTGTAAGAGGCCTATTCTATACATATCAAAATTTAAATGGGGGCTACATCCCCCACACTCCTATATGTGGCTCCGCCCCTGGTACATACTAAGCACTCACCATCAGATTTGTTATGCTGACAGTCGCATCCACCGCCAGGCACGCAGTCAGAGCCACTAGAGTTGAGGAAGAAGAAGAAGAAGAAGAACCAGAAGTGTGACGATTAAAGATCCTCAAATAATAAGTAAAGGAGAAAAAGGGGGCTTTTCTCATTCACACGTGCAAAGGTGGGTGTTTTTCAAGATTCAGTGCATGGAAATAAGGGTACCCTTTTTTGAATTAGCCCATACAACAACGAAAATAAGAGAGAATGCAGACACACCCAACCAAACATCCTTCCAAAACCCAAAACCTAGCTCTATCTTCCACCCCAATGGTGAACCTAATGCCTTTGGTGAAATGTTTTGTGGGTTAGAAAAATGAAGAGGGCGGAAATGGATTACGTAGCGCATGAATTTCTACAATTTGGAATCCAAAGGGAAAGCCGATTTTAAACATCAGTAATATGCCATAAGAGAAGATAAATGAGAGGAGTACCATCTAGAGTGCTCCCACCTAATGACCTATCACAAGCTCATTGTCGCCTACCTTGGATAGGAGTCTAATTCCGTGAATAGGTAGGTGGGTGCACAACCCTTCTACCAGACATTGGACAATGGCAGACAAACATTCGGTCGCCAGAGGGATTCGGGTTTGGAATGTGATGAATCGGAGAAGGCTTAGAGATTGGGAAATGGAGGAGTTCTGGAATCTTACGATGATAATTAGGGGTTGGCTCCTAACTTGATTAATAGGGATCAAAGAGTATGAAAGTTTTCGGTTAAAGGGGAGTTTTCGGTGAATTCATTTTATAATTACCTGTTGAATCAAGAAAGGATTCCCAACAATAGTAGGTGGTGGTCTGGTTTCTGGGAGGTCAAAATGCCACCCAAGGTTAAATTCTTCGCGTGGACAGTGGTTCGGGGGAGAATTCTTAATCGCGATCAGTTGATTAGAAGAAACATTCTGGTTTGAAATAAATGCCGTCTTTATATGAGGGAAAGAGAATCGGTCGCGGACATCCTTCTGCATTGGTCTTTTGCGCAAACCATCTGATACAAGATCTTTCATATTATCAATGTCAAATGGGTTCTTCCTTTCTGCTCGGCCCAAATGATAGAGATGTGGAAGGAGATCAATGTAACTGATCACAGGAGGGAGTTATGGCCTCTGACAGTGTATGCGGTTTTTTGGGAGATTTGGCTGGAGAGGAACAACAGAATTTTCAGACGAAAGGCGAAACCTTTTATGCTAGTCATCCACGATACCAGAGATTTGGTGGTTAGTTGGAACGCTGTAGCCCGTAACTACGTCTGGGATGCTTCTCTGTGATGGGGGTTCGTTTGCTTTGTGGATCTGCTCGTGTCCCTCAATATCACCATGCAAAACAACCATGGTGATATTGATCAAATTCTATACTATAATGAAATAAAGAGAAGGAAGGGGACTTGCTGAGCTTGGAGATGACAAGCAAGATCATGAAGACCACCAGAGAATGTACAGCTGTAAAAATCTTCCTCGATCTTCCAACAGATTCTAAGGTTACGAAGAAAGGTCCGGCGGAAATGGCAATATGCTAGCTTCCAACCATAGCCTATACCCCCAACAGACACCAAGCGTAAAATCCCTTTTTAATGTTCAGACAATCAATTGGTCCATCTCACATTTTTTCATGATAATTTTCCTCCATAAGGTGTTTGGCTCCTCATGGAAAAAATCAATAAACTGTGTCAATTATTCCAATGGCTAAATTGTTGGGTTTTTCACACCTGGGCAATAGCCTCACGATTGATCATTTGCAACTGAGGTCCCCATGTTATGAGCCGTGGCAACTTATTTTGCGAAATAGAGTCTGTTGACCATAGGTTGATGCATTGCCTATGTTGTCCCGTGTTTAGCCTGAGTTTATGGTTTTTGATGGGGATTTGGCTGGTTAAATTCTGTGGCCTTGTCTTGGAATTATTTCTTCTTTTCCTGCTCTCCTCTCCCTCTCCTCCTCTGTCTCTTAGGGTTTTATATAGGATTCTGCTTCATCTCTTACGGATAGGAGCTTCTTTGTGCCTTGGATTTGACAGTCTGCTTGCAGAATAATGTAAAATATTATGATTATAGAAATTTGTATATTGATTAGTAAAGTCTGTTTTCTAACCCCAACTACGTGGCTGACATTTTGGCAATCCGAATTGTCTAATTGGGTTAACATTGTATGAAGATCACTTAGCCAATAAAAGACAGTTATCAAAGCGTTCAAACTGTTAAGTATAGGAAGCTTGATATGAACCGTTATTCATATCTAACGCAGGTTCATATTGAAGTGCTCGGATTCGATGGTTTGGATTCGCCGGTGGGCAGTTTTTTGGGGCTACACAAAGGTTATTAAGCTGTTCTGCCACTTGGACAACTTGAGTAGATGGAAACTGTGTGCCACTTTGGCAGCACCATGTCTTAAAAGTGAGAAGGTGAGGGTTTTATCTTATGCTGAAGGTGAAGAGTGTCAATCCCAATAGTAATATAATGAATTCATCCTATTTGTATGGCTCGCACAATGTGTCCTATAATTTTTTGAGACCTTAATATTTCTCATTGATCAGAACTAAAATAATGCTTGGCCATGTCATCACCTCCTTTGGCTTAGTTTTGAATGATCTGTTTGACTCTGGTGGGAGCTGAATCAACTAGAATATTTTGTAAGCAGTAATCTATACTCCAGTGTTATGTCCTTTCTCCATTTTGCACGGAGACTGGTTTCCATTTTTTTTTTTTTGTGCTATAAATTATGAATGCATGAATTCCTTCCCAACACTAAAAGCATACTATTCAATTGAAATTTCTTACTTTGCTGATCTACACTTTTAACTCTCTTCACTATAATTGTATTTCAAGAAATGTTTAAGGTGAATGAGGATTCTTTTAAATTTATGTCTGCTTTTAATTTTTTGTATAGGACAAGTCTTGGCGTGTTCGTTATATGGTTGCAAATCAGTTATATGAGCTTTGTGAAGCTGTCGGTCCTGATCCTACCAGGTACTTTAACTGCAGTTTCATGAAATGTTGTAATGTTGCTCAGTTCTGCTCTAGAGTTCCCTTCCGCTATTGTATCAATTATATTTTATTCCTTAAATTCGTTCTTATCATATTTCTTTCTAATTTTGAGATTTTCCAACCACTTGGAAAAAATATCAATTATGGGTTGATTTCTTTTCTGGTGATAGTTGACATTTTTCCCATACTATTAAGTTTCTCTAACAATACCTGCACTACATAATATTGAAGTGGGACATTACGATCATTACTAATTTATCTATAAAATATAACAAGTGGCTCATTTTTTTTATTGACAATTGATGGGTAACATCTCTCTCTGGTATTGCTCAATTTGGGGATTGGCTTTTTTAGAGCGGATTTGGTGCCTGCATATGTGCGGCTACTGCGAGATAATGAGGCTGAAGTACGTATAGCAGCTGCAGGAAAAGTGACTAAGTTTTGCCGGATCTTGAATCCACAACTTGCAATTCAGCACATTCTTCCCTGTGTGAAGGTATATTACATATGTACTTCAGGACTTGTTCAGGCAGTTCTCTACTTGTTTCACCATGTGTTTCAGTTTTTGAGCTATCTAAATCGTATTTTAATCTAATGCTTCGGGTTTTTTTTATAACAAAAATGTGATATACTTTATAGGAACTCTCATCAGATTCTTCCCAGCATGTTCGCTCTGCTTTAGCTTCTGTCATAATGGGAATGGCACCGGTGTTAGGAAAGGTAATAATGATACAGGAATGACACATTTACTCATTGTGGTAAACTTCAAATCATGCTTTCTTGTGGTTATGTTAATACACTGTAGCCAATTTTATGCATTCCTGAGGATTGTTGCAGTATTGTAGGCTTTTAATAGAAGACAATGGTCTAGCAGTTTTTTCTCCCCTTGTATAATTTCCTTAATTGCTCTTCCGTTTTCCGCTTCTTGGTTTTCGAACTTTGAGCCTTTTAACTGGAGTTGGAGTTAGGTTCCTGGGCATGGACCAAGGGCGGTGCACAGGTCAATCTCCTTACACGAACGTTTCAAAAATCACATACATTTTTCAGCGTCAAATCAGTGAAAGGTCAAAACATACTTTCACTGGTTTGGTTGCTCATAACTATTTGATTATCTCCCAATGTTTGACCACTTTGGCAGGAGATAAACCCATGCACTGCCTTGGTGCGCGGGTCAAGTACCTAATATCAACTCCTTTGAACTAAGGTCGGATATCTCCTATGATTTCAATTAGTGCAATGAGGAATTACTTGAGATGGATATGCATTTTGTTATTTCCGATAAGCAAATGAGTTGTGTTATGACTTAATAAGTCTTGCTGATCTGCTTTGTAGTCAAATTTCCTCTTCTTTATACTTTTTGTATTTTAGCCTTTAGGTTGATATTTAGGGCTTTAAACCTATGGTTATGCCATCCATGAATGTATAATTGCATTCGTCAAAGTACAGCATCATGTGCTTTGGGAAAATTCTTCCCTTCCCGATGTTGACCACACGAGTTTATGTTTTTTTTTTTCTCTTCACCTGCTTGCAAATATATCATATAAATTATCTGATTTTTATTTATGTCTCACTATCTGCATCCTCTTTCTCTTTCTCTTAAGTTTTCCAGTTGCCTCTTCAGTTTTACTGGTTATCCATCCATGGGATAAGTTGTGTATGGAGTATTACAGTTATTTTCTTATTAGCATTGAAGTCATATCTGTGCTGCGTAAACTGTATAAGAATTTTAAGGTCTCATTTACTTGTTTAAGATATTTGGTATCTTCTATATTTGCTAATTCCACATTATTTTCAGAAGAACCTTGTTCTAACTATTTCTCTACCAATTTACACCTAGCGAACTTCTTTTTGGTGATTTATGCAGGATGCAACAATAGATCAACTTCTTCCAATTTTTCTTTCCCTTTTAAAAGATGAGTTCCCTGATGTCCGGCTCAATATTATCAGCAAGCTGGATCAAGTGAACCAGGTACATAAGATGTTTTGGCCTCATCCAGATCTCCTGTTTGTTGTTTACATCATTCATCACCTGCGGATGGTTTTTCTTTTGATGCTTCTTATATTGTTAGCCTTTGTTCTTTTGATTATCAGTTACAACTGTTCCCCATCTCTATATTATTTTTCTGCCTTTTATTTTATATTGGTCATTCCGTGAGTTATGAGTTTTATTTTTCTAATTAGTAAAAATGAAAAATTAGAGTGGCAATGGACATATCCTTGATGGAATTTAGAAGAAGTGGAGGACGACTTGAACATGATTTCCAGGACTAATATTTCCTACTTTTCATTCACAACTGTTTTGGGCCTGATTTTCTGTCCTGTTTTTACTTTTTTTTTTGTACTGCTGTTATCTGCCTGGACCCTCTGCTGGGACTCTTTAAGTTTCTCGGTTAGGTCCCCTGAATGCTTTGGTTTTTTACGTTTCCTTTACTTTTAATCTAAAAGTTACACCTTAGTCCTTACTGAATCAAAAAAATGACGGTGTTAAATCTCTAGGCTACACGGGCTAATCTTGTGGTTTCAGATGGCACTGCAAGTTTCAAATGGTCTATGACCGGAAAACAGTTACAAAACCAATCGAGTTGACTTAGTTGAGTGACTTGAGTTAAATGCGGAAAACAATTTAGTTGAGCAAGTCAATGGAAAATACTTAGAAGCGGTGAATATGTTATATAAGTTAACTTCAAGGCCACAGGATCGAGCCCAGCTTACCTATCAAAAATATGTTATATAAGCTGAGAAAAAAAAATGGTAGGGTACCTTTATATTTGAAAGAACAAGAGGAGAGTAGACAGAGTTGACAGATAGATAGAGCAATTCAAAGGATATTTGGATTAGGGGGAGGAGGAAATCGTATACCTGATGTTCAATCTGATAGATATTGAGTAGGGTTTTGCAAATAGAGTGAGAGGTGTCGGGCTTAGGTTGGGACGGAGTTATCCCAGACCTGGCCCAGTAGGATTTTGCCTATGCAGATTATGCTTGGACCCAACACTGACTGAACCCTGCCTAGTCAACGAAAAACTCGCTAAGCCCGAGCTCAACCCGACTCAATCATCTCATGCAAGTTTGAGATGAGAACGAGGTTGGAGAGTGACTTATATGATACATATAAGATATATCAAATATGAATCTTATACTTTATTATAAGATGTATAGTAAATGTTATATATTCAAATCGAGCTGGGCCAGGCTTGATGGAGTGGAGCTTTGAGTACTACCCATTTATTAAATGGGTCTAAAAATCAGGCCTGGCCTTGCCCAACATGCCAGGGTATATTATCCCAAACCCGGAACATGGCAAGTCGGGGAGATGAAATTTCAATGATGACTCCAACAACAGACATGATAACAACAGGAAGAATCTCACCGAGAGGCCCTGCTATGTTTGGATTTTTCGATTTTGAGTCGAACCATTTGATCCTGCTGGTTTTTATTATTTTTGCAATCCCTAGTGGCCTTTTATTTTCGTCTCTTACAAGGAGCCCTATTCATTCATGCATCTATTGAGAATCTCGTTCTTGAGGCCACCATTGTTTCAAATCACAAGCCCTACCAAAGCGGCAACAATTCATCTTCTTTTGATGAGGATACAACATAGTTACATTTGCTTCATCCAGCAAGCTTTGGAACTCATGTAAAAAAAATCATAAAAAATAAAACTCATCTCCTACCTTGTTCTCACATGAGCCTCGACTAACTTGTCCTTGACCATTAGAAACACCTATGTTGTCTTGGCTTTAGCCAAATGCCAACTCCCTTTTTAGCATTGAATCAGGGATGGTAGATTGGCTCCAGACTGGCAAATCCATTTGATAATATTACCAACTTCCTTTCCTACATTTGTTCTTTGACGCCTGCAAAGAGGTTTTTTCGCTATCAACAATGCAAATTAATTGGTGGCAGCTACAGTAATTGCAATGACCACAATAATCACAATGGCAATGATAAACTGCATTACGATTATTGTCACTATCGCCATTTCACCACACATCAAATAGGTTCATAGTCCCCATTTGGCATGTGTGGTCTATGAACCAACACATTAAATACTGAAATCTATGTTGTTTTGTAACTAATGATTTTCTATTTGACTAAATTTTCTCTAGGATCTTTTAGTCGCTAAACTTGCATTTGATGTATTTCGTCTTTGTTCAGCTAAATTTTAAATCCTTAATTTAAGGCTTTCTCTAAAGTTTTAACTTGATCATTTACTTTTTTCCTTATTTAGCCAAGGAGCCCCATCATATCTTGCAAACAGCATACACCATGAGACTTCAGTTTGTATTTCTGTTAGTCAATTTATCCATACCCAATGCAAATGAATATGGACTTAACGCAGGTCCTTGATGCAGCCTGACTCAGGCTGGGAACTCAGCTGTCACTCCGAACGTAGTTCTTACACTACTCATACGTTTCTCGGATATTCTCAATATATTCATGTGATGCCTTACCTTTTTAGTGACCACCAGATTATTTGTCTCTGTACCCTATCATAAGCATTCTCTAAATTAATAAAATTCACATTCTCAATATATTCATGTGATGCCTTACCTTTTTAGTGACCACCAGATTATTTGTCTCGGTACCCTATCATAAGCATTCTCTAAATTAATAAAAATCACATGAACTTTTCCTCCTTTGTCTAAACTTTTCAACAAGTTGCCTCAACAAGAAAATAGCTTCCATTGCTGATCTTTTAGGCATAAACTCAAACTGATTCTTAGAAAATATTTGATTTTTGCCTTAGAGCCTACTCCATTACCCTCTCTCCTAAAGTTCTATAATCCATATTATAACTTATAAGTTCAATATCTTAATATGTTGTAGTTGGGATTGAAATCAATATAAACTCTTGAGATGGAATACTTGCAGACAAATTATTTGGGGCGGTGAGTAAATTTTATTGAAAGAAGGGTACTTTTCTAATGTAGTCAAGGTTTTCTTAGTCCATCCGCATATGAAGATTTTGCTAAAAAAATTGAAAATTTTGTCCTCTATTTTGAATTATATCTGTGACCATTTGAATCATTTTATCTCTCCATTTGAAATTACATCCCAAATCTATGTAAGATTGGTCCATCCAATCCAAAAAAACTTCATGTTCAGGTTCTGTCTCATGTCCATTGAATACTTTATTATTGACAGAAGGGTACTTCAAGGGATAACAATTTCTTAGTCCATCTGCTTATGAAGATTTTGCTAAAAAAATTGAAAATTTTGTCCTCTGTTTTGAATTATATCTATAACCATTTTAATTATTTTTCTTCTCCAATTGAAATTACATCCCAAATCTATATAAGATATGTCCATCCAATCCAAAAAACTTCTGTTCTGGTTGTCTCATAGTATTATCAATTGTGTGCATTCCCATGTTTCTGTGTCTTGATTACAGGGCAATGGTCAGGAACTGCTGGTTGAACTGCATTTCAAGTTCAAGCAGATCTGCAGCCGTTGGATATAAAAGAATCTTGACTTTCTTGTTCTTTTTATAGGATGACCTGCAGTCAAGATTCTTCTATTTTCAAGGGCTGCAGATCTGGTTGGACTCGAAATCCGGTTCAACCAGTTGGACCTGACCATTGCCTCTTGATTACATACGATCTCATCTATGGATACTCATTTCTTTTACCATTGAAAAGAAGAAAACTTCTTACTTCATGAGAAAATTTATAAATAATTATTCTTCAAGAGAAAATTGCCATCAATCAATGATTTAGAGACTTTCTGGAGTTACTTTGTAGAAATTAATGGAGTGGCTTCAGGATTACAGTTTCTTCAGCATATAGTGGTTCTGTTGCCATGCTCGTACAGTACGTGGATAGTTATCTTACTTTTTTCTCTGGAGAAGCACCTTGTATTTTGATGTTTTTGGAAGAGCATATACGTTTTTTCTTGTTGATATGCATTCCTCCTTGCAGGTGATTGGAATTGATCTGTTGTCACAATCGCTGTTACCTGCCATCGTTGAGCTTGCTGAGGACAGGCATTGGAGGGTTCGACTTGCAATAATTGAGTACATCCCTCTATTGGCAAGCCAGTTGGGTGTAGGATTTTTTGATGACAAGCTTGGTGCTCTTTGCATGCAGTGGTTGGAAGATAAGGTTTATGTCATTCTTTCTTATTTATTTGGGTTATTCAAAATATATGAAAATTTTCAGATGTATCTTCTTGCATTTACTTCAATTTGTATCATCCTCTGTTTTTTAATATTTCTTTTGTTTAGGCATTATTTTGTACCATATTCACTTTCTTTTCTGATGCATGCTTGTAGTATCTTTTGTTGTAGTTGATTATTATGCTTCTGTGACCCCCATCCGAGAGATCAGAAAGCATAATCATGTTAGCAATCTGTGGTAGTTGAAATTAAGTATGCTTTGCATCCACTAGGCACACAAAATAAGTATTTGGTTTCCTACAATACAAGAATATCATTAGGAAATAGATAATAGTTTTGAGACTGTTCTATTTTAGTATTGAGACCCTTGGACCTCAATCCTCGCAGTTACCATGTCCATAAAGCCATACATTTTGTAGGCAATATGATTCAAAGTATTTTCCTTCTTGCACAAGAAGGTTTTGTTTCCATTTTCCATAATTATTTTATCGGATTGCTCCCTATTAGTACTTGGTCCTTGTAATTGAGGAGTCATAAAAAAAAAACATAGTCATGTAACATATTATGACCAAGAAAATTTTATTTCGGAAAAAAATGTTGGCTAATTAAGCTGGGAACATATTGCAGGTTTACTCGATTCGTGATGCAGCTGCTAATAATCTGAAGCGTCTTGCAGAAGAATTTGGACCAGATTGGGCAATGCAACATATAGTTCCCCAGGTTTGTTTTTATGGTTTGAGGTCATAAAGTTGCTGCTGCTACTGTTTGCTCATCTATCTTATGAACAGTATAGCTCTCTACCCCTTGTCTTTATAACACAAATTCATTTTCGGACATGGTTGAATCAAAATTTAGAACAATGCTAGGAATAATTATAACTTTCATGCATGTGATTGTGGGATATCTTTGTTCATTTTTGTCTTTCTGATAATCTATCGAATACATGTCTAGACTTTGATTGATTTGTAAAAATGTTGGTTTCTGCCAGCTTACACCATTTCCTCGTGGCATGCTTTTTTTGATGATCTTGAAAAAATGGAAGTGCCTCTTCGTGCTTCCGACGAACATTCCAAACGCTCTCAAGCGACATTCCCTGATTTTTTTCCCTTTATAGGTGCCACTCTCGAATCTTCTCTTATTTACTCGTTCCGATTTGTATCCTTTCTTGTTACCACACACATTCATCTCAACATGTGCTTCGTAGCCACATGTATACTATCTTCTTGTCGCTTTTTCGTGGCCCAACATTCTGTACCATAAAAATATGACAGGTTTAACAATCATAAAAACGCCCCTTTAATCTAATTGGAACTCTTGGGTCTCACAATACTTCGCTTGCTTGCCTCCATGTTATATAACCTGCATTAATCCTACTTGAGATGTCCTCTTCAAATCCACCATCTGATTGCAAGGTAGAGCCTAAATAGAGAAATCTATGGCATTGTGACACTAATTGATTTTCTATTTCACTAAATCCTCCTTCGGGCTATCATGTTCATTGAAATTGCACTTATGTATTCCGTCTTTGTTCTGCTAATTTTCAAACCCCTTGACTGCAACGCCCCCTCCCCAACAACCCATAATTTCAACTTATCATTCACTTCTTTCCTTGTTGGGTAATTAATACTACGTCATCCTCAAATAACATGCACCATGGAATCTCTTCTTGTATACCCATGGTTAACGCGTCATAACTAGTGCAAAACCAATAAGGGCTCAAGGCAGATCCTTGATGCATGCAACCCAATTCCGACAGGGAGCTTACTCATCTCTCCAACATCATTCTTACATTGGTTAATGCCCTCTGATACATATAATAGTTATTTCAATATATAAGTTGGGATGCATTTCTTCCTCAACATCAATCAGATTATTTGTCTCGACACTCTATCATTAGCCTTTTATAAATTATTAGATACCATATATAGGTTTTCTTTCTCTCTACGAACTTTTCCATAAGTTGCCTCACTTGGAAAATTGCTTCCGTTGGTGATCTTCTCACATAAATCCAAACTGGTTCTCTCATACATTTGATTCTTGCCTTAGTCATTCTTCTTCTATTCTCTCCAAAAGTTACATAGTCTGGCTCATTAGTTCAATGCTTTGATAGTTGGCACAATTTTGGATGCCTCCTTTGTTCCATAATACCCTTCCTCCATTTCTTAGGCATTTTCTTCATTCTTAGTATCTTATTGAATAACTTAGTCAATCAATTCAGTCTTTTTTCTCCCAATGCAATTCAAACTTTTATAGTTTTTCCATTTGGTCCTAATACTCTTCTTTTCTTCATCTCTGGTAAGTTACTTTTACTTCAGCTTCCGATACTTCGTTGATCATCTCTTGATTTAGTTCCTCTTCTTGATCTATTTTTTGCGCATATTCCATATTTAAAAGATATTTAAAGTATTTTTGCCATCTATTTTTTATCTCACCTTCTTTTACCAAGACCCTTTAATCTTCATTTCTAGTGTACCTTACCTGGTCAAGATCTCTAGTTTTCTTCTCTCATATTGGCAAGTTGATAGATTTTCTCTCTTTTCATTTATGTGTCATACTTAACTTTAATCGGGGCCTTCTTAGCTTCTCTTTTGGCGTTTGATACCTTTCAATATCATGTATAGTTATTTTTCTTTGCCATTCTTTAAAAACTTCTTTGCATTCCACCATTGTGTTTCTTTGATACACCTATTCTTCCTTTAGATTCCCCAAGAATCTCCTCAGTTCCCACATATCATTTGGATTCCCTTCACACCACCGTACTTCTTGGTAACTCATTTTTCCTTTAAAGGCTGTTATTTTGTCTCATTTTAATGTCCACCTTCTTATTTTTAGGGATCCTTTGTAATGTTTTTAGTCACTTAGATTTTGATTAGAATGTTTAAAACTATCAATCTTTGTGGCGTAAAGCTCTCTCCTGGGATGACCTTGCAATCATTGCTTTTGCTCACACTCTTCGCCTAAATAAGAAATAATTATTTATGTTTAATTTACTCCACTCTTGAAAGTTATACGTTGCTCATCTTTCTTCTTGAAAAAAGCTATTAGCTATTATGAAGTCAAAAGCGATTGCAAAAGCAAGGATATCTCCCCATCTCGTTCCTTTTACCGAACTATATCCTCCATGTATCCTTCCATCGCCGTTTCTCATAGTCCCTACTTGTCCATTAAAGCTACCTCCAATTACTATGTTTTCACTGTTGAGTATGCCTTATACTAGTTCATCCTTTGATTGCCAAATTTTCGCTTCATGCTTTCACATAGTCCAACTGGGGTGCATAAGCACCATTAACATTTAATATTTACTTCTCCAAAACGATTTTAGTCATCATAACCCAATCATTCTTTATCTCGACCTCCACAATCTGATCTTTCAAATATCTATCCATTATAATGCCTACCCCATTGTGAGAGTTACTCTTCCCTGAGTAGTAAAGCTTGAACCCATCTCCAAGGTCCTTAGCCATATGTAACTTCTGAACCTTCTTTTCCAGCGCAAATCTATGTCGATGTAAGAGAAGACCTAGCTTTTGAACTTGGCAACCCCCTGTTGCACAATAATGATGAAGGATCAGAAACTCTGGATAAAATTGCTTTTGGTCTTTAATCACACTAAGTGGCTTCAGGGAATGCCATTCATATGTTATAATCCGATGCCATCTGTGGCGATAAACTTGGAAACCATGCGCTAAGATCTTCAACAAAGCTTATATACGAAATGTTTTCAATGGAGCGTTGTAAAACTTCTGCGAAAAGTAGTCAAATTGAAAGGGGGGAGAAAAAAATACTTACTGGTACAAAATATCTGTGCTTGGAAGCAGAACTTGAGTACTAGTCAAGGAAATCATACCAATAGATAAGAAGAAAGATAAGCAAGTACTGGGAGGTTTCATCAACAAGCAATGTCTAACTGATTGAGAAGATTGTTTTGCGTTTGGATGGCATGTTTCAGTTCGACTCTACTTTTTTGTCCGTCATATCTTGGCTTGGAATATAGACTCTTCTCGAAAACTGCCATTACAGTATAGCAAGGTTGTCAAATGCTGCAGGCATGTCCTAGGCGACATTCCCCCCGGAGCCTAGGCAGCAAGGAATATATTTATTTTTCTTAAGAATTATGTTATAATTTTAGTAAAGCATCCATGCAGAGTTTAGCATAAAATAAAAATAAAAATAATGGTGCCATTACTAAATACGAATACATCACCAAGTACTAAGCAAGGTGGTAAAAAAGCTAACATGTAACAACTAGTTAACTAACATGCAACATTTTACTTCACCGCTGCCCGCGATGGAAATGAGAGAGACCGTGAGAGGAGAGGCGAGAGAAAGGGCTCAACTAGTCAACTAACATGTAACATTTTCCTTTACCACTGCCCGCCCTGCAAATGGGAGGGTTCAGGCTTAGGGTTTGCAAATGACAGGGCCTGGGCTCCTTTCTTTGTTTAAGTGTAAGTGTGTGTGTGCGTGTGTCTACTATGTAAGTGGTTATTTTTCTAGCGTTTTTGGGACTTTTTAGGCCTATGTGGTCTCTTCAACTACTGAAGAGGCCGCTTTTGGTAGACCCACTATGAGCGGGCGGTGTTTAGGCGTCCTAAGTGCCTAGTCAGCGGCTAGGCGCCGCATTTGATAACAGAGCAGTACCCTAAATGTATTTGAATGACACCGACGCTCGGATTCATTTGGAAGGACTCATGTTTTTATATTTGGTGCTTGTTGAGAAGTTGGACAAGGTGTATGTGACAAGGATTCTATTTACCAGTGCTCTAGTAAAGCTACATACTGGTGTTGTTATTTCATCAAAATTCAATTATTCTAGCAGTTTTCTAAGGTTCAATTATATTGCATGATTAGAGATATTGTTCATTATTTGAAGAGTTAGCATATATACATGTTGACATTATGTAGAGTTTAGTTTAACCGTCAAGGATCTGTTAAGCTATTAAACAGATATTTTGTAATTTTTTATTAAGCATGTACTCTCTTTATAGCAAGTGAAAGATGGACTTTGACATTTTAGATTTTTATTTTTATTTGTAATAATCTTCCAGATCTTGTTTTTTTGTTGTCATTTGCAATCCGCTGTTTGCACCATTAGAAGCAGGAATGGATCGAAGATTCCTCATTAATATACTGAGATGCCAATTTATGGATAGCCTCGGAAATTTAGGCCCTAAATTTCAATTTTGTATTGAATGAAATTTACCTATTTTAATATCATTATGTTGTTCCTTGTAAGCACATTTAATGTGAATACTAAGATACCAGATACCAGAGGTCCTGCTAAACTGTTAGGCAGGAACCTCCACATTTTACGATGATGCTTCTCCCTGAATTTTCTTTTTCATAATAGAACTCTGTTATCACTAATATGAAGTCCCTAAACTCTTTAATTTTGGGACATGGTCCCAGTCTTTTGATATTATTTTGTTAAAATCCCTAACAAATGACTTGCCTCATCTTCTTCATAGGTTTTGAATATGATTTCCAACCCGCATTATTTGTATAGAATGACCATCCTACATGCAATCTCTCTCCTTGCTCCTGTTATGGGCTCAGACATCACATGCCAGAAACTCTTACCCGTGGTTGTTACTGCATCAAAAGACAGGTAACGTTTGTTTCCGTAAGCTTCACACATCTTAGGCTGCGTTTGGGCTAGCTCTTTTGGGCCAAAGAGTGGCTCTTTCGCTCTTTGGCTCCAGCGGGGAACTGCTTTTGTGTTACTTCGCTCTTTGGCTCCAGCGGGGAACTGCTTTTATGCTTGGTAACACAGCTCCTTGCCCCATTCGCTCTGGAGGGGAGCTATTTTAAGTGATAAAACTGCTCTCTGCCAGAGCAGAAAAAATCTCGTCTGTCGGATAACAGGCAGAGAGCTGTGTCTGCTATTATAAGAGCTTTACCCAAACGCAATGAACACCCCCTTCCTCTCCCGGATTTTTTGACCAAGATCCCATATTTTTGCAGGGTGCCCAACATTAAATTCAATGTGGCAAAGGTGTTACAGTCGCTTATTCCCATAGTAGACCAATCTGTAAGTAAACATGTAACTTTTTAAGATAGAGTTGGTATTAGGCACCCCACTTGCGTCCCAGCCTCGGGCCTCGGGTCAATCTCCCTTCGAAAACCTTCAGGAAGGTCCAGATATTGTTGAGCGTCAAACCACTGGAAGGTCAAAAGTGTAGTTTCACTGATTTATGTGCTCATAAATAACTGGGGACTTCCTGAGGGTTGACCATTTGATGAGAAGATTGACCCAAGTGCCAAAGCTGGCTCTCAGGGTCAGATACCTTAATACCAGCTCTTTAGCATAGCTATTCTTTGCGGTTCTTCTAAATTAGGAGCATTGTGTGGCTGTAAGGATATGCAGGTGGTGGAGCAGACGATCCGTCCCTGTTTGGTGGAGCTCAGTGAGGATCCAGATGTGGATGTCAGGTTTTTTGCTGGCCAAGCACTTCAGTCTAGTGAGCAGGTCATGATGTCTAGCTAGGCACTTTTCCATTATTATTGTTTTGGTAGTTTTTATGTATCAATATCGGTGTTGAAAACGCGTTGGACAGATTTTTCGCAGAGTGATACTGCTAACTTCCATTATTTTGACCTAATTTGATGCTTCAAATGCTATCTTGAATTTTGTTGAGAATCTTCCAATTTCGTCCGCTTTGTAAGGTTGGCGCGAAGGCTGTTTCGCAAGTAAAGAAAAGGGGTTTTATGGACCACACTGCCCAGCATGGAAGAGGTAAGAAAAGAGGTCTGAACCGATCTGTTCGCAGTCACAGTAGCAAAACTGGTTACCCAATTGATCAGTGTTGGGTTCTTCACACTCACCTTCGATCTGTTGGCTGTTAGCAGTCCTGTTGCACCCTCTGTAGCTGAATCCACTATTGAAGAAGCACCAGAATCAAAATATCAGTCTTAAGGGTTTATTGTACCTCATAATATGCAGCAGCATGTCACGGGTAACTTTTCTTCGACGCCCGTGCGACGCCTCGCTGCCGCTACAGCGAGGCCAGCTTAACTCAGATACCAATTTGTCACAAAGCATAACCTAACATTGGTTATCACGCTCGTGCAACATCTCGCTGCCGCACACAGCGAGACCTCATATCCAACCATCACTCTGATACCACCCGCCTAGAGGACGGGAACTCCCGCGTCGTGGTTGCCTTCACTCGAGGCAAACCCACTCAATGCATCGTGTCTAATTGTGACACACATGTCAGCACCTCAGTGCCACTTGGCCTGTCCAGTTTCATCCTGTGCAGTGCACTAGTTGCTCGCTTAAGACAAAGGCATGCCTCTCTTCATGCCATTCAAGCCAACCAACGTGTGTGGTTCACGCGACCAGCACACTAGGAGTAGCATGCAGCTCTTCATGTTCTCCAAACCAAGCATCGTGTGAGGCCAGCACGACTAGTACACTTCTGCTCTAGGCCCTCAGCTAGTGTGCCCCAATGTGTCTCACATAGCCCTTGAGTGCCCCAGTGAGGTCACCGACCCATGTACACTGCGACGCCGGCACGGGGCCACATGGTAACCTCACCCCAGGTGACACATGGCATCGCCGCAGTGTCGCGTTGCTGCAGCGATGTTCTAGGCTCACCCCTAACCTAGAAAGCACATGTGCTCGTCCCGCAACGCAAGGCCCCATGTGTGGGAGAATAGCTCCACAGCTGCAAAGTAGCAAAACCTTCAAACCCCTTGGTTTGTCATACCACCATGGCACACAATCTCCTGCTCGTGACACACACCTGCAAAGGTGGTGTCTTACCATTAAACATGACACACGATCCTCTGATCGTGACACTCAGTGCCATCCTCTAAGCCCACATGGCTTGCGAGGTCACTCATCAGCGTCCCTTGCGACTGTGTCGCGTCGGCATCGCGACCATGTCACGAGGCCCTCATGGCCTCATGTCCAACATAGCATTGTGTCGCGATCATGTCGCGTCCGTGTCACGACCATGTCGCGTGCCCTCATGGCCTCATGTCGCGTGCCCTCATGGCACCACATGGCGTACCCTCATGGCACCGCATCACGTCTAAGTCGTGACTGTGTCTCGTGTCAACTCGACACCATATCGGGTCTGTCATTGAACCCAGATGCCGCGTGCCCTCTTAGCACCGCATCGCGTGCCTTCTTGGCACCGCATCGCTTGCCATACAAGCTAGATGTCGCGTGTCCTCTTGACACCATATCGCGTGCCACTATGGCACCGCCTCATGTGCCTTAGCACTTGGACGTCGCGTGCTCTCTTGGCACCGCACTACGTGCCTTACGGCACCAAGACGTTGCGTGCTCATACGCGGAGCACCGCATTACGTGCCTTATGGCACTAGGACGTCGCGTGCCCTCTTGGCACCACGTCGCGTGCTCATACGCGGAGCACCGCATTACATGCCTTATGACACTAGGACGTCGCGTACCCTCTTGGCACCACGCCTCGTGCTCTACCGCGGAGCACCGCATTTTAAGCCCTTTACGCGTCTAGCCACCATATTAGACCGCAGCTTAGTTCGGGTCACCGTCGCATCATGTACCAGGGGCTCATGCACGCATCGCAGAGCCACGTGCCTCTGCGCCCACGCGTATTACACGGCTAGCTTACAAGGTCCGCTTGCCTTTTTGCTAGCTAAGTGCCCAGTTCCAAGGTCGTCATGCCTTCATGCTGACGCACAGATTAATGAGGCCGTCACAAGCAGCTATTGAAGGCCTACGGGAATCAATCGAGGCCCCAAACAATTGTCTTAGGATCAAGACTCAAAAATTTCTACAGGTGTCTTCTCTACACCGCCATTCACCATCGTCAATGAGCTCCTGAGGTGAATCAAGTGCTTCCCCTTAGGAGAGTTGAGATTTAGAGGCCAGGCCTCTAAATATGCGGAAGTCACACGGTTGACCTGTTTTGCAGGGGCTTGTACACCTAATGCCAACTCCCAACAAGGTGTTGGTTTAAGCTGAGATATTTTGAAAGCGCTAAATCAGTACAAGGTTATAAACTTTTTAGCTCATACGCTAAGCTCGCACATAAATACCTGTGCATATCTTGAGGTTCGACAGTTTGGTCTGTTTCCAATCCACTACTCCCCGCACCTCCATACACACGGCACTAGGTAATGGCCCTAATGGTGCACTGATACTGATCTCGTCAATATCAATGCCATCACTATCATCAGTATTGATCTCATCACTATCAATAATATCTATATCAACAATAAGATAATGTTTAGACTTCTGAGATACCTTAACTAAAGGATCTTAGGAGTTTGTCACTAGGTATTGATCAAATGGGATCATCCAGTTCGCTATGTGCCATCTTCGCTTCATTGATTCTGAACTGCAGAGTTAATTTTTTACGTTCTCAAAATATATTCGTTGCACTGGTGATCCATGCTTAAATCTTTTTTATTTAAGGGAAAATTTTATAATGATGACCATCTTTGATGTTTAAATGATCTTAAGCTATTAAATGGTAAGATATGAGTAATCTAAGCCATCAAAATGATAGCTTGTATATATTGAAAAGCAGTGGGGCCATAATTTATTCTCTTTAGAAGTTAAAACCAACCAATCTAGTGATGCTAAAATCAACCATTGTTCATATTTTTAAACGGCTAACAGTAAAGTTTTGCTAATCAAATGGATCACATTCGTTTACAAGTGATTGTGTCACAGAACGTGTTTCAATTGTAGACTTTGACTTGACTTGTTTAGATTGATCACAAATGTATGCCCTGTGACAATAGCAACGTGTACTTTAGTGGTATAAGATGAAAATATTTTAATAACGTGAGATAATTTAAACGCTGTCTTAGCCTTTATATCCGTCAGAGCTCAATATTCCTGATTACATATTAGGTATTAGGAAAACGGTTTGAGGTTAGGTCATATGTGGCTTGGTTGAGGGGCCACTTTTTGAGAAACCTGTCATGTGAAAACATCATATTTTTTCCAATTATATTTTCTATATTGATTTTTTTTTTTTATAATATGACTCAAAGTAGTCTACACCTTTTAATTAGATAATAGAGCTATTTACTAACCTTAATACTCAACATCATAGGTCTTTAAATTATTTTCAAATGAGGCGACTCGTAGAAGTCAGACGCGTGTTTCAAATGGTGACTCACCTGGCGCTCGGTACGCTTACCTATTAGTAAAAACCTCCAAAGCAATGTAATATTTTTAGGGTATCCATATTTGCAACCAGGTTATTTATTGCATATGAGAGCCATTGATTGCCTTGAAATAGAAGATTTTTTTTATCCCAATCTTTCATAAATATTAATTCTATGTGCCAGACATTTTTAAAAGTGATTGTGTACCATAAAAAAGGGTTATCTCAACACTTTTGGGGATATCAACTCATCTCAAACCCTGATTGTAGGTAAAGAATAGTTGGTTGTAAATATCGGAACCTTGAGAAGTTCATTCAAATTATTAAAAGACGAAACTGCCTCTAAAACATTTCTGAAATTAAATGGAACTAACATATTGAATATTTCTCGGAGAAGTTGATTCAAAATTTTAAGGCTGGTATTACTACCGTACCACTTTATGTTATAGCAACCACTTAAACAAAGGAAAACATGTTGACTATTTTAAATTAGACAATGGAGATTGTGTTTCGGCCTTATCTTTTACGCAATAGATCTTGATATCATGGGTCTACCATCAGAGGGTAAGATATTGATTTCACATGGCGCTTTAACATAAAGTGGTGTGACGGTAACACCAGCCTTTCTAAAAGAGGAAATAGCCACGAAAGATTTAAATATTTAAAGGTTGGTGTTAGTCCTATACCACTTATGTTACAGCCACCTCGCTAGAACAATGAAAAAAAAATAAAATCCATTGACTGCTTTAAATTTGATGATGAAGATTTTTTTTCGTCCCAATCTTCCATATAATAGAGGTTGAGATCATGGCCTACTAGCATATGTTGATTACACGTGATACAAATCTTAAAAAGTGAATATAAACTAGGATTGATGGTACACTAATTACATTCACTTTTTGGGATGTGTGCTACATGAAATCAACGCCTGATAATAGGCCTATGATCAAGATCTTTTATGTAATAAATTTGGACGAAGAATCTCTGCCATATAATTTAAAATAGTAAACATATTTTTTACTTTACATAAGTAAGGCGGCTATGACATAAAGTGGTGTGGCTGTAACCCCAATCTGATTAAATCGAACTAACCTCATGCTGGAAGTTCCAGCCACAAGTTATGCTTATTTATTTGGGATGGTGTTACTACGATTTTATGTGAGAGACTCACAATTACCTTAATTAAATAAAGGAAGAATCCGTTGACTAGTTTAACTTAGTTGATGGAGATGGAGATCATTTTTCATCCCAATGTTAGAAGTTTAAAATAAAACTTGAGATCATACAAGTATCATGAGACTGTCAGCTGTTGATTTCACTCGAAACACATCCCAAAAAATGAATGTTATCGTAGAAGCTACTAAATGTCATTCATATTCACTTTTTGAGATGTGTGCCACATGAAATCAAATATCTCACCTAATCCCATAATCTTGGATCTATTGTGTGAAAGATTGAGATGAAAAATGATTTCCATCACCTGATATAAAGTAGATGTTTATTTGTTTAAGTGAGGTGGCTGCAAGATAAAGTGGTGTGGTAGTAACACCGGCCTTTATTATGATTTGATATTAACTTTTTTTTTGTTGTTTAGGGGTTTATAAACAAAGTTTCCGCTCGCTCACTGCACTTAGAAACATCTCTCTCTCTCTCGTCCGGTCTAACGATGGGTCAAGGCTCACCCGGCGGTCTAAACAAGCAATCCGGTTTTCCGGGCGACCGGAAACGCGACGGCGACAAGAAGGACAAGAAGTTCGAACCGGCGGCTCCCCCGTCCCGGGTGGGCCGGAAACAACGGAAGCAGAAGGGCCCGGAAGCGGCGGCTCGGCTGCCGGTCGTAACCCCTCTATCGAAGTGCCGTCTGAGGCTATTGAAGCTGGAGAGAATCAAAGACTATCTATTGATGGAAGAGGAGTTTGTGAGTAATCAAGAAAGGTTGAAACCTCAGGAAGATAAGAACGAGGAAGATAGATCTAAGGTCGACGATCTGCGAGGGTCGCCGATGAGCGTGGGGAATCTGGAGGAGCTGATCGACGAGAACCATGCGATCGTTTCGTCGTCGGTGGGACCAGAGTACTACGTTGGAATACTTTCGTTCGTTGATAAGGATCAAATCGAGCCTGGTTGTGCCATTCTCATGCACAATAAGGTTGGCAATCCGATTTGGTTTTTTTGTTTGTTGGGGATTTTTTTGGTATGGGGTGTTGATTTTGAACAATTTCGGATTCGGAATTAATGTCAGTTCGTCTTAATTTGGAAAAATGTTGGGGAAATTCAGGGATTATAAAAAATAGTAATAAATTTTAAAATAAACAAATTTTTTGTATTTGTCTTAACCTGTTTAAACTTTAAAATGATGTTTTTAACTATAAATTGGTGTGCATTACATAATCTGCATGCATCAACAATTCTCAATCGTCAAAAAATAGCATGATCGAGGTATCACACAAATTCAGAGAAATTGAAAATGTTGGGAAAAATGGATAAAATTTCGTATTATTTATTTGTTTATTTATTTTAAGGATTTGTGTTGGTATGGAGTGTTGATTTTAAACAATTTCTTAGGGTTTTTGTTGGTTTTGATCATAGTTTGGATCATTGTAATCAAGTTTGGGTTCAGAATTAATGTCAGTTCTGTTTAATTCGGATAAATTTGGAAAAAAATTGGGAAAAATTCAGGGATTATACAAATAATAATAAAATTTTGAAATATACCAAAATATATCTGAAGTTCTTAACTTATTTATTAAAAATGGTGTGTTTAAGTTATAAAATATGTGCATTACATAATCCACTTGCATCAACAATCAAATTGATAAAAAATAAGCATGATTAAAGCATGTCTCACAATCATAAAAAATTTGGAAAATTTTAGAAAAAGTGGATAAAATTTCAGAGAATTGATGAATAGGTCGAATATTCCGCAAAAAGTTTAGTAGCCCACCTATTTGGAGAATTTTGCCGAAAATTGATTAATTTGGAGAATTTCTTGACTGAGGTTTGGTTGTGTTGGGGGTTAAACCTTGTCTTGGAAATCGCAGACGCAATGTTTGTTAGGGGGTATTTTAGACATTTTACCGGCATCTGGATGAGTGTTGGTCAGCGGAATGCCTGAAACCAACAAGTGTGTGTATGCTAATATGCTCTGTGTGTCAGGGTTAATTTTTTGCATGTTAATTAAAGTTTTTTTTGGTATTTAAGTCATTCATATATTGATTAAAAATCCGGATGGATATTAATGATGGTAGCAAGGTGACATGAAAATTGAATTGAAGAATATATTATATTCTTCATATCAAATTTTACTCAATTAAGTATAGCTTTTAATTTTTTTTTCTTCTTCGAAATCTTAGGGTCGACTAGGGCTCGCGTGTATACAATTATAGTGTTATGCACCGGTAGCCATACACTATAACATAGTTGTTTAGTTTTTTTTTCCTCCTAAGTGGACGTCTCTCACTTGGCTTATGCTACAGTTTTTTTTATATTTATAATAGGCTTATGCTACAGTTGTTTTCCCTTTGATGCATTGACGTTTGTTTTTGGATGTGTTATGTGATTTTTGTTGTGGATTCTTGTGCATTGGGTTGTTCGAAGTCCATATACTAATTTTAACTGAAAGGTTGCCGAAAATTTAAAAACATCTATGTTGGCTCTAGTGTTACCTAAACATGTGGCTATGTGCCAAGTGTCAAGTGCCATAGGTGTTTGGCATGTTAGTTTATGAAATTTTCATTACGGTGGCGCGACCATAATAAAATTAAAATATATATAGTAAAGCAAAATTAAAGGTAACTCTTTGAGAGCTAATTGATGAAAAATAAAAAGTAGACATAATCTACACATTCTTCCTTAAAACAATGTAGAAACAAGAAGCACTTTATTAAGGCACGCTAATTTCTAAGATCGACGTGCTATCCTTTTGCAATTATATCACCAATAAACAAGGAGTAGCGTCGTTTTCTTTATTGGGCATTTGCGCTCCTCGATACCCTATTTATCCTATTATATCAATCCCATTGTGTATCAGTATCGGGGATTGATATAGCCCGAACTGATGTAGCGCAAACGACGTTAACCCTAAAATAGAGTAAAATTTCACATGATAGGATTTAGGGTTCTCAATCTTCAATTAAAATAAAAAAATAAAAGAATAGAGGTAGATGATTTTCATAATCGCTCTAAAGAGGATTGTCGGCTTCACACTAATGATAGCCTTGAAGAGTCACTCCTCAAAGGAGAAAACTCATATCAAGTTTCCTAAACGAAAAAATCACTCTTTCAAAGATGCACAAAAGCAATCTCAAATTTTCATTCATCAATACTAATTAATTTCACCACTAATCCTATTTTTCTATTATGCAAACACTTTTAAAGGGTCGAACGATGTTCGATTAAAACGAGGTTAGTCTTGTTTGAAAACTTATTGAAGTAGCTTTCCAACAAGACAAGAATCGTGCAATTCCGACATGAATTGACGGAGTTATGACCACTTTCCCAAGGGCTGCACTAAAAGTGACAAAATTAATGGTCAAATATCACATATATGTGCTTGACCCCTAAATAGTTTAAATAAGGAAACTAATCATAAAGTAAATCACAAATAGAAAGTCTTAAACAACTAAAACTCTAAATTTTCGAATTTTTGCGTTAAAACTCTGTGTAACCGCTAAATCACGGGTCGTTTGAAAGCCCATTTATGGGTCCATTTCTTCATTGTTGACTTTCTTTGTTTGACCATGTCACTATTTCGAGCATGCGGATATAAATTCTGCATCATTCCCCCTTACTTTGAAAAAGTTCGACCTCCAACTTTGGCTGAAATTGATCTTATGCGCGGAGGTCAGGAACACTATGTTGGAAATCTCGATCGGACATAGCTTGGACAAATAGATCGGATTTAACTTGGGTGAGATCTGATTTATCTTTGATACGCCGATGAGTCGGCATCAACACAACCAATACGATCCTGGGACTTGTGGGTCATGGGATCGATAGACAAGTATCGTGTGCTTCAACGATCTCGGGCTCTTCAACGGTTTCGGGATTGTCAATGGCCTCATCAACCGGATGTTGTTCAAGCACACAATCAATATGAATAATCGAGTCTTCTAGAGCAGTGGGCACAATCGGGTCTTCCATATGCATGAAAGTATTCGGATTCATTATAGGTTTGAGATCTTCCACTGGTATAAGTACTACCATGGATGTGGGTAGTGAAGCTTTAAGTCGTAAAGGTTTTCTCACGGGTACTGTTGTTGGGATGAAACTTATAATCTTGGGTCTCAAAGCTTGAATCATCGACAATACGTCTTCGGATAAATCATGAATAAAAACTTTGATAAATACATTACTAATATCCTCGTGCCACGCAACCACTATCCGACATGACATAGCAACTGCCAGTAAACATCGTTTAGAAGCGCTATATGCTTGCATATGGAACCATGTTGATCGGATGATCTACCTTTCTCCCCGCAACATATTTTCTCCACTTTCGCCATCTTTTGACGCACAATTGAAATGTTCCACCATTTCATGAACGTTCTCATGTAAACCATGTAATCGTTCAAATCACGAAGGGCATTGAGAATCTGATCTTTACTCATGATTTTGCTAATCCATGTGCCGAGGGTTTAAACTTCGCTTTGATACCAATTTGATGCAGGACAAACGACGCTAACCGTAAAATAACGTAAAATCTCGTATGATAGGATTTAGGGTTCTCAGTCTTCAATTAAAATAAAAAAATAAAATAAGAATAGAGGTAAAAGATCTTCATAATCTCTCTAAAGAGGATTGTCGGCTTCACACCAACGATAGCTTTGAAGAATCACTCCTCAAAGGTGAAAACTCATATCAAGTTTTCTAAATGAAAGAATCACTCTTTCAAAGATGCACAAAATCAATCTCAATTTTTCATTCATCAAAACTAAATTAAATAAAGTCTGTACATTTTGTTTATATAGGCTAAGAAACCCTAAATAAATAAAACTCCTAATTCTAATGTTACAGTCATAATTAATTTCACCACTAATCCCGTTTTTCTGTTATGAGAACACTTTGAAGGGTCAAACGATATCTGATTAACACGAGATTAGTCTTGTTTGAAAGCTTATTGAAGTAGTTTTCCAACAAGACAAGAATCGTGCAATTCCAACATGTATTGACGGATTTATGACCACTTTTCCAAGGGCTGCACCAAAAGTGACGAAATTAATGGTCAAATTCACATATGTGTGTTTGACCCCTAAATAATTTAAATAAGGAAACTAATTATAAAGTACACCACAAATAAAAAGTCCTAAAACAACTAAAACTCTAAATTTCAGAATTTTCACGTTAACACTTTGTGTAACTGCTAAATCACAGACCTTTTGAAAGCCCATTTATGGGTCCACTTCTTCCTTGTTGACTTTCTTCGTTTGATCCTGCCACGATCCGAACATGCGAATCTAAATTTTGCATCGCGAATGTTATTAGAAACACATCTGATCATATAAAATAAGCTATATCCCTTTAAATTAGAACTTGTTTCCATCTGAAAAGAAACTCATTTCAACTTAAAAGGGACTCATTTCATTTTTTTTTATGAGTACCTTTAAATCCACCCACCGAATCTTTGAGTTCATCTACGCGGAAACACATTGATTGCGTTGTATCAGCCGATGGAGATTGGTTATCCGCCTAATCTTCCACACAATGGATCTTGAGATCATGGGCGTACCATTAGATGGTCAATATTTTATTTCACATGGCGCACATCTCAAAAAAGTGACCTCAACATCACGTGCAAGCTCAAAATTAATTTTAAGGTCACTTTTTTGGGTGTGTACAACACGAAATAAAAAACCGACCCTCTAATGGTATGCCCATGATCTCAAGATCCATCGTGGGAAAGATTGGGACGATAACCGATCTCCATCGCCTGATTCAAAACAGTCAATGTGTTTCAGCGTGGGTGAACTCAAAGATTTGGTTGGTGGATTTAAAGGCATTTTGTATCAGTCAGGAACTCGTTTCATGTTTACTTGAAACTTGCTTCTTTAAAATCAGTCAGGAACTCGTTTCATGTTTACTTGAAACTTGCTTCTTTAAAATCTGAAACGAGGTTCATCCGTTTACTTCACAAATTTTTGAGGCCCCTTGAGCATGTCAAAGTTTAAATTTTAAGGATTTTTTGGACCTTGAAACCTGCTCCTATCAGTTTTTGATAGAATTTATGGTTTTTTATATAAAATATATATTTATATGTGATATATTATTACAAATGAGATTATTGTTGGGTAAGTATTGTTAGAAACATCTGATCATATAAAATAAGCTATATCCTTTTAAATTTGAACTTGTTTCCACTCAAAAAAAACTCATTTCAACTTAAAAGGATCTCATTTCATTTTTTCAGTCAGGAACTCGTTTCATGTTTACTTGTAACTTGTTTCTTTAAAATCTGAAACGAGGTTCATCCGTTTACTTCACAAAATTTTGGGGCCCCTAGCTTATGTCAAAATCTAAATTATACGATTTTTTTGGACAAGTTTTCAAACAAACAATGGTGGGGTCCCAGTATATTGCTGGCAAAGTGACAATTACTTTAGTTCACAGTCATTATGCTTTCAATTGTTTATACGCTGCTTGCATATTTGTAATTGTACATATTTTTGTAATTTTACATACAATTTTTTTGTGAATATTTATAAGTTTACAAATATTAATTGTTAAGAGTAACTATTATACCTTGTAAGTTAGTTATGAAGGAAAAATTTGAAGGTTGTGAAATGTCTAATGAAGATGTCATCTTTATTCAGGTTCTTTCTGTTGTTGGGCTCCTTCAAGATGATGTTGATCCTATGGTGTCAGTGATGAAGGTCGAGAAGGCTCCATTGGAGTCGTATGCTGACATAGGTGGGTTAGATGCCCAGATTCAGGAAATCAAAGAAGCTGTGGAGCTTCCTCTTACTCATCCTGAACTCTATGAAGATATCGGTATTAAGCCTCCCAAGGGAGTCATTCTTTATGGAGAACCCGGAACTGGCAAGACATTGCTTGCCAAGGTATGGATCTTCCATCTCTAATCTGTTGGGCTATATGTTTTTTTGTTTTTCTTTTACCATGAGGTGCTCAAGATGGCTTCTATTGTTACAAAGTCACATCTATTGAACAAAATAGTTTTAAAAGGCACTTGTCTCGAGGTGAGGCACCAGAAAATTGCTTTGAGGCATACGCCTCAACCTCTAGGAAAAAAGTTAGGCTGAGGCATACGCCTCCAATATCTTATCTCTTTTTTTGGTTAAAATAAACAAATATATATATATATATATATATATATATATATATATATATATATATATATATATATATATAATAAATTTGGTTTGAATGTAATTTATTTATCCGACAGCTTAGTGTCTAATCCATCGGGTCAGTTTGATCCAGCCCGATTATATCATAATTATGGAGTATAGACTCTTATATATTGTAATCATATGGGCAAGTGCCTGTCTTCATGTGCCACATGGCACACCCTCCCTAGGGTTTACCCCTCCCAAGGGGATTTTAGAAAAGAAAACCTAAAAATAAAAATAAAAATTCACCATCGATTGAAGTGCTAAAATAAATGTTGAATTGATGAACGGTCACCGTTCATTCTTTAAACCATTTACCAACTTTAAATCAATGGGGGACAATGACCATTCATTCTTTAAACCATTTACCAACTGTAAATCATTGGGGGACAATGCCTGTAATTTATTTATTTTTTAATGATTATGGACCTTGCGCCCAAGCCTGTCCCATTGCAACTTGTGTTGGGTGCCACATTTTGCTTATCTGCCTTCAACCTAGTGTTCAAATGCTGGGCTCTTTCAAGGAGTTCCCATGCTCATTTTGTGTTATACACAATAATTATATAATCTTATAAAATCTTGTATACAATATTTTACATTATATATTATACATATTACATTATACTACATCTTTATGATTTTAATGCGGGAGAGTGGCCATTGCTTGGTGAAATGGTAAAAGGCTTGCTCTGTCAAGTGTTAAGACGCAGGATCAAGTCCGGAGAGCTGCCACTGTGTAAAAAGCCAGAGGTTAGGTCTGTATCCCGTCACCCCTCCCAGCACCCTGTTCATAAAGGACCAGCACTGGGTAATGTTTTTTTTTTTTTGTAATGAGAGAAGGTCAATTATCATCAAGCATTAATTTTTCCCTTCGTTTGGTTATTAATATAAAATAAATATTATGTACACACACACACACACACACACACACACACACACACACACATATATATATATATATATATATATATATATAAGCAGTTGTTCTTGGTGAAATGTAATTCTTCTAATTTTTTTTTTAATGAATTAAAAAAAAAAAAATCCACACAATTCCTCTCCTCTTCCTGAGTCATCATCTCTCTCCCCGTCTCCTTTTTTCTCTTGACCGCAATCTTCTCTTTTGTCGTTTGTGACAAACTATTACAAAAAGACAAGTTATTTAATTAGCAAATAAAAGCAAAAAGGTAAGAGATGGTATATGGTAACCGACCCTCACTCTCTATTCCAAGTGGGTCCAACCTCACATCTCTCTCTCCCCCTCCCTTTTGGCTTTTGGATGGTGGGTCGCACGCCTCTCTGTGTCTATGAGTGGGTCCCCCTCCCCCACCTCTCTCATTCTCTCCTTTGAGTTGGCATTAGGTACACAGCCCAAGCACCGTCAACAGTGCTCAGGTTTTTCAACTTCCCATGAATCTGCTATAATTGGAATTGCTTACTTTTGAATCTCTTATTGAGATGGTTGCTTGCTGGGTTTTGTAGAAAGTACTATTTCTGCTATGATCTGCTAAGCCTGCCAATTTTACCTTAATTCTTTAATTAGACTGGCTTACCTTTGTAAAGACGCAATGCAAGCCAGTGTAGCTACATGGCTTCAAGTGGCTGGATTTTATGTACAAGGGTCTTCAAATTTTCCAAACACCATTTACTTTGGTCGTTGACCTTTTTATTTTGAAGATTTGTATTCTGCATCTATATATAATTGACCAATATTTGCTTTCTCATAATATGCAAACATGAACACAGTGGTCCTGGAAGTTAACAGCAGATGTTAAGTGTAGTAGTTGGGACTAATATTTTCTACTATGACTTTTTTAAGGAAGTGTACTTAGTCTGGTTTTTTTTCCCTCAGCCTGTATGTGAATTGAAATTGCACCATTACCATTAGCAGTTTCATCTTATTATCATGATAAATCTTTTTGGTTATACCTTATTTGAAACCAGAATGTCATCTTAGGCAATCAGGCATACCATCTGTTATTGATATGTCAACCCTTTCTCTCGAATATGTAAGCTTATTCTACATTTACATTGTAGGCAGTGGCAAACTCAACATCAGCTACCTTCTTGCGAGTTGTTGGAAGTGAATTAATCCAAAAGTATCTCGGAGATGGCCCAAAATTAGTGAGGGAACTCTTCAGGGTCGCTGATGATCTTTCCCCCTCAATTGTGTTTATTGATGAAATTGACGCAATTGGCACAAAAAGGTGTGGTGACGAAGATTGGTAGATGAACAATATAAGATTTGGTAAGCAATATTGCTTCATTATTGCCAATTAACTAATTATATTGTTTGTCAGGTATGATGCCCACTCAGGAGGTGAACGTGAAATCCAGAGAACTATGCTTGAATTGCTGAACCAGTTAGATGGTTTTGATTCAAGAGGAGATGTGAAGGTGATTCTTGCTACAAACAAAATTGAAAGCCTTGACCCTGCCCTTCTTCGACCTGGACGAATAGATAGAAAGATTGAATTTCCTCTTCCAGATATAAAAACAAGGAGGCGTATATTCCAGGTACTAATTATAATAATGCAAATCATCCCAGTCTTTTCATTATTACCATAACCAGTTAGCCACTGTCTGCATCATCGTTGATGTTCAAATTGTAAGTGGTCAACATTACTCAAATCTTAATTCCTAAGATTCAATTAGAAACTATAAAAAATCATATAAATAGCGAACAATACTAAAGAGAAGAAAATCCATAAAATTATGACGCCCGGGGTGGGATCCGCATGGCAGTGTGGCATCCATCCAGGGGATCGAGTGCCACAAAAACTTGCTCAAGGACGATCAGGTCCTTAAAAAAAGAAGAAAAAATGTGTGTATATCCACCATTCAAAATGTGGTCAAAGGTGCAATTTTAAATCACTAGGAAGAGGCAAGCTGTGAAACTTTGACAACGGTTTTGAAGGGCCAAAAAATCCCCAAGCCATTTTTTTTTTCTTTTTTGATTACATGCCACGTGGCACGTGATCTTGGGTTTGATCGCATGGATCCATCCATGCGTTCGAACCCATAGTCCCCTTTTCCTAAAATTATTTTCTAATCATATTATCCATAATATTATTAGATGAATGTGTGGAGTAGCAAGAAAGGATAAAATTCGTAACTAGGACATAAGAGATGTGACAAAGACACCTATAAGGGTGTGTTTGGATTCAGGAAAATAATGGCTTATGAAGGGTTGGAATCAATTTTCCAATCTTTTCTGCTGTTTGGATGTAAATGTAGCCTCGCAAAATAATTGAATCATTTTTTTCCTTTTTTCAAAAAATAGTACAAGGGTACCCCTCCGATTTTGACGAGCCCTTGAAAAACTTAAAATACAGTTAGACTAAATTTTGATTAATCCTACATTCTATCAATATGGTCATCCAAACAATGGGAAATTATGAGAAACGAAGAAACCCTGCAGATTCCTGCAAGCTAAGAATCCATGAGAAAATGTAGGAAAGAATACTCTTCTTCCATTTTCCTGTATTTTATCCAAACATAGCCTAATGGATAAAAAAATTAAGGAATTTTACGTGAGAACTGTGAGGTGGTTTGGACCAATGTTGCCTGATTCGTCAGTTCGCTTAGTTCGAATCCGGGTTTGTAATTCGCGGTTTACTACATCAAAGCCTCAGTTTGCTAGGGATAAGATGAATTTTAAATAAAAACTAAGAATATATATTTTAATGATATTAAATTTGATTATTGTAAACAATAAATTTTTGTAGAATATAAATCCAACACAAATTAATCATAACAAAATTTCCCTCGTTAGGAGAGGGTTTTATTAAAAATGGCGGATTTTACACTTTCGGGTATCGCAATTGATTCCCCGTTAATTACATCAAAATCGAATACCTCTGATTAAAAACTACTAAAGAAAAGTAAAGTAATTGCATCTATGAAATAAAAAAATAAATCTCAAGCCTAAGTCTTTATTAATATCTTCGTCTTCATGGTACGAGATGGACGCACGGTATGTTCTCTTCGTCAGAGACTCGGGCAATGTGAAATAAAGGATGTCGGAGACGAGAGCCCCTTCTCCGGAAGTTAGACCCATCCGATTGATAGGGATGGTCAAATATGAGCATGAGAAGTTCGTGGATGAGTCTCATAATGAATTCATACCCACTTCTCTGAAAGGTGAATTCAAACATCGGATCCATTTGATGATGTCTGGTCATCCAAAAATTAGCACTTTTGGTTATGGGGTATCTAATCACGGGTTGGATGTCATCAAATTCCTTAAGATTTGATCATCATAGGTTATTTTGTTATGATTTCACCATTAGATCATGTAATGATCTTATAATACGATCATTTAACGTTCAGTTAATGCATCCACCGTTGGATGTGACCAACACAATGAGATTTGATCAATATATAGTAAATCAACCGTTGGATCTCATTACATTCTTGTACTATGACTGTTTGGATAAAAGTCAACTAGTTCACCGTTAGAATTGACCAAAATTAAAAAATTTGGTGAGCATGTAACAAATCCACTTGTTGGATCTCGTTACGATTTTGTATTGTGATCGTTTGATTAAAAGTCAACGAGTTTATCATTGAATTTTATCAAAATTATAAGATTTGATCAACATGTAATAAATACACCATAGGATCTCGTTAAGATCTCATATTATGATTGTTTGACCAAAAGTCAACTAGTCTACCAATGGATTCTATCAAAATCACAAGATTTGATCAATATGTAATAAATCCACCATTGGATCTCGTATTAAGATCGTGTGTCCAAAAGTCAACGAGTCCACCGTTGGATTTGACTAAACTCACAAAATTTGGTAAACATGTAATAAATCTACCGTTGGATCTTGTATTATGATCATTTGACCAAAAGTCAACGATTCCACCATTGGATTTGACCAAAGTCATAAGATTTGGTCAACATGTAATAAATCCACTGTTGGATTTTGTTACGATCTCGTTTTATGATCGTTTGACTAAAAGCTAACAAATCCGTTATTAAAATATTTAACCCACACGAGGGCTGCATAAGTGATAGCTTAAGCAGGGACGGCCAGGGCAGGCACGGCTATGGCAGACAAGAAAATTAATTTTACCATCATAAAATAATTTTCAATCTCGAGGTTGAGATCCAAATTCTACATTTGAGGGAGTGATGACCATAAGGTTCAGAACTGCGAGAGAAACTCTAATTTCGAGGCATGATTTAGATATGGTAAATCTGATGGTTATGACTCGTTGTAGATGAGTATTTCGGGTATTGAAGTCCAAAATCATTTTTTAGATTCTTGATTGCAACCCATATGAGTATCAGATTTGTGGTTGCAATCCGAGCATACTAAAAGTTAAGCGAGGCGTTGTACCCACGTAGCTTAACTACCTCCAAGTACACAAGGAATTGGGTACGTGCCGTAACGCGTAATCCCAAATTGCAACCCTAATCCATACTTATGTAGAAATCGTAACTCTAATCCTAAGTGTACCACATTTAGGTAAGGGTCGTAACTCTTATCCTAGATGCACCTGTATCGGAGACTGTCCGAATTCAGATTTCCAATTTGGAGTTCTCTCTCTCCCGTAGACTTTAAATAGAAGTCAAAGGAGAAAAGAAGAGGGAACGAAAAGAATCTAAGAGATACCTTAAAGTCTCTTGCAAGAGAATCAAAGTCGGAGAAGTTTTCGTCAGGGTTCTCGCATAAGAATTATCGAATCCTAAATAATGAAAAGAGATCTGCTATCTATAGATTTGTTGCAGTGGTTACGGGAATGAGAAGTTATAATCCTGTGGTTTTAGCAAGAGTTTCACAAAATGAAGGGTCGTGAGGGCTGCGTGGGCCTTAGCCTTCACGCGGATTGAGAGAAGAATGACCTACGCAGGTGGTTATTTGCTTAAGCGGAGAAAAGTGAGGACCTATGTTCGAAAAAGATGGCTCACGCAGGCACCTGCGTGGGTCATTTTGAAAGAGACTCAAACATTGAGAGAAAAATGAGGAGAGAAAAGAGAAAAAGAGAGTGAAATGGAAAAGAGTGAGATGATCCACGTAGGTGACCTGCATGAGCCATATTTCAAAAGAAAAAGACGACGGAGAAAAGAAATGAGAAAAAGAACATTGAGAGAAAAATGAGGAGAGATAAGAGAAGAAAAGAATGAGATGGCCCACGCAGGTGACATGCGTGGGTCATATTTCAAGAGAAAAAGACAAGGAGAGAAAGAAAAAGAAATGATAAGAGATCCATGCAGCGGACTCCTTGCGCGAGTCATATCTTCCGTAAGAAAAGACATATTTTTGTGTCTTCTATTTTCTCCAATCATTTATTATATAATATATGTGTATCCAGAGATAAGGTATCTATAGAACCTGCCACACAAATTTATTACATAATATTTAAAAGACAAATAATTTGTGTATACTCTCTTCTCGTTTTACATTTACTTTATCAGAAAAAGACAAACTATTTGTGTCTATAATACAGATCTATATTTGCAACACAAATTATTTAGGGTTTCTTGCGTGAGTTTCTATTTATCTTCTCTTTTTTTTTTTGTATATATTTTATATTTTATTTTATCCGAAAAAAGATACAAATAATGTGTTTATACAGATCTATATCTGTATATTTATTCAAGAAAAAGGCACAAATTTTTTGTGGCTACAATTATTAGTTATAATTACCTAACTTTACAATATATAAAATAATTTATGCAAATTGAGCATCAAAAGCAAGGATGAAGTGTTGATTTTCCATATATGCTTCGTGAACAAGGTTACCAAGATTCGATTCTCTTTAAGCACAAGCACCTTTTGCATCTGACAGTTTCAAAAAAGAAAAAAGAGAACACTGATGTGTGTAGACCGGTTCATCCAACCGAAGTGAACTGGGCTGAATCAAATTGCGAACCGGTTCGCAATTTGCAAGACCACCTAGTGTATTAGGTAAGACTGGTTTGGACGTGTCCATCGGAGGCCAAAAGCAAATCCTATATGAAGGATTGAGGCGCTACAAGCATAGGGAAGTAGGAGAAGAGGAAAACCAATGAAGGCATCAATGAGAAGGGGCATGAAGGATTGCAAAGTTTCAAAGAGCTTAATGCCGATGAGGAATCACAATTTCGGCCCCAATTAGACGGGATAAGGCTGTGATGATGATGATGATGATCCATAATAAAATAAATTCCAATTCTCCTTTTCTACAAAAAAAATAGCAACTAACTACTATTTTCAGCATTTTCATATTCGTAAGTCACATAACTAAGCAAGTTTAAAGGTAATGAATTGTCCCATATACTTGGATCGTCAAATCCAAAATAACAAAAAAAAATCAGTAAGTTCAAAAAACAATGTTTAAATCTTGAAGCATCATTCATCGGGCATGATGACAAATTCTAATAATATACTAGTATACTACAACTTTTTCCTTGGCAACTTGTCTTTTGTTTGTTGAAATGAATTTCTAATATAATCAAACATGAAAACCACTAAATTTTTTAAAACAGATGAGAAGACAGCAAAAGGAAATAAACATGTATACATGAGGTTCAAAGTCTCTGTTTTCTATATGTATCGGTCAGCCCCAAAACCGATACGTATGAAACGATACATATCGGTTTTGGACGATACATCAGCATGTATCGGACGATATATAGGAATATATATGGGCCGATACATTCAATTTATCAACTTAGTGACCTCCGAAACTGATATGTATCGGTTTCGTCTGGAATTTTGAACCATGTACATAGCAATTGGTTCGTTTAACAGTGGAAGCATAACAAATAGCATTACAGGTATTGAGTTAGAGGCCTACACCTTTTTTGTTGTTTTGCTTTAGGTTTTTATTTTCATTTAATTATTTACAATTACAAAAAGTAAGAAAACATTAACAAATATAGTAGAGAAAAATTAACAAACATAAAATGAGACTTGGAAGGTGATTTTCCACAATTACATTGTAAAGAGCCCATGATTTTCAATGCCTCACATTCCAGAACTACATCGGATAGGCATTTTGAGCCAAGTGATATTTCTAATAAGGTCACACCACCCATGGATCAAAATATCATCCGATACCGATACGTATCGTCCGATATGTATCGGTTTTGTACCTGAACGATACAGAAAATAGGGTATTTCTCGGGGTCCCTTAAAAACAATCAAATGATCGTTCAATTTATTGTTTGTATCGTCCATATCGTCCAATAATTTCAAATTATCGTCCCGTGAGGATACAAGTTTTTCAAATTATCGGTATGTATCGTTCGGAACTGATACGTATTGTCCGATACGTATCAGTTTTGGAGTTGGACAATACGTATTAGAAAATCGAGATTTTAATCCATGAGACCACCTTTAGAAAGAAGCTTGCAAATTTTTTATATATTGGTAACTATTTGGTTTACATTTGCCATCACCTAATGCGTACTTTTATATTTTTTTATTTCTAGAGGAACATTCTTCAAATTTAAAGTGTAAAACCTCAAATCTTAAAATGATTCAAAATATCTACATAACATCAAATACATTGAAATTCAGAGTTTATTATTTGAAATCATGAAAAAAAAAAAAAAAACTTACGATAAAACCACAAATAAAATGGAATACCGATAAATACATCTACCAAACTTCCCTTGGCTCACTTGGTATACCAGTAAATAGACTTGCAAAATGTCAAGGGTTCAAGGTTTGGTGGCATCTCATCAGCAAATAAAATGGAATACACAATTACATGCATCAAAACAAAGATGTACGAATGGAAAATAAAATCCATCTGTAGAACCATAAGCAAATTGAATAAACAATTACAAACATAAAATACAATCAACGAAGAATTAAAATAAGTTATCTAAACTTCTAATGTAAAAACAAAAAATCGAAGCATGTCGTTTGATCTTACTCATCATATTTTAGGCAGGTAAATCTTGTAGAAACCACGGCTTCGTTTCATCAATACAAAATGATAACTAAAAATAACTTCAAGTGATCTTGACAGACGTGTTTTATATTTCTTTAGAAGATCAGACGCCTAAAATAGTTTGTAGGTGTATCTTGGTCTAATAGGCCTTTAGAAGGTATTTAAAGAAAAAAAGAGAGTCAATGTCAGGAATAGCATTGGATCTCGAGAGGCTTACGCCTCTGTCCAATAGTCGGCCTCGGCCCATAGCATATCCCCTTGTGAGGTGCTATCAGGCCGCGCCTTGAAGTCAGTAGCTTGCACCTTACCTCGCTTTGAGACTTGTCTCAAAGTGTATGCCTCTGAACGCTTATCAAATTAACTTTATATTAAAAATTAAGTTAATAAATGATTTTAACATTTTACTATAAATTTTGTCAATTTTCATTAAAATTCCTTATTTTCTTATGGAATCATGTTTTTTATGGTTGTTTTATAGGACTAGGAGACTTTTACCCCCCCCCCCACACACACACACACATATATATATATATATATATATATATATATATATATATATAGATATATATTGTGTGTTTTGACTCAACCTTGCAATTTGAATTGAAAAAACTATGATTCTATTATATTGTATAATTTGAAATTTCGAACTGTGAATGACTTATGTTTAAGTTCTGCATATCTGCAGTCCTTCATCTCACTTCTCAGTATTTCCCTCCAAGGGTTTATTTGGTCTTCCCATTCTACTCCTTGTGCTTATATTGTAGCAATCTTTCATATAAGGTTTGTTTCAGGTCTTTGTGGACATGCTCAAACCATTCCAATCAACATTCCTTGATTTATATTTTAGCAAGGCTACCCTAAACTTACTCTTAGGTACTTATTAATTATCACACTCCTCCAGCTTATATATGCATCTTTGCCACATTTAATGCCTTCTTGGCGCTTCTTTTATGCACCATACGATGGTATAAGTCTTGCTGTTGCCTTAAAAAACTGCCCCATTAATCAAAGTGGCATTATTTGATTGAACAATTCACACAGTCCACCATTCTCTTGTTTCCTTTTTTCCCACTACTGATCTTGTTTAAGATTCCCCTAAATCATTGCTCTGTTCTGTAGTAGAGCCCATATACTGAAATCTATCATTTTAAAGAATAAATGGTTTTCTATTCTGACCAACATCCTCCTTGCTCTACATGTATTTCATCTTCTTTCTCCTAGTTTTCAAACCCATTTCAAAAAATTTTCCATAGTGTATTTTTTTCTCCATAGTTCCAACTTCTCGTTTACTTGCTTTCATGTATGGAAATAAATTCATCCACAACCAATGCAAACAAATAAGAACTCAAATTAAAGCTTTATTGAATCCAACCCTAACCAGGAAGTTACTCATTTCCCATAATGGTTACCACCCCTTCGTACATGTCATGGATGATCTCAAAATATTAATTTAAAATATTAATGGTTGCAAGATTATTTACCTTGACACCTTATGGTAGGCTTTTTCGAAAAAAATAATATGTAATTGTTTCCTTATCTCTAACTTTTCTATAAGTTACACCTTGATAAGCTTTTTCGAAATTGATAAAAACAAGTTGTAAATTTTTCCCTCTCTAGGAACTTGTCCATTAGTTACAAGAGCCAAAAAATGGCTTCAATTGGTGATCTTTATACAGTGTTACCTTGGCACTTCTACTTTTGGGATTTTTGCCATGCCGACACTTGGTGGCACTTGGCACCCGTACCGACACCTAGACACTCCTCAAACAACACGAAACTTCTAGACATATATGAAAAACCTCATATTACTATTAAAATGCTTTTCAATTTGACAATGATAAAATGAACTTTGTTTCAAAAGAAAAATGTGTAAAGTTTAGGTTTGGGTCATTGAAAACGATTTTATACTATAATATATGTTTATTAGGTTCACAACATATATTATGAATTTTTTCATTACAATCTAAATTGGTTCCAATTTTTCTCTATACATGTTTTATTTATTTATTTTATTTTTCTTATGGCCGTGCCGCCGTATTTGAATTTTTAGAGATTGGCGTGCCAAACATTTATTGGCACTTTGACACTTAGCACCCGTGCCACGTGTCCTGGTAACACTGTCTTTATATGACAAACCCATATTGGTCTATTTGATCCTTTTCTTAGAGTTGCTCAACCATTGTCTCCCAAGTTTCATAGCATGACTCATTATTTTAAGTAGTTTGTATTAGGTATATACGGGTTGCGTAGTGCCGGCGGTAGACTAACCAATCACAATCCCCTTGTAAATCAAACATGGTATGCACACAAATTGCGAGCCTCCGTGAAATCCATGCTGATACACTTTTGACCATTTAGATGGATTGAAATTGATATGTGTACCACTGGCGGTAATTTACCTTATAGTTTGCTATAATTCTTGATATCCCTTATATTATGATAAAATGGGATTGGCCGTGTACTACTGGAGGCATATGGCCCACCTACCTAATGTGAACTCTAAGTTTATTACCTCGAGAGTTAGGCACAATTCCTGATATCCCGTCTATTCTTATAATAGGGGACGGGTCGTATACCACCAGCAGTAGTTGGGTACAATTCTCAATATTCCCTTTACTCTGATAAAAAAAGGGGTCATTTTGATCTTTCTCCATACTTATAGCATACTTCTTTTTCTCAATATCTTGTCGGACAACCTGATCAACCAAACAAGTTACCCATCAAAACTTATTGTTCTACAGGAATACCATCTGGTCCTAATGCATACCTTTTCTTCATCCTTGCTAAGCTTCTTCTATAGTGGCTTAATTAAATGAATGCCAATTTCATTGATGTTGGGAATTTATTTATGTTATTGTCTAGCTGCTTCTATGTAGTAAAGTCTATCTTGTACTTGTGGAGCACAGATACACACTTCCAGGATGACATTGGCAGATGATGTCAACTTAGAAGAATTTGTGATGACAAAGGACGAGTTTTCTGGGGCTGATATCAAGGCAATATGCACTGAAGCTGGTTTACTTGCCTTAAGAGAGCGCCGGATGAAGGTAATGAAACTCTTGTTTGCATTTTTTAAGACAAGATTAGGAAAACACTGATGGATTAGTATACCAATTCTTCTCATCTCTTTGTACTAGTTCATATGTTGATTTTTCAGTTTTTAGTACATTTCAATTTCGGAAAAGGAGAAAAAAAATTGTGATGAACAATTTTTTCAGTAATGGGAACTTAGATAATTGACTGCTTAGAGTGCAATTTGAGTTGTAATGCATCTATTTATGAAATTTATTGCATTGAAATTGTTTAAAGTGCCGTATTACATTTGCTTTGCTGTAGTAATTACTTATTTGAGTTGGAAATAGTGTTTATGATAGTCTTTTAAATAAGAACTAATCTGAAATTAATGCAACATGGTTGACGGTCAGAGAGAGAAACAACCTTTGTCAACCTGTATTGGCCGCAAATATTTTACATAGCTTTAGTTGTGCAGAAGACCAGCTAATATTTGCAAACTTATATGCAAAATTTATTCTCATGAAAAACATGGTTGGCATAGAAATTACTACCGATGCACTTTCTCTACTGGTTTGCCATCTATTTTGGACAAAATTCACCACATCAAGAATTTTACCTGAAGACTTTAAATGTAAATGTCCTCGCATGTGTGGAACCATTATCTATGATTCGTCATCTCATACAACATTGGGTTTCAAGTTATCAAAGGGGCTGTATGATGAAGAGGTTTACCTTTCTTGTCGATCCTTGAGTTGACTCGAGTCTCAATCGAGTTGACTAGACTAAGTCTTATGCTATATCGAATAGCCTTGGTTATTTATTTGTCTAGCGTACGCTAAGTCCTAGTTTGAGTGTGAGTTTGGCCTTGACCCTAGAGTGGCTCTGGTTTTCTTGTTGCTGCAATATTTTGAAATTAATTAGCCATTTTGAGGAAAAGTTGACTGAGGGCATAGTTATCGCCTCTCGAGTTGATCTATATTAATTCATTCCTGGCTTATAGATGAAGTGAACCATTACGAGCCTGTTACATTAACCAAAATCCTCGAGATGAAGGTATCTAACTCGTAGTTCATCTCTAAAAGCGGACCTCCAAAGTTGTTATACATCGGCTCTGAAGGATGACTCTCAGTGTAACTGCCGTCAGGTTTACAATATTTACATACCAATTGGGGGAAAAATCTTGAGTCCCCATGAAAGGCTGATTGACCATATCTTCCCCACAAAATTACGATATTTAAGTTATTTTTTTTGGCCGCCTACAGTTTCTGTCTAGTTCAAATTCAAAAGCCCTACAGAGGTTCCAATTGTATTTGTTCTTGAATATTGTGTTGTTGCACGAGTTTCAGGAAATTTTTTTTTTTGGCTCGCTCAGAGCTTCAAAAATTAACAGAACAAAGACGAAATACATGGAATGCAAGTTTAGCAAACACGGTAGCCTAGACGATTATTTGTCAAAATAGTAAACCATTTAATGTCCAATTCATAAATTTCAGTATCTGGGCTCTATGATTCAACCCTATGTCGGAGAACATCTCAAACAAGATTAATGCAGGTTTCGCAAAGAGGAGACACACAAGTAGTATGTTGTATGATTGACAAGTGTCACGTCAATTGAAGGGACATTTTGTTTTCCAAAACGGCGGTAAGACCTGCAATACTGTATGGTGCAGAAGTGATCGGTTGCAAAGAATCGACTGGAAGACAATTGATGTGACTGAGATGCATATGTTGTGGTGGATGTAAATTTAGAAATGAGGACACAGGAAAGATAACCCTGAACAAAATTGAGGGTTTAGATGATCGGGTTGACTTTGACTGACCAGACCAGACCAGCTCGCACACCTAGAGTGGAGCAACAAAAAGTGTAATCCTGAACAAAATTGAGTGAAAAAAACACTCATAAAGCAGATTCAATTAGACGGTACAAGGCGACGATGATGATGATTCCATCCTCCATGGAGAAAATCCTTCCCAAAAAAGGCTCGGAAATCTTCAAAGTTCATTTTAGCTTGTGAGCGAGGTGGAATGCTTAATGCCATTGCCACCACTTTGGCTCAAGTCTTTTGAAATAACACAACTTGATGAGCAAATGGAAAAAAGGAGACACATGCGAGGTAAGTTTGGAGGCAAAAATGGACGAGGAAGACTACATGCAAAAATGGATGAGGAAGACTACATAGAGATAAAGAAGCACATGGGGCTTATTCATGATCCTTCGTGTAGGGGTGGCCATGGGGCCAGGTTTGAGGCAGGTTGAGGTTAGCCTGAAAGGCTTTATGCCCACATAGACTCGATTCGAACCTGTCAAAGACCAAAGAAAGTAGGTCGGCCCTCATAGAAAACCTTTAGGCAAGAGTTTGACTTTGCTTGGGTTACGTTCTTACCTCCTAATGCCTAATGGGGAGGGGGGCCTATTGCTCATCCTTTTTAAAGTCCCACTGATGTGCCACTATTATAAAAAAATTAATAATGGTTTTCGAACCCGTCCAAGTCAAGGTTTCTCAACTTGTATCCTTATTAGGCTGAGTGATCGGGGTTAGCCCGACAGGCTCCCCGACTCTAACATGCCAAAGACCAAACAAAGCATGTCGGCCCCGATAGAAAAACTTTAGGCAAGAGTTCGACTTGGCCCGGTTTAGGTTCTTACCTCCTAATGCCTAATGGAGGATGGGGGCCTATTGCTTATCCTTTTTTAACTCTCACTGATGTGCAAATATCATAAAAGAATTTACTAATGGTCTTCAGACCTGTACGAAATCAAGGTTTCTAAATTGTATCCTTATTAGGCTGAGTGATGGGGGCAATGGGGAGCATACACCCAATGTAGTTTTTTAGAGATCGGTTTACATATCTACAATTAGGATTTGGTTTTGTCCATTGAATTTTTTATTAATAATTATGCTTTGTATATGGCCTGAATATGGGATCTTGACAGTTGATACTAATATTTGGTTGTAAAATTAGTAGCCAGTTTTGGTATTTACCAAGTATCTAATTAGTTAATTCAGTTAGCTTTTAGGATGATTAAAAAAAAGGTTAGCTTTTACTTTGTTAGTTGTTAACTGAATTATTGGGAATACTCTTCACTGTTGTCTTTGCTTTTTAATGAGGTATCATTATTTGGTTTGTTGCTTACCTTGGCCTTTTTAGTAACTTGCCAAAAATTTCCAGTTATTAACAAAAATCAATTTTGATAATTGATATCAGAAGTTATCATTTTCATTTTTAACAATATGTCTTGTTCATTCCTATTTTTGAATTTTTTATTTTAGAATAATAATGTAATTAAAAATTTCAAGGCTTACCTCTCGCTTCACTAAGCCCGGCCAACTTTGTTACCTCGATACGTCGCGCACAAGTGCCTAGTGTCATAGGTGTTTGCCACGACAATGTTCGAAAATTACAATCCGGCCGCAAGATTATATATATATATATATATATATATATATATATATATATATATATATATATATATATATACACCATTCTTTGCTGTGTTGGTGATATGTCAACATGGCTAGGCTCAGCTAACAAGAAATTGCATTTTGTGTAAGTGTTTTACATGATTATATCATATTTTGTGTAATTCATGTTTAAAGGCTATATTTCTGTATCTTCTTATGTTTTATTATTGGGCCCAGCTCTCCTGGCGGTCATTTAAACACCAAAATGGTGTTTAAATGTTTTTACACCATCTGGTTTTAAGATGTGGGTGATCTGTGTCGTCAAATTGATAGATAAGAGATTTTGAAGTACAACATGCCCAAAAACGGTGTTTTAGGGAGATTTAAACCATCCGATCTTTGGACTTTAATATCAACCGTTGTTTTCAGTTTAAATGGCTATTGTTAAAGTTCATCAATCAGATGGTTCACATCCACTTATAGGCATACTTGGGGTGAGACATGTTCCAATGATAGATTGCCTCCTGGATAATTTAGATTGATCATAGATGTTCACCACTTGTTATAATGATAATCTCACTTCAATGGTGTGAGATTAAAAGTCTAGCTTTAATGGTATAAGATGATTTAAACACCATTCTAGTGTTTAAATGCCGGTCAGGAGTCGTTATTATCATTGTAGCGTTTAAATGCCGGTCAGGAGTTGTTATCCCTTTATTATTTCTCCTGCTCTAGTAATTGTCCTACTTTTTCTTTATTAATGAGCATTTTTATGTACAGATTATGCTTTTTATATATCATTGTGCCTCTACAGATAGTGTCTGTGTATTAACTTCTTGAAGATGCCGAGTTGGACATGTCAAATCCATGACCGACGCTGAGATTTGTATCTGTTCCTTTGTTACATAGGAAGTCAATTCATGAGTAGAGTGTTGGATTTTGGTATTCTGTGAGTCCCCCACACCACCACCACAACCCACCTCTGATGAGTCATGCTGTGTCACATCCCAGACCATCCGATCTCCGATGGTGCAATGCTGGATTCATTATTATCATGATATCATCTAGCTTAGACATAAATATCTGATAAGATTGAATTATTTGCAATACATTATTGTTGGTAGGCTTGCTTCTTTGTGAATTTGTTTTGTCTGCTCTTAATAATTATCCTGGAGCCAGAATGTTGTTTGATGAAGGGAGCAGTGGACCCATTTGCTGGAATCAGTTTCATTAATGACTTCAATGCATCAAATTCTCTGTTTCAGGTAACACATCCAGACTTCAAGAAGGCAAAGGAAAAGGTCATGTTTAAGAAGAAAGAAGGGGTACCAGAGGGACTCTACATGTAAGAACTTTGAGTGTCTTCTCTTCTTCAAAATTATGGGTCGTACAATGTATGATGCATATGCATATGCTTTTTGTTTTGGATTCACATCCATTACCGTAACATTACTTCGATTATGTTAAGCCTGTTAACCATGTCTTTCTACTTCGCAATTTGTAGTAATAATATAAACTTGAGTTCGAGCCATGGTTTAACTCTCCTCAGTAAGGTTTTTTCCACCTGCTACAATCCCCTCTGCCCGAATGGTTTCGGCCATAGCCGAAAGCCAACTACAGGTTTCGCTTTGGGAGAAAGTTTAAACCATGGTTTATCTGCTGAGCAAGTGTCTAAGGCTGCATTTGGAACGAGATGGACAGGGCTGCACCAACACCCCCACCGCTCCCCACTAGAGCAGAGATTTCAACCTCTCTGGCAAAACTGGTTCTACGGATCCATCCGTAGACCCGATTACCAAATACTCCAGGCAGACGCTGTGCTTGAGAGCAGCTGGGAGCAGGCAGGGAGCTTTGCCAAACGCAGCGGCTTAAAGCATGATTCCTCCAACTTCATAGAAGGTGACTGAGAGAGTTGTCGGCCATTCAAGGGTTGGCTAACGTGTCGTATTCGCCCATTACTTGTGGACGAATTACTTGAAAAGATGCTCCACGCCAAGACTTATCGTCCAAGCTACTAGGAAAACGAAAAAGGGGACCGACGCTCCTTATAAGCCATCTAAAGTGGACCTCAAATTCATGCGGCGCCACTCGGCATACATCTTTATTCCGTATGGGTCGTCATCATCAGGACTACGCTTGGTCCAAAATTAAGCGAGGTGGATTCCTACAACTTTTAAATAGATTGTTGCATGGCCACATGTTTGATTAATCCAAATAATTCAACTAATAGGTCACATTGACATATTCAGCCAACAAATTACGCTCGTATGACGAGTCTAACCATGAGATTGGTGCACTTTAACTTCAACGGTTAAGAAAATATATATGAACAGCCGTATATTTTAGAATACATAGATTGGATGGTTCCCATCCTCTAATGAATCTATTTTTAGGCCCACTTTAATTTAATATATGATCCTCGGAGCCATAGCACAATAAGTGGATGGGGTCATAAGGTAGTTGTCTGAGGCAGTGGGGAGAATGTGCCCGGGCTCACAGAATGACCTGTGTGCTCATTCATCAGACCACATGTCACGTGACATCACCCAAATCAACTCTCATTTTGGGTTGATCAGTCATGGGGCGTGATTTAAAAAATAATAAATTATATTATAATTTTTTTGCCCTTTGTTGGATGGGACAAAGATAAGGAAACACCTCAAAAATTTGGTGTATTGATTTTCCCCCACTTTGACCACATTTTTAATTGTGGAAAAGTCTTAAAAATAATTTTTCTTTTGAATGGTATCTGATCGACCTTGCCGAAGTTGTGATGCCATCCGATCTTCGTGATGGATGCCACATGACGGTCAACTGATAGTGGGTGGTGCATAATCTCGGGCCTCATTGTTTAAAGCGAGTACTATTACTAAAAGATGTGGCCAATGGTTAATATTAAAGTGGATCGATTGGACGGTTCAAAACTTCCAGTGAGTTTTCGGCTGGCTGCATATTAGAATTAGAATATGAGCTGCCACTTTTGACTTGGATTGTTCAAAACACCTATGCCACACCCGTGGCTTAATAGCATGCGACCGAGGGGGTCCATCTTGTAAGGACTTCTAAGGACCCATTATTATGCCAGAAAGGAAGTTCCAACAGCTCAGCTGCTCAGGTGGTGGGCTCGGGAAGCTGTGACAAGTTGGCCACCAGTTACATAAGGGGGTTGGGATTGCATTTATGCAACGAAATCTGCAAGGTTGGATCGCGATCCAACGGTCTAGCTTTCAGAATTTGAGCTCTTATTTGGTGAGGGTCGTTTTCGTTGGTATAAATGATGGGAGGGTGATTGTATCAAAGCCCCCAGCGTCTACGGCCCTTCTTTCTTTTGTCAGTTTAGGACAAAGATGCCCCTATAACTCCAAAAACTTAAGCTTCATTTAAAATGGTTATAGGGACATGTTAGTACTTTACTTAACTAAAAGGTACGTAAATAAGCTAACTACGGTAGATGCATAAAAAGCTTGGGGCTAAACTTTCTCCAAAGAATGATGACTGGTTATATAGAAAACATACAAAGTAGAGCTCACTGAAGTTCAGGAATGCTTGTGTTTCAAGCTTCAACTAAAGCCTAAAGCCAGGCAGTTGGGGGTCCACTTAGGCCCTGTAGCCCAATGGAAAGTTAATATTGTAATCTCAAGGTCGCAATTTTGGGCTTAACTTTTCTAATGGTAATTAAAATGGGCCCTGTAGCCCAATGGAAAGTTAATATTGTAATCTCAAGATCGCAATTTTGAGCTTAGCTTTTCTATTGGTAATTAAAATGTGGCCACACAAGGTAACGACTACTAAGTCCTATTTTAAAAGATCTAGCACAGAGCCACGGGACTCAATCACCCGCACAAGGCATGGAACTGTGCATCATGCTCACTCTAAGCAATGCATATTTCCATTCTCTTTTAATTTGACTTGTATCTCAAGTTCGATCCGGTGCCAAGCTCTCATGCCATGTGCCGGATCCGGCCACCCGCACAATTGCAATTTCTAACCATTTATTAGTCAGATACCAATTGCAATTACTTAAACTTCAGCTCAAGATACGAAACTCTCAGAGTTGGTATCCCATATCCGTCAAATCCCTGGACCCATATACAGCTGATAATAGTTTTTTTTAAATGAAATGATAAAAAAAAAAGAAAAAAAGATGATAATATTGGCCGATACAACCTATATCATACTAATACCGGTATTGGTACTAATAACAATATTGTTTTTTTACAACAACCAATAAGTATCATTATCGGCCGATACTTGAAAACATGCTTCCGCTACTATGTTACCCCTAAGACTTAGAATTCATGGATAAATGTGAATTTGTAGGTTTAGCAGACCGGGCTAGCCTTTCGTGCCTCTGGTTTGGAACCTCCTAGATTAGGTATGAGCTACCTGTGGCTTCCCACCCGCTCCCACTTGCTCTCAAGTGCAGCGTTCATTTGGAGTGAGTGTGGTAAACACTCGAGGAACTAAAAACGAGTTGATAGCTGCAGTTTTGTCAAAGCTTGCAAAACCCAGTTCTGGCAGGGAGCAGGTAAAAGCCAAGCTGAGGCCCGGTCTATTGATAGAGCCATCCTCTGATCATTAGTACTAAGGACAAGTTTTTTTTTTTTAGCGATAGGGATTAGTTTAAGCACAAATTAGTAAACCTTGCGTCATATACTTAATTAGTGGCTAAGGGGACAAATGCCAGTTCACTTGCCATGTAATATAAGCAACTCAAAATAACTCTTGTTTTGGGTTGATCAATCATAGGACATATATATATATATATATATATATATATATATATATATATATATATATATATATATATATATATATATTATTTTGACTCTTTTGCCTTTCATTTGATGGGTTAAAAATAAGGTAACACCTTAAAACTTTGATGCATTAATTCTCCCCAACTTTAATCACATTTTGAATTGTAAAAAAGTTGTAAAACAATAATTTTTTTTGAATGGGATCTGATCTATCTTACCTAAGTTGCCGAGACACCCGATCGTCTTGATGGATGTCACATGATGGCCAATTGATGGTGGGTGTACAGATTTCTCTGCACCCGAGTGCGGTGCCTCTTAATTAATTAATTAAAAAAAAAGCACTACAAGTCCGAAGGAGGAAGTTCATTCCTCTAAATTCTCTTCTATAATTGAAATCAAATTTCCTATTGAAATGGAAAGGCACATTAGTAATTGCCAAAAGGAAAATTTGCATTTTAGGCCCTATAACTTTGCTTATTTGCATAAATGGCCCTATAATTTGAAACTTTGTAGAATAAGTCAGCTCCAAGTCAAGCTATTTCTACGTCAGCACTTACCTGTTTTTTTTATTATATATATATATATATATATATATATATATATATATATATATATATATATATTTATTTATTTATTTATTTTTCATTATTTTTTTGTCATCCTTTTTCCCTTATTTGATAACTACCACACACCAGTTCTCTCAACCAATTGTAATTATCTAAACTAATCAATTATAGTTATCTAAATCAATTGCAACCCATGTTAAAATTTTAAAATACAAAAGAAAATAAAAAGAAGATTAAAGAAAAAATAAAAAAATAAAAATATAGAACAAACAAGAGCGCCCGCTATCTATCTATCTTAAAATAGTGGCCGCTTTTGTTTGTTCTATATTTCTAGCTTTTTCTTCTCTCTTTAATATTCTTTTTATTTTCTTCTGTATTTAAAATTTTTAACATGAATTACAATTGATTTAGATAACTATAATTGGTTGGTTTAGATAATTACAATTGGTTTAGATAACTGGTTAAACCAATTGTAATTTTCTCAACCAACCAATTGTAATTATCTAAATCAATTGTAACCCATGTTAAAATTCTAAAATACAGAAGAAAATAAAAAGAAGATTAAAGAGAGAAGAAAATGATAGAAATATAGATAGTGATATTGTTCTATATTTCTATTTTTTTCTTTTCTCTTTAGTCTTCTTTTTATATTTAAGAATTTTAACATAGGTTACAATTTGTTTAGACAATCACAATTGGTTGATTTAGATAATTATAATTGGTTGAGATAATTGTTGTGTGATTAGATAAATCAATTATCTCATCCAATTGTAATTATTTAAACCAATCAATTGTAGTTATCTAAATCAATTGTAACCCATGTCAAAATTCTAAAATGCAGAAGAAAATAAAAAGAAAATTAAAGAGAGAAGAAATAGATAGAAATATAGATAGCGGCCCCTATCTTAAGATAGGGGGTCGTTATCTTGTCGCTATCTTAAGATAGCTTAAGATAGCAGCTTAAGATAGTTTGTTCTATATGTCTATCTTTTTCTTCTTTCTTTAATTTTCTTTTTATTTTCTTCTGTATTTTAAAATTTTAACATGGGTAACAATTGGTGGTTGATTTAGATAATTACAATTGATTGAAATAATTGGTGTGTGTTAGTCAAGGATCAAAATTTCGGTCCCCTCCGGAATTGAAACAAAAACCGAAATTTTGATCCTTGGTGTTAGTTATCAAATAAGGTAAAAGGGATGACAAAAAATAATGGAAAATAAATATATAACATTGAAAAAACAGGTAAGTGCTGACATGGAAATGACTTGGCTTGGAGTTGACCTATCTTGTAAAGTTTCAAATTATAAGGCCGTTTCTTCAAATAAATAAACATATAAGACTGAAAATGCAAATTTTCCTTGCTAAAATAATGAAAACAACAAGTGAGGAAAACATAAAAATAAAATAAAATAGCTTTGTTGGGTAATCAAAGTCAAAGATGGGGATAAAAAGAGTGTAAGACTAGAATATGGAAGGGTTAGTTGCACTGCAGTCCCTATGTTTCGTTGATATTATATGCAGGTCCCTATACTTTGCATTATTTAAAATTCATCCAAACCTTTGGATGTCTAGTGCATATGAGCCCCTACACTAACGTGAGGTAATCCAACTACTCTTTTCACTTAACTAGATATGATTTATGTCATGGAAATACCATATTTGCCCTTCCTTTGGACAACTTGGATTGGAGATCATTTTTTACATTATAAAAAAAGCCCGAATGTGGCCGGAATCTATAGGGTTGGGTTTTGGCCTGATTACAATTGGGCTCGACTTTACTTTGTAAGCCTGAACCCAACCCAAACCGGGTTGGGCCAGGTTTAGCCTAAGTCGTTTGATAGCCTTATAATCTTTATTTGCAAGAGAAGCAAAATTTGATATCAATATTTTTTCATAAACTAGTTTGTGAGCAGAAAAAGTTGGTGTGTGACTAAAAATCATATTCGGTAAGAAAAAGTGATATTTGCATAGCAGCCTTCCTCAATAAGCAGTCAAGGGTAAGGCTCTCAATGGACCCAGCCGGGACCAGACCCAACCCAGGTTTAGCATGAATTGACCTGAGTTTTACGAAGCCAAGTCTAGACCAAGGATCAAAATATCGGTTTAGTTTTTGGTTTCGGGCATGATTGAAATCAAAAATTTGATCGAAATTCTAACATTTCGGTGCCCAAATTTTTTTTTTTTAATTTCTTATTTCTTTAAACCAAATTATTGAGGTAGCCAAATATCAGCCAACAATTTCAAATTATCGGCCGATAATTTGCTACCTCTAAAACGAAACCGAGTTTTTGATAATTTTGTTTTGAATAGGACCGAAACTGATGCGTTTCAACCAAAATCTTCAAATTTTGGCATTTGAACCATGATCTAGACTACGTATCCCAACACCCAGCCAAGGCTCGGCCCAATTTCTTTTACATATAAATGTATAATACAAAAAATTTATATAATAATTACACATTTATAATAGGTTTTAGTTGAAGGACATTTTATTAAAATGCCTTATATTAAACCATTGAACTGTTTAATCTTTGGGCATTTCCGTAAAATGCCATAAAAGCTGCTTAGAAAACTATTAGTTTATCGAGATTTCTCATTTCAACAATAAAATTATTAAGAAGCCTCGATTTACACCAACAAAATTGATTAAAAAATATTAACTAAAGAAAAGCCTACAACTCGACTCTGGCCCAACTCGGTCTGCAAGAGCCGTGCTTGGGGTGAATACTTCTAGCTTGTGTTCGGGCCCGATTGAAAAAATCAGAACTCAGTCCAGGTAGGGTTAGATTTAACTTTAGCCCGGCCTATCGAGAGCCCTAGTCAATGGTCCACATAAAATACGATGATGGAGATCATTTTTTGTGCCAATCTGTTCGGACCCTTTGGCCCTTGACCCTACCCAATGGGTCAAGGGTATATACCCCACCCAAAAATTGTGAATATGTTTATAAAAAGGAAGGGCAAATATGGTATTTTTATTACATAAATCATACTTAGTTATGTGAAAAGAGTAATTGGATTACCTTATTTAGTGCAAGGGCTCTTATGCACAAGACATCCAAAGGTTTGAATGAATTTCAAATAATGAAAAATATAACGACCTGCATATAATATCTGAAAAATATAAGGACTTCAGTGCAATTAACCCAATATGGAAAAACGAAGCATTGATAGATTCTCTCACCAGTCAGCGACCACCTCGGAAAGCGACATTACCTAAGTGGAAGTGAACCTACCCACACGCCACTTTTACCTTTTTTATCCTCTTTCGGATAGAAAGAGTCTTTCATCATTACAAAATATTAGTGGAGTTGCCAATCCATACGATTCCTAGAGTTTTGTGTTTTTATGGAATGCATGTCTACTAAAAACCATTTTAGCGATAATAGAGACAGGTTCTTGATCAATATTACCTGAATCACTAGTTCACTCGATTCAAATTGTTCAATTCCCTAACGGTAAGATAAACTTTTAGTTCAATTTAGCTTTACTTGGAAAAATTGATTATTTATTTAAAAGAATGGCTATATATTTCCCAAAATAAGTCATTGATTGGGTGTTAATGAGTCCTCTCTCCTACGGTATTCTGGATAGACCATACAATAGATGAAACACATCATCATTAGTAGTCGCAATCTCAGACTTATGACATTTATGACATTTTTTGGGGGTTAATTTTGCGAGTCTTATTTGTTCGCAAGCCTAAATTATGTTATTCAATAAATGTGTATTACTATTTTTTTATGATCGATCTTTGACCATGTCTCTCCAACAATCTCAGTACATTTGGCATTAGATGATTCAACACATAGAGGTAAAACTGAGATCGGGTGTCTTCATGTCTCACTGTAGTTCCCGGTTTGTATGGTTTTTGTATTGATTTCCGATTGGCAAAGCAGAAGGAAAATAGAATTATTTTGTTTCGGGAATGACTTCCCTTGCCCACTAGGCAACCTGACAATCATTTTCTTTATATCTGGCATTTCCTATCTCAATCATCTTAGGGCATATTTGATAGCATAGAAACTTCAAACATGAAATGAAATCAATTTCCTAATTGATTTCATATGGAAATAAAAAATTTGTTGTTTAATTAAATCATTTGAGGATATGATTTCTATTGAAAATTGATTTCTCTTATGGAGAAGAAATTGAAAAAAGGTTTTTATGTCAAACAATAAAATAATAGCCCTTGTCATTTGAAAAAAATTAGTCTATTTTTTATTTACAAAAATTACTATTGAAATGATGAAAAATTATTAATATATTAGTGATTGCACTTAGGCTGTTGATCACCAATTTGATTTTGTTGCTCATTTAATTGTATGTAAGGTGGATTAACAAAGTATTTCGGTATCATTTATTTGCTGACACAGGTGTTTCCACTTTATATTATATTTATGTGTTATCAATTTCACCCACCTGAAATATTCAAATGATATCTTTTCTAAAAGGAATTGGTGTGTGAAAGTTGAGTTTCTATATGGTCCCACTTAATTCCCTTCTATCTTCCTTATATGCCCTTATACAAAAGCATATGCATAAGGAAACCAAATTTCTTTTCCATTCTGCCCCTAAGTTTCCTCCTTGCAAATTGCTGCTCAATTATCGTTCAATGGGCTATCTGCTGCCAGCGAAACTGAAAAAAAAAAAAAAAAAAATACAAAGAAAAATAAAAATATAATAATAATAAAATAACAAAAAAATCTTCAATAACTAATTTCTGTAAATTAAAAAATTGATAGGGTCAAAAATGCAAATTTCCCCATATGTCCGTAGGGTACCTATCTTGGGCTTCCTATCTTTCCCGCGCTAAATATAACTATGTTAAACAATTTAAACATAGGCAAACAAGACAGAAAATACCCATAAATAATACACAAACCAAATTAATTACAAGTTATACTGATAACTGAGAACGCAAAATAAGACAAAACAAATACATTTCTCAAAGTGCACAGGAATTAGTAAATAGGACCTCACTCAATTGCTGGTACTTGGTAGCCGAAACGTCCAAATTCTAATGCTCTCTCACATATAGCCTTTTTCAGGCTTTTTCGCTACAGTGGTAACCGCGAAGATCCACGAGTCTCAGATGCATAAGCTTTGTGTCCCCATCACCAATGACACGATTACTCAATCCGGAAATGGACGGTCTTAGATTCCAGACGAGTACCCATATGAAGTAAACCACATCACTCTCTCTTTCTCTCTCTCTCTCTCAGGTTGCAATAGCGTGTTCATCTCGGAGTTCAAAATACAAAAATGCCCGTGACGGATTAGGCCTATTTGTCAAACACGTTCACTGACATCCGTAACAACGCGGAACACCAAATCAACACCCTCAGATAAACAAAAAATAATTAAATAAATCAAGCGTAGAGCACCTGAGAATTAGACGGAGCAAAATCCGCAAACACCTTAGGAGCCGCCACGACCTCCCACTCCACCCATAATTCCTCTTTTGTCCCTACCTTTTTCCCAAATACCCTCCCAACAGCAACATCTAAACCGCACGATACCACATAGATGCACCCCTCTACAGCACTAACAACAAACGGCTTCTGCAGAACCGTAGGCAAACCCCCACCACCCACATACTGCCACGTGTCCATCTCGGGTAAATAAACCTTAATCCTCGAATCTCCAAACTCCGCTATCACAAAAAGTCTACCGTCCAATACCACGCTGACACCTGTCCACCCATCTCTCATGCCGGCACTCATATCTTCCCAAGCATCACGCTCAGCATCGTATACAATCCCCCTCGGCGAGAAGCTAAATGGCCACGTCCACCCCTCCGTCACGTACAACTTATCCTTTAAAACAGCCGCGTCATATCGTGTCATCCCAGTGCGCATTTTAGCAACCGGCGCCCATTTATCCTCCTCCGGATCGTAACGCTCCACTGCTGAGATCGTATCGGAAATACCGGCACCGCTACCACCTGCGGCGTAGATCTTGCCTCCGATACTTCCGGCCGCGAAAAACGACCGTGCAGTTAGCATAGGGGAATTGTAGGACCACGAGTTTGACGAGGCTTTGTACGAAATTAGGGTTTCTAGAGGCGATTCGGTGTCGGATCTCATGCCGCCGATCACGAAGAGCTCGCCGCGGCGGGGGTTCGCCGCGCAAGCGAAGCCCGGCGGGCACACTGGTTTTGAGCAGGGCATTGGCGGGAGAACGAACCAGCTGCCGGATCGAGGGTCGAAGGATTGCCACTGGATCTTGGCTGTTGATTTGTGGAAGGCGAAGACAAAGAGATAAGGGAGGGAAAGGGATAAGGTCTTTTTCGAGATGAGAAAGTTAGGGCTTAATATGGCTTTGTTCCACGAAGAAGAGACCGATCGAACCAGGTTTTGGTACGGATAAGGGAGGTGAAGGAGACAGTGTTCTGCGATTTCGTCTGGTAATCCGGGAATCATGGGATCATGAGTTTCGGGTTTTTCTGATTGGGAGAAGGTCATTTTCGTAATTACTGTAAAAATTGGGTTCGATTAGAAGAAGAAGACCAAGCAGCTCTCTTTCTGCTCTTTAAAACAGGCACCCAAGAAGAAGACAAAGAAGATGGAAAAAAAAAAAAAAAAAATCGAATCTCGAGGATTCTCCTCACCACCGTCAGATCTAGGGCTAATTTTTTATTAATTTTTTGGGCCGCGGAATTTTTAGAAGGCAGATCGAGGGCCCCCGACGACGTGGACGGAAAATTGAAACCGATGAAAGAAAGAAATAAAAAGGAAAAGATGTATACCGAGGTAAGATGCTGACGTGGAGAGCGGAGCCAATCGAATTCCGCAGGAAACGAGAGGAACCGGTGGCCGGAATCGAAAGTGAAAGTGATGGAGAAAGGATTTTTGTTGGGTTGCAGGAAGAGAAAGAGGCCAAAATAGTCTTCTTCGTCGAGTGAGGTTTCGGGGCTTTTGTTTAGACTTGCAAATATAATAAAAAAATTGTCGGGTTTTGGTGTTTTTATATATTGGGTTCAGCCGTCACATCAATGCGTCAGAGTCCGGTCCGGGCTCTTACACACTTGCACAACAGGTTACGTGAGTATTTATAGACATGTCAGTAGATATTTTTAAGATAAATTGTTACGGAAAGTATCACTTATTGGTCTCTTATAGTTTTTCGAAATATGTATGAGATTGGAAGGTGCGACTGAAATTTCGGGTTTCCATTTGAATATTTTGGGATATCTGGTTATCGATTTGATTTCCCATTTTAGGTTATCTAACCCGACTCCGAACCTATAAGCAACCGAGGGTTGCTAAGTGTAAACAAAGAAATGGTTCTTTATAATAAATAATTTTGGTTGATTTATGGTTTAATAGGTATTTTTTGTGGATTTGAATTGATTTCTTGATTGATGGGGTTTTTTTAATTTAAATGGTCTTTGAGTTGTGATACGTATTTTTTGATATGATGTTATGCATTTTAATTGAATTGGGTTATTTGTTGATGAGTTTTTTTATATGCCGATTTGCCAAATTAGAAATCAGCAAATCCCTAATTATTGGTTCAGTTTGTCAATCTAGAAATCGTTAGTTATTGGTTTGGTTTCGAATTAACATGAAAATCAACCCGAATTGACTCGATGATATGATCACACCCCTAGTTACTGTGGAGGTTTGCGATCATTCACCACTAACTAGACCTTTTTAAAGAACAAGGCTTGACTGTCCTAAATTATGGCCAAGCCGCATATAATTATAGCAAATTAATTTAATAAAATAATTGTTAATATTAGAATCCATCGTTGATTCAAAGATCACATTTATTAAAGCATTTGAATGGTCCCTGTTGTAGTTTAATAGAAGATTGACAATATTGTAACCTATGTCATAGCTTCTAGGCCAGCTTACTTAAAAATAAATAAAGTTCAACCAATCCTCTCTCAAATTTGGACCTACGAGATGGCATGGCCATGGCCACTAAGATCAACTGAACCTAGGAGGTGGCATGGCGAGCAAGGTCAACCGATGAGATGGCATGGCGAGTAGCCGTTCCTATGAGGAGAGTTTGGAATACAAATTTTGGAATAAGAAATAGCTGGTAATAAGAAATAGCTGGTAACAGGTACTTGACTTGAGCAGTGATGCTTTTGGTGTTTTAGTTATTTGGACCTTTCATGTGTTTTGTGTGATTTGATCCTATAATCTCATGATAAATGGGACAAAAACACATGACAGGTCGCTTTTGGTGATTAGGTTATGTCGACCTTTCATGTATTTTGTGTTATTTGATCCTATAATCTCATGATATATGGTACAAAAACACATGACAGGTCGTGTGTGTATATATATATATATATATATATATATATATATATATATATATATAGGGAGCCGGTTAGGTCTTTCAATGGAGCTCCAAGTGGCATCCAAAATATTGTTTGGATGTCACGTGGAGCACAAGTGAACGGTATAGATCAATATTAAAAAAAAATAATAATAAAAAATATTTTAAACCCACAAGTCAAAGTTTGACAGGTTTCATTGGTTCATATTTCACGATTCAAAAATCACACGGTGGAGATGAGTTTTCAATTTTTTTTTTAAAGATAATCTAAGCAATGCACCCGAGCTCTATGTAGCATCGAAACAATATGTTTGCTGTCACGTGGAGCTCCATGTGACATCGAAATAATATGTTTGCTTTCACGTGGAGCTCCATGTGGAAGCTTAGAGGACGGTGACCGTCCTCCCATGGAGGACGGAGGCCAGAGGCCTTTTCCATATATATATATATATATATATATATATATATATATATATATATATATATATATATATAAAGGATGTTTGGTACTCATTAATTTTAGATGATGTTTGAATACTTTGATCTAAAGGATGAGATCTATTTTAGTCCCACTCTGTTGCAGTAAATAATTTTTTTTTTATCATGATACTCCAATCAAACAACCTTTAGGCCATGTTCGAATAGCCGGGAACGCTTGGAAACCGAGTTTTCAATTGGAAAGTGCATTTTTTCATTTGTTCCCGAGTGATTCCTACATTCGGCTATGTAGGTGGGATCCATGACTTTCCTGACCATTCTCAAGTTTCAGCCCCTTTCTGATTTCTGAGAAACTCTATTTCTGACTCCCATTGTGTATGTATCTCTCAGTCATATACAACATATAAAAGCCATTAAAAATCAACAAAAACTCCAACGACGATTTCTAATGAGGCAGTTGAGTATGGTGAGTGTTGGGGTTGATGGCGAAGAGAGGGTTTGAATTAGGGTTTGGGGGTTCTTCAGGGTATGGATGAGATTTGGGGAGTTGAGGAGGATAAAATTGAAAATGAAGCTTTAGAGGGTGTGGTTTGGGGTGAGAGAGGGGTTTTGGGGTAGGTGCGGTTGCCGGAGTCTAACCATCATTGGATTGACATCGGTCAAAGGTGTAATCGGAGGAGAGAATCACGGGATTGGATATTATTTCTAGAGATATGGGGCACTTGAAATCGTCCGGTGGTGGTGATGCCATGTCAGCTTCTTCTTCTTCTTCTTGTTCTTCTTGGCTGCAGAGGAGAGAGAGAGAGAGAGAGAGAGAGAGAGAGAGAGAGAGAGAGAGAGAATGAGGGGATTGTGAGTTTATATATGTAGGTTTAGAGAACCTTTGAACCCACCCACCAAACCTTTAAATCCACCCACGCTTAAACACATTGATTATATTGAATCGAACAATGGATATTGTTTATCATCCCGATCTTTCACACAATGGATCTTGAGAACATGATCGTACCATCAGACGATTGGTTTTTTATTTCATGTGTACATGCCCAAAAAATTGACGTTAAAATCAGTTTTGAACGTGCACATGATGTTAAGGTCATTTTTCTGAGATGTGTGCTACGAGAAATTAAACACTAACCGTCTGATACTAGGCCCATGATCTCAAGATCTATCTTGTTAAAGATTGGGAGGATAAACGATCTCCATCATCTGATTCTACCAAGTCAATGTGTTTAAGTGTGGGTGAATTCAATGATTTGGTGGGTGGATTTAAAAGTACTCAGTTTTACTTTTAATGACACCTACAACTCTTGTTGGGCACCTACACCCATAATTAATGATCGTTTTAAATCAGAAGATGGAGATCGCTTTCGCTCCAATCTTCCATACAAGGGATCTCCAATCAGACGATCAATTTTCAATTCTGAATGCCACAGATCCCGAAAACATGGTCCTAAAGTCACTTTTGCGCATGATGTGTGACATGCGATTTTAGGACCACTTTTTGGGATATGTGACATGTGGAATCGAAAATTGACGTATGACAGTACGTTAATAGCATCAAGATTTCTTATGTGCAAAATTGGGGTGAAACACGATCTTCATCCTCTAATTTAAAGCAATCAATGATGTTGGGTTCTATTAAAGGTACCTATTTTTAATAAGTACAATCCATGCATCCAATCTTTGTGAGCACCCACGCTGAAATGCATTGACTGCATTTAATTAGATGATGTAGATCGTTTATCATCCCAATCTTTTTCAAGATGAATCTTGATATCATGAGCATGCCATCCAATTGTCCGTGTTTGACATCGCATGACACATATCCCAGCAAGGGTGAAAAAATATGAACTGATACTCATTACACCCAAGCCTGATTTTAGGGTCAATTTTTTAGGATGGGTGTTGCGTGAAATAAAAAAACGAACCGTTTGATCGTATGCTCATGATATAAAAACTCATTGTGAAAAAAAATTGACGAAAAATGATCCCGATCGTCAGATTCAAAGCATGTATTTAATGAGTTTCAGAGTGGGTGAACTCAAATTTCATGGGTGAATTTAAAGAAGGGTTGTCAATAGGCCGGATCATGGCCTGACCCTAACTTGCACGCCAAGGGGTCTGCGATCCCAACCATAGGCGTAAACTCAACCCAAGCGATATAAAATGAAAGGAGGCAATCGGGTAGTATAATTGTAAGAATTTTTTTTGCACAATTGCACCGATGGAAGTGTTCAACTTCTCATGGATCGTGTATCGGCCAAAAATAACCTTCAAATATTTACAACATAGTATCGGATGCTCTACCGTCATTCTTACGGTTATATGATGTCCCTAAAGTAGACTGATTATGTATTTTTCTAGATTAATTAAAAGAACACAAGAAATCCTTCGTTTCTGTAAAATGTCAGAAATCAGAGTTTTTCTGAAGCCTAAAAGAACACACTTGGGGAAAGCCAAGAATCTGAGTTTGCAAGAAATCTGCAAGAAACAGAGTTGCCAGAAATCTTAGCTTTTTTGAGATAACTGGGAAAATACTCAAAAATAACCTTATGGTTTGATTTAAAGTGATCAAAAGTAATCTAAACCTACATGTGCTTTGGATATATTGGAACCAATTTAACTCTACATAAAGTTTGACTATTTTGACCCAAATGATTTTTATTTCACTTTTCATCCACATATTTTACACACAAGATTTTTATATTATGACATGCTAATTAAACGGTACATATTAAGGTTTCATTTGGCATATCCCTGAAGATGACTCCAGTATCAAGTCACCTAACAAAATCTCCAATGGGGTATACCATTTTTTCTTTTATTATGTGGCAAATTTGGGATATCATGCCCTCCAAGTATATATCTCAAATTTATTAGTTTATTATATGTGTAAATTTTGGGATGTAGCATTCTAAGACATGGTACACTCTAATTATGTATTTTTAAAAAAATTAATAAAATATAGGATAATCATTTGAGAGCACCACACTTCTCACACATCTCAAATTAGAGTCATTATTCAGCGACATCATATTTAGGATACGCCATGCTATAACACTCCAGGTGCTTAGCTAATACTAGCTTATTAGTTAACTAAAAAAGATAGTATTATGTAACCAACCCAATACCATTGCTCTTGTTACTTGGTGGAACCATCATGTATATTGTTTAAACTTTGAATAATTAAAACAAAAAAGTTCTTGTTGTCTAATTTAACCTGATCCAATCAGGTTGAATATTGAGTTTAACAACATTTGAAGCCCTTGGAAGTAGGAGAATCTTGATTGCAAGTCATCTTATAGAAATAAAAAATCATGAAAGTCAAGAGTATCCTATTTCTAAGGGCTTCAGAGGTGATTGAACTTGAAATTCAGTTCTACTTAATTGAACTTGACCATTGCCTGATTTAGTGCTACTTAAAGTTAACTCTATGTTGAATTTTTTACTATTATCAAAAAAAAAAAAAAAAATTTTAGACCACATTTAATCATTTATACAGAAGATCTTTAGATATAAAATGATTCCTTAAGAAATTATGGCAATAAAAAAAAATACACATAATTAGCAAAATTCAAATACAAGATTTATGTGATTCAATAATTTACTTACATCCATAAGTGATGCTAAGTCATTTCACTAATCTATGAAAATTAGGGTTACAAAACTCTCAGATTTCACCTCGCTCAATGCAAAAAATAAAGGTTCTTTCAATATAACTCTAATCTATAATTAAAGTTTATATCTAGTTCAACCTGCATAGCTACGATTGGGTGTACAATCCATCATGTTGATCAGAATCATCAACAAAATTTAAGGCATAATCTCAACAATTCCAAATGTCAACCATTTCGTAAAGTAACCTAAGCACAAAGTCTGAAAATTTTCTAAGTCCATTATATGTTGCCCCATGGAAGAAAATCGTGGACCTGCCACTTGTATAAATATATTTTTTTAGTAGTTGATATGGCATATATTTTGCTTAGTAGGAGTGTCCAAAGAAGATATTTATAACTTTCTAAAACCATATGTGTTTAACAATGGATCTTTTGAAGAATTATTAATACAATAATTGTGGTGAGGTGACGATGAAGAATAGTCACCGTTGGCGTGAGGAGGTAAGTCATGGGGCGCCGATTTAGTGCTTCTCGAATCGGGTGCAAGGCTAATGGACCTACCTACTCCATGTTAAGTTATCGGGAAATTTTCAAAATCGATCCTCTCACATTCACATTTTCTATAGTTTAACTTTTTACCAAACCGACTAGCTCTAAGCACAGTCGACGCTCACCTTTATGAATTACCGCAATTGCTCTCAAGGTAATAAATTGCGGTAAAAAATGAGGGCTAAGCATTACGTTTGAAGGCGGTGATGTTTCGTTGTTTTATTTTTAAGCTATTAAATCTGTTATAAGTTCAAAATTTTCTTCACTATTGCTTTATTATCTACCACTATTAGAAAGATGCTAAACAACAACATATGATGTCCACTTAGGTAATATCGCCCTCTTAACGGTGAATCTGACAGGCTCTTTAAAGTGGTAAAAAAGCATCTAACCAACTCCTCTCTCATGTACATAAAAGAATATATTGATAATTTTAAATATAAATATAAGAACGATGATGATTGGTTATTCAAGCAATGATGATTGTTTATCAGATCGGTGGCGATTTTTTATTAAAGCGATGACGATTCATTATTTAAACTTATCATTAAATTTAATTGTTGACTTTAAAGAATCATATGATAGAGATTATGTTTTGTGTCAACCTTTGGCACCATCGATCTTTATATTGTGGCCTTCAAATCAGACAGTATAGATGTTGCTTCACATCTAGTAAATATAAAAAAGTGCAAATTTTTATAATTTTAAATTATATAGAACGATAAAAAGTGTAAGAAAGGTATTTGAGACTTTTTGTGCTAATTGGAATTGGCTCGACTTCAAACAGGTCGGTTTGGTGAAAGGTGAAATTATAAGATCTCTGACAGAAAAGATGAATTTGATTGGATCGATTCTGAAAATTTCCCTAAATTATTTGTTTATAGATAGAGCTATAATTTTAGTTTCTCTTTGGCTAAACTCTACAACCATACTATACAATTCAATCCACAAGGAATACTTAGTTGTATTTTTTTCTTGGGCCAGCCTCAGGCCTTTGAAAATTTGATTAACAAGGGGGCCCATTTTGGGCCCAAGATTAAGGGGCCCAAAGCCGCCGCCTCTTCTGCCTATGCTAAGGGCTGGCCCTGCTGCCCAAATACAAAATTGGGCCAGGCTAAGCATGGATGCAATAGGCTCGAGCTTTTTATTTAATCCCAAATGCGACTTGAATTGGGTTTAGACTCGGTCGCATTCAAACAAGCCTGGCCTTTAATTTTCCCTTAATATAATCAAGCTTGTCTGGGTCGGGCTGTGATCAGGTCAATTAATTTTTCCTTAAAAATTACGCCCGAATTAGACCGGAATGCCAAATTGGTTTGGGCTCGGCATGGGTGGATTAAGGCTCTGGCTTTTATTGAGCCTAGTTTTGACCGAAGCTGGGTCCAGTCGGGCTCAACTCAGACTAAATCCGACCCATTGACAACCTTATTTTTATAAAGCGCTAGTGTTGATTAGCTGTAAAAGCGCACGAGGTTCTTTTCATCATGTGGTTCAACAATAAACGAGGATGAGGTAATTCTCTTGTTTGGATAACATACATTTCACGTGTTCCATCACCTGGTAACAACTATTTCTATTTTGAGGTCACGTTTTATGTTTAGGCCTCAAGCTGTAGCTATCACACTCTTCAACCTGTTGTGTTGTTTCACAGTGGTTTTTCTGAAGTCTTCGGTAATCAGTAGTCTTTCTCTACTTCTCTATTAAGTGTGGGCTTTTTTTTCTTTTTTTTTTATGACTTAGATAAGGGAGCCATTATTTGCACACGATTTTTAAGTGATTACACCATTTTGTACAGAATTTTAAAGAAAGACTTGTAAGTTTGGTGGCCTCTATTATGTAAAAACACCATTTAAGTCGTTTGATTTGAAGGCCATAATTTAAATATATCAATTGCAAAAGATTAGAATAAAATATAATTTTTACCATTAGATTAAATGGAGTTAAAAGCTATTATATAATTCAACATTTGACTACAATAGATCATATGATAAGTACCGTGTTTTGCTCCAATTTTATGTTCCAGAGATTTATTGATCATGAATATCAAATCACGGTCCATATTGCATTTTTACATATCAAATGTCCCTAAAATACCAAGTCTTCTTTAAATTCAGTGCAATCACTTGAAAACCATGTGCAAGTAATGGCTCCCTTAGGATAATCACAAGCTTATGCTTGACTAATCCCTATGGAATGCCCTCGCCCCCACCATATAACGAGTATTTCACGATTTACACACCCTATAGGGTATCCTGTATCACTGAAGGGAGATGCCAAGACTCAATTTCATGACCTATTGGTAACAACCAAAATCCCCTACCAACTGCACCAACTCCAAAACTCCTGTTGGTCTATTAAGTGTGGACTTAATGTATGGTTTGTCTATGGTATGTGGGTGCTTTTGTCAGCATCATTTGAGTTGGCATTGGGCGTGCCAGGTGACTTTGTTCCCGGGTTTTGAGACACGTGCCTTATATTATATATATCACACACTAAAAGAAAAAGACTATTAGTGGCAATCATAAATTGTCACTATTAACAAAAAAAATGCCGCTAATACTCTTGTCGTTAATAGTGTTAATAGTTTTTTTTATTAATAGCGGCACTTTTTGGCTGAAAAATCTGTCGCATATAATCTTATATTTTATAATGACATGATTTTAGACTTTGAACAAAAAGTTTTATTTTGTTGTAGATTGGGATAACAAAAACATTGCTATCATGTTATTCAAATAGAAATTAACAGATAGTGACAAAGACACTAAGGAAAGTGGAGGTTGTAGCTCTAACTTTTATTGCAGCCTCCTTTTAATGTGTTAGTATTAGGTATTAGGAACCTAACTGAGGCACTTAGTACTTAGGTCACTTTTTGGAGTGTGTGCCACATAAAACCTATCATATGTTGGATGTAATTTGACATCCTATTATATATATAAAAAAAAAAAAAAAAAAAAAAAAAGGCAAAAAAAAAAAAACAAGTGGTCCAATGCCATCTAAAAATAATGATATATTCAATTTACATGATAGCCATCATTTTAAATTGTATTTGACTGCTTTGATACCAAAAGATGGGATAAGGCTACGGTGATGATATCAAAAAATAAATTATTTTTTATTTAAATCTTTTACAATAAAGATCTTTACATCATGATGCACCATTTGACGGTACATACTAGTTCCACATGGCAATCTAAAGAAGTTACCGAAGTATCTATAATTATAAGAGTCAGAGGGGCCTTTGAATCACAATATGAAATAAACCTTAAAATATTTTTCTATCTCAATCTTTTACATCACAAATCATTCATTAATTTATGATTTTCAAATCTCTCGAGGCACTCAATCCAACTGTTGATAAAAAATGGTATTAATAATGACTCCGAGACACTTAGTGCACTACGCTATCTTAAAGAAAATAGACGCTCCCACTCCGTCGAATAAACGAAAATGCAATAGGGTCTCAAGCGAATCTGCCTTTAGGATACAACAGAGATCGATCTTGTCAAGAACCATGTGTTTTTTTCTATATTGCACTTTCTAGAGAAAGAACAATTTTCTGATATATAAAAATATCCTTAAAAAATAAGAATATAAGAGAAAAAAGGATAAATAAATATTATTTTTGTTGCGTCTTTTAACCCGAATATCTCTATTTATAGAGAAAATCTTGAAAGATTTTGTCTTTTCACCGTGAAGAGATTTGTGTCTTTTCAAATATTATAAAGAGATAAAATCGATTCACTTGTGTCTTTTCAGATTTACGGTGAAGAGATGTCAGACTTATCGATTCACTTATGTCTTTTCAGAATTACGGTGAAGAGACTCCAGAATTGTGTCTTTTCAACTAACGGTAAAAAGATAAATCAAAATTTTAAAACGACAATTTGGAGAGAAACTATTTACAAGTTTGCCATTGAATTATTTTACAAGTTTGTTATTGAATTATTAATGATAATATAACTTAAATTTTGAAACACAAAAATATATATTACTATCATAATATATATAGCATTCACGTTACAAGATATATGTATGAAATTTAACACTATAAGGATGGCTAATAGGTAACATACCTTTGTACATTTTCAATGGTCACAGAGTAGTTTCTTATCTCGTTGAACTTACGATTTTGGATCTTCAACTCTACTCAGTTGAAGTTCAACTACTGTGCCTTTAAGGATATTGGTCTTAGGCCCATCCCCCTCGATGTTTTTAATATTGTATTTTTGGATAATATTTTTGTAAGCTTCGAAGCCACTCTGCTTCTTTTGCTCCTGCAAATAATATTATTTACTCTGATTTCATACTTGAATCAAAAAGACATATTTGTTTCTAGACAGGCCCCCACGATACAACTCCTCCTACCAAACTAAATATTCATCCGCTTGTGGATTTTGAATCAGAGGAGTCAGAAATTTAAGTAACATCAATAAACCCCTCTAAGAGTTCAAATTTGTCACTATATTGTAACTATAATGCATAATTCCTTTCAAGTATTTTAATGCCCTACGAATAGCTTCCCAATGTTCCAACCCTGGGTTGCTAGTCTACTCAATACTCCCACTATATATGTTATATTAGGTCTAGCATACTTCATTAAATACATAAGACTTCTATCTTAGTGATGATAAATTATAATTCTTAAATTTGTTCAAGAATCGATATATCTCCAACCATTATCAAAATATTAGAGACTAGAAAAGCCTTTGTACTTGTATCCTCAATTAGATGCTTCTTTGCTAATGAATATTAAAATCTTTAGTTATCGTGCACTTATAGAATGTGTTGAATAACTTATCGTTCAATGTATTGAGGATGTGGTCCTAACAATCCTGATCATCTTTCAATCATTTGAGTCAAGCATTCGATCCTCCACTAATCGTACTTCCCGTTGTTTCCGCTTTTACTGTCATCTTTTAAAATTTGACCCGTCAAATCGGCCAAGTTTGATGAGATCTAGATTTATGAACTTTATGCTATGAGCCATTAAAATGATCTATTATCTTTAAATTATTGATAAAAAATAGTATTGATTATGGCTCCGAGGCACGTAGCTCACTACATTATCTTAAAGATAATAGACGCCCTCACTCCGTCGGATAAACAAATATGCAATAGAGTTTCAAGTGAATATGCCTTCAGGATATAACAGAGCCCGCTCTTGCCAAGAACTGTGCGTTCTTTTCTAGATTGCACTTTCTAGAAAAAGAACCTGCCACACAGATTTTTTTATAAACAAAAATATTTTTAAAAAATAAGAATATAAGAGAAAAAAAGATAAATAGATATTATTTATGTTGTGTCTTTTAACCCGGATCTAATATCTATTTATAGAGAAAATCTTGAAAGATTGTGTCTTTTCACCATTAAGAGATTTGTGTCTTTTTAGATAACTATAAAGAGATAAAATGGTATGTCTTTTCAGATTTACGGTGAAGAGATGTCAGACTTGTCGATTTACTTGTGTATTTTCAGAATTACGGTGAAGAGACGTCAGACTTGTGTCTTTATAACTAACGGTAAAAAGATAAATCAAAACTTTGAAAAAACACTTTGAAGAGAAAATATTTACAAGTTTTCCATTGAATTATTAATGATAATATAACATTAATTTTAAAACACGAAAATATATATTACTATCCTAATATATATAACATTAACAACATATTCATCTTCATCCGTGTCTAGTATTTTTTTTTTATATACATAAGTCGGGCTAAAAACTTGCGACCTTTAGGTTGCAATATTATCTACTTTGATTGTGGTATAGGCCAAAACTTTATCAAGTTTGTATAGCCTACTAATAAAAATACGGTAGACGTAGTTTGTTTTTGCCATAAATCCGCAAACAGTTGAATAATGGGACAGTATTAGGCTTGAATCCAACATCCAAGTATCAACGAAGACAAAATTCTCTCCTCTCTGAGAGTTCCTCCTCTTCTTTGTAAGAGTCTTTCTCCTCTTCTGTGTAAGAGTCTTTCCCCCCATTGTAAGAGTCATTCGTAAATCCTCTACCTTTTTTCGACTTACCCTTCCTGTTGCCATCTCCCTTGGTTTTGTCCTCATGGGGGATTCTATTGATATTGTCATGAAGGAGTTAATTACAAAACTCAAACTTACTTTGACGGAACAAGAGGAACTGGTGGCTAGTCTGAATGATATTACAGATTCCTCTGGTTTATGCCTTCTTGGAAAAATCCTCAGTCCTAGAAGAATCCATTCAGAGGCCCATAAGTCTACAATAGGAAGGATCTAGAACATCAAAATGGGTCTTAAAATTAAGGAAATGAAAGAGAACACTTTTCTTTTCCATTTCCCTGACGAAGCAAATCTTTGTCGTGTTAGGAGGTTGGGTCCTTTGATTTTTGATATTGATAGATTTCTCTACAGATAAATCAATTGAAGAATTTGTCTTCTCCCATGCCACTTTTTGGGTTAGAATTCACCGATTGTCACTCGGTGCAATGAATAAACAGGTCGGGGAGAGAATAACAAATACTATTGGCCTTGCTAAAAAGATTGACACAGGCGAGTATGGAACTAGCAGGGATTCATCTTTATGGGTCAGAACAAGCATCGATATTACAAAACCAATTCGTCGAGGTATGCATTTTAAATTGGGTAACACACCTACAAAATGGATTCGTTTCCAATGTGAACGTCTTCCGACTTTTTGCAATTTTGTGGTAATCATTGGCCATACACACAAGGAGTGCCTTTCTCATCATTCTGACGGTGAAGATATAGAATCAAACTTCTAATACGGTTCGTGATTGAGATTCCCATATTAGCAACGTAATTGAAATAATTATGGCCCATCCCGTCAAAACTCTCATGAAAGGGTTATGGACAAGAGTCATTTCCCTGTTCCTGGGTTGTCCTCTCATGTGGAGCCGGTGCTCACGACGGAGGAGACGAAAGCTAGAATATCCATGAAATCTATTGGAAAGATGGAATCTGCTCGTACAAAGGAAGCCCCAGAAATCCATGGCGTTCACAATATAGAGCCATCGGAACGGATTCGGCAAAAAGCAAAGTGAACTTACTAAACAAACACCAATATGTTGAATCAGAATCCACACGATCTACCTCAACTCCCTTGCCTCACATGTCTCCAACCCATCCAATAGAACCCTCCCTTTTAATAACTTCCTTGCCTCACTCGTCACCAACTCATCCAATAGAACCTCCCCTTTTAATAACCCCCCCAGATGATTGCGGTAATAAAAATGGCGAAACTAGAGAGATGGTTATAATGATCTCTCCCACTACAGCTGAAAATAATTCCTCAATTAAGACCCGGCCCAACAACAACCCACTGGCCCTGCCTGATCCACATTCAAAACCTGCTAAAAAACATAACATTGTATCCCATCTAAACTCGACCAATTATGAGGAAAACTTGCCTAATCCGTGTGATCCAACCCAACCAAAGAACACCCAAACCAACCTATCTGGTTCAAAGTCTCCACCCAAGCCCGATCATAACCTATCTCGCATTCATCCCTACCTGGTCGTGGAAAATCGAAAGATCATATCTGGTGAATCAAAATCTACACCCACTGAAGCTCATAGAATTCGTCTCTCTTCTAAACCAGATGTAGAAAAAGAAGTTCAAAAAATCTCAAAGAAAAGGAGTAGAAGTTCAGATGTTTCTCCAGTTGAAGATGATGATGTTCTTATATCGGCGATGGTATGCAACCATCGCCAGAAACAATGAAAATTCTAAGTTGGAACTATCAAGGGCTTGGGAATCCTCAGACAGTTCGTGCGCTCCGGCTTATACAGTGGAACGAAGATCCTGAATTCATCTTTCTGATGGAGACAAAGTTAAGTACTAAGCGGATGGAATTGGTAAAACAAAAAATTGGATTTCAAAACGGTGTTTTTGTGGATTCGGTGGGCAGATCAGGTGGCTTGGAATTTTTATGGAATGAAAGTTATAGTATAGAATTTCAAAGTTTATCTAAAAACCACATCGATGATTTTGTCATGGCGGACCAAGAGAGACCCGAATGGAGAATTATGGGCTTTTATGGTGCCCCAGAAAGCCACTATCGTGCGAACACATGGGATCTTCTTGACACGGTCGGAAGATGAATTGATCTCCCCTAGGTGTGCTTGGGCAACTTCAATAAAGTTCTCTTCCAGCATGAAAAAAGAGGAGATAATCCTAAACCCCAAGCTAATCTAAATTCCTTTCGTAATGTGGTGAACCAAAGTTAATTGCAAGATCTTGGATTCTTGGGCTATAAATATACTTGGTCAAATAAACAAAAGGGTAATGATCTTATTGAGGAAAGACTCGACAGAGCCTTCGCAAATATCAATTGGTTACAGCTCTTTCCTATGGCTACTGTTTCACATCTTGTTTCCTCAAGATCGGATCATTTACCCATAGTGGTATCTGATATGGGAAAGAATGTGGAGAAGAGAAGAGGGCTGAAAATATTCCGTTTTGAAGCTATGTGGGCTCGGGCCGAGGAATGTGAAAGTGATATTCGAAACAATTGGAACAATCCCATTGCGCCTCTCTCTAATGGGAACCTATGTGATAAAATATTAATGGTGGCAAAAAATTTAACCATATAGAGCAGAAATACATTTGGGCACATTCATGCGAGAATCGAAAAGTTACAACAACAAATCAAAGCCGAAATGAGTGGGGAGCAGCGGATGCAAATCATTACGAACCTAAAGAGAGAAATAGATGACCTTTTGCTCAAGGAAGAAACAATGTGAAAGCAAAGATCAAAGGACCTTTGGCTAAAAGAAGGAGATAAAAACACCAAGTTCTTTCACTCAGCAGCATCTCAAAGGAGGAAAACTAATCGGATTGTGGGTCTATTTAATGAAAACGATTATTGGCAAACCACAAGGGCTGATATTGAGAATATTGTATTCACATATTTCTCAAGCTTGTTCAAGTCGTCGAACCCGACACAGATTGATGAGGCCATCCATAATCTTGGTGAAAAAGTGAGTGCTGAAAAAACCCGTGGCTTAGTCGTGACTTCTCGACAAAGGAAGTTCGTAATGCTCTCTTCCAAATGAAAACCTTCAAATCTCCGGGACCTGATGGTATGCTCCCTCTCTTCTTCTAAAATTACTGGAATATCGTTGGCCCATTGGTTACAAATTTTACACTCAATTATTTAAATGGTAGCATGGATTTATCTTTAGCCAACTCTACCCATGTTGTTTTGATACCCAAAATTAAAAATCTAAAAAATCTTTCCCAATTTTGGCCTATTAGTTTGTACAATGTTATTTATAAAATTATTGCCAAAGCACTTACTAACCGTTTGAAAGTGATCCTCCCAAATCTTATTTCAAAAAATCAAAGCGCCTTTGTTTCTGGTCGATTAATTACTGATAATTCCCTGTTGTCCTATGAAATTGCTCACTTTTTAAAAAACAAAAGGAGGGGAAAGAAGGGATGGTGCTCTTTAAAATTGGACATGAGTAAGGCATATGATCGAGTTGAATTGTCTTTTCTTGAAAAAATCCTACTCAAATTGGGCTTTAATCTCAAATGGGTTACCCTCCTCATGGGATGTGTCAAATCGGTTTCTTTTAAATTTTTTATTAACAGGCAAGCAGTCAGTAAAATAGTTCCTTTTAGGGGTCTTAGGCAAGGAGACCCCCTCTCCCCCTTCCTTTTCATCCTTTGTACCGAAGTGTTTTCCAATCTCATTTCGTCTAGAGTTCAAAATAAGAAAAATTCTGGTATTTGTGTGTGTAAGGGAGCTCCTTCCACCTCCCATTTATTCTTTGCGGATGATAGTATATTATATCATTCAACAAAGGAGGATAAATGTGGGGAAATTGTGAGCATTCTAAAAATTTATGAGGAGGCTTCGGGTCAAAAAATAAAATTTTAAAAATCGAAGATCTCATTTAATTATAATGTTCAAAATAATGCTCGAAAGAAGATCATGGATATTTTTCAGGTTAAGGCAGCGGGATTCAACAAAAAATACTTGAGCCTTCCTATGTTTGTGGGAAGATCAAGAAGAAGAGTTTTTTAAAGTGTTAAGAAAAGAATCTGACAAAAGCTTACGGGGTGGAAAAGTAAACTTCTATCGAAGGTGGGTAAGGAGACCTTGATTAAAGCGGTAGCTCAAGCAATTCCTACTTATATTATAAGTTGTTTTAAACTATCCTCCTCCCTTGTCAACGAGATGACTTCGATTATTGCTAAATTCTGGTGGAGTTATGGGGGCAAAGGTAAAGGTATTCATTGGAAAGCGTGGAACGTTATGTGTAGACCATAGTTGTATGGTGGAATCGGCTTCAAGGATCTTTCTGCTTTTAATTCCACAATACTAGCAAAACAAATTTAGAGACTCCTAAAGAACTCGGGTTCCATTGTTGGCCAAGTGTTTAAAGCTAAATATTATCTGAATGAAAATATTTTTGAAGCACGATCGAGTGGAAATATTTCATTGCCATGGGCTAGTATCAAGTCGGCTAGGAATCTCATTGACAAAGGCTTAATATGGAGGGTGGGAAATGAAATATCAATATCAGTTTGGAAAGACAGGTGGATTCCACGCGAATCTACCTTCAAAGTAATCACTCCATGTGTCAACAATGGTGATAAGAAGGTGGAGGAGTTCATCCTACAGAACCCAAGACGTTGGGATGAAGAGAAAATTAGGGACTGTTTTGTTGATGCGGATATAAAGGAGATCCTCCAAATTCCTCTTCCTAATTCCTGTTTTGAGGATAAATTAGCGTGGGCTTATGACAAAAAGGGAGTTTTCTCGGTTCGTAGTGCATACCACATTGCTCGTATGGCGGCATCTGATTCGGGAAGTGTTGCTTCTTCCAGTAATCCAGAGATCAATGTCTTTTGGAAAGACTTATCGGCCTCTCGGATCACAAACAAGGTAAAGATCTTTCCATGGCGTGCTTGCTCTAATATTATACAGGTCAAATCTCTCCTGCACAAAAAGATTTCAATTAGGGATTGCCCAAAAGCGGAGTTGTGTTGGTTCTACTCGCCACTTGAAGCGCATACTTTCCTATCTCGACACCTTACCTTTAAGGAATGGACCTTAGAGTTATACACTTCAATGGGTAAAGAATTCTTGGAAGGTTTTTTTAATATGGCTTGGGCAATATGGAATGAGAGGAACCGGATTATTCACGGAGAAAAACCTAATGAACCGACCAATATAGTTGTCGCGACTTTCCATTATTTTACTAAATTTCAAGTGGTTAATTCAAAGGTCCCAAATAGTACTCCAAAGCCTATTTCCTAACAGAAAGCTGCATGGTCTCCTCCACCACCTGATCTGTACAAAGCAAATTTTGATGGATCTTGGAATGTAAATTTGGGATCGGCGGGCATTGGCGTGATTATTCGAAACTGCTCGGGTTTGGTCATGGGATCTATGGCTAAGGTATCTTAAACATATCCTCGGTGGACCATTGTGAAACGGTAGCATGTACGGAAACAGTTACTTTTGTGGGTTTCTCAAATATTATTTTTGAAGGCGATTCATCTCGGGTGCTAAATGCAGTGTCTAATCCGGTTGTTGATGATTCGGACCTCTCTATTTTGTTTGAAGACATTAAAATTGCTGCTAGATGTTTCTCTGAGTTATCTTGGTCTCTTGTTAAAAGATCCGCAAACAGTGTAGCGGATGCTCTAGCTAAGATTGGTTGTTCTTACAATTGTAATGAGGTTTGAATTGAGGAAGCCCCTTCTCAAATCCATGACCTAATTGTTGCCAATTTTTCATAAGTAATGATAAGTATGTAACCTTTCACTCAAAAAATAATAATAATAATAAAATCTCTCACATTGTAAATTTGTAACTCTAAATTATCTTTTCCTCCGAGTCTTCCAAATGCTGTTGTCTCTAGCAACCTTCCACCCCAATTACTTAATCGTCATTCTATAATTTAAAAACTCCTTAGGCTTTTAACGCTAGTCTTTTGTTCCATAATTTTAACTCTTTTACCTATTTGTTTCATTGTGTAGGCAGTTAACAAAACATCAACAAACAGCATCTACAATGGAAGTTAATCATATATATTATGAATTAATCTATATATAATTTATATAACAATTAACAAATAAGGACTCGTAGTGAATCTTTGATGCTAACTCTAACAAGGAAGTCAGACATATCTCCACCTGCTCCAGTTGGAAATTTTACATGCTATATACTACAACTCCATATATCTTTAAGGCTGTGTTGGGAACCGTCATATGACGGAGTGGAATTGGATTTAAGTGGGTGGATTTCAAATATAACATTTGGGAACATTATTTAACCATTGGATTTGAAATAATCCCAAGTCATTTTCAAAATTTTGCAACAGGGGAATATAAGGGCATTTGAAATAACGCCTCCTAAGTTCTTTCAAATCCAAACCTCAAGGGTCCATAGTGATTTGTGAGAACTCCCTCTTCCCTACAACCTTTTGTAACAACTCATATCCCGTCAAAATTATATTGGTTGCTGTTTTTCCAAGTGGATCTGCCAAAACTGCACCAGAATTGAAATTTATTGGTTTCAGTTAACTGAAATCTGGAATGGGTGAACCTGAATCAAACCAAACAGATCTAATTTCCGTTTCATTTGGTTCAACTTCCACGATAAAATTGTTGACGGAGATCATTTTTTATCTCAATCTTTCATTCAATAGATCTTGAAATCATGACTTACCTAGATATTGATTCCACTTAGCACGCATTCCCAAAAGTCGCTATGATCATGGCTACTATGTCACTTTTTGGTATGTAGGTTGGTCATGATCTCAAGATCTTTTGTGTGAAAGATTTCCACCTTTGGTTGGAGAGACTGAATCTTTGGTTGTAGATACCGGTACCCATTAAATATGGTTCCCAGCCACTTAAACTATACATCTAACAAACCGCCTTATTTTCTCCCGACTCATGGGATGATATGGTTTTCAGCAAAAATTATCCTGCAATTTTTATTGGATTTGGGTAAAATTTAGTTTTTAAGCTGAGAAAAACGAAGAACCGGCATTGCCAAACAAGGCCTTTTTATCGCAGCGCCTTTTTATTGTTGTTGTTTTTATTTTTTTGGTATTTTTTTTTTACGAAGACCCCACAGCATTTAATAACGGTAATCAATTCTTTGCCAATTTTCTCTGTTTCAGTTATATATAGAGAATTAATCACTTGTATAATTCATGTAATATAGAAAGTTCTATGTGGATGTTGGGGCCACAAGTTCCGGTGGCTAACGGATTCTGAGGATCTCTACCACTAAGGTTCGTGAAAAATATAACTGGGCATGTTGGGGCCTGCTAAAATTGCGACTTTGAACTCCTTATGTTTTTCGTTTTTTTCTTGAATGCATGTATTTTACACATGGTATCCAATATCAGCCGATTCCGATATGTATTGCAGTATTAGGGCCGTATAGGTATCAATAACAGCCGATATGGGACTGTATCGGCTGATACATGTCGAGTGTCGGCCAATACTTTCTTTAATTATTTTTTTATTTTATAAATAGGTATATCATATCAATATCGGTCAATATATATCGATCCTCCGTGAAGCGATACCCCTCCCAGTTGATACCTTAATCTTTAGTCTTTATTTGGCATCCACATAGAGTGCAATAACATAAATTGGATGTATGCGTACAACCAACACGGACCACGCTGCCCATTAGGTCATAACTTGCATAGTTGCATAAGGATGGTATAAATAATTAGAGCTTTCAATGGATCGGATAGGGTCAGGCCTAAAATCTAGCCGGGCCCTAAGGGCAAAGACTAGGTGATTGCCTAGCCCTTATCATCTTCCCAAACCTACTCTTAGGTAGGCTTTTATATACCTAAACCTACTCTTGATTTAGCGGATTGGGGAAGCCTCAAGCCGAATTTTTCTTTATAACTACTAGTTTGTTAAAAAAAATTTAGATTTTTTTTTAATCAAAGATAAAAAGATATTTCGAACAAGAGAGAATTAAATATAAAGAAAACCTTATCATCTTCCCTTGCAAATTATTAAATCATCCTTACAACTATCTATTGAATGAATCTAATGATAATATTGAGAATTAGTATTTTTTATTAGAAAGAAATTTGTAACAAGGGAAAATAAAATATAAAGAAAACCTTACATTAGGGCTAAGATAAAATCTTTATAATTACCTTCCGATTAGGCAAACGGACTTTTTTGGCACATCCAAATTGTTCAGTGGCTAAACATCATTTAATTATAAGTCAATTAAAACATATGCTTCTTTGAGGGTTCAAACTGTTGGATCAGGGAAGTTTTAATATAGATCATTGTTCATATCTTACGTAGAATTTATATTGAAGCGTTTGGATTCGGTGGATCCTCCAAAGAGCATACATTTTGGACTGCATAAAATGCGTAAGATATTCGGTCACTTGGACAACTTTACTGGTAAAATTTGTATGCCAAGTGGTACCATAAAACTTAAAAGTGAGAAGTTGATGGTTTTATCTCTATGATTGATGTAGTATAATGGCAAATGGGTGCGCATAAACTATTGATGGCTGCTAGTGAAGACAAAATGATGTGATAAGATCTTGGGACTCTCTTATTGGATAAGATCATGCGAGTTGCTTGCCCACTATCCCGACACCGTCGATCATGGATTTGACAGTGATAGATTTGGGCACATCAAAGGAAAAGTGGATTTCCAGAAGAAGAAATGGAACCTAAATATATAATATATGTTGGGTGAGAATCTCATATTTTGAGATTTGAAAAGGGTACTGATATGTGCAACCCATTTTGTTATTGGCAAGCAGGGTTTTCGCATGTGAGTTTGTTAAGATTACGTCCCAATCTTTCTCATGATAGATCTTGAGATTATGGACTACCTATCAATCAGCCAGATGCTGATTTCACATCTCATACATCCCCAAGAGTGACCATGATCATGGCGTACCATGAGAAGGGATTCTTGGGTCACTTGGAGATGTGTGCCATGTGGACTCTAACATCTGACTGTTTAATAGGCCAGCCATGATCACAAAAACTGTGTGAAAGATTGGGATGAAATGTGATCTCCATGGTCTGATTAGAGGCAGTCAACAGCTCCCATGTGTGAAAACCATGTTCGTGGGTAAATAATATTTAGTTGCAAATACCGGTACCCTTTTAAAAATGCAGCTACATTTTGTAAATTGTGGTAAGTCGATCAAAACCATCTACATTTGAAATGCCACCATGTGGATTGGACGCAGCCAAATTGATCAGTTAATCCTAAACTGCTGATCAAGAACATGTAAGCCGATGCTTGAATTGAACCCATCTTTCATAGAAAGAAAGTAAATAGATCAAATGGTTAGAAAATTTTCATTTTTATGTTTTTTTTTCTTTAAAGGTTCTAAGAATTATTAAAAATTTGTATGTTTTTTAAAAATTCATGAATTTTTTGAATAATTCACAAAATATTCACAACTCTCTCAATGAATTGTAGTTTTTAAATATTTTATGTACTTTTTAATTTTCTCCAAATCTTCGCATTACCCACCAAATTTTGTCAAATCTTTTTTAGAATTTTAACCTTTCCCAACCCGGACTTGGTGACTCTGTCGACGTCCATGACCATCGATGAAGCATTCGCTCATGCTACATATATAGGGTTGAGTCGGCCAATGTAATTATGTACCACTAAATAACGGAAAATCTAAAACATTGAATGGTGTAGATGTGGGTGTTAGCTTCATAAATTAAACAGGCACTTTAAAAAAACAACCTTAAAAAATAAGTTTTTTAGCAAAAAAATTCAGAACTTAAATGTTTCAAAAAAAATAATGCTTTCACGATTTTTTGAAGTTCAAAGATCCGTGAAAAGCATTGTTTTTTTAAGGGCATTTTAGAAAAACAACCGTTTTAGCAAAAAATTCCAGAGCTTTAACGTTTTAGAAAAACAATGCTTTCACGGTTTTTTGAAGTTCTATGATTCGTGAGAGCATTATTTTTTTAATAAGGATTGGAGATCTCACGGATCTCTAAACTTCAAAAACCCATGAAAGCATTGTTTTTTTAAAACATTTAAATTCTGGACTTTTTTGCCAAAAAGTTTGTTTTTCTTATTTTTCCTTTTTGTAATGAGGATTTGAGATCTTATGGATCTCTGAACTTCAAAAAATTGTGAAAGCATTGTTTTTTAAAAATGTTTAAATTCTTGACTATTTTGGTAAAAAGTTTATTTTTTTAAGGTTGCTTTTCTAATTTAATTTAAATGTTTTTAAAAAAATAATGCTTTCACGATTTTTTGAAGTTCTGAGATCCGAGAAAGCATTATGTTTTTAATGAGGATTTGAGATCTCACGAATATCATAACTTCAAAAAACCGTAAAATTATTGTTTTTTTTTAAACGTTTAAGTTTTAAAAAATTTTGCCGTTTGTTTTTCTAATTTTTCCTCTAATTTTCCCAATTAAAAATGAATTGGGTTTACGGGTGACATCTCGTACAATCCAATTACGTGCGTGGAGGAGTGTTAAATTTGCCTGTATATATATTAGGATTTGTGGGAGGATAAAGGTAGCTTGGTTGTTGCTGTCACGCCTCATCCAATTACATAATCAGATGTCACGTAATAGCGCGGTTTGATGACTGTAATTACTGTAAAAATAATAATAATATGTATAAAAACATACAATTACAATGTCAACCATGTGAAAAATGAACTGCAAAATTAAATATGATTTTGTCTTTCATTTTCCTTATAGTGAAATCAAAATGAACGGTGAAAATGTGAATCAAAATGACTATTTTTATTTTTTTAGATACCATACAACGTTGACAGCCGAGATGTAGTGTCTTACGAACTTGCACGCAGACCTATTGGCACAGCATACTGGGAGGGGACCCACAGAAAAGGTGGAAGCAGGCGTGGGGACCCACACTAAGGCAGTACATTATTGACTATGCAGTTTTGTATTTTTTATTTTAATTTTTTTTTTGTAATAGTTATGATCATTGAACCACTCTTTTATGTGATGCCAGATTATAAAATTTGCTTCCACGTGGCAGCAAATTAATGTAGGACCGAGTATATCATGTGATCCTTGCTTTGAGGCAACCTTTACCCTTAGTGGAATATGTCCCAACTAAACTGGGCCATGCACATCCCACTAATAGGCCATGTGGCACAATTTTCACTCAATCAAGTCATTAAAGGTAGCTCAAGTTTGCAGTTACCAAGGCCGATAAAATCTCATTAACTGGGGAAATTTAGCCATCTGATCTAGGCGCTCTACTATAGGGGCATCCAGTGAACAATGTCCTACGGGAAATCGTAAAGTCCAATTGATTGAATCGGATTTCAAGTTGAATCAGATTTCCAGCCCTTGAGCATAAAAGAATCTTGACTTTTATGCTTTCCAACTTGTAGCAGTCAAGATTCCCCTAAATCCAAGGATTGGAAGTATGGTTGAACTCGAAATCCGATTCAACCAATTGGATCCGATTGAACCAGATTTTGAGTTCTGCATGATTTCCAGTGGAAATAGAAGAATCCTCACTTTTACAATTTCTAATTTGTTGCAGTATATTTTTTCGAAGGTTGATATTGATGTACACTTCTTAGATAGTTTGAATCTTCTTACATGCATGATTTTTTTTGTTGATACATATGCCAATTATAAGATGTGGGATGGACCTTAAGACTCTTTCGATTAGTCAAAGATGTGCATCACGTGAGGTATAAGTTGATGGTGATGGCGACGATCCTATCAGTCAGCTAAGTGAGTCACACATTTTGGATATTAGCCTTTTGAAGTATGGATCAAAATATCGGATTTTCGATACGTGATACGTATCGCGTATCGTCCGATACATTCAATATATCTCTATATCGGAGATATATTGAATGTATGGTTTTAATTCAAAAAAAAAAAAAAAAATCTAAAAAATCAAATTATCGGATGATAATTTGAATGTATCGTCCGATAATTTGGCCAGATGGGGTCCTTGTCAAATTATCGTCAGATAATTTAAAATTATCGTCTGTATCGGACGATACGGAAATATTTTTAATGTACCGTATGATAATTTAGCCAAATGGGGTCATTGTTAATCTACTAAATTATCATCCGTATCGGATGATACGGACGATAATTTGATAGTATTGTCCGATAATTATGTGATTTTTTTGGGTACCCGGTAAAAATGGTATTTACCGTATCGTTCATGTCCAAAACTAATACGTATCGTACAATACGTATCGGACAATATTTTGATCCATGTTTTGAAGTAAAAGTTGGCACTCTATTGTTTGGGTTACCTCTTATAAGAACAAAAGCAGCTCTCTGTCAAAGCAGATAAAATCTACGTTAGTATAAAGCAGACAAAAAGTAGTTTTATCACTTAAAATAACTCCCTATCAGAATAAATGGGGCGAAGAATTATGTTACCAAACATAAAAATAATTTTCTACCGAAGCCAAAGAGCAACAAAGCTGCTCTTTGCCCTGAAAGAGCTTATACTCATCTTTATGGGAATATATGCTATTTGAAAGGGTTGTGAATCTTACCAGACGTAATGGTGCATGTTTGAAATACATTGTATAAAAACTTTAAGAGATAATGGCCCTCAACGACATTTAAACATCAAATGACCTTTTATCTCATTAAAATATCACTCTTTATCTCACACGATTGAACCGTAATTTTATTATTATGACATGCTGAAGTAGCAATCTATCATTGGAATATGTCTTAGCCCAATGAAATACGTTGATAAGTGAATTTGAACCATCCGATTGATGTACTTTAATATCTGTCATTAAAACTGAAGACAATGATTGATATTATAATCTATAGATCAGATGGTTTAAATCTCTCTAAAATACCATTTTTGAGCTTGTTGTACTTCAATCTATGATCTATATTGGATAACCTTTATGATGAAAGATCATTTATAAAATAATAAAATTTACAAAATCATTTGGGTTAAGTCTCACATCTGGTTAAAATTAAGTGATTAAGGATATTGGCCTCGCAATGGGTGTTATATTACCATGCGGAGCACATTATGATCCTCGGTACTTACTGGCATGAATGCATTCCCACCGGCCAGACTGAGTCTTGCTAAACTTGGTTTGGGCTCACGTTTGGGTTTGGGTGTGGGCTCCACTAGGGATGGATGGAATCGTGTCTACTTTGGTTTCATTTGATAGGGACGACACGATATCAAGATCTATTGTGTGAAAAATTGGGACGAAAAATGATCTCCATCATCTGATTCAAGGCAATCAACAATTTTTTCGTGTGAAAGAACGTATGCTCTTCATAGAAAAAATGGGTACAAATAACACCACTCGCTATCTTAAGGGTGACACTATTTGTTGTTGTTTTTCTTGTAAAGAAGACACACATTTCCACCATAAAAATTGATGATTGTCTTGAATCATACGATAGAGAACGTTTTTCGTTCCAATCCTCAAGACAATAGATCTTGAGATCATGGCTCACCTAGCAGACAGTCAGATCTTGATTCCATATGGCACACATCTCCAAAAGTGACACTTGAGAACCCTTTGTCATGGTACACCCATGATCACAGACACTTCGCGAGATTTGTACCTTATGGAATCAATATCTGACTGTATGAGAGGTGCACCATATTTTCAAGATCTATTGTGCCAAAGACTAACGAAAAAGGCCTCTATTGCCTGACTTATATTCGTTTGCCTTGTGGAGTCATTGTTAGTAAAATTTCTCCCACATTTATTGACTTAGATGGTGTGCATTGTGGAAATTCATCTAAGCTATTTAATTTGAAGGCAATGATGTATCCAAAGCTAGCAGAGATTAGCAAGTCTAGCTTCATTAAACGCATATATCTTTTTAGAACTCATTCCATTATGCTCCTTAGTTTTACACATTTGACCCTTATTTTTCAGTATATGTCTTTACCAAACCTAGCTCAGTTCATAAATTCTCATAATTCCCCTTATCTTTTTATATTTTGCATACAAAAAATTTTCCAACCTAACCTTCAAAAGATTCATGCTCGAACTTGATCCGAGTGGTCAAGTTCATGTGCTCGACTTGGTTAAAAACCAATTGACTACTTTGAATTAGATGGCACGTGATTTTACTTTTAACTACTCCCACCGAATCTATTAGGGCACCTATGTTAAAACCAATTGATAGTTTTGTATGATAGAGAATGTTTGTCATTCTAATCGAGATACTTGACATACCATCAAATAGTCAGACATTGATTTGACGTGACACAGATCCCAAAAGGTGTCCTTAAAATCAAATTTGGTGTCAATTTCTCGAAAATGAACAAATATATCGAAAATTAGTATTTCTTTCAAGTCAAAGTGCAAGATAAAATTTAACAAAATTGTGACACAGATCCCAAAAAGGTGACCTTAAAATCAAATTTGGTGTCAATATATCGAAAATGATCAAATATATCGAAAATGAGTATTTCTTTCAAGTCAAAGTGCAAGATAAAATTTATCAAAATCACCTTACAAGGTCGTAGATATGTCAAAATATTAAATACGAGACTACGGATGATAAAAACAATAAAATCCTCAAGAAAGTTAAAGTCGAGAAGGAATAAATACTCATTTTCGATTTAATTGAATTTTCTAAACTATACGTATTTGTTAGTTTTTATTTTTTTTCTTCATACTCTATAGTTGACAATATAAGTTATATTTTTATTTTTTATTAATTTTTTTATAAATTTAAATTATACCTAATAAAGACATAAGAAACATAATAATAAATATATTTTTTTTGTCTTTAATAAATCATAAAACATAGTAACGAATGCTTGAAATATTATTATTTTTTGGTTAAATCACTCGATAGATGTCTAAAAATTAAGTTTAATCATTTAAAGGTCCTAATGTCCACGTACATTTGCACGTGCCTTTTTACTAGTAATAATAAATATATATATATATATATATATATATATATATATATATATATATATATATATATAATTATAAAATGACATTTTTGATATTTTATCTGAGTCATATCTAATTTGTATTGACTGATATGGCCCAATAAAACCCCATTTGAACCAATATGATCCAATATTTGACATATTTTTCAATTTATTTATAATTCGATATTTGACATGTTTGTCTCAATATTTGACCCTATATAGAATCGAGTTGTACATCCTTATCAGATGGGGCCCAACTAAATACACATCGGCATATATGTAACGAATATCACTATGTATCAAATATGCCAAATATTTAAAACCTACCTCTAGGTACATGGTCTATCGACCGAAACACAAGTTCAACTATGATACAAGGAACCAAGATTTTCATCTAGCCGGGGCACAAGTCATAGAGACAAATATCGACGAAAATTTTCGGAATTCACTAAGAAAGGAGTTAGACGAAATGAAATTTTGGTGATGTCTCCTAAATTGTAAAAACTTCATTAATTTCAACGAATTTAACAAAATTTTGCTAAAATTGTGGGACCACGATCTTAAGATCTATGGTGTCGCAAACTGGGATGAAAGATAATTTTCATTATTTGACTAAAATAGTCCAATATTAGCGCTTAAATCCATGTGTGAAGAGATCTACTTTTAGAGATGAGAGATGGGTACCTCTATTTGCGCTCACGCATCCTATGAAAGCGACTACGTTTCAGACTCCTTGAAAACCATTTATTGCTTTGGATTTGATGATGAAGATCATTTGTCACCTTGATCTTCCACACAATAGATCCTGAGATTATGCCTCACTTATCAAATGGTCTGTTTTTTATTCCATATGTTATAGATCCCAAAACAACAACCCTAATTCACGCTTGAGTGTGATGTCATATTATGCCAAAAAAATGTCATATAAATTAAAGATTTTTTGGGAATTTGTGACACATGGAATGAAAACGAACCGTCTGATAGGTGATACATGATCTCAAGATCTATTTTGTGGAAGATCGGGTGAAAAGCGATCTCCATCACCTGATCTGAAGCAATCAATGACTTTCAAGGGATTTGAGGCATGGGCGCTTTTAGAGAATGCATGGGCGCAAACAAAGGTATCCATGAGAGATTTAGGGAGCAAATATAGGTGCTTAGTTGAATAATGATGTGTTTTATTATTTACAATCATAGATTTATTCTTTATAAATAGGTGTAGATAATGATTTCCTTACTAATTTAAAAAACTACTTAAATTCACGTATCTTCTTATATAATTTTTAATTTTTTTTTACTTGTTAGAAGCTTTAGTGATTCCCGATATAAGTGAGACCCATTGAGTGGTAGCTCAGATGGTATTCTCCCTCGTGAGGCATGAGGTTGTGGGTTCTATATGGGCCCATATTTATACGCATTTTTCATATACGGGTCAAATGCCTAATATAAAAAAAGTATGAAAATGCCCTCCATTTATATTTTTATTACAAAAAAGTTTGAAAATAATTTTAAATTATGAAAAAATGTCCCATATGAGCTAATATGGGCCTGTATTCATACCCATTCTCCATACACGTGGCATATTGGTATCGGCCGATATTTAATTCCTTGGTTTAAACTATTGATTGCTTTGAATCAGATGATGAAAATCATTTTTCATCATTATCTTCGATAATAGATCATGATTCCATCATCAGATGTTCATATTTTGATTACATGTGGCATAGATCTCAAAAAATATGATATAGAATTGCATATCACCCATTTCCTCATCGTCGTAAATTGGGCACCCAAGCTGGTCTAAGAGATGGTGCGGGAAGTGAAGAAGTATAGCCTCTCGCTTCTTTGGCGTGGTGGTGGTAGCGATGTCCTGGTGACACCGATACATCTCCTCCAACATCAACCCTGGCGCATCAAACCATGTATTAGTGTGTGCCGCGTATAGTGCCAGCACCCTATTCTTTGTGCGGTAACTCTTCGTGCCATGCGGTAGCAGATTAGTTGATATCACAATATCCCAAAACAAAATGTCTATAGGCAGAACTGCTCTCTTCGTTGCCAACCCGGTCCCTCACCGTCCTCCACACATATTGTTGATCATGTCGTTCTGGCTGAGATCAACGGCGGGATCGATGTGGTGGTTCAAGGGGCGAACCACGAAAAAGTTTAAAGCCTGCGCGAGATCAGCCGCGTGAAGGTTATATCGCCAATTATCGATCTCTAGGCTAATGAAGGGCATTCCCGTTGGCGAGAGTGGTGCAGGTACCCACTCCATTTTCTGGTAAAATAAGCGAATGATACGCAGAGAGACATCAATGGGTGGAGGGGCGAGCAACATCTCCAAGTGCAGCGCTTCGATGAATTCGATCGAACGGGCGCAGTCCGCGATGCGACTTTATTTAGCGAGATCAAAGAAATTCTCCGTTTGGAATTGGCGATCGATGTATAATTCATTGGGAATGCGCATCGGGTTGTTTGCAGGACGAGGTGGTCGGTAGATTGGTGGGCCAGGCGCTGCCATTTCGATCGAACGAGGAGAATAAGATCGTAGAAGCTCGGTTCAGATTGGAGGAGTTTGATGAAGGGGACCACGGGTCTCCTCATTATATAATTTGTAAGTCAATCGATTGAGGGTGGTTCCTCAATCGATTGAGAGCGGTTGGTCTCCACACGTCGCGGGTATTTGAAACGACAACAGGCACGCGGATGCGACGTGGCGTGATCCACTAAACCACGCTTCATGTCAATCAATTGACACAGTGTTGTCAATCGATTGAGAGTTACCTTTTTGCAAAAAGGTGCATCGGTTGGGTGCCTTGGGAACCGGCAGAGTAAATAGCAATCAAGTCAATCGATTGAGAGGTTGGTCTCAATCGATTGACATAGACGTGGCCCAAAAGTTTAGCCGCCATGACAAGATGTGTCGATTGGTGCTCCGATTTCCAAAAAATTGGTCATGATTTCGAAGTGATGTCAATCGATTGAGAAAGGATCCTCAATCGAATGACAAAAGAGGGGGAAAATGATGATGATGGACATCAATCGATTGACAGGATAAGTGGCAATCAATTGAGTACAAAAAGGTCAAGCGATTGACTATCTGACAGTCAATCGATTGACAAAGACTCTCCTTAATTAAAAAAACAATCAACTTAGAAAACACACTGAGTTGCCTCCCAGGAAGCGCTGAGTTTAAATGTCGACAACTCGACCTCATTATCATTTAATTGCTCGGGTCACTGAGGTACGTCGCCTCAATTCTCATTTCGGTCATTGGCTCGATCATTGACTTGAGTCGTTGCCCATTCACTTTGACAATTCGATTGTCCGTAAGGCTTTTGATTTCAATCGCGCCATGCACGGAAGTAGAGACGACCTGGAATGGGCCTTCCCATCGCGATTTCAATTTCCCCAGATGAAGTTTTAGTATGGAGTTGAACAGCCAAACTTTTTGCCCAATGTAGAAATCTTTCCGCAAAATTGACTCATCGTGCAACTTTTTGTATCTTTCCTTATACAACTTCGAATTCTCATACGCACCGTAGCGTAGCTCTTCTAATTCATTCAGCTGAAGGTGACGATTGGACCCTGCCTCTTTCATATCGAAATTAAATCGTTTAATGGCCCAGAATGCCTTATGCTCTAGTTCCATTGGGAGGTGACATGTCTTCCCATAGACAATCCGAAACGGTGACATTCCAATCGGGGTCTTAAATGTCGCGCGATATGCCCAAAGAGCATCAGATAGGCGATTCGACCAATCTCTTCTGTTAGGTCACACTGTCTTCTCTAAAACTCTTTTGATTTTTCGATTGGACACTTCCACCTGACCACTAGTTTGTGGGTGATACAGCGTTGCCACCTTGTAGGTGACCCCGCATTTCTTTATTAAAGTAGCGAAATGGCAGTTGCAGAAGTGCGAACCGCCATCACTAATAATCGCTCGTGGGATCCCGAATCTGTTAAAAATATTTTCTTTCAAAAATTTAACCACAACCTTGTGGTTATTCGAGCGGGTTGCCACAGCCTCGATCCATTTGGAAACATAATCAACAACTACAAGAATATATGAATACCCGAACGACGGAGGGAAATGACCCATGAAGTCGATCCCTCATACATCGAAAATTTCAACTATCAGAATTGGGTTCAGAGGCATCATATTTCGTCGTGAAATATTTCCAAGCTGTTGACATCTTTAGCATTCTTTACAAAATTTAGCAGTGTCCTGAAAGATGGAGGGCCAATAAAATCCGCTTTGAAGAATCTTGTGTGCGGTCTTTTATCCTCCAAAATGGCCTCCACAGGCTCCAGCATGGCAGAAGTTAATAACACTCAATTGTTCTTCTTCAGGCAAACATCTCCTGAGAACCTGATCTGAACAAACTTTAAACAGTTGTGACTCATCCCAAAAATAGTATTTTATTTGTGAGAAGAACAGATATTTATCATTTTTGCCCCATTGGGTAGGGATTCTGTCAGTTACCAGATAATTCACAATATTAGAGAACCAAAGAACTTTTGTAGTGGCAGCACCTATTGCTATCAATTATTCATCCGGAAAGGTGTCACGGATAGTCTCAGAGACCAATGATTCTTCTGGCAGAATTCTTGACAGATGGTTAGCCACAACATTTTCGACACCCTTTTTATCTTTGATATTAAAATTGAACTCTTGAAGAAGTAAGATCCATCGGATCAACCTTGGTTTGGTGTCTTTCTTCGCTAGCAGGTATTTCAACGCAGAGTGGTCTGAAGAGACCACTATTTTTTATCCGAGCAGATAGGAACGGAATTTATCCAGAGCATACATCACGGCTAATAACTCCTTCTCAGTAGTGGTGTAATTTAACTGGGCATCAATTAATGTCTTGCTGGCATAGTAGATCACATGAGGTACTTTGTTCATCCTTTTCCCTAAGACTGCTCCAATAGCATAATCAGATGCATCACACATGAGTTCAAACGGTATAGAATAATCTGGGGGTTGGATTATAGGTGCATTAGCTAACAACTCACGCAATTTCAGAAATGCTTTCATGCAATCTTCATCGAAGTAAAAATGAACATCTTTTCCAAGTATGTTGCATAATGGCTTGGCCACTTTGCTAAAATTTTTGATGAATCTTTGGTAAAATCTCGCATGACCTAAAAATGATCGAATTTGTCGAACACTCTTCGGTGGTGGCAAATTAGTGATTAAATCGACTTTTGCCTTGTCGACTTCGATTCCTTTCTTTGAAATAACATGTCCCAATACAATTCCTTGTTGCATATTAAATAACTTTTCTCCCAGTTAAGAACAAGTTTTGATTCGACACATCGTTGCAATACCTGTGTAAGGTGTTGCAAACACAGTTCAAAGGATTTTCCAAAAACAGAAAAGTCATCCATGAAGACTTCAATGAATTTATCAATCATATCCGAGAATATGGCCAACACACATCTTTGAAAAGTGGCAGGTGCATTGCACAAGTCAAAAGGCATTCTTCGATATGCAAACGTTCCATAGGGACACGTGAACGTTGTCTTCTCTTGATCTGCAAGAAATACCGGTACTTGATTGTAGCCCGAATATCCATCAAGAAAATAATAAAATTCTTGCCCTGCTAACTTCTCAAGAATTTGGTCAATGAATGGCAAGGGAAAATGATCTTTTCTAGCAGTCGTGTTCAATTTTCGATAATCGATGCACACGCGCCACCCTGTAGTTTCGCGAGTGGGCACCAATTCCTCTTCAGTAGTTTCTTTCACAGTGATTTCAGACTTTTTCGAAACAATTTGAACTGAACTTACCCATGCATTATCAGAGATTTGATAGATGATTCCAGCATCGAGAAGTTTTATTATCTCCTTTAAAACGACTTCTTGCATGTTTGGATTAAGTCGCCTTTCTGGTTCCCTCGATGGCTTACTATCATCTTTCAAATGTATTTTGTGTATACATACCGATGGGTCAATCCCTTTTAGATCAGCTAAGGTCCATCCAATGGCTTCTTTATTTTCTTTCAGCAATTCAAACTCTTGTTCTTTCGACAATGTCGATGATATTATTACTAGCAATGTTTCTCGGGGTCCCAGAAACGCATACTTGAGTGCCTTAGGCAGTTTCTTTAATTCCACAGTTGATGGCTGCTCAATTGATGGAGCCCGCTCACCGTTTATCTCAAGAGGTAATGGTTCTACCTTAGTCACAACTTCACAAAACTTATCTTCTTGCCATGATGAACTCATCATTTCTTTTTCTGGTTGTTTCATCTCGGATCTTGCTTCCTCGTAGATAGCTAACAAAGCAGTTTCAAATTCTTCTTTGGTAAGCATTGACGGTAAAGCTTCATCCACTATGTCGTCAATTTGATCGATATAGAAACAATCAACCTCATCTTCATTGGGAAAATGGTTTATTACGTGAAAGATATTGAGTTTAACTTTCATGTTTCCAAAAGAAACATCCATGACTCCTGTCCGACAATTGATGCAGGCATTTGCGGTTGCGAGAAACGGACGCCCAAGAATAATTGGGACTTGATTGTTGGACTTAACTGGAGGTTTGATCGATTTTAAATGTAACCCTTGCAAGTGCGCAAGATCTATTGCAGTATGGCAAGAACAAAGGTATCGAACCCACAGGGAAACGTAAATTTTAATTAATTCTTTCAGAGATTTAAAAACGTCCCCAAGGAAGTACCAAGGGCAAATTCAATTTTACCAAAATTTATCACACTTTTCCTAAATGCAAGAAAAATAAATTAATCTAAACAACTAATTGCTGATGAATCTAAGAACAATATTTAAAGATGATCAAAGAATATGCTACCCCAGATTAGTACCTCTTTTCTATCATTAAAACTCACAGTTTTATTAAAGCATCATTCACATCATCATTCCTATAGAAAAATGATTCGTAATAAAATATGATCATCAATCCGGCATACCCTATCTAAAAATAATAACTCAGCCTATCATTGCGGTATGAGTCATGTAAAAAGCATAGCGCATCTCATGATGTTTAGATCACGATAATAAATATATAATCGCTCTGCAGCCTAGATCAGTCTGTAGGTCCAGATCTAGCGATTATGGCCGTTGATACGCGCAATCAACAGTCATAACAAGCATTCAATATATTTTCAATAACACAAACTTCGAGCAAAATGATTCCATGATGATAATAATAAACTGCGGTATTAATCATAAAAATTGGTTACTTATCTTGGGATCGCATCTTCCCCGATCAACTGGTTTAGCCTCTCATCTTTGCTGTATGATCTCCTTGTTCATTCAAAGTCATTCCACTTTCCATTTCTTTTAAAAGATCTTTATTTATAATGCCTTTTCTTAAATACAATCTATGATTTTCTAAAAGAAAAGCAATGCAAACCTAAGTACAATCTACCCAGATGAAACCCTAGAAGAAGGAGAAAAGAGAAGCCCTTGAAAAATGAAAAGAGAGGTCCCCAAAAAAGTATGGCTCTAAAAATAATAAAATCTCTCTAAAAGAATCTCCTAAAAAAAATCTCTCTTTTACAAAGCCGTAGCTTCCCTTTTATAATGGCCGAACAAACCTAACCCTAATAACCTCAATCGATTGAGACTTAAATCTCAATCGATTGACTTTTAAGTAGGGACAAAGTTGTATTCATGTGTCAATCGATTGACACTTAGTCTTCAATCGATTGACATCTAAAAGAAATTTTTGTGAACTCCCGTCCAACTTTACATCAGACACTGCCTCGGTATTTTATCCATAACGTTCTGTCCTAAACTTGGATTGAGGCAATTCTTAAGGCGTTGGTAAGCTGACGACGAGAGCTACAACTTTTATGTTTTAGCAATTTCCTGAATCTAACGTCTTGAAGTCCAAATTGAGCTGTAAGTCCCACTAAGTTCTCGATGACCCAAAATTAAAGTGTTTTGACATTATTTTCGAAATTCTTGGGCTGTTTTAGAAACTTTGATTGTATTTACCTGAAACACTTCAAATCTAGTAAACCTCATCAGATAGCCTTCATCGAACAGCTAAATGTAGGTATTTAGGGGTGAAATATCATCATATTTCACTGCTCATCACACCCCCAAACCTACACTTTGCTAGTCCTCGAGCAAAGCAAACTAAAAAAAATAAATACCACTTTCGTAGGGAGCAGGATTGCACTTCGCATGTGCAACAAGCCTTTAAACCCCTAGGTGATCCCTAGTGGAGGAGTTGTGTCTCCTGAGGGTTTACAGTAAAGTTACCCACAAACTTCTAAAAATTTCAAACCATCGGCAAAATTGAGTTTTCAAAACATGATTTTTTTATAACATATATACTATTCAAAAATAAAAACATTAATTGTTTCAATATGTGAATCATCAATCTTAAATATTAATGTCATGTCAATCATGCTAGTGTCCATTCAAATTAATCTAATGCTCAAATTGTTAGATAACTCATCCATTCATGCCTAAACGTGAAGTGTGTGCATACCCAAACCAAGATTTATCCATCTCATAACTAGTTCAAATGAGAAACCATCAGATCTGTTGTCTCGACTCAATCCTCACTTTAGGTATACTCTCGAAATAAAATCACTCCGATGATGGATAAGTTTTCGCACACATGTGAGAGATCAATACAAAGAAAACAAAAAGGTCTCACATGATAAATGAAACATGATGCAATCAATGAACAAAAATAAATCTCATAAGAACAGATACTTGTATATCCTAAGCATGTCATATCAAGTGTCATAAGTATAACATATTTACTCTCCACAAGGCAGTTACCAATGCAAGATTAGATCATGAAGGTCTTTTGTAGGGTTGTAATGGGGCTCAGGAAAGGGTAAGAAAGAAAGAGAATTGAGATTCAAAATTTCTGAGAAATCGGAAAAGGTATTAACTTTTGGTTTTTCTATTGCTCTTCTTTTTCTTTTCTAATTTCTCACTATATTTTTTTTTTCAATATTTTTCTTTTCTCACTCTTTCTTCTTCTTTTGAATTTCATCTTCTTAAAGCACCTCATAATTTTCATTCTTTTTCAAAAATTTTCTTTTTCTTTTTCTTTTTCTCCATCCTTTTTCTTTTATATGTTTGTCATACACTATCAGTAAACACTACAACTCATTATCTCTCCACTTACTTTATTTTCGTTCATTTTCATCCCTCATTCCTAATTTCTTAGAAATAAGAAGGGCAAAGCTAAATTTTCATAAATGGTGAAGGGTTAAAGGTTAATGTGGCTTATCAAAGAATATATAAAGGTAAATTTTTCAATAGGCTCAAAGGGGTACTAGAATGATAAATTTATGAGGTGGGACATTTTAAGCACAAACGAGCTAAAGATGGCCTTCAATCATGTCCTTAAAAGATGGTAACCTTGCCTATTTGTCTTGAGTAGATATACAGTACGTTCTAACACAATAATATGAATTTGATATCATGCAAAGTCACAAGTCAAAATAAAATGTATGAGATTATGCAAAATAATTCGTATTCAAAGAAAACTCCGAGTTTATGTATTCACTCATCAATGACGGGAAATTAGCTCTAAAGCTTACTGGGTTTAGTCTCCACTGAGAACCTAAGATTCAACGTTCAAAACAGTTCATCGATTTCTAAGTCTTAGCTTGGTATAAGTGCAAAAATTCTAAGCATGAATTTCATAGTCATCCACAAATTATCACATTAAGCTTCATCATCCTAGATACAAGTAATCAAAATTAAATTCACTTGTATCATTAACTAAAGTTTGAAAACTATTGCAAAGTAAATCATGTGATGGTTCAAAATTTTATTTTATTTTTCTTTTTTTTTATTTTTATTTTTATTTTTATTTTTATTTTTTATTATTATATTTTTTTATATAAAAAAAAAATGACGCAAGATAGATAACCATACCCCCAAACCGGAAAATGACAATGTCCTCATTATTTGAAATAAGTAGGCACCCCCAAACCTGTTGAAAAGTACCTCAACACAAAGATCAGGTGCAGATAATATGTGCATCAAATTAGAACATGACCAAAAATAGATTGAAGGTAATGTGGCTATACTAATTTGGCAATTAAAAACAACCTAAACTAAACTAAAAACTAATATTCTAGAACTAAATATACGAAAAGAGAAATCCTACATCCTAAATCCTAAACTAAACCTGAGTCCAACTCCTTTAATCATTGGTAGGCGGGCTCATCCACCTTGGATCACTTAAATTGATGTTCTTCGGCACAAGGAGCAATTTCTCCCAGAGTTCGAGCAGAAATTTATGAGTCACCGCCGATGGTATGGATGGAGGCGTGGAGGCGGCGGTAGGAGATGGAGACTTGGAACAATTCTAACAAAAACAAAAATGAAAACGAAAATAAATAAAACACACTGGGTTGCCTCCCAGGAAGCGCTGAGTTTAAGTGTCGATAGCTCGACCTCTTCATTGATCAAGAATCTGGGTCACTAAGGTGCGTCGCCTCAATCTTAAACTGGGTGATTGGCTCAAACATTGGTTTAAGACGTTGCCCATTGACTTTGAAAACTTGATTGTCCTTGAGACTACGAATCTCAATTGCACCATGCACACTAATAGAAACAACCTGAAACGGGCCTTCCCATCTAGATTTCAGTTTTCCCGAGTGGAGTTTTAGTCTGGAATTAAACAGCCAAACCTTTTGTCCAATGTGGAACTCTTTCCGAGAAATTGACTTATCATGCAGCTTTTTGTACCTTTCTTTGTACAGCTTGGAGTTTTCATACGCATCATAGCGTAGCTCTTCTAATTCACTCAGCTGTAGCCGTCGATTTGGTCCTGCTGCTTGCATATCGAAGTTGAATCTTTTGATGGCCCAAAATGCTTTATGTTCAAATTCAACAAGAAGATGACATGCTTTCTCTTAGACAATTCTGAACGGAGACATTCCAATTGGTGTCTTGAAGGCGGTACGATAGGCCCAAAGAGCATCAGATAGCCGGTTAGACCAATCTCTTCTATCTGGTCGTACCGTTTTTTCTAAAATTCGTTTAATCTCTCGGTTCGATACTTCCACCTGACCACTAGTTTGCGGGTGATACGGCATTGCCACCTTGTGGGTAACGCCCTATTTCTTCATTAAAGTAGTAAAATGACGGTTGCAGAAGTGCGAACCGCCATCACTAATGATCGCTCTCGGGATCCCAAATCGGTTAAACACATTTTTCTCTCAGAAATTTGACCACGACCTTGTGATCATTCGATCGGGTTGCCACAGCTTCTATCCATTTGGAGACATAATCAAAAACCACAAGAATGTATGAATACCCGAAGGATGGGGGAAAAGGACCCATGAAGTCAATCCCCCAAACATAAAAAATTTCAACAATTAAAATCGGATTAAGTGGCATCATATTTCTTCGTGAAATGTTTCCCAGCTCTTGACATCGTTGGCATTCTTTGCAAAATTGAGCGGCGTCACAAAAGATGGAGGGCTAGTAGAATCCGCTTTGAAGGATTTTCTGTGCGGTCTTCTGTCCTTCGAAATGGCCTCCACAGGCTCCAGTATGGCAGAAATTAATGACGCTTAGTTGCTCTACTTCGGGCACACACCTCCTGATGATCTGATCTGAGCAGAATTTGAACAAATATGGTTCATCCCAGAAATAGTATTTTATTTGGGAGAAAAAGAGATTCTTATCATTCTTGCCCCACTGAGTAGGGATTCTGCCCGTGACCAAATAATTCATGATATTTGCAAACCACGAAACTTTTGTACCTGTTACATCAATCGCCATCAAATGTTCATCTGAAAAAGTGTCACGGATAGTCTCAGGCATAGATGATTCTTCAGGCAAATTCTTGACAAATAATCGACGATAACATTTTCGACCCCTTTTTTATCCTTAATCTCAAAATTGAACTCTTGGAGAAGCAAGATCCAACAGATCAATCTTGGTTTCGTGTCCTTCTTTGCTAACAGATATTTCAATGCAGAGTGGTCTGAAAAGACCACTATTTTCGATCCAAGCAAATAGGAACGAAATTTGTCCAGAGCATACACCACAGCTAATAATTCTTTCTCGGTGGTGGTGTAATTGAGTTGTGCATCAATCAATGTCCTGCTTGCATAGTAAATTACGTGAGGTAATTTGTTCACCCTTTACCCTAAGACAACTCCGATCGTAATTTGGATTATTGGTGCATTTGATAAGAGCTCGCGCAATTTCAGAAATGCTTTCATGCAATCCTCATCGAAGTCAAAAGGAACATCTTTTCCAAGCAGGGTACACAATGGTTTAACAACCTTGCTGAAATCTTTGATGAATCTTCTATAAAATCCTGTATGACCCAAAAATGATCGAATTTGTCGAACACTCTTCAATGGTGGCAAATTGGTAATTAAGTCAACTTTGGCCTTATCAATTTCAATTCGTTTCTTTAAAACAATATGCCCCAACACGATTCCTTATCGAACCATGAAATGACTCTTTTCCCAGCTAAGAACAAGTTTGGATTCCACACAACGTTGCAACACTTGAGAAAGGTGATTCAAACAAGAACCAAACGTTTTCCTAAAAACAGAGAAGTCGTCCATGAACACCTCGATGAACTTGTCAATTATATCTGAAAATATGGCCAGCATACATCGTTGGAAAGTAGCAGGTGCATTACTGATCGATTTAGAATGTAACCCTTGCAAGTGCACAAGATCTATTGCAGTATGGCAAGAACAGGGGTGTCGAACCCACAGGGAAACGTGAATTTTTAATTAATTCTTTTAGAGATTTTAAAAACGTCCCTAAGGAAGTACCAAAGGGCAGATTCAATTTTACCAAAAACTTAACGCACTTTTCCTAAATGCAGAAAAATAAATTAATCTAAACAATTAATTACTGATAAATCTACGAACAATATTAAAATGAGATCAAGGAATATGCTACCCCAGATTCGTACCACTTTTCTATCATTAAAACCCACAGATTCATTAAATCATCATTCACACCATCATTCATCTAGAAAATGACTTGAAATAAAATATGATCATCAATCCGCATACCCTATCTAAAAACAATGACTCAAATTAACATTTGCGGTATGAGTCATGTAAAAGCATATATCTCATGATATTTAGATCAAACAATCAAGACATAATCGCTCTACAAATCGATCACAGGTCCAGATCTAAGCGATTACTGACCGTTGATAATGCAATCAACGGTCATAACAAAGCATTTAAAATATTTTCAATCACACAAACTTTGAGCAAAACGATTCCATGATAACAATAATAGACGTGGTATTAATCATAAACATAGGTACTTATCTGGGATCGCATCTTCCCGATCTCTGGGCTCATCTTTGGTGTTTGATCTCCTTTTCTTTCAAAGTCATTCCTCTTTTATTTCTTCCAAAAGATATTTGCAATTGTTTTTCTAAATACAATCTATGAATTTCTCGAGAAAATAATGCAAATCCTAGGTACAATCTACCCTGAATAAACCCTAGAAGAAGGAGAGAAGAAGACTTGAAAAGATGAAGAAAATATTCCCCCAAAGTGAAGAGCCCTAAAAACTAAAAAGAAAGAATGAATAATATTCTAATTGCAAAAAATAATAATGATCCTAAGAAACTCGTGGCTTCCCTTTTTATAATAGCCTAACCCTAATACCTCTCTCGATTGACATCTAAGAGTAATTTTCGTGAATTCCCGCCTAGCTTTGCATCAGATACTGCCTCGGTATTTTGCTCATAACTTTCTGTACCGAACTCGGATTGAGGTGATTCTTGAGGCGTTGGAAAGCTGACGACGAGCTCTACAACTTTTATGTTTTAGCAATTTCCTGAATCTGACGTCTTGAAGGTCCAAATTGAGCTGCAAGTCGCACTAAGTTCTCAATGACCCAAAATAGCAGTGTTTTGACATTATTTTCGGGATTCTTGGGCTGTTATAGAAACTTGGTATCAGATTTACCTGAAACACTCCAAATCTAGCAAATCTCATCAGATAGCCTGCATCGGACGGCTAAATATAGGTATTTAGGGGTGAAATATCATCATATTTCACTACTCATCACACCCCCAAACCTACACTTTGCTAGTCCTCGAGCAAAGAGAATGATAGAAATATAAAGCAAATCAAACTAACATCCTAAAATTTAAATGCCACTTTCAGAGGAACACGATTGCACTTAGCATGTGCAACAAGCCTTTAAACCCCTAGGTGATCCCTAGTGGAGGAGTTGTGTCTCTGAGGGTTTGCGTGAAGTTACCCACAAACTTCCAAAAATTTCAAACCATAGAAATTGAGTTTTCAAAATCTGATTTTATAACATATATTTAACTTCAAAGCTCAAAATCAATAATCAATTCAACATGCAAATTCTCAATTTTAAATAACAATGTTACACTAATCATACCAATATCCATTCAAATTAGTCTAATGCTCCAAATCGTTAGATAACTCATCCATTCATGCTTAAACGTGTAGTGTGTGCATACCAAAACCAAGATTCATCCATCCCAGAACTAGTCCAAAGGGAAAACCATCGGAGCTGTTGTCTCGACCCAATCCTCACTTTAGGTATACTCTCAAAATAATATCACTCCGATGATTGGTAAGTTTTCGCACACCTGTGAGAGATCAATACAAAGCAAATAAAAAGGTCTCACATGATAAATGAAACACGATGCGCAATCAATGAACAAAATAAATCTCATAAGAACAGATACTTGTATATCCTAAGCATGTCATATCAAGTGTCATAAGTATTATATATTGACTCTCCACAAGAGCGATTACCAATGCAAGATCGGATCATGAAGGTCTTTTGTAGGGTTGTAATGGGGCTCGTAAGGGTAAGAAAGAAAGGAATTGTGATTCAAAATTTCGAGAAATTGGAAAAGGAACTAACTTCGATTTTTTTATTTATTTTATTTTTTTATTTCTCTTCTTTTCTTTTTTTTCTTTTCTAATTTCTCACCATTTTTTTTTTTCAATATTTTTCTTTTCTCATTCTTTCTTCTCTTTTGAATTTCCTTTTCTTGAAGCACCTCATTTTCATTCCTTTTTTTTTTTTTTTTCTCTCCTTTTTTTCTTTTTATATTTGCCATACACTCTCAAGAACACCATAACTCATTATCTCTCCACTTACTCTCTTTTCGCTCATTTTCATCCCTCGCTCCTAATTTCTAAATAAGAAGGGTAAAGCTAAATTTTCGAAATTGTGAAGGGTTAAAGTTAACGCTTATCAAAGAATGTATAAGGGTAAATTTTTCTATAGGCTCAAAGGGTACTAGAAGGATAAATTTATATGAGGTGGGGCATTTTAAGCACAAACGAGCCAAAGATGGCCTTCAATCATTTCCTTAAAAGATGGTAACCTTGCCTATTTGTCTTGAGTAGATATACAGTACGATCTAACACAATAATATGAATTTGATATCATGCAAAGTCACAAGCCAAAATAAAATGTATGAGATTATGCAAAATAATTCGTATTCAAAGAAAACTCCGAGTTTATATATTCACTCATCAATGACGGGAAATTTGCTCTAAAAGCTTATGGGTTTAGTCTCCACTAAGAACCTAAGATTCAACGTTCAAAATAGTTCATCGATTTCTAAGTCTTAGCTTGGTATAAGTGCAAAAATTCTAAGCATGAATTTCAGAGTCATCCACAAATTATCACATTAAGCTTCATCATCCTAGATACAAGTATTCAAAATATGACATCAATATTCTCAAAATTAAATTCACATGCATCATCAACTAAAGTTTGAAAACTATTGCAAAGTAAATCATGTATGATGGTTCCAAAAAATTTTTTTTTTTTTTTTTTTTTTTTCAAAGAAAATAAAAAATAAGTGATGAAAGATAGATAATACATACCCCAAACCTAAAAATGACAATGTCCTCATTGTTTGAAATAAGTAGGTACCCCCAAACATTGAAAAGTACCTCAACACAAAGATCGGTCGGCATCAAATTAGAACATGACCAAAAATAGATTGAAGGTAATGTGGCTACACTAATTTGGAAATTAAAAATAACCTAAACTAAACTAAAACTAATATTCTAGAACTAAACATACGAAAAGAGAAATAAATCCTAAATCCTAAACTAAACCTGTGTCCAACTCCTAAATAAAACACACCTGGGTTGCTCCTCGAAGCCGAGTTTAATGTCGACAAATGACCTCTTCATTGATCAAGAATCGGATCACTAAGGTGCATCGCCTCAATCTTAAATCGGGTCATCGGCTCAAACATTGGTTTGAGTCTTTGCCCATTCACTTTGAAAACTCGATTGTCGAAGGCTTTGAATTTCAATTGCACCGTGCTCACTAATGGAAACAACCCTAAAGCGGGCCTTCCATCTAGATTTTAATTTCGGGATGAAGCTTAAGTCGGGAATTGAATAACCAAACTTTTTGGCCAACATGAAACTCCTTCCGAGAAATTAATTGATCGTGCAACTTTCTGTACCTTTCCTTGTACATCTTTGAATTTTCATACGCATCGTAGCGTAACTCTTCTAATTCACTCAATCAGTAACCTTCGATTCGACCTCGCTTGCATATCGAAATTAAATCGTTTGATCGCCCGAATGCCTTATGCTCCAATTCGGCGGAAGATGACATGCCTTCCGTAGACAATTACGAAGGGAGACATTCCGATCGGTGTCTTGAATGCGATCGATAGGCCCACAAAGCATCGGATAGCGGTTTGACCAATCTCTTCTATCCGGTCAATGCTCTTTTCTAGAATTGATTTCCCGGTTAGACACTTCCACGACCACTAGTTCTGTGGATGGTGCGTGAGCGACTTTGTGAGTGACGTCGTGCTTCTTCATTAAAGTGGCAAAATTGCTATTGCAAAATGCGAACCGCCATCACCGATGATTGCTCTTGGGATCCCGAATCGGTTAAACACATGTTCTCTCGTAAATTTGACCACAACCTTGTGATCATTTGATCGGGTTGCCGACTTCAATCCATTTGGAGACATAGTCAATACCACCGAATATATGAATACCCAAAGGATGGTGGAAAAGGACCCATAAAGTCAATCCCCAAACATCGAAAATTTCAACAATCGAAATTGGATTAAGGGCATCATATTTCGTCATTGAAATATTGCCAAGTCATGTTGACACCGCTGGCATTCCTTGCTTGCGATTGAGCGTCACGAAGATTGAGGGCCGAGAATCCGCTTTGAAGGATTTTCTGCGGTCTTCGTCTCGAAATGGCCTCCACAGCCCCAAGATGGCAAAATTTAGGACGCTTAGTTGCTCGTCTTCCGCACGCATCTCCTAATGATCGTCGATCCGGCGTAATTTAAACAAATATGGTCCAACCCAGAAATAGTATTTCATTTGGGAGAAAAAGAGATACTTATCATTCTTACCCCCCTCAGTGGGAATTCTGCCAGTCACCAGATAATTCACGATGTTAGCAAACCACGGAACTTTTGCACCTACATCAATTGCCATCAAATGTTCATCCGAAATGTGTCACGGATGGTCTCGGTATAGATGATTCTTCTGCGAAATTCTGATGATGATCGATCACAACGCTTCTCAACCCCTTTTTATCTTTAATCTCAAAGTTGAATTCACGGAAGCGAGGATCCAACGGATCACTTGGTTTGCATCCTTCTTTGCTAAAAGATATTTCAAAGCGTAGTGGTCCGAAAAGACCACTATTTTCGATCCAAGCAAATAGGAACGGAATTTGTCCGAGCATACACCGCCTAATAATTCCTTCTTCTGGTGGTGTAATTCATTGGGCATCAATTAATGTCTTATAGCATAATAAATTACGTGAGGTAATTTATTCACCCTTTGCCCTAAGACAAATTCGATCGCAATCGGATGCATCACACATGAGTTCGAATGGTAAAGAATAATCCGTGGTTGGATTATTGGTGCATTTGATAAGAGTTCACGCAATTTTAGGAATGCCTTTATGCAATCCTCATCAAAATCAAAAGGAACATCTTTGCCAAGCAAAGTGCACAATGGTTTAGCCACCTTGCTAAAATCCTTAATGAATCTTCTATAAAATCCAAAGATGCCCCAAAATGATCGAATTTGTCGAACACTTTTAGGAGGTGGTAAATTTGCAATTAAGTCGACCTTCGCCTTATCAACTTCAATTCCTTTCGTTGAAACAATATGCCCCAACACAATTCCTTGTTGAACCATAAAATGGCTCTTTCCCAGCTGAGAACAAGTTTGGAATCTACACAACGTTGCAACACCTGTGAAAGATGATTCAAACAAGAATTAAATGTTTTTCCAAAACCGAGAAGTCGTCCATGAAGACTTCGATGAATTTGTCGATCATGTCCAGAATATGGCCAACATACATCGTTGAAACGTGGCCGGAGCATTACATAAGCCGAATGGCATCCTTCGATATGCAAACGTACCATATGGACACGTGAATGTTGTCTTCTCTTGATCAGCTGGAAAAACGGGCACTTGATTGTATCCCGAATAACCATCAAGAAAGCAATAAAACTCTTGCCCAGCTAACTTCTCAAGAATTTGATCAATGAACGGAAGGGAAAATGATCTTTTTCGGTGGTCGTTCAATTTTCGATAATCAATGCACACACGCCATCCGAGTTTCACGAGTGGGCACCAATTCTCCCTCCGTAGTTTCTTTCACGTAATTCCGACTTTTTCGGAGCGATTTGTCTTTGGACTAACCCATTCACTATCGTGAGATCGGATAGATGATTCCAAGATCGAGGAGTTTAATGATTTCCTTTAAAACGACTTCTTGCATGTTCGGATTAAGTCGCCTGTGGTTCCCTCGATGGTTTACTCTCATCCTCCGGATGTATTTTATGCATACATCGATGGGTCAATCCCTTGAGATCTAAGGTCCATCCGATGGCCTCCTTGTGCTCTTTCGGACCTTCAACAAATCATTCTCTTGTTCTTAGATAATGTGGATGAAATTATCACCGAAGTGTTCTCGAGGTCCCGAAAAGCATATTTGAGGGACTCGCAATTGTTTCAATTCCACGGTTGGTGGTCGCTCAATTGATGGAGTCGGACATCCTTTACCTCGAGGTAGTGGTTCTACCTTAGTCACAACTTCACATAAGTTATCATCTTGACATGATGAATTTGACTTTTCTCTTCGCTTCCTTTCAAGCCCTTTGTCCTCATAGATGGCTAACAAAGCTTCAAATTCCTCTTTGGTGAGCATTGATGGTAATGCTTCATCCACCACTTCGTCCATCTCGATCGATGTAAAAACATTCGACCTCATCCTCATTAGAAATGGTTCATCGCATGGAATATGTTAAGCGACTTTCATGTTTCCAAAAGAAAGCGTCCATGACTCTGTCGACAATTAATGCAAGCGTTTGGCGAGAAACGACGGCCAAGGATCATTGGGACTTGATTGATTGATGTCGCAGGTGATTCCATGTCTAAGACAACGTAGTCCACTGGAAAGACAGACTTGTCTATTCCAACCAAGACATCCTCGGTAACACCCCTCGGTCTTCTTTCTGGTGTATCTGCCAGTTGGAGTGTGACCGTCGTGGGTTTCAATTCACCCAATCCGGGTTTCTCGACATTGAGTATGGGATCAGATTAACACTGGCTCCCAAATCCAATAAACGCCTTTCCAATTGGTTGCCCACCAATGACACATGGAACAGTTGGGACTCGGTGGTCTTCGGTTTCTGTGGGGTTTCCAATCGCAATATCGAACTGACTTGATTTGTTAGGAACACTTTCTTTGAAACGTGAGTACGTGCCTTTCTCTTCCGAGTGCACAAATCTTTGAAAAACTTGGCGTACTCAGGGACTTGTTTGATTGTTTCAAGTAATGGAAGATTTATCTTTACTTGCTTGAATGTTTCGAAAATTTCTTCCATTTTTGTCGGTCCCTTTCCCATTCTAGATGGAGGAGTTAGGCATTGAGGGAATGGTGCCTTTGGGACATAAGGTGCAGATTCCATTTCCGATTCTTTTTCACGTCCTTGTTGGACGGTTGAAGGAAACTCTTCCTCTATTACTTTTTCTTTTCCTTTCTCTCTTCCTTGCTCTTGCACTTTTCTTATCTCTGGCTCTTTGTCTCTTTCTTTCTCTTTTCCTTTTCCTTTCTCCTTTCTTTTCTCTGATTCTTTTTCCTCTATTGCTTCTCTTTCTTCATCAGCTTCTACAGGCATTTCCACTTGATTATGAACCTCTCGTCCACTTCTCAACACCGTAATGTGACTTTCAACCTGACTATTCGATGGTCCCGCTTCGATGGTGCTTGGCCTCGAGGATTATTGATGGGTTGGCTGGGGAGCCTACCTTCCTCTCGCTGACTCAGTTGATTGGCCAATTGGTGACTTGGTCCATTATCATCTCTGAAAAGACTGCATGCTTCTCATAAGCTTTTCTTCCAGATCAGAATCTTTCGAAATACTGTCATGACATTGATTAATATTCTGGTTGAAATTCTCATTTTTTCGCTAGTCAGAATTTGGATGTTAATACGATGCATTCTTGAAATTGGAATTGCTGGAAATTAGAATTCTCTGAAATTCGTTGTGACGAATATTGTGTTGAAAATTTGGTTGAAAAGGTTGTTGTCCACCCATTGTGTTGGCTCTATGTTGCTGGTTTACCTGGCCAGTTTGGTTCGATTCACCCCATCCTAAGTTGGGGTGATTTTTCCATTCCGGATTGTAGGTATTGGAGTACATGTTTCTACCCTGCCGCTGATAAGATTGAGTCACATTTACCTGCTCTTGAGGATTAGGTTCATCAGGGAAGAATGACAAGGTAGTAGGGCACTCATTAGCCATATGACGGGTGGTCACAAATTGAACACACACTGTGGGGTGGCAGAGCTTTAGCTTGCTTGGTAGCGACTAACAACATGTTCATCTGTTTGAATGACATGTCAAACTTTGTTGAGAGATCTCGAGGCATTATTGTTGACATCGCATAATCCGCCTTTTGTCAACACATGAGATTTAGGTGCTGTGTTCAAGTTGGTTCGCCCCTGTCTCACTTTGTATCAAGTTTGATATAACTTTTCAAACAATGCCCACAATTCGACTTCTTTCGTGGCACAAGATCCACCACAAGATGCATCAACCATGCGTCTCTCTTGAGAATCACCCATTGTAAAACTTTGGACTTGTTGCCACCTTGGAACTTGATGATTTGGGCAACTTCCGATCAATTCCTTAAAAGCGTTCCCAACATTCATGGAATGTTTCAGAGGTTGTTGGGAAAAGAACTGGATCTTCGACGCAATTCAATGGCCTTAGTCATGGGAAAATATTTTTAAGGCGGCGATCTTACTTAACTCGAATAGATTGTGGTTCTAAGGAATAGAACCTTTTTGCCTTATCTCTTAAAGAGAACGGAAAGAGTCTGAAGCTTCGCTATCTCATCGGTGACATTGTGGACTCAACATTTTGCATACCCCAGAATTCATTTAAGTGAGCGATGGATTTTCATTTGCTAACCCATGGAAAATTGGTAGCATTTGAATCATTCTTGATTTGAATTCATAGTGGTTCCACGGAATGGGAGCATGCATAATACATTCCCGATCCTCGTAAAACCGGATCGTTATAATACTCCAAAGGATCTAGGCCCTCATCAAAATTATTATTTCTATTATTTCCATTATTGACATTCCCATTGTTGTTATTCTCATCTCTCTCTTGCCTTTGGTCCGCCATGGTCTCGGTTTGTTGATATTGATTCCTCCGGACTCTTCGATTCTCTCTACAAGCTCTTTCGATCTCAAGATTAAGCAGTGGTGATGTGGGTGATGAGAACAGTAAAGCTCATACACCAACACTCACAAACAGGTTGAAGAATCCACAACAAACCCACAAAATTCGCTCAAACGATTTAAACAAAGATGATAAATGTAGCTAATATCGGTAGAAAGATTTCTTCTTTTTTTTTTTTTTTTTTTTATTTAAAATTAAAAATAAAATTAATTTTTTTTTATTTAAATTAAAATTAAAAAAAAAATTAAATTTAATTAATAAATTAATTAAATTTTTTTTTTTTTTTTTTTTTTAAATTCAAATTAAAATTAAAATTCGAATTTAAATTAATTAAATTTTTTTTTTTTTTTTTTTTTTTTTTTTTTTTAAATTCGAATTAAAATTTTTTTTTAAATTTATTTTTTAATTTTTTTTTTTTTTTAAAATTAAATTCGAAAATTAAAAATTAAAATTGAAAATCCTATAAAATCTTTCCTAAAAGAGAAAAATAAGGAGAAGAATGAAAGATTCCTAAAAATCCTAAAACAAAAGTCCCACAAAAGTTAATGACTAAATTTAGAAAATCCTAAAAATATCTAAAAGAGGAAAATAAGGAAAAAGAGTCATACCAAATCTAAAATGAAGTCCTAAAATCTCTACTTCCTAAATTTCCTAAGGAAGGTATCCTAAAAATCTAAACTTCCTAAAAAGACTCCACAAAATCTTATCAAAGAGAGAAAAATAAGGGAAATAAATTTTTTTTTTTTTTTTTTTTTTAAATTCAAATTAAAATTAAAATTCGAATTTAAATTAATTAAATTTTTTTTTTTTTTTTTTTTAAATTAAATTCGAAAATTAAAATTAAAATTGAAAATCCTATAAAATCTTTCCTAAAAGAGAAAAATAAGGAGAACAATGAAAGATTCCTAAAAATCCTAAAACAAAAGTCCCACAAAAGTTAATGACTAAATTTAGAAAATCCTAAAAATATCTAAAAGAGGAAAATAAGGAAAAAGAGTCCTACCAAATCTAAAATAAGAAGTCTAAAATCTCTACTTCCTAAATTTCCTACAAGGAAGGTATCCTAAAATCTAAACTTCCTAAAAGACTCCACAAAATCTTATCAAAGAGAGAAAATAGGAAATAAATTTTAATAATTATTATTTTTTATTTTTATTTTTTAAACACTCAAAATGTAAAAATCCTATCCGAATTAATCAAAATTTCACCGATTTCCGGCGCCAAAAACTTGATCGATTTAGAATGTAACCTCTTGCAGTGCACAAGATCTATTGCATATGGCAAGAAGAGTGTCGAACCCACAGGAAACGTGAATTTTAATTAATTCTTTTGAGATTTTAAAACGTCCCTAAGGAAGTACCAAAGGCGATTCAATTTTACCAAAACTTAACGCACTTTTCCTAAATGCGTAAAAATAAATTAATCTAAACAATTAATTCTTGATAAATCTACGAACAATATTAAAATGAGATCAAGGAATATGCTACCCAGATTCGCACTCTTTCTATCATTAAAACCCAGCTTCATTAAATCATCATTCACACCATCATTCATCTAGAAAATGACTTGAAATAAAATATGATCATCAATCCCATACCCTATCTAAAACAATGACTCACTAACATTGCGGTATGAGTCATGTAAAAGTATAAGCGTATCTCATGATATTTAGATCACGACAATCAACATAATCGCTCTACTACCTAAATCACTGCGGTCCGGATCTAGCGATTACGCATAACAAAGCATTTAAAATATTTGCGATGACACAAACTTTGAGCAAGACGATTCCAGGATAACAATAATGGACTGGTATTAATCATAAACATAGGTACTTATTATCTGGGATCGATCTTCGATCTTCGATTTTAGCCATCTGTTTGATCTCCTTTTCTTTCAAAGTCATTCCTCTTTTATTTCTTCCAAAAGATATTTGCAATTGTTTTCCTAAATACAATCTATGAATTTCTCGAGAAAATAATGCAAATCCTGAGTACAATCTACTGAATAAACCCTGAAGAAGGAGAGAAGACTTGAAAAGATGAAGAAAATATTCCCCAAAGTGAAGAGCCCTAAAAACTAAAAAGAAAGAATGAATAATATTCTAATTGCAAAAAATAATAATGATCCTAAGAAACTCGTGGCTTCCCTTTTTATAATAGCCTAACCCTAATACCTCTCTCGATTGACATCTAAGAGTAATTTTCGTGAATTCCCGCCTAGCTTTGCATCAGATACTGCCTCGGTATTTTGCTCATAACTTTCTGTACCGAACTCGGATTGAGGTGATTCTTGAGGCGTTGGAAAGCTGACGACGAGCTCTACAACTTTTATGTTTTAGCAATTTCCTGAATCTGACGTCTTGAAGGTCCAAATTGAGCTGCAAGTCGCACTAAGTTCTCAATGACCCAAAATAGCAGTGTTTTGACATTATTTTCGGGATTCTTGGGCTGTTTTAGAAACTTGGACTGTATTTACCTGAAACACTTCAAATCTAGCAAATCTCATCAGATAGCCTTCATCGGACGGCTAAATATAGGTATTTAGGGGTGAAATATCATCATATTTCACTACTCATCAATTACATAAGCCGAACGGCATCCTTCGATATGTAAAAGTACCATAAGGACACGTGAATGTCGTTTTCTCTTAATCAGGTGGAAAAACGGGCACTTGATTTTATCCCGAATAACCATCAAGAAACTAATAAAACTCTTGCCCTGCTAACTTCTCAAGAATTTGATCAATGAATGGAAGGGGAAAATGATCCTTTCTGGTAGCTGTGTTCAATTTTTTATAATCAATGCAGACACGCCACCCAGTAGTTTCGCGAGTAGGGACCAATTCTCCTTCAGTAGTTTCTTTCACAGTGATTCCGAACTTTTTCAGAACGATTTGGACTGGACTTACCCATTCACTATCAGAGATCAGATAGATGATTCCAGCATCGAGTAATTTAATGATTTCCTTTAAAACGACTTCTTGCATGTTCAGATTAAGTCGCCTCTGCAGTTCTCTCGATGGTGTACTATCATCTTTAAGATATATTTTGTGCATACATACTGATGGGTCAATCCCTTTTAAATCAGCTAGGGTCCACCCGATGGCCTCCTTGTACTCTTTAAGTACTTTCAATAGGTCATGCTCTTATTTTTCCGACAATGTGGATGAAATTATCACCGGAAACGTTTCTCGTGGCCCCAAAAAAGCGTACTTGAGCGACTCAGGTAATTGTTTCAATTCCACAGTTGGTGGCTGCTCAATTGATGGAGTCAGCACATCCTTTCCCTCAATAGGTAATGGTTCTACCTTGGCCACATTTTCACATAAGTTATCATCTGGACATGATAAACTCAACCTTGTCTCTTCTGACTGCTTCCTTTCAAATCCTTTTTCTTCATAGATGGCCAACAAGGCAGTTTTAAATTCTTCTTTGGTGAGCATTGATGGTAATGCTTCATCCACCACTTCATCCATCTGATCGATGTAAAAACATTCGACCTCATCCTCGTTAGGGAAATGGTTCATCGCATGGAATATGTTCAATCTAACCTTCATGTTCCCAAAAGAAACGTCCATGACTCCTGTTCGACAATTAATGCAAGCATTTGCAGTAGCGAGAAACAGACGTACCCAAGGATGATAGGGACTTGATTAATGGATTTAACAGGTGGTTCCATGTCTAAAACAACGAAGTCCACTGGAAAGATAAACTTGTCTATTCCAACCAAAACATCCTCGATAATACCCCTAGGTCTTCTTTCTGATCTATCTGCCAGTTGAAGTGTGACCGTCGTGGGTTTCAATTCACCCAATCCGAGTTTCTCGTACATTGAGTATGGGATTAGATTAACACTCGCTCCCAAGTCTAATAATACTTTTCCAATTGGTTGTCCACCAATGACACATGAAATAGTTAGGACTCCAGGGTCTTTCAGTTTCTGTGGGGTTTCCAATTGCAATATCGAACTGACTAGATTTGTCAGGAACACTTTCTTCGAAACATAATTACGCGCCTTTCTCTTACGAGTGCATAAATCTTTGAAAAACTTGGCATACTCAGGAACTTATTTGATAGTCTCAAGTAATGGAAGATTTATCTTTACTTGTTTGAATGTTTCAAAGATTTCTTCCATTTTTACCTGTCCCTTTCCCATTCTAGATGGAGGAGTTAAGCATTCAGGGAATGGTGCCTTTGGGACATAGGATGCAGATTCCAATTCCGATTCTTTTTCATGCCCTTGTTGGACGGTTGGAGGAGACTCTCTCTATTACTTTTTCTTGTCCCTTCTCTCTTCCTTTCTCTTTCTCTTTCTCTTTTCCTTTTTCTTTATCTTTTCTTATCTCTGATTCTTTCTCTTTCTCTGCTTCTCTTTCTTCATCAGCTTCCACAGGCATTTTCACTTGATTATCAACCTCTCGTCCACTTCTTAGCACTGTAATAGCTTTCAACTGTTGACTATTTGATGGTCCTTCATCAGATGATGCTTGGCCTCCAGGATTATTGATGGGTTAGCTAGGGAGCCTACCTTCCTCTCGTTGACTCAGTTGATTGGCCAATTGACTGACTTGGTTTATTATCATCTGCTGAAAATATTGCATACTTCGCATCACCTTTTCTCCCATATCAGAATCTTTTGAAGTGCTGGTATGAGATTGATTAAGATCCTGATTGAAATTCTGATTTTTTCGGTACTTCGAATTTGGATGATAATATGGAGCATTCTGCTGGAAATTGGAATTCTGATGGAAATTAGAATTCTGTTGGAAATTCTGTTGTGGACGAAAGATTTGTTATCCACCCATTGTATTGGCTCTGTACTGCTGGTTTACCTGACTAGTTTGGTTCGACCCACCCCATCCTAAGTTGGGGTGATTTTTCCATTCCAGATTATAGGTATTTGAGTACATGTTTCTACCATGCTGCTGATAAGATTGAGTCACTGTCACCTGCTCTTGAGGAGTAGGTTCATCAAGGAAGAATGACAAAGTAGTAGGGCACTCATTAGCTATGTGACCTGGGTGGTCACAAATTGAACACACAGTGGGGGTGACAGGAGCTTTAGCTTTCTTAGTCGCAGCTAACAACATATTCATTTGTTTGGACAACATGTCAACCTTTGTTGATAAATCAGGGGTATTATTATTGACATCATACAATCCGTCTCTTGTCAACACATGAGATTTAGGTGCCAAGTCCAAGTTGGTTCGCCCAAGTGTCTCATTTTGTATCGAAGTTTGGTATAACTTCTCAAACAATGCCCACTATTCGTCAGCTTCTTTTGTGGCACATGATCCTTCACAAGATGCATCAATCATGCGTCTCTCTTCTGGAATCAGTCCATTGTAAAAACTTTGGACTTGTTGCCACCTTGAAACTTGATAATTTGGGCAACTTCTGATCAATTCCTTAAAATGTTCCCAACATTCATGGAATGTTTCTGTAGGTTACTAGGAAAAGAATTGAATCTTCTGACGCAACTCAATGGTTTTAGTCATGGGAAAATATTTTTTAAGGAACTGACGATGTAGCTCTGCCCAACTCTGGATAGATTGCGGTTCTAAGGAATAGAACCACGTTTTTGCCTTATCTCTTAAAGAGAAAGGAAAAAGTCATAACTTAGCTATCTCGTCAGTGACATTATGGACTCTGAACATTTTGCATACCCCAGTGAATTCATTTAAATGAACGTGCGGATTTTCATTGGCCAAACCATGAAAAATCGGTAACATTTGAATCATCGCAGATTTGAATTCATAGTGGTTCCCTGGAATGCGAGCATGCATGATACTATCCTGATCCTTGTAAAAATCAGGATCATTATAATACTCCAATGTTCTAAGGCCCTCATCAAAATTATTGTTCCCATTATGTCCATTATTTCCATTATTGACGTTCCCATTGTTGTTATTCTCATTTCTCTCTTGCCTTTGATCTGTCATGGCTTCAGTCAGATGAGATTGATTCCTCTGGATTCTATGATTCTCTCTATAAAATCTTTCGATCTCAAGATTAAACGGTTGCAGATGTGGGTGATGAGATCGAGTAAAGCTCATGCACCAACACTCACAATAAGGATTGAATAATCCACAATAAACTCACAAAATTCAGCTTTAATCGATTGAAGCAAAGATTTTCAATCGATTGACACAAGCACACACAAATTTTCAAACAAATGACTTTATCAGTCAATCGATTGAAGAACTGTTCTCAATCGATTGAGGTTCAAAGAGTCAAAGCAAGTCAGCACAGATTTTGCAGCTAAGATGGCAAACAATAGGGCTCTTGTCAATCGATTGACAGAGGAATGTCAATCGATTGAAAGAAACCTGGGAATTCACAGAGAATGATATCCCAATCTTAATCGATTGACAGTGAATGTTCAATCAATTGAGTCAATGATAAACAGTAGCCAATATCAGAAGGAAAAGAAGAGAAATTTATTTTTATTTTTTTTAATTAAATTTTTTTTTTTTTAAATTAAATTTAAATTTAAATTTGAATTTAAATTAAATTTTGTTTTTTGTTTTTTTTTTTTTTAAATTTGAATTTCAAAAATAAAAATTAAATTCGAAAATTAAAATTTAAAATTTCAATTTTAAAATTCAAAATTCGCAATTAAAAATTAAAAATTCAAATTTTAAAACCTAAAGGCAATCTTACAAAATCCTATAAAATCTTACCTAAAAGAGAAAAAGAAGGAGAAGAATAAAAGATTCTAAAAGATTCCTACCAATCCTAAAACAAGCAGTTCCACAAAAGTCAATAACTAAAATTTAGAAAATCCTACAAAATATCTAAAAGAGAAAAATAAGGTAAAGAATAAAAGATTTCTAAATTTTCTAAGGAAGGTATCATAAAAATCTAAACTTCCTAAAAGGACTCCACACAAACTTACCTAAGAGAGAAAAATAAGGGAAAGAATTTTAATTTTTTTTTTTTACTCACCACAGTCAATCGATTGACTCTTTCGTGTCAATCGATTGACAAGGCAAGTTATAAAAACACAAAACACAACACACAGTCAATCGATTGACTGTCAAGCAGTTTCAACAAATCCCTTCCCAAATTAATCAAAATTTCTTCGATTTCCCCGGCAACGGCGCCAAAAACTTGATCGATTTTAAATGTAACCCTTGCAAGTGTACAAGATCTATTGCAGTATGACAAGAATAAAGGTGTCGAACCCACAGGGAAACGTGAATTTTAATTAATTCTTTCATAGATTTAAAAACGTCCCCAAGGAAGTACCAAAGGACAAATTCAATTTTACCAAAATTTATCACACTTTTCCTAAATGCAAGAAAAATAAATTAATCTAAACAACTAATTGTTGATGAATCTAAGAATAGTATTTAAAGATGATCAAGAAATATGTTACCCCAGATTAGTACCTCTTTTCTATTATTAAAACCCACAGTTTCATTAAAGCATCATTCACACCATCATTCCTAATGAAAAATGATTCGTAATAAAATATGATCATCAATCCGGTATACCCTATCTAAAAATAATGACTAAGCCTATCATTGCGGTATGAGTCATATAAAAAGCATAGCGTATCTCATGATGTTTAGATCACGATAATAAATATATAATCGCTCATTTTCTAGATCACGCGTGTTCAGATCTAGCTAGACATTACGCTGATAACGCATAATCAATCTTTCAATATATTTTCAATAACACAAACTTTGAGCAAAACGATTCTATGATGACAATAATAGACTGCGGTATTAATCATAAAAATTGGTTACTTATCTGGGGATCGCATCTTCCCCGATCAACTAGTTTAGTCTCTCATCTTTGGTGTATGATCTCCTTGTTCATTCAAAGTCATTCCACTTTTCATTTCTTTCAAAAGATCTTTGTTTATAATGCCTTTCCCTAAATGCAATCTATGATTTTCTAAAAGAAAAGCAATGCAAACCTAAGTTCAATCTACCCAAATGAAACCCTAGAAGAAGGAGAAAAGAGAAGCCCTTGAAGAATGAAAAGAGAGGTCCCCAAAAAAGTATGGCTCTAAGAATAATAAATGCTCTCTAAAAGAATCTCCTAAAAAAAATCTCTCTTTTACAAAGCCGTAGCTTCCCTTTTATAATGGCCCAACAAACCTAACCCTAATAACTTCAATCAATTGAGACTTAAATCTCAATCGATTGACTTTTAAGTAGGGACAAAGTTGTATTCATGTGTCAATCGATTGACACTTAGTCCTCAATCGATTGACATCTAAAAGCAATTTTTGTGAACTCCCGTCCAACTTTACATTAGACACTGCCTCGGTATTTTGGCCATAACTTACTATCTCGAACTCAGATTGAGGTGATTCTTATGGCATTAGAAAAATGACGACGAGATCTACAACTTTTATTTTTTAGAAATTTCCTGAATCTAACATCCTGAAGGTCCAAATTGAGCTGCAATTTCCACTAAGTTCTCGATGACCCAAAATTGCAGTGTTTTGACATTATTTTCGAAATTCTTGGGCTGTTTTAGAAACTTGGATTGTATTTACCTGAAACACTTCAAATCTAGTAAATCTCATCAGATAGCCTTCATCGAACGGCTAAATGTAGGTATTTAGGGGTGAAATATCATCATATTTCACTACTCATCAAGGTTCCATGTCCAACACAACAAAGTCCACTAGGAAAACAAATTTATCTATTCCAACCAAAACGTCCTCTATGACACCTCTAGGTCTCCTTTCTGACCTATCAGCAAGTTGCAGTGTAACGGTTGTGAGTTTCAATTCGCCCAGTCCTAATTTTTCATACACTGAATAGGGGATTAGATTGACACTGGCTCCTAAATCCAATAATGCCTTTCCAATTGGTTGCCCACCAATGACGCATGGAACAGTTGGGATTCCAGGGTCCTTAAGTTTTCGTGGGGCATCTAATTGTAGTATCGAACTGACTTGATTTGTCAGGAGCACTTTCTTTGAAACATGAGTACGCATTTTTCTTTTTCGAGTGCATAGATCTTTGAAAAATTTTGCGTACTCGGGAACTTGCTTGATTGTCTCAAGTAATGGAATGTTTATCTTCACCTGTTTGAATGTTTCGAAGATTTCTTCCATTTTTGACGCTCCCTTCCCCATTCTAGATGGAGGTGTTAGGCACTCTGAGAATGGTGCCTTTGGAGTATAGGAACGAGGTTCATTCTATGATTCATCTGCAGGTACTAGTTGGACAATTTGAGGATCTTCCTTTTCTTTTCTTTTATCAAGTCCTTTGTCTTTTATCGCTTCTTCTTCTCCTTCCTTGTGAGGCTCTATTGGCATTTCCACTTGATTATTAATAGCTCTCTCACTTCTTAGCACCGTAACAGCTTTCAACTGTTGACTATTTGATGGTCCTTCATCAGATGATGCTTGGCCTCGAGGATTGTTGATGGGTTGGCTAGGGAGCCTACCTTCCTCTCGTTGACTCAACTGATTTGTCAGTTGGCTAAATTGATCTATCATCATCTGCTGAAAAGCTTGCATATTTCGCATAATCTTTTCCTCCAAATTAGAATCTTTCGAAACAGTGGCCTGAGATTGATTAAAATTCTGATTTTTTCGGTAATCAGAATTTGGATGATAATAAGGGGGGTTCTGTTGAAAATTAGAATTCTGCTGGAAATTAGAATTTTTTTGTGGATGAAAATTTTGCTGTCCATTCATTACGTTGGATCTGAACTGCTGATTCACCTGTCCAGTTTGGTTTGATCCTCCCCATCTTAAGTTGGGGTGATTTTTCCATTCTGGATTGTAGGTGTTTAAGTACATGTTCCTACCTTCTCGCTGATACGATTGAGTCAGATTCACCTGCTTTTGAGGAGTAGGTTCATCAGGGAAAAATGACAGGGTAGTTGGACACTCGTTAGCCATGTGACCTAGGTGGTCACAGATTGAACAAGCGGTGGGGTTGCTGAAACTTTTAACTTACTTAGTTGCAGCTAACAGTATGTTCATTTGCTCGGACAACATGTCAACCTTTGTTGAAAGATCGGAGGTGTTGTTGTTGACATCAAATAGTCCATTTCTGGTCAATACATGTGATTTTGCTGCCACATCCAAATTAGTTCGCTCCATTATCCCATTTTGGATTGAAGTTTGATATAACTTCTCAAACAATGCCCACAGCTCGTCAGCCTCTTTCGTGGCACACGATCCTCCACAAGATGCATCAACCATGCGTCTCTCTTCGGGAATTAGTCCATTGTAAAAACTTTGGACCTGTTGCCACCTTGGCAATTGATGATTTGGACAACTCTTAATTAATTCCTTAAAGCGCTCCCAACATTCATGAAATGTTTCTGTAGGTTGTTGGGAAAAGAACTGGATCTTCTGATGCAACTCAATGGTTTTGGTCATGGGAAAATATTTTTTAAGAAACTGACGGTATAACTCTGCCCAACTTTGAATAGATTGTGGTTCTAAGGAGTAGAACTAAGTTTTTGCCTTATCTCTTAAAGAGAAAGGAAAGAGTCGTAGCTTAGCTATCTCATCGGTCACATTATGCACACGGAACATTTTACATACGGCAATGAACTCATTCAAATGAACATGTGGATTTTCGTTTGACAATCCATGATAAATTGGTAACATTTGAATCATTGCGAATTTAAATTCATTATGGTTCCCTGGGATGGGGGCATGCATGATACTATCTTGATCCTCGTAAAAACCAAGATCATTATAATATTTCAATGTACGTGGGCCCTCATCATGATTTTTGTTCTCATTATTTCAATTATTATTGTTCTGATTATTTCTATTCCTTTGATCTGCCATAGTCTCAGTATGATGATACTGATTCCTTTGTATTCTGCGATTCTCTTTATAAGATCGTTCGATCTTAAGATTAAACGGTTGCAGATGTGGGTGATGACAACGAGTAAAGCTCATGCACCAACTCTCAAAAACAGGGTTGATGATTCCACAACAACCACAAGTATCAACTTCAAATAAAGTAAAGCGCACAACAAAATTTCCCAACAAAGACTTTATCAGTCAATCGATTGAACCAGTGTTGTCAATCGATTGATATTCAATAGTCAAACGAAGTCAACACAGATTTTTCAGCTAGACAACAAGTAGCTGTGTTCGGGTCAATCGATTGACAGAGATATGTCAATCGATTGAAAGAAGTTTTTTTTTTTTTGCAATTAAAAATTAAATTAAAAAAATAAAATTTTTAAAACTTAACGCAATTCACACAATCCTACAAAATCTTACCTAAAAGAGAAAGAGGAACAAAGGAAAGGGACTCCTAAAAAAATAAGAAATCCTAGAAATCTCTACTTCCTAAAATAAATCTTTATTTCCTAAAAATTCGAAATTAGCAATTCAGGTTTCACACAAAATAGTCAATCGATTGATCATTTTGGCTTAATCGATTAACAATTCAATACTGAAACCATACATAACACAATCGATCGATTGAGGAACAGATCTCAATCGATTGACTGTCAACTAAAAGCACAAATCTCTTTCCGAATTAATCAAAATTTCGCTGAATTTCCCGACAGCGGCGCCAAAAACTTGGTGTATTTTGATTTAAACCCTTGCAAGTGTACAAGATCTATTGTAGAATGGCAAGAACAGGGGTGTCGAACCCACAGAAAAAATGTAAAACTTATCTAATTCTTTCAGAGATTTTAACACACCCAAGGAATTACCAAGGGAGACAGTTCACTTTACCAAACAATTAACACACTTATCTAAATGTAAAAATAAATAATTAAATTAAACTATGCAAACTGATTTCTGAGAAATAAAATAAACAATTTTTGAGATGATCAAAGAATATACTACCCCAGACTTATAACTTTTCTACTATTAATCCCACAATTTTATTAAGCATTGTTCACGCCATCATTTATCTAGATAAACGGTTCGTAAGAAAATATGATCATAATCCGGTATACCCTATCTAAAAACAATGACTCAGCCTATCATTACGGTATGAGTCACGTAAAAGCATAACGTATCTCATGATGTTTAGATCACGACAATAGGTACATAATCGCTCTACAGCCTAGATCAGTCTGCAGGTCCAGATCTAGCGATTATGGTCATTGATATGCGCAATCAACGGTCATAATAAAGCATTTAACACATATTCAATCAAGCACACTTTTAGCAAAACGATTCCATGATGACATTAATATATTATGAAATTAACCGTAAGAAGTTATTTATCTGGGGATCGCATCCTCCCTGAATCACTGACTTAGCTGCTCATCCTTGATGTATGATCTCTTTGCACATTCACAGCCATTCTATTTATTTATCATCAATAATCTTTTTACAAAGCCTTGCCTAAGTACAATCTATGCTCTCACGATTATCTACGAGAAAAATAAATCCTAATACAATCTGCTGAGAAATTTAGAAAGAACCAAGAAGAACCCTTAATGAATGCTAACGATTAAAGAAAACCCTCCAAAAGCAACTGAAAGAAGGCCTCTCCTCAATGAGTTGTGTGTTTCTTTATATAGGGTCGAGCAAACCCTATCCCTACTAGCCTCAATCGATTGAGAACTAATCCTCAATCGATTAACATTTGATTCGGAAGAAGTGTAGTTGAACTTCTCTTCTCTTGTCAATCGATTGACACTAGTCCCTCAATCGATTGACATCCAGGGTTAGATTCTCCCTCTTTTGGCGGATGTTGATCTTTTTCACAGATTTCTGTGCTTTTTTTGACCTTTTTGTCCATAGCCTATGTGTATCATTTAATTATCTTCTTTTATGCTCTTTTGCGATCCAACGATTAGAAACACCTGTACTCATTAAAACCTCACAGCAACCATCAGATGCTTTCATCAGACAGCTAAGTGCAGGAATTAAGGTGCGAAATATAGTCATATTTCGACACTGATCAAGGAGGCACAAGAAATATCATTGCCTTTAAACTAATATTTGCCCCCACCACTTTGACAAAGTGGTCACTAACAATTAACCGGCAAACTGGTTCCAAGATACAATAAACCGACTGTATATTCTTGTGAAAGATTTGATGAATTCGTTTACGTTATACAAACATTAATGTTCTTACAAACTTTGAGTTGTATGTTCTAGTCAAAGTTTTAAACCGATCGATAGCTTTGATGATGCTTAGTACGATCACTTTGATACACAATTTTTTTATTTTAAAATAAGTGAGGGATTGTTATATATATTAGTTTAGTAATATATATTTTATTGTTTCAAAATTAAGTTTATAGTTATCATTATATATTGATCAAAATTTAATGGCAAACTTGTAAAATAATTTAATGACAAACTTGTAAATATTTTCTCTCCAAAGTGTCTTTTCAAATTTTGATTTATTTTTTTTATCGTTAGTTGAAAAGACACAAGTCTCACATCTCTTCATCATCAATCTGAAAAGACACAAGTGAATTGATCTTCTTTTTACCACTATTTGAAAAGACACAAGTTTGGCATTTGTTGAAAAGATACAACTCTTTGGAAAGACACAATAGTTATTTTCTCTTACGTTCTTTTAAAAAAAAGAAATAATCTTTTTTTATATAAGAAAACCTATGTGGCAAGTTCTTCAATAGAAAGTGCAATCTAGAAAAAAACATACGACTCTTGATAAGACCGGACTCTGTCGTATCCTGAAAGCAGATTCCCTGGGAACCCTAGTGCATCTTCGTTTATCCGACGAAGTGGGGGCATCTATTCTCTTTAGGACAGCGTAGTGAACTACGTGCCACGAAGTTATTATTAATACTATTTTCTATCAATAATTTAAAGACAATAAATAGTATTAATGACTCAGAGCATAAAGTTAATGAATCAAGATCTTATCAAACTTGATCGATTTGATGAGTCAAATTTCAAAAGATGACAACAAAATGTATAATTTATCTTACAATAATTCAAGATTGCTTACGTCTTTAATACACTATGTCCACCAATTTCTGTAACAGAAACAACGGAAAATATGATTAGTGGAGGATCGGATGCTCGACTCAAATGACTAGAAAATAATTAGGATTATCGAGACCACATCCTCAACGCATTGAACGATAGGTTATTCAAGACATTCTGTAAGTGCACTATTACTAAAGAATTTGAGATTCATTAGCGAAGAAGTATCTAATTGAAGATCAGGTACAAAGGCTTTTTAGTCTCTAATATTTTAATTTTAAAATGGTTGGAGATAAATAAAATTTTGAACAAGTTCAAGAATTATAGTTTATCGTCACTGGAATAGAAGTCTTATATATTTAATGAAGTGTACTTGACCTAATATAGCATTTATAGTTAAGGTATTGAGTAAACTAGCAACCCAAGGTTTGAACATTGGGAAACTATTCGTAGGACATTAAGATAGTTGAACTAAACTATGCAATACAGTTTACAATATACTGACAAACATGAACTCTTAGAGGGGTTTACTGATATTATTTGGATTTCTAACTCCTCTTATTCAAAATCAACAAGCGGGTGAATTTTTACTTTGGTAGATGGAGCAATATATTAGGGGTCTAGAAACAAACATGTCTTTCTGATTCAAATATGGAATTGGAGTATATAAGATTGTCTGCGGGAGCAAAAGAAACAGAGTGACTTCGAAGCTTAAAAAAATACTACCTAGAGATACAATTTTAAAAGCATCAAGAGCAGTGGGCCTAAAACCGATATCTTTAAAGGCACAGTAGTAGAACCTCAACTTAGTAGAATTGAAGATTCAAATCCTAAGTTCAATAAGATAAGAAATTACTTCGTGACCTTTGAAAGTGCACAAAAGTATGTTACATATTGGTCATTCTTATGGTGTTAAATTTTATACGCTTCTCTTGTAATGTGAGAGGGTGAGTTTAATTAACTCTTAATGATTCTGTAAGTATTCATTTGTTGAGATGATAAAGTAATTAGAAGAGTACTCATGGCAGATTCACCTATATGAGTATGAAAGTAAAGCCGCTTCAACAAAGATTCGGTCATTTATCTGAGATACTCATTAAATCAAGATTTTAACACATGACTGTAAAAGACAGGCCTTATGTCACAAATGATTTAGATTATAGTAAGTGTATATATAATTATGATTTATTAGACAGGTTTTAAGTTTAAATCTATAAGCTACTTAAAGTCTTTATAAACTTTGAGTTATATGTACTAGTCAAAGGTTCAAATTGATAGGTACCTTTGATGATGCTTAGTATGATCGCTTTGATACATAATTTTTTCTATTTTAAAACAAGTGGGGGATTGTTATATATATGTATATTAGTTCAACAATATATATTTTATCGTTTCAAAATTTAAGTTTATAGTTATCATTATATATTGGTAATAACTTAATAACAAACTTATAAATATTTTTTTTTACCGTTAGTTGAAAAGACACAAGTCTCACATCTCTTCACCGTCAATCTGAACAGACACAAGTGAATCGATCTTCTCTTTACCAATATCTGAAAAGACACAAGTTTAGCATCTCTTGAAAAGACACAACTCTTTGGAAAGGCACAATAGTTTGTATTTTTCTTTATAAATAGAGATTAAATCCGGATTAAAAAGACATAACAAAAACTATAATTACATCAATTTCTCATTTTCTCTTACGTTCTTATTTTTTTTAAGAATATTTTTATATATTAGAAAATTTGTGTTGCAAGTTGTTTCTCTAGAGAGTACAATCTAGAAAAAAACATATAACTCTTAACAAGACCGGACTATGTTGTATCATAAAGGCAGATTCGTTTAGAATTCTATTGCATCTTTGTTTGTCCGACAGTGTAAGGGTGTCTATTATTTTTAAAACAACGTAATGAACTACGTGCCTCGGAGCCATTATCAATATCATTTTTTATCAATATATATTGATTAATCGGTAGATTCATATAAGTTCCGTTAAACATACAACCATATATTTGGTGGGATACCATTATTTGCACCCTATGAAAAATGTAATCTCCCGAGAATCAAAAAGGTGCCATTGATTGTTTTGAATCAGACGATTGAAATCACTTTTCATCCCAAACTTCCTTCTTATAAATGGATCTTGAGATCATGAGTGTATCACTATGTTAGACGGTCAAGTTTTTTTCAGCGTGGCATATATCCAAAAAATGACTCTAAAATCATATTTAAGTGTGATGTGTGTCACAAGATTCTTGTATCAGTTTTTTTAGGATGTATGCTATGTGGACTAAAAACTAATCATCTATGGTACGCCCATTAGTTGGAACTCCATTATATGGACAATTAGGAGAAAAAACAATCTCCATCTTGGTAGGGTAAGATAACATTTTCACGGGTGCAATTAATTGTACCCTATGTGATAACAAATTCTTTTAGTTAACTTTGATAAGGGTACCTTTATTTTCATTTCAAGATTCTTCTTTCCCAACTTGAGTTTTACCTTAAGATTTTGATTCCACATGGCACATCCCGTAAAGTAATCCAACAATCAAGGATCAAAATTTTGGGTTTCATTTCGGTTTCAAAGGGGACCGAAACCAAAAATTCGGCCGATAATTTCAATCCCACATAAATTATGACCGAAATTTTGGTCCAATATTATCGTTTCGGTGGGGACCGAAACCAATAATTTCGGCCGAAATTTTGGTCATTTCGACTGAAATTTTAATCCTTGCTAAGAACAACATTTATTGTATGTGTATGATCATGTTCATTTATAGGATATGTGCCCGATGAAATGAAAATATGATCATTTAATATTAAGTCCACGATGTCAATCTATTTTGACAAAAGTTGGGATGAAAAATTATCTTCGTCCTCTAATCTAAAACAGTTGATGATTAAGCATTAGAACTTGGGAAAACTCGGGTGGGAAGAAAATTTCTTTGATTATTTATAGCAATGCCCCTTTCGTAACAGGCCAAATCATGAAAACTCGGGGTTTTTATTTTTTATAACAAAACCCCTTGATAAGGTGCAAAATGAAAAATTGAACCGAGGTGAATCGAACACGCAACCATCTGATCTGGAGTCAGACGCTACCAACCATTGCGCCACGTACGGATCCATATCTTGCTTCATATGAGGCTTATCATATAATTATTAATTCATAATAATGTTTCTTCTGCCTCCGTTATCAAATCCACTTATCAATGTCGTCGTAGAACAAGTTAATAAATTGAATATATCAACCTATATATTTTTGGTATGTATTACTAATGTATTGTTAAAAATCGATACATAACATTTAATACATATCGGTTTTAGAATCGGTGATAGGCACCGTAAAATCAAGATTTTGACCAGTGATCTCAAGTAAATGAAATTACTAAATTAATGTTTGCGCACCTTTGTTTATCACTTAAGATTCTTCATTCTCAATTCGAAATTTCTTATGCTTAAATTATTGACTGTTCAATTAGACGAGATTATTTTTCGCTCCATTAAAATAGATCTCGAGATCATTAGTCATCAGACAGTCAGATTTTGATTGCACATGACACACACCCTAATAAATAAACATAATTATGGGCATACATCAAATATGGTTCTCGGTCACACGCTAGATTTTGAGATCATAGCATACCATCATACAGTCCAGTGTTGACTCCACATGATACGCAATCAAAAAATTGAATGTAATCATGATGTTCCACCAAATATGATTCACATTCAAACAGTAGATCTTTCGGTTCGGTATTTTTATTATTTTTATTTTTTAATATATTTTCTCAGTTTTTTTTTTTGTTTTTCTTCAAAAAATTTCAGTTTTCTCATCCTACTCCTTTGGTTTTTTGATTTGGGCCACCCTAAACCGAAACTGAACCGGAATTAGTTCGGTTCGGTTTTTTTCAATTTTCAATTCGGTTCGAGACCATCAATTTTTGATTCGGTTTTGGGATCCGGTTCAAAGCTTATATCCCTATCCACAACTAGATGTCCATTCGGTGTCCAAAAAGGGTACACTATCCATTTTATTAGGGTGTGCATGATAAATAATCATCAATTTTAAAAAGAAACGTGCCAACTTGAGTACCTTCTCCTGAGACTACAATTACCGGTATCAATTTTGGTTTTTTCTATTTTGAATGAATTAAAAAAAATAAAATGAATAACCTTGATAGAGAGCAACGTCAGGGCCAAGCTGTCAAATTGGATATTGGTCTCGGGTATCGGTTTGTTCGAGGCTGATATGAATTGTCCGATACTAATACGTATCAGTCAATTTTTATTTTTATTTTAAAAGAAATAAAAACTCGGTTGAAACCGAGACGTATCGATGGTACCAATATAAGACCGATACATATCGGTTTGGCTGAAAACCGATACATATTGGTATCGACTGATATTTGATATCCTGGTCACCGCGTAGGCATATATAAACATTGTGTAGAAGCTCATTTAACTCTTTGAAAATTTATAAGATATAATTCTTATACAACTTTATTTTATGTATAAGTTTCCAAATCTATTGTATACAACTCCCCAAAATCTATGATAAAGTAATTATTAACATTTGTCAATCATTGCTAGTCTCATGAGAAAAATCAACCAAAAAGGAACCCAAAGGAAAACAACACTGATCAAAATTTTGGGAGATAATTTATCGGCCGAATCTTATCAATATCGGTTAGCACTGAAATGAAATCGAGATATGAAATTTCGGACATCATAATATATGGAAGGGAAATTTTCGATTGAATCAAAATTTAGGCTAAAGTTTCGGTCAAATTTTCAATTCCAGTCATGCTCGAAACCACTAAACCGAAAACAAACCGATATTTTGATCCTTGCTACTAATAAAGGATCCATCTACTATCTAAGGTTTTAAGGTGTTGATAATTTATAGAGTTAGAGATGGAAGTGTTACACGGTTGACAAATTTTGATAGACAATTCTGCAGATAATTTATGTGGGGCAATATAATTGACTGCATGCATAATGGGGCATGGCCAGTCACATCAAGCTACGTAAATTGTATATAAAAAATTGTCTACCTTATATAATTTTAAAAAAGAGAGAGATTCTACCTTGAAGGGCATAGGTCCAAAAGTCACACTTTGTTAGAAAGCTTGAACCATCAAAATGCCCATCCAAGAAGATTCTTGCGAATTTTCTCAAAAAAATAATAAAATAAATAATTAAATCTTGGGAATAAAAAAATCACTTTTTGCGAGGCCATGAGAGAGAAACCAGTCCATCCAAGAAGATTCTTGGGGAATAGAAAAATCAATTTTTGGGAGGCCATGTTAAGCTTGATAGGCTAGGTGAATCATTAACCAAGGAGCGTGGGGCCATGCCCGTCCATGAAGATTCTCAGGGAATAGAAAAATCAATTATTGGGACCTCGTGAAGCGTGGGAGGCCATTTGAAGCATTGCTTTTATATCGAAGAGTAGGCCACCGATCTTTTTGTCTCCACTTCATCGCCGTTGATGGCAGAAACGAGTTTTTCAGCATCACATCTATTCATAGGCATATTTATTTAATTGAGACATATTTCATGGTAGATCCCCCTTTGAATAATTTAAAGTTATAAACTGATCACAAACATGCGTCAAATGGTATTGATAGTAACCACATTTTAATGGTGTAAGATGAGTTTAACATCATTGCACATGATAATAGAGTAAGATGAGTTTAAGCGTTTAACATCATCTAGGTGTTTATTTCATGTAAGGATGCAAATTCAGTGTATCAAATCTAACTGAAACCAATTTTTTTGATTTTCGATTGTACCTCCCACACTAAAACCAAACCGAAGCACATTCGGTTCTATAATTTTTTTTCGAAACCAACACTGAAATTGAAATCTATTTGGACTTTTCTCATTTTTTTAATATTTTTTTTTAATTTATGCGGTTTACTCATCTTATTCTCATGATTTTCGGTTTTTGTCACTCTAAACCGAAATCGAACCGAATTGGGATTTCGTTCAGTTAGTTTGGGGTTTCGGTGCGGTTCGAGCCGGTTAGGTGGCTTCGGTTTTCAGTTTTCGAATTGGGGTTTCATTCACCTCGTTGAAAAGACCACGTGGACAAATCTAAGATGTTTTAAGTTAAAATCCATGCAAGATTCATCCTCTCTCTCTCTTAAAAACTCTCTAAGAGGATAGAATATTCCATCTATTCTCTATAAAGACACCCTCTCCCTCTCTCTCTCTCTCTCTCTCTCTCTCTCTCTCTCATTCAAAGCTTAACCGTAGCTACTCCCTTACAGATCTCCTACCCAGTCGATAATGTCGTCGTTCTTAGGTGCATTGAATTTGACACCCATGACCACTCTGCACCAAAGCTCAAAGAAACCTCTCTCCAAAACCCTAATTTTCGCGGTCCACGCAGCAGAACCAGCAAAAACCAAGCTCAATTCGACGACGAATTGGTCGCTCGATAGTTGGAAAACGAAGAGAGCTCTACAACTCCCTGTTTACCCCAACAAAGAAGACCTCGAATCCGTTCTAAAAACTCTGGAGAGCTTTCCTCCGGTCGTATTCGCTGGGGAAGCGAGGAATTTGGAGGAGAGGCTCGCTGATGCGGCTGTGGGCAAGGCGTTTCTTCTTCAGGGTGGTGATTGTGCGGAGAGTTTTAAGGAATTTAATGGTAACAATATTAGGGATACGTTTAGGGTTTTGTTGCAGATGGGGGTGGTTTTGACTTTCGGTGGTCAGATGCCCATCATTAAGGTTAGGGGTTTCAGATTCTCTTTTGAGTTTTGATGATTTTTTAGATGATTTGGATATTGGTTTTCAATTGCTGCTCGTTATATTTCATTTTGTTATTTCTGTTTAGATTCTTCTCTACTCTGTTATTTTATTTTAAGGATAAATGGTTGTTTGACTGTAGAAGACGCTTTTAGGCCATGTGTCAAATTTTTTGAGTAACCCAGTCATCAAAGTGGTAGCTCGAATTGGGAGCTAAGAGCATCTCCAACAACGCTCTTAATTTATGGCCGGACAGTGTTAAATGGAGGACATATTTTATGCAGAGAAAGTGCACGCAGCTGATGTGGTGTGACCTAATTGGCTGCAAGTGCAGTGGGCTCAACTAATGCAGGTCAGCACAGCCCGGTAAGTCACGCCACATCAGCCACCTGGACTTTGTCCTCCTTTTATAAATTTTCTGTGGTAAGAGATAAAGAGAAAGAGTGCTGGAGTGACAAAAATAAAGAGTGTCTCAGCCGCCTAGACTTTGCCCTTCCTTTGTAAATTTTTCGTGATAAGAAATAAAGAGTGCCATGGTGAAGTGACAAAAACAAAGAGTGCCTCTTAAAACACTTCTCCAACAAGACTCTTTATTTTTATTTTTGTTATCTTTATTTTTATTCCTTCATTATTTTATCAAAAAATAATATTTTAATGAAATCAAAATAAACAAATTTCAAATATAAAGAGCTTTTTTCTCTCTCTTCAATATTGAAGAGAGAGAGCGGGGCTCGTGATTTCCAGGTGGAAATAGAGTCTCTCTTGGAGAGGAAAAGACACTTTATACATTCTTTATTTCCATCCATTCACCTGAGTGGCTGAAACGGCTGGAAATAAAGTCTCTTGGAGATGCTCTAACCTGGGACTAAAAATCCACCCTAATATGGAAAATTATTAACGGTAGGCAATTTTTGATAGGCAAATTTGCAGAAAGTGGCGCGACGTGACTGGCTGCATTGCTTGGGCCCCACTGCCCATGCAGCCAGTCACTTCACACCACATAAGCTACATGCAAAATTATCTATCAAAAACTGCCTACCATATAACACTATCCTTCTAATATGGATGGTTATAGGTTGTAGCATAATTTTTTTGAGTGAGTCTACAATGAGTGGACACGGCAGACCCCAAATCTGTGTGATTGTGTGACTTGGCTTCCAATGCATGTAAGTCCGTGCAAGTCACAGAGTGCATTGGAAGCCCATGCAAGTCACACGTGTCGACTGCTTTAATGCACATGATGGGTGGATACCCATTGTAGACCAACTCAAAAATTTTCACTGTCCTTATTAAAGTTCACAGATTAGATGGTTGCAATCCCCACACAGGCGTGGTTTTGTGCTTGAGACATGGGACCACTTGGATTAATCAAACATGTGTGCCACATGGCATATATCTGGGCTGTAATGGTTTCTATCTGTGGTCACCAAGGTTGGCCTCGTTTAAAGGAAAAGGCTCCCTGCATCTACTCTGTAGGCTGCAGGAATTGAACAAGGACAATGTTATATGGCAGGCAGGTTTTGTGCAGGCAAAGTGCAGGCGGCTGATGTGGCACGACGCAATTGGCTGCAAGTGCATTGGGGCCCAAGCAATGCAGATCGGGGCAGCCACTCACGTCATGCCACGTCAGCCGTGTGCACTTTGCCAGCACAAAACCTGCCTGCCCTTTGCAATTTTCCTTTGAACAAATGCCTATTGATCCAAACCCTTCTATCTTTTGACAATCTTTTGGATCAGCCATTTAGTAAAATTCGCATCGATACAAATTTACTAACTTTTTAATCACTTGTCTTTATCTGGACTGTCTATAAAGCTATCGGCATCAGTCTGCGAAAATGTCCGCTGACTGGATAGTTTGTATTGTCGGTTGGGCTTGGGCATGACTTCTTATTCATGGCCCATCCAATAAATTATCTATGATTTCTTTTTCCAATGATGTGAGAAATTTGTTTCTGCTAATTGGACTGATGTTGACCATGATTGATTTTTAGCTTAGATCTAAAATGTTTAGGTTTCTTAGCAAATCGGTTATTTTTATTTTCCTCTTTCTTTCTTGCTAATGGTTGGCTTTTTTATAAGAGATTGAATCTGGTCATCTAGAATAGATAGACAGGCTCAACAACAAATTTTTACACAACCAGAGATGCCCAATAATTCTTTGTTTCATTAAAATTTTTGGATTGGATCTTTGCCGCAGTGTTGATGCCCTCGAGCATATGACAGTGAGGTCAGGGGTTCAAATCCCATGGTTACCTATATGAAAAAAACAACATATTTTTAGGCCCTGCATATTGTTGACCAGTCTACTTCTTCCAAGCGGTTGGATGTCACGTGACTTCACTTGGCCTAAAGAGCCTATACATCAGTGGATCCTACCATCCAACCCAAGCACTTCAACATGGTGTTCTGTAATGTGGCATCCCTTTTTGGCTATCTTAAATATAAAGATCAGTCTATATTAATTTGCCTGGATCGAACGGTTCAAATCCTCTGATGGACACCCATTTTAGGCTAACATTTAGTTCCAATGATGTTCTTTAGTGTTTCTTGAAAATTTTGCTAGATAATTAGAAAGTTAATTGGTTGCCAATTGCAATCCAATTTGTTAACATCTGGAGAGTAGAAAGTTCTCATTACTTTACATCTCTTCATTATTTCATTTGGTGTTACTTTAGTCTTTCCAGAAAATTCTGTTAGATTATTAGAAAGTTAGTTGCTTACCAATTGCAATCTGACGCGGGACGGAAACCCTAAAATGTGTAAATATGAATTTTTATGCGATTTGCCGAAATTAAATAAAATTAATTCAAGATTAATCTCAAAACTATCACGATACCTTCGGGTTCGTAGAATTTTGGTTGGTAAATCACGCGAAATCCGAATAGGGTATCCAATCCGATGCGCAAGTCCCGTTAGAATTGAGGTGGGATCGGGCCTAGAGATAGGACTCTAGCTTTTCCAGACTTGGGCGTTCGTCCTCGATCCGATGTAGATTCACGGGTTCGAACTAGGGTTGTAGGATTTGGTAGGTTTGATGGCTCGCATGAAAACTAGAGCTTTTTATGGAAATAGATTTTGGATTTTGGATTATGGATTATGGATTCTATATGGGTAATGGATTAACAGAGAAAATATAGAGCAAAGACAATAAAAGATCAAAAGATAATAGATGGGAATCACTCCCTTGGTCTCACACCAAACCCATCTCAGGCAAAGAATACTCAAGTAATAATGTATTCAAATATTCAATCAACTAACTACAATGTTTGTTTTTAATGACCTTATATAGGAGGTCTTACAATAAAAGAAAACCCTAAAAACAAATATTAATAAAAGACAAATAAGCCCCTAAGATTCAAGTTCGAAATTGAAATAAAATTACTCTGCACGATTTCGACCGATCGAAATTTAAATTCGATCGATCGAAAGTGAAACTCGATCGATCGAAACACATATTTATCAATATATCGCCGCTGGAATTCGATCGATCGATCAAAATTTTCGATCGATCGAGTATATGATTCGATCGATCGAAATATGTCACTCTAGAACTTTGTGTTTTCCTCTCGCTGCTGTTCGATCGATCAAAACAAGACATCGACCATTGAATTTTGCAATTCCCTCCAAATCGCAAATCCTCTTCTTTACGTCTGGTTCTGATTTTCATTCCGCTTCTTCCGACATCGGTACACGCGAAAAAGTCCATATCTGATATCCATGTATGTGGCGTCCCCGTCACAATCTGATTGTTAACATCTGCAAGAGCACAAAGTTCTCATTACTTACATCTCATTTCAGGTATTTATCCTGTGCACATCCCTTATGTGTTTCTTTTTGTTTGATTTGTACAAGAACGTTTCTTTTTTTCTTTTTTCTCTTTTTCTAGTAAGAACATTTTTTTTGCATTTCGATCGGCTGTTGTTTTTCTGACTTCATATGGACTGGGCACTTTCTGCAGGAGCATCATATGGATCACTTTCTTAATGTTTTAATTGTGGATGCCTAAATGATTTTATTTTCACTTGTTTAGAGCTAATTTAGATGGAGGGTTACAATTATTTTTTCTCTTACGGTTAGATGGTTGAAATTAATGTTTGTGCGAAGCTGCTTAGTTCCATAATATTAAATGAAGGAGCCATCAACTTCGATGCTTCATTGTTGTCGAATTCTAGCATTGCTCTTGCACCAGTGAATCTCATAGCTGTTATTCCGACTACAAAATTGAGTTTGGTTTGCATCCAGGCTTCAACTACTAATCTATCATTACAGTTGCACCAATTGCTTGCTTGTAGATTATATTATTTTTATGAATCTAATAGTCAATTTCAGTCTGGGTTAGTTCTCAGTACGAGTTATCTCTATATCCCTTTTAGCTTTATTTTTTTCTTCTTTTTTTCTTTTTATATTTGTAATGCCAGGAGTTTCAACCTTGGGATATTTTCTAATCGTCTAGGTTGGCTTATTAATATTTAGTCCTGTAATAAATTTTCTTCCTGTATTATGAAAGAATAAAGGAAAGTTTTCGATAGAAAATTAGAATGAGTCTTGTTAGATAGATGTGATATTTTATATTTGGATATGGTCTTTACTTGCTGGATTATGATTTATTTTTTGAAAGTATGAATAATCTCCTCTGACTTTGGTTCTTCTATGATAATGCAAAAGGTGGGAAGGATGGCTGGTCAATTTGCAAAACCCAGATCTGATCCATTTGAGACCCAGAATGGGGTGAAACTCCCAAATTACCAGGGAGACATTATCAATGGCGACTCCTTTGATGAGAAATCTAGAACGCCAGACCCCCAAAGACTGATCGGAGCCTATACACAATCTGCAGCCACCTTGAATCTTCTCAGAGCATTTGCCACTGGTGGATATGCTTCTATTCAAAGAGTCACACAATGGAATTTGGACTTTACTGAGCACAGTGAGCAAGGAGACAGGTATTCGGTTTCTTACATTTTCTTTATCCTTCATTTTTGTAGTTTGAACTTTGAAGTTGGTTTCGAATTTTATTTTTCTCTCCCTATTGGATTTATAGTTGTTTTGTCATAATGGTGATGGACTATGGAATGGATTTACTTGTTGGATAAACCTGCATTCAATCCACAAACTTTAACTGCAGATTCTAAGATGATAAACTTAGTCTAAATCTGGAGCTATGATTTCCTTTAAAGGGGAATTAATAAATTTTGTTGGATTACTACCTCTAATGGTGGCCTTATCTTAGATATAGCTGTAATGATTGAGTGGAATTACTACACATTTTTTATTGTAAATTTTATTTTCGTTTTAAAAAAATACAATTTCCATATTTTACAGTAAGTTTTAACTTTTTGGAAACAGATACATGGAGCTTGCACAGAGAGTAGATGAAGCTCTAGGGTTCATGGTGGCTGCTGGACTTACTGCAGATCATCCGCTAATGACCACTACAGAATTTTGGACATCCCATGAATGCCTTCACCTTCCATATGAGCAGTCATTGACAAGGGAAGATTCAACATCTGGGCTTTTTTATGATTGCTCTGCCCACATGCTTTGGGTAGGGGAGAGGACGCGACAGCTGGACAGTGCTCATGTTGAATTTCTTCGAGGGGTGGCCAATCCTCTGGGCATAAAGGTTAGTACTATCTTTTATAGTTGACAATGAAGCTTAAACTGAACATTCTATATTTTCAAAGGAAGTAATGACATGTGACCAATGGCAGCTGGAGTCATGACCCGATTGAGGGGATCATTTCCCTGTTATTATTATTAATAACAAGTATTGTGGATTCATATTGGAATTCCATTTTCCTATGCTATATGCAATATTTTATGCCAAATGGGTGGTCATTATCTATCTTGCCAACCCCATATAAGTGGAACACGGTGATGGCGATGATTTCATCTCAGTTTTTGGTTGGACCAAAACTTCATAATTTGAGCTGCTTTTTGACATATGGACTTGCATGCATCATGCAGGTAAGTGACAAGATGGACCCAAATGAGCTTGTGAAATTGTGCGAGATTTTGAACCCTCACAACAAACCAGGAAAGCTAACCATAATCACGCGAATGGGAGCCGAGAACATGAGAGTGAAGCTCCCCCACCTGGTTAGAGCCATACGGCAAGCTGGTCTCATCGTTACTTGGGTGAGCGACCCAATGCATGGGAACACTATTAAGGCTCCATGTGGTTTGAAGACCCGTCCATTTGACGCAATCAGAGTAAGAATCACGTTATACATCTTGAAATCTATCAATCTTAACATACTGGGCAAGAAATCAGAAGCAAACCACATATATCTGAATGAGATGGATCAGTGAATTTAACGCCATTCAAATCCATTAATGGGTGATGTTGGGATGTCAGATCCAACATCCACCATCACTTGTTAAACTAATTGAACAGACTGTTACATCCTGGGACGGAGCCACATAGAGTTGTGTGGGGGCTCTAGCCCACATTTAACTTGTCATATAGTATAATATATGCTTCTTTTACAGCCTTTTTTAGGCGTACAGGCCCCCAAATCTACGGTCTATAAGTGCCGAAATGTGAATTAAACTATCGTTATCATTTGTGGACCATCATTAACTCCCACCAGAAGAAAATCCTGGCTACAACCCTGGCTACATTACTTTTATACATATATTCGCCAATGCCCAGCACCTTGGATCTTTAATTGCTTTTTATCCATTACATGAAGCTATGATACTGATTACCGTTGTCTGTTTTTTTCATCCAGTCTGAGTTGAGGGCTTTCTTCGACGTTCATGCACAAGAAGGAAGCCATCCCGGAGGAGTTCATTTAGAGATGACAGGGCAGAATGTTACGGAGTGTATCGGCGGGTCAAAGGTAGTGACGTTTGATGATTTGAGTTCAAGGTACCACACTCACTGTGACCCTAGGCTCAATGCTTCACAATCTCTAGAGCTGGCATTTGCAATTGCAGAGAGGCTGAGGAACAGGAGGAGAAGATCCGGTTCCGCCTCGGTAAAAAGCCCGCAGGGAGGTGATGTTGTTTAGGAAGTAGTTTATGCTGCATTTGGGCGTACAATCTAATTCGATTACAAAAAAAAATGCTGCAATAAAGTGGAAATGAATAATCAAAATTTTCTTTTTCATAGGAAATATTGCTTTTCGTCATGTGCTGCAGTTTTGCCTCACTGCACTCCTTGTGCGGCACCTCAATGCCTCGGTACAGAGGGCAGTCATCACCTCAAACCAACTCTGATGCCACTTGCCTTTGGTCTGGAATTTAATCCCCTTGTCTCTTGAGCAGAACCATGGCACGTCCTACAACACCACAAATCCAACCAACAGCATGTCGATCTGTCATGTCAGCTCTTTCGTGCCTTTATGCCTACAGGCCCGCAATAGTTTTTATTTTATGTCCTACTTGGATATTTCCACTTAGTTGCAGCGTCTTTATGTAATGTAATTCAATTGTGCGTCAAAACACAGCCTAGTCTGTGTTGTTGGGTGGGTTAGAGAGTATCTTATTTTTATTAGCCGTTAAGAGTATTACCTTCAACATGAAGAGGGTTGTGTGTTCCACTTGCATTACCTTTTTCTTTCCATTTTGCCCGTTTATTGCTACCAATTGCTTTTTAACGAAGATTTTCCCCTCTAATTAATTTTCATGGCAAAAGGAACTCTTTATTATTCAGTATTTCACCCAATCACATGATTAAGTGTCACATGAAGCAGCGACTTGATAATCATGATCATTGAAAGAAAGATGTAAAATCGTGTGGAAAATAGTGTGTTAACCACGCTCACCGTTCGTTTTCTGCCGATTGATGCCGCTGCCATGCAGATCGAGACCAACCAAGGAGCAATCCATATAAACGGTTAAGCCGGCAAGGTTCCTCATCATGGAACCCTCTCCTTTAGGAGAATTTATCGAGTATACATTACTTATTCTGGTGTTTATTGAAGGTGGTATACAATCGGTTTAAGCACCAATGAAGATCTGATCTTTATAATGGAGCTCTCTTTTCTAATTTTTTTATTTTTTTAATGTTATCTACCTATTGGTCTTGATCAAGCTTCCTCCCAAATATGAAATATTTTCTTAAATGGCCTAGATCATTGGCATGTTCATCCATGTCATCCGATCATGTGATTGAGTGCCATGTGATAGTCAACAAGCATCAGCTATATAGCTAGTCCATAGACCGAGAAACCTTTAGGGCACGCCTATTCGCGCCAACAGGATTATTGGAAGCAACAACATTCGAAACCCCTTGAAATCAATTGACGGCTTTGAATCGGAAGATGGAGATCATTTTTTGCCCTGATCTTCCATACAGTAGATCTTGAGACTGATCTTTCTATCAGTTGGTCAAATTTTTTATTACACGTCACAGACCCCAAAAATTGGCCTTAAGGTTTTTTTTTTTTTTTTAATACAGTTGGGACAATCTCGAGAATCGAGGAGTAGGCACGCATATACATGTGACAGTTGCGGAGCAGCGTGAGGGAGCACCAACTATAGTGGTGACGGTTAACTACCAGAACTCAACCCACACCTTATAAAGACAAAAGGGGTAAGAAACAGCATGGAGAACGAGAATCAAACTCACGACCTACTCCCTCACAATGGAGGGAGCGTACCAACTGGGCTAACGCCTCTTTGGTAGTTATGCAAAGCATTTAACACTATAGGACCCAAAAGAATTTGCAACACTTGTAACTTGACTAGTGCCAATATTTTACATAAGAGATCTTGAGATCATAGGCACCTATCAAACCGTAGAAATGATGATTCCACATAGTACACATCCCAAAAGGTGACTTACGGGTACCAATTTATGTGTATGGCAAATAGCAACCAGCCCACCCTCAAGCAGGTCTTGCTTGAGTAGTTACATGGGCAATGATCAAGTCCAACTAGTTGCTTGATATCAAGTTCAACCAATTTCATTTACAACCATTGGATATAAATAGATATCGACAATACATTAATTTATATAAAACCAAAACTATGGAAGTCAAGTTCCTTTTATCTCATGGTTGTAAAACTGGTTGAACCGATTGTACCCTTACCAGACCATTGGCCCCTAGATAAAAATCTACGATCTCTCAATTCCACTTTTTTCCTATTTTTTATTTTTATACGGCTATTCGGTCAAGATAGTCTCGAGAACCAAGGATCAGACACGCACACACATGATAGTTGTGGAGCAGCGTGAGGGAGCACCAACTTATTTAGAAAGAGAGGGCATTCGTCTATCCGCATATGAATGTTGCTGATATAGGATATGCAAATAATGATTATACTTTCATGACAAAAAGGCACTTTTGCCCATTAGTTATTTACAATAAGGCTATTATATGAGGGTATGTTGGTCCAAGTACAATACTAATCTCACAATAAAGAGAGTGCGCTGGGTTAGTATTTATCCACATATGGCCCGTTAATCTTCCAAATCACTTCAATCGTAACAAGTTAATGCTGCTTTTGAGTATTTCAAATGGATTTGCACCTACTAGTTAAATGCAAGAAAACTTATGGGTAGAATATTTACAACGTAAAAATAATGATAACATATCAAATGTTGTTCCACGTAGAACACATCAAATGTTATTCCAGGTGGAACACATCCCCATAAGGGACCAAATCCCCTTCTAAAGGTATGCCACCATGGTTGCTACATCTGCACACGTAGTGAGTCGGGCTAACTGCTAAGCACAACTGTAAACTTGTTTAGTATAATTAGAGATGTATAACAGTTTCTCCGAGGGAATTGACTCAAGAGTTGCTACATTTTAGAAAACTACTTTCTCATTTTCTTAAAATTCTGTTAAAAAGAATTAAGGGACTTTTACAGATCCCAAGACTGAGAAATTTATTTGCTCAAACTCCAAATTTTGCAAAAATCAAATTAAGGGAATTTTGCAGCCGAAAGGTGCATTCTTTGTTTTGAAAAATGTAAGTATGGGTCTAACGCCCCATTATTTCTTATTAAAAACCACTTCTTTTGAATCTCGCAATTTCCCCATCGTAAAATATCTTATTTTAGCTCACCCTGCACCTTCTGGGAAGTTGTAACCAACTTTCGGGATTATAGTTTCCTGAAAGCCATGATATGATCTTTTTTTTCCCTACTGATGTTATATATATATGGGTGAAAAGTTGCTATTTTTCAATTCTTTTCATCTGTTTTATTGGTGTTTTTGTCAATACGGGTGATAAGACAACATGATGCAAAAGCTTCTACCTTGCAGAGACACTCAAATATTTATATCTCCTATTCTTGCGGCCTTGGGTCATCTCACTCGATGAGTGGGTGTTCAACATAGAAGCCCACCCACTTTGAATTGTTCCCCCCAAAACACACACACACACACACAACACGTGGCAGAGAATACATATGTGTCAGAGAACGTTGAAAAGAATAAAATTATTCAGAGCATCGGCACTAGTCTTCTGATTTAGACCATTTGGCATAAGACCAATTCTCTTTCGGTGCTATGTTTTTGAGGATTCAATCAGATAAAGAGCAAGAGCTAGAGGCTATTAGTTCCTGGGAATGAGCCGAGGGCCTTAATGTTGCACCAAGAAACAAGACAAGCCGATTTGTAATTTATATATGGCAGAGGACTAAGAGCAGTTCGTAGATCAATTCGTGCCAGAGTATTTGAAATATTTGTTATGTGTAATATAGATTGAAGCTGCTTTTTTCCCCAAAAGTAGTAGATTGCAGCTGGTAGGCTTATTATTTCCTTCATTTAATATGTACCTTAGTTCTTACGAAAAACTGATAAATATAAATGATATGTAGGGACTATGGGTTTCACAGATATTTGCTGAAATCTTGTCCAGAAATTTTATTTTTCTTTTAGTATCAGGACGAGTCGAAAATGGTTAGTTGGGTATAGCTCCGTCTAAACGATGAGCTTTTTTTTGGTTTTGTTTTTTTGGTGAATCCCAAGTAAAAAATTGTTTATACCGGAAAAATTGACAATTTTCTAGTCATTTTTTCAACCGCTGTTTTAATCTTGTTTCACCCTGGGAAGTTGAAGATGTGAGGAAAGTTAAGTTTGTGTGTGTGTGTGAGAGTGAGAGAAGGGGGGTATGTGTGTTGAGATAAATAATTAGATATTTTTTACTCTCTTGATAGTCATTTAAACATCAAATTGGTATTTAAATGATCTTATACCGTTAATGATTTAAGATGTGAATAATCCATACCGTCAAGGTGATAGATCATACAGTGAAAGATAATGTGCCAAAAAATTACAGTTGTTGAGAGATTTTAACTACCAAAATGTGCACTCTAATAACAGCCGTCGCTCTTATTTTTTGATATATTAAAGCTCACCAAACGGGATGTTCACATCCATTTATATGCGTAGTTTTTGGTTGAGACATGTTTCAATGATGGATTAATGCTTTGACCTTTTAATAAAGGTCGATCACGTGACAATCAACCGACATAAATAGGTAACATACCTAGTCCATAGGACTAAAGTACTTTTGTCCTTAATTCAAATGATGGAATTGTTAAAATTTTATTTTAATTTGTAATAATTAACATTAATCAGTCATTTGCTTATCATATCGGATTGAGCTGTGAACTGCTTTTTTATATCTAATTTGTGAGTTGTTAGGTGAATGAGCGAATTAAGTAACATATGGTCTGAACGTTCAACTAAGATGTCGCCCTCTAAAAACGAAGACCCATCCCAAATGTCACGTGCATGGGATTATGCAAATCACCAGTCATCTATCCTCCATTTTCTTGATCTTGTGTGATGTTAGATTGTGCACTGGTGTAAATTTTAGGTTGAAATCAATCTAAATAGTAGTTTCGTGTACCCCTTTGCTAGTTATATTAATGAGTACTTTTAAATTCGCCACCGAATCTTGAAATGTGGAATTGATTAGGGAGGACTAATCGTGGGTGTTGTATTGTTGCTTTAAATGTGGGATTGAATAGCGAGGAGTACTCGTGAATGTGGCCAGTTAGAAAATCGGGTTTGGATAAGCTTCGGCTCAGTGGTGTGTGTATTGGGTCGGGTCGAGTTGGAATCGAATTTAAAAAGTGTTAGGTCCTGTCGGGTTTACTTGATCTAAACCCGGCCGTATGCTCCCTCCACGTACCCAAAATTATGACCTGTGATGGGCTCGTTCAATGGATGAAATAAGAGTTAGAAGTAGTAAAGACTTATTATTGGGTACTCAACCCAAATACTCGGGCTCTTGATACTTTTGGTGGGTGGCAATAAAAATAAGGGAGGTTAATCACACCATTCTTTTTAGAATACAGGCTCTTTCACATGAAAAATAATTGATTACTTTGAATCAGACGATGAAGATTGTTTTTCATCTCAATAATCCGTATAACAGATCTTGAGATCATGCTGCACCTATCAGACGATTAGATATTTATTTAACGTGGCACACATCCCAAAAGTGATCATCTGACAGGTGTGTCATGATCTCAAGATCTATTTTGTAGAAGATTGGGACGAAAATTGATTTCCATCGTCTGATTCAAGGTAGTCAATTTTTTTTCCTGTGAAAGAGTGTGTGCTCTTCACAAGAAAAATGGGTGTAAATAACACCACCCTAAAAATAATTAATTATTTAAAACCACAATATATATATTTTTCATGTCAGCAAGGTCACGCAACCTTCCATCTAATTCCAGGGTATTCAAACCAAGTGAACCAGCTTCAAACATATGGATTTTGCTTATGATTTTTCGCTTTAAGTCGTATATTCTTCATCTCGTAAGCTTCAATCATATGCATTTTGCTTGAACTTGAGTTGCATTTTTTTGTCTTCCCGTAATAGCATATAGAGACATAATAGATCTATTTGGACCATTTGTATCAAAATAGATATATCTATTAAGAAGTAGAATATCTAACAAAAGTACTTTTTATTAACATAATAAGTGTGAATTAATTTATTGATGTATGTGAGCACCCAACACTTATTAATTTGGTGTTCAACAATAATCATGCACCGATTAAGCAATAACTCAACTGGTATTCTCTTCATTTATGGAAGCACATGTTGTGGATTCTATTCCCTACGTCTGCTCTCGCCATTTGTGCGGGTCCATTCATAGGGTGCTAGGCCAATAGTGAATCTTCTATGCATATAAGTTTACACAAACACGGGCTGTTTATGAGATATGACATCCTAAAAAACAGAAATAAATAATATCGATTCATCCCAATTGCAACTCTTTTTTCTATGAGTTGGTATCAGATGCGTGAACTAATATACTTATGATAGAAGAGTACTTTAATAAATTAAATACATGAAAGTTTAAATATGAGTTCGCCATATTTAAAACGAAGCGCAAAAAATATTTTTGAAATTTACATTGTAGCAATTCATTCTCCAAATAAACAGCTTTCACGATGCACGTGCAGAGTCCACTAGTGTATATATATATATATATATATATATATATATATATATATATATATATATATATATATATATATATATATATATAGGGCCAAGGACATGCGTAGTGGTGGAACCACGTGTAGGCAAGTGCGGGCGAGCGCCCGCAATCAAAACCCCAAAACCCAAAAAAAATAAAATTTGTTACTGTTTTTAAAAGTCTGCTAACGCCCTCTCCTCCTACCTGACACCCTCTCTCATATATTTTTTATTTGTTTATGTTTTTTTAAGCCCTCTGACGCCCTCTCCGTGCCTGACATCCTTTTTATGTGTTTCTTTTTTAAAAGCCATTTGACGCCCTCTCTCCCTATCGGACACGCTCTGTTGTCCTGCAAATGCCTCATCCTACTTGACACCCTCTCTGACATCCTTCAAATGCCTTTAGATTAATTAGTTTTGCCCAGATGGTCAAGCATGGGAAATGCACATTTATTTATGCACAAGTTCGTCCGTGAAAGTTCACTTTGAGAAATGCGCATTTAGTTATGCACAAGCTCGTTCGTGAAAGTTCACTTTACTTGAAACATTTTGAGTGGGATCCTTAAGCTAAGGGCACGACTCTTCATTAATGAATTCAAGGTGTGGGTCATCTGCACCGCCAAAATGATAGATCATAAGTTGAAAGACATGCGCCCAAAAATCAAAACTTTTAAAAGGTTTTAACCATACGATCTGTGCACTCTAATAGGGTAGCGTTATTTACACCCGTTAAACTAAATTTGTGAAGAATGCACATAATTTCACCATAAAAAATCGTTGATTGTCTTGAATCAGATGATGGAGATGTTTTTCATCCTAATCTTCCACACAATAATTCTTGAGTTCATGGCACACCTATCAGACAGTCATATGTTGATTTCACATGGAAAACATACCCAAAAGTGATCGTTTGATAGATATGCACATGATCATGATCACTTTTGGAGATGAGTGCCATGTGGAATCACGATCTGACCATCTAATAGATGCACCATGATCTCAAGATCTATTGTGTGGAAGATTGAGATGAAAAATTATCTCCATCGCCTGATTCAAGCCGGTCTGATTTTTATGGTGGAAATGTGTGTGTTCTTCACAAGTTTAATGAGTATAAATAACACTACCTATATTTATATGAGTAACTTTGCTACCCATATTTATGAGTATCTTTATTCGCGCTTACTTCCGAAACCTACTACAACCCATTGACATCTTGAGATCAGACAATGCAGATTATTTTTCGGGCCAATCTTTCACACAATGTGGCACTCATTTCAAGAATCAGGTGTCACATAACTTGGACAAGATCGATGAGGTACCACTCAAAAAATTTAGACATGATCTAATATGTATCCACTATTGAACTAAGGTGCTCAAATTCAATGCACCAAACTGTTTTAGTGTTATTCTGTCATTGACTCATCAAATTATAGAGACTCATTTTCGGCCCGCCTAACTAAATTGACGTGAAATTCAAGTTATTTGGGGCCCCAAACACACATTAACAAATTGGGGAAGCTTGTAATGACATCACATGAGATCACCCAAAGTTTAGAGGCGAAATCTCAATGTTCATGATTTTCTAGTCAAAATTATAACACGAGAGAATCATTTACTCACTTGCTTTAAAGTATCTATTTTTGTTTCGTGCGGGTTCTTACCTCCTGAATTTCTTATTTGAATTAGATAGGTGCGAGAGTACATTAAATAAATAATATAATTTATAAAAAATTAAATCTAATTTATCTTGTGCCCAGGCTGGATGAAAATCCTGGTTCTGCCACTGAATATGCACCCAAGTGTAGAAATATCTCTGCGCCAATTGATATGGGTGCGACACGTAGCGCCTTATTGTAAAATGATGGGTGACATGAGAACCACTTTACTAACTAGGGTTACACTTTTAAAATATTTTAAAAGTTAAATACCCTTAAGCCGTCATTCTTAACTTTTTTAAAGTCTCTTTTCTCTTTCTTCTCTCTATTTTTTCAAGAAAGGGTGAGACTTGTTTTTTCAGATATATTTTACTCAAAAAATGTGAGCGCTCGGTAGCAAAGCGCTAGCACATCGATAGCCAAATGTCGGCACCTCGATAGCGAGGCGCTTGCACATTCGATGCTAAGATGTTAGCACCGGGGTGCCTGCTGTCACGGAGTCGCTTTTCTTGCGGCGTGCACCTGCGTGCGGCACTTAGCGTCCCAAGCTAAGTCAGCCTACAAACTCCCAACCAAGTGATGCTTGTGAATTCCCGAAAGCGACTAAGATTGCAATGCACAATGGCAAGTATAGGGCTGGCATCCTTTCGGAGTTAACCCGCATCGTGGAGATGGTCGGAACCACCCCAAACACAATGACTCTAGGCCGCACAACTAATGTGCCCTAAAACAACCAAGCAATGCCTCCTGCGAAAGCAAGGTCCGGATGCACGTGCACGCACGTGTTAGGGTAGGGGACACACTTAGGCTAGCGACACGTCCAATAGTACGACGCGTAGTTGATATGAGTTAAATACCATATAGGGAAAAGGAATGGAAGAACCTCAAAGGTATTAGTTTGACATACCACCATGGCACACGTCCCCCCCTCCGTGGCACACAGTGCTATCTTCACACCAAAATGCCCCAACATCCTGCGCATTTTCCCCCACGCGACCATGTCGCAACCCTTCATGTCATGATGTCATGACACCCTCGTGGCCCGCGACCAACACACTCGGAGCCCCATCTATGATGTAACTCTCATGGCTTAGTGATGTGCCTATGATGTCCCGACGCGAAGAAGAAATGGATCTGCTGCTGATCCGGATGGCCACACTGTATGCCCCTGTCACACTGTGCCTCTATATCGAGGTGTCAACGCTTGGCTAAAAAAAAAAAGTGTGTCAGCTCGTTCAGGGGTGCCGATGCCTATGTATCAAGGTGTCGGTGTTTCAATAAAAAATAAATAAAATTTAGTAAAGCGTCGACACCTCGATATAGAGGAGCCGACACCTCTAAATTTATTTATTTATTTATTTTTACATGAATCACTGACACCTCGATATAGAGGCACTAATGCCCCCCCCCCCCCTCTTTTTTTTAGTGAAGCGCCGATATCTCGATATAGAGGCGCCGACACCCCGACACTGACACCTCGATGTCGGGTGTCAGCGCTTCGTCGTCGGGGTGCCAATGCCTCGCTATCAGGGTGTCAAAGCTTTGCTGCTGAGGTGCTAGCGCTTCGCTACTGGGTATACGCATTTTTTTAGTAAAATATACCTGCAAAAGAGAGAAAAGAAAAAGACATCAAAATGACTTCTAAAAAAGTTAAAAATGATGATTTCTAAAAAAGTTAAAAATGACGACTGAAAGGGAATATAACTTTTAAAATATTTAAAAAGTTTAACCCTAGTTAGTAAGTGGTCCTATGCCACCCATCACTTCACAAAAAATGCGCTACGTGTCGCACCTATATCAATTGGCGCAGAGATATTTCTATGTCCGGGAGCATTTTCACTTTTGCTATATATATATATAGGAAAATGGGAAAATGCGTTCGAGCATAGAGATATCTCTACGCCAATTGATATGTGCGCGACATGTAGCAGCTATTTTGTGAAGTGATGGATGACATGGGGCCCACTTTACTAACTAGAGTTAAACTTTTAAAATATTTTAAAAGTTACTTTTCAGCCACCATTCTTGACTTTTTAGAAGTCTTTTTAAATTCTTTCTTTTTTTTCTCTCTTTTCTCTTTTTCTAAGAAAGTGTCATACTTACTTTTTCATGTATATGTACTCAAAAAATATGAACGCCCGCCGCCCGATAACGAAGCGCTAGAACCTCTACAGAGAAGCGTCGACGCCTCATTTTAAGGACGTTGGCGCTTCGATTTAAATATATATACATATATATATATATTTTTTTTTTATTATTTTTTTTTAGGGGCGTCAGCGCTTCGATTTTAATTTTTTTTTTTAAATTTTATGGAAGCGCTAGCGCCCCTAGAACAAAGCACCAGCGCTTTGTTTAGGGGCACTGCTGCTTCTGAAATTTATTTATTTATTTTTATTTTTTTTATTTTTTATGGAAGCATCATCGCCTCTAAACGAAGCGTCGGCGCTTCGTTTTAGGGGTGCCGGTGCTTCGATAAATTTTATTTTATTTTTTTTCGAAGCGTCGACGCCCCTAAATGAAGCGTTGACGCCTCTAAAATGAGGTGTAGGCGCTTTGTTTCGGGGTGTTGGCGCTTCACTCCCCGAGGTGCTAGCGCTTCGCTACTGGGCACCATTTCTTTCAGTAAAATATACATGAAAAGGTAAGTTTGACACTTTTTGAAAAAATAGAGAAAAGAGACTTTTAAAAAAGTCAACAATAACGATTAGAAGGGTATTTAACTTTTAAAAGTGTAACCCTAGTTAATAAAGTGGGCCCCATGCCACTCATTACTTCACAAAAAGGGCACCACGTGTCACTCTCATATCAATTGGCGTAGAGATATCTCTACGTCCACGTCCGGACACATATCTCCGGGCCTTATATATATATATAGGAAAAAGTGAGAATGCGCTCGGGATCATAGAGATATCTCTACGCAATTGATATGGCCGCGACACGTAGCGCCCTTTTGTGAAGTGATGGGTTACACTTTTAAAAAATTTAAAAAGTTAAATATCCTTTTAACCGTCATTCTTGACTTTTTTAGAAGTTTTTTTCTTTTCTCTCTCTTCTCTCTCTTTTTCTAACAAAGTGTTAGATATACTTTTTCAGGTATTTTTTACTCAAAAAATATGAGCGCCCGATAGCAAAGCGTTAGCTCCTTTGCAGAGAAGCGCCGGCGGTTTGGAAAATTTTATATATATTATTTTTCTTTTATGAAAGCGTCAACTCCCCAAAACGAAGCGTCGGCGCTTCGTTTAGGGGCACCGACACTTCGATAATTTGTATTTTATATTATTTAATTTTTTTCGAAGCACCGACGCCCTAAAACGAAACGTCGGCGCATCGTTTAGGGGCGCCGACGCTTCGTTTTAGGAGCATTGGCGCTTCGCTTTCAAATTGCTTGTGCTTCGCTATCGGGTGTCACATTTTTTATATAAAATATGAAAAATTAAGTCTGATACTTTCTTGAAAAAAGAGAGAAAAGAAAGAGACTTTAAAAAAGTTAAGAATGATAACTGGAATGGCATTTAAGTGTAACCCTAGTTAGTGAAGTGAGTCCCATGCCACCCATCACTTCACAAAAAAGACGTCGTGCTCATATCAATTGGTATAAAGATATCTCTATGCCCGAGCGCATATCCACGGGCCTCACACACACACACACACACACATATATATATATATATATATATATATATATCTACGGGCCTCATATATATAAGGAACCTTATGCATATATATTGAATAATGATGGATCCCGATCTGATCTGACTTTTTGGCATATGTGATCACACCTTTAAATGATCTTGACCATTAAAAATTAAATCCGGCTAAAGATACCACAACCTAACATTCTACAACTTATAATCAAATGGTCACACGTGTGCCATTCCAGCGGAGACGAGAGGACAATGTTATCTCCCATACTTAGTCATAGCATGCAATATTTTCTCGCTAGAAATGTCAGAGAAAAGTCGGAATTGTCAATACTGGACACTGGAGGAGGAGTTGAGACGTTTCTGAGATCTCTTTTAATTTTCTTCAGCGTGATTCAGGTACGGCTTCTAATTTATCGTTCATTTTCGTTTTAAAAACTCATATTAGGCAATGGTTCCTCACCTCTCTATTTCATATTCAATCTCCTACATGCTAAACCTTGGATCTGTATCAATGTTCGATTGATTTCAGATATATTTACAATAGCAAGTTCTTTTTTTTTTATGGATCTGGAGGAGCGATCGTTTGTTGTTTGTTATTTTATAATCTATCTAACTATTTGTTGATTATTTTTTTTTGGATATAGTTATATAATTTTTTTTACAGGCTTTTTAAATCATGTTTATATTGTTTTGTTTTCATTCTGTCTTTATTTTTTTGGTGAATTTTGCACCACTGTGAAACTAAATTGTGTGTCTCGAGGGTTAAATTTTAGTTTTATGAGATTATGGAGCTTAAAATGTTCAAAATCTCATTTTTTTGGATTGAGTTAGATGTTTTTGGTACCAGCAATTTAAATCATGTTTATATTTTTTTGTTTTCGTTCTTATTTTTGCGAATTTACATCACTATAAATATAATTTGTGCTTTTCGTTTTAGGAGCATTAGCGCTTCGCTTCCAAATTGCTTGCGCTTCGCTATCAGGTGCTACATTTTTTTATATAAAATATGTATGAAAAATTAAGTCTGATACTTTTTTGAAAAAATAGAGAAAAGAAAGAGACTTTAAAAAAGTTAAGAATGACGGCTTGAAGGGCATTTAAGCGTAACCCTAATTAGTAAAGTGGTCCCCATGCCATCCATCACTTCGCAAAAAAGACATTGCGCTCATATCAATTGGTATAAAAATATCTCTACGCCCGAGCACATATCCACGGGCCTCTTATATATAACCTTATGCATATATATTGAATAATGATGGATCCCGATCTGATATGACTTTTTGGCATATGCGATCACACCTTTAAATGATCTTGACAATTAAAAATTAAATCCACGGCTACAGATACCACAGCCTAACATTCTACAACTTAGAATCAAATGGTCACACGTGTGCCATTCCAGCGGAGACAAGAGGACAATGTTATCTCCCATACTTAGTCATAACACGCAATATTTACTCGCTAGAAATGTTAGAGAAAAGCCGGAATTTTCAATATTGGAGTCTGGAGGAGTCGAGACGTTTTTGAGATCTCTTTTAATTTTCTTCAGCGTGATTCAGGTACGGCTTCTAATTTATCGTTCACTTTCGTTTTAAAAACTCATATTAGGCAATGGTTCCTCACCTCTCTATTTCATATTCAATCTCCTACATGCTAAACCTTGGATCCGTATCAATGTTCGATTGATTTCAGATATATTTACAATAGCAAGTTCTTTTTTTTTTTATGGATCTGGAGGAGCGATCGTTTGCTGTTTGTTATTTTATAATCTATCTAACTATTTGTTGATTATTTTTTTTTGGATATAGTTATATAATTTTTTTTACAGGCTTTTAAAATCATGTTTATATTGTTTTGTTTTCATTCTATCTTTATTTTTTTGGTGAATTTTGCACCACTGTGAAACTAAATTGTGCGTCTCGGGGGTTAAATTTTAGTTTTATGAGATTATGAAGCTTAAAATGTTCAAAATCTCATTTTTTTGGATTGAGTTAGATGTTTTTTGTACCAGCAATTTAAATCATGTTTATATTTTTTTGTTTTCGTTCTTATTTTTGCGAATTTACATCACTATAAATATAATTTGTGCTTTTCGTTTTAGGAGCTTTAGCGCTTCGCTTCCAAATTGCTTTTTAATATAAAATATGTATGAAAAATTAAGTCTGATACTTTTTTGAAAAAATAGAGAAAAGAAAGAGACTTTAAAAAAGTTAAGAATGACGGCTTGAAGGGCATTTAAGCGTAACCCTAATTAGTAAAGTGGTCCCCATGCCATCCATCACTTCGCAAAAAAGACATCGCGCTCATATCAATTGGTATAAAAATATCTCTACGCCCGAGCACATATCCACGGGCCTCATATATATAACCTTATGCATATATATTGAATAATGATGGATCCCGATCTGATATGACTTTTTGGCATATGCGATCACACCTTTAAATGATCTTGACAATTAAAAATTAAATCCACGGCTACAGATACCACAGCCTAACATTCTACAACTTAGAATCAAATGGTCACACGTGTGCCATTCCAGCGGAGACAAGAGGACAGTGTTATCTCCCATACTTAGTCATAACACGCAATATTTACTCGCTAGAAATGTTAGAGAAAAGCCGGAATTTTCAATATTGGAGTCTGGAGGAGTCGAGACGTTTTTGAGATCTCTTTTAATTTTCTTCAGCGTGATTCAGGTACGGCTTCTAATTTATCGTTCATTTTCGTTTTAAAAACTCATATTAGGCAATGGTTCCTCACCTCTCTATTTCATATTCAATCTCCTACATGCTAAACCTTGGATCTGTATCAATGTTCGATTGATTTCAGATATATTTACAATAGCAAGTTCTTTTTTTATGGATCCGAGGAGGGCGATCGTTTCTTTGTTAGTTATTTTATAATCTATCTAACTATTTGTTGATTATTTTTTTTTGGATATAGTTATATAATTTTTTTTACAGGCTTTTAAAATCATGTTTATATTGTTTTGTTTTCATTCTATCTTTATTTTTTTGGTGAATTTTGCACCACTGTGAAACTAAATTGTGCGTCTCGAGGGTTAAATTTTAGTTTTATGAGATTATGAAGCTTAAAATGTTCAAAATCTCATTTTTTTGGATTGAGTTAGATGTTTTTTGTACCAGCAATTTAAATCATGTTTATATTTTTTTGTTTTCGTTCTTATTTTTGCGAATTTACATCACTATAAATATAATTTGTGCTTTTCGTTTTAGGAGCTTTAGCGCTTCCAAATTGCTTGCGCTTCGCTATCAGGTGCATTTTAATATAAAATATGTATGAAAAATTAAGTCTGAGCATTTTTGAAAAATAGAGAAAAGAAAGAGACTTTAAAAGTTAAGAATGACGGCTTGAAGGGCATTTAAGCGTAACCCTAATTAGTAAAGTGGTCCCCATGCCATCCATCACTTAAAAAAGACATCGCTACCATATCAATTGGTATAAAATATCTCTACGCCTTGCACATATCCACGCCTCATATATATAACCTTATGCATATATATTGAATAATGATGGATCCCGATCTGATATGACTTTTTGGCATATGCGATCACACCTTTAAATGATCTTGACAATTAAAAATTAAATCCACGCCATGATACCACAAATTTAACATTCTACAACTTAGAATCAAATGGTCACACGTGTTCCATTCCAGCGGAGACAAGAGGACAGTGTTATCTCCCATACTTAGTCATAACACGCAATATTTACTCGCTAGAAATGTTAGAGAAAAGCCGGAATTTTCAATATTGGAGTCTGGAGGAGTCGAGACGTTTTTGAGATCTCTTTTAATTTTCTTCAGCGTGATTCAGGTACGGCTTCTAATTTATCGTTCATTTTCGTTTTAAAAACTCATATTAGGCAATGGTTCCTCACCTCTCTATTTCATATTCAATCTCCTACATGCTAAACCTTGGATCTGTATCAATGTTCGATTGATTTCAGATATATTTACAATAGCAAGTTCTTTTTTTTTTATGGATCTGGAGGAGCGATCGTTTGCTGTTTGTTATTTTATAATCTATCTAACTATTTGTTGATTATTTTTTTTTGGATATAGTTATATAATTTTTTTTACAGGCTTTTAAAATCATGTTTATATTGTTTTGTTTTCATTCTATCTTTATTTTTTTGGTGAATTTTGCACCACTGTGAAACTAAATTGTGCGTCTCGGGGGTTAAATTTTAGTTTTATGAGATTATGAAGCTTAAAATGTTCAAAATCTCATTTTTTTGGATTGAGTTAGATGTTTTTTGTACCAGCAATTTAAATCATGTTTATATTTTTTTGTTTTCGTTCTTATTTTTGCGAATTTACATCACTATAAATATAATTCGTTCTTTGTGCTTTTAGAGCATTAGCGCCTGCCTAAATTGCTTGCGCTTCGCTATCAGGTGCTACATTTTTTAATATAAAATATGTATGAAAAATTAAGTCTGATACTTTTTTGAAAAAATAGAGAAAAGAAAGAGACTTTAAAAAAGTTAAGAATGACGGCTTGAAGGGCATTTAAGCGTAACCCTAATTAGTAAAGTGGTCCCCATGCCATCCATCACTTCGCAAAAAAGACATCGCGCTCATATCAATTGGTATAAAAATATCTCTACGCCCGAGCACATATCCACGGGCCTCATATATATAACCTTATGCATATATATTGAATAATGATGGATCCCGATCTGATATGACTTTTTGGCATATGCGATCACACCTTTAAATGATCTTGACAATTAAAAATTAAATCCACGGCTACAGATACCACAGCCTAACATTCTACAACTTAGAATCAAATGGTCACACGTGTGCCATTCCAGCGGAGACAAGAGGACAGTGTTATCTCCCATATTTAGTCATAACACGCAATATTTACTCGCTAGAAATGTTAGAGAAAAGCCGGAATTTTCAATATTGAGTCGGAGGAGTCGTAGACGTTTCTGAGATCTCTTTTAATTTTCTTCAGCGTGATTCAGGTACGGCTTCTAATTTATCGTTCATTTTCGTTTTAAAAACTCATATTAGGCAATGGTTCCTCACCTCTCTATTTCATATTCAATCTCCTACATGCTAAACCTTGGATCTGTATCAATGTTCGATTGATTTCAGATATATTTACAATAGCAAGTTCTTTTTTTTTTATGGATCTGGAGGAGCGATCGTTTGCTGTTTGTTATTTTATAATCTATCTAACTATTTGTTGATTATTTTTTTTTGGATATAGTTATATAATTTTTTTTACAGGCTTTTAAAATCATGTTTATATTGTTTTGTTTTCATTCTATCTTTATTTTTTTGGTGAATTTTGCACCACTGTGAAACTAAATTGTGCGTCTCGAGGGTTAAATTTTAGTTTTATGAGATTATGAAGCTTAAAATGTTCAAAATCTCATTTTTGGATTGAGTTAGATGTTTTTGTACCAAAGAATTTAAATCATGTTTATATTTTTGTTTTTCGTTCTTATTTTTGAATTTACATCACTATAAATATAATTTGTGCTTTTCGTTTAGAAATTGCTTTGCTTCGCCATCGTGTGCTACATTTTTAATATAAAATATGTATGAAAAATTAAGTCCGATACTTTTTTGAAAAATAGAGAAAGAGACTTTAAAAAGTTAAGAATGACTTGAAGGGCATTTAAGCGTAACCCTAATTAGTAAAGTGGTCCCCATGCCATCCATCACTTCGCAAAAAAGACATCGCGCTCATATCAATTGGTATAAAAATATCTCTACGCCCGAGCACATATCCACGGGCCTCATATATATAACCTTATGCATATATATTGAATAATGATGGATCCCGATCTGATATGACTTTTTGGCATATGCGATCACACCTTTAAATGATCTTGACAATTAAAAATTAAATCCACGGCTACAGATACCACAGCCTAACATTCTACAACTTAGAATCAAATGGTCACACGTGTGCCATTCCAGCGGAGACAAGAGGACAGTGTTATCTCCCATACTTAGTCATAACACGCAATATTTACTCGCTAGAAATGTTAGAGAAAAGCCGGAATTTTCAATATTGGAGTCTGGAGGAGTCGAGACGTTTTTGAGATCTCTTTTAATTTTCTTCAGCGTGATTCAGGTACGGCTTCTAATTTATCGTTCATTTTCGTTTTAAAAACTCATATTAGGCAATGGTTCCTCACCTCTCTATTTCATATTCAATCTCCTACATGCTAAACCTTGGATCTGTATCAATGTTCGATTGATTTCAGATATATTTACAATAGCAAGTTCTTTTTTTTTTATGGATCTGGAGGAGCGATCGTTTGCTGTTTGTTATTTTATAATCTATCTAACTATTTGTTGATTATTTTTTTTTGGATATAGTTATATAATTTTTTTTACAGGCTTTTAAAATCATGTTTATATTGTTTTGTTTTCATTCTATCTTTATTTTTTTGGTGAATTTTGCACCACTGTGAAACTAAATTGTGCGTCTCGGGGGTTAAATTTTAGTTTTATGAGATTATGAAGCTTAAAATGTTCAAAATCTCATTTTTTTGGATTGAGTTAGATGTTTTTTGTACCAGCAATTTAAATCATGTTTATATTTTTTTGTTTTCGTTCTTATTTTTGCGAATTTACATCACTATAAATATAATTTGTGCTTTTCGTTTTAGGAGCATTAGCGCTTCGCTTCCAAATTGCTTGCGCTTCGCTATCAGGTGCTACATTTTTTTATATAAAATATGTATGAAAAATTAAGTCTGATACTTTTTTGAAAAAATAGAGAAAAGAAAGAGACTTTAAAAAAGTTAAGAATGACGGCTTGAAGGGCATTTAAGCGTAACCCTAATTAGTAAAGTGGTCCCCATGCCATCCATCACTTCGCAAAAAAGACATCGCGCTCATATCAATTGGTATAAAAATATCTCTACGCCCGAGCACATATCCACGGGCCTCATATATATAACCTTATGCATATATATTGAATAATGATGGATCCCGATCTGATATGACTTTTTGGCATATGCGATCACACCTTTAAATGATCTTGACAATTAAAAATTAAATCCACGGCTACAGATACCACAGCCTAACATTCTACAACTTAGAATCAAATGGTCACACGTGTTCCAAATGAGACAAGAGGATGTTATCTCCCATACTTAGTCATAACACGCAATATTTACTCGCTAGAAATGTTAGAGAAAAGCCGGAATTTTCAATATTGGAGTCTGGAGGAGTCGAGACGTTTTTGAGATCTCTTTTAATTTTCTTCAGCGTGATTCAGGTACGGCTTCTAATTTATCGTTCATTTTCGTTTTAAAAACTCATATTAGGCAATGGTTCCTCACCTCTCTATTTCATATTCAATCTCCTACATGCTAAACCTTGGATCTGTATCAATGTTCGATTGATTTCAGATATATTTACAATAGCAAGTTCTTTTTTTTTTTATGGATCTGGAGGAGCGATCGTTTGCTGTTTGTTATTTTATAATCTATCTAACTATTTGTTGATTATATTTTTTTTGGATATAATTATATAATTTTTTTTACAGGCTTTTAAAATCATGTTTATATTGTTTTGTTTTCATTCTATCTTTATTTTTTTGGTGAATTTTGCACCACTGTGAAACTAAATTGTGCGTCTCGAGGGTTAAATTTTAGTTTTATGAGATTATGAAGCTTAAAATGTTCAAAATCTCATTTTTTTGGATTGAGTTAGATGTTTTTTGTACCAGCAATTTAAATCATGTTTATGTTTTTTTAGTTTTCATTCTTATTTTTGCGAATTTATACCACTATAAATCTAATTTGTGCTTGTGTGGGGTTAAATTTTAATTTTAGGAGATAACGGAGCTTAAAATGTTCGGAATAGCCTATATATCTCTCTCTCTTGCCGGTCCATAGCACGTGTCACCTACTTGTGCTTAGTGGAATAGTCTATGTATTAATCAATCCATACTTTACCAAACTACTTTATGAGAACCATTTCTATTTTTTAGATAATATTATTATAGTTACCAAAAGTGTATTTAGAATCCTAGCCCTTACGAGCGAAGCCTTTGTTGGTTCAACACGTCCAATATCAGGCCCATAAGATAATTCATCTTCCCTCTCGTGGCCGTCACAGTTCAAGTGAAATAATATCCATTAAAAGCGGACATCACAGTTCTAGTTCGAGTGAAATAATATCCCTGAACAGTGGACAACACAGTTCCAAGTTCATAATAGTGGACATCTCAATCCCTAATTCTAGTTAAATATTAGGGTAATAGTTTACTTCTCCACAGCTATAAAAATAGAAGACAAAACCTACCTCTCGTGTCTCGTACATAATAATAGTAGTAATAATCTCAAACAAATTTATATAATTTAGACGTATGAACTAACATTTGCAAAACAATGTATCTCTCAAGGGATATGATAATAAATCGGCAAGGGTCCAATTTGGAAAAATTGGGGAAAATTTGGTCAAATTAGATCAAAGTCAGCAAAATTCGGGAAATAAAAAAATATCAAAATATATAAACCAAATATATTATAAAATATTCCAAGTTAGATATAGTGTTTTAAATGAACAAAATGTGCAAAATAATGTTTTTAAACTTTTTATCTACTTTACTTTTTATCACAATGGATTTATTTGTGTTAGATGCCTGTTCCATATGTCATGTTAGGTTAAAAACAAAATAAAATAACAAATCACATTCTGTTAATAGTTTATATCTGTAATGATATTTCCCAACTTTCAATACTTTTAATTTAAAAATTTAAAACTCAACACATTACTCGCTTTGTTCAATTTTTTTTAACCCCGATAAATTGCATTTCAAAGCAGTTAAATTGTGCTTTAAATATTTAAAAGCCCCCCATTTTCATGTATGGACCTCAAAAAAATTATCATAGCTTGTATATAGCTTTTATATGAAGAAGATGAAAGATGTGAAGAGAAAGGTATACCTGCTAGCGTCCTCCTCAAAGGACAAGTCTCCAACAAATACTCCTAAATCAAAACCGCGCTTTTGGATATCTTGTGCTTCACCATATGAGTCAGCCTGTAACCAATGTCAAAATTATAGGTAGCTTTGATAGAGATCCATTTTTACCATAAAAAGGTTAGTTTCCTTTTCCATGTGGCAGAAACCTCCAAAAATGACTAAAAATTCACATGGCACACATTTCTTAAAAAAATTATGGTACCTCTATTTGCGCCCACGCATTCTCTGAAAGCGCTCACATCTTAGACCCCTTGAAAAGCGTTGATTGCTTTGGATAAAATGATTTTGACAGTTTTTCACCCCGATTAATGAATCTTAAGATCATGTGGCACATATTAGACGGTCAGTTCTTGATTCCATGGGTCCCAAATCCCTCAAAAACGGCTCTAAAATCACGTTTGAGCATGACATGTGCCATACGATTGAAGAGTCATTTTTTGGAGATCTGTGATACAAGAAATTAAAAATTGACCGTCAGATCGGTGAGCCATGAACCCTGAGCTATTTTGTGAAAGATCTTTATTAAAAAAGTTCTCTATCATTTGATACAAAATAATCAACGTTTTTTCAAGGATTGGGACGTAGGTGCTTTCAGAAACCCCAAACATTATTTAGGCTAACTTTTTTGAGATGTGTGTCACATCAAAGAAAAACTAATCATATGATGATAAGCTCATGATCTCAAGATCCATTATGCGAAAAATTATGATAAAAAAATCTAGATCAGTTGATCCAAAACAATCAAACAATTTTAACAGGAAATATTCGAGTTGAGAAGAACAACTTCTTTTTAATCAGTATCGTGGGCAGAAAAGATTTTCCGCCAAATTTTGGCTGAATATTTTGTCCGAGTTTTTTAATAAAAAACCTCTTAACTAGTGGGTCCCAGGGGATTGCCTGTGTTTTTTCCTCCCTCTCGTCTCTGTAGATCTGGAAAATAGAAAGCCATCGAGGAGACATCCACGACTCCAAACAGAGGTATTTCTCTTAATTATCTTTCCCCTTTTTTTATGCACTTTGGTATCCAGTTCTCTATTTTTTTTTATTCATAATTATATGTTCTCAGGAACTGTTCTTCATATATTAGTAGCTTTGTAATCATCTCCTTCATATTTTTAATTTTTATTTTTTGATAATTATCTATCATTCAATCTAGAGGTTTATGGTTCGATTTATGAAGTATTAACTGGTGTAATGGGTGTTTGAATTTGCGCAAATACGGTTTTCATCAGAAATTCTCATTGCCAAAATGGGAATTGGGTAAATTCACTAATATGTGGAATTCATCGCGGTCTAGTTAAATAACTGTTTGACTTGCCTTGTAGTCGATCAAATTCACCAATGTGACAGTGTAAATTCATCCAATTCACAAGTTGGCGGTATGCTTGTAAATCTGTTCATTCAATTTTTTTTATATTATTTGGTAATTATCTAATGGTAACTCTCTATCATTCAATTTTGATGTTGATGGTGTGGTTTATAAAGTATGAACTGGTGTAAGGGGTGTTTGGATTTGCACAAATATGGTCTTCATCGGATATTTGCAATGCCAAAATGGGAATTGGGTAAATTCATGAATATGTGCAATTCATTGCAGTCGCATATTGGGTGGAAAGTACAAGTCAAAGAAATTGTTTGACTTCTACTTTGACCGTGCAATCCAAACAGGCCCTAAGTTTTGAGTTTTGACATGGATACAAACCGATTTCCTGTTCTAGTGACACGTTTAGAGATGCTTGTTCCCAAATTTCTTCTGTCTTTTTGTCACGACCTAGACCCACATGCCACAATATTGTCTGGTTCTGGGCTTAGGTCCCCGCCTCGGTTTTGTTTCTGGCATGGGCATTACGTTTCGCCATCCCCACCCAAAATGCGTCATGACATGTAGCGTCCACAATTACATATAGCCCAGGGTCAGAATTTTCCCTATCCGATGTGGGACTATTACAATGCCCCCACCTTATGGAAGAGCCGTCATCGGCTTTGATACCATTTTGTGAAGACCCAGACCCACATGCCACAATATTGTCCGGTTTTGGGCCTAGGTTCTCACCCCGATTTTGTTTCTGGCATGGGCTTAAGTCCCCACCCAAAATGCGTCATCCATGTCTCAGAGCGCACAACGGAAGATATTGTCCGGTTCCGGGCTCAAGTCCCCTCCCCGGTTTTGTTCCTGGCATGGGCTTAAGTCCCCATCCAGAACGCGTCATGACATATAGCGTCTGCAATCACATATAGCCCAGGGTCAGGACTTTTCCCTATTTGATGTGGGACTATTACACTTTTAGATATGATTTGGTGTGGCATTATGCTTCTGTCTATTCCTAATTACTCTCCATATAGGTTATGTAACTTAGATATAGAAACATTGTGTCGAACTTGTGAATATTAGAAACCAGTCAGGCTGACACAACAATTATAGTCACAAAATACTCAAAATTATTGGAAAAAACGAAAAAAATTGGAGAAGCAAGGGTATGCCGAATGAGTCAATGAATATTTGTCAAATTCCTCTCATTGTAGAATATTCATCAATTTTTTGTGATGATTTAGTATTATTGATTTTTTTAATTTTCTCTCATTAAGTTATATAACTATCTCGTTTTTTTCTCATTTGATGGCCCATCAAGTATGGCCCCTCTTACCCTATCAAGACATCGCCCCTTCCTATGCACCTATGTGGTTGATTATAATTGAACAATTGAATTATTTTGCCCTTCATTAAAAACACTATACCTAACTTGGAATATTTTATAATATATTTGGTTTATATATTTTGATATATTTTTATTCCCGAATTTTGCTGACTTTGATCTAATTTGACCAAAATTTCACGAATTTTCCCAAATTGGACCCTTACCAATTTATTATTGTATCCCTTGGGAGATACGTTGTTTTGCAAATGTTAGTTCATATATGTCTAATTATATAAATTTGTTTGAGATTATTATTACTAGTATTATGTACGAGATACAAGAGAGGTAGGTTTTGTCTTCTATTTTTATAGCTGTGGAGAAGTAAACTATTACCATAATATTTAACTAGAATTAGGAATTGAGATGTCCACTATTATGAACTTGGAACTGTGTTGTCCACTGTTAAGGGATATTATTTCACTCGAACTGTGATGCCCACTTTTAAAGGATATTATTTCACTTGAACTGTGATGGCCATGAGAGGCAAGATGAATTATCTTATGGGCCTGATATTGGGTATGTTGAGCCAACAGCAGCTTCGCTCTTTAGGGCTAGGATTCTAAATACACTTTGGTAACGATAATAATATTATCTAAAAATTATAAATGGTTCTCGTAAAGTAGTTTGGTAAAGTATGGAGTGATTAATACATAGGCTCTTCCACTAAGCACAAGTAGGTGACACGTGCTATGCTCTGGGGAGAGAGGGAGGGTAATCCACTTTCTACGCTTGGTTTTGTCTAGAGAATATTTTTATGATGGTACGATTATTTGCAACCAAAGTTCTTCTTTATAGTCATGGTTGCAAATTATGATACCCTTTTATTGACGTTTTTAGATTTTTGGAAACCGTGAGACGGGTGAAACATCTAATGTTTTCGTTCGGGTCTCAACTTTCCCCTTCTTGCATTATGTATAGTAAAGATGCATACATACAAAGATTCACCCACACACACTTATATATATATATATATATATATATATATATATATATACGTGATTAATTAGATATGATTATATATGGATAATGATCCCCGCAATCGAGTAATGGAATACCACCCTGTTACTTGATCTGTGATTGATCCACAGCAGCATCCACCTTTGGAAAAGTCAAAGGGTAGTTAATCTAGACCAATCACAACTCGAATATTGGGATGTCTCCTGTTACTCGAGTGAAGGGATCATTTTCCTATATACACAGATAAATTTTCTCCTTTGGTAACATATATTAATGCTTTATAACAAAAAGAAGCTAAGTTTACAAAGTTTGGAGGAATTGATAGTTTTGTACTTTTACACATGATCCATCTCATTGTCAACTGATGGAGCTTTGCATGAATATGCCACAAGTTGTATTTGATGAATGCTATTTGCATGTTAATTTGTATTATTGCAACTGCAAGTAGTTTTCAATTAGATGGTGTTAAATCATCTGATCAATGGGATTTTTAGCCTGTGACACTCCAGATTGGATCATGTATCCCATGCACACAGTAAAGATGGGATGAGTATCATCCTCCATCCTCTCCCTACTATCTGCCTATCTATTTGGTGTTGGCTTTGCGAGTCTTATCTTTCCATCCATTTCTATTCAGGACTATACTCTTTGTTACTCCACAATCCATCATATTGCTTCTCACTTCTTCCTTCCAGGTTTTCACTAGTTTTCCTCTTCTCCTTCCTCATGTAATTTATGAAAAAATAATTAAATCCCACCCCCCTCTCTCTCTCTCCCCTCTTATTGTGCATGCCCACAGCATACGTGCCATTTTACTATTGACCATAACTGATGAAGCATTTTCTCACTCTCTAAGATATTGTTGCACAATAAATTAACTGTACTCTTCCTATATGGATAATGATTAGTTGTAATATTTTCATACTAACACTTTTCTTTTGTTTGGTTAGAGATTTTGAAATGTGCACCTGCTGAACTATCAAGATGGCTGCCATGGCAAACAAAGTGGTAAGGGCCCAAATTTCTAATTTATGGTTGTGCTGACTTCCATTCAGCTATAATGGGTACTATTCTCTCGTGTAGATTGTAGAAGAATTTATTGTTTCTTTGTTTTATGTTTTTGTTATTTATTTATTTATTTTTCCTTTTTTATTTTGAATTATTAAACATCTGTTAGAGGATGATGGACGAGGTTAAAAGTGTAACCGTGAATGTTGCTAGAAGGATTTGATGCAATGGTCGAGGTTAAAAGTGTAACCGTGAATGTTGCTACTCTTTGGTGCTTTAATATATTAACACTCTGGGAATGACATTTAAGGGATCTGACGATGCCCTCAGGAAGGTCTTCTGTTCTGTTCTGGTTAGCCGGACTGCTAGCGTGAGTCCGAGGTGGCGCGCCAAATCCCGGGAGCTTGCTCGTCTACATTGGGGGATGCCCGATGGGAAGGGAGCGGGGGTGGCCTAATGCCCTGCCTCCTGAATGGGCGGGATTCAGATGGTCTATCTATGGAGATGTTCTCATGGAACGTTAGAGGTATTTGCGATGGGGCGAAACGTGGCAGGGTAAAGCGGGTCATCATTATGATCAACCCTGCTGTTGTTACGCTTCAAGAAACCAAATGGGGCGGCTGTGATAGGAACAAAGTTGCGTCTGTCCTCGGAGGTAATCATTGGGGCTAGATTGGTGTCGATTCGACGGGAGCCTCGGGAGGCATTCTGGTGGCCTGGAACTCTTCTCTGTTCGAAAAAGTAGATGAGGAGGTGGGGTTGTACTCAACTTCGGTTGTTCTTCGGAATAGAGACACGGGTAAAATCTGGACGTTTTTGGGCATTTACGGACCGTCAGAGGATAGTTATCGAGGAGATTTCTGGTTCGAACTTGCTGCGGTAGCAACCAGATGGGAACACCCTCTCTGCTTGGGGGGGACTTCAACGCCATAAGATGGGTGTTCCGCCGGATTTCGCGGTGATGCGAAACTTCAACTCCTTCATATCGGATTGGGAGGTGATAGACGTCCCTCTCACGGGAGCCAGATTCACTTGGTCCAATCTTTAAGAGACTCCCTCCTTCAGTGGGCTTTACAGGTTCCTTTGCTCATCCGAGTGGATGGATATTTTTCCGGAGGCCCGATTAGAGGGATTAGCTAGGGCTGTTTCAGACCATCGACCTCTACTGCTCAACTGTGAGTCTCGGGAGAGGGGTCCATCTCCCTTTCCCTTTGAGAACATGTGGCTACTTGACGAGAAGTTTCGTGAGGAGGTTTTGGCTTGGTGGAACGAACCGGCCCCTTTGGGGACCGTAGCCTTTCGATTCTTTGCAAAACTTTAGTGGCTAAAGGGACACATCAAGGTTTGGAATAGAGAAGTGTTTGGGATGGTTCACATCTCGAAAGAGACCCTGCTTCTTCGGCTGAAGGAAATTGATAATCTTGAAGAGCAAAGGGTTCTATTGGACGCGGAAAAAGAAGAAAGAATGCGTAAGAAATTAGAATTCAGCGACAAGTGCATGGCCGAAGAGGTAAGGTGGAGGCAAAAAGCCAAGGTCCAGTGGCTCAAAGCTGGAGATTAGAAAACCAAATACTTCCACGCGATTGCCAACACTCGCAACAAAGTCAACTATTTGGGTGACATTGTCGTTGACGAAATCACCTACACCGATTTTGAGCAGATCCGGTCCCATGTGGTGAACTTCTATTCCAATCTTTATACCAACGAGGGTCTCATTCGGCCAGAGCTGGATGGAATTGGGTTTCAGTCCATCTCGGAGGAGAGTGTGGATGTGGAGCTGCTTTCATTGAAGAAGAGTGGCGTGCCATCAAGTTCGGTGACAAGAACAAATCCCCCGGGACCGATGGCTTCACATTTGAATTCTACCGCTCTTTTTGGCCGGTCATTAAATCGAATCTGATGCAGGTCCTTCACGAATTTCACGACTCAGGGTTCATCAGCTGAAGCCTAAACTCCACCTTCATCACTCTCATCCCTAAAAAGGACGGGGAGGAGGATCTTTCGGATTTCTGTCCAATATACCTCATCAACTGCTTGTACAAGATAATCTCGAAGGTCCTAGCCAATAGAATCAAACCGTTAATGGGGAAGATCATCTCGGTCAATCAGGGAGCTTATGTGCATGGGAGACAATTGGTGGACCTGGTGGCGGTAGCTCAAGAGGTGATTCATTCGGCTCATCATGAGCGTCAGCCTGCAACTCTTTGGACGGCGGACATGGAGAAGGCCTACGACCATGTCAGTTGGGACTGTTTGGACTACATGCTCGACAGGCTTGGATTCGGGCACACTTGGAGGAGGTGGATGCGGGCTTGCTACTGGAAAGCGGGGTTCTTTGCGGTGACCTAGAGCATCTGGCTTGAAAGGAATGTGCGGATTTTTGAGCGCAAGCGTCGGCCCATGGGGATGATTATGAAATCTGTAAGAGATTTAATGTGGCTGTGGGTTGCTAGTTGGAGTTGGGGGTTCTAATCCCCTCGAGATCTAGGTTAGGCGGGCTTGTCTGTGCTGGCTGCCTGCTGTTTTGTTGGTGTAGTTTTGGGTTCCATTGTATTTTTTCTTTTCTGTCATTCTTTTCCTCTTTTACTTTTATTTTGCGCCTTTGGTCGCGCTCTTGTTGTATTGGTTCTTCCAGTGTCTTGCTGACTTTCAATATATCGTCCTTTACCGATAAAAAAAAATATATATATACTAGCACTTTGTAGAATGGTTTTACAGATTATATACTAGCAATCACAGACAATTTAGAGGGTAGAATGATTCAGGGATGACTGATTCTTGCATGCCAAATGCCTTATCTTTTCAGATTTTAGCGTGCAAAGAGCTTATCTACAATATAGATTTCCTACTCCCTTTTGCAATTATCTTCTCTGTCCATGATTGAATTTTTATTGTTGAATGCTTCAATTGTTTGAAAAATGCGCTCCGACACTCCGACGGCTCTAGTGCTTAAGGCGGGAGATTAGATTTGTTGAAGTGCCGCAATGTTAATTTCCGGCACAGGTTGGTTTGCCATCGTCTTGGTTGCACCTCTACTAGAGCCGACGGAGTAACGGTCAAATCTACTGATGACCGCATTCCCCGATCGAGGAACAACAATCATGTAGTCGTTAATGGGGTCCAAATGCGAGACCTCCATCATGGATGATCTATCATAGGCAGACGGTTCAGCAGGACGACCGGTCTGCCTGCGATCTCGGCGCGCCACCGCCATGTGGTCTCCTTTGTCGATGTTATTGGGTGGGAGGAGAGGGAATTAGGGGGGTTGGGTGCCTCCCCTGCCTTAGATGTTCTGCGTTCTATCCCGTATAAGGATAGAAATTTTGCATCTTCTTCCTCAGATTTGGGGATTGGAGATGACCAACTTGATTTTCGATCACCTTAGTTCCTCTCTCTCATCAGGAACCTACAAGATTACTAGGTAATTCTCTATACAATCAAAGGCTCTTTAACACTACTTAATTTGCTAAAATGGATAGAAAGATCTTGGAAATTTACATCAAGGCCTGCTCTTTCGGCTATCATAAAAACAAAATTTCTAATGCGGTTTACGACAGTGGAGTCGGCCCTGGTGCTCCTCAGCAAAAAGTCCTAGATTGACGACATTTCGGTGACGTGCAGTGTTTGGAACTCGACTGTCGGGGATTTCTAACTACATTGGTGGGATGGAGGAGTTTGGATCCGGTTGTTTGGCCTCCCTCTCCATGCCTCGACTCCCTCTCTATGCCTTGACTCCCGAGGTCTTCAAGGGGATCGGAGATCGGTGCGGTTGGTTCATCCTCGTCGACAGAAGTACTGACGATCTCTAGGAGACTGGCTACACCCGGATTCTTGTTGCCGTTGACGGATGGGAATGCATCCCTAGATGCTGTGAGGTCCGCATCAGCGGCCAAAAACATAGGGTCTTCATAGAATGCTTGTCCCTAATCAGGCGAACGACGAATCCGAGGGGCCACAGAACCACGGGGTAGACATATTCAGTGGTACCATAGAAAAAATCTCGCCGGAGATCAAACCATTCAAGGACGGGATGAAAAGGGCCGGTCGGCCAGAATCGCGAAGCTCGGAGGGGTGCTCGTCCGTGAATGCACCTCTCCATAGGTGGTCGTCCGCGCCGGCGAGGGGTTATGGAACCTCGGCCACCCACCGGATTGCTCATCCTTTTGATGACAACTTCGAGGAAGGCGAACTCTTGGAGGGTTTAGACGTCCTAAACTGCAATATTCTTCGATCGATGGCGGGAGGTGTGGGTTTTGTGGCTCGGTTTCATCACGCAGCGATGGTGGAACACCACGAACCTCCGATCTCCCCTTATTTAATCTTAGACCGTCGAGGATCCCAACGGCTATGGACTCATCGTACACTAAGATCCCACCTTTTCGGCTACAGACTGATGCGGTTGGTGAGCCGACATGGTTGCCTGCACAAAAGGAGGAGGAGGTTTACACCTGGGACTTGATGGTGACCGAGGCGTCGGTATGCTCTTTGAGGAAGACAAATTGTGGCAGCAAAAGAGGCTTTAAGGTCTTTCGATACTAGAGACGTAGGAAGGGAAAGCCTCGGGTCTCGCACCGTGCAGAGGAGATGACACGTGAGTCCATTGCAGAAGGCTCCACGATTTGCAAGGCGGTTTCTGAAAACCAGCGCATGGTTTTGTTGGATGTTGACCAAAGTGTGACACGTGGTTTCCTAGCCGCAGCAGTTGACGCAACGTCATGTCTTCAGCCTCTCGGTCCTGTTGTTCCTCTTAAAAGGCACGCGACCCACACTCTAGACGTAGGTGATATCTATAAGAAATCGACACATGGGTTTGTCACTTCATACGGGCGACAACTGGTAGGGATATCCCACTGGGGCCATGGTGGGTCGGGAAGCTTGTACTCTCTTCTGCTATTGGGTCCGGGACCCGACTCAATTCCTTCTCTTCTTTGCTCGGGCCTTTGACTGATGGACTGGGCCAGGCTGGATTGTGGTAGGGCCCGACGGGATTCTGAGGTCATCCCTTTCGACCTGACAGCCACTGAGACTGTCCATAATCGGTCTGTTCTTCCAACTACGTCTACTGCTTCCTTCTCCACGACATCGGTTGCCCAATCTCCAGCCATGCACCATCTCTCGGCTTCCATCTCCTCCTTTGCCTCTTCTTCAGAGGAAATTCTCCTGTTGAGATCGCTTCGTCAAGATGAATCTGGAGATTCGGTCCAATGCTCCTTCAGGGCTACTTGGTGCGATAACTCGGATTGCTCCTCAGCTGTTAGGGGCGACGATCTCCGTGAAGGATTCGAGGACTCGGATGAAGTAGAGCGCCTCATTCGTGTCGACCGCGAGCTCGGAATGACATTCAAGGGGTCCGATGATGCCCTCAGGGAGGTGTTCAGGTCTATTCTGGTAAGCCGACACCACAACAACATCAAGAAGAAACGCCGTGTCAAATCCCTGGAACTTGCTTGTCTTCAGTGGTGAATGCTTGATGGGAGGGGTGTTGGGGGTGCCACCCAGTGTTCATTCTCCGGTGGGCTCAGCTTTTTCTGATTATGAAGATGGTTTCTTGGAATGTGAGGGGCATCTGTGACGGATTGAAGCATGGCGGGGTGCAGCGGGTTATTGCTATGATCAACCCGACTGTTATTACGCTTCAAGAAACTAAATGGGGAAGTTGTGACAATTTTAAAGTGGCGTCTGTGCTCGGAGGGAATTGCTGGGGAATGGGGATGGATTGGGGCTGACTCCACTGGCGCCTTGGGTGGCATTCTGGTTGCCTGGAATTCTTTATTGTTCGGTAAAGTGGATGAGGAGGTGGGTCTATTCTCGGCTTCGGTTGTGCTACGGAATAGAGACACATGCGTGGTCATTTTCCGGCATTTATGATCTGTCGAATGACAAAGACAGGGATGATTTCTGGTTTGAGAAAGCAGTTGTAGTAGCTAGATGGGGTCATCCTCTTTGCCTGGGGGGTGATTTCAACGCCATAAGATGGGCTCATGAAAAGTTGGGTGGGTCGCCGGATGTGACGGTAATGCGCGATTTCAACTCTTTCATAGCTGATTGGGAGTTGATGGACATTCCTATCACGGGATCAAAGATTCACATGGTTCAACCTTCAGGAAATGCCAATGTTAAATCGGCTGGACATGTTTCTTTGTACTTCGGAGTGGATAGATATCTTTCTGGCTGCAAGAGTAGAAGGTCTAGCCAGGGCTGTCTTAGACCACTGGTTGGTATTGCTCACCTGTGAATCGCGGGGAAAGGGGCCGTCTCTGTTTCGCTTCGAAAACATGTGGTTGCTTGATGAGAACTTTCAAGCGGTAGTTCCTTCTTGGTGGAGTGAACCCACCCCCTCGGGGATGGCTGCTTTTCGTTTCATAGCCAAGCTTCTGCAGCTCAAAGGTCGCATCAAGGCTTGGAACAGAGAGGTGTACGGGCTAGTACACATCACGAAAGAGTCTTTACTTCAGCGGCTGAAAGAGATTGACAATCTTGAGGAGGTTAGAGACCTTTCGGATGAGGAAAGAGGAGAGAGCTCTAAAGAAACCGGAGTTCAACGACAAGTGCATGGCCGAAGAGGTGTGTTGGAAGCAAAAGGCTAAGGTTCAGTGGCTCAAAGCGGGAGATCATGACACCAAATTCTTCCATGCGGTTGCCAACGCGCGTAACAAAATCAATTACTTGGGCAACATTGCTGTTGATGGCACACCTTTCTCTGATACTGAGCAGATCCGGAACCACGTCGTCAACTTCTATTCTAACATGTATGCCGACGATGGTCTAGCTTGGCTGGAGTTGAACGAGCTTGTGTTTCAATCCATCACGGAGGAAGACTGCATGGAGGTGGAACAACAATTTAGTGAAGATGAGGTGTGGTGGGCCATAAAGTTCGGTGGCAAGAACAAATCGCCGGGCCCTGACAGCGTTACGATGGAATTTTATCGTTCGTTTTGGCCGATCCTTGTAGCAGACCTGATGGAGGTGCACCATGAGTTCCACGCCTCCGGGTTCATAGGTCGTAGCCTCAACTCTACCTTTATCATTCTCATTCCCAAAAGAGAAGGGGCTGAGGATTTATCAGAGGTCAGCCCGATCTGTTTTATCAACTGCCTGTACAAGATCATCTCTAAAGTGCTGGCCAACAGAATCAAACCGCTAATGGGCAAGATAATTTCAGTCAATCAGGGAGCTTATGTTCAGGGGAGACAACTGGTAGACCTGGTGGCGGTGGCCCAAGAGGTGATCCACTCGGCCCATCATGCGCGCCAGCCATCAACTCTTTGGAAGGTGGATATGGAGAAAGCCTAGGACCGTATAAGTTGGGACTGCTTAGACTATATGCTCAGCAGGCTCGGGTTTGAGTCTAAATAGAGGTGGATGCGGGCTTGTTACTCATCCGCTTGGTTTTCTGTTCGAATTAATGGGACGCCAGCGGGGTACTTCAAAAGTTCTAGAGGGATTCGTCAGGTGACCCGCTCTCTCCATTCCTTTTCAACATGGTCGCTAACTGCTCTAATTGAGCGTGCGAGATAGTTACAGCTCATAATGGGGATTCAGGTGGGATCACAGGGCTGCTACATATCACCCCTTCAATATGCAGACGACACCGTTCTATTTGGGAGCACCGGGGTAGAGGAATTCAAGTCTTTGTCAGAGGTCCTTTCAATTTACGAGGCAGTTTCAGGTCAGCGCATCAATTTACTCAAGTCGGCGATAACGGGAATTAGGACCAGCGGCTCTACGATGGCAGACTTAGCGGCCACTGTGAACTGTGCAATCAAGAAGTTCCCCATCAAGTATTTGGGCCTGCCGCTCTGGCTCAGACAACCTTCAACTCGAGCGTGGGATCCGGTTATTCAAAGATTTAAACAGCGGCTGTCTTTGTGGAAAGGAAAACTTCTCAGCAGTGGAGGTCGTCTTTTCTTGGTTAAATCTGTCTTGTCCAGTCTACCCGTTTTCTACATGTCGATGTTCAAATGCCCGATTGGTGTGATCAATCGGCTCGAGCAAATCTAAAGGAACTTCCTATTGGAGGGATCGGGCCTAGATAAGCGCCAACATCTTGTCAGTTGGGACACCTGCCAGCTTCCCGTATGCTGCGGTGGTCTTGATATTCGTAGCTTGAGGTGGACCAATATTTCTCTCCTAGGGAAATGGTTCTGGCGAGCTGATTTGGTTGGCGAAACCAACAACCTTTGGAGGGCTGTGTTGATCGAAAAGTATGGGCAATCATTCAAGAATTGGGGCATCAACACAGCTGTCCACAGAGGCACCTCGGCGTGGTGGAAAGGTATTTGCGGAACATGGCCTCTCTACGCTAGATGAATCCGTTTCAGTTGGGGCAGTGGTACTCAGATTCTGTTTTGGGAGGACGCCTGGGCAGAGTATAGGCCTCTCAAATCGGATTTCCTGGATATTCTTATGATCTCCAGAAATCCCGAGGGGTTCATCGCTGATTTTCTTGTGGAAACGCAAGGGGGTAGGCTGTGGGATGTCACCACATGCAGACTCTTGAGAGGGGCTGAGATGATATCTTTTTCTCGCATGCTTTCCTCTTTATACAAGTTGCTTCGGAACCCTCACGATCAGGACAGACGAATTTGGACCGTCACTAAAGATGGCAGCTTTAGCGTCAAATCGTACTACCGTATGCTTTCAAGTCGCCCGGTGATCAGATTCCAAGGAGCGGGGTTGTGGAAGGCGAGCGTCCCCCTCAAAGTCAAATTCTTCATGTGGACTCTGGTCAAAGGAAAATTTTTAACTATTGACCAACTCATCCGGCAGGGGAAGGACATGCCCAACCAATGCGTGATGTGCCTCTATGGGGAGGAGTCTACTGCTCACCTATTCCTCTACTGCTGCGTGGCGCACAAAATCTGGAGCGTCATCCTCAATTCTTTTGGCATGTGTTGGGTTACCCCATCTTCGACTTATTAGCAGTTCCTGGCTTGGACTTCTGTCACTTTAGAGGGGCAGCTAGGGGACTACTGGGAGGCAGCGCTCTTCGCGGAATGCGCGGATTTTTGAGCGCAAAAGTTGCCCTGTGGGGATGATAATGAAGTCTGTTAGAGACCTGATGTGGCTTGGGGTCGAAAGACGTTGCGATGGAAGGAGGGGCGACAACTCACCCTGGGACCCGGGTTAGAGGGCGTCCCGTTTAGGGGTTTGTTTTTTCTGTTTTTTAGGCTGGATTGGCAGTTTTGCTGACCAGTATCAGCATTCTATGCTGCTGGGGTTGCTCTGTTTTTTCTGTATTCCTTTTTGGTCTTGCTGTCCTGTATTGGTCCTTCAGTGCCTTGCTGGTAATCAATATATTTTTTATTACCGATCAAAAAAAATAAATTTAGAGGGTAGAAGACTCAAATTGGTCAGCTTAATGTACATTGGTATTACAATCTTTTTGTTGCATACTTTGGAGTTGTTTCTCTCTTTGGTTTTTAATTGATCTTCTATATTTCCACTTTTATAAGATAGTGCCACTTGTTCTCTATAATGTCATTCAAACAAGTTGATGGATACCTTTTCAATTAAATTTAAAAAGAAAAAGGTATTAGCATAGCTATATCGTTCAAGCTAGACGTGCTTCGAGCCTTTACTGAAAATGTTAGATTATTGATGTGTAAATTACACTTGTGCTAATGCAATACAAAGGCTAAGGTATGTAGTATGGTGTTGCAACGAACATAGTCACAAAAGTCTCTTACTTTTTCCAAAAATTGGAAAATGTTGGTGACTTGTAGTCATTCTGACTACATCACTGATTAATCGGAAATTTTGTGATATTGTCCAAGTTTTTTATTTTCTCCACTTATACTTAAAGTGAAAAAAAGACTTTAGGGCTATCGCCCTCATTGCTCTTCTTCCTTTTGCCTATTCTGTACTATTTTGTTCATTAAAACCATTATTTTCAACTTCAAATATATTATAATATAAATTAAATTTTTTTTTTTAAACTTTTTTCATTTCCCCTGATTTTTTCCGAACTTGACCGATTTTTGCTGATTTTTCCTGATTTTCACCCTTGCTGATTTATTTCTGACTCCTGACTTTGTGACTATGGCAACGAATAATGAAGCGATATAGAATTCTTAAAATGCTCTGTTATGATCCTTCCTGTGAAACTTAGTAATATATTTTGAATGGTGTCATTGATGTTAATAACTTAATATTTTAAAGGTTAAATCCAACAGTTTTGTATTTTTATTAGAAGTTACTATTGTAATTATTGTTAGATACTTAAATATATGAGGTAATTCATTATGCTCTTTATTAGCTGTAATATCCCCAATCCTCATCTTCGGCAATTTGAACACTATTTATGACAGTTAGGCCCTATCATTTTGACATTGGTTACAGGCCGACTCATATGGTGAAGCACAAGATATCCAAAAGCATGGTTTTGATTTAGGAGTATTTGTTGGAGACTTGTCCTTTGAGGAGGACGCTAGCAGGTATACCTTTCTCTTCACATCTTTCATCTTCTTCATATACAAGCTATGATAGTTTTTTTGAGGTCCATACATGAAAATGGGGGCTTTTAAATAATTAAAGTACGATTTAACTGCTTTGAAATTCAATTTATGGGGCTAAGTGAAAGCATGCATTAAAAAAATCCGAAGCAGCAGTGATTCCCTTCCACCAACCCGAGGCATTTTGGACATTGAGGCTCTCCAAGTGCCAGCCATCATGCCTAAACCCATACTTAGCCTTAATGACCTGCCACCAGAGTTTGCCCTTTTCTTGTCATCCCCAATTTTCCATATCCATTTTCTCAACAACGCCTTATTCACTTTAGCCAAGTTTCTGATTTCCACTCCTCCCTCTTTTTTACTGCTGCAGGCACGTATTCCAGTTAACGAGGTGTAACTTCCCATTAGGACCCCCTCCCTCCCACAGGAAGTCACAAACTATCTTTCCAATTTAGCTAATACCTCCTTGCTAGGAGCCTCGTAGAGAGACATGTAGAAGATAGGCAAGGCTGTAAAGGTGAAATTGATGAGCGTGAGCTGTCCACTGTTACTCAGCAATGTACTTTTCCATGTGGCCAGCCGTTTCTGAAATCTATGGATGACCAATTGCCAGTGAACAACCTTGAGTTTGTCCAAGCCCAAAGGTAGGAGAATGGCATCTCCTCAACCAAGCACCCAATAAGTTCTGCTAGCTCATCTAAACTGGCACTGGTTCCCAATGAGCTTAGATTTATGAAGATTAACCCTCTGCCCGACACGGCTTCATAAACTGTTAAAGCATTAATGACCTCATTGATCTTATCTTTAGAAGCTCCACAAAAGATCACCGTGTCATCCACACATTGGACTTGAGAGACTGAGCAGTTTTGGTCGATCTGAAAACCCGTGAAAAGATTTAAGTCCAGTACAACGATCAAGGATTTTGTGAAGAGCCTCACCCATGATGTTAAAAAGCAATGGAGATAAAGGGTCCCCTTGGTGCAGGCCCCTCGTACCCCTAAAGAAGCCCTTGGGGTGGCCGTTGATTAAAATGGAGAATCTCGCTGACCGGTAACACTCTTTCAGCCATCTGATCCATCTGTCACCCCCATCTGCTGTAAAAGGAATTGGAGAAAGCCCCAATCAACTCTGTCGTAGGCCTTTCCATGTCCATTTTAAAGATAATACCCGATTCCTTCCTCAATTTAACGGAGTGGATCAATTCGTGAGCTGTAAAAGCCACTTCACGGGAGAAAGTTCCCTTGAGTGTTAGAAATAACGGTCCTGGTGACATTTCTAAGACGGTCCGCGAGGAATTCCGTGATGATCTTGTATGAGCTATTGAGAAGGCCAATAGGTCTAAGATCCTTAATATTGGTGGCTCCTTCAACCTTTGAAATTAAAGCAACAAAAGTGGAGTTCATGCTTTTGTCGACTCTGTCAGTAATGTGAAACTCGCAGAAGAATTTAAGAAAATCAGTTTTGACCACAAAGGATTGAAAGAATTTCATGCTAAAGGCGTCAGGCCCCAGAGCCTTATTTTTTTCCAGAACTGAACACGGCAGCTCTGATCTCTTCTTCTTCGAAGTCACCTTCCAGTTCCTCTTTCTGAGCGTCACTACTAGTGTGAAAGTGAGTCCCCTCCAAGGTTGGCATGAGATCTCCGGGTGTGAGTATAGTTTCTCGTAAAAGTTAACCGCCTGAACTGCAATGTCGTCCGCGTCCGTGAAAATAGTATCTACAACTTGTAATTGAGCGATGGAGTTCCTTGATCTCCATCCGTGCGCGATTCTATGAAAGAATTTAGTATTACCATCACCCTCTCTAAGCCAATGAGCTTTAGATTTTTGTTTCCAAATCGCTTCTTCCTCAATACACTTCTGGTTGTAAGCCATTTTAAGTGCGAGCCTGATATCTTTCTCCTCCCTTGGGAGTGTACGCTCTTCTTTGAAGCCATCGAAGGTTTTGATCTCCGTGAGAAGGTGGCCCTTCATCTTAGAGACATTGCCAAAGACATCCCTATTCCAAACTTAAATTAAAAAGTACTTTGTTTACAAGAAAGAATATATGCTCACAAATAATAGATGTGACTTAAAGGATGAGGGTTGTAGGAGAGAAGAAGAAGAGGAAGAAGAAGGAGAGAGTTAGAGAATAGAATGGTCTAATTAGGGTTAGATAACTCATAAAAGCAATATATTACATAAACCCCACATATTGGTACACACACACCATAAGTAGTTCGCTATACACACATACTGAACTCACTCACGCACACCATACGCCAATAAATAGTACCCACCTTTTCTGCATTGGTATAAGCAAAGGTGGAACGACCAATAAATACACTGTTTTTTTAGATGCCCTTAACTTAAATAAAGCCTTAAAGGGGCTTTTCAACTTCCCTGGCGGGATGCACATGCTGTGCGGATCAGATTGGGTTGATCCAATATCCGGCTGACTTGACCCAAATTTTTTGTTGGGTCAAGTACATAAATTGATTTGTCGGGTCGAGTTGGGCATGAGACACCCGACTTCACCATCGCATCAGTCAACTAAGAGGTGGTGTGGGTCAGGTCAGACAAAAAATTGGTCAGATCGGGTTGACTAAGAGGTGGTATGGGCTGGGTTAGGCAAAAATTGGTCGTGTTGAATTTTCCCGACCCGACCCGACCTGATACCAACCCAACACAATATTTTATATGAAAAAATATGAAAAAAAATGAAAAATAAGGAATTTTTCACCAGGTCGAGTCCGGTTTTTAGGTTGGGTTGAGACTGGTCGGTGAAGTGCGCCATAGGGTGGGGTTTGGTGCACCATGAGGTCGGGCATTTTCCATTTTCTCATTGGGAACAAAAATTTGACCGAACCCTACCAGAACCAATCCATTGACAGCCTACCTCTCTCTGCACGTGCATAGCACACACATCCGGCTAGTATATATAATTCAAAATGGTAGAAACTTTTAAAAAAAGGAAAATTTCAACAAATTGTAAAATTTCTGGTAAAAATTATAGTTACAATTTCACTTAGCAATTACATATTCCTTCTGGACAGGGATGAAGCACAGTGACTGGATGTTATTCTAATATTTTTGGGGCTTATAAAAGATCTTAATAGGCATACGAAAGAAATTTTCTTCTGCTGGAAGATTCAATAATACATTTTTGTCTGATTCGTAAAAGTAGGAATGCTGAGGATATAAGTGAACTAGGCATATCAGCGTGGTTGACAGGTGTCTCCTAACCAACTAGTTTTGTAGCTTGTAGACATACTTGATGGGGTTGTGGTGGGCATGATGGCTAAGGATGTAATTGATACCATTCACAAATGATGGGCTGAATGAATGACACTCAAATTGAAGGTTGGCATACGATAGAGTTGAAGGGCTCTTGTTCGTGTTTCCAAAATGTGTTTTGGATTAAAATGGAGAATGGGGATATGGTGACCAAATTCTCAATGTTAATCAACGGTGGTTCAGAGTGTTAATTTCCATCTTGTAGAGATCTTAGACAAGGGGATCCTTTGTTCCTTTTCTTTTTACCGACTTCTGAGGTTTTAGGAATGATTCTAAGCATAGTCACCAAATTCTCCAAATATTTGAATAAATCGCGAATAATTCCCTAATTTAAGGTTTTACAAATTAATCATGAAGTATTCCCGAATTTATGAAAAATTCATGCATTTTTAAAATATTGGCAAATTTTGCGAATAACTCACCAATAATTCCCGAATAATTCAATATTTTTTCAATAAACCATGACTTTCAATATTTCTTAAATTCTTTTTTTTAATACATTTTTAATCATATTTTTTATTTTTTTCTCCAATTTTTCTCCGAATTTTTCCCCAAAGTTGCCGGATTTTAACCTTGCCTAATTATTGTCGATCCCGGACTTGGTGACTGATTCTAAGAAGGGATGTATTGGTTAAAAAAAATTTAATCTCAAAATCTAGGACATGTAGGATCAGTTTGGAGGAGATTTTATTGCATCACATCACAAATAGCTTGGAATGTGAACTGGATAAGATGCTGCTGAAATACCTTGGGGATGCCAATCAAAGCCGCTTGCTCAATATTTTGGTTTGAAATTAGTCATCACCAAAATTGAGTAAAGATTGGAATCACTTTATAAATCCATTATTTTAAGAAAAAAGTGTCTGCTTTAGTAAGCATATTGTCGTAATGCTGATGTAGTTTCACGTACGTATTCTGATCTTTGTGCCAAGTTTTATACTATATGGCATAGTCACAAAAGTCTCTTGACTTCTTCAAATAATCAAAAAATGTCGGTGACTTAAAGTCATCTCGGCTACATTGCCGATTAATTGGCCATGTCGGCGACTTCGTAGATTAATCAATGATTTTGGGATGTTGTCCAAATTTTTTTCCCACTTATACTTAAAGTGAAGAAACAACTTATAGGGCTATCTGTTGAAAATAAATCAAAATTCAGATGAAAAATGGATGCAACTTTTCAAGAGAAGAAAACTGTTCTCTTGAGCTTGAAACCCTAAAAAATGAAGTCTAATATAAAGTACTATATAGAAGGCTGCAAAGTTCATTAAAAAACTTCATATTTGATGAGATACAAGGGTTCAAAATATATAGCTAAGTACAAGAATGAATTTCACATTTCAAGGAGACTTTTCACTTCTATAAATAAACTTTTCATATTCCTATGCGACCTTTCTTTCCCTAAGATAACTTTTCATTTTCCTATGAAATCACATTAACCCAAAGCATAAAAACATTGCAAAGTTCAAAGCTACGATTAACTAAACTCTTAACTACTAAGTCAAACTTCTAAGATGAGGTCAAAGACCCAAAAAGAGTGAGGCCCAAGAGGCCCACGATCCATGCACATATAGTGGCCTAAAATGGTCTAGCTTAATATTTCAGCAACCCCCCCTTAAGCTAGACTTCAATTATGCCAAATTTCTTTTTCATTTTGATGAATTTTATGTGCTTCAAAGCTTTGGTAAAAATATCCGTCATTTGATCTTCCGTCTTGCAATACTGGATATCTCTTTCGCCATCCTTGACTAGATCACGAATGAAGTGATATTTGATCCGCATATGCTTGCTTCGATTGAGGAAAATCGTAATCTTTGAAAGTGCAATAGCGGAACTATTGTCACAAAATAATTTTGTAGCTTCCCCTTGAGGATCCTTTAATTCTTCTAAGATCCATTTCTACCATAGTGCTTGACAACTTGTTGATGCTAATGAAAAATACTCCGCCTCTGGCATAGAAAGTGCTACAACGGTTTGTTTCTTTGATGCCCATGAAACTACACCCGAATCAATGTTGAAAGCATAACCGTAGGTACTTTCCTATCATCTATACTTTCATCCCAGTCACTATCACAATAGCCAACTAAACTTGAATCTTGAACTCTTCCATAGTGTATACCATGACCAACAGTGCCACTTACATATTGTTGACTCAGAATTTAATTTTTTTTTAGAAGTCGGGAAGTTCTTCTAATTATTTTCAAAGCTCGGATAGAATGAATTAATGAAAGAGATTAAGAAAGAAAACTCTATTTATAGGTTTTCTACTTAAAACCTACTCACTAGGACTTGAAGTCCAAACTATGTCAAAGAGTGTGACCCATGCATGGACCCTCTTTCCACTCTAACATTTTTTTCTCTCTCAATGGCCCATGTAGGCCATCCTCTCTCATTGATGGCCCACGCAGGCCATCCCCTTTTTTCTCTCATTGATAGCCCACGCAGGCCTTCCCCCTTTTTCTCTCACTGATGGCCCACACAGGCCATCCTCTCTTTCTCTCTCATTGATTGTCCACGCAAATCAGCCCCCTTTTCTCTCTCATTGATGGCCCATGCAGGCCATCCTCTTTTTGTTCTCTCATTGATGGCCCACGCAGGCCATCCTCTCATTGATGGTCCATGCAGGCTATCCTCTTTTTGTTCTCTCATTGATGGCCCACGCAGGCCATCCTCTCTTTCTCCCTCATTGATGGCCCACACGGGCCATCCCTTTTTTCTCTCTCTCCAATGGCCCATCTTTTCCTTCTCTCTTCCTCTTCTACTTTTTCTCTCTAATGGCCCACATAGGTCACCTGCATGGATCATCTCTTTCCCATCTCTCCTTTTTCTCCTTTCTTTTCTCTCTTTTCTCGTTCTCTTGAACTATGGCTCACGCAAGTCACTTGCGTGGGCCATCTCTTTCGTATCTCTCCTTTTTCTCCTTCTTGTCTATTCTCTCTTAAAATATGGCCCACACAGGTCACCTATGTGGGCCATCGCACTCTTATTTCCCCCTTTTTCTCCTTTTCCTCTTATGGCCCACGCAGGTGGCCCTATGTGGGCCATCCAACTTCTTCCACTCTCTTCTCCTCATTTCTCTCTCTATGTCTTATTCTCTTTCAAAATGGCCCACACCACTTGCGTGGCCCATCTTCTTCGAACACGAGTTCTCTCTTTTCTCTGCTTAAGCAAATAACCATCTGCGTAGGCTATATATCTCGAGAAGATTCTTCTCTCAATCCGTGTGAAGGCTAAGGCCCACGCAACCCTCACAACCCTCACAACCCTCACAACCCTCACAACCCTTGTTTTTTGTGAAACTCTTGGGGAAACTGTAGGATTATAACTTCCTGTAACCACTATCATAAATTTATAAATAGCAGATCTCTTCTTATTATCCAGATTGGGAAATTCTTATGCAAGAGCCCTGCAGAAGACTTCTCCGACTTGGATTCTCTCTGCCTAGACACCTTAAGATATCTCAGACATTTTTTCCGTTCCCTCTTCTTCTTTGCTTTGACTTTCTTTTATTTAGAGTGTACGGGAGGGATAAATCCATATTTAATTCTGGAATTCGGATTGTCTTCGATACAGGTGCATTTAGGATAAGAGCTATGACCCTTACCTAAATGTAATGCGCTTAGGATAAGAGTTACGACTGTTACTTATGTATGATTTAGGGTTGCAATTTGGGATTACGCATTTCGGCACGTACCCAATTCCTTTCTTACTCGGGAATAATTAAGCTACGTGGGTACGACCCCTAGCTTAACCCTTAGTACATTGGGATTGCAACACAAATCTGATATCTCGTACGGGTTGCAATCACGAATTTAAAGAATCATTTCGAACTTCAACACCTAAAGCACTCAATCTATAACAACTCACAACCATCAGATTTACCAAATATAAATCATGTCCCGAATTAGAGTTTCCCTCGCGGTTCGGGTCATCACTCCCTCAAATGTAGGGTTTGGATCTCAACCTCGAGATCGAAAATTCTTTTATGATTTTGGTAAAATCCAATTTCTTGATATACAAATAATTAGGAGGTCCCCGCTTAGGCCGTCCCTGTGTGGGTCGTCCTCGCTTAGGCCGTCTTGTGTGAGTCGTCCCTGCTTAGGCCGTCTCTGCGTGGGCCGTCCCCGCTCTAGCCATTGCTTATACAATGCTTGCGTGGGTTAAATAATCCAGCGACGGATTCGTTGATTTTTAGTCAAACGATTATAATAAGATTCAACAGTGGATTTGTTATATATTGACCAAATTTCATGGTTTTGGTCAAATCCAACGGTGAACTTGTTGATTTTTAGTCAAATGGTCATAATACGGGATCGTAACGAGATACAACGGCGGATTTGTTACATGTCAACCAAATCTTATGGTTTTGGTTAAATCTAACGGTAGACTCGTTAACTTTTAGTCAAACGATCATAATACGAGACCGTAATAAGATCCAACGGTGGATTTATGATGCTTTGACCAAATCTCAGGATTTTGGTCAAATCTGATTGTGGATTCTTTGACTTTTAGTCAAACGATCATATTATGAGTTCGTAACGAGATCCAACGATGGATTTATCATGCTTTGACTAAATCTTTGGATTTTGGTCAAATCCAACGGTGGATTCGTTGAATTTTAATCAAACGATCACAATACGAGATTGTAACGAGATCCAATGGTGGATTTGTTACATGTTGATCAAATCTTATGGTTTTGGTCAAATCCAATGGTGGACTCATTGAATTTTATTCAAACGATCATAATACGAGACTTTAATGAGATCCAACGGTGGATTTATCATGTATTGACCAAATCTTATGGTTTTAGTCAATTTCAATGATGGATTCATTGACTTTACGTTAAAATGATCGTATTACGAAATCATAACATGATCTAACGGTGAAATCATCACAAAACAACCTATGATCATCAAATCCTAAGGAATTTGGTGATATCTGACCCATGATTAGATACACCATAACCAAAAGTGCTAAGTTTGTGAATGGTCAGTCACCAATAAGCATGGACTCGATGTTCGAGTTCGTCTTTGAGACGAAATGCCAAGATTTCGTTACGAGAATCATCCATGAGCTTCTCGCTCCCATAATGACTCGTGCCTGTATTTCATCTCCTGAATTTCTGATGAGGATAACATTTTATGCATCTATCTCCTGATAGACTGATGTCGAAGAAGACGATGATGTTGAAGACTTAGGTTTAGGATTTATTTATTTATTTCAGAGATGTAATTATTTTACTTTTGTTTAGTAGCTTTAATCAGATGTATTCATTTTGATGTAATTAACGGAGAATCGACTGTGATACCCGAAAGTGTAAAGTCCACTATTTCAATAAAACCCTCTCATAGCGAGGGAAAATTTGTTATGATTGATTTGTGATAGATTTATATTTTACGGAAATTTGTTATGATAGATTTAATTATGCTAACCGCAAACATGAGTCCTGGTCTTGTAATTGTTAGATACATGAGACTACCAATGAGACTTCTATAACGAGTCTCATCAACCTTTCCTTGAACACCATGTTTGCTTAGCTTTAATCCTGCTTCCATTGGAGTGCTAACGGGTTTAGCACATTCCATTCTAAACCTTTTCAACAAATGGAAAAGGTTGGTCAATACATGATAAATCCACATCGGTCATTTTAACTTCAATACCAAGAAAAAATGGAAAAGTCCCAGATCGGTCATTTCAAACTCATGTATCATGGCCCTTTTACATTCTTGACATAGACTAGGACTATTGCTGGTGAAAATTAAATCATCAACATATAAGCATACTACTAAAAATTCACCTTGCGCATTTTCCTTGATGTAGAGTGTATGCTCGAAAGGACATCTTTTGAGACCACTTTTCGAAAAAATATCTGTCAATGTGACTATACCAAGCTCTGGGAGCTTGCTCTAACCCATAGAGTGCTTTCTTTATTCGACAGACCTTATGTTCTTCACATTTCTTCACATAACCGGATGGTTGATCAACTTAGACCTCTTCAAGAGATTCATTCAAGAAGGCTGATTTGACGTCAATTTGATGTACTTTCCATTGTAATCAATGCTATGTTTTTGCTTATAACCTTTGAACACTAAACGAACTTTGTATTTTTCAATTTCACCTTTTTCATTCAACTTTGTTTTATATACCCATGTGGAAGCTCCGTTAGCTCCCACGTATCATTTCTTTCAATAAAATCAATTTCTTGATTCATTGCATGCTTCCATTTTTCTTCATGAGATGCTTCTTTAAAAGAGACTGAATCTGCATTCGCCAATTAGGCAAAATCACTTGATTGATACCTTTTGGAAGGTTGATGGGGCCGGCTAGATCTCCTTAATGGAGCTTGAGGTGATTCTTCATTATCATTGATATATTTTTCATTCGCACTAAATGGTGAGAATTGAGGGCTTGCGTGACGCGGGACAACGACCTTAAATTACGTGAATACCTATGATATGCTAATTTGCCGAAACTAAACTAATTAATTGAACAATTAATCACAAATTAAAGTGATACCTTAGAGTTTCGTGGAATTCCGCTTAAGTGACCATGCTTGGTTCATGTAGGGTCCAATCCGATGCGCCAGATCTATTAGGGAATGTGGAAGAGGCGATCCTAGAGATAGGACCCTAGCTCCTCCTAGGTTGGGGCGTTCGATCATAGTTCGCGATGGAATCGGTAGCTCATCGCTAGTACTTTTGAATTTAGGTGGTTAACGGCACAAATTAACCAAGCTCGAGCCCAACAACGGTCATGGATTGACGAGCTAGGGTGGGATTTGTTCCACAAGGATGGACATCAAGGTTGGCCTAGGTCTAGGGTTTGGGATTTGGAATAATCAATTTAAAAGGGGGAAAATTGGATGCAAGAGGTTAATGAGAAAAGAGAAAGATCAAACAAGAGCAAGAAGTAAAGAGAAGATCAAAGATAACATGGGCATCTCACCCTTGGCCTCACACAAACCCACAAGGGGAAGAAGACTCACTCTTCAAAGCTCCTCTCAAGCCCAAAATGCAATGCACTTTCATTAAAATCAACCAATCAAAAAATGGCTTAGAAAATATGCTTTATAGGGATTACAAATAAGAATAACCCTAAAATAGAAAAGTACCATGTTACCCTAAAAGGGTAACTTACATTTGACACAAGAAAAGACAACAAAAAAGATAAAAAAGGACAATCCCATCATGTGACTCGCTCGAGCGGATTTAGTTTCCGCTCGAGTAGGAATCTTTACGGAAGGTCACTCGAACGATAACCAAAGGTCGCTCGAGCGACAATTGGGGTTCGCTCGAGCGAGTTTTGGCCTTGATTTCTGATGCTCCCTCGCTTGAGCGACCAAAGGCCGAAAGTTTGCCCGTATTCCTGAAGCAATCTCGCTTGAGCTAGGATGATGTTCGCTCGAGCGAAGCTGGCCAGAGACTATTCTCTTGGGCTGCTCTTTAAGGCTTTCCTCCAGTGGTTCCATGGCTCCTTCCGCCGGTACACCTTGTATGGCCTGAAACTTAGATCCTTGTTGCTGGCATTCCCATTATTGCGACTTCATTTTCTTTTTCCAATTCCCTATCTAGCAATGTGGACTTTTGCTTCTCATTTTTGGTCCAAGCCCAAGCTTCTTCTTCATTGAATATTACGTCTCTACTTATGATAATTTTCTTGGTGATGAGATTAAACAACTTGTACGCCTTTAAATTTTCGCTATATCGAACAAGGATTCGTTTTTCAGATTTAGCATCTAACTTGCTTCTTTTCTCATTCGGCACATAAGAGTAGGAAATGCTACAAAATACTCTCAAATGAGAAACACATGGTTTATATTCACTCCAAGCTTCTTGTGGAGTCATGCCTTGGATGCTTTTGGATGAGGCACGATTCAAAAGATAAATGACACATGCAACGGCTTCCTCCCAAAATGTATTAGGCATCCCTTTGGCTTTTAACATGCTTTTAGCCAATTCCATGATTGTCCGATTCTTCCTTTCGGCCACCCCGTTTTGTTGAGGTGTGTAGCGAGTAGTAAATTGATGACGAATGTCATTTTCTTTGAGAAAATCACCAAATTCATGAGAGACATATTCACTACCTTAATTGGTACGCAAAGTCTTTGATATGAAACCACTTTGCTTTTCCTCCAAGGCCTTAAAAGATTTGAAGTCTGCAAGCACCTCTGATTTTTCTTTGAGAAAATAAACTCATGTCTTTTTACTATAGTCATCGATGAAGATGAGAAAGTACCGATTACCTCCCAATTGAAGTGGTGTGCATATGCCTGCATAAATCCGAATGAACAAGCTCAAGAGGGATTGATGCCCTCCAAGCTTTCCCAATGGAAAAATTCCTTTGATGCTTTCCGAGTGCACAAGCTTTACAAACTTGATCTTGATGGTTGATGTTAGGCATGCCTCATACCATATGCATCTTGAACATGAGAGATAAGGTCCTAAAACTCAAGTGGCCATAGCCATGAACTATCTTTGATATTGGTAATCAAACATGGAAGTGCTTCACTTTGAAACTTTCTGGGAAACATCTTGTTAAATGGGTCATTATCATCTTTGCGAGAACATTATTCTCATCCTTGGTTTCACATGTCGCTTCTTTGAAATGAACAGTATGACCTTTCAATGCAAGTTGTCAAACACTAAGAAGATTATGTTTGAGTCCCGGAACATAAAAAACATTAGGAATACGTTTGACACCTTTCTTCGTCTTGATAAGAATATGACCACTTCCCTTAACGGAAAGTCTTTTATCATCTCCGGTTCGTACTTTCACTTTGATAGATTCATCCAAAGTAACAAATGTGCTTTAATTTATCGTCATGTGGTTACTACAATCACTATCAAGATACCAATCCCCATTGAGTGCAACTTCTTGAACATTACAATAAAGAGAGTATCGTCTTCCTTACTTTTCTCATTTTCGTGCATAAAATTTGATTATTTTTTGCTTACCAATCGTATTTTGCAAAACTTGATGGTGTGCCCATATTTTTGACAATGGTAACATTGAACATTAGAAAGAGAAGAGCGGCCTCTTCCTCTTGATGAAGTAGATGACTCATTCTCATCTCTTTCATTTGTTTGATTTCTTCCTCCATTATGCCTTCCTCGCCTGCGATTAGGACTTCCATTTGCGAGTCAAACTCCTAAGGATTTTCTCTACAATCCTTTGATCTTCAAGTTTTTCACCATTCACACGCTTGAAATAATCTTCAAACGTCTCGGAATCTTTCATCCTTAAAGTATCAAGCTCACTTCGAAGAGTATGAAGACGCACCATTTTAACTTTATCTTCACCTTTGAGAATGTCTCATGCTTTCTTTGCCGTTGTCACTGATGATATTCGCTCAAAGATGACTTCATCCACCGCTTGATAGATGAAAAATAATGCTTTCTTGTCCTTCTTATGATTCTCCGTCAACTCATTGAGTTGTTGTGTAGAGAGTGCCGTTTGATCTTGGGGTTCAACATAACCGTTTTCAACCATATCCCATAGATCTTGGGATCCATATAATATTTCATTTGGATGCTCCGTTGGTTGTAATTTTTCTCATTGAATTGAGGGAGAGGTTGCAACAAATTATTGTTGGAAGCCATGGACATGAACAAAGCTCTGATACCACTTTTTTGAAAATAAATCAAAATTCAGATGAAAAATGGATGCTACTTTTCAAGAGAAGAAAATTGTTCTCTTGAGCTCAAAACCCTCAAAAATGAAGTCTAATATAAAGTACTATATAGAAGGCTTCAAATTTCACTACAAAACTTCATATTTGATGAGATACGAAGGTTCAAAATATATAGTTCAGTACAAGAATGAATTTCACATTTCAAGGAGACTTTTCACTTCCCTAAAGAAACTTTTCATATTCCTATGTGACCTTTCTTTTCCCCAAGACACCTTTTCATTTTCCTATGAAATCACATAAACCCAAAACATAAAAATATTGCAAAGTTCAAAGCTACAATAACTAAACTCTTAACTACTAAGTCAAACTTCTAAGATGAGGTCAAAGAGCCAAAAGGAGTGAGGCCCAAGAGGTTCACGGTCCATGCACATATAGTGGCCCAAAATGGTCTAGCTTAGTATTTCAACACTAAGCTCTTTACTGCTTGCCATCTCAGAGTCATTGCTCTTCTTTTTACCTATTTTGTACTGGTTTTTCATTAAAACCAGTATTTTTAACTTGGCATATATTATGATATATTTTTGAACTTTTTTTATATTTTTTGAAAATTTTATTTTCCCTGATTTTTTTCTGACTTTGACCAACTTTTCCCGATTTTTCCCGACTTAGACCATTGCAGATTCATTGCCGACTCCCGACTTTGTGGCTGCTATATGGTATTATATGTTGAGAGAGATATTATCTGGTAGGATCTCGGTTTATAAGTTATCTATACCAGTTCTCTTGATTTATTTTGAGGGTGCACCGTGCAGCATTAGGTCTTTTGGCCATCCTTCAGTCCTGTTTGCAAATTCCTTGCACTGAAATTGTGCTTCCCAGCCAATGATAATTTAGAGCTCTTCCTTCTGTTGGCATGCATAGATGACTAATTTGATTTATTCTGGTGGTGTTCTATACATGTGCTGAATTTTTAATTTTTTACACTATCTTGCCAGAAGAAATTAAATATAAATTTGTCATTTTCATTCTTATTTTGAATATCTAGATGATGTTATTTTGAATATCAATATTGTACCGTCAAATAACCTTTGGAACCTTGTTTTTGCCATGTAGTGATGATATATCATTGGAGGGACTACAGCAGGAATTAGAAGAATGTAAAAATGATGATGTAAGTTCAGTAGCATTTTCTTTGTATCGAGAGGCAGGTTTTTTAGGATTTTTTGAGTTCTGAGGCATTTCAGTAAATGTTCATGGGTAGTTTCTTTTGCTTTCTTCTCATTTGTTTTCAAAAATTTTGTGATTTTCAAGTTAATTATGGAAGAAATTGCTACCATTAAACAACATTCAAATTGGAAAAGGAAAATTTGTAGTCATAGTTGTTGTGATATAACATTACAAGTTGTCTACTTGAAAATGCATTATATTGTTCATTAATTATGATTAATAACACATCAATTAAGCATAACGCCTTAGTTTATTAATTTGTTTACATTCATGCATATTTTTAACTTTATTATAGAGTCCTAGGAAGAAGAGGGAAATTTGTTGAGGATTGTGACGAGAACAATGTTAACATGGAGGGAGATGGCATTAATGATATGAGAAGCTTTATGCATTGTTTTATGGACTTATCGATTTCCTTTTAGTTATTTTGGAAACTCTGATCCAAGGTTTTAATGTTGGCCATGGCGCCTCAGAAATGGATGAAATAAATATCTAACTGTTACCTGAGCATTGATGAAAAATCTAAATATTGGGTTATATATTTGGGTCAAGGAATTACTTAGAACACTTAGGAAAAATGGACACTCATGAAACTAAATTGGGTGACGTTAGGAAATTGATCATTAAACCTAAAGAGCCATTTGTATTAGAGTTGTCGATTTGTTGCTAATGATTGTCATTGTCAATCCACATTGATCACCATATGTTTCTGCTTCCTTGGTTGTCATTACTGATCGCCCTAAATTGTTATTACTGCAATCTAAACTTTTCCATAACTGATATTGTGAATGTTTAGAAGGGATGTCCTGAACTCGTGCGTTATGTGTTCTGACGGGGAGGAATCCGCGTCTCATCTATTCATTCATTGTCGCATGGCCTCTGCTATGTGGGGTGCCATTCTGAAAGAGTTCAGTATTTTGTGGTCTATGCCACACTCGCCTTACCTGCTACTACTAGGCTGGGATGCAGTAAAGCTGGCGGGGGAAGCTCAGCTTGCCTGGAGGGCGCCGTTTTCGGCCGCAATGTGGTGCCTTTGGCGTGAGAGAAATCTCAGAATTTTTGAAGAGGTTTCCAAACCTGTCGGTATGGTCATTAGGTCTGTTGCGGAGTTGGTTGGTTTTTGGGTTCGGCGGGGAAAGGTCGGGGACAGTTGCGATAATTTCCTATGGGACCCAGGTTAAGGGGGACTCGGTCTGTTTGTGTTCTCCTCTTTGTTGTTAGCTAATTTCCTTCTCTTTTTGGTTGCTTGACAAGATTGTATTGGGTTTCAGCACCTTGCTGGTTTTTAATACATCTTTCTTTACCGATCAAAAAAAAATAAAAAAATAAATTGTGAATGTTTATTAAAAAACCCACTAATAAGTAGCTTGGCCCGCATCTCCTTGTTCATATTTGAAACGTTCATTGATGGAAATCTTTTTGGGCTAGATGTCGAGTCATAAAGCATGATACTAGTTGCAGCTGCAATTAATATTTGTGCTTAATGTCAACTTTTGTGTTGCTAATTCTTCTTCCATTTCTCCTTTTTTGTGGCTCCTCTCATAGTTCAACAAATAATAAAGTATGGCAAGGTTTATGAGGCCCCACAAGCACCACCAACGCATTAACAGTTTTGTCGTCTGCGACCTCCTCAAACTGCATAGTTGCTCCAGTGGCTCCTTTGCCAGGAGTGGCTGACATGTCATTTTGACGCGGGACGGGAACCCTAAAATGCGTAGCTTTTCCAGGCTTAGGCACTCGTCTTCGATTCGATGTAGATTCACGGTTTCGAACTAGGGTTGTAGAATTTGTTAGGTTTGATGGCTCGTATGAAAACTAAGGTTTTTGATGGAAATAAGTTTTGGGTTTTGGATTATGGATTCAATATGGGTAATGGATTAACAGAGAAATTATAGAGCAAAGACAATAATAGATCAAAGATAATAGATGGGAATCACTCCCTTGGTCTCACACCAAACCCATCACGGGGAAGAAGACTCTCTCTTCATAAAGCAAAAGTTCTCATTCAATAATCAATCAACTAACTAAAAAGTGTTTACAAACCTCTATATATAGGCCACCAATAATTAAACTCGAAATATAAAATCCTAATACTAGTAAAACACTAAAAAGGCAACTTTCCCAATTAAAATAGAAATCTCATCGAAAAGTCGACGGCCTATGACTAGGCCATTGTGACAAAGACGTCATTGTGGTAGCACGTCTTTGATGCTTTTCTTCCTCACAGACGTCTTTGTGACAACACTAAGCTTCTTCCGATACTGAAAATCTGTTGTGGCCCCAAATCCAAGGCTCCCAAACTTGGTGTTCCCCATCATTCTCCTCCACTCAAAATGTTTCATCACCGATGCAACACGCACATGGTACTGATCAAGTGTATCGAAACTCACACGGTGGGACTCCTTGCAACTAGTCCAAACAATCTCAGCTCCTGGTGACGCATGATCCTCATCTCGGTTGATTGTAGCGTGACTCTCGCTGTAGTCCTCTCCTTGACGAACCAAATAACCCGGCTTGCCAACCCATTCTACCAAATATTTTTGAAGCTTCTCATTAACTCTCCCGGACCCGAAGGAATTCATCCCCGATGAAGTGTGATCGAGATATCTGTTGGGATTACGAGAACTCAAGCGGCAAACTCTTTCATGACTAGCCCATGCACTCTCGGTAGTCGACGTATTAATCCTCTTCATCTCATAAACTAGAAATTCTCTGCCGCAGGTGAATGCCACAAGATCATCTAATCTGTCCTCAATTACCTCTTTTCTCTGCCTACGTGGGGAGGGAAGGGGTATTAGCTGTAAAGTTGGGTTGAGATTGTGACCAGGGGGCTTTTGGAAAGGATTGTATGGAGGTGGGGTTGAGCTCAGAGAAGGATCACCTACCTTATATTCTTTGAAATGCCTTAGAGTATTAGCAAATAATTCGTATTGATTGTAGCTTGAATTAATCTTCTGTTTAATTTCGGCATGCAATGCGGAATGAGACTCAAAAGTTGACTCACAATAAGACTCGAAATGTGAAGTGGTATGCAACTCGGGACTATAATGTGCATGCGACTCACATGTAACTGACTCGATACTCTCGTGTGCATGCGACCCAACATCACTATCCACAAGGGAGATAGAAGTCTCTTTAACACAAATGAGACTTTCGTCAGCTTCTTCCATCTCCTCTTCACTCATCACGGTTCTAGGGTCATACACTTCCTCTTCTACTTTCATATTTTTCGGCTCCTTAAGACTTTCGCTTTTAGTCAATAAATTCGGAGTGGGAAGTTCTGTAGGGCATTGATAAGCAAAGTGTCCGAATCCGTGACGCTTAGAAAAATCAGGACTCTTGTCTGTCTTGGTTTTCAAAAACCGTAGAAGGTGACGGTGTGTTAAAGGGACATACTTTTCAATAAGTGTCACCTTCATATCATTCCATGTGGAGATGGGTTTAATCCGACGAAACTCAATACGAAGTTCTATATGAATCCAAAAGATTTTGGCATTACCCTCAAACTTTGTTGTCACTAGCCTAATTTTGTACTCATATGGTATACCATACCAATCAAAATACTCTTCCACACTAGACAACCACTCCACGAAGGTTTTAGGGTTCATCGTACCCTCAAAATTTGGGACCTCATTCCGAATAGATTTTAGAAACCTATCGGCAGAATCGTACTCGGGTTCACGATGATGAGGGTATCCCCTAACTCTAGTATCATCACAACTTTTGAGACTTTGCCAAGAATTTGGTGTGTAGCGGCTTCTATTATTAATTGCACACATTTGGGCTTTGATGTCGCTAAGGGCATCGACAATCTTGCTCATGCTCATGGTGAACACGGCTTACTAACACGGGTGCTAAATGGCATGCAAACTTGAACCACAACGGATGAGGAATTTTGTCAAACAATAGGCGTGCATACTTTTGAACACAAATGAGATAAAATGCAATGAAAAGTAAAATGGCATCATATGCGTTTACCTAGAAAAACCTATGGCTCTGATACCAAAACTGACGCGGGACGGGAACCCTAAAATGCATGAATATGATTTTTGATGCGATTTACCGAAATTAAATAAAATTAATTCAAGGGTAATCTCAAAACTATCACGATACCTTCGGGTTCGTAGAACGCCGATAGGTAATTCACGCGAGATCCGAATAGGGTGTCCAATCCGATGCGCAAGTCCCGTTAGATTTGAGGCGGGATTGAACCTAGAGATAGGGCTCTAGCTTTTCCAGGCTTAGGCGCTCGTGTTCGATCCGATGTAGATTTACGGGTTCGAACTAGGGTTGTAGAATTTATTAGGTTTGATGGCTCGTATGAAAACTAGGGTTTTTGATGGAAATAGGTTTTGGGTTTTGGATTATGGATTCAATTGGGTAATGGATTAACAGAGAAATTATAGAGCAAAGACAATAATAGATCAAAGATAATAGATGGGAATCACTCCCTTGGTCTCACACCAAACCCATCACGGGGAAGAAGACTCTCTCTTCATAAAGCAAAAGCTCTCATTCAATAATCAATCAACTAGCTGAAAAGTGTTTATAAGCCTCTATATATAGGCCACCAATAATTAAACTCGAAATATAAAATCCTAATACTAGTAAAACACTAGAAAGGCAACTTTCCCAATTAAAATAGAAATCTCGTGCTGGAAGTCGGCGTCGACGGCGTGCTACGGCGGCTGTGACAGCGCATTGCGGCGGCTGTGACAGCACGCTGCTGTGGCAGCGCGCTGTGGCGCTGTGACAGCATGTTGCTGCGGCAGCGCGGTGCGGTGCTGTCACAGCACGCTGCTGTGACAGCGCGCTGCAGCGGCTGTGATAGCATTCTGCGGCGGCTGTGACAGCGCACTGCGACGCTGTTCTCTAGCGGTTTCAGTCAGCTTTTCTTCTCCTTTGAAGCTATAGTACTCGGGCTTCTTCTAAGCTTCTTCCGACGTTGAAAATCTGTTGTGGCCCCAAATCCAAGACTCCCAAACTTGGCGTTCCCCATCACATTTCTTCCGTTAAAACCCTCGTTAAATCCCTATGACGCGACCTATTATGAATAGTTCCCCAAGCATGTTGGCTCAATATGACTTTTTGACTTAGAGATTGTCATGACAGGCATCTTTGCATTTAGCAGGAAAAGCCTTATGATTGGAATGTTTTATCGCGAATGGCATATATGAGAAAAACCTTTAGGTTTTGTACTATTTTGTTCATAAAAAACATTAGGTTTTACCCATTTTGTACTATTTTGTTCATTAAAATCATTATTTTTAACTTGAAATATATTATGATATACTTCTTTTTTTTCCTCCAATTTTTTTCAAATTTGACTGATTTTTACACCCTTGCTGATTTATTGCCGACTCCCAACTTTGTGACTGGTTGGTATGTGTGGCAATGGTGAGTCATAAATGAACAAAATAATGGAGGAAACAATTGTTCATAAAATGTTATCAATATCCGATTGTACTTGAAAGAGAGTCATTTCAAGTTAGCATTAATGGAAATAAATAGATGAAAGTTTCATGTATTTAAACAGATCCTATAAAAAAAATAAAAATCTGAAAGAGCTTTTATAAATTACAAACTAGATGGAAGTATCATGTTTTTATACAAGTAACAGGGAATAATGTTCCAAAAAGTGAAGAAAGTCCAATCTTTTTGTTGATTTTTTGTATAGAGACTCTCCATTCCTCTCATTGAGTTTGCACTAGAGGTTTATGGATGTCTTCTTTATACGTAGTACATGCTGAAACTTGAAGTAAAAAGGGATTTAGGCAGAATGGTATTTCCATTGAAGAAGAATAAAAACAGACAAGGGCGGCAAAATTCTTTCATAGACCCATCTGTCAAATATAACCATTTTTAACGGCAGTCCATTGTCAGAAATTGTTGCTAATTTGAGTTTGCCACACTAAAATGGGTGAAGAAGAGGAATAAAGGAAGTTATGAAAGAAATCAGCATCAAGCAAAATATGCGGAGAAATATATTCCAATGGATGTCTCCGGCACCATTTCTCAGTGTGAAAAATATTCTGGCTACATTGTTGGTTGGAACACAAGATCAACATAGTGGGCACTAGTGTTTTTGGGAGCCCTGTTTGTTTCATTTATTGAGGAAGGGTTTTTAAAATTAATTTTTACGTAGTTTTTGAGGAAAAAAGTATTCAGACAAATTATCTCCCTGTTTATTCTGTTTTATTTTATATTATTTTTAAAATAAAATTATTTTCCCCTACTGATTTGCAGTGCGTGGCACCTAAGATTTTGATCTTTTCTTCTAGAAGGAATAACCTCTCCTTATATATCTGTGAGAAATTGGTGATTTTTCAGGGATAGGAACTTCATGTCGTTTTCTTAGTTTATTTTTAATTTTTATTGTTATTCTTATTTTTATCTCTCATTGATAGAAGAGACCATATTCCATATTAGCTGATTATGAAAATACCGATAACCAGTCCTTCAAGAAAAAATTTATCTCCACCAGTTTGAAGTTTAATTGTGTTAATTCCTGGTTGAATCATTGTAATTCCGAAAAAAATGTTACCACCGAGTTGTTCTTTTTATGGTTTCGTGGGTTTTTAATGTTAAATTGCAAGATCTTTCCTTTTGCTTAACTTTAATTTAATTCTTTTGTTGTGTAGTACACAGTGTTACCTTGGCACTTCTACCTTTGGGATTTTTGTCATGCCGACACTTGGTGGCACTTGGCACCCGTGCCGACACTTGGTGGCACTTGGCACCCGTGCCGACACTTGGACACTCCTCAAATAGCACGAAACTTCTAGATATATATGAAAAACCTCATATTACTATTAAAATGGTTATCATTTTGACAACGATAAGGTGAACTTTGTTTGAAAAGAAAAATGTGTAAAGTTTAGTAACTACTGAAACAAAGGTTTGAGTCGTTGAAAATGATTTTATACATATATTATGAATATTTTCATTACATATTTAAATTGGTTCTCTACGATATCCCTTCAATTTTTCTCTATATATGTTTTATTTATTTATTTTATTTATCTTATGGTCGTGCCGTCGTATTCGAATATTTAGAGATTGGTGTGCCAAACATCTATTGACACCTTGACACTTGGCACCCGTGCCACGTGTCCAGGTAACACTAGCAATACACCACTATCGAAAGGAGTACACCACTATTGATGTTTCAGTAGTTACTGTGCACTATATAGAATTCTTTTTCATTTTATCTACAGCCATTTTTGAGATGAACCTATGTAAGTAATTATTTCTCTCTCTCCCTCTCTCTCTCTCTAATTATTGGTTGTTGCATAGGTTGTGGCAAATATATTAGCTAAAGGAACAAAATTGCGGGAATATACAAAGGGGGTTGAAAACAATGTGCGCCAAGTTGAATTGGCTTCAATTCAGGTTGGTTTAGTACTTTGATCATTTTATTTTATTTTTCTGCAATTGGTAATGCTATTATAAATAACGCTTACGTATAGACATTTTTGCTCCTTTGTTTTATATTCGGAAGTGCTTTTTGAAAAAGTTCAAAAATATGAAGCTTCTTGTTGGAATTTTTCTTCAAGATAGGATCCTTGTATTTATCCTTGTTTTCAACCTCCAATTGGATTAAATATTATGTAGTTGCTATTAGGTGCCCGACCTGTCACCAGTGCATGGGACGCGTTCTGTGTATTGTGCTGATCTCAAGACATGCATGTGTTGGTGTGTGTGACTAGTAGTATATTAGCGTCTAATGTATATTGGAGCCTTTTTTTTTCCTCATGGTATTTATCTTAGAGTGCTACTTCTTCTCTAACCTAACCTAATCCTTGACCTTATCTTTAAGTTAATTTGGCATCAGAGCCACTTGCTTGTACTGACTGGACTTAAGATCTGCTGACGCCAACATGAAGACAAACTTTTGACCTCCACTTGCTTCGGGGAGCACAATTTTTGGTAGAGACTGATTTTACAAGATTTATGGTGATTTTTACAGAATTGTTTGCAGCTATGTGATGTTATTTTGATCGATATTTCCAAAATTTGGAAAATTGCTATAAAAATCATGAACGTGAAGATTGAGGACCTCCAACCATCTATTTGAGATTTTCCTAAAAGAGTTGATCGGTTTCCCTATTCAAACAAATCCAAACCGTTTTTTTTTTCTTCTTCTCTTCATCCAATGCCCGAAAATCAATCTGGAACATGTTTTTGTTGTCACGGGTTTGGGGATCAGCGTTAGTTCTTCCCCGTTCTTGGATATCTTTTTTAGGGTGCTTCAGATCTTCTATACTAAGGTGGACTGATAACGTTCTGCTATTGTTTCTCACCAGTCACCACAGTTGAATAATATTCACCATTGCATTATTTTTTTGTCTCGGAATGATCCCATTGATGCTCAATTCTCGGTTTTGGACGTCCATAATCTCTGTTTTCGGTACTGCAATAGAGTGGAGTAATATTTTGTTGAGTTCCTCATATTTTTGGAGTACTATAATCTTTTAGGTGATGGTGGTGGTGGTTGTTGGATGATAGTTAGAGATGGATTGTTTGATCTGTTGATGTTCTTAGGCTAAGCTGTATGCCTTTGATTGAAATTTTTGAGCTGAATTGGTATGGTTGGCTGAGAGCCTGAGATTTTTAAGCCATGTGGTTGAGCTGGATTATACTCTTTCAGGAAGATTTATTTCTGACACTGGTGTAGAATAACAATAAAATATAGGGTTAGGATTGACTACATTAGCGGAAGTTTAGCAGTGACACCAATAAGCGATTTGAGATTGTTTGAGCTAATGTTGCCTGATTCGCGGGTTTGCTCAGTTCGAATTCGGGTTTGTAATTAAAAATTCACTATATTCAAGCGAACCCAATTCGCTAGGGGGGGTAGGATGAGTTTTAAATAAAAAATTAAATTTAAGTTTAATATGTGTATAGTTTTATAATATATAAATAAAATATGCAGTATATACATAAGCAGCAATGGCTGTGTTTGGCATAGCTCTCTGCTAGCTCCTTCCCAGGGCAGGGTTTACCTGCTTTAGCAGGTTCCCATTTTTTTTGCTAAATCCCTGCTACCTTCTTTAGCAGCCCCCTTCTCTTTGCTAACTCCTTGCAGAGCAGGATTTACCTGCTCCAGCAGTTCTCCCCTACTCTCTCTTCACTCCTTGTCGGAGCAGATATTATTTGCTCTGACAGGGGGTTAGCAGATATTATTTGCTTTGGAGGGAGTTAGCGAGGAAAAGGGGGTCCTGCTAAAGTAAGTATATCCGGCTCTGGTAGGGAGTTGATAAAGAGCTATGCCACACGCAGCAAAGACGTTTGGTTGGTTATGCATTCAATGGATGAGAACTAGGTTTCAACTCTCCTGAGCGTCCTTTTTTTTTTTCTTCAGTTACTGTTTAAAAAGGAAAATATCGTATGTGTGGCCGGTTCGCCCAGCCTGAGCGAACCAAGAGCGAATCAAACCACGAGCCAGTTCATGATTCGTCCGGTTACCTAGCGAATTAGGTAACCCTGGTTTACACATGCCCATTGGAGACTTGGAACTGCCCCAATGTGAAAGGTTGCTGCTATCCAAGCATAAGGAGGTAGGAGAATGAAATGAGTGATAAATACTCGGAGGGAAGTAGTGAGAAGCAACATGACAACGAGCTTAGCCCTAAATAGAATGAGTGGAGACATAGGACTTGTAATGGTGATCCCAACTAGATAGGATGAAGTGATGATAATGAATCATGTGCTTTATTGCTGATTTTTTTTGTTTTTTTTTCACTATTTCTTCCTAATTTTTTTCCTTTCCTATTATTTCCTGAAGTATGAACTTTTGGCATATGAGTAATTCCTGAATTCTGACTTTCTGACATTGGTTTTGTGATGGCCAATTAAATTAATTTTCATACCAATGTTTAATAAATAACGTTTTTCTTACAAATTAAGCAAATATATACAACTCAATTTGCAATTGCCAGATAAATCAATTTAATTACCAAATTTTGTATTTTTTTGTCCAACATACATAATTCCCACCATTTATTAGTATAAATTTACATATAGCATAGAGATCTAGATCCATATGGAAAATTTATATACACATGTATGAGTTGGCTAGGAAGCTACACACCTGAGACAGATTGAGGATATATATATATATATATATATATATATATATATATATATATATATATATATTTTTTTTTTTTTTTTTCTTTTTTCCCATTTCTCCTCATTTTACCCAGCTTGATACTAGTGCCACCTGCACTCTGCTTGCTTTGCTAGTACTTTTGGTGAAGGAATTCAAACTTTTAAACTTTTAACTGGATGTAAAGAAGGCTGCTATGCGTAACATTGTTACATATTAAAGGGTAGCAATTGAGTCACACACACACACACAACTCCCCAAGTTCATCCTTATCTGGGTTAAAACGATAACAATGACTGTTAAAGAAGGGTGGACAGGCTGCATTTTGATTGAATCCTATTTCGAATAGTGGATTGTGACACATTGAGTTGATTTTATAATTCAGTAATACGGATACCAGCTGATAGACCATCTTTCCTCATAATATGACATACGATAATGGGTCCAACAACATAATAAAGTCGATTTGTATGTGTATTTTTCCTCATTCAAGATCTATTTGTAACTTTGATCATTAGATTTGATCAACATATTAGTCATTAATCATAGAGTAACAACCTGTGGAGGCTTTGTATGATGGTCAATTATTCTGATCTTTTACTCACATATCTTCTATATAAATCATACAGGATTACATAAAAGAGAGTGATAACTTAGTCTCTCTGCACGATCAAATTCGTGACTGCGATAGCATTTTGTCACAGATGGAAACTCTACTCAGTGGATTTCAGGTACCTCAGAATTTGGTAGACTTATTATTTATTTTTATTTTCTTACACTTCTGTTGATATACCTTCTACATTGAAAATTCAAAAGTTTCATTTCTTAGTTCTTAGTATTGTTTACATCATATTGTTGAAGGACATCCCTGAAATATACATGTATTTTGCTGGTTGGAATATATGGTTAGAAAGAAGTTGAATCTTTAGTTATTAATTTTTATTGCTTCCTGTTCTTGTAATATTCTCATCTGTTGCATAAGTATTTAACAAGTACTTTGCTTTACCCTTTACAGTACTTCCATGTTTGAGTCATTCCAAGACCTTACTTGTCATGCTCAATGATCTTTTTGAAGCTTCTATAACTTTTTTGCTACCTACGATAACCCTCAAGAGTGAACTTACATCGGACTGCCATTACTTGGGAGGATTTTGGATCTTCCTTGTGATGCTCTCTTTGGGTTATCATTAAGTATTACACACTCAATGTTTTTAACAGCGAAAATCGCATAGCATAGCATTTGATCCCTCCTCGAGGCGAGGTGTAAGGTGTAAGCCACAGTTGTTCTAATTTTATAATTTGAAAAAATATAAATATATAGTAAATAAATAAAAAACTGGATTCTCTTCTCTGAAAAAAGTGCAGACTTTTTTTTGTATGCAGATTTCCTAAAAAAAGTGCAAAAAAAAAAGTGTATTAGTTTGCACAAAAAAAGTGCTTAAAAAATTGTGTGCAGATTATCTAAAAAGAAAGTGCACAAAGCTGCACTATAGTGTGCAGATTTTCCTTTTAAAAAAATGCACAAAAAAAATCTACACAAAATATATATTTTGCAACAAATTTTCTAGAAGAAAAAATAAAAAATTGGAAGGAAAAAAGAAGAGGAAAAAAATAAAATAATGCCCCTTGGAGTTGTCAGGGACTCGGAGGGCTACAAGATATTGGAGAGAGGGCTGCAAGATGTCTGGGAGAGTTGGAGTTGTCGGAGAGAGGACTGCAAGCTTCTCCTTCTTCATTTTTCTTATTCTCGCTGTATTCTTTCTTTCGATTTCTTTTTTTTTTTTTCACTCTCTGTTTGAGATTTCTCTTGAATACTCCCCCTTTCAGTTATAAAACTTTAGAGTCTGCTGTTAACGAAAACAAGCTTTGAATCCCTTCGGTTTTAACACTTTAAGGCTGTTTTGTAAAAAAATAAAAAAAGAATCTTCAACTAATGTACTGTACCATATGCTACATCATATAGAGTACGCTACACGCTGTAGTGTAAGCTACAGTCAAGCTGCAGAGGCTGAGAGCTATATGGGGGAGCTATGCAGCTTTTAGGGTGTGCCATGCTACTAGGCGTGTAGGGGAGGGCCGTAGTGTAAGCTATTTAAAACCTTGCGTGCACTTTTAACCATTATTTAGACTCCCTAAAAGTCTCTTGTTTGAGGTTTCCCGAATTTTTTTTAATTAACCCTCCATGGAGGAGTTTATAAACAATCAAATATCATTAATAACAAATACAATGCATTTTCTATATTTAAGTAGAAGCCCGGGGAACTATGCTGCATTAAAGTTATGCTATGCCCTGGCAGATATCATACTTGGGGTTTCGTAAGGGCAACTTTTAAAAATCCAAGGAAATTGAGATGTCATTTGGCATCTCACATTGATATACTAAAGTGCATGCAGTTGAGGAAGAGGTGGATGGGCGTTCCTGTGGGGTGTCGGTGTTTTGGGCACACAGAAGAGATGATCGAGCATTTATTCTTAAGATGTAGCTTTGTGTCGGGGATTTGGGAGAAGTTCTTGTATTGGTTTGGGGTCAGTTGTTGTTTGGGAGAGTTGTGCATGGCGATCCTCGCTGGGTGACTGTCCATTCGGTGGTAAGCTGATATCCATCTGGAATACATTGCCGTAGGCAATCTTGTGGAAAATTTGGCTAAGAAAGGAATAAAGGAATCTTCAAAAACAAATATTTGACTCTCATATTTATAGAAAATGTGATTGAGTACTTGTATCGGCGGTTGATATCCTTTTAGAAAATGCACCAACTTGAAGGGGGGAGTGTTGGTGTGTATGTAGATTTCATATTAAGTTGGAGTGTGTAGATGTAGGGGTATTTTCATAAATGGGTGTTTTTAGTGTTAGTGGGTATGTTGACACCATTGTAAAGTAATATAAATATTAATGACCAAGGGGATGAGTAGAATCTAACTCATTGCTGTCTAACTCATTGCCGTATTTTTTCCTCCATCTCTCTTCTTGATCTTCTTCCTCCTTTTTCAACCTATCCAAGTGCCTGACATTTGAAGCAGACGTTGCCTGGGTCTGATTATTAGTTGCACTACCTGTCTGATCATTGTTAGGACTTAGGAGTTCCCCTTGAACGCTTGATGCATGTCTGAAAGTTCCAGCGACGATTGCATTTGCTGAAAATTCTTTCTAGCGTTGATTGTGTTGGAATCTCTGGTGCAGTTTTCTTTGAATGGACTCCTCTGCCTTAATTGCTAGTTCATATGTATCCTCTACATCCCAAAATGCTTTGGATTCTGGTCTTTTTCCAAATATCTTGTTTTAGACGTTCCAAGACCTTTCTATTCCTGCAGCACCTTTCCCCGAAGCTCTCTGCGGGCCAATAGTCAATGGATTCCTTTGTGTATGAAGCAACATCCATACCCTGCTGCTTCAAGTTGTAACAGTGAGATTTCTGTATGATGTCAAAATAAATCAGGTTCTTAGTTATTTCTTCATCTTTGACTAGGAAGCCACCTCCTCTTTTCCTTTCTTAATTCAGGAAGATTAAGGATCCACCCACCATCAAAACGCGTGGCAGTAAGTCGAGAGCCAACCAACTTTACTTTTCTAGCATCATATCGATCTTCTAGATCCAATCAAGGAAGGTGCACAGCTATCCGTACTCAGTTTTGAGCATTTTGATCATTTTTTAATTCTTTCGATGGTCATCATGGTCGCATTTATAATCTCTTCCACAACCATCTCCATCACCCAAATAATGACCATCATATTCTCTGTGATATCCATGACCACGTGTGTGCCCTCTGCCACCATGGGTATCATGCCCCATGACGATTTCACATATTTTCCCCGTCACTAGCATGATCTTAATCATTGTAACCAAACCAATGTTATTCTTGATCGTTAGTTGGACGACTAGCAGATGATTCTACACTGCTCCTGTCTGAAGCGATGTTGGTTTATTTGCCTTGATTAGTCTGGGCTTGACATTCACCATTGACTAGCCGCTTAAACAACTATAAAAGTTTTGGCAAGGCTTGGGTGACTTGCTCTAGTGACCATTGATGATCTCTAATTGATCCAAATGAGGAACAAGGTCAGTGTTGTTTTTGGAGTTTATGCCTCTGCAACCTCTTTATGGTGCAAAACCATGAGTTCCAAGAAGGTGGAGCTTGATCTGATGCATAATGATGTAAATCACACAGAGAAAAGACGATAAAAACCAAAGAAAATAATAGAAATAGCAAAATGAAATCAGTCGAGAATGATACTAGTACAACAACGATGCAGAGAAATCACTTTTCTAGAAGGGAGCTAGTCTCCACACAAGCTTGCATTCATAAAACTTCGTTAATAAATGGAAACAGATCTGTAGTTCTTATATTAACTAAAGCATCAGAATTATAATTACGCCTCTATGCTACTTAAGTAACTGCCCATACTATCCTTAAATAATTTATGGACTTCCCAATGCCTAAAATGTCCTTATTTTATTGGAATTTAAAACTAGAACTATCCAAGAGCTCCGACATGACAATTTGGGAATATGTACAACTGCAAAAGTTGCCATATCTATAGATCCATGCATCACATAGCGAGATTAGGACACTAATGCAATCAGGAGCCTGGAACCCATCTCCCTGGACCCATGGCTCGATGCAGACCTCCCATTCCTCCTGGGATTGTTGAAGTTTAGTCCCACATTGGGTAAATCATAGCCTTGGCTCGCCCGTCATAATATCCTTGGCCCCTCCACTCATTGCCAATTCGTTTTGAGATGGATGCACATATTTATCATGGTACCAGAGCAGGCCCTTCTCCACTCCACGTCACCCTGTTCAATTATCCACTTGATTTGGCTCAGTCCTCCCAACACGTGAGGGAGCGTGTTGAAGTTTAGTCCCACATGAGGTAAATCATAGCTTTGTCTCTTCCCTTATAATATCCTGGGCCCCTCCACTCATTGCCAATTGGTTTTGCGATGGATGCACAGATTTATCAGGGTTTCCACTTGGAACCATTCCCAAGTTGCTTCTCATACTCATTTGCATCCCTATCTTGAGTCTTAGGGCTTCTTTTACATTGTTTTGGTTCTGGTTCACTTAAATGTTGTACTCCAATGCTGATTCGTCGCCAAACAAGATTAGACGATGATTATAATAGTTTGAGGGTGTGTCGTCATTGCACGGATTATTGCCTTGCATTGATAATTTAATTTTCTATTAAGACCCCATGAAGGGGCGAAGAATAAGGTAAGAAACCTATTTGATTTGCACAACTAGAATGCCTGGGAGAAACCTAATCTAAAGGCCCTTTATTGGTTGCGTTGTTGGACCATGGTGATTGGAGAAACACTGTCAATCCATTTTGGAGGTTGAAAAAAATTCATCCATAAGCTCTATACTCTGTTTTCTAGACCTGCTGGGACTGGTAAGGGAATAATGTTGACCCCACCCTATGGGGTATGAAGGCTAAAGATAGTGATGTTATATTTCAGGAAGAGAATCCATCCATATGAGAAAATAAGCACAAAAATTAAAGCGTACCTTGAACTCTTCAATGCACACTTTCCTTGTGGAAGGAGGTCAAGTTGAGGCAAAGTTTAAATCTAGAGAGTATAACAAAAATGATCAACAAAATATTGAAGGCTGAAGTAAAAGCAACCTTAGCAAAGTTAAAAAGCAATAAATTATTCAATAAGATACTAAAGATGATGAAAGTGCTTGAGGAATGGAGGAAGAACATTGTGGTCCCTTTCTATAAGAGAAAAGTTAGACATCCAAAACTGTGCCAACTATCAAGGCATTAAATTAATGAGTTAAAAGTATGAAACTTCGGGAGAAAATAGTATAACAACAACTAAGGCAAGAATCAAATGTGTTAGAGAACCGGTATGGATTTATGCCAGGAAGATCAATATCTGAAGGTTTGTTCCTATTGAGGAAACTTATGGAGAAGTTCAGAGAGAGAAGGAAAATCCTGCATATGGTCTTTATTGATTTGGAGAAGGCTTATGATAGAGTGTCGAGACGTATAATCTGGTGGACGCTGAGAAAAAATGCATTCCAAACTTATATATTGAGATTATCTAAGATGTATGAGAGGGCAGTAAGTAGTGTATAACAACGTGAGACGAGTGAGTTCCCTGCCGGAGTTGGGCTGCATCAAGGATTGGCCTTGAGCCCTTATTTGATTACCTTGATCATGGATGTGTTAGCTATAGACATACAAGAAGAGATTCTATGATGCATGTTATTTGTGGATGACATAGTATTAATCTCTCAAACAAGGAAAGAAATAAATGATAAACTAGAATTTTGGAGAAAAGCCTTTGAGTCGAGAGGTTTGAAAATTAGCAGAACAAGGATGGAATGCATGAAGTGCAAATTTAGTGAACGTGATAGCTTAAAGGAGGATTATTTAAAATAGGAAACGGTTTAGTACCACATTGCCATAGATTTCGCGGCTCTAGTTTACAATCAGATGGTGGATTGAATATTAATATACCTAATGAGAAAATACAATATTACTCCCTCCATTCCTCAAGCATTAACGTTCATGGGAACTTTTATTGTTTTTATAGAGAGGTTGGATACTATTATCTTTTTTTTAAAGACGATATTTTCATGATTTTTCTTAATTTAATTTTCCCTTGTATGATTTGTGAATTTGGACAATGATGCCGGAAATGACTTTTTTTAATCCTCGAGTATAGGTTGCATCACTTAGGCTAAATGGATGCATCTTATACAATATATACTTGCAAAACAAAATGATTGATTCAGGAAATAAACTAATCCATTTAGTTGTTGGGCTTTTTCTGATGATGGTCGCTCTGTTGTCAGTTGATGATGAAAAGATAAATCGGAAACAATTGTTGTTTGAATTGGTTTCTATCATACTTCCTTATTAATAACTGATTCTCATCACCCATCAATTTTCTCTACTTGTGGAATGCTAAACATTGGATGGGGCATTGTCTATTTGCTTTGCCCGTTAGGAAACATCAAACATCACTTTCTGAATAGAAAATTCTAACTTGATGGCTATATTATTTATTTAATTACTTGTTAATGGATGGTATGCATTTACTTTGTATACTCTCTTAAGTTTCCTTCACGCAAATGATATTGGTTGCTTCCTTTGTTTAAGTGAATTACTTCATTGCAATTGTACTTATTATCATTGCAAACATTAATAAGAACAGATTCTTGTGCTAGGCTGAGATTGGTTCTATAAGTACAGAAATAAAAAGTCTTCAGGAGAAGTCCATGGATATGGGTCTGAAGCTGAAAAATCGTAAGGTATGGACTACACGATCTAATTGCCTTGACTTATATGTTAATGAGTACAACACCTATTGGTTTTAGCATTTTATATTATTGTTTTTCGTTTTTCCTTTCATTTTACTAATGAACTAATATAGTCACCTCTTTCCTCAATTGCACATACACAAGATCTATGCCATGGAAGAATTATCGGTTTATGGGGTTCTTACAATGATATATTGAAGTTGCTCTGAAGTTGACTTCTAGCCTTTATCTTGGAATCCGAAATGAGCCAATGTTAAATATCTGATTGATTCATCGGCTCCAAGGCAATTTCTATGTTTATCTTCATCTATTTACTTAGGGAAACTTGTATTTATTTTTACCCACCTCCATTATTTGTTTGTGGATGATTGTTATGCTCCTTTCTGACCCCATGGTTATCATTGAATGATTGGTAATGCTTCTCTAAATGAAGGTAGTTGTTAGCATTTGTTCTGCCTTGGAAGTTATTGTTTTGGAACTTACATATGCATTGCATGTTATTTCTAGGTTGCATGCCATTTGTCAGTTGTTGCATTGGAAGTATATTTAATAGGAGTATATTTTCATACATTGTGTCTAGTTTTTAGGTTGCATGTCATTAGTATTGTAGTTCCTAGATTGAGTGCAATTCGTTTAGCTTTTCCTAGGCATTGTTTGTGCACATTTTGGGTAGGAAAATGCACATCTCTCTGTAGCTTTGCCTATAAAAGCAGGAGGGCTGGGGTATGTTAGACAGTCTTCTATTTTATGAAATATTTGAATATTGTAAACTTTTATTCTTTTCTTTCTTATTGAGGAATATGGTGGATCTCTAACCGCACATCTCTATGTAGCTTTGCTTATAAAAGCAGGAGGGCTGGGATATGTTAGAAAGTCTTCTATTTTATGAAATATCTGAATATTGTAAAGTTTTATGCTTTTCTTTTTTATTGAGGAGTATGGTGGATCTCTAACCAAATTTTTATTAATGTTATCCTGAGTAATGCTTTAATTTTATTCATTTCAGCATTGTAACTCACTTTAATCCCCTTCAACTCTTTTCTCTTGGTTGTTTATTCACCTGGGTTTTTGTTATCCAATTCGGATAACTTGAGTTTACGTCACTTTTGCTGGAATTAGGTCATAGAAGAGATGCTAAATCAAACAATACCATTGGGTTTTAAAGTGCCTCTACCAATGAAAATGCAGTTAAGTCGCCATTTATTTCTTCCAAGCTCATGTTTTAGGAGTGGATAAAGAATATTGAAGTTTATTGTCATTTTGTGCATGACCAAGTGTCAAGCAAGGATTTCCAAACACCATATATAGCTCAGTAAAATATAGCTGATGTGCGTACTAAAGCTATTGGGAAGAGTATGTTACTATTTATTCTTGGAAAGTTAGGATGATTAATATTCATACACCAACTTGAGGAGGAGTATCACATTATGAGTTAGTTACATAAAATACATATGGTTAGTTTTAGAAGTTTATATTTCTGTCTGTTTTGTTTTTTATTTATTTGTAAATGGACATACTTGTATATAACATTTTATTAATGGAATAATAGAACTCCTGAGTTTTTATTGATCTCACTAATCACGTTCTCCAAATGAACACTCAAACTCGATCTCTTTTTTCTATTTCCTTTCATTCTTATGTCAACCTTTAAATTTCTTTATGCCATGGAAATTGGTTAGCTCTAGGTCGTTCCCCAAATCAGTATTGGCTTAGATATCGGAAATGCTACTCACTCATATATAAAACCCATAATTCAAATGTCATGTGCAAGGTTGTACAGGCCATAGTTCAAATTCACATATCGAATCACAAATTGAGTACAGTGAACCAGTTCACAATTTAATTCAGTCCTATTCGGAATGACAAGCGAATTGACTAGTTAATGCTAAGTTTTTTGTTTTAAAACAAAATATTGAAAGCATAAAGAGGAAATTTTAACCTAAAACTTTATGGTTTTTAAGTTTTATAGTTAATCAAGTGGTCATTTTTCTTTCTTTATTAGAGTGCGTATTTATATTATAGATTAAAAAATACTTTTAAACTCATCCTAACCATAGCTAATCGGGTTCACTAGATAGTAGCGAATTGTGGATTGCGAACCCAAATTTGAACCGAGTGAATTAGTGAACTAAGTTAGTTGGTTCAAATATCACGTGTAAGGTTGTAGAAGTCGTAGTTCAAGTATCATTTTTCAAGGCTGTACTTCTTTGACGCTAATCCTATACGAATGATATTTCCGAAATGTTCTTTGAATTTTACATTTGTGCCTCTGTCATATAATGACAATGTATGTAAAAAGATAAAAAACTGTGGCCATGTCATTTATTGACAAATGTTGGATCTTTTTTATTTATAAGGAAAAACGTATCAAATGAAAATAATACACAAAAGGGACCTTGTCATAACCAACAAGCTTACAACTGGAAACCAACAGAAATAAAAAAGATAGAAAAAACCAAAAAAAAATACAAGTTCTATACATGATACCAGTCCTATCCCTATCCAAAATGTGGATAGCACTCCGAGGGAGGGGGAGTCTTTGACTATGGGTAATTATATTAAAATCCCTCTTCTAGCTAATTTGTCAAGTGAGTTGGTTAGTTTAAGAGCATGCTGGTATTCTGTGACTATTGTAGCACTCAAGTATAAGATTTTCTCTAATAAATATGCCAGTTTCCATAGAGATTGCTCACCATTCTTTCTTCATTTTATAATAATATAAAATCTCCCTCTACGAAGTTGTGAATTTAATATTGAGAGAGGGAGTGGCTCCTGCATCTCATTTATTTGGGATATTTTATCCCTAACCTAATTTCCTTGTTGTAACTTTTTGTATATCTCTTTTCGCTTATAATAAATTGTTGCTATTCATAAGAAGTCAGGAAAGAATTTTTCATCACCTGTGAAGTTGGTGCATCTATCCCTTTGCCAGTTTCACTTCATTGGATTTATGATTTTGCAGGGTTTCCAGGATCTCATTGTATTCGGGATATTTTACCCCTTCCCTACTTTCCATCTTGTAACTTTTTTGTATATCGATTTTTTCTTGTAATAAAATTGTCATTATTCATAAACAAAGCCAGTGTGGCACGAATTTTCTCACCACCTGTAAAGTTAGTGCATCTATTCTTATGGCAACCAGTTTCTCTTCATTAAATTTATGAGTTTGCAGGGTTTCCTGTTTTATTTTTGCTTAGCTTATAGTAGTAATCAGGTTTGTTCTTTCAGGTCGCAGAATTGAAATTGGCTAGGTTTGTTGAAGACATTATTGTCCCCCCAAGGATGATTGATGTAATTGTTGACGGAGAGGTATTATTTAATTCTTTTATGTTGAGTTTAGTTCCACAACGGACAATTATAGCCTTGTCTCTCCTCCTATAAGTTCCAGAGCCTCTCCTCCCATAGCCAATTGGTTTTGTGTTGGATGTTCAAATTTATCCCAAGCATGCATTTCCTGTGACTTATTTTATTGTGACTTGAAAATGATAATGGAATTCAGTAGAAAAACTATTATCAACTGTGAATGGACCCCTTGAGTATTCTACTTTAGACCAATCCGTATTTGCTAATTATTCTCAGTAGATGAACTTAATCTCTTAGGATCTGTTTGGATAAGGCTAAAGGAAAGGAAATGGGAGGAAAGGAAAGGAAAAGTTGTAAAATTTCCTGTTTGGCAACAAATTTGAGGCATGGAAAATAAACGGAAAATATTTCGGGTTTCTACACTTTGGAAACCCCCAAATCCCCCTAAAATAGGGGGATTTTATCATTTCCAACGATCGCCCACACGAGATATCTCTCTTTTTTTCCGTGATATATATATATATATATATATATATATATATATATATATATATATATATATCCACGAATCTCTCTCTCTCTCTCTCTCTCCGATTTCTGTCTCTCTGAATCTCTCTCTCTCCCACACACAACATATTCGAGTTTTGGTTTGGTGTGTGATATGTACACCAACAATGGTGCTCCGTTTCTGTTTTCTATCTGTTATTACTCAATGCAAACACCGAAAAATGATGAACTCCTATTGATTCCTAAAGGGTTGGAATCCATTGGATCTATAAATCCATTTCCACCATTTTCCTACAAAATATCCAAGCAGAGCCTTAGTTTAAAATTTTGAATGTCTCAAGTGATATATTGCATTAGTCCAGTTAAATAAGATTGATCTGTTTGTTATTTGCTCCAAATTTAGCTTTCAAGAATAATAACATTGAGTTTCTTATGCAGGTGAATGATGAATATATGAGAACTCTTGAGCAACTAAGTAAGAAGCTTAAATTTGTAGAAATTGATCCTATGGTCAATACATCAAAAGCTCTCAAAGACGTTCAACCTGAATTGGAAAGACTTCGTCAAAAAGCAGTTTCAAAGGTTAAAGTTGATCAAGCAGAATCTATGTTGAATTTGCATTCCTCTAACTGGCTATGTGTGTGTTCTCTAGAATTTTAATCAACATCCCGTTTTAGCATCGTTTGTCTCGACCACTTTAATTTGGTGTTCCATTAATACCTTGATCAGTAAAATGAAATATACGGCCAGTGCCAATTCTAAGAATAAAGATTCAAAATTTTTCCTGGCTTTTGTATCTTGAAGTACTGTAATGTCCTATGAAGATCCAAATTATTGCATTTGCTACCAGTATCCAATTTGGGAGAACATGATACATTATTTCGGTATTCATCGGACATTAATTGAATGAAAAATGGGAAGGTGCATCCAGATGCTGCCGTGGATGGCTGCACCTGGATGCTAGATCACATGCCACGTGGCATGATCAACCCAAAACAACACCTGTCTTGGGTTGATCAATCATGGGGCATGTGATTTAAATTTTATTTTATTTTTAAATAACTTTTTGGCCTCCGTTTTGGTGAGTCAAAGATAAGGTGATGCCCAACCAACTTGGTGCATTGATTTTGAGTACCTTGGACCACATTTTCAACGGTGTTTATGCATCGGATCATGCCCAAATTTTTTGGGTGGTACCTGATCGATCTTGTCTAGGTTGCTGTGGCACCCGTTCCTCTTGATGGGTGCCACATGGTGCCTATCTGACGCGGACGCATAGTCCCGAGCCTCTAATTGAATTACTTACATTGTTCTCTAGAACCTCTTAACTATTTTCTTCTTCTTATTTATGTCAATTATTCATTTTCTTATTTTCTGTCATATAAAAATCTTAAACTCATGTTGTAAAGCATCACAATGCAAGGACTCTAAAATAGGTAATTGAAACATATAATATCATATACTATATCATAACCACCATCATCGCCTTGGATCATCTGTATTGTTATATTTTATATATATTATGAATATAACACAGATACATGTATCCCGGAATTTTGTAAAAGAGGTTGCAACTGCATCCTGGTATACGTATCTAGGCATCTATTGTTATGACTGGTGGGTAGTCATTAGCGGTTCCTAAGCTACATGCTTGCCCACTTTATATTTATGCATTATGAAGAAATCACAGTTCTTTCTCCTATATTTAGCATTGATAGGTTTTTATTTCTTTGGAAATAAAGACCATAGTGTAATTTAAATGTTTGTCTTATTACTGTTCCATATGCAGGCATTTGAGTTCATTGTCCAAAAGCTTTATGCCTTGAGAAAGCCCAAAACAAATATTCAGATTCTACAACAAAGTGTTCTTTTAAAATATAAGTAAGTTTTCAAGACTCAAATATTACCAAATTATATGCATGCAATCCACTAGGTATTTAATCTATGGATCTGTGTACATTTTTAGATATTAAAAAAATAATTAATTTTTTTGCCAATTTCTGTAAATCATTTTTTCTTTTGGTGCTCATACAATAAAAAAAGTTGGACTTGATTTATCTTTCTTTTCATTTTATCATTTTCCCAATTGGTTTCAGTAATACTGAATATTGTGCATTCATTGGTTATGTTGATGAAATTGCATCACAGCTTATTTACTTAATTATTTCTCATTTTTCTGCCTTGAGAAAGCCCAAATAAAAAATTCAAATTCTACAACAAAGTGTATTTTTAAAATATAAGTTTTCCAAGATTGGAGTATTATCAAATTATATGCATGCATTCCCCTAGTTATTTATTCTATGCATCTGTGTACATTTTTAGATATTAAAAAAGTAAATTCATTTCTGTAAATCATTTTTTGCTTTTGGTGCTCATAAAATAGAAATGTTGGGTTAATCTTTCTTTATATTTTACCATATTTCTACTGTGGTTATGTTGATGAATTGCATTACATCTTATTTATTTAATAAATTGTCATACTTTTCTCTATGATGTTCATACATCGGTAAAATTCTATGTGAGTAATTAATTTCTGATTATATCTCTATTAAATATCTTATAAGTAAGGAGACCGCTCTCTGTCTCTCTTTCTCTGGCAGTCCAGGAGTTCGTTTTCTATGTCGACGATATTACGTTAATCTTATCTTTTTTCATTTGTATATCATTTTTTTTTCCTATACAAATAAACAAATTATTCACATAACGATCGAGGTACGAAACTTGATACTCCATTTATTTTATGGGATCACAGCTAGAAAATAACAGAAAAAATAGTATATTGTTCCTACTATCAATGTTTCTATCTTACAATGCTTCTTGAACCTTCGATATTTTTTGTTTTTATCCTTGATGCGTTGAAGAGAAGGTCCTTCATGTTTCAAGTCAGTTTTAAAATTTATCTGGGATATGACCCAGTTCAAGATAGCATTTACTAGAACCACCGAGGCCATCCATATCCATATCTGTGCCAAGTTTTACAGAAAATATTGATGCTGTGATACAAACAAGATGATTATAATTTCAGGTTGAAGGTTTAACTGCTATTCAGAAATATTCGGTATCCTTTTTCCTACTCAGTATATGAAGTAGCAATTTCCATTGTGCATGCTCTATAATATATGGGGTAGCCAACACAGATTGAGAATCATTTTAGTTTGATGTGTGTGTGTGTGTGTGTGTTTCTCTCTCTCTCTCTCTCTCTCTCTCTCTCTCTCTCCATTTGCATGCATGCGCGTGCGTGCACGGGCAGGCGGGCTTTTTGTGTGTCAAGTGATTCAGTGTTGTGAACTTGTGATTGTAGGTATGTGGTACTCTTTCTTAAAGAACATGGTAAGGAGGTATATCTCGAGGTTCGTGGAGCATATGTTGACACAATGAACAAGGTGAACAGTGAACTTTTGCTATAACAGTGAAGTGAGTTTTTCACAAATTTGCACTAATTGGCATTGAACATGTTAATTTATTGGATGCCGTTTTTTTTTGGTACAACTGTTCGCGCCCACTTGATCTCTGAGGGCGCCTACGTCGAAACCCCGTGAAACCTGTTGATCGCTTCGAATAAGATGATCTAGATCGTTTTTCACCCCAATCTTCCACTCGATGGATCTTGAGATCATGAACGTACCATCAGATGGTTTGTTTTTTATTCTACGTGCTACAAATCACCAAAAAATGTTGTTTGGGCGAGATGTGTGCCATGCGGTATCTCGTCTCGTGTGCAAGTAGTTGCTCTCTATTTTTTGGGGATTTTTAGCACGTAGAATAAAAAACAAACCGTCTGATGGTACGTTCATGGTCTCAAGATCCATCGTGTGGAAGATTGGGGTGAAAAATTATCTTGATCCTTTGATTCGAAGCGGTCAATGCGTTACACGGGGTTTCGAACGTAGGCGCGAACAGAGGTACCCTTTTTTCGGTACGTAAAAAAGTAGACATTTTGGGAATCGTGTGTTGCATTCATTCTTGCAATAATGTATCCATAGCTCTTTCTTGTCAGCTACTTGTTTTGGACAAAAGAGGAAGCATCAAGATTGAATTAGCTTAGTAGCTTAATGCTTAATATCCAGATTCTTCGACATGCTAAGTGTACTAGTATTGGCATGATTCTTTACAGATACTGGTACGAGATACATGTATACATGTTAGAGTTTCCATTGTATCCTCTTATATTGGTTTCATTATTTTGGAGTTCCTAACAATTTCTTATTTTTTCTGCAATATAAATAAAAATGTTAGTGCAATGCTAAGAGGATTTTCTAAAACATATAATACCATATCTGAATTATAATATGAATCAGTTACCTATTTCTGCATGTAACCTGGATTTCAAGAATTGCAGTGACGTATGACCTCTCAGCTTATCCTTACCCCTATCTGAGTATCGTCGGGCGTATTCAAATTTTCTCATTGATGATGTAATAGAAAGAAAGGGCATTAGGTACAACAGCAGGGTTGTACTATTTTATAAAATTTACTATAATCAAAGCATTGTGATCAGTTATTAGGCATTTAGTGAACATAGCTCATCTCCTTGTCAATGTTCTTTTGAGTTTGTGTTTAAAGATTGAACTAGTTACCCCTCTTAAGGTATTAGGCTTGCAGCTAAAGAACGTGATGTTAATTATTAGGAACATATTCTTTCCTTGAAAGATACTTGTGGAAGAAATAAATGAACAAAAGGGAAAATGGAGTATGATGGGGTTATGGAGAGACCCAAAACCAGAGTGTAGCTGAAAGAAAGAACCTTATGAAATGATGCCCTTCCCAACCAACTCCCCAAGTTTGCTAAAATTGCCTGCTTATAGAAAGAGGGACAATTTTCTCACTATCACAATTTGATATTCACAACAATGCATGCGATGAGTTCCACAACTGCCTTTACACTGACAACAGTAGAAAGTGAGGTGAAAGTTTACTTTACCCCATAGTCACAAAGTCGGCAATAAATCGGCAAGGGTCTAAGTCGGGAAAAAATGGCAAAAATCGGTAAAAGTCGGAAAAAATCATGGAAGATAAAAAAAATTAAAACAATATATCAAATTATCTTTCAAGTTAAAATTAATGATTTTAATGAACAAATAGTCAAAACCTAAAGGTTTTTTATGAATAAACTGAACAAGATAGTACAAAACCTAAACGTTTTTTTTTGTCCCCTTAAGTATCAATGACAAAGAGAAGTTTATTTCTTTTGACCACATCACAAGCATCACCAATTAATTGGACGAATCACGACTTGGCCGATTAATTGGCGATAAAGATCGGGATGACTGCAAGTCGCCGACTTTTTCCGATTTTTTGAAAGAGTCGGAGACTTTTGTGACTGCTTTACCCCCATAAAAAGAAAGCATGATTGGAATTAATATTTGAAGGTGCATGTATTTTCGTGCATTAAGGGCTTATTTCAATGGTATGAGTATCAATCTTATGATTTGGTTTCTAGGAGGATATTTGCAGCCTGAATGTTTGATGATACACATTTATACCTCATATTACACAGTTTTTTACATGAACCACTGGTTCAATTCTCAGACCACTTCCACCTACCATAGGAATCAAATTTATTCACCGTCTTCATCATTAGTACCATCTAAGAAAACTTGCCATGGCCACCTATTAATGTATTCTTCAAAATGCATTGTTTTATTCCTTCTGGATTTCTGGTTTCCCTATATTCAAACTGTTGGTATGTGAAATATATTAGTATTGGTGTCTAGATACTACAAATAGGTTCTATGCATAGTCACAAAGGTCTCCGAATTTTTCAAAAAATCGGAAAACGTCAACGACTTGCAGTCATCCCGACTTTATCGCCGATTAATTGGCCAAGCCGAGTCCTGGCCTATTAATTGGCGGTGTGATGGGGACATCCGATTCAAGCACCCGCCCATAACATATCGGAGGCGAAAGAAGAAACGTAACTTATCAAAAGAAGAGTAACTTATGATCCCGTCACTTTTATGTTTGGCCTATTTTGAAGTGTCAAACGAAGTCGGATTGATACGAAATTGATCATATTTGAAAGCTTATCGAAGTAGCTTTCCAACGAGCCAAAATTTGAGCAATTCCGACAAGTATTGAAGAAGTTATAGTCAGTTTTTGGAGGCTGCACATAAAGTGACGAATTTCATGAATCCTAAGTGAATTAGGATTAGTTTCTTTTTATTATTTTATTTTAGAAAGTAAGAGTTGTTTCTTTTATTAGAAATAGGATTAGTTTCCTTATTGTTTAGGACTTTATTGTTTTAGAAGAATTAGAATATTTCTTTTATTTGAATTAGGAATTAGAGTTATACTAGGATTTCTAATTTTATGCATTGGTTAGCCTATTTAAAGGCTTGTAAACACATTTATTATTACTTTTTGGTTAATGAAAATTGCTTATGCAAAATTGAGAGTTTTAACTTTCGTGAGGGTGTGATTCTCTCAAAACGGAGAGCGATTCTTCGATTCCCGCTTGTGGTTTGTTGCGAGGCCAACTCTTCTCCCATCTCTATCTTCTTTAGTTCTACGGTTTACGTAAGTAGCGTAATCCTAATTATATTTTGTTCATCTTTAATTTTATTAGCCTTTTATTTTCGTTTGGTATCGAGAGAACCCGCTTGCGAGTTCGTTCGACGCCCTAAAACTATCGGAGATCTAGCCGTTCATAAGAACCCTAGTCTTCTAGATCCGCGATAGGGAACGTACACGAAAGTAACGCTATTTTGAGCCGAAATTAAATCACCTAATTGAATTTCTAGAATTTTCGTGGTAATTTGTTATGAGAAATTGTTATTTTTTTAATTGATTAAATTAATTTTAATCCTAATCTCAGCCCTAGCATTGCATTTAGTAAGTTCCCGCATCACGGTGTTTGTGATGTGGCCTGATTTTTTTTTTCACTAATCCTTGAAGGGGTAAAAAACCTTTAGGTTTTGTATTATTTTGTTCAGTTTGTTCATAAAAACCTTTAGGTTTTACCTAGTGTGTACTATTATGTTCATTAAAATCATTACATTTAACTTGAAATATATTATGATATATTATTTATATTTTTTTGAATTTTCTATTTTCCTCTATTTTCTTTGACCGATTTTTCCTGACTCAGAACCTTGCCGATTTATTTCCGACTTTGTGACTGGTTCTATGTTGCGTATCTAACTTTAATATAAAAGCTAGTGCGGACCTCCATCTCACTAGGCCATTTGACTCTAATTCTCTTTTTACTCTTCTCCTTCTCTAACCTAAACCTACTAACTTCCATCAAACCCATCATAACCTAAGCCCTATTCCTATTGGTTCTAGGTATTAAAGCTAAGGAGACAACATACCCATCATACCAAATCACCCTTGCTGATGTTAGCATGATGTCCGCTGATGGCACTTAGGTCAATTTTCTCACTTCGGATTGTCACAAATAGAATACAATTTTTTTTTTTTTTTTATTGTGAACAACTTTTGTTCTTGGTACATGAGGATTTGACCAAGATACCAAGGGTTTACGAAAGTTTGTCCTTTTGTATTTTTATTTAATAAAATGTCCTTGAAGATAAATAAAGGGTGGTGTTACTACCACACCACTTTATGCTATAGCCACCTCACTTAAGCAATGGAAAAATCAGTTAACTGCTTTGAATCGAATGATGGAGATTGCTTTTCGTACCAATCTTCCGCATATTAGATCTTGAAATCATCTGCCTACCGTCAGATGGTAAGATGTTTCTTCCATATGGCACACATCCCAAGAAGTGAAGGTGAACTATATTTGATGATTCATCGTGTTCACGCTCACTTTTTGGGATGTGTGTAATCATCTTAAATATGACCTTGCAAGTGCACAAGTCCGAATGTACTAGGGCAAGTACAAGGGTGTCGAACCACATGGATTTGTCATTTATCTTTTATTTAACTCTGTTTTACAAAGAATCTTGTAGCATTAGATTTCCTAAATTATTCTAAAATAAAAGAAATCTACATAGTTTGGAAATAAGGAAGGAGAAGGCGAATTGGAACCCCTCTTGGACTTCAGATTCGTACATAATAAATCCCATTTCTTTTCTATTGTGAATCCTAGACACCCCCGCTCCTGGCTACAAGCTCAGTCACATCGTATATGAATTAGATGGATCTAATCGCGAGTGAGATAAACCTAATCGTCAAAGAACCATTGCATGAACTAACAAAACTATCCTACAAGGCTTAGTCCGTCAGTGAATATCCTATCTAGACTAACCCCAATCCCTACAAGGCCACTGGAATTAAATTAAATAAGATTGTAGCGTTACCATATCGTTCTCAATCTTAGTCGGAGCCTCGAACATGCAATCGTACCAATAATGAAATTCATAAACAGAAAAAGGAAACAAAAATATATTAAAATACTTATCCAAAATTTACAAGAGATCCAACTTGAAGCTTTAAGCACGCATCGACTCAGAGACCTTCATTATCGTTGATGCAGATGATTACATCCAATCTCCCTCCATCCCAGAACTATTCCTAACTTAAAACTACGGAAACTCATGTCAGAGCCCGCTAGAAAAGTTCCAATATGCGAGTCCCCTAAAACCTAACCCTAGGGTCCTTATTTATAGATTTACAAGGCCCTACAATAAATAAACATGACAAGTAATCTCTAGATATTAAAAATCCTCCAAGGAAGATAAATCTGGAAGGAATCCACACTGATTTGGAGTTATCCAGCTTATTGAAGAGATTTCCGGAGAAGATCTCGGCGTTTGAAGATATCTATAGCTATGTGCCGACCTTGATTTTCGCTCAGAAATGCTGTTTGGACCGGTCGGGAATGGAGAACTGACCGGTCGACTTCAGTTTCCTTCTCCAAGTAGGAGACGACCCGCGAAGCTTCATCTTTCTTTTATTTTCCTGGCCGGTCGGATCAGGCTTGACCGGTCGAGTAATTCCTCTGAGATTCATTCATTTTGTTTGCTCTTTTCTCGACCGGTCGGCCGCGTCCTGACCGGTCTCTTCTTGTGTTTCTGAAGCTTCCGATGTTCTGGCCAGTCGAGTTTGGCACGTCGACCGGTCATTTTCACTCTAATCTCTTCCTCTGCTTCACTCCTCTGCTGCGTTAACCTGACCGGTTGAATTTGCAGTTTCGACCGATCCATTTGACCTTTAAGACACTCCTTTCAGCTGCATCTCCTTGGTTTCTTGCCGTTTGCTTGAGTTTCTTCCTAACTTTTCTCTTTTAACCTTTTTAGCATTTAAGTTGCTTTTACACCTGTTGAAACACAATATGAACTAAAAGCACACATTAGTGGCTAAGTGAGGATTAACTAAGCTGGGATTCGGGGATAAATTGTACAATTTTTGAGTCTGATCACACCCCCAAACTTCAACTTTGCTAGTCCTCGAGCAATGACAACATTGAAAGCATAACCCAGAAGTAAATTATTCTAATAATCTACAAACTAATCTAAGAAATTAAAGAGCCACTTTTGTAGGGAGCACGATTGCATTTAGCGCATGCAATAAGCCTTTAAACCCCTAGGTGATCCCTGGTGGAAGAGTTATGTCTCTGAGGGTTCAGTGAAGAGACCCACAAACTTGAAAATTGGTTTTCATATAATATATACATTTGAAAATCAAAACCTATAATCATTTTATCATGTAAACTTCTATTTTTCAAGTACCGATACCATGACAGTTCCACTGTTGTTTATTCCAATTAACCCAATGTTCTGATCCTTAGAGCAGCCTTTCATCCATGCCTGGTGCTGTGTGTGTATGTGCCAATGCTTAAATCATTCTATCTCTGGACGAATCCAAACCGAGAATTGTCGTTTCCCAAGTCTTGACACAATCCTCACCTTAGATATACACTCTCAACAAAGTCACTTCGATGAATGGTCTACATATTCGCTCACATGAGAGACGGAGTTGCAACACAATTTAAAGAATCCGACATGATATAGGAAAGACAATGCATAAAGGAAATTAAACAATAATCTCATAGAAGAATGATGTTTGTATCTTACACATGTTATACTACGTACCATAATTATTGCATGATCACTCTCCACAAGGCATTTACCACTCGAGATCGTATTAAAAAGGTCTTTGTTCAGGGTTGTAATGGGGCTTGGGTGAAGGTTAAGAAAGAAAGGGAAGTTGAGATTCAAATGTCTCTGAGAAATCAGAAAAGAAACTCTATTTGATATTATATTTTTGCCTCTTTCTTCTTCAGATTTTTCAGGATTTTTTTTTTTCTTTTTCTTGCTCAACTTCTTTTCATTCCTTCATCTTCTTTGTGTACACCACCTTATGTTCTTCATTAATTTTTCTTTTCTACCTTTTTCACTATATATTTTTTTCCTTTTTCTTTTTCTCTCCCTTTTTTTTCTTTTATTTCTTCAAGTGTATTCCTGCCATATATTCCCATTAAACACCACTTACATCCCTCGGCACTTACTTTCTTCCCATCTACACATCCCTCGTTCCCAATTTCTCAGAGATTGAAGGATAGGGTTTAAGTATTCATAAATAGTGTTGGGGTATGGTTATCATGGCTTATCAAGAAACAAATAAAGGCAAAAAATTTTATATGAGTATAAGGTGGAGCATTTTAGGTCCAAGCGAGCCAATAGATGGCCTTTGATCATTTCCTTTCTCGGTGGTAATGATGCCTATTTGTTTCGAGTTCAAATACAATAAGTTTTAGTACATATATACAATTAATGCATAGTCAACAAACCAAAGTAAAACATATGAGATTTAAACAAATTTAGCACGAATTTCAAGGATACTCCGAATTTATTTTCATCACTCATCAAGAACGACTGACAAGATTCTAAAGCTTACTGGGTTTAGTCGATTCTTAGAATCCTAAAATTCCATATTCGAACTAATCCATTGATTTCCAGACCTAAGCATGGCAAATGGTGTAAAAATTTTCTAAGTGTGAAATCCGGACTAATCTTTAAATGTTCACATCGGGGTTAATTATCCTAAGCAACCGCAGTTTTATCATGGCATGAGTCCTAGAAAAATTAAAATTACATGCATCTATGATTATGTTTTAAAAACTGGGGCAAAGTAATTTTTGATGGTTTTAAACCAAAGGTTTTGAGGGTATATATAAAATAGTGATTCAGTATATGATGGAAGACATTCAATATTATGAACCACGCAGTTGGGCACAACACCCCCAAACCGAAGTGGTGCTATGTCCTCATTGCACAAACTATAAGTAATATACAAACAAAAAGGCAACTATAGAGATGTGTGAAGTGAATAACAATAAGCACTGTAGCTCGGTCAAACCAAAGCCAAACTATTACAGGTCGGGGGAAAGCCAAAAAGTACATCAAGTTAGTTGGGGGCATAGAGGCACTATGCGCCACCCCCAAACCTGTTCCAGAAACAATCATCCCTCCCCACCTCCACATAATATTTAGCAACCACGAAACCAGAATTTCAAAAAAGGAAAAATAAAAGAATTATATATATTCACTATATACAATGTACAAAAGCTTATTTACAAACAGTGAAAACCTAGGAAAAAGCTATACATGTTCAAATAGTGGCAGCAACCTGTAAGGTAAGGCGCGATGATTCTGTGGTCTTCAAAGAGAAAGGATACGATCCTCCAAAGAGATACTTCTCTTCCTGGCTCGAGTGGGAGCATCCAATAGAAGATGTAAAATACACCGGGCCAAGCAGATAAGGTTATACAGAAGGCGTCAGTGGAGGTGGGGAAGGCGGGCGGTAACGCTGGTGTTTGGGAGGGGGAAGAGGAGAAGTCGGCGAAGGCGGGGACGCAAGATTTGAAAATTCTGTGTCCAAAACAAATGGACGAATAGTCTCCTATATGTCCTTCTTGGCTTCTGACATTGTGGCAGCCTCCCTCCGCAAGCGATGGGTGATGGCTCGCCGGATCACTGATTAGTCCGATTCATCTGCCATGGCGGAAAAAGGGTTTAAGAACAAGGGTTTTAGATGAGAAGATGAATGGGATGGATGAAATGGGTGATGGTTTTATAATGGAGGCTGATGGAGAAGGTGAAAGGTTGTGTTTAATGGGGAAGGTGGACGGTTGGAAGGTGAGAGGGCGCGCCCAAAGTTTAAACGACACACACGGCTCAAGGAAGAAGAAAATTGTTGGGAAAAACTAGGGCAAGATCTGAAAATAGATTTCAGTCGGTCAGGAGGGTTTTAAATAACCCTATGCTTGTAACCTGACCAATCGAAAAACCGTTTCAACCGGTCACAAAATTGGAGCAAAGGGAATTGCTTAGCACTGCTTCAGATGCGAAGAGTAAATCCCCAATCTCGACCGATCGAACTCTATTTCGACCGGTCTGAACACAACAGCAGCTTTGGCTTCTGCTGTGTTTCTTCCTTTATGAGCAGATTGACTGGTCGAAATCTGTTAGAGAGCTCTGTTCTCAACCCATATTTCACCAACACCCACCTACAGACCAATACTACTAATTTGCAAATGCTTGGGTTGCCTCCCAAGAAGCGCTGCGGATGCGTCGGTAGCTCGACAAGGTCAAAGTGCTCATCAGAGCATTGGCGAATCAGAGGAAGACGACGTCTCCCCAGCCATTGCTTTGCCTTTCCTTTCATCAATCGGTTGCGTAGGCAACCAAGCCTCCCCTCTTTTATTCAAAGCTGCAACTAGTTCCTTAATTCGAGTTGCTAGTGCAATACGTGAATCCGTGAGAGCGCGGAGCAAATACTCATGGTGTTGGCTCTGTTGCTGCCACGTCCGGATTGCTTGCAACATAGCTTCCTCCAGAGAGTTACTCCCATGAGGCGTATGATGTTGCTGTCCCAAAGATGGCGAGGCATTCATCGCCCGAAAGGCCGATTATTTCTCCGCATACCATTGTGCTGCCGGGATAGACTTGGGTGGTTCCTCCAGCTTGTATTATAAATATTAACACATTCATAATTGTTATCCAAACGCTGGAAGGAACATGCTGCAGCTGGATGATTTTGGGATGCTGTGGGGGTCATGGGTGCAGCAAGATGCACAGGAACCTCTTGGGCAGGATTCTAGTTAAGACCATGAACCTCACCTCCTTGTGATGTTGGGTGCGATTTTATACCCATTATGGACTGGAATTTCATCTTCCAATGTTTCAACTTTGGAAGAAAAGTCACCTTTGACTTCAAATTATACAACCCTCCTCGCTTAGGAGGTGTGCTTCTCAAAATTTCCGGACTAGTCCATCTCGGTGTCGTGTGTGGCACCGATTCCACGCTGAGGATCTCTAAAAATTCCCATGCATCTGTTGCGGTATATGATAGAAACATACCCCCACAGGTATCATCAATCCAATGCCGACTTTGTTCATTTAAGCCTTCATTGAGATTGAGCACTATTTCCCAGCACGACACCCCATGATTAGGGCAACTCAACAGAAGCTCGTTGAAGCGTCTCCAACAGTCATAAAAGGACTCATCCCAGTACTGATAAAATGCAGTTATTACCTTCCGGAATCGACTCATTTTATAAGTTGGGAAGTACTTATTATAGAAAGTGTCTTGCAACTCTTTCAACTAGTAATCAAGTCAATGGGCAAAGAGTGTACCCATGATTAGGGCAACTCAGTAGAAGCTCGTTGAAGCATCTCCAACAGTCATAAAGGACCCATCCGAGTACTGATAAAATGCAGTTATTACCTTTCGGAATCGACTCGTTTTACAAGTTGGGAAGTACTTATTATAGAAAGTGTCTTGCAACTCTTTCCAACTAGTAATCGAGTCAATGAGCAAAGAGTGTAGCCATTGCTTTGCCCCGTCTCTTAATGAAAATGGGACTTCTGTTAAGTTTTTAATTTTAAATAAGGCACAAATCTCTAGAAAGCACGTTAGATGCATATGGGATCTTCGTTACCATGCCCATGAAAAATTAGAAGTAGTTGAATCACATTGGGCATGATCTCGAAGACCCCATCCCCGGTGGCTGCAGGTACACGAATACATGAGGGAGGTGTCAGACTAGCCAATTTATAATACTCCCTCAATGCCCTAGCCATATGGTCTTCTCCCGCCATAATAAGTATATAAAAAAAAGAGAATAGAGCGGAGTGGCTAGAATGCTAAAAATCACGACGTTTTGAGAAAACAAGAGCTGGCGTGAATAAGCTGACTGGTTCTCTCAATCTCAAAGAGTGGTTGCTCGAGGAAAGAAAAGAATTGCAACCACACCTTGACCAAAACAGAAAAACAAAAAAAACAAAATAGTTATCCTAATTAGTGAACATCAGAAGCACGCACTTTAGCCTCTCGCAGGGTCTTGTGACAAGCCTTCAGTACGTTCGATCCTTTAATTCCTCAACCTACAAAACACACAATAGAGTTAGTATAATGATACAAAAATATAGTAAAACAGAAATCAAATACGAAATAAAGCTAAAAATCCCGGCAGCGGCGCCAAAAACTTGATCGTCTTAAAATATGACCTTGCAAGTGCACAAGTCCGAATGTACTAGGGCAAGTACAAGGGTGTCGAACCACATGGATTTGTCATTTATCTTTTATTTAATTATGTTTTACGAAGAATCTTGTAACATTAGATTTCCTAAATTATTATAAAATAAAAGAAATCTACATATTTTGGAAATGAGGAAGGAGAAGGTGAGTTGGAACCCCTCTTGGACTCCAGATTCGTACATAATAAATCCCATTTCTTTTCTATTGTGAATCCCAGGTACCCCCGCTCATGGCTACAAGCTCAATCACATTGTATATGAGTTACATAGATCTAATCGCGAGTTAGATAAACCTAATCGTCAAAGAACCATTGCATGAACCAACAAAACTATCCTACAAGGCCTAGTCCGTCAGTGAATATCCTATCTATACTAACCCCAATCCCTATAAGGTCATTAGAATTAAACTAAATAACATTGCAGCGTTACCGTCGCGTTCTCGATCTTAGTCGGAACCTCGAACATGCAATCGTACCAATAATGAAATTCACAAACAGAAAAAAGAAACAAAAATATATTAAAATACTTATCCAGAATTTACAAGAGATCCAACCTGAAGCTTTAAGCACGCATCGACTCAGAGACCATCATCGCTGATGCAGGTTCTGATCGATGATTACATCCAATCTCCCTCCATTCCAGAACTATTCCTAACGTAAAACTACTGAAACTCACGTCAGAGCCCTCTAGAAAAGTTCCAGCATGCGAGTCCCCTAAAACCTAACCCCAAGGTTCTTATTTATAGATTTACAAGGCCCTATAACAAATATACACGACAAGTAATCTCTAGATCCTAAAAATCCTCCATGGAAGATAAATCTGGAAGGAATCCACACCGATTTGGAGTTCTCCATCTTGTTGAAGAGATTCCTGGAGAAGATCTCGGCATTTGAAGATATCTACAGCTGTGCGCATACCTTGATTTTCTCTCAGAAACGCTATTTGGACCGGTCGGGATTGGAGAACCGACCGGTCGACTTCAGTTTCCTTCTCCAGGTAGGAGACGACTCGCGAAGCTTCATCTTTCTTTTATTTTCCTGACCGGTCGAATCAGGCTGGACCGGTCGTGTAATTCCTCTGAGATTCATTCATTCTGTTTGCTTTTTTCTTGACCGGTTGGCTGCGTCCTAACCGGTCTCTTCTTGTGTTTCTGAAGCTTTCGATGTTTTGATCGGTCGAGTTTGGCACATCGACCAATCCATTTTCACTCTAATCTCTTCCTCTGCTTCACTCCTCTGCTGCGCTAACCTGACCGGTCGAATTTGCAGTTTCGACCAGTCCATTTGACCTTTAAGACACTCCTTTCAGCTGCATCTCCTTGGTTTCTTGCCATTTGCTTGGGTTTCTTCCTAACTTTGCTCTTTTAACCTTTTTATCATTTAAGCTGCTTTTACACCTGTTGAAACACAACATGAACTAAAAGCACACATTAGTGGTTAAGTGAGGATTAACTAAGCCGGGATTCGGGGATAAATTGTACAATTTTTGAGTCCGATCACTTTTTGGGAAGGTGAACTATATTTGATGATACGTCGTGTTCATGCTCACTTTTTGGGATGTGTACCATGTGATATCAACATCTGACCTACTGATGGTAGTCTCGTGACCTCAAGATCTATTACGTGGAGAATTGCGCCAAAAAAAATTCTCCATCATCCAATTCTAAGCAGTCAATTGATTTTTCCTTTGCTTAATTGAGGTGGCTGTAACATAAAATTGTGTGGTAGTAACATTAGCCTAAATAAAAACCAAGTGATTAGATGGGGCCACTTCAAATCTTCATCTCCTTGGAACATCGGGGATATATCTGAGTACATAGAAAACTTGGGAGAAGTAAACACACCGTATTTACCACCATTCAATAAGGGACAAAAGTGTTGGACTTAGTGAAATTTGAGCTTTATTTGATCGTGTCACTAGCTGAAATTGATCCTTACCAAGATCAAGTGGGGACATTATGAACGTTTTCTCCATTGTGTTGTCACACAGGGCGGGCTGTTGTTAACTAATCTGGCTAGAGACTGGGCGATATTTTTGGTTTTTAAACTTGTAGTCTATGTAAATATTTCTTTTTTTCTAATGGTGTCGCTGATTTAATGACATAAAAGTTTCTTCTGCAGTTCTTTACTTATATTTAACAAAAATTTGAATTTGTATTGAGTAAATTTATAAATAAATTACCTTGACTAATTTATGCCATAACGTAATGCGTCTAGATAGCTGTGTAGATTTCAGTGAGAGTGACCAAATCATTCTTGTGTTTAGTTTAACCAACTTGTGCTCATCACATGGTTTTAGTGGTGTGATTTTTCACAATGCCGAGGTGGAGCTGGACAAAGTAAAATGTCTATGTGTTTTCAGTTTACGATATTTCTCTCTTAAACTGAGGCAAGGGCTTGCTGTAATAGGAATGCGGATATTTGTGAGGTCCAGAGTCGTGTGTGTGGAACAGAACTGCTGGTCAATGGAGAGTGGAAATATGCAATTGCGTAGCTACTTTGGCTGCTAGTCATCCTTGAGTGGATTAGGGAATATTGCCTTTGTTTTCTAAGGATGTTTTTGTCAAGTCTTAAATTGTTGAAAACTATCCTATGTTTGACTGGTGCTGTTGGAAAAAGCTCACTTATATTTGTGTTGTAGAGACCATGTTGGGAAACTATCTTTTGTAATTGTTAAATTATGTCAAATTTATTTGCAGGTGCTAAGTGCACATTTCCGTGCATATATTCAAGCATTGGAGAAACTACAACTGGATATAGCAACATCAAATGATTTGATTGGAGTAGAAGCCAGGAGTACCAGCCTGTTTTCAAGAGGAAGAGAACCTTTGAAGAACCGATCTGCAGTTTTTGCTTTAGGGGAGAGGATAAACATTTTAAAGGTATTTTGATATAGTTTATGATCGCATGCTTATGAAAATTCTTTTATTTTTATTATCCTCTGAACAAATTTTGCAGCATTGCCTAGATATGTGCATGGGTACGAAGGTGTAATCGGTGTTTGACCAAAACCCTTGAAAACCACCGGAGTGCTTGGTTTAACCATTGAACTGTACAAACCAAGTAGTTGTCATTGAACGAAATTGTCTCAACGTAAAAGAGTTTAGGTGATGATTTTGTCTGCAAAATAAAAAAAAGAACTAAAATAAATATCCTGTGACATATATTAATAGAAGAACAAAAAATTACTGTAACCAAAATAAACAGAGTTAGATTTTTTCAGGCGATCACCGAAAAATACATTGAAAAGCGAGAGAGAGGGTTTCATATCACTATCGATTTCAGAGAGATGTGATCATATTTATATACTTACGTAATACATTTAAATTATATATTTATATATTGTAAGACATACTTACTACTTTGTGTCAACTAATTGGATTGAACCGGTTGAACTGGTGGCAAGCCAATTTGAACTGGACCAGAAACTTTACCGGTTCTATCTCTAGTCCAGTATTTAAAACATTTGTTGGAAAGCTTTACTAAATCCAAGAACAAATAGTTTTAAATGTTAAATTATGATCAAAATCATTACTATCATAAGTTGGTGCCAGTAGTTAGCGGTATTAGTGTAGTGTAGTATGGCCTAGTGGAGGTCGCACATAGTATAAATTGAGACTTTTAATTTTTATAATGCCCAGAGTTTCTTTATTTCATCATCATCACCACCTTCTATTTATGATTGGATTTGAGGGTCTAAAATTTCCACTCATTCCCATTCAAGGTTAAATCTGTTGTTACTCCCCAATCCTTCACGTTGGTTCTCGTTACTTCTATCCAAGTCTTCATTTTTCTTCTACTCAGACTTCTTTCTGCTTATGCTATTCCAATCCCTCATACAGGGGCTGTTTCAGGTCTTTCATGGGCATGCCTGATAACGGACCCCATTAAGGTTCCTTCTAGGAACTCATGTTCTATTTATTCTCATTTCTTGATAGCCTAGTACTATCATAGTCATAAAAGTTTTCGACTTTTTCAAAAAATCTGGAAAAAGTCTGCGACTTGCAGTCATCCCAACTTTATTGCTGATTAATCGCCCAAGTCGCGGCTCGGACAATTAATTGGCGATGTTTGTGATCGATTTTTTTCTTTCACTTATCCTTAAAGGGAAAAAAAAACTTTAGGTTTTGTACTATTTTGTTCATTAAAAATCTTTAGGTTTTGCATATTTGGTTCATTAAGACCATTTTTTATAATTTGAAATATATTATGATATATTTTTTGAAAATTTTAATTTGCCCGATATTGACCAATTTTGGCCAATTTTTCCCCACTTAGACCCTTGCCAACTTATTGCTAACTCCCGATTTGTGACTATGAATACTATGCCCCGTACTGTACTGCAGGTGTTATCGCTTTTTCAGAAAAATGTTGAAGTCTTATTCGTTATCACACACCACACCAGTTGTCTGTCTCCACTTTGCCCACCTTGAATTGCTCCTGTTTGAGATCTCCAGTTGTATAGTAGAGCCTAAATACAAGAATTTATAACATTGTGGCACTAAATATGAATTTCTATTGTAACTATCAATTCTCTAGGCTCTATATTCTGCTAGTTTTTTTATACAATTTAATTCGATTGAAGGAAATGCATTCTGCTCTCCAAGAAGAACATTTTCCTATGTTCATTGCTGCTTTGAGATTTATCCATGTTAGGTAGTATTTCGGGGGAAAAGGCTAAACATGGGTTTACTTATGACTGCCTAAGGCAACCTTTGTATATTTGTTTATGCTGAGTTGACGACCTAAGAGTTTTCCATGAGTTCGCTGAAAAGGAGAAACAGTAACATTTTTTCTTTGTATATATATATATATATATATATATATATATATATATATATATATATATATATATATATATATATATATATATTGAAATGGTAACAAAGCCAATATATGTTTATGTTTTCTTTTCTTTCGTTGTTTTCAGGAAATTGATCAACCTGCATTGATTCCACATATAGCTGAAGCTAGCTTAATTAAGTACCCTTATGAAGTTCTCTTTAGGAGCTTGCACAAACTTCTGATGGATACTGCCACTTCAGAGTACTCAAGTTTTCTCTATCCTCAAATAACTTACATATGCCTAATTCCTTTAGTTGTTTCATCGTTTAGCTGGAAACTGATCTTTTTGCATCCTACAGATATCTTTTCGGTGATGATTTCTTTGGGGAGGAATCCATTTTTTATGAAATATTTGCAGGTAACGTATACCTATTTTTGTATGTGACAGTGTTTCATTCTATTCACTAGTTTTTATATAGATGCTTCATAGAGTTCCCGTCAAAATTTTAGTTTCCAAGCACCAATTCCTCACCTTTCATATTTAGTAATAACTGACCAATTCTTCCTGTATTTTGAGTCTACTCTGATCCCAAAACTAATAGAGCTCTTTAAATGTTAATATTTCATTTGACCTGGCTCCTATGATTATCATAGGGGAAACTATGCTATCTACACCTTTTCTTTTTCCCTTGTACCTGTCTCCAAGTTCTCACTACAGCATGTAGAGGTTATCTTAGCTTCATTGTTCACTATTTTGATTGCAAGTTTTGATAAAAGGTCACTAGATGTTATATGATGTTTTGATTAGTTTGGGTTGCATTTTCATTGGGACACAAATAGGTAGTAGAATATTATGGATTACCTTGGAAACTGGAATTGTGCCATAGAATCACGAGTATGAACTATATATGTCATATTGCATTAGGGACTGACTTTCCTCACCTTAGGCCTAAGATGTAACCCTCACCCTCTCACTTTTAAGCAACATGATTCCACGCGGCATAGGGTTTTAACCATTCTATGTGGTCGAAGTTGTAGAAAAAATATGCTTGTTAGAGGATCCATGCCATTTGATCCAAGCACTTCAATATGAAACCTGACGTTAGATATGAACAATGGTCTACATCAAACTTCCCATATCAAATCGTTTGAACCCTATGAGCATTTGGTTTTTGCCGGGTAGCCTTCATATGATGTTTAGCCACTTGGACAGTTTGGATTGACCAAAAAAGTCTGTCATGTTACCCAACAGGTGGGACAGTAATGGTTATCTTTGGAAAAAGAAAAACCTTTAGAGAATATATATCTATATATTTATATTTATAAATTGTAGTTGGGGTGTATGATTTATTTTAGTTAGTGTGTGTAGTTACTATGGTCTGTTATGTAGTTAAGTGTCATAGTTATACATGTAATTTTCTTTCTCTATAATAGAAGGCTTTGTAGAGCACATTACTCTAACTAAGCCATTAACTATCATCTATCACTCTCCTAACCCTAAAACCACTATCCTAACCCTAAAGCCTCAAACTTAAGTTGATGTGAGCAAGAGGTCCATGAAACTAAATCGATGTTCGGACAATTGCCCAAATCACGTGTGATAATTAGGGTTTAGAGGCGATCTCAGCGGTTGAAAATGGAAGAGACTTATGCCCTTTTTCTTTCTTGTTGGCAAACTTGTAATTACATGATTTTTACTTACAAATTTACTAAAAAAGCAAAAAGGGCATAAATGGCCTTATATTATTACAAAAATGTCACAACCTACCATTTGATCCACACACAATAGCCACTTGAAAGAGTACTAGCTGTGATAAAAAAAGGGTACAAGTTTTGACACAACACTAGCAAAACATGCAGTAAGGCTGAAATTAGTCTTCCACGGTAATTAAATTAAGGAATATTCCACTAAATTCCTTGGATGGTGAACCCATAATGACACCTAATAATAACTACAGTTAGTTTAATTTCTAATTAAAAAAAAAAAATTCCCTAATTTTTCTAAAATAATAAAATAAAATCCCAAGTAATAAGGAAATTAAACCTATTTCTAATGAAATAAACAAATCCTATATGCTAAAATAAAATAATAAAAATTAATCCCAATTCAACTAGTAATCTTAAAATTTGTTACTTACAGTGTATCCTCCGAAACTAACTATAACTTTCCAATATTCATCAGAATTATGCATTTCTTGGCCCATTGGAAAACTATTTCAATAAGCTTTCAATTAAAACCAATTTTGCGTTAATTTGACAACGTGTGACTTAAAAATAGGCCAAATATAAAAGTGATGGAATTGAAAGTTGGAGACTTTGTAATTGCCAACCAGCTGCTTTTCAATAATCAATTTTGGACCCTTCTTTTGTCTTTTCTTCCAATTCTTCTTCCCATTAATGCCAACTCTTCTAACAATAAAGTTCACATATTGTTTTGTATATTGTTCATCATTTTCAAATTGTTTCCTTTGAATTTTTAATATGGATGCTTCAATCTACCATCGGTTTCATTCAATTTTTTATATAATCTTTTGAAAACATAATAATATTTTAGACATGGATTCTGGTCACCTACATCAATAGATAGCATCCTCTGGTATACCACTTTTAGGCCACAGGGCGCACATTTTTGTGTCCCAATGGTTAGACGCCATGTGAACTTCATTCAACCCAAAAAATATAGCTATCAGTGATCAATACTATCCAACCAAGTATGGACCCTACCTTAGATATGATGAACAATGGTGATGTGGGATAAACGCTAAAACCCTAATTATGCAAGTTTGGGATTAACCACAAATTAAATTGAATAATGGAAATATTTGAAATCGCCCAAACACAAAGAAGTTTAAAGAATTTAATTAAACAATTAAAGTAACTCAATTTAGCATTCACATGCATTAAAATTTCCCGATCTAGAAAAACAGTTCCGATGAAGGATTCGAGTTTCGCTCTAGTTTAGGGTACCAAGCGATAATCACGGTATCGTCTCTTGATTCCTTTAGGGTGAATAAATAAGGCTTGAAGGATTAAACCAAATAAAAGGGTAGATCAAGAGATTTAAACTAATAATATTTTGAGGTTTTTAGAATTTATCAAAGCAAAGAAAAAATATTACCATATGATAAATAGAGAAAAGATGGAATAAGAGGCATGGATCAAAATCTCGGCCGAAAAATCAAATTTTCGGCCGAGACGACTCGGTTTCGGTCCAGACCGAAACGGAGAACCACAAAAAGCCGTCCCCCCACCGGATTTTTCAAATTATCAGCAAAAATTTCAAATTATCGGCCGATAATTTGAAATTTCAAATTTCCGGCCGATAATTTGAAATTATCGGCCGAGATAGTATATTTGAGTTTTGAAATTTTTTTAATAACTAAACCCAGTTTTTGTTAAAAAAAACCCAGTTTTTAAATTTTAAAATTTAAACCGAGATAGTATATTTGAGTTTTAAAAAAAACCCAGTTTTAAAAAAAACCGAGATAGTATATTTGAGTTTTTAAAATTTAAACCCAGTTTTTGTTAAAAAAAAAAACTATTTTTTTTACTTTCTCTTTTTAATAGGGTTTAAACCCGATTTTTGCAAAAAAATAAAATAGGGTTTAAACCCAGTTTTTACAAAAAAAAAAAATCATTTGTTTTCCTTTCTTTTTTTAATAGGGTTTAAACCCAATATTTGCAAAATAAAAAACCTTTTTTTTTTTTTTTTCCTTTCTTCTCTCAATCTCTCCTCCATTTTTTTTTTTTACCTTTGTTACCTAAAAAAAAAAAAAAAAGGACGTACCTATTTTTTCCTTTCTTGGCTACCTTTCTTCCTTCTCCTCGGTTTTTTTTTTTTTTTTTTTTTTTAAACGCCTGCGCGTAGGTTTAGACGAGAGAGAGAGAGAGAGACGAGTTTGAAGAGAGAGAGACAGAGAGACGGGTTTGGAGAGAGAGAGAGAGAGAGACGGGTTTGGGTTTGTGAGTTTTAATAGGAGAGAGAGGATGGGTTTGATACAATACATGCACATGTATTTTAAGTGATTGCACAGGTAAAAGAAAGACTCTTTATTTTAGGGGCATGTGACATGTGAAAATGCAATCTAGACCGTCTAATACAAAGTTCATTATCTATAGATCATTTGTAGATAAGATTAGAGCAAAATACAATTTACGTATGATATAATAGCCTTTGATTATATTTAATCACATGATGAAGATTATATTTTGTGCCAATCTTGTCCACTAAGGATCTATAGATCATGAACTTTAGATTAGACGGCCCAGATTGCGTTTTCAAATTACCGTTTGATATCAAATTATCGTATGATATAATGGCCTTTAACTATATTTAATCACATGGTGAAGTTTATATTTGGTGTCAATCTTGTCCACTAAGGATCTATAGATCATGAACTTTAGATCAGACGGCCTACATTGCGTTTTCACGTATCACATGTCCCTAAAATACAAACTTTTTTTTTAAACCTTGGTGCAATCACTTAAAAAGCGAGTGCAAGTACATATGATCTTCAGATTCCGTTTTCCGAAATTTATCGAAAATTTGATCGAAAATTATCAAAATTTTGACCAATTTACGATTCGGGTCATGAACGAAACCAAAACCTAAACTGATATTTTAATCCATGATATATATATGTTCTAATAATGTTAAATAGCTTAAAAAAACTAAGAAAATAAAGTTCGGCAAAGTTCGGTAAAGTTCGGAGCATATTTTAAAAAATACCAGAAATTTTTCGAAATTTTGACCAATTTACGGTTCGGGTCCTGACCGAAATCGAAATCAAAACCGAGATTTTGATCTTTGATAAGAGGATAGAGGTCCAAGGCTTCACACCAAAGATTTTCAAGGCTTCGCACCAAGGCTACACGTCGGCTTCACACCAAGTCGCACGAGAAATGCATAAACACTTCTCAAGTTTCGAAGGATTCGCTTCTTCGATTGAAAACTCTTCACAAGTTCTCTAGGGTTTGCACAAAAATAACTCTCAAATTTTTATTAATAAAAAAACTATAATAAAGTTGTTTACAAGCCTTTAAATAGGCAAACCAAAACCCTAAGAATACTACTTAAAATAAAACGCTTAATCAATCATTAAAACTTTATAATCTAACGGTCACAATTAATTTCACCATTGATCCATTTTTTTTATTACGCGAGCACTTTTGAAGGGTCAAACGATGTTCGATTGACGTAAAATTGGTCTTGTTTGAAAGTTTATCGAAGTAGCTTTCCAACAAAATAAGAATCACATAATTTCGACACATATGGGTAGACTTATGACTACTCTCTGATGGTTGCACAGAAAGTGACGGGATTAACAATCACATATCACATATATGTGCCTGACCCCTAATTGATTCAAATAAGGAAACTAATCAACATCTGACTTACTGGTGGTTGGACCTATAATAGGTGTAAGATCCACTACTGCAACTATTGAGTGATTGCCCTTGCCTAGAGGAAGATCTAGACCTCCATCATTCCCCTTTTTCAAGATTGGGAAAGGTTCCACATGATTAGGACTATCGTGAATCAACACAAAATTGCCATTATTAAATTCAGTAAACATATTCAGTGGGTCAGTGCAATTATGCGTATTTTCATTGTTCAATAAAATCTGATTGTTAATCTCATGCAAGTTAGAATGATGATATGTTCCTACCAATTCTAATGACTCATGCGGTACAGACTAACTACCAACACTTTCTTCAGTAATATGAACCCTTCTAACAAAACCGACGGTTCTTACGGGAACCTCATCCTCCTCATCACTTGGCATTCCTGTAGGTTCGTAAACTTCTACCCCTAACTCTTCGTTCTCCTTCTCATTATCCTGTTGGATAATCAAGGTTTGTGATTTACTGGAACACTAAGACATAAAGTGACCAAAATCTTGGCACTTGTAACACTGTTGTGGTGCACGTCGAGAATTATCGATCAGTGGTCCTTTACCCTTGTCAATTTGAGAACTCATGGTTTTTGGGGATTGACCACAAGTACTATTCGTCTTTTCAGTAGGACTAGATCGAAAATCGGGATTAAAAGGCTTAGATCGATTGCTAACTGGAGCGTCGAGATACCTCTGTAACTCTTGCACTCTAGTGCAACGTTCTTCTAGATCCTCAACAGGGTGATGGATGAGTTCTTTTCGCAACTCCGGACGTAAACCAGTGCGAAACCTAGACAATGTGACTTGTGCGCTCTCGTAAGCATTAGCCCGATATAAATATTCCTCAAACTTATTGATGTACTTATCAACGGACATGTTTCCCTGTTTTAAACCATGCCATTGATGTATGAGTCGTTGGTTGTAGGATAGGGGAACATATTTATCATGAAGTTTCTCCTTCATGTCCGCCCATGTGGCAATGGGTTCATGATCGAGGGCTTCTCGACGTCATTCCACACTAATCTAATAAAGTTTGGCTTATCCCACGAGTTTTATTTTGGCAAACCGCACCTTGCGGTCATCCGACATTTTATACCATTCAAAATAATGGTCCATGGCGGCTGCCCAATCTATGTAAATTTTGGGGTCCATCTTTCCTTTGAAAGTGAGCTCATCAACTATAACTGATTTAGTGATTCTCTCATCCGAGTTAGGACGATACTCACGCCTAGGAGGATCCCTCCTCTCATCAAGATTAACCCTACGATATTCACTATGAGTCGATCCAGACTATTCTTGGAGTTGGGCCGATAGATCAACCTGTTGTGCTTGTTGATTTTGCAATTAGGTTTGAATGGCAGCCATCTGGGTATTAAAACTTTCTATGAAAGTGGCTAATTGCTCCGAATTCATTGCAACACACAAAGGAAAATACTAACCGATGCAAAGGAAACCTAAAGACAATTAGACAAAGGCTAGACGAAAGCTAGACAAAATTTCAAACAAAAGCTAGACGAAAATTTCAGACAAAAGCTAGGCAAAAATAGATAGAAGCTAGACGGAAAAACTAGACAAAAACCAGACATAAGCTAGACAGATCTGAAATAATGAATCTAAAATGGTGTAAACAAAATAATAAAAGAAATAAACCCTGGAACTTATATGAACATTGACAACCCTAAACTAAAACTATGCTCTAATACCAAATTGATGTGGGACAAACGTTAAAACCCTAATTATGCAAGTTTGGGATTAACCACAAATTAAATTGAATAATGAAAATATTTGAAATCGCCCAAACACATAAAGAAGTTAAAAAAATATAATTAAACAATTAGAGTAATTCAATTTAGCGTTCGCATGCATTAAAATTTTCCGATCTAGAAAAACGAATCCGATGAAGGATTCGAGTTTTGCTCTAGTTTAGGGTACCAAGCAATAATCACTGTATTGTCTCTTGATTCCTGTCGGGTGAATAAATAAGAAGCCGTTACTTGCACACACATTTTAAGTGATTGCACATAATTAATTAAAATTTGTCCCTGCACATGTTTTGTGTAAGTGCACCATAAATTTAAAAAAATTGCACCTTAATTACATTGGTTCCCTCTCTCTCTACAGATATTCTCTCTCCACCCTTGTTCTCTTCTCTCTCATTGAAAAGATGCTCACTACCCACGAGAAAGTTGCCGAAACCACCCACTGTAGCTTGAAGCTTGTCAGATGTGGGAACCACCCAAAAATATTTTGATTCACAAGTTGTCCTATATGATCATGAAAGTCAAACTTCAAAACCTCTCAACCTCAAAGGCTCTTTACCCCGTTTCTTTCTCGTCTTTCTCCTTTTCAAAGTAATATCAAACTTCTCATCATCTTCCCATAAAATCTATCTTCAATCCCATTAAACCCTATCACTAAATCAACCCCATTCAACCACAACCTGTTATATTTCAAAACGTACTTAGTAATGGCTCCTCAGAGAACCCCTCTTAAAAGTAATTCAGGACTTACATGATAAATGGTTTTTTCGACAGATCATCCCCAAATAACCGCTCTGTTTTTCGCATATGGGTTTTCATATGGGATACTAACTTCTCTCTCTAAAAAACCTTTATATCTCTCTTTTTGCAACACCATCAGAGATTCAGAATTCATAACCCATCTCAAGTTGAGACGTGCCGATATAGAAAACCAATCTCCATTTGCAAAAATACTTTCAGAGATTGGTACAAGAAAGGAAGAATATCCCTTCTCGGAGCTAATTTGATGTTTGAAACCTCACCGGAGCATGCCGACACGTATTGGTAGACTTATGACCACTTATTAAAAGAATCCTAATCAGCTAAAATATTTTTCACATTCTTCTTTCGCCTTTGAAACGTCACTGGCGGCTGCTTGAATCTGATGTCCCCATCACATGGTCTATATTTAATTGAACAATTAGAATCCTCCGATGGGCACCTGTTTTAGGTTATCATTAGTTCACATGATGATTTGCTACTTGGACGAATTGGATTAGTCAAGAATGTGTGCCCCATGGCTAAACAAGTGCACTCATGGTGTTTTATCTATTGATGTAGGTAACGCCTATAATTGCTAACTTTTCAACATCATGATAATAGCTTTATTGAATCTATTTGCGGGAGTCTTACAATTCCTAAAATTTATGTAGGAAATTATAAAGAAAGAGATTGTTTTGACGTCTTTGTTATTATGAAAATATTTGCATATCATGAATGTATCTCAAAACCAAAGTTTTTACCACGTTTACTTATTTCAGGACCATTTGCAGTTATTGATGAACATTTCAATTCTATCCTTCCAAATTGTTTTGATGCAATAGGCCTTATGCTTATGATCCGCATAATACACCAGCACCAGGTAATGTACCGTGCTTCTTATGTTGTCGATGGTTCAATACTTGTAATGCTCCTGATATGCAGCGAGTTTGTGTGGATTTTTATTAAAATCAGTGAACATAGCATATATAAATATTATTGCATGTGATTGGTAAAAGGATAATGGGTCCTGACTGACATTTAAACACCAAGTGGTGTCTAAACTGTCTTCCACCGTCAAATTTGAAATATTGATATCACACCATTGAAGTGTGGCTTACTATTATGACATGTGGCGCATGTTTATGATCAATCTAAATTTCTCGGTTGGCAATCCATCACTAGAAAATGTTTTAGCCAAAGAATCATACCCATCCGTGGATGTGAACCATCTGGCGAACTTTAATATTAGCCATTAAAACTAAGCACAACAGTTGTTAGTAGAGTGCACATATTGGATGGTTCAAAATTTTCAAAAAGTCTAATTTTTGGGACCATTGCTTTTCAATCTATGATCTATCACGTTGACGCTGTGGATTACCAACATCTTAAACCATTGATGGTATACAATCATTTAAACACCATTTTGGTGCTTAAATGATGGTTAAGAGAGTTGGTCCCTTTGTTAAATATTATTTAAGGATTTAACCAGGGGAACAAAGCATATTTGTTCCTTGAATTATGAGCTTGACGATTAACACTACGTTGTTTATTCAATATCTATACTAATGTTTACAAAATAAGTTCACTTATATAAGCAATTAATTAGATGATTCTCTTCTTCAGCTGATTATGTCTCGGCGGCGGATTCCATGCTTGGATTCCTACTTAGATAAGGTATGTACCTTCTAATTTTGGATTGGTAAGTATCATAATAAATTTGCTACCAAACGCCCTGTGCATTTTATAGAAAAAGAAAAAAATATTGGTTGAAAAGGAAATGATGAAAATATAAATGATATAAATATTTTAAAAATTTTATCTTTAACAAAATGTAGTAAATCTTTAATAATAGAAATAAGGAAAATAGTTTACAAATTGAAGATGAATGGAAATAATTAATTAAATTAATATTTAAAAAATAGAAAGAAGATTCTTTGGATCAGTGATATTGACAATTCAAGGAAAATCTGTCAGGGTTCCACATCTTAACATTGCTACGACTGGATGGTTTAAGCAAGAAAGAGAACCTCCATGGTGGGGCACTTGACCTACTGGAGGGAGGGAGGGGGCTAGCTCTTTCTGTTGATAAACTTAAGCAGAGAGAGAGAGAGAGAGAGAGAGAGAGAGAGAGAGAGAGAGAGAGAGAGAGAGGAATTTGTATAAGGTCCATGGGTGGGACACTGGACCTACTGGAGGGAGGGAGGGTGGAAGGGAGAGAGACCCACTTGAAGAGAAGGAGAGAGATGAATGGGAAATTCACTTGAGGAAGGCTATGAACGAGGAATTTGTATAAGGTACATGGGTTGTGCACTGGTTATGGTGTACCGGTGTTTATGTTTATATTTTGTTACACTTGGTACAACTAGTTCATCAAATTGAGTTGTTTAGGTGGGCGACATACTATTAGATGAGATTCGGCCCAAAGTTTATCCTTCATCAAATCTGATCAAAGCACTTTTTGTTCATCGATATAGACCCTTGCCCATATACCATTTAGCCATCCATTTGAAGGCCTTTTGATTGGGCAGTAGAAAGTGTTCAAAGGATCTAATCTAAACTATGGTCACATGTGCCACATATTATGGAAATGATGAAAAAGTGTTTCATTCCTATGGAAATATTAACTTGAGAATGAGGAATTTGTATAAGGTACATGGGTGTGCACCAGTGATGGTGCACGGTTCATCCCTTTTGACATACTTAATACACCTACATCATCAAGTGAGATGTCCACGTGCAGGCCAATATGTAGATGGGAGTATGGAACTCAGCCTGAAATTCATGCTTGTCAGAGGTTTCTAACCGTATCATTAAAGCACTTTGTGCATCTTGGTTAGACACTAGAAACCTTTCAATGGCCAAGTCTTTTGGCTGAACCTAATCCAAACTATGGCCATGTGTACCGCGTTACAGAATTGATGAAATATCCCATTTTTTTTATAGAAGTGTGATTTGTGCCCCATAGTACCAATTCGAGGGGATAACAAAAAAAAATTAAGTTATTTTTATTTATCTTTAAAAGAAAACTCAAGAAAATTCCATGTCGTATGTATATATATATATATATATATATATATATATATATATATATATATATATATATATATATATATATATATATATATATATAAAACACTGAAAGGTTGAAGAGGATACACCAAATGGGGTATGCTGCCTGACACATTGAATTGATGCCTTTTCTTGGGGCTGCCAGTCTCCTACAATATTAACCGGTTGCTTTTAGAATGAAGTCCACAAGTATCAACTTACCTATTTTACTCATTGTTCCAATCTTATCTTTTAAAATGGGTTCTAAGTAACTGGTCATTCATTTATTTATTTATGTTAAAAACCCAATGACGTGGACCAACCACGACATGTATGGAGCCATTCCCCATTACTCGGAGTCAGGTGATCACTATCCTCTCCCTCTCTCTCTCTCTCTCTCTCTCTCTATTATATATATATATATATATATATATATATATATATATATATATATATATATATAAAACACATGAGAGTGTAGGGTGAACGCTACCCTTGAGTATTAGATCACATGCCACGTGGCACACAATCGCTTGTTACACCACATCCTCTAAATAAAAAAAGATCAGACTTTTTGCCCCATCAGTTCGCAGAAAGTTATGGACTTCCCACCAAAATTTTCACCTTTGACCCAAAATTCAATGGTGGAAAATCACCCTTTTTATTTTTTCTTTTTAGATGGTAGGTGATCAACCTTGAGCATGTTGCCATCGCAGCTGATCTTGGGTTGAGTCCCATGCGGCATCCATCTGGCTTGGCGATTGCTCTGGACGCTACCTTTGAAGGTAGCATCCCGGGCCCCTCTCTCTCTCTCTCTATCTCCCTCTGATATCTCTCTCTCTCTCTCTCTATATATATATATATATAGGAAAATGATCATATAACTCGAGTCATGAAATATACTTCCATGACTCTAGCAACCATTGGTTGTATGTCACATCAAGTGACTTAAAAAGTCAACTGATGTGACATATATATATATATATATATGACTAATGATCCTCTCACTCGAGTCATGAAATATACTTTCATGACTCTAGCAACCATTGGCTGCATGTCACATCAAGTTAACTTTTTAAGTCACTTGATGTGACATACAGCCAATGGTTGCTAGAGTCATGGAAGTATATTTCATGACTCGAGTCCTATGATCATTTTCCTATATATATATATATATATATATATATATATATATATATATGTATCATCTCTAATCGATGTTGAAGATAACATTCCCAGTCGAAAAGAACTTGAGCAATATGTGGAAACTTCAGAGGAATTAATGAAATATAATATGGAACTGGGTAGAGTAACAATTATCTTACTAGAAATGTTTTTGAAATCCTTCAAAAAAAAATAAAATAATGAAGGTTAATGTTCAAGTCAATATTCCAAAATCTGAAATGTTAATATTATGATATGTTCTTTCAGCGAAATTTTGTTGAACTAACTCCGTATAAATTTGAGCAGGTCAATATTTCTTTGTGGCCTCGGTTCAAAATGGTATTTGACATGCATCTCAACAGTTTGCGAAATGCCAACATAAAGACGCTATGGGAAGATGATGTCCATCCCCACTATGTCATGAGACGCTATGCTGAGTTCACGGCCTCACTTGTTCATCTCAATGTTGAATACGGAGATGGTCAGGTTAGCTGAATTTGATTATTCAAATGTAATGTTTGATGATATTTGACAAGATCGATAAAAAAAATGATATTTGACAAGATTTACCTATAGTCACAAAAGTCTTTGACCTTTTCATAAACTCAGAGAAAGCTGGCCACTTGCGGTTATCTCGACTTTATCGCCAATTAATCAGCCAAGTCACAATTCGGCCGATTAATTGGCGATGTTTGTGATGTGGTCTGATTTTTTTCCTTTTTTTCACTTAAAGGGAAATTTTTCTTTAGGTTTTGTACTATTTTGCTTAGTTTGTTCATAAAAACCTTTAGATTTTGCCTATTTTGTACTATTTTGTTCCTTAAAACCATTATTTTTAACTCTAAATATATTATGATACATTTTGTATAGTTTTTTATTTTCCTCAGGTTTTTTCGACTTTGACCGAATTTTGCCTATTTTTCCCGAGTTACTCCCTTGCCGATTTATTGCCGACTCCTGACTTTGTGACTATGGATTTACCATGTAATGATCTTCTTTCAGAGATGCTTGTTGATTTCAATTTCATCACATCATATTTGTTCTCAACAAGATACTGAATATTTTATACAATGTGTTGCGGGATTCATAATTGTAGCTTGAATTGAACTTGGAACGGTTACGAATGGCTGTTGATGACTTGCTTCTTAAGCTCGCCAAAACTTTCACAAAGCCAAAGCTGCAAACAGTGTTTCTCATAAATAATTATGATATGACTATTGCCGTGTTAAAGGTGAGACTGTAATTTGTGATTCATCTGTGAGGTTTTTTGCAACGTCGTTTGGATTTTGATCATGTAGTTTATGTAGTGCCTTGCTACTCGTTTATAATTAGTTTTGGTGAAATTTGATTTCTAGGAAGCAGGTGCAGAAGGTGGGAAGACAGAGCAGCATTTTGAAGATCTGCTGAACAGCAACAGGAACATTTTTGTGGTATGTACTTTGTGATTGTTGAGTTGTTATCAGGTGTTTGGAGTTTGGACTGAAGCACGAGAAATTTTTTTAGGTTCATCTGTAATCTATACCCCACTTTTGGCGTTAATGCATGTCAATCCAGATCTTTGACATGGATGATCATCCTACGGACTGGATACCATGGTCACTAAAGTCTCCGACTTTTTCAAAAAATCGGAAAAGTCGACGACTTGTAGTCATCCCGACTTTATCACCGATTAATCGGCCAATTAATTGGCGATGTTTGTGATGTGGTCTATTGTTTTCCTTTTTTTCCTTTTTTTTTCTTTGTTTTTTTTTTTCACTTATACTTACAGGAAAAAAAACCCGTTAGGTTTTGTACTATTTTACTCAATTTGTTCATAAATAACCATTAGGTTTTGTACTATTTTGCTTAGTTTGTTCATAAAAAACATTTAGGTTCTCCCTATTTTGTTCTTTAAAATCATTACTTTTTATATTTTTTGAATTTTTTATTTTCCCGATTTTTTTCGACTTTGACCGACTATGATTGATTTTTACCAATTTTTCAAACTTAAACCCTTACCGATTTAATACCGACTCCCGACTTTGTGACTATGCTAGACACAACTGAAAAGTAGCTTTGAGCAAAGAATCACAACGGTCATTTTAAATATGGCGTAGTGCCATAGTTCATCCATTTGTTTAATGGTTCTTGAACGGATCATTATGGTTGTTTGATAAACATGTTTTTTTACCTATGGACGATGAGCATGATGTTCTTTCATGTTGATGATTAAGATGATTGTTCACTGATGCTTCTTGTGTGGTATAGATGACCTCACCATTATCTCCTTTGTTCTTGGTCCAAGCACTTAATAGATGGTTTGGATGCCACATGGACCAAGGGGACATTGCATAGTTCATTTATAAAAACAATGAACCCATCTCCATGGCAAAATTAAAAAATGACTACTTTCAGCGGTCTAATTGTCAAATGGTATAAATTACTTGGTGGAGAGCAGATTTCAAATTTTTTTGTTTGAATTGATCTATGCGATCTCCCCTTTATTCACATGTCATCAAAATAGGTTTTTGGTGCCACATGCCACCTTTTTTAGAGGCACGGACTACAGTGAAGATATATATGTATATATATTGGCCAAGCCTTCTAGAGTTAGGTCCTCTGGAACTTGAGCATCCTCCAGGAATTTTTGGAAGATCTTGTAATTCAAATGAGACTTTTGAATCAACTCAAGTACAGAGATGTTTGCCAGCACTTTCGACAGTGATTTCATCATGTCATATTCTATATAGGGTAACAGCTTGGCCTTGTGGCACTTGTATACGTATAGCTTGGAATTTACTATATAACATTATGAAAATCTTTGTAATAGATTATATTTGTAGGGACCATAGGGTATACTAATCAAAGAGCCTGTTTTTAATCTCCAGATAAAAAATTCATTGACTTTTTCTCCTCACAAAATGTCCCATACCATGTTTGAGAAATTGATAAGAAGAGACTGATATTTTCATAGACTAAAAAGTTTCCACTTTAGCCTAAAATAGATGCATTTTAATTCCTTCAAAACAAGTTGAATTAGAAAGTCATCAAAATCAAACTTTCAACTCTCTACTAGCTCCACGGCTCCACCACCACACCACAACCAACCTCCACCATCAAGATGACGATCACCTCCTCCAACATGACTACCACCACTATTACCATCTTCTCCACGGCTACCACCACTTGCAACATGACCACTGCGACAACATCACACATCACCGCCTCCTCTACCATGACCACTACCACCGGATGACCATGATCACCACGACCATGCCACCACCTTTTCCACCATGATGATGGTCACCAATTCCTCCACAATTATTAGCGCCACCATCTCCACCACCACCACCTCCACCTCTGCATCACCATCACACAACAACTACCACCCTGACCACATTAGCCAACACCTCCTCCACCACCACAACCACCACCAATACACTACCACCACAACACAACAACAACTACCGTCACCACCACAACCACCACAACACAACAACAACTACCATCACCACCACCTTCATCACGGCCACAATCACCCCCTCTACCACACCCACGACTACCTCCACCTCCACCACGACTACCACCATCACCAACACCTCCAGCTACTCCACTACGATCACGAACTTCACAATGACCACCATTGCTATCACATCCTCTACTACGACGATGATCACACCTTCTCCATCATGCCTATCACCAACACCACACCATACGACACCACCACCTCCTCCTACTCCACAACCACACCACCAAACAATTGACATTAATCACTGGAGAGTTCCAAATGTTTACAGTAACAACAGACGTATTACTCATTGGGATGTTCCAGATGTCATCCAAACAATAGACAAAATAGTCCATAGACACATTAGTCTTCAAACAAATTTGTCTCAAGAGAACCTCTCCGAACTAAGGTCACATGATCCAAACGGCCCTAGGTGTGTGATCGTGTAACTTAATAATATTCAAGGTTACTATGTGGAGCCTACTTTACTAAGCAACATAGTATTCTCTTTGTAGTAACTCTCTCTCCTTATATAAAGTGGACAATTTCCATAAATTGAAAACACACGGGACCTCTCCGAACTAAAGGCCACATAGACACATCAGTCTTCAAACAAATTTGTCTCAAGAGAACCTCTCCGAACTAAGGTCACATGATCCAAACGGCCCTAGGTGTGTGATCGTGTAACTTAATAATATTCAAGGTTACTATGCGGACCCTACTTTACTAAGCAATATAGTATTCTCTTTGTAGTAACTCTCTCTCCTTATATATAGTGGGCGTGCCACAACCTCGCACACAGACACTCTTGTTATGGTACATTATAAACTTATGTACCATAATTATTGTATATGCGACGTAGACATGCTTGCGTCACATACATGTATTCACCGTGATTATCTGTTATATCTAAAAAATAATTATGAGTAGATGATCTTGGCGTTCTTATTAAAGACCCTTTTATTGTCTACCTTCATTTAATGTCAACTCTCGATTGGATAGCTAGATCATTCTTATGGGTGATTTATGCATAATGACATGCATAATGGCTTGCCACATGAATTGTCCATATTATAAAGGGCAGGAAAAGATTGTCTAAATGCGTTGGCAGTTTGGCATCATTATCGTCTTGTGCCCTATATTTGGGGCTGCTTTGTGAGTTCTATTTCTCCACTCATTTATGTTTAGGTGTAAACAATCCATCACTTTGCAATCCTTCATGTCCCTTCTCATAAAGTGCACTCCATCTATCTTGGTCTTCATGGCTGGTTGAGAAAAAAAGGGGTTCTCTGTTGTCCCCATCAGTGCAAAGAGCTATCGGTAGACATAACAAAGAAGAAACAGATTGGAAGAAGTAGGGAAGTTAAGGATATGTTTTCATGACAGCAAGATGTTCCCCTTTATTTTTATACGCACCAAGGTTGTCAAATGTGTGACGCGGGGCCTAGGCGGCAGACCCCTTTAGGGTCTAGGTGGGGTTTAGGCGGGGCCTAGACAACAAACTTTTTTTAATATATATTTGTAATAAAACATCCATGTAAAGTATAGAATGAAAATAAATTGGTCAAATTCCTTCTTTTTCTTTATGAAATAGCTGAGAGATGAGACGAGCTGTAAGAACATTCGAGAGAGCTCAAGGGTTTTGCTTGCTAGGATAATAGTATTAAGGGCTTTAAGTTTATATCCCAACTTTACTAGGAGAAGATCCCGTGTTAAGCACTTCATGGTTTTAGATTAAAAAAAAAAAACTTTTTTTTTACTTAAATAAAAATGGTTTAAAGCCGGTAATTTCTAAAAACACCCCCACTTTAAGGGTTTTTTCCGCCTAGGTGGCCACTTCAGTTTTTGAAGAGGGCGCTTTTTAACCCGCTATAAGCTGAGCAGCGCTAGGTGCTCTTGATGCCGAAGCAGCGAAGCGGCCTGTCACAGAGTTACTCTTTAGCGACGTGAACTCTCGTGCGGCAACTAGCTTTTCTCGATCTAGCTCAGCCTACTCGTGTCTCAAACCTGCACGGTAGCGCATTAGGTTAGAAACTATGCGGATTCCCGAATGCAACACATATAGCTATACGCAGCGATAGTCCGAGGGGCAACCCCACTTAGAGTTTAGGTCCGCACCATGAGGGTGGTCGTGGACCACCAAAATGATGGCTCCAGCGCACGACGCGACAGGAGCGACCTAACACCTATGCGAGGCCCGGATGCGCGAAGTCAAGCCCACAAGGCTATCATACGCGTTCCGTAGGGGATCACTTAGGCCGACCGTCACGTCAGATCCTTTCCCCATATATATGGTTTAAACATCATTAGTGCCTAAATGGGCGGAGGACCTCAAACGTATTGGTTTATACCGCAACGCCTCCCGCATCGCTAGGCTTTGGCCTGGGCCAAGGCTCAGATCACGTCTCGCCGCACCGTGCATCACGAATTAATCGGAATGTCACAGGCCTCCTCGCCCACGATCAAGCTCTTTGAGTATCAATGGCGAAGCCCTCATGGCTTGGTGATGCTCTGACGATGCTCCAGCTTCAACCCACCAATGCCTGATGCACCAGTGGCACAAGTGGCCCTGTGGCTGGCTCGGGTGGCCACGCCGTGAGCCCACGTCACATCCTCTCCTACTTAGTTGCGTTGTCGTCCTCGTCGACGCTTCCAAAGATTTCTTCAGTATGGATTGAAGGATGGGTGGGTACTCAAGTTCCCACGCATTTCAGCCTTCCGCGTGCCTTTCCACTTCAGAAGGTACTCCACAGGAAATTCATTCTGACTGCCATCTTCCCTGTTACTATGTCGGTGAGCAAGGATTTCTTCAACCTGTCTCTTCAATCAGAATCAAGATCTCACCCGAGTTGACAAACTTCTCCCAGGATTATTCAAGTCTCTCTTATAAGGCTTCAAGCAACTGACGTGAAAGACTGGATGCATCCTCAGTCGGGGGGGAAGCTGCACTCGAAATGAGACATCATTGATCCTCTTCGTGATCGGGAATGGCCCATCATACTTACGAACTAGTCCTGCGTGCTTTCTTCAAAAATTTGAGTCGCTTTGGATTAAGTTTCACCAAAACTTCATCACCTTCTCAACTCGATAGGTCAGTCAATTCGGATCGCCCACTTCTTCATTCGCTAGCGACCTTTTCCAAGTAAGCCCTAGCAATCCGTGATTCCTCTGCCACTCCTTGGCAAGATGGTAGGCTGCTGGACTCGATCCAGTATATCCCATAGTAATTGTATGCGGTGTTGATGGTTTTTGGCCAGTTGCTAATTCAAATGGGCTCCTGTTTGAGGCTGAACTCTTCTGCAGATTATAACAAAATTGTGCCACCTCTAACAACTGAACCTAATTCTTTTGGTTGGCACTGACAAAATGTCTCAAATATTCTCCAAAATAGCATTCACCCTTCGTCTCCGTCTGTCTGCGGGATGGATGCATCGGATGAGAAGTTCGCATTCCCTAAGAGCCGGAATACTTGACCAAAACTTGCATAGCAAACCGTGGATCTCTATCATCGACAATCACTTGCGGCACTCTAACGCTTCACAACATTATCGATAAATAATCGTGCTTTGTTCGCATTACCATTCGGGTGCCGAATGAATGTAGCGCATTTTGAGAATCGATCCACAACTACCGAGGATGGACCCGAGTGTCCCTACTTTGGGCAATGCAGATGAAGTCAAGGGAGACGCACTGGATGGCACCGTAATCTGTGAGTCCAAATGGTTTAGCTCTTTCCACTTTGTCTCGGCATATCGGCAAGTCCTGACATACTCCTCTACGTCCTCTTCCATCTTAGGCCAATAGAAACGCCTTTCCAACAAGGCGAGCGTGCGATGAATTCCTGGATGACCTGCCCACAATGTGTCATGACACTCCTTCAAGAGTTCCTTCCTAAGTTCTTTCACTTTTGGCACATAGAAACGGCCCCCTTTTGTCACCAACTTCCCTTCCTCACCCGTAATCGCCGTGTTCTCCCTCTTGTATTTCTTTGTAGTAGGGTCCTCGCGAGTGGATCTAGTTTTAACCCATCGCAATCTATCGGGAAATGCGGCTAGCTGCAGCTTTGTTCTTCAATTTTTAACGCCGCTAAGAACTTTCAATGTCGCTAACTCGCTTATTTACCAAAGCGTCTGCGACTTTGGTTGGTCTGCCAGTCTTGTACACCAAGTCCTTATCGAACTCGGCCAAGAAATCTTGCCAACGGGCCTGTTTCGGCGATAATCTCTTTTGTGTCTGAAAGTAGCTGGTCGCCACATTGTCGGTCATCACTAGGAACTTCGACCCAAGTAGGTAGTGCCTCCACGTTCTTAGACAATGTACTACCGCTGTCATCTCCTTTTCTTGAACCGTATACCGTCGCTCGGTATCATTCAGCTTTCTGCTCTCAAAGGCCACTGGATGCTCTTCTTGCATTAATACTCCTCCTATCGCATAGTCGGAGGCATCTGTGTGCACCTCAAATGGCTTGGAGTGATCAGGTAGCTTCAGTACGGGGTCACTCATGACCACCGCTTTCAAATCCTCAAATGCTCTCTGGCATTTTTCCCACCACTGCCACGGTCGATCTTTCTTTAATGTCCAATGGTGCCGCAGTGAATAACCGGGGATGAACCTTCTGTAATAGTTGACCAAACCCAAAAATGACCGCAACTCGGTCACGCCTTCTGGCACTCTCCAGTCTTGGATTGCACGAACTTTCTCAAGGTCCATGCTGATATTTCCTCCTCCAATGCAGTGTCCCAAAAACATAATCTGCTCTTGTGCAAATGAACACTTCTCCTTCTTGACATAGAGCTGATTTTCTCGCAGTATCTTGAAGATGATTTGGAGGTGGTTGAGATGTTCTTCCAATGTGTTGCTATACACAACGATATCGTCTAAGTACACCACCACGAACTTGTCGAGGTAGGCGTGGAACAACTCATTCATCAAGGTGCGTAATGTGGTCAAGTATTAGTCAGCCCAAAGGGCATTACTAGAAACTCAAAGGCTCCATACCTGGTCACACAGGTAGTCTTGCTTTCATCTCCCTCGGCGACTCACACCTGATAATAGCCAGATCTCAAGTCCAGCTTGGTAAAGTAAAGACCGCCTAACGATCAAACAAATCGCAATCAATGGCATCGGATACTTATTCTTGATAACCTTGTTCAACGCTCGTAGTCAGTGCATAATCGAAGGCTACCATCGGGCTTCTTCTGGAATAGAACTGGGGCGCGAAATGGAGCTTTAGACGATCGAACAAATCCTGCCCCCAACAACTCATCTAATTGCCGACGTAATTTCGCTAACTCGGAGGAGCCATTTTATAGGAGCTTTGGCGGCTTCGACTGGTTCTAGCTCGATCCGGTGATCTCTGATCTTCCGGTGGCAACACCTTAGGTAATTCAAGCAAGATGACATCTTGGAATTTCGAGTAATCTTGACACACTTTCGCACACTCTGCTGGCCCGCTTGCTTTCTCTTCTAAAGGTAGCAAGAAATGTAGGTTCCCTCTTCGAAGTCCCTTCTTTAATCAGAGTCTTGAGATAAACCCATCACTCCGCTTCCTTATCTTTCGAATGACTGGGATCATGCAAGGGTCTCTTCTCCAAACATGCACATCGACGAGGTATGGCATGGGCACCGCTTAGCCCGTGTAGGAGCTCTAACCCAAGGACAACCTTGAAATCATCCATCTCTACTGCCATAAAGCTTGTGGCACCGCTCCATGGACCTATTTGCACAGGTACCCCCTTTGCTACTCCTGCGATGGGGCGCGCCTCCGAGTTCACAGCTTTTATTCGACTAGCGTCTTGCTCAAGTTTTAAGCCTAGGCGACGTGCTTCTTCATCAGCAATGATGTTATGCGTCGCCCCCGTGTCTACCATGGCACGGTACTTTTCGATTGATGCACATCTCTATGAACATCATGGGCGCCATCGTCTTTCCTTTCTCTACTTGCCCCTTTATGGCATTCAGCAACCTGAGTGCCCCCATTCTTGGTTCCTCCTTAGGAAGGATTGCAGGAGCGCTAGTAGTAGCTTGAAGGACATTCAACGACTGTTTCTGTGGGCAATCTTTAACTCGATGAGGCCCTCCGCACAAGAAGCAACCCGACTTCGGCACGTAGTTGGCGGACTCAGCTGACTTGGCATGTGAATCTTTTCCGTGCGCTTTCTTTTCTTGCGTGCCGCTCTTGCTTTTCTTGTTTGCTTTGGACGGATTCTTCGAACCACTTTTGTTCTCGTGCGGCCTCTTCCTATTTTGATCTGAGGGCCCATAGTCTGTTAGTCGCTCTGCGGCTGCCACTGCGGCTGCAAGATCCGGTAGTGTCCTTCTATTCAATTCAGTCTGGGCCCAAGGCTTAAGGCCTTCAAGGAAGTAGAATATTTTATCTTTTTCAGACATTTCCCTGATGTCCAACATCAATGCGGAGAACTGCCGCACATATTCTCTCACTGTGCCGGTGTGCTGTAGCTTCCGTAGTTTTCGCCGAGCGATATAGTCAATGTTCTCGGGCAAGAATTGTACTTTCAATTCCTTCTTTAGGTCTTCCCAGGTGTCTACGACACAACGACCATTCTGAATCTCTACGTAGCGTGTACGCCACCATAGTTTGGCATCTCCCTCAAGATACATGGTCGCTGTGACCACTTTCATCTCTTCGGTAGCAGGCGGGGCAAGACGGAAGTATTGCTCAATATCCCATAAGAAATTCTCTAACTCCTTAGCATCCCGAGCACCTCCGTAGCACCGCGGCTCGGGTATCTTGACCTTTCGTTGGGAAGTTTCGGTCATGAACAGCCCTGCACCCAATCGCCCTCATCAGGACGTTCATCTTAGTGGTCAGTTCCTCAATCTGTAAACGAAGGGCTTCGACGGTGCCCCTCGTATCTTCTGCAAGAATCTCCACGTTCTCAGCTAACGTGGCATGATTTTCAGCCAATGTGGTGTGGTTTTCTTCTTGCTTGTTTAACCGTTCTGCATGGTCTTCCACAAGTGAAACCACTGTCTCCAGCTGTTCGGCCTGACCTTCAAGGTCGTCTAGACGTTCCCTGGTCCGTCTACGTGTACCATTACTGGTCCCTTCAGCCATCTCTAGGCTTTGATACCAACTGTCACGGAGTTACTCTTTAGCGACGTGAACTCTCGTGCGGCAACTAGCTTTTCTCGATCTAGCTCAGCCTACTCGTGTCTCAAACCTGCACGGTAGCGCATTAGGTTAGAAACTATGCGGATTCCCGAATGCAACACATATAGCTATACGCAGCGATAGTCCGAGGGGCAACCCCACTTAGAGTTTAGGTCCGCACCATGAGGGTGGTCGTGGACCACCAACATGATGGCTCCAGCGCACGACGCGACAGGAGCGACCTAACACCTATGCGAGGCCCGGATGCGCGAAGTCAAGCCCACAAGGCTATCATACGCGTTCCGTAGGGGATCACTTAGGCCAGCGACACGTCACGTGGCTGTTAGATCCTTTCCCCATATATATGGTTTAAACATCAATAGTGCCTAAATGGCAGGAGGACCTCAAACGTATTGGTTTGGCATACCGCAACGCCCTCCCGCATCGCTAGGCTAAGTTGGCTCAGTCGCGTCCGCATCACGTGCCCTGCTGGCACTGCATTACGACCAACTGTCACCATGTCGCGTGCCCTCCTGGCCCACGACCGAAGCTCTTGAAGTATCAATGGCGAAGCCCTCATGGCTTGGTGATGCTCTGACGATGCTCCAGCTTCAACCCACCAATGCCTGATGCACCAGTGGCACAAGTGGCCCTGCGGCTGGCTCGGGTGGCCACGCCGCGAGCCCACGTCACAGGCCGCCCAGGAGATCCTAGCATTTGACAACAATGATGCCAACCTACGACTTTGATTTTTATTCCTTCTGCAGGAGCTACGACGTCATTCATTGCTATAAGATCGTTACACCCCTTTATCCCCCTCGGGGGGAGTCCATCTATGTCTCGTTCAATCGGACCTCTTTGCTACCCCTGATGGTCTTTGTTCCTTCCTCATCTTCATCCATGGCCTCCGCCTCGTCAGTTTCCTCAAGGACCGGGGGTGTGTCGTTCTGTTCTCCAAGTTCCTTTTCCTTGTATCAAATTAATCCTTTGTATAGGGGCTGTTTGGATATGCCCAACCATTTAAAACTATATTCCTTTTTTTTTCTCTTACTCGTAAACTTCCTCCTACCTATCCTTTCTTGTCACTCCACACATCCACCTTAGTCACATATTAGCCAGATGTAGCTTTTCTTCTTGCTACTTCTTCATGGTTCAACACTTGTACCACAAAATGATGCAGATTTTACGATTAGCCACCAACCGTTCTTTTGTATAGTCAACCCTAGATATTGAAATCTAATACCCTAGCAGTTAATAGTTTTTTGTTTTGACTAAATCACCAACTTTTCTCTCAAGTTCAAAACTTGCAGTTCATATCATGGTTTAAAATATCGGTTTTCTGGTACATATCATCCAACTCCAAAATCGGTACGTATCATCCGGTATGTACTGGTTCCCAATGTATCATCCGATACATTACTAATGTATATATGTAATGCACTGGTACGAATTTACGATACATTCAAAGTATCGTACCGGTAACCTCTATAACCGGTACATATCATCTGGTTTCGGACGAGATTTTGAACCATGGTTCATATATTCCATCTTTATCATCATTGTCCTCATCTATTTGAGCTCAGCAACTTCATATATTCCTTTATATTGTCGCATCATCCGCAAACAGCATACTCCAAGGACTAGATCATAAGATTGGAATGAAGTGAGTTGATTGGCCAAATACTTTTCTACACATTACACCACCTGGAGAAGTACCTTTGACTTTTGATATCAGATTTTAAACATATTGCACTGTAAATCATTTCTAAATTGTAAATTATTGTAGTAAATTTGGTCCAGGGAAACAATTTACCTATCCCCCATGATTATTTGCATGATTTTTCAATGGTATTTCAGAATGTTCTGGTCATTGCTATTGACAACCATTTTCTTTTGCAGGAAGAATTACTTCTAGAGCATTTTAATGATCTCATCAAATTTGTAAAGACTCGGACCGGTAAGTTTTGAAAGTAATGTGTTTGTATCTGTTGTAGTATTAAATATAACTGAAATTTACACTTTCTGACCATGGATTATAACAACTTAATTACTCCTGCATCGGGATTAGAATATTGATTTCTTCAAGCCATAATGGCCTATGAGAAATATTTATGGATAGAGACCATGAGAAGCACCCACCCTTTTTAGGCCACGTAACACATTTATAGAGCAATTTAAGTCATCAAATTGTAGCTCATATTGGGAGCTACCGTGGGCCCAAAAGTCACGATCATTACGTGATTTGAGCCATCCAATCTATGCACTCAAATATGGACAGTTGTGCACATTTTTTTAACAACCGATATTAAAGCGCTCTGATCGGATGGCTCGTATGTATGATTTTTGGGCCGAGTGTCGTACAAGTGATGACCATCCACAGAAAACATTCAAAATGACCAGAGTATACCACGTGGGCTAAATGGATGCCTTTCATGGAACCATCTGTTTAAAGCAGTAATCAGAAATTATAGAGATGAGCTTATTTGTGTGATATTTGTATTAGCTGATGACACGATGTCGAGCTCGGAGAGGGCCATTACAGTTGCTGACGTTGAACCGCTGGTCAAGGACTTCGCTAGCAGATGGAAAGCGGCTATTGAGCTGATGCACAAAGATGTCATTACTTCTTTCAGCAACTTTTTGCGCGGTATGGATATTTTGAGAGCTGCATTGACACAACTCCTGCTTTACTACACCAGACTCACAGAGTGCATAAAGCGAGTAGTGGGAGGTTCTGCACTCAACAAGGATCTGGTTTCCATGTCTGCAATAATGTACGAGATCAGGAAGTATTCGAGGACATTTTAGCCTTCCGATGATAAATTGAGTAACAGATGATCCCGCCGACACAAGGTTTTACGTAAGGTTGTATGGCTATTTGTTGCCTTGCTTTCTTTAGTTCCATTTTTCTTTGTATGATCAGGAACAATATTTGTTGTCTTTAGTTTCATTTTTCTTTGTATGATCAGGAACAATATTTGTTGTCTTTAGTTTCATTTTTCTTTGTATGATTAGGAACAATATTTGAGGCATACTGTCCCTCCAACCTTTTTTAAATCAATATTTGAGGGCATATTGACCCTCCGATCCTTTTTTACAGGGCGAAGAACTGGAGATGAGGTTGTACCACTTTCTGTTGCCTACTTCAGAACCATCTTTTTTGTTCTAGTTGCACATTTCTTCTGTATTGGATGGTTGGGCGTGGTAGATGGGACATCATATAGATTTGGATTTAGCTCTTGGTTTGTAATAAAGTTGCTGAGTACGATGTGAATAAGAGCCTACAAGCGCTAGAAATATGAACGACTAAAATAGATTTGGGAAATCACATAGTAAGCGCGCTCATTTATAGAATCACATGTTGCAGATAAATTTTTGGTGCAATCTTAGGATGAATCGAATCTGGATCTAGGATAATATGATGGCGGAGTCATATTTTTCCATGTACAGAATCAGTGAGAGTGAACGGGGTCAGGTACCTCATACCAACTCATTTTGAAAACTTCCAGCATTTAAGGCTAAATCACCGGAATCATGGGCATGGTCATGTTGTTCTATCTATTTTGTTGGCTGTGTCAAGTCATATTTTCCAACAATTCATATTTGCAGTCTGGTTCAGCAATAATTTGGCAGGGTTACAACTCGAAAAGATTAGCAAAATTTCTGCAAGTTCTGAAACCCCTGAAAAATGGAGAACAGACTTTAAAAATAGGAATAAAAGTATAAAATAATTTAGAAAGTGACAGTTTATTGAAAAAGTTGCAAATTCATTGAGGATTTGACGATTTTTTGAAAAACACATGAAATACCTATGAATAATTCGTGATTAATTCGGTTCACCATAACTCACGAATAATTTGCAAATTTTTAACAAATTTGTGGATTTTTGTGACTATGCACTAATTAAGGAAAATAGATGGAAATTTTCTACAGCTGGTTGCTTGGATTCACACACTAATAATCGTCACATACGTCGTACACTTGTAATTGGATGACATCATCTCTTCATGTATCATTTTGTAATTACAGCAACACTTCATTTTCACAAGTCCCTCAGATAAAACCCTTACCAAAAAGAAAAAAGAGAAGAAAAGAAAACAAAAACGAAGATCTGGCTATGTTCTCTGCAGTCTGCACCAAGAATGAAGAAAGATTTGGCAGCTTAGAAAGAGGACCCACCATTTACCGACCACTGGGAATGTGCAACTCTCATCAGTTCTGATTCCCAAACCGGAAGCAAGGGCAGAAACACCGGATGAAGCAAGCACCAACATTAATGGCGCATTCCAAAAGTCCGCTGTCGTGCCTTTGTGTGGGAGTTACCGGCATGATCGGTACGCCATAAACAGGAGCTGGGACCAGATATTGCTGATAGGAGGTGTTGTTGACAGGTACAGGAAAATACAAAGGTGTAATCTCAGAAGCATTTTCTGAAGGTAAAGGACGAAATTTTCGTCCCTGAAAATCTAATTCCGAAACGGAATCAGGACGCGAAACTGCCTCTTGTGGCTGGTTCTCCAAATCAAGAAGCCATGCAGGTAAAGGCGGAGCTGTAGGTCGATTTGCGGAGCATGAACAAGCGCAGTAAGGTGGAGGAGGTTGAAGGATACTTTTCTTCCTTTTATTCTTCTTCTTTCTGGACCAGATCTTCAGCTTCTTCAGAGCTTTTATCATCTGGGCAAACTCGAATTTTGTGGTTTGATTGGAGGTGTTGATTTTGCAAAGCAATAGGAGATGCTTATATAAAGGAGCGTGTAAGGGGGCCACCGAAAGAGAAAGAGGGCGCATATGGGTGGATTAAAGCATTGGATTCGGAATGAAATTTTCAAAATTTATGTTTTTTTTGTTGTTCTATAGTTTAGACAGACTTTTGACCGTTGCTTTTGGGCTCCACCTGTATAGTGTTAAATTTGGTTAGGTTCCTTTTCAAATAGAGTCCCTTTAAAGTCACCCACCAGTTCACCTACACTGAAACACATTGACTGAATTGAATTAGAGGATGAAGATTATTTATCGTCCCAATCTCTTTCACAATGGATCTTGAGGTCATGGGCTGACTATCAGACGATCATCTTTTTTTTTAGTGTGCACGTGATGTTAAAATCACTTTTCTGAGATGTTTGCCACTTGAAATAAAACACTAATCGTATGATAATATGCCCATGATCTCAAGATCCCTCATATGAAATATTGGGGGAATAAACGAGCTCCATCGTCTGATTCAACATAGTCAATATTTTTTAGCGTGGGTGAACTCAAAGATTCGGTGAGTGTATTTAAAGGTACTCTTTCAAATATTGTACCGTTATCTTTCTGAATGTCAACCTCCTAAGAGCAACTCCAGCAGGAAAGTTATCCCACACGCTATACCTATAATAACGCTCCATAGTGCAAATATTGAGCTCCAACACGAGCGCTATCTCATACGCTAAATATATTTATTGTTACAGTAATAGCTAAATTTAGCTATTACTGTCGCAGTAGTTATACATTAAAATAATCTTCTTTTTTTTTTTTTAAAGATAACTCTCTTTCTCTCCTCTCTCTCTCTCTCTCTCTCTCTCTCTTATCTAGTCTAGTAGTCTCGAGTTGGATCGAACCGCACCGAAACCTGAGGGTCCCGAATCGGACCGAACCACACCGAAACCCGACACAAACCGAACCGAACCCCAATTTGGTTCGGTTTGGGTGGCTTGAAAGCGAAAAAAACCCGAAGAAACCAAATAAATACCCTAAAAATAATAATAATAAATAAATAATAAATAAAGTAGGTATTTTACCTACACCGAACAGAACCAAATCGGTTTCGATTACGGTTTTAGAAAAAAAAATTGAACCGAACCAAAATCCGACACAAACAGAACCGAACCGAACCCCAATTTGGTTCGGTTTCGGTTTGAGTGGCTTGAAGCCGAAAAAACCCCGAACAAAACGAAAAGATACCTTAAAAAAATAAGAAAATAGGTATTTTACCTACACCGAACCGAACCAAATCGGTTTTGATTTCAGAAAAAAAAAAAAAGAATCGAACCAAATGGGTTTCGATTCGGTTTTAGAAAAATTGGCTGATACGTATCAGTATCGGCCAATTTGATACCTTGCACATTGGTATTAGCCGATACGTGTCGGCCCCAGACATACCGATACTCGAGACCAAAATTGATTTGACACCTTGCGTTAAAAAATATGACCGTTGTAAAAATATAGTCGTTAGAGAATTTGAATTTTTAAAAATTGGTAGTAAAATATAATAAACAAGAATGAAAAATAATATTTTAAAGAATAGAATAACTAAAATAGAGTGTCTATTGGAGTGATTTTTAATGTAGCAATAGCTAAAATATTCTAGCCGTAGCTAAATTGGTGTTTAGCTTCTCAAATTTAGCTTTCCCTACTGCAGATGCTGGAAGGAAAGCTACTTTGCATCATGCTCAGTGGGGGTGTTAATGGGCCTGCCTTGCTTTCTTTGGGATGGGTTTAGGAGACTGTTTATTAAATGGGCAGGGTCACCCTAATTTCAAAAATGTGTTGGGTTCAACCTTGGTCCTAGACAGTGTGCCCCCACTTGGTCCCTTATATAGAGAGCAAACAGGGCAAGCCCCACCGATCTGAACTGAACATGAGTAATGATCAGGTCCAAGCAGGTTGAATTGGATTTCGAGTTTAATCACATTTGCAGCTGTTGGAAATGGAAGAATTTTCACTGCATCGTCATCCTATAAAAGTGAAAATCATGATAGTTGAAGATTCTCTCATATCCAAAGACTTAAGATCTAGTTCAACCTTATTGGACCTGACCATTGCCCATCTGAAAATAGCACTTCAATACTGTGGATACAATCATTATTCAAGTACCATCTTCCCATAATTCAACTCCTCTGATTTTTCGTGACTTTTGATAGCGGGCACTAGCAATTTAGATAGATCATAGATGTGATACTACAATAAGTATAACACCAGCAATTTAGATTCATCATAGATATCTGACACATGGCATAACGATAAACCAAATTTAATGGTGTATACCCTTTATAATATGAAAAGAGTTCCTGAATGTGGAAAGTATCTTCCCACGCGAATATCGCTTGCTGAAGAGAACCTTTTCTCATCATCTGATTAATCAAATTAAATTTGAAGGTCCTGATTGCGATGATTCCAATGGCGTCTCTGAGCATCTATGTATTCGGGAAACAAAAGTAGAAAAGATAAAAGTAAAAGAAAAAAAGATGGGGCATTTGCCTGGAAGCTCGGTCGAGCATCAGCTCCTTCGTGGAGCGTTCGATGGTGGAGGAAAAGAGAGCAGCCGATTGGTCGATAGGGGGTTGTCGGACCAGCCGATTGGTCGATAGGGGGTTGTCGGACCAGCCGAAGTTTCGTGGATCGTGGCGCGTCCAATATTATTTAATGGCAGTCACCGAAGGGAGCATGAACCAATTTACTGTTAAGTTCCACTGTATAGGAGCTCTTCTTCTTCTTCTTCTTCTTCTTCTTAAGATATGTAAATGCAGAGGCCGAATAGGTATTTGGGGAGATCGGATATGATGTCCAAGAGTAAACGAATTTTGGATCGAAGCGAGGTTGAAGAAGACCCCTCTGAGCCGAAGCGGCTCAAGGTTCCGGCTTTGGCGAGGTATTTTTTATGATTATTATTACTTTGTTAATTAGGGTATGTTGTTGTTGAATTAATCTTGTTTTAAACTCGCAAGTGCACAAATCAGATTGTAGCAGAGATTAATAGAGTGCGAGATTGTTCCCACGAAGATTGGTAAGAAAATTATGACCAAGGAAATAGAAATTAACCGAAAAAACAACCACAGATTTAGCACAATATTTAAACTAGCTTACTGATTTTTGAGAGTTTGATGAGAAGAAAATAAATAACTAACAATCCAATGGAATTAAATGCAAAGTAGAGAAAGCGAGGATTGGGATGATAAATCCCCCCATCTTTGGCTTATCATTTACAAAAAGAACAGATCCAATGGTTGAGACAATGTCAAAAGATGCACACATAAATATTGAACTCAATCAAATATTTACGGAGAACATAGCATTTTAATCCACAAAATTAATTCTTAAAAATCATGCTTTTCCAAAACCGCAAAGGAAATGGGCAAAACACTCACCATAAAAGATGTCTTTAATGACGATGAATAAATGCCACAAACACTACCGATAAAGAACTCGGTGCCAATTCCTCATTGCTGATATGAGGTCATGGGAAAAGCATGACTAGCTCCCATATCTTAGATGACAATCGGTATTCACAAGATCGGCAAGAGCACATAATCATTAAAGATCAAGGCATCTAGAATAGGGCAGCATTCCAATGACAGATTTACTTTTTTTTTTATAAATGAGTTCCTCGGATGGGGTTCATTAGGTTCCCACCCTCAAAGAGATTTAGCCACATACTCGAAATAAACAACATAACTGAAAAACAAATTGGAATTAACATTAAAATACGGTAGAGAGCTTCAACAAATCCACTGCCATATCTTTAATCTAGCCGTTACAATCCTTCTTCAAATGCCGAAAATTAAACTAATATAAAATCTAGACCTCAGAAAATGGAAGAACAATGCTTGAAAAAGTAACATAAAGCTGAAAAAAAGACTAAAAATGACTAATAATAAATAATAACTAAGAAAAAAGATCCCCAAAGCTAATTCCCGAGTCTGCTTAAATAGGTCCCCTGCTTGGATATTTGAAATTCAAATTCGATCGATCGATTCTAAAGTCGATCGATTGAATTTAAATTTCAAATATGGCGCTTGTGAATTTTTGAAAGTCGATCGATCAAGCCAATAGTTTGATCGATCGAATATATACAAAATAGAGAGTGGGCTTCGGGCTATATTTGTAGTTTCGATCGATCGACATATGTGGTCGATCGATCGATTAGTCACAGATATCTGGGCCTGTTAATTCCTTTGCTCCAATATTCCAGTGTTAGTCAGTTTATGCTCTTCTATGCTTCTAAATGCATCCAATGGCCACATTTTCCTGAAACACTTAAAACCTCACAAATCTGTTAGCTAGCCTTCATCGGATGGTTAAATGTAGGCTCTAGGGTGTGAAATATAGTCATATTTCACACCTCATCATCTGTTTTGTGTGTTTATTTGATTGATTTTAGTTGAAATTTTGTTCTTTTAGAATTGAGTATAATAGCATGAATCGGTATAACTGTCATGATTGCACATCTCTAACCGTCTACTGTAAGAAACCAGACTTTTAGAGATTCAGTTTTAGAATTATGAAATCAATCTCGACAATCCTAGATTGTAAAGGAAAAGAAAAATAAGGAAGAGACAAATAGATAAAAGAAAACCACTAGGAGGGTGGCGGACCTTGTTGGTGATTCATGGAGTGAATTGAACTCTAAAACACTACTTTTTTATTTCTCCGTGAAATAATTATATTTATTGCCTACAAACCAACTATCCATTATGCCCATATAAAAAAAAAAAAAAAAACCCGAAAAAAAGGCCTATCCATTATGCCATAACTTAATCCCATTACAATAGGGCCACGTAGAAGTTAAGGTTGTGTTTGGCATAGCTCTCTAATAGCTCTCTACCAAAGCAGAGGTTAGGTTCCCTTTCTCTTTGCTAAATCCTTGCTACTTGCTTTAGTAGGTCGTCCTTCTCCTTGCTAACTCCATGCATAGCAAGATTTACCTGCTCCAACAGTTCTACCCTGCTATCTGCTCACTCCTTACCAGAGTAGATTTTATTTGGTCTGGGAGTTAGCAGAGAGTAGGGAGGTAGCTGCTAGAGCAAGTAAATCCTGCTTTGCAAGGAGTCAGCAAGGAGAGGGGGGGCCTACTAAAGCAAGTATATCTAGCTCTAGCAGGGAGCTGTCAAAGAGCTATGCCAAACGCAGCCTAACTAACCCAATTGATCACTACCAAAGTAGTTAATAAAACTACTACATTGCAATAAAAATGATTACGTATACAGTGCATGCGTATGTACAAATGTATATCACGATCTACAACCGCAGGCCGTGACACAGGTTCCTTTTCCATTGATGTTGTTTCAAACTTAAAATTAGCAATTCTTTCTACTTTTTAGCCAGGTTTGTTGTGTACTAGTTGTTGTTTTTTTTTTTGTGACCATGAAATTTTAGTGAGTAATATATTCAACACTAATTGGGGTTTTCAATCTTAAATCTATTTATTGGAAAATTAATATTTTTGCAGTGTCATTGTGGAAGCTCTCAAGGTGGATAGTCTGCAGAAATTGTGCTCATCGCTGGAGCCTATTCTTCGTAGAGTTGTAAGTCAAACAATCTTATTTTCTGTTTCTTTTGCTATGATGGATTTAGAATAATTGCATTTGCATGCTTGGGTGCTCACTCATAAAGATATGCTTGGGAGACTTTTTTGTTTTGAATTTTTGCGGTGCCTCATTGGAAGATGAGAACATCAAACAACTAAGGAATTGAAGATATTGACCTTGATTTTTCTACATCAGTGTTATTATGGATTAGAATCTTATGATTTTACTCCAAAATTACTGATAATTTTACTCCAAAATATGGCTTGCACCATAGTTTGAATGGCACTAAGCAGCCTCTGAGGGAATGTATTATTTATATCATATCTATAGAGTGAGAATACATCAATGTTTAAATAGCAAAGCGTAACATTCTTTTTATGAATGACAACTTTAGTAGGGAAAAAGATACAAGACAATGTATGGAGAAAAAAATACTCACTATCTGGGACAGCGCAGTTGTTCCCTTGCTGAGGACTATCTATATTTTTTTTCCTTTTTATTGATAAAAAATTTTACTTGTTCAACAAGAGAAATGCCTTGAAACTCCTTCTAGGGGATCTCTAATCTATGCTTTGTTAGAGATATTTTCCAATCAGGCCCAAGGAAGTCTTCACTTTCATACCTTGATGAGTTAAGAACACCCCACTAATTGCAGCCAAACCTGTTTTATCAGTAGTGGAGTTCTTAACAAAATTGATACCCTTTTGGGCCTGTTTGGTTTCCGGAATATGGAGTGGTACGCTATAAATATCCCTCGAGATGTGTCATCATCCGTGTTTGGGTCGCTTGTTGATGAGGATGAAAATGGAGATCCATCTCCCGCTATAAGCAAATGTTCCACGTTTTGTTGAGAATCTAAATTCCACATTTTAAGGTGGGAGATCCATCTCCTGTGTGCATCTCCTTAGCTCTGTTTTATTGACCTTATATTATATTATTTTTATCAATTAATACATTATATTTTATTAATATTTGAATAATATTATATTAAATATTTCTATTAGGCTCTTGGCAGGCAAGCCAAACAGAATTACCCATCCTCCTGGAACCATCTCATGGGAAATATATATTCCGCAAACCAAACGGGCCCTTACCCCATAGAGAAGGAAGCCAATTTGTATTAATCCTTGCTTCATGATTGCCACCACATATCTTGGTCCTAGTGCTCCAGAATTCCTGATCAAGCTTCATTGCATGATAAGAATTTTGGCAACTAGCACAAACTTCTCAATGTCACAGGTTCGAGCTCAGCTTATCCATCACCAAAAAAAAAAAAAAAAAAAAATAGCACGAGCTTATCCACGGTCTTTAACGTGTCTCCAAAACTTATGTCTTCCTTTCATAGTCCTCACCTTAGAGCAAATGGGTTCATTCTCCATAATGATAGCCTTTTAATACCAAACATTCCATTTCCCCACCTCAAGGTCCATAGTTCACTTTTTTGGGGAATGTACTTAATTCGAAAGCAACCTGAGGAGAAATTCCAAATATCTGGGCTAACTTCTGCCACAGGAATGCCTTGTCACATTGTGTTTGTAAATGTCACGTTGGGCTAACTTCAAAGCAAATGTGAAGTACTTCTTTTTCTGACGTGGAGTTTTGTAGATTTTCACATAAGATGTTTTATTATCAATTTTTTCACCTTAATCTTATTCTCAAATTTTTAATGTCAACAGCTTGTTTTGGATATTTTATTATCATCGAGTCTGACAACGGATTTGAAAACCATTTTTGTAAATAGCTACCTGCTTGTTAAATCCTTTAGTACGATATACAATGCCTTCTATTATATTATCAATTCATAATATAAACTTTCTCATCCTTTCGCTGGTAAAATAAACTTTCTCTCTCTCTCTCTCTCTCTCTCTCTCTCTCTCTCTCTCTTTATATATATATATATATATATAGGGTGAGAGAGAGCGTGCCCCGAGGGCGTCATGCTCCTTGTGGCATCAAAAACACTATTTTGGTGCCACGTGAAGCATGGACACATGGTTTAGATAAATTACAAGAATTTCAAGATCGGATTTTGGGAATGAAAGTCAATCTTTGACTGAAGTGACATGGTCTAGATTTCAAGCTTAAAAAAATGGTGGAGATGCATTTTTTATTTTGTTTTTTCGTAAGATCCTCTAAACAACTCCACATGGACCTCAGTGCACGGGAATGTACTCATTCAGTGTACCTAAATTCTGTGTGTGTGGCTGATTAGTAACTTATGTTTAGGTGTTCTTTTTCCTGGTTTTGTGCCCAAGTTCGTTTTTGTCTGATTGTTTTTTATTGTCATTGAACTCTTAAACAGGTTAGCGAAGAAGTTGAGCGTGCTCTAGCCAAGTTAGGCCCTCCTACGCTTTGTGGAAGGTGCGAGATTTTCATGACCACCTTTTGAAAATCTAAAATAATTTTAAGTGATATTTTAACTTTACTCCTATGCCTATCACAGTGACAAATTTCTTTGAAATTCACCAAAACAGGGTCGGACTTAACTTTCGGCGAAATTAATGAAGTTTTTATAAATTTAGGCATTTTAAAATAATAAATAATATTTGTGTAAATATTAAATATAATTTTTAATATATATTTTTTGTACTGCCCGAAACTTTTTCGATGACCTACCGAAATATTACCAAAAATGAAATTTGTCACTATGATGCATATGAATAATGCCTTTAAATTTTATGAAATGTACAGAAATATTTTCTTTGTTTTACTTTAGTTCCAATAAAAAATTAAAAATTACTGATACTTGAAACTTGACAGGACTGTGTTTTGTCCATTGGCTATTGTATACCTTAATTAGTTCATTTTGTATTGGTTGGCATACAAATTTGGAAGGCATTTCTTGTTGATCCGGCTGTTTCCTAAACCATCACATTTGATAGATGGAAACGATCAATTGTGCAGAACTTAATAGATATATGTGATGGGCTTGTGCAATCAACTATGCATATATGGATTATAACTACATGTGTAATCTACATTTGTTAAGAAACTGGTAAAATAAAATCTCTTCTTGTTTTTTCATTTGGTCCTCTACTTTCTGTTTGGTGCAATGGTAAAAGGCTTGGGCTGTAAGCGTGAAGACACGGGTTCAAGTCTGAAGAGCAGCCACTTTGTGTGTAAAAGCCAAAGGTTAGGTCCTATGTTGATTCGAATTCGAGTTCGCAATTCTCAATTCGCTATTATCACACAAACCCGATTTGCTAGGGGTAGGATGAGTATTTTAATTTTTTAATTTTTTTATATATAAACTACATAGAATTATATAATATTAAATTTATAGTTATATTTTAATCAAAAAACAACTTTAGCTCTCTTGGTTAGGCGTTGGTACATTTCAGCCTCTAATACTGTGGTTGTGGGATCAAATCTCCTTGCGTCTTTTACTTTTGAATAAAATAAATCTTTAAGGCAAAAGAGTCAAAGACTGATTCGCCCAAGTTGCACATTCACACTGAATTGGGTAATGACCCTTTTTGTTTTCCTTTTAGCCCACAAATTTCTGTTTCACTGTTCTATATTGTTGTGCTTCCTGCTCGGTTCATAACTTAAAAGGAGATTTCGTCTATCTGTATATTTAGAGGTTCTTACATTAAAAAATGCAGGTCTTCCCCAAAACAAATCGAGGGATCAGATGGAAGAAATCTGCAGTTACATTTCAGGTCGAGGTTGTCGCTTTCCCTTTTTACAGGAGGGAAAGTTGAAGGGGAACATGGGGCACCAATTCATGTGGTGTTGATTGATGCAACCACAGATCGTGCCGTTACGTCAGGGCCAGAGTCATCGTTGAAACTAGATGTTGTTGTGCTTGAAGGTGATTTTAACAACGAAGATGATGAGGATTGGACCCAAGAAGATTTTGAAAGCCATGTAGTGAAAGAACGTGAAGGAAAGAGACCACTTTTAACTGGGGACTTACAGATGACCTTGAAAGAAGGTGTCGGGACCCTGGGAGAGGTCACGTTTACCGACAATTCAAGCTGGATAAGAAGCAGGAAATTTAGGCTCGGCCTCAAAGTTGCTTCAGGTTTCTGTGAGGGCATTCGTATTCGTGAGGCAAAAACAGTTGCGTTTGTTGTTAAGGATCATAGAGGGGAATGTAAGTTTGCCAAATGCTTCTTTCTCTGTAATCTTTTGTCAGGAGATGGATCCCATAGTAGTCTCTGCTCAATGGAAGTCTCTGGGCATAGACAAGTTTCTGTCTTGGGTTTATTAATGCTTGAGTTGATGCCATGAATCCCTACGTTGGAAGCCGAACTAAGATTTTGATTCCACCATTAGGATTCTCAGAGTCAAATGTCCCATGAATTCAGCTACAGTCCCATTTATGCGTGCCTTCCATTAAGAAGACTACTATGGCATTACAGCCGCTTTTGTAAATGCCTGAACTAGACGAATCCAAATGGATGGGATTAGGGTTGTCAACGGGTTGGGCCGGCCCGACCAGATATTTTACCGGGTCAGGTTCATACATGAGACATCCAACCCGACCTTTGGGTCGGGTCAACCAAAAGTTTTTGTTGGGGTCGGGATGGGCCAACCCGACCTGATATTTTATATGTAGAAAGTTCAGAAAATAGGGTTTTTTTTTACAGGATCAGGTTCTTGGGTCAGGCAGGGTTAGCAGGTCGGGTTGGGTCGGCTTTAGGGCACCAATTGGTTGGGTGGGGCATTGTGATTTTCCTATTGGGCAGCCAAAATTTTGACCCGACCCAGCCCGTTGACAGCCCTAGATGGGATAAGGTGATGATGATTCTTTAATGCCTAAATTTGGTGATAAGTGTACATTTTTTTCTTTCATTTGTTGCAGTATACAAGAAACACCATCCACCTGCATTAAATGATGAAGTGTGGAGACTCGAAAAGATTGGCAAGGACGGGGCATTCCACAAGAAGTTAAATGACACTGGAATTCACACAGTCGAAGATTTTCTGCGTGCTTTAGTTAGGGATTCACAACGACTGCGAACTGTAAGATATATATATATATATATATATATAGTCGGCTTTTACTGTTGAATTATGAACTTGATGTGTTTCTCTTGTGCTACTCTAATGTTTCTATTGATCCTTCGATTTTAGATCCTCGGAACTGGCATGTCAAATAAGATGTGGGAGGTCCTTGTAGAGCATTCAAAGACTTGTGTCCTAAGTGGGAAGCTTTATATCTACTATTCCAGTTCTGATGACCAAAGGAATGCTGGGGTTGTATTTAACCATATCTATGAGTTCCATGGCCTTATTGTAGGTGAACAATATTATTCGTCCGAATCTCTTTCTGACAGTCAGAAGGTATGTATCATGTGTCTTGTTTTTATCATGCCATCACGTGATTGTTTGTCTTGGATCTTCTAAATTTCTGTATTTCTAAACCCTAAATTCTGGACTCGAGTTTGATCATAGTGACAAATTTCGGCTAAATTCTCTGAAATAGGGGTCGGACGAAACTTTCGGCGAAGTTTCGCTGATTTCACTGAAATTTCTGAAATTTCTTTTAAGTTTGGCGAAATTAACGAAATCTTTTTTTATATTTTAATTTTGATCACTTTTAAAAATAATAAATAATATTTGTATCAATACTAAATATAATTCATATATATATATATATATATATATATATATATATATATATATATATATTTATACTCCTTGAAATTTTTTCGAATTTTTCCCGAAAATACGAAATGTACCGAAACGACCCCCTACCGAAATATTGGCAAAAACCAAATTTGTCACTATGGTTGTGATCTATGACACATGTTAGTTGGCATTAATCTTCCACCCAAGTTCTTCTGATTCCTAATCTCCTCTTGCTCTCACCACCAACTACACCTACTATGATTCCAACAATGCCACAACCTTGTATGGTATGTAGTTTCTGTAATTCCTAATACGGTCAGTGTAAATTTCTGATTATTAAACCATTAAATAAGTCAATTTTTCCCTCCCCACTTTAGCACCCAAATGTGCTTTCATCCTGCATTCTGTGACTAACACATCAACCAAGCCCAATCTACAAGAATATTAGTGCCTTGTGAGCTCCTTTAAGCCATCAATTTCAAACTAAGAATTATTATTTTGAATCAGTAATTCTGCCAGCCCTTTTTATGTTATCAAACGAAAGAAACATAGAAAGGTTAAACCTTTTGTTGTATTGTTACCTTGATCCCCAATCCAATATATCCTGTAATCAATCTAAATTCTACAAACCCACCTTCAGTCATTGGTACTTAGTTTGAACTTTTGGATAGTTTTCCGGAAAATCAGCCCTTGAAATAGAATTTTACCATTGACAAATGTTCCTTTGTGACATTATAGGACGCCTGGAGAGAAGTGAAAGTTATGGAGAAGATGTTATAAATGAATTTACACTACGGAAAATTATGTTTGATAAGGACCATGGAAGCAACTGCTCTATGAGTGCATTTCTAGGTCTTCTAAGTGAAATTAATCATAAATCATTCTCTTGCCCTTCATTTCAAACCAATCATGGATATAACTGGTTGTTTGTACACATAATAACTGAAACTATATATATATATATATATATTCAAGCAGCCTGTTATACTCGTCACTGGTTTGAAAGGAAGGGTATGTAATATAACTCCTTTTGTTGTAAATTCAAAATAAAGGCAATATAACATGTACAAGTAGACATTTGGCAAGGGGGCAAATATATTTGCACTCGTAACTGCAGTCATTTAGATAATGACGGCATCCTTTTGGCCACCTCTTGGCACATATGTTGATCAATCTGGGCCATCCAATATTTTGGCTAACTCACGGTGGGCTGTAGCTAAAACATTAAAAAATCATGCATTTTCACTATCTGGTAATGGACTTCTAGGTGGACCATCGTCTATAATTTTACAGGCAATTTGAAAATGAGTAAACATTCTGCTCTCCTGTGGCAGGTTTATGTGGATGCTTTGGTGAAAAATGCATATGAGAATTGGATGCATGTTATTGAATATGATGGAAAGGAACTTGTCAACTTTAAGCAGATCAAAGGGGCGAGTGTTTCTCGATACGAACATCCAATGGGGGCATCAGACCGTTCTTTCTCATTTGATCAGCAACTCTTTCCACCATGCTTGCCAGTTGTAGTTCCTCCAGATCAGGTGTCCGTGGATTCAGAGTTTATTTTGGGAGGTGAGTGTTTTAAGATTGTTCAAGGTTGCACTGTTGACAACACAGATTTTCAAAAGGAATGAAAGCCAAGCCTTTTTCCTGAAAGGAGTTGGTATTAGGTACCTGACCTGTGCACTGAACGAGTCAATCTCTGTCCCTGTTATCAGGAGATGCATGGACTACTTTCACTGATTTATGTGCTTATAAATAGGTGTGCACCTCCAAAGTTTTACCATTTTGGCTGAAGGAGATTGACCTGTTCACAGCCCTTGGGTTCCTAATACCAAATCTTCCTGGAAATGAGCAAACTATGTTATTTTGTTTCATTTTTTTTCCTGGAAATGATCATAACATGTTCAAATACACTAACATATGGCCACTTTATTGTTTATACTTCTTAGATACATGATACGTACTTTTTTTTTTCTTTCTAGAAATCCTGTTATTTTGAAGATGTATTACTGGCGACAGTGATAATTATCTGCCATTTAATTTTGTAAAACCAAATAACATTTAGTTTTTTGTGGGCCTTTAAGCGCCTTTCTTAAGAATCTAATAAATACTTGTCCCCAGCTTCTCTTTTTCCTCTTTAAAGGAGTCCATGGGTCAAAATATCGTCCGATACCGATACGTATCGGACGATACGTATCGGTATCGGAGGGTGGCGGTACGATACATAGGGTATGTATCGTACCCCCCCAAAAATTGCCTATTTATCGTCCGATACGGACATATTATCGTCCGTATCGTCCGTATCGGACGATAACTTCAAATTATCGGGCGATAATTTGAAGTTATCGCTCGATAATTTGAAAAAACCCCAAAAAACCCCCCGGTAGGTCAAATTATCGTCCGTATCGGACGATAATACCAAAATACCGGACGATATTTTCAAAATATCGTCCGGTATTTTGAATATTCCGTGGGGCCCACCCCCCAATTTCGAAAAAAACCCCTTTCTTCTTCCTTTCTTCTTTCTTTCTTCTTCCTTCTTCTTCCTTCTTCTTTCTTCTTCTTCCTTCCTTCGTTTTGGGAGATCTACACCGCAAATCCGCGCCAAATCGCACAAAAATTCACGCCATCTACGCAGTAAGGTTCGTTTTATCATTTTATACCGTTTTATTTCATTTTAAATTAGAAAATAAGGTAGATCTACCTTATTTGGGTAGATCTACACTAAATTAGTGTAGATCTACCTTATTTAATTTGAGATCACTATTTAATTTAGTGTAGATCTACACTAAATTAGTGTAGATCTAATAAATGGTGTAGATCTACCTTATTTAAGGTAGATTCACACTAAAAGTGTAGATTCTACACTTTTACCGTAGATCTACACTAAAAGTGTAGATCTACACTAAAAAACAGTAGATCTACCTTATTTATCGGTAGATCTACACACTAATTAGATCTAGATCTACATTTTTACTGTAGATCTACACTAAAAAAGTGTAGATCTACCTTATTTAACTTAAATTAGGTAGATCTAACTTTAAAATTTATCATTTACGTATAATATTAATTATAGGTAAATGATTTAAAATAATTAATATTATTTAAAATAATTAATATTATTTAAAATAATTAAATTAGTGTAGATCTACCTTATTTAAGGGTAGAGTAGATCTACCCTTAAATAAAGTAGATCTACACTTATAAAATTATTTAAATTAAGAAGAGGGAAAATATAATTTAAAATATATCAAATATTTAAATTAAATAAAAATAATATAAATAATGGGTTAAAAATAATTATATGTGACTCCATATAAAATATTTAAATTGATGGGTCAAAAATAATATAAATAATTATAATTAAGGGTCACATATAATATGGGTCACATATCATATGGGTCACATATAATTTAAACTTAAAATTAATATGGGTCAAAGATAATTAAATTTATGGGTCACATATTAAATTATATGTGACCCATAATAATTTTATGTTTAAATTTAATTATATGTGACCCATATTGATTATATGTGACTGTCACATATAATTAAAATAATTAATATTATGGGATATGTCCCATAAAATATTAGAATAATATGGAATAAATTTCAAATAAAATTTTAAATATTAAAATAATATCAAATAAATATTCATAAATTAAAATAATATCAAATAAATATTCATAAATTAAAATAATATCAAATAAATATTCATAAATTAAAATAATATCAAATAAATATTCATAAATTAAAATAATATCAAATAAACATTCATAAATTAAAATAATACCAAATAAACATTCATAAATTAAAATAATATCAAATAAACATTCATAATTATAATAATTTATGAATAAACATTCATAAATTAAAATAATATCAAATAAACATTCAAAAATTATAATAATATCAAATAAACATTCAAAAATTATAATAATATCAAATAAATATTCATAAATTAAAATAATATCAAATAAACATTCATAAATTAAAATAATACCAAATAAACATTCATAAATTAAAATAATATCAAATAAACATTCATAAATTATAATAATTTATGAATAAACATTCATAAATTAAAATAATATCAAATAAACATTCAAAATTATAATAATATCAAATAAACATTCAAAAATTATAATAATATCAAATAAATATTCATAAATTAAAATAATATCAAATAAACATTCATAAATTATATAAAGTATCTAATTAATTTGATAAAATTTATTCTAATATTTTAAAATAGTAAAATAAATTTTATTTTCAAGTGTAAATTAGATGTTTACTCGTAAATTTTATTTGCAAGTGTAAATTAGATATTTATTTTCAATCGTGCTCATTCATGCAGTGAAATAAATAAATATGGTACGTTCGATGATCCAAAGGGCAATATGGTACACCAATAGATGGTAATAGACTCATTCAATGTAATCTTTGTGGAAAGAAACTCGGGAGGTATCACACGATTAAAGGAGCATCTGCTCATGTAAAGGAGAGACAAGAGGGTGTCCCACTGCACCTGTGGAGGTGAGAAAATATCAAAGCCGATTTACAAGCGAAAGGAAAGAAAAAAGTGAGGCCGATCGTGATAGAGAAATGTATGAGAGAATCAGAGGCCGGGATCCATTGAAGATGAGGATGAGGATGAGCGGATGGCAAGAGCTATGAGAGAGAGTGCTAGGGAAGCACATCATGGCGAGATCGGGAAGAAGCCGATTATCGGCCGGTCGAGTTGAGGGCCCATCCATGCCTCTGGGTGGTGGATCTAGTCTTAGGCCACATGTTGATGTTGATGAGGATGTTGAGCGGTATCCGGGTTGCGTGAGGCGACATCTGGGAGGGATTATAGGGCCGTCTACTGAAGGTACTCACCCCATGGATCCATTCATGTATCGCACCGAAAGCTCCAAACAAACCAAATTGAGTGCGATGTCACTTGCAAAATGGGGAAGAAGCTTGGAAAATCCATTGCCAAGTTTTTATATACAACCACATTCGAGCCAAGTAGCGGACTCGTACTTTAAAAGCATGATAGATACAAGTGCGAGTTGGTCCAGAGTTAAAAAGCCTTCTCCATATGAGATATCCTGGGCCCTTACTAATGATGAGTACGATGAGATAACCGCCACGTCTGAGCTTTGAGGATGTATGGGATGAGAGAGGTTGTACAATTATGTGCGATGGATGGACTGGTCCCACAAAGAAGAGCTTGATAAACTTTTTGGTTTACAGCGATGCCGGGACAGTATTTTTGAAATCAGTTGATGCTTCAAGGCACGTAAAGACTGCTGACTACCTCTTTAAACTAATGGATATGGTAGTTGATGAGGTTGGAGAGCAGCGAGTTGTGCAGGTGGTAACAGACAATGCGGCAAACTACAAAGCCGCTGGATTAAAACTAATGGCGAAGAGACGCCACCAGATCGACCCCGTGCCCTTGAGGATTTAGGGAAAAGAAGCAAGGCACAGGAAACTATTCAAAAGGGAAGAACGATTACTTCCTACCTGTACAACAGTGACAAGCTGGTAAATTTAATGAGAGCCTTCACGAACAATGAGTTGCTCCGACCTGCGATTACACGTTTTGCAACACAGTTCTTAGCCCTACAGAGTTTGGCTAGATATAGGCGTGAGCTGAAAAGCATGGTGTCGTCGGAAGAATGGAATCAATATGAAATAGGACTCCCACGAGCAAAGAGACTAGCTTGCACTGAAGTTGCTGACCTGATCTACAGCACGCAGTTTTGGGCAGATGTAGACCACTTGATCGCCGTCACTACCCCGTTGGTCCAAGTTTTGAGATTGGTTGATGGTGATGACAAACCAACGATGGGGTACGTTTATGAGTCAATGGATAAGGCAAAATTGGCTATAAAAACCAAATGCCCTACAAAGTATAAACGATACTGGGCGATTATCGACAAGAGGTGGGATGCACAATTTCACCAGTACTTGCATGCAGCAGGTATAACATGTTGCACAATTATGTAGTGATTTTTTTTTATTTATTCATTATTTTCACATACTGATGAAATTACTCATATTTGATGTGTAGCACATTACTTGAATCCAGCCTTTCAGTATACGCGACGCTTCGAGCTGAGCGACACTGATGAAGTGTATACTGGTTTGCTCAATGTAATCCAAAGAATGCTCCCTGAGTTGGCGGACCAAGGCCAAGCGATAAGAGATGTGAGTGATCATAGTATAATACCTTATAAGTAATAAGTCAAATGTCATGTGATATAATCATCTATTTATTGATATGTGCCTTCGTGTTTCATCTTTATAGATTGACATGTTTCATGAGAGACATGGGTCATTTGGGACCCGTTAGGCGCAATCCCAAATTAAACATGACAAACCCGATTGGTGGATGCACTATGGAGGTGAGGTCCGATATTGAGGCGGGTGGCAATGAGGGTATTATGCATGCGTGTTCCTCGTCAGCTAGCGGAATTGGAGCACTTTCTCTCTCATTCATACAAAGACAAGGAATAGACTAACTATGGACCGATTGGAAAAGTTAGTCTACTGCCACTACAACATGAGATTAAGGGTTAGGAATATACAGAGAACCAACCGTGGTAAGCAATTACATTAAGTCTTAGATCCTCAATTATATAAAGTCTTACTTACATATTATACTAATTCATCTATCATATTCTACCTTGCAGACGGTGATTATTTTGATCCCATCCAGTTGGATTATATATTCGAAGAGGATGACCCTTTGAATGAATGGATTGAAGAGAGAGAAGAGCCAGTCTTGGATAGTGAGAGCACTGAATGGCTGGACAAAGCTGAAAGAGTAGCGGAGCAACAGGCTTCCCAACCACCGAGGCGGAAAAGAAGATTGAATCGTCGTTCAGTGGCTGGATCTGATGACGAAACGCAGCCCGGTAGTGATGATGGGAGTGGTGGGGATGATGGTGGAGGACATGATGGTGGAGGGGACGTTGGCACTAGTGGTGGAGGGGAGGAAGCTGGTACCTCTGATCCTAATAGAGATATGGCGGCATGGGACGATAACTCGACGCCATTAACACAGTTCGACACTCCTACATTTAGAATGGGAGGGGTTGAAGGAAGAGGAGCGTCGGGATCATATCAAACACCACCACCACCACCACAAGATGATACAGATATGGGTTATATGACTTCTAGCTTCGGGGGATTCAGTTTGCAAAATACCGAAGACTCAGCAACTAGTAACCCATACTACCAGCCACACCAAACCTATTCGGTGCCATATGACTTCGTTGGTCGATTTTTGGAGGTCCGTCCTTACGCATTACTCGATCCTCGGCCTAAGGGGGCACATATAATCATGGGTATCAAGATGGGCAACATTATAGGCAAAGGCCGGGAACCTCGGCGCCGATGATGATGAGGGCCAAGAACCACCACGAAATTCAATGTGGCTCTAAAGTAAATTTTTCATGTACAATTAAAATTTATTTTATCAATATAGCTATTATTTTTGAAATATTGTTACAAATGTGATCTTAAGACAAAATAAATTACAAAATAGGCATCTTCTTCGATGGATCAAATTATCGTCAAATCTGATACCGATACGATCGGACAATACGATTTATCGGTATCGGAGGTGGACGATACTTATATTAAATGTACCATATCGCCCATTTATATGCCTAATACCCCACAAATTCAATGTATCGTCTTAAGATAACATCGTTCTTTGTTAGATACCGGTTTTCCTCTAAATAATGCATCAAATAAGTCAAAAATAAAAGCAAAAATAGTTAAAATAAATAAATATAATTTTTGGGATTTTTTGGGATTTTTTGGGGATTTTTTTGGATTTTTCGGGGAAAAAACCGGATTTTTCAATGTATCAAACCGATACATTCAATGTATCGCCGATACATTGAATGTATCGGACGATACCCGGTACGTATCGTCCGAGAGGTCCGGACGATACGTACCGGAAAACCGGTATTTTGACCCTTGAAGGAGTCGCCCTTACTGAAAATGAATAAATAAGGCTGGTGTTACTGCCACATCATTTTTTGTTAGCAAAGTAAAAAATCTGTTGACTGCTTTGAATCAGATGGTGGAGATTGTTTTTCATCTCACTCTTCTACACAATAGATCTTGAAATCATGGGTCTTCAATCAGATGATCAGATGTTGATCCCTCATGGCGCACATCTAAAAAAGTGAACGTGAACCACGCTTGATGGTGCGCCATGCATGAGTCAAAATCCCGGTTTTCCGGTACATATCGTCCAGCTCCAAAACATATACATATCAGTTTCGGACGATACATTGGTATGTATCGTCTGATACATAGCAATATATATGTATTTGTATGGTACGATACATTCAATGCATCATACCGGACGGTTCCGATACCGGTGCGTATCGGACGATACGTACCGTTATCGTCCGAGATTTTGACCCACGGTGCCATGATCACATCTACTTTTTGAGATCTGGGTCTCACGTGTAATCAACATCTGACTTCTGATGGTATGCTCATGATGTCCAGATCTTTCGTGTGGAAATATGGAATGAAAAACGATTTCACCATCTGATTCAAAGCACTCACACCTTTTTACTTCGACTAAGTGGGGTGGCTCTAACATAAAGTGTTGTGGCAGGAACTCCAGCCTAAATAAATGAAACACCAGAAACCATTCAGGTTCTTGAAATTAAGTGTACCAATTGTCTGATACCTCACAATATCAATATCAGAGCCTAGCAGTACAAATCTGTACTGGTTTGTGTATTTGGGGATACCAATTGATATGGCCCATTTTCACATCATATCGTTTGATAGAGACATATGCGAGGTTCGTTTATCAGCATTTCAGCTGAGTGATTCAGTATTCTGTACCTTGAATCAGATTTCAGGTTAATTATTTTCTACTCTTATTTTTACAGGGCATTCGGTTTCTTTTGGGTACAACGGAAACCTGCCACTCAGATACCCAACTCATTCCCCCCAAATCCAGTTTGAGAGCAGTGCCATCCCCCCACAGAGCCAATTGATCAGCTCATCCCACCAAACCCAGATCCCAAGAAACGATAGCCTGATTGGGCTGGCTCTATGCCCACCTCAATTAGCTAGCGATGGATTCCATGCAGCGGTCCAACCTAGCCGTCCATCAGAGCTTAATAATCCCTATGACGATTATATCTCTGAGGAAGAGATCCACATGAGAAGTCATGAAATGCTTCAAAACGAAGAGATGCAACACTTGCTTCGCTTTGTCAACATGGGTGGCAGTTCCTTCAATGGAACCGTAGATGGGTTCCATTTTGCGCCATCACCGTTACTAAACTTCAACTTTGGTGACGATCACATCCGTTCATCAGGAAAAGCTGTTGTGGGATGGCTCAAGCTTAAGGCAGCTCTTAGATGGGGCATTTTTATTAGGAAGAAAGCAGCTGAAAAGCGAGCGCAACTTGTTGAATTGGATTATTAGCAGATTGGGTTAGAAGACAGCAGCCGAAGAAAAGAGAGCAACTTGTTGAGAACTCTGATCAAGCTCGGATTCTTCAGATACCGCGAGAAGATGGAAAAGATCTCTTTGTACCATTCTTGCATGTACAGTAAGATTCTCCCTTGTTTTAATCCTTGTTTTATCCATTAATGTTTTGATTGTGGTTGTATTTTTGTTCTCTCAGTAAAAATATAATATTACTGATCATACTAGAAAAAGAAAGATAATGTTTTTATATGCATTTTGGTTTTGTGAACACTGGCCAGTTGTCTTGGTTGTAATTAAAAGTTTCCATCTCTTAGGATTTGATAATGAAAAACTCCTCGTGGGCTTCCAAGGGGTAATCATTTGAGGGGGCCCGAAAGAAACCCTGTTAGTTTATTGGAAGGTTATATTTATACTATTCGTTGTTGGGCATTTAAGCTTTTATTGACGAGTTCCGAAGTTGTTGCTTGAGACACATACTTTTAGTTCTTAGTCCTAAGCAGTCCTGAGGAACTCAAATGGTCCAGTGGTGGGGCTGCTAGGTCTGGCTGTCCGTTCTGATGCTCAACTATGAAGTGTCTCAGGACTGCTTAGTTGGACCACACAGTCCAACCACTGTACCATCTTTATCGTGCCGTTTTTAGTAAACTCTGTTGTTTTTTTTTAATGTTTTCTAGTTATCTATATGGCGGGAAATTCTTTTAGAAAAGACGAGAAACTTACTGGTGTTACCTCTCAAATCTAATGCAGTTATTTTGTACCTATTACTCTAGGTCAGGAGAAATAGCAATGTAAAAAAGGTGATCCAACTGTTGATCTCAGCATTTTTTTACCCTTATCACTCTAAATCTGTAAGTGTTCAAATAATATTATATTTTGTTACTTGATCTTGCATTGTGCACCATTTTCTGCGTCTTTCTTTCCCTGGGAACAGTAAATGGATCCCTTTATTTATTTTATTTTATTTTATTTAAATTGTTAATTATTTTGAAAAAATTTCTCGTGTGTAGGTTTTTTTTAGATTAAAAAGCGTAAACCATCAGTGGGCCTGCGGTCTGACCGGGTTGCACAGGAACGGAGCCTTGAGCGGTCCGGTCAGCAGTTTGGTTTTTATGAGATTGCTATGAACCATATCTAAGGGGGAGCAATTACTAGTTCACAGTAAGTAGGTCCTTGCACAGATTTTCAAAAAACAGACTTGGTAGTCTAGGAAACTAAGTCATGTAAACGCTCAGGAACTGTCTGCTTTGAAGGCCGTGATCTAAGTATCTTTGTTGTAGAATATTGGCACTAAAAATGATCTCGATCTCGATCTCTATCTTATGATTTAATGCAATCAACCGTTGAATCAAATGATGGCTTTTGACAATGTTGAATTGTATGATGGAAATCACGTTTCATATCATTCTTTTGCAAAAGAGATATTTAGATCATGATCTTTTAAATCAGATGCCTTATATGGTGATTCTACATGGACATCCTCAAAAATGATTATGATCATGAGCGCACCATGTGAAGGGGTTCTCTGGTTATTTTGGGATGTGTGCCACATAGAATCAACATCTCGTAGTCCGATAGTTGAGCCATGATTTGAAGATCAGTTTTGTGGAAGATTGGGCCGAAAAATGATCTCCATCGCTTTATTTAAGGTAAGTAATTAAGAGTTTGGGTGCATGTATTTATGAAGACTAAGGTTGCGTATGGCATAACTCTTTGGTAGCTTCTGTCATAGCAGAGTTTACCTGTTGTAGCAGGTTCCTATCCTCTTTGCTAACATCCTGCTACATGTTTTAGTAGATACCCCTTCTCCTTGATAACGCATTGCATAGCAAGATTTTTTCCAAGATTTGCCTCTTTCACAGTTCTACCCTCCTCTCTACTCACTCCTTGCTAGAGCAAGGCTACTGTTAGAGCAAGTAAATCCTCCTTTGTAGGGAGTTAGAAAAGAAAACGAGAACCAACTAAAGTAAGTGAACTCTGTTGTAGCAGGGGCTAGTAAAGAGTCATACCATACGTAGCCTAAATCTTAAGGTAATAATCTCTATTGCCGAAAAATGATCTCCATCCCATGGTTACGGAGACTAAGTGTAATAGTTCCACATCGGATAGGAAAAAGTCCTGACCTGAGCTATATGTGGTTGCGGACACTACATGTCATGACGCGTTTTGGGTGGGGACTTAAAGCTCATACTAGAAACAAAACTGGGGTGGGGACCTAAGCCTAGAATCGGACAATATTGTAGCATGTGGGTCTGAGTCGTCACAGAATGATATCAGAGCCGAGGACGACTCTTCTATAAAGTAAGAGGATTGTAATAGTCCCACATCGGATAAGGAAAAGTCCTGACCTTGGGCTATATGTGATTGTGAACGTTACATGTCATGACGCGTTTTGGGTGTGGACTTAAGCCCATGCTAGAAACAAAAATGCAGTGGAGACCTAAGACCGAAACTGGACAATATTGTGGTATGTAGGTCTGTGCCATCACACTAAGGCTGCATATGACATCGCTCTCTGCTAGCTCCTGACATAGCAGAGTTCTCTTGCTTTAGCAGGTTCTCATCCTCTTTGCTAGAGCAAGTAGTAGGACTCCTTGATAACTTCTTGCATAGCAAGATTTACTTGTTCAGCAGTTTTATCTTCCCCTCTACTCACTCTTTGCTAGAGCTGATTTTATTTGCTTTGATAGGGAGTTAGTAGAGAGTAGAGAGGTTGCTGCTAGAAGAGATAAATCCTCCTTTGTAGGGAGTTAGAAAAGAGAATGGGAACCAAGTAAAGCATATGAACCCTATTGTTGCAAAGATTAGCAAAGAGCTATGTCATTCTCAACCTAAATCTTAAAGTTGTAAATACCAGTTTGGGTGCTTGTATTTAGAACGAAGGATCTAGTCTTCATAATTAGGGTTTTTGCATGTTAAAACTATGATTGCCTTGAATCGAGGGATGGAGATCAAACCACAAATGAGAAGGGCTTCTCAAGTCACTTTTAGGGATCTGTGTAAGGGAAACTGAAATTTTGATTTATGAATACCATAGTATTCTCAATAAGATTAATAGCTAACACCCTATGGTTGGCATACTTATCATAGCATTGGCTACGATGATGCCACGTACGACCAAACCCTCACGCGATAACACCTGCTTTGTTTGAAAATGACTGAACTGAAGGCTTGTCTTCATCACCCTACACGAACCGTTTCCTGAGGCTTTTGTTTCATCTCTTCTTTTTGTCGCACTTACCTTTTTGTCTCATCACCCTACGCAAACCTTTTTATTTCGTTTACGCTTTTGGGTTGCCTTTATTTTCAGCCTAAAATTTTTCCTTCCCAACCTGGGTTTCACGTGCTGATTGATTGCTTTATTTTCGTCCTAATCTTTTACATAATAGATCTTACATATCTTGATTTTATCATTAGATGATAAGATTTTCATTTTCTTTAAGAGTAAAAGTGATCGGAGAATCATTTTGGATATATGCTCATAATCATGTTCATTTTTTGGGATTTGTTTTAAGTGAAACTAAAATATGACCATTTGATGATAAGCCCATGATCCTAAAATATATTGCCGAGATATAATTTTTATCATCTAACTCAAATAAATCAACTATCCAAACACATAAAAACTCAGGTTGAGAAGGAAGAATCTTGAATTTTAAATACAAATACCCTTTCGATAGCCCTTCACGTCCTCTACCATAGTACTATTTAAGTATTTATACTTAAAAAAGGGCAATGGACAGGTTCAACTGGTGATAAGTGATAGCACTCGAATCCTCTGTAAATTTGGCGCCGAAATTATAGCCTTTAATTGGATAGACTCCGATGGCCATTTAGTTATCAAATCCAAAGCCCTTTAATATGTGATTACTCCCTTCATTTTTGATGCACCTTTAAAGAAGGGAGAAGTGCACTATTTACAGAGGGTGAAGAACGTGTGGAAAATGGGGTTTAGGGTTTTAGAGTTTTTTTTTAGCAAAGAAAAGGAAAGATGTATTGACGTGATAAACAAAAAGTAAAACCCTAAACCCTCAAGTGAACTCCCCAGATTAATCCAAAGCGAGTTAGCTTGCTATTCATTGATGAGTAGTGAAATATAATGATATTTTACCCCTAAAAATTTATATTTAACCACTCGATGAAAACTATTTAATATGTTTTATATAATTTTAGTGATCTATAGGTCTGAAGATGTGTTGAGCATAAAATAATCCAAGAGTTCAGAATAAAACGTCAAATTCGTGCTATCTTGGATCATCCAGAACTTATCTCGACTTGAAGCTTAATTTTGACCTTTAAAACATTAGATTCACGAAATAGTTAAAATACCAAAATTGTAGAGCTCGTCATCTTCTTTCCAACGCCACAAGAATCGCCTCAATCCGACTTCGGGATAAAAGGTTATTACCAAAATACTGAGTCTATATTGAAGAGTTTACCAACAGATTTTACGAAAATCTGGGAAGGTCGATCGATTGACCAACAGACTCGATCAATCGACACTCACACCGAATCTTTATATTTTTAAAGCTCAAAATTGGGGGAAAAAGTTAGGTTTCGAAATTAGACCCTATTTAAGAAAAAATTAGAGTTAGGGTCGAGGAGTCTCTCCCTTTAGGGAGCCTCTTATTTTCCTTAGCATTTTTAGTTTATTTCAGTTTTTTCCTTTTATTTTCAAGCATTGTTCTTTCTATTTACTAGTTTTAGGTCCTAGATTAGTTTATTTTTTGCATTCAAGAAAGGATTGTACGCATTAGATTAAAGCTTTGGTAGATTTTTATAGATCATTCCTTACGGTATTTTAATGTCATTTTTAATTTCTGTATTTATTGAGTTTTTTATTTCAATTATGTGTGGCTAGTTTCATTAGGAATGAGGATCTAATGAACCCCATCCGAGGGAGTCATTTATATTAATACAAATCAGTGATTGAAATGTCAGATGCTTTTAAGAGCCCTAATGTTATTATTGACATGAATATGATCTGATTGTGGTATGAAATCTAGGAGCTAATCATACCTTATGATCTCAGCATTGCAATGATGATTTTATCCTAATTATCACTTATCTCAGGGTTAGGTTCTACTACTATCTGAGGAGTGAGTGTTAATCATACACTCATAATATGTTGTTAATCATACATCTCCATGATCTTAGATCGGCAGTGTGACTTTATCCAAGGTATAAATTCTTATTACTATCTGAGGTGTAAGTGTTAATCACACACTCATGAAAGGTTAATCATACCTCTCCATGATCTTAGATTGGTAAGTGTAGAGTTTACCCTAGAGATTGGGTTATAAATGTTGTCCGAGGTGTGAGTGCTAATCATACACTCATGGGATGTTAATCACACATCTCCGTGATCTTAGATCCACAAGTTAGAACTCAGGTGTGTTCAGGGCCGATGCTCCTTCATAAATATCTTATAAGGATCTCATATCTTAAGCCACAGATTTGTATTATGTAAATAATAAACCTACGATGGGAGGATTCAGCATCCCAATCCTTATCTTTTATTATTTGTTTAAATTTCCAGTTACTGCCTAGTCTTTATCTCATCTGCCAAACTCTCAGAATCATAAAATTAATTTAAATAATGTGTTAGATCTTTGGTAATTCTTTTGGTTAATTGCTATCTCCTCTATTAAATTTTCTAACCAATCCTCGTGGGAACGATCTCGTACTCTGCACCCACTGACTGCATCACGATTCGTGCACTTGCGAGTACAATAGAATTTTCACAACAAATTTTTGGCACCGTTACCAGGAATTGGGCGTAGAAAATTTAAAATTTTTATGAAATAGAAAATTAATTTTTAGACATTTCTATAAATTTAAATCAGTATTTTCATTAGTTCCAAAAAAAAAAAAAAAGTGAAAACTTTTGAGTATCGATCGATCGACCTAAACCCTCGATCGATCGAACCAATAAAAAAAAAAGAAAATTTGAAAAATTTTGAGGTCAAATCAATCGACCCGAAAAAAAAAATAAAAAAAATCTGAAAATCTCTCCACCAACCATAATCTTCGGGCTTTTAGAATTTCTAAATTCGAAATAAAAAAATTTAAAATTTTAAAAATAAAAAAATTTGAAAAAAATTAAAATTTTGAAATTTGAATTTTTGAATTCGAAATTTGAATTTTTAAATTATAACTTTTGAAATTTGAATTGTTTGAAATTTTGGATTTGAAGGATTTATTTTTTTTAGGATTGGTAGGATTTTTTAGGATTTCTAGTTTTGGATCTTTAAGATTTTTTTAGGATCTTTAAGTTTTTTTTTTTTTAGGATCTTTAGTTTATTGCCTTTTCAGGATTTGAATTTGAATTTACATTTTGATTTTGAATTTGAATTTAACTTTTGAATTTGAATTTTGAATCTGAATCTGAATTTAAATTTAAATTTTGAATTTTGAATTCGAATTTCAAAAAAAAAAAAATTCAAATTTGACTTTTTAAATTTAAAAAAATAATAATAATAAATTTAAATTTTAAAATTCAAAATTTGAAATTCAAAATAAATAAATAAATAAAAAGTTCGATCAATCGATGTGTGTTGTCGATCAATCGATTTTGAAAAAAATAAAAGAAAAAAAATCAAAAATTTAAATTTTAAAGTTCAAAATTTGAAATTCGAATTTAAAAAAATAATAAAAAATAATAAATAAAAGTTCGATCAATTGGCGTGTGTTGGACAATCAATCGATTTTGAATAAAATAAATAAAAAGTTCGATCAATCGACGTGTGTTGTCGATCAATCGATTTTGAAAAAAATAAAAGAAAAAAAAAAATTAAGTTCAAAATTTGAAATTTGAAATTTGAAATTTGAAATTTGAAAAAAAAAAAAAAAAAAAGTTCGATCAATCGACGCGTGTTGTCGATTAATCGATTTTGAAAAAAAAAAATCAAAATTAAATAATTCAAAGTTTCAAAATTTCAAATTTTCAAAAGTCTATTTTTTCGATTGATCGAGTAAACCATTTGATCAATCGAATCTGAAAAAAATAAAAAAATAAATAAATTTGGTGTTGTTGGTGAAATCATGTCAATGCATGGATTCAATCTAGAATCATGTGCTATTTGTAAAAATTCAATGCGCATTACACTTATGTGTCCCTTGAACAACTCAAATTATTACTCTGAACAAGTCCAGCCAAATCCTATTTGGAACACTCATGACTGGCAGAGTCAATCTAATGACATGTGAGAGTTTAATCAACCTCCAATGTGTGATACAATGTCTTACTCTGATCAAAGTTACTAGCAAAGTCAACTCAATGGCATGTGTGAGTTTAATCAACCTCTAATCTGTGATATAATGCCTAACGATAATCAAAGTTCTTATCCCAACTTTCCTTATGACTTTTCACAGCAAACTCAATACTTTTAAGATACAAAATCATATGAACCAACCTAAAATTCTTCTTACTCCTTAAAATATTTAAAGAGTTTAGTGTACACCAATACTCAAAGAATTTCTAGAATACAATATCAAGTTAGTAAGATGATCGAGTACTTACAAATAAAAGATAAAATAGAGGAGTCTCTTACCAATCGAAATGAAGAGGACCCCTCTAATTTCGTTCAGAAATATGAGGATGACCAATTGATCACTATGCTTGAGAATGATATAACGAGCGTTGAGGTAATGCAAGTGCGAGTAAAAGAGGAAATGAAATGAAACGATACTTATGTCGAAGAGAGAATTGAGAATCAAATTGAGATGAGAAAGAAAGAAAATTGCACCCTTACAACACCTGATAAGGGAGACATAACTTTTTTCGATGAGTGTGAATTCGGTTTAGAGGAGAAAGAGAAATTTCAAATCTGTTGCCCATTCATTGAATACATAGATAATTAACATAATGTCGAAAAAAGGTTAATGGGTTTGAATCTGGAGTGCGATTTTGAGAATATCAAGTACATGATAGAGATTGAAAGGTTAGAGAGAGACTATATTGGTGAAACGTGGGCAAAGCATGAGATTGTAGCCAAGTCTTTGATAAGAGAAATGCAGGGATTATTAAACAAATCAATGATCATTCTTAAAAAAAAATTTATGATGATTTGGGATCCTGGTGGACTTGGAATGAGTTTACACTTTGTAGATTAACTTCACAATTTTTCTTTTAAAAATAAATAAATAAATAAAAATATATATAATAAATAATAAATAATAAAATGCTTAGATACACTTATTTTTATGATTGATTATAGTTTTGATAGTATTATTCGAGTAAGCATTTTGTTAGTTTTGATAATCTCCTCACTATTGTTGACATTTTTTCATGTGAAGAGGACTCTTGGATATATTGGTATATTTTCATGTAGGTTTGGGGAAGGATTTTTCCTATCTCTCATCTTTTCATGTGCTATCACGAGCCTCAAATCATTACTCCAGATATGTTTTCTCAGTTTAATCTAATATTTTATTTATTGCCAACAATGAGGACATTGTTTTGTTTAGGTTTGGGGGTATAGTTAGTGTGATTTTATTTTATTTTATACCCCAAAAACCATAAATATATATATATATAGTTTAGAGTCATCACACATGTGATTTTGCGATAGTTTTCAAACTTTAGTTAATGATGCATGTGAATTTGATTTTGGCAATATCGATGCCATATTTTGATTACTTGTATCTAGGATGATGAAATTTAATGTAATAATTTGAGGATAGTCCTGAAATTCATGCCTAGATATTTTGTGCACATATATCATGTTTAAGATCTAGAAATCGAGGAACTATTTTGAACTTTGAATCCTAGGTTCTTAGTGGAGATTAAATCCAAGTGAGCTTTAGAGCTAATTTCCCGTCCTTGATGAGAGTTTACATAAATTCGGATTTATCCTTGAATACGAATTATTTTTCTATAATCTCATACATTTTGTTTTGACTTGTGACTTTGCATGAAATTAAATTCATATCATTGTGCTAAAACATATCATATGTTTGCTCAAGACAAATAGACAAAGTTACCATCTTTTAAGGATAAGATTGAAGGCTATTTTTGGCTCGTTTATGCTTAAAATGCCTCACCTCATATAAATTTATCCTTCTAGTATCCCTTTGAGCTTATTGAAAAATTTACCTTTATACATTCTTTGATAAGTCACGTTAACCTTTAACCATTCACAATTTTTGAAAATTCAGCTTTACCTTTTTTATTTCTGAGAAATTAGGAACAATGGATGAGAGTGAACGAAAAGAGAGTAAGTGGAGAGATACCAAGTTGTGGTGTTTACTGACAGTGTATGGAAAAAATATAAAAAAAAAGGGGGAAGAAAAAAAAAATTAAAAAAAGAATAAAAAATATGAGGTGCTTTAAGAAAATAAAATTCAAAAGAAGAAAAATGAGTGAGAAAAGAAAAGAAAATTGAGAAAAGAAAAAAATAGTGAGAGATTAGAAAAGAAAAAGAAGATAAATAGAAAAATCAGAAGTTGGTTCATTTTTCAATTTCTCAAAAATTTTGAACCCCAATTTTCCTTTCATTCTTACTCTTACCCGAGCCCCATTACAACCTTATAAAAGACCTTTACGATCCAAACTTACATTGGTAACTGCCTTATGAAGAGTAAATATGTGATACCTATGACACTTGATATGACAGGCATAGGATATACAAGTATTTTTCTATGAAATTCTCTTTTATTCATTGATTATGTCGCATTTCTTCTATCATGTGAGACCTTTTTGTTTGCTTTGTATTGATCTATCATCGGAGTGATCATATTTCGAGAGTATACCTAAAGTGAGGATTAAGTCGAGACATGAGATCTGATGATTTACTATTTAAATTGGTTCCGAGATGGATGAATCTTGATTTAGGTATGCACACACTTCACGTGTAAGCATGAATGGATGAGTTATCTAACGATTTGAGCATTAGACTAATTTAAATGGATATTAGTATGATTAGTACAACATTGTTATTTGAAATTGAGAATTTGCATGTTGAATTGATTAATGATTTTGAGTTTTGAAGTTAAATATATATGAAAATCATGTTTTGAAAATTCAACTTTATCGATGGTTTCAAAAATGTGTTGAAGTTTGTGGGTAACTTCACTGAAAACCCTCAGGAGACAAAACTCATCCACTATTGATCACCTAGGGGTTTAAAGGCTTATTGTATACGCTAAATGCAGTCGTACTCCATACGAAAGTGACATTCTTTACTTTTCTTAGGTTGTTAGTTTATTTTTAAGTTTTATTTATTTTCTTCTTTGCTCGAGGACTAGCAAAGTATAGGTTTGGGGGTGTGATAAGTAGTGAAATATGATAATATTTCACCCCTAAAGACCTATATTTAGCCACTCGATGGAAGCTATTTAATATGTTTTATGTAGTTTTAGTGATTTACAGGTCTGGAGATGTATTGAGCATAAAATAACCCAAGAGTTTAGAATATAACGTCAAATTCGTGCTATCTTGGATCATCAAGAACTTATTCTGACTTGAAGCTTAATTTTGACCTTTAAAATATCGATTCACAAAATAATTAAAACACCAAAGTTGTAGAGCTCGTCGTCTTCTTTCCAACGCCACAAGAATCGCTTCAATCCGACTTCGAGATAAAAAGTTATGACCAAAATACTAAAGCTATGTCTGTTGAAGAGTTAGATTGAGTTTCACGGAAATCTGGGAAGGTCGATCGATCGATCAACAGACTCGATCAATCGACACTCACACCGAATCTTTATGTTTTTAAAGCTCAAAATTGGAGGGAAAAAGTTAGGTTTCGAAATTATACCCTATTTAAGGAAAAATTAGAGTTAGGGTATGAGTCTCTCCCTTTGGGGAGCCTCTTATTTTTCTTAGCATTTTTAGCTTCTTTCAATTTTTCTCTTTTATTTTCAAGCATTGTTCTTTCCATTTACTAGTTTTAGGTCCTAGATTAGTTTATTTTTTGTATTCAAAAAAGGATTGTACGCATTGGATTAAAACGTTGGTGAATTTTTGTGGATCATTCCTTACGGTATTTTAATGTCATTTTAAATTTCTTCATTTATTGAGTCATTTATTTCAATTATGTGTGGCTAGTTTTATTAGAGATAAGGATCTAATAAACCACATCCGATGGAGCCATTTATATTAATACAAATATGTGATTGAGATATCAGATGCTTTTAAGGGCCCTAATATTGTTATTAAAAATAGTGAAATCTGATTTCAATCTGAGATCTAGGAGCTAATCATGCCCTATAATTTCAGATCTGTAATAATGATTTTATCCTAATTATTATCCATCTCGGGGTGAAGTTTTATTGTCATATGAGGTGTGAGTGTTAATCATACACTCATGGAGTGTTAATCATACATCTCCTTGATCTCGGATTGATGATGTGACTTTATCTCAGTGGTGAGTTCCAATCACTATCTGAGGTGTGAGTGTTAATCATACATTTCCTTGATCTCAGATCGTATTTTAAAAATTACCTAGAGATTGAGTTCTGAGTATTGTTCGAGGTGTGAGTGTTAATCATACATTCATAAGATGCTTATCATATATCTCCGTGATCTCAGATCTATACTTTAGAACTCACGTGTCTTTGGGGCGGTGCTTCTTTTTAGATATCTGTTAAAGATCTCACATCTCAATCCACATATTTGTATTGCACAAATGATAAACCTAAGATGGGAGGAATTAGTATCTCAATCCTTATCTTTTATAATCTGTTAAATTTCATTTAGTGGTTAGTATTTATCTCATCCTTTAAATTCTTACGTTTTTAATTTAGAGGATACTGTGATAGATTTGTGGTAATTCTTCTGATTAATTGCTATTTCTAATTTTAAATTTTCTAACCAATCCTCATGGGAATGATCTCGTACTCTGCACCCACTGACTACATTACGATTCGTGCGCTTGCGAGTAAAACACATTTAAAATCACAACATCCATCATCTTTATGGTGATATTTTACTTTTACTTTTCTATTTTTATTTTTATTTTCATTTTTCAATTGTAGAATCTTTTCGCTTTTTAAGCATTATAATAAGGAAGGAATTTTATTGTCAAACAAGAGTATTTTATTTTATTTTTACCGTTTCCCTTATATCGCATTTTTACATAACTGACCAGCTTGAAGCCACCGATCCACCTCAAGCTAGCAACAAAAGCAAGGGTCAAAATTTCGGCCGAGATGACCGAAATTTCAGCCAAAATTATCGGTTTCGGTCCCCACCGAAATGATAATTTAGACCGAAATTTCAATCCAAATTTGTATGAGACCCAAAATTTCTATCGAATTTTCGGCCAAAATTTTACCCGATATTTTGATTCTTCGTCAAAAGTTTAGCTACCCCTTCTTTTACCTTTATTAAATCCAAAGCAAGTAGCTTTTCCTCATTCCGAAAAGGTTCATATTTTTTTTAGAATGAAAGATAGAAAAGAGGGAAAGAGCGAGCATTAGGGGAAACATCCCTTTAATACTTGTAAGGGTACACGTAACAACATGGTGTGAAACCCTCATTTTCGATGAGGGAAGAAAAGAGGAGAAGAATCAAAAAAAGATTCGTAACGCTCAATTTATTGATCATCATTGCTAACTTAATGAACCTTTATCGCTAACTTAAGTAATTTTCGTTGCTAACTTAAGGAATCTCCATCCCTAACTTAAGAAATTTCTATCGCTGACTTAATGACCCTCCTTCACTAACTTAATGATGATCGCTAGCAAAAATTATCACCGATGCTCTTAAAATGTGTTGCCCTCGATGGCATTAGAAAAGCTTTCTCTCATTTCTGCAGGGTTTCCTTTATCGCCAGAGTATCTATCTTGATTCTCTCCGAAAAATTTTGGTTTTCCAGACACCAATGCTTTGAGTGCTTTCTAATGTTTTACTTGAGTCCTCCAAGGTATTAGAAAAGTCCTTTTTTTTTTAACTTTTATAATATAAACTATTTTCAAACAAAATGTGTCGCCCCTCGGTCTTCACACTCGTATGGAAGCAAAATGTAAACTAAAATAGTAAAAGGTGAATAAACCTAGGTTTTATCGCCCTTCATATAACCCTAAGTGAATTTTGGTCATTCTAGATTTTTTGTGCGACGGCTCGGCTTCAAGCTGATCGGTTATGTAAAAGGTAAAACTAGCTAGAGAACCACTATTGGAAAAGGTGAATCTGGTAAGACTGATCCTATAAATTTTCCTTCTTTCTATATTAAGTTGAGTATGGTCACTTTCTTGTGGGATTAAACTGGGCTTTGATTTAGTAGCTTTAAGTTTAGTTCCCACAAAATTGGTGCTCATGCCTATGAACCATAAGAGTGCAATCTATGGCAACTACACTCATCTGATCATCCTAACAGTCCCATACAAGACAATAAAATGATTTGTGAACATCACAACCAAGGTTCAAAATCTCGCATTTCAAATACGATTCAGCCAACTCCAAAATTGTACGTATCGGATGATGCATATTGGTTTTGGACGATACATTGGTATGTATCGGCCGATACATATCAATATATATGGCTCGATGCATTTAATATATCAAACGATCATGTCCAAAACCGATAAATATCGAGGACGATATTTTGAACTATGATCACAAAAGATTGGGTGGGAGTCGTGGAACATTGGACTGTGGTCCTTCCGAACGATCTTGATGATGGGGCATACTTGTACATATTTTGTTAAGCAATGGTGTAAACACGCGGCGCGAGCTGATTGGCAATAAGGCATAACCATGGTTCAAAATATTGTCCCAAATCTATACGTATCATGCAATACATTGGCAATGTATCATACCCCCCTTGTATCGGACTATACAACCAATTTATCGATTGTATCATCCAAATTGAAATTATTGGACAATTATTTCAAATTATCATCCGATCATTTCAATATACTAGATACATTGATTTTTCAAATTATCGAAAATTTCTATAATTTGAAAGTATCAACCAATACGACCAGTAATTTAAAATTATCGGTCGATAATTTAGCCGACACATTGATCAATGCTTCAAAAACTTATCGACTGATACATTCAATATATTGGACGATAAAAACGATACGTATCAGTATGAGGCCAGACTGATAGATACCGAAAAATTGAGATGTTAACTCATGAACCTGACCCATTTTCAAGCTATGGTTAGGGTGTACCACAGGCAGTGGCCTGTTGTTGTTCACCACATGCCCAAAGTTACACAGCAACCTCAAAGATGTTTACCACGCGGTAAAATGATAAACATACTTCAATGGTGTAAGATTAAAAGTCTAACTTTAATAGTATAAGATCATTAAACAACATTCTGATGTTTAAATGTCGGTCAGAGCTATTATCCCAAAAAAAATCTCTATTTTTTTTTCACAAGGGTGACCAAATTTCAAATTATGGAAGAAATTTCATAAGGAAGAATTGCGTTGTACTCTCTTTGAGCATTATTAGAAGAAACTCTTAGAACTAAATCTATCTCAAGAATTCCTTCACAAACCTCTAGTACAGCCTATTCCTTATTTTGTGGAGTTTTGGAGTAGATCATGCTGGCTGAGGCTGTGTTTGCGGTAGCTTTCTGCTCTAGTGCAGAACAGTTTAGTATAAGGTTGTGTTTGGTTGTAAGTGATGGAATCTAAATTGATCTATCAATCTGACCATCTAAAATTAAGCCGAAAGATCTAGGCATATGATCAATCAAAAACAATAAAATTATAATCCATAAATATGCGCACCTTGAGCGTTAGCCATTAATGGTTGGTTGCCGATCTTCAACGATCTTCTCGCGTTCAATATCTCATAGCACAATGGGGATGCTTTCGCCAATAGGGAGGATTGAATTATGTCGAACAATCGTTGGGACCAGGCACCCCTTATATTTATAGCCAAAGAGTCCTTTCCCATTAAGGACTTTAATTTCTAATTATAGTGTGATTAGAAATCACAATCATACCTTAATTAAAAGACTCACTAATTAGTTGTCTATTCTCTTTAAACTCACCGGAATAGCAACTACACATCTCAAGGTTGATCTTATACCATTCACTGGTCAACGGGTTTGACCATAGTGATGGCCACCAAAATAGAAACTTCTAACAGTTTCCCACTTGGCCAAACTATGTCAATAAACTCTGATTATCCAATGTTAGCTAACTTACTTTGAATGGTAAGGCACAATCAATCTCAATCAAAGTCTTTATTATTAGTCCGATCCAATGAGAATTTCAACACAGAATCAATGTAGTCAATATATCATATCATCGATATATGACCGTTCATTAGTTACCGTATTGGAAGTCATCACCGACATGGATTCCAACTAGTATGATTTCACATAGATTGCAAGTTTACAAACTGAATGGTGATTACAAGTAAACTCAATCTATTATTGGTCCTACTTTATTGCCATCTACTGGCACCATATGTTCCAAATTTTATTTGCACAAAAATGAAAAAGCAAATAAATAATCTTTATTTCTGAATCAATTAAACAAATATATTCACTCTCAGATATCCACTCTCAAAGGCTATCAAAATGATCCGTTAATCCCATGCACACAGTATGCTCCGAAAAGAGCTTGAGAGATAAGCCTTTAGTGAGAGGGTCAGCCAACATGAGTGTCGTACTTATCTTTTCAATAGATACAATTTGATTCTGAACTTTCTCCCTTACAACAAGATATTTTAGATCAATATATTTGGAACCCCCACTAGTCTTGTTGTTATTGGAGATAGCTATCGCAGCGGAATTGTCACAAAAGATTCTCAGTGGCCTTAAAATAGTATCAACAACTCGAAGCCCTGAGATAAAATTCCTCAACCATAGCGCCTCACATGTTGCCTCAAAACATGCAACAAATTCGACTTCCATAGTAGACGAAGTAATTAGCGTTTGTTTAACGCTCTTCTAAGATATAGGTCCACCTGCAAGCATAAAAATATAACCCGATGTGGACCTACGGGTGTCCTGACACCCAGCATAGTCAGCATCTGAATAACTAATAACTTCAAGGTTATTCGTTCTTTTGTATGTGAGCATGTGTCCTTTAGTCCCTTATAAATAGCGAAAAACTTTCTTGGCTACTTTCCAATGATCCAAACCAGGATTACATTGGTACCTGCCAAGCATGCCAACTATATACGCTATGTCTGGACGAGTACAGACTTGTGCATACATGAGACTCCCAACTGCCGATGCATAGGGAATTGTCTCCATCTGCTTTCTCTCCAGATCGATTCTGGGACTCTGAAGTAGACTAAATTTATCACCCTTAACAACAGGGGCAACAGTAGCAGAACAATTATGCATGTTAAACCTTTTAAGAACTTTATCAATATAAGCTCTTTGAGACAGTCCCAATATGCCATGGGCTCTATCTCCGATGAATCTCAATTCCTATCACATAGGAAGCTTCACCAAGGTCTTTCATATCAAAACGCTTTGATAAAAAGTTCTTTGTCTCATGTAACATGCTCAAATTGCTACTCGCAAGCAAGATATCATCAATATACAAAACAAGGATGATAAATTTACTCCCACTGATTTTAAGATATATACATTGATCCACAGTATTTTCTTTAAAACTAAAATTTGAAATGACTTCGTAAAATTTTAAGTACCATTGTCGAGATGCATGCTTTAAACTATATATATAGACCTTTTGAGTCTACAAACTAACTGACTCTCCCCCTCAACCTGAAAACCTTCAAGTTGTGTTATAAAGACATCTTCATGCAAGTCGCCATTCAGAAAAGCAGTTTTAACATCCATTTGATGCAATTCTAAGTGAAAATGAGCTACCAATGTCATGACTATCCGAAAAGATTCCTTTCTAGAGACAGGAGAAAATGTCTCTTTATAGTCTATTCCCTCTTTTTGAGTGAAACCTTTAGCGACTAACCTAGCCTTGTATCTTTCTATATTACCTTTGGAGTCTTGCTTGGTTTTAAATATCCATTTACAACCTACAGGCTTAACTCCATCAGGTAACTCACAGAGATCCCAGACCGAGTTATGTTTCATTGATTCCAACTCATCTTTCATGGCTTCGAGCCATTGAGTGGATTTGTCGCTCTTCATGGCTTGACTAAAAGAAACAGGATATGATTCCTTTCCAAAATCAAACTCACTCTCATTGAGATAAACTATATAGTCATTAGAAATGACATGCTTCTTTGCTCTCTCTGATCTACGCAATGGTTGATCATTGGCAATCGCCATGGGAGCAAGAGTCTCCTCAATGTGGGGTGTTTCAATAGGTATAGCCACAGGTGCAGCAACACTTGCTTGAATAACTGGTGTTGGTGTCACATTTTCTTGGATAAAAGGGATAGGAATTATAACTCGATTCTCCTCAAAAGTGATTTTCCTAGGCTCAACACTCCCACTGATCTCACGATCCTCAAAGAAATTTGCATATCTAGTCTCAAAAATCCGGTACGATGAGTGGGGCAATAAAATCGGTAGCCTTTTGATCTATCAGGGTAACCAATGAAATGACAACTTATAGTTTTAGGGTCCAATTTTCCTAATTGTGGGTTGTACACCTTTGCTTCAGCCAAACAGCCCCAAATGTGTAAATATCCTAAAGTCGGTTTTCTTCCTACCCATAGCTCTCATAAGGAGTTTTGGGAACTGCCTTACTAGGAACTCGATTTAGGATATGCACCGCTGTTTTTAAGGCTTCTCCCCACAAGAACATAGGCAACTTAGAGTTGCATAACATGCTTCTCACCATATCCATAAGAGTACGATTTCGTCGCTCAACTATACCGTTCTGTTCAGGTGCTCCCGGCATGGTGTATTGAGTGACAATGTCATGCTCTTGTAGATACAGGGTGAAGGGTCCTGGATTGCGACCTGTTTCAGAGTATCTACCATAGTACTCCCCGCCTCTATCAGATCTCACAATTTTAATCTTCGAATTGAGTTGTAACTCAACTTTGGCTTTATAGATTTTAAACATATCCAGGGCCTCAGATTTCTCATGAATGAGATATATATAACCAAAACGAGAATAGTCATCAGTGAAGGTAATAAAATACTTTTGACCACCAATAGCGGGAGTTAGAAACGGTCCACAAATATCAGTGTGGACTATTTCTAACAAACTCGTACTTCTGATAGCCCCTTTCTTATTAGTCTTTGTGACTTTCCCTTTAACGCAATCAACACAAATATTGAAATCAGAAAAATTGAGCGCATCGATTATATCATCTTTAATTAACCTCTCCATTCTATCCATAGATATATGGCCTAAACGTTTATGCCATAAAATGGAGGAGTTGTCGATTGCTCGTTTTCGTTTCTTACTTATTTTATCATTCACATGCATAGAAACTAAAGATTGGGCGTAAGATAAATCTAAGTTCAACTGATAAAGATTGCCCACTAATGAGCCACCACCCACAATATCGGAATTAAATAATAGAGTAAACATATTATGTCCAAATTTAAATTCAAAACCTAATAAATCCAATTTAGAAATTGAGATAAGGTTTCTAGTAATACTTGGAACATAAATAGTATCAACTAAATCTAAAATGAAACCACTATCTAATATGAGACAGAGAGTCCCAATAGCCTCCACGTCTGCTTCTACTCCATTTCCGAGTTTGATGGTGCGTTCGTCTTTACTTAGCTTCCTGTTTGATCGAAATCCCTGCATTGAATTACTTATGTGAATAGTTGCACCAGAATCTATCCACCAAGTATTGCGTGGAGCATCAACATAAAAGGATTCAAGACACACAAAGGCTAGGTCATTACCTTTCTTAACTAGTCAATCTCTGTATTTCTGACAATTCTTCTTAATGTGTCCCTTCTTCTTACAGAAGTAACACTTGATGCCAGAAGTAGATGTGCTAGCTTCTCTTTGTTTAGTTTTCGGTGGAGGAGCTTTCACGTTCTTTCCTTTATATTGTCCCTATTTGCGCTTGAAAATTTCGTTTCGATGGTCCAAGAGCAGCGTAATGGGCACTTTCAGGTTTTTCAGTCCGAAGTCTTTCTTCTTCTTGGACACAGTGAGCGATTAGCTTGTTCATCTTCCACTTCTCTTTCTGCGTGTTATAATTGATCTTGAACGAGCCAAATTGTGCAGGAAGAGAAGTCATAATAAAGTGAACAAGATAACCCTCAGAAAAACCCATGTCCAGTTCTTTCAATTGAGTTGCCATGCCACTCATTTTCATAATGTGCTCCCGTACGCCGCTATGACCATCATATTTCATGGTTCTCATTTTAACAATTAGATTGATGGCAAGGGCTTTAGAAGTCCCTTGAAGTTGTTCTTTAATGGCTTACATGTATTCCTTTGCAGTGTGCGAGTCAGGAATACCTCCCCGAATCGCATCAGCAATGAAACTCTTTATGATAATGAGGCTCATACGACTTGATCTATCCCATTTTTCTAAATTCGTATAGTTCACTGGCAGATCCTCAGCCGAGGCATCAGCGGTGAGCACCTTGGGTTTATCAGATCGTATAGCATAGTCAAGATCCATGCAGCCTAGAATAATTGCAACTTATTCCTTCCATTTCTTATAATTTGATCCACTCAAAAGTTTAATTCCACCAATCATATTGGTTATGATAGACGGGTTCAATGCTGTACAATAATTAAGGGCTTTATTATGTCCACATACAATCGTAGTAACTATCAATTCCACAAGGTTATAATCATAATATGTGACGCAATAGTTAAAATATGTTAAGAAATATAAAAATTAAAACCAATGTGGTTTTATTGAGAAACAATTTATGTCATTATAACCCTCCGTTAGATCGAGTCATAACACACTACCCGCTTCCTCAATCAATACTAATGATTGTGGTACTAATTGCGTCGTTATGACCCTCCGTTGGGTCGAGTCACAACACGCTAGCAGTACTCACACACAAAATAATGAATAGTGAAACACAGTCATCATATAACATTAAGTGATTCATCACCGTTAGGCAGAAGAATCCCTTATGTTGTAACGCCAACGTTCACTACACACTTTCACTAGATTTGTAACACGTTCTTGGACAAAATTAAACCTCACTATGAAAACTACGACCCTAGGAAAGATCATCACCGTTGGGCAGAAGAATCTTTCCAAGCCATATTTTCAAATTAGGTTTGATAATATTTTAGATGATCGCAAAATTGATATTAAAAGAATAAGTCAAGTCCAATTCGTGTTATGAGGAGGTGTCAAAATTAATAATAAACGAGCATTATAATGTGTAAGTACCAGTCATGATGGTGGAGCACAACCTCCACTACCCAATTCTAATTAGTGGTACTCAAAAAACTGATTACACAATTAAAAAATGGAAAAAATAACATCAGGTCATGAAAATATCATAATAGAAAGCTCATTGTCAAAAATAGACCTCAAAAATGGGTCTGAAATGTTCGAGAAAGTCAAAATTCATATATAATGTCCGGAAATTTGACCTATAAATAGCCCAGAAATGGCCCGAGAAAATTAGTAAATAGTATCGAAATAATTGGGCCAGGTATCGGGCCAAACCATGGGCCTTTGTGGTCGAATGGGCTATGGACCCCATTGATGGGCCCTGCGGGTTAGGGCTACGAACCAAAAGGGCTGAGTGTGCCTCAGCCAGTGGGCCGGGTGGGCCAAATAGGCCCAACAGATCGGGTAGGCCAAATAGGCCTAGACGGGCCAGGCGGGTCGGGCCAAAGGGCCAGACGGGCCGAACGGGTCATGTGGGTCGGGCCAAATAAGCCATACGGGTCAGGCGGCGGGTCGGGCCAAATAGGCCAGCGGGTCAGGTGAGATAGGCCAGGCGGGCCAAATAGGTCAGGTGGGTCAGGCAGGCCAAATAGGCCAGGCGGGTCAGGGACGGACCCCATCCGTCCAGAAAACTCTAAGCCTCCCCCCACACTGTTCATCTTCCTGCACTTTTATTTTTTTGAAATAGTTGCAGCAAAGCCTAGCCTAGCCCATCGGTGGCCGCGCCGACGGTCGGCAGACCGGCCAATGACTGGGACCGTGAACAAGGAAGCTAAATTTTTTTTTTGTTACAGACAACCCTTAGGGGCTTACCCGTGCCCCATCCAGTGATCGGCACCGACGGTCCGGTGCGCCGGTCGGTCGATACCAGTCCGGTGGCCGGAAAGCACCCACCGGCGCCGGACCGTCGGCCAATAATATCAAAAAAAAAAAAAAATTATTTTATTTTATTAGCTCTTTCAGAAACCGCCACCGCCTCAGTGGCACTGCACCCGTGATCCGGTGTATCGTCTGGTTGCCCCGCCGCCTTCACTATGCGGATCGGTGGGCGGTAGACACCGGACGGTGCCGGACCGGCAGTCTTAAAAAAATAAAAAATATATATTTTTTGAAGTGACAGCAACCTAACAGTTTAATATGGTGCCAAAAATTCTCTTTGCTTTTATAAAATGGCAAGGCACCAACCCAGTCCATGCGATTAGCCGTGATATTTGGATATATTACATACTAAAATAAAACACGATGTTTTGATTGACCAAACACCATCATAGCTCTGATACCAATTGATGGAATCTAAATGGATCTATCGATTTGACCATCCAAAATTAAGCCGAAAGATCTAGGCGTATGATCAATCAAAAACAATAAAATTATAATCCATAAATATACGCACCTTGAGCGTTAACCATTAATGATTGGTTGCCGATCTTCAACGATCTTCTCGCGTTCAATATCTCATAGCACAATGGGGATGCTTTCGCCAATAGGGAGGATTGAATTATGTCGAGCAATCGTTGGGACCAGACTCCCCTTATATTTATAGCCAAAGAGTCCTTTCCCATTAAGGACTTTAATTTCTAATTATAGTGTGATTAGAAATCACAATCATACCTTAATTAAAAGACTCACTAATTAGTTGCTTATTCTCTTCAAACTCACCGAAATAGCAACTACACATCTCAATGTTGATCTTATACCATTCACCGGTCAACGGGTTTGACCATAGTGATGGCCACCAAAATAGAAACTTCTAACGGTAAGTGTTCTTTTAAGTCTTTCGAAGAGTGAAAGAGCTGAATTTTAGTCTCTTTAAAAGAGTAATTTAAATATACTCTTTTAAGTGGGCTGCTCTTTGCCTTGGGAGAGCAATCCAAAACACAACTTGAGTTGCCATGAAGTTTTGTTGTCGAATGGTTTGAAGACCGGGAAGAAGATCAAAGTTTGCCTGATATAGAACTGCAATTGGCGCGGCAGAGTTTAATTGATTTCATCTGTGCTTCTTTGTGAGGTTAATGAGTCAGGTTGATCCGATACCCGACCCAACCCTATATTTTACCAGGTTAGGTACATAAACTTGGCCAGGTTGGGTTGGGTTGGGTTGTGTTGGGCATGCAGCATCTGATCGAATTTTTGGGTCGGGCATCAAGTAGGGTGAACCATCAGGTCCGGTCGGGCATTTGCGATTTTCTTACTTGGCAGCCAAAGTTTTGACCCGACCGGACCCCGTTGACAGCCATAGGAAGAACTAGGGGTGCAAAGGGGCCAAGTTTAGGACAGTTTAGGGTCAACCCGAAGAAGACATGTTAATTACTTCCCTCGACTTGAACCTGGCTTAACTTGTTAACCTGTAAACACTGGCCTTAACGTGAACCTGACCTGTTTAAAAACGTAGACCTAAACCTGTCTTGAACCATGCCTGGCCCTTACATGAACCTACACTCAGCCTGAAACTGATTTGAGCTCTCCTTGGTCCCTGCTAGTGTAGTATAATTCCACTTTTAGGTTGGGATCTAATCTAGTATCTATTTAAGAGCTGACCTGGTATATAAAGTCTCGGGGAAATGCGTGGGCGCCCACCGAAACTGAGGATCGGGTCCCGCACGGCATATGCACAAGGTTGATCAAGTCCATCTGAAAATAAAAATAAAAAGCAAATTTTCAATGCATTGGATTTAGGGTTCGGTTTGAAAAGTTTAAATTGAGTTTTGAAGAGCAAAATGATCTAAACACTATTTTTATTTTTTTCTGTTAAACCTTAAAAAGGATGTAACTCATAGATGATGGATGCAACTCTCGATCACGTGTCACAGTGCCATGTGACACGTGATCTAGTATTTGAGGGCACTTGCACTTGAATGAGCTGGGCCTTAAAAGGGGTCTTAAGGACTGAGCGTTAGCTCTTCGGAGCTAGCCTATATGTGGCTCGACTTAATAAGGGGCCAGGCTAAGCCAGCCTGTTTATGAATCACGCCTACTTATCTTACTTCACACCCGGCTCAAGAAAAGCCGGATCGGGTCAGGCAACAGGCCGACCTGACATTGTCTATGTAAAAAGGTCTCAATTGGTCAAGTTGAGCCAGATTTGGATCCAGCCTAAACTGGCCAATTTATAATTAAGCTTATGGAACTAATTTTTATCAGGTCGGGCCCGATCGGGCCAGGCCATTTGTATATCCTATTTATCCTATCCCATAATCGGCCTATAACTGGTCGGGCTGGAATGGGCTGAAACCCGGCCCATTGAGACCCCTGGTAATAAGTTGGGAATGAACTCAAAAATGATTAGGGAGGGTTTATGGTTAAGATTCAGATAGGAAGCCCATCATCTTTAGTAGAGGCCTCAATAGTGGGCCCTAAATAGACCAATTATATTCAAACATCTTGCAGTTAGTCCATATTAAGCCTGATTAATAATCAGGTCAGACCGGGCTCACCCATTTATGAATCGGTCTTGCTTAGTTTAGACCATAATTGGCATGGGTCAGGCTGACCCGGCAATTTTATATAAAAGAATTAATTTGATCAATTCTAGTCGAATTCAGGCCAGGCTTAAACGGGCCTATATTTATTCGGGTCTTTTAAATCAGCCCATACCTGACTCGACTATTAATCGGGCCAGGCCGACCCATTTTTTCACTTCCATACATTAGCCCATAGACAGCCCATTTTGGGCCAGCCTGAGCTCAATCCTGGCCCTTTGAGACCCTTATAGGTGACGGTCTTAAAGACCATACGAATGAAAAGCCTTTACCACAATCTCACGAAACAGTGACTTTTACCACTTTCATGGCCTTGAAAATCTGTGGAAAGTCAGATTTTGACAAGATTTGGTGGCGAAAAACTATTCGATGGTTTGCATGATAATCTTGTTTGCTTGAGAAACAAGTTCTGAAATTCGGCGCTTTACTTTCTCCGCTCTACGAACAATTTGTAGATTTTATTTCCTTTATTTTGAAAAGAACGTTAAAAAACCGTCTTATTTTCTTTCTTATTTTATTATTACCATTAATTTGGTCATAATTTAATTCCTGCCAAAAACAGAAGACGATACGTATGGTAAATTATTAGTTTTTAGCATTAAAGCTGTTTTGATTTCCTTTCTTATTCTTTCCCTTTATTTATTAACTTAAAAAATTACGTATTTAACTAAAAAGTTTTTGATCAAGAACGAGAAGATAAAAATAAAAAATAAAAATCTTCAGAAGATTTTAGGGTTTTATTATATATTTTCTCTTGAGGAATGGGGGAGTCTAAAGAGGAGATTGCTTCAAAGAAGAAGAAAAGAAAAGAGGGCACTGCTTCAGAAGATCAGATTCCTTTGCACAGAAACAGCGAGAAAGATGAATTTCCAGTGGGTATGCGGGTTTTAGCGGTTGATGATAATCTTGTTTGCTTGAGAATTTTGGAAAAGCTTCTACAGCGATGCCGTTATAAAGGTTAGCTAATTAATTAGCTGTTATCTTTCAATACGGCCACCGAATCTTGGAATACTGATTTAAATTGGTCTACAGAGATCGTGTTACTTCTAATCTTTCACGCAAGAGATCTTGAGGTTTTCAACATACCATCATAAAGTTAGTGACTTTAGGCTACTTTTTGGATCATACAAAATCAACCATCTGATCTACTTTCATACGATCTCTATAGTCGGATTTAAATCAATCAATGATTAGTGGGGTAGGTGTATTACAAGATTCGATGGCCCGTATTTAGAGTTACTCAATTTTTATAGATTCATATTAAAAAATTATTTAATGGTTTTGGCGTGGTGGGTCCATGAAATTTTGTCAGATTTCGGTAGAGAACATGTTCCCTGTTCATGACCCTCTGCCACTGCTCTTCTGACTGCTATTGATAGACTTCCTTTGATAAGCTATGTGTTGGTTGGTTGGTCTCAGGCTACTTGCCCATTCCACACGGCATACATCATACTCCAATTGAATTTTGGGGCATATGTACCAAGTGAAATAAAAAATACATCATGTGATGGTACATTTATAATCTCAAGATCTATTGTTTGAAAGATTGGAGCGAAAAATAATCTACATATTATAATCTAAAGAAGTCAATGGGTTTCGGATGTAAGCACAAACAGAAGTACTCTTAAAAATATATTTTCTATCTCACACCATTGATATGTGCATGAGATAATATAAAACTCTGATTTTCCAAAGTTATATATAGCCTAAGGCTTTCAGCCGACAGGTGACGTGTAACGTCTCTCTCTACATCCCTGTGATAGCTGATCTGATACCATGTAGAAACTCATGGGCCTAACTCAACCTTACAAATTCGGCTTGTAAGGTGAGGTTTGCCCAAAATTTATATATAGCCCAAGGCAATTGACTCACGCAAAGTGTGAGACTATCGTTCGGTATGATCTTTTAAACACCATTTCTATGGTTAAGTGATAGTCTGAAGAGTTGGGTCCTTTATAAAATATTATCATTCAGGTCAATCCGGTCTTTGAATTGACATTTTTTTAACATTAATACCCAATCTATAATATACTAGGACATTTTTTTAGAGAAATTTGCATTTTCGACCCTATAAGTTTCCTTATTTGTAAAAAGGACCTTATAATTTGAAATTGTGCAAAATAGGCTAGCTCCAAGCCAAGTCGCTTTCACTTCAGCATCTACTTGTTTTTTCATTATATGTATGTTTATTTTTCATTTTTTTTATTATCCATTTTTTCAATTCTGACTACAGTAGCGCTCATTCTCTTATAATTACGGGTCATGATATCCGATATTTTAAGCGCTATCTTAGGTGCTATTTTACGATAACGAACGATAGTTTATGATAGTAATCGCTAACATATGATAAATTTTAGGGTATGAAGAAAAAAAAGAGATTACTGTATTTATTAGTTAGTGATCTGCCAAAAATATAAGAACATAAGATATAAGTAAACAAAAAAAAAAAAAAAAAAAAACTTGTTAATATATTGTTATCTAAAGATAGAGACCGTCATCTTAAGATAGATAGCGAAGCGATCGCTATCTTAAAATGGTGGTTTTGAATAAAAAGAAAAAGAGAGTTTATTGTATTATCCAATATAAGTTTTATTAGTTAGTGATCTATAAAAAATATAAGAATGGAAGACATAAATAATATAAAAAAAAAATCAAAAACCCCACTAACATACCGTTATCTTAAGATAGCGATCGCTAACATAACGCTATCTTAAGATAGCGATAGTCATTTTAAGATAGCGACCGTTATCTTAAGATGGCGATCGCTATTTTTTTAATATAGCGGTATGTTAGCGGCTGCTAACTTTAAAATAAATAAAAATAAATAATTTTTTTTTTTTTTTTTAAGATAGCGGTATGTTAGCGGCCGCTATCTTAAGATAGCGACCGCCATAGTGACAAATTTCGTTTTCGGGAATTTTTCGGTGGGGGGTCCTTTAGGTACATTTCGGATTAATTTCGATACTTTTCGAAAAAATTTCGGGAAAGTTTCAGGAATTAAAAATATATATTTAATATTTTTTTTAATATTTTAAAAAAATTTACTGAAATATACTGAAAAATACCGAAATTTATCGAAAAATACCGAAAACCGAAATTTTCCCGAAATTTTCGTTTGACCGCCATTTCACGAAATTTCGCCGAATTTCGACACTATGGCGACCGCTAACTTTAAAAAAAAAAAAAAAAAAAAAAAATTCCCGTTAGCGTCCGCTATCTTAAATTAGCGACGGGTAACATACCACAGCGGCCGCTATCTTAAGTTAGCGGCCGCTAACTTTAAAATAAAATAAAATAAATTTTTATATTTTTTTAAGATAGCGGCCTAACATACTGCTATCTTAAGATAGCGGCCGATATCTTAAAATATCGGCCAATATCCTAAGATATCGCCCGCTACTTTAAGATAGCGTCTGCTATCCTAAGATAGCGCCCGCTACCTTATGATATCGGTCGCTATCTTACCTAGCCTGATCTACCAACTATATATTAAAAAAGAGGAAAAATTAATATCTCACGAAGATAATATAGTCGATATCTTACCTAGACTGTTGTAATTCTCTGGACTATACCAATTGTAGTTGAATCTCGAAATCGCAATCCAAAAAACAATGTTTAAAAAGGTAAATAAGCATAGGGAAGCATATATATAAGGGAAATGTGGAACCGGCTTGGCTTGGAGCTGGCCTGTTATGCAAGGATTGAAACTATAGGGCTGTTTCTGTAAATACGCAAACTTATAGGGCCGAAAGTATAAATTTTTCTTTTTTTAAAGTTGGTATAGGGTAACGAATACATTTCAGACTGTTATTTGGAGGGTCAGTTTTGAAACGTCTGCCACGTGGGGTCAAAAAACATGGGAGTCAGCCGCCAATGCCCTTTAAATTAATAACTAAAGGGAAATTTACCTGATTGACCCTGTCCGATACACCTTTTACGTCAGAGGCCCTATATTTTCACCTTTACCCAAATCGACTAGCTGGGAGCTTAGCAAACCCTAAGGATAGCAAAAAATCCAAATTACCCCCTTTCTTTAAGGCATAAAAACATCATCTTCTTCCTCATTTTAATCTGTTACATTTTCTAAAAGCCAGAGGTGGCGAAGGTGACGGCGTCTTCTCCTCAATCCAATCTACTCCGATCTGCTATTTGGATCGACCCAGATACACCTTTTTCGTCAGAGACTGTAGCAGATTAGAATGAGGAAGAAGATGATACACCTATATAATTTAAAATTTTAAATATTTGTATTTTTCTATATTTACGCAATGTGAAACGAGATCTATGACGTATGATTTAAAGGCCACAATATAAAATCGATAGCCAATAGATATGAAAAAAATGCGATATCGACTCTATACACAGTCGATACCGACCATTTTAAGAGTCGTCAACGATTGTTTACAAAGTCACCATCGATTCTGTACACAGTTGCTATCGATTATATAAAAAAAAAAAAAAAAAATCACAATCGATGGCGACTCTATACACAGTCGTCATCGATTGTATCAAATATATATATATATAAATATAAATATATAATCGATGACGACTCTGTACAAATTCAGGATGCTTTGTATCAAATGATAGACATATTTTGTTTTTTTGCAATCAAGCGACTCTTACTGTCTCACATGACACACATTTCAAAAAGAGACATGCTCCAAATCACTGGCTAAAAAAGAGTAGGTTACTCTATACAACTTCTTTTCTATTGCTTCCCTAGGTGATGCATGGTAGGATAGGTACCGAAGCAGTGCTCGGGTCAATCTCTCTTTGCTAACCTCGTGAAATGCACCGACGTTTTTAGTGTCAACTCAGTGACAGGTCAAAATAGATTTCGTACTGATAGTTGGCCGGTACACGTGTTCCCGGGATTACTCGGGTGCTCTAAGACTCGGACACTCAGGTTATAAAATAATAATAATAAATGAAAAAAAATTGTGCATTGCACCCTTGACCCTGAGGCTTGACTCGTTTCATGTAGACTGTTGTTTGGGCAGTCCCGATCTATGGGGTTACAGTGGAGTGAGGGGATGAGTTAAAATGTATAAACTTATATAATCTCGAAATTAAATGATTTACAGTCACTAATGTGTTACTTAACTCTATTTCGAAAAATTTGCCTTGTGAAATCTCTAAAACATTAGTATTTTGCAGTTAAAGTGACGACACGAGCAGAATCAGCTCTGAAATTATTAAGCGGAAAGAAAGGAGAATTTGACATAGTCCTTTGCGACGTTTGCATGCCCGATATGGATGGTTTCCAGCTCTTGGAGATGGTAGCTCTCAAAATGGAAATCCCCGTGATTAGTAAGCAATTTGTTGTGTTGATCGCTTTTCTTGTCATTGATTTAACCACTAAGTAACTAACAACAATGTTTGAACGAGATTGAAATATCGGTATTGGTATTAGTCTGTACTCTGTAGCAATACCGGGTATTGGTATTGGTTTGTACTCTGTAGCAATACCGGGTACCTTCTCGGGTATTGGTATTAGTCTGTACTCTGTAGCAATACCGGGTACCTTATCGGGTATTGGCGTTGCAATATACTATAAAATGTGGATGGGGACATACCCGGGATGATACGTCTACATCACCTGATATGGTCTCGATATCGCTCAATATTTTAATAGTTTTTCAAGTGTCAAAGCATTATTTATCCCATATAGCAAAGGTGATGAACACACTAGATATATATGGGATACATTTAATCGTTTCCCAAAATTACTTGTACAAACTTCAGTTCTCTTCCTTTGGTGGATTTGTAATTGGAGCAAAAATAAATTTTGATGCAGTGATGTCAGTGAATAGCGAAACCAGCATAGTGATGAAGGGTATAAAAAACGGGGCCGTTGACTACTTGTTAAAACCGATACGGCTTGAGGAGCTTAAGAACATTTGGCAGCACGTAATTAGAAAAACATTATCGAAACCCAAGGAAGGAAGTGATGATTTTGGTACTCTTAATTGTGAAACAAAACAAGCTAGTGATCGGAGATTAACCGCCACAAAGAGATGCGTAGAGAAAGAAGATGAATCCAATGCACTTTTGGATGAAGACTCTTCAGCTCATAAAAAGCCGAGAATGCAATGGTCAACAGATCGACATACAAGATTTATTTCAGCCATTAATCAGTTAGGCATAATGAGTAAGTATAAATTAACAATATTACATTTATATTTAAATTCTAAGTCGATTAAGATAATTAACTAAATATTTATGAATCTCAAATCATGCCTAAAACATAAGATACACATATATGATGTGTACCTTTTTTTCAATCCTAAATATTCTCTATTACATCTCACCCTTTACTTTTTTCTTTTTCTTTTTCCGTTACAGATGCTACCCCAGTTAAGATACTTGAAATTATGAATTATCCAGGGCTGACCCGAGTAAATATTGCTAGTCATTTGCAGGTACATTTTTGTTGGGCTTTTTAGTGTTTCGGGACCGTCACAAGCAATTTTCATCACTTTTAGCCTATATTAAATATGCTTTTCAGGATTTTGGAGCATCACGTCAACAAAAGCTGAAGTAAAAGAGACCGAATTTCCCTCAAAATCGTTCAACCCTATATATATATATATATTTAAAGACTAACTTTCTTTAAACTAGATTTTCATCTTCTTCTCAAAGGGTTTATTTATTTATTTATTCATTATTTTGATGTATAAGCTGGAATTGAACTTGAGAGCTCGAGGTTGCACTTTTCTTTTGTAGTCACGGTGCACTCCCTTTAGATGGAAATTGTGATTGATTATTATTTTTATTATTATAGTTATGACGGGGAGCGTGTGAGGCTTCCACTCATTATTTTAATTTTTTTTTTTAAGTTTTTTTTATATACATTAGTTCTTTTATTTTGTTGGAGCTATCAACCCTTTTGTTTTTATCCTTTTGTAGGCCTTAGAATGTCATATGTATTGGGAAATATACTGAAAAGTCAAAAGAACAGTGATCAAGTCCATACAGGAAGACCTGATTTTGAGTCTTGCTTTTGAAACCATTCTAAGTTTTGGATTCAATAGGTGCAAAGACTAGTGTGTTGTCTTTAATAGCTATGATTATGGATATATTTTAGAGATGTGACCTATATGATTAAATGCTGGTAAATAACCTGAGGGCATAATTGTTAAAACTATACAATTGTTTCTTTACTTTGTCTCCACATCATCATGCTACAAATCCAATGGTCTTAAAAGTAGGGGAACCTGATTTTGGGTCCTCCTTTAAGGACTTGATCACTGCCCGTAACCATCAGGGTTCTTGTTTATCCCCCGCAGTTCTTTCACTAACAACCATGGTTTAAATTCCGACCATATCCGTTACAATATCAGCCTATATGTGTTGGGTTAGGCCCCATCTGATACAGATATACAACCCAAATTTATGGGAGGCCAAATATCCAGTCAAACAGGTCAATACGGACCATATCGGGTCATATCGGCCAATATGTATCGGATATGAAAATGCCCTTTTTGCAAAAAATTTAATATCATTATTTTTTTATTATTTTAAAAATAAAAAATCTGGTTGAATATCGGCCTGGGACCGGACGATGTTCCGATCTATATTGGACTTTAAATCCCTGCTAGGCTGCTAACAACAAGACATTGCCATAGAGGTTTCATGTACGGACGTTTCGAATTGTGAACTGATAATTTTTCTGGCTTTATTGTAGAAATATAGACAAACTCTGAAGAAGAATAGTGCTATGATAAGCGAACAGTGCAACAATGGTGCTACTACTTCAACCAGTAATGCTCGTTCATCTTTTGATGAGCAAGGTCTTAGTAGGATAGATTTCCGTGAAGGTTTCGGGGTTGATCGATGTAATAATCCTTCTGGAATGATGCAGTTTGGTCATGCCCAAAATCCGACTACTTCTACGTTAAATCTGCCGTCTTTGTCACTCCCTCGTAACCAACAAAATGAGATATTTAGATGGTATCCAAAACCTGTTGAGTTGGATTGGCCAACAGAAAGTATATCATCAAATCCTTTTCCGATTGAAAATACTCATTACCAGTCAGAATTCAATCCCTTAAGCTATCAATCCGATATTCTGAGACCGAAATCGTTCAATTTTCATGTAGGGATTTCTTCTTACCATTCGGGTTATAGGATGAGCAGGGAACCATGGCCTAGTTATGTACCTTTACTTGAATCTCCGTCTAACGAAAAGCCTGCTGAAGCTTCGTGTCTAAAACTGAGAGGTGGCAGTTTCGTCAAACAGAGTGCAACTGTGCCACTGGATTCAGTAGTTGGAACAATTCCAATTCCGCTCACAGGTAATTAATTTGGAAAAATTAGCCATTTTTTTGGGTACCTGTATTCGTGCCAACAGGTAAGGGCGAAGTTCGAAACCCCTTGCAATCCATTGTATGCTTGAAGTCAGATGATGCATATCACTTTTCACCCCAGATCTTCCACGCAATGTATCTTGAGACAAAAAGTGTACCATCATATAGTCGCCTTTTTATTCCACGTGGGACGAATACCCAAAAAGTGTCCCTAACAGATATGGCATACATCGTGCTTAAACATGATTTTAGGGTCAATTTTTAAGGATCTGTGGCACATGGAATAAAAAACTGACCGTATGATGCTAAGATCATGGTCTCAAAATCTATTATGTGAAAGATCGGGGGAAAAACAATCTCCATCATCTGATTCCAAGAAGTCAATGAGTTTCAAACGTTGGCACTTTCAGAAAACCTGCTGGCACGAATAGAGGTACCCAGGATATTTTTGTTTGTAATAATAACATAGCAATTTCAACTAATTTTTTTTAAGCAAGATGTATATGGCATTTTATATTGATCCAAATTTGGGATCAACTCTTTTTAAGCTATCCAACTCCTCAATTTAAGTATTTGCTCCCTTTAGGTCACTATGAGGAGGAAAACCTGGGACCTAGCAATGCAATCATAGGTTCGGATTTAAGTGGGCAAAAGAATGGCTCATTATTGGACATTCATGGTTGCTCTGCGCAATTTTTTACGGGAAGTGATCAGATGAAGTTTGTGGAGAAAGAACACTCAGAAGCAGAAAGTATGTTCAACTTTAGCGGTGGTAGATCGGCAGGTGATCTAAATGCTGCCTTAAGGCAGGTGTGGCATCTCGTCTTTGTCTAGTATATGTAGGAATCAGTTACTCAGATAGAAATTTCCGCGCGCACTTTTTTTCTTCTTCTTCAATAGCCTACTAATTTTGTCAATTTGTCACTGTGCTAATACTTGACTAGATTGAATATCAAATTTATATATCATATATTGCTGATGACACAGAGAATTGGTACAGAAAAATGAAGACATTTGACAGAAAAGATCGTGAATGAGTAAATAACTAAATATCAACCAAAAATGATGCTTGGATTTAATTTATGGCATTTATACAGTGGAGTCATTTTTTTTCCTTTGCTCCTGCAATATTCCATCAATAAATAGCAATAGGAAACAAAATACCGAATATAACTGGAAGAACAAAGAGTTTATTAACTCACTTTCAGTAGTTCTGTAAAATAGATGTAACTATTCCACATGTCCTCCCCTCTATCTAATCTAAACTCAAACCCATGGACTAGAATATCTAGAGTTCTTTTTTAACAAACTAATTAAATAGGTAAATGGTCCATCAATTACTCTAAATAAAATGAAATTATAATTTACCAACGGGAGTTTACGTTGAGATAAGCCTTTATGGTCCATCAATTAGAATGAAAATTTAGCAACTACATTCTTGACTTTTCATGATCTGAGCTCCTTCAAATGAACATGTTCTCGATCTTAGTCACTCTGATGAAATTATCTGAATTGGGTTGTGTGAGAATTTGGATCTTTCTACCTTGACTCCATAGTCATGATCATGATCTAGGGCTCCAAGGTTTTAATCGTCAATCGTAGATTGCCTCAAGCCCCTTGTTGATGAAGGATGTTGGTGATGGGGACAGCTCCTCATCACTCTTATCCCACACTTACATTAAGATAAAAGAGTTTAACTCACTTTCAGAATTTCGTAAATTATAATCTTTCCACTCTTCCTCCTTTGCATTAAATTTAAATTCAACGCCATTTGATGGTTACATTTTATATTAAGGCCAAATTAATCAAAATAAAAGGCATCTTTATTTAAGGCCCATTAAACGTCTTCTAACGAAATTAATTATTACTACTACTGCACGTGGAACTTTGTATTTACAGAGCTTGAAACAGTTTCTTTTCAGGCTATTTTCATGTAACAGTAGTTGTTTTTATTGATCTTGTAATGTGTCTCTACCATTCGCTCTGTTATGGTCAGCACTTTTGGTTCTCAGCTGAAGCATTACCACTTATTTTGAGGGAACTTGGTAGTTCCTATAAATCATGCTCTAATGAAATTGAAAATTTTAAGCATTTTGAGGAACTATGGTTGTGTTTGGAATTGCTCTTTGGAGGTAATGAGCAGCTCTCTGCTCTGTCGCAGAGCACTTTAGTATGGGAGTGTGTTTGGTTGTAAGTGTTCTTAGCTCTTTCGGAGAGTGAAAGACCTAAATTTGTCTCTCTTTTAAAGAGCAATTTAAACCTTCTCTTTTAAGTGGACAGCTCTTTGCCTCCCAAGAGCAACCCCAAACACAGACTACGCAAATTGATTGATGAGAGAAAAAAAGCGGAATAAGAGATAAATATCGGCATCTAATCATTAGCGTTAACGGTATCATCCAAATTCTCCAATAACGAATATGTGATGACTATAGAAGTTGTAAATACCTTATATTTTAACATAAAAGTCAGAATTGTATTGGAAGTTAAAGTTCTACTCTTAACCTTAGCTGCCTAAAATTAAGTGTCCTAAACTAAATAAAAATCTTCAAATAAAGCCTAAGCTCTAGACTCAATGTCAACCCTAATACTTTATCCTAGCCATCCATTTACCATATCAAAAATTAAACTAATTCCCAAATGACCATACAAAAACATGAATACCTGCATAACAATGGACTCTATCCGCACAATTCCCTGTCAACAATGCATTCTATCCTACTTTTTGGCACAACTCACTAAATTCAACTAGAAATCACATGATCATAGGCTTATTGGGAAGCTCACTCTATAAGCTTTCTAACGATGCCAATTTTGTGACGTTTCAACACCATTGGATTGAAAAATGGGATGCAATCATAATGATGAGATTTGGGTAGTATCTTGCTCCATATTTTGATAGCTCTATAGCTTTGACACTTCCCATGGAACAATTTTTAATCCTTCTTCTTCTTCTTCTCCTCTTTGACCATGGCCTCTTCTAATCTTTGAGGATCATTCAGTTATTTGGCTGGCTTGTTGACTGTACACAACATGTACACAGCTGAATCTGTTCCCTAGGAAAATCAGCTGTCTACTCTTATAGAGGACGTATTAAAGATGTTCACTAGCTGAAATATGACAAGACATGAATAAATACAAATGCTGTGTGCTGTCAAAAATGTAAGGCATTGTAATAGATACATGTAAAAGTTGTATATCTATGTAGTTTGTGACCCTCCCACCCCCCCCCAACACGCACACACGCATATATGGGAGCCGATTCCGTCCTCCATGAGAGGACACGGTCACCGTCCACGAAGGTCTGTTTTGGTGTCACAGGGAGATGGTTTAGATCAATTTATAAAAAAATCGAAAAAAATAAATTTAAAAGCACAAGTCAAGGTTTGACAAGTTTCAATGGTCTACATTTCACGACCCAAAAATATGCATGGTGGGAATGAGTTTTCAAAAAACATTTTAAAGATGATCCAAGCAATGTACCTAAGCTCCACATGGCATCGGAATAGTGTTTCGGGTGCCACGTGGAACCTTGGAGGACGGTAACCATCCTCCTGTGTGTGTGTGTGTGTTATCTGCCTTCTGGGTCTGTAAAAATATTCAGTTGTATCCCACTTCCTGTATTTATTTTTGGTAGTTTTTAACTGTTATATGAGAATCATAGAACTTAGCTCTTCATCTTAAGCAATATGACCCTAACAACTGATAATTTTCATGACATCTATCTCTAAGTTTGGGGCTTTGTGGCACTTGAACCCTATTTATAGGGTTATTGGTGAAAGGCAGGAATGGGAATGTGAAGCACGAATATAATTTAGGCCCTCGGTTAATGTTCAAATCTTGTCAAGTTGCTTGAATATAATCAAATAGATTGTAACTTGTAAAGGGTTATTTTTACGAATTTTAAGCAATTCCCTATGGAATCTTCTAAAATGTGACCATTCAAGTTGGGGGCATGTTTTAGTTAATATCTTATAATTTTGCAGTTCCATCGACAGTAGTATTATCTCCAAGGCTGTTGGTCATCATTCACTGTAAAGCCAATTGCATTTCAGGTTCCTCAACCTCAAGACGAACTTTCTTTACCATATGCAGAAGAAAACAAACCAACCAATGCACAATAAAGTACGAAATTCTTTAACCTTGATCAAAGTTGTAGGTTAGAGCTTGCAGGTTTAACTAATATAATAGTTTTGATACAGTTTTAATTTGTTGATTTACAGGTTTTTTGATAGAGGCCCATTCTTTTTATTTGGTTCCCCTTTTCAAAGGAAATTCATACTTCTTAATTATGGTATCTGGTGGGAAAATGGGATTCCAAAGCAATTAATGCATTTCACCATTGAGATCCATCAAACTCCTTTTCTTTTTTTAGATCGACTCTGGTTACCAACATCATTAGATAATAGCCTCTGTCGTCAAATTTTTAGCCCACATGGCGCCACATAACACTTTTTTGACAATCCACTTTGTCCAAGTCGTTGGATTGATGTGAACTTTACTTATAAATATGAACAATGGTCTACATTAAAGTGTTTGGATCGAATGGTTCCAATCCTCTAATGGGCACCCCTTTTAACCTAGCATTAATTTACATGATGTTCTGCCACTTGGCCGGTTTGGATTAGACATACGTATGTGCCTTACGGAACAAAAATTAATACTTTTGAACTTTCTATCAATTGATGTAGGTGAGGCTTCATTAACCCTTTTCTCAATGGATCCAGAAGGTAAGAGACATGGGTTTACTTTAAAGTAGAAAAATCTCTTGTGGGTTGCATTGGAACTTGTCCTAATTTTGCAAGGGTGGTTCAGGGATGAACTAGGCTGTTTGTGTATAGTGGAATCTATTTTTCTAAAGCTTTTTTGTAGAAAATGTGGGTCTAACAGAGGCCAAATCGATTTTCTCTGAACCACAAGGGATTGACTTGATTACGCAAAGCTAAAGCACCTTTTGGTGATTAGAATCTTGTCAAAAGTTTACTTCCACATATATTTAGGTGTCCTGGCATCAAGAGTTTGGTCATCATCATCAGTCTTATCCCATCTATATATAGTTTGCTTTGTGAGTCCTATTTGTCCACTTGTTTCCAATCAAAGCAAAGCTCTCAGTGACTCCAGTCCTTCATGTCTCTTTTCCGGCTTCCCTCTTCTTCTATTTCTTGTGCTTGTTGCATCTCAAGTTCTCAATCTTTCCTATAGGATCTACTTCTGGCCTTTGATGAATATGTCCAGATCACCTCAACCTTTCCTTTATAGGTGCCACTCCCAAATTTCCTCTTATGCATTTATTTAAAATTTTATCTTTTTTTATTACTCCATACATTTGCCTCAATATGCGCATCTTGACGACTTGTACTCTTTCTTTTTGTTGCTTTTTCATGCCCTCTTTGGCATAGCTCCAGCTTCTGGTTTTCACTTAAAATAGATTCCTGCAAAAGCTTAAGCCCGAAGCTGGTTTTTGCAGCTTCCAGCTTTCAATATTAATTAGTGTTTGCAGGGAACTGTTTTAACTGGTCATGGTGTTACATTTCACCATCAAAAGCTGTGAGCGTAGAGTGTAGTTTTGGATGGAGCAAAGTAGATATGAGGTGCTACTTATGACTTTGATTGCAAGCTTTAAAATCGCCACCCTCCCAACTAACCCAAAGCACCTTTAGCTACAGCTAATACGGAGATAGAAAATTATTAATGAGTGGACAATAGAATAGTGGACCAATAACGGTGCAGGCTGCGACCTGCATTTCTGATCCCCACTGCGCTCATATCGTGCCAAGTAAGCAGTCCGCTGAATGGTCAGCCATGTATCAGTGTCCATATCGTTTAGCTGCACTTATTTGACCCTCCAGCCAAAGCCTCTCCACAATCCATTTGTGTCACGTTTCAATATGGGTCTGCCACGCCAAAATTAGGTAACTCGGAAGAGCGGTAGAGCATCTCTAATACGGAGAGTTAAATTTGGATAGCTAAACACCATTTTAGTTATTGCTACAATACTATAACTACTATTATAATAAAAATCACTCCATCGGACACTCTATTTTAACTATTCTTTTTTTTAAAATATTATTGTTCATTCTTATTTTATTATATTTGACTACCCACACTTGGGATGCAAGTTTTGGTATACCAAATCGAACCCGAAATTTTTGGTGTTCTATTCGGTACACCCCAAACCGAAACCGAATCGAAATTGATTTGTTTCGGTTCTATTTTTATTTTTTTCTGAAATCGAAACCGATTTGGTTTGGTTCGGTGTAGGTAAAACACCTACTTTTTTATTTTTTTAGGGTATCTTTTCATTTTGTTTGGATTTTTTTTTTGCTTCAAGCCATCCAAATCGAAACCAAACCAAATTGGGGTTCGGTTCAGTTCAGTTTGTGTCAGGTTTCGGTTCGGTTTAAATTTTTTTTCTGAAACCGAAATCAATTTGATTCGATTCGGTGTTGGTAAAATACCTACTTTTTCGATTTTAAGGGTATTTTTTTGGTTTTTTTGATTTTTTCAAATTTTTTTTGCTTTCAAGTCACCCAAATCAAATCGAATTGGGGTTCGGTTTGTATCAGGTTTTTTAATATTTAGCTACTGCTATGATAATAGTTAAATTTAGCTATTACTGTAGAAATAGCTATATTTATCGGGTGGGGTTCAACGCCGGTTGGAATTGCCTTTTTAATATTTTAATCGCTATAATGCCTTTAACGGGTTGGACCGCTCTCCTGCTAGCCTTGGCATTCAGACTGACGCTCTTCTGAAATTTTCATTAATCTTTCATTAATTCCCTGAAAGCCTTTATTCGTCTAATTTTAAGATAATAAAAGCTTTCTTTAAGCCAAGCTGTCTTCCCCTAGACCCACCGAACTGTTTATGACTGAGTTTTCTCCCGAAGGTCGTGGGTTCAAAATGTTTCCCCACGGTTAATTGGCTGTAGTGATCGTATGTAAGTCGTGAAATAGTCGTGAGACAAGTAGGGCACTCTGTAGGAATTAGTCCGACTTAAAGGTTTAGAAAAGAGTATTGGTATTTGCAACCGAGACTTTGGGATTTGTACGTGAAAAATATTGACCATCTTAAATCAGACATAGAAATAACTTTTCGGTCCAAACTTCTGTAGAACTGATCTTTGGATCATTTCTCACTTACCAGTTACCACACAGTCTCATGTTGGTTCCATTTAGCACACATCCTAAAAATGATCTAAAAACGTCTTTTCATGGTAAGCCCACGATAATAGTCATTTATTATGATGTGTGCAACATGACCGTCTGATAGGTAGGCCATGATTTAAACATCAGTTGTGTGGAAGGATGGGCTGAAAATTGACCTCCATCGTTTGATTCAAGCCAGTCAACAAATTTCACGGGTTTGGTTATAGAGATCAAATCTACAGTTGCAAATACTGGTACTTTAAAAAAATATCACCTTCTCATTTATCGGTCAAGATTCAACATTTTGTTAACCTTGATCGTCATTGATCTTTTACCATCCAATGGTTCCAACACTCTCTTTGATCTACCATACCATGTCAACGACACTTTCGAAGACCTTGCCCGGATCTTCGTGTACACAGAAGTCCCAAGCCTAGGATATCTATCAAAAGGGGGTGATTGGACATCACTATTTAGCCAAAACATAGAGCACACCTCTAATTTGAAAAGGTAGTATTCTCTGCAGGGGCTATGCACCGCATATAGAGCATGGATCGATCTTACTCGCGAAACCGGTCAAACCTTGAAAGATTCACAGAAATTTTGAGGCATAAAAATCTGTGAAAGTATACTTTTAACCTTTTTGGCAGAGGGAGATTGGCATGGCCACCCAATCCAACTCATTTTAAAGTTAATTTATGTCTCTTTTCAAGTCAGATTAGAGCATGATACTGTAATGGTTGTCTCAACAAGCTGGGCCTGCCCGGTCCGCAATGGGCCGCGAATGAGCTTAGGTTCGCTGGGATAGATAAATTGGCTATCCCAGCCCAGCCCAGCCGACTATGGGCTAGTTCCAAAAGTCCGATTAAGTCCAGTCTTAGTACAATTAATTTCTTTTATATAAAAATTGTAATTGGCCAGATTCATAACCATCTTTGCTAGCCCCGCCCGGTTCATAGCCATCTTTGCTAGGCGCGCCCCAGATTAATAATCGGCCAGGTATAGGCTCTAAGAAGCTCGATTACAATTAGTCTGCTTAATTGAGACCCCTACCTAATTTGCTCAAATCCCTGGGAGCCTGCGAAGTGGTACGCTGGGAACTGATTTGCAATTCAGTTTAAGCATAGTGTTATATAGAGGACAGATTTTATGCAGACAAAGTGTAGGCAATAGATGTGGAGCGATGCAATTGGCTACAAATGTGGTGGGATTAATTAATATGGGTCGGTGCAGCCATTTACATCATGTCACGTCAGCCGCCTATACTTTGTCCTCAACAAATTTATCCTTCATTTATAATTTTCCTTCTATTTAAGTTTATTTGGGACCGCAGTTTGGTTTCTTCCGGTGTGCCCCTGTTTATTAGTTTTTTTTTTAAAATTTCAATGTGCCGTTAAATATTTAATATATCTTTTAAAAATCTCATTAGTCATTATATCGATAGGATTCAATAATAGTACACAATCAACGACAAATTAAAATTTGAATGGAGCGAACTAGCAAACTTTATAACTTTGATTTTAAGAACCTAAAATGAAATCGATGAAGAATAGAAGAAAAATAAAAAGTTGCACACTTATTGATGAACCCCTTACCCCAACACTACACACTTGAAAGGTTTAACATTATATAGAATTCATAAAAATAAGAATAAAAACCATTATATATAATTCAATCGGTTTTCTAACGTTTAGAAGGGATTACTTTTTAAAATGTCATCGAAAATGAAAGTTTGTCACTAGGCCAAAGACAAGTTATATAAAATAATAATTATAAATCTAATGCTTTAAAATCTTGGTTGTTAGAGGTTTGATGTCATATCTACTGGCTTATAAATGTACCAGCCATGAGCGTTGCAGCTTGCAAGTTGCAACTATTGGTGCCTCAGATTTTAAGCCTTTAGAAGACTACAAGTTAGTGGCATAGGGTTAGATATCAGAGTGCAGTGATGATGATAATGAGTAATAACATATGGGCATTCTTAAAAGAGTTTGACTCTCCTCACGCCTCACCTGCATTGGATAGTGATGTTTAGAAGCATCAGGGGACGACAACCTAACAGATATTATTTAATGAGTGCAAAATTGTCTTTTATATATATATATATATATATATATATATATATATAAGATCTCTTTAAAGAGACTTTTGTATGTCTTTGCTTGTAGTTGAGAGAGATCATAACATACCTGATCTAGTGAACCACAAACTCCAATAAATTCCAAAATAAGCAAGATTGGGTTTATATTATCACAAAGATCTCATGGCTCATTTTCTTTTAACCAATAACACATACTATTTTCAAATGAACATGCGATTGCAGGTTTTCAAATGAACATGCAATTGCGGGAGGGTGTAAGAAAATCATTAGGGTGATTAAGATCTTAAAATAAGTTTGTTAATATTAAGATTCTTTAAGATTATGTTTATCTTCATGATCTATGTAAAAGGAAGTCTATTTATAGACACAAAAAATATTGATGAAATAACATCAAGATTTTCTCAATGTACCCTCTTGTGCAACCTCTCTTCTCTTTCTCATCTTCTTATTTTTCTAGATTTTAGATTTTCTACAATCTATATATATATATGGAAAAGGTGTTCATCCTCTAAGCTTCCACATGAAGCTCCACGTGGCATCCAAAATATTGTTTTAATGTCACGTGGAGCTAGGGTGCATTGCTTAGATCATTTTTGAAAAAAAATTTATTAAAAACTCATTTCCACCGTGTATTTTTTGAACCGTGAAATGTGGATCAATGAAACCCGTCAAACTTTGACTTATGATTTTTTTTAAAAAAAATTATTTTTTATTTTTAAAATTGATCCATACCGTCTACCTATGCTCCACGTGGCACCCAAACAATGTTTTAGGTGCCATGTGGAGCTATATATATATATATATATATATATATATATATATATATATATATATGGTACATGATTGTGTTTTTAATGGAAGAATGTGATAGTCCTCTAAGATCTTATATGGCACCCGAAACACTGTTTTAATATCATATGAAGTATAAGTGCAATGCTTATATCACCTTTGAAAAAAAAAATTGAAACCTATCATCACCATATATTTTTTTAGCCATCAAATTTGGACCGTTAAAACTATTCAAAATTTGACTTGTGATTTAAAATCATTTTCTTTAATTTGTGTTTCTCCTTTATTGATCTAATATTCATCAATTTCTGTTTATCTCTTATGTTTCTACTTTGTTTCTTTTTTTTTTTAATAGCAAAAATTCATTAAAAATTAAAAAGGAACAATAATGAGTAAAGACCTCATATGTAACCTACCCAACAACATATAACACAAAGGCACCTAATCCGTGTAAGCATGGTTCAAAATATCGTCCAATACCGATGCGTATCGGACGATGCATATCGGTATCGGAGGTGGCCAATACGGTACATTAAATGTACCGTATCACCTTTTTATATGATTGATACGGGATAATACATTGAATGTATCGTCCGATTTTTTATTATTCCGATACATATTGTTCGATATGACAAATTTTTTGCTCGGACAATACTAACCGATTTCCTGGCATTTTGATCGTAAGGCCCTAATGTCCACTTATGAAAAAATTAAAAATAAAAAAATAAAAAAGCATTAATTAGCTCCTATATGAAATTAAGTCTTCTTTTCCACTTAGCTCATGGCAGACTTTAAATGCATGTAAGTCTACCCATGCGTTTAAAGGCCTAGACATGGAGATCACTAACTTCACTATCCCGCTTATGCTTGACCGTACCGTCATTAAAGAGCTCTTATATTTTAATAGCGATATATAACTACCAGAGGTACACTGTACCAGCTGGCGGAACTTTGGATGGACAAGATGTCTGAGGGATGGGAATACCTTTTTGGAGATTATTGATTTTTTTATAGACCGTCCAAAGTTAGAAGCTTGATGGAAAGGGTTACTTATGGACCAAGCGGTGGAGATAGATGGGATGAATTTATTTTTGTGTAAAATGGATTTATTTTTTGTGTTGGTATTTTGGTACCAACACATTTTAACCGGTCAAACTCCTAAGGTAGGGGTTAAAATGGTCGAATGTATACTTTCACTCTTTCTTTTATTTTTGTTATTTTTTTTTTTTTTGGCTTTTATACGTCCCAATGTTTGACCATTTTGGCTTAAGCATAGTGTCAAATTTCTCCAAAATTCATAGAACCAGGAGTTTGGTTGTTGGCAAAATTTTGTGATTTTTCCCAAATCACTGAAATTTCATTAATTTCAATTAAAGAAAGATTTTTAATATTAGCTATTTTAAAAAATAATAAATAAGATTTTTTTAAATATTAAATCATAAAAATAATAAATAAGATTTATACTCTCCGAAACTTTTTTTGAATTTTTTCTCAAAATTTATCGGAAATGACCCCTTATCGAAATTTTGCCAAAATCGAAATTTGTCGCTATGAACTTAAAGAGATTTTTTATAAGTACTATTTTGGCTTAAGGATATTGACCCCTAATAAATGGGTGTGTAACAGGGCATGCCTTAAGCATACGCGGACGAGGTGGCAGCCGTGATTTGTTCAATGGCCCGTAGCCTAAGAAAACTTCATTACTTTAATAGGTTCTATTTAGGTTATCAGCCACTAACTTTTCTAGGGCCCCAAAAATCTTGGGACCGGCCCGATGCGTGAATTAGCAGGTCCAATCTATTGAACTTCATGTCGCATTTAATTGAATCTACCTAGAGCCATTAAATAAGCACTTTCACGGCAACTTATAGAGTGAAAGTCAAGATTTCCATGTATCCAAGGGTTGGGTCAAGTAAACTAGAAGCTCGGATCGAGAAAGGCAAATACCTAGTATGTAATATATAAAGTCAAGGAAAATAGAAGGTTTTAACGTAGTCAAGTCGGATTTTTTGGTTTTGACATTGGATTTTCAGGTCGGATCGGGCATATATCCTTTACCTGTGATTTCAGGTCGGGTCAGGTGCACCATCAAGTCAAGCATATGTCAATATCATTTCGGCAGCCAAATTTTTCACTAGACCCGACCCGACCCAACCCAACCCATTCCATTTACAGCCCTCATCACCATTCTCCATGGACTTCAAGGGCATAGACTTGTTTATAAAATTCAGCAATATATTAGTCAATCCCCTGCATCAGTGGATTTTATTTCTATAATTTTTTCATAAGGGTTTAACTCTCTTCACTGCCTTCAACAAAAATCACTACATCAATCCCACGTCTAGGTCATTGAGTGCCACGTGCACGAATGTAGCTAGGAATTTCTTTGGTGGGACAAGCTAAGGGTAAATAAATGCTAGTAGTTATTTTCTTATAGGTTTTAAAGCTTCTACACTATAAATTTGGGAGCTTATACATATCAGAAGGCTATATAGGAATTAGTTTTTATATATTTTTCAACATTTAGATCTTATATTTTAGACATGATTGATTTATAAATATTTATATAATATCTTAAGAAGTATTTTGAATTTAAAAGAACATGATCTCATAGAGAACTTAACTAATTGTATTCACCTTTATTTAAAGAGGTGTCTCTCTATTAACGAAAGACAGAAAAATCAATATGAAAATGTAGTCTTTAGAGTTTCTTCGGTCTCCTCTTCCTCTTAGCGTAGCCCATTTTTATTTAAAGGCAAACCTAAAAAATATGAGAGGTAACATGGACTCGGAAGATCATCAATTTCATCACGGAGATCATCGGCACGTCTACCCAAAGGGAAAAGCAACATACGCATTTTATTTTTTATTTGATCATGTGAATCAAGCCTAGATCCGTAGAATTCTAACACAATGGTCTATATTAAAGTGCCCAGATGACATTGTTTAATTTGAATCTTATTGTTTATGTTTCAATGATTAATATTCATAAATTTTTAATTTGGACAGCTTGGACTAGTCAAATATTTTTATCCTAGCTTAAAATAAAGTGCTATGAGGTGTAATATCCATTGAAGAAGAGGAGTTCCCATTACCTTTTGTCGGTATTTTGATAAGTGTCTATCGGACCTCGTAGAGCACCCGATTAAGTTCTCGGGTACATGCAATGTAGAATTTTATGGGCTTTACTCAATCTCATAAAATCGGCTTGTAAAGTGAGGATTGCCCAGATTAAAAATGACCCAAGGCTTTCAGCCCACCAGCGATGCTAGATATCATTCATGCAACACCTGCAAATTTCACATTTTAATCCGTAGGGATAAATCCTTTCGTGCAACAAACAAGTGGTGGGATTCAATCTCGGAACTGCTATCTCAGTCGTGGTCCTGGCCACTGCACCAACCCGCAATTGTTTATAAAAGGGGCCCACTGCATAGATTAGGAGTCCTGATGACCCAGATTTGGACCATGTGGTGCACATCTTTTATAATCTATGTCGTCAAAGTGGGAGTCCATTGTCACTCCTATGGGAGAATTCCAACCATTTTCGGTATGCACTTTAATAATCAATTAAGAGAAAGAGTACATAGACTGGTCAGATCGTCCAATAAGTGTGATTTGATCCCAAGGTAACTAGTTGAGCTGTTAACGGGGCGGGTCCCTGTAAAACCTAGCCCGGCCTTAGGAGTGTAGGCTGAGCCCAAGCCGGATCCTAACACAGGCAGGCTTTGATATGTTCAGCCTAATCCTACCTTAGGCGGGTCGGGGGCACGGGTCAAGCATTGGTTTTTATTAGTGATTATTATTTTTCTAAAATTTTATGAATAATTTTTCTGTTGAATATAAAGAGAGATATTCGAATGAAGGAAAAGAAAATTCTAAGGCTGCGTTTGGGAACGTGGATTTGGATTTGGATCTCCTAAATTTAAATCCACCGTTTGGCTCTACCTTTTTGTGTTTGGATTTGAATTTGGTAAATTCGTCAGAATTTAGAAATACATGTCTGTATTATAGAAAAGTGGATTTGTAAATAACACCTCCCAGACGTTATTTGAATAATTTTTTTGTTGAATATAAAGAGAGATATTCGAATGAGGGAAAAGAAAACTCTAAGGTTGCGTTTGGGAACGTGGATTTGGATTTGGATCTCCTAAATTCAAATCCACCGTTTGGCTCTACCTTTTTGTGTTTGGATTTGGATTTGGTAAATTCATCAGAATTTAGAAATACATGTCTGTATTATAGAAAAGTGGATTTGTAAATAACACCTCCCAGGCGTTATTTGAAAATCCAAATCTTACAGCAGCATATAATTGACTATATTTAGTGAATAAAAAGTTATTACTCAGTGCTATTATAGGTATGGTTCGACTTGATACTCAACCTGCCTGAGCCAAGTATTTTAAAGCTTGATTGATCTGATTGGGTTGGGCATGAGGCAACCTGAATTAAATCGAACCGAATCGAGCTGAACCAGTGGTAAATGGACCGAATTGAACCGGTAACAAACCGGACCAGACCCAAGCCGACCCAAGCTGACCCAACCCAAGCTTAAGTAGTTACTGCAATGACTAGAAAACTAGTTGTTGCAGTCGTCGTTGGGTTACAACGACTAGTTTTTGGTCGTTGCAGCCCACCTTTGTATAGTGCACCCTGGGTGCAATCAGTAAATTTTTGGTTGCACCCATTTTTGTTTTTGTTTTTGTTTTCCTAAACCTAAATCGAACAGAATTAAACACCGAAAAATTAGGTTTCGGTTTGGGAACGGTTTATACGTTGGAGGAATTCGGTGTATCGAAACTAATTTTTTCGATATTCGGTTCGGTTTGGGATCAGGAAAAAAAAAAATTGCAGGTTGCTCTCATGTTCGATTTTTTTTTTCCTCTGAACAAGGATCAAAATTTCGGGTTTCGTTTCAATTTCGGAGGGAAATGAAACCGAAAATTTGAACCAAAATTTCGGTCATTTCGGCCGAAATTTTGATCCTTGCCTCTCAACCTAAACCAAAGCAAACCGAACCAAACCAAATCGAACACCGAAAAATTCGATTTCATTTTGTGAACGGTTTATGTGTTGGAGGAATTCGGTGTACCAACCGATATATTTCGGTTCGATTTCGATTTATGGTGTACCGAACTGAAAACCGAAAAAATCGGATTCGATTCGGTTCGGTACACCGAACTTGCATCCCTACTTACATAGAATATATGAAGGAAACTAATGAAATATAAATTCTTTTTAGAAAAAAAATAGTCAATTTTTAATGCAATATTTAAACATCCAAACAAGAGATTTGCAAATCCAAATATTTCAAATTCTAAATTTGAAATGCTTGAATTTGAAATAGTTGAATTTGAAATCCCCAAATCTAAATCCACATTCCCAATAGCAGCCTAAGACCTTTTTCTAATGGATTTTCAAATTAACAAAATATTCTTACAACTATCCATTAAATGAATCTAACGGCAATATATATTGAGGATTTATTTTGGTAATTTGATCGTAAAAAGAATAAAACATATCTTATATTCTTATATTTATATACCTAACATATAATTAAAAGAGATATATATAGGCCGGGCCAGGCATACGGATTTTAACTTCGTTGAGCCTTTACTTGGCCCAATGCTTGGCGGATTTATTATTTTGAAGCCCTAGCTAGCGCACCCTCTTACCCATTTTAAAAGCTCTAATCCTAAGATTTTAGGGGTCAGGCTAAGCAGTGCCCAACCATATTGATAGCCTCAGTAAGTCTCAACTTAATCGGAGCAACCAATTTTATGTCTTGGATCCTTTAAAAGAAGTAGCATGTGGCCTAGGCATACATTCTAAGCCTGCACAATCTGTAAAGTTTGGTCCAAAATTATTTATCCTTTATAAGACGACCTCTTTGTCCCTTTCCCTCTATGTTTGTTTAAGGAGCTATCACTTGCACATGAGATTTAGATCATGACACATGATTAAAAAGATAGACTTTATTAAGTTTGGAATTTGTGCTACATGAAACACCATCTAAATCTTTTCATTTGAACACTATGCTGGAAAAATATATCTTTGAAGCTAAAAAGTAGAAAGAAACATGATCTCTATCATCTAATTTGTATGTGCCAATTATTGAATCGGATAATTGGCCTTTGACTAAATTGAATCATATGATATAGATCGTGTTTGTTTAAATCTATTGTATATCCTATAAGGCTCTCAACAGGCCGGATCAGAGATGGGTCAAGGTAGAAAATGGCCCAATCCTACTGGGGCCTTGAAGCATAGAGTCATGGCACGGCTCCTATCTAGGCCAAATTGTATTCGACCCAACCCAATACCAGGCCGGACCCATGCCTGTCACGGCCTAACGGGCTAAATTTTTTTCGAACCAAAAAAACAATTAGAAAATTAAAATATAGTTTAATTTGCTTTAAATTCAATTATTTTTTACAGCCATTTAAAATATGTATGTTAAATGATAATTAATATGTATGTTCACCAGCGTGATTTTAAATAATGCCTTATTGTTTTATTATATTTGTATTATATAATTTATATTATATAGAGGCTTAGAACATTTACCTTCTTTCATATATATATATTATATGGAGTGGGAAAAAATTTTCTAAATATCGAGTGAGTGTGTATATATATATATATATATATATATATATATATATATATATATATACACGGCCAGTATTTTGAGCCGGATTTTGAGATTCGAATTCAAACCCTGGTCTCAATTAATACAGGTCGGAGCATGTTTGAGTCGGTCCGATCACGGGCCATGTTTACACCTAAAAAGTCTCCTACTTTCTGAGCCAGCCCGGCCCATTGCCAATAAGTACTTTTTTTTCTTGATGCAATCATTCATCTGAGACAGCCTCAAGAATCGACGAATAGGAACACATACACATGTGTCAGTTGCAAATGAGGGCACATCAGCTATAAGGGTAAAGGTTAACTAATAAAATCCAACCGACACCTTATAAAAATAAGGGTGAGAAAGAGATTCGAACCTAACATTGGAGGGAGCGGACGAAATGGGCTAATGCCACTTTGGTTTGTTTGGTTGTTGAATAGCAGAATAGACGGTAGCGTACACTAGTTTCGCTGCCAACTCAGCAGTGGCTCAGATTGGATTCATGCATGTACTCACCAAACTGTGCAACATTTACTCCCATCAGATGGCAGGTGGCAGAGGTGGTGCCCTCTGCGGTTTCACAGCTTTCCTCATCATGGCCGTCGTTCCCTCTCTCTCCGCCGTTAATTTATTTAGGCTCTACTCTTTTCCAATTCCTTTATTCATTAAACGAAGACCCTGGTTGACTCCACGCTCACTTCCCATAAGTAGATCCAATATTTCTTATAGTATTATAATTCCTTGTCACGTGCGAAGCACATGTTGTGTAAGGGAAGAAGGGATTTCACCTTCTGTAATTACTAGAAGAAGAAGTAATTTTATATATTTTAAATTTTCATATTTTTTCAAAGGAATTTTAGTTTACTATTTTTATCATAAAGCCATTAAACACGGATTTGGGTTTGCTCCTGAGGTTGTGAGCTCGAGTAGCGACTCGTCTTCTACTATAAATTGATGCACAAATGATGGGGGCGAGGGCTTAATTTACTTACGGATTAGTTCATAATTTCAAAGAAAGATTTAGTATTTTGGAGAAGTGTCATATGAAAATATTATCTAAGTCATCTGATTTGAAAGCTGGGATCTAAAACTAGATATAAGCTAGCTCCAAGAAGTCCGACTAATTATGTCCAACATTTCCATCATAAAGCGAGGAAGGAGTGGCCTAGCCACCCCATTGAGACCCCTATCAACCATTAGGGTCAACTTTTCCGGCCTAAAACCAGGAGGGATTCACCATACCAGTCTAAGAGTCGACATAAAAAACGGTCAACATTTCTATCAAAATGAACAACGACTCGAGCATGGCTTTAACCTTTCCATGTTTAGGTTGAAGCCAACCATGGGCTTCAACCTTGTTGAAAATATATACTGAAATATAAACCTGCCTATAATTGAAACCGGCATGGGCTAGCATAAAAATATGTTAAATATAAATCAGCTATACCGGCATAGACCAATTAGTAATCGTACTGCGTATGGGCTAGCTTCAAGAAGTTCAATTATAATTAGACTGTTTAAGCTACTACATTATGTTCGCAATCCGGCTTAAAAAACCAGGAAGGGTTCAACGTTCTTATGTTAGGACTTAATTCAAGTCTAAGAGTCAAACAGAGAAAAGGGTCAACATTTCTATCACGCGACGAAGGTGAAGGCTCAAAAACGAACGGCTCGATCATGGGCTTCAAACTTTCTATGCTAGGTAAAATCAAAATATGGGCTTCAACCCCATAAAAAAATTGAAATGGAAACTTGCTTATTTTCTTAGGGGCTAATATAGAGTGGTCAACCCGCTCGTCGACACACAATATATCAGCTATGTTCTACATGGACTGTGAGATGCCTAGACTTAAAGATCACGGAGATCTGTGTGTGCATCTTACAGATCATGTGCTATTCGCTTGTGCGTAGGTCGGCCGTTCTATACTACCGTTTTAATTGGTCTATACATCAAATTTTTATTATTATTTTGGATAATTTACATCAAATTTGTGATTAGATGAACATTAATAAGTGCATCTACCATTCTGTGATCCTCATGATTAATGGCTTTTGATTCAAGAATCCATAAGTGCACTCACCCTTATAACTTAATAACAGATTTAAAAGAGAAACGGGAAGGGAAAATTAAGTCTGATGTATACATATATTAGCCCTTTGCTTTGTGAAGTACATCAATTTTTTTATCAGATGCACATTAATTGGTGCATCTAACACTGTCTGATTCTCGTGATCATTAGCTTTAATTCGAAATTTTCGTAAGTGCACCCACCCCTTATATCTTAATCAACCATTTTAAAAGAGAAACACGTGGGGGAAATTAAGTCACTACTCAGTATCTGTAGAAAAGAAATGAATTAGGCAGCGACTCCAGGGACTCCGATTATCGCAAACACCAGAAGTTGGCCCTTGCACTTAGTTAAAAGAAAGACATGGTATTTTGGAGACCTCTTCCATGTGAAAACATAATCTAAGGCGGTCTGATTTGAAGGTCATGATCTAAAGATCTTAGTTGTAGAAAATTGACATAAAATACAGTCGTTACCATATGATGCAATGTAGTCAAAGGCCATTATTTAACTCAACATATTGATAGCATTGTATCATATCATAGAGATTTTGTTTTGTGCTAATCTTTTGCACAAAAGATCTTTAAATGGCTGCCTTCAAATCTGACGACTTAGATGGTGCTTTCACATGGCGCACATGTCTTTCTTCAAACTATGTGCAACGGCCAACCCACGACCTCATCCCACAAGGTATCTAGTACACGTGATCTTATAAAAAGTAAAAATCATAAAAGTCAAGATTCTCTCTTATCCAAAAGCTACAGATGTGGTTGAACTCAAAATTTAGTTCACTTATGGCATAACTAGTAGGGGCACTGGCAAGGGTCAGTTCCTACTATCAAGAATCGGATTTAGAGTCCGCTGCCCTTGAAAATAGGAGAATCTTGACTTTCCTGATTTTCACTTTGTGTAGCATGGTGTCGGTCCGTTCCATCCATATAGAACTGGATTTGGAGTACTATCCCATCGGTTGCCTTAGAAATATGAGAATCGTGACTTTTTTTTTTTTTACATTTTACAATTGACGTGCAGTCCAAATTCTCCAATTTCCAAGGGCAACGGCTGTGGTAGCGGTAGGACTCAAAATCCGGTGGTTCTACCTGATATGACTCGACAGGGGCAGTTATCTGCCATTATTGCAATGAAATAGCCATCAGATTCGTACGACGGTGGAGGCGTTTTGGTAACACCTCTCTTTAATTCTAAACCTAACCATTCAATCTTCCACCTTTAAAAAGGAAAGCATATCTGCGAGGGAAGTGGAAAAAAAAAAAAAAAAAAAAAGGCCTCTTTTGACACTTGACGCCCTCCTGTGCTATGGAGACTAACATTTTAAAAACAGAGTTTTTTCTAAGGCTCTTCTCTTTGCTTCTTTGGATTTCAACAGCTTGTCTTGTTGGATTAGACACACAGACCAAAAGGGTCTTCTTTGCTGTTGAGAGAAAAGCTACTTACAGAGATACACATGCACTACCGTAAGTTTTTCTATTTCTTTTGAGAACTATAAGTTGAATTATATATGAATCTATATTTGGTTTGTGTTTTCTGCTAGGGTTTTGGTTATTGTGGTTTCGATTGCTGCTGGTTATAATCTTATTCAACTATGCAAGTGGGTCATCTTTTATTGGTTCATGGAGAGGCGCCCAGAGGGTGGTAACAAGTGGCTCGCTTGGGTTTGTTTCTTGTTGGACCAGGTAAGATAATAAGGTCCTTTAAATGCCTTCAATTTTATCTCATTTTTGTCACGCAGGTTTTGTATAGGCAAATTGCAGGCAGTCGATGTGGCGCGACGTGCATGGCTGCCCCGATATGCAATTTGGCCCCACTGGGCTTGGAGCCAATTGCGACGCGCCAGCCTCCTGCACTTTGCCTATACAAAATCTGTCTGTCATATAGCACTTTCCATCATACAAAACCTGAGTTCTAACTGGGCTCTAGGCTCTTCAAGCTTCAATTTTTTGAGCTCCATTTCAGCTCTACCGTGTTCAAGCTGGAGTAAATTTTATCATAATTTTTGTTTATTATTATTATTTATTAATTTATTTCTGTTACATACTTATATTACATTCCGTAGGTAAAACTTCTACTCTCCTGAAAATTAAATATTTAAGTTGTTAAAGACAAAGAAATCAATAGGTTACCCGGTCAAATTTTGAATGGTTTGGATGATAAGCCCAGGAGGGGGCACGATCTTATAAGAGGGGAAATAAGGCTTTAAATTCCCAATGTGAGACTAAAATTCAACAATTGGAGAAAGGGTTCTTCTAGGAGCGAAACCGATAATTTGGACCGAAATTTCGGTCATGAGTGTCGACCAACTTCAACACTCATGACTTATATTTAAAATGGGTCTTTCATTTAAAATGGGTCTTTCGGAAAACAAAAACAAACCCTTTAGAAAAAAGAGTTTGCACTTTGCACAGCTATTAGCAAATTACATGTGGGATGTCAATATTGGCACATTACATCACAACCCCTTTCTTAGCAAATTATATTACTATTATTTTGTTTAATAAATTATATGACTACCCTTCTTTGTTGCAAATTATATTACTACCTCTCTTAATAAATTATATCACTATCTCTCGATGGGCGATGGGCATTGAGCGATGAGGGGTGATGTAATTTGTTAAGCAAGAGGGTAATGGTACAATTTGCTAAGAAAGAACGGTAGACTAGGTAGTGATATAATTTATCAAAAAAGATGGGTAATGATGTAATTTGCTAAAAACCTTTTCAAATTTCACATGTCCCAATATTGACATCTCTCGTATCTCCGAACCCCAAATATCTGAGCAAACCCTTTTTCCTAAAAGTATAATAGGCTAAAACCTTTGTACATGAGGGATGATTTTCTAATTTCTCTTATTTAAACGCATGGTCATCCCCATAGTGCATATATGTGATCAATGGGTAATCCATGAGGCAGTCTTTCATTGTCACATGTCTTGCCCACCCAATCATTCTGCTCAATAGGATCGGTGCATTTTAATATCAATCGCCAGAAAAATATACACAAATGTCCAATTAGATCATATTAGCGTCCACAGATTGACAGATTTAAATTACAAAGTGTATTTTTGAGTTACTTCAAGCTATCTTGACGGCTTGTATTGGGCACATCTTATACCTTTAATGGTATAAGATTTACTTAAACACCCTTTTAGATTGATCACATCTTTTATGGTGTTTTGATCATCCATCTGCTCTATTTTTCTGTGGCTAAGCTCATCTCTTCTGTCTCATCTCTGAGACCTTTTGGTGTGCCTACGTAATTATTTCATTTTCTTTCCAAATTTTGTGAATTCGTAGAAAGGGTAAAGAGGGGGACCTAGTCAATAGTCAAATACCATCACTAATGGAGCCGACTGGAAAACAACAAAATATGAATGAATAAATTTGTCTATTGGGTAAAGTTAGTCTACAATGGCGTTAACCCATCATGGGTGGACACCGGAATGTATGAAGTGCCTTAGTAGACTAACTCTTTTGGGTAAGGGTACCTATATTTGCATCCGCCCGGTCTCTGAAAGTGCTCACGTCCTAGACTCTTTGAAAATTATCGATTCCTTCAAATCAAATGATGGAGATCGCTTTTTACGCTGATCTTCCATGCAATAGATCTTGAGGGCATACCTATCAGTCGGTCAGTTAGTGATTCCACGTGTTACAAATCCCCAAAAATGGCCCTAAAATTATGTTTGAGAGTGATGTGTGCCATATGATTCAAGGCCCATTTTTTAGGGATTTGTGACACATGGAATGAAAAACTATCTAATTAGGTGTGCCATGATCTCAAGATTTATTGTGTGGAAGATTGGGATGAAAAATGATTTCAATCATCTTATTCAAAGGAATCAATTGTTTTCAAGGGGTGTAGGACATGAGTGTTTCCATGGGCACAGATATATGGCGGACTGCAAACAATAGACCATTCAACAGACAACTTACATGGCGCAATGTAAGCTTAATGGGTACCAGTAATACAAGTCGGATCATCCACTTGCTTCACACCACATTAGCAGTCCATTTTTGGTCTACTGTTTGAGGTCCCCTGAATATGATTTTCCTAACTTTAAAATGCGTGGAGGAATTTATGGTCCAGGAGCTGTGGACCATAAATGAACACAAAGAAATGCAGCCAGTCACATCTAAGTTACCTTCAAAATCGCCTATTAAACAATGTCCACCTTTATAATTTTCGACGAAAATGTCTTTGTACACCGACAGAAGGTAATTCTGATAGGGTGCATTTATTTTCAACCCTAGATTTTCCTTCTCAACGTGACTGAACTTCAGATCATGGTTCATCATCAGATAAACAAATTTTGATTCTATGTGGCAGATGTCCTGAAAATTAATCTGAGAACTAGGGTTGATGTACTCCCATGAGTATGTTCACCTTTTAGGATAGATGACTATAATCTAAAAATCCATTGTGAGGGAGATTGTCGTAAAATAATCTCCATCGTTGAGGAAGAATGTTAGGTTGTAAATAAAAATATCCTTTATGTTAGGTGGAGGAAATTGATGAAGTGGGGGAAGTGGTTTTAGTACCATTAATTATGACGGATTTGTATCAGCAGCTACCACCATTAATCAAGTGGACAAGTTGCGTGCCACAGACGATACATTGTACCAGCTTCCCACTTCGAAGGTGGATTCTGAAGGTGGATTCTAAATGTAGTTCAACCATTTCTTGAGACCGTTGGATGCACGATTTCAAAAGTAGGAGTGAAAAGGGGCCTGGTTCATGATAGGTTTTGGATCAACTTAAACCCGAACTGTTACCCACATCCCTAGACCTGAATCTGGACGACCTGTTAACCTCTCTGACATATATCAAATTTCTAATCACCCTTTAATGTATGAAATCAATCTCTCTCTCTTACCCTAGAGTCCCGGCTTTAATCTCTCGTCTTCTTCTCTCTCTCTCTTACCCTAGAGTCCCGGCTTTAATCTCGTCTTCTTCTCTCACACCTGTGTTTATGACTAGTTGAACGACCCCATAGAATTCGGCTCATGAACATTGTCCACTCATACGGCCGGATAGTTTAATCTTCAACATCCGCAATGCATCACCAAAAAATCAAATGTCATTTTTTCTTTCCAAATAATGCCCCACTTACCTGAAATAGACAGTCATACATATCAACCCACTTAGGGCAGGAATCAATTTTAATAAATAATAACAATGTTGCTCTTGCCAATAAATTCTCATTTTTTAATTTTATTTTTTACTTCTTTTTTTATTAGGCATTTGAACGTACATGGAGAATGCATATGAATACAGGCCCATATTCACCCGTATGAGACGCATTTTCATAATTTAAAAAAAAAAATCCAACCTTTATTATAATAAAAATATAAATAGGGCACATTTTTCGTACTTTTCTTTAAATATCCTTTGTCATCAATAATTATTCATAGCAACCTAATAATAAAAAAAGGTTATCTCAAAGTTCAATTTAAATGAAGTAACTGGATATGAAAGACCGCAAAGTTACATAGAATTTAACGAAAATTATAAACGAGTTGAGAAATAGGGGTCGATAAATTATAAAAATAAAAAAGAGATAAAGGACTCATGAAACTGATGAAAAATAAATAGGTAAGGCCATGATGATAATGATAAAAAAGGTCGTACCAGGTGCATAAGACTCATGCTTTAAGCAGGGTCTAAGAGAAGTAAATGGTAGGCAAATTTGCCCCATTTTAGAGAGACTGATTCCAAGACTAGGTTAGCAAAGGGGACTGAATTGAATCCACGACCTCACTCCCTTGCGTCTTTCATGTATAGTGCTAATCATGGATCAAAATATCGTCCAATACCGATACGTATTGGTATAGGACATGAACGAAACGATACATTAAATGTATCATATTGTTAAAATGTAAGTATATATCGAACGATACATTCAATGTGTCATTCGATACGGACCGGTACCGATATGCATCGTCCGATACGTACCGACTTTTTGACCAGATGATACGTACCGGTTTTCCGGCATTTTGATCCATGGTGCTAATCAGGAAAGCTATAAACTTTTGGGAGCCATTACTTGCACATGTGTTTCAAGTGATTGCACCGAATTTAAAAAAAGACTTGGTATTTTAGAGACATGTGATATGTAAAAATGAAATATGAGCCGTCTGATTTGAAGTTCATGATCAATAGATCTCTGGTAGATAAAATTAGAGCAAAACACAATACTTGTCATATGATCTATTGTCGTCAACTGTTGAATTATATAATAACCTTTGACTCCATTTAATCTAATGATAAAAATTATATTTTGTTCTAATCTTTTGCAACTAATATCTTTAAATTATGTTCTTCAAATTAAACTGCTTAGATGGTGTTTTCACAGAGTAGAGATTGCCAAACTTACAAGTCTTTTTAAATTCGGTGCAATCCCATGCAATCACTTAAAAAGCATGTGCAAGTAATGGCTCTCTATACTTTTTGGTGTATAAATTGTGAACTTAAAATAAATATATAATCATATTTAATTTCCATATTAATGGCACCCGATATATACCCATTTGGCAACTTACGCGCCACGGGGCCACCCAAAAAGCAATGGGCTTTGCTGGAGTCAGGTGGCTGTAACACAAGGCTGTCGTTGTAACAAAAGCCAGTAATTACTGAAACTAAAGGGCAATAATCTTATGGGTACCTCTCTTCGCGCTTACATTATTTGTAAGGGCGCCTAATACTCAAAACTCTCCCATGGACTACTTGGAATCAGATGATGAAAATTGTTTTACCCCAATCTTCCACGCAATAAATCTTGAGACCATAAGCATACCTTTGGGCAGTCAATTTTTTTATTCCTCATCACACATATCTCCAAAAATTGCTCTAAATCACATTGCACATATCACACCCCAAAGAGATTTTAGGGCTATTTTTCTTTGCATATGTGCCAGGGAGAATAAAAAACAGTTTGTTTGATGGTAATCTTGTGAACCCAAACGTCGGCGGCTTTCAGTGGATTTCGAACTAGGCACCTCAGAAATCCTGTAGGCCCGGACCTAGGTTTCCTAATCTTATTTTGAGTAAATTATAAGGGTGTTTCGGATCTTTCCCCGTAAAATTAACTAATATGACCTGTTTCTTGTTTATACTTAGAAAACTCAACTTTTAAAGTTGAATTTTTATTGGATGTTCAGCTAGTACATTGAATTTTGTACGTAGCAGTAGTTTGATTCACTTGTACACTATTTTGATACAATCCTAGGCTCTATCACATCAATGTGATGACCCGTATATAGCTTCAAGCTTTGCCTAAATTTGTGCACTCTAATATCAGCCATTGTTTTTAGGGCACTTTAGAAAAACAATCTTGAAAAACAAACGTTTTAGCAAAACAATCCCGAACTTAAACGTTTTAAAAAAACAGTGCTTTCACGATTTTCAGAACTTTAAAAACCCGTGAAAGCATGTTTTTTTTTTAAATAAAAATAAAAAAAGGTGTTTCGTTGATTTTTGAAGTTTCGAAAATCGTGAAAGCAATGTTTTTTTAAAACGTTTCAATTCGGGGTTGTTTTGTTAAAACCTTTGATTTTCAAGGTTATTTTTCTAATTATCCCTTGCTTTTATTTTTAATGGCTAATATTAATAATGGATAGTCCTTAAACTGTTTTGACTTTTGATCGATCACAAATATGTGTCACATGGCATAAAAATGAAGTACACTTTGATGGTGTAAGATCATTTAAACACTAATTTTTGCTTTTACATGTATGTCTCGCGATGTATCTCCGATATCGGAGATTTAAAACCAAGCTTGATATATATATTCTGTTTGTTTGATGGTTGTTGATTAACAGACGGTGGCGTACGTTAGCTTTGCTGCAAACTCAGCGGCAACTGAGGCTTCAGTCCTAGCTATCACAGGCGCGAGTCCTTTTCATTGGACCAAAGTGTGCAACATTTACACCAGATTCTGCGAGCAGATTGCGGGTGGACTTCTCTGCGGCTATGCAGCCTCGCTCATAATGGCTGTCGTTTCCTCACTCTCTGCCTTCCATCTATATAAACTCTACTCAAAATCTCAGGATGGTTAAGTGAGGAGGATCTTGAAACCATGCTTTTTAATCACTACGTACTACTTAGCTACATAGATCAACCACATACTTAACTCATAATTACTATTTAATTATAAAAAAAAAAAAACTCATATTTCCGTACATGTAAATCCTGTGGATGTTGTTGGAAGAAAATCTCTCGTTATATATTATTTGGACTTCTCTGTATGAGGGTCGGGGATTTGCGTTCGAAAGCACGGTTTACCCATGCGTTCAAAGCAGCTGGGCTTAACGTGGCACTCACGCATTAGATTAGGTGTCACGGTAACTTGCCTAAGGTCGATTATGTATTATTAATAGTAATTAAAAGAGAGTATTTAAAGAGCATCTCCAAGACTTCAACTTATTCTTTAAATTTAACTATCGGAGATGTTGATGTGGCTAAAGTTTGGAGAGTGTGTCTTGTATGGCAAAATTTGAAGAGTGTGTGTTGGGTCCTCTTCTCCACTTCACTATATAATTTTCATTATTTTAGAAGAAAATATTGAAAATAATAATTATTTTAGAGTTCCTTTAATGGTTAAATTTTTTTAAGAAAATAATAATTTTTCAAATTTGAAGAGTGGGGAGAGGGGCTCTTCAAAGTTGAAGAGTGAGAGAGGCTCTTCAAATCTACATGGATTTGAAAAGCTCGGTTAGAGGGCATTTTCGCAAATTAAGGTTTTCAAACTTAGTGGTTGAAAGTTGTTGAAGTTTAGTCACATATTAGGTAAATTATAGCCTTTGTCTCTATCCTTAAAATAATTGGGCCCCTCAACTCATAACAAATTGATTTTAAGTAGGATTGTATTAATTTTTCATGATATTAGAGCAGACCTTTCTCCCCTCTATGCCTCCCCATATGTACATCCAATGCATCAATGTTTGTGTTTTGGATGAATCTTATCTCATTATTAAAAAACATAAAAGCTTGTATGCTTTGTATTTTCTAAAATGTAATGGAAGAGGGCAGACCTCCTGTCTTCCGGCGCTCTTTGTTCATGCAACTACCATGTTTTTTTTTAATGCAACCCCTATTGTTACAAAAGAGAAAAGAAACAACAAAACATATTGCTAAAGGCAAATAAAATCATGGGTAGAGAATAGGGCACTTTAGAAAACAATGGCTCAAAAACAAACTTTTTAGCAAAAAGACCCGACTTCAAATGTTTTAGAAAAACAATGTTTTCATAAATTTTGGAACTTCATAAAACCATAAAAGCACAATTTTTCTAAAATGTTTTAGATTAAACATGCTTTCACAGTTTTCTGAAGTTCCAAAATTTGTGAAAGCATAATTTTTCTAAAACTTTGAAGTTGGGTCTTTTTTGTTAAAAAGTTTGTTTTTGAGGCACGTTTCTCTAAGTATCTCTTCGGTTCTCCACGTTTCTCTCCTTATTTTTTCCTTTTTTAGGGGTAGAATATGGGAGTTTTATCCTCTCATTGGTGAGAGTCTTCTTTTCCGAAGAGATCGCCTCTACGAAGGCCTTTTTACAATCCATATTTTTTTCTAATACGGTTTTGGTCACGGGTTTAACCGACGTTTTGATGGCTTCATTTTTGTGCGAACACTTGCTCTATTTCTATGCCATGAGGCATCGTTGTAAAGCTTCGATTGAAGCTTTGTGTGAAACATTTGGTCGGGGTTTGGCCCTGTTTCTAATGTGTTGGGAGATTTTGTGGATCGTGAGTTTGTCGATGGTGGTGACGTTTCTTCGGATGGATCTTTGGTGTAGATTACCGATGGATCATGGTAGTGGATTCTTGAAGTTTTACCTTACTTTCAAGGTCCCTGAATTTTCTGTTGGTGTTAAATGGGTCTTAGATGCTATTCAATGTATTTTAATGTTAGTTATTATAACTACCGCTATTATGATCCTTTATTTTGTAATCGTTCTCCATTTTAAATGAAAAGAATAAAATTTCATCTCAAAAATAATAAATAAGTATTCGTAATAATTTTTTTAGGCTCCGGACTCTAGGTGACATGTCGTGCTTAATTGAGTCACTGTCCTTTTTAACTTAACCGTTGTAAGCAAAGTAAATCACTCTATTTTGTATCTTCTCTATCTCCGAGGATTTCTCTCTTTCCGCCAAACAGCTCTTCTTCTTCCTCGAATCTCGACAATTCAACCTCGGGCCTCCCATCTCGAGGATTCAAGTTCCGACGATGCTCAATGACATTCTTAAAATACAGCTTCTCTTTCGTTGCTCATAATCTAAGGAAAATGCTGATTTTATGGGTTTGTTTCATTGCTTTGGCTTCTAATACAGTAATGCCTGATTTCATGGGTTTATCATACCAATTTTGAGAATATTGGATGTATTAGGAATTGATACCGTAATATGTGATTTCGTGGGTTTAATAGATGATTTCGATTCCTTCTTTTTCATGGGCTTCACATTAGAGAGAGAGGCTCCATCTGTTAGAGATGGTTGCTCCGTCGGTTTTCATAGAGAGAGAGAAAGAGGGCTCCTTTTAAATTAAGCATGAATATTTGTGGTAAAGAAAAGAGTTGTACACTTGCATGGTGTAGCCGAAATAGGGATTCAAGTTTTGAACCGAACATCAAAACCAAAAATCAAATGTAATAACCCGTAAAATTAGACCCGAACTCAATTTACCTCTTGTGTGTGGTCAACACGAAAATCGATGTCATCATAGATTTTTATATAATAATAAATATTTAAATAATATTATGATAACTTTGTGCGGACGGATTAAGATTTAAATGTGTGTTTGGGCTTTTAGTGTGAAAGTCGTGCGCCAATGCACCGTGTGCCGCTCAACACCAAAACCAAACTCTATTTCAAGTGAATAAGCGTAACACACTTTTGCAGTGTTATCGTTTTGCACCGAAACCAAGCCCTTTAGCTAATTAAAAGACAAAGCTTCTCAAAGAAGTTTTACCCGGTTGCAAGCTTTGAAATTTGGATTTCTAGTGAAAGAAAAAAGAGAAAACTTCTGCCCTTCTTGGGATTTCGACGACTAGATCGTGATCGCACCGCAATATTTGCATTATTCACGAAGAACTCGACGTCGATTAACGCTTGAATCCCACCTTTGGTGAATTTCGACCGTTCAAACCCCATTTTCAAGAAATGTTTCATCTCACGATCGTTTCCATGCTTGAAAGAAGTTAAGATCGACACGTAAGGATAAGCAATGTCATCTTAAGTTCATTGTGATCAATCTCTATGGATTCGCCGTAGAGATCCGGAAGTTTCGTTTCGAAACCCTTTTGGACAACGATCCTTAAAAGCGCGAAATTGATCGAAAAAATGTTAGTTTTTATTTGATTTTAATGGTTTAGATTATAGAATAAATCATTGTTTTAGTTTAGTGTGGATGTGTGTGTGATTCGATGAAGATCGTAGAACTATAGGAGATTGCAATCTGATCCTCATCAATCTACCTCTACCACCGGATCGACGAACTTTTCATTACTTATGGGGAAGAGGTTTAAAAGATATCGGCTTGAACAATTGGAGATCGCGAAGAGAGAGAGATTAGAGACCGTCCGAAGGGACGAAATCTGGCACCTTGGTTCCCAGTGTCGAACGCCAGGAATAAGGTTCCAGTGAAGGCGGAGAAGGGTAAATGTCGGAATTGGAGACTGATTCAGTCCTTAAGTTGCACAGGAAATGCTAACGACATTATTACCTCTTCACATTGTCACATAGATTGATATTTGGGAGCTACAACTTGCACATGAGATTTGTACCGCACACTAAAATGAATGATTGTTATTTTTGGATTTATGGCACATGTAACACCATCTAAGGCCGTATAATGTCTTTTACGAAGACTATGATGTATAGATCTTTCAGGCCAAAAATTGGTATTCTTGATCATTTGAACTATTAATAGTTTCTACGCTGTAAAAAGTACACTCATACATGTCAAAAAACATTTGACAGCTTTGAATCAAATATTGAAGTCTTGAAGATCATTCTGTCCCAATTTTCAACACAATGGATCTAGGGGTGGAAGTTAGCTTAACCAATGCGAATTGATGCCAATTTTTTGGTTCTCAGGTCGGTTCAACCTAAACCAAACTTGAATAGAAAAAAATTGGTTTTGTGTTAGTCGAATTTTCAAAATCTCGAAACCTAATTTTTTCAGTTTTCTCAATTTTGGTTGTGATTTTTCAATTTTTTCATTTATTTTTTATTTTTCCGACTTTGGGTCGATTTCATCACCCTACCCGACCAGTTTCCGTTTTCAGCCATTTAGAACTAAAACCGAACCAATTTAGGATCAGTTTCAGTAAATATATGAAGGGTCAATTCGGTACCGGCTTCCGGTTGATTTGGTCGACCAATTTTTGGTCAATTTCGGTTAGGGTTACAAAAGTTCCATCATCCGGTCAGTTTTTATTGTGGCACAGGACAAAAAGTTACTTGAAAATAAAGTTTAACAAATATGTGTCACATGGTTTTGCAGTCATTATTTTGGGATATGTGTCACGTTGAATTAAAAATTGATCTTGTGATTGAATTACGATGATCTCTAGGATCCTATGGACATTATTTTAGGATGTGTGTCGCGTTGAATTAAAAATTGACCGTGTGATTGAATTCCAATGATCTCAAGGATCCTATGGACAGAAGGTGGGATGAAAAAAAATGCAGAACAAATTATTAAAAAGATTATAAGAAAATCCTGAACGCTTGATTCAAAGCATTCAATGGTACACGTGCCTTTTCTCATATGCAAATAATGGTACATTTTCTGTCTTTTTTGTTGGAATATGAAAATTTTGGAATCGAAATATTTTGTAACATGCATTGGTTAAGTTGATTAAAATTGTGTCCTAATTTTTCCTCAAAAGGGTAGAGGGTTAAGGTGAGGGATTCATATCTCATGCTCACTAATAAAAAATAAAACCTCGAGATTTTTCCTTCTCGCCCTCGATTTTACGCGCTTAAATTGACTACCTTAAATCAGACGTTGGAGATCACTTTTTGTCCCAATCTTTGACATAATAGTTCTTGTGATCATCAGCCTACCATCAGAGGGAAAGATTTTGATTCCACATGATACATAGGCTCAAAAATGGACATGATTATGGGCATACATTAAACTTTATTCTTATATCATTTTTCGGAATGTGCTCCATGTGGAATCAAAATCTGATTGTTTGATGGTAGGATCATGATCTCCATATATGTTGTGTGGCAGATTGGGATGAAAATTTATCAGAATTCGCTGATTTAAATAGTCAACAATTTAGGTTTGAGTATGAAGAATCTTAGGTTAAAAACACTGACACTTTGCTATTATTTATACCTGTTGAAACTGTGACCTCACCCATCACTGTCAGCCTACATGCATTGACCGCTTTAAAATCAAGATCTTTTTTTATCCTGAACTTCCACACAAAGGATATATCTTGAGATTATAGGCATACCCTCATAAAGTCATTTTATTACTCCTCATGATACACATCCCAAAGAGTGATCTTAAAATGATGTGGCACACATCACACTCGAACATGATTTTATGACCAATATTTCCGATATTGACCATATAATGTTTAAGTCATTATCTCAAGTTCCCTTGTGCGAAAAATTAGGATAAAAGATACCTTTATGTTTAGATTCAAAGCACAAAGAAGCTGTTGAGCGCCATGTAAGTTAGTTCACGGCTCACATTTTTGAGAAATTTGACACTTTGTTTCATCATCTGTGCACATTGATTTGAAGACCATCATCTACATATCAATAGTTGATGACAAAACATCTCAATCACGTTGTCCTGGTGGTCAACGTTACAAAATTCGTTGACTGTTTTGAATCACAGTGCTTCCTTAAGTAGTAGCCTGTATCACGGTACTTCGACCCTTTCTGTCAAAACTCAAAATACTCTGGGCCGTCTAATCTTAATCGAACATTCGAAATTTCACCATTATCAAAGCTTCTCAAATCCCAAGAGATTCTCTGCAGAAAAAACAACGATGGGGCTTCTAACAACATGCTTACCGTCTTCATCCGTCCATATTAAAGCACCGACAGACAACTCCACCTTAGAAAAGCCACTTCCTCCTTTCTTCCCCATTACTCTTCTGATAACCATTTTAAACTCCACCCTCTCTTCATTCCCACTAAACCTAAGCTTCTCAGGTTTCACATAAACTCTAAAACCTTCTGGTGCAACTACATTTGCACTATAAACCTCTAAACCCTCACCAACCTTCTTCACTCTCCTAACATACACAACCTCACCAAACCCAACTTCTTCGGCCACAATAACAAAAGCTGGATAATTCAAATCTCCCTTTCCTCTCCAAGAACATAACGGTCGTTTTCCAGTAATAATGTGTATCTGTTTCTCCGTATAATTCAACCCGCAGAACAAATTCACGTAATCTTCGTAACGAAGATCGTAAACTAGACCCGGATATAAGGCTTTCTCAGCTCGGAGATGACCCGATCCGATATCGAAAGGACTAGCGATACTGCCGGAATACTCATCCGAAATTTGGGTATATCGGCTTTTATCGTAACGGTTTGTAAGCGTAGATGCGGTGGTCATCAAGGCGGACTTGATCTCGCTAGGGCTCCACCCTGGTCGAGCCGCTTTTATCAAAGCGGCCACGCCCGATACGTGTGGGCAAGCCATCGACGTCCCTGATAAAATATTATATTTGGACCGTCGGTTGTCTGATTCGATAATCGATGGAGCAATCGCGTCCGTCCATGCTCCAAATATGTTGACTCCAGGAGCTAAAATATCAGGCTTCAGAATTCTTGGAACGGCCACATTAGGCCCTCTGGAAGAAAAAGAGGCTACAGTTGGTGCAGGCATTAGGTGTTCTATTTTTGTACCTTTAGAGAAAATCACAGCCGTTGGATCTTTACTATATGTTATGTATCGCTTGATGAGTTCTGCTTCAGAAGTAGACACCGCGATTGAGGGGATCACATGCGGCTCTGCGATGACACCTCTAGGGTCTAGATCGCCGTGGGATATTATCAATGCTGACGCCCCGGCGCAGTTTAGCGAAGCGCCTAAGGAAACTCGAGACACGTGACGGTCAACCATGCAGACTACGATTCTACCGTCAATTGAATCATGAGATAAGTTGAAGTGATTGGTTATTTTACCCGCGAAATAGAGGGATTGGCGCTTCCCGCTAAATTGATTTTGTGGCGTCAAAGAGATTCCGTTGACTATTTCTCGGTTACCAAGGGAAATAACGGCTGGGAAATCTCGATCGATCGTCCCAGCACCAACGGTCACGATCCATGGAGGCGAGTTAGTTATACTCCCACTACTTGGACCTTCGTTACCTGCCGAAACAGAAACGAGAACGCCGTTACTAGTGACCCGAAACGAAGCAATCGCGAACAAGTCGAGATAAAACGGCACGGAAGAAGACGCTCCCAACGAAACCGAAACGATATCAACTCCATCCGTAACGGCTTTCTCCAACGCTGCGCACACGTCCGATAACAAGCATCCCGAAATCCAACAGACCTTATAAACCGCGATTCTGGATTTCGGAGCCATCCCTCTTGCTACACCGCCGGCGAATCCTTCGAAATTAACTCCGGGGACGAGGCTTCCGGCCGCGATCGAAGCTACGTGAGTGCCGTGGCCTTCGGAATCTCTCGGCGACCGGAATTCCTTCTTTTCGTTGATTGGCCCTCGCAATGAAGCTTCGTAGCCGCCGGAAAAGAATCTAGCTCCAATCAGTTTTCTGTTACAATTCGATCTGTTGAATCGAATTCCTTCTTGGCATTCGCCTTTCCAATGATTTGGTACAGGGCCGATATTGTGATCTGCGAAGCTTTCGCTCTCAGGCCAGATTCCGGTGTCGATGATTCCGATTATGGTACCGGAACCTTGGTCGGAGAGTTTGGAGAGCCGAGCAGTTGGGTGATCGAGGCCGAGGAATGCCGGTGATCGGGTAGTGTGGAGGTGTAAAATTGAATCAGAATAAACAGCAAGAACTCCGATAGATTTTTCTATCTCTTCGGCTTGGTTGAGGGTTAGGGTTGCTGAGAATCCGATGAAGAGGGTTTCATATATGTGGATAAATGGAGAGGAGTTTGAAAGGTAATAATAATCAGTAGAAGGAGGACCACTAGAAGAAGTAGAAGAGATGAGAGAAGTATACCAGTGGTTAAGAGTTACGAAAGGAGAGGGTTTTGCGTCGGAGTCGACGAGAACTACGAAGGTTTTCTTGGTTGCATTTGAAACTGAGATTAAAGAGAAGATGATAGCGATGAGTTGAGGGAGTAGACGAGCCATGTTTCTGTTTTCAATTTTCAATTCTAGCTCAACTGCGACTACCATAAGAGTCTAACCATAAAACTTAATCTTACACCATTAAAGTTCAAACTTTTATCTCGCACATTTGAAATGTAATTTATTATTATTCCATGAGCGAATCTAAATTGTCCAAGTGGCAATCTATCATTAGAATATATCTTAACTGGATTTAACCATCCGATACATCGCCCTTAATATCAATTGTTAAAACTAAAAACAATGGTTGATATTGTAGTCGACTTATCTAGATGGTTTTAGTCGACTTATCTAGATAGTTTAAATCTCTCTAAAATACCATTTTTGACCTTGTTGCAGTTTAGCATATGATCAATCATTTGACAATAGAGAGCAGCCACATCTTAAACTATTGATGGTAGAAGATTTTGTTGTTTAAATTATGGTGATGAAAATCGGGTCCAAATGGAAAAGGGATAATGGCTATGAGCGACAGTTAAACAACACAATGGCGTTTAAATGATCTAACACCATTAAAGTGTGGTATACTATTATGTCGCATGTAATTTGTCCAAGTGGCAATTCTTCATTGAAACATGTCTCATTATGAAATCATGTCCATAAATGATTTCAAAACCATCCATTTATTGAACAATCTGTTTGTTGAACTTTAATATCAGGCCCCACCCCAAAAAAAAAAAAAAAAAAAAAAGTAACCATTGATATTAGAATGTGCACAGATAGAATAGTTAAAATCTCCAAATTAGTGTGATTTTTAGACACATTGCATAATGTATGATCTATCATTATGTCGGTATATATTATCCACTTCTTAAATAATTAATGATGTAAGATAATTTAAACCAAAATTTGGTGTTTAAATGATAATTAGGAGAGCTGGATCCTTGAAATATATATATAATAAATAAATAAGTTTTAACAATTTTAGGTCAGTGGTCAGTGGTCACTCCTGGCCTTATGAACGTTAGTTCGTTTAAAGATGGAGCAGAAGAGTGGCTCCCCCACTTCTCTTGTGCTGTCGTTAAGGGTGGGTGGGTGGGTGGGTGGGTGGGCATAGTTAGGTAGCGCATTGCCAGCAGAGAATGCAGGGAGGAGCTGTTTTCATAGACCAGGGGAATTTGGTGTTGTGTGAATGGCAGGGAGCCATTAGAGGGAATAATGCTGCTCCCTGTGGGGGCCACTACCGACCTTCTTTTTCTTCTACGATTACTAATATGATTTCTTTGGTCAATAAGTTGAGCATTTATATACTACTTTTCCAATTGACTGAAGATAGTACTATTCCCATCTCTATAGTATACTTACCACATCAATCATGTCCATAATCATTCCATATATACTCACCAAATTTGTTGAGAAGTTGGGTGAATATTTGCCAGTTTATAGTTTCTGTCTCTGTCAGGGATCAAAATTTCGGCCCAAATCACCAAATGTTCGGTCGAAATTATCGGTTTCAGTCCCCACTGAAACCATATATGGGATTGAAATTTACGATCAAATTATCTACCGAAATTTCGATCCAAAATTTCGATTTCAGTCCCCTCCGAAATCAAAAAGAAGCCCAAAAGTTTGATCCTTGGTTTCTACTAATCTATCCTAAATTTTTTGTGAACTTTTTTAAATTTTGTATGTTTTAAAAATTTTGTGAATGATTCACAAAAACAATTCTTGATTTTTTAATAAGTTGTGCTTTTTAATATTTTTTAATTTCTTTTACACTTTTTATTTTATTAATTATGTTTTTTTATTTTTCTCTCCGAATCAGGTTGATAGGTATCGGCGATTAGGATTATGCATTGGCTGAGACCCTTCAATTTTGAATTTTATTTTTTTTTAATGTTACATTTCTTCGAAAAATATAAAAAAAGCGTATCTAATATGTCGGGTGTACTCTTCCGAAATGCAAGCTTCCGGGTTGTGGTGCATTTAAAAGGTTTATCAATTGGATGGTCCTGATCCATGGATAGGCGTGCGTAGCAGCTAAGTTAAATGAAATTTTCTTTAATAACATTGAAGTCTCTGTAGAGGATTCAATGTGTGCACTAAAAACTTAGGTCTGCGACTGCCATTAAATTTTTTTCTTCTTTTTTTCAACATGCTATCATGTCAATCTATCATCCATCATCTCAAAATTTCCTCTGTCATACATGATTTAAAAAATTATTTATACATATATAATAAAGGAAAAATTAGAAAAACAATCTCAAAAAATAAACGTTTTAGCAATAAAATTAAAACTTAAAATATTCAAAAAACAATACTTTCACAATTTTTTGAAGTTTTGAGATCCATAAGATCTCAAATCCTCATTAAAAAATAATGTTTTTATAAATCTCAGAACTTTAAAAAATCGTGAAACATTATTTTTTTAAAGCTTAAAATTATGAATTTTTGTTAAAATCCATAATAAATTGATTAATTTATGTCTTTCTTTGAGGCCCAGCTCCATATCCGAAATCAAACGTCTCCGAAAGTGAGAATTTTCTGCGGAAAATGAGCTTTAAGTATTTTGAGACTTTGTTTTTGTTCGGGAGTTTTTCTTCAGCCGCAAGTTTTCCTTGTTTTTCACCCTAATTTATTTTCAGAGGATTTTTCTCGGGAAAGCTCTCTTTCTGAGCTACCAATAATATACTCTACCTAAATAAATGCATCAGATCACCAAGCACCGTTAGTACCAGCCAAGGATCAAATGGCGATTTCGTTTTCAGTTTTGGGTTTGGCCAAAATTAAAATATTGACCAAATTTTGAAATCTCGGCCCACAATTTCAGGTTGGGCTGGAATTTCAGTCCAAATTTTTTTATTTTTTATTTTTTTAACTTAAAAAATTGGGTTTGCTGGAAAAAACTAAAAGAGGGATACCTGAATTTTTTTTTTATAAGGGGGTACCTGTATTTACAATCCAAGATTCTTCCCAACCCGAGTTTTATATGCGTATTGTTGACTTCTTTGACTTATATGATAGAGATTTGTTTTTAGCCCAATTTTTGATACAATAGATCTTGACATCGCATGCCTACCATTAGATGGTCAAATTTTGATTTCACATGACAAACATATCAAAAATTGAGATGATCATGATTCTCAAATTTTAATATACAATTCTCGGTGAATTATCACAACAACAAAAAAAACATGGTTCTCCAATCACTTTTCGAGAGTTGTGCTAAACTTTAGCCAATAATAACAAGAATCCATAATTTTAGCATTTAATTTCGCTCCCCATATAAAGTGTCCAAAAATAACAAATTGGGAACTTCTATTCATTCCGAATGCGCCCATGTCGAGAATTCCTTTATAATCATTTATTGCTTCAGATCATTTGATGCAGATTGTTTTTCACCCCGATATTGCCCACAATGGATCTTGATATCATGTAGCACCTATCGAGCGGCCAGTTTTTTATTCAATGTGTCACAGATCTCTAAAAAATGGTCCTAAAACCATGTTTGAGCATTATGTGTCATATGATTCAAGGGCTATTTTTTTGGATATGTAACACGTGGAATCACAAATTGACCATCTGATAGGTGCTTCATGATCTCAAGATCCACTATGTGAAGTATCAGGTTAAAAAACGATCTCCAATAATTTTATCCAACACAATCAATGGGTTTGAAGGGGCTTCCGATGTGGGCGCTATCAATAAACAGGTGGGCACAAAGAGAGGTACCCTAACAGATTTAGTAAGAGCTTAGGGGCTAAACTTTAGCCTATAATAAAAAAAATCTATAATTATGCATCATTTAAGCCGATATAATTGCCATTTACATAGGTTGGTTTGGCATTTAAGCAAGGAATGAATGACATTTAAAACACCATTGCTAAAAACTCACATTATAAATTTTATTTTCAAAATATGTCGGGCAAAAGTTTTCAACACATTACAGATTGAAAATATATAAAATATAATGATCATCCGATCAGTGTAACTGCTTCAATGAACGACATAAATACGTGCGGCTTTAGCGCGTGTAAGAATAAATTTTACTTTTTGACATTTTTTTCAGAAAGTGAAAAATACAAGAGAATGTCAGAAACAGTAGGAAAATGAGTTTCTGAGCAACTCAAGAACGCTCACAAAGAAAATGACTTTCTGTGAATTTGAAGTTTCTACGCAGGATTTGAGGAGCTCATTTTCTGGGGTTTTCAAGGGGAAGCTTATTTCTGGGGCTCCTCTATTCCCGAGCACAAAATCTCTAACATCGTCTACTGCTTCGAATCAAATGATCTAAATCGATTTTCACCCCAATCGTTCACACCATCAAACGCTCTGTTTTTTACTTCATGTGATACAAACCCCAAAAAATAGAGAGCAATTACATGCACACAAGACCAGATGTCATGTGGCATACATCACAATCAAACGATATTTTTTTGGATATGTATCATGTGTAATAAAAAATAAACCCTCTAAGGGTATGTTCAAGTGTCTCATGATCCATCGTATTTAAGATTAGGGGAAAAAGTGGTTTACATCATCTGATGTAAAGCAATTAATGGGTTTAAGGAGGTTTCAAACGGAAGTGCCCTCAAAGATTCGCGAATAGAGGTATCCTTCTTTAAAATGTTACAAAAAAATCAGTCTGTATACATAATCCGAACTAGTTAAAGGGATATCCAGGCTCGCGGCTAATTGTGAACGGGCCTTTGCTTGTATATAAATTGCAAAGCTTTCAGAGAAATTATACTTTTGACCGTTGACTGAAGAAAAATTATGTCAGTTCTATACAAGTAGAGAAGCAAGTTTTAATCTGAACCCGAACCAAAAATCGACCAAACTGATCTCGTCCGAATTTGGCCAAAAATTAATTCGAACGGGACCAATTTCAGTTCGGATCGGTTTCGATTTTGGGTGGCGAAAATAGATTGGGTAGGATGAGAAAACCTAATAAAATTAAAATTAAAATAAAAAATACCCAAGAAATTGAAAAATACCTTTAAAATATTATAAATAATAACTGAAAAAATTGAAAATTTTAGTTTTCAATTCAATTTCAAAAAATACAAAAAAAGGAATCGACATCAAACCAATTCATTTCGGTTCGGTTTCGATTCCAGCTGCACTTAAAATGGGGCTCCACTGTTACCCAAACTTGCATCTCTATATATACAAGCAATGACTCTTGAAAGTTAATTGCTATTCGTAGGACTTTCCAATTATTTTGCCCCAAAGCCATCCTTTCTCAGTCACATGGGCTAGATCTTTGGCCCGGTCTAAAATAATACTAAAACTGTAATTATAATTAAAATAGACAAATATAAACTTCTTAATTCTTTTATATAGAAGAAAAGAAAATTAATATGGACATGTATGTCATATATTTTAAATATATATTCGGATCTCAATTGGGTCTGAATCAAGTCTGGTCTAAGTCTGAGCCTAAAATCTAAAGAACTGGGCCTCAACCAAATATATTGCGGGTTGGGGCTAAGTCAAGTTTAATCGGGTTAGATCTCGGGGCCAGCACAACCCATTAGGACCCCTATTCATAGGTGGGTCGTGATCCAAAAATCTTTGAGGCAAAAGAATTGAGATGAAAACGATTTCTATCATTTAGGTCAAAGCAATCAAATGACATCTAAAATTGAATGAAACAATGGATATTGCTTTGTTGGAATCTAAATATGGATCCATCGATCCATCCATCCAAATTAAGCCATAGTATCTAGGCGCGTGATCAATCAAAAATAATAAACCTATAATCCATAAATATGCGCACCTTGAGTGTGAGTCATCAATGGTTAGTCGCCGATCTTCAACGATCTTCTCGCCTTCAAAATCTCCTAGCACAATAGGGATGCTTTCGCCAATAGAGATGATTGAATTGTGTCGAGCAATCGTTGGGACCAGACACCCCTTATATTTATAGTCAAAGAGTCATTTCCCATTAAGGACTGAAAATACTAATTATATTGTTATTAGAAATCACAATCATACCATAACTAAAAGACTTACTAATTAGTTGCCTATTCTCTTCAAACTCACCGAAATAGCAACTATATATCTCATGACTGATCTTACACCATTCAACGATCAACGGTTTGACTATAGTGATGGCTACCAAAATAGAAACTTCTAACAATCTCCCACTTGGCCAAACTATGTCAATAAACTCCGATTACCAAATGTTAGCTAACTTTCTTTGAATGGTAAGTCCTAATCAATATCAATCAAAGTTTTTATAATCAATCCGGTCCAGTGAGAATTTCAATACAGAATCAATGTAGTCAATATATCATGTCATCGATACACGACCGTTCATTAATTACCGTATTGGAAGTCATCACCGACATGGATTCCAATTAGTATGATTTCACATAGATTGCAAGTTTACAAACTAAATGGTGATTACATGTAAACTCAATCTAATATTAGTCCTACTTTATTACCATCTACTGGCACCATATATTCCAAAGTTTTATTTGCATAAAAATGAAAAAGCAAATAAAGAAGCTTTATTTTTGAATCAATTAAACAAATATATTCACTCGGATATATCCACTCTCAATGGCTATAAAAAATTATCCGTTAACCCATGCGCGCAACATGCTCCAAAAAGAGCTTGGGAGGTAAGCCTTTAGTGAGAGGGTCAGCCAACATGAGTGTCGTACTTATCTTTTCAATAGATACAATTTGATTCTGAACTTTCTCCATTACAACAAGATATTTTATATCAATATATTTGGAGCCCCACTAGTCTTGTTGTTATTGGAGATAGCTATAGCAGCGGAATTGTCACATAAGATTCTCAGTAGCCTCGAAATACTATCAACAACTCGAAGCCCTAAGATAAAATTCCTCAACCATATCGCCTCACATGTTGTCTCAAAATATGCAATAAATTCTGTTTCCATAGTAGACGAAGTAGTCAGCGTTTATTTAACGCTCTTCCAAGATATAGGTCCACCTACAAGCATAAAAATATAACCCGATATGGATCTACGAGTGTCTTGACACCCAACATAATCAGCATCTGAATAACCAATAACTGTAAGGCTATTCGACCTTTTGTACGTGAGCATGTGTCCTTTAATCCCTTGTAAATAACGAAAAACCTTTTTGGCTGCTTTCCAGTGATCCAAATCAGGATTACAATGGTACCTACCAAGCATGCCAACTATATACACTATGTCCGGACATATACTGACTTGTGCATACATGAGACTCCCAACTGTCGATGTATAGGGAATTGTCTCCATCTGCTTTCTCTCCAGATCGATCATGGGACTCTGAAAAAGACTAAATTTATCACCCTTAATGACAGGGGCAACAGTAGCGGAACAATTGTGCATGTTAAACATTTTAAGAACTTTATCAATATAAGCTCTTTGAGACAATCCCAATATCCCACGGGCTCTATCTCGATGAATCTCAATTCCTATCATGTAGGAAGCTTCACCAAGATCTTTCATATCAAAACTCTTTGATAAAAAGTTTTTTGTCTCATATAACATGCTCAAATTACTACTCGCAAGCAAGATATCATCAACATACAAAACAAGGATGATAAACTTACTCCCACTGATTTTAAAATATATGCATTGATCCACAGTATTTTCTTTAAAACCAAAATTTGAAATAACTTCGTGAAATTTTAAGTACCATTGTCGAAATGCCTGCTTTAAACCATATATAGACCTTTTGAGTCTACAAACTAAATGACTCTCCCCCTCAACCTGAAAACCTTCAGCTTGTGTCATAAAGAAATCTTCATGCAAGTCGTCATTCAGAAAAGTAGTTTTAACATCCATTTGATGCAATTCTAAGTCAAAATGAGCTACTAATGTCATGACTATCCGAAAGGATTCCTTTCTAAAGACAGGGAAAAATGTCTCTTTATAGTATATTCCTTCTTTTTGAGTGAAACCTTTAGCGACTAATCTGACCTTGTATCTTTTTACATTACCTTTTGAGTCTTGTGTAGTTTTATACACCCATTTGCAGCCTACAGGCTTAACTCCTTCAGGTAACTCACAAAGATCCCAGACCGAATTATGTTTCATTGATTTCAACTCATCTTTCATGGCTTCGAGCCATTGAGTGGATTTGTCGCACTTCATGGCTTGGCTAAAGGAAACATGATCAGATTCCTTTCTAAAATCAAACTCACTCTCATTGAGGTAAACTATATAGTCATCAGAAATGGCTGACTTCTTTGCTCTCTCTGATTTACGCAATGGTTGATCATTGGCAATCGCCATGAGAGCAAGAGTTTCCTCAATGTGGGGTGTTTCATTAGGCATAGCCATAGGTGCATCAATAAATAACTGGTGTTGGTGCCACTTTTTTTGGATAAAAGGGATAAGAATTATAACCCGATTTTCTTCAAAGGTGATTTTCCTAGGCTCAACACTCCCACTGTTCTCATGATCCTCAAAGAATTTTACATATCTAGTCTCAACAATCCGAGTACTATGAGTGGGGCAATAAAATCGATAGTCTTTTGACCTATCAGGGTAACCAATAAAATGACAACTTATAGTTTTATGATCCAATTTTTCTAATTGTGGGTTGTACACCTTTACTTCAGTCAAGTAGTCTCAAATGTGTAAATATCCTAAAGTCGGTTTTCTTCCTACCCATAGCTCATAAGAAGTTTTGGGAACCGCATTACTAAGAACTCTATTCAGGATATACTCCGCTGTTTTCAAGGCTTCTCCCTATAAGAACATGGGAAACTTAGAGTTGCATAACATGCTTCTCACCATATCCACAAGAGTACGATTTCGTCGTTCAGCTATACCGTTTTGTTCAGTTGTTTTCGGCATGGTGTATTGAGCGACAATGTCATGCTCTTGTAGATACATGGCGAATGGTCCTGGATTGCGACCTGTTTCAGAGTATCTACTATAGTACTCTCCGCATCTATTAGATCTCACAATTTTAATCTTCGAATTGAGTTGTAACTCAATTTTGGCTTTATAGATTTTAAATATATCCAGGGCCTCAGATTTCACATGAATAAGAAATATATAACCAAAACGAGAATAATCATCAGTAAAGGTAATAAAATACTTTTGATCACCAATAGCGGGAGTTGAAAACGGTCCACAAATATCAGTGTGGACTATTTCTAGCAAATTCGTGCTCCTGATAGCGCTTTTCTTATTAGCTTTTGTGAGTTTCCCTTTAACGCAATCTACACAAGTGTGGAAATCAGAGAAATCGAGCGCATCGATTATATTATCTTTAATTAACCTCTCCATTCTATCCTTAGATATATGGCCTAAACGTTTATGCCATAAAATGGAGGAGTTGTCGATTGCTCGTTTTCGTTTCTTACTATATTCACATGTATAGAAACTAAAGATTGGGCATAAGATGAATCCAAGTTCAACTGATGAAAATTGCCCACTAATGAGCCACCACCGACAATATCGGAATCAAATAGTAGAGAAAAAATATTATGTCCATATTTAAATTCAAAACCTAATGAATCCAATTTAGAAATTGAGATAAGGTTTCTAGTGATACTTGGAACGTAAATAGTATCAACTAAATCCAAAATGAAACCATGATCTAAAATGAGATTGAAAGTCTCAAAGGCCTCCACATTTGCTTCTACTCCATTTCCGAGTTTGATGGTACGTTCGCCTTTACTTAGCTTCCTGCTGGATCGAAATCCCTGCATTGAATTACTTATGTGAATAGTTGTACCAGAATCTATCCATCAAGTATTGCGTGGAGCATCAACATAAAGTGATTCAAAACACACAAAGGCTAAGTTTTTACCTTTCTTAACTAGTCAATCTCTGTATTTCTGACAATTTTTCTTAATGTGTCCCTTCTTCTTACAGAAGTGACACTTGATGCCAGAAGTAGATCTGCTAGTTTCTCTTCGTTTGGTTTCCGGTGGAGGAGCTTTCACGTTATTTCCTTTATATTGTCTCTGTTTTCGCTTGAAATTTTCTTTCGATGGTCTAAAAGCGGCGTAATGGGCACTTTCAGATTTTTCAGCCCGAAGTTTTTCTTCTTCTTTGACACAGTGAGCGATTAGCTCGTTCTTCTTCCAGTTCTCTTTCTGCGTGTTGTAATTAATCTTGAACAGGCCAAATTGTGTAGGAAGAGAAGTCATAATGAAGTGAACAAGATAACCCTCAGAAAACCCCATGTCCAGTTCTTTCAATTGAGTTGTCATGCCACTCATTTTCATAATGTGCTCCCGTACGCCAGTATAGCCATCATATTTCATGGTTCCCATTTTAATAATTAGACTACTGGAAAGTGCTCAAAGAAAATAAAAATTAAAACCAATGTGGTTTTATTGAGAAATAATTTATGTCATTATGACCCTCCGTTGGGTCGAGTCATAACACACTAGTCGCTTCATCAATTTATATTAATGATTGTGGTACTAATTGCGTCGTTATGACCCTCCGTTGGGTCGAACCACAACACGCTAGCAATACCCACACACAAAATTAATGAATAGTGAAACACAACCATCATACAACATTAAGTGATTCATCACCGTTGGGCAGAAGAATCCCTTATATTGTGACGTCAACGTTCACTACACACTTTCACTGAATTTGTAACACGGTCTTGGACAAAATTAAACCTCACTATGAAAACCACAACACTAAGAAAGATCATCACCGTTGGGCAGAAGAATCTTTTCAAGCCATGCTTTCAATTTAGGTTTGATAATATTTTAGATTATCACTAAAGTGATATTAAAATAATAAGTCATGTCCAATTCGTGTTATGAGTAAGTGTCAAAATTAATAATAATAGAGTATAATAATGTATAAGTACCAGCCATGGTGGTGGAGCACAACCTCCACTACCCAACTTTTAATTAATGGTACTCAAAAAAAAAAAATTATTCCCAATTAAAAATTGAAAAAATAACATAAGGTTATGAATACATCACAACAGAAAGCTCATTGTCAAAAATAGACCTCAATAAAAAATCTGAAATGCCCGAAAAAGTCAAAATTCATATATAATGTCCGAAAATCGGACCTATAAATAGCCCAGAAAAGGCCCGAAAAAATAAGAAATTCAATGGGCATAATGGGCCGGGTATCTGGCTGGGCCATGGGCCTTGTGGCCGAGTGAGCTATGGGCCCTATGGATGGGCCCTGTGGGTCGGGTCCATGGGCCAAAAGGGCTGAGTGGGCCTCAGCCAGGTGGACCGAAATAGGCGAGGTGGGCCAATTAGGCCAGGCTGGTCGGGTGGGCCAAATAGGCCAGGCGGGTTGGTGGGCCAAATAGGGCAGGCAGGTCGGGTGGGCCAAATAGGGCAGGTGGGTCGGGTTAACAGCCGAGTGGGCCATGGGCCAAGCGGGTCTGGACAAGGGCCAAAAGGCCGAGTGCTAGGGCCGGACCCGATCCAATCCGAAAAACCCTAAATTCCCCCCCCCCCTATTCATCTTCTTCACAGAAGTTTTTTTTTTTTTGGTTTGAGGTTGCATCAAGCAACAGCCGCAGCCCCTTAGGGACTTACCCACACCCTTCATTGGTGATCGGCGCCGACAGTCCGGTTCGTCGGTCGATCGGCCCCGGCGCCGACCGTCAACCGGTGCCAGTCCGGTGGCCGAAAAAACCTCACCGATGCCGGACCGTCGACCAACAGTAAACTAAAAATTATATATATATATTGTTTATAGTTGCAGGAACTGCAATAGGCAGCCCCCCGCCCCTCTGTGATCACCAGTCCCGATCCTTTAGTGCGCCGTCTGGTCGGCCCCGACGCCGGCCTTTACCGATGCCAGTTTGATGGCCGAAGAAACCCCACGGCGTCGAACTGGCTGCCAAATTTTTTTTTTTTTTTTTTTATAAAAGCGGCATAAATATATTGCCTTGAGGGGAAATACAACGTCGATACCCATATGAAAACGTCAATTCGTTGTTTCAATCGATCATGCACCGATATGGCTCTGATACCAATTGTTGGAATCTAAATATAGATCCATCGATCCATCCATCCAAATTAAACCGTAGGACATAGGCGCATGATCAATCAAAAATAATAAACCTATAATCCATAAATATGCGCACCTTGAATGTGAGCCATCAATGATTGGTCGTCGATCTTCAACGATCTTCTCGCCTTCAAAATCTCCTAGCACAATAGGGATGCTTTCGCCAATAGGGAGGATTGAATTGTGTTGAGCAATTGTTGGGACCAGACACCCTTTATATTTATAGCTAAAGAGTCTTTTCCCATTAAGGACTGAAAATACTAATTATATTGTGATTAGAAATCATAATCATACCACAACTAATAGACTTACTAATTAGTTGTCTATTCTCTTCAAACTCACCAGAATAACAACTACACATTTTAAGACTGATTTTACACCATTCAACGGTCAACGATTTAATCATAGTGATGGCTACCAAAACAAAAACTTCTAACATGCCCATCACCTGAATCTTTTTCGCCACAGATCTTGAGATCATAGGCATTAAATCACATAAAACACATGATAGTTCCACGTAACATGCGTCCCAAAAGGTAGCCCGAATACTTAAGAGCATTAGGGCACCAGTCAGGTATCTAATATCAACTTTTTTTTGTTAAAAAATATCAATTTTCAAACTTCTTACATAATAATAGATTATTGAGTTTTACCACATCTCTCACATCTCTCACTGGCGGACGAGATCAATTGATAAACGTGTCCGCCGCCATACTTAATACAGCATTATTTCCAATCTCGTCTTACTATCGGTTTCCTGTAGAAGAAGATGAAATTTTGGATTCTATTTTGTGTAATGTTAATATCGACAGTGGACATTCTCCGGCGGACTCTATAGGCAGTGTCAAGTGCTTTTTATTTTTTATTTTTTTTTATTACTTAAGATAATCTCAAGTTTACACTTGGGCTAATCCCTAAGGGATGCCTTCACTCCCACCATGTAATGAGTATTTCATAATTTACACACCTTATAAGGCATCTTGTTATCGCAAGAGACGCCAACACTAAATCTCATGGCCTATTGGTAACAAACCAAAGTCCCCTACTAACTATGTCAACCCCTAGTGGGTGTAGTGCAAGTCCATTAGGTGCAAAGCACAAAGTCTTTGACATTTGGGTGGACAATTGAAATTAGTGGGGTGTAAAAAAAATTTCATCCTAAAACTAATGAAGTCATCTTATTCTTGTTTTTTACCACAATTCTAGGTAAGCCTTCATTTAACCCTTTCAATACAAATTGTGATTATGTGCTTGTTTTCGTTTCTTCATTATTTTATGATGTCATACGACATAGACAATCTCGATGTGCTTTATGTATCAAGAACAGTACTTGAGAAAAAAAATTTACATAATAAAAACACTCAAATTGAGTGGCTAATAAGGGAATAAATCTCACCTAACAACTCTCACTTTATAAATATAAGAGAGGAAACAAATTTGGAGTGTACCCCCGGCCTCAATCCTCACAGAGTAGGGAGTATATCAAATGAGGTACCACTCAATCAATTATTTCTTATCACAATTGTATTAACGATTAAACCTTCACTTATTTTCTTTTCTAATATAAATATGTTGCTATGATTTATTACGATTTATCGTTTGCAATAAGTCCTTATTTAGTTATTGGCCTATATAATTTTTTATATATTTAATGATTGCTTATTCGCATTAAAAAAAAAAAAAATTCTCTACGTCTCAGTCAGCACCCTGTCAGAGCGAATATCTACTGCTCTTGCAAAGCTATTGCTACGGACCTAATACAAAGTGTCCAACCGCTCCCCACACGATCATGTATCAAAATTTCGTTATAACCAAAATTTTGGGTATTTAATTTACTATGGGGAAATTTCGGTTTCGGTCATAACCGAAACTGAAACAAAATCCGATATATTTATCCTTGGGCACAATTATCAAACACGCTCCAAGCCGGCACTAATGGCTGGGAGCGGGGAATGTTACAAACGCAGCCCAAAAGCATCCCTAATACCAAATCATCTAGAGCCTCCGGCTTCTTCCTATCAATACTAAATGGCAGAACATTTAACATGCAAATAAGCACCTTCAATCAGGCACTTAATACCAACTTACCAACTCCTTAATTTGACTCCGTCGGATTGGGTTGGAGGTTTGACCATTTTATCTAAGATCTCAATTCCCCAGACCTGTTTATTGAAACCCTCAACATTAACCCAACCTGGCCCATTTAATTGAAATCCTCAATCCAAACACAACCCGATCCAATTATCCAAAGTTTGAAACGGGTCGGGCAAGATCAATCCAAACCCGACTTTAAACTGGTCAAGATCTTCAATGTAACCAGACCTGATGACTCAGAAATCTGAACCCAAATGGACCCATGGCATGTCAGATCCATTGATACCCGACACTTTTTCCAAAAGAATGGTTGGGAGTAGGGCTGTCAACAGGTCAGGTCGGGTACATAAATTTGACCCATTTGGTCGGGCATGAGACATCCAACCCGACATTTGGTTCGGGTCGACCAAAAGGTTGTATCGGGTTGGGTTGGGTATTTGCTTGATAGGGTGAGTTTTTGGACCACAGCATCGGATTAGGTTGGGCTTTTGGGTCGGATCGGGTCAGCTCTAGTGCACCATCAGATTGGGTCTGATCAAGTCTAGTGCACCGTCGGATCAGGTCGAGTCGGATCAAGCATATGCAATTTTCTTATTGGGCAGCTAAAATTCTGACCCGACCTGCCCGTTGATCCCAATTGTTTTATTTTATTTTTTTCTTCTTCAATATTTGTTATTTTCGTCTTGTTGATCCGAATTGTTATGTTAATTTTAAAGGATAATCGCACGGGTACCTCTTGTAGCCCTTATAGGTTTACTGAAAGCGCTCATGTCTGAAACTCTTTGACTTCTTGGAATCTGACGATCGAGATTGCTTTTCACCCCAATCTTCAACATAATAGATCTTGAGACCATGATATTACCATCAGACGATTAATTTTATTCTACGCAATACAAATCCCAAAAATAGGGTCCTAAACCTGCGTTTGAGCTGATGTGTGCCACTTGAGTGCAGGGCCAGCTTTGAAGATTTGTGATATGCAAAATAGAAATCTAAATCTCTGATGGTATGTTCATAATCTCAAAATTTATTGTATGAAAAATTGGGATAAAAAGTAGTCTGCATCCTCTAATTCGTCAAAATTAAAAATTAAAAAAATATATATACATAGCCAAGTGGTGACCAAAAGATCCAATAGTTAGATTGATGAACATTGGGGGATTGGTCCTATTTACTAGAATTCAACCATGAGTGTAGCCCTTAAAAGAATAAGATGTGTAAGCACCTTTGCAATTAAGCAGATTCTCAAATTTCTATGGTCCGTCTGATGGTCTAATCAGTTGCTTGCCTTTCTTTGACTCTGTGGTTATAATTATTGTAAACTAGTGGTTTCGCATGTAAAGGAATTTTCAACTTTTATCGGTTTTCTCTTCCATAATCTGTTTTCGGCACCGAAAACCAATACTTAATCTATCTAAAATATGGGTCAAAATTTCGTCCGATATCGATACATATCGGTATTGGACCAAAATGATACACTACATTCAAATGCCGTATCATCCATTTTACATACAAATGCCCGGATGATACATTCAATGTATCGTCTAGTAAGTTACTATTCCGATACGTATCGGATTGGAGCTCAGACAATACGTATCTGATACCCGAGATTTTGACCCTTGATCCAAAATTGGTTTGAGTTTTTCTGTTTCTTTTTCCACCCTTATTGACTTTGGCGTGGACCCTCTGTCTTTGTGGTACACATGCTATGTCAAGCCACCATGTGTTATGTGTGATCTGATACCCATGATCTCAATATCAATGGTGCAAGATATTGGAACAAAATATGATCTCCATCGTCTAATGCAAACCAGTCAAAGCCTATCTAGCATAAGCATATATTAAATATGGGACCGCCTATCATTTTAACCTAATTCGGTGTTTAAATGATCTCGCACCATTAATGGTTGAGTACATTGGTAATCCACGCCATCAAAGTGATAGATCATACATCAAAGAACAATGGGTCCAAAAATCAAGCATCATCTGATCTATTGACTATAATACCAACCATTATTTTCAATTTGAACGGTTGATATCAAAGTTCAATCAGATGGTTCGTATCAACCTATAAGCATGCTTTTTTGGGCTAAGATAGCTACAACAAAGGATTGTCATTTTGGACAATTTAGATTGTTCAAGATGTGCCACATGGTATAATGATAAATCACACTCCAATGGTGTGAGATAAAAGTTCCAAATTTAATGGTGCTAGATAAAGCTGTGTATGGCATAGCTCTCCGCTAGCCCCTGCTATTTTAGCTGCTTCTCATTCTCTACTCTGTTGTGTATGGCATAGCTCTCTGTTAGCCTCTGCCACAACAGAGTTCACGTGTTGTAGTTGATTCTTATTCTCTTTTTTAACTCCATGTAAAGGAGGATTTACATGCTCTAGCAATAACCTCCCAACTCTAGTAATTCTCTATCAAAGCGAATAAAATATGTTCTAACAAGGAGTAGAGAAGAGCGTCGAACTGCTGAACAAGTAAATCTTGCATAAAATTTCGCTATGCACAAATGCATCAAGGAGAATGGATACCTGCTAAAGCGGGTAGCAAGTCATTAGCAAAGAGGATGAAAACTTGCTAATGCATATGAACTCTGCTATGACAAGAGCTAAGAGAGCGCTATGCCATACACAGGTGATTTTTTTTACTACTTCCACATAGGTGATAGAAATCACTTTTCTTCCCAATCGTTTCCATCAAAGATCTTTAGAACCTAGAATATCTAGCAAAATATACGCATGATGATTACACGTGGCACACATCTCAAAACAGTGACCTGAGAATGGAGTCACCTTTTTGGAAAGTGTGTCATGTGAGAACCTAGAATATCTAGCAAAATATACGTATGATGATTACCCATGTCTACCGTCTCCACAATGATTAAAAAAATTGATCTTTGTTGCAACTTGTAATTGATTGGAAGAAAAACAATCACCAAATTTTCCAATTTTTTTAATTCTGTGATTTTTTTATTTTTTTTTTCATAAGGAATTCTACAAATTAATCATAATGATTGGAGAAATTTTCAAACAATCGTATGTTTTAAAATTTTGCGAATTCCGTGAATAATTCACGATTTTTATTATTTTTTTATACATTTTTTTTTCTCTGAATCTTCAGTGACCATGCTCATGATGGCCATTGATATTCTCACACAGCGTTGCTAAGTACTTGTGCATGCATGAGAAAAGCCTTCAGTGTCTCCACGACCCAAAACATATTCAGATATTTCTCAGAGAAGATCAGAAGCACCACTGAACCTGAGCATCCTCTCGGTTAGGTTCCGCTGTGCCCACTCCCTACTAAGCATTTCACGCGAAAAACCACCACGAATTTTTAATATAATGTTAACTAAACAGACATTTCAAGTTGAGGCTTTGAATTAGTAAGGTCCAATAACCACCTCGAAAACATAAGCAATCAAAACTAATACAACCGCAACAGTATCTTTAAACATCGAACCGAAACGACAAAAAGAAAAGAGACCTGTCTATACTTTATATGCATGTATGTGGTGTACCTGTATGCAAGCTTCAACGGCAAAATGGGAGGGAGATCTCCGAGCCTGGCTATTCTGGGAATACGATGGATCCTTAAAGCTGACGGTAATCAATCTATCGCAATAATGAGAAAACCAACAGAGATGTACATGAGGAACACCGGGTACAGCCCAAGGGCTTTTCTTCTCGGGGAAACAGCTGCACTCATGAATGGGTATGCCGCCCATGAGCTCCATGCCAAAGTTATCGCCACCACAATTATCTTAACGATAGCATTGTCTTTCAGCAGGCAAATTAGGGCACCGACGTCCAGAGGAAACAGGCAATAACCAAGAAGACTGAGACTCTGGAAAAAGTTTATGTGCCCACCCTACAAAATGCAAAGATGGAAGGCCGCAGTCACTATTGTAAAGAAAAAAAAAAAGCACAAATATTTTATTATTAGAAAAGCTAACTGACTAAGACACTCTAATCGTGACTTAGATATGAAACTAAAAGACCCGAGCTTTTTATTAAACAAAAGAGGAGCAGTTGGTTCAGGATATTAGGCTTTTCTTATACAGTTGGTACCGGGGTGCTTGGGCCCAAGCACCAGTTGTGAGACTTAGGTTGTCTATATCATACACATGGAAAACATGGTCAGTAATCTGAGATGTCCAAATGGCAGGCAACCATGTAGCTGGTACTCTATGACAGTTGGAGAATTTCATACACATTTTCATGTCCATTGGCAGGTTCTCACAAGCTTTTGAACCGATCATGGCCATCCAACGGAGTGATCTGTAGGCTTTTCCTTATCTACATAACCCTCTGGCACATAAACATCTCGGATTGACGATCATGTATATTTAGTGTAGAAGACCCGACATTACTGCTAGTGCTTGGGCCGGAGCACCTAATAGCCTCTTTCTAATACCAAATCTAATAATATATGTAATATATAAAATATCTATAAGGTTGCGTTTGGGAACGAGCATTTGTACATTTGAACTTGAGAATTTCAAATCTAAGCATTTCAAATCCAGGATTTGAAATATTTGGATTTGGAAATCTCTTTTCTTGATGCTTAAGGAGTTGTATTTGGAAACTGTCAGCGAATTCTCCATCCATAGAAACCCAAATCTGGCTTATAATTTTTTCTAGAATACAAATGACATCTGGGGATGTACAGAAATAATAGGGATACAAATCTGAATCATGAGCTGCCATTGTGATTGATGCAGAGGTATTGGGAGTCAGACCCATAATTTCTCCTCTCATAACTGAAAGCGATCGGTACAGATTCAAAATGAAGAACCAGGCACCTAGGAGTTCCAGAGCTGCTGTCGAAGAACCAGATGGCTAGGGTTTGTTGTGAGAGAGAGAGAGAGAGAGAGAGAGAGAGAGAGAGAGAGAGATGAGGAGGAACAATTCCAGTGACTTTTTTTCCTTCTTTTTTCTCAAGAGACACATCGCCTCCAAATCAAAATATTTTTGTTTTAGCCTATTTCTTGTATTTGCAAATTACTTGGTTTTGAGAAATCCAAATCCATGTTTTAAATAAGGTATCCAAACAGAGTATTTGAAATCCAACCACCAAATCCAAATTCATCCCGTCAAACGACGGTTCCCAAATGCAGCCTAAGGTTCATAACCTCACCCACAAATCGTTGTTTACCTTGAAGCCTTTCTTGAGGTAGTTACTTTTTCTGGAAATGCTTTTTTAAAATACAGTTTAATTTCTATGTAGAAATGAAATTTTTGATTTTTAATCAATAACTACTGCATTATATTTATTTTTTCCCATTTTCAGTTATTTTAATAAGTTCACATTCGTTCCAAAAAAAAAATTGCTGAATTAGTTCAATTCTGCTGATCTGGTGGCCCGCCCAGTTTTCTATTCATTGGTTAAAAGTTTTGCGTGCCAAAGTGACACTCCACAAGAGTGAAGCAGCAGTTCCTGGGTAATAGATGCTTACCAAGAGTAGCACATTCAATGTAAGAATTATAGCACCAGCAGCAAGGACAGCAAAGGCAACAGCAAAAACCTCAGACTGCACGCATCAAAAGAGAGACATTTGTATAATTACTGCAAACAACTAAATAATATATAGAAAATCATCTTTAGAAATGCAGTGTAGTTAAGAGATTCAACCGATCTGTAACAGTGAAGTTGCATGGGCATTAGGCTTTAAAGCCTTCAATACACACATGCAGATTATGCTACAACAGAGAAACTTTCAAAAATGATGTGTGCTAAAGCCTGGAAGCTGGGCTTCGCTTCTATTGACCATTGTGGGAGAAATAGCATACAAGCATTTTAATCAGTCTTTGAAAAATAATTCAGGTACTGGTTATCACTCAGCAATAAAAATAGCATATTCTCATTTTTTTATTTTTTTAATTAATAACAGCATTATATTAAAAATTGTGAAATTGAGTGCTGAACAAGGTGCTCAGCCAGCATAAAACTCTTTACATCAGAGGAAAGTGGGATCCAGCTGTGAACACGGGTCTGTAAACACCTTCCTTGACCAACCTATCAGCCTCATTGCCGGCACGCCTAGGATATCTTTCAATATTTCTCATGTCTTTCCTTTTCATCATCATCATCATCATCATCATAGCCTTATACCATCTATTTGGGGTCGGCTTTGCGAGTCCTATTTCTCCACTCGTTTCTGAATAGCGCTAAGCTCTCAATAACTTTGCAATCCTTCATATCCCATCTCACGGCTTCCATCCAGGTCTTCACTGGTCTTCCTTTTCTCCTACGTCCTTGTGCTTGTAGAGTCTCAACCCCTCATACAGGGTCTGCTTCTAGCCTCCCGATGAACATGTCCAACCCACCTCAAGCGACATTTAGTAATTTTTAAATACCCCAAATACAGCAGCAGGTTTAAGCTTCCACATAATATAACCTCATTTGTGGAACAGACCACTGTCCCATCCCACCCATCAATAAGAGCACTTAATACTTCTAAGCAATGTTGCCGAAATCGAACCGTATAGCAATATCGTTTTGCCTTTTGTGAATCGAATTGTATTGTTAAATCATATCGTTAAATCGTATCATCATAAGATAAATCACAATTTTCTTTCATTAAATACGAAGAATTTGAAAAAAAAAATTCAATAAATCATTAAATTTGAATTACATCCGATTGTGCCCCATAATCAACAATACAACATAATATTTTATTCACAAACTCTACAAATAGATCGAGTATTCCCTGATTGAAGATAGTACTATTCTTTATTAATAAAAGCACAAACATCTTAACTCCTAACCAACTATTCTCATTATGGTTGGTTAGGAGTGGAAAGTGATTCAGCTAATGTAATTAGGTAGATGACCTGAAAGAAAGAAGGCCCATGGCCCCTCTTTCATTTCCTTGATGAGGCGTTCGATCTTTAGACATAAGAAGAAAGTGAGTCAAGTTGAGAACTCTCTAGCAAGAAAAGAAACTTTAAGTGATGCCCTATATATCGGGGAAAGTATTCCACTTGGAAGATATGTTTTTTTATCAACAATACGCTATACTTTCATTAATACAAGCATAAAAAAACAGCAGACCAGATGGGCCGAGAGAGGAACTCAACCAGAAAAAGAACAGAAGAATAAAATACCAAAAAAGGCCACAAAGATATTTTTAAAAAATTTTAAAAATATGTGTGGTATAACAAAGGGCTCAAAGCTGCAGTAGCCCTAAACGCACAAACAAAAGCCTATGGAGGTCGAAGGAGCTCCCACTCTCTAATGATGTCGTCAATAGAAGAGACGGACATTGGTGAGACAAAACACCACCCGACAATATCACAAGTACCATGTCTATCACCCCATTACACTTTGAAGACATGTAATTTTTCCTTTATTTCCAATGTACCACCTGATTTCATAAATGAACTGTTATCCATCACATTTGTGTGTAATTGTCCTTTCATTTCGTAGGTTTTTCAACGTGCTGTGCTTTTACAAGTGAACCTCTTTAGAGGCACCAGAAAATTAACGGAATCTCGAAGTTGAGTGGCTTTACAAGTGAGCCTCTTTAGAGGCACCAGAAAATAGAAAATTTGGATAATGGTTGTCTTGGGTACACTATGGGTAAGGGATTATTTATTTTATTTTTTTATCAGTAATTTTGAATTATATTGATAAGCAGCAAGGTGTTGAAAGACCAATACAAACAAGACCAAAACACAGGGAAAAAAGAACACATAAAAAAACTTCAAAGACCGAAAACAGCTGGCCGGTTTTAGCCAGGGTTCCATGTGTAGGAATCGGGTCTAAGCCCATTTCCGCCTCTAGCCACTCAAAACCCCACCAGATCTCTGACCGACTTCATGATTATCCCCATTGGTCGGCTTTTATTCTCGAAAATCCACATATTTCTCTCACAAGGGATTATGACCTTTTGCAATTGATGTCTCAAGCTATTCATCCAAAAGACTTATAGGATTAGACGAGTAGTGTAGGAAAAAGAAAAAAGAAAAAAAGAAAAAAAATGAAAGGAGTTCTCTAGAGTCTAAAGAAATAAATTGAAGGGTCACACATACCAAAAGCGCTAGGCGCAACAAGGGTCCTTGGGCCCAAGCGCGGGGCTTTTTTATTCGAGGCGCATTTTAATTTTAATTTTAATTTATATATATATTATTACATATCTATTATTTAGATATTACTATAAAATAATATATCATTGTATCTTATATTAGACATTTAAATTGTTAAATATATTATAAAATAAAAGCTTTTAATTTTTAAACATAAATCATAAATGTATATAAACCACAAAGACATGCTCATCGTAAGATTGGAAGATTTGGGCACTTTCAAGTTAGACCATTGTTTATACTTTATATCACACATACTGTCCCCATTAAATATATTAAGAAATAGAACATTGCTTAGATAAACTTGAAATTCCTGCCGCCCATCGCAAGATTTGATTTGGTCACTTTAATGATATATCATTGTTCATATCTAACATAGGTCCACATTGATGTGCTTAGATTGGATGGTATAGATCTTCTTATGGGTAAAGTTCAGTTCAAATGATGGCCTATCCACCTATGATTTTTCGATGACTTGGATTTTTTTAAATGATTGCCTATCCACATTGATGTGCTTAGATTGGATGGTATAGATCTTCTGATGGGTAAAGCTCAGTTCAAATGATGGCCTATCCACCTATGATTTTTCGATGACTTGGATTTTTTTAAATGATTGCCTATCCACCTATGATTTTTCGATGACTTGGATTTTTTAAAATGATTGCCATATGACGTAAAAGTGGGATCTTAAGTAGGCAGTGAGTGAAAAGAGTCAATACCAAGTGGAAATACACACACACACACACACAAGTTCAAGTTATATAAGGTTTCCTAATCTTTTTTATATGCGTAACTCGAGGTGCGCCTACGCACACTTTTGCTGCATGGATCAAAATCTCAGTTTTCCAATACATATTGTCCACCATCAATACTGAGATGATTAGTATCGGTATCGCCAATACATTCCATGTATCAGCGATACAATGAATAAATATGACATATATTGGGTATGTATCGCCGATACATACCCAATGCAGGGTGTATCGGTGGCAACCAATACTGATATGTATCCAATGATACGTATCGATAGCGTCCAAGATTTGGACCCATAGGCGAATGCCTAGGTGTGCCTTTGACAACACTGTGATCAACTAAAAAAAAATTATCATGTTAAAGCCATAACTTGATTAAACGAAACGAAATTACAGCATATCAAGGCAGCGCAGTGAGAAACTTAGCCTTAGAAATAAAAATAAAACAGAAAAAATAAAATAGTAAAAGGAAAAATAAAATACAAGGGTACAATCACAAACACAAAATCAGCCTCGACAAGGATATACTTAAGACTGATTTGCTCTCATTCCTTTAGAATCTCGGAAGCCGAATTTACCTCTCCCGAAAGGCTTGACAACCAACACCAACAAATAATCTCAAAGATCGCGCTTTTTACAGCTATGAGAATCTGGAATTTGTTTTTAAAGATTCACTTTTTTTTTCTCTTCCCAGATTTCCCAAATGCTTGCCAAAGGTAATGCATTCCATAGTGTATCCACATTCCTATCAATGGGTTCGTTGGCCATCCAGAGAAAACTGCAGCACACATCTATCCAAACATCCACTGACCCCAAACCACTTCAAAAACCAACCCGATATCTCATTAGCAAACATACATCTCAAAAATAAATGCTCGGCCGACCGATCCTCCATCTCACAAAACCTGCACTCACTGGGTACATCTATCCCTCAATACCTGCCCCCATGCTACCGCCCAAGCGAAAATCTTCATACAAAGGTGTCGTACTCTTCCACCGTACGTCCAAGGCTAGGCAACAAGAGGTCTCCCATAAAGAAAACCATAAAGATCCAACCGTAAATTTTCTTTCCTCTCACCATTCCAAACTCGACCATTGAAGATGGTTCTGTTGTCCTCCACAAATTCCAATTCCTACAGCCTCAAGAACATATCCAACTCTTCCCCCATGTTCCTTCAAAGTTGGATTCTAAACATCCTGACCTCCACTCCATTTGACCTTCCTAAATCAAGGCATATCTTTTCTCCGAAACATCACCTCCACACCATTTGACCTTCCTAAATCTAACTCTTAGACTCAAGCCTAATCTGCATCTAATACCCTACTAAAATTTGTTTTTGATTTTATTCAAACCCTCCACCAACCCAATCCTAACTTACCTCTAGGACCCTTAATGGACCCCTCACAACTTCTTGCCCATACTTTCAACCCGCAATGCCTCTGATGCGGATCTTAAATCTGCATGTTTGGATCGTGGTCGGGTCAAATGAAGAAAGTCCCATAAATGGGCTTTCAAATGACTCGCGAATCAAAGAAACATACGATAGGCGTCTATGGCTTCAAAACGAACGTGTATCAGAGACGCAAGAAGAAGCCCAAGAAGCTTCAGACAATAAGGACCAGCAAAGAGCACGAGTCTCTGCCTAAACTCGCTCAAGCGACGATGGTTTCCGCTATAGCAAGATCGACGACGAGTTGAGCAAGAACTAACTCTCTACCCAAACTCACTCGAGCGCATCGGTTCCCGCTCGAGCGAGAATCAACATAAAGATTGGGCGTGGGCACTTTGAAGACTCGCTCGAGCGACAACCAAGCTCACTTGAGCGACCTTGCACGGAGGCGACACACAGAGTTTAATTTTCACTCGAAAATTTAGGTTTTAGTTTCCTTTTAGGCTAGGAGTCTTTCTAAATTCGATTATATGCTTAGTTAGGATTTTGTTTGCCTATATAAAGGCATTGTAAATGCAATTTTAAAACAAGTTAATGATAAATGAAAAAATTAAGTTGCTTTTGTGCATCTTGTGAAAGAGTGAATCTTTCGTAGAAAACTTGCGTTGAGTTTTCACCTTTGAAGAGTGATTCTTCGAAGCTATTATTGGTGCGAAGCCGACAAGCCTCTTTGAAGCGAATCCAAAGATCTTCTATCTTATTCTTTTATTTTTTATTTTTTTTTGTTTTAATTGAAGATTGAAAACCCTAACCCCTATCGTGGAGGATTTATGCTATTTTAGGGTTAGCGTGCGATTTTCTTGCATCAGCCTTCCTCCAAAGTCATTTACCCAACATCACCAAATTCATCAGATCAGTTACCGATCAAATGAAAAAAATATATATATCAGATCAGTTGGATACCCAACCCCTTCTGCCTTAGTAAATCGCACCGCATCCCAATTAATCACATGAATTTTATCTTTTTCCTTCTTTTTTGCTCCACAGAAAGTTGCTTCGTATTTTTCCAGCCTTTTCACCAGCATGATGCGACATTCAAACATTTTTAAGAAACATATTGGTAAGCTGGAGAGTGTGGACTTAATCAATATAACTCTCCCATCTTTAAAAAAGTAACACCCTTTTCAAACCAACCAACTTCTTATCAAATCTTTTAACTAGCGTGTCCCAAGACTTATCTTGGGTTGTCCAAGTCATAAGGGAGTACGTCGGCAGATGTCTCCTCCAAGCATAACCCCATCAAGCTCGCAAGATCCTCAACCACTAACTCCTCTAATTTCACCTTACAAATCATTGTTTTAGCCAGATACAATTTTTCGCAGAGATTGCTTCAAAGCATCTCATTACAGCCTTAACATTCCTAATCTCCTCCTTCGTCTCACCACAAAAGACTATTGCATAATCCGCATACTATAAGTGCATAACGAGAGGCTCATTCCTATTGATCAAGAACCCTTAAAGTAACTCCAATTCAGCTGTACATTTGTTCAAATTTGCTAAACACCTCCCTCGCAAAATCAAACAAGAATGGTAGCAATGGACCCCATGGCAGATGCCCCTCAAACTCTTAAAAAGGTCTTATGTTATCTCGTTCACTATTATCAAGAACCATGCAGAAGAAATGCAACCCCTCATCCACTTCCTGCATTTTTGGCTGAAACGGAATCTTTCAAGCATATGTAAACAAATTTCTGAATAACTCTATTGTAGGCCTTTTCGATGTCTAAATTATAAATTACGTCTGGATCTCCATCTTTATGTCTACTATCAATGCACTCATGAGCTACAACTTTATTATCAAGAATATGTCTCGCATCACAAAGGCATTCTGATTTGGTGTGGTGGTTTCCCCATGAGCAGTCTTTAGAAGATTCGCTAATACTTTAGGAAAAATCTTATATACAGTTCCAAGCAAACTAATCGATTTGAAGTCCTCAATCTTCTCCATACAGTTCTTAACTGGTATAATCATGATATAATTAGCACTTATGCACTTTCCCACCTTGCCCTTCCCATAGAATTTTGAGAAAATCTCTAATATCTCTCCCTTTAGTAATTCCCGGAATTGCTTTGTAAAATTGCAAGGGAACCCATCAGGCCTCAGTGCTCAATCTTTACTAGCCTCAAAGATTGTTCTTTATCTCATCCTTCCTCAAAACCTCTCTCCAAACTCTCTCGGCCCTCCCTCTCTATCGTATTGAGTTAAATCCACATCAATCATAGGGTGATTTCATTCTTCATCCGAGAATAGAACCTTATTATATTCCAACCTATACTTCTCAATACCTTCGAAATTCCAAATATTTTCTCCCTCAACTACTAGGTGTCGAATGGTATTAAAACTTTTCCGAGCGCTGTCCATTCCATGAAAATATTGTATTATTATCCCCTTCTTTTAACCATCTCAGTTTTGATCATTCTAAAAGAATTTAAGGATAGGTTTAAAATTAGGTTTAGGGCTACTAGTATAAGGATTATGGGATTAGGGTTAGAATAGTAGAGATAGGTTTAGGGTCCTAGAAGAAAAAAGAGGAGAGAAGGGAGAAATAGGAGTCAATAGCTTAGTTGACCTAGAGAGACCCAATAGCTCTTATATTCATAACAAAAGAGGAAGAAAATACAACTCACACATCCATTTAGTGGGATGAAATACAAATAATTATTGTCAAATGAAAACTATTTTCGATTTGAATCGTAGATGATGTGACTATGTGAGTATATACTCAAATACTCAAATGTAAAAAAAAATGTACTCAAATACTCAAATGTGAACAACGATATCAAATGAATATACTTTTTGTTCTTTTGGGATTCATGTGGTGGAAATGGTTGAATTTTATATGCTTTTCATTTGTTTAAATTTCTAAAGATTTTTTTAAAGAACCTGATTGAATCGTATGATCTACGATACAATTCACGGTTCTATTCAAAATTTGAACAAAACGATTCCGATACTATTCATGATTTGAAAACCTTGATACAAATTACTCAATAATCAGAAAATTCTATGAGAAAAATTCCTACCGTTTAACTACCATACTACACACAAATACTATTTCAAAGATTCCAGAACTTACGAACCTTGGGAAAAAGCATGTAAGAATATATGGAGTTTTATCATTTCTGAATTTATAAGGGAAGATTACAGGTATCCTATTACCAAACCGTAGCACATTATGTCAATAGATTACGATGATGGGAAATTTCTATGCAACAAATGTGAAGTTTGAAAGAGTGTGTCAACTTGTATTGAAGGAAGAAGAAATCTAAATTTAAAAAAATTTGGTTTGTGACAATCAACAAGGATCCCACTTGTGGTTCAACATGGGCTTGGTCTTATCGTAGAACTAGCCCTAAACTACCATTTGAACAACAAAACCCAAAATGAGGGAGAGGCGACCAAAGTCATGCACAAGGTCATTTTGTACTTGGTCAAGATTTATAAAAAAAAAAAAAGTGATCCCTCTTGGAAGCATCTTTGATAAACAATAAGAGGGTGATTCCAACAGGGATGAAGAAGATAAGGACTGTGAGCCTCAATTTGATACATTACAATAAACTGATTTTATATATTTGATTCAGTTAGACATGTGTATAATGGTTTTAGATACTCCAAAGAGAAAATAGTTGCTGCTAATCGAATGTGGGGAGAAAGAACTTATAAAGCCAATCAAAATAAACATCCTAATTTTCTCAAAACTAAACCATGCTACTTCTTCAAGTGATAATGTTCTTATTTTATGTGTTTCACCTATCATAGACAAGAATCTGTGTTGACAGAAAGATGATCAATGCAGAAAAAAGAAAAAGAAAAAAACTAAACAGCTGACTAGTACATTATACTGATAAATAAACAAGATGTTAACGTCTAAGAATCACAAAATCAAAAGTACTCATTTTTCAGTACCTCTATGAAAATAGAATACATAAGACATGAGTCATGACCGTAGGTTTGTTGGAAATGAGAAAATTATAGACAGGTGTAAGTGATAACTATGCCACAAATGTTGGCTGCCTATGAAAAATCAAGAACAAAATCCCTCCTGGACTTGGTTCACAGACAACCCTAGTGCTCATGAATCATCAAAATTTGTCTATAACCATCACATCTGCCTATCTCAAATATATTCATGCATAAACAAAACGAGTTGGTATATGCTGTGTGGTCTGTACGGGGACATTTGATTGCCATTTAGAACGCGTTTTGACAGTTATAACTGTGCCGTTGACCTGACCCTAATGCTTATTTAATTGGTCTTTTAAAAAGGTGTTTAACCATTCTTTTGCTTACAGTTATGCATTTTTGTATATGCCACGTAGGCCCTCATCATTACGTGTAACGATGACAATTAAGATGTGTCCCTGAATACTTTGCAATCAAATGTGCCCTGCATCATGCACCAGCCCGCAAGCCACGCGTAATGTAGAGTTTATGATCCTTTCAGATCTAAGAGATCTTAAACTCTACACACTTCAAATTCTATGTCGCAGACATGTCGCACCATATATATATTAAAATTCAGTAGACCGAACATATAATTCAGTAAATTCAAAGGAAACAGAAAGCACCTAAGAAACAAAACGCATAAAAATAAATAAATATTAAAAACTTACCTTCTTCACGGAAGCAGACCAGGACAAAGTGAGACCGAGGAACACAATGAAGAAAAAAGGCCCCCAGAGATCCCAATCCCTCAAAGCCTTCCCTGGATCCTCCCGATTAGGGTTCGGAAAAACCACCAGCTTCAAATTGCTAACTATCCTCGACATATCCCTCTTCACCGTATCCCATACGGGCTCCGTCAGAGTATTCGGCGGCGGACCGAACCCCTCTGCTGCGATCTTCTGCTGAGAATTCGACGGCAGATTCGTAGGGGCTACTGGCGGAACGGGGATGGGAATCGTAACAGGCTTCTGATACGTCGGTGCGATGTTCGATTGTATAAACGGAGACGATGACACGGGAATCGATGCCCTGGTAGGACTGGGAGGTCTCGCGGGCATCACCGTCGCAGGTCCCGATTGGACGCTCGCATTGATCAGGTTTTCGATCTCGTCGATATCAGATTGAGAAGAATTGTGGAGAGGGATTGTGTCGTTATGGGACATTTTGTGTGATTCAAATATTAGATCTGATCCAAATGTAAACAGAAGCGAGATCAATTGAAAACCTTAGATCTGATCCAAATTAACGACCCGATCGGATTGCAAAATTTGAAGCTAGAGAAGTGGAGATCTCGAATGGATTTGGAGGCAAAACTGCATGAAATTGGGAGAGATTTATTATTAACGATGGTGATGGTAATGCGATTGAGGGGAAATTTAAGAACCGTAAAATCGAAGGGACTGATCAGCTTCGTTTTGTTTTACAGATTTTCACTGGGAAATTTGCGAACCCTAAACCCTAAACGGCCTTGTTTGGCAACGCGACTTCTGGCAATTTTTTTTTACGCAGAAAACCATGTCCCTAAATTTGTTGGATGTCTTCCGGAGTCTCCTTTACGGAACCATCCTCAAATGGGTACCTCTATTTATAACCAAAATTTCCGTCTCCGCAACCGAGGATGCCCACCGCAAGAAACACCTCCCAAAAGGTGACCCGGGAACCCTTCAAATGGTACACTATGATAACAATCACCTTTGAGAATGTTTACGTAGGACTCTTAATGGGAAGATTAGGGGGACTCGGCCCTAATCTACTCATGCCGGATTCCCAAATTTTTCAGCACAGTCCTAATACGGCTTGTAATATACTTAACCCAAACTCGACTCCTATCAAGCCGAATCCGGCGTGGGTGTTTTTCTGAGTTTTTTTTTACTATTTTTTTAATAAAATTTAGTTAGGCTATTTTTTAGAGGCGATTTCTTAGGCTATTTTTTCTAATAAAATTTAATTGGACTTGAGTTTTTTCTTTCTAATAAAAGTTTGAAGAAGATTAAAATTTTAATTAAATAATTATATTATCATTATAAAGGCTCGGGTATATGCTTTTATTCAAATATTTCATTTTAGTTTGTTTTCAATAATTATAACGAATAACGATTAATTTCAAGGCATTTAAGTAAATTATATTTAATTAAAAGAAAAAAAATTATAATTTTAAAATGATATATATATATATATATATATATATATATATATATATATATATATATATATATATTATCCGAGCGGGGTGCGAATTGATCTGGGTTGTAACATGTTTAGCCCAATTCGGATACCAGGTTAGGTTTGTTTCATAGAAAGTATCACTTTTTCAGGTTGGGTGTGAGCCAAAATTAGGGCACGGTCAACCCATTGAGAACCCTATCTGTAAGGTTGTGTTTGGGATTGCTCTTTGAATGCAAAGAGCAACTCTGTGCTTTAGCACTGAGCACTCTAGCATGAGATTGTATTTGATTGAAAGTTCTCTTAGGCTATGTTTGGGTTAACTCTTATAAAAGTAAAAGCAGCTTTTTGTCTGCTCTTAGATAGAGCAAGCATAGAGCAATTTTATTATTTAATTTGTGATTGAAGGCTGTCAGCTCGTTCAATAGTGGAAACCTTTGATTGTGAACATAGAATCTATGATTGGGATTGAGTTTGTACAAGGTAATCGAAGTCATTTACTTTAGAGTGGACGGGTCATTGATTCTCACACCTTGTGTGTTAGGACTTAACTCTCATAACTATAGTGTTTAAATAATCTTGTATCATTAATGATTTAAGATAGGGCGTGACTCTTCTAAGGTTTAAGATTTTAATGATCCGTGGATCAAATTTATAGATTGAAATGCAACAAGTCCAAAAATTATGTTTTAGGGAGATGTAAACAATCCGAAATGATGATTCTAACATAAATCAGTGTTTTTACTTTTAATGGTTTATAATTAAATTCATCAATCCAATGGTTCACATCCACTTATAGGCATGTTTCTTTGGGTTGAGATATATTTAAGGGCTTGATACCTTTCTCTATGTTTAAATGATAGATTGCCATTTTGACAGTTTAAATTGGTCACATATGTACACCTCATGGCATAATTTAGAGGTGTAAGATCATTTAAACACATTTTGGTGTTTATAAGTCGATCAAGAGTCAGCAAAATTTGATGTATTTCAACCAAACAACTGAAATTTTTCTTTTTTCCAACCATTGAATTTTTTTTTTTTTAATTCTTATGGTTTGTATTTTTTTATAAACTCATGGAAAGTAAAAAACAAAAGTTATACATGAGTTTTGCCAAACAGGGCATGAATGTGTTTGGTAGTCGCATAATTTGGTGCAGGGTACGGGAGTTTTATCTCTCTTTTTCCACCGCCAAGAGTCGTAGGTATAGAAATTTATTAAAGGAAGGAAGACGAGTAATTCCGGTTTCTGAAGTGTTAGGGGCTTGTAAATGCATTCGCACGTGCGAGATAGTCAGAAGGTCTTATCCCACGTGTGATTTTATATTGGGTATAGAGTAATTTTATAACCTAAAATAACTAATCCTTAGAACAAATGTAGTGAAGAGCTCTATTACCATGTACAAAAGTAGTTCTCCTTTAGAGTTAAAAGAGTGAAAGAGTTCCTTATCTAAAAAAAGAGAGTGACAGAGTTGCTCTTACCCTCAAAGAGCTAACCCAAATGCAACCAATATAAATTATGAGGGAGACATACCATTGCTCTATATTATTGTATTTTTTTTAATTTGCAATGTGATACAGCAATATATTGTAGAGAATGACAATATACTTGAGTAATAAATCCTATACAATAAAGTACTCACGTTGAGTAACACATAGAGGAATAAATCTCACACAAGAACCCTTACCTTATTAATATAAGAGACGAAACAACGTGGAGTACGAAACTCCCGACCTCATGCCCCACAAAGGAGAGAAGATATCAAACGAGCCACCACTCAATCAGTCTTATAGTATAGTGCTAAAAGAACAACTTGTCTACAATGAGCTTGGCCTTGAGAAACGCATAGAAAGCAAAGTGGTCGTGTATGCATAATTACCAAAATTGGCCCATTATTTTAAAAACACATGTTGAAGTTGAAGGTTACTTCACTAAAAGGAAAGCCATCATTTAGTTTAAAGTTAGTCTACAACAGGTGTTCACCCATCATGTATATTAAAGCAATCTACACATTTGTGTGATTGCATGACATGCATGGAATTCCATATATTAGAAGTCCATGCAGTCATGCAGTCATACAAATGTGTGGATTGCATTGTCCACTCATAATAGGTGGACACTCATTGTGGACTAAGGCTGTATATGGCATAACTCTCTATTAGCTCCTGCCATAGCAGAGTTCGCCTGTTTTAGTAGGTTTCTATCTTCTTTGCTAACATCCTGTTACTTGCTTTAACAGCTATCCATTCTCCTTAATAACTCCTCACATAGTAAGATTTTATGTAAAATTTATCAGTTCAACAGTTCTACCCTCCTCTCTACTCATTCCTTGTCAGAGCAAATTTTATTTGCTCTGATAAGGAGTTAGCAGAGAGCAGCGAGATTGTTGCTAGAGTAAGTAAATCCTCCTTTGCAGAAAATTAGAAAAGAGAATGAGAATCAAATAAAACAAGTGAACTCTACAGTGACAGGGACTAGTAGAGAATTATGCCATATGCAGCCTAACTCTTTAATTTAAGAGTTGCTGCATTGAACAAAATCTCTTCTATCATATGATTTAATGTTTTTCAATTTTATGGGCTTCAAATGCTCCCTAACAATGTCTTGCTTTTAACCGGTTTGATAGGGTAAAAGTAAGATTTAAATTTAAAATCTCAGTTTTAGCTTTCATAGCTATGGATTTACTCCCTAGTCCGGACCAAGAGTGACTAACTGGGAGGCGTAATAGATTAATTGGGACTTCGTTCATGGCTTCATAGGAGCTAACCTTTGGCCTAAGATAAAGCAAGATAAAGCAGGAACCATCCCACTTTTTGAGTTGGCCTAATTTTTGTAGCAGTCCAAATGGCTAAACGTTATATAGAGATGAACAAAAAATAAAATAAAATAAAATAATTATAGAAAAAAACTCATTATAAGTTGAATTACTCTATTTGAGAAGTTTAAATTGGCATGTTGCTCATATCTTCCATAAGGTTCATATTTAAGTGCTTGGATGGTACAAATAGTCTTTAACAGTCATTATTTTGGGGCTTCACAAAGGCCATAAGATGCTGCCTTTATACTGTAGCACCATATTGTTTAAAAGTGAGGAAATGAGGATTTTATCTCGGACATAAACGTATGGACAGAATCCCCGGATTCAATGATCTTTTGAAAAGGGAGTACTAAACATTACTTACAGCAAAATCCGTGGAATTCCAGCATTTCATATATCTTGTGGCTAAAAGGTGTTTACTTTAGTATAGAGTAAGAGTTCATGAGGAACAATACCCATTTTAACAGGGATAGGCATCACTACATGCACACAAAATTTGTGTCATTGCACAGTTTAAAAACAAAGACTTGGTATTTTGGGGACCTATGTCATGTGAATGACCATTTCAGCCATCTCATAAGGCCATGGTGTAAAGATTTGTGATGAAGATTGGCACGAAACACTATCTCTATCGTGTGATTCAACACGGTCAAAAAGCTTATCATCTGATTTAATGGTGACTTTTGAGTTGGATGATAGAGATCACATTTCGAACCAATCTTTGGCACAATAGATCTTTACATCATGACTTTCAAATCTGACAGCTTAGATGATGTTTGGGTGTCAAAGGTCTCAAAAGTACCAAGTCTTTTTTTAAACTTTGCAACAGTATAAATCTCATATGCAAGTTGCCACTCCACTCTCACCTATAAAAAAAAAAAAAAAAAAAGTTGCCACTCTCATATGGATAATAGTCTCTCAATGTCACTCCTCCATTTAACAAAACAGAGTACACCTCTCCTATGAACAGGATCCCATGAAAAGCATATTTTTGCGGATACCAAGGCTGAAGAATTGGCTTGAGATCCATGGGAGTCAAATTTCCGGAAAGCGGTGCACACTAGTCTCAGAAGAGCCCATCGCTTTTTTGACATTATGTGCATGCATCATATACAAAAAGAAAAGAGGCCACTTTCAGACATCCCATAAAAGAGTAAGAGAGTAAGGCCTGAGAATAAGGGTGACCATATTGCAAAATCACAAAAAAGTATGCCCAGGCCTAAAAGAAACAGTTGGTATTAGGTGACCAAGCCAGAGCATCAAAGAGTGTTCGGTCATCTATACCATTCATTCATGTCTATCTGATCCAAATCGTCTACATGAACGATCACCATGCAGGTTAACTCAGTTCTAATACCATATTGACCAAAAATATGATGGCATTAATTCACAGGCTCTTGATCAAACTTTTGATCAATGTGGTTTTGACCTTCCATATGAAGGATCCAAACACCTAATAACAACCTCTTGAAAAGGTGAGATACACCTCTCCCCCTTTCTGAAACAAGATTCAGTATGAGAACACCAAAGGTGGAATCCACCTCTCCTTTTCTGAATAGAATTTTCAGATCATAAAAACCAGGTAACACTCCAAATTTGTAATCAAAATGGGTGACAAAAAATAACCAAAAAGACGCATCATGAATCCAAGTAAACCTCACAGAATATTGAGGGGCAGCCGAAATGGATCATGAAAAAAAATCTCATCGCTGATCAAGACCCTTTCAGAGCCTTCAAATGAACAGCTAAACAGCAAACAGCAATGGTCCACATAGAGGCACAAAATGTGCTTCAATTAGATAACTGATAAGAAACTTGACAAGAATGAATTTTCTGTTGGGTCCCATCAATATGTCGGCTTGCCGTGACAAGGATTGCCACGGTATAGAAGATATAGTGCACCACAGGCGATGCATGGGCCCCTTCTATAGCTTATACCTAGCTAAGGAACTGCAGAGCCACATTTGCCCAATTGCCTTGCTTTCATCATTGCAAAATAATATAAAATGCTCAATCAAAATTCAACATGGAAGGACGAAATATGGTAGGACGAAATTCTCACTAATGAATCTCCTTCAAAATTGGGTTCAGTTTCTCAATCAGTCATCTCAACAATTAAGACTTAACGCAAATACCAACTCATCTCGATTCTTGGCACAAATTTGGGGAGAAAACCGACGAGGGTTTTAAAAAATTATCATGAGATCAATATAGGAATCACTCGTCATTTAAAAGCAGAGAGCAGAGAGCGGAGGCGAACCATTCAAGGCTTAAGAGCCAGTGCAAGACCAAACTTTGAAGCTTCTTTGACTGCCTTGGAATCAAACTCCGCTGAAAGAGTTATTAGAGATTTAGGCCTCCACTCCCGCTGGCAGAGCACGGCAACCTTCCCACTGTCACTAAACCGAGTTTTGAGTAAAGTGAAAGGATCGAGGGAATAAGAGCTTCCAATGGTGAAACTGTTTCTGGATGTAGTTATTCTGTGGGTCATTTCAGCAGCAACAGCAGCTCCACTGATGGGATTCACCGTGTGAATATAAGATGCCTTCAAGGTCTCACCTTTATCCTCCCTACACATGAAAGATGCAAATTCTTCACCAACCAAGTTTCTAAATTATCAAATAAGAGGAAGAGTACTGAATTACCCCCTCGAGTAAGTTATAATGAAAATAATGCTGAGCTCCTCAAGAATAAAACAGATACTGTCGGTAACCAGAATGTGTAGTAGCATTGAAGTCTTTGATCCCCATTTCTGACAGAATAAAAATCTGCTAATCTTAAAATTTAGTATATTTTTTTGCAATTTTAAACAGACAGACTCTACTGACCGCATCTACACCAATTAGGGCCATGACGGCTCAGTTTTATGCCATATGGCTCCAAAATTTGGTCAATCCAAGAAGCCCAACTAGCAGCTTCTCATTGGAACGTGCCTTGGCCCCAAGAATCAACCCTATAAGAGCTTTGGAATCATCTGATTGGTGCACTTTACCATCAATCATAGAAGAAAATGCACAACTGTCCATATTAGAGTGCATAGACTGGTTCAAGTCCTCTAATTAGTGTGATCCTTGGGTCAAGGAAGCTTCTAGCATGAGCTCCCACATTGATGAATTGGATTGCTAAAAAGGTATGCCATTTGGCCTAAAATGAGACGGTCATGACCGAATTTGTAAAGAGTCATTTCAGACTTATTCCTTTTAATAAAGATTGCAGAATTTTCCTCCATCCAAAAGAAAAGGCATCGTTTAAGGAGAAGTATAATATGCAGTAATTTCCGCATTTCAAAGAAGGCGATCTAATAGCAGTATCTTTGTAGCTTATATGCCATTGAATATAATATACTTAGCCATTTCGTAGGAAAAACGAAGTGTCTAAGTCATTTTACATGAAATAACTTTAAATAAAGAATATAGAAGAAAAGCAGAGATTCCCATTAAGTTCGTATAGGTAATATAACAATACACCATCTGAAAATAATCACAGTTACCACATACAGTATCAGGGAAGCAGCCATGTCATGCTTGTTAAAGCCAATCCCGGCATTGCATTTGGTGATAGAGGCAGAAGCAGTATCAAACCCAACCTCGGCACCAATACTGACCTCCTTGCTGCCAATTGCCGCCCCGAGCTCCAGTAGAGGGGTGGGTGTCAAGCCAATGCTGGAATTAATAGCGGCATGGTCATGAAAGAACTGCACATCCAGCTGAGGCACCAGGCATGGAAAATAATCATAAATCTGTTCTTGATAAATGAAAACATCAGTACGGAAAATTACAGAAGCCTGGTTTTTTTCTTCACTAACAGGTGAGAAAACCATGTTCATCCTTGTTTTAGAAAAAACAGAGGAGAATTTTCTTTTAATTGCTGGAAATGCCCTTTCCTCTTCCATACATAACATGTCATTTGAGTACTTTATCATCGTAAGTTATTTCCCTCCATGTCAAAAAACCAGGGAGAGATTGATAATTTGGCTCATAAACACTACAAATAACAAGGTGATCTGTCATACATGCTCTATATGCTTGAGAAATGAATTTACATATCAATAGTCCAGAGAAAGACGGAGGGGGAGAAGGAGGAGCACCAACAGACGAAGAAGGAGAAGGTAAAGGAGGAGGAGAAGAAGAAGCAGCAACAAGAGAAGGAGAAGAAGCAGTCGGAGGAGGAGGAGAAGAATTACACCTACCCTTTCCAAAAAGCAATGATCTGTTACAAGTTACATTTAGGCCTTGTTTGACAAAACTCATGGAAATGTTTTTTTTTTTTACTTTACATGGGCTTGTAAATAAAAGAACTCATGGGAAGTTTTATTTTTAAAATTTTACAATGGCTTGATTTTATTTTGTTCAGCTGTTTGGCTACATTGTGTAAAACTATTTTCCTAAGGCACCATTTTTCACACCATGTGAACTTGTAACCTCACCCCATCCCATCGGGCCAAAATGCATTAATCGCTTTGAATTAGAACATGAATTTTTTTTTTGTCCCAACTTTTTAGAAGATGGGTCTTGAGATCATGGGCATACACTCAGATAGTTAGTTTTTTATTCCGCATGGTACACATCTCAAACAGTAACTCTAAACTCGTGAGACATACATCAAACTCAAATACAAATCACGGGTCATTTTTTGGAATGAGTGCCACATGAAATAAAAAAACCGTCTAATGATATACCCATGATCTCAAGATGCATCATATGGAAGATTGGGATAAAAAACAACCTCCTTTGTCAGATTCAAAGCAGTCAATGCATGTTGGCCGGAGATGGGGCGAAGTTACGATTTTACAGTGCAAATAAATAGTACGATTATGAGGTGAGGTTGCATCTAAACCGTATGATAGAAAGGCCATGATCTACAGATCTATGACGCAAAAGAGTGGTGCAAAACTCAATTTCTATCATATGATTCGATAGAATCAACTGTTGAATCGGATAATGGCTTTGGAGTGCATTGAGTCATATGATAAAGATTATGCTTGGTGCCAAACTTTTCACTTATGATCTTTAGATCATGGCCTTCAAATTAAGTGGCTTAGATGGCTGGGTTACATTTATTGGTGTTGCTATTTATGGGTACCTCTATTCGCGTCCATACGTTCTCTGAAAGCGCCCACGTCCCAGATCCTGTTGATTGCTTTGGATCAGATGAGGTTGATTGTTTTTCACCCCGATTGTCTATAGAATGGATCTTAAGATCATGTAGCACCTATCAAACGGTCAGTTTGTGATTCCATGTGTCTCCAGTCCCCAAGAAAATGGCCCTAAAATCACATTTGAGCATGATGCTTGCTATATGATTGAAGAGTCATTTTTTGGGTATCGGTGATACAGGAAATCAAAAACTGACCGTCAGATTGATGTGCCATGCACCAAAGATCTTTGTTAAAAAAATCTCCATCATCTGATCTGAAGAAATCAACGTTTTTTAGGTCTGGGACGTAGGCGCTCTTAGAGAATATGTGGGCGTGAACAGAGGGGCATTGACATGTGTGCCACATCAAAGAAAAAATTGAGCATTTGATGATAAGCTCATGATCTCGAGATCCATTATATAAAAAATTATGGTGAAAAAATAGCTCGATCGGTTGATCCAAAGTAGTCAAACGATTTTAGCATGAAATATCCGAGTTGCGAAGAATGAATTTCGGGTTGCAAGGGTAATAAATAAAATTCCTCTTTAATGGGAATAACCCATGTCGTGGGCAGTAATGATTTTCAGCCAAATTTGGCTGAATCTTTTATTTGAGTTTTTCTTAAAAAAAACTCTCATTTGTGGGCCCCACGTGATTGCCAAACAGTTGAAAGTTTCGGTTTCTGTAAAATCCCAAGATTTTACGGGGTTTTTTGCAGAAATCGTTCTGCCAAACAAGGCCTTAAGGTGGTTAAAAAATGAATCTAGGACAGGACAATGTTGGGATATGATAACTAAAACATGTAACATTGGCAATCATAAGCATTAGGTGATGGAAAGAATATCTCAGTCAATCCAATCATGAATTGAACTATTGTAAGTTATTTTCATCTATCTTGAATACACACACACATATATATAGTAACTGTTTCACCTTGCAAAAGGAATTGCTCTTAAACTAACCAAGATTGATGTAAAAATATTTCAAGACTAAGGCAACGCTATGAATAGCAGCTTACATACTCAAAAAAAATTTGGCACCAAATATAACACAAATTCCAGTTTTCATTTTCTTTCTCAAAGAATAATCTAATTGCATATTTCCACCAAACCACTGACATTAGGACCAGGTGCATATTTTTTTATTCAGAAAAGTATAGGATCATAAAATCTCATTTTCATCGATGTCATACACGTTATTCAGTCTCCCTATCATTCTCTCATGAGTAATATAGTGCTAACCTTGCCTGACTTGTGGTCAGGTATTTTGAAGCTGAGAGCAGACCTCGCATGTGGGAAAATTTCATTCACGGTAACTGTTGTCGATACCTGTCAATATGTACATGAGTACATAAAATCAAAATACAAGCGCTATAAAGAGTATACCTCCTACAATATGTTTCTACACATTATGGATTAAATAACATCCATTACATTACATATCAGAATATATGGGTGAACATGCATAATAGTCAAACTGTTACATAATTTAAATTAAATAGAAGCATTTTATTATACGAAGAAAACACTTAAAAAATATTATAGGGACCAAAAAAGAAATTGAAACAAAATACGATGCAAGTCATGGACAAAATCCTACAAAGTACAAATGAAAATCCAAATTTACATCCTTAGCTCCAGCAACTAAGGGCCGTCCACTGTGTTCTTATATGTGAACTCACAGTAAATACAGCAATCCTATGTGCACAAATCTCACTGTCCAAAATTGGTGGAATCATTTATTTCCTGCTCTGGAATGGAGTATAATTTATATTTCATTATATAGCGGAAACTGCTTTAAAATAAAATTGTGGGCCATCATAATCAGGGAATCAACAGAATTCTTTAGATGGTAACTAATTTATGGTCATAGCAATTATTGACATTTATGCATGATACACATATATAAAGGATCACACCCTTGACATATGTAGGAAGTGGCGTATGTTATTTATTTTTATTTACAATATTTTTTTCACAGTTTTGCTACTTTTCACTATCTTTTAGTATTTTCCAACATGTCAAAATGTTAGCATTGTTTTGTTGGTACAAGTCATCTTAGGCAATACATATCCCTTTGGGATCGCCAATACATACTCTGGTGCTGATATTTCAATTCTTACTGTCATAAGAGCACACTAACAGTGCATGCTCATAAAATAGCATGTATTAAATCTCCGCATATAACCAACATAGATGAACAGAAAAGTAGAGATCTCTCTCCCCTTACATTCGAATATGTATCAACTTTGACATCTACGGTAGTCTTGCCACTCGTGTACCTCATATTCATGTCACCAAGAAAAAGTTCATCCCGCTTCACACCAGTAGTCGTGAGCCCCTGCCATACCATTTTGCAGAATTCAGTAAAAAAGGAAAGGAAGTAAAATATGCAGAGGTTGAAAATCACATAGACAATAAGGAAATGAGAAATTTTAACAATAATAACAGTTAGAAAACTCTGCCAATAAGAACTGAAAATATCACAATATAGTGTTTGCTAGAAATTTCTCTGCAAAAATTGTTCATATCTCCTATATGAAAAAAACTACAGTTCCCTTGAAGCATACGAGTAACTTTGGAGTTTAAACAGCGACACAATTAATTCATTAAGAAAAGGGAAACACAGAAATACATGGCAAGGCAAGGAAAGAATAGTCGCTAATAACTCGGCAACACACATCAACTCGCTAATGAAAAATGTACATCGTCCAATAAACAGTAATAGAGAATAGAATACAAACAAATGGCTTAATTTGAATACAAACCTAAAAATTTTGTACAGCCCAATTAAAAAGAAAATACACATTGAGCGACATGTATCTGATAATACGAGATTAAAAAGCACTCCCCAATCCTAATTGGTCAAATATCAATCACATGGTTTAACTCCCTGAACAAATGGTGTACTATAAAATTTAGGGACCAATACCAGATATCAGCAAAAAACAAGAAGAATCCAAGGATCTGGAGAAATGCAACCGTAGTAGCTTCAGCAACTTCAATAAGGCCATTATAGAAAATTATAGTCACACAAACTAGTTTTGCAAGATATCTCAATCGGGATTTTCTTTTACTGTCATCTGTTAGTTACAAAAAAAAAAACTAAAACCTTGACTAAGTCCAAGTCTTAGCCCATGCTGACCATACAGTAATTTAACTGCATCTGCAGAAGGGGAGAAATAAGACTAGTGCAGTACATATTTACATCCACACATTTCTCATCACCCAGCAATTGCATTCAGCAACCCCTGCAAAATTATTTAAGCATGTGTTGTGCATCTATTAAAAAATTAACATATAAATCCTGTAGGAGAATAAATCTTCTTATTGTACACCTTTCTAAACAGCGAGAACCCAAATATTACCATAAGATTCTGTGAGGGTGAACACTTAATTTGTTCAGTTTCGAAGTCCATGACATTATATTTTCAAGGGATTGTGGCTAAGAGGTGTATACTCTGTTTATAAATCCGAATATGAGTCAACACCCATTTCCCCTCAGCGACCATTAGATTCACAGTATTTAACCAAGAGTACTCACATGATCATACAAAATGAACCCTAGAAAAACATTTTTTTTGAAAATTTTATACAGTTGTTAAAGCGTATATTTAAAACCAAGGCATTCCACCAAAGATGCATTCAATGGATCTCCTTGCTTTGGTGAAAAAGAAAACTAAAACTTTCATTCTCCAAAGTTCAAAAAACAAAATCAAAGCTTACCAGCCCAGCCTCACTCAACATCGTCACTGTCAATTTATGGTCAAAATTGTAGTCTTTAGTCAAAAGATCTGCAGAAGTACAGGCATTTTTAGAATGACAAGGGGACCTAATCGGAGTTCCACAAAAAAAAAAACACAAGAAGATATTTAGATTCAGTCATGATTATATCAAATACAAATCCTGCCACTAGCAATAATACAATGTGGATTCATCAAACAAAAGGAAAGAAAAACCTTAACCTCGAGCAGGAATGATTATTTTAAAGAGAACCTAATAGAATATAGCATCTCCGTAAACAACTTTACTAAATCTTCACAGTATTGGTATACACGGATGAAGAACGGGGTGTCCAATACACCCATGGAACAATTCAAATAACGGCAAATATAAAGAACAATGAGCAAATCTCAACTATCAATTAGTGAAGAGAACGAGAGAGAGAGAGAGAGAGAGAGAGAGAGAGTAACGACAAGCCATCATGAGCCCATACAGAAAGAAGAAGAATTTGGAGAACACCAAGAGACCTGAGTTCGAATCCCCTCCCCCTCCCTTGAGGCCACCCTAGGGATTTATATCCCGTGCTAACCCGGCATGTGCTGAATTTGGGGTGCGCATGTGCCCCTGGGATTAGGCGGGTGCTCTAAGAGGCCCGGATACCCAGGTTATCAAGAGAGAGAGAGAGAGAGAGAGAGAGAGAAGCATGCAAACGAAAGCCTAAATATTGACCCAACAGATAACTTCAACTTTCTCCCAACAAAGGTCGAGCGTTTGAGTGCTACGTAGCACCTGAATCTCGGCACTAACCCAGTAGTCAAACACTGGGTTAGCAACCCAGATACTCTTTTTCCTATTTCTCTTGAGGAATAATTTTTATATTTTTCAGTTTCTTAAACTATTTTCAAAACAAAAGAATTATGTCAAACATTATCAATAGTTGACCGATATGGCCACTGATGAAACTAAGTTTTTAACCTTGGAAAGCTTTCAACACTTGATACATACTCATTAAGAAGTAAAAAATTAAACCATTTATGAGATTTAAAATCCTCCACTATCAAAAAGGGAAACACTAAGCGAAAAAAAACTACAGGATTCATGAGACTTATGTAAAAAGGACAATCACTTTCAACAACTTACCATGTAGTGCACCCATGTCAAATACAATTCACATATATAATCTCCAGTAAGCTTGCCTAAGTTGAAGAAGAAAATTTTTTCTCTTAATCTCTATTATGCATGGATCATCTCAACCTTAGTCACTGCTTGCTTGAGCTTAGCTCAATGTGCACATTGGGGAGAAAGCAATATGGTACACGCAACTAAAGTTCAGAACAATGAGAAGAAATGAAAATAAAAATATGACGCTCATAGACATTCATAAATTTTCTTAGCTGTTTTAACTTGGCGTTCTCATTTTTAATTCCATATATCACAGTTACCTCTCCACTAATTGATCCCACATAATTTTTGGCCCCCACCATTAATAAACCTCTGAGAAACTCCTTAGGTTCCACCTGGAATTACCATTACCAATCAGGGATTCCCTCTCTTGCCAGCTTTAGAACAGAAGCTCACGGTTTATAATACCGTCCAGCATTGGTATATACCAGTACTAGACTACCAGTATAGTATATAATATATTACAACACCACCATCATCATAGCCTTATCCCATCTATTTGGGGAGCTAACGTAACACAGATACAAACAAATTCAAGCCAAAAAAGGCATTGTACTGGTGGTACACCACTGGTACTAGTATGTGCTGGCCAGTACATAACAATACTGCCCATAGTTCTCAATCTCAGTGGGTCAACGAGTTAACTCGGTCGTGTTACTCGACTCACTGGGACTTCGAGTTGAGTCCAAGTCGAGTCGACATTTTCTAGGATGATGCAATCAGGGTTCAATAACTACCCTTATATGTATAAATATTTTCATAAGAGATTTAAAAATCCTATCTTTTAAAAAAGTATTAAACTACCCATTTTAAAAAATATTTACTAAACTATCAAATCGCAGCAAGTTGAGTTTACCCGAGTCTTCAAGTTAGCTCGACTCAACTTACTTTTGAGTCGATTTGAGTTTTCGCGTTTGCAAACTCTGGTACTGCCTGTTCCTGCGATATGTACCAGGAACGAGATTTCAACCATAATATAAACCCAAAAGAAAGCTGTGATACAGACCATGCTTCAAAAACTTCCAGGTAGTCAGCAAAATTGAAATTTATCAGGGTCATGCCTATTCTCCTAGGCCAGTCATAGTTTTTTTTTTTAGCAGATTGATAGACCTGTATCAGAAAATACCTAAAGCAGCACCCAAACAAGTTGCTTTAACTGCACCTAATAGCTTCCAGTGCCCATCTTTACTGCCGATTTTTCAAATGGAGCTTAACCATTATTATATAATTTTACTGATCCCCAACTCCTATACTAGAGATGCTCAGACGGGCCAAGAACTGGAAAAGGTGCACATTCTCAGGATTTTCCTCTCATTGTAATTCATTTTTCTTTGGGATCTTACCTTCCACTTGATAAAGCCGCTATTGTAGTCAACTCTTCTTTTTGCTGAGTCAACCCAATATTAGACCCATTTATCACAAGGCACTCTACATGTAACATCTTTTCCGTTGATCAATAATTTCCATATTAAATCGTTTTGGTATTCAATAACCTCAAAATGGAACCTTGTTTTTTTTTCTTGCCAAGGGATGGAATTTGGTGGTACATGGATGGATCAATAGCCCTTCCTAAAGCCACAAGAAAGACTATAAAACAATAGTAGGAAGTAATTACGACTTACTGCCATATTTGCTGCATGTTTCACAGATATATTTTTTTAAGATGAATAATACTTTAAAGGATCTAATGCTGTGTCCCAGGAAAAATGCTAAAATTAAGAACATTTTGAGCTATTATACATGCAAGAAAGCAACATTTGTTTACCCTGATTGTCAAAATCATGTGAATTCACCTAAGCATATACGTTTTAAGATTGCAATTCGACTCTTCCAGACTTGAGCCCCAAAGGGTGCATTACTGCTTTGCGACACAATCATGAGATCACAGGTTTCCACAGTTTACATGCCATCAAAAACAAAAGAGACTCTATTATGTGTTTGTACATGAAACAGATAGACCAACATATCAGTTGAGACTTCATAGTTGAGTTTCAATAATTACTACCACTGCCTTGACAAGTCTTTTATGTTTCTCTTATTAGATATAGATAAAAGCATCAATAGCCAGACATGACCCACATCAATAGCCACCTACTCACACAGCAGTTGAACTAGGGAAAGCACTTGTAGAGTTGAAATTCAGTAGCCTTTACAAATTAAAGGTAGCTACGGGTGATCATGTTGATAGGGATTTTGATGGTCCAGATGTTGGGACTTTGGAGTATCCTAAATCCAATTCATCGAGAACTTATAGATGATGAATTAGTTAGCTTTGAGAATTCATCAGAGATTTTAGAGGGGGTGTGCACTCCTAAGAATCATACATAGAAGGCTTTTGGGTTGGGGAATCGTGTGATAAGCTCGGAGTGAAGTTGTCTTAAATTCTATTTAACAGATTTTTCAGTCAACATTCCTTTTTTTATCGGAATCGGGCATCATTTCTTCGGGGCAGGTTGTGGGCCCCCTAAAGCTTTAGCTTTTTGTTGGAAAGTTGCTTTGGGCTAAATCTTCACCGTTGACTATCTTCAACACCGCAGAAAGGTCATGGTCATCCAAGGCTATCTTTCCTTGTCAGATCTGGACAGTCAATCAACTGCTTAGCCATTGCATATTTGAAGTGGCTTTGATTTGACAATTTTCTCGCAGTTTATTTGAGGCGACATGGGCACATCCTTCAATGTATTCAAACTTGTTAATAACTAAGTCAATTTAACCCAGCATGAAGACATCATCTTTGGGCATTATTCCCATCATCAATTTTTGGGAGCATTTGAATTTCAAAGGAACAACAAAATAGTTAGAGAGAAAAAAGCACTCATTTATAAAATCAGAGAAAGAGATAATTACTATTACCCTCTTGGACACCGGTGGTAAACAAGTTTCTGGATACTCTGTGTGTGTGTGTGTATTGGAGTGGGGGGGAGATGGGACACAGTTATATTTTAGCAAATACAGGATAGGGAAGACAAGCGGGAGATCTGGAAGGTACATGACATTGAAATTCAGCAGCATCTTCCTCATCAACCTGGGTCCAACTAGATATGGAAGAATTATTTGGGATAACACGAGATGGAAAAGTTGGCTTTTGGATTCTATTGGTAGCTGCAATCCAAAGGAAGTATTTAAGCAGCCAAAGGGCAATATAGTGGTAAAGTGATTCACAAAATGTGATCAAGTGGATGTCGAACAGTGATCAATTTCCGTGGCGATTAGCAAATTGATTAATGGGGAACCTGCACATTTGCAAAAGGCTTCAAATATCTTTTAATCATATACATAATCAAGCTAACAATTAACAGGATGTTTTTTTTTCCAAGGAGGGAAACGAAATGATTATGTGGAGCACAATGATTCCTCCTTTTGTGTAGTTCACTTTCTGTTTCCTTATTTTTTATTCTTCTGCTTCAGGACGTAATTTTCTCACTCTGGCTCTCATCCTTTTCGAAATCCTCCTCTCTTAGTATTTTTTATTTACCAATCAGGGGAAAAATAATGTGCACTCTCTTGAGTTCATATCTGCATCAACAAGAACTCTTCTTAAGGAAGCTTAGCACAATCATAATTTTAATGTCCTATCTGCTACATATTTTGGATGACAATTTCAAAGATCAACAGACAAATTTCAAGAGGTTCTAAAAACATGATTTCAATCTTCAAAATAATGAATTACTTTTAGAATAATTCATTTGGTATATAATGTTCATGAGATTTAGGAAATCTTTAGTAAATGTTGGTGATTGTTTCAACAGTGATCATTGTAAAATGAATTAAAGTAGCGCAAAAGCTAGAAGTTAATTGCATACAATAATACAGGAAGCAAGTCAGAAAATTTTAAAAGCAACAATGAAAAGATGAGATAAAAGAATAAATACACGGGTAATAGGTCATAAATCACAAAGCTGGCTGTTACTCTGTATTATTGCAACCCAATTGACTGATATCATTTCGACCACCAAAATGAGATCCCTTAAAGAGTGTAGATAGTATTATCTCAAAACTTTTTTCCAACATGTAACTAACTGAATATTTACCATCTCGTTAGATACCTTTTGCTTTCTTCCCAATGTCAGAGAATAGTGCTGGAGAGTTGGCCATCTCTAATCCAAATAAAAGGGTATGCCTCCACCTGTCAAACCATACGAGTGTACAAGTTATAATTATGTACAAGTAGTGCATAATTCACAGAATAGGATCAATATGAAGACTGAAGAAAACTATACTTCAGATATCTGATTTCTAATCACCTTGTACTATGTGAGGATCACTCTTATGACACATCATGGCATTAATACCACGATGGCTTTTGAGAGGATCAATGCATTATTTAGCATAGGTTATAATCTCATGGCAGTATTTATGGTAAAGAATTCATGCAGACACATTACCCATGTTTCCATCACTCAATTCACAAAATGTTGCTATGTGAATCCTACTGATGGGATCAAACTCCCAACTATGATCTCTGAACACAAACAAGAGAACTAACTGTTCATATGGAAGCAGATGTGGAAACAACAAACCCTACAAATACAGAAACTGACACATCCACTTGTCCATTTGTGAATGTCAGTAAGATTTGAGTGTGTATGTGAGCCTCCCAAATTTTACATGTCTTTCAAACTTGTTAACACAGAAAAATTGATATCTGTCACAATACATCTGTATCTGTATGTGCATAGTGTGTATCAATACATGTCAACACTCATGTCCACATGTGTAATTAGCTTGGGATTTCATGTAAATATATTTCTCTAGCTCAGCTTGGCTCAAATAGATCCACATTGGAATTCATTGTCAAACAAGTCCATGAATCCAACAAAGCAAACCTGTTCAGGGAAAAATTCTTCCAATAGATCCATGAATCCAACAGAGCAAACCTGTTCAGGTACAAATTCCTCCAATAGAAAAACTAGCAAATGATCAATTGACTTTATCCTCCAAAGTCATGTGCAAATTAATGGTTTGCCTATAAATCACAGTTCTTACATGAGTATACGAACAAGCTTAATTGGATGAAATTTTTTGTTTGACAATACAAGTTGACCCAACTTCATTCTCCATTGTCATCATCGTCATCATCATCACAGCCTTATTGCATCTATTTGGGGTCGGCTTTGTCGGCTTTGTGAGTCCTATTTATTATAAAAATAAGTAGATAACAATCCAGAGCTGTAATTTATTCTTGCTTTTCTAAAAAATGTTTTATCCATAAAAAATATACAATATAAAAAACATATCACAAATAAATTCACCAAATCGCTACAATATATGATTGACAGCAATTCAGACAAGATAGGTAATGATGCAGCGACATTTTCAAGTATTACTAGAGGAAGGGTGCCAAGTGTCTTCGTCCTCAAGTGATCAGACACATATCATAAAGTACTGCAATTGAATAAATTTTCTCATAGAATGAGAAAATAACTAAAATTAAAGAGAAATCTCAGAAATATCAATTTAGTTCTAAGCTTCATTTCATGATAAATTAGAAAAAGATAAAAATTAACAAAAATGAATTATTATAACCAATTGTAGCACCCTACCCCTTAAAGGGCAAAGGCACTGCTAGAAGAAACGGAGTCGCCACCCAGTTCTTATGGTGTGCCGGGAAACTAATATATGATGTGTATATTGTAAACACACCCCTAAGTACCCACGTAACGTGGTCTCTACTATGGTCCAAAATTAAAGGGTGTGGGTCAAAAAATAACCAAAAGAAGGCCACTCCCTAGTCCTTTACGGCACCAAATGGGCAGAGTAACGGCTAAAATAAAGGATAAAATGATCAAATTTGAGTCGAAAGTTCAGCAAAGCTTCCCTTTACCTGAAGGCAATGGTCCACCATGTCAAGCCTCACAACCACGATAATTTCAGTTGAGTAAGGCCTTAAAAAGGGGGCAAGGAGAAGCAAAATAAGACACATATAAGCAAATGAAAAAAGGAGGAGAAGAAGAGGGGATTTGGGAGCCTTGATCTTGACCGGTAGCTTGGATGGAGAAGCTACTGATGGTGTCGATGAGGGGATTGGAGATCTAAAAGATCTAGGGTTTGGGTAAAGGATTTGGATCTAGATCTAGAAAAAGTTAAGGGTGAGAGATGGCTATGCCAGAACTAGGTTTAGAAATTTGAAGTTTCAAAATTCTAAAATTTTTCTAGCCTTTGGATGGAGAAGGTTTCTATTTATAAACAAATGGTCAATTAGGGACACATGGCAAGCTCTTATTGGCTTATTTGATGAGCACAAGGATCCGTGTTTCTCTCCTCTAATGATAACTCTTGGATTAGATAAATGGACTTCATCTAGAAATTGTGCTAGTAGAGAAAATGAGTCAATTGAGACTTGTCAAATGTAAGACATTTGTCAAGCCCGAATTGGATCCTTTAGAATTCACAAGGATTTGTGCTAATTTCTTTCAAGAAAACCCTTGGATGTGACACATGTCCAACATCCAAGAATTATTATAGAGAGCGAAAAGGTGTCACAAGGTGGTGAAGACATATGTCAAGCCACAATTGGTCACAACTAGAGCACATGGAATGTCCTAAATTCCCTCAAGAACAACCATTGCATGAGACACATGTCTCTCATCCAAGAATTATTCTATAAGGGTGCTCTAAGGGATTGGAATTGTAGTGAGGGAAAAAGGGTCAATTCCTATTGGCTGGGATTCCTAGGATTGCTAGAATATTAGGATTCACTAATTGGGTAGGTTTAGATGAGATAATTGGGGTTCAATTAGGGTTTATAAAGAAATTGAATGGAGATCATGGAAATTCATAGGGTTCAAGATTTGAATGGGAATTGATGAAAGTGGGGTCTCCAAGAGTCAATTACACTAAGAAAAACTGTTGGGGGCAATTTGGGAATGCTCTAGGTTGAACTGGTCAAGATCAGAGGTCAAAATGTCAAAGAAACGAAAACAGGTGTCAGGTCTGTACGTGGGAATTCGAGCCTTGATAGGGGAAGTTAGCCTATCACTAGCCTACTGGCACCACTATTAGTGGCGCCTGTAATATAAGCGCCAGCTGGCTATCTGTAGGGGGGGAGTACAGCCCCTAATTAGGGGAGATTCAGGGGCCTTCCGAGCACCTTTGGGTCATGTCTTGAGATCCGGGGTGTCCCGATGGTCAATAGGTCAAAGATTTGATTGAGTCCGGATTCTGATCTCTACACCAATGAACATCGTGGGGCAACATTTCAAGATCTTGAAGCCTACATGAGCTTCAAACAACAAATAGTTGAAACCATAGGCATAATAGAAAACCAACTAAAAACCAAAAACTAAATATAACAACAATATGTGAGGGTGAGACATTGCACATCTCAGTATCTATAATAACAAACAAGTATTGACTGGAACATGTCAATAGTCAGGAAACGTCATTTAATTAAAGTGTTTACAATTTTCAGTTAAGTGATGGGCACTCCACCCTTTTTTGTTTTATACATGCCAGCCAGTGCTACCTCGACTCTCCATCTAGGGTTAGGTTCACAAGTTGGTACGCCATTGCGTTATCATGTAGTACTCTTTAGATACTGTGTCAAACACTTGATCAATAAGAGTTAAATAAATTGACCATCTTACATGCCATGTCAACTCTTATAAGCAAAGTTTTCTTAATTTGAATATGAATGCATCGACATCATATATCCGAGCTAAATTTTTGGGAATGTCTTGTATGTCTGTCACTCTTCGTTTTATTGTTTATGTTTATTATTATTTGTTGATCAAATTTACATTACATATATAATAGCATCAACAATAGAACAGTTATTCTAAAATTTGTTGATCAAATTTAGATAATGTGTCAAACACTTGAACAATAAGAGTTAAATAAATTGACCATCTTACATGCCATGCCAACTCTTATAAGCGAAGTTTTCTTAATTTGAATATGAATGCATCAACATCATATATCCGAGCTAAATTTTTGGGAATGTCTATCACTCTTCGTTTTATTGTTTATGTTTATTATTATTTGTTGATCAAATTTACATTACATATATAATAGCATCAACGATAGAACAGTTATTCTAAAATTATACTTATCATTTTTTATGTGTTATACATACATTATGAGTTTTTATGAATACCAAAGTTATTTATATAAAAGCAGAAAAGAAGAGCTACACTGCAACAAGAAGGTGCTTGTAGCCCTCTTTGGCCTACTATCCACAGTTGCATTAGCCTCACAACAAAGTGAGAATGTGAAAACTCAATGCCTTCTCAATCTTTTGTGCTTCAATAGAATCAATAATCCCAAACAGTGCTAATAATCTCTTATCACCTAGTAACCATCCCCAGGTAATTATAAGCCCGCTATGATCACGGATAACTCCACCCCCTTCCGAGGGACCAAATTGCCCATTGAGAAACCATTGAATTTCAGCTTTCCCATTTTGCGAGTTGGAACAATACAGTTGACGACTCTCTCGCTCTATACCTACATGAGGTCTAGTAATGTTGCAAATTCTTTTTTACTTATTACAGTAAATTATAGAGGATCCATACTAAATTGTAAATATGTGAAAAATAAGTAAATAACACATAACGATAAAACGTGATTATATGCTCATTATGTGTGAATGGGTACATGATTATAGGTTGAAAGAGTAAAGTAACAACTAACAATATTGTCATATGTATTGGACGTTATGTCTCGGTATCAACCTATCCCACCGATACTAGCATACTACCCATACGGGTATCAGCATCCGTATCGGCTGAGTTTTGATATCATCAAATGTTGTATTTTATTAGGATAAGTAGATATAGGATTGCTTATTTAAAGGGATGGGATGTGAAACATGGTTGCCTTTTGTCATTTTTATGATATTCTATATTCAAAATCAAGAATATTTGGAATCGAGAATCCTCTTGGGGGATGTTTTGCTAGGTTTAGTATTGACTCACTTTGTAATGGGAATAATGACTTTCATCATCCTTTTGAGGTGTAAGTTCTGCCTCAGATCATGGAGGAGCAGGATTACCTGAAAACCTAAGCAATTGCCTAGACCTGGGGAAGCCTAGGCGATGAACAGCTCTGCTAATTGCCTACACAATCGACCTTGACAACAATCACTTAAACTGAACGGCTACGCATGTATTGAATGGTTCTTCTGTAAGTATATAACGAATCATTCTCCTATAAGATTATACATAAAAATAAATAAATAAACAAAAATTAAAGAACAATTGGATCCTTTCTAAATATTTGTTTCTTATACCTCAAGTTAGGTATCAATTTATTTCAGTTAATGTACCAATAAGATTTTTTATCAACTCTAACTAAATTATAACAAAGTCAAATTTCCAACATATGAAAATAATTAATATTTCTGTTTTCGATCCTTTGCGTGATAAAAATGATGTTTTCTGTTTACATATATCCCAATTATTTACAGGTTGTGTGCTAGATTTAGATAAATCGAGAGCGATTAGCTAACCCAAACAACGCCATATCGCGATCTTTATACACCGGAACAAAAAAAATACATCTAAATATAGTGATTCGTCTGAAAATACATATTTCTCAACTAGATTATACGGAAGGTTATATAAAATGGATGAAATATTTACATAGTTTTTCATCAACCTACATTAAACCTACGATTTAACATATGAAACCACAGAACGCTCTATGAACATATCAGAAACCATATCCAATCAAGTGAGGCGAACACAACCATTTAAACTAAGACCAGAAAATATAACAAAAAAATCTATAAAAAAATTATTGAAATGCAAAAGGAGAAACGATAAAATGAGATGAAAGAACTTGATCTCACAGAGATTACAATTGAGGATAAACAAAAATTTCTCGAGAATTAGATGAATGAGATCGAAGAACCACGGCCGTCTGATGGAGAAGGCGAAGGAGCCGTGGTCTTGGAGCGTCGACCTGTGCTGCTGCTGCTACTACATGCGGGAGGAAGACAGTAGGAGAAAAGCAAGGTCAGCGCTTAATATTGGGGAAATTATGAAAATACCCTCACTATATGTAGATGACGTAATTGCCCTTGGATTTTTGGTGACGTCAAAGCTGTCAATTCGTGTTTTCACTCTCTCCAGTCTTTTTCTTTTCCGAACTTAGGTTTTGTGAGGACGTCTTTGACTCCACTCGATCACCATTATTGGTGTTTCATAAACGGACCCGTTTACGGTTCACGAAATCAAGTCCCAGACGTGGCACACGGTGAATGGGGTAAATTTGGCCACAAGTGGTACTAGGTGACTGACCCATTCATCACCAATAATGGTGATTGGTCATCAATTTGGCGCCACATAAAAACCATGCGAAGTTATAAAATTGTTGATCCACTATGAATCGGGCCATTAACCCAATACCTTCTAGTGTTAGGTCCCGTGAAATCTGGACCATTGATCAATCGCCTACCATCAATGATCGCCAAGAGAAGCGCCGCTAGATTGGTGATCGCCTAGAAATATTATGGATTTCTCATGAGCATCTATTACCTGATCTTTGACTTTAATGTCATTGAATCTATTATAGTGCTATCACCACATATTGCTTTTCTTCTCATAAAGGAGATGTTAAGCCCATATATATAGGCTGCTCATATATATCATCAATGTTCAAAGAGAAACGGCCATCTTTAATCACGTAACGGTCGGTAATTATTCACAATTAAGCACATAGTTATAACCGACTGATGCATAATGAGATTCTTAATTTCTATTGATGAGGTTACATAGCCACATGTATCAACAATTAGAAGGAATACTAAGTGGTGTGTGAAGAAAAAAAGTTGGTGTGTGATTAAAAAAAAAAAAATAGATTTATTTTATTTAATCAAAAAAAAAGGAAAACTTAAGAAAAGTTCACCTAAGTGCTAATGAGGATAATACATGTTTTGAATATTTATTAGCCTCAGTAAAACATATTTTATTATTATTAATTTTTCATTGATTAGCTTGCAAATAGAAAAAACTGGTATGCAATTAGAAATAAAATGCGAGAAGGAAAAGTTTGCTGCACCTAGCAGCCCAGAGATATTAAGCCCAACAATCGATGCCCATTGTGCGATCAGGGGCCTATAATTAAACGATCAAAGAGTCAAAGAATGGGAATAAGGGTCCACACTAAATAACTCGGAGGGGTAGCTCTTCTGGTCAGGCCTTGGATTTGCTCTTCAACGATCACTAGTTCGAGTCCCCTCAAGGCCACAGCAGTATTACCCAGTCGTTAACTCTAGGGCCCCATGGAATTTATCGAGGCGCGCACAAGCTGGCCCCGATACCCACGGATATATATATATATATATATATATATATATATATATATATATATATATATATAATAATAATAATAAAAAAAGGGTCCACACTAAATGAACGAAAATTTTCCTATTAGATGGTTTGAATCCTTCATTTATGTTTAGTCTTGCTCAAAGATGTGCACAGCCCAGCCCAGCCCAGCCATTGAAACCAGCTCTGTTTAGAGTCTTGTTCCATGGGATGTAGAGCTTACTTGTGAATTTGTATAGGAGTCTGATATTAGGACTTAGGAGTAACCCAGCCCGAGTGCCAGCCGTGCTATGCACTCCGGTCATTCTCATCTTTGTCAAAGTAGTAAAGGGTCGGGAGTTACAAGTTATTTTCGAGCATGCAAATCAGTGAAAGTTCACTCGTAACCTTTAAGTGCTGCTTTGGTGCTCAAAATTATTAACACAATAATTATAAAGATTGCCGATTTGAAAAGCCATTCGATCACGATCAGGGCACCTTAATTCATATGCTTAGAGTGGTGCATGGCCACCTGTGCATGTGCGGGGTGCAGCCCTTGAGATCCATACAATCTATTTATATAAGAGCTGGCATTAGGTACCCGCCAGCAGTGGCACTTGGCTCAATCTCCCTTCATCCAATGTTTCTAAGTATTATGAGTTAACTTCTGACACTCAAGGTCATAGGTTCAATCCCAACTTATTATAAAGCATAAAAGTTAACTTTTGACCTCTCACTTACTTCGCGCTCAAAATTATCAGTGATCAAGTCAAGGTTATTGGTTTGATATGTAGCGTTGCTCCTTGTGAATGTGTAGATTTTGACGATGCTGCATGGCCTGTCAATCTATGCAGGCCGTCAGATACATGTGGATCAATCTATACACACACATTTATACAATCTACACAATCCGGAAAACTCACTATCAAATCTGGTCAAATCCTTAGATTCACAGATTTTAAGGATTCTCAATCCTTTTCATTTCTCCAAAGAGTTTACTGACTTAGCATCATAACTGACCAGCATGCCCATGTAGGTGCTTTGCCCATGTACCTAATATCAACTTGCTCCGTAGTCCTTAGAGACTCCTTGATGAATGATGTTGTAAAAGGCTGGCTTCCAAATATGTAAGACTTAAAAATCCGTGAAAAACATATATATTTTTTTGCTTTCAGAAGCTTCTCCGAGACCCTTAAATTTGTAATACTATGGAATGAACAAAGGCCAGCCTGACAGTGATGCTTAAGCTACCACTGGGGATCAAGTGATTAGAGATTCAGAAGTGTATATGATAATTATCTACAAAATTGGATAGAAGCTGAGAATTTTCCTTAGTAACATTAGTAGAGATCACTGATTTTTTGCACGTGTGCCATTTATAGCTAAAAAAAATTGCACCAATCAACTATTTTTTGTGGACCACTGCATGTGTTTCTTTTATGGCTGTCCAAAAGCTAGAAATTGAATGATTTTAGGAGTTTAGCGGTATACAATAAGTGTAGAAATGGGACTTAGAGCCCAAATGGATGGGAGAAAGCAATGGTGATGACGCATATAATATTATTATGAATGATTATACCTATGCTCTGTTTAGCAAAGTTGCTTCTGAAAAGCACTTTTCAAGATAAAATATGAGGTTAGAGGCAGTTTTCACCTAAAGACATGCTGAAAATTGTGTGTTTGGACTTTGGAGAAGCAACTTGGGACTGCTTGTACATTTTCAGATAGATGCGGCCAAGTCATTGGATAGAAATTGCTTTTCACCCAATATTTTATCCTGAAAAATGTTTGTCCAAAGCAACTTTGCCAAACAGGTTATCTACTAAAAGACCTCATTGAAAACTGATACCCGAAAAGTAGGCATATGACCCTTTTGTACTATCGAGATTTTTAGCATAAATTTTTTTATTAGTGCAATCCAAACTAGAGTTCTGTTTTTATCAATTACACATGCTAGCAAAAACTTGGATTGTGCAAAAAAAAAAAAAATAGTATCTGTAATCCACGTTAACATGTTGTCGAAACCATAGTTATCGAAATCGGCATTTTTTCAAAGAAATAAATGTTAGTAATGTTACTATAGTTAATGTGTGGGTTTATCAATTAATATCGGGTGTGCAAGTAACCTCTCACTTAATATAAATATTAATGCTAGTGAGAATATTGAACTCACTAAGCCTTTTCCCCTCTCTTTCTCTCTTTCTTTTCTCTCTCTCTCTCTCTCTCTCTCTCTCTCTCTCTCTCTCTCTCTCTCTCTCTATAAACTTAAACTCTAAACCACCATCCACAATCTTCTTCTTCGTATAAAAGCAAGGTGCTGATCAGAACATGTCATCCTTCTAGTGCTGATCATAACACATTATCTTGCATGACGTCAGCAAGGCCAACATTTTTACATCTGTTTAACCAGAACTTTATACCATTCCCATCGAAATCTTCACGGGAATTTGTTTTTCTTTGATCGAGACGAGATATGGCCTCTATCATGAATTTTCAAAAGGTTTTTTTAAACCTGTAGATCTCTGTTGATTCACAATTTTTTTCATCCCATCTTTTCATGTGGCTTAGATTGCTTGAGGTTGCTATGGTTTTGTGTCTAGGATCCATTAAATCAAGTTACAACATTTTCTGTGAAGATTTGAAGCATCAGACCACAGTTTAGAATTTCTGCATCTTGTGCCCTACAGATCAATTGGGAGTTTTTTTTCATCGAGTTTGGATCAGATTTGAAGCTGTCTATGAAGACTATCATACTCTCTCGGTGATGTTCTTTGCCTTTTTCCTTGAACTTTTTAATTGCAGCTCATACTTTCTCTTTTTTCACAACAAGTGTTGTTTTTATTATGGTACCACATCAGTTTGTAGTTGCCCACCAAGTACTTGTTAAAAGGCTGCAGTGACCAATTGTGAGTTTTTTTTTTGTCATCATTCCTGCACTCTCCCTTTGGGATTATTTGTAAATCACAATGACCGAAAAGGTATAAAAATATGAGTGGGAGAATTTTTCCACCACCATCACCTCTCAAACTGAATTCTGCAAATTTTTTGGAATGAAAAAGGGCCATCACCCTTTATATTCAGGGTCATATGAAAATAGGTTTGTTGACAAGGGCTAGCCCTAGGCCTAGCACTAGTGCTAGTCAGGCCAAAAAGTAGGATGCCGATAATGCCATCATTCTTGGATGGTTACCAAATTCTATAGACTCCTCTATATATAAAACTTTCATGTTTTACGATTCTGCAGCCAAGCTATGGGCCAAGCTGGCTAGCATGTTTGCCCCTTCTGATCATGATACACGCATATATCAAATCAAGCAAATAATCTATGAGTGTAAGCAGAAAGATGCCTCTATGGGAGAGTATTATAGCTTACTTCAAAGTATGTGGGAGGAGCTCAGTCATTATGAGCCCCTATATGAGTTTGGAGAGGAGGTAGGAGCCAAGTTGGCAAAGCGCTTTGAAAGAGACCAGATGTATAAATTTCTAGGGGGTTTACAATCTGACTATGAGCAAACATGCACCCAGATACTCACTACCAGACCTCTTCCTTCGTTGAGCACCATCTATAGGATACTATTTACTGAGAAACAGCGTCGCCTTATTATGCCTACCAGTGCTCCAATCACCTCTGCTTAACCTAAGCGGGCCACTTTTGCGTCAGATACTCGTTCTCCTGGAAGCAGGGTCGGAGGAGTGATAGAGGTGATAAGTGTAGTCGTGGTGTTCGAGGAGGTCGCTCTACTCTCACATGCTTGCATTGTAGGTTTATGAGACATGACCGTGATCATTGTTGATAGTTCCTACATTCTCATCCTGGGAGTTGGCACCATTCTTATATCTTCATCTATATCACTTTCTCATGTTTTACATGTTTCTCATTTCTCTACTAATTGTTGTGATTTTAAATGTGTTTTACTCGCAAGCGCACGAATCGTGATGTAGTCAGTGGGTGCAGAGTACGAGATCGTTCCCACGATGATTGGTCAGAATATTCAAAAGAGGAAACATAAATTAATAAAGAAATTACCACAAATCTAACACAGTATTTAACTAGTTTAAAGATTTAGAGAGTTTGACAGATGAGATAAAAGCTAGGCAGTAAAATAAAATCTAAACAATTAATAAAAGATAAGGATTGGGATACCAAATCCCCTTATCGTAGGTTTATTATTCATGCAATAAAAATTTGTGGATTAAGATATGAGATTATCAAAAGATGTCAATGTGCAAGCACTGGACCCAAACACACATGAGTTCTAAAGTACAGATATGAGATCAAGAAGATACATGATTAACATCTCATGAGTATATGATTAACACTCACACCTCAAATAGTATTCAGAACTCAATCTCTAAATAAATTTTATACTACCGATCTAAGATCAAGGAGATATATGATTAATATCTCATGAGTGTATGATTAACACTCATACCTCAGATGGTAATTGGAACTTACTCTTAGGATAAAGTCTACACTACCAATCTAAGATCACAAAGAGGTATGATTAACCCCTCATGAGTGTGTGATTAACGCTCACACCTCAGATAGTAGTAGGACCTAACCCTGAGATAAGTGATAATTAGGATAAAATCTTTATTACGATGCTGAGATCATAGGGCATGATTAGCTCCTAGATTTCATACCACAATCAGATCATATTCATGTCAATAGTAACATTAGGGCGCTTAAAAGAATTTAACATCTCAATCATAAATTTATATTAATATAAATGAATACCTCGGATGGGGTTCATCAGATCCCCATCCTTGATGAAACTAGTCACACATGATTAAAATAAATAATAAAATAAAGATAAAAATTAAAAATGACATTAAAATACCGTAAAGAATTATCCACAAAAATCTACAAAAGCTTTAATCCAATGCGTATAATCCTTTATTGAATGCAGAAATTAAACTAATTTAAGATCTAAAATTAGGAAATGGAAAGAACAATGCTTGAAAATAAAAAGAAAATTTTGAAAGAAACTAAAAATGCTAAGGAAAATAAAAGGCTTCCTAAAGGGAGAGACTCCCCTCGACCCTAACTCTAATTTTTTCTTAAATAGGGTCTAGTTTCGAAACCTAACTTTTTCCTCTAATTTTGAGCTTTAAAAATATAAAGATTCGGTGTGAGTGTCGATTGATCGACCTTCCCAGATTTTTGTGAAACTCGGCCCAACTCTTCAACAGATACAGTCTCAGTATTTTGATCATAACTTTTTATTCCAAAGTTAGATTGAGGGGATTCTTATGGCGTTGGAAAGAAGACGACAAGCTCTACAACTTTGGTGTTTTAACCATTTCATTAATCCAATGTTTTAAAGGTCAAAATTAAGATTCAAGTCAAGATAAGTTCTGAACGTTCCAAGGTAGCACGAATTTGACGTTATATTCTGAACTCTTGAGTTATTTTGTGCTCAACACATCTCTAGACCTATAAATCACTAAAAATATATAAAACATATTAAATAGCTTTTATCGAGTGGCTAAATGTAGGCCTTTAGGGGTGAAATATTATCATATTTTATTACTCATCACTAATTTTCTTTTTGTTAATAGCATTGCAAGGAAACTAAATTGTTACGTCATTTTTTACCCTGATTATTATGTGTTTCGGGAGCTTACTATGAAGAGGATTGTTGATAGAGGCATTGAGAAGGGCAGACTTTACTACCTGTAGGCTGACTTTAGTACCCCTATAGCTATTATTGCTGATGGACCCACTACTATTCCTACTTCTATTTTTCTTTTTCCTGTTAGTGTTAGTTTAAACACTTTATCCTTGTAGCATGTCAAACTTGGACATGTTGGGTTTCAGACTTTATGCACTTTAATTCTCAATTTTAAATCTATTTTGCACTTCTATTAAATTTTAGTGTGATGCTTGTGAGCTTTCAAAATATATTAGAAATTCTTATATATCTCACATGCATAAATTTGATGCTCTTTTTGATATCGTGCACTCTGATGTGTGGGGTCCATCCCCAATTACCTCTATTGATGGTTTTTAGTATTTTGTCACCTTAATTAATGATTGCACTAGATCAACTTGGTTATATATGTTGAAAAATAAAAGTGAAATTTTTTCGAAGTTTCAAGAATTTCATTCTTTCATTGAGACTCAATATGGGGCTTTTGTAAAAATTCTGAGGTCTGATACTGGAGGAGAGTATATGTCTCAATCCTTTGATCATTGCTTAACAATGCATGACATTGTTTATCAATTTTCTTGTCCTTACACTCTCCAACAAAATGGTGTCACAGAACTTAAGAACAAACATCTTTTGAGATTGACTCGTTGCTTACTCCATGGTATGTATGTGCTAAAAAATTATTGGTCTTTGACACTACTTACTGGTTGCTTTCTTATGAATCGCACACCCTCTCGAGCACTCGCAGGCCATACTCCTTATCATTCTCTTAGACCTACAGATCCTCTCTTTGTAGTTGAACCTTGTGTGTTTGGATGTACTTATTTTATCTAGGATCTTCGTCCTGCTCAACAGAAATTAGATGATAAGACTATCAGGTGTTTGTTTGTTGGATACTCTACTGTCTTTAAAGGGTACCATTGTTATGATCCTCATACTCGTCGCTTTTACACCTCTATGAATGTCACATTCTTTGAGGATGCTCCATATTTCACCGAGGATCGTCATACTCCTACTCATGCTCCACCTCTTCCTTTACCTGCTCTTCAGGACCTTCCGATCTCAGCAACAGAAGGGGGTAATTACTTATGTATCGTAGGTGGTGTAATCCAACCATCCCAGTGTCTCTTCCAACATCCTCTGAAGTGGTGACTCCACCTCCTGTAAGTATCCTTCATCCATCTCATGTTTCTCCTATAGCTCTCAGGAAAGGGGTTCGCGATCGGGTCTTCATCACCTTGCCAATTTTATTTGTTCTCAGGATTTTTTTCCAACTTATCAGGCCTTTCTCTCTGCCATTGACTTTGAGACGAGCCCTCGGACTGTTCGTGCCACCCTTGACCACCCCTCTTGGCGGGCTGTCATGGTTAATGAAATGAGTGCCTTACAGCAGAATCATATATGAGACATGGTTCCTCTTTCGCCAGAAAAGAAAATTGTTGACTGCAAATGGGTCTTTGTATTTAAGCACAATCTGGATGGTTCTGTTTTTCGGTATAAAGCTCTACTTGTTGCTAAAGGGTTTACTCAAACCTATGGAATTGATTACGAGGCTACCTTTGTTCCTACGGCCAAGTTAACTTCAGTTCACGTTCTTTTATCCCTAGCTGCCATTTAGAGCTTAATGTGAAGAATGTGTTTCTTCATGGTGGTCTTTTAGAAGAGGTGTATATGGATCCTCCACCAGGTTTCCTGCTTCAGGGGGGAGGCTGACAATGTCTACTGCCTTCGAAAATCTATATATGGGTTGAAGCTGTCTCCTAGGGCATGGTTTCATCGCTTTAGTGGTGTCGTTGTTGATTTGAGATTTTAGAGATGTCACTCAGATCATACTATTTTCATCCACTCAAATCCTTCCGGTCATGCTATCCTTCTTGTCTATGTAGACGTCATTATTATTACTAGTAATGATCATGTTTTTATCAATTGGACTAAGAGCGAACTAGGTAGAATTTTTGCAGTTAAAGATTTGAGAAATCTAAAGTAATTCCTTGGATTAGAAATTGCTAGATCTCATAAAAGAATATTTGTCTCTTAAAGGAAGTATGCCATAGACTTATTGCGTGACACTGGAATGCTAGGTTGCAAACCAACAACCACACCCATAAATCAGAAGCTTTCTATTCATGAGAATGATGGCGACTTACTTCTAAATCCGCATGAATATCAGAGATTGGTTGGGAGATTGATTTACCTCACTCTCACAAGACCTGATATTACATTTGTTGTCAATCTTGTGAGCCAATTTATGCATGCCCTTCGTACAGTCCACTTCGTCATCGTCCGTCATATTCTTAGATATATCAAGTTTAGCCTGAGTTTTAGATTGATATATCGTGCTTATGATTCCATGAGCATCTCTCCTTACACTGATGCCGATTGGGTTGGATCTATTACTGATCTTCGGTCTACTTCAAGATATTGTGTATCGTTGGGAGGCAACTTGATTGTCTGGAAGAGTAAGAAGCAAATCGTTGTGTCTAAATATAGTGCCGAAGCCGAATACAGAGCTATTGCACATGGAACATGCAAACTTTTATGATTGCGCTCTCTTCTATCTGAACTTGGCTTTCCTCTCTCAGATTCCTCTCCTCTTCATCGTGACAATGAGGCAGTCGAAAAGATTGCTTCTGATTCTATTCTTCACGAGATGACCAAATATATTGAAGTCGATATTTATTTCGTCCGAGAGAAAGTGCAAGACAAGACACTGGTTTTAATTGATGTTACCTCCTCTCAACAACTTGCAGATATTTTAACTAAGGTCGTTGGGCCTAGTACACTTAGTGATATTATTGTCAAGCTGGGCATGGTGAATATACATGCTCCAGCTTGAGGGGGAGTAATAGTAATGTTTCTAGAGTTAGTTAGAGGGTGAGTGTATCTATTAATATAGGGTGTGCATGTAACCTCTCACTTAATATAAATATTAATGCTAGTAAGAACATTGAACTCACTAAGCCTTCCTCTCTTTCTCTCTTTCTTTTCTCTCTCTTTCTCTCTCTCTCTCTAAACCTAAACTCTAAACCACCATCCACAATCTTCTTCTACAATATTCTTTTTTTCTAATAAAATGTTATAAGCATGTTTATAGCATGTTTTTTAAGAAAAGCTCATTTTTTAAAAAAATTACAATTTTTTACATGTTAAATACATTTTTTTACGAATTTTCACTAGTTCTTACTTATTTTTGCCAAAAGTACATCTATTTTTAGCACTTCAATTTTTTTTATATATTTTCCCCAAATGTTTCCTATTTTTTTTTTATCGAATTTTACATTTTTTTCTTTTTTTTAGCCCATATCAAAGTATTTGCACTATTGATATTGTGATAGATAATATAAGAAATGAAGTAGATGATGGTGATCATTCTTCATTCCAATCTACTTTACAATGGATCTTGAGACCATGGGTATGTCAGTGAACGATCCAATTTTTGATTTCCTGTTACATAGGTTTCAAAAAAATGGTCCTAAAATCACATTTGAGCATAATGTATATTTTAGGGCCACTTTATAAGATTTGTGATATGTGGAGTTTAAAACTTGACCGTCTGATGGTACGCCCATGGTCTCAAGATCTGTTAGGTGGAAGATTGGAATTATGATCACTATCATCTGATTCAGCATGGACAACAGTTTTCAGTGTAGGCGCCAACTAGGTATATGACCCTGTCTGCGCAAATAGAGGCTTATGTGTGTAAGTAATGGCTTCGATTGTTGAATCCGAGCATCTCCAAGGGCACTCTTCAAAATTTATTGTTGGAGATGTTGATGTGGCTTTTTTTTAAGAGTGAGGGGAGTTGAAGAGTTGGGTTGTTTTGTGCATCTCCAACAGACTCCTCAACTAACTCTTAAAATTTCTTTTTAAGTCATATTTTAGAGGAAAAAATGATGACTAGCACCGAAACACGTCACTTTCTTGAGATTTATATAATGTAAAGTAAATGTAACTATTTAATAGGTTAATCGTGTTCGTAAGATCCATTAGTAAAAAAATTGGAAGGAAAATGATTTCTGACAGTCCGATCCAAGTAGGTTAAAGTTTCAAATAGGCCTATGTTATAAATCAAAACTAGGCTGCAATTTATTTGACGAGCTACTTTTCGCTCGTCAATGTTGAAGAGCGATTGGAACTATTCAAAGGCCAATCAGCTTTGAAGATGCCATTAAAAGCGTTTGAAGAGTGAGCGACTCTTCAAAGGTTAACATTTGACTTGCCATGTGGCTTCTTCTTTTTTTATGACTTGCCACGTTGCATTTGAAGAGTCCCTTGGAGATGTTGTAATTTGTTTAGGGCTAAATCGAGATTTGGGGAAAGATCAGCAAACGACTTTTTGCGCAGAAAGCAATCGAAATCAAAAGGTTTATGAGTTTTTCGTCCGTTCGCGAGTTCCGATGGGCCTCACAAAGAAGAGGGCACTTTTTAAGCGAAAGCGACGTCTCCATTTCTTGCCCTTCTGCACAGAAAAGCTTTGAATCTGAGCTCTTGTTTGTATACACCATACCAAGGCTCCTTCCAACGGTGACTTTGATCAACAACTATAAAGGTATTAAACATTCCAACAAAGAGAGTGTGTAGGTTGCATTTGTACAGATTTATTAACACTGTTTGTTGTGTAGCTTGCAGGTAGATTGAGACAACTTACAACCATGTCAGGAAGCTCTTCACAAGCTGAATAGTAGGCTATGAGCAAAGGTAGCTTGACCCCTGTTTGTTGTGTAGTTTGTACAGGTTTTTGAACCCTGATTGCTATGTAGCTTGCAGGGAGATTGAGACAACTCAGAACCAGAGATTGTTGTAATTATAGGTTATGAGCAAAGGTAGATTTGATTTTATCTTATCTTCTTCCATTCTCATCTATATAAGGCACATGAAGCCTCCTCATAATCGAACCACAAAGCAAGTGACTCCCCTTTCCCAAAAGGTAAATTTCAGTTGTTTTGTCTATATAAGGCACATGGGTAATTTAGTTGGGACATTTGAGGTTCATGAAAGGGTAAGAGTGATTAATCTGCTTTGTCTATTTATTGTAGTGTAATGTTACTTTGCTAAAATCAGAAGTGCTTTGTGTTGGAGCAAACTGTTGTCATTTGGTCTAGATAAGTTTGGCACTGTTGTATGAATATTTTGAGTAGGACTTTCATTTGCTATAAAAATATAGGTATTTGTAAGAAACTATCAATATATTACTTCTTCCAAAAAATCATTTTTGATGCAGAAACTACTCTTTGCAGAGAAGAGCTAAGAACAACTACTTTGCCTATGTTATTGGACTTTGCTTTGCTCGGTCCACCTTATAATTTTTTGTATTTTTCTCCTCATGTAATTCTTAAACCAGTGAAAGTAGTATGAGCCATTGGAGGATTGCAGAGATATTTTTTGTATTTATTTGTTGCTCGATTCATCTCAACCTGTTTTTGCAATAATTTCACAGAAGACTTTCATTTGGTGTAAAAATAGTAATTTCCCAGTAATTTGGTAGTAATTTCCTTGAGTTTGGATTTACTGCAATTAGGCTAGTGGGACTACCATTTGTTGTAAAAATTTAGGTATTTGTAAGAAATGTAGTGTGTATCAGTTCTTCCAACAAAATCTTGTTTCATGTTGAACCTGGACTTTGCAGAGAATAGCTAAGACTTTGTTGTTTTATGCATCCTCCCATCAAGCTCTATAGATTGCTAACAGAGTACAGGGAACCCCCTAAATCCAAAGTATTTAAATAATACCCACTTTCTTTAAGCATCCAATGACTTTTACAATTCACTTTCACCCCTTTTCTGCCTTACCCATTTGTCCTTTTAACCTGTCTTCAAAAAATTTGTTTGCCATGCTTTGGATATTAGCAATGAGTGCCATATGTCTGTGATTGAAAGGTGACCATTTCATTTTATTTTTTTAATACAAAAAAATTACATAGTGGTGAGTTTTGGGAAAGGACCAAGCAGAGAGATCTCTTATTAGTCAAATGACATCCTTTTGAGATTTATGGAGTAATAACTCGAAAATTTGCATTAAACAGTGACCTCGGGATTTGTGCCCGACTGATCATAGGTTTGACTAAGTAGGAGTTAACTAGTTGACTCGAGGAGTGATGAACGGATGCGATATAAAATTAAAGCAAACGTTTGGAGTGTGAGGTGAGATCTGGAACCACATACACCATCTGGGGTCTATGTGCTCAACACATAGAAAATGAGTATAAAAGGGTTAAAGAATCCTAACTTACTCTTGTTTGGTTGTTGAAAGAGTTAAGAAGAGAGAGAGGGAGAGAAGTAAAGAGGGGTTGTTGTGCAAGGAGTGAATGCAAGCCAAGAGGGGATTTGAGTATTTAAAGCCGAATTCAACGCGAAGGATCATTTGGAGCTAAAGCTGGAACCCTAGCCATTCAAACTTTGAAATCCAATCAAATTGGGATTTGATTGAGGTAAACTTTGTTGAATTAAATGCATAGATTGTAGAGGTTAAATGGTGGTCAAGAACATTTAAAATCATAGGATAAAGACTTAGAAAAAAAAAAAAATTTGTTTGAGAAAGATTTGGAAGAACAGCCTGAAAAGGGGGCTGAATCTGGCCAAATCGATTAATCGAAATGGGAGTTCGATTAATCAATTTTGGCCCAGAAGTTGAAAAGTCATGGAAGCCCGATTTCGATTAATCGATTTGGATTTCGATTAATCGATTTGGAAATCGACTAATCGACTGGGAAGCTCCAGCCACTAGAGAAATGAAACCTGGGAAAATCGACTAATCGAATTGGTATTTTGATTAATCGATTTAGGATTTCGATTAATCGATTTTGAGATATCGACTACTCGATTTAAGAATCGATTGCTTTATGTTGGAGACCTCGATTAATCGATTTGAGATTGATTAATCGAATTTGAATCTCGATTAATCGATTTTGGGTTCGATTAATCGATTTTGGGAATCGATTAATCGACTTTGACAGTTTTGTTTAAACTTTATAGTTGACTTTGAGATTCAGGGAGCTTGGACCTTCTTTGTTACATCTTTAGTGATGAGTTATATGTGTTATGTTGTACTATAGGTGGTACGTATGAGTATGAGCACAAGGAGCTGCGTGGGACCTTGATGCTAGGAGTTTCAAAGACTTGAGGTAGGGAACACCTTGAACATATACTTTAATTTTAAGAGCATGTATGTAGTGATATAATTATCAAATTGAAGTTATTTTTAAATTGTCAAAAGCTTTGTAAAAATGGGTGCGTGTGTGACACCAAAAATATGATAAAGGCATCTATGTGATGCAAGTAACTAAGAACATGTAATCTAATGAGATTGAGACATCCTCAGGGGATGAAGTAATAAAGGCATCGGGTGTGATGCGGGTATGTATACATCCCAGGGATGTTGATGAGTAGTGAAATATGATGATATTTCACCCCTAAATACCTATATTTAGTCATCCGATGAAGGCTATCTGATGAAAATTACTAGATTTGAAGTGTTTCAGGTAAATATAATCCAAGTGCGTAAAACAGCCCAAGAATCCCGAAAATAATATCAAAACACTGCAACTTTGGGTCATCGAGAACTTGGTGTGACTTATAGCTCAATTTGGACCTTTAAGGCAATAGATTCATAAAATTATCAAAACATAAACATTGTAGATCTTTCTGTCAGCTTTCCAACGCCATAAGAATTACCTCAATCTGAGTTCGAGATAGAAAGTTATGGCCGAAATACCGAGGAAATGTCTGATATAAAGTTGGGCAGGAGTTCACGAAAATCTGGGAAGGTCGATCGATCGACCTTCTAGTCGATCAATCGACCAAAATGATGGTGTTTGAGACGGAGAGGACTTCGTAAAGCAGATTTTTAGAGATTTTTGGAGGGTCGATCGATCGACCCTATAAGGTCGATCAATCGACCTGACTTGTCAAGTTGGGACACTTCTGCGGCTGGGAAACCTATGCGACTTAGATGCTATTTAAAGTCAAATCAAACACTTCGATGGAGATTATTATTTAGAGAATTAAGATTAGTTTTAGAGAGTTTTTATTTTTTAGAGTAAAAGTAGAGATAGAGAGTTTTTATTTTTTAGAGTAAAAGTAGAGATAGAGAGTTTTTATTATTCCTTTTTTAGAGCTTTGTTCCTTTAACTTTTCAGTATTCATTCCTTCAATTTATTATTTTTTGTTCAGTTAATTCCTGCATTAATTTCATTTTTGAAGATCATCGTACTTTTGGATCAAATAATTTCTATTGAAGCTTGAGGTATTTTTAGTTCATTAAACTGATGTTATTTTCCCTTCCTTATTTATTTATGTCATTTAATTACAATATGTGTGACTAAATTTATAGGGATGGAGATCTAATGATTCCCATCCGAGGGATGTACTTTTAATAATATAAATTTAGAATTAAAATATGAGATCTTATTTTATGGTCATTGTGCTATCACGAACGAATGAAATTCCCGCCACTAACTGGGATCGCGTGTGCCGAGTCATGCCTGGGATCTCAGATCTATGACGGTAATTTTACCCCAATCATTGTTATATGATCTTTTTACTTTCATCATGTGGATCTAATTACGATTATGATCCGGGATCGAGTGTGCCGAGCCATGCCCTGGATCTTGGATCTGTAATGATAAGTTTATCTTAATTACTCTCTAATCTGAAATCAAGTGTGCCGAGCCATGCCCTTGATTTCAGGTCTATGGTGGTATTCTTGTTGAAATTTTCACCCACTTTGGGGATGATTTTTATTTGAACCTAAGATCAAGTGTGCCGAGTCATGCCCTTGATCCCAGATCTATATATGAAAATCATCTAAGTCCTGATTGCAGGGATGCAACGTGGAACCTATCGGGGTTTTGACCATTTATCTTCCATAAAAGATATTTATTTTTAATGGTATATTTTATAATTTAATCCTTAGATTTATATTACGGGAAGAACGGACCAAAGATGGGAGGATTTAGTATCTTCATCTTTATCTTTATTTTTAAATTATCAGTTAAGTTTTAGTTTGTAGTTAGTAATTGTCATCTCATCAAACCGCTTAAATCATAAGACTGGTAGAATACTGTTAGATCTTAGTGGATTTCTTGAATTACTGTCTTGTCTTTTTAGATATTTCAAAAATAGTCCTCGTGAGAACGATCTCATACTCTGCACTCACTATATACAATCTGATTCGTGTTAAAATTCACATCAGATGTCTACATAAGATTGAATAATTACTGTTGAGGTCTAACTGATATAAGATAACACACTTACGCGGTGAACAACTATATATAATGCACATGATATTTTTGTTATTTGAAGTTTGGAGGATACCCCACCGTCGTGGCGGGATACCCACGACTGATGCGACAGGATATCCGTGACCGATACGGCGACGAATCCGTACACCAGCACGGAGGTTTATCCGTGACCGTAAGTACATCCCAGGGATGTTGTGTGATATTTAATCCCACCGCCTAGTGAGAAAGGGGCTTGGGTCGTATTCCCAGGGAATATGTTTTTTACAACTGTCTAATTAGATGACGATGAAAGGTATCTCATCGGGGCTCGATGCTATATTGCTCGAGGATTACTTAAATTGAAGATTTAAGTTTTGCTTTAGGCATGTTCAGTGTCATTCATGATTAAATCAACAGTAATGTAATACATGCAACTTACCAGTAAATTGAGTGTAAATCATCTGCTTTTAAATTGATTTTCTAGCAAATGCATAGATTAATCATGCTTTGAATATCATGGAATATATATGAGTTTTGATTTATATGTTCATTGTGTTTTTCCCTATTGAGCTAGGATGTAGCTCACCCTTTTGACAATACGTCGCAGGTCCATTGATAGCAGCAGCGGAGGCTTCAGGAGACGTGGATCCGGGTGATTCGGATTACGTACCTGGAGATGAGTTGGAGCCTCCTCCCGAGGACTTCTTCTAGGTGACTATGCTGAGCACTTTGATAGAGAGTCAGTTTTGTGAGCAGAGTAGTGAGGCTTGGTATGTCAAGCCTTTATTTTGAAACAATGCAATTAAACTAGATTATTCTTTTGGCGAACCATCTGGGGTAATCTGAGTATCATCGATGGTTCGGGTCGGTTCTCTATTCATGCAGTGGCATGAAGGTAGAGCTGTCTTTTGAATATGCCAGTTGGGCATATTAACGTTTTCCGCTTTAATGAGATTAATTGCTTTATTTATTAAGTGGTGCTTGTTATACCAATGTTCCGTGCTAAGCCTTGGGGCGCGGTCTGGAGGATCATGCTGATGGCACGAGTTTTTGAGTACTGAAATCCGGGCTATCACAGTTGGTATCAAAGCATTTTCTTTTAGAAACTTTGACAATCATTCTTTTGTCAGAGCATAGGGACTTCTGCTAATGAAAACTTTGTTTTCACGTGCAGAGCGTTATGTTACCTAGAGGAAGGGGCCGACCCAGGGGCGGCCAAAGTAGAAGTCTACGTAGTGGAGATGGGTACATCTCTCCTACAAATAGAGTACCTATAGGAGATGGAGGGGCTTCTGGCAGTGGTGGCCAAGGAAGTCAAGATCAGGAAGAGAGCCGTGATCGAGATCGTCAGGATCAAGATCAAAGAGAGCAAGAGAGAATTAGAGAAAGAAATGAAGATAGAGAAGAGCGTCAGAGGATGATGCACACCATGGAGACCATGGCAGCTGCTATGGCTCAACAGCAAAGATCTCCGCACCACACGGCAAGATGAGCAAGATCACCATCGACACCTCCAATAGCTCCTACACCGCCACCACCATCATCTGCTTTTACTGAGTTTAGGAGGATGAGACCTCCTAATTTCTCTGGACAGGGAGAGCCCATAGTGGCAGAGCACTAGTTGAGTAAGATAGAGAAGGTGTTCAGTGTACTCACATCTACTGAGGATGAGAGCGTCCGTTGGGCAGCCTATATGTTGGACGGGGAGGCTGGGCCTTGGTGGAAGTCCGTTTCACGGACTAGGGCTCTGGAGACCCCAGACATACCATGGACTTGGGATTAATTCGTTGAGGAATTCAATAAACAGTACTTCCCTGAGGTAGTGAGGAACCAAATGGAAATCCAATTTCTACAGCTTACTCAGGGGAAGATGACAGTGAGAGACTATGGAGTGGAGTTCATACGACTCGCTCGCTTTGCGCCTGACTACGTCATCACAGAGATGATGAGGGTAAAAAGGTTTCAGTAAGGGTTGAGATCAGACATGAGGGGAGGAGTAGCACCATTCCAGCTGAGGACCTATGGAGAGGTCATGAGCAAAGCACTTGTAGTGGAGGAGGAGAACAATAATAGATATCGCCAGAGAGAGCAACAGTGGAACAGTGATCAGAGAGAACGGGGAATTATGAACCGGTGAACAAAAGGCCGAGGTTCATACCAAACAATCAGAAACCACCTTTTTAGGGAGGCTATGAAAGACCGACGCAGCAGAGCAACCAGCAGAGATTTCCATTGCTCGCGTCGGGGAGACTAATTCGCTACGAGAGCCTATAGGCGCTATAGTCACACAGGGGGCTTCTCGAGCAGCTTCTTCCACGCCACGTGAGACTTGTGCCAAGTGTGGCAAGCCTCACAAGACATCAGATTGTAGGGTAGGCACTCGGGGTTGCTTCCGATGTGGCAAGGTGGGCCACTTGATCAGGGAATGCCCCGAGGTGAACAAAGGGAAGACGGCTTCAGTACCTATGTCGCGACCGATTCAAGCAAGGAAGCCAATCGTCCAAGGAAGAGCCTACACAGTCACAGCTCAGGAGGCTCATAATACAAACGATGTCATTCAAGGTGAGCTTTCCTTTTAAATAAAAAATTTCAATTCATGAAATTTTAGATAGAGAAGGTGCATTTATATTTAGGAAAAAATTTTATATATAAGAGGAACTTGCATGAGATAAATCTAGTATATTGATAATAAACAATATATATATATGTGTGTGTGTATGTATAATTAGGTGGATTACACATCTATAAGAAGGGAAGCGACGTGTCATACAAAGCTCGAGTGTTGATAGACCCAGGGTCTACCCACTCATTCGTTACCCCTCATTTCACGAAGAAGATGAAAGTCGACCCAGAGGAGTTAGACTTCGTTTTAATCGTGACGGTTCCTACTGGGAAAGCGGTTGATACCGAGAAGGGTTGCAACTCCGTGATTGTGAGGGTCATGGATGGAGGCGATTTTGAGCTACCCGTGAACCTAATTCTATTAGATATGCAAGGATTCGACGTGATCCTTGGCATGGATTGGCTATCGACCCACTGTGCGACGGTCGATTGTAAGAACAAAGTCGTCACTTTTAGACCGAATATAAGGAGATCGTTCCGATTTAGAGGAGAGAGGACGACGCAACTACCACTTATCTCGGCAGTCAGGGCCGAGCGATTGATTAGAAAGGGTTGTAGCGGATACTTAGCATTCCTGAAGGAGCACAAAGAGGAGAAGAATGTGATCTTGAAGATAGCAGTTGTGCAAGACTTCGTCGATGTATTTTCGGAGGAGTTATCTGGATTACCTCAAGAGAGAGAAATAGAATTCGCCATCGACTTAGCACCAGGAACGGAGCCTGTTTCTAAAGCACCATACCGAATGGCTCCTGCTGAGTTGAAGGAGTTGAAAAAGCAACTATAAGAATTAATGGACAAAGGTTTTGTTAGACCGAGCGTGACTCCATGGGGAGCACCGGTCTTGTTTGTAAAGAAGAAAGATGGGTCAATGCGTCTGTGCATTGACTATCGATAATTAAACAAACTCACTATTAAGAATCGATACCCTTTGCCTAGGATAGATGACTTATTTGATCAGCTGTAAGGAGTGAAGTATTTCTCAAAGATCGATCTGAGATCGGGATATCATCAGTTGAGAGTCAAGACAAAGGATATTCAGAAGACTGCATTCAGGACTCGATACGGACACTATGAGTTTCTGGTGATGCCGTTTGGGTTGACAAATGCCCCGACGTCATTCATGGATCTGATGAATAGGGTGTTTAAACCACACCTAGATACTTGTGTAGTAGTGTTTGTTGACGACATCCTGATCTATTCAAAGTAAAAAGAAGAGCATGAGAAACACTTGAGATTAGTCCTACAGACTCTACGTGAACACTAGTTATATGCCAAGCTCAGCAAATGTGAGTTTTGGTTAGAAGAAGTCAGCTTTTTGGGACATGTCGTCTCAAAGCTTGGTGTCACTGTAGATCCAGCAAAGATCGAAGCAATAGTGAATTTGGAGCAACCAAAGACAGTGACCGACATCCGCAGTTTTCTAAAATTAACAGGTTACTACCGGCGTTTTGTTGAGGATTTTTCAAAAATATCAGGACCACTGACGAGACTCACACGGAAAGACGCAAGGTTTGAATGGAGTGAGGCATGTGAGAAGAGTTTTCAAGAACTTAAGAAGAGACCCACTTCAGCTCCAGTGCTAGCTATATCTTCAGGCAGTGGAGGGTTTGCAGTGTATAACGATGCTTCGTATACTGGTTTGAGCTGTGTGCTTAATCAGCACAAACAGGTGATAGCGTATGGGTCGAGACAATTGAAAGAGCATGAAAAAAATTATCCGACACATGACCTAGAATTAGCAGCGGTCATTTTCGCGCTCAAGATTTGGAGACATTACTTGTACAGTGAGATGTTTGAGATTTTCACCGATCACAAGAGCCTCAGACATCTATTTACACAGAAGGAGCTAAACATGAGACAGCGCAGATGGATGAAATTTCTCAAGGACTATGACTGTTCCATATAGTACCATCTAGGCAAGGCTAATGTAGTAGCTGACACCTTGAGTCGAAAGAGTTCAGCTCAATTGGCTAGTCTAATTTTGGGTATGCACAAATGGAAGTTGTTTGAAGATCTAGCACTATACGATGCAAACATCGAGTCACAAGCTACAGGAGCCTTCTTGGCTAATATCTCAGTGAGACCAATAATATTTGAACATATCCATGAGCTACAGATGAAAGACTCGACGCTAACGAAGATTCGTCAAGATGTAACTGAAGGCATTACATCTGAGTTTTCAATCAAGGAGGATGGTTCCTTATTGTTCAAGGGCCGCCTCTATATTCCGGATAACGCCGAACTACGACGAACAATTCTTGATGAATCACATAAGTCAAGCTATGCTATCCACTCGAGAAGCACCAAGATGTATCAAGATTTGAAAAAGAACTATTAGTGGAGAGGCTTGAAACAGGATGTGGCAGAGTACGTGTCGCGGTTTTTGACGTGTCAACAAGTGAAGATCGATCATAGGCATCCCGCAGGTCTATTGCAGCCTCTACCTATACCAGAATGGAAGTGGGAATTGATCTCTATGGATTTCATCGTTGGATTACCGCGAACTGCAAAGAAGTACAATGCCATTTGGGTAGTGGTCGATCGATTGACCAAGTCAGCGCACTTCTTGCTTTACAATACGATATACACGGCGGGAAGACTGGCATAACTATATATGAAGGAGATTGTTCGTTTGCATGGGATTTCGAGTAGCATTGTTTCGGACCGTGACCCATTGTATACATCAAAGTTCTGGAAGAAATTTCAAGAAGGAATGGGAACGCGACTAGATTTCAGTACGACATTCCATCCGCAAACTGACGGACAGACTGAGAGGGTCAATCAGATCATCGAGGACATACTTAGGGCATGTATATTAGAGTTACAAGGATCATGGGATCAGCACCTACCCTTAATTGAGTTTACATATAACAACAGTTTTCAAACGAGCATTGGGATGGCATCGTATGAAGCTCTTTACGGACGGCGATGTAGATCGCCCATCAATTGGGAAGAAACAGGTGAGAAGTTTGTTTTGAGACCCGAAATACTTGAAGACAATGCCACCTATATTCGTATGATAAGGGCAAAACTCAAAGAGGCGCAGAGCAGACAGAAAAGCTACGCCGATATCAAGCGAACGAGTGTAGACTTCAAAGTGGGTGAAAACGTATTTGTAAAAGTATCACCTATGAAGGGGGTGATGAGATTTGGAAAAAGAGGGAAGCTAAGTCCCCGCTATCTTGGACCATTTGAAGTTTTGGGACGAGTAGGGGAAGTTGCTTACCGCATTGGATTGCCACCGTTATTCGATCCAGTACACAATGTCTTTCACGTATCTATGCTGAGGAAGTACCTTAATGACCCTGACCACGTGTTGAGCGGTCAGGCTTTTGAGATGCATGAGGACATGACCATGATCGAAGAGCCGGTGAAGATTTTGGATCGAAAGGAACAAGTGTTGCGAACAAAGGTAATTCCATTAGTACTTGTTCGATGGAAGCATCATCCGGCCGAGGAAGCTACATGGGAACGAGAGGCCGATGTGAAAGAACAATATCCAACCTTGTTTCCGACCACTTGAGAGTCAATTGTACCCCCGCAAGTATGTTTGTGGATTTTAACAACACTTGTAATCCAATGTAGATTTTGATCAAAGTATGACATAGAAAAATAAAATTTATATGCACATGACCATGATGATGTGTTTTGTAGAACCAAGGATCAGTTGGTATCATAAATTACCAAGATAAATCAAATAGACAGACAAATTTGAAAATCTACAGAATTTGATCAAAACCGATTCATCGATTTTGTTCGATTAGTCGACTGGCATGTGCCAGTGACTGAAAATTTGATGAGGATTCAAGAAATGAAAGAAGGGAAATTTCGATTAATCGATTTGGGTTTCGATTAATCAATTTTGGATTTCGATTAATCAATCTGGAGGTTTGATTAATCGAACAACTTAGGAAATTTTGAAGAATTTGAAGAATTTTGTGATTTCGATTAATCGAAGAGAAATTTGATTAATCGATTTGAGATTTCAATTAATCGAACTTGAGTTCGACTAATCGAGTCACTCCAACGCTCCCGAGTATGTGGTATCGCCCCATGAGGTGAGAGCAACGGACCAAGTGAAAACATTTTCAAAGTCTTCCTGGAGCCGGAATTACAATTTGTTGAAGCGGACCCTACCGGCTACTGGTCCCATCCCAGCAGCAGCAGCAGCTCCAGTACCACCACCACCCCCACCACCACATCTAGACCCACCCGTGGGTGGGGCACACCCAGTTGAGCCACCAGCAGAGGGGGCACCCTCCCACAACACCGCTTCACCTACGCCGCCAAAGACACCATGGCGGCTACACACGTCATCTCACCACGAGCACCTCATTCTCTACCATTGAGGATGTGTTGGCACGCATGGAGGCCAACAAAGAACGGATGAACTGGAGGATGGACTTCCTTATGTTCCATACCCTCCGCTACATCTACCCATTGGACTACCAACGGCGCCTAGCTCAGGAGGAGGAGTTGACCGCGGGACGGACTGCCTTCCATAGGGGTCCAATCTTCCATCCCACCCGGCCAATGACCACAGCAGCCCACCTCCATGATTCGGCATACCAAGCGGCGGCCCTACCCGCCTCGATCACCAAGCCAAGGGAGGGGACGGTGTGAGACTGAGACGAGGATGTTTCTTTTTGTATGCCGATTATGACACTTTTGATGTAATTGAAGAGATGTAAACAGCAAGTTGTAAAATTTTAGAATTCAATGAAATACAGAAAATTTTTTATGTATCTGCGTGAATTAACTATGACTAATAGCTCTGAATAATGCATCCGTCAGCTTTTAGTGTGTGGGTACGTGACACCCCAGTGTGCGAGGTACGCACGCGAACACCTTTGGGTTATTTTCGAGGACGAAAATTTCTAAGGTGGGGAGGATGTAATAACTCGAAAATTTGTGTTAAACAGTGACATCGAGATCCGTGCCTGATTGGTCATAGGTTTAACTAAGTAGGAGTTCACTAGTTGACTCGAGGAGTGATGAATGGATGCGATGTGAAATTAAAGTAAATGTGTGGAGTGTGAGGTGAGATCTGGAACCACATACACCATCTGGGGTGTATGTGCTCAACAAATAGAAAATGAGTATAAAAGGGTTAAAGAACCCTAACTTACTCTTGTTTGGTTGTTGAAAGAGTTAAGAGGAGAGAGAGAGGGAGAGAAGTAAAGAGGGGTTGTTGTGCAAGGAGTGAATGAAAGCCAAGAGGGGATTCGAGTATTTAAAGCCGAATTCAACGTGAAGGATCATTTGGAGCTAAAGCTGGAACCCTAGCCATTCCAACTTTGAGATCCTATCAAATTGGGATTTGATTGAGGTAAACTTTGTTGAATTAAATGCATAGATTGTAGAGGTTAAATGGTGGTCAAGAACATTTAAAATCATAGGATAAAGGCTTAGAAAAAAAAAAAAATTGTTTGAGAAAGATTTGGAAGAACAGCCCGAAAAGGGGGCTGAATCTGGCTAAATCGATTAATCGAAATGGGAGTTCGATTAATCGATTTTGGCCCAGAAGTTGAAAAGTCATGGAAGCCCGATTTCGATTAATCGATTTGAATTTCGATTAGTCGATTTGGAAATCGACTAATCGACTGGGAAGCTCCAGCCACTGGAGAAATGAAACCTGGGAAAATCGACTAATCGAATTGGTATTTCGATTAATCGATTTAGGATTTCAATTAATTGATTTGGGATCGATTAATCGATTTTCAGATCTCGACTACTCGATTTAAGAATCGACTGCTTTATGTTGGAGACCTCGATTAATCGATTTGGGATCGATTAATCGAATTTGAATCTCGATTAATTGATTTTGGGAATCGATTAATCGACTTTAACAATTTTCTTTAAACTTTATAGTTGACTTTGAGATTCAGGGAGGGTCTTGGACCTTCTTTGTTATATCTTTAGTGATGAGTTATATGTGTTATGTTGTACCATAGGTGGTACGTATGAGCATGAGCACAAGGAGCCGTATAGAACCTTGATGCTAGGAGTTTCAAAGACTTGAGGTAGGGAACACCTTGAACATATACTTTAATTTCAAGAGCATGTATGTAGTGATATAATTATCAAATTGAAGTTATTTTTAAATTATGAAAAACTTTGTAAAAATGGGTGCGTGTGTGACACCAAAAATGTGATAAAGGCATCTGTGTGATGCAAGTAACTAAGAACAAGTAATCTAATGAGATTGAGACATCCCCAAGGGATGAGGAAGTAATAAAGGCATCAGGTGTGATGCGGGTATGTATACATCCCAGGGATGCATACATAGGATTGAATAATTACTGTTGAGGCCTAACTGATATAAGATAGCACACTTACACGGTGAACAACTATATGTAATGCACATGATATTTTTGTTATTTGAGGTTTGGAGGATATCCCACCGACGTGGCGGGATACCCACGACTGATGCGACAGGATATCCGTGACCGGTACGGCGGCGAATCCGTATACTAGCACGGAGGTTTATCCGTGACCGTAAGTACATCCCAGGGATGTTGTGTGATATTTAACCCCGCCGCTTAGTGAGAAGGGGGCTTGGGTCGTATTCCCAGGGAATACATTTTTTACAACTGTCTAATTAGATGACGATGAAGGGTATCTCATCGGGGTTCGATGCTATATTACTCGAGGATTACTTAAGTTAAAGATTTAAGTTTTACTTTAGGCCTGTTCAGTGTCATTCATGATTAAATCAACAGTAATGTAATACATGCAACTTACCAGTAAATTGAGTGTAAATCATCTGCTTTTAAATTGATTTTCTAGCAAATGCATAGATTAATCATGCTTTGAATATCATGGAATATATGTGAGTTTTGATTTATATGTTCATTGTGTTGCTCCCTATTGAGCTAGGATGTAGCTCACCCTTTTGATTATACGTCGCAGGTCCATTGATAGCAACAACGGACGCTTCGGGGGACGTGGATCCGGGTGATTCGGATTACGTACCTGGAGATGAGTTGGAGCCTCTTCCCGAGGACTTCTTCTAGGTGACTATGCTGAGCACTTTGATAGAGAGTCAGTTTTGTGAGCAGAGTAGTGTGGCTTAGTATGTCAAGCCTTTATTTGAAATAATATAATTAAACTAAATTATTCTTTTGGCGAACCATCTGGGGTGATCTGAGTATCATCGATGGTTCGGGTCGGTTCTCTATTCATGCAGTGGCATGAAGCTAGAACTGTCTTTTGAATATGCCAGTTGGGCATATTAACGTTTTCTGCTTTAATGAGATTAATTGCTTTATTTATTAAGTGGTGCTTGTTATACCAATGTTCCGTGCTAAGCTTTGGGGCACGGTCTAGAGAATCGTGCTGATGTCACGGGTTTCGGAGTGCCGAAATCCGGGCTGTCACATATGGAGTGGGCATGGCTTCTACCATGCTTCTACTCATAGATTTTAGCTTTGTTTCTTCAAGCCTCTGGTCTTCTATTTGTTATCAATTGACTATTTGGTTTGGTGGGGAGGTCTTGGAGGGTATGTAAAACATCAATGCATATTGAAAGATAAGATTTTTAATGGGATTTGGAAACTTTTAAGCTCATATGGCTCTTGAATTGGTGAGTTTGGTTTCGTTCTCCCGATAACTCATTTGGGTACTGTATTTTCTCTTGAAAAGGTGTGTGTGTGTTTTTTTTTTCAATTTTTTAATGTACTATATTGAATGTTTTTATATTTTTTCTTATGCCTCAGTGATCTTTTCTCTTTGATTCTTTCCTTTAAGACTCCTTACTCTTCTCTTACTGTATCGAATTTATACATTCCACTTGTGGGTGCCTTGGAACTCAAGTCTTATCTCCAGATGTGCCCTTCAATGAGCGCACTACATTACTTATTGGTGATGTCACTTGCATAAATCAAATGGGAGTTCATAATTCATATGATTAATTTACTGTTATATGTCTATGAAATATCACAAGCATAAACACTTACCAGAAAAAGATAAAAAGAAAATAGAGTAGGAGACCCTATTTTGTGCATCTGAGAGCCCTCTTTCTAATGCTAACCAATACCAGTGTAGAATAATCAACTGAGACTAATTAGACAATGTTGGCTTAATTGCAACACTGTGTACTTCTCACAATAAAGACACTCCTAACATGCCTAGAGGAGTAATTACATGTTGCAGCCTTGCAAAAAAAGACATGTATAAGACTATAAGTTACATAGAATGATTTAGCTAGTCTCTTTTTTTCTTAAACAATAAACTTTTTATTATGAATAAAACAAAGAGGATGATGGTCGAGAAGACAATCCATTCTTTGCGGAATGACCGAGGAACGCGAAGTGGAACCCTTAGATGATTCAGTTGAAGATTCAAACCCCGACATTCACAACACTCAAAGCACAACGAATTGTGAATGGATGGCCGCATTTAGGGAAAATATAGTGAACGCAATGTGGGTTGCACAATCACGTTGACCTAATAGGCTTTATGCATGTTATATTGTTAACTTAATATAATAATAATAATAGGTTACTTTTACTTAATATAATAATAATATGTTAACTAAAATTTGAGTATATTTTCATATATAATGGGTAAATATTATGTCACTTTTATTGGTAGGAGACTTGGTATTTATCGAATATGGGAGGATTGCTCGTGAGAAGTCAAAGAGTTCTCGAGGGCCTATCATAGGTCATTCAGAACATATGAGGAAGCGGTCAACATGTTTTAATGGTTTATAAATACTCCCTCATATAATCATTCCATCAACTAACGTCACCATATTCGAGGAGACTCTATTATGATATACCATCCATCCCGTTTTTCCTAACCACCTGTCATATCACACCCCCCCCCCCCAAAAAAAAAAAATTCAATCCTCGGGTAGTATGTAGAAATCAGGCTAAGAGTGTCTATATACGTGTTTGTAGATTGTTAACAAGACTTGCTATTCTCTTTATTGTAACTCTTTTGTTTGTATATATGTTTCAAAGAATGTAATGAAACTATCATTCGAATGTGTATGAGATGCTTGATGATTGATTTAATAATATTTAGTGGAATATTATTATTACAATTTTTTTCTCAGCCATGTCAGAAACTTCGGGTTCAACACATTCATGCATAAGGTCATCAACATCGCGACCTGTGCCTCCATCTAGGCGAATGATCGAAGTAATAGACCTAAATCCTCCAAATCAAATGCCACAATTGTACCCACTCCCCCAACACCTTCTGATGTGATTTTTTAATTGTGATGTTTTACTCACAAGCACACGAATCAGATTATATATAGTGGGTGCGGAGTACGAGATCGTTCCCAGGAGGACTATTTTTGAAAGATCTAAAAAGATAAGACAGTAATTCAAGAAATCTACTAAGATCTAACAGTATTCTACCAGTCTTATGATTTAAGCGGTTTGATGAGATGATAATTACTTACTATAAAATAAAACTTAATTGATAATTCAAAAGTAAAGATAAAGATTCAAATACTAAATCCTTCCATCTTTGATCTGTTCTTCCCATAATACAAATCTAAGGATTAAACTATGAGATAAATCATTAAAGAAAAATATCTTTTATGAAAGATAAATGGTCAAAACCCCGATAGGTTCCACGTTGCATCCCTGCAATCAGGACTTAGATGATTTTCATATATAGATCTAGGATCAAGGGCATGGCTCGGCACACTTGATCTCAGGTTCAAATAAAAATCATCCCCAAAGTTAGTGAAAATTTCAACAAGAATACCACCATAGATATGAAATCAAGGGCATGGCTCGGCACACTTGATTTCAGATTAGAGAGTAATTAAGATAAACTTACTATTACAGATCCAAGATCCAGGGCATGGCTCGGCACACTCGATCCCGGATCATAATCGTAAGTAGATCCATACGATGAAAGCAAAAAGACCATATAACAATGATTGGGTAGAATTACCGTCACAGATCTGAGATCCAGGGTATGGCTCGGCACACTCGATCCCAGTTAGTGGCGGGGATTTCATCCGTTCGTGATAACACAACAACCATAAAATAAGATCTTATATTTTAATCCTAAATTTATATTATTAAAAGTACATCTCTCGGATGGGAATCATTAGATCCCCATCCCTATGAATTTAGTCACACATATTGTAATTAAATGACATAAATAAATAAGGAAGAAAAAATAACATCAATTTAATGAATTAAAAATACCTCAAACTTCAATAGAAATTACTTTGATCCACAAGTACGATGATCTTCAGAAACGAAATTAATGTAGGAATCAACTGAACAAAAATAATAAATTGAAGGAATGAATACTGAAAAGTTAAAGGAACAAAGCTCTCAAAAAGAAATAATAAAAACTCTCTATCTCTACGTCTAACTATAAAAAAGAAAAACTCTAATTCTCTAAAAATTAATCCCCTAAAATTATTCTCTCGAAGTGTTTGAGTTGGCTTTAAATAATATCCAAGTCGCAGAAGTGTCCCAGCTCGACAAGTCAGGGTCGATTAATCAACCTTGCAAAGAATCTTAAAAATATGCTTTAAAGTATCAGTTCTGTGTCAGACTACTGTTGCCTCTCGATTAATCGAGCGAAAGGGTCGATGCATCGACCTCCCAGATTTTCGTGAATTTCAGCCCACATTTGTATCATACACTACTTCGGTATTTTGGTCATATCTTTCTACTCCGAACTCGGATTGACATGATTCTTACGGTGTTGGAAAGCTGATAGAAAGATCGACAACTGTTGTGTTTTGACAATTTCATAATTCGGCCGTCTTGAAGGTCTAAATTGAGCCGCAAGTCGCACCAAGTTCTCGATGACCCAAAGTTGCAGTGTTTTGACATTATTTTCAGAAATCTTGGGCTGTTTTCTGCACTTGGCTTGTATTTACCTGAAACACTTTAAATCTAATAATTCTCATCAGATAACCTTCATCAGATAGCTAAATATAGGTATTTAGGGGTAAAATATCATCATATTTCACTACTCATCACCCTCCCTTTGCACTTGTACCTCCTAATATTCGTCCTCGAGTTCGAACACCATAAATCCGAGGCCCTTTCCAAAACCCACCAGCCTGACCAGCCTATTGTGCATCTCCAGTGCGGCACGTACCGCAGGTAATTCGACCACCGGGGCTTGCAGCTAACTCAATGATTCTCAGTTCCGACTCAGAGGTCGATACTTTCGACAATATGATGGAGTCGGAGGATGAGCTGGTCCCCGATTGGGAGCCTTCCTTAGAGAAGGTTCACGATGATAGTTGAGATGATCATACTGGTTCTCCTAGACAAATAATGACCGCCTCATACTCTTCTGAGAATGAGGATGGTGATGATGCTTCTTCATAGTCATCTTTGGAGTTATATGTCACATTTCATAGGTTCTTTTTAATTGCACTTGTTTTGTATTTTGGCCTCAGAACTGAGCCAATTTTGAATATATTGGACTAATGAACCTCATCATTTGATATCAACGATATCGGCCCAAACACTTTCATGAGTTTATAATTTTTATTTGATATATATATATATATATATATATATATATATATATATATATATATATATATATATATATATATATATATAACATGCTTGGTGTTATAAGTACGTCTCGAGAAATTATATTAAAAAATAAATCTGTCACATAAGTCCAACCTCACATGGATTGGTCGCTCGGATTTTTCTAGTCAAATCCAAGTACAACAAGTAGTCCGATGATTAGCATTCGTACAATGGTAGCACAATCACACATTCATTTGATTCTTAGTTTTTCATAAAATAACTTAAGAACGATTGAGAAATTAACTTTTCGAAGAAAAATCAGGAATCAGAGCAACTTAAGAACACATCTGGGAAAGGATAAGAATCAGAGTCTTCTAAGAATTAGCAGGAATCTGAGTTGTCAAGATTCAGAGCTTTTATAAAAGAGTACCTTTATTTCCACCCATAAATTCTTTCCATCCACCCTCATAAGTGAGTGGATGGAAAGAATATGTGGGTAGAAATAAGGTGAGACACTAGTAATCTTTATTTTCACCAATGGATGGAAAGAATATGTGGGTGCAAATAAAATTACTCTTTATGAAAAGGCAAGGTACTCTTCATGAAAAGCCTAGAAACTCTTTAACGAGCCCTTCATGAAAAGCAAAGAAACTCTTGAACGAGCCCATCAAAACGTGCCCGTCATATACTATGGAAAATGGGCGGGTCAGCTATTCTATACCATCTGGGCACTTGCAGAAAACGGAGCGCAGCAAGCATCGTGTTAGAGCACAATACTAGATACAAGGCAGAGGAAGAACTCGTTATTCGCTGCTCGCCGAAGTCTAGGTGAGGTTCCTCTTCTCTCCTGTAAGGTAATTTAAATTTCTCTAATTTCGATCGGTTACTAGGAGTTGGATTTGATCGTTCTGCTTGTTGGTTATCATTTAAATCAATTTAAAAAAAAAAAAAACATTTGTTCCCTTCCCTCTTTTTCAGCATCCATATCATTTTTAAAATAATTATTTTTTCTATACTTGGTTTCTTTCGATTCGGTAATTTCCTGTACCTTAATGGTCTAAGAACCATCTATTCTGGGTTTTTGTTTATTTATTTAAGGAATAAGGAGGGATTTTTATATATTTCAAAACTTAAAATCACCAACTTGTGTTGTTATTATTTTCCTTTCAAGCATGTTAGTCATCTGGGTGACGTTAAATTTTGAATTTTATTAATTTATCTTGGGTGTGTAATGTTAATAATCTCTGTCATTGTAGGATAAAAACGATCAATTTTTTCTGGTACCTTAATTATTTTATATGGTTAATGAAGTGCGATATAAATTGTGACCCTAACTATTTTTAATTTCTAATTAAATATATATTTTTATCCGGTATTGGTTCCAAGGTCAATCTATTCACACGGCTAGATAATTTTTTTTCTTGTTGACTAATAGATCGACTAATTAAACTCATGTTTCTGTAAACAATTTGATCCCCAAGCTAATGGGAGCAAAAGCCTACGAAAAGTTTGTTTGGATTTACGAAAATGTCGCTTAGACTTATCAGTTGTTTATTCCTTATCTCCAAGTTCCTATTTTTCCATTTATTAAGGTACTGATGTGAGATTACTTAGAGAGTGGCAAATTTCGTTTTTGGCAATATTTCGGGAGGGGGTCATTCCGGATAAATTTCAAAAATATTTTGAAATTTGTTTTGGGAAAATTTCAGGGAGTAAGAAAAAATATATAAAAATTATATTTTAGTATTTATTCAATTATTATTATTTTACAATGACTAAAATTAAAAAAATTATTAATTTTGGCGAAATTTTAGTTAATAGGCTGAAATTAAAGAGATTTCGGAAATTTATGTGAGCTCACGAAATTTCACCGAAAGTTTCATCCGATTCCCGTTTCGGGGAATTTCGGTAAAGTTTCAGAGAATTTCACTGAAATTTCTCACTATGGCACACAATATGTTGTTCAAGGCATTTCTCAAAGCCACTTTTCAGATGGATATATGTGATGGTTATATTAAATTTTGGACGTTCTGGATGATTGTCACGGAAATCCAAGAAAAAATTGCACTGTTTTTGGGAAAATAATTGGCTCTAACCATCACATGTATCTATCTAATATAGAAGTGTTTCTCAACATATCGTGATGTCCTACAAAAACTTTGTTTGAATTTTAAAAAAGGTCGCTTAGATTTATCGGTTGTTTATTCCGTATCTCTAAATTCTTGTTTTTTCATTTATTCGAACCGATCGAAATAGAATTTAATGTTATTAAGAGAGCGCACAATATGTTGTTCAAGACATTTTGGAGATCGATGTATGTGATGGTTATATTAGTCTCTGGTGGGTCATAAACCTGTGGATGATTGTCACTCATATCCAAGGAAAAATTGAACTTGGGTTTCGGGAAAATTTGTGGCTCTAACCATCACATGCATCTATTTAGTATAGAAGCATTTCGCAACATATCGCGATGATGGAACATGAAGTGTTTTCCACTGTGACATATTTATTGGTTGTTCAAGTTTGATTCAATGCTATTTTTGTTTGGGAGCAACTACCCGCACATGAGATTTGGGCCTTTGCACACAAATTAAAAAAAAACTCCAAAATTAATCAAAATTTGGGAAAAATTCTTTGAATGGTGACCTGCCAAAACTTTCGCCTAATATTCTACTGATTCTCTGAATCTTCTTGATTTTTTTTCAACTTTTTTGAATTTTTCTGACTGTGATACATGCTTTAATCATATTTTGTACTATTTTTATAATCATGAATTGTTGATTCATCTGGATCATGTAGTGTACCTATTTTATTGTTTAAAATATCAATTTTAACTTTAAATAGGTTAAGATATATTTTTGTATATTTTAATATTTATCATTATTTTTATAACCCCCTTTCAAATTTTCCCCTGAATCTTTTGCCAATTTATATGAATTAAACCAAACTGACTCCCATCAAATGATTTGCTGAATCTGAATTTGGATAAAATTGTGATATATCTATCTAATATATAAGTGCTTCTCTACATATCATGATGATAGAACATGAAGTGTTTTCAACCGTGATATATTTATTCGTTGTCCAAGTTCGATTTGATACTATTTTTGTTTAGGAACGACTACTCGCACACGTGATTTGGGCCTTTGCACACTAATTAAAAGGAAAATTATAGTTAGCTATTTTAAGTAAGCATTGTACCCTCCGTTACAAAATTCTCCGAATAGGTGGTCTGCCGAACTTTTCACTGAATATTCAGCTGATTCGTCGGTTCTCCAATGTTTTCTTGAATTTTTCCTGAATTTTTCCGAGTTATGTCATTGGGATACATTCTTTAATCATACTTTGTATTGGTTTTTTATGATTGTAAGTTGTTAATACATGTGGATTATGTAATAAACTTATCTTTTTTAACTTTAAACAAGTTAACATATACTTTTCGTATATTTTAATAATTTATTATTATTTTTTGTAACCCTCGATGTTTTTGTTCAAATTTTCCCAAATTTATATGAATTAAACTGAACTGGCACCCCATCGAATAATTGCTGAATCCGAATTTGGTGACTATTTGTACCCCTATTGATTGTACATAGCTCGTGTAAGCCACATCTCACATTCTACATTGTTCCCTCAACAACTATGGGGAGGGGGCAGGGGCGGGAGCAGGAGAGAGCGTATGGTTCTTCCTCCAAGTCCATCTCGTCCATAAATTAATGTCAATACCAGAGAAATTGAATAACAGATCATTACGTATGTTCATTTGAAGCTGGATAGGTGAAGCGCTGTTGGATGAAATGAGACTATAAATTGATTTAATACCAGAGCTTAAAACGAGAGAAATCAGATCTTGTTCGTTTTGGAATAGTAGTTGCAGGTTGGTACGAGATCTTCTTAAAGGGTATTAAATCTTCTTTCAGATCAAAACCTTATACCAACTTTGATGTCAATAGCTATTTAATGGGTATTTGACGGTCCAAGATACTCTTTAGGTAACTGTAAGGTTTTTTTTTTTTTTCACATTTAAGTTGAATCTTGGATCATCCAACCAATGAATATTTTGGTACCAGCATGGGTCAAATCTCGGTTTTGCGATATGTATCGTCCACCATCAAAACTGAGTTGATATGTATCGGTATCGGCGCTCCAATGAAAAAAATACATATATTTACACACCCAATGTATCATGTACCGCTGGCCAGTGATACCAGTACGTATCGGATGATACGTACCGGTATCATCGGAGACCCATGGGTACCAGATGATCTTCTTCTTTCTTTCGTTATTTTATCTTCTTCTTCTCCTCGTCCTCCTTCTTCAATGGTAGAAACCAATGGAGCTTAAAAAAACCAAGAAGAACAACAAGAAGAGGAACCATCTAGCCATTGTAAGAGAAGAAAAAGAAGATTGTGTGCAATTTTATTTATTTATTTTTTTTCTGTGTGCAATCAGGCCATTCATGTGCAAAGGCCAAAATCCTGTGTGCAACAGTGCTAGTAGTGGGGCCCTTTTCATTTTTGTAGTTTATTTATGTCATTATGCCTAATCTTGTTTGCAATGTTGTTTGGTTAGATTGAAGTCACCTGAGCAAAAAACTAGATTTTCAACAAAAAAGAAAGAAAAAATGATCCAACTTTTTTTATCCGAACCGGCATTGGGAAATGGTGGAAATGAAAAATCTGCAAAAGAGAGGATATATTTTTTGAAGAAATTGGAATCGATTATCTGGTTGGTGATGACATCTGGAGGTCGATCTGAGGTTCGTCTTTGGTTCTGCACCACTGTATCATCCATAAATTCAATTTCTCCGCGTGATCAGCGGGAGCTATTTGTCGATTTATTAAGGTATACTCCATCAAAGAGGGGCGTAGCTGCACAACTCATGCGAATAATTTTTGAGAAGAAACCACAAAAAGCTGGGCTTATCATAGCCAAGAAGAGCTACATACTTGAGAAATTTTTTAAGGGCAAGTTCTCGCAAATTCATTTGTTAATTCCAAGCGTCTGTTCTAATGTTCCTGTAATTGCTTTACTAATTTCATAGTGCAAGGCTACTTTGTTTGAGGATTATTTGTTTTATTTCATCTGGATGATTTAGTACTTCTGATTAGCTTTGTACTTTTCCATGTAACTTAAGCACGGCCACAAGCCATCGGATGCTGTGTCACTAGATAACGTGTATTTTGTCATTTTCTCTTCATGTGTATGATAATAGTAAAGATTTTATTGTACATATACTTGATCCTAAAAGCATTAGTGAAGTATTTTATAAGTGAATAAACCCCAATATTTTGAATATCTAGGTAAAATCTCTGAAATTGACTCCCTGAAAAAAACAGGAATTGGTCGACTTCTGGGTCCCAATGTTTTTTAATAGAATAATGGGGTGTGGCCGACATTTAAACACCCAAATGGTGTTCAAATGATCTTATACCATAAAGTATGGTTTCAATCTTAAACCATTAAAGTACGCTTACTCTTACTCCACCTTGCGCACATCTAGGACCAATCTAAGTAGTTTATGGTAGTCTATCATTGGAACATGTCTCAGCGAAAGAATTACGCTTGGAACATGTCTCAGCGAAAGAATCACGCCTATACGCGGACAGCAAACCATCCGATCAGCAAACATTAATATTGGCCGTAACCAAAATAAGAACAATAGTCGATCTTAGAGTTCAGAGATCAGATGGTTCAAATATCCCAGAGAGGGTGAATTTTGGCTCCACTTCAGTTCAGAGCATGAGCTCTCACTTTGACAGCTTGGATTGCTCGTAGTATACGGCTATACGCCTTCAATGGTGTAAGATCATTTAAACACCAAAATGGTTTTTAAATGACGGCCAGGAGAGTCAGATTCAGACCCATTTTTAATATAGAGATACCAATATTTTGTCCTCTCTTTTGTGTCCGCACAAGGCCGGGTATCATCGTGCCGCATATCTGAATTTTTGCTGAACTTTCTCTGGTACTTTTCCTCTTCATTGCAATTACTTAAAATCTAGATGGGCCTAATTCTTATGTCCAGGGTATTATGCAATGCAGGAAACCCACATCGTATATTGCAATGGTTTGGCAATTTTTCTAGTTCCGGTGAATCCGGACACAAAAAGGGTGCCAGGGCTCTATCAAAGTTTGCTTTTGTGAACCGAGACATTTGCTGGGAAGAGCTTGAGTGGAAGGGAAAACATGGTCAGTCACCCGCAATGGTTGCTACGAAGCCCCATTACTTTCTCGATTTGGATGTCCTGCGGACAGTGGAGAATTTTCTTGAATATGTGCCCGATTTTTGGTCGTCTGATGAGCTCGCCGAATCGCTCAAAGATGGTGAAATTTTTAATATAGATACAAATTTTTTTGTGCAACAATTTGTTCATTTAATGTACAAGGAGAATTCAGATGAAGTTTGGGAAGCCATTAATGAGTTTTTGCTGGAGGAGAGTTTCTCTTTTCTATGCCATCACCTTCTCATCTTACTTGACGAGCAGGAACTGTTCGCTTTCTTGAATTCTGCTCGTAAATTTCTCCCTGCAAGGTTGCGATGCAAAGATTCCGCTTACTCATCTTATTGGCTTGAGATTCTATTGTCAACTTGTAACAATTTTCCATCTATTGATGAATGTCTCCTATTAAATGCGGTTATCAATCAAAGTCGCCAGCTCCTACGCCTGGTGTACGATGACGATCACATGGAGGAGAAACGAAAAATCGAAGAGCTTTTGTTGGAAACTGGCACAATCTCGAGCGAAGCAGAACATTGGGAACTCATGAAAGAATGCAAAAAATTGAGGAAATCAGAGGCAATAAAATGGCTCGGGATTCAGTCTTGGGTACTTCATTATGTCTTGTCAGAGAAATGCAAAACTACGGAATCCTACGAATCGTTGTTTGTGACGAACGGGATATGTTTTCTCAGGTCTAATGAATATTCCTTGGTCAGGGGTGATGCATTTTTTAGCGGGAATAGATATGATATGGATGATGAGGATTTGACTAGATCTGAACGAAAGAAGGTGAAAAGTAGGAAGAAGAAAAAGAGAAAAATGAATTATTGTCGTGATGAGAGCAATGAGGACGAGTTGTTGGAGTTGGAGAATTCAAGTGGGTTGCGGGATTTGGAATCAGGAAGTGGGAGTTGGAAGCTCTCAACTGATAATTATTCTTGTTCATGGAACATTGTATGATTTCCTGCCCTTTTACATTCCACTTCATCTGTTTTAGTTTAAATTTTTTATTTTTTGTTATTTATTTCGGGGTTCATGTGATTTTTTAATGAATTATAACCTTTTTTCTTTCAATTTACTGACTTGAGGTTGAATATGCAACATGGAGCAAGATGGCATCCTATAGATTAGATTTCAGTACAAGATTTTGTTGAAAAACTATCTCGATTTTGAGCTTAAAGAGCCTAAAAGTCCTAAAAAATGGACAACTAAAACAGGTTTGGATGATCGCATGATTGTCATTCATTTTCTGATGATGCCCACTCATTAATTGTGTGATATAGATGGGTTTTTGATGAGCTTTTGGACTGAATCTGATCTATAGGATGAGTGTAGATTGCTAGATCACGTGCCACGTGATCGCGAGTTGCAGCACATGAAGGGTTCACCTAAGGTTGTAGAATTTTTTTGGAACCTTTTTTCCCTTCACAAGTCAAAGATATGTGTTTTCCAACAAAAAATTTCGCCATTGAAAATTTTCGCCTTGACCAAAAAATCAACGGTGTAAAAACAGGTTTTTTGTAAGGACGGTCGTTGATCACCCTTGTGCATGTCCACATGGAACCCAATCATGTGGTTGAATGCCCTGCGGCACTCACATGACTCGAGCGTTAGTAGAACTCTAGACTCAAGTGCAGGCTGCCGCCACCCTATATATATATGTATGTATATATATATTATATGTATCTATAGGCTGCAGCAATGAAATAGCTGGTGTGGTCTCTTGGTTTGAGCGTAGCATCTTAAGCATCTTCTCATGTAAGTAATGCAGATTTTCTGATGGTCATGGTTGCATATTATGCAGGTGGATCTACCAGAACACCTGTCTAAGTATTGCTTTTCAATATGGATGAAATGGGTCTGTTCTCAGTGGAGCTCATCAGCTTAACTTCTCCACTTGGGTAACAAAATTGGGGTTCTTTAATGGTAACACATTGTAACCAACTCTTCTATAGAATTTGGAGTTGGTTAATGATCGAAAATTTCTTTTTGCATAACAACCGTTTTGTTTCTCTAGATGTCTTTCTTGTATGTTTGTTTGTGTTTTACAATAGCTTCATTGTTGTGTACTTTTATTTTCTCTTGTAACTTGATTATATTTGCATTTTTTTATCTTTTTGTAAAAATTAAAAGGATATCAAAATAAATTTTCTTATGAGGATTTCAGCATAGATTTTCTTAAGAGGGTGTCAGCTGTAAACTGTAGTCTTATCACAGCTGCAGGCTTATGGTCAAGACTTGGAGAAAGTTGATTCCATTTAAAGAAACAGATACAGATGCATGGATATGAAACCCATCTCAACTTTTTTATTGCAGATTTCATACTTATAGGGGTTGAACCTTTGTGTGATGGCAAGTGTTGTCTGGACAGAGCAATAGGTTGCGGGTTCGAGTCTTGGAATCAGCCTCTCCAAAATGGGGTAAGGCTGCCGACCATCTACCTCTCCCAGATCCCTCCGAAAGCGGGAGCCTTGTGCACTGGGTACGACCTTTATTTTACTTACAGTAAGTCATCATTAGATCCAGTGTTAGATGAGGGAAATTATTCGGTAATATTGGAAATTACTCTATTCTTTAGGTAGTACTTTACTATCAGAATGTAGAATTTCCTACATAAGCATATACGAGAGGTTGTCTGATTGGTTTGGAAAAGCAGTCCACTTCCCCTTTATACAGAGCTGATAAGTTTTGAAGAGTAGTGCTTAATACGAACAACGTTAACAGTATAAAAATGCTGTGTAACCATGGTTCAAAATCTCGTTTGAAACTGGTACATACTGGACGATACATACCGGTTACGGTCCTTACGGAGGTCACTGCTATGATACTTTCAAAGTATCGTACTTGTGCACTACATACAAATTGAATTATTATAATCCTGGCTATGAAATCAATGTGACTGATATCGTGGCAGCCTTCTGACTAACTTCTCAAACCGGAGTTCCACCTGAGGAAGCAGGTGCTGTGGTAGCTACTGAATCTTCTACTGGTACATGGACACTTGTCACCTGTAGCTTGTTGCTCCTCTTTTCTCACTTTTAAATGTACTTGGATTCGTTTATAACCAATTTTGAACCCCCATATTTTTGTAGGATATACAATTTCTGTACTTATACAAAATGCAAACCCTAAGCAACCAGAAAAGAAGAAAATATTCATTAGCGCGCCAGCACCTGGTCCATATATATCGGTAATATATCGGACGATACATACCGATGTATTGCCCGAAACCAGTACGTATCAGACAATACGTACCGGTTTTGGAGCTGGACGATACAAACGAAAGTGCAACTAATACATAGAAAGAAAGAAAAACTATATTAGGGTTTTGATTATCGTAACAGCGTAGTCCTTGTGCGGTCGGCATACGTCTATATGCTTTTGAAAAATACATCTATATGCTTTTGACTAGGCAGTTTGTAGTTTGTACCATCCCAAAATATGCATAGAGAAATATGTTTTCAGCAACTAGAAACTTGATATTAAAAAGTCAAAATCCATAAACCGTCGTCTGCGTCTGCCTCCTCTTCATGAATATGGGCCTGTTTTCAAACCATGAAAGACTAAGGCTGTGTTTGGGTTAGCTGTTTCGGGCCAAAGAGCGGTTCTTTTGCTCTTTGGCTCCAGCAGGGAACTGCTTTCATGTTTGGTAACACAACTCCTCACTCCATTTTCTCTGACGGGGAGCCTTTTTAAAGTGATAAAACTGCTCTATGCACTTATAGGAGCTAACACAAATGCAGCCTAAACATGTTATCATATAATCGAGCTGCTTTCAATTGGATGACCAGTGAGAATCTTCTTCGTTAAATTATCTTTCTTGTTTAAGTCAATGTTCACGTAGTCTGATCCCTGTGCAGGACTTTCTCTGTGATTTATACTTCTTGCCCAAGGTTGGAGGACAGTCATTAATGAATGTTGACAAATTTCAATGGGTTGCAATTCAGTTTATAGCATTGGTAAGGAATATCATGCAAAAGTTTGTAAGATTCGAGGATTTTTTTATGGAATTCAGAAGCATTGCTATCGTTTTCTTATGATTTACTTTGCGTTGTGCCTTTTGTTAGCCTCCTATTTCATAGCGGCTAATTTCGTTGCCGACCATGATTTGGTCAATTGCGGTGTCCCTAGACATTTGGAAGACTTGTGCTCACATCTTGTGGACATTCCTTTTTATAATTTCGTGACACTTTTACTTTTCAATTGAATCATTTTCCTTCAGTTATCAACATGATTATTAGTCTCTTACAACACATGATGATACGCGATACGATACACGATATTATAGAAAACGACACGTATCTATGATGTGTATCTTTTTAACTGTATCTGTCGATACACGATACGATTCATTATGATGCGTTGCGATACGTGAAATATAGGATGCATGTAATTTGAATTATAACTAATTTTTTATTAATTTTTTTTTCATTTATTTATCCCAACTCTAATCTAAAATAAATTGTAAAAAAATGAATGAGAAGAACAAAGAAAGAAGAGGAAGATGTGTACGAGAAAGAAGAGAAATAAGAAAAAATGATAATCTAACTGCTAATAAAGATGCTAGTGTTGATATTGGAGATAGAGATGAAGAATGAAGACTTGTTTTTTTTTTTTAAACATTGTTCTTTCAAATTTTCAGGATTACAAATTGATAATGTCAAGAAACAAGTATAATTTTTTTTAAGTAGAAGTTGGGACTTGAAAGACACTTCATACAAATATATTAATACCACTACATAATACACTCACAAGTCACACCTCACTTACACTTGTGGAGCAGCAGGGTTTTTTTTTATATAGTGGAAAATTAAAAAGTGTGTGAGTTTATGTGACTGGATTTTTATCTCTACTTTATAAATCAATCCAATGAAATGTTTTGTTCAATTCATTTGATTTAAATTCTAATTTCTCTAATGTGACAAATGATTGAATGAGTGTCTTTGATGCTTAGTATTGAAAATGATATAAACTTATATATATATATATATTCTGTATATACTTATAAAAATCTAAGTGTATCTTACAATGCACGATACGGAAATTCTTGATTACGATGCATGATACGATACATGAGTTGACAACCTTGGTTATGAAAATAAACAGTGCCTTAGGCAACTTGGGTGATTTGGAACCCTATGGCTGAGATGAATGGAACACCCAGGTTTCAAATTCCTTAAGCGTTGGTTTTAGGAGCTTGGACCTCACATGCCAAGGATTGCGTTCAGTAATCTATATGTAGGGCTGTCAACGGGCCGGGTTTCTGCCCGGGTCCGGCCTGGATGGGGTGGGTTCGGGCCCATTTTTTTTGTATTTAATAAACGGGCCGGGCCGGGCTAAGGCCTGGATAAGAAACCGGGCCAGGTTCGGGCTGCAAAGTGTAAGGGTCGGCTCAGCCCGGTCCGGAAAACTTGGGTCTTTTAAAAAAAATCTTAAAAAATTAATAGAAATCCGGCCCGAACCCGGCCCGGCCCGGATAGTTAACTGGGCCAGGTTCGGGCTGCAATATTTCAAAACTGGACCCGGCCAGGCCCGGTTAGTTTTCGGCCTGGGCCCAAAAATTTTCTTTAAAAAAAAAGGGCCGGGTGGAAAACCCGGCCTGGCCTGGCCCATTGACAGCCCTATCTCTATGTCACAGGAGCCAATCATGATGCTCTACAATAGGGATATGCCACAACTGAAAAATTACATCGATGAAACATTCTTAACAGTATGATGAAATCACCTTTTCCCGCTATGTATGTTTGTTAATCAATCCAATCGTTCATTTATAGGCTTACAAGAAGCTATTCAACAATTGCTTAATTGTTTGGTAGATACATTTTTTTGAACATGGGCAAATCCACATTGTGGCCTTAATTTGGACGAATTGGATTGGCATACACTAATTTCATGTCTTTTGAATATAGCACCTGAATTCCATCTTTGGTTTTGGGTCTGAGCACCGAATACCAACTCATTCCTGAAGTGCACCTTATCTTCTTCCAGAAACACACTATGTTAACCTTTATCAAAGACAACCTAGAGATCAACATATGGCATTTTAGGGTCTTTGGCTTGACTTAGCATATGATAATGATAAAGGGGTATCTTGAAAAGGCTTAAGATCGTATAGATTAATTTTTTTGTTTTCCCTTGAATGTATAAACTTAGATTGAAATGACGTGTTTGAATTTTTTGTTTTGGTATTATTGGCAATATGTTACCAATCTTGTATGATGGTTAGCATTTTGAATGGTATCTGGGTCATGTACATCTTCTTATGTTTTCTTACTCCAACATGCTATGGTTGCAAAGCTTTTGTTTTGCTATAGGTTAGGTGTGATGAAACTTCCGTGATGGAATTCATAGCTGGGTTTATGCAATTAATTACTATGTCTCTCAAATTTCACCAGTGTTGTTCCTAACTTTCCAATCAATTGCTTGCCTTTTGCCAGATGGTTAGCTTAGTTGTCAGAATGCTCCATGGAGAAGAAGTCCATATTGGTGTCATTTTGAAATTACACCGGTTGGAACTGGTTTGGATCGGTGTGCATGTTTACAAAGTGGGCAAGGGCTTGGTGTCATTTTTCCCGTCTATGGATTAGGTGTGCATGTTTATGAAGTGGACAAGTGCTTGGTGTCATTTTTGCCGTATATGGATTAGCTGACTGAAGATACAGAATAGATTGGATGTTGAGGATGAATGAGTACTTTTCATTAGTGAAGCCTTTGATCTCTTGGAGGGGCTTGACACCTCATTTAGCCATGTTTAAGGAGAAGCTAATCATATTGTGGATTCACTAGCTAGGCAATGTTCATCAAGATTCTTCGTATTGTGGATAATCTCCCACTTTGATATTGTAGTCATTTTTCCCGTATATGGATTAGGTGTGCATGTTTATGAAGTGGACAAGGGCTTGGTGTCATTTTTTCCGTATATGGATTAGCTGACTGAAGATACCGAATAGATTGGATGTTGAGGATGAATGAGTACTTTTCATTAGTGAAACCTTTGATCTCTTGGAGGGGCTTGGCACCTCATTTAGCCATGTTTAAGGAGAAGCTAATCATATTGTGGAATCACTCGCTAGGCAATGTTCATCAAGATTCTTTGTATTGTGGATAATCTCCCACTTTGAAATTGTAGTCATTTTTCCCGTATATGGATTAGGTGTGCATGTTTAGAAGTGGACAAGGGCTTGGTGTCATTTTTTACGTATATGGATTAGCTGACTGAAGATACAGAATAGATTGGATGTTGAGGAAGAATAAGTACTTTTCATTAGTGAAGCCTTTGATCTCTTGGAGGGGCTTGACACCTCATTTAGCCATGTTTATGGAGAAGCTAATCATATTGTGGATTCACCAGCTAGGCAATGTTCATCAAGATTCTTTGTATTGTGGATAATCTTCCACTTTGAAATTGTAGTTATTACTCTTGATTTAGATTTTTTTCTTTTCATTTGAATTTAATATTGTTATTCATCAACAAAAAAAAAATTTGAAAAGAGAAGAAAAAGATGCTGAATAGGCACAATTTTATTGGGTCGACTGATTAATCCTTCCTTTTCTTTAGCTCAATTCTGATCTCCGATGAATTTTGATAGCCTAATGTGCCTCCTAAATTCTCTCTCATCATACTTGTTCTGTGTCTCTTAAATTTCCTCCTGTTTGTGACTACAGTTAACAACATTGGGGACCAAGGTTTAGAATCAGTATTAGCTACTTGACCTGTGTACCAAGGGCGGTGGTACGCGTCATCAATCTCCTCATACCAAAGCCGAAATGCTTGGAAAGTGAACGACTATTATTGAGCACACAAATCACTAAAAGTATGCTTTTCACCGTTCACTGATTTGATGCTCAAAAGTGTCTGATCTATGCACTGCCATTGGTGCACCGGTCGGGTACTTGAAGCGGAACTCAAGTTTTATGTTCTGCTAATGCTACCACATGAAGCAAATCTTGTCGAAGCTTAAACTAAGGTTGGAGCAGTGTTAAAAACCAAATGACTCCATTTTCAGTTGCTAGCTTTCAATCTGTTGATTAAATGTTGTAACATACAGGCTCAGTTGTTCATGATAAAGATACTTGTCGGGTTCCTCAGAAGTAAGAACCGCTGGACTTGGTTGCCTCAGCTTTCGTTATTGAGTTGGTGTTAGATGGAAGACCCAAGCACATTGAGTATTCGGGCGGTTGAGCCGATCTCCTTCAATCAAAGTGGTCAAACCTTGGGAGGTGCTCAGCAATTTATAAGCACACCAATCAGTTGATGTGTGCTCAGCTATTTATAGGCCTTTTACTAATTTAGCACTAAAAAATGTTGGTGCATATTCAACCGAAATGTTGGTGATTAACCCGAAATTTGGGCACCTAATACCAGTTCTTTCTACTGCTTGGTTTTAAGTCTTAATCTAGTGGTGAAAATCCCAAGAAAGACAACATATGGGTGGACCTCTCATCATGGGGACTTAGGCTGTGTTTGGCAACACTTCCCATCATCTCCCAGCCGCTCTCTGACGTGCGCTCCTACAGCGCGTTTGATAAACGTGGGAAGCTGACAGGGAGCCCTAGTTGCAGTTTTGCTAGAACGGTTGAAAACCGCTCTAACAGATGCAGGCGGGGCGCTGGCTTCCCTTATCAGGTTGAATTTTAAACCATGTGGCAGATACCTAAAATGTGTGCCAATTGGAATATTTTGAATAACTGGATCCGGTTCCTGTGATCTAATATGGACAATTGTTTGTGTTCAAGGAAAGGTCCATATTGAAGTGTTCAAATTAATGTTATAAATCCTTTTATTGGCATGGTTTTCTAATTTAATTTAGCGTATATGATGTTTTGCGAACAACTGAGCTTATAAACTGCGCTTGATATAATGCGGTCTACAAGAGTTGGTATAGCGTAACAGGCCCATTTTAGAAAGTGATTTTTGGAACAAGTTACTTTTTGAAATGTGTGTCATGTCACACGTGGAGTTAGCATGTCTTCTGATTGATGGCACGCCCATGATTTAAAAATTCGTGGTGTTGAAGATTGGGATGAAAACACCTCTTCATCATGTGATTTAAAGCGGTCAACATTTTTATATCAACAACTACCTTGTTTAGAGATTTGCATCATTGCCATTCATTTTTAAGGGCATTGACTTCTTCAAATCACATGTTGGGAATGGGTTCATCTCAATCTGCAAGACCATATATTTTCAGGTTACAGGTGGACAATCAAAAAGAACATGGTAACTCGATATAGCACACATCCCTAAAACTGATCCATTCCAAAACACTATTTGGAACTGGTTAGTTACACTATACCAATAAGGCTAGAAATTTGTCATTTTAATTTTTAAAAATGAACGAACGGCTTTGAATCACATGATAGATATGGTTTTTGTACAATCTTCAATACCGTAAATCTTTAGGTCATGGGTCAAACTGAAGAAATATTTACTTAGATGGTACACATCCCAAAATGACCCATTCTAAATCACTGTTTGATATGGTTACTATATACCAGCTGCATAGGAAGACTTGTTCATTTTTTGGGTACTTCTTCCGCGTACCTCTGACTCCATGATCTATTTTCAAACACTTTTAGGGCACTTTGCTGTTTGCGGGGGCTGACATTCATCAATAGATGTTAATAGTTATTTTGCTGTCGCGAGTTATAAGCTTGTATCGTATAAATTTAAGGGCTTCTACGCAATAGGACGCTGAGGATGATCCATTTTTCACTGCAAGACTCTTATGTCACTTCACCCTTGATGATAGAGGCAAATCGACCCAGTCACTGCCTCTTAGTGTACGTGCTATGCACCTAGTTTCAATTTAAACAAAAACTTAGTGTTGGAAAGCAAAGTATACAACTATTTATGAGCAAGGAAATTGGTGAAAGTATAGCTTTGACGCTTTTGGCATAAGAATTGAGTTGTTGACTGTTGAGAGCAAATCGATCGGGTAACATATAAACTCTCATCTCAGTTGGTTCAATCTCCCTACATTCATATGGTCAATCCTTAGACTCTTCACACCTATTCATCAGCATGCAAATAAGTAAAAGCACGTGGTTGACCGTTACAGCTAAACTAATGACATTGACACGTTCACGGCTGAGTGTTATTATGAACGGGTCAGTTACCCTAAACCAACTTTTAACGAAAGGAAGTGTCGGGCGGTTTACCTATTCTGCCCTTTAATCCAGATAACTTACATTCGACCAATAAGAAGCACGACCCAGAAATCGAACGGTCATAAAAAAAAACAAACCACTCACGTGGATCGTAACTCAATCCAACGGCGATTACGTCATTGGAGCACTATAAAACCTCAACCAAATCAAGTCCAAAACCCAGAGCTTCGAATTCAGCTACTCCAAAATCCAACTAGCTGAGAGAAGCAGGAGAAGAAGAAGCAGCGAGGAAGATGTCTGGACGAGGAAAAGGAGGCAAGGGTTTGGGTAAGGGAGGAGCGAAGAGGCATCGCAAGGTGCTCAGAGATAACATCCAGGGCATCACGAAGCCTGCGATTCGCCGTCTCGCTCGCCGTGGTGGAGTTAAGCGCATCAGCGGTCTCATCTACGAAGAGACCAGAGGGGTTTTGAAGATCTTTTTGGAGAACGTGATCCGTGATGCTGTTACCTACACTGAGCACGCTCGCAGGAAGACGGTTACTGCTATGGATGTTGTTTATGCTTTGAAGAGGCAGGGGAGGACCTTGTACGGGTTTGGGGGTTAGAGTTTATCTTTTGTCTGTAAAAAATAGTTTAGGGCTTTACTTTTTGTTGGATGGATCTGAATGTTTTAAGGGTTACGCATTGGGTTTAGAATGTTAAGTTGAATACTGAAGATGTGTTGGAAGGATATGAAACTTTTTTTTGGGATGTGCAATTTCGGTATTTCCTTTGGTCCATTTCATTGACTGCTGGTTTTTGTTGATAATATTGTTTTGCATGTGAAAATATGATCTTGAAGAGATAAAATGCTCTTTACTTGATTCATAGTAAGGATTTTAGTTAGAAGTACATAAAATCCTCTATTTGGTAATAAACAAAAGGAAAAATTGATTCTTAGTAAGTATGAGAAGCCAATTTTCGGTCTGTTCCATGATCTTGACTTGGAATGATATAATTGAGAGTACTCAACTTAGTTTTTTTATGGTCGATGGTTTGGTTAATTTTGGAAGTGATGGAGAAGAATCTGCCGTGGCCCTTTTTTAAGCGAGTGGTTAGTAAAGAAACGCTCAATTCTGCGTTGTAGCTGTGTGATTTGGGTTCCGATGAAAATTGAGTTGGTATTAATTGTCAATATTTGGATTTGGCTTTTGGAGTTACCCAAAATCAATATAAGGTCCGATGATCCTGGTTTCTTTTCCCCTTCAATCTTTTTCATAGTGGAATTTGGCCAGCTTGGGAGCTGTAGGAGCACATTTTAGAAAAAAATTGGCCTTTGAAGAATTATCTTTTTATTTGCAAGCAAAGGATTGCATACAAATGAATGACAGATATTGATGGAAAACTAATAATCAAAATGGTAGCATCTTAGGACTGATCAAAAGATAAAAATGGTAGTATCTTTTTTAGACTGGTTACCTATTTATATATGTTCATTTACAATTTCAACATTACTGAGATAAAGTAGGACTAAATCATATGAAGCATTTCTTAGGTAGCAAGTTGTAATTTAACATCATTTCCAAAAACTTGAATTTTTAATTTTGAGAAGAGCAATTTAACATACCTATTTTCAAAGCCAAAACAGAACAATCCATGGACTTGTTTTGTTCTCAGTTGCATAATAGGCATCTCCTCTTCAATCTCCATTGATTAGCAGTTAGTCATGTCACACCATCTGTTGATCATCATCAAGGTATCATATATCACACCATCTGTTGGTCATCATCAAGGTATCACATATGGTGCTCTCTTGGCCCCTCGCAGTGGTATAAGAATTTATTTAGTTTTATTAACTTTTGCCTTTCTAACTCAAGTGGGGGATAATTCAAGGTTCTTGGTAGCTTTTCTAAATTTTCATGTTTCTGGGAGTGCGTGCCATTTAATCTTACTTACGGATGTTCATTAGGCCTTCAATTTTTGTACGATTTGTTTTTTTTTTTTTTTTTTTCGATGTCTTTTAATACGTCTATTGAAAGAGGAGACTATTTACTTCCCCAAGTAGATCATCATCAAAATCTTCTCTGTCTCATCTCTATAGGGTCAAAGCTAGATCTTCTTGTCTCATCTAGACAGGGGCAGCGTCCTTTATGTTGCTTATAAGTATTGATTCTCTCTTCAAGTCCTTTTTAGTCTCCCCCCTCTTCAAAATCATCTTGCTTTTATTGTAGCAATCCATCGTGCAGGGACCGATTTAGATTTGCAAATTGCAATAGACATGGTCCCTCATATTAGGCCTGCGCTATACTGATACGGTATATTCAATATGTTGTATTGTCATTTTGTATCTAAATGTTCGGATGGTACATTTAATGTATCATTTGGTATTTTACTATTCTGATAGATATCCGTTCGATATGTATTGATTTGAGCTTAGACTACATATATCTGATATTTGAAATTTTGACCAATGCGCACTAGTCTTCCTTTTTTCTACTTATTCCTAATTCTATATTTTCTTGTAGTTCCATGCATCAACTTGGCAGTCACATCTCGACTCTTCTTTATAGCTCATGCATTCTTGTGACTCTAGTCTTAACTCTTCTTCATAGCTCATTACCTTGTGATGCGGAACAATGACCTTAGACTATGTGAAAGAAAATGATAAATTAATTTGTCGAAATTAAACGAAATTAATTAAGCAAAAAATTTTAAAATAATCGTGATATTTTAGAACTTTGTAGAGGATCTTAGAGATAGAGGATCCTAGAGATAGATTGTGTAGGGACCGATTTAGATTTGCAAATTGCAATAGACATCGAGGCATGTAATTATTGTTTTTAAAATGCTATTCGCTCTCTACTCGAGTAAATCTTCGAGTTTGCAAAAGGTTCCAACGAGACATTTTCAGGATATAATGAGCTCAATCTTTTGGATGCGATCTGTTACTTTGCAACAGTAGAGGATCGCCCTAGAAAACTTAATCCGTTAGAGTATCACTAAAATAAGAGATTTCAATCGCTTCATCCAACGGCTGTATGAAAGGTTGCAATTTTTCGAATTCAAATTCGAACAATTGTAAACTTTTATAAGCGGTTATGAAACGGTTGGGTTCAACGGTTAACATTTGACCAATCTGTTTAGCCCAATAGAACCGAATTGACTTGTGCAAAGTATGTACGCGCTTAAAGCGCCAATGTGCCTAAACGTCAATCGTCACGCACACGCGCGAACACGGCGGTTCGCCGCTAGGCACACTCTTCTCTTTTTATTGTCAAATAATAATAGAAGGTGAAAAATTCTATATATAGTCTAAACACTTTTTATTTTTACCAATGTAGGACTATTAATTTACATATAAAACTTAAGAATATCTATTGCCTAAAACTCAATCCAAAACTAAAAATTCAAATAAAGTTTTATTTTATTTAAATTATTAAAATATTTATTATATTAATAATAAATATAACACACACTTGCATATCTCGACTTAGCCCCAATGCTGGTTGAGATGTATTCCTTAAAATACCTAGCATGGATATGCACTATAGCTTAGATGCCAAAATATATCATTTGGTTGAACTAAATATTTATCATTTTTTAACTAAATCATCCTCTCTATTTTTATTTTTACTAAACTTGCACTACATATATTCCACCTTTAGTTTTCCTTGACTAAACTTGCTCTGCTTATGTTCTATCTTGTTCGGCCTAATTTTCAACCCTCTTGACTTTAAAGTCTTTTTCCATGGCTCCAACTAATCAATTAGCGGCTTTCTTGTTTGGGTGAATAGCAACATTGCCAAATAAGGTACATTGTGGAACCTCATCTTGCATATTTTGTTTTTAACTCCTTCACAACCGATACAAACAAATACAGGCTCAACAGCCAATGCAACCCAACACCAATTGCGAATTCGGCCATCTCTACCCACATAGGTCACACACTAGTTACCACCCCTTCATAACATGATCTTAAACTGTTTTTTTTTTTTTCTCCAAGTACGCTGGGATTGTGCCTGTGATCTTAAGATATTCTTTTTTTTTTTGCCAAGTAACCTGGGATTGAGTCTGTGACCTCAAAGTTTTTGTCACTGTGCACCTTTCATTTAATTATAGGCCCAAACCTCAAAAGGTTTTTTAAAAAAATGCATTTCTTATCGTCTAGAAAACTTGTCTACTTTTAACTCCATATTATTTACTTCTTCAAAATCTACTTTAACTCCATATTATATACTTTTTCAAAATCGATAAAACCATAAGTAAATTTTTCTTCATCAATTAACTTCTCCATAAAAAAGAGGAAGAAAATAACTTTAATTTTTTGTTTTTTTTACCAACAAAAATTATCAGACCATGTATAAGCCTGTGAGTTACGACAGTGAAATTTGTTAGAAATTGAAAATCCATATTTGCTAGACTATTAAATTGTTATGGTTCCTAGAAGTGACTGTCTAACGTTGGTGCACTGTCAAATTGCCATCTTGTGAAATCTTCGTATGATTCGATTAACTAGAAGGCCTTGATCACTCACTCAATCCTAGACAAGTTGTTGGAAAAGCAAGATCCCTTTTAAAGTCACATGCTTCACTTGGTTCGTGGCATGGACTAAAAGAAGTAATCAAATTCCTAAGTTGTGTATGTGTAAATGCAATGAGGAATCCATTGATCATGTAAATGCTCCCTTGCCCTATGGTGATGGGAGTCTGGTCGTTTTGTCGTCAGTTATTTAAGATTGTTGGCTGCTTGCCCTGGCTCCTGGAAAGAGCTGCTAGTTGAATCTTTATCTTGGTTCACTGATCCCTTTTGAAATGTCTCATCAGGTTGTTACCAATGGCGGTGTTCAGGTCTTTATTAAATGAGCAGAATTGTCGCATTTTCTAAGGCAAAAGCAAGCCTGTGCTATTATCGACACCCTGAAGGATTGCATGCTCTGTGGGTGGGATTGTCTAAAGACTGCAACAACTGGTTGGCTCATGAGATCGATGAAGTCTGGGATAAGCTTCGCTTAGAGATGTCTTCCTTTAGCCGGTGCGTACTTTATGCTTGTTTTATCTTCTTCTGCTAAGCACTTTGCTTAGCCTTTGATCCATATGTAGTTTTATTTGCTTTAACAAAATGCATATTTACTGATAAGAAAAACAAAAAACAACTTTTCTTTCTCATTCTAGTGGAAGCATGGTTGTTTCACAAAAAAACCAAACTTGTAAAAGTGAGCTAGTGTTGTCTGCGTGAGCAAGTGAACAGATTACTTGTCAAGTCTCCATTCCTTAGAACCACTGACCAAGTAGCCTGTTTACTCACTGAGCTCTTAGAAATGATAAATTTTAATTTCTTTGTTAGCAAGGATCGGTTGTAAATGCTAGTCAGTTGGAGTGCCTGCACACGGAGATAAAATGTGCGCAGCAGGATTTGTTAGCTTTTTTCTAATGCAGATTTTAGGGGGGTATTGCTTGGTGCAATGGTAAAGGTTTGGGCTGTCGAGTGTGAGGATGCGGGATCAAACCCGTGGAGCAGCCACTTTGTAGGTAAAAAGCCAGATGTTAGGTTTGTTTCCTGTCCACCACTCCCAGAACCCCATACTTATGGAACCAGGGCTGGGTAACAGTCTTTTTTGTTTTAATGCAGATTTTGGGATCTATTAAAAGAGAAAGTTTGAAAAATATTTCACAGGTCTTCAATGGCGGGTCAGTTGCATCCACAACTTCACGTTAATGGTATATCTGTAATGTTTCGGTGCTTAAAATAGATGCGGCCCAGTAGCTAAAAGATTTCAGACTGATTTAGACTTATTCAAGGTTCTTTCTAGTGTGGTTAACAGAGTGAAGGCAATCAAATTTTGGATGGTGCAGTTAATGTTATTGTGCATTGGAATATCGACTGGAGGCATCGATCAAATGAGCTGGGTATCATATTCATTATCCAAAATTGACATGGTGAAAGCCTTTTCCTGTGTATAATGGAATTTGCTTGGATCAAGTTTAAAATCTCAGTTGGTATTGGTTCTACCGGATTATCCGTACCCACCCAATACAAGCCCCTAAGGGTTCAAATTGCCTAATTTTTAGCCTTTTAGGGGTTCGTACAGCTTGTGCCGACTAGTACAAATGTTGGTACTAGCAGTACGGCCAGCGGCAGCACCAGTACCACCGAGATTTAAAAACCTTGGTTTGGAATTTGGATGCTCCTCTTGATTGTACCGGTTTTGGTGGAAGATGGAGTGCTGGATTGAGGAATGTGTCTCATCAGGTCACTTCTCAAATCTTGTTAGTTTTCCTGCATCTCTTCTGAAGCTCTAGGGTTGTTCAGGAAAGGGAGCATCTCTCATCTTCCTCCATCTCTGTTCGACTTCTCAGTTCAATGGTTGAGAATGCGGTAGCACTAAGGTTGATCAGTGGTTTTCGTATAGGAAAAATGCGTATAATCCCATCTGCAATATATGCAGGTGACACATTTTTTGAAGGTGCAAATTCATGCTGGTTCTTTGCAAGTGCAACGGGCCAACATAACAGTGGAGGGCGGGCCATTTGTGGATCTTGCTACACAATTCGTGTGCTGACAAATTGTTTGGATCTGCTGTTATGGCCTAGAAGTGTGGCTCGATGCCACACAATCTGGAAAGTGTCAGTCAAAAACCAGGGGCTGGTTGGAAAGCGGATCAAAAGCTTAGATTGGGGCCTTAGAGGCGATTAGGTGGTGAACAACGAGCTTACCCTTTGGAGGTTGGCAAATGGGTGGCTGAAGCTAAAGCTTAGAGATCAGGGACATGAATCTGTCCATTTGATCACCTTTGGCTGAGAGGCAAACCATTTGGCAGTCTTGCCTGAGGTGTTGGTGGTGCTTCATTTTCCTTTATATTTCCTCAACCAATTCTACTGGTTAGTTCTTACTGTTTCTTTGAAAGTTCAGTTCAGGGTTGATATTTTTTTTCTTTCATTCGCTCAAGCTTATTACTTATCTATCGTATTGGATAATTGTTCTCCCAATCAAGGTTTCTCCCTTAATGATAAGAGCGCTGTTTCAAGCATGGTCACCAAATTATCCAAATTTAAAGTCGCCAAATGCTCCAATTTTTTTGATAAATTTGGGAATAATTGCGAATTTGGGGTTCTGAGAATAAATTTTTCAAAACTTCGTGTTTTTAATAATTCTCAATGTTTTCAAAAAGTCATAATTTTGTATATTTATGAAATTTTTTTGTATTTATTTTTCATTTATTTATTTTTTTGGATGAAAGAGACAAATTTTATATTAAGAAATAGAAATAAAATCAGTGACAATAACATCGAAAATCTGAGGAGGAGCATTTTCCATCCAGATTTCATCACAATCAGTCCTTAATCCTAACATCGCTAAAAGATCACCAACAACATTTGTGTCTCGTCTAATATGAGAGCAGTTTGACTCATCAAAGAGTAGTCCCTTTCTAATATCATCAAACATGAAGGCTATCTGGGATAATTCTCTCTTCCAATCGGAGACAATATTGATCACCTACACTGCGAGGCAAATTGGATAGTAAACCAAAAGGCAAAGGCCTCATTAGTGTTTGGGACCAAAAATATTCATGCAATGCTTGGCGAGAGAGGTCATAACTCTACCATCCCGAGCCAGCACTTATAATAATCCCAATACCAATAGATTTTGCTCCATCAAAATTAGCTTTTATGAAATTAGGCAGAGAGAGAGAGAGACCACTTGATTATATGAGCCTTTGTCTGTGGAAGGGGAATAGAGGTAGAATTTGGTGTCTCCCAATTCTATCCTATTTTGTGTACTTATGAAATTTGTTTACATTTATTTTTCATTTTTTCTCTTCAATTTTCTTAAAACTACTTAGATTTTTCCAAAGTTTAACATTGTTGAACCCTGACTTCGTAACCATGGTTATGAGCACACCACGCTTTATTAACTACACACAATTTAGCTTTAACTGAGATAACAGAGGTTACGCAACCCGGGATGGGTTCAGCTTGCAGCTCAACACAATATTGCAGTCTGTAGGTCGTAGGTTCAATTCTGGCTTACACATTAAGGGCCTGTTTGGATATGGGGGAAATAAAGGAATACTTAGATTTAGATTCTATTTTCCGTAGTTTTTCGCAGTTTGAAAGCAACTTAAGGGCCAGAATACAAAACACAAGTTTTCTGCTTATTTTCGAGTGAAGAATTTGAGGGTACTCCTCGACATTTCAATTTGCCGAGACCTCGGAAAAATGGCAGAACGAGTGGAGAAAGAAAAAGGGTACGACTCCTCTCACCCGTTTATTAGTAATACCATACAATTTTTTCCCGGACAAAAACCATTGACTGATTTGAATCGGATGATGATGATTGTTCTTCATCTTAATCTTTTATACAATGTATCTCGTGCTCATGAGCCTATCATAAAACAATAATTTTTTAATTCCACTCGATGCATATATCAAAAAGTGATCTAAAAATCACTTTTGATATACACCATGATCGTGTAATTTTTGGAATGTGTGTCGTACAGAATCAAAACTTGATCGTCTGATAGCAACTCCATGATCTCAAGATCATTTATATTGAAGATTGGGGCGAAAAACAATCTTTATCATGTGATTTCAAATAGTCAAACAGTTTAAGCATGCGAAGTCCAAGTTGAGAAGAAAGAATGGTCAGTTGTAAGTAAAAGTGTCTTTTGTGATTATCGCAAATGTTCTCATCATCCTTATCTAAAAGCAATAGGATATCTGTAATTACAATCTAAAATTTTTTGTTCTAAACTCGAATTTTATGCACTTAAATAGTGGATTTTTTTAATCAATTGATAAATATTGTTTTTCAGCTCAATCTTCGACACAATAAACCTTCAAATCATGAGACTTCCATCAGACAATTAGATTTTGATTTCACATGTACACATTCCAAAAAATGAAGTGATTACGAGCATATATCGAACATATTTTTCGGATAATTTATTCGAGAGGTGTGTCACGTGAAATGAACATTTGTTCATCTAATGATTGGACCATAATATTAAGATATATTGTGTCGAAGATCTGGGGGTTTGAAATGGTATTCGTGGCGACAACGAGGCGTTCAATTATTCTATGTTACTTGTATAAGGGTATTAGCAATCGAAAATTAATGTCTGCAATTTATGATTTTCACCTTTAACACCATTGACTGCCTTGAATAGATATATGAAAATTATTTTTTTCCCAATATTTCATTGAATTGATCTTTAGCTCATGGCCAACCAATCAGACTGTCAAATGTTAATTTCAAGTGGAACACATCCCAAAAGTGACTCCACTAGAACCCTTCGCATGGTATGCTCAAAATTTGATCGTCTGATGACAAGCCCACACCCATGATCAATCATTTATGTGGTTGGTCACTTTTGTGGATGATCATTTTTATGATATTATAGTTGTTTTTCAATTTGAATAATCTTTTGTGATATTACGCCTTTCTTTGTTACGATATATTATTTTCTTAAAATTTCCCTCATATGTATCCAATCATAAGATTTGCGTAATCCTGCTTTTTCTTGGCTAGCAATGTGATTATCCAAACAACGAAAAATAAAGAGAAATATAAGAATCTCATGATTTTATATAACTCAGGTATTCATGAAAACATGTAGAAATATTATTTTACTTTTCTACATTTCCCATTTGTAGTAGACTGGTAGTGTTGATAAATAAATATATGTTGTTTAACTCAAAATCAAATGGTGTTAATTGCTAGAAGTTTCTATTTTGGTGGCCCTTACTATGGTCAACCCATTGACCGGTGAATGGTGTAAGATCAATCTTGCGATGTATAGTTGCTAATTCGGTGAGTTTGAAGAGAATAAATAACTAATAGGTAAGTCTTTTAGTTATGGTATGATTGTGATTTCTAATCACAATATAATTAGTAATTTAAGTCCTTAATGGGAAAGGACTCTTTGGCTATAAATATAAGGGGTGCCTGGTCCTAATGATTGCTCAAAACAATTCAATCCTCCATATTAGCAAAAACCTCCCCATTGTGCTAGGAGATACTGAAAGAGAGAAGATCGTTGAAGATCGACAACTTACCATTAATGGCTCATACTCAAGGTGCGCACATATGTTTAATTTATGGATTGTTGGTTTATTGTTTTTGATTGATCATGCGCTTAGATCCTATGGCTTATTTTGGATGGTCGGATCGATAGATCCATTTAGTTTCCATCAATTAGTATCAGAGCCATATCGGGGCATGGTCGATTGAAACATCGAGTTAAGTTTTCATAAGGGTATCGACGTTTTTTTTTTTTTTTTTTTTTTTTTCCCTCAAGGTAATATATATCTGCCGCCTTTACAAAAAAAATAAAAAATAAAAAAATTTGGACCGACAATCATGCACCGTCCGCCCGTCGCACTGCCGACGGCAGGCCAGACCGACCAGATGACACACCGATGTCTGCAGTGACCGTGAGGGCGCGTTAAGCCCCATGTACTGCTCAGCAGTTCCTGCAACTTAAAATAAAATAAAATAATAATAATAATTTTGCCGACGGTCTAGCGTCGGTGGGGGTTTTCCGGCCACCGGATTTGCGGACAGACCATGGGCCGACGAGGCGCCCCGTCAGTCTTGATCGATGAGGCGTGGTTAAGCCCAATGCATTTATTGTCGCAACTTCCAAAAAAAAAAAAAAAAAAAAAAAAAAAAAAATTTTGAGGAAGAAGAAGAACAGTGATGGGGGGTAACCCGGCCCACCTCCATCCAGTACCCGACCCACGTGAATCGAACCACTCCGGCCCAATGACTCCGCCCATGACCCGACCCGCAGCCAGACCCATGCGGCCCATAGCCCACTCGGCCCATGGCCCCGATCCGCTACCGACCCATGCGGAACATAACCCAAACCACTTAGGCCCATGGCCCGGCCTGATACCCGGCCCAAATGTGGCCCATACTATTTCTTATTCTTTTCGGGACATTCTGGGCTATTTATAGGTCCGATTTTCAGACAGTATATATGAATTTTAACTTTCCCGGGCATTTCGGATATGTTTTTGAGATCTATTTTTGACAATGAGCTCTTTGTTGTGATGTATTCATGACCTGATGTTATTTTTAAAATTTTTAATTGGATAATTATTGGTTATTTGAGTACCATTAATTAGTTGGGTATTGGAGGTTGTGCTCCATCACCAAGGCTGGTACTTAGACATTTTTACACTCGATTATTATTAATTTTAACACTTACTCATAACACGAGTTGGATTTGGCTAATTTTTTTTAATATCACTTTTGTGATCATCTAAAATATTATCAAACCTAAATTGAAAGTATGGCTTGAAAAGATTCTTTTGCTCAACGGTGATGATTCTTCCTAGTGTTGTGATTTTCATAGTGAGATTTAATTTTATCCAAGACCGTGTTACAAATTCAGTGAAAGTTTATAGTGAACGTTAGTGTCACAACGTAAGGGACTCTTCTGCCCAATGGTGATGAATCACTTAATGTTGTATGATAGTTATATTTTACTATTCATTATTTTATGTGTGGGTACTGCTAGCGTGTTATGGCTCGACCCAACGGAGGGTCATAACGACGCAATTAGTGTCACAATCATAAATATAGATTGAGGAAGCGGCTAGTGTGTTATGACTTGACCCAACGGAGGGTTATAATGAGACAAATTATTTTTCAATAAAATCACATTGGTTTTAATTTCTATTATATTTCTTGACATATTTTAACTATTGCGTCACATACTATAATTATAACCTTGTGGAATTGATAGCTACTTCAATTATATGTGGACATAATAAAGCCCTTAATTATTGTACAGTATTGAACCCGTGTTCTATAACTAATATGATTGGTGGAATTGAATTTTTGAGTGGCTCAAATTATGGCAAATGGAAGGAACAAGTTGCCATTGTTCTAGACTGTATGGATCTTGACTATGTTATACGATCTGATAAACCCAAGGTGCTCATCGCTGATGCCTCAGCTGAGAATCTGGCAGTGAATAATACGGATTTGGAAAAATGGAATAGATAAAATCGTATGAGCCTCATGATCATAAAGAGTTCCATTACTGATGCGATCCGAGGAGGTATTCCTGACTCGCACAATGCAAAGGAATACATGCAAGCCATTCAGGAACAATTTCAGGGAACTTCTAAAGCACTTGCCAGTAGTCTTATTGTTAAAATAGGAACTATGAAATATGATGGTCATAGTGGCATACGGGAGCACATTATGAGAATGAGTGGCATGACAACTAAATTGAAAGAAATGGACATAAGTTTTTCTGAGGGTTATCTTGTTCACTTCATTATGACTTCTCTTCCTATACAATTTAGCCCGTTCAAGATTAATTACAACACGCAGAAAGAGAAATGAAAGATGAACGAGCTAATCGCTCACTGTGCCCAAGAAAAAGAAAGACTTCAGGCTGAAAAATCTGAAAGTGCCCATTACGCCGCTCTTGGACCATCGAAAGAGACTTTCAAGCGAAAGAAGAGACCATATAAAGGAAAGAACGTGAAAGCTCTTTCACCGGAAACCAAACAAGGAGAAGCTAGCGGATTTACTTCTTACATCAAGTGTCACTTTTGTAAGAAGGGATACATTAAGAAGAATTGTCAGAAATACAGAGATTTGCTAGTTAAGAAAAATAATGACCTAATCTTTGTGTGTTTTAAATTACTTTATGTTGATGCTCCACGCAATACTTGGTGGATAGATTCTTGTACAATTATTCACATAAGTAATTCAATGCAAAAGTTTCGATCCAGCAGGAAGCTAAGTAAAGGCGAACGTACCATCAAACTCGAAAATGGAGTAAAAGCAAACATGGAGGCCATTGGGACTCTCCGTCTTATTTTAGATAGTGGTTTCATTTTGGATTTAGTTGATACTATTTATGTTCCAAGTATCACTAGAAACCTTATCTCAATTTTAAAATTGGATTCATTAGGTTTTGAATTTAAATTTGGACATTATATTTTTACTCTATTATTTGATTCCGATATTATCGGTGGTGGCTCATTAGTGGGCAATCTTTATCAGTTGAACTTGAATTCATCTTATGCCCAATCTTTAGTTTCTATGCATGTGGATGATAAAGTTAGTAAGAAACGAAAATGAGCAATCGACAACTCCATTTCATGACATAAACGTTTAGGCCATATATCTAAGGATAGAATGGAGAGATTAATTAAAAATGATATAATCGATGCGCTCGATTTATCTGATTTCAATACTTGTGTTGATTGCGTTAAAAGAAAACTCACAAAAACTAATAAGAAAGGAGCTATCAGGAGTACGAGTTTGCTAGAAATAGTCCACACTGATATTTGTGGACCGTTTCCAACTCTTGCTATTGGTAGTCAAAAGTATTTTATTACCTTCACTGATAATTATTCTCGTTTTGATTATATATTTCTCATTCATGAGAAATCTGAGGCTCTGGATATGTTTAAAATCTATAAAGTCGAAGTTGAGTTACAATTCAATTCGAAGATTAAAATTGTGAGATCTAATAGAGGCGGAGAGTACTATGGTAGATACTCTGAAACAGGTCGCAATCCATGACCATTTATCCTGTATCTACAAGAGCATGACATTGTCGTTCAATATACCATGTCGGAAACACCTGAACAGAATGGTGTAGCTAAGCGACGAAATTGTACTCTTATGGATATGGTGAGAAGCATGTTATGCAACTCTAAGTTGCTTATGTTCTTGTGGGGAGAAACCTTAAAAACAACGATGCATATCCTGAATTGAGTTCCTAATAAGGCGGTTCCCAAAACTCCTTATGAGCTATGGGTAGAAAGAAAATCGACTCTAGGATATTTACACATTTTGGGTTGTTTGGCTGAATCAAAGGTGTGCAACCCACAATTAGGAAAGTTGAATCCTAAAACTATAAGTTGTCATTTCATTGGTTACCCTGATAGGTCAAAAGGTTACCGATTTTATTGTCCCACTCATAGTACCCGGATTGTTGAGACTAGATATGTAAAATTCTTTAAGAATCGTAAGAATAGTGGGAGTGTTGAGCCTAGAAAAATAACTTTTGAGGAAAATCGGGTTATAATTCCTATCCCTTTTATCCAAAAAAAAGTGGCACCAATACCAGTTATTCAAGCAAATGTTGATGCACCTATGGCTATGTCTAATGAAACACCCCACATTGAGGAGGTTATTGCTCCCATGACGACTGCCAATGATCAATTATTGCGTAGATCAGAGAGAGCAACGAAGCCAGCCATTTCTGATGACTATATAGTTTACCTCAATGAGAGTGAGTTTGATTTTGGAAAGGAATCAGATCCTGTTTCCTTTAGCCAAACCATGAAGAGCGACAAATCCACTCAATGGCTCGAAGCCATGAAAGATAAATTAGATTCAATGAAACATAATTCGGTTTGGGATCTTTGTGAGTTACCTGAAGGAGTTAAGCCTGTAGGCTGTAAATGAGTATATAAAACTAAACAAGACTCCAAAGGTAATGTAGAAAGATACAAGGCTAGATTAGTCGCTAAAGGTTTCACTCAAAAATAGGGAATAAACTATAAAGAGACATTTTCTCCTGTCTCTACAAAGGAATCCTTTCGGATAGTCATGACATTGGTAGCTCATTTTGACTTAGAATTACATCAAATGGATGTTAAAACTGCTTTTCTGAATGGCGACTTGCATGAAGATGTCTTTATGACACAACCTGAAGGTTTTCAGGTTAAGGGAGAGAGCTATTTAGTTTGTAGACTCAAAAGGTCTATATATGATTTAAAGCAGGCATCTCGACAATGGTACTTAAAATTTCATGAAGTCATTTCAAATTTTGGTTTTAAAGAAAACACTGTGGATCAATGCATATATCTTAAAATCAGTGGGAGTAAGTTTATCATCATTGTTTTGTATGTTGATGATATATTGCTTGCGAGTAGTCATTTGTGCATGTTACATGAGACAAAGAACTTTTTATTAAAGAGATTTGATATGAAAGATCTTGGTGAAGCTTCCTACGTGATAGGAATTGAGATTAATCGAGATAGAGCTCGTGGCATATTGAAATTATCTCAAAGAGCTTCTATTGATAAAGTTTTTAAAATGTTTGAAATGCACAATTGTTCCGCTACTATTGCCCCTGCCATTAAGGGTGATAAATTTAGTCTACTTTAGAGTCCTAGGATCGATCTGGAGAGAAAGCAGATAGAGACAATTCCCTATGCATCGGCAGTTGGGAGTCTCATGTATGCACAAGTCTGTACTCGGCCGGACATAGCGTATATAGTTGGCATGCTTGGTAGATACCAATGTAATCCTGGTTTGGATCATTGGAAAGCATCCAAGAAGGTTTTTCGCTATTTATAAGGGGCTAAAGGACATACTCACATACAAAAGGACGAATAACCTTGAAGTTATTGGTTATTCAGATCGACTATCTTTGGGTGTCGGGGACACTCGTGGTCCACATCGACATATTTTTATGCTTGCAGGTGGACCTATATCTTGAAAGAGCGTTAAATAAACGCTGACTATTTCGTCTACTATGGAAGCAGAATTTGTTGCATGTTTTGAGGCAATATGTGAGGCGATATGGTTGAGAAATTTTATCTCAGGACTTCGAGTTGTTGATAGTATTGGAAGGCCACAGAAATCTTATGTGACAATTCCGCTGCGATAGCTATCTCCAATAACAACAAAACTAGTGGAGATTCCAAATATATTGATATAAAATATCTTGTCGTAAGGGGGAAAGTTAAGAATCAAGTTGTATCTTTTGAAAAGATTAGTACGACACTCATGTTGACTGACCCTCTCACTAAAAACTTACCTCCCAAGCTCTTTTTGGAGCATGTTGCGCGCATGAGATTAACGAATAATTTTGATAGCCTTTGAGAGTGGATATATGAGAGTGAATATATTTGTTTAATTGATTCAGAAATAAAGATTATTTATTTGCTTTTTCATTTTTATGCAAATAAAATTTGGAACATATGGTGACAGTAGATGGCAATAAAGTAGAACCAATAATAGATTGAGTTTACATGTAATCACCATTCAGTTTGTAAACTTACAATCTATGTGAAATCATAATAGTTGGAATCCATGTCGGTGATGACTTCTAATACGGTAACTAATGAATGGTCATGTATCGATGACATGATATATTGACTAAATTGATTCTGTGTTAAAATTCTCACTGGACCGGACTGATTATAAAGACTTTGATTGAGATTGATTATGACTTACCATTCAAAGAAAGTTAGCTAGCATTTGATAATCGGAGTTTATTGACATAGTTTGACCAAGTGGGAGACTGCTATAAATTTTTATTTTGGTGGCCGTCACTATGGTCAACCCATTAACCGGTGAATGGTGTAAGATCAATCTTGCGATGTATAGTTGCTAATTCGATGAGTTTGAAGAGAATAAACAACTAGTAGGTAAGTCTTTTAGTTATGATATAATTGTGATTTTTAATTACAATATAATTAGTAATTTAAGTCTTTAATGGGAAATGACTCTTTGGCTATAAATATAAGGGATGTCTGGTCCTAACGATTGCTCGAAACAATTTAATCCTCCCTATTAGCAAAAGCATCCCCATTGTGCTAGGAGATACTGAAAGCGAGAAGATCGTTAAAGATCGACAATCCACCATTAATGACTCACACTCAAGGTGCGCACATATATTTAATTTATGGATTACTGATTTATTGTTTTTGATTGATCATGCGCCTAGATCCTATGACTTATTTTGGATGGTCGGATCGATAGATCCATGTAATTTCCATCATTAATAAGTTATAAAGTTTGGTGCGTAGTCAGCCAAACGTTGAACACTTGTGGCTATAGTAACAAATTTCGGTGGGAGATCATTTCGGTTCGTCTAGATTAAAAGTAGAGAAATTTTTTTTGGAAATCATTCATGGATTATAAAAATATATATACTATTTTTTTTTTAAATTAAAAAAAACATAATATTTGAAATTACTAAAACATATATAATTCGCTATTTTTATGCATTAAAAAAGTAGGGCCATAAAAAGATCCCGGTACCAAGGGACAATAGAAAGTTCACTTAATCTGTGAATCCAAACTTTGTAAGTCATAAAATTTTAAAATTTTCACCTCGATCAAGTTCACAAACATTGGGAAATATTTGAATCTATGCTTACGCCAAAAATAATTTATCAATAAGAAAAGATATCCAAATTAGGCAGGATGCTAAATATGTTTTTGATGTGATCTAATTGTGTTAAAATAGGTTGGCACTTGCCATGATCATGAATGGATCACCGTCACTTAATAAACACCAAAATGGAGTTTAAATGGTGTGGGTGATCCAAATCATTAAAATAATAAATCATAGATTAAAGAACAACAGGCTTAAAAATGGAGATTTTATCAGATTTAAATAATTCAATTCATTAACTATAATATTAATTATTGTTTTTAATTTTAATGATTGATAATAAAGTTCGTCAATTAGATGGTTCGGCATGGTTGGGGGAGAGACATATTCCATTGAAAAAATCTGGCCGATTTTCCAACCTTTACCAGTGGGGAGCTAGCACTTGCACATATTTTAAAAGTACGGTTAGCTCTAGTCATCATTGACTGCATTAAATTGAATGATGGAGATGGATTTTTCATCTTAATCTTCCACACATTTGAGCTTAGCACCATGAGCACACCATCATATCGGTTAGTTTTGTATTCTATGTGGCACATATCCCAAAAAAGTGACTCACAAATCATCTCAAACATAATTTTACGATCACTTTTTGGGAATTGTGTTACGTGGAACACAAAATTGACGGTCTGATGATTCAACAATGATGACAAGATCAATCGTGTGAAATGTAATACGCACGGTCTGATGGTACATCTATGGTTTCCACCCTTAGAAAAAGGAGCACACAATATCTTATAATTTCCCATTAGAAAAGCAGACATTAGACAACAGCAAAGCTACTAATAAAAACCACGTGTAGTGTCTACAGAAACCACAAAGTAGAAGGATGTAAGCACGGCAGGTCTCCTAAAACCTTCACCAATTGAGCTTTATTTATTTATTTATTGAATACCAAAACACAAGTTCTAAGCATAGTCACCAAATTCTCCAAATTTGTGAATAATTCCAAATTTAATGTTCTGCCAACAAATCTCGAATTATTTACAGATTTTTCTGTGATTTTAATATTTCTAAATTTGCTCAAATTTTCTCCAAATATCTCCGAACTTGTTGAATTTTTCGGAGTTTCAAACTTACCGAATTATTGTCGAAACCTCGACTTGGTGACTACGGTCCTATATGATGCGATGCCTCAGAAAATGCAAAAGAGAAGCTGCCAAATATAAAGGTATGCCCTGTACCGCATCATGGCGACACCAACACAGTGAGACGGAGACACCCAATATAGCATCCAAAATTAGAAAACGAAGTGCCACATTTATTTTCCATCGAATATTCAAACACAAAAAAGGCTCTCTCCTTTATTAAAAAAGAATACATATGGTGGACTTAGAAAGCTACCTTCCTTTATCTCATTTATCTGCCAGGTATGAATGAATGCTACATTGAACGTTTCAAAAGCATTTACATAAAAAGCAAGTGGGTCAGACCCCATCTTTATTCACAAATGGCTTCACGGGCTTTTAGATTTGGACCATTTCTCGATCAACCATCAATTTCATTGGTCATGCTAACAATGACATTGATCAAATGATTTTAATCTTTCCATCATGAAAGATGGAATATATTAAGTGTAAATTTATTATTATATGGTGGGTTTAAAGAGAACCTTTTAAATAATTAGCTTTACTGCAGGTTGGCTGAAAAATTGGATGCAAGCAAGTAAAATATTATGCAACTCAAGAGTTCCGATTGGATCGAAGGACCGTTTTATAAGACCCTTGGTTGACCTTTTCATATCATATGGTGTGAAATATTTGATTACGATAAAGTGACAAGAAGATAGAGGACATGTGACTGAGATACATTTGTTCAAAAAGAATAACATAATAGACTAAAATTTGAAATGAATGTATAAGAGAAAATTTGAGGGTGACACCTATAACAAGAATTTTTTTTTTATGGAATGTCGGTTAAAGTAGTTCAGACCAAGGTATTAAAATCTGTATCGGTTTGCTCGGGGCCGATATGAATCGGCCGATACCGATACATATCGGTCGATTTTGTAAAAGAAAAAGAAAAAAAATAATACGTCTCGGTTAAAATTGAGACGTATCGGCCGATATGAGATACCGATATGTATCGGACCGATACGTATGAGTTTGGCCGAAAATCGATACGTATCGGTATCGACCGATTTTTGATATTTTGGTTTAGGCATGTTTATTAGAAGCATGAAATCGACTCTCTATGAAGAGTTGAGACGATACAAGTAGAAGGAAGTAGGAAAACAAAAAGAGTAATAAAGACTTAAAAATTCATGAGAAGGAATACAAAGGATTGCAAAGTTACTGAGGCTATATTTGGGATTGCTCTTTAGAGCAAAGAGCAACTCTCCGCTCTCGTGCATGACACTTTAGTATGGACTGTGTTTGGTTGTAAATGCTCTTAGCTCTTTCGGAGAGTGAAAGAACTGAATTTCAGTCTCTTTAAAAGATCAATTTAAAGATGCCCGTTTAAGTGGACTACTTTTTGTCACCAAAGAGCAATCCCAAACACAACTAGGGAGTTTAGCGTTGATTAGAAACTATTGGAGAGATAAGACTTGGAAAGCCGATTGCAAATGAAGTTGTGATGATGATGGAAATCGAGTGGATCATAGATGAAGCTGTGATGATGATGATGATGGATATCAACCGATCAGACGATCTAGATTCATATAAGCCGTACAAAATTAAGCAGAAATGTTTCTCCGCCTTGAATCCGCTTGAGTCAGCGGCAGGCCATACTGTGAGATAAAAAAATAGGGGGAACAGATTCAACAACATGAGAAGTAGAGAACACGACCAAAATACGGTGACCAATTGGGGGCGTCGAAGCTGCCACAATAATTGAGGGACAAAGTATTCAAAAGTGCCATGATAAGTACAAAAATCCTGGATTTCAGGGACCAAACAGCTTTATAATCTATCTACTCAAGATGGCCTCTAGTTTTAGCTTCAGACCATGTGTCCAAATTATAAAATAATCCAATTCTAAACCTCACTTTTTTTGTCCAATTCTTTATAAATCTTTTTCTAATTGTTCCATAATGATGGCCACTTTCAAAATACCTTTTTGCTGTATTATTTGGGAGAATTGAGTTCGAATGCACAACGTGTACCGAATGTTTGAACTACAGATCACGTGCCAAGTGGCACTTATGTTTTGAAAAGAAAATTATCCTTTTAAGCTTATTTTGCCCGCCAAATCTGAAGTCAAAATATCTCATCCACTGCTTACATGTGATTAAAATTGAGGAAAAGGAAAATGCATCCCGACAAAGCGTTAGAGTGTTGCACCAAAAAATATCAAATTACATGCTAAATGGTACGATCAACTCAAAATAACACCGGTAGGAGTTAGTCTATGTGGCATCTGATTGAAAAAATAAAACTTCATTTATTTATTTATTTTTTAACTTCAATGGTCAAAGATAAGGCAATACCATACAAATTGGTGCATTGATTTTATTAATCTTTTATTAGATAAAATTAGGAACAGAAATTCAAAAATGATGAAATGGGCAAGAGAATTGAACTCGAAACACGTAATTGCTCTTTTTAAAATGCTATTCGTTCCCTATTTGAGTAAATTCTTGAGTTTGCAAAATGGTTTCAGCGAGATGTTTTCAGGATACAGTGAGCTGAATCTCTTGAATGCGATCCATTACTTTGCAATAGTAGAGGATCACTTAGAAAACTCAATTTGATGAAGTACCACCAAAAAAAGAAAGCAAAAAGAATTCTCAAGTTGTATATAAGGAATCCGATGAATTTCAGAGTATACAAATTTGTGTCATAAAGCCTTCTTATATAAAATTTTCAATATGACTGCATATCTGCGATTATGCGCGAACGCAGCGGCTCGTCGTTAGACACACTCTTCTCTTCTTATTATCAAACAATAATAGAGGTGAAAGGTTCTATATATAGCTTATACACTTTTTATTTTTACTAATGTGGGACTGTTCATTTGCATATAAAATTGAGAATACCTATTACCTAAAAATTAATTCACATAACTAAAAAAAAAATTAAAATTTTCTGTTATTTTATTTAAAATTATTTAATATATTTATTATATTATAAATTAATAAATAAATAAATATAACACCTTTGACCATATTTAAAAGATAGATATGCATCGGATATAATCCAAATTTTTTGAGTGATAACTGATTGGTATTATCCAAATTGCCAGTGTCACCTGATCCTTGTGATCTGTACCACCTGGTCTAGGTGCAATCTTCGAATCCACATCCAGGGTCCATAGTCTAGGCCTGATTAAAATTTGACACGTTGATCAACATTTGAGGGTTGGGTGGCCTATGCCAGGCTCATGCTAGAAAACTTAACTGCTCAACTAGAGAACACTTAACAACTCTAATCTTCATATGGGTTAATTAATTGTCTCCTATTTTCCAACTTGGCTGAAAAACAAAATAAGTATCTACTTCAAAATATAACTTGTGTGAACGCTTTATGTTGCTGATCAACGGTTGGATGGTATAGATGCATTAATTCAAAGCCATATCAAGCTCAATGCCAATGGTAAGAAGTGAAAAATGTATAGAGTGAAACAGCGTTACTACACAAAGACCGTCAGATCCGATTGTAGATTAGAGAGAGAGATTTTAATCTCCATGAAGCAAATAGAAGGGTCACGCACTCACGCCCGCGACATGCAAGGAAACGACGCCGTTTCAACGGCGTTAGCATTTCGTGTGCAACTAAGAGACCGAAGCAGCCTCCATGGCCCTTTCTCCTCATCCTCCCTCACGGAAACCGTTTCTCGACCGTTAAAAACCGGGAACAAAGGCGGAGGATTCCGTCGACTCTGACGGTGTCTGATCTCCTTCATCGCCATCTCCGTTGGTCCCTTCACCAACCCAAACACGAACACCCACCATTTCGGCCTCTGATCCGGCCCTGAATAACTATCCTTCCGTACCGAAAAGTTACGACTCCTGTAACACTTTCCACCTGATGCTCGATCTGATACCGTAGAAGGAACACTATAGCTGCTTCTCATCAACCTGCCACTGCCACTCGATCGACTACTCCGCAGTCCATCCAACGACTCAGACCTCGTATGCAAAAACCTCGTCTTTTCGTTTCGCGTACTTCCAATTTGATCTGCTTTAAAGGGAAGGAGCTTCCCGTATAGAAATATATCTTCCGCTGCGCACATCTCCCCATTGAAATCGTTTGAAAATTCAAAGAGTTGGCGATCGGGTGATGCTCGATTCTTAGGTAAATCCAGTATGGGTTCCCCTGATGGAAGATCGGAGAGGGATGTCGCTTCATCGGATTCGGAATCGTGTGGTGGATCTCGGTTTTCTCGCATCGTCTCCTTCAATAAACCCATACAACAAACCATTATTGAAGAAGATAAATAAAAATTGTTTCTTTTCGAGCTCGTTAGGGATTTATGGAAGCGATCGATATTTGTAATCGGAGAGAAGACGAGGAGGATTTAGGACTCAGTTGTGGATTCCTCATGTTGTTTTGTTCGCATTTTCACTTATGCGCGCTAGTATTTTTAAGGACGGCGGTTTCGTTTTGCCATTAAAATTACCAAACTACCCCCAATACTGTGGGCCCTCTCTGACGGCTATAAAATCCTTCTTTTGACTAGTAGGCCAATCATTTTAGGCCACGCAAGGGAGATGACGTCATAATGGCTACCTAGTGTCAGTAATAATATAATAAGTCTACGGCGCTGATGCCATCTTTTTTTTAATTAAGGGATAATGGATCCGACCGGCATTTCAATGGTGTTTTGAGGCTTATACCATTAAAATTTCACTTTCTTATCTCGCACATTTCAAGTGTAATTTATCATTGTGTCATGTTATATATATCTTTGATCAATCAAAAATTTTCAAGAGAGAATCCATTGTTGGAACATGTCTCGACCAAAGGATTATGCTTTTAGGTAGATGTAAATTATCCGATTGGTGAGCTTTAATATCAGTCATCAAAATTAAAAATAATCGTTGATATTAGAGTGCACAAATTAAATGATTTTTGATCTCTTCAAAAGTGTTATTTTTGGACCCATAACCTTGCAATTGATGATATTTCACTTTGACGGTATGAATTTCGAAGATTATAAGCCAATAAATGACATGAGATCATTTAAATACTATTTGGTATTTAAAGTTTGATTTTGGTCCCTTTTAACATTAAGGGATAATGGGTCATGGCTGACATTTGTGTTTAAATGATCTTAGACCACTAAAATGTTACATTTTATCTCACACAATTGAAGTGTGATTTATTATTGTACCATCTGGCACACAACTATGATCAATCTAAATTTCAAAAGTGCAATCTATCGTTGGAACATGTCCCAGCCAAATGATCATTCTTCTAAGTGGATGTAAATCATTCGATCGGTGATCTTTAATATCAGCCCTCAAAATTAAGAATAACCGTTCGTATTAGAGTGCACAGATCGGATGATTTGAATCTCCCGTAAAGTATGATTTTTGGAACCGTAGCCCTTCAATTGATGATATATCACTTTGATAGTTATGGACTTCCAAAATAATAAGCGAATAAATGATGTAAGATCGTTTAAACACAATTAGCATATTGGGAAGATACCTGCACAAAGGGCGGAAGCAGAAGTAGGGATTAGAACCTACGACCTATTATTACTCCCACAAGGGATGAGAATACCAACTGGTAATGAGGGCACAACATTAATTTCATATATGGTTATAATATATCACCACGATTATATTGATAAATTTCGATTTTGGCCATATTTTCATAGGGGTTATTTGGATAAAATTTGGGAATAATTCAAAAAGTTTCGGAAGAGTTAAGGGAGTTGGAAAAAATATTATATATAAATTATATTTAATACTTATAAATTTGTTATTTATTATTTATAAAATGACTAAAATTTTAAGAAAGTTCATTAAATTTGGTAAAAATTCGTTAATTTTGTCGAAATTAATGAAATTTCGACAATTTCAAAAATATCATCGAAATTTTATTGAAAGCTTTATTACCCTATTTAGGTAAATTTCAGAGAAATTTGTCACTATGACAATGATAGACTCATTTGTAATTGTCTTTGAAAAATTAAATAAATAAAAAGTTCCAAAATGATAAAATAATGTATTTTCTTTTCTTTTTATTTAAACAAAAGAAGAGTATTGGACTTAATTAGCACCATCAGAGATGGTTGAATTCCTTTGCTTAGAAACATGGTTTTCAGTTTTATTTTAGAGTTCAATTGTGGGTAAAGGGAAAAGGATTTTTTACCTGTTCTTTTATGCTCTTTTGGTTTTGAATTTCTCTGATGTGTTCAGCCATAAGTCATCAAATCAATTAAATAAATAAATATTTTAGAACACTAAACTCTCCACTGTTGCAGGGTTCTACAATTCCCAAACCACTTCTTCTCAAAGAAAAATAACTATTTCCTTTTCATATGTTTTTAAAAGAACTATTAAAACTGAACCCGTCAGCAGACGAGGACAACAAACAGAACAAAATTAAAATTTAAAGTATTGCTCTATTTGCATAAACCATAACTGTAAAAGCACCCACAGATGGAACATGTGGGTGCTTTTAGTGTTTTGATGGGTGCAAATAGAGCTACCTTTAACAATTGGAATATTATAATGAGTGGACCTCAAACAGCAGACCAACGACGGATTACTTATGTGGTGTGATGTGAGTGGCTGGCCCGACCTATAGTGTTATGGCCCACTGCACTTGTATTGCGCCACGTAAGTGGTCTGTTGAATGATTTGTTGTTTGCAGTTTGCCATATGTCGGTGTCCTTAAAAATTTCCAATTGGTTGTTTGTCCGTCACTAGCGTCCAGTCCAAACTTTCTGGTATTTGGACCATAGTCAGGTATGGGCCGGCTGTGGCCCACCATTTGCTTGATAAGAACCCAAGTGTTGTTGGTTAGCCTATGTCTTCTCCTTTCTATGAGACCCACCCTGAACAATACCCTAAACCTAACCCCACCACATACTTCTGACAACTAAGATTAATGTTTAGAGACGGAAAAAAAAAAAAAAAAACTATAAACTTAATAAATACAAGTATACAACCCAAGGATTACTTTTAATATTTCAGAATTGAGAGGATGACATTTTAAGCATTAGAGTCCAACCGATACTGATACAACCCCAATGCAGGTTTATATCGATATCGGTATCGGCCGATACAAGTCCCACTACCAAAAAAAAGATTAGTAGCGGCAGTTTTTTGTTAGTCCTGTCACTAAAACACTTTATTTTTGTAGTGTCTGAATTCCTTTGTTTGATTTTTTTTTTTAAATAAAGGCGCATTGGTATCAACTGATACGTGTCGGTCCTCCATGCACCGATACCCGAGTTGATACCTTGACTTCTATGGTTCTACCATAGAAGTCAAGCCTTGCATGTAGTTCAAAGAGAAAGACTTGATATTTTGAGATTTGGAGATATGTCTCTTGTGAAAACACCATCTAAGCCTTCTGATTTAAAGGTCATAATCTAAAGATCTTAAGTGTAAAAGTTTGACATGAACTACGATCTTTATTATATAATCTAATCAGTTAGTCTATAATGGGTGTCCACCCACCACATTGAATCATAAGAAAGAGACCTTGTTTAGTGCCAATCTTTTCCACCAAAGGTATTTAGATCATGACTTTTAAATCAACTTAAATGGTGTTTTCATATGACACTGGTCCCCAAAAAGCCAACTCTTTCTTTTAGACCATGTGCAAAGACCAATTTCTACTCTCCAAGTAATGGCTTGGCCAATTTCTATTCACTAAGTAATGGCTTCCGATTAAATTTTGTTAGAGTTAATGGTCTATCACCTTCAAGGGTGTTATATCCATAAAGGAAACCTATAATGAACGGACAAGAAATAACAAATCATTCAATGGATGCTTATATATATATATATATATATATATATATATATATATATATATATATATAATATTTGAATTGTTGACTTTTAATGAGAAGTTGAGATTGTGGAGAAATACTCAGAGCTCATCACCGCAAGTATGTAATTTTCGACAACGAAAATTTTATAAGGGGGGAGAATGTAATAACTCGACCCATTTTAACTATTTTAATGGTGTTAGATGATGTATTACACTGTGTACAGTGTTAACAGTCTACACCTGAACCCACCCTCTTATAGAAAAATCTTGACTTTATTATTTTCAAATTTCTTAGTCAAATATTAGACTCGTTGTGAAGTGTTCGTCGATACTGTTCCAACGATATATAATTTGTTGAATTCTAATAAAAATATAAAAAGTTACGCCCGTGTTAAAAGATAAAACATGTTAAAGGGTATAATCATAATTTCGAGGGAGAACCACAATTTGCTTCGGTTCCTACACAAAGTGCTGAAACGAAACTTTTTTGCAACCTACATGAATGCTTTCTCACGCATGAATGTCTTCCTACCATAGTGACAAATTTCGGCGAAATTTCACGAAATGGGGGTCAAACGAAAATTTCGGGAAAATTTTGATTTTCGATATTTTTCGATATATTTTGGTATTTTTCGGTAAATTTTGGTAATTTTTATTTAAAAAATATTAAATATATATATATTTTATATTTTTAATCTCCGAAACTTTCTCGAATTTTTTTCGAAAGGTATCAAAATTAATCCGAAATGTACCGAAAGGACCCCCTATCGAAAGATTCCCAAAAACGAAATTTGTTACTATGCTTCCTACTTTATTAAATCTTTTACGAAAAGTTTTAATTACGGTTAACCTAAAACTTTGCTACCATTATAAATAAACCTTAAAAGCTCTCTATTCTCTATAACTAAAATTACTTTATCCCAAAATTCTCTAGCTTTCCCTCAAATCCCCCGTTCAACCACCGACAAGATCGAATGAGGAAGAAACTTGGGCATCAATCTCTTCAACCTGAACTGCTGTAAGATCATTCATTCATACTTCAACAAGTGGGTACCCATTAATTCTTTCTATTTTTCTCAGATCCGGTCGTGTATGGTGCATTCAATCGCGCATTGACGAGTTTAAAAAATTTATTAAGTCTTAAAATCTTGTAAATATGATATATCTGCATAGTCAATAATTTACTCTTCTATAATGTTACAATTATATATTCTTATTTTATTTAAAATTAATTGAGCCATAAAATCTAAATTATATTATTATTTATCTAAAAATTAAATAAGCCATCAAATCATGTAAATCTGATAGATTTGTATTTACTTTTTTATTAAAATTGTGAATCTATATTCTAGTATTATCTTTCAAATATCTTCCCTTTATTTGACCATCGCTGGCGAATCCTTAACATCGTTATCGTTTGGTGAAAAATTTCTTATTGCACGATAATCTTAACATTAAGATTTCGATTGATGGTCATAATAAATATAAATTTAAAGCGCGATATATTTTTGTATATTTATTTGATTATATAGCATATTATATATTTATTTCTATCACCTCGACGCAATCTTCACGATATCATAAAAACTTTAGGATTTTGATATCATCTATGAAGTTAAATTTGAACCTTCTATATCACCTATTTTATACTCGTATCAATGTACTGCCTATATATATATATATATATATATATAACGTAGCTTGTATATTTAATTCTATACATCAAATAAAAGAATACTATAATTTCTATCATAGTTATGTAGGATGTTTTATGGATATGATAGATCATATACGCGAGTGTGTGAGACTATGTTTTCTATCATGCTTATGCTTGGGAGTGGTGATTCGCTGAGATGGTATTGAAACGCGTATTACACCGTATTCATATGCCTTACAGCTCATGGTGGTATATGACATCATGACGAGTAGGGTGAGTGCGAATTTAGTGTACCATCGTATATGGTGACATTACGGTGACCCTATCACCCCTGAGTTTTAAATATGATAGATTGAGTTTTAAAATAAAATACAACGCTTGACTTTAGGTCTTAGTTATAGTGGGGTTCCTTTCATGCTCACGTGGAACTCGGAATATAAGCATCCATGTACGGATGCAACACCTCTATAGTAGTACAGGCTGCCACTCGAAGTTCATTAAGGTTACTACAAAACTTGTCCTTTGAAAAGCGTGATTAGTAAAGCTTATCGCACCATGACTCACTCTAGATTCATGTTATAGGAGTATGATATTAAAGAGTATGTAAGATAAGATAAGATACAAATATAATAAGACATCGTTGTGTAGGTCAGCGTAAGATTAAGAAACTAAGACTGTACGTGTCGTTCTTTATGTAGCCATCGTAAGGACCACAACGTCAACAATCATGACGGGTCTCTCAGAAGATAGTATGAGTTATGTTATGAGTTACGTTTGTCGGCTGCTCTTGAGACTAGATAGGGTGCATATTATGGAAGACAGTATGTTATGGTGGTAAGCTACTATGGTGACTCTCATATGATAGGCTCGAGCAACGACTATTGCACAAGTCGTATTAGGAAATAGAAGTAAGAATGTACGCCCATGCGATGTATAGACACATGTATCGTTGTAATAAAATATGCTATGTTTATGAAATATAGTGAGGTAGTTAGGATTGGAGTATATCTAGATCATGATCTTACATGTAGGTTAAGATATGAGTTTGATGTAATGCATGATTATAATATTTCTTTATTCTTATATACTGTCATATCATTAATATCACTCACGAGATGCACCTACAATGTACCCGGGTAGTGTAAAGTGGATTGGTGGTGTATTTACTAAGTTGCGCATTGTTTAACAACTCAGCTCTCGTGATATTTTTTCTTTTTAAGTGAATTTATCGACGGAGTGGACACCGATTATCCCTATCATGTTGACGCTGACTTCGTTGACACAGTGGACGCTGAGTACCAGGAGCCTTGAGAGGGCGACACTATAGGACATCAGGAGGACCTCAGTGCCGATTACGATCCTAGTGCAGATTATTGATACGCGCTAGTGTTGGTATAGAGATTAGGATCTTCAGTTTAGATAGTTTATTTTGTTATTTCGTACAGTCATTGTTTATCTTTGGGCATTTATTGTTAGACTCATACTTTGATTTATATTTAACCTTTATTTTTCCTTGATTAGTAGTTATTTCATTGGTTCGGTATCATTTTTGTTCATTATTTATTTTCGCTCTCATTCTCCATCTTTATACCATTGGATTTATGAATTTTGGGGATTTATATTAGCGTGAGAACTTTGATTATGTATATGTCCATTTAGCGTATCTAGGATATGTGCGGGTCATAACACGAAATTCTAAGCCCTCTGAATGAGATAAAATTCTGACATATATAAGTCAAGTTTAAGATTAGATTAAAATCTTAAGCTCATAAGATTATGATTCTTGTGAAGACTTCTTTTTAACTTACTTTACTTCTACACCATATAACACAACACGTGAAATTTAGTTTGTGATAATAGAAGGCTATTAAAATTTTCATTAGGTTTACTTACTAAAACTCGAGCACCAAGTCGAAAACCACTGCACTTAGTTATTATATAGAAGATTGGATCAAAATTGATCTTGATTCAAAACAGTTGAAGGCTATATAAGTGTATTTGGTCCTCAAATAACTTTTTGTAATGTGTGCCATATGTAATCAACATCTAAGCCATTGGACGTTTATCCCTGATGAGTAAAAAGGGCCAAAGCACCTACCTCTTCTTCATCATAAAAATAGACTCATTCAAAGAGTTTCAATGTATGCCTCACTAATTATAGGTGGAAGAGAGCTACCTTACGGCCAAAAGTCCAAATATGCCGGTCATTTGAAGGCTAATTATTTGAGTATGTGCCCTGTGGAATAAAAATTTAATCGGTCTCATGGCACACCTGGCCAGCCCTCAAATCCACTTGTGTGAAAGATTGGGTGAAAAACAATCTCCATGGTTTGATTCCAAGGCACCCAACCAATTTCTAGATCATGAAATCAGAGCCCATGTAACAGGTAACTAATTGATTGGATGGTCCAGATCATCATAGGCATCCATTTATTTTCCATTAGTAAGTAAAGATAGAGATACCATCATAATTAATATGCTTTAAGCAACATACTATAGTCATCCCAAAAAGAACTAGCTACGCCTTCCGAAGGAGCAAAGGGGATCTAAGAAACAAAGAGAAGCACGAGTAAGCAACAACCATCTCAATGGCCATTGATTCTTCAACCAAACCCAAAATTAAACATGTCATATTCGACATGGACGGTCTCCTACTAGGTAATGTTTTAAGAAACAAACATCTCTAGCCACTCATTATTTTATATTTCTATTTCCATTTCCATTGACCAGACACTAATTAATCTCTTCCCTTCTCTGATATAAATATCTAACAATTTTCTTCTCTTGTCTCTACAAAAATACCCACTTTTTCTAAACACAATTTTTTTTTTTTTTTTTTTTTTTCCAATTATTGAATTTCCTTATCTTTTGTTGCATAACTTGGTTTATTTGCTTAACATCTATTTGTAAGGTCAATGAAGTCACAACTTCCATTGGTTGGATGGTTACAGTCATCCAACTAATTCACGGGTCCATTGGGAAACTTGAATGTATAATATAAGCATTCTGTCAAATTTTCGTATTTACTTGTAAAGTTGAATCCTGTATTACATACTTTACAATTTTTTTGTAATGTCGTTTGTTTATTACTATTTCAGAATTGTAAAGTGTATAATAAAAGAGTCATGGCAACAATCCTGTATAATAAAAGAGTTATGACAACAATCCTGTATTTGTTGATATAGATTTGACCCCAACACGTATTTGGAGACACTTTAAAGAGTGGTCTCGAGTCTCAGTCGATCGATCGAGCTCTGGGAGTTGATCGATCGAATTTGAGTGTAATTAAACTGTTTGCTCACTAGTAGAACTCGATCGATCGAGGTGTTAAGTCCATTAATCGATTCTGGGCGGATTCAGATCCGCAAATTTGAATACTTGACAAGTTTAGAAGACTTATGGATCAAGTTTCCAAAAGGGTTTTAGTGCCTATTAACATAAGTTTGTCTAAGGTTTTATAGAGAGAGTTGAGAGAGTTTTGAAGAGAGAAAATTGTGGTGAATACTTTGAGAGGCAAAGTATTGAAAAATAACTTGGGGATTGAAGATCTGATTGAAGTCGTTCTTATGCCGGAATTGTTACTATATTTCGACAGATATCTTTTTTGTTATTTGAAGGAATGTGTCCTTTTTTTATACAGTGTGTTAGCTTTGAAAGATCGTGTTTGATCTTGATTGAATTTGCACTAGAGAGGAGAGTGTGCACATTGTAAACGTTCATAAATAGTACATATACTCATATCGACGTAGCCCTCGATTGGTTGAACTACATAAATCTTTTGTGGTGTGTGTAATTGTTCTTTTGCATCTTCTTATTTTTCGTATTCATCGCGATCGGGAGTTCGGTAGAGTGGGTAGAATTTCTAACAGTATTGTGGCAAATAAATGCCATTATTCTATATTTCTTAAGTGTTTGTAGGGCCCACCATGTTACCAAACCGAGGATTCTAATGACTTTATGGTGAAATTCTTCGTAATCCTGTATTTTAAGTTCGTGCACGTCACAAAGTCTCACATATATGTAGACTCCTTTACTGCCAATCATGGGTGGACACACATCATAGACTAATTCTAATTCAATGCAGTTATAGGACATCATCTAATTCAACAATTGACCACATTGAATCATAAGAGAGAGCTTGTTTAGTGCCAAACTTTTTCACCAAAAGTCTCTAGATCATGACTTTCAAATCAGCTTAAATGATGTTTTCACATAACATAGATCCCCAAAATATCAAGTCTTTCTTTTAAACCATATGCAAAGGTAATCTCTACTCTCCAAGTAATGGCTTCCGATTAAAATTTGTTAGGGTTACTGATCTATCACCTATATCCACTGAAGCTTACCATGGAAAAATTGACATGTATAAGTTTCAAAGGTGTTATATTCATAATGGAAACTTATGATGAAAGGACGAGAAACAATAAATCATTCAACATATGCTTACGTGGCGCCACGACGTGGATCGTTGGGGCCACTATAATTGAGAATCTTTAAGGTTGCTTAGAGAGTGTTATATATATATATATATATATAAAATCAAAATTTAAGATTAATATTAAAATCTTAAGCTAAGTTTGTTAAGATTATGATTCTTTGAGATTATATTTATTTTCGTATATATGTAAACGGATGTCTATTTAAAAAAATACATAAAAATTAGTAAGACAATGTTAAGATTTTCCCAATATAATCTCTTGTAAAGTCTTTTCTTCTTTTTCTATTCTTCTTCTTATTTCTTTTTTATTTTATTAATTTCTACTTATTGTGCGCCTAAGGCCAACCCTAAGATTTTGGGGGCCTAAGGCGAGTTCCTAAAATGAGGCTCCTCTTTCATAGTAATCTTAAAAAAAAATAAATGGCGTAATTTTTTTTATTTTTATTTTTGACAAATAAAATAATACTTATTGCTTTTAGATTATAAATATCTCCATATTCCATCTATGATTTATAATTTGAAAATGCAACTAACAAGTTAACGAAAGCCTATATTAAAAAAAATGCAACACAAAAAGAGAAAAGCTAACTAGTAGAGTGTACTCGACGGATCAAATAATTCAACCAATAACATTTTAACATTTTTTATTACTTTAACTGTTATTGAATCTTTCACTGTTATTTTTTAGCACTTTAACAGACTTAAAAAATTTCAAAACTAGGTTCATTAGATAAGTCTCGTTGAATCAAGTCATTTGCAAAAAATGGAATTGTAACGAGTCTACAATTGCTATTTTAAGTTAGGGTTATTTAATAAGAAAAATTTGTGTGTATATATATATATATATATATATATATATATATATATATATATAAGGGTACCTCTAAACACGCCCACATCCCAGACCCCTTAAAAACCATTGAATCCTTCGAATCATATGATGGAGATCACTCATATCTTTCACTCAATAGATCTTGAGATCATGGTGCACCTATCAAATAGTTGGTTTGTGTTTCAACGTGTCATAGATGCCAAAAAAATGGTCATAAAATCACATTTGAGCGTGATGTGTGTCATATGATTCAAGGTCATTTTTGGGGATTTGTGACACATGGAATAAAAAATGACCATCTGATAGGTGGGCCATGACCTGAAGATCTATTTTGTGAAAAAAATATAGTTTTGATAAGTGATCTCCATCATCTCATTTGAATGAATCAATGGTTTTCAAGGGATTTGAGACATGGGCGCTTTCGGAGAACGTGTGGGCGCGTTTAGAGGTACCCTATATATAAAGGATTTGGTAAAATAAATTTAGTCCAATAAAAAATTGGGCTAGAGAATTTATTAGGTCAATATATATGGCCGACTTGGCCCAGTGAGGCTAGTGACCCGACCAATGACCTACACCGACCCGACCAAGACCCGATCGATGACTCATTTTAAAAAAAATGTAAATATGAGACCTGAGAAGAGTTGAACCCACAACTTGTTGGGTAAAAAGTAAAACAACCCTATTCACTTAACCAACTAAATAATAAAATTATTTCAATACATTAAAAATTATATTAAGCAATTAGATAGTAAAGAGTAATGATTTCCAAGATTTGAGGCCCCTAAATATTTGGGGGCTCGAGGCAACCGCCTTTTTGGCCTTGGCCCAGGGCCGGCCCTATGTGCGCCCTATGCACATAGGTTTGGCCACCAAAACTCGAACACCTCAGCTGAAAACCATTGCACTTAATTATCGTATAAAAGAGTGGACCGAAATTAATCTCGATTCAATTGATGAGGGTATGACATACGGGTACAACGATACAACAATTTTCAAAAACTCAGGTACGAGTATGGCGGGAGTACTTATATTAAAAAATTAATTTATATATATTTTAATTTTTTTAAAAAAATATAAAAAAAAGTTAATAAATAATTAAACATAAAACATCACAAAAAATAATAATTTAAGAGACAAATTCATTTTTGGGCTCATTATGATTGAAATCACCTTACAATGCTATTTTTGGGCCCATCATGACTGAAATCAAATGACTTAAATCTCGTTAATGGCACAGATCACCACATCTTAAACTATTGATGATTTAAGATCATTTAAACACATTTTTTAGGTATATATGACGGTCACGTGAGTCGGGCCCTTAAAAAATATGATCACGTGAGTCGGACCAATCACACATCAAGTTTTATGGGACCGACTATCCTGACCGTCATTTAAGCACCAAATGATGTTTAAACGATCTTACATCATTTATTGGCTCATTATTTTGGAAATTCATACCGTCAAAGTGGTATATCATCAATTGAAGGCTTATGGGTAAAAAAATCACGCTTTTTGGGAGATTCGAATCATTCGATCTGTGCATTTAATATGAACGATTGCTCTTAATTTTGATGGCTGATATAAAAGTTCATTGATCGGATGGTTTACATCCACTTACAAACATGATCATTTGGCTGTGACATGTTCCAAAGAGGGGATTTTCACTTGGGCAATTTAGATTGATCATTGATATGTGTCACACAGCACAATGATAAATCATACTTCAATGGTGTGAAATAAAAAGTGACATTTCAAATGATGGGGAGATCATTTAAAGTCACATTTCAATGGTGGAAGATCATTTAAATAAATTATGTAAGTATATATGATGATCACGTGAGTCATGCCCTCCAAACATGAGGCTACGGCTGACTACCGCTGTAAATGGAAGGGTAAGCCTACCGCTCCAAATCGAAGAAACTTGCAGGGAGAGAAGAAGAAGAAGAAGAAGAAGAACCAGCTACGCCTTCCGAAGGAGCACTGGGGATCCAAGAAACAAAGAGAAGCACGAGTAAGCAACAACGATCTCAATGGCTGTTGATTCTTCAACCAAACCCAAAATTAAACATGTCATCTTCGACATGGACGGTCTCCTACTAGGTAATGGTTTAAGAAACACACATCTCTAGCCGCTCATTATTTTATATTTCTATTTTCCATTGATCGGACGCTAATTAATCTCTTCCCTTCTCTGATATAAATACATAACCATTTTCTTCTCTTGTCTCTATAAAAATAACCACTTTTTCTACACACACAGATTTTTTTTTTTTTTTTTTTTCTCAATTATTGAATTTCCTTTTCTTGTGTTGCATAGTTTGGTTTATTTGCTTAGCATCTGTTTGTAAGGTCAATGAAGTCAAAACTCCCATTGGTTGGATGGTTACAGTCATCCAACCAATTCACGGGTCTACTGGTAAACTTGAATGCATAATACAAGCATTATGCCAAATTTCCGTATTTACTTGTAAAGTAGAATCCTGTATTACATACGTTACGAGTTTTTTGTAATGTCGTATGTTTACTAGTATTTAAGAGCTGTAAAGTGTATAATGAAAGAGTCATTGCAACAATCATGTATTATGGCAAATAAATGCAATTATTCTATATTCCTGAAGTGTTTGTGGGGCCAACCATGTTGCCAAACCAAGGATTCTAAGGACTTTATGGTGAAATTCCTCGTAATCCTGTATTTTAGGCATTATACAAGTTATCAAACGGACTAATGTGGTGATGTTAATGTACTTTTTATTTTTTGATGATTATTATGTTATTTTTTAAATATGAATTATTGTGATGAATACTTTATATAAAGAGTGAATTCAATAGAGTACCATGATCCATTATGAGTTTTCTATATTCGAGGAGAGGCAGTCTAATAGGAGACTAGTACTCTTATGAGCCCTTTGGTGTATCAGATGGTTAAATAAGGGGATAATATCGTGAAGAAAAAGCCTGTCTTTTACATATTCATTCCAAAGGATAAATATTATTTGATGAGAGCAATGGTGCAATTATTGATACGTGGAGTAAGAAGAAAGGATACAATATGGAATGAGTAAATAACAGAAAATATGAGAGATATACCTATAAAGGAAAAAGGAAAAAAATTACTCAGTGTTGGTTAAGGTGGTTTGGACATGTTCATTGGAGGCCAAAAGCAGACCTTGCTTGAAGGGTTGAGACTTTACGAGCACAAGGACGTAGGAGAAGAGGAAGACTCGTGAAGTCTTGGATGGAAGCCTAAGAAGAGATATGAGGGATTATGAAGTTACAAAGAGCTTAGTGCTAATGAGAAACGAGTAGAGAAATAGGACTTGGAAAGCCGGCTCCAAATAGATGGGGTAAGGCTATGATAATGATGATGGTGATGATGACGGAGACAATGATGATGATGATGATGATGATAATGAATGGTGAAATTATTGAATTTGAGTCCTAGATGTTGATTTTACTAAGGATTTAAATGAGTGTAAGCTCAATTTGGATTATGTTTTCTAGATGGGAAGAATTACCATCTCTTGGTCTGGCAAGAAACAACAATCTAATGCCACATTGCAAATAAAAACAAAATGTATAGCTTGCTATGCTACTAGTCAAAAGGTTGGGCTACAACATTTTCTGGTTGTCTTGAAGGTTATCCCTAGTAAGAGAGACCTAGCATCTATTTATTATGACAACAATTTAATCACCAAGTTTGCTAAAGATAAATAGTTTACGAGAGATTGAAACACATTGAGATCAAGTACCACTACATGCATTATTGTTTGGCCTTTGGTGAGATATCCTTCACATGAATTGAATCTGGTTGTGAGATTTGGGTTTAGGGTTTGAGGAAAAAGATTTAGGGCTGTTAGAGAGTTGATTCCCACACCCATTTTCCTTATTATATATAATACACATACTACACACTAAACTATCATAGCTACACACCCAACTAATATAACTCACTCAAAGACCATAAGAGGCACACACTATCATCACTAACACTCCCCCTCAAGTTGGTGTGTAGATGTTGATCATGCCCAACTTGGAGTTAACATCACGAAGTATATCTCTTCCAACTGCCTTGGTGAGAGTGTCTGCTAGTTGATTATGGTAAGCAACCTGTGGAATACAATACTCTTTAAACTCTACTTTTCCTCTAATGAAGTGGCAGTCAACTTCTATATGCTTGGTCCCTTTATAATAAACTGGATTCTCGATGTGAATGGCGATTTTATTATTACCGTAGAAAGCCATAGGGAGCTTCAACATGTATGCTAAGATCGATCAAAATAAAATGAATCCGCATACCTCATGAACCTTGGGACATGGCCTTGTACTCACCTTCTACTCTTGATTAGAGAGCCATAGGGAGCTTCACATGTATGCACATCACTTAGAGGGAACACCCTAGCCATACTTTCCTACTTCTCACTACAATTGAGTTCTATTGTAGCATGTCGCTTACAGGGGAAGCCCTAGCCAACTCTTTCCTATTTCTCACTACAACTGGATCCATTGTAGCTCATCGCTGAAAATATGGGACGCTCTAGCCAAACCCTTGCTTACTTCTCACTACAACCGAGGTCCGTTGCAACGTGTTGCTAGCAGGAGACGCCACAAAATATGTGTTTGTAATAGATCTCGCCATAGGTATTTAAATGGATTTTTTACAGCTGGTTGTTAACCTCACGCTAGCCCTCCTCCTTTCTCATCCGAGCTTGAGACCGACAACAATGGAGTTCCCATCACATACTAACGGGACTCAATTATCCTATCATTCGTAGGTACTGTAGTATTTGTTCGTATAATGCTTGGTTCATTGGGAAATATACATAATTGTATGAAGGATTTATATAATCCCATTATCATCATCATCATCATCATATAAAAATGCAATCATAATGATCCTCTTGAAAACAAAGAATAAATAGTATCACCACATGTAATGTATAAAAATGAGTAAAATCACAAAGTAAATGAATATCCATGTATGTTTGATAGCCTCAATAATCCAACGCCCACATGCTAGATGAAGATCCAAAGTCCTACAAACGAGTAGTAAAGTTGGGTGAACCAAATCCTTCACATGCAATTTGAATATGCTTGGTCAACCAAGAGATGTGCTTGAGAAATGGTGAAATGCTATTTGTTTGAAAAGGAGGCTTTGTTTACCTTGTGGCAAGAATGCAAAAACCAATGAAAGAAGAATCACAAGTTAATCAAGAAAGCCATATTCTTACTCATAAAGAGGAAGAATAGAGTCACGTTAACTTGTAAAATTATTGATTTAAATTCTTTTCTATGTAAGTTATCTTCTGTTTGATAAGTAAGAACATGAAGATGTTGGTTTGTTGATAGTTTAAGTGTCTAAAAAAATGCTGAATCTTTCAAGGTTATGAATGTCAAAGCTGATGAAATGATTTGACTTTTGAATAAGACATGAATAGTTGAGTTTTTGGAGAAATGATGCAAATGGAGGATTCTTTTATACACGTTATTTTTTGAATAACATGAATCTGACTTTTTGAGAATGAGCAAGTTTGACCCTATTTAAAACCTTTCATCATTGAACCAGAAAACGAAAAGTGGGATTTATTTTAAAGTTGTTAGCACTTAGCATCAAATTTAGGTGGCATGATGGAGGCACGTAGATGGTTTGCAAAAAATTTCTCTTTCTGATAGGCAATTGGAAAAGTTAAATGTATTGGAGGGCTATTGAGACCTCAAAATTTGATACAAAGCAGCCCGTAAGCTTTTCTTGACCGTGGTTCATTTCTATGAGATGAAAGCTGATTGTTGGAGCTCTTTTATCTTACTATCTGCATATGTGCTAAAAAATGAGTCTTTGGGGTACTTTTTTTATTTTATTTATTTACTTTTAGAGTTATCAGTTAATGTGGTTTTGGAATTTTATGCTGAAAGTGTCAATTGTTCGTTTTTGCATCTCATTTGATTTGATGCTTGTTGGTTTTTTTTTTGATAGTGGTCCCAGTGTTGTACTTGAATCCATACCACACTTTCATCATACAAACTTCAAGAAAGAATCTGTTGTGACCTTTTCCATCATCTGTTACTCCTTGCTTTCATCTTATAAAATCTTCAGAGGGATTTGTTACTAACACGTACAATTAAACTAAACTAGATATCAATGAGTCAAACACCAGGCAATCATAATTAGCAGTTTTGGGTTCACATATGTTGAGATTGAGATGGGCATTTACTAACAGCTGCTTCTAAATCTTCTCTTCGTTGACAAATTATAGTACAAAACCAAAGAATGCTTATTATGTTGCTTATGCTGCAGACACTGAGAAGTTCTATACTCATGTCCAAGAAATTATCCTTTCTAGATATGGCAAACAGTTCGATTGGTCTCTTAAGGCAAAAATGATGGGGAAGAAAGCAATTGAAGCTGCACAGGTGTTTGTCGACGAAATGGGCCTGAGCGGATATCTTACTGCTGCTGAGTTTCTTGAGGAAAGAGAGGAAATGCTGCAGAACTTGTTTCCTACTAGTGAGCTCATGCCAGGTTTTCTTTGAGATTAACACCAAACAAATGTTCCATTTTTTTCGATAATGTTGATGATCTAAACTAAATTCTATCTAGTGCTAGATAGTTTGAAACTGTGCATCTTTGTAGTGTGGAGTTTCTATATCTTCTCTTACCATCATCATCATCATCACCATCACCACGTCCCGTCTATTTGGGATCGGCGTGTTCTCTATATGTGAACCGTTTTCGATTGGAAAACAAATTTAGAGCATTGTTACTGCGGCACCCATTTTCGTTACTCCCACACCACTTAAAGAAAGAAAAACCTGTTGACTGCTTTGAATCGGACGATGGAGATCGATTTGGCCCCAATCTTTCACACAATAGATTTTGAGAACATGGGCCTACCATCAAATGGTCACATGTTGATTCCATGAGTCATAGATCCCAAAAAGTGAGCATGAATCATTTTGTTATGGTATGCTGTGATTGTCCTCTTTTTGGGATGTGTGCCACGCGAAATCAGCATGTGACTGTTTGATGGTAGGCCCATGTTCTCAAGATTTGTTGTGGAAGATTGGGATAAAAAAAAGATCTCCATCATCTGATTCAAAACAGTCAACGGTTTTTCCTTTGTTTAAGTGATGTGGCAGTAACCAATAATGTGTGTGGCAGTAACACTGCTCAAAATTTATTTATAGGAAAGAAGTCATGGTAAAAGCACACTGTTTAATTAGATTTTGTTCCGTTAGACCATGTGCACTATGTATGTGATTTAACTGAGTGCAGACGTTCAATTATATATCTTTACATTATAGAAGTGCATTGATGCACAACATTCATTTGATGTACATGTTAAATTTTAGTGCTTATCTTGCTTGATTATCTCTTATTTTCTTTTGTTTGGCATGAACTTTTTGGTCATTGTTTTGCATATGGTATGATATATGGGTAATTTGAGTGTTTTTACTTCAAATACGAGAGTAGTCTTGGGTTTTGTAGTTCAAGTCAGTTAGGTGTGCAAAGTAACTAGTTAAGGTTGTCTTTCTTCTCATTTTTAGTTAGCAAATAAGTTTCGAGTAAGAAATGTGTTTCCATTGGGGAAGGAGATTACTTGTAGGGTTGTTAACAGGTCTAATTGACCCATTAACTGACACGGCCGATCTGGTTTTTAATGGGGATGGTCAGGCATGAAGCTTCCGACCTGACCTTCAGGTTGGGTCTGGCAAAAATCTGCCCAACCGAACCCGATCCGATTTTATGTATAAAGATCAGGGTCAGCCCGGCCCGACCTGATTTTTCGGGTCAGAGTGCACCCAAGGGTTGAGTGGGTCGAGCGGCGAAAGGTTTGGGCAAACCAAAATTTTGGCTCGACCCAAACTGTTGACAGCCCTAATTGCTTTCTTGGTGGATGGAAGAAGAGAGAGCACGAACAAACTGTTGGAAGTCATACCCTCAAATTTGTTCTCTTTCCTCTACACTCTTTATATCATTCCATGAGGAACTTTCTCTCAAGTTTTTTTTTGTACAAAAATGTACTTGTGGGCATTATTAGCTGTTAATTAAAACCAAAAAATCCTACTTACGGGCAAGTTTTGTTCTGTGGGAACTGTGAAGATTCCTTATTCTCCTTGATTTTCCTTATTTGGTGTATGGTCTCGAGCGTGCGATAAAATTTGATTTGCATTATTTTTCAGAAAGAAATTATTCTGCACAGAGAAGTCTCCTCTAAAGAGATATAGTCCATTATGCTTTAGAGGGAAACCTTATTAATGTATTCCCATAAAATATAATTTTCTCGACTTTACGGCCAAATATATTCCTATAAATGAAAAAGAGAAAACTATGACTTAAAATAGAAGGTATTCTTAAATTAGATCTAATTCTTCAATATTCTTAAATGTTATTAGGACTTGAAAAAAACTATGTACTCATGTCTGGCTCAGTTATAATATTTTAAGCAGGAAACCTGTTTACTTCTCTTTCCTTTCCTATTTTTTTTCGTGTGCGTGTGTTTTGAATTCTTTTGAATATATCATCCCATAAATTAATTTTTATACTGTTTTTTACTCTTTCTTGCTTATTTGACTCTTCTTTCTGCTGTTATCAAAAGTTTTTTTTTTTTTTTTTCAAACCAATGTCCAAAAACTTGGCCGGGTTGGTTGAACTTGAAAAAGCAGTAAAGCAGGATTTCATGCCAAGATTTAGCTTATGAAGTTTAGTCTCCACTCTTTTTCTTTCATTGTTGTCAAAAGTTAGTGCAGATTTCAAATTTTCTTTCTTGGTAAATGTTTCTTTTCATTTGAAAATTGTGTTTAATTAAAGTTAACACAAGGCATTGTGATTGTTGTTAGCAATGGATGGGGGGTTTATGCATCCTTGGTTATATTTGTTTTGCAAACATGTACACACACACACAAAATGCATCCATGTAGCGTAAGTTTATCAATTACATGACTACACTTACATTTTTCTACCAGTCATAAAAGTCTCCGACTTTTTTCAGAAAATCTGAAAAAATCGGCGACTTGCAGTAATCCTGACTACATTGCCGATTAATCGGTCAAGTTGGCGACTCGGTCAATTAATCAGTGATGTTTGTGATTTTGTTCGATCTTTGTTCTTATTTTTGCCTATTTTGTTCATCAAAATCATTATTTTTAACTTGAAATACGTTATGATGTATTTTGTAAATTTTTAAATATTTTTTGAAATTTTTTTTATTTTCCTCGATTTTTTCCGACTTTGATTGATTTTTGCTGATTTTTCCCGACTTAGACCCTTGCCGATTTATTTCCAGCTCCCCCATGTTTGTGACTATGTTTTCTACTAGTCAAGTTTGTTTTATTAAATTAAACTCCCGAATTTGTATGAAGGTGGTTTGTTGGCTTGGGATTTGTTGATAATTAGTGCTGATGAATCAAATGCCCCCAAGTAAATAAGTCTAAACACCATTGTATTTTGTGTAGGATGGAATATTAAGTGGATTTTGTTCTTTTATAGGAGCCAAACGGTTGATCAGTCACCTTCATGCAAATGGTATACCAATTTGTGTGGCAACAGGGTAATGCTTGATCCTTCTTTAATTTCTTTTTTGTTATGCAAACCTATTTCTTCCGTTACGAAGAGAATTGAGCTGTATCCGAAATCCAATGTAATATAAATTTGCTACATTCTGGATGTAGAAATTTATAGTTTTATAACTTATTAGAAAAATAATTGGCAGCAGTTATAACTTACTAGAAAATATTTGGCAGTTCACACCGGCGACATTTTGAATTGAAAACAGAAAAACACGGTGAAGTTTTTTCTTTGATGCATCATGTGGTTGTTGGTGATGATCCGGAAGTTAGAAAAGGGAAACCATCTCCAGACATATTTCTTGCCGCTGCCAAAAGATTTGAGGTATTGCTGGTCCTTGAGTGTTGCTTGATTGAAATTTGCAATCAGTACTTTTCTTTGTAAATTAAAAGATGTTCATTGCTTGGGGAGTTCTCCACAATTTATTTCTGAGGTTCATTATACACACACACACACACACACACACACATGAGAATTGGGGAAATGCATCCGGACGGAGCCCTGGAGGGCTACACCCGGATGCCAAGTCACATGCCAGGGGGCATGATCAACCCAAAACAACACCCGCTTTGGGTTGATCAGTCATGGGACATGTTATTTAAAAAATAAATAAATTAACCTTTTGACTTTTTAGTCTTTTGTTTGATGGGTCAAAGATAAGGTAACGCCCAACCAACTTGGTGCATTGATTTTATGCGTCTTTGATCACATCTTCAATGGTGGTTATGCATTGAATCATGCCCAAATTTTTTGGGTTGTACCTGATCAATCTTGTCTAAGTGGCCGTGGTGCCCGACCCTTGTGATGGGTGCCACATTGTACCTAGCTGACATGGATGCAGCCCTCGGGGCTACGTTCAAACATCATGACCAATGATTTTGTTGCTGAACTGCTTGTGATGAATTGGATTTAGGATAGATTTGTGGATCCTGGAAAGATTCTTGTGTTTGAAGATGCGCCATCAGGAGTTGCTGCAGCCAAGAATGCTGGAATGTAAGTATATTTTTAATCAGAATATTGGGTTTCATTTTTAGCAGTCTATGGACGATATCAAATTACTTTTTTCTTTTTCTTTTTGCTCATTTGGCTTTTAGTTTGGTGAGAGTAATGCAATATAGTTGTTGTTACCGAGTTCCAGTCAAATTTCAATGGAATTTATATATGGTATCATGTAAAGTGATAGAAAATCATTTAGTCCCACAATATTAGGAACAAGTACATAAGAGGACCTTTGGGAGTAGCCCCAATAGAAGAGAAAATTAAACAAATGTCGATTGAGATGGTTTGGACTTTTGACATATCCAACGAAGACCTGAAATAGCCTCTGTATAAAGAATTGGAACAATAGAGGCATAAATACTTGGAGAAAAGTATTAGAAAATGGCGCGGAAGATTGTGGACTAGAGTTTAGTCTTGAGCAGAATGGAGCAAACAAATAAGACTCACAAAGCCGACCCTAATAGATGGGACACAACGATGAGGATAGTAATGCAAAGTGGTAGAGTTTGCCCATACTAGGTGACTAAGTGACGAAGTGACTGACTATAGATGGGATTTTGTCTGAATCTAATGTACTTGAATAGCAATTAGGTAATTTGAAAGGAAGGTATCAAAACTTTGATATGTATATGTGAGAAAATGGTTGAATGTTTTATCAACTTCGCCTAAATGACCTCACCATGGGATTAACTTCCAAATATCAACGCTATTGATGTACTTGGAAGTTAACTTAGAGGGTTTTTTCCTTTTGAAATAATTTCCACAATATGTGATTAAAATTCTCTTATATATATATATATATATATTATAGGAGCAACTATACACTTTAAATGTATAACATGTGATTAATATGCTCTTTTATATTTATGACGATGATTCTATTGCTTGAGTGATGGGATACATCCTGACTACTTCAGTTGAAATTGGTTTTAGCACCCACCTTTTGACTTTTCAATAGGTGATGTGTTGGCGTGGGTTTATAGGCAACATTTTGTGCACTGGAGTGCACATCTGTTATTGTACACATAAATCTGTCACCTAGACACGTATAGCAATCATTTGAAATGGTTGACCATTGAAGTACCGGTGTACTCATCTGATTAGATTAAACTTGAGTACAATTGCACTTTGTTGATCTACCATTTCGAGTGGTTGCTAATGCTGATCGATTTTTGTGTATGGTAACAGCTATACACGTGGATAACATGTTCCCTCATTTATATAGAGACAAGCTAAAGTCCAATGTACCATGGGATATTAGCGTATCCACAATCTCATTTTTGCATAGAAGTCTCTTAAAAAGTAATTTTTTTGTCCTTCACCTGAAAAGCAAGCGAGGAAAAGGTTGGTAGGGAATTCTTTGTAAATAAGAAATAATGTCGTTGTAGTATTTACAAAAATCCCATTTCCACATTATTTAGCTAAAGAAAAAAAGGCCAAAAATTTCCTTTAGAGGATGCTTTTATTGAAAAAAAATTCGAGTTGTGGAGCATGCTATCATTCCACACTCACATTGGACATTAGTCTCTCTCTCTCTCTCTCTCTCTCTCTCTCTATATATATATATATATATATATATATATATATATATATATATATATATATATATATATATATAAAAGAAAAGAACTCCTAGACTCCTTTCCTAGGGTCAACCCACAGGGAATGGTGCCCTGTGGCACCTCACTCCCCATGTGGCACCCTTTACCCCAGGGTTCACCTTTCCTTTCAAGGTTTTGGAAAAAGAAACTAAAAATTATGTCGGGGCGATCAACGGTAATGATAATGAATAGTGAATTTTTTGGTTTCTCCATTCGGTGGCGGCTGTTGCGACGACAGCGAAGATGATTTTAGAAGCTGCAATTACTTGAGATTAAAGTATAAGAGTAAACTCAAAAGATGAATATTTTGAAATACATGTTAAAGGAGACTTGGAAGTTGAATTTCTAGAGGCTTAAGTTACCTGTAGAACATCTCCGATATAGATATATGTGGTGGTTATAGCTACAAATTCCCAAACTCGAATGACTTCTGTCACCTGAATCTGAGAAAGGTAATTATTGGTGTACTTGAGTCTCCAGAATATGAGGCTGTAAACTTCAAATTTATACGTTTGAGTTGTATGCATTTATAAGTTCTCTCAACGATTATGTAGAAAGATCCAATATTACTGTTTCAATTAATTTTGTTGTTTCTATTAAGCAATATTTTGCTATGAAATGGCTCTAGCCTATTTGCATATTATACCTTATGATGATTTGAAGCTTTTATAAGGATGACAAATTGACAATAAGCCAATGACTGGCACCTTTGGTAGATTTAGAAAGGTACCCCAGAGAACTTAGTTTACTCGCTTTTCTAATCGAACAGCTGAAGAGGTTCATTTATTCTACAAAGTACAAATATGCCACCTTGACGAATTGGGTGCATAATAATATTTCTTAATTCTCATTTTACTTCTAATGTTGGGTTGCTATCTTGGTCCCTTGATGTGCATATGTGGATTGGTGTGGGCACACAGGAACGTTGCAGGCCCCATTGCTTGATTGTGTGGGCACGAGTTTGTATGTGTGGGTAAGGTCGTGGGCGGTGTAGTGTCCATATTGCTAGGCCATGTAAGCTAGCAGCAAGGCCAAGTAGTTTAGAATGAGGCCCATGTGCGGCCAGTTGTGGGACCACACGAGCCTGTCACGGGACAGATGAGGTACGCCTTCAAGCCATGAAGACCTTGACAAGAGTTTTATGAGGATGGTGTATGGGGCCAAGAGGGCCTACCAACATGGCCATGAACGCCAACGGTTGGGCATAGGGGGCACTGTTTTGGACTACGGGAGAAGTATGTCTAACCAATTCCTTTTGAGGTTCTCCACTACTTTTCACACTTTTCAATTATTGTTTTTTGTCCTTTATGTTTAGAAACCTGGTACCTATAACTTGATTCTATTGAGCCAATGTCTAGCCCAGGTGTTCTGCGAGGTGTGTGTGTGTGCGTAGTGTAGGCTTGGCTGTGCTGTAGGGTGCTTCTTAGAGTCCCCTTGTTTCTTTGGTGCAGGGAAAGACAAGTTGCCTCAAACAGTTGAGTGAAAGGGAAGGCTGACCCAATGTTAACCAGTTCGTTGGTTCACTTGGTTCGGGTTCACATTCCCCGTACAACATCTTTTGAATCCTTTACCAATTGGTGAACCGCCTGCTTTGCTCAGATGCAGCAAACCAAACCCTGAGCCGGTTTACTGGGAGGTTCAGGGAATTAGGTAACCCTCCTGACCTAAGTGTGTCATGTGCGCACGCGCGCACACACATGCACTCTGTTTTTTTATTAAACATAACCAATTTTTATTAATAAAGGACAAAAAGTACAACAACAAAAGCAAACTAATGAAATCTAAAACTAGGAAGGCCCATTTTATCCATTGTGAAAGCTTCCTTCGCTGCAGCCGGCATATGCCGAATTTCTTTGTAAATGGAAGAAGAACCAGAAGAAAACAACGGAGTGAGCTAGCGAATCAGCTAAGGCATTCCCTTCTCTAAATGTGTGGCTTGCGGACAATTTGATACCTTGAAGGAGGACTGAATATCTTAACCAAGGGGATAAGGCCCAAGAGTACCTACACCCATTTTGAGATTTGACTAACAGAGCAGAATCTGTTTCTATTACTAGCCAAGGTATATAACCCGGGTTTGGTATCGGGTATCGGTCCATGGAGGACCGATACGTATTGGGCGATACTGATTTTATTTTATTTATTTTTTAAATCAAGGGGGTATTGGCCGATACCCGATAGATAACCATATACTGATACGACCCCGATTTGGTATCGTGGTGGTATCGGTATTGGCCGAGTTTTGAAACCATGTTACCAACTCCTTGCACTGACTTGGCATGATCTTTACCCCCCTAATAAAGCTCAAGTTTTAGCTGCGTTGTTGGTCTGGGCTGAAAAAACTCCGAAACGCAATGATCAGATTACCTTCAAAGTCGTGGTAGGCACCTCCCCTGCACTCTCACAGTTATTGGCTCGGCTTGAGTCACCAGTATTCAGTTTCCAGCTTTCTTCATGAGGCTTACCCATCTAATTTGAGTGATTTTCGAGCTGGTAACCAAAGCTTCAGTAAATATTGAGACATTCCACACACACACACACACTCTCTCTCTCTCTCTCTCTCACCCACTCACTTTTGTATGATTTTGCACTCATCTAAATACAGATGTAGTGACCTCCACATATACAAATATATGTGGCTAAATGAGCTAGGTATTAAAAAAAGAAACATAGTGCAGTTATATAAAGTGACTATTGTGTGCAGGGACAGATAAAATTTTTCTTTATCGATTATTTGTTTGTCGTTTCCTCACTCAAATAATACTCACTTTTTGTACTAAATTTTATTCTGTTGTATGATGTTAATTTCGTTGAGCTGCCTATGCTGCATTAAACTGATTTACTTATAGTTTGGTTATTGTTGACCTATGAAAACTATGCACTCTCCCACATCTACTCAAAAGGCAAATAACTTCTACTATGGTATGAAGCTTTAGTAACGGTCATGACACTTCTTTTTAAGAAATGAAAAATGCCATATGAGACATGCTTGCAGATCCACACATAGGATCAACGACCACTTACCTGTAGGCTTAGGTTTGTTTAATTTGGCTGCAAATATGTATTAAATAATTATAAAGCAACAGTATCATGGTAAATCACTGGACGTACGGTGCTTAAACTTTTTTTTTTTTGTTTTGATAACAAGGGTTTCCAGGCACTTAGTGCACCTGACTTATCCTAGGGGCATGTGCACCTCCAAGTTAGCACATGCTGGGTCAGCACAGGACATAAATCCCTAGGGTGGCCTCAAGGGGGGGGATTTGAACTCAGATCTCCCGCTTCCTGAGGTGGGTACCTGGTCATCATGGAGTTATGTTATGAAATTAATTTTTTTCCCAATAGCATTATGGTCTGTGATTTGCTAGTACATATTAATTGGAGTTCTATTTTTACAAAATACGATACTACTAAATGCATTAAAACAATGACATTCTACTCTTGTTTGATCAGATTAGAAATTGTTTTGGAAATAACCATATCAACCTTGCTTACTTACATGAAATACTGGTATCTTCATAATAGCCAAAACAACTGAATTTTCTTTACTTTTGAATACCTCGTTAACTATTTTTCGTCATTTTCCTCTCTTCGAAAACTGAACCTCTGACAAGACATGATTTACAGGTCAGTGGTTATGGTCCCAGATTCAAGGTTGGATAGTTCTTTTCACGTGGATGCGGACCAGGTTCTAAGTTCCTTATTGGATTTCAATCCAAGCAACTGGGGGTTGCCTCCATTCCAAAATCCAGAGAGCTGAACTTACGAAACGCTTCTTTCTACAGCAGCTATCTTTGGTAGGTTTACTTGCTGTTGCTAAAATTGAAGTGGAGATTAGGTTCGATAGCTTGATTTCCGTGAACAGACTGGCAGAATTTTTTTTTTTTTTTTTAAATTATTATAAAGCTGATCCCAAATAGATTGGATAAGGCGATGATAATGATGTTAATCTTATTATTTATTTTTAAAAAATAATTTTCTACCATTGATACCAATGCTAAGTTGTTTCTTCAATTTCTGTAGTACCTATTTCTTTGTAAGCTTTACTGTCAGATAGATGAAAAAAATGGAGGAATAACTTCTCCTTCCCCTGCTCCAAAACGAAAAAAAAACTTCTCCTTCCCAAGGTGAAGGCTATGGGTACCTTTGACTGCAAGCAACGACACATTTATACCCCTTTTCAAGTCCCGTTGACCGTGATTGGTTGTTTGATAGCGATTTCAATAGAGCGATTCCTCCATTCTCAAAGTACGCTTACACAAAAATCAGTACGAGCCCACTGGCTCTTACTCTTTGTAACGTCGATTACACATAAAATGGCAAAACACATTGCTGCATTTCCAGCATTCAACAGTTAAGAGCATACATTTTCCTACAAAGATTCAAGTGATAGCGAAGAGGCACCAAAATCAAGTACTTAGGAGTGAAGCCTGGCCTGTAAGTAAACAAACTGGGTCTGAACCTTGTCGAACCATTTTTGACCAAAAGTAGCCTGAACCACTACACTCATGACCGGCCTACCCTGCAGGACATTGTTTTCTGTGACAAATTTTGGACTCAATCCAGGCCTGACCTGAACTAGGTTCAGCCTGAGTTGGATCCAATTCTTAAACGAGTTGGCAATAGGTCACTCCCAATCTGACACCACACATTTACACCCGTACATCTCAAATGGGATCAGTTTGTGAGGTAGGGGTGTCAACGGGTCGGGTTTGGGCCACAAATTTGGCTGCCCCAAGGGGTCAAGGGTTATGCCCGACACGTCTCTACCCAATGAGGTTATGGGCAAGTTTGATCCCTCGTAAGGCCCTCATGTTATTTCTTTAGAGGCCTTCTCACGTGCTGTTGACCTTGAATGTTTGTTTGATGTGTTTTTAAAGAATTGCGTTTAACCACTAACCACTTTTTGTGTTACGCTTACATGAAATGGAGTACAAGACATTGGCCCGATACGAGCCCGGCCCAATAATGAATTGGACCTAAAAGCTTCATCCTGAATCTGAATTGGTATAAATGGGGCTGATATGGCAGGCTTTGCCTGTGATTTAACTACGAAAATAAAAACCTTATCACTAGCCCAAAATTAATTGGGCCTAAATTTGGCTACAATCCAACCCATCCTGGCAGAGAAAGGGGCAATGGATCCCTACCATAGATGCCTTGACCAAGAGCCCAGAGGGACAGCCCAATCCCTAGAGATGGGATGGGACTAGGAGTTCATCGGAGTCCCTACCCCAAACCGTAAAAACTAAGAAAGGAGGTTCAGGGCCCTCTTTGGATAGAGGGAATACATGATTAAAAGTGGTATGGTAAAACTTTTTACCATGGATTCAAATGTGTGGGTATTTTTAAGGGTGGTAATGTAAATGTATTACCCCTATTTACCACAAAACACTAAAATATATTACAATTTCTCCCCCTCGCGAATAGGGGAGAAATGTCGTATTCGTACATATTACTGTATATTCCTACAAGTTAGGAATATGTGGTAAAAACATGGTAAATAATCAATAACTTAATCACGTTTTACCATATTCTATCCAAACATACCCTAAGGGTTTGCTTGGCAATTTTCCAGAAAACAAAGGAAATGGATTTATAGATCTAATGAATTCCAGCGCTTTGGGAATTCATAAGAATTTCTTATTTTTTGGTGTTTGGATTGAGTAATTACACATAGAAAATAGAAAATAAATACCATCGATGACGTACATCTCACACACTCAATAAATCCAACTTTCTATTGTGAGGAGATCACGTGAGAGAGAAAAATTAGGGGAAAGAGAGAGATTAAGAGAGAGAATTTAGGAGAGAGAGAGACAGGAGAGAGGAGAGAGACAGGAGAGACGAGAGAGAGATAGAGATAGAGAGATTGGTGAGAGAGAGATCGGGTAGAGAGAGGAGAGAGAGAGAGAGATTGTTGAGAGAGAGATTGTTGAGAGAGAGTGTGTGTGTGTTCTTACCCAATAAAAAGAGGAGAGGGAGGTAAATATTTCCTATGAAATCCTCCTATTTTAGAGGGATTTGTCATTTTCCAATAAAAAATTTTCTATTATTTCTAGTGGCACAACTTTTTTACCAAACATAAGAAATTAACATATTTCCTTTTTTGTTCAATGATTTGTTTTCCTTTCCCCCCTATCCAAACAAACCCTAAAAGAAATAGATGGTATATAGTAATAGGCTCGTTCTTATTATGAATACGAGACACTATTTTTTCAGAAAGTTTATCGCTAAGTTTTAGTCAGAAGCAATTTGATATTGATGACAATTTTTGTCTACCCTTTTTTCTTCTAAATCAGGGCTATTACTCACTCCCTAAGGCCCCCCGTTTGGCAATCTATCTTTGAAAAACACTTTCTTAAAAGAAAAAATGTTGGATGAAAATGACATTTCACCACTAGACATGACCACCTTTAGCTGAAATGGTATTGTGTTCAAAGCTCCCTCATATTACTTCTCATATAACACCAATTTTAATGTGATATACCTTAGTGAGAAGCAGTTTTTGAGAAGCGGCACACAAAACACCTCTTTACAATACTAGAGAAGTGATTTTTTATAGAGGTTTGCAATGAAGTCTTTGCGAGCCCAAAATATGCGATAAAAATCAAGTAGGTAGAGCGCAGCAATTCGCATGCACCTAGACAAGAAATATAATTTAATTCAAAGTAGTCAAAGGTATTTAAAATGAATGGCTATTTCTAAAGCGCGTTCAATTCACCCTAATGTGGCAGTTTCTCGTGCAAAAGCCCTTTCTTCATCCTTCAATTCGCCATAAAGCACCCTCATAAAAGAAATATCATTCTTATAGACAATTTTTTTTATATTCTTTTTCAAACTTACAAAGTCTAGCTTCAAAATATATAAACTGCAAGTAGTTTTTTCAAGTTCCAACAATTGAAAAAATAGATTGTTTATTTGCTCTCTTGAAAGTTGCATCCTATTAAAGTGAATACTGAATAGCGTTGCATAAAGTGAATTTAGGTTCAAATATTAAGGGGAACTTAATACCTATTTTGCACCAAAATCATACCATTTTACAAGTTTAAAAGATAGCAAAGGGGAGTAGGAAATAAGAATGTAGGATGATCCGTGGGCCTAATCGCCTTTTACATGCTCGTGACATGGTTAACCCAAAAAACTCCCGTTTTGGGTTAATTAGTCACAAGACATGTGATATATATATATATATATATTTTTTTTTTGCCCTCCGTTTGATGGGTTAAAAATAAGCTAAGTGTTACGGGATCACTCTTCCAGCAGTGTCAGTCCGTACGAAATCTAACGCTCGATGCGCTAAGCCAGTTTATCTCTGATACTAATAGTCGATGGAGCGTCCTTCGACGCGCCATTAACTTGCGCGATGCCTTACTGGCGCATGCAATGAGGCCAACCAATCTCTTTCATCAGCTCTGATACTACCGACCTAGAGGACGGGAAATTCTTCCTCGTGGTTACCTCTGGTTTGCGACCTATCACCTAATATATCGTGCCCCTTACAACATGCTCGTTTGCACCAATGTGCTTCGTGCTTAACTGAGTCCCACACAGCCTACCTTCGTATGCGTTTCGAATTACTAGCACACTTCATACTTGGCCCACATGCTGTCTTGCTCAACCGAGTCCCACGCAGCCTACCTTCGTGTATATTCCGAATTACTAGCACACTTCATACTTAGCCCACATGCTGTCGTGCTCAACTGAGTCCCACGCAGTGCTCAAGTGTTCTCGCGAGGTTGTCCAGTAGTATGCGTCACGACCCGTAGTCCGGGACTATACTTCAACCTCACCTTGGATGCCATACGACATCGCTGCGTCGATGTCCTAGGCCCACCCTTTCAGGCTTAGAGGACACTTGTGCCCCCTTTGGCAATACAAGGTCCCGTGTGTTGGAGAATAGCTCTACAATTCCTTTCTCCCATATAAGGGTAAAACAGTAATTCAGTCAAAATAGCAGAAGAACCTCAAACTCCTTGGTTTGACATATTTTACTGTTTACACATTAATGCCCCGGATCACTAGCCCACTTGGCCATGTCGTGTCTGTGTCACGACCCCCATGCGACTGTGTCGCGTTCTTGCAACGTGACCATGTTGCAAGGCCCTCTTGGCCCCATGATACGTGCCCCAGGCACGAAGTTGCCACTACCTGTACGCGAAGTACAAGCGGCTCGAGTGGCGCTACGGATGGCCCAGATAGCCATGTTGCATACCTCCGTCACATAAGAATTTTTTTTTTTGAAACATTGATTTTTCCCAACTTTGACCACATTTTTAACGGTGGAAAAAATCATAAGAATAATTTTTTTTTGAATGGGACCTAATAGACCTCGCCTAAGTTGTCATAAAACCCAATTCTCGTGATGAACGCCACATAATGGCCGACTAGCAATAGGTGTAGAAATATCTCTACACCCAAGCGCATAGTCCCGGACTCTTAAATGATATATGTGTATGGTATCATAACACACTTTTCAAAAAATTGTCATATGTCCAAAATGAGTGATCCTTTCTCACTTTATTTAGGTGAATTGGTTAGATACCATATACTAACTTCAAAATAAATGCATGAGTAACGTGGCCCAGACGGCCCGACCATTGAAAAGACAAACTCCCAAGCCGTTCGCCGACCGCACCGCATTCGGTCCACAGATTACCACATAAGCTAACCCTTCTTCTACGCATCTCATCTCCACCTCCCAAAAAAAATCATTTAAATTTTTTTAAAAATCAATATCACCAGTAACCCAGGCAGGTTTTGTGCAAGTTAATCAGCCCGCATAGACTTTGATTATACAAGACCTGCCTGTCGTATGCAAGCTTTATACATGGAGTATTTGATATGAGCAACATCAGCTCATTAGGTTTCATGAGAACCATTCAATTTAGATCACGTGGCATACATTTTGAACAACCCAAATAATCTAGCTACTAGCTCATATTGGCAGCCATGGTGGGCCTAATAGTAGTCACGGGAGGATTTTAACCGTCCAATCTTTCCAATATGATCGGTTGTAGCAAAAGTAACCTACCAAAGGTTGGCGCAGTTAGGAGAAGACTTTGGTTTGTTACCAACAAGTCATAGAATTGAGTGTTAGCATCTTCCTTTTGTGATAACTGAATGCGCTATATGTCGTGTAAATTGTAAAATACTTGTTACAATGGAAAAGAAGGCATCCCTTAGAGATTAGTCGGGCCTAATATCGATTATTTTCTAAACTGTGTAGACACACAACACAAATCTTGTGTGCCGACAATATCGGTAGCTCTAATTGAATCAGACCATAAATATTTGTCCTCATCCCGATATTCCGCGCGACTTGGAGCCACCTAACAATGTTTTTGTGGAACGGTCAAAGGAGTCCCTCTTCCAACTCACCCTACGAGTAATGAAGTACTCCTCAATCAAGAGAGAAAACACTCTTTTGGCTTGAAAGCAAACCCCCCCCCTCTCTCTCTCTCTCTCTCTCTCTCTCCCTTCTTATTTCTTAGTTCTTACATGCACACATACATACGCATCAGAGAGAGAGAGAGAGAGAGAGAGCATGGAAACTATGAACGAGTTTGAATCTCAAGCAGAAGCTTTTACGATGAATTGGCATACAAAGATCCGGGACGCAATCGCAACCGTCCATCCTTCCTTGTCATCTTTTCGTCATCATCATACCCTCCTCGGTTTATCTGCTCTCAACGGTGATCTGACGCCCGCCGTAGTCCCTCCCGTGACTGTAGTTCTTGAGGGCCGTTCGATCTGCCAGCGCGTCTGCCTACACAAACACGCAAGCTACAACAGCCTAGCCCGAGCGTTGCGTCAGATGTTCGTCGACGTCGGAGATGTTTCCAAATTGTCGTCGGGAAGTTATCTCGAACTAGATCTCTCTACCGCCGTTCCTGGCCATTTGATAGCCTACGAAGACCTCGAAGATGACCTCCTCCTCGCCGGCGACCTTGATTGGAAGTGGGTCGGATTTGAAAAATTAAAATGAACAGACGGAAACAACATACCATTCAACCGATACTTACGTGGCATGATATAAGTTGCGCCATATTAGTGGCTGCCCCGATCTGCATTGGTGGCCCCTACTGCGCTTGCATTCTGCCACATCAGTAATCCGTTGAATGATCTGTTATTTCCGGTCCGCCCTATAACGTTGTCTCTAATATTTTCTCTTAACTTATTTTTTCTTGCTGTATTTTAAATTTTATTTGTATTAATAAGTTTTTTTTTTTTTTTTTTTTCATTTTATTACAAACGTGTGCAGGCATTTCGTTCGTGTGGTTAAGAGAATCAGAATAATTCCGATAAAGGTTTATCGGGGACACTAAATAGTCTGTAGACTTGGGCATGCATTTCACACCGTTAACAGTGAAGACTCTCCGATCCGTGAGAGTTTAAGAGCCTCAATTTCCGTGAGCTTTATGCTTCAGCCGTATCAAGCCAACTATATTACAGTGCACCCTCTTCGATCTAGTGGTACGCTCTCTTCGGCAATTCAAATGTTGAAAGAACAAAATGGTGCACCATCAAGTCCACGGTGCATAGGGCCATCACAGATCTACTATTTTTAGCTTCCATTTAGAAGTTGAATAAATGGAAAAAGAGGCTTAAGAGTAGTTGAATGTTCTCTATTTTTTATTATGTTTTAGTGCTGCGTTTGTAATATGAAGTTATGAATGAAGCTAATGAAATTTTTAAGAGAATAATTTTTCACTTTTATTATTTATTTTTTCGGTGCTTTTAACAGTTTGTCTAACGCTGTGTTGAATTGCTCTTGGGAGCCAAAGAGTGGCCCACTTAAATGAGCAGGTTAAAATTGCTCTTTTAAATAGAACCAAGTTCAGCTCTTTAACCCTTCGAAAGAGCTAAGAGCACTTAAAAGTTACAACCAAACACAATCTCATATTAAAGTGTTTTGTACAAGAGCAGAGAGCTACACTTTGCCTCCAAAAAGTAATCCCAAACACAACCTAAGGCTCAGAGATTTTCGTGGCTGATTAATGAAAGGGTGGTATATGATTTCACCAGTGTGACCAAATACTCAGCCCCTTCGACATTTTAATCACGTTATTTTTCAGTGGATGATTGAGTATTTTCAACATGCCAATAATTTAATTTTAGATGGTGTTTGACTCTATTGAACTTCAAAGTGGAGATTGAGCTTTACACACATCCTAACAAGTGACCGGACTACTAAAAGCATTGGATGAGATTCTCTAACGCTCCAATTGGATAGGGTAAAGATTTTTCCTTCTCAACTTGAGTTTTACGTGCTTAAACGGTTGACTGCTTGAAATGAGACGAGGAGAAAGTTTTTAGTCTCACTATTTTACCAACTATTAGACGGGCAGATTTTAATTTCACGACACATATTCCAAAAAATGAATATGATCATGGGTGTAATGAAACATGGATTTTATATCACTTTTTGGGATGTGTGCCATAAAGAATAAAAATGTGTTTGTTTCTTGGTATGATCACACCTTAAGATCTATTATGCCAAAGATTAGGACGAAGAAAAATGATCTACATCATTTGATTCAAACCAAGGTATTAAAATCGGTATCAGTCCCTTTCAAAAAAGAAAGAAAAAAAAATCGGTATCGGTCTCAAGTATCGGTTTGCCCAAGGTTGATACAAATCGGCCGATACCGATACGTATCGGCCATTTTAAAAAAATGATAATAATAAGTCTTCGTCGAAACCGAGACGTCACTACAAAAAATAAGATTATTAGCGGCAGCTTTTTGCAGTAAAAAACTGTCGCTATTAATAAAAAAACTATTAAGACTATTAGTGGCAAGGGTATTAATAGCAGTTTTATTGTTAATAGCGCCAATTTATGGCTGCCGCTAATGATCTTATTTTTTGTAGTGCATATAAGCTGAAATCCGATACGTATGGGTGATTATGATACATATTGGACCAATACGTATAGTTATCGGCCGATTTTTTATACCTTGACTCAAAGCATGCAATGATTTAAGCACTTGAAATGCCTCTTGAGACCTTGACTCAAAGCATGCAATGATTTAAGAGCATGCAATGATTTAAGCACTTGAAATGCCTCTTGAGAAGGAAGAATCTTGGGACCTACCCAAATGATTAACTTTTGCATATTAATCAAGGAAGAAGAGTGCTTTCATCTCTATACCTCATATATAAAATGTGAACATAAATTTTAATTTTTTCGTTGCATAGGTAGTATGGTCTGATTTTTCTTTCAATTATACCCTTGATTTTTTTTTTTTAAATGACAACATAACAACAGTAGGTATGACTACTTTGAATGGCTAGGGTTCCTTTATTTTCAATCCAAATTTTCTCCTTCTCAATCCGAGTTTCACATGCTTAAACTATGACTATTTTGAATCAGATGATGGAGATCAATTTTCATCTCAATTTTCTTTATAACATATATTGAGATTATTACCATCAGACGATCATATTTGAATCCACAAGGAACACATCTCGAAAAGTGATCGGAAAATCACTCATCATGTATGCCATAATCATTTTTTTTTTTAATCTTTGCCACGTGGAATCAAAATTTGGTTGTTTGATGGTAGGCCTATAATCTCAAGACCTATCACGTCGAAGTTTGGGATGAAAAATCTCTCCATCATCTAATTCAAAGCAATCAACAGCTTAAAGTACATGAAACTCGAGTTAAAAAGAGAGAATCTTTGGCTGTTAATAAAGGTACCTAAAGGATGTAATTGCCGCATTGACAACGATGCATTTATGACAGGGGAACCTTCATTTGCTGTATTTAAATTAGTAGAAGAATCTTTGGTTGTAAATAAAGGTACTTGCAAAGGATATATATTGACCAAACAATGTTTATATGGAGGACATATTTTATGCAGACAAATTATAGGCGACGGATGTGGCGTGATGCAATTGGCTGCATGTGTGGTGGGGTTCAATTGATGCAATTTGGTGGAATCAGTCAAGTTGCGCCACGTCAGTCGCCTGCACTTTGTCCTCAACAAATCTGCCATCTGTTTATAATTTTTCATATTGACCATTCTCGTTGAAAATAATCCATTTATTGACAAAGGAACCTTTATTTGAGTTAATCAAATATTTGAGGGCACCTACGTTGAAAATTATTGGCTACTTTGAATCAGACGATAGAGAGCTTATTTCGTCCTAATCTTTCACAGGATAGATCGTGAGATCATGATTATATTATCAGATGGTCAATTTTTATTCCATGTGATGCATCCTAGAAAGCGAGTTGAAATTCACATTTGAGCGTAATGTGTTTTCACGGGACTTTTGTAGGATCTATATCACGTGTAGTCAAAATAGTTCGTCTCATGGTACATCCGCGATATCAAAGATTATTTGTGTCCAAGATTGTAACGAAAGCTATTTCCAACATCTCAACATACAGGTTTTAAGTGTAAGTGCCCTCAAAAAATTGGTAAATGCACATTTTTATTTACAAGCCATGATTTTTCCTTTGTAGTCTCAATTTTATCTGCTTGAATGGTTGATTGCTTTGACTAGAATGATGCAGATCGTTTTTTATCTTTTACACAATTTCTTTAGATTATAAATCTGCCATTAGACGATTGCCTGTTTTTAAAGAAAAAAAAGATAGATTGGATGATAAAGGGAAATTTGAACCCGACGTGAATCGAACACGCAACCTTCTGATCTGGAGTCAGACGCGCTACCATTGCGCCACGGATCCTCATCAATGCTTACAGGTGCAATATTATATATATATTAGATTTAACTATATATATATATATATATATATATATATATATATATATATATATATATATATATATATATATATATATATATATATATATATATTATTATTATTTTTTTTTCTGATGAAAGCATTTAACCATATTTTGCTATAAGTAACTCACCATCATTTGGCCTGAATTATTTATTTATTTGGTCGATTTTTGGATCGCTAAACCAACAAAAGTGGGACTTCCCAATTCCGAATCAAGTAATTGTGCCAAGTAGCCAGGGATTCTTTGGACGTCACCAATCTTCCGCCCCAATCTTACAATTAATTGCACGAAATCAGATGATAGAAAATATTTTATGCCTCAATCTTTTACACAAGTGATTTTGAGATCATGAGCATACTATCATACAATTAATTTTTTATTTTATATGACACATATTTTAAAAAATGACTCTAAAATAACAGGGCACACATCACACCCAAATATAATTTTATGGCTTTTTTCGGAATCTGTGCCACATGAATAAAAATTAACCTTAAAGCTCGTTTCTCAAAATCCCTTGTGGGGAAGCTTCTAACAACTCAAACAACTCCTACGAGTACACTCGAGTAAAGAGCAAGAAAGGTTCAGTTCAATACTGATAGTCAAGAGCATAGAAGGTAAGAGGCCAAAAGGTAATCTCCCTCATCTGATTTAAAGCAGACAATTATTTTTAACATAGATAGTCTAAGATTTTGTAAGTATTAATAAAGTTACCCTTAATATTAATTGAATAGATATTTTATTGAAGGGTCGAAGGGCAGGAGCAATGGCCTTTTTGGTATAAGTGCGTATTGCAGTTTGGGGATGCAAGCCTCCCACTGAAAAATCGATGGTTCTAATTGGATCAAGGCTGATTCAAAATTAAAAAAACCCAATCGATTATAGAATTAGAAAACTAAAAAACTTCAAAAAAATTAAACTGAACTGTACCAAACTATTTTTAACGATATTGGTTTGATTTCAATTTCAGAATTAAAAAAAAAAAACTGGATCGATTCATTTTAATTCTGTTTTGATGTAGGCCGAACCGAATCGAAAGCCAAAATTTTCAGCTTCATTTCGGTCACCCGAAACCAAGTATATATATCACAATCAGGAAAAACAACGGACGACCGAGATCTTGCATGATGGAAGGGCCATGTGTACGCACGTGCCATTACGAATGTAATCTTTGTAAGAGTGTTGACCACTCAAAACGCCCTAGAGCAGCTGTTATAATTGTAAATAAATTCCTTGGGAGGCGCTCTAGGACACCCTACTTCACACATGCACGTTGCTTTCAAAAGTATAAGGACCTTAATTTACTTTTGTCCAAAAGATCAAAATAGCGGTTCCATTTTCGAAGTCGGACATGATCAAAATAAAAAATTTGAATTGAAATTTTTGTCAAAAATTTTAATTTCAGACAAAAATATCCCCTCCATATATATTTTGACCGAAATTTCGAGTCAAATTTTCTTCTCATTGGGACCGAAACCGAAACATTTAGGCTGACTGAAATTTTGAACCAAGCTTCTGTCACAGATGTCTTTGTTTGGCAAAGTTGCTTCCCAAAATCATTTCTCAGCATCAAATATTGGGTGAAAATAATTTTTCACAAAATAGCCACCTCTTTCTATTAAAAGAAAAAAAAAATATTGGCCACCTCTAGGTGAAAATAGAGAATCAACTTAACTTAAGATTGTTTCTCTAAAAATAAATCATTTTAAATTATAAGTGGCTATGTCTATTAAAAAATACTTTTGTGAAGCAACTTTGCCAAACATAACAGGTACGATTACTTTGTTAAGCTACTACATTTTCATGAACTCTTGAAACCTTGGACGACTGCACTCATTCGCAAAATAACTTGTCATGTGGTACAGTGAACTCAAAAACAACACTTGTTTCAGGTTAATTATCCATGTGGCACGGTGAACCCATTTTCCCCTTTAATTATATTCCTTAAACCTCCATAACCGTAAATCGAAAGCTCTCTTTATGCCCATCTTTGTAGGTTGATTCCATTACACCATCCATCCCTCCACAATTGTTATCGGGCTAGAAATCGCTTAATTTGTACCCGATCTATCAATCGATTCGAAAGTCCTAGTAGGGAGCTACGACATCTCACATCGACCAATGAGTGAATGTCCAACCTAGAGGGTGCTAAAATTCTATCTCTATGATCGCAACTTCCACAATTCTAATGGACTCGCGTGTGAGCTTGGACTCTGAGCGAGCCTAATATAATTACTTAAGAAGAATTCTATAAAGCTCTAAAGTATCACTTTAATTTAAGTTTTTTCTCAATTAATTAGTTTAATTTCGACAATTATTATCTCATACTTATCTTAGGGTGATTATCCATTGGCAGTTAGTAATGTATATCCATGTGGTGAGATCCTCACCATCAAATTTGAGAAAATATTGTTTGCGATTGTGAATGGTTTGAAGCCTATAACATTCATGGGCATCCCTCCAATGGTATTACAATATTATTTGTCAGTGTTTGTGAAAGGGTTTTGATTTTGCCTTTGCTCCTGTGGAGTTGGACAATCCCATGGTCCCCCTTCAAAACTTGGAGATTGAGGCAGCCGGTGAAAATGGGTGGGATCTGAAGGATTCTTCATTCGTTTGTGATGCAGTCCCTCATTTCCCCTCCCTAACATGGTTTCAAATATCGGCCGATTCGGATCGGTTTTGGCCCAAACGATCCCAATCTTTGGGTTGGATTGTTTGTATATGGATATTGGACTTGGATCGATCGGATCACTCTGGATCGACTGATACCGAACGATATTTAGATCGGATCGCTGATCCATTGATCCCGAAAACGTATACACATAAAAATTATATTAAACTCTACACCGAATATAAATTACAAAATAAACAAAATAAGATAATTATATTAATTTTCGCCCAAAATAATCAAACCTTCTAAACTCTTAGCGTTTGCTGCTGGGTCTCTTCGGCTTCCTCTTGCATTGGGGCTATTCTTTGAAAGGTCTTCTTTGAATAGTTCAAACTTCTGCCTTTTTGGCCTTTGCTAACGAGGGAATGGTGAGGAGCTTCTCTCAATGATTTTTTCTGCATTATTTTTTTGTGTTTTGTGACCTTTTGTATACATTTTATATAATATTATATAATAATATATGGTGAGCATGATATGCAATGATTTTTTGCAGGAATATTTTTGCTCGTGTCTATATCAACCGTGTATATATATATATATATATATATATATATATATATATATATATATATATATATATATATATATATATATATATATATTATTTTTATATAAAAAAATGTTTAATTATTGTAATTTTGCCCTCAACCTTTTTCGGTGTTGAGATCGCCCGATCCGATCCGCCGATCCAGATCGATTTTAAGCTGATCGATCCAGTGATCGATACCAATATTTGAAACCTTGCACCCGAAAGCTCAAACAATCACAATTGTGGGGGAATTGAGGGGGTAAGGATAAATGGTGAGAGGATGGGAATTCAGTCTAATGAATCGAGTAGCAAGGAGGGTAGCTGAATCAGTGGCAAGAAGAAATATATTGTTCAATATATTGTTTCTGAAAAAAGAAATATTCTTATTTTGTTTTTTGTTTTTTGGTGAAAAGCAATGGATGTATACCTGTATGGTTTATAATTAATTTCGGGGGTCTGTGTGGTTCTTTTCAAGCTAACTTGTTTCAGTAGATTCATACATGAACTTGCAGGTGAGACTAAGAATTTGATTAGTTTATTGTGAGTGTTTTTTGCAAGTTCCTGTGTTTCTTTTTATAATCTTTCCATTTGAAACTAGCAACGCTTTCATTTTTCACTATTTACATGCTTCTCTGCAGTTGGCTAACACTGAAGAATACATTGATGGTCAGCTCAGTACTGGTAACCTTGGATAGATTCATATCCAGTAACTTCTAGTCCCCACAAAAATTTCTTTTTCCATCCCTGATCAAATATGTGATTCACGAATTGGGTCTTATTGTACGTGAGCCATTATCACTCACTAGTTTTAAACCTTACCTTGTGTGGCATCTGAATAAGAAGAAACCCTTGGAGGTTATAGTTTATAAGAAAAAGCTGGTATTAGGTACCCACCCTGAGTGGCATCTGTACCACACTTGTTTCGGTGCAAAAGGCATTTTCCAAGACCATAAATATTATGTTTTTTTGATAATGATATAAGGTCAATATTGCTAGATAATACAATAAAGGACCTGACCATCCTGACCGCCATTTAAACACCAAGCTGCTGTTTAAATGATCTTACACCCTTAACGATTTAAGATGTGGGTAAACTATACCATTAAAGTGATGGATCATACATTCGAGGGAAATGTGACCAAAAATCACACTCATCGGGTGATTTTAACTATCCGAGCTCCACACTATAATACCACGGTTGTTCTTATTTTCAATGGCTAATATTAAAGTTCATCAAAGGGGATGGTTTACATCCACTTATTGCATGAGACAAGTTACATTGATGGATTTGTTGAATAAGGTTTAATTCCAACCACCGATGTCAATCGATTGACGCAGAAAAGTCAATAGATTGACGGTTGACCGGTGTCAATCGATTGAGGTTGGGAAGTCAATTGATTGACTGTTGGGCGGATATAGATTCGTAAGTTTACTTTATGTGGCTAATTTCGGGAAGTTCACTTTAGCCAAGGTTTCCTAAGTTATTAGGAGATTATTATTGGAAGTGTTTTGAATACTTGCAACTCTTAGGAGATTTGAGAGTTACGTATCTGAAAGGAGCTTGGAGCTTATTGGTAGAAGAGTTTTTCTTCTCTAGGGATCTAGAGAGAGCTTGGTAAAAATTTCATGTGAGAAATCTATGAGAATACTTTGAGAGAAAAAGTATTGAAGAATAGCTTGGGGAATGAAGATCCGATTGAAGCCGTTCTTGTATCGGAATCGTGATTATATTCCGGTAGATCTCTTCTCTCTTATTTGAAGGACCGCGTCCTTGGTTTAACAACAGATTTGTTGTTGAAGATTGTGTTAGATCTTGATTGAGTTTGCAATAGAGAGAAGAGAGTGTGTGTGCTGTAAACATTCAATAAAAATAGTGCATATACTCCCGTGGACGTAGCCCTCGATTGGGTGAACCACGTAAATATTTGTGTTGTGCGTGTGATTAATTTTTACCCGAATCTTCTTATTTTTCGGCATTCATCGCGATAGGGAGTTTGTAGAGTGGGTAAAATTCCTAACAAGTGGTATCAGAGCGAGGTTTATGCTATAATGGCGATGAAGGTCTCGAATGCACGATTTGAGGTGGAGAAGTTTTCTGGGAAGAATAACTTCGCTTTGTAGCAAGTCAAGGTCACAGATCTCCTTGTCCAACAAGGCATTGATGATGCCCTACTTGGAAAAGAGATGGGGAAGAAGGCAGAGATGTTCGATGAAGAGTGGAACTATATTGATAAGAGGGCCGTAAGCACTATCCGATTGTGCTTGTCCGATGAAGTTCTGTATAACGTTCTTCACGAGAAGACAACCGTGGATCTGTGGAAGAAGATGAAATCTCTCTACATGAAAAAGTCGTTGTCTAACCGACTCTTCATGAAGAAGCAACTCTACACCCTTCGTATGAAGGTTGGTACTCGTATTCATGACCATTTAAATTCGTTTAATAAAATAGTTAGTGAACTATTGAATAATGAGGTGAAACTTAAAGAAGAAGATCTCGCACTTCTCTTGCTCACCTCATTGCCACCATCTTATGAGCACCTTGTTATCACATTAATTTATGGTAAAGATATTATTGCCGTCTAAGAAGTGACTGTTGCACTTCCTTTCGACGAATTGAGAAAACAGCCCGAATCTAACTCCAAAGGGATTAGTCTCTTAAGCGAAAGGGGTCGAAACCATGATCGCAAAAGAGATAAATTCAGAGGGGATAATAAATCAACGAGAGGAAACAGTAGGTCCAAATCTAGGGGTGACAGAAAGGATATTATCTATTACTTCTGTAAGCAATCTGGACATATTCGCAAATATTGCAAGCAGAGATTGAATAATAATAAGGGTGATGACGGGACTTCGCAACAGGCTAGGGTTGCTAAGTTAGATTCCGATGAAGACCTATTGTGTGCATTGTTAAGCTTGATGTGATTTTTAATTGTGATGTTTTACTCGCAAGCGCACGAATCAGATTGTATATAGTGGATGCGGAGTACGAGATCGTTCCCACGAGGACTATTTTGGATTATCTAAAAAGACGAGACAGTAATTTCAGAAATCTATCTAGGACTAACAGTACCTACTAATATTATGATTTAGACGGATTTGTGAGATTACAATTACTGACTACAAAATAAAATTCAATTGATAATTCAAAAATAATGGGAAAGATGAAGAAGATGAAGAAGATGAAGATACTAATTCCTCTCATCTTTGGTTTGTTCTTCCCATAATACAAATCTAAAGATTAAACTATGAGATATACCATTGAAAAGCATTTTTTGTAAAAGATGTATGATCAAAACCTGGATAGGTTCCACATTGCATCCCTGCAATCAGAACTTAATTTCAGATATGATTTCCATATATAGATCTGGGATTAAGGGCATGACTCGGCACACTTGATCTCAGATTATAAATAAAAATCATCCCCAAAGTGGGTAAAAAATTCTAACAATAATACCACCATAGATCTGAGATCAAGGGCATAACTCGGCACACTTGATTTCAGATTAGGGAGTAATTAAGATAAAATTACTATTACAGATCCAAGATCCAGGGCATGACTCGGCACACTCGATCCCAGATCGTAATCGTAAGTAGATCCACACGATAACAACAGAAAGATCATATAACAATGATTGAAATAAAATTACCATCACAGATCTGAGATCCAGGGCATGACTCGGCGCACTCGATCCCAGTTAATGGCGGGGATTTCATCCGTTTGCAATAGCACAACAACCATAAAAACAAATTCTCATATTTTATTAGAAGTACATCCCTCGGATGGAAATCATTAGATCCCCATCCCTAAGAAATTAGCCACACATGCTGTAATTAAATGACATAAACAAATAAGGAATGTAAAATAACATTAATCTAATCAATCAAAAATACCTCAACCTTCAATGAAAATTCTTTGATCTACGATGATCTTCAGAAACGAAATTAGAAATACTCTCTACTAATCTTTAAATTTAAAACATGAACCAACAGAACAAAAATAATAAATTGGATAAATGAATACTGAAAAGTTAAAGGAACAAAGCTCTAAAAAAAAAGGAATAAAAAACTCTCTATCTCTAGAACCTAATAATCCCCTTTCAAAACTCGTAGCTTCCTTTTTATATGGTCGAACAAACTCTATCCTTAATACCTCAATCGATTAAGAATTAAATCTCAATCGATTGACTCTTAAGTAGGGACAAAGTTGTCTTCTCCTGTCAATCGATTGACACTTAGTCCTCAATCGATTGACTTCTAAGGGACAAAGCAATTTCCGCCGCCCAACTTTGTATCAGACACTGCCTCGGTATTTTGGTTATAACATTTTGTTCCGAAGTCGGATTGAGGTGATTCTTACGGCATTGGAAAGCTGACGACGAGCTCTACAACTTTTATGTTTTAGTAATTTCCTGAATCTGACGTCTTAAAGGTCCAAATGGAGTTGTAATTAGCACCAAGTTCCCAATGACCCAAAGTTACAGTGTTTTGATATTATTTTCGGGATTCTTGAGCTGTTTTACGCACTTGGATTATATTTACCTGAAACACTTCAAATCTAATAATTCTCATCAGATAATCTTTATTGGATAGCTAAATGTAGGTATTTAGGGGTGAAATATCATCATATTTCGCTACTCATCACACCCTTAAACCTACACTTTGCTAGTCCTCTAGCAAACCAAACTAAAGAAAATAAATGTTACTTTCGTAGGGAACACGATTACACTTAGCGTGTGCAACAAGCCTTTAAACCCCTAGGCGATCCCTAGTGGAGGAGTTGTGTCTCCTAAGGGTTTACAGTGAAGTTACCCACGATCCAAGTTGGATCCAAAATCTAAAAAGTGTGTCTTGATTGGCTATGGTGAAGGAGTCAAGGGTTATCGTTTGTGGGATATAAAATCTCACAAAGTAATAGTTGAAAGAGATGTTATTATCAACGAAGATGAGTTTCCGATGAAAAAGGCAGAAGACAAACCTCAGTTATCTGGTGAACCTCAGGTACAAGTTGATGTTGAAAGGCATGAGCAAGATGAGAAAGATAATAAAGATGACACAATTTCTCAAGACTTGCACTCCCAGGTACCGGTTCAGACTACCTTGAGAAGATCAGAGAGGATGAAGAAACGTCCTGAAAAGTTTAAGGACATGGTTCCTTTAACACCTGCACTTATCACAAAGAATAGGGAACCAAGCACAGTTCCAGAAGCTCGAGTGGATACAGATGCAATAAAGTGGCAGTTAGCAATGGAAGAATAATGGCAGTCACTTTTGAAGAATGAAACTTGGGATCTCATGAAACTTCTTAAAGGAAAGAGAGTCATCGATTGTAAATGGGTCTTTCAAAAGAAAGAAGGTGACAAGAGTGAAACTCCAAAGTTTAAGGCATGGCTAGTTGCAAAGGGGTTTTCTCAGAAAGAGGGTATCGATTATAATGAGATATTCTCTCCGGTTGCGAAACACACATCGATTCATACGTTGTTGGCAGTAGTTACTTAGAAAGATATCGAACTGGAACAGATGGATGTGAAAATAGCTTTTCTCCATGGTGATCTTCAGGAAGAAATTTATATGAGACAACCAGAAGGATTTGAAGCAGAAGGGTCAGAATCACTCGTCTGCAGATTGAAGAAATCTTTATATGGTCTCAAACAGGCACCCAGGCAGTGGTACAGAAAGTTTGATTCATATAAGCTTGACATAGGGTATCATAGGGGACAGTATGATTGTTGTGTCTACTGGAAAGAGTATGGTAAAGGGGAGAGAATCTTCCTAAATCTCTATGTAGATGATATGCTGATAGCAGTAAGAAGCAAGGTTGAAATCAACAAGTTGAAACAATCATTGAGCCAAAAGTTTGAGATGACGAATCTTGGTTCCGCAAATAAGATCCTAGGTATGAAAATCACGAGGGATCTTGAGAAGAAGAGACTTTGGCTAACTCAAAAGACCTTTATCCAAAAGCTCCTTTAAAAATATAATATGAGTGATGCCAAACATGTATCAACTCCTCTAACAGAGTATTTTAAACTCACAAAGAAGATGAGTCCGTCCACACATGAAGAAAGGGAATATATAAAAAATATTTCGTATGCAAATGCCGTTGGGAGTTTGATGTATGTCATGGTGAGTACACATCCAGATATAGCACAGGCCTTGAGTGTGGTTTGCAAGTATATGTCGAATCCGGGTAAGGAACATTAGCTTGCAGTGAAATGGATATTGAGATATCTGAAAGGTGCAGCTGAACATGGTTTAATGTTTGCAGGTGGAGATACAAGCAAGTTGGATCTCTACGGGTATGTCGATTTCGACTATGCTGGTGATCTTGATAGAAGTAGGTCTACCACGGGGTACGTGTTCGTCTTGGCAAGTGGAGCGATTAGTTGCAAGTCTATGACTCAAGGGATAGTTGCGTTGTCAACTACAGAGGCCGAGTATATAGCGGCTATCGAGGCGGCTAAGGAAGCCTCATGGCTTAAAGGTTTGGTCAGTGAATTTGGTGAAGTTGATGAGAGCACCAATATCTTCTGTGACAGTCAGAGTGTCATTCACCTAGCAAAGAACCAGGTCTTTTATGCTAGAACAAAGCATATAGATGTTCGGTACCATTTTATCAGAGATATGATAGAAGACGAGGAAATATCGATTGAGAAGATTGATACGAAAGAGAATGCAGCGGACATATTGACCAAGCCAGTTACGCAAAATAAGTTTAGGCATTGCCTAAACTTGATTAACACTTGTCGAAGATGTTGATGCCCGTTGGGGCAGTGTCGTGGTTGGGAATAAAACCTTGGTGGAGATTGTTGACTAAGGTTTAATCTCAACCACCGATGTCAATCGATTGACGTAGAAAAGTCAATCGATTGACGGTTGACCGGTGTCAATCGATTGAGGTTGGGAAGTCAATCGATTGACTGTTGGGCGGATATAGATTCGTAAGTTTACTTTATGTGGCTAATTTCGGGAAGTTCACTTTAGCCAAGGTTGCCTAAGTTATTAGGAGACTATTATTGGAAGTGTTTTGAATGCTTGCAACTCTTAGGAGATTTGAGAGTTACGTATCCAAAAGGAGCTTGGAGCCTATTGGTAGAAGAATTTTTCTTCTCTAGGGATCTAGAGAGAGCTTGGTAAAAATTTCATGTGAGAAATCTGTGAGAATACTTTGAGAGAAAAAGTATTGAAGAATAGCTTGGGGATTGAAGATCCGATTGAAGCCGTTCTTGTGTCGGAATCGTGATTATATTCCGGTAGATCTCTTCTCTATTATTTGAAGGATCGCGTCCTTGGTTTAACAACGGATTTGTTATTGAAGATCGTGTTAGATCTTGATTGAGTTTGCACTAGAGAGAAGAGAGTGTGTGTGCTGTAAACATTCAATAAAAATAATGCATATACTCCCGTGAACGTAGCCCTCGATTGGGTGAATCACGTAAATCTTCGTGTTATGTGTGTGATTAATTTTTGCTTGAATCTTTTTATTTTTTCGCATTCATCGCGATAGGGAGTTCATAGTATGAGTAGAATTCCTAACAGAATTGCCACTTGGACAATGTAAATTATTCATAGATGTATGCCATTCGGCAAATTAGAAAACGACACTTTATTAATGGTGTAAGATCAAAAAACCAAAAATAACGGTTTAAGATCATTTAAACACCATTCTGAGGTTTAAATGTCGGTCAGGAACCATTATCCCTGCAATAAAAGATCCATCATCATCATTGTTGTCTCCACCGTGTCCCATCTATTTGTGTTAGCCTCTGCTAGGTCTGTTTAGGGCAAAAGCTATCAATCTGCCACCCTCGATAACACTCCCATAAATATCCGGCCTATATTCCTGTGTATTCAGATGGATAGTGGTACTCAAAATGACTCTACTCTCTCTGGAGATGTAATAATGTTATGCATCTTCGAGGTGTACCGGAGGATGAAGAAATAGAGGAAGCGGAGAGAGAGAAAATGCAATGTTTCAAGAAGCTGGTTTTTCTCCTATGCTACAGGTTTCTCTTTTAATTGGATAATTTCTTGGAAACTACAATATTAGCATATCTGGAATTTGTTTTGCTTAGTAAAATACTTCTAAAGGGAGACTGATGTGAGGGTGTTTCCAAAATGAGTAAATTAATTAGCTTGCTGTAATCATTGATTAAAGAAAATGTTGTGAATCTATTTTGTTAAAAGAAACAAAGTGCAATCAGGTTCTCTCTCTCTCTCTCTTAAGTCGACTTAGAAGAACCTGCAATCCACAGATTGACTGACAGCGACTGAGACCAATTGATAGTCTTGTAGGCGATGGATTGGTTGCGGTGTCCGATAAAAGTGATCGATCTCACTTAAAAATGAAGAGGTTCGGCTGTCTAGGTAATTAATAACTAATAAGAGACAGGTTGGACCCAGTTAGCCCTTTATTTAATATGATACTTTGAATAAATAAGCTACATGCCTACATAAGCTTTGTTCGTTCGTTGGAGGTTCTTTCTGAACGCCTGAAGTCGTAGGTTCAAAATGTCTTAACACTGTTCCCTATTTTTAAACAAACCTATAACTGATCAAGTAAAAGCGGATCTGGGGTGAGGCTGCGTACGAATTGACCGAATCGACTCGCAAACTGGTTTGCGGTTTATGCCAATTAGGACTAGCTAATACGGTAACTTTGATCAAATTTGTCCAAATAACGGGACCAAACCGACGCAAACCGGTTCGTGGTTCATGCCAAGTTTAGCTAATATGGTAACTGTGATCCATTTGTCCATATGACAGAAAATATTATAGATTGATCTTGCCAAAAAAAGCATGCACATCAGAAGATCTGTACCTTCTAATTCAAGCACTTCAATGAGGAACTTTTTTTAAATAACTTAGGTTACAATGAGCTGATGATTAATTGAAGATCTGGAGACATTTATGGACTTTAAATACATGGAAATCAGTGCAACTCTCAAGGTCAGCATGGCTTATGGCTTGCGGCACCACTTCATTTTTTTATTATAAATCACCAGACATTATATTAAAGCCAAAAGGAAAGGTACAAACAAAGTAGGAGGGGAACATATGAATAAGGGGCTCATCTACAACCACCTCAACAGGAAGAAAAATAAAAAAGAATCTACCAGTACGAAACAGGAAGCGCTAGAGCAAGGAGGTTGCTGGTAGAATAGATAAATCCTCATTTGTAGAGAGTTTGAAAAGAGAACGAGAACCAACTAAAACAGGTAAATTTTACTTTACGCAGCCTTACTACAATGACTGTCTACCTGTCATGGGTGCATGGACATAGAAGTCCACACATCTGTATGATTTCAGGACAATGCAAGTACTTCCAATGCATAAGATAATTAGGTACAATGAAGGCCAATAATGAGATCAGACCAACGTTGCTTGATCATGACACCTCAATCTAAGGACGGAGATTTTGTCTCATATTTCTTTGCGGAAATGAAACTTTAAATGAATGCTAATGAGAGCCTCTAGTTTGCCAAAATGTAAGTGGTTTGGCTTTTCATGGCTTAGATTGAGGTGTGGTGCGTGGCATCTTTGCACCCTCTGGTTGTGCGTATGGGAATTGATGTGCCACGGTACTCCATATGAATTAGTCCTTGGAGGCAAGGTAGCAAATCCGGTATCACGTATCAGTTTTTGGAGGACCACTACGGATCACCAATACATATCGGTATTTTGCCAAAGAGGGGGAAGACCATTTGGCAGAAGGAGATTGATTTAAGTACGAGATTGGGTATCGGTTCTTTCACACATCCATGTGTTCGGGTGCCACGACAACTTACCTAAGGACAATCAGGTCCATCTGAAAAAAGAAATGAAAGTGCATGTCCCACCGTCCAAATTGTGGTCAAGGGTCTAAAATTTCAATAAACTAGGTTAGCCAGGCAATAGGAAAACTTTGACCATGGTTTTTTTTTTAGCCAAAAAGCCCCAAAATGTTTCTTAAAATCACACGTGACAAGTGATCCCAGGTTAGCCAGCCGGTATGCAAACTTTGACAACGGTTTTTAGGAGCAAAAATGTTCCAAAATATTTTTTAGATCACTTGTTGCGTGACACATGATCCCACAACAACACCCGTTTTGAGATCATATGTCATGTGACATGTGATCTATAAAAATATAAATAAAAATTTGGTAGTCAAAGTTTGGGTAGCGCCAACGCAATCTGATGCACTAAATATTTTCTCCTTAACCACATCTTGTACCGTAGAAATCCACCTTTTTATTTATATTTAAATTATCCTTGGGCAAGTTTTCATGATACCTGGTCCCCGGGATAGGTGCCTCACTAGGTTTGAACTCATAGATGCGTTTTATAATCAATATATATATATATATATATATATATATATATATATATATATATATATATATATATATATAGGGAAAAGTATTAAATAGCGCCCCAAAATTATTTTAATTATCATTTCGGTAATAATTTTTTTATATTACCAAATGGCGTCCATGCAGCTTCAAAACGGGCGGCATTTCACACATAGAGCATATAAATTACTATTTTGCCCTTTCTCCAATAAAATTACAATATTGCCATTGTCATCAACCTTTCACTAAAAATTCGGTAAAAAAAAAATGTTTAGATAAACATTTTTTTTTATTATTATTTAAGGGTTAAAGATTTCAAAAAGAGAAATATCACTTTATACTTATTCACAGCTCCCACATCCAAATTTACGGTGAGAAGATAATAAGAAATAAACCATTTTCATCATTCTTCACAAGGTGTTTTTGCATAAATTCTAAAAAAAATTTAGGGTGAATAATGGCTCAAGCCTTGGAAAATCTTATTTAAATCGATATCAGAGATTTTTGTAGAAATTCTAAGACAAATTTGGAGTGAAAGATGGTGAGATCGATCGCGGTTCGGTGGATCAACGACATCTTCAGGCGAATCCAAAGATTGGTGGTGAGAAGTCGAAACCCTAAATTTGTGGTCTTCGCCTTCTTGATCGCGATTGTCTACGATGATACTTTTCATCGCGATGATGATCTTGATTTAATCGTTTGTCGTTGTCGTTCCAACTCAAATCATAAATCGCATGTCCACGTGAGCGAAAAAAATCCAACCTTCGTCTTCGAAAGAAGAAAGGGGGAAACGAGCTGCAATTGCAGTTTTTTAGGGCATAAAAGTGATATTAAGGGGTAAAAAGGTCTTGCTCTCTTTTGCTTGTGACTTGCGCAATCCACTGGAGGCCCGATAAAGAGGTGCTGGGGCGTTGTTCCGTGATAAATAATAGCACATGAGTATTTGGTGATAAAAAAAGGCACAACCCGTGTTTTGGTACAAAGCCCATATATATATATATATATATATATATATATATATATATATATATATATATATATATATATATATATATTTCGAGACTGTAGATCTTTACATCATGATCTTCAAATCAGTCAAATCAGATCGCACACATCATGAATCTTGTCCCAGGAGGATAAACTTATTATATCGGCTATAAGTATACACCTTTATTTGCATTTAGAGATTCTTTCTTCACAATTAGCGTTCACAAGTGAGGCTGTTGCCTACTTTAGAGATTATTTTTTGGGCGATTTATATAATAGTGCCCTACGCCATTTCTTATAACCAAATAATCAGGTGCCTTTTTTTATAACCATCCAACGCCCAAGCACCTTTTAAATGGGCACATCTTAAACGGATAATGACCTTTTTACCCTTATTTTAAGTATACCTTTGTAACATTTTGGGGGGCTGGACCGCTGTTATCGGAGCTCAAATAAAGGCCATCCCCGGAGAAGAAGACCCCAAACTATTGCAATTTATAGGCAAGGGCTTTTAGGTAATTTCAGTACAACAGTTTAAGCATCATGTGTCATGCCTAACCCATTTTGAAGCTGCATGGACGTCTTTTTGTAATAAAAAAAAAATTCACGAAAATGGTGTTAAAAATTGTGGAGGGGCTTTTTATTGTACTTTTCTCTTATTATTTTGTCCCAATCTTCTATTCAACAAATCTTGATAACCGCATTTGATCCTATCCCATGACCACATTCACTTTTTTTCATCTGTGCTACATAAACTTATAAAGTGACCATCGGTATGTCATGATCCCAAGATCTATTGTGTAGAAGTTTGAAATAAAAACCGATCTCCATTATTTGATTTAAATCAGTCAATAAATATCACACCAGCGAAACCAAGTTATGAAAAAAGAATCCCTAATTGCAAGGAATGGTACCCTAACATAATCTGTGTATAGAACCTAGATCCAACGGTGGTAAGCGAGGCACCGAAAAGGGCCGTGGTTTTTGGCCCATTGCAGGCACGTGGCTCTGATTGGCACTACCAAAAAAAAAAAAAAAGAAAAAAAAAGAAAAAAAAAAAAAGAAAAATTATTAGCGGCACTTTTTTCAGTCAGAAATCACATTAACAAAAAAAACTATTAAAACTATTAACAACAAGAGTAATGGTGGAGCTTGTGACTGCCACTTTACAGGAAACACGTGACTTGTGAGTCCTTTACACTAGTGAACCGCACACGTCTCACCTCGACAAAGGTTTATAGCCAATAGAAAAGAATCAAACTTCACGTGGCATCATTCATTAAGGTTGCTCATATGTCACTTTCCCATTCGTCGACGACGCCACATCATATCTTTCAACTGGCCAAACTACTTAAAAGCGGGTTTAAGGAAAGCTCCCAACTATATATGATTTACGCTGCACTAACTTACTAAATGCATCAGCCTACGTTTCTAATATCTGACCATTGGATCGTACAAGAATCAGTCAGAACCATCCAATCTATACACAAAGTTTACTGATTTGATGCTTAGAACCATGTGATTAATGCCATCTCTCGGAAGAGCATATTTTCCAAGTTTTAAATATGGGAGAGCACGGAGTACTGTGGGCAGTAGTCAACTTGGTATCAGTCCTCAATTTACTGCAGCCTAGTTCGTTTGCGACAAAATTAAGAATCCATTATCAAATATCCCCAAGCAAGTTGGAAACCGCTACCACTTACCTGACCTTAATCTAAGCTGGATTTGAAATATCGGCTGATATCAGACAATGATATCGGTTCAACCTGGTTGGACCTTACCATTGCCCCTTGAGATCATGGCATACCATCAGGTAATGATATCGGTTACTAACCTCAATTCCGCTACCCCTTACCTGATCTTACACTAAGCTGAATTTGAAATGCTGGCCGATATCACGTAATGATTGGGTGCTGTAATATCAGCACTACTGCATCGGATGGCATCAGAATTTTGATGTAAAGCTTGCTTTGGCGAGGGTAGTACTAGGATGGATGACCTCATGGGAAGTCCTCGTATTACGCCCCCAACAGGGCAAAGCTTTTTAAATCAAGTTGGATTCTCGAAATGCTCTAGTGAATTAGTGCATTTTAATCCTATAAACCGAGCTACCGACCAATTGAAAAAAGGACTTTTTGTTGATCTCCCATCAGTGATTTGAGTAAAAATCGTGCGGCAAGGCTATCAATCAAATATGAAGCAATTGGCATACCAATGGAACAGTAGTGAATTCCAGTCTTAATGTACTCTATTACATAACCTAAGATATTAAGTTTACATCCAAAAAGACATTTAGTCTTATTTAATACATTCGGAGACCCAAGTGACACTTCTAAAACACAGAGTACATAACAATAATTTTAGTTACCACTTATCAATCTATGCATCTCTGACTTGGAAAACGTTGCGATTTTTTACTACAATGTCGTACATGTGGACGGACGTAAACTTGGTGAAATCCTTATGGAGAGAGATGAGAATCATGAGATGAGCAGATGATCCCTTATGAAATTGAAGGAGTTCGGGATCGCTGTAGTACCTCTCCCACCCAAAGCTTGATAGCTTGTGCTCGAGCGAAGCGTACGAAGTGATGACTTGATTCGTTGGAGAATAGACCAATACCTTCTCCATCGTTCCCGGGTTCTCGACAAGTCGGATCATGCCATTTTTGAGAAGATTGATCTTGTGAGATAGATGCAATGAAGAAGAATAAAAAGAAATTGATAGTTGTGGTGATGGAGTGAGCTAGGAGGGCTAAGTGGGTTTATATATACCTGAGTTTTAGTTAAAGAGAGAAAATGTCTTTTGGGGTGCTTTTAGCGAGATGGAACTAATTAGTAGCGTTTAAGTTTTAGTTAAATACAAGGAAACTATCTTTTGGTGGTGCTTTAAGAGAGATGGAATGGTAGTGTTTGGCTTTGGTGCAACAAATGTGGAGCCCTCTAGTGTAAAAATATGGGCACAGAGATGCCATATATGGGGGATAGGTTTAGGGGCACATGTAGATGCCATGGGTTGGCCCACCAAAGTGATTTTGATGGTACAAGATTTAAGGGCATGAATTTCCAAGTCAACTGAAAAAGGTTGACCTTTTTTGCATTATAATTGCATATCAATATCTCTATTTACATGCATGGACATATGGATAATATATATATAAACAAATTTTCACTCAATTGGTCCCATTTGCGATAAAAAGAAACCCTCAGCTATACTGTTATCTATATATGTGTGTAATATACATATTACTCTATTGTTGAAGTATAGTCCCACACATTGTGTAAATTATAGCCTTGTCTCTCCTCTTATAATATCCTAGGCCACTCTCTTTATTGTCAATCATTTTTTTTATTTTTTATTTTTAAGCAGTTCAATTGGTTTTGAATTGGATGCACAGATTTCTCATAGTATCAGAGCAAGCCTTTCTCTATTCCACATCACCCAGTTCAATTGTCCACATGATTTGGCTCAGTCCTGCCCAAGGATCAAAATAGCAGTTTCGGTTTCGGGTAATGACCGAAACCGAAAATTTTAATCTAAATTTTGGCAGATAATTTCTCCATATATACTTCGACTAAAATTTCGGTTCAAGATATTGTTTCAGTGGGGACCAAAACTAAAACGATTCGGTGGGGGCCGATAATTTCTCCTCCATATATACTTGAACCATGGTCCTGCCAACACATGAAGGGGCGTGTTGAATTGTAGTCCCACATTGGGTAAATTATAGCCTTATCTCTCCCCTTATAATATCCCAGGCGACTCCACTCATTGCCAATTAATTTTGAGTTGGATGCACAAATTTCTCATCTATTGACTTAAATTATTTCACAAGATTTACCCATTTAAAATGACCCTCTAGATTTAGCATTTGGTATTAATATTAAGGTGCATAAGCACCGTATAGTTTAGTTATGAAATCAACTTAGAAATGCCCTCTGTGCTAGATTTAAAGCAGCATTCTTTTCATTCACATCAGCAATGAATAATGAAACCCATCACTATAATCTAGAGATCACATATCCATTTATTTTTATATTTTATGAAACCCTTTTCTATAATCTAGAGATCACATATAGCTAAAAAATTCAAGCACCAGGGAACACAAGATCCCTTTGTTTTGGGTGACCCAATTCAACAGTGGTCCTCCGACTTTTAATTTAAAGTTAAACACTGATTCCGGGAGCTAGAGAAAGACCATATATGCTTTAAAGTTTCTGCTTTCAATGTCGCAGACTGATGCTCATCTCTTGGTCCTTTATAGCCATGCCAATTGACACCTTAATAAAATGGACAGATCACAACTCTTTAAAGAAGTGGTCACCCTCTAAATTTTTTATTTATTAATTTTTTTCTGATAAATGCCTCAATCCCAACTCACTTATCATCAGGAAAAAAAAAAAAAACCTAAAAGGGTACAGGGATCTCAATGGGCTGGGTTGGGCCAGGTTCGGGGCAGGCCTTAATCTGACAAATTATAAAAGGGGTTCTTGGAATTATCCCATACCCGATGGACCAGGCTAGCCCATTTATTAATCGTACGTATTTAACTTAGCTCATACCTGGCCATGGCTGTCTGGGTCGGGCCGAGCCACTGGCTAGCCTGGCAATTCTACAAATATTGACACAATTGATGGGGTCGGGCTTAAACAGGCCTATTTTAATTGGGCTATTGAAACTAGTCCATACTCAATCCCACTTACTAATCGGGCCGTGCCGGGCCATCCCCATTTATATATTGGGCCCACTTTCCTCAGCCCATACCTGCCCTATTGCAGAAGGGCCGGGCTGCTTTCAAGCAAGGCCCGTTGAGACCCTTGTCATACACCTACTACTAATATAATTAATTATTTTCATGAATTGTTTTTGTTATTAAATTACTTCCACTACTTCTGCCACTGCGACGCCATTACTACTCCTATACTTAATCTCTATGTGGGTTGATCTCCTAACCGTAAGGCACAAGAAATGACCTCTGATAAACTTTAAATTAATTCAAATTAATGTCTTTTAAGAATAAATTTATTGTTTACAATGGTGAATGTGGTTAAGTGGAACCAACATTCATCATCTGCCCAATATACATTATCCATGTATGGCAATAGATCGATTCCGCATTTCCACATATTTAATAATGGATCACTGTTAGGGAAGTAGGGGATGGCAGCTAGGTTTCTCTTGTAACAAAGATGATTATTTCCTTTTCCAGAGTAACATAATGAAAGTATAATGAGAGAGAGAGAGAGAGAGAGAGAGAGAGAGAGAGAGATTAGAGCTAATATATGGTAACCGATCCGCCCATAATCTATGTTATGGATGGACTGGATTGTGTTGAAATTTATCCCACATAAGATATTAGTCTTGTCGCTCCTCTTATAAGATCTTTAGTCCTTCTACTCATAGCCAACTGCTTTTGAGATGGATACCCAAAATTTTCCATCCTGCGGTACAATCAAATGCAGATTAGATGACTTAAGATCAATCTATAGCGTGCTATCAACAGTCAAACGCTATGAAAATGAATGGCTACACTATATTCAGAGGTAACCGTTCAGCTCTATGGCATTTAACTGCTCTTAATCACATAATTGGAATGCGCTCTCAAAAGTCAATAGAATCTTCAGTTTGATGAAAAAGAAATTTGAAAAGGTACAATTATTTGCACCCTGAAATGTAATCTCACCCTAGTCGAAAAGGTAACCTCATCATTCGTTGCTTTGTATCAGATGCTTGAGAACATTTTTCATCCCAACCTTCCGTACCCAATGGATCTTAAGATCACAGGCATATACTTATGAGATAGTCAATTTTTTAATCTATATGACATAAATTTCAAAAAGTGACCCTAAAGTAACTTTTGAGTGTAATCACTTAAAGAATTATATTTTGAATGACTTAGATTAGCCGGAGATGTGCAGCATTTGGATAATGGTGAGGAGAATTAAATCTCTAAAGAAGATAGGAGTGTGGCAGCTAGCACGAGTGTGCCTTGTTTTATCGGTCTGTTGGTAGCTATATCTACGGGTGGCAATAGGCTTGGGCCTCAAATTTTACTATAATTAGGCCAGGTGGCGCCTTATTTTAAAATGACAAAGGTCTAAGTCTAAAAGTTCAACAGATTAGGCGAGCTGACCAGGTACCTGCTTCCAAAAGCAGGAGACTTGAGTTCGAATCCCCTCCCCCCTTGAGGCCATCCTAAGGATTTATATCCTGTGCTGACCCGACATGCACTGAATTTTGAATGCGCATATGCCCCTGAGATTACGGGTGCTCTAAGAGGCCCGAATACCCAAGTTATAGAAAAAAAATGGTCTAAGTCCGAGCAATGGAAATATGCCGGACTTCAGCCTCAAATTTTAATATAAATGGGCCGGGCTCAGGTCAGGCCTTATTTTAAAATGACAAAAGTCAAGTCCAAGCTCAGCCCATTGCCACCAGGAGCTATATCCAACGGTAGAGACAACATAGGATTTATCAACCAGTCACAGCTTTTCTTTCTAACAGCAATACACACTTGACAGACAGTGAGTGGGCACTTTAGAGGAAGCGATGTAATTTGTCTCTTTGAAACATTTGTGGCCTATTAGACGCTGCCACGTGTCACTGTCACACTATAGAAAGTCCACGTGATTTGTGATTACTTTAAGAGCTGATATGGACAGAGTGTCACGGCGGACAAGTTTATGGCAAATAGAAAGAAGAACAAAATTATTCAGTAGTGGACAAGTTTTGATAGACAATTTGGCCGACAGCGTATGTGGCAAAACGTACGTGGATGCATAAGCTGCCTGCAAAATTATTTATCAAAACCTATTCACTGTTTATTACTTTCCTAGAAAGAATCAACTTCACGTGACACTGACACCACGATCAAATGTCACAATTTCATTGGCTAATGAGGCCACACATCATCCATCACTGTCAACTGCCCAAACAGCCCGAAAAAGAAGGTTTCACAGTTATCATAGCATGTGAAGCTGCACCATTTTACTACATGCTTTACTCTAACTGCTGGTGTAATGGTTAAAGATAGGAGAATGGTGATCACAGAGCAAGGATCAACATTCCGGATTCAGTTTCGGTCCCAACCGAAACCGAAATTTTGGTCGAAATCTTGTGGGTCAGACAGAAATTTTGGTGCCCATTCTTTTTTATCCAAAATTATTGGCCGATAATTTGAAGTTATCGACTGATAATTTGCTAGTTCAATATTTTGCCTGAAAATTTTGGAATTTTGTTTCGGTGGGGACCAAAATTGATGCGTTTTGGCCAAAATATTGATCCGTGACACAGAGTCATAAGGCAACATGTTATCATTCCTCCTATGTGATGCAACCTAGTAATTAAGTTGATGTGCTGTTGCAAGCAACAACATTAAGACTCTGCTTGGTTTAGCTCTTATGAGAGCATAGATGCAGGCTCCAACTCTCTACATGCTCGCTCTTTGTCACTCCGGTCGAGAGCAAGCAAAGAGTAATTTTATCACTTAAAATAGCTTTCTATGAATGGGGCAAAACTGTATTACGAAATGTAAAAACAATTCCTCACTAGAGCAAAAGAACGAAAGAGCCCCTCTTCGATCCAAAAGAGCTAACCCAAATGCCATCCAAGCAAACGCAGCCTAAGCTTCAGGATTGAATAGCCATCTAGTCTCTCCAACCAACTTGGAAACCGCTACCATGTAGCTGACTTTACACTAAATTGAACCAGAAATATCTGTGATCTCTCTCTATTCCACGTATATACTGTCTGTTACATTTTTTTTTTTTTCACTTAGATAACGACGGATCCGGCTTCTTAGAATTAGATAACATCGAAATAAGTTATTGGATACTTGCAACACCCACGCATATAGCACACACAACACGTACCATTTAGTAGTTGTTAAAGACGTAATTGTTGAGATTTGAGAACTCTAAGCGCGTAGAAACAATAGATGAATTACATTCTATTCTACACACTTCGAGAAAGGTTAAAATAATTTGATGCTCATTGATCCGAGTTGTCAACTATCAGAGAAGACGACATTATCATCATGCCACATGGATCTGACAGTGATTGATGACACCATAAAAGGAAAATCATAACTCTAAGATTTTTGGCTTAGAGAAGAAAGGAGAACTTGTGAAAAAAAAATTTACATCCGTAAGTTACAATCTCTAAAGCCATATTAGTCATATATTTATAAGTAATCATAATCTAACTCTTATACAGTGTATATCACGCACACCCTAAGAGTTGTACAAGTGACATCTCAGTCATTCAAACGAACATCTCTCACTCAACCCCATAGTGATTAGTGTCATGATTAATAAGTTCTCTAGAGCGCAAAATAGTTGTGATAGTCCTTACTGAACAAAGGACCTGTGGAGTGAGACTAATTGAGATCACTTATCTCTCACACAGGTGTGGGTGCACTAAGTTCTCATCTTTCTAGTGAGTCATTACCCAAGCTTTCATATGTGTGTCCTAGTCTGCATGACCACACAGGAATATACGACTTTCGATTTAAAATCACAATCTCATACTATATGCACTTATTCAACTTTTCAAAATATTTTTAAAACAGTTTATTCGAATCCATTTTGAAAATAAAATAAAATATTTAATAAATATATATACTTAAAAAAAAAACAGTCGTTTAAATCTTTTGTAATTTATAACGCCGACAGATAAATTTTATAAGTATGTATCACTGACTGTAGAAGTCTGGTGTTGATGTCAAAGACCTCCCCCATGCAATTACGTAGCAATATATGCACCCGATCATCGTCATTATACACTAAAGTAATGACACCCAATCTACTCCTCATTTATATAAAGGTGGGTAGTTAAGGGAACGAGAGTTACCTACGAAATTGGTAGCTCGTACTATGCACTAATCAGATCGGATCAGACAATAGTAGGTAAGGAAGTCCAAGAGCACTCGATGCTCCGAACACGTGATTGCTCATCCACGCTGTAAAGTAGACAAATTGAGCTCAATCAGTGCTCGTCGGTTCTACAATATACAGGATAACAGACATCTATCAACAACACTAGCCTAGTTTCCATTCAGGCCATGAAGTCATTACTGGATCACACTAGTGAATACGTCATTTGACTCTAGGTCTCATCCCCAAACGTAGCTTACACCCATGTGCAATGGTGTTTAACAACAGCTATTCTCGTATGGAGTCGTTTGGAGATGGTTATCATCTACTAATGTAACCTATCACTTTCTGTTATTCCGGACTTGCAATTAGCCCGTGCGAGTGGGCAAGTGGCCTGCTGATGAAAGATCATTTTTCTCACGTGAAGGTAATCACACCTACTCCTGTAATTACACAATGGTCAACATAAGAATATATATAAATATTGATAATGATAATAAATTATCCATATTGCGTATAAACAAATAAAATGCAATGTCAATGATAGACAATAAAAAAAAAATCACAATCATAAAGTAATGTTGTGTCCAATAATAAATAACAACCATGTATAAAAGAAAATTATAAAATAGTAATGGAATCATAACTCCCACTAATACTTGTACAACTCTGATCCTACTCACTCAAAGTCTGCACAAACCCATATGTCTAACATGTATCTCATATACATATCTCGCAATGAATTTTGTCATGGGATCTGCTAACATATCTTTGGATGAAATTTGATGGACTCAATGTGACTGTAAGACCCTAAGAAGGGGGTAAGGATCTTAGCATGGTGTTGATTTTCTGATTTTCACTCAAGTTATTCCTTGCACTCCTAAGGTCTGCTAGCCTCTTATTCCTTTTATGAATGTGGTCTATAATCATACACCAATGAGGCATACGATATGCTTGAAACTCCATTTCCATAGCACGGGTCCTTGCGTTAAATTTGTTTTAGCATACATCTCGAAAAGAGCGTCTCATAACTCCTTCGTGGTAAGACTCATAAGTAGGAAGAAGTTCCTTGTGAAGACTCAGAAGGATAAAGTTCTGGGCTGTGCGATTATGTTTAAGTTATTTTTTATATTTCTCATCTGCAGTTTTCATAGCTGCAATAGGTGCATTGTCATTAGGTTCGTCATTAATTTTTTCTATGGCATATTGGATATCCTTCTCACCTAGAAGGATTCTCATAAGACGAAACCAATTATCGCAATTGTTACACTACAAAAAATAAGACTATTAGCGGCAATTTTTTAGTACTGTCGCTACAAAAAATTGCCGCTACGCTACAAAAAACTGCCGCTACAAAAGTACTAGCGGCAGTTTTTTGTAGCAACAAGACTAATAGCGGCAATTTTTTATTAAAAAAAACTGCCGCTAATAGTCATATTTTTTGTAGTGTTATCATATAATTTCTCAATCTAAATCAAGTCAACAAATAGAGATTTGGCAGCCATTTTTACCATTATTTTAAGAAAAAAAAATATATGTTAATTATTGGATAATAATATTATATTTTATATACAATCTCTATCAGTATTCTTCAAAATGTTAAAGGGATTTTTTGATGTTGAGATGATTTTGACAGTTATTAGATCGGTCTGAAAGTATCACATACTCAATTGGGCGTTACAAAATTAATCAAGATTAATCACATAATTCTCGAGTATATCACCATTAATAGTCTCAATGACAAACATAACTTACTCATCTAGGTGTGTATCAAAATATATAATGAATGAATTACGTAAGATAATCACAACAGGGTCATCGATGATGATCAATATAAATGAGTCAACCATTTACATCTCACATAAATAATAAAATAAAATAATTACGAACACAAAGTTGCGTTATCGAGTAATCTTGAAATGACTTGAGCTCATAAATGATCCCCTTGTGGATCTATAGTTTAAGCCCTAAAACTAGTCCTCCACAACTAAAATCATTTATTACAACTCGAGTCATCATATGAATTCAACACCCATTAAAACTAATGGAACTACTGTCTCCTTCACATCAACTGACACAAGTCTCCTAAGAGCTTCATCATGCCTTTTGATCGTTTGTGCCATAGGTACATCTCCATAAGGGGTACAAGTCCATACACATGTATTCACCAATTTACAAACTGAAGAAAGTGAAAAAATACATAGACTCGATCTAATATAATTTAATCAATTAATAAAACATCCTAGGATGCATATTATACTCGATAACACAACGACGCGCATAACCCACAACCAATCAAATATAAATGATTATTCATCCATATCTCATGATAAAATAAAACAATTAAATCTTTAATCATTGAGGCTGGCGATAATTAAAGATCATAATTAAATATTATATATAATATTGACAAATTTTTTTAGTGGATCGAACCGTCATATATGAAATCAGATTGGTCCAATCAGCAGACCTCATTAAGTAATCGAGTAGATCAAAATTGACTACTTATGGGCCTAAATCCGATAAGTAATGAGAAAGTTATGGAAAAAATAAAAAAGACAGTCACACTATTGCAATAATGAAAATTGTACCAATGAGCATGTTTGACCGGTCAGATTGGATCATTTAAATCACTAAAATATGTGATATTTTGTCAGAAAATAATTCAATAAGTGAACTGATTATCCAATGGCTCATATCTTACAAAAGGAAAAAGATCAACGTAAAAAAAAATAACAACCTCAAAACAACCCAAAAAATGAGTTATAAATATCCAATATATATATTTTTATATCGAAACACCTTGCAACAACTTGTTGTTAGTATAGTTTGTTAAGAGTAGTTTCATACTACTTCTTAGAGTAAAGGTTGGAGGTTTGAATCCCCTACCTCCATAACATTTTAAATTGCTTCATTGTGCATGAAGCAAATTAACACGAACTTGGTTCTAACCTGGACAAGATCCGGTTGGATCCAGTCCAAAAAATATTGACGAACTGGCCAAAAACGGGCCCAAACCCGATCTAGACTCGATCTAGTATTGAACTAAGACCCATCTAGATCCGGCCTAGTAACAACCCGAATGGACTTGACCCAAAACGGGTCCTCTATTTAGAAATCATGTGCACTAGCTAGCGCACAAGAAGAAAAAACAGGGAAGGGGGAATCCCAACCAGCAATGGCTGCCCCCTACCACGTCTATTCGACAACATCGCCGACGGATACCGGGATTTTTTTAAATTTATTTTATACTTTCCCTTTATCACTATTTTCATCTTTTAATACTAGCAACGAGCATAAGAATAAACAAAACTCACCGAAATCTTATCATAAAATAAGATAAAATAAAACTTATACTTACATAAGCGGAGAAATCGATATGCAAGCTCTGATACCACTGTTGGGATTTGAGATCCCTAAGCACGCGGAAGCAATAGATGGATCACGGTCGATTCTATACACTTCGAGAAAGGCCGAGATAATTTGATGTTCGTTGATCCGAGCCGTCAATTACCAGAGAAGATGATGTTAACTTCACGCCACGTGGATGGACAATCACAACTCTAAGGTTTTTGGCTTAGAGAAAAAGGAGGAACTTGTGAGAAAGAAAAATTTTGCATCCGTAAGTTACAATCTCTAAAGCTATGTATTTATATATAACTCTAATATGGCTTTTATATGGTGTATATCACGCACACCCTAGGAGTTGTACAAGTCACATCTCAGCCATTCAAACCAACAATAATATGTAGTAGTGAGAAAAACCTGATACACTTGTATGAGAGGTGTCCATAGCAGGTTTTAGGTCCAACTTGAGTGAAAATGTAATTGGTCTTGATGTAGCCCTCTATATAAAAGCTCTTAAATAGATTTATGATAAAACCCACTATGCACACATCTTATACTAGTGTATCTAGTGTTCCTCAATAATATATATTTCACCCTATGTTACATCTCTAATAGTCCGGACACACATCTTATACTAGTATATCCGGTGGTACTTAATAACACATATTTCACCCTATGTTACATCTCTAACAGTCAGGATAAACCCCCTGCGAGTGGCCAACAAATGTAAGATTCGTACTCAACTATCTATTCCATATTTTTCTTGTCTCCTTTATTAGAAATTGATTAATTTCTTATTATTTGATTAGCCAATACTATCTGACTTGTTATGATTCCTCGCCGGTGATTTGCTGCACCTATCACTAATGTTTGAGGACAAATCGTGCGGCAAGCACTACAAAAAATAAGACTATTAGTGGCAGTTTTTTACAATAAAAAAGTGCCGCTATTAATAAAAAAAATTATTAAGACTATTAGAGGCAAGAGTATTAGCGGTAGTTTTCTTGTTAATAGCGACATTTTATGACTGCCGCTAATAGTCTTTTTTTTTTTGTAGTGAAGGGGCGATAAAATAGGGACCAATTGGCATAGGAATCGAACACTGAATTCCAGCAAAATGAACAATATTACATTACAGTGATAATTAAGCTTACATCCATTATGACATGTAGTCTTATTTAGTACATTAGGAGACTTGACACTTGTAAATGATAGAGAGCATTACACACATTAGGAGACTGACTTCACACTTCTAAAATAGAGGACATAAGGAGACCTACTTCACACTTCAAAAACTTGACATTGCACTCATTAGGAGACCCACTTCACACTTCTAAAACAGAGGACATAACACACATTAGGAGACCCCAATTCACACTTCTAAAACATAGAGGACACCACATGTTTTTGGAGTTACCACTTACCACTCTAGACATCTCTAACTTCGAAAACGTTGCGATTTTTTACTACAATATCGTACATGTGGATCGACTTAAACTTGTTGAAATCCCTAGGAAGAGAGATGAGATGAGAAGAAGATCTCTTATGAAATTGAAGGAGTTCGGGATCGTCGTAGTACCTCTCCCACCCTAAACTTGTTAGCTTTTGCTCGAGGGAAGTGTACGAAGTTATGACTTCATTTGTAGGCGAGTGGACCAATACCTTCTCCATTGTCCCCGGGTTCTCGACAAGTCGAACCACTCCGTTCTTGAAGACCCATACACCAGACATTTCGAGTTTATGTTCTTGTAAGAGGTAAAGAAGAAGAAGAAGAAGAAGAAGAAGAAGAAGAAGAGGAGGAATAGGGGGAGAATCTGAGAGTTGGGGTGATGGGTTGAGGAGAGCTAAGTGGGTTTATTTATATACGTTAGTTTCAGTTAAAAGAGAATCAAACATCTTTGGAGGCTGCTTTTAGTTTGAAGGAATGGTAGTGTTTGGCTTTGGTGCAACAAATGTGGAGCCCTCTAGGCATAACAATAAGGGAACAAAGATGCCACGGGGGCTAGCTAGGTTTAGTATCACAGGTAGCATCCATAGGATTGGATTGATTAGAATCATATTCAATTTTCGCTACCGCCTAAGTGATTTTGATGATATAAAATTTAAGGGACATGAATTCCCAAGGAACCTGAAATGTTTGACCTTTTATTATGTTATACCTACATGTGAATACCCAAATGCCCACAATGTATCTATTAAAATATGAGGCCCGGGGATATGGGTTCGAATACATGGATCCTCCACGCATTCGAATTAGATGGAGTCACTATAAAATATAAGACTATTGGCGGAAGTTTTTTGTAGTAAAAAACTGCCGCTATTAACAAAAAAACTATTAAGACTATTAGCGGCAAGGGTATTAGAGAAAGTTCTTTTGTTAATAGCGGCAGTTTATGGCTGCCGCTAATAGTTTTATTTTTTATAGTGAGTCCACGTGACACCCATTCAAGGGATTAGGTGCTACGGCAAGTTGCCCAAGAACAACCAAAGACCACCCAAAAAAATTTGGCATGATTCAATCCATATCTAGTGTCCAAAATATGGTCAAAGGGGAAAGAATTCAATCCACCAGGATATGTGAGTGGTATCCAAAATTTGACCATAGTTTTGACCAACAATTTTTTATTTTTTTTTATAAATCACATGCCACATGACATATGATCCAAAACTGGTGTTATTTTGGTTTGACATGCACTACAAAAATAAGGTGTTTCAGCAGCACTTGCTGCTAAGGCAATTTTTGATGGCAGCAAGACTAATAGCAGTAGTTTTTTGTAGCGACAGGACTATTAGCGGCAATTATTTGTTAAAAAAGTTGCCGCTAATAGTCTTATTTTTTGTAGTGATGCCACATGGCATGTGATCTAGGGTAAATGCATGGGTTCATCTATGCATTCAAATGCATTAACCCTTTTTCCTTTAAGTATAGACTATAGATAGATAGATGTTTACATGTATGGATGGGTAATTTTTATGAATAATTTCCAACTCAATTGGTGCCAATTTTGATACAAACCCTAATGTGTGTGTGTGTGTATATATATATATATATCCTATTGATCTAGACTTTAATTGTTATATATTGCCTTCATTGACTTACCAAATGCTAGGTTTTTGATTAGATTGTCCATGTGGGTTTGCAAATTACGCTCTTGATTTAGCATTTTGGGTTAAAATTAAGATGCAGTAAGCTCTTAATGAGTTACTAGCACTACAAAAAAATAAGACTATTAGCGGCAGCCATGAACTACCGCTATTAACAAAAAAGTTGTGGCTAATGCCCTTGCCGCTAATAGTCTTAATAGGTTTTTTGTTAATAACAGTTCTTTTGGCTGTAAAAAACTGCCGCTAATAGTCTTATTTTTTGTAGTGATAGATTTGCAGTGGTCTCCTGGTCTTTTTCAATTTTAATAAATTGCTTAGTTTAAATAAATAAAAAAATGCATTAAGCTGCATCGTTAATTAAGTTAAGGAATCAACACATGAGACGCCCACTTAGATTTATAGCCTTAAATGACTTATTTCATTCACATTTGCAATAAATAATGAAACCCAATTTCTACAACCTAGAGATCACAGACACATAGCTAAAATAAACTTTCTTGGCTAGAAACAGTGGGAAAAAGAAAAAACAAAATTGTTTTGGTAGACCTAACATCTAAGGGAACAGAAGAGATACCTTTGTTTTGGTAGACCTAATTCAAGTAGGGTGGTCCTCCTACTTCAACTCTAAAGTTAAACAGTGATTCCCGTGGCTGGAGAAAGGCTATATTTGCTTTTAAGGTTTCTGCATTCCATGTCCCAGACATGTGGTCATCTGTTGTTCCTCTTTACCAATGCCATGGCACCCTAGTGACATGGACAGTTAATAACTATCATAAGAAGTTGTCACCCTCTAACATTTTTTATTTTTTTATTTTATTTTATATTTTTTTAAATTTTTTATGGGTAAGCTGGGACTAAACCTGCTACCTCAATCCCAACTTACCCATTATTCACAAAAAAAAAAAAGAGAGACTAGCTACAAATATAAATTGTTTAACAAAGTTGCTAGATTCATTTATATTCTTATTAGTATAATATTATTTTCATGTTGTTTTTTGTTACTAAACTGCTACTACTTTTACTACAACTCTTATACTCAATTCTCTCAGTGGATTGATTCCTACTTCCTATAACTAATGCACAAAGATTGGCATCTCATAACTTCAAATTAATAAATTTAAATAAAAATTACTTCAAATTAATATATTGTTTAAAAATATATTTCATGCATACAATAGAGAATGTGCTTTAAATGGAGCCAATATTCATTATCCACACAATATTCCTTATCCAACTAGGATGGCGATAGATCGATTCGCCACATTAATTAATGGTTCACAGTTAGGAACATAGGCCCCATCAACCAGTCCTTATGTTCACCTTTCTAGTGTTCACCTTTTGCAGCATGCAATCTCTTGTTCCATCTCAAGCTCAGAATCACATGGGAGAGGTGGCCTCCACTTGTATTGGGAGGATGTCATCACCTCCAAGCATAACTAAGCTTCATACCCATCACCTAGAGAAGCCAAAAGTTAAAGACCTTCCTCCACTTAAGTGAATCTTCTTTAGAAAATTAGTAATGACCACTATTAATCCTTATATGCTATTTTATTTTGCAAAGGTTTCTCTTGTAGTAAAGATGAATATGTTCTCTTCCACAGTTAGATAATTAAAGTGTAATAAGATCAGAGAATGAATTATGGGTAAAGGTAGCTTGGTACTATGGACCACATAACTTATCTAGTCCTACATTAATTTTCTGCCACGTGGCACCCAATCATATGATCGGATGACACATAAAGGAGCGGCTCAATAATGATTAATATCGTGAAAAAAATTCAACATAAGCAATATAAAACTGTGAAGTCAACAGGGACAACTGCATAGAAAATGAATAGTAAAATTACATTTGGCTTCACTAATCATTTTTAACATGGTTAATATCATTGACTCTACAGTTTTATATATCTTTTTAATAATAGTTATGATCATTGAGTTGCTCTTTTACATGGCACCTGATCATGTGATTAAGTATCACGTGACAGCAAATTAATGTGGGACCAAGTTGGTTACCTGATCCAGTACCAGGCTACCTTCATCCCTGAATTATTCGGCTTATTTTTAGATTAGTAAGTTTCTTATGATATTAATGATTAATGAAGCTTTAGAAGTAGAATAAAGCTTCGGATATTTATAGTCGAGGATCAATTCTCTCAAAAATCAATTTAATTTTATAATTCAAAGTTCTCACTTGGCATTAATTGATTCTGGGGTTTTTTTTTTTTTTCTAGAAATAAAAGGTACAATGAACCATATGCCAAAAGAAAATCTAAAGAAAGGGTACAATTGCCAGAACATTGTGAAGGCATAATATTGATCTCTGAAAACATCATCAATAAAGCAAATTAAGAATATAAGTACCCAAGTTCCTTTTGCTAACCGTTAGTTAATCACCTATTAAAAATGATAACAAAAGAATGTTGCAATTATGTTGATGAGCGGGTTGGTGTCTTAACAATAATAAATCAAATAAATGCTCTGTGGTCCTATGATCCAAGTAACATACTTGCTCGTGTCGGATGGCTCCTACTGTTGAAGTTTAGTCCCACATCGGGTATTAATAGTCTTGTTTCTTCTTTTATAAGATCCTAAGCCCCTCCATTCATCCAATTGGTTTTAGAAAATTATAAACGTAGGACAGATTTGTTGAGGACAAAGTGCAGGCGGTTGACGTGTTGGCGCTACATGACTGGCTGCACAAGTCTACATTAATTGAGTCTCACTACACTTGCAACCATTTGCCTCGCAATACATAACTGCCTGCACTTTGTCTGCATAAAATCTGTCCTCCATATAACACTGCCCTTGATTTTAAGATGGATACCCAGATTTATCACCCATGTGGCACCCAATCTAATGGCTAGGTGCCACATGAAGAAACAACCTCATGATGGTAATCGTTTTTTGATTCCAAGCAATTAAACTCCATCTAAAATTAATGATTATCATGTAAATCCAACATATCGTACATATTGATCAATCTCGACCATCCCAAGGTAGGCTATATCACATGAACCCACTAATTCAATACTTTCAGCCATCCACCAATCTTAAACAAAGTTGTGTTTAAATGCAGAGCACCCAAATTTTGGCTGCCATTCAAAATTTCTCGGCACATATGACTTGGTATTAGCTCATCCCACCTCTCCTTTTAACTTAAATTGACGATAGCTCATGAAATCTAAGTTAATTTCTCCGAAGTTAATGAAAATTTTAAAATTTTCACTATTTTTTAAATATTACATAATATTTTTAAAAATACTAAATATATGCTTTTATATATCTTTCTGCTCTCCCAAATTTATTGAAAATTTATCAAATGAACCGAAACAACCCTGCCGATATATTGCCGAAAACAAAATCTGTCACAATACTGAAGCCCCCGTTATATTCAACTCTTGAAATTGTATAAGTGCTTCTTATACAGTCTTCTTTTATCTCTAAGCCCTCAAATCTATAGTGTACAAATCTCCAAATCTATCATAAAAAAATTATTAACATATATTGACTATTACTCCCCAGAAGAAGAAATGGCACAAGCAATGGGCCCTAAAAGTGGCCTCAACTAAAGACTTCTTCGATCATTTTTCCCTAAATCTAAAGAGAGCTCCAATCGTTTGTCTTCAAATCTCTCTCTCTCTCTCTCTCTCTCTCTCTCTCTCTCTCTCCACTTCTAGGAAGATCCATGCTAGGTCAGGCTCTCTCGCTCTCTTCCCACTTCTAGGAAGATCCATGCTAGGTCAGGCCAGGCCAAGACTCCTAAACGACCCTTCTCACATCTTGTTTTACTTGAAACTTTATTTGGGCCTGGAGAAGGCGGGCCCATAAGCTTAGCAGAGGATTGGGCCCGAATTGGCTTGGGCTCACTGAAAGGGCTAAAAATCTATAAGCCTTTCGAACTTTGTACCACGCAGCGCAAGGCGCACAGGGCATGCATACGATGTACAAACTCTCACTTATTTAAGTGCAACTGTTTGGAGGCACTAGAGACCCGGGCCCAAGACCCTTTGATTGCTGTTGCATCAAACATTGGATGATGTTTTTCGTCTCAATCTTCCATACAACAGATTTTCAGATCATGGTATGTGATGCTGGGCATACCGATAGACATTTCATATGATTCCATGTGGCACACATCTCAAAAAGTAACAGTGGGCTTGTATGGCTTTGATTCATACGATGGAGATGGGTTTCCGTCCCAATCTTCCACACAACACATCTTGAGGTGATGGGCATATAATAAAACGGATCACATATTAATTCCATCAGGGATCGATGACCTGACACCAAGATTGTAAGTGTTAAGTATAAAGTTTGTAAACCGTTTATCATATAAGCGCATCTGGTGTAGTGGTATCATAGTACCCTCCCACGGTACTGACCAGGGTTCGATTCCCTGGATGCGCAATCTATTTTAGTTTTTGTGATTATTTTGCAGGGTTTTGTTTTCACTTTTTATGGGGGTTTATTACCACTCGTTTTCAAATTATTAAAAGAAAAACATAACTATAAAAAAACACTTGACCAAAGTCAGGAAAAAAAAACAAGGAGAATGTCGTAAAATTCGCATATAATTCATGAAATTAGTAAATTATTCGGAAACTTGGGATTTTATTGGAAAATTTGTGAATAATTCAGATTTTATTTTTTTAATTCAATTTCTAACTTTTTAAAAAAGTCAACGAATTTGATCACTATGAATGGAAGAAGCTGATGGTCAGAGATCACTCAAATATATAATATGAAGCCAATGACAATCCTTTTTCCATATATGGTAATGATCCTGTGACTCATGACTCAAGCTAGGAGACCATGCATCTCCAAGGTCAACACTGAATGCAGAGATGTGAACGGTCTCCTGGCTCGAGTAACGCATGACTCACGCATAACTTGAGTAAGGACTCGGGAGATCATTTTCCCGTGAAAATTTAATGGCATTTGAACTCTTGTTATTCTGGTACCTAAATCCTTTATTGTGTTCCTTAGAGTTCTTGGGTACCTCTGTTTGCGCCAACACTTTCTCTGAAAGCGCTCATGTCAGAGACCCCTTCAAAATGGTTGAATTCTTCATATCAGATGATAGAGATTGTGTTTCACCCGATCTTTCACACAATAGATCTTGAGGTTATTTCTCACCTATCAAACGGTCAGTGTTTGATTTCATGTGTCCTAAATTAAATAGTTAAAAAATGACTGTAAAATCCCGTTTGAGCATGATGTGTGCCATATGATTGAAGAGTCATTTTGAAGGGATCTGTGTTAGATATGTGCGGCATCATCTCTAGATCCATTTTGGGGAAGATCCAGGTAGAAAAAAAAATTCACCATTATATCTGAAGCAATCAATGATATTAAAGAGTTAGGCACTTCCAGAGAACGTGTGGCGCCAACAGAGGTAGTGAGGTACCCAAAGTTCTTTAGCTATTCGTGGTTTAAAGAACGCACCCAAAGTCTTCTGCGTCGCAGTCATAGACATGTTGCCTCTTCACATTGTATCCTACTTAAATCATCATGGTGAACTTCTAACCATAGATCTAACCCTAACGCATGTTTAATATGTAAAATAGTTAGTATTAGGTGTCCTATCAGTCCACTGGCACATGACATGGGCTGTACACCGCGTAGACTTGAACGAGCCGAGCTTGAACTAGGTCAGCTAAACTTTTTTTTTCTCTTATGAATACTTGGGTATTCGGACTTCTTGGATCACCTGCCTAATCCTAGGGACACGTGCGCATCCTAAATTAAAACTTGCCGGGTCAGCACAGGATATAAATCCCTAGTGTGACCTCAAGAAGGGGAGGAAATTCAAACTCAGTTCTCTTATTTTTGAAAGCAAGTACCTGACCGGCTTGACTAACCCTTGGAGGTTATCAGCTAAACTTATTTGGCCTGATCTCAGCCTAAGTCAGGGCTAAACAAGGTAATTTCAGGCTTGAAGAGCTTAGAGTTGTGCCTAAGATGTTTAATGTAGCTTAGAGCTTCGGTTTTACTCATTGACAGCTCTAGAAGCCATAGTTGCCCATTCGGAACTCGGAAAAAAATGGGCAGGCCAAAAACGAAAACAAAAGGTGAAAAACTCAGCAAATTTCAGAAAAAATTCAGAAAGCATTTGAGAAAATGTAAGGGATATACTTAAAAATTTTAAAAAAATTTTAAAAAAAAACATTGAAAAAAATGTGATAAACTTCAGCCAAAATTCGTTACAAAAAATGTATTTAAAGTGTAAAAATTGTAATTTTTTTTTAAAAATATGAGTTTTTGAAAATTACTCATTTTAAACGTATTGCCTACATTTTATTAAAAAAATGCATTTTAAACAAGGTTTTTACCAAAAAAAAAAAAAGGAAGCCAATTTTGGTAACTATGCTAGAAGCCACTAAGGGCCCAAATATCCATATTCTAGATGTAAGAAGAGACGTTAATAGCTCCCCTAATAGTAACAGGGGATGGGTTTGGCGCCTAATGCTAACTGAACATATTAAATCCATTACAAATATTCAAATAAAATACTCGAATCAAATTATCGTTAAACCTTCTAGGTTGATTATTAACTAAAACATCTAAGATAGATATCAAACTGGTAGCCTAATCAATTAATTTTGGCAAATCTAAATCCATTTATACATCTAACAAAAGCCTTTCTGGTTCAGGTGTGCACAGCAGTACATAATAAATTATACATGAACAAAAATCCTTGTTAGGGCAAATAAAAAGAATTGTGGACTCTGGCGATAAAACCTCGTGTTTTAAAAGTGCACCTTCCCCTTCTCCTGGAACCTTATTCCTGGGATCTTAGGATCTCTGTATAATAATCTTCTACCAATTACACAAGCATTTTTCCATTACCAATGTCACCATACATCGCGCAGATATCTCCCGTCCATTTGCAGATTCTTCACCATGCTCTCAGCTTTGGAGCTGTCCAAAGATCCCTGAAAACACATTTTTTTAAAGCAAATATTTAGAAAAAAGGCAATTCTTCATTATAAACTGTCTCGCTTTTTATTTCATTGTTTCTGTATATATACCTGCTCTTGGACGATCGTGTGGAGAGATCGATGGACGTCCTTAGCCATGCCTTTGGCATCACCACAGACGTAAAGATAAGCACCCTGAGATATCAAATTCCATATTTCCGAGGCCTGTTCAAACAAACACAGAAAATCCAGTTCAGGAAGAAGGATTCTCCGGTAACGTTTAATATTAGAAAGTGACTCTTGTCACCTACATCAATACACGAACATCTGGTCAATAGATGGACACCCTCAATGGCATACTTTTAGGTCATATCGTGCCACATGGTATATTTTTTAACCAATTCACTTAATTCAAGTGGTTGGTTATCATATGAACTGTATATAATAACCTGCTGGTGTCCGGCCCACTTAGAGCACCTGACTAATCCTAGGGCACGTGGGGGCCTCAAGTTAGCACGTGTTGGATCAACATAGGACATAAATCCCTAGGGTGGCCTCAAGAGGGGGACTCGAACTCAGGCCTCCCACTTCGTGAGGTGGGTACCTACTCATCACGCCAAACCCCTTGAGGTTTATCCTATGAACTTCTCTTAACCGAGAGAACATATCTGTCCGAGTGGGTTTGTCCATCCAATCCAAGCACTTCAATATGGACCCTACATTAAATTTGATCAATGGTCTATATTAAATTTCCTGGATCAAATGGTTTGAATACTTTGAATGTCCAATGGCATGTAACCATAGAACCACTCATCAAACTTCATTTCCAACGAGAAGCATGTGGGTGTTTTATATGCCTGACCTTCTCCATCATCTTATGCTGCACATATTCTTTGGTGGCTCCCTCACGAGAGAACGCAAGAATCAGCTCAGAGATGGCTCCTGCTTCCAGGAAGCCATTCAACTCATCCTCGTAGATAAAATCCTACACATTGCACACAGAACAATCAGCATCTAACCACTACTCTACTGGCAACCGAATATTTTAACTACGGAGGTGAGAGTTTTAAGAAAATATGAAATTACCATCTTGCGGTTCCTGCATCCAAAAAAGAGGACAGCAGGGCCCAGATCTGCACCAGTTTCTTTCAGAGCCATCCTCTCCTGCAAATGGCCAACACAGGAAACTCTTGTTAGAATCATCTCACTAGTACAGAAAGAAATGTAATTCCACAAATGAGTCGATTACAAACCTGCAAGAAACCCCTAAAGGGGGCCAGCCCTGTGCCAGGACCAATCATGATAATTGGCACAGAAGAATCTGAAGGAAGTTTAAAATTTGACTGCCTCACAAAAATTGGGGCCCAGCTACTGTCACGACTTTCCTCCAAAGGCACCGATTGCTGCAAAAGGCAAATTCCAATCAGACAATATGGAACTAAAATGCCATACTTCCCCTCCTACATAAAACATCCTATAAAGGGGTACCACATTCAAAAGCCCACAAGCCATAGCACTGATGTTTTCTAAAACCCGTCCACTCGTCGCATTCACCAAATTCATAACATTAAGAAAGACTTCAGACTACTTAATTACTTATACCAAAAAAGAAAGGGTACCTTCATCCAAGTTGAAGCCACGCCTTTGTGAATCCTTCCAGTTGGCGTAGGCCCATGCACTAATGCACATGTGACATGAATTCGAGATGGTGCCAGCCTGTAAAAAAAAAATTACATAGTAAAAATTCTTAATAAGAGAACAATTACTGCAACTAAAAATAGTTTATATTTGAAATATTATTTACCTTGATGAGGATGAAATAGAATAGTATCTAGGCTGCAAGCGAGGTGCTATTGCTGCAAAGAAAACTCCAAGAGGAGGCTTGGCGGAAGGAAATTCGGCCATGACTTCTAAAAGACTTCTCTGATTTGCAACTACCCACTGTGAATATTCTTCCTGCACAAAGGTAACATTTATGCATGAGAAGGAGAACAAGTAAAGGAGCAGTAGGATACGCACTTTTCCAAATATAAATTACGGATTGCTGACCTTTCCAGCAGGAGATGACAGAAACCTTAGTCGATCAGCTTCACTTGGATCAGAAGCATAAGCAGCTAAAGCAACTAGAGCAGCCTGAATAATGCAACATAAAAATCAGACAAAAACATGGAAAATGGATGAAGCGTGAGACTGTTTCAAAAAGAGAGTAAATGCTTATTTGCCCAAGGATTCTGTGAAAGGACTTTCACAGTTCTCAAGGCTAAACAGATCTCTTGTTCACCTCAAAGTCCATGAAAGACAATTTTTCATAGGATTCTCCAGCCAAACAAAGTGTTCATTACTTTGGTCTTTTTTAAAAATTGGAGACAGAATCGAGGACCCATTATTCCCAAAAATAAAAAATCACCTTTTTTGGGGAATTCAAAAGATCTGCATAATGACAGAGTGCTGTTCTTAAAGTGCATGGAGATGGGAAAGGAGGTGGTAAGGAGCTTCCACTAAAGGGGGTGCCATCCTCTCTTTCAGCATGGATGGAGAAGAAAGTATCAGCTGAATAACCTAGCAATCTCAATGCCTCCTCCACAGTTTCAGGGCAATTCTCGGTATATACACCAACATGGTCTCCTGTTTCGTACCTGATGGACACAAAAAGGATATATAACAGTTTAGTAGAGCAACAAAATAAGGATCACTACAACAAGAATCTGGCAGCGTGATCATCACTGTATCTAATGTTACCTAGGCACTTCTATTTTTGGGATTTTTGCCGTCCCGACACTTGGTGGCATTTGGACACTCTTCAACAAAACAACACTTGTAGGTATGCGTGAAAAGAAAACCAGATAATACCATCAAAATGTTCCTCGTTTTGAAAAAGTTAAATGAATTGTTGTTTTACCAAAAAAAAATCGCACAAAGTTTAGTAAATTATTAAAAAAAAAAAAAGCTTGGGTCCTTGAACAATTTCTATAATATGGAATACATTAGGTAGGTTCATGATATACTTTATGTATACTTTTAATTAAATATCTCAATTGATTCTCTAAGATTTTCCTTCAATTCTATTTTTCTATAGACATTCTATTGTTATAGCTTTATATTTTTCCTAAGGCCATATTGGAATCTTCAAAAATTAATGTGCCAAACATCTTCATTTAGCCTCCTTTCCTCCCGCTTAAGGGGGGTCTATTTATGAATTTTGATTTTGGCTAGGGGTGAGGTTTATTTGGGGAAGTTTTTAGTCTTCCGTCTTCCAACACCTTGCTGGTTTGTACAGGTTTGTATTCTTTTTTCCTAATCTCAATAAAATATTTTTACCCATAAAAAATAAAATAAAATAAAATTCCAAGAGTATAAGGGGTACACCATTCATCATAAGGAAAGTAAAAAAGTTCAGCACAAGCAATAAAATCATGACCACACAACTGTCAATGGATTCAGTAAAAGCAATAAGCAACTTACACAAGTCCAGTACCGGAAATGTCAAATTCGAGATGGGTACATGAACGATCAGAAGCAGGGGTGTGAAGCTCCCTCCGAACAGCCACATCAGCTCTTGATGTAGAGAAAATTAAAATGTCAGTCTACAATAGAAAGAAATCTGGCATATAGAATGAACTTGAGAGTCGGGAAACATAGCTATAGCTTTCTCCATATACCTGCATGGATGTGCAATGTCATGATCAGCATGCCCGTTTGCAATACTCTTATTTTTTTCGTGATGAGATGCATCAACAGAGTCATGAAATACAACCCGGTATTCTAGTACTGCAGCAGTATAAGATCTAGGAGCACTTGATGTATCATCTTCGTCCCGAAGCAACTGATCCAATTCAGGCCATACCAGTTCCCGCCTATAACAGCAACACATAAATGTAAGAAACTAAAGGGCATATTTTCATCCAGTATCTTAGACCTAAATTACTTAATTTGCTGCGCACCCTGTGAATGGCGAACAGGTTTGGAGCGAACCAGTTCGCCATTCAGTTCGGCCTGATTCAGTAGAACCAAGCAAATTGGGTGAACTTTGTATTAGGGAATAAATTGCTTTAAGGCGGGTGGGGAGATTGAACCCACGACTTACACCAATGCACGCCTAACCAAGCAAACCCACAGCTGCTATTGTAAGATATTTTAACTTCAACTATTTTTTCTCCCTTTCATTTTAGCTTATGAAAAAAAATATAAATAAATAAATAATTTGAACTCATCCTACCCCTAGAGAATCAGATTCACATTGGAGTAGCGAATCAGATTCACATCGGAGTAGCACATTTGACAGATGAAAATTTTGCATACCAAGCGGTAAAATCATCTTCAATGCATTGATCATCATCTCCAAGTCCCACTTCAACAAGGCGCTTCCCACCTATGAAAACCAAAATAAGTTGAAGAAGGCATTAATAATATAGGAAAATAAAAGAAGGTCATGGGATGCACAAAAAAACCTTCAAGCAAACTGAAATTAGCAGCACCCCAGAACCAGTACAAATTCTTGGGCAAATCTCTACAAGAGGACTGAGCCATCATATGCATGGCGAAACATGAAAACTTCTTTTGGTCTAATAAAAAGTTTATTACGAATTTTTTTTTGTGTCATGATCATTTCAAGATCTTCCTATAGATTATTTTGTTTGTTTCTCATATATGTTTTTAAAGATTTTGTGTCATGATCATTCTTAGATTTATGATTACTTGCATATATTGAACACAGTTCAACATTCCTATAAACTGTGCAAATATTGGTAATAAATCCATTGAACCATATAATATAAGTTGGCAGGATCAATAAAATGAATCCAAAGACCTAAAATAACACACCTTGTTCCTCCAGCATTTTGTCTACCAAAAGTGCTACCTGTTTATAAAAAAGTTAAACCAAACATTAAAGATTTGCAAATATAACCTAGAAAAAAACATGACAATATAAGTTGTCATCAATTAAAACCTTATTGAAGTGCTCGTACTGCCTGTTACCAAGACCGAACACACCATATTGGAGGTTCTTAAGCCAGTTTCCCTTATCATTCCCCTACAAAACCAAATCAAATAATCAGAAATCACCCCGTGAATTTAATAGAAATTACACTCAGAACCAAAGTTTAGCACATCCCTACCTCTGTAAACCATTTATAAAATCTAGCAGCATTGTCCGTTGGTTCACCATCACCATACCTACATGATCAGAATTCAATTAAAAGAGAAAAACAAAAAATGAAGAAAAAAATTGCACCGTAAAATATGTACAGGTTCTGACTCACGTTGCTAGCATGAAAAAAGCCAAAGTTTCTTTCTTGAATTTTTCCTCATATTCATCATCATCGTCCGCATAGTCTTCCTGTGTATAATTTGATCCAGATCATCAAAATCAAAACTTCTTAGAACACAGCAATATACTAAACACAGCAAATTCTCATCTAACACTCCTGCTGAAAAACATTGAAGGGTGATTTACAAAGAGGGAATAATTTTTCAACAAAAATCTGAAAACAAACTTGAAAAACAAGTACAAATTCTTCCTTTTTCATAATTAATCTACTAGTGATCAGGTCCTTTCAGGAGGACACAAAATTGGGTCCTCCTGCTTTTTAAACCAGTCGATACCACGGATTATGGAATGGAAATGAAGAAAAACCTAGTGCATAATTTTAACATTCATGTTTGCTGATTACTTTCACTAGAATTTAAATATATAAACAAGATTCATTACATAATATACCATCATCGATGTTAAATTGTGTATAATAGTCCTTGCGCCACCTTGCTGGTGCGAATCCTGTTTATTAATGGCTTAATAAGCAGGAGGATCCAATTTTGGGTCCTTCTGAAAGGACCTGAATATTGGCCTAATTGTAATGGAACAGTTTCCAGTTGTATCAAATAAATTGTTCATTCAGAAACTAACTGTAGCAATCTTCTGGCTAGCTATATCGTAAATTAGCAGATACAAAAAGAGTAATTTATCACAGCAAGTTCAAAAAGTTTTCTTTAAATAAGATAGAGAGATTCAACATAAACTGTAGATAATTTGCGGCAATTACAATTACAAATAGCTTTTGTCAATTAGCGGAAAAATATAACCAGTGACCCATACCCTTTCACTACTACTCATTTTGCCCTTTCTCACAAATTCACTGAATTAATCAAAATTTTCGAAAATTTTCCGAATAGGTGGTCTGCTGAACTTTTTGCTGAATATTCGCTTGATACATTGATTCACCGACTCTTTTCAAATTTTCCGAATTTTATTGACTTATTATGATTGTGACGCATGCTTTAATCATATTTTGTATTTTTCTGTTTGTGATAATAAAGTATTAATACATTTGGACTATGTAAATTTTTATTATTTAAATACACCACTATTAATATTAAATAAGTTAACATAAATTTTAATAATTTATTGTTATTTTTATAATCCCCAAAATCGCTCCATAATTTCCTCGGAATTGCTCCTGAATTTATCCGAATTAAACCGAACTAAAACCCCACCGAATGATTGCCGAATCCAAACTTGGTCACTATGATTTTGTCAACTAAAAATTATACTTGGTAACGGGATGAAAATCTTAGTTGGTAATGGGTTGTACAGCTCCATACCGGACGGAGCCCATACACAAGCATGGATTTAATATCGGATGCATATATATATATATATATACACAAGGTTGAAAATCTCATTAGGTAATGGTCGTACCGGTCCCTACTGGACCAGAGTTACGTTAACCGTCTTAAGGGTTTGAAATTTTTGTATAAAGTGCAATGGTTCTGTATCGGTACCGGTACGTAGATTTAACACGTTAGTGACACCTACAAAACCACATTTGTGGATATAATCATCTCATCCTTTTAAAATTATAGATGCACTTTACAAGTGACCCACACACACCACATATTCTTAAAGGTAGTTGACCGACCCTCACCGGTTTCAACGGTTAATTAAGTAATCGAATGACCTTCCATCCTCAGAAAAAAGAAAAAAAAAGTACGCGAATAACCTTCTAAGCCATCAAAGTGAGTCAAAAGCAAACTTTCACAGACTCAGTGGGCCCATATATGTGGTTGTCAGCCTTTGGCATGAATTCATATATGAAGCCGCCGACAGATCCATTCTTCCTGGATTCTCTCCTTTTCGCATATCCAACCCCTCCCACGCCCAAAAGAAAACATCTTTGTAGATGTAAAGCGCGGGTGCTTAGAAAAGACACATGCCGTGGTTAAATCCACCAAAACTTTGGAGGAATCCTTCTTCAATTGAATCTAAGAACATGTCTAGTGCGTGGCCATATATGATTTGTGGCCATAAATTGACATATATCTACTAAATTATATGCGTTTTACAACTAATTCATACTGTAAAAAAAAAAAAAAAAAAAAACTAAATCAGAATTACCAGATCAGCAACTTTAAAAATCGCTTTCTCGTATCGAGCTTTTCCCTCTTCCGCAAGCGCCTAAACAGAGAAGGAAAAAATATATATATAAAAGTCAAAAACCAAGTAACAAAATTGAAGCATATCAAATTATCAATCGCTTTTCGACCATCCGATCAAACCCAAACCTTGGCGAATCCTTCGGCTGTACCAGTCTGCGTACCGAAGAAGATGGTGACCTTCTTCACCCCATCGTCGATCTCCCGCTCGGGGTCCTCTTTCACAACCGTCCGCTTCGGTGCATCATCGACCTTACTTTGTCTCTGACCGCTGGATCTCCGCCAAACGAACACGAACACGCAGCCGATGAGGACTGCGATGGAGGTCGTCAAGATCACCAGAACTTGGCGATTCCCAGTGAGAATTCCGACGGGGGAATCTGCCGGTATGGTTGAAGGATCCGAAATCCCTTTGAGAATCGCCGACATCAGATCGAAAGGAGAGATCGAAGTGGACTCCATTGTATCGGGTTCCGGTATATCACGCGGAGGAGAATTGAAGGGAAATTTAAGTAGTTGTTGCTCGTGTTGCAGTAGAATCGAAGGTTTCTATGGGATCAAAAAGTAGAGATGAGTCTCAGGGAATCAAAATCGAATGACTCCGAGAGACTCTGAGGAGCATCGTAGAGACCGGAGGGCCTTTTATGTGTAGCTCAAAATTTAACCAACGCCCACCAAACTCGACTGGTCAAACCACCTACCACTTTTAACCATGGTTATAACTCTGGTTTAGTTCAGCTCGAGGCGTATTTACAAAAATAACCCGCTTCTAAGTTCACGTCGGTCCTCAGAGGCGGTGCGTTTTTTTTTCCCATAAACACAGCCAAACTTAACCTGTCGATATGGAATTATTGGTAGTAGTGTAAGGGTCAATCTGCCTCCATCAAACTGGTCCAACACGGGACATTCACATATATTAGTGGGAGAAAGGTCTTTCCTTACGTTTGACTAAGTTGTCAAGATTAACTGGTACGCCGCACTTTGTGCGCGGGTCGGGAACTCACCTAATACGAACACATCATCTAATGTTAGGGTAATCACTAGCTGTATGTATGTTACATGTTATAATGAATCCCAACCGTCCATATGGGAAGAAAGAAAAAAATTCGAGAACTAACATGCAAAAAGTATTTTGATGATAATGAATCCGAACCGTCCATATGGGAAGAAACAATATTGGTAAATAACATGCAAAAGTATATTGACGAGTACTTATTCTATTTGTTTGGTTAAGATTGTTTGAGTAGCATCTTTGCTACTTCTCTCACGTAGGGTATGAATCCCATTCATGGATCAAAATGCCGGAAAAATGATATGTATCGTCCGAGTCCAAAATCAATACGTATCGGACGATACCGAATGATACATTAAATGTATTGTCCTGATAAACGTGTACATATGATTGATACGATACATTCAATATATCGTATTGGTAGGGTTCGATACCGATGCATCGTCCGATACATATCGGTATCGGACGACCCATCAATACATTAGAGGTACCATTAGGCAGGGCAATGGTCAAATCCAACCACATCTGCAGCCTTTGGAGATAAGAGAATCTTAATTGCATGTCATGTAAAGATTCAAAATCTCACAACCTAAACCGTACATTCGTATCGCGAACTATAAAAACATAATAAGACAATAAAAACATCTTAAACAGTAGAAGATAAAAATTCTTTGAAACATTAATTAATCAAAATAAAACTTACGATAATGTTCTTATTCTAATAACAAAGTCTAACATGATTAAAACTTAAACAGTCTTTATAAAATAACTGATCATTGTCTCATTTATTTAAAAACCAGTAATATTAATTAGAAAGAAAATAGATAATTAGGCATGAAGCCTTCATCGCCATTCATTTCAGGTTTCTGAGTACCACGTGCAGTCTCATCACCATAGACCCATATGTTGTCCTCAGCTACACTTGTCTCATCTGGTCACCTACATCAACAAAGAGTATAAGTTTACACTTGTATGAATCAGACATGCAATCCATTGAAGCATAAAATATCAATTAGTCATATAAACATTTCTGTATATTTCATGTGCGTATGCTTGTGGCATATAGAATCTCAATAAGCTGAAATAAACTGAACATAAACATAGAAATCAATGTTACATGAATGCATCATTTCTTTTAATTTCATCTTTCTTTACATTTAATACACCTTAGACTACGTCCCGCTCAAGACGTTAGGTGGTAATTATGCTTATCACTTGTTTAGTTAGATTTTGTCATGCTCAAGACGTTGGGTATAATCATTCAAATTATTTATTGCACGTCAAACTCCGTCCAGCTTAAAATGTTGGTCTTAATCATGCTTATTATATTTTTATTTAGTTAGACTCCATCATGTATAAGATGTTAAGAATAATATCTTCTTAAACTCCATAAGGTACAAGATGTTGAGTCTAATGCTTCTTAATTATGTTTAGTTAAACTCTATCAAACAAAAGATGTTGGGTCTAATACCTTCTTAATTAAACTCCATCATGTATAAGATGTTGGGTCTAATGATCATTAATCATGACTTGATATTTCATTATATTTTACGCGTCTTAATTGTGTATTGTATAGATCATCATGAAATATGTATAGTGCATATGAGTATGATCATAATACAGAAGCATTTAAGTGCATTTAGTCATGATACATAAACATTGAAGTGTACATAATCATGGTACATAAATATTGAAATGCATATGCTATGATCATTTTATATAAACATTAACATTTAATAGCGCTGTTAAGAGAAAAACTGAATATAAAACTTAATTGCCTATACTTAATCTATTGATTTCTCATAATCAATTTATTGATTTCGTGTTCAAACTCAATCTATTGATTTCGGCTCAATTTATTGATTTTGTGTTTAGGCTCAATCTATTGATTTCATGTTCAGGCTCAATTTATTGTTTTCGATTTAATCTATTGATTTCTGTCTGTGAGTATTTAAAACATTCCTATATTCAGACTCAATCGATTGATTTTCCGAAATCAATCCATTGACTCAAATCCGTGAATTTTCCAAAATAATATCATTTATCAGTATATGTTCAGACTCAATCTATTGAGTTTTGTCTGTAAGTAATTAAAGTATTCCTCTGTTCATACTCAATCGATTGATTCCAAGAATTAATCGATTGACTCAAATCCGTGCTCGGACTCAATAAATTGATTTTCTAAAATCAATCTATTGATTCCAATCTGCCCTTTCAATCTCATCGTGGGGTTTTCAACCCGTCTTCTTATTAACCCAAAATCATCAATATTAAATCTATCAATCATAGCATGCATCTTATTTAATTATCCATTCATTTTTTATAAAATAAAAGCATTAATTCACATAAAAAACTCATTTTTAAATCTATATTTTATGTTCAAGGGAGAACACGATTTCTTTTTTTTTTTTATCAGTAAAAGGAACATGATTTCTCCTACCTAGATCGATCATATCATCATGATCAGATCGAGATCCCAACAACGATAATAATTCTAGAGGGAGACAAAGGCCACTTAAGAATATACGCTAACGTCTTACCAATCTTTCAAAATAAAGGTTCTAGAAATATTTTTACCGTAAAGTTCAAAATAGAAGTTTAGAACACATATAACAAGGTTTGATCCCTAGACCTCTTCTTTAGAAGTGGAGTTTTTAACCAACAATTTATTACACAACTATGTCTATTAATGATAAAAATAAATATAAGAGCTTAAAAAATCAAAACATATATTTTTTGTTAAAACATTTTGAAAATCAAGACATGCGATGAATACGTTATTAAGCACATATATATAATTTAGATATATTAAGAACATGAAATTTGAATCACAACACGTCATGATATAACAAAAGAAAATCATGAAAATCAAGATTCTCTCATATTCAAGGGCTACAAATGTGGTTAAACTCGAAATCCGATTCAACCTAGTTGGACCAAACCATATATTACCCCCATTCTACATCCAGCCAAAATGTAATTGTGACAATTACTAAATGCAAATAATAATTAAAAGTTGCACCACTTAAGTTTTGACCCTTCTTTTAGGTTATCACATAATCATACCCACCTCATCGACCAGTTGTCTCCTTCTCCTGCCAACAATCCTTTAAGACTACTTCATGCCAAATTATCTCTAGAATCTTTATTTTTCTCTACCAGTTATTTGTTGTGTCTTCATTTATGGGTATTTTAAAATTCCAAACATTAGAATAGTGACAACGAAGAACTAAACTTCTATCCTCTATTCTTAAAGTCAAATCATAAAGAGCAAAACTAGTGCCATTAAAACTGGTCTTTAATCTCCGCGCTATCGAAGAAGAGTTAGTGTACAAATTATAATGAGTGTCACCCATCATGATTGGATACAGCAATCCACACATATGTCTGACTGCATGACATGCACAGACTTTAAAGGCATAAAAGTTCATATACATCACCCAATCATACAAATGATGTGTGAACTACTTTAATGCACATGATGGATTAAAACCATTATAGACCAACTCATTGAAGAATAAGAAGGTTCAATTACTACTCTCTAAAAAAATTGATGCCTTATTTGAGCAAGAAAAGGTAAAAGATTCTAATGTCGGCTGTCAAAGCAATACTATTGTAGTCTACAATGAGATAATTTCAAATTTTAAAAGGTGAAGACGGGTTGCAAGCTTTGAGGACTTTGAGGATACGGCCTCAAAATAAACAAAAATGTAGAAGTATATATCTATCACATGTGTTAACTAGGGTAAGATCACATTTTACGGGTGCAAATAATGGTACCCAGACATTAGCTTCCAAACGACTTCTGGGTCAACACAAAGGGAATGGCTAATTGGCTGATGCTATTACTGATATTTGTAGACAGATCAGTACAAGACGAATACGATATGACAATTTTTGTTTCGGAGGAATCCAACGATATTAGATCCTGGATGCACGCATAATCCCTGTTCTAGCAGTAAACGGTGAGTCCATGTGAAATGTGTTTTTTTATTTTTAATACCACACCCCTTTAAGTTATAGTCACCTCACTCCTTAACCAGAGGGACTATTCGTTGATTGCTTTGAATCAGATGATAGAATTTATTTTTCGTCTCAATCTTTCATTTTTAGGATGCTATGATCATATTCATTTTGATAGTGTATGTGAACCAAGTTTAATAGTATGCTATGATCATATTCATTTTTAGGATCTATGCCTCTTGAAATCAATATCTGACCGTCCGATAGTAGGCCCATTATCTCAAGACCTATTATGTGAAAGATTGAAATAAAAAATGACCTTCATGATTAGATTAAATAGTCAACACATTTTTCCTTTATTTAAGTGAGGTTCCTTCAATATAAAGTGGCGTGGCAGTGACACACTAACACCAGCCTTTGAATGAGTACCAGTCTTTTTATTTTATCAAATAATATAAGATAAGGGGTTGTGCAGAAAAAAAACTCCCTAGACTCGTGACTCGTAAGGTTGTCATGCAAAGCGTGCTTTTGTCGGCTTTGATTGCATCCCCTTACATCCACGCCTTTGAATGCTATGGTGCACGGTGCACGGTACATCAATTTTCCACACTTGGATACCGCACAGTGCAAACATGTGCCTCATGTGGATAACTTTTTGATTAAATTCCCCATAATCTATGCCAATTTTACCAATTTAGGGATGCAAGTTCGGTGTAACTATTTTTTCGTTTCCGGTTAGGTTCAGCCTGAACCGAAATGTCCCCCTGATTTTTTTCTGTTTCCTTATCATATCCCTTCAGTTTAATAGTTTTTGCCACCCTAAATGGAGCCGGAATGAAATTTGCTCGATTCGGGTCTGTCTGAGGCAGTTTCCAGACTGATTCAGTTTGCTCCATCCCTGCATGAGATTAAGGCAATATAGGCAATGAAGAGATTTATCAGTTGCTCTGAATAGTCTGATGAGCCTGGTATTTGAGGTGACTCCAGACTTGATGAAGGCCAGGCTCTTGGTCAAAGGAGTTCGCCAGTTTCACGCATAGTGGTCAAATTCTGCGTCTTTGCTTTTAATAAAATCTCGACTAAAAGGGTGGCTCACATGTAAAATAAATAAATAAATTTTAATCACGACTTGTTAAAAAATAATAATTATAATAATAGTTTATTGTGCCGGCGGCCCGGCGCTATATGGACAACCTCAGTCCGCTTGAACGCTTGGTCATGCGGACGTGTGGAGTTAGTTTCGGTGCTCAAATCAATCTCTGTCTGTCAACCTCTGAGCACTGTAAATAAAACAAAAAAAATCAGCACACAACGTCAGATGCATGTTTTCACTGACTTTTATGCTCATATATAACTGTGCACCTCTTGATGTTTGACTATATTTGCTGAAGGAGATTGACTTAACATGCATGGCAACACTCGGGCAGGGTACCTAATACCAACTCTTCTAACATTGAAAGGGAGTTTCTCTCGCGGCATGGGGCACACCATCTTGCTGCTTGTGGGCACACGATCAAACTTGACCAGATTTTTCAATCAGTGAAGGTATCATTTTGACCTTTTTCTAATTGGTGGGTCAAAAATTTGCATCTCCCGAGTCGGCAGACGGAGAAATTTCCTAGGCAGGTCCATTGGATTGAGGAGAATATTGACTGTATATCATCCTATAAAATAGAAATTATTGAAGTCAAGATTCTCCCCCTATCTAATGGCTGTCAATCTAGTTGAGCCCGAAATCCAGTTCAGCCCGTTGGACCTGACCATTGCCCCCCTTAGTAGGAGGCACTAGTCAATCTTTTCCAGCAAAATAGCTAAGGGAACCTTTATTTGTACCAACCAAAACTAGATTCGGTTAACCGAACAAAAGCTGAAATGGTTTTCAATTTGGTTCAGCTTGAATCGAAGTTGAACTGGTACAAATCAGTTTGTTTTTGGTTCAGTTAAATTTCAAAAACTCGAAACTGAAATCAAACTGAAACTTGAAAAACTCAGTTTACTTTCAGTTTTAGTTTTTCCATTTTTTTCGGGTTCTTTTCAATTTTTTAGTTTTAATTTTTGGTTTGTTTTCTAAACCTACCCAATCGGTTTCCAGTTTCGGCCACTAACAATCGAAACCAAATAAATTGGAAATCGGTTTTGGTTTTTCTTGCTTCTGGTTGGTTTCGGTCGGATTTGGCAGACCGGTTTTCAGTCGATTTCTATTTTCGGTTTCAAACCTGCATGCCTCACCAAAACTATTTTAAGACACTTACCTAGTTTGTCTTGTAGATGATTTGACAGGTGGTAACAATTGGATGCTTTTAAAGTTTTCGTTGGTTGAGAATGATTGACCCGTGCATCACTGTTGGTACATGGGCGATGCACTTAATAAGATTTGGTATTGGATGCCAAATATTAGCATCAAATTAGTAAAAAGTAAAATGATGTACTTTCATTGATTTCCATGCTCAAAATATTTGTTACTCTTATGAAGTTGAAACAAGTTGGCAGAAGGATATTGACCCGTGCACCCAATTTAGTGCACAGGTTAAATGGCTAGTAGCCACTCAATGCTGATATTAGGTAACCGACCTGATTCGTTTATTCGAAATTTTACTACAACCTCTTTAGGAAGCAAGCTAATAATGTAATTTTGTGAACTTAGTAGGACATAATAATCATTTAACTCGTTCCATTGTACAAGGCGGAAAGCATGCCTCCTAGTATGGTTATTGAGCTGGTAACCTACCAAGTCGGTAGCTGTGCCGCTGTGGCTTTGGTGTCGTCGGCACACTGACAAATTTTTGACGAAAAGTTTTGAAATTTTGCCAAAATTCACCGAAATGGTGGTTGGTTGAAACTGTCGGGGAAATTTTCGGTGATTTCACTTAAAGTTCCTAAATTATATTAACTCCGATAAAGTTTTATTTATTTTTTCAAAATTAATGAATTTTCTTAACTTTTGAGTTTTTATTACTTTTTAAATGACAAATAATTTTTTTATAAATATTATATGTACTTGAATTTTTTTGAATCTTTTTCAAAACGTGCAGGAAATTAATCAAAATGCCCCCCAACTGAAATACTGATGAAAATGAAATTTGCCATTGTTCACGAGGGCATAGTCTAGATTGAATTTATCCTTAAAGTTGTATAGAACAGGTAAATAAAACATCATTATTGAGCGATAAATTTAAGAGCCTATACAAGTACTTGATATCAAAAAATAAAAGGACAATGTTATATGAAAGACAGATTTTATGCGGACAATGTCTAGGCAGTTGATGTGGCGCGACGTAATTGGCTGCAAGTGTAGTGGAGCTCAATTAATGCAAGTCGGTACAATCAGTCACATCATGTCACGTCAGCCACCTCCTCAATAAATATGTCCACTGTATATAATTTTTCAAAATAAAATAAAAAAGAGCCGATACTAGTGGGGGTCAATTAATGTAGGTTGGTAAGGCTCTCAATGAGCTGGGCCGGGCCGGATTTTGGCCCGCTCCTATCCCGAAAAAAATAGTACTTTTCATCAAATAAACCCGGCCCGATATCCTAACCGGACTAAACTTGTTGCAACCCGGATCAATCCAAGTTAGGCTTGGGTTGAGTGTTTCAACACCCGACCCGGATATATATATATATATATCATTTTAAAGTAATAAAAAAAATATTTCTTTCAATTAAATATAATTTACTTAAATGCCCTAAGATTAATCGCTGTCCGTTATAATCATTATACAACAAATTAAAATAAAATATTTGAATAAAAGCATGTATCTGAGTTTCTATAATGTTAATATAATTATTTAACATTATAGAGTCGGACTTAGGCTGAGTACATCACATCCCAAATTAGGGTTGTGCTGAAAAATATGAAAACCCGACCTAGATAGGTTAGGGCCAGGTTGAACCCCAACTCGGCCCTGATCAAGCCCATTGAGAGCACTACGGGTCGGTCAGTCACCCAATAGAGTAATACCCCATTTAGCATTTTAGTCTCAACTCTCAACTCTCAACTCTCAACTCTCAACTCTCAACTCTCAGCCACCCCACGCTTTCTACCGACGGCTGGTGGGTCATAAACTAGTTGGTATTTGGTACTAAACCCGAGCACATTTGGAAGTGCTTGGCAAATAGTGAAGTTGGCTCGATGCATAATCATTTAGCAGCACACGAATCATTGAAAGTACACGTTTGAACTTTTACTGATTTTTTTTATTTTTTTTTTAAATGAGACCTTTTACTGATTTTGCTCTAAAGAAAACGTATCCAATTCACGACATTTATAGAAGAGGAGTTGTTTCTATCTCAAAAATAGTCAGATGTCAATAAAATACTTGTCGGATGATAGGGGTGAAAGGAACCCCTTAGGAATTTGTCAAAGGGCATGCTTGGAATATCCTAAGTTTCTCAAAACGCCAAAATTAAATAATCTGAGCGATTACTTGCATTCCAAAAGTTGACTCATGCCCCAAATTTCGAATAAAAATCTATACGTTTGGCAACATCTGTTATGTGAAAATACCATCTAAGCCGTCTGATCTTGAAGGCCATAATTTAAAGGCATTAATTGCAGAAAATTAGCATGAAATATAAATTTTATCATACGATTAAATATAGTCAAAAGGGAATTATCTAATTCAACAATTGACAATAATAAATCATACGATAAGTATCGTGTTTTGCTCCAATTTTATGTAGTAGAGGTTTATAGATCATAAACTTCAAATCAGATGGCCAAAATTACATTTTTACATACCACATGTCCTTAAAACACAAAGTCTTTCTTTAAATTTAGTCGAAGAGCAATTTTAGGAACGCAAGTAATGGCTTCCATAAATTAATTTCCGTATCTTAAAGCAAGAACACACATACCTATAAGCAAACAAATAAGGGAAAGCACACTTTGGACATTTTTTAATATTCTAGTGATTTACAAGCTACATGTTTCATAATTTAGACATTCAACCATTATAAAAGTAGTATTTAAGTAATTGCATATAGTTTAAAATTTCCGATATGTTATGGCAGTTACCACCAGGCATTCAGTCAGCCATGCCACCATGCGTGCTTTCTAAATTAAATATATATTCATATAATATAAAATTTTCTCATATTATTTATTTAGGAAAATGATTTAAAGTAACTAGTAGGTTGCATGTAAAACTTCAGTCAATTATTAAAGAAGTGTATACCATTTTGTAGCTTAGTTTGGAGATTTATAACAATTCAAAATCTTTCCATATATATATATAGAGAGAGAGAGAGGGGCTCAGGGATATGCGCTCGGGTGTAGAGATATTTCTACGCCAATTGATATGAGTGCGACATATAGCATCATTTTTATGAAATGATAGATAGCATGGGGCCCACTTTACTAATTAAGGTTATACTTTTAAAAGTTAAATAACCTTCTAGCTGTCATTCTTGACATTTTTAAAGTCTCTTTCTTTTTTTTATTTTTCCAAAAAAATATCAGACTTACTTTTTCATGCATATTTTTTACAAAAAATATGACACGCGATAGCGAAGCGCTAACACCCCGAAACGAAGCGCCAACGCTCCTAAAATAAAGCATCGATGCTCCTAAATGAAGCATTTGCACCCCTAAAACGAGGCATCGGTGCTTCGCTTAAGGGCCCCGACGCTTCGAAAAAAATAAAATAAAAATTATCGAAGCGCCATGCCCTAAACGAAGCGTCAGCGCTTCGTTTAGGGCATGGCGCTTCCATAAAAAATATATACATAAATAAATAAATAAATATCTCGAAACGCTAGTTCCCCTAAAACAAAGCGACAACACTTCGTTTTAGGGGCGTTGGCGCTTCCATAAAAAAAATAATAATAATAATAAATAATATATATATATATATATATATATATATATATAAATTACCCGAAGCGTCAGCGCTTCCTTTTAGGGGCGCTGGCGCCGTAGTGACAAATTTCGTTTCCGGTAATTTTTTGGTGGGGGGTCCTTTCGGTACATTTCAGATTAATTTCAGAAAAATTTCGGGGATAAAAAATATATAAAATAATATATTTAAGTAATTGTGCTAAACACTGAAGCTTAAGCATAAAGCTTGAAGACATAGAAAAAGTGCTTTTTTTTTTGCTAATAATTTGAAGTTATTGGCCGATAATTTGCTAATTACCAAATTATCTACCGATAATTTGATGGGTCGATATTTTGGTCGAAATTTTGAGAATTTCATTTCGGTGGGGTTTGAACCCGATGCCTTTTGGCCAAAATTATATTTTGACCTGGATAGATATTTTGGCTGAAATTTAATTTTGACCCGGATAAATATGAGAGATTTTGGGGATTAAAAAAATTAGAGGGAAAGAATAAAAAGGCTTTTATGCTCCAAAAATATTGTTTCTTATTAGAATTGGTAATTTGGGATTCAATGTTAGAGCATTTAAGTAATTATAAAAAGAATTTAATACTTCCGCCGAGCCGTTTCACAAGTCACACCACTTCTCGCATTATATAATGAAAAATAGGCTAATGGGAAATTTTGGGATTATGGATCAAAAATTCAGAAAATCGATACGTAGCGTCTAACTTCAAAATTGAAATGTACCGGACAATATGTATCGATTCTGAACGATACATTGGTATGTATTGTCCGATATTTTATTATTTTATATGAGAGACACTGGTATAGCACCTTAGATATACTGTATCAGTGACCTCCAAAATCGATATATATTAAACGATACGTATGATTTTGACCTATATATTTTTAATTTTCTACAAATACAATAAAGTCACTTGTAGTACCGGTGATCTCCAAAACAACTGACAGCATCCTAATTTCGTAACAGTTGCTACAATCTTACACCAGTGCCCAAGGGTTGAACTCTACCACAAAGGCCAATTGGGCACCATGTGAATTTGATACCCAAATACTTGTTAGACGCCATTTAAGCAGGGCATGGCCCCTATGTCCGTCTCCGCCCCTACATTTAAGGGTTTTGAAGGTGGATGAAATATTTTGTATATTTATATACATATAATAATTACTTGGGCAGATGATTGTAGGATTTTGGTCAAACATTGACTCGAGCGGATGACCGTCGAATTATGATCAGATATTGATTGAGACGTAATCTGACGGTCACCTGCTCGAGTGACGTGTGATTCAAGTTAAATAATCATTACCCATATATCTATAATCAACATTGGTGAACACCTTAATGCCCTGAAAATTTAGGTTGTCTTTATTTTTAGACCGTTAGATTAATGCCCAATATAATAATTATTTTTTTTATCTCTCAATCTCCTTAGAGTGGTATCAACTATCAAGTGATATTGTAAATGGACCCTGTTGGAGGGTTCAACCCCACGAAGGGTTCAACCCTCTTTTGGCCTTTCTTAAAGTATCACGTGGATGCCATCTTTTAAAGGTTGTTACTAGTAAGAGGGTAGAGTCTTGGAGCTTGTGCATAGTGTCCCATATTTCAACCTTGTGACAGCCAACCAGTTGGCTTTTTTTAAATTGTTTTGTTGATGACATTTGGCCTTCTCCCATTAAAATATATATAAAGAATATATAATAAACTAACACAAATCCTAATATCCTAAACGGTACTTATATTTGCAACCTTAGATTCTTTCTTCTCAAATTCAGGTTTGCAAGAACTAAGCTGTTGATTGCTTTGAATTAGACGATGGAGATTATTTTTTGTCCCAATCTTCAAAATAATAGATCTTTTGATTATGCGCCTACCATCAGATAGTCAGATACACCATTAAATATAATATCATGTTTATATTTTCGGATGTGTGCAACATAAAATCAATATCTGACCATATGATGATATGCTCATGATCTCAAGATCTCTTGTTTGGAAGATTGGACAAAAAATTATTTCCATCATCTTTTATTTTGCTAAGCTAAACTAACTTTATTAAAAAATCAAAAGGAAACAAATATAAAGAATCCAATCCTATTTGGATAGAATCCAATCTTATTTGGATCTCAATTAGACCATGCCTTGCTTATCCAACTGGATGATACCATAAGTACTCTGTGGAAGATCATTTGCATGTGGAAAAGTGGTGCTATGAGAATTAGTGATAGTCATTTTCGCAAGTTCATCTGTCACATTATTCACCTCCCTAATACAGTGATACGCCTCTCATTCAAAATCGTTCAGATGTTCCCTAATGATAGCAAAGGAGGGGAAGAAGTTTAACGGAGATTGACCACCCAACAAGCTCTTGATCAATAGAAGGGCATCGTTTTCAATAACTAATCTTCTACCCAATGTTTTGGCAATTTTCACTCCATCCAAGAGTGCATATGCTTCCGCTTTATTATTCGTCAATCGCCCATAAAAGTTATTATAAGCAACAATGAAATCGCCCCACTCATCTCTAATGATCCCTCCACCCCCAACAGGTCCGGGATTGGCTAAAGAAGATCCATTAGTATTCAACTTAATGTTGTTAGAAGACGGATGAGACAACGAAACCAGAGAGGCTACCTTGGAAGGAACGCTCAAAGGAGAAATCCTTAAGCAAGCTAGATAATCAAACTCAAATCGGGAGCTACTCAACGTCGGCTTAATGGCATAGTTAATCTCCACTACCCAATTTTGCACTTTCTTGAAAATATCATCACTTGAACATTCAATAGCTTCATGACACATACTATTACGAGTCAACCACAACTCCCACCGCAACACCATAAGAATCAAGTTGCAAGTAATATCAAACTGTGACTTTTTAGAAATAATTTAAGTAGCAAACCTAACTCTTACCGTCTGAAAACCGCGATATGGAACACTAATGATACCTGAGATCATTATCCATACCAGAGAAGATACTTCACTAGAGATAAAGAGGTGTGAAGAAGAATCAACAAATTTCTTCCACAACTCCCATCTAGATACAATTGGGATGGATAAACCAGCAATATGCTCATCAGTAGCCACACAATTTTGTAACATTTTCCAAGAGAACAACTTAATTTTAGTCGTAGTACGAGAATTCCAAAGAGCTTTCCATAACTTATTAGATTCCCTATGACCTGGAAAGAAGTGTCTTTTCATATTTGAATTTATCCCTTTACCGTAAATATGAAAAGACACAAGTCTATCATCTCTTCAAAATAAATTTGAAAAGACACAAGTGAAATCGATTTATTTTTTTGTCGAAAAAACACAACTCTATAAAAGACAGAGATCTGAAATCTTTTCACCATAATCTGAAAAGACATAGATCTGAAATCTTTTCACTTTAATCTGAAAAGACACAAATCTGAAATCTTTTCACCGTAATCTGAAAAGACACAATAATTCAGAATTTCTCTATAAATAGAGATAAGATCTACGTTAGAAAAATGCAAGACATACAAGACATAACAAAAACTATAATTACATATTTTTCTCATTTACTCTTATGTTCTTATTTTTTTATGTATCAGAAAATTTATGTGGCAGGTTCTTTATCTAGAAAGTGCAATCTAGAAAAGAACGTGCAATCTAGAAAAGAACATACGGTTCTTAGCAAGACTGGACTCTGTTGTATTTTGAAGGCAGATTCGCTGGGAACCCTATTGCATCTTCGTTTATTCGACGGAGAGATGACGTTTATTGCCTTTAAGACAGCATAATGAACTACATGCCTTGGAGCCATCATCAATACTAATATTTTTTATCAACAATAATCTTATCCAATATACCAAACACCAGGTTACTCCTTTAGATATTAGACTTGGCTTGATTATTAAAGAAACTAAGCACTTGAGTGTTCCAGTTATTCCCCGGTCTAGCTTCACCAATAGTGCAGTCAAAATTTGCATTTGGGCAAAACTCTCCTAAAGGAAAATCAGTTCATCAATAAATCTTCAAGATTGAAAAAGTTGAATTTATACTAGCCATCCATTTGCACTTCGACATGGTATCACGGTTTCAGCGCTAAACATGTGACCGGTTGATAGGTGTGCCGTGATCTCAAGATCTATGAGATCTATCGGCGAAAAGATTGGGATGAAAAATGATCACCATTGTCTAATTCAAGGTAGTCAATAATTTATTTTTTCTATAAAAATGTATGCTCTTCACAAAAAAAACTGATGTAAATAATGCCACCCAATAAAAAAATCAAAAGTAAAATGAGTAACAAAATGTTTGGCATACGATTTTGAAAGGTACCTTATTTTACAAATTCAATTTTAAATTAACTAATACATAGAATCAGCATCACAATAAATTACATATCCTTTTTGGATAAGTTTGTGTCGCCTATTCTCGAAGGGGGAGGGCATACTATTTTTTGATATTTTGTGTTAAATAAGAATGATATAATTATCACCCTTAAAAACACTCAAACATCTAAATTTATGATAAAATATTTTACTATCATTATAGAAAAAAGACTATTAGAGGCAATTTTTGACTATAAAAAATTGTCATTATTAACAAAAAAAAATTATTAAAGACTACCAATATTATTAGGGACAAGAATATTAACGGCAGGGTTTTTGTTAATAGCCGCAGCTAAGAATGGCGCTAATATTCTTATTTTTTGTGGTGCATATATTCTCCGTATCCACACTGCCCAAGTAAAGTTTGGTAGGTGGGTAACCATAAAAAAGTGTAGCTACAAAAACAAGCTATTGGCACTTAAATTGAATTGAGAAAGAATGCATGGCATGTCCTCCACAATTTAATTTTCTGGACTAACTATTATTGGTTGGCTATACGTATTAAATAGTGGAACAAATCCAACTACGTCGACTACATTTGCTTGCGTTTTCCGCCACAAAATCTGACAAATTGGCCAACACACACCCTTTTGGTGCACTGGTGGCTCCTCTTTCTCCTTATTTTCTTGGTGGATGCTTTTGAAGGGTGGGCGAGTGGGACGTGCAGTTTTTTATACAGTGTGACGACAAGGACATCAGGCGTCGGGGATATGCTTTGATGTCCACATCATGTGGATGGCAATGACCCGTGTGGTACACATCAAATCTGGCCTCTCTCAAATCCTTCGGAATGGCCTAGAAACAGCTACATTGTTGGTATTCGGCATATTTTAAATGCGAGTTAGTATACATTGGGTGTCCACTCCGTAGTCTTCGTGACTGCACGACTTACACGCTGATAATTGGAAGTCCGTGCAAGTCACGCAGACTATGACATGCGGCCTGCGGTGTTCACTCATGACGGGTGGACACTCATTGTAGACCAACTCTTTAAACATGGTCGGAGAAGAGACGTCTAAAAATACGGTGAGATGATAATCATATCATGTTTCGTCGTAAGACGGTGAAGAGGAGAAATTAAGGTTTGCATTATTTATTTTTACACTAGTACAACATTGAAAGTGCGGTACTAATTTTTACCTTAATTTTGCTCATTGCATCTCGTTTATGTGATGACCTCTCATACTCAAAGTGCACTAATCAATACTTTTGGAAAGTGCATTAATTGTTGCATTTGTATATGTGATACTATATTTTAGGGAAATTTAAAGGATCGACCCTATCAAATACGCCTTTTCCTTGGCCCTATATTTTTACCTTTACCCAAATCAACTAGCTTTTAGCCAAACAATTTTCAGCTAGCATAAAAAATCCGAAATATCCTTTCTTACACTTTTTTACGTTCTACATGATTTAAAATTTTAAATATTTATATTTTTCTATATTTACGCTATATAAAATCAGATCTATGTCGTCTGATTTGAAGCCCACATAATAAAATAGATGGCACCAAAGATAGACACGAAAAAAAGACGATATCGCCTCTTTAAAAAAAAAAAAAAAAATTAAATAATCGAAGGCGACTCTTAAAACAATTGATGACGACTCTTAACACAGTCGGTACCGACCATTTTAAAAGTCGCTAACGACTGTTTACAGAGTCGCCATCGACTATAAAAAAATTAAATAATTTTTTTATTTTTTTATTTTTATATAGTCGATAGCGACTCTATAAATAGTCGTTGGCAACTCTTAAAATGGTCGGTACCGATTGTGTACAAAGTCAATATCAACTGTGTACAGAGTCGATATCACCTTTTTTTTTCATATCTATCTTTGGCACTATTGATTTTATATTGTGGCCTTCAAATCAGACAACATAGATCTCGTTTCACATCGCGTAAATATAGAAAAATATAAATATTTAAAATTTTAAATTATATAGGTATATCCTCTTCTTCCTCATTTTAATCTGCTACAGTATCTGACGAAAAAGGTGCATCTGGGTCGATCCAAATAACAGATCGGAGTAAATTAGATTGAAAAGAAGACGCCGTCACCTTCGCCACCTCTAACTTTTTAGAAACTACAGCAAATTAAAATAAGAAAGAAGATGATGCTTTTGTGCGTTAAAGAAATTGGGTAATTTAGACTTTTTGCTATCCCTAGGGTCGGCTAGGCTCCCAGCTAGTCAGTTTGGTTAAAAGTGAAAATATAGGACCTCTGACGGGAAAGGTGTATCTGACAAGGTCGATCAGGTAAATTTTCCTATTTTTTAATCACCTGCGGATGTGATGATCTCATAGACCGCCCGTACACTAGTCCTTTCCTTTGACACTATTTTCGCTAACCCGTCCATGTGACAATGTCATACACAGAAAGTGCATAAGCGTTACCTTTGTACATGTCATACTAGTGTTGCTTCGTGGATTTAGTCTATGGGATTATCTCATTAATGGCTATTATGCTTTGTCCGACTTTGTGCACTCTAATATTTTTTATTATTTAATTTTTTAATGGCTAATATTGAATTTTATCGCTCGAACGATATATAATTACTTTATAAGTGTGATTCTTTAACTAAGATATGCTCCAATCATGAACAATCACTTGAGACTATCGAGATTGATCATAAATATCGGCCACATGGTATAGCTATGATGTATACTTTAATAATGAGGTAAGAACCAACACCTATTTTAATAGTATTAGATCATTTAAAACATATTTTTCATTGGGAGCCATTACTTGCACTCGCTTTTTAATTGATTGCATCGAAGTTAAAAAAAGACTGTATTTTAGGGATATGTGACATGTAAAAATGCAAAATGGGTCATCTGATTTAAAGATCATGGTTTGTAGATCCTTAATAGATAAGATTGACACGAATTATAATCTTTATCATGTGATTAAATATAGTCAAAGACTATTATTTGATTCAACTATTAACAACAATAGATCATAAGATGAATATCGTGTTTTTCTCCAATCTTATTCACTAAGGGTCTATAGAGCATGACGTTTAAATCAGACGGCATAGATTGCATTTTCACATGTCTCTAAAATATAAAGTCTTTCTTTAACTATGGTGCAATCACTTAAAAACCGTGTGCAAGTAATGACTCCCTTTTTCATTTCATGTTGTATCGCCGAGAAGTCTAAGTATCAGCCATGTTCGAGACATCTCGGATTTTCGAGATTTCAAACCATGGTTCCTTCTGATTAGATTTCAAACCATGGTTCTTATGATTTACTAATCAATATATAACACCCATATCCTTCACATCTCGAATTTTCGAGATTTCCAACCATGGTTCCTTTTGATTAGATTTCAAACCATGGTTCTTATGATTTACTAATCAATATATAACACCTATATCGTTCACACTTTCGACTTTTAAGCCATGTGGCGCACTTTTAATTTTTTATATTTTTACCATCTCATCCGCACACTTTAATATAAATTTTGTGGTAGTAATTATATACAACCCTCCATAATAAATTTTTTGGATCTAGCGATTCTGAACTTGTAATGGGCATGTTTTACAATTTGTTCAAATTGCCTTAAACACTGTGGCCTAAAATTGAGAGTAAGTGAAGTTTCATCTATTACTGTGAGCGATGCCCTATTGACTCTATAAAAGGCATGTTTTAGGGTTGACACCCATTCATAGGATGCTCTGATACTCGTGAGATTTGGGTTGATCAAAGGTAAGCGCCATTAGGTTAAAAACTATGACGAGGAGGCTTTCATCTGTGATGTAAGTGAGGCCTCATTAATCCCATTTTTTAAGGATTATAATAGAAAAAAAAAGGAGGATCTTGACCGCACATCATCCAATAAAAATTGAAAACCTTGAAAGTCAAGATTCTCTCATATCTAGGGTTGCAGCTATGGTTGTATTGAAATGCAGTTCGACCTGGTTGGTTCTGACTCCAAAGTAACAAAATCGGTATTGATATCAGGTATATATCGGTCCTTGGAAGACCAATACGAATCAGCAGAGATATATCGGCCCATTTAATATATATATATATATATATATATATATATATATATATATATATATATATATATATATATATATAAAGGCCTCCATCCTCTATGGAAGGACGGTCACCGTCCTCCAATCTTCCACGTGGCACCCAAAAACACTATTTAGGTGCCACGTGGACCTTGGGTGCATTGCTTAGATCATCTTTGAAAAAAAAAAATTAAAAACTTATTTTCACAGTATATATTTTGAATCGTGAAATGTGGACCAATGAAAATTGTCAAAACTTTGACTTGTGGGTTTCAAATTTTTTTTTCGAATTTTTTTTTTTAATATTAATCTAAATTGTCCACCTGTGCTCCACGTGGCACCCAAAAAATATTTTGGGTGTCACATGGGGCTCTACGGAAGACGGTCACTGTCCTCCATTGGAGGACCTAACCGGCTCCCATATATATATATATATATATCGGCCGATATCCAATACGTATCGGCCAATACTTGATATCCATATTGAGTTGGATACCGATACATATCAGTATCGGCCGATAGTTGATACCTTGCCTTACCCTTTGCCTTACAATAGAGTGCCAATGAAGAGCCCTTTAGCTCAACGATTTTGTGGAACTGATCTCTACAGATGCCGTCACGAGAAACCTGTAAAAGCCTGCATTTGATTAGATCATCGTCAAAATCATTCATTACCTTTTGATGAGCCATTGATGTCGGCGAAGGAGAGAGAAACCCTTTTTTTAAGTCAATCATCTTTTTTTTGATGAATAGTGCGTCGGCTAGTCAGACGCATTGGGCATACGTTTGTCAACTGGCTGAGTCCAACAGATACCCGACCCAGTTTCTTTACTGGGCATGGACACATAAACTTGGCCCGTCGGGTCCAGCATGAATCATCTAACTTGACTTTAATGTAGGATCAACTCAAAGGTCGGGTCAGGTCAAACTGACCCACCACCAAAATTTTAAATATATACTCACGGGAAAAGGGGGTTTTTAGATCAGGTGGGGTCATTGGCAGCCCTACTTATGGCATCAGTTATGTGACTTAGACGTGACACGACCTATTGGGCTTTAGTGGTCCAAGACTTCAAGTATGTGCCCTGAAAAAATCGGGGCCCTCAAATCCTATTTGCCCATAAAAGATAAAGTTTTTTTTTATAAAAAAAATAAAAAAAATTATAAAGCTAAAGGGCCCCGAATTTGGTTATCTTACTCTTCCCCGATACCAATTTTTGTGTCTTTTCAAGTTAAAATTTTGTTTAGAATTTCCATCATTTTCATCACAGTAGTTAATTATTTTGTTTAAAAGTCTATTTGACTGTTTGCACCCACACATTTTCTAAAAGTTCTCACGTGTTTAACCCCATAAAGCTCGTTGATTGGGTCAGATAAGAGTCCGATGGAGAGTTTTTTAACCCCAATCTTTCACACAAGGGATCTTGAGACCATATACCACGTCTCAGACGGTCAATTTTTTATTCCACATGTTACATATGACATTTCCCCCAAAAGTGCACCTTGTGTGCAATGGCACACATCACGCTCAAACGTGGTTTTAGGGTCATGTTTTGGGAATGTGGCATGTGGAATAAAAGTAACCACATGATAGGTGGGAGACATAGTCTTAAGATCCATTGTGTGGAAGATCGAGGTGAAACACTGATCCGACCCAATCAATGAGTTTTAAGAGGATTAAGAAAATCCTTTTTCTACGTGAGTTCAGATCAAAATTTTCATGAAGATTTGACCACTCAAATGATCATATGTATAAGTTTTGATCTATTGACTTTTATTTAAAAGTCAATAGATCAGTTAGTATTTGGTCAAAGTGAAGATTTGACCAAATACTAACTGATCTATTGGATTGGGACATGTATAAATCAAGTGAACATTGTTACATATGATCTATAAAAGATAATAGGAATTAGGATCAATCTACGACCATTTGTTGCATTTATAGTTTCATTATCATCATCATCATCATCATCATCATCATCTTCAGCATCATCATAATAGCCTTATCTCATCTATTTGGAGTCGGCTTTTAGGGAATTAACACGGTCTTTTTACAACTGTCTATCAACGTGACACCAACCCCCTCTTTTCTCATCCGGGATTTGGATCGACAATTGCCTCATAAAATTGTTCAAAGACTATTTGATTCGAGAAGAGAAGGCGTATGATAAATGATTTTCTTCAACATTTTCCTCTAGAATTTCTTATACAATCTGAATTTTTTTAGTATTGCATTTTCTTTTTTTATTGTATTTTCCTTTAATATTTACTTGTATTAAATTTTTAGTTACATTTTCAAATTATATATATAGTAAATAGAATATGAGTACTATTTTATGGGAGCCATTACTTGCACACGCTTTTCAAGTGATTGCACCATATTGCACCGAATTTAAAAGAAATACTTGCAAGTTTGGCGACCTCTATTATGTGAAAATACAATCTAAGCCGTTTGATTTGAAGGTCATGATTTAAATATATCAATTGCAAAAGATTATAATAAAATATAATTTTCATCATTTGATTAAATGGAGTCAAAAGCTATTATATAATTCAACAGTTGACTATAATAGATCATATAACAAGTATTGTGTTTTGCTCCAATTTTATGCCCCAGAGATCTATTGATCATGAGCTTCAAATCAGATGGCCCATATTGCAAGTTTACATATCGCATGTCCCTAAAATACCAAGTCTTTCTTTAAATTCGGTGCCATCACTTAAAAAACGTGTGCAAGTAATGGCTGCCCCCTATTTTATTTGTCAAAAAAAATGTGGTGAATTTTTTATATATTATAAAGTAATATGAAATAAGGGTCCCATTTTAGGAACTTGCCTTAGGCCTCTAAAATGTCAGGGCCAGCCCTGCGTAGGCCAATACACAAGACCCTCAATGTACTGCTCATGACCCCTGGGGCCTTGCCTCTAGCATGAACCTAACCCACATATATGAATCGTTGTGAGAATTATCTTTTGATTTGTTATCTACAAAAATAAAGTGTTTCAGCGGCAGTCAAAAACTGCCGCTATAAATAAAAAAATTGTCGCTACTAATCCTATGGCTACTGAAACAACAATTTTTTTGGTTAATAACGGTAGTTTTTAGCTACCGCTAATAGACTTATTTTTAGTAGGTTATTCCATTTTGGTTTAAGAAGGAGGAGTCTATCTCTTGTAACAAAGGATATTGGATTAATGAAAGATGGCTTTCAACTTACAAATTCTAACATGATTGGCACATTTGTAGGCCACGTGTAAGGTGTTAATGCGGGTATTCATATCGGATATCAGTCCATGGAGGATCAGTTGATATCGAAACATATGGCTCCTTTAAAAGGAAAAAAATATTAAGAGAAATATCAACCAATATTCGATGCTAAATACTTATCGGCCAATACTAATACCAAGGTCGATCCCAATAATGTATCAGGCCGATACGTATCGGTTGGCCAAAAACTAATACATATTGGTATCGACTCATACTTGAGGCCTTCGGTTAGGTGACACAACTTTGATCTAATAGATTATCAAAGTGGTAGCTATATAATAGATTATCAAAGAAGACACAAAATGATTTTCTCTAGTGTGTAGAGTGCAAGGGTTTGGGCGTCTTAAATGGATAATCAAGAGGTGTTAAGACACCCTTCTAACAGGTGTAAACTCTTTCACTCCCTATTAGGCAAAAGGAGCATAACTTTTCACACTAAGGTCAAAAGTTGGCTGAGCAACCTTTCAAGAAAATAAACAACTCTTTATTTGAGTGATTATAATCGTTTGGTCAAACGGTTATTCCAAAAAAATAATGTAAAACTTTAAAAGTTTTCAACAAAATAGTCATAAGGAGCCATTACTTGCACATGTATTTCAAGGTATTTTAGAGACGTGATATGTAAAAATGAAATATGACCCATCTGATTTGAAGTTTATAATCAATAGATCTCTGGTACATAAAATTGGAGCAAAACACAATACTTGTCATATGAGCTATTGTCGTCAATTGTTAAATTATATAATAACCTTTGACTCCATGTAATCAAATGATGGAAATTATAGTTCTAATCTTTTGTAATTGATATCTTTAAATTATGTTCTTCAAATCAAACGGCTTAGATGGTGTTTTCACATAGTAGAGATCGCCAAACTTATAAGTCTTTCTTTTAAATTCCAAACTTACAAGTTTTTCTTTTAAATTCGGTATAATCCGGTGCAAACACTTGAAAAGGTCTCCAAGTACTGGCTCCCACAGTCATGACCTTTGATTTTGATATCACCCATGACCAAAGAGTCAGGAGTACTTCAAAATTGAACATCTTGATGAGATTTTGAAAGGGCGGGCGGTTGCCGCTTTTTCAAAGCTTAAAAAGGCAGTTTCATTGGTCAAATCATAGTTTTTTTTGGCAAAATTTTATTTTAGTAAATTTTGATTTAGTGCATTTTCAGGTTCTAGATTTGTTTAGAATGTATTAAATTAATAAGAGTTAATTTCAAAGCTCAAAAAGGCTGTTTCAGTGGTCAAAATGTCAAATCATAGTTTTTTAGTAAAATTTTGTTTTAGTAAATTTTTATTTAGTGCAATTTTAGGTTTTAAATTTCTTTAAAATGTATTAAATTAATAAGAGGGTTAGGGTGTGCATCGAGACCAGCTGGGTGGTACATGAACATACACAAGATCAACCATCAACCATAAAATAAGTATAAAATATATATTTTTCCTTGTTGATTTAATGGTCAAAAGTGAAAAAATTTGATAGCCAAATGTTTGCATTGAAAACCCACATCTTTGACTCAGAAAATGAAGAGCAAAATGTCCTTTCTTTTTTCTCTTTTTTTTTTTTTTTTTTTGGCTATAAACCATTTTGAGGGAGTGATGCACTTAGAAGCTGTGGCGCTACTTACCGATTAGGTATGTAACAATCCTAAAATTCTGAGACTTTTTGATTGCTTTGGTATACGTGTCTGACACAAAAATCGAGACGAATTTAAAATTTTATAATAATAATATTAATAGCAATATCTTTTACCTGTAAGTACATGAAACCATAGGTCAAGTATTACGAGAATCCGAATTCTAACAAGCTATTTGATAGAATGTTATACCCTGAGTATGTATATGTGCTCAACATCAAAACAAAAGAATTTGAAATGAAAATATATGAGATATTTCCATTAGTAGCTTATAAGAGAAGGAATGTTAGAAATACTTAATACTTCTTCTCTTTGCCTTGAACCTTTGTCTGCAAACCTATTGCTAGAGAACTAAATCTGTGAGAAAACCAAAACTCGAGGAACCCTAGGTTACGGAACGCCAGATTTAGAACATGAGTGAATTGGCGTGTATGCGTCAATCTATTGAGAGAGCAAACAACATCGGTCCGTTAGCGTGGAGTCGTACCTCTGGTTCTTCGGAGAGCTCAAAGCGGCACTCCAAAATCTCAAATTCGAAACCACATTTAATTGAGGATGCCGTGAACGAAGGAGCAGCCATCAAAGAGGTGATTTACTATATTTTTATAGGGTCTTTGATGTCATAAATGTGTGTTATTGTGTGTTTGAATGATTCGTGGAAGATCATAAATGATTCATATATGAAATGGGTTAAAATCAACGAACTTCATTAATGACAGAAACTGTCATTTCCGATCGATCAAATTTGGGATTTGATCGATCGAATTGTATAAGCCTCTAAGGAACAGAAGGATGATTTTAGGAAGTTAATGCCCAATATGATTGATCGATTCAAATTGGGGATTTGATCGATCGAATTTAGAACTGATTGATCAGAATATCAACTGTTCGATCGACTGTAAACTGATCGATCAATTAAAAATTGATCGATCGAACTGTGAGATTGATCGATCAAATCGAGAATTTGATCGATCGAATTTTATAAGCACCTTATGGAACAGGAGGTGTGTTTTTCTGATTTTTAAACTTTGAAATTCCGATCAATCAAACATGAGGATTGATCGATCATATTGAGGATTCGATAGATCAAATAAGGAGATTGATCGATTTAATTTCCTCTGTTCTGTGTCTAAGGAATGTTGATTTTGATCGATCAATTATGAGAATTGATAGATCAACTTGTGAATCTGATCGATCAAATGGGGAATTGATCAATAAATTTTTCTCTGTTTTGTCTCTATAAGGTTAAGGGATCTGATCGATCAATTGAAGTGATTGATTGATCAAATGTGAATCCGATCGATCAAATAGGAAAGTTGATCGATCGAATTTTCTGTTTTGGCCTGTTTTGATTTTCTGAGAAAAATACTGTTAGGCAGTGTACTAATTTCTGTTTTGACACTTCTGGCACTTAGTACACTGTATGTATAGTCTAGGTTAAAACCAAGACACCTTAAAAAGTTTTGGCTTTGCTTAGAAAGATCTGTTCTGAGATAGGAGAAATTCAACCTAACTTATATCTGATTTTGACTGCATGATTTCTTAATATCTGTACATGATTTCTTCTGTTGTTTCAAAAGCATGTCATGCATATGATAAACCTCTGTTATGTCTGATATTTGTATCTCTGCTCTGCTCTGATTCCTGATATCTTGATATATGTTCTGATTTGAAGTTCATGTGACAAATCCCCCTGACATGCCTGGATATCCACGACCGACACGACAGGATATTCGTGTATCTGATTTGTAAACCTCCCAACACAAGTTATTTTTCTTTGAAGATGTTTGATGTAAATATTTGAAATTGTTCATTGAACGACGATGGTTGGGGTTATCCATCGGCACACATCTGGCTACCACGTGCTATATTCACGGGAGTTATTTAAGTATAAAATTTAAATCACTAAATAATGTCAGCATGCATTTGAAAACTCTGAGAATAAAGTCTGTTTCTGATAATTCTGCATCTGATATATGATAATCTGTCTGTTTCTATTCTATTCTGTCTGCACTCTCTGATTTAATCATCAGTCCTGAGTTATGTTCTACAAACCATGTTTTACATTTTAGATGTAATTTACTTGAGTTTCTTCTATTGAGCTTAAATAGTTAGCTCACCATGTTTTTATATAATAGGTTCTGAGGTTAGGACTCCCGGCACGGAGAGTGATCTTGATTACTAGCCCGAGGCGAAGGCTAAGGCTGAGAAGGAGGACACTGACACCCCTGCTGACGAGTTTTATCAGTAGCTTGGGTATTAGTTTTATATTTTGGGTCTTGTACATGTATTTTTGGATTATCTGTGTGCCTGGTAGCCACTGTTCTGTATTATATACTATAGATGTTCTACTTATGGTTTTATACATTCTATAAGAACCACTATTGGGAACCATTGTTTTGAGTGATGGATGTTCATCACCAATGATTCTTCCTGATTCCTTTTTGAGGATGTATATTCTTTTGTTATATATATATATAATTTTTGGTTCATTTTTTTATTATTTTAGAGCCTTATATAATGACTCGATCTGTCACTTCCAATAGTGTCTGGTCTAACTTTTGCTAGATGAGCAGACACTCTTTGGTTTGTTCCAGGGATTATCCAGAGTTATGATCCTGATGGCACGAGTTTCCGAGTGCAGAAAGTCGGGCTGTCACAAGGTGTCACATGACAACATTTTTGGGTTGCGCCCATATGCATATCCCTAGGCCTCATTTAATAAAGGGATAATGGTTCCTGACGGACTATTTTGTGTTTAAGGTTGCGCATAGCTCTCTACTAGCCCCTTTCATAGAAGAGTTCACCTGCTTTAGCAGATTCTCATCCTCTTTGCTAACATCAGGTACTTCTTCTCCTTGATAACTCCTTGCAAAGCAAGAATTGATACAAGATATACCTGTTCAACAGTTCTACCCTCCTCTCTACTCACTCCTTATCAGAGCAGATTTTATTTGCTCTAGTAGAGAGTTAGTAAAGAGCAGGTAAATCTTCCTTTGTAGGGGGTTAAAAAAGAGAATGGGAACCAACTAATTAAAGGAAGTGAACTCTGTTGTGGCAAAGGCTAACAAGGAGTTATGCCATACGTAACCTAAATGTAAATGATATTACACTACTAAAATGTCACTTTTTATCTCAAATCATTGAAGTGTGATTTATCATTGCGCCATGTGATATATGATTAATCTAAATTGCAAGTGCCAATCCATCGTTGGAACATGTCCCAGCCAAAGGATCATGCTTCTAAGTAGATGTAAACCATCTGATCGGTGAACTTTAATATTAGCCATCAAAATAAAAAACAATTGTTGGTGTTAGAGTGCACATGTTCTCTCCAAAATTGTGATTTTTGGACCTAGAGCCCTTCAATTGATGATATATCACTTTGACGCTATGAATTTTCAAAATGATAAGTCAATAAATGGTGTAAGACCTACACCATTTGGTGTTTAAATGGCCGTCATAAGAGTTGGTCCCTTAATAAACTAACTATTATTAGTTTTAATAAAAATTTGAATCGAGTTAAGAGTCTAAAGCTTACTTAAGCCGTCAAGTTGGAAAGGAAATGATATTCCCTTCTTTCTTTAGTTCTTTGCTACCATCAGTTACCTGAAAATCTGGAATCAAACGGCTAATTTCCCCAGAAATCATGAGGAAGTAACCATTCATGCAAACATATAATCTGATCAGCAGAATTGAAAGGCAGTATCCGCGATAAGAAAACTATCTATCCAATCGTATAGTTAATAGTGAATTACAAAAATGAGTTATAAATTAATCAAAAAGCTTTTTATCAAGATCAAGGATCAAAATTTTGGGTTTCATTTCAGTTTCGGAGTGGACCGAACCGAAATTTTGGACCGAAATTTGGCCAAAATTTTGAATTTCAACCCCATACAAAAACGACCAAAATTTCGGTCCCATATTATCGTTTCGGTGGGGACCGAAACCAATAATTACAGCCGAAAATTCAGTCATTTCGGCTGAAATTTTGATCCTTGATCAAGATGTTTGTTGCCCAAATTTTGATCTTGTTTGATATCGAAAACAAAGAGGGAGATTTTTAATGATTTGAACGTCATATATAGATAAAAACAGGGGACCTATGGGCCACCGTTCGACGGCCAAGAACCGAAAAAATTACAAAAGTACTCTTGAGGGCCGTTAAAGCCCATGTACCATTTTGGTGATTGAAAATCATCTTCATTATTTTAGCCAATGAAATTTAGTTGAGTGATGTTTTGGAAAATCATTCGTAAATCTTCGTTGGTGCAGGCGGATGATGTGGCACAATGAAATTGGTTGCAAGTGTGGTGAGGCTAAATTAATGGAGGTCGGTGCAGTCAGTCACGCCATGTCATATCTCGACCGCCTGCAGTTTGTTTGCATCAAATCTGTCCACGATTTAAAATTTCCCATAATATCCATATGGTTTGAGGCCCATGACTAAAATTTGAGCGTAATTAATAAATAGGTAAATGTCTCTTTACATATCAGTGCATGATCACCTCAATGTTAGGCCAAGTGGCACATCTTTTTGCAATTCAATTAATCAAAGTAGCTCATATTGGAAGATACATAGGCCTAAAGATCAGTCATTGGAGGAAGATATCCCAATCCAAACTTTTGAAATATTTTTTTTAGAAAACTTAAACTCTTTACATAAATCTCAACACATGGGGTCTTCCTATCTTGGATGGTAAGAGATACACAGTTTACAACTATTACAGTGATTTCACGAAGCATGCTATAAATCCCATTTTATAACATTTTAGAGGGCAGCTAAGGAGCCGAATCCAATAAGCAATGCAATGCAGGTGCCTGAAACCACACGGGTGCCGAAAGAGGTTGAACCCTCCTCTGATGGCCCTGCGCTTCATTATTTGACCGGTGAGTCCCCAGTCCAGTTCTGGCCCCTCAAAGAACGTCCGATGAAGGAGATCGATGAGGCATCTGCTTTCACCCTGACAGACCGGGTGCTCCAAAGATCGTAAACAAAGCGATTGCACTTGTGTTGCCGGTCCAGGTGCCGACCCATCGGACGGAGACGACGCATTGGACGATGAGGATGCATTAGATGGCGACGACGCAGAACCGGAGGGTGAGGATGCTGAGGTTGCAGGAGTTGGTGACGAAGCGCTCGATGGCGAAGAAGAAGGTGTAGTTGCAGATTCACGAGATGGCAAAGAAGTAGAATTTAAGTTATCTATGCCGGGTGGGATTATAACATTACTGATTTGCAAAACGGAGATGTCATAAGGCTCGACGAGTTCACTTTCAGCTCAGCTCAAATTGCTATTCTGGTAATTTAGAAACCCTAATTTGCTTGGCCACGAGTCATGTCCGGAATAAGGTGGTGAGGAGAGCTGTTTTGTTCGAAAGGTGTTGGAGCTTATCTGTATCGTAGTAGTCGAGGACGACGTGGAGGCTTACGACCCGCTTGATTATATCAGTGTGTTTTCCGGAGAGCCCCGATATGGCGTCATTGGAGACCGCTAGGACCGTGATGGTGGTTCGACTATTTATCTCTTTCGCGACTTTGGTTTCAGTGAGATAGCCATTGAAGGTGGAGAGGTTGGGATATTGGTCAAGGATCTTGGTGATGTTGAAGGAAGTTGCATAGGAGAAGAAGATAGAGAAGAGGAAGAAGAGAAGCGGGGATTTTGAATTCATGTTTAGAAAGAGAGAAGATTTGATGGAAATGTTTGGGGAAGGGGAGATATAGATAAATTGTGAGGACAACAGAAACTTATAGTTTGTGGGGTTTGAGAAGTTTTTCCCACCATATTTGGCGGAGGTTCTAGGTGGAGATAAAATCGACTAAATATGACCGTTTGTGGCTGATGAGAGAGAGAGAGAGAGAGGGGGGATTGTTTGGGGGCTTCCGAGAGATTTTTAGAGGGAAAAGAAAGGAAAATTGGAAAGGGTAGGCAGGTTTTGTATACGCGTGGGGCCAAGTGACTGGCTGCCCCAACATGCATTGCTTTGGCCAGCTGTACTTGCAACCAATTGCATTGGGGCACATCAGTCGCCTATATTTTGACTGCACAAAACTTGCCTGCCATATAACACTGTGGGAAAAGAAAAAGGTTGACCCGTTCCGTTGCCATATAGCTCTTGCTTAGTAAATTAATAGGGTTTTCTTGCATATACCCCTCAGACATGCCAATATTACATCAAACCCCTTGAATTATGGGTATTTATTCTGCAGCCCTTATTTTTGTGTTTCTGTTTCATATACCCCTGTTGCTAACTAGCTGTGAGTTTATGGATTGAAACGACTATTTTGCCCTTAATAAAATCAATATTCTAAAAATATCACCATTCTAAAAGGCCCTTCATTCATCTATATTTACAAGTCATGTCATTATAGTTTACCACCATTCTAAAGGGCCATTCACCTTTATTTACAAGTCATGCCATTATAGCTTTACCACCACCATTCTAAAAGGAGTACCTTTAAATCCACCCACAAAATCTGAGTTCACTTATGCTGAAACACATCGACTGCATTGAATCAGATGATGGAGATTGTTTATAGTCCTAATATTTCATAAAATCGATCTTTAGATCATGGGTGTACCATCAAACGGTCAATTTTTTTTATTTCATGTGGTACACACACATGAAAGTGACCTTAAACTCAATTTTAAGTGTGCACGTGATGTTAAAGTCACTTTTCTAAAATGTGTGCCACGTGAAATAAAAAATCAACCGTCTGAGGGTACACACCATGATGTAAAGATCGATCTCCTGAAAGATTGGGAGGATAAATAATCTCCATCGTTTGATTTAATTCAATCAACCTGTTTCAGCCAGAGTGGACTCAAAGATTTAGTAGGTGGATTTAAAGGTACTCTTCTAAAAGGCCCTTCATTCAACCATCAGATTCAAGACCCATCAAACGGGTGATTCCCCCATTAAAGCATGTCAACGTTTAGACGAATACTCAACCAATGGAGGATTTGTGAAAAATCATGCAATTATTCTTGTTAAAAAAACCTTCAATCTACATGTTCTTAGATTAATAACCAAATTTTGGAATTGGGTATCTAAAAGTTTTGGTAGGTTTTTTTTATTATTTTGGGATGGTTTTTATTTTGGGTATCTAAAATTTTGGTGATTTTTTATATTGGGTATATGAGTAATGTTGTTGGGAATTAAATAATAAGCTATTCAATGGTTGAGTGAAACTTGGAAATAAATAAGTCAGCATTTTCAACTCGACCTAATGGGTTGAGACTTAGAAATTTGAACCCAAGCCCAAACCTATGGCAGGTTGAGTCATTTGACTTTGGCCCACCGAGTTAACCTGACAGGTTGAAACCCTCTTGTGCTTGTGTCATCATTAATCTCCAATGATTGTACAAGCGAAACCATCCCAACCGTGTTTCAAACTTTCGGCCGATAATTCATACTATCGGCCAAAATTTATCGGTTTCGGTCCTCACCGAAACAAAAACAACCTCTGAAATTTCAGTCAAATTATATATGGCAATAAAATTTTCGGCCGAAATTTTGACCGAAATTCAAAATTATGGCTAAAAATTTCATACAAATTTTTAGTTTCGGTCATGCCCAAAACGAAACCAATATTTTGATCCTTTATCCCAACCATCCAATCAATTGTCCCCTTCTTTTATGAACCATATATTGAAAATTACACGTATTAGACATCATAATCCTTCATCAACTACTTTTGTATAAACTGTTGCATATATTTTATTGATTAAAGACATAAAATCTATGAACATGCACTAATTTCTGGTAGAGATTGAGGGCACTATCATGATCCTTAATCCCGACTGTCTAATGGTACGCCCATGATCTAAAGATCGATCTTATGAAATATTTGGACAATAAACAATCTCCATCATCTAATTCAATGCAGTTGATGTGTTTCAACGTGGGTGCACTCAAAGATTTTGTTGGTGGATTTAAAGGTACTCCTTTTAGAATGATGGTGGTAAGCTATAATGGCATGGCTTGTAAATAAAGGTGAATGAAGGGCCTTTTAGAATGATGGTAAACTATAATGGCATGACTTGTAAATATAGATGAATGAAGACCTTTTAGAGTTGTGGTATTTTTAGAATATTAGTTTTATTAAGGGCAAAATAGTCATTTGAGTCTATAAACTCACGACTAATTAACTGCAGGGGCATATGAAACAAAAACATAAAAGTAAGGGCTCCAAAATAAATACCACTAACTTAAGGGGTTGATGCAATATCGACATATCTCAAGGGGATATATGTAGAGTTGTTTCAACTCCATATATAAGAGCAAATCACGACACTTAACCACATTCTTTGAAAGCATTTCATTGTTACCAAAAAAGCTGAGTTTTTGAAAAGAAAAATTGGCATTTAAAGCATGTTATTGTAAAAAAAAACATGTTTTTTTAAAAGATTTGTGATTATCCCATTTTAAATGTATTTTTTACGAATTTTGTTCAAAAAATTTCGTAACATTGATTAAAATATACTTATTTATAACTTTTTAATAATTTTCTACTTTTTTCCTAATTTTTCTAAGTTTTTTTTTTTTTACACTTTTTACGTCTTTTTGGTCTTCCCCATTTTTCCGGATTGATTTCGACTTGGTAACTTCGGGGTAGGGATGCAAGTTCGGTGTACCGGGCCGAACAATGTCGAATTTTTCATTGTTCGGCCCGGTACACCCCAAACCGAAACCAAACCGAAACCCATTCGGTTCGGTTTGGTTCGGTTCCTTTTATTTTTCTAAAACCGAAACCGATTCAGTTCGGTTTGGTGTAGGTAAAATATCTACTTTTATTTTTTTAATGTATTTTTTTGGAGTTTTTTAGGTTTTTTTCAGTTTACTCAACCTACCGCATCGGTTTTCTATTTCGAGCCACCCAAATCAAAACCTAACCGAATTGGGATTTGGTTCGGTTCGTGCCGGTTTTTAGTGCAGTTCGGTCCGGTTCTATAGACCCTCGGTTTTCGGTGTTCGACTCAAAGCTTGCATCATATATATTAGTTTATGTTTGTGTAACTGACCTTCCACTAGATACCATGCATACTGGTACTAAAACCTGCATCCTGCATCCTGGTACGAAATCCTCCAACATAAATTAGCAAAAAATTAATAATGATAAAAAATATTATGTAATGACCCTAAAGTTAAGTACAATTTATTAATATTTAATGGCTTCATCATAACTATATTTGAATGATATACTCCAAGTAACCTTCATTTGCAACGAAGGATTCTTTCTTCTAAATCAGGGTTTGCATTTGCTAATTCATTGACTACTTTGAATTAGATAATGGACAACGTTTTTCATCTTAATCTTCCCCAAAATATATCTAGAGATCATAGACCTACCAGTTTATGTTCAGATATTGCTTCCAGGTGGTATAGATCCCAAAAAAGTGACCTGAGAACCACATTTGATAATACTCAGTGATCATATTTACTTTTTGGGTGTATCACTTGGAAACAAAATTTGACCGTCTCGTGTATGCCCACAATCTCATTATTCACTTTTATCAAAAATAAAATGATCTCATGATCCATTGTGGGGAAGATTGGAATGAAAAATTATACATTTCATCTTATTCAAAGTAGTCAATCGTATGTCCATATGCAAACCGTAATATCTAATTAAGAATCGTTAGTTGCAAATAACAGTCCCTTTGCTTTGATATCATCACTAGGTTAGCCATACATATAAATACATATCATACGAAGAGTATTTTTTTTATCATAAACAAATTAAAAGTTAGAATGCCGGAAGAAAAGTAACATTTCTAGGTTTTGAACCCAAATTTGAGGGGTCCCTTGCCTTTTTAGTATTGTTCTTTGTAGAAGCACCTCAGCCATTGTCGATCCCAAGCCCAAATAATAAAAAAGGAGGGTTAGTGTTTGATTGACAATTAGTTGTAAAAATTTGCAACTTTTCAAAATACAAAGTTATTCAGTGTTAAGGCCCTATTTGTTAAGTTGAAAATGCCAAATATTGGTAGAGAGAAAATTCAATTTTCATGTGTTTGTCTGAGAGCAGGATAAGGAAATTAGGCAAACGAAAGGATACTAAGGGCGGCCCATATAGAAAGTCAATTTTAATGCACCAAGCTACTTTAGAAGGAAATCATTTCAACTTCTTTCCCATGAATACACCATTTTTCGTCATTCAACAATAATTTGGGTTCACTTGAAATAATAAGGTTTTTTATGATTTGTAACCAAATATTTGGAAAGGGCAACTACGGTTTACAACAGAGAGAGCTGCCGACCACTTTGAATACGATGATGGAGATCATTTTTGGTTCCAATCATCCACACCACAAATCTTGAAATGATCACGGCCTGCATATCAGACGGTCAAGATGTTGATTCCACGTGCCACACATCCCCAGAAGTGACCAATGACCGTGATCACGGGATGCCCATAATGACAGCCACTGTTCACTTCTGGGGATGTGCACCGCAGGGAATTAACATCTAACCATCTTACATGCAAGCCGTGATTGAAGATCTACTATGTGGAAGATTGGGATGAAAAATGATCTCTTTTGTCTAATTCAAAGCGATCAATGGCTATGCATGATTGCCCTTACCGAAAATTCAATTGCAAATAATAGTCCCTTATTTTAGTGTTTGAGCAAAAAAAAAAGCACTTTTCCACATGCACTAATCAAATAAGAAAAAATAATTTTCAATAAAAATAATTTTTCAAACAACCTGTTCAAACAAAAGAAATTTTATTTTTACGTAGAATCATTTTACAAAAAGTCAAAAGTGAAAATTGATTTCATTTCTTACTTGAAGTTTCACTCTCATCGGAGAACGCTAATACAATAGATGCTTTATACACAATGTGTGGTGTAAATGTTTTGAGAGTTGATATGGAGGCTTCAGTGATAATATTGAATTATTGCGTCTTTATTGTTTAGGGTATAGAAGGCTATTTTAACATAGGCTGTTATCGGTGCTTACCAATTTCATATTATTTGTATATTTACCAAACTCATGCATGAAACGAATTATGGAATGTGATGAAGGCTATATGAGAATTGAAACAATATGAAAATAGTAGCATATTATTAGGCCCTACCTCAATCCAGTCACCAAGTCGAGGTTCAATGATAATTCGGCAAGGTTAGAACTTTCACAAAATTTGACAAGATCCGGAAAAAACAAAAAAAACTAATAAAATAGACAAGAAATTTTTTTTTTTTTTTTTTTTTTTTAGTAAGAAAACATTTAAAATTTTACTGAAAAAAGTCACAAATTTCATGATTTTTTTTAAAACATATGTATGTTTGGAAAAGGGTTATCATCCCCTCCCTCGCATAAGATTTATATTCTATGACTCTAACTCCCATTAGGTGCCATAACTGCTTTTGACTTTTCAAAGACTTCAAAGACAATTGAAATGATAAGTAGCTATGATGTTGCGTTATGAGTTTATATTTCATGACTGGCTATGAGATCATTTCGTTTTGAAAAATTTGTGAGTATAATTCACGATAAATTCAATATAACAAATAAAATACAATCATTTTCACAATTTTTAATGATTTGGAAATATGGGTGGGTAGGGTTTTGGTCGGGTCTAATTGGTTGAACTCTAAATTGAGTTCAACATATTTTAGAACCATTGGACGAAAGAGAAAATGAAACCATTTACGAAAGAAAATATGGTCCCAAATATGATAAACATTTCTTGCCTTCCTACCCTTTTTTGCAGAATATGCCATAACATTTCACAAAAAATGAAGAATCTATGTTTCAAGGATAAATGGCTGATTTGGCTCAATATGACCCAATATATAACTTTTCAGGGTCAATATTTGATCTTATATCGAATCGGGAGATAATATCATATCAGGTGGGGGCTAACCCGACCTGATAAATAATGTCACCGTAAATTATAAAACATAAATATCTTATATTGATATGGACAAAGTAATCTCGGACATCATTGAGAAAATCAATGACTGATGAAATCAAGAAGGTCTAGCTGTTATATGCTTTTTCTATACATTTGATTACATAAGATGTCTCACCAGATGCTGCCAGAAAAAATGTGACTAATAGTATGCTAGCTATTAGAATTTGACTATAGTAGATTCCCATTTTCTATTTTTCATTTAAAGTTGTATATAGGATAATTATTGGGTATTGCATTTCTCATTTACCAATTGTAATCTCATTAGCTATTGTCAATCTGATACTTTGGTAAACCGAATAAAGCATATATAAATCATTTGATTACTCTTTGGGCAATCTTATAATTATTAGCTAGTGTACTATTGCCCCTTCTAGTGTGACTGAATCATCGTACTCTATGAACCTTATCTAATGCATAACATATTTCCATGGTACTCATGGCAATGGTATATATATATATATATTGAAAAAGATGAAAATGAGAGATGATTGATTCATTCTAGAAGTAGCAATAATATATATATATATATATATATATATATATATATATATATATATATATATATATATATATTGAAGAAGATGAAAATGAGAGATGATTGATTCACTCTAGAAGTAACAATAATATGATAGCAAACAATTAGAAGACTGTGCAAGGAGCAGCCAAAAGATCCATGAATGCATTGTTCAGTTCACCAAAATACTAGATTGACCAATATATAATGAGAACTACAGGCAGTAAATGGGGAATACAATTTCCAGTAATGAGCATATATACAGCTCCAATCAAAACAGAAAACGTGAAGCAGTTACATTCAAAATCAAATGGCGTACTGGCAATCACATCTTCTCCTGGTAAGATCAATCAAAACAGCTCATGCAACAAAAATGTCTAGAAATATCATATCACAGCAAGGCCACCTCGGTTTCGTCAGTCATTGTTCTTCTCAAAGATGTCGGAGGTTACTTCGTACATGTCGGCATTCTTCATTAAATTATCTAGCTTAGATATTAATCTATATTTTATAATTTACGGTGACGATATTTATATTTTATAATTTACGGTTGTCACCTTTAAAAGGGGGATTAGGCGGAGAGTGTTGCCAGGCTTATTGGGAGGGGTAGCTATATTCGCGCCCACACGTTCTATGAAAGTGCCTGTAAAATCGTTGATTGCTTCAGATCAAATGATAGAGATCCTATTTCACCTTTAGCTTCCACAAAGTGAAACTTGAGATCATGGTTCACCTATCAGACGGTCATTTTTTTATTCCATGTGTCCTAGATCCCCAAAAAGGATCTTCAATGCCATTTTTGGGGGATTTGTGACACATTGACTAAAAAAATGGACTGTCTAATGAGTGATCCATGATCTCAAGAACCATTATGTGGACGATCGGGGATAAAAACAATCTCCGTCATTTGATCTGAAGCAATAAACGGTTTTCAAGGAGTCTGAGAGGTAAGCGCTTTCAGAGAACACGTGGGTGCAAATAGAGCTACCCATTGACAGGGACCAAGTGAACTGCATCTCTAATCACTAACATTAAACTTTGTACTCATGAAGGTGGTTTGCAAGAAGAAGAAAAGAAAGTACATCTTCATGGGGTTGAAGTGAATTTTTCGAAGGGTAGCGTTATATGCACCCGTTAAACCTGTGGAGAACACACACATATTTATCACAAAGACCTATTGACTGCCTTCAATCAAATGATGGTGATCATTTTATGCCCAATTTTCCACAAAATAAATCTTGAGATCACAACGCACCTATCAGACGGTAGCTTATTATTTCCACGTGGTGCACAGAGGCAAAAGTGCTCATGATCATGGGCTTACCTATCAGAAGGTTACTTTTTGGGATGTGGGACAAGTGGAATCAACATGTGACTATCTAATAGGTGCGCTAGGATCTCAATATCTATTTTGTAGAAGATTTGGGCGAAAAAGGATCTCCTTCATTTGATTAAAAGCAGTCAACAGGTTTTTATTGTAGATATGAGTGTGTTCTTCACATGTTTGACGGGTTTATATAACGCTACCCTTTTTCGAATTGCAAGGGAAAAAATTTCAATTGAAACTTGCTGGGTCCACATATGGAATTGATCAAATATTTAGGGCAATGGTTAAGTCTAACTAGTTGCATTGGATTTGGAGTCAATCTGTTGGCCTTGGAAATTGCATAATCTTGACTGCATTTATTGCTAAAAAAATTGAAACTGTGAAAGTCCAGAATCTCCAATATCTAAGGGCTGCAGATATGGTTAGACTCCAAATCCAATTCAACTAATTTGGCATGACCATTGCCCCAAATCTTTTTCCTTCCATTGCCATATAGCTCTTGGTTTTTTATTTATTTTTATAACATATAGCTCTTGGTTACTTGACTATACTCCCTAGTCCACTAGAGTTGTTTCAACTCTTTAGTGCAAATATATCACATGACACGTGGGTATTTGATGGCACTCTAGGGGATGATTGCATTGTGGAATCAACATTTGACGTCTGATAGGCACGCCATGATCTTAAGATCTATTGTGAGGAAGATTAGAATAAAAAATATTCTCCATTGTCTGATTCAAATCAGTCAGTAGTTTTCATCCGTAAAAAAATTGTGGTACTAATTAAACATGTAAGAATAGCCATAGCCTACCTTTATTTGTAACTAGAGATTCTTTCTTCTAAATCAAGGTTTGCACTTATTAATCTACTGACTGCTTTGAATTAGAGAATGAACTACATTTTTCATCTTAATTTTCCACATAATATATCTTGAGATCAAGGGCCTACCATTTGATGGTCCCTGATCATAATCACTTTTTGGGTGTATCACATAGAATAAAAATTTGACTGTGTCATATACACACATGATCTCATGATCCATTGTGGGATAGATTGGGATGAAAAACTATATCTTTCATCTAATTCAAACTAGTCAAACCTCCGATTGCAACTGAAGGTGCCCTTTGCTTTTATATCATCGCTAGGTTAGCCATACATGTCGTACGGCAGTATATTTTTTTTCATCATAAAAGAAATAAAAGTTCTCTCTCAAAGAAAAGAAAATAAATAAAAGTTAGAATGCCATGAGAAAAGTTACCTTTATAGGATTCACCCAAATTTGAGGGGTCGCTTACTTTTTTGAGTATTGTATGTTGTAGAAGCACCTCAGCCCAAATGATAAAAGGAGGATGGTTAGTGATAGGTTTACAGTTAACAATAACATTTCCCAACTTGACGAAATGCAAAGCAATTAACCTTTATTTAGAAATGTCAAATATTAGTGGAGAGAAAATTCAATTTTCATGTATTGCCCACATAGAAACTCAATTCCTATGCACCAAGCCAGTTTAGAAGGAAATCATTTCAACTTCTCAAGTGGCTGAAATTAAGTTTCTCATGAATAAAACATTTTTTTGTCATTTCAACAATTATTTTGGCTAAAAAAATGCCCCTTTTGAAATAATAAGGTATTTTATAATATCAGTGTTTGCAATCGAATATTTGGTAAGGGCAATTGGGATTTACGACAGAGAGAGCGGTCGACTGCCTTGAAAAAGATGATGGAGATCAATTTTCGTTCAAATCCTCCACACAAGAGATCTTGAGATCTTTGCCCGCATATCAGACGGTCAGATTTGTGACTTTTGAGTGTGATAATTGCTTTTGACTTTTCAACGACAATTGACAAGACATGCATCATTGAGTTATGAGTTTATATTTTATGACTAGTTATGAGACCATTTCCGTTTGAAAAATTTGTGAATATAATTCGCAATTAATTCAATATACCAAATAAAATACAAATCATTTATGCAATTTTTAATGATTTGGAAATATGGGTGGCTAGGGTTTTGGTAGAGTCCAATTAGTTGAACTTAAAATAGAGTGTAACATATTTTAGAACCATTGGATGAAAGAGAAAATGAAAATATTTTCCAAAGAAAATATGGTCCCAAATATGATAACATTTCTTGCCTTGCCTCCCTTTTTTGCAGAATGTGCCACAACCTTTCACAAAAAATGAAGAATCTATGTTTCAAGGATAAATGGCTGATTTGGCCTGATATGATCCAATATTTAACTTTTATGACCCAATATTTGATCTTATATCGAATCGGGAGATAATATCGTATCAAGTGGGGGCTAACACAACATGATAATTATAGTCTCCGTAAATTATAAAACATAAATATCTAAGCTAGATAATTGAATGAAGGATCTCAACATGGACAAAGTAATCTCGGCCATCATTGAGAAAATCAATGACTGATGAAACTAAGAAGGTCTAGCTGTGATATGCTTTTTCTATACATTTGATTACATAAGATGTCTCAACAGATGTTGCCAGAAAAAATGTGACTAGTAGTATGCTATTTGAATTTGACTATAGTAGGTTCCCATTTTCTATTTTTTATTTAAAGTTATATATAGGATAATTATTGGGTATTGCAATTCTCATTTACCAATTATAATCTCATTAGCTAATGCCAATCTGATACTTTGGTAAACGGGACAAAGCATATGTAAATCATTTGGCTACTCGTTAGGCCATCTTATAAGTATTAGCTACTGTACTATTGTCCCTTCTAGTGTGAATGAATCATCGTACTCTATGAACCTTATCTAATGCATAACATATTTCCATGGTACTCATGGCAATGGTATATATATATATATATATATATTGAAAAAGATGAAAATGAAAGATGATTGATTCACTCTAGAAGTAGCAATAATATGATAGCAAACAATTAGAAGACTATGCAAAGAGTGGCCAAAAGATCCATGAATGCATTGTTCAGTTCACCAAAATACCAGATTGCCAATATATAATGAGAACTACAGGCAGTAAATGGGGAATACAATATCCAGTAATGAGCATATATACAGCTCCAATCAAAACAGAAAAACGTGAAGCAGCTACATTTAAAATCAAATGGCGTACTGGTAATCACATCTTCTCCGGTAAGATCAATCAAAGCAGCTCATGCAACAAAAATGTCTAGAAATATCATATCACAGCAAGGCCACCTCGGTTTCGTCAGTCATTGTTCTTCTCAAAGATGTCGGAGGTTACTTCGTACATGTCGACATTCTTCATTAAATTATCTAGCTTAGATATTAATCTATGTTTTATAATTTACGGTGACGATATTTATATTTTATAATTTACGGTTGTCACCTTTCAAAAGGGGGATTAGGCGGAGAGTGTTGTCAGGCTTATTGGGAGGAGTAGCTCTATTCGCGCCCACACATAAAAAAATTGTGTGGTACTTACAATTAAACAGGTGAGAATAGCCGTAGCCTAGCTTTGTTTACAACTGGATATTCTTTCTTCTAAATCAAGGTTTGCACTTATTAATCCACTGACTGCTTTGAATTAGAGAATGGACATCATTTTTCATCTTAATATTTTTTAATTTTCCACATAATATATCTTGAGATGGGCCCTACCATTTGATGGTCCCTAATCATATTCACTTTTTAGGTGTATCACATGGAATAAAAATTTGACCGTCTCATATACGCCCATGATCTCATAATCCATAATGGGAAAGATTGGGATGAAAAACTATATCTTTCATCTTATTCGAGCTAGTCATTGTTTTCGCCCGTGCATGCAAACCCTAATTTCTAAGAAAAAAAAATCTCCGATTGCAATTGACGGTGCCCTTTGGTTTTATATCATCGCTAGGTTAGCCATACATACTGTACGATAGTATTGTTTTTTTCATCAAAAATGAAATAAAAGTTCCCTCTCAGAAAGAGTTTAAAAAAAAAAAAAAAAAAAGTTTGGATGTCATGAGAAAAGTTACCTTTATAGGATTCACCCAAATTTGAGGGGTCCCTTGCTTTTTTTGAGTATTGTAAGTTGTAGAATCACCTCAGCCCAAATGATAAAAGGAGGATGGTTAGTGATAGGTTGACAGTTAGTAGTAACAGTTCCCCTTGTGGAAATGCAAAGTACTTTACCCCTATTTAACTTAGAAATGTCAAATATTAATGGAGAGAAAATTCAATGTCTTGGCTTGAGAGCATTATAAAGAGATGGAAAGGAAATTACGAGCGGCCCACTTATAAACTCAATTTCTATGCCCCAAGCCAATTTAGAAGGAAGTCATTTCAACTTCTCAAGTGGTTGAAATTAAGTATCTCATGAATACAACATTTTTTTGTTATTTCAACAATAATTTTGATTAAAAAAACGTCCCTTTTGAAATAATAAGGTCTTTTATGATACCAGTATTTGCAACCGAATATTTGGTAAGGGCACCTAGGGTTTATGACAAAGAGAGCGGTCGGCTGCCTTGAATAAGATGATGGAGATCGATTTTCCTTCAAATCATCCACACAAGAGATCTTGAGATCCTAACCCGCATATCACGTGCTACACATCCCCAGAAGTGACCAATGATTCAGCAATCCATAGTCACCAAGTTGTGGTTCAACAATTATTCGGCAAAGTTGAAAATTTAGTAAAATTGGACAAGTTCAAGGAAAAAAAAAATAAGAAGAATTTGGACAAAAAAATTTTTAAAAAAATAAGGCATAGGATTTATATCCTATGGGCTTTAAGTCCCTTTGACTTTTTAAAGACAATTGAAATAACATGCAACTAATTGGAGATTGAGTTATGGTTATGAGATCATTTTACTTTAGGAAAATCGTGTAATTCACGATTAATTCAATATATTAAAAAATTTACAAATCATTTATGCATTTTTTTAAACTTTGGCGATATTGGTGACTGGGTTTTGGTCAAGTCCAATCAGTTAACCTTAAATAGAGTTTAATCGATTTTAAAACCAGTAGATGCAAGGGAATCATGCCTTTTAACTTTTTTATAAGTTGATATCCACATTTGGATCCCTTGCATGAAATGAGTTTAAAATCAGTTGAATCCCATGTGAAGTTTACCTAGTTGGACCTGATCAAAACCCTTGGGGTGATTATGGTGCATGTGATGTTTTTATCCAATATATTAATTGCTTTCCAATTAGGTCTTTTAAATACTTATACCAGAGAATAGATGGTCCCAAGTATGAATATACTTCTTCTTGCCATGTTGCTTTTTTTTTTTTTTTTGGCATAATATAAATAATCCGAGTTTCATGGAGAAAATAAATATTTGATTTGGGCTGATATGACCTGATATTTGACCTTATATCGAATCGGGAGATAATATCATATCAGGTGGGGGCTAACCCGATACACATCATGGAGAAAATCAATGACTGATGAAACCGAGGGGGTCTAGCTGTGATATGATTTTTCTATACATAAGATTACATAAGATGTCTTAATAGATGTTGCCGGAACAAATGTGACTACTAGTATGCTATTTGATTTTGACTAGAGTAGGTTCCCATTTTCTATTTTTAATTTAAAGCTGTATATAGGATAATTATTGGGTATTGCATTTCTCATTTACCTATTGTAATCTCATTAGCTATTGCCAATCTGATACTTTGATAAACCGGACAAAGCATGTATAAATCATTTGGCTACATGTATAAAGCATGTACAAAGCAAATCTGATACTTTTATAAGTATTAGCTAGTGTACTATTGCACCTGCTAGTGTGAATGAATCATCCTACTCTATGAACCTTATCTAATGCATTAACATATTTCCATGGTACTCATCGTAGTGACAAATTTTGATTTCGGTAATTTTTTGGTGGGGGGTCCTTTCTGTACATTTCGGATTAATTTCGATACCGAAAAAATTCAAGAAAGTTTCGGGGATTAAAAAAAATAAATTAAAAATTACTACAATATATACTAAATTACTAATATATTTAAAATAAATAAAATGAAATAAAAACCAAAATTTCGCCGAAAAATGCCGAAACCACTGAAAAGTATCGAAATTTTCATTTTCCCCCCTTTTCGGTGAATTTCGCAAAATTTGTGAGTATGGTACTCATGGCATTGGTATTTTAATAGTTTTGTTGGACTAAATTTTCCAGTGCAACCCACAATACATAATTTGTTCTTGAAACACAATATGGTATATATTGAAAGAGCCAATGGGAAATTTAGTCCAACAAATCTACTACAATGCCGACCTGCCAATATGGTATATATAGAAAAAGATGAAAATGAAAGATGATTGATTCACTCTAGAAGTAGCAATAATATGATAGCAAACAATTAGAGAACCATGCAAAGAGCAGCCAAAAGATTACTTTGTCCATGTATGCCTTGTCCAGTGCACAAAAATACCAGATTGTCAATACCTAATGAGAACTACAACCGGTAAATGGGGAATGCAATATCCAATAATGAACATATATACAACTCCAATCAAAACAGAAAACGTGAAGCTGCTACATTCAAAATCAAATGGCGTCCTGGCACTCACATCTTCTCCGGTAAGATCAATCAAAACAGCTCACGCAAAAAAATGTCTAGAAATATCAGATCACAGCAAGACCACCTCGGTTTCGTCAGTCACCGATGTTCTGAATGATGTCCGAGATTACTTTGTCCACATCGAGAACCTTCATTCAATTATCTAGCTTAGATATTTATGTTTATAATTTCCGGTGTCACCTTGCCAAAATTTTGGCCCAGCCCGACATTGAAAACCTCATTCATTATGTTTGTGAGAAGAATCTGTGAAGAAGGCTATGGGGATGAGGGACCGACGGTGATGAATCGGTGAAGATGATGATGGCAGCAGTTGAAAAAGAATAGGTGGGTTGTAGAGGCGCAAGCCACACCGTTCTAATATCTTGTGAAACTCTTTGATAAGAGAGAGAGAGAGAGAGAGAGAGAGAGAGAGAGAGAGAGATTTGATGAAAGGTTAAAACGCTTTTGTAACCTCTTAAATAGAGGTGAATACATTCAATCAAGACCTTCTAAATATTTTTAATGATTCTAATTACTTTAATCACTCCTCACTTACCCAAGCCGTATCGATCTTAACAAAACAATTTGTTCTCTATCAATATATTACCTACTTTTGCTCCAGTTATAGGCAACAATTTGTTCTAAACGGCATTTTAGGTTAAGAGGATTATTCCCTCCCATACTGACACAGGATATACCAGGCATATGATAAAACTCATTACTAAAACTCATTACTAATTTTATTTTAGTTAAGTATATTGTAATTTTTTTGGTGCACTTTCACCATTTAGATTCATTACAAACTATGAATTCAATAACATTCGAAAATAGTTAATAATAAGAGAAGTTTTGAGGGATTTCCTTTTTGAAACAAATTGGTGACTCAAAAAATTTGTTAGCAATACTATCTTCCCTAGAATGATAGGCCAAAACTGCTGATGACTTGTTAGGAATTTGAGTTCTAAGTCTAAAACACCAATGACTCAAAAGTAGAAAACATCTTCTTTTTTTTTCAATCACGGTTTCAGCGGAAGCTCTTATGCGGGAATTGAATCGTCCAAACAGGCCCTAATTTTCACCATTAAATTTTATTACGTTAAATGAACAGGAAACAACCTATTGAACTTGGTGTTGAATTTGGATATAACAATGCGACTTTTCAAAACTTTGGGAAAGGCTATAAAAGTGAATGATCTCTAAAATCAGATTCCATAGACTAAATATTAGAAGCATGTTTACAAGAAGAAGATGAAGGACAAGGAGGAGAAAGAGCAGCATCAGGGGCCAGTGCAACAGACAATACATAATTTTTTTCTCGAACAAAGTCCAAACATAGCTTCTAGAGCCAAAATCATTTAAGGGGACTGTGACATCACCATGCATCCAGAGATTTCTAAGTTTCTACTCAATCAGGTTGTAAATACTTATCCAAAGTGGGGTTGGCACAAATCACAATGGCCAGGACCACACCCCGAAGTGGTGGTCCTGAGATATATCCCTGGACTTAGTCGGGTGCTCTAAGAGGCTTGGACACCCCGTCACCAGGAAAAAAAAGGTTGTAAATACTTTCAGTGCAGGCTGATTTCAGTAGGCAGCTGAGTGGAAATAAGACCCATAAAGCTGGGCCCAAATAGATGAGACAAGGCAGTGTAGACGACATTGATGATACTTCCATCACAGGCTGATTTCAATGGATAACGGAACAATACTGAATAAAATCTCATATACAATGGTAAGCTGAGAATAATTATGATAACGGGAAAAGCATCGATTCTGATTCACATATTGACTTAGGGTAAGTAACTATACTAATAACATAGTATATAAAAAAGCCTACGCAAAATAGATGGTATAGATGGGACAAGTAGATGATCATGTTTAGCCTCTTGTCTAATATAAGGTCATATAACATGAATAAGGCTTTCCGTGTACTGAATCCGTATCCCACATACAGAATGAAACAGTTAGCATATTGGCCAATGGGAAATTTAGTCCAACAAAACTACTACAATGCCAACCTGCCAATATGGTATATATTGAAAAAGATCAAAATGAAAGATGATTGATTCACTCTAGAAGTAGCAATAATATGATAGCAAACGATTAGAAGACTATGCAAAGAGCAGCCAAAAGATCCATGTATGCCTTGTCCAGTGCACCAAAATACCAGATTGTCAATAGCTAATCAGAACTACAGTCAGTAAATGGGGAATGCAATATCCGGTAATGAATATATATACAGCTCCAATCAAAACAGAAAACGTGAAGCTGCTACATTCAAAATCAAATGGCGTACTGGCAATCATATCTTCTCCGGTAAGATCAATCAAAACAGCTAATGCAACAAAAATGTCTAGAAATATCAGATCACAGCAAGACCACTTTGGTTCCATCAGTCATTAATTTTCTCAATGATGTCAGAGATTACTTCGTCCATGTTGAGATCCTTCATTTTCTTGAAAGGCCGTGGCATATCCTGCAAAAACGACCAAGCGGGAAAGAAATTTATTCATATTCAGCACCGTCTTTTCCTTCAGTTAATGCTTTTTAAAAGTCTAATAGGAAGGCAATTAATATAGTGAACCAAACCATCAGTTGCAAGTAAAAATTGAAATAAAGCCAAAACGAGGAAATAAAACGGGATGTATGTGCTAGAAGTGTTTCATTGGCTTCATACTGTCTCAATGCGTTAGATTGGCTAGCAGCCATCATTACATGCCATAATAAATTTCAAGCACAATTTGGGATATATATATATATATATATATATATATATATATATATATATATATATATATATATATATATATATATATATATATATATATATATATTCCTTCGGTTAATGCCTAATAGGAAGGCAATTAATATAGTGAACCAAACCATCAGTTGCAAGTAAAAATTGAAATAAAGCCAAGACAAGGAAAAAAAATGGGATGTATGTGCTAGAAGTTTTTCATTGGCTTCACACTGTCTCAATGTGTTAGATTGGCTAGCAGCCATCATTACATGCCATAATAACCGAGTTGACCATGCTCCGACCCAGGTTACGTTGATCGGAGATAACCAACATTCTAACCTAATTAACTGAAGAAAAATGTGGACGGAGCTAACAAGAAATCCCACCTTTTTTTCATTCTAGCCCTAAAAGTTTTTTTTAGTTGTTAAAAGAATTTGGCCCGGGTCCGGCCCAGCCCTGTGGAAAGGCCAGGTTGGGCTGATACATCTTGGCCCGGCTAGGGACCGGGCCAAGACTCTATGGTGCATAACCCAGGTAGGGCCGGGCCATTTTCGACCCTGGCCTGGCCTTGATCCAGCCCATTGAGAGCCCTAGATAATAGCTTATGGCATACATCAGAGAAAATAATACAGTTTTATGCTCTAAAGATGCAATAGTTCAATATTTTTCAAAGAAAACTCAACTCCAAATGTAAATACTAGTCATCGAGCTCAGTGTGTATAGGCATCTATTCTTTTTTTATGCTATTTTAGTCTTGTGATTACATGTGCGATTGCAAGTATGTGTTAAGCCTCATCTTGGTATTATGCATTGTAACAGAGATGACATATATGACTTAACGATCAGTCCTTAGTGAGATGGAATATAGTGTGAAGACAAGAATTTGAAAACAACTGAGGGAAAAATAGTCAAACAATTTGATTTAATGATTGGTCATCAAAGTCATTTGTTCCAGAATCCAAAGGATCTTTATTACTCACGTAATCTTCCTCCTCTTATCCTATCGACTTCTTGTTTGAATTTTCTTATGAAACTAAAAGTTTAAAATATGTTTGCCATTAATTAACAATTTTGTTTTCAATGAAGTTTTCTCCATTCTCCGGAACAATCATCTTAGCAATCTCTTCTGCATGAACCTACATCACTTCAAGATATCCATTCTCATCTTGAGCGGAAGAAGGAAACGAAAATAGCAAAGAACTTAATAATTTTTCATCCTTAACTATCAGGTGTAAGAGGGTTCATCGGTGAAATTCAATATTGACAGATCAACAAAGAGGTACAAAGCTCACACTGTGGCAAAGAGCTTCTTCAACATATGAAATTAGTTACCTCAGAATATTCTTCAGGTCATTGCTAATCTACATCAAGTCATCGACCCCAACATCAATTCAACGTGAAGAACACCTATCTTCATGATAGCTTTCATGAAGTCCACACTCTACATGTTTCCACCTTCCGGTTTCTAACTTCAACAGGAGAAAGAGGAAGGTTTGTAGGTCAAAACGGGATACTTATACATACACACACATATTGAAACAGTGCCTACAAAATCTAGCGTCCTTCTTGAGATGACGTTTCAGAAAAGTAATGTCGAGTATTCTCTACTCGTAAAGTAGAGATAGTATCTTTTGTGGAATCTATGGGGAAAAAGTCCAAGGTAGGATTTACATCCCATTTCAAGGGTTATTTCAAGTCATTATAACATTAGGAACTTGTTGGCAAACCTAAGCAACCAAACTTTTATTCTTAGTCTCTTAGCCATAATGGCATGTTTATTGTCCCATGGTATAATGAACTTTTGAACAAGTTGGGTTTTTTTTCTTGTTGGCTAACACTTTCTAAGCATCCCCAACTTTATTTCTTAGACCCTTAGCCATATTGACCTCTTGATCAAGAGTTCTCAAATATTCACGTTTTTTTTTTCGTGGAAAAAGAAGAAACTGGAAAATTATTTACATGTACTTACGATTTTTGTCATTCCAACTTTTCCCGATCTTGCCAAAATTCCCCATATTGAGATTTTTTGTTTTTTCATCACCAAATGATTCTGGAACTCCATTTTTGTGACAAAACGAAAATTTTATGTCAATTTTTAATATCAACTTCAGTCCTTTGATGTTGTAATTCATGAACAAATACTAGAACGCATGTTTGCATCGACTTTGGTAACATAATACCTGAGATTCTTTTTCTCACATTTAGCATAGTTGACTAATAATTGCTTTATTTTGACAAGATCAGGATTGGGCCTGTAGCTCCATTGAAAGTTTACACTGATGCAAACTTGATGCTGCAGGTTCAATCCCAGCTTACCTATCAGAAAACATAATTGCTTTATTTATCTGAAAGCAGTCATAAACAGGGAAACATCCTGATTCTTGAGAATCTAAAAAACTCTTCCGGAAAGCTAAAATAATTTTGCTGTTAAATGCAACACAATGAACTTAAATGTATGCATATGCCCCAAGGTCACAACAACAGAATCTCAAAAACACGGTGAGAACGACTCCACGAAAATGCAATTATTAATCACATGGTAATAATATCAAAGTAACAAAAGAACACCACTAAAGCACGAGAATATATAAACTATTGATGGATAATAGCGTAAGAAGTTTACCAAAAGAGATGTAAAAATTTCGCCACCTTCTTCACGTATCTCAAAGCATCCTTTTCTCGGCTGAAAGTTACATAGCAATCATCTCAATGTATAAAACAAAAGAAACTACATTTATCTGCAACTAATGATGCATGTATATAATAAAAAGGATAAAACCTATGCATATCATGACTAAAATCAAATAGAGAAGTCATACAACCATACTAACGAATTAAAATTTAAACATTAAACGATATTGAAGAAAACATCACTTGTTACGAAAAATTCATACTATTTGATATTTTAAGCAGATAAGATATTTACTATCTCTATATGGAACTCACTGTTGTTGACCAAAATAGATGGGACTAGGGAAATAACGATATGAAGTACAAAAGTCACAATTGTATATACTGATTCAAATCTATTGGAACAACTACTTTCTTTTAAAGAACATGAAAGGATAAAACCTAGAACAATTAGTCAAACAAACTCTTTCGGAAACAAAAGCATTGAGCTGAAAACCAAGGAACACAAACAAGTAAATTTTCTCACTAGAGAGAGCCAAAATATTTTTTGGATACAAACCTTCAAAAAAAGAAAAGATGTTTGTGGTCAAGCAAACATGAATCAAGTAACACAGACTCTAGAGTCTAGCAAGAGTTTCTCAATGCAGCTGTGAGCCCAAGGGTGGGTAAAGGGGTGAGAAAGCTTCCTTGGGTTTTAAGTACAATGGAAGGTTGAAAGTTTACAACCTCAAGGTCGCACGTTCGAACCAACTTACTAGTGAAGTTTTTTTTTTTGCTTTTCTAATAGAATGGGCAGCATGTCCTTATCAGGAAGTTGAGGATCAAAGTTGTATCATCTTGAGTGCATATTCCTTGCCGCTTGAGGCTGGGAGTACAAGATTTATTTTGTTAAATATTACATGATTATTAATTTATTGTAAATGATTTTTAAGGGAAGACCCCATCACAGCATGGAGCTCATGACCTAAACTCCACAAACTGTGACTGTATAGATAACTAGTAGGTGAGCCTTTTAGATTCCTCTGTTATCCATGCCAAAAATAGAAAAAACAAGAAAAAGCAAAGAGAGAGAGAGAAGCCGAAAACTCAGTTGAAACATTATCTTAGTTGATCCTTGAAGACCATTGAACAAGCGACAAAAGGACAGGTGTTTGGAAATCTTGAAAGCTTCAACCCCAAGTGCCAAACTTAATTTCTGTTTCGGTAGGCATTCAAACAAGCCTCATACTTAAACAGGTTAAGTCAGAACACAGGATTTCTATGGTTGATACACTAAAGAGATGTTTGAGAAGAAGGAAGAATAGCCTTGTATAATTATCTTCATGAAAGAATGCCTTGAAAGAATATCAAAGAAGATTATATTAACTTCACTTACAACTAACAACACCTTGGTAAATAAACATATTAAGTGCTATCGTATATGTTGAAATACCAAAATACCCTTTAATACTCAATGATACCATAACTAAATATCCAACTATACTTCCCCAGTTTGGAATATAAATGCCAGCCATCCCAACCTGGTGATTATATCTTTAGTTTGATTACCCAAAGTTACTTGGTGAGAAGGTCGGCCAGCTGATCTACAGATTTCACAAAGGGAAAGTTGATCACTCAAGAGACAACCTTTCTCTAATGAAAAGACAATCTACTTCGATATATTTAGACCTCTCATGAAACATCGGGTTGGAGATAATATGAGAGTTTGCTTGATTGGCACAAGACATTTCCATGGGCATTGAGACCGAGAAACTGAGTTTCTCCATGATGATATTAGCCTCACACACGGTTTGTGAATAAGTGATTGTCTGATAATGAACAAGGGATATCTGTCTTTCTGCTAAACAGGATCTATTGCAACAAAACTAACTCACAGGTCCTGTGTACCATGCATGATATCCCACTTCAACACTTGATCTAGCCACAACGCTATGCTTCCTGCCTTTCCATGCCGCTAAACTTCATCCAACCATAGTAAAACAGCCTGTAGTGGACCTCCTGTCAGTTGTCATCTCTAGATCCAGCTCAATGAGCAACAAAATGTTCAAAAATGTCGAAGTTCGTTCTGTTTACGAACAAGATTTCCTTTTATAGGAGAGGACCTGAGGTATTTGAGAATTCCAGAAACCATGTCAAGTTACTGACCGCTAAGATTATGCAAAAACTAAATCACCACTGTCACAACAAGTAATATCCAGCCAAGTCATAGATGGGTAGATGAGTTTTCCAACCAACCTTCTATACGTATCCAGATTCTTAAGTAATTCATAGAGATGAACATCTACTTGTAATTCATTTTCATTAGTGAGAAGGTTAGATTGGCACCCAAATTTTCGATTACAATGACAAAGTCGAGCATACCAGCATTACAAAATGTACATACCTCTCTTTGATCTCACAATTTCAATCCCAAGGAGTACCTAAATTACCCAAATTTAAATTCCAAAACTATGGCCTAAATGAGTCTTAATCATCACATTGCTTGCCACCTATAATAATGATATCATCCAAGTAAAATAACAAATGGCAACACCATTTGAGGCTTCTTGAGTGTGTACATTTGTCCTCTCTCCTTTACATATATCTAAGAGAGAAATGTATAATTCCTCATGCAAAAAGAATGCATTCTTAACATCAAGTTGGTACAGCGACCACTCTTTATTAGAAACAATGGGTAGGAGTTGAACTGACTTCAACCTTCTTGACAAGCGTAATTGTTTCCAATTAGTCAACCCTTTAGTATGAGTGGATCCCCTTGCTACAAATATTGTCTTGTATCTTTCAACTACAACATCAAGTTTTACTTTTCTTGCACATACCCATTTGCAGCCAACCATCGTTCGTCCTGTGAAGGGAGCTATCAACTCTATGCTTATTTCCTTTTCAATCTATTGCCAGAGTGAATTGTGGTTTGCATCAATTGCAAAATAGGGGAGACTTGAAGTAAGCAAGATGCCGCCAAGGAGAGTTCTTTCGACCAATTAACAGCTAGAATGACTAGAACAAGTGACGGGAAAAATCAACCAGAAACTAGATTTCCTTAAACATGAGTGTAGAGGCGAACCATAGATAGTGGATGGGCATGAGGGTAACAAGATATCATCCATCATCAACCACCTTTACCAATGAGGGTCTGCAGAAACGACTTTGTTTATAAAACAGTTAAGTCTTTGAAGCATGAAGAGGAAGTGCACATAGGTGATGTGTATGCCTTTCAGCCCGTAGTTATTGTGGATAAATTCAAAAACGAGGATTCAGATAGATTCTTTTCCCGTAATAATATATGAGACACCTAACGACAATGATGGAGTCATAGAGGAAATTAAATAAGTAATTGAGTCCTCACATACTGAAGACAAGGTCGTCTCCCCTCAAGTCTTCACAAGAAGTTCTAACAAAGAAGAGTGAGGACTACGAAGAATACTACGCATGAAGAGGTTAAGTGCCTAAATTTTTGAGCTATTGAGGAGTAAGGATGATGAAATTCAGAAAATGAAAAAGTTTATCCAAGAATAAAGATGTATGAACTGCGGGAACAAAGTTAACTGTTAACGGGGTGAAAAACCTGAATAAAGGACTAGGCGATGCTTTAAAACAGAGCCCATGTACCTATTATAGAATCACATGAGAACTTGAGTGAATCACATGTCATGTTCTCAATTAAGTTGCACGTAACCAACCTTTTATGGTCCTTAATTGTGATTGATTGAGACTTTAACAGTGAGATGCAATTGGTTATTCTGTTAGAAAAAAGTAATAGAAAAGTCAAAGAGAAGATTTGAGGCATAAGAAGCATTGGCTAGGGAGTTGAAAGTGTGCAGAATAAGGGGAGAATCATAGGAAGCAAGATCAATAAGTGCTTTAAACATAACAGAAATTAAGTTGCTGAATAAATGATGCCATGAAAGAGGGGAATTAATAGGAGCCTGAATAAAGAAACTGAAAACTCTGTTGTGATGAAAATATATTAACTACATCTAAATGGCTAACAGAATAATTCTTTCCACAAAACTAAAAAATGAAAAGAGTAAATTAAATCATCTTTAGTGGATGTTCCATATGCCCTTAAACTGATTGGATAATGAACTTTATTAAATAAAAGGGTTCCTCAGTTCACGCCCACGCATTTTCTGAAAGCGCCCACATCCCAGACCCCTTGAAAACCATTGATTGCTTCGGATCAGATGATGGAGATCATGTTTCACCCTGATCTTCAACACAATAGATCTTATGATCATTTTGCACCTAGCAAGCGAACATTTTTTAATTCCATGTGTCACATTTCCCCAAAAAATGGCTCTAAATTCACGTTTGAGCGTGATGTGTGCCATATGATTTAAGGGTCATTTTTTGGGGATCTGAGACACATGGAATCAAAAATTGACCGTCTGATAGGTGATCCATGATCTCAAGATCCCTTGCGTTGAAGCCCAGGGTGAAAAAGCAGTTTCCATCTTATTCGAAGGAATCAATGGTTTTTAAGGGGTCTAAGACGTGGGCGCTTTCAGAGAACTTGTAGGCGCGTTTAGAGGTACCCATTATAAAAACTTTAAAATTAAGGGTTTGCGATAAAGATAGAATCAAGTATAACCTTTCCAAATCATAAATAATTAAAAAACAGGGGAAACATAATATAAAGGGAAAAAAAAAAAGATTATGTTCCATTTGAGATATTCTAAGACAAAATCCGCTCATGAAAATTTTGAAGAGTAATTAAGTTTGTGATTGATTTTTTCTTGAGCCTTTGAATACTAAGTTGCACATAATACTCGCCCATATTTCAAACCATTCAAGCCAACTCATCAAGGTTTTTGAGCACTTGACAAGGTTTTTCAAATACTTAGGTACAACCTTCCAAGCTTTAAGAAGTTTAGCAAACGGGGGAAACACACAAAAAATCAGCTCATCAAAAATTTGAAGAGTTATTAAAGTTTGTAATTGATTTTTTCTTGAGCCTCTGAAAACTAAGTTGCTCATAATACTTGCTCATATTTCAAACCATTCAATAGTATAGTCTAAGAAGAAAATTCAGGGCACTATTCTGATTACTATATAAATCCAGAACCATATTTATTAGAGCTATGCAGATAAAATTTATTTACCCTACCAAATGCTTAGAAAAATTATATAGCATGCAAGCAATAAGATATAACAAACATTGATAATAGTGAATTCAAGCTAGAATTTAATTGGATAAGATCATATATATGATCAAATTAGGCCCTTTGTGCATACCTTTTCTGGATTTATTACCACGTTGATTCCTGGCACAGCATTTTCGAGATCTTCCTTCACCTTTGCGGCCCTCTTCTTGAATGAAGAGCATTGCAGACTAGAGTATATTTAATAAGTACATGAAAAAAATAAATGGCAGAAGTTACTATATGGTGAAAAAAATTAGTAGAATGGCTAATTTACTGCTACTTGACCATAAATATTCATAATAGCATGGGCAACTGAAGAAAAACTAGATTTCAGAGAAGATTCAACAGCACAACAAAACGGGTTCACTCTATTTTAATCCTAAAACCTATAGCATAAATCTAAAAATTTACTTGAAGATGCTAAATCTGTTCACCATTAACTTAAGTTATCTTATAGGATAAAATCTTAAATTATAAACTTAATTTCAACTCCATACCAACTCTAATCCAAAGTTCTCATTTAATAATATTATAACTAATCTTAAATTCTAAAATAGTAATTAATACACGGATTTTTTTTTTTTTGTTGGTTAGTCATAGATAAATATATAAATAGTTGGATTCACCCCAAAACACTGGAACCGATTTATCATTTTATTGAAACTGGTTCAATCTCTTATAAGATCATTAGATATTACATTTGTTGGGATGCTAACTTAAAAATTTTTGAAAGTACTAATTAATTTATAATGTTTTAACACTGGTACTCAAGAAAATGCCTGCAATTATAAGTGAAGGCTCTGATTTAATCATCTTTCGACAACTATGCATAATATGCACACCTTCCATCTTCCCTGCCTAAAATCTTGTACATGCCCAACAAACAAACATGTTATAAATCTTTAACCATTGAGACCCATGGCTACCTATCCCACGTGATGTCATTATTAAAGAAGATAGCTAAATCGATTATGCGCCATTAATGCCTTTTAATGTTGGTCTGATTTTGAACCCACAGGGCAATCGTGGGGCGGAAAGTGAGTGGACCTAAAGTCGTATATTCTAATCTTATCTACTAACACCATCAATGAAACAAACTTCAAGTATCACCTTCGAGCATCATTAATCACAAAACCAGAAAAACAATCTACCAAAATATCTAACACAGAGGAATTCTAATAGATTTTAAGCAAGAACCCACAAACAAGATTCAACATAAAGAAAATGTAATATATTTTAATCAAGAAACCAAAAATGATTCAACAAAGAAAGAAGGTAAAACTAAAAAACATTAAAACAGGGGAAAGAAAATATGAACAAAGAAGCTCGAATTTGTATGCTCACCAGGCTTCGACCACGATTTTCTTCTGAGCTCCGTAGTCGTTCTCGGGGTCCTCCTCGGCCTTTTCAGGGTCCTCCTCGGCCTTTTCGGGGTCCTCCTCGGCCTTTTCGGGTTCTTTCGATTTGCCTTTCTCTTTGGCTGCGGGTTCTTTCGATTTGCCTTCCTCCTCAGCCTTTTCGGGTTCTTTCGATTTGCCTTTCTCTTTGGCTGTGGGTTCTTTAGATTTGCCTTTCTCTTTCGCTTCTTTGCTGGGCAGTTGTGCCTTATTCTTGGCCGCCTCGGTCTTTTGGGGTTCTTTGGATTTGCCTTTCTCCTTCGCTTCTTTGCTGGGCGGTTGTGCCTTATTCTTGGCCGCCTCGGCCTTTTGGGGTTCTTTCGATGCCTTGCTCTGAGGTCGTGCGGCTGCTGCAGCCGCAGCACTGGATGAGCTGCGAGTAATCCTCCGAGCTGGAGGAGCCGCCTCGTCCTCGGCAGCCTTCCTCTTCTTGGGCGCCATGCCTGAGCTAAATCTTGCTTGGGGTTTGGGAAGAGCGGAAGAAACAGAGGAGAGAGAGAGAGAGAGAGTAAGAATAAGCTAAATGTTGGTCTTGTCTATATAAAGCAGTTTTAATTCTTGTTACGGCCTCTCGTTTTCCCGCGCTTTCATCCACGCGCGTACGTTGCACGCGTGTTATCGGCACGTGAGATGTACTGGCGCGAACTTACTAGTTAAGGTACCCTACCCGAGCGTTGAGTGACTTTGTTTACGGGTCAGTTTATATGTGCCGTGTGATTTGAAGATCATGATGTAATGATACATGATATTAGGTGTTTGGGATGAAAGGTTGTGAGAGCTAATGGTCAAAATTCTCTTCCATCCAATGGCTGAAAATCTGATTGAACACGAAATGAGGTTCAACCAAATGAATCTGACCTTTTCCTAAGTTGTGATTCAAAGTGACTAATACATTTTAATATTAATTGTTATCGCGTAAATCTATGATATCAAAATTCTCCGAATTAATAAAAAATTTAGTAAAGTTTTCCTACTAAGTGGTCTGTCAAGCTTTTTGTCAGACATTTATATGATTCGTGGATTCTCTGATTTTATTTTATTTTTTTCAAAACTTTTCTTAATGAAATTGAATTGATACCCGCCAAAGGATTAGCAAGAGAGAACCAAATCGCCATTGGATTCGAATGATCGAACAAATTCGATTAAAAACCCGTCTTAACATATAAAAATAGATGGATTAGAAATCTTTGAGCAATGGCTCAACTGGTATTCTCTTCTCTTGTGAAAGTAATAAGTTATGGGTTCTAATCCCCACACATGCTCCCACAGTTTACCAAGCACTATATTTAGATTGCCTATATCATATAACATCCTAAAAAAAAAATTGCTAGAGAAAAAGTCCAATCACAATGCCTTTGTATTATAGTACCCATACATCCGATTGCCTTACCAATTGAATCAAAACATTTAGGCCTTGTTCGGCAGATACTCAGCTTTTTTCAGAAAAGCTCAAAAAGTTGATCAGTCAAAATTTGAATAATTTCTTGAAAAACTCAGTAATTGAGTTTCTTTGCATGTATTCTTTAGTTGTCCAGACTCGAGGATTTTTGGAAAGAGAATCAGATTCCTCTGTTCTTGAGTTTTACTTTCTCTACTCATAAGTATATTTTTCCGTTCAATATTATGAGTTTAGATTCTAAGTTTTTCTAAGTATTTTACTCTGAAAACAATATATCGCTTTTACTCAAAAAACCTCTTAAAAGATATTACCCCAAAAAAATCTCAAACAAAGGAAAAAACTCATAAAATTATCGTAAAACCTATTTTATGAGGAAAATATTTAGATTATGGGCATTTCTCAACTCACGAGCGAGGCCTTATAGCGTAACCTATAAAGTTTAGTAGTTATATTTTCACTTCTTGCTAGCTTACAAAATAGAATAAATATTAAAAACTCATCCTACACGTACCCTCGGTTCATTGTCTTAGACGTAAGTTGTAACAACTCGATTTTCCTGTTTCCACAAAAATCCTTTTTATATATATATTTTTTCTTACATCTTAAACTCAGGGAAAATCGAATCATTGGATCGCACTTCACAATCCGAATATAGAAAAACTTAATTTATCCATGTATAAACATGAAAATCAAAGCAAATATCATACATATATGAAAATGAAAATTTAAATATCACTAGGCGAATCTAAATATTTCTACTTTATACATAATATCTAATGCAAATAACCAAAAGAAATTACTGGTGATGACCGACCATCACCTAAACAGTGACTTCTAAAACATATATACAAAATAATTCTTAACACTGTATTTAGTCCCAAGACCTACCAAGTCCAAAATCCAAAAGATTAAAAAAATCCACTATACAAACCCATAACATGTATAGTCTAAATCTTCACCTGAGGTAGAATTCTCCAAATGAGAGATCCCGTGCCTTTCTCCAAATGGGAGATCCTGCTCTACACCTATACCTGTGACGTAGAGTCGATGGATGAACTAACATCTAAGCTCAGTAAGGAAACATCAATAGTATGTATATTATCACATCACATATATATCTTATGATATCCGAGTATGTTTTTCAAATAAAGATTTACAATTTAAAGGAAATTGACTCGAAGCAAAACAATTATCAAATGAAGATTTCAAAGCTTAAATACATAATTTCCAAAACTTCTTCTCACAACACTACAAAAAATAAGACTTTGGGATACGGATTTTAATGACGGCTTTGGATGCCGTCTCCAATAATGAGGTTATTGGAGACGACCTTTCTAAAAACTGTCTCTATTATTATTATTGGAGACGGCTTTGACCTATGGAGCTGTCTCCATAAGTTTTAGTGATTCATTTATGGGTCAAAACTTTTGAGACTACATACATAATTGTCTCCAAAAGTCTCTTTTCACACCAATAGAGACGGGTTAAGCTGTATCAAAGAGATTGCAAATGCGACCTCTTCGGGTCAACATCTTGCTTAAAGTTGAAAAATTCTATTTATTTAAAGGATCAAAATTTCGGCCGATATAACTAAAATTTCGGTCCAAAATTTTCTTTACAGTCCCCTCCCAAGCGGAAACGATACCCGAAATTTTGATCCTTGATTTTATTCTCATGTACGCTGTGAAGACTTCAAAAAATGAAAAAAGTTTCGAGACGATGGTTGGGTTTGAGACGATGGAAATGGTTGGAGCTAGGGTTTGAGACGATCGAAATCGATTTGAGCTTGGGTTTGAGATGAAGCGGTTTGAGCGAGGGATTGAGACGATCAAAATCGGTGTGAGCTAGGGTTTGAGACGATCGAAATCGGTTTGAGCTTAATCGATTGGGTTTGCGACGAAGCGGTTTGTTTTCTGCCGAGGTCGTAAATCTCTAGTGTTGTCTTCTGTTTTGATTGTCGACTTCCGATCAGAGCTGTTGATTTTAGGTTTTTTTCCCCACATGAGAAGATGCTGTCTCTGAACGATGTGCGCCAGCAGCAGCCATAGATCTTCTGATCGAGTAGTAATAGCACTGGATTTTCTAGGTCCAACGTGGATCATGATGCCTCGTTCGTTTTACAGTCGAATCTCAAAGCTTCACGAGCTTCAGATTCCAATGAAGGTTTGCTGTGATTCGAATTATATATAGTTGTTTGTTTTGCTTCATGATTTTTTAGCTATTCGGTTCTAGGCAATCGAATTCATAGTTTGGGGATATTTTTCTGTTATTATATGCTATTTTAGTTAGCAACATTTGTCCATGAAGTTTGTGGAACATAATATTTCGTGGTCTGCAATTTTTTGGTGTTTGAATGAAACCGCTGCCGAGCACATATTTGTTTGCAATCAGAACTTTTTAATCCCTTGGCATGGAACAACCCCTGAAATAGGACCCAAACGCTAAACCATTCTCAGGTTCACAACAGTTTTCCTTAATAATTAACATTGCCTATTGGAATCGTGGGAAAGGTTTGGAAAGTCGTCTTTTTTCATTTGGTTTCCCCATAGTTACCAATGCAACTTTGTCTACACTCTCAAAGATTATACTTGTTTGGGTTGTATTTTGACCTCTTTGGAGGTGCTAATGCAACTTTTTCCTACACCTGTTAAGCCTATGCTTATTTGAGTTTTATTTTGAGCTCTACAGAATTATTATTGCCAATTTTGCCTAATAGGTAATTAAGTTTATTTTGGTCGTTTACTCAGTTTTCCTGTTTTGCACTCGTACAGTCATGCTTATCTTAACCAAGAAGTGAGAGAATCCGAATGCCTAAAGTGTCACCAGGAAGTGTCAACAGTTTGTGAACTCATTGGTAGTGCCAAGTTAATATTGAGAAGAAATGGCTTGTGAATTGTCCTTGGTTGTTGTCTTGGTCCATTTTGGTGGATTCTTCTATTGTTTGTTTAAAAGTTCAATTTCCTCATGTCATTGTGTCTAGAACTTTCGTGTTGCTATTTGCTACAATTGATACTTCAATGCATTGTAATATCAGTAGTCACATTTATCTGAAACTAGAGTTATTTTAGGCACTTCAATGTTAGTATACCATATATCGAGTTTTAAGGAGACCACCTATTGATTGGGTCCTCAGTCCCTGGGGCTCTGAATCTTCCCGTAGATATAACAATGATTTCGGCAAATGGATACATAGCAAGACCGGAATATGGCAGAGGTTTAGTCTTGAGCGTAGGGTTTCAAATCTCTGATTTGTCTGGTGGCTGCATGCATACTACCTAGTATGAGAATGGTTTTTCTACTTTGTGTTCTCTAGACTGAGATCTTGCTCTGTACAAAGCATGGAGTTTGCTGTTTTTCACTCTTTTGCTCTTTTAACACATTTAGATGCCTAAATTGTGTAATAGAATGTATTGCTGATTTGTATGTACTTGGGACTGTAAACAGGTTGGATCGGGTAAAAAATTTGGCTGCCCAATAAGAAAACTGCAAATGCTCTACCCCACCTAGTGTTGCACTTGACCTGACCCGAAAAACCTACCTGACTCGAGAATCTGACCCGACCTAGTAAAAACCCCTATTTTTTTGTACATTTTTTTACAAAAAAAAACTAATCTTCGGGTCGGGCTGACCTAACCTGACTGAGCAAATACCCGACCAAACAAAACATTTTGGTCGACCCGACCCGGAGATTAGGTCGGATGTCTCATGCCCGACCCGACCCAGTAAAATATCGAGTTGGGTCAGGTATGGGGCCGACCTGACTCGTTGATAAGCCTATATGTACTTGTTCATTTTTTATGTCTAGTTAGAACTCAAGATACCTAATAACAGTATGGATTATTTGGTTCTAAATTGTTGGCAATGAAACAGGGGTTTCTCCAGGCGAAGGCACGGGCTTCCCATTGCACATTTTCATAATCGTCTGCAAGGTACAGGTTCCCATTGCACATTTTCAGAGGGTCCATACATTATACAAGCACTGCCCCCAATATGTCGTATACTTCATAAAAAATTGTCAACGTCACCACGTGACCAACACCATCAATCACTTGGGAGTCTAGCGCCATCAATCATATGTCAATGAGGACTATATTAATGGTAGTGGGACTATTATGGGGCAGTGGAACATGGTTGGGGACAGAAGATAAATGGTTGAGAGCAGAATTGAATTTAGAACCAAGGGTAGGGTGTCTGGATATCTGAGCAACAGTGGTCCAGGACCTGGGATAAAGGGTGCAGATTTTGGGGCAGCGGTAGATTGAGGAACAGGGTCAGTGGGTTCAAATGTTGGGCTTGTCCTTAAGGATTGATTTACAGGCTGGGCAGGTGGGGCATGATCGACAACAGTTTAGGCATGTGGGGTGTGACCCGTAGCAGTCTGGGTTGGGGGTTGAGGAATCATAACAGGAAGGTCACACAAAATTTTGGGGTTGTTTCTAAAAGCTTGGGTGGGGGTGAAGAATTTTGGGAGTCCTTCATTATGGTTGCCTAATGGTCCTGTTTTAGCTCCGGTGGTCACTTTGTTTCTTCTTCGTTTTTTTTTCCCCTTGTTTAGCTTAGTGTTTTGCTGGGCTTTAATCTGGGTGTAGTTTTTTTTCGTTTATAGCTGATTGCCTCTCATGTGTTATTTCTCCTCTTGTGGATCTCTTCATGTTTGTATCACATCATATGTCCACCCCTCTCCTGATTCGGAAGCCAGAACTGACCTCATGTATGCCATTATAGTGGGCTTCATCATACATCTGTTGTCCTCTAGTCATGGGGCATAGACATTGTTTAGGAAAGGAAGAGGCTGCTGCCCAAGAATATGAATGCAAATGAACTCTAATTCAAGATTCAATCTATCCAATATTCAGAATATTATCTTTTCTTCAACCTGCATTTTGTTCTCTGGCAGTTTATGCATGTAATTAAATGATAAAAATACCTATAAGCAACATAAAGACATATAGAAGTTTTGTGTGTGAGCGTGGGTGAAGCTAAAATTTCATGCTTGTACGAGGTTTAAGTGATAAAACTACCTGTAAGCAACATTAAGATGCATCTAACACACTTACACTACAAAAAACATAGGTTACCCTGACGGCTGTCTATTAGCAGCCATTGGCTTAGATATACCCTACGCCAATAGCTGTTATGTACAGCCGTCAGTGTAGGGTCAGAGCATAAAGCCAACTGTGACCAACCTCACACGGGTCACACGCTCTCTGCTATTTTTCTAAAACCGTCTCCGCCCCTCTCTCTCTCTCTCTCTCCCCCTTCTATCTCTCTTCAAAACCTTAGCTGCTCGTCACACAACAAAGATCAACGATTCATGCATCAGAGACACAACAAAGATCATCGCCATTCATGCATCAGAGATCTTCATGCATCAGTGATCCTCACACGCACTACGTCAAAATGAGAAAAAAACAACTTTTGCAATATCAAAAGAACCACTGCCCAAGCAGTAGTATAATAATCCACTGCCAAAACCAATTGTTTGTTATATTAAAATAGTGGTTTAATTCCTTAACCCTTATCCCACGCCCAAAAATTAACTGCTTGAAAAAACCACCACTGCAATGCCTATATAAAAGCGCCCTCAGGCGATTTTTTTTTTCTCTTGCTCTCTTTTTCTCTCATCTTCCCTCCCTCACCAACTACCCTAAGTACCACCCATTGTAGATCGACGACTTGATTCTCAACCTCAGATCGGTGAACTCCGAGCTCCGATCTCCAGATCTTCTTCTCCTTCAAAGCTCTACAAGACGACGCCATGGAAACCCTAGCTCACCGAAAATCGAGGGTGCTCTATCTTCTTCTTATCCTTCTTTAAATCTCTGCAAATGCACCATTCCACCCCTCCAACCTTTCTCAATTTTCATCTTTCTCTGATTTTTATCTGTGAACAGATCTTCCATAAGTTTCTATTCGAAATCGTTGCTCTGAGATCTGATATGATCTAATTTTACCCTCAAATGCTGATTATTCTCTCCCTCTCCCTCTCTTCAAAACCCTAACTCGTAATGGAAACCCTAGCTGCCAATACAAAATAATAGGGTGTGGATCGTGATCGAATTAGCCGTGGCAACGCTGTTCAGGCGGTTCTTTTATCGAAAACCACCGGATCGATTTCTCGAGATCTCGGAGAGAGTTTACGGTACGTTCTTCCAAGTGTTTGGATCTGGTGTTGTTAGGAACTTGTCAGGTTTATGTGTAGTTCATCACAGTTTGTCTAATTTTGTTGAGTTTCATATGGTTATGTGTAGTAAATCATCTGGTAGTTCCCTTTTTAGATCTTGTTTGATTTCAGTTATTTCTTCTTCCAAATCGAGTCCATCGAGCGTTTTGAACCTTATTTTGTTCTCTTTTGATCTGTAGATTTTAAGGTGATTCGTTCTGCAAAAGTTGGGCGTTTTCTATCTGTACATTGGATTTTACCGGTGTTTTTTTTTTTTTTTAAAGCGTTTATGAGATGGTTACTATAAATCTTAGGGTTCTTCACTATGTATTAGATCATATATATGAGGCATTTGTACATAGAACAAATTTGAGTCCACCATTTTTCTCTACAGGATGGGGAGGTAGCAAGCTTATTATGTTGGAGAGCATCATCAAGCTGCTTTTCCCAGAGGTTCCCGGCCAAAACTTGCCTCCAAATTTGGTTTGTCCAATTTGGCGAACAGTTTGGGAGACGAAGACGGCTTGTGTCAGAGAGGGCGTTTTTCAAATTCCCTGCGATGAGCAAATTACCAATATTGCCACTGGAAAGCTATAATGTGAGGGTTGCTTTCCTTATGCCCAAGTCCGTGCCGCCACAGAAAATGGCTTGTGTGGTCCACCTCGCAGGTAATTAATCATTTGATCTCCTTTAGTTTATTGATTTGGTTTTTGATTGATTGTTCCAAGTGATTGAAAATCGGATTGAATTGGGAATGTAGCCTCGCTGATTTGGTTACGAGAGAGAACATTGGATCTGCTTTGTTTGGTAGTTAGCAACTTAGCAGTTGTTTCTTTAATTAGATTGATCGTAGTCCCTTGTTCTATTTAAAAGAATGAATTTCATAGCATGAAGGGAAGTATTATATTTTTGGATTTAATGGTTAAAAATATAGAAGGAAACCACTCCTTTCAACTAAGTTCTTAGCGAAACCTTTTAGAAAAATGTATTTCTAAAGGCACCCTTTTGTAGAACCAAGGTTGTATTATACTTATTTCAATTATAACTATAGTTTAGGTCCCAAAAGCTCCCCAATCATATCGTCTGTCAGACACTCATCGGAAGCACCCTCGCACTTTTGAGCAGAAAATGTAAAAAAACCAAATTTGATGGTTTTTTTAGCCATCCTAGAGACAAGACATTTCCCTGCCATTTTGTCAATCTCTTTTCCAAAAGCATTTGCTTTCAAATCTTCTATTCCTTCAATCACCCTAAATTTTCTTTTACATCTATATTTGGGAAGACCTATTTGAAATAATTTCCCTATACAATAAAATAAATCTCCATGCAGTTATGTTGAAAATTTTCAGGAATCACAGAGATTCAGGTTCCTAGAAGTGTGTCGTCTCCATTATTCCCATAAATCATAAAAAGAAAACTGAGTTGTTGATTCTTACTTTGTGGGTTTGTTGCAGTTCAAATCAAGAAGTCCAATTCGTAGAGGAATTGTTTTGATTGGGCTGCATCCATGAATTAGATTTCATGGTTTTATCTGCTATGATTAGGGAAAAAAGCTACGAAACTTTATTTAGTTATGTTAAATTCATGTTGTAAATAATATTTTTAACGCATGTTATATTGAAGGGTGCCTTTATAATTTAATTTGTTCTCAGGGCAGTTCAAGAATAGGGCAATAATTGATGCTATATCTAAGTGTGCGCAATTCACATGATGATCTTTTATGTGGACTATCTGGATTATGTACACCGACACCATACACACGGTATAGACGACCAAATACAACTCTTGGCGCTCTGGCCTGACCACCTAATGCCAGTTTTGTTTTTTATTTTTTGTTTTTAGAAGCTACCCTAATTTTTGTAGATTCTCAATGAGGAAGTTGATTTGGTAGTTTAAAACTTTTGTTCGATCATCATGAGATTATAATTACATAAGTTAGTGCTTTGGATGTTCATATTAAGTGATGTAGCACGGGAAATAGAGTAGGTTTCGAAGCTGTTTTAATGGCAGAAATTGAGCTTAAAGGCGGAGAAATTACCCATAATTCACAAAAGTTGGGGGCTGGAACTAAACCGTAGAAGTCTAGATTAAAAAGGCAGGACCTGAGATCTAATTAGGGACTAAGCTGGGCCTTTATTTATGGGTTTTAATTGTGTCATGGGAGTTCATATTTTTGAGATCTCAAATCCTATAAAATAAAATTTCACGGCTCATTAGAGAAAGTTGAGATTTTGGAGGCTCTATGTGATTTAGACTTTTATGAATTTTGTCGGAAATTTCAGTCTAGCAAAACAGGGGGTCTCGGTAATTCTAAGTTGACATTGTCAAGATCCCCAGTCCATGACTCGTACACCAGATCATCTATCTTGTCCTAGCGTATCGATTCACGGACGGGTACGTGACAGGGCAATTCACTACTCACTTGATCAAAAATTTGTCTTATCTTGCTCTATAATTTCCCATTTAGTAAAGTCTAAATTCAAAATGTTTGCGGAAGTGTATGCCATTATTAAAGATATTTTAACTAGAACCCTTTGAATTGATGACCCTCAACTTTTCTTCTTTTATTTTTGAAACTCTGCAACATGGTCCAAATAGCTGACACGCCGAAATTCAATTTAAATGAAAGAATAGGTTAGACAGGAATGCCCTTAGGTTCCATATGAGATCAATCAATCACTTGTATATGACTGATCGATCCACCATAAGATTTATTATGTACAAGATTGGGAGGAAAAGTGATGTCCATCCCCTGATTCAAGGCAGTGAATAATTTTAATCGGTGGAATGCCCAAGTTGCGGAGACTGAATCTTCAGTTGCCAATACCTGTGCCCTTAATAAAATTTAAATATTTGGTAGGTTGAACAACTAAACCGGATCCTACCAAACTGCGAACTGGTTCGCAGTTCATTAGGGGTCCTAGCGAATCGAGTAACCTTGGTATTGAATGACTTTTCAGCTGGAGTCCGATCTACACGAAGTTTACCTTAGGAACATGTTGATTGATAAGCACCTAATACCAACTCAATGCCATTAAGTCGAATGCTAAATCTTACTAGTGAACGGCTCTGTTTACCTCTTCAAGTAGAAATTGAAGACATAGTAGAGTTGGTGTTATGTGTATGCCAGTCGCTTTCTGCCTAGGATTTATACGGTTCTTGAGGTTCTTAAAGCTCTTAAACTGTAGAATTTCACGTTACAGAGCTCAAACTCAGTCCAACTTACCCAAGGGTGGGTATTTTATGGCCCACCTAGAGGCTACAGTTGGCCCGTTGACTGTTCTTGTAAGGTTGTCAACAAGCCAAGTTGGGCTAGAGCTGCCTGGCCCTAGCCCTAGCAACCTTAAACATTGTCTGCAGTCTGCACTATTTCTACTCCTGACAGGCTAGGGTCGGGCATTGGGCTTTAAAAGGTTATAATTTTATTTTATTCTCTTTTTAATTCTCTCACTATAAGAAATATGGTATAATGCCAAAATACTGCCTTTAAATGGATTATCTCATAAGCGTCGACTTATTGGGCCATGTGTCACACTACTTACAGTAATTCAAGTCATCAAGATAATAGTTCTTAACTTCTTATATTAAACTAATGTAGACCCACAAATCATACTTATCAGAGAATTTCAACCATCCAATTTACATTTTCTGAAATCAACAGTTGCTATATTTTAGAGTTGAAATTAGTTAAAGTCCAACAATTAGATGGGTAACATCTACTAAAAGGCATAACGTTTTGGCTGATACATGCACTGATGACAGGTTACTAGTTGAACTACAGAGCGTCAGCTGAAACAACTCACCGTTAGCCGATGCTACAGAGCAAAGCAAAGAAGCTTCTAGAAATTCAAACCTTGGTGTGGCAGTGAGTGGATAAAATGTCTCAAAGTTCCAATGTATGGTAACATTTCTCAGCAATTCTTAGTTCTGAGGAATTTAATTAGAGGTAACAATTCTCATCTATTCTCGCTTTTGATGCCTTTGGTTCTGGTTTAATTTTCTGTTACTGTGTTTCCTGCGAAATCGGTGTAAATCTTTTGATACTGAAGTCGATAGAGGTTCAAGTACCAGGAACCAAGAGAAAAGATTGTTAAACATGGAAAATGCACCCTTCTTTGAATAAATAAATTGACAGGGACCGCTTCTTAAGTGCATTATAATTAAGTGTTATAAAACTAAGACCCAACTTTTAGATTGGTCTGATTCTATATTTTTAGTAGGTTGATTGAATAAAATGTTAGTTGATCTAAAAAATAACATGAAAAATGGAGGTGCCCTGCAATTTGATTCATTTCATTCGACTTGGCCATTCATTGAGTTTTCAAATAGTGTGTAAGTTTAGTTTCTTTCTCCTCTGTGAAGATCTTTGTTGATTTCTTCTTGTTAAGCTAAAATTTTCTGGGGTCTTTATTTAGCTTGGAAAAATACCTGTAAAGAAGTATCAGTTAGTAAATTAAACGCCAAAGAGTTGCGTTACATTGACACCACAAAGCAACTACCTTTCATTGTAGAAGAAACTAGTGCATATTCAATAGCTTCCGAGAACCTTAAGCTGGCTTCTGCTCCAGCTCTGAATTCTATAGCTTCCGAGACTCAGCTCCAGAATCTGCTCTGCAGCTCCCAGCGGAGTAATATATATATATATATATATATATATATATATATATATATATATATAGATAGATAGATAAGTTTGTGCATGTCATAAACATCCTGGCATATTCACAAACTACTTATATATATATATATATATATATATATATATATATATATATATATATATATATATATATATATATACACACATAAGTTTGTGCATGTCATAAACATCCTGGCATATTTCAAAGTCCAAATAAATGGACAACTGGTAAGAACTGGCTCATTGTGTCGTTATACGCTGCTTGTAGATACTTCAGCCATTATTGGCTGCTATAATGAAGCAATAAATTGAACATTGGATCAATGTTTCTGTTGCCAGAATTTGTAATTAGTAATCTAGTGTTGTTCCAGTCTCTCTTTCAGCTCTTCTAACTCTGTTATCAGAGTCTAAAACAGCATGATACCCTGCTGTTTACAGCCTTGATAAATAATAGCCCTGTAACTCATGAAAAGTTCTTTAGATAGGTTGGTTTTGGATTATCATAGAATTAGTACTAGAGTCCTGACCTATGCACAAGATATTGTTCTGGGCTATTTCCCCTGCCTCGCGTGATCACTAAGTGATCACGTAAAGCCCACATCTGTCAGTCTTTAGGCCAAAATCTACCAACATTTACACTTTGCTCCAGCTCCAATTTAAGTTGATCCTTCTATTTTATTCCTCATATCTGAAACCTCTAATAAGGTAGTTTAATTCAATTTTTATCAGTAACTGTAGATATTGATTAGTATCTCAAGCAGATTATTGGAGTTTTGTTTGAGACCGTCCAGAGAACAGAAATTGCACAGTTAATAGTTTAAAATTAAGGATCGTTAGTGGTGTTTTCACTCGATAACTCGGTCTTCCAGGTGGGTTTTCTTCCACGAACTTATTTCTTACATGTGTTGTAGAAGTAAATACTTTCAACATTGGAAAAAGTCCTTTTCAATATACCATGTTTGCATGTATGTGCCCATTCTACTGATCTCCTATGACTTAATAAGTAACAAAATGAAGTGATTACATTTTGACTGCTTATTTAAATAATATTTCAAATCATGTGGAATCTTCTTGAATGAATAATAGCTCTATCAATAGGGCTGTCAACTGGTTTGGCCTGTTACCTGAACCACATGACCCAATTTTTAACTGGGTTTAAAATAACTATGTAATAGCTCTTCATAATATGGCATCTAAGTTGACTTTCCAGTCTAGTCGGGATACCCTCGACCAATCGAGTCCGGTTGGGTTGGGGTCAACCAAAGGGTCATTTTGGGAAAGGTGAGCCCGACATAACCCGTTGACCGTCCTTTCTATCAAATCATAGTCTATTGGTGAAAAGAAACTGTGCTCCCTAAGTTTGATCTTGATATGGGATTAGCTATATCTGAGCTCTGAATGCTATGAAAAAGGAACTCATTTACGTTTTTCAATGTTATATATACTCTGTGATAGAAAACCGCTATTATAAGTTTCTACCTATTGAACAATGTCTGAACTTTTGATTGCCTCCTTAGTTTTAATTTTTGAGGCTAGTTATGCATATTTTCATTGTATCTATTAACTCTTGTCTTTTAACATTACCGAGTCCAATCTCTGCTAGGCCTACATGAACTTTCAGCGAAAGAGCACAGATGGATGGAGCATTGGCAACATTTTTCTTGATTTAGTTGGAGGTGTGACAAGCTTTTGGGCAGATGGGCGTGCAATCTATAGACTAGAGTTTGTTACCCTCCTTTCTACAAAGATTTGTACCATTAATTATTTGCTAGTTTCATGCTAAATTTGATTTTTGTTTTTATTCTTTGTTTTATGCTGGCACACTTGTAAACTTCTATGGGAATATAGGAAAGACCCTCCTTTCATTGGTATACTCTTTAATCCTTTGTTTCATTTTACGATCAGCTGGAAAATTAAGAATATTTCTTCTTTTCCTTTGCTCTAGTGATGTAGTGTTGGGTCATGTGATTCCTTTTCAGGTCAGTCCATGCTCTAGTGATGTAGTGTTGGGTCATGTGATTCCTTTTCAGGTCAGTCCATTATCTTCTCGCACCTGATTTATTGCTCTAGTGACGAATATCAGGTCAGTCCATTATCTTCTCGCTCCTGATTTATTGCTCAGGGGTTCGGCCTGTAGCTTAAGTGAAAAGGTTCACATGCAACCTTGAAGTCGCAGGTTCAATCCCAGCTTACCGAATAAAAAACATTTATCGTACCTTTCTCCTGGGTGTTGCGTCTGTTATGTTCTTAGTTTCTGTGGTTTAAAATTGCTCTATCCATCTTGCTTCCTTTTGCCAGTTTACCTTTTATTACCGTGACTGTTGATGGCCCCATTCAAGGGCGAAATTTGAAGAGCTTTGTTCAGATCTGCTAGACAGGTATGCAATTTGACTGTCGTTGGATGTTCTATTTTATCTTAGTCATATTAGCACGGTTATTTGGGCAATCTTAGAAACCTTCCACATTTGAATACTATGTAGGAATGCCCTCCAAATCACTGAAATTGAGTAGAGTCCTGTTGAATTGGTTCGAGGAAATTAGATGGATTGGAATATTGAATGATGCTTTTTTCCCAATTTTTTTCCAACCAATGATTTTATGATGGCCTTGTATCTGTGGGATGACTTGGATGGGCTTGATATGTTGTGCCATTAATTATCGGAATACTGTTATCTTTGTACTTTTGATTAAAAAGTTACACATATTGGGTATTTGTTTTGGTCAGGCTTAAAACTCCTGTAGGGAATTCGCCTTTCACAAATATAAGAAAAACTTTGATACGGGGCTGATCTATCCGCCTTTCACAAATATAAAAAAAATATCCGCCGAAATAGATGTTGATATTGCCGCTAAAGCTTATGAGCTTGGTGAATTATTTATTTATTTTCAGATCTTCATTTACTCATTGTTAATTGGTGAATCCTTAAATTCTAATAGTTATACGATCTTATTTGCTTCATATAGGTCTAGCGACATGTCTTCCTCAGCCGGAAGATCTTGTGAAATACGTGGAGAGCTGCATGTACAGTCCTATCTATTGAACCTACAGATAGAGATTGGTCCAATTGGTTTTATTAGCAGTTTCGTAGTTTATTTATAATTTATTTTTTGTTGGAATTTCAGTTCTTTATTTTATTGTTGTCAAGTATTACATAATTTATTTGAACTTTAAAGAGCATGGATATCCGTGCATGAATAATTAGTTTTTATATTATTTGTAGGAACATTCCTCTCGGTACAAAAATCACTGTGTCGTTCTTATGCTAAATATAAAATAGAATAATTATTTTTTTATATTGTTTACAGGTTATGGATGTGTACTGCTAAGCAATATGATGCCTGGGGAAAAAAATAACATTAAAAAAATAAAATTTTCATTGGAGACGGCTAAAAGTCGGCTCCAACAATAAAGCAAAACTTATTAGAGACGGTAGTCGTCTCCATTAACAAAAGAATGGGGATGGCTGAAAGCCGTCTTCTAGCCATCCCCAATATGCGTTGGTATGACAATGGAGACGGCTTATGGGGATCTCCAATAAACGCAAGTATTGGGGACGGTTAAAAGCCGTCTCCATAGCCATTGGAGACGAGGCTATCGGAGATTACATGGAAGCCGTCTCCAATAAACATATTTTTTGTAGTGCAACAAAAGAAAATTTTAAATCGATCACTTAAATACACTCTCGAGCATATATAGCATCGGGAGTTGCATAATTATACCGATGGGAATACCCACCATTGTCGTTCAATGAACCATTTGCATGATGCCCAAGTCCCTTCGTATGAGGGATACTTGTGTCGACGGAACTTTATCGTAATCGGTAACAAAATGAACGGATACTTTGCCATCCTGAAGAACAGTTGTACGGATATTCTGCCGTACCGGTCACGGATATCCTGTCACGTCGGTTGGGTATCACACATAAATCTTAAATTAAAGTGTGAAATTAACTTATAGTTTATTACCGTGAAATGTGATATTTTTTAATTAGGTTTGAAGTTTCACAGCTCATATACATTTATTCATATCTTTTTGATGTCATGTATGCACATAGTTGATTTCACGTACATATATACAAATCTAAATGCATATACACATTTTTGATATTTTAAAATCATAAATGATATTCATGCTAAATAATTGACAAGTTTTACAAATTATACATATTTCTATCACATCACAAAATCCATGCTAGTAGTAATCAAATGCACATGTTAAAAAAAATTTCTTACTTCGACGAGAAGCTAAACAAAGATGTCTCACTCCAAGCTAGCCTTTCACACACATACACAAGCTCATACTTAGAATACATCACATCATAGTCCATATATCAGAAATAACATAAAATGAAAAGATATAAAGTCTCTCCTGTATCCTCTCACTAAAATCGAACAAAATTCAGAATTTGTCAAAATCAATCAATCGGTTTACTCAGAAATCAATCCTTATCCTGTCAACACATTTCGATCGATCGATTCTCAAATCGATCAATCGGTTTCCCTTAACACACACACAGTTTTTCACAAATCGATCGATCGATGCTCATATCGATTGATCGGTTTCACAAATCGATCGATCGAACTAAATTTCGATCGATTGGTTTCTCCAAAAACCTTTATACTTACACTCTTGATAAAATCGATCGATCGATCACTTATTTCGATCAATCGGTTTTGCCAAATTTCTTACCTTCACAGTTTCTAACTTTTTAAACTTATTTTTTTTTTTTTTTAAATTTAACCTCTTTTCTCCTGATTTTACTCACACACAAGTCAACTAAAACTAACACACATGCAAAATATAACTTAACATAATTCTTACCTTTGAGTTGATCAATCCCTCGATTCACGTGCTCATGCCCCAGCTAGAGTTTCTACGTTAAAATTTTAGTATTCTCTTCGATCCTCAATCCATCGCTTCATGCCTAAGCTCCAATCACTAAAATTCCATTCAAAATTAAACCAAGTTTAGAGTTCTCTCTTTCTCTCTTCTCTCTTCCTCTCACTAGAATTCCATTCGAAAGCAAAGGTAATGGCTTACGTGTGAAGTCATTCCCTTATATACTTGAGTTAACTTTTTTGTGAAGCATATACACACATTTAGTGTGTTATCTTATCCACTTAAGATGTTTTGACTTTGGTGTGAAACACACATACACAAGTTTTTTACACCAACTAAAGCCCAAAAACTGTCCAATTGCTGACCCAATCAGTCAACCCAACATAATTGGCCCAAATTGTCGGTGCGTGCGGGTTCAAAATTTGGAGATGTTACATAAGTGAGTTAGATAACCGAAGGTGAGGAATGATGGACCATGTAAGATGCAAAGGATCAACACCATTCATGAAGCAGACTTCATATGCGTGTAGAGTTCATTGTAGGATCTTATATTCATGAGCTACCAATATGACTAAAACCAATTGGTGATAAAAGAGTTACAACTCAATATTTTAAGGGCTTTGTACCAAAAAAAATGTCTTGTGCCTTTTTTTATCACTAAAAAAACATGAACCTCATTTTATCACTATGGAGTGCCCCAGAGTCCTATGAATGACCCACATTGATCCTAGCCGTCTACCTAAATTTGAAATTAATTTTAGCCTTTTACAATTTTACCCTTTTTATAAAATTACCTTATTATTTTATATTATTATGAATCGACCATCTAACCATCTCCTTCATCCTTTGGCAACTCATCTCCTACAACCTCCTGCAATTCATTCGAAACGCCACACCTTCACCCGCCCTTCAGCAATCGGACTTTGATTGATGGGATTCAAAAAACTCACATTAATCTTATTCTTTATTTTTGTTTCTTCGATTGGAGTACTCAAAACTCCCAACTTTCACCTGCTTTTTATCGGTCGGCACATTTGCCACCACCGCCGATTGACTCTATTGAAATCACCAATTTCCAACCCTATAGTTTCCCATCGTGTCAGGCCTCTTCTCCTTTGATTTGGGCCATCGAGCCGCTCGATGATGAGGTCGAAAGGGTTGCTAGAAGATCGATCACTGGAATCCTTTGATTGTGTTGACGATGCAGGTTGCCGAAAAATTGATCACTAATTGTGTTCATGGCGAAGGAAGGGGGTTGCTGGAGATTGGATGGTAATTTTCTTGGTGAAATCATTCGCACCTTTGTTCACCTGATCGAGTTAAGTGCACCCAGTATTGAAGTCAATGGGAGATTGCCAAAAGATCGATAGCCGAAATCCTTGGTTGTGTTGATTTTGTTGATGATGCAGGAAGCTTTATCTTAAAAGTGCAAAATAGTAATCTCCATTATAAAAGGTACCATCTGAGTTTGCACCGTGCATCTAGGCAGCCCGTTTTCAATCTGCAGGGGCGCTAACTTGTAATATAAAAAAAAATTCACCGAAATCACATTAAAAATGCTATATCGAAATTATATTAAAAATGCTATGGGGGCGCTATTTATTACTTTTCCCATAATTTAAAGTGTTGGAAGTGTGTTTCGAAAGTGGCCAGATTGTACGGGACACAACAATACAAGGATCAAAGGTCATATAGAACAACAATACAAGCAGTTGAATGGATACTATGAGAAGTTCAAAGGTCACATAGAAAATCAAATACATCAGGTGTATTAACAACTGGCATAAACGAGAAGACCTTTGAAAGACTATAGGCTGGCCTTGAGAATATTAGGAGTTTTGAGAATATTGAAATCCATTGGTTGGTTGGAATCAAACAATGGAGATTTTTCACCTCCAATCTTTTACATGATGGATCTTGAGACTATGAGTGTATCATCAAATGGTCTCATTTTTATTCCACGTGACACATTCTAAAATGTGGCCTTATAAAAATTATGTTCAAACAAGATTTTAGAATCATTTTTGAGATATGTGTGATGTGAAATAAAAAACATACCGTTTGAAGGTAAGATCATGGTCTCAAGATCCATTGAGTGAGAGATTTGAGTTAAAAACCTATCTTCATCATTTAATTCCCAGCTGTCAATGGATATCAAGGGGTTTTGAATAGGCTCTTCCAATAAGCTTGTAGGCGTGAACAGAGGTACTATTTTAGAAAATCTGAGGATTTGTTGAAATATGAAGTCTTCTAAGTAATTATTATAATTATTAATAAACATTTGTAATCTCAAACCTATAAATAGAGACTCAAGTGAATGCCTAGAGAGAGAGAGAGTTTTGTTCTATTGGTTATGGAATTCAAACTTTATTTTTGAGTGGGAAAATTTCAAAAAAAAATCCCGAACCCAAATCCCAATGCCGCTAACACACTTGAACTTTACAAAATATCTACTACATCCCCTGAAGAATATAAATGTATCAAAATCAGACCCCTTTCGTTACTCACCATTACCTTTGTGACAGAAAGAACTGACGTGGAGTATTTAAGCTCTTAAAGTCAGTTGACGTGGTAACAAACTTGTTGAACTTGGAGGGAAAATGCGCAAGTGACTTCCACCCATTAAAACCCGTAAGAAGTACACTTTCATCTTTTTTGTCTTTTTCTTCTTCATCTTCTTTGTCCATGGCAACTCCATTCAAAAACTTTAAACTTTGCGTCATCAACATTCAATCCCCTCCCAAGATTTTGACATTGATAGAGGGGAAACCACGTCCCACTTGCGGCAATCAGGGAGATACTCAAATATCGTGAATGTCTCGCAATCCGAGGAGAAGGTTTCTTGGTTGCCCCAGTCAATCATGTCGGCTCGATCCACCCATTTGCGAAAGATCCGTACAAATCATTCTAGCGCTCCTTCGGAGCTATAACAGCTTTGAGGTCGAGATCGCGAGAAGGAATCATAGAGAGAAGGTGTTGTGGTGGCGTTGGCTACCTCTTGGGTTCTTTTTTTTCTTTTTTTTTTGTATTTCTAGATGTTAAGGGTTTAGTGTTTTGTTTTAGTTTAAGATATAGGGTTCATGGTTGTGTTTTGTGAGTTTCCTTCCGTTAAGAGGTTTTTCTTTTGTTGGCAAATGTGATGAATGTAAGGTTTTATAGGGTTTCAATGATTTGAAAGATACTTTGTAACATTGACTTCAATAAAATTAAATTATCTATTTTGAATATCGCTCTGCATCAATGGCTTCAATATCTTTGGATAAAATTGATAGAGTGTTTCATAATGATGCCTAAACCTCATACAACACTTGTAGAAACCGAGGGCTTCATAATTTGGTGAAAAAGGTTAGTTACTCTATACCAATTCTAGTTGAAGACCTCGTCCACTAAATATACTTTGATGAATATCAATGTGTTAACTGTTGAAAATTATAATAATGTGTTTTTTAAATGTAGACAATTCCTTTACTTGGCATAAAATTCACCAAAATCTTTTTGAAAACTAATATTATAGTGAATATAAAGTGTCTCTCATTGTATTAGTAGTTACTTGTGAATTAGAGTAGTGTGCTGCGAACTGTCCAAGCACACACGAAAATTAGGACATTGATGTTCGCTTGTTGTTTTTTTTTATAATCAGGGTATCCGGGTGCTCGAATCTCTTTGAGCGCCCCCTAATCCTAGGGTACATGTGCACGATAAGTTAGTACATGTCGAGTTAGCACAGGGGCATATGCCTACCTCAAAAAAATAAAAAGTTAACATATATCGGGTCAGCACGGGATATAAGTCCCTAGGGTGGACTCAAGGGATCGAAAGAGGACATTCGAACATAGGTCACCTACTTTTGGAGGTAGGTGCCTGACTAGCTCGCTTAACCTCTTATTATTGTAATTTTTTTATGGGCTAAACGAGGCATGCATTTAAAATCGGATGTCATGACAACTTGTCCAAAGATAATAATTTGCTAATCCAAAAGTTTGGACATGATCTACATATCTATTATCGAAAAAATAGTCAAAGATGCTCAAATCTAATGCACCAAATTAATTGGGCGGTCACCCTAACTTTAACCCCTCAAAATAAGGCAAAAGAGACTGTAAAAAGTTGATCTACCCAAAAGGGGTTTTATTTTTTATTGAATTACTACATATCTAAAATCAAAGACATTGTTTTTCTAAAACTAAAAAATCAGGGCCTGTTTCCCTAAAGTTAATAGAAATTAGGCCTTGTTTTTTTAAAAGCCCTTAAATTTAATAGGCATGTGGCCAAAAGATATATCCTTTATAAACTCTTGCAATTGCTTGAACATGGATTGTCTTCAAGTACAGATTCAATTAAAAACTAGTTTTTGCCTTATTTTAAAGGGTTGGTAAACTACAGAATTTAACTAAGGGCTCGTTCGGCATTTTCCTTCATTTTTTGAGGAAAATAACTATCTCAGTTTCTGCCGAGAAGATTATTTTCTGGGCGATTGTTCTTGAGCTACTTAGAAATTCATTTTCTCAGGAAAGTTAACATTTTTTTATGTTCTACACTTTCTCAAGAAAGTGTAAGAAAGTGAATTGTGTACTTTTATGCCCTATAGCCTCACGTAATCATGATCGGATGATCGTAAATATTTATATTGATCGGATGATTGTAAAAATTTATATGCTTTAAATCGGTAATGTGTTTGACACTTTGGTCGGTCAGATTCTTGAAATGTCGTTTTAAACGTGTACACCACTACAAAAATAGTACCCTACGCCGACGGCTACCAGCCGTCGGCGTAGAGTATAACAGCCGTCGGCAAAAAGAATCGCCCACGGCTGTAATATCTACGCCGACGATAACACGCCGTCGGTGATATTCTCGTCGGAGAATCTAAACACCGACGGTTCACAGCCGTCGGCGTAAGTCATGAATCTACGCCGACGGCGGATGCCGTCGGCGTACGGTTGTTAAAATTTTTTAAATTTTATTTAAATACTCCTACGCCGACGGCTTATGCCGTCGGCATAGGTGTTTTAAAAAATTAATTTTTTTTAAAAAAAATTATATTAAATATCATCTGAGCGGCATCTGAGGATTTTTTTTTGCAAATTTTATTTTTTTGAAGGCGGGGAGAAAGTGATTTATTAGCGCCCATTTTTTTTTTTTTTTTTTGGTTTTTTCTATTTGGGGGGTCACATATTTATTAGCGCCCTTTTTTGTTGGACACAATTATATATATATATATATATATACACACACATACATGAATTGAATACATTGCTTTGTGTATATATATATATATATACACATACACACAAAAACACAAACACAGGTACGGGTCCTAATTTGGTACTTTTCTCATTTATTTTACCAATTGATGTAACAGAGTGCACAAAGATAAGTTATAGCACCCATTGAAAGATAAGTAGATGATTACCATTTGGATATTTGGTCTTTGATTCGTCTCTATAAGAAGGTAAAATAGGTTGCATAACAACCAAGAGAACTGATTTGACGGTCTTCTATTTTAACATCTCCTCGGCAACTTCTATCAACAACTTCACGTTTCCAGGACAAGGGTCTGAATCCATATTAGCTGCAAAACGACCAAAATTTGATCTGTGTACCTGTGAAGCATGCAGTCATGATTTTTAAAACTATTGTTTGTAACAACATGTAAGTAATTGATAAATTTGAACATACAACTCAAAACTCAAAACTCAAAACCAATTGGCAATAAGTGGAGAGGCCTTGGATCTTATAAGAGGAGAGATAAGGCTATGATTGTCCAATGTGGAACTAAACTCAATAATAACCAATGAACCCTCGTTCAATTTCTGTATAACTCCCCTTCTCATATCATTTTCTAAATAGAACCCTCGTTCTTAGATGTCAATTTGATGGCACATACGGAAGCAAGCATCAGTTGTCATTGATGTTTTTTAGTCTCACGGCCCTACATCAGCTACAGATTAAACAAACTAAGAAGGTAAAAACAGTATGTTTCCCAGATAAACTCGCAGCAAGACACATCTATACGCCCCTTTTTTTAAAACTATGATGAAATCACAAACAAGCTTACAGACGCAAATACAATCTTTAATCAAATAGCTGCACAGTATTATATTACACTATTTTGGTGCCATGTGGTGCTCGTGGGTATCGTCTAGCTCTAAGATTGCATCAAATTCTATTTCTACCATAATTCAGAAAACCTGCAAAAGCATTGAGATAAACATAATTGATAGTAGAATAAACCATGGTGAAGTGATGAAAAGAAGAAATGGAAATTCATAAAAAGGTCTGTCCCCAACTCCGTCACTCAAATTTGATTTTATGTATAAAATTCAAGCAAAACCAACAACTTCAACATTGCTCCACTTCAACATATATAATTGAAAAAGTTAGAGAGTGTTTAATGGTCTTACTGATCGTAATTGCTCCACTTCAACATTGAGCGACTTTTTGAGCTCTAAAATCTCCTGCATGTAATAAATTAGGATTACGAAGAGCAGAAAAGGACATATATATATACACGCGTGTGTGTGTGTATAAAATCATGCGGTCAAAAGAGCCATTTGCACGTAAAATGAATGATTTTGTTTTACCATTCATATTACGTGCAATTGACTCTTTTGACCACATGATTTTATATTTTTCATTTTAATTTTTTTTTCACAAAATAATTGTGATCATCAAGCCGCTCCTATCCATGGCATCTGATCATGAGAATGGTGCCACGTGGCTGAAAATTAGTGTAGGACCAAGCAAGTTACCTGGTCCATGGTAACAAGCTACCTTTACCCTATAAATGTATATTTCCTGAGAATGCTATTAAACTACTATTGAAGAAAGAACAGAACATATAAAAAAGGTAAATCAATTACCTTCGATATCTATCTTTGTGAAGCGAGGAACATTCTCTTCAATTCTTCTATTCGCTCATCGTGCTTGTGTAGTGATTCTTCCATCTTTCTATCTCTTTCTATGTCTCTTTCTTGCATCTCTCTAATTCTTTCTTGCATTTCTCTATTTCTTTCTTTCTCTTTTTCTTCCAATTCTGCTATCTTGCTTCTCAAACAAGCCATCTCCCCTTGTTTTGACATTTGATGGTTGGATTTGCCCCCCCATTCTCGTGATGGAGTTGGTCCAACTCCAAGGATGCGACATCGGCCAGGTCGATCCTCTCCAAAAACCTGAGAGAGGACATCTTCACGACCGGGGGGGTCTTTGGATCCCTCTAGTTGTTTCTCTTGTTGTCTATTTATTTTCTCCTGTAATAATTAATAATATATTTTATTTTAAGAAATAAAACATGACCTGTAATTAAAAATTATTATAAATTTTACCAATGCATCCGCGACCACACTATTTGATGGTGTACCATCCTTGTGCGTATATGCAATTTTGAATATATTAGTAGCGACTAGGTTCTACACCATCCTCTGAAAGTCTCAGTAAAATTAAAAATAAATACAGATAATAATATGATTTCTTATAATAAGATGAAAAAGAAAGTATATAATAATTAAAAAATATACAAAGTACGATTAATCAGAAAATAATATAAATTCACTTACTTCTGATGCAATAATTGAAGGGAAACTTTTCCGCCCTGTTGTATGATGCATCGTCTTTTTTTCTCGGTTGACTTTATTTATTTCAACCATTTTCTGGAAAAAAATTAATTTCTATTATATATATTTATAATAAGTTTGAATGTATAAAAATTTAATATGTTGAGAACCGTCATCCTACCTTTGTTTTAGAGTTTTGCCAATGCCCATCCCTACCGACTAAATTCAACCATTGTCTCCCGTCAACCCCTGGCGGGTTCAGAGAGGATGGATCTACTCCTTTAGGGAGGGGATTAGTAAAATATCTTCTTTTTAGATCGCAGCGGTGTTCCTTCCACTTTCTTCCTACTGATTGCATGAACCAAGTTCTTACTTTGTCGTCTTCGGGAATTTCAAAGCGAACCTGCATACGAAAGAAATTATCAATGATAAATAATTTGAAATGCATATATTCTCAATAAGAAATAATTAATTATATTTACCTTAGCAGCGTCCCAAACCTTTTCTTTATCTATAGGGTCCACAGCGTCCCATGAAGGGCAATCGATGGGTAAAAAAGACCCATCTCTTGATAAGACTCCAAGGTAGCTAATAAATTTCACATCCTCGCCTCCTACTGGTTGACCCCGATCATTGAAAACAAGTGGGAGACGGTGCTTTGGTATATTTCTATGCAAATCAGCACATAAAGTTTTCCCTCGTACTTTTTTTTTTGTGATGCGATTTGGATCCATATCTGAAAGCAACATAAAAAGCAAATTAGGTTAAAACATTTTACACCCAATACTAATTTTTGGAAAGCTTATCAACATATATAGAGGTAAATCTCCACCATAGTTCCCCAAGAAGCTGTCTCATTAGCAATCTTTTTGTAAATATTCAGTCTTTGCAATCAAGGTTTTCTTAATTGAAAAGGAACATCTTTACAAATATTTACAAATCTTGCACTCGAGGAACATCTTTACAAATCTTAAATGCACCAAGTGGCAGATTGTGCTGTAGCTCTTCCCACTAAACTCATTAAGAAGCTAACTTCAATGAGTTTACGAGGGTCACGAGCTTGCAATATATTTACAAAAATTGATCTAACATATTGTATCAAGAAATAATTCACTTTATGAATTTGAGAGAAATAGGAATTTTCCATTTATCCTCATAAAATGGGATATAAAATAAAATACACAAAAATCAAAGCAAGAGTAGCAGCACTGAAAAGTACATAGTATAAAAGGGCAATTAAGGATTTTTTCTCCCCATGAGTCAACCAGAATCCCAATACTACAGCCTGCCTGCAGATCGTCTAATTCAAATTCCTAATTTCCTAAACATCACGCCCCAAAAATGATGTTTTAGCCTTCAGGTAGATTTTAAACCATCCCATCTGTGTTTTAATGGCTGATACTAAAGTTCATCAATTGGATGGTTCAAATATACTATAAGCGGGGTTGAGACATTGCTACTTTAAGTAAAAAATTCTAAAAATTTAAGGCTGGTGGACTGAGGGGCTTCTTATTTAAGAACCATCGTCCGGAACATTTTATGGTGGTGACAGGTGACACTTACTGAATTGGAATGTGTTTTTATTAGAACTTAAATTTGCACACCCAGAATCTTAGTTGAAAACTACATTGGGGTAAATTTTCATTGGAAAGTGATTTAACCATGTAAATTAACCATGTAAATTAACCATGTAAATATCAAAAGCTTTCAGAGTATCATAACAATGATCGTAGTAACAAATCAGTATATAAACTATGTCTGATTTGAAGCATATACCTTTCGTTTAATGGGTACTGATACACTCACAGCTGGCTTAAAGAACGATTCTAATCATATATACTAAAATGACACCAAAATCAATACAAGATAAACTCTAAATCTTTCATTCTAATTTACATACCCATCAAAAGATTGCCTATTTACACAATACCACTCACCGGCCTTGAGATGATTTGTTCTTTGCTGCTTTGATCTTTTCTATGGCCTGTTCAAAAAATGCATATCAACATACAATTTTGTTATCGGCAGTTAAATATCGGTTATTACCCAACATAACTAGAGAAATCAGTTATTACCCAACACTGCACCAATATACACAGGGGCAGATGATCATATATCATACAATAAAACCAAAGAGAAAAGAATGTTAAAAAGTAGAAACTGCAGCCATAACAGTCATAAACAGCTATGGAACAGTTAAAGTGGAAAAAACACATTATTTAATTATTTTGGATTGTTTTGAAGGCAGTAATGGTAGCATCACCAATATCACTAGAATAACAGTATTTGCAACCAAATATTCAGTCTTTGCAATCAAGGTTTTCTCCCATAAAAATCATTGACTGTCTTGAATCGAACGATAGAGATCATTTTTCGGCCCCTCACTAGCAGTGACTACAAGTTCGTAAAAAAGATGCCAAGCTTCTTGACATGGCTAATTTTCAGGAATCTGATACCTGCATTAGGAGACATGCAACCATGGAGAATTGAAAATGGAAACATGAGAAATGCCTACCTCCTCTTTGTCTCATATAATCTGAAATACTATTGTTCATTGTCATTATGAAGTCCTGTCACTACAACAATTTCTCCCTCTGCATCTGTTCTAATCCACTCAGTGTCATCGTCACAATCATCATTTACATTTCCTCTATCATTTAAATTTTGGTCACTCATTAAGCAGTTCACGATCTTCTATTCTCAACTCAAGCTCCTTTGGGCTTGACTTTAAAACAACCTTCCAATTTGGGTCAATAGGATCATCTACGAGAAAACTTGTTTGACTTGGGAAGCCAACACATATGGTTCATCGTAAAATGCCAATCGTGTGAAATTCACAAGTGTGTTCCCCAAATGATCTTGCTTTATTCCTCCCTTCTCTTAACATCTGCCCATTCGCATTTGAACATTGTAACCTTCAATTTATCAGAATATGTTAGCTGAATTATGTCGATCAATCGGCCAAAATATTCCACATTGCCAATAATCGGATTGATATCCCTTGCACTTGAAAAGCTAGTAGTCAGTAGATAGACTCCACTATTTTGCATTTTAGTCTTTGATTCTCTTGCATTTTGAAATTGTATCCATTAATAGGATAGCATTTCAGCCTTTTGAATATGATGAGGTCCCTCTAACAATTTGAAGCTCTTTGGCAATGTAAATCCAATTTTCATTTCATCTCGTATCTATTAAGAATAGGGTAGAAAGTATTAATCATGAGAAAAAATGAGCTATATTGAAGATGATTTTAGAAATATATAGTTACATACGATCCTTAATCCAATAGATGAAATGCCTTCGTGTTCTTTCTCTATATCATGCGGCATGCTGGCGTAACTTGTGTCGAATTACTCTTTTATGATCCCTACATAAAAGGATTCATATATAAAAACAATTGAATAAATCAACTCTCTAAATATAATAGGAATTTTTTAACGCTTTATACTCTATATATCTTGTGACGTTAACATTATTGTAGAGGACATAACGATGAGCTGTGTCCATTCCAAATCGGTAGATTGAACACTTTGGCGCTTCTCATTGATGTTTCCTCATCACTTCTTTTGGTCGGTTTAGCTTTGACTCAACATTGTGCAAGTATCGAGAGCAAAATGTGAGACATTCATCCGTAAATAAAGGCTTCTCGCAATGGACCCCTCGTGTTGAGCCCTATTACACATACGACTTTAAAGTGAACAAGTACGATTTACGACAACTTAAGTTTTGTGTTCAAACACATTAATATTCTCTCATGTTTAATTGAAAAGTGACAAGGCATCAATACAAACCTCTCAATGGGATACATCCATCGATAGTGCACAGGTCCACCAAGTAATGCATCAGATGCCAAGTGTATCGACATGTGCACCATGATGTCAAAAAAAGCAGGCGGGAAGATCCGCTCAAAATGGCAAAGGGTCGGTATATGTTCTTCTCGAGGCGGATCAAATCGTCGACGACAAACTCTCGAACATAATTCGCGAAGAATGTGCTCAAGTCTATTAAAGTCCTCGCCACATACTTTGGTAAGATATGTCGAATACACATAGGCAAAAAATATTGTAATATGGTGTGTGAGTCATGGCTTTTCAATCCAGTTATCTTTCGTTCTTTGACATTGACACGACTTGAGATATTAGACGAGAAACCATCCGGAATCTTCATATTCTTAAGGACTCTGCAAAACTGTTCTTTTCCATGTCTATCCAAATTGTAAATTGAAGCTGGTAATTTGAATTTGTTTGAATCTATTTGTTGTGGATGCAACTCTTTCCTCAATCCCATCTCAGCCAAGTCTTTCTCGCATTTATCCCATCCTTACTTTTTCCATCAATGTCCAAAAGCGTGAAGAGCACATTATCACAAATATTTTTTCAATATGCATCATCGAGATTGTGTCTTAGGAGATTGTGCTCCCAATAAGGCAACTCAAAGAATATGCTCTTTTTTCTCCAATTATGCTCTTCTCTAAGAATAGGCTTATGTACAAATTTGTTTACCTCATTCAAGACTTCTGTTCCGGACATCGGTTTTGGAGCAACTTCATACTCGGGTTTCCCATTGAATGTCTTTGTTTGACTTCGAAATTTGTGATCCATCGGTAGAAATCGACGATGGCCCATATAACATTCTTTCTTTCCGTATCTCAACCTTTGACTACATGTATTTTTATGGCATGAAGGACAAGCTTTCTTTCCTTTAGTACTCCAACCAGACAACATGGCATAGCCAGGAAAATCGCTGATTGTCCAAAGCAACGCAGCACGGAGAACGAACATCTCTTTCTTCAAAGCATCATATGTCTCCACCCCATCTAACCATAAATCCTTCAACTCATCAATCAATGGCCTCAAATAGACGTCAATATTATTTCCAGGACTTTTTGGACCCGGTATTATAGTCGATAAAATAATGCTCGGTTGTTTCATACATAACCATGGTGGTAAGTTGTATGAAAAAAGTACCACGGGCCATGTGCTATGAGTGATAGTCATTGTTCTGAAAGGGTTAAATCCATCGCTTGCTAACCCAAGTCTAATATTTCGAGGGTCTTCTTTAAACGTAGGATAAAGTGGTCCAAATGCTTCCAGCTTGAGAATCGCGGATGCCTTAAAACACCATCTTTAACGCGCTCTACGTCATGCCATATCATATCAGTAGCAATTTTAGATGACATGTACAATCTCTGAAGACGTGGTTTCAATGGGAAATAGCGTAAAATTTTTGCTGGAGTCTTCTTTTTTGTATCATCAGGAGCGTAGTTCTCATGCATCTTCCAACGTGATGTTCCACAAATGTCGCACTTCTGTTTGTCAATCGATTCTTTATAGTACAACATACAATTATTTGGACAAGCATCAATTTTATTGTAACTGAGTCCCAAGTCCGTAACTATCTTTTTACTTTGTGTAAAATTATCTGGAAGTTTCGATCCTTCAGGGAGCACCTCTCTTAACAAGTCAAGTAACATTGAGAAGGATTTGTTGCTCCATCCACAAAGGCACTTGATATGCCATAGTCTTACGATAAAAGATAATTTTGTATGTTTACACCCCGTGTAGAGGGCCAACTCCGCATCATCGGCCAATTTAAAAAATCTAGCTGTATTGTCATCCAATGTACTCTCTGTGCCTTGTCTCGGACTATCATGAATTTCTTCTTCACTCGGAACCCCACACAAATCATGTAACATGCTCCTCATATCATCAGTTGTATCATCATCTTCTTCAACTACATCAGCCAATGGTTCATCTCGTGTAAAACTCGATGACGTGTTATTTTCCCATGAAAAACCACGAGTGTAGCTCTTCCCAATTCCGTGCCATATGATATGATCATATGTTGTCTTCACGCCTTGATAGTAGACGTTGCAACATTTGATACAGGCATTTTAACCTTCCATCATAAAGCCCACAGAGTCGAAATTTAATGAAATCTCTTGCCCCATCATAGTATGCTGTTTCTATTATAGCAACATATTTCAAAAAGTCATTACTTTCATCACTTCATCAAAATACTAGCTATTTAGGAATATTAATTAGTCGTAATAAAAAATGCTTACTGAGGCTTCAGATCCACTTTTATCCATAATGTCTATGCAAGAAGCTTTGAAAATAGAGATTGATTATTTGAGCTGAGCTCGTGAGACTAGTATGAGAAAGTGAGAGAAAGTGAGAAAGACTAGTGATACTAATACGATCAAACACTATGATTCAACTTTATCAATCACAAGGAGGGTCGACAAAATAAGTAATAGACATACCTATGATATAGGTATGAGAAGCAGCTGTCAGAAAAACTTAATATAAGTGCAAAAGAAGAGAAGAAATGCAATGAATCTCATGTTAACAAACATATAAATGCACAATAGCAAATAAAAATACCTATGATATAACTCTTGCAATACCAGATATCAACCTTTAAAGCATCCTTGGAGTGCTATATCCTCTCAAGATTTCCTGCTGGCCAACTTTGATATCTTTGAGCGTGTTTTCGACTAAGTATGACCAAGGTTTTGATTAGCAATGACCAACCCCGACCAATAATACATAAATGAATTCTACAATATTTTCCAACTCTAACCCTCTTCAGCTTTGGTATCTTCTAGTCTAATAAAAATATTTCAAGACCCAACATGCCAATCTGAGTATATATTCAACTCAGTACATTTTTTTCTGTTTCCTTATTATTATTTAATAAGTAGAAAAACAAAGGAAATAATGTGCAAAAGAAATTGGCTAAGGGGGTTTTCTTTGTTTAGAAGATCATCAAGAGCAATCCACTAACCAAATACTAGGAAAATGGTAGGTCCTTCACCTCTTCCAAGTACATTTGGCAGTATTTTTTACCCAGAGAGAAAAAGCGTTTAAATGAGAACTAGACATTTTACTACCCCTCTTTTACCTGCCACTCCTACTAATTCACTGCAACTTCAAAACCTGCTGAATACAAATTAAAATAAAAAATTTAAAACCACTTGTTTTCACCAAATACCCAGAAAAGTAACTTTGTTTCTTCATGTTTCATTCTCTATAAAAAAAGGGTAAGGAATAATGTAGAGTTGGTTGGCAAGAACATGCACATGTGGTATGTTTATGGTAAGCAAGAACTATTGGGCTCAAGAGCAAGTGTGGCACTACTGAAACATGCATATTGTAAGTGTAAATGGGTATATTTATAGCTGATCAGACAGAGCAAGTATCTAAGTATTCTACAACTATCTCCCTTTTATCAAATTCCAAATATGACAACTATATGCAGAACAAACAATCACTATTTATAGGCTTCTCAGATAATGCCACTTGGAAGCAAATAAATCTGAAATAGAACTATCTAATGATAGTCCACAATACAACAGTCAATACATTCCAAACAAAACCACAGTAGCACGATCAAATTTTGAAAATTATATTCAACAGCCCCTACAAATCTAAATTGTCCAATCTAAATTGTCCAAATGGCAATCCCTCATTGGAACATATCTCAGCCCAAAGACACATATGCCTATAATCGAGCTGAATAATGAACTTTAACATTAGCCATTAAAATTAAAAGTAATGGTTGATATTATAGTTGATAGCTCTGATGATTTACATCTCCTTAAAACACCATTTTTGGGCTTGTTGCACTTCAATCCATGATCTATTATTTCGAGGTACATATCCCCCATATCTTACTCCATCGATCACATCTTAAATCATCGATAGTGTAAGTTCATTTAAACACCATTTTAAATGACAATCAGGAGAATCGGGTCCTTAAATAAAAGGTATGAAATTTGAATCTATTGGGTTGGTGGAATCAGTTGAAGAAAACTCAACCTGAAGCAGACCAGTTTAATAAAAAACAGAGAATTCCAACCTGAACCAGTAGGTCGGAAATCTGAACCCAAACCAGATCAGTGGCGAGTTGAGTCGCTTGATCCCTCATTTGATCCAACCTAGTGCACTCCTACAAATCTCAAACCCGAATAAATGTGCAGATATTTTTCAAAAACAAATCAGTGAAAGGTCAAAATTAAACGTTTACTTATTTGTGTGCTCATACATATATAGCTGTGTTTCTCCCAATGCTTGACCATTTGAACGGTAGTAAGGCCACCAAACACAAGCAAAACACAAGCAAAACAAAAGCAAAACAAAAACAAAAACAAGCAAAACAAAAACAAAAACAAAAATCGATCAACTTCCTGTATAAATAGGAGCTTTTGCATGTGGAAAAGAAGCAAAAAATGGAGACGAAACCCCCAAAATACCTGATTAATAGGGGCTTTGATCGGATGAAGTTGCAGAGGTCTATCCTCTTGATGATCGCCTTAGAAATCTCTTGATTTAGGGTTTGAGCGAGAGGGAATGAGGGAGATCTAGGGTTTGAGCGAGAGGGAATGAGGGGAGAAGGGAGATGGGAGAAGGTTTGAGTTCGGGAGAAGGAGAATGAAGAAGGAAAAAAAATGCTTATATAGGGGCTGATTGGATCGGTTGTGGGCTTAAGTGGAGGGGCGGGTTAGCTGTCGAGGGGTGGCCCAAATCAATCGGTTGTGGGCTTAAGTGGAGGGGCGGGTTAGCTGTCGAGGGGTGGCCCAAATCTGCCCCTACGCCGACGCAATATTAATGTCAGCCGTCGGCGTATCCGGTAATTTTTGTAGTGCACCACGGAGACTTACTTGAAAACCGATAGTTATCAGTTCGATTTCAGTTTGAAAAACTAGAAATCGATAGTTATCGATTCGGTTTGGTTTAGCATGAAAACCGGCCTGAACTGACCCGATAACACCGCTACCTATTTTCCATATTTTTTACATATAAAATATAGGCTTGGGTTGCATTGACCCGATGCAACCTAATTTTTGCCCGACCCGACCCAACCTCTTAGTCGACCTGAGTTGGATGTCTCATTCTTGATGCCTGACTCGGTAACATATCGGGTTGCTCTATCGAATGAAAGCCCTACACATGGAATATTGTCTGTGCACGAGCGTGAACCTTATAATAAAAATTCAATATAAATGAAAGAAATAAGAGTCAACATAGGGCCAGGCATAATTAGCAAATCAGAAATCAGGAAAAAATCAGTGAAGGAAAAAAAATTAAAAAATAAATAAATAATTTGAGAGATCAGCCCGACTTGTTACTGAAACCCTTAACCCGATCCTTATTATTCAAATTTCAAAAAATGACGATTAAAAGCGTTATTGTCACACCCTATTTATTACTCCCACAACATTTAAACAAAGAAAACAATGTCGGCTGGGTGTCAATCAGACGATGTAGAGCCTTTACCATCCCAATCATGCATAAAAAGATCTTGAGATCATGGGACTTGCATCAGACGGTCAGATGTTGATTCCAAGTGACACACATCCCAAAAAATGAACGTGATCATAGAGTACCGTCAAAAGTGGTTCACATTTACGATTTGGGATGTGTGACATATGGAACCAAAATCTACTCTTTGATGGTAGGCATGTGATCTAAAGATTTGTTGTGTGAAATATTGGGATGAAAAACATTCTAAATCATCTGATTAAAATCAATCAACGATGTTTTCATTGTTGAAGTAGTGTGGCAGTAACAAAAAAAGTGTGGCACTAACACTTGTTTTAAGAGGTGTGGTAGTAATATAAAGTGTGGTTCTAACACTTCGCCTTTTAAATAACAACACTTAAAAAGAAATTGAACGAGTGGTGAAGAACCGATTTGGTGAGACCTTGGTTGTGTTCTATTGTAGCCCAAGCTCAGAAAATGAGCTTTCCTGAGCAAATACCAAATAAAACAAGCGGTCGCTTTCCCAAGAAAATGGGCTGAAAACCCGCAGCCCAAGAAGAACTCTCGAACGTAGGGAAAGCTCATAAAATGGCATTTCTTGCCATTTTCTGCAAAAAATCATCGAGGAAATGGGTTTTCTTGGCTCTCAAAGGAGGCCTAAAGGTTTCTTGAGTTTGTAAACTACAAAAAGTTACATCTTTCTTTCTTCTTTATATTTTTTTTTTGAAGGAAACCTTTCTTTCTATTTTCTTTATGCATCTTACACATAGAGATATTACCAATTGAAAATGCTAATGTCTTAAGCAGAGTGATTTGTGTTACTTTATATATATATAAAACTTAGGGTAATCCCAAGCTCGCGCTTGGCCTTGTTAAAATAGTCCCACATTACTTGTGGGCTGGCCCTTCTTGAACTTTTTATATCTTCGACAAATTTTACCTTAAAAGCATGTTTTATGAGGTTGAGCTAGGCCCATGAAATTTTACATGATATCAAAACAAGTATTTCTCCACTCCGCATCACTCAATTCAATTGTACACATGATTCACATCACTAAATTCAATTGTCCACATGATTTGGCTTGACTCAATACCACCAACATGTGTGGGGGCATGTTAGAATAGTCCCACACTGCTTGTGGGCTTAGAGGTCTTGGGCCATATATAATCTCAGCACTCCTCACCTTACAAGCCGGTTTTGAGAGGTTGAGTTAGGCTTATGGAATTCTACAAGACTAATACTTATGGGATGCCCTCGTCCCCACCGTGAAACGAGTATCTCATGATTTCCCCCTACAATTTTTTTTATGTCACGTGGCATGTGATCTCGCCACTAGTGTAGCGTTCAAACGCTACACATCTAATACCGATTATATATATGAAAAATGACATATGAGTTGGAATGCATGGATGAATCTGTGCATTCCAATCCCGGATCACGTGACAAGTGATCTCAAAACAACAATTGTTTTAGGATCATGTGCCAATTAGCATGTGATCTAGAAAAAAAAATAAAAAAAAATTTTAGTGCTCAAAACCGTGGTTTAAGTTTGGGTACCACCCCACCTATTTTGATGCATTGAATTTTTTTTCCCTTTGACTATAGTTTGGATGGTAGATATGCATCAGATTATACCCAATTTTTTGAGTTACCTGTGATCATGTATGGACAAATATTCGTCTCCCCCAATCCCCATGATAATTTCCACATGGACTCCACCATATTGGAATGCATGGATCCACCATGCATTCTAACCTATATATATATATATATATATATATAGGGAGCCAGGAAGGTACTTTATGTGGGGAGTACTCTCACTGTACTCTAACATCCACGTGGAGGTCTACGTGTCGGTCAAAGCATATTTTGGGTGTCACATGGAGTAATGTAGCGTTATTTAGATCATTTTTGGAAAAAGAAAATTTAAAACAACATCTTCACCATATATTTTGTGTCCTAAAATCTAGATCCTTGAATCATAGTCAAAATTAGACTTTTAATAATTAAACTCGATTTGGAATCAACTTTTTATAAAAAATTAATCTATACAGGCTGCTGAAATTCCACATGATACCAAAATAGTATTTGGGTGGGCATGTAGACGTCCATGTAGATGTTGGAGTATGATTAGAGTATTCCATCTGGAGTACCTTTGTGACGACCCGACTTTCTCAACCCTAGAATATCGGAAAGGTCGGCTCACCAAGGCACAGGTGCATCTATATAAAAGTATAAAGCAATCATAAAATAAACATACAATAAAATCTAAACATAGAAAGTAAAAGAGATCTCTCATACAAAAACATATCTCAAAAAGGAACTAAGAAGAATCATCGGTGATGGCCACCCAAACACCTAAACAATGATTCTTAATAGTGGTTCCTTAAAATGATATCAATAATACAAAGTACAGGGCCTAGGGCCCATGATTCACACAATATCAAACTCCAAAAATTTACATACAGAATAATACCAAGATAGTCTTAGTCAAAGGGAAGAACTTCTTAGAAGGGATTTCTGACTCCTCCTCTGGCTCATAGTTTGGATCACTCTCGTAACCCTGAGCCTGAGTTTCTACACCTGTGACGTATAATCGGGGTGAGCTACCAATTTAAGTTCAGCAGAAGAAACTCAATTTTATTTATATTTTGTCAAAACAAATATAGTTTTCAAAGGCGGAATTCTAGCAATGTATGTGTTCTCAAAACAAGTATTCCAAAAAGATTTATTTACTAAATTTCAATTCTAAAATCATGTGATGTGTTATGAACGGAAATCAAACAAGTTCAGAATTCATTTTGTTTTGGATTCTTATTAATGCATGCCTCTTTATTAATTGACTTACATTATAACTTAATGTTCTTAAGATACTATATCATGAGAACAGGAATAAAATTAATGGGAACCCCTAACTAATTATCGTCGTTCAATGAATCCTTTTCAGGCGATGCAACAAGCCCCTGCGCTATGAGAGCAATTTGTGCCATATAGATACACAGTCAAATAGGTTCATAGACAAACTTACAGATATCCTGTCGTGTCAGTCACGGATATCCCACCACGTCAGTTGGGATTCATTCACGAGAACCTTAAATCAAATACATATTGTAATACATATTTCAGATGCAGAATTTAGGATTCAAGATTCAAGTTCATATTCAAATGTATTTGAAATTCAAGGTTCAGATTTCATGCTAATCAAATTCAAGGCAGATTAAGATCAAATTTGGAGTTCATGATATATTCAAAACAAATTCAGATGTATTCGGAGAACACAATCATATTCTTTCAGGAAAAATGCAATTAATATTGAGGTCCCCCTACCTTAGACTTGGATTCAATCAGGGCTATCCAAAAGTCCTCACCAAAGGTTTTTTTACACTTAACATATATTTAATTAACACCACATAAGTGTTAATAGTGTCTAAAACTAACAGACAAAAGTTTCCTAGAGTTCTTCCAAAGAAAAATTAAAAAGCCAGAAACATGAGAAATTCGAACGTTCGATTTCTTATTCGAACATTCGATTTTCAAATCGAACATTTGATTTCTTCAAAAATCGAGCTTGTCAGTCATGGCCAAAATCGATCATTCGATTCCATTTTCGAATGTTCGATTTCTTCATAAATCGAACTTGCCAGTCTGAGCCAAAATCAATCGTTCGATTATATTTGCGAATGTTCGATTTCAAATTCGAACGTTCGATTTTGGATTCGAGCGTTCAATTCCTTTAGATTTCTATTGTTTTCAGATTTCTCTTTTTGAGTTATTTTTCCCTCAAAACTAAATTAATTCTATCCTACTTACATATAGAAACAAGTCTAAATTAAGACTAATAAATTTACAAATTGAAACGTTAAGTTGCTTACCGTTTCAAGCTCGATTATGTGGCTTCCGATGATACAATTCCAATGTCGGATTGAATTTTGCAAATCCTCAAGCCGGTAGGACCAGAATGAGTTTTGCGTTATCACGGATAGTACCTTATCTCAAATTGTGCTGATAACGCATCACCATAATCGGTTCACACAACTGCACTACTCTTCCTCAGAGTTCACTACAGTTGATGTGGCGAAAGTGATTAAAAATTCAAGTGATGAAACAAAAGGAGGAATGTCTTTCGGACAAATGGTAGCTGGGTTTCACGAGAGAGAAAGGGTGAGAGTTGCTCTTCACTCTTCTCATCTTATAAAACAAAAAAACAAGTTTAAAATATCATAATATTTCTCCAAAATATCATAATATTTCTTTTAAAATTCTATCCACTTGGTTATTAAGTTGGACTTCGGTGTTGAGCACTCACACACGAGTCATTGGTTAAATGCCTTCACCAAGTCTAAATCAAATTTCCTTTCACTTATAACATTCTTTCAAGTTTATTTGTCCATAACGTCCAAAATTATTGTGTGACATTTTCGGGCACTCTTACAGAGGTGAACGTGTTCGGGCTCAAAATTTTTCGGGTTATTACAACCTTCACCTTATATATATATATATATATATATATATATATATATATATATATATATATATATATATATATAGGACCTCACCCTCCTTTAAGCACTAGAGAGAGAGAGAGAGAGAGAGAGTTTCATCACCTCATATGCTTTAATAGATTTATCTCAAATTTACAAGTAAAATATAATTAAATAGAAGAGACCAACAATCTATCCCTCCAACCACCCAGAGGCTTCTAAGCCCTTCTTTGCAAAGTAATTAGCACAAAAGTACCTCTCTTTGCGCCCATTTGTTTACTGAAAGCGCCCACGATGAAAACTCATTAATTGAGTCGGATGAGATGATGGAGATTGTTTTTCACTCCAATATTCCACACAAAGGTTCTTGAGATCATTTTGTACCTATCAGTATTTTTTTATTCCACATGTCGCTAATCTCCAAAATATAGCCCTAAAATCATGTTTGAGCGTGATGTGTACCATATAATCCAAGGGGTATTTTTTAGGGATCTGCCACACATGAAATCAAAAATTGACCGTCTGATAGGTGCGAAATGTTCTCATGATCCTTTGTGTAGATCTCGGTGAAACACAATCTCCATCATCTGAACTGACTCAAAATTGACCGTCTGGTAGGTGCGAAATGGTCTCATGATCCTTTGTATAGATCTCGGTGAAACACAATCTCCATCATCTTGAACCAACCCAATCAAGGTTTTAAGGGATTTCCAAGGTGGGTGCTGTCACTAAATGCGTGGGCACGAAGAGAGGTATCCTTAGCACAAATGTTCACTCTCGCCAGTTGTTCATAAAGATACCGTATCGTTCAGTTGTTTGGCAGATACCGATACGTATCGTCTGATACGTATCATTTTGGAGCTTGAACGATACGTATTGGTAACCCGAGATTTTGATCCATGCTACTATCAAAATGACTGATAGCAATTAATTCTACAACATGCATTCCAAAATTACGAGGGGAGCGGAATTGCTTTGTTGAAGCAGTTGATAGCTAAGGGCCTAAGATCTCTGATTTTTCAGAACTTGGGCGTCTAGGGCCTCTTAGAGCACACGACTAATCTAGGAGGCATGTACAAACACCAAAGTTAGCACATGTCTAGGTTAGCACAAGATATTAATCTCTACGGTAGTCTCAAGGGGGGATTTGAACTCGAGTCTCCTACTTCCTAAGAGCATCTCTAGCAAGGAGAGCTAAATTTGGGTAGCAAAACACCAATTTAGCTATTACTACAGTACTTTAGTTATTACTACAGTAAAAATCACTCTAGCAGATAATCTATTTTAGCTACTCCTTTCTTTAAAATATTATTTTTCATTTTGGTTTTATTATATTTTACTACCCTTTACTACCCACACTTAGGGATGCAAGTTCGGTATACCGAACCAAACCGAACCCAAAATTTTTGGTGTTCGGTCCGGTACACCCCAAACCGAAACCGAATCGAAACCGATTTGGTTCGGTTCTAATTTTTTTTCTGAAATCAAAATCGATTTAGTTTAGTTCGGTGTAGGTAAAATACCTACTTTTTTTATTTTTTTAGGGTATCTTTTCATGTTGTTCGGGTTTTTTTTCTGCTTCAAGCCACCCAAATCGAAACCGAGCCAAATTGGGGTTTGGTTCGGTTCGATTTGTGTCAGGTTTCGGTTTGGTTCAAAATTTTTTTCTGAAATCGAAACCGATTTGGTTCGGTTCGGTGTAGGTAAAATACCTACTTTTTAATAATTTTTTTAGGGTATTTTTTTAGTTTTTTCGAATTTTTTTGGTTTTCAAGCCACCCAAACCGAACTGAATTGGAGTTTGGTTCGGTTCGATTTGTGTCAGGTTTCGGTCCGATTCGGGATCCTCGGGTTTCGGTGCATTCTTATTTTATTATTTTACTATTAGATAAAAGCGAGAGCTAGAGAGTTATCCTTAAAAAAAAGAGAGATTATTTTAATGTTTAACTACTGTTACAGTAATAGCTAAATTTAGCTATTACTGTAGCAATAGCTATATTTAGCGTGTGGGATGGCGCCCCTTTTATATTTGGATCGCTATAATGTCTTTAGCGGGTTGGATAGCTCTCCTGCTGGAGATGCTCTAAGGCAGGTACTTGGCCATCACGCCCAAACCCTTGAGCTTGAGAGCATAAGACTACTTCAACTATCATGAAGGACAACCTTAAGACCTTCTTCATTGACATGCTAACACTCATAGTCACCAAATTGGGGTTCGGCAATAGTTCGGCGAGGTTAAAATTCGAAAAAGTCCGGCAAATTTGGGGAAATATTCAAAGGAAAAATTGGTGAGAAAATTTTAAAAATAAAAAGATTTAAAATTATAAAATAAAATAAAATTATAAAAACAAATAAACAATTAGTTTGTCACAATGTTTTGAAAAATTCAAAAATTATTTGGGAATAATTCACGAATTATTCACAATTTTTTGTGATTAGGTGAATTTTTGAAAATTCGGGAGACCTTAAATTCGCAAATTATTTGCAAATTTTTCAAAAATTCGACAATTTTTGTGACTATGCTAACACTCTCGAGCTCAACATTGTTATGTCTCGGGCTTGCTTTGACCATAACAATAAGCAATAGGTTCGCTTTGCGAATTTCAAATTATGAATCCATGCTCGACCTATTAGTTGACCTGACTCGACTTGCAGGTCAGGTTGGATGTCTCAATCCAAACCTCTAGAAGAGAGTTTTCCCACTTAAGGTGATTAGAAGAAACTCGTGCTGCCATGTAGCGCACATATTGACCAATCTAAATTGTCCAACTGGAAATCTATCACTGCAAATATCTCGGCCCAAAGAAACATCCCTATAATAAGTGGATGTGAATCAAACGTGAATTTAAGGATTATTTTTTACAAATTTGTGTCATGTGGAATAAAAAAATTGATCATTTGATTCATTTTAAGGAAGATCGGGATGAAAAACGATCTACATTATTTGAATTGAAGCAATCGATGAGTTTAAGGGGTTACGTTCGTAGACAGATTCAGTAATCCTCTAGCACCGAGCATGAGATACCCAAAAGAAAATTGAAAAATTATAAACCAAATAGGCAGTAATTACTTGCACCTAAAAATTGTTTTGGTGCAGCTTATTTAAAGGAGACCATATTTTCGATATTTATACCACGAAAAAATATCATCTGAGTGATCCGGTTTGAAGCTTATAATATAAAAATCTTCCGTACAAAAGATTGGCCAGTAATATGATCTCTATTATATGATTAAATATAGCCAAACTCCAAAGATCATGTTTCAAGATAATCTTTTATGCGAAAGATCTTTCCATCATGCCCTTTAAATTAAAAGGCTCAGTTGATATTTCTATGCACAAGTCCCAAAAATGTTAAAGCTGAGTTTGAGATTGCTCTTTAAAGGTAAAGAGTAACTCTCTGATTTTGCACAAAGCACTTTAACATAAGCCCATGTTTAGTTGTAAGTGCTCTTATCTCGTTCGGAGAGTGAGAGCGTGGAATTTGTGTCTCTTTTAAAGATCAATATATACCTGCTCATTTAAGTGGGATGCTTTTTGCCTCAAAAGAGTAATTTCAAACACAGCCTAAGCTCCTCTTAAATGAGGTGTGACTGCACAAATTTTGGTGTGAGTAATTGCTCTTAAAAAATATGAATAAATTAAAAAGGGGAAAAATTTTAAAATAATTGAGAAAATTATCAAGAAAGTTCAAAAAGTTCACATTTTAATTCACAAAATTCACAATTTTTTGAAAAAGTCTTGATTTATTAAAAATTTAGTCATCAACTAAAACCTCGCGATCAAAACATAACTCTTTTCGAGAAATCAGAGAATGTAGCGGTCACATCCATGGTTTGAAATCTCGCCCAAGACTAGACGTCTTGCGTCTCAGGCCTCAACAAGACAAAATTAGGGAGTGATTCGTTCTGAGAAGCAACATAAAAAATATAAGTGCTTTATTTTAGTTTACATAGGGTGTTACTTGTTAGGCTTGTACACTACCGAAAGTGTACTACTCCTTCTATTTGTATATGCAACACTATTTTATATTACCGTATTCTATCTATGTGATGATCTTGTGAATGGATATCATGGTGTACCCAAATTGTACACATTAGCGTCACTATTTTCATTATTTTTTAACGGCTAATATTAAAGACTCTTGGTCGGACGGTATACATGCAATGATTATTAATAGGTGTGATTCTTTTAATAAGATGTGGTTCAATTATGAATAATCACTTAACTGTTTAGATTGATCCCAAATATTTGTAATGTGACATGATAGTGAGATATTCTTTAATGGTGTAAGATCAAACACCTATTTTAATAATGTAAAATCATTCAAAAGGATATGTTCATTTCATGTTATCTCAGCGAGATGTGAGACCTCTTAATCTCACGATTGTCCAAGACAACTTAGAAATCCGAGATTTCAAACCATGATGACATCGGTTACGATTTAGACCTCAATCCACCTAATGATGGTAGGGTAGCTCGAACATTCAAGTAAACCTAGGGCTGTCAACAGGTGACGCACTACCCAACACAATAAGTATACAGAGGCTTACATTTACCATCCCTCCCCTACCAGCTGATCAGTTTCTTTGTCGTGACCTAACATCAACGGTTGTCTTCTGAGAGATAAAGTTACTGTACATGCAAAAGGAAGTGCATTTCACTAGTATAAATATATTTAATATAATATAATAAATAGGGGTGTTGCCTGGTCGAGTCGGCTTAAGTGCGCCACATTGTCGGGTCCGTTTGGGTGCACCATCGTGTAGGGCATATAGCATTTTTTTATTTAGCAATCAAAATTTTGGCCCTTATAAACGTACACATGTACCAACCATCTCTCCCTACCATCTGATCAATTTCTTTGTAGTAACCGGACATCAACAATTGTTTTTTTAAATATCAAGCTACTCAACATGCGAAACACGGTGTATTTCACTCACGAGTCACAAGTATATATATATATAAAGAGAGAAAATCAGGAAAATGCATGCATAATAGGGTATGGCTAAAAATGTTACACCTGTGTGTTATATCACATGCCATATGATATGATCAATCTAAAAAAATACCTATTTTGATTTGATCAGCTATAAAATATGTGTTTTTAAAAAAATTATTTTTTAAACTTTTTTTTACCTCCCGTTATTAGGAGTTGAGACTTTACAAACTGTTGTACGAAAAAAGCTACACATTTTGGGCCAACCCGACCCATTTTCCGAAGCTAACTTGGACCCATTTGCATCTCGAAGCGTATCCCATCCCCAGAGCCATTGAAAGTTTGCAACACGGTATGGCGAATTAGATGGTTGAAGATGCTCAAGTACAATCAATCGTAGTCGGCGTCAACACCACAGAATTCTCCTGGCAAAATTGAAAAGTAATTCAAATTAGTGTAAGAGGCTAGGAGGAGCGAACGTGCGGAATGATTCGGTGCAGAGCGTGATGTGAAGTATTTTAAATTGGTTTGACCATTGACCATGGAGCCTCCCCTCCTCATTAGTCACTGAACCCGGCTGTGTGGCCACACCGCCGATTTCTTCCACTCTCATTTCCCACCTTACTTTACGGAAAGTTAAAAATACTAATGTCGGTAAAGGTAGCATGGTGCTAAGGATCTTGTAACTTATCTAATTCCTTATAAGTTTTTGGTATTAGGTTACATTTTTATTATCATTATAAATGTTACGTGGCATCTAATTATATGATCAACTGTCATATAAAAGATCGATTCCACGATCATAACTATTATGAAACAAAAAAAGTTAAGATAAATAATACAAGATCATTGGGTCAACAGTATTAATTGCATAATAAATAAATTGTAAAATCATATTTAATTTTATAATTTATTATTTTATATACAGTTATTATTTTATATATATATATATATATATATATATATATATATGTGTGTGTGTGTGTGTGTGTGTCATTTGATCATGTAATTAGATGTCATAAGGCAGTAAGGCAGATCAAGTTCCGTGGTCTTTAGTACTACCCTACCTATACCCAATAAATATGATAGTTACCGGCCTAACCTTATTATTAATATATATATATGGTAAACAACATCCGGTTTTTAATCACTTTATTGGAAACCGTTGTTTGTATGGCTTGAGACGCTATGATCCAGCCACGAAGAGCAGGGACTCGTCGCTTTTCTTATTTATTTCTTATGCATGCGAAACTATAGTGTTGTCATGTGCGTAGTCTATTATGCGTGCACGTGGCATATAGTAGGAGTGGCACGTGGAGCCTTAATTAATGATTTTAGAGATTTTGGTAAATACCTCTTATGTTATGTTCAAATTACATAAATTCTCGAGTTATGTTTATTTACACTACACCCTCTATTTTTATGTTTTCTTTACAAATACTTTCATACCGTTAAGTGGCAGTTAATTAGGCATAATTTCTTCAATTAAATGATGCATTTGTCCTTATTTAATATTATATATAAAATGATAATTATATATTTTTCAACTTTGATCGCATTTTAAATTGTAGATAAGCATAGGATCCTGCCTAAATTTTTTGAGTGAAATATGATTGATCTTCTCTAGGTTGTCTTGTTACTTGATTTTTAATTTGGATGTCTATGATATCCAGTTGGTTCGTAATGATGGTAGAGTCGAGATGGTACAAATGGGGGTTGCATTTTAGCGCTAATCATGAGTCAAGCGAGCGTCATGGACATCCAAATCAAAAATTAGCTAATACGACAACTTATAAGAGATCAATCATATTCTACCCAAAAAATTTAGGCAAGATTCAATACTTTTCTGTCATTAAAAATGCGGTCAAAATTGAGAAAAATACAATAATCATTTTATATATAATGTTAAGTAAAGACAAACAAGTCATTTAATTAAAAAATGTCGTCCAATTAATTATCATTTAATAGTCAAAAAATATTTATAAAGGAAATATAAAAGTAAAGGCACAAGTATAGATAGAAATAAGTTAAGGAATTTTATACAATTTAAGCATACCATAGGAGCTATTTGCAAAAAAACCCATGATTTTAATGGATACTAAAGGAGGGATATGATATAGTGGATGGCATTATTGTAAATATGGTCCGAAACTTATTGTGCGTGGCAAGATTTATCATATTATCTAAGAGAAGTTTGATAGTTAAACAGCTTCACTCGTTCTTATTTTGCATACTAATAATTTATTTGTGATTCATTCTCAAATGTTCAAATTGAGCTGTCACTTAAAATTTTTTTATTCGATCGCTAATATATAAACATGTTTAATAATATATATATTTTTTGAAATAATCTAATGAGTGATAATTATAATTACTAACATTAAAATAACACAAAATTCAAGGAATTTCAAAATAAGTTAAAATTTTGATAATCTACCACCACCTTCAATATCTTTCAGTAATCGATATTGAAGATCCACCCGAAGAAATGTCATCACGATCAATAAACTCATGATCCATAAAACTCTCATTTGACCAAAAACTTCATATATCATTTTAATCAAAACGTTTAAACAATATCTTATAATATAGATATAATATATGTATTCAAAATTATTTCAGAAATAAGTATAGTGTATAAAAAAATCTTCATAAAGACTATCTCATTGAAAAAAAAAAAGGCTTTCACCAAGAATATGATAAAACTCTATGCGTAGTAAATACTCCCATAGGATTGTAGATTGCGAGCCGAGGATCCGGGATATATTGCTTCATAAACCAATAACGACAAAAGAGATTCCACGTGTCACACTCTCTACGTACCTCAGGACGGCTCCTAAATGATTCAAACCCAACATAGGGGTCCACGTGTCCCTCTCTTCGCCCTCTTGTTTCCCCACCTCGAACACTCACGTAGTCACGTGTCACCTCTCTCCTCTCTCCTCTCTCCTCTCTCCTCTCTCGGTCAAGGCTCAAGAGACCGCTGAGTCGACCCATAAAAAGCCTCCACTTTGCTTTGGTATAATGTGAACTATTTATTTTTTAAAATAAATAACTAAACCCGCTTTACCACCTCGGTATTCGCGCTCTTCTTCAACCCCCTCCTCTATATGTGTGTCTGCTTCTTCACTCCTCCTTGCTCCTTCAATTTCTTCTCCACTTATATTTCCAGAATAATACCAATTTATCTCATGGATTCTTCACATAACTGGCTTGGCTTCTCCCTCTCCAACCATCCAACTTATCTTCTCGAATCCTTCAACACTGATCAAGGTTAGCAACTTAGCATAACCAATTTATCTTTTACGGAAAACCCATTAATTTTTTTACTGATTTCTGGTTTTAATGGTGGTTTTTTTAGGAAGGGTTGAGAGAGTGGAACGTGAAGCTGGAGCCGTAGATCTGGGTTTGCTTCCCGCTGGCCCGAAACTTGAGGACTTTTTGGGCGGTGGTTCTGCCTCATTGGGTCACTTCTCTCAGTCGGAATCGGAGTCTGGTGGGATCTATGATTCTGACCTGAAGACGATTGCCGCTGGTTTCCTGAGCGGGTTCTCGGCTGGGCAATCTGATGTTGAGAAGGCGATTGTGCCGGTTGAGTCGGGGTGTAAGAAGGCGTCCGATACGTTTGGTCAGAGGACGTCGATATATCGGGGAGTTACAAGGTAATTTTTCAAAGAAAAAAAGGTGAAAATTTTATATAATAAAACATTCTTCTTCATTTTCTTCTTCGTCTTCTCTTTGTTGATAAAAATTTTATATAATAAAACATTTTGGGGGATTCTGTGATTTGAAGGCATAGATGGACTGGGAGATACGAAGCTCATCTATGGGATAACAGCAGTAGAAGAGAAGGGCAGAGTAGGAAAGGGAGACAAGGTTAGTAAATTTTAATTTCATTTAATTGCTAAAAACTCTTTTTTTCAGCTTTTGCTAACGTGCACCGGTCAAGTAACGCTAAACTGGCCGCCCCGCCAGGTGCTACTGATCACGGCCATCTGGCTCATTTCATAGTTTGAGAACTCTTACGTGGGCTCAGAATGCGATGACGTGAGCCAGCGATCTTGCGCACGTTAGATTCGTACTGTAGTTTTAGCCAACATGAGCGTGTATGATGATAATTTTCTTGACTATGTTCTTGTTTTCGTGGCATGTACTTGGACGAATGATTGCTATTATGGAACAAAATTCCTCGTTTTATCAGTTTATTTGGGTGAGATTTTGTTTTCCTTCTGAAAATATCATTACTAAAAGTTTAGTTGATCATGGAGTAATCGATTGAACATTTATTTATTTATCTATAATTATTAATTATTAATATATTTTTTTTACAGGTGGCTATGATAAGGAAGAGAAAGCAGCTAGAGCTTATGATCTTGCAGCTCTCAAGTACTGGGGTCCGGCTACCACCACCAACTTTCCGGTAGATATCCTAAAAGAAAAAAGCAAAAAATAAAATAATAATTTTTATTTTTATTTTTAAAGATGAGTCAAATTTAAGATATAAATGCTTATTGCGTTTTTATATTTTAAGGTTTCTAACTACGAGAAAGAACTGGAGGAGATGAAGAATATGACTAGACAAGAGTTTGTCGCTTCTCTGAGAAGGTAATTAATTTTATTTAATTTTAATTTTTATTATTTTGTTGCATGCATATTTCAGAAGCAATGCCATTAATATGGAATATTTTTATTTCTTTTTACAGAAAGAGTAGTGGCTTCTCTAGAGGAGCTTCTATTTATAGAGGAGTTACAAGGTCTAATTCAAGAAACTATGAAATTAGGTCTTTGACTGTGTTTTTTATATAATTTAAATCTCGCAAAACAAGTCATAAAAAATGGGTTTTTGTTTTTTGTTTTGCAGACACCATCAGCATGGTAGATGGCAGGCAAGAATAGGAAGAGTTGCAGGCAACAAAGACCTTTATTTAGGAACCTTTAGTAAGTATTACATACCCTTTCTCTATCCATGCCCATCTTTTGTTATTGGCCATTAGTCCGTAGAACAAACACCAAAAAAGATGATCTGAACCATCTGATTGACCAACTTTTCTGTAGACCATTCATTGTCTATGACTTTACTGAACTCTTAAAAGCAAAAGGAGCTAATTGATCAGATGATCAGATGACTAGGATCTATTCTAATCTATGACCATTCATTTTCACTTGCATGGTGTTGATTTATGGTGCAATTTTATGTTTTTTGTATGAAAAGGCACCCAAGAAGAAGCAGCAGAAGCTTATGACATAGCAGCCATTAAATTCAGAGGTCTAAATGCTGTAACAAACTTCGACATGAGCAGATACGATATAAAATCCATAGCCAACAGCAATCTCCCTGTTGGAGGGATAACCAACAAAGCCAAAGCTACTGAATCTTCTTCCTCCTCTTCGTCCGATAGCAGGATGGCAGAATCACATCGATCAGACGGTCGAGATTTCTCATCAATCAAACCCGACCCACATGATTACTGGTCTCTCTTAGCACTACAAAATGCCTCCCAAGCCACAGATGCAAAAAACACGAATTCCACAGCCTCCCACTTTCAACAACCCTCACCAAACGTTTTTGGACTTCATGGGCTATCCACAGACCTCAACATGGACTTCTTCTCCGCATCTCAGACTGTCAATCCAAGCAATCAGTTCTACAACGGTGGACTCGGTCAACAACAGAATCTTGCGATTTCTTACGCTGCACCTATCAGTATTGCTAGTGGTTACGATAGTGCAACTAGTTATAGCAGCTGGGTTGCACCTTCTGCTCATGCTTACCAAGTTCCAAAGCCAAATCTATCAGTTTTCCAGACACCCATTTTCGGGATCGAGTGATCTGTGGCATCTCCCAAGAAGAAGAAGAAGAGTTCAATTCGTTCAACTTTTGCAGCAATTGTTCCTAAATTGCTCCTCTGTAAATCTGTCAACTTCATTTGGGAGGGTATAAAGGGTAAGGAAATGGGTGGGGGAGGGGTAACGTGGGAATGAACAGTGGCAAAAATGTGAACTTAGTTTTCCAACAGGAAGAAGACTACTGACACTTATTCTGACAGAGAGAAACAAGTTTTGATGATGTTCTTTTAGATTTAGCTGACATGATTAAAGATCCAGTGTAATTGAAGACAAAGGCATCCTTCTGTAATCTTTTGATTCTATCCATCAATATGAACTCCTGAATCAGATTCCATGCATCTTTCATTCTATTATACACATTGTATATTATCTAGAATGATTACCGTCCTTTGCCACGTGGCATCTATTTTTGAGCCGTCTATGATACGATGCATATTTGAATTAAGAGATTTCTTCTAAATAATAACGGTTAGTTATAAGGCTGGGAATGGCATAGCTCTTAGTTCACATGTTTTGCTTGATTTCCATTCTTTTCGCTCTCACATCACCTGTTTAACTTAGATTTTCATTCTCTTTTCTAACTCCCTGTAAGCAGAAAATTTATTTGCTCTAATAGTAGTCTTTTTGCTTTCAACTAATTGCCTATCAGAATAAATAAAATCTATTAGGGCAAAGAGTGAATAGAGAGGAGAATAAAATTGCTAAACAAATAAATCTTGCATAAAATTTTGTTATGCAAGAAGTTATCAAAGAGAAGGGTACCTGTTAAAACAGGTAGTAGGATATTAGCAAAAAGGATGGGAACCTGTTAAAACAGGTGAACTTTACAATGATAGGGGCTTGCAGAGAGTTATGTCATACGCAGCCTAAATATATAGGTCACATGTCTTCACAACTGTTGATTCTACCATTGAAATCGTTGATTGATTTGATTCATCCGATAGATCATTTTCCATCCCAATCTTTTATAAAATATATCTTGAGATTATTCTTATGTATCGAAGAGTCAAATGTTAATTTTCCGAATTGGTTGATCATAGCATTCTACGAGAAGAATTATATATAAGGGACAATTTTGGAATTATATATAAGGGACACTTTTGGGAGTGTGTTTTATATGGAATCAACATTTGACGGTGAGATAGGTGGGCCATTATATCAAGAATAGTGTAAAAGATTTGGGACGAAAAATTCTCCATAGTATTATTCAAAACAGTCAATGATGTTAACGATGGTTTACTATTGGTTGCAAAGATTGAGGTTGCCTATGACATAGCTCTTTGTTAGCCATTAGTTATCACAATAGAGGTTGCGTGCTTTAGTTGGTTCCCATTCTCTTTTCTAACTCTCTGTAAATGAGAATTTATCTGCTCTAATAAGAACCTCTTTATTCTATACTAACTTTCTACTAGAGCAAATAAAATCTATTCTAACAAAGAGTGAATAGAGAGAAAGGTAAAACTACTAAATAAGTAAATCTTGATATACAATGAGTTATCAAAGAGAAGGGGTACCTGATAAGCCAAGATGTTATCAAAGAAAATGAGAACATGTTAAAGCAGGTGAACTCTGCTATAACAGGGGCTAGCAAAGAGCTATGCCATACGCAGCCTGAATCTTTGGATACAACTGTTTGTTAGAATAGTCCCACATTGTCAGCGCTTGGAGGTTTTGAGCTATATATAATATGGGCGCTCCTCACTTTATTAGCCGATTTTGTAAGGTTGAGTTAGGACAATGAAATTCTACATGATATCAAAGCGGGTATTTCTCTTTTTCACGTCACCTAATTTAATTGTCTACGTGATTTGGCTCAATCTCGTCAACACGTGTAGAGGCATGTTGGAATAATCTCATATTATCTGTGGGCTTGAAAGTTTTGAGCTATATATAATTTAGACGCTCTTTACCTTACAAAGTCGATTTTGTGATACTGGGTTATGCTCATAGAATCTTACCCTTTTTTACTCTTATTAAGTGCAGCAGCTTTCGGTAATTTAACCCTTTGCAGCAGCTTCTATAATATAACCCTTTTAAGTGAGTGCACATCGAAGGAGAGTGCTTTTAGATTTTTCGTTGGTACAAAGAGTATGATGGCAACATTTCGTAGAAAGTGATTTATGTTCACAATTTTTGGAATGTGTGTAATATGAAATCAACATGTTGACTTGCGGTTGGCCAATGATCTTAATGTTTATTGTGTGGAGGATTAGATATAAAATATCTACATTATCTGATTTAAAGCAATCAATACTATTTCTTGTATATAAGCAGTATGGCATTAACAAAATTGGGTGCAACGGTAACACTGCCCTTACTCTTTTTTATCAACAGGGAAATTTATTATTTTAAAGACCCGATGGTTCCTTCAATATGTACAGGTATTATAGGATAATTTCCTAACTGGGATTTGTTAAAATTGTCTTAAATTAAAGTGGCCAAGGCCCAATAAGAATGAGATGGTTTGAGTGATTGAATCATATAATAAAAGCAGCTTTGTGGTTGAGCCGTGCTGTTTATATAATGCCTGTTGGATTGATCAAACATTTATTTTATTTTTTTCTTCTTTTCAGGGTAGCAAAATTGTCAATCTTTTTTCTTCCATTCTATACATATTTGGATTAGATTTCCTCCAACACAAGTCACTATTAATGGGCCATATGCAATCAATTTCAGCCAATAACACTTCTTCTATGCATGTATCTCTAATATGACCAATATATATTTGATTTAATTTCCTAAATTTTCATCCTACCTTTGAGTTCAATCTCACATGTTACGGTGAGATGTGATCGCGAGTCAAATCCAAGGTATAAAAAATCACCCGATACAGATATGTATTGATTTGAACCGAGACATGGATCTTTTTTTTTTGAAGGGCCGATCCGTACAAATATGTATTAGTTTGAGCCGAGACATCGGTCTTTTTTTTTTTTTGAAGGACTGATCCGTTAAATCCAAGGTCTAAAAAATCGGCTGATACAGATATGTATTAGTTTGAGCCGAGACATGGGTCTTTTTTTTTTTGAAGGGCTGATACGTATCGGTCCATCCATGGACAGATACCCGATACCGAAACGGATTTTGAGACCTTAGTTGAACCACATCCTTCAAGGCTTTGGCTAATCCTTAAGTGTTTTAGAGAAAACTATTTGTATTTGGGCGTTTTTTGCCCGTGAAAAATTATGGTTCACCTAATTTAGTGTATTGATTTATTTTTATATTTTTTTCGTGTGACCTTTTTGAAATTTCTTTTTAAATAGTATGTGATCGATTTTTAGAAAATTAAATTGATGTAGCAACTAGTTCTTGTGCTTCAAAAGCCTTGGTTATAAAGTTATTTAAAAAAGGCTTAAAACCAAGGATCAAAATATCAATCTCGTTTTCGATTTCAAGCATGACCGTAGCAGAAAATTCCCCTTTCATAAATAATGTTGACCAAAATTTCGAACATTATCGTTTCGGTGTTAATCAAAACACAAAAAATTTCGGTCTGCCGAAATTTTGAATTAAAATGGCCTCAACCCATAGAAAAAAATTAAAAAGAGAAAAAAAATATTAACAAAACATGCCACATGGCGAAAAGTTTGACGATCATGGGACTCTTTTGTAGCGGTCATAGCTAGCCTTTACTCTTGGATATATTTCAGCTACGAAGGAGCCTATAATACAAATATATCCATCCTTTGTTATTTACACAACTTTGTCTCTTTTGCCACCTCAAGCCAAATGGGTCGACTCCTAGCCACAAATGTCTAGGCTAAATATTGCATGCATAATCTTTTAACCATCTGATCAATTTCCTTTTCTCATGGACCGTTGATCCTGGATATTGATCAATCAAATCGCCGTCATGATCAAAACCATCTTGTTCCCCACCTGCGTAGGATGGGGTTGGTGAGTCTTGTCACTCAGTTGAGATTTGACCCTTTTGTATGGCCTGCCTGGCTCTTGTCTCTTGATGCTAATCTATCTTCCTTTTTCATTGGCTTGGAGATTTGACAGTTGCACTCCTTCCTTTTCTCCTTTGACCTAAATGGAACTCTTGCATTGTAGTGAATGCGGGTAGATTAGGACCAATGCGTTGCAGTATTTAATTGGATGTACTTGTAAGTTAGCCATGCCTTGTTTTATTTGTACCCATTGAAGCTCTAGGAGCACCCAGCGGGGCATTATTCAAAGTGGGCGTCCTCAGAGTTCCAGTGAGTGCATATAGAGCTATTCGTTAGCATTCATGTCGCAAGTGGCGTTGCAAGGTGCATGCTGGACCATGTCATGTGTCATTTCTAAGGGTTCAATTAGTAGTCCCTCTACTTTGATGAAAATAAAATAGTTTTTGAGTTGATTTACACTCCAAATCATATGTCAAACTTTATATTTTGCAAGTCAAATATGAATTGACGTTTAGAGTTTAGACATGTTGCAATGGCACTATGGATTAAAATCTCATAAAAATGATACACATCATTTAGACTCAAAATTTATCGTATTGGTATTGGGGGGTATTGGACGATACATTCCAATGCATCATCCGATATTTTGAATTTTTGTATGGGAGGCACCGATACAGTACCTTAAATACACCATATCGGTGAGGTCCAAAATCAATACGTATTGGTATCAGACGATATTTTGACCCATAAATGATACCGATTCCTTAGATTTGATGCTAAAATTTGTATATATATATATATAGGTAATAATCCTCTCACCCGAGTTGGAGGGTATAATCCAACTGGAGCTTTAATTTATTGGTTGGATGCCCGTCACTTGAATTTTCAAAACTCATTGATGTGACATTCAGTTAATAGGAGCTCGAGTCATGAGATTATGACTCGAGTCAGTGGCACGTGCTGTTAAAGGTTGTAGCAGCAATTTTTGATAACATCAGAATTAGTAGGGGCAATATTTTGTTAATAGCGACAATTTTTAGTTGTCGCTAATAGTCTTATTTTTCGTACTGGGTTAAAAACTCTCTAAACTTGAGTAATAGAGTTTCAACTCCACGTTGCACGTGCTCTCGAATTGCACCACATCTTCTGTGGTTCACCAACCCTTTTAGGGTTTTAGGACTTTCGTTTACTTTTCTTTCCTTCATTTCTGAGGTACTAAATATGAGTTTTCACTGAATTTATTTCAGAAATTCCAACTTTTGACTATAAAATAAGTAGTTGCATGTTTGTTTGGATAGTTGTTGTTCGACGTTGTCCATGTTTACTCTGGCACTTGTTCCTTCAACTGAGTACCACTAAGTGGAGGATCCTTATCCTATATATTCGTAGGTGGGTTGGTTAGCTACTGCTAACTCATTCTTAAATTTAAACGTGCAAGTGGCGGCCCTAGATGAGTTTCCACTTTCCACCCAAAATTCATGGTTGTCAGATGCTCCTACTCATCTGATCAGGGCAGTTTCCGTATCTCGATATGGGCCATTGCTCACGTTGCTAATATTCTGTTTAGCTATCCAGTTGTACCTTTATAAGCCCTTGATCAGATGGCAGAAATCGCTCAACATCCCATTCCGTGGGCTGAATCTAATCAAAACAATTGCCACGTCTACTTCAAATAAGAAATGATTGAAAAAGTGTTTCATGGTTCCCCCGTATCAGGGTCAGGCACACAAGTAAATCATGCAACACAAAAGGGGTCAATCTTTTGACTTTTTCAGAAATTTAGAGGTCTGTAAGCTTGTAAAATTCAGCTTTTGACTACCAACTCTATATTGGAAAAGATACATGTTTGAAAACATATATCTCTGTTGCAAAAGATTGTCACTAAACATAATCTCTATTATATGATCCAATGTTGTCAAAGCACATCATTTGATTTAATATTTGACTACTTTGAATCTTATGATAGATGTTTTGTTTCCTAACAATTTTTTTCATTAAAGATCTTTAGATCATGACTCATCATTTGATTTACTATCAAAGGGCTTAAATGCTATTTTCATATGACATAGGTCCCTGCCAGAGTGGTTTTTGGCAGTGAGATAGAAGGGCGAGCGCCAACACCCCATCCGGTCCCTGCCAGAGTGGTTTTTCAACCGCAAACCCTTCCTAGAGCCGTCTCTTATAGGCTTACCTGTAGCTCCGTGACAGCTCCCTATCATCTCCCTATCAGTTCCCTGCACATTTACCAAACCTGCTCCAGTTTAAAGTGTGTGCTTGGGCTAACTTTCTTTGTGCAACTAATGGATCCCATTAAAATATGGGTTCACATAGATACGAGCAAATGGCATCCCATTTGACTAATTAACATTTTAGGAGCCTTATTTTAAATAGTTGATAAAATTTATTGTCAAAATGCCCCCATCCATGAAGCAATTGACTTTTTATTGAAGCCGTCGTTAATAGCAAAACTCTTCAAGTACACGGGTCCTTTCATCTATGGCATTTTCAGTAGCAATTTTTTTACAGCCAAAACACATCTCCATATCTAAGGAGCCTGACCAGGGATCCTTTAGCTTTATTACAACACGTCACATTTCACACGCCTAGCAAGGGTATCCCTTAGTCTGAGCGTATGCTTGGGATACCTAAAGTTATCTAAATATTGAAAAAGGCGTAGGCTGGCTATTGGGAACGTCGTCTTAATTTCCGCTAATCGGTAATGATCATAGCCATCAAATGATCTGGTTTCTGTACCATTTACTCAATGGGTAACACTTGGATGAGCAATATCCCAATCATCACCAACCCATGGATCCTTAATGGGTCATGGAAAGCCCTTGATCAAATGGTCACAAAAATCCTTAACCCATTTTAAGGTAACACATTACATGTCCGGTCATGATCAATGGGTACCCCACTTTATATTACTGCCACCCCACTTAGGCAAAGTAGAAATTTGTTGACTGATTTAAATCAAATGATGGAGATTATTTTTTGTCTCAATCTTCTAGACAATAGGTATCTTGTCATTGGACTGCAATCAAGCGATGAAATTGTTTTTTATTCTCCGATTAGCCCGGATTGAGGTTGGTGGGTCCTCACCCTATATTAATTAGAAGAGATATGCACATATCCCAAAAAGTGAACATGATCCATATTTGATGGTACACCACGATCACTTTTACTTTTTGAGATGTGTGTCATGTGTTATCAACATCCGACGGTATGATGTTAGACTCATGATCTCGAGATCAATATCGAGAGATTAACAAAAAACTGATTAATTGAGGTGTCGGTAACATAAAGTGGTGTGGCTGTAACACCAGCCAATTAAGTGGTGATATCGATTCAGACCCATTTTTTAGGCAACCCATTAATTGTACAGTAATGATCAATGGGGTAAGAGATCGCGGCCATCCAATCAATCAACATTTTTGTTGCTTATATAGATCTCCCAAGTCCCAACTGCAGCCAATTGGTTAGATGGTTAAAAAAATTGATGGATGAGATTTTTTTGTCTACTCAGCATTGATTTGGCATCCATCCATCTGCACTTAATTATTGTGGGTAAAAATGGCAGATTTTAAGTCACTTGTTTGGAGAAGACGACCCTCAACTTCACTACTTTTTCGCATATAAAATAGAAATAATAAATTTAAAAAAACTAATAATTTATTTATTCAGAAGCAAACACCAATATGTTGCTGTATTTGTTGAACTTTTATGGTTTCAGAGATTCAATTCAAATCTGGTCTTTTCTTGTCTCTATCCCAATTACGATTTGTATGATGACTGTCTTGTACCTTTCGGCGCTTGGGACGCTCAGCTTTGACCACTCTTTGACCAAAATCAAGATCCCCCTTTAATAACCAAAATTAATCAAGCTAGCTACTTGGTTGTAGGTGCTAGAGGGACCTATTAGGGTCATCTAATCCCACAAATCTGGTGACATCCTCTTTGCCCTTCACTCCAAGAATCCCATAATTCTGGGGTTGGCTGATGTGGACGTGACCTGCTTTTTTCCTTATAGAAAAAAATAAGGGAGCTACTACTTGCACACAATGTTTGTGTTGTTGCACATAGAGTAGAAGAAAGATTTGAAAGCTATTCATAAGGATCTTTGTTGTGAATCATTGGCATGTAGGGCGATTTGTATCATCTAATTTAACACAGTCAAAGTCCATCATATGACTCATTTTTATATTGTGTTGAATCAAATGATAAAAATTGTGTTTCAAATCCGATACCTTAGATGGTGCTACACTTGGCACACTATCTCAAAAATAACAATTCTTTATTTTTAATTATGTGCAAATGCAAGAATTTTGTAAAATTAGTCACTCTTAAAGAATTATTAACCAATTTTCTTATAGAAGCTTGTCTATTTGATAGCATGTTATTTTAGAAGCAAACCCATTAAATATTATTCCAAGTGTTGGGCTGTAAACGACTGTAAAATCACTAACTACACCTCCACATGCCATTTCCCTTGCAAGGCAACAAGAAATATATCTTAGTCAAATGTGAAACTGTAAAGAGAATACTAGTCAAACCCAAAACTGTAAAAGATCTGCCTTTTCTTTTTAAGGGTGGGGACCCAAGTCCCTCCTTGTTATGTGCTTAGCTAATATATAGATGTATAGCTTTTGCTCTTTATATGCAAGTTATGTCGGCCACATCACCTGCTCCCTACCAATCTATATATATATATATATATATATATATATATATATATATATATATATATATATGGAGCAATGATACCATGGGGCACTGCATCATCAAGGCTTCGGTGCACAACCTTACTTGTACAATGTCATTTCTTGCCGATGAGGCAATCGTAAACCTTCGATCAATAAAGAGTTACAGTATACCAAAGAAAAGAAAGACCAATAAAAATTTGAAGAGAATTAACCAAAAATAACTTATAAGTTTGCAAAGGGCAAAAGAAACTAGCCCGACATGATACCCCCGATCTGGGTTTAACTCGATCGGCTCGTATCAGTTGATATTTACCATAATGATTCACATTGGTCAATGATATCGGCATATGACCTATATGAATAAGATATAATACTAAAAAGGGTGGGGCTAAAGAGCACACTCTCTTTCAAAGGAAAAAACATTGATTGCCTTCAATCAGATGATGAAGATCATTTTTCGTCCCAATTTTTCACACAATAAATCTTAAGATCACGGTAGACCTCTCAGACCATTACATCTTGATTCCACATGACACACATCCCCAAAAGTGAGCGTGGGATTGCCTTGGAATCATGTGACTGTCTGATGGGCGTGTCATGATCTCAAGCTGTATTGTGTAGACTATTGGGACGAAAAGCAATCTCCGTAGTCTGATGCAAGGCAGTCAGCGATTTTTTATCATGAGAAATCGTGTGTTTTTCATAAATTTAACGAGTGCAAATAATGACACCGTACAAAAAAAAAAAAAAAAAAAAAAAAGCCCTTGAACAATTTTTTTTTATATTTTAAATTATTTAAATAATTTTAATACTTTAAACAAAAAAGATACTTTAATATCAACCGATTTAGACGAAAATGAATGCGGCTGGGCACGTTGGGATGTATGGGCTTTAAATCCCTGAATGAGACAATGCAATGATGATTTTGATGGTCATTAAATGAATCTATTTGCAATGGTCTATAAAAGTATCCATTGGTTTGTTTGATGAATGGTTTGGATCATCCTATGGGTAGATCTTTGAATGGGTGATCAGGATTGATGAACTCCTATGATGACTGATTGGGTGCACCATAGACCTACGGTGGTGGGGATGCACTGGAGTACTCATAGCTCACTTATCTCATGTTAAAACGGATTGTTTATTTCTCTTATCTTAATGAAAAAAGGATTAGGACATGGATGTATGGGCAGTGAATCGTGAATCAGCAACACGGAGGGAGGCTTGACTTTGACTTTGTGTCCCCAGGGAGATTCTTTGTAATCCTGCTTAACTTGTCATATTATAATTAATTAAGCATCACGTGGTAGTCGCATATCACCTTGTCCACCAGCTGACGCGCAGTGGTAACCCAATATCTACGGATGCTTCCGCCGAAAGCGTGGGCATATAAGGATATCAGGCATGACCAATTATTTAAAGGATTTAACGTCCGAAATATCAGATACGTGTCGGTCAAATCGGGAGATATTTAAGCACCTTATTTATTTCTAAAATAATAAAAAAATATACAAAAGTATAATTTTGTTTTTACAAAAGAGAGCATTTTTAATATTTTATTCGAGTCATATGCAATATATATCGGCTTATATGACCTCATATGCTATAATATTTTACCCCATATTTGGCCTCATATATAATCGGAGTGTATATTCATATTGGATGGGTCCTAACCCAAGACGTGTCAGCTGATATTTATAGCCGATATTTAAAACACTATTTTAAGTATCCATTTATATCGGCAAATCGGCTTAGTCCTAGGCAACATGAATCATATATATATATATATATATATATATATATATATATATATATATATATATATATATCTATCTATCTATCTATCGGCCAAATCAGCTGATCTTGAAATTCTTTATATCTATAACATTAAAAAAATATTTAAAATTTTTTTTGCCCAAAAGACAGTTTTCACATTCGGATACATATCAACCAATTTAGTTGAATGGGCCAATATTTGACATATTTGACCCAATTGAATTGGGGTGTATATCATATACGCTGAGGCCTAACATGATACATATCCACTCATATGAATCTGACATGGCCAATATAAATAGCCCAAGTATCAAGGGCTCTCAATGCTTGGGCCATTCAATTGGGATGTTTGTCATGTGAAACCATGCCATTTGATTTTATAGGTGTACCAGGGATCTTTGGTCTAGAATATTAGTACCTAAAATGCTCTCTATGATATGATTCTAAATAGCAAAAGGCCATTCAAAGCTAAAGGTATTTTAGATTTACAAGATAGCCGTTAATTTTAAATAACATTTGACTATGTAAAATTAAATTGATTGAAATTGTTTTTTATCTTAATTATTCTTTTTTTGATAATTCGCCCAAATTCATTAAAGCTCAAAAAGGAAGATAATAAGAGGAGGGCGGAGGCGGATGAGCTAGGTGCTCATCACATTTCAGCCAACCCAAGAAAGGCGACCAAACAAACAAGAGAAAAAAGGTACAGAGCAAAGGACCACAACAACCTAATCCCCAACCCAAGGAGGGCCCAACTGCAAAATTGGGTACTAATTATCTCATACTGATAGATCCCCAGTCCCGGAGACCATCTTGGATGGAGTAAGAGCCTAGGATTTTGAAACTTTTAGCCCATTGCAGAGTCATGACTTTAACACACTCCACAAGCTGGGAAGTAGATTTGTGTTTGTCTTTGAAAATTCTGTTATTTCTCTCTTTCCATAGGAGCCAAAGGCAAGCAAAGAGTGTGAGTTGCCAGCACCCTTTTTCTCTTTTGGAGGGCCCATCAAATGCCCAAGATCCGACGAACGTGCTGATAGACATCGACATGACCCATCTCTGATTGAGCCAAATAAATATTTTGTTCCACACCTCTGAGGAGAACGGGCAATGCAAGAAGAGATAGTCTATTTGCTCTTCGTATTGACAACAAAGGATACATCGGTTAGTGATTTGGATACCCCAGCACTGAAGGTTTTCGACAATGAGGACTTTATCGAGCACGACTAGCCATACGAAGGAGATGGTTCTGGTAGAGGTAGGGGAATGCCATATCCAAAGCCATGGGAGATTGGGAGCTATTATCGCTGCAAAGAGCTTATACATAGAGCTGACAGAGAAAGTCCCACTGTTGTCGAGGTTTAAAACCAGTCAATCTTCGGAGGAGTTGTCTCTCGAAAGGGAAACATGGGGTGTAGGAATTCAAGTATCTCGATTATTTCTTTAATTTCAGGATTGTACAATTTTTGAGAGACGTTTAAGTTCCACGAGATACGATCAAACGAATCAAAAGAGGCGGCCTCCGTGACAGTGAAATGTTTATTAGTGGCCAGCTTGTAGATAAAATTGAATATCGTGGAAAATCGAACATGACTGAGCCAAATGTCATTCCAGAAAGATGTTCGAGAGTCATCCCCAATAAAGATTGAGGCGCTAAGGTGATACATATGTGACCGGTTGGAGATAGCCTTCCAAATTCCAAAGTCATTCCTGCTTGGTGGTTCTTTAATCTCCCAAAGTGAGCCATTATTTTCATATTTGGCGTAGAGCACCTTCTTCCAGAGGCTGTTGGGTTCAAATGAGGCTCTTCATAGCCATTTCGTGAGGAGGGCATTGTTAAAGTTTTTAAGATTTAGGACCCCCATTCCCCCTTCATCTTTTTTTCGACATAGGAGACGCCAATAAGTTAAGTCGTATTTCCCATTATCGTCCATTCCTTGCCATAGAAAATTCCTCTGAAGTTATTCAAGCTTCTTTCTTACCTTGGCGGGGCAGTGAAAGAGGGACGTGTAGAAGACCGGGAGAGTGGAGAGGGTCGATTTGATCAAAGTAAGGCGGTTTGCAAAAGATAGAAATTTTCCTTTCCAGCCCTCGAGTCTTTTCTCCGTTCGGTCGATGATGGGTTTCCATATTTGTTTGTTAGGAGAAGATGGGCCAATAGGAAGGCCGAGGTTAATGAAGGGAATTGAGCCTAATTTGCAGCCAACATAGGAAACAAAATCAAGGGACTTTTCATGGGATAGGGGGATGCCAATAAGGTTGGATTTCTCCCAAATGACCTTAAGCTCAGAGATCAGTTGGAAAAATAGAAGAATTTTTTTAACTTGGAATAACTCATGGGATACCCCCATCGATAAATATTATGGTGTTTTTGGTGTATTGAAAGTGTGAAATCTCCAATTCAAGTTTAGATGGTTTGAAGCCGTTGAAGATATCATTGTTGACTGCTCTTTGAAGCATAGAACTGAGACCCTCGACAACCACCAATAAAAGAAAGGGGGATAGGGGGTTGCCTTGCCGGATACCCCTCTCTACAGGGAAAAAACCTTCCACAGAGCCATTAATCAAAATGGATGACTAGACTGAGGAGACGCATCCTTTGATCCATTTCTCGCCGATACCCAACCGCTTTAGCATGTTGTAAAGGAAATCCCAGTGGACGTTGTCGAAGGCCTTTTCTAGATCAACTTTCAAGATTATCCCTTGTTTTTTCTTTTTGTGGTAGCTGCCAATACATTCGTTGGCTATTAGGACGTTGTCAACCAGTTGTCTTCCCTGGAGAAAAGCCGATTGAGAAAGCGATAGGAGCTGAGGGAGGACAGTGATCATTCGATTGGTGAGAACTCTAGAGATTATTTTGTAAAGGTCGTTTAGCATGCTAATGGGTCTGAAGAACTCCACCTCCACTGCAGCTTCATATTTGGGGCAAGAGCAATAAAAGTAGCATTCATTTATCGGCTCACTATGCCTCTATTGTGAAATTCGTGACAAACCTCGACCAAGTTTGCCTTGATGATGCCCCAATATTTTTGATAGAAAGCTATAGGGAATCCATGGGCCCCGTGCATCTATCAAATGGCACATGGTGTTTCATCATAAAAGTGCAACTATCAAATGGCACATGGTATTGCACATGGGTCTCACCATGAGGTAGATGGCTCTGAAGCTTTAATCTTTGATACCACTATTTCCAGCCAAATATTCGGTAAAAACGCAACCTAATTCAAGTTGTTGACTGCCTTGAATTAGACGCTAGAGATCATTTTTAATTCTAATCTTTCACACAATAAATCTTAGAGATCATAATTATTTATGCATGATAGTCCTTATAGACTATAGTACTTGTACATATATAATATCATTTCAAATGCTAACTTTTTCTAATTTCAATGTCCTTGAAATTTGTGAAATACAACTTTCAATGAAGTTCAGCGGCAAAAAGTGCTTCCTAAGTGGTGATGCCTATGTTCTCTCATTTATATTGATAAAATACTCCTTAATTTCGTTAGAGCTAATTTCAATAGAAAATCGATAGCCAGGTTTGGTAACTCTTTTCCAAGAAGCACTTTTCAAATGTAAAACATTGGGTGAGAAGCAACATGATTTGATGTTTCAAGAAGCAACATTGTTTTCCTCTTAATAACCACATATTTGAGATGCAACATGGGGACTGCTTCTCAAACATCACCAATTTGAGAAGCAACACCCCCTATTTATTCTACAAGTACATCATATTTAAGATAAGTTTCTTCCATTCAAATAAAAGCCTTTCCTTGAAAAGTACTTTTAAGATGCAATTTTGCCAAACATAGCCTAGCGAGATTAAATAAATACTGTTGCCACTAATTGAGAATATCTAAAATAGGGCTATCTTTTACCGTACATTATATTCACCTCGTTTCAAATCCGCCCGCTTTCATCATGATGTGTGACAAATCTGTATTCAACACTTTTTTATTATTATTATTATTAAATAGTGTTGCCACTAGTAGCGAGCTATGCCAAACACAGCCTAAGTAACTTAGTTTCGATTCATAAATGGGCTCGCCTAGCTGGACTAACTATCCCAGCTAGACACGAGTAGCAGAGAGCAATGTGAAACACCGCCTAAGTAACCTAGTTTCGATTCATAAACGGGCTCGCCTAGCTAGATTAACTATCCCGGCTAGACACAAGCCAACTCATATAACCCGATTAGGTATCGGCCCTTTTAATGCCGGACCTGCTTGAGCTCAATAATCAATGATGCAGGCCAGCCAGTGGCCATTCTATTTGGCCGGGTTTAGACTATAGAGTAAGCGATGTAGGACCAAATTCATAAACGGACTAGCTAGGGGTGTATTCGGTTCGGTTTGGTCGGTTTTGGACCAAAATCACAAACCAAATCTGTTCTAATCGGTTTTTAAATGTTCAAATCAAATCAAACCGTCCAACTGTTGAATCAAACCAACCCGATTCGATTCGGTTTCGATTTGATTTGGTCAGTTTCAGTTTTCCTATAAGTACTACTTGCACATCAAAAAAATTTTAATTTCTCAATATGTTGGCTGCCATGTGGAGCTCCATGTGGAAGCTTGGAGGACGGTGACCGTCCTCCATGTGTAGAGCTCCATGTGGAAGCTTGGAGGACGGTCCGTCCTCCCATGGAGGACGGAGGCCTTTTCCATATATATATATATAGCTTACTTATAATCGGTTCGGTTCGGTCGGTTTCGGCTTTTCAATTTTTCTTTTTGCTAAACCAAACCTGAATCGGTACCTGTCCAAATCGGACCAAAACTGATGGTTCGGTCCAATTTGATCGATTTGGCCCAAAAAATGCAAAGCCCTAAGACTAGCCCAACCCAATTAGCTTATCAGACCAGCTGCAGGATGACTCATACAATCCAATTAGAAACTAGCATGTTTGGGGCCCTGGCCAATTCGTCGAATTGAGACCCCTATATGTTTTTGGGCAACCGAAGTCGGCAAAGTCGTAGCACATATATCGAATCCAAATGGACATATATAGATTTTTTTTAATGAACAATATTATTAAATTGCATTTCCAGTCCTCTTGTATGTGTGATTCTTTAGTTGAGACATGTACTAATGGTAGACCGATAGTGGATTACTTGGATTCATAGTGAGCAACTTTTAGAATAGATCGGCTTCAAAAAAGTTCATCAAAATCTAGCAAAATTCATCAAAATCTAGCAAAATTCATCAAAATCGAGTAAAAAGGGTCAAAATTCGGAAAATTAAAAAAGAAAAATTATAAAAATATATTAATTAAAAATTAAAACATTAAGAGAAATTTTTGAAAAAACTAGAGAATTCACAAATAATTCTTCCAATTAATGATTTTTTGAAAAAGTCCCGATAAATTATAATATTATTCGTTTTTTCAAAATCTTGGATTGATAAAAATATGTCACATGATGTAAAAGGACATGGCCTAAACTTGATTACAGATTACTTGGAGAAGCACATTAATGAACTAATTCCACTCAATTACAGGTAAGAATCCAGACAGCCGCATTCTTAACCCACATGATATATGTTTCGAGTCCTAGGATCGCTTTTACTATGTATTATCTCCATTTTACGGTTCACGTGACACTCAAATATATATCATTTTCGCACAACATGGAGCAAGAGAGCATTAATGCATAATTTTTTATTTATTTTTAAAGATAAAAATAAATTTTGAGAACTCATCTGCATAGAAAATGTAAAAAACTTGACGTTACCGAACGGTCCAAGTTTTCCACGGTATAAATCATAACGTAGAGTTTAAATTTTATTTTTAAAATAAATTAATTTATGCATTATCCCCTAATATATTTTATCATCATTATCACAATCTTATCCTAACCATTTGGAGTCGGCTTTACGAGTTTTCTTTCTTCATGTCCCTTCTCATTGTTCAATATATATTTCTGGCCTTCGATCGACATGTATAAACAACTTCAAGCAATATTCTTTTATTTTTTCTTTTACAAGTGCTACTTTCAAAATTCTCTTATATATTGGTTCCTAATTTTATCTTTTATTGTTTCTCCACATGTCCACACTAGCATACGCATCTCAGTCTGGCCCAATTAACTTGTTCCTGATTAGGTCCAAACTCATCTTTTGCCGAGTCGGGCAGGCCACTCGGGGTATTGCCACTGTTTATTTTTTTATAGGGAGCACCAACTGTAGTGGTGAGGTTAACTAATAGAACCCAACCTACACCTTTTAAAGAGAAGTGTGAGAAATGATATAGAGAATGAGAATCGAACGCATGACCTACTCCCTCACATTGGAGGGAGTGTACCAATTGGGCTAATGCCATTTTGGGACGGTTGTGCAGAAAACTAATCGACCCAACCTGACAGACCGAAACCGACCAAAATTTCTGTTCGGTTTGGGTTTTAAGGCATATCGGTTCGATTTTGGTTTTGGAAAAGTGGCTTTTCGGGATATCGGTACGGTTTCGGTTTTGACGTAAAAACGAAATCGAACCGATAAGAAACCGATAGTAAGGTATTACTTAGGTGCATACAAAAATAGGTTTTCCTTTTAAAAAAAAAAAAAACACGGTTTACTTAAGTAATAGGTGTTATTTTCTTTTTGGCCAATTTCCCTAAAAAATCCCCCATTATCCTGATTTATCCCAATTAAACCCCTTAAGTTATAAATACCATAGCAAGATCTATTTTAGTTTTTTAGACTAAAATGCCCTTCATATATAAAGGGTATTAAACCTACACTATTCCCTCTTTTCCCTCTCTTCCTTTCCTTCTCACGTTCGTTCCCCTTCTTCGTGCAAACCTCGCCGACGAAGAAAACAGCAGGGTTTCTCTCTCTCTCTCTCTCTCAACGATTCTTCTTCTTCACTAATTTCTTCTTTATTTCTTCACATCAAAGTCAGAAACGGGCTAGATAAGTTGCCCTCGGTTAATTTTTTCATGTTATAGTTGGATCACCTGGTTCAGTCTACTCTGTCAACTGACATAGGGTTGCGCAAACTAACCTAGAGTGGCACAAACCGACCTATTTCAGTTTGAAATAGAGAAATGAGTGAGATAAACTATCCTATATCAGTTTTAAACTATCCTAGGTCGGTTTGAAACTACCCTAGGTCAATTTAAAATGCCCTAGGTCAGTTTTAGTGATCACCTGGTGCAGTCTACTCTGTAAACTGACCTAGGGTGACGCAAACTGATCTAGAGTGGCACAAACTGACTTAGGGCAGTTTGAAACAGAGATATGAGTGAGATAAACTACCCTAGGTCAGTTTACAACTATCCTAAGTCAATTTAAAATGCCATACGTTAGTTTTAGTGATCACATGGTGCAGTTTACTCTGTAAACTGACCTAGAGTGGTGCCAACTGACCTAGGACAGTTTGAAATAGAGATATGGGTGAGATAAACTACCCTAGGTTAGTTTGAAACTACCCCAGGTCAATTTAAAATGCCCTATGTCAGTTTTGGTGATCACATGATGCAGTCTGCTCTGTAAACTGAGTTAGGGTGGCGTAAACTGACCTAGAGTGGCGCAAACTGACCTAGGGCAGTTTGAAACAGGGATATGGGTGAGATAAACTATCCTAGGTCAGTTTGAAACTATCCTAGGTCAATTTAAAATACCCTCGATCAGTTTTGGTGATCACCTGGTGCAGTCTACTCTGCAAACAGACATAGGGTGGCGCAAATTGACCTAGAGTGGCGCAAACTGACCTAGAACAGTTTAAAACATGGATATGGGTGAGATAAACTATCTTAAGTCAGTTTGAAACTATCCTAGGTCAGTTTAAAATGTTCTAGGTCAGTTTTGGTGATCACCTGGTGCAATCTACTCTGTAAACTGACCTAGGGTGGAGCAAACTGACTTAGGACAGTTTGAAACAAAGATATGGGTGAGATAAACTACCCTAGGTCAGTTTAAAATGCCCTAGATCAGTTTTGGTGATCACTTGGTGCAGTCTACTTTATAAACTTACCTAGGGTGGAGCAAACTGACCTAGAGTAGCGCAAACTGATCTAGGACAGTTTGAAACAGAGATACGGGTGAGATAAACTACCCTAAGTCAGTTTAAAATTCCCTAGGTCAGTTTTAGTGATCACCTGGTGTAGTCTACTCTGTAAACTGACCTAGGGTGGCGCAAAACGACCTATGCCAATTTGAAACAGAGAAATGGGTGAGATAAACTACCCTTAATCAGTTTGAAGTTACCCTAGGTCAGTTTAAAATGTCTTAGATCAGTTTTGGTGATCACATGGTGCAGTCTACTCTGTAAATTGACCTAGGGTGGCGCAAATTGACCTAGAGTGGCTCAAACTGACCTAGGGTGATCATAAACTGACCTAGAAGTGTTCTACCTATTGTTGAGTGTCCCTCAATGCATTGTGAATTGAAAAGTATACTTTCTATAGAGTTGGAACTCACCTAGTACAGTCTGTGCTGTAAAATGACCTAGGGTGGCGTAGCAAACTGACCAATGTCAGTTTGAAACTGAGAAATGAAATCTATAAACTGGCCTAACATCTAGATCCGATTACACTTTTAGAAGCTTACGATTGGTCTACTAACCTTTGGGCACCACTAGAAGATATTGAGTTTCTAGAGAGCGGTATGGTAACGTTCTCCATTATATGTATGATTTGATCCTGACGTTTCACATACCCTAATTTTTTAAGAATAATTTGAGTTACAAATATGTCTAGGTATTCATGTGCCTCAATAAGCAAGTCGCACACTGGGCTCTAGCTATTTGCAAACCTCGCTCCCGCACGATCGAAGTTCTCGATAGCATGGAAAACATCGTCTTACAGTATTGAAAGACCGAGCTGAAGTATTTGGTAATCCTGCCATCTTTGATGAATCAAACTTTCCTACTACATACGTCTATAGTGATTAATATTTAATATTTTGATATATTATATTATCTGTAGAAGGACGGTCTCTCCAAGCTATTACTTCTGTCAAAGCAAGAAGAATTTCCTGACCCACCGCCTGATTGGTGGGAGGTGAGTCAGATAAAAGATCGGCCCATGCAGAACATCCGTAATAAGCATGATTGTGAATATTCCATGATCATGTACATGGACTGCCTTTGTAGGGATTTACCTTTCACATTTTGTCAGGTAAAATCAATAACTATTATAAATGAATTAAAATTATGGAACTCCATCATTAAACTTTATGTTTGTTTCTTTGCATACAGGATGACATGGAATATGTTAGGAAGAAGGTTGCAGTTCAGATTGGAAAGGATGTGGTGCTGCAATAGAGGTATCTAATAGAGGCTATCATTTTATTTTACAGATAAATTGGCTTCTGAGACTATCCTGGGGTCTTTTGACTATGTAGCTTTTCTTCGAGAAAGTTTACCAGCTCACTTGTAGGTCACTTGAATAGCAGCTCTGTTCTATCTTATAATGGGAATATTATTATTCTAGATCTTGATGCAAATGCGATCAATTGTGTGTTTACTCATAGAAGATACCTATGATAGATGCGGCATTTTATTAGAAATTAAGAGTTAGATTGATAAAAATATGACATTTTTGTGATAACCTCTAAAGGACAAGGAAATAATTAGGGTTGGGTTGTATGAAAAATAGTATTTTTGATTATTTATCACTCTCTTTCTGCATAATGAATTTGACATTTTGGCTGCAGATGATGAGATTTGTATGAGGTATTTCTTATCATTACCAAGGTGTCAAACTCGGTATCGGTCCATATACCGAGTCCATGGAGGACCGATACAATTGAGCAATACGTATCGGCCGATACCGATACCGTTATCCGAGTTGATACCTAATACGTATCAATATCGGCCGATATTTGATACCATGATCATTACTCTGAATTTCTTCTGTCAAATTTCATATTTTTCTGTTTATTTTGAGGTCAATAACTAGTTGAGAAAATTCTATTTGGTTTTGACTTACTAGTTGTGATTCTTAGAATCTTTCAACATTCTGCAATAACAGTAGTCAATTAAGTCAGTTAAAAAAATATCTCTAGCATGTAATTAGAAGCATTGGAAAATGGATGGCCAAACAAGTGTGGTGTTACTGTAGATTTTTTTATGCCTCTATCACATGATAGAATTATTTTTTATTTGATGAAATATGATTTATAAGATGCCCCTTTGGTCTATGTGGCACCAAATATTACCAGTCTTTCTAGCAGAATATATAGCTTAAAAGTACTTCCTATTTTGGCCCTTAATTTGAGTACTGAGTAGAAGTTTTGAGATGAAAGGGGAAAGGGTCTACTATTAAATTCTTTCATGCTTGCCTTTTTGTTAATCCTTATTAATTTTTGTGTAAACATTGATTAGTGGATTTGATTTAAATTTGAATTATTGGTTGAGATTTTTAAATTTAGAGATGGGTTTGAATGAGGATTAATTTTTAGATATGGTTTTGTAAATGTGACTTACGGTTGGAGCATAAAGGAAAGTGGTTTTGTAAATGTGACAATTTTTTAAAATAAAAGGAAAGATGCTTCTCTCTACTCTCAGTCCTAACTTGTCAGTTGCACCTTGATATAATTGTGGAGCACCCAAAGCAGATGAAATGATAAAACTCAAATAACTGTACATCATAATTTTTAGCCCGGATAGAAAAAGGTTGAAAATAAAAGAATCACATGAAAATATTTCACATCCTCAATCACTTGCCTCCATTGAAAAGTAAACTAAGATTAGTTCAACAGTGACGAATGTTCTAGGGGCTAGTAAACTAAGATAAGTTGTACGCTAACTAGTGAAGTGAGTACTCTTTTCAGATGGCTTTGTCTGGGGCTAGAAGCAAGTTGCTCTAGATAAAATGGTTACTACTATCAAAAAAAGAGAAAATGACTACCCTTTTTCTTGGAGACTTCCACAGCTACTTATAACTATTTTTTGTGTGATTTTCATGGCTTGGAGGAAGGATTCAAGCATTATGGATGGACATGTTATTTGCCATCCTATTTCTATGGGTTTTCTCACAGGCTCTAGTAAAGCCTTAAGTCTCATAATGGAGTAACAGAGAGAGTGGTTTTTTGTTTTTTAGTAACGATTTGATCAATGGAACAAATATGGTTCAACACCTACCAGTTTTAAGTCCCTGTTGTTCTAACGATGGTGAAGACATACATGCGATGGTTAGGTGTGCAACATGGAAAACTGATGCAAGGCATAATTGGGACAGCTTCCGGGCTTCTATTGGTGTTGAATGGGAGACAATGAATGTTGTTATCTTAATTGTTGTTGTGATAGTGATAAGATGTGCCACATACTCTGCCACAATTAATGTTACATCTGAATTTCAGAATTCTGTGACAGTGCTGCAATATCAGAGGCTGTTGGCTGTATTTTTTTACACTGACATCAGTTTAAAGTAGGTTTTCACCTACTTAACCTGATTTTTAATAATCTTCAGCTGCGGTCTACGTTAAAAACCGAATGAATACTGGAACTCTGCTAGAAGATGAAGCTTATAATTAACTGGACCAATCTTTTCAATAATTTGATAGGGTCAGTAAAACTTGAGAGACAACTTTTTGACATTTCTGATAGTTATAGATTGTTGACGATATGTTGTAGCTTTAAGTATACCCAATCACGAACTAAAAATTCACATTGATCCCGCATGTATTTCTTGGTCTCAAAACTATGGCCCACCTCAATGAATTTTTTCATTTCTATAGGATTTACTACATTTTAAGTGTACAATTAATTTAATATAAATTCAAACGTTGCTGTCTATAGTAACTTAAGAACTTCTAGTGATAATGTGATATGAGTTTAGTTACTTGTTGATGTTGCTTTGATACTAAAATTATGAATCATCAATCAATGTGGAGTCACCTAAAAGCAGGGGGTGCAGATTCGGGTAACCGAAGCTAAAGTTTTTGGGTTTCGGGTCGGTTTAGGCTGAACCGAACCGAAATGATTTGGTTTCTTTTTCGTTTGGAAAATTGGAACTAAAACCGAATTGAAACTGGAAAATGGATTCGGTTTTAGTTTCTTTTATATATATATATATATATATATATATATATATATATATATATATATATATATATATATATATATATATGTATGTATATATATTAATTTTTTTGTTTTTTGGTTTTTTATTTATATTTTTTATGTTTTTTTTAGGTTATGTATACCCATCTAGTTTTTGGTTTTGGCCACCCAAAATTGAACTGATTGGGATTCGTTTTCGGTTTTTTTGGTTTGATTTCGGTTACTTTGGCGAATTGGTTTTTGAGTCGGTTTTGGTTTTCTATATAATAAACCTTAGGTGCTTGAAATGAAAATTGTGTATGTGGCATAAGTTCCATCTTGTTCTTTGCTTCCAGTATAAAAATCATGGAGTTTATGATGGAGAATATTGCTAATTGGAGATATTGTTTGTTCTTACTAGTTGTTACTGCTATCAGATTAAAAACGCAATGCTACTTATTGATTTGGGTCACTAGGAGGGAGTGCTTTGGTTATATGCAGTTGGCTCAAGATGGGGAAACGAATTCATCTGCTTTAAAAACTTCTGTTGTGAAAATTATATACTGGTTAGATTATGACAATAACCTTGGAGGGTATGATTCATGTTCATCTCCATTTATAAAAATTGAGTCAGGACAAGATATGCAGATAAAGTGCAGCCCTAATTCATTTGTTATAGACCCACAAATTGGCAAGGAGGCTCAGCTTTTACTGAATCAACGTTGGATCGATGTTGAGAAATTGTTGTTAAGAACTATAGCCTACTATAGACATACTCTTTTGCTTAAAGTTCGTAGAGAGCTAAGCAAAAATGATTACATCTGCCAGTTTACAAAGTAGACTGCACCAGGTAATCACCAAAATTGACCTAGGGCATTTTAAACTGACCTAGGGTAGTCTATCTCACTCATATCTCTGTTTCAAACTGTCATAGGTCAGTTTATAGAGTAAACTGCACCAGGTGATCACCAAAACTGACCTAGGGTATTTTAAACTGACCTAGGGTAGTTTCAAACAGACCTAAGATAGTTTTTCTCACCCATATCTCTGTTTCAAACTGTCCTAGGTTAGTTTGTGCCACTCTAAGTCAGTTTGCGCCACCCTAGGTCAATTTATAGAGTAGACTGCACCTGGTGATCACCAAAGCTGACCTAAGGCATTTTAAACTGACCTAGGATAGCTTATCTCACCCATCTCCCTGTTTCAAACTTCCCTAGGTCAGTTTACACCACTCTAGGTCAGTTTGTACCACCCTATGTCAGTTTATAAAGTAGACTGTATCAGGTGATCTCCAAAACTGACCTAGGATATTTTAAACTGACCTAGGATAGTTTATCTCACCCATATCCCTATTTCAAACTGCCCTAGGTCAGTTTATGCCGCTCTAGGTCAGTTTGTGCCACCCTAAGTCAATTTACAGAATAGACTGCATCAGGTGATCACCAAAACTTTCCTAAGACATTTTAAACTAACCTAGGGTAGTTTCAAACTGACTTAGGGTAGTTTATCTCACCCATATCTCTATTTCAAATTATCCTAAGTCAATTTACGCCACTCTAGGTCAGTTTGCGCCACCCTAGGTCAGTTTACAGAGTAGACTATACTAGGTGATCACCAAAACTGACCTAGGATAACTTCAAACTGATCGAGGGTAGTTTGTTTCACCCATTTCTCTGTTTCAAACTGACATAGGTCGGTTTGTGCCACTCTAGGTCATTATGCGCTACCCTAGGTCAGTTTACAGAGTAGACAAAACCAGGTGATCCAACCATAATATGAAAAATTAACCTAGGGCAGCTTATCTAGCCCGTTTCTGACTTTGATGTGAAGAAATAAAAAAGAAATGAGTAAAGAAGAAGAATCGTTGAGAGAGAGAGAGACAGAAAAACCCTGCTGTTTTCTTCGTCGACGAGGGTTACACGAAGTCGGCGAGGTTTGCACGAAGAAGAAGGGGAATGAGCGTAAGAAGAAAAGGAAGAGAGGGGAAAGAGGGAACAGTGTAGGCTTAATACCCTTTATATATAAAGGGCATTTTAGTCTAAAAAACTAAAAGAAGCCTTCCTATGGTATTTATGACTTAAGGGGTTTGGTTAGGGTAAATCAGGATAATGGGGGATTTTTGAGGGAAATTAGCCTTTTTTTTTTTTTTTTTTTTATAAATAATAGGTATTATTTATAAAAAGGAAATTTTACAAATAATAGGATTTACCTTTTTTTACAAATAATCGGTATTATTTGTAAAAAGGAAATATTACAAATAATATGTATTATTTATAAAAAGGAAATCACAAAAATAGGTATTATTTGTAAATTTTTTTTTTTTTTTTTTTTTTTTTTTTTTCATTTTACAAATAAAAAAAACTAAGGTTTAAAAACCGAAAATCGAGTGAACCGATAACTAACGGTTCGGTTTCGGTTTGGAGGCTTATCGGTTCAGTTTTGGTTTGAGAAACTAGAAACCGCTATTTATTGGTTCGGTTTCAGTTTAACACGAAAACCGACCAGATAACACCCTTACTCATTGGTATTGCCACTGTTACATATAAAGTTCTACAACCACATGAGGATATTATTTATTTATTTTGTTTTGTTAGAAATTAGGTGTTTAGGAGTTGATAGGAAATAATCTCAAGTTGTGGAAGAGTTTGGGAGATTAGCTAGTCTTTGATAGCGTAGTGACAAAAAACTTATATTTTGAAATAAATGGCTTTAAAGTTTAAATAAATTAAGAAAAAAAAGAAGGCCTTTTTCAAAAAAATTCCCATTTTTTTCTAGAAAAATACACGTTCTTTTAGGAAAAATTGTTTTTCCTGTTTAACTGAAATTTATACTTTTCTCATATGTTTTCGGAGTCATTTTATTCCCGTACTTAGACTTGGTTACTATGTTTGTTAGCATGACAAAAAAAATCATAACTTAAATGTATGAAAATAGACTCTTGGTTATTTAAGTTTGAAAGTGTTTCTTCTTCTTTTTTTCTTTTCTCCTTTGAGCATGGATAGCTTTAAAAGCAAAATTTGTATAATCTCTTTTCCTTTAACACCAAATGGCCAGTTTTTTCGAAGAAGGAAATGATCATAGCAATAGAGACAAAGTTCAATCAGTATGCAAGGAGAACCTACATGTAAAAGCCAAAAGTCAAGTTCTAATTAGGCAATTAGCTAGAACTTATGACACTTTCAGGACATAGCTATAGATACGTATCGGTTTGCCAGAATATCAATACCGAGTTAGATACGTATCGATTTGTTGAAATACCGATATGTATTGTTAGCGGCCAATATTTAATACCATCCTTAAGAAAGAGGAAAGTTTTTTTTTTCGTAAGTGCTCAAGGTTGTAGGGTCCTCACCCGTTTTATTAAAGAACAAAGGATTACATGGAGGTAGTCAAGGTATCAAGTATCGGCCATACGTATCTGCCTGATACCGATTAGGCATTGATACCGATACCAGTATCGGTGTCTGTTGGAAGTTGTAAATCAAAATTTATTATTTTGGGTTAATTGAAGTGTGATGGGTAGATTACTAAGAGTCATTCCTAGTTAAGTGTGCCAATTAAGTTATATTCATTTTAAATTATGTGTGATGCTAATGAGTGTCTAGAAAAGTGTAAAAGTTGCATTAATTGTGATGCACTAAGTTTAAGTCCTAGTAGTCTATAAAAGTCATTGTGTCTATATCAAGTTAGAGAGAGAAAGAAGAGGAGATACACCATCAAGTCAAAGAAGTTTGTGAACCAAAGTCTTTTGTAAGTGTATTTGGTAATATATAAGGCACATATATATTTTGAGAGTCTATTGTGTTTCCTTTTAGGAGCTCTGCATGAATCTCCTTGATCATGCATCTCCGATTTAATATGCTTTTATAATATTTCCGTTGTAATCATTTTGGGAAAGCTTTTTTTAAGCCAATAGTGGTATCAGAGCTTGAACGATCTTAGATGTGGCTTGTTATGAGTCAACATCAGTATCAAACCGTCAAGGTTGAGCATGTTTGATCATTGAATAAAAAAAATGTGTTGTAGGGGACATTTTTAAACGAGTGAACTTTTATAAAGGGTTTAGTGGTTATGTTGCACAAAGTGAGATGTATTAGAGTTTGACGATGAAAAGAGTCACTCTATGTTGAGTTGAGCCGGAAGCATCCGAGCTTTGTGAGAATTATGTTTCTCTTATATTTTGGACGAGTGAAGTCTATAGTGAGTCCGCCTGGTGTTCGCAAACATAGGCAAGGCCAATGTTTTATTTCATGTGTAATACTATGACGACTGATCTCATTGTTGTTAAAGCCTCATTCAAAAAAATGTTACAAGATGCGATTGATGAATTGAAACTCACAACCCCAACTTACAAAGTAAGGAAAATTGGTTCAGATCACAGTCTAGTATTCAAGGCTTCTGTCACTATTGGTACAAATGATCTTTATCAAGAGTTTGATGGAAATGAAGCATCATCCAAGAAGGATACTGTCGAGAATGCCGTGTTCGTTGCACTTCATTATCTTCCTGAAGTATACAATATAAAATTTATTAATGCAAACTATGAGCATGTGATTGGAGCACAAGTCAAATTGCACGAGCTTGAAAATTCAATCAAGACTCTTGAAGAAGTGAAGAATTTGAAGAAGCTGATTCAAGATAAAGCACGAAGCAATGCGTCATTTTGATTAAGGAGAAGTGTTGGAAGTTGTAAATCTAAATTTATTGTTTTGAGTTAATCGAAGTGTGATGGGTAGATTACTAAGAGTCATTCCTAGTTAAATGTGCCAATTAAGTTATATTCATTTTAAATTATGTGTGATGAGGGTCTAGAAAAGTGTAAAAGCTGCATTAATTGTGATGCACTAAGTTTAAGTCCTAGTAGTCTATAAAAGTCATTGTGTCTATATCAAGTTAGAGAGAGAAAGAAGAGAAGATACACCATCAAGTCAAAGAAGTTTGTGAACCGAAGTCTTTTGTAAGTGTATTTGGTAATATATAAAGCATATATATATATATTTTGAGAATCTATTGTGTTTCCTTTTAGGAGCTCTGCATGAATCTCCTTGATCATGCATCTCCGATTTAATATGGTTTTATAATGTTTCCGTTGTAATCATTTTGGGAAAGCTTTTTTTAAGCCAATAGTGTCAACATCAGTATCTGACCGATACAGTTCTGTATTGAACTAATACGGGTCTGTATCAGTCGATGCCAAAAAAAAAAATCTATATATATTTTTTTTTCAGAAAAATATATATACTTGCCGTTACCGTATTGGCGAGGCCGATACCGAAGTTGATACCTTGGAGCTAGTACACAAGAAAACCAGCAATCACCCTTGTTTGAGCTTTGGCATCTCTAATACCCAAATAAGGTTAGATTCTAATAAAGTATTTTCTCATCAAAATAAATTTATAAATAGGGCTTTTTAGAAAACAATGCCTAATTTAAGGAACCTTTAAGAAAAGATGCTCGATTTTTTAGTTTAAGGAAAACAATGCCTATGATTTTAGATCCATAGTAATTCAATTAAAAATAAGACCCGTTTTGGGTAGATCACCCAAAAAGTGATTTAAAAAATTTAAAAAAAAAAAAAGAAAAAAGAAAAGAAGAAGCTTTTTAAAGACTTTTTCCCCTTTATATTTAGGGGTCAAAGTTAGGCAATTAATCTGATTTGACTACTTTTTCAACAGTAGATATGTATTAGATCATGCCCAAACTTTTTGAGTAATAGTTTGTCATCGTTGGCAAGTTGCCATGGCATCCGATCCTAGACGCATCCTCACATCTGAGCTTATGTGAGGATTACAAAATGCAACAATCATAATACCCAAATCATCTCTCATGATAACCCCATAATCCCCATATATATAAGGCATGAGATAACCCCTTAATACTGATCTTCACATAAACCGAAATAGGCCTGCTCCATCTCTCATTCGAGTTTTTTAATGTTGGGCTTCGTAGTATTGATATTCCACCATACCTTGGTAACTTCAACATGCCCTCGCATGTGTTGGCTGGATTGAGCCAAATCAAATAGACAATTGAGTTGGGTGACGTGGAGTAGAGAAAAGCCTGCTCTTATACCACGATAAATTTGGGTATCCATCTCAAAATCAATTGGCTATGAGTGGAGGGGCCCAGGATCTTATATGAGGAGAAACAAGGCTTTGAATATCCGATGTGCGACTAAACTTCAACACTCTTCATAGTCTGCTCCATTAATTCTATGACTTATCTGATAGACAATGTCCTTGAGAATGAAACCTTGTTTATGGTGTGCTGTATTGTGAAAGATTCTACTATTTCTTTCCCTCCAAATAACCCAAATTGTAGCTGAGAAGGCTAATCTCTTGATCTTAGTCATATATAGTGTCTTTCCCCTAGCTCTTTGGTTCAAACCATTCAGTTCTTCTTCCATGCACTGAAGAGGATCTCTATTGATATGAAGTCTAGATGTAGACTTCCAAATCCATGATGTGAAAGAGTATTGAAAGCACAGATCATTTGTTTCTCTATCCACCCAACAAAGTACACATCACAGATGGTAAGAACATAACCACATGGATTTCTAACCTTAGCGGTGACTCTGGCTGCGTTTGGCATAGCTCTTTGTCAGCTCCTTTCCAGAGCCATATATATGCTTTAGCAGGCCCCCTTATCTTTGCTAACTCCATGCAAAGTAGGATTTACCTGCTCTAGCAGCTACCTCCCTGGTCTATGCTAACTCTAGCTATGCCAAACAGAGCCTCTATCTGGATTTGGGGAGCGAAAGCTCCTTCTCGGGCGACCTTTTTTCGTGTGGCTATCCATCATTGACAAAGCTCTTACACAAGACCATGTCAAAAGCAGAGGAATTTCTTTCCCAAACAGGCGTGTAATGTGTGGTTGAAGAGATGATTCAAGAGAATGTGAATCATCTCTTCATTCACTGCATGTTTGTTGAAAGAGATTTGGTTGGCTATTCATTCTTTGTTTGGATTTGCCCTGGATTAGTCCCCAATCGGCCGGTTAGCTCTTTTCTTGTTGGCGCAGTGTGAGAATTAGACGGCTAGGAAAGGCAATATGGTCTTTATTTCCCTTCGCTGTCTATGGCACAATTGGAAGGAAGGAAATGGTCGTTTATTTGAAGGAAAATCTAGATCCGTTGCGTCTCTTTTTCCCTAATCAAGCGCATTGTGTTAGATTGGGCTTTTCCAAGGGAGATTTTTGGAGAGACTGGTCCTCAGCGCGTGTTTGGGATACTACAAATTCAAGGCTTCGGCATTTGATCAAATAACAAGGCCGAACTCAAGGTGCCTGAGTATGGGATTTCTCTTCTTTCTAATTGGCGGGCTGACTCGTACATGGTGGATGGTGATTCTCTATGTGTCTTGGGTTGGATTCAGAATAGCAGCTCAGCAGCCCCTTAGCCTTATCCTTAGTGGTCCATCATTGATTTGATTGAGCATATGACAGCCAATATCAAATTTGTTTTTAATCATGTTCTTAGGAGTTAGCAGTGGCAACCAGTTTGCTGACCACCTTGCTAAAGTTGGTGCTAATATGGGACCCGCTGGCATTGGCTGAGCGGTTGTTTCTTGCGGCTCTCTCAGCCCTTTTTGGCTGCTTATTCCCCTTTTAATGAATTTCCCATTCATCAAAAAAGAAAGAAAGCTACATGTACAGCGGATTGACAATTGTGGATGGTTTCCCATTAGCATCTTGTAGAAACTGATGACGACAAATAGATCATCCATTGAGAGAGTCAGAAAACTCAAATGATCGCCTTTTATGATCAAGTAAAACAGGGATTTGCCAAGGTTGTAGAAATAATTTGATGGCACACACTCAAAAGATTATTGCCTTTTAGTCTTGAGACTGGCTATTATATTGTATAAGCCATTTATTTTCATAGGTGAAGCAATTTATTAGAAAATAAAAGGAAGACCATATATATTGTCTGGGTGTCAAAATTTCCCATATTTCCATATCCACCCTCTACATCTCTCCTCTATAGATAAATGAACCCAGTATATTGCAAAGTGTGGCACTTTTAATTATGGAACAGATGGGTCTTCTCATTTTTCTAAATACTTTGCTATTTCTTTCCAATCACGCTGTCCACATAATGGCTGGCATAGAAATTTTCCAAAACTCATCTATTATACCTTCTAGTTGTTGAAGTTTAGTCCACATCGAATATTTATAGCCTTGTCTCTCCTCTTATAAGATCATGGGCACCTCCATTCATAGCCAATTGGTTGAGTTGGATATTGAAATTCCAATATCCTAGATTTGTCTAGCGATGATATAGATAATAAATAATAAAAATAAAGCAATCACCACCGAACACAAGATTTTTACGTGAAAAACCCAAAAAGGAAAAATAACAGGATCTATGCCAGATCCAAGGCAATAAATACACTATGAGTTCAAAGGTTACAGAAAGTACCGAATGAATGCAGGCACACTAGTCCTATCAAACCTTTTCGAACCACAATGTTAGATTTCACTACGCGTCCTCATAGATCTCCAATTTGTCTCCTTCAACCACCGAGTCGTACGATGGTCCACTCATGTTCAGACGAGCTTCAACAGCACCTCATATTCCACTAAGGTCATTTGATTTTACGAGCCAATACACGCTTGAGACCTCAAGCGCAATATTCTTCAAAAAGATAAAAGCAGATCAGAAGCCTTGGAATCACAACGTAGATCTGATAAATAATTTCAAAAGCAATAGGGTTCTCTTCTCTCTTGGAACGACTAAGCAATTTTGTATATAGAGAGATAAGATAAACACCAAAACTTTGATGATTAACCACCAAACCAAAGGTGATTAATCACGTTTCTTTTTGTGGTCAACAATCAAAATTTTGGTGGTTAACCATAAAAGAAAACATGATCAACCGTCAAATAAATAACTTTTAGAAATAAACTCCCCGTCAAACAAATAGCTTTTAAAAATAGACTCCTTGTAAAACATAAACACTTGTGTATTAGTGTTATCCAATTATACACCATACGAACCACATATATTAGGTTAAACTTGGCGACACATGGGAGTGAACCACTAGATTATCATAGATCGTGACAATAGATCTAACAGATATATAAATTTATCATGATATCAAAGCAGGCCTTTCCATAGAAGAGGAACCTTCAACTTCCACAAATTTTCCACTTAACGACTTTGCCAAAAGCATTTCTCCCTTCTTTCTTCGATAGCATCAAGTCGCAAAACTACTAATTCCACTAACGCTTAGGTTTCCTTTAAGCCTAATATTCCAAACGCTCTCCTCCCCATTTATCTCAACACTATCCCCCAGAAGAACATTTTCATCCACGCTGATGCAGAATAAATCACATGGAGGCTCTTCTACCCTCTTATCAAACGGTAGAAAGCATTCGCTGACAGAAACTTGGAGCTGAATCATGGCCACATGACTGGTGTTTATGAAGTGCATAATGACGCATTTGAGCTTAGGCCATAATATGAAGTTTATTTATTAGGCCAGCCTAACCCATGCATTAGTACTCTCGAAAATATAAGAAGCTCCCGCTAAACAATAAATTTGAGAGATTGAGGCTGCGTATGGATTGCTCTTTTGTAGCCCTGTCACAACAGAGCTCACCTGTCTTAGGAGGTTATCATTCTCTTTGTTAACATCCCGCTACCTGCATTAGCAGGTATCCCTTCTCCTTGATAACTCTTTGTATAGCAAGATTTTATGCATGATTTACCTGTTTAGTAGTTCTACCCTCCTCTCTACTCACTCCTAGTCAGAGCTGAAGCCATTTGTTTTGATAGGGAGCTAGTAGAGAGGATAATAGAACTGCTAGTTCAGGTAAGTCATGCATAAAATCTTGCTATGTAAGGAGATATTAAGGAGAAGGTACCTGCTAAAGCAGGTACCAGAATGTTAACAAAGAGGATGGTACCAAAAAGATGACCATTGCAGTAACCACTGCCCTAGGATGATGGCAAGGCTGGCGCTGAGCGTAGGCCCAAGGGATGATCGTCTAGGCCCCAAAATATTAACAAAAAATACCCCCCCTGCACCCAAAAGGTCGTCTGTGTCAATATGTAGCCGGCGGGCCTCATTTTAAAGACTCGCCTAGGGGTCCCAAAATCACAAGGCCGGCCTTGGATGATGGTAAATCTAAGTCATTCCCACTATTTATAGGAAAACTTTCTTATAAGGGATATATAGCCTATCCCTCATCCCTCAGTCTTTTGAGATCACATTGAATCACCGCCGTCACTTTGTCCCATCTATTTAGAGTTGGCTTTGGGAGCATGGTTTTAAATATCGGCCAGCTCCCATACATATAGGCCTATATGTAGGGTTAAGCAGGTCAAATATCGGCCCATATGTATTTGATATGAATTAGACAAAATACTAAAAAATATCATTTTGACAATTTTTTTCTTTTATATTTTTTAATAGTTTAAAAATAGAAAAAAAGGCATTTAATATCAGTCGGTTTGGATGTTACCTATCACAGCCTTGGACCCAACCGAAATGCCCATTATTGTTAGTCTTTAATGTAGAATTTCATGGGCCTAACTCAACCTCACAAAACTGCCTTGTAAGGTGAGGAGTGCCCATATTATATAAAGCCCACAGGCAATATAGGACTATTCTAACATTAAATCCCTATTTCATAGCTAATTCGCTATCGGATTAGACGGCAATATTTTGGCAATCAAGATCGGAAGCTAAAAGAAGGCCTTCGGCCAAGGCTTGTAGTTCACCACTAAAGTTTCTTAACAAACCTCCTATTCCAAATTTCTGCTCAACACAAGAAGCATAAGAAGCGTCAGTGTTGAGTTTAAGCATCCCTACATGTGGTGTTGTCCATTGACATGGTTTAGGAAATTGGGGAGAATATGTGACAAAGGACCAATATCTCTTGGGAGACTTTGATATTGATATAGGCTGCGTATTGCATAGCTCTCTGCTAGCCCCTGTCATAACAGAGTTCACCTGCTTTATCAGGTTCCCATCTTCTTTGCTAACATCCCACTACCTGCTTTAATAGGTACCCCTTCTCCTTGATGACTCTTTGCATAACAAGATTTTATGTAAGATTTACTTGTTCAACAGTTCTACCCTCCTCTCTACTCCCTCCTTACCGAACAGATTCTATAAGCTCTGATAGGAAGTCAGTAGAGAGCAATGAGGATGCTGGTAGTACAGGGAAATCCTCCTTCAAAGGGAGTTAGAAAAGAGAATGTGAAACAACTAAAGCAGACAAATTCTGCAGTGACAAGGGCTAACAAAGAGTTATGCCATTCACAGCCATTTTCAACAATTCTGCTAAAGATAATTCTTTTGTGAGTGATAAAATTGTCAAAGATTCTTTGGTCTCTTTCATTCCAAAGATGGGAGATTGTTACTGCAAATGCAAGCTTGACCAAGATGGGAGCTTTTGCCTTCTCCATGCAATAAAAAATTTCTTCTTCGAGAGTGCCGATATTGCTTTTCCCAATACAAAGGCGAGATAGTATTGACTTCCAAATCCAGCTCGAGTAAGGGCACTTGAAAAACAGATGATCATGATTTTCTATGTCTGACCAACATAAAATGCATCTAGAAGGGATAGTGATACCTCTTTTGCATAAGTTATCCATTGTTAATAACTTATTTTGAATCGCCAACCATGAACATAAAACTTGTCCTGGTATGAGATCCGGGTGTCAGAGAAATTTGTGCCACGAAACTTTATGATTTGGAGGGTGGTTTGAAACATTTCCATGCACATTTGAGTGTGAAGTTTGTAGAAAAGCTAAGTACTATGATTATAGAAGAGGTTTATTAAAACCAAGTACTAAAGGTGGAGAAGAAAGAGCTAGAGAGATGAGATCACCGGAGACTACAATGCAGAAATCTTGTTATTTTTCTACTAATCTTGATTGGTGAATCTTTTCGTTGAAGGAGGATTATTTCATTGTCCATTAATAATAAGATCCCCAACTTTTCCGTCTTCATAAATCCCTGGGTGAATCATTGTCTTTCTACCAAAGTCCTTAATAAGGATTCCCTCGTCGAGCCAAGGATCTTTCCAAAATTTGTTGTTTTTTTGAACTTTTGATTTGATGAGTGTCTCTAGCCCACATGATGTCTCTCCAAGCCTACGAGAAATTATTTGGGAGGCTACAACTCCAAATGTCATATGGTACAATGTATTTGTAGGTGCACCATTTAACCCATACAAATTTAGAATTAACCAATTTCCAAAAAGGTTTTGAAAGGCCCACATTTACTATTGACACTCTAAAGACTACATTTTGATAATGATATTTTCTCTATTTCATTACTAGAGAAAAGCCTCTTTAAATAGAGGTGAATACAATCAGTTAAAATCTCCAAGAGATCTTTAAAATTCAAAATACTTCCTAAGACATTTATCCAAATATTGTGAATCAATCATTCCTATATCTTTCTTTCAATCTTTAATATTCTCTATTATTTACTTGACCATCCTTCATGCCATTTTGTCTGTCTTCTTCTTGTTTTTGTTCTTCTCCATCTCCTCTTTCCTTTGAATTTGTCAACAATGAGTCGTTATCTCATTGCAGAGTATAATGAGCTGACAGCTTGCCAACTCAGATTGTTATGCTTTCTAAAGTTTGTCCGTGGCTATTTCAGGTCTCTGATAGACATGCCCAACTCATCTCGTGTGACATTCCATAAGTTTTTCTGTTACTCGAAAGCACTCTTAGACTTTCTCCCAAGTAATCATTCTTAGTTTTATGAGATTTTTATCAAATAATGCTTACGAAAGAAATTACCTTACATAGTTTGCACATTTTTTTAGGGCATCGTTCGTTTATAACAAGACTAATTTATTATTATATATTAGTATAGTAATATATATTTTATTTTTTAAAAATTAACTTAATGTGTCTTAATATATTAATAATAATTTAATAACAAACTTATAAAAATCATTAACTCTGTGTACAAATATATAGAAACTAAAGTAAATTTTTTTTATGTTTTCTATTAATTATTTTATTTGTCACTTGAATTGATTATGTGGAAAATAGATGTATGGCTATTTTTTGAGCTTCCCCGGGATTGGATGAGCAGCCATCAATTGCAGAGACCGAATTGTCAATTGCAAAAACCAGTACTCTATTTTTTAATGCGTGACAACCAAAATTCAAATGCACCCTTTTGCCAATTTCCGTGTCCATACATTATTTTTTTGTTGGTAAGATGGGTGACTTTGGGGTTTCAATATTGTTAACCTTTTATTGTGCTACAGGCCTAAGCCCTTTCGCGCTCATACATTGTTGTGATCACCTCTAAAGGCTTGACTATTTTGGCAAAAGGAGGTTGACCCAAGCACCGGTACATAATACCTACGTTGAAAGTAAGATGATAGTCCAGAATACAAATTGCAGTTACAAAGGGATGGTCCACCTTCTTTGAAGAAGATTGTTTTTTTTTTTTTTTTTGAAAAAGAAGAAGAAGAAGGTGGTGATGTTTAGATTGAGCCTTGACGAGACTATGCCGGCCAACTTTTCCACTAATGAAAATGTATGCCAATATTACTTCGATTCACATGTTATGCACCAAAAACGTGTTCGTATTAAGTTAATATTACTGTATTAGGTGCCCATTCCGCAGGGGCGTAGTCAGATATTTTTGTTGGTGGAAGCTATGAATGATAAATATAATGTTAGTTATTTTAATCTTAAGTATCCACATATTGATTGGGCTGAGAGAAATCTAAGAGAAAGAAAGAGAAGTCTACCTATAACTTTGGGGTTTATATACAAATAAAGGTTATATATAATGACCATACTTAATAGAAACTCTGGAGTTAAATGGGGGCATGAACCAATTTGGGAGCTTCTACATCATAAATTTGGGGGCTTATATATAAACAAAGGTTGTATAAGAGTCATACTTAATAGAAACTCTAAAGTTAAATGGGGGCTTGAACCCCACACCCTTCTATGTGGCTACGCTAGTGTCGTCCCGTGCACCAGCCCACAGCGTGCCTTGTGGTAGTTCTAATCCTCACACCTGCTCCCGTCCTTTATGCGGTTCTCCTTCTAGTGTGTTGCGTCAAATAAGCCCCTCTTTACCTGCAGTTTGCACAAGCACTACATATGGGCTGTTTATGAAAATGGCATCCTAGAAAACAAAAAATAGTTATATTTAAAAAAATGGGTGAGGTAATTAAAAAAGGTTGGTGTTACTACTACACCTGCTTATGTTATTGGCTTAGAGTCACCTCACAGAAACAAAGGCAGATTCAATTGACTATTTTAAATCAGATGATAGAGATTGTTTTTCAGCATATATTGACTTCTAGTGATGAGTGCTTACGATGCTCAACTAAGGTACAATTGGTTGAACTCTAAATGAGGTTCAATTAATTTGAAAACCATTAGATGGAAGGGAATTTTGACTTTAATATTTATAAGTTGGCATCCACTTATAAATCCCTTGCATCCAACGGTTAGAAAGTCGGTTGAACTCCATTTAGAGTTCAACTGGTTTGACCTGATCAAAACCCCGTAATACCAACTCATTTGGATAAGAGTAATGGTCCTTAATTATTACTATGGTTTCATTGACAACTTCTTTTTATTTATTATTAAATGTTAGGTAATATTGATTTTTGTGGCCAAGCCACATGCAACCAACTGGGCCTCCTCTCTAAGACTAATCAAATATGTATTGTTGCCATGCGAATTCGGGAAGCTGGTATTAATGCAATCTAAACCACAATTCTATAACGAGACCGACTCATGTGAGTGTCATTTAAACACCAAGATGTTATTTAAATGATCATACACAATCAATAGTTTATAATATGAGTAATTTATACCATCAAACTGATAGATCATAAGTAGAAGGGCAATGGGCCCAAAAATCACATTTTTTGGAAGGTTTGGACCATTATCTGTATACTCTAATATTAACAATTATTTTTAATTTTAACGGCTTATATTAAAGTTCGTCAATCGGATGATTCAGATTCACTTACAGGTATAATTTTTTTAATAAAATATATTCTAATGATGAATTATCACTTGAACAATTTAAATTGATTACAAACACGCACGACATGACATAATAATAAATGACACTCCAACTGTGTAACATGAAAGACTCTAATTCAGTGGGGAGTATAGTGACAAATTTCTCCGAAATTTTCTCGAAATATCTTTAAAATTTACCAAAATAGGGATCAGGGGAAACTTTCGACGAAATTTCGATGATTTCTCCGAAATCGCTGAAATTTCATTAATTTCGGCGAAAGTAATGAAATTTCACCGAAATTAAAGCAATTTAGCCGAAATTAATAAATTTGTTCTAATTTTTGTCATTTTAAAAATAATAAATAACATTTTTATGAAATTTAAATATACTTTATATTTAATACTTTTTGTACTCCCCGAAATTTTTCTGAAACTTTTCAATTTTTTCTCGAAATGAACCATAATCAGTCCTACCAAAATGTTGTCGAAAATAAAATTTGTCACGAAAGAGGTGAGAGCCATTATTCCATTTATAATACTAGCTCATCATATTTATTTTTAGGAATAATGGGTGTGAAAAGTATTTGTTAATAGTTCAAATTGAAAGCTATCATGGGCTCAAAACTCAGACATTCGAAGAATTTGAATCAATGATCTATTTTTTTCAACTAATGATTCTGAAGTGATCTAAAAATTGGATCGCTCCAAAGATGCGTATGAATCAATTAACAAAAGGTACCTTAAAATTACTTTTGAGCATTAAATTACTGCGTGATTTCCGAATCACTGTTTCGAGGATCTCTCCTATATGGTATAAAAGATTGACTATTCCATGGTGTCAATATTCATCGTGTGAAAATTTGTTCTGCAAACGGATGTCTATCATATTTAAAGAAGTCAAACAACTTTTGCGCGTAGGTGCCCTCAATATTTTGGTTGGTGCGAATCTATCTACCCTTTATTATTACGAGAAGGGAGTGATTATTTGCATACGAGAAGTTGGCTCTTGCACGCGATTTTAAAGAAAGACTTCGCCTTTTGTAGACTTGTGTCATTTGAAAACACTAATTAGATGAATATGTGCCATGTGATAATGATTTTGGTTGAATCATATGGTAGAGATTTTATTTTGTGTCAATTTTTTGTATCAAAGATCTTTAGACCATGAGCTGAAAATTAGATGGCTTATCATAAAGTACCTCTATATGTGCCCACCGATTATTGTTGGGCCCCTACACTGAAAACTATTGACTGCATTGAATTATATCATTTTTTATCGCAATTTTCTATACCACAAATCTTGAGACTATGGATGTATCATTAGACAATCAGATTTTATCCTGTGTGGCACATGCCCCAAAAACACCCTAAGATCACATTTAAGTGTGATGTATGTTGTTTAATTTTAGGCCATTTTTTTAGGATCTATGCCATGTGAAATTACAAATTCTCCGTCTGATGCTACGCCCAAGGTCGCAAGCATGGATCAAAATTTCAGCCTTAATTCAAATTATCGGCTGAATCATAGCGGTTTCAATTGGCACCGAAATGATAACGAAATGCAAAATTTCGGACATTATAGTGTATGCAAAATTTCGGGTGATATTTCGACCAGCCTGCAAAATTTCAACCGAAATTTCAGTCAAAATTTTGGTTTCAGCCAATCCTGAAACCGAAAATGAAACGACATTTTGATCCTTGGTATCAAGATCTGTTGTATTGAAGATTGGAATAAAAAGCAATCACCATCGTCTGATTCAACACAATCAACTATTTTCATGATGGGTACCCACTAGTAATCTTTTTGGCGCGAATAGAAGCACCCTTATTAGAATCAATCCTCCATGTAGGAAAAATCAATATTTCCCCAAATAGAAATTAGATAAGGGACAAGGAGATGATGATTAAGATGATATGATTATAAAAAAATTATTATGTCGGCAGCCAACCGATCTTATTATTCCCTGGTTGACAACAACTAATTCTCATCACCATACCATTACATAAAAATCATGCCTCCTTTTTAGATCATGTGTAAGAATTATTAAACATAAGAGATGAAATGCTGGCTGGTTGATCAGTTTTTTGGGTAACCACCATGTTGTGTTCATCTCCAACGTCGGATGGGCTTTTTCACTGCTACAACGTCGGATGGCCTTTTTCACTGCTACGATGATCTCTAACATCTGTATAGGATATCACTGAAAACTTTTTGAGATATCTACCATGTCGAATCATTATATGATTCGATGCCTATGATTCCAATATTTATACTTTGAAAGATTGGGTTGAAATATGTCAATCGTGTTATTCCACGAAATCAAAGGCCATCTAAAACTAATGGTTTTTTGGATTCAGATTTTTGATGGCAGTTGTTAATTTTTTATAACATTCGATTGCTTTGACTCAAATGATGGTGTTGGTTTTGCCCCAATCTTTAATTTACAATGAAGATCTTTAGATTATGGTTCAAAATTTCGACCGATAATTCAAATTATCGATCGAATTATAACCGTTTTGGTTGGACAAAAATATTGGAAGTTCAAATTATGGGCCTATAATTTCAAGATCATTGTTAGAGTCTTTTAAAATAAATAAATTATTATTATTATTTGATATTAAAATTTCGGTCAAATTTCTAATTTTGGTCATGCCCGAAACCGATATTTTGTTCCTTGCTTTAGATCGGACGACAACTATCAGACAACAGACATGATGAGTCGGCATGGCACCCATCTCAAAAAACCAAACCAACTACCAAGTCACTTGGCACTCAAGCCTGTCATGGGGCAGGAAAGTTGTACTCCCTTTTGAAAACATGTTACATGGCTTTTAGCCATAAAATTGCATTGCTCTTTGGAAGAGTATAAAAGACGTGTTGCTGTTTTTTATTGTTGCTGTCACGACCCAAAATTCTATCCCAACCTGAGGGGCTAGAATTTCGAATTATGACCTGCATATATCCTGGATATGCTAAGCGGACATACACATAATCAGAGTTATCGTGCAAGTCCGATTCCGCAAAATCCAAAAAAGCCAACGACATAAGGGTAAGATATAAAAGCGATAAAAATTTAGGTAATCTACAACTAAAACAGTAATAGAGGTCGAAGACAAACCTGATAAAAGGAAACCATAGTATCAATAGTAATATATAAAGGCAACTCAATACTAAGCCCACATATATCAATAGTCGGCGCTCAGATCAAAATCAATACTGTGGTCCTCTTGATAATCAGTGGTGTCGCCCTTCCAAGGTTCCTGATAATCAACGTCCACCGGGTCAACGTACTCAGCACTAATCGGATCAAAAGAACAAACGTCCACTCCATCAAGATAATCACCTGCAGCTGTTAGATTATCGTGAGATGAATTTACTCAGTCACGTAAACTCGGTGGATACATCACCAATTCACCTCATTCTACTCAGGTGCATTTTGGGTGCATCACGTGAGTGATAAACATAATATCTCAAGAAATCATAAGAGAATAAAAAAAATCAAGTGCATATCGTAAACTTATATCCTAATAATTAATGCAGGACCATGATCTAGACACTCATATCCTAACGTACCTTACCATATCTAATATCATATCATATCGTATCTTCTTTCATTATTCTCGCGCATACGTTTGTACATCGCATGAGCGTAACTAATATACTAATAAAATCATAAACGACTTATGTCAGAGTAGCTACTTGAGCTACCATGTGAGTCACCTTAGTATCATACCACCATATCATAACGCCTTCCATATCATATCATACCATACACCTCAACCAATCACAGGGACGGTCGACGACTCATAACTCATAATGTCTTCCAACGACTCGACTTGACTGAAAGACATTGTTGTCCTTACGGTGGCTACACAATGAACGACACGTACAAAGATTTAAATTCTTAATCTTTTGGTGGTCTAGACAACGGTGTCATATTATTATACTCATAACTTATCTTATCATAACATACTCATATTATAACATATCTCTAAGACATGAATGTCCATATCTCGTATCTTAACTCATATCTTATCCTATCATATTAGAACTCGAGGGTGATAGGGCTACCATATATGCCACCATATACTAAACTACACTGAATTCAGACTCACCCGACTCGTCATGATGTCTCATACCACCATAAGTTGTAAGACATGCGAATAAAATATATTCCACGTTTCGATACCATCTCAGTAAATCACCACGCCCAAATGTAGGCGTGACCCCATACACTCGCGTCATTTGACATAAAATGTCCTTAACTCATATTATGATCAAAGTAGAGGTACAAACTCATCAAATGTACAAAACGGTTTACATTCAGGTTATTATTATGTTTATACGTTTATTTATTTGCATAACACACCAATAAATATAGAGTAGGGGAGTTAATTATGTGTTTTCGATAACTTGAAAGTCAGAATTCGATTTTCACGAGATATCGAAGTTCTAACACTCCGTGTTATCGAAGTGGTCGCATTGAAGCGATAAAAGTGATATAGATATATACGATTATAATTAATTGCTCAAATCAAAACGACAATACAATTTAATGTGAAGTGCATCATGACCATCGATCGAAACCTCAAGTAATTAAAGTGTGTTATGTCTTGGTTGTGCAAGTGGAGTCGTATGTCGGACGATGATCAATTAATTGGTTTTGGAATCGATCAATCGGTCTTCATTATATTATATAAACTATTTATCTCGGGTACATATCGATTGATCAATTTTTGGTGTCGATCGGTCGAATTTAAAATAATTTAGAGTATAATAGTTTGGTTCTATACAGAATTGATCGATCGATTTTAAAGGATCGATCAATCGATGAGAGAAAAGGTAACGAACCCCTATAGTCAAACTGTTATCGAAAGGAAATTTGCTTAATATAATATAGGTTATATAAATATAATATTATATCACGTAGGTGTCAATACTTATAACATATATTATATTCCAAGAGTGTAAGTTATATAGATATAATATTAAACTACTTGAATGTCAGTACTTGTAATATATATATATATATATATATATATATATATATATATATATATATATATATATATATATATATAATATTCTACAAGTGTATTGTAAATATAATATAATAACTATCAATAAATTAAACTCATATAATATAATATAATTATAATAGAATATGTTATAAGGTAATCATTGGACCTTATATAATAAGATTATAATAGAATATGTTATAAAGCAATTATTATACCTCGAGGCATAATACAATGATCAATGGTTGGGTCGAGGTCTAACATCAAATGGGTCAAGATCCAACATTAGATAAGTTATAGTCCACTTCAGATGAGTCATGGTTCAATACTAGATGGGTCACAGTCCAACATCAGATGGGTCACGATTCACATCAGATGGGTCATAGTCCAATACCAGATAAGTCACAATCCAATATCAGATGGATCACGATCCACATTAGATGAGTCACGGTCCAATAATCGATCAATCACAACTTGGAATCGATCGATCGGCCATGCACAAAAAAGGTTGACACATGTAGAAAAAAATATTTCTTTATTCACATTTTCACCTCTTTTATTGATCTAGAAAATTATAGTTTATGCATTAGACTAAAAGATGAAGAAATTCAGGAATATGACATAAACATAAAGTGAGATGGAATAATTTTAATTTCACGGGGAAAGCAAGATCACTTTCAAATGCATGCAAAATTCACACTTACACACTTACCCACATACACACACAACTACACATGTAAGTTTGAAAATTTCTAAAATGTAACGGTACATATTTCAGCTATGGTACATACTTGATTTTCTTAAGAAAAAGTTATATATGGAGAGTAGATCATGTTAGATCTCCACCTAATAAGAAAGAAAGCTACTAAATCAAATTCTAGTAAAAAAAAAAAAAAAAGGCATTTAATAATAAGAAATCTTTTGTATTTATATTTCAGTGGTGTACAACTATTAGAAAAAAAAAAAATCAATTTTACCAATATATATAATATTATATTCTAAGAATGATCTGAATACATGTACATAAAAATTGGGACAGAAGGTAAACATGTCCTAAGATAGTATCGGTCAACCCAGTGGAAGACTTCACGGAAAGCTAAAAGAAACATCTTGCTTCTCATTAATAAAAGGTGAAGTCCCAAGATTACAACAATATAGAAAATATGAAACATACCATTCGAAAATTAGGAAAAATAAATAAGACTAGATTATAAGTAACCACATCTAGGGTTAGTCACTTTACTCATTTTAAAATAATATTATAAAAAGTAAAATAAGGTTTATTTTGTTTAGCCTATCGATACGCGATCGAACGTATCCTACGCGACAGGATCTGAGAAGAACGAGATTGATGGATGAATATCCACCTCTTGAAGCGTGATTGACAGATCGGCAACGATTAGGGCGATAGAAATCGGCGTCCATGCGATGGCCCATCTATTGTTTCGCTTTCTTCTTCCTCCTCGATCTTGGTGGTAGAGATAACCCACAGTGTTCTTTGTAGAAGAAAACACCAATGATTTATGAAAGAGTTTAAAGGTTTTTTTTTTTTTTTTCTTTTTTTTGATAAAAGTGGGTGGAGTAATAATGACGGCTAGGGTTTCTTAAAAGAAGAAAAATGTAAAGTATAAGAGAGCTTAAAAGATAAAGAGAATAGAAAAGAAATTAAGGTACGGCTAGGTTTTCTTAAAAGAATAGAATAAGAAAGAGAGTTTAAATATGTTTTCTGAATCAAAACAAGATTGGTTCCGATGTGAAGCGCTAACATTAAACAAGGTACAAAATGATTATTGGAGGAAGGAAAAAGGGGAGGCTGCTCTTTGAAACATGAAAAACATTCCTCTTAAAAGAGCATGAAAAATCATGTTTTTTAAAAGATGATTATTTTTCCTATTTCAAAGAGCATCCTCCATTTTATCTTGTTTTAATCATTCTCTTTCTCCCCCACACTTCTTTTGGTAATAACAAAGGGTTGCTGCTCTTTTCTACTCTCCCATGGACCAATGCCAAACACAACTATAATTTCTCATAAGTTCAAGATTGGAGAAATAAAATGATTAGTTCCTAATGATTGAAGTTTACCTTTCCCAATAAAAATTTACTCGATGGATGAATAAGTATGGCTTCCAAAACTACTATAAGATACGAGGGGCAATAAGCTGGTTGATGAGTAGTGAAATATGATGATATTTTACCCCTAAATACTTATATTTAGCCGTCTGATGAAGGCTATCCGATGAGAATTATTAGATTTGAAGTGTTTCAAGTAAATACAAGCCAAGTGTAGAAAACAGCCCAAGAATTCTGAAAATAATGTCAAAACACTACAACTTTGGGTCATCGAAAACCTGATACAACTTGCAGCTCAATTTGGACCTTCAAGACAGCCGAATTATGAAATTGTCAAAACACAAACGTTGTAGAGCTCGTTGTCAGCTTTCCAACGCCATAAGAATCACCTTAATTTGAGTTTGGGACAGAAAGTTATGGCCGAAATACCGAGACAGTGTCTGATACAAAGTTGGACGGGAGTTCACGAAAATCTGGGAAGGTCGATCGATCGACCTTCTAGTCGATCAATCGACCAAAATGATAGAATTTGAGACGGAAAGGACTGCTTAGAGCATATTTTTAGAGATTTTTGGAGGGTCGATCGATCGACCCTATAAGGTCGATCAATCGACCCTATAAGGTCGATCAATCGACCCTGACTTTTCGAGCCAGGAAAGTTCCGCGACTTGGATATTATTTAAAGCCGACTCAAACACTTCGGAAAAAATAATTAGAATTAGAGTTTTAGTTTTTAGTTTTTCTTTTTCATAGTTAGACGTAGAGATTATAGTTTTTATTATTCCCTTTTGAGAGCTTTGTTCCTTTAATTTTTCAGTATTCATTCCTTCAATTTATTATTTTTATTCAGTTGATTTCTGCATTAATTTTGTTTCTGAAGATCATCGTACTTTTGGATCAAAGTCATTTCTGTTGAAATTTGAAGTATTTTTAATTCATTAAATTGATGTTATTTTCCCTTCCTTATTTGTTTATGTCATTTAATTATAATATGTGTGGCTAAATTAATTCCCATCCGAGAGATGTACTTTTAATAATATAAATTTAGGATTAAAATATGAGATCTTATTTTATGGTTGTTGTGTTATCACGAACGGATGAAATCCCCGCCACTAACTGGGATCGAGTGTGCCGAGTCATGCCCTGGATCTCAGATCTGTGACGGTAATTTTACCCCAATCATTGTTATATGTTCTTTTTACTTTCATCGTGTGGATCTAATTACGATTATGATCCAGGATCGAGTGTGCCGAGCCATGCCCTGAATCTTGGATCTGTAATGATAATTTTATCTTAATTACTCTCTAATCTGAAATCGAGTGTGCCGAGCCATGCCCTTGATTTCAGATCTAAGGTGGTATTCTTGTTGAAATTTTTACCCACTTTGGGGATAATTTTTATTTGAACCTGAGATCAAGTGTGTCGAGCCATGCCCTTGATCCTAGATCTATATATGAACATCATCTAAGTCCTGATTGCAGGGATGCAACGTGGAACCTATCGGGGTTTTGACCATTTATCTTTCATAAAATATGTGTTTCAATGATTTATCTCATAGTTTAATCCTTAGATTTGTATTATGGGAAGAACAGATCGAAGAAGAGAGGATTTAGTATCTTCATTTCATCTTTACCTTTATTTTTGAATTATCAATTAAGTTTTAGTTTGTAGTCAATAATTACCCTCTCATAAAACCGCTTAAATAGTAATATTGGTAGGGTACTGTTGAGTCTCAGCAAATTTTTGGAGCTACTGTCTAATCTTTTTAGATCTTCCAAAATAGTCATCGTGAGAACGATCTCGTACTCCGCACCCACTATCTACAATCTGATTCGTGCACTTGCGAGTAAAATATTATAATTAAAAAATCACATCAAGTTTTTGGCGCCGTTGCCGGGGACTAAATCAAGAAAATCTGAATTTTTAGAAATAGACAGGTAATTTTAGGAATTTCTTGGGATTAAAATAGTATTCCTGCTTTAAAAAAAAATTTGAGATCGATCGATCGACCTGAACTATCGATCAATCGACCCAAAAAAAAAAATCCGAAAAAAAAAAAATCTCCTCTGTAATCTTTGAATTTTAGAATTTTGAAAGTTAAAAAAATAAAAAATAATAATAATAATAATAAAGTTTTAAAAAATAATAATAATAAATAAATAATAAATATAGAAAATAATAAAAAATAATAAAATAATAATAAAATAATAAAATTTTGGTGTTAAATGTGTTATTGTTGAAATCATGTCAATGCATAGATTCCATCCAGAATCATGTGATATTTATGAAAATTTGATGCACATTACACCTATGTGTCCCTTGAGCAACTCAAATTATTACCCTGAACAAGTCCAGCCCAATCCTGTTTGGAATACTCATGACTGGCAGAGTCAATCCAATGACATGTGGGGTTTTAATCAACCTCCAATGTGTGACATAATGCCTAATGAAGATCAAAGTTCTTATCCCAACAACTTTCCTTATGAGTTTTCACAGCAAACTCAATGCTTTCAAGATACAGAATCATATGAATCATTCCAAAATTCTTCTTACTCCTTAGAATATTTAAAAGGTTTGGTGCACACCAACACTCAAAGAATTTCTAGGATACAGTCTCAAGTAAGTCAGATGATCGAGTACTTACAAATGAAAGATAAAATAGAGGAGTCTCTTACCAGTTAGAATGATGAGGACCCCTCTAATTTCGTTCAGAAATATGAGCAGGTTAAATTGGTCACTACGCTTGAGAATGACACAACGAGTGTTGAGGTAGTGCAAGTGCGAGGAGAAGAGGAAATGGAATGGAATGATACTTATGTTGAGGAGGAAATTGAGGATCAAATTGAGATGAGAGAGAAAGAAAATGGCACCCTTACAACACCTAATAAGGGAGACATAACTTTTTCCGATGAGTGTGAAATTAGTTTAGGGGAGAAAGATGAATTTCAAATTTGTTGCCCATTCATTGAATACATAGATAATCAACAGAATGTCGAAAAAAGATTAATGGGTTTGAATCTAGAGTGCAATTTTGGGAATATCAAACACAGGATAGAAATTGAAAGGTTAGAGAGAGACCATAGTAATGAAACGTGGGCACAACATGGGACACTAGCCAAATCCCTGATAAGAGAAATGCAGAGGCTATTAAATAAATCACTGATCTTGCTTAGTAAATTTTTCATGAAGATTTGGGATCCTGGTGGATTTGAAATGAGTTTACACCTTGTAGATTAATTTCGTAATTTTTCTTTCAAAATAATAATAATAATAAATAAATAAATTAAAAAAATAAAAATAAAAAAAAACAAAAATGAAAAAAAATATACAAAACAAAATTATAAAAAAAAATATATATATATATATTTTTAAATGCTCAGATATACTCGTTTTTTTTTATTATGGTTTTGATAGTGTTTTGTTAGTTTTATAATCTCCTCACTATTGTTGACACTTTTTCGTGTGAAGAGGATGCTTGGATATACTGGTATATTTTTATGTAGGTTTGGGGGAGGATTTTTCCTACCTCTCTCCTTTTCATGTGCTATCACGCGCCTCAAATCATTACTCTAGGTATGCTTTCTCACTTTAATCAAATATTTTATTTATTGTCAACAATGAGGACATTATTTTGTTTAGGTTTGGGGGTGTAGTTTGTATGATTTTATTTTATTTTTATTTTGGATACCCCTAAAAATAAAAAATAAATAAATAATAAATAAATAAGAATAAAAAAATGTTTAGTTCTAGAATATTAGTTTTAGTGTAGTTTAGGTTGTTTTTAATTTTCAAATTAGTATAGCCACATTACCTTCAATAAATTTTTGGTCATGTTCCACTTTGATGCACATATTCTCTGCACCTGATCTTTGTGTTGAGGTACTTTTCAACAGGTTTGGGGGTGCAATACATATTTCAATTAATGAGGACATTGTCATATTTCGGTTTGGGGGTATGATTATCTATTTTGGGTCACTTAATATTTTTTTAAATTAAATTAAAAAATAAAAATAAATAAATAAATAATTTTAAATTTTGAAGCCATCATGCACACAATATTTGACGATTGTTTTCAAACTTTAGTTGATAATGCATGTGAATTTAATTTTGAGAATATTGATGTCATATTTTAATTACTTGTATCTAAGATGATGAAGCTTAATGTGATACTTTGTGAGTAATTTTGATATTCATGCTTAGAATCTTTGCACTTATACCAAGCTAAGACTTAGAAATCGATGAACTGTTTTAAACGTTGAATCTTAGGTTCTTAGTAGAGACTAAACCCGGTGAGCTTTAGAGCTAATTTTCCGCCATTGATGAGTAAATACATAAACTCGGAGTTTTATTTGAATACGGATTATTTTGCATGATCTCATACACTTTACTTTGGCTTGTGACTTTTCATGAAATCAAATTCATATTATTATGTTAGAATGTACTGTATATCTACTCAAGATAAATAGGCAAGGTTACTATCTTTTAAGGACATGATTGAAGGCCATCTTTGACTCGTTTGTGCTTAAAATACCCAACATTATATAAATCTATCCTTCTAGTATCCCTTTGAGCCTATTGAAAAATTTACCTTTATACATTCTTTGATAAGCCACGTTAACCTTTAACCCTTCACCATTTCTAAAAATTCAGCTTTACCCTTCTTATTTTTGAGAAATTAGGACCGAGGGATGAGAGTGAACGAAAAGAGAGTAAGTGGAGAAATACTGAGTTGTAGTATTTACTGAGAGTATATGGTAAAAATAAAAATAAAAAAAAAATGGGAAGAAAAATAAAAAGAAAACTGTGAAGAATAATAAAAAATATGAGGTGCTTCAAGAAAATAAAATTCAAAAGAAGAAAAAAGAGTGAGAAAAGAAAAAGAGAAGAAATAGAAAAATAAAAAATAGTTACTTTTCCGATTTATCATAAATTTTGAATCCCAACTTCCAATTCTTTCTTACCCTTTCCTGAGCCCCATTACAACCCTAAAAAGACCTTCATGATCTAATCTTGCATTAGTAACTGCCTTGTAGAGAGTAAATATGTGATACTTATGACACTTGATATGACATGCTTAGGATATACAAGTATCTTCTTATGAGATTTATTTTTGTTCATTGATTGCAAAGTATTTCAATTATCATGTGAGACCTTTTTGCTTGCTTTATATTGATCTCTCACATGTGTGCGAAAACTTATCCATCATCGGAGTCTTTATATTTTGAGAGTATACCTAAAGTGAGGATTGAGTCTAAACAACAGATTCGATGGTTTCCCGTTTGGACTAGTTCTGAGATGGATGAATCTTAGTTTTGGGTATGCACACACTTCACGTTTAAGCATGAATGGATGAGTTATCTAACGATTTGAGTATTAGACTAATTTGAATGAATATTAGTATGATTAGTATAACATTGTGATTTAAAATTGAGGATTCGCATGTTGAATTGATTAATGATTTTGAGTTTTGAATGATATATATGTTATCAAAATCATGTTTCGAAAACTCAATTTTATCGATGGTTTCAAAAATGTATTGAAGTTTGTGGGTAATTTCACTGTAAACCCTTAGGAGACACAACTCCTCCACTAGGGATCACCTAGGGGTTTAAAGGCTTGTTGCACATGCTAAGTGCAATCGTGATCCCTACGAAAGTGATATTTATTTTTCTTTAGTTTGCTTTGCTCGAGGACTAGCAAAGTGTAGGTTTGGGGGTGTGATGAGTAGTGAAATATGATGATATTTCACCCCAAAATACCTATATTTAGCCATCCGATGAAGGCTATCTGATGAGAAGTATTAGATTTGAAGTATTTCAAGTAAATATAAGCCAAGTGTAGAAAACAGTCAAAGAATTCTGAAAATAATGTCAAAACACTGCAACTTTGGGTCATCAAGAACTTGGTGCGACTTGCAGCTCAATTTGGACCTTCAAGACAGCCCAATTATGAAATTGTCAAAACACAAACATTGTAGAGCTCATCGTCAGCTTTCCAACGCCGTAAGAATCACCTCAATCCGAGTTTGGGACAGAAGGTTATGGCCGAAATACCGAGACAGTATCTGATGTAAAGTTGGGCGGGAGTTCACGAAAATCTGGGAAGGTCGATCGATTGACCTTCTAGTCGATCAATCGACCAAAATGATAGAATTTGAGACGAAAAGGACTTCTTAAAGCAGATTTTTAGAATTTTTTGGAGGGTCGATCGATCGACCCTATAAGGTCGATTGATCGAGCAAGGAAACTTCCGCGACTTGGATATTATTTAAAGCCGACTCAAACACTTCAGAAAAAATAATTAGAATTAGAGTTTTAGTTTTTAGTTTTTCTTTTTCATAGTTAGACGTAGAGATAGAAAGTTTTTATTATTTCTTTTTGAGAGCTTTGTTCCTTTAATTTTTCAGTATTCATTCATTCAGTTTATTATTTTTGTTTAGTTGATTTCTGCATTAATTTTGTTTCTGAAGATCATCGTACTTTTGGATCAAAGTAATTTCTGTTGAAGTTTGAGGTATTTTTAATTAATTAAATTGATGTTATTTTCCCTTCCTTATTTGTTTATGTTATTTAATTACAATATGTGTGGCTAAATTTATAGGGATGAGGATCTAATGATTCCCATCCGAGGGATGTACTTTTAATAATATAAATTTAGGATTAAAATATGAGATCTTATTTTATGATTGTTGTGTTATCACGAACGGATGAAATCCCCGCCACTAACTGGGATCGAGTGTGTCGAGTCATGCCCTGGATCTCAAATCTGTGACGGTAATTTTACCTCAATTATTGTTATATGGTCTTTTTGCTTTCATTGTGTGGATCTAATTACGATTATGATCCGGTATCGAGTGTGTCAAGCCATGTCATGGATCTTGGATCTATAATGGTAATTTTATCTTAATTACTCTCTAATCTGAAATCGAGTGTGTTGAGCCATGCCCTTGATTTCAGATCTAAGGTGGTATTCTTGTTGAAAATTTCACCCACTTTGGGGATGAGTTTTATTTGAACCTGAGATCAAGTGTGTCGAGCCATGCCCTTGATCCCAGATCTATATATGAAAATCATCTAAGTCCTGATTGCAGGGATGCAACGTGGAACCTATCGGGGTTTTGATCATTTATCTTTCATAAAATATGTATTTCAATGATTTATCTCATAGTTTACTCCTTAGATTTGTATTATGGGAAGAACAGACCAAAGATGAGAGGATTTAGTATCTTCATCTTTATCTTCATTTCATCTTTACCTTTATTTTTGAATTATCAATTAAGTTTTAGTTTGTAGTCAATAATTATCATCTCATAAAACCGCTTAAATATTGGTAGGGTACTGTTGAGTCTCAGCAGATTTTTCGAGTTACTGTCTAATCTTTTTAGATCTTCCAAAATAGTCCTCATGGAAACGATCTTGTACTCCGCACCCACTATATACAATCTGATTCGTGCGATTGCGAGTAAAACATTACAATTTAAAAAATCACATCACTGGTCCAACATGTTGAACCTAAAATCATGTTCAGCCAATTTGAGAATCCTTGATTGAAGGGTATCATGACCGTACATCCACAAAAATGGAAACTGTTGAAGTCAAGATTCCCTTCCATCCAATGATTATAAAACCAGTTGATTAGCATATCAAGTTCAACTGATTGGACCTTAACATTGCCCAAGATACAAGATAAGAGCCCGAAAATATGACCCTCAAAGTTATAAATAATAATAACTATAAGAGATAGTGGCTTCATACTGGCATGCATTTAAACACCAAACTGGTGGTTAAATGATCTTACACCATTAACTATTTTAGGATTTTAATCTTATATCATTAAAGTGTGGTATACAATTACATCACATGATAAATCATCTAAATTATTCAAGTGGTAATCCATCATTGAAATATGTCTCACCTATCAGTGAATGTGAACCATCCATTTGGTGAAGTTATATATAACATTATTAGTGACTTGTTAGTTAGGTCGTCACTTGTAACAAGATGATTTAAACCTTTGGCTATCATAACTTTGCTTTTCAAGAAATTAAATAAAGTAAATGAGTCAATTAATCCAAGTGAACCAATTCATGGTTTGGCAGAAGATTAAGCGGTCTAGGTAACCATGGTCCGACATTAGAAGGCAAAGACCCAAGAAAATGATTAATTGTACCATTAGATGATCCAAAGAAGAGTTCCTAAACCCCATGCAGAGGAGGATGGAAGGTGACGATCCAAGTCTTTTGAGTACTGTCATAATCATATATGATAGGAATACTTTTGGAAGAGTGCACAAAAAGTAAGGTTGGTCTTATCTCCTGTTCGTGGTGAGAAATAAGAAGCTATGAAAGAGGTGATAAGTGGGACATTTTGAATCTTCTTCTTGAGAATGATGCCCTTGACTTAGGGCTGTGAAAGAGTTGGGTCGACCTGATACCCTACACGACGACGCCCTCGACTTAGGGCTGTGAAAGAGTTGGGTCGACCTGATACCCTACGCGACCTTACCTATATTTTATCAGGTGGGGCACATAAACTTGGCATGTCGAGTCAGGTCTGGCTCGAGACATCCAGGTCAAATTGACGAAGAGATTATTGTCAGATCAGGAAGGGCAAAAACTGGGTCAGATCGGGTCAACCCAACCAGACCCTATATTTTGTATATAAAGAAAATGAAAAACAGGCTATCAAAGTAGTTTGTGATGTGGGTATCTTAGAAGGGGAAATGATCAAGTCTAACCAAGTTAAATGACATCTCCAGCCTTTGGATATAGGAGAGTCTTGACTTTCATGATTTTTGTTTATAGGATGACGTGAAATCAAGATTCTCTTATTTTCAAGGACTACGAATGTGGTTGAATTCAAAATCCAATTCAACCTAGTTGACCACTTGGACCTGACCATTCCCCTCTTAGAATATTTAGGAAAACCCAAAAAATTTGAAGTCATCTTGGAAGTGCCTGATCTCATCCTAAGTTTTAACCATGATTTTAAAAATTGGCCATATTCGATGCATATGGCTGATATATGTCAGCTTCGGCTGATTCGACATGATATGAATCCCGATTTTATATGGGAATAATATTGGCATATGTTACCTGATACTTATATACTCTATCAGTTTATATCGGCTGATATTGGCTAATATGAACCAAATATGTATTGGCCATAGTATTAGGCAAATTTTTAATTAGTTTACATTATATATTTAATTTTTATTTACTTTATATATATATATATATATATATATATATATATATATATATATATAATTTTTATATTGTAAAATGAAAAAACTAATTCAATATCTGCTTATGCAATATGTCTCCACTTCGGACCCTGGTGATATGTCGGATATGCATCCATTTTAGATCCTTGACTTTAACCCAAATAAATTTAACAAGACAGAGTTATATAGCGGACAATTTTTTATAGAAAATTTTGCAGGCAGCTCATGTGACACACATAGTAGGGCCCAAGCACTTCAGTCACTCATGTCATGCCCATAGTGAAAAATTTCGTTTTCGGTAATTTTTCGTTAGGGGGTCCTTTCGGTACATTTCGGATTAATTTCGATACATTTCGGGAAAATTTCAGGAAAGTTTCGAGAATTAAAAATATATAAAATATATATTTAATATTCTTTTAAAAAAATTAGCAATTGATCCAAGTGGCCAAGCACTAACATGGAGCTCAAGCATAGAACTATAGAAGACAAATTGACAAAGGGTACAACTATACTCACCCAAAGGCTACTTTTTCACCCCACCTCCTCCACTAGGCATGCATTGACCGCCTTTGATCAGATGGTGGAGGTCATTTTTCGTCCCCATATTTTGTACAGTGGTATGGATCGTGAGCGTACAATCAAACAGTCACTTTTTTATTACATGTGGCACACATCTCAAAAAGTGATGCTAAAATCATGCTTGAGTTGATGGAGGTCATATGATTTTAGGGTCATTTTTGATGTGTGTGTCGTGTATAATAAAAAATCGACCATTTGATGGTATCCCCACAATCCATAGATCTATTGTGAAGAAGATGGGGACGAAAAACAACCTCCACCATCAGATTCAAGGCAGTCAATGATTACTAGCTGAAGAAGTTAGAATGAGATAGCAACTAAGGAGAAGGGACTAGGATCAGTTGCTATTTTTTACAAAGCTTTTTTAGTCCCACATCGCCTAGGGGTAAAACCCTCCACACTCTACGCCTCTATATAAGAGGTTTCATTCCCAATTGAACGTCACATTCAGCTGTATATTGGCTCACCGATTAAATTATTAATTTATTCGGAATGAAAAAAAAAAAAAAAAAAAAAAGTTGAAAAAAATGGCTGAAATTTACAGAAATTTCGTCGAAAAATGTCAAAATTTCAATGAAACTTTCGTTGAACCTCATTTCGGCGAATTTTATGAAATTTCGTCGAATTTCGACGAAATTTGTCACTATGGTCATGCCACATAAGTTGTTTGCAAAATTGTTTGATAAACATTATTCACCATCATAGAAGAATATAATACAATCTTAAATATTTGACTAATAGAATACAATTAAATTAAGAGCACCATTTAAAATGATTAACATTGACCTTAGACGATCGAGCTAACTTCTTGAACGAAGGAGACTTACTTATTGAGCCGAAATGTCTTATCAATTACTTTTAGACTTCTTAAGTTGCAAATAGCGATGGAGCCGTTACTTATAAGCAAATTACACACAAAGTTAGCCCTCGCAGGGATAGTCAACGAGTTGAGGTTCCACAATAATTTTGTAAGGTTAAAATTAAAAAAAACCTCGATAAAATTTGATATTTCGGAAAAATATTCACAGAAAAATCAGAGAGAAAAAAAAATAAAAATTATAATGTATTGAAAAATCAGAATATACCTGTGATTTATTCAAGAATTTTACAAAACGCACAATTCTTTTTCTGGTAAACGTTGTGAATAATTCAAAAGCACTTCACAGGACCTCATATTCACGAATTATTTAAAATTTTCAAAAACTCGGTAAATTTTGTGATCAGTCGAACAACTGAAAAAGAAGACCAGCTATTGTGGGACCTATGCCATGTGAAAAGTAGAAACACTATCTAAGTTGCCTATTTTGGAAGTCATAATTTAAAAAAATTTAGTGTAAGGAATAGCACGAATTGCTATCTATCCATGGATGACAAATTTATTTGGGATAAAGTGCCGGCGGCTGATGTGACACGACGTGATTGGCTACACGGACATGTATTAATTGAGTCTCACCCCACTCAGCCAATTATATCACGTCACATTAGTCGCCTGCACTTTATTTGCATAAAATTTTTCCTCCATATAATACTGTGCTTATCATATAATTCAATGCATTTAAAGTCCATCATTTTACTCAAATGCTGACTTTGTTGAATTATATGATATAAGTGGTGCTCATGTCAAATTTTTTGCATGGTTTTTTTTTTAATTATGATCATTAAATCAGACGATGTAGATGGTGTTTTCATATGACACAAGTTACCAAAATATCAGTCATTTCCTTATAAATTGTGTGCGTTAATTGTGTGTAAGTATTGACCTCCTTGAAATTTTGGGCCTTGGTTTCGCGCATGCCCGAAACCGAAATATTTCGGCTTCACGCATGCCCGAAATAGAAACATTTCGGCCGAAATTTTGAACCATGGTTTAAACCCATCTACTGGATTGTCCGATTGATCATGCAGGTCTAGTGTAAGGAGGTATAAGGTGAAGCATAGGATCATTTCTCGTTGTAAAAGGTTACATTGTCTACAACTACATGAAACGGACTTTACCTTTTGTTTTTTGAGTTTTGATTAAGTACCTCACTAAAGCACTGCTGGTGTTGCTCAGGGCCAATCTTCTTCTGCCAAAAAGGTCAAACTTAAGGAAATATACAGCCAGTTATGAGCACACAAATCAGTGAAAGCAAGCTTTTAAAATACATGTGCTTCTCTTTACTTTGGCGGTTAGAGATCAACCCAAATACTAATGCTCGGGTCGTCTATATAATACCAATTCCTTTTCACCCATTGCCAGATAAAGACATTGCATGCGGAAAAGAAGCTGACATCCAGCCGCTTTTTCTACTCTTTCTTACTCTCTTGCAAACAATAGTTTTATATAAAGCAGTTATATCTGAAATATGTATTAATGAATCAACTACCATCCAATTCATTTACGGAAACACTAATGATATCACCAACAGTCACCATATTAATTCTCTCTTATGGACCAACACCACGCCTTAAGAAGTGGAAGTTTTGAGTTTGAATCCCCCCTCTCCCAAGAATTTTGAGTTCGAATCCCACCCCTTGTTGGTCACTCACGGGAATTTATCCCTAACACTTGTGATGAACAGTATTGCAAGTAACCGATGACTTATGCTCTAAAAAGCGGATAGCCTGATATCAAAAAAGAAAAGACTTGTTCATAAAATTGTTTCTTTGGTTGATTTAAAAAAAATAAAATAAATTTTTTTACTCAAAACATCTAATAAGTAGATCACAAAGAAGCAGAGAAATATGACTTGCATAATTGACTCCAAATAGATGAAATATGTCAAAGATGGTGATAATCCTAAAAAATCCTAACAATATAATTAAAATTTTAAGCTAACCTTGGTTTGGCGTCTATGATGACCATGGCCTGACCTGATATGATATTATTCAATTATGGGCTTAAATTTCTACCCCAATTTTTTTTATGGGATGGGTCGTAACGGGAGGGAGAGGAAATCACTTATAGCCGCAATGCAGGACGAGTTTGCAAACAATGTGGAAGGCTTTGGGGTTATGACCTTATTTTTGCCTAATGAGATGCTTTGCTCCCTGGGATGCTTTAGTCCCACATTAGTTACAAGCGAGGATCAAAATTTCAGCTGAAATGATCGAAATTTCGATTTTGGGTTCCACCGAAACGATAATTTCGATTGAAATTTTTATCCAAATTTGTATGGAATCCAAAATTTCAGCCGAAATTTTAATCAAATTTTCGATTTTCGGCTGAAATTTTGGTTCAAAATTTTGATTTCGGGCAAGCTTGAAACCAAAATTTTGATCCTTTGGTTACAAATTAGTGTTGAGCCTAGGCTATAAGTGATTTCCTTCCCTCTCTTGATAAGACACGTTTTGGGTGAAAACTTAAGCTTATATCAGAAATAAAATCGGGGCAGATACTTAAGCCCACAATGGGAAAATATGCTCCACCAATCCAAATGTAGAAACCCCTTTAATCATGACAATTTCAATGACCAAGAATAACACGGGATTAAAACCTCTTGTATAGTGATTTGTGTCCTATGGAAAGCGCGCAAGCAAAGAGGACCCCATCGTAAGTCACAGATTCCGAGCGCCCTTTTTCTCTCTCTTGTATATCTCGTGCTTCTTGTTTTTATTATTTATTTATTTATTTATTTATAATCGTCTCCAACTTCTCATCCCTCTGATGTAGCAGGTGATCAGAGGGTCTGCTTTTGTTGTTAATGTGGTAGGCAAAAGGTTGACGTTTTCAACCATGGATTCTTCTTCTTTTGAAGGTGAGATTTTTCCCTTTTTTTTTGTTTTTTTTTTTTGGGATTTTGGTGATTAATGCATGGCTTGTTTGTAAGAAAGTTTATTTATTTCTGTCCAATTAGAAGGTGAATCGTTTGGACTTGATACTTGTTTCAGAGTCCATTGTTGTGATGAGATTAGATAAATATTTTTTTTTTTTTTCTGATATACCCTTTGATAAAGCCTCCTTCTTTATAGTAGATTTCAGATTTTATTTATTTTGGGGACTAAATGGCTTTGATGAACGCCTGTATTGTAGATGCTTATAGCCGAGGATGAGTTCTTTTTGGATCCTTGTGTAGAGGATCCAAACAGAAAATAATCACACATATTTGTCTAAAATATACATTTTTACGGCAAACCCATGCATTACTTTTTTTGGGGGTTGGGAGCTGAGGAGCAGTTGATTCATTACATCATGAAGTGCTGAATTATTACACTCCATCTGATCTCATAGAAATTAGATGAACTCTGGAGTAATGTCATGGATCTGTTGTAATTATTGCACAAATCTCACAGGCTAACAGGGTTTACTAAACATGCTCCATCGTTTGATCGCGGATTCAAATTTGTGAACCATTTACGATCTGCAATGTTATACTTGGCAAACTGGAAAGAATGGGTCAGGATCGCATACCATTACATATCTATGTAAAATATACATGTTTAACAACAAATTCATGCACTTCTGTTTTGTAGGTTAGGAGCTGAGAGCAGTTTCTTTATTATACCTTGAAATGCTGAATTATTAGGTTGCATTTAGTCTCATATGTATTAGATGAATCCATAAGTAATGTCATAGATCTTCTATTCCTTAACCCAAGTCACTAGTCAAGTTATGATCTGAAATGCGATACTAGGCAATCCAAAAATAAAGGGTCAGGATTTTTTGCATATTTATCTAAAATGTATTTGTTTTATGAAAAGCCCCATGCACTTTCTGTTTTGTGGGTTAGGAGCTGAGAGCAGTCATCAAAATGCTGAATCATTAGGCCTCGTTTGATCTCACATAAATTAGATGAAGACCCTTTAGTGATTTCCTAGATCTTTTATAATGATTGCAGATGTTTCTCTGTTTAATAGGGTTTCCTAAACATGTGACTCCTTTTCTACCATGCTTTGGTCATTTACAATCTTAAACTACACTTAGCAAAATGGCAATAAGTGGTTAGGATTACATGCTTATTTTGTCACCCCCTTAGAAAATAGGAAATAAGGGTTCAAGATCACATGCCTATTTTGTTTCTCCTTTCCCTTCTTGAATTCCCTTTGTATTATCTTTCCCTCTAAAATTAATTAAAGAAAATTTGCATATGGCTTCCTGCCTTTTCTGACTAATAACAAGGACTCTGTGTTCTAAATGTTTTTGCCTTCTTGTGAGTTAAATAAAAAACAAAAGGTCTTGATAGCTTCTTTCTTTGTATGGATATGGTGGATGGATAGGCTTGCTCTTAAGTCTAGAGCTCTCAAATAAAATCTGCCAACCACCTTGGAAAAGTAAACCTGTCAGACATCCATTTGATAAGTTTAATTAAGGCAATTTCCCCCCTTCAATTATCAAGTTTGTCTTTATCATGCTCTATCCTTACTCTAATTATCGAACTCTCTAGATAATTTTAAGAAAAATCAAATTCTATGGTTTTCTATACTATTGCAAATTATATCATTTTCTTAATGTTTATCAATTTAGACAGTATAAAATGAAAAATGTGCGAAAAAACTAAAATAAATGTTTATCGATTAGGATACATAGGCAAGCAAAGAACCCAACATTGATCTTTGAAAATTTGTGAATTAAATGCATAAAAAAAGCTCAAAGATTCCAAAGTCTACAATCAAATGATTCAAGAACCCTAGCTTTACCTATGAACTTTTCTACAAAATGTTCTGTCATTTAGTAATTGTTTCTTGCTCAATATCGAATATACTTTGGAGTTTGGATTGGGATTGGACCTTTGACTTCTCTTCATCTTAGAATCTCATACTGGAAAATGTTAAATGCGGAGAGAAGAAATGAAGGGAGACAGGAAACAAGTGTTGAGATGTGGGTAAAAAGGTAATTTTACATCAAATTTTCAACTAATTAACCGCATTTAAAATTTGTCAACCCTGCTATTGGCATGGTATGCCGAGAGAGAGAGAGAGAGAGAGAGAGAGAGAGAGAGAGAGAGAGAGAGAGAGAGAGAGAGAGAGGACCAAATTCTTTTTATTTATTTTTCCTCTTGATGCTCCAAACATATTGGTCGTCCACACTATAGTTTTAAAATGTAAAACAAAATGCATATGAGATGTTTGAAAAATGTTGTGAATTAATGCTTTTGCTGTTACTCTTATAGCGAGTATCCAGATTGTTTCTGCTTTTGCATTGATAGAACTTCCATGCTTAAATTTAAGTTTTTTCTTGGTAATTGTGATGTTAAAGGGTAATTGAATTCAATGGAAAGTCATGTATTTGATACTGAGCGAAAAACAAAAAGCCGCATATATTTGGCATGTGCTTGCGATCAAGAATCCATTAACAGCCATATCTTATTACCAATATAACAAGGGTACTCTTTTAAAAAATGTGTTGTGTTGGACAGTTGTCAAAAAAGCTAAAGCAAAAAACTTAATTCTTTTTCCTACTGTTGTTTATATACAGCTTTGTGATAAGTTTCTATATATTTTATAAATACTTTAGCTGAACAGTTTGCAACAACATATCTCTCAAAGTTGTCAAATAATGGTACAGATGTGTCAGCATTCTAGTTGTTAACTTGGGCACCTGACGCTGGCAAGTGTGTGCATATCTAACTAACAGAGTTTGTGGTGTCTTCTATCTATTTAGGAGAAGGATTTACTGTTGACATGAGTTCACCTTTTATTTTTGTCATAATTGGCTTTCTATGCTAGTATCTCAAATCCAGTCATTCATTTTTCTTGGTATCTGTTTTTCTTAAATTATCAGTGACTTCTGTGACTTCAGGATTCGTGCTCGATCCACAAAAATGCAGTAAGTTAAGTACGGAGGAAAAGAGAGAACTCGTGTACGAAATATCAAAATGGTCTCATGGTGGCTCAGAAATGCTTCAGTCCTGGAGTCGCCGGGAGATTTTACAGATCCTGTGTGCAGAGATGGGAAAAGAGAGAAAATATACAGGCTTAGCAAAGAATAAACTGATAGATAATCTTTTCAGAATTGTATCTGAGAAATCATCTGGTAGACAAATGGATGGTACTGATGATGGGTCACCTCAATTACCAGCAAAAACGCGAAGCTCTTCCAAAAGACAAAGGAAGACCGATCACCCTTCACGGCTGGCTATTGAGACAAATCAATTTGCAGCTAGCAATGGAGATGAAGCTCTCGATAATACTGTATACTGCAAAAATTTGGCTTGCCGGGCTGTAAATCCAGGAGATACATTTTGCAAGAGGTGTTCGTGTTGCATCTGTTACCAATACGATGACAACAAGGATCCTAGCCTTTGGTTGGTTTGTAGTTCGGAGCCCTTCGATCAAGGCTACTCATGTGGGTTGTCGTGTCATCTCGAATGTGCTCTTAAGCATGAAAGAGCTGGTATTTCAAAAAATGGACACGGTGCAAGATTGGACGGGAAATTTTATTGTGTTTCTTGTAGAAAAGTCAACGACTTGCTAGGGTAAAGTTCTCATACATTCTTCTTGCCCTTTTTCAATTGCAAAGCCATAGTCTATTTCATGTGAAGGCGTGAAGTTTTGTTATTGAAATTTTTTGTTCTACATAAGGTTATTATCATGATCCTACTAATTTTTATTATTATTGATTATTGGCATGTGTTATGCTTTCCTACTGAATTTTAATATTAATAATATTAAATTGATGCATAACCTTTGATAATACTTTCTTTTGGAAATGCTCCAATATGTCAATATCCAAATTATGGAGTGGTCGTAGTTTTTTTTATTCTATTGTCAGAAATCTGCTTACTGTATTTAAATCTGTAGTTGACATGCCAAGCTTTCATAAGATCTATTAAAACATTACTTCGAACTGCAATGGGTACCTCAAAGTAAAAGTGTTGCATATGAGAGTATGAATTGCATGTGGATTGTATGATTTTATTCTATGTGTTCTCTTTTCATTTTTTACTAAGAAAGTCATTACATGTAAAAAAAATATGCACCTTTTCATATGATCAATTGCGTAAAATCTCATTGTCTTTGACTGGCTAGTTATTGTAGGGATGTTCCTTGCAACTCACGAACTTGGGTTTTCTTACTTTCTCTTGTAGTTCCCTTGTAAATATCCTCATTACTTCTCGACAATCTATGTACCATTTACCATGTCAAAATATTATAGATGTGTTTTTTTATATGTAAAAAAAATATGCACCTTTTCATATGATCAATTGCGTAAAATCTCATTGTCTTTGACTGGTTAGTTATTGTAGGGATGCTCCTTGCAACTCACAAACTTGGTTTCTTACTCTCTCTTGTAGTTTCCTTGTAAATATCTCGACAATCTATGTACCATTTACGATGTCAAAATATTATAGATGTGTTTTTTTATATGTAACAAAATATGAAAGCTAACAATATATTTTACTTTAGATGACGTTAGGAATGGGAAAACTTAATTGCGCTCTACTTGATGGCCATATCCCCTCCCCCCCTTGAGGCCACCCTAGGGATTTATATCCTGTGCTGACCCGACATGTGTTGAATTTGGGGTGCGCATGGGCCCCTGGGATTAGCCAGGTGCTCTAAGAGGCCCGGATACCCAGGTTATCAAAAAAAAAAAAAAAACCCAAAACTCGACTCTTGTTGAAGTTTAGTCCCACATCGGGTATTCATCGGGTATTCATAGCCTTGTCTCTCCACTTATAAGATCTTGGGCTCCTCCACTCATAACCATTTGATTTTGAGATGAATTCCCAAATTTATCATGGTATCAAAGCAGATCTTTCTCCACTCCACGTCATCCAGTTCAATTGTCCACGTGATTTGGCTCAATCCGGCCTACACGTGCAGGGGCGTGCTGAAGTTTAGTCCCACATTGGGTATTCATAGCCTTGTTTCCCCTCTTACAAGATCATGGGCCCCTCCACTCATAACCAATTGGTTTTGAGATGGATACCAAAATTTATCAGACTTGAAAGTCAGCTGGGTCTACTCGAAGACTCGGATAAACTTGACTCTCTCCGACTCCTTAATTTAGTATACATTTAAAAAAAATTATATTTTATAAAAATAATATTTTACGAGGAAAAAGATGGAAAGATATGTTAGCAAAATGGGTAACTTTATATTTTAAAAAAGATTAAGTTTTTGAAACCATAGCTTTAAAAATATTTTATATAAGGGTAGTTTATGAACCCTGGTTGCATCATCCTAGCAAAGTCTCACCTAACTCAGATTCAACTCGAAATCCCGGTGGGCCGAGTAACTCGGCCCAGTTACTCAATGACTCGCCGAGTTTTAGAACTATGCTCTCATTATTTAGCTAACCATTTTATATGCATTTGTAGGAATGAAGTCAATACTTCAAATATTGGCGGAGGTTGCTGTTTAAGGAGCAATATCATGAGTGTCTTCCTCAATGCATACATATTCATTGATACAATATATGCAAATTGATAATGAATTTGGAAGAAGAAAAGACAAATTTTCAACAACAAAGTTTAATCAGCGAGATAGGCGGCTCCCCAAATCAAGGTTAACATCATCGATTGACCGTGAATGAAGAAAGTTTCCAGGGATCCCATTTCAAGACATTGAGAGAGAATGGAAATGGTTTGACAATACGATTGGCATGAGAAAAGAGTGAAAGAAAGATGGACAACCATACGGAGGGAATTTTAAGTTAAATTTTGATGGAAGCTCACTTGGCAACCTGAGACTAGCAGGAATTGGGGATGCATTTCAGAAACCTCGAGGTTAAGTAATATAGACGTTCTTAGGTCTGTTAGGGTTTAAGCACTTCAAGTAAAGCAGAGTGTAGGGTTCTTTTGGAACACCTCCGATTATTTGTTAGTCATCTTAATGGCCATTAGAGGCAGAAGGTGATTTGACTATTGTCATTGGTTGGATTATGTATGAGAAGTGTTTCTAGCCTTCTAGGTGCCTTCTGCCTACTCTTAATGAATCTTTTGATTTATCAGAGGGGCGCAAAACGACAATTAGATCATGTTAAAAGAGAGGTGAATTTTGTTTGAACAAGGTTTTAAACCTGAAACACCTTGCAAACTGCGTTATGATTATTTCTAAATGTACCTCCAATTCTGAAGGAGCCCATATTACCAAAGGTGTTACTGTCCTCAGATTAAACCTTCCTTCTAGAGGGCAGATCCATCTCTCATTAACTTTTATTAGTGAAGCTTATGTTCTTAAATAGTCTTTCCTTCGTGATCTAGGTCTTGCTACCTTTCTCATTGTCTAAAGAATACGATTGTTTCTTTCCTCCCAGATGCCCCACAATATGGTGTATGGGAGGCATTAACATTTTGCCCAAATCCCCAAACAGAGCTCCATAACAGACTTCCATCCAATCCACCACCGATTCTAGGAATGCCAAATAACTCAGAGTTGAGACCACCCAACCTTCATCGTTGGGCAATGTAAAAGAAATGGTCCATACTTTCTTCTGCTTCTTTATACATTAGGGAGGTGAATCTTATGCCGTTGGAGATTATCAACTGTGAAAATCATCTTGGCCATGACCAACCAATAAATCCATCCACTCTAGGTTGAGCAAAACCTTGCCACACCTTGGCAATGGGCAACATCATTTTCTCTCTTTGGTAAGGAACTTGATGTAAGAGCTTGTTCTAGAACTCCCGGTCACAATCCATTTCCAGATCCTAATATCCTGCCAATTCCTAGAGACATACACCATCGCATGACACTCAAACAGCTCCACCAAGATCCAATGTCCTGTTTTTGGGTAATTCAAAAATTAAAATGCACACCCAACCCAAAATCCACACCCCTCTCCCCAACTCCCAATATAATGCAATACTTGCATGATGGCCACATGAGAGGGTACTTGTTTTGACTCAAAACTAGAAAAACTTGCAGGAAGGTTGAGACTAGGCTTCCTAAGTGGTTGAATTAAGGAATATCCCACAAGATTCCTTTGCTAGTGAACCTGCAGGAACACCTAATACAATCCACAACTAGTTGGGCTGCAAAAGCTCCAAACAAAAGATTTCATTCAACTCCAAAAATTAAATTCCAGCACTAATGGCCTTTAAATAGGCTTTTACAATGCATAAAATTAGAAATCCTAGTCTAACACTAATTCCTAATTCAAATAAAAAAATATCCTAATTTTCCTAAAATAATTAAATAAAATGCTAAAAGAATAAGGAAACTAATCCTATTTCTAATAAAAGAAACAAATTCTATTTGCGAAAATTAAATGATTAAAGAAACTAATCCTAATTCAACTAGGATTCTTGAAATTCGTCATTTTTAGTGTAGCCTCCAAAACTATCCATAACTTCTTCAATACTTGTCGGCATTGTGTGTTTCTTGGCTCGTTGGAAAGCTATTTCGATAAGCTTTCAAATAATACCAATCTCACATCAATTCGACGTCGTTTGACACTTCAAAATAAGCCAAACATAAGGGTAACGGGGTTGAAAGTTGAAGACTCCGCTACCCTTCGATTAGAGATTTTTCGGCAATGAACTTTAGATTTTCTTCTCTTCTTCCACTTCTTTTTCTTCCCACTTCTTCTAGTCTTCTTTCTCGGATTTTGCACTACATCATTTTTTATCTCCCATGCCATTAAGTGATATTTTTGCCTTCTACCAATATCTCCCTAAAGGGAATCTTAAACCTTACCCTTTTTCAACCTCACCCCTGAGCCAAGTCTTTGAATAGGGACATGTAATATATTGGAAGCAGTTTTTCCTAGACACGTGACATGGGTGCCAAGCGTCAAGGTGTCGATATTTGGCATACCATTTTCTAAAGATTGCAATGCGAAAAATAAAATAAAAATTAAAAAAGAATGCATATAAAAATACTTGAAGGGGCATCTTAGAGCCCAATTGAGATATGTAATGAAAAGATACATAATGGATGACATGAACCTAATTAAAAGTATACTATATTATACAAATTGTTTTCCAGGACCCAAGCTTTTTATTTTGTAAGTTACTAAACTTTTCACAATTTTTTTTTTTATAAAATGACGATTCACTTTATCATGTCAATACATGGAGCATTTTTATGATATTATGTGGTATTTTCATACATGTCTAGAAGTAACGTCCTGTGTTGAGGAGTGTCCAAGTGGCGGCATGACAAAAATCCCAAAAGCAGAAGTGCCTAGGTAACACTGATTGGAGTCTCTAGTGGATGAGACTCAGATGGAGGCTGCCGGAGGTTCGGAGGTGCTGGAGCAGATCGATGACCGTCGTCTCACCGATTTTGACGGTCCAGATGCCTCAACCGCTTCTTGCCAGATCAACAGATCCTTTTTGAAATTTGAATATGGGAAGGAGGATGTGACGTCTTCTTATTGGCTTGGGCTCTTAAATCGGGAGGACCAATGCTTTTGGAGTGGACACATGGCCATCTTCAGCCAGGTGAAAGGATCTCTGTGTCTTTGTGTCTTGGGCATCTGATGCAGATGTGAGTTCAAAACCTCTGGTTTCAACCTACGGTGGCCCTGAGGCAGTTTCGGTTCCATCTCCTGGGGGTTTGACACGTGGAAAGGAGCACCTGTAGGTCTTGTTGGTGTCTTGTGGTATGGTTGTCCCGCCACGGTTTGCTATTGTGGTTTGGGGAGTTGTGCTAGAGGAATGAAGAGATGGTGACAAGTGGCCTTTGCTGGAGGGATGGCTCACATGTTACTTGGTTTGTACGGTGTGGGGATGCAGGGTTGGTGTACATGGGTTTTGTGGATGGGTCGGATTTGCCATCATGTTCGGTCATTTTGCTATGGGCTGCGGGTCCCTGAGAGCCCTGTTTGGACCAGCGGATCCATGAGAACTTGGACCGTCTACTACCGGTTAATTTGGGAAGTTGGACCGGTTCTTCTTTTACTTTCTCTTTGCCCCGTTTCTTTACTCAGTGTCCAAAGTGCTTTCCCTTCGATTCGACCTCGCTGGCTTCTTCCTCGGGGCTATGGTGTTTGACCCCTTCCCTCGATCTGGATCTTGTCGAACTTGGGCTCTTCCTCGGAGGAGGTTCGCCCCTTTAGATCCATGCGTCGGGATGATTCAGGGGCTTGGGTTTCGTGCTCTTTCAGATCGCGTTGTGAATCTGAATCTGCAATTTCCTCTTCTTCCGGGTCTGGTGGCAATTCCGACAGAACTAGTGACTCTAATGTAGTGGATAGGCCCATTAGCTTTGGTCAGGAACTCGGGATGTCTTTCCATGGCTTGGACGACGCACTCAGGGAAGCCTTTAATTATATCATCTGCAGTTGGGTTGCCCCTGCTGGGAAGAAGAAGCGATCAAAATTGTCGGAACTTGTGAGGCTGCATTGGGAGGGCTCTCTTTTTGTCGATAGGGCGGGCTCTCTTTTTGTTTTCCTTATGAAGTTTTTCTCTTGGAATGTGAGGGGCATATGTGACCCTAAAAACGGGCGGGTGTTAAAAGGGTAATTGCTATGCATAATCCGATGATTGTTATGTTACAGGAAACTAAGTGGGGAAGTTGTGATCATGAAAAGGTTGCTTCTGTGCTGGGAGGAAATTGATGGGGCTGGATTGGGGTCGATTTGGTGGGGGTTTCTGGTGGCATCTTGGTTGCTTTGAACTCACTTATCTTCAACAAAATTGATGAGGAAGTGGGGATTTTCTCTGCCTCAGTGGTGCTCAGCAAGGATCAAAATCTCGGTTTTTCGATACGTATCGTCTATCCCCAAAACCGATACGTCGGTTCCGGACGATACTTTCCGGTCCCCCCCAAAAAAAAAACAAAAAAAAACATCAAAACCGATAATTTGAAATTATCGAACGATACATTGAACGATACAGACGATACATTGAACGATATGAACAATAATTTGACTGTTTTTTTAAGGGGGCGATAAAAACCCATTTTACCGTATCGTTATGGTCCAAAACCGAGATGTATCGGTATCGGACGATATTTTGATCCATGGTGCTTAGGAACAGAGACAATGGTAATGTTTGATGTTTTTGGGCATTTACGAGCCTTCCGAGGACTGTTGTTGCGCCGAGTTTTGGTTCGAATTGGTTGCTGTGGCGGCTCGGTGGAATCTGCCGACTTGTTTTGCGGGTGACTTCAATGCTATTAGATGGTTGTGCGAGAAAAAAGGGTTCCCCGTAGATGTGGCAGCCATGCGGGATTTCAACTATTTCATCCAAAATTGGGGCTGGCCCGCTTTCAGGTGCCCTCTTTACATGGTAAAGTCTTTAGGTTGTTCCCTCCTTGAGCAAGTTGGATCGGTTTCTTGTTTCGCCGGATTGGCTAGACCTCTTCCCTGCTACACTTCTGCTTGGTCTAGCCAGGGCTGTTTCCGATCATCGTCTACTTCTGGTTCGGTGTGAGTTCCGAGGAAATGGTCTCTCTCCCTTCCAGTTTGAGAATATGTGGCTACTCGACGTTGGCTTTTGCACCTCTGCTCCGCTATGGTGGAAGGAATTTCACACATCTGGGACCGTCGCCTTAAGATTCTTATCCACCTTAAAGCATCTCAAAAGTCACATCAAGGAGTGGAACAAGGATGTTTATGGCCTGGTCCACGCTTCTAAGGAGATGTTACTTGCACGTCTGAAGGAGTTAGATGAGTTGGAGGAAATCCGAGACCTCACGGCTTTAGAACGCGAGGAGTGGCTCTCGAAAAAGATGGAATTCAACGATAAATGCCTAACTGAGGAGGTCTACTGGAAACAAAAGTCGAAGGTTCAATGGCTTAAGGAGGGGGATAATAACACCAAGTATTTTCATGCGGTTGCTAACGCTCGGGGGCAAAGCAAACTTTTTGGGGCAGATTTCCGTCGATGGCTGCATTTTCTCGGATCCAGACCAAATCAAGAATCAAGTTGTGTCCTAGTATAGGCAATTGTACACTGATGAGGGGTGGTCTCAACCAGAGTTGGATGGGGTCCCGTTTCGATTTCTCTTCTGAGGATAAAGACGCTGTGGAAATGCAGTTCCTGGAGGATGAGGTCTGGCGGGTCATCATGAGCAGTGGCAAAAATAAAGCGTTGGGTCCCGATGGTTTCATGATGGAATTTTATCGATGTTTCTGGCAACTTGGGAAGGAGGATCTCATGGCTGTGCTTCGGGAGGGTAGCTTCATCGGTCGTAGTTTGAACTCCACTTTTATTTCACTAATCCTGAAGAAAGAAGGTGCGGTGGAGCTTAAAGATTTGTGTCCCATCTGCCTGCTTAACTGTTTGTATAAGATTGTTTCAAAGGTGCTAGCTAGTCGGATTAAGCCGATCATGAGCAAAGTTATTTCCCTTATTTAAGGGGTTTTGTGAAGGGAAGACAGCTTGTGGGTACGGCTGCTGTAGCTCGCGAGGTGGTGCATTTGACTCATCGAAGTTGTAGCCTTGCTGCCCTTTGGAAGGTAGATATGGAGAAGGCCTATGATTGAGTGAGTTGGGGGTGCCTTGACTACATGCTGGGCAGACCTGGGTTCGGGGAAAGGTGGATAGGTTGGATGCATGCGTGTTACTCGTCTGCCTAGTTCTCGGTTATCTTCAACGGGTTTCCAGAGGTATTTTAAACGTTCTAGAGGGGTCAGACAGGGAGATCCCCTATCCCCTTTCTTATTCAACTTGGTGGGGGAAGCTTTGGATGATATTCTCTCTCGAGCGCGACAACTCGGCTTTATTTCAAGCATTCCCGTGAGATCTTTGGGCACTCGTTTTATGCATCTTCAATATGCAGATGACACGATCTTGTTCTGTAAGGGAGATGTGAGGAGTTTAGAGCCTTAGCACGGTGCTTTCTATTTACAAGGCGGTTTCGGGTCAACGGGTTAATCTTCACAAGTCGACGGTTTCTGGCATCGGGGTTGACGACCAGATTATGATCGGTCTTGCGGAGGTGGCGGATAGTGACATTGTGCCTCTTCCCATTTCTTATTTAGGGCTCTCACTCAGGACCGGTCAGCCTTTAGCTTCGGCATGGGATCCCGTGGTTCAGAGGTTCGACGAACGATTGGCCTCATGGAAGGGTAAGTTGCTTAGCAGCGGTGGTTGACTCCAGTGTTGTCAAGGCGACGCCATGGCGCTATGGTGCCGTGGCTCGCCATATATGGTCTAATGGTGAGGGGTTAGCAAATGGCGACTACCAGGCGCCATACCGCCATGGCACCATACCGCCGTGGCGCCGCCATATTCACCATATTAAAAATATTTAATTGTTTTTTTTTTTTTGAGAAATAACTTTATACGTTATAATACTTTTAATTATAACTTTATAATAACTTTATAAGTTATTATATTATAATACTTAAGAGGCATTGACATTTTATTTTTGGAGGACGAGATAGCTGAAGGAAGAAAGAAGAAAGAAAGAAGAAAAAGAAGAAGAAGAAAGACGAAGACTGGTAAGCCCTAAAATCTGTTTTCTTTTTTTTTTGCCTTAAAATTTGCCCTGAAATTTGTGTTTTTTTTTCCCTACTTTATTACCCACAGATGCCCTAAAATTAGCCCTGAAATCTGTTTTTTTTTTTTTGCCACAACTTCCTTATAATATATATAAGTGTTAGAAATCTGATTTTTATATTTTTTTCCACTTTCTATTAGCCACAGGTGCCGTATATATATATATATATATATATATATATATATATATATATATATATATATATATAGTGTTAAAAAAAACAGATTTTAAGTCACAGGTGCCTTAAAATCTGATTTTTTTATTTTTTTCCACTTTCTATTAGCCACAGGTGCCGTATATATCGTGCAAGGTACTTGTCTCTCTCTCACCATCATCACTGCTGCTACCACCGCTGCCATCACCATGGCTATCGTCATCATTTCTTTTTGATTTAGTGTTTTATAAAGAAAAAATTATATTATATTTTTTCATATTTGCATCCTTTATATATCAACGAGCTATAGTTTTTTTCTACTAACGTACAATTAAATGGAAAAAGTTAATCTGTTCTCAAGGACTAGGTAACTTACCTAGAGCCATGCTAGCTGCCTGCCACATGGCACCTGATTACATGATCGATGCCATGTGGAGTGGCTTGATGATCAAGATCATTGAAAAAAAATACTAAAACTACAGTCAATGGAGACAGCTGCGCAAAAAATGAACGGTGAAATAAAATATTGTTCCACAGACCACGCAGTTATATATAGTCGTTCTAGGATTTTTTTTTTCCAATGGTCCTGATCATTGGCCCACTCTTTCACATGGCATCATGTAATCAGGTGCCACATGGCAGCCAACTAGCATGGGTCTAGGTAAGTTACCTAGTCCTTGAGAGCAGGCTACCTTTGTCATTAACTAAAGTACATGTATCAAATTGGTCGATATAAAATTAATCGCATCTTTATATAGAAATCACATGTATCTCTCAAAAGATACATTTTCTATAATACGTTCAAGGGGGTGATTCTCCTTGATCCTAGGCTGAAGATAAAACCCTCTCAATTTTAATCCATATGGTGCTAGTGGCACTGTTTTACCGATCCAAGTTGTCCAAGTACAAAGACATCTTATGACCTATTTGCAGCCCAAAAAATATCCATTGGAGGATCCGTTCCATCGAGTCCAACCACTTCAATATGAACCATCAGTTAGATATGAACAATGGTTCATTTTAAGCTTTCCAGATTGAATGGTTTGAACACTCTGATTAATGTTTTTATTTGGCCGGATGATCTTCATATGATGTTCAGCCACTTGTACCATTCGGATCGCCAAAAATGTAAGCCATGCGAACCAAAAAATGGGATGGTGTGTGCTCTATCTCGCACCTATGAATTTATCTATATCCCCATTCTGCTCTAAAAGCTTCACATCCTTGACCACTCTCTTTATGAAGTTGAGCCTTCTCAAATTGGCCATCCTATTGATGAACACCTTATTCCTGCCCCTCATTTCGTTCATAGTGTTCTAGATGTTTTTCAACATCTCCTCTCTATTATATGTATATGTATATTGAATGTGAAATTATGATATTGGTATGATATTAGTATTAGGTGCACGGGCCGTGCACCTAAAGCAGTTCACTGGTCGATCTCAACCCACTAAACTGGCAGAGTGAGATTGACCCACTCGGCCACTCGCTGTTTCGACTGTGCATATTATACAAATTCTTCTATTCATCTGATCAATTGATTCACAAAGTTGATGACTATCCAAATTTCCAATGTCTGGTGTTGTGTGTCATCTTTAATGCATGTGTTATCTACATGGCATATTTATAATCACCAGAGTTAGAGTCTATATCTGATACATCATGTAATATGCTTTTTACGATATATGTGGTGCATTAGAAGTGAAAATTTCTAATGTAAATACATCTTTTTCTACATGGCATTTGAATAATAGGTACTAGACATACTAGTGGGTTGCACTGAGAGTCTTTTTCTTGTTTTTTTATTTGATCAATTACATGTAGCTTAGCCCTTTAAGCAAGTCTCTGTGTTTCACTTAACCCTTTAAGCAAGTCTTGTGAACTTAGGGTTTGTTCCTACACGAGGGTCGTCTTGCAGCCATCTTGGTTTTTTGCCTTTTCTTATAATTTTCTTTGGTTCTATCTTTCCTGTTTTCTTCCATGGCTGCGGCAGCATGCAATGTCCTATATTCTCCACTTGCTCTATTATACAAGAGATGACCTCAGCAACGTTGGGGTAAATTGGTGAATTGGTAAACCCGAAGCTTTGATTCCAAGTAAAATTTTCTTACTCTTTTGATGCAGATGTTGGAGGAAACAGCTTATTATTGCAAAGGATGCTAGACGAGTTGACATACTTTGTTATCGCGTTTCTCTCGCTCATAAGATTCTCAGTGGAACTGAGAAATACCAAGAGCTGCACGAGATTGTGGGTTCTGCCGTTAAACAGTTGGAGGCTGAAATTGGGCCTTTGGATGGCTTACCTGTAAAGATGGCACGAGGCATTGTCAATAGACTCTCTTGTGGTGCAGAAATTCAGAAGTCATGTGCTTCTGCAGTGGTGTTAGTAGACTCTATGCTCTCTAGTGTCTCACAACTGCCAATAGATGGTAAGATAAGTGTTTATGCATCTCTTGAGACCTGTAGTTGGTATAAGGTTTAATACACCCTATGAACTGTGAATTGGTTCGCTCTGAACCAATTCGCTTTACGATTCAGTCCGATACGGACGTATGGGATGAACTGGGCTAATTGGTGTTAGTTTATGAAAAATACTTTCAAAAATAACTAAGAGGCAGGGAAGAATCAAACCCACGACCTCTAACCACTTAAATTCAAAGTTCACACTTCCCTAACCAACTAAGCTGACTGCATTTTTGGTATAAAATATTAACGTTATATTCTACTTATTGCTAGGTTACCAAAAAGAAAATGTTAAATAAATAAAATCTCATCCTACCCCTAGCGAATTGGGTTCGCATGAGAGTAGCAAATTGTGATTACGAACATGAAAATGAATTTCGCGAATTGCGAATTAAGTAACATAGCTTTTAATGGCGAATGGAGGGTTATGGGTTGAAAGTATTGAGTTCAAATCTTGGGTGGCAATTTAGCTCATGTTTGTGCAGCTCTTTTTCTGATGTATTCAAGGAGGTTCTTCTGGAATTTCAAGGATGATCTAAGGATCTGCCAGATGCCAATATCTCTTTCTCCAATGTAGTGAAGGAGGTATCTTTAGGGATACCAAGGATGATCCAAGGAAGTGCCGTAGGTACTTTCAGCAATCCTTTGTGATAATAACAACAATTATGGTTAGAAACAAACAAATTGTCAACATACCAACTAGCTTGATTTCAGATGAGTGACGTGTAGAGAAGGCCAGCATTCTTCCGGTTAAAAAATTGAAGAAAATTTTCTTGAGATCCATTAGAAGAGAATCAATAAGTAAATGAGGTAGCGGCATCATCATATCCATTTCTGACGTCATTACATATAAGGAAATGATTAGAGAGTAGATTAAGAGAAAAATGCAACGAGGGTTAAAAAAAAAACTAGTCTGCCATCCAATTAAATCGACATTGGATTATTTTGTTGAGATTGTGATCAACCTCTCTGATGAAGATTTGAAGTTGATGTGAAGCGCTTCCAACATACTTTGATCAATTAGTTTTTGTGTCTCTGGGTTCATTAGCTGCTCGCCCTAGTATAGAGTGCGCCAACTAGAGACTCAAAGGTGATGTTACGATTTCTATCATTGATTAAACCATTATCTCTTATGTTTTCCCTCATTGAGGATATTATATCCATTTGGTTTTTAGATCGGAAGGAGTCGGAGATCATGGTGGCACTTAGGACCTGCACTTCTCACAAGATACAAATATATTAAACATAGATACTAATAATCTTCCCCTCAAATACCCTTCAAATATTATGATACTAATAAACTTCCCCAAGACCGCTAAATCTTAAGCCAACCAATTCGCTGGCAGTAAGTCATGTGGTTACTGATTTTTTTAAAAGAAAAACAACAAAAGAAAAAAGGAAAAAAAAAAATCAACCATAAATTACAGGAAGAACCTTTCGGAATCAAAATTGATAAAAGCATCAAATTTATGGCAGAACTTCAAGAGAATTCGGAGGAGAGCTACTGTTTGTATTGAAATTAGTAAATCAATGAAATTAGTGCCACTTGAATTGAGATTCCATGCAATGGAACAATACCTGAATCATTGTCGGTTTTGAAAATGTTGAACTGGTCTCTCTTTTCGACAACTGGGAGCCAACCAGACAGATCCCCAGGACCATCGTATTCTTCAGCGACATCATCGTTGCTAGAAAACCACAACATACGGTGGTCCTGGGGATATTGTCCGGTTGGCTCGCAGTTGTCGAGCTGAGAGATCCGCTCAACATTTTCACTACCAACAATGATTTAGGTATTGTTCCATTGCATGGTATCTCAATTAATGTGGCACTAATTTCATTGATTTAGTGTGCAAATGGTAGCTCCCTGTTGTTGATAATTCATCATCAACAATAACCACATGACTTACAACATCAATTTTTGACTCTGTTAGGTTTCCCGTCATTTGTTGTTGAATTTTTTTTTTCTTTTGTTGTTGAATTAAAATAGTTTTTCTTTAAAAAAATCGGTAACCACATGACTTACTGCCATCGAATTGGTTGGCTTAAGATTAGCTATGTTAGGGAAGTTTATTAGTATCATAATATTTGAAGGCTATTTTAGGGGAAGTTTATTAGTATATTGATATCTTGTGAGAAGTGCAAGTCCTAAGTGCCACCATGAGCTACGACTCCATCCGTATAAAAACCAAATGGATAATATGTCCTCAATTGAGGGAAAACATAAGAGAAAATGGTTTAATCACTGATATAAAATCGTAATATCACGTTTGAGTCTCTAGTTGATGTGCTCTATACCAGAGCGAGCAGCAAATGGCCCCAGAAACGTAAAAACTTATTGATCAAAGCATATTGAAAATGCTTTACCTCAACTTCAAATCTTCATCAGAGAGGTTGATCACAATCTCACCAAAATATTTCAATGCTGATTTAATTGGATGACGACTATTTTTTTAAAAAAATCCTTGTTGCATTTTTCTCTTAATCTATTATCTAATCATTTCCTTGTTTGTTGACGTTAGAAATGGATATGATGATGCCGCTACATCATTTGGTTGTTGATTCTCTTCCAATGGATCTCAAGAAAATTTTCTTCGCTTTGTTAACCACAAGAATGCCAGCATTCTTTACACGCTGCTCATCTTAAATCAAGCTAGTTGGTATGTTGACAGTCTGTTTCTAGCCATAATTGTTTTTCTTATTACAAAAGATTGCTGCAAGTATCGACGACAGTTCCTTGGAATTCCTGAAGAACGTCCTTCAGTGCATCAGAGAAAGAGATATTGGCATCTGACACTGCCTTGGATCATCCTTGAAATTCCTGAAGAACCTCCTCGAATACATTAGAGAAGGAGCATAAACATGGATTGAGCTAAATCGCCACCCAAGATTAGAACTCATACTTTTGGCCCACAACCCTCCATTTTCCATTAAAGCAGTACCTTTAGAAAAATTTTGTGAGAGCCTTCCAACGGCACTCCCTGGTTGACTGTTTTTGGTATTTCTCTTGAAAAATGGAGTGCCTAAAATACCTCTAAAAGGCCATTTTTCCTACATCATATATTGCTTGGGTACCTCTATTTGCGCCTGCAGGTTTAATGAAAGCGATTACATCTGGGGTCCACTGAAACCATGAACTGCTTGGAATCGGAATATGGAGATCATTTTTCATCCCAATCTTCCACACAATGGTTCTTGAAACCATGATATTACCATCAAACGGTCAGTTTTTATTCCACATGGCACAAATCTAAAAAAAACAGCCTTAAAATCATGTTTGGGCATGATGTGTGCCATGTGATGTTTAGGGTCCCTTGTTTGGGGTCTGTGCCACGTTGAATCAACAACTGACCGTCTGACGCTTATGGTCTCAAGAATCATCCTGTGGAAGATTGGGGTGGACAATAATCTCTATCATCTGATTCCGAGCAGTCAATGGGTTTTAGTGGCTTTCGGAAGTAGGCACTTTTTAGTATGCCTATAGGCGCAAACAGAGGTACCCATATTGGTTTTGGAGTAAAAATAATTGTCTAGGGGTGTTTTAGGTATCACCGACATGATTCAACCATCGTGCAGCTGGAAAGCTCTCAGTGAGGGCTTTTCGTTGGTATCATTTTTCCAGCTGACAGAGACCATATGTCGGGAGACCTTTTGTAAATTTTCAAGTTTCACAACCCATCAAAATATATTTGGGCAGTCTGAGATGTACGAAAACAGCTCACTTATCTTTGAGCAGCACCTTATACTCTTAGAGTCAACTGTCTTCTAACCCAGGGACTTTGACAGTTTTCCTTCCATAATCTTTAGCGGGTTGAATATGTTTTGTAAATATGCAGAAGCCAGTTTGTTCTCTCCTGCCATTATCGGGTTCGAAGAGGTGTCTCCAACATCCATTACAGTGGTCTTGGGTTCTGAAGATGTAGGATTGCCTGAAGAGCTAGTTGGTTACAAATTGTGGTACAAGAGTGCCGACATTACTGACTATCCCAAAGAGCCCACCTGTACTTTGTTCAGACCCAAAAGAAAATTCTTATTGTCGGATCTCGTTCCAGCTAAAGACTACTTGTTCAAAGTTATTTCCTTCAGCAAAACAAGAGAGTTGGGAAGGTGTGAGGCCAAATTTTCTACGAGCGGTGTTACCAAAGGTAATGTTACAAAGGGCGTAGCAGTAGAGAGTACTTCAATGGACCCTCATTCTAATCCTTCTTCGGAGGGAGATGAATCTCATAATAATACTACATATGAGAACCAGAATAGCTCACCGGACAGTTACATTGGTTCTTGTGTTAAACTCGAGATACCCGACTTGGGAAAATTATCCGATTACGCTCGCAAAGAAACTATATGTCGCAGAATTGAAGCTTCGGAAAACAAAGAGATGCCCAGAGGTTTGGTTGCAGCTGTAGGCAAGGAACTCATAAAATGTGAGATGGGATCTGCACCACCAGATTCTAGTGATCAAACCGAATCTCAGAAAGATTCCACAGATGAAAACCAGGCCACTAATATACCTCAGTCTGAGAACAAGCACAATTCCGAGGAAGTGCAGTTGCTTGAGGAGGTGAGCATTGATAATGAATTGAACGGGCCTAGTAGAAACAGCGATATGGACGTTATAGTACCTTTCGAGCCGTCTGATTCTGTACTGCCAGTCACTCCATGCAAGATGGAAATTGGAAAGGAAGGTTCTGGAAGAAGTGGTAGAACCAAAAGCGGCACAGGAGAGCCTGTGGAGGAGCCGCATGCCGGAAGTTCTTCAAAAAAGAGGACTGCAGGGAGATGTGAGGAGATGCGTAAGGAAGATGAAAGTTTGGAGAGGGACTACGAGTATTGTGTGAAGGTGATCAGATGGTTAGAATGCCAAGGCCATATGGAGAAGAACTTTAGAGTCAAGTTTCTGACTTGGTTCAGCTTACGGGCAACCACTCAAGAGAGGAGGATAGTGAGCGTTTATGTTGACACGCTTATTGATGACCCAGCGAGCCTCGCCGGGCAGCTTGTTGATACTTTCTCGGAAAACATATGCAGGAAAAAACCACAGACAATGCCAAGTGGATTTTGCATGAGGCTTTGGCATTGAGATTATATGATTGGACGGAGCATGTTTTGGAAATATTTTCGGTGCAAGTTGATCATTCGTCATTGACGTTACATTCATCGATGGGGCATTGGTAGCTGGGTCAAGGTGCAATCAGCAGTTATTCCCCCATTTATTTAAACTAATTTTATTTGGCTCTTTTTTGGAAACTCAGGTGTACCTTTTCCATATTTAAAATTAGACTCATTTCATTTGGCTCACTTTTGGTAACTCAGTTGTACCTTCTACCTTGTGTTAGTTGATACTATTTAGATATGGGGTTCCCAATGTGTTTTATCTTTGAACCTCTGAAAGTTTCTCCTTTACTACTGCTGGAGTTTGGCTGAATCAACTTTGGCTTAGCAAGAATGGTTTGAAGTATGAACTGACACTACAGCCAAATTCCGTGTGCCATTGCATGAGAGTTATGATCCCGTAGTACACCAAGATATATATATATATATATATATATATATATATATATATCTTTTGATGAGTTGTTTAGGCCAGAACAAATGGTATCAGAGGTAGCACTATGTTTCACGCTTGAATCCCGGGAGGAACAAGCTTGGGGGATGCTATGGTACTGGTACAGATTACTTAGTTAAATGCACCTGCTTCCCTTTCTAGTTAGGGGATCGGTGTTCCACCTTTTAATAGTGAGTTAGCATTTATTTATTTTTTTGATAAGAAATAGTGAGTTAGTATTTTGGGATGTGCATCATGTGGAAACATCATGTCTTCAATGTGATTTGACACCCATGATCTCAAGCTTTATTCTATAGAAGATCAACACAAAAACTATCTCTAACATCTTATTCAATTCAGTCAAATGCCATTGAAAATTGGCAGGATGGGAGATATAGATGGCAGGCATCAACTTTGGATGGCATTTGATGGCTTTGAATCTAACGATGGAGATCACTTTTTATCAGTCTTTTACGCCAAAGACCACTCCACAGGGCACACATCCGAAAAAGTGAGTTCCAAGACATGTAGCACTTGTTCCACTTACCTAGTACTAATTTTCTCTATCGACCACACCTTGCTCCGCATGTAAGAAAATCTTGGCTTTGCCTATACACAGGCATTGTGGCTAGGTTGGGCTGTGTTCTGTGACAATTGGTATTCGTAGGGATGATACTAGAAAATGTTTCAAGTACTAAATTTTGATTGATTCAATCAAACTCAATGAACAAAATTTCAAATTTCAGTTTCAGTTTCAGAGGGGATCAAAACCGAAATTTTGGTCGATAATTTCAATCTCATACATTTGATGACCGAAATTTTAATTTTGGTCCCAAATTATCGTTTCAGTAGGGACCGAAACTAAAAATTTCGGCCGAAATTTTGATCCTTGATCAAATTGATGCAGCTCTCTGATACTAATTGTTAGAATTCTCTATGGATCTAGGCTCGAATCAAGCATCAAAACATTATATTGTAGTTCTTAAGGCTTTCACTGTTCTTGATCATCTTCTTTCGTCCTTTGATATCGAAGAACTTTGCATGGATGCCGAGCCTACATTACCTATCTCCTGCTCTTGATTTACCTCTAAGTTAGGTTTATAGAGGAAGAGGGAAGGGCAGATAGTCTTTTTAAGGGCCTGTTTGAATACGGGAAAAGAGAGGATTACTTAAATTTGGATGATATTTTTTCACTGCTTGGTGGCGACTTAAGGGTCGGAAAACAAAAAATAAGTTTTATCCTCATTTCTGACTTAAAGAGTTCGAGGGCACCCCTAGGCATTCAATTTGTCGAGACTTCTGAAAAATAAGAGTGGAGAAGAAAAAGATTAGGGTACAACTCTTCTCACTCGTTTATTAATAATAATAATAGTTTTTTCATGAACGAAAATCATTGACTGATTTGAATTAGACGATGGAGATTTTTTTTTTTCCAATCTTCCTCATGATAGATCTTAAGATCATGGCACTCCTATCAGATGGTCAGATTGATTCTATATGGCACACATCCCCAAAAATCAGAGGCGGAGGCACGTTATGACTTACCTAAACTTTCTAAAAATTTGTTACTAAGCTTTAGGTATCATAATTTATATTAGTGGATTCTCATCCATCCAAAATTATATTGACTACCCAAAATTATCAAAAATCTTCAAACAATCTTTTTTATGGTATTTGTTTTCATAACAAATATTTCTTCTTTGATTTTTTTAATTAAATCCCACAACTTTAACTTATTTTTAAGTTTCCCTCCATCTATTTAGAATATGTATGGTGTATATGCTTTAGTATAATTAATTTAAAAAAAAATAATTTATTGCACATAACAAGGTTTAAACCTAGAACCTAACTTTCACAAAGCACTAAGTCAACCACTAAAGCAATTCACTAGGATATGTAAAGAGATAAAAAAACTTAATACATATATAATTTTTTGGTCATTTTTGTGAATCATTTTTATAATATTGTAATTGTTTTTTAGTTTGGATGATCTTTTGGGGTATTATGACTATTTTTTGTTAAGGTTATATTATTTTCCTACAATTTTCTGCATATATATCCAAATATAGGATTTAGTTAATCCTGCGTTTTCCTAGCTAACAATGTGGTTATCCAAACAGCGAAAAATAAAGGAAAACATAAGAATCCCATGATTTCTTATGACTTAAGTATCTATGAGAAATATAAGAATATTATTTTACTTTCCTATATTTTCTTTGTTTTTATTCAAACAGGCCCTAAATAATTCTCTTTGTTAATCCATGAAGAAAAGAGAGATGAGACATATTTTTTTAGAACTCAATGCCTTGAGATGGTTGTGGTCAATGGTAAATCCAATTATTTTTGTAACATGATCAGTTAATGTGTTGAAGAAAAGTATTTCCAACAATAAATTTTGTAAGCGACAATGAATTTTGCTAAGAAGCTTAAGTCCTCTATACTGGAAATGAACTGAAATTAAGGAAAACTTACTTTAAAGGGTTTGTAATCATCTTAAATTACCCAAAACATGTTATTTTTTCACAATTATTGATATCAACATCTGTACCATTGGATGGGCCGATGACTTCCAATGATAAATGAGATCTTGAAGCATAAATGCCATCCGACTCATAAGTGATATATAAAGGATATCGGTATTTGCAACAGAATATTCGATAAGGGCAACTAGGATTATTTCTCGTCCCAATCTTCCATATAATAGATTGTGAAATCATAGCCTATCTATCAGACAATCGTTTTTCATCTCAATCATGGCCTATCTTTTATTATACAATGATAAAAGACTTGGACTGTCAAGCGTATAAATGTGGGTTCAAAATTGCAAAGCAACCACTTTTTTATATATAAAGCCAAAAGGTTATATTTATATCCCGTCCACCCCTCCCACCACCACTCGTAAGTATGAAACCACTACTGAGTAATGGCCTTTTATTTAAAATTATGCCGTGCATCGGCATTCACAATAGGTGTGGTGAATGGGCATGCCACCTAATATCAGCTCAAAAAACAATGGAGAACTATAAATGCTGGACTATTTTTTATAGACAATTTTGCAGACAGCTTATGTGACGCGATATGATTGGCTATAGTACTTGGGCCCCACTATATATGCAGCCAGTCATGTGACCCATGTCGCATTACATAACCTGCCTGCAAAATTGTCTATAAAAAATTATCCAGTGTATAATGCTCTCCTAAAACAATTAGCCCAAATGAACATTCTTTTTGTGTATAAAGAAATCTATGTGCCAATCACATGTGAACAACTCAACAACACCAGCAGAGATACAAAATCTCATCCTATTGTAAGCAAATATTTATTAGAAAACAGAGATCCACTCAAAAGCGTCACTTCATAGTAATTAATCACTAACAAAGAAAGACAAACCTAAAAAACCATCATAATTAAGATCACTACCTTGATTCTCCTTGCAGAAGACCCTCGAATAAGTATCTAAAGAAGAGAGAGAGAGAGAGAGAGAAGAGCTAATTGGCACTAGTGTTGGTGGTGGGGTTTTGGATGACAAAGGCCATGCACTGAACTTGGCTTTTGCTGTTGAAGGCCATACAGCGGATGAAGGCATTTGGGTAAGCCTTCTTGCATTCCTCCATCTCTTGAATCACTTGTGTTGAATCTGTGCACCCGAACATGGGCAGCTTCCACAGAGTCCAATATCTACCATCGTAGTAACCAGGCATTTGGCTGTTGCTCCGATATACATAACCCACCTTCCATAATAATTAAACCACTTTTTAATATAAGAAAAAAATGTATATATAAATCGGCTGATTTGGATGCCATGATCTAAAGATTTAACGTGCAAGAGACTAATCTGATATTTATTATAGGAAAAATCATAAACAGTGGACAGTTTTTTATAGATAAATTTGCAGGCAGCTTATGTGGCATGACTAGCTGCAGTGCTTGGGCCCCACTATGTGTGCAGCCAGTCACATAAAAACTGCCTGCAAAATTGTCTGTCAAAAACTGTCCACTGTATAGTGCTGTCCTTTTTCATATGGTTTATGAGTATTCAAAGACTACCATCACACCGCACTTTGTCCTCAACAAATCTGTCCTACCTTTATAATTTTCCAAAACAAAAATCCCACCGCACTTGCAGCCAATTGCATTGCACCACATTAGCCGCCTACACTTTGTCTGCATAAAACCTGTCCAGCGTGTAACAGTCTTTTTTTTTTTGACTTTTTAAGAAGCGATATTTTGGTGAAAACAAGGCCAAGCAGAAGTAGTTCTTTCAAACGAAAAGTTATTTTTTATGAGTAAAGTAATACTCTTCAATTTCAATTAATCTGTTTGTTTATTCATTATTCAATGTATAAAGTTCAGTGCTTTTTTTTTATAATTAAAATGATTGAAAACCAGCAAATGTAATGAATTTCCTCTTCTTTTTAAAAAAATAAAAGAAAATACAGGGAACCGAAGCTGTAGTTTTTATTGTGGCTTTGGAAAAGAAGAAAAAGAAAAGGATGTAATCATATAATGATGCTTACTTCATCGAATTCGAGACACGGAATCCATCCTTTGGAAATCATGTAATCGATCTCTTTGGCAATCGAATCGTCTGTGAGTGGTGGCAAGTAAGAGAGCGTCTCAAATTTCTTGTTGTTTATAGGATTCCACGTCTATATATAAACACACATCATAGAAAATAAATAGAGAGAAAGAAACGAGAAAAGAAGAGTTTTACGTAATGGTATACCTTCATGCAGTGAGTTTTGGAGCCGTTGGAAGTGGTTTTCCGGCCCCACCGAATTGACTCCTTTGCGGGAAATAGCTTTGAAGCAGGTTTAAGGCCCACATAACTGGCTCCGGCGACCGAGGTGGAGATGGTTACGGCTGACATTGTTTACTGTGAAAGAGAGAGAGAGAGAGAGAGAGAGAGAGAGAGAGAGAGAGAGAGAGAGAGAGAGAGAAGTTAAAGTAGGAAACTAGTTAGAGAAAGAGACAAACTTAGACGGCATGGGTGATGAGTGATGTTGGTTGATTGGGTTTCGGTTTTGAAGGGTGACAGAAAAAGAAACGGTGGGCACGAGGTGTCGGGGGGGGGTTTTGTTTTGAATTCAGCTTTGGTTTCATCACCCCACTCGTCACTCTCTTTACTCATTAATTTCTCCTCTTTAATAATTTCATTTAGAAATAGTTGGTAACAGAGTTACTGCCTGTCGTACACGTGTTACAATTACATACGAACATCTTTTCATCACTTCTTTAACATGTGGTAAATATTCACATATAAAATTATAAAAATAAAATAAAATAATGTGGTAAATATATTTAGGGCCCGGATAAAAACAAGAGAAAAAAACAGGGAAATTTGGAAAAGTAAAATAATATTCTTATATTTTTCAATAGATGCGTTGTAGAAAATCATGAGATTCCTTTATTTACCCTTGTTTTCCGCTGTTTGGATAACCACATTGTTAGTTGAAAAATACAGAATTAATCAAATCCTGTGTTTGAATACATATACAGGAAATTATAAGAAAATAATATATCTTAACAAAAAAAAATAGTTATAATATTATAAAAGATCATCCAAATTAAAAAAACAGCTGCAATATCATAAAAATAATCTAAAATGACCATCCACATAAATTATCCAAAAAAAATATGAGAAAAGAAATCCACATAAAATATAAAAGGCCATTGAATACTAATGTGAAAAATACACATTCACTAAACAAATCAATGTGAAAAATACATCCACGTGAATAAGAAGACATCTCTTACTAAATATAAAAAAGATGAAGAGAAAAAAATGAAAATTACATGAATCAATTTTATGTAGAAGAGATGAAAGAAAAATGAAAAGTTTATAAATCAAGAAACTTCAAGAAAATATGATAGCGGAAGCAATGTCAGGATTATGGTCGATCTTGTATCTGATACCATGTTAAAATTATAAAATTAAAAAAAAAAAAAGAAGAAGATAAATGAGAGAATGAGATATTACATTGTAAAGTGTTTTTCAATAATCTAATAAGAAAGTGTATAAATAAGATTACAAATATAACCGTTAGCGGTTACAATTGGTTTAGATAACTATAATTGGTTGGGATAACTGATTTGTAGTAGTTATCAAAGAAGATACACTCTAATATGACAAACTGTGTTGGAGAGAAGGAAGAGTGGGATAGAAAAGCGAGGGACCCTTCGGCATTTGTTCTCGAATTTTGACGGAAAACGCAAAGATGGTTTCCAACCTTCGTATGTCATTCAAACAACGAGAATCTCGGTAATTTATTTATCGCATATGAGTTTTCCCTTATTTCTCTTGAAACCAAACAAGCCCTTAGGAGGGGCCATTGCCTGGTGTGATGGTCAGGAGCTTGTGATGTAAAGCGTATAAATGCAGGTTTGAGTATAGAGAGTAGCCACTTTATGTATAAAGAGTAAGGCGTTAAATTTGGATTCCATCCACCCCTCCTTGTAAACCACCACTAGGTAATAGGGCTCTTGATGGACTAGGTTGGCTCGGACTTCTGTTAGGAATTCTACCTACACTACAAACTCTCTATCGTGATGAATGCGAAAAAATAAGAAGATGCAAAAGAACAATCATACACACACAACACAAAAGATTTACGCGGTTCACTCAATCGAGGGCTACGTCCACGGGAGTATATGTATTATTTTATGAACGCTTACAACGCTTACAACGTATACACTCTCTTCTCTCTAGTGTCAACTCAATCAAGGTCAAGCACGATCTTACATAGCAAACATGCTGTAAAAATAAGGACGCGGTCTTTCAAATAACAAAGAAGAGATCTGTCGGAATATAATAGCGATTCCGATAAAAGAACGATTTCAATCGGATCTTCAATTCCTAAGCAATTCTTCAATATTTTTTGTCTCAAAGTATTCTCACCAATTTTCTCTCTTGAAAACTTTCTCAAACAATCCTTGGAACCCCTAGAGAAACCTTCTGCTAATAGGCTCTAAACACTTTTGGAAATATGACTCACAAATCTTCTAAACTTTGCAAGTATTCAAAACACTTCCAAAAAAGCTAAAAATTCAATCCTACGGATCTGAATCTGCTCAAAATCAATCAATTGATTTCTCAAACTCAATCGATTGATTTTCTCAAACTTAATCGATTGAAATATGTGGTTGAGATTAAACCTTATTCAACAATCTCCACCCAGGCTTTATCCCCAACCACATCACCGTCCTAACAGGTATCAACATCTTCGACAAATGTTAATCAAGTTTAGGCAATGCCCAAACTTTTTCCGTGTAACCGGGTTAATCAACATTTCACTGTATTTTCTTTCGTATCGATCTTCTCAACCGATATTTTTTCATCTTCTATTATATCCCTGATAAAATGATATCGAACATCAATATGCTTTGTTCTAGCATGAGAGACCTGATTTTTGCTAGGTGAATGACACTCTGACTATTACAGAAGATATTGGTGTTCTCATCAACCTCACCAAATTCACTGACCAAACGTTTAAGCCATGAGGCTTCCTTAGCCGCTTCTGTAGCCGCTATATACTCAGCCTTTATAGTTGACAACGCAACTATCCCTTGGAGCATAGACTTTCAACTAATTGTTCTACCTGCCAAGACAAACACGTACCCTGTGATAGATCTTCTTCTATCAAGATCACCAGCATAGTCGGAATAGACGTATCCGTATAAATCCAACTCGCATTTATCTCCACTTTCAAACATCAAACCATGTTCAGCTGTACCTTTCAGATATCTCAATATCCATTTTATTGCAAGCTAATGTTCCTTACTCAGATTTGACATATACTTGTAAACCACACTCAAGGCCTGTGCTAGATCTGGACGTGTACTCACCATGACATACATCAAACTTTCAACAGAATTTGCATACGAAATATTTTTCATGTATTCCCTTTCTTCATGTGTGAACGGACTCATCTTCTTTGTGAGTTTAAAATGCTCTGCTAGAGGGGTTGATACAGGCTTGACATCACTCATTGTACTTCTCAAAGAGCTTTTGGATAAAGGTCCTTTGAGTTAGCCAAAACCTCTTCTTCTCATGATCCCTTGTGATTCCATACCTAGGATCTTATTTGCAGAACCAAGAACATTCATCTCAAACTTCTAGCTCAATGATTGCTTCAATTTGTTAGTTTCAACCTTACTTGTTGCTATTAGCATATCATATACATAGAGAATTAGGAAGATTCTCTCCATTTTACCATACTCTTTTCAATAGACAAAATAATCATATTGTCCCATGTGATATCTTATGCCCAGCATATATGAATCAAACTTCTTGTACTATTGTCTGGGTGTCTACTTGAGACCATATACGAATTTCTTCAATCTGCAAATTAGTGATTTTGACCTTTCTGCTTCAAATCCTTCTGGCTGCCTCATATAAATCTCTTCATGAAGATCTCCATGGAGGAATGCTATTTTCGCATCTATCTGTTCTAGTTCGATATCTTTCTGAACAACAATTGCCAACAATGTGCGAATCGAAGTGTGCTTTACAATCGGAGAAAATACCTTATTAAAATCGATACCTTCTTTATGAGAAAACCCCTTTGCAACTAGCTTTACTTTAAACTTCGGAAGACCCATTTATAACCGATGATTCTCTTTCCTTTAGAAAGTTTCATGAGATCTCAAGTCTCATTCTTCAAAAGTGACTATCATTCTTCTTTCATAGCTAGATGTCACTTTTCTGCATCTGTATCCATCCGAGCTTCTGGAACTGTGCTAGGTTCCGCATTCTCTGTTATAAGTACAAGTATTAAAGGAATCATATTTTTAAACTTTTCAGGACATTTTTTCGTCCTCACTGACCTTCTCAAGGTAGTCTGAACCGGTACCTGAGACTGCAAGTTTTGAGAAATTGTGTCATTATGTTCTATCTCAGAGTCTTCATTATTTTTCTCATATTGCTCATGCCTTTCAACATCAACTTGTACATGAGGTTTATCAATGATTGAGGCTTGTCTTCCGCCTTTTTCATCGGAAACTCTTCTTTATTGAAAGTAACGTCTCTTTCAACTATCACTTTATAAGATTGTGTTTCCCATAAAAGATAACCCTTAACTCCTTCGTCATAGCCAATCAAGACACACTTTTTGGATTTTGGATCCAACTTGGATCGTTCATTTCCCTGAAGTAATGCATACACCACACATCCAAACACCCTCAAATGAGAGTAACTCTTGTGTCTTCCATACCAAATCTTATTTCCAGTTTTTGAGTTCAATGTCGCTGAAGGCGACCGATTGACCAAGTAATATGTCGTGTTCACTGCCTTTGCCCAGAACCCATGACTCAAGTTGAAATGGTTCAACATATATCGCACTTTTTCTAATAGTATTCTGTTTATCCTCTCTGATATACCATTTTGCTGAGGATTTTCAGGAACTGTTAAGTGCCTAACAATCCATTGATTTTCACAGTAAGCTTTGCACTCTGATGATAAGTATTCCCCACCATTATCTGATCTGAGAACTGTCACTGCCTAAATTTGTGAAACACATCCGATTTATTTTTAATCGAATATACCCAAACTTTTCCAGAGTAGTCATCTATGAATGACACAAAGTAGTTGGCTCCACCTACTAGAGTGACTTTAGTCGGTCCCCATACTCTGAATGTATGTAATCAATTAGCCCCTTCGAAGTGTATTTTCCAGTGGAGAAACTGACTTTCTTCTTCTTTTCGAAGATACAATCTTCACAAAAATTCAATCTACAAGTTTGAATGTCAGAAATTATATTATTCTTTATGAGCTCTGTCAGCCCACATTCACTCATGTGACCAAGCCTCTTGTGTCACAAATTTGAGAGATCCTTGGAATCTATTATAACTGCAACACCACTGTCATTGATTGTGTTGCCTACTAAAGTATACAGATTCTCCACCTTTTCACCTTTCATCAAGGTCATAGCACCACGTACAACTTTTAGTATTTTGGATTCTAGGATGACTCGACATCCTATCTGATCCAATGCCTCCAACGAGATTAGATTTTTCTTCAGATTAGACACATGCCTAATCTCAGTAAGAGTGCAAACACAATCATCAAACATTTTGATTCTGATAGAACCGATACCTAGTGCTTCACAGATACTGTCATTCCCTATCAAAATCACTCCACCATTGGCTACCTTGTACTGATCAAACTAATCCCTGTATGGACACATGTGATACGATGCCCCTGAATCTAGGATATATCTATCATTAAACTAACTGGAGTTTAACAATGCACACAATAGGTTTTTCACCGGAGTCTGACTTAGCAACACTAACCTGTTGCGAAGTCCCTTCATCACCCTTATTATTATTCAATCTATGCTTGCAATATTTACGAAAATGTCCAGATTGCTTACAGAAGTAACATATAATATCATTTTTGTCACCCCTACATTTGGACCTGTTGTTTCCTCTCGTTGATTTATTATCCCCTCTAAATTTGTCCTTTTTGCGATCATGGTTCCGATCCCTTTCGCTCAAGAGAATAATCCCTTCGGAGGTTGATTCGGATTGTTTTCTCAATTTGTCGGAAATAAGTGTAGCAGTTACTTCTTCGACGGTAATAGTATCTTTACCATAAATTAATGTGGGAATAAGGTGCTCATAAGATGCAGGCAATGAGGTAAGCAAGAGAAGTGCGAGAGATCTTCTTCAAGTTTCACCTCAATGCTTAATAGTTCACTAACTATTTTATTAAACGAATTCAAGTGGTCATGAATACGCGTCCAGCCTTCATACGAAGGGTGTAGAGTTGCTTATTCATGAAGAGGCTGTTGGACAATGACTTTTTCATGTAGAAAGATTTCATCTTTTTCCACAAATTCACGTCGTCTTCTCGTGAAGAACGTTATACAGAACTTCATCGTACAAGCACAATCAGATAGTGCTTACGGCTCTCTTATCAATATAGTTCCACTCTTCATCGAACGTTTTTGCCTTCTTCCCCATCTCTTTCCCAAGTAGAGCATCATCAATGCCTTGTTGGACAAGGAAATCTGTGGCCTTGACTTGCTACAAAGCGAAGTTATTCTTCCCAAAAAATTTCTCCACTTCGAATCGTGCATTCGAGACCTTCATCGCCATGGTAGCGTAAACCTCGCCCTGATATCACTTGTTAGGATTTCTACCCATACTACGAGCTCCCTATTACGATGAATGCAGAAAAATAAGAAGATGCAAAAGAACAATCACACACAACACAAAAGATTTACGTAGTTCACCCAATCGAGGGCTACGTCCACGGGAGTATATGCACTATTTTATGAACGTTTATAATACACACACTCTCTTCTCTCTAGTGCAAACTCAATCAAGATCAAGCACGATCTTACACAGCCAACATGTTGTAAAAACAAGGACGCGGTCCTTCAAATTATAGAGAAGAGATCTGCCGGAATATAATAACGATTCCGACACAAGAACGACTTCAATCGGATCTTCAGTCTCTAAGCAATTCTTCAATACTTTTTCTCTCAAAGTATTCTTACCAGTTTTCTCTCTTGAAAACTTTCTCAAACAATCCTTGGAACCCTTACAGAAACCTTCTGCTAATAGGTTTCAAACACTTTTGGAAACATGACTCACAAATCTTTTAAACTTTGCAAGTATTCAAAACACTTTCAAAAGAGCCAAAAATTCAAACTTGCGGATCTGGATTCGCCCAGAATCAATCGATTGATTTCTCAAACTCAATCTATTGATTTTCCCAAACTTGATCGATTGAATTATGTGGTTGGGATTAAACCTTATTCAACAACATCAGCTTCGACCTGCTCGAAAATAACAAACTTTTTGGATGTGTAAGCCCAGCCCAAGACCCAACTGAGCTAAGTATGATCTGGCTCGGGTTAAATCGGGTCAGGCTTGGACTAGGTACCCCAACGTTTGGCTCAATCTAGACCCGATTTTTATATTTTTTTTTATAAAATTATTATAATTATATATTTATAATATGTTTAAATTAAAGGACATAAAATATCCTGAGATTAAACCATTGAATGATTTAATCTTTGGGGTCTTTTAGTCAAATGCTACAAAAGTTACTATAGAAACCTATGATTAATAGCGATTTCTCATCTCAACAATAAATTGTCTAAGAGCCTTTAATTTACACAGAAAATTAATTTTAAAAATTTTTGGCAAAAATAAAGATTAAAAGGCTTGAACCCAGAAATGGCCTGGCCTGCTAGGGTTGGGCTTGGGCTGAGTACTTCTAGGTCAGGATTAGAATCGGGCTGTTAAAAAACATCCTAGATCAAGCGAGATTTAACCCTAACCCGGCCCATTAATAGACTTACTATCTAATGACTTTTTTTTTAACATGTTATACAAAGCACCAATCATTTAGATTAGATGCAGCCCAAAGATTGTGTTATTTAAACAGTTTCTACTAATTTGATTAAAGAGGCTTAAATATGAGAGCCTTCAAATAAACAACTAAATATTACATGAGATTTAACCAAAGGGATAATGGCTCTAACCGACATTTAAACACCATTTGAACTTATACCATTAAAGTTAGATTTTGCACGCACCCGAACTGCTAGTTGGACCTGCACGCACCCAACTTTAACCTGACCTAGACTTGACATAATGTATTTGCAGGTTTGGACCCGACTTGTTAACCACTTTTGGACCTGATCTGGACATGTTAAAAAATTCAACATACAATTTATTGCAAACAGGTAAGAAGTCGGGTTTGGGGCTAACTTGAACTCGACCAGTTAATGTAAAAGGTCGAGATTTTTCACCCGACCTGCAGCGACAGGTCGAGTTTCTTTAAAATTTAGTCAATTTGTAAAAGAATTTTATGGAAAATTTTCCTTTTTCCTCTCATCTCCATGATTTTTTGTCATCTCTATTCCAATCCGCCTTAACCAACTCTTCTACCAATTCCACAAACTCTCATTCGCCCTCCTCTATTAGATTAAACATTCCAAAATCCTCAAAACTAGATCGCACACTATTCACCCCTTTCTATCATCCCGAACCCACCCGTATCTAGGACATCTAACTCCCCCAACCCCTCATTACCCTTCCATACCTGTCAAAAAGTTGCCTCGCCCACAACGAATCTTCCTCTTTGCATACTCTCCATAGCATTTCCCCGATAAGAATTCAAGTTCTCAATCGAGTGAATCCCAAGCCTCCTAATTGATCACGTGAATGCTTTCTTTAGACTTTCCGTTGGCCCACAGAATATTTCATGGGATTTTCTCAAGTCTCTTCACCACCATTTTTTGGAGACTCAACCAACGTAAAGTAGACCGAGAGATTGGAGAGTGTCGACTTAGTCAAGTTAATCTTCCCCTTTCGACAATAAGGCCCCTTTCCACCTGGTTAGTTTTCTATCAGACGCTCAACAATTGGGTCTCACATTGACACCGGAGTTTTGCCAAGGCCTAGTGGAACTCTTAGATAAATAGTTAGAAGAAAAATACATCCACACCCCATCGCACTAGCTAACCTCTTCCTCTTCCTCTTCCACTTCCTCTTCCTCAACCCCGAAAATTGTAGTTTTCCCTATTTTAATTTTTGGCCCTACACACTTCATAGCAACGTGCAATTGCCTTAACATTCCTAACCTTCGTCTCTTATGCTTCGCAGAGAATTAAGAAGTCATCAGCATATTACAGATGCGTTCCCGTATGACTTTATCGGCCCACCTCGAACCTAAATAGGCCTTGCTACGCTTCCAATATTCAGCATATTTATAATGCCTTATCTACAATATCAAAAATAAGCGGGAACATGGGATACCCTAGCCTCACCCCTCTAGAGCTCCCAAAAAATCCTTTCGGGCCATTGATGGTGACTGAGAATCTCGTCATGGATATAGAAATCCTGATCCACATCCTCCATTCTCAAAGCCCATCCTTTCTAACATATAATTCAGATATTTCCATTTTTTTTATTCGTAAGTTGAGCTCAAACTTGCGACCTGGATTCCATTGTGCTACAGGAGCAAGCCCTGGAATTTTCAATGTACCCTATCATATGCTTTTCGATATCTAATTTACATATTACCCTAAGCACACCCAGTTTATGACCGGAATCAAAACATTTATGCTCCACCACCACCCACCCATAATTTGTCTACCATTGATGAATGTGGTTTGGTTTCGAGAAATAAATTTTCCTGTAAGGGGTCTCCACCTATTCGTTAACACCATTGCAATGATCTTGTAGTCACTCCCCAACAATCTAATTGGCCTGTAGTTTTCATTCCTTTTCGTTCTCAGTCACTTTGGGATGATAATAAGGAATGTACTATTTATACCTTTCCCACATTTCCATTCATGAATAGTTCATCAAGAATCTCCATAATTTATACCTTCATTAAACCCCAAAAATGTTTATAAAACTGCATTGTGAAGCCATTTGAGGGAGGGGCTCAATCCCTGTTGGATTCAAATATTGCTTTTGGTATCTCTTTGACCTGGAAAGCCCTCTCAACCTGCGCACTCTCTTCATCTATGATATGCTAGAATTCAATGTCGCCTAACAGAGGACACCTCCATCCACCATCTCAGTATAACTTTATAAAATGTAATCATCTTGCTTCCAATTTCATCCTGTTCATCTAGCTGTTTGATTGTATTTCCGAGCATTTTCCATGGCAAGAAAAGAAATTGATATTTTCATCCCCTTCATTCAGCCATCGAATCTTAACATTTGCCTCCATAAGATTTCTTTGTCTTTTATTTTCAAATTGTACTCCTCAAATAGGGTTTTCCTCCTCTTCCTTTCAATAATTTTTTTGGTTTTGACAACCTGCGTGCCGGGTCTTTTAGAGCACCCGACTAATCCCAAGGGAACATGAGCACCCCAAGACATCCCAAGTTAGCACATGCCGGGTCAGCAGAGGATATAAATCCCTTCGGTAGCTTGAAGAGGTTGGGGGGGGAGGAGGGGAATGGATTCGAACTCAGGTCTCCTGCTTCCTGAGTCGGGCACTTGGCCGGCATGCCAAACCCCCTGCGGTTTTTTTATCAGTAATTTGTATTCTCCCTTCAGACTTGTAATCTAACAAACAAGACTACAAGAGAATTGCCCAACAATGTTACCTGTATGGATAGTTATAGAGAAAGTTGAATCAGATGGATCACGCAACATACCTCTCACCAAGCATGTGATGAGCTGGTTGCAAACATCAATAGATCTGGCAATGAGCATCGATACCCAACAGGTCTTGGAGAATCTCCTAAGATGGGACGTGAAGAATTAGGATCGAAGTTTTGCTCCTATAACATATTATGAAAACTAAGGAAGAAACAAAATAATGCTGAAGAACTGAAACTGCTATACTGTATGTATTAAACATAACTTACAAAGTCAAATAAGAGGCCCAGATGGAATGGAGATCATATGAGTGCACCAAAGCTACATACTACCAAGATAATTAATACTAAGAGACTCAGACTCTACTCATATAAAAAGAAAATTTTGTGAATTTCTAAGAACTTATTATATCGGGCGAAAAAAAGAGACTTAACATAAAACATAGACACAAAATAAAGAGTTTGGAAATGTTAGATTTATATTCCCAAAACTCCTTTCACCACCGAAGTGTGCGTCAAAATCGTCTCCTTTTCAATTGTTTTATATTTTGTGATTTGAAAATAAATTTTTTTTTTCATTGTAGGTAAGCTGGGATTGGTCATGTGACCTCAGGTTGCAATATTGTCAACCTTTTGCTTAGCTACAGGCCCAACCCCATCACTTTTATCTTAATCTGTTAGCATGTAATAAGTTAATCCTAGTTTGAGGAGCGTGAATTGGGTTTGGTAGAAGTCAGATCCTATCTATGACTCCAATATTACAATAATTAGTTTGACAATGTGAACAGGTGTGTGCAAAGCTCATAAAGTGGATTTGAATCAATCAAGCCTCATGTCATGGTAAGAGGGATACACAATTAAAACCGGAAAATAATAATAAATAAATAAATAACAAACTCAATCAAGTACCCAGAAACCTCGAGTACTCAAAAAACTCAAATCTAATTTATAATGCTTGGCAATCTTTTCTATGACGATGAGTATCAATCAATAAAATAAATAGAAAAGGAGCATCCCTTACGTGATTTATAATATTGGAGCCCAGACAACTCCATAGCTCGATGATGTCAATTCCTGATTAAGATCATTCAACATATTGTAAATGTGTTTTGAATGAGGATGAGACATGTCATCAACTAGAAATCTATGAACAACACCATTGATCTCTATGTAACTACAACCAGGAACTCTTGGTACTCCCCTCTCCCTCATCATCTTCCTTATGTTTACCACACCATCCCACTTACCCATAGCAGCATACATGTTTGCTAAAAGCACATATCTCCCACTATGCTTAGGCTCTAATTCAATGAGATGCCTCCCAACTCTCTCCCCCAATTCGACATGGCCATGCATCATGCACCCATTAAGCAAAGCACCCCAAATGATACCATCAGGCTTCATGGACATACTTCTGATCAATCCTTCTGCATCAGCAATTTTCCCAGCACGGCCCAAGAGATCAACGATGCAACCATAGTGCTCAATTGTAGGAGAAATACCATAAATCTTGGTCATGGTTTCAAAATAAAACAACCCTTTATCTACCAAACCTCCATGATTACAAGCGCTAAGGATCCCGATAAACGTTATAGCATTTGGTTTAGTTCCGTTTCTCTCCATCATTGAGAAAAATTCAAGTGCCAAATTGCTATCCCCATTAATGGCTAGACCCGTGATCATCGCGCTCCAAGCCATTACATCTTTACGAGGCATCTTGGTGAACACTAGTTGTGCCCTTTCTACACAACCACATTTTGCATAAAAATCTATAAGAGCAGTTCCTAACTCCAGCCCGTATTCAAAACCATTGTCATCTATGTAAGAGTGAACCCATTTTCCCTCCTCTGAAGCTCCCAAGCCTGAGCAAGCATTCAAAACACTCACCAATAAAGAGCGATTGGGTTTCTCATTGGCAAAACTTTTGAATTCGCGAAATAATTCAATTGCCTCTTTAAAATAATTATTTTGTACATATCCAGCCATCATGGCACTCCAAGAAACCTCATTTCTTTCAGGCATTCCATCAAACAACTCCCGAGCATGCTCAATGAGACCATGACTACAATACCCACTAATGAGGCTAGTCCACGAAACAATATTCCTATTCGGGTTTTCATCAAACACAAGGCGCGCAAGTTGTAGGCATCCAAACTTGGAGTATGAATTAATTAGAGAACTGATAACATAAACATCAAGATCAAACCCAAATTTCATCATCTGCCCATGAACTTGAAAGAGCGAAAATAGTCCAAGACACGCCTTCACCAAGAACGGGAATGTATGCATATTGGGCTCGACTCTGTTACACCTCATTTGGGCATAAATCAAGAGACCCTTTTCGGGTTTCGCACTTCTGGAGTAGCCTTTAATCATGGTATTCCAATTGAAGATGGTGGGTAGCTTAATTCCATTGAAGACATGGCGAGCGTGATCGAGATTCCCATTATCAGATACAACATAGAAAGCTAGAAGTCGACTCGTGATGTAAGTAAAGCGAAGTAGATCTAAGGTGATCATTTGGGCATGTATCTCTTTCAATTGTATCATGTTCGCACAACCTTCTATCAGAGAAAGAAATGGGCGACATGGCCGTTTGGTATTTTGATTTAAGGTAGGGAGATGGAGATATCGTCTAAAGAAAGGAGGCTTAGATTTGGAAAATCTATTGCTCATGTCGGGTGGGTATATTTGAAATTCAGTTGGGGTGGACGCTGTTTAGCGCTAAATATAGTTGGAGAAAAGATCCTTATAAAGAGGAAACACCTATAATGCAGAAACAACGATTTTCTATCCATAATCTGCATGTATCATCATTGATCAGAACCGTCCATTCGATCCGTCAGTTTTTGTGTAGACAAGTAACTGAAAAACATAGACAATTATATCATTAAACGTCAGATCATATGAACTCATTTTGTACCGTAAATAACGTATAGCAAATACTGAGCAATAAGAGTGGAGCTGTGGGATAGACATGGTTATCTATCTAATAACCAGATTTTGAGGTATGGCTCATCCCAAGCGTCATCTGTTGAGGACTGGATGGTCCTGATCTGGGTGTACGTAGTTATCGCTATATGTGTAAGGCATACACTGGATCTGGAGCAGGATGTGCTCGCGCTGCTGCCTAGCAAGTCTAGCACCGTCCAACCATATAGCTGTGTTGGTTGTTGTGGATGGTAATAGATTTATTTGTGCAGTAGCAATATGTTCACCTTTGTGCACAGCTATCTCAATCACTTCTCCAATTTAAATTCTCTAATGCTTCAGAGAGGAAGACGAATTCCAGCTATATCTCAATCATCCGTGTATGAAGCTCTTGAAGTCTTACTATCTTCACAAATTGGAGGCTGCAAAAGGCGAAAATGCATCTCCCAGAACTCCATACTCTTGTGCAACCAATTTTTCCAGCACTATCTGTTGATTTTTCCAGGCAAAAAATATCGGCATTCTTGAAATTTTTAAGAGATTGGCCTAATTTTAAGACGAATTCATTTTGAGGATAATATATACTAACGGCTCAATATTTCATTAGAGACAGACTCCTCTGACCACGGTTAAACAAAATGCCCCATCACCATCCACTTTCAGACAAATGTGCCACATGTTTGATCAATCCAAATAGTTCAACAGGCAACCAACGGAAACACATGCCAGAAAAAATGCCTATTAGATGAGCCTAATAACCCAATTGAGGCACTTTAATTTCAATCTTTAAAAAGATATGAAAAATCATTCATTTTAAAATGGATAGATCAGACGCTTCAGATCCTCCAACGAACTACCATCTTGACCAGTTGAATTCCTTCCTCAAATTGCTCAAAGCTAACATAACTTGCTTAAAGGTGGTCGTAGGCCATTATTTCTTCCTCAAAGGCTCAAAATGATCTAAAATAGATCAACTTTTTGTGGTTCAACAGTTCTGAGATCTGCAAAGTCTTGAAATAGTAGTGTCCAACGAGCCATATCTCAAATCTACATGATAAAAATGCCCTCCAGAGTCTTCACTTTTGGATAAATGGTGCTATAACAACTAATGCTATCTCAATGAATTTTATCAAATTTGATTCTATAAATTTCCATAATTTATATGGAGAAAACACAACATACAGGAGGTGAATCAAAGACCCAAGAAATGCACTTTCGAGGAAATTTAGGGCTAAATAGACACCATTTGATGTTGGTTGCCGCTTCTAAGCATACAATACCCATATGTACATGCTCATTAAGGTAATATACTCTACAAAGAACAAACATGAATTAAAAAGCATAGTCCATGCTGCCACAAGGTAAGTTTCATCAACATTCTCTCCCAATAAACTACACATCAGCCATTGCGTGCAGATCTGTAGTGATTTTCATCAATCGTTGAATAGATAGTTCCGGCATCGTCAAGAAACTGAATCGCGTCCCTGATCCAAAAACAGAACAAAAATATGCATGCATTAGAGAATGTTTCACACACCAGAGAGAGAGAGAGAGAGAGAGAGAGACTCACATGACCTTACTAATCGGCACGTTTAGCCGTCTCACAAGTTCCTCAATATGTATTCCTTCTTCGCGATCACTAGTGGTGCAGAAAGAAACAAAACTTATAACATTAATCAAGCATTGGCAAGATACAAAGTTTTACAATGGTAGGACAAAAGAATATATCACATCAGCGAGCAGGCCCGCTGATATATCAACATTGGATGCATATCGAATTGGGAATAACGTCATAATCACCATATAAACAACATTCAGTGGTATGGCGTTATCCTGATTATAATATAGGTACTACTACTAGCATAGCTAATAACCAGCACACAACTGATAAAAAAAATAACAAGATACAAAAAGATGAAAATGGGTAAGAAATTTTCCTCGGGTTGGGTGGACTTCAGGCGTATGGCATTAATTAGGTTGTTACATCTTTAGTTGGCTGATGCTGTTTGTCCCAAGCGAGTCACATGCCACTTGTTATTAAATAAGTTATGCACCTAAGTTTGGCTCTCAAGGGTTTCAATTAATTTTCTCAATGCCAATGCAATAAACAGTGACTGGTAAAACCCCACCTAATCATACCTCGAGGATTCACCAATCACCAGTCATTGGAACAAAAAGGATTGCGAGAGGCAAATAATTCAAAATAGATTTTTTTATCACGTTCTGTTTCTTATTGGTGATATAAAAAAATTGCTGAAAAAAAAAGTGTGTTGGGTGGGGAGGGAGGGAGGGGAAGAGGAATTGAGTAAAACAGCATATGCAAAGCAAATAGCTCAAAAAGCTCCAGCACAAGAAAAAATGTGACATACCAAGCCTTACAAAAAGACATTAAAATGTAAGGAATTGTTGATTTCCAACAGAAAGGTGCAATATAATTCCATGTTTTTACTGTAGCATATTTCTGAAAATGAGGCTAACCCTTTTATATACTGACGACTTACATGTTCATAGGTTCATTGAAGATCGCCAACACCATTTGGTAGAAATCATTCCCTGATCCATCCATGCCCGAATGTCCAGAAAACTACAAGAAAAAAAGGATGACAAGGCAATACACACCCAAAAAAAAGATCGTTGTCCACCAGCAAAATGTTGGGAGGAAAACCAAATTCTGAAGCAACACTCTTACCTGATTTGAAAAAGCTGCTTGGTTTCCCTTCTGAAAAGGAGTGTTAGTCACCGAGTTTGTCATTTGGGGCTGAGTTGGGACTCCACCCTGCACCTATCCACTCAAATGCAAGATTCATCATAACAATTAACAAACATACAAGTGCATCTACTGGACGAATTATCTAGTGGAGTCATGCACCAATAATAAGTATTTATTGCCACCATCCATACCTGCCCCTTCCAGTGGCCACTGTTAGATCAACTCCAACTGTGTCCAAATGTGAGCCCAACAGCAGTGGTCCTCAGCCCAGCTGACCACCCAATAGATTGCAGCAGATGTAGAAACATCCTTGGACCACCATTGAATCTTGATCTAATTGCAGTCAATGGGAGGATTAAACAATATGGTGAGCTGTGGGTGCCAGAACATATATATATATATATATATATATATATATATATATATATATATATATATATATATATATATATATATATATATATATATATATATAAGGGATAATGGCTCCTGACCGACATTTAAACACTAAAATGATGTTTACATGATCTTACACCATTAAAAATAAACTTTTAATCTCACACCATTGAAGTGTGATTTATCATTATACCATGTGGCGCACATATGTGGCCAATCTAAACTGTCCAAGTGGCAAACCATCATTGAAAATATCTCATCCAAAAGAAACACACCTATAAGTGGATGTGAGTCATCCGATTGACGAACTTCAATATCAGCTGTTAAAATTATAAACAACGATTGATATTATAGTAAACAGATTGGATGGTTTAAATCTCCTTAAAACACAATTTTTTAGCCTGTAGCACTTCAATCTATGATCTATGACTTTGAAGGTACGGATCACCCACATCTTAAATCATTGATCGTGTAAGATCATTTAAACACCATTTTGGAGTTTAAATGATGGTCAGGAGAGTTGGTTCATATATATATAGATGTCTTTTCTAGAGGTCAGTCAATACCCGCAATTTGGTGTTGTAGAGATGTACAGCCATGCATTCGATAAAGTGGAGAGCAATGTCGTTGAAGTCAGTTACAGGCCTGAACAACCACAGCCAAGAATACAGTCTTGAGATACTAGTAGCTAGCAACCACCCTATGAATTTGCATCATGAACTATGTACCCCCTCCTTGTATGCAGCAAGTAAATAGCAATTCCAATCAAGATAGTTAAGTTAGTGTGGCGAGGCCATGGCGAAGAGGCTCGCTACGCCATGGCGTGGCCATAGCGAAGCCATGGCGAGACTATCTATTATTCTTTAAAAAAAATTATTTTATTTATTAATTAGTAGTATTCTTTTTTTATATATTTTTTATATCAGAAAAAAATATATAGGAAGAAAAAAATTCAACTACTAAAGCATCATTTTTTGATTCTGATATTGAGGATTTCATGTTCTAAGAGTAAACAAATATCAATAAATACAAATCAAATATGGAACATCAACAAATTTGCAACATGGTAAGTATAAAAAAATAAATATGAAATATCAACAAATATAAAATATTAAAAAATATGAAATACACATACGGTGGTGTCACCAACACTGAGGTTTCGACGACGATAGTGTTGGTAGTTGCTATGACGAGAGAGAGAGAGAGTCAAGGATTTTGTAACTTATAATTTGAGCTTTTGTGACTTGTAAGTTAACTTTTATAACTTATATATTATAAAAATGTCATAACTTATAAGTATTATACGTTATTATCTAAAAAATAAAATAACGTGCATAGCGACGTCATAATGTTATTCTGCCATTGCGACGTTATGGTGTCGTTATTTAACCATCATGGCTATTTGGTTATATATAGTGTTTCCTATCGCCATACGTCATGGTGGGGCCATAGCGAGGCTATAGCGTAGTTTTGGCAACCATGGTTCCAATCCACACTTACATGTTGAATTGTAGAGATTACTCAATCACAGCTCAATGCATGCAACTATAAAGATTATATCTATAACGATAAAGTTACAACATGACAAAGAAAATAGCTAATATGCTGTATAGTCAAGCGAGGAATCAACTGGGGAGTTTTAGATCGGGTATCATCCAGTGTTAGGATTGATATCTGTGTGATACATATCAGCCAGTACGGCTAATACAAGTTTCTTTTCAGAAAATTAAAAAAAAGGAGCAAAAAGAAAGAATAAGGAGCAATTCAATTACATCAGTGGAATCAAACATGCACTGGTTGGAGAAAATGAATAAAATTATAATGGCAAAAATGTGGAATTAAATTTGATCACGTTCAAGCCCACCTTACATATCAAAAAAATTATACATATACTTGGCATGACTAAGTATAATATGTCCGCATTCGACACCTGTAACAAAGATATAGCATAGTTGGAAATCTATGACCTAATTGAGCCTTATTTAGACATTGCTTGGAGGATAATATAAATCATCTTTGATCTGCATGCCCACAGTGATTTCTGAATCATATACTACCAGGGAGTTTGTAAGTGTAAGCCATTAATGGTTTTGACGTTAAGCAGCTTGGTAAATGCTCATAACAACAAAGAAACAAGTTTATAACCTTGAAACGAATCAAAATTAACTAAAAAGTAAAAAATCAGTTCAAAACCAAACATGATCACGCAACCATGATATGTATAGAAAGTTTGTGTCTATTATTCACCAACCTAGAATTACTGAGATTAAAACAAAACTAGAAATTCCAACTAATTTTCTACGCAGTACAGCAAAATCTTACCAACTTCATCACTTTAAGATATGTGTGTGTAAGTATGTATTTATGTACTTATGCATGTATGTATGTATGTATGTATATAGACGTGTATATATGTGCGAAAAAAATTTGCGGAAAAATTAAAAGCATACCTAATACAGAAGGCAACCGCATGCCTTTTTCCCTGAAAGCCTTTCAAGTTGCCAATAACTTGAACATGCATCCCATTCCTGTACATAAACATAAAAAATATGCTACAATGAAAGTTTTTCACTGCAAAATTATGACTCGTTTCTGCAAAATATTAGGAGTTAAGGAGTTATTCAAGAAGGAAGAAAAACACCTTCCAAGATCAATGTTGTCTAAAGCGATTGCCTACCTCACTTAGGCACTAGCCGCTAGGTGTAGACAAAGCACGTAGGTCTCCCCGGGACCACCCTAGGAGAAGTCAAAAGCTTCAAGCTCACCTAGGCCCAGGCAAGAACCGAGATGTCTTGTGTTTAGGTCCCTTCTAGAAGTGCCTTGTGTTTAGGCTAAAAAGCACGAACCGAGATGTTCAATTCCAAACGCATTTTGGTCATTTTTACCTCAAAGAAACATTTGTTGCTTGGGGTTTGTACATTATAACTTCTCTTAGCTTTTTAGGTATATTCCAATTCCTTGAGATTAAATCCAAACTTTTTATTGGGTTTTTTATAAGATTAAAATTTCTTTTCTCAACTTCCTCAAAATCAGCTAAACTCCTCTCTTCTTATTTTTCAAATCATGGATGGTTATTAATGCATGTATACGAAATCGGCGAAATTCTACTTCTCCAATGTTTCAAGGTTATGGAGACAGACTGACAGCTCTGTATCCTTTTTATATTTATCCTCGTCCAGGGAAGATGGCAAAGAGTCAAGGATGCCACGAAAGTGGGAGGATGAAATTTAAATATTTGTAAGAAGGATCTGGTTTGGAGGAAATATGAAGCCTTGAAGGAACTTTTCAAGACATTGGTAATGAGAGGAACAAACTTTGAAGCCCAACTCTGCAAAGCCAACATCAAAACCAAATAAAGTTCACAAGTGCAAAATCCATCATCTGAAGTAAATTATGATGGTAGAGAAAAGAGCAATGCAGCAAGTCCTTGAAAAAGAAACAAGGGACCTATAGCTAAATGTATCATAGAATGTTTGAGAACTAGGTAGATAGAGATAGAAGGTGTCTGGTATAGAATCTTGTAATAAAATTTTAAACATAGATAAATGTTTACAAGCAAAATACTGTCATGAACGACCAGTGCCTAGGTAGTAGAAATAGAAGGCTGTTAGTAAAGAATCTTGTTAAAAATGTATACTGACACCGCCTTGAGGCAAGAATCAAAGTTCAATAAAATTGATAACTAAGTTATTACTGATATTGGGGCTCCGCTGGATTTTCCTACTAGCTAAGGATCAGCAAGTGAAATTGTATTGGTATGAACAAGGATAAAATTGAGTGTTAACTGTTAACTATGAGTTATGGCCCTAACAATTCTCGAATAGACCTTTTATTTAGGAATTAATTAAAGAAATCATCTACGGATCGGCAGATATTTCATTGTCATTAGAACTTCTTCTGAAAACGAGAGATAATGCTTCACCATAGGCAGTAAAACTTTTTGTCTTCTAGAGATAATGAATTAATCAATTTTCCTTGAATTAGGAGTTGGTTTGCCTGTGAGATTCAGTGATAAAGTAGAGAAGAAACTCTCATTTGGAAGTAGTACTTTTCCTCATAAAAGCTACACTATGCACAAAGTCGTAGAAGCCAGATGGTGCACACTTTAGTGTACAGAAGTTTCTACGTACAGAAATTGTAAACAATCAATTACTCCTTGAAATGTTGGGCTAGTGGAATACAGTTTTACTCCATTTAACTAAAACTAGAGTATAATTGTACTTCATTAGTCAATGATGTCTGTTGTTGATGGTGTACGATTTATGAAAATAGAAATTGTGGTTCACATAAGTCTGCAGCATCTTGCTTCAATGAAGTTAGGAATTATTTTTCTTAAAGGGTTATGGTAAATGCTAAGCGAATTAGGAATCCAATCTAATAAGTGATACTCAATTTTGATGAGATCTCTCTTGGTAGCCCAGCGCCTAAAAGCTGGTGTTTTTGTAATCATAAAGGAATGGTGCTAAAAGCATTTGCAGGCCTAATCAAGATAAATTAACTCAAATAAATCCGAGCTATGAGATCGTTTGAAAGGAGCATGCAATTTGAACGTCTTAAGGGAACTTCTAGAATTCCAAAAACTCTGTTGGGAATAGAGGTTCATTCCACTTTTGGGTGAAGCATCCGATCAAATCTTTTTTTTTTTTATCAACTTATAGCCATATTTCATTAATTAAACAAAGATACAGCATCTGATATAATCAGGGATCTTGACATCTAGTTTAACCACGCAAGGTGAGTAACAAATAATGAAATAATCTAGCAGAATGCGAAAGGATTTTGACCGTGACCCTCTGCATGGTTTTAAATATCGGCCAATATATATATATATATATATATATATATATATATATATATAGAGAGAGAGAGAGAGAGAGAGAGAGAGAGAGACTTAGGACCCCTTCCGACATGATATACACCCCCAATTCGATAAATGGTCAAATATTGATCGATATCGACTGATACACATCAGATATGAACCGCACATAATACAAGAAATACCCTCTGTGTAAACTTTTACTTGTTAAATTATTATAAATTCTCTAATATTTTAAATAAAAAAAGAGACTTAAATATCGGCTGGTTTGGACGATATGTATTGGGTTGGGGCCCAGACGATATGCCAGTATGAATCGGCTTTTAAATCCCTGGCCCTCTGTATTGGGGGGAATCTCGTCCTCCTATAATTTTCTAAATTTTCTTTAGTTTTAATACTTATATAACAAAATCATCGTTTAACTAAAAAGAAAGCGTGAAAAGTGAATTGAACATTTGGATACTTACGTGATACCAGCTATTTCATTTGAGTCCAAAGCTTCATTCAACCTAAAAACCCATCCAAAACATGTATTAAACCTCAAACAACATAAAAACCATAGATCACAGAGGCGTTAGCTCTCCTTCTGATTAATAAACTGATAACTATTAAAGACAATATAAAACACATGAACTGAATCCCAAAACAAAAATATATATATCCAACTAACGTGAGACCTCTTACACAAAACTCACCATCTATAAACATCAATCCGTCCAGTCCCGTCATCAAGAGTAAAAGAAACATCAGTAATCCTTTCTGCTTTATTAAACACCATTCCAAGCAAAACAACCTAAACGCACAAACTCATTAGAATTAAAATTTCAAAAATTAAAACAAAAATAGAGAAGAAGGGCTTCTAAAACCCTACGCTGGAAACGTCGATGCCGTCAACAACGAAACCAGCTTTTTCATCGCTGGATTGAAAAGCTTCGGTGATCTGCTTCACGGTCAGTGGAAGCAAGCACTGATCTCCTCGATTCTAAACAAATTCCAAAAAAAAAATAAAGAGTAATTAACGAAGAGAAGAGAAACACTAGGAAAGAGGACGAGAAAGGATCGGAGAAAGATGAATTTACTTTGGAGGAAGAGAAAGCAGAATCGTTGGTTTGAGTGGCCTGGGAGGGCATGAAACCTCCGCCGGAGAAGAGAGAGGCACCATCGAACTGGCTCGTCGGCATCATGGCTGTTAAGCCCTAGATTTTAGAGAGAGAGAGAGAGAGAGAAGAGGACTTTGGATTTTGGAGAGCTAAAACAAAAAGATTTGAACAGGCGTCATTACTTCATTTATTATATAGACTGAAACGATTTGTTTCCCGCCAATTTATTTTTTCCCCTGTTTCTTTTTTTTTTTTTTTTCAATCCTGCTTCCCTGATCATATGTATCATAAATTGTGTAGGCTGTGTTTGGGATTGCTTTTTCGAGGCGAAGCGCAGGCTGTGCAGCCCTACCCTTTCCTTAGAAGAGCAGTGTAAATTATTTGTTTAAAGAGACCGAAATTCAACTCCTTGACTTTCCCAAAGAGCTAAAAGGGCTTACAATCAAATACAATCCCACACTAAAAATACATTGCGAGAGTTGTTTTTTGCCTCCAAAGAACAATCCCAAACACAGCCACAATTATTTACAAGGGCGAGAGTGTTAAGGGATAACGTTTTGGAGCTACCACGAGTAAGTTGTGCGTCATGTTGCACCAAACTTAAAGATCGAGTGACATGGCAATTTAAACAAGATCAACTAGGCCTCACCAAAAAAAATTTGGGCTGGATCTTATACTTATTTACCGTTAAAAAAGATCGATTAGGTCTTACCAAAAAATTTGGGAAGAATCTAATACTTATTTACCGTTAAAAAAGATTGATTAGGTCCTACCAAAAAATTTGGGAAGGATCTAATACTTATCCATTATTAAAAATGTGGTTAAAGTTGAAAAAAAATTAATATTTCTACCTTACCTTATATATGATTTGATGTACAAAGAAGTCTAAAAAAAAAAAAAAAAAAGCAACAATTACCAATCTTATGCACTCTGGATGTAATTATATTAAACCACTTATTATTTTGTTGAGCACATGTCAGCATAGCATCTGATCTAGCTCACATGGTAGCACTTGCGCACTATTCTCGTGGGTAACATCCCTTTTCCCCTTATGTGTCATAATTTTGATAATTCAAAGTATGATTTATACTAAACTAATTAACTAATAGAAATACCTACTATTTGAACCTTTTAAGGGTTTAAAATGCGGGGCATGTTTGTGAGATGGTGCTTTTATTCGACTCGCAATCTGGCCCTAAGATAGATGGGATTTCTTTTCGTAGGTACTGCATCAATTTGATTTCGATGAGACCTATGTACAATTTATTTCTCCGTATTTGACCACCATAATTATGGATAGGGGTCTCAATTTGTATGGTCGGGTTGGGTTGCTATCGGGCCTTAAACCGGCCGGTATGATCTAGTCTCCTGGAGATACTTATACTTGGCACGGTTACTATTCGGGTCGGACCAGCACATTTATAAATCAGCTACATACCTTAGCCCATACCTGACACACGGCGTGCCAGGTACACTTGAGCGGCAGTGAGCCCAAAAACTCTTATATAAAAGAACTCATTTGATCGAGCTCGGCCGAGCTTAAATGGGCCAATTTTTAATCAGGATTTTGAAACTAAACCTTACCCGGCCTGACTTACTTATCGGGCTGTGGTGGACCAGCCCATTTATATATCGAGATTACTTACCTTAGCCCATATCTGGAGTCGGGTTGGGATCGAGCCCAACTTGGTAAGACCCCTAGTTATGGAGGGGTTTACCAAACTTCTCGAAGATAGAATAAGCAAAGGGGAGAGTTTAATTCCTAATTTTCATAAGGGTGACTTCATTTACAACACATGATTCTTCCCTCTCATCGGGCATTTCACATTCTCCAACTGCTCGCTGTTTTAAACCAGATAATGGAGATTGTTTTTTGCCCCAATCATCAACCCAATGCATCTGGCGATCATGGGCCTGCCATCAAACGATCAGATTTGATTCCACATGTCACAGATCCCAAGAACCACATTTGACGTACGCCAATGATGATACTTACTCATTGGGAAGTGCGCCAATGTGAGATCGAAACCTGACGATTCGATGGTACGCAAATGATCTCCATAGCCTTTGTGTGGAAGGATTGGGGTGAAAAATGATCTCTATCATCTGATTCACAGAATCAACAGTTTAATCACGTAAAATGTGGGTTCAGAGGGAAGAACCTGGGTTGTAAATGAAGGTGGTCCATTATCAACTGGCTCGCGGGATTCTTAGTAAATGATAAATACAAGGTGGTCCATAATCTAACAGCCAAAATTGATAATCTTGTGCACTATGTTACCACAGAAATGGAGCAAGCATCATGACAATTGATAACGGCATGCCGCTACTGCCAGCGCAATCCAATGTGTAAAGTAAGTCACCAGCCAAAATCTGTCTACTTCGATAGTGGAGATAATCACCATTTGATCTTCTTCGAAGAGTGTAAATACGACTACCTCCTTCCTCTCACTACACCTGATCCCCAGAAGCTCGGCACATGATCTGATGTATACTACAAGATTATGAACTAATTACATGGAATAATATAGTTTATAAAAAGAAAAAAAATGTAATGACAACCGAACAACAGAACCATCGTTTACAGTTGCCAATTGTTCCCTGTATCAAAATTTCATGCATGCATTTTGAATATCATTAAATATCAGTAACACAAAAATCTCAGTCAATTCCAGGACAACACGGCAAAATCAATACGGGACGTTATTAGGAAGGTTCCTGATCACATTACTCTTCATTCCAATCTTTGAGCGCATCGCCTCCACTCCCGACTTATTCATCTCCTTCAAAATTTTCATCCTCACAATCTGTTCTTTCGACTGCACTGTCGCCAAACCCATGCCCCGGTACCTGTAAATGCCAAAATATTCTATCAACGCCCATTCAGTTTCATCCTAATAATTTTCATCACGGATAATGGCTCCTGACCGACGTTTCCACCATTAAATATTAAATTTTGATCTCACACCATTGATGTATAGTTTGTCACATGTTGGGAACATTTATGATCAATCTCAATTTCTCAGGTGGCAATCCACCATTACAAAATATTTTGGTCAAAGAATCATCCCCATAAGTGAATGTGAACCATCCGATTGGTGATCTTTAATATCAGCCATTGAAACTAAGAACAATGGTTGGTTGTAGAGTGCACAGATCGGATGGTTCAAAATTCTCCAAAAATGTGATTTTTTGGGCCTATTGCCTTTCAATCTATGATCTATCACTTTGACGATGTGGTTACCCACATCTTATTTCATTGATGGTATATGATCATTTCAACATCATTTTGGCATTTAAATGACAGTCAGGAGAGCCAGGCCCTTTTCATTAAGGTCATTTCTCTAGAAACCACCCTCTTGTCTCTTATCTAATGGTCAAGAATCCTACAGTTTTCAGATTGATTTGAGAAAACAGATTTGGCAGGCACTCAAATGGGAAAAAAATTTGTGTTTCAGATTTGCAATAGAAAAATATTCTCATTGTTAGGGATTGATAGTTTCAATAAATCTTGAAAGAGTTGTTGAGAAATGAATTGCAATTTAATGTACAAGACAAAATTTACAAGCAGCAGCAAAAACAATGTCATCTAGCTTTTCGGTTTGCATAAAATTGCAGAATAAGAGGTCGATAGTTCCTAGAGAACTATGAAACCAGTATCTCCTTAGAGCTGGTAGTAGGTACATGAGCTTATGCACCCCAGGTCAGATCAGTCATGCACCCCTAACCTGGCAACCTTGGAGAATTGCAGAGACTGCAAAAGTCGACTTTGGATTGGTTTGGAGGTGCATGACTGGCCAATGAAACTAGGGATAATGGATCCTGACTGACATTAAGAATCAAATGGTGTTTAAGTGAATCTAGGGATCACAGTACTCTCTCTCTCTCTCTCTCTCTCTCTCTCTCTCTCTCTCTCTCGTATCTCCCTTCTCCATTCTCTCCCTAAATTTTTATTTGGTGTGTTGTGTACACCAAATATGGTGCTCCCCTTTCACTTTCTCTATCCGAATCTCTCTCATAATCTCTCTTTTTCATCTCTTTCTCTCTCTCTCTCTCTCTCTCTCTCTCTCTCTCTCTCTCTCTCCCGTATCTCCCTTCTCCATTCTCTCCCTAAATTTTTATTTGGTGTGTTGTGTACACCAAATATGGTGCTCCCCTTTCACTTTCTCTATCCGAATCTCTCTTTTTCATCTCTTTCTCTCTCTCCTAATCTCTCTCTATGTTTCTCTTAATTTCTGTCTCTCTCCAAATCTCTCTCCGAATTTTTCTCTCTCGCGGAATCTCCCTCACAATAGAAAGTTGGATTTATTGGGTGTGTGTGATGTAAAATCCTATGAATTCCCAAAGAGATGGAATCCATTGGATCTACAAACAATTTCCTATGTTTTCCGAAAAATTGCCAGACAAACCCTATGGTCATTTCTGTAGAAACCACCCTCTTCTTATCTAATGGTCAAGAATCCTACAGTTTTCAGATTGATTTAAGAAAACAAATTTTGCAGGCACTCAAATGGGAAAAAAATTTGTGTTTCAGATTTGCAATAGAGAGAGATTCTGACGGGGACGCCACCAACAAGGATCTAGGATTCAGGCCATATAAGGTGTACCAGCGGAAGAAGAAGCGACGGAAGAGCCAGGGAGCGTCAAGATCCGCCGAGGAAAGACCCTAGAGATCACTCCAAAAGGAAGAGCCTCTGCCCAGACTCGCTCGAGCGAACCTCATTTTCACTCGAGCGAGGTGCTTTAGAAACTCGACCAAAACTTTCGGGTTTTGGTCGCTCAAGCGAGAATGTGCCCAAAATCAAGGCCAAAACTTTCGGCAAAAACTCGCTCGAATGACCACTGGTTGTTGCTCGAGCGAGTCTGGTGACGTATTTGCTCGACTTGGGGTCTGTTTTTTTCTTTGTTTTAAGAGCTTTTAGGTTACCTTTAAGGGGTAACTTTGTACTTTTCTATTATTATTTTTATCGGTAAAGGAGTATACTAAAAAGCCAGCGAGACGTTGGAAAAGAAAGATACAACATGAGCAAAAAGGAGGAAAAAAAAACAAACACCTCACTTAGAGGCAAGCAGTCTTAAACAGGTAAACCTGCAAGTGACCTTTGGTTACCCCTTTAAGATTCTCGCTCGAGCAAGAACCAAACTTGCTCGAGCGAGTCTGGTGACGTATTTGCCCGACTTGGGGCCTGTTTTTTTCTTTGTTTTTAAGAGCTTTTAGGTTACCTTTAAGGGCAACTTTATACTTTTCTATTATTTTTTTTATCGGTAAAGGAGTATATTAAAAAGCCAGTGAGACGCTGGAAAAGAAAGATACAACACAAGCAAAAAAGGAAAAAAGCCAAACACTTCACTTAGAGGCAAGCGGACCTAAACAGGTAAACCCGCAACCCCAGAGGAACAAAAAGATTACATACAGGAATCACCCCAACCCTGCCCCCCCCATGTTTGTCTAATGTGACCCAGTGGCACATCATGTCTTTAACCAACCCTAGAATGGAATCTATTGGCCGGCATTTGCGGTTGAAAACCCGAACGTTTCGTTCGAGCCAAAGGTTCCATAAGGCCTCATAAGCTCCCACCCTCCAGAAAGCACCTTGAGGGCCTTCCCATTTCCGCCAGTGCCAGGAACTAAAAAACTCAGGCAGGCTCTCCGAGTTGGCCAAACTTAGATCAAAGGACTTCAAAATGGTTCCCCAAACTTTCGAAGTGAATCCGCAATGGATAAGATGAGGGATAGATTCTTCGGCGTTAAGGCACATAGGGCATCTATTGACCATAGCTTTACCACGCTTGATGAGCTGATCCGCCGTAAGGATGCGCCCTCTTACCGCCGTCCAAACAAAGAACTTAACTTTAGGCGGGATCAGCGCCTTCCAGATAAAGGCCCAACTAGCTTTAACAAGCGGTCTATTTGAAAGGGCACTGTAAAAAGATTTAACTGAGAAAGTTTCCATTTTACAAGCCGCCCAAAGTTTCGAATCCAAGCCTTGGCGGTTCCTCAGACACCGATACAGCAGGGATAACTCTTGAAAGGGAGCTACCTCCTCGTCTCTCAAGGCCCTTCTAGTGGTGATATTCCACACAACAGAGTCACCATTTATCGCCACAAAATACAAAATGTTTCCACCAAGATGGCTAGAGACATTGAAGATCGTCGGGAACATCGATTTCAGCGAGTATTGGAGAAGCCAGGAATCTTCCCAAAAGGATATATGGGACCCATTGCCCCATCTATACTGCACCCATCGAGAGAAATCCATCCAAACATAACAGATATCCTTCCACCAAGCCGACATGTGCCTGGTTCGAGAGACATTGACCCCCCATCCCCCCGATAAGTCTCCATGCTTAGAAAGAAGGATAGAGACCCATAGGCGATTTTGTTCCTAATCGGATCTGGCCCTCCACAGCCATTTGCCAAGCAAGGCTAAATTAGTAAGGTGAAGATTGCGAATCCCGAGCCCACCAAAACATTTAGAGAGTTAGCACACGTCACAAGCAACCAGATGATATTTTTTATCCCGGCCGGCACCTTCCCAAAGAAAATCCCTTTCAATTTTTTCAAGAGAGAGGATGACCGCCATGGGGCATTTGAAAGTGGACATGAAAAACATCGAAAGGCTGGAGAGGACCGAGTTGAGCAGCTGTAGACGCCTCCTTGAACTGAGGAATTTGCCCATCCAAGAGGCAAGGTTCCTTTGAAATATCTGGATAACTGTGTCCCAATCTCTAGCTCTCGGTTTCCTGGTTCCCAAGGGAAGGGCCAGATAGGTGATAGGGAGGGAAGAGAGGGAACAAGAAACCAAGTTTGATAGCCATTCAGCTTCCGAAGGACTGATGTGAATCCCAGACACCGAGGATTTTATCAAGTTCACCCTTTGGCCCGTTACAGCTTCATGGACCGAAAGAATATTGGCGAAGGCGGAAATCTCCTCCTGGTTGGCTCTACTGAAAAAAAATAATATCTTGCGTATTGAAGATGAGTGACGGCCACCCCACCACTGCCCACCAGAATTCCAGAAATCCAATTCAACCCACGCATCTTGGCAATGAGGGCCCCTAAGGCCTCCCCTACAATGTTGAAAAGGAATGGGGATAGGGTTCCCCCTACCTTCGCCCTCTCGAGCTTTTGAAGTAACCCACAGGAAAGCCATTGATGATCACTGAGAACCAGAGAGATGTGACACGCTTTTATCCACCTCCTCCATGTCTAACCGAAACCAAACCGAAGTAACAAGTAGTCTAGGCAGTCCCAATTTACCCGGTCATAAGCTTTCTCCATGTCGACCTTCCAAACAAAAGCTAGCAGATGGTTGGAATGGGCCGAGTGGACAACCTCTGAACAAAGGATCCTTGGGTCTCGGCTATAATGGATCCCAGCATCGGCTTAAGGTGGTTTGCCAAGACTTTGGACAAAATTTTGTAGACGCAATTAATCAAACTGATCGGACGGAAATCACGCAAATCAGCCGCCCCTTCCTTGGGAATGAGTGTAAGGAAAGTTGAATTAAGCCTTTTGCCTATCACCGCCCTCAAGTGAAACTCCTTACAGAACTCAAGAATGTCCGCTTTATGGATGGGCCAAAAGCTTCTAAAAATTTCCATATTGAAGCCATCGGGACCCGGAGATTTATTTTTACCGTTGTGCCTGATTGCTTCCCAAACCTCGCTTTCGAAAAAGGTGGTTTCTAGATGAGCGTTGTCTTCCTGGCTTATAGAGGGAAAATGAAGACCGTCCAAACGCGGTCTACACCACCCATCATCTTGATACAACGATCAATAGAATTCAACAGTCCGTAGCTTGATCAGATCGGGATCCGAAACCTCCACCCCATTCTCTTCTATTCGCGTCAAAAGCTTTTCCTTGGACCTAGCATTTGCCACCGCGTGAAAGAACTTGGTATTGTTGTCCCCAACCATCAACCATTGAGCTTTCGACTTTTGTTTCCAGCTTATCTCTTCCTGAAGGCCCCTTTCACTAAGCCTAATCTTTCTTCCCTCTCAACATCGATAAGCAATCTCTCCTCTTCCAAAGAATCCAGCACTTTAAGCCGATCCAAAATCAGCGCCTTCCAAACATGAGAAAGGCCAAATATGTTCCTGTTCCAGTGTTTTATGCGACTTTTAGGTGACCTAATTTGTATTATACAAAGACGATAAGTAGTCGAACCCCGCAGATTAGTTTCTTGCCACCAGATAGGGATCCAAGATCTAAAGTCCTCGTTGAGGAGCCACTGATTTTCGCAGTGGAAAGGAGTGGGACCTCTTCCCAAGGGACCGCAGTCAAGAACAAGAGGTCGGTGATCAGAAATTGCCTAGCGAGCCCCGTTAAGGATGCATGGGGGAATAGTTAGAGCCACTTGGAGGACACCATGATTCTATCAAGGCGGCTGAAAGAAGTGACATTCTGAAGGTTGGACCAAGTGAAGCGAGCCCCCAACAGTGGCAGATCAATAAGAGCCCGGTCCTGGATGAAGGAATTTGATTAGACATATCCGCTCGATCCGGTAGGCCCCCCGATGTCACAAAGGGATATCGAATTGCATTGAAATCACGTCCCACACACAATGGAACGCCCCAGCGACTCGCAATCGCAGCCAACTAAACCAAAAATCTTCTTTATAGCCAGAGTTGGTAGGCCCATATACTCCGGTAAAGACCTATTTAACATCATTATCCTTATTTACCAGTTTAACTGAAGCAGAAAACCTCCCGATTTCTTTGTCTTCCTTCTGAAAAAGAAGAGAATTCCACGCTAGCAAAATCCCTCCTGACGTCCCCCCAGAATCGACTCCAATCCAGTCCCATCGATTCCTGCCCAAAACCGAGGCCACTTTGGACATATCACAACAACCCCATTTAGTTTCCTGAAGGGTAATGATAGCCGGGTTGAAGGAATATAAGATCTGTTTCACCGTAGCCCTCTTATTGGGATTACAAATGCCCCTGACATTCCAAGATAGGATCTTCATAATTAGACAAAAAGCGTCGGCCAAATAAAGAGACGAGGGACTCAGCGGACCCCCGACCCTCTCCCATCCGACATCCCCCAGTCTAACCTCGCTAGTTCCCGAGACTTGTATTTTTTCTTGGTGGATGTTGTGGATCTAATTCGACTCATTGTGATGGAGCGAAAAATATCCCAAAGGGCCTCATCGGAGCCCGAGTAGGTCATTCCATGATTCTTATCGAAGGTGATATTTGCGTCGATCGCTTCCGAATCTAAACCGTTGCCGTTTGCTGAAATACTGGTAGAGCCATCAGTGTGGGGGCAAGGATACTCACCCGACAAGCACTCAACCCAAAGACCTTCATTACGTCACAGAGAACGGAGAGGAAGCACTTCTTCAGAAGAAGAATCCGAGGAGGATGAAGGGATTCCCTGAGAATCAAATAACCCCCAGGAGGGAGGCTGATCCAAAGAGGTCGAGGAGAATTCATCGTCGACTTCGGCAAGCAGGAGAGGTGAGCAGCTGGTAGCATACGTACCCATCCCCGAGGAGCGGGGAGAACACATGGGATGAGTTCTACCAGCGTCAGGTTCTTCACGGCACCACATTCCTACATGGGTGGGCCGGTCCACCGTAAGCGACCCAGACGAAGTAGCTATCGGGTTGACAAAGTGTATGGGTCGAAATGGACCCTGGGAGACCGTAGTTGGTCTAAGGATTAACTGGAAGAGACCACGTGAGCAGCCCGTCCTCGAATCCCATTTTGAAAAGGTAAAACCAGCCCCAAATACCATGGGCTGCATAGAAAAAACAAATTGAAACCGCCACCTGTCGTTCTAAAGTGATTGAGGGGACTCCTCTCTAGTGAAAAGTCCACAACGCCCCTCTCAAGTGAAGTGTCTAATAAGCCCATAGGTTGGATGACACCACCTGTCGGAAGCAAGCCAAGTGTAGCCTCCAAGTGCATCGGGCCCCAATTAGAAGTTGATTGGCTATCCTTTAAGCCCTTCAGCAATAAGCTCTCTCCATTGTCCATTTCAAAATTTGAAAGGGGACACAAGGACAAAAGGTTCATCTCAGCCGTTGGATCTAAGGTTGGAACGAGCTCCGCGCTCCTCGGAGACAACGGCGGGAGTCTGTACTCCGGCGAACGTGGATGAAAGTCCGGCTTGAACTGTAAGGAATTCTCAAGAAAAATGCCCTCTGGTTGTTCATCTGCCTAAACAGCCATTGGAGACACGCATTCTCCTTCTTCAAGCCCATCCTTAGTAGGACCCCCAACAAAATGTCTTCCCACAGTTTCACTCCATCTGCCAGTCTCCTCTGTCATCAAGGTCACCCCCCCGATGGAACGGCGAGTAAGAGGTCTCGCACCTCTTCGAGGTAAGAGAAGGTCGCCCACCATCCACGAGATCTACCCCATCCCGACGTGGTTTGATCTGCAACGGGCCTTTTTCTGTGGAACCACCGAATACGTATTCGTCGGGAACCCCAGACCTCTCGGATATGTGGTGCGGTTGGCGAGGGAGGAGCATCCGCTCCATCAGTTCCACTTCTATTAAGACCCTAATTTTTTGACCATTGAGGCGGAGCTCGCACGATCTAGGGATGTCCTCCCAACGGTGAGTCCCCACCAAAATCCGAGCGCATCGAGTTTCCACAAGTCGTTGGTACTTCGATCGATGAGGATGAGGCGGCTGCAACGATCACCAATCAGTCGAAGGACCTCCACGTTCCGGGCGTGGAGGGGAAGGCCGAATAGGCGGATCCAAATCCCGCCATCCCATATATGAAGCTGAAGATCATTTGAATCAAGTGTCCATCTGAAGCTTTCAACTGGTTTATCAACAATGAGGAACGACTTTTGGGCGCAAATTTCACGCGCAACACATGCCGATGGACATTGGAGAAGGAATTTTGTGTTGGTAATGACCGATACGGTTGGTCGATCATGTAAATCCCAATGCTTTTATAACCACATAAATATGTAAAGGTAGTAAAGTATCCTTAACAGTGACAAGCACCACCCAAAAATTTCATTAGTTGCGAAGAAGAGAAGATGAGCTATGGCACGAGAGGGAAAGGGCATTAACGCATCCCACTGTAGCCGTAGGGGGTTGGTCCACCGTGGGCCTCGCGGCATTGTTCTCAGAAGGGGCACCGGTTTGGAATCTATTTTGTCGTGGACCACCCTTCATGGCCTCAGCATAGGAGGTCCCAAACCGTTGTCTAGCGAGTGGTATCTCAGTACGAGGAACAGCCTCTGAGGCCCTACGAAACCTCCTACCCGCAATGGACCAGCCACATGATAGGTCTATCATTTGATCTTTGTCAAGCATCGGCTGGTTCTTGGAGACCGCCATAGGGAGGTTGTTCATTATTACATTTGACGACAATACCCTTCTCTCTCGGAGATGAACAGCCGTAACGATGGCAAAACACCCTATGTTTAAAGTTCACATTACGGCAACCGGAGCATATCCAATCTCCAGCTCTCAAAACCAGAACCCTCTTCATCTCCGTCATCCTTCAATATAAATATTATGGTTGATATTAGATTTACATGATAACCGGTGAAAAAGGTGTTCCACTGAATTGAATCTGTGCCACGGGTTCTTAGATCTCTGTCGTTAGTTTCGCATCAGAGAATGATACTGCCGTATAACCCTTGTACTTTTCTATTTTTGGGTTAGAACTTCTGAATTTTTGCTATAAAAGGACAAATGTAAGCCATTTTTGACAGTTGTTGAAAATTAATGAAAGTGCATTGCATTTTGAGCTTGAGATAAGCTTTGAAGAGTGAGTCCTCTTCCCCATGTGGGTTTGGTGTGAGGCCAAGGGTGTGATGTCCATGTTATCTTGATCTTCTCTTTACTTCTTGTTCTTGTTTGATCTTGCTATTTTCTCAATAATCTCTTGCATCTAATTTTTCCCCTTTTAATCGATTGTTCAAATTCCCAAACCCTAGATCTAGAGCCACCGTGATGTCCATCCTTGTGGGTCGACTCCAATCTTATCCCGTCGACCCATGGCCGTTGTTGGGCTCGAGCTTGCTCGATTTGTGTCGTTAACCGCTTCAATTCAAAAGCCCTAACGAGGAACTATCGATTTCACCGCCAGCTACAATCTAACGCCTCGACCTAGACAAAGCGATTCTCGGATTGCCTATTCCGCATTTCCTAATGGATCTCGCCCGTCGGCTTAGACCCTACGTGAATCAAGCATGGTCACTTAGGCAGAATCCTACAAAACCCTAAGGTATCGCTTTAATTTGTGCGTAATTGTAATTAGTTTAATTTCGGCAAATTAGCATATCATGGGCATTCACGAATTTTAGGGTCGTTGTCCCGCGTCAGATTTTCGTTGTTAGGTATTGATAGCTTCAATAAATCTTGAAGAAATGCATTGCAAAATTTAATGTACAAGACAAAATTTACAAGCAGCAGCAAAAACAATGTCATCTAGCTTTTGGGTTTGCATAAAATTGCAGAATAAAAGGTCGATAGTTGCCAGAGAACTATGAAACCAATATCTCCTTAGAGCTGGTATTAGGTACATGAGCTTATGCATCCCAGGTCAGATCAGTCATGCACCGCTAACCTGGCAACCCTTTGAGAATTGCAGAGACTGCAAAAGTCAACTTTGACTTGTTTGGAGGTGCATGACTGACCAATGAATCTAGGGATAATAGCTCTTGAGTCTTGACCGACATTTAAGAATCAAATGGTGTTTAAATGATCTTAAACCATTAAAATGCCACTTTTTATCTCACACCATTGAAACGTGATTTATCAGTGTGCCATGCGGGACACATCTATGATCAATCTAAATTGCCTATCGTTGGAACATGTCCCAGCCAAAATATCATGCTTCTAAGTGGATGTAAACCATCCAATCAATGAACTTTAACATCAGCCATCAAAGTTAAGAACAACCAGAGTGCACAGATCAGATGGTTCAAATCTCCCAATTTATATCACTTTGATGGTATGGATTTCCAAGATCATAATCCAATCAATGGTGTAAGATCGTTTAAACAGCATTTGGTGTTTAAATGACGGTCAAGAGAGTCGGTCAAATGTATCTAATACCTGCATCTAAATGAAATGCTCACAGGTCACTTTTTGGGATGCATGCGACATTGAATAAAAAACTGTCTGATGAAATGCTCATGATCTCAAGATCAGTTGTGTGCAAGATTGGAATGAAAATGATCTCCATTGTCCAATTCAAAGCAGTCAACAGCTTTCAACTGTACTTAATGAGGGATATTCAGTATTTGGTGGGGGTTAGTACCAGCCCCTTACTTTTGGAAAATAGGTTGTCACAAACTGCATAGACAGCTGAATGTCAATTTTTTTTACGCTGTCAAAATAGCTGGAAACCAAAACACTGAATGAAATAACTCTTCCGGGGCTAAATGGACAGATCAATATAAGTTAAGGGAAGCAAATACTTTGATGAATATAAGTTACGGGTAGCAGATACCTGGATTAATATAAGGAAGTTCTTGATTAATATAAGTTAAGGATAGCAGATACCTTGAGGCTAAAGCAATAGCAAGTGCAATACCCCTAGAAGGAGATGGGCGTGGTTTCTGCCGGTAATATCGCAAAAATTCGCGAGAACCAAGAATTCTGACAGATACACCATGGTCAGTTTTTCTTGTCATAATGAGCTCGGACCCACCACTTCCAAGTTCAACGGTGTTAGTCATATCATCTGATGCTACCAACTGTTTTCCATCCACATCTGCATAACTACAAAACCAGAAAACACCTAGTAAATACAATGAGAGAGCCACTGGATCACCACATTTGATCAGAATCAGAATGATAAAAGACCTCATGAAAAGCATGCCAATAGAATAAGAAAAGCAGCTGTCAAAATTATGAAAAATAGGGATAATGGCTCCTGGCCGACATTTAAACACCAAATGGCATTCAAATAATCTTGCACCATTAAAATTAGACTTTTCATCTCACCATTGAAGTGTGATTTATCATTATGCCATGTGGCAGTGACACACATCTATGATCAATCTAAATTGCCCAAGTGGCAATCTATCACTGGAATATGTCTCAGCGCAATGAAACATGCCGATAAGTGGATGTGACCCATCCGATTGATGAACTTTAATATCATCCATTAAAACTTAAAACAACGGTTGATATTATAGTCCAGAGATCGGATGGTAAATTTTCCTAAAACACCATTTTTGGCCTGTTGCACTTTAATATATGATCTATCACTTTGACAGTTTGGATCACCCACATCATAAACCATTGATGGTTTACGATCATTTAAACACCAACTGGTGTTTAAATGAATGACAGTCAGGAGAGTGGTCCCTAAAAAATATGTTCAAGTTGGTTAAGTGAAGATACTTGGACATATGATAACAAAGAGAGGATTCAAATAGCTATTGCTACACTGAAACACGGACTTGCAAAATATTATAAGCACAATTAACCAAGTGAATGCATTTAATGTGGAAAATAGATACACTTTTAATGACGAATATAGTTAAGGAAATGGGAATAGAACCTAATAAAAATCCAATTAGAAACAGCCGCACCAATACACAACATTTCAATTCCAATTTTCCATTTTTTTCTACAAATTTTATCTATTTTTTGTTTTTCCATTTTTAATTAATAATTTATGACACCATGATCCAACTAGCAGTTATACTGTGGTCGGACCAGTGCCCTTTATGGTTCGGGCTCTGGTCCGGTTTTAAAAAGACTGGTAATAAGGATCCAAGTCTCAAAAGTAACGCAAAATACTTTTTGCAACCCCCACAATGAAATAATAAATGAAAAAGTAAATTTGGAAAGGTGAATCCTCCTATGCATAGTTGTTTTCTGCTCTTCAAATGATCCAAGTTTTTTGTCCTCGATAGAAGACCAATCACCAAACAAACACTTGAAGGTTTTTACTCATGGCAGCACTCCACCACCTTTTATTAAAGTTGTATGAAAACCCATGTGCATCAAATTATTCATTAGCCAACACAAACACTGAAACACGGACTTGCAAAATATTATAAGCACAATTAACCAAGTGAATGCATTTAATGTGGAAAATAGATACACTTTTAATGACGAATATACTTAAGGAAATGGGAATAGAACCTAATAAAATTCCAATTAGAAACAGCCGCACCAATACACAAATACACAACATTTCAATTCCAATTTTCCATTTTTTTCTACAAATTTTATCTATTTTTTGTTTTTCCATTTTTAATTAAAATAATTTGACATCATGATCCAACTAGCAGTTATACCGTGGTCGGACCAGTGCCCTTTATGGTTCGGGCTCTGGTCCAGTTTTAAAAAGACTGGTAACAAGGATCCAAGTCTCAAAAGTAACGCAAAATACTCTTTGCAACCCCCACAATGAAATAATAAATGAAAAAGTGAATTTGGAAAGGTGAATCCTCTTATGCATAGTTGTTTTCTGCTCTTCAAATGATCCAAGTTTTTTGTCCTCGATAGAAGACCAATCACCAAACAAACACTTGAAGTTTTTTACTCTTGGCAGCACTCCACCACCTTATTTTATTAAAGTCGTATGAAAACCCATATGCATCAAATTATTCATTAGCCAATACAAACATGTACCAGTGTTGATGGGGACATCAAGATCAAGGGAATTGGATTCAGGCCGAGAGATGGTCCAGCAACAGAAGAAACGGAAAGGGAACCAGAACGGAAGAGCCGAAAAGAAAAAGAACGTGAAAATGACTAAAAGATAAAATTCGAAGGACTGAAGAGTCGCTCAGTCGATCGATCAATCCCATGCTTCGATCGATCAATTGTGGCCAATGGGGATTTCAATTTTGGCGAAATTCTGCTTCTCAGTTGATCGATCGAAGGTGATCAATCAAATGTGAGCGAGAATAAGTGTGATATATATATATATATATATATATATATATATATATATATATATATATATATATATATATATATATATATACACACTAGAAGACTTGTGAAGAGTTTTCGATACCCTAGAAGACTTGTGAAGAGTTTCGATCGAATGAGCGAATTTTTCGAAACCTGAGGAGTGAGCAATCATTTCTCGTGCAACTTGTACGAAGTCGACATATAGCCTTAGTGAGAAGCCTCGGGATCCTTGGTGTAAAGCCTTGGACCTCTATCTTCCTCTTTTATCCTTTTCTTTATTTATCATCTGGTAATACCTCCGCTTGCTTTGATAAATTCCAAAGCCTCAAAATATTGTTAGTTTAAATCTTTTGATCTACCCCTTTTGACTAACTTAATACCTTGAACCTTCAATTTCCCAACTCTTTGAGGAGTCAAGAGACGACACCATAATCGTCGCTTGATGCCCTAAACTAGATCAAAACTCGAATCCTTCATCGGATCCGTTTTTCTAGATTGGGAATATCAATGCATATGAGTGCTAATATTGAATTAACCTAGTTGTTTTATTGAATTCATTAAATTATTTCATGTGTTGGGTGATTTCGAATATTTTCACTATTCAATTTAATCTGAGGTTAATCCCAAACTTGCATAATTAGGGTTTTAGCGTTTCTCCCACATCAGATTTGGTATCAAACCCTAATTATGCAAGTCAAGAGACGACACCATATAGGTTCTACGGTTTATCTCTTTTTATTGTTGTCTTGCATCATTTAGTTTTGTGTCACATCCAATTCGTCATGGATTCCGTCGGAATCGAAGCTCTCTTGGAGGAACTTCCAACCAAGTTGACCACGGTTCAGACCGAACTACAAGCCCAGATGCAAGCTCAACATGAGGCTTTAATGACCTATTTTACTCGCAACCATAGTCAAACTTCTAAGGGATTGGATGGAAGTAGAGTTAAGGGATACTCCCATCATTGTGAGCCCAAATATGATCTTGAAAAGAAATCCCTAAGGTCTATTCAAACCGAGTCACCCCTGGGCGATTCAACTAAGTACCGTATGTGCGATTTGTTAGTGTCTGTAGAACCAGTTGGGCACAAGTCCTTGTTGTTGGTAGAGTCGAGTGCACTAGAGTCTTTGACGTTGGTCGAACTAAGTACACACGAACCAATCGAATCACCTGCCTATGAGTCATTGGAATCTGTAGAGTTGGGTGCACACGACTTGTTGGTGTCCGTTGGGTCGAATACACGTGAGTCCATCAAACTGGGTACACAAGAACCATTAGTGTCAATTGAATCGAGTACCCCAGAGTCTTTGGCTTTGATTGAAGCGAGAACGCATGAGTTACTCGAGCCAAATGTACATGAGCCATTAGTGCCCCTTGATTCGAGCATGCATGAGTTGTTAGAGTCGATAGGTACGTGTCAGCATTTTAACTTGCATGAGATTAATGAGAAGATTTTATTGAACGATAATAATACGCAGAATGTCAATAATGTGATAAATTTGTCTAATGAATTTAATAGCAACAATTTTGTGGTAATTCATGATAGTCCCGAGCATGTGGAACTTTTCCCGACCTTGCAAAGAGGTAATGATGGAAGTCTAGATTTTCCTTTAGACAAGGGTAATCATCTGATAGTTGCAGGAGCGGATCTTACACGTATCCTATGTCTAGCAACCACACCCTTTGATTCATTCCTTATTGCCCAAACAATCAAGTCGAACCGCTTTAACTGATTCATACCTCGTACCCTACCTGAGCAATATGAGAAAAGGTTGAATGACGAGGTTCTAGGGTTGTCAGTGTTAGGTGATTTTGAATATTTTCGTTATTCAATTTAATCTGAGGTTAATCTCAAACTTGCATAATTAGGGTTTTAGTGTTTGTCCCGCACTAAGTGTATTTGATGATAAAGAGTAGCCAAGACCCTCTCACATGGTACTGTATGACACAAACTTATATGCATTTGTGTTGACCAATACTTACCCTTTTTTGCAGGGATTGGGTCTGTATCCCAATGGAAAGATGATAATATTGCAACCCCTAGGTCGCAGGTTCAATCCCAGATTACCACTCCAAAAAATTTTAAATAAACAATACTTCCGATTTTTTTATAGGCGAATCAACATGTGAAATGAGTCAATATGCGACACCACGATTTAAATAATTGAGCTCTCCATAACTTGGGAGATAAGTGAATAGCCTTGTGATACCGTAAGATGCATGGAAAAACAGTAAGCAGAAAAGACGCCAACAATATCCCACTACTTAAATCTCTTTTACTGACACAATTCTTATGGATAAAGCCTTCATCCACTCCCCTATAAACTTAGAGTACGACATAATCATTTGCCAATACAAACTCTTTTACCATTTGTATTTGTTGATTAAGAGTGATACAAGTCCTTCACATGGTATGTATGATACTAACTTATACGTATCAAACAATATTTACCAGTTTTTTTGCTAGGTGAATCGGAAGGCAATGCCGAGATTTCAATTCTTGAGCTCACCATAACTTGGAAGATACGAGAATAGCCTTTTGATACCCATAAGAAGCATGAAAAAAAAAAAGTAGTAGGGAGAAAAGACACCAACACTACCCCACAATTTAATATCTTCTATTGACACAATCCTTATGAATAGAGCCTTCAACTCCCCTATGAGTAAAACGCAATCTCGTCATCTTTTGAATTCCACTACCACCAAATCTAATCACCTCAAGGGCCTCGCTAATAAGGGACTCTTTAGTTGAGTCAAATTCAAACGAGTTAGCATAACTGTCCTGTTCACTCTCAAGTGCTAACAGATCATCTCGTTATGCTAAAATGGTCAAACGTGCATTTTTCAATGATTTTGATGCTCATTCATAATTGTGCACTCTCCTCGGTTTGACAATATTATCATAAGAAGATTGACCGCTCACACTAAAACCTAATCCCATCAACAACCCCAAGCCTAATTCTCATTCTCACTTTTGACATTTTATCGGTCAGTACTCATTGAAACTACCAAAAGTGTGGCCAAACCCCATCATGCTTAACCACTTTTCCACTCCCTATCCCTAGCCCAATACTTAACTTTAACTTGAAAAATTCCACACTCTACACACTGAACCTCCAGAGCCATTTACCCATGAAGAATATAATCCACTCTCTTAATCTTCGAATACCCAGGCCAGTACTGTTTGATTATCTTCCTTGACCGCCCTCCCAACAAAAAGTCTCTTCAAATCTTCTCCAATTTATCAACAATAAAACATGAAATCTTGGATAGAGATAAAGAAGATCAGAAAACTAGAAAAATACAATTTAATAAATGTAGCATGTCCTTCAAGAGAGAGGTATTCCTTATCCAAGTTACTAACTTATGAAACCTCTATTGAGTAGAACAATAGTAATTTAGTTGAACTAGCCAACCCAAAGCTAAAGAAACAAATAAAGTAATTGGCAGTGCATCCGCACCCAAATATATCTGTAAACTTAGAGGACATCAGAACCTCCAACTGAACACAAACCTATACGTTTGCTTCAATATACCTTGAGCATGGTTTTAGGTATAAATATTTAGCAAGCATCTTTCATATTTGACTTTCTTTTTACGCTCAAAATATAAAATTTAACACAGATATGTTCTTTTATCGGACATTAATGACTACAAGTTTCATACATACAAATGACATTTGTGATAAATACATCATTATTTATTTATGCCAAGGTCGAGATGGAGAGCTAGTTAGCAACCTGAAAGGGGTCAAGGGGATGGGAATAGAAAAAATAAAATGGAGTGTAATCTGTTATCTGTTTGGAGGATAATTTGGCTGGAACGGAATGAGAAAACAATAGTTAGGAGTGCTCAGGTGGTGATCAGGTCAGTGAACATATTTCCGGTGGAATTGGCTGAGGCCAAAGCTGGGTGTGGGCAAGAAAACTTCCAAAGTATTATGATTTTTTTAGAAGAAAAGAGTTGTCTTGTGTGTGAGACTTTATGAGCACCCCTTCTCCCATGCCTCTAGGCACAGTGGGTGGTTTCTGGTTCGCTGGCCCAGCGGTAGGAGTCTGTTTTCTTGTTTTTGTCTTGATTTTTTAGCTTCTGCTTTGTTTTTGTGGCCTACTTTCTCACCGTGCTGCTATTTAATTTTGTACCTTTTCTGGGTATCTTAATCAATTGCTTGTTACTGATAATAATAATGAAATAAAATAAAAACATTATCACTATAGATTGATATAAATTTCATCATTTTGATTGGATGTCACCCATCAAATGAACTCATAGTTCATCACCTATGTGTCTCCCAAATATTTGGTAAATAAGAATCGGAATCAGAGATGAAGGATATCCCCCCACCCCAAAAAAAAAACTACACAAAAGGATAGACTGAGGTCTACTTGGACCAAGCAGAAATTCCCACATGAAAAATATACCAGTCTCAACAATGTACCATTCACTCTAATAAAGCAAAGTAGAAAGCAACTACATGGCTTTTGCTTCCAAGGAACATTGATACTAAAATAAACAAACATCAGTGAACATGGTTCAAGTTCAAACATAAAACCAAGGAAATAATAAAAGATGAAAACCTGCTGCTATAGTTATAGAACTCTTCAAACTCCACTTCCTCGTCATCACCTCCATCTCCAAAACGTACTTTACAATGACCTTTTGCTATCATGTGCTTCCTCACTGCTTCCAAACTGAGAAAAGGATGGCACCTATCATTGCAGTACAAACACATAAAATCCCTTTTAACCTGAAAAGAAAAATATATATAATATGAAGCATATGTAACTTTAAAAACATGTAAGAAAGCACTAAGGCGATTAAAAAAAATCTACCTTAACTCCGGCATATGTTAGGAGGCCCTCGGGATCTTTCAAATACTCAACATCCGGGATGAAGAAACCATGTTGTTTGTGCATGTGAACCATGCAGCTTTCTATGCTCTTATGTTTTAAATCACAAATGAAGCAGCAAGAAGGGTCCAGTTCTTCATCATCCATGTCATCATCTGGTTCGTTCACATTCAAAGTCGTTAAAGTTTCTGTGGCCAAGCTGATCTCATCGTCATTTTCGTCAACCTCCACCCATTCATCTCCACTCTCCTCACTCTCTTCACTCTCTGTTGCTCTTTGAGCAGAAGGCTTTATTACAGTAGTCGGCTTACTTGCCACACGGCTTTTAAGTGGCTTAATAACTGTAACTCCTGCACTTTGAAGATCTTGTCTTTGAGACACCCGGATAGCATGAGATCGTGACTTGAGATGTTGAGAATGAGCTTTAGAACTTCTATACCCCTTTCCGCAAGGACCACAACTATAAAGCATGGGGGTCTCATTCAACTTGCTGCTTTCATCGGCTAACGCTAACTGTCTAGCTTGAAATAATGCTTCAGTAACCCCTGGAACACCTGCGATCTGGCGAAGAAACCTAATTAGAAACCTGGGTGTTCATGTTAAAGGCTATATATGGTCAAAAGAATAATAATCAAGGGGGAAGACACAAACACACACATGCATGTTCACCTCACACTTACCCTTCTCATCCTCAACCTTTTCAAGTCGTAGACTTATCGGTGCTTGTGCCAAAAAATCTCCAACCCATCCCCGATGCAAGGATTGTGTCCACTATCAAAAGGAATGTAAATACACACACACCCACTAAGAGGTAACCTGGTTACACGCACTAACTAATGATAACTACACACCAACACACTCTTGACACACCCCAAGACAAAATAAATGCATATTAATCGAAATAACAAGTTCTCCCTTATCTAGAGGGTAATATTTATGTCTCCAGGTATTATCCAAATTGTAAGATTTATTTCTGAGGTTTGTTTTCAAAGACCTATTACATATCCTTATACTCCTTAAAAGCCACTTTATGATCCAATGGTATTCCTCCACTTCTCGCCAATCGTTGTTTCGTATGCACGAAGGGTGTCACCACCATTGGATAAATGGTAAAAATAGATGGGATAATTCCATTTGTCCCTACCTTATTCTAAGACCCCTCCACCACGCCATCTTCTCCATGTCCCCAATCTCCTTTGACCAAGAATGGAGGTTCCACTGTTAACTAATCCTACTTTAAGCTTTTCAATGGTTCCCAGTCTAGCTCTAAATCGACTCTCACAAGCGTTGTAAATTTATCAGAAGCAGCCCTTCCTACCAATTCTATAAACACGGTGAAGTGAAGGAGTCTAGCAGTCATTGGAAGGACTGCCATTGCACACAAATAAAAAAACCTCTAGCAAAGTCTAGAAAGTCCATATCTGTTGTCGAATATCAATTTGAAGGCCCCCACAAAAATATCAATCTCATTAAAGATTGAACCTAGTCATACATGTAGTGGCATACCAAAATTCTGATCCAATTCTATCTCCCTCAGATTCACCCTTCTCATCCCATACCTTAGAATTTTAAGTCGAAAACCTAATGGTGCTTGTGCTGAATAATCTCCAACCCCTCCCCAATGCAAAGATTGTGTCCACTATCAAAAGGAATATAAATAACCCACACACCCACTAACATAGTTAACATGACAACACGCACCAACTAATGATACGTACACCCCAACTCAATATAAAAAAGAAATTAAAAAAAAAATTGTGCATTACCCAAATAAAAAGTTCTCGCTTATCTAATAAACAGGGCCTCAACTGCTGGGAAGAAGAAGCGCTTCAAATCTCGAGAGCTAGCGAGGCTACAATGGGAGATGTCGGACGGAAGGGGATCCGGGGGTGCCTAACGCTTAGGTATCCGTAGTAGGGCAGGCCGTTCTCATTTCCTATATGAAGATGTTTTCTTGGAATGTGAGGGGAATTTGCGATAGTGTCAAGGTTGCGTCTGTGTTGGGTGGCAATCGCGGGGGGTGGATTGGGGTCGACTCGGTTGGTGCCTCTAGGGGCATTCTTGTTGCCTGGAATTTACTACTTTTTAAAAAGGTTGATGAGGAGGTGGGTATGTATTCTGCATTTGTGGTGCTCCGAAATAGGGATACCGGGAAAGTTTGAACTTTTTCTGGCATTTACGAGCCCTCGGATGATGGAAGCCAAGGGGAGTTCTGGTTTGGATTGACGGCCATTGCGGCTCAATGGGATTTCCCGCATTGCTTGGGTGGAGATTTTAACGTCATTAGATGGCCACATGATAAGTTGGGTGGGCCCCCTTATGCAGTGGTAATGCGGGAGTTTAATTCTTTTATTAACGATTGGGAGCTGATTGATCTTCCGCTTTCGAGTGCGGTGCGATGTTTACTTGGTCCAGCCTTCAAGAGGTTCCCTCTCTGAGTCGACTTGACCGATTCCTTTGTTCATCCGAGTGGATCGACCTTTTCCTGCCGCTAGTCTGCAGGGCCTTGCTATGGCGGTTTCGGGTCATCGCCCACTGCTGCTCCAGTGTGATTCTCAGGGAAAGGGGCCTTCTCCTTTACGTTTTGAGAACATGTGGCTCCTTGATGAAGGCTTCCGAGCTTCTATATCTTCATGGTGGAACGAAGGGGCTCCATCAGGAACCGTCACCTTCAGATTTGTCTCTCAATCGCTCAAGGGACGCATTAAGGAATGGAACATGGATGTGTATGGGCTGGTGCATATTGCTAAAGAGGCGATGCTTCTTCGTTTGAAGGAGCTAGATGATCTAGAGTATAGAGATTTGTCAGATGCGGAGAGAGGGGAGAGGCTTATGAAAAAGATCCTAGCTTGGTTGATAGACGATTGAGGATTTATAACTTTTAAGAGTAAGGATGGAAGCCCTCATAGAGAACCAACAGCTAGCTAAATCATTTAAAAGGCCCCAGTGGGCAGTGAGCATAGATTTAACCTACCTAATTTTTATAGTGCAATAACTCATATTAGAGTATAGAGATTTGTCGGATGCGGAGAGAGGGGACAGGCTTATGAAAAAGATCCTAGCATGGTTGATAGATGATTGAGGATTTATAACTTTTACAATTCTAAGGATGGAATCCCTCGGCCAAACGAGTATTCAACCAAAAGGAGATTTTATTACTAGCTAAATCCTTTAGAAGGCCTCAGTGGACAGTGAGCATAGATTTAACCTATCTAATTTTTATAGTGCAATAACTTATATTACTCAGAGATAGCTCAAGTATAGGTATGTGCATCTTTTATACTCAAATGATGTGTCCAACAACAAGTATGATACACTTTTTTATCAGTATCAAATTTTCATTAGAAGACTGAGTGGATAATGAAATTCCTAATTTTAATTAACGAAAATGCGAAGTAGGAAAACTTTGATTGCAAAAGATTATATATCTTGGGAGGTTTTAACAATGAAGAGTTGTGACGACCTTTGTTAAGACTGAAGTATTATCAATTGCAAATATTAAGTGTAAAAAAAAAAAAGAAAATTGTTCAAAAAGCCTAAAAACCTATCGATTTGAGAAATAGTGCAAGATGATATCGAATCAAGAAGCCAACATCTTATGGGTTTCATAATTTATGTTGAGAAGGTACGTAAAAGACCCGACCCAAATTTTGGGCTATTAGCCTATCAAGCTCCATGAGCATATGACTGTGGTTGAGGAGCCGATGCAAATTTGTTGACCGAAAAGAGCAAATTTTGTGCACCAAAAGGATCCCACTCGTACTTGTGAGGTGGCAAAATCATTCATTTGATGAGGCTACCTGGGAGAGCGAGGCAAAGATTAGCAATGAATATCCGCACCTCTTTGAATAAGGTACGTAAATTTCGAGGACAAAATTCTTATGAGGGGAGAATGTTACCCTGATTTTTAGTAGCGTTGAATCATTGACCTTTGATGATAATACGACTATTTTGACCGATTTGACTTTGGTAAAACTTTTGACATCTGTGACATGGCCTCTGGCCCACCTAAACACAAATCTAAAACCAAATCCAAACTCAATCCCGAGCCCGAACTTCAATGCCCTATCTAGACCCTTATCCTAATTTTATAAACAAAGAAAAGGAAAAAAAAAGTGTTTGTATGTGGTGTTAGATATGGGTGTATTGATGGGTTAGTATTGACACCCATCCCAAACTACTAAAATCCCAACCATCAATTAGAGTTCAAATAAAGACTTTTTGAATAATTGGTAAGAACCCAATTGACTCGTGCTCAGTGCAACACACGGTCCAAACCCGGACCAAAGACTTTATTTGACCTAAGACTCTATTTGTGTCATTCTAAAAATATATAAATAAATAAATTATTTGTGTGTGTGTGCGTTTGTAAATAGACATGTGGTGCTAGGTACCCAACACACAATACCAATCCTACCTTAGATCTCCCCAATCCAAGCCCACAATTGTGGCCAAGATGGCACCTCCCTCTTTTAAGAAACCAATGAGAGCCCATTAGAACTCCTGCCATTATTGGCAGGCAGGTAGAGCCAATCCAGTTTCTCTCTCTCTCAAGTCTCTATGGCAGGCAACTCACAACCATCCATTCTAACTCTATTTCTTTCTCATTTATCTTAGGCGCTTAACACAGTAGCCAACCCTTTATCTTAGGCGCTTAAATATCTCTACAATACCTATCAACACCGATCACTCTCCATAGTGATCATATGCGATCTCTCTTTTAAATATAAACTAAATAAATAGAAAGTGGGGATTATAATCTTTTATATTCGGTTGTCATTCCATTCTAACTCTATTTCTTTCCCTTTTATCTTAGACGCTTAACACACTAACCAACCCCAAATTTTAATTCCTAAAATATCTCTGCGATACCTATCAACACCGATCACTCTCCCTAATGATCATTTGTGATCTCTCTTTTAAATATAAACCAAATAAAATATTCAGTTGCCCTATTGGCACCACCTAAATTGGAATGTAGAGTAGTCCAAATAGGACTCTATAATCTATATACATGCACCACCGAAGCTAACAATAACCTATTGCCTAAGGCAAAAGCCAACCATCCCTTCTTTATAAAGAATTTTAAAAAAAAAAAAGGCAGCCAAGGCAACCTTCTATATTGGTAAAACTAAGAGTCTTGGACTCTTTCTTTTTTTTATTACTTTGTTGACTTGCCCAAATAAGGCCACTTTCCTCCCAATCTCCCTGCACAACCGAACCACACCAATTCTGAACTCTCTCTCTCTCTCTCTCTCTCTCTCTCTCTCTCTCTCTCTCTCTCTCTCGTTCTTTCTACAACTCGAGCAGCCCAAGCAGCCACCTCCCTTCTCCTCTTTCGTCCATCAAATGAGCACCTCCATTGACCTCTCTTCTCATGTTCACCACAAATACCACCAACATCAATCCCAAGAACGGGCATACAACAGCACCTCCATCATCTCCTTTCCTTTTATCATCAAACTATGATTTTATTATCGCAACCGTTGATCAAAACCACCTCCTCGTCTTCACCTTCTCCCGCACCGTCATCATATCGCAGAGATAGGTGTTGTAATTATATCAAAGCTGCAGTGACAACATGACCAAATGCACCCGAAAAATAGTGCGAAGAACGTCCATTAGTTTCTTCTCCTTTTATGCCTTCAAACTACAAGATTCACGGCCTAGATCAGAAACCCAAATTGTTGCTTCCTACGGCAAGAAAATGAAGGGAACCCAGCGGACTTGAAGCACAAGCAAGCCACATCCATTGTCGCACGGATCACACTCCTCAAAGCCGCACTCGACCCAATGCCGACTCACGAAAGGCGAATCTATGCCCAATGACCTGCAATCAGTAGACCGAATTCGAGCATGGTCAAATAAAAACGAAGTCATACAAATAAATTGAGATTTGTCCCAATCCTACCACATGCAAAAGCTCTTAAAAGGTTGAATCTTGCGTTGTCGACATCATTCTATCATCAAAAGTAGAAATCTCAAATCATCAGTTACCAATCACCAACTTTTCTTGCGACGCTAGGATCCAAGGTAGGGGGAATTTAATTATTCATTTTACTTTGACTCATTTGATTAATCGGTATGCTCGAACAATAAATTATGCCTTAAACCCATCATTCCTAAGCCTCGGCCCATTTATTTAATTAGTCATGTTTGAATGTGTATCGCCATTGATTGCTAATCACCATTATATAATTTGTTTAAATAATTAATTACATGTATACCCTTGAAAAAAAATGATCTAGCATGAAAATTGGAGTTAAATGCTGAAATTTCATTTCTAACCAGTTTGAGTTTTCCTTAACTTCACGTAACCATAGAAATTTTATATAATGGAGATGTAGAGGGCAATGCCCTCTATCAAAACTATTCCAATATCTTAGAGTAAATCAGTCTCTAGTCACCTCGAAAATCGACCCCAAGACGCCTACTTTAAAATCTGCACAGTTAATTCCTGGATCTGATTTATGTCCAAGTGTTCTGTAAATTCACGTTTGACCTTTGATCAAACACTCATACGAGAGAATCACAAAAATTTCTATATGATGACCCCCTCCCAACTTTTCATGATATTCACATCTAACGGTTAGAATTCTACGGTTCTAAATTAGGTCCTAATTCGATCGAATTGCATCATAACTGCAGAATTATTTTATACATGGGTAAGTCGCATTTTTGTGGTAACGAATTATTTCGTCTTCATTAATTCTGTAGCCACGTGAAGAGGGGCATAACACGAGTCTTGAAAACTTTGTCATCTTTGCTCGAGAGCAATAAAATTTCTCTCATTGTTCTCGAACGGATGCTAGAAAATGTTTTTCGTTAAAACTCCTTAAAAAATTCAGTCCATGTCCACGGAACGTTTGCTGGGGTTTGATCCCTGGTTCTCAGAGTTGACTTCCACCAGGGATCATCTGCCCCTTCCAACATAAATGCAGCCCATCTAACCTTTTCATCTTCTGTGCAAGACATTACACCCAAAATTTTCTCAATCTGATTTACCCAATCTTCGGCCGCTGCTGGATCAGTCTTACCATAAAAACTAGGAGGTTTCATCCTTCTGAACTCTTGAAAACTAGTAGGTTGTTGTAGGGCTGCTAGCAGTGTGGTATGTTGTGCCATGACATTTGCGATAGTGTTGTGTCATAACATTTGCGATAGTTTCCATGTACTGTTGCATTCTCTCAATGCTTCCTCCATCACCAATGGGAACAGCATTGGAGTCGGACGCTACCCCATCGTCATTTATTAGGTTAGCAATCAGTCTCGTACGAGGAGATATTATGGCCTATTCATGGAAAATTATAAAATCAGTACTGACAACTCAACAAATCTGCTCGAGTCCCAATGAAAACCTAAAGTATTTGCTTGGATACCAACTATAACCCGAATTTTCTACACGAATATTTGTGTCGTTGACATTCGTGTCATAGGCATGCGATGCTTAAATCCTAATATGATGGTAAATTATTTGAAAAATACGAGCCATTTAAAATATATATATATTATAAAAACATTAATCGAATTACTTATAAAACCGAAACAAATAATTTTAACATCCATAAATGAAAATACTAATTCAAAAATACCACCGGTGACGGCCGAACGTCACACAAACAGCGGTACTTACATCAATATACGCGAAAGGCATTAAATAAATATTCTAAAGAAAATTTATCAAATTGTATCAAGTCTTAGTCAAAGAATTTTCACTAAGGCTAAAAATTTTCAGGTGGGAGATCTTCCTCATCTTCAGGCACGAAATCAGGATCCTCTTCCAACTCAAGATCCTTATTAACGTCTGTACCTGCGACACATAGTGTCGGGGTAAGAAAAACTTTTCACGGTGCTTAGTAGGGAGGAGTTAATTACCCTCCATGACTTGAAACATTTAATTAACCAACATGCACAAAATATATCGAATTAATGTGACGATAATTTAGAGATAGATATATCATAAGACATGGGGAAGCTAGAAAATTTATGATTATGAGATAAAGATTTTCAAAGGCTGTGTATCTAAAATTCTACACATAATTTATTTATTACAAAATTTGAGTGCTTTCATATTTCGTTAAACATACCAGTGAGAATTAGACTAATTACAGTGACACATGTGTTGTAGTTTTTGCATGACTTAAATACCAACTTAAAGTAATTTTCACACATATTAGGTGCTAAAATTAAAGTAGTATTTATACTGATGGGGATCCCGCCCATGGATAATATTAATGATTAGCCGTAGCCCCTACTCATCGCGAGGTGGGTCGTGCTTGGCATGTGTCTTGACATGACATGATGGGATCCTATTAAAATCGAAAATCATACATGCAAAAAGATTGCTTGTCTTTTTAGCGTACATATACTTATAATCCTTGACTTGCATTGTCGTAAATTCGTGTCGTGGCTATTTTTATCCATGTATGAAATGACCTTTAAATTCTTGTCTATTTATATACATGTCGTGAATTTGTGTCGTGTCTTTTTCTTATTTCATGACGCACACTTTATGTTTGATAATCATGTGGTAGACATAGTACAGTAAGAATAAGTCAAGTCTTGCTAACATGTTCAATCATTCGTGACAATAAAAATGCGGCTTACCCATGCACAAAATAATTCCACAGTTACAATGTAATCTGATCGAATTAGGATCTAGTCAAAAATTAACTTTTATGATTCCAATTAGAACCGAAAAATTCTAACCGTCAGATGTGAAGAACATGAAAAGTTGGGAGGGGTTATCATACAAAAAATTTAGTGATTCCACTAGTATGTGTGTTTGATCAAAGGTCAAACGTGCATTCACAGAACATTTAGACAGAATTTGATGCAGGAATTTACTGTGTAGATTTTAAAATAGGCGTCCTGGGTCGATTTTTAAAGTGACTAGAGACTGATTTACTCTTAGATATTGGAATAGTTTTGGTAGAAGGCATTGTCATCTACATCACCTCTTTAATGGCACATCCATTGAAGGTTTATAAAAATTTCAACGGTTACGTGAAGTTAGGGAAAACCTAAACTGGTTATAAATGAAATTTCAGCATCAACCTCCAATTTTCATACTAAATCAATTTTTTCAAAGGTATAGCCATTAACATGAATAGGAACTAGCATGCATGTCCTAGTATACATATAATTAATTATTTAAACAAATTATAAAGTTGAGATTAGCAATCAATGATGATACATATTCAAACGTTTGAGATTAATTAAATAAATGGGTTGAAGCTATGGAATGATGAATTTTAAGTCAAATTCTTATTCAAGCACTACGAATTAGTCAAATGAGTCAAATTAAAAATGAATAATCAAATTCCCCCTACCTCGGGTCCAAACGTCGCAAGGAAGTGATATCAAATAATGCCTTTTTCGAATTGTGGAAAGGGTTGAGATGCAGTGGTGATGCGATCCGATGTCGATTGACCCCTTTCTTACCGATATTTCAGGGTGGAGATCGATGAGAAGAAGATAGCAGGCCGACTACTGTGGTGCTTGGGCTACCCAAGATGCATTGGAAAATGGGAGAGAGAGAGAGAGAGAGACGTTTGAGATGGCTGCTTGGTCGTAAATAAGGGATTGGTAGGAAGGTGGGTCTTTTAATTTGGGAAATTCAACAATAATAAAAAAAGGTAACACCATAATAATAAAGCAGCAACACAAGACTTTTGAATTCGGTGCCAGGTTTGCACCGAATTCCACTATATTGGCTTTCCTCTTTTTTTTCTTTCTTATTTTATTCTTGTGTGCGTGGTAATAGGGTGTGGAGCACCCATATAAAGTTTGGTGCTCCTCCACATCCAACACCACACAAACATATTGTTTTTGTTTATTTAATTATTATTATTTTTTTTTTTATATAAAAACAAGCCATAGATAGGGTCTTCGAAATTCTGGCTTGGGTTAGATTAAGGTTAGGATTTGAAGTTAATTCGCCGAGTTCGAAATTTGGGTTACGACCGTGTTTGGGTGCTTTTGCCCAATTAATATATGTGGGCCAGAGGCCACATCACATGGGTCAAAGGTTTAGCTTATGTCAAATCAGGGAAAATGTTGCATTTTCATCAAAGGTCAACAATTCAATGTTAATGAAAAATCAGGGACTCCTTATAAGAATTTCGTCCTCGAAATTTACGTACCTTATTCAAAGAGGTGCAGATATTCGTCGGGAATCTTGCCTCACGCTCCCAGGTAGCTATAACTTTCATCAAACGAATGATTTTGCCACCTCACAAGTACGAGAAGGATCCGTTTGGTATGCAAAACCCCTTTCTGCAAGGAGTGCATTGTCATAATGAGGTATACAATAATAGGAAAAATAAAATGAATAATTCACCAAATTACCTGAAATTCGATATTCGTTCTTTTTAAGTTTGCATAGCTCTTTTGTCGGCTTTGTGCGATCTTTAATCTTTCACGAATCATCCTAATGCCTCAATTATGCTTTCAATAGGTTCTGGGCCTAACAAAAACCTTTCTCCAGCATCTTCCCAATTAAGTGGAGATTTACATCTTCGACCATAAAGCGCCTCAAATGAGGTCATTCTGATGCTTGCTTGGAAACTATCGTTGTAAGCAAATTCAATCAATGGTAAATGTTTGTCTCATGATCCTTGAAAGTCCAACATGCACGCCCGGAGCATGTCCTCGATAATTTGATTCACCCTTTCTGTCTGGCCATCTGTCTAAGGGTGAAAAGCATAGCTAAAATACAGTCTCGAACCCATTCCTTCTTGGAATCGTTTCCAAAACTTTGACGTATACAATAGGTCTCTGTCCGAGACTGCTAACTGGAATACCGTGTAGTCTAATGATTTCTCTGACATATAATTCGGTAAGCTGGCCAGCGGTGTACTTCGTACTATAAGGTAGAAAATGAGCCGACTTGGTTAATCAGTCAATAACCACCATGGGTTAAAACATCGTCCGATACCGATACGTATCGGTTTTGGACCTCACCGAGGCCACATTCTCGTCAAAGGTCAACAACTCAATGTTAATGAAAAATCAGGGTCGTTACATTATTAAAAAAAAAACATTGAAACCCATTTGAGTGAGAAATCCGGCGTTTGTATTCTCCTCGTATCGCTTAACCGCAATCGAGAAAGTTCTTCTGCTGCCAAGATCGTAAACGCTAACAGACTAACAGTGGTATCAAAGCAAAGTTGTTTACATACCTTGGAGTTGGATCGCCGGATTTCAATCGACAATCTTGATTCCAAAATTGGCATCACCTTATTTGGCGCCAAAATTTGTGTCGATCCTAAAATCGGCACCTTTCTTCATCACAGGATCAGTGCACCTTCTTTGAACTTAACGTTGTCAGAGCAATACAAGCATTCAAGACGAGAAGTGCTCAAATATCATTCTTACCATTGGTATTGGTCTCGATTAATTTTGGCAAAATACCTTAAACTCTATTTTAATTTATTGTTTGCATAAAACTAATATAGCAAAATGACATCTAAAAATAATGAAAGATTATATCTTAGAAATTGAAATCCTTTGGTGTCATTAGATTAAGGCTCTTTATAGATTTCAACATCTAAGACATAATCTATTTTATCTAGGCAAAGGATTTGACCCATCCTACGTTTCCACATAGAATAGTTCAAGCCGGTCAATTTTTCGGTGTGAGATAATTCAACCATCACTATTTTAGATGTCATTTTGCTATATTAGTTTTATGCAAACAATAAATTAAAATAGAGTTCAAGTACAACAAACAGAAATTCGACAATACCAAGATTGTTTGTTCAGAATGACCTGTGATGAAACAAAGGTGAGAATCACTGATGAAGAAAGGTGTCGATTTTGGGGTCGACGCAAATCTGGGAGCCAATTAAGATGATGTCGATTTTGGGATCAAGATCGTCGATTGAAATCCGGCGATCCAACTCCAATTTATGTAAACAACTTAATGCCATCTTGGCCGTGATTCGATTGTGGTTAGCGAGAATACAAACGTTGATTTCGGTTTCAATGATTTTTTTATGATTTCACCCTCACTGGATCTTCTCAATTTATAGATGATCTTTGGCCTCACAATTAATTTGTGGGTTATGCATCTAACGGTCCAAATCGGACTTTGGATATCCAACGGTTGAGATATCGTGAAAATATATATGTTACCTCGCATGCTATAAAAGCATGCAAACGTTTAGAGGCGATTAGTCCTCTGATAAATCCCACACATAATGACAATTAGCTGGTAAAACCTATTTTCTTGCAAGAAATGGATTTTCTATTTCAATTCTTTCCTAATTGGATTATTTAGCCTCAATTAGGTATGTATGCTCATCCCAACAACTAATTGAGTTATTTATCCACAATTAGCAATAATATTTAATTCCTAAAGTTTACATGCAAGAAATAGATTTTCTATTTCAATTCTTTCCTAATTGGGTTATTTAGCCTCAATTAGGTATGTATGCTCATCCGAACAGCTAATTGGGTAATTTATCAAAATTAGCAATAATATTTCCAAAGTTTTCATGCAATTTGAAAAATAAACATATAGAAATATATTTTAATGGAAAAATTAAATAAAGCAATTTTCAAATCAATGAGCATTAAATCGACTTTACACATAGAAAGAGGGTACGCGCATTGTGCCAATTTATCCATCATCGCCATGGATATTCAATCCGAGAGATGTGCGAGGCCCTCATGGCCACATTCACACTTACATAATGAAGTGACTCTGATTTTTCATTAACGTTGAATCATTGACCTTTGACGAGAATGTGACCTTTTGACTGATTTGATCCAAGTCAAACCTTTGACACATGTGACGTGGCCTCAGACGCACATATTTTAATTGGGTGAATGCACCCAAACAGGATCGTAACCCAAATTCAAGCTAAACGAATTAACTCAAAATCCTAACCTTAATCTAACTCAAGCCCGAATTTCGAAGACCCTATCTATGGCTTGTTTTTATTAAAAAAATAATTATAATTATAATTAAATAAACAAAAACAATATGTTAGTGTGGTGTTGGATGAGGAGCACCAAACTATATATGGGTGCTCCACACCCTATTACCACCCACACAAGAATAAAACAAGAAATAAAAAAAAAAGGAAAGCCAATATAGTAGAATTCGGTGCAAGCTTGACATCGAATTCAAAAGCCTTGTGTTGTTTTTTATTATTATGGTGATACCTTTTTTTTATTATTGCTGACTTTCCCAAATTAAAAGACCCACCTTCCTTCTAATCCCTTATATACGACCAAGCAGCCATCCCAAACATCTCTCTCTCTCTCTCTCTCTCTCTCTCTCTCTCTCTCTCTCTCTTGTTTTCCTCTACATCTTGGGTAGCCCAAGCACCACAGCAGCCGGACTGCTATCTTCTTCTTCTCACCGATCTCCATCCCAAAATATCGGTAACAAAGGGGTCCATCAACATCGGATCGCCATCACCACTCCATCGCTACCCTTTCCACAATTTGAACAAGGCATTATTAGGAATCGCGTCCTTCTTGCGACGTTAGGACCCGAGGTAGGGAGAATTTAATTATTCATTTATAATTTGACTCATTTGACTAATTAGTAGTGCTCGAACAAGAATTTGTGACTTAAAATTTATCATTCCTTAGCTTTGGCACGTTTATTTAATTAATCATGTTTGAACATGTAGCGTCATTGATTGCTAATCTCCACTTTATAATTTGTTTAAATAATTAATTACATGTATACTAGGACATGTATGTTAGTTGCTATTTGTGTTGATAGTTATACCCTTGAAAAAATTGATCTAGCATGTAAATTTGGCATAGATACTGGAATTTCATTTCTAACCAGTTTGGGTTTTTCCCTAACTTCACATAACCATAGAAATTTTAATAGACCTCTAATGGATGTGCCGTCAAATAGGAGATGCGCCCTCTACCAAAGTAAAACCTTTCATTAACATTGAGTCGTTGACCTTTAACGAGAATGTGACCTTTTGACTGATTTGACCCAAGTCAAACCTTGATCCATGTGACGTGGCCTCTAGCCCACTTCGAACCCAACAAATTAACTCAAAATCCTAACCTTAATCTAACCCAAGCCCGATTTTCGAAGACCCTATCTATAGCTTGCTGTTTTTATAAAAATTATTATTATTATTATTATTAAATAAACATAAACAATATGCTTGTGTGGTGTTGGATGGGGAGGAGCACCAAACTCTATCTGGGTGCTCCACACCCTATTACCACCCACACAAGAATAAAACAAGAAAGAAATAAAAAATGAAAGCCAATATAGTGAAATTCGCTGCAAGCCTGACACCGAATTCAAAAGCTTTGTGTTGCTTTTTTATTATTATTGTGCTACCTTTTTTATTTTTTTATTATTGTTGACTTTCCCAAATTAAAAGACCTACCTTCCTTCCAATCCCTTATATACAACCAAGCAGCCATCCCAAACGTCTCTCTCTCTCTCTCTCTCTCTCTCTCTCTCTCTCTCTCTCTCTCTCTCTCTCTCGTTTTCTTTCTACAACTAGAGTTGCCCAAGCAGCCACCGATATATCACTCTCATTCCTCTCTCTCGTTTTCCTCTGCATCTTGGGTAGCTCAAGCACCACAGCAGTCGGGCTGCTATCTTCTTCTCGCCAATCTCCACCGTGAAATATCAGTAACAAAGGGGTCTATCGACATCGGATCGCCATCACTACTCCATCTCTACCCTTTCCACAATTCAAACAAGGCATTATTCGAGATCGCTTCCTTCTTGCGACGTTAGAACCCGATGCAGGGGAAATTTAATTATTCATTTTTAATTTGACTCATTTGACCAATTAGTAGTGCTCGACAAGAATTTGTGACTTAAAATTCATCATTCCTTAGCTTCGACCCATTTATTTAATTAATCATGTTTGAATATATATCGTCATTGATTGCTAATCTCTACTTTATAATTTGTTTAAATAATTAATTACATATATACTAGGACATGCATGTTAGTTCCTATTTCCCCTATAAAAAAAAAAAATTAGTTTTTATTTATGTTAATGGCTATACCCTTGGAAAAATTGATCTAGTATGATAATTGGAGGTTGATGCTGAAATTTCATTTATAACAAGTTTGGGTTTTTCCCTAACTTCATGTAACCGTAGAAATTTTTATGGACCTCCAATGGATGTGCCATCAAAGAGGTGATCTTGATAGCAATGCACTCTACAAAACCTATTCCAATATTTGAGAGTAAATCAGTCTTTAATCACTTCGAAAATTGATCCCAAGACGCCTACTTTAAAATCTGCACAGTAAATTCTTGCATCTGATTTTTGTGTAAGTGTTCTGTGAACGCATGTTTGACCTTTGATCAAGCACCCATACGAGTGGAATCACGAAATTTTCTATATAATCACCCCTCTCAACTTTTCATGATCTTCGCATCTAACGGTTAGAACTTCCCGGTTCTAATAGGAATCATAAAAGTTAATTTTTTACTAACTAGGCTCAAATTTGATCGGATGGCATCGTAACTGTGAAATTCTTTTGTACATGGGTAAGTCGCATTTTTGTGGTCACGAGTGATCAAACATGTTAGCAAGATTTGATTTATTCTTACTGTACTATGTCTACCACATGATTATCAAACATAAAATGTGCGTCATGAAATAATAAAAAGAAACGACACGAATTCCCGACATAGATATAAATAGACACGGATTTAAATGTCATTTAAGACATGGATAAAAATAGGAACACAAATTTATAACAAGTCAAGTCAAGGATTACAAGTATATGTATGCTAAAAAGACAAGCAATTTTACTGCATGTATGGATTTCGATTTTAACAAGATCCCATCATGCCATGTCAAGACACGGACCAAGCACGAGGCACTCGATGAGTAGGGGCTACAGCTAATCATGAATATTGTCCATGGGCGACGATGGACGGGATCCCTATCGGTATAAATATTACTTTAGTTTTAGCACCTAATATTTGTGAAAATTATTTTAAGTTAGTATTTAAGTCATGAAAGAACTACAAGACATGTGTCACTGTGATTAATCTAATTCTCACGGTTATGTTTCTAGAAATTTGAAAGCACTCAAATTTTGTAATATATAAATTATGTGTAGAATTTTAGACACATAGCCTTTGAAAATCTCTATCTCATAATCATAAATTTTGCTAGCTTCCCCATGTCTTATGATATATCTATCTCTAAATTATCATCACATTAATTCGATAGATTTTGTGCGTGTTGGTTAATTAAATGTTTTTAAGTCATGGAGGGTAATTAACTCCTCCCTTCTAAGCACCGTGAAAATTTTTGCTTACTCCGACACTGTGTCGCGGGTACAGACGTTAACAAGGATCTTGAGTTGGAAGAGGATCCTAATTTCGTGTCTGAAGACGAGGAAGATCTCCCACCTGAAGAATTTCATCCTTAGTGAGAATTCTTTGATTAAGATTTGATACGACTTAATAAATTTTCTTTAAAATATTTATTTATTGTCTTTCGCGTATATTGATGTATCACTGTTTGTGTAACGTACGGTCGTGACCGGTGGTATTTTTGAATTAGTATTTTCATTTATGAATGTTAAAATTATTTGTTTCAGTTTAGTAAGTAATTCAATTAATGTTTTTATAATTTATTTATTTTAAATGACTAGTATTTTTTCAAATAATTTACCATCATATTAGGATTTAAGCATCGCATGCCTATGACACGAATGTCAAAGACACAGACTTTCGTGTAGAAAATTCGGGTTGTTATAATTAGTAACCAAGCAAAGGCTTTAGGTTTTCATTGGGACTTGGGTGAGATTTGTTGAGTTGTCAGTACTGATTTTATAATTTTCCGTGAACAGACCATAATGCCTCCTCGTACGAGACCGGTTGCTAACCTAATAAATGATGATGGTGTAGCGTCTGGCTCCAATGCTGTTTCTATTGGTGGAGGAAACAATGAGAGAATGCAACAATACATGGAAACTATCACAAACGTCATGGCACAATAGACTACGCTCCTAGCAGCTCGACAGCAGCCTACAGGTTTTCAAGAGTTTAGAAGGATGAAACCTTCTAGTTTTTATGGTAAGGCTGATTCAGCAACTGCCGAAGATTGGATCAATCAGATTGAGAAAATTTTGGGTGCAATGACTTGCACGGAAGATGAAAAGGTTAGATGGGTTGCATTTCTGTTGGAAGGGAAAGCCGACCCTGATAGAAGTCAACTCTGAGAACCAGTGATCAAACACGAGCGAACATTCCATGGACATGGACTGAATTTTTAGAGAAGTTTAACGAAAAATATTTTCTAGCATCCGTTCGAGAACAATGGGAGATAAATTTTATTGCTCTCAAGCAAGATGATTGTGTCAGAGTATGAATCCGAGTTTTCAAGATTCTTGCGTTATGCCCCTCTTCACGTGGCTACAAAATTAATGAAGACGAAAAAATCCGAACGCGGTTTGAAACCAACAATCCAGGAAAGGATCTCATTATTTAATTTGAGAATATATGCCAATGTAAGGGAGAAAGCCTTAAGTGCCGAGCACGACCTCAAGAAGATGTATAAAAGGAGAGAGTTGTATAACAAAGAACGAAATTCTAGTTGAGCGCAACCTGTTAGCGTTGATCGTGGAAGTAAGAGATCAAGATTTTTCACACTTGAACATTCTCGTCAAGTGCAGCCTACTGTTTCAAAGCCAGCATCTTCAATACCCTTTAGGCCCGCACACACTTTTCCGACAGCACGATCTTTAGTACCTATAACACAAAAGGCTTCAAGTACCACTTTTCAATATACTTATGCACAATGCCCTATTTGCAATAGAAGGCGCAAGCCGGACGAGCGTCGAAAAGCAAATGGTACGTGCTATAGGTGTGGAGAAAAAGGTCACATGCTTAGAGACTGCCCACAAAAAGAGCTTAAGAAGTCGACACTGGCCACTTCACAGAGGACATACCGCCCTACTGTTCAGGGTCGCACCTACGCATTTTCTGCACGTGATATTCAAGCTACAAATGACGTCATCCAAGGTATAAATTAAATTAATTATTTGTTCAATTTATTTATTTTTATTTACAATTGATGAATGTTCTTGGGAATTATTTTGAATTATATTATTGCATGAACACTACAACAAGTTTGTATATAAGTAATTAATTTAAGTATATGAACCCTAGGTTAATTTAAGTACACATGTACCAAAGTAAAGATATTTGTTAGCATAAGGCACATGTCATGATAGACCCTGGCTCTACGCACTCATTCGTGAGCCCTTGATTGGCTTCTGAATTGAGTATTACACCAAAATCCTTGGACTTTATTTTGTCCGTCTCAGTTCCTACTGGAAATTCTATGGTCACAGACACCATATGCCGATCGGTCATCATTCCAATTGAAGATCATGAAACAATGATTGACCTGATTATATTGATGTGCAAGGATTCGATGTAATCCTCGATCTGGAATAGTTGTCAGCCTATCATGGGAGTGTAGATTGCCTCCGAAAGATTGTTACTTTTCGTCCTTCAAAGGGTGCACCTTTCTGATTCTATGGTGTTACGTCAAGCACCGCACCGGTTATCTCAGTCATTTGAGCTGAGCGCCTATTGAGGAAAGGATGTCAAGGGTACCTTGTATTTATACAAGATCAACGTGAAGAGAAAACCAACATTATAGGCATTCCTATTGCATGTGAGTTTCCTTCTGCGTTTTCCGAAGACTTGTCAAGATTACCACCAGATAGAGAAATTGGGTTCTCAATTGATTTGGCTCCAGGCACGGAACCAATATCTAAAGTTCCACACCGCATGGCACCGGCTGAATTGAAAGAGCTTAAAGAGCAGTTGCAAGAACTCTTGGATAAGGGGTTCATTAGACCTAGTGTTTCTCCACAGGGAGCCCCTGTCCCATTTGTCAAAAAGAAAGACGCCTCTATGAGGCTATGCATAGATTACCGTCAGTTGAACCAATTGACGATCAAGAACCACTATCCGCACCCTCGCATTGATAATCTCTTTGATCAATTCCAAGGAGCAACATTGTTCTCAAAATGGATTTGAAATCAAGCTACCACCAGTTGAAGGTTAAGGCCAAAGATATTATGAAACCACTTTTCGCACTAAATATGGTCAGTATGAATTTCTGGTAATGCCTTTTGGTTTGACAAACGCCCCAACATCGTTCATGGATTTGATGAATCGAGTGTTCAAACCATACCTTGCCCAATTTGTGGTTGTCTTCGTAGCTGGCATTCTCATTTATTCAAAGACAAAGGAAGATCATGAGCAACATTTGCGCATCACACTTCATGATCATCAACGTTTTGCAAAGCTAAGTGTGATTTTTGGCTCGAACAAGTTAGTTTCTCGGGGCACGTCATTTCGGAGGCAGGCGTAACTGTTGATGCTGCTAAAATTGAAGTAATTATAAAATGGGAACAACCAAAGACAATAACCGAAGTTCGCAGTTTTCTAGGTTTGGTTGGTTACTATAGAAGATTCATTGAAAGCTTTTCCAAATTTCCAGCACCACTTACTCAGCTCACAAGGAAAAACTCAAATTTTGAATGAAATGATTCATGTGAAGAAAGCTTACAAGAGCTTAAGAAGAAATTAACTTCCACACCAATTCTTGTTATACCATCAGGCAGTGGAGGTTTTGTGGTATTCAGTGATGCATCACACAATGGTTTGGGTTGTGTACTGAATCAACATGAAAAGGTCATCACTTATGGCTCTCGTCAACTCAAGGACCACAAAAAGAACCATCCAACTTATGACTTGGAGCTTGCAGCTGTCATATTTGCCTTAAAGATTTGGAGGCACATCTCTACGAAGAGACGTTTGAAATTCTCACTGATCATAAAAGTTTAAATACCTCTTTACTTAGAAAGATTTGAACATGAGACAAAGAAGGAGGATGGAGTTTCTCAAGGACTATGATTGATCCATCCTGGGAAAGCGAATGTGGCGACGGACGCACTAAGTCGAAAGTCGTCAGCTCAACTATCCAATCTCGTCACAAGGATCCATCGATGGCGATTATTTGAAGATATCTCTCTTTATGATATGAAATTTGATATTAAGGAATCAAGAGCCTTAATGGCTAATATTACTATTCAACCGACGATCTTTGATAACATCCGAGAACTTCAGATGACTGATGAGGATCTTATGGCCATGAAACAGGATGTAATCAGTGGTAATAAACCTGATTTCTCTATCAGAGAGGATGGTTCTTTGCTTTTCAGAGGCCGACTTTATGTACCAGCCGATACCCAGCTTCGACGCCTGATTCTTGATGAAGCACACAAGTCAAAGTATACTATTCACCTAGGATGTACTAAAATGTATCAGGACCTAAAGAAAAGCTTTTGGTGGAGAGGATTGAAGAAAGAAATAGCAACATATATATCAAAATGTCTGGTGTGGCAACAGGTGAAAGTTGACCATCAAAATTCCTCTGGTTTGTTACAACCCTTACCTATACCTGAATGGAAATGGGAGAATATATCCATGGATTTCATCCTTGGATTACTGAGAACAATGAAAGGGTATAATGCAATTTAGGTGGCCATGGACTGATTAACCAAGTCCGCTCATTTTCTACCTTATAGTACGAAGTACAACGCTAGCCAGCTTGGTGAATTAGATGTCAGAGAAATCATTAGACTACGCGGTATTCCGGTTAGCATTGTCTCGGACAGAGACCCATTGTACGCGTCAAAGTTTTGGAAACGATTCCAAGAAGGAATGGGTTCGAGACTGGATTTTAGCTTTGCTTTTCACCCTCAAATAGATGACCAGACAAAAAAGGTGAATCAAATTATCGAGGACATGCTCCGGGCATACTTATTGGATTTTCAAGGATCATGGGACAAACATTTACCATTGATTGAATTTGCTTACAACAATAGTTATCAAGCAAACATCAGAATGGCCCCATTTGAGGCGCTTTATGATCGAAGATGTAAATCTCCACTTAATTTGGAAGAGGTTGGAGAAAGGCTTTTGTTAGACCCAGAGCTTATTGAAAGCATACCTGAGGCAATTAGGGTGATTCATGAAAGATTAAAGATCGCACAAAGCCGACAAAAGAGCTATGCAAACTTAAAAAGAACGAAATCGAATTTCAGGTAATTTGGTGAATTATTCATTTTATTTTTCCTATTATTGTATACCTCATTATGACAATGCACTCCTTGCAGAAAGGGGATAATGTTTTTATCAAGATCTCGCCTACCAAAGGTGTGATGCGATTTGGAAAACTTGGAAAGCTAAGTCTACGTTACGTCGGGCCCTTTGAGATTCTGGGCTGAGTAGCCGAAGTCGCTTATCGGATTGTCTTACCTCCTCAGCTTTCGATAGCGTCTTCCACGTGTCTATATTGAGAAGGTACGTAAAAGACCCGACACATGTTTTGGACTATCAGCCTAGCAAGCTCCACGAGGATATGACTGTAGCTGAGGAGCCGCTGCAAATTCTTGACCGAAAAAAAAACAAATTTTGCTTACCAAACGGATCCCACTCGTACTTGGGAGGTGGCAGAATCATTCATCTGATGAAGCTACCTAGGAGCGCGAGGCAGAGATTTGCGACAAATACCCGCACCTCTTTGAATAAGGTACGTAAATTTCGAGGACGAAATTCTCGTAAGGAGGGGAGAATGTAATGACTATGATTTTTCATTAACATTAAATCGTTGACCTTTGACGATAATGCAACCTTTTGACTAATTTAACCCAAGTCAAACCTTTAACCCCTGTGACGTGGCCACTGGCCCACATATTTTAATTGGGCGAATGCACCCAAACACGGTCGTAACCCAAATTCGAACCCGACGAATTAACTCAAATTCCTAACCTTAATCTAACCCAAGCCCGAATTTCGAAGACCCTATCTATGGCTTGATGCTTTTATAAAAAAAAAATTAATTATTATTATTATTATTAAATAAACAGAAATAGTATGTTGGTGTGGTGTTGGATGAGGAGCACCAAACTTTATATGGGTGCTCCACACCCTATTACCATCCACACAAGAATAAAACAAGAAAAAAAAAAAAAAAAAAAAAAAAGGGAAAGCCAATATAGTGGAATTCGGTGCAAGCCTGGCACCAAATTCAAAAGCCTTGTGTTGCTTTTTTATTATTATGGTGTTACCTTTTTTTATTATTGTTGACTTTCCTAAATTAAAAGACTCACCTTCCTTCCAATCCCTTATATACAACCAAGCAGCCATCCCAAACGTCTCTCTCTATCTCTCTCATTCCTCTCTTGTTTTCTTTCTGCAACTAGAGCAGCCCAAGCAGCCACCTCTCTCTCTCTCTCTCTCTCTCTCTCTCTCTCTCTCTCTCTCTCTCTCTCTCGTTTTCCCTAGTTTTCCTCTGCATCTTGAGTAGCCCAAGCACCATAGTAGTCGGGCTGCTATCTTCTTCTCACTGATCTCCACCCCGAAATATCGGTAACAAAGGGGTTCATCAACATCGGATCGCCATCACCACTCCATCTCTACCCTTTCCACAATTGGAACAAGGCATTATTAGGGATTGCTTCCTTCTTGCAACGTTAGGACCCGAGGTAGGGGGAAATTAATTATTTATTTTTAATTTGACTCACTTGACTAATACGTAGTGCTCGAACAAGAATTTGTGACTTAAAATTTATCATTCCTTAGCATCGGCACGTTTATTTAATTAGTCATGTTTGAACATGTATCGTCATTGATTGTTAATCTCCTCTTTATAATTTGTTTAAATAATTAATTACATATATACTAGGCAAGGATCAAAATTTCGGCCGAAATGACCGAAATTCCAACCGAAATTATCGGTTTCAGCCCCCACCGAAACGATAATTTGGACTGAAATTTCGGTCCAGATTTGTATGGGACCCAAATTTTCGATTTTAGCCGAAATTTTACCCGATATTTTGATCCTTGATACTATGACATGCATGCTAGTTCCTATTTGTGTTGATAGCTATACGCTTGAAAAAAATTGATCTAGCATGAAAATTTGAGGTAGATGCTGGAATTTCATTCCTAACCAGTTTGGGTTTTTCCCTAACTTCATGTAACCGTAGAAATTTGTATAGACCTCTAATGGATGTGCCATCAAATAGGTGATGTAGAGGGCAATGCCCTCTACCAAAACTATTTCAACATCTGAGAGTAAATCAGTCTCTAGGCACCTTGAAAATCGACCCCAAGACGCCTACTTTAAAATCTGCACAGTAAATTCCTGCATCTGCCTTCTGTCTAAGTGTTTTGTGAATTGTCATGATCTTCAATATGATCACCCCTCCCAACTTTTCATGATCTTCAATATGACGGTTAGAAATTTCCGGTTCTAAAAGGAATCATAAAAGTTAATTTTTGACTAATTAGGCCTAATTCGATCAGATTGCGTCATAACTGCAGAATTATTTTATACATGGGTAGGTTGCATTTTTTGTGATCACGAATGGTCAAACATGTTACGAAGATTTAGTTTATTCTTATTGTACTATGTCTATCCTCATGATTATCAAACATATAGTGTGCGTCATGAAATAAGAAAAAGACACGACATGAATATAAATAGACACGGATTTAAAAGTCATTTAAGACATGGATATAAATAGATAATAATTTAAAAGTCATTTAAAACATGGATAAAAATAGACACGGCACGAATTTACGACAAGGCAAGTCAAGGATTATCATGATATGTACGCTAAAGACCAGCGATCATTCTGCATGTGTGATTTTCGATTTAAAATAGGATCTAATCATGTCATGTCAAGACACAGACCAAGCACGAGCCACCTCGATGAGTAGAGGCTACGGATATTGTCCATGGGCGACGATGGACGGGATCCCCATCAATATAAATATTACTTTTTAGCACCTAATATGTGCGAAAATTACTTTAAGTTAGTATTTAAGTCATGCAAGAACTACAAGACATGCGTCACTGTGATTAGTCTAATTCTCACGGGTATGTTTCACGAAATATGAAAACACTTAAATTTTATAATAAATAAACTATGTGTAGAATTTTAGACACATAGCCTTTGAAAATCTATATCTCATAATCATAAATTTTGCTAGCTTCCCCATGTCTTATGATATATCTATCTCTAAATTATAGTCACATTAATTTGATAGATTTTGTGCATGTTGGTTAATTAAATGTTTCAGGTCATAAAGGGTAATTAACTCCTCCCTACTAAGCACCGTGAAAATTTTTGCTTACCCCAACACTATATGTCGCAGGTACATACGTTGATAAGGATCTTGAGTTGGAAGAGGATCCTGATTTCGTGTCTGAAGACGAAGAAGATCTCCTACTTGAAGAATTTTATCCTTAGTGAGAATTCTTTGATTAAGATTTGATACGACTTAATAAATTTTCTTTAGAATATTTATTTATTGTTTTTCGCGTATATTGATGTAAGTACCATTGTTTGTGTAACGTACGGCCATCACCGATGATATTTTTGAATTAATATTTTCATTTATGAATGTTAATATTATTTGTTTCAGTTTAGCAAGTAATTCGATTAATGTTTTTATAATATATTTTTTTTAAATGACTCGTATTTTCTCAAATAATTTACCATCATATTAAGATTTAAGCATCGCATGCCTATGACAAGAATGTCAACGGCACGGATTTTCATGTAGAAAATTCGGGTTGCAACAAAAGAGGTGATGCTTCTTCGTTTAAAGGAGCTGGATGATCTAGAGGAGTATAGAGATTTATCGAATGCGGAGTGAGGGGAGAAGCTTATGAAGAAGATGGACTTCAACGGCAAGTGCTTAGCCGAGAAAGTTTGTTGGAGACAAAAAGCGAAGGTGCAGTAGCTTAGAGAGGGTGACAATAATACTAAATACTTTCATGTGGTTGGCAATGCCAGGAGTAAAGATAAATTGTTGGGACAGATTTCCGTTGGGGCACCGTTTTTCATATCCGGACCAGATAAAGACCCAAGTTGTGAGTTATTATAGGAGCCTTTATACTGATGAGGACAATCTCGACCGGAACTGATGGGATGCAGTTTCACACCATTTCGGTGAGCGACCAAGCTGATGTGGAGCTGTCGTTTAAGGAGGATGAGGTGTGGTCGGCCATCAAGCATAGCGGTAAAAACAGAGCTCCGAGGCCCAACGGTTTTCCGATGGAATTTTATCGGTGCTTTTGGTCTCTTCTCAAGGATGATCTCATGAATGTTTTCCGCAAGTTCCATGACAACAATTTCATAGGACAAAGACTAAATTCCACCTTTATATCTCTCATCCCGAAAAAAGATGGAGCCGAGGATCTTACGAATTTCCGCCCGCTCTGCCTGCTCAACTGTTGGTACAAGATAGTTTCAAAGGTGTTAGCAAATCGGATCAAGCCGTTAATGGGCAAAATTATTTCGGCTAATCAAGGGGCTTTGTGCAAGGTAGACAATCGGTGGATTTGGTGGCAATGGCCTAAGAAGTGGTGTATTCAGCTCATCGCTCTAGCTGCCCTATGGAAGGTGGATATGGAGAAGGCTTACGATCGAATGAATTGGGGTTGTTTAGATTACACGCTTAGCAGACTTGGATTTGGGGCTAGGTGCAAGGGGTGGATGCGTGCTTGTTTCTCTTCGGCGTGGTTCTCCGGTCATTATTAATGGGTCCCCTACGGGATACTTTAAAAGCTCTAGAGGGATTAGACAGGGCAACCCCCTTTCCCCATTTTTATTAATATGGTTGGTGAAGCCTTAGCGGGTCTCATTTCATGCGCTAGGCAGCTGGATTTCATCTCTGGCATCCAAGTGAGCTCAAATGGCCGCTGGATCACACACCTCCAATATGCAGACGACACTATCCTTTTTGGTAAGGAGGATGTGGAGGAGTTCCGATCATTGGCGGAGGTTCTATCGATTTACGAAGCTGTGTCAGGCCAGCGGATCAACTTACACAAGTCCGTCGTTACTGGGATTGGTGTTGGGGATCAGCAGTTGGCCGAGTTAGCTGACGTGGTGGATTGTGAGGTGGAGAACCTTCAGATTTCGTATTTGGGCCTCCCTCTCGGGCTCAGCCAGCCCTCCGCTAGGGCCTGGGACCCTGTGGTTCGGAGGTTTGAATGAAGGGTGTCTTTCTTGGAAAGGAAAACCTCTCAGCAATGGGGGTCGGCTTCTCTTGGTGAAATCAGTTCTATCTAGTCTACCCATTTTTTATATGTCTATGTTCAAGTGCCCTATGGGTGTGATCTATAGACTCGAACAAATTCAAAGGAACTTCTTATGGGAGGGATCGGGGTTGGACAAAAGGTATCATCTTGTGAATTGGGACATTTGCCAGCTTCCTTTGAGTTGTGGTGGCTTGAGTATTCAGAGTTTGCGGTGGGTGAATAGAGCTCTTTTGGAGAAATGGTTTTGGGGGGCTGGATTGGACAGAGAAAGGGAGAGTCTATTGGGAAAATATGGTCAATTGGTCGGCAATTGGGGCATTAACGTCGCTGTCAATAGCTATTTCTCAGCTTGGTGGAAAGGTATTTGCGGAACGTAGTCTCATTACTCCAGATGGGTACGATTCAATTGTGGAGGGCTTGTATTCGGTTTTGGGAAGACCAATGGGCAGAGATCGGGCCCCTCAAAGATACTTTCCCGCCCATTTTTAACATTGCGAGAGACCCACGTGGAGTGGTGGCGAACTTCTAGGAATCCAAAAGGGGGGTTTTGTGGGATATGGTCACTCGCAGACTCCTTAGAGATGAGGAGGTGTCCCTTTTCATACAAGTCCTGGCCCTGCTTTATGGGGTGAGCAGGAATCTCCACCGAGCGTATTCTTGGGTTTGGACTCCCAGTAAGGATGGGGCCTTTAGCATCACGTTGTACTTTCAGATTCTGTCGAGCCGTCCTTTAATCAAGTGTGAATGGGCGAGATTGTGAGAGACCACTAGTCCCCCCCAAGGTCAAATTTTTTGCGTGGACGCTATTCAGAGAGAGGATTCTTACGATCAACCAGCTGATTCGTAGGGGGAAGAACATGCCTAACCTCTACCCGATGTGCCTTCAAGCGGAAGAGTATGCATCACATCTTTTCCTTCACTGTTGGGTGGCCTACAAGATTTGGGGGGTCATTCTTAAATCCTTTGATGTGCATGTCCCTACTTCCCTTTACCAGCAATTTTTGGCGTGGTCTGCCGTCAGTCTGGAGGGTCAGCCGGGGGGGTTCTGGAGGGCCGGGTTCTTCACAGTCATTTGGAGTTTTATGGGTTTTGTTGGGTATTCAGGGGGTAGGAGGGGAGGTTGTACAGTAGGAACTGGGCCAGATTGGGGGCAAGTTTTTAGTTGCTCTTGTTTGCCTCACGTGACTGTGTTTATTGTTATGGTCAGCTTCTCGCTGCTTTTCAATATATTTTGCGCAATTACCAATCAAACTAAAAAAAAATTGTACCTTAGGGTTGCAAGTCAAAAACTTAATAGTGCTTGTGACGAAAAATCTCCAAACCATCCCTAATGCAAGGATTGTGTCCAAATATAAATAGAAAGAACCCAAAACATAAACAAGTGTAGTGACCTTTGGGGCTTTCTGTGTTGGACCACCCCCACCCCTGGATTTCCCTCATTAAGTGCCTAACAAGCATTTGCTCCTCAAAGAACATTTATACTAAACACCTTAACTTTCAATCGAGGAGTCCCAAGTGGAAGCCAACAATAAGGTAACAAGGGCTCACTGTTATATAGTTCCCTGAATCAATAGAAAATATATACACTCAACTCAGAACTTTTTGTCAGAGAGACAATTAGTTGATTCCCAAATAATGAAAAGTTGAAATCTCAAGAAGCAGCAACAACAACTTTAGCAGTTTAAGTGAATCCAACACCATAAATGAAAGTAACAAGTGTCCCTAACCATTCATTTCACCAACGGATGTATAAATATCCCTTCACACAGTATAAATAAGTCCATTATTTTCAATTTTATAAACATACCTACGTTGGAAATAATGGTTAGACTAGCGTATGTCACGTGCTCCATTCACACGTAGGTATTTATTATTTTAATTTTATTTTCAATTTCTAACCATTATTTCCAACGTTAATAATCTTATAACACTGGAGAGGCACTATTAAATCATCAGCATCATCATCATAGCCTTATCCCATCTACTTCGGATCGGCATTATCATAGCCCTAAACTATTAAACATTAATCCAAATAAAAAACTATAATCTTCATCCAACACGTAAAAGCAAACCAGAAAAAAAAAAAAAAAAAAATCAAATCCTGATTCATATATCGAAAACCCCAACTGTTCAGGAACAAAACCCTAACCCTAATTTTCCGTGAATAAATAAAACTAAGAACATTTCCACAACGAAAAAATATAAATTATTACAACCACAAAGACAAAATCTAGCAGATCACGATTCTTACAATAACAACAACAACAAAAAAACCCACCTTTCTCTTGAGATTGTAGCGGTGCCATTCGGACTTATAATGGAATTTCTGTTGAGCATCGTCTTCGAACTCCGAGTTGCAGGTGTTACAAGTCAGAACTGCCATTGCTTTTTTCTCTTTTAGCTTTCTTTGTCGCGAGTTTTGGATTTCGTCGCGAGTTTTGCTTCTCTTTTATTGGTTACGAGAAGACGCGTTTCAGAGAGACATTACCCACGTCAACCCAGTTTTTATTGTTAGCAGATTTGACTTACGTGTTTTGTACGGCTTCTACTACGCGTAGCCAAAAGTGGGTACGAGGCTAACCCTTTGTGCCCACTTTTCTCTAAAAAAACCCACGTCTCATTCCCCTTCAAAGCCGTTGCTTACTTCGGATCATATAATAGAGATTATGTTTCACCCCGATCTTTCACACAATAGATCTTGAGATTATGGTGCACTTATCAAAGGGTAACTTTTTTAATTTATATTGTCCCAAATCCATAAAAATTACCATAAAACCACATTTGAGCATGATGTGCGACATATGATTGAAGAGTCATTTTTTAGAGATATATAACACATGGAATTAAAAACTTGCAGTCAAATAGGTGCGTCATGATCTCAAGATCCATTTTGTGGATCGTGTTAAAACACAATCTCCATCATTTGATTTGGAGCAATTATCGATTTTGAAGGGTCTAAGACGTACGCGCTTTCAAAGAAGCGAACGGAGGTACCCTATCATCAATCGGGCATAAGTAAATTGTGCTTTCTAATTACTTATGATAGAAGCGTTTTACATAAATCTAATTAATCACTCACAAATTTTATTTGAGATCAGACAATTGATGATACTGAACTATATGACACTACCCTTATATATAGTTGGAATTTATAAGTGATACATAAATTAGGCTATTACATGTCTCGTAACAAACGAAGCAAAGACACATTTCAGGCTAATACGTGTGAAGCATTGTGCTCTATTAAAGGACATGTTTGAATTCCCGTAATCAATAACACGTTTAAACTAACGCGTCGCTATACGTCGTCAACAAGGCTTATAAGGGTGAGCGTGATAAGGCAAATCTTCTACGCGTTGTCTCAAAAGCGACTTCACCCATTTCGACTAAAGCCCTCAAACAATTTTATTATCCATAAAGTGTACACTTTACGCCACTGATGTGAATTCAAATGTACCCAAAGAGTAGACCCATATACATAATACCAATCTTACTACTATATAAAAGTAAAAATAGTTTCAATCACATTTTGTAATACCTAAAATGCCCCTAGGCTCTAACTCATAGGCCCCAAAATCCCTCTCAGACATCGTTGGATATTATAATATGATTCACGCATTCAACAAAAAATTGTGTTTAAATGATTTTAAACCATTAAATTTTCACTTTTTATCTCACACCATTGAAGTGTTATTATCATTTGTGTCATATTCCACACATCTATCACTAATTTAAATTGCCCAAGTTTCAATCCATCGTTGGGACATGTCCCAGCCAAAAGATCATGCTTTTAAGTAGAAGTAAGCCATCCAATTGGTGAACTTTAATATTAGCCATCAAACTTAAGAACAACTGTTGGTTTAGAGTGCACATATCGGATGGTTCGAATCTTCCAAAAAGTGTGATTTTTGGACCCCTAACTCTTCATTTGATGATATATCACTTTGACGGTAGAATTTCCAAAATCACAATCCAATCAGTGATATAAGATCGTTTAAATAAACATTTTTTGTACAGGCGGTCACCACCAGAGCAAAATAAATTGAAAACAATGATGGTTTTCGTTTACTGGACTGAAAATGCGCCTTTTCAAAAAAACAAAGAGAAGCAACCATTGTTTAGCACCACCAGTTTCTTGAAAGCACCCACCTCCCAAACCCCTCTATAACCATTGATTACTTCCTTTCAGATGATTGAGATATTTTCTTACCCCGATCTTTCACTAAATTGAACTTTAGATCATCTTGCACATATCAGACGGTTATTGTTTTTTTCTCCTATCAAAGAATATCAAAAAATGTCCTTAAAATCATGTTTGATCGTGATGTGTTCACAGGCATATTTTGGAGATCTGTGACACAGATAATAATATTTGACCGTCAGATATGTGACCCATGATCTTAAGATCTACTTTCTGTAATATCAAGGTGAAAGACAACCTAAATCATCATCTGATCTGACAAAATCAACTGTTCTCAAGGGTTATGACACGTGGGTGCTTTCACTAATCAGGTTGGCGCGATCAGAGTTCCCAAAAAACAAAACCATATCCCCCACCAAATCGCCATAATCGGCTCACCATGGCTCTCAAACAGCTCTTTCCATCTACAATGAAAAGTTCTGAGCAAATGAAAATGTCATATTCAGTTTTGATCGAAAAATTGACCAAAAAATTAAAACTTCGGCCCATTATTTGGGGCTTGACCAACATTTAGGTCCCAATTTTTATTTTTTTAAAATAAAAAATATATGAGATTGCAAATTATCCAGCAATAATTTGCAGGCCCATACAACCAAACTGGTAATAGGTGATATTGTTTTGGCTATGGCAGAAACCGATACATTTTAGCCAATAATTTGAATTACCGGCTGAAATTTTGAACCATGGTTTTGAGGAAGACGACGACGACACAGAACGGTAGTAGCTAGCACAGAAACATGGGCGGCCGAAACTGATACATATCGGTTGGCGAAAAAACCGATACGTATCATTGATATGTATTAGTATCGGCCGATATGTATTGGTAATGACCGATATTTGATTCCTTGTTTACATCATTCAAATTAAACTTTTCATCTCACACCATTAGAGTGTAATTTGTCAATCTAAATTTTCCAAGTGGCAAACTATCATTGGAACATGTCTCTTACTAAAGAAGCATGCCTGGAAGTTGATGTAAACCATCTCATTGATGACCTGTAATATCAACAATTAAAATTAAAACCAACAGTTGATATTGTAATCCATTGATCAGATGGTTTAAACTTCCATAAAATACCATTTTGATTCTGCTACACTTCAATTTATGACCTACATCATGTTGATATTGCAATCCACATCTTAAACAATTGTTTATGTAAGATTACTTCAAACATTATTTTGCTGTTTACATGACAGTTAGGAGATTGGGTCATAAAAAATACCAAGTCTTTATTTTAAGAGTTACTCTACAATGAGTGTCAACTCATGAGCGTCCACCCATCATGGGCTCATGTGTGGATACGGCAGTCCACACATCTGTGTGACTGCATGATGTGAGCTGACTTCCAACGCACGGGTACCTCTGTTCACGCACACACATTCTCTGAAAGCGCCCACGTCCCAGATCCCTTGAAAACCATCCATTGCTTTGGATCAGATGATAGAGATCGTGATTCAACCAAATCTTCCATAAAATAGATCTTGAGATCATGGTGTAATCTGACAGTCAGTTTTTGATTCCATGTGTCACATATCCCAAAATAATGGCCTTGAATCATATGACACACCTCACGCTCAAATGTGAATTTAGGGACATTTTATGGGGATCTGTGATGCATGAAATTAAAAAATTATCGTCTAATAAGTGCCCAACGTTCTTAAGATCTATTATGTGGAATATCAGGGTGAAAGACGGCCTCCATCATCTGATCAGATGCAATCAATAATTTTCAAGGGGTCTGGGATGTGGGCGCTTTCGGAGAACACGTGGACGCGAACATAGGTACCTTATTTTATATTGTGTGCTTGAGCTTAATTATGTGTGTGCAAGCATGATTTAAAATGTTTGTTATATTCCGTACATATCAGCCAATATGTCTCCCGTTAAGCCACCTCTTATATGATATACACCCCTATTTTTATTTTAGAAAATATACACCTCTAATTTGATATAGGGTAATATCTCTCAGTGTAAGCACCCACCAGAAAACCAATAGGCGTGAAGAGAGGAGGTGCCCTAAAAGGATAGGCCTGTTTTATGAACAAAATACACCTAAGCTATTCTGTCTACCCTCATGTTCTTCTTTATGTATTCTTATATTTTCTAATTTTCTTAAGTACATTTCTAATTAAACTAGGACTCTTCCAACTAATTTAAGTCTCGTAATTAAGGGAGTTTTTGAAACTACTTCTATCTAATAAGAGAGTTCTTAGAACTACTTCTAACCAAATTACACCACTGCTAAAAAAACTTCTAATCAAATTAGACCAACTGATAAAATAAATAGGAAGAAAGAGAGGAAGAAAAAAAAAGAAGCTAATTTACCTAATTAAATTTTTTATCTTACAGCCAAATTAATAGGAAAAATTTCACGTTTCAGGTCTGCTCAAATTCAATTTTATTTTTTTTCTTATTTTTTTGTTGAATTATTCCATACATGTTAGAGAAATATTGTTTCAGTTTTTATTTCATTGGTTTTATTTGCATCATCTTCTTGTTCTATGAATCAAATTTACAACATTTACAGAATCAGCTAGAGCTGCTGGGCAAAAGATTGATGGAAAAATCGATCTCTGACATAATTTTCATCACAACCAACTCTTGAATCGGATAATGGCCTTTGACTCATATGATAAAAGATCATGTTTGGTTCTTCCAATTAGATGCCTTGCCTTAGATGGTGTATTTACTCCCAAAATACTATATCTTTCTTTAAAATATGTGAAGGGCCAACTTGGTGAAAAAATAATTCAAAAAAAGTCGAATATAACATATGGGTATTGAGAAATTATGTGGAAAAATAATTTAAAAAATTTAAAATAAAAGAAATGGATATAAAAGAATCATGTAAGTTACTTCAAATATAAACGTCTTGGTGAAAAATAATTAAAAAAATTTTAATAAAATAATTTCAGACATTATAAAAAAATCATGTAACTTATTCCAAAGTTGGAGGTCTCAAATTCAACCAAGCTATGTTTCACCAAGATTTAAGGGTACTCCATGATCTTTCTAGCGTTTGTTATGCCAATTGCCCTTTCAATTACATTAGGTCTTTTGCATCTCTGACCCTTCGTTGTGTTCACCACCCCCATCTGCAACCGTCAGTCGATTTGAATTAGAGATGATCAAGAAGAGAAGGAGAAATAAGATCAGGTCTATGGGTTCTAATGTATGGATGATTTGAATCATATGCCAAAATTTGGTGTTGCTCGTACTAATGGCATGGTGTTGGAAGATTAATCTAAGACCAATCACCTTGGGTGCATCAATCTATCTACACTATAAGGGGGCCATTAGTTGCACTCTCTTTTTAAGTGATTGCATCGAGGTTAAAAAAAGACTTAGTATTTTAGGGACATGTGAACGCAATTTGGGCCGTCCGATTTAAAGTTCATGATCTATAGATCCTTAGTGGATAAAATTGGCATGAAATATAATCTTCATCATGTAATTACATATAGTCAAAGGCTATTATTTGGTTCAATGATTGAGAACAATAGATCATATGATAAATATCGTGTTTTGCTCCAACCTTATCCAATAAGAATCTATAGATTATGAACTTTAAATCAGAGGGCTTAGATTATGTTTTCACATGTCACATGTCCCTAAAATTCAAAGTCTTTCTTTAACCTTGGTGTAGTCACTTAAAAAACGTGTCCAAGCAATGGCTCCCTATATGATTCTGTCAAAGCAATTTTTCATGTATCAATTAACAGTCGATCGGATGGCTATATATTCTCCGCCATTTAGATGATATGTTCTCAAATCGGATAGATGTAAAGATCAGAAGTCTATATTTGCAATCTGATGTTTTGCCACAATGTCTATGTCAAAATAGGGATTTATATTAGGAAGTGGCACTAATAAAAAAACCATCATTTAAACAAATACGCTCGGTCTTAAGCATTACTAACTTCGAAGAAGCCGATATAGATGTTGATGACTCTTTTGATAAACAAACAATTAGATTGGGAAGGCTTGGGCCTATACAATGAAAGGTTGACAATATTGCAACCTTAATTTTCACTATGATGTGTGAGGCAGTATCCCAAACTTTGATTGAAGTTTTGATCACTAATTTTTTTTTAAAAAATATCTTAATAGATCACATGCCACATTGCATATGATGAAAAAAAGTTTTGTTTTGGAATCAAGTGCCACATGGGAGTTCGAATGCATTGGTTCATCAATATATTGGAACCCACATAACTATTTGCATTTTATAAATTTATTATTTTTATGCTTTTATAGAGCATCTTGTGCAAAGTACGCGCATCTTTATTAGTACATACTAAACGTGTATTGGCTTAAAACGAGTTTACCCAATTCGTACAATCAAACGAGATGTCAAAGCCCAAATACGACCCCGACTACAAGTGCCCCGTTTTCTACGCGAGTGCTTACTGCTTGCTTACATGAAAATTGACTGCTTGCTTACATGAAAATTGGTCGTACTAGCATACGTGTCCTACAGCATAGAGTTAGTATCAGATGGATTGGCCCGTCCACCGTCAATAGTAACTGCTGGAACTCTCAATTCAGTTAGGGTTAGTTTTCCAGATCAGAAGTGAAGGGGTACACATAACTGCCATTTAGATTGATTTCAACCTAAAATTTACCCCAGTGCACAATCTAAGGGCACGCAAGATCAAGAAAATGTACGAACGATATCTGTTCATGCGCAAACCATCGAATGACTGGTGATTTGCATACTCCCATGCACGTGACGTTTGGACTGTTTTCTAGAGGGCGACATCACAGTTGGATATTCAGACCTTATGTTACTTAATTCTCTCATTCACCTAGCAAATCGCAAATTATGTATAATGAATTAGTTCATAGCCCAATTCGGTATGATAAGTAAATTATTGGTTAATGATAATTATTACAAATTAAAATATTTTTTTAACAATTCAATCATTTGAATTAAGGGCAAAGGTTCTTTAGTCCTATGAGCTAGGTATGTTACCTACTCATATCGGCTGATTGCCACATGACCGACGTTTATTAAACTGTCCAAGCGCCAATTCATCATTGAAACATGTCTCGGCCAAAAATTATGCTTATAAGTGGATGTGAACCATCCATTTGGTGTGCTTTAATATATCAAAAAATAAGAGCAATAGCTGTTATTAGAGGGTACAGATCCGTAGTTAAAATCTCCCAATGAGTAACTTTTTGGCATGCTATCCTTCACTTTATGATCTATCACCTTAACGGTATGGATTATTCACATCTTAAATCATTATCATTTAAACACTAATTTGGTATTTAAATGACGACCAAGAGAGTTAAAAAATATCTAATTATTGATCTACAAATGGCTCTTAGTCTTCTGCCATGAATTACAAATCAGCATGTATTATTTCTGAGTGTAACACTGAGGCCCTGGAACTAAGGGCCACTAGCTCCTTATCTGATTGAATCCTCAAAAACATAGCAATGAACTAATCATTGGAACACGTCTCAACGAAGGAATTATATCAGCTTTGGAACCATCATCAAGTAAGTATTGGCTGTTGAAAAATATCTACTGTTGTCGTCCATATTACAGTGCAGAGATCAGATGGCTCATATGCTCCAATGAGTATAATATTTTAGCCTATGGTAGCTTCCAATATGACCTGCAACTTCAATGAATTGGATTACTCAGGCCCCACATCTGATCGTTTTATAAAAACAACAGATTCGGTAGATTTGTCCTTTGATGTAAAGCTAATTTTATTCCCTTCTTTAAGGGAAAATGAAAAATAGATTCATAATATGAGTTGTTGAAATTGAGCAATGGACAGGTATCACACATTTAAGTTTGATATTTCGAAGGGTAAAGTAGTCTGGTATTATGGACTAGGTAACTTATCTGATCCCACACTAATTTGTAGCCACGTGATACCAATCCTATGATCGGAAGCTATGAATATGAGCGGCTCGATGATTACAATTATTTTGTGAAAAAATTTAAAATAATAAGAGCAACAGAGTTACTTGCATGTAACATGAACGGTAAAATTATATTTGGCACACTTTGTGAATGTGTGCCACGTGGAAACAACATCTGATAGTCTGATATGTAATCTATGGTCTCAAGATCTATTGTGTGAAAGATTAGACAAAAAATAATCTCCATCATCTGATTGAAGTCAATCAACGGTTTTATCGGTGGAAGCACAGGTTACAAAGATCCGAATCTTATGTAGCAAAAGGCAGCACTTTTTTGTTCCTTTTAAATTTTACCCGTTATAAAGGCAAGGGCGAAAATGAAGAAATCCCAAACATAAGAGGTAAAATTAATTGGAACTTGCAAGGATTCCTCTTCTAGAAACAGGATAAGAAGAAGAACATAAGTTTGGACCTCATCCTCCCTCATTTATTTGCCTCCATTATATCCGTTACCTTTGTTTTGTCTCCTCTATCATGTTTGGTCCATTGTGAAGATTGGTGGGCAACTGGGCACACTGTGTCCAACTAAAAACATAAAAGGGGCCCTCGATTTGCGCCAACACGATTTCTTAAAAGCGTCAACATGTGCAACAGCTTGCCCAATTGACCACTTTAACTTTGGTGATGGAGATCATTTTTCACCGAATCTTCTATACAATAGATCTTGAAATCATAATCTTACCATTAAATGGTCAAATTTCACTCTACTTATCACAGATCCCAAAAAATATAGTTCTAAAATTATGATTTGTGCCATATGATTTTATGGCTACTTTTTGGATATCAGTGCGACATGGAATCAAAAAATTTATTGCTTGATGGCACGCTGATGGTCTCAAGTTCCATTATGTGAAGATCAGGATGAAAAACACTCGTTTGATCCGAAGCAGTGAAGGGTTTTCAAAGGGTTTCAGAAGTTGGCACTTTCAAAAAATCTTTTGGCACAAATGGAGGTACCCAAACATAAAATTATCAGCCACTTCGGTTCTGTTTATGTATAGGAGTAATGGCACATGACCACTCGTTCTGTTTATGTATAGGAGTAATGGCACATGACCACTCGTAGACAGGTTAGATGCAATGAGGCATGGATGTTGAAAAAATTAGGGTTTTTTGAGCAATCTAAGACTGTGTTTGGCATTGCTCTTTGGGAGAGTATACTATTTTGTTATTGCAAAGAAATGTAGGGAGAGAGAAGGATTGGAAATAACTGCCCTCTTTAAAAGAGCATAATTTTCTTACTCTTTTAAAGAGAGTTGTTTTTTGTATTTCAAAGAGTAGTCTCCCATTTCTTCTTCCTCCAATCCTCCTCTCTCCCCATACTCATTTGCAACAATAAAGAGCACCAACTGCTATTTTTTGCTCTTCCAAAGAGCAATGCCAAACACAGCCTAAATTATCACGATGGTAGCTCTTATATCGAAGTACAGTGAGATTATAAAGGGGCCACTATTTGCACATTAGAAGTTGGCCCTTGCACGTAGTTTAAACGAAAAACTTAGTATTTTGACAAGCCTATGCCATGTGAAAATACAATCTAAGTCATCTGATTTGAAGGCCATGATCTAAAGATCTTGAGTGCAAAGGATGACATGAAACTTGCTCTTAATCATGTGGTTCCATGCAGGAAACTGTTGAATCATATAATGGCCTTTGACTGCTTCATATAATAAAAAGATTGTGTTTAAATGATGACAGTCGATTAAGAGAGCTTAGATTGTATTTTCCAATGAGACACAAAATACAAAGTCTTTCTTATAAGCTATGTGCAAAGGCTAATCTCACGTCCAAATAACAAATATCCTTATAAATAGTTTTAACCAAGGTATCAAAAATTGGCCGATACCGATACGTATCGGTTTTCAGCCAAACTGATCCATATCAGTCTGATATGTATCGGTATCTCGTCTCGGTTTCAATCGAGACTTTTTATTTTTTTTTAAATTGGCCGATACGTATCGGCCTCAGGCAAACCGATATCCAAGAGTCTTTTTATTTTTTATTAAAAAAAAAAAATTGACTGATACGTATTGGTATCGGCCGATACGTATCAACGGATTCTTATCACCCTCAAGTAAACCGATATCCGAGACCGATATCGATTTTAATACCTTGGTTTTAACCCATCAAAATCTGTGAAAAAGCTAATTTTCACACATACTTAATTAGGTCAAACGCTGCAGTCTGTTTTTTTTTATTAATAGCAAGGTTTAAAATTTAGATTATTATTAGAACTCCCTCCTTGCACTGAGACAGTAAATACATAAAGATAAAGATATGGGATAAAGGTTTCTTTATCTAAGCCTATGCCATGTGGCACCCAATCATATGATCGGTGTGTTTCGATTGCCACATAGATTAGCATGCTCATTATTAGAACCACTGAAAAGGTATATATAACGGAGGAGTAAACGGCCTTTTAGAACACCTGACTAAGCCCCTTGGAACATGCAACACTCAGCGCATCAGAAATACCAATCAGTAGGGATAAATTATTGCAAACAAAGGGGATAAGTCATTGCAAACAAAGGGTGAGTTCGAACTCAGAACCTCCACTTTTTGAAGGGTGCCTTTACATCATTAATGACATTGATTTATATTATGTAATTTTTCTAATGATCTTGATCATCGAATCGCGTGACATGTGGCAGCCAAGTAATGTGAGACTAGATGATTTATCTAGTCGATGAGCATGATCATTTTATGACGCAAAAATGGGATGGACAGATTTGTTTGATAACTAACCCCATCCCTTGCTCTTGGGCCCAACTACCAAATAGCATCTCATAATTCTCGTACAAAATTGCATACGTAGCCAGCTATAAATCCCAACTGTAAGCATTAACAAGTCTCCTGCGGATAGGATTCAACCACAAACCATGCTGGCCTCATCCCAACCATCCATCCTATCAAAGCAGTCCCTTTGGACCATCTGTCTTTAAGCATTGATCAGACGGTTGGAATAGCCTAATCAGTGCAGTTGGGCTGTCCCATCGATATGGTAAACTGTCATATGTCTAGTAAAGATCCGTGATCACGTTTGCCCAATCTAAATCTCCTACAGTCAACTAAACACCAAAATTGTGTTTCAACGATCTTACACCATTAATGGTTTAAGATATGAGTGATCAGTACCGTCATTGAAGTGCAACAGGCCCAATAATAATATTTTAGGGAGATCTAAATCATCTAATATATTGACTATAATATCAACTATTATTTTTAATTGATTTATTAAAGAGAATTTTTTGTTTTTAATTTTAATGGCTTATATTAAACTTCATTAATCCAAGGGTTCATATCCACTTATAGCATGTATCTTTGGGCTGCTGAGATATGTTCAAATGATATATTGCCACTTACAAAATTTAGAGTGGTCATATATGAGTGTCACGTGGCATATTGATAAAATCACACTTAAATAGTTTTAATAAAAAGTATAATTATAGTGGTGTAGGATCATTAGCGTTAGGAGCCATTATCATTTAAAAATTAGTGATTAAATTTTTTTAAAGGAGACTGTTACTATCGCTCAACGGATGCTGCTTATCTCCATTTAAGTACAACTTAAAATCATTGACTTCTTAGAATGGGACGATGGAGATCATATTTCATTCCAAGCTTCCACACAATTGATCTTGAGATGGTGAAAATATCATCTGACGATCAATTTTTTATTCCAAGTGGCATACATCCCAAAAATGACTTGCGAGCGTTATGTGTGCCCCATGGTCTTTGAGTCATGTTTTTCGGATATATATGGCATGGAATAAAAAATCGACCTGATGATATTGATATGCCCATAATCTTAAGATCAGTTATGTAAAAAATTAGAATGAAAAAAATCTTCATCTTTTGATGCAAAGCAGTCACCGATTTTGAGCTATACTTAAAAGGGGATATTTAATATTTCTTAGGGTATTAGTAGCAGCCTCTACATTAAAATATGAATATACTAGCATATACAACCAGCTTGTATATATGGTATATACCAGTAAGGCGGTAGCGGGCGTAAGGATCAAAATTTCGGTTTTAGTATTGGTTTCGGTCTTGTCCGAAACTGAAAATTTGAAATTTCGGTGTACCTTTTTTTATGTTTTATTTTTAAAAAAAATTCAAATTACTGAAGAAGCAAAATATCGGCCGATATTTTGCTAATCACCAAATTATCGGCCGATAATTTAGTGATTAAAAAATTATCAGGCGATTTTCAAATTATTGGCTGATAATATGCCGAAATCAAATTGATACCTAAAATATGGAGTTTTCGTTTCGGGGCCACTGAAACCGATGCGTTCCGGAAGATTTTGGTTGAAATTTTGAACCATGAGCCAGTGTATCTAATGATAAGGAAATTTTTAACTTGAGTTCATTTTAACATTAGATTTTGAGAAAACAGGTACATGGGGTGGAGTGAATGCATGCACTCGTGCACTCCCATTCTAAACCTCATGGCACATGACATGTGACCTTGTAATAACGCCCCTTTTGGAGTCATGTTAGTTTATTAAAAAGAAAAAATTGAAATCTTGGAAATTTGAGAATATGAGAGTTTTATGAGAGGGTGTGGGTGCAAAGGGGAGATTTAATTTCTTTTCATTCAATTTTTTTATGTTTTCAATAAATTAATTTTTTGGGGCTCGTCTTTTACTTGAAGGCTTCGACTCTCCATATTTCTCTTATTGTTTTATCCTTATTTTAGGAGTAAAATATGAGAGTTTTATCCTCTCATTGGTGAGAGTCTTCTTTTTCAAAAATATCGACTCTACGAAGGCTTTTTTGCAATCCATAATTGTTTCTGAAATGATTTTGGTCACAGATTTTAGCAACGTTTTGATAGTTTCATTGTTGTGCGAACACATGCACTATTTCTACGTTATGAGACATTATTTAAAAATTTTAATTGAAGCGATGTGTGAAACTTGCTTTTTTGCAATCCATAATTATTTTTTAAACGATTTTGGTCACAAATTTTACCGACGTTTTGATAGCTTCATTGTTGTGCGAACACATGCATTATTTCTACGTTATGAGACATTGTTTAAAAGTTTTAATTGAAGCGATGTGTGAAACTTACTTTTTTGCAATCCATAATTATTTTTTAAACGATTTTGGTCATGGATTTTACCAACGTTTTGATGGCTTCATTGTTGCTCGAACATGTGCACTATTTCTACGCTATGAGACATTGAGTTTTGATTGAAGCGATGTGTGAAACTTTTGGTCGGCGTTTGCCTCCATTTATAACGTGGTGGAAGTTTTTGTGGATCGTGAGTTTGTCGATAGTGGTGAAGCCTATTCGGATGGATCTTCGGTATTAGTTACTGGCGTATCTTTAGAATGGTGGTGGATTCTTAAATTTCTACTTTATTTTAAAGGTATCGGAATTTCGTGTCGGTGTTAGATGTCTCTTAGATATCATTCAATATATTTTATTGTTAATGATTCTAATTATCATTATTGTGGCTCTCTATTTTGTAATCGTTTTCCATTTCAAATGAAAAAGACAAAATTTCATTAAAAAAAAATAAAATTAACTTTTCTATAAGTCAAAATTATCGTCAAAGTTTATGTACTGTCACACATTTTTGCGCATTAAATTTATTTTTCCTTTAATCACATCTTGGACAATAGATAGATAATCTCAAAAGATATCTCGTGGCCTTTAATCATTCTCGAGCAAGTGGCGTGATATCTTATCCTTTGTAGGTGGCACATGGACCTCACGCAATTCAAATGCATGGATCCACCATGCGTTCCAAAATTTGATGGCAATATTACCAAGACGCTGGAAAAATGCCCGGAAATCAGGGAGCAGCCCACTGATCACACAAAATGACAGAATAAAAAGATAACTGCCTCGAACAACTGCCCCTAACGATACGCGGTTTTGTCCGCAAAAGCAATTTGAAGAAGATAATTCCAGATAAAAAAATGAGGTCTTGAACGATAACTCTATTGGGGTCACTTTAGAGAGAGAAGGAGAGCTTTCATGGCCGATTAAAAAATTAAAATGCAATATGATTTATAAGGCCGCTGAAGAAATCTGAGGCAAGAATTGTGTTTGGAGCAATGGCGGGAGCTACGGCTGCTGTGAGTTTTGTAGTCTTCTTCGGCTTGAAGTCAGTTGAGAGTAATAGGGTTCTTACTGGAAACTTCTCTTCAGATTTTAGACGGTGTCGAGTTCCAGCGAGGTATACGATATCCATTTTTTTATTTTTTATTTTGTTCTGTTTTTATGATTGATTAGGTTCGTTTTGGTAGATTTTGAGTTTAGTTATTTGAAGCTTTCGATTCTACTTTTATTGGTTCTAATCAGTAAGGAGCTGCTATGTTGTTCTGATTGATACTTTTCCCCACAAAGTGCTTATTTATGAGCTCAATCGTGAAGCTTAGAGATCAGGGGTTCACTCTGCATAGTAACGAAGTCGGGTCGGCAATAATTTGGCAAGTTCGGAGAAAATTACAAAATAAGATTAAAAACTATAATTTTTTGTTAAAGTTATGATTTATTGAAAAAATTGTTAGTTATTCATGAATTATATGTGAATTTTTAAAAAACGCACAAAATTTTCAAATACTCGTGAATCATTTGTGATTAATTCGTAGAACATTAAATTCATGAATTATTCGCGAATTTTTCAATCGTGAGTTATTTGTGAATTGTTTGTGAATTTTGCATTTTTTATAAATACTCGTGTAGCATTCGTGATTAATTTGTTGAACCTTGAATTACTGAATAATTTGTGAATTTTTCAAAAAATTGGTGAATTTGGTGACTATGCAGTCCGACCCGCAAAACAAGGCTTTGCTTTATTGATCAAGCTATTTACTTTTTTGAGATTTTCGTTAGTTTTTATGTGATTTTATGAAAATTTAAGTAGCATTTTGGTTTCAACAGCAGACACTTCTCCCTATTAAGTCTACATCATGAGCTTAGCTTTTGTTGTTTATTTTTATTATATTCCGGCTAATTTCTTATTTTTAGTCACTGTTTGTAGGCTAATTTTATTTAAAAAAAATATTAGTAAGGCTTTCAGAATTCATCAATTCTGAATTAGGCAATTTTGTTTATCCAAGACTCGGGGAATCGATCAATGTGAATTCTAGATGGATTTGCTGAAATCTTGGTAAATCAAAATATTTATTGGGTTCCTCTCCAAATGTATTGCTTTCCTAAATTTTCCTGTTCTTTCTTCTTGTTCGGGCAAGGAGTAAAAACGTATTTGTCATAGAGTCTTCATCTACTCCTCTTCTTCCATATCTAGAGAATTGCTTGTCCTTTGCGATTTAGTTGGATTGTTGACTCAATCAGAGCTGCAACCACCAGGTTTGATTTCTTTAGAATTGATTGTCTACTTTCCACAAGAAGTACTGATTGGCTGTAATAGCTTTGTTTCTGTAATTTTGTATTCCACACACACACACCCCGTAATTTTGTATTACACACACACACACACACACACACACACACCCCCGCCGCACTGCTCTTTTGATCTAATAGAGAATGAGGACCCATTCAAACTCACTGAGGTAAGGATCACTCTGATAATTTTTCAAGCTTGATTATAAAAGAAATAAATATTATTTTTCTCTCTTGTTATAATCTTTTTGTAAATCTTGTAATTAGACGATGGCTCTTGTGCATGTGCTGAAATATGCCAAACTCACCTGTATACATATCTTGTTTTCCCCATGGAATGAATATACGACAAAAGATTGTCTTCTTAATTTCCTTCTTTCTGATCCCCTTTTTCCCAAATCTCCTATTGTTCTTAATTAGATTAGATTTCTGAGCTTATATTAGGAACATTCCATGCTCATCCTTCGTTGCTGTTTTTTTTTTAAAGACTAACTTATGCTAAAGGTGCAAATATACCACGAGCAGCTGCCACGACGTCGGTGGAGGTACGACACAGCTCTCAAATTGTTGTGGTAGGGAAGAATTTTTTTGTTCTTGCTTAAATTTTTATGTTAACAGGATGGAAGTTCTAGCGTGACTGATACAATTCCTACTCCCAAAGTTATAATAGATCAGGACTCAGATCCAGATGCCACCGTTGTGGAGATAACTTTTGGGGACCGCCTTGGGGCTCTTATTGACACTGTATGACACTTTCTACTCCTTGTTGCATTTTTGTATTTGTGTGTGTGTGTATAGGGGAATGCTAACGTCACCCTCTCTATTGTGAGGTTAGCTTTGTCCCTAACCAAATGCCCCCTGGATGTGGCATTTTGGTAAAGAAATGAGAGGCAAAAAATTGCCCTCTTTTGCTTTTTCAGTGCCAAACTAGTAATTATAAAAACAAAATAGAAGTTTGCCATTTCAAAAGCAAAAAAAGGGGGTTTTGCCCCCTTCATGTACTTACTATAATGCCACCATATAGAGACATTTTGGTCCGGGACAATGCTAACCTCACAATAAAGAGGTTAGCATCGTCCCTGGCCCAAAATGCCCCTAAGAGGTGGCATTATGGTAAATACAAGAAAGGCAAAACCCCTTTCTTTGCTTTTGCTGTGGCAAACTTCAAATTTGTTTTATAATTACAAGTATGCTCCCACAATTACAAGTTTGGCAATGAAAAAGTAAAAAAAAGCGATTTTGCACTTCATTTATTTACCAAAATGCCACTGCCAGGGGGCCTTTTGGTCTGGGGACAATGCCAACATTACAATGAAGCGGGGGCCATTGGCATTCCCCTATATATATATATATATATATATATATATATATATATATATAAGGTGACCTTTGTGACCACATGTGAGCTACACACAACATGGCACAGATCTTCATGCTCTGTAAATCTGCACACGTTTCAAGGTCCATGAGGTACACATCTCCCATACCATGTGCCGGGCCTGCCAGTGAGTGGGTCGGTCACCTAATGCATGCTTTCAATATATGTATCTGGATATCAAACATTTCATTCGTACAATAGAAATGTGTAACATTTTTTGGAAGGAATTACCCCTTTTGGATTTTGGATTTTGGTTGGGCCAATGTGCATTTACTGGGGTTTATGAATAAAATGTGACTTGAAAATGTACAATTAGAAGTACCGAAGGCAGCATTTTCCCGACTGTAAAAATGAGCAGATGGCATCATAAAAAACCTGCAGCTGGAAAAATGAGCCTTTTTTACTCTGAAATACATTTTATTATTATAATTATTTTTAACCAATGCAGAAAAGGGTATTTTCATGCAAAAATTGTTACAGAATCCTGTATATCTATTATATCAATGAAGTGCTATCCGTCAAATTATCCTATACATCTATGTAGTTCAAATAATTATCTCTCTCTCTCTTTTTTTTTTCCTATTATGCTGTTTTTTTTTTTAAATTTGGGACACAGAAGTGCTGGGCATAGTGATATTTCTCTTTTCTTGTTGCTTGTAATATCTGATACAGATGGATGCACTTAAGAACCTTGGCCTCAATGTTGTCAAGGCAAATGTCTTCTTGGACTCTTCTGGAAAGCACAACAAGTTTTCCATCACTAGAGCGTAATTTCTACATTACTGTGTTGCGCTTTTTATGTATTCCTACTTACGCTTGTGAAGTATCTTTAGGTAATTAACACAGATTTATTCATCGCTTCTATAGCTTGGTAATGAATAGAGCATGGATCCACGGGAAACAAGATACTATGATTGTAACCATGTCTTAGTTTTTTTATTTAAGTTATTTATTTATTGCATAGCTAGAGAGACCAATATCTTCCACGCAGCGCACTTTTATTCTGAGATATTTAAGCTGTGTTTGGGATTGCTATTTGGAGGCAAAGAGTAGCTCTCTGCTTTGGTGCGGAGCACTTTAGTATGGGACTGTGTTTGGTTGTAAGTGCTTTTAGCTCTTTCGGAGAGTGAAAGAGCTGAATTTGGATCTCATTAAAGAGCAATTTAAGCTGAATTTGGATCTCATTAAAGAGCAATTTAATGAGAGCAATTTAAGCTGAATTTGGATCTCATTAGAGAGCTGAATTTGGATCTCATTAAAGAGCAATTCAAGCCTGCTCTTGTAAGTGGGCTGCTCTTTGGCTCCAAAGAGCAATCCCAAACACAGCCTTAATGTATTTCTCTGTCTGATTTGATTCCCCAAGAAAATGCAGAATTTGAATTGATATTTATAACAATATTAGGAAAAGGACAAAGGTAAGCTAGTACTATGGACTAGATAAGTTACCTAGTCCCAAGTCAGTTGGATGCCAAATGTACCCGAGCACAAAATTGGGTATCATGTGAAAGAGCCATACGATGAAATAAATTTCATAAACAAAGTGACGGGGACGCCACATACATGGACATTGGATTCGGACCACATCAGTTTTACCGGCGTCGGAAGAAGCGTAGAGGAAGCCCGGAGGAGAAAGGAGAAAGAGGGACACAAAGAAATGCGCCGCAGCACGCCGCCACAACAGCGCGCCGCGACATCTGCCGCAGCGCGCCGTGACAGCTGCCGCAGCACGCCGTGACAGCAGCGCGCTGTCATAGTGTCGCAGCGCGCCGCCGCCGACGATTTCAGACGGGATTTTATTTTTCTATGCGAAAGTTGCCTTTTAGTGTTTTACTAATATTAGGACTTTCTTATTTCGAGTTTAATTATTGATGGCCTATATATTGAGGCTTGTAAACACTTTTTAATTAGTTATTGAATATTTTGAATGCTTTTATGCTTGAATATTCTTTGCCTGAGATGGGTTTGGTGTGAGGCCAAGGGAGCGATTCCCAAAGCCGTTGTTATCTTCTCTAATCTATCTATTGTTTCTCGATCTGTGATTGCTTTCTAAAACCTTAGCCTAATTGTTTCCTTGCTTTCCCAAAACCTAAACCCTTTTGAAATCCTAAATCAAACATAGCCAACACCCCTTTTTTAAACCACAAACCGATCCGAAAACCCTAAACCTGTTACCAAACCAAAACTTATTACAAACCCATAATCTAATTCGGTAACCCTGGTTTGAGCCGTGAACCTACATCGGATCGAAGACAAGCGCCTAACCTGGAAAAGCTAGAGTCCTATCTCTAGGTCCGATCCCGCCTCAAATCTAACGGGACTTGGCTTCGGATTGGACACCCTATTCGGATCTCGCATGATTTACTTACCGAAATTCTATGAACCCGAAGGTATCGTAATAGTTTTGAGATTACTCTTGAATTAATTTTATTTAATTTCGGCAAATCGCATTAAAATCATATTCATGCATTTTAGGGTTCCCGTCCCGCATCAGCTTTGGTATCAGAGCCCTAGGTTTTCTAGGTTAGGGCATCTTTGTTTGTCATATTTATTTTATTGCATTGTTTTGTGGGTCCATATTGCATTCCATATTAGAACCCTAATAGACCTTGTGACCACCATGGACTTGAGTGCGATTCTTAATGCCCTTAACGGTATGCGAGAAGAACTGGGTGCGATTAGTGCACGCTTGAATACCATAGAGCAAACCCAAACATCCCTAGGAGTTGGTAATGATAGATTACGTGATCGAATCAACCAACTGGAAGCGATGGGTGGGCTGGAAAATCAGCACCAAGAGCATGGATGTCCTCACTTTGAACGTAATGGTCACCAAGACAATCGGAACCGTAGGGATCATCGTAGAGATGACTACGACCCCGAAGTTCAACTCCTTAAGAATGTCCGAGTTGAGATTCTGACTTTCGATGGAAGAATGGACCCTACCGTCTTCCTCGATTGGCTTTCTGACATGGACCAACACTTTGATTGGTATGCCATGAATGACGACCGTTGCGTTAGACTCGCTAAAATGAAATTGGTCGGTCAAGCTCGACTTTTCTGGCTCAATGTTGAGCGCATTAGGGTAAACGCGGGTTGTCCTCCCATTACCCATTGGGACGACATGAAGGAACGACTTACTGAGAAGTATATTCCTTTATCATACCACCAACGCCTCCTCGACTAGTGGCAAAATTTACGTCAAGGTGGTATGCCCGTGGCCGATTACATTGCCAAATTCGAAGAGTTCATGATGAGGGCAAAAGTATCGAAAGACCCTGAAATCACTCTCTCTAGATTCCGCACCGGATTGCGACTTGATTTGCAAAAAGAGAATTGATTTCTCACCCCGTAGAAACTCTTGAAAGATGTTATGCCGTTGTGCAAGATCTCAAACGGTATTTGAAAACTACGGTGGTGAAGAGAACCAAGCCACAATATAGTAACCAACGATCCGGTGAGGGACGATTCAATCCTCCTCCCAAACCTACACAACCTCCCCTACCAATTCTAGGTTTGAAAAGGGAAAAGGTGTAGTCGGGGAATCCTTAAGGGCTAATTCTCAAATAAAGTGCTATAAATGTCATGAGATGGGACACTTTGCCGCCCAATGCCCTACGAAAGAACCCCAAAGGACTCTTCATTGAGGGAGAGGAGGATGATGATGAGGTAGTGGTTGAAGAGGAAGTATTTGAACCGATTAGCACACCCAGTGATGAGGAGGGTGATGCTATTGGTCATGCTTTAGTTGTGAGGTGTGCCCTTGCACAGCCTCAACGGGATGAAAAGGATGACTGGCGTAGGGAGAACATCTTCCACACCTATGCCAGATTTGGTGAAAAGAATTGTAGGGTCATCGTGGATAGCGGTAGTTGCACTAGTGTTATATCAACTCATGCCGTACGCTGCTTAGGGCTTACACCTGAAGCCCACCCGAGACCTTATAAAGTCGCATGGTTCAATTCTTCATCCATTCCGGCTTACACCTGAAGCCCACCCGAGACCTTATAAAGTCGCATGGTTCAATTCTTCATCCATTCCTGTGTCGAAAAGGTGTCGTGTACTGATTCAGTTAGGTTCTTATTCGGACACCTTATGGTGCGATGTGGTGCCGATGGATGTGGGCCATATCATTTTAGGAAGGCCGTGGCTCTACGACATCGACGTGACTCTTTCTGGTCGAACAAACATATGCACGTTCATGCATAAGGGCAAAAAGATCACTTTACACCCTTTGCCTCCCAAAACACCATCGACCAACACCGTCGAAAAGAAGGGAGAGTCTTCTAAATCCCTTAATATTGTGAGCCCTTCTGAGTTCCAGAAAGCATCGAAAGATGAGAGTGTGGTGTACATAGTTGTCACCGTAGAAAGTGCTCCCGAGTCGGTGAGCGAGTGTCCCCAGGAGGTTGAGCCAATTTTAAAAGAGTTTACGAAAGTCTTTCCTGAAGACTTACCAAACGAACTCCCTCCCCTGTGTGATATCCAAAACGCAATAGACTTGGTTCCTGGATCTACCTTACCGAACCTGCCCCACTATAGGTTGAATTCGGTTGAGCACGCCGAGTTGACTCGACAAGTCAATGAGCTCTTTCAGAAGGGGTTCATCCAAGAGAGTCTGAGCTCGTGTGCCGTACCTACCCTACTCACTCCTAAGAAAGATGGTACGTGGCGCATGTGTGTGGATAGCCGTGCAATTAACAAGATTACCGTTAAGTATTGGTTTCCCATACCAAGGCTCGATGACATGCTTGACATGATGGTTGGTGCCACTATCTTTTCAAAGATAGACGTTAAGAGTGGCTACCATCAAGTTCGTGATCCGCCTTGATGAGTGGAAACCGCTTTAAGACTAAGGATGGTCTTTATGAGTGGATGGTCATGCCTTTTGGGCTTTCTAATGCCCCGAGTACTTTCATGCACTCATGACCCAAGTGTTGAGGCCGCTTTAGCAAATTCCTTGTTGTTTATTTTGATGACATCTTGATCTATAGTCACGACAAGGATCAACACTTGACCCACCTTAGGCTGGTTTGTGAAACCCTCAAGGGCGAGAAGTTGTTTGCCAATCTCAAGAAGTGTGCCTTCATACAACCTTCCGTTGTCTTCTTGAGATTCATTGTCTCGGCCAATGGAATGGTCGCGGACCCCGAAAAGGTTAGAACCATTGTGGAGTGGCCCGAACCTAAGAACATACACGATGTCTGCAGTTTCCATGGCTTGGCTACTTTCTATCGTCGTTTCGTCAGGAGCTTTAGCAACATTATGGCCCCAATTACAAATTGCATGAAAAAGGGGGACTTTAAATGGGACAAAGCGACGACAAAAGCCTTTGCTGAGATCAAACAACGAATGAGTAGTGCACCCGTCATGCGATTACCGGACTTTTCCAAAGTCTTTGAAGTCGCATGTGACGCATCAGGTGTAGGCATAGGAGGAGTGCTTAGCCAAGAGGGTCACCCTGTGGCCTATTTTAGCGAAAAACTTAACGAGGCGAAGCAAAAATACTCCACATATGACAAGGAAACATTACCTTAGACCGCAGTAATTTGTGCTGTTCTCTGACCATGAAGCCTTACGCTTTCTTGCTTCACAGAAGAAGTTGAACCCAAGGCACGCAAAGTAGGTTGAGTACCTTCAAGGGTTCACATTCGTGTTAAAGCATAAGGCTGGTGCTGAAAATAGGGCCGCTGATGCACTCAGAAGGCGAGTGGTGACTTTGCGCACAATGAGTACCGAGGTCGTCGGGTTCGAAAAGTTAAAGGATGAGTACCCCGAGTGCCTAGATTTTGGGGTTGAGTACACTACTATCCTTAGCAACCCGACCAGCACACACTCCGTGTACACCATCCAGGATGGGTACTTGTTTAAAGGCAATCGCCTTTGCATCTCTCGTACTTCATTGCGTGACTTTCTCATTTGTGAGTTACATGCTGGAGGGATGGCCGGACATTTCGGGCGTAATAAAACTGTTGCACTCGTAGAGGATAGGTTCTTTTAGCCTAGCTTGATGAGAGATGTCGCGCGGGTTATCAAACATTGTCGTACTTGCCAAGTGTCAAAATAGACCAAACAAAATACCGGCTTGTACACTCCTTACCCGTGCCACACACGCCGTGGCAAGACCTCTCTATGGATTTCATGCTTGGACTTCCTAAGGCCCCTAAGAAGCACGATTCCATTTTTGTCGTAGTGGACCGCTTTTCCAAGATGGCCCACTTCATTCCTTGTTCCAAAACCTCCGATGCATCTCATATTGCTAAATTATTTTCGCGGAGGTAGTGCGTCTTCATAGGTTGCCCAAAACCATTGTGTCTGATAGGGATGTTAAATTTACGAGTTATTTTTGGAAGACCCTTTGGCACATGATAGGCATATTGCTCAAATTCTCTACAGCTTACCACCCTCAAACGGATGGCCAAACCGAAAGCACCAATAGGAGCCTTGGGAATCTCCTTCGTAGTCTTGTCGGTGATCATGTTAGGACCTGAGATACCATCTTACCCACAGCTGAGTTTGCATATAATAATTTTGTTAATAGGTCCATAGGCATGAGTCCTTTTGAGGTAGTACATGGTCATAGGCCTAGGACCCCATTAGATTTGATCCCTATGTCTGCATCCCATAGAGTGTCAGAGTCTGCTGATGCATTTGCACAACACATTCATAGTTTGCATGCCGAAATTAAACAGAAAATTAATTCAAGCAATAGTCAATACAAATTATTTGCAGATGCTCACAGGCGCTTTAAAGAATTTCACGTGGGCGATTATGTGATGGTCCGGATTAGGCCTGAGCGGTTCCCATCGGGATCCGCAAAGAAACTCCAATCTCGAGGCGCTGAACCTTTTAGAATTTTGGCTAAGAGTGGTCCTAATGCATACGTGCTTGAGCTTCCTCCAGGTACGGGAATTAGTTCAACGTTCAATGTGGAGGACTTGGTTCCTTACTTGGGTTTCACCCCACCTCTTGAAAATCCACTCCAGCCACCTCCTAGTGCCAGCCTCAATCCAACCTTGCAGCCTGTACCTCTTCCTTCCCCAAGCAGAAAGAGAACAGATGAAATCGAGGATATAATCAATGATCATGCCGTCTCTACACATGACAGGGGATTCCAGAAGCACTTGGTTAAATGGGTCGGGAAACCGGAGTCCGAAAACACTTGGATCCACGAGAATGAAGTTCGCCGCTTGAACCCCGACCTGATAGACATCTACCACGAGCGTGTTTCATCAGTGATGAAACCTTTTTGGTCCAGGGGAATTGACGGGGATACCACATACATGGACATTGGATTCGGACCACATCAGTTTTACCGGCGTCGGAAGAAGCGTAGAGGAAGCCCGAAGGAGAAAGGAGAAAGAGGGACACAAAGAAATGCGCAACACGCCTGCCCTGTAGCGACAATCACATACATGCGCATCATGCCGCACAATGCGTGCCTTGGCAATTTTCATACGAAGAGTAATGATGCGATTTTATTTTTCTATGCGAAAGTTGCCTTTTAATGTTTTACTAATATTAGGACTTTCTTATTTCGAGTTTAATTATTGGTAGCCTATATATAGAGGCTTGTAAACACTTTTTAATTAGTTATTGAATATTTTGAATGCTTTTATGCTTGAATATTCTTTGCCTGAGATGGGTTTGGTGTGAGGCCAAGGGAGTGATTCCCAAAGCCGTTGTTATCCTCTCTATTTTATCTGTTGTTTCTCGATCTGTGATTGCTTTCTAAAACCTTAGCCTAATTGTTTCCTTGCTTTCCCAAAACCTAAACCCTTTTGAAATCCTAAATCAAACATAGCCAACACCCTTTTTTATACCACAAACCGATCTGAAAACCCTAAACCTGTTACAAAACCAAAACCTATTACAAACCCATAATCTAATTCCTTAACTCTGGTTCGAGCCGTGAATCTACATCGGATCGAAGACAAGCGCCTAACCTGGAAAAGCTAGAGTCCTATCTCTAGGCCCGATCCCGCCTCAAATATAACGGGACTTGCGCTTCGGATTAGACACCCTATTCGGATCTCGCGTGATTTACTTACAGAAATTCTACGAACCCAAAGGTATCGTGATAGTTTTGAGATTATTCTTGAATTAATTTTATTTAATTTCGGCAAATCGCATTAAAAATCATATTCACGCATTCTAGGGTTCCCGTCCCGCCTCACAAAGAGCATAACACCATGTGTTCAATGATATCAATCGCGCAGAAGGTGAATGGTGAAATCAAATATGCTTTTACTGTACATTTTCTATGCGGTTGACACCATTGACTATAAGGATATATATATATATATATATATATATATATATATATATATATATATATATATATATAATTGTTTTAGGAAACAACGAGCATTGATCTAGGTAGATTACCTAGTCCATAAGACCAGGAAACCTTGATATATTTCTTACCCATAACAAATATATCAAAATTTTGATATAACTTTGGGAGATGATTCTCTTGTGTTTCTCTTTGTTTGGTCAGATCATTGAATTGTGCTGGCAAACAATGTATAATTATTTCCCCTTTAAATTCATGGCTTTGATTATCCATAGGAGTTTCTCTCTTTCTTTCTCTCTCTCTCTCTCTCACATGCCCCCACCCACTCACCCACACACACACAGAGTACGGAAACTAATTTTTTTTTGTGTATATTCTAAACTATAAGATTTAACACATAAAGAACAAGGCCATCAACCATGGTATTTAATGAAAGCATTAGGACACATATGTTAAACTTTATCTCCTACTTGTTTTTCTTCAGTTGTGTCCCTTCCTCCATCAATGACCGCCAAGATACATTTAGAAACTTGCTCCAACAGTTCTTGCTTACAATGAATTGAAATTTCTCTTTGCAGTAGGTGCTTTGAGTGTTTATTGACGAGTTCAGTGACAGGTTTTGTTTGCAGGGATACTGGCCGTAAGATTGATGACCCAGAGTTGCTTGAAGCAATACGATTAACAATCATTAACAATATGCTTGAGTATCACCCGGTAAGGTTTGTTGACGCTTTGCATTAGAAATGATAAAGAGTTTTGAAGCTTCTATAACTTGATTTAGGCGCAGATAGTGCCCTGCTAAAATATATATGGACTTCCTTTTGCTATTAGACTAAGTATCATTTAAAAAAAAATAAAATAACTGTAATTGATGGGACAGGAATCTAGCAGTCAGTTGGCAATGGGAGTGGCTTTTGGAATTGAACCGCCTGATAAAACGGTACATCATTCTTATCTTCTACGTTTTTGCAAGATTTCATGCTTGAGGATTCTTAAACATCATTCTTACAATGAAAACCTTAAACTTCAAGCAGAACACAATGAGCTAAGTTATGATGTCAGAATAATGATGATAAGATTAATTGTTAGTTTTTGGATATCCAGGTTGGAGTGGAGTCTTGCTTCTTGGCAAGTCATATTTAGTACTTTATTTTATTTATTTATTTTCGTTATGCAATTAATAGATGCTCATGATGTGATGGTTTACAATAGGAGCATTATCCTCATCCAACAACAAGGTATAAAATGCTCTGCATAAGTCATCAATGTAATAGGAAATGGTGAAGTAACAAACTAATTTTTTATAACTTATAGTTACACAATATTCTATTTATGTTGCTGCATCTGCTTAGGAATCTTGCGATTTCAAGAAGCTTCAGGTTCTAGTTACTAGGATTTTTTATAAATTTCTGTGCAGCAACTCTGTTCCTGTTCCAACTTTTTGGGTAGCTACGAGTCATCGTGTAGGCTATTATGTATTGAATTGACCAAACTTTCACATTGAGATGTTTGAACTCTGTCTCCTCAGAATATGGGAATACAGCTAGTTCTCAACTGAAGTAGTTTCAAACACAGTTAAGATAAGTGACATTGTGGCCATGTTGGCGTCAACTTATCACTCAAAATATAATCTGTGGCTGTGACAGAAATCTGCATAAGTCGCATTACCCTCATGCCATGTGGAAATTCACTTTTAATTTTTAGGTCTTGAAAATTGCATTATTATTTTTATTGGGCTGTAGATAAATCCACCCCACAAAAGGATAAATCTATCACTTTTGCTTTCTATTTAACTTTACAACGAAATATCCCCTTACTGAAAAAAGAGAAGCCCAAATTTATTCTAAGGATTAACGGGGTGTCAGGCATCATCAAATATGAAGTTCCTTCTTAGCCAACAAATTTTACTGAGTATGGACTATTTTCGTTCTAAAAGGCCTTTCATAGCTGTAATAATTTTATGGTACCTCTGAGGAGAAACTCCTTATTTTAAATGAGTATGGGGCTTTTTAACCAAAAAGTCAACTAAAAAGTAAAAAGGGGCGGTTTCATCCTTTCATGGGGATGGAATTATCAATAGCCTTTCATTATTATAAATATAAAGTTAATTCACTTCCAAACTTGGATGAAATATAGGAAATAGTTATGGTTGGTGATTTTATTCCCTAACAGAGGGTTAATAACCGACTTAGGCGTGAATAATGAGCTTAAGCCCTAGCTGTGCAAAAAAGACCAACTAGGCAAGTTTGAATTTGGAATATGCTAATTGTGGGAAAAAATCTCAACTAGTGAAGAATATAATGATAAATGAAATTTTGTAGTTGTTTTGGACTAATTAGTACAACCCGGTGGCTTAATTATAGACAAATAGCCTTCAACTTTAAAAAAAGATCATATGAAATTACGAAGGTTTTCTATTGTTTTTGGCACTCATGAAATCTCAACTATTGGAGAATGGCTACTGGATTTGAACCGCAGAATCCATAAACCATAAAATATGTATGAGGCTAAAATTTTCACTATATAAGCATGATCTGTTTCTCACAAAAAAAATTAAAGAAGAAATATGGAAAAAATCCATCGCTTGTAATCTTGTATCATACTTAGTATAGCTAAGCTACAATTGAAAAATTGTAGAGTTATATTATACCAGATTAAATCCCTTACGCTTAACCAGTAAAGATAGCAGTAACATTATCCTAATATACAATTGTCAGATTATTATATCTGTATTTAAATTCTTTGGTATTGTAAGACTGGAATATGGCTTTGTTCTTTTGTTCATAAACATTTCTGTCTCAATTTCACTTTCTAATATTCAGGTGGATGTGGACATTGCAACCCATATAAGAGTATATGATGATGATCCTGATCGAAGGTATTCATGTCTTGGTTTATCTCGATGCTTTGCCTCATTTATCCTACCTTCTACGTATTTAATTCCATATTCATTTACTTAACATGTTTTTGGGATAAGGAGCAAGGTATCAGTATCGATCTCGGGTATCGGACGATACGGATACGGTATTGCTGATACCGTATCGGTTGATATATTTTTGTTTGGAAAGAAAGTAAAAAAAATCATTTTATTTTTATTTTTATTGGTCAGTATCGGCCAATACTGACCTATAGCGGTCCGATACCTGTATCAGTGTGGTATCAGTATTGTTTCTCAACGAAACCGACACCCGAGTTTTGATACCATGATTAGGAGAATAATATTTTCTTTAAACTTTCCTAGAGTATTGTATTTGTATAGGGTTTGGAGACTGATTTCAGAATTATGTTCATATTGATAAAGTAATTGTGTTAGACATATTGCCACAATTATTTTCTTCCCTAATCTTTGATAAAATTTCTTCTTACGCAATCCTATGATACCAAAAGCTCATATCAGTTGTTTGGCATGAATGCAAGGCATTCTGTCACTTTTTCGTCATCCAAATTTCAAGAAACAAAATGGGGAAGCTGCGACAAAAGGAAGGTGGTGTCGGTTTTGAGGGGAGGTAGCTGGGACTGGGTCGGCGTTGATTCCATCGGTGCATCCGGGGGAATTCTGGTAGCCTGGTTGTCGTTCCTATTTGATAAGGTGGACGAGGAATTGGGATGTTTTTTTGCCTCCGTGGCGCTTAGGGATAAGGTGGAGGGGAAGTGTTGGAGCTTTGCGGGTATTTATGGCCCGACGACCAACCGAGAGAGGGAAGATTTTTGGTTCGAGCTAAACGCTTTGACTGCTCGTTGGGATTTCCCATTTGTTTAGCTGGTGACTTTAATGCGGTTCGATGGGATTTTGAGAAGTTGGGTAGTCCAGCTAATCTAGGGGTCATGAGGGATTTTAACTCCTTCATTGCGGACTGGGGACTTTTCGATATCCCGCTCATGGGGGCCAGGTTTATGTGGTCAAATATGCAGGATTCGCCATCGCTTAGTAGGCTGGATGGAGCCCTCTGTTCTACCGAGTGGCTCGATATTTTCCCTGGGGTTTGTTTGGAAGCTTTTGCCCGTGCCGTTTCGGACCATCAACCCATTGTTATCATGTGCGAGTCCCGCAGGAAAGGACCGTCTCCTTTTCGATTCGAGAACATGTGGTTATTGGATGACATGTTTCGGGAGAAGGTTCGGGGGTGGTGGTTGGAACCGGTGCCGAATGGGATGGCTGCCTATTGCTTCCTTTCTAAGCTCTGTGTGGTTAAAGATAGAATTAAAAGTTGGAACAAGGACAAGTACGAAAGGCTGCAAGTTAGAAAGGAAAGCTTGCTTTCAAAGCTGCAAATGTTCGACAACCTAGAGGAGACTAGAAACGTTTCGGCTGATGAGAGGGAGACTAGATTGCAAACAAAGGTGGAGTTCAAAGAGATATGTAGGGCTGAAGAAGTGATGTGGATGCAAAAGGTGAAGGCGCGGTGGTTCAAGGAGGGGGATGCTAATACGAAGTTCTTCCATGCAGTTGCTAATGCCCGTAATAAGTTGAAATATTTGGGGAGTATCGTTGTGGATGGGGTCCTGTACATGGGGCATGAGTAGGTGCGGGATAACATCGTCGGTTTTTACGAGCAATTGTATTCCGATGAGGGTCTTCCGAGGCCGGGGTTGGATGAGCTACAGTTCAGCGCTCTGTCGGAGGAGACTAGTAGGGGGTTGGAGGTTTGCTTTACGGAAGATGAAGTTTGGACCGCGATCAGAGTTGGGGGCAGGAATAAAGCGCCGGGGCCAGACGGTTTTACTATGGAATTCTTCCGTACGTTCTGGGAGACCATTAAGGCGGATTGATGGATGTTTTCAATGAGTTCCACTCGACTAAAATTATTGGGAGGGCCTTAAACTCTACTTTTATTACCCTCATTCCCAAGATTCATGGGGCTGAGACTATTTCCGACTACAGACCTATCAGCCTGATTAATTGTATTTATAAGATCCTGTCTAGGGTGTTGGCAAATAGGCTCGAGTGGGTGATGGGTTCTATTATCTCCAATCAGCAAGGGGCTTTCGTCCGCGACAGACATCTCACGGATCTTGTGGCGGTTGCTAATGAGACTCTTCACTCGGCCTATGTTCGTCGTAGACCGGCGGTGGTTTGGAAGGTAGACATGGAGAAAGTTCATGACCGGGTCAGCTGGGGTAGCCTGGACTATATGCTAAGAAGGATGGGTTTCGGGGTCACTTGGAGGAAATGGATGCACGGGTGCTACTTGTCTCTGTGGTTTTAAGTATTGATCAATAGGACACCGGCTGGATACTTTAAGAGTTCTAAGGGTCTCAGGCAGGGAGACCCCCTTTCCCCCTTTCTATTTAATATGGTCGGGGAGGTTTTATCCGGGCTGATTAGCCATGCCAGGGACTTGGGTATGCTTGCTGGTATCCAGGTTGGAGAGCAGGGTAGAGCCATCACACATTTGCAGTATGCGGATGATACTATTTTATTTGGGAAGGCTGATGTGACGGAAATCCGCAATATGGCCGATGTGCTTTCGGTGTATCAGGCGATGTCGGGGCAGCGAGTTAATCTGTATAAATCTACGGTTTCTGGCATCGGGGTGGAGTCGTCTTTGCATATCCTAGCTGATTCTATTGGGTGCAGAATTGAGGGGCTGCCTATTCAGTACCTAGGTTTGCCACTCGGAATCAGGAAACCTACGACTCGCGACTAGCTCCCGATTGTGCAGCGATTCGAGCAGCGTTTGTCTTCCTGGAAAGGAAGGTTTTTGAGCAGTGAGGGTAGGCTCATCTTGGTTAAAGCTGTGCTTTTGTCGACCCCCATTTTCTTCATGTCCTTGTTTAGATGTCCTGCTAAGGTTCTCGATCGTTTGGAACGGATCCAAAGGTCGTTTCTTTAGGAGGGGGCAGGTGTGACTCGCCGATATCACCTTGTCAACTGGGACACGTGCCAGCTGCCGATTGCTTGTGGTGGGCTGGGGATTCGGAGCCTTAAAACGACTAATATGGCGCTACTGGGCAAGTGGATGTGGAGAGCGGGAAGGGAGGAGGCGAGGAGAAATCTATGGTGGCTGGTTTTGAGCGAAAAGTATGGGATGTCTTGGGGGAGTTGGGCGATTGGTGTCTTAACTCACAGGACTACCTCGCCGTGGTGGAGAGATGTTGCCCGTGTTTGGGAGTCCATGGCTAGGGGGGTGAGATACAGCTGGGGGTGTGGTTCCCGCATTCGGTTTTGGGAGGACCGGTGGCTGGAGGTGGGACCGCTTAGAGACGTCTACCCGAAGATTTTTGCCCTTTCCTTGAACCCGGGAGGGAGGGTCGACGAGTATGTTTCCTTCGCTAGTGGGAGAAGCATCTGGGATGTGGTTACCAGAAGACGCCTAAGGGGGAGTGAGGTCGGGAGTTATTTGAACCTGTTGAGCAGGTTGTATGAGGCGCAACAGAATAGTGTTCGAGCTTATCAGAGGATTTGTGCCCCAAGTCGGGATGGAAAACTCAACGTCAAAGAGCTATATCGATGGTTCTTGCGTCGGCCGCTTATCAGATTTGAAGGCAAATGGTTGTGGAGGGAACCTATCCCTTTGAAGATCCGTTTTTTTGTGTGGGCTTTGTGCAAGGATAGAATCCTAACTAGGGACCAGCTGATTCGGAGGGGTAAAGATGTCCCTACTTCGTGTGTTATGTGCTCCGAGGGGGAGGAGTCCGCTGCTCACCTTTTCCTCCATTGCCGCTTCGCTCTTGAGGTGTGGGGTGTCATTCTCAAAACCTTTGGGGTGTCCTGGATAATGCTACAGATGCCTTATCTGTTTTTGTTGAGTTGGGAGGCGGTGAAGATGAAGGGGGAGGAACAGCGGGTCTGGAGGGCGAACCTGTTTATGGTGCCTATGGTGCGAGAGAAACGGCAGAGTTTTCAAAGAGAAATTCAAACCAGTGGGTATGGTTATGCGGTCGGTCTTGGAGCTGGTCAGTTTCTGGGTCACACGCGGAGGAGATTGGGATAGCGGTCACAACTTCCTGTGGGACCCGGGCTGAGGGGGCAATACCCTTGATGTCCTCGATGTCCTGTGCGGTGTTGTTGTTTCGGGTTTTCTTTTTGTGATGTACTTTCTTTTGATTTTGTGTCGAGATTGTATTGGGTTACAGCGCCTTGCTGTTTATTTATATAATCTTCATTACTGATCAAAAAAAAAAATATGGCCTATAGTTTCTTTCTGTTACCCTTGTTGAAATTTTTTTCCTCATATATGTTTCACATCTCAATTTGTGTACGACTTCTTCCTAAAATCATTTTTATTTTGTTTTTCAGCAGTATAGACCACTAGAACCTTCATAAATGTGTTAAATTGTGAACTAAGAGCCTTAACCCAATATATGGTTATTGAGATAATCGGCAATCAAAACTTTTTGCATGCTATTTGATTGTGCATATTTGGAAAAATGGTATTCAAATATGATCCTGGCTGAAAAGTCTAACTACTTTTATGACTCACTTTTCTTTGTAAAGAATGGGATCTCAATTGAGTCAGTTTGTTTGACTGTGGATTTAACCTTTAGGCCATAACTTGTATAGAATGGCAAAAATATATGAATTTCATCATCACGTTTTTCACGTAACTCAGAACTTGGACGAATCCAATGAGCCTGTGATGATGATTTGGCAAGGTGAGTCCAGACTTGTCATTGCCGTAGGTGGTACCTTTCTCTGTCTGAGAGTAATGAAATGATGACAAAACGAAAGATCAAAATGGTGGTGGTTGTGGAGCTGGATTTGTCATACTGGTACCTGAAGAGATTGGTGTAGACTTCAAGAAATAAAAGGTATAAATAGAAGAAAAGTTCCCAACTTGAGAATAGCATTAAGCAGATCTAGTTAATAAATATGTAACTAGTAGATGTCATTGCTTGATTCCCTAGGCTACCATTTATTAATCGCCACTTCCTTATTAACTGTCCAGTCTGCCCATTTTGTTTATTCTTCAATTACAAGATCAGCGGCTTTGCTTGTCATAGTGGAAAAAGTTCCCTCATATTCCTAAGTTTTTTTAGGTATTATAGTTGGAGTTGCTCACTAGAATGCTTATGCGGAATTGCTTTCGCTTGTAAGAAGCTTACCGGAGGTAAACCTTAGTTCATGAAGTTGAAATATAGAGTCCACTAACAATGAAGTTTATCATTCAGGCGACAAATAGCATCAAATCATTATAATCCTTCCCATTTTGGATCATAACTCCTGCTCTTGAACCTATTGGCTTGCCTTACTACCACTGCTAACATTGTACTTGTGACGGGGACGCCACATACTTGGACATTGGATTCGGACCACATCAGTTTTATCGGCGTCGGAAGAAGCGTAGAGGAAGCTCGGAGGAGAGAGAGGGGAAAAGGACACAAAGAACAACGCCAGAAGATTTGACCCATGGCCTTGTGACATCTCCATGGGGTCATCATGATGGCAGCGTTGTGACATCCTGCAACGCCAAATCATACGATTTCAAATGCAGAATTTTAATTTTATGGGAAAACTGCCCTTTTCGTTTCATTTTTATTATGACTCTTTTCTATTTTCGAATTAATTATTGATGGCCTATATATAGAGGCTTGTAAACACCTTTTAATTAGTTATTGAATATTTTGAATGCTTTTATGCCTGAATATTCTTTGCCTGAGATGGGTTTGGTGTGAGACCAAGGGAGTGATTCCCAAAGCCATTGTCATCTTCTCTATTCTATCTATTGTTTCTCGATCTGTGATTGCTTTCTAAAACCTTAGCCTAATTGTTTCCTTGCTTTCCCAAAACCTAAACCCTTTTGAAACCCTAAATCAAACATAGCCAACACCCTTTTCCAAACCATAAACCGATCCGAAAACCATAAACCTGTTACAAAACCAAAACCTATTACAAACCCATAATCTAATTCCGCAACCCTGGTTCGAGCCGTAACGAGCGCCTAAACCTGGAAAAGCTAGAGTCCTATCTCTAGGCCCGATCCCGCCTCAAATCTAACGGGACTTGCGCATCAGATTGGACACCTTATTCGGATCTCGCGTGATTTACTTACCGAAATTCTACGAACCCGAAGGTATCGTGATAGTTTTGAGATTACTCTTGAATTAATTTTATTTAATTTCGGCAAATCGTAAAATCATATTCATGCATTTTAGGGTTCCCGTCCTGCGTCAGCTTTGGTATCAGAGCCCTAGATTTTCTAGGTTATGGCATCTTTGTTTGTCATATTTATTTTATTGCATTGTTTTGTGGGTCCATATTGCATTCCATATTAGAACCCAAATAGACCTTGTGATCACCATGGACTCGAGTGCGATTCTCAATGCCCTTAAAGTATGCGAGAAGAATTGGGTGCGATTAGTGCACGTTTGAGTACCATAGAGCAAGCCCAAACATCCCTAGGAGTTGGTAATGATAGATTACGTGATCGAATCAACCAATTGCAAGCGATGGGTGGGCTGAAAAATCAGCACCAAGAGCGTGAATGTCCTCACTTTGAACGTAATGGTCGCCAAGACAATCAGAACCGTAGGGATCATCGTAGAGATGACTATGACCCCGAAGTTCAACTCCTTAAGAACGTCCGAGTTGAGATTCCGACTTTCGATGGAAGAATGGACCCTACCGTCTTCCTCGATTGGCTTTCTGACATGGACCAACACTTTGATTGGTATGCCATGAATGACGACCGTTGCGTTAGACTTGCGAAAATGAAATTGGTTAGTGAAGCTCGACTTTTCTGGCTCAATGTTGAGCGCATTAGGGTGAACGCGGGTTGTCCTCCCATTACCCGTTTGGACGACATGAAGGAACGACTTACTGAGAAGTATGTTCCTTTATCATACCACCAACGCCTCCTCGACTAGTGGCAAAATTTACGCCAAGGTGGTATGCCCGTGATGGATTACATTGCCAAATTCGAAGAGTTCATGATGAGGGCAAAAGATCGGAAGACCTTGAAATCACTCTCTCTAGATTCCGCACTGGATTGCGACTTGATTTGCAGAAAGAGTTCATTTCTCACCCCGTAGAAACTCTTGAAAGATGTTATGCCGTTGTGCAAGATCTTAAACGGTATTTGAAAATTATGGTGGTGAAGAGAACCGAGCCACAATATAGTAACCAACGATCCAGTGAGGGACGATTCAATCCTCCTCCCAAACCTACACAACCTGCCCCTACCAATTCTATGTTTGAAAAGGGAAAAAGTGTAGTCGGAGAATCCTCAAGGGTTAATTCTCAATTAAAATGCTATAAATGTCATGGGATGGGATACTTTGCCGCCCAATGCCCTACGAAAGAACCCCAAAGAACTCTCTTCATTGAGGGAGAGGATGATGATGATGAGGTAGTGGCTGAAGAGGAAGTATTTGAATCGGTTAGCACACCCAGTGATGAGGAGGGTGATGTTATTGGTCATGCTTTAGTTGTAAGGTGTGCCCTTGCACAACCTCAACAGGATGAAAAGGATGACTGGCGTAGGGAGAATATCTTCCACACCTATGCCAAATTTGGTGAAAAGAATTGTAGGGTCATCGTGGATAGCGGTAGTTGCACTAATGTTATATCAACTCCTGCCGTACGCCGCTTAGGGCTTACACCTGAAGCCTACCCGAGACCTTATAAAGTCGCATGGGTCAATTCTTCATCCATTCCCGTGTCGAAAAGGTGTCGTGTACCGATTCAGTTAGTTTCTTATTCGGACACCTTATGGTGCGATGTGGTGCCGATGAATATGGGCCATATCATTTTAGGAAGGCCATGGCTCTACGACATAGACGTGACTATTTCTGGTTGAACAAACATATGCACGTTCATGCATAAGGGCAAAAAGATCACTTTACACCCTTTGCCTCCTAAAACACCATCGACCAACACCGTTGAAAAGAAGGGCGAGTCTTCTAAATCCATTAATATTGTGAGCCCTTCTGAGTTCGAGAAAGCATCGAAAGATGAGAGTGTGGTGTACGTAGTTGTCACCGTAGAGAGTGCTCCCGAGTCGGTGAGCGAGTGTCCCCAGGAGGTTGAGCCAATTTTAAAAGAGTTTACGGAAGTCTTTCCTGAAGACTTACCAAACGAACTCCCTCCCCTGCGTGATATCCAACATGTAATAGACTTGGTTCCTGGATCTTCCTTACCGAACCTGCCCCACTATAGGTTGAATCCGGTTGAGCACGCCGAGTTGACTTGGCAAGTCAATGAGCTCCTTCAGAAGGAGTTCATCCATGAGAGTCTGAGCCTGTGTGCCGTACCTGCCCTACTCACTCCTAAGAAAGATGGTACGTGGCGCATGTGTGTGGATAGCCGTGCAATTAACAAGATTACCGTTAAGTATTGGTTTCCCATACCAAGGCTCGATGACATGCTTGACATGATGGCTGGTGCCTCTATCTTTTCTAAGATAGGCCTAAGAGTGGCTACCATCAAGTCCGCATCCGCCCCGGTGATGAGTGGAAAACCGCCTTTAAGACTAAGGATGGTCTTTATGAGTGGATGGTCATGCCAATTGGGCTTTCTAACGCCCTGAGTACTTTCATGCGACTCATGACCCAAGTGTTAAGACCGTTTCTCGGCAAATTCCTTGTTGTTTATTTCGATGACATCTTGATCTACAGCCATGACAAGGAACAACACTTGACCCACCTTAGGTTGGTTTGTGAAACCCTCAAGGGCGAGAAGTTGTTTGCAAATCTCAAGAAATGCACCTTCATGCAGCGTTCTGTTGTTTTCTTGGGATTTATTATCTCGACTGATGGAATGGTCGCAGACCCCGAAAAGGTTAGAGCCATTGTGGAGTGTCTCAAGCCTAAGAACATACACGATGTCCGCAGCTTTCATGGCTTGGCTACTTTCTATCGTCGCTTGATCAGAAGCTTTAGCACCATTATGGCCCCAATTAGTGATTTTATGAAAAAGGGGGACTTTAAATGGGGCAAAGCGGCGACAAAAGCCTTTGCTGAGATTAAACAACGAATGAGTAGTGCACCCGTCATGCGATTGTCGAACTTTTCCAAAGTCTTTGAAGTCGCATCACGGCGCATTGAATGTAGGCATAGGAGGTGCTTAGCAAGAGGGTCACCAGTGGCCTATTTTAGTGAAAAAAACTTAATGAAAGCAAAATACTCCACCTATGACAAAGAGTTCTATCGGTTGTCCGATCTCTTTGGTATTGGAAACATTACCTTAGACCGCAGGAATTTGTGTTGTTTCGACCATGAAGCCTTACGCTTTCTTGCTTCCTGAGAAAAGTTGAACCCAAAGGCACAAGTGGGTTGAGTACCTTCAAGGGTTCACATTAGTGTTAAAGCATAAGGCGGTCTTTGAAAATAGAGATTGATGCACTTAGTCGGCGAGTGGTGACTTTGCACACAATGAGCACCGAGGTCGTCGAGTTCGAAAAGTTAAAGGATGAGTACCCCGAGTGCCCAGATTTTGGGGTTGAGTACACTGCTCTCCTTAGTAACCCGACCAACACACATTCCGTGTACACCATCCAGAATGGGTACTTATTCAAAGGCAAGAGCCTTTGCATCCCTTGCACTTCATTGCGTGACTTTCTCATTTGGGAGTTACACGCTGGAGGGATGGCCGGACATTTTGGGTGTAATAAAACTGTTGCGCTCGTAGAGGATAGGTTCTTTTGGCCTAGCCTAATGAGAGATGTCGCTCGGGTTGTCAAACATTGTCGTACTTGCCAAGTGTCGAAATAGACCAAACAAAATACCGGCTTGTACACCCCTTTACCCATGCCACACACATCGTGGCAAGACCTCTCTATGGATTTCGTGCTTGGACTTCCTAAGACCCCTAGGAAGCACGATTCCATCTATGTCGTAGTGGACCGATTTTCCAAGATGGCCCACTTCATTCCTTGTTCCAAAACCTCCGATGCATCTCATATTGCTAAACTATTTTTCGCGGAGGTAGTGCGTCTTGATGGGTTGCCCAAAACCATTGTGTCTGATAGGGATGTTAAATTTACGAGTTACTTTTGGAAGACCCTTTGGCACATGATGGGCACATTGCTCCAATTCTCTACAGCTTACCACCCTCAAACGGATGGTCAAACCGAAAGCATTAATAGGAGCCTTGGGAATCTCCTTCGTAGTCTTGTCGGTGATCATGTTAGGACTTGGGATACCATCTTACCCACAACTGAGCTTGCCTATAATAATTCTGTCAATAGGTCCATAGGCATAAGTCCTTTTGAGGTAGTACATGGTCATAGGCCTAGGACCCCATTAGATTTGATCCCCATGTCTGCATCCCATAGAGTGTCAGAGTCTGCTGATGCATTTGCACAACATATTCATAGCTTGCATGCCGAAATTAAACAGAAAATTAATTCAAGCAACAATCAATATAAATTATCTACAGATGCTCACAGGCGTTCTATAAGAATTTAACGTGGGTGATTATGTGATGGTCCGAGTTAGGCCTGAGCGGTTCCCATCGGGATCCGCAAAGAAACTACAATCTCGAGGTGCTGGACCTTATAGAATTTTGGCTAAGAGTGGTTCTAATGCATACGTGCTCGAACTTCCTCCAGGTACGGGGGTTAGTTCAACGTTCAATGTGGAGGACTTGGTTCCTTACTTAGGTTTCACCCCACCTCTTGAAAACCCACTCAACCCACCTCCTAGTCCCAGCCCCAATCCAACTTTGCAACCTATACCTCTTCCTTTCCCAAGCAGACAGAGATAAGATGAGAGAGGATATAATCAACGATCATGCCGTCTCTACGCATGACGGGGGATTCTAGAAGTACTTGGTTAAATGGGTCGGAAAATCATAGTCCGAAAACACTTGGATCCACGAGAATGAAGTCCGCTGATTGAACCCCAATTTGATTGACTTCTATCACGAGCGTGTTTTATCGGTGATGAAACCTTTTTGGTCCAAGGGAATTGACGGGGACGCCACATACATGGACATTGGATTCGAACCACATCAGTTTTGCTGGCGTCGGAAGAAGCGTAGAAGAAACTCGGAGGAGAGAGGAGAGAAAAGGACACAAAGAACGGTCCTTATTGTGTGACCCATGATGCGCTATGACATCAGCCTTGAACCGTGACATCCTTGTGTGTATACATGACGTTTTCAATGAATTTTAATTTTATGGGAAAACTGTCATTTTTCGTTTTATTTCTATTAGGACTCTTTTCTATTTTCGAATTAATTATTGATGGCCTATATATAGAGGCTTGCAAACACCTTTTAATTAGTTATTGAATATTTTGAATGCTTTTATGCTTGAATATTCTTTGCCTGAGATGGGTTTGGTGTAAGGCCAAGGGAGTGATTCCCAAAGCCATTGTCATCTTCTCTATTCTATCTGTTGTTTCTCGATCTGTGATTGCTTTCTAAAACCTTAGCCTAATTGTTTCCTTGCTTGCCCAAAACCTAAACCCTTTTGAAACTCTAAATCAAACATAGCCAACACCCTTTTCCAAATCATAAACCGATCCGAAATCATAAACTTGTTACAAAACCAAAACCTATTACAAACCCATAATCTAATTCCGCAACCCTGGTTCGAGCCGTGAATCTACATCGGATCGAAAACGAGCTCCTAAACCTGGAAAAGCTAGAGTTCTATCTCTAGGCCCGATCCCGCCTCAAATCTAACGGGACTTGCGCATCAGATTGGACACCCTATTCGGATCTCGAGTGATTTACTTACCGAAATTCTACGAACCTGAAGGTATCATGATAGTTTTGAGATTACTCTTGAATTAATTTTATTTAATTTCGGCAAATCGCATTAAAATCATAGTCACGCATTTTAGGGTTCCCGTCCCGCGTCAACTTGTGTCCATGAGGAAGGGGTGCCAGATTTCCTTGATCTGTCTCTCTTGCACACCCTTCATGACATCTTTCCAATGATTTAAGATAAATATTTGACAGATTTCCTAATAGGGGGACATGCATAGGGGAATTAAACTATTACTTTAAAATTCAACCGGGTATTCTAGGAATATGTCTAGATGATGACTGAAGATATTTTAAGAGGGTAACTTTTCTAACTTCAGTAAGTACCTGAAAAAATCTTCTACCATCTCAACTTTGTTGAATTTTACAACTTGACAAACATGGATTATTCGGTTAATTTGACTAGTTTTGAGTGCACTCTAGCTGTGGCCTTCATTGGATTCAGGTTAGGTTTGGAGCTATTAAGCCTTGAGACAGAGTATTCGTCACAAAATTTCCCATTGTTCATTTGCCATGAGAGTTTTCTTCGGGTGCAGAACACTACCACATCTCACTTTCGAGAGAATAAGTTCCTGATGGTAGCTTAAAATATATGCCCAAAGATTAGCTGCTTTTTTTTTTAGCTTGGTTAGCAATGGGGTCTAATAGGTCCCCACCTTGTTCATTGATAGAACCAGAATTTACAAAAATGTACATTTCCCACAACTTAAGGAACGAGAAAAAGAAAAAAAAACAAACTTAAAATCTCTCTTTTAAAAAACAGAGAAACCACCAACAAGAAGCACTTACCTAGTGTTCTCCCTAAGCGTTAACATTTCAGCCCACATTAACCTTAGAATATCTCTTTTTTGCCTATTTTGAGCCTTAAAAATTTGAAAATTCTTTTGTTCCATATATGGTAGATGGCACTGGCAAAGCAAATTGCAATGTAGTCCTCTAGCAATGAGAAAGTTGGCTTCCTCAAGTACTGTATTAGCAGGCCCTCGAGGAGAAGAGAACCGACCCAAAATGGAATTACCAAATACATGAATTATAACCAAAATTGAAGAAGAGGTATTGTTGAGTTCCACCTTCGACATTGCATAAGACACATCTAGTATTTGTCCTGATTCCCATTTCCAATCATCTGCCATTCAAGAGCTTCTGGCCATTAATCGCCATCTAGCCGATAAATCTGTGCTTTGAGACAGCATGGTTATCCCAAATAATAGGGCATCAATTAACGAAATCTGATCTCCTTTTCATTAAATCCCAGGCAGATCTGTTGGTGAATTTGCCATGCAAGGTGCACCTCCAAATGAATTCTGTCTGGGTGAGGTGCAGTGGGAAGACTAACCCCCATTACCAAATTCCATAACTCTGTAAGCTGCTGTGCCCAGGAAGAAGAAATAGGAAGGAACAACCTTCCATTTTTAATCATTAACCATTGTGCCAAAGATCTCCCTGCGGAATCCAGAGATCAGTCAGTTCTTTGCCCATCGCCAGTGCGTGAATAATATTATCCATGCAATAACTTTTATGACAGATCTCCAAGGCCTGAGCAGTTTGAAGGTGTATTTAAGTTCATATTTTGCTCATTGATCTGTTTTTTATTAATCCACTGCACCCACAAAATTTTCATCATTATTTGTAATCACACCAAGCTAAGGAGAGGAGAGGATCTGTTCCAATTCTTCAATCTTCTAAGACCAAGCCCCCTTCCTTTTGAGGTAGGCAAACATTCTTCCAAACAACCAGAGTAATTTTTTCTATCCATATTTGGGCCACCCTAAAAGAATTTGCTGAGTTTTGATTTGATATACTTGATGACAGACATATGGATTGTGAAGATACCAGACCAATTGATCTACATGCTTTGAAGTACGGAGCTAATGAGCTCAACCCTCCTGACATAAGTGAAAAGTTTCGATTTCCAGCTGGCTATTTTGTCACTAATATGTTTAAGAAGGGGCAAACGAAGCACTCAAGTTAATATTGAGCTCATAAAGTGTTTGATTGGAAGAGATGCTTCATTGAATTCCAACACAGAGGCGATGAAATACTTGTGCGTCACTTTTCCCCCAAAGATAATTCTCTCTTTAGTGCGAAGAGATAAAGAGAGAAGTTTGGGGTCGATATAGGTTGTATAAGCTAGGCTAGTGGAGATTAGGGTTAGGGCTTAGAAGAGAAGAGAGAGAAGAGGAGAGCAGATAGAAGACTAGGGCAAAATAGCTTAATGAGGAAAATTCTCTTCACTAGCTTATATATGTATATGATGAAAATATTACACACACACACAACCACTTTTCTATATTACACACTACATTTACGATATATTGACTATACACAAACACTAACACTGCCCCTCAAGCTGGAGTATGAATATTATGCACGCCAGCTTGACTATATTATCTTGAAGAACTGTGGGTCCGAGAAGCTTGGTAAATACATCTGCTAGTTGTTGAGAAGAAGGGACATCAATAAGCTCCAACTTATGATCTCAAACTTTTTCTCTCCCAAAATGGTGGAAATACCAATATTAAAGTTAATTTTGAGGAGAAGAAGGGCAGGTTTTAACTAAATATGGTAGTTAACATCCACTTCAATATGTTCGTTCTCTCATGTAAGCTATTATCATTTGCAAAATTTTCAGCCGCTTTATTGTCACAATGAAGAAGCATAGATCCACTGATGGAAAATCCAAGCTCAGTGATAAGAGAATAAAGCTATAGTAACTCACAAGCTCAATGAGCAATACCAATATTCCGATTCAACATTAGAGCGAGAAAAAACATGTTGCTTGCTGTTTTTCCATGCACCCAGATTGCCTCCAAGAAAGGCACAATATCCTGACGTAGACCATCGGTTAGTAATAACACTAGCCAAATCAACAACAGTATATCCCATAAAATGGAGATGACTATGTGAATGATAAACAATTCCACAACGTGGGATTATATTTGATATATCTCAGAATACGATGACTTGCAGCTAGATGAGGAGTATGTGGAGCATGCATAAACTGACTAACTAGGCTGACAACGAATGTGATATCAGATCGGGTGGACGACTTGCAAGGCTCTGCTACTCACGGGAATCGGCTCATAATTTCCCCTTTTTTTGTAGAGAGACAGTTTGGAACCCATAAGAGATGAAGCTGGCTTGCAACCAAGCATATTAATATAACTTAAAAGACCTAATGCATACTTCCTTTGAGAGAGAAAGATACTTTATCTTGAATGAGCAAATCCCAATCCCAGAAAAAACTTTTAAATACCTAAGTCATTCGCGTGAAAGCTACAACTAAGTTCATTCTTCGCATGAGAAATGGAGGAACGATCATCCCCATTCACAAAATATCGTCAACGTAAACCAAAAATATGGTGTGGTGAACCACATCTACAAAATGTCAGAAGTTTCTATTTTGGTAGCCGTCACTATGGTCAACCCGTTGACCGGTGAATGTTGTAAGATCAATCTTAAGATGTGTAGTTGCTAATTCGGTGAGTTTGAAGAGAATAAGCAACTAATAATAATTAAGTCTTTTAGCTATGGTATGATTGTGATTTCTAATCACAATATAATTAGTAATTTAAGTCCTTAATGAGAAAGGACTCTTTGGCTATAAATATAAGGGATGCTTGGTCCCAACGATTACTCGACACAATTCAATCCTCTCTATTAGCAAAAACATCCCCATTGTGCTAGGAGATATTGAGAGCGAGAAGATCGTTGAAGATCGACAACCCATCATTCATGGCTCACGCTCAAGGTGTGCAGGTTGAGGGGGAGAGTCATTTAGTTTGTAGATTCAGAAGGTCTATATATGGTTTAAAGCAGACATTTTGACAATGGTACTTAAAATTTCACGAAGTCATTTTAAACTTTGGTTTTGAAGAAAATATTGTGGATCAATACATATATCTTAAAATCAGTGGGAGCAAGTTTATCATCCTTGTTTTATATGATGATAATATATTGCTTGCGAGTACTAATTTGAGCATGTTACATGAGACAAAGAACTTTTTATCAAAGAGTTTTGATATGAAAGATCTTGGTGAAGCTTCCTACGCGATAAGAATTGAGATTTATCGAGATAAAGCCGGTGGCATATTGGGATTGTCTCAAAGTGTTTATATTGATAAAGTTCTTAAAAAGTTTAACATGCATAAGTGTTCCGCTACTGTTGCCCCTGTCATTAAGGGTGATAAATTTAGTCTACTTCAGAGTCCCAGGATCGATTTGAAGAGAAAGCAGATAGAGACAATTTTTTATGCATCGGCAGTTGGGAGTCTCATGTATGCACAAGTCTGTACTCGTCCAAACATAGCGTATATAGTTGGCATGCTTGGTAGGTATTAATGTAATCCTGGTCTGGATCATTGGAAAGCAGCCAAGAAGGTTTTTCGCTATTTATAAGGGACTAAAGGACGTATGCTCACGTACAAAAGGTCGAATAACCTTGAAGTTATTGATTATTCAGATGCCGACTATGCTGGGTGTCAAGACACCCGTAGGTCCATATCGGGTTATATTTTTATGCGTGCAAGTGAACCCATATCTTGGAAGAGTGTTAAGCAAACGTTGACTACTTCGTCTACTATGGAAGCATAATTTGTTGCATGTTTTGAGGCAACATGTGAGGCGATATGGTTGAGAAATTTTATCTCAGGGCTTCGAGTTGTTGATAGTATTTTAAGGTCACTGAGAATCTTATTTGACAATTCCGCTGCGATAGCTATCTCCAATAACAACAAGACTAGTGGAGGTTTCAAATATATTGATATTAAATATCTTGTTGTAAGGGAGAAAGTTCATAATCAAATTATATTTGTTGAAAAGATAAGTACGACACTCATGTTGGCTGACCCTCTCACTAAAGGCTTACCTCCCAAGCTATTTTCGGAGCATGTTGCACGCATGAGATTAAAGGATAATTTTGATAGCCTTTGAGAGTAGATGTATAAGAGTGAATACATTTGTTTAAACTGATTCGGAAATAAGGATTATTTATTTGTTTTTCCATTTTTATGCAAATAAAATTTTGAAACATATGGTGCCAGTAGATGGCAATAAAGTAGGACCAATAATAGATTGAATTTATATATAATCACCATTCAGTTTGTAAACTTGCAATTTATGTGAAATCATACCAGTTGGAATCCATGTCGGTGATAAATTCTAATACAGTAACTAATGAACGGTCATGTATCGATGACATGATGTATTGACTACATTGATTCTGTGTTAGTATTCTCACTAGACCAGACTGATTATAAAAACTTTGATTAAAATTGATTGGGATTTACCATTCAAAGAAAGTTAGCTAACTTTTGGTAATCGGAGTTTATTGACCTAGTGTGGCCAAGTGGGAGACTGTTAGAAGTTTCTATTTTGGTGGCCGTCACTATGGTCAACCCGTTGACCAGTAAATGGTGTAAGATCAATCTTAAGATGTGTAGTTGCTAATTCGGTGAGTTTGAAGAGAATAAGCAACTAATAATAATTAAGTCTTTTAGCTATAGTATGATTGTGATTTCTAATCACAATATAATTAGTAATTTAAGTCCTTAATGGAAAAGGAATCTTTGGCTATAAATATAAGGGATGCTTGGTCCCAACGATTGCTCGACACAATTCAATCCTCCCTATTAGCAAAAGCATCCCCATTGTGCTAGGAGATATTGAGAGCGAGAAGATCGTTGAAGATCGGCAGCCCATCATTCATGGTTCACGCTCAAGGTGCGCACATATATTATAATTTATGGATTGTTGATTTATTGTTTTTGATTGATCATGCACCTAGATCTTAGGGCATATATTTGGATGGTCGGATCAATAGATCCATACAGATCCCCCACAAAATGCCAGTACCATGCAGCTGCTTCAAAGCCAACGTGATGCTCCTTGGTCCCCTCTAGACCAAATTGAACAGCTATGTGTGCTTGGAATTGCATATATGATATTCCAATTCAAGAATCTTTCCAATAAAACAATGAAACCAAGCATGAGGCGACTGCCTCTACCCATAAATTGATTTGCACAGTCTACAAACTTTCCTTGACTCCCCTAAAACAGGAAACCAAGAGCAGGATCCATGTAGACTTCTTTAGCGAGATTACTATGTAGAAAAGCATTTCTTTCATCAAACTAATAAATAAGCCAATCTCGATTGCAGTGATGGAAAGAAGAACCCGAATTGATGTGTCACAAGACCAAAAGTGGCATCTTGACTGTAGTTTTATGTAAATCATAAACAACTTGACTAGCCTTATATCTAGCAACAATACCATCTAGATTATGCTTCATAGCAAAATCTAATAACAACCAACCGCTTTCTTCCGTAGAGGAAGAGGAATCCCAAGTACGAATGCGCTGAAGAGCATCCATCTCATTAATCATGGTTGCCTTCCGATGATGGTGAGCAAGAGCAGCATGAACAGAATGAGGAATAGTGTATTAACCTTGTGTGAGAAATACCTTGTACGGGGAAGATAAAGGCCGATAAGATACATATTTTAGCAATTAGATAGGGAGTAACAAACTTGCAAATCCCCTTCCGAAGATCAAGATCAGAAGAAGAATTAGTGGGAGCATCAATAACAAAGGATGAGAACTTGGAAATAAAGATGGAACACAAGTACTTACTGGAGTTACCTGCGTGGACGAATGATGTTGCGGCATAGTTGAGGGAGGTCCATGCCATAATTGATGCTGGTACCTGAGAAAGTCCTTGTGCTTCTGCACAGTTGAAGAGGATTCAACAGCAACAAACATGGGTAAAGGAATATCAGAAGAAGTAGGAGTAATGCGATAAGAAGAAATATTTGGAACATCCTCAAAGAAGGTACATTCATAAATGTAAATAACGGCGAGTACGAGAATCATAGCATATATACCTTTCAGAGTAAGTAAAAAAACCAACAAAGAGGTGGCTTTATCATCAAGTTTATGACGATGAAGGCTAAGATTGTGAACAAAGCAAGTACATCCAAATACGAGATGTTCCATAGGAAACATAGTACCTCGAGGATGCAAGATCTGCTAAGGAATGCTACCAGACAAAACACGTGTGGAAGTCCTATTGATTAAGAGAAGCTAGGTTAATGGGGATTAGGGATAGCGTTTGGTAGAAATAGAAGAGAGAGAAGAGGAAGAAGGAGAAGAGAAGATAGAACATTAGGGAAAAATAGCTTAATGAGGAAAATTCTCCTCATTAGCTTTTATTTTTATGATAATAGTATTATAACGCATACGCCTACTTTTCTATATTGCACACCACATGTACATCATATTGACGATATACCCACGCCAACAGAGAAATCCCCAAAATATTGAGAACAAAATTGATAGCAACCACATTTTCGATGGAGTCGTCTGGGAAGATAGCAATATCATCTGCGAATATGGAGTGAGAGAGATTATCCGAGGACTAGTGAGAAGCTTTTCGCTTGTGACTTTGTCTAACAACGCAGTTAGAGATTCCAAGGCAATTGCAAAAAGGTGAAGGGACAATAGGTTTCCTTGCCTCAAACCACAAATTTAGGCGTGGAGATACATTCAGCTATCCACCTGCAAACTATGTTAGGAAAACCCAATTTCTCTAAACAGGCATTTATATAATTCCAAGACAGTGATTCGAAAGTCTTTGCAAAATATCCTATGTGGCACCTGATTGGCTAAGTGATAATTGTGCACCATTTCATAGAGTAATTAAGAGGCTTTGTTGATTACTCATGAAAAGATTAGCTGCTTCTTTTATATAAGGCCCGGTTTCCCATGCTGCTTTCCTTGATGTCTGCATATGGGGGAAGGTCCGACAGGCAGTATCAGCTTATCAGACCTTCTCTTTTTAAGCGACAAATAGAGGATGGGATAATGGATCCTGACCAACATTTAAACACCAAGTGATCTTACACCGTTAAAATGTTACTTTTTATCTCACACCATTACAGTTTGATTTATCACCATGCCACGTGACACACATCTATGATCAATCTAAATTGCCCAAGTGGCAATCTATCATAGGAATATGTCTCAGCCCAATGAAACATGCCGATAAGTGGATGTGACCCATCAGCTTGACGAACTTTAATACCAGTCATTGAAACTAAAAACAACAGCTGATATTATAGTCAACAGATCGGATGGTTTAAATTTCACTAAAATACCATTTTTGAGCCTGTTGCACTTCAATCTATGATCTATCACTTTGATGTTTCGGATCACCCACATCTTAAACCATTGATGGTGTAAGATCATTTAAACACCATTGTGGTGTTTAAATGACTGTCAGGAGAGTCGGTCCCACAGAGGATTTGATAGTGCATCATTCTCCTAGTTAATTTTATAGTCACCATTGAAAGAAACCCCATTTACAGGCATGCGTAACCTTATTGCTATTAAGTATAGAACTTTGGACAACAAAAGTTGACATAAATTTGGTTCTTCCCCTTCTCAGTTTACTTTACGTGGAAACTGCGGACCGCCCTGGATTGCTTGTAGATCTTGTTAAGATCATCACTGACATTAACATTGCAGTTGAATCAGGAGAGTTTGACACCGAGGTAAGAAGACTCTCTATCTACACTACTGTTTTAAGATTCTCACTGGTTAACTGAAATTTTATCATCCTTAGGGATTATTGGCCAAGGCAAAATTCCATGTCAGCTATCGAGGTAAAGCGATCATCAAGCCTCTGCAACAGGTACATTGTCCAAGTTCTTAGGTTCTCATACTTATTTTTGGGCCAGGCTTGGGCCAGAGAATCCTTTTATAAATGAGGTGGGGTCATGCTTTACCTGGGCCTAAGGGAAATTACAATAATGTTGGCCCAGCCCAAGCCCATTGACACTCCTAGTTACATGTACCTGTTAGTCTCTGAGTAATATAGTAGCACAGAAGCATTTGCAACCATTCTGCACGCGCGCACACACACAGATATATATATATATATATATATATATATATATATATATATATATATATAGGGAAAGGGTGTATGGGGTCGAATGCATGGATGAACCCATGCATTTGAACCCCACATCATGTGTCACATGGCACATGATCCCAAAATCACAGCCGTTTTATGATTATGTGCCATGTGGCATGCGATATATATATATATATATATATATATATATATATATATATATATATATATATATATATATATATATTTAAAAAAGTTTTTTGGTGGCCAAAGTTTGGGTACCGCCCCGCACATTCTGGTGCATTGAATTTTTCCCCCTTTGACTACATTTTGGACGGTGAATATGCATCAGATCATGCCCAAATTTTTTGGGCCGTCTCTGATCTTTCTTGGGAAAGTTGCCATGGCACCCAATCCCTTTGATGGGTGCCACGCGGATTCCACCTGGTTCAAATGCATGGATCCACCATGCATTCGAACCCATATCCCCGGGCCTCTCTCTCTCTTTCTCTCTCTCTCTCTCTATATATATATATATATATATATATATATATATATATATATATATATATATATGAGAATTAAGGAAAATTTTATTAATGAGGAAAAATATTGTACAATCATTTTAAAAGTTATCTACATCTAAGATTTGGCAATTGCACGAGATCACCAATTAAACATCTTCTAACTTGCGAAAGGAGATCGGATGAGCTGCTACAGATCATGAGACATGTAGGCTGACAAACTATCCGCCGTAGTATTTCCTTCACGTAGTATATGGCAAATTCTCCATTGGACTCTTGAGAGTTCTTTGAATCCAACAATTAACTGTCCAAGGATAACCTTTACCCAATATAGCATCAGCAACTAATTTGGAGTCGACCTAAATTTCAATTTTGGAAAGCTCGTTAACAACTAGGCTTTACCTGATTCAAGAGAGCAAAATTCAGCTACTGAATTAATGCCCACCCTGAAGCAAACCGAGAAAGCCCATATCATTATTCCATCCTCCTTTCTCAGGATTCCACCACCTGAAAATAATCCTGAATCCACATTTGCAAAACTATCCACATTGAGTTTTACTCATCCCCGATCCAGAGGTGAGCATCGAATCAATAAGATCTTTGGCGCCCGAGTTGATAATACCACATCCAAGTCTTGAAAGAATTTTAACACCATCCAATCTTCGTCTCTTTTTCTGCTTTAAATAATTCGAGAGATCTGTCACCCATCGAATAATCTGTGAGATTACAAAACTGACATTTAAATTGGATGAATTATGCCTAGTCTGATTTCTAACTGCCCAGACCTCCCAAATCTGTGAGATTACTAGGCAAATTGATTTTGAAATTTTCGAATTTGCTGATTTGGGTTCAACGTCCCATAAATTTTTATCACCAGCATATTTATTTTGCATTACATGCCCTCAATGTGATTCTTCAGGTAGTAATCTTCCACCCCTAACTTAACGATGGCCATATTATGAACCTCTTCTAATCTTCGGATACACACACACACACACACACACACACACACACACATATATATATATATATATATAGAGAGAGAGAGAGAGAGAGAGAGAGAGAGAGAGAGAGAGAGAGAGAGATAAAATGAGGTAGAAAGTATAAAGGGAGTAGCCCCAAAAAGTATATTAAGTGGCACCTAATATGAATATGCTTCAGCATTGCCATCACCCCTTCATCCAGCAAGTTGGTTTCGTTACCATGAAACTACAAATAGTTAATGAAGAGGTTTATACAAACATTACTTCCAATCAATTAATGCAGATTCCCATCAAGCCGGATTCTACAATCAATGGGCCATGTAGAGTTGGTATCAAGGATCAAAATTTTGGTTTTCATTTCGGTTTCGGTGGGGACCGAAACAGAAATTTCGGCCGAAATCTTCCCACAGACCAAAAATTACCGATAATATGAGTTTTCGTTTCGGTTTTGGTGGGGACCGAAACCGAATCATTTAAGCCGAAATTTTGAACAATGGTTGGTATTAGGTACCAACCTGAGCACCAGCAGTTGTCCTTTGGTCAATCTCCCTCCACCAACCTTGGGAGGTGAGCAGATATTTTTTATCCCCAAATCAGTTAGAGGTCTAAGGCATACTTCCACTGGTTGTGCTGGCCTTGTGCATTTCCCGAGGTCCACCATTTTGGCAGTAGGAGATAGATTTGAGCGCCACTGACGAGAGTGCCCATGTCAGGTACCTATTGCCAAGTCATTGGATGTATGGATCACAGCTCAAAAAATTGCTCCAGTAGAATTTTTATAACAACCCAATTTATGGAATGTTTTTGGACCATTGCCCTTTAACAATTTGGACCATCTGAAAGGGAGGCGATCAGCTAGATTGTGTTGAACATCTGTTTGGTGTGATATTTGAGCTGTCGCCCATCAAATGGATGATTATGAGTGCCACTTGTAAATTGACATATGCATGTTAAGCTGGTTTTCTTCTATTTGACTGATTGAGAGCACAGCCTAATCACTGCTACTGTTGCATATAAGTATATGATGGAGTAATTGACTTTAAGCTGTTTTCTTCTATTGATTGTTTCCATAGGTTCTTGCTAATAGCTTGAGGTACTTCTTGAGGAGGCCTACGACGGAGGAGGCGAGTTTTTAAGCCTCTTTGATGACTGCCGGATAAAGCTAGAATGCTTAATACATCGTGATTATATATAATAATAATAAGAGCTGGGAAATGTTCTGCTTAATTAAGGTGAAAAGGGGAGATATATATACCAGATTTCACTTATAATAATATATTTTTGCTTTCTACATATATAGATGCATTTAGGAGTCATTGCTTGGTTCAATGGTAAAAGGCTTGGGCTGTCATGCATGAAGATAAGAGTTTGTGTGTAAAAAACCAAATGTTAGGTTAGTGAAGGATGCTGTGTTAAGCTTGCTTTTCGGAAAATTCTGATGGGAAGATCCAAAATATGAATTAGTTAGCAAAAACTGAATGGGAGCTACAACTTGCAGACTAGATTTGTACGGTGGCAGCACGAGTAAAATGAAAGACTGTCTTTTTGGGGATCTTTGCCACATGAAACACCATTTAAGCCGTTTGATTTGAAGGCCATGATCCAAAGATCTTTGAGGGCAAAGATTGCCACGAAACACATTTTCTATCATTTGATTGAATACAGTCAAAGGCCATCATCTAATTCAACCGCTGACTTTGACATTTTCGATGATAGAGATCATGTATCCTGCCAATTTTTCGCCGAAATGGTCTTTACATGTAACCATTGTTGCTCCCGCATGTGAGGGTGCTGCGAAGGGTGGGCGGGATAGAGACTTTAACTTTTTACCTTCTTATGCAGTCTTTTTCATCTCTAGCACCCCACAACTTCCGCTGCACCCCCATTAACTCCAACCAATATATTATACGATTGTTGTTTATGGCCTTAACTTCAATTACACCTTCTAAGGTAAATTGTAGACCCTGTGTTCTTATTGGGCGGAAATTGTAGACCCAGTGTGCTTATTGGGCGGGGTGTTGAAGGGCTTGCAAGGCCCTTGCCACGGGTTCAGAGGCATTTTCGGTTTTTAAATGTGTTTGAAGCTCTAAGTGCTTATATATTTTTCTCTTTCGAGATGGGTTTCTTTAGCCTGATCCTGAGTTTCTGCTCGCCATTGTGAACTGAGTCTAGTTTTTCGGCGGATACACCAGCCCTATTTCTCTAACAATACAACCCTGAGATTCGAGAATCCGCTTGTGCTCCGCCGGCACGTCTGGCAAAAACCACCACACAAGTTGATAAGCTGTTTTCACCTTCCTTGAACACTTGATCAATCCCACCACGCCTTTCACATAATCACCATCGCCTGTCAAAAGTGTGATGTAAGCCCTTCCCGGAAAACCACCGGCTTTAGTTACACTAGCGGTTTTCCTGCTGACGATCTCGTGAGCCATTTTGCAGTAAGCGGTTTTCCGAAGTGTTAAAAATAAAAACCAACAAAGAACAAAAGACTCTCATATAGTTCTGAAGGCTGAGTTGGGCATCTTAAATAGAGGTGAAATGAGGTTGAAATGAAAATGAAATGATGGGAAATGAAACTTGGGTTTGTGGGTTTCTCCAATGATCTCGGTGATTTGTTGACAAGTGGCACGAGGTTTGAAGGATCGGGGATTCATGACACGTGGGAGTGTGGAAGGGACCAGAAGGTCCAAAAGTTAGGTGATTTGTTTAATGTTTTTTAGACGGAAGAGTTTGGAGTCGACTGTGGCTGTGGTTGTAAAATGTGAAGAATCACTTATGTATCAGTTATTTATCATTTCTATATATCAAATATATTTTATTGCATGAAAAACTATATTTTACAAAGAGCTTATAGGAAAATTTTATGCATCACACCGTTTATAACAACAAATCTTTGATTTTTATGAGGCTAAACTATAAAAAACTTGAATAAAATAAGATATAATTTGTATCCTACTAGTACTCAGTCCACATCATCTAGATAGGCGATCGGATTGTATGTAATGGGCTAATGTATTATGTATTTTCCTGAATCGTACAAGCGACTATTATAATGTTAATATGATAGGCGATCGGATAGTATAATTGTAAGAATCTATTTTGCACAATTGCACCGACGGAAGTTCTCAACTTCTCAAGGATCATACATTGGCCAAAAATGACTTTCAAATATATATAGCATGGTATCGGATGTTCTACCGTCATTCCTACGGTGATACGATGTCCTTAAAGTAGATCGATTCTGTGCTTTTCTGTAATAATTAAAAGAACACAGGAAATCCTTCGATTCTGTGAGATGAAAATGTGGCGAGTGGAGCTTACATGCAAACCCATTTCACTCAGCGTGTCCAACACCCTTCAACATTAATTAAAAAAAAGCTTTTGCTAAATTTTAAATTCAGATGTTTATCTAGCTTTACCTATTAAAAAACAAAAAGTTTGTTTTCTAGCCATTTCTCTTATCATAAAAAAAAATATGAAAAAAATCGAATCTTACAAGCGACTTTATAGTGTTAGTAAGATAAGCGATCAAGTAGTATAGTTGTAAGAATCATTTTTGTACAATTGCACCGACGAAAGTGTTCAATCTCCCATGGATCGTATATCAGCCAAAAATGGCCTTCAAACATATACGGCTCAGTATCGGATACTTTATCATCATTCCTACGGTCATACGATATCCCTAAATTAGATCGATTCTGTGCTTTTCTGAAATAATTTAAAGAACATAGGAAATCCTTCGTTTCTGGAATATGTCGAGGACACACCTGAGGAAAGGCAGGAATCAGAGTTGGCCAAGAATCTGCAGGAAACTGAGTTGTCAGGAATCTGAGCTTTTCTGAGATAATTAGGGAAATACCTGAACAAGGCCTAAGATTGTAAAGTATTCTCGCGATCTTATTAATAAAGTTGTTCATCGCTGCCCCTGTGGACATAGGCAATTTTGCCAAACCACGTAAATTTATTTGTGTTTATTGCTATTGCTTTCTCTTTTTGCGTCATCGATTGGATCGTGGTGTTACTTTTGGGTGCTTCTATACAACATTGCAACACTATGACCACCAAAGAGAATATGAATCTAATTTTGTCTCTGCACCATGCCACCATCAAGTTTTTCCAGTTTTCCTGAGAATTAAACTTTTTACCTTAAAAGTAGGCCTCACTGTATCAGACACCCAACCAAGCACTACGTATAATGGGCTACTTTTTGGGACATGTGCCAGTGGGGTGTTTGATTTGAAGACCATGATCATTAAAGAACTATGATGTAGATTTCGATCAAAATAAAAAAGAACTATGATGTAGAAGATTGGGGTTCTCCAACTTATGATTCAAAGTAAGCCTTTCAAAACTAATAGCTACCACATGAATCTCTAACCTCTTAGACCTTTAAGAGGCTTTGTCCGCTTTCAGTCACAAGATAGGAATGCTTTTTTCATCCCAATCTTTGCTTACAAAATACTTTTTGATCAATCACACCACACACATGATGAAATCATGTCATGTAGAAAAAAAAACTTAAGTAGCTAAGAACTTCACTTTGCTGTTAATTAGGATAGGATTGGCGGATCAGCCCGACTTATTCCAATGCGAAACTTAAGTCTAAAGAATGAAAAAATTATTAAACAAATAATACACAAACTAATATGATTTATCAATATGCCTATGTCAAGAGGAAATGATGAGATCTTAACATCTTGTCAATTTTTTTTTATTAAAAAAAACAATAGGGTTACAATGTCTCGCCCTCATCTTCTCTATTAAAATTGATTTTTTTCATATGAAAACCCTAACTCAAAATCGATCAATACCATAGTAACCAAAAACGAATTTTTTTCTTAAAAAATTTCACCCGTGGGGTCTCGATAGTCCTGATCGTGGATTTAGGTATATCTACAACTTGTCTCCTCTTGTCTTCAATAATGTGAAGTGGTTGAGAAAGTGAAGGTGGTCCTAAGCCTATTGATTGTGATCAGTTTTATCTTCCAAAATGGAAATCCAAGTTGATCAGTTTGCTGACTAATTTGGCAAAGGAAAATTATAAATGGAGGACAGATTTGTTGAGGACAAAGTGCAGATGACTGATGTGGCGCGACGTAACTGGTTGCACTGATCTGCATTAATCGAGTCCCACAGCACTAGCAACCAATTGCGTCACGCCACATTAGCCACCTGCATTTTATCTTCATAAAATTTGTCCTCCATGCAACACTTTGCTTTGGCAAATTATTTGAACTCCTATTAAATGGTGTCTGGTCTCAACAATCTAACTTCCATTTCCTTTTTTAATACAAAGCATTTACCTTGCTGTCTGAGAACTCTTAAATTTCCTTGTGTATGAGAAAGAGAGAACAAGTAATTATGTTGTTGTAAAAATTGAGACAAAAATAATAATTAATCAAGCAAATTGTTGAGATTGTGCCTTGAGTTCTGTTGACGGTAGTGATCAATAAGTTGGATTGTACACCCAGTCACAACTGTGCGGATAGAATTCCGCATTGAACTCGCTGGGGGGTGACAGGGGGAAGTGCGCCCTTCTAAAATTATTGAGGGTATTTTTGTCATATTCTATATTGGGTGGTTATACTTTGTATTTGATATAAACTCTAATTATAGATTAGAATTAGATTAAAGGAAACTCATTTATGGATTGAGAGAGATGAGATTTGAAATATTTGTAACCCTAGTTTTCATAGATTAGTGAAATGACTCAACATCACCCGTGGACGTAGGCAAATTGCTAAACAACGTAAATTTTGTGTTTGCGTTTTGCTTGTTGTGTGTGTTATTTGATTGCCATAATTTCTATACAAATAAAAGAAAGAAGAAATAGAAATGAAGATTTACATGATTTACCAATATGCCTACGTCCACGGGCGATGATGAGATCTTGACATCTTGTTAGTATTTTTATATTAAAAAAAACAATAGGGTTACAACTTCTCGCCCTCATCTTCTCTATTAAAATAGAATTTTTTCATATGAAAACCCTAACCCAAAATTGATCAATACCATAGTGATCAAAAACACATTTTTTTTCTTAAAAAATATCACCCGTGGGGTCTCAATCCTGATCGTGGATTTACGTATACCTACAACTTGTCTCCTCCTCTTCAATAATGTGAAGGGGTTGAGAAAGTGAAGGTGGTCCTAAACATGTTGATTGTGATATGATTTATCTTCTAAAATAGAAATCCAAGTTGATTAGTTTGTTGACTAATTTGGCAGAGGAAAATTATACACATAGGACAGATTTGTTGAAGACAAAATACAGGCGACTGATGTTGTGTGATGTGATTGGCTGCACTGACCTACATTAATTGAGTCATACCACATTGGCAGTCAATTGCATAACGCCACATCAGCCACCTGCACATTGTCTTTATAAAATCTGTCCTCCATATGCCACTTCCCTTTGTCAATATGTTTGAATTCCTATTAAATGGTGCCTCGTCCTAATTATAAAAGATAAACATGTTAGAGGAAAATTTTATTTTTTGATATCAAATGGTTGCCTTGATCAAAAGCATTAAAAATAAAATTCAGTGTCTTGGATCAAAACGAAGAGGAGAAAACTTTGATAACGAAAAATAATTTTTTTCCAAAGTCATTTCAAAGAATAGATTGAGACGCTTTGATTCATCTATTAGAGGAAAAAAGGCCAGTTACGATTTTGATAGGAGATTGAGCAAATCCCATCTAATTTTTTGGTTTTCATACGTAAGTTAAAATTGTCATCTTGCCTCCTTTAGGGCAGTAGTTTTTACCAAGTTGTGGGTGGCGGCCTTGGCTTTGGTTTGAAACTAAGCCATAAACCTAAGAGAGAGGGTCCACCCTAACATGTTTCTAAAAAATTTTATGCCTCAATGCAAAAGACTTCTGCCTCACCTTGAGGATTGAGAGAAATGCCCTTTGATGCCTTGTTTGGCAACGCGAGTTTTGGAAAAAGCTAGTGGAAAAAAGGAGTTTTTACGGAAGCTACACTTTTTCCGCTGTTGGGAGTGCAGTGGGTCCCACTTGTCCAGAAAAAGGGCAAAAATAGCTCGCAAAAAACTGCCTGTAAAAAACTCCTGAAAATCTTTTTAGCTCAAGTTTTGGGAAAAAACACAGGGACCCTCCTCCTTTGTCCATGCTGTTGCTAATGTTCAATCCGATGGGCCACACGAGACGCACAGACGAAAAGGCTGCATGTAGTTTGGTTGAGCTGGTGAGTGGAATTTGCTGCAAAAAAATTTCACACAACTGGAAGATGACCAAATGTTAATTTTCCCCTCATCTTCAACCCAAAGAAAACTAAAACACTAAAACTGGAAGAAACCATTAAACTTCAGCTAGACCTGAAATCCATGGTGAAAACTAAACAAAAGAAAAGAAAAAAAATGTCAATCAATCATAACATTTTTCAAGTACTTTATTGTGTTTTGATGAAGTTCTCTACGACCTTCAAAAACCTAAATGTAGCTATCTTTAATCGTATCTAACTCTAGCGCTCTACTCATTATTCCATCATCTTTAACCTTCATAAGATCAGCGAGACCTGCAGGATTCCAACAGACTTGAATGTAATTTTCGAAAGAATAGATGGATTTTGTAAAAAATACATCGATTATGATATGAGGGGTTTCATTGGTTTGTAAATGGAAGCCACGTGTAACAAGTCAAAGAGACTTGGGTAATGGGCGTGGCTATTGGAATTAGTGGTGTGCCATATCCAATTGGGTACCTTTATTAGCGCCTATGCAATCTCTGAAAGCGCTCACCTCGGAAAACCCTTCAAAACCATCAATTACTTCGGATCAGATGATAAAGATCGTGTTTGACCCCGATCTTCCACAAAATGGATCTTGAGATAATGCCCCACCTATCAAACGGTCTGTTTTGAATTCCACATCTCACTAATCCCAAAAAATGGCCCTAAAATCACATTTGACCGTGATGTGTGCAATAGGATTCAAGAGGCAGTTTATGGGGATCTGTGACATGTGAAATAAACAACTGACCGTCTGATAGGAGCAACATGATCTCAAGATCCATTATCTGGAGGATAGGGTTGAAAACGATCTTCATCTTCTAATCCGAAGCAATCAATGATATTGAAGGGATTGCAAATGTGGGGCGCTTTCGGAGATTGCGTGGGCGCTATTAGAGGTACCCTATCCAATTCAAGCGGCTGATATTTATTGGGTTAGGCCCCATCTGAGACCCATATACACTCCAATCATGGATCAAAATATCGGCCGATACCGATACGTATCGGTATCAGACTTGGACGATACGGTACATTCAATGTCCTGTATCGCCACTTTGTATGTAGATGCCGGGACGATACATTCAATGTATCGTCCGGTATTTTACTATTTCAGTACGTATCGTCCGATATATATCGGTTTTAAGCTCGAACGATACGTATCCGATACCCGAAATTTTGACTCATGACTCCAATTCTATATGAGGTCAAATATCAGGTCATATATCAAACCATATCGAGTCATACCGGCCGATATCTATCGGGTATGACTCAAACAAAATACCAAATTGTCATTTTTATATATTATTTATTGTTTTATAATTTAAAAAAGGTGCTTGAATATTGGCCAATTTGGCCGAAAGTATCCGATATATCAAGAGACGAAATGGCTTGGGACCTAGCTGATATATCAGACCTCAAAACCCTAGTTTTAACCTAATCATCGAGGATCATGGTTCGAAATTTCGGTCGATAACTCCAAATCGTTAAGGTTTCAGTCTCTACTAAAATGATAACTTGAACCGAAATTTTGGTCCAAATATAGATGAAGGGGAAATTATAGACCGAAATTTTGGTTCTAATTTTCAGTTTTAGTCATGCCCGAAATGATCGAAACCGTAAACGAAACCGCTATTTTGATCCTTGGCGAGGATATCATATGGATTTGAAGCATCCTAAATTTTCATCAAGCATACACCTCCTATGCTGCCTCTGATGCTTTGTTATAAAGAAGAAAGTGGAGGTTGTTTTACGAATTTTAGAAAAAATAAAATTTTACGCATTTTGTAGCCAAACAATTGAAGAAAATAAAAATCATCATATTTAAAAATTTCTACAAAAAAACTTACCATGAAGTATTCTTTCTATATACCGATGGGAAGAGAAAATAAGCAAAAAAAAACTTCCCGTGGGTTTTGCGTCATCCACATTGAAAAAGGGTTACTCCTCAAGTAATCACAATTTCCATAAGCATCGTTTCGTTCCTCTCAAACTGACTTTTTCATCAACCAATATAAAGCAAGACTTTAGGAGTTATACGGGACACTACAAATTGGAATAAGCCTAAGGGGAGAGGAATCCTAGATTGTTCTTAGAATTCCAAATTCCCATGAGCCCTACATGACAAACAGTCTTATTGTATTTCTACAATTTCTTTCACAAATACTCAAAACAGATTTTTTGTGGAGGGGAGGGAGTGATTGACTTGATATTTGGGGGGTCTTAACCCTTGAATTTTGTACGCATAAACAATAGAATTTATTTCTTTCATTGATGAGGGATTGACTTAGATGGTTAAAAAATAGCTTTATTTCTTGGGAAATTTACCTGACGGACTCTGTTAGATGTACCTTTTATTGCAGAGACCCTATAATTTTACTTTTACCCAAATTGACCAGCTGAAAGCCTAGCCAATCCTAAGGATAGCAAAAAGTCCAAATTAACCCCTTTCTTTAACGCACAAAAACATCATCTTCTTCCTCATTTTAATTTGCTACAGTCTTTTAAAATCAGAAGTGACGAAGGTGACGGCGTCTTCTCCTCAATCCAACCTATTCCGATCTGCTATTTGGATCGACCCAGATACACCTTTGTAAGGCGATATCGCCTCTTAAAAAAAAAATAAAAAAAATATTTAAACAGTCAATGCCGACTCTTAACACAGTCGATGCCGACTCTTAACACAGTCGGTGCCGACTGTTTTAACAGTCGACATCGAATGTTTACACAATCGATGGCGACTGTGTATACAGTCACCATCGACTGTATAAACAGTCGATGTCGACTAAAAAAAATAAAAATTATACAGTCGATGGCGACTATATACACAGTCGCCATCGATTGTGTAATTGTTGACTGTAAAAATAAAAATAATAATAATAATAATAATAAATAAATAAATAAATAAATTTATATAGTCGATGCCGACTGTAAAATATATATATATATATATATATATATATATATATATATATTTTTTTTTTTTATTTTTTTTTTTTTAATACAGTCGCCATCGATTGTGTAAACAGTCGATGCCGACTGTAAAAAATAAAAATAAAAAATCTTTTTTTATATAGTCGATGGCAACTGTGTATACAGTCGCCATCGATTGTGTAAACAGTTGACGTCGATTGTAATTTTAGCATCGAAAAAAAATAATTTCAAAATAAATACCTTAGAAAGAAGAAGAAAAAATACAAATATCAGATGACATAAATCTAAGTGTATCCTCTTTTTTTTTTTGACGGTTTAAATCTAAGTGTACCTTAGAAATAGAGCTTCCTATTGAATCTCTATGCTGAGAAAGATCCTTGAGCAGATTACAATGAGGAAGAAGATGATGCTTTTATGTGTTAAAGAAAGGGGTAATTTTGACTTTTTACTGTGGCTAGGCTTGGAGCTGGTCAATTTGGGTAAAGGTGAAATTATAGGGTCTCTGCAGTAAAAGATACATCTGATAGGGTCAGTCAGGTAAGTTTCCCTTATTTCTTTCATTGTTGACGAATTGACTAGATGGTTCACAATAGCTTTATTTCTTTCATTGCTGAGGGTTTGACTAGATGGTTAAACAATAGCATTTAGGCACCTAAGCAAGTATCTTTTAGATATTTGCATGTGTTTTGAGGTCCTATTTTTTACCGTTCAGCACCAGATTGTACCAAAACTAGTAAAGGAGTCTTAATTGACATAGAAATTCTATTCTACTAAAAAATATACAATATGATAAGCCACATTAAAATATCAAAATCTATACCAATAAGTCACTTGCTTCCAAGTCAACTCCATGCCACTCATAACGGGAGCAAAATAATTTATATCGAAACTACTAATTGTACTATACAGTGTAATTGAAATGCTATGTATGCTTTATGATTCCAGTCAAATGATTCCCCGCCTTCCATATAAAACGACTCATGATTCAACTTGAATCCTGTTGGGAACGAAATAGCTAGTACACAAATCATATGATTCACACAAGTGGTGGATGAAGTGGACAAGAAACCCCATGACCTCAAGATCGATTGTGTGGCTGGAAGATTTGGACAAAAAAAATCTCCACCGTCTACGCAATCAACCATTTTTTTAATGGTCGATAAGCGTATGCTTTTGCATGTTTACCGGGTGTATATAATGCTACCCTAGTTCATCAGTATTTTCATCAAAAATGTTTTAGTAAAATGCCTTGAATAAGATGATGGAAATTATTTTTCGTCCTAAACTTCTACACAATAGATCTAGAGATTATATTGCGCCTTCCAGATAGTCAAATATTTATCCCACATACCACACATCCCCAAAAGTGATCGTGATATGGGCGTACTATCAAACGGTCATTTATAGGGATGTGTGCCACGTGGATTCAAGATGTGACCGTCTTACAGGTGCACCGTAATCTCAAGATCTATTGGGTGATTAGGGCGAAAAACGAATTCCACTATCGGATTCAAGCCAGACAACATTTTTGTGTGTCAGAGTGAGTGTGCTCTTCACAAGGAAAACAGGTGCAAATACTGCCGCCCTTAAAGTTATTGCTGAATGGTCCACAGTCCACCAATAAGTCGAAGGCTTTACCCACCATTTACACCCTTGACTGCCTTGAATCAAACAATAGAGATCGTTTTTACTCTCAATCTGTCAAAAGATAGATCTTGAGGTCATGTCCCTCATATCAAACCGTCAGATATAGCACACATTCTCAAAGTTACTGATCGTGGTATACTATGAGAAGAGTTTGCTGGTCACTGTTGGAGCTCTGTTCGATGTAAAATCAACATTTGATCGTTTGATGGGTGGTCCATAATCTTAAGATATATTGTGAAAAATATTAGGACAAAAAATAGTCTCTATCGTACGTTTCAAAGAAATCAACGGTATTAGCGGTTAAACCATATTCCTGAGACCAAATCGTCAATTGCAAAATAAAATCTACAACGCTTGATTCGAAAAGCAGGCGTTCTCTGCATTGAATCTCAAGATAAGGATATCCTTTTCTCCTAACCGTAACATTATATATCTCTAGATCCTGGTGTTTAAATCAGACGGCCCATATATAACGATATGATATAGCACTTTTCCTAAAAAGTGAACCCGTGAACTTGCCACTTGACCGGTTGAGCAATAGCTCAACTGGTATCCTCTTCCACTATCCACGCTTTTGCTTCGCCCTTCGTGTGGTCCCTCCGATATATTAGCAAAAATGAATCTCTCTGCTTACAAATTTACCGAGGCACTACATCTGAACTGTCTAAGTCGTATGACATCCACAAAAAAAAATAAAAAAAATCGACACCTGGTTTTCGAGCCACTTACTGAATACAAACTCTTTACTTTCAATATAATCAGATGATGAAGGTAATTTTTTTCCCCTAATCTTCTACATACAATCGATCTTGAGATCAACGATGTACCATTGGATGATCAATTTTTTATTCTACATTGCACACATCCAAAGAAAGTGAATGAACAATCATGTGACCCACATCACAGTTAAATGTTTTAGGGGCTCCATTCCACATCACACATCCTAAGAAAGTGAACAAAGAACTACGTGACCAACACCATAGTTAAATGTAATTTTTAGGTGTTCCGTGATCTCAAGATCCTTTGTGTGAAAGATTGGGACGAAAAATGATCTCAATCATTCGATTTGAAGTAGTGAATGCTTTTCAGCATAGGTATCGCGAAAGATGCGCACCTAAGCGCCTATGTGGGAATGCCCTCGAATGCATGATCTTACCATCCAATAGTCAATTTTTTATTTAATGTGCCACATACTCCAACAATATGCTCTAAAATCCAGTTTGAGTGCGATGTATGTTTTATGCTTTTAGGGACACTTTTTGAGTATCTGTACCACGTGAAATCCAAAAGTACTGATTATCTTATGCTGCATATATTCATGCTCTCAAAATCCATTGGGTGGAGGATCATGGTGCAAGACGATCACCATCGTCTTTTGATGGGATTTGGGACCTATGCACTGTCACTAGGCGCGAACAGAGGTACCTTGCAAACGCTTTCGACTACACTACAATAGCAAAATTGTGGATAGGGAACCATACTAGTACCTACCTAATGGATTGTAGAAACTTTTGGGATCAATGATTGGACCATGCAAAATATAAAGGCATTTTCTTGGGTAAGGAACAGATCACTCGATCCATTTTCGTATCGAGAATTATATAAAAACCACTCGAGCATCTATTTTAAATGCATATCCCAGCGCAGCGCAGCAGGGTTATGAAAATCCACTAGAAGCAACTGGGCTTATTGTATGTGCCAATTGTCATTTAGCTAATAAGCCCGAGGATATTGAGCAAGATGTGCTTCCTGATACTATATTTGAAACAGTTGTTAGAAGCATGGTTTCAAATATCGGCCAATCCAAATCTTTAGATTGGATCGTTTGTTTATGAATATTGGACCTGGATCGGTCGGATCGCTCTGGATCGACCGATACCGAACGATATTTAGGTCGGATCGCCGATCTACCGATCCCGAAAACTTATACATATAAAAAATATATTAAACTCTATACCGAATATAAATTCTCAAATAAGGCAATTATGCTAATCTTCTCCCAAAACAACCATACTTTCTAAAATCGCTACTCCCTAGCGTCTATTGCTAAGTCTCTTGGACTTCCTCTTGCGTTGGGCTTTTTTTCTGGATATGGAAGGTGGTCTCTGGTGGTTCACGGTGAGCATGACTTCTCATAAATGTAATTATTTTTTTTGCCAATTACATATGCTCTCTCTCTCTCTCTCTCTCTCTCTCTCTCTCTCTCTCTCTCTCTCTCTATATATATATATATATATATATATATATATATATATATAATGGCTTCTCTTAAATGCCAGTATATTTTTGCCAATGATATATATTCTCTCTCTCTCTCTCTCTCTCTCTCTCTCTCTCTCTCTCTATATATATATATATATATATATATATCTTATTTATTATGTAAAAATAACATTGAGTGCTTTGAATTAGGGATGTGAGTATTGAATCGAACACCGAAACCGAACCGAAAATCGAGGGAACCGAACTGGACAGAACCAAAACCCGACACAAACCAATCTTAACCGAACCGAACCCCAATTCGGTTTGGTTTCGGTTTGGATGGATTGAAATTGAAAATTGAGGGAGTAGGCTAAGTAAACCGAAAAACATCGGGAAAAAACCCAAAAAAAACCCTAAAAATAGGTTTTTTACTTGTATTTTTAAGTACAAGTGGACTATTTTTTTTCTTAATGTGGCTGTTGTAAATGTAAAATTATAACGTATCATGCATTGTACATAAAAATTGACTAGATTTGAATAGCTTATTTGGCAGCTCACAGTAAAAAAATGTTTAATTATTGTAAATTTTCCCTCAAACTTTTTTTGCGTTAGAATCACCCGACCCTATCCGCAGATCCCAATCTGGATCGGTTTTAGGCTAACCGATCCATTGATTGATACCGATATTTGAAACCATGATTAGAAGCCCTTATTATATGCAACTGCAACTAGTTCTTGCTAATGGTAAAGGGGAGCCGGTCTTTGAATGTAGGGATGTTCTTATTTTACCTGGGGGATTCGAAGGAGCTCCCCCTGATAATCTTTCTCCCGAGACGAAAGAAATGATGGCAATCTATTTTTTCGGAGTCACCACCTCACTCAAATGTTCTTGTGCTAAGTCTTGTTCCGGGTTAAAAATACGGTGAAATCGTCTTTCCAAGTCTTTCCATGTCTTTCTCCAGGAAACTTGGGAAAATCTTCTATATACGTACGTGGGAACAGGGATCAGATCCATCTGAAGCTGCCCTGCCCATTTCATTTGACCCCAAAATCAAGCACATTTAGCCACGTCTGGGAACTCTATTCCCTGAAATGTGTCTTTTCCGTTGTGTGAGTTAGGTAACGTCTTTTCAGATTAGACTTAGGCTGTTGACGTGCCAGGCAGACTTGACGCTCTACCCCATTTTTCACAATACAAAAAGTTGACTTTTTGTGATGGGCATAGACATCCGACATGACCTTCGGGTCGTGTCGGGTATTTCTTGGTAAGTCCCATTGCTCATTGATCTCTCCAATTCTCTCCCCAATTCGAGGTGAGTCTGTCAGGTAGGGGTAGTGGTGTATTCAATTCGGCTTGGTCCGTTTTTGATCAAAATCATAAATCAAATCGATTCTAATCGGTTGCTAAATGTTCAAATCAAATCAAACCATCCAACTATTGAATCAAACTAATCCATTTTGATTCGATTTGGTTCGGTCGATTTTAATTTTCCTATAAGTTCTACTTGCACATCAAAAATTTTCTAATTTTTCGATATATTTTATTCTTGTACTATTTTCATTTTTTAGGAGTCGTTTTACTTTTATAATCTATTCATCCTTAGCAATAGACAAATGATACCGAAAGACTCTCTCCAAAAACATAACAAAGAATCAAACACTAATAGCATTTCAAAATTATTCACTATTTAATTAGAATTTTCTAGTGAAGGCTTTTGATTAAGATACGGTGGATCTCAAACAGAGCATGCCCAAATATCAACTCTAATTCAACATCTAGAGAGAAGGAGAGAGAAGACTGACTGGATCTTTAGAAATTAGAACCCTAAATCTCTACTCTCTAATTCAAGGTCTCGTGAGAGTCAAGCCTTAAGTAAGGTTGTAAAATATTAAATTTAAGCCCAAAAATTTGAGACCCAATCGTCTTCTTGACTCTAGTTGACTATATATATATATATATATATATATATATATATATAACTTAGAATCGGTTTGGTTCAGTCGATTTCAGCTTGCAAAGGCTCGGAGTTGAAACTAAATCGAACATTCCAGTTTTTCTTTTTGTCAAACCAAACCCAAATCGGCGGTTTGGTTGGTTTAATTGGTTCGGCCCAAAAACGCTACGTTTCATGAAGTTTTTCATTAATTAAAAAATTTGTAAAAACTAGGAAGTAAAGAATATAGAGAAAGTCGATAGAAGAGAAGGAAGCAAAGCAGTGAGATGATGAATGGAGCAATTTTAGTTTGTTCATAGAAATTATATATAGAATTTGATAGAGTTTTCTTAGGAAGAAGCTATTTCAATCTCAAACCTCCTCATAAGCGACGTAGTGCATGCATAGGAAGGCCCTGTAGAGGATTGTGAAGCAGAAAGGGTGTCGCTCCATGACATACATGGAAGAAGGTGTGGATCAGGAGGCCCCCCATTCCCATTCCCAATCAAGTGTGAAAAAGGGTTCAAAGGTCTCGAAATGTCCACCCCTCCTTCCAACATTTTCACCACGACGCCCATCGACGGCCTTGCGTCTGGCCGGTATTGAACACACCACAGTGCAACCAAAGCCATTCTCTCCGTCATTTCTCTATCATTCTCTTGGATCCCACAAACTACCATCATATTTCCCAATTCCCCATTTTTCACTCTCTTCCAAACCCAACATGGAAACCACTCCTGGCTCTTAGGCAAACTAACATCAAGGTTCTTCCTCCTCCCAACAATCTCAAACAAAAGCATCCCAAAGCTATAGACATCGCACTTGTGGGTTATCGATCGGAACGAACCAAAGTTCCAAAGATAGGTAACATGAGTGTTGTCTCTGTTACAAGGTTTTGCCAGCCCAAAATCCGCGACTTTCGGACAAAATTTGGCATCCAAAAGAATGTTGCCCGGCTTTATATCATAGTGAATTATCCTCTGTTGGCAATCTTCATGTAAATATGCAATTCCCTTTGCCGTCCCTACCGCATTCTGATTGAGCTTGGCCCATTCGATTGCCTTGTTTCCGCAGAACAAGAGGCCATCGAGCGATCCATTCGTCATGTACTCATAAACAAAGCTCGAAAGTCTGGTTCAAAGCAAAATCCATAGAGTCTAACAAGATTACGATGATGGGTTCTGCCTATAGTGCTCACTTCTGCCATGAACTGCTCATCTATTCTCTTATCAGAGCTCCCTCTTAGAACTTTGACCGCGACTAGAACCACATCGGTGAAAATTCCTTTATAAACTGATCCGAAACCACCTGAGCCCAACAAATAACTGTAATTATCTGTGGCGATCCTTAATTGTTGAGAGGAGAACCTGGTCGGTTTCTCTCTTTCCATGTCGATAAGGAACTTGTCCATGGTGAGTGTCTGAAACCTCGAATCGGGAAGAACAGAGCTACTTTCTGTAGGAGCCCACTTGCAGCAGCTATAGAGGATGCTCCAAATGAACGGGATTGTGAGCATAATTACTGCACATTTACATGATGTAATTCATAAATCATCGCTTGTTATACCTGAAGAACAGGTAGGAGAAGTAAAATATGAAAAAATTAAAGGAAGCACACTTACCGATGACAATGATGAAAATTAGTGCTGGAGTCGGCATATCATCAATTGCCCGGGAAAACCAAATCACATCGGTGTTAGAAGTTTCTATTTTGGTGACCATCACTATGGTCAAACTGTTGACCGGTGAATGATATAAGATTAACCGTAATATGTGTAGTTGCTATTCCGGTGAGTTTGAAGAGAATATGCAACTAATTGGTGAGTCTTTTAGTTAAAGTATGATTGTAATTTCTAATCACAATATAATTGGTATTTTCAGTCCTTAATGAGAAAGGACTCTTTGGCTATAAATATAACGGGTGCCTGGTCCCAACGATTTCTCGACATAATTTAATCCTCTCTATTGGCGAAAGCATCCCCATTGTGCTAGGAGATTTGAAGGCGAGAAGATCGGACACAGACTATTAATGGCTCACACTCAAGATGTGCATATTTATATAATTTATGGATTGTATGTTTATTGGTTTTGATTGATCATGCGCCTAGATCCTACGGCCTAATTTTGGATGGACGGATCGAAGGATCCGTATTTGGATTCCAACAATTGGTATCAGAGCAATAACTGGTGTTTGATCGGATTCTATATGATGGTTGGTTTTTGAATTATAAAAAAAAAAAAAAAATTAGTCGTCATGCACCGATCGCCGTCGGCCAGTGCGCCTTGAAGGCTGCTCACCGCCGTCGAGTCAGTGAACCTGAGAGCGGGCAGTGGCGGTTCACGCAAATCAAAAAAAAAAATTGGTTTTTATTGGCCGACGGTCCGACGCCGATGAGCATTTTCCACCGGTTGTGCACGACTTTAGCCGACGCCTGGCGGCCGTTCGGTCACCGGTGAGGCGGTCAAGCCCATGGTGACTTCTTTGCATCTTGCGGCGTTCCAAAAAAATAAAATTCTGGGAGAAGATGCACAGTGACAAGGGGGGAGGCTGAAGGATTTTCGGACCGGATTGGGTCCGGTCCCGACCCGCCTGGCCTATTTGGCCCTAGCCCAACCCGTTTGGCCTTTGGCTCGACCTGCCTAGCCTATTTGGCCCCAGCCCGACCTGTCTGGCCCCTGGCCCGACCCGATTTGACCCGTCTGGCCTATTAGGCCCACTAGACCCGCCGCTCGACCCGCTTGTCCATCCGGCCCATTTGGACCATGGCCCGACCCGCTTTGACCCACCTGGCCCATTTGAACCATGGTCCGACCCGCATTGACCCATTCGGCCCTCTTGGACAATGGCCCGACCCGCAGCCCGATACCCGGCCCATTCGGTCACTAAGGCCCATGGCCCGGCCCGGTATCCGACACCCGGCCCAATTATGCCCATTAAATTTCTCATTCTTTTCGGGCCTTTTCTGGGCTATTTATAGGTTCGCTTTTCGGACATTATATATGAACTTTAACCTTCTCGGGCATTTTGGATCCGTTTTTTAGGTCTATTTTTGACAATGAGCTCTTTGTTATAAAATATTCATGACCTGATGTTATTTTTTCACTTTTCAATTGGGTAATCATTAATTTTTTTAAGTACCATTAATTGGAGTTGGGTAGTGGAGGTTGTACTCCACCACCATCGCTGATACTTACACATTATAATACTCGATCATTGTCAATTTTGACGCTTACTCATAACACGGTTTGGACTTGGCTTATTTTTTAATATCACTTTCGTGATCATCTAAAAATATTATCAAACCTATTTTGACAGCATGACTTGGAAAGATTCTTCTGCCCAATGGTGATGATCCTTCCTAGTGTCGTGGTTTTCATAGTGAGGTTTTATTTTGTCCAAGACCGTGTTACCAACTCAGTGAAAGTGTGTAGTGAACGTTGACGTCACAACATAAGCGGTTCTTCTGCCCAACGGTGATGAATCACTTAATGTTGTATGATGGTTGTATTTCACTATACATCATTTTTGTATGTGGGTACTGCTAGCGTGTTGTGACTCGACCTAACAGAGGGTCATAACGACGCAATTAGTACCATAATCATTAAAAGAGATTGAGGAAGCAGCTAGTGTGTTATGACTCGACCCAACAGAGGATCATACTGACACAAATTGTTTCTCAATAAAACCACATTGGTTTTAATTTTATTATATTCCTTGACATATTTTAACTCTTGCGTCACACACTATAATTATAACCTTGTAAACTGGATAGCTACTTCAATTATATGTGGACATAATAAACCCCTTAATTATTGTGCAACATTGAACTCGTCTTCTATAACTAATATGATTGGTGGAATTGAATTTCTGAGTGGCTCAAATTATGGCAAATGAAAGGAACAAGTTGTCATTGTTCTAGGCTGTATGGATCTTGACTCTGCTATACGATCTGATAAACCAAAGGTGCTCACCGCTGATGCCTCAACTGAGGATCTGGTAGTGAACAATACGGATTTGGAAAAATGGGATAGATCAAATCGTATGAGCCTCATGATCATAAAGAGTTCCATTACTGATGCGATTCGGGGAGGTATTCCTGACTCGCACAATGCACAGGAATACATGCAAGCCATTAAGGAACAATTTCAAGGGACTTCTAAAGTACTTGCCAGTAGTCTAATTCTTAAAATGGGAACCATGAAATATGATAGTCAGAGTGGCATACGGGAGCACATTATGAAAATGAGTAGCATGGCAACTCAATTGAAAGAACTGGACATGGGTTTTTTTTAGGGTTATCTTGTTCACTTCATTTTGACTTCTCTTCCTACACAATTTGGTCCGTTCAAGATTAATTACAACACGCAGAAAGAGAAGTGAAAGATGAACGAGCTAATCGCTCATTGTGTCTAAGAAGAAGAAAGACTTCGGGCTGAAAAACCTGAAAGTGCCCATTACGCCGCTCTTCGACCATCGAAAGGAACTTTCAAGCGAAAACAGACAATATAAAGGAAAGAGCGTGAAAGCTTCTCCACCGGAAACCAAACAAAGAGAAACTAGCAGATCTACTTCTGGCATCAAGTGTCACTTCTATAAGAAGAAAGGACGCATTAAGAAGAATTGTCAGAAATATAGAGATTTGCTAGTTAAGAAAGGTAATAACCTAGCCTTTGGGTGTCTTGAATCACTTTATGTTGATGCTCCACTCAATACTTGGTGGATAGATTCTGGTGCAACTATTCACATAAGTAATTCAATGCAGAGATTTCGATCTAGCAGGAAGCTAAGTAAAGGCGAACGTACAATCAAACTTGGAAATGGAGTAGAAGCAGACGTGGAGGCCATTGGGACTCTTCGTCTCATTTTAGATAGTAGTTTCATTTTGGATTTAGTTGATACTATTTATGTTCCAAGTATCACTAGAAACCTTATCTCAATTTCTAAAGTGGATTCATTAGGTTTTGAATTTAAATTTGGACATAATATGTTTACTCTATTATTTAATTTCGATATTGTGGGTGGTGGCTCATTAGTGGGCAATATTTATCAGTTGAACTTGGATTCATCTTACGCTCAATCTTTAGTTTCTATGCATGTGAATGATAAAATTAGTAAGAAACGAAAACGAGCAATCGACAACTCCTTTATTTTATAGCATAAACGTTTAGGCCATATATCTAAGGATAGAATGGAGAGGTTAATTAAAGATGATATACTCAATGCGCTTGATTTCTCTGATTTCACTACTTGTGTAGATTGCGTTAAAGGAAAACTCACAAAAGCTAATAAGAAAGGGGCTCTCAGGAGCACGAGTTTATTCGAAATAGTCCACACTGATATTTGTGGACCGTTTCCAACTCCCGCTATTGGTGGTTAAAAGTATTTTATTACCTTCACTGATGATTATTCTCGTTTTGGTTATATATTTCTCATTAATGATAAATCTAAGGCTCTGGATATGTTTAAAATCTATAAAGCCGAAGTTGAGTTACAACTCAATTCGAAGGTTAAAATTGTGAGATCTGATAGAGGCGGAGAGTACTATAGTAGATACTCTGAAACAGGTCGCAATCCAGGACCATTCGCCCTGTATCTACAGGAGCATGGCATTGTTGCTCAATACACCATGCCAGGAACACCTAAACAGAACGGTGTAGCTGAACGACGAAATCGTACTCTTATGGATATGGTGAGAAGCATGCTATGCAACTCTAAGTTGCCTATGTTCTTGTGGGGAGAAGCCTTGAAAACAACGGTATATATCCTGAATCGAGTTCCTAGTAAGGCGGTTCCCAAAACTCCATATGAGCTATGGGTAGGAAGAAAACTAACTTTAGGATATTTACACATTTGGGGCTGTTTGGCTGAAGCAAAGGTGTACAACCCACAATTAGGAAAATTGGATCATAAAACCATAAGTTGTCATTTCATTGGTTACCTTGATAGGTCAAAAGGCTATCGATTTTATTGCCCCACTCATAGTATCCGGATTGTTGAGACTAGATATGCCAAATTCTTTGAGGATCGTGAGAACAGTGGGAGTGTTGAGCCTAGGATAATTACTTTTGAGGAAAATCGGGTTATAATTCTTATCCCTTTTATCCAAGAAAAAGTGACACCAACACCAGTTATTCCAGTAAATGTTGATGTACCTATGGCTATGCCTAATAGCACACACCACATTGAGGAGGTTCTTGCTCCCATGGCGACTGCCAATGATCAACCATTGCGTAGATCAGAGAGAGCAAAGAAGCCAACCATTTCTGATGACTATATAGTTTGCCTCAATGAGAGTGAGTTTAATTTTGGAAAGGAATCAGATCTTGTTTCCTTTAGCCAAGCCATAAAGAGCGACAAATCCACTCAATGGCTCGAAGCTATGAAAGATGAGTTGGAATCAATGAAATATAATTCGGTCTGGGATCTTTGTGAGTTACCTGAAGGAGTTAAGCCTGTAGGCTATAAATGGGTCTATAAAACTACACAAGACTCCGAAGGAAATGTAGAGAGATATAAGGCCAGATTTATCGCTAAAGGTTTCACTCAAAAAGAGGAAATAGACTATAAAGAGACATTTTCCCCGGTCTCTAGAAAGGAATCCTTTCGGATAGTCATGACATTAATAGCTCATTTTGACTTAGAATTGCATCAAATGGATGTTAAAACTGCTTTTCTGAATGACGACTTGCATGAAGATGTCTTTAAGACACAACTTGAAGGTTTTCAGGTTGAGGGGGAGAGTCATTTAGTTTGTAAACTCAAAAGGTCTATATATAGTTTAAAGCAGGCATCTCGACAATAGTACTTAAAATTTCACGAAGTCATTTCAAATTTTGATTTTAAAGAAAATACTGTGGATCAATGCATATATCTTAAAATCAGTGGGAGTAAGTTTATCATCCTTGTTTTGTATGTTGATGATATCTTGCTTGCGAGTAGCAACTTGGACATGTTATATGAGACAAAGAACTTTTTATCAAAGAGTTTTGATATGAAAGATCTTGGTGAAGCTTTCTACGTGATAGGAATTGAAATTCATCGAGATAGAGCCCGTGGCATATTGGGATTGTCTCAAATAGCTTATATTGATAAAGTTCTTAAAAGGTTTAACATGCACAATTGTTTATATCTTTGTTGCCCTGCCATTAAGGGTGATAAATTTAGTCTACTTGAGTCAGGGATCGATCTGAAGAGAAAACAGATGGAGACAATTCCTATGCATCGGCGGTTAGAGTCTCATGTATGCACAAGTCTGTACTCGTCCAGATATAGCGTATATAGTTGGCATGCTTGGCAGGTACCAATGTAATCCTGGTTTGGATCATTGGAAAGCAGCTAAGAAGATTTTTCACTATTTACAAGGGACTATAGGACATATGCTCACATACAAAAGGTCGAATAACCTTGAAGTTATTGGTTATTCAGATGCTGACTATGCTGGGTGTCAAGACACTCGTAGGTCCACATCGGGTTATATTTTTATGCTTGCAGGTGGAACTATATCTTGGAAGAGCGTGAAACAAACGCTGACTACTTCGTCCACTATGGAAGCAGAATTTGTTGCATGTTTTGAGGCAACATGTGAGGCGATATGGTTGAGGAATTTTATCTCAGGGCTTCAAGTTGTTGATAGTATTTCAAGGCCGCTGAGAATCTTATGTGATAATTCCGCTGCAATTGCTATCTCCAATAACAACAAGATTAGTGGGGGTTCCAAATATATTAATATAAAATATCTTGTTGTAAGGGAGAAAGTTCAGAATCAAATTGTATTTGTTGAAAAAATAAGTACGACACTAATGTTGGCTGACCCTCTCACTAAAGGCTTACCTCCCAAGCTCTTTTTGGAGCATGTTGCTCGCATGAGGTTAACGGATAATTTTAATAGCCTTTGAAAGTGGATATATGAGAATGAATATATTTATTTAATTGATTCAGAAATAAAGCTTCTTTATTTACTTTTCCATTTTTATGCAAATAAAACTTTGGAACATATGGTGCCAGTAAATGGCAATAAAGTAAGACCAATAATAGATTGAGTTTACATGTAATCACCATTCAGTTTGTACACTTCCATATCGGTGATGACTTCCAATACGGTAACTAATGAACGGTCATGTATCGATGACATGATATATTGACTACATTGATTCTGTGTTGAAATTCTCACTGGACCGGACTGATTATAAAGACTTTGATTCAGATTGATTGTGACTTACCATTCAAAAAAAGTTAGCTAACATTTGGTAATCGGAGTTTATTGACATAGTTTGGCCAAGTGGGAGACTGTTGGAAGTTTCTATTTTGGTGGCCATCACTATGGTCAAACTATTGACCGGTGAATGGTATAAGATCAACCTTAATATCTGTAGTTGCTATTCCGGTGAGTTTGAAGAGAATGGGCAACTAATTGGTGAGTCTTTTAGTTAAGGTATGATTGTGATTTCTAATCACAATATAATTGGTATTTTCAGTCCTTAATGGGAAAGGACTCTTTGGCTATAAATATAAGGGGTGTCTGGTCCCAACGATTGCTCGACATAATTCAATCCTCCCTATTGGCGAAAGCATCTCCATTGTGCTAGGAGATTTGAAGGCGAGAAGATCGGACACCGACCATTAATGACTCACACTCAAGGTGCGCATATATTATACAATTTATGGATTGTATGTTTATTGGTTTTGATTGATCATGCGCCTAGATCCTATGGCTTAATTTTGGATGAACGGATCGAAGGATCCGTATTTGGATTCCAACAATTGCTTGTTGGGTATCAAGGAAACGGAAGTGGGGGTAGAAAGGCACAAGTTACCAAGGGGTGTCGGAACGGTTGACGACTTGAGTAAGCTCCCCAACTAATTCCTCTTCTATGATAAATCATGAAATAATCGTGAAACCCGTGGCAGTGATTAGTTTAAGGCTGCGTTTGGGTTAGCTCTTTTAAGACAAAGAATAGCTCTTTTCTTTTTTGGCTCTCACAAAGAATTATTTTCATATTTGATAATACAGCTCCTCGTCCCTTTTACTCTGAGAAAAATCTATTTTCAGTAATAAAACTGCTCTATGTCTGTTATATGCGAGAGCAGAGCAGATTTTCTCAGCTCTAAGTAGACACAGAGCTGCTTCTGGGGAATTGGTTGGGGAGCCGCCAGTTGGAGAGTTAGTTATTGAGCCTTAAATTCCCTAACTAACTCCTCTTAAATTCCCAATCCGGTAGTTCTGCTGATGTCGGATCGGGTGAAAGAAGGGGATTTCTCCACCGTTGATGATCGGTCACTGGCGGTCGAATCAACGGCGGCGATGGAGACGAACTCTTTTTGGAAAATCAAGTACGGCTTGGAGAGCCAACAAACCTCCAACTTGCATTTATTTCCTTTTCGGGAAGACCCTATGGTCTCCGAATGGACAGCTAGACGTAGCCCGCCACGTGGCAAACGGTTTTGGAGACTCTGCCTGGAAGCTTCCTTTTGACGCGACATCAGCAGCTGGCAGCACGTGGCACGCGGTTTTCGAAACTCTTCCCTTGAATCGTCTTTTTGATCCCGGGGTTTACACGCGAAGAAGGTTTGACCAATATAAAGCAGAAAGCAGGAAGACTTGACCTCTACGGACGTCTCAAGATAAGGTTCTTGTGGACATACACGGGTATACCTTATATATCTTATTCTTAAAAAAAATTTAAGGAATTTAAAGCTCAACAAATTCGAGAATATCCTCAATATATTAAATTTTAATTTGTGCTGGAAAAAGTTTTGTCTCCAAGTAATGGTTACCAATATTTAATCAATCCCACCTAAATAAAACATATGGAAAAATTAAAACTGACCAAATCAAACCGAAACCAAATAGAAAATGGATGGTTTGATTTAACAATTGGACGATTTGATTTGAACATTTAAAAACTAATTAGAACATTGTTGGTTTGGTTTGAACATTTAGAAACTAATTAGAACATTATTGTTTGTGATTTTGGTCCAAAATTGACCAAACACCGAATACACCCCTAAGAAGCTTGCAACAATTTTCCTAAACCGCTACCGGTTTTCAACGACAGTATGACGGTTGGCTCAAAACATATCTGGATTAGGATTGGCGGATCGGGCCGGCTTATTCCAATGCGAAACTTAGTCTAAAGAATGAAAAAATTATTAAACAAATAATACACAAACTTACATGGTTTACTAATATGCCTATGTCCACGAGTGATGATGAGATCTTGACATCTTGTTAATATTTTTATTTATATTAATAAAAATAATGGGGTAACAACGTCTCACATTCACCTTCTCTATGAAAACCCTAACCCAAAATCGATCAATACCATAGTCACCAAAAAAGCATTTTTTTCTTTAAAAATTTCACCCGGGGGTCTCCATAGTCCTGATCTCGGATTTACGTATAACTACAACTTGTCTCCCTCTCTTCAATAATGTGAAGTGGTTGAGAAAGTCAAGGAGGTCCTAAACCTGTTGATTGGAAATCCAAGTTGATCAGTTTGTTGATTAATTTGGTAAAGGAAAATTATAAGCGGAGGACGTACAGATTTATTGATAACAAAGTGCAGATGGCTGACGGGGCGCGGTGTGATTAATTGTACTGACCTGCATTAATTGAGTCTCACCGCACTGACAGTCAATTGCATCGCGCCATATCAATATTAATCACCTACACTTTGTCATGTGTCCTCCAAATAACACTTTCCTGTGTCAAATTGTTTGAATTCCTAATAAATGGTGTCTAGTCCCAAGTCCCAACAATATATCTTCCATTTCCTTCTTTAATACAAAGCATTTACCTTGGTGTTTGGGAACTTTTCAATTTGCTTGTGTATGAGAAAGAGAGAATCAGTAATTATATTGTTGTAAAAATTGAGACAAAAATAATAACTAATTAATCAAGCAAATTGTTGAGATTGTGCTTTGAATGCTGTTAACGGTACTAATCAACAGGTTGGACAGTATACCCAACCACAATTGTGGGGGTCGAACTCCACACTGAACTCGCTAGGGAGTTGCAGGGGGTTTCCTCCGAGGGAACCCAACTAAGATCAAAGGGCTTAAACGAATTTGTTGACTACATCTCAAACCTGTGAAAAGCATGCGCTCTTTGAGAGGAAAAAATTGTTGGCTGCGTTGATTAAGATGATGGAGATTGTTTTTCGTCCGAATCTTGTACACAATAGGTTGAAGGCTTTACTCACCCTTTACACCCTTGACTGCCTTGAATCGGCAAAAGAGATCATTTTTTACTCTCCATCTATCAGAAGATTGATCTTGAGATCATGTCCCACGTATCAAACCATCAGGTATGGCACACATTCTCAAAGTTATTGATCACGGTATACTATGAGAACAGTTCGTGGGTCACTCTTGGAGCTTTGTTCGATGTAAAATCAACATTTTATCGTTTGATAGGTGGCCCATAATCTCAAGATATATTGTGAAAAGCATTAGGACAAAAAATTATCTCTATCATATATTTCAAAGCAATCAACAGTGGCAGCGGTTAAACCATATTGCAGAGACCAAATCGTCAATTGCAAAATAAAATCTACAATGCTTGATTCGAAAAGCAGGCGTTTTCTGCATTGAATTTCTCCTAACTTTAACATTATATATTTTTAGATCCTGGTGTTTAAATCTGACGGCCCATATATGATGATCTGATATAGAACTTTTCCTTAAAAGTGACCTGTGAACTTCGTCAACGGACTGGTTGAACAATAGCTCAAACTGGCATCCTCTTGCATTAAGGAACCACACTATCCTCACGCCTACTCCCGCCCTTTGTATGGGTCTCCTCCCAATTACGGTTGTCAACGGGCTGGGCTTCAGCCCTGGCCCGGATGGGCTGGGTTTGGGCCTAATTTTTTCAACAATTTATTCAACGGGCTGGGCCCGGGCCAGATAAGAAACGGGCCATGGTTCGAGCTTCAAAGTGTAAGGCCCAGCCCAGCCCGGCCCATTTGGCTGAGATCCTTTAAAAAAAAAACTTATTTTTTTTTTCAAAAAAAAGGTGAGAAACCCGGCCAGGATAGCTAATCGGGCCGGAAAATTGTAACCGGCCCAGCCGGGATTGCTAACTGGGCTGGGCCCAAATTTAAAAAAAAAGGGGCCGGGTGAAAAACTTGGCCCGAACCCAGCCCAGCTCGGCCGGTTGACAGCACTACTCCCAGTGAATTGCGCCAAAAAATGGATCCTCTCTTGTACAAATTTGCAATCTAGGCTGTCTATGTCGTATGACATCCTCTAACAAAAAAAACTTCATCGCCGGGTGTTCGAGCAACTTACTGAATACAAACTCTTTACTTTCAATATAATCAGACGATGAAGCTAATTTTTTTCTCCTAATCTTCTACACGCAATCAATCTTGAGATCAATGATGTACCATTGGATTATCATTTTTCTATTCCGCATCACACACATCCAAAGAAAGTGAACGAAGAACCACGTGATCCACATCACAGTTAAATGTAATTTTTAAGTGCTCCATTCCACATCGCTCACATCCGAAGAAAGTGAACGAATAACCACGCGACCCACATCACAGTTGAATGTAATTTTTAAGTGCTCCGTGATCTCAAGATCCTTTGTGTGAAAGATTAGGATGAAAAATGATCTCAATCATTTGATTTGAAGTAGTGAATGTTGTCGAGCATAGGTGTCGTGAAAGATGCGCGCCTACGTTTTTACTGAAAGTGCCTACGTCCGAATGCCCTCGAAAGCCATTGAATTCTTCGAATTAGATGATGGAGGTCATTTTTCAGCCCAATCTCCCGCACAATAGATCTTGAGGCCATGATTTTACCATCCAATGGTCAGTTTTTGATTCAATGTGTCACATACTCCAATAATATGCCCTAAAATCAAGTTTGAGTGCTATGTATGTTCTATACTTTTAGGGGCACTTTTTGTGTATTGGCGCCACGTGGAATCCAAAATTGATTATCTTAGGCTGCATTCATGCTCTCAAGATCTGTTGGATGGAAGATCGTGGGTGAAAAACGATCACCATCGTCTCTTGAAGGGGTTTCGGGAGTAGGCACTTTCACTAAATCTGTAGGCGCGAACAGAGGTACCCTGCAACCACTTTAAATCTGACTCACTTTTTTCTACTTGTCAAGGGGATTCCTCCTATACTCCACATTTTCCCCCTACAATAGTAGAATCGTGGATGAGGAACTATACTAGTATTTGCCTAATGGATTGTATACTATAAAAAATAAGACTATTAGCGGCAATCAAAAACTGCTGCTATTAATAAAAAATTGCCGCTAATAATTTTCATAGCTTTTTTATTAATAGTGGCAATTTTTTATAGCTAAAAATTGCCGCTAATAGTCTTATTTTTTGTAGTGGTAGAAATTTTCAGGATCAATGATTGGACCATGCAAAATATAAAGACCCTTTCTTCAGTGAGGACTAGATCACTCGATCCATTTCCTTACCGAGAATTATATCAAAAACCACTTGACATATATTCCAAATGTATATCCCAGGGCAGCGCAGCAGGGTTATAAAAATCCACGACAAGCAATTGGGCATATTGTATGCGTCAATTGTCATTTAGCTAATACGCCAGTAGATATTGGGCAAGATGTGCTTCATAATACTGTATGTGAAGCAGTTGCTAGAATCCCTTATGATATGCAACTGAAACTAGTTCTTGCTAATAGTAAAATGGGGGCTTTATATTGTGCTCCCGAGATGAAAGAAAAGATAGGCAATCTTTCTTTTCAGAGTTACCGCCCCACTCAAATATACTTGTGATAAGTCTAGTTCCTAGTCAAAAATGGGGTGAAATCGTCTTTCCAATTCTTTCCCCAGTAAACTTTAGAAAATTCCCCATATATGTAAGCCGGGAAAGGGATCAGATCCATCTCAAGCTGTCTCTGCCCATTTCATTTGACCCCAAAGTGACAAGCACATTTAGCCACTCCCATTATGTGAATTGTAGCAAATTGGTTATAATTTTAGCCAAGTCTTGGAACTCGATTCCCTGAAATGTGCCTTTTCCATTGTGTTAGGTAGTCGACCTGACCCGGGCCGATTTTCTTAAGTTAAAATATTCGTAAAAACTAGTAAGTGTAGAATATAGATTACATGAGTCGATAGAGAAGGAAGCAATGAGCACTGAGATGATGAATGGAGCAATTTTAGTTTGTTTAGGAAGAAGCTATTTCAATCTCAAACCTCCTCATAAGCGGCGTGGTGCATGCATAGGAAGGCCCTGTAGAGGACTGTGAAGAAGAAAGGGTGTCGCTCCATGGCATACATGGAAGAAGGTGTGGATCAGTAGACCCCCCATTCCCATTCCCAACCAAGTGTGGAAAGGGGTTCCAAGGTCTCGGAATGTCCACCCCTCCTTCCAACATTTTCACCACGACGCTCATCGAAGGCCTTTCGTCTGGCCGGTATTGAACACACCACAGTGCAACCAAAGCCATTCTCTCCGCCTTTTCTCTATCATTCTCTTCGATCCCACAAACTACAATCATATTTCCCAAATCCCCATTTTCGACTCTCTTCCAAACCAAACTTGGAAACCACTCTTGGCTCCCAGGCAAACTATCATCAAGGTTCTTCCTCCTTCCAACAATCTCAAACAAAAGCATCCCAAAGCTATAGACATCGCACTTGTGGGTTATCGGAAACGGCATCCAAAGTTCCGGTGCAGCATAGCCAGGAGTCCCCCTACCACCCGTCATAGTAACATGAGTGTTGTCTCTGTTACAAAGTTTTGCCAGCCCAAAATCCGCAACTTTCGGACAAAATTTGGCATCCAAAAGAATGTTGCCCGGCTTTATATCATAGTGAATTATCCTCTGTTGGCACTCTTCATGTAAATATGCAATTCCCTTTGCCGTCCCTACAGCGATCTCATGGAGCTTCGCCCATTTGATTGCCTTGTTTCCGCGGAACAAGAGGCCATCGAGCGATCCATTCGCCATGTACTCGTAAACCAAAGCTCGTAAGTCTGGTTCAAAGCAAAATCCATAGAGTCTAACAAGATTATGATGATGGGTTCTGCCTATAGTGCTCACTTCTGCCATGAATTGCTCATCTATTCTCTTATCAGAGCTCCCTCTTAGAACTTTGACCGCGACTAGAACCCCATCAGTGAAAATTCCTTTATAAACTAATCCGAAACCACCTGAGCCCAACAAATAACTGTAATTATCTGTGGCGATCCTTAATTGTTGAGAGGAGAACCTGATCGGTTTCTCTCTTTCCATGTCGTTAAGGAACTTGTCCATGGTGAGCGTCTGAAACCTCGAGTCGGGAAGAACGGATCTACTGTCTGTCCTCGCCCACTTCAAGCAGTGAAAGAAGATGCTCAAAATGACAAGGATTATGATTACACTTACTGCACATTTACATGATGTAATTAATAAATCATGGCTTGTTATACCTGAAGAACAGGTAGGAGAAGTAAAATATGAAAAAATTAAAGGAAGCACACTTACCGATGACAATGATGAAGGTTCCTTGTGTAAACGGCGGTCCTGATGGCTCCGGGAAATTATTACTTTCTGTTGACATATCATCAATTGCCCGGGAAAACCAAATCACATCGCTTGTTGGGTATCAAGAGACGGAATAAGGGGGGTAGAAAGGCAGAAGATGTTGGACTTGGACATGCTATGGAAGCATGGCTCCCACGGGCTTATGTTTTTGAAGATTGATGTTGAGCCCACCAAGGGGTGTTGACGACTTGGGTAAGCTCCCCAACCAACTTCTCTTCTGTGATAAATGGGTCCTGCGTAAATCATGAAATAATAGTGAAACCCCGATTAGTCTAAGCACAAGCTTGGGACGTTAACCGACGCCAATCCGGTAGATCTGCCGATGTCGGATCGGGATGAAAGACGAGGTTTGTCCACCGTTGATTATGGGTCATTGGCGGCCGAATCAACGGCAGCGATGGAAACGAACTCTTTTATGGAAAATCAAGGACGACCCTGGAGAGCCAGCACACCTTCAACTTGCTCTTATTTCCTTTGCTGGACGTAGCCCACCACGCGGTTTTCGAGACTCTTCCTAGAGCCGTCCTTTTGACGCCGGGTTTGCACGCGGGGAAGATTTGAACATAGTCACCAAATCGGAGTTCGGCAATAGCACCGCGAGGTGAAAATTCGAAAAAATCTAACAAATCCGAATAGTTCAGAGAAAATATTCGGAGGAATAATCAGTGAGAAAAATTTTCAAAATAAAAATAAAAAGTTTTAATAAGTCACAACTTTTTTAAAAACTTCAGGGAATAAATTGCAAATTATCCGCGATTTTTTGTGATTAGGCGAATTTTCAAAAAATTCGGCAAATTTTGTGACTGCAATAGAAAGCAAAAAAGTGGAAGATTTGACCTCTCCGCATCCGCAGCTTGCAACACGTGGCATGCGATTTTTAAGACTCTTCGGGCGTGTATGATTGCGTGTAATCGCGAAGCCTGTTTCGAGGCTAATACACGTTACACCTGTAATGGTACTACGCCTATCAGCCTATTATTTGATAGCATATACAGTGAAACGCGTATTAGCCTGAAACGCGTTTAAACGTTGTTTGTTAGTGTGGGCTTGTAATGTATCACTTAAATTATAAGCTATATATTATAGGTGTTTTTACAATGGTACTTATAATTTGAAAGAATGACTCTCTCATCTTTGATTAATCCATACATGATGGATTCAATATATCATCAAGAGCTCGAGGGGCTTGTAAAAAATCAAGAACAGGGAGGCCATTGAACCTATAAATCTGATGGACCATGAACTTTTACAAGGACGAAATTAGGACTTCTCTGGAATTTAGGTGATGTAACGAGGGCTGTTGATGCCTTGCTGATCAGAGTTGCAAAAGCTTGTAGGAGGAAGGCAATTGAAGGCATCCGAGTATCCGACCATCTCCACTTTTTTAGACCGTCATTGACAGAAAATCTTGGTTGAGATTCAACGAACTTTTGCAAATCCTTTTAAATTTATTTCGTTTGTGTATATAGACCAACATAAAAAACATAACAAATAAGGAAAAAAAAAATGCTCCTTTTTTATGCAAACAGACCTCAATTCCATTAATAAACTAATGAAATTGTAATGAGCTGACCAATCCCCAAAATCCAACAAATCCAACAGCCTAACTAATTGATTGAGAACATCATCTGATCCCATAGGCTGCACTCATCTAGATAATTAGATCAAAACACAAAATATACAGATCGAAGGCAAGCAATTCAATAACCTAAACTCCAACTAAAGCAAAACCCCACATCCAAATCCACAAATAGATTAAAACCCATCAAAATCACAAACCTAAAAACCAAAAAAAAAAAAAAAAAAAAAACTCGACATTCTAACACCCAAGAGCCACAAAATTCAGGTTCACCTTGCCCCTTCAAGCTTGTACCACCCATTTTCTATGATTCAAAAGCTAGGGCGACGGACTTGCTTCAATGGATTTCGGATCACTTCTGGCATTCAAAGCTCTCTTAGGTGAAGGTGGAAGAGAAATACTTAAAGAGGCTTGTTTGATTGCTTGTAATCGGGCTTGATGACGGGTTTTGCAGGACAATTATACAAGTCAATCGCAAAAACGTTGTTTGATTTTAACTTTGATCAGACTCGTTTTGTACGGATTTAGTTACGCGTCGTCAAAAGGGGTACGAGGCCAACCCCTCGGGCCGACTTATTCCAATGCGTAACAGAATGAAAAAATTATTAAGCAAATAATACACAAACTTACATGATTTACTAATATGCGTACGTCCACGGGGATAATGAGATCTTGGCATCTTGTATATATTTTTATATTAAAGAAAATAATAGGGTAACAACATCTCGCCCTCATCGTCTCTAATTAATTTGAATTTTTTCATATGAAAACTCTAACCCAAAATCGATTAATACGGGGTTCTCGATGGTCCTGATCGTGGATTTACGTATGCCTACAACTTGTCTCCTCTCTTCAATAATGTGAAGTGGTTGGGAAAGTGAAGGTGGTCTTAAACCTATTGATTGTGATCAGATTTATCTTCCAAAATGGAAATCCAAGTTGATCATTGGGTCTTGTGATAGGTCTTGTTCCTAGTCAGAAATGTGGTGAAATCGTCTTTCCAATTCTTTCCCCAATGAACTTCAGAAAATCTCCCATATAAGTAAACAGGAACAGGGATCATATCCATCTCAAGCTGTCCCTACTCATTTCATTTGACCGCAAAGTGACAAGCACATTTAGCCGCTTCCATTATGTGACTTGTAGCAAATTGGTTATAATTCTAGCCTTCATAGCACGTACGCCACCATAATTTAGCATTCCCCTCGAGATACATAGTCGCAATGACCACTTTTATAGCTTCGGTGGTTGGTGGAACGACACAAAAATACTGCTCTATGTCCCACAAGAAATTCTCTAATTTCTTCGCGTCACGAGCTCCCCCATAGCACCGCGGCTCGAGTATTTTAACCTTTCGTTGGGAAGCTTCTGGCTGCGTAGCAGTCCCAGAACCAATCGCCCTCATCAGAACGTTAATCTTAGTGGTCAATTCATCAATCTACAAACGAAGGGCTTCGACGGTGCCCCTCGTATCTTCAGCAAAGATCTCCACGTTCTCAGCTAACATGGCGTGATTTTCAGCCAACATGGTGTAGTTTTCTTCCTGCTTGCTTAACAGTTCTGCATGGTCTGCCACAAGTGAAACCACTAACTCCAACTGTTCGGCCTGACCTTCAAGGTCGTCTAGGCGTTCCCTGGTCCGTCTATGTGTACCACTACTGATCCCTTCAGCCATCTCTAGGCTCTGATACCAAATGTCACGGGGTCGCACTTCTGCAACCTCGGTCCCGTGCGGAAGTCTGGGAAGTGAGAACTGTATTCCCTAAAATGTGCCTTTTCATTGTATGAGTTAGGTATTCACAATCATTGACTTCTTTTTAGAATAGACTAGGGCTGTTGACGAGCCGGGTCGACTCGATACCCGACCTGACTCGAGCTGATTTTCATGAGTTAAAATATTCGTAAAAACTAGGAAGTGTAGAATATAGAGTAGGTAAGTCAATAGGAAAGGAAGCAGTGAGATGACGAACGGAGCAATTTTAGTTTGTTTAGGAAGAAGCTATTTCAATCTCAAACCTCCTCATAACCGGCGCGGAGCATGCATAGGACGGCCCTGTAGAGGATTGTGAAGCAGAAAGGGTGTGGCTGCATGGCATACATGGAAGAAGGTGTGGATCAGGAGACCCCCCATTCCCATTCCCAACCAAGTGTGGAAACGGGTTCAACGGTCTCGGAATGTCCACTCCTCCTTCCTACATTTTCACCACGACGCTCATCGACGGCCTTGCGTCTGGCTGGTATTGAACACACCATAGTGCAACGAAAGCCATTCTCTTCGCCTTTTCTCTATCATTCTCTTCGATCCCACAAACTACCATCATATTTCCCAATTCCCCATTTTCCACTCTCTTCCAAACCCAACATGGAAACCTCTCTTGGCTCTCAGGCAAACTAACATCAAGGTTCTTCCTCCTCCCAACAATCTCAAACAAAAGCATCCCAAAGCTATAGACATCGCACTTGTGGGTTATCGGAAATGGCAACCAAAGTTCCAGTGCAGCATAGCCCGGAGTCCCCCTACCACCCGTCATAGTAACATGAGTGTTGTCTCTGTTACAAAGTTTTGCCAGCCCAAAATCCGCAACTTTTTGACAAAATTTGGCATCCAAAAGAATGTTGCCCGGCTTTATATCATAGTGAATTATCCTCTGTTGGCACTCTTCATGTAAATATGCAATTCCCTTTGCCGTCCCTACCCTGATCTCATGGAGCTTCGCCCATTCGATTGCCTTGTTTCCACGGAACAAGAGGCCATCGAGCAATCCATTCGCCATGTACTCGTAAACCAAGGCTCGTAAGTTTCATTCAAAGCAAAATTCATAGAGTCTAACAAGATTATGTTAGAAGTTTCTATTTTGGTGGCAATCACTATGGTCAACCCATTAACCGGTGAATGGTATAAGATCAACCTTGAGATGTGTAGTTGCTATTCCGGTGAATTTGAAGAGAATAGGCAACTAATTAGTAAGTCTTTTAGTTGTGGTATGATTGTGATTTCTAATCATAATATAATTAGTATTTTCAGTCCTTAATGAGAAATGACTCTTTGGCTATAAATATAAGGGGTGCCTGATCCCAACGATTGCTCGACACGATTCAATCCTCCCTATTAGCGAAAGCATCCCCATTGTGCTAGGAGATTTTGAAGGTGAAAAGATCGTTGAAGATCGGCAACCAACCATTAATGGCTCACACTCAAGGTGCGCATATTGATATAATTTATGGATTATAGGTTTATTATTTTTTATGGATCATGCGCCTAGATCCTACGGCTTAATTTGGATGAATGGATCGATGGATCCATATTTAGATTCCAACAATTGATATCAGAGCTCAGTTTTGCCGCATGATTGGTTAAAAATATCGAGTTAAGTATTCGCATGTTGTGTACCTTTATTATTATTTTTACACTCAAGGTCGTCGATCTCAACGACCCACAATCTAGCAGGCGGGTGTTGCTTCCTGCAATTTTTCAAAAAAAAAGAAAATTTTGGCCAGGTGGGATTTTTGAACTAACTGCCGTGACGCGACGCTTGGCCGACTGACGGCGCCAGTCGTCCGGTCACCGTGAGGAGCGGGGGACGATTGTTGTGGCAGTTCCTGCAAAAAAAAAAAAAAAAAATTGAGGTTCTTTTGGCCGACGGTCCGCCAGTAGTAGTTTTTGAACCGCGTCGGCGCCAGGCCAGTGGCCGGACGGCTGACCGGACCGTGCTTGAGTCACCGTGAGGTGGCGCGAATCAGCCCCTAAGGGGCGGTTGCTGTTTGCTGCAACTTCAAAAAAAAAACAAAAAAACTCTTGAAGAAGATGAGGGGTTAGGGCGGGTTCGCTGTCGGCCCACCCGACCCGCCTGGCCTATTTTGGCCCACCTGGCCTTTTGGCCCCAGCTCGACCCGCCTAGCCTATTTGGCCCACCCGACCCACCGCCCTACCCACTGGGCCCTTGGCCCACTCGGCTGTTAGCCCATGGCCCGACCGCAGGGCCCTGGCCCACTCAGATGTTGGCCGGACCCGCAGGGCCCTTGGCCCATTCGGCCACTAAGGCCTATGGCCTAAAACCCAGCGCACTTATGACCTTTTGAATTTCTTATTCTTCTTGGGCCTTTTCTGGGCTATTTATAGGTCCGATTTTTGGACATTATATATGAATTTTAACTTTCTCGGATATTTCGGATCTATTTTTTAAATCTATTTTTGACAATGAGTTCTTTGTTGTGATGTATTCATGACCTGATGTTATTTTCCCAATTTTTAATTAGGAATAATTTTTTTTTTTTAGTACCATTAATTAGAGTTGGGTAGTGAAAGTTGTGCTCCACCACCATGGCTGGTACTTACACATTATTATACTCGATTATTGTTAATTTTGACACTTACTCATAACACGAGTTGGACTTAGCTTATTTTTTTTTAATATCACTTTTGTGATCATTTAAAAATATTATCAAACCTAATTTAACCGCAAGGCTTGGAAAAATTCTTCTGCCCAACGGTGATGATCCTTTCTCGTGTCGTGATTTTCATAGTGAGGTTTAATTTTATCCAAAACCGTGTTACAAATTCAGTGAAAGTGTGTAGTAAACGTTGGCTTCACAACATAAGGGATTCTTCTGCCCAACGGTGATGAATCACTTAATATTGTATGGTGGTTGTATTTTACTATTCATTATTTGGTGTATAGATACTGCTAGCGTGTTGTGACTCGACCCGACGGAGGGTCATAACGACGCAATTAGTACCACAATCATTAATATAAATTGAGAAAGCGGCTAGTGTGTTATGACTCGACCCAACGGAGGGTTATAATGACACAAATTGTTTCTCAATAAAATCACATTGGTTTTAATTTTATTATATTCCTTGACATATTTTAACTCTTGCGTCACACACTATAATTATAACCTTGTAAACTTAATAGCTACTTCAATTATATATAGACATAATAAACCCCTTAATTATTGTGCAGCATTGAACTCGTCTTCTATAACTAATATGATTGGTGGAATTGAATTTCTGAGTGGCTCAAATTATGGCAAATGGAAGGAACAAGTTGTCATTGTTCTAGGCTGTATGGATCTTGCACTCTGCTATACAATCTGATAAACCTAAGGTGCTCACCGCTGATGCCTCAGCTGAGGATCTGGCAATAAACAATATGAATTTAGAAAAATGGGATAGATCAAATCGTATAAGCCTCATGATCATAAAAAGTTTCATTACTGATGCGATTCGGGGAGGTATTCCTGACTCGCATAATGCAAAGGAATACATGCAAGCCATTAAGGAATAATTTTAAGGGACTTTTAAAGCACTTGTCAGTAGTCTAATTGTTAAAATGGGAACCATGAAATATGATGGTCATAGTGGCGTACAGGAGCACATTATGAGAATGAGTGGTATGGCAACTCAATTGAAAGAAATGGAAATGGGTTTTTCTAAGGGTTATCTTGTTCACTTCATTTTGACTTCTCTTCTTACACAAGTTGGTCCGTTCAAGATTAATTATAACACGCAGAAAGAGAAATGAAAGATGAACGAGCTAATCGCTCACTATGTCCAAGAAGAAGAAAGACTTCGGGCTAAAAAACCTGAAAGTGCCCATTATGCCGCTCTTAGACCATTGAAATAAACTTTCAAGCAAAAGAAGGGACAATATAAAGGAAAGAACGTGAAAGCTCTTCCACCGAAAATCATATAAGGAGAAGCTAGCACATCTACTTCTGGCATCAAGTGTCACTTCTGTAAGAAAAAGGGACACATCAAGAAGAATTATCAGAAATACAGAGATTGGCTAGTTAAGAAAGATAAAGACCTAGCCTTTGTGTGTTTTAAATCACTTTATATTGATGCTCCATGCAATACTTGGTGGATAGATTCTGAAGCAATTATTCACATAAGTAATTCAATACAAGGATTTCGATCCAGCAAGAAGCTAAATAAAGGCGAACGTACCATTAAACTCGAAAATAGAGTAGAAGCAAACGTGGAGGCCATTGGGACTCTCCATCTCATTTTAAATAGTGGTTTCATTTTGAATTTAGTTGATACTATTTACATTCCAAGTATCACTAGAAACCTTATCTCAATTTCTAAATTGGATTCATTAGGTTTTGAATTTAAATTTGGACATAATATTTTTACTCTATTATTTGATTCTGGTATTGTCGATGGTGGCTCATTAGTGGGCAATCTTTATCAATTGAACTTGGATTCATCTTACGCCCAATCTTTAGTTTCTATGTATGTAAATGATAAAATTAGTAAGAAACGAAAACGAGCAATCGACAACTCCTTCATTTTATGGCATAAACGTTTAGGTCATATATCTAAGGATAGAATGGAGAGGTTAATTAAAGATGAAATAATCGATGCGCTTGATTTCTCTGATTTTTATACTTGTGTAGATTGCGTTAAAGGGAAACTCACAAAAGCTAATAAGAAAGGAGTTATCAGAAACACGAGTTTGCTAGAAATAGTCCACACTGATATTTATGGACCGTTTCCAACTCCTGCTATTGGTGGTCAAAAGTATTTTATTACCTTCACTGATGACTATTCTTGTTTTGGTTATATATTTCTCATTCATGAGAAATCTGAAGCCCTGGATATATTTAAAATCTATAAAGCCGAAGTTGAGTTACAACTTAATTCGAAGATTAAAATTGTGAGATCTGATAGAGGCGGAGAGTACTATAGTAGATATTCTAAAACAGGTCGCAATCCAAGACCATTCGCCCTATATCTATAAGAGCATGGCATTGTCGCTCAATACACCATACCGGGAACACACAGTAAGCAGGCTATGGTGAGAAGCATCTTATCCAACTCTAAGTTGCTTATGTTCTTATGGGGAGAAGCCTTGAAAACAGCTGTGCATATCCTAAATCGAGTTTCTAGTAAGGCAGTTCCCAAAACTCCTTATGAGCTATGGGTCAAAAGAAAATCGACTTTAGGATATTTATACATTTGGGGCTGTTTGGCTGGAGCAAAGGTGTACAACCCACAATTAGGAAAATTAGATCCTAAAACTATAAGTTGTCATTTCATTGGTTACCCTGATAGGTCAAAAGGCTACCGATTTTATTGTCCTACTCATAGTACCCGGATTGTTGAGACTAAATATGCCAAATTCTTTGAGGATCGTGAGAACAGTGGGAGTGTTGAGCCTAGGAAAATCACTTTTAAGGAAAACCAGATTATAATTCCTATCCCTTGTATTCAAAAAAAAGTGGCACCAACACCAGTTATTCAAGCAAATGTTGATGCACCTATGACTATGCCTAATGCAACACCCTACATTGAGGAGGTTTTTGCTCCCATGGCGATTGCCATTGATCAACCATTGCGTAAATCAGAGAGAGCAAAGAAGTCAATCATTTTTTATGACTATATAGTTTACCTCAATGAGGGTGAGTTCGATTTTGGAAAGGAATCAGATCCTGTTTCCTTTAACCAAGTCATGAAGAGCGACAAATTCACTCAATGGCTCGAAGCCATGAAAAATGAATTGGATTCAATAAAATATAATTCGGTCTGGGATCTTTGTGAGTTACCTGAAGGAGTTAAGCCTGTAGGCTGCAAATGGGTATATAAAACTAAACAAGACTCCAAAGGTAATGTAGAAAGATACAAGGTCAAATTAGTCGCTAAAGGTTTCACTTAAAAAGAGGGAATAGACTATAAAAAGACATTTTCTCCTGTCTCTAGAAAGGAATCCTTTCGGATAGTCATGGCATTAGTAGCTCATTTTGACTTAGAATTGCATCAAATGGATGTTAAAACTGCTTTTCTAAATGACGACTTGCATGAAGATGTCTTTATGACACAACCTAAAGGTTTTCAGGTTGAGGGGGAGAGTCATTTAATTTGTAGGCGAGAAAATCATTGAAGATCGGCAACCAACCATTAATGGCTCACACCCAAGGTGCACATATTGATTTAATTTATGGATTATAGGTTTATTGTTTTTAATTGATCATGCTCCTACATCCTACGGCTTAATTTGGATGAATGGATCGATAGATCCATATTTAGATTCCAACAGATTATGGTGATGGGTTCTTCCTATAGTGCTCACTTCTGCAATGAACTGCTCATCTACTCTCTTATCCGAGGTCCCTCTCAGAACTTTCACCGCGACTAGAACCTCATTACTAAAAATTCCTTTATAAACTGATCCGAAACCACCTGAGCCCAACAAATTACTGTAATTATCTGTGGCGATCCTTAATTGTTGAGAGGAGAACCTGATCGGTTTCTCTCTTTCCATGTCGTTAAGGAACTTGTCCATGGTGAGTGTCTGAAACCTCGAGTCGGGAAGAACGGAGCTACTTTCTGTAGGAGCCCTCTTGTAGCTGCAAAAGAGGAGGATCAAAATCTTCAGAATTGTGATCATAATTACTGCACATTTACATGATGTAATTAATAAATCATGGCTTGTTATACCTGAAGAACAGGAGAAGTAAAATATGAAAAAAATAAAGGAAGCACACTTACTGAGGACAATGACGACAATTGGTTGTGGATCCGACATATCATCAATTGCCTGGGAAAACCAAATCACATCGCTTGTTGGTTATCAAGGAAACGGAAGGAGTAGAAAAGCAGAAGTTGTTGGACATAGAAGCACGGCTCCCACGGGCTTATTTTTTGAAGATTGATGTTGAACCCACCAAGGGGTGTGGCAACCAACGATTGACTACTTCGGTAAGCTCCCCAACCTCCTCTGTGATAAATGCGTCCACTTAAAGTGCATAAATCTTGAAATAATCGTGAAACCCCATAGTGATTAGTCTAAGCGCAAGCTGGGGACACCCTATTTATTATTCAAAAAAAGGGGTTGATGTTGATTACGGAGATGTTGTAATATAAACTAAGATAGATTATTGGATTGTTTATTAATAATTACTATTTTTTGTTTTATAGGGGATTATACACCACAAAACCGCGTGGCATCTCTCATGGAACTTGGTCTAGATGCCGACCAGTAAATAGACTACCTTTTTTTAATTGACTCAGCTAACCTTTTTTTAAAGAGGCCTTCATTTTTCAGTAGAAATTTGTGACCAAAGCAAGATGTATCCCATATGTTTTTGGGCATTTTAGTTGAAAAATCGATGATATGACTGTGAAAAGATACAATCAAAACTATAAAATGAATACAGACGATTTTAACATGAAAAACTCTTTCACGGGTAAAAATCACAAGATTTATATCAGATCCAAGGCAAACAATCCATTATAAAATATATTCTTACAGTGCGTATGAATGAAATGCTCTATCACTCATCTCAGCAACAACGATCATTTCCCACGATTGTTCCTTTGATAATGTAAAGTTATCGCCTTCAATCGTCGTCTCTCACAATGATTTGCTCGTTTTATACGAGCCAACAACAAACTTCAAACAATGATAAGTTCAACCTCAGATCATAGAGACAAGATTTTCTTTGAGATTTAGATCCATTCAGAATAGTATTAAAATATTTCAAAGAGAAGAGAAATGAAAAATTCTCGAGAGATTTTTTGAAAATGAAGATCTTTTCCCCAAAAGTCTAACTTCCCGAATCACAAATTTCTCTTTTATCTATCAAAACAGGGGCGTTCATGAGTACTCACGGATGTCTGTGACACACTTAACTTCTCATAATCGTCGGGGCACAGACGTCTGTGAATCACTCACGGATGCTCATGAGTTCAATCACGAATGTCCGTTCATCCGACGCACTGAAACTAGCGGACATTCATCCATCCGACGCACTGAAACTACTTGACACTTTAGAGTACTTCTAGGTTTGATCATGATTATGACAAAATATCTATCATTAGCAATTTCAAATGAGCTATGATCACTCCATAAGGCACTCAATGAAGCGGGGTGGCCCAGTCCCTGATTTGGCCTGCTAAAAAAGGACTTCTCTCGTGTATAAGCCCAGCCTGGTACCCAGACTGGGCTAAGCAAGTTCTGGCTGGCCTAGCCCGAACCAGGCTTGGACTAGATGTATCATCTCCTACTCTGTTTTCTTTCACAGTGTATCATCATCTCCTACGCTGCTGGGTATGAGACGATCGATCACCTATAGTTTGGGTGCTTCCCTTTAAATTTTTTATTTTAATGTTTTGGGCATTTCAGTAAATTTCAAAGGAACTATGGTTACTATATAAGGCTATCAATGGCCAGGTTTGTGTGCCCCTCCCTTGTTTTATTCCTCTGGGCTCCTAGCTCTTTGTTATGATCCGCTTTTGTTCCTAGTTTTTTACTTTAATGAAATTACTTCGTTATCGATCAAGAACGAAAACTGAAGAAAAAAGAACCAACAATCAAAGGGTAAAAGCCATGCAAAATCAGCTCTTCATTGTTAACACAATACATAGAAAACGCGACTATAAAGATTAGTATATAGAATTATAGATGCTAATTCAATGCAAGAAAAGGAACCAGTGAGATAATAAGAGCCATTTCATCTGTTTGAGGTAAATTATAAATATAATTTGCGTGAATTCACCCATTAGAATTTGATTTCGAATTTTCTAAGAAGCTCTTTCAGTCTCAAACATCCTCATAACAGGCGTCGAGCAAATAGATGAAGGCCCTGTAGGTGTTGGAGAGGATTCTGAACCAGAAATTGTGTCTCTCCATGCCATACGGGGAAGAAATTCCAGGACAGGAGACCCTACACCCAAGTGCCGAAACGGGTTTGAAGGTCTCGGAATCTCCACCCCTCCTTCCAACATTTTCACCACAGCGCTCATCGATGGCCTCTCGCCAGGCCGGTACTGTACGCACCACAGTGCAACCAAAGTCATCCTCTTCGCCTTTTCTTTATCCTTCTCTTCAACCCCACAAACTACCATCATATTTCCTAATTCTCCCTTTTCAAACCTCTTCCAAGCCCAACTTGGAAACCACTCTTGGCTCTTAGGCAAACTAACATCGTGGTTCCTCCTCCTCCCAACAATCTCGAACAAAAGTATCCCAAAGCTATAGACATCGCACTTGTGGGTTACCGGAAAGGGCAACCAAAGTTCTGGTGCAGCATAGCCAGGAGTTCCCCTACCTCCCGTCATCGTAACATGAGTGTTGTCTCTGTTACAGAGTTTTGCCATCCCAAAATCAGCAACTTTCGGACAAAATTTGGCATCCAAAAGAATGTTGCCCGGCTTTATATCGTAGTGAATTATCTTCTGTTGGCACTCTTCATGTAAATATGCAATTCCCTTCGCTGTCCCTATCCCGATTTCATAGAGCTTCTCCCATCCGATATCTTTGTTTCCACGGAATAAGAGGCTATCGAGCGATCCATTCGCCATGTACTCGTAGACCAAAGCTCGTAAGTCTCGATCAAAGCAAAATCCGTAGAGTCTAACAAGATTATGATGATGGGTTCTTCCTATAGTGCTCACTTCTGCCATGAACTGCTCCTCGATTCTCTTATCAGAGCCCTCTTTTAGAACTTTCACTGCGACTAGAACCCCATTAGTGAAAATTCCTTTATAAACCTTTCCAAACGCGCCTGACCCCAACAAGTGACTGTAATTATCGGTGGCGATCCTTAACTGTTGAGAGGAGAACCTGATCGGTTTCTCTCTTTCCATGTCATCAAGGAACTTGTCCATGGTGAGTGTCTGAAACCTCGAGTCAGGAAGAATAGTGCTACTTCTTCCTCTACACGCCCAGTTGCAGCCGTAATATAGGAGGATCAAAATCTTCACAAATGTGATCACAAGTACTGCACATTTACATGACGAAATTAACAAACCCTGCCCTGCTATACCAGTGGAACAAAAGAAATCAAATAAACCACAACCGAGGATTTAATAACCGATACATATCGGGTGGGAACTGGGGAATATGCTGATATGTGTATCAGCATATTCCCCAGTTCCCACCCGATATGCAACGGATATATCAGATACATATCAAATAAATAAATCAAATAAACCACAACCGAGGATTTAATACCCAATATATATCAGCATATTCCCCAGTTCCCACCCAATATGTAACAGATATATCAGATACGTATCAGCAATATTCAAGTGCCTTTTTTATTTTAAAATATATATATAAAAAAAAAAAAAAAAATTTAAAAAAAAAAAAAATAAAAGTATAAAAATAATTTGCCTTAAGTGCATTGTTGGTATTATCTCCGGTTCATATTGGATACATATTGACCGATATGGCCGATATGGGATGATATTTGACCACCCTATATCTTATTGGGGGTGCATATCGTAATGGCTTTGGAGAACCCTAGCCCGATACATATTGGCCGATATTTAGAACCATGACCTCGACTTACCTACAATGAGGACTTTACTTGACGTTTGTGGATCCGTCATATCATCAAATTCCCGAAAACCTCTAATTGCTTGTTGGCTATCAAGGAAACAGAGGAATGGGTAGAATTTTACATGGAAGCACGGCTTCTACGGGCTTATTTCAAGGTATATGTCGATATTCCATTGCGCTGCAGATGGGGTGGTGATGAAAACTAAGATGGTAGATAATTGGGTTGTTTGTTAATTTATTATGTCTATATTCCAATGGTTCTGCAGGTGTGGTGATGAAAACTAAGATGGATTCTTGGGTTGTTTATTAATTATTATAATTATTATTATAATAATAATTATTATTATTATTATTATTCTTGTTACTTTGTACCAAAGTATCGATCTGTCATGGGATTTGATAGGGTTGAAGGCCAGGAAATGGATTGCCATCAAATTTAAAAATCAATATATAATATAATAAGGGAAGTGTTACTACCAGACCCTTTTTGTTACAGCCTAACTTAATCAAAATTCACACTTTAAACATTTTCACACCAGCCTATTCTACTTCATATCCACACACCAAATTTACTATTTTGAAAACAGAGACAGAACATGGAGGAAAGAGGAAGATGATTGAGGTGTGCGTGACCATTTGCCTGTACCCTCTCTCTCTCTCTCTCTCTCTCTCTCTCTCTCTCTCTCTCTCTCGTTTGGACTGTTGGTGTTCTGCTTCTTTTGAATTGGACTGAGCTTGAATATCCCCAGTAGGGCTAACAAAAGCTGCAATCCTCTATTTTAAATGAGCAACTTTATTTCCGTGCTTCAATTTGCAGAACAGCTGGAATCCCTGATAACCATGAAAACAAATGTCATAAGTGATGATGTTTTTGACGCTTCATTAATCCATTTAGTGGCGCATTAGAAGTCGATGATGCCGCTATTATTGCTGGAAAACTGGAAGTAAAACTGCCCAGCTCCCCAAAAGTTTTGAAAATACTCCCCGCAACCTTAACTGGATAATGGCGCCGCCATGATTCGTGAGCTCACTCGCACCACTATTTTCAATCAATTTTACTAACTAAATGAAGACGATAAACCAACACGTATCTGCTAGAGAGAAAGATAGCTTTATTTTATCTGCTACGATCTCTATACACACCAAGAGCCATTTCTGATTATTCTCCTTGAATGAAAAAAACAAAAGCAAACGCAATACGCTTTGCAGAACAAAGACCAAAGATTGAAAAGAAAATTAAAGTTAGCATTAATTTAGATTAGACATCTGACGGTACAATATGAGGACCCCAGCAAAAGCACCTGACCAACAAAGCGCTCCTGCATACCCAACTGCATATCGTGCTTCTAAAGGCGTGGGACGGTCAACGACAGTGTAGAAGAAGGGAGGGGGGGCGGGGGGGGCGAAGTAAAGACGAGATAAGAGACAAAAAATAATTTCATTAATTTGGGTGCCAAAAATAAAAAATTAGCGCACAAGCAATAATATTAAGTGATGCAGCTGTGACATAAAAGGTGTGGTAGTAACACTTCCAACGTCACTGATTCAAAGCTGCAATAGTAGTGAACGTCAACATTTAAAAACACTCCAACAAACCAATCTTATCATATTTGCATTATCCAAACAGCCTAGCAAAAGAGCAAGAAGGGGTATATTTCAGAGAATTTTTCTTTGATAATATCACATTTTTTTACGTTCTAATGGCCATCGAAAAGGAAACAGATTGTCAGAAGGTTAGCTCAAAAAAAATTCACGGTTCTTTACGTGCTATCGGTTCATGTCCGATTGGCAGTTTGGTGCGAAGATCTAAAGGACCAGAACAACCATTCTTGTTGTGGCGATCAACATATATTAAGTTGCAAAAAGTACGCAAAATTTCAGACTACTTGATAACTAACTATAATTCAGTTGCTCAATAGAGGACTTGAACAAAATGCTTATACAACAAAGGACCCTGTGTGATGAAGATGGTGTGATGGAGAAGAAAAACAGGCAGCCATCGCCCGTCAAAGTTGCCAAAATGATATAAGTTGATGTAGCAAGACAGTCTGGGTAACATTATCGACCCCAATCCCGATGTAGATCTTCCCACACTTCCAACCAATCATACATATATCAATTACATATATAGTCCCTAAATATATGATCTAATCATAACAACCTTCATGCCCTCATTAGATTAAATAGTCTGCACCATCACGACGTCCAGCTTTCAGAAAACCTAAACCAAAATGAACAAAAGATTCAATAATGTGTGGAACACATACTGAGCGATACAATAATGTAAAAAAGCAGTTTCATGGGGAGGTTCATAGTTCACAAACCAAATTTGTTTCTCCGATAAATACCTGCAAAACACAGGATCCAAAAATGCAAAATTAATTACCTGCCAATGGGCATGTTACACGCCTTGACCTTTGTTTGGCAGGTCTTTTAGTTTTGTGCCTTCCTTTTCCTGCAATGGATAAATTTCCTGAGTCAGAAATATATGGGTCCTATATCTATGATCTAGGGTCCATGTCACTTGGGAATGGAGAATCAAATGTGTCGTTTAAAGATGATCGAGGTGTGTATTTAGCCAGTAGAGAAGGTGGAAAATAGAATAAATTGAAAAACAGTTTCTAGGGTTCAATTTCTATAGATAGCATGGGATCAATATTAGTTTTGATAGCTAGAATAGGTTTTCAGACATTTCCAATGGGAATAATTCCCAGGTTAGAAATTTCAAAAATCAGTGTAAAAGAGGTAGGAAAGGGATAGAGATAAATCATTCATCAAAGTGAAGAAAACTTTACAGGCAACAAAGGTAGGCAACAACTAAGGAATGCAAACCTCCTTATCAACATGGGATGGCTTTTGCCAGTCTATGTGAGGCATCACTCTTCTCAAAGTGTTGAGGAACACGCCTCAGCCTTGACATTTTTTATAAAAATTTGGAAATATTAGGACAGCATAAAAAATTAAAAAGCCGAAAAAAACAACAATATTACATGCATTTTAATAAAATGCCATAATTTAATTGTTTGATAATTAACATATAAAACAAGCAGACTGGGATTAGTAGCATAGCAGTATAGCAACATATATCAACTGGGAGTCTGGAAGACTAATAGCATTAACTGAGGTAACACTCGGAAATAGAGTTATACAGGGAAAGGTTAGTGAATTGGTAGTAGACCGTCTCATAACTAAACTAAAAATCAATGTAGCAGTTGCAGGGAACTGCAAAATGTTAAAACCTCCAGACCCTCTCAAACATTTTGGAGCAGGATTACATTACAAAGGAAGAAACAAATTCTAGTTATATTACCTAAATAAAGATGACACAACCCAAAGATGCTACTACGTTCCCATCCCACTTTAAGTAATTAAAATTAGGAGAAAAAAGGGTGTCTCTCCATGGTTTTATGAAAAGATAACTACACCTGGCAATGACTTTGAAGATGTGGCTTGGGGCACTTCAGTTTCCTTCACTCCAAAGGACCTCTCGAGGTGTCCACCTCAAATGCTTCTATAACATCCCTTATACATGCTGCCCATTCTAAGAGGAAAGATAATTCTTGAGAATCTTTTTTTTTTTTTTGGCTCGGAGAGCAGGTGTAGTGCACTTTTGGAGAAGATGGAAAAATCACGAGTTATAAAACTCTGAGTCATGACTCCTTGACCTATCCATAGACCGGCTTGCTATTAAGGCGAATTAATTCAATCAAGTTGCGCTTATCAGAAGTGAAAGTCACAAAACTCTGCTCCCCTATCTTCTAAACAGGACAGAAACTTTTTATCTTACAGAAGACCAGTAGAAAAAAAGATATAGATTTTGAGATAAGTCAGGTGAACCTTGACAATCCGGGTTAGCGCAGGCCAGTATCAATTTTCAAAGATGTGTGTGTGTTGGTTGGGAGGGGGGAGGGGGGAGAGGAGGAAAGCTTCTTGTCTGTAGGCAGCGCAGAAGCTACTGGTTCTAGAATGAAGAAGGCTGGCTGATTCGACTACTATGACTACAATAAAATTCATAAGCGATAGTAAAGCCAAGCAGCCAACGAAGTAAACCTAGCCAAGCCAATATGATAGGTGGGTGAGGGTGCGCTTGTGCTCATCCAAAGCGCAGCCTAGGCTCTCCCATTCCCACACCCAATACTCCTCCAACCTTCACTCTGTCACCCAATGCCCTCCATCCCTCAGTCCATCACCATCTCTTCTTATCACTCTCACTTCCAATATTGTCAGATGCTATCGGTTATGCCATGGCATATATAAATCGCACAAGCCTTCATGTACTGAATGATGCCATGGCATATTACAAATATATAGCTTCTCTATGCTTATAAATAGAGCCCCCCCAATCCTCCTTTCGGACTGTTATGTCCTCTTCTTCGATCAACTTATATGAAACTATAAAAAATCATATAATGATGGTTACGAACATCTGGAGCTGTACCATTGACAAAAGAAAAATCCCTGTAAGCACAATTATGAAGATTAGGAGTCAAAGAAGCCTTTTCTTGTGAAAAGTACAACATTTTTATTAAAGGAAACAACCAAAGTTCATAAAGGGGAAACCGTTCCTAATACAATGTGACGGCCTTGAGATGCCTTCTTTAACAAGAGCATTGGTCACATCATTGGCTTCACAAATAGCATCTAAAATTAAATGGCAAAATAATGTATAGGTCGGAAACCTCATCTAGAAGAAAATCAACTCTCTCCAAGTTAAAGCTTGAGTTCAGAAAACATTTTATTTCATCCAATTAGCAATTAAGCATTTTTTTTGTAATCGTTAAAAAGCTCAATTCTATTGCAAAACGAACACCAGTGAGAAAAAATGCAAAGAAACAACACGAAAAAACCAAGAAAAGAAAAAACAACCCAGCCACCGGAGGCAAAATTGGACACCTCCCGTCGGTCCCTAGGAGGGCTAGGCAGTACCGCCATCAGTGCCCCTGTTTAGCAATTTAGCATTGCCATAGTTCAAGGCCTAACATATCATTACGAAGAGAAGACACGATTTGGTTATATTTTCAACTTTCTACTTTTATGTTTTAGCTATCTTTTGTTCCAAGTACAAGAATTAATGACGAAATACTATCCTAAAAAGAATGATGACAGTGGTCTTTTTTGACCAATCGACCAACAGCTATACATTAATAAAAAAATGATATTGGGATATCTACTTATTTTTGGAAATATTCTCTTTTATTAATTAACAAAATCAATATTTATTTATTAATAAAGAAAAGAAAAGATAATTTTCTACTTGTAAGTTCTTAGCCAACTTACTAATATCAGTAATAATATGATGACATTTGGGTACCTTTTCCTTTGTTGTATTTGTCAAATCCTTGTAGTACGATTTTGTTTCAGGCTTACCTATATCTATAAAATGCAGAAGCAAGATTTGGCTGGTACAGATACAGAAGTTCCTGATAACTAAATATATGAATTGATTTAAAAGGTATTAGAACCACTAGTCTCTTTTATTTGTAGTAAGAAAATAATGCATCTTTAGCGAAATACCCAATTGACCATTAAAACATTGCAGACTCTGACATGCAATTTTGTAAAAAAGCCCATCAAGAAGATCCACATTCCTCTCATTTGAATTCACTGATAGATACACTATGTGCGAGAGTAAGCCATCTCATAGTATTGCATTTTCTTGCATAGATTGGAGAAGGCAGCCATCCCATAAACTTGTTGCATGAATTCTATGCCGCCAAGCATAGTAACAAATTTCGGTTTTGACAAAATATCAGCAGGGCTTTCAGTTCCATGCGGATATATTAAGGAAAGACTCACAAAAATTTAGCGAGATTTTCAGAGAATATAAATTATTAAAATTGTAGAATATATAGACCTATTTAAAGTTTAAAATGTTGCTTTTAAGCAATAAAACAGGCACATTATGCAATCCGCATGCATCACAAATCGACAATCATAAAAAGAACAATAAAAATAAAAAAATAAAAAATTAATTGTGAATCCTACTTCATAAGTCATAACATTCCATAAAATTTCAGTAAATTTTGTAAATTTTCGCAGAATTTCGAAATTTTGGGTGATTTGCCAAAATAAGCAAAATTTCACCGAAAGTTCTGATGGATCTCCATTTCGCCGAACTTTGGAAAAAAAATCCCCGCACTTCAAGGAGGCATTGAAGTGCAACTAAGCCATCAAAGAGGATTTATGACCATCCTCAAGCTAAAACCAAGAAGAAGAAATTAAGGAACAAAGCCCAATCCATAGGACCTCGAATTTTGCATACATAGTGCCTATTCCCCATGATCATTTGTGAAGCACCCAAACAGGCCTTAGGTTGCCTTTGTTGCAACTGTAAAAAATTAAGCTTGATCTATCCAGCATCTAGAGGCATCACGATGTCAATTTTTTATTAATCTCGATGAGTAAAGAGTCGGTGTTCTTTTGAGACAAAATCAATGTTTGGTTCCCTATAAACTCTAGCGAGAATACCCAAAGGACGATGGAGGATTGGGAGTTCAATCACTCTAGAGTATGATTTAGCGCTTCTAGGTAAATGGCTATGGAGATGTAATGATGAAAGGGAGTCTTTGTGGGTTTAGGAATTGTTCTAAAGTACGGTCGAGAGGCTTATAGGTGGCCCACTAAAGGCCCACGTGGTAGATTGTAATCTGAGAGGTAGAAGGGAGTAAATAAAACAAGGATATATTTGGATGAGGGAATTAGCCTTTGAGTAGGATCTTGATGCAGGACAAACGCTAAAACCCTAATTATGCAGGTTTGGGATTAACCATAAATTAAATTGAATAATGAAAATATTTGAAATTGCTCAAACACATAAAGAAGTTTAAAGAATTTAATTAAACAATTAAAGTAACTTAATTTAGCGTTCGCATGCATTAAAATTTTCCGATCTAGAAAAACAAATTCGATGAAGGATTCGAGTTTCGCTCTAGTTTAAGGTACCAAGCGACAATCACAGTATCGTCTCTTGATTCCTCTCGGGTGAATAAATATGGCTTGAAGGATTAAAACAAATAAAATGGTAGATCAAATGATTGAAACTAATAATATTTTGAGAGTTTTGGAATTAATCAAAGCAAAGGAAATATATTACCATATGATAAATAGAGAAAAGATGGAATAAGATGATAAAGGTCCAAGGCTTCACACCAAGGATTTCCAATGCTTCGCACCAAGGCTGTACATTAGCTTCACACCAAGTCGCACGAAAAATGCATAAACACTCCTCAAGTTTCGAAAGATTCGCTCCTTCGATTGAAAACTCTTGACAAGTTCTCTAGGGCTTGCACAAAAGCAAGTCTCAAATTTTCATTAATAAAAAAACTATAATAAAGTTGTTTACAAGCCTTTAAATAGACAAACCAAAACCCTAAGAATACTACTTAAAATAAAACTCTTAATCATTAAAACTTTCTAATCTAACGGTCACAATTAATTTCACTATTAATCTCGTTTTTTTTATTATGTGACCACTGTTGAAGGGTCAAACGATGTCCGCTTGACGTGAAATTGGTCTTGTTCGAAAGCTTATCGAAGTGGCTTTCCAACAAGACAAGAATCACACAATTCCGACACATATTGGTAGATTTATAACCACTTTTCTGATGGTTGCGCAGAAAGTGACGGAATTAACAGTTGCATATCACATATATGTGTCTGGCCTCTAATTTATTCAAATAAGGAAACTAATCCTAAAACAAACCACTTATTAAAAGAATCATAATCAACTAAAACGTTTTCACATTCAAAGTTCAATGCTCTTGATCGTGATGTCCCCATCAGATCTAGTAGTAGTGTTAGCTTCTGGTTAGACAAGTGGTGCGGGAGGAGCCTCTTCGAGTGAGATATGGGCTGATCTTCAATGTAGTAGTATACAAGGAGACGTCCGTAGCGGATGTATGGAGAAGGGAGTGTAGTACCACCTTGTGGAATATTCAAATGTGAAGAAGCTTGGGGGGAGAGGAGATTGAAGAGTTTGTGTGATTGATGAAGTAGCTGAGTAATGTGAAGGAGTTTAGAAATAATCTTGATCTTAAGTGAGGAACAAATATCAGTGAGATCGTTTACTAAGTCCTTTAAGAGACCTCTTGGGATACAACCATGGGCGGGAGGTGGAAGAGGTCGACCCAATTGAAAATGAAGTTAAAAAAACCTTGGAGGTAGCTTTGGGTCAGGTGCTTATGTTGGTCAATTAAGAAAGACGGAGATGAATGTTCCACTGGAATGTAGGCTTTGTGTGGAGGAAGAGACAGTTCAACCTCTTTTTTCTTTCTTGTGGGTTTGCTTTGGAGTTATGAGAGAATTTCATGAGTTGGTTTAGAGTCAAGTAGCTGTGTGGGGGAAACCTGAGCAACGGTCCTTGATGGATGGTCAATGATTCCATTTGATGGGAGTGTGGGAACCATTTGGAAGACACCTGCTCTGTCAATTTTATGGGAGATATGGAAGCAAAAGAACAGATAAATATTCAAAAATAAATTTTGGAGCAAGGATCAAAATATCGATTTCGTTTTCAGTTCCGGGCATGACCGAAACTGAAAATTTCGGCCGAAATTTAGGACCATGTTTTCGTTTCGGTGTGGACCGAAACCGATAAATTTCAGCCGATAATTTGAATTATCGGCCGAAATTTTGAACCATGTTCCAGAGTTCTTATATTTGTTGAAAATGAGATCATCAATGATCTTTTGGGAGGTGACTTTTGGAGTCCTCGAGGGAAGCACACGCAATGGCCGACATCCTATTGCAATAGGAAAAAATCAGACCTCCGTATGGTATCCTCACTCAAAGCGCTGAGGCCTTCGGTAGGGGCTTGCTGAATCTCCTTTCTATTTGCTTTTTCCATTTTTGTTTGTCTTTTGCTTTCCTTGGCTCGAGCATCTCACTCTGCCTGTTGATCGGCTGTAGTTTCATTCTGTTTAATGAAATTACAGCTTTAATCTGATTATATATACAGACTATAGCACATCATTGTCCTCAAAAAATGTGTAGAGCATCATGTTTTCTCCTTTTCCTCGAACATGTTTTTGACCCAAGACACTAAATTTTATTTTTAATGCTTTTCACCAAGACAACCATTTGATATCAAAAAATATTTTTTTTCCAAAGTCATTTCAAAGAAAAGATTGAGACGTTTTGATCCATCTATTAGGGGAAAAAAGGCAAGTTACGATTTTTCTAGGAGGTTGAGCAAATCCCATCTAACTTTTTTGTTTTCATACGTAAGTGAAAATTGTCATCTTGCCTCCTTTAGTGCAGTAGTTTTTATCAAATTGTGGTTGGTTTGAAACTAAGACATAAACCTAAGAGAGAGCGTCCGCCCTAGCATGTTTCTAAAAAGTTTATGCCTCAATGCAAAAAACTTCTGCCTCGCCTTGAGGATTGGGAAAAATGCCCTTTGAGGGTATTAAAAAAGGATAAAAGAAGGTAAGTTTGCACCTCACAAATTTGAGGCGTACACCTTGAAAAAGGGTTATTCCTCAAGTAATCACTATTTCCATAAGCATAATTTTTCGTTCCTTTCAAACTTTGACTTTTTCATCAACCAATATCAAACAAGACCTTAGGAGTTAGACGGGACACTACAAATTGGAATAAGGGGAGGAAACGTAGATTGTTCTTGGAATCCCAAATTCCCATGAACCATACATGACTAAAACAGGTGTTGTATTTCTACAATTTCTTTCACAAATACTAAACAGATTTTGAATATGTGAATTTGAGATATCTTGGATCTTTTTTTTTATCAATAAAACGATAGAAAGTATATTAAAAATAATGACAAGGTACATCCTTGCGTGGTATTGAGACACTACCAAAAAAGAAAAGAGGACCCATCTCTAGAGAAACTCAACCCAGAACACTGCCGAAAGACTCTTATCACGTCAAGGCAAAGAGTAGCAGGGGAACGAGAATAAAGGGCCCAGGGTGAGTCCCAGGTAGCTAAAAAACTGTAAAGGTCTTGAAGGGAAAGGTAATATCTTCGATCATGCAAGACTAACTATCATTGAATGGGTAAAAGCCAATTTTATCAAAGCCTTTGTGCTGAGGTATTCCCATTTTCCTTCAATGTATCAATTCTCTAGCTTGAATCTTTCACCTTATCTTTTCTTTTTGCATTTTTTCAAGTTGAACCAAAGAATGTTCGGTACAAATGACAGAGGTTTTTTGTCGGGGGGAGGGAGTGATTGACTTGATATTTGGGGAGTCTTGACCATGGGTCAAAATTTCGCGTATCCGATACGTATCGTCCGAGCTTAAAACCGATACATATCTGACGATACATATCGGAATAGTAAAATACCGGACGATACATTCAATGTATCGTCCGCGCACATACATACAAAATGGGTGATACGGTACATTGAGTGTACCGTATCGTTCAAGTCTGATACCGATACATATCATCCGATACGTATCGTTATCGGACAAAATTTTGACCCATGGTCTTGACCCTTGAATTTTGTACGTATAAACAATCGCATTTATCTTTCATTGCTGAGGAGGGATTGACCAGATGGTTAATGCTTTATGATTTTTATTTACTTGTAAACTACTAATTTATGTACTTGATACTTGTTGTAGAATATTTCGCAGTGCATTACCCATACTTCATAGAATGAGAAATTTTTATTTTTTTTAGGATTTTGACTAATTTTCTATATGTGCTCCTATTTTATTCTTTGTTTACAGTTTATTGTTTTTTACTGCTCTTTTTATTATTTTATATTTAATATTATTTTCAAGCACATTCTTTGTCCCGGCTTGAGACCTACGTATTGCCTCAGAGGAGCTGTTCATCTCTGCCTTCGCCTTCTAATATCTTGCGCTTTAGGCACCTGAGCAAATATCTTTTAGGCATTTACATGTGTTTTGCAGTCCTATTTTTTTACCATTCAGCACCAGATTGTACCAAAACCAATAAAGGAATCTTGACATAGAAATTTTATTCTACCAAAAAATATACAATATGATATGCCACATTAAAATATCAAAATCTATACCAATAAGTCGCTTGCTTCCAAATCAACTCCATGCCACAGATAACTTGAGCAAAAAAATTTATATCGAAGCTACTAATTGTACCATACAGCATAATTGAAATGCTATGATTTATGATTCCAATCAAATGATTCTCCGACTTCCATATAAAACAACTCATGATTCAACTAGAATAGGATTCACACAACAAGTGGTGGATGAAGTGGACAAGAAACCATTAGAACTAGGGTCTCAACTTCAATCTGAAACCTAAGATAAAAAGTAACGCGCGTATTTAACATCCAAGAACTGTCGACGCATCCTTCGTGTTATTGGTCATATTACAAGCTTTCATTTATATAGTGCTTTCCAATTTATCTAAAGGATTTTTTCCATCTCAATGCAGGGAATTTCACTCCAACTTCATCTAAAACCTATTGAACATACCAAGAAAGTTACCTTCTCTATCACCCCTTACTTTTTTCATTATATACAAAACTTTCTACATTATGGTCTCATCAAGGTCCAACCTTTTAATTCGAGGATAAAATGACAAGGCTGGAGTCCCCTTATATTTCTAGAATCATCGGATTCACTACCACTAAGATACCATCTCTTACAGTGAGCTTATAAGGTTGCAGGTTCAAGTCCAGCTTACCTATCTAAATATATATATATATATATATATAGAGAGAGAGAGAGAGAGAGAGAGTATTATTGGTTTCACTACCACTAAGATACCATCTCTTACGGTTATCATATAACATCATTGCATGACGTTGGGCCCGTAGCTCAACTGGAAAGTTGACAATATTGCAACCATGAGACCAGGTTCAATCCCAGCTTACCCATCAAAATAAATAAATAACCCTACCCGCATGAGGTTTTATCCCAATCAAAGGTGCTGAAGGGTGTAGGACTAGAACTCATAAAGTTGAGCTTAGGCCACACAAAAGAATACTAGTCTATTACCGTTCTCTTAGAAGCATTGCAGCTTTGATCAGTCTGTGTCTTGTGTTTCCTTCTTATATCTAAAATTTGAGTTTATTTGAAATTCCATAATCAACTGGATAGGGGATCAAGCCTCCTGCGATTTTACTCTTTCCAAATATCATCCAAACTGTATATGGGATGATGGACCTCCACATTTTTTTTAATCTAAATATGATTTTGTAACTCCACTACTTGATGAACTCATCCTTTCATATTTCATTTTTCTACTTACCCTAAAATGTCCATGCACACCTTTTCTGAATTTACAAGATATTACAAGATGTTGAATTTTTAGGATCTTACACCCCATTGAGCTAGTACCACCTGAGCGGTACTCCTGACTGGAGTTTGATACCACTTGTAGGATCTTATACACCATTGAGCTACCATTCCAACCAAAACCAAGTGGTGATGGAAGAGGACCAACTCAATGTTTTAAGGTGTTGGGAGAGCGTTCCAGGCACGGCGCCCCCTCGGGCCCACGAGGGTTGTACACGGACCCAACAGGATTGCTTCTCTCCATTCATTTCAAAAGGTAGAAACTTAATACAAACTCCAGACATCAGTGAAGTTGGTTGGGCGCTTCCAACTCTAGCTGCAATCTGTGCATGAATTCATCAATTTGGAATGTTCAACCGATAGCAGATTCCATCGATGGGTCATAGCCCATATATTGCACCGATTAGAGAGTCCCAACAATCTGATAAATATCATACTTTAGGCAGTCCATAAAGTTAAAGTGTAGATTCACAAAAAATTCCCTAGATGGTTAGAATCATAGATTAAAATCACCAAGACACCAGGCATATGTCTCAGTATCAGACCATACTGAAACAAATTTATAAGTCTTTAGGTATTGCTCGCCATGAATAATTTTTACTGTTTTTTTATTTAATGTATCACCGATACCCGCGATATTGAGACCGATACCAAGATTTTAGTCCTTGGTTAGAATTGCGGGCTCTGTGCCATTTCTGGGCTATGGCCTATCCAAATGGCAGCCTCAGCTCCTACTGAATGGAAGGTCCAAAACAATGAGTAAGAGCCCCAAGTTAAAGATGGGGCACCATAACCTCTGGTGCTTCTAATGCTAAGCCTCACTACAATTCGCCCAAAAACAAAAAGGATATAAAAATCAAAACTTTCAGTAAGAATACAATAAACTTGGCATCAGATCTTTATCCAAATAATCAACTGAAAAAATAAAACCCTAGCAAAAAAAATGTGATCATCAAACTCACCATTCCCTTAACCTCGTAATAATCGTTCAATGCCCACTGGTACTTCGATTGATTCAACCCAAACCAATCGGCCAAATACTCATCAACGCTCGAATGCACTGCACCAATTCACAAAATACATTTAACAAACAAACAAACAAAACTAACTTTAAATCCATTAGCGATCATATATCCGAACCGTTCACATTGCTGGCCGATCACGCGGCTGGGAAACAAACCAAAAATCACGCTGATCAGGGAGCTATAACCATTCGATCAGCTTACTTTTTAAACAAAATAAATGCAGATTACACTCAGCATGATTTCTAAACTGCATCCCATCCACATTACAGCCTGCTATATCTAAGGCTCAGATCAGATCACATATACCACAAAACCACCACACTCCACTCATTCAAAAACCCTAAACTACCACCCAGATCAAGAAGAACCAAGAAACCCTAGATCCTCATCATAAAAATACCATTTTGAACTTTGGCGATGGCGTCCCAGAAGAATCCGAAGACAGAATTCGACGACCGGTCGGTCGGCTTATCGAACTGCTGCGGCGGGGATTGTACCGGCGGCGGAACCTTCCGCGGCGAACCGGAAGCAGTCGAAGACGGTTTCGGCGTCGCCGGAGGGGTAAGGAAAACAGTGTATCTGCCTACTTTTCCGATCACCGGAGGAGGTGTGCTATGTTTGGCCGGACTAGAAGCCATTGCAGAAAAAAGAAAAAAAAAATTCAAAAAGAAATGTGGAGGTAAAAAGTTAGAACTTAGAAGAAGTGATTATAGATCACCATGGAAATGGATACAGATTACAGAGACAGAAATAAGTGTAAAAGAGTAGAGTTTAGTGAAGAAGAAGGTTAACTGGTTAGGATAAATTGTTTAGTAGAGAGGGGAAGTGATGGGGAAAGTTGGTTTTTTTAATTTTGTTTATAAAATTATAAATAAACAAGAATCTGATGCTTTTAGATCTTTGTCTGAGCAGTTTTTTAACAGTTGTGAGGTTACCAAGGTAACATTGCCCCTGGTTTTATAGAAAATATCGGAATTACCCTTTCATACTGTTAGTCAGAGTTTGTTACGGAAAAAGTACATTGGACTGAACAGGTGAACAGCATGGGTTGTGTTAGATTGGGTGTAATTAGCTTACTGAGTTGAGATAGTGTTAGCGCCATCTGAACCGTGGGATTTGAGTAGGTGATTATGAATGAATCTTGACCGTGAGATTTGGTTATATTATTATTTTTATGAGCTATCTGTACCTGAAAAATAAATCAGGTAACCATATAAACTGGTTGCCTAATTGCATTGGACAACAATCCAAATTCAAGGCACCTGATAAGGTGCTTTAAATCATACAAGGGACCCATTACTTGTCCAAGCTTTTCAAGTGATTGCACTGGGATTGCATTGAATTTAAAAGAAAGACTTGTAAGTTTGGCGACCTCTATTATATAAAAATACCATCTGAATCGTTTGATTTAAAGATCATGATTTAAAGATACCAATTGCAAAAGATTAGAACAAAATATAAATTTCATCATTTAATTAAATGGAGTCAAAGGCTATTATATAATTCAACAATTGACTACAATAGATCATATAACAAGTATTGTGTTTTGCTCCAATTTTATGGACCAGAGATCTATTGATCATGAACTTCAAATCAAACGGTCCATATTGCATTTTTTCATATCACATGTCCCTAAAATATCAAGTCTTTCTTTGAATTTGGTGCAATCACTTGAAAAGCTTGTGCAAGTAAGGGCTCCCATCATACAATCTGTGTGATTTATTTTTTTCGTCATTCAAAAATCATTTTGGTGTTTAAATGATCTTACACCATTAAAATTAATTTGTTAGCGATTCAAACAGTTAAAGTAATAGCTTATTCATTAACTTAATATGCGAGCTCAAAAATTAAATTTTGGTTAAATTTTGGATACCTTTATTTGCACAGACTAAATTTTAGAGGCACCATTGCCAAAAACAATTAAATGTTTTGAATCAAATGATAGAGATTATTTTTTGTCCTGGTCTTTTACACAATGAATCTTTGACATCATGATTGTTGGATCAAACGTGAGTTTGTGATTTAATGTGACACATGTCCCAAAAGTGACCCCAAACTTATGTTTGGGTGTGATATATGCCACATGATTTCAATCACTTTCTTGAGATGTATGCGGAATAAAAAAATTTGACCGTCTAATGGTATACCCATGATCTCAAGATGACAAATTAGGGTGAAACTGATTTCCATTGTCTTATTCAAAGCAGTCAATAATTTCTCATGTAGGTACATTCAAAGATTTGGTAGGTACAAATAAAGGTATCTTTAAACTTTTTATCGGAGATTTAGACCAATTATTATCATCGGTTGTTCTTACTTTCAAAGGGTTATTGAAGTCTAGTAATTCACCTATGGGATGATTTACATGTGCTTATAAATGTGATTTTTTGGCTGAAACATGTATTGATCTCTAATCAGTACATGTTTTCGGACTAATTAAATTAAAGAGAAATATTTTTGGTTTCGACACGTGACATAATGTTAAACATATTTTGATGGTATAAGATCATTGAAACACCATTTTAGAATGCACAATTCTTGAAAGATGTATTGATGAACATGTGTTCAATTTTTATTTTTATTTGATCCTCTTCTATAGTATATGTTCCTATCGCTGTCTCTTTGGGTTGGCATCTTTGTGGAAGCGTGGAGATGCAGCAAGTGCAAGAATACGGCTGGGTATACTTGTGGGTTTGTAGCCCAATGAATCAGCATCTAATTTGGTAGCCTTAATTACTTTTAAGTGGTGTCCCTTGCCGTCTAACTTAAGAAATCCAACTCCATTCATATTAGCTACCCGTCCCCGAGTGGTCTATCTCCTCTGTACCTAATGGTCAAGCTCTCGAAGCACCACAATTACTTATGAGCATGCAAATTAGTGAAGGTCGAGGTTTTTCTTTTAGTGGGTGCTACCAATTATCAATAAATGTTAATAATTGTTTTATTATAAATTTGGGAGCACAAATTTGGGGGCTTAAACATAAAGAGAGGCTGTATATAAAGAGGGGCAATGGTCAACCCCAAATCAGGTTGAAGGATTTCGAGCTCAACCACATTTGAAGCCCTTGAAAATAGGAGAATCTTGACTAAGAAACATAAATGTTAAGATTCTCTCATTTCCACTAGCAATGGTCAAGTCCAACAAGGTTGAACCGTATTTCTAGTTCAACCACATTTGCAGCCCTTGGAAATGAGAGAATCTTGACATTTAAGGTTTTTATTTTTCATAGCATTTTACAGTATGACATGCAGTCAAAATTCTCTTATGCCTAGCGGTTGCATATGTGATTGAACTCAAATTTGGTACACCCTTGTTGGACCTAACCATTGCCTATATAACGAATAGGCTATACATTCGAAAAGTCAAATGGGGCGCTAAGGTGCAGGGGCCCTCCATTAGAAATTATTTTCTTCATGATAAATGGCCCGTGAATTTCAAGATTGTGCCACTGAATATTTCTACCATCTGATCTGATCAAGTTTCCTTCAAATCAACTAACAGTATATGAGCATCTGCCATAACCACAGAAGTTGCTTCAATCATATGATTATAACATTGAAAAATTATAAACGTAGGACAAATTTGTTAAGGATAAAATACAAACAGTTGATATGGTGCAAAGTGACTAGCTACATCAACTTGCATTAATTGAGTCCACTACACTTGCAACTAATTGCGTCATCCCACATCAACCGACTGCACTTTATCTCATAAAATATGTCCTTTATATAACACTGTCCATAAAGGCCGATGATGTTGCCATCACACCACTTTATGTTATAGTCACCTCACTTAAATAAAGGAAAAATTATTTCCATATTTTAAATTAAACGATGGAGATTATTTTTTGTCTCAATCTTTCACGTATAGATCATGAGTTCATGGGCCACTATCAAACAGTGATGTTGATTCTGCATGGCACACTTCCCAATTATTGAACTAGAATTTAGATTCTTATCCACATTTCCATATCAGAAAGTAGGATTCATCAGCGGCATTACAACTTTAGCTAGCTTTTGAAGTTATGAAAGGCGCCTTTCACTCCATCAAATCGGTCAAAAGTTAAATTCCCCGAATATCAAGGTTGTTGAAGTTAAATGGCTCATTATTGAAGAGGGCCGTGATTTAATGCAGCTTGTCTCTGCACCTAGAAAGCGATTCTAGCTGTCTTGCACTTGGCTTATACGGCCGTTATACTAAAGAGCCGGCATTACGTGCCCGGGTTAATCGTGCACCGCTAAACGGGTCTACTAGCGCATAGTGCAGATGCATGTAAGTCCCAAACCCATGTCCACTAAAAATAATGGGCCGATGGTTAGGTCCAATCAGGTTGAGCTAGATTTCGAGTTCAACCCCATCTAATGCCCTTGAGATAGAAGAATCTTGACTTATGTCATCCAATAAAATGTGAAAATTTAAAAAGTCAAAATTTTCTTATTTTCAAGGGTATTAGATGAGGTTGAATTCGAAATCTGGTTCAACCTAGTTTGACTGCCCAATATAATGTTGTATCTAGAGTGCATTACATATCTATGCAAGAAAAGGGAGTTGGGTTGGGTGAGGGAAACGATTAGTTTTATTTAAAATGATAGGGACGGCCTTATATATTAGGCTAGTGTTACTACCATATCACTTTATATTACAGCCACCTCACTTAAATAACAGAAAAATATATTTATTATTTTAAATTAAATGATGAAGATCATTTTTTGTAGGTTTTAAAATCACGAATAGATATTGATTTCATGTGACACACACTCAAAAAATAACATGAACCACAGTTATGATATGTTGTTCACATTTACTTTTTGAGATGTGTGTCACGCAAAATTAACGTCTGATTGTCCGATGGTAGCCTATGATCTCAACATGTATTTGGTAGAAGGTTGGACCTAAAAATGATTTCCTTCATCTAATTTAAAGCAGCCTAAAGGCTTCTTCCTTTGTTTAAGTGAGGTGACGGTAGCATAAAGTGTTGTGATAGTAACACCAACACTTATTAATAAGTCTTCTTAATTCTCTCCAAAATTTCAAAAAGGAGCCATTATTTGCACACGTTTTTCAAGTGATTGCACCAAATTTAAAGAAAGATTTGATATTTTAGGGAGATGTGATATATAAAAATGCCGTCTGATTTGAAGTTTATGATCAATAAATCTCTAGTTCATAAAATTGGAGCAAAACACAATACTTGTCATATAATCTATTGTAGTCAACTATTGACTTATATAGTAGCTTTTGACTTCATTTAATCAAATGATGGAAATTATATTTTGTTCTAATCTTTTGCAATTGATATCTTTAAATCATGGCCTTCAAATCAAGCCGCTTAGATGGTGTTTTCACATAGTAGAGGTCACCAAACTTGTAAGTTTTTTTTTTAATTCGGTACAATCACTTGAAAAGTGTGTTCAAGTAATGGCTCCCTTTCAAAAATCTACCTTACAGCCTTACTTCCCTTAGCGGCCTCATTCAAGAGCTAGGAAAATGCCATTTCCTGAGGCTTTTTCGCAGAAAATACTATTTCGGAGCATTTTAGGAGGTTTCCTTGTGTTGGAGAGATTTCTTGGTTTACGTGTTTTCTGAGCACTTTCACATGAAAGGGACACTTGGTTTTCGAAGTATTCTTCTTAGGAAAAGACATTTTCTAAGGAAGTTTCGGAGGTGGTTGGGAACCTCTATTCAGCCCAACACAATCTTTGAAAGCACCCACTTGTGCAACACTTGGTAACTCATTGACTAATTGAAATCAAATGATGGAGATCATTTTTCATACTGATCTTCTGCACAATAAAGTTTGAAACCATGCTCTTACCGTTAGACGGTAGGTTTTTTATTCCCCGTATCACAAATCCCCAAAATATGACCTAAAATCACATTGGCGTGATGTGTACCATATGATTTTAGGATTACTTTTTGGGTATCCGAGCTACATGGAATAAAAAACTGACCGTTTGATGGTACACTTATGGTCTCAAGATTCATTATGTGAAAGATCAGGGCAAAAAATGATCTCCATCATCTGATTGAAAACAGTCAATGTGGCGTTTTAAAAAATGGCATTAGCGCTAATAGACGTACTCAAACAAAATTTGATTAGTTTGGGGCAACGACCATAATGTGTGTTTTGTTCGAGAGATTCATTACATTTTGTGTCATGAAAATATTGTCTTAAAATTGTTGGTGGGTTACACAAAAAATAATGGAAATAGATCGGAAATAGCTTCAAGGCACGATTAAGAGGTTGATTCAGGCGAAAATCAGGTCATGCCGGGTCAATGGGACCCAAACCGATATTTTATATGTAAAAAATATGGAAAATAGGTAGGGGTGTTATCGGGTCGATCCTAACCGATTTTTATGCTAAATCGAAACCGAACCGATAACTATCGACTTCTAGTTTCTCAAACCGAAACCGAACTAACAACTATCGGTTTTCGAGTAAGTCCCCATCGGTGTACATATTGAAGACAACATTTCGAGAATCTGACCGCTCAAAGTATTAAACACATTACCGATTTAGAGTATATAAATTTTGACAATTATCCGATCAAATAATCGCTTTGACAAAGGTCATAAATACATGCGGCTATAAGGCATGAAAGTACACAATACACTTTCTTGAAAAAATGTAGAACACAAGAAAATGTCAATTTTCCTAAGAAAATAAATTTTTGAGTAACTCAAAAATAATCACTCAGAAAATGACTTTCCTTAGTAAATAAGTTTCTGAGTATAAACTGAGTTTGTTATTTTCCTCATAAAATGGCTTTTTGGGCAGAAAGTGTCGAACCAGCCCTTAGCTACTTTTTTTCTATCTTGCTCACTTGGGTAGAATACTCACTTATATAGAATTAGGAAAAGGATCGCTTTGAGGCGGAAGTGTTAAATTGTTTGATGAGATTCCGTTATTGGATGCACCCTGTGATATGTAAAAATCAGCCCGCAACCCGACCCTGCAAAAAGGCCGAATTAGGCTGAATATTGGACAACTGGGAGAGCCTAGTTGTTTCTTACGGTAGCTCGGCCTGAATCCACAAGTTCGGGAAAATATTCTGAAAAAAAATGGGAGAGAAAAAATAAAATAAAATTTAAAAGTATAATATTATTTGGAAAATATTAAAAATTACTTTTTAAAAAAGAAATTCAGAAATTATTTACGAAAGTTAAAAAGATACAAGTAATTGAAAAATTCACGAATAACTCAAGACTAATTAGTAGAACCTTAAATTTGTGAATTACTCACAATTTTTTAAACACATTGAATAATTTTCGTGACTATGATCGAGTCTGAGAGCCTATGGCATTCTATTTAACTAAGGAACCCAATCTTTACTATTTTGTATTCCATCTCATACGAATGGACAAAAACACAAAAATAATTAAGGGTATGTTTAGTTTCAAGGGAAATAAAGGGAAATAAGGAGAAACTTATATACGATAAATAAATTGCCAAGATTTCCATTATTTGGATGACAACTAAATGGTCGGAAATTATTTGCATATTTTCCGTTAAAATCCGAGAAAAAATGTCGAGGGGGTCCACAGTTTTCTATCTTCCGAGCCTTCGGACTTCTCATCCGTACGACTCTTCTCATAGTATCACACAATTTTTTCAAGGATAAAAATCATTGACTGATTTAAATAAGACGATGAAGATTAATTTTTTTTTCGATCTTCCTCATGATAGATCTTAAGATCATGATGCCCCTATCAAACGGTCTAATGTTGATTCTATATGACACACATCCCCAAAAATCAAAGGCAAAACCACGTTATGATTTGAGTGATCAATTGACCACCCAAACTCTCTAAAAATTTGTTACTAAGCTTTACGGGTCCTAATTTATATTTGAGGATTCTCATCCATCCAAAATTATCTTGACCACCCAAAATTATCAAAAATCCTCAAACAATTTTTTTTATGGTATTTGTTTTCATAGCAAATATTTCTTCTTTGATTTTGTTTAACTAAATCCCACAATTTTGGCCAATTTTGTAAAGCTATATACTCACATATATAGTGTATATGCTCTAGTATAATTAATTTAAAAATAATAATAATTTATTACACATAACAAGGTTTGAACCTACAGCCTAACCTTTACAAAGTACCAAGTCTACCACTAGAGCAATTCACTAATATATGTAAATAGAAAAAAAAACTTAATACATATATAATTTTTTAGTCATTTGGCTTTTTTTTTTCTTAGAATATATTATTTTCCTACATTTTCCCGCATATGTATACAAACACAGGATTTGATTATTCCTCAATTTTTCCCGCTAGCAATGTAGTTATCCAAACAACGGAAAACAAAGGGAAACAAAGGAATACTATGGTTTCCTACAACTTAGGTATCCATGAGAAAATATAGGAATATTATTTTACTTTTCTACGTTTCTCGTGTTTTTATCCAAACAGGCCCTATGAAAGGCTTTGTTTGCCACCCACAGTCAGTACCATTAAATTCACCGACCCTAAAATTAGGGTGCACATGGTGATACCCTTGAATGCTTTAAATCAGATTGTCAAGATCATTTTTTGCCCCAATCTCTCACACAGTGGATCTTGACACAATGGGTGTAACATCAAATGGGTAGTTTTTTATTTCACCCGTCACACATCTCAAAAGAGTGACTTTAAGTTTAAAGGTTTTGAGCATGAGCGTCACATGATGTGGTCACTCTTTGGAATATCAGCCATATGAAATAAAAAAACTAAGTGTTTAATGATACACCCTTAATCTCAAGTTCCATTGTGTGAAAAATTGGGATAAAAAATAATCTCCATCGTCGGATTGAAAGCAGTCACGGGTGCCCTCAAAGATTCAGTGGGTGAATTTAAGCCACAAATCCTTCAAACCAAGTCATAGATGACCTGAAGTTTTCTTGATTGCAATTAAAATAATCCTAAATTTATTGTATTTGCAACTCCAAATCTTTCAGACACAACTCACACATGGATGGTATCTGAAGTTGGGCTTTTGCACATAAAACAAACCCCCACAAGAAATAGCATCAAACGTGGACCACAGATTGGACATTTGGTCTAGCAAGACCGATAAGGAGGCAGCAGAATTGATATGAACCGTTCTTTTTTCAATTCAAATTTAAGGGGAGCCCCGTTTGAAACGGATAAGGCTCCTTTTCCTAGAACCATATCATGCTATCTGCATTCACACTCATTTCAAAGAACTCAACTCAACTATGCCTAATTGCAAACAGAAAAGATTCGGCTTTTTCCTCCACCATCACAAAGAGAACAAAGCTTAGCTAAGGCTCCCCCAGGTTTTTAATGTGTTTCTGCTGGAACCGCTATATCATTTATTGGTCAAGGTTTTAATTGGGCAATGGTCAGGTCCAACCGATTTCCTGTTCAATAAGTTCTACAGCCATTGGATAGAAGAGAATCTTGATTGCATATCATCCTACAACAATGAAAAGCGTGAAAGTCAAGATTCTCTTCTATTCAACACCTGCAAATCTGGTTGAATACGAAGTCAGGTTCAACCAGTTAGACTTGGACCTGACCATTGCCCGGTTTTAAATATGGACTGATTCGGAATGTATAGGGAGTCATATATATATATATATATATATATATATATATATATATATATATATATATATATAGCATATGGACCGAGTTCAATGCATGACTTTTATGAGCTGCCTACAAATTACTGAAAGCCAGAGTGCCAAATCAAATCAATGAAACTTCATGGATTATCAAATAACCAGGCAGCAATAACTATTCAACTAATCATGACAAGAATAGTGAAGATTTTCTATGGACTGAATGACAAATTCTTAAATTGATGAGTTAAAAGGTGAAAATAGATGAAATTATCCACACAAAAAAAAAACAATATTTTTTTCTTTTTTTGAAGGGTCAATGGATCCACCGACATTTAAAACCAAAATGGTGTTTAAATGATCTTACACAGTTAAATTTGACTTTTTCCTTACACCACTGAAGTGTGTTTTATGATAATGCCATGTGATGCACAGTTGTGATCAATATAAATTGTCCAAGTGGCAAAACATCATTGGAACATGTTTTGGCCAAAGAAATCATGCACATAAGTGGATTTAAACCATAAAATTGGTAAACTTTAACACTAGCCATTAAAACTAAGAACAACGGTTAGTATTAGACTGCACAGATTGGATGGTTCAAATCTCCGAAAAAATATGACTTTTTGCGCCCATTTCCCTTCAATTTATGATTTATCTCTTTACCGGTGTGGACTACCCATACCTTAAACCATTAATGGTGTAAGATCATGTAAACACCATTGTGGTGTTTGAAAAACGGTCAGGAGAGTTGGCTCAAAAAAAATTGTACTTAGTTCATCCAGATCAGACACATGAAAAAAAAATTTAGTTTAAAAAACAAATAAATAAGAGGCCAACAACACTCACAAATATAAGCGACCATGGAAAAGTAAGATCCTCAATATATATATATATATATATATATATATATATATATATATATATACAGACACCCTTCATTTTTTTTTCCGAATTACAGAACCAGAAGTACAGCGTGATAAAGACAAGGAATAAACACTAAAACTATGTAATCACTACTAACCTGAGAGAACCAGAAACTCCAGTGTGATGAAGACAGGGAATAGCACAAAAATTACGTAATTACTACTGACCTGATAGGGCAATCCCACTACATTGTACATACAAAAAGAAGACCCACTCGCCTGTGCCACTATTGCTCGGCCCTGTACTGAATAGATCAATCCCAAAATCCCAATCAGTACAGAGTTATCTTTGCGAAGAAATATACATCAGAGACCACCATTAAGATGCAAGCTCCTCTGTTTTTTCATCGATCAAGATAGTTATATGAATACAACATTTTTGTTTGATTGAAGATAACGGCCCTGATCACAATATCTTCTATATGACGGAGCTCGCCAACGACAACTCGTACAACTCGCTCAGCATCCACTCTTCTCCAGTTTGCCCACCAAGAACTATAGCTCTTGTTCCACTGACAACACACGTGCTGTGCCCCCATGCAAACCCTGGCGGTCGACCTGGTACATTTAGTATCCTCCAAGTCGGCTTCTCCTCAGTTGGATCCAAGACATAAAGCTGGGAAGCTGAATGAAGACCGGCCACAGAACCACCAAATATCAGAATTCTACCACCAGGAAGGGTCACGGCCACGTGATCAAGCCGGGGCGGCGGTGCTATTCCAGATGGATTTCCCGCACCAGGCATTCCACTCCCGGTAATGCATCTCCAACAGGGTTCATCCTCACTTAGATCCATCGTGAACACATCACTCGATCGCAGCCGAAGGGGACCACTTTTAGCAAGACCTCCAAACATCAATATTTTTCGCCCACCATAGAGAGAAAGTGTGTGGCCCAATCTAGAAGGAGGGGTCCACGCTGCTGGTATTTCCCTCCAAACAGGTTTATCCATTGTGACATCCAACAAGAAGGTGTCACTGAGAAGTACCCCAGAATCCGCACACCCTCCGGAAACTACCAACTTCGTGCCGTCAAGAGTGCAAGAGCTGTGCCATGATCTGGGGAGCGGTGGGGCCAATCCCGAGATCTCACGCCATGTGGGGTGCTTTGCGTCCAAATCCAATATGAAAACGTCATTGAGTAAGCCTTGCCTTCCACAGCCTCCGAAGACGACCAACCAAGACCCATTTAAGCAAGATAGCGTGTGACCCCATCGACCTGGCGGTGGAGAGCTGACTTTGACGTGTCGCCACTCTGGACTACTTGCATTAAGATCTAATACAAATGTATCGTTCATTGGTTGCATGTTTACACCTTCACCGCCGAAGAGAACCACCCGATTTCCTACTGCACAAGCACTGAAATTGCAACGAGAAGGCTCCACAGCACCTCCCACAGTTACCTTCCTCCATGCCGCAGCCTCAAGAGTGGTTAACTCTCTTGCTAGCCGGCCCCACCCCAGACGCTTTGCAGCAGGGACAGTCTCTAATGCACGGGTTGTTTCACTGCCCCACGCATTTTGACAAACCATTTTCCAGAGATCCTCATTCTTTGCTAACTGATAAAGGCGTTTACACACAGATCCAATGGATGCAATATCTCTTGGTGTCAGCCTTGAAAGAATCTTCTGAGACAAAACCTCATCGCTCAGTTGCAACATGCCGCAAATTTCACGACAAATGTTTCCATGCCCAATGGAAACGGGAGGATAGAAGGAATGATCAGATAGGAACCGATCAGATGATCTCTCGGATTCCTTTGACAAAGACCTAGGCAATGGACCCAAATCAATGTTTACCTCTGTAAAGAACTGAACACCAATAACATGTGTTATCATATCATCATCCCCGTATATAGGTATCAGGCGCAGTCGGTTCATCAATGGGGATCCATCTTTCCTGAAATTCAGTAAATCACCTTGGAACTCAACACCGTCGTCAAGGCATCTTCGTATTTCTGAAACTACTGTGGAGTCTACCAATGGATGCCTCCTTTGAGCAAATGGCCCTCTGCATTGCAGGAACCGGCTGAAAAAGGATCCCACAACCTCAGTAAGAGTTAACTTTATATATAATTTCTTTTAAGTACAAGTCAAAACTGATATTATTTATTCACAGTTTCTAAGGGGATTAAAGTGTTTCTCGTTGTCTACCTAAACTGTGAAGAAATTGATCAGAAAAATAAAGTAATAACTTTTGATCAGTAATATTCAGTTATATATCAGAATTAGACATTTTGAGATATCAACAGAGTAAGAAAATATAAAACTGTAGAGAAAAGACGCCCATTCTTCACCAAAGATTATGAAACTGTATTCAAACATACGGGAAGAGAGATAACCACTTGCAACAAAACAGCACAAAAGCATCCTAGACATCAAAACACGGTCGAATGCAGACCAAGTAAAACAGAGTCTGAAACGTCAGAAAAAATAAGAAACAATGGGGATGATCACATGGTTCAAAAGAGAATGCATGGCATTGGATAATTCTATTTAACAATCTCAAAAAGACTTGCAATCAATAAAGCCATATACTTATTGGTTTAGGAAAACCTTCAATCAAATAGCAATCATTCAACACGTGGTGTTACTTGGACTAAATTTTATTTGCTCTTGAAAGCCAGGAAGAGCTCCTAGAATTTTGCAAACTTTATGAAATCTTTGACATTAAGGACCTTATTTTACAATATGCAGCATATTTCAAAATAGCTGGTATTAGATAGCTGACCCGTGCACCAAGGGCAGTGCATGGGTCAATTGACATCCATCAAACTGGTCAAACCTTGAGATATGCACAAATATTTATCAGCACCCAAATCGGTGAATACTGTTTTATACTGGTTTAGTGCTCAACTATGTCAGTGCAACTCGTGAGGTTGGTGGAGGGAGATTGACCAATGCACTGCCTTTGATGCATGGGTTGGGCACCTAATACTGACTCATTTTCTAATACCAATCTTGGACAACAATCTCCATGAACATGTGCTAGTCTATTCATCAAAAAGTACAAGTGTCTTTATCTGCAAACTGAATGTGGATGTGCTTCTATAGATTTAACCCCATATTAAACATGTTTCCTACTTCTCTCATTGCAAGAAAGAAATCAGCTGCTCTCTCTCTCCTCGAGAAGACTGCAACTGTTTAGGAGTTTTTTTTTCTTTGTGATGAGTAGGGTTGCTCTTCCTGTAGTCAGTATAGATCTCTCTCTCCCAGACAGGAGGATAGACCTCTAAATTGTGCTCATGGGAGCCAAAAATCTGCAAATATTGAAGTGCATGAGAGACAAAAGAGCACGAACTATGGTCCCCGCCTAAACAAATTCATCTTGTTGACTCAGTAGCTACATCCTCCATTATTTGGACGCTCATGACATTGAACTACTCATTGCTCAAAGGAACGCTGAAGGTTGTCTTGTTTATCCTATTAACCATTTTGTTACCTACCCAGCTTATCCACTTTTCTTCTATTTCTACACCCTATACATTAAATGAAAATATAATTCTCAGCTTTTTAGTTGCATAGATTGTGGTCTGATTTTTCTTCCAATTTTACCCCTCAAAAGTTTTTTAAATGACAACATGGCAATAGTAGGTGTATGATTAATCCAAATTTCTTCCTTCTCAACTTGAGTTTCACATGCCTAAACTATGACTTTTGAATCAGATGATGGAGATCATTTTTCATCCTAATTTTTTTCATAACAGATTTTGAGATCGAGTTATTACCATCGGACCGCCAGATTTTGAATCCACAAGAAACACATGCTGAAAAGTGATCGGAGAACCACTCATCATGTATGCCATGATCATATTATTTTTTGGGATGTTTTCCACATAGAATTAAAATCTGAGGCCGTTGATGGTAGGCATATAATCTCAAGATTTACAGTGTCAAAATTTTGGACAAAAACTCTCTCCATCGTCTGATTCAAAGCAGCCAATGGGTTAAAGTATGTGAAACTCAAGTTGAAAAGAAAGAATCTTTGGTTGTATATAAAGGTACCCTAAGGGAATGTAATTACCGCATTGCTGATGACGATGCATTTAAGACCAGGAATAGCCATATCCAAATTAGTAGAGGATTCATTGGTTGCAAATAAAGGTACCCGTATAGGATATAGGAAAATTATAAACATAGGATAAATTTGTTGAGGACTAAATGCAGGTGGCAGACGTGGTGAGACGTGACTGGCTGCACTGATCTGCATAAATTGAGCCCACCGAACTTGCAGCCAATTGCGTCGCACCACATCAGCTGCCTGCGCTTTGTCTGCATAAAATCTGTCCTCCATATAACACTGTCCTAGGATATATATTGACCCATCTAGTTGAAAACGATGGAGAGCGTTTTTCGCCCTAATCTTGCACGGGATAAATCATGAGATTATGGTTGTATCATTAGAAGGTCATTTTTTATTCCATGTGACACATCCTAAAAAGTGATTTGAAAGTCACGTTTTGGCGTGATGTGTGTCACGTGGTTTTTGGAATAATTTTGTAGGATCAACATCACATGTAGTAAAAATGGATCGTCTTATGGTACACCCGTGATATCAAAATCATTTGTGTCCAAGATTGGAACGAAAATGATTTCTCAAATCGGCCAATGGTTTTAAGTGTAGGTGCCCTCCAAGATTTGGTAGACGCAAATAAAGGTACCCCTTATGACAACCATTGAAAGAAGACAGAATAGTCCTATGTTGTCAATCAGATATTGATAACAAACGCAGGATTTTTCCTTCATAACCTCAGTTTTATCTGCTTGAACTGTTGACTGCTTTGAATAAGATGATGAGATCATTTTTCTCCCCAATCCTCCACAGAATTGATCCTGAGATCATGACCCTACCATCGGACAGTCAGATTTTTATTCCAGATAACACATATCCAAAAAAGTTAACATAATCATGAGAGTATATAAATATGGTTCTTAGACCACTTTCCGAGATACGTGTAACATGGAATCAAAATTTTATGGGCTAACTCGTGCATCGCACGTGCACTGCCACTAGTATTCTATAAAAGAAACAACCAATCTAAGACACTGACTCACCTAAGGTTTCAGAATTTATTGCAGCTGGGCAATGGATTCTGCCTTTCTTAACATAAAATTCCCTAATTGAAGCACGGAAGCGAATCCAAACCAATTTTATGGTTAGATACACCTCTCAGGATATCACGTTGAAATATGCTTAGAATGAGGATCAAGAATGAATTGAAAGGCATAATTTGGTATCTCATGCATACCAAATTCCAAATTATGCAGTTTGTATGCAGAAAGTTATGAAAACAAGCTATTAAAGTTTGATGTCCTCCAAAAAGTGGCCCTCAAATTTTATCAAGACAGACACAGGCAATAAGGGAAGAGAGAGAAAATGAGAGGATGCAACACAGCCCTAATGTGGCAGGCTAAAACAAAAGAATTAGAGAAGGTTTAGGGATTGTGTAAGATTTAGAGTGAGAGAGAGATGGCTTAGTTAGACATTGTGTCTTACTACCCTTTATACTAAGTATAACAAAGCTACACACAAACCCAAATATACAGCAGCTAAATGAGGAGCACGAGCAGTGCGCATAAATTGTGTGACAAGGCTAAGTGCGAAAGTAATGTCTAGTCGTATATAGATAAGATAGATCAACTGACCCATAAGGTGTTGACACTCATGGGGGTCAGATAATAACTCCCCTACTCTCATTAGAATCGATAGCTGAGGAAGCAGGCTTGCAACAAAGCATACCCGTATCACTCAGGAGGTCTAGCATATTTTCTTTGAGAATGAAAGATCCCCTTCAATGATCTAGCTACCTCCAAACCCAAAAAATACTCGAGGTTGCTCGGGTCCTTCCTTTCAAAAATGCGACCGAGCTTGTCCTTCACATGAGATAAGAAGGAATAATCATCTCTTGTAGTCACTATATCATCAACATACACCAGCAATATGGTACAACCAGCAGGACCAGAATGATAAAAGACAGTATGCTCTACGTGGCATCTCTGAAATCTCATACCAATAATCACTCTACTGAAATAATAAAACCAAGCATCAGGCGACTGCTTTAAACCATATAGACTTATTAAGCCCACAAACTTTCCCAAGCTCACTCTGAAGCAGGAAGCTAGGTGGGGTATCTATGTAAATCCCCTTGGTGAGTTCACAATTCAGAAAGGGCATTTTTCACATCTAATTGATAAAGGGGGAAATTCTGATTGGCAACAATGGGGATGAGAACATGCACCAAGGTCAACTTAGCCACAAGGGTAAAAGTTACATCATAATCAATCCCATAATTCTGAGTATATCTCTCGCAATGAGATGTGGCTTATATCAAGCAACGCTGTCATCCGGATTATGTTTAACAGCAAAAACTCATTTACATCCCACTGTCTTTTTTTCAGGAGGAAGGGGGACCATTTCCCAAGTGTGATTACTCTCAAGGGCATGCATCTCATCCACCATAGAGGTCATTTATGCAGGATGGGGAAGAGCAGTATGGTTGGTACGAGAGATAGTAAGAGTATCAACCTCAGAGAGAAAATCCCTGTAAGGAGACACAGCTTGGCAACACACATACTTAGCAGGAGGAAATGGTGTAACACATGAATGGATCCCCTTGCAAAGAGCAATAGGCAAATCAAGATCAAAAGTAACAGCTGGTGTGGGAACTGGAGCAGGAGCAGGAGCAAGAGCAGGGGAAACACCTCAACAGAAAGAGTGGAAGGATGTAAGGGGTTGAACTCTTAGCTGGATCTCCTTGCATAGAGGGTTGAGGATAAGGCCTGATGGAAGATGTCCCATGCTTGCATCTACGAATATGTGTGAAATTGATTCTAATGTTGTAAAGGAGGCCGAATAGGTAGAGTACCATTAGGCTGCAATAATGGAGGATGAATAACAGTAGTAAAAGGAGATGAAGGAGTACTACCAATGGGCTGAGGGGTAGGAATGACAGGTGCAGGCCTGAGAGTAGAATCAGATCGATAAGGAGAAAATACGACACATGCTCAAAAAAGGTCACATCCATCGAAGTAAAGAAAAGATATGCTTTTGAATCGTGACAACGATATCCCTTTGAACACTCGAGCAACCAACAAAAATACATCTCATTACGCGATCACCAAACTTATGTTGATTATAACGAAGTTCCTGCCAAAGCAAGTGCACCCAAACATTCTAGGTTGAATAGAAACATGGGATCATTAGGACGTAAGACTGACCGTCAAGAACTCTTGAAGGAGAAAGTTACGCAGGACAACGACCCTAAAATGAATATGAGATGATAATTGCCGAAATTAAACTAAGTGAGCAATTGCTCACAAATTAAAGTGATACCTTAGGGTTTCAGGGATATCTGTTTAAGTGACCATGCTTGGTTCAGCTAGGGTTCAATCCAGCGCGCGAGATCCGTTTAGATTTGCAGAAGGTGATATCCTAGAAATAGAACTCTAGCATCCTCTAGGTTAAGGCACTCGCTCATTGATCGATGTGGATTCTCGTAGCTTCTCGCTAAAGATTTGAAAGGAATGAATTGACACAATTTGAACGATCTCGAGCCCAACAACGGTCGTGGATCGATGGGTATCGAAGAGAATCAATCCACAATGATGGACATCAAGATAGCTCAAAATTTAGGATTTCGGGGTTTTAGACAATCAAATAGATGGAAATAAAAGCAAGAAAATAGGAAAAAAAAAGTAAGGAAAAGATCAAGAACTTAAATGGGCATCTCACCCTTGGCCTCTCACCAAACTAACATGGAGAAAGAAGAATCACTCTTCACAAGCTCATCTCAAGCTCAATGCAAGGCATTTTCATCCATTCATATGCAATGCCAAATTTGGCTTAAATAAGGACCCTATATAGTGTATACTTAGGAAACCCAACCCAAAAATAGATAAATACTAAAACACCCAAAATAGAAAATTACATAGAAGACAAAAGGGCAAACAAAGGCATAAAAGGACGAAAAAAATATGGGCTAAGAGGGCCATTCGGAGGGAACCTTTGAGAACTCACCTGGGCGAGATTGGGACTCGCCTAGGCGAGAACTTAAGCATCTCGCTTGGGTGAGTTACATTCTCGCCCGGGCGAGAACACTTAGGTTCTCGCTTGGGCGAGCTCCCAACTCCTTTTTGTTTCTCTTCTTGTCGCTCGAGCGACTTGGCCTTCTTCTATCTTTTGATTTTGGTCGCTTAGGCGATTCTATTCTCGCATGGGCGAGTAGAGTTGAATTTTGACTTCCGTCTAGTTATTTTCTATGGCTCTCTAAGTTCTTAGGCTTTTCACCAGTTAATGTTGTGTGTCTTCTATGTTTCTTCTTCCGCCAATAAACTCGATGTGGCCTGAACCCGGTGTCCATAATGTCGGTGTCCCCGTCAATTCCCAGAGACCAAAAAGGCTTCATCACCGATGAAGCATGCTCGTGATAATGGTCAATCACTAGGTGTGACATCCGACTCATAGATTTCTTCCTCAACATCTCCTTCCTCTTCAATCTCTCCTTCAACCAAGAGATTTCTTTGGGAGTCTCTCGTGAGGCATTGGGCGACATTGTGGCCGAGCCAATGACATTTGTAACACTTGGTTTGAGAGTCACCCTTTAAGGATTCTCCAACCACACCTTTCCCTTTATCAAGCCTCACAATCGTAAGAGTGGGTTGTGTAGGCTTGGGTTTCCGGCACTAAACCTCACATCTTCGGCTCTATGGCTTTTGGTGTTTGGCTCAAATTGTCTCCCCACCGTCATTTTCAAGTAGCGTTCAAGGTCTTGCACAACGGTGTAACACTACTCAAGAGTATCAACGGGGTGAGAGATAAACTCCTTTTGTATGTCAAGGCACAATCCGGTGCGGAACCTGGAGAGAGTGACTTGAGGATCCTCTGATATACCTTGGCGTAAATTTTGCCATTGATCAAGAAGTCAATGGTAATATGATAAAGGAAAGTACTTCTCCATAAGTCACTCCTTCATGTTCTCCCAATTGGTAATGAAAGCACGACCAGCATTCGCCCTCATGCGCGCGACGTTGGTCCAAAAGAGTCTAGCTTGACTGATGGGCTTCATCTTAGCGAGTCTAAGACATCGCTCATCACTCATGTTATACAACTCAAAATGGTGATCTATATCGGAGATCCAATCGAGGAAGACTTTAGGGTTCATTCTTCCATCGAAAGTTAGAAGCTCAGCTCTAACATTTTTCAAAAGTTTCTCCACAATGAACTACTTCTCTACGGTTCTGATACCGATCATGATTTCAACCATTGCGCTCAAAGCACAGACCATCACGCTCACTGCGTCAGCCATGTAGTCGTTCATTGGAGGCACCAAAGGTTGTTTGATTTTGATCCAAAACATTCTTCACAATCAGTGTGGCTTGGATGCTCTAAAGAGCATCGATGACCTCCACACGTCGGTCAACACTCACTGGGTCGGTCATGGTGCTCATCAACTCCTTCCAACCGATCTAATCGGCCGTGTAGTCGTTCATTGGAGGCACCTAATGTTGTTTGATTTTGATCCAAAACATTCATCCTCTCATTCATCGCGATCAGCATGGCTTGGATGCTCTTAAGAGCATCGGCGACCTCTATCGTGTCCATGATGATCACAATACACTAACACGGGTTCTAGAATGAACAAAACAACTATGACTCACACAACAAAGCAAAGTAAACAAGCAAACATATGAACACACAAAATGCTCTAACCTAACACCTAAAGCTCTGATACCAAAACTGACGTGAAACAACGACTCTAAACTGAATATGAGATGATAATTGTCGAAATTAAACTAATTATGTGAGGAAATTGATCACAAATTAAAGTGATACCTTAGGCTTTCATGGATTTTCGCTTAAGTAACCATGCTTGGTTCGGCTCATGCGAGATCCATTTATATTTGCGAAAGGTGAGATCCTAGAGATAGAACTCTAACATCCTCTAGGTTGGGACCCGGTGTCCATAATATCGGTGTCCGAGTTCGGCGTCCATAATGTCGGTGTCAAGAGTCCATAATTAGGTTTTCAATTAGGTTTTGAAGTAACGCTGCTAATCTGTCAAGTCTACCGGCGGTGTCCAAATTTCTTCTTCCACCGGTAAACTCAATGTGACCCGAACCCGGTGCCTATAATGTCGGTGTCCCCATCAGAGAGGTTAATAAAAAAATAAGTAGTGAGAAGGGCCATGGCCTGATTGATCTTAGGCACATGCATAGTTGCATACCCCTTAACAAAGATTGAGTAACTCCAATAAGATGTCTATGTTTACGCTCAACAGCTCCATTTTGTTGAAGAGTATACAGATGACAATTGATGCACAATCCCACGATCTTTAAGATATCGAGTAAAAGAACAACAAGTGTACTCTCCTCCATTATCAGAACAAAAAGTTTTAATAGAGGCACCATATTAGGTCTGAAGCATAAAATGAAATTCCAGAAATTTAGAGAAGAGTGCCTTTGTTTGCACCTACTGAATCTTTGAGGACACCTATGCCAAAAACCATTGACCACTTTGAATCGGAAGATGGAGATTGTTTTTCGCCCCAATCTTTCACACAATCGATCTTGACATCATAGGCGCACAGTTGGCTTTAATTCGGTGTTGAGCACCACAGTGTTGTAGTAAGTTGTTGCTTGTTTTGGGGCTGTGTAGCCTGCCAAATGTGGTGTTTTAACCGAAGTATTGCAGTATCGAGTTACAATTGAGTTGTATTTACCATGGAAGAGTCCAAGGTTTATGTAAGTGGAAGTGGAGATATTAATCTCCAACAATTGATTACTACAGTCAACTTCGACATGTCATGATTAGATGGGGGGGGGGAGGGAATGGTTATATGTGATTGGTTCTGTGAAGCAGCATGAAGAGATGGATTTGTCATCTGTTGAGTGGACATCAAGAACATAATAGTGTTGTCATGTTCTCTTCGTTCACTGCAGCCATACGTCAGCAAAACTTGTATGTTCTTAAATTCGGAAAAGGAAGTATGGGATGCAGTGGCCGAATCCTTTTCCCATCAACAGGATTTCATTGAAGTGTTTGAACTGAGATTATATTGCCTTCTTTCGTCAAGGAGACCAGCCTCTTATTGTATATGACTATGAGTTGTGTGGGTTGTGTGAAGAACTACACCATTATCAGCCGATTTGTTGTAGTGAACAGCAAGTTCAAGTTGAACAAAGGATCTTTGATTTTCTACCAGGGGTGACCTCTGAGTAGGAATCCATTTGTGCTAGTGTCCTTAGAGGAGAGACACTTCTACCTCTTGGCACTGTTCTTTCCTTACATCAAAGAAAGGAGGGACGTTATAAGCTTATGGACTATTGAGCAGTGTTCCTGAGAGGTCTGCTCTAGCCTCTGATTATTCATATCACCTCGGTGGCAGTCGGTCTGGTGGTAGAGGACGTGGTTGTGGTGGTGTAACCTAAGAAGAAAAGGGAAAATTGAAGTGCACTCACTGTGGAAGAACAAAACATACAAAGTAAACACGTTGGCACCTAGTAGGTTCACCTAAGTTTCAGGGCAATCAGGCTTATTCTTCGGTGACCCATGATGGATCGCTACTTAAACCTACAAGAATACATGCTTCTACTCCCAGTGTATCCACTCGTAAGGCTGACTCAATCACCCTTCTAAGGAGTATGAACAATTGATATGGCTCCTTCCTAGCATGGTGCATCCTCCTCCCGATCTCACAATACAAATTCTGGTACCGTTGGATCTGCACATGCTTCTGCATCCTCTTAGTCTCCTTAGATCACTGAGTCAGTGGCAACTGATCACATGTCCGGTATCTCTACCTATTTTCATGTGCCACCAGGTACCTCATCTGCCTATCATGCAACCATGTCCTCTACATCTTCTCCTACCTGGGTCACTGACTCAGGTGCCTCCGATCATATGACGGGTGAGTCATGGTTATTTTCTTCTATTATCCCCCTCACGTCGCATGGGCAGGTACGTTTAATTGATAGTTCATTCACTCCTGCTTCTAGTCAGGGGAGCGTTCATCTATTAGTTGATCTTACTCTCACTAATCTTTAGCAAGTGCCTAATTTAAATACCAGTTTATTGTTCGTCAGTTGCCTCGCTAAGTCATTTCATTGTTATGTTATATTTTTTCCTAATCAGTGTGTGCTCCAGGACCTGCCTACGAGGCCGATTTCTGGCCTAAGGTCTGAGAGAGCGAACTGTACTACTTTGACACGGACAAGCCGAAGGCAGCTTCCACTCCTTAGACTATTATGTCCTCTTCTAGTAGTTTTAGCTTAAACAAACATTTGTTAGATCATTGACATGCACGTCTTTATCATGACAATTTGCAGAGTTTGTGTTTATTATTTCCAACATTTAAAAAGATGTCAACGATTTTTAATTTCAATGTCAAACTTGTGAGTTGTGCAAACATACTAGATCTCCCTATTCATCTCATATGACTCGCATTGATACTTTGCTTGAACATATTCATAGTGATGTGTGGGGAGTTGCACCTTTGTTTTCTTTTATTGGTTTTAGATATTATGTCACCTTCATTGATGACCATTCAAGATGCACCTGGGTATACCTACTTAAGTCTAAAGATGAAGTACACACCACCTATATTAATTTCTCTATTATGGATCAAATAGAGTTTAGTCAAACTATTAAGGTTCTTAGGCCTGACAATGGTGGTGAATACTCATCCTTAGCATTTCAGTCATATCTACAGTAGGTTGGAACATTGCATCAGCATGCATGCCCTTATACTACATAATAAAATGGTGTTACAGATCGTAAGAATAGGCATCTCATATTCTCATGGAAGTGACTCGTTCTCTTCTTCTTGGAATGCATGTTCCACAGTCTTACTAGTCTATGGCCTTTTCTCACTGCCACTTATCTTATTAATTGTACACACACACGTGTCTTGAATGGTAAAACCCCATTTCTTTGGTATTGAACCACGTGTGTTTGGATGTACTTGCTTTATTCAAGATCTTCGAACCTAAAAGCCCAAGTTAGACAAGAAATCTATAAGATGTACTCTTTTTGGGTATTTTGGAGCATCCAAAGGTTATATGTGATATGATCCTAAGTCTCGGAGATTGTTTACCTCTATGGATGTGTCCTTTTTCGAGGATACACCATACATCTCTAAACAGTTCTATGTTTTCAAGTCTCCAGTGGTGTCTTCTATTGTACTTCCTCTGTTTTGTTCCCCATACTCCTACAGGATATACTACTTCTCATGGACGCTTGCCTATATGGTTGACCTATCAGCATTGAAGCCAATCTATGCCACCTCACCATGCTTCAATGTTGGCAACCCACACAGAGTCGGTAACTTCAGGTATACCTGCACCCTCTACCTCTTTGGATTCTCCTATCATCATTCCATCTTCTACTATCAATGATCTTGCTATTCCTATTGCTTTTCGCAAGGGAAAAGGAGTTGCGTCACATGTTATCCTATCTCTCAATGTGTTTTATATCAAGGTATCTCTCACTCTTATCGAGGTACCCTTGAGAGCTTCAATCATGTATAGTCCCCGTGTTGTTGGCGAAACTCTGAAACATCCCTCGTGGTCCGCTACTACAGCCGAGGAAATATTACATTTGATAATAATAAGACTTGGGAACTTGTTGACCTTCCTCCAAATAACATGTTGTGGGGTTACAAATAGGTATTTGCTCTTAAATATTGAGAAGATGGCACAGTTGAAAGATACACAGTTCGCCTTGTTTAGATTAGGCTTCACTGCTACTTTCACTCTTGTGGCAAAGCACACTTCTGTCTGCATCCTCATATCTCTGGCTGCTCATTACCATTGGCCTTTGTACCAATTGGATGTGAAGAATGTCTTTCTTCATGGCGAATTAGATGAGGAGGTTTACATGGCTCCTCCACCTGGTCATCAGCTTTACGGGGAGTTTTTTAAGAAATTTTGTCGGCTTCTGAAGTTTATTTATTGGTTAAAGAAATCTCCCAAGGAATGGTTTCAAAGATTCAATGGTGGTGTGCTTGCTATGAGTTTTGTGAGATGTTATTCGAATCATACATGTTTTATACATACTAGAGAGAGGGTATGCCACGCATCATATAATTGTACATATTGATGACATCATCATTACTAGAGACGATACTAATTTCATAGATCGTGTTAAGTCTGAGCTAGGTTGTGCATTTGATGTTAAGGACTTGGGTCACCTCAAGTTCATGGTAGTGAAATCATTCGCTCACATCGTGGTATAATTTTTATCCCAGGGAGATATGACCTTGATTTAATACAAACTACTGGCAAGCTTGCTAAGTCTCCGATGGACCCTAAACATCAATTGAGAGTCTCTATATGATCCTTTTGAGTACCAGAAACTTGTTGGTCATCTCATTTATCTCACAAATACTCGTCCAAAACTCACATTTGTCGTGTCCCTGGTTGCCCAATTTATGCATGCCCAACATATTCCTCATCTCGTTTGTTTGTTCACTGTATCGTAAGATACATCAATCAAGGCTTCTCCTAGATGTGATTTGTTTTACATTGATGTTGGACACTATTCTCTCAGTTGTTATAATGAGGTTGATTATGCAGGGAGGCCTATTGATCACCGCTCCACGTATGGTTATTATGCTTTTCTTGGAGAGAATATTGTAGTTTGGAAAAGTAAGAAGCAAGATGTTATATCCAAATCAAGTGTTGAATCTAAGTACAAGACAATGGCACATGGAATTTGTGAACTCTTAAGGTTGTGTTCTCTCCTTACTAAGTTTGGATCTCCTCCATCCATTCCTATGTCATTGCATTGTAATAATCAAGTTATTATCACTATTGTCAGTGCATCAGTTCTATATAAAAGGACCAAACACATTAAGGTCGATATCCACTTCAGCATTTCTACGCCGTTCTGCGAACTATGTTTATTCTCTCTCTCTCTCTCTCTCTCTCTCTCTCTCAGTAAAATGTTTTATGAGAGCTTTATTGGTGATATTATAGTGCCCTGATAAGCGTGAATCACCAATTCCTTCACAAGATTTCGGAACTGATCCATTATATCATGTAACTAGTTTGTTGGGAAGTTGGAACCCATAGATGACCACTTTGTATCACTTTACAAAGTGGTGGAAACAAATATTGGTTTAACATATATTGATGCATTCATTTTGCCTTATTTCTAAATTTTCTTCATTTTAACATCTATTAACATCTAGAGAATAACATCTATTAACACCAGAAGAAAAACCTGGCTACGCCCCAGACATAATCGTTTTATGAACGAACCGCCCGATCCACCCAGTTTTTTTTAATATTAGTAATCTTTTAAGAAGTATCCTACCAAGATAACATTTCGAGAGCGGTCTATGGGGTGGTTAGTGGTTAGTTCAATTAGGCTTTGAAGCAACGCTGCTAATCTGCTGTTTTCAAATCGCCATCAAATGAATAGAATTCCCCCAATAAATTGAAAAACAAAATAGTACCCAAAAAACATACGAAGAGATCTGAAACCAAAACAAATATAAATGACAACAAAATCTCCAAACTTCGATCTAACAAAATAAAACGCTAAATCTAACAGAAACCACAAACTCACCAATTCCGACCGATGATTTCTTCAGCCCGGTACCCCGTAACCATCTCGAACCCAGCGTTTACGTAAATGATCGGCTGGTCGGGTTCCACGGCATCGGTGACGACGAAGCCACAAGGCGCAGACTGAAGAAAGCTCCCTATGGTTTTCGAAAGCGGGCCTTCGTCGTTCAACAGAAACCCTTCCTCGTCGCCACTTGTCTCCGAATCGCTGTCGCACTGCATGGTTGAAGAGAAATGAAGGAAGATGGGTTTTCTGATTTTTTTGTAGAGAGAATAAGAAGAGAGAGTTTGGTTTTAAAGAGTATAGAATGAGTGGCTGGAAAAGGGTTTGGAGTTTACCCACAAACCGACCGAAGTCGAGAAGAAGGCGTGGCACTGGTGTGTGGTACTGGGAGTTTCGGAGATAGCCGCGAGAAATTCGGATCCTTTGTCTTAAAAAAGGGAAATTTGCATTTTTGGCCCTAATTGTTTAGAGATTTGCAGAAACGGCCCTATAATTTTAAATTATGCAAAATAGACAAACTCCAAGCCAAGCCGTTTCCACGTCAACATCAACCTCTCTGTTCGAAAATTAGCTACTTAAGACGTTTTTTTCCTCCTGCTTTTCAATTTATATTTTTATTTTTCTTTAATTTTTTTGCCTAAAGTAATTTCGATTAAATCAAACGGTAATAGCCCTCTAAACGACAACCGAGTACTGATAATATAAAATCTTTCATAACAAAGCGTTAAATACAAGATAATAAAATAAGGCGACATAATATGATAGCAACCGCTTTCATATGATTGCGTCACATGATAGTGGTCGTTATTGTATGATAGCGACCGCTATCATACAACAGCGGGCTGTCACAAACTTAGCGTCGCGCCTTTACTATTTGTGCGTCTCTTATGTCTAAACGCTCCCTAGCGTCACAAGATCAACCTATCTACCGAAAGCCCACAAAGAAACTTACGAGAAAGTAAAGATAGCTCAAGAGAAGAAATGAAAGAACACTTTGTGGCAGGGCGCTAACTTATAGTAGCATCCACCATTGTATAATAGAGGTTGTTATTGTATAGTAGCGACCGCTATCATACAACAGTGGTGGCTAGCTTTTGGCAGGGTTCGCTATTGTCTAAAGTTGGTCATTAGAATAAATAATTAAGTGAAAAGCGTGAATGAAATATATAATAAATAAAAGAAATAAATGCAGAAACGAAATTTTACCGAGGCAGTAATCATAAAGAACCAGCTCTTATTCGTCTTTTCGGGAAACATTGCATAGTTCTTGTTCTCTGGGGTTTTAAAGTATGCATCAATGATGTGATTGTCGAGCTACTCCCGTCCTTTGAGAACTCATAAGTTCCCAATGGTGACATCAATACTCAAAATGGTATTCACGATCACACTAACATATACGGTAGGTCAGTTTTTTATCGATTTTAAAATTGTACCCTTATAAGTGCACAAGATCTATTGAAGCATGGGAAAATCAAGGGTGTCAAACCCACAGAGAAGTGCATAATCAAATTAATTTTAAGAAAATAGTAAAGACCCAAGGAAGTACCAAGGGCGAGAAATTTGATTGCTAAGTTTTACTACTACATGATGATAAAATAATAAAAATTAAATCAAGCTCTGCATGAATGAATTATGACAAAGAAAGTAACAATGATGAGATGATCAAGGAGTTGTTAATCTTAGATTTGTAACTTTTCTATAATCAATCATATAATTTCATGTCAAATCATTATACCATCATTTAACTACAAGAAAAATGAATCGTTGAAAATATAATTATTGACTCGGCATACCCTATCCTAGCACTATGACACATTCAATCACGACATGAATTATGCGGAAGGCATAACGAATTACAACTACGAAATCACAATAGTAAGATCTAATCGCATGACATCCTAAATCAGTCTACATGACCAGTTTAGGTGGAATATTTTTTTTTTATTGTCGTCGATAATCAAAATTGGCAGCTATAAACAAACATTCGAGGATAATACGATTAACTCACACTCAAAGTCGTACGATTCAATAATTTTAACAATAAATTATAAAATTAAAAGTAAATTAGTTACTCATCTAAGGGTCGCTTCCTTCTTGAACGAGGGGTTTAGTCGCTCATCCTCGACCCACACGCACGATGCAAACCCGAAGCCATTACAAAAATATTCTTTTATTTATTAAAAGCTTAGAACCTTACACAACTCTTTTCCTAATTACAAACTACAACTTTAAATACAAATAAAAAACTTGCAAAAACCCTAAGAAAATCTACCAAAGAAGAAACCCCCAAAACCTAAACATAGCTTTGTTTATATAGGGTGCGGATAGGGAAACTTCCATAAAAAATTCAATCGATTGAATTTCTAATTTCAATCGATTGACTTTAAATTTGAATTTTGGTGGATTAATTTGAATTTGAAGTCAATCGATTGATTTACAAATCTCAATCGATTGAGTAAGTTTAAATTCTAATTAAAAGAGGGGAAAAGTTGTCATCAAGTCAATCGATTGAATCCTAAAGCTCAATCGATTGATGATGGCCTGTAAAAACTTTATTTTCTTGGTTGTGGTTGAACCAATCAATTCTGTTTCACGGACTTCAATTCTTTATTGGCTCCATGGTCTAATGTTCCCATGTAATCATTAATTACGCTCTTTCAAGATCCAACAGTCAATAACACCTGAAATTACTAAAACTACACAACAACCGTCAAATAGCTTTCATCAGATGGCTAAGTGTCGATATTTGGGTGTGAAATATAGCAATATTTCGACATAGATTAGTTTCAAATACTGTCCATGAATTTCTGTTTTATGGACAGCGGTTCATCCTCATCCTTGACCACTCTTGGTCATTTAAATGGTGCCTTATTTTCTTCTTTTTTAAAGAACGTTTTATTGGTTGGCGCCTTTCTCTTATGAAGGTTATAACCCGTTCCCTAGCCTATCTCTTGTTTGTCGGTCTCGTTCTTTGAGGTCGATAATTTTAGTAATACCTTTTTCAGTGATGCCGGTTGCGACTAGCAAAAAGGTTGGGTAAGTGGAGCACCTCTTCAAGAACCGTAGCCTTCCCTTCAGGGCTCTCGCCATCGACCCGAAAGTTCTGGCTCTCGATCGAAAGGGTTCCCCCCCGTCTCAACAACCATGGATGGTGCTCCTTTCTCTACCGAAGGTTCGAGGGCAACGAATGTGTCGAAGATGATGGAAGATAGAATGTTATCCTATAGTTGAAAGTCATATAAAGTTAGTGGAAATATACCAAAATGAAGATATCACACACTAAAATAAGATAGTGTCCGCTAACATACCTTCACTGGCACTAACTTACCGTAGTAGACGCTAAATTACCCTAGCGGACGCTATCTTATCTTAGTGAGCCGCTATCATATATTAGTGGTCGCTAAGATAAGATAGCGTCCACTAAAGTAAGTTTGTGCCCACTACAGTAAGTTAGCGGACACTTCGTATGTTAGCGACTATAGTGTATCGCTATTATATCTTAGCGGGCGCCTAGCTCTTAGTAAGTTCTAATTATTCAAATATTCAAAGTAATCTCTAAACTATTCTAAGTAAGTATCTATTTGCGATTTAAGTTAAGGAGTTAATTCCTTAGGCAAGTGAGCCTTCACGATAGCGGTATCTTTCCACATTGTTTTCACTTGTTAAAAATGCTACTTTTTCTTCTAAAGTCTTAATTGTCTCTCGCAACTATTCTATCGTCAATGTTTGTCCTTTCAAAGAGGTAAATGGGCGCTTGAAGTCGCCCTTCATCTCTCTAACCTCCTTCCAAAGCTATATGCACTCCCTTCTTAACTTGATTACCTGAGCGTTAAGTTGGGGTTGCCTACCTGGTCGTTCCCTGGTTTGGTGCCTACTCACCGGTTGCTTGCCCTTTAGCTGCCTACTCACTAGTCGTCATCGTCATCCTCCTTATCCTTATCAACGCCCAGGTCATCATCGAAGCAGAAGACATGGGTTCTTTCATGTGGGCGTGTCTCATAATCTGGGACAATATCTTCATCTATCTTTTCTTGAGTCGGGTTTTCTCTTTCTTCGTCTCATTATTCTGTCTTTCTTGTCATCTCTTTTTTCCTAAAGAAGAGACGAACTAATCTATACTATAACTCGTGTTTCTCAACATTGAGTTCTACGATGACTAGAGACTTAAGAAAATAATCTTAAAAATAATTCAGAGTCCGACTGAATTTCAAGACTTCTCATTTCATCATCCTCGAAAATGGAGTTTTCAGTGTCGTACAAGGGGTTGACTCATGAAAAGTTCTCAAATGCCAAGATTTGTAAGACGATAGTGCACCTATAGATGTTATATTGCTCGTTTGGCGAGATTTTGGTTGTCGCTCTTCTAACTATCGCCTTAGATATGCAATACAAAAAATTATTGTATACAGTCCCATAAAAACTCATTAAACTTTTAGAAGTTATCAACTAGGTTCAAATTTTCGTTATTCACTTCCTGTTACGTATCCGAAAGTAAGGAGTAAACAAGAAATAACAACGATAATTTCAATAATTCATCGTCCGATAGTTGATGACTATTTATGATTTTTCCTATAAGAGTCATTTTAGCCGATTGCCCCTGAAAGAATTTGTATCGAATTTTTTCTCGCTCCGGTACTAGTTCAATCAAAGCCTCAGACTTAGGCTAGGTCAATGGCTTTGTCATTATGTTTAGACTTAGAAACACTGCTATGTCTGACTCCTACAACACTATGTTGGAGTTATTAACATTGAATACACTATCTTGAACTCATAAACTCAAGATTGTGTCAATAAGGTCTCCAATAAACACTAGTTTCTCGGAAATCCTAAAGAGATGACCAAAATTTGATTCATCCAATATCATCTTTCTCTCTGAGTTGCAATGAAGATAAAATTTCTTCATTTTCGATCACTATTCACTAACATAATTCCGCTAGCTTATGTTAGCGGTGTGTTAGCATCGTTTGTACAACTTAGTGAAGACAAAGAAAAGTAAGAAAAAAAAAACCTTTTCGATCACTATTTCGTCGTTGTCTCGCCACTTGCTTGCTTTTACAGCAGTTAAAAAGTTAAAAAATGTTTAAATATCATTTAATACTAGAATTTATAAAGTTATGGGTATTTTAGCCTTTTCGCAGGTCGATGTTGATGTTGAATTAGCTTGGCTTAGAGTTAGCCTATTTTGCACAATTTAAAATTATAAGGCCATTTCTGAAAATTCGTAAAGTATTAAGGTTGAAAATATAAATTTTCCTTCAAAAAATATCTTCGACCTCGGTGCACGTGTTTCCTACGGAGCCACTCGTCGCGCCTTTGACTTTATCTGCGACTGCGGGGTGAGGGATTAGATACCCAGGCGAGTTGGTATTAGGTAAGTGGCCCGAGCAGCAGCTCACTTGATGCACGCTTTCACAAGTTACTTTTTATGACACATGATGATAAATGCGTCATGCCATCTTAATAGATTCAGGGCACGACTCTCTTTGACCGTCATTTTTAAGGATGTTTGGTACGTTCAATTGTTTGATGGTATGCATTTAGGTACCATTTAGATTTCATGTGGCACACCTTCCAAAAACTAGACTATAATTGCGTAACCGCTAAAAATGGTGGGCGTTACTACACCAATTACGCTACTTAAATAAAAGAAAAATTCATTACTGCTCTAATTAAGAGGTTGGTGATTTTTTCCAACTCAATCTTTCACGGAACGAATCTTGTGAACATATGCCTACCATCAAATGAAAGGATGTTGATTCCATGGGATACACATCCCAAAAAGTGTATGTGATCATAACGTACTATTAAACTGGTTCGCATTTACTTTTGAGATGCGTCACAGGCGTCACATTAAACTGGCCCATGATCTAAAGGTATTTTACATGAAAGATTGGGATAAGAAACGACCTACATCATTCAATCCAAAGCAATGGACTGATTTTCACTTTGTTTAAGTAAGGTGATTATAACATAAAGTGGCATGATAGTAATACAAGCCTAGAAAATTATTCATATTCACTTTTTGGGATGCTTGTCGTGTGATACTAACATATGACAATTTAATGATAAGCCCATGATCTTAAACAAAGTAAAAAAAATCGGCCGATATCGATACATATCGGTTTTCAGCCAAACTGATACATATCAGTATCGCCAATACATATCGGCCAATATGGGCCCGTATTGGCCAATACATCTCGATTTCAATCGAGATTTTTAAATTTTTTTTTATTTTTTTAAATAAGTTGGGCGATTCGCACCGGTGTTATTAGGCATATGTTGGCAAGATTTGTTATGCGGGCCAATTTTTTATAGTTCGGCAGCGATAGTCCACAATTTTGGAAGGTGTGCCACTAGAAATTTCAATGGTGCCTAAATGCTTACCATCAAACAACATTCATGGTGACTAAACATGCCACACATCCTTAAAAATGATGGTCAAAGAGAGTCATGTCCTAAATCTATGGGAGAATGGATTAGGAATCTATGATCATGTGTCCTAAAAACGTGCCCAGTGAAAGCGTGCATCAAGTGAGCTGGTGCTCGGGCCACATACCTAGTACCAACTCAGCTCGGGTATCGAATCCCTCCCTCGACCTTAGAGCCACCGCATTCGCAGACAAAGAAAAGGGCGGCTCCGCAGGAACCTCGTGCATCGAGCCCTAAGATATATATATTTTTTTAAGGGAAAATTGCACATTCAGCCCTAAGATATTTTTTAAAGCAAAAATTGCATATTCGGCCCTAAGATATTTTTTAAAGTGAAAATTGCATTTTCGGCTCTAATATTATATGAATTTTCAGAATTAGCCTTATAATTTCAAATTGTGCAAAATAAGCCTACTCTAAGTTAAGCGGGTTCTACGTCAGCATCAACTTGCGGAAAGGCTAAAATACCCCGGACTTTACAAATTCCAGTCTAAATGAGATTTAATTTTTTTTTAAAACATTTTAATTGCTATAAAATTAAGCAAGTGGCAAGACAACCGCAAATTTGTAATTGAAAAATTGTTTTTCTCTCGAAGTATTTTTTTTGTGTTACTTTTTTTTTTATGTCTTCGCTAAAACTAGAAGAACCACGCTAACACATTGCTAACATAAGACAGCGGAAGTGACCAATAACCTATGCTAGTTAGCCCCAACATAAGATAGCACTATCTTTTGTTGGCGCCAGTATATCTTATCTTGGTGCTCACTAGCGTATGTTAGCTCTAAGTTTTGTATGATTAAATTAATAAGAATTTTGCAATGCTGATAATAAAAAGAAAAAAAAATAGAAAATTTGAAGTGAGCCCAGAAAAAAAATGGAGAAAAAAATTTCATAAACAAATTTGAAAAGTATGAAAATCAAAATAATATCTTTAAAAAAATCATGATTTGATGAAAAAGTCAAGAATAACTCATGAATTAATTATAAATTTAACCAATTTTTAAAAAATAACAAATTATAGAAAAAATGCGAATAACTCGTAATTAATTTGATGCCCTTTGTTGGGAGGAGTACGGTGGCACCGAGTAGGGAAAGATGAGGATGCATTGCAATAGGCAATGATCCTTGTCCACGCTCAACTGCTGCCAAGCATAGCGCCTACTTGGAGCATGTTTGGTAATTGTGTGGGGTGGTGGGGGGTGGGGGGGGGGAGCAGCGCAGAGCGAGTCAAGACTCAGAGCCGTAGGGGGCGAAAAATGAGATTGCACCTGTGGTTTGCCAGAGAAAGTAGAGCCCACCCCGATTGGTAATTGTGCGGGGCCGGGGAGCTGGAGGAGAGCGGGCTGGGAGCTGTAGGGTGTGAAATATGTAAGAAGTTCTTATTTTGGTGGCCATCACTATGGTCAAATCCGTTGACCGGTGAATAGTATAAGATCAACCTTAAGATGTACAATTGCTATTCTGGTGAGTTTGAAGGGAATAGCCAACTGCTTATTGAGTCTTTCAGTTAAAGTATGATTGTGATTTTTAATCACACTATAATTAGCAATTTCAGTCCTCAATGGGATAAGACTCTTTGGCTATAAATATAAGGGGTGCCTGGTCCCAACGATAGCTCGACATAATTCAATCCTCCCTATTGGCGAGAGCATCCCCATTGTGCTAGGAGACATTAAACGCGAGAACATCGTTGAAGATCGGCAACCATCAATGGCTAACGCTCAAGGTGCGCATATTTATAGTTTGTTGGTTTTTGATTGATCATGCGCCTAGATCTTTAGGCTTAATTTTGGATGGTCGGATCGTCAGATCCATTTAGATTCCTTCAATTGGTATCAGAGCCATGATGGTGTTTGGTCAATCAAAACATCATATTTAGATCTCGACTTCTCGTCGTGCATTCAAATGAGAGGAACGAAATTTTTTTTTTTTTTTTTTTTGTGGGCGTCAATATCTAAACTAGCATGGCGCAGTTTTTTAAAAAAAAAAAAAAAAAAATTTGGTTTTTTTTGTCGAGTCCGACGCCGGGACTTTTTTCCGCACCGACGTCAGATCGGGCCGATCGTGCCGCAGACCGGCCCACAAGTGGGGCTGCGTAAGCCCTTATACGCTCTAAATCAAAAAAAAAAAATTTGCTTTTTGGGCACGGTGCAGCCGATAGATTCTTCCGTGACCGAATGGCACCGCCGACGACCGCACTGGCCAACCGACCATCCCACGTATCGGTGCGGAGCTAAGCGCGGTGAGCTCGGTCCGCAGCTCTGCAACTCTGGTTCTCAAAAAAAACGAATGGGAAGATGAGCAGGAGAAGGGAGGGTTAGGTGTTTGACCTGGATCGGGTCCGGTCCCGATCCGCTTGGGCCTAGTTGGCCCGACCACCCGACCCGTCTGGCCCTATTTGGCCCACTCGACCCACTGTTCCTTTTGAACTTGCCCCGACCCGCCTGACCCGTCTGGGCCTACTTGGCCCGACCGACCGACCCAACCCTGCTAGGTCTATTTGACCTCCGCCCCAACCTGCCTAGACCCGCCAGCCTTTTGGCCCAGCCCACCTGCTTTGGCTCCAAACCACTGTCTGACCAAACCCACCCACTGGGCCCTAGCCCCATTCGGCTCTGGGCCTACTTGGCCCACCCGACCCGCATGGGCCTATTTGGCCCAATTGACCCGCATGGCCCATTTTGGCCTTGGCCCGACCAACTAGCTGAGGCCCACTCATCTCTTTTGGCCCATGTTCCTGACCCACATAGCCCATAGCCCACCCGGCCACAAAGGCCCATGACCCGGTCCGATACACAGCGCACTTATGCCGACACTATTTTCTAATCTTCTCGGGCCTTTTCTGGGCTATTTACAGGTCCGATTTTCGGACATTATATATGCATTTTGACTATCTCGGACATTCCGGATCCGTTTTTAAGACCTATTTTTGATAATGAGCTCTCTATTATGATATTTTCATGACCTGATGTTATTTCTTCCATTTTTTAATTGTGTAATCAATTTTTGTTCAAGTATCATTCATTAGAATTGGGTAGTGGAGGTTGTGCTCTACCACCATGGCTGGTACTTACACATTATAATGCTCATTTGTTGTCTATTTTTGACACCTCCTCATAACACGGTTTGTGGTCTTCTAAAATATTATCAAACCTAATTTGAAAACATGGCTTGGAAAGATTCTTCTGCCCAACGGTGATGGCCTTTCCTAGTGCCGTGGTTTTCATAGTGAGGTTTAATTTTGTCCAAAACTGTGTTACAAATCCAGTGCAAATGTGTAGTGAACGTTGTCGTTACAACATAAGGGATTCTTCTGCCCAACGGTGATGAATCACTTAATGTTATATGATGGCTGTGTTTCACTATTCATTATTTTGTGTGTGTGGCACGTCGCGTGTTATGACTCGACCCAACGGAGGGTCATAACGACGCAATTAGTACCACAATCATTAATAAAGATTGAGGAAGCGGCTAGTGTGTTATGACTCGACCCAACGGAGGCTCATAATGACACAAATTGTTTCTCAATAAAATCACATTGGTTTTAATTTTTATATTCCTTGACATATTTTAACCTTCGCGTCACATACTATAATTATAACCTTGTGGAATTGATAGTTACTTCGATTGTATGTGGACATAATAAAACCCTTAATTATTAGATTGAACCCGTCTATCATAACCAGTATGATTGGTGGAATTGAACTTTTGAGTGGATCAAATTATAAGAAATAGAAGGAACAAGTTGCAATTGTTCTAGGCTGCATGGATCTTGACTATGCTATACGATCTGATAAACCCAAGGAGCTCACTGCTGATGCCTCGGCTGAGGATCTGGCAGTGAACCATACGGATTTAGAAAAATGGGATAGATCAAATCGTATGAGCCTCATGATCATAAAGAGTTCCATTGCTGATGCGATTCGGGGAGGTATTCCTGACTCGCACACTGCAAAAGAATACATGCAAGCTGATGAGTAGTGAAATATGATGATATTTCACCCCTAAATACCTATATTTAGCCGTCCGATGAAGGCTATCTGATGAGATTTGCTAGATTTGAAGTGTTTCAGGTAAATACAGTCCAAGTTTCTAAAACAGCCCAAGAATCCCGAAAATAATGTCAAAACACTGCTATTTTGGGTCATTGAGAACTTAGTGCGACTTGCAGCTCAATTTGGACCTTCAAGACGTCAGATTCAGGAAATTGCTAAAACATAAAAGTTGTAGAGCTCGTCGTCAGCTTTCCAACGCCTCAAGAATCACCTCAATCCGAGTTCGGTACAGAAAGTTATGAGCAAAATACGGAGGCAGTATCTGATGCAAAGCTAGGCGGGAATTCACGAAAATTACTCTTAGATGTCAATCGAGAGAGGTATTAGGGTTAGGCTATTATAAAAAGGGAAGCCACGAGTTTCTTAGGATCATTATTATTATTTTGGCAATTAGAATATTATTCATTCTTTATTTTTAGTTTTTAGGGCTCTTCACTTTGGGGGAATATTTTCTTCATCTTTTCAAGTCTTCTTCTCTCCTTCTTCTAGGGTTTATTCAGTGTAGATTTGCATTATTTTTCTCAGAAATTCATAGATTGTATTTAGGAAAAACAATTGCAAATATCTTTTGGAAGAAATAAAGAGGAATGACTTTGAAAGAAAAGGAGATCAAACACCAAAGATGAGCGGCTAAATCGAGAGATCGGGAAGATGCGATCCCCAGATAAGTACCTATGTTTATGATTAATACCACAGTCTATTATTGTTATCATGGAATCGTTTTGCTCAAAGTTTGTGTGATTGAAAATATTTTAAATGCTTTGTTATGACCGTTGCTTGCGCGTATCAATCGGTGTAATCGCTAGATCTGGACACGCAGTGATCTGAAAGTAGAGCGATTATGTCTTTGATTATTGATCTAAATATCATGAGATACGCTATGCTTTTTACATGACTCATACCGCAATGTTAGAGTCATTGTTTTTAGATAGGGTATGCGATTGATGATCATATTTTATTTCAAGTCATTTTCTAGATGAATGATGGTGTGAATGATGATTTAATGAACCGTGGGTTTTAATGATAGAAAAGAGTAATCGGGTAGCATATTCCTTGATCTCATTTTAATATTGTTCGTAGATTTATCAGTAATTAATTGTTTAGATTAATTTATTTTTCTGCATTTAGGAAAAGTGCGTTAAGTTTTTGGTAAAATTGAATCTGCCCTTTGGTACTTCCTTAGGGACGTTTTTAAAATCTCTAAAAGAATTAATTAAAAATTCACGTTTCCCTGTGGGTTCGACACCCCTGTTCTTGCCATACTGCAATAGATCTTGTGCACTTGCAAGGGTTACATTCTAAATCGATCACAAGCCATTAAGGAACAATTTCAAGGGACTTCTAAAGCCCTTGCCAGTAGTCTAATTGTTAAAATGGGAACCATGAAATGTGATGGTCATAGCGGCGTCCGGGAGCACATTATGAAAATGAGTGGCATGGCCACTCAATTGAAAGAACTGGACATGGGTTTTTCTGAGGGTTATCTTGTTCACTTCATTATAACTTCTCTTCCTGCGCAATTTGGCCCGTTCAAGATCAATTATAACACGCAGAAAGAGAAGTGGAAGATGAACGAGTTAATCGCTCACTGTGTCCAAGAAGAAGAACGACTTCGGGCTGAAAAACCTGAAAGTGCCCATTACGCCGCTCTTGGCCCATCGAAACAAAATTTCAAGCAAAAATCGGGACAATATAAAGGAAAGAACGTGAAAGCTCCTCCACCGAAAACCAAACAAGGAGAGGCTAGCACATCTACTTCTGGCATCAAGTATCACTTCTGTAAGAAGAAGGGACACATTAAGAAGAATTGTCAGAAATACAGAGATTGGCTAGTTAAGAAAGGTAATGACCTTACTTTTGTGTGTTTTGAATCACTTTATGTTGATGCTCCACGCAATACTTGGTGGATAGATTCTGGTGCAACTATTCACATAAGTAATTCAATGCAGGGATTTCGATCCAGCAGGAAGCTAAGTAAAGGCGAACGTACCATCAAACTCGGGAATGGAGTAGAAGCAGACGTGGAGGCCATTGGGACTCTCCGTCTCATTTTAGATAGTGGTTTCATTTTGGATTTAGTTGATACTATTTATGTTCCCAGTATCACTAGAAACCTTATCTCAATTTCTAAATTGGATTCATTAGGTTTTGAATTTAAATTTGGACATAATATGTTTACTCTATTATTCAATTCCGATATTGTGGGTGGTGGCTCATTAATGGGCAATCTTTATCAGTTGAACTTGGATTCATCTTACGCCCAATCTTTAGTTTCTATGCATGTGAATGATAAAATAAGTAAGAAACAAAAACGAGCACTCGATAACTCCTCCATTTTATGGCATAAATGTTTAGGCCATATATCTAAGGATAGAATGGAGAGGTTAATTAAAGATGATATAATCGATGCGCTCGATTTCTCTAATTTCAATACTTGTGTTGATTGCGTTAAAGGGAAACTCACAAAAACTAATAAGAAAGGGGCTCTCAGAAGCACGAGTTTGCTGAAAATAGTCCACACTGATATTTGTGGACCGTTTCCAACTCCCGCTATTGGTGGTCAAAAATATTTTATTACCTTCACTGATGATTATTCTCGTTTTGGTTATATATTTCTCATTCACGAAATCTGAGGCCTGGATATGTTTAAAATCTATAAAGTCAAGTTGAGTTACAACTCAATTCAAGATTAAAATTGTGAGATCCGATAGAGGGAGAGTACTATGGTAGATACTCAAATGTGTCGCAATCCAGACCCTTCGCCTCAGATTCACAAGAGCATGGAATTGTCGTCAATACACCATGCCGCACACCAATGTAATCTAGCCGAACGACTAAATCGTCTTATGGATATGGTGAGAAGCATGTTATGCAACTCTCGTTGCCTACGTTCTTGTGGGGAGAAGCCTTGAAAATGTATTGCATATCCTAAATCGAGTTCCTAGTAAGGCGCCCCAAGACTCCTTTTGAGGTATGGGTATGAAGAAAACCAACTTTAGGATTTTTACACATTTGGGGCTGTTTGGCTGAAGCAAAGTTGTACAACCCACAATTAGAAAAATTGATTCCTAAAACTATAAGTTGTTATTTTATTGGTTACCCCGATAGATCAAAAGGCTCTGATTTTATTGCCCCACCATAGTACACGATTGTTGAGACTAGACATGCAAAATTCTTTGAGGATCGTGAGATCGGTGGGAGTATATAGCTTAGGAAAATCACTTTTGAGGAGAATCGGTTATAATTCCTATCCCTTTTATCCAAGAAAAGTGGCACCAACACCGCTTATTCAAGCCGGTGTTGATGCACCTGCTATACCTATTGACACACCCACATTGAGGAGGCTCTTGCTCCCATGGTGGACCATCGATCTACAATTAATTGAGATCAAAGAGCAAAGAAGGACTATATAGTTTATCTAAATGAGAGTGAGTTTGATTTTGGAAAGGAATCAGATCCTGTTTCCTTTAACCAAGCCATGAAGAGCGACAAATTCACTCAATGGCTCGAAGCCATGAAAGATGAGTTGGAATCAATGAAACATAACTCGGTCTGGGATCTTTGTGAGTTACCTAATGGAGTCAAGCCCATGAGGGTCGTAAATGGGTTTTAAAACCAAGCAAGACTCAAAGGTAATATAGAAAGATACAAGGCCAGGTTAGTCGCTAAAGGTTTCACTCAAAAATAAGGAATAGACTATAAAGAGACATTCTCTCCTGTCTCTAGAAAGGAATCCTTTCGGATAGTCATGGCATTAGTAACTCATTTTGATTTAGAATTGCATCAAATGGATGTTAAAACTGCTTTTCTGAATGGCGACTTGCATGAAGATGTCTTTATGACACAACCTGAAGGTTTTCAGGTTGAGGGGGGGAGTCATTTAGTTTGTAGACTCAAAAGGTCTCTATATGGTTTAAAGCAGGCATCTCGACAATGGTACTTAAAATTTCACGAAGTCATTTCAAATTTTGGTTTTAAAGAAAATACTGTGGATCAATGCATATATCTTAAAATCAGTGGGAGTAAGTTTATCATCCTTGTTTTATACGTTGATGATATCTTACTTGCGAGTAGCAATTTGGGCATGTTATATGAGACAAAGAACTTTTTATCAAAGAGTTTTGATATGAAAGATCTTGGTGAAGCTTCCTACGTGATAGGAATTGAGATTCATCGAGATAGAGCCCGTGGCCTATTGGGATTGTCTCAAAGAGCTTATATTAATAAAGTCCTTAAAAGGTTTAACATGCACAATTGTTCTGCTACTGTTGCCCCTGTCATTAAGGGTGATAAATTTAGTCTACTTCAGAGTCCCAGGATCGATCTGGAGAGAAAACAGATGGAGACAATTCCCTTTGCATCGGCAGTCTCATGTATGCACAAGTCTGTACTCGTCCAGATATAGCGTATATAGTTGGCATGCTTGGCAGGTACCAATGTAATCCTGGTTTGGATCATTGGAAAGCGGCTAAGAAGGTTTTTCGCTATTTACAAGGGACTAAAGGACACATGCTCACATACAAAAGGTCGAATAACCTTGAAGTTATTGGTTATTCAGATGCTGACTATGCTGGGTGTCAAGACACTCGTAGGTCCACATCGGGTTATATTTTTATGCTTGCAGGTGGACCTATATCTTGGAAGAGCGTTAAACAAACGCTGACTACTTCGTCCACTATGGAAGCAGAATTCGTTGCATGTTTTGAGGCAACATGTGAGGCGATTTGGTTGAGGAATTTTATCTCAGGGCTTCGAGTTGTTGATACTATTTCAAAGCCACTGAGAATCTTTTGTGACAATTCCGCTGCGATTGCTATCTCCAATAACAACAAGATTAGTGGGGGTTCCAAATATATTGATATAAAGTATCTTGTTGTCAGGGAGAAAGTTCAGAATCAAATTGTATCTGTTGAAAAGATAAGTACGACACTCATGTTGGCTGACCCTCTCACGAAAGGTTTACCTCCCAAGCTCTTTTTGGAGCATGTTGCGCGCATGGGGTTAACGGATAATTTTGATAGCCTTTGAGAGTGGGTATATGCGAGTGAATATATTTATTTTATTGATTCAGAAATAAAATTTATTTATTTGCTTTTCCATTTTTATGCAAATAACTCCTTGGAACATATGGTGCCAGTAGATGGCAATAAAGTAGGACCAATATTAGATTGCGTTTACATGTAATCACCATTCAGTTATGTAAACTTACAATCTATGTGAAATCATACTAGTTGGAATCCATGTCGGTGATGACTTCCAATACAGTAATTGATGAGCGGTCATATATCGATGATATGATATATTGACTACATTGGTCCTGTGTTGAAATTCTCACTGGACCGGACTGATAATAAAGACTTTGATTGAGATTGATTGTGATTTACCATTCAAAGAAAGTTAGCTAACATTGGGTAATCGAAGTTTATTGACATAGTTTGGCCAAGTGGGAGACTGTAAGAAGTTCCTATTTTGGTGGCCATCACTATGGTCAAACCCGTTGACGGGTGAATGATATAAGATCAACCTTAAGATGTACAATTGCTATTCTGGTGAGTTTGAAGGGAATAGCCAACTGCTTATTGAGTCTTTCAGTTAAAGTATGATTGTGATTTCTAATCACACTATAATTAGCAATTTCAGTCCTCAATGGGATAGGACTCTTTGGCTATAAATATAAGGGGTGCCTGGTCCCAACGATAGCTCGACATAATTCAATCCTCCCTATTGGCGAGAGCATCCCCATTGTGCTAGGAGACATTGAACGCGAGAACATCGTTGAAGATCGGCAACCATCAATGGCTAACGCTCAAGGTGCGCATATTTATAGTTTGTTGGTTTTTGATTGATCATGCGCCTAGATCTTTAGGCTTAATTTTGGATGGTCGGATCGTCAGATCCATTTAGATTCCATCAAAATATGGCCTCTTTTAGTGATTTTGTCAAAGCGAATAAAACCCACTGTGACGGAGAGCGGGTGGAGACTGGATATGGAACGTTAGCGCGTCCATTGCCTGGCCAAATGCAAAAAGAATCTAATGCAATCATTCGTGTTATATGTGCATTCCCAACATATACAAAGGGTTACTATCATGATTTCAAATATCGGTCGTTTCTGCTCTGGATCGGTTTTGTCCCAAACGATCCCAACTCCTTGGGTTTGATCGTTTATATGTGGGTATCAGATGTGGATCAGTCGGATCTCTCTAGATCGACCGATACTGAACGATATTTAGGTAGGATTGCCGATCCACCGTTACCAACGACGTCGCTAGTGGAGTAGGAGGAGAGGAGAGATGACGTAGCGGGATATGAGCTGGAAATAAGTAACGGCGAGGAAGGCGGCTCGGATGACCACCACCATACAGATCAACGACGGGCTGAAATCGACCGCTAGATTCATCAGGTCTTGCCTTGTTTTCGCCGGAGTTGGTCTCTACTCGCTTTCCGATGAATTCATCTTGGCCTTCAGCGTTTCAGAAGGTCTCTTTCGTTATGGCTTGGGGCCATAACGAATGTAAGTTTTATTTTATTCGACACGTTTGTCGGGTCCTTGAAATATGTGTAACTTGGATTTCAAACCAGATTTGTTAGTTGGAGAGAACTTCTAAAACTTATGAACCCAACTCCTTCTATTGAATATTTATCTTCTTTGAATTTTGGGAGCTGCTTATTTTAACGGTGGATACTTCTAGAATGTGCGCCGTGGTGTAAAATACACCCCCTTCTTGACCTTCGCATGACATCGTTATTTGGTTTGTTTGACAGTTTCACATTGACAATTTTACCCTCAAACTTTTTTGACATCGGGATCGCCCGATCCGCCAATCCCAATACGGATCGATTTTAGGCTGACCGATACCGATACTTGAAACCTTGGTCACTATAAGGTGACTCCTACGGTTGCATCCTCCAATTTGATGTTAAAGAGAATTGGTCTCCTATGATTTTTAAGTCTTTTAGTGAAAGTGAACAAAAGTATAAACTACAAAGAACCTTTTATAAAGGTAACTAGGTAAGTACAAACTACAAAGAGCCTTTTATACCACCCTCCGTGACTAAATTCTCCGAATTTTAGATAATGCCGCAAATTATTCACCCAATTTTTGAAATATGAATAAAACCACTTTTTCTAAAAAATTATAAAAATTGAAAATTATTCATGAATTTCAAGAATTATTCTAAAAAATTTTAACTTTTTAAATTTCCGTATTAAAAAAATTTCCTTTTTTGTTTTCCGAAATTTTGACTGTTTTTTTTTCAAAATTGACAAATTTTGTTGGATTTTTTTTCAACCTTTTTCCAAGCCATTTTATTCCCAAATCTGGTCTTGGGCACTATGCCAACCACTGCATGATGCCATTGCGACATCACATGGTGTTTGTAAATAGCGCATGGGAGTCATTACTTGCCACTACAAAAAATAAGACTATTAGCGGCAGTCGCTATTAACAAAAATGCTGCCACTAATACCGTTATCGCTAATAGTCTTAATAGTTTTTTTGTTAAGTCTTATTTATGTAGTATGCACAAGAGAAATTGGCACTTGTACATAGCTCAAAGAATAGCATGGATATTTGACCTGTGTCATGTGAAAACACCATCTAAGTTGTTTGATTTAAAGGTCATAATTCAAAGATCTTAACTGCAAAAGATTATCTCGAAACATGATCTTTATCATTTGATTTACAGCAATCAAAAGATCAATATCTTATTCAATAGTTGAATGTGTTGATTCATGTGATAGAGAACTTGTTTTGTCCCAATTTTTGTACTAGAGGTCTTTAATTAGATCATGACCTTCAAATCAAATGACTTGAATGATATTTTCATATGACACAAGTCTTCAAAATACAAAGTCTTTCTTTTTAAACTATGTGCAAGCGCCAACTTAGCGGGTCAAAGTAGTGGCTCATATATAGAGTGATCTACATACAAAGCAATTTTTTCTACGCATTGCATTTAAGTACATAGGTGAGTAGTGAGTAGCATGTGACCCAGTATTTGTGTCCCTTTGGGATTTATAAAACCTCAAATCATCATTTGTGCTCTTTGATAGGGGTGGCAGGATCTAAAGATTTGTTGTGTCAAAGATGGGCACAAAAGGCTATCTTCATTATTTGCATAAAATCAGCCAAAAGACATAATCTTTTGCACCGTAGGTCTTGATATCATCTGAGTCAAATCACATGGAACACAAGGTGCTTCCACATGACAAGCATACGAAAAGTGATCTGAGTACCAAGATTGGTTGGTTGGTTGGGTACCTAATGCCAACCCGTTTATGAGCATTATGGTTTTGTATGTTTATGCCTGCATGTGTACCCGTTTTCTCGAGTCACCGCATCTGTTTTTGCCTTGTGTTGGTGGTGTTTAATAATAAATATCAAGAGTTAGTCTACCTATTATGTGTATTAAAGCAGTTCACATATCTGTGCGACTGTATGACATGTACGGACTACCATGCATTAAAAGTCCGTGCACATCATGCAGTGACACACGTGTGTGGACTACTGTCCACTCGCGATGGGTGGACTTTGATAATAAGAAATGGCACAGCCTTGAGTTAATTACATGCCCATTGCATTTTGTCTAAAGTTGATCGTCACTAATCTTGTGCTAAATTATTGCAAAAGTTAGTTATTACAGGATCCATGGAGTTGAGATATCCTTACAACGCTGGTATAGAGATCTGATATCATAAAAGATTATTGATATTATAGCAGCGAGGGAGTACGTACAATTTAGTAAGCTATTGTCAAGATTTCCAAATCAATGTGATTTCTATGATGCGTTTGATGGCCTAAAACATAAGCTGTTAATACCCATGATTCCATTTACCACATCTACAGTGCCAGTTTGGTAGGTTGGTTTGAGTAGTGTTACTTCCGCATCAATTAAACAAAGAAAACACTGTTGATTACTTTGATTCATACCATGTATATATATTATTTTTGTCATAATCTTCGACACAATAGATCTTGAGATCAAGGTATTGAAAGCAGTATTCGTCTCGGTTATTGGTTTGTCCGAGGCCGATATGAATTGGATCAGGAAGGATGTTGATTCCATGTGCATGGCACACATCCCAGAAAGTGAACGTGATCATAACGTTCTATTAAACTGGTTCACATTCACTTTTTGAGATGTGTTCTGTGAAATCAACATATACTATTGTCTGATGATATATAGGCCCATGATCTCAAAATATTTTGTATGGAAGATTGGGATAAGAAACAATTTCCGTCATCCAATCCAAAGCAATGGACTGATTTTTGCTTTATTTAAGAGAGTTGGATGTAACATAAAGTGGGGTTGTAGTAGCTCGAGCCTGAAAATGATTCATATTCACTTTTTTGGATGTATGCCATAAAACGATATACATCGTATGAATCGAAGCAGTCAACCGTGTTTACTTTGTTGAATTGATGTGGCAGTACTAACACTACTCGAAGCAACCTCCCAAACTGGCATTGTAGATGTGGTATATGTAATCATGGGTAGTACGTATTAACTGCTAATGTTTTAGGCCATCAAACACATCATAGAAATCGCATTGATTTGGAAATCTTGACAATTTGATCAGCATAGTAAGTTGTACTCCCTCGCTGCTAATATCAATAATTTTTTATGATATCAGATCTTTACACTAGCATTATAAGGATATCATGGGCCTTCAACTCCATGGATCCTGTAATAACTGACTTTTGCAATAATTTAGCACCAAGTCTAGTGACAATCAACTTTAGACAAAATGCAATGGGCATGTCATCAACTCAAGGCTGTGTCATTTCTTATTGTCAATCTAGGCCGGTTTAATATTTGAGTTTGTCTACCATGAGGAGTAGATACGGTGGTTCGCACGTCTGTATCGCTGCATAACGTGCAGGGACTTATAATGCATGGTAGTTCGTGCACGTCACGAAGTCACACAGATGTGTGGACGGCTTCAATATACATAATGGGTAGACTAACTCTTGATATTTATTATTAAACACCACCAACACGAGATAAAAATGGATGTGGTGACTCGTGAAAACGGGTGCACGAGCATAAACATGCAAAATCTGTTGAAATTTTTAATGGAAACTAAAAATTTTATTTTGTGTGGCCCACACACACTAGGGTTTTATAAAATCCTAAATTGTAGTTGTTTAAAATAATAAGAGGCGTTATTGAGAATTGAAGGAAACTTCTAGCTTTCTTGATTTATATGTGATTCTTATTCCTATTAGAATGCATTGATGAACATTATTTTAGGTAGGACATGACTCTTCGCTATATATAAGTGGACGTCTCCCGCTCACTACGTACATACAAATATTTTGGTGGACGTCTCCCGCTCACTACGTACATACAAATATTTTGATGGACGTCCCCCGCTCACTACGTACATACAAATATTTTGGTATCTTCCCATCAAAAGATTGTAATAAGAGACGCGGGTAGAGCTACCTTTATCTTTCTTCGTAGAAAAAGTGTTGACTTGAATCAACGGTCACGATCTTTGCAATAAAGTATACACATATATTTTGATTGATTATACGCTTAGATCTTATGACAAATATTTGAGTAATCGGATCAATAGATCCAACAAAACCTTAATGCTCATAAACAGGTTGGAATCAGGTACCCAACCAACCAATCTTGGTACTTAGATCACTTTTGGTATGCGTGTCATGCATGTGAGGCCACCTTGTGTTCCATGTGATTTGACTCACATGATCTCAAGACCTATGGTACGGTGCAAAAGATTAGGTTGAAATAGAATCTCCATCATGTGATGTCATTTTTTATTAATGATATTATTAATTTATATTATAGTTGTTAATTTTAGATGCCATTTAGTCGCTTTTATGCAAATAATGAAGATATTTTTTGTTCCAATCTTTGACACAAAAAATCTTTAGATCCTACCACCCCTATCAAAGAGCAAAGATGATGATTTGAGGTTTTATAAATCTCAAAGGTGGCACAAATACTAGGTCACATGGTACTCACTACTCACCTATGTACAGTGGCGGAATTAGAAATTTCACCCAGCCTAGGTGTAAGTGATAGTGAAAAATTTTAGCAAACTTCTTTGAAATTCGTTAAAACAATGTTTGGACGAAATTTTTAACGAAATTTCAATCATTTCTCCGAAATTGCAAAAATTTCATCAAAATTAACAAAATTTTAATAATTTTAGCCATTTTAAATAATAAGAAAGACTTATATATATATATATATATATATATACATATATATATATATATATATATATATATATATATATATATATATATATATATATATATATATCTTTTGTACTCGAAAATTTCTCCGAACGTTTGTAATTTTTTTCACTAAATTTATTTGAAATGAACCAAACGACCCCCTAGCGAAATATTGCCTAAAGCAAAATTTGTCACTATGACACAAGTTCAACGAAAACTTCAGAGAAAAATATGCAAAATGCGGCAAGTTCGGAGAAAAATTTGGACGAAAAATTTAAAATAACATGAGACAAGACCTAGATGGTTAGATCCTCTTAGGCATTTTAAGACACATGTGATATGCATATATTAAAAGTCATCTTAATTGCATATTAAGGGTATTGGACTCTCTTGCCGATACCATATGTTTGATCAAAAGTTGACTTTTGCGGATTACAAGAGATTTGTCAACTTTAGATATCAACTTTTGATAGAATCTATAAGTTCATATGCATAGATCAAATTTTGATAGGATTGATAGGTTATGAGGCTCTTAGCAATCTTGATAACTGTGGTCTCAGAATTCCATTGGTGTTTTATAGGGATTTAAGTCTTAAACAAGGATCAAAATATATGATCGCTCGTATAATCGACCTCCTGTATCGGTTTTATATTTTGATTTATTTTTTTTTTCGATTTTCTATACAATCGATGACGACTTTGTAGACAATCGCCATCGATTGTGTAGACAATCGAATTTTTTTTTTTTTTAAATCCGATTGTCTATACAGTCGCTATTGATTGCGTAGACAATTGAAAAAAAAATAAAATTTTCTGATTGTCTACACAATCGATGGCGATTGTCTACACAGTTGCCATCGATTGTGTAGACAATCGGGAAAAAAATATATATACATATTATCGGACGATACATTGAAATTATCATCCTATAATTTCAATGTATCGTCCTTATCGTCCGATATGGGCGATACATTGCCCGTATCAAACGATAAGTACATTATTTTTAAGGGGGTACGATATAATGCCTTTGTATCGTACCGCCCAAGTCCAAAATCAATACGTATTGGACGATACGGATCGGTATCGGACGATTTTTTGGCCCATGGCCTTAAAGACCCATAACATATTGAATCTCATCAAGATTACCATATCCACACGACCACACCATTAAGCAAAAGGAACAATCTAGGCTCCCAAAATCAAATCAACCATAGAAGAAGAAATGAATAAAAAGTGGATAGGAGAAGGAGAAAAGGGAGATCATACCGATGTGACAGTGGTAGGCCAGTGGGCGGAGGGAGTGGGCAACGGCGGTAGCTTGGCAGGAGAGGGTTTCGGCCGACACCACCGACGCCATGTAACGGCCTCATTAATCTGTGCGCCAGCATGAAGGCATGACGACCTTGGAACTGGGCACTTAGCTAGCAAGAAGCCAAGCGGACCTTGTAAGCTAGCCGTGTAGCACGCATGGGCGCAGAGGCACGTGGCCTTGTGATGCGTGCAGGAGTCCCTAATGCATGATGCGACGGTGATCCGAACTAAACTGCGATCTAGTATGGTGGCTAGATGCGTGAAGGGCTTAGAATGCGGTGCTTCGCGGTGGAGCACGCGACGTGGTGTCAAGAGGGCACGCGACGTCTTGGTGCCATAAGGCACGTAATGCGGTGCTCCGCGTATGAGCACGCGACGTGGTGCCAAGAGGGCACGCGACGTCTTGGTGCCATAAGGCACATAGTGCGGTGCTCCGCGTTGGGGCACGCGACGTCCAAGTGCTAAGGCACATGAGGCGGTGCCATGGTGGCACGCGATGTGGTGTCAAGAGGACACGCGACATCTAGCTTGTATGACAAGCAATGCGGTGCCAAGAGGGCACGTGATGTAGTGCTAAGAGGGCACGCGGCATTTGGGTGCAATGACGGACTCGATATGGTGTCGAGTAGGCATGAGACACAGTCACGACTTAGACGTGATGCGGTGCCATGAGGGTACGCCATGTGGTGCCATGAGGGCACGCGATATGAGGCCATGAGGGCCTTGCGACATGGTCGCGACACGGACGTGACATGGTCGCGACTCAGTGCGATGTTGGACATGAGGCCATGAGGGCCTCGTGACGTGGTCGCGATGCGGACGCGACACGGACGCCGTAAGCCATGTGGGCTTGGAGGATGACACTGGGTGCCACGGTCAGAGGATCGTGTGCCATGTTTAATGGTAAGACACCACCTTTGCAGGTGTGTGCCACGGGCAGGAGATCGTGTGTCATGGGGGTGTGACAAACCAAGAGGTTTGAAGGTTTTCTGCTACTTTGCCTAAGTTGGTCTTTGGACCATATATAGGGGGAAGAGAGCTGTGGAGCTATTCTCCCACACTGGGGCCTTGCATTGCGGGATGAGCGCATGTGCTTTCTAGGTTATGGGTGGGCCTAGAACATCGCTGCAGCAATGCGGCGCTGCGGCGATGCCATGTGTCACCTGGGGTGAGGTTACCATGTGGCCCCGTGCCGACGTCGCGGTGTACATGGGTCGGTGACCTCACTGGGGCACTCAAGGGCTATGTGGGACGTAGTGGCGCACACTTGCTGAGGGTCTGGAGCAGATGTGTGCTGGTCGTGCTGGCCTCACACGATGCTTGGTTTGGAGAGCATGAAGAACTGCATGCTACTCCTAGTGTGCTGGTCGCGTGGACCACACACGTTGGTTGGCTTGGATGACATGAAGAGAGGCATGCCTTTGTCTTAAGCGAGGAACTAGTGCACTGCACAGGGTGAAGGTGTGTGGGAGCCAAGTGTGGGATGCATTGAGTGGGTTTGCCTCGAGTGAAGGCAACCACGACGCGGGAGTTCCCGTCCTCTAGGCGGGTGGTATCAGAGTGATGGTTGGATATGAGGTCTCGCTGTGCGCAGCAACGAGACGTAGCACGAGCGTGATAACCAATATTAGGTTATGCTTCGTGAGAAAACTGGTATCTGAGTTAGGCTGACCTCGTTATAGCGGCAGCGAGGCGCGGCACGGGCATCGAGAAAAGTTACCCCGTGACAGCCGGGTTCTGGTGGGTGAACTGCGAGAGCCAAGAGGACAAAGAGATTAAGACTTAAGAGAGGGTGTCGCTGAGGGTTTTAGAGAGAAAAGAGGGCGGGCACCATTTTAGGTTGCATTTTAGAGAGAGATAAGAGGGCGGCTCGAGGGTGTCATTCTAGGTTGGGTTTTAGAGAGAGAGAGAGAGTGAGGAGGGAGAGAGACGGTGGGCACCCTTTAAGTTGGATTTTAGAGAGAGAAAAGAGGGCGGTGAGCGGGCGCCATTCTAGGTTGGGTTTTAGAGAGAGAGAGAGAGAGAAGAGGGCGGGTGCCATTCTAGGTTGGGTTTTAGAGAGAGAGAGAGAGAGAGAGAGAGAGAAGAGGACGGGGTCCTTTTAGGTTGGCTTTTAGAGAGAGAAAAGATGGTACTTGCATCTTAAAATAATTGTCTTAAAAAAAAAAACATTTATTTTTGGGGATTGAGGTGGTTCCGCCAGTGCCTATGTACCTAAATGCAATGCCTAGAAAAATATGCTTTGTATGTAGATCACTCTATATTTGCTATCGAGCTATAACTTAGACTCGTAAAGTTGGTGTTTGCACATAATTTAATAGAAAGAGTTCGTATTTTGAAGACCTGTGCACATAATTTAACAGAAAGAGTTCGTATTTTGAAGACTTGTGTCATATGAAAACATCATCTAGGCTATTTGATTTGAAGGCCATGATCTAAAACCTCTAGTTCAAAAAATGGCACAAAACAAGTTCGGTATCACATGAATTAACACATTCAACTGTTGAATAAGATATTGATCTTTTGACTGTTGTGAATCAAATGATAACGACCATCTTTGGATCTAATCTTTTGCCGTTAAGATCTTTGAATTATGGCCTTTAGGTGGTATTTTCACATGAAAAAGGTCCCCAAATATCCATGTCATTCTTTTGAACTATGTGCAAGTGCCAATTTCTCTTGTGCAAGTAATGACTCCCATACGCTATTTACAAACACCTTGTGATGTCGCAATTGCGTCATGCAGCGGTTGGCACTGTGCCCAAGTCGGGATTTGGGAATAAATCGGCTTGGAAAAAGATTGAAAAATCTGACAAAATTTTGTCAAATTTGAAACATAACAATACAAAAATCGGAAAAACAAATAGGAATTTTTGTCAAAATATGGAAATTTAAAAAGTTGAAAATTTTTAGAACAATTCTAAAAATTTATATATAATTTTTGGAATTTATGAATAATTCTCAATTTATAATTTTTTGAAAAAGTCGTTTTATTCGTTTTTCAAAAAAAGGGTGAAAAATTCATGACGTTTTCTAAAATTGGGAGAATTTAGTCACTATGGCGGGTGGTATAAAGGGCTTTTTGGAGGATATGCTTCCTTTTGTTCACTTTCAATACAAGACTTAAAATTCACAGGGGACCAATGCTCTTTAACATCAAATTGGGGGATGCAGCCTTAGGAGTCACCTTATGGCTTATAGTGGCCCTTTGGGTTGGGCATCCGCATGTAACACGAGTGATGGAATTGGATACTGTCTGCATTTGGCCATGCAATGGACGAGTGCGCACTAACATTCCATATCCACTCCCCACCCGCTCTCCATCATAGTGGGTTTTACTCCGTCCCGTATTTCGCACCCTACAGCTCCCAGCTAGCTCTCCCCCAGCTCCCCGGCACCCGCACAACTGTCAATGGGTTTTACTTGCTTTGGCAAAACCAAAGGTACAATCTCATTTTTCGCCCCCTACTGCTCTCGAGTCTAGAGTCTCTCTCTGCTGCTCCCCCATACAATTACCAAACATGCTCCAAGTAGGTGCTATTCTTGGCAGCAGGTGAGAGTCTTCCGTGGATAAGGAGCGTTGCATATTGCAACCTCATCTTTCCCTACTCGTGCCACCGTACTCCTCCCTTGTGCTGCAACAGAGCTGAGTTAGCTCGATAGCTCCGCTCGGCTCGGCCCAAAAAGGTTGAAGTAGAGTTGAGCTAGTAAAGCTCAGCTCAACTCAACTTGACTTCATTAATAGTATATAATACTTTTATATGATAAAATATATTATATATATAATTTTGGAATTTTTTTTTTATCCCTTATAATAAAATTCATCTCATGGTTACTTTACAATAGATAGATGTATAATTAACGCATAATCCTTATGATCCTCTAATGGAAGTTTGCGCTTTCTTTCTCATTCTCTCTATCTCTCTTTGTGCAACCATTAAAGTTTTTTCTCACTTATCTCAATGATCAACTATTATCATGACAATTGACTAATCAATCAACACTTGCTACCAACACCTATGCTCTTAATTAATATTTAGCATATTAAATTTAAATATCTTTTTACTTTTTAAAATTTAAGCACATTTTTCTTCAACTGATCAGTTATATCCAAATGGATTAAGGGATTAAAAAAGATTAGGGCTTTCATTTATAAATTTTATTAAAATTTTTATTTATTAAAAAAAGAAGATACTGATTAAAATAATAATAGGAAATTTTTTTATAATAAAACTTATTTAGCTCGAAGCTTAGCTCTGTCCGGCTTGAGCTCTATAGAGCCGAGCTAGGGCTTAGACTTTTTTGGCTTAAACGGTCTAGAACTAAGTTCCAGCTCAGCTCTTATATGGTAGAGCTGAGCTAGAGCTAACCCAAGCTCGAATTTGGCCCAGCTCGATTGCAGCCCTACTCCTCCCAACGAAGGACATCAAATTAATTATGAATTATTCGCATGTTTTCTAAAGTTTGTTATTTTTTCAAAATTGGCTAAATTCATAATTAATTCATGAGTTATTCTTGACTTTTTCATTAAATCATGATTTTTTAAAAGATATTTTAATGTTTTTCATACTTTTCAAATTTGTTTATGAAATATTTTTCTGCGAAGTTGCCTCAAAATTTTAGTATTTTTTTATATGTTCAACTTTAAAAAATTCTTCCAAATTTAACCATGCCAAATTATTGTAGAACCAGCTAAGTATGTTTAGAGTGGCTGCTAAAGGCTTGGGTTGGTTGGGTCAAAATTTTGGCTGCCCAATAAAAATCGCAAATATCTGACCCAACCCGTTTCGATCCGATGGTGTACTCAAACCGACCCGACCTGACGCCTAATGGCGGAACCACTAACGGACCAATGCGGGCATCCGCACGCACTGAGTTTCTAAAAGGTAGAAAAATAAAAAATCATAAAAGAAGATTATGTAATTTCTTAAATCAATAAGAGAATCATTATCTACACCTATTTATAAAGAGTAAATCTATAGTTGCAAATAATAAAACACATTATTACTCAACTAAACACCTATTTTTGCTCCCTACATCTCTCAGAGGTACCTTTGTTTGCACCCATGCATTCTCTAGAAGCACTCACGCCTCAGATCCCCTGAAAGTCATTGAATGCTTCAGATAACATGATGGTGAAAAATTTTCACCGTGATCTTCCGTAAAATAGATATGGAGATCATGTCTCACCTATCAAACGGTCCGTTTTCATTCAATGTGTCACAAATTCCCAAAAAATTCTTGAATCATATTTCAATATTTTTGGCATAATATGACACACATCACACTCAAACGTGAATTATGATCATTTTTTGGGATCTGTAACACATGAAATAAAAAATGGGCCATTTGATAAGTGAGATATAATCTCAAGATCTATTGCGTGGAAGATCGGGGTGAAAAATGATCTTCGTCATCAAATCCAAAGCAATCAATGGTTTTCAAAGAGTTTGAGAGGTGGTAATTTTTAAATCCAAAGCAATTAATGGCTTTCAAAGAGTTTGAGAGGTGGTCATTTACAAAGAATGCGGGAGTGCAAATAGAGGTACCCATCTCTCACCTCCAAAAGTAGATCCTTTCACACATGCATTTAAGTGCTAATAATGTTGACTTTTTTAATCAAATAATAGAAATTATCTTTAGTCTTAATTTTTGACACCACAAATCTTAATATCGTGGTCCCACAATTTTAACGAAATTTTGTTAACTTCATTGAAATTAATGAATTTTTTGCAATTTCAGAAAAATTACCAAAATTTCGTTAAAAGTTTCGTTCAACTCTTGTTTCAGTGAATTTCAGAGAATTTCGTCAAATTTTTCTCCATGACTTAGAGCTTTGGTTAGATGAAAATTCTGATTCCGCCATTGCTGAAGCCCAACCTAAAAAAGTTGATCTAATCCATTAAACCCCGCTATTTTTTGTTCTTTTTATATATAATAGAATATCGGGTCTTTTTATAGATAAAATATCAGGTCATTTGTCGCATGAGCGACCCAACCCGACAAGTCAAGGTTATGCACCTGATCCGATAAATATTGGGTCAGGTATCGGGTCACTGGAACCCGTTATGAGCCCTATTTTAGAGTAGTCTCACCCGCCAAAAGCGAGGAGAGACAGAGAGGAGAGACTCCAATGGCTACTCTTCTCCCTCAACCCAGAAACGCAGAATCCAAGTCCTCTTCCGCCATCCACCACAACCTTATTCGGTAAGAGACCTTTAAAATTTTTCAAATGAACTCTCATTTAATTTCGTCTTCTTACTAAAATTAATCTATAGGTTATCTGAACCGATCCGAGAAGCTCTATCGAAAACCCAATACAACCCACCCGACGTCTCCAACTTCTCTATCAAATCCGCACTCGAATCCTTACTTCCCAACAAAAACCCACCCCTGATCACCGAAACTAGCCAAGCAGACGCTGAAATTCGAAGAGAAGTTAGGGATTTCTGTTTGTGCTGCGCTGCATTAGCTTCAGCTGAAGGCGAAGATGAGCCTTTGATCTATTGGATCCCTAGGGAACTATCCATTGCTGCGAAATCGGCAGTTAAAGAGCTGTCTTCATTTGTAATCAGCTGTTTGGACGAGGATTCGTTCAAAATAGTATCTGATTCGGGTTCGGATTTTTCGGGAGTTTCCGATGAGGATAGATTGGTTGTGGAATTGGTCCCTGTTGTGTTACCTTTGTTGAAGGGAGCTATAAAGGAGAGTTCGATTGATCCGGATGATGAGATAGTTGCTTCTTCAGCTAAGGTTCCAGTTGCTTCTGCTATATTGGCTGTTCATCAGTTTAGATGGTTTGTTACGCAGGTTCGTTTCTGCATTTGTTCTTAGATGAACTGTAATGTGGTGCTTTTAAAGCGCATAAAGTTGGTGGTTTTCTGTGGTTCCATTTGTTACTGGTGCAGTGGTTCGTTGAACCAAAACCTTCCAATTTTTAGGCCAAACCCCATCGAGCGATCCCTTCGAACATAGTTACCAAAATTGGCGCCTTTTTGAAAAAAAACTTGGTTTAAACCCCTTTTTTTCATAAAACATTGGAAACACACGTTTAAAACGTGTTTAAAAAAAAATACATTTTTTGAAAAAAACCCGAATTTTCGAATTTTAAATGCATTTTTTTACAATTTTTTTTCTGAAAATTTCCTTCTATTTGTTAAAAAAATATTTGTTTTTAATATATTTAAAAATTTTCATTACTTTTTTTCCAGTTTTTTGCCTTCCCTACTGTTTCTCGAATTCCGACCTGGTAACTATGTCTTCGAATGATCCTTCCTTTTTAATCAGTTGGTGGTTTTCTGTGAATTTGATTAGTGGCAGAGGTAAACAGAAATTCCTTTGACTCCGTGGTTAGGATGATCTGATCTGTGCTATTTTTGTGTCATGGATTATCTAAGAGCTCAAGTGTAGATGAGCGTTTGGGTTTGTGGGTGATTAATGTAGAGATGAAACACACCACCAACTCAGCGTGCTAAGCATCCTGCTATATTTTCACTTTAAAATTTTTTTATTGTAAAAAGAGACCAACTCTGTTGACCTCATGTACACAGATGGGCGATGACAGCCCGGTTATATGCCATAGCATCAATCATTGGTACGTGTCTCAGCCAGAGAATCAACTCTATGGGAGGAATGGAACCATCCCTTTAATACTGACCATTAAAGAGAAAAAGCACACTACCATCCATATTAGAGTGCATCATTAGACGGTTCAAATTCCCCAATGAGCGATTTCTAGGCCCATGGTCGCTCCCAATATGAGCAACCACTTTGCTGACTTGGATTTGCTTAAAAAATGCCATGTGGTGTACAAGTAGGATGGTCACCGCCCACTTTGAAATGGGAGCATGCCCCATTCATACTTTTTTGAAGTAGTAGATTATGGATTCTTGTTATGATCTGTGGGATGGGCCTTCTGCCACAGATATTCAAATTCAAGCCTAGTTTAGCTATGGGTTTGATCCAGTTCACTGAAAATATAGTGAATAGTTTGATTTATTGTTTTTCAGGTCACTTACCCGTATTTGGGGAAATTATGCTCTATGGTGATTCCTTGCGCATTGACAGCTCTAGATCATTGGTCACCGGAAGTGAAGGTATATAGTTCTTTGGTTTGTTTATATTTGTTGTTGACTTATCTGTGTGAATTTTAATTTAAGAAAGAATATGATAGAGGATCCTTACCATGCTACCTCATCTCAACATGTGTGTGGGAAGGATTGGGACATTGGATCATCTAAACCTCAAAATCTTAGGATATCCTTATGGGAAGAGTCTTTTAGTTTAAATGTTAGTTTCACTTTATTTAACATATTTAGCTCTTATTTTCTTGTGTTTTTACACTTTTACTTCAATTGACAGGGTTAACTTGTATTTTATTCAAGTTACATTTTTAGTTAGTAAGTTTTTATATACTTTACCGTTCACTAAAGTAAGCCACCAAGTCTTCTTTAGGTTTTTATGTTTTGGTGAATTTGATGTCACATGGGAATAAATATGTAATTTAAACTTAGTACATCTAGGAGTATTCGGGGCTATACTTTTTAAGTTTTTAACTGTACTTTCTTTTTTTTTTTAAATCATGCTTTGATTTTTTTTTATTTTTTTTTGGAATTGCTATCATGCATTGACTACTAGTGAATGCAACATACCAACATGTAATGAGTTAAGTACCTAAAAAAGGAAAAAGAACATGTAACGACTTACTGCACTCCATAAAATCCCAAAAAAGGGGAAAAGTTGATCTCTCTATCTCTCTCTATATTCATCTATCTGTGTAATTTATATCTAATGAAAGCACTCTTTGTGGATGCACATATTTCTGTTGACCTTCCAAAAAGCATGCAATTGATTGGATTGTTAGAATTTCTTTGTCATCCGCTGAGATATTGTCGGAATGGGAGGAAATCTGCCCGCCTCGATGCTTTTATTTTCCATTTTTTTTCTGTCATTATGATGGCTCTTGTATGGTTTTTGTTCATCTTTTTGTTGCTTTTTGTTTTTTTGTGGTATATTTTCTCGTTGTGCCTCTTTTATCCGCTGAAAGTCTTTTTTTTTGCTTTTTTTTGGCATAGATTGATTTCCTGATTTAGATCAAACAGCATATACACCAACGGCTAAAATTTTATTTTGGGTGGTGGAGGGTAGGTGGGTGGGTTTTGGGGGGGGGGGGGGGCGGGGGTGGTTTGTCCACAATCATCTTCGATGATGCCCGAATGACATCATCGTTCAACCAGTATTTTGTTGTATTTTGTTGTGAGCATTTTTGGGGCAAGAAAACTACTCTAAATGCTTTCTACTAATAAATTCCCCAAGAAACCAACTCTGCTGAATGCAGGTGAGCGAATAGGGGCCATGTGACAAACGGCATACATTTTTATCAATCCAAGCAGTCCACCTAGAAGCGCATCATTGGCATGTGTCAGCCAAAAAATATGCTTATCAGAGGATTGGGACCTCCTACCGCTCTACTTAAATATCACTGATAAAAAAATATATACAACTGTCCATATTTGAGTGCCTGGTTTGGATGGTTCAAATCCACAATCAGTGAGATTTTTTTGGGCCAGGGTAGCTTCCAATCTGAGCTGCACTTTGATGACTTGGATTGGGCAAAAATTGGGCCACACGGTGTACAAATTGGGCAGTCATGGTCCAATGTAACTTGGCTGATAACCTTTAGTCTTTGTCTTAATTTTTATTACAGGGGCAGGGTATGGTTAGCTTTATCCATCTAGCAAAGAATGTGAACGCTGCTGAACTATGTTGGTATGAAGATGTAATTCTTGATATGGCTTGTCGGAATATTGCCTCCAGTGATGAGCTTTGGCAGCACGTTGTTGAGATGTCAGTTCTTTTGGTGACTTGTATACAGCGGAGGAACCCTCGGAGCTCTTGGTATATCCTCTTCTTTTGTGGTTAGTATTGTAATTAGTTAGTATGCTTAATAGGATGATCTAAAATTACATGAAAATTTTAGTTGCTATTGAAAATTACATGAAAAATTTCACCCAGATTTTCACATATAAAATTACGTGAAGATTTTAGTTGCCAACGTAAGATCATAAACTTGTGAAACATTAGTCTACATAAAAGTAGAAATTTCAGGATATATATATATATATATATATATATATATATATATATATTTGAACATTTATGAAAATAAATAAAACCAAATATTCATAAGTGCAATTTAAAAATAGAAAGAAAATAACGTCCACATCCCAAATAAACCATATTATCTATAAACCATCGGTGACGGCCGTCCGTCACAAAATAATGATGGCTACAAAAGAAGTTTATTTAATGAACAAAATAATTTTAATCTCCAAGATCTAATCGTACTAAACATACCAATAGAAAGTCCAAAGAAAATCAGTACTCAGAAAAATGATCCTCAGGCTTAGTGTAGTCGGGTTCCACTTCCTCGTAGTGACCTGCCACGACTGAACCCACAAGGTCAGATGCAATGCTTCAACCTGTGGCATATAGCCGGGTGAGCATAAACGTTGCCCAATAGATAGAATACCAATCTAAAATTGCTTACCATCATGAAAATATTTTTTTCTTACAACTTAGTCATGATTCAATCTATGCAACTTGATTTGAATAATTAATTGGGAACATAAAAATAGATGACAATATTAAACATGAATTGAAAGCAATAAATTATTGGTGTCAACATAATAATTAATTATTTTGAGCATGAATTAACAAATACACATGAAAATATGGTTCATAAAATGGTTTAATTTCTTATTTACTGGTGGCTAAGCATGCAGAATGTATCTTAGTGTGTCTTATAATTTGACTTATCTTAACTTATGGTAAGAACGTATCTTTGTGTTTCTTGTAGCTTGACTTATCTTAACTTACGGTAATTAAAATAATAACTTAAATTATCACGAATGCAAATAGGCATCCGATTCTATTTTATATGGGATGTGAATACCAGACATCCGACTTGCAAGTCCATAAAATAACCATATGACCCACAATATGGTATTATCAGCTACATGGTCTCACTGGGGCATATTTCATATGGGCCAATGAGGACTATATATGGGCTTATTGGAGGTCTTTAATCTCATTCAACCTATGAGATAACTTATACAAATGCCCGAAGACCTTAACTTATCACCGCCAGGATGAATGGCGTTAACGTCATCGCCTCTGACCAAGCGATGCACAATATTCAGAAAAACTTAAATCAAACACACAAAATTTATCTTCATGTTTATAATTCTTATCCTTAGCTTGCCACTTATTATTTATCACTCGTATGCTTATTTGATCACATCAAAAGATCTAACAATTCAGCTTATCTCATTCTTATCTTTCTTATTTGATAAGTAGTCATAGTGTAGCTAGTTTTCGATTGCATGGTACTGTAAGCTATGAACGCATCACAATAAAGCTTCGACCATGATCGCCCATACCAAGATGATGTAGGAATTACTGAAATGCAATCATGAACCAAGGTTCCATATAGTCGTGATGGCAACCACACCATGACGAAGGCAGTGTAACTTCATTTATCTCCTTAATTCATATACGAATTCTAATATATATATGCATGTTGCAGTCATAAAATACACATAATAAATATGTGAAATTAATATTTTAAAGCAAATACATACATACCATAAAATCCAATATCATGAGCTAAGCCTTACATACATGTTAAATATCTTCACAAAATTATAAGACTAATTATATTATATAATTACTAATTAAAATATTTATTTCACAACAAGATTTATGAAGGACCTAAAGTTTTAGTCTCTACATCACATGAAAATATCAAATCCTAATTAATTCGACTCTTTTAGGCCAATAAATCACATGAAGATAAAACATCTAGTTTAGAGGAACATCTAACATTATTAGTAATTATATCGTTCAGAAATTTATTTCATGACCCGAGAGGAAGGTTTGTGCGTGAGTTTTTTTTTTTGTAATTGTGGCCTTAAATCTCGCTCTTAGAGATTCTCTTTTGAGAATTAGGTGCTCCACGCACCTTTTGTCGGAGAGAATTTTCTCACAAAGTGCTCGGCTATGGTGTGGAGGTATACGCTTATGGTGTATGGACTCTGGTGTATTTAATTAAAAGAAAACTAACTTGTACTTTGTAATTGAGGAGGTTTGAACCTAGAACCTAGGTGTCTCTAAGCAATCACTCAACCACTAGTGCAATTTACTAAGTTGTGTATGGAATAAAAAAATAAATAATACATATGTAATTTTCAATGTTCAAAATAAGGCACATGCATTCTAGGGAAGACATAAAATAAATATTAAATATATAAAAAATCCGGGTCTTTACACTAATGCTTCTCTCTCTTAGTTTCATGTTATACATGACATAAACCAATGCATTTAACTTCTGCTGCTCTAATTGGTTCCCCCTTTCTGTATGCACCTGTTCATGAACATAAACCAATGCATTTATACATGAACATAAACCAGTGGATTTAACATAAACCAATGCATTTATACTCTATTACTTTATATATGTGTTGAAATGTACTCCAATTACGATCACAACCTGGTGCACTACATGTTAAACTTGGAACTTGAATGGCAAATGCTTGTAGTTCTGGTGCATCATCTCCATAACCAGCCCACCAATCAGCTAGACAATATTACAAGTTTTCAATCTACTAATAGAATTTTGAAATGTAAATGGAAAAGAATAAAAAAAATCACTCATAAAGAAATTAATTATTACCTGGATGTTGAAGCTTCCTCAACTGAATGGCCATTGGCCACCCAAACTTCTTCTCAGCTTTATCAAACATATCCAATTGCATCTCAGCTCTAAGACGATCAGATGGATCACGAATCATTCCATCCATGCATTGGGATAACTCGAGCTTCACCTCAGTAACTAAAGAATTTTTTTCTTCATATCGTAATTGCACCTTCAAAGAGTATCCAGCTGCATGTAGAGGAGGATGCAATTGAGGAGTCCAACTATCATGGATCGTTTTCCATATCGGGCTATATTTACTTTTTTGATTGTCACAGCGAAATGCAATTTTTTCTTGTGCCCCATCCATCAACTCATATATGAAACTGATAGCTGGCCTCTGCTCCGAGTCTACCTCTCGCAACACGGAAACAAAGGGTACTGCACTCTTCACACAATAAGCAATCTGGGGCCAATTTTTGGATCATACAATATGGTACAATGCTCTTTGGCCCTATAATTTTTTGCCCAATTACTCTTACACCATTTCTCAGAAGCAAACGTTTCTTGAAGATGATGTTTCAGCTTATAAAGACTTTGCAAGGTAAGAAAACCAGTGAGAAAACAGGTGGCAGCTGGGCGTAGAAGCTCACGATTCTTAGTGTAGCTTCTCATGAGACTATGAACCCATGCACGGCAATATATAAATTTTGTTACCTGTTTAGTTTTCTAAATTGTTTCTTAATGTACCTTTAATTTTCCAATATCTTCCAGCATGAGATCGATGCAATGAGCGGCACATGGAGTCTAATACAAATGCTTTCTCTTCTCCATCAACAGTCTTCCAGCTGCCACATAACTTGCCTGGTAGTCTGTAATTAGTTGAACAACATTCTCCTCACAAATTTCTTCAACTACGTCATCCAAATATTTAAATAAGAAAGCAACATCTTTGATGGAATCTGATGCGTCAATAGACTTATAGAAAAATGTTTCAGCTGGACTTTCGACTAAGTAATTGATAAGACTTTCTATGTTTTCTGTCAGACCAACCATCTGACATTATTGAGGACCCTGTGTTAGCCCAGACCTTTTTGTGCTCCTCCATAATCGTCGTTACATTTTCAACTTCTTCTTTAAGTATCCATGTCCTCATTTCATGCATAGATGGGGGCTTCAACCCTGGTCCGAAAGCACTAATATGTTCACAGATTGCCAAAAAATATGGGCTATTGCAAAGATTAAGAGACAATGCATTTCGAAAGATAAATCTTCCAATGGATCTAGATGTGGATATATGTTGCTCCTTCCATTTGGAATTCAAGGTAATCTGATGAGCCTCGCTACTCACAAATTGATCAAGTGGACCTCTAGGACATACTTGGGAATCTTGGGATTGAGATAGATCATTAATGACAGGAGAGCCTTGAAATGACATCGATCTTGCCGATGATCTAAACCTACCAATTTCCCCAATCATCACTTTGCTCCTCTCCTTTGCTTTTTTGTATTCATCTAGTGCATCTTTACATTCGGCAACCGCATCATTGGGGGTTTCACATGGCTTGATTCCTTTATGAGTTCCGGCTAAATGATGTTGATGCAGGAAAATCGCAAAAATCCTAATTATGCAGATTTGAGATTAATTTGATATTAAATTGAATAGCGAAAATATTCAAAACTTTCCAACCACATAAAATACTTTAACAAATTTAATTAAAACAATTAGGTTGAATCATTTCTAGCGATCACATGCATTGAAATTTTCTGATCTAGAAAAATGGCTCCGATGAGGAAACTCGATTTTCGTTCTAGTTTAGGGCACTATGCAATAACTACGATATCGTCTCTTGACTCCTCTAGGATTTGAAGAATGAAAGTCCCAAATGGTTAATTCAATCAAAGGGGAAAATAAAAAATATATCAATCAATAAGGTGTGAATAAAGTTCCAACAACTTATTAATTAAGGATTTTGGTTTTGATCTTATCAAAGGAAATAAGGAAAGTAATTACCTAACAATGATTAAAAAGGACAAAATAGATAGATAGGGCTCTAAGGCTTCGCACCAAGGATGTACGTCAGCTTCGCACTTAGTGCATGATAAAACGAAGATTCGCTCTCTTGGGTGAAAACTCTTCACAAGTTCTCTAAGGTTTGCACAAAACAATTTCCCAATTTCATTAGTCATCAACTCCCAAATAATGTTTTTACATGCCATTAAATAGCCTAAGAAAACCTTAAATAAATTCGAAATAAGAAACTAATTAAAACCACCAACTTGCGGACGTTCGTCCTGTAACCACGTATGTCCGTCCTCTGTTCACGGACGTCCGTTGTCTACGATATGCACAAAATAAAAACCATCTAAAATCACAGACGTCCGTCCGAATGCCACGGATGTCCGTTCTGAAGCCACGGACGTCCGCCAAATGTTGAGGAAGTTTGCTTTCTTTTATTATTTCTCCCTTGTTTTCTCTTTGTACTTTCCATCCGTCTTGTACTGTGAGATGTCCCCATCAGATGCTTTATTCGGGTAATACCTCCCTTGCAAAGTTGTCTACAAAACATGCAATGCACATATCCTTTTCGTAGGTTTTCTTCCTCTCCTTCAGTGGCCACAACATATTTCCACCCAATATCCCTTGCTACCATTTTCTATTTTTGATAAACGGCAATCCTAATAGGGAAAATGGGCAATCAAGTGAATCAATAACCCATAGGTCCAATACAGTAATTGAACACATCAAAAAATAAAATTCACACAATATATATCGGTCAATATAAATACACTGTACAGTGACAATATCAAATCTGATTTCAGACTACAGATTTGAAAACAAAACAGTATTAGAAAAAAAAAATAACGGCCGTGATCTATAAACATAAAAAAATGATTCAGATATTAGATATTAAAAAAGAAAAGTATTAGAAAAGTAAAATTAAACATTACTAATAATTAATAAATATCATTGACATTATAAATTTCAAACCAAAACAAAAGCAAAGAAATGTAGATTGCAGACATTATACATGAAGAAGAAGAGAGGAAGAAAAAGAGGAAGAAGAAAAATAAAATAACACTTATCTTTGCAAGATGAGGTCTGGCGATGGCTGGAGGTGTGGCTGCAGGCTCGCATCAGATCGCGAGGTGAAGTCTCAGGCTCGCAGCAGCTTGACTTCTTCTTTTTTTTTCCTCTGTTTTATTTTTTCGCCAAAACCCTAGAGACCTAATGGAAAACCCAAGAGCCCTTTGCGAGAGAAATGATTCCCAGCCGATACCCCTGGGTTTTAAAACCCAGTGGTAACCTTTGTAAATTTAAGAACTTAAGGGCATGGGTTAAAATATCGGGTTACCGATACGTATCGTCCGAGCTCCAAAACGATACGTATCGGACGATACGTATCGGTACCGGTCTGTATCGGACGATACATTGAATGTATCGTTCGATACATTCAATACATTTGAATGTATCGAACGATACATTCAATGTATCGTTCGAGTCCAATACCGATACGTATCGTCCGATACGTATCGGTATCGGACGATATTTTGATCCATGCTTAAGGGGGCCTTAAGCTTCTTAAAGAAAGGATATATTTTTTTTAAAGTGTAGCGTATGCTATGTAGTGTAGCGTAGGCTATATGCAGTGTAGCGTAGAATTGTGCTTCGGTACCTAGCGTTTTCGTAAAGCTTCACTATGAACGCGCACTAACTGTATGAAATAGACCTCTTTTATAATATCTCGTGCTAAATAGATTCATTTAAGTTGTAATTCATGAACACTTTGATCTTTCACAAACAAATTCATTATTCAATATTTGAGCAGCTCCAATCTGTCTTTTGCCCACTGACTGCACGCTATCCCTTTTGGTACCATTTACTTTACATGTAGGTATGAAAAGTTGCTAAGCGAGATGTTAGGTCACTTGGAACGCCAACCAAGGAAAAAGGAACGCCGTATTGAATGGCTTCAACTCATTGAGCCAGTTTTCAATGCCATGGGTCTTGTTTTATTAGCTCACTTCAGACGCATTTTCACGCTTTTCTTTCAGTGGATGCATGTCGAGGATGATAGAACAGTTGTACTGGTAATTGTTTTCTCCAGAAAAGGTGAAGCTTTTTTATTGGGTTATGGACATATGAGTTTCCACTATGACTATTGCAACACAAATATAGGATTTTGTATTTATATTCATCCATTTTTTGATCTCACTGACCAGATATGCCATCAATCTAAATCATCCGGGTGGCATCTATCATGTCTCTAAATCATCCAAGTGGCATCTATCATTGGAACATGTCTCAGCCCAAATATAAATGCCGATAAGTGGATGTGAATCATCCGATTGATTAACTTTAATTTCAGCCATTAAAACTGAAAAAAATGGTTGATATTAAACTCATCAGTTCAGATGTTTTAAATCTCCCTAAAACACCATTTGTAGTCTTGTTGCACATCAATTAATGATCTATCACTTTGATAATACAGATCACCCACATCTTAAACCAATGATGGTGTAAGATCATTTAAACACATTTTGGTGTTTAAATGACGGCCAGGAGAGTCGGCCTATTACAAACTCTGTACTGTGGGTCTGCTAGTTACCCTCCTTTGTCAGCTTTGTAGTGTTGGTTTTCTATTTCATCTCAGTTACTACCTTTAATGCAGCAGCCATCCCTTGTCAGTTAACCGATGTTAAAATCTGAAATGCCACTATGGTGACTGTCATTTGGCAATATATAACTGCCGATAGTAATATTATAGAGCACTAAGGTTAAAGGCTTATATGACATTCACAACTAAAAGAGCAGGTCAAGTTTAGAATTCTATCAATCTAACCTACCTAAGACTAAAAGCCTCGACTGCATGAGCAAAAGACTCATGCAAGATTGAATGGTTGTCGCTCAAAGTAAGGCATATTAAATAAAACTGAAAATTCAGCATAAATGAAGCTAGAATCCATGTTTGTAAAACAAAAGGGGAGCCTAAAGCATGCAAATTCTTCAGAACCATCGATTGTTTTCCCTAAAATTTGCATTTAAGACAATTTCCTCACAGTAGGATTTGGTAACTTGTCTAAATATGATATTTAGTGTCATTTTTTAATTAACATGTCGTGCATAATCTCTCTCTCTCTCTCTCTTTTTATCCCCATTTTTGGGTACCTAGAAAGATTCTGGAATGCAACGAACAACATTCTGGACATCCAAAGATTGGGCTCCTTGGTGTTGTGGCCCAATTCTTCCCCCTAGTCCTAGGCGTCCAAGCCTTAGCTGCCCAAGAGCATTTTTGGTAATAAAATGTAATGATCGAGACTTTCATGCATTATTAGACTGTAATTGTTTTGCTTAGATTTGTGATTGTGATTAGTTAGATAGATTTGATGTACTTAATTAATTGCTACGTATGAATATAATGTTTAATTTATTTAATAATGACCCATGATAATTAATTAATCTAATTAATAGACCTTAAAAGCCTTTAAATATATGTTAGTAATAATTGGGGTGCGTTTAGTAATGCTTAGTAGACTTTTAAAATACGTTAGTAATTTATTTAAAAACCCATTTAATTAAAGACCCAATAACTAATTAGGCCATTGGGGGCCTTCACTTAAGCCCAAGAGATGTTAGGATGGGTCGCAAGGACCCATTGTGATCCACAAAGGCTTATGAGTTAGAGTGGACGTGAGTTAGAGTTAGGGTAAGAGAGTGAAAAAGTGTGTGAGCTTATAAAAAAAAGGATGTGGGTTATTTCCAACGCACCTTAAGAAGAAAGAGAAGCAAAAGAAAGAAAGAAAAAGGAGAACGAAAAAGTGAAAGAGATAAGGAAAAGAGATTGAAAGGGAAGAGAGTGAGGTAAATTTTATATTTCTTAAATATCAAGAATCAAGATCAAGATTTTAAAAAGAAAATGTTTTTTTCTTTGTTTCTTAAATTATTAAAAATTTATTAGATTTTCAAGAATTTCAATAACTGTTTCAAATCTTCGTTAAAAGTTTCAAAAGAAATCTTTCCAATTTTTAAAATACCTTTAGAAACCTTTTCATTCAACAATATTTTCTTATAATATTTTCTATGAACAACTGTTTACTATTAGTTGTAGAAAGAACTTAGAGAATAGACCTTTCTATTATTATTATTAAGGTTTATCACTTTATCTTTAAAGCTTTTTAAAGTAGGGCTTTTTCAATAACCTTTCAAGATTTCTTTTTCAAGATAAGACTGAGAAGCATCAATAATTCCAATACTTGAAGATGACTTTTTAAAAAGGCATTTTTCAAGAATTCCTTTCATGATTAAAGATTTTAGGGTTTTTTAAAGGATCTTTATTTTAAGCCATTTTTTTTAGAATTTTTATTTTAAGACTTTTTTTGGAATTTTTTTAAAGGTATTTTTTTAAGGAATCTTTTTAAGGCTTTTTTTAAAAATAATAATTCTATTTTTCCCAAAGCTTTTCAAGATGATTATCATATAGGCATCTTCAAGATTTATTAAAGCCCTTCAAAAAGTAGAGAATAAAAAACGGGAAAATCAAGAAACCATAAGATATGAACAAATTATAGGGTTTTTAATGCTAGAAATAGGTATCATGCTAGGATGAGGTTAATTCCTTTTCAAATATTGAAAAAGCATGTTTATTTTATTTTATCACCATATGCCTTCATGATTTATACCATTGTTCCTTAGCAGTTTCACATGTTATTTACTATGCTTATGCCATATCACTCTCATATGGAAGTTATGTTAATGTTCATATTACTTAGTTTATTCATACACATGTGAATTGAATAAATTTGAGATCATAATAATAGACCATGCTATGGACTAATAAAGTGGAATATTGCATGACGTTTTTACCGAGGTTTATGCATCATATTTATTGTACATTTCATAGCATATGAAAGTGGTAAGATTCATGATTCTCACAAGGCTAAACCGCGATACTATGAATGAATTAGACACCATGAACTTTATGAGTAGATTTACATATGCTATTTAAAGTGAATAAAATGATGCAATCAAAATGACATGAAAAACATGACTTAATGAAGACATAATGCATACTAGCATTAATGAATATGTTAAGAGATTACCGTTGCATGCCATAACCAATTCGGATCTAATGGGCAAGTAATCTAAGATATGAGATGGTGACTGTGTGTGTGTGTTTAAGAAGAGAAGACCGTGTAGAAGTCCCAAACCCAATTGATGTACGATAAGGGTGAAGATTGGGACGACATACCAAAGATAAAGAATGATCATGATGAATGAGATTCATGTTGCATTGCATTTAACATTAATAATGAAATAATCACAAGGAAAACTAGGAAGATACATGAACAAGTCACATGTTATGTATCAATGCTTATTCTTATATATTGTTTTATATTGCTCATATACATGCCATGTTCTTATTACTTTTGTTTCACATTGTTTATCATTGGACTATTTATCATGATTTGTTCGTATAATGTTTAAATATGAATTTCTTGTATTAGTGATCCTATGATTGACCCTTGCGGAGTTCTTTTAGACTCATATCTCCATTGTTACAATGGGATGGACAGGAGATGAGTTGATCACAGGATACAAGAATACTGATGTGGATGTGGAGATCCATGACGCAAATTGAGAATTGAACAAAGATGATTTCGAGCGTTAGGAGTTTATTAATTTTGAGAGTTGAACTTTTATTTTTGATTTTATTTAGAGCTTTATTTGAGATTATTAAGTCCTTTTTAGTTAAGTTAGTTTGGATTATTGATTACATTATTTGTGTAATTTATTGGTTAATTTTAATTCAATTCAATTTTTAATAGCTCTTATAACTTATGAATGAATGACGATTTATTTTGTTGTTTACATTCTGTTGTGTTATAGTTCAGATCATTATGTTGCTACTATATTTTATCTTTTGTCGCTAGTTATGTATGTTATGTAGTGCGACGTCTCCAGATGAACACATAGATCCGGTGTGTGACTTTGGGGACATTACTGTTGGTATCAGAGTGAAGTCTATATATATATATATATAGACTTTTGGGGACATTACTGTTGGTATCTGAGTGAAGTCTATATATATATATATATATATATATATATATATATATATATATATATATATATATATATATATATTAGATGATTAGGTCAAGGACTAATGTAGGGGTTTTATAATTTCAGATGACGACTTTTTCGAGTCACACTGAGAGGACTGAAGTTGACGAGGTTAAGATAGATATTTATTTTCTTTTATTGCACGTGGAATGATTTGCGTAGACGATGCTGTTTTGTGTTTGATGTGAGGATGTGTAGTTATATATATGAGAAAAAAATACTCTCAATAAATAAAATTACGCAAACACGAAACGCTAATTAAAACACATGAAATTTTCAAGTAAGAATTTCCGTTAAAACACGACTTTTAATTACAACTATTTTCATTACTAATAATTGATGTCAATCAAACATGAGGTGTTAATTAAAGAAAAAGGAGACCATTAGGCCTTCACTTAAGCCCAAGAGGAGATGCTAGCCCATTGTGATCCACAATGGATTATGAGTTATAGTGGGGAGTTATAGTGGGACGTGAGTTAGAGTTAGAGTAAGAGAGTGAGAAAGTGTGTGAGCTTATAAAAAAAGGGACGTGGGTTATTTCCCACGCTCCTTGAGAAGAAAAAAGAAGAAGAAAGAAAGCAAAAGGAAAATGGAAAGGAGAAAACTATAAGGAAAAGTGATTGAAAGGGAAGAGAGTGAGGTAAATTTTATATTTCTGAAGTATCAAAAATCAAGATCAAGATTTTAAAATGAAAAGACTTTTTTCTTTGTTTCTTAAATTATCCAAAATTGATTAGATTTTAAGATTCTCAATAATTCTTTCAAATCTTCGTTAAAAATTTCAAAAGAAATCTTTATAATCTTTAAAATACCTTTAGAAACCCTTTTACTCAATAATATTATCTTATAATATTTTCTATGAACAACTGTTTACTATTAGCTGTAGAGAAAATTCTTAGAAAAGACCTTTCTATTAATATTAAGGTTTACAACTTTATCTTCAAGGCTTTTTAAATAACCTTTTAAGATTTCCTTTTCAAGATAGGATAGAGAAGCATAAAAAATTCCATTACTAGAAGACTTTTTAAAAAGGTCTTTTTCAAGAATTCCTTTCGTGAATCAAGATTTTAGGGTTTTCTAAGAGTCTTTAGGAGTTTAGTGTTTTTACGGGGAGGAATGAAGTGCTTAGGGCGGGGGACTGGATTTGCGCTCGGTGCCGCAACGTCAATTTCCGATGGCGAGGGGTATGTCACAGGACCGGGTGTGACTCCACCAGGATCGAGGGTATTACGGTGAAATCTGTGAATGATTGCATCCCCTAGAAGGGAAATCTAAACCAGCCGGTCCTTAACAAGTCGCAGTTACGCGACTTGGAGCATGGTTGGTCGATCGCCGAGAAAATTTACAACCAAGTGAAGCAAGGATCAAAATTTCGGGTTTCGTTTCGGTTTCGGAGGGGACCAAAACCGAAATTTTGGACCGAAATTTCGGCCGAAAATTTCATTCCCATATATTCTATGACCAAAATTTCGGTCCCAAATTATCGTTTCGGTGGGGATCAAAACCGATAATTTCGGTCATTTCGGCCGAAATTTTGATCCTTGAGGTGAAGGCTCGAATCCTGGCACCGAACAATCAACGCATTGGAATGTCTTATGCCGAGATAGTGGGGAAAAGGGGGAGAAATTGGCTCTTCGGGGGATCAACTACAAACCGCCACTGGGGGTGGTCCATCCCTACAGAGAAGGGCACACACATTGGGGACGCTGCATTTTGATTTCGCTCAATTTCTCTCTCTCCAGAAATCTCCAAGACAGTTTCTTTTGCGTTTTTGGTCGGAGAAGGCAGCCACAGACATTTGCCTCAAAAAAATTATCCACATTCAAGAGTGCCCGGTTGAATGCGGGCCTTGGGATCCTGTAGTTGGAGATCTTCAAGTACACCGAGAGAGGGGAGGGGTCTGGATTCTTATACACGGGATACCGATCCATGCATGATCCACGGAGGTGCTCAAAGGGATCGGAGACCATTGTGGCCGGTTCATTCTGGTTGACCGACGCAGTGATGATCTCTGGGACACTGACCATGCCCGGATCCTCGTCGCCATCGACTAGCTGGATAACATCCCTAGATGCTGTGATGTTTGGGTCGACGGACAAATAGTTACTGTCTTCATGGAAGTGGTGTTGCTGGAGCGGGTGCTCATTCCGCAGCAGTTGAGTGAAGAATCCTTGGGGCCCCGGCATACCTGCGTAGACATACTCACTTGTCCCACAGAAAAAGTCGAGCCGATTGCCAATCCAGTCAGGGGTTGGGTGGTAAGACCGGGCCGGACATCGTTGAGAACCTCGGAGAGTCGCTCAGCCGCGAACCCGCAATTCTGTTTGGGGCCACAAAGGTGGTCGTCCACGCAGGCGAGGGCTTCTAGCTCCACCGGAATCTATGGGTCGACTCATCGTTATGTTATAGATAATGAAGTTGGAGCAATGGGTGCTGATATCGCCGATGGTACGAGGGGTTTGGAATAGGGTGGCAGATCGGCGTGGGGTCTTGTTGATGGAGAAACCTCTGGCGTCAGGGAGGGCTTTGAGGTTGGTGCTATCTCAGTCAAGTTGATGGATGAACGGAGAGAGGATGTATCTTGCTTGATGGAGACTGACAGGGATGAGCTTGAACAGCTGAAGTTGCCGGAGCAGATTAATCACCTCAGGTTCCCGAGCTTGGAGAACGGTGAGGTGCAGACGGGTTTAGATATGGCGAATCTTTCACCGTCGATGTTGTCTACGGTCCAGATGTTGTCGTACAATGATTCTGACAGAGCACACCTGCAGTTTGAGGAGGTAGGTGAGATGATGCAGATGTCTGGGAGAGAGGACGAGGGCAGTTTTTATACCTGGGATCCGATGGAGTCTGAGGCTCTAACTTGCCTTTTGAGGATGGAAGCTCCTGCAAACAAAAAGGGGTTTAGGGTTTTCCAGCGGAGAAGAAAGGTATGGGCCTCAGGGGGTGAGGTCTAAGGTGATTTCGATACGTCATCGTCCAGATGAAGCTTCTAGATGCGTGTCGGGGGCGATGTCGAGAGTTGACTTGTGGCGTCAAAAGTGGAGGATGTCGGGTCTTTATGTTGTGAAGCGGCACGTGACTGGCAATTTATTTCAATGGGATATGGGCATGTTGACACGTGGCAAACACGGGTTTGGCTTGGCGCTATTGAGACACATCTAGAGGGGTTGTCATGGGTCCTTTATGTCCTGGACCCTGTGGGGTATTATTCTTATGCGAATTGAGGAGGCATGCAGGGGCCCATGCCGAGGAGGATCCGAGTCTCGCTCGCGATGAGATTGGTGGACCTTAGTCCAGGTGCCGGAAGGGGAATGGAGGAGATCAACTGGGTTTGTAGTGAAGAAGGGGTGATTTGGAGTGATACCATTAGAGGGCAATTGGAGTTACCTGTGAAGGAGATGGTCTGCTTGCAGGAGTTTGGCCATCTTGGTGATTCCTTTCGGTTAGATGCATTGCTGGAACAATTATCCGATAGGAGTATCGGTTCTGATGGGGCTCATACTAGCGCGATGTCGGAATAGTTACCAAGTAGATGGTCTGAGTTCATTAGGGAGGAGGCTGGTGCACAAAGGGGTCGGGTTTCACCTATTTCGATGAGGGAAGGCAGCTACGGAGGGGGGGATTGATGAGGGGTTCGAAAGCTCGGGTGATATAGATCATTTAATCGGTTTTGGACGTACTCTTGGCTTGTCATTCAAAGGATCGGAGGATGATCTCCAAGAGGTGTTCCGGTCCATCGTGGTGAACCGGCAAGATAACAAGAAGAAACGCCGAGGGGGGTCTCGAGAACTTGCTCGGTTACAGTGGGGGATGTTGGATGGGAGGGGAGCTGGGGGTGATTAATGCCTACTTCGGACGGTTGGGCGGGTTCAAAGCTAGTTTCCTTATGAAGATGTTATCCTGGAATGTATGAGGTATCTGTGATGGGGGTAAACGGGTCGGGGTTAAACAAGTCATTGTGGTGTTAAAACTGACCGTTATTACTTTACAAGAAACCAAATGGGGCAGCTGTGATAGGAAGAAAGTGGCGTCGGTGCTGGGAGGAAACAGATGGGATTGGATTGGTGTCGATTCGGTGGGTGCGTCAGGTGGTATTTTGGTGGCATGGGATTCGAGGCTTTTTGATAAAGTGGATGAGGAGGTGGGATTGTTCTCGGCTTCGGTGGTGCTTTAGAATAAAGATTTGGGGAAAGTGTGAACTTTTCCTGGTATATATGGGCCGACTAATGATAGTTTGCGCAGTGAGTTCTGGTTTTAGCTGGCGGCACTTGCAGCTAGGTGGGATTTCCCTTTATGCTTGGGAGGAGACTTCAATGCTATTAGATGGGGCTTTGAAAAGCATGGTGGGCCGCCGGATGCTGCTGTGATGAGGGACTTCAACGCATTCATTTTTGATTGGGAGCTGATGGATGTTCCGTTAACGGGTGTGAGGTTCACATGGTCCAATCTCCAAGAGAAGCCTTCTCTAAGCATGCCAGACAGGTTCATATGCAGTCTGGAGTGGTTAGATTTTTTCCTGGGTGCGAGATTAGAAGCCCGAGCCCGGGTTGTTTCCGATCACCGGCTGCTGCTCCTGACTTGTGAGTGGAGGGGAAAAGGTCTGTCTCCGTTCCGTTTCGAAAATATGTGGCTGATGGATGAGAAGTTTCAGGAGTTGATCCCGTTGTGGTGGAGTGAGCCGGTTACTGTAGGGACGGCTGTGTATAGATTCGTTTCCAAACTCCAAGGGCTTAAGGGTAGAATTAAGGTGTGGAATCGGGACGTGTATGGTCAGCTAGACATCAAGGAGTCTCTGCTACAGCGGCTGACTGAACTGGATAATGTGGAGGAAGTGCTCTTTCAGCGGAAGAAAGAGAGGAAAGGTACTATAAAAAAATGGAGTTCAGCAGTACACGTTTGGCCAAGGAGGTAAGCTGGAACCAAAAAGCTAAGGTTCGATGGCTCAAAGAGGGTGATGCTAATACCAAGTATTTTCATGCCGTTGCCAACGCTCGTAATAAAGTGAATTTCTTAGATTCCATTGTTGTTGATGGGGTGACTTACTCGGGTGAGGAGCAGCTCCGAGAAAACATTGTTGCTTTTTATAAAAGAATGTTTACGGATATGGGATTGAGGCGGCCTCAACTGGATGGGCTACATTTCCAGGTGATATCGGCGGATGAACGTGTCGGTTTGGAAGGCCAATTCAATGAAGACGAGGTTTGGCGGGTGATCAGGTTTGTGGGCAGAAACAAGGCACCTGGTCCTGGTGGTTTTACCATAAAAATTCTTTCGTTTTTTTGGCACACCATAAAGGCGGATTTGATGGAGGTTATGTACGAGTTCTACGATTCTGGTTTCATTGGGTGGAGTCTAAACTCCACATTCAATACCCTCATCCCAAGTTTGAGGGGGCCGAGAATATTTCTAATTTCCGCCCAATTAGTCTCACCAACTCCCTTTACAAGATTATTTCCAAGGTATTAGCCAGCCATCTAAAGCTGGTTATGAACAAGATAATCTCGGCAATTAGGGTGCGTTCGTGGCTGGGAGACAACTTGTTGACCTGGTTGTGGTGGCTCAAGAGGCCATCCATTCCGCTCACCATCAGCGCAGACCTGCGGCTCTCTGGAAGGTCGATATGGAGAAAGCATATGATCGGGTGAGTTGGGAGGGTGTCGATTATATGCTCGGTAGGTTGGGATTCAGCCAAACTTGGAGGAGATGGATGCGAGGATGTTTTTCTTCGGCTTGGTTCTCGGTGTTGATTAATGGCAGCCTAGCTGGGCACTTTAAGAGTTCTAAAGGCATCCGGTTGGGGGACCCGCTTTCCCCCTTTCTATTCAATATAATGGGGGAAGCGTTATCTGGGCTTATTGTGCGTGCGAGGAATCTGGACCTCATATATGGAATTCAGGTGGGAGCGCAGGGTAGATTCATCTCTCATTTACAATATGCTGATGACACTTTAATTTTTGGAAAGGCCGAGGCTGCGGAGTTCAGAGCGTTAGTGGATGTCCTCTCGATTTATGAGGCGGTATAGGGTCAGTGGATTAATTTTTCTAAGTGTGCGATCACAGGCATTGGTGTGGATGATTTTCTAATGTTGGAGCTTACTTGCAGTGGTCACCGTTATTGCTGAGAAGTTTAGATCAAATACGACCGCCAAGGTCTCGAGATATCCCAAGGCTTGTGGACCGGCATGGTAGTAGATTTGAGAATAGATTGTCGTCTCAACAGTGGAGGTTGTCTCTTTTTAGTCAAGGTGGTCCTTTCTTCACTGCCTCTGTTCTATATGTCCATGTTCAAATGCCAAGTGGAAGTTATCAACCGCTTGGAACAAATTCAAAGGAATTTTCTGTGGGAGGGGTCGGGTTTGGACAAGCGGTACCATATGGTGAATTGAGACACTTGCCAGCTGCCCTGTGGTGAACTGGGTATCTGTAGTTTGAAGTGGACCAACCTCGCGCTCCTTGGTAAATGGTTTTGGAGAGTGGGTCGGGTGGAAGAAAATGAGAGTCTGTGGCAGATGGTGCTGATTGAGAAATATGGGTAGTTGGGGTAGCGGCCCCACGGTGCATAGGGGTATGTCTGTGTGGTGGAGAAATATCTGTAGCACTTGGGATGCTTTCTCTAGAGGTCTTCGGTTTTGTTGGGGTTCTGGTATGCGTATTCGGTTTTGGGAGGATACCTGGCTGGAAGGAAGTCCCTTTAAGTCTTCCTTTCCGGATATTTACGCCATATTCGTGAACCCTCTTGGGATGATTGACGAGTTTGTTTCGGATACGCAGGGGGGTAAGATGTGGGAGGTTACTACTCGAAGGTCGCCAAGGGATGATGAGGTTACGTCGTTCTCTTTGCTCATCCAGAAGCTTTATGCGATGCCGCGGAATCCCCAAGGTCTTGATCAGAGGATATGGACCCCAAGTTGTGATGGAACTTTCAGCGTTAGATCCTATTATAGGATGCTCTCGCGCCGTCCGTTGATTAAATTTCAAGGCACTGGCCTGTGGAAGATGACCATACCGCTGAAAATTAAAGTCTTTGCCTGGACGATGTTTAAAGAAAGAATCCTTACGATGGATCAACTTATCCGAAGGGGCAAGGATATTGCTAACTGCTGTGTTATGCGCAACATGGGGAAGGAAACTGCTGCTCATCTTTTTCTGCATTGTCAGGTGGTTCATGGCATCTGGTATGCGATACTCAAATCGTTTGGCTTGAGCTGGGTTTTGCCGGCGACGCCAGATCTTCAATTCATGATGTGGTCAGCTGTTAAAATGGAGGGTGATCTAGGGGAATACTGGATGGCAGCTGTGATGGCCGGATTCTGGAGTATCTGGCGCGAGCGAAATATGCGGATTGCCTGTGAGGATGATCATGAAGCCGATCAGAGATCTGGTGTGGCTTTGGGTGCCTAGGGGCGGAACTGGGCATAGATACGATTCTTTTACTTGGGACCCGAGCTAAGTGGGTCAGTCCCTAGTGTGACGTTTGGTTGTGTTACTGTTTGGTCTTTGTTGTATATGTTTTTTTTCCCAGTTCTTGGTCGTGTTTGTATTGGTCTTTCAACGTCTTGCTGTTTTAATATATCCTATATTATTGATTAAGAAAAAAAAGACTCTTTATTTTAATACTTTTTTTAAAATCTTTATTTTTGGACATTTTTTTGGAATTTTTTTTATGGCTATTTAAAAAAAAATTTCTTTTTTAATAATACTATTTTTCCCAAGGCTTTTCAAGAGGATTATCAAATAGGCATCTTAAAGAGTTATTAAAGCCCTTTAAGAAGTAAAGAATACAAATAGGCATCTTAAAGAGTTATTATCAAATAGGCATCTTTTCTATGTTTCACTGCCCGAGGGGAGTTATCAATCGCCTAGAGCAAATTCAACGGAACTTCTTGCGGGAGGGTTCGGGTATGGACAAACGATATCACTTTATTAATTGGGACACATGCCAACTACCCTTACGTAGTGGGGTCTTGGTATTCGCAACCTACTGTGGACCAATATTGCCCTTCTCGGCAAATGGTTCTGGCGTGCAGGGAGAGAGGAGGAGAGGGAGAGTCTTTGGTGGGTGGTGTTGGCAGAGAAGTATGGCCAGTCATTCGATAATTGGAGTATCAGTCACGTGGTTCACAGAGGAGTCTCTCCTTGGTGGAAATGTATCTGCAGAATTTGGGAGTTCTACGTCAGAGGTGTGGGCTTTAATTGGGGCTGTGGTAACCGCGTTCACTTCTGGGAGGATGTGTGGTTGGAGAGTGGGCCCCTCGCGGCCTCTTTCCCGGATATTCACGCCATTGTTGTGAATCCCCTTGGTAGGATTGCAGAGTTTGTCTCTGATTCGGAGGGGGGCGGACTGTGGGAGGTGGTTACTGGAAGGCTTTTGCGAGAGGAGGTGGCCTCTTACTCTAATCTTTTGCTTTCACTATATGCGGCTCGACGCCATCCTAGTGGTCAGGATCAGATGGTTTGGGGCCAAATAGAGATGGGCTCTTCACTGTTAAGCCTTTTTATAGGATGCTTACGTGGCGTCCGTTGATTAGATCTCAAGGAGCTGAATTTTGGACGGAAGCCATTCCTTTCATAATTAGGTTCTTTGCGTGGACGTTATTCAAATGAAAAATCCTAACGATAGACCAGTTAATTAGAAGGGGGAAGGAGATCCAGAACTATTGCGTTATGTGTAATAACGGGGAGGAGACTGTCTCATAGCTGCTACTTCATTGTGGCGTGACGCATGAGATTTGTAGCATCATCTTAAAGTCCTTTGGTATGAGTTGGGTTATTCCGGAGACGCCTTATTCCATGTTTCTGATGTGGGCGACAACTAAAGTGGAGGGTCATCTTAGTGTTTATTGGAAGGCTGCCACGTTCACGGTGTTTGGGGTCTATGGCGCGAGAGGAATATGCACATTTTTGGGCATAAAAGCCGGCTGGTGGGGATGATCATGAAGTCCATAAGAGACCTTGTGTGGAGCTGGGTTTCGATAGGAGGGCCTGGTCCTCAAGAGGGGCCTTCCTATGGGACCCGAGCTAAGTTGAGAGGAGTAGGGCAGGATGTTTTTATTTTTATTTTATTATTATTTTTTTTCTTTGATTGTTTATCTCCTGTCCGTGTTGTCTTGTTTCGTTTTGGTTTGCCCTTTTCTGTTTTTTGTTGTATGGTTGTATTGATCTTTCAGCCATAGATCAAAATCTCGGTTTCGGTTTCGGTTAGGACCCGAATCGTAAATTGGTCAAAATTTCGAAAATTTCGGTAAATTTCGGGTATTTTTTAAAATATGCTCCGAACTTTATTTTCTTAGTTTTTTTTAAGCTATTTAACATTATTAGAACAAATATATACCATGTTTCGGTTTCGTTCATGACCCGAACCATAAATTGGTCAAAATTTTAATAATTTTCGATCAAATTTTCGATAAATTTCAGAAAACGCAAGCTGAAGATCATATGTACTTGCACTCGCTTTTTAAGTGATTGCACTAAGGTTAAATTTTTTTTTGCATTTTAGGGACATGTGATAAGTGAAAATGCAATCTGGGCCGTCTGAACTAAAGTTCATGATCTATAGATCCTTAGTGGACAAGATTGGCATGAAATATAATTTTCATCATCTGATTAAATATAGTCAAAGGCTATTATATTAGACGGTAATTTGAAAACGCAATCTGAGCCGTCTAATCTAAAGTTCATGATTTATAGATCCTTAGTGGACAAGATTGACACGAAATATAATCTTCATCATGTGATTAAATATAGTCAAAGGCTATTATATCATATGTAAATTGTGTTTTGCTTTAATCTTATCTATCAAGTATCTATAGATCATGAACTTTATATCAGACGGTCTAGATTGCATTTTCACATGTCACGTGTCCCTAAAATGAAAAGTCTTTCTTTTACCTGGTGCAATCACTTAAAATGCCAGTACATATGATATATAGTAATCAAACCCGTCTCTCTCTAGTATAACCCACCAAACTCAAACCCAAACCCACATATCTCTCTCTCTCTTGCCTAAACCTACACGGCAGAAGAAAAAAAACAGAGGAGGAGGAGAAGAAGAAGAAGAAGAAGAAGAAGAAGAAAGAAAGGAAGGAAAAATAGAAGAAAAAGAAGAAGACGAAGAAGAAGAAGAAAAAGAAGAACAGCCAGGTACCTCCCTTTTTTTAGGAAAAAAAAAGGAAAAGAAATGGGTAATTTTTTTTTTTCAAAATCTGGGTTTAAACCCTGTTAAAAAAAGAAAGGAAAAAAAAAGGGTTTTTTTTTTTTGCAAAAACTGGGTTTAAACCCTACTAAAAAAATTTCAAAATTGAAATATGTGATCTCGGCCGGAAATTTCAAATTTCAAATTATCGGCCACTAATTTGAAATTATCGGCTGATAATTTCAGATTTCCGGTGGGGGCGGATTTTTGTGGTTTTCCGTTTCGGTCTCGACCGAAATCGAGACGTCTCGGCCGAAAATTCAAATTTTCAGCCGAGATTTTGATCCATGCTTTCAGCATCTTGTTGCTCTTCAATATATTTTCTTTACTGATAAAAAAGAAAAGAAACCATAGGATTTTTAATGCTAGGAATATGTATCGTGTTAGGATGAGGTTAATTCTTTTTCAAATATTGAAAAAACATGTTTATTTTATTTAATCACCGTATGTCTTAATGATCAATTATTGAATCACATGATTTAATACCATGTTCCTTAGTAATTTCACATGTTATTTACTATGCTTATGCTATGTCACTCTCATATGAAAGTTATGTTAATGTTCAGATTTCTTAGTTGATTTCTACACTTGTGAATTTAATAAATTTGAGACCATGATAATAGACCATGCTATGGACTACTAAAGTGGAATATTGCATGACGTTTTTACTGAGGTGTTTGCATCATATTTATTGTACATTTCACAGCATATGAAAGTGATAAGATCCACGATTCTCATAAGACTAAACCACGATACCATGAATGACTTAGACACTGTGAAAGTTATAAGTAGATTTACATATACTATTTAAAGTGAATAATATGATACGATGAAAAAGACATGAAAAACTTGACTTAATGAAGACGCATTGCATACTAGCATTAATGAATATGTTAAGAGATTACCATTGCATGTCATAACCAGCTCGAATCCTGTGGGCAAGTAATCTAAGATATGAAATGGTGACTATGTGTGTTTAAGAAGAGAAGACCATGTAAGAGCCCCGTACCCAATTGATGTACGTTAAGGGTGAAGATTGGGACGACGGACCAAAGATAGAGAATGATCATGATGAATGAGATTCATGTTGCATTGCATTTAACATTAATGATAAAAATAATCACAAGGAAAACTAGGAAGAGACATGAACAAGTCACATGTTATGTATCACTGCTTATTCTTAGTTATTGTTTTATATTGCTCATACACAAGCCATGATATTATTTCTTTTGTTTCACATTGTTTGTCATTGGACTATTTATCATGATTTGTTCGTAGAAGGCTTGCATACAGATTTCTTTTATTAACGATCCTATGACTGACCCATACAGAGTTCTTTTAGACTCACATCTCCACATCTCCATTGTTACAATGGGATGGCCAGGAGATGAATTGATCACTGGATACGAGGATACTAATGTGGAGATCCATGACGCAAACTAGGATTTGAATGAAGACGGTTTTGAGCGTTAGGAGTTTATTAATTTTGAGAGTTAAATTGTTATTTTTGATTTTATTTAGAGCTTTATTTGAGATTGTTGAGACCTTTTTGTTGAGTTAGTTTGGATTATTGATTACATTATGTATGAGTAATTAATTGATAAATTTTAATTCAATTCAATTTTTAATAGCTCATCTTACTTTTGAATGACTGGCAATTTATTTTATTGTTTACATTCCTTTGTGCTATAGTTTGGATCATTATGCTACTATTATGTTTTATCTTTTATCCCTTGTTATGTATGTTACGTAGTGCGGCGTTTCCGGATGAGTACATAGATCTGGGGTGTGACTTTGGGGACGTTACAGTTGGCATCAGAGCGAAGTCTCTCTCTCTCTCTCTCTCTCTCTCTATATATATATATATTAGATGTTTAGGTCAAGGACTAATGTAGGGATTTTGTAATTTTAGAAGGCCGACTTTTTCGAGTCAGACTGAGAGGACTGAAGTTGATGAGGTTAAGATAGATATTTAATTTCTCTTATTGCACGTGGAATGATTTGTGTGTGTGTGTGTGTGTGAAAAGTACTTTCAGTAAATAAAATTATGCAGACCCGAAACGCCGATTAAAACACCTGATTTTTTATTTTATTTTATTTTATTTTTTGAGACGGTAACAAAGCATATATAATAAAACCAAAGCACAAGAGGAAAACATACCTTCGCGGGTAGCAAGACAGTACCCAAAAAGAGAACTACCCCAGAAACACATGAATTTTTCAAGTGAGAATTTACGTTAAAACACGATTTTTAATTACAACCCTTGATGATGGATAGTGTCTGTGTAAAACTATTTTCATTACTAATAATTGATGTCAATCAAGCATGTGACGTTAATTAAAATACCAAAAAATTATAAGTGAAACTTAAATTTAAGGCACGATTTTTAATTACCCTTAGTGATGAAGAATGTATATGTAATTTCAAGGATCATTCGCACGTGATTGATTTAGAACCTTTGGAGATCGAGAAGGACATGTCGGTGATTGAAGAGCCAATGCTATTCTAGGTCAGAAGGAGTGGTCACTATGGAATAAGGAGATTTCATTGGGAGCTTGTGGAAGAGATGGCTACATGGGAGCTTGTGGAAGAGATGAGGAAAGAATATCCACACCTTTTTTCTCCAAGTACTATCTAATTTTGAGGACGAAATTTTCAATAAGGGGGGGAGAATGTAACGACCGGGAATTTCGTGCATTATTGGACCATAATTGTTTTGCTTAGATTTGTAATTGTGATTTGTTAGATTGATTTGATGTACTCAATTAGTTGTTACGTATGAATATAATGTTTAATTTATTTAATAATGACCTATTATAATTAATTAATCTAATTAATAGACCTTAAAAGCCTTAAAATATATGTTAATGTTTAATGGACCTTTAAAATATGTTAGTAAATTCATTAAAGACTCATTTAATTAATGACGCAATAACTAATTAGGCCATTGATCCTTTACTTAAGCCCAAAAGGAGGTATTAGGATGGGTCCAAGGACCCATTATGATCCACAAAGGATTATGAGTTAGAGTGGGACGTGAGTTAGAGTTAGAGTAAGAGAGTGAGAAAGTGTGAGCTTATGAAAAAGGGTCGTGGGTTATTTCCCACGCACCTTAAGATGAAAAAAAGAAAGATGAGAACGAAAAGGAAAGAAATAAATAAAAGAGATTGAAAGGGAAAATAAATTGAGAGGGAAGAGATTGAGGTAAATTTTATATTTCTTAAATATCAAGAATTAAGATCAACATTTAAAAAAGAAAAGGTTTTTTTTTTTGTTTCTTAAATTATCCAAAATTTATTAGATTTTCAAGATTCTCAATAAGTCTTTTTCAAAAGAAATCTTTCCAATTTTAAATATACCTTTAGAAACCCTTTCACTCAACAATATTTTCTTATAATATTTTCTATAAACAACTGTTTACTATTAGTTGCAGAAAGAACTCAGAGAAAAGAACTTTATGTTAATATTAAGGTTTACAACTTTATCTTTAATGCTTTTTAAAATAAGGCTTTTTCAATAACCTTTCAAGATTTCCTTTTCAAGATGGGACTTAGAAGCATCAATAATTCCAATACTTGAAGAAGACTTTTAAAAAAAAACCTTTTCAAGAATTCCTTTCATGAATCAAGATTTCAGGGTTTTTAAAGAATCTTTATTTTAAGGCCTTTTTTTTTAGAATATTTATTTTAAGATATTTTTTGGAATTTTTTTAAGGCTTTTTTTTATAAAGAATCTTTTTTAAGGCTTTTTCTTAATAATTCTATATTTTCCAAGGCTTTTCAAGAGGATTATCAAATAGGCATCTTCAAGATTTATTAAAGCCCTACAAGAAGTAGAGAATACAAAACAAGAAAATCTAGAAACCATAGGGTTTTTAATAATGTTTTTTAAAATAAGGCTTTTTCAATATCCTTTCAAGGTAGGACTTAGAAGCATCAATTCCAATACTTGAAGAAGAGTTTTTAAAATGGCCCTTTTCAAGAATTCTTTTATGAATCAAGATTTTAGGGTTTTTAAAGAATCTTTATTTTAAGGCCATTTTTTTTTACAATATTTATTTTAAGATATTTTTTTGGAATTTTTTAAAGGCTTTTTTTAATAATTCTATATTTTCCAAGGCTTTTCAAGTGTATTATCAAATAGACATCTTCAAGATTTATTAAAGCCTTTCAGGAAGTAGAGAATACAAAACAAGAAAATCCATAAACCATAGGGTTTTTAATGCTAGGAATATGTTTCATGCTAGGATGAGGTTAATTCTTTTTCAAATATTAAAAAAACATATTTATTTTATTTTATTTAATCACCTTATGCCTTAATGATCCATTATTGAATCACATGATTTATACAGTTGTTCCTTAGCAATTTCACATGTTATTTACTATGCTTACGCCATGTCACTCTCATATGAAAATTATGTTAATGTTTATATTACTTAGTTGATTCCTACGCATGTGAATTTAATAAATTTGAGACTATGATAATAGACCATGTTATGGACTAATAAAGTGGAATATTACATGGCGTTTTTCCGAGGTTTGTATCACATTTATTGTACATTTCATAGCATATGAAAGCGATAAGATTCACGATTCTCATAAGACTAAACCACGATACCATGAGTGACTTAGACACCGTGAAAGTTATGAGTAGATTTACATATACTATTTAAAGTGAATAATATGATACGATCACTTAATGAAGACGTACTGCATACTAGCATTAATGAATATGTTAAAAGATTACCGTTGCATGCCGTAACCAGCTCGAATCCAATGAGCAAGTAATCTAAGATATGAGATGGTGACTATGTGTGTCTAAGAAGAGAAACCATGTAAGAGCCCCGTACCCAATTGATGTACGATAAGGGTGAAGTTTGGGACGAAGGACCAAAGATAAAGAATGATTATGATGAATGAGATTCATGTTGCATTGCATTTAATATTAAAAATAAAAACAATAAAAAACTAGGAAGAGACATGAACAAGTCACCTGTTATGTATCACTGCTTATTCTTAGTTATTGTTTTATATTGCTAATATACTTTCCATTATGTTATTTCTTTTGTTTCACATTGTTTGTCATTGGACTATTTATCATGATTTGTTCGCATATGAGTTGCATACGGATTTCTTGTATTAACGATCCTACGACTGACCCATACAGAGTTCTTTTAGACTCACATCTCCATTGTTACAATGGGATGACCGGGAGATGTATTGATTACTAGATACAAAGATACTAATGTGGAGATCCATGACGCAAACCGAGATTTGAACGAAGACGGTTTCGAGCGTTAGGAGTTTATTAATTTTGAGAGTTAAACTGTTATTTTAGATTTTATTTAGAGCTTTATTTGAAATTATTGAGACTTTTTTGTTGAGTTAGTTTGGATTATTGATTACATTATTTATGAGTAATTAATTGATTAATTTTAATTCAATTCAATTTTTAGTAGCTCATATTACTTTGGAATGAATGACAATTTATTTTATTGTTTACATTCCGTTGTGCTATAGTTCAGATCATTATGCTACTATTATATTTTATCTTTTGTCACTTGTTATGTATGTTACGTAGTGCAGTGTCTCCAGATGAGCACATAGATCCAGTGTGTGACTTTGGGGACGTCACAGAAAAGGACCTCATGCTTCTATAATCCCCTCTTGGACTCGTTGAGTATTGGGGTTGTCCGTGATTTCTTTTGGCCTCCGATATTGCTCGTCCCTGGTGCAATTGAGCTCAAATTGTTTGCTAGAATTCAAGGTGTTGCTTACCATGTCCATATCATGATTGAAATTTTTTCTTTCGGACCTTTTCTTTATGTTCTTTATTATCATTATTCAAATTACTATTATTATTTTGATGGTGGGGGGAATGATGTTAGATAGAATCTAGTGATACTCATGACCCTTTCAGTCCTTTTCAATGAGACTTACCAACCTTTGTCCAAAATTAGGATGCCCACACTCCACAGTAGTGTTTGTCAGTGTTACTTGGACAAGGGCATGTTTGTTGGTTCTAGACATTGACATAAGATATCTGATTATGATGGGCTGTTTCCTGGTCTTTGCTCCTCACAAAGAGTCTGTTTTTTCTTTGTATTTACTCTGTTGTAATAAGATTTCTTTATGGGAAAAGAAATCATTTTTATATGAGTTCGGAAAATAGGAAGACGTGACAATTTCCATTATCTTGCACTTTTAACCCTATAAATGGTTTGATAAGCATAGTAAATATTACAAGTGGACAATATAGAACAGTAGGATAACATAATGTGTGTATGTGTATATGTGTATATGTTTGTGTCTATATATATATATATATAGGCTGGAGCTACAACATTGTAGGGTTGCACTTTTAACCCTATAAATGATTTGATAAGCATAGTAAATATTACAAGTGAACAATATAGAACAGTAGGATAACATAGTGTGTGTATGTGTATATGTTTGTGTCTATATATATAGGCTGGAGCTACAACGCTGTAGGGTTGAACCTTTGACAGGGCCAGTTGGGCGCCTCATTGACATGCACATATTTGATTGAAAACCATAAAAAAATGTTTTGATCACTATAGTCAATAGTGGTCAATGCCTTAAAAATGAACGATGACTTGATTTTTAAGTCACCGTTCATTTTCACACTGTTAGATTGAGGCCCTACATTCTTTTTTCTAAAACCCATCAGGGTGGGGTGAATCCTAGGGAGAGTGGTGTCATGTGGCCTTTGCAGTTTCATTGGAATACCAGTGGACAATGTCGTAAGCTTCAACCCTATGATGCTAGTGTAAGGATTCTTCTCTGTAACTTCACAATCCTTCATGTCCCTTCTCTCCAAGTCTTCACTTGACTTCATCTTCTCCTATTTCCTTGTGCTTGAAGCGTCTCAACCCTTCATACATGGCCTGCTTTGGCCTTTGATGTGCATGTCCAAACCACCTCAAGCGGCATTCCGTAATTTTTTGCTTTTCTAGGTGTCACTCTCAAATTTTATCTTATGAACTCGTTCCTACTTTTATCCTTTCTTGATACTCCACACGTTGATCTTAATATGTGCACCTCAGCCACATATACTTTAGCTTGTCATTTTTTCATATCCCAATATTCTGCACCATATAATATAGCAGGTCTATCCATCTTGTATAAGCGTCCCTTAAATCTAAATCGAATTTTTAAGTGTCACAATGCTTTGCTTGTTTGTTTCCATTTTATCCAACCCACATTAATCCTATTTGAAACATCCTCTTCAATCTACCATTTGACTGTTACGTAGAGCCTAAATAGCAAAATATATGGTAATGTCGCAATAAATGGTTTTCTATTTAACTAAATCGCCCTTCAGGCTATCATGTTCACGAACTTTGCACTCTATTTCTGTCTTTGTTTTGTTAATTTTCAAACATCTCGACCCAAGAGCCTTTTCCCACAATTCAAGCTTATTTTCTTGTTTAAGCAATTAGTGTCATGTCATTCATAGATAACATGCACCATGAAATCTCTTCTTGTATGTCTATTATTATTGCATCTATGATTTGGGCGAAATAAATAGGGGCTCAATGCAAATCCTTTAATGCAACCCAACTCTGAAAGGAACTCACCCGTCTTTGCACATGTAGTTCTTACACTTGTTACCCTTCTTTCATACATGTCTGGGATAATATTAATATAAAGGTTTGGGATGCATGCTTTTCTTCCTTAGCGTCCACCATATTATTTGTGTCGAGACTCTATTGCCTTTTTCCAAATCAGTAAAACCATATATACATTTTTCCTTGTTTCTTTAAACTTCTCTATAAGTTGCCTTAGTCATAAAATAGGTTCAGTTGTTGATCTTTCTGACATAAACCCAAAATGGTTCTTTGATATGCTTGATTCCTGCCTTGGCCGTTATTCTACTATTTATTTCCAGCGTGTCATAATCTGGCTCATCAACTTAATGCCTGCGAGCTGGCATGGTTTTGGATATCCCCTCCCTTTTGTACACGCTTACCGTGCACCTATGTTTCATGTGGAGCTTCACGTGGCACCCAAAACACTATTTTAATGCAATGTTGAGCTTGGTTGCATTGTATAAATTAGTTTCTCAGAAAAAAATTTAAATTGTTTTTAGAAGATGGAGGTCAAACATTGACTGATTTCAATGGTCCAAATTTGATGCCTAAAAAAACACAATGTGGAGATGAAGTTTTGATGTACATAATTGCATGCATCATGAGTCTGATTTTTGATTGGTTGGTACTTTTATGAAACTCGATTACTATTGTAGTTTTTAATCCACTAGTCACGTTTATTTGATAGATCAAGTAGTTACTCAAGTTTTTTACTTCATCAGTTCCCTTTTTGATCTCCACTGTGCATTACACAGTCGATAAAGCTTTTTTTTCTTGCGTGCTTGCAAGTATTGAAATTTGTTGCTTTAACAGGTTCTGGAACGAGTGCATACAATTATAAAGTTAACATGGATTAGGAACACACCATATGTTGAAAGGTAAAGCTCTAATGATCAGCATCTGCCTAGATCCATTATGTGCAGTCTTTGTTTGGGCACAGGTTTTATTTTTTGATGTCTATTTTTATTGATCATGAAATCAATGTTATGATTATGGCCTGTCTAAGATGGACTTCTACGATTCTCTTTTGATGGTTGTGTTTTGGATCAGCCTGTGCCCAGCTGCATTGGCTTTTGCTTTACTAGAGCTAGGGGTGCAAATTAAAACCAAAACCCGAAATCCGAGCCTTCCAAACCCCACCAAAACAGACTGAAAACTGACTCCGAATAATGGGTTAAAAATTCGGAAAAACGATACCATATCGGATGATATGTATCGGTTCCAGATGATACATTCCAATGTATCATCCGGAATTTTAGGGTTTTGTATGGGAGGCACCGATATGGTACTTTGAATGTATCGTATCGGTGAGGTCCAAAACCGATACGTATCGGGATTGGACGATATTTTGACCCATGCTTCGAACTGAACCATTTCGGTTTTGGTAACTGAAAACCGGCCGGGTAGGATGGGAAAACCGATCAAAAACTGAAAAAAAAAAACAAAAAATATAAAAAATCGGAAAAAAATAAAGAAAAATATGAAGAAAAACCGAACCAACTGAAAACTGATCGGTTCGATTGGGTTTTGGTTTAGGGGGACCGAAACCGAAACTTTTATGGTGGGGTTCAATTTTGTGAAAACCGCCCTGAAAACCGAAATGTCGGTTTCGGTTTGGTTCGGTTAACCGAATCTGCACCCCTAACTAGAGCCAGAGATTTTCTATTGAAGAAGTAGACTAGTCAATATTGCTATTGAAATTCTTTCTTATGTGTTCCTCCGCAGATTAGTAGACGAGCTTATACTTGTATACAAGGAATCGTCTATGAGAAAGGACCGGGATGCCATCCGCAAACTTACTCTTCAGATATTAGTCTTGCTCCATCAGTAAGGAATATGTTTATGCTTTCTTTCCTCATCAATTTTTTACTCTCTCCATGGTTTCCTCTCTACATCCTGTGTCCTTTTTATTTATCCTTTTCGTCGTCAAGATGCAAAGGTGTGCAGTTCAAAGCAGCTTGGGACAAGCACAAGGATGATCCAAACTTAACCTTGCTTGCTTCATCCATTGGTGGAAGGGACATTATTTCTGTAAGTGAACATTATTTCTGATATGATGTTACGTCATTGAATCTTAAATTGCCTAGAGAGATTTAGGTTCGTACCGGCATTGTAAGGGTATCAAGTTTATTAAGTGCCTTTTATCTACTGGAACCTGTCAAAAGCTGACTTCCAGGGATTCAGGGCATCCAAATCTACAATTGTCAGCTTTTGACTGGATTCTATGACAAAAAGGTTCTTCTTAAGCTTGGTAAAATGGCAACCTTACAAGCAGTGGTGATGCCCCTCATTAATCCTTTCCAAAATGATGAGCTGGAAAATCTTTGCGAGTCTATTTAGCTGAGTAATTCTTCCTCTGCGATTTATTTCTGATGCAGGTTGTTTCGTAGCAGATCATGTGGGATTATTTTTAGTTTTTCCAAGGGGTAATCTCAGAGGCCGCTAAAGATGGAATTACGTATTTGGACGCGAGCCCTATTAATGGGCACCAAATCAGGTTTATTGTACTTGTGGGAGACATGATATTGGAGTTAGAATGTTGCAGCACATAGAAGGCCATCTCTTGGACCGTACATAAAAAAATAGGCATGTCGGATGATCCTAACCATCCAATCCACAGGATCAGAACCGAATCATTTCAATAGCTAAGTTTTAATTGTTCTGTAACATAGACAAATTTTGATTGTTTATTATCCTTGCCTGGAAACAAAAAATATGTCTAGGACTTCGTACAAATTGTGGCTTGTGGGTATGTTTTCTAACGTTCGAGTTGAAACCTGCCAAGGGTGCAGCAATCAAAACCTCAAAGGTGGTACTCACCTCAGCAAGCGGGAAATCTGAGTTCGAATCTCCCTACTGTAGGCCACCCTAGGAATTTATATTTGACCTGACATGTACTAACTTAGGGTGCACATGTGCCCCTGGGATTAGTCGGGTGCTCAAAGAGGCCCGGACACGCAGGTTATAAAGAAAAGGATGCAGTAATCAAAGGCTGCACCCAAGCTAGAGGAGTGCCACAAACTAAGACCGAAGGCCAATCCGTCATGGGCTAAAAAAAAGGCATTTACCATCATCAATCCAATGGTGATCAATGGTTTTAAAATATGAACGGTGAAACATTTTGTCAATGGGTACCTTTTTATTTATTTATTTATTTTTATTTTTTTGATGAATCAGTACTTTTATTTTCAACACAAGTTTCACTTAAATGTTTGACTGGTTTGACATGAACCGGTAGCACCAATGGTTCGGTTGGGTTATGATCCACTTTTTATGAGTTTTTAATGGTGAAAATGACCGATTCACTTGGTTCAACTTTGTTTTCTTTTTCTTTGTAATTTTGAAGTGAAGTTAAAATGGTAAGGAAGCTTTGGAACACATGAACTCAAAACCCATTGAGGGTCCAAAGTCTTAAACATATAAATCAATTATGCTTCATGTAATTTTTTCCTTTACATATTACAATTAAAAACCTTGTACGTAACTTTTTGTTTTTTTTGAGGGACTTACTTGTATATAACTTAATTTTTTTATAAGATCCCTTTTATTTTTATTTTTAATAAAAAAATTTCATTTGTTCTCTTCATCTTACCACGCAACTCTTCTTTCTCCAATTAAAAAGTAAAAATATGAAAAAGGAAATTTATATTTTTAACTTTATAAATTTGCTTATTTGCAGAAACGGTCCTATAGTTTAAAATTTTTGCAGAATAAGTCAGCTCCAAGTTAAGTTGTTTTCACGTCAGCACCGACATATTTTTTCATTATTATATATTTATTTTTCATTATTTTTTATCGTCCATTTTTTCGCTAATAATCTTATTAGAGTGTATCTTATGTAATAACTATCATACATCAGTTATCTTAACCAATTATAGTTATATAAATCAATTGTAATACATGTTAAAATTCTAAAATATAGAAGAAAATAAAAAGAAGATAAAAGAGAAAAGAAGAAGATAGAAATATAGAACAAACAAAAGTTAATGTTATATTAAGATAGCAGGTCTGCTATTTTATAATAGTTCTAAAATACAGAAGAAAAACAAAAAAAGATGAAAAAGAAGAGATATATATATATATATATATATATATATATATATATATATATATATATATATATATATATATATCAAACAAAAGCAGCCGTTGACTTAAAATAGCGGGCCGCTATTTTAAGATTACGAGCCATATTAAAGTGTAACTTATTTGATAACTATCGCACATCAACTATTTCAACCAATTATCTTAAAGCGGGCCGCTAACTTAAAATAACAAGCCAATTATCTGAAAGTGCGGTGCTAACTTAAGATAGCGAGCCGTTATCTTAAGATAGTGGCAAGATAGTGACCCGCTATTTTAAGATAGTTATCTTAGTATTAGAGTGTATCTTATTTGATAATTATTATACTTCAGTTATCTCAACCAACTATCTTAAAGGTAACGGTAAGATAGCGGCCTGCTATCTTAAAATTAAAGTGGGTCGCTAACTTAAGATGGTGAACCGCTATCTTAATTTTATTCTATATTTCTATCTTTTTTTTCTCTCTTTATTCTTTTTTTTATTTTCTTCTATATTTTAAAATTTTAACATGGGTTATAATTAGTTTAGATAATTACAATTGGTTGGTTAAAATAATTACAATTGGTTGAAATAACTGATGTGTGGTAGTTATCAAATAAGGTAAAATAGATGACAAAAAATAATGAAAAATAAACATATATATAATAAAAAAATAGGTAATATTGTAGAAATGGCTTGACTTGGAGCTTACCTTTTCTGCAAAGTTTCAAACCATAGGATTGTTTCTGTAAATAAGCAAATTTATAAAGCTGAAAACGCAAACTTCCCATATAAAAATGACTAAACACCTTTAATAATGCAATAGTTTTAAGGTCATTTATTGTTTTTTTTTTTAAAATAAAATTTGTCTGGACCAATCTGGTTTGACCTGTTCTGACTGAACTGATTTCCTTGTGAGTTCAGTGGCCCATCCAGCTTTTAAAATGTTGATTCAAGTACAGCTGTCAACAAGTCGGGTTGACATGGTACCCGACCCTGATCCAAAAATTTACTCACTTGGGCACATAAACTTGACCCGTCGGGTCGGGCATAAAATATTTGACCTGGCCCTGCACTTAATCTCTAGAAAACATGAAAAAGGGCATATTTACCCGGTTGGGTTGGGTAGGATTTTGATCCGACCTGATCCGTTAGTAGTCGTGATAGTGAAACAAATCCCCAAAGTGCACTCGAGGCTTTACTTGATGCTAATTCGTTTTTTGGGAGGCATTACTTGCACATTGATTTTAAGTGGTTGCACCGGATTACTAAAAAAATTTGGTATTATTATTATTTTTTTAAATGACTAAGTTATCTTGGTATTATTAGAAAATTTTATTCTCTATGACTACCATTATCCTAACTCATGAAATTCTGATCTCACCTCATCTCCTCTAATCGTCATGCATTGACGGCCTTGGAATCAATGATGGAGCTCATTTTTCATCTCAGTCTTTCACACAAAGGATCTTGTGATCATAGTCGTTGCATCAAACGGTCATTTTTCAATTTCACATGACAAACATCTCATAAGTGGCTCTGAAATCATGTGACACACATCATGCTCAAGTACAATTTTATAGTGACTTTTTGAGATGTGTGCCTTATGCCATAAAAAATTGTCAATATAATAATACACCCAAGATCTAAAGATCCATTGTGTGGAAGACTGAGACTGAAAATGATCTCCATCATTTGATCAATGCATACTGGTTAGAGGAGATGAGATGAAATCACAATCTCATAGGGTGTGAATAACGGTACTCATTGATTTTGTTAGAAACTCATGAGCCTAACTCAACCTCACAAAAGTGGCTAGTAAGGTGAAGAGTGCCCAAATTATATATAGCTCAAGACCTTCAAGCCCACAAGGCAATGTATGACTATTTTAACACACCCCACACATGGCGAGATTGAGCCAAACTAAATCACATGACTAATTGAATTGGTTGATGTAGAATAGAGGAATGCCTGCTTTGATACCATGTTAAATTTCATGAGCCTAACTCAACCGCACAAAGTTTGAATTGTAAGTTAAAGTTTGCCTAAGATATAGAGAGCCCAAGAAGAGTCATCTCACACCCAATGTGGAACAAATCCAACATGCCTCCATTTGGATGAGAAGAGGGTAGAGAGAGAGAGAGAGAGAGAGAGAGAGAGAGAGAGAGAGAGAGAGTTTATTTAAGGTGCACTTTTTTCATCTTAGGTACAATCGTAGGAAACATGTGAAAAGACAAATTTTAATTAAGGGAGTCATTACTTGTACATACTTTTTAAGTGATTGCACCGAGGTTAAAGAAAGAGTTCGTATTTAGGGACATATGAAATGTGAAAACGCAATCTAGGTTGTCTGATTTAAAGATCGTGATCTATAAATCCTTAGTGCATAAGATGGGAGTAAAAAACTATATTTATTATATGATCTATTGTTGTCAATCGTTGAATCAAATAATAGTCTTTGACTATATTTAATCACATGATAAAGATTATATTTAATTTCTATCTTATCCACTAAGAATTTATAGATCATGAATTTTAAATTAGACGGTTCACATGTCACATATTCCTTAAATACAAAGTCTTTTTTTTAACTTTGGTCCAATCACTTAAAAAGCGACTGCAAGTAATGGCTCCTTTAATTAATTAGGTGCAATCCCTTGAAACACGTGTGCAATTAATGGCTCTTTTTCAGTTTTTTTCCTCCAAAGTGGCTTTGCTACTTCGCTCCCAATGTTCCTTTTGGCGGGCAGTAAAACTTCGACGACTCGCGTACCGCGCCATCTTTAGTTTTTCTTCCCTTGTATTTTTTCAGAGCTCTTGAAAGTTGAAACTGCAGTCGAACCATCGAAATAGGAAGGGGGCGGCAAAACGATGAGCAGCTCTAGCGAAGGATCTCCAGATTGGTTGCGTTGTTTCCAGGTAATATGCACTCTCTCTCTCTCTCTCTCTAGGAGGGTTGATTGATGATAATTTCTTGTAATGTTAGGTTTTGGTAATTGTTAGTGAGGCGCGAGTTTAGAGAAGTAAGAACTAAGAAGAATGAAAAAAAGTTGAATCATAATCCTCGATTAGTGACTTTTTTTTTTAATTTTATGTAGATTCCTGCCTCTAGTTTTATAATTATCTTAGTCTGTTTAGTGGATTTGATGTTTCGAGAAAGGAACTTATAGTGTCACTTCTGTGGAGTCATGATTTTTATTTATTTCTTTTATTATTGTTATTATTAGTGGTAATTGAACTCATATTTAAAGAAGGCAAAGTAGATTGTTGAAACCAGAAGAAATTGGGATAGAATAATGAAATTAAAAGCAAATGTTGATGTTGAAAGTGTTGGAATGGCTGTGGAGAAAACAAGAAATCAGATCGATATGGCGATGGACTGTTGACTGTGATGGAGGTGTGTAATAGACACTGTCTTTAAATCACTGTTCGTCCCCACACAATGGTCAGAAATCGGCCCCAACGAATGTGATCCCAAGATACAACGATCACAATCAAACTAGATTGGCGGTGTACAACTTGCTGTGTTGAAACACTGCCCAGAACACTCTTATTTCAATATCTGCTCAGTAAAATGAATGTGTAAAAGTGAAAAAATAAGATGCGTTTTTTCTCAGTTAAGGAGTCTATATATAGACTTGAAGTATAACTGACGCTTCTGTTGACCTACGGTCTTAGATGGACAGTTACAAATCAATGGCTAGAAATATCCTTAAACAGTCATGTTTGAAACCGACACGGCGACACACTTATCCGTTACACATCTCGGAATAAAGACAACGGTTTATAACAATGTTTGACAGCCGACAATATTTCTGTCATGAATAGGTTACAAAAAGCAAAATGAATCTTGTCCAAAAGAAAATGACCGTTGCGCGCACACGTACATGTGCTCTTACCCGAGCCTGGCAAGGTGCAGCGTGTGTGTTTTAGCATAGTGTGGTTCAAAGTGCATAACGGGGGTGAATCGAAAATTTGGATGCCCCCTGTATGAAGGCTACAAGCCTTGACCAAAAAAGTGTAGTAATACACTTGTACCCAAAAATAATGCCCACCGATGTTGGACTAAGTTAAAAGCAAACCAATCAAAAAAATATTTAAAATACTGCAACAATCCCCTTCTATTTTTTAAATATTTTAGAAAAATAATACTGAGCATAAAGAAGAACAATCTTTCAGTAATAGTGCCTTCAGAACTTTAAACTATTACCTAAGTATAATAAATCAAAGTTCACCAGTGTTTTCAGTGAACTTTACTGTTGTTGAAAACTGCTAACACTTTATGATGAACCAGAATTATTGTACTTTACTGTTCTCAAAAGACGTTGTGTTCTTAAACGTTTAACACTTTTATGACCCTGTGCTATAATCCTGGTTTCTGTGAGTGTTTAATGAGATAAAAGCCTTTCTCATTTTAGAGGCATCTACACCTTCTCACCTACATAGGTGGATCTATGAAAGTGTTCCTGTAATTGAAACACTTTAATATTAAATGTAATAGATCTATTAACTGAAACACTTTAATATTAAATGTAATAGATCTATTAACTGAAACACTTTAATATTAAAGTGTTATTCACTTTTCTATCACATGTTTATGATTTCCTTTCCTTTGAAAACCTAATTTAAACTTTAAGTTGTGTTTCTATCATAAGTGATAATTGTGGGTTAAAGGCTTTTAAACACATTCCCAATGAGGTTTTAAATATTGTTGTCTTTCTAAGGCCTTTTGTAAACGAATTTGCCAGGTTTTGTTGAGACTTGATACTCAAGATCGAAATTACTCTTTTGATTGCACTGCTAACATAGCTATGTCTGATACTTATATGTCTCAATTTTCCATTATAAGTTTTACAATTGGCCTTTGATAGACAACGGAGACAACGGTTTAGTAATAAGTGGAGTCCCAAATAATAAGTTTTTGAACCATTCTGCTTTCTTAATGCATGTTGCAAATGCAACAAATTCCGACTCCATCGTTGAGTGAGTTTAGCACATTTGCTTCTTTGAACCCCATGAGTTCGCAACTCCACCCATCATGAATATCAAACCACTAGTAGATTTAAAATCATGTGAGTTTCAACTTGCATCACAATAATGTTCTAAAATATTAGGAAAATCAGAATAATGTAATCCTACATTCATGCTCTTCTTTAAATATCTAAAAATTCAGGCAACGACATTCCAATGAGCAACACTGGGATTACCAGTGAACCTGTTTACAACGCCTATAGCATAGGCAATATCTGGGAGAGTGCAGTGCATAAGATACATTAAACTCCCTACTTGACTAACATACTCAAGTTGAGCCATGCATCTTCCTTCATTCTTAACCAATTTCACATTAATATCATAAGGAGTTGTAACTGACTCTAAATCATAATAGTTAAATTTCTTATGATTTTTGACACTAATATGCTTGAGACAAAATAATATTATTACCTTGTCTCAAAATTTTAACTCTTAAGATTGTATCAGCTTCGCCCAAGTCTTTCATATTGAAAGATGAATTGAGTAAACTTCTGGTTTTCAAAATTATTTCAAGATTAGTACCAAATAATAGCATATCATCCGCATATAGACATATGATTGTACCATTATTTTTAGAGAATTTACTATACACACATTTATTAGACTCATTAATATTAAAGCCATGACTTAATAAGTTTATATACCTTTTTTTTTTAATTTCATTCCCAGGAAGTACGAAACCTTCTCATTGTTCCATGTAAACTTCGTCTTCCAAATCTCCATTCAAAAATGCATTTTGGGTGCGGACTTAAGCCCATGTTAGGAGCAAAATCGAGGATGTGACTTATGCCCAGAACCGGACAATATCGTGGTGTGTGGGTCTGGGTCGTCACTGAATGGTATCAGCGCTGAGGAAAGCTCTTCTATATGGTGGGGGGATTGTAATAGTCTCACATTGGATAGGGAAATGTCTAGAGCCTAGGCTATAAGGTGTATGCAGACCTTACATGCCACAACACGTTTTGGGTGGGGACTTAAGCCAATACCAGGAACAAAACCAGGGAGGGGACTTAATCCTAGGAGAGGAAAATATCGTGGTGTGTGGGTCTGGGTCGTCGCACTCAAAGAATCTGTGAATGCTAGACCTCACATGTCAGCTTGAGGTGAAGCATTGATAGATCAATTTTGTTCTTTTTCTTATATGCTTTGTTCTACATGGGTTTATTTGGGAGAAGTATATATTTTATTTTTTTTCAAGGTATGAATGTACATGAAATACTATAAATACTTTGTATGTCTACAATTCATGAAAGGAAGCACGTTATACTTTTATTCTTCACATGTCTTGAATAGAACTTGTGAATATATTGGAAATTTGATTAACTGATACTTTATGCTTTGGTCTTTGAGACTCCATAATTGGGTCAACTACATACATGAAATATTATGTTATATATGTTCTTTGGCAAACAGCGTACATGTAATTGTTTGAGAAGTAGTCTCAGAATATTTTTTTTGGGGGGAACAAATACAAAAATGTCAATGATTAAGTCCTATCTAGTTTATTTTCTTTTAAGGTTCTTATCTTATATCTTGGACATCATGTAAAGATTGAGAGTACCCATCCCTCAAAACAATTATTTTTTTCACAGTTTTCAGATTCCAACAATTGTACTTAATTTACAGAATTATTTTTTGATTTCCCTATGCTAAACGCCAAGATTTTTTTATTTCTTAAGCTTTGTATCTTGTAGCTTGGTATATAACGTATATTGAAACTACCATCCCTCAAAACTATTATATCTTTGACAGTTTTCAGGTGTGAACATTCTACATAATTTACAATTTCTTTTTTAACCCTGATGCTAAACTCAAAGATTTTCCTTCTTGAACAGGCACCAAATCGGTCATTTGTGACACTGTCTTCAGGTTCTGATTCTACTCCAAATAGAAGCCCGACAAGGGAGGAAGACATCAATCTTAAAGAATCTACTGTGCATTTAACATCTAAATCACCGAAGAGAAATCGAAATCAGGATGCAGTTTCTGTAGATGGTAAAGAAGAGTCTCTAGTCAATAAGAAGGTTCCAAAATCAAAAGCTGTTAAAATCAGAAAAAAAGCTGATGATAACAATCTAAAAGAAGGTATATCTGGATGGTAGGAAGACACTATCTGAAGAGTAATGATGTAAACAAGTTCTGTTATTATGTAAATTACAGTATATAGAAGCGTGTGGGAGGGAGAGAAAGAGAGGTTGAGAGAGGGAGGGAGATGAAAGATGTCTAATTTCTCTATTTCATTAAACAAAGACAAGTCTCTTTCTCAGTGGCAGAAATAGTGAATTTTACAATAAACCTATACCCTAGCTTTCTTCTCAATGGGGTTGGGCATGTACCTTAATTGAAAGGTTGACAGCATTGCAACCCTGAGGTCACAGGTTCAATTCCAGCTTACCATGTAAAAAAAAAAATCCATCTCAACCATGCCTCTAATGAGGTTCTAATTAGACATTTAGTTGCAAACATTAAATCATAAAATAACTAGAATACACTAAATACATTAATTCTTGCTCCAACGCTATGCCTGCTATTAGATTGATCTTAACTCACTCCATTCATGTCAGATTATTAGTTTTTGAACAGTATGGTTTCATAACATTTCATCATTCTTTGTCAAAATTGCTGCGATCTTGAGTGGCAGATTAAGACTTTCACTAATATTATAGACTTTTGAACAGTATTAGTTTCGTAACATCTCATTGTCATTTATTAAAATTGCTGCAATCTTGAGTGCCAAATTAAGGTACATAGCCACCTGGCAGAGTTTTTGAAGTGAATCTTATCATTCAACTTTTGAAGTTGATAGGGGTGCAATTGAAATGTGGCCTCATTTTAATCTGAATTTTTTCTATATAGCTTCTACTTTATTTTATATGTTGTGACTTGTGATCCATTTTATGTGATATTCGGTGGTGATATGTACAGGGGACGATTATGAGGGGGAAGTTGCAAAGGAAGAAGCTTTAGAGAAGCATGCTGAACACCATGTAAGATGCTGTGATCCCTACACTTGGCATCTCATCTGACCACTTCATAAAATTTTGGCAATTAATTCTTTAAGTTTTTAACTTGGTGTACCTTAGGGCTTTGCATATAAGAATCGCCAACTTGTTAGGTTACTTAATTCCACCAGTAATTTGCAGGTCTCCTCAAAGTTGCCTTTGGTGTTCCCTGATAAAGTCCACCGTTCAAAGGTAGGCTACTTTTTATCTTATCAATTGGCCGAATAAATGATTGCTAACGAGTGTGTTCTGCTCTTTGGCATATGCCAATGCTACCACATTAAGTAAATTGCCAATTGGTTGTGGCATGTGCATGCGCAATGTCAAACTTTTGGATGCCAATTGGCTAAAGGATAACTGTACACAATTCAACATGAACGATATTTTGGATTCTTAAGTGTCACGGTTAGTTATATAAATATTATCTGATTGCTAGCCATCTGATGAGTAAGACAAATAATGCATTGTAGAGTTCGAGAAGAGGAACTCCAAATAACTCTCAATCTCCAAATGAGCAAAACTTCCCATAAATATAGAAGACAGTTTACAATACTGGGAAAGCTGTCGTAAGAATTATACAGTGACAAGAATTCCCTTCAACAGTTGATAAATAATGTAAAAAAATGTGATGATTGTGCTACTTATTCTTTGTGCTAGTAATGCTTAAAACTTCCTTCCAAACTGATATGGCCCATAGTCACCAAATTCTCCGAATATTTGAAAAATTCACGAATTTAAGGTTCTTCGAATTAAACATGAATTTATGAAAAAATCATTTGTTTTTAAAAATACGCGAATCACGAATAATTCGAGACTTTTTCAATAAACCATGATTTTTTTCACTAATATTTTTTTATACTTTTTATTTTTCTCTGATTTTCCTCCAAAATTTCTGCCAAATTTGCCAAAATTTGCCAGTTTTTTTCTGAATTTAAACCTTGCCGCCCCGATTTGGTGGATATGGCCATGTTGGCAAGCTTCGATTTGCTGAGCAAAGATTGACTTTGTTGATGATTCATAGCTTTAGCGATCAAATCTGCTAACATAGCTCAGAAAAGACTATAGAAGGGATAACCTTCATAATAAAGGAGCCTCTCAAGAACCAGGTGATAGTCCGCCTTGATATTGGCTTATATTGGCCGTGTGACGACTAAGATTGAAAGTAAATTTATGACGGCATAGAAAGCATGTCGACTAGACAATCTTATTTCATGCATACAATGTGTATTGACATTTCTTGGGATATATGTATGTCTGTGTTATAGTGGTATTAGGCATAATATTGGGTGTGTGTGTGAGGTAAGGGTATTTTTGTCTTTCGATAGTAATACAAGGGCCAGTAGGAACTCCAACCGTAGCTAGGTGATTTTGCTCTCTCCCTCTCTCTCTCTCTCTCCCCCCCCCCCTTGTTTCTTCTTCCAGTCTAACCCTAACCCTCGCTTTCTAATCCTAGATTACATCGACTAAAGTCATATTGGTATCAGAGCCATTCTCCAGGACATCGCCATTGCTGACGTCACCCTCCATTTACTGAAATCAGAAATGATCGAATGTTTGACCTCAGATCGCCTAGGGAAGACCATCATCTGACCCAGAGTGCTTTCTGAGTATTTTTCCTCTTACTGCAAACACTTTTGACGCTGTTTAGCTGGTGTTTTGAAGAAATCTTTAGGATCATGTTTTCCCACTCGATTCACATTTTCCTGTGGGCTGCTTTTTGGGGATTGAAAACTGTGATATTTTGAATTGCTTAGCTTCAATTTTCATTACTTGTAATCGATGTGGTTTCATCAGATTTGGAAATCCTTAGATAGGGTTTCAATTAATTTTTCTAGTTCTCAGAAATTGGTTGTTTCACGTATTTCAAGGATCTCAATTTCTGTGAAAGAAATATATGCGACCAATGGGGTAAGTTGCATCGGAATTACTTATGTCATCAACTGGTTGTGAGCTCGTGTGATTTAAAAAAGATTTGACGTGGCTGTGACACTTTTTGTGAGTGTTATGGAGTCACGGTCTTGAGGATTCTGGTGCTTCATTCTCGTTCAGCCATTCTGCTCAGCTGCTTTCAGAATTTTTCTTAGTTACAGTGACTGCTTTTGATGACTCATTCTACTTCTGATTTTATAAGCGGATGTTTGGTGCCCACTTCTCCCAAATTATTCTGCATCATCGGCATATCTTGTTGTGTATTCCCCTCATCCTTCTTCGATGATGATAGATTCCAGTGCCGCAGATCATAAGCTGGTGACCCTCAATTATTCTCATCGTCAACTCCTCACACATTATCTCGATAAGTATGCTTGGCCGATAGCTTTTACACCCTTGTTTCCGATAAGAGTAATGTTCCCTTATCTACTGATCTCTCCCTTGCTGTTGTCTTCATTTCTCCATTTTATGTTAATATGTTATCTGTGCATCGTTTAACCAAATCTCTAAATTGGTCTGTGACCTTTTCCTCCTTTCATTGCATTCTTCATGACCTAAGGACTAAGGTTATTAGCACTGGATATGAAAGAGATGTTCTTTACTTCTTTGACAGTGATAGGAGCTCTGACCTTGCTTCTGGGGTTGCTTGTAGTGTTCACATGTCAACTTAATCCAGTCATGGTAAATTTACCAGAGATACCTTGGTTTTGTGGCATGCTCGTCTTGGATATGCTAATGTTTAACATTTGTGTATGTTGTTTTCATCATTCAAAAATGTATGTGATACTACTAAATTCCAATGCCAAACTAGCGAATTTTTTAAGCATACTCGTACTTCCTTTCCTCACATGCATCGTACTGATTGTCTTATTTGATCTTATACATGGTGATATTTAGGGACCTGCCCCTCTCACTTCTTTTGATGATTTTAGATATTATGTTACCTTTATTGATTATTACTCATGTTGTACCTAGGCATATTTGCTTAAGACTTGAGAGGATGTACTTTCTACTTCCATCAATTTTGTTACTATGGTCCAAACATAGTTTGACAAGTCTTTTAAAGCTCTTCGTTTTGATATCGGAGGAGATTACACTTCTATTGCTTTCAAATCATACCTTGAAAAAATGAGAATCATGCATTAGCTTTCTTCTCCTTACATTCTATAACAAAATGGTTTTGCAGGTGTCAGAGTAGTCACCTTATGGATGTTACCACATTTCTTCTACCTGGGATGCTTGTTCGACAATCTTATTGGTCTATTGCTTTCCTTACTGCAACCCATTTGAATTTTGAAAGGCCAAACCCCTTTCCATCTTCTTAAGCCTAATGTTACTTTATTTGAGTTTCAAAGTCTTAAGTGCACTTGCTTGTTCAATAACTTTATCCTTAAGACATAAACTTCAAGATAAAGCCATTCGTTGTGGTGTTTTAGATAATCTGCATCATGTAAAGGATATCAGTGTTATGATTCTAAGACTAGGCGGTTGTTTGTTTCTATGGATGTTACATTTTTTTGAGGATGTTCTATATTTCTCTAATGTGTTTCATATGTAGCTAAGTCCTCAGTACGCCGCTCAAAAGGAATCACATGTTGTTTTTCCTCTACCCGCCACTTCTTCTACAGGTTCTTCTCCAGTTCTCCGTAGTGTATGCATGGTCGTCTTCCTCTCAAGTACACCTATCAATGCCAAAGCAAGTCTATACCTCCCATTCAAAATCTTGTGCCTCTAGACCACTTAGACTTGGGTCCTTTAGTTATTCTACTTCTCTTTAGCTTCTATTTTTATTTGTTCTCTCCTATTGTTGGTGACCTCTCCTTACCTATTGCCCTTGGTAAAGGTCAAAAGTGTTTTGTCACTGCTCATCCTATTGCTCAGTATGTTTCCTATCATGCATTATCTCTTTCATATTGTGCTTCCTTGGCTAGAGCTTCTATTGTTTCTATTCCCTACTCTGTTAGTGAGGCTCTTCAACATCCCTACTGATCTACTGTAGTGTGAAGAAATGAAGGCTCTTGAAAAAATCAATAATGAGAGCTTGTTGATCTCCCTCAGTTGGTTATAGATGAGTGCTTGCACTTAAATACAGAGATGATGGTAATGTCTTGAGTGTTATAAAGTTTGCCTTGTCCCTGAAGGATTTACTCAGATGCTAGGATTGGATTTCACTGCCACATTTACTCCTGTGGCTAAGCTCACTTCAGTTCGAGTCATCATTTCTTTAGCGACTTGTTATCATTGGCCCTTCTATCAGCTAGATGTTAAAAGACCTTCATGGGCATTTGAGCGATGAGATCTACATGAACCTCCACCTGGCCTGCTTTAGTCCGGGTTTTGTCCTTTTGTTGTGTCTGTTTTGGTTAAGAATCTCTCTTAGCTTTCTTTGTATTCTTTTCTCTCTCTAATATATTGGATTATTTATCGATATAAAAAATACTTGCATGTTGTATATGCTGCAAACATCATTGAATATTTTGAGGGAAATGAGAAATGCATTTTCCAGAGTTGTATCACTTGTTTCCCTTGTCATTAGTGTTTAGATGATTGGAAATGAGAATATCCACTTTTGCAGTAATGTGTAATGTTTGTTTGATAATGATCATGGCTGCTACAATTCGACAATTTGACACCCTGTTGATTGTTGGTGAACTATAATGAGTTTCCCTATAGCCAGACGCCAATTGGGTTTACGCATCCTTCTGTTCCATATTTTCTTGGATCTCTACCTCTTGTTGTTTTAATGTTCCTATGCAGGTCCTTGTTGAGTGTGAAGGAGAATCCATAGACCTGAGCGGAGATGTGGGTGCTGTTGGACGAGTAATAATTTCAAATACCCCAAGTGGTAATCAAGAAATGCTCTTAGACTTGAAAGGTATGTGTAATGAAACATTAAGATATTACTATTATAATTTAGAGATGAAACATTATGATATATCTTTTACTCTCTGTTGTGAATGTTTCAGTCGTTTAGAATTAGCGTAAAATGCTTCTTGTATTATAATAGCTCTTGTTTGTTTTCGATTAATCTGAACTCCATTAAAGTGGCTTAATCTGCATAATCAGTTTATGAGGGATGAACTCCCAATACAAAGCTCGGGAGTGCTATACTTCTACAATCCTTGATTAGCCATAGCATACGATATGCTAGTGAATCGCCCTCTGCATAAATATGTAAAATCTGCACCCCGTAGGAAGAACAATAATGTTCAAAAGTTGGTCAAACACTCTCCGAGCTCTCAAAGTCATGTTAATCTGCTAATTGCGCTATGAGTGACATCGAGGAAATTAGTGTCATCATTCTGGGGGACTTTATGATGCCTTAGTTTCTGCTACGATCAAAGTCCAGCATGGATGCTTCTAAAGTTACAAAAAACACCTCATAACTAGCATGCTCAGGGTTGCCATAGGTCCATAGCTATGCACCATTACTAAGTGCACTACATCCCTTGGGAAGAAGAAACCTGTTACCAAATGGTCTACTAGAAGTCCGCAAGATCTTCTAACTGAAATCTTGGTTGCTATAAAGCCTTTGAGCACTTTGTGCATCCCTGGGTGAGAAACGGTTTCAGTACTTTTTGGATACTCCTAGGAACACTTTTCACAGAGAAAAGAAACCAGTTTCTTTTTCTAATGAAACATGTTTGTCATTCGAAGGAAGTAGGTTTAATTTACAGTAATTTCAATAATTTAAACCTATCCATATATTACTGCAACGTCTACTAATTAAATTAAATTTTTTCTGTTTGTTTTATTTCATACACAATTATAAAAAAACAAAAATATATGATTGATACCATAAAATGATAAATAACATAATACAAAGCATATGATCCATGTTCCATGCACCTTTTAATCGTCCATTTGCATTATCTAGATTGGATTGTTAGGTTTGTTTGATTGAAATTAGTTTTGGATTTTTTCATTTGTGGGATCACTTGTCACATGGTCAGTTCATACTAAAACTTTGTTGTGTAAATGAACCATGCGTCAGGGCTCTTTTCGGGGCAACCTTGTGGTTTTGAAAAGTAACAAACAGGATATTGTTTTGCAATCCAGTGCTGAGTTTGAGTATTAAGCAATGGCTTCTAGTACATGCAATTAGGGCTGTCAACGGGTCGTGTCGACCCAATCCCCCACTCGCCTGACCCAGATTATTTACCGCCTCGGGCACATAAACTTGACCCGTTGGGATGACTAACAGGTTTTCTGGAATTGGGAAAAAATCAGGTCGGGTCAGGTCAACCCGACCCTTCACGCTATTTTATATATAATAAGGGTTTACCAAGTTGGGTCGAGTTCTCGGGACAGGCGTAGGGCCTGGTCCGGTTTTCGAGTTGGGTTAGGCATATACCCTTGACCCATTGGGTCGGGTCGGCTCTTGTGACCATCAGGTTGGGTCTGTCAGGCATATGGCATGTCCGGTTGGGCAGCCAAAATTTAAATTTTGGCCCGACCATTGACAGCCCCTACATGCGAGCTTCTATGGCTGCAGTCATTCCTTATAGAGTTGAGATCTCTTCTTTCTATTTCTATGCCTCTACATTGTGACAATCAGGCTGTTATTGACATTGCTTCCAATTCTGTTCTTCAACAGAGAACAAAGCATATGGAGGTTGATGTGCATTTGCTTCGTAAAAAACTCCAGGCTAGAATCATTAATATATAAAAAGGTTCATCGTTTGAACTTTCTGACATCTTCACTAAGGCAGTGAGACCTTCTCTGCTTCAACATCTCTTGGTCGAGTTGGGCATGATAGAAATCTATGTACCAACTTGAAGGGGAATAGTGGGTATCGTTGTAATGTGTAGGTAAATATATTGTGGTGTGTACATTGTACATTGTATTTGTCATCTATTTTGTTAATAAAAACTCTCGTCGGGGTTTCTAATTCCTGAACTCTGCTATTCACTCTCATCTCTCTCTCTTCCCCTCGTCTTTTCTCCTCTTTACAAACCGTAGACCTAAAACCATTCACCTAACCCTAAAATCACGATCCAAACCCTAACTCTAACTTAAGTAGGTATATGGTCTCACAAGAAGGTATTCATCCATTGTGGTGCCTTGAACACAAACTAGTACCATTGTGGTGCCTTCTTTTCTTAGTGTAACAAATTTAATGATCAACGTTACTTCATATATCTCCCGTTTCAATATTATAATGCTAAGCCTCTCAAACCACACTCGAGGATACTATTTCTGCCCATCTGGTTGTTTTTTATAATCTACATAAATTTTCTCCCTCACCTTAAGTTGAAACCCAGTCGACTCATGAACAACTCCTGTGCTACACCATGTAGGGAAAAAAAATATTCCATGTCCAATTGGTGCCACAACCATTTTTTATGTGAACCAATGCGGAGTTATCAAACTGAATTCAACTTTTCTACTAGAGCGGACTTTATAGCAGTATTAGACAAGGTTTAATATATTTTAGAATTAAAGATATTGATTTATGATGAGTATGGACCATTCGTTCTTTAGTTACTCTAGTAAGTCAAAATACATGTGGACAAAAGCCCTTTAATGGTGGATTAAAATCTCACCAGGCCTTTATATTCTGCGGGTGTGCCCCATTGACCTCTGAGTGTGCATGCCATGCCGTCACCGGTCACCGATTGTGATGTGGGCTTGCGTGGTCTATGTGCATGCGCAGCTCTGCACATGCAGGTTTCCAGCTTCCCTTTGTTCTGTTTGTATCGTGTCTGCACCATAGTGATCTGCACCATACTGACCAAGTCAGGGTTCGGGAATAAATCCGGTTGGAAAAATCTGGCAAAGTTCGTCCAATTCAGGAATAGAATGGTTAAAATTTGGAAAAATAAAAAATAAAAATTATAAAATTATATTAATCAAAAACTATAAAAATTGAAAAAAAAAAATGACAAAAATTCTTAGAAAATCGAGAAATTCGTGAATAATTATTTAAATAAAAGAATAATTCTTGACATCTTCAATTTTTTGAAATAGTTGCGAATAGTTATAATTTTATTCTTTTTTCAAACGATCGTGAGATATTCACGACTTTTTCAAAAATTCGGAGAATTTGGTCACTATGATCGGCACACGTACGCACCAATTAAGGTTTAAATGAATTTTTTTTTTCTATAATGGTTCTAAAAATAATCATGTTTGAAAACATTAATTTTGTTAATCCATTTATTTAGATTGCATTACCATTTTAACTGTACAGTGTATTGATAGTCTTTGTCTGTCCTCTACAGATTCTTCCAGGACTGAGATAATTCGCTTTTAGTTATCTTATTTTTCTTTGTTGGCATCACTATTTCATTTACTTGGTACTCCTTCACATCACTTTTTGAAGAGCTATTTTTATTGGCGTCAATTTTTTTTACCATCTGTATGCTGTATTGCATATACAGGGAAACCATCTGATTCTTTTGAATCTTTTCTTTCAATATACAGGTACCATATACAAAACAGCAATAGTTCCTTCCAGAACATTTTGCATTGTATGTGATCCATTGCCATCTCATTCCACAACATCAGGCATTCATACTGTTTAAAGATCAGTATATAAAGTTCTTTACTTTTCGTTCTTAACAATGGATCTAATTATGGAGTTCTAACACAGGTCCATTTTGCCGCAGGTAAGCTTTGGTCAGACGGAAGCGAAGGTTTGTTTCTTATCGTAAAGTTCGTCTGGAGTTGTATATTAGAATCTCATTCATAACAATATAGTTAAAAAAGTTGTTTTAAAGTATAACATCTAGTGACACAGATACATCTTGTGCTCCACATTAGTTTAAAACATTAAATCATTTTCGATTATGGGTACTATTATTTTTAGGATTATTATTACCACCACCGCCTTTGGTTGGTCAAATTCCTACAAGTAATTCAGTTCAGGTTGATTTTTTTTGCCTTTTTTCATTGATGTAATTTTTACTGTGCTGCATTTTGAACCTCCAAAAAAAGAAGAAAAAGAATACACTTTAGTACGAGTTGCTTTATTTAATTGCTTTTCTTGCAGATATGTACTGTAGGGATGCTAGTTGAACTGAAATTAGAAGCTTTTGTCTCATATATATTGAAAATCTACAGGACATTTTCTCTTCTCAGTTTCTTCCAGTTGTGAATTTTTTAAAAAGAATGTTCTAGAGTTTAAATCGTAGAGTTCATCTTCAATGCAGGATATGGCTGTGTTTGGCATAGTTCTCTGCTAGCTCCCTGCAAGAACAGTGTTTAACTGCTTTAGCGGTCCCTTTCTCTTTGCTAAATCTCTGCTACCTGTTTTAGCAGGCCCGCTTCTTCTTGCTAACTCCCTGCGGAGCAGGATTTACTTGCTCCAGCAGTTCTCTGCTCTCTACTCACTCCTTGCCAGAGTAGATTTTATTTGCTTTGGCAGGGAGGTAGTTGCTAGAGAAAGTAAATCCTGCTTTGCAGGGAGCAAGCAAGGAGAAGGGAGGCCTGCTAAAGTAAGTATATCTGGCTCTAACAGGGAGCTGACAAAGAGCCATTCCAAACGCAGCCTTAATCTCTCCAGAAGAATTTTATATTGCAGTAATTGTTTCTGGTATATTAAGCAATTTTAGAGAATGAATTTAGAAATGCATTTATCATATGGTTAGCCCAAAACACAATTATATGGGTTGTTAATGCCCATGCACACATTTGGGAAATTAATAAAAAAATGAATTGTGGGGAAAAAAATACTAAAGTTATTAAGCATATGCTTGGTAATCCATTGGACCTACAGAAAATATCCAGCACAGATGAGAAGGGTAGAGTCATTTTGCGAGATGGGTTGGATGTGATAAATTTGGACATCCAACTCAAAACCAATTGGCAATGAGTGGAGGGGCCCGGGATCGTATAAGAGGAGAGACAAGGCTATAATTGTCCAATTTGGGACTAAGCTCAACACGCCCCCGCACGTGTTGGCCGGACTGAGCCAAACGATATGGAGAACTGAATTGGGTGACGTGGAGTGGAGAAAGGCCTGCTTGGATACCATGATAAATTTGGACATCCAACCATGGGCCAAAATACCGGAAATCCGATACGTATCGTCTTGACCTCCAGGACGATACGTATCGGGTATTGTCCGATACATTCAATGTATCGGCGATACATTGAATGTATCGATTTGATACATTCAAAAAAAAAAAAATCCCTAAAAAATCTGAAAAAATAGCAAAAAAATCTGAAAAATTATATTTATTTATTTTGTATTTATTTCAACTATTTTTGCTTTTATTTTTGACTTATTTGATGCATTATTTAGATGAATATATAAGTCACATACCTATTTTGTGACTTAATCCAAGTCACATGCCTATTTTGTGACTTATTTTTGACTTAAGATCACATTTTTGACTTAATGTAATAGATCTTTTAACATTATTTTTGACCAGCTGATCACATGCCTATTTTATTAATAATATTTCATAATTTGATCGACGCAGCCACGCATAAACTAAATTACAATGTATATTGACAAAAATAAATTATATATTGTCAAAAATAATAGCTATGTTGATAAAAATAAATTTAATTGTATATGGAAAACTTACTTTAGAGCCATATTGAATTTCATGGTGGTTCTTGGCCCTCATGATCATCATCGTCATCGGTGCGCGAGCTTTCCGGCCTTTGCCTATAATGTTGGCCATATTGATACCCATGATCATATGTGCCCCCTTGAAAGTGTAGCGAATATGACTCGATTATGTAATGCGTAAAACCGGTCCTCCAAAAATTTGACCTGAAGTCATATAGCCGGGTAGGTTTTGTTGTAATTTGGTAGTATGGGTTACTAGTTCTTTGAATCTTGATTATTTTACCGAATCCCCATAACCCATATTCGTATCATCTTGTGGACCTTGTGGTGGTAATGGTGTTTGATATGATTCCGACGATCCTCTTCCTTCAACCCCTCCCATTCTAAATGTAGGTGTGTCGAACTGTGTTAACGGTGTCGAGTCATCGTCCCATGCCGCCATATCTCTATAAGGATCAGAGGTACTAGCATCCTCCCCTCCACCACTAGTGCCAACGTCCCCTCCACCATCATGCCCTCCACTATCATCCTCACCACTCCCATCATCACTACCGGGCTGTGTTTCGTCATCAGATCCAACCACTGAATGACGATTCAATCTTTTTTTCTGCCTCGGTGGTTGGGAAGCTTCTTGCTCACTTTCACTTCTCTTTCGGCATTGTCCGACCATTCGATTGCTCAGTATCCAAGACTGGCTCTTCTCTCTCTTCGATCCATTGATTCAAAGGGTCATCCTCCTCGAATATATAATCAAACTGGATGGGATCAAAAATTCACTGTCTGCAAGGTAGAATATGATAGATGAATTAGTATAATATGTAAGTAAGACTTCATATAATTGAGGATCTAAGACTTCATGTAATTGCTTACCACGGTTGGTCCTCTGTATATTCCTGACCCTTAATCGCATGTTGTAGTTGCAGTAGACTAACTTTTTCAATCGGTCAATAATTAGTCTATTCCTTGTCTTAGTATGAATGAGAGAGAAAGTGCTCTAATTCCGCTTGCAGTTGGACGAGGAACACGTTTGCGACAATACCCTCATTGCTACCCGCCTCAATATTGGACCATCACCTCCATAATGCATCCACCAATCAGCGGGTTTGTCGTGTTTAATTTGGGATTGCGCCAACGGGGTTATGTCAATCTATAAAGATGAAACACAGTAAGGCACATATCAATAAATAGATGATAATATCACATGACATTTGACTTATTAGTTATAAGGTATGATACTATGATTACTCATATCTCTTATGGCTTGACCTTGGTCCACCAACTCAGGGAGCATTCTTTGGATTACATTGAGCAAACCGGTATACACTTCATCAGTGTCACTCAGTTCGAAGCTTTGCGTATACTGGAAGGTTGGATTCAAGTAGTGTGCTACACATCAAATATGAGCAATTTCATCAGTATATGAAAATAATGAATAAATAAATAAAAATCACTACATAATTGTGCAATATGTTATACCTGCTGCATGCAAGTACTGGTGAAATTGTGCATCCCACCTCTTGTTGATAATCGCTCAGTATTGTTTATATTTTGTAGGGTATTTGGTTTTTATAGCCAATTTTGCCTTATCCATTGACTCATAAACGTACCCCATTGTTGGTTTCTCATCACCATCAACCAATCTCGACACTTGCACTAACGGGGTAGTGACGGTGATTAGGTGGTCGACATCGCCAAAGCTGCGTCTTGTAGATCGGTCGGCAACTTGATTAAAGCTAGTCTCTTTGCTCGCGGGAGTCCTATTTTATGTTGATTCCATTCTTCCGATGACACCATACTTTTCAGCTCACGCCTATATCTAGCCAAACTCTGTAGGGCTAAGAACTGTGTTGCAAAACGTGTAATTGCAGGTCGGAGCAACTTATTGTTCGTGAAGGCTTTCATTAAATTGACCAACTTGTCACTGTTGTACAGGTAGGAAGTAATCGTTCTTCCCTTCTGAATAGTTGCTTGTGCCTTGCTTCTCTTTCCTAAATCCTCAAGAATGAGGTCCACGCAATGAGCGGCAATGGGGTCCAGTACAGGTGACGTCTCTTCGTCATTAGTTTTAATCCAGCGGCTTTGTAATTTGCCGCATTGTCTGTTACCACCTGCACAACCCGCTGCTCTCCAACCTCTTGAACTACCATATCCATTGGTTGAAAGAGGTAGTCGTGATCTTCGTGTTTAGAAGCATCAATCGATTTCAAAATCTTGTCCGACATCGCTGTAAACCAAAAAGTTGATCAAACTCTTTTTTGTGGGACCAGTCCATCCATCGCACGTAAATGTGCAACCTCTCTCATCCCATACATCCTCAAAGCTTTGTACATAGGCAGTTATCTCATCGTACTCATCTGTTAGTAAGGGCCCAGATATCTCGTATGGAGAAGGCTTTTTAACTCCTGGACCAACTTCTGCCCTTGTATCAATCATGCTTTTGAAGTACGGCGACTCTGCTACTTGGCTCGGATTGTGGTTGCATATAAAAAACTTGGCAATAGATTTTCCAAGCTTCTTCCCCATTTTTGCAAGTGAGATTGCACTCAATTTGGTTTGTTTGGAGCTTTCAGTGCGATACATGAATGGATCCATGGGGGCTGTAGTACGACCTCTAGTAAACGACGTATAATCCCTCTCGGATGCTGACCTACGCAACCCGGCAGTCTGCTCAACATCCTCATCATCCTCAACATGTGGCTTATGACTAGATCCACCACCGGTAGCAGGCATGGATGGGCCCCTCAACCTGGACCGAAACCGATAATCGGCTTCTTCCTGATCTCGCTGCTGTTGTGCTTCTCTGACACTTTCTCTCATAGCTCTTGCTATCTGCTCATCCTCATCCTCATCATCCTCAGGTGCAGCTGATGTAAACTCTGGATCTGGCCTCTTGATTCTCTCATACATTTTCCTATCACGATCGGCTTCAGCTTTTTTCTTTCCCTTTGCCGCTTGTAAACTAGCTCTGATATTTTCTTTTACTTCTCTGGGTACACTGGGATACCCTCTTGTCTCTCCCTTTACGTGAGCCAGATGCTCCTTTAACCGTGTGATACCTCCTCCCAGAAGTTTTTTTCCACAAAGCTTACACTGTATCTGGAGTCTATTACCATCTATTGCTATACCGTATTGCCACGCTGGATCTGTTGATCGTACCATATTTATTTCACCTGCATGAATGAGCAAACGATTGCATTAAAGTAAACATCTAATTTACACTTGAAAATAAAATTTATATTTTAATTATTGCTATTTTAAAAATATTAGATTATATTTTATTAAATTTATTTAATATTATTCTAATTTTTATAAAATTTAGATTACATTTGAAATTTTATTTTATATTATTCTAATTTTTAAAAGATTAGATTATATTTTATCAAATTTATTTGATATTATTATAATTTTTGAATATTTATTTGATATTATTATAATTTTTGAATATTTATTTGATATTATTTTAATTTTTGAATATTTATTTGATATTATTATAATTTATGAATTATTATAATTTATGAATATTTATTTGATATTATTATAATTTTTGAATATTTATTTGATATTATTCAAATTTTTAAAAATTTATTTGAAATTTATTCCATATTATTCTAATATTTTATGGGACATATCTCATAATATTAATTATTTTAATTATATGTGACGGTCACATATAATTAATATGGGTCACATATAATTAAATTTATTATTAAAATTAATATGGGTCACATATAATTTAATATGTGACCCATAAATTTAATTATATGTGACCCATATTAATTTTAAGTTTAAATTATATGTGACTCATATTGACCCCATTATTTTATTAATTATATGTGACCCATATTGATTACATGTGACCCATAATTTTAATTATTTATATTATTTTTTACCCATAATTTTAATTAATTTAAATATTTTAAATATTTTAAATTATTTTTTCCCTCTTCTTAATTTAAATATTTTAATTAATTTTGACCCATATTTATGGATAGATCTACCATTAAATATGGTGGATCTACCAAATTTATGGCTACATTTACCCTTATATAAGGTAGATCTACCATATTTAATTATAGATCTACCCATAAATTTAAATAATTATAATTATTAAAATTATGGGTAAATGATAAAATTTAAAGGTAGATCTACCCTTAAATAAGGTAGATCTACCCTTATATAAGGTAGATCTACCATATTTAATGGTAGATCTACCCCTAAATTTAAATAATTTAAATAATTATAATAATTAAAATTATGGGTAAATGATAAAATTTAAAGGTAGATCTACCCTTAAATAAGGTAGATCTTCCCTTAAATAAGGTAGATCTACCTTATTTTATTATTTAAAATGATGGTAAAATGATAAACACGTACCTTCAGCGTTGATCTCGTGATTTTTTGTGCGATTCGGCGGCGATTTAGGGTGCATATAACCAAAAAATAAGAGAGGAAGAAGAAGGAAGATGGAAAAGGGGGGAAAAAAAGGAAAAACCCGACCCTATAGTCGGGTTAAAGGGTGGGGCCCACGGAATCTTGAAATTATCGGACGATAATTTAACTATTTTATATAGGGTACGATACATACCCTATGTATCGTACCGCTGACCTCCAAAACCGATACGTATCGTCCGATACGTATCGGTATCGGACGATATTTTGACCCATGCATCCAACTCAAATCCAATTGGCAATGAGTGGAGGGGGCCCGCGATCTTATAAGAGGAGAAACAAGGCTATAATTGTCCAATTTGGGATTAAACTCAACAGGATGATGATAGAGATGCAGGTTGTGGAATTGAAATTGTGTTCTGAATCAATTCTAAAAATGCTTGATAGCGAGCTCAGGAAACTAAACTTTGATGTGAAAAGGTGGGAGATCTTGATACCAAATGCAGATCCCTGAAGGATCTAGGATAAGTTCATACGAAGGCACAGGATTCCATACACAGACTCTGGCGTTTGCAGTCTTCCATATCTTACTTTTTAACCGGTTGTGGACGACGACTTCATTTTGGTTAATGATTTATCTGTTCTGGAAAGAGCTGTGACTGGTGATATTCTCACTTGATATTTTTGTTTTGCCTTTCTTTTCGGACAAATAAAGTTGTAGAATACAAATGACCATAGTTATAAAGTCGGAGTTCGGGAAAAAACCTTCAAGGCAAAAACACGAAAAAAAAAAAAAAAAAAAAAGGTGAAAAATCGGTATAATTTGAAAAAAATCGAGGAGCATTTTGGAAAAGTAATGGAAATATTTAAAACGATTAAATAATAATTATTTTTTTGACAAAAATGAGGAAAGATTCGGGAAAATATCGTAAAAAACGTTTTTTTTTTTTTTTTTTTTTTTTTTTTTTGAGACGGTAACAAAATATATATTAGAAAGAGAAATAAAACAAAATACATATGATCGAACCTAGACGGGTAGTAAGATACTACCCAAATCTCAGGCAAAAGCAGAAAACAAAAAAGAAACTTACAGTGACAACGTAACCCCCCAGAGCAGCAGCTTCCAGGACCCGCAGCCAGAGAGAAACCAGACCCCAAAACAGCGAGCGTAGACCCCTAACCGCAGCCATCCTCCCAGGCTCTCAGCAAGTAGTTTGACCCATCCATGTACCCCGGAATCTTACACGCAATCTAGTTAATCAACATGTCTCTGATCTCTCTAATGATCAGCGAGAACGGCCTAGCTTTGCGAGTGAAAATCTTGCAATTTCTTTCCAGCCAGATCGCCCAGAAACCCGCGTAAACCGTAAGCTGCCAAAGCTCATTCCTTGGGTCTTCTAGTGAACTCTCTCTCCACATTTCCATTAGTTGACCAGGCCACCTCGGCATGACCCATTCAATATTGAAAATTTGATCTTACTCCAGATTGATCGCGCAAAAGAACAATGACTCAGAATATGGTCAACCTCTCCACCCCCCTCATGCAGAGCATACATTTATTGGTCACCAAAATATTTCTTCTAATAAGTTGGTCCCTCGTAAGAATTTTTCTTTTAGTGACTAACCAAGCAAAAAACTTAATTTTAGGAGGCATTTTTATCTTCCAGAAACCTGCCCATAAAGCTCCCTCCTGACTTTCTCTATTTCTTGCTTTAACGTTGTTGTAGAAAGACTTAACCGTGAATCTGCCTTTGGCTGAGTACTTCCACTCCCTTATATCATCACGACCAGAGTGTAGACTCATCCCCCCAGAAGAGTCATCAGATTTGAGTATTCTTCCTTCTCCCATTCCCATAATCTGCGCCTTAGCTGGATATTCCACTCGCCAGAGTTTTCCGAAGTTTGGACAGCACTACATACCACAACTTCCTTATCAATCGCAATACAGAAAATAGTAGGGAAACTTCTATACAAAGGTTGTTCCCCGGCCCACACGTCTTTCCAAAATCTGATTCTACGGCTGTCACCCAACGTGAATTTAGTCCCCTCGAGGACATCTTGGGCACAACTTTTTACCGCCTTCCACCATCCCAATCTGTGGTTGGGATTCGAAATATCATCCTCTGGTCCTTCGTACTTCGCAGCCGCAATCTGACACCAAAGCTTGTTTCTTTCTCCCTCCTCTCTCATCCGCCATACCCACTTTGCCAGAAGGGTTCTATTAACCATCCTCAAATTTCTGATCCCAAGGCCTCCTTGGTCTTTCGGCAAACAGCAGTCGTCCCATCTAACGAGGTGTATCTTTTTCTGATCTCCAGCTCCTTCCCAGAGGAAATCTCTAACAATCTTTTCAAGTCTGATGATGATCTTCGTCGACGCCCACAAAAAAGATATCATAAAAACAGGGATCGAAGCAAAAGTTGATTTGATTAGGGTCAGCCTTCCACCATAGCTTAGTAATTTGCTTTTCCAGGTCGCGAGTTTAACCTGAAATCCGTGAACGACCTTGTCCCATAGGCATGCTCTCCTTCTCCTGAATCCCAGTGGGATTCCTAAGTAAGAGATGGGTAACCGCACCGTGGTACACCCGATCTCCAGCGCCAGCTGATCCGTGACCTCCATAGGTATATTTATACCATAAATGGTAGAATTATGAATGTTGATCCGCTACCCCGAGATCGCCTCAAAGATCGTGAGCACGTCCTTAGTCGCCTTAATTTCCCTGTCACCATTATTTTCATTGCAGAAAACAATCATGCCGTCTGCATATTGAAGATGAGAGATACTTGGGCCCGTGTCTATCGTAGAAAACCCCTTTATCAGGTTAATATCCTCCGCCTTCTTGAATAATCTGTGCAAAGCCTCCCCAATGCAGTTGAAAAGAAGAGGTGAGATGGGATCCCCCTGCCTCAAACCCTGCTTGCTTCTGAAATAACCTTATGGAGTACCATTGATGAGAATCGAGAAACGGGCCGACGCATAGCAACCTCTCATCCACTTTCTCCATTTTTCTGTAAATCCCATCCTTTGCAAAACATAGCCTAGAAATCCCACTGCACCCTGTCATAAGCCTTTTTCCATATCGATCTTGAAGACCCAACCTTTATCTTTCCTTGTCTTAGCCGAGTTCAAGGTCTCAGAGGTCGCGACGATAATCTCCATAAGTTGCCTGCCTGACATTAAAGCCCCTTGAACATTGGAGATAAGGTGATCGATCACAAGCTTTAGCCGGTTGGCGAGGACTTTAGAGATAATCTTGTACGCACTACCGTTAAGGTTGATAGGACGGTAATCAGCAATATCGGTCGCCCCCTCCCGCTTTGGAATCAACGTAATGAATGTAGAATTCATAGACTTACTCATCTGTCCGGTATCATGAAATTCATACATCATGGCCATGAAACCCCCTATAATGGTAGACGAGTAGGTTCTGAAAAACTCCATGGTGAAACCATCCGGTCCCGGCGACTTATTGAACCCCGAACTGTTTATGGCCGCTTTCACCTCATCTTCATCGAAAGCTCTTTCCAAAGCCTTAGCCTCTTCTTCCGTAATGGAGTTGAAAAAGATTCCATCCATACGTGGCCTGACGGTCTCGTTGTGACTAAACTGCCGCTTGAAGAACTCCGTAATTCTGTCCGGGATGATATGAAGATCCTCAAATCTGTCTTGGTTGATAGAAATCGAAGATATAAAGTTCCTTCTCCTTCTTCCGTTCGCAGCCATATGGAAAAATCTGTTGTTCCCATCCCCTTCCCTTAACCAGTGCGCCTTAGATTTTTGTCGCCATTCCATTTCCTCAAGCATGACACTCCGGTTAAACTCGATCTTAAGGGCCAATCTGATCTCTCTCTCCGAATCAGTTAACACAGCCTCCTCTTCAGCTCTGTCAATCTATGCAATTTCAGCCATAATTCTCTCCATGTTCTCCTTGTTCCTTCTGAAGTTTCACCTGTTCCAGTCCTTGATCTTAGTCTTCATACTTTGAGTTTGGTGTTAAACACGAAAGTGGGCGTTTCGATGGTTGTATCTTGCTCCCACCAGGTTTGGATGAATTGCTTGAAAATTTTCATTTGTAGCCAAGAGTTACAAAACTGGAAAGGGCCCGGTCTCAATCCGTCCCTCTTATACTCCCCCGTGGATAGGATAATTGGTTTATGGTCAGAAATAGTGTTGGAGCAGGCAAAGACCGTAGGGTTCTGGACCACCTCCAAGAACTCAGTTTGGCACAGGTTTCTGTCAAGCCTGCATAGAATTGGATCGTCCTGCCCATTAGACCAAGTGAATCTCCCCCCCATCATTCCCATATCGAACAACGCCCCTTGAGTTATAAAATCTAGAAACAGTTAGTATATCGGACAACGCCCCTTGAGTTATAAAATCTAGAAACAGTTAGTGGCCGTTGCATCGATATGCCCTTTGCTCTTCTCCTCGATATTCGTTAACGTGTTGAAATCCCCACTTACCATTGCGGTGATCCTGAATCTGCACCGCAACCGAGAAGTTGCCCATCGCGGAGTCGATCAACTTGTAAAACTCTACATTCCAGGCTAGAAGAATTCCACCTCTCGTCCCATCGGCATCCATTGCGATCCACTCCCAATCAGCACTCGGAAGCACCTTTTTTACAATAAACACCTCTATTTCCCCCCATTTCGTTTCTTGCAACCCAATAACATCCGGCCTTTGCGTGGAGTTCACCAATTTAATCAGCGCCCTCTTATCCGATGCACCTAATCCTCGCACATTCCAGCTTAAGAACTTCATTAAACAAATCTTACATTAGGTCACCCTCCAGTATAACAATCGGCTTAACCCAGCCCTCATAGGGTTCCCCTATGTATTCCCCCTGTGAGCCTCCGCTTCGATCCTTTCCTTTACGCTTCCCCTTCCTCGCTCTGGTATAAAAAAGCCCCCATTTTGATCTGATGCCCACCTTCGATCTGCCACGATTCTTCCTTCCCTTGCAGCATTCCGTGTTCGCAGATTGTTTCCCCTTTTCTATTATCTCCCCATAGAGATTGAGAAGACCACTCCTATTGGCGTGATAAGTAACTCCCAACTCTTCGCCTAGCGAGATCAATCTTTCGGCTTCCCTAGAAAATTCCTCGGCTGCCCTCGTGATAGTAGCCTCAATGCCCTTCTCGTTGGCCATACATCCTCCTGTTCCTTGTTGGTCATCTCCCCCCTCTGTGCAGTAAGTGCCTTCCATGGTCCTTTGGGTTTCTCTCTGAGAAGTGGTCCTGTAGTCTGGCCTAAAGCAAAAACCCTGAAAACCCGAAGCATTAAAGACATTAGAGCATTCCCCGGGTCTTGCAGACCCGAGTTTAATCGAATTAAAGCTGAAAGAGAAATTTTGACCCGAGGAGCCCAATCGGGTCTCGGATAGATAGCTATGGGCCTGGTCAGCCCGGTTGGTGTCATCCCCTCTCGAGTTCAAAGATGACCCGATGGGCTTATTCGGCGTGTGGCCTTTGCCCCGCCCCAGCGACAACTCCACATGATCCACATGTCCTATTGAGCGCCTATCGTCAGCGTCAAGTTGAACCGGCGTCAATGAGGGTTGACATCTGTCAACTAAACCTCCCAATCTCGTCCCATCTGGTTCAGTTGCGATTGTGTGATGTGTCCCCGAAGGTCTTTTCGCAATCGACACTGGCTCGGTGTTCGAGGAAGCGTAGGAGTTGGTAACCCTAGACGGCCACGTGTCGGTCGTTCGACTGGTCTGAGCTAAAAGCACTCTGTCTCGCCTGCCAAAGTTGTTTACGGTGAACAACCTCTCCTTCCCTTTTGCCCCTAACCTTTGACTTTTCGTAGGTTTGCCAAAAAGCCCCTCTGCCTTCGTAATCGGTATTAAGGAAGACGGTACCGCCCTCGAAATCAGGGATGCGTGTCGATCAGCGCTCGCTTCTCTCTGGAACGCGTGTCGGCGTGTGGTACAAACAATCTGGGACACCCATGTGTCCGAGTTGTCTCTTTCTACCTCCCTCTCACAAAGGGCTGCTCCCAGAACGACGTGGTCCCCCTCAGGAGAGCTTTTAGGATCGCTCCTCTCCAGGCCATCATGCCACGCCCTCTCCTCCCTATTGATCTCCCGACTCACGCATACTGAGATCGGAGCGTCGTTCCCCTCTGGCGGGAGCCCGATCTGTAGGCCATGGAGATTTGGGAGCTTCGCCCAATCCCCGTCCTGCACTACCCCGTGAACCTCCGACACCTTGCCGAGCACTATAGCGCCAGTACTCGCCGTCTGCTCTACCTCACCGTCCCTTATCCCGACGGGAGGTATTACGCCGTCATCAGTAATCCTCGACCCTTTGTTCCTCTCCAGTTTGCTCCACCACCGGAACCTGGTCTCATCTACGAGGATATCTCCCCACCGCGGTATATCGGCAATGCAGTGAGAGCGAATGACTATCCTCGCGAACCGGAAGTCCGTCATCATAGTAGTGCAAGGATCGACAACAATGAAAGTTCCGCTGGCTCGACCAATGCCGCCGCTGAGCACCTCGGTGGTCCATAAAAACGCTTTTAAAGCGTAAAAATCGTGATATTTTAAAAAATACAAGTATTTTTTTGAAAAGACGTGTTGTAAACGTGTTTCTGACGTTTTATGGAAGCAAATCGTTTTGAACAAATTTTTTCCAAAAAATTGCAGATTTTGGTAACTATGCGAAGGACTAATTGTATCCTAAAATAATAGGGAACAACTGAACGCACCAAGAATTGAACCATGCATTGGGTATAACTCTATGACCAGACTGTGGATGTCCAAAACACTAGCTTTGCAAGTACCTAATTAATTCATCATTTACTCTTTGCATGTTCATTTCATCATTCCTTTTTATTTGATTCAAGATATTGACAACCTTCTTTTTTATTTCTTTCTAACACATTGTTTTTTATTAGTTTATTGTCTGAGATAATGTGTTGGTTAATTTATTAGGGTTACTACACTGTTTCAAATTACACAAAGAAACTCATATTAGTGATGGCCACCACCACCTATAATTTGGTTAATAATAATAATAATACTAAAATTTATATGCAGATTAGTACAGGGCCTTTTATGCTGTTCTTTTTGAAGCTATTTTTATCGAAATGTTTTACCCAGGTGCTTCACTATATTGTGAGCTATAGCACTGACTGCACTTTTTCTTTAGCCTCTGACGCTTCTTTATATAACAGTCGAGTCTGCTGCTACTTTGATTACACTTTCTGGCCATTCCTGGCATATAAGGAATAAATGATGGTGTATTATGCTCGTGTGTGTGTGTGTGTGTGTGTCTATATATATATATATATATATATATATATATATATATATATATATATATATATATATATTCAAATTTCTATATGAGATAATGATTTTGTATCAATAATTTGATTTCTTGATTTGGAACTGGTGTATTTCTTGATCAGATAGAGGCTATCATGAACGATTTTGTTCAGTTGAAACCACATTCTAATGTATATGAGGCTGAAACAGTGGTTGAAGGTTAGATTCATTTTCCTAAGATTTTCTACTTTGATTTCAATTTGTGTTATAAGTGCATTGCAACATTTAACGTTCTACTTCGCGGGAAAAAAACAAGTGTAAACTGCACCTTATTTAGTTCCCTATGGGTTTCTTAAAGATTTCACAAGGCTTTATTTATGTGTTATTAGTTTTGACACCATGAGTTTTAAGTTGCAACTGCTGTAATCAGCTAATTCTACTAAACTTTATTATTTTAAAATCCTTTTAGGATATGCGCTCTCTATTTCCCCGTCTATCCCCCTTGCTCCAACCTCCTGTAAATTAGTTGAAGGAGGTTTGTTATCCATGTGTTCTGCAGTATGTATTTGAATTACCACATACCAACACACTGCATTCTGCCCTAAACTACTGCATTCTGCACTATATCTTTGAACTGCAATGCACAAATATACTGCATTCTGCCCTAAACTCTACTCTTTGAAGCACCAAAATCAAGGATGTCTGTGTTTTATTTGGTTTGACTGATTACTTACCGTAGGATTGCTTTCTCTCTTTTATTTGCACAATTTCGATCTTATTTCATCAACCACTACAAAAAGTCACTTGTTGATCATGTTGGATTCGTAGTCACAAAGTCGGAAGTCGGCAATAAATTGGCAAGGGTCTAAGTTGGGAAAAATCCGTCAAAGTAGGAAAAACTCAGAATAAAATAAAAAATATGTCATTTGTATTATAAGTTAAAAACAATGGTTTTAATGAACAAAATAGTACACGATGGCAAAAACTAACGCTTTTTATGAACCAAATAATACAAAACTTAAAGGTTTGTTTCTCGTTAGGTATAAGGGGAAAACAAGAGAAAAACAATTGGACTACATCACAAACATCGCCTATTAATCGGCCAAGTCACAACTTGGCCGATTAATCGGCAATAAAGTAAGGATGGCTGCAGTCACCGACTTTTTCCGATTTTAGAAAAACTAGGCTTTTGTGGTGACTATGATCTCTTATTGCTAATCACTTACTACTGATATCATTGTTCTATTAGTATCAGATGTTTAAGCATTCACTCATATGATACCATAACTTTATGTTGGCCTCCAGAAGGCTTTCATTGATATCATTCTGAACCCCTTTATGACAAAAAAAAATTGAAGGCAAACCTTTATTAAATGATTTTTATCTACAGATTCACAATTAAGAAAGAAATCTCCAACCCTACGCAGAAGGCTTTCCTCAATCAATTTTCCCTTCGCTTTCCTTCATTGATTAAGGGCATATTCGGCCTTTTCTTATTCTCCTTCACTTCAAGGGAACCAAACCCTTTCAAGTGTTCCTTTCGTATCCGACCTAATCTTCTGAAACCAAGAATTTACTGGATGTAAGTATTTAGACAGTATTGTGCTTCCTTTTCTTCAATGAGTCAGGCCACTCTTTCCTCTTCTTTTCCTTCCTCATTCTCTTTCTTCTTTTTCCTACTTTTCTTTGTACTCAAGTTCCTCTATCGCTTCCTTTTCGATCTCTTTCAACCATCATCCTCTAGTCTCATCATCATCACCTTGTCCCATCTCATCTATTTAGGGTAGGCTCTGTGAATCTTATATTACCACAACTATATTTAGGGCTAAATTATGTTACTCCACATTCTTTCATGTCGTTTCTCAATACTTGTAGACAACAAATTTGCGTAGGATATAAATCTAACACAAATAAATCATAACAAATTTCCCCTCACTAGGAGATGGTTTTATTAAAATGGCGAACCTTACACTTCCGGGTATCACAATCGATTCCCCGTTAATTATATCCAAATTGAATACCTTTGATTAAAAGCTACTAAATAAAAATAATAACGTAATTACATCTCTGAAATAAACAAAACTAAGATTCTAATTCTAAGTCTTCATCGACATCTTCAATCCGTCATGAGATAGATGGATAGTAGACTATCTTCATCGGAGATTTGAGAAATATGAAATAGGGGACGACGGATGGGAGAACCCCTCCAAAAGCCGGGTCTATTTGATGGAAAAGCACGAGTCATTACTGGAGCAAGAAACTCGTGGACGAGTCTTAAAACAAATTCTTGTTCTCTGGTCTCGAAGATGAGTTCGAATACCAAATCTATTTTTTGGGCAACTGATTATCAAAAGAATTATCACTTTCAGTGATAGAGTGTCTAATCATGAGTTAAATATCGTCAAATTCCTTAAAATTTGATGATCATAGATGATTTTATAATGATTTTACTGTTAGATTTGATCAATATCTTAAGATTTAGTCAATGCATAGTAAATCCACCGTTGGATCTCGTTACGATCTCACATTATGATCATTTGACTAAAAGTCAATGAATCCACCATCGGATTTGATCAAAATCACAAGATCTGATCAATATGTAATAAATCTACCGTTGGATCTCATTATGATTGGTTGAGTAAAAGTCAATAATTCCATCGTTGGATTTGACCAAAATCACAAGATCTAGTCAAAATGCAATAAATCCACCGTTGGATCTCATTACGATCTCACATTATGATCGTTTGACTAAAAGTCAATGCGTCCACCATTAAGATCTGGTCAATATGCGATAAATCCACCATTAAATCTCGTTACGATCTCATATTATGATCATTTGACTAAAAGTCAATGAATCCACCATTGGATTTGATCAAAATCACAAGATTTGATCAATATGTAATAAATCCACCGTTGGATCTCATTACGATCTCACATTATGATCGTTTGACTAAAAGTCAATGATTCCACCGTTGGATTTGACCATAATCACAAGATCTAATCAATATGTAATAAATCCATCGTTGGATCTCATTACGATCTCACATTATGATCGTTTGACTAAAAGTCAATGATTCCACCGTTGATCAATATCTTAAGATTTAGTCAATGCATAGTAAATCCACCGTTGGATCTCGTTACGATCTCACATTATGATCATTTGACTAAAAGTCAATGAATTCACCATTGAATTTGATCAAAATCACAAGATCTGATCAATATGTAATAAATCCACTGTTGGATCTCATTACAATCTCACATTATGATCGTTTGACTAAAAGTCTGATTCCACCGTTGGATTTGACCATAATCACAAGATCTGATCAATATGTAATAAATCCACCGTTGGATCTCATTACGATCTCACATTATGATCGTTTGACTAAAAGTCAATGATTCCACCGTTGGATTTGACCATAATCACAAGATCTGGTCAATATACAATAAATTCATCGTTAAATTTCGTTACGATCTCATATTATGATCGTTTTGACTAAAAGTCAATGAGTCCACTGTGAAATAATTTCTGATCTCGAGGTTAAGGTTCAAACCCTCATTTGAGGGAGTCATGATCCGAACCGCAAAGGAAACTCTAATTATCATAGGTGAATATTTTGGGTATTATAGTCCGAAATCATTCTTCGGGTTCGCGATTGCAACCCGTATGAGCATCGAATTTGTGGTTGCAATCCAAGTGTACTACGAGTTATGCGCAGGGTCGTACCCACGTGGCTTAACTATTTCTAAGTACATAAGAGATTGGGTACGAGTCGTAACGCGTAATCCCAAATTGTAACCATAAATCCCACTTAGGAGAAGCCGTAGCTCTTATCCTAAGCGTATCTCCTTTAGGTAAGAGCCGTAGCCCTTATCCTAAAAGTCTTAATCCTAACTTATTCATCCCGTCCACTTTAAAAGAAAATAAAAAAAGAAGAAAAGAATAGTCAGAATCTCGGAGATCACCCTAAAGTCTTTTTTAGAAGAGTCGGAGATATTTTCGACAGAGCTCTCGTGTCAGAATTTTCGGATCCCTTGCAATGAGGACGGGTCTGCTATTTATAGATTTATGGTAGCGGTTATAGAGGTTACGATCCTATGGTTCCCGTAAGATTTTCATGAAATGAACGGTCGAGAGAGCTGAGTAAGTTTTCGTCTTCACGCGGATTGAGAAAGATTCTTCTCACGTACGTCATTCTTTTCTCATAACCGCCTAGGTGGCTAAATATATTTCTAGCCACCTAGGTGGATAAATATTTTTCTAGCCACCTAGGTGGCTAGGTATATTTTCTATCCACCTAGGTGGATAAGTAATTTTCTAGCCAGCTAGGTAGCTAGGTATATTTTCTATCTACCTATGTGGATAAGTATTTTTCTAACCACCTACGTGACTACGTATATTTTCTATCCACCTAGGTGGATAAGTATTTTTCTATCCACCTAGGTAGATAAGTATTTTTCTAGCCAGCTAGGTAGCTAGGTATATTTTCTATCTACCTAGGTGGATAAGTATTTTTCTAGCCACCTACGTGACTACGTATATTTTCTATCCACCTAGGTGGATAAGTATTTTTCTATCCACCTAGGTAGATAAGTATTTTTCTAGTCAGCTAGGTGGCTAGGTATATTTTCTATCTACCTAGGTGGATAAGTATTTTTCTATCCACCTAGATGGATGAGTATTTTTCTAGCCAGCTAGGTGGCTAAACATATTTTTCTAGCTACTTAGGTGGATAAGTATTTTTCTAGCCACCTACGTGACTACGTATATTTTCTATCCACCTAGGTGGATAAGTATTTTTCTATCTACCTAGGTGGATGAGTATTTTTCTAGCCAGCTACGTGGCTAAGTATATTTTTCTAGCTACCTAGGTGGATAAGTATTTTTCTAGCCAGCTATGTGGCTAGGTATATTTTCTATCCACCTATGCGGATAAGTATTTTTCTAGCCAGCTAGGTGGCTAAGCATATTTTTCTAGCCACCTAGGTGGATAAGTATTTTTCTAGCCAGCTAGGTGGCTAGGTATATTTTCTATCCACCTAAGTGGATAAGTATTTTTCTAGCCACCTACATGACTACGTATATTTTCTATCCACCTAGGTAGATAAGTATTTTTCTAGCCAGTTAAGTGGCTAGGTATATTTTCTGGCCACCTAGGTGGATAAGTATTTTTCTATCCACCTAGGTGGATGAGTATTTTTCTAGCCAGCTAGGTGGCTAGGTATATTTTCTATCCAGCTAGGTGGATAAGTATTTTTCTAGCCACCTACGTGACTACGTATATTTTTTATCCACCTGGGTGGATAAGTATTTTTAGCTAGCTAGATGGCTAGGTATATTTTCTATCCACCTAGGTGGATAAGTATTTTTAGCCAGCTAGATGGCTACGTATATTTTTTATCCACCTAGGTGGATAAGTATTTTTCTATCCACTTAGGTGGATAAGTATTTTCTAGCCACCTAGGAGTCTGACATAGCTTAGGACTTTAAATCATATTTAGATAGGATTTGTTAAAAAAAAGAAACTATAAATAGTCTCTTTTCCTAATTCTTTCTATTAATTTATTATATTTGATTTTTTAAGGCTAAGTGGAAGAAGAAAGAGTTCCCAATTCCAAAATTTTCGAGTCAACAATACTTCTCTTAAAGTCTGTATTGGTTTTCTTCTTCTCCTCCGTGTGCTTTTCTTGTTTCAATGCCTTTTAAAGTTATTTCAATATTCCAATTGAATTCAACTGTCCTACTAACTACTAACAGTTAGAACTAAATTTTAACAAACTTCTAATATTTCTATTGTAGCTCTATGTGACTACCATACTAAAATGGATAATGACTCTGCAATGCAAACAAAAATCTTTGTGACTAATATACTATTTAGGCTGATAAATCTAATATATAATATGAACAATTGTGGCTAATGCACTAACTAAACTCGTCTTACCTAAAAATAAAGAGGTGAGCATAAAACTTGACTGACATGATTGCTGGTTTTCAAGAAGTCCCATGCATTCACAGTATGATGATGCCATCTCTCAAGCATGTGTAGTGATAATGATGCTGTGATGAAAGGTTCTAAACAGGCTCAGAGCCTCCTGTTAACTTGTTGACCGTTGTGTGCTGTTGAATTGTCTGGATTCAGCTGGCTGATGATATGCACTTCTAAATGTTGTGGAGTGTCTACGATTGAAACTCTGGCAAAGGCTTGGAAAGTTTTTGAAAAATTAATGGAAGCCCACAAGGCTATTCTTGATCACTTCTAACTCTCAGTTTACTATATAATTGATCATCTTTGACCAGCATTGACTTCTTCATTTACATCATACGTGCATAATGTGTCAGCGGATTTCTTGAACTGTGCTTTAAATGGTCTCTACCTTGTGGGAATTTATTGCTGGTTTTTTTGTGGAAGCAAGATGAACGTGCTCCACTCATCTATTCTCATGTCATTTTTTTTACATTTGCTTGTACTGCACTTAACAATATTTAACTATGTTTCTTGTGAGTAGGAACACTCGATGGATTCTCGTTCGATCAAGAAGAGGATGGAGAAAAGATACCTAAAGGATCTGCTCATCCAAGCAATCAAAATAATGGAAATGATGATCCAACCAATGCGAAGACAAACGTGAAGGTTCAAAAATTACTAGTATTTTTAAGACCTTCAACTGCTGATAGCCAATACTCGGCCGATTAATCAACATTGTTTGTAATGTGGTCCGTTTTTCTTTTGTTTTCTTGGTCCGTTTTTCTTTTGTTTTCTTTTTTTCACTTATGCTTGAAGGGAAAAGACCTTTAGGTTTTGTACTATTTTGTTCATAAAAATTCTTTATGTTTTTACCTGTTTTGTACATTAAAACCATCATTTTTAACTTGAAATGTAATATGATATGTTTTTTTTTAATTTTTTATAGTTTTTGAAATTTTCCCCAATTTTCCTACTTTTGACTGATTTTTCCCCAACTTAGACCCTTGCCGATTTATTACCGACCCTCGACTTTGTGACTGTGGACTATATAGTAACTACAACAGTTTCCGCATAACTTCCATGCTGTTAAACTTTGAGCACACTGACCATACCTGCCATTACAAACTCATTGTATAATGTAACTACTTTCTGAACCTAATGCCTGCATATGTGGATATCATTTGCGATTAATTGGGGGTCTTTTGAAAATCATTGTCGTAGTGAATAATCTTGGTTTTCTAGCAGGTAGTTGTACCTTTTCAGGCTTATGAATGAAAGGCATGTACTTGTCCATTTGATAAGGGGGGAATTCAATTTCTGAACTAGTATCGCGCAGTAGGAAGTTATAATTGCTAGAAAATCCACATAGTTTGTGCAATTTGGTTTGTGTAACTGCTTTACACTGTCTAGCTGGAGTAATTAAGCTAGCTACAATGCATCCAATATGGGCGACCATAAATCACGGGATGTTGGGGTGTTTTTATGATTTAAGAGGGTTGAGAGAGAGAGAGAGAGAGAGAGAGCTGAACATCCCTATTTTGTTTTTGGAACTCGAACTTGCCATACTATTGAATCTTGCAATTTCAGAAGCGAATCTGTAGATTAAATGAACTGTTTAGAGATATTCGACAAGGAGGGATAGATATTACTCATGGAATTGTGGTCTAAAATATTGATGAGGAGTGAGATTTGTTCTAATAACTTATTTCTATTACATTATTGTGTGTGTGTGTGTGTGTGTGTGTGTGTGTGTGTGAGAGAGAGAGAGAGAGAGAGAGAGATTATACTACTCCAAAGACTTGAGCACTTTGGTTGGGTCTGAGTTACTCCTATTACTTGGATCAGAACACAAACATATTTTTCACTGATAGGGTACTATGCGCCCAATTTGTCCACCCGCCTTCGGTGCGTCATTTGAACCTTGAGATGCTGCAGACTTCGAGGATCGAGATCTATGTGCATCTTGGAGTCTGCTCAGTGGACCCTACGCATGTTATGTGCCGTGAGGAGGTTCAAGCACCTAATATTCGTCATGAGACTTCCAATCAGACTAACAGTCATTGGAGGATACCTGAGTATGCTTGCAAAAACTCGGAAAATTTAGGGATTTTAGGAGGTTCAGGTTGTTCGCACCTTTAGCAAAATAACTTTACCGATAGTTTGGCTATAGCTGGGAACTGAGCATCCCCATTTTTGTATATGGGACTCAAACCCACCATTGGATTGATGGTGGAATTTTATTCCTAGAATCTTGCAATAAATTTCAGAAGCGAATCTATAGATAAAATGAACTGTGTAGAGAAATTCAACAAGGAGGCATAGATAGTACTTATGGAGTTATGGTCTAAAATCTTGATGAGGAATGAGATTTGTTTTAATAACTAGTTTCTATTTGATTATATGCATTTTCGTGTATTGTTCCCCTATCATATGGTACAATGGGTGGTCATCTGTTCTAATGATCTCATTCTGCTATATGCATGGAAGATAAATAGTTTAAATTTGGTGTGCATGGTTAACGGTTTGAAATGTTGATATAAAAGTTTCTTAAATTACTTATTGTATATTTTTTCAAAAAACTGTGCAGTAAGATTGGGCCAAGTAGTACTCAAACGTTAAATAATCTAATTATTGGATATATTTGCAAGTTTAGTAGTTTACTTAGCTAAAAGGATGAAATGGTTATTTCATACTAGCTTATACAAAATATGATCTTAATGTTATGTTGAAGTCCCTTGATCTCAATATTTTTTCACGAGAATCACGTTGTTACAGACATGTAATTTACTCTTATGTTACCATTCATAGGTTCTAATTTAATGGAAGTTTATGCAGGGAGTGAAACCAAAGAAAAGTAAAGTCACTGGAAAGCCTCCCAAGAAAGTGGGGAAGAAATCCCAAATTATGAAGAAAGCGAAGAAAGCAAAGAAATGAGATGGAAGTATGCGGATCTTACAATATTTTTGCATGATACCGTGGCATTCCATCCGTAAAATAGAGGAAAAGAACGGACGGGACGAAGAGTTGTGTGATAACACAAGCCTATGTAAGTCTGATAAACATTTCATCTTCTTTGTTTGCTAGATTGGCAGGTGTCATTGGAACTTTTTAAGTGTTCCTTTTATAGAATAGATAGATGTCATTAAATATGATTCAGTTCAATTACAAATTCTCTACTCTGGCCTGAGAGCCCTTGTATCTTCCTTGATTGTATTGTAAAAAAAGTTTCAGCTCTCCCTTTGGCATGTGCTTACAGTTCTTCCATCCATCGGATCACCTAAGTTTTTCGTGGCACAAAAAAAAGGGTGTTATAGGTTAAACACTAGATGAACCTCTGTTCTGTGCAGTCTGCATAGGAACAGAGTCCAAAAAATAATGTAGAAATAAATAATGCTCTTTCAAGTTGCAATTTGGATGACTGCAATTAATAGAATACAGTTACAGTCATTTACAAGAAGAGTTTTTTTTTTTTTTTTTTTATACGGCCAATTAGGCCGAGACAGCCTCGAGAACCGAGGAACAAGCACGCATACACATATGACAGTTGGGGAGCAGCGTGAGGGAGCACCAGCTACAGTGGTGAGGGTTAACTAACAGAATCCAACCCACACCTTGTAAAGACAAGGGTGGGAAACAGCGTGGAGGACGAGTATCGAACCCACGATCTCCTCCCTCACAATGGAGGGAGGTTACCAACTGGGCTAATGCTCCTTTGGTATTTACAAGAGTTAAAAAATAAAATTACAAAACAAATCCATCAAATAAGGTACAAATATACAAAATAAATACGGTTTTGTACCATTTTTTAAATAATAACCTTAAGTTATAAATTTTGAATTTTTTTATTGTAGAGGGTATCTGAAAAGCACATGCCTATTGACCTAATTGGGAGGTTATTTTTTTTTAAATGATTTTTAAATGATAACCATATCCTATTTACCTTGAGTTATTACTCTCTCTCTCTCTCTCTCTCTCTCTCTCTCTCTCTCTCTCTCTCACAGCAAAATTTGTTAGATTAACTGCATGGGAATACAGGCATAAGATGCGGCGAAATAATGAAGTAGGAAGAGACACCGTCTAAGCGGTCACTTTAAAATAATCTTGATTAGGATATATAATGAAAGAGTCCTCTATTTAATGCCCCCATTTGGGCAATTTTGATCACATGATCATGAGCATTCATCTTTATTTAATGCACATTTGGACAATCAATTTTTTCCAATCTTGATTATTTGATCAAGAGCCTGCAAATGAACAGTCATTGGGTAGTTAATGTTGGAATAAGATGAAACTGTTTTTTTAGCATATTAATTTTGCAAAAATCCAATCTGATGATTTTGTTGTTTATTTTCCCGGATGTTATTTTGTTCATTAGCAATGGATCTGGAGACATTTCCTGATTCGATGAGACGATTTATAGGGTCATGGTTTTATGCAGGAGTTTGGTGAAGAAGCTTTTTAATTTTTGTAGTAATTGGTGTGGAAAATAGAAAAAACTGAAATCAAATTAGTAATTTTCTTTAGTACTGTGCTAGCATAAAGTGGTGTGGTAATCAAACTAGCCTTTTTAAGGGAACGTGTACTTAGCACTAAAAAATTGAGTTGTTGCACCTTATTTTAAAGAAAGACTTAATATTTTTGGGACTTTTGTAACATGAAAGTACAATCTAAGAAGGCTGATTTGACTGCATTGGATAATATAATTTTGTATTTCACATCAATTTTTTGCACCAAAGATCTTACATCATGCCCTTCAAATCAGATTAGCTTAAATAGTGTTTTTATGTGGCACAAGTCTCAAAAATCTCAAGTATCATGTTTTAAAATGAGGTCCAATAGCATAATTTTTTGGTGCAAGTAGTTGCTCACTTTAATGGTCCACATTAAATCTAGGATGTCGTGTAGTCTCGTTCAATAGAGTAGGAGTTGGGTCATATGATGTGTTTGGATATGCTCTCCTTTAGCGGACTCCAGCTCTTTGCCTAGTCCCCGTCAAAGAAGGTTTTTATTTGCTCTGAAAGAGAGCTCGTTTTTCCACTTAAAACAACTTAAAGAGCCGCTCTTTGGTGAGGAAGAGATAAGCCAAATGCATAATGCGTCCATATGAAAGCTGACTTTTTGAGTCCTATTAAAAAAAAAAAAAATAAATAAAAAAAAAAATAAACCCAACTTTTTGAGGGCCTAAATCCAATATAAACGACAAGAGCAATGGTCATGTCCAACCAGGTTGAACTCAATTTCAAGTTCAATCACTTCTACAGTCCTTGAAAATAGAAGAATCTTGACAGCTGCTCATCCTATAAAATATAAAAATCATGAAAGTCGAGATTCTTTAATATCATGAACTGCAAATGTGGTTGAACTTGAAATCTGATTCAAAGTGATTGGATTTGGCCATTGCCCTAAATATGAAAACCATGTTTACCATCCATGCAAGGTTAATGAAGTGTGCCTGAGGTAAAGAAATATGCTTCCACCAGTGTACGAAACCCCTTTATTATCATGTTGGTTGTGAGTGGAGTTGCAGGTGCACCACCACATGATGTGCACACTTTTTCAACCTAAATCCAATCTAAATGATGGATTCATTAATACAAAATTGATAAAGTGCACCTCCGGACAGAGGAATGAGGATTATGCTCCATCCACCACTTGTGCACCGTGCACTTAAAACCAACTCATATTTTACGGGTCAAAAAGGTCCTTGTCTAGGATAGGGCCCATCTGTGGTGGGTGTTGAGGAGGGCGGAAGGGACATAGATCTAACCTATGGCATTTTTGGCATTTTACACAAAATGGTTGCTCTCCTGACTCGAACACGCTTTGACAACCCAAGCCTTTTGCCACTGCATCAAAATTCAAGCAATGGCTTCTAATCTTTTAAATTAGGCAGAAAAAATACTAAAATTACTTTTTGACTCCATAGTCGGTACTAATAAAAGGATTAGCTCGCTTAATCCTTTGAGTGCACATGCATCTAATATCATACAACCACAGTCACCAAATTTGCCAAATTTTTTAAAAATTTATGAATAATTCACAAATTTAAGGTTTTATGAATTAATTTTGAGTTGTTCGCAAATTTTAGGTTCAATTGATTATATTATACAAATTTAAGAATGAACATTATATATATATATATATATATATATATATATATATATATATATATATATATCTTTACTACTATATAAAAATAACAATAGTTTATGTCATATTTTCATACTTAAAATACTCATATATTTTATAATTTTCTATAACTACCTTTACAATGCATGTTAAACTAGGACTTTTCAAGCTAAACAACTCTTAATAAATCTCTCTCTCACCGTCACTCCCTGTGCAACTGCTACATCTTCATTACTGATGAATTGCTCCTTATGATGCACGAATTATTATATAAACTTTTGTTGGTTGGTTCAATTTATTCTCATCACTCATACCCGTTTACACTCTTAATTCCTACATCTTTCATCAGAAAGTATTCACTATCACTATGTTACATTTATGTAATCAAACACTATAATTTGTATGTAAGTTGTAACAGTTTTATTAGACTCGTGGGGGTTGTTCTACGAGATCTTTGAATAGATTTAGTGATTATTATCGCTACTGACTTCTGTATCTTAACACAAAATTTTAATTCAAGCAAACCTTCTCGGGTGTTCATGGTCTAGACGTGATGGGAGTACAAAAGGTATGTTATCTTAACACATATTTTTTTGAATTCCTAAAATTTATGATGTGAGCCCCTGGTTCTAGGGTTTATTTTCATTTTTTTTTGTATCAATTATGCATAAAGGAATTACAGGAACTAATCACACTCAATTGCTCTCATTATTTTGTCCCGCCCTTTTGTATCATGTGGTGCATAAAATGAATTGAAAACAAATCGAATCGGAATTGGTTCAAATCGGTTTCGATCCGGTTCGGTTTAGTCAGTTTATCGGTAGGGTTCGGGTTTCAGGTTAATACTTGCATTCCTATCTCTGTTCTTTTGAGAAAATCTCACGTACTATTTCTTGGATTTTTTCCTAGCCGTAGGAATAGGGAACAAAGGTTTTTCCAAAGGAAGTGTGAGGTTTTTCATATATTTATTTGAAGGTGTGCGCAGTGGTTAAGTGTTGCTTCAACTCTCTTTGCTTCTGCGTTGAGCCCAAGTTTGACACTGCTTAGATTCCTCAAGATGTGTTAGACTCATATATGTATATAGCAAAAGTAAAAAATTGACCATAGTCAAAGGTCCAATTGTTGAGATTAGATTTCAATTTTAATTTTTTATTTTAAATCGATCTCAGCAATGTTCATGTGACACCAAAATAGGATCTTGGGTGCTATGTGGTACCTTTTTTAGAGGCTGGAAATTTGGTGAAGGCATCATTGAGAACCTTTTTCCCTATATATACATAATACATAAATAATCGTTGTTATATCATGTATAATACTCTTATTGTAGAATATTATATATAGGGAAAAAGACACAAGATGATTTCCAATGGGTGTCACTTGGCAACAAAATCCACCAATCAGAGTCATATCTATTGATGTAGGTTGCATGCACTACAAAAAATAAGACTATTAGCGGCACCAAAAATTGCTGCTAAGTAGGGCCTTGGTAGGGCTTAGGGCCAAGCCTAGGTGATAAAGTAGAGTAATATTGTAATTTTTTTTTTCTTATCGTAGTAATCGATGGAAGATCTTTAACTAATGATGAATATGTAAGATTAACAACTAATAATAAATACATGAATATTTAGTCAATAAGCATCCACCATCATGTAAATTTGTAGTTTGAAAGTGTAAAACTAAAATAACAACTTAAAACTAACATGCAACAATTAGCAATAAAACAAAATAATAAAGGAGTGGACATCCACGACCCAAAATGTGGTCAAACGATAAAAAATTTAATGCACTATGAAGTGTGAAAAAGTATCCAAACTTTGGTTGAAGTTTAGACTATAAAAAAAAATTAATTTTTTTTTAGATGGCATGCGACATTGTACACGATCCCAAAACAGACACTATCTTGGAATTAAGTGTCACGCGTTATATGATGTGAGGTTTGAATGCATAGATTCATCTATATATTAGAATTCATAGACGTTTTCTATTTTATAAATTTATTTTATTTTTATGATTTTATGGAGTAACACGTGCAAAGCATGTGCATGTTTACTAGTATATATAATGATCATCTGACTTGAGTCATGCGTGACTTGAGCAGGTGACCCTCAAATCACGGTCAAACATTGACTGCGACGTGATTTGACGGTCACCCACTTAAGTCATGCATGACTCGAGTCAAGTGACCATTACTATATATATATATAGGTATCGTTAGTTTCTTGATCATTGATATTTTCTGATTTGCTCAAACAAATGACTATGATTATTCCAAATTGAAGTTGACATGCTATCAATATATATATAAAATTTGGGGGACTATATAAAGCATAGAAAAGACACCTTAACCACCTGTTGTTACTTGTTAGGGATGTAAACTTTGACTCGAATCCCGAAATCGAACCGAAAACAGAGCAAATAGAACCAACCCGAACAACTACTAAGACCGATCCAAACTGAACTGATTCCGGTTCGGTTCCAATTTTGGGTGGCAAAAATTGAAAACCGAGGGGGTAGGATGAGAAAACTGAAAAACCCGGAAAAATAAAAACCCATAAAATTCATTAGATAAATGAAAAAAAAGTAGAAAACCAAGAAAATACATTAGATAAATAAAAAAATAGTAAAAATACCGAAATCGAATCGAAAAGGCCGAAATAGTTTGGTTTCAATTTAAAAAAAAATAAAAAATACCGAACTGCACCAAAACTGATTCATTTCGGTTCGGTTTCAATTTAGGCTGAACTAACCCAGAAACCGAAAAAAGCGGTATCGGACCGAACTTGTATTCCTACATGCAGTGCATGCTTGAAAGAGTTTGTACAAGTAATAACTTTGTTTTATTGATTGACGGTCTTATAACTTGTATTCTATTGTGAGGAGTAGGTCGTGGGTATGATACTCGTTCTCCACGCTGCTTCTCACCCTTGTCTTTACAAGGTGTGGGTTGAGTTCTGTTAGTTAACCCTCATCATTGTAGTTGGTGTTTCCTCACGCTGCTCCGCAACTATCATATGTGTATGTGTGCCTACTCCTCAATTCTCGAGGCTCTCTTGGCCGAATAATTGTATAAAAAATAAAAATAAATAAATAAATACAAATGTAGAATGAGAATTGGCTCACTATGGCAATTATAAGAGGGAAGAAAAATTAAACTTAAAAAGGAGACTCTTTAAGAGATTAGTAACAGTAAGTTTTCAAGGGTAGATTGAGCCCTATAGGGATAATTTGTTCCTAAATTATGTCTCATCAAAGAGCTTTTGTATGTCCGTGTAAACCATGGTCCTTATATAGTTTAATTAGCTATCCAATTGAACATTTTTTCCAAGGGGGAGAGAGGAAAGGAGAGGCAAGATTTGAAGAATTTACTATTTTTTAAGGTTGTGCTTGGCATTGCTCTTTAGGAGAGTAGAAAAGAGCAGCAACCTCTCTTTGTTATTGCATATAAAAGTGGAGAGAGAGAGAGAGAGAAGGATTGGAAGAAGCTAAAAGGGAGGTTGCTCTTTGAAGTGTGATTTTTCATATTCTTTTAAAGAGGAATGTTTTTCATGTTTCAAAAAGCACTCTCCCTTTTTTTTTTTCCTCCAATAGGCAAAAAATCAGGTGTCATACGGCCTAGAAAACCTCAAGGAAGAGGAGTGCACTTACAGACGTGATAGTTCAAGAGCAACACCAATATATTTTATGGTGAAGAAGCACCAACGATTGTGGTGAGAAATATCATACAACCAAACCCACTCACCTATGTAAAGATTTAGTGAGGGAACCATCGTGGAGATTGAAACCCAAGATTAGGTTCCTATTCCAATCAACACTATCTCTAAACATAAATGAAATAAGATTCTAGATTTAAATACGGGGGTAATTAGGATGATATAGGGGGAGATAAGTTAGGTTAGAAGTATTTTATTCTTAAAGTGATAAAATTAATAAAAATAACTACTATTTTAGTTTTTTAATAATAGTGCAGATGTTAAATTTATAAATAAAAAAGAAAATAAGAAGATAAAAGAGAGAGCAAGAAGACAGAAATATAGAATACACAAATTACCATAAATTGTTTACATTGCTTTAAAGTGTGTTATATTATGTTGACCAATATAAATAAGATTATAAATATAATCGCGAGTGATTGCAATTGATTTAGATAATTGACAAATAATTGTAATAATCCACCCGAAGCTTTTTGACGATGGATTAGAAATAGTGTAGGAAAGACATCCATTAAGGTCATGGTGTAAACAAATGTCATAAGGTCTAAAAAACAAATACATTCACAGACCAGAAATAATGTGGGAAACGCATCCATATGCCAAGAAATGCAAAAAAGAAATCTACGTAATTAGAAGCCCAAATAAATGGAGGATAAAAAAATCATATGAATTATTAAAAATCAAAGAAAATGTGAAAAATGACAATACATGAATTATAAAAGGCCAAAGAAATTGTGGGAAAAGACGTCTACATGAAATTGAAGAACAAAGTGAAAAATATATCCACTAAGCAAGCCAATGCGGAAATTACATTCACATGAATAAAAGGGCATCTCTTACTAAATGTAAAAGAGATGAAAAGAAAAAAATGAAAATTACATGCATCAATTGTTCTATGTAGAAGAAATGAAAAAAAATATGCAAATTACATGAATCAATTCTTTCATGTAAAAGAGATAAAAAGAAATGAAAATATGATAGCGGAAGCAATGTCAGGACCATGACTGGCTTGAATGCACAAATCCGATTATGGCTTTGATGCCATGTTAAAATTATAAAATAAAAAAGAAAATAAGAAAAAGATAAAAGAGAGAAGAAGAAGATATAAATATAGAACAAATAAATTGTCACTAATTGATTACATTGCATTACCGTGTATTACAATATTCTGATGTATATAAATAAGATTACAAATATAACGAGTGGTTACAATTGGTTTAGATACCGGCGCGTAGTAATTATCAAATAAGGTGTACTCTAATAGTAGATGTTAATATGTTATCTGTTTAATATTATTTAATTTTCATAAAATTTAGATGTGTCCTTTGTTAAGTACATTTAAGGTAGTATCAGGCAAGCGATCAATTTACCAAAATTTGTGAGTAGATCATCAATTTCGTACACGAGCACTACTCTTTTTGAAAACTAGGGGTGTTATCGGGTCGGTTTTCATACTAACCCAAAACCAAACTAATAATTATCGGTTTCTAGTTTGGTGAACCGAAATTGAACTAAACCGATAAGACTCCAAACCGAACCAAAATCGATCCAATCGGTTAGATCAATTCGGTCGGTTTTCGGATTCTAAACCACAACATTTATCATATTTTCGGCATATAAAAAAACTTCCAATTCAATTAAGAGAGCCGATACTTGCACACACATTTTAAGTGAAAAATATAAAAAAATTGAAAAAAATAAAGAAAATTTTAAAACTACTTTAAAACTTAGGAATGCTAGAAAAAATTAAAAAGGATATCCCTAAACCCCCCTTATCGGTTGCTTATCGGTTCGGTTTCAGGTAGCATGACCTTAAAATTGAAACCGAACCGATACCCCGATATGCGAAAGTACTCAAACTGAAACCGAATCGATAAGCCCTAAAACCGAAACCAAATTGATATTTCGGCCGATTTCGATCGGGAGGGTTGGTTCGGTCGATTTTATGCATAGCCCTATCGAAAACCATTGAGTGCTTTATAGGATGAAGATTGTTGGGTGTCAAATTTTGATTTCACATGACAGACATATAGAAAGCAATAGAAAAATCACATTTGATGTAAGCCTATTATGATGTTCACCTTTTGGGTTGTATATCACAGAGGTCAGTGTAACCAGTCACATCTCACCACATAAGCCGCCTGCATTTTGTCCTCAACAATTCTGTCTTTATAATTTGCTGTGAGCTTGTTATTCAATCATTTCTTCCCCTTTTCTCGCCCTCCGTCTAGCACATAAAAAGATATATATTCGCTCCACAGGTGATCCTTACTATATCCGATCAAGGTGGATAAATAAGTAACTGCTTATCTCCCACGATCTTTCGTGTCTCGTTGTCGAATCGCAGCCTTTGAAACCATAAAAACTGAATTTTTCCCTAACATAATTTTGTTCTCTTCTGATTCACTCACTCGCTCTTCCTCCCCCTCCTCTCTCTCTCTCTCTCTCTCTCTCTCTCTCTCTCTCTTCTTTCTCTCTCTAGCCATGTCTTCTCTCTTTAGGGCTAGTCGCACGGCCGAGACTCCCGGATCGGGAGGGAAGATTACGCGGGGGAGGCGAGCAGCAACTGCAATATCTCCCTATACCCGCCCGAAATCGCCTCAACCTCCTCCTACGGAACTAGAAAACCCTAAATGGCTTTTCAATTTCATTGCCCCTGCTACTCGTATGATCTCTAATGGCGCCGGGAAATTGATTTCTTCCGTATTTGCTTCCGACCAAAGCGTTTCGAGTTCCGGTGAATTTTTCTTTTTGGGTTTCCATTTGTTAGTTAATGTGGTGATTTTGTTTCTTTACATTTTTTAATGTTTTGGACGTTGATGAATTGTTATTAGGGTTTGTGACAAAGTCTAATTTTATGGTTTGTTTTGATACTGCTGAAAAGAGGAAACTGGAGGACCAATACAAAAAAATAATTAAAAAATTTGAGGATGGCTTTGTTTCATATATGTGAAGCCCATGAATTTTATATGATAAATCTGATGGTTGTAGTTCGAACTTGTGAGCGGTTCAGAGGATGTTTATTTTCCACATTTAGGAAACATTCATCTCTTGTTTCTGTTAGCTCCTAGAATTTGTGCTTGAAACTGTTGGATGTATAATGTTTGGGTTCTCCCGTTTGTTGTAATTATATCTTAGGAGTCTTTTTCAGAAATTGTTCAAAGTTTCAGATGTTGTTGAAAAATGATGTAAATCGTAACCCAAAATACACCTAAAACAAAGGGAATAGCAGTAATAGAGAATAGAAATCCAACGAATCCGATACTGGCAGAAGAATGATGAAGAGAAATCACTGCTTTAAAATGGAATATAACTCTGAATGAACTTTAATTCAATAAACTTCAATTATAATCAAAGTTTATAGATTTGTATGTCTTTATTTAAACCAAGTCATAACTAGAAGTATTCATCATCATCATCATCATCATCATTATTATGCCTCAATGGCGCCTCACGTACATAGCTTGAGGCCCGCCTCGAAGCTTACGCCTCAAACGCTATTTAAAAAATTTATCATCATTATCACAGCCTTACTCTATCTATTTGGGGCCAACTTTGTGAGTCATATTTCTTCATTCATTTCTGATCAGCGCTAAGCTCTATATAACTTCACAATCCTTTATATTTCTTCTCACGGCTTCTTCCAGGTCTTCACTGGTCTTCCTCTTCTCCTACTTTTTTGTGCTTATAGCATCTCAACCCTTCGTATGGGGTCTGCTTCATGCCGCCAACGAACATGTCCAAAACACCTCAAGCGACATTCTGAATTTTAACTCTCAAATTTTCTCTTATTTACTCGTGAATTTTATCTTTCATGTTATTTCACACATCCATCTCAACATTCGCATCTCGGCAATGTTGTCATATGCGATCACATATGCCATGATGACATATGCAATCCAAGTAGTATGCCATCACATACTATTGTATGTCATGGCATACCATCGCATATGCGATAGTATGTCATAGCATATGCGATAGTATGTCATCGCATACAATATATGTCATGACATACTTCTCCAACATCGATTTTTTTTTTTTTTTTTTGGCTTTTTAGGCTTCCTCAAACACTATTATTAGGAGATTTCTTTTCCTAATGCATACCACAACTTTCAAATGTATGTTTTGGGTCTCTTTCCTTCTCTTTTGCATAGTCCACTTTATTTTTTTACTATTTGTTTGGACTTAATTTTTATATTTTATCTTCTAACTTATGGGTTATAAACTTATATTGTATACTTTTATTTCTCATTATAGACATTATAAAATTAATAGAGCACAAAATTAACACAAACATTATTACTTTTCAATATAAGGAACTTTGGGGATTTTTTTGTAAAAAAAAATAAAAAATTGTGCCATGCACAATCGCATATGCGATGGGGTTATGCCATCTCATAGGGTTGCATATGTCATTTAACTACATTGCATCTTGGCCACACGTATTCGTGGCCCATTCATTCTACACCATATAATATGACAGGTCTAACACCCATTTTATAAAAAAATGCCCCTTCAATCTAAGTGGAACTCTTGGGTCGCACAATACTCCGCTTGCTTGCTTCTATTTCATCCAACCTGCATTAATCCTATTCGAGGCGTCCTCTTCAAATCCGCCATCTAATTGTAAGGTAGAGCCTAAATATCGAAATCTATGGCATTGTGGTACTAAATCATTTTCTATTTTTAAAAAATCCTCCTTTAGGCTCTTATATTCACCAAATTAGCACTCCATGTATTGCGTGTTTGTTTTGCTAATTTTCAAACCTCTTGACTCCAACGCTTTTCTCCATAATTCCATCTCATTTTGTTTTTTTTGTTTGGACAATTAATACTACGTTATCCGCAAATAACATGTACCATGAAATCTCTTTTTGTATGTCTATAGTTAACACATCCATGACTAGGGAAAACAAATAAGGGCTCAAGACAAGTCCTTGATGCAGCCAAACTCCGACCAGAAACTCACTACTCTTACCACACGCCGTTCTTACAATAGTTACCGCCCTCTCATACATATCTTGAATAATATCAATATATAAGTTCGAGATGCATTTCTTCTTCAGCATCCACCAAATTATTTGTCTTGGCACTCAATCATAAGCCTTCTCTAACTCAATAAAATTCATATGTAGGTTTCCTTTTCTCTCTCTAAACTTCTCCATAAGTTGCCTTAAATAGGAACATACCTTCCGTTGTTGATCTTCCTGACATAAATCCAAAATGATTCTCTGATACATTTGGTTGTTACCTTAATTGTTGTTATGTTATTCTCTCCCAACGTTTTATAGTTTGACTCATTAATTTAATACCTTGATAGTTTGCACAGTTTTGGATGTCTCCTTTGTTCTTATAAAAGGGGACCATAATTCTCTTCCTCTATTCATCAAGAATTTTCTTTGTTTATACTGTCGTATTGAATAGTCAATCAATTCAGTTCATTCTTTCCTAACATAATCCAAACTTCTGTAGGTACTCCATCTGGTCCCAATGCTCTTCTTCATCTTTGCTAAGGCAACTTTTACTTCAGCTTTCGATACTTCGTTGATCATCTACCCTCCCAGCTTATAACTAAACATCTACACCACTTACTATATCAAATACCCTTAAATAATTTAGGGACTAGAAAATGCATAAAAAGCCCTTATTGTGTTGGAAATTAAAACTATGACTCTTCAAGAATTTTGATGTGGTAATTTCAAAATAGTCCACATTGCAAAATTCTTTGTCTTGTAATCCGTGAAGATATTAACGATTCCAAGGCATTCATTCTGATCAAGAACTATGACTCCACCAACCTGTACTTGTGGCTTGGTCTAGACCCTCCATGGGGAATGGGGGTTATCTAAATTTTGTTCTCAAAATGGCCATGTGTGCTCCTTTTGAACCTTATGCCTGTGAGATCTTTAGTTTTCTCCTCCTTAGCTTCGTGGTCCTTGAAATATACTCCCATTGTGACATTAGGACTTCTGATTAACACCATAAAAAATTTAAGTGAGTTCGAGGATTCATCCTCCTCCTCAGGTTGCAGAAAGACCAACTCCGTCGAGTTTGAGTAATCAGATGCTCATATGAGTCCAAAGGTCATTATATCAAAGTCACATTTCTTCCTCTCAAATTCCGTATTCTCAGATTGGGGCTTGGCCTTCTTCCACTTGACCAAACTCTGTGTGTGCGCACCATTTGCTAGTTTTCAACTCCTTTATAACCACTAGATACTCCACTTCCTTGTTTGTTTTCTCTGTTTGTTCCATTTGTCTGAGGGTGATAAGTACTTGAAAACTGAACCAAAGTGCCCATCTTCTTCCATAGCATGAGCACGAAATGTTCCATAAACTTCATATCTTGGTCCGAAGTTATGGTCTTAAGCAGCCTAAGTAAACTAACTACCTCTCGGAAAAATAATTGTACCATGTATGATGGATCCATTATCTTTTTGTAGGCCAAAAAATGGGTCATCTTAAAAAATTAGTCCACTCCCATGAAGATGGAATCATACCCAAAAGTGTGTCCTTGAGAATCCCTACACGAAGTCCATTGTCGCGCCTAGGCACCGCCCCGATTATAGTGGGTTACGAAAGGCGCCCGCTTCGAAAACCGAAGCGGTGCCTAAGGGGAAAGAACCTTTAAAGTGGGGAATAGAGGAAGGAGGAGGAGGAGGAGGTGGTGGTACCCCTACGCCCACTGAAATCAAACTATCATCGATTTCTATGTGCATTGCACCGCCACTGAGGCTATCTCTCTCTCTCTCTCTCTCTCTTTCTCTCCACTGCTGGCAATTATAAGCAGCGAAATCAAATTTTATAAGCAGTGATTTTTTCTACAGGCATTGCCGGTTAGTTTTAAGATAGCAGAGTTGAATTTTAAGTCCAAATATTATAACTTGGTTACTTTTTAAATTTGACGATTTAAGACAGAAGAGTTGAATTTTTTATGATCTCTAGTTTTTTTTCGATATCGCTAGTTAATTTTTTTGATGGGCTGCACTGCTGTATTAGGCCGGGTTTAGGCTGATCACCTCTCAAACTTCACACTGTCACTTGATTTGGTTATTTTAGTTGAAGTGTACTTGATTAGTATTACTGTTTTGGGTGAATGATTTCCAACTTTTTATTTGTTAACACTTAACATGTTAGTTGACCAGTTGTTAGTTGTTATTTGTGAGCTATTTTGCCACATTGCTTGATACTTGATAGTTGGTAGTGGTACCTAGTAGTATGTTGGTATTTGGTAATGACATAATTATCATTAATTTTTTGTTTTATTTTCATTCTACACTTTGCATGGATGCTTTACTACAAATTCGTACAAAAATTTAAAACTATTTTCCTTGCCTCCTAGGCCCCGCCTAGTTCCAGCTTAGGCCCTAAGGGGGTCTGTTGCCTAGGCCCCACTTCGTTCATTTGACAACCTTAACGAAGTCCATGCTAATATCCATCCACGGTGCCACTGGAACTACTAAAGTTGTACATAAACCTATATTCTGCACCTGTCCCTTTGATGTTTGACTTTGACACCTCTCAACTATCTTGTGACAACATATCATCTAATTTGTGGCCAAAAGTAATGCTCCTCTACTGGAGATAAGGTCTTGTCCACACCAAAATGTCCCCCACCGCCCCATCCATATAGCTCCATTATAACTAGTCTCTTAGTGATCCCTCGGGAGGCACATAGTTGATTACCTTGGAACGAGTACCCAGCAAGCACCATGTACTGTCTGTCAGATTGTTGCACCTGTGTGCATGCCTGCCTATATGGGATGGAAATAAGGATCCTCACCATATATTTTTTTTGATCTGTAAATGATAATATATTGAAAAACAGCAAGGTGCTGAGGGAACAATACAAAACCAAATGAAACAAAGGCAAAAACGACAAACAACAAAAAGGAGAAACACCCTGCACCAGGACTGGAATGACTTCCCCTAGACTGACATTAACCCAGGTCCCAGGGCCACAACTCTTTCCTGGACTGATCACTGTCCGTTGGAACCCATAGGCCAACCAGGTCCACAATGTCTTTGACAATGGCCCCAACCGGTTTCGATTTCTGGTCGAAGATTCTGCTATTCCTCTCTTGCCAAAGACACCACATAACCGCGAAGAAAATCCCCTTCCACCTCTTCTGACCTTGCTCATCCATTCTATCCGCATCCCAGGCCAAATAATGCAGATACGGTGTGGCTGGGAGGACTCAGCTCATATGAAAGAAACTCAACACAATGGTCCAGATTTTCGTAAGCCGCCCCACAGTGGAGGAAAAGGTGTGAGATGGACTCTTCACCCTGGGTACACATGATGCACTGCTTGGTTATATCTTTCCCTCTTCGGATGAGTTGGTTCCACGTAAGAACTTTCTCCCTGAACACCGTCAACGAGAAGAATTTAATTTTGAGTGGGCTGGCAGCCTTCCACAGCGTTACTCCTTGAAATCTGATAAGAGGCCGGCGGGACAGCAACTGGTTGTAGGATTTAACAGTGAACTTGCCATTATTGCTTGGGGACCACACCCGGCGATCCTGATTCTGAGGATTACGCTGCGTCTCATAGAGAGAAAGGAGTTTGGAGAATGCATCCTCTTCATCAGCTCTTAGATTCCTACGTAAAGTGACTTCCCACATTCTTCCTCCACCCGTATCATAAGCAAACTTGTCAAACCGCCCCCTAGGATTCCGTGATAAGGAATAGATAGTAGGGAACGTCGATCATATTGCCTCTTAATAAAATCAAAATTCACAATATTTAACTCTGAAGCAACACGTAATGCCTACTGGGTTTTATAGGCTTTATCATTTAGTTGGTGTGTGTGTGTGAGATTAATGTAAGTGTGGGTGTGATAGTATAATTGGGGGTATCAACAACACTTTGTAAGTGATATATATATATATATATATATATATATATATATATATATATATATATATATATATATATATATATATGAAAATGGGTATGAGATACATCGACTCAACCCTGAACTTTTTCTCTTCTTCTTCTTCTTCCTTTCCTAACCCTAACCCTAATCAACCAAATTAACTGGTTAACTGGTTCATTGACAACCCAATTTTGAGTGCTAGCTTTGTTCTTCAGTGTGAAAGTATACTTTTGAAGAAATGCTGCCCCCTTTGCGTGCCTTGAGCTGAGTTTCCTTTGGCTGGAAATACACTTTAGGGCGTCATAATCTATATATAAGACAAGCTCCCTCTGAATTGAAAAGCGTTTCTAAATCTTTGATGATTATATCACAACATAAAATTGTCCTACATAGAGTAACGAGTATGAACATCGCATAACTTCCCAATGTCAACATAGTAAACAACGCACTCAGCCTCAAATACTGGAGCCATCAAACTGCTAAATTATTTAATGAATTTGTGATACGTTGCGAGCTCGTGAAAACTTCAAACCTTCATCAAATTGGTAGGGGTTTACCCTCTTTTATGATGATACCACAAACTGAAGGAGTACTACACTGCCCAAGCTCCCTAGTGTGTGTGTGTGTATATATATATATACTTGTATGGAGCTGAGAAGGTACTCTAATGGAGTACCTTCACTATACTGCAAGGTAGACATGGACCTCCAATGGAGGTCCACGTGGCAACGAAAGCATTTTAAATAACATGTTTTGGGTGCCACATGGGGCTCCATTGGACCTCCATGTGGACATTGGAGCACAGTGAAGGTACTCCATTGGAGTACCTTCCCGGGCTTATATATAATGAGAGTTGGAACTACACACTAGTGTGGTAAAAAGTGCTACACCTGAGCTAGTTGGGTGCCACGTGGCACCCAATCCAAGGAAGGGGTGCAACGTGCACATGCTGAAGGTCCATTAAAGAAAGGAATAATGGCTCCTGACCGACATTTAAACACCATTCTGGTGTTTAAATGATCTGACACCATTAACTTTGTACTTTTTATCTCACACCATTGAAGTGTGATTTATCATTATGCCATGTGGTGCTCATCTTGACCAATCTAAATTGTCCAAGTGGCAATCCATCACCGGAACATATCTCAGTCCAAAGAACAGCCCTAGAAGCGGATGTAAACCATCCGATCGATGAGCTTTAATATCAGCCATTCAAACTAAAAACAACAGTTGATGTTATAGTCAACAGATTGGATGGTTCAAATTTTACAAAAAATTGTTGGCTTTCGATGTATGATCTATTACCTTAACGGCGTGGATTATCCACATCATAAACCATTAATGGTGTAAGATCATTTAAACACCATTTTGGTGCTTAAATGACGGTCAGGAGAGTCGGGCCCTTAAAAAAAAAACCTTGATCTTGCATCGTCCATTTTATGGCCAATACTAGATTTTTTTAATGAAAATGCCTATCTTTGATCCGAGAAATGAAGGGTATTCATGTCTTTTTTTCTAAAACCCTAGAGGGGTTGGCGAACCTCAAAGGTTGTTTGCCAACTCGCGATCACATGCCACATGATCTAGCACTCGAGTGTAGCGTTTTCATGCTACACTTGATTGTATACTCCCATTTTCTTATATATATATATATATATATATATATATATATATATATATATATATATATATATATATATATATATATATATATATAGTCTTCATTTCGTACTTATTGGGACCACCTTACATTACTGTCCAGACTCCGTTTCATGCTCCATGTCGCATCCAAACATGGTTTTGAGTGCCACGTGGAGGAAGAGTGCAAAGCAATGCCACCTTGCACCATGTGGCACCCGAAACCTTAGTTGGATGCCATGTAGAGCGTGAAATGGAGTTGGGATCACGGAACCTTTTTTCATATATATATATATATATATATATATATATATATATATATAAAAGAATAGTATGCAATTACACATAGATACATATTTAGAGAATAAATGAGATTTTTTCAATAAATGAGGACAACTCATTTATTGCAACTACGCACACCTCATTTATTGTGAACCTAATTTATTATCTAGTTCAACTTTACTAAACCCCTCTAGTAATGTTACAAAAATATCCTTGGATAAAGGTTTTATTGTTTAAGGAGAATGATAACCGATAATGCTAACCTCACAATAAAGTGGGGTTAGTATTCACCTATATATATATATATATCGGTTTCTAATCTTTAAGAAAGGATAGTATCCTATGTGAAACATATATAGCTTATGTGGGTGTATCAACACATATTTTAAATTACTAATATGACCCTTAACAATTTTCTTAATGATGAACATACCCTTTATAATCTAAATGACTTAATATCAAGGTAGTTAAGGCAGTGTGGTGAGGTCATGGCGAAGAAGTTTGCTATGCCATAATGTGACCATGACCAAGCCATAACGAGGCTATTTATTAATTTTTTAAAATTTTAATTTTTTCTAATTAATTAGTAGTATTCTTTTTTATTTTATTTATTTATATTTTTTTATATAGAAAGAAAAAACAAAAAAAAAGGAGGAGCAAAATTTAACTACTGAAGCATCATACTTTGATTCTAATATTGAAGATTTCATGTTCTAGGCATAAACAATCGACAAATTTACAAATCAAATATGAAACATCAACAAATTTGTTGCAACATGATAATTGGTGTTGGTAGTTGTCATAACGAGAGAGAGATAGAGGGAGAGAGAGTCGAGGATTTTATAACTTATAAGTTGGGGTTTTGTAACATATATATTATAAAAATTATATAACTTATGTAAATTATAATAATGTCATATGTATAACTTACCTATTTTATAAGTTTATATGTTATTTTCCTAAAAAATAAAATAGCGTGCATAGCAATGTCATAGTGCTATTCGGCCAGGCCGACACTATGGCGTCGCTATTTAGAAATCATGACTATTTGGTTGTATATGGCGTTTCCCATCGCTATTGGCCATGGCGAGGCTATTGCGTTGCTTTGACAATCATATTTAATATCCTTACGATAAAATACTATTGTACTTATTTTTCCTAAATGACTATAATACCTGTGTGATAAAATGATGAAAACACCCTTTTGATAATAGTCTTATTAGGTCATCATGTTTCTTATTTTACAAAAATTCCTATGTAACCTCCAAATCCTTAAATATACGTCCCTTCGCATCAAACCATCACTAAACTACCTGTAATTATTGAAAAAGCACACACACACACACATATGCATGATCATATTAAAAAAATTTCCTTTTCTAAGATGGACCTGAACAGTTTCAGGTCTTTGCACTCAAAATGGCTCAATTCCTCCTGCTGACGCTGAAGAGCGCCAAAAAACTTAGAAACAGAACTACCCTGCTGCTATTCATGGGCTTATCTCTCAACATAGCTGATAGATGCGGACATCATTCTCAGCTAGAGCATATGTCTCATTAAGGCCTTTCCAAAGCTTATGAATGGACTCAGAGAAACAATTCGCAGCTAACTGCGTCTCCATAGAGTTGAGGGTTCAAATTGTCAGCATTCCATTTAACAATTTCACTAGCACTTGTGGTAGGCTTGGGAATATCCCCTGCAAGATACTTCAAATCTTCGAACGATCCCAATATAGAACTTGATGGACCATGATGAAGCGAGAGAATTATTCCCATTAAACTTCATATTGGTAATAGAAGTAGCAATGGGATCTGTGAGACTAAGATGGATCAAAACCTTAGAATTCATAGTGAAACAGCAAAGAGAAATGCTCCTCAAATAAGCAATGAAATAGGAGACAGTCACAGCCCAAACAGGCCCCAATAGCTTGGTCAATCAGCATCATGGTTTGAAATTTCACCCAAGATACGTCTTGCGTCTTGGGGGTTAGCGAGACGAGATTGATATGCTTTTCGCCCCTGAGATGCTGTAAACAAAGTTTGTTTTTTAAAGAATAATTTATATAGGATGTTAAGTTAGTATACCATTGCCTGTGTACTACTCATCATCTTTGTACACGTGGCTAATTTTTCTCATCGTATCTAGTCTATGTGATGATCTCGTGAATGGCTATCATGGTGTGTCCAAATCTGTGCACTCTATTATCCACTATTATTCTTATTTTGAACGGCTAATATTGAAGATCATTGATCGGATTGTATACAATTGATTTTTAAGTGTGATTCTTTAACTGAGGTATGTTCCAATCATGGACAGCAACTTGAACTGTTTAGACTGATCACAGATATTTGCTACGTGGCATAACAGTGAAATTATCTTCAATCGTGTAAGATCAATCACCTATTTTAATGGTGTACGATCATTTAAAAGGCTACTTTCGTTTCCCGCTGTTTCGGCGAGATGTCTTGGTCTCGGGGCTGTCCAAAACAACTTGGAAATCCGAGATTTCAAACCATGATCAGCATACATATGGTCAAGAATGCAGCTTACTCACAGCAAGACACATATAATATGCTTCTATAGAAGCCATCCATAAATCAGCCTTCAACATTGAAGAATCACAAAATAGATAGACTGAAATCATTCAAAAAATTGAGCACAATCTTGAATCTCAGAATAGGAGCCCACAAGGATAACATCACAATTCCAGTCAAATATACGATTCAACAGAGTAACACAGTGGAAATAAACGGTAGAAAGCCAAAACCGTGTGTCTATCATGCACAAAAACATAACAACTTGATGTACACACATTGGATCAAGATGAAAATAAAAGCAAAGTCTGCAGTGAAATTTCGACCTATCCTTTTTCAAGCTTTCAGAGAACAAGTCATCTGATAAGGCTAGATGCCTAGAAACTGTGGAATATAGAAAAAAAATTGAAAATGGCAATCATTGAAGTCAATCATTGAGCTAGGGCTGATGCCAACAATATGCTGACACAACAGATGATGAGGCAGAAGCATGACTCCCCTTTGTCGACCTTACTCTGATATCCATAAGTCAATTGTGGTTGATGAGGGATGAGTTATGGAAATAGATATTAGGCTGAGAGAGATGTTAAGTGCTGTGAGCTACTGGAAACTTCGCCTATAAAGCCCTAAACTTTAAATCAAAAAATAAAAATAAAAAACTAGATTGGATACCTTTAGATGAGAGTAAAAAGGTAAAATGACAAATATATCCTCCACATTTATACACACTCAGATATTAACACACTCATCTAAATCAATTAATACATACACCAACAATTGGCAAAGATGAAGAGAAGGAAAACATTCGCACTAGAAAGGATGCCTTTAGATGTTTCTATTTTGATTGATTGGCCAAATTATTGAACAAGATATTGAGAAAAAGAAAAATGCAGGATGAAGGGAGGAAAAAAAGCAATCCATGGTGGTCACTTTATAAGATTATTATGCCAACTATCGAGGTATTAAACTTATGAGCCATAGTATGAAACTTTGACAGAGTATTTTTATGAGAATGCCCATATCAAAAAATATTTATGAGACTTAGTGTTGGTTTATGTTAGGAAAATTATCCACTGAAACCATTTTCTTCTTAGAGAATTGAGGAAAAATTTATTTATGTTTTTTATCGAGTTGGAGAAGGCTTGCAATTGAGTGCCAAGGCAGATTATTTGGTGGGCACTGAGGAGGAAATTTTTTCCGAATAGTTATATTGAAATTGTTGACGACATTATAAATGAGCGATAAGTAGTGTAAGGATTACGACACTATCACTTGAGAGTATGTTGGAGTTGGGTTATGGTAATGATCCGTTTTGAGTCCGTATTTGTTTCCATTTGTTATGGATGAGTTGACAACATAAATACAGGGGGAGGTTCCACGGTGTATGTTGATGGTGATGTGGTGCTAATTGGCAAGACAAGATAAAATGTAAATGATAAGTTTGAACTATGGAGAGAGGCTCTAACATTAAGGGTTTGAAAATTTACAAAACAAACAAAAAGTGTATGGAGTGCGACTTTAATTAACATGAGGCAAGGAGGATGATTTCGTCAAAACACTCAGACTACGGGTTTGAGGACATCTTAAATAGGAGCTCTGCAGAATGGTCAAGTGGAGACATGCTACTGGTATATTGTGTGATGCGTTGATTGACTGACTGTTGTGAGAAGAAAGTAATTAGATCTACAGTTTTGTACGGTGCGGAGTGTTGAATGATGAATAACCGAGAAGAAGGTTGTATATATGTGGCTGTGATGCATATGCTAAAACAAGGTAAGACAGGGTTAGGAATGAATACTTGAGAGAAAGTTGGGGGTGATCTCAACTCCCAATAAAAAAGAAAATTATTCCATTTGAGATGGTTTTGACATGCCTGTTGGAGACATGAAACAGCTTCTTTATGAAAGATCGAATTGATACAAGCACAAATAGAAGAAGGGAAGACTGATAAGAACTTGAAAGAACTAGTTGGAAGTGACAAGAAGAATTGCTGGGTGATTAGAGAGTTCAGCCCTAAACAAAATGAGTCAAGAAATAATAGTTTCAACGCGCCCCCAAATGAATGTGCCATGGTGATGGTTATGATCTTGAGGTTCCCATGGTCTTTTGTGGTAGTCACATGTATACATGTCTATCATGAACATATGGATCATATTTTAGTTGTTTCTCACTTCATCAATCGAAGAGTAGTTGCAACTTGCTAGAGAGATATTTATGCCCTTATGTGTGACTGATATCACCAGAAATTCTAGAGTTTAATGGTGAAGTGATATTAGGTTTAGGATGATGGCATTAAGGTTAGGTTAGTGGTATTAGGTTTAGGGTTAGAGAGAGAGAGACAGTGATGTCCTGAAATGGTGAAGTGATATAATACATACCTCATATGATTAAACACACCTAGTACATAAGAAAATAAACATAAATCCTATACCAACAACAATCCCCCTCAAGCTGGAGCATGCAAGTCATGCATGCCCAGGTTGACAGTGATGTCCTGAAAAAAATTGAGGCCCTACTACCTTAATGAAAATATCGACAAGCTGTTGGGAAGAAGAACCATCCACTAGTTCTACGGTGTGGTCCCAAACTTTTTATCTAGTAAAATGAATATCCACTTCAATGTGTTTTGTCTGTTCATGTAGCACAGAATCAGAAGCAATCTTTTCTGCAGCCTCGTTGTCACAGTGCATCGGCATATGACCACTAATAGGACAGCCAAGGTCAGAAATAAGAGAACAAAGCCATAGAAGATTGCATGAAATTTTGCGTGATACTTTGCTTCAACACTGGATTTAGAGACAACCGGTTTTTTCTTACTTTTTCATGAAACAAGGTTGCCACCATGAAAGGAATAATACCCAGATGTAGATCAACGATCAGTAATGGATACAACCTATCATGTGTCAGTATATCCAAATAAATGTAGGCGACCATGAGAGTGATACACAATTACTCGACCAGGACTGCCTTTTATGAACTGAGAATGCGATGAATGACGACTAAATGAAGAGCTCGAGGAGCATGCATAAACTGGCCAACCAGCCTGACCGCAAAAGTAAAGTCTAGTCGCGCAATAGTAAGGTAGATCAATCTCCCCACTAGATGCTGATGCTCATGAGATTAGGCAACAACTCCCCCCCACGCTCATGGAGAGAGATCTTAGTGTCCGTTGGGGAGGAAGCAAACTTGGCTTGCATCCCTATATCACTCAATAAGTCAAGGGCGCATTTCTTCTGAGAAAGAAATATCCCTTTCTGTGACCTGGCAACCACCAAGCCAAGAAAATACTTCAAACTCCCCAAATCTTATACTTCAAAAAACCTGTCAAGTTCTTCTTTGACATAAGAAATGAAAGAGGAATCATCTCTAGTAAGAACTCTATCATCAACATAGACTGATAAGATTGTGCGGCCAGCAGGACCAGAATGATAGAAAACTGTATGATTAGAAATGGCACCGTCGAAATCCCATACCAATGATCACTCCACTGAAACATAGAAACCAAGCACGTGGTGACTGCTTAAGGCCATAGATAGACTTCCTAAGTCTATAAACTTTCCCAGGCTCCCCCTGAAGCTGAAACGTAGAAGGAGGTTCCATATAGATCTCCTCAGTGAGATCACCATATGGAAAAACTTTTTTAACATCTAGTTGACGCAAGGGCCAATTCTGATTGGCAGCAATCGAGATGAGAACCCTCATCGAAGTCAGCTTAGCCATGGAGGCAAAGGTAGCATCATAATCTATCTCATAAGTCTATGTATATCCCCGAACGACAAGTCGTGCCTTATAGTGAGAAACACTGTCATCAGGATTGTGCTTAACAATGAATACAAATTTTCATCCACGGTTTTCTTTCCAGGAGGGGGTCCATGTACATCTCCTCAGTGAGATCACCATATACAAAAGCGTTTTAAAATCTAGTTGATGCAAGGGCCAATTCTGAGTGACCACAATCGAGATGAGAACCCTCACTAAGGTCAGCTTAGCCACAGGGGCAAAGGTAGCATCCTAATCTATCCTGTAAGTTCGTGCATAATCCTGAGCAACAAGTCGTGTCTTATAGCGAGAAAATACTGCCATCAAGATTAGGCTTAACAACGAATGCCCATTCATCCCCCAGTCTTGTTTCCAGGAGGAAGATTTACCGTATCCCATATGTGATTCCTTTCAAGGGTGTTCATTTCATCCAGCATAGCAGTCTTCAGGCAGCTGAGAAAGAACAATATGAACAGTACGAGGGATGGTAACCAAATCGATCTTAGACAAAAAAGGCTCAATAATGATGAGACTGCCTAATATCAAGCATAACGAGCAATAGGATAGGGTGTCACGCTGGAGCGGACACATTTTTGAAGGGCAATAGGGACATCTAAATCAAAAGTAGGTGAGGACTCGGAATAGGAGGTTGAGAGTCCGGAGGAGAAGAAGAGTAAACAGGATGGGAGTTGTCTCCTGAATCTACCTGCACAGATGACTGAGGTTGTGGCCTGATAGAGGGTCCATGCACACGTTTGTAAACATAAATTTGATACTGCATAGGAGGCTGGGTAGGAGGTGGTGTATCAAGAAGCTGCGTAGCAGGAGACACTGGAGGAGGCATAAGAGTAGCGACATGGAATGGTGGAGAAATTTAGTCAATAGATTGAGGAATGGGGAGAGAAGCAAGTGTAGTAATTTGAGGTGACTCGGGCTGATGCAAGGGAAAATAGGGAACATGCTCAAAAAATGTAACATCCATAAGAGTAAAGAATCTGCAAGATTTAGGATCATAGTATCTATATCCTTTGGAGACATTGGAGAAACGAATAAAAACACATTTCACGATTAGGACGAAGGTCCTGAATGAAGAACATGCTCCCAAACACCCTGGGTTTAATGTGAAACATGGCATCATGAGGACGCAACATGGAGAAGGGAGTCTAACTTTGAAGAATTCTTGAAGGTGTTCAATTAATCAAATAACAAAGCCGTGAGAAGACTCATAGATCAATAGGACTTACACAGATTCATTCCCCTCAATAAAGATCGGGTGACTCCAATGAGATGTCTATGTTTGAGTTCAACAACTCCATTTTGTTGAGTATAGAGACATGAAAATTGATTGACAATCCCATGGTCTTGTAGAAATCGAGAAAAGAGTTTAGAAGTGTACCCTCCCCCATTATCAGAACGAAAAGCTTTAATAGAGCGACCATACTGGTTTTGAACCATTGCATGAAATTCCTTAAATTTAGAGAAACTTCATCCTTAGATTTTATGAGGTGAACCCAAGTGACCTGAGTATAGTCATCAGTAAACACAACATAGTAACAAAATCCCTCAAGGGATGTGATGGGAGATGGACCTCAAACATGGAATGAATTTTTTGAAAAGGTTAACTGCACATATGCATGCAGGAAGGATAAACATGTCTTGTTTAGAAAGGGCTCACATCTCACATCACATTGAAAATTAGAGGAGGTGCAAACAGTTACAAAGGATAGGATCAAAGTGCATAGATGTCGCAAATCTGACAAGTCCTAATTTGGCACGCCATAAGGAAAGGTTCTCCAAGCTATCATTGATGGAAAACAAAAGAAGGGATGGTGATATTTGGGGGTGAAGCTGTAGCAGCAACAGAAGTAGAAGGAACTTGTGTTCAACATCCAAGTAATAGAGGCATCCCCTTTTCAATGCCCTTACCAATAGTTTTCTTAGTGGTGAGATCCTGAAGAAGGCAATGAGAGGGACGAAAAAAGGATAGAATAGTTTAAATTTTTTGTTAGACTACTCACAGATAACGATTGTGTGGAAAAATCGGGACATGAAAAACATTTGACAAACAAAGAGAAGATGATATTGGAATGGTTCCAACTCCTCGAGCTGGAGTGGAGGAACCATCAGCCAATCAAGCCTGGGAAGAAGAAGATGGTGGAGAATAGAATAGGGATCCCTGATAATCTCCTGTCATATGATCAGCATTGTCAAATCGCATAAGCTATACTATGCCAATAAGACTGTACTATTTGCTTATGCGATCGCATATGCCTTGGCGTAAAATTTGAAAAATAAAAAAATTTAGTATGCGATGGCATAATTACATACTCATCGCTTATGCCATCACATACTTTTGTATGCCATGGCATAAATTGGAAATCATTATTCCATCGCATACTCAATATGCGATGGCATGATCACATCCTTAACACTTATGCCATCACATATTTTGTAAGCCATGGCATAAAGTTTATAAGCATAACATGGCATATGCGATTTGATGACCAAATATGGCATATGCTATTTGATGACCACATATGGCATATGCAATGGCATAAGCGATTATGCGACCGCATATGACCACACTGCATATGATCCGTTACCCCCGAGTCAATCACCCACTGTTAAGTTGAGGTAGAAGTAGCAGCCATGACAGAAGAAACACCATGTGAAGTAGTAGTGATAACATGAGAATCATGAATTTAAGTGGCAGTTGCGAGGCTTAATAAACTTGAAGGAAACTTCATCATAACAGTGAGGACAGTCACTATGAAGTCACAAGATGTCCAACCATTAAAAAAACCACGCAACCTATAATTATTTCAGTAGACCAGGGCATATAATTCAGAGTCATTTCATCAAACACATGGACACACACAACTATGATGCACAGTAACAAAAACCTGTAGCAGCTTGTGACGACCTGATTAATCTGTGCGCTAGCATGAAGGCATGACGACCTTGGAACTGGGCACTTAGCTAGCAAGAAGGCAAGCGGACCTTGTAAGCTAGCCGTGTAGCGCGTGGGCGCAGAGGCACGTGGCCCTGCGATGCGTGCATGAGTCCCTGATGCATGATGCGACGGTGACCCGAACTAAGCTGCGATCTAGTATGGTGGCTAGACGCGTGAAGGGCTTAGAATGCGGTGTTCCGCGGTAGGGGCACGCGACGTTTGAGTGCCATAAGGCACGAAATGCGGTGCTCCGCGTAGGGGCACGCGATGTGGTGTCAAGAGGGCACGCGACGTCCGAGTGCTATAAGGCACGTGAGGCGGTGCCATGTTGGCACGCGATGTGGTGCCAAGAGGGCACGCGACATCTAGCTTGCATGGCAAGCGATGCGGTGCCAAGAGGGCACGTGATGCGGTGCCAAGGGCACGTGGCATCCGGGTGCAATGACGGACCCGATATGGTGTCGAGTGGACACGAGACACAATCACGACTTAGACGTGATGCGGTGCCATGAGGGTACGCCATGTAGTGCCATGAGGGCACGCGACATGAGGCCATGAGGGCCTTGCGACATGGTCGCGACACAGTGCTATGTTGGACATGAGGCCATGAGGGCGCGATGCGGACGCGACACAAACGCGACACGGTCGCAAGGGACGCTGATGCGTGACTTCACAAGCCATGTGGGCTTGGAGGATGGCAGTGGGTGCCACGGTCAGAGGATCGTGTGCCATGATTAATGGCAAGACACCACCTTTGCAGGTGTGTGCCATGGGCAGGAGATCGTGTGCCATGGTGGTATGTCAAACCAATAAATTTGAGGGTTTTGTGCTATTTTGCCTAAGTTGGTCTTTGGACCATATATAGGGGGAAGGGAGTTGTGGACCTATTCTCCCACACATGAGGCCTTGCGTTGCGGGACGAGCGCATGTGCTTTCTAGGTTAGGGGTGGGCCTAGAACATCGCTGCAGCAATGCGGTACTGCGGCGATACCATGTGTCACCTGGGGTGAGGTTACCATGTGGCCCTGTGCCAGCGTCGCGGTGCACATGGGTCGGTGACCTCACGTGGGCACTCAAGGGCTACGTGAGACGCAGTGGCGCACACTAGCTGAGGGCCTGGAGCGGAAGTGTGCTGGTCGTGTAGGCCACACACGATGCTTGGTTTGGAGAGCATGAAGAGCTGCATGTTACTTCAAGTGTGCTAGTCGCGTGGACCACACACGTTGGTTGGCTTGGTTGGCATGAAGAGATGCATGCCATTATCCGAAGCGAGGGACTAGTGCTTTGCACAAGGTGAAGCTAGGCAGGCCAAGTAGCACTGAGGTGCTGGCATGCGTGTCGTGAGTAGACACGATGCATTGAGTGGGTTCGCCTCGAGTGAAGGCAACCACGACGCGGGAGTTCCCGTTCTCTAGGCGGGTGGTATCAGAGTGATGGCTGAATATGTGGTCTCGCTGTGCGCGGCAGCGAGATGTTGCACGAGCATGATAACCAGTGCTAGGTTATGCTTCGTGACAAATTGGTATCTGAGTTAGGCTGGCCTCGCTGTGCGCGGCAGCGAGGCGCCGCACGGGTGTCGAAAAAAGTTACCCCGGGACAAGCTCCTTTTTAATGCAGACAAAAATCATTTTGCAGGTACCAGTCTAAAATCATAAGAGAAATTCCATAAAACAAACTCCAAATTCAAAAACAAACTTCAAAAAATGAAAATCCTACCTTTTCACACCGAAAGCTCCGGATCACCATAGATTCACTCAAAACTTCGTCAAAGTCTCTGCCACTTGTCGCAAAAGCTGGGAAATGAAGATTCGATCCGATGTACCTTTGTACAGATCAAGGATTCAACGAGCTGCCAAGAAGACCATGCCTCCAGAAAAACGAACACTCGGTTCCGAAACCCTCATACAACACACTTCCAAAATTAAGGAGGGCCTCGTACAGCTGGGGCTCTCAATGGGCCAAATTAGGGCCGGGCTGGGGTTCAACTAGGCCCTAACCTACCCCGGCCGGGTTCCCAAAATTTCCAGCCCGGCCCTAACCCGGGCTGCAATGTACTCAGCCCAAGTCCGGCCCCTATCAGGCCAGGCCGGGCTTTGGCGTTTTTCCGTGCTATTTTTCAGCTGTTTTTTTTCTAATAAAATTTGGTTGGGCTATTTTTTTGTGGCTGTTTTTTGGGATATTTTTTCTAATAAAATTTGGTTGGGCTTGGGCTGTTTTTTTTTTCAAATAAAAGTTTGAAGAAGGTTACAAATTTAATTAAATAATTATATTAACATTATAGAGGCTCAGGTACATCATTTTATTCAAATATTTCATTTTAGTTTATTGCACAATGGTTATAACGAACAACAGTTGCTTGAAAGGACAACCATTGCACAATGGTTATAACGGACAATGGTTGCACAATGGTTATAACGAACAACGATTAATCTCAGGGTATTTAAGTAAATTATATTTAATAAAAAGAATTTTTTTTTATAACTTTAAGTGTGTGTGTATATATATATAACTGCATTTAAATCTCTATCATATAATTCAACACAATGAATAGCTATCAGCAGATTCAATAGTTGACTGCTTTGAATTATATATTAGAGATTATGTTTCGTGCCAATCTTTTGCATTAAAGATGTTTAGATCATGACCTTCTAATTAGATGGCTTAGATGGTATTTCCACTTAGCATAAGTCCCCAAAATACCAAAACTTTCTTTTAGAGGATAACTCTATCTACACCAACCAGTAAGGGCAACATAGTCGAAATGTCAATCACTGATTTGAACAAATGGATCTTGAGATTAATGGTATTTCATCAGATGATGTCCAACTTTTTTACTTACAAAAAAAATTGGTGTGCCATCATATGGGCAATTTTTGGTTCGACGTGGCGCACATAAGTTATTGAATCTATGTGGCACGACTCAAACTTGATTTTCGATCGCTTATTGCAATCTATTATGTGAACCATGTGGAATAAAAAATTAACTATTGGTACAACCATGATCTCAAGACCATTATGTTGAAGATTGGGATGAAAAACGATCTTTATCATCAGATTCAAAGCAATCTACTGTAATTTTGGCTATGACGCCCTTCAAATCTAAGTGGGTGCAAATAGAATGGATTGATTTTTGTTTCAATGATCTTCATTGTCTCATAGGACACCCATGATGATAGTCACTTTGAGATCTGTGTCAAATGGAATCAACATTTGACCGTCTGATATGGAAACCATGATCTCAAAATCTATTCTTTAAAATATTGTAACATAAAATGATCCTTATCGTTTGATTCATGAACAATCAGTTGTATTGGAAGAAACTCTGGTTGTAAAAACCCCACCCTAAGTTGAATTGACCTAGAGATATCCTAAACTGTATGAGTAAAAGAAGTCATATTCTTATAAATAAGAGTTCGATTTTTGTGATGATTCTTATCATAAATTAGATAAATTATAAATATAAAATATAAGGGTAGATAGGGTGATTTAGGGGAAGCTAAGGTTAGTTTGGGGTATTTTAAAAACAAAAGTGTTAAATTGACAAAAACCTTCTAACTCTTATTTTTCTTTTTAATAGTAGTATAGTAAAAGTGCACGTGCAACACACTTGTTAATCTATAAAGTTAATTTATATATATATATATATATATATATATATATATATATATATATGCACTATAGATAATTCTACAAATAATTATTTTTTTATCTTATTATGAGACAAAATGAATCTTGAGATCATGGTCCTACCATCATACCGCAATATTTGATTCCATGTGACAAACCTCTCAAAACGTGATCTGTGAACCATATTTGATGCACACCCATGATCATGTTCATATTGTGGATCAAAATATGACTATCTGATGGTTGACCAATGATCCCAAGTTCTATAATGTTGAAGATTTGGATGAAAAAAATCTCCATCGTCTGATTCAACCCGAATTTCATGTGGTTAAACCGTTGACTGCTTTGACTTGACAGTGGATATCATTTTTCGTCACAATATTCATGACTATAGATATTGATCTTCAACATAATAGAACTTGGGATTATTGTTCTACCATTAGAGAGTCATATTTTGATCTACATGGCACACATCCCAAAATATGAACATGATCACACCATACATCATATGTGGTTCATGGATCACTTTTGACTCACAAGTTTTATTATTTATTATTTCATTTTATTAAATCAATCTTGAAGTTATTTATTATTTCACTTTATTAAATGATTTTAACTTTTTGTGAAATGTACTACTAAAAGATAAAATATTTGGTATTCTACGATTGAAATTTAATATTAATATGCAAATAAAGAATAAACTAATGATCTATAAATTTTGAAGGAGCTTTACAAATAAATTGAAGTTATTATAAATTTTAATGTATAGCACATTCTTGTTGATCATTTAATCATACCATAGAACTAATCGATGTTCGAAACTTTTACGCCATAATCAATTTATATTGATCAATTTGAAGCGAAATGATTTCTGATGAGGGATAATTGTTTCGAAGAGTTAGTCTACAATGGATGTCTACTCCTCATGGGATCATGGGCGGTAAATCAATCCACATATCAGTGTAATTGTGTGACATGCACAGAATTTTAAGCATTGGCCATCAAATTCTCACAATTGGAGTAAGATGAGGTATCAGGTTGGGTTGAGTTAGGTCAAGTTGACCCGAGATTTTAGGGCCATTTTTTTTTATCTGTGCCACATGGATTAAAAAATTGACCGTTTGATAGTACATTCATGATCTCAGTATCGAAGATTGGGGCGAAAAACAACCTTCATCATCTCATTCAAAGTAGTCAATGGTTTTTGGTATTGGTTCCCAACAAGATTCTGTGGGTGTTACTAAAGTTACCCATAAAAAATAAGAGTATTTTACTGGGTTGGGTCAGGTTTTTGGGTTAGGCATTGGGTCGAATTAGCTTGAGTACACTATCAGGGTTCGGTCGGGTCGGGCATTTATGATTACGCAACTAGACCGGAGCGGTATTCATAAAGAAAGGGGCTGAGAATTGTGATTTAATAAGAGAAAATTAGTCGTTGTTATAAAGAGAAGAGGTGTGCGAGAGAAATGTGTTGTAGAAGGAGAAAAATAGGAAAGCTTTAGGGATAAAAAATAGGATATTTTTTATTTTTGAGAGAGAAGGAAAAAGTATAATTTTATAAGTGGTAAAATTCACCTAGATCCTATAATCTAGGAGAAATTTGTATTTAATAAAGAGATTTAGTTTGATTGGCAATCTAAACTTACACTTAATTTAGGAAAACTCAACGCAATCCTATATAAAATATCATGGCCGGGTGTTGGAGCATTCAACCCAAGCCAGGCCCGGATTGATCCGGGTTGCAACATGTTTAGCCCGGGCTGGGTTTGCTTGATAGAAAGTACCACTTTTTCCTAGCCGGGTGCGGGCAAAAGTCTGGCCCGACCCATTGAGAACCATACGTACAGCTTTGTGCCAGAAGACCAAAAGGACCATTATAAAATTCCGATCCAAACAAGGGTTTGAAGAATTTTGAGGTCAACTGCTTTGACCTGCTGATGTCAGCATGACACCATGCTGATGTCAGCATAGCTGGTGATGTGGCATCCTCTAAACCTGCTAACAACTAGAAATTCTAGAGTTTAATGGTGAAGTGATAGGGTTAGGATGATGATATAGAGTTGGCTTAGTGGTATTAGCTTTAGGGTTAGAGATAGAGAAGATAATACAAATGCTAGTGAGTTAGGAGTCCCTCACTAGCATTTGTATTAAGTGAGAAAAATAATACATATACACGCCATATGACTAAACACACCTAGTACATAAGAACATTAACATGAATCTTAAACAATATCCTCATAAGCTGTGATATCCTCACAAACTGTGCATGGATGACATCTACACACCAGCGTGAGGGTGAATGTTGAGGGTAACAGTGCCATTCTCTTTCGTGTGCCAAAGACTATATGTGTCATTACGTGTTTGTCACTTGAATCAGACGGAAGAGATGCAATTCACTAAGTTAGAGGATAATAATGTAACTTATTATTTTTATAAATACAATGAGAACGGCGATTGACCACAAAATTCTAATACTAATTTTCCTATCTTATGTTTCTTCCTCTACTTGATCTCATCCTCCTTTTCTCTAAGATGCTCATAATTTCAGTTTATTAGGTTAATTTTTCTGAAGTCCCTGTAAAACATGTCTTAATGGTAATTCTGCTACGGATTATAAATCTTGACCTGCTCTAAGTGTGAAAGTAAGAATCCTGATTGTGGTATTATGTTGCCACTGACCTGCTCTAAGTGTGAAAGTAAGAATCCTGATTGTGGTATTATGTTGCCAATGTGCTGAGGTTGATTTTATGTGGTCATCGATTAACTATCCAAAAAGAATGCACTTGCAATCTATTGAATTTGCTTCTGTTCCACTCTCTGCATGACCTTTTCAAATGTTATAATTTTTTCTGTCCTGTTTGTCATTTTGGGTCCCTTAGATTTTCTTCGCGACTTGCATATTTTGCAAATTGATCAGCTATTGCCTTGGCAATGTGTTATTCAAGTAGTTATCCACTTATCGTTACCTGCATGAGTATATTCCAGTTGTTACATTGAGATTTTTATATATTACTATATTTGAAACATATAGGTCATAGTGAAATGAAGCTGATTGCTACTTGAAGATTTGTTGATGTCCTTTTGACACTGGTGACTGTTTGTGCAGATGATGATGGAAATGATGATGATAGCGAAGATGATGATGATCTTTGCTCTCAAGAGTGTGAGGAATTGCATGAGGTAATTACAATATTTGTTTCATTTTTCATTTTTTCTCCTATGTTATTTTTTTAAACCACTTGATTTATAATATATGCACAGACATCAGCACTCAGAAATGCTATTGATTCTTGATTTTATCGGGTGTACTTACAGTCTGCATATCTATTTCCAGAATACTACAGCTGTTGGAGCAAAGAGAGACAGTGGAAAGAGTCCACAACCAATTGTTCAAAGGAGCGAAACCAAAGTTGCAATTGAACAACTACTTCTGCAGGAGACGTTTTCCAGGTAATTGAGAATCTGAGTATAAACTCTTTGTATTTTTGTTTCTACTAAAGTTCATGCAAGTGTTCTTTTATCGCGTGTGGTGTTAGCATGGGTCAAAATCTCGGACAATATCGGTACCTATCGTCCGATACATACCAATATTGCTGGCTAGTGGTACACGATACATTGGGTATTCATCGGCGATACATACCCAATATATGTCATTTTTTTCATGGTATCGCCAATCCATTGAATGTGTCGCCAATACCGATACTTATCATCTCGGTATTGATGGTGAACGATACGTCTCGGAGAACCAAGATTTTGATCCATGGGTGTTAGCATTAGTTGTACATTGGATCATGGGCTGGGCCACTGTGAGTTGACAATGTGCTGGCCGCACCCATCTGTTATCTTGGTATTACTAGGATATTTGAATATTTTTGTTTCTACTCGAGTGTTCATGCAAGTGTTCTTTTATCGCATGCGGGTGTTAGCATGGGTCAAAATCTCGGACAATATCGGTACCTATCGTCCGATACATACCGGTATTGCTGGCCAGCGGTACATGATACATTGGGTATTCATCGGCGATACATACCCAATATATGTCAGTTTTTTCATTGTATCGCCGATCCATTGAATGTATCGCCGATACCGATACTTATTGTCTCGGTATTGATGGTGAATGATACGTATCGGAGAACCAAGATTTTGATCCATGGGTGTTAGCATTAGTTGTACATTGGATCATGGGCTGGGCCACTGCGAGTTGACAACGTGCTGGCCGCACCCATTTGTTATCTTGGTATTACTAGGATATTTGAATTGTAGGCTTGCCGGATGTGCTTTGAGGTTTGTTTTGGGCTGGGTCACTTTCTGCTGGGTCTCCTGATCCAATACGCAGGTCATTTGCGAGTTAGTCTATATGTTTGGCGATTTGAAAATAAGAGGTGATCCTGATGTAGTCAAAGAAAAGAAAATAAAGACGTGGAGAAGAACAAGAAGAAAAATAAGAAGAAAGAGGGAGAAACTTAATGACAAGCAGGCCTGTTAATTAAATTAGGAGCGCTGTTAGCTTTAAGCTGCTATTGGGCCAAAAGTAAAGACCCGCGAAGGGTATCAAGTGGGTTTAAGTGACTAAAGTATTGTTAGCACTTAAGTGATCACGTGAGGTCACCTAAAAATAAAAATACAGTAAAGTGGTTTTAAACATAGTGCATGACTGAGATTCATGAGGATCCAGCGAGTACGTACGTGCAAGATTTGACCCTTGCCCTTATTTGTTGACTGACTTTATTTAAAATCACTTCAGTTAGTTTAAAGAATTTGTTTATTGTAGGAGTCTTATTTATGGTGCGTGCAGGCTTTGTTGCCTATTTACGGTTCTCAAACAGATTAGTTACTAGTTATGTGTTGTTGAAAATTGCAGATTTATAAGAAAACTGCAGGTTAGTGCATTCTTTTACTTATCTAATTCTCTTTGGGTTATATTTCATTGCTTTATTATTGTTGATTTTCGTTGAAGCGAGCTGATATTCTCATCAACTGACATGGGTGATATTTCTTGGGAAGAGAGCAAGATTCCGCTAAGACCTTTCAACACCAATCAACGGCTTGTTCAATTGGAATAAGCAATAAAGGGAAACAACCAAAGGATATAGCTGCTTATGCGGGTGCATAGAGAAGAACCGGAGATTGAGGATGGTTTGGAACTTTGGATGATCATGAGAGTCACTATAATCAGTTCCTTATCAACATCTCAGAAATTTGTGGGAGAACAAATCCGTAAGAATTTGATGAGTGGTTAGGGAATGTAGAAAAATATTTCTGATTTGAAAGAGGTCCTGGATCACTGTAGCGTGAAGTTTGTGATATCCAATTTTTCAGGTTATGCGTTAATATGGTGGGAAGATGTCCACTTTGATTGGCTTCCCCGAGAGAAAGGGAAGAATTTGGACGTGGGAGAAGATGAAGACACACCTTTGATGCAAGTTCTTTCTGGCCAATTATGCTAGAGACATCTATTGATGGTGCTAAAATTTACAATAACATGATAAGATTGTGATGAACGACATGGAGGAGCTTCATCTCGTTATATCATGGGCTGATTTATATGTCAAAAGAACAACGTGTGAGTCAATTCATTAATTGTTTACTGTCTCAATTCAAGATGAGATCGTAATGCACAATATTTAGATGGTCGACAGTGTATATCGTTGTGCCCTTGAAGTGGAGAGATCTTCAATTGGAGTCCCGATTTGATAGGGAGTAACCTATGATCTTGGATCAGCCAAACCCTCAAAAGGGGGACGAAGATCCAATCACATGAGTACCCTTCTACTATCATCCCAAGCAAACCGAGGAGAAATCAAGTTCTTTAGCTGTTATGAGGTGGGGTATCGCTCCTTCAAATGCCATAAGTGGCGAAATTGGGTGTGAGCAAACTTAACATGAAGAAATTTCTGAAATAAGGCAAAGGAGAAAGAGCCAACATACGATGAAGGAGATGAAAACAGAAGATGAAGTAGAAGTAGAAGGTGATGTGGATGGTGAAAGCTTCCTTATGCAAAGAGCATTGATTACTACTATTTGGAAGATCGATGAAGGAATGGGGCTACGGTCAACCATATTATGGACTAAGTGTACATTGGGTGGTCGATTGTGCACTATCATCTTTGGTGGTAGTCAAGAGAACATAGTGGTACAAGAGATGGTTGAGAAGCTGAACTTAGAGGAAAAGAAGCATCCCCACCCTTACAAAATTCAATGGTTCAAAAAGAAGGGGGTGAAGTTCCAGTGAAGGCATGTTGCTTCGTTTCATTTTCAATTGGTTTAATATATCGCGACGAGGTGTGGTGTTATGTGGCACCTATTGATGGATGCTACATACTCCTTGATAGGCCATTGCAATTCGATCGAGATTCGAGACACCGAGCATCATGAGATAGAGAACATGTTCACATTTTTTCAAAGATGGGATCAAAGTGAAGTTCTATGCGGAAGTCCTCTTGTAATGAGTCTGGTGAGGCTCTACTCAATTTACAACAAGAGGGCAAGGAGACAATAGACAATCAAGTCAACTTGCTGGAATCAAGGAGTTCTTAAACTGGGAAGGATGTAGTCAAAGAACATATTTGACAAAACACCCTAGGTGCCCCCACCCTCTAGAACAGACAGACACACACACACACAAAGAACACTATAAGTGGGGAGTGGTAAATACTCAGATCATACTAGATGCCAATGCTTCATAGCCATTCGGTTTAGTTGAAGGCATTGAAAAAAATTGAGAAACAATTCTTAGGGAATAAGTGTGGGGAGTAATAGAAAGTAACATTTGGGATGTGATGCAGTTGCCCAAGAAAGAGGCAGCTTTGGCATTTGGACTTTAAAGTATTTGATTTTAGCACGTGTGGGAAAGTGGCTATGGAAAATGGGAGAAGAGGGGAAAGTTATGGGTGCCTTGAAGGAATTAGGAGGTTATGTTTTCTGATACAGCAATGGGTTTAGGATGGTGGAAGGGCGTTTGTGGGATTAAAATGACATTTCAAATGGGGATTAGGTTTAGGGTGAGCTGGTCCTGTCAAATTTTTGGATTGCAAGTGGTAAAGGGAGTTGTCTCTCATGGGCAAGCTTAGTTATACTAGTCTTATCTACAGGAGCCTTTGTGTAATTTGAGTGATGGAGATATTGATACGTTAGTCGTGTGGGATTAGTCTTGGCAAGGTCTATGTATCATTGTCGCAGTAAATTGATGTAGGATGTTGGAGGCAAATAGGGTGTTCTTTATTAAATTCTTATGCGTTTGTTTGTAAGCAATCAGTTTTTGAAGCATGTTGGACATCTAGTTTGGAACATTTCAGTGCCAACGATGTTGTGTATCTTTTTTTGGACGACGACTCTAAACAAAATCCTGGTGATGGATCATCTCCAAAATAAATGCTATTCTTGGTAAATCATTCATTATGTGTTTGATGCATGATGAGTTGGTGGATCACCTCACGATGTATTGCACAATTACATGAGAAAATAGTTGACAAAACGCCTAGGTGCCCCCACTCCCCAAAACACACACACACACACACACACACACTCACCTAAAGAACACTATAAGTGGAGAGTGGTGAATACTCCCCCCTCCCCTTCCCCAATACCATGTGGGAAAAGGAAATATTCCCCTTCCCCCCCCAAATACACACCTTTCCCTTTTTCGATTTACCCCCCCTAAAGCTTAAAAAAACCCTATTTCTACAGCTTTTGTAGATTGCTCTACATTTGTTGTTGATTTTGGAATGCTTGTTACTTTTACTAATTAGTTTCTTGTTTTTTACAAAGTTCCGATTATTATTGATTTATTAATTGTTACTTGTTAGATGTTATGGTAGTTGTTAGCTGTTACTCAATGCTTGGTATTAGTTGATAAGCACAAGTTTGTCACTATTTGTTATTTATTTATTTTTCATTTGGTATACTTCCTTAGATTGTTCAGATTGGGGGCATAAACAAATGGTTGAAATTAAATTATTTTATAACCAGAAATAGGTGTGAGCTTGTGATTCCCAGCAGGAGGCACATTGCTAGGTAGATGATTCTTGCTATTGAAGTTTGGGTTTGAGGCTCTTGTTGCAAAGAGGGATGTTTATCTACGAAATTAATACGGTTGGCGATCCTATGGGGTATATGGATGAAGGAAAAAAAATACTAGAAAGGCTATTAAAGAGTGAACCATTCAGTGAGCACAAATAGATAGAAGTTTCTAAACTTGAATGAGATGTAAGGAGCAATTACTTAAAAGTTACAACAAGCAAGGAGTTAGCAATGCCTACCAAAGGGTGCCTTCAAGACGAATTTTGATGGATGTGCCATCGGAATCTGAGTCCTTGTGGACTTGCACTTGGTGAGCTAAGATGAAATTAAATAGGGTATTTTATGGTTCAACAAGTTGGGGTGATTCTACGGAGGTAATTAAACTAATGTTCTTGAATACCTTATAGTTTAACCACTCTTTCTTTTTTTTTTTTATCAGTAAAAAGTAGCAATATATTGAATCACAGCAAGGCGCTGAGAACCCAATACAACAGACACCACAACAAACACAACATGATCAAAAGAAAACGGGTGAACCCGACAACAAGAGAAAGAAGAAGAAGAAGAGAAACAACACCGGACAACAGCCTAGCCCGAATCCCACACGAGAGAGGGTTGCCGTCTCCCCTCCTCAACTCCCCCCATCCAAAAACCCACCAGATCCATAACAGATTTGACTATGAACCCCGTGGACCTACTATTATTCTAAAAAATTCTATAGTTTCTCTCTCGCCACAGACACCAAAAAACCGTGAAGACAGTAAATCTTGACTGCGCCCATCTTTCGGCGTCCACCATCCCAAGAGCCCAACTAAGCAGGTACTGGTATGGAGTCTCCGCCATAACCCAGTTCAGACCCAAGGACTTGAAGATCACACTCCAAATTGAGCAGGCCATCCGACAGTGAAGGAAAAGGTGTGCCGCAGTCTCCTCCCCATCGGGACACATGACACAGGTAGTTGCAACATCTTTCCCCCTCCGTATGAGTTGGTCCCGCGTGAGAATTTTATCCTTACATAGGGTCCACACGAAAAACCCGGTCTTGTAAGGAATAGGTACTTTCCACAACCATCGCCCCTCGAACATAATAAGCGGTCGTCGCGTCACCAACTTAAATAGGCTTTTGACACTAAAAATGCCATCCCTGCTCGGAGTCCACACCCTCTGATCAGACCCCATCTGATTACGCTGCTTAGCATATAACATCTGTAGCAGAGTAGAGAACTCCGCCATCTCGCAATCGGTCAACGATCTGCGGGTATAGACATTGTAGACCACCACCCCATTGGTAAGCGATAAAAACTGATCGATCATCCCCCCGGATTCACAGATAAGGCATAGATACCAGGGAACCTGGATTTAAGAGGGCAAGAGTCCAACCAGACATCCTCCCAATGCCGAATTCTGGTACCACACCCCCAACTAAAACGCCCCTCTGGCAAAGCTGAACCAGATCCCACACAACCCTTTCCACCACACTGAAGAGCCTCTGTGTGCGACCGGGCAAATACCCCAGTCACCAGAGGACTACCCATACTTCTCTACCAGCACCTTTCTCCAAATCCCCTCCCTCTCCTCATCCCTACCAGCTCTCCATAACCATTTCCCAAGGAGAGCACGGTTGATCTGCCTGAGGCTGCGAATACCCAGTCCACCACAAGCAAGTGGCAACTGGCAAACCTCACAATTAACCAGATGATATCTTCGACCCAAACCCGTCCCCTCCCACAAGAAGAACCGTTGGATCCTCTCTAGACGGCAAATCACCTTCGCCGGGCAGTAAAACATGGACATATAAAAAATGAGCATGGACAAAAGAACTGCCTTGATCAGAACCAACCTGCCTGTGCTGCTCAAAAGTTTCCCTTTCCATGCGGATAGGCGCTGCTCAAACTGCTGTATGACCGGTTGCCAGTCTCGGGCCACAAGCTTCCTGATTCCCAGGGGGAGACCGAGATAGGTAATAGGCAGATGCTGAGTTGGACAGCTGACCGAGAGAGTAAGCGCCGCCAAATCGAAATCGTCGACCCCAATCCCCGTAATAGCAAATTTAAGGAGGTTGATTCGTTGTCCCGAGATAGCCTCATACACAGACAACGCAACCCCTAACATCCTGAACTCAGAAGCATGCGCCCTCCCAAAGAGAATCGTATCGTCCGCGTACTGCAAATGAGAGATGCACCTGCCATGCGCCCCCACCCGAATGCCGGAAATGAGTTGACATTCCCTGGCCCGATCAATCAAACGGGAAAACATCTCGTTCACAATATTGAAAAGGAAAGGGGATAGTGGGTCCCCCTGCCGGATACCCCGAGAACTCTTGAAATAGCCGGCCGGAGTGCCATTCACCATTACCGAGAACCACGGGGAAGAGTAACAACCACGCATCCATTTTCTCCAAATGTTACCAAATCCCATCCTTCCCAGCATATAGTCAATTCCCTCCCAACTGACTCGGTCATAAGCCTTTTCCATATCCACCTTCCAAATCGCTGTCGGACACCGCTGAATATGAGCAGAGTGGATCGTCTCATTAGCCACCGCAACAAGATCCACTAGCTGTCTACCGCGCACGAAAGCTCCCAAATTCCCCGAAATAATAGTGCTCATCAAAGGTTTCAATCTGCTAGCAAGCACTCTAGCCATGATCTTATAAAGACAGTTGGTCAAACTGATGGGCTGAAAATCAGAATATCTTCGGCACCATCGCGCTTTGAGATCAGGGTAATAAAGGGGGAACCAAGCGCCCTCGCAATGAAACCATCAGTGTGAAACTCCGACATGACCTCCATCAGCTCTACCTTGATCAACCCCCAAAACGCCCGGAAAAACTCCATAGTGAACCCATTGAGGCCTAGTGCTTTGTTTCGTCCTCCAAATCTGATAGCATGCCACACTTCATCCTCCGTGAAAATCTGTTCCAACCCCTCCTTCAGCACCGAAATAGCTTGGAAGGACACCCCATCCAACTGCGGACACATAAAGCCTTCATCCGTATATAGGGATTTGTAGAATGCAACGATCCGCTCACGGACCTGGTCATTGCCCTCAACCGCAACCCCATCCACCACGACCCTCCCCAAATACTTGGACTTGAATCTAGCGTTAGCCACAATATGGAAGTACTTCGTATTAGCATTCCCCTCATTTAGCCACTTAACCTTGGCTTTTTGCATCCAACTGACTTGTTCGGCCCTACAAACGCTGTTGAACTCCATCTTTTTCCTCAACCGATCCTCTCTTTCCTCCCCGTTAAGACTTCTCTCTTTCTCTAAATCATCGAGCTTCTTCAAGCTACTAAGTAAGCTCCCTTTCCTGACTTGCACCACCCCAAACACATCCCGATTCCACCCCTTTATCCCCCTCTTCAAATGATGTAGTTTGGAAATAAAACGATATGCAACAGTCCCCGTGCATATCTTTTTGCCACCACACCGAAACATTTTCACGGAACGATGCATCCAACAACCACATATTCTCAAACCGAAAGGGTGAAGGCCCCTTCCCTTTAGAGTCACGCGTGTAAATCAAAGGGCGGTGATCAGAGACAGCCGGAGCAAGAGCCTTCAACCTCACCCCCGGGAACACCTCTAACCAATCAATCGAAGCGAGAAAACGATCCAATCTAGAGAGTGATGGGTTGTCCTGTTGATTCGACCACGTGAACCGCGCCCCCGAAAGCAGAACGTCCATGAGCCCCCAATCAGAAATAAAAGAATTGAAGTCCCGCATAACCTCGGCATCTGGCGGACCACCCTTCTTCTCGTACTCCCACCCAATAGCATTAAAATCCCCCCCAAGGCAGAGAGGAAAGTCCCACCTAGCCGCCAAAGCCTCCAACTCAAACCAGAAGTCGCCGTGTTCGCGGTCCACCGACAGCCCATAGATACCCGCAAACACCCATCGAATCCCCGAATCCTTATTACGCAGCACGACCGAAACTGAGTACAATCCCACCCCCTCATCCTCTTTATCGAAAAAATTCGATTTCCAAGCCACTAAAATACCCCCCGAAGCGCTAGCCGAATCTGCCCCGACCAATCCCACCCATCCCCTCCCAGAACCGAGTTGACCTTCCTCCGATCACAGCAGCCCCACTTGGTCTCCTGGAGGGTGATCACAGCCGGCTTAGCAGCTGCAATAACTTGCTTCACCCTTGCCCTTTTGCCCCTGTCACAGATACCCCTCACATTCCAAGAAATCATCTTCATTAACAAACCGAACAGCGTCCCGCTCGACTAGGGATGGATCCTAATCCCCCCCAGCACTCCTCCCCTCTGACATGCCCCAGGTTAATCTTGCTAGTTCCCGCAAACCCTTGCGCCGCTTGCAGCAGCCCACTCGTCGCTTCACCAAGACCGATTTGAAAACCTCCTGGAGGTCAGCCTCAGAACCCCTAAAAGACATTCCAAGGTTGCGACCTAGACCAATAAGCCGATCGATATCTGCCGCCTCCCTCAAAATTTCCAGATTCCCCTCCAGGTCACCCCCGACATCCTGACCAGAGCTCAAAACCCCCCCAATCTGATCACTCGGCTGCTCTTGGTGTCGGCAGTTGAATCCCATATTGGACCCGATAGGCGTTTATAGTACCAAGCAACTCCTTGAATCTGATTAGAGATGCAAGACGGGTAGAGAATTCCACCCTTTGGAGATCAATTCCAATGAGATATAGGATCTAAGAACTATATTGTTCAAGGAATTTCAGCACATTCTGGGAGAGGTAAATTAGATGGCGGACAAGTTAGCAGAAAATAGGGGTCACAAGCCGGGTTATCCAATTCGCTACAAATGGTACCGAATCGTGAACCGGTTCGGTTCAGTTCGCTGCTAGTAGGCGAACCGGATTATTACCCTTATAATTTTTTTTTTGTTTTCTGTATAAAGGTAAAAAGTACAAACAAGAGGACTCGATCCTCAAACCTCCCAGAACGGGAACACTTGTTAAACCAACAGTTCTACCATCACTTTCCGTAATAAAGTTTTTTTTTGTTTTTTTTTTGTTTTTGTTTTCTGTATAAAGGTAAAAAGTATGAACAAGACGAGTTGATCCTCAAACTTCCCAGAACCGGCAAACTTGTTGAAACAATAGTTCTACCATCACTTTTTGTAATAAAGTCTAATTTTTAAAACTATATAATAAATGTGTACTACCCCTAATATTAGAGAAAACTCATCTTGCCCCTAGCGAACTGGGTTCGCTGGGCTTTGGCGAATCACGAAATTCAAACGCAAATTTGAACCCAGCGAATCAGGTAACATTGGTCGCAAGTGAATTATTTATGGTTGAGGAATCTCTCTCCCTTCAGGCTATTTGCTATTTTTTTAGGACACGTGATTTTGCTTTCTGTTTTTCATTCACTGTTTGAACCTCAGCCACAAGTCCTTATTTATAGGAGGCTTTTCTCCCTTCTTTTGGGTACGTTTCTCTCATTGAATAACTATACTTTGCATAATCAACAAAAAATCGGTTCATTAAATTATCGCTTCAAAGTCACGATACTAATGCTTTTATCATTGAATAATTGTTGCAAAAGTTCTACAAGGGTGATGTGGGAGGTCTTAAAATCTTATGCCTCCATTTTTACTTCTCCGTTTTGCTCCAAAGAAAATGTCCTTCGTTGTTGGTGCATCTTTGGTTTACACGAGTGCTGAAAAATTTAATCATTAGATTCTGCTCTGGTACACTGTATTCCATATGCACTTTTCCCCTTGATGTTTTTGTATTTTCCCCTTTATATATTATTTCGCAGAGTGAGTCGTGCTGCAGTCCATTGAGACTGATCCAATAATCATGGAAATTATATAGCTCTTGTACTCTAAATTTACTTTTGTTCGCCTGCTAAGTACTGGAGGCTCTCTCAAATTTTCTTTACTCTTATTTCATCATGTTGGGGATAGTAATATATGTATGGTGTGTAGGAAGCAATAGTGTTAAGTATGGAGTGTAGTGTCTGCATAAAAGTAAGTGGGTGTCATTACTTATGTGTGGGATGTCCTTCGTGAATGTAAGTGGCTCCTTTATTTAAGGAGACCACCTCTTGTAATTCATTTAACTCCTCAATAGTAACAATGTAGTCTTTTTTGTTCAGTGCTCTCTCTCCTTCTTCCTCTTTCTCTAATAAACCCTTAATGGGTATTTCTTATCTTTCTCTTTAGTTTATTATCCTTGTTAGATTGGAAGTATATTTATTTCAACACATCATGCTTTCTGGCTTTCATGTTCCGAATATCATTTCTAATATTTCCTGATTCACCAGGGATGAATGTATCAAATTGACAAAGATAATTGAATCACGGGTTGTAGACTCTCCTTCTGTTAAAGAGGGTGAGAATGGAGCACAAATGGAGCTTAATAACAGAGCTATCGGGAGTGGTATTGCTCTTCGAGGGCATTGGCAATCACCGTGGCAGACAAGAAAGTCACCCGAAGTGTTTCCTTATTCACCCAGTGGTTTGAATGCTCTTTTTCCTGGGGCGTCTCCACTACAAGCACACATGCCTGATCTCCGTAGTTCTGCTGTCATGGAGGCGAAGAAATGGCTTGAGGAGAAGAAGTTAGAATCAAGTTCCAATTCAGAACGGGATTATGGACCCTGCACTCTGAACACTACTATGTCACCAAATGTTAGTGCTTCTTAGACACATTCTTTTAATGTGCTTAACCTTTTTATGCTTGAAGCTTGAAGATTTAGTGCACAACGTGATCATTGATTTTGAGCCATACTACTGCATCTTGTAATTATAGATAATGTCTTTTTTTGTCTCTTAGTGAATTGAAGAATACACCAGTTCATTGAGTTAACTATGTGTTATTGAAACAAGTATATGTTACGCTTGTCCAAGGTGATCTAACAAAAGAACCAGAGACAACCTGCTATCCATACAAGGAAAATTAGAGAAAAATCTGGAATATGAAATCTATGGAAAATCTGTTATACTATTTTCTTGTATAAGTTAAATTGTAATTTTGACAGAGGGAAGTATGCTATTCCACAATAGAATTAAAGCCCTGTTACTCCTTCCATTACATTAGTTGGTTCTCCTTAGATCTTTGTTTTGGGAATCATTGAAGGTGGCTTGATACCACTTGAGCCTCTTGTTATTTGTTTATTCTAGCAGAGAAATTGAATCCCTGTTATTTCTTTTTATTACATTCATTCACTTTGTAATGACCAAAGATGCCAACTTTTAATCGTGATTTATTTATCAAACGAATAAACCACTACTTATTAGAAAAATCGTTACTATTTGAACAAATCCTGGGCATTGTGAATAAATTGGAACTTATTCAAAAAATCGCCACTACTTTAAATGTATTTTTTAGTAATAATTACTTTCTTTTTCTTCCAATTTTTCCGGACGTTACTAATTTTTCCGATTTCCCCCTTGCTAACTTATTCCCAACGTCTGAATTTGTTACCATATTTTACTTTCCTTAGATATTTATGTTCTGTGAATCATTGAAAGTGACTTGATACCCATTTGAACCTTGGTTTCATTTGTTTATTCATACAAGACTGATGATGCTAGTAATGAGAAACATGTAAAGACGATCTAAATTATTGTTTTATGCCATTATTTATATCCTATTACTTATAGGTAGATAAACATCTTTGATTTCCTTTCTAGATGTGGTTGTGATATTCTTGGTTTTACCTATTATTAAACATCATCTGCAGGTTACTGACAACGAAGTCGGTTCACCTGTGGATGTGGCAAAATCATATATGCAAGCTCGACCACCATGGGCATCACCATCTTTGAGCAATGTGGGATTCAAAACTCCACCACTTATTGGGATAAATCTTTACAAGGAGACCTCACATGCCATTGGTGGTCATTCATTGCCTTCATCTAAGGTACCTTCGAAGAGTTCTGTTTTAACTCTTTCGAAACATATTTTACTGCTTCTATGTATCGAGCTTTTTTTGTCTATGGATTGAACTGTTCATTGTCTATCTATTGATTCGTCATTCTGAGCCAGAGGTATTTTTCTAGCCAGAATGTGGAAATAGGTTACATTTTTCATGGACAGTTGATGCAGTTTGATTATTTATATAAGGGACCGACTCTCCTGACCGTCATTTAAAACACCAAAATGGTTTAAATGATCATATACCATCAATGGTTTAAGATGTGAGTAATCCACACCGTCAAAGTGATAAATCATAGATTGCAAGGCAACCAAATTACATTTTTTGGGAGTTTTGAACCATCCGATCTGCGCACTCTACTACCAATGATTGTGCTTAGTTTTAATGGCTGCGAATAAAGTTCACCAATCAAATGGTTCACATCCACTTATAGGCATGATTCTTTGGCTAAGACATTATCTAATGATGCCACCTGGGAAATTTGGATTGATCATAAATGTGTGCCACATATCATAATAGTAAACCACACTTCAATGCTGTCAGATCAAAATTTCTAATTTAATGGTGGAAGATCGTTTAAACACTATTTGGTGTTTAAATGTCGGTCAGGAGCCATTTTCCCTTTATATAATGGATTACATGCAGTGTAGACATTTTTTATGTTATTGGGTCTCTGTAATAACAATTATAAGCACCTCTCAAGGCTCAGAATGTCTTTCTACTCCCTTGTTATATGCTTATTCAATCAGTTCCGTATGATGAATTTTCCTGAAATATTATGCAGGTACTGAAAAGGAACTCTCTTGACATAGGGTCATGGAATACCTCGTATGAGACCCGAAATGTGCGTCTCAAAACAAAAGAAGGCCTATTAGATGCAAACTCTTTACTGGCAACAAAATCTGTGGAGGCACCTGTGAAATTGCATACGGAATTGGCTGTGAATGATGATCGCTCAGATGGGGTGCTTTGCTTATCTGATAAAAAATCCGTTGAAGTAAATATTTCATTGAGTAATGGAAATGATAGTGAGGGAGACCACCCGATGCCTGTCAAAGCTATGCATTCTGGACTAGGAAATCAAGTTCTGGTTTCTACTTCATCTATATCCATTGCAGAAAAAAATCAGGTAGGTGGTATTTGTGTCATTGATTCTTACCAGTCTTGTCAAAGCAAGATGTTTTCTTGAGGATGGACGTACTCAATTTGTTTCACTTTAATGGGTTTTCTTTTTTTAGCCATTGTAATGGATTAATGTCAACTTTATGATTTTTTTTTACGTAGTCTTGATTTTTGTTTATTATGTTAATAAATCTGGAACATATTTCCCTCCCCATGTATAGGCAAAGGATTTTGGAGAGGCTCAGCTGACCAAGGAACTCAGTGGTTCTGCTTCTGATAAGTCTCTCATTCCAGATTCCATATCAGCACAACATAATGGTAATAATCTTTCTATGGAGCTTTGCATTTGAAGCTCATTTGTATTAAAATAGGCTAAAATTTGTCTTAGATGTTTATTTAAACACCAATATTTTCTGCATTTTATGACCTGTAATATGTTCATTTAACTACTAGTTTTAAAAAATTGTTCATTAAACTATGACCTCTCAGTTTTAGGTACAGATGCAATGGAAGAGATATTGGATTTGGAACCAAAAGGTGTGCCATTAGAAGAAATCAAGTGTTCATTCCCAAGGTTGGTTTTGCTCTTCAGTTGTGATGATTGAAAGTTATAATTTAAAAAAATTCTTTGACTTTTTGCCATTGAAATATCAATGTAGATGGAACAAAATGGAAGATCTTTTAAATGCATAAAAAAAGTTGTATGCATAGTCTAGGCATATAGCACAAATATTCCCTTCCTTGTTTTTGAAGATCTTGTTTAGCACCCATCATTTGAAGCTTTATCATTTCCTACTGATCTTTTTTATTTTTTCTCATGCATCTTTCTTTAAGGAAAGGCTATGATGATGATGATGATGATATTTGTTTCAGGAGTATATGCTCAGGAAAATTTATTATTTTTAGTTGGGATAGGTAGAAGTTATTCTCAAATTTATGATTATATACTTATATAAAGTTTTTACTTTTGTTTAAGAAGATCCTTATGGTACAGACGGGAAATAATCCTTTGAATGCCTCTTTCCTTTTTAAAATAATTTCTTATCAAGGGTATAGAGAAGGCCACGAGCCATGTTGTAGGATCCGAAAGGTCCAACAAACTCAATTGGGCATTTACATCACGACCTAAATTCCGCAGAGCGTAGATCTCAGTTTGTGAATTCAGTCAGATCAGAAAGCCACTACAGTCTCCAGATATAAAAGTATGAATAACCTTGAAATAGTTATATAGTAAGATTTTGGTAGATTGTATAACATGCCTTCTATTCAAAAATATACATACATATTCCATGTTGTCAGTGCACTCGAGGCGACAAGTGTCCCTAAGGCGTAGGCGAGGCCTAGGAGCAAAGGCACATCACTTTTTATTTTCAAGGCGTACTTTTATTTTAATTTTTATAAATCTTTATTATTTATTTATATATTTAAAGATGATAAAATATAAAATATTATATATCATTGTATTTTGCATTTCTTTTAATAATTTGTGATTTTAAAATTTTTTTAAATATATATTAACTTTTTTTTTTTTTTCAGATTCTTAAGCATAAAGATTATATAAAGAAGGGTAAAGGTAGCCTGGTAGTAAGGACCATGTTACTTACCTGGTCCTATATTAGTTTGCTGCCACGTGGCACCCAATCACATGATTGGGTATAACGTAATGGAGTGATTCGATGATCATAATTATTGTGAAAAGGAATTAAAATAAGCAATATAAAACCATGCGGTCAATAGAGTCAATTGCATTGAAATTAATGGTAAATCCATCTTTGGTTTTGCCGTTCATTTTTCATGCAGCTCAACACCATTGATCGTCTAATTTTATATATTTTATGATTATTAATTTTTTCACAGTAGTTATGATCATTGAGCCGCTCCTTTACGTGGCACCTGATCATGTGATTGTGTGCCACGTGTCAGCAAACCAGTGCAGGACCAGGTAAGTTACCTGATCTTTGGTACCAGGCTACCTTTATCCTATAAAGAATTAAAGCAGTCAATAAATATAAGATTCAATAAACAAATGAAGATTAAGTGATTAAAAAAAAAATACAATTTAACAAACTAGCAAGTAGCAAATAGTATAACTATCTAAGAATGAACTAACAAGTGGGGATTGTGCCTGCAGCTCAACGGAAGGTGCAAGGTGAGCCAACCTTGAGGTTGCAAGTTCAAGAACTAATTAGCTGACAATTGAGCATGGGTCAAAATCTCGGAAATTCGATATGTATTGCCCAGGGACCACGACGATACGTACTGTTTGTACCAGCTGATACATTAATCAATGTATCTCCAGTACACATTTATGCTTTTTTCAATGTATCGCCGATCCATTGAATGTATTGCCGATACATTCAATTTTTCGCCAATACATTCAATGTATCCGCGATACTTAAGAAACCCTTTTTTTAAGCTTTGAAAAACCAGACAATACATTGAATGTATCATCCAATACATTGAAAAAGGCAATGTATCGTCTGATACAAATGATACATTGGATGATACATACGCCATGCGATATTTGGTGTATGTATCGTACCGTTATCGTCTGATATCAGTACCTATCGGACGAGACGAACCAATATCGTCCGAGATTTTGACTCATGCAATTGAGTACCTTATTACTCATATATAACTTTATATAAATAAATTTATAAAACTTGCAGATAAAAGTATATATATCTAAAAAAATTTATTAACTAATCTCTCTCTCTCTCTCTCTCTCTCTCTCTCTCTATATATATATATATATATATATATATAAGGTAATGATCACCTAACTTGAGTCACGCTGTGACTTGAGCCAGGAGAGCATACATCTCTACAGTGAGCGCGGAGATCTGAACGGTCTCCTGGCTTGAGTCGTGTGTGACTTAAGTCGGTAGACCATCTCATGATTTAAGCGTATATTTTGAGTGGTTCTCCTCCCTTTCAAAAAAGCTGATTGATTAAGACTAATCAAGCTTGGGGGCAATAGGTCTGAACTTCTCAATGGAATTGGCATCACTCTCTTTTGGTATGAGTCTTGTAAAAGGGAATTTACCGATTTAAGGCGTTTTATCCTTTAAAAAAAATTCCTTATAGCCAACGAGACATATTCCCCGAATATATCCCAATAAATCTTGGACCCTTCCCATTCGGAGCTTGAAAGACTGCCACTTTAATTTCATCACAGGTAACTTCCCTGGACAGGAGCGCTGCATCCTCAGAGCTGAATCACCTTTTAAAGGGAATAGGTGGAATTGGATTAGAACTCAAAGGTGTATAAATGCCTTTGTAATAATCAATGATGAATTCTCCGATATCCTTTGGTTCAGCCATCCTGTTACCTGCATTATCAAAAAGGTCAAATAAGTTGTTAGTAGCAATCCTAGACTTTACAGAAGTGTGATAGTATCTGGTATTGCGGTTGGCCTCCAGAAAATGTTGTACCTGCTCCTTTTGGTGGTAGATGTTTTCCTCAATGTCCAGCTCAACATCGAGATTAGAAATGCCCTTCTTTTCTTCCTCAGCCAGGCAAGAGTTAAGAGTATCAGATTGAATAGCTCTTTGGACATTTTCAAGTGCAAGCCTTGAATCTGCCACCCAAGTATGAATGGAACCAAAAGAATTTCGAATGGACTAATTGCAGCCTTTGTATTGATCAACTTTTGCTGTAAGCGAAATAGCTGTGTCCTCAATTCGACAGTCCCAACCTTCTTAATAACATCTTGACAGCCAGGTTGGGAACACGACATATTAAAAAAATTAAAGGCTTCGGGCCACTTCTCCTATCCTCATGGAAATGAACAATCAGAGCCGAATGATCTGAAATGTGTAATCAACAACCACATTAGGCATTACACTCTTCCACTCCAAATTGGTCACGTTTCTATCTAAGCGACATAATATTCTTCGCAAACCTAAGGATCTATTAGACCAAGAAACAGTGTTGCCTACTGCCCTCATATCAGTAAGCCCACATATATCTAAACATTGGTTTAATTCATCCAAGATCCTGGCAGGAATTAGTCTGCCACCCATCTTTTCCTCTCTAGTCCTCACACAATTAAAGTCACCTGTGACCATCCACAGAACATTAATATTTGGTAGGGTATTAACCGAGTCACTCCATTAGATCCTCCTTTCAGATGCCAAATTAGAGGCATAGATAGCTGTAAGGTCAAAATAGAAATCATCCTGATTTCTCTTCACTCTGCAATGAAGAAGCTGCTCCTTTTCGATCACTTTTTGAACAGTGAATTTATCAGGTTCCCCAATAACCCAAATATGCCCAAACTGATGCGATTCATAGTTGTTAATGCAGTCCTATCTTCTGTTAATAGTATGCATAATCCTGGAGCATTTATGATCAAGGATCTTTCCCAGATTATGATCACGAAGTAACTTTCTAACTTCAGCTCTTTTATTGTGGTGATTTAATCCCCAGATATTCCAGCTCCCACAATTCATATAAACAATTAAAAGGTTCGATTATTGCCAGACCTTGAATCATTCCTCCTGCTGTTTTTACCAGAATTCGATGCATTAGGGTTCTGCAGTCTGGTCTTTGGTTGACTCCGACTTTTAGAACTGTTGGGTTCATCTTGAAGTTCCGACATGGCAGCTTATTCTCGTTTAAGCAATCACATTTATTCCACGTTGACTTGAGACTTGTTATTTTCAAAGTTGATTGATTGAGATCTCCCACTTGCAGTGGAATTCTGTGGAGAGATTCCCTCCTTGGCACTTGGAGGTTTCCTCGTGGAAGTCTGCCATTTTGCAGATGATGAGGATTCCTTAGTCTTGAATCATATCAATATTCTGCTTTTCCGGGGAATGTGTCAGTGGGTTCCCATCATCATTGGGACACCCATTCGTTACATTATTTTCTCCGAGATTTTCGCCTTTTGTTTCTGGATTAATAGGATTACCTTCTGTATCATCGACTTGAACATTTTCTTTCTGAATTTCTCGATACTCGGGGTCCTTGATATGAGTGTTTTGATCCTTTCCAGAATCATTGGTATTAGATTCATCATGAACCATTTGTTCCTCTTGTCTAACCTCCTGCATCTCAGAGCTTTCTCCTGTAGGATTGGTCTTCTTGGGTGGTCCATCTCTGATTTAAAATTTTGGGAGTAACTCCTTCCTTCATAGCTGGAATAGAACAATCAGAGTGCAGTCAAGATTTGCATTTTTTACTACTTTGGGTCTCCATTCATACTCGATTTTCTGCATGAAGGTGGTTCCATCCTCTACTAATGGTAATCGAATCTGGTAATTCTTTATCAACTTTAACCTCTGGACGGATGCGTGCGAAGGAGATTCTCAAACGATCTACCATCAGATTATCCAATCTTAGAGGGACACCAACATGACTGCCAATGCTGTTTAAAGTATTAACAGACCAACAAATGAGATAGTCCTGACAGTCTCACTCACACGGGTAAATAACAGAAGTTATCTTTTTCCATCTTCAATGTAGGAGTCCACTTCTTCAGGATAAGTGGTCTTCCACCAGCAGACGACAACCCAGCATCCAACACCATCTTCCAATCTTCATGGAGGGTGAAGTCAAACAGGAACAAGCCATTGCCCATAGATTTGATATCCACCCTTCCTTTGATTTTCCATATCCTATCAATGGCAGCTTTCAACCCTTGAAAGAAGATAACGTCTTCCAAGTGAATAACCAATCAAAGCATTCTTCCACTTAGATAATTCCTCACAGATATCACTCTGGTTACAGATCACTTCAGAAACAGAAGGAACAAAGGAAAGATAACAAAGGGGATCCGGGTTAGCAGAATTGGAGAACAAGGAACTCAGGTAGGCCTGCCATTTGGAGGAGGTTCAGGCAGTCTAGAAGAAGACGACGCCATCTGGAATGGACCCTCAACGCCACAAAAATTTTCACAAGACAAAGGGAAGAAAGTCAAGTATTCGGATATATGTTTCAATTGTATATCCAATGTTTCCGAAGTTTCAATTTATAGAATTAAGTGAAACATAACTTCACCTAGTCGCATCAATACTTTCACTAATTCATGTAGTGCATATAACTACCTTTTGCTAATTCAATTTACCCTCATCAAGACCATTTTAAGATCCAACAAGATATCTCATGAAGACTTATTGTCAAACGCCTAATACACATTACAAAAGTACAGACCTTATTGAGACATAATATCAAACACCTAATAAGCATCTACAGATATTTTAGCTAATCATAATCATAAACAGGTTTTATTATAGTCTAATGTGCAGTATATAAGGTAACTGTACAGCAGGCTAAGAAATTCAATATGCTGAATTCTTAACTAGTAATATGGAACTAGCTTATCATAGAATTCAAAGTATTATTACGGAAAATTCTGTCTGTATATGCAAATTAGTAAACAAAACTGTTGCAAATAATTTTATTTACTAGTTACCAATAAGATCTTAATATATGTCAATAAGAAAGCAAAGAACAAATCTTATTCTACTTCTAGTGTAAGTGACGAAGACACCGACATTGTGGACATCGGCTATGGACCATATCGCGTGTACCGGCGTCAGAACAAACGGAAAGGGAACCAGAACTGATATGGACATCCGATTCAAGCGAAGAATAGAGAAGAACTGATGCATACGTTAGTCGATTGATCCACCCTAGTATTCGATCGATTGATTAAGGACAGAGGGCTCTTAACTTTTGGCGAACTTTTCTTCTTAGTCGATCAATCGACTCCAAAATTTCGATCGATCAATTGTGAACCGTGACTTCGAATGATTTTATTATTTAAAATCTATTGATCGATTCTAGAATCGATCTATCGATTTTCCGCGAAAGTCAGGTCCGCCAAAAGACGGAGTTTTAGTGTTCTTGGGCAAACTTGTAATTTTCGTGCTTTATTGTTTTAGGGTTTTCTTTTGTGAGACCTACTATATAAGGTCCTTAAACACTTTGTAATAATTAATTATTGATTAGTGAAAAAGGCTATTGCTTTGTACTTGAGATGAGCGTTTTCAAAGAGTGATTCTTCTTCTCCCGCGAAGGGTTTGGTGTGAAGCCAAGGGTGCGAAGCCCACAATCTCCTATCTATACCTCTTTATTTATCTATTCTCTAATTTATTTACTGATCCCATAAAACCCATTCCAGCCATTACTCTTTTGAATATCCCGAAAATCCAAAACCCTAGATTTCACCTGAGCCATTAAAGCAATCCGAATTAACAAATCCTGAAAGAATCAGTGATTCTACTTTGGATCCGCGAGCGAGCGCCCTAATCTGGAAGCAACTAGAGTTCTATCTCTAGGTTCCCCCTTCTGCGAAGCTAAAGGATCTAGCGCATCGGACTAGACCCTAGCTGAACCAAACGTGATCACCCTAGCGGAACTCTACGAAAGCCTAAGGTATTGCAAGTAATTTTGAGATTATGTTTGATTAATTAGTTTAATTTCAGCAAACTAGCATTGCATCACCATTCACGTAGTTTAGGGTCGTTGTCTTGCGTCAGTAAGATTCCTAAACTACTTGGACTCCTCAATAGTAATAAATAAAGTAACTTACTATTGACTGGCTCCCTATCTTCTAGCCCCTAAAATCTTGGACTAAATAAATAATAATATAAAATATGAGAACGAGCTTATGAAAGCTATCTTTAGCATGATCACTTAAAGGTGGTCACATGGGCTACTATTCAGGACACCCTCCAGGCTCATTTGCCCTCATATTTGAGGCTCAATGGACATATAATTTTATCCTTCTTTTATCCCCCTTTAACTTTACCTCTGCTCTTTGAACCTGCCCTGTTTCTCAACCTGCAACATCCCCATAAACAACCTCCTTGCTCCACAAATTTTCTGCCCTTACATGGTGTGAAGCCTGCCCTTAAAACAGTGTGAAGCGTGCCCTTAAACAGTGTGAAGCCTGTTTAAACACTCCCCTTTCTCCACAAAATTTTCCGCCCTTAAATAGTGTGAAGCCTGCCCTTAAACAGTGTGAAGCCTATTTAAACACTCCCCTTCCTCCACAAATTTTCTGCCCTAAACAGTGTGAAGCCTACCTTTTTCTCACGGTGCATCATTTCTAAGCAAAGGATCTGACGCGAAGGCTGGTCAGCGGCGACAAATGCTGATCTGCGATGGCAAAAGCTATTCAAAGAGACCTCGGGTCTGGCTGATGGATGCATATAATGATCCTCATCATTCAATCAACAGATATTTTGTTAAAAAATTATGCCTCTTCGGAGTAACGCTTCAGCTGAAGTGAAGTCTAATGTGTTCTAAGTCTACCTTGAAATTATAATGCAATCTATATCTGCTACTTGTTTAGTTAGCTTTGTATCTTTAGAAATTAATAGTTTCTCATAATGATTTTTAATGAATGGGAAGATTTAAAAAAATGAATGAGAAGATTATAATTGTGAAAGTTCTATTGGCGACGCAATTCTGACAAAATTCGTCGGTGAAATTTACATGCATTTTAACTATTTCCTGCTTGTGAGCTTGACATTGCATATGACATAATCTCTTGATTCATTCTTGCTCATACGTAATGGTTGTACTAAGATCATGACAGATATTGCAACCAAATCGATATATATATATATATATATATATATATATATATATATATATGGGGATCGAGGAAATGCATCCGGACGTATCCCTGGAGGGCTACACCCGGGTGCCAAATCACATGCCAGGTGACATGATCAACCAAAAACAACACTCATTATGAGTTGATCAGCCTTGGGACATGTGATTTAAAAAAAAAATTGCCCTCAGTTTGATTAGGCAAACATATGTAATGCCCAACCAACTTGGTGCATTGATTTTAGGCGTCTTTGACCACATTTTCAACAGTGGTTATACATTGGATCATGCTCAAGTTTTTGGGGTGGTACCTAATAAATCTTGTCTAAGTTGCCGTGCCCGATCCTCGTGATGGGTGCCATATGGTACCTAGCTGACATGGGCGCAGCCCTCAGGGCTACGTTTGGACAGAGAGTCCCGTGCCTCTATATGTATATATGTCACTATTCTCTTAATAACATATTTGTCTGTCTGGTTCATATTCTTAAGTTGGCCAATGTTTTTTATATATATCATTAATTCTCTTAATAATATATTTACCTGTTTGGTTCATATTCTTTAGTTTGCCAATTTTTTTTATTCTCCACATTTAATTTCAAAAGTAGAAGTAAGCTGAACAGTGCAAATTTGTTTGGCTCAATTCTGCTCAGTGATGCTGGTGATGTCACCAACGACAATGATGCTCATACTTCTAGCCAACAGATTTGTTCTCCTCATGGAAAAATTGTACAAGCTGAGAACTCTTTGCAATCGCATCAGGTGGCAGTCCTCAAAGAGAAACATACTATCAGTGGTATGCAGCATTGAAAAGTTTATGTTCAGGAATTTGGTCTTGGTTTCTTTGTTATGACATTTTAAATTACCATTTTCCTATATATATATATATAGGGAGCCGGTTAGGTCCTCCAATGGAGGACGGTCAATCCTCCAATATACACATGGAGCTCCACGTGGCACCCAAAACACTGTTTGGGTGCCACGTGGAGCACAGGTGGACGGTATTGATCAATATTTTAAAAAAAATTCGAATTTTTTTTTTTAAACCCACAAGTCAAAGTTTGACGGGTTTCATTGGTCCACATTTCACGGTTCAAAAAACACACGGTGGGGATGAGTTTTCAATTATTTTTTTTCAAAGATGATCTAAGCAATGCACCCGAGCTCCACGTGGCATCGAAACAATATTTTGGGTGCCACGTGGAAGCTTGGAGGACAGTGACCGTCCTCCCATGGAGGACGGACACCTTTTGTGTATGTGTGTCTGTGTCTGTGTATGTGGAAGCCGGTACCCTGTGACGTGGCTATTTGAGCGCATGTGGCATCCAATCCATGGATCGGGTGCCACGGCAACTTGCCCAAGGCTGATCAGGTACCGTTTAAAAATACAAAATAAAAGGATTCTTTTCCATCGTTGATTACTGGATCAAAGTTGGAATTTTTTTTTGAAGACTACATAATAGCCTTCCCTTGTTGTGCATACTAAAAAATCAAAGGTTTTTCAGTCTAGGTCAACTCGATATCTACTTGATCCAAATGAAGCTGAGCCCTTGTAGTTACCGGGATTTGAGTCCGAAAGTTCTTGTTTATTCCAGTGTATACACCATAAAAGTGTATGCACGAGTCAATTTCTCTGTGCTTCATTGTCTTTATATATAATTTATTTTAGTGCATGATTTGGATGAATTAACACTTACAGATGGCTCATGATTTAGTAACTGATCTAATTTTTTTGTTCATCCAGTTTTTGCATGCTAATAACATCCATATTCTCGGATTTTGACATTCTAAAGCTCCCCCAAATTTTGTAATATGCTTACAGATTCAAGATTGCCAGGCGGGGATGATCCAGGTAACTCTAGAAGCAGATTTTCTACGAATGGTTCGACAATTCCACCATCCAGGTAAGTTAACCTTTAAAGAGTGGCTGCATTATCAATACACTTCAATTCTGCACCATTTGATATTAAAAAAAAAATCTCATCATCAGTATATGTCTTATTCAGCTCTTCGGCCGAGACAAATGCGGACCCAGCTCTAAGACCTTCTGATAATGGGCACCAGAATCAGATCAGTTTGAGTGATGGTGTGGAAAGTGGTGAACTGTTAACCGACGCTGCTATTGAGGTCCCTCCTATTGGCGAAATTGAAAGCATTCAAGGTGGGTCCCAAAAGGGTATAAACAAAAAGTTGAGGCCGCTGCCGACCCGACCTCGATTGAATCAAAACCGTGGATTGGTGGAGAAGCCGAATGCCAGGGGCGAGAAGCGGGGAACAGAAGTGGCGAGAAATAGGAGAGGCAGAGGAAGGGGGAAATGAATGAATGATCTTTTACTGCTGTGTTTGTACTAATTATTGTACACTAGTCTGAAAGAAATGGAGGCTTCAACAGGGCGTTTTGTTGGCCATAATTGGCAAAAAAATGTTGTGTAGCTTAGCTCACGGAAAAGTTATTGTTGCTAGATAGCCTAGATTCATGTTAAAAAGTTGTCACTATTTTGTTTCATCAATTATTATCACCAGCTTATGGTCTCATTGTTAGATTATTTGTTTTTGGAATTCTCTTTGTATGGTAATGTTTCTGTTATAAGCCACTTTTGGCTTTCTTTTGTGTAGGACTACTGTTATCTTTCGTTATAATTTTGTTAGAGGCATGGTTTTAAATATTGGCCATATGCCATACAAATCAGCTGATATGTATCAGGTAGGCCCCATCTTAGACAAAATACTAAAAATACCCTCTTTATAATTTTTTATATTTTTTATTATTTGAACAAAAAAGGAGCTTAAATATCGGCTGGTTTGGCTGATACGTATTGGCCTGGGACCAAGCCAATATCCCGATATATAATGGACTTTAAATCCCTCATAAGAGCAAAGCTTATGGAGAGTTAAATAACTAAAATAGCGTAGATGGACTTGGCTCTTTCTGAACCGAAGTTCAGAAACCAACTAAACAGCTTAGCAATGTGGAGACAAACGCTTCATCATTAACAGATAACAGATAGGGACTTCCTGCATACGTTTAAATAGATTTTATGCCATGACCGTGCACTTTGTAGTCAGGCGGCGAACCGATTTGATCAATCCAACAGTAGATCGCATACCTCAACTGAAAATATCTAGTCTATTGGAGGATCCGAACCATTGATTAGTGCCTTTAATTTTGACCATAAAAAAGATGAACTATCATTAATATTATCTAAAAATGAATGTAATTTTTGGTCCTACTTTAAATTGTAAAGAGCGTATCAACTTTGCTTATATAACTTAAAAATTTTATGAAAATATTCACTTCTTCCTGTTGTTATTTTAAAGATATTAAATTTTTTTTTATTAAAATCTTCACTCCTTGCATGTCACAAAGTCCCATAGACATTTAGACTGTTTTAATGCCCATGATGAGTGGACTATCCAGACCATGGCTCAAAATTGTGGCCAATAATTCAGATTTTCGGTTTCAGTCCATGCCAAAATGAAAACATGCCCTAAAATTTCTGTCAAAGTATGTATTGGAAGTGTAATTTTTGGCTGAAATTTTGGCCTAAATTCAAAATTTTGGTCAAATTTTAGGTTTTGATCGTCCCCGAAATCAAAAAAGAAACTGATATTTTGATCATTGATCCGGACAAACTCTTATAAGAATTCTTTCAGAAAACAATAAGGGTATTCCCGTCTTTAAATAAATTATTAAAATTGGTAGTTTTTTTTTTTTTTTTTTAATTTCCTGAGAATTTTTTGGTGAGTTTTTAGGCAAAGCTGAAGGACTGTTTCGTCTTTAAAAATTTATATTTTTTAAAGTTCTAGTTGGTGTGTCCAGCGACAAGTGACTTTTGCACAGTTTTCAAAAATATTAAGGGCGTTTTCGTCTTTTTTTTTACCAAAATTTGAATTAACTTATCTCAGAAAAGTGTCCAGTGACAGTTAAATTTGTGAGAATTTAAAAAAGAGTAAGGGCATTTTAGTCTTTTGAAACTTTGAGTAAAATTTATTCGGAGGAAGAATCAATGGGCCTTTTTTTCACGCGTAGGCTTGGCTGGTTCATTATTTGTAAATTTAATCGGTGGGTGGATTTAAAGGAGGTACTCAAAATTTACTGCCTCTTACCCCTTCTTTTCGTGCGCGGGGTTTACAACTCTTCAGACTCCAAAAAAATCCCATCGTCTCCTGCGAACCAATTTCCATAACCTAAATTAGGGTTTTGGGTTTTTCTCCTGCAATGGATGCTCTATCTTCAGCAGCAATGGCTCAGCAGACATGGGAACTCGAAAACAACATAGTAAATATGGAAACCCCTTCTTCTGTGTCCGATTCCGACGCCATTTACCACTACAATGAAGCCGCACATTTGAAGTCCCAGCTGGATAAGCCGTGGAGCCAAGACCCTCACTACTTCAAGAGGGTTAGGGTTTCGGCTCTCGCTCTGCTCAAGATGGTTGTCCACGCGCGATCGGGCGGCACGATAGAAGTCATGGGGTTGATGCAGGGGAAAACAGATGGTGATTCGATCATTGTGATGGACGCTTTTGCGTTGCCCGTCGAGGGCACTGAAACTAGGGTTAATGCACAGGCTGATGCGTATGAATACATGGTTGATTACTCGCAGACCACCAAACAGGTAATTGAATCGTAGCCCTAGCCCTAATTTTAATTGTAGATAGTGAGTATCTTCATCTTCCCAACGGATGGCCCAGGTCCATTGGATGAATTTTGTACCGATTGTATGTTCCTACTTCCTACCCAACTGATTTAACATGTACTCAGCCTGATTTAACAAACAGTTTTCGATGGTTGATAATGTTACGAGTAAAGTCTGCAAATCTGAATTGAAATGAATGCGTAGTTCTTTATGTATCTTATTATTTATTTGTTATTTGATCGAGTTATAGCCATTTTATAATATTAAAAAAAGAAGATACCACCGTCAAAGAAAACACGAAAACAAAACAAAACATAAAACAAGGAAAATGCAACTTACAAGCTGGCCAACCCCCACAGAGAGACATAAAAATGTCATCAAGGCGGTCAAATCTGCTCGTAACCCAATCACACAAGATGGAGAAGCCAAACATCACCAGTACATAATAGCATCCAAGTCCGACCCCATTGTTTGGAATTATACTTCAAAATCTCTTTATTACAGTCCTTTCAGACTTTATGGGGAATGGCTTCTAGATGATTTCCACATTTGTTTCAAATAAGTCCTTAGGCCATCCATCCATGATTATGGGGCAAGATCCTTGTTCTTAAAGTCGCCCTAGGCGGCCGCCAGGGCGGTTCGCCCCTAGGCGCCTCGATTTAGGCTGGGGCGCCCCCTCGGGCGGACCGGATTTGGGGCACCCGCCCAAGCCACCCGGGGGGCCGCCCCACTCCCAATCCCCATTTTTATAAAAAAAAAAAATTATTATTTTTTCCCCTGGAAACCATTCCTTGGTAGATTTTAGAAGGCCTTTCCACTCGAAAAGTTGGCCCTTGCACCGACTTTAAAGAGAGACTTGGTATTTTAGGGACATGTGACATGTGAAGACCATTAATGACGTCAAATAAAATGACAGAGGTCGTGTTTCACCCCGATATTTCACACAATAGATCTTGAGATCATAGTACATCTATTAGACCATCAATTTTTTATTTTATGCATCACAAATACCCAGGAAATGGCCCTAAAATTACGTAATCACGTTTAAGCGTCATGTGTATCATATGATTGAAGGGCCATTTTTTGGGGATCTTTGACGCATGGAATCAAGCATTGATCGTATGATTGGTGCGCCATGATCTCAAGATCTAGTGTGTGGGGTATTCGGCTGAAACAAGATCACCATCATCTGATTCAAAGCAATTAATGGTTTTCAAGGTGTCTCTAACATGGGCGCAAACAGAGTTACCCATCTCAGAAATGGAGGGAGAGCATGTCGATAGTGGCATGGTGTAGTTGTCACTTTTCTCATCATTGCAGAGAGATGTATCTGATGGCGACAAACATGTACCTACCCTCTCATCAGAAGGGGAACGCATCGGATATCGATGAAGCGAAGAGGGATATAAACCCCTCCCCATCCTTTTAGAATCTATTTCCACAACCATAACCTTCTCTGTGTTCCTCCCTACCCGTGCTTCTCCGACCATTCGATCCTTTCTATGAAGGTGACTCATCGAGCCTGGATCCACGTTAAAACCTATGCCCCTCTGTGTAGGCCCTCCATTCTTAATGGCAATTTCAATTGGGCTCGGAAAGGTGTCCTGGTTGAACTCGGGCCATTGTTGGGCCTGGTGCCAATTTCCCAGTTTAAACCAAATAGGTCCCCCCCCCCCCACACACACACACACAATTTCACAGTCTAATAGTCATGGGAATATTATTATTGCCCCTCTCGTTCCATTCTAACCGATCTGTCTCCAGTAATGCTTAAAACATGTGTCACCTGTTCTGTCACTTGACTGTAAGAGTGGGCCCCATCCAAATCGTTTACTTCCCTAGTAAAACCAATAGTAAACACCTCTACATCGTTGCCCAGTTTTATCTCCCAAATGACCAATCTCCTTGCCACTTGTACTGCAAGCCATGGTTCAAAATTCCGAAATGTTTCTGTTTCGGTCCCCACCGAAACCGAAACCCATATTTTCGGTAATTTTCGATCCCCTGTGAAGTTTTCGGCCGAAATTTCGGTCCAAAATATCGGTTTCGGCCCAGCCTAAAGCCGTAACGAAATCTGAATTTTTTATCCTTGCCGCAAGCTCCTTGTGTCATCTCGTCAGCCATGGGATCCTCATGCCAAACAACCTTCACCGTGTTAAATTTAGGGTCCCTAGATACTCCTCCATCCTAGTTAGCAACTAATTTGAAACTCAAGATTCTGGTGGGGATCGTACATTCTTGTTGCGAATTACTCTCCATCGTCTGATCGGGGACTTGTTCCGACGATCTTAGATTTATTTCTCCTGTGGCTTCTTCGGAATTACCAACTCTGTCATCAACTCTAACAGCTGGAATGTGGATCTCTACCTCTGCAGCCCTCACGAGCTCCTCCTTCTCTCCCTCTGGCTCTCTCACTCCCTCAAATCTAGCTTTATCAATCTCCGTTTGTTGAGTTGGAAATTGGCTAATCCCATCCTCCACGTTGTGCCCTGAGTGACGATAACATTATAACTATTTCCACTTGAACGATTTCAAGGCTTTCTTCTGCCAGCATATGGCCCGAGTTGTTTATGTTGCCAAACTAGATCCCATTTCTTTTTTCGGCATTACAGCCGCAACATGCCTTACCTCTATCGCTCGTTCGATCTCGATGAGGTACTGGAATCGAGTGTTGTTAACTCCTATATCTCCACACCTTTGCACATTACTGTGCTCCTCCACCCCAATTCGAATATGCACGAACCTCGTCTCTTCGAGGCTAGAAGTTCTTCAAGTCACTCTCAGGAAGATGCCACAATTTCTACCAATCCCCTTGTTTGAAACCTGGCAATCACCATCCCAGATACTGTCGTGTGTACTTACCACTCTCTGATCAGATCAGATGAACTCTCCTTTGTTGGCTGTCTCTGACGATGCTTCCTCCGAACAAAAACAAAGGCGCTCCTCTTTGTCATTTAAAATCGATGCTTTGGGGCTCAGCTCTTGTCCCCACTTCTTTGTAATCCAACTTTGTAAGTACTAAAATTTCGAGATGAAAGAGCTGAAAGAATAAACTAGCAATTTTTTTTAAGAGAAAATTTGTTTGAAGTAAAAATGTTATCATACATCCAGTGATGATTCCCAATTTCCCACGCAAATCTCATGAGTCCCTACTTGGCCCTGCGGGTGGATCCCCATTGCCTCCCCAAGCACCATGGGAACCACATACTCTTGCACTGGGGGTCCAAAGGAAGACACAACTTCCAAGCTGGGACCCACAACAGGGGCCACTGGCCCACTTTCCACAAACTGAGAATGGTAAACATTTTTGTAATATTTTTCCGCGATTCTCCATCCCTCGCTTACATCCCTTGCTTTCTGTTTGGAGAGTACCGGTTGCCTCCTTCGGTTAGCCCTACCAGTCCAATCTCTAGCCTTTTTACGATCTTTCCTCTCTCCCTTGGCACAAGACACTTGTATCTGTAGCAGATCACCTGCTTGCCGAAATTAATGTTCCTACATCTATCACAGATCCAATCACCTGCTCTCACAACCATTGGACATCGATAGCCTTTACCTTTCACATTGTTCATCTCACTGTTCAAACACATTTCACCGTTCATATGCTTATCAAACGGATTGGTTGGTCTGATGGTTATGATCATCCTACCTGTGCCATTTTTATGGTATGGACCATCCAATGGGGATGGCGTGCAACACCAATTTTTTGAGTGGGGATGGGGTGCAGCATCAATCTTTGTGGTTATAACTTATAACTGCCCCATCATAGTTCCTCATCAACAAATGTTCAAGTATAGTTTGGAGGTCACTATAACGATTGAGGAAGCTACTACTATTAGGAGATCATACCTAATTATCGATGAAGCTTTGGATGTATGTCTAGGTCTGTGTGTATTTCAAACATTTAACATATGCTAATATTTAGTAAAAGACGTTGGTTAGAGAGATTCTTTTTGTTCATACTTTATGTTACCGTTTTGTTGATTACTTTCTCGTATAACATTATTAATGGTAAAAGAAATCTTATTTGTCTCTTTCTTTTATAGGCTGGGCGATTGGAGGATGTGGTTGGATGGTACCACTCGCACCCTGGTTATGGATGTTGGCTTTCGGGCATAGATGTGTCAACCCAGATGCTTAACCAGCAATACCAGGATCCATTTTTGGCAGTTGTTATAGATCCAACAAGGACTGTTTCTGCAGGGAAGGTTGAGATCGGCGCTTTCCGAACTTACCCAACGGGATATAAGCCTCCAGATGAGCCTGTATCGGAATATCAAACTATCCCTCTGAACAAGATTGAAGATTTTGGTGTTCACTGCAAACAGGTATGTTTGTATGGATGTATATAACTATGCATTTTGCTTCAGGCATAGTCACAAAGTTGGGAGTTGGCAATAAATCGGCAAGGGCTAAGTCGGGAAAAATCGGGGAAAATAAAAAAATTCAAAAACAATATAAAAAGTATATCATAATATGTTTCAAATTAAAAATAATGATTTTAATTAACCAAATAGTACAAAATAGGCAAAACCTAAAGGTTTTTTATGAACAAACTGAACAAAACCTAAAGGTTTTTTTAAGTATAAGCTAAAAAAAGAAGAAAAAAAAGGAACCACATCACAAACATCGCCAATTAATCGGTTCAGTCGCGACTTGGCCTATTAATTGGCGATAAAGGATGACTGTACGTCGCCGACTTTTCTCAATTTTTTGAAGATTTTTGTGACTATGATTTATTTTTTTAGCTTAGGAAGTTCTTCTTGTACTTAAAATATGCATGTTTGTTTATCTGCATCTGGGGAAATCTGTTTTATGATTAGAACCCATCAATGAATACAATGAACTTGAACAACTATAGTTACTTTGAAGATGACTACCTCCTATAGCACACTTACAAACTATTATTAACTAAGAGAATAATAGCAATGAAAGTTCAGATTTCTTACTTAAACTGCTACAATTTCGTTTAATAGGATGCATTCTTGAAAAGCAAACCCAAGTGCTAGGGTGGTAATTTTTAACAACTATTTTGTAGCTCGAAAGAAATTTTCATCATATAGTACTCAACATGTACAGTATAACCTTTATTTAAATTACACATCCCTAATTTGAAGGGTTGTTACTTATAATTCTGGTGACGTTGTCAGTTCTAGTTTTGTGGGTTTTTTTAATTAATAATTGTGGTGTTTAGTGCTAATTTATATTTTCAATATAATATGTTTCGTTTTGTTACAGTATTATGCTTTGGATATAACATATTTTAAGTCTTCTCTTGACTGCCACCTATTGGATCTACTCTGGAATAAGTATTGGGTGAACACACTTTCTTCTTCTCCATTATTGGGCAATAGAGACTATGTTGCAGGACAAATTTCTGATCTAGGTGAGCTACATTTTGACTGTGGGTTGGTCAGTACGCTAGTAAAGTAGTTTTACTTTTGTTCTGGATTATGTTTGTTGTCCTTCAAGCATCATATCTTGTATGCAACTCCAAAATTTTTTATGGGTACAGCTATTGAAGATCATTGTAGAAATAGTTAATGCACTTATTTTCTTTTTAGTCTATGAGTGATAATGACTTCAAGTGGTATCCATCTGATTCAGTTCATTATAGTGCTCAGTATGATCATAAATTGTGAGGTAGGTATGCTATTTTTTTATTAGATTTTATATGGTACAAGATAAACCATTGGTTTCTTTTAATAATTCTTTTAAAGTTTTCCTAGTTTCTGGCGTGTCTTGGAAGGCATTTCTTTTGATACTTCGGTATTAGACAATTGTCACCTGTCCTTTATCTGTGCAGCGGAAAAGTTGGAGCAAGCAGAGAATCAACTAGCTCATTCACGTTTGGGATCTTTTCTTATGCCCTCACAACGAAAGAAGGAGGTCAGTGTCAATGCGTTTAATTTTTAATTGCATTCTCAACAATCTATACTTGAAAGGTTCAAGCCCCAGCCAGAGGATCCTAAGGATATGCTCATTGTTAAGTGTTTAGCTTGAGTCTAGCCTTTTTATTTTCTATAAGTGTAGTGTTAGATACTAAGATTTTTTTGATTGGTGCAATGCTAAAATTCCATTAAAAACGAATTACAACAGATCAAAGTTGTCGAGCGACATGCTCGATAGAATAACAAAAAAGTGCAATAAAAGACAATAAAATGCAAATGACAAGGGCAAATTTTGGGCCGGGAGCATGTTGATCGCCCTTCAAAGAGAAAGGGCACTGGTCACAAGGCTCCCAACCCAATCCGCTGGCAATGCCTCTATGGCGGATGAATTTGCTTCCACTCGCGAAGAATTTCCTCCACGGACAATGCAGAACATATGGACGAAGCAAGACACCAACAGGAGAGATCCTCTAGTGTTGAAGGCTATTGCTGCCTTACATGTCCCATATTTCTGTTTGAAGATTCTATTATTCTGTCCAGATTTTCCAGAAAATCACTATGAGGATTGATCTCCAGAGGAGGGCGCTATTATCACAGAAAGGAAAGTTTTACCATTCTGGCGAAACTGTGGCTCCAGATTCTCCTTAGCATATGTTCGCTCCAAACTCAGCCAGGAACGAAACCTAGATTTGTCTAGCAAGTTGGGATGACAAGAATAGTTGCTCCACGTCTCATCAACTTCTCCACAAAACACACAACTTTGGAACCGACACTCCCCTTTTGCATACTGGACACATGTTAGGATACAACCCCAAGCCACTTCCCGAGCAAAGAATTTAGCTTTCAAGGCGGCAAACGATTTCCATAAGGATGACCATGGGAGATCAATGACCGCTCTCCTAGTAAAAAGGTTATAAGAGGATTTAACTGAAAGCTACCTTTTTTTCTCCAATCTCCACACTCTTCTGTCTTGCTATTTCTATCGGTCCTCACCTTACTTAACTCCTCTATGAATGCCATAAACTTACGTATTTCCTCTTTTAAGTTGTGGCGGAGTTGGATATTCCACAAGGACTCTCTCTGATCTCTCTCCCAAACTTACGCCACCTTTGCCTCTTTTCTTACAGCTAGGTTGTAGATCATAGGAAATCGTCTCTAAACGGTTCTTCCCCACACCATCAGTCCTTCTCAAAGCTAACTATAACCCCTATGGCCATCTTTATAGATGTCCCTTCCTTGAATTTAGCTCTCTCACTGTTCACCCCACCCCTTATAACCATATCAAGCCCACTCGACCTCTAGGGCCGTAATCTCTCAGCCCCTCTTTTCTCTTTCATACTTTTCTATGATTCCCCCTACCCACCACTGACTCCTCTTTACAAATTCTCCCAAGCCATTTCCCCAACAAGGCCTTTGTTCAGATTCTCGGTGGAGTGGATTCCCAGTCCACCTATCTTTGCAGGTAACCTAGCTACATCCCAGTTGATGACGTGAATTTTTTCTTTGGACTTACCACCACTCCACAAGAAATTATGTTGGATTTTCTCGAGCCTTTTCACCATCGTTTTCGAGCACTCAAAAACCGACATAAAGTGAATCAGAAGATTCGAGAGGGTGAACTTTATCAATGTTAGTTGATCCCCATTCGATAACAAGGCCCCTTTCCTCCCCGTTAGTCTCATATCGAAGCGCTCAATAATCGGATCCCATAGTGCCACCGAGCTTGTGCTCAAGCATAAAGGAACACCCAAATAAGTAGTTGGTAGTTTTCCCCACCCACATCCATGGCTCTAGCTACTAACCTCAACACATCCTCATCCCCGCCTTAACCCCATAAATTGTGGTTTTGTCAATGTTCATTCAATGGTCCGAAATTGCCTCATATCATCTAACAATTGCCTTAACATTCTTGATTTGCATTTCATCTTCTCCACAAAAACTAATCGTATCATCCGCATATTATAAGTGTGTCACGCACCCACATTGGCCCACCTCAAAACCCCTAAATAATCATTTCTTTACTGCCGTGCTTAACCTTTTTCATAGCTCTTCTCCCACCATATCAAAGAGAAACCGGAATAGAGGCTCCCCTTGCCTCACCCCTGTAGAACTTCTGAAGAATTCTTTCAGAGCTCCATTGATAATGATGGAGAACCTCGTCATTGATACAGTTCTTGTTCCACACTCTGCATCGGTTCCTGAAGCCCATCCTTCCCAATATATAGTTCAGGAGTTCCCAGTAGACCTGATCATATGCCTTTTCCATGTCAAGTTTACATACAATCCTGGGCACGCCCAACTTGTGTCGAGTATCTATGCGTTCGTGTGCCACCACCACTCTATCCAAGATTTGTCTATTGTCAACAAAAGCGCTTTGGTTAGGAGAGATCAGTTTTCCCATAAGGGGTGTTAGTTTGTTAGCTAACACCTTTGTGAGGATCTATATACACTTTGTAGCAGGCTAAATGATCTATATACACTTTGATCCTTTCTGCTCTAGACCGCTTTGGGATAATAGTTAATATGTATTGTGTATGCCTTTCCCTATTTTTCCTTTCTTGAATAATTTGTCAAAACTTTCCATAACTTTATAAAGTCCTAGAAATGCTTATAGAACTACATTGTGAAACCGTCAGGGCCAGGAGCCCAATACCCCCTAGATTCGAATATTGCCTTTTGAACCTCATCAATATGGATATCCCTCTTAATATCCGCCTTTTGAACCTCTTAATATGCGCACTTTCCTCCATACTTCATCTCGGTATAGTACTGTGTTAAATTTGATCAACTCTCTCAATTTCCTCTTGCTCGTCCTTCAAAGTCTCTCCAGCTTGTAATTGCCAGATTCTATTTACCTTTTCCGAGCGTTCGCCATAGCATGAAAAACTTAGTGTTACCATTCCGTTCTTTTAGCCGTCTTACCTTCGCTTCAACTTCCATTGGATCACTTCTTCCTTCATTTTTCGACTACATTCCTCTCATAGGGATTTTCTCTTCTATATTTCATTTATTGATAATACTCCATCCTTCTCTCTTTTATCAATCTCCACCAACTCTTCAAGGATTTCCACCAATCGCGTTTGCACATTGTCAAATACCTCATGATTCCATTTTTGATATCTTGTTGGGCGATCTCAGCTTAGATATATAACTCCTTTGGGTGTTTCCTTCTACCTTCCAAGACAGCCTTTGAGATCTCACCAGGTTACTAAAATCCTCATGTAATAACCACGTATTCCCAAGCCTAAAGGATGTAGGGACCCACCGCCTACCACCTGTGCACAACAAAATTAGGGAGTGGTCCGATAAGGGCGTAGGCAACGCCAAAAGCTCAAGGTTATTATAGAGACGCTCCCATTCACCACAACACACAAATCTATCACCAGGTTTTCCTGCCCGTTACGCCATGTGAATTTCGACCCCATGATCGGAATGTCAATCAATTTACAATCCATGACGGATTGTTGAAAATTTCTCATACTTGAGTTCATTCAACATCCCCCTTCCTTTTCCTCACGAACCCTGATGGTATTGTGGTCCTCCCCCAACGGACCATGGTAGATCTCATTCCTCCTTTTATCTTTTCCAGTTCGTCTGTATACATGTCTCTCCATCTCTTCTCGGTGGCCCATACACATTTGTGAACACTCACATCTTCTCATTTTGCTTATCTTTAATTTAGCGCTTAGTGATTAGCGTCCACATCTCGAATCCAGGATTTCTAGTAAACTATCATCCCATATAATCAAGGGATGGTGGGTCCTGATCGACATTTAAACACCAGAATGGTGTTTAAGTGATCTTATACCATTAAAGTTAAGACTTTCAATCTCACACCCTTGAAGTGTGATTATCTTTATGCCATGTGGTAAACATTTCTGATCAATCTTAATTGTCCAAGTGGGAATCTTTGATTGGAACATGTCTCAGCCCAAAGAAACATGCCTATAAGTGGATGTGAACCATCTGATTGATTACTTTAATATCAGCCATTAAAGATGAAAACAGCCGTTGATATTAAAGCCTGCAGATATGATGGTTTAAATTTCCCTCAAACACCATTTTTGGGCCTGTTGCATGTCAATATATGATCTCTCACTTTGACGGAACAGATCACTCACATCTTAAACCAGTAATGGTGTAAGATCATTTAAACACCATTCTGGTGCTTAAATGGCGGTCAGGAGAGTCGGGTCCTATAGTCAATAATCCCCCCGCCGATCCTAATTCATCTACCCACTTCCATTCCCATTGATTTCCTTCCACTAAAAACTTTACTTTCCAACTCATGCATTTGTCCCATTTTGTTTCTTGGAATGTGAGGACATCTGCCCCTATACCTTGTAGGAATATTTTAACTTTTCAACTTTTCTTTTCCTTCCGAAACCTCCCTAACGTTCCACGATATTATGTGCATTTACATCGGCTCCCTCTCTTTACCCTTTACCTGCACTAGCATTCCATTATCTTCTTACCCTTTCTCCCTCTGCCCCCGAGACTTACTCCTGATCACATATTCTCTCTTTTCCTTCCTACCTTTCCGGTACTCCCTTTTAATTTCCTACGAAAAACATATTTTCGGTTAGAAAGAGACAAAACCAGCCCTGAGCCCCACATTCATAAGAGCCCTAGCGAGTTTAATCTCAAGCGGGTCCTCCTCTTCATGCTTGTCCCATTCTTTAAGCCAGGCCAACATCCCTACATCTAGTTCCTCCTGTCTCTACTCAGGCTCATATTGTCCCCCATTTTGGTTGGATCCCACATTGTCACTCGCCCCTTCCCCAATTTCCTAAACTCACATTTCACAATTATGACTCAGACTTCTCTCCTCCCCTCCAATCTCATCCAGTGTCTCATTACTTTGTGCATTCATTCTCAAAGTCTCACTATGCTGACAGCTGGTGATGCATATACTCATATTTGGAATCAACATCCTAGGAACATTCCCTGTCACAATTAAAACATATGGAAATAAAGCGCTCCCTTCAATCTTAGTGAAGGTGCCATTCTGAAGGATATCATAGGCAAAACGAAGGAATTCGAGGTTCATGAATGTACATGGGCTCCACTCATTACTGTACCATGTAACGACGGACTGATCTCGATCGGAAATCTGGTCGGTATGTGTAGGTGACAGTAGGCTATGACCCGTTAGATACCCCAGTGATCCGCTCTAGTTCAGATCTCTCACTGGTTCAATTCTTATAAACTGGCCCAAACTGTGAAGGTGCTCATGCTCGCTTAAATGTCGTGCAGTTTCCATTCGCCACAGGACGAGATTAGCAAACTGTCTCCCCTCCACCATGTGCCGATTCCTTGGACTCCCCCTTTCGGATTGTTGCGCCCTCGATTGTTGTTGCTCCTCGTTCACAGCCATGATATTCCTTACTTGACACCCACGAGCTGATGGTATTTTGGATTTCCTCAATCTTGTGCTGATTTCCTTTTCCATCCCTTATGTTTCTATGATTAATTCCTGATCAATTGAGCAGCCAATTGGCACCAGATTTACCCCTAAATCTGGACAATGACCCCCACTTTCCCTGTCCCTCCATCCTGTTTAGCTGAGAGTTCCTTTTGTACACCTAAATCAGAGCTTGTCGGCCATGAGTTTCCTGATTTCTTACTCCGTCAGAGTATGGCATGCCATTGAACCTACCTTAGAAGTATCAACTATGGGCATAGAACACATTAAAATAGTGATAATTTTGCAGGAAATTACGGGTTGTAGGTTCGGGCATGGTTTATAAACTAGACCGAGTCAACTCGACCTGATTTGATTTATGGTGAACTCACCCGAAGATTCGAAATTTTGAGCTTGGTTGAACTTCAGGTGATTCGGCCGAGTTTACTCAGGTTTAAAGCATGGGACTTGCGGGTAATTGTTTATTGTTTAAAGGGCAAACTTGCCCATTTAAAAAGGTATAATATGTAAAAGCCCAATAAAACCCAACTTACCTCATTCGACTCTTACCATTGTTGTCATATGCGATCCTGGAGGGCTTTGTCGCATATGCCATCATGGCATATGCGACAGGATATGTATGCGATCGCATACATCTCCATCGGTCATATTTATAACCGTTGGAGCTTTTTTTATTATTTTTTTCACTTTTCAAAGCTCCCCAAAGTGTATAAATGGGGGGTTCCTCTTCCTAATCCATACCACATCCATCCAAGGTATGATTTGTGTCTTTTTGGTCTCTTTTTGAGTTTTTAGTGCTTTCTTTCTCAAAGCTTTATTGATAATTTATTTTGCTCTATTTTGTAGTTAACGAAGCAAAGAGCTTCAATCTTCATTAGGAAGTAGGAACAAATTTTAAGATACTTTTATTTAAATAATATTTTTCTTCTTTACTCTTTTCCTTTTTTGTATGTTCCCATATTCATTTTTGTACTAGTTTGTTTAACATCAATGAAATTTATATTTTTCCTTCCAATTTATGGGTTATATACTTATATTATATACTTTTATTACGCATTCTAGACACTACAAAATTAATAGAGCACAAAATTAACACAAAACATATTACTGATCAATATGAGGAACTTTGGGGATTTTTGGAGATTTTTTTTGGATTTTTTTGACAATTTTTTTTTTATGCCATGGATAATCGCATATGCGATAGCCCTATGCCATCGCATAGGGTCGCATATACGATTTGACTACACTACTCTTACCAAACCTTAGAGTCAGAAACCCTCTTCGCTCCGCTCTCTTTGCTGCGCCAAGAGTAGGAATTGGGTTTTTTCTAATTTTGTGAAAATTTTATATATTCCAACTCATGCTGAGTCGAATTTTTTCTGAGTCTTTGAGTATACTCGACCTGGTTGATTTTTGAGTCGAGTTGTGTTTTCTAGTTTTTAAACCATGGGTTCGGGTGGTAGTGAAGGGTCAGGGTTGGTCTGCAGGGTGAATATAGGAGAAGAAAGAGTAGGAATTGGGCAACGGGTTTTGGGCCAGTCCAACTATGCTCGTTTCAGCAGAGATTATGGGTGGTCCACTCTGAGTCCACTCTTCCCTCATGGGCCACCCTGGGCCCAACGCCATCAGTTTCATGTCCCACACTAGGGATCCCCTGTCCCGCCCCACATATATCATTTTTGGCCGGAGTAAATCTTGTCTCCGCCCTACCTTCGTCCCTCATTGCCACCTCCTCTACTCCTCTCCCACCTCCACATGCCCCTTCTATCTCCGCACTCTTTAATTTCTTTAGAGCATTTGTTTTAATATTTAAGCCCCGGATATCTGGACTTATTGTAATTTCAAATCCTAAAATTGTGTCCGTAGTCGTGCCCTTTCCTCCACGTGTCCTCCCTTTAACACCATACCTCCCTAAACCATTGGCGTCACTTCCGTCAACTTCTTTCGATTTGGAAAACTTTCCAGCAGTGCCATCCAGCTGTGTGATGATTTTTTCCTGGACACACATCATGATTCTAGGGCTTTTACACTGGGCCATTTAGTCTATGATCTCCACCGCTTTCCCTCCTCCCCAAGAACTGGGATTGTCTGCACTTCCTGCGGTTACAGATCCATCCTCCTTTTTTGAGGTGGTTCTAGCATTTCCAATCCTCTTATTCTGTCATTTCTTCCTTTTTTTTAAAAAAAAATCTTTCTTGGCTTCCTCGTCTCTGATGGCACCCTTCCAGTGATAGGTTGTCACCTCTCCGTTTGGTAGTAGTCCCTTCAAGGCTTCAACACTACTCCCCACTTTTTCCAGTTTGCAACCACATCCGAGAAGGCTCTTCCACTTTTCCTCTCTCCTCCATTCCCATTCAATCTCCACCAGCAGATCAAAGTGCTGATAACCTATTTTCATGGCTAACATTCTCGGGATGCTGTTCCACGATTTCACAGCGACCTGGATTCTTGCATATCGTATTTCTTCCTTATTCAGTCTTTTTTGTCAACCTCCAATATGCCACCACAATGTCCACATGCATCTCTTATTACCTTAAAGCACTGTTCTTGGTCTTCCCGACGCTTATCTCAAGTGCCAACCTAGTTTCACTATCTCATGAATGTGTTTGGACCACCGGAAAATCCATGCCATCCCTTTGCCACAAATGATTGTGGTCCTTTTATTTGCTTCATTTGCAGTCTCCTTTCTTTAAAGATCACCAAGAATGTTTCCCATTTGGCACAGAAATCACCTTCTTAATCAGTTCTGCACCTTAGTGTTTAGACTATCGCCTCCACCAGCGTCCCTTCCATCTCTACAGTCTCTCCCCTTCCTATCTCGAGGCTCTATCCGATTGTTTCCATCCATCATCTTGCCCAAATCACAGAGCTGTGGTGTGGTAGTTAATAACCAGGGTGGGTTTTGGGTATGTTTTTGAAAAAGAAAAGGCTAGGAAGGATTGAATGGTCAAACTGTGTTGGATTAGGGTTTCAAATCAGGTTGACGTCGGTTCAAGGGCTTCCGTCGAGGTGTCGGTTTCACGGGTTTTCAGTCTGATATCGGCGATTGCTGCTAGGGGTTTCAAGCTCTGGTATCGGCCATTGTTGCTAAGGATTTCTGCTAAGGGTGGTGCCGATGCTCAACACTCTCAGGATATCTCCATCTCTTCGGATTTCAAGCTCTGATATCAGTGGTGGTTGAACACCAGTGTTGTTAAAAGTGATAGGCAGGGTCTAGACGGCAAACCCCTTGGGGCTTAAGCAGCAAGGGTATAATAATTCTTCATGTTTATATATATAAGCTTTGGGGTCAACCATGAGACATGATTTAGATTTTTAAAAAAATAAAAATAAAAAAAAAAAAGTTTACTTTTTTGCCCTCTGTTTGATGGACCAAAGATAAGGTGATACCCCAAAACTTTGGTGCATTGATTTTCTCCAACTTTGGCTACATTTTTAACGGTGGAAAAGTCATAATTTATTTTTTTTTAGTGGGATCTGATCGACCTTGCCTAAGTAGCCGTGGCACCTGATCCTCACGATGGACGCCACACACACACACACACACACACACACATATATATATATATATATATATATATATATATATATATATATATATATATATATATATGTGGGAGTCAACTCCCATTTTCTCTTTATAAGTGGGAGCCTTTCTCTCTTTACAAAATTTCGCTAGACGCACAAGAACAAAAGCAAGAAGATAACCCTCGATCTGCTAATCCACCCCTTTTCACTTTTCAGTCCTTTTTGGGTCTTGCATTACTGCTCTTTTCATCCTCTCTTTGCAACTTGTTATATGTTACCAGGATTTAAATGGGTTGTGCCTCACAATGGCTGCATCTTCTATGGCTATGGCTATACACCATCGATGGTGCTCCCTTTACATTTTCTGTGTTATAGACAATCCAACGACGAATTTCTATGTATTCCAAAAGTGCTGGAAGTTATGGGATCTTCAAATCTATTTCCACCCTTGTCCTTGATAACATCCAAACAGAGCCTTAAAGTTGTTTTACTTTTTGCCTTACTAAGATTACTATTGGTGGATTGTAGGAGGAATCTCAACTTGCAAAGATCACTCGTGACAGTTCTAAAATAACTGTTGAGCAGGTGCACGGTCTTATGTCACAGGTAACTAAACTACTCTTATTGAGCCAAAAAAATTAAAAAAAAACTAGACTCTACTCGTGCGCCACGTTCATGTTGCTTTATCGGTGAAACTTATATTATACTTGGCTCCATTTACATCTTTTTTTTCTCCTAAGGTTATCAAGGACACCCTTTTCAACTCAGTACATCAGTCCAACAGGGGTCGCCCATTCCTGACAGAAACATCTGGGCCAGAACCTATGGTTGAAACCTGATATGGAGGATATGACAGCGACATGGACCAGCATTGCTTTCAATGATTTTTTTTTACCTGGAGTTTCACCCACAGACTTCCCGGGATTTTCAAGCTTACATGAGGATTACGATTTGATAGTTTTTGCTGTGATTAGTGTCCATTTACTGGCTTCACTTGGTGGATTCGAAGTATTGAGATTCCATCAGTAAACTGATGGCATCGTAAACTGCATCATTTGACGTCCTTTGACAAGAAAATGACCTCAAGATCTGTAATTAGGAACTTTTTCTTTATATATAGTTTAAAAAAAAATCCCGTCAAGAATCACATTGGTATTAGAATCAAATCCATCATATTTTATATGGACTTTTGGCCATAGCTTTGTTGTGTTGGGTTTTGGCTCGATTTGTTTGAGTAAAGTCAACTATTTTGGAAACGTGTATTATTCTCTACTATAGGATCCTATTAAAAATGGAAAGGATTTGAAAGATAAGGAATAAGAGCCCAAACTAAAAGTGTGAGTGTTTTGATTGGGAAGTTATATGCCCCCCTTACGATGTTTTTAGTTGATGTCATCGTCGCCAATATTTTGTATTGTTCTTGAAAATTGCACGAGGTGTTGGGCGTTCTTCTGAGTATGGAGTATGGACAGATATTACCTCATTCCTTATCTTCCCATGTGCTCTGCTGAAGGGACCACTGAACGATTCTCAACCTACTTATTGGTGACAGGAACCTTATCTTCCCTAATCTAACTGGTAAAGATAAATCGTTTCTTTCGACACGTGACTCCAATGACTTTTTGAGGCAGGTGGTTCCAGCCAATCACTTTTTTGGACACATTGGTTCATGGATCAAAATTTCGGCTCAAATGTTTCGGTTTTAGGCATGCCTGAAAAGAAACTGAAATCTAAGTCTAAATTTCTATGGACTCCAAAATTTCGGTTTTTGGTTTTGATCATGCCCAACCCGAAATTTTGATCCTTGCATTCGTTGATTTGTGGCATCCAATGTTGAAGTAAAAAACCTTCTCTATCTGATTTAAAGTGATCAAATGCCCTTCAAAATGAATCTTCATTCTGTAAATCTCTAAAATCTGTCTCTAAAATCTGTTGTAGCTGTTTATTTTAAAGGCATTTAGACTGTTTTGAATCACGTGATGATAATATTTTTGGTTGTTATTTTTAACCCTTATGATATTTACATTGGGTCCTTCCCATGAGATGGCACCATAGTGTCGGGGTTCGAGAATTGATTGACTTGGAAAAAATCAAGAAAAATTTGAGAAATAAGGGTAAAATGCAGAAAAATGAAAAGAAAAAAATAAAAATATATATTAATAAAAAACTATAAAAAATAAAGAAATAAATAAATAAATAAATTCGGCAAAAATTTGAAAATTTTATAATATTCATGAAATTCATGCGTAATTATTTTTTGACAACATTGCCAACAGTTATGAAATTATTCATTTTGTCAAAAAATCATTAATTATTCGCAATTTTCAAAAACGGGGAGAATTTGGTCACTGTGGGTGGCACACAATGAAAATAGTGACGTGTCCAAAATCAGTGACCTGTTCCCAATATAAAGTGTCAACTTAGAATTGCACTCATCATATGGTCTTGACCCGTTGACCGTCTATTTAATGGACTCTTTGTTGATGATTTCTCTATAGCCGTTTGACCAACCATTAAAGTTTTGGGATATTGGCTGGAGACCGACATTTAAGCATAAAATAGTATTTAAATAATCTTACAGCATTAGAATTATACTTTTCATCTACCATTGAAGTGTGATTTATCATTATCACATTTGTGACCAATCTAAATTATTTAAGTAGCAATCTATCATTGGAATATATTTCAGCCCAAAGAAATATGCTTATAAGTGGGCGTAAATAATTCGATTGATCAATTTTAATATCAATTATTAAAATTAGAAACAATGATTGATATTATAGTCAACATATTAGATGGTTTAAATCTCTCTAAAACATTATTTTTGGGTATGTTGAACTTCAGTCTTTGATCTATCACTATGACACCAATATCTTATCTTAAATCATTGATGATATAAGATCATTTATACACCATTTTGGTGTTTAAATGATGGTTGGGAGAGTGGTGACGTATATTTTTTGGACTATGGTTCCTTGCGTAGTCACCGAGTCGGTAAGAGTAAAATTTGGTAAAAGGTTGGAAACTTGGGATAAAAATCGAAAAAAATAAAACTATAATTTATTGAAAAATGCTGCAAATTAATTGATTTAATCGCAAATGTATGCGTTTTTCAAGAGAAATGTAATTTTTTGAAAAAGTAGAGCAAGTAAATTGGGTGGCTATGGTTCCTGGTTCATATAAGGTGGTGGACCTTTAATTGGACGGTCCTGATGGACTAACTTGGCAGATATGGAGTGTACCATCAACTTGGGTGAGAAGCATTAGGACGCTATCTTTCCTCTTTGTGTAGTTTAAAGGAACTAATTTTTCATTTTGTCCGAAGTTGATGAAAGACAAATGTGTATGACGATATCATTCTTTGAAAAGGAAAAATGTGTAAACGATATGCAAAAATCAATTTCCCATCATAATTGAAGGGGTGAAGGTGCAGGCGGAACAGTAAAGAAAAGAGTACCTTTAAATTTATCCACAGAATCTTTTAGCTCACCCACTATAAAATTCTTTGACTGCTTTGAATCAAACGATAGATATCACACGATGGATCTTGAGATTAAGGATCAAAATTTCGGCCGAAATGACCGAAATTTCAGACGAAATTATCGGTTTCGGTCCCCACTGAAATGATAATTTTGACCAAATTTTCGATTTTCGGCCGAAATTTTGATCCTTGCATCATGGGTTTATCATTAGACGGTCAACATTTTTATTTTATGTGACACATCTCAGAAAAGTGACCTAAAAATCGAGTTTGAGTGGGATAAGTTCCAACGGAATATTAAGGTCACTTTTCACATGATGGATCTTGAGATCCCGGTCAGTTCTTTTTATTTCAGGTGACACATCCTAGAAAAGTGATCTGGAATAAAGTTTGAACAGGATGAGTTCCATCGTGATGATAAGGTCATTTTTTCTGGGATGTGTACCACGTGGTGATTAGGATATAGATTTTCATTGACATTATGTATGATTAGGATTTATGGGTGAGGTGATTAAGGGTAGCTCATATATAAAGGGTTACTTTTAATGCATGTGTCTTCAGCTGCTTTAGGCAGTGAGATGTCCATTTCATCAACTAAGGATGACCAACTTCATTTGTGACCAAGTGTTTTTAACTCTGGCAGAGAGCACTCTAGTATAATTGTGTTTGGTTGTAATTTGTAAGTGCTCTTAGCTCTTTTCAAGAGTGAAAGAGCTGAATTTGATCTCTTTAAAAGAGCAATTTAATCCTGCTCTCTTTGCCTCCAAATAGCAATCCCAAACACAATCAAAATCTTCGGTTTGGATGCAGTTAGAAGTATGAGAAGATGAAGGTTTTTTTTTTTTAAATTATCATATAATTACTTGATAATAAATGAATAAAATTATGTGTCTTCTAAATTATCAAGAAAAAGTCAACCATGGCTGAGTTTGACTATTAAAAAATAACTTGACAACTTACTACAAGTAAAAATATTTTAAAATAAAATTTTAGAATACATTATTAACAACAAGTTAGAATTCAAAAAATGTGGTTAGCCAAGAAGTTTGAGGAGCGTGATTAACGGAAAGTTTAGAATCGACCACCACTACGATTGAATATCGATATAAATTTTTACGAGGATTATCAGTATAAAATTTAAAGTTATCAAGATAAAATCATTAATGATAAGAAGTTTACTTTCATTAGAATGTTATATAGAGAATCTAAATTAGAAGCCTATATCAAAATCGATCTCCATTTATGACTTGGATTTCTAAATAACACCACTGGATTTAGAAATCATGTCACATTTAACAAAATTCAAATAAACCAGATTTGAGCCAGGACTTCCGCTTCTTTTGAGGCATTGGCCTCTGTTGGTTTTAGTAGCTGATTAGCACCCTAGTGAAGTCAGATCGGGCAAAAATTTTGGAGGTCGGACAAGTTAAGTTGATAAGCCTGACCCGATTTGACCAGATGTTGTACCATTACTAAAAAAAATAAGACTAGTAGTAGCAGTCAAAACTGTTGCTATTAACAAAAAAATTGTCGCTAATACCCTCGTCGCTAGTTTTAATAGTTTTTTTGTTAACATCGACAGTTTTTGGCTGCTGCTAGTAATCTTATTTTTTGTAGTACATGATGCTGCCTGACCCATCCCGAGGGTATATGCTCGACTCAATCTGAAAATTGAGTCAAGTCGGGCCATCCCTATTCCAGATTCCCTAAACCCTTTATACTATACATCAAATATTGGTTCTGAGTTGGGCAATTTATTTCAAGATTGGACCAAACCCTTTATATTATACATAAACTACCTAGGCATTAATGGAGTAAAAAGTTAAGCCCTTATTACTTTAACGTAGTATTACCACCACGCTCGACATCCGCGGTTGCACACACTATGGCGGTCTTCACTATGGTACCTTTTGGTGAGCTCTCCAAATAGCCTTTCCCTAAGAGGCTCCTTCTAAAGGACTTGAACCCGAGACACCAAAACGATATGCAATGAAAACGATACGAGATCATGAATCATGGAGACGAGTCTCCGAGTCCACGAAAGAACAAAGAGTAGAAAAACAAGCCGACACTCATATATTCCAAAATTACATGTTCTTTTGCCTTCGGATTATGTGAAAATCGGACTTTTGAGGATCTTTCAAGGCTGAAAAGGTTTATGCTCAAAATATAAAGTACATGAAATTCAAACTTTGACTTGATTTTGCGGCTAAACTTTGCCGCCATAACCCGGCCCCCATGGGTCTCAAAAGTCTTGATCGCGGATTTACGTATACCTACAACTTGTCTCCTCCTGAGTCATGCCTTCAATAATGTGAAGTGGTTGAGAAAGTGCAGGTGGTCTTAAATCTGTTGACGGTGATCAGATTTATACCAAAATGGAAATCCAAGTCCAATTTGGCAATGGAAAATATAAATCGGGAACAGATTTGTTGAGGACAAAGTGTAAATGACTGATGTGGAGCGATGTGATTGGTTGCACTGACCTGCATTTATTGAGTCCCACCATATTGGCAGCCAATTGCATTGCGCTACACCAGGCTATACTTTGTCTTCATAAAACTTGTCCTCCATATAATACTGTCCTTTGACAAATTGTTTGAATTCCTATTAAATGGTGTCTGGTCCCTACTATCTAACTTCCATAAATGGTAATTAATCAAGTAAATTATTGAGATTGTGCCTTAAATTCTATTGACGGTACTCATCAACTAGTTGGACTGCACACCTAAGCACAACTGTGCGGGTCAAACTCTGCACTGAGCTTGTTGTGGGGTCACAGGGGGGCAGCGCCCCCCTATTCGTAGGCCCCCAAACCGAATTTTTCTACGGTTATTGAGGGTATTTCTGTCCTATTCTATATTAGGCGGTTATGCTTTGTATTAGATATAAACTCTAATTATAGATTAGAGTTATATTAAAAGGAAACTCGATTTATGTATTGAGTGAGGTGAGATCTGAAACTCTAGTTTTCACATATTAGTGAAAGGACACAGCATCACCCGTGAACGTAAGCAAATTGTCAAATCACATAAATCTTGTGCTTGCATTTTCCTTGTTATGTGTGTTATTTGATTGTCATAATTTCTACATAAATAAAAGAAAGAAGAAATAGAAATGAAGAGTTTACCAATATGCCTACGTCCGCAATGATGAGATCTTGACATTTTGTCAATATTTTTTTATTAAAAAAATATTAGGGTTACAATTTGTCACCCTCATCTTCTCTATTAAAATTGAATTTTTTCATATGAAAACCCTAACCCAAAATCGATCAATAATGTATCAAACGGGGTTTAAAAAGCTTTGAGTAGGAAAAGTGAGTCAATAGACATTGCTACACGCATGTTTTTACCGTTGTCTAATCAGATGGTGATCGAATGTGGGACCCCTAAAATTGCAAAGATCTGTGGACAATAACTAGTGAATAAGAGAGGACACTTAGTTGTTGTGTTAACTGTGCATGCGTACCCAGGTTCCCTATGAGCTGTAGAAATCTAGGGGCTCTTCAGGAGCAACCTTAGGGGCATGTACTTGTATCACTTGCATTGCGAGTGGCATTGTACTTGATACCAACGTTAAAACTATTTTGTCTAAAATTTCGGTACAGAAAAATCGCGGCCCATCGGATGCTTCGGCAATGCCTTTGAAACGTGTGTCGGTAATCGGCGATACATAACACTGAGTCACTCTTCTCAGCGGTGTATCTTAATGTTGTCAACCTAATCGAGTTCTGTTTACCTTGCTTAACACTAACTGAAACTGATTCTCTTTGTTTACAGAGCCCTAAAGACCCGTGACATTTTAACAACATTTTTTTTTTGTGAAGGGAACAACATTTTGTTGCTTGCTTGAAAAGCTTGATAACAATGCCAATAACTGTTCTTATGTTCTATATATATATATATATATATATATATATATATATATATATATATATTGAGTTTCACTTGTGATGTTGCAAAAAATAACTCTTAAATAATTATAGATTTCCGATTTTTAAATTCTACACTTTCATGAAAATTGATTATTAAACTTTATTTTTATTTTTTATGTGATAGATAGTTAGACATTTGCCATATATCAATGTTTTTATTTTTATGAATATAGAGCCATATATAAATAAATGGGCAGGTTTTGAAAGTTTATGACGGGTCAGGCATGGTCTTAGGATCATAAGCTCAACACCGGCTTGGGCCAAGTTCAAATTCATGAGACCAGGATTGAGTTTATCCTAACTCGGCCCAAGCCCAAGCCCAACCTATTGCCACCCCTACCCATAAGCAGTCCTACTACTGCAACTTATTATGAGTTGGAATTCGGTAACTGACCCAAGCACCATGGACTAGTGTTAGGGTCAATCTCTCTCCCAACCTTGGGAGTCACAGCATACATACTTTTTAAGGCCAAATCGGAAAATCGGAAAAAGCCTCAAAACATAGGGCAATGGTTAGGTACAATCAGGTTGAATCGAAATTGGAGTTCAATCACATCTGCAGCCCTTAGAAATAGGAGAATCTTAAGTGCATGCCATCCTATAAAACGTAAAAGCCATGAAAGTCTAGATTCTTTCATATCCAAGGGTTGCAGATGTGGTTGAACTCGAAATCCGATTCAACCTGATTGGACCTAACCATTACCCCTTAAGTAGATCTGTTAATCGCATTATCATCGTCCCTCATAATTATTCTAAGAAGTTGTTTCCTATGAAAATTTTCATGCACCAATTTCTAGGAAAAATGTTGATCTTAAAGCAGGAAAAAGTTGGCACCAATCCTGAGAACCTTGGTGAACCTCTTATCAAAATGGTCTAAGTCTAGGGAGGTGTACAACTATTTAAGAGCATGCAAATTAATGGTATTATAGTATATCCAATGGTTGAAAATGTCGTTGAACTCGAAATCCGGTTCAACTATTTTGTACCATTGTATATAGTTTAAAATAAAATTCAAACTTTGACTCGACTTTGCAGCTAAACTTTGATGCCATTACACCAGCCCCCGTGGGGTCTCTCGATAGTCTTGATTGTGGATTTACGTATACCTACAACTTGTCTCCTCATGTCTTCAATAATGTGAAGTGGTAGAGAAAGTGAAGGCAGTCCTAAACCCGGTCATTGTGATCAGATTTATCTCCCAAACTGGAAATCGAAGTTCATCAATATGTTGACCAATTTGGTAAAGGAAAATTATAAACGGAGGATATATTTATTGAGGACAAAGTACAGGTGGCTGACATGACGCCACGTGACTAGCTGTATTAATTGAGCCCCACAACACTGGCAGCCAATTGCGTCGTGCCACGTCAGTTGCCTGCACTTTATCTTTAAAAAATATGTCCTCTCCATATGACACAGTCCATTGTTTGAATTCCTATTAAATGGTGTCTGGTCCCAATAGGTGTCTGGTCCCATCCATCTAACTTTCATTTCCTTCTTTAATACAAAGCATTTACCTTGGTGTTTGGAAACTCTTCAATTTCCTTGTTTAGAGAAAGAGAGAACAAGTAATTATATTGTAAAAATTGAGACAAAAAATAGCAATTAATCAAGCAAATTGTTGAGATTGTGCCTTGAATTATATTGACGGTATTGATCAATAGGTTGGACTGTACACCCAGCCATAACTGTGCGGGTCTAACTTCTCACTGAGCTCGTTGGGGGGTTGTAGGGGGGCAACACACCCTCTGCCTGTGGGTTTGGGAGCAAAGCCCCCGACCCAAAATTTTTTAGGGTTAGTGAGGGTATTTTCATCATATTCTATATTGGGCGGTTATACTTTGTATTAGATATAAACTCTAATTATATATTAGAGTTATATTAAAAAAAAACTCGATTTCTGTATTGAGTGAGGTGAAATATGAGAGATTTGTAACTATAATTTTTACGGATTAGTGAAAAGACTCAGCATCACATAGACAAATTATTGAACCACATAAATGTGTGTTTTCGTTTTGCTTGTTGTGTGTATTATTTAATTGTTATAATTCCTACACAAATAAAAGAAAGAAGAAATAGAAATGAAGATTTACATGGTTTACCACTATGCCTACGTCCAATGATGAGATCTTGACATCTTGGCAGCATTTTTATATTTAAAAAAAACAATAGGTTTACAACCAATGATCAAAATTTCAGTTTTCGTTTCGGTTCCAGAGGGGGCTGAAATTGAAATTTTGGACCGAAATTTCGGCCGAAAATTTGAATTTCAGTTGAAATTTCGGCCAATAATTTCAACCCCATATATTTAATGACCGAAATTTCGGTCCCAAATTATCGTTTCGGTGGGGACCGAAACCGATAATTTCGGTCATTTCGGCCGAAATTTTGATCCTTGGTTACAAGGTCTCGCCCATAACTCCTCCATTAAAAATGAGTTTTTTCATATGAAAATGCTAACCCAAAAAGACCAAAAATTGCATTTAAAAAAAAAATAATAATAACGTAACGTTGTTTAAAAAGCTATCGATAGGAAAAGTGAGTTAATAAACATTGCTAGCTAGCGAGTTTGACCAGCATGTTTTTACCGTTATCTAATCGGATGGTAATCTAATGTGGGACCCCTAAATTTGTGAAGATTTGTGGACAATAAATAGTGAATAGGGGGGACACTTAGGTTGCGTATGGCATTGCTCTTTGGTAGCCCCTGCCATAGCAGAGCTCACCTGCTTTAGCGGGTTACCATCCTGTTTATTAACATCCCGGTACCTGCTTTAGCGGGTACCCATTCTCCTTGATAACTTTTTGCATAACAAGATTTTATGCATGATTTACCTGCACTAGCAGTTCTATCCTCCTCTCTACTAGCTCCCTATCAGAGCAAATATAATCAGTTATGACAAGGAGTGAGTAGAGAGGAGGGTAAAACTGCTAAACAAGTAGATCATGCATAAAATCTTGCTATGCAAGGCGTTATCAAGGAGAAGGGGTACCTACTAAAGCAGGTAGTAGGATGTTAATAAAGAGGATGGTAACCTACTAAAGCAGGTGAGCTCTGCTATGGAAGGGGCTACTAACGACCAATACCATACGCAGTCTTAGTTGTTGTGCTACCCAGGTTCCCCATGTGCTGTGGAAATCTAGGGGCTCTTCAGGAGCAGCCTTACGGGCATGTACTTGTATCCATGGTTTCAAATATCGGTATCGGACTTCTGATTGGTTAGCTCAAGATCGATCGGGATTGGCGGATCGGATTGCGCGATCCTAAAGCAAAAGTTTCTAACCTTAAAATTTTTTAAAACAAAATATTAAATTTAAATAAATGGAAACAAAATAGATTTACATGGTACCTTTAAATTTAAATAACATTTGATTGCTTTGACTAAAATAAATGAGATAGTTTTTCATCCTCATCTTTGAGGCTAAAGATCTTTAGATCAAGGTCCCCCTGTCAAATAGCACACGTGATGATTCCACATGATGTAAATCCTAGAAAGTGACACAATACCACTACAAAAAATAAGACTATTAGCGGCAGCCAAAAACTGCCACTATTAACAAAAAATTGGTGCTATGAGTCCTGTCGTTACCAAAAATTGCCGCTATTAGTCCTGCCGCTACCAAAAACTGCCTAATAGCAAGTGTCACTGAAACACCTTATTTTTTGTAGTGTACTAAGGTCATAAGGTACTCCTACATCTACCTAATAATAACTTTTAGTAGATTGAGTATGCGACTTTCCTAGACCTACTGTTTCTGATAGTGTTCTTCCTACAAACAAAAAACTCAATTTTTTGGTGAAAAACAAGAAGAAAGTAACTACATTGGGTTTCTCAGCCAATCCAAACTGATCTGAATCGTTTGGGCCAAAACAGATTCAGATCTGCCTATCCGGATTGGGATCGACCGAGATTTGATACCATGCTTGTATCACTTGCATTGTGATTGACATTGTACTTGATACCATCGTTAAAACTATTTGTCTAAAATTCGTTACAGAAAAATCGCGGCCCATCGGACGCATTGGCAATGCCTTAGAAACGTGTCGGTAATCGGCGTTACGTAACACTAAGTCACTCTTCTCAGTGGTGTGCCTTAATGTTGTGAAGCTAATGGAGTTCTGTTTACCTTGCTTAACCCTATCTGAAACTGCTTTTCGTTGTTTAGAGAGCCATAAAAAGTAAAAACCCCGTGACATCCATAAAAAGTAAAAACCCGTGACATCCAAAATTTAACAACATTTTGTTGCTTGCTCGAAAATCTTCATAACAATGCCAAATAACTGTCATTATGTTCCATACCCTATAGCTCACGGAACGAATTTGGGCCTGCACTTTAAAATTTAAATGGGCCGGACTTGGGTTAGTCCTGCTGGGATGCTGTAATAACCCAGATTTTTTAATTTTATTTAATGGTATTAGATGATGTACCACACAATGCGTGGTGCTAACGCTCCACACCGGAATATACCCACTTTAGAAATAGTCTAATTTTTTATATATATCAATATTAGACTCATTGCGGAGTACTTTTCGATACGATTCCAACGATATATAATTTGTCGATTTTCGATAAGAATATAAAAAGTTATGCCCGTTTGAAGAGTGAAGCAAGTTAAAGGGCACAATTGTAAATTCGGGAGAGAATCATCATTTACCTTGGTGCTTACACAAAGCGCTGGAGCAAAACCTCTTCTCAAGCTTTTCAAGTCCCGTATGAATTCTACTTGCGTATAAAAACTACTATTTTATTAAATCTTATACGGAAAATCTTAATTAGAGTTAACCTATACAGGGAATTAGATATATATTTACTTCTTCTCTCAGTTGTCTTTCTTTATTTCCTCTTCTCTGCAAAAGCTCGGCGCGCATCTTTCATAATTCCTCGTCGGATCTCTATCGATTTTCGATCTTATCAGAGAATCTTACACCATCAAAGTTTCTCATCGCCGCGACCAATTTATCGTAAGAAAGGAATTCTCGCGAAAAGACTCGGGCATATCGTCTCTCGAATCCGATCTCCATCAACCCAAATCATCGTAGGATTCGAAACACGCTTCAACAGGTGGGTGCCTCTAAATCCATCTTAAATTATTCAGTTATTTCTTAAAAAGAAAACCCTAATTTTTCCTTAAATTTTGATAAATTTTGGGTCTTAAAAATATAGAAATTAGACCCAAAATCGATAGGATCGTTTTTCCCAGATTTTCGTGAAATTCGGCCAAACTCTTCAACAGACACAGCCTCGGTATTTTGGCCATAACTTTTTATTCCGAACTTGGATTGACGTGATTTTTACGGCATTGGAAAGAAGACAACGAGATCTACAACATTGTCTGAAATAGCAATTTCACGAATTTAATATTTTTAAGGTCAAAATTGAGCTGCAAGTCGGGATATGTTTTAGATGATCCAAGGTTACACGGGTTTGACATTATTTTTTAACTCTTTGACTACTTTATGCTAAACTTATCTCTAGACTTATAAATCGCTAAGATTAAATAAAATACATTAAATAACTTGCATCGAATAACAATCTATAAATTTAAGGGGTCAAATATGTACGTTTTTCAATACTTACCATTCTATTACCTCCTCTAAGCCTCATACAATTCTTGAATTGATACATGCGCTCCTTTAGAATTTTAAAATAGGTTGGATCGTTATACCAATCAATCACCAAATTTCATGAATATAATTAACCTTAATGAAGTATAGTTTCAACACTATTGTAAAATAAATATAGTTAAATATTTCTTATTTTCTGTTTTACTTTAATATTTCGTATATTATGCTCTTTATTAATTTTCTTCAAAAATATGAAATGTTTAAGGTTTATGTTATAATTCATTCTTATATATGTTCACCATTATCATATGACATTCATCATATAGAAAATCACGATAGGGCATACGCATATAAGTTAAGAATAAAATATGACACATGACTTAAGCCTTCGTCACGGTGGGGTTTCTTTCACGGTCACGTGGAACTTGGAATGTAGGCATCCATGTATGAATGCAACCCCTCTATGGTAGTATGGGATACCACACGAAGTACATCTAGGTTACTACGGAACCCGTCCCTTGGAAAACGTGGTTTAGTGAAGCCTATCGCACCGTGGCCTATTCTAACTAAGTTTTAAGAAAAAATGAGAAAAGAATATGTTAAGACACATATATATTAAGAAAGTGGGGACTTAAGCCCACGCAAATATAAAATCGGGGAGAGGACCTAAGCCCAGAACCGAATAATGTTATGATATGTTAAGATACGCTGTGAAGGCCAGCTAAATATAAATTAAGTTTCTACACGTGTCATACCTTACGAGCCATCGAAAGGGCTTAACGTCTGCAGCCAAGACGGGTCTTAAGGACATTATAGCCTTGTCTTGAACTAAGGGGACATCGTGGTTACTATGCCGGCAACCTCATCTGGCTGGATGGTGGTTTATGTTATGATATGGAGGTTAGGTGATTATCTACACGTGGACCTCGCGTGGTAGGCTCGAGCAGCGATCTTGACACAGATCGTTTAAATAAGATAAGATGGGAAGTACGTTGTGTAGGCGTATGGAGTAATTAATAAGACTTACGATATATCACGTATGCTAAGTTGATGAGACAAATAGGAAAAAAGATAAGAAAATAGAAGCATCATGCACTCTTCATGTTATATTAGTATATTTTTCAGTCTTGATTATGATAGTCTATGAATTATGGATAAGTTTATTTCATTTATTTAAGATGTTGGTTATATTTTAAAAATGCATCAGCATTCAAGCGATTGCACACGCCCACCGAGTAAGTTATGGTGGATCGATTGTGCAACCCTACCGAAGTTTACGCGATTGAGTAAACTCACCCCCTCCCAAAATCTAACGCTTTGGTGAAGATTCGCTTATCCCGTCCTTGATGATTTGAAAGTCACGATCCGGAGATGGCTCATATAAACAAGGATGTACCTTGATGAGAGCGTAGATCCAGCAGATTTTTACCAGCATTGAGAACCCTTTTACTCTAGTTTTCATTATTTCTTGAGAGACTTGTTTTAGCCTTGATATATTGTGTGAGTTTACATTTAAGACCGTTTTACCCTATCTGAAACTGATTTTGATTTGATATCCTAGATGCATGATTAGGATTAAATACTTCATTATTATTGTCTATGTTTTTCATTATTAATTTATGAGTCAATTATTTTTAATGATATCTTACATGCCTCAATCCATATGCTAAGTCAATTTATAGATTATGTGTATGTCCGCTTATTGTCTTAACCAGCATGCGGGGTCATAATACGGAATTCTAGGCCCTCGATATCGGGTAAGGATTCTGGGTCGTGACAGATGCTCGCATAGATGATATGTATATTGAGTTTTACTTGTGATGTTGCAAAAAATAACCCTTAAATAATTATAAATTTCCGATTTTCAAACTCTACGCTTTCCTGAAAATGGATAGTTAAGCATTTTTTTTTTATGTGATCGACATTTAGAATATATCAATGTTTCTATTTTTATGCATATAGATTATAGAATCAATTTTGTTATTTTGTTTCAATAAGTAATACAGAGCCAATTTTTGTGAGTTATAAATAAATGGGCAGGTTTTGAAAGTTTATGATGGGTCGGGCTTGGTCTTACAATTATAGGCACAAATGGGCTTGGGCTAAGTTCAAATTCATGAGATCAGGCTTGAGTTTATCCTAACTTCGCCCAAGCACAAGTCCAAACCCAAGCCCGGCCTATGGCCACCCCTACCCATAAGTAGTCCAAACCCAAGCCCGGCTTGGGCTAAGTTCAAATTCATGAGATCAGGCTTGAGTTTACCCTAACTTCGCCCAAGCACAAGTCCAAACCCAAGCCCGGCCTATGGCCACCCCTACCCATAAGTAGTCCTACTACTTCAATTTATTATGAGTTGGCATTCAGTACCTGACCCAAGCACCATTGGCTAGTGTTAGGGTCAATCTCTCTCTGCCAACCTCGGGAGACAGAATACATATTTTTTAAGGCCAATTCTAAAAAAAACTTAAGAACGTATGACAATGGTCAGGTCAAACTAGGTATAATCGGAATTCGAGTTCAACCACATATGCAGCCCATGGTAATAGGAGAATCTTGAGTGCACGCCATCCTATAAAAAGTAAAAGCCATGAAAGTCTAGATTTTTTCACATCTAAGGGCTGCAGATGTGGCTGAAATCAAAATCCGATTCAACCTCGTTGGACTTGACCATTTCCCTTAAGTAAATCTGTTCATCACACTAATATCGTCGGAATTATTCTAAGAAGTTGTCTCCTATGAAAATTTTTATACACGCATTTCTCGGAAAAATGTTGATCTTAAAGCAGACAAAGTTGGCACCCAACCTGAGAACCTTGGTGAACCTCTTATCAAAATGGTCTAAGTCAGGAGAAGTGTACATCTATTTACGGGCATGCAAATTAATGGTATTATAGTATATACAAGGGCTGAAGATGAGGTTGAACTCGAAATCCGGTTCAACTATTTTGTACCATTGTATATAGTTAAGAAGGAGGATATGGTCAACGATTGAGTTGGATGATGTGCTTCGACTGTGTTGAACCAAATGGTAGAGATCGTGTCATGCCAATTTTGATTGTAGACATCTATATATTATGGTTTTCAAACCAAATGGCTTAGATGGTATTATACATGACACAAGTCTCAAGAAATACCAAGTATTCATTTTAAGCTATGTGCAACAATACAGATCTCGTATGCAAGCAGCAACTCTCAAAACTAATGGGATGAATTTTGGAGCCCAAAATCTGGGCACAACTAGGGCTGTCAACAGGCCCGACCCGGTTCGGGCCCATTTTTCATAAATTTAATAAACGGGTTGGGCCGAGCCTGGATAAGAAACTGGACTCGGGCCCGAGCTGCGAAGTGTAAGGCTCGGCCTGGCCTAGAAAAATTAGGCCTTTTAAAAAAAAATCTTAAAAAAACTTTTAAAAACTTATTAGAAACCCGGTCCGAATCTGGTCCGGCCCAGCCCGGATAGTTAATTGGGCCGGATTCAAGCCACAACATTTCATAACCGGGCCCCTAGGCACAGCCCATATATTCTTTGGGAGAAATTATAAATGGTGGACAGTTTTTGATCGACAATTATATAGACAACTTACATGACGACGTGATTGGTTGCAGTGCTTGGGCCATACTATGTGTGTAGCGTATAACAATGTCCTTATTTGAGCCTAAAAGGCAGGTAAGTCCCTGAGTCATTTTCGCACAAATGCTAAGATGGATTTTGGGGAAAAATTTGCTAACACAACAACAACACCGTAGAAGAAGTTAAAAAGGTGAAGCATTTGAGAATGATAATATTTAAAAGGGAGCCATTACTTGCATTCGAAAAGTTAGCCCTTAACACCAAATTTAAAAAAAGACTTTATTTAAGGAACATGTAAATGGAAATCCGGGCTGTTTGATTTGATGTTTATGTGCATAAGATTAGAGTAGGCCACGATAATTGTCATATGATCTATTGTAGTCAATTGTTGAGTCAAATAACAGTCTTTGACTACATTTAATTAAATGGTGAAGATTATATTTTGTTTTAATCTTTTGTAATTAATATCTTTAAATTATGTTCTTTAAATCAAATGACTTAGATGGTGTTTTCCCATAATAAAAGTTACCAAACTTACAAGTATTTCTTTTAAACTTGGTGCAAGGTCCAACTTTCTAAGTGCAAGTAATGGCTCCCTAAGGAAAAATAAATATTTCTTTCATAAAAGTAATAACTTGTGAAAAAATCGGAAGCATTTGAAAAAAGTAATGGTAATATTAAAAATGAGAACTTTTGAAAAAATTGTATATTAGGTGTTTAAAATATGAAAAACGTAATTTTTTTTCAAAAAATATATTTAAAAAAAAACAAACTTTTTAAACGAGTCTTTTTCAATAAAATGCAGTAACCATCACCCAATTTGATGGTTTCCAATAAAATGCAAACCATCACGGAAATGCGTGTCATGTCGAGGAGCCCTTGACCATTTATAGGCACATTTTGCTTTCTCACTTAAAAAATATAAATAATAAACATTATTATCATCGTCAAAAAGCCCTGCCTGGCCCTAAACATTATGGTTAAGTCCAGTTCTCTTCTCAATGGAGCGTCATCGATGATTTCATAGATATTAATGCGACATCCAAAACATTAATTAGGTGTGATGGGTAGTATATGGGAGCGACTTAAATCAATCTCCCAAAAAAAGATTCAAATTTTTTTTCTTTGAAGTCTTTTATCAAAATTTGACTAATTTTAATGATTAAAATTTTAAGGCTCAAAAAATACATGATGGAAATAAGTTTTTTAAATTTTTTTCGCTAAATATAATCTAAGCAATTCACCCATGCTCTTTGTGCGATTAATTTGGTGTTATGTTGTCAATTAGAGGTTTTTCCCATTCTTCGAGGACACTTGAGCGTCCAACAATAGAGGACACACAATTTTCTATATATATATAGGAAAGGGGAAAATACACCCGTAGAGATTTCTCTACGCCAATTGATATAAGCGCGACACGTATTGCCTATTTTGTGAAGTGATGGGTGGCATAGGGCCCACTTTACTAATTAGGATTAAACTTTTAAAATATTTTAAAAGTTATATTTCTTTTTAACCGTCATTCTTAACTTTTTTAGAAGTTAAAAGTCTCTTTCTTTTTTCTCTCCTCTATCTTTTTTTACGAAAGTGGTAGACTTACTTTTTCAAGTATATTTTACTCAAAATATATGAGCGCCCAGTAGTGAAACGCTAACACCCCGATAGCGACGTACTGACACCCCGATGCCAAGGTGCTGACGCTTCGCTAAAAAAAAAAATGGAGCATTGATTTATCGTTTTAGGGGCTCGGGCCGAGGCTTCGATATATTTTTTTTTTATCGAAGTACCGACGCTCCTAAAATGAGGCGCCGACGCTTCGATATATATATATAGAAGTGTTGGCGCCCCTAAAATGAAGTGTCAGGGCACCGGCGCTTCGATAATTTTTATTTTATTTTATATATTTATTTAATCGAAGCCAATACCCCTTAAAACAAAGCGCCGACGCTCCTAAAACAAGGCGTTAGTACCTTGACATCGGGGTGTCAGCGCTTAGTTTTTGGGATGCCGCACTTCCCTTTCGTGCTAGTGTTTCGCTACAGGGAGTCACATTTTTTGAGTAAAATATGTATGAAAAAAGTAAGTTTGGCGCTTTCTTGGAAAAATAGAGAGAAGAAAGAAAAAAGAAGAGTCTTTAAAAAGTCAAGAATGACGGTTGAAAAGGTATTTAATTTTTAAAATATTTTAAAAGTGTAACTCTAGTTAGTAAAGTGAGCCTCATACCACCCATCACTTCATAAAAAGGGCGCTACGTGCCGTACCCATATCAATTGGCGTAGAAATATCTCTACGCTTGAGCATATATCCTCGACTTGCTCGTTCTCTCTTTCTTTCTCTCTCTCTCTCTCTCTCTATATATATATATATATATATATCTGGGAATGCTAACTTCACTCTTTTTATTGTGAGGTTAGCATCATCTTCAGACTATAGTGACAAATTTCGTCAAAATTTCGTGAAATAGAAAAATTTCGGTATTGTTATATAATTTTTTTTTATATATTTAAAATTTTTATTAAATATATTTTTTGTATACTTTTAATCCCCAAAACTTTTTCGAAATTTTTTCGAAAGGTATCGAAATTAATCCGAGATGTACCAAAAGGACACCCCACCGAAAAATTCTCAAAAACGAAATTTGTCACCATTCTTTAGACAATAATATTTTTGTTAAATGATATTTTCATAAAATTATGAGGAATATTTTAATAAAATAAAACTATATAAGGGTTGACTATATTAAGGGCCGCCTAGGGCTAGGACTAGGGCCAGGGTCAGGGCTAAGGCAATGCAAAAGCTCGGCCCGACCCATTGACAACCCTAAGATTATCCAATGGTGCTGGTAAAATTACACTAATTGAACCTAATTTTGTATTGAATCAGATTTACAACCGTTAGATAAAAGAGAATCTTGCCTTTGCCCAATTTTCATTTAATAGAATGACATGCAATTAAAATTCTCCTCTCCAAAAAGGTAGATGACGGGTTGTATTACATGGAAGTTGACACGGCCCCTTGGCAGCCTACTTTTGGGCAAGCCAAATTTTGGCCCGACCAGGGAACTATTTCAAAAATTCGTCTCTTAAAATATTACTGAATAATTCTCGAAATTTTCAATAAATCGTTATTTGTGATATTTTAAAGTTTTTATGTACTTTTAACTCTTAATTTTTATTTTGTCTCTCTGATTTTTTCCTCCATATATATCTCCGAACTTGCCGAATTTTGACAGATTTTCCAGAATTCTAACCTTTCTAAATTATCGCCGAACCCCGACTTAGGTGACTATGAAGTGCAGAGTAGGACCATAACACGGTGTCAATGGCTCGCTGCCAAAGCTGACACCACCGGCGCGCCTCAGGAGTCAGTAGTCAGTACCCCTATTAATTAGTAGTAGGAGAAAGTGAAGCTAAATAAAAACGAGTAAAGGACACCACAATCGCCCCGTGAAACAAGACCTCCCACCACAACTCACCACCATTCCCAAAGTAGTAGCTTTCGTCGTTTTCTTTTATTATAACTGCAAATTTATTAGTACTTCCTCTGCCCGTTAACCCTTCCCATCTGGTGTTGTTGGTTTCCATATTGTTGTTCGTTGGAGTCAATTTAATTATTATTTTACTGGTATTAATATTACTAGTGCTGGTTGCTGTCTAACAATTAAGACTCATCCGTCCAATCTTCCACCAGGCGACTTTTCCTGGTCTTGATTCTCTATAAATCGAAATGGAAATGTTGACTTTGATTCCAGTAGCTGCGTTTCTATTTTGATTACCCATGGATTCTCTGCTTCTTGGGCTGTCTCCTAACCCTTTATTTATTGGACGTAAAGGGCCTGGTTTTAGTACACAATCAAGAGGTTTGAGCCTTGTTTCCATCAAATTTCAATCTCTGCAACTTTATATTTACTGGGTTTTAAAATTTTTGAGTTTTAAACTTTTTATAGTTTTGGGTATCATTTATGTATTTTATATCTGTATTTTTTAATGGTTTGTTGCCGAGTTAGTAGTGTTTGAATGCTGGTTTACTTGTTTATTTTGTTGTATTTATATTTTTATATTAGTTAGTAACATACATATGGATGGATGGATTTTAATATTGTTTTGTGCAAGATTTAAGCTGGTGGGCTTTACATGGAAGTGGAGTTGTGGGATTGTCGATAGCCAGAAATCATTTTACTTTATTATAATTTGAATATAATGATTAAGTTCCATCACAAAGGATTGATTGTGCAACTATAGAATTAATTCTCCTATTCGTTTTTTTTAAAATCCTGATTTTCATGGCAGCCATATGTTTTTTTAATTATTTGTTTATTTTTTTTTTTAATTTGAAGAGAACAAAACAAATTAATATCTGTAGCAATTCTCTGAAAAAATATTGTTAGTATATGACTATTGTTACTTTGTTATGGATAATACGCAATAGCATATTATTGTACTCTTTCGTGGTTAGCTCTGTATCAAGAGTCCAATTACTCTCTTTTTTTGATCGATGAGTCCAATTTTATTTTTGTTGAGCTTTTTTTTTGATGATTTTTTGTTTTTTGTGATCCTTTTGAGCTGAGGAGATGCCTTCCATCCAAGAAGCAGTTCCAATGTCCCTAGGGGATTCGATTAGGCTTTGGTCATATGTACCTATTTTTGTTGTTGATTCAATCTCTCTCTCTCTCTCTCTCTCTCTCTCTCTCTCTCTTAATCAACTCAAGACTACTGGTTTGTTTGTTGTCCGCTGTTCAAAAATTTGTACACTCAGAAACCAGTCTTTGAACTACTTGGCAAGTCCCAAGTTGATCAACTAGTTTTGAAACTTTATTGCTATGGGGGAAAATATAGATGGTCATGGCCCTTCTATTACCCGGTGGATCAGGACTGATTCTTCACGAGTGTGTTGCATTTACAGTTAAGGAATCAACAGGGATTCATTGTTTTTTGATTGGGTAATGACACAGAAAATAGAAATGGAGCACCATCGTTGGTGTACATGTCACACACCAAACCAAAACTTGAATATGTTGTGAGAGAGAGAGAGAGAGAGAGAGAGAGAGAGAGAGAGAGAGAGAGAGAGAGAGAGAGAGAGAGAGAGAGAGAGAGAGAGAGAGAGGTGACTTCATGTGTTTAGTTTTCCTTTGGAAATCATAAAATCTTTTGATTTTAAGGAGGTTTCGCGGCTTCTGAAGTGGTTAGTTTTCCTCTAGAAATCATAAAATCTTTTGATTTTAGGGAGATTTTGCGGCTTCCGAAGGTGAGGAAAACAATTTCATTTTCTGCCTATTTCTCGCGACATAATTTTGTTGCCAAACGACACGAGAATTTGGTACATTTCCTTTCCCTTCCATCAATTTCTTTTCTTTTCTCCCTATCAAAACATGGCCTTAGAAAGGAAGTTTCATGGAGAAGGGCTCCATTTTAATGTATCCGGCAACAAAATGGTGTGCCATATAAACTGTTTGGGGGTTTGATTTATTCCTAGGCCTCCTCTAGGTTCCTATTACCGATCTGGTTTCCACAACTGATATAATTCCTAAATCAGTGAATCTCTCCACCCAAATTTATTTGCTCCCTCTTAACTTGCGTTCAATACCTGTTTCCAAGGAAGCTCTCTATGGCTTTTTTACTCCATGAAGTAGAATCTTACTAGTTACTACTGTTTACGTTTTTTTTTTTAGATGATAACAAAGCTAATATCTTAAAAAACAAAAAAAGAAATACATACATTGGTGGGTAGTAAGAAACTACCCAATCAAAGAGAGCCCCCCAAAAGAAACTCACCCCGGAGGCATAGCAGGTCCGCAAAACAAACCGACAAACCCCATCATCCAAAAAGAGCCCAAAAAACACTACGGGGTAAAGCAATCCCATAAATTGAGAAGTTGCTGAAAACCGTCAGCAGAGTCAGCAGCCTTAGCCGCATTCCAACTAATCACTAATTCCTAATATCTCGAATAACAAAGTTGAAAGGTTTGGCCTTTCGTCTGAAAACTCAGTTATTCCTCTCCAACCAAATAAGCCAAAAATCTCATATACTATAAGAGGCCACAACTCCCTCTTATGACTGTCCCCTGCTCTTTCCCAAAGAAAGTCTTGAACAATTTTCTCCATTTTGTTCGTTATACTAACCGGAGCCAAGAAAAGAGACATCATAAAAATCGAAAGGGATGCAAAAGTTGATTTTATAGGGTCAATCTCCCCCCATTACTAAGCAACTTGCTTTTCCACGTCGCAAGCCTTTTTTGGAACCTTTGTACCACTGATTCCCATCTACCGGCTCTACACATCTTGAACCCAAAGGAATTCCTAGATACATAATTGACAACTTATCTTTTTTACACCCAATATCTGCTACCACTCGATCCGTGTCCTCGTTAGTCATATTGATTCCCATGAGGCTTGACTTATGCAGATTAATTCTCTGTCCCGAAGCCCCTTAAAAAATAACAAGCAAATCAGCTACTGCTTTCACTTCATGTACCCCATGTCTTCCGTTACAAAAAGCCATCGTATCATCGGCGTATTGGAGATGAGTAATAGCCGGTCCATTCTTCGCCACCTTAAAACTGGAAATCAGATTTAGTTATTCAGCCCTCTGGAACAATCTATGCAAAGCCTCCCCTACACAATTAAACAACATAGGTGACAAAGGGTCTCCCTGACGCAACCGAGAACCTGACCGACATATAGCATCCATCTCCTCCAAACCACTCTAAACCCCATTCTATAGAGCACGTAGTGAAGAAAATCCCACTGAACCCGATCATAAGCTTTCTCCATATCGATTTTGAAAATCCACCCCTTCTCCTTCATCTTTTTAACCGAATCGATAGTTTCCACAGCCGTAACCTCTATATCCAACAGTTGTCTACCCTGAATAAAGGCCCTTGGACATTGGAGATGAGCATTCCAATGACTCCCTTGAGACGGTTGGCAAAGACTTTCGCGACTATTTTGTAAGCACACCCGGTGAGGCTAATTGGTCTGAAATCTGAGATATTAGTAGCCCCTTGACACTTCGGGATGAGACCAATAAACGTAAGATTTATACTCTTGGACAAACTTCCCGACGCATAAAACTCGCCCAAGAATCCCATGAAATCAGTACCAATAATTCCCAGTTGGCTTTATAGAATTCCATTGTGAATCCATCCGGACTCGGAGATTTATTGGATCCCAATTTCTCAATCGCTTCCGTAACTTCCTCTTCACTGAACGTCTTTTCCAGATAGCTAGCTTTTTAGTGTTTATAGAATTGAAATTAATACCATTCAGCAAAGGTCTGAGAACCTCATCCGAAGAACTCCACGATCTTAGTCTGAATACTATTTGGGTCTGTATACGTTGTGTCGTTAATAGTAATAGAAGAAATGCGATTGTGCTTTCTTCTCCCATTCGCCACCGAATGGAAAAATTTAGTATTCTCATCTCCTTCCCTCACCCAATGCACTTTAGACTTTTGCCGCCATATTTGCTCCTCCTCCAAAGTTTTTTTTTGTTAAAAGCCATTTTGAGTGCCAGTCGAATTTCTCTATCTTCTAGAGACAAAGGCGAGATTTCATCCATTTGATCGAAGACCACAATTTCAGACAGTAAATTTTCTTTAATCCAAGACGTCTTCTCAAACACCTCTTTATTCCACTGCTTTATCTTCATTTTTAGATTTTTCAGTTTAGTAGAGAGAGTGAAAGATGTAGTACCCCTAATGTTATCCTGATTCCACCACCCATTTACCTTTTCTCGAAAATCCTCGCTTTTCAACCACGAATTATCAAATCTGAAGGGCCTAGGATCGGAGCCTCGTCTAATAATCTCGTTGCAAGTAAGAACTATGCGCTCGTGATCCGAGATCGTAGTAGCCCAGCACTGAACCCTAGATCATTCGTCAGATCTAAGAAATCAACCCCACAGAAATCTGTCGAGTCTACACATAGTAGGATTATCCTGACCATTCGTTCATGTAAATCTTTCCCCCGACATTCCCAAATCAAAAAGAGATCCTTGAGATATAAACTCCGTAAGCAGATCTTTGGTAGTGAGATCAATCACACCTCTGTTTTTGCATCGGTATTGTATAGAGCATTAAAATCCCCCCCCAATACAGACTGGGCTATCCCATTTGGAGCTGAGGGCACTTAATTTGAAAAAGAAATCCCTTCTCAATCTATTATACGTTGGGCCGTAGACCGTGATGGCCACCCACTTGTGCCCATTCCTGCATTCCTATAGCAAAGCAACCACCAAGAAATTGCCCAGGCCAACAAGATTCCACCTCGTTCCCTCCGCCTCTAGAGCCATCCAATCCCACGATCTGGTGCCAATTGCAGAGCGAACCTTAAGATCATTGGCCTCCTCCCACTTTGTCTCTTGCAACCCGATCGCCTCCGATTTCTATTGCGTTACAAAAGTTTTGACCAAAGCCCTTTTATCCTGTTCTCTCAGCTCTCGCACTTTCCAAGCTAAAAACTTCATTAGAAAAATCAGAACACAATCCCTCGTAACTACAAAGAGCGCACCCCTTTAAATGCCCCCGACTAGGGAGCCCTTCAATTGTGATTCAATGGATTTGATCCTGTTTCGTCTCTGTCCCTTCCTCATTTGAGAGTATGAGAGTCCCCATCGTGATCTAACATGTAACTTTTTCTCCTTATGTCGCTCTGCCTTTGCCAACTGTTGCTCTCTAGAAAGAATATCACAATATATCTTTTAGAGTCCTTTACGATTATTATTAAAGGAGACTCCCAAAGCGTTCCCCAATCTAAGAAGTCTTTCCCCATCTCGTAACGTTTGATCATCATTTGGAAGCCGATTCAAGTCGCACTCTGAAGAGTACTGAGCAATTGTGCCAGAAGTCGCCAAACCACTATCTCTTGGGGCCTTTCTTAATTCCTCTTTTGGCGTTTTAGGAGATGGGGTATTATGTTTACAATCAGACCTGCACTGGCTACCATAACATTTGCACTCAAAATCCAAAACAGAGTTATAAAATAGTGGTTTATACCCCGACCCAAAAGGCCCATGTTGTTTACCAACAAAATCAACATCCGAAACCACCCTTTCAGGCCCATTAACATTTTGAAGTTTTGTCACCAGAGGCCATGAGCCTGGGGGCCGCGTGTTGCTGGTGGAGCATGCATTCCCCGTGTGTCCTTTCACCCGCACAGAATCACTACTGCCCGTATTACTGACGTGGGATACTGAGTTGGCATCAGGTATGCTTGTCTCTTTTCCCGAAACCCGCCCATGTGGCCTCTCTATCATGTCACTGTAGCAATGTCCATGAGTTGTAGTCCCCTGGACTCAGATGGTCTCCGCTTGACTAAATCCATTGATTGGTATGCAACAGTACCAGCGCTCTCGACATACTGTAGGTCATTGGGACCCACGCCCCTCTGTCGCTGAAGATCTCCTACATCCCTGTCATTAAGGCGCGCCGTTTCCATATCCTTTGTGTAATCCCAGTTCGTACGGAAGCAATCCAAACCACCATCCTTCCTGCAACGTGTACTATTTTCTGGCAGTAGATTGATGTCAATCACCTCGATAAATGAATCATTACCTGCCTGCTTCTTCCTGCATTTAATACCTTCCATCTATCCGGCTTCCAAAGCATAAATACTCGACTGCTGAATCTGAACCGTTGATTTTTGTGGACCCTCCCTATACAACAGCTCGTTGTCCTTTTCCTGCTCACATTGAGGTCCTTGACCCTCAGCGAAAACTGCTTTCCACTGGCCTAATGCCGCTTTTGCATTTCGATTGATTTCGTCATGCAACGACGACCCGTTCGAGCTGTGGGTCCCCCGAATGGTGTGATCCGTTATCGCACCCGTGTACCGCTGCGTCTGGAGCCCGACCCGTGTGCGCTGGAGTTCTAGGAGCTCCGTTGTCTTCCCACCTTCCTGTTTCCCATCAAATCCCCCCCTTCTCGCTAATAACTTCCTTCCCTCCCCGTCTCGTTCTGTACCTCACCGGACACTATCCCTCTGGCTCTTACTTCGCCGTGATTTGCAATCGCTACCCTTTTATGCCTATCCAATTCCATCCAGCTCCTGTACCCGCATCCGTTAACCTCGACATCTCCCCACCTTGGTATTAGGCTGGCATACGTTTTGGATTAGCCTATCCCACAATCACCTCAGCAAGCCAATCTTTTTTATCGGTCATGCCTGAAACCGAAAACGAAACCGATATTGTGATCCTTGGTCAGATGACTTGGTTGGGAGAAAAACAGTGTCAAATACCTTGGTATTTGTCAAGCATTTCAAGTGACACAAATCTGTGAAGCATAGTGACAAAATACCTTTTTTTTTTAAATACACGTATAAAACTCGTCTTTTTGACTCAAATTTTAATACCCATATCATTAATATATATATATATATATATATATATATATATATATATATATATATATATATATATATATATATATATATATATATATATATATATTTGGAGATAATATGCGTATTTTATGTTTTAAACGTGTATTTCACATATTAAACGTTTTATTCTCGTATTTTCTCGAAAAAATACTTTTTTTTTTTATATAATAAAAAGATATTGTACAACTAAAAAACACCTATAATACCTTTTTTTCCGTCTTATACGTTTCATAATTTATATTAGGTTCCGATGTTTTGCTGTTTTTATTAACTTTTTTGCTTGGTGTATCATCCGTATTTTGTCACTTGGAGTGAAGTATCATATTTGCATGGTACTTTGCTACTTATGAAGGATCTGGGCGGCGGAGTATAATGGGCCACTTTGATCATTGATCATATCATATATATTTTGATCTATGGAGGCCTTCCTTTATTAATAATTTTATTCATATCTTTCATATCCTTGCTAGAGCCAGCTGCTTATGGAACTGTGAAAGTAATTAGCAACTGACTAATTTCAGTGTCTCTTAGTGTTTGTACTTGAAGAACTTTTGAGTTTTTGTTGGTGATTGCTGAAAAATGTGTGCAGTTGCTGTTTCTATGTAGGAGAAGCTTAAGAAATAATAGAAAAATTATATGGTAATGCTCTCTCTGGAGTTCCATATGATGGATTATTTCTTACGAGCTTTGTAGTATTTTAGCTTGATAAGTTGTATTAGTTATTACAGATATTATTATGACTTCACTCCTTCCTAGGGAATTTCTCTATTATGTGTGTAGATACCTATGCCTGGAGGGCTTCGGCCTACAAAGGCTAGAGTATAGGGTCGCTAACTAATTTTTCTTGTCTGAGCTGGGAAACCTCAATCATATAGATTTAATCCTGATCTATGATCTAAAGAAACCGGACAGGGGTTCTGGTTATCCTATCGGAAGTATTTTTGCACACCCATTGTGTCCACGTATACGCAGTCTCTACTGTGGCCTTACATAAAAATAACAAAATCAAATAATAACGAACTACTCTAAGAAAGCGGGAAATAAAAGCAGTGAAGCACATTTGGCAAAATTCCAGCCCTTACCTTAGAGAGAAGGGTTCAATTTATAGACAAATGACTTCAAGATGGAACATTGGATACTGGAAAGATGTCACACTTCTGTTGGGCCATCTTGTAGCACATGATCATGGTAGTTTTTCATAAAACAACCCTTGGTTGTGACAAATGTCAGAGTTCCAAGATTTATTCTAGAAAGAACAACTGGTAAATCAATAGGCAAGGGTAGGTTGCTAGGTAAATTTCAAATATTCTAGGGGTTCTAGGGCGTCTAAGGTATTAGCTAATGTAATTAGATAGATTAAGGTGAGCTAAAAGGGTCCTAATGCTGGCTTAAGTAAGATTTGAATGGGGATGGGTGATGGTCAAAGGTTCAAAGGTTTTACTGGGGTTGGATGAGAAATGGCTTAAAGGGAGGAGATAGACCTTAAGGTAAACTAGCGGTATAATGGGGAATAAAAAGGTTAAAGAGAACTAAATTCAAAGTCAAAAGACTCAATGACAAATTGAAATTACAAACCAACCCGAATTGAAATGCATATAAAAAATGGTAATTACTAGAAACGCAGAAAGGCTACTAAAAAATAAAAGGGATGCAGCCCCCATAGGGGTACTGCACCACTCTACATCAAATGGGGTTACCCCTAAGACCTCAGGGGCCAAGGAACAAAGGGTGAATCGAGCCTCCATGAGTTCACGAATTTTTAGTAGATTGAGATAAAAGGTTGACTCATCTGTATGAAATGTGGTGTATACAATGTATCTTTAACCATATAATTATTTCATTTTGTTCATGGAATTCTATACTTGATCGCAAGAACTCCACAAATGGCACATTTTTTTTGAATTTGTGGATAAGCTAACATCAAGATTGCGCTCATTTGGAAGCTGTAAATTTTTTTTGACTAAATAATCTTTTTAATATGGACAAGCTGCATACTAAAAAAATCATGGTTTCTTTGTTTCTTTAACTCAGAATTAATATTGTTTCGATCCTTGGCATTAATAGGTTATTGTAGACCCGTTCTAGTCAGATGCGACACTGGAAGGTTGCAAGGTTCTCCCACAAACCAACATGTGAAAATCGTTGGGGGGAAGTCCCCATTATATCAGAGATCTCCCAAGCAATCTCTTGTGCATGCCACGTTGGGAGAGCCTTTAGAATCTGAGCCCGAAGCTTATAATTCCAAGAGCTCATGGGAGTCTATGCAAATCTCCTTAGATGTTTTCTATCGGTTTTCACGGCCTCATACGGTTATTGGCACAGTAAGTTCGGATCTGAGAGGACTTTTTGTTGTTGGGCTCTATTTGATAAGGTGGAAATGGCAATTCTAGGGTGGAATTGAATTGCCAATTCCACATTTTTTGTTTGATACATATTTCAGGGTGTAAAAGTGAATTGATGTGGGACCCTCATGTGGAATTACTTTCACGCACCAATTTTATCGTAGTTAATCTTCAATTCCATGCATAAATTGGCTGAAGTGCCAATTCCAGGGGAAAAGAGTCATTACGATATAATTTGAATGGAATATACTAAAAATTCTGGAATTGACTGAAGTGCCAATTCCAGGGGAAAAGAGTCATTACGATATAATTTGAATGGAATATACTAAAATTCAATTTTTTCTTTTATTTACATTTGCCAAAAATACCCTTTTCCAATTTCACAGGAATTTATTTCTCAAAGAATATAATCAAACAGTGGAATGGAAATTCTAGAAAAATCATTTTCCACACAACATAATCAAACTAGAGAAGTGCAATTTCCAGGGGAATTGAATTCCAACGAAGTGAGCGCGACATTGCTAATTCACTTCCACGAGCTGAATTCCAAGTTATCAAACAAAGCCTTCATAAAATGTCATTTCATTCGTGCAACTTTGACCATCCTCAAACCATAGTCACAAAAGTCTCTGATTTTTTTGAAAAATCGAAAAAAGTATGCGACTTGCACTCGCCGCGACTTCATCACTGATTAATCGGCTGAGTCGTGACTCGGCCAATTTGTTGACAATGTTTGTGATGTGATTCGACTTTTTTTTTCACTTAAAGGGAAAGAACTTATAAGTTCTGTACTATAATACTATTTTGTTCATAAAAAACCTTTAGCTTTTGCCTATTTTGTACTATTTTGTTCATTAAAAATCGTTGTGTTTTAACTTGAAACATGTTATGATATATTTAAAATTTGTTTTTATTGTTTTTTGAATTTTTTTATTTTCTCTGTTTTTTCCTACTTTGGCCATTTTTTGCCGATTTTTTCCAACTTCCCTTGCCGATTTATTGCCGACTGCCGACTTTTTGACTATGCCTCAAACGGCGATTTTCCTATTTCGTTATGCTTACAGTTTATCTATTTCCACATAAGAAATAAAGGCTTGAAACCTTGTCTCTGAGCAGGCGTTGAGTATAATCTCAGTTTCCCTCCTTGCCGTGCAAAGAGCATCGGATTTTTCTCCATTATTCTTCATTGGGTTGATGCAGGTAATGCTCTCAATGTTTTCAGCTGGAAGTAAATTGTATCTATTGAACAAATCACACGTCATTGACTTGTTTTATTGAAGTTTATGATTTACTCCCCATTTTGCAGGCAATTGTGGCTTCACTTTTCATGAATGTTTATATCGTTGGATTAAATCAACTATTTGACATTGAAATTGACAAGGTAACTCGAGTATTTTTTGTTTGGCGTCCTTTAGACATCACTCTTGAAATTGCAGACGGGCAACGAAAATTGATTTTAAAATATAATTTGGTTATTTCTAAGCATTCTGTCCAACTTCGGTACCATGGGTCAAAATCTCGGAAACCCAGTGCGCATCATCTAGGCCGGCCTGGACGATACGTACCGGCTGATACATTCAATGTGCAGTCGATACATTGAATTATGTATCGGCCATTACTTTTCTTTAAAAAGAAAAAAATCCAAAAAATGTTTTGTTTTTGTGTAATTTTTTTATAGCATATGTACCTATTTTAAAAAAAAATTTAGGGTGAAAATCGATGTAGGTGATGGATGGAGGGCTAAGAGAGAAGAGAGCTAGGAGAAGGACGGAGGAAATAAGAGAGAGGAGGGTCACTTAAGTGATTTCCGGTTTTTGTATTGTGGGGTAACTTAGCGACCCAATACATTGAAAATATCAATGTATCGTCTGATTCAAAGTTTACAAACTTTGTATTGGAAGATACATACACCGGACGATGTATAGTGTATGTATCGTACCTGTGTGGTCCGATTCCGATACGTATCATCCGATACGTACTGGTATTGGACAATGTTTTGACCCATGTTCGGTACTTACATTAGAGAGATTTCCTGCTTCGAAATATCTTTTTCTTTTTTTAAGGTAACTTTCCTGCCTCAAAATATCTTTTTCTTTTTTTTGGGAGTAGCTTTTTCTTTAACATCTTTGTTTTTCTCTCTGTGAAGTGTACCTGTTTCTTTGTGAAGATGCGGATTCTTATTCTAAATTAATGTTGCATTTTTTGCTTCAGGTTAACAAGCCAAATCTCCCACTTGCGTCAGGGGAATATTCTGTCAGAACTGGCATCGTGATTGTTTCAACTTTTGCCATCATGGTATTATTAAATTTACAAGTGTTTTATTAAGCAACCCGGGTTTCAAAAGTAGGCTTGAAATTTTGTATTTTGCTTCTAACCTGCAAGTTAATTTGAATTTAAAATCAGCACTCTGGATCCCTAAGAAGATATTTTACCAAAATTGTGCTGAAACGACGTATCTTTTTGTCATAAAAAAAATTTAGGATTCATAGACTGCATGGTTGAAATATCATATAGATCATGAATCTGAAGATGGGGATACAATTTATAGCAGTCAGCATCAAAATTTTATACATTATGATATTTGAGAGTGACATTATTTGTCTAATCTCTGTAGCATGTTAGTACTGTATCTTAAATATATATTAGGGCATCTGGTGAGTTTAGGGAATAGATTCTAACTATGGGGAAATGGCCATCAGATATATATATATATATATATATATATATATATATATATATATATATATATATATTTGATCGAAAAGCAGGGTGAAGGGTTCCCTACCCTTAGAAAAAAATAGAAGACTGTACATGATTGAAATTACAAAATAAATCTTCCGAGGCGAGAATGAAAAGAGAGGCTGGATCATCTGAAGGGTACCACCAAACAACTGTACTAGCATCAACTCCGTTAGGTGCAAGGTGATCGGCACACCGATTACATTCTCTCCAGCTATGGATGAACTGAACTTCATTCACAGAATTAGCTAGGTTATCAGTATTCTCAATCATAATACGGTGGTTCTAAGGGCAAGGCCATCTGTTATTAATCATATTGATGGCGGCAAGAGAATCATATTGAACAATTATCGAACCATACCCTATTTCAGCCGATATTCTTAGAGCCCACTGAACAGTTTCAATCTCTACCGAAAGAATGTCATCAAAGTTTGAAGGGCCGAGAAAACACATCAGCACATTGCCGTTATGGTCTCTCATGATACCTCCAAGACCCGTTCCATTGGGATTCACAGAACCATCTGTATTAGCCTTAATCCATGCATGAGGAGGAGGGTGCCAATTGCAAATCTTCGGAATAGGTGCAATTTTCTTGAGGATATGCCAAGCAGTGCGCATCACTTCGTCACTCGAATCCTTAGTTTCAACAATTGAAGCTTTAATAGAGACTTCGTAAATAATATTCTTAAGAATTTGTTTCTTATTGCTGCATTCATTATCAAAATTTTTTCTGTTCCTTCTCTCCAAATAAAGCAAATTGTGGCGCAAAAGGCCAACTTTGCGAGAAACTCTTGCAGTCCTTTAATTGTCTTCACTAGGAATTCAACCTCTTGTTCAATGGACCCCAGTTCAGATTTCTTAACCCCCAGGATCGATCTCCACACCCAACTAGCATAAGGGCATCCAAAAAATAGGTGATCATTTGTTTCCCTATCACACCAACATAGCACACAGCGAGATGGGATGTAGAATCCTCGTTTAGATAGATTCTCTATTGTATGTCCATCCAAGCTGAGAGGCTATGCTTAGGAACATATTCCTTAAACCAGATGAACTTATGTCTTTACACTTCTGAGCCATTCTCTCTGAGAAGAGTAAATATCAGATTTATATGAGAATTTCTCACTATTATTGGAGTCCACACCATAATATCATCCATGGAGCCCAAAGGTAGCTTGATCTCCGCAACTATTTCCCAAGCATTCGTCATTCTACGAGTGGATGCATCAGGCAAGGCCCACTTCCCATCCACAATCACATCACTCACTCTGGCATCAATAGGAATTTGGGATTGGAGCATAGTTCTCCTACCAAATTTGAGGAGCGAACCATCTCTGGTCCAATTATCATGCCAAAAGCTAACCGATCTGCCATTACCGATCAAATGTTTAATAGTCTGCATCGCATGTTCCCTTATAGATAATATACCTTTCCAGGCCCAAGAAGAATCTCGTAATAGGAAACAAGCCCAAATATCACTGCTACCTATATAATTAGCCATCACTATTCACTCATCTAGCCCATAGAGACATCTGATTGCTAACAATCTTCCAAAAGAGCCAGAACATACTAGCCTCATTCCAATGAGAAATTTTCATGAACCAAGCCCCTCTTCTGCTGCTGGCTTAAAAGCCTTTTCCCAACTCACTGGGTGCATAGAATGACCAAGGGAAGGACCTTTCCAAAGAAAATCTCGAAGAATGGATTCAACTTTATAAATGATTTTTTTGGGAAGGAGGAAGGCCGAAGACCAAAATATTTGAAAGATGTAAAGGATGAACTTTATGAGTTCAAGCCGTTGATGAATTTTGTCAATAAGGGGTTGGCAAAGAGAGTAAGTCAATTGGTGCACAAGAGAGGCAAACCCAAATATTTAATGGGGAGCTTGCCTTCTCCAAAACCCAAACTATCACAAATGGTGGCATTAATGGAGAATGCTCCGCTAAAGAAAATTTACTCTTACTAGGATTAATTTGGAGACCCGAGCATTCATGGAAAACATCAATGACTCAAGACTCTCCGAAGAGAAAAGAAGATCATTGGCAAAGATGAGATGAGAGATAACATGAGCATTTCCATATGTTTGAGGGGTAATGGTTCACAAGGACACTCTTGTATCCATTAAGGATGTGAAGGCTTCCATCAGAAGAGCAAACAAGAGAGTAGAAATCGGATCACCCTGCCTGATCCCACAATTGCCTTTGAAAAATGGACTGGGGATCCATTGATAAGGACAGCATAGGAAGTTGTAGAGATACATTACCAAATCCATTTCCTCCAAGTATCGTTAAAACCATGTTGATCCAGAATTTCCTTGATAGAATCCCAACGAACTTTATCATAGGCTTTTCTAAGATCAATCTTGGTACAAAAAGACTTTTCATAGTTAGAGTCGAAATGCTTTACTAATTCATGGGCTAAGAGGATGTTCTCGGTAATAGATCTCCCTTTGATAAAAGCCGATTGGTTTTGAAACAGGAGATTTGGTAAGACCACAGAGAGTCTATTAGACAAGATTTTAGAGATGACTTTATACAGATAATCACATAAAGCAATTGGTCTGTACTTGTCCAAAGAATCCACACCTGGCTCCTTCGGAATAAGTTTAATAATAGTAGCATTTAAAGACTTAAGCATTCTTTGCTATGGAAAAAATTACTCACAGCTTTCATGATATCCGCCCCAACTATGTCCCAATGCTTGGTAAAGAATTCCGCACTGAATACGTCAGGTCCTGGTTATTCGAAGGAGAGTCAAAGAGCACATCTTTAATCTCCTTTTCAGTAACAGGCTTGGAGAGATCAGCAGCTTGATCCTCATTCAATTTCCTCTTGAAAGGAATAGTAACCTGATTCCTATTGATATCCCCAGTGAAAATATTTTCAAAGTATTTTGTGGCAGCCATGACGATTTTATCATGCTTGTTAAGATAAGTTCCATCTTCACATTTAAGAATATAATTTCTGTTGCGAGAGATCCGAGAGGCAATGCTCGCATGAAAGTATTATGAATTTCTATCCGAATTCTTGAGCCAGTGATTTTTGGCTTTTCTTCTAAAAAAATGCTCCTCAATGAGAGCCTCTTCCAATTGCAAGGAGGCAAGTTTTTTTTTCTTCCGCCAAACTCTTTCTAAGGGATTGGATTGGATTGGATGCCAACTGGGATGTTCTGAAGCCTTTCTTGAGCCAGCAATTTATTTTCATGAACATTGCCATACTGCATCTTATTCCAGTACTTCATTCTGGATGTAGCTTCCTTAAAGCTTGGTATGAACCCTGTACATGGGGTTCCCATACGTATTCATACTCCTTACATCTGCAACTAGTTCTCTGAAGCCTTCCTTCTCCACCCATTGAGGAAAATATTTGAAGTTGTTCGGCTTGGAAATGGTCTGGCTAATAATTCTTATTATCATAGGGGCATCATCCGAAAGACCTGGAGTTAAATAATCAACGAGAGAATTGGGAATCGAAGAAATCCAACTGGAGTTGGCAATGACTCTATCTAATCAGCAGTGTATCCTTCTGTCCGTAGCTTTATTGATCAATGAAAAACCATTTCCCATAGATTTCAAGTCAGTAAGAGAACACTGACTTATATTCCTATTAAACTGCTCAAGAATTCTGCCCGGGATTTTACTACCACCGATTTCTTGCCATGATTTCTAATGGAATTGAACCACCCCCCCAATCCATGGTCCATTAATGTTATTAGATATGCTACAGAGGTCAGCCCAAAGAGACGCCCGTTCACTTGCTAAATTCGACACGTAGAAGATAGTGAGGGTGAGTTTGAAATTGTCTTGGTTACGAGTAAGAACCCCATGCACATGCTGATGAGTGTCACCGAGTTTTATAAAGGAATATCAGTCGGATTCCATAAAACCTAGATCCTCCCCACCCTGTGAGATTGATAGTTATGCTCAATATGCCATTCACGTGGAAAAATCTTGTAACTTTACTAAATTTCGGAAGTCTCGCTCAAGTTTCAATTAAGCCCAGAAATCCAATTTCCTCCTCCCTATTCAGCCTTTTCACCTCAGATATTTTAGCTGATTTGTTTATTCCTCTAATATTTCATAAGGCAATGTTTAACATCGACTACCTTGATCTGCGTGGACTGCCTGTTGACTGGGTTTGACTGAAGGATTGGACTTGACACCCTGCTTTCCTTTTATTTTGAGATTCGAATCCAACTTTGTTAGGTCCTTCAATGATGCCTCCTTGGAACCTGGAACGGATGGGCCAGCACTGAGGTTTGGGCTCGCCTACTCAGATATCCTCAATCTGACCCCTTGATTAACTTTCCTCTGCTGACTTATCCTCATCCAATAAGGTGAATTCGTTATCATTGGTTATAATATTCTCTTAGATCTCGTTCCCTGTAATCACGGCGTGACTATCGTGATGTCCTTTGGTAGATTCATTCTTGGAAACTGCCATCTAATGTGGGGCCTCCTCACATGGAGTCTCCGGAACTTCACTTTCTACCGAGTCCTCAGAATCTGTGTGCATGGAAGAAATGGTGTCAGATTTATCTTCAACATTTACCGCTTCGTTCCTCACCATCAAGTATTCTGTGACCAGAAATGTAAAGGAAATTTTTGTTGTGCAATCCACACAGGAACTGAGTTAATCAATTCTCTCTATGGTTTGATTTCTGGAGTCCATTCCCTTAGTATCAGAGGTCTAACCGCAATTGTCCATACTCCCGCCTCAAGTACGCGGCAAAGATCTTTGTCAATCTTCATGTTGGCACTTGAATAAAAAACCCATCTTCGTAGGAGATGAGATCTCCAGACCCCTTAAGTTTCCAAAGTCTGTTGATAACCGCTTTTTGCCATGAATCATTCACAAAGGTGAAGGAACACAGGAAGGAAATAGAACCTTAAATTGTAAGTTCCTCCCTTCAAACGAAGGAAATGGATGATCCTCCGATAGCCTTCCCTTACACAGTTAGGGGGGCAATCTCCCAAGGGCTATGCAAGTTTTAGCTACCCGAGCCACCCCAAATGTCTTTCGCAACTGAGGAAGAAGACAGCTCACGAAATTTAGGGGTCAAGAGAGCACTCACCAAGACGAGGCGATCATTGGACTCTTTGGGAAAAGTAATTACTCCAATTCCTCTTTGATATTGCCCAGGGTATAATTGGGGATGTTCAACTGACTTCGGAGCGATCTCCAAATCCAACTAGTAAATTCGCACTGGACGAATAAATGTGAATTTGTTTCTTGGTGATTCCAGCAAAGCGCACACCTCAAAATAATATTTAAGTCCCTCTTCATCATATAGCTGTCGATTGTTTTCTAGACTTGAGTTTTATGTGCACTACGAGGACTTCTAGGTGGGGCTTTTGATTGAAATTGTCCACACATTCCATTTTTTGCATTAATCGTCAACCTCGGAGAATCAGATCATGGTTATTGATCAATCAAATTAGGGTTTAACTTTGATAATCGGAAATATTTTTAGTTTCTAATTCTTTTCCCCTGGATCTTTTGTATTTACACAATCAAGTTTAAGATACAGTTGTAAAGATCGAGACCAATAATGTGGCTGGATCTATTTTCTAAGTTCTCAAGGTTTAGTGATTCATCAACTTCTATTTGTTTAAATGGTTAAAGTGAATTGACTGATGGATTAGCAAGGACTTGTAGTTTTTGGCCCATTGATACTTTCTGATGGTGCTTTGGTTGCTCTATCCTATTTTTATGGCTACAAATAGAAAAGATCCAATTTAGTGAATTTGTCTCCTTTTTTTCCCTATTCAGCACCTTGTTTCCTTTAAAATTTTAAAATTAAAATTGTGGTCATTGACTGCTAGGTCTATGGTTTTCTTATCTCGAATGAACTTGTATTCTTGTTCAAATTGTAGGCATTGATAAAAGGTTGGGACATTTGTATTGTGGAATTTTTTACCCTTCAATAAATAATGTCCATAAATTTATCTACTTCCAGATCATTCTTGTTTCTTAATCATTTTTATCATCACCATAAATAACCTTTTAACTCAATACCACCCTATTTTTTGGAGGTTGGCATCTCATAGTATTAGTGCCAAAGCAGTAATCGGCACAACTGAGTAACATAATTTTGATCTGTGTTTTACATTTGCAGAGCTTTTCGATTGCATGGCTTGTTCAATCTTGGCCATTATTTTGGGCTATTTTCATTTCTTTTATACTTGGGACTGCATATTCGATCAATGTAAGTTTCTCTTCTTTCCTTTGGGTTTTCTAACTGTAATTTTTCATGCCAGCTTGCTCAAAAACACTTATAGTTACTTCTTACTTTTTTCAACTTCAAATTTATGTCTCCACACATGAAATTATGAAAATAGAACAGCGTTGGAAAATTTTAGTGACCAAATGCAGCCTATGCATATGAAAACTTATATCTTGTGTAAACATGAACAGGTCTTTCCTTTGTTTTTGAAGTCCAAAGCAATATTTAACGTGAACAAAGCTTTCAAAAGTTGAAAATCTGAACCAGGGTGTGCATTCAATACAAATTTTTAAAGAGGCCAACTTCAAAGTTGGCTCAGAAATCTGAGATTAAAATGTTCTTCTTGATGACCACTGGTTGTGCTCCGTGAAATTGTCCTCAATTCCTCATCATTTCCCTAGATCCACGGTATAGTCCTTTTGGCATTGTTTTAAATGCCACCTCAATCTTTGTGTGTCTGTCAGTTGATTATAGTGGGGTATTGTGAAACAAAACGAAGGATTAATGAAGAATGCTTGTGTAGTATACGAAATCGGATGTCATAATAAATTATATAAACGAACATACTAACATATAGAAAAACATGAAAAATACTCACTGCTCTTCACAAAACTAAGTAGCCGTGTACTAATTAGCACACTATGGCTGCATCGGATGCACAATGGAGAATGAACGTTTGATCAATTTGCAACAAAGTAGACTTATATGGTCAAAATATGTATTCAATTAAAATGCTAGTTGTCTCTTAAGTGCAATTGCTTTTGTTTCAAGTCCAACTCAGCCGTGGTAAATTTGGTTATCCATCTCAAAACCAATTGGCAATGAGTGGAGGGAGACAAGGCTGTGAATATCCGATTTGGGACGAAACTTCAACATGCCCCCACACGTGTTGGCCAGACTGAGCCAAATCACGTGGAGAATTGAACTGGATGATGTGGAGTGGAGAAAGGTCTGCTCTGATACCATGATAAATTTGGGTATCCATCTCAAAACCAATTGGCTATGAGTGGAGGGGCCCAGGATCTTGTAAGAGGAGAGACAAGGCTATGAATGCCCGATGAAGGACTACACTTCAATAGTAAAGATAAAAGGGCAGTTTATAACTCTAAGTATGTTACAATTAAAATTGTTAGTTGTCTCCTAATTTAAATCACTATAGTAAGCTGGAATCTTTGACTCAATAATATTTTTAAAGAAAGTGAACATTGATAACCTTGGAGATGATGAATATGCTAGGGTTGGAATAGTGGAGTGAAAGTTGGAGAAGCAAAAGAGAGTAAAAGAAGAGAGATAGATGGTAAAAGGGCTTAAGGGATTAGAGTATATTAGAATACTATGACAATATTATAAAAGACCCTCACAAGTAACATTAAAAAGATCCAATGTAAAATACATACACACTGACACTAAGTACACTTATAATGCTAACAACACTCCCCCTCAAGCTGGAGCATAGATTTCATTCATGCCTAGCTTGACAAAAATGTAATGAAGAAGAACAGGCCCTACAACCTTTGTAAACAACCTTGGCTTTATATTAGCAGACTATGACAATATTATAAACGACCCTCACAAGTAACATTAAAAGATCCAATGTAAAATACCTACACACTGACACTAACTACACTTGTAACGCTAACAACACTCCCCCTCAAGCTGGAGCATAGATTTCATGCATGCCTTGCTTGACAAAAATGTAATGAAGAAGAACAGGCCCTACAGCCTTTGTAAACACATCCACTAGCTGCTGTGGAGAGGAAACATCAATGAGCTTTAGTGAACGCTCCCAAACGTTTTCCCTAACAAAGGGCACATCAACCTCAATGTGTTTGGTCCGCTTATGTAAGATGGTATCCAAAGCAAATTTTCTGCAGCTTCACTGATAGGAAACCCCAACTCAGAGAGGAGAAAACAAAGCCATAGAAGCTCACATGCGCCACGTGCAATGACCTAGTACTCAACTTTGACACTAGAGCAAGAGACTATAGTTCGCTTCTTGCTCTCCCATGCTCCTAGATTGCCCCTGAGGATGGCACAATATCCAGATATGGAGTGACAACTACCCATTCAGCATCTGTATAATAGAGATGTTAATATAATCACGAGAGAGATATAAGAGTCCATAGCTGGGGCTAGACTTAATGTATCGATGAATGTTATGAAGAACAAAAGGAGAAAATATGGAGATATTAGGTAAAGAGAGATTAGTGTCTAGGTAGGGTTAGGCTTAAGGTTTGGAGAAGAAGAAGAAAAAGAGAAAGAAAGAGAAGAAATTAGGAAAATAGCTTAATAAGGAAATGCTTCTCAGTAGCTATATATTACCGCGAATAAAATTACACACACCCAATATTATGTCTACACACCATATTAACTAATATGACTAATGTACTAACACTAACACTCCCCCTCAAGCTGGAGCATGGATATCATGCATGCCCAACTTGACCATAATATCCTAAAGAACAGGGTAAATACATTTGCCAGCTGTTGTGAAACGAGAGATCAATGAGCTTCAGTGTCCGATCCCACACTTTTTTCCCTCACAAAATGAATATATATTTCGTCTTCTCATGCAAAACATAATCAGAAGCAATTATTTCAGCTGCTTCATTATTATAGCAAAGGGGCACAAAAGCACTGATGGGAAATCCATGCTCAGTGAAAAGGGACAAATCATCTCATATGCTTCATGGGCTATAACATGATATTAGCAGTAGAGTGAGAAACCACATGTTCCTTCTGACGCTTCCAAGCAACAAGATTGTCTCCAAGGAGATATAATATTGAGAAGTAGATCACCTATCAGTAATAGCACCAGCCCAATCAACATCAAAATACCTTGAAAAATGACCATGTGGATGATAAATAACTCCACTAGGCTGGATTTGAAATATCTCAGAATGCAATGAATACAACCATATGAGTACGAGAAGCATGCATGGACTGACTGACCAGGCTGAAAGAGTAAGATAGATCAATCGGCCAACAAGGCACTGGCACTCACTGATGTGGACAACTCCCCTCTTTCTAATGATGGGAGAGTTTTGGATCCATTGGAGGTGAACCTGACTTACAATCGAACATGTGAGTATCATTGAGAAGATATAGAACATACTAACTTTGAGAAAGAAAGATGCCTTTTTTTGGCCGAGCAATCTCCAATCCCAGAAAATACTTCAAAATATCCAAATCATTCACCTCGAAGCTCCCACCAAGTTCACTCTTCACATGGGAAAATGAAATTATAATACCCCAGTGAGAGTAATTTCATCATCATAAACATGTAAGATAGTGGAACCCATAGGTTTAAAGTGAACAAAGAAGGTGTGCTCAGAATGACATTTCTAGAACCCCATGTTGATAGTAACACCACTAAAATGGTGAAACCATGCTTGAGGCAACTGCTTTAACTCATAAATTGACTTGGGAAGGCGACATACTTTCCTTGGCTCCGTCTTAAGCAGGAAGCTAGGAGGGGTCCCATATACACTTCTTCATTGAGATGGCCATGCAAGAAAACATTATTCACATCAAGTTGAGAGAGGGCCATGCAAGAAAACATTCTTCACATCAAGTTGAGAGAGGGCCATTTTGATTTGCAGCAATGGATTAGAGACCCCGAACTGATTGAGCTTGGCTACTAGAGAAAAAATAGCAACATAATCAAGACCATAAGTTGGAGTAATCCACATGCAACTGAACGGGCTTTGTATCGGGTCTCTATGGATTATGCTTCACAACAAGCACCAATCTACACCTGACTGTTGTCTTTCATGGAGGAAGATGTACTATATCCATGTGTGATTATGCTGGAGGGCATCAATTTCTTCAATCATGGAAGCTTTTTGATCAGCGGGAGCTTGGGTGGCATTAACAAAAAGAGGGATAGAAACTGTATCAACCATGGTAAGAAATGCCTTGTAGGAAGAAGATAGAGGTTTTATAGATAAGAAGTAACACATTTGTGTTTCCCATACGATGCGCAATTGGAAGATTAAGATTAGCAACAGAGTTAGTAGAAGTATCAAACACAGTAGTAGCAAGAGAAGAAGAATCAGGAGCTAATGAAGGAAAAGTAGTACTTACAGGGGATACCTGCGAGGAAGAAGTTGCTGCATTGTAAAGGAAGGTCTGTGCCATCGCTAACGTTAGTAAGTGAGATAATCCTTCAGCTTGTGCTGTTGTACTGATGAAGATGACTCAATAGTAACAGGCATGAGAATAGAAATTTAAGAGGGAGCAAGAGTCATGCGATCAATGGAAAAATACACAACATAGCATCGATACCCAATAGTGGGCAGAAAAACCAATAAAAATTCATTTGCGGATTTATCATCAAGTTTGTGATGATGAGGGCTGAGATTGTGAACCAAACAAACAAAGAGAGGCAGATGGCTTGGGAGGTCATTGTGTTCTCCCAGAAGAGAATTCTGATACAACCAATGTCTGGACTGACATAGATGATTTCTATCAGCTCTATAGTTGAGAATGGTAGTGGTAGACTGCTTTCTAGGCCTGGAAATGAAAAGCTTTTTGGAAGTTGCTTTCCTTTACTCCCTCTTACCAAATTTGCTATTTTTATTTTCCTGGTCAATTCTTAGTATCACAGCATCACAGTGACCAAATTCACCGACTTTTTGAAAAAGTCGCGAATAATTCACGAATTTTGGAGAAAGAATAAAATTCGAATTATTCACAAATTTCCGAATAAAATACAAATTTCCTGAATAATTCACAAATTTCCCAAAATATATGCAAATTTTACGACTTTTTCCCCATTTTGGTAAAAAGATTTATTTTTCTAATTAATTTATTTATGTTTTATATTTTTTATTTTTTCTGAATTTTGACCATATTTCTCCTGAATTTGACGAGTTTTTCTGGATATTTTCGAAGCCGATGTATTCCCGAACCTCAACTTTGTCACTATGCACAGCATAACAGGAAAAATTCAATTCAAAATCTAGCATGTGGTTTGTTGTGGCTGATGTTAGTGTTATTAATGGCCTTACTGCTACTAAAATTAAAACGGTGCATCGTTACAAACCTGTTTTAACATGTGAGAACAAATCGCTATGAAATTGGTAAATGTCATCTGTGTAGTCTCTCTGCCATTTTGAAGCCATGGATCTTGTCCCCGAGTAATTGGATAGAGTTAACTTCATGTATCTACGAAGCATCCATTGTGCAGCATACTTGCTACGAGACAAATGTGCATTACATTGGAGTAGCCTATACATGTGAAATCTAGAATCTAGATACTGTTTCTATAAATTGTCGCTACGATTTGCATTATTTACCACCAACCATTTGTAGTTGTGCGGGTATTAGGTTCACGATCCGAGTGCCAGTGGTGGCCTCGGGACAATCTCCTTTTGTCCAAACTGTCAAGCCTTGGGAACCGCACTGCTATTTATGAGCCCACAAATCAGTGAAAGTTCAGTTCGGACCTTTCACTGATTTGATACTTAAATTACCAGCACAATAACAAAGGTTGTAGGTTTGAGGTTGCCCCAAGTGGTTCCAGTGGCACTTGGGTCAGGTACCTTCTACTAAGTCTATAGATCTAGGGTGTAGGTTTCAAGACATGCCTGAACATTTGTGGACACTTACGGCTTAAGAATTACTATGTTGTGGTCATGGTCTCGTCCCACCTTATATCCCATGCACAACGCCCATATATTTATCAGTGTTTAATATTATTATGATTTATTCTGTAGTTACACTATCTTGTATACTCCAAATTTTCAGGTGCCATTTTTAAGATGGAAGAGATTTGCTGTGGTGGCGGCAATCTGCATCCTAACCGTCCGGGCTGTGATCGTTCAACTTGCATTTTATCTACACATGCAGGCCAGTTTATAAGTAACTCAATATGTATAAACTTTGATCGCTACTATTGCCAGACCAACTTTTGAAATGCACATACCAAGCTTAATTAATGTTGTCAAAGATTTTCTTTGAGTTCGTTGTGCAAATAGCAAAATTTGGTGTGGCAATAGGAGCACTCTAATTCTTCATTCCTTAACTTAGAAGCTAGATGTGGCAAATTTTTGCATCCATATCTTGTAGCATCCTCTGTTTCAGCACTATTTGACTTTCTGTGTTGATAAATATTCCAGACCTTTGTTTTTGGAAGACCAGCCATCTTTTCAAGGCCATTGGTATTTGCAACTGCATTCATGAGCTTCTTTTCAGTTGTCATTGCATTATTTAAGGTAAATCTCTCAAGTCATTTTATTTAACATGATGAGCAGAGGATTCTTACCTTGACATGAAGGATGCTCTTAATTCTGCAATTATTATAGCTCAAAATCTTGGATGATACTGAGACGTATCGGGTGATATGTCTCGGCATTGGAGACACCTGAGACAATTTCTTTTTTTAAAACACACACACACACACACACACACACACACACATATATATATATAATATATATATATATATATAGAGAGAGAGAGAGAGAGAGAGAGAAGGTGACGCCCAACCACCTTGGTGCATTGATTTTGGGCACCTTTGATCACATTTGCAACGTTGGATATGCATCGGATCTTGCCCAAATTTTTTGGGTGCTAGCTGATCGATCCTATCTAAGGTGATGTGACACCTGATCCTCGTGATGGGTGCGACGCAGCTCTCATGGCTGTGCCGGGACGCATAGTCCCGGGCCTCACACACACACACACACACACACACACACACACATATATATATATATATTTGTAACAGCGATGCCGAGATGAAAAGTCTCGGTATCAGTATATGCCCATACCAAGATTTTAATCGTGGCAATTATGGACATCTTGAATTTAAAGGTGTTTTAGAAATAAAAAAAGAATACTGCAGAACTTTTATAACATGCAAGAAGTTGCTTATCATTCAGTTCTATAGTGTCTATTTGCTTTTATAATTTGGAAGTGAAAGCTGCTGCCAACTGCCTTAGAAGAGTGGTAACCATTCAGTGACTCATATCGAAGAATTTTTTCAACTTCACTTATAAAGACAACTGCTCAGCTGCATATGATATTGGTCTTCCCTAAGTGAACTCCACCTAATTAGAAAAGAAAAAGAATGAAAGAATTCACCTTCATTATTTATTTATTTATTTTTTTGATCGGTAAACAACAATATATAAAAATAGGACTAAAACAGGAAGGCTTAGTGAGATGCTCAGCCAAAAACAGAAAGAGAAAAAAAAATCGCAATAATGAAAGCAAAAACCAAAAAAGAGACTACAATCAGGAAGAATAGGACTCAAGCCAATCAGAATTGAATCCCTCCCTGCCGTCCTTGACCAGCGACACCCAATCAACCATCAGTTTCTTAATAGCTTTCATGATCAAACCCACCGGTTTGCATCTCTTCCGAAAAATCCTTTCGTTCCGCTCTCTCCATAAGCCCCAAAACAACGCATAAAGGCTCACTCTCCAGAAAGTGTCTCTAGCAAACTGTAGCTAGACCAGCTAGCTATTAACTAAGGAACGTTATCAAGGAACGCCCACGACACCCACCCCAAAAGAGCTGAGAAGAATCGCCCAATTAGGTATGATCGATAACATGGAATTTTCATTTGCCTAGTAATTTCCGCTTTGATCATTCATCTTGGAATGGCAAAATGAAAATTTGCACTTCTTCTTTCTTTTCCTTTCCATTATTAGGTATGGCGTATAGTTTAAAGTTAGAATATCTCTGTATTTAGATTCTTCCATAATTTATACATAATAATTTAACATATTTGGATATGTAAAAAGTTAACAAAAGGATTGGTGTGGTGCACTGCACAAATGGAATCAGCAAGATAATGATGATGAGTATTATTATTTTTATTTTATTCAGTGTTTCCCACCTACTATCCTATCCATTTCTGCTGTTGTGTGTGATGCGGGAGATCATTCCTCTAAATTTATATTTTACATGCTTTCAGTATCTTATATATATATATATATATATATATATATATATATATATATATATATATATATATATATGACGCGGAGGCCCTAGGTTAGCGGCCTAGGGTGAACCCTGCACTAGTGCCATGTGGCACCCCCCCAACCCCTACACAAAAAGAAAAATTCAATCCACCAGGTATGCTGGGTGTCACCCACTATTTGACCACGTTTTTGAAGGTCAAAAAAGTTTTTTTAAAAAAATTGTTTAGATCACATGCCACGTGGCCCCAAACTGGATTTTTTTTTGGATCACATGCCACGTGGCCCCAAACTGAATATTTTTTTTGGATCACATGCTACATGGCATTTGATCTTGGCACAGTTGTAGGGTTCATCCCTGCAACACTAGTGCAGGGTCTCCTTAGCCATATATATATATATATATATATATATATATATATATATATATATATATATATGCCACATGGCATGTGATCTTCGCACAGTTGTAGGGTTCATCCTACAACACTAGTGCAGGGTATATCCTCAGTATCAAGGGGATTTTGGAGTGGCCTTGGCTGGCTCCTTTTTTCCAAGTTGGATGTTGACATCCCTGTTCTTATACAAGTTTCATATATTAAATCAGTATGGCTACTTAATGATCACTTATCACTGCTCAATTTATTACACATCTAGGATTGACAATTTTTTATTTTGAACTATAATTAGGATTACTATTATTATCATTTGTTGGACTTCCCTTGCTTTGGGCTGGCTCAGCTTACATTAAAAAAAAGGAAAGCATGGGGTGGGGGTGGGGGGGGGGGGGGGGGGCGGGGCTGAAATTGTGTAGATAGTGTTAGTGTGTATGTGTGTATGTGTGTGTGTATATATATATATATATATATATATATATATATATATATATATATATATCATAATTCACTTTTTACTGGATTTTCTGTAGGATATACCTGATATTGATGGAGACAAGATTTTTGGCATTCGGTCCTTTAGTGTACGTCTGGGTCAAAAGCGGGTTAGTCATCAAAGAACTTGATTTTCTTGTGTTTAATCCGAAAGCTGACTCGTTTAAAGATGTTTTAATGGTATGTTTCCTTCGTCTGATCCAAAATTTCCCATGAACAGGTATTTTGGATATGTATATATCTTCTTGAGATGGCATATGCTGTTGCCCTGCTGATAGGAGCATCTTCTCCCTCCAATTGGAGCAAATTTGTAACGGTATGTGCTACGTTCCTCACAAATAATTGGTTAAGAGAGAGTTAACGAGTAACAGAAAATCCAAGATGCAATATTCGCTCAAATACATAAATGTATTATATATATATCACCTTAATAAGAATCTATGTACAATTGGAAACTTAGGCTTCATTCCCCTAATTTTTTTGCAAAAAAAGAAATGCTATAAAATAATTAAAGTTCACAAAGATATTTAGTTTAGTTTATCATGTGTTTTGTTAACTCTATTAATTTAATTTTTTAATAAATTAATTAGCAGTTTCCAACCATTTGCAATCTATGCTAGACCATTTTTCAATTAATATTATTTCAATTTTTTGTGATTGTGCATCCAAACGAACCCTTATTTAGCAACAAAGCTAATCAAATAAGAAATTTGAGAAATTTCAGTTCCAATAATAAGATAATAAAAATACAAAGCTAACTAATTATCATCATCATCGTTGTAACCATCATAGTAGCCACCCTGTCCTATCTATTTGCAATTAACTTTGTGAATCCTATTTTTCTACTCATTTCTGTTTAGGGCCAACTCTCAGTCAGCCAGCATCTTTCATGTTTCTTCTCATTACTTCCCAATCATTATTGATCTAACTCTTCTCCTACTTTTTACTTCATATTGCTCATGTCCTAGAAATACTTCCTACAGCGGCTGTCTTTGGTCTCTGGTGGACATGCCAAAGCCATGTCAACTGCATGCATTGATTTTTTTTTATTGTCATTTTTATTTTATCGAGGCTACCAATTACTTTTTACCTACTCACACCCCTCTTAGCATTCATATGTCGGCCAAATGTTCTTTGTAGCCTAATCTTTATTCTACGAAAGAGGTTTTTTACATTGTAGTAACATGCAGCCCATGCCAAAAATCCTTGTCTTGAAGGCTTTTTTTTTCCGTCGAAACTTTTGTTGGTTTACATATAAAATGTGTTTCGCCTGATACATTGGAAGCATTGGAGAGATGAAAACACCATTGTTCCCGTATGGCATCTTTGGGTACACACATTTTTATTTTCCTTCTTATTCCATAACATCACTGCATGGCTGTTTTCGCTAGTAGACTAAATTCTCTCATTGGGTGTTGCAGTTTTCTGAAAACTTGCATTTGTAGACATCATAGGTTTGAAGAACTCCAATTTTCCAAAATATTTGAAGAACTCAAATGTTAGTAGTAAGATCCGCCAATTTGGCTGGTTTGACTCTATCCTGATCCTCCACGTAACTGGTTACGCGACATTTGTAAAAATCTTTTGCATAAACATAATGTAACATAAGCATATTCCTCTTTAACATGAGATGACTCTTGGGTTTTGACGACATAATTGTCTTCTTAAACAAGGGAGGTTGAATTAGGACCTGATGGGATATGTGTAGAAGCTTGGATTGTGTTGGGAGAGAATGGACTGAATTGAGCATTGTAGTCCTTTCCATACCAACAAAGGGGACATCCAAAATTGTACTAACTATCTTGGCACTAAACTTATGAGCCAGATTATGGAACTGTGGGAGAGAATGATAGAACAACAACTAAGACAGGAATCAAGTGTATCAGAGAACCAGTTTGAATTTATGCCTCAAAGATCTACAACGGAAGCCATCTTCGAATTTTGGCAACTTATGGACAAGTTTAGAGAGAGAAGTAAAAACATACATAATTTTTATTGATTCAGAGAAGGCGTAGGATAGAGTGCCAAGACAGATAATTTGGTGGACTTTAAGGAAGAAATGCATCCAAACTATATAATTGAAATTATCCAAGACATGTATAAAAGGGTGGTAACTTGTGTAAGAGCCATTTGTTGATAGACAAGTGAGATCCCTGCCAGAGTTGGGCTACAACAAGGATCTGCCTTGAGCTTTTATTTGTTTGCCTTGATCATGGATTCATTAACCATGGACATAGTAGAAGAGACTCCATTGTGCATGTTATTTGCGGATGATGTGATACAAATTGTTTAAAATTAATAATCACGAAATGGTTAAAACTAATAATCAACTAATATAATGAAGGAAATAATTAAAGATAAAATACCCTAATTAGGGTTTATGTGTAAGAGAGAGAGAGAGAGAGAGAGAGAGAGAGAGAGAGCATGGACACTAAATGGACTACATTGTTACTAATTGAAATAATGAGTTACATGAGATGCCCTCTATATATAGAGGACTAATTACATGCAAAACCAGATAAAACCTATGCACAGAGAGAGAGAGAGAGAGAGAGAGAGAGAGAGAGAGAGAGAGCAAGGACACTAAATGGACTACATTGTTACTAATTGAGATAATGAGTAACATGAGATGTCCTCTAGATATAGAGGACTACTTACATGCAAAACCCAGATAAAACCTATGTAGGACTAAACATAACTAGACCCACTTACCCATACTTAACTAAACACACATGGACTAATACTATTGTATTAAGTCAAACTAGATGAAGATGTCGTTGATCGAAATAATCGATGCATGTGCCCAGTCATTTAACAAAGTTACAATTGAAGGTTCTCGCGGCAAAGTGGTGAAAGCACATGTGTAAACAATAATAGCAAAGTAACGAGGTTTGAACTGAAGAGTTCCTGCGACGAAGGAAGATGAAAGTGGTTGCGGCGAAGCAGCGAAGTCACAGTTGGAAGTATCTGCGGCGAAGCAATGAAGTCACAGTTAGAAGTATCTACGGCGAAGCAGCAGAATTACCACCCTCCCCACCCCTCTTTTCTTTGTCGGACTCTCTTAGGAGGTGAAGGGAGGGGGTGGGAGGAATAAAGTTAGTATCAATGAGGAATATGCTAAGTGGCAGGTGGCAAGTTGTGATTCGTTCGAAAGAGGAATATCAGTATTTGTACTTCTTTCGAGACTGATGGAAGACACATGTATTTTTGTTCGTCCAAATTAGCTGGAAATGGAAGGCTATCATAAGCCCAGGGAGCACGATCCGAGGCGTGAAAGATAGAGCCATATAGTAGCTGCCACGTGTCCAGATCCTATTGGAGGATCGGTTTACCGCTCCTTATAAATAGGCGCCCAAATTTAAGTATAGGATAAATTTTTCAAAAAAAATTCTGAGTTCATCCGCCAAAAAGTGTTAGAAAATCAGAAAATCGTCTTCTTCTCTGCAGCTTCTAGCTGTAGGAGGGAGAAAGGGGGGCTTGTGCCAGAAGCCTCGTCACCGGGGGCTTCTGGTTTTCAGAGGGAATTATTATTCAAGTTATTGGGTCCCCAAAGGGGTTATGTATTTGTGTGAACCATTATTGGAAATAAAAGTATATGTTAAATTATGGATGGTAGTTCGAATGGTGGAAGGATTTGTTGCAGACCTTCCGAATCACGGCCTCAGGTGGTTCGGTCGTAACCGCACCCGATCATGTAGATAGATCTCAATGATGACTCGGGGTGACAACTTGAGAACATCTGAAAATCAGATACATCGTACAAGGGTAAAAGCGAAGGGATCCCATATGACTTAATGACGAGATCGGACATCACGCTTTGAACTCGACCGAAAGTATCCCCAATAAGGCCCCTGATGTCATATCTAGTTATCTAATATGTCTCGCGGCAGAAATCCCTGTTACTTTATTAAATGCCACATCGATTCCGATCCCAATCGTCCTTCGAATGTCCAACTCGCGTATAAATACATAAAAAAGATACATGTTTACACCATTATCTCCCTCTGACTTGATATAGTCTTAACACAACTCGCACCTAGGTGCCCAAGAACAATCAACAATGTAATGCAAAAAAATTCACTGACTATTCAACTTGGTGCAACACTGCACTCAAGCGGTCATCGTACACACCATGATCCAAACAAGTGGGTAGACGCTTAGCTTACAACATATGTTCTTGGCACCAACAACATGGCAATAATCCTAAACAAATGACCCACCACAATACAAGGAGAATATGACAATATGCAACCACAATACAGACCATACATCATAAACTTCAGCACTAAGGGGAAACATTTCTCCACCATCCATCACTGAATAGCATAGCAACATCATCCATCATCCACCTACAATCATTTTCAGATTTTTATGGATCCAGAATTCATGGATTTCAGGCAGTATCACTATCCTTTTTTTTTTACACTTATGAGTACAACCATGTTGGTTGTACAATCCAACTCAATAAACCAATCTATAGGAGCATTAGCTGTAACAAAAATTAGGTAGAGTCTCTCGTATCTTCCTCTCCATCTAATTTTTTCTTCTCACTAACACTTGCCCTCAAGTTGGCGCAAAGATATCAATCATTCCCAACTTGGATGAGATATCTTTCATTCTTGTTCTCCCAACGGCTTTGGTGAGAATATCGACTAACTGATCTGCCGAGGAAACTTGAGTGTAAAAATCTCGAGACTCAACCTTCTCTCTCATAAGGTGCCAGTCTACCTCTATGCGCTTAGTTCTTTCATGGAAAATCAGATTCTTAACAAAATGAAAGGTTGTCTCATTATCTTCGTACAAGGTCGTTGGAAGTCTAACTTGGATAACGAAGTCATTTAGTATGAATATCAACCACGTTCATTCTCTCGCACCCTGGGACATGATCTTGTATTCAGTCTCAACACTAGAATTTGCTACAACCTGTTGCTTCTTGCTCTTCCAGTTGATCAAGTTCCCCTAGAAAGGAAAAATAGCTGGCGGTAGACCTTCGATCACTAATTGACCCAGCATAATCCTCATCTATAAAGAATTCCACATCCAAATGCCCATGGTTATGTAGAATAGAAGTCCTCTTCATGAGCTCTACTTCATGTATATCAGAATCCGATGCACAACGTCAAGATGAGGAGAACGAGGAGCATGCATATACCGACTGACTACACTAACAGCATACCCAATATCAGGTTTGGTAATGGTGAGATAAATTAGTTTTCCCACCAGCCTTTGATAATTGCTAATATTCTTGAGAGGTTTTCCTTCTTCAGAGATGTTTTGTGATTAAGTCGATAGGGTTGTCAATGGCTTTGCACCACCCTAAAATGCCTGCTTGTTTCAAGACATAAAAAAATACTTGATTTGTGAGAGAACAATCCCTTTGATAGATCTAGCCACTTCTATGCCACGGAAGTAGCATAGCAGTCCTAGATCATTGATGCCAAAGACCTTGCTGAGGTAGCACTTCAATTTATGGATTTCTTCACTGTCATCCCAGTGATAACATGGTCAACAAACACAGTGAGGGTAGCTCTTTTTACAAATAGATTGTGATCATAATGGCTCCTTTGGTGTCCACACTGCATAAAGACATCAGTGAATCTCTTGAACCTGGTTCTCGGGAACTGCTTTAGGCCATAGATAGCCTTCTTCAATTTACAAACTTATTCCCCCTGAAGTAGAAACCTAGGTGATAGAGCCATATAGACTTCTTCCTTGAGGTCTCCATGAAGGAAGACGTTCTTGACATCAAGTTGATACAACGGTCAATCCTTGTTTGCAGCAAGTGATAGGAGAACTCGGATAGAATAGAGTTTAGCAACAGAGGAAATGTCTTTTTGGTATCAATACTAGGAGTTTGAGTGAAATCCTAGGCAACCAGTCTTGCTTTCTACCTCTCAACAGACCCATCTGGGCGATACTTCATAGTATACACCCACTTGTACCCCAAAACTTTCTTACCAGCATGTAACTCAACAATCTCCCATGTCTTCTTCTGCACAAGGGCACTTATTTCTTGTTCCATGACATCTTCCCATTTTGGCTGCATTAAAGCTTCAGAGATAGAAGATGGAATCCAAGGATGAGATAAAACTAAAATATTAGGACGACAAGGCATGATAAGACCACTGTTTTGAAAATCGCCGTGGGAGGCCGCTCGGGTGGTTTGGGCCCCGATTTAGGCCTGGGCGGACTCCGAGGCGGACCGGATTTGGGGCGCCCACCAGGTCGCCCGGGCGGCCGCCCCGGACCCGCATGCGGGCCGCCCGGGTCGCCCCAGTACCCAATTTATTATTATTATTTTTTAATTTTTATCTCCTCTATTTTTCTTCTTTTTCCTCAGTTTTTTATGATATTGATTCTTGCATAACATTTTTTTTTCGGCAACTGAGCAGTGAGCACAACTATTTTTTTTTTTTTTTTCTTCCTCCTATTCTGGCAAGTGGCACAGATATATATATATATATATATATATATATATATATATATATATATATACACACACACACATACGTAGCGGACGCCCGACGATTTCTGCCTGAACATCCCCCCGACCGCCTGAAACGCCTAGCGATTTTAAGAACACTGATAAGACACAACAACCCCACACATGGGATGTCTTGGACCTTTGCGAAGAGCAATGGGAATGTTTAAGTCAAAGGCAAGTGGACCTGTTAGTGGAGAAGATCTTTGATCCACGCTGTGAGCAAGAGGGGTGGCTTCATATGTGGCTTCCTCTTCTTTTCTTTTTCACAAAGATTTTGTCATTCCCAAATCTGTCACAATGCATTGTAGAGCCATTGGGCTCACTTGCACTAGCCATTTCTTCAAGGTCTTTTTCAAGATCCTCCTCCCCCATACAAGTTTATGGCAAGGGATTCTTCTCGGTGCTCTCTTCACTACTTGGACACTTCTCCCCCTGGAGAGGGTACTGAGAAGGAGCAATAAAGGGGCTGGACTCGGAGAATGTGACATTAATTGTAATGATCGATGTCCCAATAGATAGATCATAACAAATGTACCCTTTATTGCTTTGGCTGAGAGTTTATCATGTTTGTTGGGGGTTATATGTGCAAAGTAGAGGCAGCCAAAGGTCCTAGGGGGATCTAGGAAGGGCTTGCCATTAGGACACAAGGTTTGGTAAGGAGATTTGCCCCCAAGGAGTTGTGTCAGAATACGGTTAATGCAGTAACTAGAGGCGAGTACAACTTCACCCACAAGCGTTTGGGAACACTCATGCCTACAACAAGGATTTGGAAACCTCAAGAAGGTGGCGATTCTTCCTCTTACCCACTGCATTTTGTTGTGGAGTGTGGGAGCAAGTGAATTGCCACTCAATGCCTTGCATCTTCAGGTAAGATTGTAGATCTTGGGAGGCGTATTCTCTACAATTGTCAGATCATAAAACCTTAACTTTAGCAGTAAATTGAGTTTCAATCCATAAAGGACAAAGCACATTCACCTCCCCTTTAGCAGTAAATTGAGTTTCCATCAGAAAGATGGTGGTATATTGAGTACATTCATCCATAAACGAAACAAAATAACGATACCCACCGACATATATAACTGGGGAAGGACCCCAAACATTAGAATGAATGATTTGAAATGAGCCATCACATTTACTATCAGAAGAAGGATAAACGGTTCTATTGACAAGTTTCACATTTGAAATATTTGTAAACTGAAGCGTCAAACATATGTGTAAACAAACATATGTAAACGAGGAAGGGGAGATGGTCAGGCTTCCTGTGCCATAGATGCGGATGTAGTAATAGCTGTAGCAAACTAAGTGGCTTCGGGTTTTCGAAAATATAGAGAGCCCTCTCCTCAAGCCCATGGCCAAAAGTCCTCCCCGACCCCATAGTCGGGTCCTAAAACATACAATAGGAAGGAAAGAATGTTATGTTGTAGTTCATATTCTTGGTAAGTTTACTGACAAAAACAAGACTAAGAGGCATCAAAGGAATATGTAAAGTGGAGGTGAGAGATAAACTACCAAATGTAGTAGACATAACAGACATATGGTCTGGTTCCTGAATCAATAATCCAAGAGGATTGCGAAGTGGATGTGGCATGAGCAGACGCAGTGGTATCTGTCTCTGCTAACTGGGAGGTAAAGCCTGACTAGCAGTTGCTCGGTAACTAAAGAACTCCTGATACTCTCGCTGTGAGAGTCTTTGATTGTGCTGCTTGAGAGGTATGCAGTGGAGGTGCTGACTACTGGGTTGTGGAAGGGGCCTGAGATCCAGTGTCATCCTCAACAACATAGGCTCTACCGGTTTGTGTGTTTGGGAACTTGGGTTTTCCAACAAAGTCCCAACACCTCTCCCTGAGGGTGCCCCTTTCTCCCACAATGAGTACATTTCAACTTGTCCTTCTCCTCAGGTGACAAGCAGTGTCCTTAAAATCGTTGAGCGGGTTCGGGCGGTTGGGGGATGTTCGGGTGGAAATCATTGGGCAGTGCGCAGGCAGGGGCCCCAAGATCCGGGCGGCCGCTATATATATATATCAGTGCCACTTGCCAGAATAGGAGGAAGAAAAAAAAGAAAAGAAGAACAAAAAAAGAGTTGTGTTCACTGCTCAGTTGCCGAAAAAAAATGTTGTGCAAAATCATGAAAAACTGAGGAAGAAGAAGAAAAACAGAGGAAGAAGAAAAAAACTAAGGAAAAATAAGAAAAACAAAGGAGATAAAAAAAAAAAAAAAAATTGGGGACTGGGGTGACCCGGGTCCGGGGCGGCCGCCTGAACGGCTTGGGCGGGCGCCCCAAATCTAGTTCGCCTTGGAATCCGCCCAGGCTTAAACCGCGGTGCCCGGGAGCCCGAACCACTCGGGCGGCTTGTCACGGGGTCAATCTTCCAGCAGTGTTAGTTCGTGCGGCACCTAACGCCCGATGCGCTGAGTTAGTCTCTGATACCAACTGTCACGGGGGCGTCCTTCAACGCACTATCAACCCGCGCGATGCCTCACTACCGCATGCAACAAAGCCAACCAATCTCTTCATCAGCTCTGATACCACACGCCTAGAGGACGGGAACTCCCCCTCATGGTTACCTTTATTTCAAGGCCTACCATCCGACATATCGTGTCCCTTACGACACGCTCGATTGCACCAATGTGCCTCGTGCTACCGTGCTCAACTGAGTCCCACGCAACCTGCCTTCGTGCATGTTCCGAATTACTAGCACACGCCCACACTTGGCCCACATACTGTCGTGTTCAACTGAGTCCCACGCAGCTCTCATGAAGTTGCCTAGCCGTATGCACCGCGACGCGTAGCTCGGGTCATACTTCAACCTCACCTTGGGTGCTACACAGCATTGCTGCGTCGACGTCCCAGGCCCACCCTTTCAGGTCTAGGAGACATACTTCCTAGGCCCCCCTCTGGCAATGCAAGGCCCCGTGTGGGTGGAAGACAATTCTCCAACACCTTTCCCACATAGATGGTCCAAACACCATCTATGGGTAAACAACCTGAGGACTTCAAGCCTCTTGGTTTGACATACCTTACTGTTCACACCGCAACGCCCTGGATCGCTAGCCCACCTGGCCATGTCGCGTCCATGTCACAACCCCCATCGTCTTCCCCTGCGACCGTGTCACGACCACCGCAGCACGACCACGTCGCGAGGCCCTCCTGGCCCCATGTCGCGTGCCCTTCTAGCACCATATGCCGTGCCGTCCCGGTACCAAGATGTCGCGTGCCCTCTTGGCACCACATCGCATGCCCCAGGCACCAAGTCGCCATTGCCTCTACGCGAGGTACAAGCGGCTCGAGTGGCGCTGTGGATGGCCCGAGTAGTCACGTTGCGTACCTCCGTCACAGGCCACCAGGGCGGTTTTCAGAACATTGGTGACAAGCATCCACGGTCACGCCCTCCTCTACCTCCTGATCTACCTCTTCCATGTCCACAAAACTTAGTGAAGGAAGGTAGGGCTGAATGCTCAATGGACACATGCATCAGCTGACGACGACTTTCTTCATGCTGCTAAGAGGTGGACACTCCTCAAGGCCAAGCATAATAGCTCAGACATTTTTGTATTCTGGGTGACTCCACGGAGAGGATGAAAGACCATTTTTCTTTCACCGGTATGGCTAGCTTTCAAACTGTTCAATACACATCTCATCCATCTGATACTGGGCCAACTCATCCCACAAGCTCCTGAGTTGGGTATAATACTCACCCATAGATTTCTCCCCATGTCGGTTATTACTAATACTGTCGATAAGCTGAAACATCTTAGCCACCTTCTGTCTCTGGGAATATGCATCCCTGATGGCTTCCCACAAAGCAGCATACATAAGGGATCTACCAATTGCCGGTTGCATAGAATGCAGAAGCCATGTCATCACAGTCAAATTGTCAACTTCCCAGTCACCATGTTTTGGGCCACTCAAATCAAGTACTAACCCGTGTTGGCCCGATACCAATGCTGATACCGAGACCCCTATTCGTTCTCAATGAAACCGATATGTATCTCTTATATGTATCGGTATCGGCCGCGTTTTGATCCCATGCTTCCAACTCTCCACTAAGAGATTCTAGACTATTTATTGTATGGCGGGTATTTGTGTGTATTGTTTTTTCATATTTTTCCCAAACTAATCCTGCCCTCATCAATCAGAAGCAAATTTCATCTGTGTGTGTGTGTGGGCATGTGATTGTGTGGATGCATGTTTGTGTCAGTAGAGGCATAGCCACATACAAGAGTGGGGGCTGAAGCCCCCATTGAGCTCTTGAATTTGTATAAGATATTCTTCTTATGCACCTATCTTTTCTATATAAGCCCCCAAATCTACTGTGAACAAGCACCCCAAATCGACAGTAAAATAAATATTAACGTCTATTGCTAGCCCCCACCAACAGAAAATCCTGGCTACGCCCTTGTTTGTGTGCTTAACTTCCCGTTTTACATCTGTATAAGAAGTAAACTTTGGTAGCTTCTTGGTTTACAATTATTTACTTCGAACCATAATCTTTTTTTTGTTCCTACAGGTTTTGGGCCACTGTGTCCTAGGTTCAGTTCTATGGAATCGTGCTAAATCTCTCGATCTGAAGAGTAAAGCTGCAATTACATCCTTCTATATGTTTATTTGGAAGGTGGGTAGTGATCTAAGACTATTTAGCCCGTCATTTGATTGGTCAAAGTTAGGATAATGCCCACCCAACTCGGTGGATTGAATTTGAATTTGGGCACCTTTGACCACATTTTCAACGGTGGATATGCATCGGATCATGCCCAAATTTTTTTATCCGACTGGCTGGGGTACCAAATTCTCGTCATGGGTGCCACATGGTTCCCAGCTGGGCTAGACGCATAGTCCCGGGCCCCTTATAGTTGGTGTTGCTATTTATGTATTTATTTATTTTTTCTTTTGCAGCTCTTCTATGCTGAATACTTGCTCATTCCACTAGTTCGGTGAAGATTTTGTGTGAGCGAAGCTCGGTATCGAAAGCCTTTGATTTCTTATACTTGTTAATTTTATGTTAAAGACTTAAAAAAAAATGTACATATCTGAGCAATAAGGACGGGTTTTTCCTCGAACACTTTATAGTTGTCAATTGAATGGTGTTAGATCCTCAACCCGCAGCTAAAGAACATCTATGCTGCTTTATCTGTGTTACTGTAGACATGAGAAGCTATAGCACGGTGGGACCAGGTGCAGCAGATGGTGTACTCAGACCATCTTTACGGTACACACATGGGCCACAAGATGGTCGATCCGTACAGTCGATGTGATGGGCAAGATAAAAATTTATACCATATTTGACAATTATAAGACATTTTCTTGTTTCTTATTTAACAGTCCATTTGCAGGCTCTTGATTGACGATTAGGGTCATGATCTCGCTGTGACTTTTGGACTGTGCCCGTGCCATACAGGTTGTCTAGCGCATCGACGGTTCAGATTGATGATCACACATGCATCTGGTCTACATACCGTCCTTCATTTTCAATCTGCTTGGTTGCTCTTCTATTTACTATTTGCATGGTTTAGATTACTTTGTATTGTGGCAGTTTAAGAAACTCGTTTTTTGAACAGCAATTGCTTCTGCATAGTTCTTTGTTGGCCGTTTCTCCAATTTATAAACTGAAAAATGGGTTTTCAATTTACCTCTTAGCTTACCAGTATTCTTTTCCGAATTTTGGCTGTAATTGTTCATGGCCTTTGAAAACACGAGCACACCATGAAGGTTTCGGAAGCCTGGACCACCAGCCCATTTGGGTAATTGGCACTCTTCCCAAGAAAAGAAGTTTTCTTGGTTAAATCCTTTTACCGAGCTCTTTCTGACATGCCTCTTATTAGAGCCAGATGGGTGTTTATATGGAAAGTTCTGATGCGTCCTAAGGTTAAATTCTTTATATGGACAGTGGCAAGAGGGTGTTGCTTGACGATAGATCGGCTAATCAAGTGCGGCAAAGATATCCCCAACTGCTGCCCTATGTGTCTCTCTGCTGAAGAATCCATCCCCCACTTTCTTATTCATTGTTGCGCTGCCATGAAAGTTTGGAATATTCTTTTGAATTCTTTCGAGATTAGTTGGGTCACGCTGGGCAATCTGATTGAATTCCTTGTCTCGTGGCACAACATGAAGTGGGAAGGGCCTCAAGCCCTTTCTGGAGGGTCAGAGCATATTCGATTATGTGGAACTTATGGCTCGAAAGGAACACACAAATCTTCTACAGCAAAAGACGGCTTATTGGATCCATCATGTATTTAGTCAAAGACACGATGTCTCATTGGATTCTCCTTGACAAGTACGGCAGTTTTGTCATGGTCCTTGGGCCATGAGGTGCCTTTGGAGTTGGCCTAGTGGGTATTTCTGTTCCTTTTTCTCATGGTCCTTGGGCCATGAGGTGCCTTTGGAGTTGGCAGTTTTGCTCTCTGCCCATTGCTAGTTTGTCTTTTGTTTTTCTGTAGCTTTCTCATTTGTGTTTTTTCCTTTTTTCTGTTCGGCTCTTTCTTTGTATCTCTCCCTCTTCTCGCTGATTTATTTAATATATTTTGCTTACTGATAAAAAAAAAACACGAGCACACCATTTCCAACTAAAAAGTTGATGTGCCATTAGTGTTTTCACAAATTATGCATGCTCATTTTCAAAATTGCGACCATAGTCACAAATTTCGTTTTCGACAATTTTTAGGTTGGGGGTCCTTTGGGTACATTTCAGATTAATTTCAATACCTTTCGGAAAAAATGCGGGAAAGTTTTGGGGATTAAAAATATATATAAAACAATATTTAATTTTTTTTTTTTTTTAAATTACTACAATATATACTAAATTACTAACATATTAAAAAAAATAAAAAATTAAACATAAATAAAACCAAAATTTCTGAAATTTCACCGAAAAATACCGAAATTACCGAAAAATACCAAAGTTTTCGTTTCACCCTCTTTTCAGTGGATTTCACAAAATTTTGCCGAATTTCGACGAAATTTGTCACTATGGTCGTGACCTTGAGGATCGAACCCAAGTCATCAGACCCTTGAAGGGTTTCAATTGTCAAATATTTGTTTGGTTTTTTAGTTACTTATAAAAACAGGACTAGAAAAGTTTTAGAACAATACCATTGAAACTCTTTTTAGAAAAAAAAAAAACAGGATATTTTCAGTTTTTGAAGGCTATGTTTGGCAACACTTCCAAAAAAGCACTTTTTCAGGGGGAAATGTTGTCATGATGTGTTGTTTCACTTGTTTGAGAAGCAACATGGTCTTATGTACTCATCTTGTTTAAATGTAGTCAAAGCCTATCATCCCATTCATCAGTTGACAACAATAAATTATATGAAAATTATTGTGTTTTGCTCTAATCTTATGCGCTGGAGAAATAATAAATTTCAAATTAGATGGCCTAGATTGTATTTTCCACATGTCACTAAAATACCAAGTAATGACTCAATGCCTCAATGGTATATGATGAATCAACGGTACTAACGAAGAGGAGCGAAGATGCTCAAGTATATATTTTAATACGGTTATGAAGGATTCCCTTTCTATTTCTTTTCTTTCTTTTTTCCTAATTTTTTAATTATGCTCAAGTATTTAAATTTCAGGCATGCTTGTTCAAGCAAAATTTCCAGATTAGTCAAATATTTTTAATGTTATAAAAACTAAAAATCATGATTAAGAGTAATAACATCCAAACTCGCCTTAAAAATATGCACAACTATTTATAAGCACAACTCAATATTACGGAATTCACGGGTTTGCTTGTTTCAAATTATCGATGAACCTGATTTGATAGGAGTAGGATTAGATAATTTGCTTTTAGATTTACCTTCATTCAATAATTCTAATATACATAGGTTTCAAGCTGATATTAAAGGGAAATGTGACATATGAAAATGCAATCTACACCGTCTGGTTCAAGAAAAGATCATTTGAGACGGGTAGACCAAGGAGCTGTGTTGGGTCGAATATTTGTCGGATTGGGTCACCTGATCCGATATTTTGTATGAAAGAGGCTGAAAATTAAGGTTTCTATTAGGTCGGGTTGGGTTTTTAGCTCTGCCAAGTTTTTGGGTCGGATGGGGCCGGCTTGGATGCACTGACAGCTGTGGTAGAGCGCTTGTAAATTTTTTATTGGGCAGCCAAAATTTTGCCTCCTTCGATTGACGTCCCTATAGCGACACATGTCTGTAAAATACTGTAATGAAAACTTTCCATGGTCTATGGTTTCACGGGATATAACTTATTCGATGGCACGGGATTGCATGCAAGTTTAAAAAAATATAGGTCTAAATTGGCCCAGAAACAAAATTAAGTACTACAAGTCTTTAGTCTTTAAGGAAGTGGGCTATGATAAATTTGGGTATTTATATTAATATAAAGCCAAATCACGTAAATAATTAAACTCGTCATATGAAGTGGAGAATAATTTGTTATGATACCATGATAAATTTAAACATGTATTTTAAAACAAATTGGGCTTGAGACGAAGGGCCTATGATAATATCAGGGGAGAGACAAGACTATAATTTATCCGATGGCATTAATACCACACTGAAAACCAAAAAACAGCGAAGTGATTCCGATTCGGTTTGGTTTCGATTTGAGGTGGCAAAGATTGAAAACCGAGGGAGTAGGATGAGAAAACCAAAAAATATATAAAAAAAAGGAAAGCCAAAAAATATATTATAAAATAAATAAAATAGTAAAAATACCTTCACCTTCACCGAAAAAATCAAAATATTTCAGTTTTAATTTCGGTGTCGATTTTGAAAAAAAATAAGAAAAAAGACTATTAGAGAATCTTTTCTTTTGTAAGGAGAATTAAAACGTGGACGGCAGGATTCGAACCTGCGCGGGCAGAGCCCACATGATTTCTAGTCATGCCCGATAACCACTCCGGCACGTCCACTTGGCTCTATTAGTGACTCACTCCTATCCACTGCCATCATGTAACTCAATGAATATAGTTTTTTATTACTTATTTTTAAGGGCACTGGTGTTTTTATGGATTTTTAAAGTTCCAAAAACCGTAAAAGCACCATTTTTTTAAAACGTTTAAGTTCGGGGTTGTTTTGCTAAAACGTTTGTTTTTCAAGGTTAATTTTCTAATTATCCCTATTTTTAATTTGTCCTAAAAATTGTTATGGGTGCAGGTAGCCTGGAACTAGGGCTGTCAACTGGTCAGATCGCCCCGACCTGACCCGATATTTTATCTGGTCGGGCACATAAACTTGATCCGTTAGGTAAGATCGCTCATGAGACATTCGACAGTTGACCCTACCTCATACTTTATATGGAATAAGTGTAAAACATAGGGGTCTCTTATCGGGTTGGGCATATGGTGTGGTCAAGTTTTCTGGTCAGGTCGGCTGGGGAGCACCATTGGGTCAGGTTGGGCATTGCGTTTTTATTATTGTTTAGTCATAATTTGGACCCAATCACGCCTGACCCGACCCGTTGACTGCCCTACTCAGTATGAAGGACCACGTAACTTACTTGGTCCCGTATTAGTGCCGTGATCGTGTGGCATCCGACACATGATCGGGTGCCACATAAAGGAGTGGCTTGATGATCATCACTATTATAAAAAAAAACTACATAAAATAAAGTAGTCAATGGAGCCAATGAAAATGATAAAATCACATTTGATATTACCATCTATTTTACACACAGTTGACACCAATGAGCATACAAATTTATATATGTTATTATTATAATTATTATTACAATACTTACACTATGATAAATTTTTTGGTGTATCATCACATGGTCAATTTTTGTTTTCACGTGACGCACATCCCAAAAGTGACCTAAAATCACATTTATAGTTTTTTTGGAATTCCTGCCAATATGAATGAAAATGGGCACTTTAGAAAAACAACCTTGAAAAACAAACGTCTTAGCAAAATAATCCCGAACTTAAACGTTTAAAAAAACAGTGCTTTCACGGTTTTCAAAACTTCAAAAACCTTGAAAGCACCGTTTTTAAAAAAATAATAATTTAAAAATAGTGTTTTCACGGAATTTTGAAGTTCTGAAAATCGCGAAAGCACTTTTTTAAAAAACTATTAAGTTCGGGGTTGTTTTGCTAAATCGTTTGTTTTTCTTATTATCCCAATAAAAATTATACGTTCTGGTACGCCCTTAATCTCAAAATCCAATCGTGTGAAAGTTGTAACGGGAAAAACGGTCTCTATTATTTAATTCAAAGCAATCAATAATTTTTACTGAAGGAGACCAATAAAAAATTCTCTTAGTGCAAATAAAGGTACCCTTTTTTGTTGCAATGTAATCTGCTTTTCTTGTCTTCTTATTTTGTAGTATTTACCATTCAACAACTGTGGGCTGTCAATAGGTCTAGCCAAAATTTAAGTGTTTCCAACTCTTTGGGCCTTCGACCCGTCTCGAACCTTCACCCCGACCGTCCCAATTCCTAATGGGTCAAGGTAAATTCCTGATCTGTCCTAAAAAATTGGGTTGGGCCAGCCTGACCTACTTCAAAATCTCCTAAACACTAAAACCTATATATAAAATATTCGGTCACGTCGGCTCGGGTCGGTTCAACATCTATCTTAGTGATCAGACGTTTGCGCGTAAAAAATTGTCTACCATTTCCCGTCCGTCATATATGGTTGTCCATGAAAAATTAAAAGTTAATAACTGTATCCCATTTCCTATAACTCGTATGTATGCATGTGACCAGCACTAGGTAATGTGTTATTCTATAACTTTTCACTACAGGGGCAGGTTTGCCTGTGAACCAAGTAAAATATGGGTAGTGGGTTTTGCACACTGTTGAGTGCCTTGTAGCAGATGATAAAGATTATTTTTCTGTCTCAATTTTCCACACATTAGATTTTGATATCATGGCCCACAAAGCAGAAGGTTAGATGTTGATTCCATGTGACACACATCCATAATCACAATGCATCATGGTATGCCATGATCACGGTAACTTTAGGGATGTGTTTCACGTGTAATCAACATCTGACCGCATGATATGTAGGTCATAATTATCTGATATGGAAAAGCTTTGGATGAAAAATGACCGCTATCATCTGATTCAAGACAGTTAATGGTGTGAACAGAGAAACCAATAATGGCTTGTCATACTCTAGGGCTGCCAACTGGCTGAGTCCTGGGGCTTTAATAGAAAACGTTGAGGCCCGAACCTTGGCCTGATTGGCATCACGAGTCAAGCCCAATTATCCTGAGAGGCCATAAGAATGAGAACTCATGTTTAAGATGATTGCTTGAGCACTGATGTGTGGAATGTTATGAGAATTGGACCAAACCGATAATTGAACCGTGGTCCGACTCGAGTATTCACAAGCCTTGTCTCTTTTCTTATAAGATCCTTGGCCCTCCACTCGTTGTCAATTACTTTTGAGAAGAATGGCTAAATTTATCATGGTATTAAACCAGGTCTTTCTCTACTCCATATATATATATATATATATATATATATATATATATATATATATATATATATATATATATATATAGAGCGATAAGGTGTTTAATTAAATTACTATTAGGTATCGGTATTTGCCACCAACAAGTTATATAGGTTGTTTAACTGTCACCCCTCAATATGTTCATAGATTTGATGGTTGTTACCGACCGAGAGAAACAGAAACAGAAAAAAGAACAAATTGGGCCTTCGTCTTTTTCTTCTTTTCTTAGCAGAGGTGGTGGAGAAAACAGGAAGAATATGTGGGTGCTGGTGAGTGAGGGTGCAATGGCAGTAGGGAAAGAAGAAGAAGAAGAAGAACGGAAAAGTTGGATGTGCTTGGTGGTGAATCATGCTAGTAGTAGTAGAGAAGGAATGAAAGATAAAAACTTGCAAAAAGTATACTTTTGCACACCGCAAATGAAATAATAAGTTAGGCAGAAATGAGGTATGGTTGAGAATGAAGAATCTTTGCTTGCAAATAATGACACTTTTTGTTATTTGAAATATAATAATTATTTCCTCATTATAAATTTATAATAATAATAATAATAATAGGTGATCACTTTATTATTAGAGTTGTGATTGGTTTAAAACCTCTTTAATCGATAATGATCTTGTTACTTGAACTAATTGGTCTAAAGCAACAACCTTTGACTTTTCTAGTGATGGTTGTTGACATGGACCAACCACAACATAATGACAGAGTTACCCTGTTAGCTAGAGCGAGGGGATGATTATCTTTAGGGTGCCTCTATTTCCACCAATCAGAATTCTAAGAGCACCCAGTACTTATAGATGATTTGTCAGGTGTACGAGTTCCAATGGAGTTACCCTGTTAGCTAGAGCGAGGGGATGATTATCTTTAGGGTGCCTCTATTTCCACCAATCAAAATTCTAAGAGCACCCAGTACTTATAGATGATTTGTCAGGTTTACGAGTTCCAATGGAGTGGGTAGCCCAGCCCAGCCCGGTAGGTCAGCTCAGTTTAAGATGGGTTCAGATTTCACATATAAAGCCCACAGGCTGGGGGGTCGGGCGTCGGGCTAGCACCTTAAGCCAAAATTTTAAACGGTCCGAGCTTAGGCTTAAGCCCTTAAGTCCGTTAGGCTCTTATGTATGTATATTGAGTTTCACTCATGATATTTATAAAAATCTTTAAAGAATTATAGATTTTTTTATTTTTAAATTCTACGCTTTCCTGATAATAGATATTAACTATTTACTAGATATTTGCAGGATCAACATTTTTATCTTTTTATAAATATGGAACTAGTTTTATAAATTAATAAGTAATTTATAAATAAATGGGGTGGACGAGCTTAGGTTTAGACTTGGGCTCAAGGGTATGACCCTTCCATGGGCTTGGGCTAAGTTTAATTTTTCAGGCCGAGCTTGAGTTTTATCCTAGCCCAACCCATTGCCACCGCTAGATAGCAGTTTTGGTGGGTGCAAGTAGAGCTGTCCTTATCTTTTTTCTTTTCTTTTATAATTAACATAATTAAGGTATTCCAAGCATCCATTTGGACTGATCCCTATGAGTGCCGATGTCGACCATGCAACTACCATTTTACTATTTATGCACCTTATGTGACGCCATTTATAACAAAAGATGAGTTATTTCGAACTGACGACCTTGGAAGCGTACCCAAACCCTAGTCGAACACCTATGCGACAACCCTTGGTGGATACCCTTACGGCCTTATCCCTATTTGACTTCTTTATTAATTGTTGGGTGGCAATGTGACCAATGAGGTTCAGCCCCACTAGATTGTACAAGGAAACCATAGGCTAGGGTCCACAACCCAAAAGTTTAATAAAGGGATTTTTGTAAGATGGTGTATCATAGTTTGAAAATTGACAAGATCCCATACCAAGTTTGTGAATTGGTGGGATCCCTTATCTAACCATTTTAACTGCCCCAATCATCTTCAAACACCTTCTAAGATTGATGTGACATAAAACAGTCGAAAAAGTTGCAACTCTATTACATGCAAAAGACAAAGATGCCCCTGCTGTTTAAAACTAAAAAAATTATTTTTTTTATTTTAATCTCATAAATCAATAAATCACTTGATTTTGAATATCTGAATCAATTCAAATAAGTTTATATTTTTTATATTGTTAAAAATAATTTATAAAACGAAATAACAACTGAATTCTAACTGTTCGATTACTGCACGATTAACCTTTAACTTGACGGTAACCAGTTGATAATCGATTGGTAACTAGCCGATTATAATGCAGTTCTTTTCCGATTATTGGCCTATTCTCGATCGGTATTAGAAATTAACCAATCAAAATTTTAAGAACCAAAACATATATTTTAAGTTTCCTAAGCCAAAATGTACTTACTATAATACCATAGGAGCTGATGTACCCTTTTGAAGACTTCATCAAAATGCCTCAATGTTGTCCCGAAGTGGTACACATTTGACCATAGATCGAATGGAACTCTATGGCTATTTTTGTTACCAAGAAATCCATTATAGCCATGGTGCAAATGCCTATCACAACCTAAGAATTGAAATATGTGGCCACTTTGCATCACAAGCAGCAAAAAAGCAACAACATGACTTTAAAATGAATAAAATATTACAATAAAAATATATAATTACGAAGACAAAGAAAAATGAACGATAATAACTAGTTGTGATCCTGACGGTGTCTGATTGGTAACTGATAATTATTCGATTGATAATCGATTGGTATCCTACTGGTAACCGAATGTCAGTGATCGCTGTGTAATGATCAAGAACTATCAGGGCTCCCACTCGCAGAATCAAGAGTTATCGCTTCCATGATTGTATCATGCGATTCTTTTTTAGAGTTGAAAGACTTTTATAAAAGGGTATGATATTACCTTGATACGAGCTCCCAAGAATCGCCAGACGTTATTATGAGTTAAAAAAGAATTTTTTTGTTTAAAAATGGTCAAATGGCAGATGGGCCATTTATTCATGCATTAAGGCACACTGATAAGATTTGATGCGTGCGGAGGGTATAAAGGTCATTTAAGTTAAATGTTAAAAGTTTAAAAGGTTTGGTAAGGGATCTTGTCAATTCCAAAACTTGGTAACGGATATTGCCAATTCCCAAACTATGGTAAGGGATCTTACAAAAATTCCTTTAATTAATAAAACATGAGGCCTCATCAACACACCCACATGCAATGAACCCTATAGTACTTTACATGTACTTTTAGGCACCAAAACCTAAGGGTTTGGAATCTTCTATCCCCTAGGGCCTGCAAATCTTAGATTCCCACTAGAGAAATAAAACACCTCAGAGTCTGAAAATGGGTCCTCCTTTATTCCTAGTGGGAAATTGTGGTTGTGGGCACTCTCAATAATCATGAAGTCCTTTTAATGAGTGTGTCGAACACAAACTTTGAATGATTGGTTGGGATAGAGAACACATTTTCATGCAGCATGGGCTTCACTAGAACCTAAGCCCTTTTTATATATTAACCTTATTCAAAGCTGAAACCCTTTATTTTGTTTATTGATATATGATTCTATGGTGATTGGCATCACCATATTATGGTAGTGACTGGTGATGACAATTTTCGACAGTAGTGATACATTCTCACCTTAGAATCATGATGGCTAATTGTATCACAAGCTTTTATTTATTTGGTTTTGATAACTTAGGATATTCCAAGCTTACACTTGGACTAATCTGTAAGGGATGCCCATGCCCCAAGGGTGTCACGAGTATTGAGCATCCTCTTATTGCAGAAGAGGAGTCGCTACTCGAACTGCTCAAGTCGTCAACCAAAGGGAGTCCTTGAATCACAAGCTATAAAGTTGCATGCTTGCTTGACCTTACAACATGGGTCTAATCTTTAGGCCGTCTAGTCATTGATGTTTTTTGCTATATTGATAAAGATATAGTTAGAACCCACCCTCGTACTTTCGGTGGGTTCGCTCACCGAGCTTTATTCCCCTGTTTTCCATGAAAAAAATTGCTTTATATTATATTTTTTTTTAATAAAAAATTGCTTTATATTGGAATTGGTATTAGGTACTTTAGTCAATCTCCCTCTCACCGATTAATCAAGAAATCGGGTTTACATCTATTTTTGACCTTACAAATCAGTGAACGTATGTTTTTTATCTTTCACTGATTTGAGAATAAAAATTATCTTTCCCAAGATATCTTTGGCCAAATATTTTCTTTCATGACTCGCTGTCAAGATTTCTTTTGCGTTTTTTCAAGAAAAAAAACCCTTATCCAATTCTTTCTCGGAGTTTCTATCAAAATTGTCTCTTCATTTCTCGCGTCGTACAATTGCTCGATGGTAACAATTTAATAATGCGTATATGGACTAAGGGTTCATTTCTAGTATTATTTGCTCTCAATTATAGAGATCTATCTCCTCAGCAGCTTTATGATCTAAGCCCGTGTGGTACATGTTAGCCATCAAATCACTATCAAGAAGCTGACTTCCACGGATGGCACCTCCCCACCACCAAAAAAATAAAAATTTCCCAGAGTCAACTTCTGAAAATATCTAGGGCTTTAAAAAAGCTACAATTTTTATTTTTTATTTTTGGTGAGGGAAGGTTTCCAAATGTAGGTTTGAACTAATCCCTATGGAGGGTATATGGCCCCGCCCGCCACCCGTGCAACTATTTATTCCACGATTTATGGATGCCCGCTACAATCGATTAGCAGAAGGGAGTCCTTTTTGAATCCGTGACCTTCCTAAAGCATGGTTGCTAAGTCAGAATTTGGGAAATAATCTGCAAGGGAAAAAAAAAATGGTAAAATTTGGAAAAAAAAGTTGAGAATCATTTGAGAAAAAGTAATGAAAATACTAAAATAATTAAAAATTAAATATTATTTTGAGAGAAATAAAGAACTTTTCTGGAATATTTAAAAAAAAATGCGTTTAAAACATATAAATTATGATTTTTAAAAAAATATGAGTATTTCTTTTAAAAACGCGATTTAAACATATTTTCTATGTTTCACCAAAAAATGTGTTTTAAACAAGTTTTTCTTTGAAATCGAGGTTTTTGTAACTACGCCTAAAAGGAGCTTCACTTTATGGTGACCCCATTAATCGTTATACTCCCATCACCGTCCATTTTCTCCATCCATATATGTTTTCTGCCACTAAAATGATTGAAAAGAACAGATGCAGATGTTTTAGAATCTTTTTTAATGAATGGAGTATTTCTGTATATTACAAAACTAGGGAGCAAAAGCAGTGGTGCAAAAATATTTGGAGGTGGTCTCTCGTACGGTGGAAGTGAGCTGTTGATCTCTCTTTTGTTGGATAATTAGTGAGGTGTTGATCTCTCAACGGCTATGATTCCCTTAGCATCTTTCACTTTTCTTTTAGTTTTAGTAGGTCAAAAAATTGGTTTTGAGGAGACTCAAACATATTACCTATGTGGCTGGGCCCATGGCAACTTGGGTTGTGACCCATTTACATCTGCCGATGCAACGTGTTCATCACTTAGGCTGTCAGCTGTCTTCAGTAGCATGGATTAATATATCAGATTTTTAATACGTATCGTCCTGACCTCCAGGATAATACGTATCGCGTACCGTTCGATAATTTGGTTAAATGGGGTCTCTATTAATCTGTCAAATTATCGTCCGATAATTTGAAATTATCGTACGTATCGGATGATATTTTCAATCTATCATCCGATAATTTTATCAAATGGGGTCCCTGTCAATTTGCCAAATTATTGGGCGATACATTCAAATTATTATCTGATAATTTTAAATTATCGTCCGATAATTATGTGATTTTTTGGGGTACCCGGTAAAAATGGTATTTACCGTATCGTTCATATTCAAAACCGATACGTATCGGTATCGAACGATATTTTAATTCATGATTGATCGATTTTAAATTGTACCATTGCATGTGCACAAGATCGGTTGTAACACGGTGAAATCAAGGGTGCCGAACCCACAGAGAATGCCTTCATCGGTTAGTCAAATGTTGGTATTAGGGTGCAAAATATGATTATATTTCAGTACCGATCACACCCAAAAAAACTTCACTTTGCTAGTCTTCGAGCAAAGAGAATGATAAATATGTCAAAATAAATAAAACTAACATCCTAAAAAATTAAATGTCACTTTCGTAGGGAGCACGATTGTATTTAGCGTATGAAATAAGCCTTTAAACCCCTACGTGATCCCCAGTGGAGGAGTTGTGTCTCCTAAGGGTTTACAGTGAAAATACCCACAAACTTTTAAAAACAGTTTTCAAAACCATCGATAAAAGAGTTTTTAAAATCGGTTTATATAATATATATATATATACCTTTAAAATAAAAAAAATAAGTAATCATTTCAGCATGCAAATGTTCATTATCAAATAACGATGCTATGATAATTTCACTGTTGCTTATTCCAATTAACCCAATGCTTTGATTCTTAGACCAATTTTTCGTTTATGCCTAGAGTGTCGTGTGTGCATGTTCCAATGCTTAAATCGTTCCATTGTTGGATTAATTCAAATCAGGAATCATCGGATCTAAAGTTTCGACTCTATCCTCACCTTAGGTATACACTCAAAACAAAATCGCTCCGATGAATGATTTATATTTTCATCCATATGTGAGATGGAGTTACAACACGAATTAGAAAAATCTCACATGATATAAGAAAGACGATGCATTAAAGAATTTTAAAAGTAATCTCATAAGGAATGATGCTTGTATCCTAAGCATGTTATACAAAGTATCATAGTCATTGCATCATCACTCTCCACAAGATATTTACCACTTATGATTGGATCAAGAAGGTATTTTCTAAGGTTGTAATGGAGGCTTGGGTGAAGATTATGAAAGAAAGGAAAAATTTGATTCAAATTTCTCTGAAAAACAGAAAAAAGAAACACATTTGATTTTTGTATTTTTCACACTTTCTTTTTCGAATTTTTCAGAACTTTTTCTTTTTGCTTTTTCTCAATTCTCTTCTTCTTTTCTTTTGTTCTCTTTTTTTTTTTTTTTTTGGATATCACCTCATATTTTTCATTCATTTCTCATTTTTCTACCTCTTGCACACACACACACAGTATATATATATATATATATATATATATATATATATATATATATATATATATATTATTTTATTTTATTTTTTTCTTTCTCCTTTTTCGAGTATATTTCTGCCACATGCACCTTGTAAACATTACTATCATGCCTCTCTTGCTCTTATCCCTCTTTCCTAATTTCTCAGAGATTGAAGGGTAAGATTTTACATTTTTCAAACTCGTGTGGGGTATGATTAACATAGCTCAACAAAAAATATTTAAGGCAAAATTTTTTAGCACAGCTCAAAGGGAGTGCAAAAAGGTAAATCAATATAAAGTGGGGCATTTTAGGTTTAAACGAGTCAAGGATGACCTTTGATCATTTCCTTTTAAGATGATAACGATGCCTCTTTGTTTTGAATTTAAACATAATAAGTTCTAGTGCAATGATATAAAACATGCAAAATAAATAAACCGAGATAAAGTGTATGAGATTTCAATAATTAAGCACGAATTCCAAAGATAGTCCGAATTTATTTTAGCACTTATCAAGAACAAGAAAAAAGTTCTAAAGCTCATGGGTTTAGTCTTTCTTAGGATCCTACAATTTCAGATTTCAACTAATCTTTTGATTTTCGGACCTAAGCATGGCGAGCGTGCAATTTTTTTTTTCTAAGCATAAATTTCAAACCAATCTTTAAATGTTCACAATGTAGTTAATTATCCTAAACAACAATAATTTTACTATGACATGAATATTTAACATTAAAAATTTTATATGCATCAGTGACTAAAGTTTGAAAACTATGCCAAAATTAAATAGTGATGATTTTTTTTTTTTAAATGATATTGAAGGTGCATATAAAATGTGGTTACTGCAAAATTATGAATCATGCATTACACTGTAAAATTATGAATCACGCATTTGAGCACATCACTCCCAAACCTAAGTGGTGCTATGTCCTCAATGCATTAAAACTATAAACATTAAAACAATAATAGGACAGTCAGAAAAATATGATTATAGATCGATACAAGCATCAACAATTCACATAATTTACTTCCTCAATCGATTGATAGAGGTTGGTAAATCGATCGATTGAGCAAAGTTGGACTCTATTAATCGATTGAAATAAATCAATCAATTGAAATAAACCAATGAGAAAAATCTAACTCAACTTTTTTTTTTCCTTGGTCAATCGATTGAATTTAAACAATCAATCGATTCAAATACAACAAAAGGAAGAGTTTAATAATTCAGATCAAAATTCAGAGTCACTTGATTGATTATGTGAAATCAATCGATTGACTGACAAACAGTAAGCGGTTTCCAGAGTTCGAGAAGAAAAACACAACACAATTGTTATTTTATTTTATTTTTTAAACCATCAAATAAAATTCCTAAATTAATAATTTACAATGGGCTTGGGTTGCCTCTCAAGAAGCGCTAACTTTTTATTTTGTGGTCTTCAGCCGGACCACCCTCAAGCTACGAGAGAAATGAGAAAGAACCATTCATCTATTTTGTTTCAGTTGCCCTTTCTATGAATAAAGGGCTTGAGTCTTTTTGTAGGTGAACTCTCATCCACCCTATAAACCATGACATATTCGGATTTAGTTTGCATTGGCAATTTGAAAGCACCGAATAAGTCATTATTTATCACCAATCGACTTGAGGGTTTGAAGCATTGTAAAAACGGATCGCTGAGCACATAAGGTGCCTCATATGTAATGCTCGACTCCTTAGTCAATGTAAAACAAGGAATTGTGTCATTCTCATGTAATAGTTCATGAGGTATTAGAGGAGTAACACAAATTGGTTGGCTATCTTTCGATGTTTCAATATTATGTGGGCCAACAATATCTTCCTTGTAATCTTCCTCATGTCCACTCTCAAGGGTCACAGTCTCAACCTCAGGCTCATGAGCGGGAGTAGTTTCTTCTTCCCAAATAAGGTCTTGCGAGAAGTTTATCAGTTGGCTAGGCAAGGTATTTGCTTTCCTAGCCATGGTGGTGAACATCAGCTCCATTTGACGATCAAATTACCTAAAATGGGGTTAGAGTTCTTCTGAAAATTTTGTTAATATCTGATTTTCTAATTCAGAACTCCATGGGGACTGTGAGTATTCTGGGTCAAACTGAGGTTGATTTGATTCACAATCTTGATTTAGTTCCCACCAATTAGGATGATTCTCCCCATATTCATCTCATGGGGATTGTGAATATTACGGGTCAAACTGAGGTTGATTTGAAAAATTTTGCATATAAGGCTGATTTAATTCACAACCTTGATTTGGTTCCCACCAATTAGGATTATTTTCCCCATATACATCAAAATGTGCAAATGGATTATGATCATTCTCCCCATATTCATCCCATGAGGATTGTGAATATTGTAGGTCATACTGAGGTTGGTCTGTAAAATTTTGCATATATGGCTGATTTTATTCACAACCCTGATTTGGTTCCCACCAATTAGGATAATTTCCTTCATATTCTTTTAATTTTTGGTATAAAGTCTCATAATTAGATTCATTAATAACTGGGGGCATCGAATTTGTAGAAAACTCCATATCAAAAACTAAAAAAGAAAATACAACTACAAAAATCTAACTAAATTTAGAAACAAAGGTGTATACATTGGCCTCTCGCGGGCGTCCCCTTCGAAGCTTTGGTAGACTCGGACCTCGAACTCCAAATCTGACAAGTAAACTATAATTATAAAACTACAAATGCAAACAATCTAAAATGGAAATAAACTAAAAGAAAATCCTACAAATCTTAAAAATCAAAATTCAAAATTCAACTTCCAAATCAAAAGTTGAAAATCAAAATCAAGATTTGAAATTCAAATTTTAAATTAAAAAATATATATATATATATATATTTATTTTTAATTTCGAATTAAATTAAAAATTTTTTTTCTTTTTTTTATTATTTTTTAAAAAATTAAATTAAATTAAATTTATTTTATTTTATTTTCAAAATTCAAATTCAAGTTTAAAATTTAAAATTTAAAATTCAAATTCAAAATTCAAAATTCGAATTTCAAATTCAAATTCAAATTTCAAATTTCAAAATTCAAAATTCAAATTCAAAATTCAAATTCAAAATTTAAATTAAAAAAAACAAATTTAAAATTTAAAATTTCAATTTCAACTTCAAAATTCAAATTCAAATTCAAATTTAAAATTTAAATTTTAAAATCTAAAAAGAAAAACCTACAAATCCTCCAAATCCTAACAAAAATCCTACAAAAGAAAAGAAAGAGAATAAATAAAATCCTACCAATCCTATAACTCATAAAAGACAATAATTAAAGATCCTAAAAAATCTTAAAGATCCTAAACTATTCTAAAAATCATAAAAGATCTTACAAATCCTAAAAATAGTAAAAGATCTTACAAAAGAAAAGAAATGAAGAAAAGAAAATCCTACAAATCCTACAGAAGAAGGAAAGAAAATAAAATCCTACTAATTCAAAACCAAAATTAAAATTAAAATTTCAAAATTCAAAATCAAAATTAAAATTTCAAATTTCAAATTCAAAATTAAAATTTCAAATTCAAGATTCAAAAATTTAAAATTTTAAATTAAATATTCAAAATTTCGAATTCAAATTTCAAAATCTAAAAAAAGAAAAAAATTCCTACAAATCTAAAAAAAAAATCATAAAGGATTTTTATTTTTATTTTTTTTATTTTTTTATGTTTAACAAAACTAAACATTTAAAAAAAATAATCAAATTTCGATACTTCCTTGGTAGCGGCGCTAAAAACTTGATCGATTTTAAATTGTACCCTTGTAAGTGCACAAGATCGGTTGTAGTACGGTAAATCAAGGGTGTCGAACCCATAGGGAACCATAAAATTTAATTAATTTTTAGAAACGTCAAACAAACCTAAGGAAGTACCGAAGGCAAGATCTTTGTCACGATAAAAATTAACAACTACACAAACATAAAAATAAAAAGATCTAAACAAAGCTTAAGTAAGGAAAATAATGAAAAATTAAACAACGATGAAAAGATTATCAAAGAGTCCGCTAACCCTAGATTTATAACTTTTCTACCATTAAACTCACAATTTCATAACAGATCAATCACACCATCATTTATCTAGAAGAAAAATGAATTGTAAGAAAACGTGATTATCGATCCGGCATACCCTATTTAAAAACTATGATTCAGCCTATCATTGTGGCATAAATCATATAAAAAGCATAGTATATCTCAAAATTCTTAAATTACGACAATGAGAAAATAATCACTTTGTAGCTTAGATCGGCCTGCAGGTGCAGATCTAAAGATTGTGGTCGTTGATAATCGCGGTCAATGACCATAATAAAGCATTCAAAAGATATTCAATTAAAAGCACTTTTTAGCAGAATGATCCCATGATGAACAAAGAAATTATAGAGTTAATAATAAAAGCATTACTTATCTGGGGCTTGCATCCTCCTTAAATAAATGATTTTAGCCGTTCATCTCTGATCCACAAGCAAAGCACAGATCCAAAATCATCAAACACGTTCTTTAATTTATCAAATATTCGGATCTTTTAAGAAAAGATCCGGAACCTTACAAAGCTTTGGTTCTTAATTACAAACTAATTATCATAAATTAAAATTAAGTACTAAAAATAATAAAAAAAAATCTAAGAAAAAGACTAAGAAAGTTGGCCAAGAAGGCCACTCAAAGAAGCCTCCTAAAACCTAAACAGTGCTCTATTTATATAGGGCTCGGATGGAAGAGTTTCAATAAATAGGTCAATCGATTGAATTCAAAGATTCAATTGATTACTTTAAAATTTGAATTGTGGCGGACTTATTTGTATTTAAATCTCAATCGATTGAAATCTGAATCTCAATCGATTGAGTTCAAATTCAAATTTATGAGGGAAACAATTGTCATCCAACTCAATCGATTGATTTCTAACTTTTAATCGATTGAGTCTGACATATGACATATCCATTCTCTTGCTTGTGGCTGAACCAATCAATTCTTTTCATGGATTTCGGTGTTTCTATTGGCCCTTTGGTCCAATGCTCCCATATTATCCTTAATTATGCTCTTTTATGCTTTTGCAAGATCCAACGGTCACGAACACCTGAAACCACTAAAACTGCATAACAGCTATCAGAATGCCTTCATCAGATAGTCAAATGTTAGTATTAGGGTGCGAAATATTGTCATATTTCAATGCCGATCAATGATCAGTAGATTATGGTCCCTGAGAGGGTTTGGCATTTGACCCTTTGATTGCTATCTGATCAATGTTTTTTTAAAAAAAAAAAAATTGTACGTGATGATCCTGACTTGAATATTCCAACTAAGGTAGCAATCGGCATCGGTATCCGGTATCGGTCCTTGGAGGACCGATACGAATCAGCCTATTATTTATATATATATATATATATATATATATATATATATATAGGCTGATACTGATACATATTGGTTTGCCTAGAACTCGATACATATTGGTATTGGTCGATATTTGATACCTTAATTCCAAGGGGAAATTAGAAAAACAACCTTGGTTTAGAAACGTTTTAGCCTATCATACATAAACCCAACATTTTAGAAAAAAAGGTTTTTGCACTTTTTTTTACTTCTAATTTCTGTGAGATGAAAACCCTTCCCACGTGCTAAGTTAGCAAATCAATGTCACTTTACTAAACTACCCTTCTATAAAGGGTGGTTTAAGGGCAAAAAATCTGGGCATTCTGCTTCTTCCCCTGTACAGAGACCCATCCATCTATTCTATTTGGGACAAAAGATCTGCTCTTGGACCAACAACATCATTAATAGAGGTGACCAACTTTTTCATAAATAGCAAAAAACATCATTAAGAAATTGAAGTGGGTTTTTTTCACGAGTTTCTGAATCACCATTAATGGTGGTCAATAGTTCATTGATTGAATGGTGTCGATCGATGTTGCTAGAAAACAGCCATCATGCATGCTATTAGCTATGTGTGAAGTTTCATCATTGTCGCTCATGAGTAGTATAGAAATGCGATTGGAAAAGCACCTTGCCCTTTCAAAATCAAACTGAAAAAAAACAGAAGCTGCTCCAGCACCTCCATTAATGGCGTCCATGGCAACTATTATTTTCAAAATATCAAATCCACTTCACCCATTTACAAAACCTATCTCGAATTCAATCTCAAATCTCCATTTCTCTTGTCAATGTTCAAGAAAACAAAGATTATGCCTCTAATTTTCGTGCAATTTGATCAAACCTGAAAGGGATAAAAGGGAATTCAATCATGATATCTCTGATATATATGATGTAGTCGATCCATGTTTTGAGAAATTTCAATCAGTGGGTTTTGTAGATCTGCGCTTTTGAGATAGGTTTTGTAGATCTGCGCAATGTGCTAGAACGAGTAGTGGGTCCATGTTTTGAGCAATTTCGTCATCTCCTCTGGATTCTCTATTTCTGTAAACCCAACTTTAGTTGAGGAGTAGAGAAATAAGAGAAGAAGCTGCGCTGGAACGAGTGCCCTAAGAGAAGAGGAGGGTTTTTTTTTGCCTTAAACTACCATTCTATGAAGGGTAGTTTAGTAAAGTAATATTTAGAGAAATTATAATCTCACAAAAATCAGAAGTCTAAAAAATCGTGAAAGCCCTTTTTGCTAAAACGTTTGGATCTTGTATAATAGCTTAAAACGTTTCAAAATCAGGGTTGTTTTTCTAAAGTGCCCTTCCAACCATACACTGCATTTTTTTTGGTTTAATGGATGAGTCCTGTAATAGATATATTTTAAATTTTACTTTATAAGCAATGAGAGCAAGAATGCCGCGTTTTCATGCTACCTTTGAGTGCTAGATCATGTGTTATGTGGCACACGTAATCACAAGTTATATCACATCTACTAAGGGTTCAATATATCAATCCTCAATCCCCTATCCTTACAAGTTATATCACATCTAGTAAGGGTTCAAGATATCAATCCTCAATCCCCTATCCTTTTAGAATTTTTTAGACTCTTTTATCCTTCAAATCACAAGTTAAATATGTTTGTTTGCCGCCCAAAAACTAATGGATTAAAATTTAATGATAGAAACTATTCAGTTTTTTTTTTTTTTTATGGTTGCTGATTGACATTGAGCAAGTTGACATGGTACCCTATCTTCAGACTGAGCTACGTGGCACCCACCTGGCTCAAAAGTAGCATGAAAACGCTACCTTCAAAAATATATAAGAAAACAAGTTGTTTTCATAGTGCACCTTCATTGCGCTCCAATAACTCAGCTCACAAAAAAAATGTGTGACACCAAAATCCTTGTTTTGATACCACATGAAAAAAAGGAAAAAATGTATTGATATAAAAATTAAAACTAATCCGTTCTAGTGATTAATGCATAATGCTATTTGAAAATTAAACCGTTAATTATAATTAATTTTTGACTTTTTTCATATAGATGAATTTTTTTTTTGCTTTTTGACTATGGTCTATGCAATGTCCTCTCGCTTCACGATTGAGTAGGGATGCAGGTTCGGTGTACCGAACCGAATCGAACCCAATTTTTTCGGTGTTCGGTTCAGTACACCTTAAAACGAAACCTATATGGTTCGGTTCGGTTTGATTCAATTTTTTTTCCTAAAACCGAAATCGATTCAGTTCAATTTTTTTTTCCTAAAATCGAAATTGATTTGGTTCTGTTTAGGTAAAATACCTATTTTTAGAGTATTTTTTCTGCTTTTTCCCAAAAAAATTTCGGTTTACTCATCCTACTCCCTCAATTTTCGGTTTCAAGCTATCCAAACTGAAACCAAACCGAATTAGGGTTCGGTTCGATTTGTGTCGAGTTTTAGTGCGGTTCGGTCCGGCTCAATTTCCTCAGTTTTCGATTCGGTTTCGGTGTTTGGCTCAAGACTTGCATCCCTATTCTCGAGGTAACAAAAAAAACTTTGGGAGTGCTACTTGGAGCAACAACACACGTTTACGTTAGTCTTATAAGAGAGGATATAGCTCTCTGCCTGCTCTCAATCAGAGAAAATAAAATCTGGTATAACAGAGAGCAAAGAATATAACAGTTTTATTTAGGGTTGTGCATTTTTTGGGCCGAACCGACCAAACCGGACCAAACCGCCGGTTTTGGTCCAGTTTGAATGAGTATCGGTTTGGGTTTAGTTTGGCAAAAAGAAAAATCGAAAAGTTCGGTTTAGTTTTAGTTTTGGGCCTTCCCTAGCCGAAATCGACCGAACCGATTGTAAGTACATTACAAAAAATAAGACTATTAGCGGCAGTTTTTTGCAGCTAAAAACTGCCACTATTAAGACTATTAGCGGTAATTTTTTTGTTACTAGCGGCAGCTTATGGCTGCCGTTAATAGTCTTATTTTTTGTAGTGGTAATTTTTTTTAATATATATATATATATATATATATATATATATATATATATATATATATATATATATATATCTCTCTCTCTCTCTCTCTCTCTCTCTCTCTCTCTTTCTTCAGGTATTCTTCTTTATCCAAACTCTGATTAATTAGACTGAATGTGGTGTATTTATTTTTATTATTTGTTTTGAGAAGGGTGAATAAATTATAAACCTAAAACAACTCCGAAAAAAAATGAAAATAGTAAAAGTGCAAAACAGGTTGAAAATTTGGAAAAATTTTGATGTGCAAGTAGAACTTATAGGAAAATCGAAACCGACCGAACCAAACCGAAACCGAATCGAATCGGGTTGGTTTGGTTCAACACTTGGACGGTTTGGTTTGGTAATTAAACTTTTTGAAACCGATTAAAACTGGTTTGGTTTGTGATTTTGGTCTAAAACTGATCAAAACGAACCGAATACACTCCTAATTTTATCACTTAAAACAGCTCCCTGCCCGAGCAAATAGGGCGAAGACTTATATCATCAAACATAAAAACAATTTCCAGCTGGAGTCAAAGAACAAAAGAGCAGCCCTTTGGCCCGAAAGAGCTCACCCAAAGGCAAACCCCACATATCTATATACATAACGTACATTTCTCCTCCACTTGTCCGCCTTAGGTAGAATTATATGTGCAAAGGAATCCTCCCACCGTCCCATGTGCAAGAATAGATAGGCATGGCAGCTTGTCCGTTGGAAGAACTGTATTCTAATTTTTAATGGAATACAGCGGACCCCATCTAGAGAGAGAAGCCGATGTTGATAGGTGCCAAATTATGGGATGGTCCACAGTTGTTGCATTTGCATGCTCTTAGATAGGCGTGCCCCTATTTCAGCAGGAGATTGACTTTAAGACAGCAGTCTGTACTTGAGTCAAGTACCTTGTACCGACTCGTTGGATATCCAGTGGCAAATGGCTGGGAAGCTAAAGCTAGCCAGCTGGCCAAGTTACCAAGTCCTTCTGATTCAAAAGAAGAAATAAGTGACCAGCAGGCAGTGCCTACTGCCTACCTCCTCTCAGACCCATTCCAAATCATGATAATAAGACTCGAGAGAGGAAAAGGATGCCCACTGAGTTACTTTAGCAACGCTTTTTAGTAAGGGTGTCAGGTTTATCTTTTCCCCGAGAGACGCTATAATTTCACCTTTTCCATAACCGATCACCTTTAAATCGAGATAGTTCCAACTAATACAAAAAGTCTCAAATACCCCTTCTTACATTTCTTATTATTTTACATAATTTAAAATTTTTAAAATTTATACTTTTTTATATTTTCGCGATGCAAAGCAACATTTACACCTTTTTGATAAATGATTTGAAGGTCAAAAATATAAAAATAGATGATGCCAAAGATTGACGCAAAACATAATTTCTATCGTATAATTCTTTAAAGTCAACAATTAAATTTAATGATAAATTTAAGTAATAAATCGTCATCGTTCTATTAATCTACTAATCAAACATCACCGATTTGATAAAAATCCGATATCTCTAACTCAAAAGAAACCGACTCGAGGGGAGCACAAACCTTTTACAAAAAAAGGAAAACCCAAAATCTCATAACACTAAATCGAAATTATAACATAAAATTCATCTTCGATAAGGAGGCGATATCGCCTCTTTAAAAGGGTGATATCGACTCTTTCAAAGTGCGATATAGCCTTTTTAAAATATAAACCATCGAAAGAAGAATAATTTCTACAATAATGGAAGATAATGAAGCGATAACAGAGACAAATTCGAACTTACAACAGAGTTAGTAGCTTGAAGATTGAACAATGGAACGTCACCGCCTTCAAAATATTGCTGCCTTCGAACAAAATGTCAAAAGTTAAAAAGTAAAAAGTAAAACAGTAATAATTTGCAATTTTTTACGGCTATTTATTACATTGGGGACAATTTCGGCAATTCATAAAAGCAAGCGTCTCTTAGCTTGGAGCTGGTCGGTTTGATGAAAAGTGAAACTATAGGGTCTCTGCCGAAAAAGGTGAATTTGATAGGGTCGATTCTAGAAATTTTCCTTTTAATAATCATAATAATCTTTATTATTATAATCCTAGAAGGAATAGTTGGAAACGTGCAAGGGCGAACGAATTAATTTTTTTTAGCATTTTCTTCAAAAAAAAAAAAATCATAAATGGTACAAAATGTATAGAGCGGGAATGGCATGACGAAAATTTAATGGTCGTGTTCTTTTTATTTAAAAAAAATACTTTTATTCACAACTCAAGATTCTGCTTTTCCAGACTTGGGTTTCACATTCTTAAACCATTGACAACTTTGAACATGAAAATAGAGATTGTTTTTCATCCAATTTCCAGCCTAATAGATCTTTAGATCATGGCCTTACCATCAGACGATCAGATTTTGATTTTAAGTGGTACACACATCTCAAATAATAAACATGATCGTAGGCATACATCCACGTGGTTCTTGGATCACTCTTCGGAATGTATGCTTCATGAAATCAAAATCTGACTGTCTAATGGTAGGACCATTATCTCAAGATCTGTGTTGAAAACTGGGACAAAAATAATCTCTATCATCAAACTCAAAGCAATCATGATTGAAACCGGTGTTGAGAAGAAACAATTTTTGGGATGAAAATACAAGTACCCGAGAAATATCTTATAAATCTCACTGTTGAAGTTTAATCCCACATCGGGTATTTATAGTTAGTTGGCAATGAGTGGAAAGGCCAAGAATAAGGATCTTATAAGAGGAGAGACAAGACTATGAATGCTCTGAGTGATACTAAACTTCAACACGCCTCCCACATGTTGGCGGGACTAAACGAAATCACATGAATGATTGAATTGGGTGACATGGAGTGGAGAAAGGTCTGCTCCAATACCATGATAAGTTTGGACATCCATCTAAAAACTAATTGGCTATGAAAGGAGGGGCCTAGGATAGGATCCTTAGGCCCTCCAGTCATTGCCAATTGAGGTCGATACCCAAATTAATCACTCCCCACCTCTCTCTCACACCCAGAGATTTAACGACCGTTATAAATCGGCATATTGGGGGGGGGGGGCTGAAATATTTTCTTAATTTTAAAATATTACAAGAATATAAAAATTAAGTTTTTTTGCAAAAAAGGCATTCTTCGTATTTTTTTCAATTCACTTTCGATACATATCAGCCGATTTGACATGATATGGGCTGACATGACCCAATATGGGCCGATATTTGGCCTGTTTGACCTGGTATGTGATGCCATACCAAACGGGGGTAATATTGTATTGGATGGAGCCTAACCTGATACATATCAGCCCACATGTATTTGATATGGCCAATGGAGTAATACAGTTGATCTATCGGGTGATTTAGCTCGCTTAATTTCAGAAGATATTTTTTCCATTTATCATTGAATCTAAATTTTCTGATTGTAAGGGTGATGGCAATGCCGAAGCTCTAGCAATCAGGATAATGGGTTCGAAGTCTCTGTATTTTACTTTCCATTTTACCTCTTGTATTTTTTATTAATTTATATTTTCTTTAATAAAAGGGTGAGGCCCATAGAACCTCAAGTGAAATTATCGAAAAGAAAAGAAGAGACATGGCCAATATTTAAGATCATACCCTCTATTGCATGTGCATCCCACTAGTAATACTAATGGTAGTTTTATTCATGTCTACCGAATTACTAAGGCCCCCATCCGTAGGATGGGGGCCTTAGTAATTCACACAATGAATCTTAGGATTAGGGGCATACCATCAACTATTCGATCTTTATTCCATGGGGCACAAGCCTCAAAAGAGTGACTCACAAAACACGAATAATTTTTCAATGAACGTTGAAGTAAATCAACTATAGATACGGCTCTCAATGGGCTGGGCCAGTCCGAATTTTGGCCTGCACCCAGCCCGTAAAACGTGGCATTTTTATTAAGCAAATTCGGCCCGATATCTGAATCGGGCTAAGCATGTTGTAACCCAGATAAATCCGGGCAGGGCTTGGGTTGGGTGTTGCAATATCTGGCCCGCACCCGGCCCCGATATATATATATATATATATATTATACTTATCTTTTTAAAATTATAATTTTTTTTATATAGTTAAATATAATTTCCTGAAATGCCCTGAGATTAAACCGTTGAACAGTTTAAACTTGGGCATTTAAGTCAAAAGATCAATAACCTTGTGCATATATTTTTTGGTTGGACAAATTGGGTGGCTTAATTTATTTTTAAGCAACCGTAGCATAGCTTTTTAGCTATACAACTTGGATGACTTGTTAATAGATTTTCAAGCAACCGTTGTCCGCTATAACCATTATGCAACAAATTAAAATAAAATATTTGAATAAAATCATGTACATGAGTCTTTATAATGGTAATATAGTTATTTAATTAAATATGTAACCTTTTTCAAACTTTTATTAGAAAAAAAACAACCCAACCCAATTTTATTAGAAAAAACAGCCCAAAAAATAGTCTAACCAAATTTTATTAAAAAAAAAAAACAGTCAGAAAAACACCAAGCCCGGTCCGGCCCGGTAGGGATCAGGCTTGGGCTGAGTACATCGTAGCCCGGGTTAGAATCGGGCTAAAAAATTTGGGAACCCGGCCTGGATAAGTTAAGGCCGGATTGAACCCCAACTCGGTCCTAATCCGGGCCATTATGAGCCCTAACTATAGATCAACAAATTTTAGCTTTATATTAAAATTAGCCCGAGCCTGTGGCGGATTTAAGTCAAAGCTCTGCCTGCATCTAGCCTTTAATGCCCAAGCCCAGTCCGGCCCAATTATTAATTATTCATAAATCAGCTATAGATTTGCAAAAAATAGGTTTAGAAAGTTAATTTGCCCAAACCTGGTGGGCCTAGAAAGCTAAGTCTGAACCCCCGCTTCTTTAAATATGGACTTAAAACTTTAAAGTGTTAGCCGAAGCCCAGCAAGTGGGCTTTATGGTCTAGTATAAATTTTAATTAAACAAGGACCCAACCCATTGCTACCCTTACCGCTGACCCCAAATAGTTGGGATTAGGTTAGTGTAATATCCCGACAAATCTCGTTAAACAGTGACCTCGGGATCCGTGCCCGATTGGTCACAGGTTTGACCAATTAGGAGTTCAATGGTTAGCATAGAGTGTGATGAATGGATGAGATGTGATAGTTTGACTGACTGTGTGGTGTATGATGTGAATGTGAAGTCACATACACCTATCGCGGTGTATGTGCTCAACACACAAGTGAGGAAAGAGATAAAAAGGTTTAATAACCCTAAAATCTCTATTTTAGTTGTTGAGAGATGAGTAAAGAAGAGAGAGAGAGAGGAGTAAAGAGGCTGAACAAGAGTTATTGTGAGTAATTGAAAGGGGGATTCAGGCATTAAAGAGACCGATTCGACGCGGAGAATCCATTCAAGCTAAAGCTGGAACCCTAGCCTTTCCAACCACTTGATTTGAAATCAATTTGAGATAGATTGAAGGTAAATTTTTGTAGTTTAAATGCATAGATTAAAAGGTTAGATTGTGGTTAGATTCTAAGTCTTTATCATTAGAAAGATGGAGGACAAAGTAAGAGAAGAGATTGGAAAGAACAACCAAAAGAGAGCTGAATATGGCAATTTCGATTAATCGAAATTGGGTTTCCATTAATCGAAATTGGCCACGAAGTTGAAAAGTCAGAGGACCCCGATTTCGATTAATCGAATTGGGTTTCGATTAATCGACTTTGGTTTTCGATTAATCGAATTGAGAATCGATTAATCGACTGGGTGCCTACAGTGGACTCCAATGAAGAAAAGAAATGGGCTTGATGAAATCGACTAATCGAAATGAAGATTCGATTAATCGATTTGCAATTTCGATTAATCGATTTTGGATCGATTAATCGATTTTGAAAACTCGATTACTCGAATTGAGAATCGACTTGATAGACCAGAGAATTTCGATTAATCGAATTGGGTTTCGATTAATCGAATGGAAATCTCGATTAATCGATTCGATAATCGATTAATCGATATTGACTTTCGATTAATCGATTTTGGAAATCGATTAATCGACTGGGCCAGTTTATGTTGACTTCTGAGTTTGACTTTGAGATTCTTGGGGGGTCTTGGACCTCCTTTATTGCATCCTTAGTGATGTGTTTCACATGTTATGTGGTACCATAGGTGGTACGTGTGAGCAAGTGCACAAGGAGCCACGTGGGACCTTGATGCGTTGATCAAACGAAGACTTCAGGTAGGGAACTCCTTGAACATGTACCTTATTTTATAAGAGCATGTATGTAGTGATATAGATTTAATTTCAAATATTTTATAAAGAGTTGTGAAGAAGTGTGTGTGTGTGTGACACCAATAAAAGTAATCATAATGAGCCATCCCCAGAGGATGAAGAAGTAAGGAGATAAGAGCATAAGGTGTGATGCAAATGAATGGATACATCCCAGGGATGTATCCAAGATTGGATCATGTTTGATAGGGCCTAACTGATATAAGATAGTACATTTACACGGTGAATAACTATATGTAAGGCACCGATATTTTTGTTATTTGAGGTTTGATAGGGTACCCCACCGACGTGGCGGGATATCCACGACTGACATGGTAGGATATCCGTGACCGATACGGCGGCAAAACCGTAGGTCAGTGCGGAGGCTTATCTGTACACAGTAAGCACACCCCAGGGGTGTTGATTGAGACTAGTGAAACCCCGCCACCAATCTCCAGGAGAAAGGGGCTTGGGTGCTATTTGTATTCCCAGGGAGTACGTTAAAAGTGTCTATATAGATGACGATGATGGGTATCTCATCGGGGCTCGATGCTATATTGCTCGGGGATTACTTAAGTTGAAAGTTTAAGTTTTGCTTTAGGCCTTTCCAGCATCATTCATGAATAAATAAAGACATGAGTAAACTACCAGTAAAATGTAATGCTTTTTAACTGTTTTCATGAGTAACTGCATAGACACATCATACATGACATATCATAGAATATATGTGAGTAATAATTTATATGTTCAACTGTGTTTTGTTCCCTATTGAGCTAGGATGTAGCTCACCCTATAGACTATACGTCGCAGGTCCACTACTAGCAGCTGCCAAGGCTTCAGGAGACGCTGACCCCGGTGAGTCGGACCTTGCGGCCGGTGAAGAGTTGGAGCCACCTCCTGAGGACTTCTTCTAGAGGACTCCGTTGTGCCGCTTTGAGGGCTTTTGGGATAGAGATTTGTACGGCTTCGTATGTCAAGCCTGATTTTTGACTTAAATAATGTACATGCATAAATTGAGATTGTGATTTTTGGGGCGAACCATTCGTGATGATTTGCTATCATCGATGGTTCGGATCGGTTCTCCATTCATGCTGAGGCATGAGGGTAGAACTGTCTTTTGAGAAATGCTTTTATATAAATTTAAATTCCGCAGTTTCATTTACTATTTCACTTTTGTTTGATATACCAATGTTCCGTGCTCAGCTAAGGGGCACGGTCAAGATAATCGTGCTGATGGCACGGGTTTCGGGGTGCCGAAATTCCGGCTATCTCAGTTAGGGACTTAGGATGATAATTAGTGTGGAATCTCTATACTTAAGTCACATGATAATATGATATTATAATTTAATATAATGATAAAAAAATTAGTGTTTAAATTAAAAAAATCAAATTTAAATTTCAAGTATTATATAAAACAATGGCTTGATTCTCCTGGCCATCATTTAACCGCCAAAATGGTGTTTAAGTCATCTTATATCATCAATGATGGTTTCAGATTTGGGTGATCTGTACTGTCAAAGTCATTGATTATAGATTAAAGTGCAAAATACCCAAAAATAATGTTTTAGGGAGATTTAAACCATTCGATCTATAGACTATATTATCAACCGTTGTTTTTAGTTTTAATAGATGATATTATAGTTCATCAATCAAATAGGTCACATCCATTTATAGGCATGTTCCTTTCAACCGTGGCATGACTCAATATTCTGGTTTGTCACTAAACTATTTAGATTGGTCACAGATATATATCACATGGCATAATAAGAAATCACCCTTTAATGCTGTTTGATAAAAAATAGAGTTTTAATGGTATTAGATCATTTAAACACCATTTTGGTGTTTAAATGCCATTTAGGAGCCACGCCCATAAAACAAAATTAGTGTGAGGCAAAGCACGTCATTTTGGGGTGAATGAAGTTGCACGCTTCATGCTTACAATCTTACGCAAAACGGCAAAAGTGACCGAAGACCTATCTAGTGATGCTGCACGCTATGATGTGCTCCTCACAATGTTCATACAAATGTACAATTAGGTATTGCGATCGGTTTTTGGGCAAACTGATACGTATCGGCAGATATGGGCCCGTATCGGGTATCAGTAAAATATATCGACATTGACCGATTCAAATCGATCCTTCATAAACTGATACTCGGTATTGGTACCCGAGTTGATACCTTGACTATATAAGGTTAAAAAAAAGTTAGTGTCACTACTACAATGCCATGTGTTATCCTATCTCATTTAACAAATAAAATAAGATCGTTGACTGCTTTAAATTGGATGAGAGAAATCATTTTCGTTCTCAATCGCACAGGCCAAAAATGAATTTGGCCATGTGGAATCCACATTGATCCTTGGTGGTAGACTAATGATCTCAAATTCTACTTTATAAAAGATTTATTTATTTTTTATGGATTAAAAAATTGTATTAGAAAATAGGAAAAATACCGAGAGAAAACACTCGCTGCAAGGAGTAAAGAGCTCCTTTGCGGGGAGCTAAAAACTAAAAAAAATAAAATGAAAGGAAAGAGCACCCTCACACAAGAAAAACACTATTTTATCGAAGATTGGGATAAGAACCAATCTCGATCATCTGATGATCTAAAGTAGTCAATGAAGCGAGCTGTAACATAATTAAGGCTGTATGATAGTAACACCAGCCTTAAAAAAATAATAGCACAAAATATACACCTCTCATCATCGAATAGGAGAAAGTGTCTCAAATTTGTGTTTAACCGTTGAAATGTTTCGAATTTTCTATTCAATCTAGAAATCTGCCTTTTCATTTTATTTTTTTTCATAGCAGTCGACCTAGCTAATAAAATAATGCCTTCATTTATGAGTACCTTCACTCTTACCCCAAAAGCCTACTTTCTCACCTTATCTCCTATCCGCATGTATTGATTGCTTTTGACTTCGATGATGGAAATCATTTTTCTTTTCAATCTTTCGAACAATGAATCTATTAATCATGCAACTTATTATCAGACGATCAATTTTTTATTACATGTGGGACACATCTCAAAACGTGACGCTAAAATCATACTTGAACTTGATGGGTGTCACGTGATTTTAGGGTCACTCTTTTGAGACGTGTGCCAAGTATAATAAAAAACTGGTCCATCAATCCATCCCCAAAAGATGGGGACAAAAAACGATGAGACATTATCTGATTTAAAGGCGATCAATGCATGCCTATCGGAGGATAAGATGTTGTGAGAAAGCAATTTTTAGGGAAGAGCATAAGGGTATCCTTTATTTATTTATTAAAAAAGAGAAGCTACAAGTGTACAAATACGCATGGGGTGTGACGCTTGTTTTTTGATTTTTATAATGAAATAAGTCTTAACTGCACTACGTGAGTCTCGTTAGCGTGCAACTGTAAAAGACTAAAAGGAGTTATCTATTCTACCTGTTTTCAACCGTGACCACTTTTACCTGATGCCTGCCTGCATAGTGCCTACTACATGGGGAATGATAGGCCTGGCTACTCCTATCCTAAACCCTCTTTAACCGAGTGGCAACTAACCAAACTGATTCACGGGCACATGTACCCAAATTGTTATAAAGACGAGAGTTGGTGCACTTGTTAACCTCTCTGACCTTTTCCTATTTTATATGCCTTCAATTATTTTCTCATTCCTTAACACTGTAACCATTATATACTACTCATTATTTGCAACTTCTTTATTTTAGCTGGTGGATTCTCCCCTACTTCATTTGTGAATCTCCCCCTCTCTCTCTCTAAGCCTAACATCTTCCACATACCACATGGTTTTAGATATCGGGGTAATTCTCATCTGATATAATATACCACCCTCCACCCCATCATAGGGTTAAAATAAGGGCAAATTGGTCAAATAACGGCCTATATCTGGACTCATATCAAGTCATGTCGGCAAGTATGTATCCTACATGAATTGGACATAATAGTATAATACCCAAAGTCTAGGCAATTTTTTTTATGATTTTAAAATATTAAAATATTTTATTTTTATTTTTTTATGATTTTAAATTGTTTATATATTTTAATAATTTAAGAAATAAAAACTACTTTAATATCAGCCGATTTGATCGATGCGTATATCATCTTGGGACCATGCCTATATATCAATATATCAAATTTTAAATCGTTGCTCCAAACATATTTGGGTGCTATATAAACATTGAGTAGGTCAAGTTACGTATTTAAAAAATATAAACACTACAAAAAAACAAGGACGGAAAGCCTATTTTGCCCTTAATGAAACTAATATTTTAAAAATACAACCACTCTAAAAGGTTCTTCATTTATCTATATTTACAAGTCATGCCATTAAAGTTTATCACCATTCTAAAAGGCCCTTCATTCACCTTTATTTACAAGTCATGCCATTATAATTGACCACTATTCTAAAAGGAGTACTTTTAAATCCACCCACAAAATCTTTGAGTTCACCCACGCTGAAACACATCGACTGCATTGAATCAAACGATGGAAATTTTTTATCGTCCCAATCTTTCATGAGATCGATCTTTAGATCATGAGTGTATCATCAGACGGTTGATTTTTTATTTCATGTGCTACACACCCTTAAAAGTGACCTTAATATCAATTTTAAGTATGCACGTGATGTTAAAGTTACTTTTCTGAGATGTGTGCCACGTGAAATAAAACACTGACCATCTGATGATACGATCATGATCTCAAGATCCATCATGTGAAAGATTGGGAGGATAAATGATCTCCATCGTTCGATTCAATTCAATCAACGTGCTTCAGCGTGGGTGAACTTAAAGATTCAGTGGGTGGATCTAAAGGTACTCTTCTAAAAGGCCCTTCATTCACCCATCATATTTAAGACTCATTTTATGGGTGATTCCCCCATTAAAGCATGCTAACGTTTGGACGAATACTCAACTAATGGAGGATTTGTGGCAAGCGATGCAATTATTTTTTAAAAGAAAACCTTCAATCTACATGTTCCACTCAAAATACTCGTCCCTCCAATTTCCTATATGATTCAAGACTCATTTTTAGGAATTGGATTGCCTAACAGCATCTGCTTCCATCCACCGAATCTTTGAGTTCACCCATGCTAAAACACATTGATTGCATTGAATAAGACGATGGAGATCGTTTAGGACGATTAGTGTTTTATTTCGTGGCAATATCTCAGAAAAGTGACCTTAAACATCACGTATACTGTTAACATTAATTATAAGGACATTTTTTTGGGTGTGTACCACATGAAATAAAAAATCAACCATCTGATGGTGCCACCATGATCTCAAGATCCATCGTGTGAAAGGTTGGGACCATAAACAATCTCCATCGTCTGATTCAATGCAATAAACCGTCTGATGGTGCCACCATGATCTCAAGATCCATCGTGTGAATGGTTGGGACGATAAACGACCTCCATCGTCCAATTCAATGCAGTCAACTATCTGATGGTGCCACCATGATATTAAGATAAATCGTGTGAAACGTTGGGACGATAAATGATCCCCATCGTCTGATTCAATGCAGTCAACCGTCTAATGGTGCCACCGTGATCTCAAGATCCATCGTGTGAAAGGTTGGGACGATAAACGATCTCCATCGTCCGATTCAATGTAGTCAATGTTTTTCAGCGTGGGTGAACTCAAATATTTGGTCGGTGGATTTAAAACTATTCTTTTTTGTAAGTGGAGGGATGGATTTAAAATTACTCTTATCACGTGTAGAGGGTGGCAATTTAGTAATTTAATTTTAAAAAGGTCAAATATGGTATTTAGGCTATTCTTTAACGCTGATTAACCATTTAAAGTAGTATCCGTTAAAGAGAATGTTTTATGAACCAAAATGCTAATGCAGAGGGTTTAAAGCAAATAGCTATAACTGGGGGTTATTTATAATATCAACATAACTCAGGGAGTATTTGCAAAAAACCCAAAAACAAGACTATTAGTAACAGCAAAAAATTATTGCTATTAACAAAAAATTGCCGCTAATACCTTTATCGCTAATAGTCTTAATAGTTCTTTTATTAATAGCTCTAAAAAACTGCCACTAATAGTTATATTTTTTATTGTGAAAGATTGAGATCAATGGTATTTAATGATTTTAAAAATGAATTATGAAACCAAGAATAATTAAGTATGCAATTGTACGCAATTGAATAAGATGATATATATATATATATATATATATATATATATATATATATATATATATATTATTATTATTATTTTTTTTTTTTTCTTACTTATTTCGAAACTCCTGAAAATGAAGGTGAACCCTAGAGAGAGCCGCATGAACAGATGGACGCCATATAGCACCCAAATGAACAACTTCCCCACCCCATTCATTCACACGCTCCACAAAAGATTGGTTAACTATCACTGCTCTAAACTCTTTTATTGGCCACGTGGCATATATTAATCTAAGCCATTGGAGGTAATAGGTCATAAATATATTATAATGTGCACAAAAATATGCATTCAATAATTTGAATATCCCCTAATCTATGCACTCTAATACCGATAACTATGTAAAATTTTTAACCATTAAATTAAAGTGCACTGAATAGTCTCGTAGGTGTGATTCTCTAGCTGAAGCGTGCAAGTGGAGGGCTCTAAGCAGCCTCTAAGTGAATTAATTACATCGAAAAAAGATGTCTCGCCTGCAATGTAAAAGTTGGCTGGCACAGCTTATCTGGACTGCGATATATATAAATATTCTAAAGAAAGAGAAAATTCATTCCTACCTTTTCCCTAATTACATATATAAAAATCTTAGGTTGCCATGAAACTTCTACTCTTCTTTTAAGCAGAAGAGTAGAAAATGTTTAAATTATGAATTGATCCATAATCAATATGTGTAAGAGTTAGTCTACAATGAGTATTCACCCATTATGTGCATTAAAGCAGTCTATACATCTATGTGATCACATGACATACCCGGAATTCCATGCATTGGAAGTCTGTGCATGTCATGCAGTCATCAAGATGTATGGAATGCGGTCGACACTCATGAATTCTGTGTAAAAAGACAGTTGAGAACTTGAGATAGTCTATAACTTAGGTTTGTTGTATATTGACAGGTAGCTCCCCTCCCATGCTTACGACTCATCCTCCCTAACAGGGTTTTAGGAAAAAAAATAGAGTTAGCCTATAATGAATATCCACCCATCAATCATAGGCGGACATAGCTAGCAGTCCATATGTCTGTGTGACTAAGTGACGTACACACACTTCCAAAACATGAAAATCTGTGTATGTCACACACACACACACACACACACACACACACATATATATATATATATGGACTGCTTTAATTTACATGATGGGTGGGCACCGATTGTAGGCTAATTAAAAAATATATAGTAATAAATTTTATGGTGTCCATATAGTCCTATAAAATAAATGAGCAGCAAAATGATAAAAGGTTTCACTCTTATTTTTTAAATGAACCCTTGACTTCCATTGATCTGATGGTGGTCAATGCTTTTTTTTAAGGACAATCTAGCATTGACCTCGTGGGTGGTACGTTGCTCATATTTGGTAGCGCAGCTTTTAATCGCTGCACCAAAGAATTTGAGAAAAACTGTTGTACGTAACCTAGGAAGTTTTTATCAATTATATACAATAAGAGCTCACATATTATAGACTACCTGCTTGAACAAAGGATTGAAACTGCTCACTGATTGTTGACATGTGGGATGTGATTCAAAGAACCTTACACAAAAATCTCCTCATATTTCTCTGATGATTCAAAGCTATCAACTGTTTTTAAACTAATCACCCGCCATCATTACCACCCATTTCAAAAGCGCGGACAACTTCGAATCATATGACAAATATTTTTCGTCGTCCCAATTTTGTATACAATAGATCGTTAGATCACATCTTTCAATCACATGACATTCTTAGTTTGAAACTAGCTAGTTGATTATCATACATGAGTCATAACATAAATGAACTAGTATGTATATATATATAAAGTGGCCGGGACTATACACCCGTGTAGAGAAATCTCTACACTAGGGTCAGCCTAGGTATCATGTAACATCCATCATAAGGATTATGTGACTCAACAACTTGGTTAAGATAATAAGTTTCTTACAAAAAAATTGGGCATAATTTGATACATGATCACTGTTAAAAATATGATCAAAATTTAATTAAGTCAATGCAACAAAATTTTAGGGCGTTACAGTATCTTTGACCATGGAATGGAGGTTAAATAGTAAAAAAAAAAGTTTTTTTAAAAAAAAAAAACCACATCTCCTTTGGATGATCAATCCAAAACTCATGCCAGGTGACATATGAAAAATGTGCACGGGTCATTTGTGCATCCGGGTGGGTACTCCCCATTGCCATTTAAATATGTTTGAATATAATTCAATTGTGGGCTACATCCTCAGTACTAAGAAGTTGAACGTTTGAAAGATGTTAAAAAGGGGTACTGCCGCTTTATAAAAAATAAATAAATTAGTGTACAACCGCTAGAAGTTGGTAAAGAGAAGTCAGAGTTTTGGAAATTTTTCTCTCTACTGAAAATATATTTCGATTGAGTAAAGGATCTTTCGACAAGCGCAGGTTCGCCGCTTTAAACTCTCTGGGCCCATACCTCTGCCGTGACTCGTGTACTTCAAACCCAATTGAGTTTCCAAGCAAATTTGAATTTCCAAGAAAATACTTACAACAGAAAACAAAGAGCGTGCCAACACGTGCATATTATTTCTAGCGGCGCACCAACTTTTCTATTCGACATAATAAAGTAACAAAAACAAAAACTAATAGGGTAGCTCTATTCATGGCTAACCAATTATTGAGGACACCTACTCGATAACCCATTCACTGCGTTGAAGCAGAGGATGAAGATCTATTTTCATCTTAATCTTCAAAATGGTTGATCTTGAGACTGTGGGTTCTACCAAATGGTTAGTTATTTATTCACATGGTGCAAATCCCAAAAGAGTGATCCTAAGATCCTGTTTGTGTGTGATATCTATAATGTGATTTTTGAGTCACTTTTTGAGACGTATTTGTGCCACGTGTAATAAAAATTATTTGTTTGATGTTACAATCATGATCTCAAAATCAATCCTATGGAAGATTAAACTGAAAATTGATCTCTATCATAGAATTCAATGTGTGCAATAGATTTTCAGCAAAGGCGTTCTCAACAATTGGACAATTGCATTGTATTCATTTATTTTATGCACTTTTAAGCGTTTTTTTTTTTTACAAACACTTAAGTTTATAATCATATAGTCAGATAATTTTTAATTCAATCAATTGACTTATTCAGGCTATAATTGTGATGACCCAGACTCACATGCTAACGATATTGACAGATTCTGGACTTAGCTCCGCGCTCCGATTTTATTTCTAGTATGGGAGTTACGTTTCACCGTCCCCACCCAAATCGTGTTGTTACATGAAAGGCTGGTTGAACCTCATAATCTAGGCTCTGGACTTTCTTCTATTCGATGTGGATATTACAAACTCTCCACCTTATCAAAGAGCCGTCATTGCCTTTCATACCATTCTGTGATGACCCACAGACCAACAATATTATCTGGTTCTGAGCTTAGTCGTCGCCTCAGTTTTGTTCATGACATTGGCACTACGTTTTGCTGTCCTCACCCAAAATGCATCGTTACATGAAAAGGCCAGTCGCAACTTATAGCCCAAACTTTCTATCTGAACTTATATATTATAATAAGACTATGATAATAATAGAGAATCAATGGGTTTGATCTGATTATATGATGGCCACTTAATCACATGACATTAAAATGGTGCCAGAGTGTATAGAATCACTGACGCATAGGGACATATGGTATATTTATTTAGAGTGGTAGTACCAATTAAGTAGCATAAAAGATGATGGTGTCTACAGTCTACTGTCTCTGTACACTACTACTTAGTTCTTTATCAACAAGTGGTTACGAATATACGGTATATCGGGCACGTAAAGTGATAACTGGTTGGGTCTCGTATTTCCTACACGGGTCAAGCATTCGAGGCAGTGCACAGGTTCATCTCTTTCGGCTAAACTGATCAATCAGTAGGTAACGCCACAAAATCAGTGAACGTAAGCATCCTGGCTTTTTTTTGGTAGGGTGGACTCGCCTGCCACACATTTGGGACTGCGAATTAATTACGAATTATTCATGAGTTTTTGAAAAATCATAAAATTTGTGAATAAGTCAAGAATGATTCACAACTTTTTCAATGACTTTTAATTTATTAATACTTTTAATTTAAAATAAAAACTTGATATTTTCACGCCTATTTCATATGGAGACACCATTTATGCAATTTATTTAAGGGTCATAATCTAGAGATGTTCAGCAAAAGATTGGCACAGAGACCGTCTATTGTAACATTTAATGCTGTCAAAGTCCATCATTTTATTAAGTAGTATGCAGCAAAATCTTAAAATCATGAACTTCAAATCAAACTGCTTAGATGGTGTTCCCATATGGCACAGGTCCCCAAAATATAAAAAGTGTACCTTTAAATTCACCCATTGAGGGTACTCACGCTGAAACCATTGACTGCTTCGAATCATATGATCGAGATCATTTTTCATCCCAATCTTTGGTAAGATAGTTCTTGAGATCAAAGGCGTACCATCAAACGATCAGTTCTTTTATTTTTGTGGCTTAAATCTGAAAAAAATAATGTTAAAATCAAGTTTGAGTGTGATGAGTGCTATGTTATGTTAATGTAAACTTTATTTTTTGGGATATACGCCAAGTAAAATAAAAAACTAATCGTCGGATAATATGCCCATGATCTCAAGATCTATTGCCTTCAACGGCCAACTTTGTGTTTCCAAAGTAATGGCTCCCTTTTTAATCTTTTTCACATATTTTATGTTTTTTTGAAAAAATATTGCTGAAACCGGACTTGGTGACTATACTATACGGGTCGTTCACTTGATACTAAGTTACCAAATCAAATTTGGAAACATAAACCTACGTATAAAAAATTAAAAACTCTCTACTAGCCTTCTGACCACAGTCAAGTGGAAATAAACCCCGATTTTGGATCATCTAATCGGCGAATATTTTGCCCGTTTAAAAATGATGCACCATTTGGGAAAGTCTAAAAGCCAGCGACCAGTCATTCTCTGTCTTCATACGGCGATACTGAGAGCAAATCGTGGAAATTCGGAAAAAAAAAGTATCAAAAGTTATTTAAGCCGTCGAGAGAGGCGACTTTGGAATGCGGGTCCCTGTAATTAAAGTCAAATGCCATTTAACTAACTCCAATAATAGGGTGAACATGTATACCCTGTAAATCCTTCGCACGTACGTTGGTGCTCACAAATTACAGAAAAGCTTATCATCGTCCAAAATGTTGATAGATAGTATTAAGAGCAGGTTCCATATTGTGAGTGTGATCAACCTCATTATGAGATGCTAAAAGGTTTATGACAAAAATACTTTCACTGATTTAACACTGAGATATACATATGCCTCCAATATAAGGGTGCAAGTTTAGTATCGAAATTTGAGCCCGAATCCGAAAATCAAGCAAATTAGAATAGTGTGAATCGCGCAAAAAATGATTTGGAGCTAATCGAACGGAATTGATTTTGGTTCGGTTTGGCTTCAGTTATGTGCGGCAAAAACCAATAACTGTTTAAATATGATTAAAAAGCAGAAAAAAAAAAATTCAGAAAAATTTTGATAGAGAAACTTAAAAATATAAGAAATTCGAAACTGAACAATTATCGAACCTGAAAAAAACAAAATTTTTTGCATTCCAGTTTGGTATCAATTTAAAAAAGTAAAAAAAAAAGAAAAAATATCAAAACCAAACCGATTCATTATGATTCAAGTCCAATTCCAGCTGAATCGAATTGAAATTAAAGTTGTCTAACTTGCATCTTTACTCTAAAGGTTTGAAAGATCCAGCACATTGGTAATGGCACGTGCACCTAATACTAACTATAAGGGTAAAGAGGATTTCGTTTCTAAGGGACGGTCCAGATGAGTAATAAGAGGAAAATAAAATGTACGGTACGTGATGGCATCAGTAGGATGGACCGTTAGTTGGATTTGTCCTTTATATGTTCTCAATAAAAATTTCCTCGGATTAAGCAACCTAATAGCTTCCACGTAGGCAACCTATTAACTGAATTTCGGGGGCATAAAGAGGGCAACATAGAGTCATAGATAGAAGGTTCGCTTCTCTAGGCAAGGGGTGACTGACACGTCACCGGTAATAACTAAAATAAACGGTAGGCTTATATGCGCAGGTTAGTCAGTGGGCCCCATTGGTACTCGGGTCCGTGAGCTTATATAGGGGCGTAGGGAGTGGTATATAAAGGGAGAGGAGAAGCGATTTAGAACGTCGTCGATCGTCTTCTTCTTCTTCACTTCTGTGCTTTTACAGAGAGGAGGGAGGTTTAATGGCTGCTTCTTTGGTTCTTCGCTTTCAATGCATGTAATACTAGAGATTTAAGGCTTTTATAGTGGATTGTTAGTTTACTGGTGTTCCTTTTTGCTGCGAAAATGGGAGGAGACAAGGCGATTAGTCTGGAGGAGATAAAAAATGAGGCCGTTGATCTGGTATGTGAACTCTAATGGTTGATTAAATTTTCTTTATCGTTACTTTAATTTTCAAATTCAATAGGACTTACAGTTTTAGTTTGATGTTTGGTCCTTTTTCTTCTGGTTGATTTGCTTTCTTTTGATTGTTTGTGGATCAGAAACATGAAAAGGAAATATTTCAACCAAATTCCAGTTTTAGTTTAGTTTTTCTCAATTATTTTGATCGGTTATAGTACAAGTTGATCTGATGTGTGTGAAAGATGTGGTTCGTTTCTATTGATTTTTTTTTTTCTCTTTTTATTTTCTGGTTTTGATGATATAACCAGCTAGATCTGCAATGGTAGAAAATCTCTTTATGTTGCCTCTTTTTTCCTTATTTTAAAATTTTTTCAGTTTTTAATTGAAGTGAAAATATTAATTGTGATCATGTCATGCTTATAGTATGCTGTGATTCTGAGCGTCGTATAGATCAGATCTTCCATTTTTGTTGCTATTTATTTCGCATTTTCCTCTCCATAATTAGTAAGCAATCAGTCACTGCCGAAAATCTCTCTCTCTCTCTCTCTCCGCCGTCATGCGAGATTTCGTCCGAATAATCAGCCACTACTACTGCTCCTATCCTGCTTTTGGATAAAAAGGCAAAAATTACGGTACATCAACTGAATACCAAAAATGGTCTTTAAAGCGTCTCTACCGTACCTGGGAGAGTTGATCCACGTAGACGGCCACAGATCACAAACCAATCCGATCAAATGCCAGTTTGCATGGGCCCTTACCCATATTTCTTGCACTTGGTATTTGGTACTGGCGGTGCTCGGGTTAATGCCTCCGTCAACATTCGGAAATGGCAGCTAGCCAAATCTGTGAAATTTCACTGGTAGCGTGGTCATAAATAGCTGAGGCTTGAACTTTTTGCCAAAGGAGATTGATCCGGCGATGCTCGGATCAAGTACCTAATACCAGCTCATTTCCCTGGTTTAAAGTATGTGCACAAGCTGTGCGTCCCGCGGTACGACAATGAATCTCAACCTGCCTCTACGATTAGACCTTGGGACGCTCACCGATTTTTAATAATCGTGAATTCCGCTCATTTAGGTACACTGTTGACCATCCAGATCGGGTTTGGTGTGTGCACCGCATATGCTGGGCTCTGCAACTACTACATATTCTATATTTGTTTTTTGATGAAATATAGTATGAGTTTTAAAAATAGACTTGCAAGTTTGTTGAGCTTTGCTATGTGAAAATACCATATAAATGGTTTGATTTGAAATCAAAGATTTAAAGATGATAATTATAAAATATTAGCACGGAATATATTCTTCATTATATAATTAAATGTAGTTAAATGTTATTATCTGATTCAATAATTGACCGATCATAACATAAATATCTTGTTTTGCTCTAATTTTATCCATTGAAGATTTATATATCATAAATTTCAAATCAAACTAGTAGATATCACATGTCACATATCCCTAAAATATCAAGTTTAAATTGGGTGAAGGGCCAACTTTCCCGATGCAAGTAGGAGAGCCCTTTTTTGTTTAATAGAAATATTCTTTCTTTTTATAAAGTCAATTTTGATCGTCCCAGGCCACGCCTAACCCGTTGTCTTTCTTTTTGTATAAGGTATGTTGGCCATTTGCTTGAGGAGTTAGTATAGAGTAATCCAGTCCTACAGTTTCAAGCGTGATGGGGTCAATCTCGTATACTAGAATTGTCAAACTTTGGGCATGATGCTATTTATGAGCATAAAAATTAGTGATAGTATACGCTTGAAACACTTGACCTGTTCACACTTGAAATTGAACGGATTGGTTATCCTATACCAACTTATGTAAGAGTTACGTGAACTGTTAAAATTATAAAATAAAGAACAGAAGAATATGAATAAAAGAAGAAGACACATTGCCACAATCGATTATATTGTTTACGGCTTGTTACAATATTCTCACACAAGAAAATGTATAAATAAGATTACAAATATAACCGTCAGCGGTTATCTAGAAGTGCGGTTATCTAGAAGTAGGAATGGACATGGGTAAGTAGATAGTTATCTAATAAGGTATATTCTAATATGAACTGTGCACCATGGGCGTGCCAGGATCGTGCAGCAGAGGAAAACTACTATTTGTAAATAGTAAATAGGTCACTAGAATGGTCAAACTTGAGGAAGTGCACAATTATCTATGCTGTAAACCATTTTAGCATAGGGAGACTGACCAGATGGTTATAGAACTGGTTGATTTACCATTGGGACCTTTATTTTCAACCCATTATTCTTCCTTCTCAACCGAATTTTTACAAGCTCAAACGGTTAACTTCTTTGAATCATACAATGAAGATTTTTTTTCATCTCAATCTTGGACGCAATAGATATTGAGATCATAAAGAAAACCTCAGTAGGCTAAGTGTCAACTTTTTTCTTGCCCTTTTTAGTAAGAGATCACCTGTAGAATGCTTATGGATTTTTCCTAGATATATACAAAAATTCTAGCCCCAAATTCTTTTGGGTCAGAGAAAAGGAGGTTTAATGATGAAAAGAAACAAGGAACTTGGTATCTCTGGTCCCCCCATAATTGTGGGTGCATCAGTCATCTATAGAAAAGATACATGCGCATGCCAAGTGAACCGCACTTTTATTTATATTTTATTTTATTATTTTTTATTTGAGAGCTGCGAGAACCGACTTATGGTCGCCTGGTTTATTTCTTAATTAGGAACGAATTCCGATCGACGAAGTGTTCGAGCAGCTGAAATGTACGAAAGAAGGTCTAACAACAGACGAAGGAAACAACCGGCTTCAGATTTTTGGACCCAACAAACTAGAAGAGAAAAAGGTATTTCCAGTGTTATGACTTATGAGTACAAATAAATTTCAGCTCGTTTTTTTTTCTTGTAGCTAGGAATATATTTCTTTCATGTCACTGATAAAGGGACTGATATTTGTCTTGATAATCAATCAGGAGAGCAAATTTCTCAAGTTTCTGGGTTTTATGTGGAACCCCTTGTCATGGGTCATGGAAATGGCTGCCTTGATGGCCATTGCATTAGCAAATGGTGATGGGAAACCACCAGATTGGCAAGACTTTGTAGGAATTGTTGTCTTGCTAGTAATCAACTCCACTATAAGTTTCATTGAAGAAAACAATGCCGGTAACGCAGCAGCAGCTCTCATGGCGGGACTTGCTCCAAAAACTAAGGTAAAACTGAAAGTCATTGGAACAATATTTTTTTTTCAAAATTCAATTTGATGGACTAATGAATATTTTTCTCTATAGACAAAATTAGAAAGAAAGGACTACTCGAAAAAAGTTTTAACATATTACACTACTTAGAAAAAGGGATTGACACACATTTCAATGTCGCAAAAATCCTTCTTTCAGTTGGTAAGGTAATTTCAACTAATAACTGTCTCTAAAATTTTGACTGTATGCCTTACTAGGAACCTAAAAAATCATGACAATCTTTTTTTTTTTTCCGAAAACTTTCTAAAGTAATATAATATGTTAAACCGTTTTTAAAATAATCCTTGTTTTCTAAAAGCCTATATGTATGCATACTCCAAAATACTCTAAATTATCAAAAAGCGGAAAATTTTGGCAAGCTAAGAGTATGCCTAATGATTCAGCGAATATTTGTCATATTTGCCTACTGCAAAATATTCGCAACCCAAAAAGCCATCGCCCCTCTCCTATACACTCACGTGGTTTATGAAAATTGACCAATTGAATTATTTTGTACCTTTTCTTCATTAAAAACATTATTAACTTGAAATATTTGATGATAATTTTTTTTTAATATTTTATTTTCCCTATTTTTGCCGAATTTCACTGAATCTTGCCAAAATTTCCTGAATTGGACCCTTCCAGAGTTATTGCCGTATCCTTTGTGACTGTACTATGTAGGTTCTTAGAGATGGCCGATGGAGTGAACAAGAAGCTGCGGTTCTTGTTCCAGGAGACATCATTAGCATCAAATTGGGTGATATCGTCCCGGCCGATGCCCGTCTTCTCGAGGGTGATCCTTTAAAGATCGATCAATCTGCATTGACCGGAGAGTCCCTGCCCGTCACAAAGTGCCCGGGAGACGAGGTCTTTTCTGGCTCAACCTGCAAACAGGGTGAGATTGAAGCCGTCGTGATAGCAACAGGTGTCCATACCTTTTTCGGTAAGGCAGCTCATCTGGTGGACAGTACCAACAATGTTGGGCATTTCCAGAAGGTTCTCACCGCGATCGGGAACTTCTGCATCTGCTCGATCGCAATTGGGATGTTAGTTGAAATCATTGTCATGTACCCTATCCAGAAGCGTAAATACCGTGATGGCATTGACAATCTTCTGGTCCTCTTAATTGGAGGGATTCCAATTGCAATGCCTACGGTTTTGTCTGTGACGATGGCCATTGGATCCCACAGGCTCTCTGAGCAGGGTGCCATCACAAAAAGGATGACTGCTATTGAGGAAATGGCCGGCATGGATGTGCTATGCAGCGATAAGACGGGAACACTAACACTTAATAAGCTGAGTGTTGATAGAAACTTAGTCGAAGTATTTGCCAAAGGTGTGGATAAAGATCATGTGCTTCTGCTAGCCGCCAGAGCATCAAGGATTGAGAACCAGGATGCTATTGATGCCGCTATTGTTGGGATGCTTGCAGATCCCAAGGAGGTATATTGCTTGAAATATAAAACTGGCTTCTTTTCTTTTGCTTGAAATGTGTAGTCTCATTTGACCGATCAGATTATCTTGAATTAAACCAAGCGTAATTTCGAACTAACAATTACGAAGACGATCTTCTGGAGTATTCGATATTTATCATATTTCCTAATATCTTTCGTAAATCGTAAACGATGCTTTTTTGCTCTGAAGAACAGATGACATGGTACTAGTTAGTGAATAATTTCTTATGATGTTATACTTTTGTCTGAATAGGCAAGAGCTGGTATAAGGGAGGTGCATTTTCTTCCTTTCAACCCAGTGGACAAACGAACGGCTCTCACCTACATTGATTCAGATGGTCACTGGCATCGTGCTAGCAAAGGAGCCCCTGAACAGGTATGTACATATTTCTCCATTCTGCTTTTTGTCCTGTTGGAAGAAAGAAATTTTAGTTCATATAGATTTTAGTTGACTTTGTTTTTTATTTCTCCCTGTAAAAAGATTCTCAGCCTTTGCAACTGCAAGGATGATGTTAGGAATAAGGCTCACTCTGTGATCGATAAGTTTGCCGAACGTGGGCTTCGTTCACTGGCTGTTGCAAAGCAGGTTTGTGAGTGTAGATAAAGGGTTGATGAGTTCTTCTGTCTTGTAATCCGAATGCCCCTCAAATTCAATTACTTTGTTTGGCAGGAAGTACCAGAGAAAACGAAAGAGAGTGCAGGAAAACCATGGATTTTTGTTGGCTTGTTGCCTCTCTTTGATCCCCCAAGGCATGACAGCGCAGAAACCATCCGCAGGGCTCTGAACCTCGGTGTCAATGTGAAGATGATTACTGGTAACTAGAGGACTTTTTAAATTTTTTTATTAACCTCCTCGAATTACAATTCCTTTAACAATCAATTTATTGATCTGTTTATCTTCTGATTTTTTCAGGGGACCAGCTTGCTATAGCGAAGGAGACTGGCCGAAGACTTGGAATGGGAACAAACATGTATCCTTCCTCTTCATTGCTCGGCCAAGACAAGGATGCCTCAATTGCAGCCCTTCCAGTCGATGAACTGATTGAGAAGGCTGATGGATTTGCAGGAGTATTCCCAGGTGAGTCCAATCCATGTAGTATTACGTATCCTGCCATGTCGGTAATGACCCGAAATGAGTTTATCTAATAAGTTTGTTCTGCTTGTCAAAAACAGAGCATAAGTACGAAATTGTGAGGAAGTTGCAGGAGAAGAAGCACATTTGTGGAATGACAGGAGACGGGGTGAATGATGCACCGGCTTTGAAGAAGGCTGACATTGGTATCGCTGTTGCTGATGCCACTGATGCTGCTAGAGGTGCTTCTGATATTGTTCTCACGGAACCCGGACTGAGTGTTATCATCAGTGCTGTTCTAACTAGCAGGGCTATTTTCCAGAGGATGAAGAACTACACTGTAAGTGATCATCCAATTACGAATTTTATGTGAGCTAAAAGAGTGTATGTCTAGAGACCAACCGATCAGTGCATGTGCCCATTAATCTGGCTTAATCGATCAATTGATATGCCACCTCTTGAATGAGCAATGGCCCAAAGATTTACTTATCGGATCATCCTAACTACTTGATTGATGGGATTTTTAGTGGGTGCTCGTAAATTTCACGAGCATGCCAAATTGATCGGACTGTTAGAAAACTTCAATCTTCCAATCAAACCGAATCTATGGGCAAATGTACTGTTTGTTTGTTGAATTGTTTTCCTCTTTATGGCAAATACTCCGTATAGAAAGCTCTGCCTACCGTTGTAACTAATGTTGCTCCCTTTGCTCCTTTCTCCTTTTCAGATATATGCAGTGTCCATAACCATCCGTATTGTTGTAAGTACTAATAGCAAACAGAGCATCCCATATCAATCTATTTAATCACAATTGTGGCTTTCGAGGCTTCTCTTCAATAATATTTTACTTCCTTAATTTTGCAGTTAGGTTTTATGCTTATAGCTCTGATTTGGAAATTCGATTTCTCTCCGTTCATGGTTTTGATCATTGCCATACTAAATGATGGTGAGCTCTTATACAAGAACAGTAATTTGATTCAGCTTCATAAAAAGTAATTTGATCAGATTCTAAAATAAAAAGGAAGACATTTGAATGCTATTTTATTGTGAACGCAATAACTCTAGGGACAATCATGACGATATCAAAGGATCGAGTGAAGCCATCTCCCATGCCAGACAGTTGGAAGCTGAAAGAGATCTTCGCTACTGGTGTGGTACTCGGTAGTTACTTGGCATTGATGACCGTAATTTTCTTCTGGGCTATCAAAGAGACAGACTTCTTCTCGGTAAACCATTATTTTTCCTCTTTGTTTGTTAACCATTTTTCCTACTTCTAAAATGATTGAGCTATCTTTATTATTATTATTATGGGTAATGATCGTCTCGTTGATGAGACATAACCCCATGACCCGCGCTCTCATTGGCTGCATGTCATTTCAGTTGGCTTTTAGAAGTCAGTTGAAATGACTTGCTGCCAATGACAGCTCCAATCAGGTTGATGATCATTTCCCAATTTTTATTGATATTATTATTATTATAATAGAAGTGAACAAATACCATCTAAAAGAGAAAACAGCATCCCTGAGAGAAAATGGAAGTGAATCACATTAAAGAAAGGAGAACCTGGAGACCTGTCAGTTGTGAGCTGTCAGAATATGTGGGCTATAAAATTAGCATATAATTTTAAAAAATTATGTTTTACAAGCATTGTTCAAAATCCAAGTTTTCTCCTAGGTAACGTCTACCTCCAAAACCGATACATATCACCTGTTAAGTATCAGTTCCGGGCGATATATTGGTAAGCATTGTCTGATACATAATATTATATATTTATATGTTTACAAAATTTTGAACCATGTTTACAAGTCATCATCACCCTTAAAATGCATGCAGTGTTGGTGCTAGATTTGAGTTATCTGATGCTTTGTAACCCATACCTAAACCGTGGATCTTTCTGGGGAGGGTACCATGATTTTGTTTACCCCAAGGACTTTACCTTAGATCAAGGGTGTTTAGGATCAGTAGCTGGAAGCGCCACGACAAGGACGTTGGAGGAGGTAACCGTTTTGGAGAACGTTCCCAGCTTCTTCCATTAAAATAATTAAGATGCCGTTAGTTTATAGTCAAATCTGGTGGCAGCATTCGCGTGACTTCATGTTGCCAAGTGGGCAAAGTGGCCTTTGCATTTTTTTATACATTATAGGCCATCATATAACTCGTGACTTCACGTTGTCATTACTACAAGCACCTTAAGGGCCAAGCAGAAGGGTTTACTCTCTCTCTCTCTCTCTCTCTCTCATGCTTTTATATTTTATGAAACATATATAATAAACAAAAGTTTAATACTTAGTAGTTAGTAAAACTTGGCACTTTCTTACAAAATTGGGTGGGTTGTCTATTGTGATGCAGAACAAGTTCGGCGTTAGATCGATTAGAGATAGCGAACATGAATTGATGGCCGCCTTGTACCTGCAAGTGAGCATCGTTAGCCAGGCCCTCATATTTGTCACTCGATCTCGCAGCTGGTCTTTTGTTGAACGACCAGGCCTCCTCTTAATGAGCGCTTTCATAGCTGCTCAGCTGGTACACATCTTCACCTTGAATACATTTTCTTTGCCTTTACAACTTGCCTCCTTGTCACGCTTGAGTAGGTGTCTTCATGGGCTGGGCTTGATTCCGGCCAGGCCCGTTATGTCCGAGTATGGTTGCATTTTAAAGCTAATTTAACACACGGGCTGGGCTAGCCTGATTATATAAACGGGCGGGGTTTGGGCATTTATACTCAAGCCGTGGGTCCATTATGCTGTAGAGGTATTTTGGTCCGGCCTGAATGAAAATACGTCTACAATCTATATATATATTGTTATACACCAGTTTCATTATAAATATTAATCAATATTATTAGTAGATATTGAGTGAAATGAATCGTAATAATGGATGTATCGCCAGGTGGCAACTCTGGTGGCCGTCTATGCAAACTGGAGTTTCGCAAGAATAAAAGGAGTAGGGTGGGGGTGGGCCGGAGTCATCTGGCTGTACAGCCTTATATTCTACTTTCCACTCGACTGGTTTAAATTCGCCATCCGCTACGTCCTCAGTGGAAAAGCCTGGGATACCCTCCTAGAAAATAAGGTAAACCTTTACTATTGTTTCCTTCTCTCACCATTATTCATTCAAATTCAGAGTTTTTTTTTAATTATTAAATGAATTTTAATCTGGTTGTGTGCTCCTCTAATAGACTGCCTTCACAAGCAAGAAAGACTATGGGAGAGAGGAAAGGGAAGCTCAATGGGCTCATGCACAGAGGACACTGCACGGGCTACATCCCCCCGAGACCTCTACTAACATCTTCTCTGACAAGAACAGCTACAGAGAGCTTTCAGAAATCGCCGAGCAAGCCAAGAGGCGAGCTGAAGTTGCTAGGTATACTATTACTATGCCATGCCCCCCTCTAATCACATCTTCCAACACAACGAAATGTGATGCTCTGCTTGTTTTTTTTTTTTTTCTAACACTCAGTGACTTCTTGTTTTTGTAGGCTTCGGGAGCTACACACCCTCAAAGGGCACGTGGAGTCAGTGGTGAAGCTGAAAGGGTTAGATATTGATACAATCCAGCAGCATTATACAGTGTAATAAAGTCAAATTATGAACCGAGAGAGAGAGAGAGAGAGAGAGAGAGAGAGAGAAGCTAACAGTATGAGGTCCAAACAGTAGAATGAAGTCTCGATGTGCCGTGCTGCAGCTCCTTCCTATCAGTATCCCTTGTCGTAAAATTGTAATGGCGAAAGAAAGGGTTGTCTTGTTTCTTTTCCTTTATTTATGTAAGTGAAAAATAATAACATCAACCCGCAAATTTTCTCATTTTCTTCTTTTTCTTCTTATTATTGTTTTGATACGAACTTCGAAAAGGTTACATTGCAATAGTTTTTCTCTATTTTATTAATATAGAAAAGCCTCATTAAATAGAGGTGAATACAATTAATTAAGATTTTCAAAAGATCTTTAAAATTCACAATACCTCCTAAGATATTTATCCAAATATTTATAAATTAAACATGCCTAAAACATAAGATACACATCTATGCTGTGTATCTTTCTTTCAATCTTAAATATTCTCTATTACCCTCTCGTAATCATACGTTCCTTTGAAAAAGGAACATGCGATTGATTATATAGATCTTATCCCTCGATCTTATAACGTGAGTTTTTTTATGAATAGCCTGTATCGTTTGATCATGCTTGCTAGTAGTCACCGCCTATCTGTGAAATCCATGATTACCGCATCCCGCTCTTTGTTGAGTCTGTCGGAGCTGGTGGCTCACTAGATCAGGTCCATCATGATCTCTCTTAGATAAAAAAAAAGATAAACATAAGAAAATTAGAAGAAAATAGAAAGATAGAATAAAGAAATTTCTACACTCAATTACATTGTTTACCGTATGTTGATTCTCTGATAAGAAAGTGTATAAATAAGATTACAAATATAACCATCAGCGGTTATCTAGAAGTGGGAATAAACATGGGTAAGTGGATAGTTATCTAGAAGTGAGAATGATACGGTGTTGAGCGTTATTATCTAATACTAGAAGCGTACGATGCAAGATCATGCGGTTTGAATAAAACCCTAATTGGAGAGATCTTATATATATATATAAAAGATCGTATGACATGAATATATAGATCAAGGGAGCTTGTAGTGATAAAAAGAAAGGATGCAAATTTTATTAAAAATTTTTTTTATGCTAATTGAAAAGTGAGGAGGATGAGCAGAACCCAAGACCATGGTCAACCTGATAGCGAGATCGTAGCCGACCATGGCTTTGATACCATGAAGAAACTTAAAAGGTTACATTGTAATAGTTTTTCTGTATTTTATTAATGGAGAAAAACCTATTTAAATAGGCGTGAATAGAATCAATTAAGATTTCTAAGAGATCTTTAAAATTCAAAATTCTTCCTAAGATATTTATCCAAATATTTATGAATCAAACATGCCTAAATCTTAAGATACACATCTATAATGTGCATCTTTCTTTTAATCCTAAATATTCTCAATTAGGGATTTGGTCGGGTCCAGCCACTTGAGTCAAGTTTTGATTGAGTCTAGGTCATTTATGATGAAGTCGGGCATAGAGCTGTTTAACCGGGTTGGGCCTGATTTTTGGGTCAGTCATCAGGTCGGGTCGGGTCGGGCATAGAGCTTTGACTCGACCGTGTCAGGCGTATGACATTTTCTCATCGGAGCTTCAATCTGGCCATTGCCCTATGTAGTATTTGAACTTTAAAGTTCGTTGATGCAGTGTGGTTTAATGTGATAGGCTATCTATTATAGGCACCAAAGTTGGTGACTGGGTCACCAATTCTCTAGCTACATGTGATTTGCAGTGTTAAGTGTACTCATCCTATAGAGCATAAAAAAACTAGTTGCAGACGACATTATTTGAATTTGCATAAAACGTTGAGAACTTGAATCAAGAGACAGGTGATTTTATATTTTACTTTCCTCTCACTTGTAGTTGTATGATAGCAATCATTTAGAGCTTAAACCTGTCAAAAATAATGAACGGCTGCCAAGAGTTTGCACGTATCTGTTTCAGCCGTTAATTTTATTCAATCTTAAGGGTTAATCTAATCTATACTATGCTGCCATGAATCACTTGTCAGTAATGGAGGCCCCATTATCTATCTGCACATATAAGTCCAACACAAGCATAAATACAAAGGCTCCACACAAATCAAGCCCCATGTGCTCCCTCTCCAAACGTTATAGAGTATTAAATTAAATCAACCTGTGAACCTTAAAATTTTCATTATTCTAATATACCATAATAATCATAGAATATCAACACCTAATTATTATTACATTATTCTATTTTGGTGGTGTTGCTGTCGTTGGATCTCTGTCCTAACCCCTAACCACTAGTCACAGCCAACCCAATCGATGTCCGCTGCCTTCCAAGGAAGCATGTATAATGTCTAAGAGTACGGGTTTTTGCAACCGTCGCAATTGATGGTTTCACTGTTAAAATTATTGACTACATTGAATTGGACGATTGGGGGACTGATTTAATCATCTTAATCTTGTCTAAGAGATAAAATACACATCATAGGATGTGTATCTCTTATCACTCCAAAACATTCTTTATAACCACAATTATATTTCTAGAAAATTTAAAAATATTGTAGACAAATATATTATAAAAGATGGAATAAAATCCTTCCATATCTATTAATTTATGGAAAATTATAAGATGATGATGAACACTATGATAGTGCACCGTTCTTGCTCAATCAATGGGGCGGACTCTTTGCAAGAGTGAAATGGGTGCACCATTATGGTTGGTGCTCAATTATCATCTCATCACTACAAAAAATGCGACTATTAGCGGCAGCCAAAATTGTTGCTATTAATATAAAAAATTGTCACTAATACCCTCGTCGCTAATAGTCTTGATAGCTAATAGTCTTAAAACAAGGAAGAGGACACTACAAAAATAAAGATTATTAGTGCAAACTGCCGCTTATACCCTTGCCGCTAATAGTCTTAATAGCTATTTTGTTAGTAGTGGGAGTTTTTAATATCATCCACATAGAATATTTGGATATCTAGAAATTGTGCATGGACTAATAAGGCTGACATACCTCAATAAATAGGGGTACTTAGAGAAACCCTCTCGGAAGAGCTCGGAAAGTGATGTTTGAGTCAGAAAGTGATGTTTTCTAAGCTATGACGAGCCTTTCTTTTGTTTGAGAGTGTTTCTTGAAACTTGTATTTTTTTAGTTTTTTCAAGAAAAAGCGGCATATTAAGATCTTAGGAAACTACTCTAAGAAAGTAGAAACTCACCAATTCTAAGCCCGAATTCTAGGAAAGTTAAAACTACTAAGGTAAAAGCGGATATTAGAAAACTACTAAGGAAAAATACCTTTCTAAACTAGGACAGTGAAAACTCACGAACACAAAATAATAGGTTTTTCTTGGGGAAAGCATAGAGAAATCATGAATTTGACTAAAGTCAAGAACACATCTTAGAAAAGCTAAGAATATGCAGAATTCTAAGCTGATAAGATTTGGAGCTTGTTTGGGAAAAGCTCAGAATTAACTGAACGAGAGACCTAGCTAAGAAAATGATATGTGAAGGTCAACTTTTGACGAAATTGCATCGTGAAAAGGCACTTGTAAGTTGTACTTCAATTAATGTTGTTTTTTTTTTTTTTTTTGAGCGAATTAATGTTGGTGTTGAAAGTTAGTTCCAATATTTTTGTTTAGGAAAGTGAAAAGACCCAAGCTAATTTTTTGACACATGTCTTCTTATTTTGGTGTTTTTTATATGTTTTTGTGGACCTCCGATACTAAACCTTTTGCTACATTGTTTTATTTTTCACTATGGGCAGGGCGCCATTACTTGGTGCAATGATAAAAGGCTTGGTTGTCAAGCGTGAAAACATAACTTAGAGTACGGATAACAACCATTTTTAATCTAAAAGTTAAAAGTTAAATTCATATCGTCCACCCCTCCTTGCACTTGTTCCTACGTGACCAACATTGGGTAACGTCCACTATTCAAATTTTCGTTTATTTTTTGGCTCTTTTTTTCCTAGTTCAAGGAGAATCATGGCACTCGCTCCCAGCTGCTCTGACATAGACCTTGGCCGGACCGTGTTTGATTAATGTTCGAAAGCAAGCTGAGAGCGGAAGGTCAACAACGAATGATCCATTGCTACAATATTGCCAAAGAAATTGAAATCGCTCTAGCAGGGAGTAGCGGTGGCAACGGAGTGGGCTTAAATTTTTGTCATTTTTTAAAAAGGGTCAGCTCGAGCTTGGCCCGTTTATAATAGAATTTGAGGTCCGAACCCGGCCTGTTGGCACCCTTAGCAGGAAGCAGATTGGACATTTACACTCCCATTAAGAGAGAGGGGGTACTTATGGCCTCATGTTCGATCATGATATGAAAACCATGTGGGTTTTCAATTGGCTATATGTTTAGTCCAATTCAGGCATCAAATCCCCAAGGCCCTTGGGATTGCTCTATTACATTGGGAGTTTTCACGTGGATCGAGGACTCCAATTTGTGTTCAATCATTGGGCCCACATCCACCTCGAGGACACCACGTCACCACCTATTTTTGTCGTATTCTTCTGTATTGGGTGGCTTAAGGATTGTGTGGGTCTACTACTACCAACTAATCACCATGTGTAAGCTGGTGACTTGTGGCTATAAAGAGGCCACTTGTAATGGAGCCATAGAAATGGGTTTAATAGGTTGGTGGCCTCTAGGACGACCTCAAAATCATGGCGGTGAGAGCACCAGGTAGTAAGAACCCTAGGAAAGAGATAAGAATTTAGGTAAATTTGAGTCAGTTATGGGAGAGATGGTCATGAGGTGGTTGAAATTATAAAATATTTATTGAGAATTTTGTGTAGGGTAGTTTCTATACATGTTGTGCGTCATGTGAACCTTGACACATGTGGATCTATGGGATCGTAAATCATATGGACCATGAGATGCGTGTAGATTTCAGTCTGTGTGGTCCCAAGGTCAAATGCAACAAGAGTTGGAGGCTAAACTTTTGAAAACAAATGCAATATACCTAGGTAGACTATAGTAGAGGCTAACACAAACTCATACACACTAAACCTACCATATGTCCCCATTTTACTTTTGGTGGACGGGAAAAGGCAGACCATTAAATGGACTGCTGATGTGGCACTATGCAAGGCAATGGGGAGAGTAATGTCTGTCGGGGCAGCCACTTATATTGCGCCACGTAAACATCCATTGATTGGTCTTCTTTTTCCGTCCTTCCATTATGATGTTCCTTTCTAGAGATGGTTGAAATAAGAAAAGGAACGAGTCTTCTCACTAGCTTACCCAAATTCTAAAACAGAGTAAACAATTATCCCCTTAGAATTTCGTGACTGGAGGACTTTCACAAATTGTTGAGCCCTTATTTCGTTGAAAGTCAAATCGTCATTGGATTTTAAGGTAAAAAGCTGTGTTTACACATTTTTGAAAGGCAGTAGGACTCTGTCCCCATTATTAGTCCACTTAGAAGTTAAAAAGGTACAATTGGTTGGAAGCATGTTCTTCTATTTATCCCACTTTCTTTCTATAATAAAAGCAATGGATTTTACAGGATTATACTGAGGCCCCTCAAAATCATGGTGGTCAAAGCACCATGTAGCACAAAAAGAAAACCCTAAGGAAGTGAAGCAATGGTTGAAATAAAATGGAAAAAAGGGGTAACAGTATTTACAACCGAATATTCTACATTTGCAACCATGGTATTCATCTATTAAAACAGTTGAATGTCTTGAATCAGACATTGGAGATCATTTTCCTTCTCAATCTTCCACTTTAGATCTTGAGATCATGCCCCACCTATTAGATGGTCAGATGTTGGTTCTACACGAAACACATCTCAAAAGTGAACTGAGAACATTCTCATGGTACGCCCATTCTGATAGGTTCTTTTGAGGAAATGTGTCACATTGAATCAACATCTGACCGTATGATAGGTGGGTTAGATTTATTGTGTGGGAGATTGGGAGGAGAAAAATGATCTTCACCGTCTGATTCAAGGCAGCCACCAATTTTAACGGTGAAAACCGTAATTGCAAATGTAAAATATTCGGTTGTGAATACCGGCACCCTAAGAAAAATTTCGAAACTATGGTTTGTCGAGGGAGATGTGAAAACAAAGATGTACTTGGGTGGAAGCCATGTGGGTGCATTTATAGAGTGTTTGGTGTCTTGTTGCCCTTTGCACATGGGAGGGGACGGTCCTTGGTTGGTCTAAAAAGGCAAAATAAAATGTACCATGTGCAACCATGTGCTACTCCTATACACACCTTTTGTTATTATTACACACAAATCATTTGGTAGGCCCTTTTGAGACACCTCTTTATAGGCTTCTTATTTATTTTATAATTTTTTTTTTTACTTTTGGCTACTTTGGCAATCTCTTATTTTTCTTATCAAGTTTTTGTTCTTTTCTATATATTCAACCCCCTCATTTACTTTGTGGGCTGGCATCCATATTTCAAACTCTTGATTTTTGAATCCGTGAGCCTTTTGGGCTTTTATGAGTCTGAGATAGGGTACGGCTTTGGCAATTCAACCCTCCACTAGTAAAGTGCCTTCTTACATGACACCCAGGTGCTTAAATAGAGTCTCATTCCTCTCACATTTCATGCTCTTACATTTTTAGAGACTAATAAGGTATTTTCTTCTTCTTCTATCTTTTTTTTTCCTTCATTTTTTATGCATGTTTCTTTTCACAACTTAATTCTTATTCTTCTTTTATTTCTTCTTTGTTCTATAGGGGTTCATATTACTTACTACTACTACCCACATTGTATATAGTTACTACTATAATAACCATTATTGATTCGTCGTCATCTTTGTTTTTATTGTTGTTGTTGTTATTATTATTACAGTTTCTTCTACTTGTCTACTTGCTCAACCCGCTCTTCATTTATGTCGCAGTTCCAAAAATTTTTATTTGCATTATGGAGGTGGTGCGTAGATGTAAGCGAAAGCGGGTCTACTCATTCGAACAAAATAGTACCATACGAGCTGCATTTTCACATAATTATGTCAATTATCTGTTGCCAGCTCTCATGAAAATCGGTACTGATAGTTCGTACAAAGAGAAAGAGGATGGAGAGCTAGAGAGGATTGTGAGATTTGAAGTAGGCATGGCACTCGTATTATCTGCAAGCGGATTTGGGTGGAGCCATGCCTTGAAACACAAATTGGAGAGAGACATGAACACGAAAGATTTTTGTAGAGTTTCGAAGAAGCACCCGCCGACTCCCTTAAGCAATATTCTCATGTGTATACATAGTAAAAATTCAGAAAGTATTAATGGGCTTCTAGCATTTCCACCCCTTCCAAGGCCTTTGTTTCCTGTTAACTTTGGAAGAAAATCTAACTCTAATTTGGAGAATTTCAGGAAGTCGAGAGAAGTTGGTAGACATCCAAGAACCATGAAGAAGATAAAGATCAGAGATGAAAAAGAGGAATTGGGGTTCAGATTAGAGACCCTAAGGAGGATTTTGCCTGGTGGGGATGCAATGGGAGGGTGTGAATTGCTTTCTAATGTGGAGAGCTACATAATTTGCCTTGAGTTGCAAGTGAGTATTCTTGGATCTATTGTCAATATGCATTGATTTTTTTTTCTTCTTTTTCTGTTTTGGACTCGGAATTCACCAAGTGAAATCCAATGTAAAAGAAAAAATATAGTAGTGCAATTGTATCATTGTGGTTATATTCTTATGATGTTGTATGTATGTTCAAAAAAAAAAACCAAAAAAAACCAAAAAAAAATACAAAAGAAAAGAAAGAAGTGTACATATAAACAGGCTATGCTTTTTAGAACAGGCATACACCTGCTCAAGACCTTCAAAGCAGCAACATGGGCACTTAAAATATGGTTTGGGTGCCACCTGAAGCAAAGGGGACGTGCATAGATCAAATCATGTGTGAACACACACACACATATATCCCACCTACATATAAAAGAGAAACGAATTCAAAATTTGGTACTCATTTGATTCCTTTCTATTGAAAGGATATTCTTTCATTTTATCACATATGACAATAAAGGTTAAATGCAAGTTAACAAAACTCATGCTTATTGTAGCAAAATCTCAAATTATGCAGACTTCATTAATGCTCAATAGAACGTGATTACTAAAATCTCAAACGATAAAGAATTTATTTTGGTTAGGGTACCTCTGTTTGCGCTCACACATTCTTTGAAAGCACTCACGCCCCAGACCTTTTCAAAACCATTGATTGCTTTGAATCAGATGGTGGAGATCGTGTTTCAACCCGATATTCCACACAATAGATCTTGAGATCATGGCTCACCTACCAGATGGTCATTTTTTTACTTTATATGTCACAGATCCCAAAACAAATGACCCATGAATCATATGACATACATCACGCTCAAATCTAAATTCAAGGTCATTGGTTGGGGATCTGTGGCGCATGAAATTAATCAATGATCGTATGATAGATGAGCTATGATCTCAAGATGTATTTTGTGGAATATCAGGATGAAACTTAATGTCCATCATCTGATCTGATGCAATCAATGATTTTCAAAGGGTCTAAGATATAAGCGTTTTCAGAGAATGAGTGGGCGTAAACAGAGGTACCCATCAATTTATAGTTAAAAATGGAGTCATATTAACATCAAATAATATCAATAATAAATAAGAATTATATACGAAAGCAAGTTTTGTTTTCACAATTTTTTAGTACCAAAAATACCCTTTTAATGCACACTCAAATATATCCGTTGGACTTCTAATTAGAGTTAAACTCTACTTCCAAAATATCAGCTAAAGATTCCAATTTAAGACTCCCGACTGCCTTCAAAATTGTCAACCTAAATCCATCATACCTTTGTTTACATATGTTTTTTCCCATTTTCTCTTAGCAATATTTTAAATTTCCAATAGGATTCCAACTCCAACGTCTTTTGAGATGGGCTTTGATCAAATCTAAGTGGTTGTTGGACTCTAAATGTGGTTTACCCAATTTTTGAAACCATTGGATGTACAGGGTCCAAAAGTGAATGCAAACCAATGAAGATAGCAGTTAAGATTCCCTTGCATCCAATGGCCTCAAAATTGGTTGAACCGCATTTAGAGTTCAACCAATTAGACCTGATAAAATCCCCTTTTAACATCTCAACCCGGCGTGCCAATTAAGACTCCACTTTCAAGAGTACCTTTAAATACCTCCATTGAAATTTGAGAGTGCCCATATCAAAGCCCATTGACTTCTTTGAATTGGATGATAAGAACGATTTTCATTCTAATCTTTTATACACTTGATTTTGAGATTATGAGCGGTACCATCAGACAGTCAGATATTGATTTGATGTGATAAATCACAAAGTGACCTTAAAATCAAATTTAAACGTGATGAATGACACGTGATTTTATCAAAAATGGTATGTGATTTTACCTTTAAATATGCCCACCGAATCTATGAGGGCACAATGTTAATTGACATTTTTGAATCGAATGATAGAGAATGTTTTTCGTTCTAATCTTTCGCACGCTTGATCTCGAGATCATAGGCGTACCATCCGATGGTCTTTGACACAGATACCAAAAAAGTGACCTTAAAATTAAATTCGAACATGATGAATGACACGTGTTTTATTTTATTTTATTTTTTATGTCAATAGTGACAATCATAGTGACAAATTTCGTTTTCGGTAATTTTTCGGTGGGGGGACCTTTCGGTACATTTTGGATTAATTTTGGTACATTTTGGATTAATTTCGGGAAAATTTCGGAGATCAAAAATATATAAAACAATATATTTAAATATTTGTGCTAAGCACTAAAACTTAAGCATAAAGAAGGCATATAGAAAAAGTGTATTTTTTTTGTTAAATAGCTTTAGTCGCACATTGTTGGGGAGAGAAATCACTCCAACCCTTTTATATATTGCTTCAACCCTACACTTAAGCAAACCACAGCTGGTTAGTGGTGACTGATGACCAAAGAGTCAACTTTGTTTTTGCCATTTATTAGTAAATTACTAATATAAAAAATAAAAAAATTTAAAATTTTTGAAATTTACATTAACGAAATTTTGTCGAAAAAACTGAAATTTTCGAAAAGTACTGAAATTTCTTCCAAAGTTTCGTTTGATCCCCATTTCGCCATTTTTTGTGAAATTTCACTGAATTTCGGAGAAAATTGTCACTATGCTGACAATAGTAAGATGATGAAAGGTGAAATTAAATATAATTTTACCTTTGCAGATACCCACCCACTTTGAGAGCAACGGATAATTGAGAACTTTTTTCATTACAAACTATGAAAATGACCTGTAGGATTAAATATAATTTTACCTTTAAATACGATCTAGCAAATGTTTGAGAGCACCTAGTTAAAATCCATTACATATTATGAATCAGATGATTGAGAATGGTGAGATCATGAGCGTACCATGAGAGATAGTGAGAAATTGATTTAATGTACACAGATCCCCAAAAGTTAACTTAAAGTCAAATTTGAATGTGATTTTATCTGCTCATTTGATACAATTACTCAACCGGTAAGGAAACTAACTACTTTTGAAACCAGTCTTCAGACGCAGATGGACGCAAACGGATGCAGAGGTAAATAAACTAACCAAACGTTAAACACTTATGGGTAGGGTTCATAAATCATAATAATTGGAGAGCTACAGCTTGCAAAAAGAGAGAGAACCAAACGATAAACTCTCTCTCTCTCTAACTCTCTCTCTCTCTCTCTCTCTCTCTCTCTCTCTCTCTCTCATGTTTGTTTTTCACCTTCGTTTGAAAATTGGTAAGTTGTTTTCAACGTCTTCATACAATATTTCTCCACAACAACAACAAGTGCAACGCGGAATCTTAGAAGCTAGACTCATCTCTGTACTCAATGCCTGCAAAACCCTTAACCAATTCAAGCACGTGCACGCTCACGTGCTACGGAGGGGCCTCGAGCAGAGCAGCTTCGTCCTTGCCAAACTCCTCCGTATGCTCGCCAACCACGGAATCCCCGCCCACCCGTACCCGCACCTCCTCTTCGACGGTGTCCACCACCCGAACGCCTTCCTCTGGACCGCACTCATCCGCGGAGCACCCGCGGACGAACCCTTCCTCATCTACACCCGCATGAGACGCCTCGGTGTTCGGCCCCTCACCTTCACATTCACCTCCCTCTTTAAATCGTGTGCCGCATCTCGTGCCGTCGGTGCTGGACGGCAGATCCATGGCCAGATGATTTCCATCGGAGGGTTCGAATCAGATCTCTTCATCTGCAACACTTTGATAGATATGTATGTCAGATGCGGGTCTTTTGATTGTGCACGGAAGGTGTTCGATGAAATGTCCGAGAGAGATGTGATCTCGTGGACTTTGCTTATTGTGGCATATGCGAAGAGTGGCGATATGGCTGCCGCCCAGCGATTGTTTGATGGGTTGATAGAGAAAGATATGGTGGCATGGACTGCCATGATCACGGGTTATGCTCAGAATGCAAAGCCAAGAGAGGCGTTGAGGATGTTTGATAGAATGCGGGATGAACGAATTGAGATCGATGAGGTCACTTTGGTGGGCGCCATTTCGGCATGCGCCCAATTGGGTGCGACCAAGTACGCGAACTGGATTCGCAATGTGGCTGAGCGAAGTGGTTATGGGCCGGTGACGAATGTTGTTATAGGTTCCGCTTTGATCGACATGTACGCTAAGTGCGGTAACGTCGAGGAGGCGTACCACGTGTTTGACGTGATGACCGAGCGTAATGTGTTTTCTTATAGCGCCATGATTGTAGGGTTCGCGATGCATGGGAAGGCTGATGAGGCGATGAGGCTGTTTTCGAAGATGGTGGAGAGTGATGTTAGGCCGAATTCGATTACCTTCATTGGGGTTTTGACCGCGTGTAGTCATGCTGGGATGGTTGAACGAGGCTGGAGATTTTTCGAAATCATGCAAAATGATTATGATATCGCACCATCAGCTGATCATTATGCATGCATGGTGGACATTTTGGGCCGGGCGGGGCACGTCGAAGAAGCCCTTGAGCTCATTAAAACGATGCCAATTGAGCCTCATGGAGGTGTTTGGGGTGCACTTCTCGGGGCATGTCGGATACACAGTAAACCCCACATCGCAGAGATCGCCGGGAACCATTTGTTTGAACTCGAACCTAATGGAATAGGGAATTATGTGTTGTTGTCTAACATTTATGCATCGGCTGGAATGTGGGATGAAGTTTCGAAGGTAAGGAAATTGATGAAGAAGAATGGTTTAAAGAAGGACCCTGGATGTAGTTGGGTCGAAATGAAGGACGGGGTCATTCACTCGTTCTTCGCAGGTGATGTGTTACATCCGAAAACAAAAGAGATTAAGGAAGCGTTGGATAAGATTTTGGAGAGATTGAGACTTGTTGGGTATACACCCCATTTGAGTTCTGTAGTTTATGATATGAGTGACAAAGAGAAGGAAAGGGTGCTAAAGAATCATAGCGAGAAGCTAGCACTAGCATTTGGGCTTCTTGGCACCAACCCTGGGTGCACTATACGGATTGTGAAGAACCTACGGGTGTGCGAGGATTGCCATTTGGTTTTGTGCGGCGTGTCTTTAGTAGAGAAGAGAGAGATTGTGGTGAGGGATAATATGAGGTTCCACCATTTTCGTGAGGGGGTGTGCTCTTGCCGCGGATTCTGGTGAGATGAGCAAAGAGGAGCTCACAACCAACCTTGGAAATCCTGAGGTTTAGTTCCTGCTTACCCATGGAAGAGAAAGGAAATTTTGATCAAATGGATGTGGAGGCTGTTAATTTGTGTGATATCCACACTTCATCCTCGGAATATATATATATATATATATATGGGAGCCGGTTAGGTCCTCCAATGGAGGATGGTGACCGCCATCCAAGATACACATGGAGCTCCACGTGGCACCCAAAACACTGTTTGGGTGTCACGTGGAGGACAAGTGGACAGTTTAGATCAATATTTAAAAAATAAATTTCGAAAAAAACTTTTTAAATCCACAAGTCAAAGTTTGACAGGTTTCATTGGTCCACATTTCATGGATCAAAAAACACACGGTGGAGATGAGTTTTCAATTTTTTTTTTCAAAGATGATCTAAGCAATGCACCCAAGCTCCATGTGGCATCAAAATAATATTTTGGGTTCCACGTGGAAGCTTGGAGGACCGTGACCGTCCTCCCATGGAGGACGAACACCTTTTCCTATATATATATCAAATAAATTTATTAAAAATTCAAGCCATAAAAATACATCATCGACCACGATGGTCAAACCGGAACAAGCACCGAGAAAGGAGAGAGTGGTAGTGAGAAACTACACAACCCTCCAAAACTCGGGCTCAATCAAAAGGAAAGGTGTGATCCCATTCAAGAAAAGGTGATGCACTAAGGATCTATTAGAAATTGATTGGGCCTAAAACACTCCCAAGAGTTCCAACTATGCCCCCCCCCCCCCCCCCCCTCGGGAGCAATGGGAGACCAAACCTCTTACGCGCCGAGAAACCCTTAAAACGATATCTTTGAAGGGAGACCGCCACATGCCACCCTCTAAGAAGCTTCATCGTCTGTCGTCGCTATTCCCTCTCCACATCTTAGACTTTGTTTTGACCTTGTCATATGAGAGACCCCAATGAAGTTTCCTGAACTCTCGCTTTTTTCTGACTCTGAAATCTTCCATTTGATTGTTTCTATTCTTAATAATGTCGCCAACTACCACTTGGAGTCTCTCATCGGAACCTTGAAAGGTCATTCCGAAAGTTTTAACAAAGTTGATCAAGTTATTGGTCGTGTATGGCTCCGATGGCGCAATCGGTTCCACCTCAGAGCTGAAATCCATATTTGAAGTCTGCTACATTCACCCAACTCGGTAGGACTAAAGGCTCTAAACTCCTCTTCAAGGCAGTTAACTACCAAATTCCTAGAAGTAGGTGTCTCTTGGCCCTTTGGAGCGATGGTAGGACCATCGTCAATGTTCACCTCATTAAGTATATCATCTGTTCTAGGCTCGTCGGCATTAATACTAACCTTAGTTTTTGAGCCGAGTGCAGAAATAAATTTGATATCTTTTCCAATATGGTCCCTTGTGTTTCCTTCCAAGTCAAATCAGGTGAGAAGCCTTGGCTATCGCTAATCTCCAAATTTGGACACACTTTTTAGAAGTACCTTTAGATAAGAACAAAAGGTCAAAACGGCTTGTTGAAACATTGGAGTGGGGGTAGCTGTTAGCTTTAGTTTGAAAAAGTTCCGGCTCATCCTCTCCAACGGCTCGCATGTAAGAGCTAAAGGCTTTTTGAAATTTGAAATTATGAAAATCCCTCCCAAAACTACTTGCATTATTGGTTGAGTCTTGATCGGTCGGTGCCAAATCCGAAGCTTTCTCTAGCAAGCAATGATCATTAGTAGTAGCCTCCTTGCCTAAACTAATCCCTACCTCCTGGTCATTGCTTCAAGACATATGTATTGTGGAGCATTCTCGAGTGTGAAAAGATCAATTGTTGACTGCTCCTAACTTGAACCAGAACCAAACCTTGCCTTGAATAGGAAATGTTACAATATAATGATTAACAATCCTCCATTGCTTAGTTGTTATATTCGCCTTCTTGCCATTGGTCCCTTGAGCCTTGCTAAGAATCTCGACGCCAACGAAAAATAACAGTCGTTCTACTTTTATCTTGACGAACTCTGGGATCTTAACTCCTTTCTCAACTTTAATCAAGACAATCAGTAGAAAAAAATAATCAAGATCAAAAGTCGATGTACTGAACTTAATGAATTTATCTATCAGTGGAGAGGGATCCCACTTATTTTGATCTAAGCTGTTCGAAGGAATCTTGTACCATCCAGGCAGGATTCCAATTTGAGAAGGAGAATGAGATGCTGCTGTTCAAATTGCTTGTACCCTTAAGGACTTTTTTTTGTCATATGCGGAAATAAAAAATGAGGAGGAAAGTAAAGTCATCGATTTGAGCGAGATTCAGAGTTCTTTCGGACTTCCACGCCTTCGATGCACATTCTAGCCTGGTAAAGATCAATCTTCCTAGTTGTCTTCCCGATGAGACAATGACGCTGAAGAAATCCACTTCGATCATAGGTATTAGAAATTTCGAGGACTTCCCCATGTGAAATTGAGATTTGCTGAACTATCGCGTTATCAGGCCAATGATCGAAACCAGAAGAATGAACCAAATATTTGTTGTCACTAATACCTAGAGTAGTTTTTCCTTTCATACTCACGATAAACCATCCATCACCAGAAAGATTAGTGGAAAAGAGCTACTTCTGTCCTCCTTTCAACATCTTTAGCTGATGAATCTTACCGTTGTCTTAAACATCCTTGCAGCAACATCTATAACGAAAACCAAAATTAAGAAAACTACATGATTTACAGGTCCAATCACCATCTCTAATGGCAAGCTTATTAGATGTCCTCTCTAAAGCTTCATTTGCTCAACTTCTAGAGAGATTCCTCGGAGTTTTTCGGTGTTAACTCCATTCCGTAGCCTAAGTTTATTAGGGAGAGGAATTGTTCATCCTCGGAATATTGGAGTAAACCTTTCTTGGATTCTTTGAAGGGTGGCAATGGACTTGGCTTCCGCCGTAGAATCCTCTTATAAACCGGCCAGGCACAATCTAGTCTAAGGGAATATCTCAAAAGAGTAGGCCTATGCCTGGCCTGGCCCACCGAGACCCCTAGTTTTATGGTGGAAACCTTTTTAATAATGAAATCTTTGCGGAAGGAAGATTCACAATGATGACAGGAATGCCAGTGATACTGATAGTTAGGGTTCATGGACGGGTGCTCAATGTTGCGACCATTGAACCAAACCTTACTGTCTTTGTTAGAGAAATAGGACTTAAAAAACAGACCATAATAGATAAGATAAAGTTGTAATGATGATGAAGATGATGAATTGAGATGACTTCTCTAAGGATGTCCACCTACTCAAGTTCTTTTCCATTAACTTGGTAAACGATTTAGCTTATGTTTTATAGACACTTGATCAAAAATGAATAAATAAATAACAAGGTTGTTGACATTTCAAATGATACCAATAGTTTCTCCACATGTGTTTTTTTTAAATCCTTCTACCCTTGTTTAAAGCCACAAAGAATTGGACTAAATGTACTTACACTTTAGAAAAGAAAAAAAAAAAGATCAAGCCTTTACCACTGCACCAAGCAATGGAAAACTTTATTAAAAAGCTCTATAAAATCTAATGTCAAAATCTATGCCCTGAAAAACTAACTCAAGATATCCTAAGGGGGGTCATTTCTTACACTCACAAAGTTGGCCTAAACCCACTATTTAAGAGAAAGACTGTCTATTTTGGGGACGTTATGTGGAAACATCATCTAAGTCATTTGATTTGAATGTCTTGATCTAAAAATTTTTGGTACAAAAGATTGAAATATTAACTCTCATCATATACTTCAACAGTCAACCGTTGAATAAGATGATGGCTTTTGAATGGGTTGAATCATAAGATAAAGATTATGTTTTGTACCAATTTTTTGCATCATAAATCTTTAGATCACACCTTAAATTAGACGGCTCAAATGGGGTTCCCACCTGCCACCACAAAGGCTAACTTTGTGTGCCCAAGTAACTGCTCCCTTTTCTAAATCATAACTCTAACAAAGTACTCCCTTTTAGAAAGAGTATCTACTTGCACACGGGCATTGGGCCTTTGCACCCAATGATTTCATTGAAAAAGCAAAGGATGAAATACTTTGAAAATGAAAGGCTAAAACGGGTTATATGATAACCATTCATTTTTTATGGCATTTGACTGTGTTATCGAAATGTTTTCTTGGTAAAAACTTTGGAACAAGGTATCAAAAATCAATCGATACCGATATGTATCGGGTTTTCGACAAATTGATATGTATCGGTATCCCAACTTGAGTATCGGATACCGTATCAGTTGATACGGGCCCGTATCGGATATCGGCCGATACATCCCGACTAGTTTCAGCCAAGACGTGGCTTTCAAAAAGAAAAAAGAAAAAAGCCAATACGTATTAATATCAGTCGAGTCGTATTAGTCTTCGATAGACCGATACCCCATACCAATTCCTATTTTAATACGTTTCTTTGGACACCATTGACCTGAACATGAGTGCTTTGCATCAGTGGTAAGTAGTATGTACCAAACCGATTATCCTGCACCAGTTAAATAATAAATCCCTCAATAGGAAATGGAGTACCTCCATGTGGCCACGCCGACGCCCACCTGTTTACTCAAAGCGCCCACTTAATGATGAACGGCCCAGTGGTAAGTAATAGGGTACAATTTCATTAAGAGGATGTAACGATCCAAAATTTGACTTTCTTTTATTAGTATTAAAGGGTGTTTTATACCTTGTTTTGTGTTAGTATTTTACATCAGAACCAACCTTATTTTAGAAAATCTATTTAAACTCTTTTTCTCATTCTATTCTTTTAAAAAAACCTAGTTATACTTATATTTTTTTTCTATTCTTTTCATCTTGTAAGATCTTTTATACTATTTTTTTCAAAAAATTTTAGTCTTCTTTTTTTTTTTTCCTTCTCAAAAATTCTAGCCGTCACAACTCCTCCACCCATCATTTTTCTAAAAAAACTTTTATCTCTTTCCTAAAAATTATTGTTTGTTTTTTCACAAGAACACTGTGAGTTATTTCTACTATCAAAATTGAGGAGAAAGAAGAAGGCGAAATCGTGGACGGGCCATTGCGTAGACGCCACTCTTTAGTGCCTTAATCGTCATCGATCTGTCGATCACGCTTTAAGAGGTAGGTACTCATCCATCCATCTCATCCTTTTCAAATTTAGTCGCGTAGAATATGATTCGATCGCGTATCGACAAGTTAAAAATAAATAAATAAAATAAAATAATTTTCTAAATAATAATACTTTAAGAGTAAATAAATGGCTAAACATTAATTGTGATTGATTTTTTTTATTTGCTTTTATTTTGGTGTTAAAAATCTTATTTTGAAACTCGGATCCGCTCAAAATATCGATGGGCGAATTTGCGTTTCATTCATAGACGGAATAGTTTCTGACACAAGATACCCAACTCCCTCTGTCGGTGAAATTGATTGAGGATGATTTATAATTATACTAACATAGTTTTTACGTATTATATTAAATTACAAGCAACAGTTACTTTTGATTTTATATTATAAAAATAAAAGACTATAATGCATTATTTATTTTCAAGTAATGATTATTATCTATTTTATATTATAAAATAAAAAGGGCATCTTTAGATATTGAGTAAGGAGTGTACGCGTGCATCCGAAGGACGATTCATCTCAATCTCTTTTATTTCAATTTCTTTTATTATCTCTAATCTACCATTATTGCACAAAGATTATTTAGAATAGAATTATCAATATGTTCTTCCTTATCAGGAAAAATCTCTGGCATGCTACTGTAAGTCCTATTCAACCAACTCCCCCCTACAAAACCCACGAGTATAACAATACCATTGAATTTTAAAAACGTGAAATGACATCAGATGCCCTTACATACTGCCTATTGAAACTGTGTAAATAATTTTATTCTAAAACAAATGAAAATTAAAAAATTATTAACAACTCTTTATTTTTTATTAAAAATAAACATCTTCATAAATGTAAGTTAACGCTTCGGGTCAAACATCTTACTTACAATCACCACATTTATATTATAATCATTACCTTTATATTATGTTATAATAAAAGCACATGTACCTTATTATTTTAATATATAATTAATATATTTGCTCCTTTAGATTATATTATATACATAATAATATATTATCTGTGTTTTTTTTTATATTCTACACAAACAAAAGTACTTGATGACCTTATTAATTTAATAACATAAGAAAGGCACACAAAGCCTTGTTTCAAAATCCCTTAGCGTGATGCATCAATCGATCGACACTTTAATATCGATCCATCGATTCTGTACAGAATCAAACCACTATACTATAAATTGTTTTAAATTTAACCGATTGATACCAAAAATCGATCGATCGATCTGTACCTGAATTAAATAGTTAAATAACACAATTAAGACCGATTGATCGATTTCAAAACCAATCAATCGATTCTCGTCTGAACAGACGACCATAATTACACTATAAATTTCACATTTGTACGCCCAAAACTTAGTATACATTAATCAATTGCACTTTTCGATCAATGATCGTGATGCACTTAACTTTTAAAAGAATAATATTTAATTTAGATATTTCATAATAATAAATAATATATATATATATATATATATATATATATGACTTTTATCGCTTCAACGCGACCTCTTCGATAACACGAAGTGTTAGAAATTCGATATCTCGTAAAAATCGAACTCTAATATTCAAGTTATCGAAATCACACTTATAACCCTATTCTATAATTATAATTGTGTGTTATGTAAATAAATATAAATATAAACATAATTAAAATCTAAGTGTAAACCATTCTGTATCTGTGATACTTGTGTGCTTGCATCCTGATCAAGTTATACGAGTTAGGGATATGTTAGATCATGGGTACGAGAGTGTATGAGATCATGTCTACATTTGGGCGTGATGATTCGCTGAGATAGTATGGAAGCGAGAAATATATCGTATTCGCAAGCTTTATAACTCATGGTAGAATGGGACCCATGACGAGTCGGGTGAGTGCGAATTCAGTGTAACCTCGTATACGATGGCATATATGGTGACCCGATCACCTTGAGTTCAAATATGATAGTATAAATTATGAATTAAGTTATGAAGTTCGATCATAGACTTTAGCTGTAGTGAGGTCTCTGTTACGGTTACGTGAAACTCAGGATATTGGCGTCCTTGTACGGATGCAACCTCTATGATAATATGGGCTGCCACACAAAATACATTCGGATTACTACGAAATCTTTTTCTTGGAAAGCGTGATTTAAGAAAGTTATCCCACTATATTTCATCTTAGAATTAAGTGTAAGGGTATGTTATGAGTATGAGATAAAATAAGTTATGATTTGAGTACGATAATATGACACTGCTGTGTAGACTAGTAAAAGATTAAAAACTTAAGTCTCTGTATTGTCGTTCCTTGTGTAGCCATCGTAAGGGCAACAACATCCTTCAGTCAAGACAGATCTCTGGGAGAGATTATGAGTATGAGTATATTTATGAGTTAGTTTGGCCATTATATCTCTTCGTTGGCTGGATGAAGGAGTATGAGTATGATACGAGGACTTATGATATAGTGGTATGATACTATATTGACCCTCACATGGTATCTCTAACAACGACTCTGATACAGGTCGTTTAGGATTTTATGAGTATGTTAGTTGCGCTCATGCGATATACAAAAGTATATGCGAGAATAATGATAAAATATAATATATTACGAGTTATGATGAGGTACTTTAGGATATGAGTATTTAGATCATGGTCCTGCATTTACATTTACGTCATGATATGAGTTTTATGATATGTACTTAATTTTATCATTCTCTTTCTAATTTCATTAAGATATTATATGTATCACTCACTTGATGCACCCACAATGCACCTGAGTAGTATGGGGCGGATTGGTGGTGTATCCTACTGAGTTTACGTAACTCGGTAAACTCATCCCACGATAATCTAACAGCTGCAGGTGACTATATTGACGGGGTAGACGTTGGTTTCTCTGATCTAATTGGTGCTGAGTACGTTGACCCGATGGACGTTGACTATCAGGAGCCTTTTGAGTGCTACGCAGCTGAGTATCAGGAGGGCCTTGGTGCTAACTTTGATCCGAGTACCGATTACTGATAGTTTTAGATTCGATATCGTGTTTCATTTGATACTTTATTTTGACCTTATGATTTCATTTTATCGGATTTATCTCCGACTTGCACTACGGTTATAATCATGAATTTCTTAGCTTTTATCGCATTTATTTATGACTACTTTTATTTTCACCTTTATGTGTTTGCTTTCACGGATTTCATAAAGCTAGATTTGCGCGATAACTCTGATTAGGTGTATATCCGCTTAACATATCTGGGATATGTACGGGTCATAACTCAGAATTCTACGCCCTCGGGATGGGATAGAATTTCGGGTCGTGGCAAAGAGTGATTTCAGTAATTAGGTGGGCTTGAACCAAGGTATTTGGGAAAATATTATCTTCCACGTGAATTCCTTCACCCGACTGTCAACCGGCCAAATCAACTCGATATATCATTGAACACGACTCGATGTTTAACAGGGTTGGGAACATAAATTTGATATGTCCGTTGGGTCGGGCATGTTCGATCCGATATTTAGGTTGGATCCACCAAGAGGTTGGGTCAAGTTCGATCCGATATTTTATATGCATAAATGATGAAAAATAGGGGGTTTTACCACTCCAGTAAGGTCAGTTTTTGGATAGGGCCTCAAGTTGTTGAGTGCACCATTTGGTCATTTGGATGAATCAGGTCGGGTCCACCATTGGCGGAACATGTTATTCTTTCACGGGGCATAAAAAAATGGGTACCTCGGTTTGCGCCAATGCACTGGGAAAGAGCTCACATCTCAGGCCTCTTAAAAATCATTGATTCTTTCTAATCAGATAATGGAGATTGTCTTTCACCTCAATCTTTCATACAATAGATGTTGAGATTACAGTGCACCTATCATATATGGTTGGTGTTTGATTTCATTTATCAAAGAACCCCAAAAAATGCCCTTAAATCATGACACACATCATACTCAAACCTAAATGTAGGGTCAGCTTTTGAGTTTCTATAACACATGAAATAAAAAATTGACCGTATGATAAATGATCTATTTTCTCAAGATCTATTGTGTGAATGATCAGCCATCTGAGATGGGACGTGAGTGCTTTCAGAGAGTGGGTGGGCCCAAACAGAGGTACCCAAAAGTAATTTTGCCCGACCCAACCCGCTGTGGCCCTCCTAAGAGCAAATATTGTAAACGCGACTACGTTTAAAGAGATGAATGGGGTTCGTGCCCCGTGGCAAATTCAGAGTCATAAATATAGGATAAGCTTCCCCAACCATAGGCATGGCCGTGGGAACTATAGCACACATGCACGGCAAAAAAAATCCAAGTTTTTAAGCAAGGGAAGGAGCTCACTAAAAACACTAGTGTCATAGGGTGTCACCAAACCAAACCAAAAGCATGGCCATGGCCTCGGCCTCCTCTCAGCGAAGCTTCCTCACCAACACCGTTTCTCCCGTTTACAGGGAAAAAAAGCAGGTGCTGAAACCATTTCTATATCTCTCATGTAGATCATCTGTGGAGGAACAAAAACTAGAGCCATCTAGGTAATAGACCATCTCTACTATATGATTCCTTTTTGCTTGCAAATACATCTAAGCTAGATATAAGTGAATCTGACCCATGCTTTAGTTATCTTAGATTACTAGTTATAGTAATATATCTTGCTGAGTCTTTATATGATCTAAATTAGGAATGAGATGCGGGTTGCCAAACTGGCGATGGTGACCTTAGCGGCGGGCATCTTGACTCTAGGTTCGGTTCACGAAGCGGTGGCAGCGAAGACGGGCGGAAGAGTTGGCGGTCAGGCCTTCAGATCTGCGGCCCCTAAGGCATCATCACCAAGAATTAACAATTCTAGGTACTTAATTTAGGGGTGAAAATAAGATAGAAATTTAGAAACCGAGCCTTCCGAATCGTACCGAAATCAATTGAAAACCGACATGGAACAGATTATGCCCAGTTCGGTTTCGGTTTTGTACCTAAAAACCAAAACCAGTCGGGTAGAATGAGACAATAATAAAAAACCCAAAACAAGCTGAAACATTAAAAAACCTACAAAAAAAAAAATAATAATAATAATAATAAATATGAAGAAAAATCGAAAGTCGAACTGAACCCATCTAAACCAAAATCGAATTAGTTCGGGTCGATTTTGGTTTGCAGGGTTGAAAAGTTCGAACTGTTTCGCTGCAAACGGTTGGTATTAGATTTCGGACTATTTCGCTTGAAGGTCAGTTTCTCTTGAAAACTAATTTGGCCAACCAAAACCCGGCCTGACCAAGCCCGATGGTGTTAAGGGAAAAGGCCAGGGTGGCCCAAATCTGACCCGGCCCAAGCCTGATTTGAATGAGGTTTGGGGTTAAGGAAGCAGATGGGGCCCAAAAGTACTTCGGCCGTTCCCACCCCGATTTCATATTTGAGCCAGGTTTGGGCTTAATTTTCAGGGTTAAAAATACTCGTGTCTATCAAGAGCCCGGCTTGAACCTCGCACAACCCGGCCTGTTAACAGCCCTATAAGTAAAATTGCAGTGTCAAAGGTAGGTTGGTGTCGGCTAAAATTTTGGCTGCCTAACGGGAAAATGGTGTATGAAGAACCCAATCCAGTGGTGCACCCCGACCCGACCTAACGGGTCAATGATATATTCCCAGCCTAACCCAAAATATCAATCTAACTCGACTATGCCAGGTTCAAAATCCCCTAAACCCTTTATATTGTACATAAAATTTTGGGTCAAGTCGGCTCATATAAAATTTTGGGTCAAGTCCCCTCGACCAAACTCGACCTAGGGGCCAACCATACAGGAGATCGATAGTAATTTCAATCAGTCTTAATCTTATCAAAATATTTAATAAGTATCGATTTGTATCTCTCTTATTAGTCCTAAATGCTTTTGACTATCCTCCCATCACAATTTTATGTTCCTTTGAAAAATGAACATACAAATAGTTGCATAGAATATTAGCTCTTGATTTCATGAAGTGGGGTGTTGCGGGAAAGGATCAAAATATCTGTCGAAATGACCGAAATTTTGGTCGAAATTATCAGTTTAGGTCCCCACAGAAACGATAATTTGGGACCGAAATTTCCGTAATATAATATATGGGATTGAAATTTTCGGTCAAATTATCCGTTGAAATTTCCAAAATTTTGATCCTTGGTTGAGGGATAGCCAGTAATGTTTGATCCTACTTCCTACCGTCGCCTATATGTGAAGTTGATCAGTATCACATCCAACTTATTTTTTTAAGCTATCGAAGTCAATGGGCAACTAGATTAAATTCATCATGATCTCTCCTAAAATTATTTGATTCGATCATGTGATTTGATTATTTTGCAATGTAGATTATAAATGATGAAAATTTGAGATCGTCAGATTAGATTACAATTATAGAGTGAGCAAAGAATTAGATTATTTTGTGTTAAGAGCTTGAAGTCTTCATTATAGAGGACTGGCTCATGTGTCAGCATGAGTTAGTTTCTGCCCAATATGAATAATTATCATAGTAATTGGTGTAGAAATCCAACGGGCCTAACTCAACTTCACAAAATCGGCTTATAAGGTGAGATTTGTCCAAAAGAACCCAAGAAGGGCCTGCCCACAAACGATGTGGGGCAATTTCAATACGCCCTTGTACGTGTTAGCGAGATTGAGCTAAATCACGTGGATAAGAAATGAGTGACACGGGGAGAAAGAATGGCTTTGATACCATGTAGAAATCCAATGGGCCTAACTCAACCTCACAAAACTGGCGTATAAGGTGAGGTTTGTCCAAGATATAAAGAGCTCAAGAAGGGCCTGCCCACAACGATGTGGGACAATTCCAACACGCCCTGCACGTGTTAGCAAGATTGAACCAAATCACGTGAACAAGAAATGGATGATGTGGAGAGAAAGAATGGCTTTGATACCATGTAGAAATCCAATGGGCCTAACTCAACCTCACAAAACCGGCTTATAAGGTGAGGTTTTCCCAAGATATAAAGAGCTCAAGAAGGGCCTGCCCACAACGATGTGGGACAATTCCAACACGCCCCGCACGTGTTAGCGAGATTGAACCAAATCACGTGGACAAGAAATGGATGACGTGGAGAGAAAGAATGACTTTGATATCATGTAGAAATCCAATGGGCCTAACTTAACCTCACAAAACTAGCTTATAAGGTGAGGTTTGCCCAAGATATAAAGAGTCCAAAAAGGGCCTGCCCACAAATGATGTGGTTTGATCTTCATTTTCCATTTTTTTTCATGCACAAAAATGGTTTTAAAAATTGATTTTGACAAATTATGAAATTGAAAAAGTAAATTTCTCCATCGGGTATGCATTTCTGAGGTTGTTTCGACCTTCGATTTCCCATATATACTAATTATTGATGGATGATTTTCTAAATCGAGCAGAACCAACGTTTACATCAATCCTCCGGTGGCACCGCCACTTATAGGAGGGTACGGATACGGAGTGCCGTTCTACGGAGGATGGGGTTGGTCGCCCTTCTCATTTTTTGCACCGGGACCAAGCGTTGCTATCGGCTTTGGAGGAGGATTTGAATTTTTTGCTCTGTTGTTGTTCGTCAGTGCCGTTGCAACCGTAATAAGAAGGTTTACTAGATCAAATGCTGATGATGAAGACGATTACTGATCATAAATTTTGTTATTGGAGGTTCAAAAGGTACAATATATAGTCACACTTCTCTATATTGTGGATATAAATGGCAGAAACAGAACACTTCATTTTGTAATTTATTATTTTTTACTGTAATATAGTTCATTTATATTACATTATTTATTATATATGCTCAGTAGTGCTTCCCATGGAGCGTATAGGATGCCCCTGAAGATATGACTCTACTGAATCTCTTAAAAGGTATTCTCCCTTGATACCCGACCCGTGAAAGTCAATCCCTATGGGAATCTTTTGCTCTTTGACTCCAGCAAATAACTGTCTTCATGTTTGGTAAAACACTTCCTCACCCAAATTGCTCTGGCAGGGAGCTGTTTTAAGTGATAAAATTACTTTATGTCTGCTCTTTCAGAACAAATTTTATTTGTTTTAATTGAGAGTTGTTTTTACTCTTATAAGAGCTAACCCAGACACAGTCTAATATTAACACAAACTTATAATGAGGTCTCACTGTAAGTTAATAAGGGGCAACGACCTTTAACTAAGCAGCCCGTAATTTACCCTATCAAGGTATTCCATATGGTTTCAAACGAGTTCTCATTGACGGGTAGTCCACCCATCACCGCGGATGGTTTCAAAATGGGTTTCTCTTTGATGGGTGGTCCTCCCATCATCAGCGAGAAAGTGGTACACTCATCTACGTGACCTTATGATGGGTACAGACTAAGGATCAAAATAGCAGCTTCGTTTTCGGTTTCCAGCATGATTGAAACCAAAATTTTGAGCCAAAATTTCCCCCCAAATTAATTTTGACTGAAATTTTGATTATAAGTTTCGTTTCGGTGGGGACCGAAAATTTCCCCCATACTAATTTTGACTGAAAGTACAGTTCAAAGTTTCATTTCGGTGGGGACCGAAACCGAAATATTTCGGCCGATAACTACAATTATCGATGAAAATTTTGATCCATGATATGGACTCCAATGCACTGCAAAGTCCGTGCACGTCACATGATTGCACTAATGATTGGACTACTTTTCCGCCTACGATGGGTGGACCACCTATCATACATAAACTCTTGAAAGATTTAGAAGGCAATTGTCCTTAAGCCCCTACCTTTGACACTGGTTCTTGGGTATCAAATGCCAACTCGTTTAGATCTTGAGATCATGAACATATCATCAGTTTACCTTATGTCAAAGAGTTTCCACAAGTCCTTTCACCCTATATACTAGAGGGGTATCATTATCACCTATCTCCTCCGTTTAGAATGCATTGATTTTATTTATTTGAATCAAATGATAAAGATTTTTTCTAGGATGTGTGCACATGGAATCAAAAATTGATCGTCTGATGATATATTTATGATCTCAAGATCTATTGTATGAAAGATAGGGATGAGAAGATAACAAAGATCCCATCATCGTATATAAATGGTCAATACATGTTGGCTGGTGGAGAGATGGGTTAAGTGACAGTTTTTGCGGAGTGTAAATGATGGTGCTCCTACACTAACCCTTACATGCTTCAAACCAGTGATATCCCAACTGGCCAACTAGATCGACCGAGATATAGTGAGGTTAAGAATTGAGCTGGCACACGATCCGTGCTTAAAGGAAGATTATAAACGGTGGACAAATTTTTATAGAATATTTTGTAGGCAGCTTATGTGGCAAGATGATTGGCCATAGTGCTTGAGTCCCACTATGTATGCAGTCAGTCATGTCGCGCCACATAAGTTCCTTACGAAATTGTCTATCGAAAATTGTCTATTGTATAATAGTGTCCGTTCTTAAAATATTCTAATTATCTATGCGAGGAAGGTGTATGGTATGCTTTATCAATCTTAAACAGCTGTAGAGTGCACCCACCAATAATAGGGTCTCAACGGACCCGGCTCAATGGGCAGCGTATGGGCTGAGGTAGTAGGTCCAATGCATAAATCACCTAGTTTGGCCCAGCCGGATTAGTAAGCCAGACAGGGTATGAGTTAGTCTAGTAGGCTTGTGTAAAGCTTGGTCCGAACTCAGCCCGACTTCACCAAATGAGTTAGTTTATATAAAAATTGTGGAGCGACCTGCAGCCCGGCTCCACCTGCCAAAAGCAGGGTCTAAGGTAAAGTAAGCCGGATTCATAAATGGGCTGGCCCTGCTCGGCCCAATTAGTAATCAGGCAAGATCATTTGAGCTAGCTTAAAGAAGCCCAATTATAATCCCGTTTAAGACCTGGCCCGAACCTCACCCGCTGAGACCCCATACCCACCATGTATGGCAACTAGAAATGGCTTTTGGATTTCTTCATCACCGCCTGATCTAAAACCGCGTGGTCATCAGTCATCATTCATCACCTTCATACTTCCAAATAACTATGCTTTCCAAGCTGTCCACAGCTTACTAATAAGATGTTTCTTTCTTCTACACTTTCCCTTCACCCACATCCTACACAGGCTACTACGATTATAAATACCACCCTAATTTGATCCATTCCAAGCCAACTTGCCATTCATCTCTCAAACAACTCTTGCAACCCTTACTTTGAAGAAGCCTTCATGACCACCTCTTTTTATTATGCTGCAACAGGGTTGACCCTATTGCTACTAGCAACCTCTTTATTCCCTACTTCTGCTGGTAATTTGAATCAAGATTTCGATATTACTTGGGGGGATGGCCGCGCTAAGATACTAAACAATGGGGAATTGCTTACTCTGTCTCTCGATAAGGCCTCCGGCTCCGGCTTCCAATCCAAGAGGGAGTATCTCTTTGGAAAGATCGATATGCAACTAAAGCTCGTCGCCGGCAACTCTGCTGGAACAGTGACTGCATATTACGTAAGTATTAACATTAATCCCTTTCTTGTTTCAACTGAGACATTTTAGAAAATAAGGATTATTTGTAAAAAGTTTTACCATATTAAGCTATTTCTGAAAGTATTAGGAAAAAAAAAAGGATAGTTACATTTTTGAGTTCTTAAATTTATCACTTTATTTGTGCTTGCAGCTATCTTCTCAAGGGCCGACACATGACGAAATCGATTTTGAGTTCTTGGGTAATCTCAGTGGAGACCCATACATTCTCCACACTAATGTATTTGCACAGGGGAAGGGTAACAGGGAGCAGCAATTCTATCTCTGGTTCGACCCCACTGCAAATTTCCACACCTACTCCATCCTTTGGAACCCACAACACATCATGTAAGCATTCATATTTCCTTAAATAATCTACATTTATCTTGGCCTGGTCCAATTACCATCCTTGAAATAAAGTGGGTGGTGATGATGACATGAAACGCCAAAGACTTGATTTAACAGTTGTTTGCTTTCTCTTTCTGTATCAGCTTCTCTGTGGATGGCACTCCGATTAGAGATTTCAAGAATGCAGAGTCAGTTGGTGTTCCCTATCCAAAGAACCAACCAATGAGGATATATTCCAGCTTATGGAATGCCGATGACTGGGCTACCAGAGGCGGACTTGTAAAAACCGATTGGACAAAAGCCCCATTCACAGCCTCATACAGAAGCTTCAATGAAAACGCTTGCGTTTGGAGCTCTGGCACCTCTTCTTGCTCTCCTCAATCTTCTTCTTCTTCTTCAAATAATAATGTGTGGCTGATGGAAGAACTTGATTCCACTAGACAGGAAAGATTGAAATGGGTGCAAAAGAATTACATGATCTACAATTACTGTAGCGACTCCAAGCGCTTCCCTCAGGGCCTCCCTCCAGAATGTTCTGCCACCACCATGTCTTAAGTGGATGTGCAAACTATACCCTTTTGGCGAATTTTGTTGTGATTTGTAAGCTGCTTATTAAAATATTCATTTATTCATTATTTTCGTTGTACCTAAACAGATTATCTCATCAGTGTGTTGTAGTATAATAGTAGATTATCATTTTTTTAATAAACAGAATTCTATTTGTTATTAGGAGATTGGTTTTTGCAAAGAGGCATCGTAAGGTTATGAAGCACCTTAGGGCCACCAATAGCCATCAATATGATATTGGTTGGCCCACATGAAAGGCTGCAATGCAGCTTGACTGGAGATCAAGCATTTGGATTATCAAACAATTTACATATTTGATGAATGCCTGCAAATAAACATATTAAGGCTGTGTTTGGGATTGCTCTTTGAAATCAAAGGGCAGCCAGTTTAAAACAGCATGGTTTAAATTTGCTTGCTCATATAAAGTGACCCAATTTCATCTCTTTCACTCTTTGGAAGAGCTAAGTGCATAAACAACCAAACACAGTCCCATAATAAAGTTCTTTGCACCAGAGCAGAGAGTTGCTCTTTGCCTCCAAAGAGCAATCCCAAACACACCCTAAGACTTGCTAATTATAATCAATGTTTTTAATATCAAACCATCCTAGTCAGTTCAACCTCGAACCTGCAAGTCCAGCACTCTGGTTGGTATTAGGAATTGGTAAATATGGTTTTTGCTGTTGCTCTGAAGCACCCAAAAAACAGAATAATCCACACCATGAAAGATAAAATAATAACGTGAAAAGAGAAAATGATAAATAAATTCACACACAAGAGACAAAAATTTACGTGGTTTCAGCAAGATTGCCTATATCCACGAGGCGGCTATGAACAGTTTTATTGACGAGTTCACAAAGATATAATACAATTTTTGGGTTTTTGGAAGGACAAAAGCATATAGCAGCGCCTAGGAGTTTCAATGCATTTTCTACTACCGAATTCCCTGCAGGGGCGTTACGGACCATTACCCATGGCCCAAGAAGAACACCTAGGTCCACCAAAGCTCCAAAGGTATAACTGAAGATGAATCTCAATCTTCTTCTATTTTTTCTGAGCCGAATAAGTGGAATAAAGGTATTTATCAGTATAATTGTTATTCTTAGTTACCACATAAAATTAGCAATTAAAGTCCTTGATGCGAAAGACTCATTGGCTATATAAATAAGCCTCAGCTCATATTGATGGTCTCCATCTTCTTATTTTCAAACGTCAATGCCCATTGTGCAAAGTGCGTGTTGAATGAAGGACAGTCAAGATCAACACAATGATTTCAACCATGGTATAATTAAAAAATTAATAAATATATATTCACTACTGTTATTAGTTGAATCAGCATTAAGGATGATAGAAAATGGTTTATTTAAAGTAAGATTAAGGTCGTTAGTCTTCCACCTAATCAATAAAATTAGAATCAGCGAAAAATGAAAACTGAAAATCAATCAAAGTAAATTGAATTTGTTTCTTGATCCATCTATCTATCATTGATGATTCAATTGGAAAAGAAATAAAAATTTGTATAATGATGATTAAATATGATCAGTTTCTTTAATCAATGAGATATTCGCCAAGCATTTTTTGCTACTTGTGGTAACTGCACTGACTTGATGACTTATTTAGAGATCAAATTTAGTCTTACAGGAAAAATTATATCAGGTAACGATGTGATGTCTAAGTAGGAAATTCAATAAACCATTTTAATGATTTCTTATGAATTGAATTCTTTATGCTTGAAGAAGTTTGTGACTGGTGAAGGAGTGACCTTTTATTTGTCATTGGAATTGCTTATTTGTTTAATGACTCATTTTGATCTGATATTTGTTTTTTTTTTTTTTTTGAATATCCGTGGGTGTCCGGGCCAGCTTGAGTGCACCTCGACTAATCCCACGGGGCCCTGGAGCTAACAATCGAGTAATACTCCAGTGACCTTGAGGGGACTCGAACTGGTGACCATTCGGAAGCAAACCCAAGGCTTGACCAATTGAGCTACCCCTCCGGGTTCATTTTGATCCGATGTTGAGTCTAATATAGGTTGTGGATACTTCCAACCTGGTGGATTGAATTTTTAATACTCGAAAAAGTTTCCGATTGGTGAATCCATCCTATCAAGTTACTTTTAACCTTTTTTCTAGTCATTGAAATAGCTTATTTGCTTAATGACTCATTTTGTTATGATATTCGGTCTAATATAGGTTGTGGATATTTTCCACTGTTGCTCCGACAAGGCATTGGTTCAATAGTGGTTCCTCCTGTTTCTGATACTTCCAATGCCTTTGACCCAAGACTCTTATTCAGTGGATATCATTCGTCGATTTATAATAGTTGGTTTCAGAGCTTGTCGTGGTTTTATCAGAACATGTTGATATTTATATTGGGATGCTAGTGGTTCATATGATTGTTATATACGATCTTTCTGAGTAGATAGTGCATTTGGCCAGCATCGGACAACATTCTTAAGTATTTATTTTCGATTGTATTTTGGGGGCACAATTTAAAGAAGATGGGTGACCTAATTCGGTTCATGGGGAAGCACCAAGTTCGTGTTATTTGGGCTCTAATATATTAGAGCTCGCTTGAGCGGGAATCAAATCCACTCGAACAAGGTGGGTCGCCGCCCACAAGGGCCAACTTATTGGTGTAAGTCACTCGAACGACTTTAGTACTCGCTCGAGCAATCAATGCATTATTCTAAAGGGCAATTTCTCTGATTTAAGTTGCTCGAGTGACTTTGATTCTCGCTCAAGTGACCCGCGACGACCTAGTTGTACTTACACTTCGTATTTGACTAGTTTCTCTTGGATTAAAAGTATGATTTAGTCTCTTCTATATAAGGGAAAAGCTCTTTGAGGAATGAAGGGTTGAAATATCATTGTAAAGCTATATAGAGTTTTGTGGAGAGCTTTTGTGAGACTTAAGTATTCTTGTATTCTTGTAGAATCATTAATATAGTCCGTGGACATAGTCATATTGTCGAATCACGAATATTATCTCTTGTGTGATTGTATTTGATTTCCTTTTATTTTACGTTTTTATTTAATGGTTCATCATAAGATGGTTGGTTAATTTGAAAGCTTTCGCGCAATAATTCGATGCTTCTTGTTCCTATTTAAGATATATGTAGCATTTGAAATATATTTGTTTGATGTATTGGCTGATTTGCATGATGCTTTATCTTATGGTCTTAATGGTTTGTATTTTGCTAAATTAAATTAAAGATAGTTTCTATCGTAGAATTGGTTTCGACAGAGTCGGAAAGATTAACAACTGAAGTTATTTTGTTCTTGATGTAGAGATCAACCATTTTGAATTTATATGCATTGAATGATGTTTTGATTATTATTTTTTTGAAATTATCTAAATAAGGTAGCATGGTTTAGGTTATTTAAAAAAAAAAAAAAGTTAAAAACAACACCTCTACAACATATATTTTTCACACTTAATTTAGATTGTTGAATCATAATCAAAATTTGACATTTAGTTTTAAGATTCAATTTTATATTTAATTTTTTAAATTCATCTATACAGCCTTTTGGAGCTCTAGGTTGCACCAAACCGGTGTGTGATGGGAGGTTACATGGAGCTCAATATGATGTTCGAATATCTATCTTGCATATTCCAGAAGAAGAGTACCTTCACCTTTTTTTCATATTATATATGTCAGTAGAATGCGTGTGCCAGTCTAAGCTATTGAGTGCCTGTATTTCGGCTCACCAAATCTTTGCATTTAAGCATACTGAAAAAATATTGACTTAATAGAATTAGATGATGGAGATTGTTTATCCTTCCAATCTTTCACACGATGGATCTTGAGATTATAGGCCTACCATCATACAATTAGTGTTTTAGTTCTCGTGGCACATATCACAAAAAAATAACTTTAACATAATGTGTACGCTCAAAATTGATTTTAAGGTGACTTTTTTGGGTGTGTACTACATGAAATAAAAAACCCGACCGTCTTATGGTACCATTATGTTCTCAAGATCGATCGTGTGAAAGATTTGAGCGATAAATAATCTCCATCGCCTGATTCAATATAATCAATGTGTTTCGGCATGGGTAAACTTAAAGATTTGGTGGGTGGCGTTAAAGGTACTCTTAAGCTATTTAGCAAGAGAAAAGGGAGCGGTAATTGTCCTTGTCAATGAATTGGGCACCTAATACCAACCCATGCCATAATATGGTGTAATATCAAATTCAAAACTTAATCTTTTATTTTTTGAGAAAACAAAACTTACATATGAATAATGTAATACCGTACTTTTTTTATATCATTTAGGTGTGCATTATTGCCTTTATATATTCATAAAAATTGATGGTTTTGATTAAATTTTAGCAACAAAAAAAAATTAAAAATTATTACAAATTTGATATTTAATTTCAAAATATCAATAATAAAATGTATTGTACAAGCAATACAGTTGTGTACTATAATCTCATCCCAACGGAAAGGATAATTTTACCATTGATTGCTTTGAATCAGGCGACGGAGATCGTTTTTCATTCCAATCTTCCACACAATGTATTTTGAGAACATTGTTCTCACGTAAGACGACCAATTTTTAATTCCGCCTGGCAATCTGGCACATATCCTAGAAAAGGTTAAATTAACTTAATTATAGAAAAAAAAAAGAGAGTTATATTACCGTTTCGGCTGGGATGAAATTACATTTTCATTGGGTGCACGTAATGGTGTTCTTATTTTAATTACAGAAAAAATTTCCACAAATAGATAACGTCAAGATAAATAAAATATTTTTTAAGGGATAATGGCTACTGGCCGATATTTAAACACCCTTTTAGTGTTTAACTAATCTTACACCATTAAATGTAACATTTTTTCTTTTAGACCATTGAAGTGTAGTTTTATTATGCCATGTGATTAGGGATGCAAGTTCGGAACCAAACCGAAACTGATTTTTTCAGTATTTGGTTCCGTACACTGTAGACCGAAACCAAACCGAAATGAATTGGTTCAGTTCGGTTCGGTTCTTCTTTTTTTTTCAAAACTGACACCAAACCGAAATATTTCAGTTTTTTCCATTCTGTTTCAGTTCAGTGTAGGTATTTTTACTATTTTTTAAGGTATTTTTAGGTTTTCTCATCCTATACCCTCGGTTTTCGGTCTTTGCCACCCTAAACTGAAAACGAACCAAACCCGAATACGTTCGGTTTGGTGTTTTTCGGATTTTCGGTCCGATTCGGTATCAGGGTTCGGTTTAGGGTTTGCATCCCTATATGTGATGCACATTTGTAATGAAACTAAATCGTCCAAGTGACAATTTATCATTGGATCATATTTTACCAAAAAAATCAGGTTCGATTGGCAAAATTTAATATGAGCCATTAAAACTAAGATCAGGTAGTAATCGACTGGTTCAAATCTCCCAAAAATGTCCATGGCCCTTCATTTTATGAATTGTGCATTAAATTAAGCACATCTTAAACCACTAATACCGATAAAAAAAATTGGTGTAAGATTAAGTGACGGTTGGGAACATAGGGACAAATTTCTCTGAAATTCACCAAACATGGGTCAGGCCAAACTTGCTCGGAAATTTCAGTGATTTCTCTTAAATCGTTGAAAGTTTGTTAATTTCGACAAAATTAACAAAATTTTACCGAAACACCGAAACTAATGGTTTTACTTTTAATTTCTATCATTTTTAAATATTAAATAAAATTTTCATACATGTTAAATATAATTTATGTATATAGTTTTTGTACTTCATGAATGTTTTCGAATTTTTCTTAAAATTTCTCTGAAGTGACTGAAATATTGTTGAAAACAAAATTCGAAAGTGTCAGGTCCTTTTTTTTTTTTAATGAAGATAAGATATAAATTCTCGTTGGTCTTTGAAATATCAAGTTTAGAGGCTACAAGGAAGCTGCTAATTTGCCACACCAACTACAGCTTTTAGGGGCGGTGGTGCGTTTGGATGGTGTGGCATGGCAGCTGTAGTAATGTGTTGTGTAGGGAATAGGGTCCCATTCTAGCCACACGAAACGTGTTTCGCTCAGCAGTCAACACCACCGCCTGCTCGATAGCCGCGCCATCTAAAATTTTTGATAAAATAATCATTACCACCTGTCGCCAACTTATTCAACGGAAACCTTCTAATACACCTTCCCTACAGGCCTTTACCAACAAACCTATAAATAGATCCAACAACACCCAAACCGCTTACATCACACAACACCTCTCTTATTTCCTCCTAAGCCTTACTACTACTTACCATCTACTCACATTTCACAGTTTCACAGAGTCTCTTCTTCGACTACTAAAATGTTGTTTGTTTTTCTACAACTAGCAAGCTTTCTATTAGATGTTTCAAGTAGTGACTTGAATCAATTCTTTGATATAACGTGGGGCAATGGTCATGCTATGACATCAAACAATGGAGAATTGCTTACTCTGTCTTTAGACAGGAGCTCTGGTTCTGGTTTTCAGTCCAAGAAGGAGTATCTCTATGGAAAGATCGATATGCAACTAAAACTCGTAGCAGGCAACTCGGCTGGCACCGTTACCGCCTATTATATAAGTTTTAATGCCTTATTTTCCTTACCAACACTACATTTATATTGAATTTTTTGTAAGTGGTATATATTTATTCATTTCTTTTGGCAGCTATCTTCTCAAGGGCCGACACACCACGAAATCGATTTTGAATTCTTAGGTAACCTCAGCGGAGACCCTTACATTCTCCACACCAATGTATTTGCACAGGGGAAGGGTAACAAAGAGCAGCAGTTCTATCTCTGGTTCGACCCCACTGCGGATTTCCACACATTCATATTTCCTTAAATAATCTATATTTATCTTGACCTGCTCCAATTACCATCCTTGAAAATAAATTGGACGGTGATGTTGACATAAAACACCCAACGTTCGATGTTAATAATTATAATGCCCTGTTTCTTCATCAGCTTCTCTGTGGATGGCACTCCGATTAGAGATTTCAAGAATGCAGAGTCACTTGGTTTTTCCCTACCCGAAGTAGCAACCAATGAGGATCTACTCCAGCTTATGGAATGCGGATGACTGGGCAACCAGAGGGGGCCTCGTAAAAACCGATTGAACGAAAGCTCCATTCACTGCCTCCTACAGAAACTTCAATGAAAACGCTTGTGTTTGGAGTTCGGGCACCTCTTCTTGCTCTTCTCAATCTTCTGTCTTCTTCTTCAAACAATGGGTGGTTGATGGAAGAATTAGATTCCACAAACCAAGAGAGGTTGAAATGGGTACAAAAAAATTACATGATCTACAACTACTGCACCGATTCCAAGCGTTTCGCTCAGGGCCTGCCCGCACAATGTTAATAAGGTAGGTTCTGCAATTTCCACACTTGGAATCTTTTTAGTACATTTTATTTTTTATAGGATGCATATTCAATTTCATTATGAATTTTTTACAATAAAGGGTTGCAATATTATTAGCGGGTCATGAGATCTTGATTTATAAACTTTATGCTTTGAGTCGTTAAAAGGATCTATTGTCTTTAAAATTGTTGAAATAAATGGTACTGAAAATAACTTCGAAGCACGTAGTTTACTATATTGTCTTAAAGACAATAGACCCCCATTCCATCGGATAAATGAAGATGCAATTGGGTTCTCACCGAATCTGTCTTCAGGATACAACAGAGCTCGATTTTGTCAAAAACCGTGTGTTTTTTTCTAGATTGCATTTTCTTAAAAAAAAATCTGTCACATAAAGTTTCTGATACATAAAAAGATTCTTAAATAAAGAAAATAAGAACATAAGCGGGAAGGAGAAAGTGAATGTAATGACCCGAAAAATTTGAGCCCGAACTCGACTGACCCCGTGTATGTGTCCGACACGGAAATCGATGTCTCCATGGTTTTTATGTAATAATAAATCATTAAATGATATTAAGATAACTTTGTGCGGACGGATTAAGGTTTAAAGGTGTGTTTGGGCCTTTAGTGTGAAAGTCGTGCACCGACGCACTGTGTGCCGCTCAACACCGAAACCAAACTCTATTTCAAGTGGATAAGCCTAACACACTTTTGCAGTGTTATCGCTTCGCACCGAAACCAAACCCTTTAGCTAATTAAAAGGCAAAGCTTCTCAAAGAAGCTTCACCCGGTTGCAAGCCTTGCAAATTTGAAAGCTAGAGAGAGAGAGAGAGCTCCCGTCAACCTTCAAACCCCTTCTCGTGAGATTTCGATCGCGAGATCGCCATCGCGCAGAGGACTCCGCACTCGTCGCAAGGCTCGTGATGTCGGTATCGATGGTGTTCCGCCGTTTATAAATCTGGACCGTTCAAGCCCCTTTCGTTAGAAACCCCTATTTCTTTTAAGGAAAAAGAACCCCATTTTCAAAGAGCCGATCACTTTGAAATCGTCTCCCGTGCTTGGAAGAGGTTAAGATCGACGCGTAAGGATGAACGGCATCATCTTCAAGTCCTTGTGATCGATCTCGTGGATTCATCGCGGAAATCCGAAAGTTTCGAAACCCCTTTTGGACAACGATCCTTAAAGGCGCGAAATCGATCGAAGAAAGGTTAGTTTTCTTTGATTTTAATGGTTTAGATTATAGAACAAATCCTTGTTTTAGTTTAGTGTGTATTTATGATGTATTAATGGTGATTGAACAACCATTAGTGGAAGGAGATCAAAAAAATGGAAGGGAGGTGAACTCCATTAATGACAGCTTTTCTGTCATTGGTGATCGATCACCAAGGTGGTGATCGATCTACAAGGGAGTTGGTGATCGATCACCAAGGTGGTGATCGATCTACAATGAGGTTGGTGATCGATCACTAAGGTGGTGATCGATCAATCTGTATAAGAAATTGAAGTGGACAGAAAGGGGGAGTTTTTGAAATTGCATTGGTGATCGATCACCAAGGTGGTGATCGATCTACAGGAGGGTTGGTGATCGATCACCAAGGTGTTGATCGATCAACCTAGATGCTAATAATCGCTTCAGTGTTTTGGTCATAACTTTTTACTCTGAACTCCGATTGATGCGATTCTTGCGGCATTGGAAAGAGGACAACCAAATCTACAACTTTTATAAATTAACTAACTGATAAATAAATTGTTATGATTATCAAAATTGAGCTGGAAGTTTGGTCAAGTTCTAAGTAATCGCGTTTTGACAGAAGTATCGATATAGCTTCGGTATTTTGGCCATAACTCCTTGTCCCGAACTCCGAATGACGTGATTCTTGATGCGTTAGAAAGAGTACGACGATATCTAACTCTTTCATAAATTAACCAAATCTTTAATAAAATGTTTTGAGGGTCAAAATGAAGTGGGAAGTTGGGTCAAGTTTCGAGTCAACACGAAATTACCCATTTCTGCCTCGGTTTTGAGAAAACACTTAAATCGCCAACATTATTAATAATTAGGATCAATTTTAATACAACATCACTTGTGTGATGTAGACTAAGAGTAGAGGTGGATAAGAACTTTTGGATCGCTTTGGACCGGCGTTGGATTTGCTTAGAAAGATCTCATTAAGGTAGGGAAACTCAACGAAAATTACATTTTATCAATTGATTCATAATTTCTTTGATATTCAACCCGATTCTTTATTTCCATTCCGATATGTTCTATTTCCTCTGTTTCGTATATGATCCGATTATTCCGTGTTTCCGCTGACTGATTCGCTCTATTCAATTTGGTTTTTAACTGATTCGCTCTGCTTTTGCTTATGATTCGATTTGTTCGCTTCCGTATGAGATATTATTAGTTGAACTTGCCTATGAACTTTGAATTAGAATGAATATGGGACTCGTTTCACAAATTGAATAGAAACTATAGGATGTTGAATCTACGGATTTTTGGGTAATGTTATCCGACAAAGAATGGCGAAAATTTAGAATATGGATGATTGGACTCTGAACCTTGGAAACCAGATAGACTTAATGTTGAATTGTTAAGTATGAACCTTGAACCCTATATTTGAGAGTGAATGTGAATAGTGAGAACATATATGAAACTTGACTGTGAGTAGACATTGACAAGTGGACCGGTACGGCGGTTATCCGTACACAGTGTATAGTGCATAGCATACATAGTGGGCCCGTACGGGGGCGATCCGTACGCATTGCATAGCATACATAGTGGGCCCGTACGGGGGCGATCCGTACGCATTGCATAACATACATAAGTGAAGTGAACATAGTGAACATAGTGAGTGAAGTGAATACAGTGAGTGAAGTGAACACAATGAGTGAAATGAGCATAGTGAGTGATATGGACGCAATGAGTAAAGTGAAACACGAAAATCTGGAAATTGAGCACAGTGAATAAGAATTACAAGCTTGTGTCTCTGTTAAAAAAAAAATATCTACCTTGTCATTACTTTTATTCTGCTATCAAACATCTGATCTGTTCAATCATTAAATTGCTTTTTATATATGACCTACTTCTGCTTTGAATTCTGTCATTAGTAAGATGTAACTGCTATTGATGTTCTTCTACTGAGCTTAGATGTAGCTCACCCACGACTATACGTCACAGGTATAGCCTTTCATCGGAACCTTGGACTTGAGGAGAATCGGAGTTGCCTACTGGAGGGAGAAGCTCACTTGGTTTGGCACAATGACTTCTGAGACTTGAGTTTTGTATGTATTTGTACACCACTGTTTAGGTGATGGTTAGTCATCATCGGTGGTTTAGCTTGTTTCCTTTGGATTACGTGTTCTCGATATAGAATGGAGTTTTATATTTTTGTTCTGTCATGTGTACCTGTTTTGATTTTGCTCATGTGTGTTTATATCAAGTATATTCTGTATCAGATTGTGTTCTGCGATCTGGCAGTCCGAGTTTTCCCTTTTGGTATTGGTTTAAATAAAATAAAATAAAATAAAATAAAATAAAAAAATCTCTATGGAAAGGTAAGTTGGGAAAATTCGGGCTGTTACAGATATTATTTCTTTTGTGTCTTGTGTCTTTCTAACGGAGATCTGATCTATTTATAGAGAAAAGTCTGAACCATTTTGTCTTTTCAGATGATGATGAAGAAATTTAATTTTGTGTCTTTTTAGACGGAGATAAATCAATTCGCTTGTGTCTTTTCGGATTTACGGTGAAGAGATTTCAGAATTGTATCTTTTCAAATTTACAGTGAAGACTTTTGTCTTTTCAACTAACGGTAAAGACATAAATCAAAATTTGAAAACACACTTCTTCGGAGAGAATAAATTTTACAAGCTTGCTATTGAACTATTATCAATATATATAATGATAATTATAAATTTAATTTTGAAACAATAAAATATATAGGGAAAATTAGAAGAAAGTGCTTGATTTTGAAATGTTTCAAGCTAATATACCCAAACCAAAGTTTTGGGCCAAAAGGGTTTTCACAGTTTTCGAAAGTTTTAAGGCTTGTGAGATACAAAGGTTTGGTCTCATAGCCAGGGACAGAGCCGGAAACTTTCATGGGAGGGGGCTAAAGTATGAACAAAAAAATATCGAGATAGAAGAGCGAAAAAATAAATGAGAAATATATTAAGATTATAAAGAATAAAACTAGCATTCATTTATTGTTAATAAATTACAAACAAAAGAAAAATCACAAAACAATTATTTTTAATATATTTAAATTTTAATTCAAACACCTAATATATTTTAGGGCATAAGCCACCCTTTTATTTTCAAAACTACCTTATAAAGGATATTAAAAAAAATATTATTTTTTTTCAAAAAACTTTGCTCGTCCTTGCCCATTCATAACTAGGGCCATATTAATCGGACTAAGCCCAATTTTTAACTTTTAGGGTCTGTTTTGATAAAATAGTAGGAAAATTATGGATTTGAATTTATTAATCTGGTGAATTTCCATGCTTCATAAGGTTGTAGGAATTACGAGGATTATTTTATTTTCTAATATTTCGATAGGCTAATCAAGTGTTTCAAGAATGATTTGCAAAATTACATTTGAGAAAAACAGAGGGAGAGAGAGAGAGAGAGAGAGAGAGAGAGAGAGAGAGAGAGAGCCAGAGAGAGTTTTCTTAGATATGCTTTGAGGAGAAAAGTTATACTAAGGCGGTTTAACTGTTAGTAATAAAAAAATAGGAGAGTGAAATAGGGTGTTTGATTGAGGCGCCTAAAAGATAGGAGAGAGGGAGAGAGAGTCGTGGGATATAGTTTGAGAATACTTTTATTCTTTTCATCAAAGATTCTTCCTTATCAACTGAGGTTCTATGTTCTTAAATGGTTGACTGATTTGACTTATATGGTAGAGATTGTTTTTAGTCTCATTCTTTGACACAATAGACCTTGAGATCATACTTCAAAAATCAAAAGGGTCAAATTTTGATTTCATGTGTTCGACACCTCGAAAAGTAATACGAAAATAATGTTTATCTACACCAATGATTATGTTCATACTTTGGGATGTGTGTTGCATGGAATAAAATTTGACCCGTCTGATGATAAGAGCCTGATCGCAAGATTTGTTATAACAAGCATTGGGACGAACAACGATCTTCATCATCTGATTCAAAGTAGTCAACTATTTAAGCACGTGAAACTCGAGTTGAGAAAGAAGAATCTTGGGTTGTATAGAAAGGGACCTTTGAGAAAAAAGGTGGATGGGGTCAATTAGTTTGACGCCTCAAAAATAGGCGAAATAGAATAGAGAAAAGGAGAAAAAAAACTAAATAAGTGGTGGGGCCATGGCCCCTGGTAGCCCTTCCATGGCTCCGTCCCTGCTTACAACCCTTAAACCTTTAGGAAACTGTGAAAACCTTTTTCGCTAAAAACTTACATTTCGGTATAATACCCTCAAACGTTTCGAAACCAAGCATGCTTTTTTAAAGTGCCGTAATATATATTGCTACACTAATATATATATAGCACAACCAATGCCCACTCAATTTCAGCCAGCAAGATCAAGCAATAGATGAGTTCTCAAATCAGCAAACTGGGAGCCCCAAAAAAACGTTTGATGTAGAACTTTAAAAAAAAATACATAACACAAATCTAACATCTCAAGAAAGCTTCATAGGTTTTATACTTCTATTACTTTTCGACCACATATCGGTCTAAGTAATAGCATATACACATTCTCACTATATTAGTTTAATATGGTATCTATCCCATATAGTTATTTCGGATTAATTGGAACTGCTCTATCCCATATTCCAATATAGTGAGTTATAACTGTCCATGTTCTCCACATTGTGTCCATGTTTGTTGGATGAAGATTTATAACCCATTTATAATAGTTGAAGATTGGAGAAGAATGTATACTATACATATATATATTTAAAAAGCCTTACTATATCACGGCTCAAGCACTTGCACCTCCTCTTCCTAATCAATGTATCCCCATTGATGAATCACACAATTTCACTGAAGCATCTAAATTTTTGCATTGGCGTCAAACAATGTCTGAGGAATTCAGTGCCCTTCAGAAAAAAGGCATATAGACATTGGTGTCTCACCTTATCCACAGGCAGATTATTGGATGTAAATAGATTTTTTAAGATTAAAAAAAGTGCAGATGACAAAATCGTCAGATACAAAGCGAGGCTGGTGGCTAAAGGTGTTCATCAAAAGGAAGGGTTAGACTATACGGAAACTTTTAGTCCGGTGGTAAAGCATGCCACTGTGTGCATTGTATTATCATTGGCACTTCATTATAATTGGAAAATTGAACAACTGGACATTCGAAATGCCTTTTTTCACGGTAAAATTAATGAAGAAATCTACATAAGTCAGTCACCCGGCTTTGCGGATCCGAACTTTCCTCAACATATATGTCGGTTAAATAAAGCACTTTATGGATTGAAGTAGACACTAAGAGCATGGTATGACCGTTTCTCTAATTTTCTTCTCACTAACGGATTCTTTTATTCTACTGCTGATGCTTCTCTATTCATAACAAGTCACAAAAGAGGATTATTGTGCTTTTAATTTATGTGCATAACATTTTAATCACTGGAAGTGATGTAACCATCATATCTGATTTTATATATACTCTTAGCGCTCAATTTAACATGAAATGTTTGGATTCCTTGAATTACTTCTTGGGAATAGGAATTCAAAGACATGGAACTCAGCTCACACTCTCTCAAGCACAGTACACTCGCAATATTATTCACCGTGTGAATTTTGATTCATGTAAGTCATGCAAGTCTCTACTTTAAGTGAACAAAGAATCCAAGGTCCATACAAATGTCATGTTTCATGATCCAACATTATTTCGTAGCCTTGTTGATGCCCTGCAATATCTTACTATCACACGACCAGACATCACATTTACAGTCAATACCATTTGTCATTTGGAGCGACAATATCTCTGCTATCTCGATGGCCAATAACCCATTCTTCCATGCACGTACAAAGCACATTGAGGTGGATTATCACTTCATTCGTGAGAAGGTGCTCAACAATGATCTTGAGGTTTGACACATATCTACTGTTGATCATCCTACTGACATTTTCACAAAGAGTTTGTCACCTGCCCGTTTCATCTATCTGCGAAGCAAGATGATGGTGAATTCTCCCATTCATCTTGAGGGGGGATAATAGCATATACACATTCTCACTATATTAGTTTAACATGATATTTATCCCATATAGTTATTTCGGATTAGTTGGAACTGCTCTATCCCATATTCCCATATAGTGAGTTATAACTGTCCATATTCTCCACATTGTGTCCACGTTCTCCACTTTTGTAAAGTGCTTGTGCTTGTACTGGTCTCTTTAAATTAGGCTGCAAGCCTTAATGAAAAGCAAGTTTTCGAATCCAACTCTTCTTACTAAGAACCGAGATATAACTTACATCCTACTTCCTACCTAAGAAGCAAGCAAAGTGTGAGTGAAAACATATTTGTTTGAACCAGTAAACAACCTTTAAACGAACTTAATGCCATTTAGTTGCAAGACATCAGCCAGGAAATTACCCGATCTAAGAATATGAATCACCGTGATAGATCTACCGCTGGCATCTCTTGAATTTTATCGACAGTATTCTTATATCTCCATGGAGCCTTATCAGCTCCCAGAATCCAAGATATGACGCACATTGAATCTCCTTCAATAATATAACTCGCCGCATCAAAGCCAATCAATACCCGAATTCCCGCTTCTGTTACCACCAATTCAGCCTAGAGCAGTCATCTATGAAAAAGCTAAATGAATCTAACATAACTCCTTCATCGTTCCCAATTCATAATAAAATCCGCCTTTACATTATTTATCACCCTTTCATCTTCAGCCCATTTAGAAATCCGCCTTTACATTCTTTATCTCTATCTCTTTCATCTTCAGCCCAATTCAAGCATCTGTTTCTAATCTTTAATATAATCTGATTCGGCTGCAACTCTTATCCTCAAAAAAATTTCGATTCCTCTCTTTCCTTAGTGTCCATAGAATCCTAATAGACTCAACCTTTCCTAAAGCCTAGGATATGCATCAAGTGATATGAATCTTTTCTAAGAGATACTAATAGCTAAGGTATCAAAATTCGGCCGATACCGATACGTATCGGTTTGAGCCGAGACATATTTTTTTTTAAGGGCCGATCTGCATCTATATCAGCCGATTAGTATCTGTAGATTCGCATTGAGCCTCCATGGACCGATACTTGATACCGAAACCAATTTTGATACTTTGCTACTAGCTTTTTGAATATAAAGTTATTTCACCTAAGCAATTTTGAAGGGTGGTTGGAAATTGGAACTTGGGTGTAGTCCGCGTACTCTAATAAACAAGTGGTTTCTGTATAGGGGTGGAAAAAAAAAAAACCGAAAACCAATAGAACCTAACCAAAACCGATAAACCGAACCGAACCGAACCCATATAATTTTGAGTTTTAATAGGCCCAGCCTGAGCCCGGTCCATTTGTAATAAGCTTTCTTGGACCGAGCCCAACCCATTCCCACCCTTAGGTGATGTCCCAAATGCCTCATTATGCCCACTACTCTGTCGATTCTGGCAGAAATGAATCTATGGATTGAATTCGATTGTACGAGACCCAGCAGCAATGAGCACAAAATTATTTCCTAACTTTAATCATCCAATACTACCGAAGAGTCACTCTACTTTAAAGTGTAACAAAACTATATCATATTATAGAGATCGACTCTTAGCTTGTGACTGCTTTAAGTTGTTGAACTTGCTTTGAGAAACAACTGCCTGCGGGTGTATTCAGTTCGGTTTGGTCGATTTTGGACCATAATTACAGACCAAATCGATCCTAATCGATTTCTAAATTTTCAAATCAAATCAAACTGTCAAACTCTTAAACCAAACTAATCCGATTCGATTCGATTCAATTTGGTTCGGTCGGTTTCAATTTTCCTTTAAGTTCTACTTGCACATCAAAATTTTCTCAACTTCTCAATCGATTTTCCTATAAGTTTTACTTTACCGCTTTAGGATTTAGGAATAAACTAAAGACAAGGGTACAATTTTATATAAAAATATGCACTTTATTTAAATTCCCTTTAAAATTAATCAAAACTCCTGCTTATCTATACATGTATATATACGGAAAATGGGAAAATGTGCTCGGACGTAGCGATATCTCTACGCCAATTGATATGGGCGTAACACGCTTTTGTGAAGTGATTGGTGGCATGAGGCCCACTTTACTAACTAGAGTTAAACTTTTAAAATATTTTAAAAGTTATATTCTTTTTTAGCCGTCATTCTTAACTTTTTTAGAAGCCTTTTTAAACTCTCTTTCATTTTTCTCTCTTCTCTCTTTTTCTAAGAAAGTGTCATACTTATATTTTTCAGGTATATTTTACTCAAAAAATATGAGCGCCTGCCGCATGATAATGAAGTGCTAGCACCTCTATAGAGAAGTGTCGGCGCCTCGTTTTGGAGGTGTCAGCGCTTTGATTTATTTTATTTTATTTTATTTTTAATGAAAGTGTCAACACCACTAGAACGAAGCACCAGCGCTTCGGAATTTTTATTTTTTATGAAAGCGTCGGTGCTTCGTTTTAGGGGTGTCAATGGTTCGATAATTTTTATTTTATGATTTTCGAAGTGCTAGCGCCCCTAAACGAAGCGTCGGCGCCTCTAAAACAAGGCGTCGACGCTTCGTTTCAGGGTATTGGCGCTTCGCTCCCCGAGGTGCTAGCACTTCGCTACCTGGCGCCACTTTTTTTAGTAATATATATATATATATATATATATATATATATATATATATATATATATATATATATATATATATATATAAGTAAATCTGATACTTTTTTGGAAAAATAGAAAAAAGAAAGAAACTTTAAAAAAGTCAAGAATGACGGCTGGAGGGGTATTTAACTTTTAAAAGTATAGCACTAGTTAGTAAAGTGAGCCCCATGCCACCAATCACTTTACAAAAAGGGCACAACGTGTCACGCTCATATCAATTGGCGTAGAGATTTCTCTACGCCCGGACGCATATTCCCAGGCTTATATATATATATATATATATATATATATATATATATATATATATTACTTACAAACTACATTTGGTTCAATTCGATCGGTTTCGACTTGGGGAGGCTTGGAACAAAAATCAAACCAAACTTTTCGATTTTCCTTTTTAATAAATCAAACCTAAACCGGTACCCGTCCAAATCGGACTAAACCTAACGGTTTGGTCAGTTCAGTCCAAAAAATGCACAACCCTAGAAACAACTAATTAGGCCATGTGGCATACATCTTTGACCATTTTGAGTGTTTCAGGGGATAGGCATTACTTGTACTAAGCCCCAAAATACAAATATTAGAGCATTGGAACCATTTGATGAGAGAGCTTAACAATGCTCTAATATAACTGATTTTTAGGTTAGGTGTGGTATAATCGTGAAAGTGATGAACATACACATGAAACACTTTTGCGTAGCCTAAAATAGGTGTTTCTCATGCAATGGTGGAGCCAAGATTTTTCTGATTGGGGATCCCTTATAGTAATAATTTTGTCACACTTGCTTTTATCAAACCGTAGTCACAAAATAAAAAAAAATAATAATAATTAAACAACTCTAAAAAAGAAGTAATTCTCACTAAAAAATAATAAATTAAGACTTTTATTTTTTATTAAAAATTAATAATTATAACATACCTTTGACTTCAGTGAAAAATCGACGACAATCAGAAATCTTAGCGTCGACAATCAGAGAGTAAATGAGATGTCATAGAAAAAGATGGGTGTCTAAGATTTAAGAGAGAGAGAGAAGACAGAGAGACTTGGGAGTCGGGAGAGAGAGACAATTGAGAGAGAAAGAGAGAGATGGAGATTAGAGAGTGGCGTGAGATTTGGGACTAGAGAGAGAGAGAGAGAATTTTGGGAGTCTATTTCTGTTAAAAAAGTTTGTGGATAAAAAAGTAAAATTTTAAAATATTTTAAAAAAATTAGAATTTGAAAGATCCTTATTAAAATATATTACCTCTAAAAAAATGAAACTTAAGAGATTTAAAAAAAACAAAACTTGTAACAGGAGATCCCCAAACCTCCCATTGAGCAACGTGGCTCGGCTACTGTTCTCATGAGAAATATTATAAGTACTTCTCATATGCCATTAATATTCCTCTACTTTAAGGTGGTGGTGTCCTTTAAAAAGAATTCCAAATATTGTGCTCTACTTTAGAATAAAGAGTCAACTATTCAGCAGTATCACGTCCTTGTTGACCAAGCATAAGATATCATGGGCATCTTGTGCGCGTAAATAAGATTAATGGTTTAGGATTAAGAATTCTCGACGAGCTGCTCTATGCTTCAATAGTCCATTTTCTAATGGGATGCCGTCGATTATTATTGCGATTTTGAGTAGGGTGAAATTTTAATATAAAGTTATGGCCATTCTAAATGGTGGGGGCACTATAGTCTGCACAAGTATGAAGTATTTTTTAACACAATTTTCACCTAGCCATTTGAACAATGGGAAGAATTTGAGTGCTCTCTATACTTTATTCAACACAAGTGGAATTTTGTAATTCACTTTTTTGAAAAATATATCCAATGGTCATAGCCATATATCTAGCAAGTTGGGCATAACAATATTCAACACAAGTGGAATTTTGTAATTCACTTTTTGGAAAAATATATCCAATGGTCATAGCCATATATATCTAGCAAGTTGGGCATCTCTTGTGCAAATCCAAATCAAAATTGGTAATGATCATCAAAATTTTGCAGCTATTACTCTCCAATATAACTCAAAAAATAGTATATGTTTTCCAAGTGATACTAATATTGTAAGAGGAGAGACAAGACTATAATATATCCAATGTAGGATTAAACGAACCGTTTCTTTGTGAAAATATTATCAGGGTCCGGTGGAATCCCTAGAAATCTAGGTAAACTTGAAGTATTAGTTAAAGTCCATTTTTATCAGTTTTTCAGCCAATGACAACTTAGTAGTCTCCTATCCCTATAAGTCTATATGCCTAATTCACTGAATTATAATTCAAGGAATCCTCATAATAGATCACCCGTTGTCTTGGCTATTTTATCGTAGGGCTTCTTACGGTCAAAGAATTCATGCAATCAAACGGCAAATATCATGATTCTATTTGTCCTTAGGTGTGTCATGTGATGCTGAGACTATGATCTATAGATCAGTGGTATCGAATACTACATTAAAAAATTATTTTTATTTAAAATTATTTGATAATTTTAAATTAAATGGTAAGGATAATTTTTCTTCAATATATCAAATCTTTGTATCAGATCCTTAGCATCAATGTGTATATTATATATATATATATATATATATATATATATATATATATAGGGAGCCGGTTTGGTCCTCCAATGGAGGACCGTGACCATCCTCCAAGATCTATGTGGAGCTCCACGTGGCACCAAAAATATTTTTTGGGTGTCACATGGAGCACAGGTGGACAATTTATATCAATATTAAAAAAAAAAAATTGAAAACTAAATTTTAAACCCACAAGTCAAAGTTTGACGATTTTCATTGGTTCACATTTCACGGTTCAAAATATACACGGTGGAGATGAGTTTTTTTTTTTTTTTTTTCTTTCAAAGATATCTAAGCAATGCACCCAAGGTCCACGTGACACCCAAAAAGTGTTTTGAGTGCCAGGTAGAACTCCACGTAGAAGGTTGGAGGACGGTGACCGTCCTCCATGAAAGGATGGAGGCTTTTTCCATATATATATATATATATATATATATATATATATAATGTGGCGGTGATCCCCCATTTATCGTTTTTCATTTAAGAGGGTTATTCGTTATCTTTATCTTAAGACACTCGTTCTAACTTTATTGTCTTCTCACAGCTTTACTGTGACCTAACCCTCTAGAAGGTGCAGAGATTCAAGTCGTCCAGGGCTGTTGTAGGGCCTGCAACAGTGTGGCAAATTTACCATATTTTCCATTCAACAATTAAATCTAGACTAAATACTTTTTTGAAAAATTTTCGAATTCTGTATGCATATTCAATGACTTCGCAAAAATTGCGAATTTTGAAAATAAAACAAGAATGTTTCAAAATTTTCTTAATTTTCTTACAATTTCTTCTTTTTTTTTAAAGTATTTCTTTTATTTATTATTTTAATTATGACAAAATTTTCCATTTCTTCCCAAATTTCCAAAAATTTCAAGATCTTTTCTGAGTGAATTTATTTCCCAACACTGACTTAGTCGCTATGACCTAAAGTTGAAGCCAAGAAATCAATTCATGCATAGGTGTAGAAGAATGAGTTGATATTAGGTTTTGAACCCGAGAGCCAACACCTGCATTTTACAGTTTCTTTTATGAATGTATGTAATGTGAAACCACCATATATTCCATGTGCTTTAACGGCCATGATATCAAGTTCTATGGTGTAAGAGATTGGGTTGGAATACAAACTAAAGCGATCGAAGGTTATTTAAAGTTAATTGTATGTTGGGCGTGCATGATATAGCCGCCAAATTTAGATGGTGTTTGACATCTTTGAAACTGGTTGTGACCCATAAGATTACCCATCCCAAAAAATGACCCTAGTACCAAGCCGCCGCCTGCCAACCTCTTAACTATTAGTATTACTAACTCATAGAAGAAGTGTAGTAAGCGAGTTCCATCATCGTTTGAAATCTCGCCTGAGACGTCTCGGTCCTCGATGAGACGAGAATGAGGTATGAATTATTTAAAGATGCAACATTTAAAATATTATAATTTATGTAAGGTATTTGGTTTGTACACTATTGAAAAGTGTACTACTCTTCTTTGTATACACAACACTATTTTACCTTATCGGATCTTATCTATGTGATGATTTGGTAATTAATTTTAACGGTGTATACAAATCTATGCACACTAATATTAGTATTATTATTCCTTTTTTTTAATGAAAAATTTTATTTTTAATTTTTAGGACGATTGCCCTAAAAAATCCCCCATTATCCCGATTTATCCTAATCGAATCCCTTAAGTTAGAAATACCATAACAAGGCTTTTTTTTTTTTGCCTAAAATGCCCTTCATATATAAAGGGTTTAAACTTAGACTATTCCCTTTTTACCCTTTCTTCCTTTCTTTCTCACGTTGTTTCCGCTTCTTCTTCGTGCAAACCTCGCCGACTTCCTGCCAACCTCCCCAACGAAGAAAACGGTAGGGTTTCTCTCTTTCTCTCAATGATTCTTCTTCCTCTCATTTTTCTTCTTTATTTCTCTACATCAAAATCAGAAATGAGGGTGGCGCTGGTTTCCCTTCTTTATTTTTCTTCTTCTTTGTAAACTGAGTTAGGGTAGCGCTGGTTCCCCTTCTTTATTTTTCTTCTTCTTTGTAAACTGAGTTAGGGTGACGCAAACTGACCTAGAGTGCAAAAACCAGGCCTACAAATTGAAAATAGAGAATGAGAAAAACTACCTCGGTCGATTTGAAACTCTGGTAGATTTAAAATGCCCTAGGTAAGTTTTGGTGATCACCTGATACAATCTTCTTTGTAAACTGACCTAGGGTGACATAAACTGACCTAGAATGGCGCAAACTGACCTAGAGCAGTTTGAAAATAGATAAATAGGTGAGATAAACTACTCTGGGTCAGTTTGAAACTATCTTGGGTCAGTTTAAAATGCCCTAGGTCAGTTTTGGTGATCACCTGATACAGTCTTCTCTGTAAACTAATCTAGGGTGGCGCAAACTGACCTAGAGCGGCGCAAACTGACCTAGAGCAGTTTGAAAATAGATAAATAGGTGAGATAAACTACTCTGGGTCAGTTTGAAACTATCTTGGGTCAGTTTAAAATGCCCTAGGTCAGTTTTGGTGATCAGCTAGTGTAGTCTACTCTGTAAACGAGCCTAGGGTGGCGAAAACTGACCTAGAGTGGCGCAAACTGACCTAGGGCAGTTTTAAACTAATAAATGGGTGAGATAAACTGGTTGCAATTATCGCTATCGGTGGATTGAAACTACCTAAGTCGTTTTGGAGATCATTCAGTCTTCTTCAGAATTGAGGTGGTGGGTGAATGAAGTGGCAGGACTGGCGGTTGAAAATAGATAAATGGGTGAGATAAACTAGGGTTTAAAATACCAGTTTTGGTGATCACCTAGTGCAGTCTACTCTGTAAACGGGCCTAGGGTGGCGAAAACTGACCTAGAGTGACGCAAACTGACCTAGGATAGTTTTAAACTAATAAATTGGTGAGATAAACTGACCCATGGTAGTTTATCTCACACATTTATTAGTTTTAAACTGCCCTAGGTCAGTTTGCGCCACTCAGGTCCGGGCCACCACCCCAGGCCCTGCATGAGTAGACTGCATCAGGTGATCACCAAACTTACCTAGGCATTTTAAACTGAGTTTATCTTACCCATTTGTCTATTTTCAATCGCCTCAGGTCGATGCCACTCTAGGTCTTGCGCCACCCCAGGTCCTACGAGAAGACTATATCGTGATCACCAAAACCTGACCTGGTAGTTTCAAACCCACCTGCAGTAGTTTCAAACCCGACCTGAGTTTATCTCACCCATTTATTTGTTTTCAACGCCTAGGTCATGCCACCTAGGTCGACTGAGAAAATCATGTCGTGATCTCTAAACCCGACCTAGGCATTTTAAACCCACCTGTGATAGTTTATCTCACTCATTTATCTGTTTTCAAACTGCCCTAGGTCAGTTTGCGCCACTCTAGGTCAGTTTGTGCCACCCTAGGTCAGCTTACAGAGAAGATTGTATCAGGTGATCTCCAAAACTGACCTAGGGTAGTTTCAAACTGACCTAGGATAGTTGCAAACTGACCCATGGCAGTTTATCTCACACATTTATTAGTTTAAAACTGCCCTAGGTCAGTTTGCGCCACTCTAGGTCAATTTTCGCCACCCTAGGCCCGTTTATAGAGTAGACTGCACTAGGTGATCACCAAAACTGACCTAGGACATTTTAAACTGACCCAGGATAGTTTCAAACTGACTCAGGATAGTTTATCTCACCAATTTATCTATTTTCAAACTGCTCTAGGTCGATTTGCCACCTAGATCGATTCTGAAGAGAAGATCGGTGATCTCCAAAAGCGTCTAGGTAGTTTCAAACCGACCTAGATAGTTGCAAACCCACCAGGCGCTTTATCTCACCAATTTCTCTATTTTCAAACTGCCCTAGGTCAGTTTGCGCCACCCTATGTCAGTTTACAGAGTAGACTGCACTAGGTGATCACCAAAACTGACCTAGGGCATTTTAAACTGACCCAGGGTAGTTTCAAACTAACCGAGGATAGTTTTTCTCACTCATTTCTCTATTTTCAAACTGCCCTAGGTCGGTTTGCGCCACTCTAGGTCAGTTTGCGCCACCCTAGGTCAGTTTACAGAGAAGACTGTATCAGGTGATCTCCAAAACTGACCTAGGATAGTTTCAAACTGACCTAGGATAGTTGCAAACTGACCTAGGGCAATTTATCTTACCCATTTATTAGTTTTAAACTGCCCTAGGTCAGTTTGCGCCACTCTAGGTCAGTTTTCGCCACCCTACGCTCGTTTACATAGTAGACTGCATTAGGTGATCATCAAAACTGACCGAGGGTAGTTTCAAACTAACCAAGGGTAGTTTATCTCACCCATTTCTCTATTTTCAAACTGCCTTAGGTCAGTTTGCGCCACTCTAGGTCAGTTTGCGCCACCCTAGGTCAGTTTATAGAGAAGACTGTATCAGGTAATCACCAAAACTGACCTAGGGCATTTTAAACTAACCCAGGGTAGTTTCAAACTGACCCAGGGTAGTTTTTCTCACTCATTTTTCTATTTTCAGACTGCCCTAGGTCAATTTGCTCCACTCTAGGTTAATTTGCGCCACCCTAACTCAGTTTACAGAGAAGACTGCACCAGGCGATCCAACCATAACATGAAAAAAATGACTAGGGGATCTTATCTAACATGTTTCTGATTTTGATGTAGAGAAATAAAGAAGAAAAATAAGAGGAAGAAGAATCATTGAGAGAGATAGAGAAACTTACAGTGAGAGAGAGAGAAACCTTACCGTTTTCTTCGTCGGGGGCGTTGGTACGAAGTCGGCGAGGTTTGCACGAAGAGGAAGGGGAACCAACGTGAGAAAGAAAGGAAGAGAAGGGAAAAAGGGAATAGTGTAGGTTTAAACCCTTTATATATGAAGGGCATTTTAGGCTAAAAAAATAAAAAAGGTCTTACTATGGTATTTCTAACTTAAGGGGTTCGATTGAGATAAATCAGGATAATAGGGGATTTTTTAGGACAATTGACCTAATTTTTATGAATAACTATTATTCTTATTTTTTAATGGCTAATATTAAATATTTTTTATCATACGATGGACAATTGATTTAGTTGTGATTTTTTAAACTACGATCTATTATAATCATAAATAATCACTTGGACGATTTAGATTGCCCCCAAATATTCGCCACATGCCATAACAATGAGTTATATTGCTAATTTGCTATTATTAGGCACAGCAGCATGGCATATCTGTTAATTTATTATCAAGAAGGAGTTATCGGTAAGTCAAATGAATACAGCGTAACGGCCTCACTAACAGTAAGGATGAAAGGACTTCTGTTGTAAAACGCATATTACATGAGTTTATATGAAGAATTTAATACAGATTTATAGTCGCTTTTAGATTACATGCATCTTATAACTTATGAACTGAAAAATTAAAAAAATATAAAACTATGAATGCGTTTATTTGCACCTATCAAATCTTTTAACAGCGATCATATAAAAAATTATTGATTCTTTTGAATGAGACAATGGAGATTGATTTCATCCAATATTTCACCCAATGTGTATATCTGACCATGTGCGATCTTTTTTTTACTCCACATAGTATAAATATCAAAAAATATTCTGAAAATTATATTTGAGCCGAGTTACGATTTTCTTCTAGTTGCTTTTTTGAAATTTTTTTGATATTGTGATGGTATGATTATAATCTTTTTTTTTTCTCTCTTGATGAAATGACCATATGTTCTTAAAATCGATTATATAAAATATTGAAACGAAAAACGATCTCTATCGTAAGATGATACCTTTTCGTCTGATTCAAATGAGGTTGCTCTCAAAGATTCAGCGAGTGCAAATAAAGGTACCCTATGTATTAATTTAAAAAAGAAAAAAAAAATTAGAAGGGTATCTTTACACCGTGGAGGTGCAGCGTCGTCTTCTCTGTATATAAGACAACAGAACTTCATTTGTCAGAAACTAATTTCCATTTCTCTCTCTCTCTCTCTTCTTCTTTATTTCTGGTTGTTGTTCCTTTTTCATTTGGAGATTGATTTCTGGTTATGGGATGCAAGAGATGTCGGGTGAGAGTGTTCCTGTGGAGCTCTGTAAGGGCATTAATGGCCTCGACAAGGTCATCTTGAGAGAGGTTCGAGGGAGTTCCGCCGAGGTAATCCACTTTCTGTTCACATATTTCTTCTGATTCAAATCGAAACTCAAATTTGAATCCAAATTCTCATTGTTTAGTATCGAATTGAGATCTATTAATTTTGCATTTTCAATTTTCCCATTTATTGGATCTATTAACTTGTTCGTTTCCGTTGATTTGTTTGATTAGGTTTATAATTAGATCTTCTGTGTTTAGATGCAGAAACATAAATATGATGCAAAATTTTTGTAGGGAATAAGAAATTTGTTGATTGTTGTTCGAATTCTTGTGAATGGCCGCGATTCTCCTTGGTTCTATCATTTTTTTGGTATAATTGATATATTATATTTGTTCAGTTGCAGAGAAATGTTTTGCATGTTTACTAATTGATCTCGATCTCCTAGATCAACTGTCCGAGGAAGTTGATCTCTTTGTAAACATGAGTTCTCGTTACGTATGGTGACGATTTTCTCAACTTGTTGGGTTATATTGTGTCACGACCCAGAATTCTATCCGATCTAGAGGACCTAGAATCCCGTGTCAGAACCCCGCATGCTTGCTAAGGTGATAAGTGATCATACATACAATCTAAAAAAGAACATCATTAAAGATGAATCCTTAAGACTAGCAATCAATATTAACGTAAACAACCGCACGTGATAAATCGGAAAAAAAACCAATAATAGCTGTAACATCCTAACCATCCATCTATGAGATAGAAAGTAAATAGAAGTTTCACGTAAGGTAAAACCGTCTCATGTGTAAAACTCATAACATGTACGAAAAGTTAACTCAAATAGAGTGTATCTCTCCCACGTAACTGAAAGAAAAAACTAAGTAGGTGCGCTCTCAGTGCTCATAGTAATCGTGTGTGTAACCTCTTGAGTTAAAGTGAATCCTTTAGAATTTAGCAATTAAGAACAACTTAATAAAAGTCTCATGAACATTCGTAACAACATCTGAAAGGAAAGTAAGTGCATATGATACTTCTAATGCTTATTATTTTTCTTAAATGTCTTGTGAACTTAACTTACGTGACTTATCTTAAGTCTTATCGTAACTTCATACACCTATACAACGTACTTCGCATCTTAATTATCTTACATAAACGACATGTGTGAGGGCCGCTACTCAAGCCTACCATGCGAGGTCCACGTGTAGATAACCACCTAACCTCCGTATCATATTATATCATATATGACCATCCACTCCGAAGCAGTTGCGCGCATATAAATCAATGTCTCCTTAGATTCAGGACACTGTCATATCGTATTGTCCTTAAGACCCGTCTTGGCTGTAAACGTTGTACCCTTACGGTGGCTCGCAAGGTATGACAGTGTAGGATTTAATTTCATATTTAGTTGGCCTTCACAATGTATCTTATCATATTTATATCTTATCTTATTTTGTATATCCTTTCTTATTATTTACGTACAACTTAAATTGGAGTGAGCCATGGTGCGATAACCTTCAATAAATCACGCTTTCCAAGGGACGAGTTCCGTAGTTACCTGAATATACTTCGTGTGACAGTCTATACTCTCATAGAGGTATTGCATCCGTACATGTATGCTTACATTCTGAGTTTCATGTGACCGTGAAAGAAACCCCACCATAACGAAGGCTTAAAATTCATATGTCATTCATTTTTCTTAAACTTATCATGCGTACACCCTATTGTATTTCCATGCGATATGTAATGCACGAATGATGATGATCATAAGAAGTACATGTTATCTAAATTTGTAGTCAAGTTTAAATCGTAGCGAACTTATTCTAAGCATTTCATATAAAGCTTATAACGTGACAAAACTGTGTGATATATGATGGAGTTATAGCATGAAGAAGCATCGAAACAATATGAAATACTTATGATTGTATTACAATAAAACTATTTATTAGTGTGATGAAAATAACAAATAAAATTTAACAAATACTTATTCAATTTCTAAAAGGAACTTTAAATAAAGATGAGTATGTTAGTTCATTAAATCGACTTTCTATTATACCTCGATGAATAATGTCTTGGAATATTTTTCATTACCTATATAACCTTTGAATTGAACGACTGTAGGGTCAGGTCATTTTTGGACCCGTAAATGGTATATAAGCCTAAAATAGAAATGTAGAAGTGACAACATGGGTGACGAGGATCATCATTGTGTGCGGAAGGTCCAAAAATATTAAGTTGAATCCAGATTCGCCGAAATTGGATGTCTAGGTAAAAAGATATGCCCGCCTACATTTTAATCTAAGGTTTTAATGTTTTTCAAACTTTAAAGGAAATGATTAAATTGATGATCATAAATCGGCAAGTCTATTGTTCAAACGGACATTGCCACCGTGTCTAGAATATGTCAAGACCCTAGGGTAGGTCCTGGCCACCTTTGAAAATGGTTCATTGGACAACAAATATGATTTATTTAATTTTCTCCTAAGCTTAAAGGTAAATTAAACCTTACATTATAATTTACTTTAGTTAATTTAGGTTCAATCACTAGTTGGGTGTGTAAATGAACTACGCCAAGACATTCGAATAGTTGAAATACCCTCAGGGGCATTTCTGATTTGCCAAATTAGGTTCATACGAATTTTAATATTAAAAATACACCCTTATCATGAAATTTAATTAACTAGTAACAAAATCCTGAGAAACCGGCAATGAAATGTCATCCGACAGATGGATTGAACACATGAATAAGCAGGGGGCCCATTTCTAGGCCCAACCTCAGATTCAACCTATAAGACCTTCGATCATCTAGTCAAATGTTTTATAAGGCCTAAGAGTTACGAGGAAATTTGGGTATCTACAATATGGTGGTTAGATTGGATGAATCTGAACCATTAGATGATTAGACAACAAGAATTTAGGGGTGTTAGGTCCTTGGACCCAACCTAATTCATATCCTAAGGCACTCAATTTTCGGGTCAAAGTTCATCTAAAAGAAGGGTGGAGATGTATTGGTCACACAACGATCCTCGAGGTCTGATCTAAGGAGGGGTCCGTCTCTGGACCCTTGGGTCCATCGGGCCCAAAACTTGATTTGTTTTTTTTTTAAATCTAATGGGGCCATATGGGGCACCAAATCGGGTGCAACTTTCCTCAAATTAGGAGCGCTCCCACTGTGAGTGCTACAGAGATCTGACTTCAGGGAGCCTCTACGATAACCATAGCCGGCGGAGAGGTATGCTCACCGTAAGCCAAGCAGTTTTGGTCGGATAGACGGCCAATCATCAATGCCAGCACATTGATGGCTCTAAGTGGCTGGAAAACTTGTTTTATTTATTTATTGTCTCAGTGTACAGAAAGTGTTGGAGAGAGTTGAAGGAGAGAGATTGGTGGGTCCTTGGGCCATTCTCTCTCTCTCTCTCTCTATCAATATATATATATATATATATATATATATATATATATATATATATACATTCTTTTGTATACTCCTTGTCTCAAGTTATTGCGATGTGAAGGAGAAGAAGGGTCGATAGGAGGGATTCCATGTAAGTATATAACACTCATTTATATGTGTTTATGTACGTAAATATATACTTAGATATGTGTTATTGCTATTATTGTATTTATTGTTATTTCCTCCCTTTTTTTGTGGTGTCTACTGTCGCAGAAATGTGGGGATTGAGAAGAAGTGAGACGAGGGGGTGGGTTTTCTTTACCAAAAACACACACACATACATATATAAATATGTATTATACAATATATTTCTTGTTATTATTATTTTTATTATTCTGGATAATACTTCATCTTCTTCTTTACCTCTATGGCTGCCATTAATGGAGCTAAAAAAAATATTTTTAAATAAATTGAATAAATTAAGGAATATTGAAGGACACACACCTGTTGTAGCATGTGCGCGACTGTTCAGGTGATCTGCGTTGAAGGAGTTCAGGTTTGAAGCATCGATTTGACACGGATCTTCGATCCTATTGCTTCCGAATTAGCAACTCTTGTTTATTGCTGCTCGATCGGCGTTCGAAAAGGTGGTCACAAACGGCGAGTATGTGGTGGTATTTGCTCGCATTGAATCCCCATAAAGATGATGGTGCTAGAAGAGTAGCGGTTTATGAGTTTGGTGAAGAAGAGGAGGCTGCTGTTTAATTTTAATGGTTGCATCAAGAGGAAGAAGATGGTGGGAGGTCAGGGTTCTCACATGGTGTAGGTGGCGAGAGAGAGAGAGAGAGAGAGAGAGAGAGAGAGAGAGAGAGAGAGAGAGAGAGAGAGAGAGATGCGAAAGAATGTTCGACAAAGAGAGGGTATAAAGAGAGAGGGAGTCGGATTGGGCAAGTTTGACTTGCTTGGTTTGGCAAGAGTCCAATAAGGGTTCTCCCAAGACTGATGGGGTTTGATTGGATCAAATTGCCTAAGGTGAAATCGCACAAGGATTCAGTGCCAACTAAGGTGCTCCTATTCAATTTCTTTCTCTTCTTGGTTGTGTGTGGCTTGAGTTAGAGTGTGGAGCACACACAAGGAGTTCGATGCTTCACTGTATTTAACGCCATTGGATGGGCCTCCTAAGAGATCATAACATATTGTCTATCTCTATATTGAGTAATTCGCTCACTCACCTAGTCAGTCACAAATTGGATACAACGAACCAGTTCACAGTTCAATCTGGTCCAATTCGGCATGACAAGCAAATTGAGTGGTTAATTGTCACGCTCCGAAATTTGGTAAGTGACCCTTTTCTGTGCGTGAACACATTTACGGTTCATTCTTATTAAAGAAAATCAAAAGTATATTTATACATCCCAATTCAACTACAAACTCTTACTCTAACTCTAACTCAACAAGTCTTCTAGGTTCTCTTCTTAGTCAGTAGCTCCTGAGTAATAAGGTTCGAACTCTGAAAAATTTAAATAGCAACTGGGTTGAGATGCAACTCAGCAAAGGACCCCCAAATATATCTATCATACACGTACAAATTTTACGATACAAATGTGTATAGTTTTATCATTTCAATATGATATTCATGAGATAACATCGATTACATGGAAAGTACGACAGTCTATATCAGTACATTTAATGCAATTTCTAACATAATCGATATGGTAAAGAAGAAAGGAAAAATTAACTTAGTCTACCAGTTGTACTACATATATTGTACAACGTTTAATAATAGCACTGATCCAAGTGCAATCCCATTATCATTCATCTTGGACACCAATCACACTGGGTGGTTGCTTATCTTTCAACAATCCTAATGTCTATCGTGCTGATCCGGTTGGACAAGGACTACTTCTTGTTATAGAAGTACACAAGTGGACCCTTTCATCCCAATTACCATGCTCTCCGTGGGGATCTTAACCAAATATCATATATGTAGATATAAAAGATGTAAGGAAGATTATTTGTATAATACATGACTTTTATACATTTATCACTGCCCACCATCATCACCTTTATTATTTCATTCATGGAATTTATCTTGAAACATGTAATAGGATTCTCATATGAATTCATTCACTTTGTAAATTTTCGAATAAAATTTAACAGATAATGCAAGTGAAACCTAATAATGCTCAAAGTAATTTATATGTGTCACCATATGATGTAGCTTACTAATGCTTACATGATCAATAATTTGAATTAAAATATTTACCGTTGCACAAAATATTTAAACTACACATGCCATACCAATATTTGATTTTGTATTATCTAGAACTTTATTTCATTCATATCAGTGTTATAATATAGTCTATAAAAAATAAGTCATCAATATTTACTAAAATACATGTTAAACGTTGACATGGGATAGGTCACTTGCTTTCCACATTGAATCCAATGGTTGGCGATGTTGCATCCTTTGGGCTCCCAATCAATGTTCTTCTCCTTCTCCTTTAAATGACACTCTGATGGTAGGCGTTCTTTCAAAAAGAAGATATTAGAGAGAAACTGTAGAAATGAAGAACAACTCTCTAGTCCTAGCTTATATAGAGGAGGAATATGACGACTCCCCATAAATCAATTTGTTATTTAAAACCACTTGATGGAATTTAAGTATGAATTCAAAACATTTTGTAGAATTAAATTTGTCAATAAAATCATCTTTTGTAACTGAAGAATCACTTAATATTTTTATGTACTTTTTATGTTTTATTTTTTTCAAATAATTAATGAAGAATATGAAAAGTTCATATAATTAATTTCTTTCTTTAAAACTACTTCATTAAAAATATAAAAATTCTATATATTAATTTTCTTCTTTAAAATCTACTTAATGAAATTTAAATATTGATTTAAAACCTCTCTAAAATTAAAGGTGTCAATATATCCATTTGTAACCGAAGAATAACTAAATTACTATTAAATTTTAATTTCTAATTAAAATAAAGGAATTTATTAAGTGTTAAGTGTCAACATCAAGTTTGGTCTAACTTCATCTTTTTCCATATGCGGGCAGAGTGTGGATTATCTGACTAAATAGTCCTACTTTTGACTCTCACTAAAATTTAGGCTCTCGAGGCCACCAAAAGTCAAAGAGTCAACGAAAAAATCTGGGTCGTTACATTAATGCTAACTATTTTGTTTAAAAAGAATATTTTAAAAGCATAAAGAGGGGATTTGAACCTAAGACTTGATGGTTTTTAAGTTCTATAGTTAATCAAGTGTTCGTTTGCATTTATTTTATTAAAGAGTATAAATTTATATTATAAATTACTAAATATTTAAAAAACTCATTTTACCCCTAGCGAATCGGGTTCACTTGATAAAATTACTATATTATAAATTCACTTTGTCACATGATTTGGGTTAGTTTTCTTCTTACTATTGTCTTGTTTGTTTTCTTTACTTTGTTTTATTAATTTAATTTTATAGTCGATAAACTGAATGAGAAAGTTCTTTTTATTGTGGGTTCCCCGATTCAGACCATGTATGTTAGTTTTCTAATATTCCCCAATGTCTAATTTAATATCACTTTGTCACATGATGGGCGTTAGTTTTTTTCTTAGTACTGCCTTGCTTGTTTTCTTCGCTTTTTTTATTATTTTATTTCATTTTATATTGGATAAACTGAACAACAAAGTGCTTCTTATTGTGGATTAAGGCCCTGTTTAGCAACCCTTTAAAAAAAGCACTTTTCAGGTGCTATTAAGAGGTGCGTCACATGTTGATTCTCAAATACTGCCTCTCAATAAAGTCGTATCACATACATAAAATGGTGTTGGGTGAGAGCAACTTGAGGCAGCTCTCAACTCAACGCCATTTTCAGTTAGACATGGTCAGGCCACTGGGTGAAATGTGCTTTTCACCCAACATTTTCCTATTGAAAAGTACTTTTTGGAAAAGGGTTGCCAAACAGGCCGAGGCCCTGTTTAGCAACATTTTTCAAAAGAACTTTTCAGGTGCTATGAAGAGGTGTGTCACATGCTGCTTGTCAAATGATGCTTCTCAAAAAGGTCTATCACATGCTGAAAATGGTGTTGTTGACAAGCTGCCTCATCCTGCTTCTCACACAACACCATTTTCAGCTACAAGTGGTCACTTACTTGGGTGAAAACATTTGTCCCTTGAAAAGGTCCTTTTCGAAAAAGGGCTGCCAAACAGGGCCTAACCAATCCAGATTCCAGAGACACAACAGAAACTTTTAAATATCAAGATGTTGTCTTTTGTGAATACAAAAACATATTTATTGTAAAATGTTAGTCATTGTTCACATTCATAAAATTTTGTTTGTTTACAGGTGTATTTGTATGGTGGTCAAGTGACATCTTGGAAAAATGAACATGGGGAAGAGCTGCTTTTTGTCAGTAGTAAGGTATGTCAAAAACTATTTAGCTATATGCTCATGTTTCCCCAAGGCCTAGCATATTTGTGTCAATGACTTATTGCAACTTGATACTGTAGCTGAAGTAATTTTGGCATCTGAATTTTTAAAGATTTTATCCACATAATTGTTATGTAGATGATAGAAACATCACACATGAATGTTGGCTGCAAAACTGCTTTCTGTAAACTGTCTTTTGAGCTATGGGACTAGGGCACGAATATGAGTGTTCTTTTTCTTCAAGCTAGTGTCACAAGGACTTCCAAACAAAGGCATTTCGAAAGCTAATATGCTAATGCATTTGTATCAGAGTTATCAAAGTTGTACAACTCAGATGATGAGTTGTCAATTCAGTACGGATATGATTTGAATAAAAAATTACAGATTGGACTGAAATGCACCCGATTTAAACAAGAATCACATGATTTGGTTTTGAATCCTATGGCTATGATTCCAACAGGCATGTAAGTCAAAGCTATATGGAGAGGTCATAATCAAAATGAGACCATGAACCCTCATTATTTTGGGTTTTACTCATTTTTATTATTTTTGGTTTTTTATTTCTTCAATAATTTTTTTTAAAAGGCTTTTTACGCCCTTTGTATCCACTCAAACGTAATTTCTGAAAAAATTTAGGGTTTCTGTCTTCAACTCTAAAACCCTAAACTTTGTTTGGAAGGTGGATATGGAAAAAGCTTATGATTGGGTGAGCTGGGAGAACCTGAATTACATGTTGCAAAGGGTGGGTTTCGGGGCTACTTGGAGGAAGTGGATGCGTGGCTGCTATTCGTCTCCGTGGTTTTCAGTATTGGTGAATGGTACGTCTGCTGGGTATTATAAGAGCTCTAGGGGTCTCAGGCAGGGGGACCCTCTTTCCCCTTTTCTTTTCAACTTAGTTGGGGAGGCTTTATCCAGGCTGATTGGTCGTGCAAAGGACTTGGGCAGGCTTGCTGGAATTCTAGTTGGAGAGCAGGGCAGAGCCATCACGCACTTGCAGTATGCGGATGATACTATTTTATTTTGGTCGGCTGATTTGACTGAGCTTTGCACTATGACTGATGTGCTTTCGGTGTTCGAGGCAGTGTCGGGACAGTGGATCAATCTCTCTAAATCTACTGTCTCTGGCATTGGGGTGAATGAGGAGTCCTTGGCGCTTCTCGCCGAGTCGGTGGGATGTGGTATTGAGAGGCTGCCCATTATATACCTTGGACTGCCGCTTGGAATTAGAAAGCCTTCGAGCCGCGATTGGCAGCCGGTTGTGCAGAGGTTTGAGCAGCGGCTGTCTTCTTGGAAAGGAAGGCTTCTGAGTACTGGGGAGAGGCTGATATTGGTTAAAGCGGTGTTATCTTCGACATCGATCTTCTTCATGTCTATGTTCAGATGTCCTACCAAGATTCTCGATTGTCTGGAGAGTATCCAAAGGCTTTTTCTTTGGGAGGGGGCTGGCTTAAATAGGCGATATCACTTAGTTAATTGGGACACTTGTCAGTTGCTGATTGCTTGCGGATTGGGGATCCGAAACCTAAAAAAGAACCAATCTGGCGCTTCTAGGTAAATGGATTTGGAGAGCAGGGAGGGAGGAGGAAAGGGGAAGTCTGTGGTGGTGGGTTCTTAGCGAGAAGTATGGGCTTTCCTGGGGTGGTTGGGGGATTGAGCTTTCTATCCACAGGAGCACCTCGCGATGGTGGAGAGAGATTTCGCGTGTCTGGGAGTTTATGGCGAAAGGAGTTAGATATAGCTGGAGCTGTGGCTCTCGGATTCGATTTTGAAACGATAATTGGTTGGAGGTGGGGCTGCTTAAAGATATATATCTGGATATTTATGCCTTATCGATGAACCCAGAGGGCAGGGTAGACGAGTTTGTGTCGACCATTGGTGGGAGGTGTGTTTGGGATGTTGTCATTAGAAGGCGCCTTAGGGATTGCGAAGTGGGGCTTTATCTGGATCTACTGAGTACGCTGTATGAGGCAAAGCAAAACTGATCACGGGCTGACCAGAGGATCTGGGTCATAAATCGAGAGGGGAAGTTCAACGCCAAATCGCTTTACCAATGGTTGTCGCGTTGTCCGCTTATCAGGTTTGAGGGTAGGTGGTTGTGGAAAGAGCTTGTCCCGCTTAAAATCCGGTTCTTTGTTTGGGCGTTGTGCAAGAACAGAATTCTTACTAGGGACCAGCTGACTCGGCGAGGAAAAGATGTCCAGAGTTCGTGTGTCATGTGCTCTGAAGGCGAGGAGTCTGCCTCTCACCTATTCATTCATTGTCGTATGGCTAATGAGGTGTGGGGAGCCGTCCTAAAAGATTTTGGTATGTCTTGGTCTATGCCGCAGTCGCCATATTTGCTGTTGCTCAGTTGGGATGAAGTGAAGCTGATGGGGGAAGGTAGGCTCGCTTGGAGGGCGGCAATGTTTGCCGTTTTCTGGTGCCTATGGCGTGAGAGAAACCTCAGAATTTTTGAAGAGATATCTAAACCGTTGGCATGGTCATAAGGTCGGTTGCGGACCTGGTCAGGTTATGGGCTGGGCAGGGGACGCTTGGGGACAGCTGCTGCAATTTCTTGTGGGACCCGGGTTAAGGGGTCTTCGTTCCCTGTTTGGCTGCTACTGGTTCTCCTTTTTTTCCTTCGTGTAGCCTTCTTTTTCCCTTTTTCTTTCTTTTGATTGTGTGTTTCGATTGTATTGGGTTTCAGCACGTTGCTGGGTATTAATACAATTCTCGTTATTGATAAAAAAAAAATAAGTATTGGTCTGCACAAAGCTCATAAGATGGTCAACAATTAAGTTTTAGGGTTAGGTATATTAGGGTTAAGGTTAGGAAATGGAGGATAAGAGGAGAAATAGAAAATTAGGGTTAAGTGTTATTCACACTACCCAATGCATTAAACTTTTATATGAACAGACAAGTGACATGGAATGCGGTGTCCCAAATAATCGGGAAGTTGTAAGTAATTCTACTTACACCCTACACCCCAACATAACCTACTCACACACCCATACAGTAAACATCTCTACGCTCCCCCTCAAGTTGGGGCTAATATATCAATCATGCCCAACTTGCTTCTGATATCATAAAGCTGACTCCCCTTTGCTCTAGGGTATTGAATTCAGCTCTCTCACGGGAACCCAAGGCAACCAGTTAGAAGTGGGTTTTGAGGAGAATGAGATCCGAAAACCTATGTTTCAGAGTGTGAGAAACAATGCGTTGGGCCCTGATGGCTTCACTTTTGAGTTCTTCCAAGCTTGCTGAGATATGGTCAAGACAAACTTTATTCACTTCTTCAACAACTTCTTCTCGACCGTGATGCTCCCTACTGGCTTCAACTCTATTTTTGTCGCTCTTATTATGAAGATAGAAGGTGCGGTTGATATCAAAGATTTTACACCTATTAGTAGTCTTCTTCTAAATTGCACCCATGGATCAAAATATCGTCCAATACCGATACGTATCGGATGATATGTATCGGTATTGGACTCGAACGATACATTCGATACATTCAAATGTATTGAATGTATCGAACGATACATTCAATGTATCGTCCGATACAGACCGGTACCGATACGTATCGTTTTGGAGCTCGGACGATACGTATCGGTAACCCGATATTTTAACCCATGATTGCACCTATAAGATCATGTCTAAAGTTCTTACCAACCCTCTCAAGCTTGTCATGTGGGACATTATCTCGCCTAACCAAGGGCCTTTTATTCCGGGCCGGCAACTCCACAACATTGCTCTCTTGGCCCATGAAGCCATTGATATTGTTAACAGAAGCATAAGGGGTGGTATCATTCTCAAAGTTGACATGGAAAAAACTTATGATAAATTGGTGCTTCCTTCGGTATCTTCTCATAAGAATGGGTTTTCGTAACAAGTGGATTAGTTGGGTGTGTGCTTGCTGTGAATCGCCCTTCTTCTCGATCCTAATCAATGGGAGCCCTACAGGCTATTTCGGCGGGACTAGAGGCTTACAGCAAGGAGATCCTTGTCACGCTCCTCTTTAATATTATGGGAGAAGCCCTCTAGCGGCTCTTCCAAAAAGTGGCTTGCTGAAATATCTTTAATGTTTTCCCCATCTTGGACCAGTTGTCCGTTACCAATCTCTAATTTCCGGATGACACTATTATTTTTTGTAGCCTCCCGAACGTTAGAAATGTCCTTAGGGTGCTTTTGGTTTTTGAAGTGGTGTCTGGGAAAAAGGTGAATCTCCAAAAGTCTAAAGTTGTAGGTTTAAACCTCTCTCAGAATAGCACCTCCTTCTAAGCAGAGTCCTTTGGCTGCCTTGAAGAGAAGCTTCCCTTTAAATATCTTGGGCTACCCCTTGGCACGGAAAAACCCAAAATCCGCCATTGGGACCCAGTTGTCAACCACTTTTGGAAGAGGCTTTCTTCGTGGGAGGTAAACCGTTAAGTAATGGAGGCTGCTGCACCCTTGTTCGATCTACCCTATCGGCTTTACCTATTTTCTTCTTGTCCATCTATTTGGCTCCGACTTTGGTCCTTAACACTTTAGAGAAAATCATCAGAGATTTCCTTTGGGAAGGAGGAAATAATAATGGCAAACTTGACCTTGTTAGTTGGAAAGAGTGCTGATCTAATAGATAAGAAGGAAGCTTGGGTATCTGGAATCTTAAGTCGATGAAAATGGCTATGGAGACTAGGTGATGATAGTAACAGGGACGTTTTGTGGGTGCAAATAGTGAGGGAGTATGGAGTGAGCAGCAATGACTGGGATCTTAATTCCTCTCACTGTCAGTGGTCGGGTTGGTACAAAGGGGTGATGGCCGTCAAAGATCACTATGATGGGAGTCTTAAGTTCAGTTGGGGAAACGGGGGAAAAATAGATTTCTAGTGTGACAAATGGGCCTCTTCTGAAAGCCTCAATGATTTATTCCTGACCATCTTCCGTATTTTTGCTTGTCAAAATGAGATTATAAACAATTTTCGTCTCAGAAGGGAAGTAATTGGGTGTGGAATGTCAACACTAGGAGAATGCTTAAAGACGATGAGATCGATGAATACATCAGTTTGTGCAGTGTTCTCCATGCTGCGGTTCCTAATAGTTTGGTTTGGATTATAGAGTTTGGGACAAGAACTCTAAAGGTTTTTTCACAGTTTTGTCATTCTATTACGCCCTCTTTAGCCATAGGATTTCTCACAGGGATACACCTAAATGTGTGCAAGGATAAACCTAAATGGGTGTGGTTATGGAAAACTAAGATCCATCTTAAGGTTCGCTTATTTGCATGGTCTGCGACTTGGGGGCGAATCCTTACTAGAGATCAACTCAGGAAGAGGGGTATCGTTGTCACTAATAGGTGCCTCCTTTGTATGCGAGACAGGGAATCCCCTTCCCATGTTCTCATCCACTAAAGCTTCTCCGTGAAAATTTGGGGTTCGTTTTTGAATATGTTGGGCACTTCATGGGCTTTCCCAGCCTCTATTGACCTCTTGCTTCATCAATTGGCTGGGGGATCAACTAGGAACAATGATCTTGTGCAAATTTGGGAATTAATTCCTTATGTAGTCAGTTGGGCAATCTGGTTAGAAATGAACAACATGGGCTTCAATCACAGAGCAAGACTGGCTGCTCTGGTTATTTCTTCGGCTAAAGATTTGCTTCTGCATTGGGTCTCCATCTCCAGTGGTCAACTTCACCATGATCTCTCAAATTTCTTCAACTCCTGAGGCTTTTTCCTTTTACCCCCTTTTCTCCTGTCCTTGGCCACCCTCTCCCCTCCTATCTATGGTGCTAAGGGTCTTCCTACTTTTCCTCAGGGCGAGCTTCTGATTGGGGTCTCTGTTTCTTTTTTACACTATTGGTAGTTGCTCATTGCCGCTAAGGTATCTATTTCTTTTCTTTTCACTTTTTAATATATTTCTCGTTTACTTTGCTGATCAAAAGAAAAATATAATAAAGCCGACTCCCACTTACGACTTTAGTAAGAACATCACCTAACTAGTTTTTCGATCTGACTTGAGGGATGGACACCTCTTTAGATTCAACCTTCTCGCGAACGAAGTGACAATCCACCTCTATATGCTTAGTTCTTTTATGATATACCGGGTTCTGAGTGATATGATGAGCTGCCTCATTATCCCCATACAAGATATTAGGAAGTTTTGGTACAACTCCCAAATCAGCAAGGATCTATCTCATCCACATTCCTTCTCGAGTATCTTGAGACATAGCTTTGTATTCTCCTTCAGAACTTGAGTTAGAGACCACATGTTTTTTTGACTTCCAAGTGACCAAATTTCCACCTAGATGTGCAATAGCCTGTGGTAGATCTCACATCATCAAGGGATCCTGCCCAGTTTGCATCAGTAAAAATCTCTACATCAAGATGACTGTGATCTCTATATATGAGTCCTCGACCTGGACTACTCTTCAAGTATCTCAAAATTCGGTAGACAACATCAAAATGTATACTTCTTGGAGAGTGCATATACTGGCTAATAACACTAATCACATATACTATATCCGGTCGTGTCATAGTGAGATAGATGAGCTTGTCAACAATCTGTTAATACATGCGAGCATTCTTGAGTGGTTCCCCTTCATTGCTTCTGAGTTTATGGTTTTGCTCAATGGGGGTAGTTGCAGGCTTACATCCCATCATCATCTATCTCCGAGCACAACCAAAGTATACTTCCTTTGAGACAAGGCAATACCTGTCGTGGATCTTGCAGCATCTATCCCAAGAAAGTACTTCAATGGACCTAAATCCTTGATCTCAAAGACTTTACCCAAATATCCTTTCAACTAAAGTATCTCATCACTGTCATCACCTGTGACGATGATGTCATCAACATATACCAACATTGTTGTAAGATGTACTCCTCTCTTTACAAACAAGGAGTGGCCATAGTGACTTCTATGATACCCAATCCCCATGACTGCTTCACTGAACTTCAGAAACCATGCTCTAGGAGACTGCTTTAACCCATAAATAGATTTCTTTAACTTGCAGACTCTCCCAGGCTTCCGTTGTTTTGTAAAGCGGGAATGTCATGCAAACTTCCTCCTTTACATCACCGTGAAGAAATGCATTCTTCAAGTCCAACTAATAAAGAGGCCAATTCTTACAAGCAACTAGAGATAACAAAACCCGAATAGTATTAGACTTGGCCACAAGGGCAAAAGTCTCTTTATAATCAACACCTTGTGTTTGCGCAAAGCCTCTTGTAACAAGACGAGCTTTATACCTCTCAACTGTACCATCAGGTCTATACTTCACAGTATACACCCATTTGCATTTGACACCTTCTTTCATGTGGGAAGGCAAACCACTTCCCATGTATGACTAGATTCAAGAACATCCATTCCTGTACCATAACCTCCTTCCACTTTGGCTAAGATAAAGCATTAAACACATAAGTAGAAATAGAGATAAAATCCAAAGAATTAATAAAGACATGATGGGAATCTGACAAATTGTGGTGAGAAACGTACTTACTAATAGGATGACGCATACATGACCTGGATGGCTTTCAAAGAGCAATGGGAAGTTCAAGTTCATTTTGACTTTGAGAACCCTCCTCCGGTAAAGGGTTTTGGTCAATGGTCTCTGAAGGAGGTTTTTGTGGTGCACTAGTATCCTTGAACTTCTTCTTAACGTAGAAATTTCCTTCTCACTTTTTCAAACCTATCAAATGTGGATATTTCAGATTGTTCTACTTGTTCATTCTCTCCATTGCCGGTGTCAGGAAACACACCATTGACATCCAACCTTGAGAACACACCTGTGCTCTCTTCACCATAAGTCTCCCCCTGAAGAGAGCACTAAGATGTTCCCCCTGACTTGTATAGAAGGGGTATCCTTGAAGAATGTGACATCCATAGTAACAATGAATTTTCGGGAGATAGGATTGTAGTACTTATAACCCTTTTGAGTAGTGGGGTACCCAACAAAGATACACTGAGTGGCTTTACTATCAAGTTTGGACCTTTGCCCTACAAGAATATGGGCAAAACACAATGACCCAAAGGCACGAGGAGGAATGGAGAATAGAAAACAGTCAGGAAACTCTAATTTGCATGGAGAGTTGCCTCGAAGGATAGGAGTAGGCATGCGGTTGATTAGATAAATTGAGGTGAGAAATGCTTCACCCCATTAGTACTTGGGAACATTCATTTCTAACAGAAGAGAACGAGCAACTTCAAGAATGTGACCTTTTTTCTTTCGGACACCCCATTTTGCTGGGGTGCCCGAAAAATGGTGGGAAGCATACTCCCTTCCATTATCAGAATGTAGAACCTTAACATGGGCATGGAACTGAGTTTGAACCAGTTTATGAAAAATGGGAAACACAGAAGCAACCTCATCTTTAGTTTTGAGCAAATAAAGCATGGTATAGTGAGTGCAATCATCAATGAATGAAACAAAGTATCTATAACCATGAGCAGAAATAATAGGAGATGGTCCCCAAACATTGGAATGTATTAATTTAAAAGGAATTTTGCTTCTACTATCGCTAACAGAATAACTGCTTCTTTGATGCTTAGCAAATTGACAAGTTTCACACTTAAACAAAGATAGGTCAGAATTCTGAATTTTTTTGGGAAACAATATAGAAAGGCAGGAAATAGGTAAGTGACCACATCAGGCATGCCACAACTGAAGATCCTCCACCCTGACGTTAGCAACTATAAGTCTTTGTATCCTCTGCAAATTTGGCACCTCAAACAAGTAGAGTCCATGCTCCTCACGACCATGATCAAATATCCTCCCCGAAGTTGGGTCCTGAACCACACAATGAGAAGGATAAAAGGTTATGCAACAGTTCAGAGATTTAGTAAAGCGACTAATAGATAAAAGATTTAAAGGCATTTTAGGGACAAACAATGTACAGTCTAATGGCAGGGTACCCAACTGGATAGTCCCCTTATAGCGAACAGGGACAAGGGAACCATTTGCAATATAGATTTGACAGCTATTGGACACACTAGAAATGGTAGGAAATAAATGTGGCATACCCATCATGTGATCGGTAGCCCCTGAATCAATGATCCAGGGGGATGAGGATGAAGATGATACATGCGCAAAGCCATAGGTACCCGACTCAGCCAAATGGGAGGAACTGGAGGATGGTCCTGACACTGAAGTCTGTGAAATGGTAGCACGCTGAAGAAGGCTCTGAAGATCCTGATACTCCTTCTGAGAGAGGGTGACTTGCCTAGGTGATGGAGTCACCGAAGTAGCTGAAGTAGGAGTAGTAGCAACCGGAAGACCCGTCCCCTCATCACTAGCAGTTTGATATGTGCGAGCCCCTAGAAGAAACTTGGGCTTGCCATGAAGATCTCAACATGCATCTATCTGATATCCTTTTCCGCTGTAGTGTGTACATTTTGGACTTTCTCCCCTACGAAAGTCAGAGAAGGATGGAAGAGCAGATCTCTTGAGGTCACCACTCGGAGGGCCAACATGCATAAATTGCCTACGACTCTCCTCATGAAATAACTGGGCGAATACTGAACCAACTTGTCCCAAAATGTTAACCCTGGTGGCTTCATACTCGGGGTTTACACCTCTCAACAAGTCAAATACCTTCTTGCGTTCAACCACCTGTTGCATCTTGCCACTGCAGATACTACACATATCACTCTCCTGATACTGTGCTAACTTGTCCCATAAGGACCGAAGGTGAGTTTAATAATCACTCAATACCTCTCTCCCTGACGGAGACTACAAATCTTATCACTAATCTGAAATATCTTCGCCAATTTTTTTTCTTGTGAATAGGCTTCACGAACAGCATCCCACAAGGCTTGAGCCATAGTGTAACTCAAAAAAAACTCACTGATGTCAGGATCCATAGTATGAAGCAATAGAGTCATCACATACCAATTTCAGACTCCCAATCACCATAACCGAGGTTTGTAGCATCTGGGGGAATGATGGTCCCATTAATGTACCCCAACTCTTTCTTTCCCCCAAAACCATATAGGCAGACCTCGACCATGACAAGTAATTTTTACCATTGAATTTTTTGGTGGTTATCTGGACCTGTGTGAGCTCTCAGCACCACTACTAACACCAACCTTGGAGTCCATCATAGGATGTCCACAAGAAGATAGGAAAAATACTAGGAAGAACTACTTCCCACTTCTATGGCTACACAGCTACAAAAGACTCAACAAATGGCTACAGAACCACAAATACCCTTTCATAATGGCTACACAGCCATATAACTTCCTCCCATTACATCAGAGCCAAGTCCTTAAATCACCCATGAATTCAAAAAACACAGCAATATATGGCTCAACTACCACGCCCGATGCAAATATCATAAGAAAATCACAAATCACAGCAAGAAGGTCAAAGAGACTGTTACCGACTTCGGGAAGCCCTTTTCAGGTCAACTGGGAGGGTTTTGACCTGTTTCCGACATGGTCTACACTTCTGGCAGCTTTTCCAGCGAGATATTGAGCTCCGGCAATGCCCACAAGGCTCCCGACGATGCCCAGACTTCCCATACACTGTCAAAGCTGATCACAGAGGCATCGAAATTTGATTTCTAACTCATTTCGATGCGTCGAAAGCACTGGATGAAGATCTACTTTGGATCTGGTTTCTTTTAGGGTTTCTGTTGCAGCAGTTGTTGGGGGAGACGAAGGTTGAAGACGGAGTTGGAAGAGGTAGTTGTGGTGCTCAGATCAGAGTGCTGTAAGAGGGAAAAAGGACCAGAATAACAATCGACCAACACTGGTCACTTTCCGATGGGTTCCAGCTGCTGCTGATGTCAGTGTGATGTCATTGTTGGCATCAGCAGTTGACTGGTGCCGTTAGCAATAGGAGCACGAATCTTCGGACCGTTTCGCTCTGATACCAAATTAAGTTTTATGGTTAGGTTTATTAGCGTTAAGGTTAGGAAATGAAGAAGGAAAAGAAAAGAAATAGAGAATCAGGATTAAGTGTTATTCAAACACCCAATGCATTAAGCTTTTATATGAACCTACAAGTGACATGGAATACTGTGTCACAGATAACTGGGAAGTTGTAAGTAATTCTACTTACACCATACACCCCAACATAAGCTACTCACACACCTACGCAATATAAACATCTCTACATCAGCCATTTGGACAATGTAGATCAGAAAAAACTGTGCCATTGGACCCTGATTGATCTCCCATTGATTGGCGCCAGATTTACATGGTCTAGCATCCAGGATGACACTTTTCTATCTCGTATTGATCAGTTTTTATTCTCGCCGGAGTGGCTGGACTTGCATCCAACTGCCTCTCTTCATGGGTATCCCAGGGCCATCTCCGACCACCGTCCGCTTGTTCTGCAGTGTGACTCGGCTGGCAGGGGCCCTTCTCTTCCAAAATCTGGTGCGGATTTGGTGGACGGAAAGCGCTCCTTCCGGTTCTGCGGCCTATAGATTTATCTTCAAACTTGGTAACTTGAAGAATAGAATCAATCATTGGAACAGGGAGACCTTTGGTCTGGTTCATATCGCTAAGGAGCTTATCCTCAGCAGGCTGAAAGAGTTGGATGAGTTTGAAGAGATCAGGGGTCTTTCGGATTTGGAAAAAGAGGAATGTGTCAAGGCTCATATGGAGTTTAACAATAAGTGCTTCGAAAAGGAGGTCTGCTGGAAACAAAAGGCGAAGACCCAATGGTTTAAAGTGGGAGACTTTAACAGTAAGTATTTTCACTCGGTCGCCAATGCCCGGTACAAAAGGAAGCTGCTGGGGAAGATCTCCATCGATGGTGTGGTGTATACAAATCAAGACCAGATTAGACAGCAGTCGGTCTGTGTCTTCTCTGAGTTGTGCTCAGAAGAGTAGGGGGCCCGCCCTCTTCTTGATGGCCTCCTTTTTCCTAGCATCTCAGGTGCTGATCAGGTGGCTTTGGAAAGGCCGTTTGAGGAAGGAGAAATCTGGACTTCTATTAAGTCTAGTGGGAAGGATAAAACGCCAGGTCTGGACGGCTTTAGTATGGAGTTTTTTCGTAGTTTTTGGGGCATCATCAAAGGGGATTTGTTGAGCTTTTTTGAGGAATTCCATACGAATGGGTTTGTTGGCCGCAGCCTTAATTCCACGTTCATCACTCTTATCCCGAAAGTCAATGATGCCGAAAATCTCAAAGATTTTCGCCTCATTAACCTCCTAAATTGCCTCTAGAAAATCCTCTCTAAGGTGCACCCTCTTATGGGAAAAATCATCTCTTCAAATCAAGGGGCTTTCATTCACGGTCGGCAGCTTGTTGACACTGTGGCAGTGACTCTTGAAGCGGTGCATCGGGGCGGTACTCCGGCGATCATTTGGAAGGTGGATATGGAGAAGTGTATTATCAGGTGATCCAGAACTGCCATGATTATATGCTTCTTAGGTTCAGATTTGGGGACAAATGGAGGAAGGGATGCGGTCCTGCATCTCCACTGCGTGGTTCTCAGTCATTATTAATGGCATGCCAGCTGGGTATTTCCAAAGTTCTAGAGGCCTGAGACAGGGTGATCCCCTATCACCTTTCCTCTTCAATATGGTTGGGGAAGCGTTGGGTGGGCTTATAGATCGTGCGTGTCGATCGAACTTCATCTCGGGTATACCGGTGGGCAGCGATGGTTGGTGTTTGACACACCTTCAATATGCTGATGACACCATGTTGTTTTGCAAGGCTAATTCGGATGAGATGAAGGCCCTCTCGATGGTGTTGGTCTACGAGGCCATCTCCGGGCAAAGGGTGAATTTTCTTAAGTCGTCGGTGGCTGGGATTGGAGTTGATACCACTAGCCTGAGCCGGCTGGCTGCTGATGTTTCTTGCTCAATGGAGCAGCTCCCTCCTAAGTACCTTGGTTTCCCACTTGGTATTGGCAATCCCACGGTTTCTGCTTGGGAGCCGGTGCTGCAGAGATGTGGGAACCGTTTAGCTACTTGGAAAGGGAAGCTGCTAAGTAGTGGTGGCCGTTTAACCCTCGTGAAATCTGTGCTGTTCAGTCTTCCCATTTTTTTATTTCTCTTTGTTTAAATGTCCTATTGCTGTGATCGATAGGCTTGAAAAGCTGCAGCGAGATTTTTGATGGGAGGGTTCAGGCTTAGAGAGGAAAGACCACCTGGTGAGTTGGGAGATTTGTCAACTCCCTAAGGATTGGGATTAGGTATCCGCTGCCTTCGTGAGGTCAATGATGCTCTTCTTGGAAAATGGTTATGGCATGTGGGTTTGGAAAGCAAGAAGGATAGTCTCTGGTTGCAAGTTCTAAGTTCCAAATATGGTTGGTTAGAGGGTGGTTGGGAGTTTGCATCACCCGGAACAAGAGCATATCTGCTTGGTGGAGAGGTATCTGTTCTGTTTGGCAGGATTTCGCTAAATGGATTAGGTACAGCAGGGGTGATGGGGCGAGGATTAATTTTTGGGATGATCCTTGGATCGAGGTCAGCCCTTTGGCTGAGTTGTTCCCTATCATCTATAGGATCGCTTTGGATCCAAATGCCACTATTGTTGGGCTTCGTTCCGTTAGCAATGGCGGCGTTAGCTGGATTGTTTGCACTAGGAGGTGCTTGAGGGATGAGGAAATGCGGTTTTTCATCTCTCTGCTCTCCTCGATTTATGGCGCCATGAGGAACCGGTTGGGTTTTGATTTTAGACTTTGGATTGCTAATAAAAATGGGAGCTTTAGTGTGCATTCCTTCTATCGGAGATGCTTGAAGGATTAGGAAATGCAGCCTTTCGTCTTTCCGCTCTCCTCGATTTATGGCACCAACAGGAACTGGTTGGGTTCTGATTTTAGACTTTGGATTGCTAATAAAAATGGAAGCTTTAGTGTGTGTTCCTTCTATCAGATTCTGTCCTATAGGCAACTAGTTCAATCTGATTGAGCCTTTCTCTGGAGGGCTTTGGTTCCCCCAAAGCTGAAAATTTTCATGTGGACTGTTATGAGAGGGCACATTTTGCCGATTGATCAATTGATTGCCCGTGGGAAGGATATCCAGAACAGGTGTGTCATGTGTATGCTTGCTGAGGAGTCCATTTCCCATCTCTTCTTGCATTGTTGGGTGGCTGCTGAGGTTTGGGGCGTGCTTCTGAGGTCTTTTGGCGTTCTTTGGGCTGTCCCGAGCTCAATCTCTCACCATTTTATTGCTTGGTTTGGGGATCCATTGGAGGGTCCTCTGAATTGTTTTTGGAAGGCGAGCTTTTTTGCGGCTCTGAGGGCCAGGAAATCATGTGAGTCCTGCAGCTAGAGATGGATACTGGAAAGCTACAGGAGCGGATAAACCATATATATATATATATATATATATATATATAAATAATTTTATTAACTTTGATCTACCCACAATAATGAAAATATTATAGATCTTATAATATTTTCAAAAGAAGAAGGCCAATGGGTTTGATTGAAAGAGATGAAGGATCTCATGTGCCTTTGGGTCGGCTTGGACAAGGAAAAGGGATTTTTGTTCGGCTACTGGGCTGTGTTGGCTCCTAGTTTTTGTTCTTTCTGTTTTTCTTTTTGGTCCTCTTTTCATTTGTTTTCTTTTTCTTTTTTCTCCCTTTGATCGGGAGTGCCTTTTGCATTGCTTTTTAGCTGCTCGCTTGCTTTTGATATATTTTTTTCGTTTACCGATCAAAAAAATAAAAGTGAGAAGGTGAGAGTTTTTATCTTAGAACTAAGGTTAGGAGGATCAATCGTTGTTTCTTATTCACCTTTTTTGGATTTTGAGAGCATTTAAGATGACCGTTGAACTTTTTTTGGATTTTAAGCTACTTTAATGATGTGGTATAGATTTTTTTTATTATATTTATTTATTCGTTTTAATTTGTTTCAGAAGTTTAAGATTCTTTGTGATACAAATGTTAATGTTTGAGGGTTTGATGATTTGTGAAGGAAATATCATATTCACATGATCTAATTGATTGTGAGAAGGTTATGAATTATCATTATTTTATATTTTATTGAATGTAATAACATATATGTATGTGCAAAGGGCATATGGGTTGGAATGCATGGGTGAATTTGTGCATTCCAATCTCGGATTACGTGCCATGTGACCCTGTGATCCCAAAACAACACCCGTTTTTGGATCATGTGCCATTTGGCATGTGCACTAATTTTTTTTTTAATATTTTTTTAGTAGTCAAAACCGTGGTCAAAGTTTGGGTACCGCCCCACATATTTTGGTGCTTTGAATTTTTCCCCCTTTGACCACAGTTTAGACAGTGGATATGCATTGGATCATACCCAAATTTTTTGAGTGACCTCTGATCATTTATGGACAAGTTTCCGTCTCACCCGATCCCCTGCATAATTTCCACATGGACCCTACCTGACTGGAATGCATGGATCCGCCATTTCACTTAAACTTTTCCAACCTGATTTTAGCAACATTGATTTCTATGATTAAATTTGTGAGTCATACTATGAAACTATGAGAGAATTGGAGCAACAACTAGGACAATAATTACATATTTTTTAGAATCAGTGAAATTAAATATATTTTCTGGCATAAATGAGATGATGTTTGATTGTTTGTGAGTGAACTAAAGTAAGATATAATTGGTTGAGAGAAATTTGGTTATGAATTATTTGTTTTGTTAGATTTATGTTACATTTAATATTTTTCTGGTTAAAAAAATATAAAATCTTATGATTTAATAATTGGTTATGAATTACTTATTGTCTCAGTCATTACCTCTAAAAGATCTTAAGATTCAACCCATTTTCATAACATTGATTTCTATGATTAAACTTATTTGCCACTATGAATATCACTGAGACAATAATTGAATATTTCTGAGAATTAGTTTCGGTTTATGCTATGGAGATTAACAACTGAACTTATTTTGTTATTAAGGCAACTAATGGAAAAGGACAGAGAGGAGGAAAAATTTACGTATGGCTCTTATTGATTTGGAGAATGCCTATGATAAGGTGTCGAGGCAGATAATTAGTTACAGAGGAAATGTATTTTGTATCAATATATTAAGGTTATCCAAAGTATGTATAAAGGGGTGGTAGTGTAAGAACTGCATATATAGAGAGACGACTGATTTCTTTGTTGAAGCTGGGTTGCATCAAGAATATGCCTTAAATATTTTTTTGTTTGCATTGGTTGTGGATGACTTGACGACAAAAATACAAAATGAGGTTCCATTATCTATGTTCTTTGCAAATAATATCTTCAAAATGATCAAACAAGTAAACAAGTAATCGATATGCTGGAATTACAGAGAAATGCTTTAAAGCTAAGTGGTTTGAAAATTAGAAGAACAGAAATGTAATATATGGAGTGCAAGCGTCACGAACATGAGAGGGGGGAGGATGATTTGGTCAAAATAGAAAATCATTTGGTGTCACAATGTGATAAATTTCAATATATGGGCGAAGACCGTCTCCCATAACTGTAAGGTGTCTAGGAAGGTTGGGGCATTCGTCAGGTGGGTCTCTAACATGCTTAGTTGATGGAAAGGGGTCATTACTGTTCTCAATCAGTTTCGGTGGTGCGTTCGCTTCAGATTTGGACAAGGTAATTTTATCAAAATTTTGTAGGATCCATTTCTTAGCGAGATTCCTTTAGAAAGGAACTTCCTAAGACTGTTTCAGCTTAGTACCAACTACCAATAGGTCATCTTCTGTTCAAGATTGCATTGACTATTTCTTGGAACAGGCTTTCTGGGACACTAAGCTGAGAAGAAATCCCCAAGACGTTGAATACGCTGATTTGGTGGAGTTATTAGGTTCACTGCATTATGCTTTTTGGTGCAATCAAAATGAGGATAGCAAAATCTGGTGTGCTACCCCAGGAGGCACTTTCACAGTTAAGTCTTTTATGGTCATCTGATAAGAAGATATTTAATGGTTAGGCCTGGACTGGTTTTGGAAAATTAAGGTTCCTCCTCGTGTCTTATTTTTCTCATGGTGTATGGCCTAGAATAGGATTAAGAGATTGACATGTCGATTTGTAGGGTTATGACTACGCAACAGATGTTTAATGTGCAACATCAACGTAGAATCGACAGACCATTTGCTCATTTTCATTGCCATACTGCCCGTACTAAATGAATTTTTTATAGACGTTTGTTGAGTTTGGTGGGATGTATGTTCTGTTCCTGCAAAGATAGCCTAGCAGAATCCCTTCTGCTCACTACCAGGCCGAGAATGAAACAACTTATTAAGCTTCTCTCATTAGCTTTTTTTCTAGTCCATCTGGAAGGAAAGGAATGGAATAATTTTTTAGGGTCACCAAAGCATCATTCAGGAGGTGATTTCAGGTTGTGAATGAAACAACTTATTAAGCTTCTCTCATTAGCTATTTTTCTAGTCCATCTGGAAGGAAAGGAATGGAATAATTTTTTAGGGTCACCAAAGCATCATTCAGGAGGTGATTTCAGGTTGTTATCAGGTGTTCTTTCTTGGGCTGTTATGTTTAAGACTTTTAGGCGATGGTCTCCTTAGGACATTGTGGACCGTTGGTATTTTTTAATTTCTGTAGTATTATTTCTTTCTAACCTGTTGTTGGGCAGTTGGGTGCCCTCTTTCTTTTGTTTTTTTCTATTAAGTGGACCCTCCTTTTTCTGATGACATAGGATGTCCCAACCCTTTTGAGGGAAGGACTACTCCCTATGGGTACAGCATGTTTACCATTTGCAGGTGACCAGGTAATTCTCGGAAGGGGATTTAATAGCATGACCTTGGAGATCAAACCCAAGCCATCTACTATCATTGCCAAACACCTGCAAACCCCTCACTAAGCTTGTCAATTAGTTCAGATTTAATTTTATGGTGGGTTTGAGGACATTTCAAATAGGATCAGAGGGTGAGAACAGTGGAGAGATGTGAGTGGTGTGTTGTCCAATCAACGATTGCCGCTTCCCTTGAGGACTGCCATTTGAGATAGTTTGGGCATGTCCCTCGGAGACATGAACAACCCCTATCAAAGGATTGGTTACAATCATAGGGAGTCATCATCATCATCATCATCATAGCATTATGCCAAATATTTGGGATCGGCTTTGCAAGTCCTATTTTTCCACTTGTTTCTGCTCAATGCTACGTTCTCCGTAACTCTGCAATTCTTCATATTACTTCTCACTACATCCCTCCAAGTCTTCACTGGTCTTCCTCTTCCTACTTCCTTGTACTGTAATCTCAATCCTTTATACAAGGTCTGCTTCTAACCTCCGATGGACATGTATCTCAAGTGACATTCTGTAATTTGTTTTCTTTATGGGTGTCACTCTCAATTTCCTCTTATGTACTCCTTGCCAATTTTATCCCTTCTTTTTACTCCACACCTCCATCTTAACAAACACTTCTCAACCCATGCATCTATCTTCTTGTTGCTTTTTCGGAGCCCAACATTTCGCATTTTATAGTATGACATGTTTTACCGTTGTCGCACAAAAAGTCATTTCATTTGAAGTGGACCTCTTGGATTGCACAAATAATACTCCCCCTTCTTGTCTTCATTTCATCCAACTTGCATGAATCCTATTTAAGATGTGCTCCTCAAATCTACCATCTAATTATAAAGTAGAGCCTAAATATCGAAATATATGGCAATGTGACACTAGATCATTTTCTACTTTAACTAAATCTTCCATGTTCATTAAAGTCGCATTTTATATATTTCGTCTTTGTTATGCTAATTTTCATATCTTTTGACTCTAAGGCCTTTCTCCATAATATCAGCTTATCATTTACTTGCTATATCGAAATATATGGCACGGACACTAGGTCATTTTCTACTTTAACCAAATCCTCCATCCTCATTAAAGTCGCATTTTATATATTTCATCTTTGTTATGCTAATTTTCGACTTTTTGACTCTACATCCTTTCTCCATAATTTCAGCTTATCAATTTCTTGCTTCCTTGTTTGGACGATTAGAACCACATCAGCTGCAAATAACTTGCATTCTTTTTCTATTTCTATTTTTAACACATCCATGATCAAGACAAACAAATAAGAATTCAAGGCAGACCCTTGATGCAGTCCAACTCTAAAAAAAGAAGTCATTCGTCTCTCCTCACTCTAAATAACATGGAAGAGGTTGTCATTGTGCGGTTTTTTTTTTCGTTATTAACTTATTGAGTAAAAAATGGAAGACTAATGTTTGGGTGGATCAGGAAGTCCCTCAAACTTCTGTGAAGCCATGTGAGGGACCAGGAGTGTCATTCTGAAATCTTACTGTTAAAACGGCAGTATTTCAAATTCAAAATGCTGGGGGGTCATATAATAAGTTATAATACAATATTTATATTATAAGCTAAGGACCTGATGAGCCTGGAACCCAGGCTGAAGCCTGGCCTGGCAGGTAAAAAGACTGCTACAAGCCCAGCCCTTGGCAAGTCAAGCCCAGCAGACTGGCCAGCCGTTGCTACTCTTAGTAGAAATCTCATTGTTGAGAACTTCGTAATTTGGTAATTTGGTTTCAGGTCTTCCACAACAATGGAACCTATTCAGTTTAGCTATGGAAAGTATGACCAGTTCTGTTCAGCTTCCCTACTAAAAGAATATAGAAGGAAAACATAGGAGCACTTTTTCTTCATGGTCATTGCTGAAATGGTTTTAAATTTGACAAATACTGTTATTTTATTTTATTTTTATATTGGATGTGTGTGTGTGTGGCGAGGGGGGGAGGGGGGGGGGGGGGTTGGTCATGTTGGGTGAGGGGTTTGTTCCTTCTGAATAATCAAATTGATGTCTCAATGATTGCTGGAAGACCGGCCATTAATGCTACACTCATGCATTCAGCTTCTCAATCACAAATGTATGAGTAAGATGGAATTTTGAAATAGCTGTTTAATATATTAAATGAAGTGGCTGAAAGGAGCATTCGATTTTGAGAGTTAATGTTCTTCTAACTATTCATCATATGATCTATATATTGTCACTGGTTTGTGCACTCGATTCTGCATGCTATGCATCCATTTCCTAATTGTCACATCGAGGTTTTCTATTTTAGCTATGTTTTTTCCTTTTGACAAATATTGTTAAATCTTTTTTCTTATTCAAATGAAAATTTTGCCTTTGACAATCCACAAAGCTGCTTTCTTCTTTATTATACTATGTGATAGTATCCCTGCTATGGAAGTAATCTTCCATCTTTACATTTTATGTCCTTATTATTCTTCATTTATAAACTGTAAGATCTCTCACTGTGTTATTGGAATTATTGGGTTTTCTTCTTGGCTTTCTAGGCAATTTTCAAACCTCCAAAGGCCATTCGTGGAGGGATTCCTATATGCTTTCCTCAAGTATGTTCTGTTGGATTGTGTGCTTTTTTTTTATGTACTTTTTATTCTACTCATCACTCTCTAACAGAACCACTCTGGAAATGCAGTTTGCAAGTCATGGATCTCTTGAACAACATGGGTTTGCAAGGAACAGGATTTGGAGCATTGACACTGATCCGCCACCTTTTCCAACAAATAGCTCCAATAAGGCTTTTGTTGATCTAATCCTTAAGCCATCTGATGAAGAGCCAAAGATCTGGCCTCACTGGTACACAGACTAGCAAATGGACATCATATCTTCTTTTGTTCATAACATTGTAATCTCTGAACAGATTTCAAGTTTGTTTTGTTTACGGTACCTCTTGAGTGTAGACTCACTAAAATCCACATTAAATGCAGCTACCTTTTCTGACTTAATCAATATGGTGTGCTGCTGTCTTATATGCAGTTATGAGTTTCGTCTAAGGGTAACTCTGGGACCTGGAGGAGATCTGATGTTGACATCCCGCATCAGAAATACCAATACTGAGGGGAAACCATTCACATTTACATTTGCATATCACACCTATTTTGCTGTTTCTGATATCAGGTATATCAGTTGATTCATGATGCTCTTGGTTTATGGTTAGTGGTACTTCTGATTTGTCCATTTGATGATAATTATTGGAATTTGGTGTTTTGAGTCACAAAGGTTGTTTGCTTCTGAGCATGGGTCAAAATCTCGGACGATACTGGTACATATCGTCTGATATGTACCGGTATCAAGACCCTCCGGTCGATGTATCGTACCATACAAATACATATATATTTCCATGTATTGGACGATACATACCAATGTAACATCCGAAACGTATCACTTTTGGAGATGGACGATACTTACCGGAAAACCGGGATTTTAACTCAGGAATCCTGAGTTAATGTTCAGTAACAGAATTACAATTGTTTGAATTATATAAGGATTGTGACTGAGGAAAGAATGCTCTAGTGATGCCAGAGTTCATTGTTTATTTTATAATCAATATGTATGGAAACATGCTCAGTTGTAGACTTTTGTATATTAGTAAAACCTTTGAATCATAGTTTCTTTGCAAAAGTAGAATTTCTTCAATTATGCTCTTCTGTTATAGGTTGACAATGTTAATCAACAGATATACTTCTGGAAAGTAGACCTTATTATGGGATGTAGGAACAGTTATACAGTTATATGCAAAGTTGTTATGATCAACTGGCAGTAACGTTCTACCAGCCCTTCTCTTAATTATATGGATGCTTCATTATTGTTACATTTTATCAATATTGTTAACGTCACGGCGAGGGCATGGTGCCCAGGTTTTAAAAACAAAATTATTGTTTTATATATTTTATACATTATTATTTTTGTGATTTCATTTTTTTCTACTTTTTAAATTTTTTTATAAAAAACGAAATTTTTTACGAATTTTTAATGATATTATTTAAAAGTTAATTATGTATTATATTATTATTTTGATAGGTAAGCTGGACTCGAACCTGCGACCTTGAGATTGCAATATTGTCAACTTTATTCAAAAATTCTTAAACAAATACCATTAAAAAAATGTGAAATATCAAACAAGCTTCTACTATCTACCATTAATCAATTATATTAGGATAATTATAGATATGTGATGACAACCTATAATTAGATTAGATGATAGTGCATAAACAACCCAATTTATATGGGGAAAATTATTCAAGATAATTAACATAAGATAGCCCTGCCTCTGATTATTTAACTTGAGGGGCCACCACCATTAATCTAATCTAATTAGATTTTTATCCAAATTAGCCCTAAACTAATTAACCACTTATTTAAAATTTAAACTTGTTATTAAAAATGTTGGAGCATTATAGGAAAGAAATAAAACTATGTGATTGTAAACTGCCAAAATGAAAAACACAGAAAATTCTAACAATCATAATCACATTCACATATTTATTCAACATCTACATTTAATAGAACCAAAAAAATTTATTGCCAAGTTTGCTGACCGTTGAGTTTTGTTTGAGAAATGCAGAGGGAGAGAGAGAGAGAGAGAGAGAGAGAGAGAGAGAGAGAGATGGAGGGGATGTATCTGTTGTGTCATGAGCCACAAGAGAGAGATGAGAGTAGGAGAGATGATGGAGATCTACTAAGCCACGAGAGGTAGAGATGAAAGACGGTGGAGATATGCTGAGGAGAGAGAGAGAGAGAGAGAGAGAGAGAGAGAGATGGCGACAAGGCGAGTGAGAGAGAAAACGCCATGAGAAAACCCAGATCTTTAAAATTAAGTACATTTTCAACTTGATAAAGACGATAAAAAATTTTGAACAAAAATGCCTTTGAAGTAGTATGATAAAGGTTAAAAGCCCCTAAAAATATTATAAAATGATAAAGTTTCCCTCAATATAGTGTAAAATGTCTTAAATGCATTTTTAGCAAATAGCCTCCATGGAGTCGCCATGCTGTTTTTCCTACATGACAATGCCATGGTATTGCTATTAGATATATCGCTAGCTATTTGATTTGTATAGCAAGTTTAATCACCATATGCTATAATGCCGACATGAAGAGGCTATGAAAATGCTTTAACTGCACTGCATTTGATGCAAAATCTTTCCCATGTGGATAGTAAATTATTTTGTAGCTACACTGCATATGTAGATGTCTCAATTTTTTTAGGTTGCATGGACACCCTTCAGTTTTTTTAATTCCCCAAAGATGGAACAATTAGTGAGACAACAAAAACCTAGCTAGATGTTGGAAACCCCAAAAAAATCCTAAACAGGAAACAAACAAACAAACAATCAAAAGCATAAATCAAATGAAAGGAGAAAAAAAATCTAACCTTCTTTCTTTCTTCTCCTCCTCCATCATCATCATTTGAGATGTTCTTACTTAAACACCGTCATCTCAACGAGAGACAAAGTATCCTTTTTGGAAATTCCTTTTGTTGAAGAGAATGTCAGGGGTGAAAAAATTAGACGATATAGTTGAAATGTCAATTTAACCTGTACATCAACAATCTTTTTAAAGTAATAATACATGCACAGTAAATAAGGCATTTATTATATTTATAACAACGTTTTAGACCTAAGGGAAAGCTTTCCCATTGAAAAGTAAACCGTATTTTCTCTTTTCATAATATATATACATATGTGCAAAAGATTAATCCAAGACCATTAAAAATAACAATTTAATCATCATTGACCACACCAGTCAGTGGTTGCTAATGAATGGTGAGATGCAAAATCATGTCACTGCATACTTCCACACCGTTAGATTGAAGTGGTACTTGAATTTTTTTTTTGCCTAAAACCCCCTAGGGAGGGGTGAGCCCTTGAAGGGAAGGGTGCCACGTGGGTACTGATTGCTACATATCATGGGAAATTGCACTCGACTGCAGCTTCCTTTTATATAACTTACACTTGGAATAATCCCAAGGGGATGCCTTCACCCCACCATGCCATGCGTATTTCAGGAGTTACACACCTTATGGGACATTCTTTTATCACCGATCAACAACTTTCGTGGAAGTATACATACATGATCAGAGATACTCTGGGTATTGTTGAACAATTTCAGCATATTTCTTTTATTAGTTGCAGCAGCAACAACAATAGAGCAGCCAACTTCCGATCCCAACGTGGACTCAATAAAATGACTGATTTCCGTTGACATTTTTTCTCAACTCTGATTTGCACGTGCTAAACCTTTAATTGCTTCAGACGATGGAGTTCGTTTTTCGTCCCAGTCTTCCTCAAAATAAATCTTGAGATTATGGGCCTACCCTCAGACGATCAGATAATGATTCCACGTGGCACACATCCCAAAGGGTGACCTAAGAACCACATTTTAGGGTACGTCCATGATCACATTCACCTTTTGAGATGTGTGCCACGTGGAATCAAAGCTCTTGATCACAAGACAAGATCTATTTTGTTGAACGTTGAGAAAAAATGAACGTCATCGTCCAATTCGAGGCGATTAATGGTTTAGCACGTGCAAGCCTGAGTTGAGAAGAAATAATCTCAGGGTAAATAAAGTTGTCCTATTATGCATTGCAGTATTGTACCCATAAAAGCATAGGGACCAAAGAAGAGAATTTGTAACTACTTATCTACTTCTGATCCATCATAGCTTCAATCTCATTCCAAACTAGAGAATCCAAAATGGAAGATGACAAAATTGAAAAAACTATCTTTTTACAAAAAGGAAGAATGAAAAAAAAAACTTACAAGTAGGTTAAAATAAAAAAAAGTTTAGCACAAAATTATATTAAACTGCATTAATATTATTTTGTGCTACTGATCATAAATATTCTCGATTAGTTACTATTGATACCAATAAACAATATAGGATTAATGGTGCATCAAATGATTCATCACTTATGAAGTGCCTTTTAGTCACCAAATCCTTACAAAAAGATGATGGTCACATATTTCGAGCGCTTTTGAAATCTCTTACACAGATTTACCATTTCTTGCAAGTCAGATGTCATACCCTTGAGGAAGCTTAAAGCTCCTGGATACCGTTGATACCTGATTATCATGAATTTTTAGAGACTCAATGTATGGAACTAAAAGGCTCTTCATAATCTTATCATGCCAATAAGCAAAATCCATCTCAACATTGGGCTGGGTTGACCCTTGACTGTATCAGGTCCAACCTGTAATAGTTAAGCTCAAACATGCATAATTATAGATTTAATTCAATCTGACTAAAGGGAATAGATGACATAGAAAGTATAGCTAAAAATTAGAAAATAAAAATAAAATAAATAAATAACTAAAAGAATTAATTAGAAAACAAGACTACAAATTATCGATAAAAAATATACATGACTATAAAGGAAAAGTTTTATTACATCTTAACATTTAAAAGAGGTTTAGAAAAATAGGATTTTCACGACTGTTTAGATTCTTGAGGATTGTGAAAGAGAAATTTTGTTTCACATGTGAGAAGTCTCATTCATATGAAAGGGAGCAACTACTTGCACAAAAAGATTTTTACATCATGGCCTTCAAAATCAAACGAATGCGATGGTTATCCACATAGCACAGGTCCCAAAAATATAAAATCTTTCTTTTTAAACTGTGTAATGACATAATATCATGTGCAAATAGTGGCTCTCTATATGGAATTATTAAAAACCTTTTAAGAACCTTAAAAAAACTTTAAAAATTCGTGAAAATTATAAAAATTGTGAAAGTCTATGTTCACGATTTCCTCTTTGGCAACCTCCAAGGAGATTTCCTCTTTGGCAACCTCCAAGGACCTAAAAAATCGAGAAATCATGAATACTGGCATTCATGATTTTTTCTTTAGCAAACCTTATGAACTTAGAATTATGAAAATCCTCATCATCATCATATCCTTATCCCATCTATTTGTGGTTGGCTTTGCGAGTCTTATTTCTCCACTCATTTCTAATCAGCTCTAAGCTCTTTAAAACTTTGCAATCCTTCATATCCCTTCTCCTGGCTTCCCTCCAAAGCTTTCATTGGTCCTCATCTTCTCCTACTTCTTTGTGTTTGTAGCGTCTCAAGTCTCAACCCTCCGAAATAATGACAAATTCGAATGTGGTTGTTTCCATATAAACCTTAACATAAAAATACTAATAGGAAATTCACATACAATCTATTAATCTCAAATCAATTTAAAATTTTAGCGTGGTGATTTTTTTGGCCTGACGTGGCTTGAAACTCAATCCAATTTAAAACTTCAGCTTGTTGATTATTTTATCTTGGATCTTGAACTTGTTGATTCATGTTAATTGTGGGTTACTGCTGGTCTCAAAACATAGTAACAGGTTGAGTCCCAACGGAGTGAACTTGCCATAACTTATTATTGTGGTGAGGAGTTTTGATGTGCATTTGGTAGCTTAACACAGTGTTTGGTCATTATTGTTTGTTGCCCAACAGAGCCAATCATCTCATCAACATGGTGTGCTTCAACGAATGCATAACTTAAAATTTGTCCCCAATTTCAAAATTTGAATCCAATACATGCACATACATCTATTCACAAGCATACACACCCCTATGTATATTAATTTACTGCTAGAAGGTACTACGTACAATTTGAACTCATTAAGTCTCAGCACATAACTGAGTATTTATTTTTAATTTCATTGCTTATATTTGTTGTACTTAATTTCTGAAAAATAGCTATGTTATAGACTCTATATTAGCTAATACGAACAAATTAGGATTGTTTAATGGTGTACAGTTATTTATGAACACCCAATCAGTGAAAGCAAGGATCAAAATTTCGGCCGAAATGACCGAAATTATCGGTTTCGGTCCCCACTAAAACGATAATTTGGGGCCGAAATTTCGGTCATCAAATGTATGGGATTGAAATTATCGGCCGAAATTCAAATATTCGGCCAAAATTTCAGTTTCGGTCCCCTCCGAAACCGAAATGAAAACCAAAATTTTGATCATTGAGTGAAAGTACTCTTTTGGCCATTCACTGATTTAGTGTTAGAAAAATACAGACTTCCCAAAGATGGCGACGGGAGAGTTCGAGTTAAATACCTAAAAAATATCCATGCATTTCGCAACAGAAAAATACCTAAAAATATTCATACATTTCGCTAGAAAAATATCCATTCATTTCTCAATGATCATTTTGCAACAGTTTAAGATGGTTTCAGATGGATGAATCATATCAGATTAATAGCATTCTTGTCTAAAAGCTCCTTGGAGTAAATAGTTGGTTTGGCTCACTAAAGTAACAACATTAGTTGGGCCAAGACTTAAATGTATTTAGTTTTAATTATATAAATATATTAAGTATTAAAAGAATATGATTATAAAATTTTCCTCATTCCATGAAACAGATGATCAAACTTTATGAATAACCCTAATGTGTTATTTTTAATTTATTAAAATTTTCCCAACTTACACAATTTTTTTTGCTGGGTTTGTAAGAAATTTTTATTTTGTGCATTCTTCTCTTAACACTTTCTTGGAAATTTTTAAGTATGCTACACTTTATGCTACTTTCTTTTTTCTTATGATAGTTTTAAGCTCTACTTTTCATAGAGTTGTAGCCCACTAAATGAATGAAGATACTAATCACACTCTAATTACTTCTATATGAACAAAAGTTAATAAAAAAAATGTATGAATGCCAATTAAAAAATTTACCCATATGTCTCACTAATCTAATATTATGAATAGTTAATTAGAATAGTGAACAATTAATTAGCTATTCATTAATGATGGTGTGGTATTAGTGAATAGTTAATTAGAACAGTGAACAATTAATGAATTATTAATTAATGATGATGTGGTATTAATGAATAATTAATTATAATAGTGAAAAATTTTCATATGTAATCATCCCTTTGTTTACATATTTTATTTTTTTATTATGCTTAAACTTTATTTTAGTTACCATTTATTTGATTCTTTTATTTATGAAATATTTTTTAATTACCTATGTCATTCGCAACTGTGCACTTGGAAGATTTCACAAATGAGTCTTCTACACCTTGGATCCCAGGAGATATTTTAATGGATATTTTGACTAACTGTAAGAGTGATACATTATACACAAGTCAACTGATTAATCCCTTTTGGCGCCCTGCTTTCTCCACGTCCCAATTATTTCGGCACATCATGAGCAACAAGAATCTTCCTTTAGATATTTATCCAAAACATCATCCTACGTGGAGTGATAAATAAGTTTATAATGTTTACAAGGAGCATTGTTCACCAAGATCACTTTGTACTTCATACACGAGCATGTACGAATAGCATCCTCATCTGTATAAGGATACGTATTGTGTGTTAGTTTATGTTATCATTACTCTAGATACTCTATTGCCCGACCCAATGTACAAGAATGGACAAAAATTTCAAATCCCAAGACGCGTTGGTACACCTGACAACTTGCTCTTTTAGTGAATCCTGTAGAACCTTTCACTATAAGGTGGTTATGCTTTTTTGACCGAATGATCAGACTAAGTATTTTCAATGTGAAGTTTTTAACTCCTAGTCATGGTGTTGGAAAAGATTAAATGACACGCCAGTAAGAGTTAATCAATACCTTGGGTGTGACACTAGATCAGCTATAACATGTATGAAATATGCATGTTGATAGTTGATTAGAAGATTGTTTATGTGTTTGCTGGAATTGATTAGAAGATAGTTAGAAAATTTTCCCTACCAAGGTGGTGACTATGAGATATACGTTTCAAATAATCTAATTCTTAGGAGTCGCGAGGGACAATTAAATTTATTTCGTGTATATGATGAGGTGATGTTGATCTAGACAACTTCGATCACTTAGACGGAAAGAGTCGAGACAACCTCGTGTCATTAATCTTAGCAAGATAGTTAAGGCAGTGCGGCGAGGTCATAGCGAAGAGGCTCGCTACGCTATGGCATGGCCATAGTGCAGCATGGTGAGGCTATTTATTATTGAAATTAAAAAAAAAAAAAATTATTTATTTATTAATTAGTAGTATATTTTTTTTATATATTTTATATATAAAAAAAACATATAGGAAGAAAAAAATTCAACTACTAAAGCATCATACTTTGATTCTAGTATTGAGGATTTCATGTTCTAAGAATAAACAAATATCAATAAATACAAATCAAATATAGAACGCCAACAAATTTGCACATGGTAAGTATAAATAAATAAATATGAAATATCAACAAATATAAAATATTAAAAAATATAAAATATTAAGTACACATACGGTAGTGTCACAGACACTGAGGTTTCGGCGACGCTGGTGTAGGTAGTTGTTGTGACGAGAGAGAGAGAGAGAGAGAGAGAGAGAGAGAGAGAAACGAGGATTTTGTAACTCATAAGTTGAAGTTTTGTGACTTGTAAGTTAACTTTTGTAACTTATATCATAAAAAATATCATAACTTATAAATCTTATATGTTATTATCCAAAAAATAAAATAGCGTGTATAGCGACGCCATAATGCTATTCCGCCATGGCGACAGCCATCATGGCTATTTGGTTATATATAGCGTTTCCCATCGTCATTCGTCATGGCAAGGCCATAGAGAGGCTATAGCGTAGGCTTGACAACCATGAATCTTAGACAACATTTTCCTAATGTGTGCCAATTAGCTATGCACATGTATGATGTGACGCTCCTTCAGACCATGATGAGTTTCTTTTGGTATGCCATTTATCCCAGGAATATGAATTATTTGAATATTCAATCTTTTAAGTCATGACTTACCGAACTATTTGTTAATCGATTTGCACCACAAACATCTGCTATGGTGTGGGAAAGTGAGTATCCTTCAAGTCTTAAAGGGAAGTGGCGAATAGTATGTAGTCGGTTTGTGATCATGTGATTCAAGTTGAAATGAAGAAGATTGAATCTATAGAGCTGTTTAAGAATGTCTATTTTCTTTTATACGTTTTTTTCTTTCTTCACTTTTGACTTTCTTTATATGTAAAGGTTTAGGAGGTTATGGGAATATGTATGTTTGTGCTTCAATAAAAATATTTTTGGAATTTGCTTTCAAATTTTGCACTGTTTTAGTTGTGCCAAAAATTGCTATTGACGTGGCAGAGTTGCATCATAGAAGGGAGCCATTTGCTCATCACAAGGAGGTTCTGCAGTATGATAAGGAAGAGTTGTAATTGAGTTATGCAGCTCAAGTGTGTGAAGTTGAACACCTTAAGATAGAAATAGACAGTTTTAATAGTAATGGCCAACGTTTAGAAAAGTTGGAAGAGTGACTTAGATGAGCTGACACTGGTCTTGGAGAGAGAGTATTAATTTTGAAATGATTTGCTACTAAAAGTTAGTAAACTTTGAGGTTTTCTTAAAATAATTTGGTAAAGCTAAAATACAGTCATAAATTCTTACAATATCGTTGAGCTCGTGTAGTTATGCAAAGAATCAGGTCACTTTAAAATATGAGCTAATGTTGCAGTAAGGTTCATTAGAGAATAACACACTTTCTAGTCCATTCCTAGGGCGCACTAACAATTTATGGTCTATACCAAAGAGTACATGCACCAGTTGCAAGTAGTAGGCGAGGAGGAAGAATAATATTATCTTTCATTATGCTAAGAACAATAGATCTAATAACAACTTTATGTACTATATAGTCTTTTCTTAAAGATATCTTTAACACGTTTACATGGGTATCATGGTGCAGCTGCCATCAATATGTAGCAACCTATCGATGCATCACAACTAAAAAAGTGTAAAATTTAAAAGTAAATTTCAAAAATATTTTCATTGAAGCACAAACATCCATACAACCATAAACTCCTAAGCCTTGTAACTATATATAAATAAAGTCAAATAGCGAAGAAAAAAAAACTTATAAAGAATAATAGACATTCTTGAACAATTCTATAGATTCAATCTTCTTCATTTCAACTTATTGGCATGTCATGTGATCACCAACCGAATACATACTATTCGCCACTTCTCTTGAAGACTTGAAGAATACCCACCTTCTCAAACCATAGCAAATGTTGTTGGTGCAGATCGATAAGCAAATAGTTCGGTAAGTCATTGCTTACAAGATTGGACCTTCAAATAATTCATATTTTTGCTGTAAATGTCATACTAAAAGAAACCCATCATGGTCCAAAGGAGTTGCTCATCATACATGTGTGTAGCTAATTGGCACACATGTTAAAAGTGTTGTCTAAGATTAATGACATGAGGTTGTTCCCATTCTTTCCCTCTAAATGATCGAAGTGTCCAGGTCAGCATCACCTCCTCATATATACAAATTAAGTTTAATTGTCCCTCACAATGCCTTAGCTTGATTATTTGAAACATATGGCTTAGAGTCGCTACTTTTGAAGGGTAAATTACAGAAGCTATGGTCGTCATCAATTCCATAAAACACAAAAATAATCTGGTAATCAACTAACCAACATGCATATTCATGCATGTTACAATTGATCGAATGCCACGCCCAAGGTATTGATATTGGCATGTCATATAACCTTTTTCAACGCCATGATTGAGACTTAAAAACTTCACATTGAAAATACTTGCCTTGATCCTTCGGCCAAGAAAACCTAACAACCTTGTAGGTTTTACATACTTTACTAAAAGAGCAAGTTGTCGAGTGTAGTAACGTGTCGTAGGATTTGAAATTTTTATTCGTTCTTACACATTGGATTGGGCAATATAGTATCTAGGGTGATGATAATATAAACTAACATACGATAAGTATCTTTCTACAGATGAGGATCCTTGGTAAAGAATGTTCCTTGTAAACATTATAAAACATATTTCTCACTCTACTTAGAACGATGTTTTGGATAAAATATTCAAAGGAACTCGTTACTCACAGTGTGTTGAATGAATTGTGACGTGGAGAAAGCACACCGCCAAAAGGGACTAATCAGTCGACATTCGTATAATGTATCAATCTCATAGTTGGTCAAAATATCTCATGGGATCCAAGGTGTAGAAGACTCCTTTGTGAATGCTTCCAAGTACACAGTCACCAATGACATGGCTAATTAAAAATATATATAATTAATAAAATCAAATAAATGGTAACAAAACTAAAATATAAGCATAATATCAAAATAAAATATGTGAATAAAGGGATGATAATATGTACATTTGAAAATTGTTCACTATTCTATTTATTTATTCACTAATACCACACTATGATTAACTAATAGATCATAAATACCATACCATCATTGTTTAACGATTTATAGTATTAGATTAGGGGAAAATTGGCTTTCATACAATTTTTTATTGACTTTTGTTCATATGGAATTAGTTGGGTGTGATTAGTAACTTCATCCATTAATGGGCTATAAAATGACTACGTATGCCACACTTTACACTATGTTCCTTATTATAGTTTTAAGCTCTACTTGCGATCTCCGGTGACGTGATTTGCGTCCAACAGAGCGGCGACGACGTAATCACCTTCACAATTTAAAAAACAAATAGAAACAAACAACATTAATTAATTTATCAGATAATGAAAGACAAAACCACCAAAAAATTTTACCTGGATGGAGGCGCTCTTTGTATTTTGTATGTTTTTGCAATTTTCAATTGGATTAGAAATTATATTAAATTTATTTTGTATTAAATTTTAATTTTAAATATAGATAAAATAAAATAAAATCACTAAAAACCATTAAAAAGGAAAAAAATATTTATATAAAAAACTTATTTACTTGGATTGAGTGATTTTGCAAACTGGAACAGGTGGCTTTCTAGCCAATGCAAATGGCATTTTATAGAATTCCTGATGTGTTATGGTCATTGATATTAAAAACACATATGTTAACACCATTAGCTGAGGATGAAGAGTCATCATTATTATCTTCTTGCCACCAGTGTTGTTAAAATCATGGGCGAGATTAAGAGAGGTTCATTTTTCTTTTAGACCAATGCTTTCTTGAAGACAAAAGGATAATTTGTCTTGAAGAAGAGGCTAGGAGGATACATGGTCACCTTAATCTCTAGGTTTGAAAGCATTATCATTGGCCTTAAAATCTAGGGCTTTTATATGATTCTTAGCTTTTAAAGCTACAAAAATCATAAGTACAAAGAAATCAAAGTGACGACCTTCGCTTTAAGAGATTTAAGAGAGATGACAAATTCGAATGTAGTTATTTCCATATAAACCTTAACATCGAAGTACTAGGAAATTCACATATTATATTTGGTCTTCCAATGAAATGATGACAAATTCGAATGCGGTTGTAGATTCCCTTCCTTCATGGAGGACATGAAGGTTAGTTTTCATAAACTCAATGAGATGAGAGAGGATGGATCTGTCGTGTGCTAAGCCACGAGAGAGGGATGAGAATGGGAGAGACGATGGAGATCTACTAAACCACGAGAGATAAGATGAAAGACAGCGGAGATATGCTTAGGGGAGAGAGAGAGAGAGAGACAGAGATGGAGACAAAACCAGTGTGAGAGAGAGAGAGAATGCCATCAGAAATTCCAAATCTTTAGAATTTCGTACATTTTCATAAAGATTTAATAAAAGTTTTGAACAAAAATGCCCTTGAAGTATGATAAAGGCTTAAAAGCCCTTAACAATATTCTAAAATGCCAGTTTCCCTCAATAATAGTATAAATGTCTTAAATGCATTTCGAGCAAACAGCATCCATGGCGTCACCATGGTGCTATGCCTAAATGGAAATGCCATGGCCTTGCTATTTTGTATATCGCTAGCTATTTGATTTGTATAGCAAATTTGGTCACCATACGCTATAGCGTCATCATGATGAGGCTATAGCAACGCTTTAACTGCACTGCATTTGATGCAAAATCTTTCCCATGTTTAAAGTGAATGCTTCTCCACCTACATTGCATAAGTAGATGTCTCAATTCTTTTAGGTTGCATGGACAGCCTTTAGATTTTTTAATTCCCCAAAGATGGAACAATTAGTGACACAAAACCTTGCTAGATGTCGGAAACCCCAAAAAATTCCTAAACAAGAACAAGCATACAAATAAGAGTATAAATCAAACGAAAGGAGAAAAAAATCTAACCTCCTTTCTTTCTATCTTTCTTCTCCTCCATCATCATCATCGTCATTTGAGATGTTTTTACTTAAATACCGTCATGTCAAAGAGAGACAGTATAATATTTTGTTTCATAAAACCCTTTTTGGAACTTTCTTTTGTTGAAGGGAATGTCAAAGGTGGAAAAATTATAGTGACTAAGAAGGGAAAACATGGAAGTACGATTATCTAGCTTCAACTGTGCTTGACAAACTATTTCATGAGCTTTATTACTTTCAAAATTGGTATCAAGTCCGAAAGCATGATCTGTGGTTGGCATTACCTTTCATAGGTTCACGCATCCAATTTCTCCAAAGTCCTCATTATGCCCACCATACAAAGCGTTACTATGAAATCAGAGAAAGTAACCCCATTGGCCGGGAATAAAGAAGTGACAAAAAAGGCTGCATGGCTATGCAAGTTACTGGAAAACCCAGCAGCACGCATGTCCAGATTACCATGTTAATTTCTGAAATGAAAGAAGAAATTGGGTGGTCAACTGTATAAGATAGCATGGTGCATGGTGGATACTAAAACACTGTGCTTTTGTCTCTACTGTTCATTCCACCAGGGAACCCTGTTCTTTCCCCTTCGCTTCCAAGGATTAGGTTCAAGGGTCCAATGGGATATAGTCATAAACATTTTGTGAAAGATTACTCACTTGAAGAAAATCTGACATTTCTGCTCCCAAATTTACTCCGTTCAATTTGGAACACTTTTGCGGTGTGAAAGATATTCTGAATATTCATATTCTCATTAGAACTATTATTCAAAATATTCATATTATCAGAAGAGCCCGGGGATATAGGTTCGAATGCATTGTGGATCCATGCATTCGAGCCAGGTGGGATCCATGTGGCACCCATCCAAGGGATCGTGTGCCAACTGCCAAGGCAACTTGACCAGGATGATCAAAGACCACCCAAACAATTTGGGCATGATCCGATGCATATCCACAGTCCAAAAATGTGGTCAAAGGGCGAAAAATTCAATGCACCAGGATGTGTTGACGCTACCCAAACTTTGACCATGATTTTGACCACCAAAAGAACCTTTTTTAATTATTATTATTATTTATAGACCGCATGGCACATGATCCCAAAACGGGTGTTGTTTTGGGATCAGGTAATGCATGGGTTCATCTAAGAACCCATATACCCATTTTCCTTATCATAAATCTTGAGTGAATGTAATATTTCCATAATAACCTAGACAGGATCTGAGATCCTTGTTTGATAAGATATGGTGAAGTTTGTAGATGTAGATTTGTAGTATTTTTGCAATTAATTTCAGTTGCTTCTGTTCAGTGAAGTGCGGGTAGAAGGATTGGAAACTCTGGATTATCTCGATAACTTACAGGACAAGGAGAGGTTCACAGAACAAGCAGATGCAATAACATTTGAGTCAGAAGTATGTATTGAGCTTGCCATAAAGATTTTATCTTTTGCCAAGTTAATGCTCACACCTGTTATCCTTGTCCTTACTAGGTGGACAAAATATATCTCAGCACACCGACTAAAATAGCAATTTTGGATCATGAAAAGAAGAGAACATTTGTTTTGAGGAAAGATGGACTTCCAGATGCTGGTGAGTTTGGATGCGCCTCCCTGTTTCTTTATATTGAGATGCTATCTGGTTTTTTTTTTTTGTTGATAACATGGGTTTCCGAGCCTCTTAGATATGGGTGAATCATGTCCATTACTGGTTGGTGTTGAGAAGTGGGGACGGCATGTCCAATGACCTATCCTAAGAATAAGGGGTGTGTGTGTGATTATCATAAAAGCTGTAGTATAATTAAGCCAAATGAAATTACAGTGGATCAAAGAGGCTGAGCGAGAAGCTCAGCAAAAAATGAAAAGGCACAAAAGAAAGGAAAAACTACAAGGAAAAGTGGACAAAAGAGGGGTGGGACCTAGGCTATGTCCCCAGCAAGGCTGGACAATAACCCCCTACTTAGAAAGGGGGAGCCATGGACACCTGCACCACTACCCTATCACAAACCCAAAACATATGGAGGTCTGAGATGCTCCCATTCCCTTAAAATCTCTTTCTTTTCCTCTTAATTTGTTCGCTAGATATCCCTGTTTGTTCTATAATATCTTGGGATAATAGAACTGTTCTTGTAATAATACAAATCTCGTGAAATGCTTGCATATTGCCCAGTTTATGTCCACTTATCACCGAGGTTTAAGTCTTGGTACGAAGCATGTACCGGTCAGTTCTGGTACCGAGACTATATATTCTAATGTCGATTCAAACTTGCATCACATGATACGTTTGTGAGATATCCCCATAGTGGATGATACAGACTCATATCGAATGATGCAACTCACGTGGTCGATATGCTTTACCTTCATTGTATCCATTGCACTGTTTGTATTCTTTTTCACGTTCCGCCCTTGGGACGTTTTTAATTTTTTTGTCATTTTCCGCCACTTAATAAAATTTGCTATTTGTGAGAGAAAAAATAAAATTTGGAAGATATGTCTTGGGATCATCTGCGATTTTAATCCATAGTAGCTATATTTTCTTTTTTATTTTAACAAATGCCTAGACATAGGACTCGTAAAGCCGACCTCAAATAGATGGGACTAGTCAGTTATGATGAAATGCGCATGGCTGACAATTTCTTGACAATTTGACATAGAAGAAATGTCATCCTTCCATATTGTGTATGTTTTACCGAGTTGCTATTATCCTGCCTATGAACCCACTTCCGGTCATTCCACTCATGGTCAATAACCTTGTAGCTAGTAATAGTTCACCAAAATACAGTGTTATCAAGACAAGGGGCACGGGTGCCAAGTGTCAAGGCATCGTAGATATTTATCACACCAATTTCTAAAGATTCCATGCGGCACGGCCTTAAGAAAACTAAAGTTTTAAAAAAAATAGAGCATATATAGAAAAAATTTTGAAGAGAATTATTGGAGAGCCTATTGAGATATGTAATGAAAAGATACATAATGTATGTCATGAACCTAACTAAAAATATGTTATATTATACAAATCGTTTTCAAGGACCCAAGCTATTTATTTTAAAAGTTGACTAAATTTTACACAATTGTTTTTATATAAAACAATAGTTAATTTTATCGTGTCAAAACAAGGAACATTTTGATGGTACTCTGTGATATTTTCATACATGTCTAGAAGTATCGTGCTGTGTTGAGGAGTGTCCAAGTGTCGGCACGGCAAAATCCCAAAAGTAGAAGGTGCCTAGGTAACACTGCCAAATAATTTATTATATTCAAAGAACTGTAAAAGAAAGAAATATGGCTATTCCAATAGCAATAATTGCATTCAAATATGCTAGAACATCTTCAATACTTCGTTTTTTTTATCTGGCAGTGGTATGGAATCCTTGGGACAAGAAGGCGAGGGCCATGGCGGATTTCGGGGATGATGAGTATAAGCATATGCTGTGTGTTGAAGCTGCAGCTGTTGAGAATCCCATCACTCTGAAGCCTGGTGAGGAATGGAAAGGTAGACAGGAGCTCTCTGCTGTTCCTTCCAGTTACTGCAGCGGGCAGTTGGATCCTCGAAGGGTTCTCCAAGGGGGTTGAAAGATCAATATGTAACAGGTTCTTCCGAATGCATAGCTTTGTTTTAATATATCAAGGAAAATGATTCCATCCTCCAAGATTGGGAAAAACCTCCAATTGGCTGCGGGACACCAAATGGATGACACACAAAGCATGGGTGCATTGCTTAGATCATATTTAACAAAAAAACATTGAAAACTCATCGCAACCATATATTTTTGAGCCTTGAAATTTGAACCATTGAAATCAGTCAAACTTCGACAGAGCCTTAAATTTATTTTTTTGAAATTGATCCAACCCATCCCCCCATGCTCCATGTGACACCCAAATAGTGCTTTGGGTGCCAGGTGGAGCTCCATGGCATCTTGGAGGATGCTTGAGCGTCCTCCCATGGAGGACAAAACCTGCAAGCATGCCTTTCTTTTTGTCAGTTTAAATTATTGTTCGCCAATACATACCATTCCACAGCATGCCTTTCTTTTTGAATCTTTGCAAAACATCACTCTAATTTTTAATATATAAAGGGAAAAACTCCCCACTTTCCAATTGTATGTTATTTTTATTTGTTTTTTAAAATTAATTTGGACTTTTAATTCATTTTTATTTGGAGGAAGATTGTGTTAGATTATAACATTTATAAGTTATTGATATGCCTGGTAGTCGAAAAAATCTGGGGATTGAATTTCCTGGGTGGAGCTAGCATATCTAACTAGTGTGTGTGTCATCCACTGAATTCTTCCCCTTCTCTATTACCTATACATTCAATTTCTCAGAAAAGAATGAGGAGTTGAAAGTACAGAATACTTGTCACGGGCAATGGTCGGAACCAAGCAGTTGAACCTTCTATGGTTTCCAACCACTTTTAGAGAACCTTGAAGATAAGGAATTTTGACATGAAAAGTATTTCCGTGTCAACCTATAACAGTGGAAGCTGTGAAAGTCAAGATTCCCCTGTATCCAAAGGTTTTAAACTGTTTGAACCCCACATGAGATTCAATCGGTTGTCCAAAGGTTTTAAACTGTAGCACGATTGTAGGTTGACAATATTGCGACCTCAAGGTTGCAGGTTGAGCCCAGCTTACCTATCAGTGTGTACATATATATTGGCAACCTACAATCGTGCTACAGTTTAAAACCTTTGGACAACCAATTGAATCTCATGTGGGGTTCAAACAGTTTAAAACCTTTGGATACAGGGGATATATATATATATATATATAGTCATAATTGAAGTTTGATTAGAATGGAACTGTTATTCTAATTCTTCAGACAGCACTGTTTTAGAAGCTATCGGTACTTGATAAAATTGTTTAGGTAATCTCCTATTCTTCCCTTTCTAATATAGAACAAATTTTGCAGGTGCCGCCACTTTGTTGCTGCTTGACAGTGAATTCTAGCCAGATTTTTTTTAGTGCGGGCGAATTCAGAGGCAGAAGTTCTATAAAATAAATGATTGAATTTTTCTTTTTTCTTTTTGCATGTCAAGGATTTAAAAAAAATGAGCTTGAATCTGGCTTGCCAGTTACTGTTGTGTATATGTGAATGTCTACAGCAATTTTCTCAGTTCTTAAAGGCTAGTTGTGGAAGTAGATTGGGTTTGAGTTCTCTAATTTCGAATCTTTTGCTCAATCTGTATTTTTTCCTTAAAAAATACATTTAATCTAGAGTTTGGAAACCTCAAGCCTCACATAGATTTATTGTTTAATAAACCAAATTTCCCATAAGGCGTTCTATAAAATAAATGATTGAGTTTTTCTTTTTTCTTTTCGCATGTCAAGGATTTTTAAAAAAATGAGCTCGAATCTGGCTTGCCAGTTAGTGTTGTGTATATGTGAAAGTCTACAGCTATTTTCTCAGTTCTTAAAGGCTAGTTGTGGCAGTAGATTGGGTTTGAGTTCTCTAATTTCGAATCTTTTGGTCAATTTGTTTTTTTAACTTAAAAAATAAAATCTAGAGTTTGGAAGCCTCAAGCCTCCCATAGATTTATTGTTTAATAAACCAAATTTCCCATGAGGCCTTCAGGATGCAATTTTTAAATATTCAGTCACGAGGTGCTTGAATTGAAGCTTCAGGTGAATATTGTCAACCTTTCACTTAACTCAAAGGTAGCCAGAATAGATCCTATGAATTCACCTTTTTCTTCTTTTATTAGCACGAGTCAAGGATGTAAAATTGCAAAATTTCTACCATTGTAAACCATGTATAAAAAATGCACTCCGAATTTAGCCATCTTTCAAAATGGTCCCAGCGATTAAAACTTTGTTTTAACCTCAACTTTAATTTTTTATTTTATTTTACCCTAATGATATTGGAGATCTCGATCAGGTAAGGTGCATTAGAGATGAGGATCAAATGGTCTTAGTAAAAGAGGGTGAGATAAATAATAATTAGTTAAGGTGCATTAAAGACGAAGATCAAAGGGTCTTAGTAAAGAGGGAAAGATAAATAATAATTGGTAAGAACACTTTGAAGATCACTAAACACGGAATATTAAAGTAGACCAAAATGATGAACCAAGTCAAAATATGATTAGTATGATATCAGAAGTTCAGGCAAAACCAGCTTTAGATAAAACGGAGAAAAGAAAGAGATGCAAAATGAAGAAAGTGCTTAAGGGCTGGAAGAACATTATGGTCCGATTTTATAAGAACAAAGGAGAACTTTAAAATTGTGACAACTATTGAGGCATTAAACTTATGAGTTAAACTATAAAACTTTGAGAGAAAATAGTGGAATGACTAAAACAAGAATCAAGTTTATTAGAAAATCAGTTTGGATTTATGTTGATCAGATGAAATCTTACGTTATTATCTAATTGAGACAAACGTATTAAAAGTTCAAAATAGAAAGAAAAGCATTCATACGATTTTTATTGATTTGAAGAAGGCTTATGATATTGTTGAAATAGATAGTTCGGTGAATGTTGATAAAGAAATGCATCCCGAATTTATGTATTGATATTATCCAATACATTTATGAAAATGCTGACAACTACCATACGAACACCATATGAAGAAACGAGTGAGTTCATTGTTGGAGTTGGGCTGCATTAAAGATCTGCCTTGAGCCCTTAGTTGTTTTCCTTGATAATGAATGTACTACGTAGACATACAAGAAGAGATTTCATGATGTATATTTTTTACATATGATGTGGCACTAATTTTTTGAACTAAGAAAGAAATAAATGATAAATTTGAATTATGGAGAAGAAATTAGAAGAAAGTTAGAATACATGGAGTGCAAATTTAGTGAATATGATAGCTTGGAGTAAGCTTAGGTGTAGCATTATTCACACCCATTTTTCCTGTGAAGAGCGCATATTTTTCAATCATAAAAAATCGTTAACTACGTTGAATCAGACGATCGAGATTGTTTTTGTCCCAATCTTCAGTACAATAGATCTTAAGTCATGGCTCATCTAGCAGACGATCATATCTTGATTACATGTGGGCAGACATATGAAAAAGTGACTTGAAAACTCTTTCTCATGGTACACTCATGATCACAGACACTTTTGGAGATGTGTGCCACATTGAATCAACATATGATTGTCTGGTAAGTGCGCAATAATCTCAAAGTCTATTAAGTGAAATATTGGGACAAAAACGATCTGTATCATATGATTCAAGGCAATCAACGATTTTTTTTATAATAATTCTTTATAAGAAAAAACGGGTGTAAATAACACCACCCTTTATGTAAAAGAGAAAATCATTTGCTATTATATTATTATAGATTTTGTTATTTGGGCTCTACTTTATAATCAAATGATATATTTAAATATATCTAGAATAAGCTTAATGCATGTTGGATAATAATGTGTACCTTAGACTTTTCACTTAGAATGCGAGGGCATCTTTTATAATACGATTACTAGACCTATCATATTATTTGGTGCATAAGAGTAGGCTTTGGAAAAACGACAAGAAAATGGCATACATGAGACTTATATTAAATTTGATGTGTGGACTGTGGAATATGAAAAATTATACAATTCAAAATAAGTATAAGAGAAATTTTGAAAGTACTACGTATAATTTTTTTTTTTTTTTTTTTCGGTTTGATAACGTGGGCCTCTTAGAGCGCACCCTAATCCGAGGGGCATCTGCACACCTTAAGTTAGAACATATTGATAGGAGATATAAATTCCTATGGGCCTCAGCTCGCCAAAGAATATAAAAAATTATAAAATGTCGCTTTAGCTGATTTTATAAAAAATTATAAAATGCCAATGGAGCTGGTTTCAACATGTCCAATGGAGTCCGAAAAGTAGACTGCTAAAAAAGGTTGAGACGCTAGGAGCACAAGGAACTAGCTAAGGCTGTCAATGGAGTAGGCCAGGTTAAAATTTTGGTTACCCAATAGAAAAATTGCAAATGGCGACTCGCCCTGACTTGATAGTGCACTGATGCCCGACTTACCTCGACTCGGAACTCGACACACCCCTATTTTTATTATTTGTACGTTTAAAATATTGGGTCAACTCGATCTGACCCGACAAATACTCGACCTAACTTAACCTAAAGCTCAGGTCGTATATCTCATGTCGGGCTCTGATTCGACGAGTCAAATTCATGTGCCCGGCCCAATAAAATATGGAGTTGAATCGGGTCAGCTTTAGATCAGAAAAAGAGGAGAAAGATGAGTCCCGAAAGGACTCCAATTAGCCGGGATAAGATGATAGTGATGATGATGACGGATGATTGAAGAATTTTGTGTTGTTGACCATCCAAAATAAAATTGTAATCGTACGGTTGGTGTTGTTGACCATCCAAAATAAAATTGTAATCGTACGGTTGATAACTTACTACCATAAGAATTATAATCCATAATGCTCCCGATTAGCATCGTATACAATTTCAACATTAAACAAAAGAGCAAAACGAAGCCGTGAGGGAGCGAGGCGAGCGCGAGGGAATATCTCCATTGTCCAGCGATCTAGTTTCCCCCATTCCAGAATCCAAATAGATTTTGCGAGTATAAAAATAAATAGAGTTTTGATTGAAAGAGAGAAGAAGAAGAAGAAATCAAGCGAAATCAAACAGTGAAGACGAAAGATAGAGAATTAGAATCTGAGTTTGGATACGAGCACTTCAAATCGCAATCTTTTTCACTCCAACTAGCTCGAAAAGATCAGACGAATCTCTCCTCATCAGGTTTCTCTTTCAAAATCTTGTTTTTGTTCCTATTTTTTGGTTTCTCTCTGCTTGTGATCTCTTTCTCTGCAATTTCGAACTCTCCTCCAGCTACAATTTGCACACGATCCCTTCTGTTTGAATTCTTTTTGCAATCAGCGGTAACTATATGGATTCTCGCACTTTTTTCCTCTCAAATTTTGATTAAATTAGGGTTTTTGGAGGCTTTCGTGGTTAGACAGAGAGGGGGGTGGTGGTTGATGAAATTTCGATTAGGTTAGGGTTTTGATCTCGTTCGATTTGAATGGTGTCCCTAAACTAGGGTTTTTTGGAGCGATTGAGTAGCTTTTTTGGGTGTGATCTCCTTATCGAGGTTTTTAGGGTTTTATTGTAAAGATGAGATTCCTGTCTACAGTGTTCTGTTTGACTATCGGGAAGTTAGGCATATATGAGAATTGCAGTTGGAAACGGGGAAAATCCTGATTCTGGTGCAAAATTTAGGGTTCTCAGGTTTAGTTGCCAATTTGTGTAATTATATATAGCATCCATACATTGAAAAATGCCGCCATTACAACGACAAGAATCACGCATCGATCTTACTGAATTGAAGGCACAGATAGTGAAGAAGCTTGGGACAGAAAGGGCCAAGCATTATTTTAATTATTTGAATAGATTATTGAGTCAGAAATTAAGTAAAACCGAGTTTGATAAGCAATGTTATTCAACTCTCGGGAGAGAGAATCTCCCACTGCATAATCTTTTCATCCGTTCGATTCTCAAGAATGCTTGTCAAGCACGGGTCCCGCCTCCACCAATTCATGAAAAGGAATTCTCAAAACCTGTAAAGGAAGCTTCGCAAAATTCTATTCCAGGGGCCCCATTAATTTGGTCAAATGGCGATGCTTTCCCGATTTCACCGTGCAAGGGCAGATCAGGGATTCGGGACCGTAAGCTTAGGGATCGGCCAAGCCCTCTCGGACCGAGTGGGAAAACAGACCTTATTTCACACCTATCAAATTCTACGGATGAAACTACTGCAAAGATCATTATGGAAAATGGGGAATTTGGACAGTATGATTTGCAGAGACCGATGCAGCATCATCAAGGACTTGCGGAACAACCCGAGAATGATCAGGTATTCTCCATTTCACACCCCACAAAAAAACCAAGGATAAAGAAATCTCCGCCACACGATCAAGTTACTGTACATAGCAAGGGTACAGTCGAACTAGTTATGGTTGAAGATGGAGAAGAGGAGGTGGAGCAAGCAAATAAAGATAGTTCTAGTAGAAGTTCTCTCCGGGCTCCTCTCGGGATCCCGTTTTGCCTGGCAAGCGTGGGCGGTGCCCGCAGGACAAATAACAGTAGTTTTACTAGTTCTTTTGATGAAGGTGAATTGTCAGATACAGAGAGTTTGAGGAAACGAATGGAACAAATAGCGGAAATAGAAGGCCTCAACGGGGTTTCAACTGATTGTGCTAATTTACTAAATACTGGGTTGGATTTGTATTTGAAACGGTTAATAAGGTCCTGTGTTGAATTAGTAGGAGCAAGGTCTTTACATGAGCCTTTAACACCCTCAGTTTACAAGCAGCACCCTCATGGGAAGGTTATTAATGGCACTTTGCCAAGTCCTCATGTGGGCAGACAAAGTAGCGATGGGTCCATTATGGAAGGGTTACAACAATCAAGAAGACTGGTTCCATTATCCCTGTTGGATTTTAAAGTTGCAATGGAGTTGAACCCACAACAGCTTGGTGAAGACTGGCCGTTGATTCTTGAAAAAATCTGTCTGTATTCATGTGAAGAATAAATATATGACACGGACTTTGGTTTCTATGAAGCTGTGATAGGGTGGGTCCCTTTGGTGCCTGAATGGAATTACATCTCCTGAATTGAATTCTGCTCATTCCAAGGGATTGGGGTAGAAAATATTCTGTGACATTGTTGTGGGGCCCGTTCTACTTTCACCGAACTCAATCTCATAGCAACCATTCGAAAGGGAATTTCAAATATTTCCCATGTTCGGTTGCATTGTTGTATGTTTAGCATTCATGAGCGGTGTCACTGAAGATATTGGGCTTTTCTGTAATTTACAGCCAATGCAGAGGAAATTTATGACAGTTTTGCAGGAATACAGTTGTGTAGCTTGCTAAAGGTGCAATTACGTTCTGTAAGGTCGCAATGTTGCGGTGTATGTACTATCAAATCTGAGAATTGCTTGGGTTGTTTCAATATTAACTGTTTTTTACCATTTGATTGATATTGGTGATTAATTTTCATTTGAATTGACACCTCAGAGACCAAATTACTGAAAGCTATTTTATGTCTGTTTCTTGCTTAAATTGTATATTACCTTCCTTAGAAAATTCCATCTCATGTTGATGATTTTATTGGAAAATTTTCAATAATCTGGGGTCATCTATTTTTTTATTTTTTGTTGCATTATTTGATTTTTCCATCAAAAACATTTTTTTAATTGCAAAAAGTTATAGGTTTTAGTCATCAGGCATTTAGAAAACTCACTTATAGTTTTTTATTGTGAAATTTGAATTTAAGAATTCGATGGGGATATTTAGCTGGTCATGCCTGTTAGAGCACTGAGAACATACTAGCAGATTACATTTCGTGTTACTGCTTGTGGAATTCATGATTATGTTTGTTGCAATTTGCCACCTTCCAGTGTATTGCTGAGAAGGATATTAAGATGAGTTATCCATGTTCATCTATTTGATAGCATAGCTACCATAAGGACACAGAAATGATTTAACACTTTAAGTAGGAGTTTTGTTGACTAAGAAAAAATAAATTTTCAGTCCTTTTGAATTTTTCTCAGCTGCATGGTTTTGGAATAACAATTGCATGGAAAATATGTGCGCAGAGATGACAAAGAACTGGCTTGGCACCAAATTGACATTTTTGGAGAATGCCTCTTTGCTGCAATCCTCTTGTTTTCATGAAAAATATTTTTAACATTAAATTGGTTCACAAGCACACCGCACAAAAAAATGGGCCAAACTTTACTTCTCTACAAGATTATAACTGACCTGGCTGCAAAATTGCTCTCTTGTTCGTGTAATCTCAATAATCCACGGTCAGTGATTTTGAACCATCTCTCCTTCTGCCGTAAAAAATGCAAGAGCCAAATTATGAAACCAGTTAGAATGTGGATACAACATGGATATGTTTTGGATGCATCTGTTGAAACTTAAAATTGAAGTGGCAAACTCTGGTATGAAACCTATTTTGGATTGTCCAGGTATCATGGCTAGCTGCACACAACATTAAGCCAACCTTTGAAAAATACCTCTCCGATAGATCCATACTTCATCTGTTTACCTTTTTTTTTTTCCCAAATAATGTGAATTGCGACCAGGAATTTATTAGTAATCTCCCAATGCCATTTTGTGGGCCCCAGCCCATTGAGATTAGCAAAAATTATCAATGAAATCAGGGATTTGAGTGGAGGTCTGAACATTTCCTTTTCATAGTGAGGGTGGTTTTTCTAGATCCTCTTTGGGCCTTTCATATTGTATATTTCCCCATTTTTCTGATTATCTATACAATTTTATGTATTGGTTCCGCTGGACCCACAAGGGTCCTGAACAGTTGATGATTACCCGCGAGGGGGGATTATGGAAAGAAAAGAACATCCATGGTTAGTAACCTCCTTGTTATGTTGTTTATTTATTTGTTTTATTAGTTTTAGTATTATATTTGAGTTTTTTTTCTTTAGTATCTAATTTTTTCTTTTTTTGAAATATTTCGTTTTGTGCTTTTTTTGTTGGCCAGATTTAGTTTAACCATCTTATCGCATGTAATTGATGGTTTCACTTTGTTCTTTTGGGATTCTTTCAATATTTAGGATTACATTTTAAAAAAATTATGCAATTGGTGCATTGGAAGTTTTTCTTCTTTGGTTCTTATACACATTTTCTGAAAGGGTAGTTTCCAACTTGGTATAAAGCATCCAACCTGAGTTGCTGCTGCGATGCTCAGGTCAATCTCAATCTGTCAACCTTTGAAAATGCGCTGATATATTTTAGCGCCAAGTCAATGAAAGGTCATAAATGAGTTTTCACTGATTTGCGTGCTCATAAATGGCTGTGAACTCGAATGAATCTCTCGTGGGTGAACCTGTGTCCGACCAAGACCAAACCTGACCTCATGTTGGTCATTTGGAGGAACCACTACTGTACTAACTGTTTTATCTTTCATTTTCTACTAAGAGCTTTTTCCTCTTATCAGATAAATAAATAAATCACTTAACATAAAGCATTTTACTGTTTTCATGGTACTTACAAAAAACATTCTTGCACTAGGTTATGATTTAAGAATGCATACAATTTTCTCTCTTCTATTTTCTTTTATTTTTTTGTTCCACAACAATACTTTATTCTAGAAATATAATTCTACAGTAAGAAAGCAACAAAGTGAAGCAGAGGTGCACACTTTTTGTTCAAGTATCTCTTTTGTTTGTTTAATTTTTTTGAGACGTTTTAATAATTTTATGCCAATTTCCTTGTAATCCGATACAAACTATAGAAGGGTGAATGACAGGTTTGTTAGGAAAGGTACATCACTATACTGCGGTCTCATTTGCATCTACTAGAACTTCTTCCTGTTTTTATATAAATAAACAAATTACATAAAACATTGTGCTGTTTTCATGGTAAAAATTACTATGTCATGATTTAAGCATCCATTTACTGTTCTCTCTCTCGCTCTCTCTCTCTCTCTCTTTATTTGTTCCACAACAAGACTTTCTTCTAGATATATAATTCTACAAAGCGAGCAACATAGTGGAGTAGAGGTGCATACTTTTTACTCAAATCTCTCCTCTTTTATATTTTTTGAGGCATTTTAATAATTTTACACCAATTCCCTTGTAATCCCGTACAAGCTATAGGAGTAAGGAGAAGGCCAGAGGTTTTGTCTCTGAAAGAGGAAAGCTACATTACTATACTGCATTCTCAGTTGCAATTGCATTTTAGTTTATGTATTATCTATTTTATACGCACACACACACACACACACACACACACACACACACACACGGGGTCTCTGAGTAGAACCCTGGTCCAGCGCCATTTCACTTCCACGTTGCACCCCCAAAACAGGTTTGGGTGCCACGTGAATGTGCATAAGGTTGATCCGTCAATAATAAACAAAATTATTTAATTGCCGTAATCAAGGATGAGTGAAATGGAAAATCGTGTCACCGTTTATTTTGATTACCATTGATCGCGGTGATCATATTTTTATATATTTTTTAAAAACCCCTACGGAGGGGTGAACCATAGGAGGCTGGGTCCACATGACACCAAAAAAGGGCACATTGGACTAGAGTTCAATCTCTGAATCCGGTATTAGGCACCCTTTCTCCATATATATATATATATATATATATATATATATATATATATATATATATATATATATATATATATAGTATGGGAAATAAACTTATAACTCGAGTCACTTGTCCAGGTTTATTCTTTTGCTTTATATGTTGATTGAATGTGTTACCTAGACCCGTGTCACACGTGACACGGGTGTGTCAAGTGTCAAAGTGTCAATAGATGTCTGACACACCAATTTCTAAAGTTTCCAATACGGCGACATGACCTTAAGAAAAATTAATTAATTAAATAAAACATATATAAGAAAAAATTGAAGGGAAATTTTAGAGAGTCAATTGAGATATGTAACGAAAAGATATACTGAAACCTGCTGTGCCTGACCGGCCACCCGCGAACTCACATACTTGTGCGGGGCCTAATATAGGCTTCCCAGTTCAGCTTCCTGATGGGCACAAGGACTATGTGACCCAAGGCGGGCAATCAGACCTCTACTTATCCCCCTCTCTCTCTTTGAACTTAAATAAATCTGCAACCGGCCTTCTGGGCCCGTTTTGTCCACTAATTTGCTCTTTGTTCCTAGGGCTTCGATGAATATTTGTATGGGAGATTCTGACAACCGATAGGACAAGGTGCTACCACAACCACCCAAGGGCATAGTATCTTGTGAGGTCTCTGCTCCTGCGGAGGAGGAGGGAGATGACGACATTGATCAGATGATCGAGTTTGGGAAGGAACATGGGATGTCGTTTATAGGGTCTCACGAACAACTGGCAGAGGTATTCAGGACCATAAAAAAACGAAGAAAGAAACAGAGAGACTGATTGCGCAGGTTTGGGAAAAAGAACCTGCAGGAACTAAAATGGGGATGTTTCTACAACATATCCAAGGCCAAAAGGGTAAATTGGTTACCACGGAACATGGCAGCGGGCTGAGAATCTAGGGGTTTGATCCAGTGGTTTTTAGGACGTCGTTTTCCCTGAATTTCCGTCGTGAAGTTTGTATCCTGGAATGTCCGTTGTCTGGGGGACCGAGATAAGAGGCTATCGTCAAGACTATGATCACACAGATGAAGCCCAGGGTTATATCGATTCAAGAAATTTAATGGGAGGAAACATCGCCTGGTATGGTCTACGCTGTTTTGGGCATAAGGGATTGGGAGTGGGAGTTACTTAATGCGAATGGATCAGCGGGATAGTGTTACTCGCCTGGCATAAGACCCAGTCGGATCTGATCCAGGCTGATGTTGGCCAATTTTCGGTGTCGGCTTGCCTTAGGGACCGTGATACTAATCTCTCACACTTTTACGGGGGTTTATGGTCCTAACCTGGATATTCTCAGGAAAGATTTTTTCTTTGAGCTGAGCTCTGTGGAAGATGGGGCTTGTCTTGGTGTCTGGACGGGGAATTTAACATCATCAGATGGCTGACCGAAAAGAATGGCGGAACATTGGATAGAAGAGCCATGCTATCCTTTGACGACTTCATCCGGACTTGTGATCTGCATGATCTGGGGATGACAGGGGGACAATTAACTTGGTCGAATGGGCAGGATTTTCCCTCTCTCAACAGAATTGATAGGATTCTATGCTCTGCGGGATGGATGGACTCATATCCTTCTACTGTGGTTGGATGCTGGCCCAAGCCCGTCTTTGACCACAAACCTACTTTCCTAACCTCAATAGGTATGCCACGCAGTGGGTCGTCCCTTTTCAGAGTTGAGGATGCTTGGCTAGGATCGAAGGATTTTTGGGCTAGGGTCCCACAATGGTGGAATGAAGAAGGAATTACAGGTACAACTGCTTTCTTTCTCTCGACCAAAATCAAGAGAGTGAAAGACCAGATTAAAGTTTGGAACAAAGACGTGTTTTGTAATGTGTCCATGGTCAAGGAGCATCTACTAATGGAAATAAAAACTTCTGACGGCGTTGAGGAAGACTGGGGCCTCAATGAAGAGGACAGAGACATAAGGAAAGCTCTTCAAATGGGCTACAAGAACAAGTGCTTACAGGAAGAAGCTATATGGAAGCAGAAATCCAAGGTGCATTAGGTGCGAGAAGGGGATGACAATACAAAATTTTTCCATAGAGTTGCCAATGGGAGAAGAGTCCAAAATCATATTTCCAAGCTTCAAATTGGCGATGGTACTTTCTCAGATGAAATTTCCATCTCAACGCAGCCGGTTACCTATTATGACGAGTTCTACCGATCGGATCAATTACCTCGGCCGTGGCTGGATGGGCTTTAGTTTACCACTCTTTCTCAGGAGCAAGCAGACTCCCTTGAGGGCTCTTTCTCGGAGGAGATTTAAAAGGCGGTGTTCGGCTCTGGTAGGAATAAGGCCTCGGGGCTAGATGGTTTGACGATGGAATTTATCCAGTGGTTCTGGGAGGTGGTCAAGACCGATTTCTGCAATTTTTTCAATGAGTTTTACATTGCGGGGGTCGTCGCTAAGAGCCTGAACTCCACCTTCATCAATCTCATCCCAAAAGTCGATGGGGCTACTAACATTGCAGACTTTAGATCAATCAGCCTCCTCGGTTGCACTTATAAGGTTCTTGCAAAGGTGTTGGCCAACAGATTGCGAAAGGTGATTGGGGCAGTGATCTCTAACACTCAAGGAGCCTTCATCTCGAGAAGAGAATTGCTCGACATTGTGCTCGCCGCTCATGAGGCAATCCACTATGTCCATATATGTAAAGACAAAGGGGTTGTATTCAAGCTAGACATGGAGAAGGCTTATGACAAGGTTGATTGGGATTTCCTTCAGTACGTCATGGGCCGAATGGGTTTTGGAGGGAAATGGATTCATTGGTTTAAGGGTTGCTACGGGATGGCTAGGTTCTAGATCCTCGTCAATGGGAGCCCCCAAGGTTTTTTCCGAAACTCCCGTGGGCTTTGGTAGGGGGACCCTTTATCTCCCTTACTATTTAACATTATGGGGGAGGCTCTTCATCGCCTGTTACTCATGGGTTCCCTTTTGAATTGATTTAAGGGTTTCTCGGTTGCTGATAACGGGTTAGCTGTCACTCATTTGCAATATGCAGACGACACAATGGCTTTCTGTGGGGCTAATGAAATGGAGGTGCAGTCGATCGTTAACATTTCAACCATTTTCGAGGTATAGAGTCGGGGCAAACGGTGAACTTGCACAAGTCTAAGATGATTGGCATTAATACTAGCGCTAAATCTCATTAGTAGGGTGGGATGCCTTCAAGAACACTTACCTTTCCTTTATTCAGGTCTCCCGATTGGAGTTAAGAAGCTTCAGGCTACCGATTGGGATAGAGCTACGACACTTTTTCGAAAAAAAATTTGACCTCATGAGAAAGGAAGACCCTTAGTTTGAGGGGGTGGCTGACCCTCATTAAGTCTACGTTTGCTTCCCTTTCGGTTTTCTTCATGCCCCTATACTTCGCCCCTGTCAAAGTCGTAAAGGAGGTCGAAAGGATCATTCGTAACTTTCTTTGGGAAGGGGACGAATAGGGGGAGAAGTTACACCTTATCAACTGGGAGACGTGCTGCGAGCCATATGCAAAAGGGGGGCTGGGTATCAGAAAGATGACACATTTCAATAAGGCACTATTGGGTAAATGGCTATGGAAAGGGGTGTTGGGTATCAGAAAGATGACACTTTTCAAAAAGGCACTATTGGGTAAATGGCTATGGAAAGTGGGGTGCCCAAAAGAGAGGAAACTTATGGTGAGACGTTGTTACTGCGACGTATAACCTCCATGATAATGGATGAAGCCTAGCAAATTCTATAGCAGATGCCTCGATTTGGTGGAAAGGGTGAGAAAGGTTTTAGAGGATTTTAATTTGTGCCTAAAATTCAGCTAGGGGGATGGTAATAGGCTCTCCTTTTGGAACAACATTTGGGCGTCCGAGAGATCCCTTAGGGATCTGTTCCCGAGATTTTTTGAATCGCGTCTTCTTCGGGGTCAAAATCTTGGACATGGTGAATTGCAACTATCTTGTTCTCTCCTGGAACATTGCTACCCTGAGGGCTTTGAATGATGATGAATTTGAGGATTTCTTTTCCATTCATAGGCAATTGGTTATGGCTGTACCTAACAACACCCACAGAGCTTGCAAAATCTGGGCAACGTTCATGGTGGGCTCGTTTTACAAACACCTGCACTCAGTGTTTAGTTAACCCTGGGATCAACCTCGGTGGCTGCATTTTTGGAGGTTAAAGATACCCCTCAAAATTCGTTTCTTCAGTTGGTCTGTTGCATGAGGAAGAATCCTTATTAGAGACCAACTCAAAAGAAGAGGTGTCCTCGCTACAAATAGATGCATGCTTTGTATGCACAAACAAGAATCTATGGGGCACACCACTGCACCTTCTCCTTCAAAGTCTGGGGGGCCATACTTCAGATGTTCGATGTCCAGTGGGTATCACCGGAAAAATCGGTCGATAGGATGGAACAATGGGTGGGGATGGGCTTTCCGGAGTGCAAAGGGAACCTCTGGCAGATTACGGGGTACACGATTATGTGGGCCTTATGGCTTGAAAGAAACGGTAGGATATTCACGACACGGGGTAGGCCCTACCAGGTGGTTGTTAATGTTGCGAAAGACTTCCTTCGCTCTTGGCTCCACGCCTGCAGTACGAACACGGAGAAGAACAAATATTGCAGTGGGATAATCTGTTGTTCCCTTAGTCCTCCTACCCACTTGTCGTTGCCCCTGAGTGTTACGTTCTTTCGTTTCTGTCCGGTGGTTCCGGGGTTTCCTCTAATGAGGTTGTTTTTCCTGTTTTTCTTTTTCTTTGCTTTATTGCTACGGGCCTACGGCAGTGTCTCACTGCCATGGTGAATGTACTGTTTTGCCTATTTTAATGTATACATTTGTTACAGCTAAAAAAAAATGTCATGAACCTAAATAAAAGTATACTATATTATAAAAGTCGTTTTCAATGACCCAAACATTTTATTTAGTAGTTACTAAACTTCACACATTTTTTTAAAATGAAGTTCATTTTATTGTTGTCAAAGTCAAAACGACGAGCATTTTGATGATATTATGTGTTAAATGTGTCTAGAAGTTTTGTGTTGTTTGAGGAGTGTCGAAGTGCCACCAAGTGTCGGCACGGCAAAAAGCTCAAAAGAGTGCCAAGGTAACACTGTGATTGATGGATATGAAAGTCATTAATTCCAAATGGACCAGTTTAAGCGAACAAGACCAACCTGATTACCACCATTATTGCATCAAAATTCATCACCGTTGACTGCCTTGAATCAGATGATGAAGATCCTTTTTGCCTTGATCTTTCATGCAATAGACCTTGAGATCACACCCCACCTATCAGACGGTCAGAGATTGATTCCACCTGAAACAAATTCCCAAAAGTTAACTTGTTAAATTTTAGATTTTCATGCAGTGCTTAGGATGCCTACAACATGCAACTTTAGTTTTACCAGTAGCCTTGAACTCTTCCCAAACCAAAAATTGATGACAAAACACAACATGAAAAATAAATCCTGAAACAAGGGAGATGGTACGCCTTCACTATTTCTCATATAATCCTACAAACAGTTTAGTGTTTTGAAAGAACCTTTTTTTTTTTTTGGTGAGGGACTAAATATTAAGTTTGATGCTGAATTGTTAAAGGCAGGCAACATTGACTTGGTAGTATGCCTGACTCTCTCAAATAAGATATGGGCTCTAAGGACAACCTGTATCAGCACTAGGGAGCATGCAACGATCCTAACATTTGATAGCCGTGTTAGTATTCCCCATGTTGAGCATAAGAACAACCAGTCAATCAACAGTTGAAATGAATTTTTTTTTATAGAACTGCTATTGGATGTAGGAGATAATTCTTTATATGCTTGTTCTTTGAGGAATTTTAGTCACTAGCCAAGAGAAAAGTCAATGCCCTAAATAACTCTTGCAACTGCGTACACTAATGGTTGCATAGGGCATGTCTGGTGGGTCTGGATGACCGCTTGCATTGTCTTTTGTCCTTTACTTCCATCTCCCCCCTCTCACTTAGGCTTTTGATCTCGATGTAATCTAATTTTTTAATGAATTTATATCTTACCGATTTAAAAAGAACAACTTGCAATTGCGTGAAATTTTCCACTGCCTATCATAAAAGCTCATTGCAGCAGATTGAAGTAAATATTTTCTTCTATAGTAAAATTACACACTGTTGGCCTCTTAATAGGCTTTATTACTTCCAAAAATTGAATCTTAGTCTTAGCTTACCTGCTAGTTAAATAGAAATAATTCTTTCCAAAAATACATGTAAACTACGTTCTATTTTCCTAAACAAATAAATAACCTTCCTCTTTGAAACTTTTTCTAAACTATTAATTAAAGCCTAGCTCACCAAATCCCTCCAAAATAAGAGTGAAAGAAAGCCTTTTTTTATATGATATGAATGATCAATTTTCCTTTCTCGTCCATGTGCCCCTTTTGTTGCATCTTCCAGCGAATAGCAGCTTATTCCTCGTTTCTTCTTTTGTCTTGGGCTCCAATTAGGGTAAAATATCTGTACTACAACAGATATCAATGTAATGCCCATCTAAGAACAATCATACAACCTCACCAACTTATTGACAGCCACTAGAAAAGGATCATGAAATGCCCTAGCCAATTTCAGATTCTCACACCAAACTTATAGATAAAATAGGTCCCAGTTCCATCACCTACGCTTTTGTGATATGCTTTCTAAAAGTGTCAGAAGCCTCACCTATAAAGTGATCAAAATTGATATGCAACAATGTAGTGTATACAAACATCTGCACCCTCTTAGAGATTAGTTAAAGGTACCCTTTAAATACTAATGATTAATAAATTGACTAAGTTGCTTTGAGGTACATTGCAAAATATGCATACGGATACCATTCAAATACTTCCCCAAAGTTGAGATATGACTGCACTATATGGATTTTTTCTCTTATCCCTGCTCACTCTTTTGTCCTGTATGTAGGGGTGGCAATGGGCCGGTCTTGGGCTTGATTTGTTATTTTTGAATACGGCCCAGCTCGAGCCTGGCCCGTTTATAGTAAAATTTGAGGCCCAAGCCTAGCCCATTTCCACCCCTGCCCGTATGTTGTGACCACCTGATCTTCACTTACCATGCATTTAGGTTTAATTCTCTATCTAACGTAATTTCTCTCAAGCTTGATTGAAATACCTAAATCCTCTAGAATCTATCATAACCAAGCTAACTCAGCATGGATGTCACTGTTACTTGGTATATGGCTTGTACATTCAATATCAAATATCATGCTTCTATATGGGATGGTTGTATCTGAACATCTCTTTAGTGCGCACAAACTCATGAGGTTTATCTGCTCTCATGCTTAATCTTCAATTGTGTTGCTAAGTGCTAACAACATTTGTATAGTACAAAACAAATAAAAATTAGATGGAACTAGGGAATTCGAAGTAATCTTGCTTAGGGTTACCATGTGATGAATTATGCAATCACCTAGATATATAAACTAGCAATCTACGCACACATAATGGGAGTGTTTATGGTCCCATTCCAATGTCATTCAAATCAGTCTCCTTTGCGGCCCCTTGCACAACATGTTAATTGATCCAAACCCTCCAATCTTTTCCGGTCACCACTTGGATGTGTTATAACTCCAAAAAAACCTGAGTAGATGTTGCCAACCATTTGATCGTTGATTTTTTATGTGAAATGGTACCAATATTTTTATGAATAATTCAGATTTATAGTTAGGAACTGCCACAAACCAAGTATAGTGATTTTGGGCTATGGTCCATCCTAGAGGTGATCTAGGAACTGCCTTTATCTATAAAATAGTACGAGATCTGTGACCTGTCATTATCCTTTATGTATAATAATAATAATTGATTAGTACTTGAATGATATAGGATATAATCTGTTTCTAACATTATAAATTAGAAACTTTTATAATTATAAAAGTGGTAGTTTTGTAAAACTTTGTATTTAATATGAAATCATGATATAATTACATAAATGCCTGTTTGGATCCCGCAAACCTTCTGTGGTGTGATTCATTCACCTTGTAATATATCACCTGACTCATTGCAATTGCGTTGTTATTATGATGTGTGTTTGGTTGCCTTCTTACATACTGCAGTATTTTTATTCCTATTTCAACCAAAACCCTCTCGATTTTTTTACTTTTGACAGATGTTAGGAAACCTGACCTTTGTAAAAGTCAGCTTTTTCTTTATAATTAGCCTTCTATATAGATATCTGGATCCCCAAAATCTGTGCATTTAATCACCAAATTCTCTAAATATTGAGTTCTCATAGAGTTTAGGGAGCCTGGCATCGATAAAATTCAACATTTTCTAAAAGGGTACGACTATTCTCACCCATTTAATAGTTAAGTACCCCACAAATTTTTCACGACGAAAGCCATTGACTGATTTGAATCAGACGATGGAGATTGTTTTTGGGTTCAATCTTCCTCGCGATAGATTTAAGATTGTGGAGTACCTATCAGACGGTCAGATGTTGATTCTACAAGGCACATCACTTTTAGGGATGTGTGCTATGTGGAATCAACATCTGACAGTCTGATAGGTGGACCGCAAGCCCGGATGGAGAGTGTGCCAGGGAATAAGCCAGCAGAATCTTCCCACAAGCCCGGATGGAGACCTCAGCCAAAGATTCAGCAAAAGCACCCCTAGCCACAACCCAACCAATCACGCAATCTCTGGCAAACCTCCCAATGCTGCACAGGCCTACTTCTACCCCTAAAAATCATCTCGTTCCTCTCAAGCCAAATGGCCCAAACTATGGCAGCCTGCGAAACACCCCAAAATTTTTGTTCTTTTTTTTTATAGGTAAACACCCCAGAATTTCTTAAACCAGCCCTTCCATCTAGGATCTTCCCAGGCAGCAAAAACCTCTCCACAAGAACGATTGAAGCACCAATTGTCGTAGAAGTTCAAATTTAAATAGGCAAAAGTGAGAATAAAATAGATTTATAATGTTAGTCGACTGAAGTGGATGAAGGTTAAGATTTAAGAATCATGGGTTTAGAAATCTTAGAAGATAGATTATTTCTGTCCAAGTTGATGATATTGATGAGCAGCAAAATATGAATTTTCTTTTCTTATGTCATAAAATTTTTTTTTTTTTTTTATAGGTAAGCTGGGCTCGAATCTGCGTCATTGAGGTTGCACTATTGTGAACCCTCCATTGTGCTACAGGCTTAAGTCCTATGTTATCCAAAATTGTAAAGTCAACTATCATTCTGCTTGCAAGATTTTACATTAATATCAGAAAAATCAATATATATATATATATATATATATATATATATATATATTTACGTTGTATCTTTTATCTGTTTCAACTTTGAATTTATGCAGTTTATTTTCAGTTGATTTTTTTTCTTGAAATTATCATAAAATCCTTTCGAGATGTGCGTTGTTTAATATCTTGCTATGCTAGTTTTACCATATGATACCTAGTTTCAGGATTTGGCCTGACTTGTCACTTTCTGCACTTCTGGGGGAGCATAACTACAACTTTGGAGAACTCCTTGCCCACCCAATTGTATGAGAAATCTTCACTATTTACTAAATTGTTGTCCTTTTTTATTGATAAAGAAATTTATCACACCCAAGGGGTTGTCGCAATGGTTGATGACTTGGATTTGTTCCCCAAGTCATGTGTTCAACTTGTAGTGACTCCTCAGCGATAAGTGGATGCCCCATAAGGTGCATTATCTGTGAAATACTCGTGGCATGGTGGGGGAGAGGGCATCCCTTAGGGAATATTACTAGTATAAGCTTGGGATACCATAAGTGAATTAGGGATGTTTCTCTTATTTTTGTTGTTATTTTATTTGGGAGATATCTTCATAATCCATTGAAGAAGCAACGATGGATTTATCCCCACATTTTATACTCTCTCTTTCTCTCTAACGACCATGGCAACAAAGAGTACCCGAAAATGTTCTCTCTCTCTCACTCTCTAACGATGCATTATGAATTCTTCATAATCAATAGCAGAACTCAAAACTTTGGTCGCAAATTAAATGTGCTTTGTTTACCTGCTCCTGAGATTTATCTTTGTCGTGTACCTAATGTTGGGATCGATCTTCATCCTTCATAGCTATATTTTTTTTCCTTTATTTCATAATACCTTTCAAATGTGTGCTTGGAGAATTGCGTATCTTACTTTTTTTTTTTTTTGATACGGTATTGAATATCTTACTTGAGGAGACAACATTTCTAATATTATAGCTGTAGTAGAGGGGAAATTAACACCTCATTGTACTAACAAAGGCATTCTTTTCATTCTCTATTTACTAAACTTCAGACAGCATTTCTAATATTATAGCATCGTTCCTTATGTATCAAAAGTTCCATTGCCCCAAGAGGTGAGTAAATGCTTCGGACGGCAAATATTGCAACCTCAAGGTTGCATGTTCGAGCTCAGCTTACCTATAAAAAAAAAAAAAAAAAAAGGAACACTCGGACAGCAACGTATACAGCTGGCCACCTCAAACTTACCAAGGATGGCTATCCCCACCATTCTAGTGAGACGGTAGGGACTCAAGATGTCACTGAAAATAAATTACAAACATTTAAAGTTTTGACTGATCTAATCGTATCTGAGTAATCAACAAAATAAACTTCTAAATAGAGTTTACACTGTGGACTCTAAGCTACAAGTAAAGAAAGGAAGCAAAACCATTCTATCTCTATATTTCAGGACCCGAGATTCAACTAGGAAAATCATTAAAAAAATTATGATTGCCGAGATGTATTCTCGGTGTTACTGTGATTCTCGTGATCAGTCAAATGATCAAGTGACACCCAGTCCCCGAGATTCAATCTCGACACAACAGGGTTTCATTTGATCACTCAAATGATCATGTGGAGTCTTTCTTTTATTTTACTTTATGCCCTGGTTCTACCTCCTCAATTCTGACCATTCCAAATAAATGCATCTTGTGCTGCTGCCATGAGGAATCCGCTGAACACCTGTTCATCCATTGCGTAGCAGCTGGTAACATTTGGAATGTGTTCCGCTATAGATGGAATATCATTGGATGCATGCCTCGTTCGTGTGGAGATATTATTGGCGAGTGGTGTCATGGAGGTAGCCCAAAAGACGGCACTGTTTTATACTCTTTGCCGATCGCAGTCTTTACTGCCATTTGGCGAGAACGTAACTGCAGAATTTTCGAAGGCAGGTTCAGGACTTGCCTGGCCGTTTGCGAAGATATTCTCAGAGATCTGGAGTTTTGGGGCCACGCGTGGTGTATCCCTCAGTTACCGGATGACAATAGGGCTGGCATAGGCTAAGGGTTTCCTTGCTGTTCGGGTTCTTTTTGTACTGCCTTTTTGGTTTTGTGTTGGCTGAGATTTCACTTGCTTTTCTTGGCCTTCTGTCCAAGCATCTTGCTTGGGCTCTGCTCCTTTGCTGTATTTTTATGTTTTAATGAAAATACTTTTTAACATTAAAAATAAAATAAAAAAATGGGTCGTGAACAACCTGTTTAAATAGTTGTTCATCCCTCATTTCCTGCCTCTAATGTGCTGCATCAGAATATAACACCATCTAGAAAGAAAGTCAGATCTTTAAAAATCAGCTTGGAGAGTCTTTGATAGTGGAGGTTGATTTGGCTAACACGATTGGTTGGAAGAGTATCAAGATGGATGAAGTGAAGGTTCTTCCACACAAATTCCTTTACAAATTTAAGAGTCAATAACTTCAAGTTAACAGATTTTTTTTTTTGATGAATTAGAATATAAAAGTTATCTTTGGAACTAAAATCTCAATTCCTTCGATGAGTCCTTGATCTGTTCCCATTTTAAAACTTGGTGCCTAATGTCAAATGGAATGAGTCCAAGCACGTTACGTATGTTAATAATTTTTGTCGTTCGCAAAATGATAAGAGTTCTCTCTAGTGTCTTTTCATGGTGTTTTTTCAAAACCAGAGTTCTTGCATAGCCCTCATTAGCAAATGGGTCTGTGTGGAAAACCATAAAAACGCTACATCTCACAAAACGTGACCAGACTACAAATTTTGGCATCGCGCATTTGTGACAAATGTGTTGTTTAGAGGTTAGCAGAATGCAATAGCCAACATGTGACCAATGCTGGGGGTGTCACTATTTCCCCAATTTCTAGTTTAAGAGATTGAATTCTTCTTGGTTGACCGATCTTTCCAACGTCACACTTGTCGCAGTACTGCTCAGCTGTTGGAATATTTTGATAATTAATATTACAGCTTGTCACTTAATTACCGGGCAGGGAATCCGATGCTACTCGATACACGGGGAATCGATGATGTGTTGCCCAATTCTTGGATGCCGATCATTGAAGTGTGTCGCATTGGATGCCCAATACGAATTTTGAAATCAACTGCGATGCAAGAGGAGGTAAGTAGTAGATCCTGGAGCTTACATTGGATGTGAATCGATTACTGCTCTTGAAGCTTTGTTTCACATCCCGTTATTGTGCCTGCTAATTCTTTCATGGCCTGTTCTCGTCATTTTTTTGGTAGGTAAGCTTGAACCAACAATTTCACAGTTATGAGGCTTTCCAATTGGGATACAGATCCAACCAGTAATTGGTTTGTTTTGTTTGCTATTTTAGTGATTTAAATATGAATTTGTATGTTCATTAGTTGATTATGAATTGAAATTTCTAGCATGAAGGTAAATTGCATAATAATCCACTCATTACTCCCAACAATAAGTTGTTGCAACCAAATTGTTGTTGATGGCATATATACTCACTCACACACACAGATATATATATATATATATATATATATATATATATATATGATTGCCTCATAAATTCTCATACTTTTAGTGCCAGTTTGGATTTTCTGACTTTTAATTGTAGAGAAATTTGGTCGGAGACTATTACGTCTAAACTATTTTGTTTTCTGTTTGGGTGACATCTAGGACTTCCTAATATGTTTTCTATCTGGGTAACATCTGGATTCTTCCACTGACTAATCTATCAACTATTTGGTTGTGGTGGAGGTGTTGGTGGTGGTGTTTCATGGGGTAGTTGTGTTGGAGGCGGTGGGAGCGATGACGGTAATTGTGGAAGGTGGTGTGGTGTAATAAAGACAAATTCACATTTTATGATTTCTATCCATTTTTATCGGTATTTACAACCGGAGACTCCTCATAAAACTGGTCAATCTTCTTATTTTTAGAAGAGTTGTTTCGCGAATCGGGCTGGATGCCCTTGAGCTCTTATCCATGGAGTTTTCCTTAACTGGAGGTGCTGCCTCAGCACTCTACGTATTTCCACAACATCATCCCCATCTAATTCTCAAAAGAATTTGAAAAGAATTAGAGCCCAGATTTGCACGATTCCCTTTGTTATCCATCACCTGATTTTTTGTGATTGCTGGGTCACTCGAATCTGCTACACAAATTTCGGGATGGGAGGGTGAGTGTGCAAGTCCATGCATACTGATTTCTGGGGTTTCAGAGATTCTCTCATCTGAGCTATCGTCATCGGACTCGACTTCCTTAGTATCTCTATCCGCGTTGCATCCATTCTCATCAAAATTCCTCACTTGTTGATCGATTTCTGCATGGGCAACATTTTTAACTTGCCGCTGACTTGATTCACCGTGCTCTCTTTGAAATGCTGATTCAATAATGTTTAAATGCTGCAAATAACCCTTACAGAAATGGTTATTGATATCAGTTCGAGTTCCTTTCTCTTTCCTCACCCATTCTTGAAGAGTAAAATACATGCTTCGGCTTCCTTGGGCACTTCTCCACGCTACGCTCAAAAGAGGAGCAATGACTGCAAATACTTGGTTTCCACTCGTACTCCAATGCCTGGAGATATGTCTTCCCATCTTGGGTTTGAAGTTTGATTGTAGGAGGGGATTCAAACTCAGTTCCAATGAAAGTTGATCTTCGACAGTTTCTCTACAACCCAAGATGGCCATTTCAGTTCCATAAGATTGATGAACTGCTTCGGAAGGTGAATCTTAACCAAGGAAATATCCTTGATTTGGGAAAGTACGAAAACGTGGGAAGTTCATCATGGAAGTGGCATGGGAGTTGTGGCTGCAGGTTCTAGCAATCCGAAAGTTTGCCTTTAAAGGAAAAAGTGAATGTGATATATGAGAGAGCTAGTTTTTACATAAATCTTTTGAATTGTTAGAATTAGCTAACATGTCCGTTAAAATGATTTTTTTTAATGATAAATCATTTATATAGGGAGGTTAAGGCACTTGCTTTGAAGAAATCCCAAAAGCTCTTAGTTTTATTATATTAGGCATGGTAAAGTACCCTGTAGTTTGGTGCTTTTCCAGAACCAGAGGTTTTACTTTTCCATCTTTTCTGTAAGAGAATCTCATTTTAAGTTGTACTCAGTTGGCTTTATTTTGTAGAGGCTTCTCTTTGTTTGATTTCTTCTTTACTATTATTATTATAATAATAAATTACTAACACCAAAATTTTATTAAAATAGAGTTTGAGCAAATACACTATCCACTACTGAAGGGAGAAACTCAGATCAGCCCACTACTATGTACAACGGAGGAAAAGAGCCCGTGAATATTAAGGCATTTCTAGATACTCATTCCTTAACCAAATATCCCCTTTAGAACTTTGGACAGATGAGATTGTGCAATATTTCTTTTAGAACTTTACAATTCTCCCTTTTCTTTAAAAACCTAATACGAGTAGTACAAAATTAGGGTGATACGAGCCTAAATAGGTGTGTTCTTCCTAAATCATGTGTGAGCAAAACTACAGTTCTGAATTATATTGTAGTGTTGAGCAATCCATTTTTTTAAAGGTCCTGTACAATTTTTTAACCACTAATAAGAGTTGCACCTTTTGTTTCCTCCAAACTTTCTTTTTAACATATTAATAATGTTTTTATCAGAACAAAACAAAGCAATACAAGAGTGTAAAATCAAAATTACAGCATTATGGAAATCAGAGATTCCTGTAGGTATGTTTGTAAGCCTTTAAGGTGTCTTCCCTAGCTAGAGTCTGCTGTCATTAACCTCTCTCCTAATGTAGCTAAGGGCTTGAACTTCTTTTATTGCCTTCCTTGTTAGAAATCTTAACATTAGAATTTTAAACGGTTATTTTGGAACTATTTGAATTTTTTTTAAACCTTTTGGTTTGACCTTTGCACTTTCAAAATACTTGCATAAGGGAACTTCAGTTTTTATCGAATCTCACACAAAATCGCTTGAGACACTCGTAAACCTGAGTGTTGGACCCTCCACAAAACTAAACTCTTCAGGGTGGGTGCTGAGGGGACTCAGGTGGATATATTGGCCAGGGGTATGGGGTGTCCAGTGGATGCTCTGTTGAATCTGCCTGGCTTGCATGGGGACCCTAGCTGCTCCCTATTTTTCTTTATTTTCTGTGTTTTTCGCTTTGTGGATGGGGGGGAGGGGAGCGTGTTTTGGGCAGAACCTGTTGGAGATAATATATGACATGTCATATAGGCATGTGCTAATTTGGGGTGCGCACGTGCCCCTGGGATTAGGCCGGTGCTCTAAAGTGTCTATTTAGGTTGCAGGTTTAGTCCCACATTGGTTGGAAATGTTGTATGAGGTGCTCTATATAAAGAGCATTAGTTGTAACTTTTTTATTATCTTGGAATAGAAGCAATGTAGTGTCTTGTGTTATTGTGTTCTCCTCTGATCTTTGTGCCTTAGTCTCTTATTGCGGCCCAAGTTTGTACTCTTTTTCCTTATTAATATGTTCTTGCTTTATTGATCCGAAAAAAGGGTCCCAGGCCTCAGTTGGTCAGTACATTGGCACACGGAAATTGCAAGCACCACTGAACACCAAATAGTTCTAGAAATAATGACTGAATTTGTTGAGCAACCAAGCAGTGTCATCTTCTCACTTGACTGGGTGATTTCCACGTGCCCTTTATTTCTGACAGGACACTTAAAAATACAAGGGTTTTGGTTGATTTTTGTTGTACCATGTTTGCTAATAATCTCTGGATTTCTGGGTTCTAGTCAAACTTGAATGTTGCTTCTCATTTCCTAGTTGAGCCCAAGTTTTTGAACACTGGTTTTCAGCTGCTGGTTCCATGTGAGGCATGTGAATTCATTGACTCGACTCACATTGAACAAGTTGTTAAAATCCAAAACAGGTCCCAACTAGGCTGTCCATCTTCTTGTTTTCACTTGAGCTTTTCTGAAACACGACATTTCTGCTTGAGCATGGATTAAAGTTTTGAGTTTGAATTTGCATCATCAGCGATAGTTTCTAGAACATATATCATCTACCGTATAGCATTTCTTTCATGTGAAACCTTTTCTACTGAAGCTTACTTGTGAAACTTGTGAAAACCAAACACTTGTATATACATATATATAGCTGTGTGTGTGAGGCTCGGGACTATGCAATCAAGTGTAGCCAGGGACCTACACTCTAGCCAGTAGGGTTCCACATCACTCAACCCGAGGATCGTCTTCCGCGTGTACATGCCCAAGGTCGATCAGCGACCGTCCAAAAAACAGAGGTGATTTTCTGCTCTTGATTTTTTGGTTGAAGGCAAAAAAAATTAATGTGAAAAATTTTGGGTGGAAAACCCACTTCTTTGATCTGTGCAACAAAGAGGGAAAAGTCGAAGCATAAAGGACCTTCTGCTGAGAGTAGAGAAGCACAGGATTTTTACCGGGCCTAGTTTTTGAACCAGGTTGTGCATATAAACTTCACCCATCGGGTCAGGATGGGTCAACTCAGGTCCTGTCAGCCCAACCTAATCAATTATGTAATTTTGTAGCGTGTTGAAGGGGTCTAGTGATTTTTGAACCGGATAGGCCCAACACGACCTAATTTTTCGGGTTGGGCCAGGTGCCAAAATGGTCTTGTCGACCTAATTTTGACCTGATCCAGCCTGACTCTATGAGTGCTTATGAACACACGCAGTGGACTTGAATCGAGTTCATTGTTCTGCACATTAGACGGTAGAACACCAGGATCATGGTCCAAACGTTCAAACCCACTGCTTGACAACAGGACTTGCTGTCTTGCAATGTGGCTGCACATTTTTTGTATGGATGATATTCAACTTTTTTTTTCTTTTTATGTAGTAGAATTTTGTCATGCACAAAATTCACAGGCCATTGACTACCTATGGAGGAGCATCGGAGTACAGAAGACCAGGGGACTAGCAGCCGAACATGCCAACCTTGCTACCCCAGAAATCAATTCTCTTCCAGAAAGTAATGACAAGGACGTTCAAAAATTGAGGCAGGTCCTCCTCAACCTCACTCATGGTCATCACAGGAACTAAGTGAAACCTATCCCTCAATGAAGAAAAAAAATAAAATTGACATCATAAACCACTTGATCTATCTCCACATCAAGAATCATCTTCCCCATTCTTTACCTCTCACTGCCTTAAAATAAAAAAAAGATGGGCTGATTCCATGGGGCATACAGAAAGTGTTTTCTTTGGGACCTGACCTGTTTGATGTCCAAGTTCAACACTCCTGCATATTTTCATGCCCATTCTCCGCTTTTAAATAACGTGTTTTAGATTGATGTAACAGCTACCCTCATTTCACACTCTGGTTGATTGTCAACTTTTTGTATTGATCTCACGGATGTTCCAGGCCTTTTTTATTTATGATTATTGTTGCATTAGCATTTTTGTATGTATAGGTAAAACCCATGTTCCTTTTTCTTCCGCTGAAATGACTGATCTTCCTTTTTATTTTAGTTATGCTGTTACAGTGTTTACACTTAGTTTTTCTTTTGAGGGCTCACTTTTAGAGAGAACTTCTACTGACGCACTAGAATTTCTAGCTGTACCAGTTCTTATTTTCTTTTCGATGAACTAACAGAGTTTAGTAACTTATAGCCAGATGCAACAGAGGTGGTAGGACAGTGACCAAAGCAAGACTCACTTTGATCATGTGTGCCACCATGGTTAACAATAAGCTCTAAAATGGGGAAATATACAGATTTAGAAGGGTTTTGAAAAAATTAATATTTTTAATATAAACAAAAGAATAGAAATTCTATAGAAGCTAGATCATAGTATTTAACAATATGCTAATGGTTGCATGAGGTTGGAATGTGCTATTGGAGTCTAGAGCACTTGAATTACCTCAATGTAAGACGCCAAGAATGGCCTCGTAGTGCCAGTAATTGGTGGTATATGTGTTGGAGGGGTTTGTATTAGGTACCTAACCCGAGTGCTTATACCCTTAGTACTTGGGTCAATTTTGGTGATGCCTGCCATGTAAAGCCGCCATGTGTTCAGCGCGATTTGATGCCCATGATCTCAAGATATGTGGTGCAAAAATTTGAGACAGCTCCATCATCTAATTCAAAGCAGTGATGATCATCTAAAATTAACTGTTTGTTGGATTTACGTGATAGCCGTTAGTTTTAGATGGGCATTTGACTCAGATGATTAGAGATCACTTTTCTTCCTAATCTTTGGCACAAAAGATCATTAGATCATGACACGCCTATTAGATGGTATGCATGATAAGTCCTTGGGGCCTACATCCCAAAATGTGGCCCAAGCATCATGTCTCGTAGTACTCGGGTTGCTTACCTGGTACTAATAGTGTGTTGTGATTTGAGGACCATGATCTAAAGATTTGTGGTGGGGATTAGAATGAAAAACGTCTCCATCAGGTGATATCCCTCTATTGCGCCCCAGCCTGACCCTATAATTTAATGCCCAATCAGGACGAAAGGAGGCTAGGGATAGAGTCCGGGGAGACCCAAGACATATCAAACAATCTGTGGACAAATCCCCAAAGCTGGTGCGCGACTTGACAGTGGAGGAGCAAATGCGACCCCAATTCCTTAGCAATAAGGCACATAGCACAGCGATTAGGTAACTCCTTGCCCCTTTGAATCAACTGATCTACCGTGAAAATGCAGCCCCTTAGGGATTTTCAAGTTGCTTTGTATGAAATAAAGGAGTTTTTTGTTGATCCAGTTGTACTTGAGCTTGAATGTTGCTTCTGATTTCCTAGTTGAGTTTTAAGTTTTTGAACTTTGGTTTTCAGCTGCAGGTTCCATGTGAGGGATGTGAATTCATTAAATTGAAACACATTGAACAAGTTATTAAATAGAACAAAAATTAAAATCCAAAACAGCTCCGACTATAGCATCCATCATATGGCATTTCTTTCATGTGAGACCTATTCGACTGAAGCTTACTTGTGAAACTAGTTCAAATATACACGTGTGCGTGCTATGAGGCCAGGGACCTACCCTAAGTCCAGTTAGGATTCACTTGATGCCACATGCGCATGTCTGAGGTCGATCGACGACCATCCAATAAAAAGGTGATTTCAGCTATTAATTTTTTTGTTAAAGGCAGTCAAATATAATGTGAAAAATGTTGAGTGGAAAACTCATTTCTTTGACCTGTAAAATGAAGAGGGAAAGGGAAAAGGCCCAAGTGGAAAGGAACTTTTGTTGAGAGTAGAGAAGCACGACCTGGTTTTGGAACCAGGTTGTGCATATAGACTTGACCCATCCAGTCAGGAAGCAACTAAGGTCAGGTCAGCCGGTCCCAACCGACTATGTATATTTTGTAGCATATATTGAAGAGGTTTAGTAGGTTTTGACCTGGATCTACCCAACGCGACCCAGTTTTTTGGGTTGGGTCAGCCGGTCAGGTGCCAAATGGTTAGGTGGACCTAATTTTGACCTGAACCAGCCCGATGGCAGCCCTAGCTCTAGCAAACTGACCCTAAATCGACGCGGTCAACCTTACTCGAACGGTCATCCCAAGAAGTCAATGAAGAAAAAATAATAATTTAAAATCGTAGACCACTTGATCTATCACCATATCAAGAATCATTCCAACTAGCGTCATTAGTATTTCACATTTAACCTTAGGGGGTTGATTTGTTGGTTAGAAACATCCAATTGATGCCCCTATCAATCATATGTGCCAAGTATTCAGCAGCATTAGCAGTCTGAGATCTTAATTGTAAATATATTTTTTATTGCCAAAAATATAATGCGAATTTCACGTAAAGTCATTGATAAAATGACCTCTTAAAGAAAAATGATTTGCCACTATTAGCAACAGTCACCAAATTCTGAGACATTTTCAAAAAATTGCAAATAAAAGACTAACTTAGTCGTAAAAAAAAAAAAAAGTCGTGTTGTAATCACTTCTTTTTCAAAAATTGCATTTTTAGAAGTCCCAAATTTCATGATTAAATCACGATTAATTTGCATTTTTTATTTTATTTTATAATATTTGCTTGATTTTTCTTAACTTTCTCGAACTTTCTAACTTTTTGCCAAAATTTTCCCAAATCCGACTTGGTAACTACCACGAACAATATAAAATTTCCTTAAAAAAAAAATAATGAAAATTTATCGGAATCAACGAATGGCTACTTTTAGATAAATTGGCCGCAAAATAGGGCCATGACAACCAACCTGAGGGAGGGCGCGGGGGCGCAAGAAGTGGAGGCTCTGAGTTCATATCCTAAGTTGGTGTGGGAGTGTTGCACTTACCCGAGGACTAAGTTAGGTGCTCTAAGAGGCTGCATACCTAGTTATAAAAAAAGACTTGCCTCTGGCATTTTACCTCCGACAACTCTTCCTTACAGGAGTAGGGCCAACAGGATGATAATCATAAGCGTTGCTATAAGATACCACACACAAATACTGATGCTCTTGGTACTTGAGTCACGTTTCAAAATATAGGCCATGTGAAACCACCATGTGTTTCATGTGAATTGATGCCCATAATCTCAAGATCTATAGTACAAAAGATTGAGTCGTAGCCTTCTGAGGGGAGGTAGGGATTTTATGGGAGTTTTAATAGATAGTTGTTAACCTTATGTTTAATCTCCTCTTTTTCATCTTGGATAGGAACCTGCATCACTTTAAAATATGATGAAACTTTAATGGTTAGATAATGACTAGATAAGGCTCAATGATGATGCAGTTGGGACCAATAGATTGGGCTTCGGACAGGCATCCGTGGATTTCAACTATGCCCAATGATGATGCAGTTGGGACCATAGATTAGACTACTGCTACTGTGTCATCGTGGATCAGATGGTTTAATAGGCTCAAACACGAGTAGCACCAACATTTGAATTAGTTGTTTTACCAATTGTTTCTTCCCACTAGATAAGGCTCACAATGAAAATGGTTCTCTGTATGACTCATCCAATGTTTGACCTTAGTTAACTCAGATTCTTCCTATTGTATGAGAGCCAGAAATTTACATTGCAAATTAGTTTTTGTAGAGATGTATCTGCCATGGCTGAGTCCACAATTTTTTGAAGGTGATTTCGTATTAGGTGTTAGGCCCAAATGCCAAGGTGGTTTTTGTAAAATCTATACAACGATCCTTATATTTTACATAGAAGATCACCAATGGATTGACCAACTTTGTTTTCGAGAAGGCGGGGGGGCACACGACCACCAAAGTCCTCCGCACAAAGGCCTTTTCGCCACCAAATTCCATGAGCGGCTGACTGTCCCAGATTTTGGGGGCCATTATGTGAAAGTCTGGAAAATATAGAGGAGACTCAATCCCCTTAACTAAATTTAACCCCTTGTGAAACAGTTTGTTTCTTCCTTTATAAAAGTATCACCATCTTAATCACCTAACATTCAGTTTCCTTACTCCGTGGAAACTTGAAAAACAACACAGATCAACACACGTGAAAGAATAAGTTAAAGGCAATTCTTTATGAACATTCAATGAAAGTTTTCAAACATAAGCGGTGTGTGTTTCCACTGCTGTACCACCAAGGCCTTGTAGTTCTTAAAGCTGTTGCTTATTTCATGAGAAGAAATTGACCGTAATATGTACATGTACAGAGAGAGAGAGAGAGAGAGAGAGAGGGGGGGGGGTGTGAGGGGCTAGGAGGGTGATGCCGGAGCTTTGCATATAGGGCACCAATTCTTCTGCTGCAGCCATTGATGGACGCAATTAACGTGATATTGATGCTCACAAACCAACTTACCTACCTCTTCTCCCGCAACGTAATCTTCCTGAAAAAGAAACAACCCGCGCCTCAAATTAAAGAAAATTAAAATCTAAAGAGAACACAATTAAAAGATAAAAAATATTGATGGTGAGCATTAGCAAATAACAATTCCGCTTCTACAAGACGGCAAATGGAAAGTTCATTAGCAGATATCAAGTGGTTAGTCGGGTACCACATAGGAACTATTCTTTTATATTATCCGAGCCAATTGGTTGTGCCGACTCTACCAAGGAAGCTTATGGGTTATTAGAAGGCTTGAAAACTTAACAACTATTACAAGTGACTCTGCAATTGTCTAAAGGAATTTCGGTAATGTGATCAGATGAGCCCGTGATGAACGACTTTCATCGAAGGATCGCTGATTTAATGATATCGATGGTATTTGCTATTTGGGAAGTTGCAAATTTTCAACATGTTTTAAGGGATGAAAATGGCCCAGCAGATATCTTAGCCAAGATAGGTTTTGCATTGGATAGCTTTATGTTCGGAATACACCTTAATAGATAGAATTTTCTGTTCTTCTTGCCTGTTGTTTGAGTTGTCTTTTTATTCTTTGGAGCTGGTATAGGGGTAACCAACCAATTCACTCTCAATCATGAACAGGGCAATCTCCTTATATTAAATTGGTCAAATCCATACTTCCACTAATTTTCATGCTCATAAAAACAGTGCATTTCCCAAGGTTTGACCGTATTAGCATAGGAGATTGATCCGTTCACACTTGACAGTCCCTATACCAACTCTATTCTTTGCCCTATTTTTTATTGATAGTTTCGACTGATGAAAAATAAGATCTTCCTACACAGGAATGTAGCAATATTTCTAGTTTATTTTTAATTTTTTCAATTTTACTATTATTATTATTATTATTATTATTATTTTGGCTTGGTTTCAATTGTTTGTTAATTCTGTGCTACTGTCCCCTTCTAGTTTCTGATGAATTGATGTCCGTTTAGGGCAATTCATTCGTAATTTGGTTTCTCAGGCCAGTTGCTCACGTTGCATGAGGATCTGTATTTTAGTCTCAAAGGACAAGTAAAACAAAGTAAAACAAAAAATGTATTTTAATCCAAAAGGGCCAATAATATTGATGAAGGATACACTGGATATGTAGGCTTCCTAGTGCAAGATCTGCAGATATGAAAAAGGAGGAAGTGTTATTGCATCCACTTCGAAAATAAGAGGCAAAAATTTCCTTCCTTTTTCGTGAAGGTAGAGCTTTAAGCTACCAAAAGAGTTGATAGGAAAATCATAAGGATTTTAATGGGCATTACTGACGTCAAGAGATAGATGGGCCCCACTGATAAAAAAGTAAAAAAAAAAAAAAGGAGAATTTCAATTTAAATTTAACTTTCGTGGCAGAAAATCGTAAATAAAAAGTTATAAATAAATAAATAATGATGGTGGTCTCGGTGAGGAAAGTAGGTCCCAAATCTCAAATTATGAACATAATGTTCCTAGAGAAACCAGCAGGGAGAAAGAAAAAGTACCTGACAAATACTGCATTTTGTATCTTCATTAACATGACCTTCAACTCCTGAGACTAGAGCATATTTATAGAAGCTTCTTTTAAGACAGTTTGATAATGCCTCCTCTGTAAGGGCTGTGCTCACTGTACCCATTGTCTCCTCTAAAGCTAGCAATTCCTGTTACAGTGAGTATAAATTGTTGAAGTGTTAGAAGGGGAAAGGTTTCATGGGTTGCTCTTCACTATATTTCATAAATCATGGCCACCTGATAATAAAGGGCAAACTATACTTTCGCAAAACAAATAATTGACCGAAATATTATCAAAGAAAAATCCAACCCATGATGAATCTGAAAGTAGCCACAAGTGCATTCTCATGCATTTGCAACCTAAACAATTATCACACAGATTTTTGTTTTGACTAGCAAATAATTAATACACTTGTGACATATTACAAAATGAACAAGTATCAAACCTCATATGACATATTATCAATATCCAATCTCATGTCTCTGTGCTGATCGACAAAGCTAAGGCCACCCAGGAACAAATTTGATTCCAGAACCATTAATTGCTGCAGCAAAAAGAAGACCCAAAATTTTTTCAGTCAAATGCGAGAAAAGTGGAAGAATAAAAAAATAAAGATTAATGACCTCATATGTTAACTCTTCGTCTTGCTCAATCCTCTCCAATGCCGACAACACCTGCATAATATCAAGAACATTTGCTCCAGTTTAAATGCTCGATCTCAGTTGCAATCTGATCAAGGAAATGTTTTTCTATGATACTTCTAAGGTTGACATCAACAAATCAATCACTTCCCGAGAAGTTGATTTCATGATTTCAGTTTCACTGATACCAACTTAGATATTACTGTTTCATAGCTGATTTGAAGCCCCAAAAGAATTATGACACAATTAGAAACAAAAAAAAAAAATTGAAAAATTAAAGGTTCAGCACCATCTGCCAATACCTCAGCAATCCCCTCCATGTTAAAACGTCGGTATCCATCTCGATCCACAGAGTGACGATGGAAAGGACGGGTGGTGTTATCTTCTAAACGAGTAATTGCCCGATTCCGAAAAGTCCCACTACTATTAACAGGTCGCCTATTAGAATTCTGGCCAACAGTGGGCACTTCACTGGTAGAAAATCCAGTTTGGGGCAACGGTGGATCAATAACAGGCTCGGGCAGCAATAAAGCATTGTCATTAACCTGTTCGGACGGCCCTGGCCGTACTGTTTCCCCAATTTCCCTCCGGGTCCTAACTGAGGTAACACCGTCTCTATTTGCAGCCCAACTGCTGGCCCTTCTTGAGGTTTGTTGAGACAAAGGGCGTTCGGGAGGAGAGCAAGTTGGGATCAAGAGAGAATTGCCTGCAATAGACAACCCATTCTTGTTCTTACTTCTAGCAGAGGAACTCTCTCCTTTATCAGTGCATCTCCTTTTCATAACATCGGACCGTTGGTTATCTCCAGAATCTGATGACGAACAATGCGGAGGGAGAATGTCTGATATCGAAGTGCAACGGAGGTTCCTGAGACCATATCTGTGTGCATTAGCACTGACACCTTGCAAGGCAGATTTTGTGGTACGATTGGTGTTTCTAGATGCAAAAGAACTTCGTACACTGGAACCCAAAGAAGTATCCGAATTGCCCATTCCAGACTGTTGTTTGCTTTGCTTTTGTGGTCTCGCATCTGATCTTACGGGATCTATTGTAGACATAGAAAATCCATGGAGTACTGCAGATTCTGAATCTTCGGACTCGGTACGTCTTGTTTGATGCCCTGTAGTTGTAGGAACACGTACTGAAAGTTCGGTTTCACCCTGTCTACTGCTTTCAGCATTAACTTTTTCTTTCAGGGACATGCTCAGTTGTTCCTGTTGGGACTTTCTCGGGTTGCCGACACCAGAAAATGGCTTAGTAGAGGAGCTTCCAACTACAGCTTTGCTGCTACTAGAGTGGAAGGAGCTTCTTGAATATTTAGCTTTTTCTTGGTTAGCAATTTCTGCGCCTTTCATCGAGTTAAGCCTCGTGCTGCACCCTAATCGGTTACAATATTGAATGCTTCCGTCGTCACGAAATGAATCTTTGCAAGATGCACTAGATCCCTTTCTAGAAATACCAACCGCACGAGATGTTCTCTTACTATCGTATTCATCCATGTGGGATTCACATAAAGTTCGGTAACCACAAATGTGATATCCAAAAAAAAAAAAAGGATTCTAGTTCTGCAACAGTAACAAGAAAACTCTGTATAATTACTGGGGGATTCACATAAAGTGCGGTAACCACAAATGTGATGTATCCGAAAAAAATAATGGATTCTAGTTCTGCAACAGTAACATGAAAACTCTGTATAATTACTAGGTGGATGTCACCTATTAAGCACTACGAAAATAAGGTTAAACTAAAAGAAAAAAGAGAATCCAAAGTGCATCATAAAAGCAATCACCAAAAACAAAGACCCTCCTATAATCCACATAAAGATAGCTAAGTACATTTAATAGATAACACTGGATAAACAGCATTGACCCACATCACGGATAACATTGCATCAACATAATTAATCGATTATAAATCCTTACTCAGAAATGGTGTTTTTGAGAATAAAAAGTGAAGGCATATTTTTTTATTTATACCCATTGAGTCAGTATTCAACAGAGAGACATTATTACACCCATTCATCATTTTTTGTTATTGCCTGTATAAATCAACGAGGATAAGATTCTCTCTCTTCGGTCTTTTCTAAAGTTTTATGACGAAGTCTACATGCTTGACTTGGATATTGGAGAACAAAAAATTATTTGTTAAAGATGCTTATGATTATTACATTCTCATCTCTTTTATTTCATTGCCCTTTGGCTTAGGATTAGTTCTAGCTAGCTTTACTTCAAGAAATACTTTTAAAGTAGGTTATCCACTAGCTAAGAATCTTTTAAACTTAATTGTTTTATGAATTTTGTAAAGTTTCCCTCGAAAAGAAAGAGCCCACAGTTTCACAAACTAATTCACAAAATTGTAAGGTCCAGTCTATTTTTTTACGTATATTCCTATCAATACACAAAAATTAAAAAGTTGAAGTTCAACAAACCTTGTGTGAAAACACAATTCTTGTTTTGTAATCCCTCCTTGAGAAAATTTCAAGTATTGGTCTCAAAAGAAGTTCAAACAGCTTCTAGGATCAGTAGGGAGTTTCAAGTGTTTGAGCTCAATTCGAAAATCATGAGACACTAGATTTCTCCGATTTCTTATTGGTGTCTGTAAATATAATAAAGGGAAACTAATCCAAAAGTAGTAGATATCCCAAACTAACTAAAATGCCTAATAATTTTTTTAAAAGAAATTAAAATTTTAAGGGTACAACCCACCATAATACCTCCCTTTGAGATTTCTCATAACAGAGAAATCTTGCCCCCTTATTTGTCTCACGTGACACCACATGTTTTATACTAAACTTCCTAACAACTATTAATTTTGTTAAATAGAAATGGGATCTCAAAGAAAATAACACTACAAAATATTTCTTGTTCTTCTTTCTATCATGTTTCCTAGAATTTGTAATGTTCTTGCCCCATGGATCTCTTGTGATTACTTGAGTGATCATGTGGCATAACTGTTGGAATTGTCCGACATCGGCTGTGGGATGGCACTCCTCGGGCTATTAATATCTTGGGCAAACCTCACCTTACAAGTCAGTTTTGTGAGGTTGAGTTAGGCCAGTAGAATTCTATCATGGTATCAAAGCCGTCATTTCTCTGCTCCACGTCACCCGTTATTGTCCAAGTGATTTGGCTTGGCTCAATCCCGCCAACACGTGCAGGGGCGTGTTGGATTTGTCCCACATCAGTTGTGGGCTGGCCCTCCTTGGATTATTTATATCTTTGGCAAACCTCACCTTGCAAGCCGGTTTTGTGAGGTTGAGTTAGGCTCGTGGAATTCTATCATGGTATCAGAGCAGGCCTTTCTCCACTCCATGCCAATTCAATTGTTCACGTGATTTGGCTAAGTCCGGCCAACAAGTACGGGGCATGTTGAAGGTTAGTCCCACATCGGGCGAATTATAGCCTTGTCTCTCTCCTTATAATATCCTGAGCCCCTCCACTCATTTGCCAATTGGTTTTGAGTTGGATGCACAGATTTATCATGACAACCTTACAAAATCGGCTTGTAAGGCGAGATTTGCCCAAGATATAAATAGCCCGAGGAGGGCCAGCCCACAGCCGATGTGGGACAAATCCAACACGCCCTCACACGTGTTGGCGGGATTGAGCCAAGCCAAATCACGTGGACAAGAGCGGGTGACGTGGAGCTGAGAATTGTCGGCTTTGATACCATGATAGAATTCCAAGGGCCAAACTCAACCTTACAAAACCGGCTTGTAAGTTGAGGTTTGCCCAAGATATAAATAACCCAAGGAGGGCAAGCCCACAGCCGATGTGGACAAATCCAACAATAACATGTCAAATAAACAGCACCACCTGTGCCTTTCAACTACTGAAAAACTATTACATGTCATAAGACCTGTTTTGTGCTTGTTAATGACTGCCTTGTTGAGACTTTAAAGGCTCAGTGAGAGGCAGTGTCGCTTGTAAGTTCCTTAACAGACCTGTGATTCCCCTCTTGTTCTTCCTTTCCTTCTTCTCTGATTGGCTTCTTCCTCTCTTCTTCTCGTTGATTTTGCAGTCCCCTTTGTCCATTGATTCACATTACAACATGTCATCTCCTCCCAGCCCCTCTCTCACTACTTTAACATATTTTGAGATAATCATGGCTGAAATTTCTCTGAAATTCGCTGAAATAGGGGTCAAGCGAAATTTTAGTATTTTGCAGAAATTGTCGAAATTTCATTAATTTCAATTTTTTTTTATTAAAGCAATTTTAAAATAATATATAAAATTTTATTTTAAATATATATATATATATATATATATATATATATATATATATATATATATATATATATATATATATGTGTGTGTGTGTGTGTGTTTTTTACTCCCCAAAATTTTCCCGAATCTTTCTCAAAATTTATCCGAAATGAACCAAAACGACCCACTACTGAAATATTGCCAAAAATGAAATTTGTCACTATGCTCCAGAGAGACCATTTTTTTAACAAGAAAAATATACACTACGAACTTATTCTTGCAAAATTCGAGAACCAAAGTATATGACCACTAGTTCACCGTCAAAATGACAAGACATAATACATACCAAATCTTTTCAAATACGTATTTCAGAAAGATTTTCAGTATGTAGCTTTCTGCAAGGTTTCTCCAAGTTTATACTAGCATGATGAAGACAAATTATCAAACCAATGACTTCTAACTACAAACTGATTCTTCCAAATCTGATATCCAAGTTAAAAACTTTCCTTCTACTGCATCCTAACACAACAGAACATTCCCTGCAGTGCCCCCTTGTAACAACAAGTCCTCTACATTTCTATTGCCAAAAAAGAAATTTGTCACTATGCTCCAGAGAGACCATTATTTTAACAAGAAAAATATACAATGCAAACTTATTCTTGCAAAATTCGAGAACGAAAATATATGATCGCTAGTTCACCGCTAAAATAACAAGACATATAATACATACCATATCTTTTCAAATACGTATTTCAGAAAGATCTTCAGTATGTAGCTTTCAGCAAGGTTTCTCCAAGTTTATACTAACATGATGAGGACAAATTGTCAAACCAATGACTTATAACTACAAACTGATTCTTCCAAATCTGATATCCAAGTTGAAACTTCACCTTCTACTGCATCCTAACACAACAGAACATTCCCTTGCGACAAGAAGTCCTCTACATTTCTCTTTAGTACTCTTCGTATATAGAGCACCTCATGTAACAAGGACACTCCATATATTACGAAAACAGACCTGTCGAACTCCTCGTATCTGTGTCCAAGACAACACCATATGGTCATTGCCGTGTCTGTTGCAGAGACCATCCAAATTGAAGACACTCTTTTCGTAATACTGAAATAAGTTCTAAAGATTTCAAATAATTTTACTTACATTGAAGAGTCACACATCCATGCCCCCAATAGGAGTATTAATGATCTCATAGAAAGTCTAGCTATCAGACAAAATGTAGATTTCCATAAAGACACTGTAGTGAATGGAGGAAAACTGTTACTGACTCTACACCAACATAAGATATCCATTTACTCCAAAGAAGATAGCATTTGCAATCTACCAATGTCATGATGTGGCAGTAAACAATCAAGTGCTACAGTCCATATATCTATCAGGCCAAAGTCCCTTCCAGGCAGAATGTTGGGGATGCATATATATATATATGCATATATATATATATATATATATATATATATATATATAGAGAGAGAGAGAGAGAGAGAGAGAGAAATATGCATTTGAACGCACGGCGGCGGTGACCATGCGTTTGAATGCTAGATCATGTGCCATGTGATCATGAGTTACACCAATACTCTAAGGGTTCATCCAGTCCCATAGGGGTTTTAGGGAAAAAAAACCTTCAAATCTCAGGTCAGAGTTTCTCATCCGCCACTTGAACCTAGTTTAATGAAATTTAGCACATTTGACCAAGTTTTGAATGGTGGACAAATACGCCTTCTAATATTTTTCTTAGATGGACCTGATTGACCTTGGAAGCCGTAGCACTCAATCCTCAGGTTAGGTGCTACGTGGCGCCCAACTAGTACGAACGCATAGTCCCGAATATGATACCAGTGTGTGTGGTTCTCAACCTCGGTAGTTCTGGAGATGATTGAAAAAAAGAGCTTTAAAAAACCCTCAGTCGAACCGAATAAGGGATCTGGTAGTTTCAAGTTGCTAGCCGAATAAGGGATCTGGTAGTTTCAAGTTGCTAAATTATCTCAATTAGGTTTCTAAATCATGCTACAAAAATGTCTATCCATGTCCAAATCCATATTTGTGCATCATAGTAATAAATATATAAATTAAGCTCCCACCATATCTAGTTCAGCGCTACATACCATGGAGTACACACACACACACACATATACTCTTGTTCAAATATATTGCAAGCAAAAGTTGAAATTAGTTACTACTGTTATAATCATGTTATTATATTGATTTGGGAATTTCTTATTATTATACCCAATAAAATAAATTTCCAAACTTAAAAAAAAAAAAAAAAAATTCTTATTGGTAAGCTGGGATTGAACCTGCATCCTCAAGGTTGCAGTGTTGTCAACTTTCCAGTAGAGCTACAGGCCCAGAAAGATATAATTTAATCCCCATAACTGAGAAAAAACCCACAACAGCTAATAGATGAATACGAAAATGAATTCTTTTGCATCATCAATTTCCTTTTCGGATAGAAAAGGAAAACTTTCACCAGAGACTCAAACTCTAACAGGGATTAAAACCATGAGGACATCAAGCATGCTAGATGAAACACAAAACACAATCATAATCATGATTCTAATAATAAAGAAAAGAAAAAGAAGAAGAAGAAAAACTAAATAAAGTACAAACCTGATACCAGAGATGATCAGAGCAACCTTTTCTTAAATCAACTTATAAAAATAAAAGAAAAAACAAATTCACATATCCTCCTTCATTCTAAAACCTGATATATTGGATTTTTTATTTATTTTTTGCATTGTTTGAACTATTCTAACTGGACCTCAACAATCTTACATATATTATCCTAAATATGAGGCTGTTTCTCCGCTATCTGAGGCATAAAAAAAGCTCAAACCCTATACTTACAACACACCACAAAACCACAGAAAAATATATGATCAACAATCTAAAACAAGAAACAAAACCCATATCATCAAATCGAATAAATTTCACAAAAACTCAGCTTTATTGGAAGCTTCTTTTCATATGTAAATTTAAAAAAAAAAAAAAAAAAAAACTGGAATCCAGAATCCAAAATTTTCTTACCTCTGTTTCTGGGAGCCAAAGCGTGTATTGGAACGCGCACTAAAACGTGTCTACATGATCCAAAGCTTACAATCCATAAATAAGTCTAGTCGGCTTTGACAAATCCCTCAAACCCCTCCACACCGTTCGATCTACCTATACATTCGTGAATGAATGAAAGATCAACGGTTGACTCTGTTCGTTACGCCAGCTCTGGGCCATGCTATAATGGACCACAAACTAACATAATTATTTATATTTATATCATACAGAACCCGACAGCCGTCGACGAATTGAGAACATTGAAAAAGAAAAGAGTTTTTTTTTTCTTTCTTTCTCCTGCTATCGAATCCAAAACCCTAATGGATGATCTTATTATTCTCCTTTTTCTGAAAGCTTTTACTCTTTTAGACCTCTCTGTTGAAGAAGATACTGGAAAGTAAAGTTCGATTTTTATTTTATTTTTTTCCGAAAAAAAAAAAAAGACCCTACTTTTTTGACCAATTAATCATCTTTAACAGTTCAGATCACAAAGTTCGATTTTTTAATATTATAGTTTTCGATCAAACCGATGCAGTAGCGTCCTTATACTACTACGTATGTATGGAGGTAAATAAATATTATAAAAATCAATAAAAAATAAGTGAAAGCAAGTCATTTTCGTCTCGAAAACCTAATCCCCACAATATTTCTTCTCTAGATTTATTCGTCTCTGCTTATTTTAGCTAAAATTTAGGTCAGATCTCGAATCCTCGTTAAAAAAACACATCATCCATCTGATCAAACTGTTAAAAGGGGAAATGTTCATTTTTACAGTTTGATTTCCGATTTAACAAGAAATTTAATACTGATAATCATAAAAATAAAAAATAAACAAATTTCAAGTCATTTTCCTCTCGAAAACCAAACATACACCAGATTCCTGCTCCAGATCTACCTGTGTTTGCTTCGTTCAGCTAAAATCCCGGGCAATCTCGCGTATTTTCGTAAAAATTCAATCAATCCGTCCTTGAATCGTCAAGAGATCCGTCTAGATTCAACCTCGAACCCACCCTAATATCAGAGAGCCCACAGCTTCTCTCTTCGAATTCGAAGTTAATGAAAAAAAAAAATCAAATTAAATGGGTTTTTTCCTTGTGATCTGTCACCGAAAGCAGTTTTGATTCTTGTTGTTGTTTGGTTTTTAGCGTGGATAGGGAAGGATTCACGCATAAGAGAATGTCTGGTAGTGTAAAAACATACTATTAATAGATAGCGTCGAGGTGAAGAGAAGACAACATATCGAAGATCGCGCTCCATGAAATCGAAACACAAGAAACAAATTTCTCAACAGCTTCCGCCTGAGTTGCCCATATAGTGAACTCGAAGTAACTCCTTTTACGCGCCAAATTCCTACATACTTTGACTTTCACGTATTTTAGAAGTATTGAATTGTGATTGTCTATTGTTGAAGGTCTTGGTGTGTGGTTGAAGCACATAAATGGGGCTCCAGGCTGGTGAGAAAGTGGCTCGTTAAGTCGAAGAAATCCATTATGGGATTCCCAAAGTCAAAACAAATTAAGTGTTGGGAGTTGGTATATCGTAAACGACCCGCTCAACTTTTTACGTGTGAGTGGATCATTGATTTTGATGGGCATATCCTAACACGTAGAGCGAACCGGATTTTCAATCCTATCTCATCCGCTGGCCTTGAAAATTGAAGAATTTTGATAATACGTTATCTTTATCTTAATCTTTACTATTATATAAAAGTACAATTAATTTTCTATTTTTTAATTTTGTGTTTCTATAATTTTAGAATAAAATATTCCTCATTAATTTAATCTACTCCTAAAATAACTCTTTTTATATCCCATAATTTTAATAAAGAAAATAAAATCTTAATTTCATTGCAAGACTCTTTCGTTTGTTCGTAAATATCTCCTAAAATCACTCTAACTCCTGATATACCCTATAGTTTTAATATAAAAAATAGAATCTTAATTTCATTGCAAAATTCTTTCGATTATTTCATAAATATCTCCTAAAATCACTCCATCGTTTCTCTATTTTCTGTCAATTTTACGTTTTCATAATTTTAGAACAAAATACCTCTCATTAACTTAATCTACTCCTAAGATAACTCCTTATATACCTTATAATTTTAATAAAGAAAGTAGCATCTTAATTCCAATGTAAGACTCTTTCGTTTATTTCATAAATATCTCCTAAAATCACTCTAACTCCTTATATATTCTATAGTTTTAATATAAAAAATAGAATCTTAATTTCATTGCAAGACTCTTTCGATTATTTCATAAATATCTCATAAAATCACTCCATCGTTTTCTTTAATATCTTTTGAGATTTATCTTGCTTATAATTAGATGTTCAAGTGAGAAGAAAAAAGAAATTAGCGTAAGAATCCTAAATCATACATATCTATTAAAATCACTCCGCCGTTTTATTTATGGAGCCATTACTTGCACACAATGTTTAAGTGATTGCATCGAAGTTAAAAGGAAACTTTGTATTTTAGGGACATGTAGCATGTGAAAATGCAATCTAGGCCGTCTGATTTAAAGTTCATGGTCTACAGACCCTTAGTGGATAAGATTGGAGCAAAACACAATATTTATCATATGATCTATTGTTGTCAACCGTTGAATCAAATAATAGCCATTGACTATATTTAATCACATGATGAAGATTATATTTCATGCCAATCTTATCCACTAAGGATCTATAGATCATGAATTTTAAATCAGACGGCCTAGATTGCGTTTTCACATGTCACATGCCCCCTAAATACAAAGTCTTTTTAATCTAGGTGCAATCACTTAAAAAGCAAGTGCAAGTAATGGCTCTCTTTATTTAATCTCTTAAAATCTCTCTTCCTTAAAATTAGACTTTAAACTTTACTTTAGGAACTTTCCATAATTTTCTTTTAAAACCACCCCATGAAAAGTAAAGTAAAACAATTTACCCCAAGATTTCTACCAATCAGGGCCTTATCTAACTTCCATGCATTGTTCGCTTTGAATCATAGGATGGAGATAATTTTTTAACTCAATCTATTAAAAAGTTGTTCTTGAAATCATGGGCATATAAGCATACCATCATAATTTTATTCCACATAGCACACTAATTTAAAATATGACTCTAAAATTACATTACCTATATCACACTCAAGCATAAGGGGTCTTGACATCATGGGCATACCATCAAAATCATGCTAGGACCAAAATTTCAAGTTTCTTAGAGTTGAAAATAAAGGTACCTTATCATAAAAAGAAACGTCTCTAAAAACCCTATGGGGGAGAGAGAGAGAGAGAGAGAGAGAGAGAGAGAGAGAGCCGTAGTCTAACATAAGATCTGATGGAGCCATTACTTGTAGCATAGTAGTTAGCTCTTGCACATAGTTTAAAAGAAAGACTTGATGTTTTGGGAAACTATGCCATGTGAAAATACAATCTGAGCCGTCTGATTTAAAGGTTGTAATATAATGATCGATCAAATACTGCACAAAAAAAATGGGGCACATGATCGGATGCATAATCAATATCGAAAATTTGCTCAAAAGTACTCAAAATCAATAGACCAAGTTGGCTTGGAGGTTACTTTATCTTTGATTCATCAAATGGAGGCTAAAAAAGTTAAATTTTTTAAAGTCATGTCTATACTGATCAACTCAAAACAGGTGTTGTTTTGAATTAATTATGCCACGTGACATTTGATATGGCATCCGGATGCAGCACTCCACGCCTTTATTCATATGCATCTTCCTATTTCTCTTTTTAAATTTATATGAGGGGGGAATTTTTATTCATCCAAATCTTAAACATAATATATCTTACATCATGGGCCTACCATCAGACAGTCATATTTTGATTTTACGCGGTGCACATCCAAACATAGAAACATGATCATGAGGCTAATAAAATATAGTTCACGGATCACTTTTCGAGAGGTTTGTCATGTGAAATCCAAATCTTATCATTTGCTGGTGGGGCCATGATCTCCAGATTTATTTTTATCTAAGATTGAGATGAAAAAAGATCTCTGTCATCTCATTCAACACACGATAGAGATCATTTTCATCCAAATATTCAACGTAATAGATCTTGAAAAACATCAATGTATCATCAAACGATCAAATTTTAATTTCACATGGCACATATTCCCAAAAAGGAATATAATTATGGGCGTACATCAAATGTTATGTTTGAACCACTTTTCGGAAGGTATAGCACATGGAATTAAATAATACTATCTGATAGTGAACCATGATCTCAAAATCTATTGTGTTGAAGTTTGAGACAAAAAATGATCTCCACCACCTATTCAAAGCCGTCAACAGTGCATAAGTTTATGCATTTGAACAATTTATGCATTTGAACCGTGATTGAGACTACTTGATGGAGATCATTTCATCCAAATTTTCGACATAATAGATTTTGAGATCATGAGCCTACAATCAAATGGTCATACTTTGATTTCAGTTGACACACATCTCAAAAATCCACATAATCATGGATGTATTATCAAGCATGATTCTTTGAATCACTTTTCGGGAGGTCTATCAAATGAAATCTAAATCTTACCGTATGATGATAGGACCATGATCCCAAGATCTATTGTGTCAAAGATTGAAAAGAAAAATGATCTCCATAAAAATATCAAAAATATATTTATTTTTAACATAATTTTATAGATCAACACGTGCAACGCACGTGCACTTTTACTAGTATTATAAAAAGTGAAAACCAAAATAGTCCAGATTCTCCTATTTCCAAGGACAGTGGCTAGGGTAGGACTGCAAATTCGGTTCTACATAGTAGGACCTAACCATTGCCTGATTCATTGATTTTGTACAAGTGGCACTAATTTTCATCAGTTGGTGAGGTGATCCACGAAGCCATTGCTTTGCATCACATAATCCATCTCTACCCACTAGGGTGCAAACAGGTCGGATTCAAGATTGATTTATGGCCAACTTGAGCCTTAACCTAACTTGTTAACCTCAAAGCCTTGAGATTTCTAAGCCTTTAATCACATAAGAAGTATATTGGTACTTATTGGTTAGCAAGTGATACTATTTAAAATGTTTTGGGGCTTGAGCCAGTAACATAGTGGAAGGTTGATAATATTGCAACCTCAGAAAGGCCTTTAATCGTACGACTGAAATGCTTTTTCAATGTAATCTGAGCGGGACATTAGTTTCATGCACCATTTGATGAAAAAATTAGTTTTACATGTATTTTCAAATTCTATAAATGTGGCACACCATGTTTATCCATTGATAAAAGAACAGGTGAAATAGATGAGAATTAGCTCAAAAGTCAAGCTAATCAGAGTTTTTTAAATGTATTTGATCAAAGATAAATTCTAAAACATTAGATTTTAAATGACATTTCTTCTGTATGTTTATTAGAAAAAAAAAAAGAATTTTTAAATAAAGGTGAATGCATTCAAATTCAATAAAGATATCAAGGGATATTTAATAACTTAAATATTTTTTTAAATGTTTAGAATTTTAATTAATCTTATTCTTATTTAACCAATCTTAATTAGTTGGTCATAATCTTGCTTAAAACATATGATACACAAATTTTTTTTTATCAATCTCAAATATTTTCGATTTCCCTTCCCCAATCACCTTTTCCTTTCAAAATCGAATATGAGATTTACATAGAATATGAGTTCTTGATGTTATAAAGTGAATTGGTGAGGGATGTTGAAGCATCTGATTGCTTTGTAAGTAGTCATTGTATGTTTGTCAAATTAATCACTATTGCATCATCTTCATTTTTGAGTTTGTTGGAGCTCATGGCCCACTAGTTCAAGTGCTTCATGATCTCTCCCAAAAGCGTGCATTGTAAGATCATCCAATTTTAACACTCTAGAGAAATCTAAGATAAGAGAAAATAGGATATCATAAGGCAGGAGTATGCTAGTTATGAAAGTTTTAGGCATGTGTATCATGTGGAATGTGTGTCGTTTGATGGTACACCCATTATCTTAAGATCTATGATGTGAAAGATTGGCACACAAAATAATCTCTATCGACTGATTCAAAGCATTCAAAGGCCATATAAAATTAATGATATTTTAGATTTCCATGCTAGTCATTAATTCCTTTATGACCTTTGACTGCATTAAATCAAACAATGAGATTGGTTTCTCCCAATCTTTTACACTATAGATCTTGAGATTATGGGCTCATCATCAACCACTACGCATGTTGATTTCATATGACACGCATCCCAAAAAGTTTCCAGTGCAGCTAATAGCAACTTGAGTCGAGTGTCGATGCTCTCAGTATTAGGGTCACTGATGAGTAGTGAAATATAATGATATTTCATCCCTAAATATTTACATTTAGCTATCCAATGAAGACTATCTGATGAGAATTACTAGATTTGAAGTGTTTCAGGTAAATACTGATGTGCAATGAAATATGATGATATTTCACCCCTAAAGACCTACATTTAGCTATCCGATGAAAGTCATTTAACATGTTTTATATAGTTTTAGTGATTTGCAGGCCTGGAGATGCGTTGAGCATGAAATAACCCAAAAGTTCATAATATAACGTCAAATTCGTGCTACCTTGGAACATGCAGAACTTATCCCGACTTGGAGCTCAATTTGACCCTTCAAGACATCAGATTCAAAAAATTAGTAAAACACAAACGTTGTAGAGCTCGTCGTCAGCTTTCCAACGCCACAAGAATCGTCTCAATCTGACTTCGGAATAGAAAGTTATGGCTAAAATATCGAGACAGTGTCTGAATGCAAAGTGTAGCGGGAGTTCACGAAAATCTGGGAGGTCGATTGATCGACCCTTTTTGGTCGATCGATCGACCTAATCCGAAAGATTTGAAATTTCAAAACAGAATCTGATATGGTCGATCGATCGACCCTCTTTAGTTGATCGATCGACCAAATTTGAATTTGAGTTCGGAATTTTATTTGGCCGCGAGAATCTCGGTACTCTTTTTACCGAATAAAATCTTGGAGGAAAAAGCGGCTTCTGTTTTGGCAATTAAGGAAAAAGATATTCTTTGAGATATATTCATTCGGGGAGTCATTCGGAGAATTATTCTATTACTTTTCTGCATTCCTCTTTAGAGGGACTTCTGTTTTTTAGAGTTTTCATTTTTTCTGTATTCTTTTATTTTTAGTTTTTTGCTTTTCAAATTGTAAGGGCATAGAGTCCCAGTTTCTTTTAACTCTCTTTTTAATATTCATTTTGAGAAAGAAGATAAGTTTTAGTCTTGCGTTTATCCACTTTCAAGAAAGGATTGTATGAACTGGGAATAAAAGCTCTCTGTGGAAATTGTTAAAGCTCTTTACGGTATTTTAAATATTGATGTTAATATTTATTTACATTTTAACCATGTTATTTACTTTTACTATGTGTGGCTAGTTTCATTAAGGATGGGGATCTAATGAACCCCATCCGAGGTATACATTTATATTAATATAAATCTGTGATTGAGATGTCAGATGCTGTTAAAGACCCTAATATTCATTGAAAATGGTGAAATCATTATTTCAGTCCGAGATCTAGGAGCTAATCATGCCCTATGATTTCAAATCTGCAATAATGATTTTATCCTAATTATCACCCATCTCGGGGTGAAGTTTTACCATCATCTGAGGTGTGAGTGTTAATCATACACTCATGGGGTGTTAATCATACATCTCTTTGATCTCGGATTGATAGTATGACTTTATCCCAGTGGTGAGTTCCAATCACGATCTGAGGTGTGGGTGTTAATCAAACACCCATGGGGTGTTAATCAAACACCCATGGGGTGTTAATCAAACACCCATGGGGTGTTAATCAAACACCCATGGGGTGTTAATCATACATCTCCTTGATCTTAGATCGTACTTTGGAAATTACTCTAGAGATTGGGTTCTAAATATTATCCGAGGTGTGAGTGTTAATCATACACTCATGAGATGTTAATCATACATCTCCGTGATCTCAGATCTATATTTTAGAACTCACGTGTGCATAGGGCAGTTCTTCTTTTGAGATATCTGTTAAAGATCTCACATCTCAATCCACAGATTAATATTTTGTAAATGATAAACCTACGATGGGAAGATTTAGCATCACAATCCTTATCTTTCATTAATTGTTTAATTCTTAAATTCAGTTAGTATTTATCTCATTTATCAGAAGTTCTCAAAATTCTAAGTTGTTGGTTACTGTGATAGATCTGTGGAAATTCTTTTAGTTAATTGCTATTTTTGATTTTAAATTTTCTAACCAATCCTCGTGGGAACGATCTCGTACTTTGCACTCACTGACTACATCACGATTTGTGCACTTACCAGTACAAATTTAAGGACACATCAAATACAATCCAAGTGCATAAAACAGCCCAAGAATTCTGAAAATAATGTCAAAACATTGCAACCTTGAGTCATCGAGAACTTAGTGCAACTTGCAGCTCAATTTGGACCATCAAGACGTCAGATTCATGAAATTGCTAAAACTCAAACGTTGTAGAACTTTCCGTCATCTTTCTAATGTCGCAAGAATCATGCCAATCTGATTTCGGAGTAGAACATTATGACCGAAATACCGAGATAGTATCTAGTGCAAAGTTGGGCGAGAGTTCACGAAAATCTGGGAAGGTTGATTAATCGACCTTACACTCGATTAATCGAGGAAAACGACAGAGTCTGACACAAAAAGCACTGTTTGTTTGCAGAATTAAAGGGAAGGTCGATTAATCGACCTTACACTCGATTAATCGAGTAAAGTAATTCAGTTTGAAACGGAAATGACTCTTAGAGCGGATTTTTAGGGGGGTCGATTAATCGACCCTGACTTTTCGAACCAGGAAAGCTGCGCGATTTGGAGAGTATTTAAAGCCAAACAAACAACTCGAGGGAGGATATAGCTAGGCGTAGATAGAAGTAGAGATAGAGATTTTTTATTTTGAGAGCTTTGTTCCTTTAATCTTTTTAGCATTCCTTTCTTCAAGAATTTTATTTGTTGCTCAATTGATTTCTAGTTTAAATTTAAAGATTAGTAGAGCGCATTTTAAATTTCGTTTCTAAAGATCATTACACTTGTGGATCAAGCTTGGATCAAAGAATTTCTATTGAAAGTTGAGGTATTTTTAATTAATTAGATTAATATTATTTTTCATTTATTATTTGTTTATGTCATTTAATTACAACATGTGTGACTAATTTCTTAGGGATGGGGATCTAATGATTCCCATCCAAGGGATGTACTTCTAATAATATAAATCTAGGATTAAAATATGAGATTTTATTTTATGATTATTATGTTATCACGAAAGGATGAAATCCCCGCCACTAACTAGGATCGAGTGTGCCGAGTCATGCCCTGGATCTTAGATTTGTGATGGTAATTTTACCCCAATCATTGTTATATGATATTTTAGCTTTCATCGTGTAGATCTACTTACGATTATGATCTGGGATCGAGTGTGCCGAGCCATGCCCTGGATCTTGGATCTGTAATGGTAATTTTTTTCTTAATTACTCCTTAATCTGGAATCGAGTGTGCCGAGTCATGCCCTTGATTTCAGATCTATGGGGGTATTCTTGTTGGAATTTTTACCCACTTTGGAGATATTTTTATTTGAAATCTAAGATCAAGTGCGCCGAATCATGCCCTTGATCCCAGATCTATATATGAAAATCATTTATGAAATTAAGTTCTAATTGCAAAGATGCAATGTGGAACCTATCCGGGTTTTGACCATTTATCTTCCATAAAAGATGTTTTTCTTCAATAGTATATCTCATAGTTTAATCCTTAGATTTATATTACGGGAAGAACAAACTAAAGATGGGAGGATTTAGCATCTTCATCTTTACCCTTATTTTTGAATTATCAAATAAGTTTTATTTTGTAGTCAGTAATTGTCATCTCACAAAACTGCCTAAATCATAATTTTGGTAGGGCACTGTTAGATCTTGATAAATTTCTTGAGTTACTGTCTCATCTTTTTAGATCTTTCAAAATAGTCCTCGTGGGAACGATCTCGTACTCCGCACCCACTATCTACAATCTGATTCGTGCGCTTGCGAGTAAAACATCATAATTAAAAATCACATCAAGTTTTTGGTGCCGTTGCCGGGGATTAAATCAAGAAAATCTGAATTTTTTGGAAATAGACAGTTAATTTTAGGAATTTTCATGGATTAAAACAGTATCTCTACGAAAAAAAAAGAAAATTTTCTGTGTCCTTTGTCGATTAATCGAGTCTACCACTTGATTAATCGACCTCTGTCTCGATTGATCGAGATTCTTACTCGATCAATCGAGATTCAAAAAAAAAAAAAAAAATTCTCTTGAGGTTTTCCTGCCAGAAACCTCCACTCTGTGTGTCATTTGCATGCACACTAAGTCTTATAAAGAAAGAACTCTAGAGCCTTTAAATTCTAAGATCAAACGTGCTTCTCGGTCAAATCGTAAGGATGCTAGATCAAGGCAAAAATTTTCAAGTGAATCATCCACTGAAGTCAATATGACTGACAACATGAATGGGTAACTCAAACAAGAACAAGAGGAAGAACCAACATTGAGAGAACTATTTTCTCCAATCACTACAAATACCCCATCATGCATTGTATACCCCGCCACACCTGGCAGCCGGTTTGAAATCCGTATAAATGTCATCCAAATCCTTCCAATCTTTCATGGCATGGAGAGAGAAGACGCATACTAGCACGTTAAAGACTTCGTCAAAGTCTGCTCATCTGTTTACCAAAACTTCAGCGAAGAATCTTTTAGGCTACGCTTATTTCCTTTCTCTATAAAGGATAAAGCAAAAGCCTGGTTAAACTCTCTACCATCGGGATCTATAACCACTTGGGATCAGATGGTCAAAAAGTTTTTGTCAAAGTTCTTCCCCATGGCGAAAACGAATGTCCTCAGACGTGAAATCACGGATTTCACGCAAGAGGAAGATGAGAGATTATATGAAACTTGGGATAGATTCATAGATCTCTTACTAAAATGTCCATACCATGGATACTCCAAGTGGAGATTGGTCCAATGTTTCTACAATGGACTGAGTCAACCAAATAGACATCTAGTGGAGTCAATGAATGGCGGAGGATTTCTGAGCCTCAAGGAAAATGAATCTTATTCTTTCCTAGAAAAGCTGGCCGAGGATTCTCAGCACTGGGATTTCACGAAGACTCGGGAACAATCAGTCAAAACTCGTGATTAAGCCGGAAGTTCAACCAAGAAGGGAGGACTATACGTCGTAAAGGATTCTCCGGATCTAATGGCTAAAATTGATTTCCTCACTCAACAAGTGGAGGAATTAAAATTAAAAAAGAATGTGCATATGGTAAATACACAACCCGAGCAATGTTCAATTTGTGCAAGTCCAATGCATATAGCAGATGACTGTCCTCAATGCAGAACTACCATGAAGACTCATCTGAACAGTTAAATGTTGTGAATAACTATGGGCAGAATCAAGGAAACGTTTTCAATGAGAATAATTCAAATAGTTGGAGAAGCCACCCAAATTTTTCATGGAAACAAGCTAATCAAAGAATACAGCCCAGGAAACAGGGGATGAACTTTAATCCCCATCAAAATTTCAACCAAGGACCGCAGTAAAACTACGGTCAAAGGTAATTTCAACAGCAATGGTTCATTAATCCAAATCAATTTCAATACAATCAAAATCAGGTTGGGCAGCCACGACAATTGAACCAGAATTTTTAGTTTGCACAACCAATGGGAGGTTATCAAAACCAACCACAACAAAATTTTGTGACAACATTTCTACCACCCGGATTTAACAATCCACTGGGAAATGCTGCCCAACGTCCTCCTACACAAACTCCTTCTACTGAGGACCTGTTGAAACTTATCCATTCTCACACATCCCCAATCTCTAAAATAGAGATCCAAATTGGACAATTGACAACTTTTCTCTGTGAAAGAGAAAAAAGATCGTTTCCTAGCCAACCAGTTTCTAACCCAAGGGGTCAGATGGTTGTTGAACAAACACCAACTTTAACACAAGATGATGATCAACAACAAATTCGAGAAATCACAATATTGAGATCTGGAAAGCAGGTCGATAATAAAGTAGTGTTGTCAGAGGAGGAGGGAAAGTCTGATGGAGAGAAGAAATTTGAAGAGAAAGAAGAAATTGAAGAAAAAGTACAAGCAAAAGAAACAACAGAAGAAAATAGTGAACAGGAGAAAAGTTTTGTTCCTAAAGTACCGTAACCACAAAGATTGATGGCACCACGAAAAAATCGCGATGTGGAAGGAATAAATGAGATTTTCAAGCAATTAAAAATTAATATTCCCTTCTTGGATGCCATCCGACAAGTATCTGCTTATGCAAAATTTTTGAAGGAATTGGTCACAATTAAAAGAAAGACCAATATTTCGAAAAAGGCTTTCTCAGCCGAGCAAGTTAGTTCAGTGTTGCAAGCAAAGCTCCCAATTACATACAATGACCCAGGTTGTCCTACAATCTCAATCGTCATCGGCGATAACCGTATTGATCAGGCCCTTTTGGATTTAGGAGCAACTGTCAACTTATTGCCTTACTCTGTGTACAAGGAGCTCGAATTGGGAGAACTTCAGACCACTACGATGACCCTTCAGTTAGCTGATCGGTCGGTAAAGATCTCTTGAGGGATTGTGGAAGATGTCCTCATCAAGGTGGATTCTTTCTACTTTCCTGTAGATTTTGTTATTTTAGACACTGAACCGGCACCAAATTTGAAGAATAACATTCCGGTGATTCTAGAAAGACCATTCCTAGCAACCTCCAATGCGCTGATCAATTGTCGAACCGGGATCATGAATTTATCATTCGGTAATATGACAGTAGAACTCAACATCTTTAATATTGCCAAGCAACCCATGGAGGATGACGAACATGCACAAGCCTGCATAATCGATGAAATCGTGGAAGAAATATTTCATGCATCCAAAATTGAAGATCCTTTAGCAGCTTGTCTTGCGCATTTTGGAGAAAATTTTGATGTGGATCAGCTGATCCAAGAAGTGAATCACATGTTGAACTCCACACCACTTCTGGGAGAAGAAGAGAAAATAGACTTTGGAGATCAAATTGAATTAATCAAGGAAAAGCCGAAAGAGGAGGAGAAAGTGTCCTTAGAACTTAAACTTCTTCCGAAAAATCTTAAGTATGCTTACCTAGGAGAGAATGAAACTCAACTCGTCATAATCTCATCAAAATTGGATGCGAATCAGGAAGGTCAACTCATGAATGTGCTCAAAGATCACAAAAGTGCTATCGGATGGTCGATAAAAGATATCAAAGGCATTAGTCCGACGGTGTGTATGCACCGGATCCATTTGAAAGACAATGCTAAGCCTTCTAGGGAACCACAGAAGAGACCGAACCCTATAATGCAAGATGTGGTCTGAAATGAGGTAATAAAACTCTTAGATGCTGGAATCATATACCCCATCTCTGACAGTAAATGGGTTAACCCCACACAAGTGGTCCCTAAGAAGTCGGGAGTCACAGTGGTGAAGAATGAGGACAACGAACTAATTCTTATAAAAATTCAAACAGGTTGGAGAGTGTGTATCGATTATCGAAAGTTAAATTTGATGACGAGAAAAGATCACTTCCCACTTTCGTTTATCGATCAGATGTTAGAAAGGCTGGTCGGGCATGATTACTATTGCTTCCTCGATGGCTATTCCGGTTATAACCAAATAGTCATTGCGCCTGAGGGTCAAGAGAAAACTACGTTCACATGCCCTTTTGGTACTTTCTCCTACCGACGAATGCCGTTTAGGCTTTATAATGCACCAGCTACATTCCAAAGATGTATGCTGAGTATTTTTTTGGACATGGTCGAACGAGTCCTCGAAGTTTTCATGGACGACTTCTCGATCCATGGAAATAGTTTTACTGACTGTTTGGATCATTTGTCACTAGTGCTTGCACGATGCCAGGAAAATAACCTTGTTCTTAACTGAGAAAAATGTCACTTCATGATTAAAGATGGCATTATTTTAGGACACATCATATTGTCCCAGGGTATCAAGGTCGATAAGGCTAAAGTTGATTTAATTTTCAATCTCCCACCACCGAGAACAGTTAAGGAAATCAGATCTTTTCTGGGACACGTCGGTTTTTATCGGCATTTTATTAAAGATTTCAGCAAGATAGGCGACCGCTATGCAACATACTTTCAAATGATGTCCCATTCCTCTTTGATGCTAAATGTTTGCAAGCCTTTGAAACCATTAAGGCAGAATTGATAAAAGCCCTGATAATTCAATCTCCGAACTGGGACTTCCCGTTCGAAATCATGTGTGACGCCTCTGATTATGCAATTGGAGTTGTTCTGGGACAAAGAATAAAAAAATTATCGCATGTAATCTACTATGCGAGTCGCACTCTCAACGATGCCCAGTTGAACTACTCGACCACTGAAAAGGAACTTTTGGCAGTAGTTTTCGCGTTGGATAAATTTTGATCCTATTTATTAGGGTCTAAAGTCATGGTACTTACAGATCACGCTGCTCTGCATTATCTATTCGCTAAGAAAGTGGCTAAAGCGCGCTTAATCAGATGGATCTTATTATTGCAAGTGTTCGATTTAGAGATCAAAGACAAGAAAGGCTCAGAAAATGTGGTGGCAGATCACTTGTCAAGAATTATTATTGAGAAATCTGACAATCATGTTCAGATCTTGGAGCACTTCTCGGATGAACAGTTGTTCGAGATTGACAGCCAACCTTGGTATGCAGATCTTGTCAATTACCTAGTCACCGAGCAATTACCTCACCAATGGTCTAAGAATGAGAAATCCATTTTCTTAGCTCGGGTGAAACACTACTTTTTCGAAGATCCATATTTATTCAAATACTGTCCCGATCAAATCATACGACGGTGTATTTCTGAATCTGAGCAACCACGGATCATCTCATTCTATCATGAGTTAGCTTGTGGAGGTCACTTTAGTTCTAAGAAGACTGCAGCAAAGATCCTCCAAAGTAGTTTTTACTGGCCGACAATGTAATATCCCGAAAAATCATGTTAAACAGTGACCTCGGGATCCGTGCCTGATTGGTCACAAGTTTAACCAATTAGGAGATCAAGGGTTAGCATAGAGTGCGATGAACGGATGAGATGTGATGGTTTGAGTGATTATGTGGTGTGTGATGTGAATGTGAAGTCGCATACACCTACCGCGGTGTATGTGCTCAACACACAAGGAAGGGGATAGATTAAAGGGTTTAATAACCCTAAAATTTGAAATTTGGTTGTTGAGAGGAGTAAAGAAGAGAGAGAGAGGAGTAAAAAGGTTGAGCAAGAATTATTGTGAGTGATTGGAAGGGAGATTCTAGCATTAAAGAGACCGATTCGACGCGGAGAATCCGTTCAAGCTAAAGCTGGAACCCTAGCCTTTCCAACCATTGATTTAAAATCAATTTGAGATTTATTGAAGGTAAGATTTTTGTAGTTTAAAATGCATGGATTAAGGGGTTAAATTGTAGTTAGAAATGGTGTAAAATGTGGGATAAGAGCTTAGAGAAATGGATGAGAAAGTAAGGGAAGAGATTGGGAAGAAACGACCAAAAGAGGGTTTGACAGCAATTCGATTAATCGAAATTGGGTTTCGATTAATCAAAATTGGCCAAAAAGTTGAAAAGTCAGAGGACCCCGATCTCGATTAATCGAATTGAGTTTCGATTAATCGACTTTGGATTTCGATTAATCGAATTGAGAATCGATTAATCGACTGGGAACCTACAGTGGACTCCAGTGGAGAAAAGAATTTAGCTTGAAGAAATCGACTAATCGAAATGAGAGTTCGATTAATCGATTTAGAATTTTGATTAATCGATTTTGGAAATTCGATTACTCGAATTGAGAATCGACTGGATAGAGTAGAGAATTTCGATTAATCGAATTGGGTTTCGATTAATCGAATGGGAATCTCGATTAATCGATTTGAGAATCGATTAATCGATATTGACTTTCGATTAATTGATTTTGGAAATCGATTAATTGAGTCAGATTCAATTAATCGATTTTAGAGTTCGATTAATCGACTGGGCCAGCTTATGTTGACTTTTGAGTTTGACTTTAAGATTCATGGAGGGTCTTGGACCTCCTTTATTGCATCCTTAGTGATGTGTTTCACATGTTATGTGATACCATAGGTGGTATGTGTGAGCTAGTGCACAAGGAGCCACGTGGGACCTTGATGCATTGATCAAACGAAGACTTGAAGTAGGGAACACCTTGAACATGTACTTTATTTGCAAGAGCATATATATAGTGATATAGATTTAAAATTCCAAATGTTTTATTGCTTAAAGAGTTTATGAAAAGTGTGTGTGTGTGATATCAATAAAAGTAATCAAAATGAGCCATCCCCAAGGGATGAGGAAGTAAAGGGATAAGAGCATCAGATGTGATACAAGTGAATGGATACATCCCAAGGATGTATCCAGGATTGAATCATGTTTGATATGGCCTAACTAATATAAGATAGCACATTTATACGGTGAATAACTATATGTAAGGCACCGATATTTTTGTTATTTGAGGTTTGATAGGGTACCCCACCGACGTGATGGGATATCCACGACTGACACGGCAGAATATCCGTGACCGATACGGCGGCGAATCCGTAGGCCAGTGCGGAGGCTTATCCGTACATAGTAAGCACACCCTAGGGGTGTTGATTGAGATTAGTGAAACCCCGCCACCAATCCCCAGGGGAAAGGGGCTTGGGTACTATTTGTATTCCCAGGGAATACGTTTAAAACTATCTATATAGATGACGATGATGGGTATCTCATCGGGGCTCGATGCTATAATGCTCGGGGATTACTTAAGTTGAAAGTTTAAGTTTTACTTTAGGCCTTTTCAGCATCATTCATGAATAAATAAAAGACATGAGTAAACCACCAGTAAAATGTGATGTTTTTTAACTGTTTTCATCAGTAACTGCATAGACACATCATGCATGGCATATCATGGAATATATGTGAGTAATAATTTATATGTTCAACTGTGTTTTGTTCCCTATTGAGCTAGGATGTAGCTCACCCTATAGACCATACGACGCAGGTCCACTACTAGCAGCTGCCTAGGCTTCAGGAGACGCTGACCCCGGTGAGTCGGACCTTGCGGCCCGAGACGAGTTGGAGCCACCTCCTGAGGACTTCTTCTAGAGGACTCCGTTGTGCCGCTTTGAGGGTTTTTGGAGAGATTTTGTACGGCTTGGTATGTTAAGCCTTGTTTGATTAAACAATGTATATGTATAAATTCGTGATTTTTCTTTTGGGCGAACCATCTGTGATGATTAGCTATCATCGATGGTTCGGATCGGTTCTCCATTTATACAGAGGCATGAGGGTAGAACTGTCTTTTGAGAAATGCTTATATAGCGATTTAATTCTGCAGTTTCATTTACTATTTAAATTATGTGCTTGATATACCAATATTCCATGCTTAGCTAAGGGGCACGGTCAAGATGATCGTGCTGATGGTACGGGTTGCGGGGTGACGAAATCCGGGCTGTCATAGACAATCTTTAAAGATTGTCATCAGCATTGCAAATCTTGTCACAACTGTCAAATGCTGGGCCGGATCTCAAAGTGCAACATGATGCCGCTCAATCCAATTTTAGAAGTTGAATTATTCGATATTTGGAGAATCGATTTTATGGGTCCTTTCCCGAATTCGTTTGGAAATACGTTCATCCTTGTCAGGGTTGATAATGTCTCGAAATGGGTTGAGGCTGTGGTGTGTAAAACGAATAATCATAAAGTAGTGATCAAATTTCTAAAGGATCAGGTATTTTCACGTTTTGATATTCCAAAGGCGAAAATCAGCGATGGTGGAAAGCACTTCTGCAATAAAGTGTTCACCCAATTAATGAAGAAATATGGTGTCACACACAAAGTTACTACACCATACCATCCTCAGACAAGTGGCCAAGTTGAAGTCTCTAATCGGGAACTTAAACGGATTTTAGAGAAGAAAATCCATCCGAACCGTAAAGACTGGTCGCTAAAACTGAATGACGCTCTATGGGCGTATCGAACTGCGTTTAAAACTCTGATTGGCATGTCGCCGTATCGGTTGGTCTTTGGTAAAGGTTGTCACCTCCCGGTCGAACTGGAACATCGAGCATTTTGGGCCATTAAGTCATTGAATTTCGATCTCCTGAAATCTGGTACCCAAAGGGGTTTGCAAATAAATGAATTGAAAGAAATCCGAGCTGACGCATATGACTGTGCTAAATCTTACAAGGATCGTATGAAACGGGTTCATGAACAATCTATTCCATGTAAATCTTTCGTTGTTGGTCAACAAGTTCTACTATACAATTTCCGACTTCACCTATTTCCAAGGAAACTAAAAACCCTTTGGAGTGGTCCATTCAAAATCTCTCGAATATTTCCCAATGGGACAGTTGATGTCATCAACCCGAGACACGAGAATATCTTTCGAGTTAATGGTCAAAGATTAAAATCGTTCCTAAAGGATGCAATTGCATTCTCTGACACTCTTTCTTTGAGTGATCCAATGGCTCACCCTGACTGAGCAATTCATATGGTCGACCTATCGACATTAAACTAGCGCTCATTGGGAGGCAACCCAATTTTATTTAATTAATTAATTATTTTATTTTATTTTATTCCGTCTAAAATAAAAATAAAAATAAAAAAAGATTAGATACACTTATTTTTATAGTTGATTATGATTTTAATAGTGTTATTTGAGTAAGCATTTTGTTAGTTTTGATAATTCCCTCACTATTGTTGACATTTTTTCGTGTGAAGAGGATGCTTGGATATACTGGTATATTTTTATGTAGGTTTAGGGGAGGATTTTTCCTACCTCTCTCCTTTTCATGTGTTACCACGAGCCTCAAATCATTACTCCAGGTATGTTTTCTCACTTTAATCTAATATTTTATTTATTGTCAATAATGAGGACATTGTTTTGTTTAGGTTTGGGGTGTAGTTTATGTTATTTTATTATTTTGGTACCATTAAAAAACAAAAAATTAGAACCGTAATTCATGTTATTTTGTGATTGTTTTCAAACTTTAGTTGATGATGCATGTGAATTTAATTTTGAGAATATCGATGTCATATTTTGATTACTTGTATCTAAGATGATGAAGCTTAATGTGATATTTTGTGAGTAATTTTGATATTCATGCTTAAAATTTTTGCACTTATACCAAGCTAAGACTTAGAAATCGATGAACTGTTTTGAACGTTGAATCTTAAGTTCTTAGTGGAGACTAAACCCGGTGAGCTTTAGAGCTAATTTCCCGTCATTGATGAGTGAATATATAAACTCGGAGTTTTCTTTGAATACGAATTATTTTGCATAATCTCATATATTTTATTTTGGCCTGTGACTTTGCATACAATCAAATTCATATTATTGCGCTAGAACGTACTGTTTATCTACTCAAGATAAATAGGTAAGGTTACCATCTTTTAAGGACATGATTGAAGAAAATTTTGGCTCGTTTTTATTTAAATTGCCCCACCGTATATAAATTTATCCTTCTAGTACCCCTTTGAGCCTATTGAAAAACTTACCTTTATACATTCTTTGATAAGCCACGTTAACCTTTATCCCTTCACCATTTCTGAAAATTCAGTTTTACCCTACTTATTTTTGAGAAATTATGAATGAGGTTTAAGAATGAACGAAAAGAGAGTAAGTGGAGAGATACCGAGTTGTGGTGTTTACTGGGAGTGTATGGTAAAAATATAAAAGAAAATGAAAGGGGGAGAAAAAGAAAAAGAAAACTGTGAAAAATAATGAAAAATATGAGGTGCTTCAAGAAAATGAAATAGAAAAAAAAAAAAAAAGAGTGAAAAAGGAAAAGAAAGTTGAGAAAAGTAGAAAAATACTGAGAAAAGCGAGCGAGAGATTAGAGAAGAAAAAGAGAAGAAATAGAAAAATCCAAAGTTAGTTTCTTTTCCGATTTCTCAGAAATTTTGAATCCCAATTTTCATTTCTTTCTTACCCTTACCTGAGCCCCATTACAACCCTAAAAAGACCTTCATGATCTGATCTTGCACTGGTAACTGCCTTGTGGAGAGTAAATATGCGATACTTATGACACTTGATATGACATGCTTAGGATATACAAGTATCTTCTTATGAGATTTATTTTTATTCATTGATTGCATCGTGTTTCATTTATCATGTGAGACCTTTTTATTTGCTTTGTATTAATCTCTCACATGTGTGCGAAAACTTACCTATCATCAGAGTGATTTTATTTCAAAAGTATACCTAAAGTGAGGATTGAGTCAAAACAATAGATCCGACGGTTTCCCGTTTGGACTAGTTCTGAGATAGATGAATATTGGTTTGGGTATGCACACACTTCACGTTTAGGCATGAATGGGTGAGTTATCTAACAATTTGAACATTAGACTAATTTGAATGGATATTAGTATGATTAATATAACATTGTTATTTAAAATTGAGAATTCGCATGTTGAATTGATTAATGATTTTGAGTTTTGAATGGTATATATGATATTAAAATCATGTTTTGAAAACTCAATTTTGCCGATGGTTTGAAATTTTTGAAAGTTTGTGGGTAACTTCACTGTAAATCCTCAGGAGACAACTCCTCCACTAGGAATCACCTAGGGGTTTAAAGGCTTATTGCACAGGCTAAGTGCAATCGTGCTCCCTATGAAAGTGACATTTATTTTTTGAGTTTGCTTTGCTCAAGGATTAGCAAAGTGTAGTGATGTGATATTTTTAGTGTAATGTTTTACTCGCAAGTGCACGAATCGGTTTGTATATAGTGGGTGCGGAGTACGAGATCGTTCCCACGAGGACTAATGTTGAAACATCTAAAAGTGACAAGCAATTCTAAAAATCTGTGAAGATCTAACAGTATTCTACCAGTTTTATGATTTAAACGGTTGATGAGATGGTAATTAATGACTACAAACTAAAATTCAATTGATAATTCAAAAATAAAAGTGAAGATGATGATAAAGATGAAGATACTAAATCCTCCCATCTTTGGTCCGTTCTTCCTATAATATAAATCTAAGGGTTAAATTATGAGATATTTCATTGGTAACAAACATCTTTTATGGAAGATCAATGGTCAACACCCTAATAGGTTCCACGTTGCATCCCTGCAATTAGGACTTAGATGATTTTCATATATAGATCTGGGATCAAGGGCACGGCTAGGCACGCATGATCTCAGGTTCAAATAAAAATCATCCCCAAAGTGGGTGAAAATTCCAACAAGAATACCACTTACAAATCTGAAATCAAGGGCATGGCTCGGCACACTTTATTCAGATTAGGGATATTTAAGATAAAATTATCATTACAGAACCAAGATCCAGGGCATGGCTCGGCACACTCGATCCCAGAACATAATCGTAATTAAATTCACACGATAAAAATAAAAAGACCATAACAATGATTGGGTAAAATTATCACGGTCGAGATCCCAGGCATGACTCGGCACACGCGATCCCGGTTAGTGGCGGGGATTTCATCCATTCATGATAGCACAACAACCATAAAGTAAAATCTCATATTTTAATCCTAAATTTATATTATTAAAAGTACATCCCTCGGATGGGAATCATTAGATCCCCATCCCTATAAATTTAGCCACACATATTGTAAGTAAATGACATAAATAAAAGGCGGAAAATAACATTAATTAAAATTACCTCAAACTTCAAAATAAATTACGTTGATCCACACGGATGATAATCTTGAAACGAAATAAATGCGGGAATAAACTTTGAACAAAATTTATAAAGCAAGGAATGAAATCAAAAATTAAAGAACAAAGCTCTCAAAAAGAAATAATAAAACTTCCTATTTCTAGGTCTAACTATGAAAAACAATGGTTAAAAACTAAGAACACTAAAAACTAAAACTCTCTAAAAAAACTCTAATTCTAATCTCCTACGTTGTTCTAATGCTGAAAAAGATCTCTCCCTCGAAGTGTTTGAGTCGCTTTAAATAAACCTCGTCGCGCGGAAGTCTCCCAAGCCTACTTTTCCGGGTCGATTAATCGACCAATGGATGTCGATGCATCAAGCCGACCAAGAGTCCCAAAAAATAGACTTTTAGTGTCAGATTCGTGTCAGACTGAAATTCTGGCTCGATTAATCGACCTGTAGGGTCGATGCATCGACCCCAGAAATCCGTGAAATTCAGCACTTTCTTGTGGTTCAGACACTGCTTCAGTATTTCGGCCATAACTTTCTATCCTGAACTCGGATTGAGACGATTCGTGCGCCGTTAGAAAGCTGACGAAAAGATCTACAACGTTCGTGTTTTGACAATTTCGTAATTCGACCGTCTTGAAGGTCCAAATTTAGCCGCAAGTCGCACCAAGTTCTTGATTACCCGAAGTTGCAGTGTTTTGGCATTATATTCAGAATTCTTGTACTGTTTTCTATACTTGGCTTGTATTTACCTGAAACACTTCAAATCTAATCAATCTCATCAGATAGCCTTCATCGGACAGCTAAATGTAGGTATTTAGGGGTGAAATATCCTCATTTTTCAGTACTCATCATACCCCCAAACGTACACTTTCGTAGGGAACACGATTGCACTTAGCATGTGCAACAAGCCTTTAAACCCCTAGGTGATCCTAGTGGAGGAGTTGTGTCTCCTGAGGGTTTACAGTGAAGTTACCCACAAACTTCAATATATTTTTGAAATCATCGATAAAATTGAGTTTTCAAAACATGATTTTGATAACATATATACCATTCAAAAACAAAAATCATTAATCAATTCAACATGCGAATTCTCAATTTTAAATAATAATGCTATACTAATCATACTAATATCTATTCAAATTAGTCTAATGCTCAAATCGTTAGATAGCTCATCCATTCATGCCTAAACGTGAAGTGTGTGCATAACCAAACCAAAATTCATTCATCTCAGAACCAATTCAAACGGAAAACCATTGGATCAGTTGTTTTGACTCAATCCTTACTTTAGGTATACTCTCAAAATATAAAGACACCGATAGTGGATAGTTTTCGCACATATGTGAGAGGTCAATACAAAGCAAATAAAAAGGTCTCACATGATAAATGAAACACGATGCAATCAAAGAACAAAAATAAATCTCATAAGAAGATACTTGTATATCCTAAGCATGTCATATCAAGTGTCATAAGTATCACATATTTACTCTCCACAAGGCAGTTACTAATACAAGATCAGATCATGAAGGTCTTTTTAGGGTTGTAATGGGGCTCAGGAAAGGGTAAGAAAGAATTGAAAGTTGGGATTCAAAGTTTCTGAGAAATTGGAAAAGAAACAACTTTTTTTTTTCTATTTCTCTTCTTTTCTTTTCTACTCTCTCTCAATTTTTTCTATTTTTCTCAACTCACTTTTTCTTTTGAATTTCCTTTTCTTGAAGCACCTCAGATTTTTCATTACTTTTCACAATTTTCTTTTCCTTTTTCTTCCCCTTTTTTTCTTTTTATTTTTGCCATACACTCTCAGTAAACACCACAACTCAGTATCTCTCCACTTACTCTCTTTTCGTTCACTCTCATCCCTCGTTCCTAATTTCTCAGAAATAAGAAGGGTAAAGCTGAATTTTCAGAAATGGTGAAGGGTAAAAGGTTAACGTGGCTTATCAAAGAATGTATAAAGGTAAATTTTTCAATAGACTCAAAGGGGTACTAGAAAGATAAATTTATTTGAGGTGGGGCATTTTAAGCACAAACGAGCCAAAGATGGCCTTCAATCATGTCCTTAAAAGATAGTAACATTGCCTATTTGTCTTGAGTAGATATACAGTACATTCTAACATAATGATATGAATTTGATTTCATGCAAAGTCACAAGTCAAAATGAAGTGTATGAGATTATGCAAAATAAGTCGTATTCAAAGAAAACTCCGAGTTTATATATTCACTCATCAATGATGGGAAATTAGCTCTAAAGCTCACTGGGTTTAGTCTCCACTGAAATCTTAAGATTCAACATTCAAAACAGTTCATCGATTTCTCAGTCTTAGCTTGGTATTAGTGTAAAAATTCTAAGCATGAATATCAAAATTATCCACAACATATCACATTAGGCTTCATCATCTTAGATATAAGTAATCAAAATATGACACTAGTATTCTCAAAATTAAATTCACATGCATCATCAACTAAAGTTTGAAAACAATCGTAAAATAATGGGCCCCATAAAGTGCTTGAACCCGATCACCGGTGCGCTCAGAAACGTGGCCACGGGGACAGAGATTGCTACTGACCACACTATCCCAAAACAAAAGCGGGCGCAGCAACGCCGATCGCCTAGTGGCGATCCCAGAAGAAAATATGCCGCGGCACATCTCGTTGATTATATCCTCCTGAGACTCGTCGAGTTCCTCACTCAAAATGTGATTGTGAGGGCGCTAGCACGAAACATTAAAGACCTCCGCAATGGTATGCAGAAAAATCGGGCGCGACCACCCATCAATTGTAACAGTGAAGTGGGCGGCGACTTGATTCTCGATGGAGGCGGGCACCCATGCCATATTCTGATAGAATAACCGAACAACGCGTTCGGACACTTTGATCACGGGTGGAGTGAGGAGAAAATGGGCATTGAGAGCCATCGCATATGCGAGGGAAACGGCGCAGATAGGCAGTGCTTGAAAAGCCGCGAGATCAAAAACATATTCGGAGCATAGGTCGCGGGTCTCGAAGCGACCACTTGGCTGATCACGTGTATGACCAGCAGGGCGTTGTACAAGTCTTTGCGGCGCGGCAGAGGTCGAAGCCATGATTGCACTGTCGGAATGTCGGAGGCAGTCAGAAAAACAAACTCAATGAAAATCGTAGTGAGACTGCTCCATTTAAATAGGCACAAAGGCGCCCTCTCGGGACGGACACACGCAAAATAATCGATTAATCGACCAAAAGTGTCGATTAATCGACTCCATTGAAAACGGGCGCGTCAAAAGTCCCGACGCATGGAAACACGCAACATCTTTAAGTGAAAAGATGCAACGTACGGAAGTGCAAAAGTCGAATAATCAACGCACTTACTCGATTAATCGACATAAATCGAGGCAGATGAAAACTAAAAACGCATGTCCCGAAATAAAAGTCGATTAATCGATTCATAAAGAGTCGATTAATCGACACCAAATAAAACAAAAACGGACAGACTTTCAAAACAGCACAAATTCCAAAATGTGCAGTCGATGCATCGACTCAAGGAGTCGATTAATCGACTAAAGAAAAAGTCAAAACCGTCATAAATGCAGTCTCCTTGAAAAAGGAGACTCCATAAACACTGTCGATTAATCGAGGTGAAGGGTCGATGCATCGACCCTGGTTGGGTCGATGAATCGACACAGGGGGTCGATGCATCGACTCCCAAAAGTTTTTTTTTTTTTTTTTTTTTTTAACAACGAAAAGAAATTAACCAAAAAAAAACAGATTGCATTGAAAAAGAAAACAGTCATTATGACTGTCGATCAATCGACTACAAGGAGTCGATTAATCGAGGGGGAGGGTCGATTAATCGACATACACTGTCGATTAATCGAGGAAGAAAAAAAAAAAATTTTTTTTTTTTTTTTTAAGAAAAAAAAAAATGCGAAATTAATCTACAAGGTGTAAATTCATTCCGAGTCCACCAGGATCCCAAATCTTCATGAAAAATTTTCTAAGCAGGATCAGCGATTTATTTAATCGTCTCGGTATTTCTCTTTTCAAGGACTTAGTTACACCCCCATGGTGTGCCCAAGTGCCACCATTATGATCCATTTCTACCCTGTACTTGACATTCCCAAAATCGCACTCCAGATTCAAACCCATGAATCTTTTTTCGGCATTCTGTTGATTATCTATGTATTCAACGAATGGGCAACAGATTTGAAATTCCTCTTTCTTCCCTAAACCGAATTCACACTCATCGAAAAAAATTAAGTTTCCCTTATCAGGTGTTGTAAGGGTGTCATTTTCTTTCTCTTTCATCTCAATTTGATTCTCAATTCTCTCCTCGACATAAGTATTGTTCCATTCCATTTCCTCTTCTCCTCGCACTTGCACAACCTCAACGCTCGTTATGCCATTCTCAAGCGTAGTGACCAATCGGTCATCCTCATATTTTTGAACAAAATCAGATGAGTCCTCTTGAAGATGTTCTTTATTCTGATCGGTATCAATGAGGGACTCCTCTATTTCAACTTTCCTTTGTAAGTACTCGATCATCTGACTAACTTGAGATTGTATCCTAGAAATTCTTTGAGTATTGGTGTGCACCAAACCTTTTAAATATTCTAAGGAGTAAGAAGAATTTTGGGCTGGTTCATATGAGTTTGTGTCTTGAAAGTATTGAGTTTGCTGTGAAAACTCATAAGGAAATTTGTTGGGATAAGAATTTTGATCATTGTACGGCATCATATCACACATTAGAGGTTGATTAAAACCCCACATGTCATTAGATTGACTCTGCCAGTCATGAGTGTTCCAAACCGGATTTGGTTGGACTTGTTCAGGGTAATAATTTGAGTTATTCAAGGGACACATAGGTGAAATGTGCATCGAATTTCCACAAATAGCACATGATTTTAGATTGAATCCATGCATTGACATGATTTCACCAATAACAAAAACAATTTTTTTTTTTTTTTTTTAATTTCTTTTTTTTTTTTTTTTTTTAATAAATTCGATTGATCGAGTCACACTCGATCAATCGAGGCAAGGTCGATGCATCGACAATGGGGGTCGATGCATCGACTCCCAAAAAAAAAAAAAAAATTTTTTTTTTTTTTTAATTAAGCAGAAATACTATTTTAATCCTCGAAAATTCCTAAAATTTATTGTCTACCAAAAATTCAGATTTTCTTAATTTAATCCCCGGCAGCGGCGCCAAAAACTTGATGTGATATTTTTAATGTAATGTTTTACTCGCAAGTGCACGAATCGGTTTGTATATAGTGGAGTGCGAGATGCAGATCGTTCCCACGAGGACTAATGTTGAAACATCTAAAAGAGACAAGCAATTCTAAAAATCTGTGAAGATCTAACAGTATTCTACCAGTTTTATGATTTAAGCGGTTGATGAGATGGTAATTAATGACTACAAACTAAAATTCAATTGATAATTCAAAAATAAAAGTGAAGATGATGATAAAGATGAAGATACTAAATCCTCCCATCTTTGGTCCGTTCTTCCTATAATATAAATCTAAGGGTTAAATTATGAGATATTTCATTGGTAACAAACATCTTTTATGGAAGATCAATGGTCAACACCCTAATAGGTTCCACGTTGCATCCCTGCAATTAAGACTTAGATGATTTTCATATATAGATCTGGGATCAAGGGCACGGCTAGGCACGCATGATCTCAGGTTCAAATAAAAATTATCCCCAAAGTGGGTGAAAATTCCAACAAGAATACCACTTACAAATCTGAAATCAAGGGCATGGCTCGGCACACTTTATTCAGATTAGGGATATTTAAGATAAAATTACCATTACAGAACCAAGATCCAGGGCATGGCTCGGCACACTCGATCCCAGAACATAATCGTAATTAAATCCACACGATAAAAATAAAAAGACCATAACAATGATTGGGTAAAATTACCGTCACAGATCTGAGATCCCGGGCATGACTCGGCACACGCGATCCCGGTTAGTGGCGGGGATTTCATCCATTCATGATAGCACAACAACCATAAAGTAAAATCTCATATTTTAATCCTAAATTTATATTATTAAAAGTACATCCCTCGGATGGGAATCATTAGATCCCCATCCCTATAAATTTAGCCAAAGTAAATGACATAAATAAATAAAGACGGGAAAATAACATTAATTAAAATTACCTCAAACTTCAAAATAAATTACGTTGATCCACACGGATGATAATCTTCAGAAACGAAATAAATGCAGGAATAAACTTTGAACAAAATTTATAAACTGAAGGAATGAGTACTGAAAAATTAAAGAACAAAGCTCTCAAAAAGAAATAATAAAACTTCCTATTTCTAGGTCTAACTATGAAAAACAATGGTTAAAAACTAAGAACACTAAAAACTAAAACTCTCTAAAAAAACTCTAATTCTAATCTCCTACGTTGTTCTAATGCTGAAAAAGATCTCTCCCTCGAAGTGTTTGAGTCGCTTTAAATAAACCCCATCGCGCGGAAGTCTCCCAAACCTACTTTTCCGGGTCGATTAATCGACCAATGGATGTCGATGCATCGAGCCGACCAAGAGTCCCAAAAAATAGACTTTTAGTGTCAGATTCGTGTCAGACTGAAATTCTGGCTCGATTAATCGACCTGTAGGGTCGATGCATCGACCCCAGAAATCCGTGAAATTCAGCACTTTCTTGTGGTTCAGACACGTCTTCGGTATTTCAGCCATAACTTTCTATCCCGAACTCGGATTGAGACGATTCATGCGCCGTTGGAAAGCTGACGAAAAGATCTACAACGTTCATGTTTTGATAATTTCGTAATTCGACCGTCTTGAAGGTCCAAATTTAGCCGCAAGTCGCACCAAGTTCTTGATTACCCGAAGTTGCAGTGTTTTGGCATTATATTCAGAATTCTTGTACTGTTTTCTATACTTGGCTTGTATTTACCTGAAACACTTAAAATCTAATCAATCTCATCAGATAGCCTTCATCGGACAACTAAATATAGGTATTTAGGGGTGAAATATCCTCATTTTTCAGTACTCATCATGTAGGTTTGGGGGTGTGATGAGTAGTGAACTATAATGATATTTCACTCCTAAATACTTACATTTAGCTATCCGATAAAAGCTATCTGATGAGAATTACTAGATTTGAAGTGTTTCAAGTAAATACAATCCAAGTGCATAAAACAGCCCAAGAATTCTGAAAATAATGTCAAAACACTGCAACCTTGAGTCATCGAGAACTTAGTACAACTTACAGTTCAATTTGGACCTTCTAGACGTCAGATTCATGAAATTGCTAAAACATAAAAGTTGTAGAGCTTTCCGTTATCTTTCCAATTTCGTAAGAATCATGTCAATCCGAGTTCAGAGTAGAAAGTTATAACCAAAATATCAAGATAGAGTCTGATACAAAGTTGGGTGAGAGTTCACGGAAATTTGGGAAGGTCGATTAATCGACCTTACACTCGATTAATCGAGGAAAGTGACAAAGTCTGACACAAAAAGTACTGTTTGGTTGCAGAATTAAAGGGAAGGTCGATTAATCGACCTTACACTCGATTAATCGAGTAAAGTAATTCAGTTTGAAACGGAAATGACTCTTAGAGCGGATTTTTAGGGGGGTCGATTAATCGACCCTGACTTTTCGAGCCAAAAAAGCTGTGCGACTTAGAGAGTATTTAAAGCCAAACAAATAACTCGAGGGAGGATATAACTAGACGTAGATAGAAGTAGAGATAGAGATTTTTTATTTTGAGAGCTTTGTTTCTTTAATCTTTTTAGCATTCCTTTCTTCAAGAATTTTATTTGTTGCTCAATTGATTTCTAGTTTAAATTTAAAGATTAGTAGAGAGCATTTTAAATTTCGTTTCTAAAGATTATTACACTTGTGGATTAAGCTTGGATTAAAGAATTTCTATTGAAGGTTGAGGTATTTTTAATTAATTAGATTAATGTTATTTTTCATTTATTATTTATTTATGTCATTTAATTACAACATGTGTGGCTAATTTCTTAGGGATGGGGACCTAATGATTTCTATCCGAGGGATGTACTTCTAATAATATAAATCTAGGATTAAAATATGAGATTTTATTTTATGGTTGTTATGTTATCATGAACGGATGAAATCCCCGCCACTAACTGGGATCGAGTGTGCCGAGTCATGCTCTGGATCTCAGATCTGTGACGGTAATTTTACCCCAATCATTGTTATATGATCTTTTTGCTTTCATCGTGTGGATCTACTTACGATTATGATCTGGGATGGAGTGTGTCGAGCCATGCCCTGGATCTTGGATCTGTAATGGTAATTTTATCTTAATTACTCCATAATCTGGAATCGAGTGTGCCGAGTCATGCCCTTGATTTCAGATCTATGGGAGTCTTCTTGTTAGAATTTCTACCCACTTTGGGGATAATTTTTATTTGAAATCTAAGATCAAGTGTGTCGAGTCATGCCCTTGATCCCAAATCTATATATGGAAATCATCTCTGAAATTAAGTTCTGATTGCAGGGATATAATGTGGAACCTATCCGGATTTTGACCATTTATCTTCCATAAAAGATATTTTTCTTCAATAGTATATCTCATTGTTTAATCCTTAGATTTATATTACGGGAAGAACAAATCAAAGATGGGAGGATTTAGCATCTTCATCTTTACCTTTATTTTTGAATTATCAATTAAGCTTTATTTTGTAGTCAGTAATTGTCATCTCACAAAACTGCCTAAATCATAATTTTGATAGGGCACTGTTAGATCTTGGTAAATTTCTTGAGTTACTGTCTCATCTTTTTAGATCTTTCAAAATAGTCCTTGTGAGAACGATCTCAGATCGCACTCCACTGCTCATGATCTCAAGATTTATAGTGCAAAATATTTAGTTGAAAGACAATCTCTATTGTTTAATTCAAAGCAATCAAAGGACATCTAAATTAATGATATGTTGGAATTAGATGATAGCTGCTAATTTTAAATGGTGATTAATATATAGTTGATGGAGATCTTTTTTTCATCCCTATCTTTTACACAAAAGATCTTTAGATTATGACACCTATTAGACAACCATGACACTTTCATATAACACATATACCAAAAAATACCTTAATATCAAGTCACCTGGCACTTAGGCCTCTTAAGTCTTACCTAACGCGGATTAACTGATATATGTATATTCTTGAACGGCCCATCCACGTGTACCCATGCACAGTAAGTGGTCGAAATCCAAATAACTAAGCTTATGCTGAATTTGATGGGTAAAAGGAGTCATTACTTGCACACGAGAAATTGGCTGTGGCACATAATTTTCAACAAAGATTTGATATTTAGGGTATGTGAAAACGCTATTTAAGTTTTCTAATTTGAAGGTCGTGATCTAAATATCTTCTGTGCAATTTGTCATATGATTCATGCTAGTCAACTATTAACTCACATAATAGCATTTAATCGTATGATGAAGATCCTATCACGACCTGAAATTCTACTCTATCCCGAGGAGTTAGAATTTTGAGTTATGACCTGTACATATCCCGGATATGCTAAATGGACATACATCTAATCAAAGTTCTCATGCAAATCGGGTTTCACAAAATCCGTAAGAGCTAACAATTAAAAGAGAAACATATTAGTGGTCATAAATAAGAAATAAATGAAATGAAAATCTCAATAATCCATTAATAAGACGGAAGTAGTAGTCGAAGACAAATTCGATAAAATAAACTATAAAATCTGCAATACTACTATCAATAAAACTCAATACGAAGTCTACAATGATCAGTAACCGGCACTCGGATCAAGACCAACACTGTAGTCCTCCTGATAATCGACAGCGTCGCCCTCCAAAGGCTTCTGGTAATCAACCTCCACCGGGTCGACGTACTCAGCACCAATCGGATCAGATGAATCAACCTCCACACTGTCAATATAGTCACCTGATGCTGTTAGATTATCATGGGATGAGTTTACTTAGTTAAGTAAACTCAATAGATATACCACCAATCTACCCCATACTACTCAAGTGTATTGTGGGTGCATCAACTGAGTGATAAATATAATATCTCAAAAATATAACAAGAGAAAGACTATCATTTGCATATCGTAGAACTCATATCATATCATAAATACAGGACCATGATCTAGATACTTATATCCTAATGTACCTTATCATATCTCATATCATATCATACCTCATAACATACCATATTTTATTATTCTCGCATATACGTCTGTACATCGCATGAGCGTAACTAATATACTCATAAAATTTTAAACGACCTGTATCAGAGTCACTGCTCGAGCTATCATATGAGGGTCACCATAGTACCATACCACCGTAACATTACGCCCTCCATATCATATCATATCATATCATACACCCCATCTAGCCACAGGGGCGGCACGCGACTCATAACTCATATCATACTGTCTCTCAGAGACCTGTCTTGACTGAAAAACGTTGTTGCCCTTACGGTGGCTATGCAAGGAATGACACGTACAGAAACTTAAATTCTTAATCTTTTGCTGGCCTACACAACGATATCTTATTATCATACTCGTAATATTTTTTATCTTACTGACTCATATCTTATCATACTTAATGACTTAAAGGTTCAGATCTCGTACCTTAACTCATATCTTATCCTATCATATTAGAATTTGGGGTGATAGGGTCACCATATATGCCACCGTATACGAAGCTACACTGAATTCGCACTCACCCTACTCGTCATGATGTCTTATACCATCATGAGTTGTAAGACATGTGAATACGATGTATTCCTCACTTCGATACCGTCTCAGTGAATCACCACGTTCAAGCATAAGTATAATCTTATACACTCTCGTACCTGTGACATAACATGTTCTTAACTCATATCACGATTCAAATGGAAGTACAGAGCAATCATATTCAATTAATAGATTTATATTTGAGATTACATTACGATTATACGTATATAGGTATTTACACAATACACTATATAATTATAAAATATGATAGTTAAAGTGTGATCTCGATAACGAGAAGGTCAGAGTTCGATTCTTATGAGGTATCGAATTTCTAACACTTCGAGTTATCGAAGTGGTCGCGTTGAAGCGATAGAATGATACATATATAGTGTATTATAATTAAATGTTCGAATCAAAGGGCAGTACAATTTAAAGTGAAGTGCATCACGACCATCTATTGAAACCATCGAATGGTTAAGTTTTGATTGTGCAAGTGAAATTACAAGGTAAATTAATATTAATAAAAGTTGTCCATTCGGACACAATCGATTAATCGGTCTTATTTATATTATATAAATTATTTAATTCGAGTATAGATCGATCGATCAGTATTTGAAATCGATTAATCAAATTTAAAGTGATTTAAAATTAAGTAATGGTTCAGTTATGTATAAAGTCGATTGATCGACAAGTGGAGTCGATAGATCGACAAAGAAATATGCAAGCGGAATTAGTTCTATCCAGGTTCAATCAATCAATCAGTGTGTCAATGAATCAAACTATAAGGGAAACGAATAGATTCGAAATAGGTTTTCTATACCTATAATTTATATAAAGGTATTATAATATTATTCTAATAATAGCACTTTAATGCTTTTATCCATATGACATATAATAATTATAAATATCTAACACTTTACAAGTATATATAATATACTATTCATAATCATTATTGTTATTGTTATCATATATTATAAATTCATATCCTCATTGCATTTAAATTAATTTAGTGTAGAGTACTCATTACACCTACAATCACACGCTGCCAATACAGTATTTGATGAAAGCTCAATGAATCGAGCACAAGTATTGATCCATCGAGATTAAGTTGTGAGAGTCAAAAGTCAGAATAACGTGATTTTAACTTTTAATTATTTTAACCTATAATCTATCGATCGAGCGTATATGGTCGATCGATCGACCACATAATATAACAGCGAGTTTATATGATTTTAACAATGTCTCTATTCGCGGTTTCGAATTATTCGATCGATCAACTGTTGCGAATTCTGAACAAATCTGGGCTTTAAAATAAACTCAAAATATATCCGAAAAATTATTTAAAAATAACAATAAAGCAGATATTTATTATATTTTCAATCATAAAAATATTATATAAAATTAAATCTAGGTTCGTTTTATTAGCCCGTCGATACGCCCTCGAATCGTATCTTATGCAATCGGATCTGAGAAAAACGAGATGGATGAATGAGTAACCACCTCTTGAAGTGTGATTCGGTTGAATAACGGCTTTTACGAAGATAAGATCGACGCCCACGATTTCGCCTTCTTCTTTCTCCTTAATCTTGATGGTGGAAAAATAAACCACGATTGTGAAAGAACACACAAAAGTTTTAAAAGAGGGATTAAAATTAAGATGTTTAGAGAGGAGATTGGTAGAGAAGAAAAGTGGTGACGGCTAGGGTTCTCTTAAGAAAGAGAAAAGAAAGAGGCGGCTAGGGTTTTTAAGAAGATTAGAATGAAAGGAGTTGTGCGTACCTTAAACTTAAATAAGGTTTTCTCAAATGGGATAAGTTCCAGTGTGCAGTGCTACTACCAAATTTAGTGCAAACATACATCTAATACCTTTAAAATAAAATAAGAATATTCGGTTGGGGCATTAACACCGTGCACGATATAAAATACATCTAACATTACAAGATTAAGTACACTAAAAATAGGGTCGTTACAGATCGTGTGTTATGTTAATCTTTTGCACTTAATATCTTTAAATAGTGGCCTTCAAGTCATGAACTTTCTTTGATTTGCATGCTCAAAAACAGTGGTGCAGCTCTAGAGACTCGACCATTTGGATTTTGGACAGTTTTTTTTTTTTTTTTTTTAAAGGATAGCATACGGCATAGACTAATACAAGTTTTTTGGACTGAAACAATAGTAGCATCACCTGAGAGCATTGGATACTATAAGAAATGAAACCTTAGAATATTGAATATAAAGACAAACATAAAAAACAATCCATTGCAAGCGGGAAGTGCCTGTCTTTCACCAGAAGAAAAAGAAGTTTTAGAGAAAGCTCCTTTGTTGTCAATACTTCCATTATTTAAGAGAGAGAGAGATGAAACTTGTTTTCTAATCTATAGGTCATGTTGCAAATAAATAAAAAATTCGGGGACAAATGGCATCAAGATAACTAAGTTTTATAATAATCAAATAAATTTGCAACATAAACCCTAATGTGGCAATCCTCTAGGTTGCAAAATTTTGCCATTGTGATTAGAGATTTCCCAATACATATCGATATATCGGCTGGGTCCCAAGCCAAAACGTCTCCGATATATCAGATACCAAACTGGTTGATAATAAAGTGTTTTTTTATTTTTAAAATATTAAAAATATATAAATAATTAAAAAAAAAAAAAATTGTACAAAGGGCATTTTTATATTATGCTCGATTCATTGTGGATATATATCCTCAATATGACCCGATATAGATCGATATTTAATCATGTTAACCCAATATTTGACCTCATCAATTCGGGGCTTTATATTGTATCGGAGGGAGAGGCATCTTAACCTGATACATATCGGCCAAAAAGTATACGATATGGCCGATATTAAAACCAATGATTGTGATATTGGTATGGTGATGTTGTATCCATTTTGCTCTTGGAGGAGCCCACCATCTGACATGTCTTTTGCTAGAGCAACTTCAGGGTGCACTGTCATGATGCATATCAGTGAGGTTTGCTGATTTTTTTGTAGATTTTAAGAGATTCAATAGTGGGAAATCGTGATGCCCTATAGGTGTTTAAATTGTGAAATACTTGTTATATGGTGGGGGCGAGGGCATCCCTTAGTCCAAGCGTAAGTTGGGATTACCATAAGTTATCAAAAAACCAAAAAAAACAAAATTCGATAGTGGGTGAGTGATAGTACCGTATGAATTGGATCACGGGTCACTTTTTAGAACACGTGTCGTATAATTTCACCATATTTTCCATGTGATTTGAAGATAAAACATCTAATTTTAATGGTAGAAGATCATTTAAACACCATATTGGTATTTAAACGTCAGTCATGTGGAACCGACTCTCTTGCCCGTCATTTAAATACCAAATGGCGTTTAAACGATCTTCCACCATTTATTAGTTTATGATTTTGGAAATTCATACCGTACGTCAAAATGATATATCATCAATTGAAGGGCTATGAGGCAAAAAATCACTCCTTTTGTGAGATTCGAACCATCCGATCTGTGCACTCTAATACCAATGGTTGTACTTAATTTTGATGATTGATATTAAAGTTCATTGATTGAATGATTTACATCCATTTATAAGCATGATCCTTTGGCTGGGACATGATCTAAAGTTGGATTGCTACTTGAGCAATTTAAATTGATTGTAGATAAATGCCACATGACACAATGATAAATCATACTTCAATGGGGTGAGATAAAAAGTGACATTTTAATGGTGTATGATCATTTAAACATCATTTGGTGTTTAAATGTCTAGCCAGAGCCATTATTCCAATATGAATATATTGACTTCTTACTTAATGACTCTGCTTGGCTACTTAGATGATCATATTGGAATTTTAATCTAGTCAACTTAAGGAATTAGCTATTTTCATTTGTAAGAAAAGGTGTGGTGGAGTATGATGATTACTATTATATCGTGTGCCCAAGAAAAGAGTAGAAACAAAACAAAGTAAAGGTTGTAAACACTCCATCACCATTTGTCAACCATTGACCTATTGAGGCATTCCCGGAGCTCAAGGAGAGATAATCAAATTTTCGTTTCTACGACTTTCTCGATCTTGACCAATTCATTCCCAAATTACCCTTCATATATTTCTTTAGCACATTTGATCCTAATGGACTCACCTTTATTTTTCACTCAATTCTTTGAATATTTGACTTTCCATTATTTCCACCCAATGTCACCGAGCACTCCGTCTAAAACTCAATTACCCAAGCTAAACCTATCCAATTGGTTAATCCTTATTCTTTACCGATCTTAGGAATCTTAGCCCACAGGAATTGGCGCTTTTACCCTTATTGTCATTTGCATTTCATTAGAGCTCCTTCTAGAATAATTCTTAGATGAGAGAATTCTGTCTCAATCCAAAAGTTGTTCTTAGAGAAAATTAACACAATTCTTGTACTTTATTTGTGGCTGACATTTGTCTTCCTATATGGCAAAACTCATATGACTTCTTCTCTTTCCTTCTAGAATAATTCTTGGATATTAGACCCTTATCACATCTAAGGGTTATTTTCTTAGCCTCGTTCGAGAGCCAAGAAAATGCCATTTCCTGAGGCTTTTCCGCAGAAGATGTTGTTTTTGAGCATTTCCTGAGGTTTCCTTGTGTTCAAGAGATTTCTTGGTTTCTGTGTTTTCCGAGCATTTTCTGCTGAAAGGGACACTTGGTTTTCAGAGTATTCTTCTCAAGAAAAGGCAGTTTCTGAGACGGTTGAGTATACTCCACCCATGGGAAGTACACGGGGTTCATTCTTACCCTTGAATGATAGAAAATGTACATTAAATTGGATATGCTACATGTAACGACCCTAAAAATTTAAAACTGAATTTGTGGTGTTAGATTCATTTTGCACAGAGCGTGGTGTTAGTGCTCCATACCGGAACCTATCCTAGTTGAAAAAGTACACATTTTGGTTTTTCAAAAAGGTTTTATATTTAAAATTATCCTTATTTGACACAAGTTGTGTGGTGGCCTAGTGGTTGAAAGACTTTGCTTATAAACAAGAGGTCTAAGGATCAAATCTTACTACGTGAGTTTAAACCTCTATTTTAAACCTTGAAATAAAAGCCTATACACCCTTATTTAGTGCGACCGCTTAACACCGAATTAATGCCCATATATTATAAATAAGAAAGCTACGAGAACCCTAAACCATTATTAAAAGAATTCTTCTTAAAACCCTAACACTCCATCTTCTTCTATAGCCACCTTTTTCTAAAACCTAATCTCTTTTAAATCTCTTGTGTGTTCTTCCACAAGAACCACTATAGTATTTTTTCATCGTCAAATCGAGGTGAAACGTAATCGTGGGCTGCCCATCGTGTGGACGCCGATCTCTATCGCCCTAACCGCCATCGATTCGGAGGTGGGTGCCCCTCGATCGATCTTAAAATATTCAACTTTTTATTTTAATAATAATAAGAATAAATATATATATATATATATTAAATGAATATTAAATGAATATCTATTTATCTTATTTAGGTATTCAAAAGTTATATATATACATGTATTTCGGTGTATATAATAACATAAATCCTATACATGGACATATAATAGTTGCCCTTGATATATATAGATATAAAATGAATATATATAGTGTCTTGTATTGCTTATATAGGTGTTTACAGTGGAGAGAGAGAGAGAGAGAGCTCTTCTTCTCCACAATTTCGTCAGTGAAGATAAGATATATTTCGGGGATCGGCCCAACTAAACGCCGACAATGCCGGTGATAACTTGCCCGCACTATTGTAGTTGGGCACTTTGAAGAATTTTACCTGATATGAATATTTTGGTGCAACCATCCTTCTAGCACCATTGATTTCAAATGAAATAGATTCAAGTTGGACCTTATGGGCCCAACCCAAGAAATAGAACAGAGATGGAACATCTCCACAAATTGAAATCCTCGAGACATCTAATGGTTCAGAACTCGAGAATTTGGCCCACAAATCAAGAAAATTAAAAGGCTATTTAGATATCAGTGAACATGAAGGATGTGACCTTAGATTTGAGACCTTAGAGGTCAAAATAAATTGGGCCCAACAACCTAATACCTTAGAATCATTTTCTTAAATATCTAATGGTTCAGATCTGTTCAATCGATCGCCATACATGGTAGACTAAGTGTGCACTTGATTTGCTAGATCTTGTAATCGTTGACTGGAAGATCTAGTGTGCTAGAGATCGAATCGGGATCGGGACAAAAGAATCAACCTTAGGTAAAATTTTATTGTCTAACCATCAAATGGTTCAGATTAGAGGATAGATGACTCAAAGTTCGTGCCTTCTTATTTTAACCTTAGGTACCACATAGAATAATCATTGGGTTACCTTTGACCCTTAATTTTTGAGAATTAAGGCGCAAGTGGCCCATAGGACCAACTTCAAAACGATCTCAATAGTAACTCAATGTAATCTAATGACTCAGAAAGTGTCACTAAAATTTTTAGGACGCGCTTTGAGGCTCACAAATTGGAAAATTTAGTGAGGGATATTAACCCTTGTATAACTAGGCTAAGTGGATCATTTGACTGCCACATTAACCCACTCTTAGGTCAAATTAGTAAAAAGTGTCGATACTAAGACTGCACAAATATTATGAAACTTTAAAATGTATAGGCCCGATCAAGAATCCTGAAGGTTTCTCCAAAATTTTTGTATGAAATATCTATGCTTTTCAAATATTAATTATTATTTTATATTCACAAGTATGTAAGATGTATGAAATAGTTTCTTTTGGCCAAGTTAGTCCTTTCATCATATGGCATGCACCACATAGAAAAATCACGATAGGGCATACACAATTAAAAGAAATAAGCTATGTCACACGACTTTTAAGCCTTCGTCATGGTGGGATTCCCGTCACGGTCACGTGAAACTTGGAATGTAGGCATCCATATACGGATGCAACACCTCTATGGGAGTATACGCCACCGGAAGTATATCCGGTTACTACGGAACCCGTCCTTGGGAAGCGTGATTTTGTGAATCTTATCGCATGGCTCACTTTAAATTAGTTTTAAGCAAATGATAAGGAATTATATGTAAGATAAGGTAAGTTGCGAATACGGATAAGTTACGTTGTGAAGGCCAGCAAAATACGAACTAAGTTTCTACACGTGCCATGTCTTGCGTGCCACCGCAAGATCTAACGTCTGCAGTCAAGACGGGTCTTAAGGACAATATGATACGACAGCGTCCCGAATGTAAGGGGACACTGATTTAAATGCATGCAACCTCATCAGGCTGGATGGTGGTATACGATATGATATGGAGGTTAGGTGGTTATCTACACGTGGACCTCGCGTGATAGGCTCGAGCAATGCCCGCACAGTCGTCGATAATGAAAATAAGGTAAGATGTGAAGTACGTTGTGTAGGCGTATGGAGCAATATTAAGTCTTAAGATATGCCACATAGGAAAAGTCGACAAAGCAGACACAAAAGGAGATCAGAACTTGATGCATCATATATATTTCATGTTATGTCAGGTCTTTTCATTTTATGTTACTTCTTTTTCTTTTTATGCTATATTTTTCAGTTTTGTTATGATGGATATGAGATCTTAGATGTTTTTTGTAATCATTTATGGTTGTTTGATTTATTTCAAAATGTATCGCAACTCAAGCGATTGCACACACGATCACCTGAGTATTTTATGGTGGATCGATTGTGCAACCTGCTGAGTTTACGTGACTGAGTAAACTCACCCCCTCCCCAAAACTAACAGTTGCAGGTGAGAACTCTGATTTTTCCATCACTGAGGATGGGGATGCTGCTGTTCCTGATGCGGCTCAAGAGCGTGAAGACGTCGGCTACCATCTGGACGAGGGAATAGATCCGGCGGATTACTTTGAGCATTGAGAGATTTTTAGTCATAGTTTTATTATTTTCAGGGGAGATTTGTTATTAGATACTTTTATTTTTCAGCACCAATTATGGGTTTGCGTTGGGACTGTTTTATTCCACGTAAAACCTCTGCTTGCTTTCAATTATAGATGCATGGTTAGGATTTATCACTTAATTAACGTCATCTACGTTTTCCGCTGTTGTTTGTTTGAATAATTTATTTTTAAATGATGCCATTAAATGCCTTGATCCATATGCTAAATCGGTATAAGAATTATGTGTATGTCCGCTTATCGCCTTAACAAGCGTGCGGTGTCATAACACGGAATTCTAGGCCCTTGAGGTCGGGTAAGGATTCTGGGTCGTGACAGAGTTGGTATCAGAGCCTAAGCTTTACTTCCTTGAGGACTGTGTGGCTCATGTAAGTACACTATGGTGATGATGTGATAATAATTTTGATAGACCCTAAGCTTTAGATCTTTTGTGGACTGAAGGATTTTAAGAAAGTGTGATGATCAATGACATAAGATTTGGCGTATTGGGAAATAATTAGAGAAGATAAATCCTGACTGGTTTGATGGTCTAAATATTCATTATAGGTTGAGATGTTGACTATAAGAATAACTTATTAGAAGTGGGTTCAGATGGAGGAATAAATTATTATCATCAACCTCAGACTTATTTGAATTACTTTATGGTCAACAAGATATAATAATGATGATAACCTATAACAGAGTGTTATAAGTAATTGATGTTGAGAAGTAAGAGTATATTTTGAATAAATAATTTAAGAGGCTACGAGAATTTGATTTTTGAAAAGTTAAGGATTATAAAGAGTGGAAGAACATGAGGAACACCTTCGTCTCGCACTTCGTCAGCACTCCGAGATCACCAGCTTAGTAAGTGTGAGTTTTCGCTAAACAAGTGACCTTCCTTAGCCACGTGGTATCAATGTAAGGAGTGACCACGATCCTTCTAAGATCAAAGCAATTCACGAGTGGAAAGCACCGCGAGTGTTACCGGTTAGGAGTTTCCTCGGACTCATGATTACTATCGGCGGCAGAGGATTCTCTCGTGCTCTACCCCTTACAAGCCTTACTAAGAAGAACACAAAATTTGTATGGTGGTCGAGGAGTGTGAAAGAAGTTTTAGAGTTGAAGAAGAAACACTACTGACGGTTCTAACCTTACCCTCTAATACGACAAGGGTAAATTTAAATTATTCACCGACGATCTCGCCTAAGGACTTGGTTGTGTCGCAACAAGATAGGAGGGTTGTTGCATCTGGTCAAGACAACTAAAGCCACATGAGAAAAACTACCCAGTTCACGACTTAGAATTGGCAGCAGTCATTTTCGCTCTCAAATTGTGGCGACTCTATCTCTATGGTGAAACGTTCAAGGTATATACTGACCATAAGAGCCTCAAGTACCTCTTCTCACAAAAGATTTGAACCTCGCATAACGCAGATGGGTCGAGTACATGAAGGATTACGATTGTTCGATTAATTATCACCGGTAAAGAACGTTCCGACGACTCAAGAGAAAAACGTCGGATTTTTTTTTGGCCCGATTAAAAACTTCGAGGACCCTCGATGAACTAGCAGAAGAAGATTTTTATCTCCAAAAACTCGAAGAAGGTGTATATTTGGCGAAAATTCTGATAAATCCATTTATCATAGATGAAATCAAGGAGTTGTTCTACGAATCATTAAGGCCATGAATAAGGAATCAAAACCTGATTTTAGTCTCAGAGAAGATGGAGCATTACTCTTTGAGAGAGTTATGCGTACCTAATGACCCTAATATTAAAAAGGAAATACTCGATGAAGGTCACAAATCAGGGTACTCAGTACACCCAGGCAACACTAAGATGTATCGAAATTTGAAGAACTGGTATTGGTGGCCAAACATGAAGCGAGAAATAGCTGAATATGTATCAAAATGCTTAGTGTGCCAACAGGTCAAAGCAGAGCACCAAAAACAGGCCGGTTTCATTCAACCCTTACCCATTCCAGAATGGAAGTGGGAAAATATATCAATGGACTTCATCGTTGGCCTGCCAAAAACGTTGAAGAAGAACGATGCCATTTGGGTAATAGTCGACAGATTAACAAAGTCTGCACATTTCTTACCTTTTAAAACGACTGCAGATGGAGAAAAACTAGTAGAGACTTACTTGAAGGAAATCGTGAAATTGCACGGTGTGCCAGTAAGCATCGTGTCCGATAGAGACTCGAAATTCACCTCAAAATATTGGACTACCTTCCAAACAGCCTTGGGGACACGCTTGGATTTCAGTACTGCCTTCCATCCGCAAACTGACGGACAAACCGAAAGGGTTAACCAAGTAGTCGAAGATATGTTGAGAGCTTGTATGCTAGACTTCCGAGGGAATTGGGATGATCACATCCCTTTGATCGAATTCTCCTATAATAATAGCTACCAGGCAAGCATCGGAATGTCTCCTTTCGAGGCGTTATACGGGAGAAGTTGTAGAACACCTTTGTGTTGGGATGAAGTCGGAGTGAGAAAGATGCTTGGACCCGAACTAGTTCAAACCACGACTGAAAAAGTCAAGCTAATACGTGAACGGCTTAGAATCGCCCAGGATCGTCAAAGGAAGTATGCCAACCCCCACCGTCGGAACTTGGAATTCGAGGTACAACTTTTCGACTCAAAAGATTGAATTTCATTAAAATTTTATTCAGATTTTGAATGGTAAAATCTTACATCAAATTGGAGAACGGTATTCATTCGTGTCTCCCCGACCAAAAGGTTATGCGCTTTGGAAAGCGTGGAAGCGAGCCCCAGATCGTAGGACCTTTCAAGTCACCAAAGCGTGTGGGCGAGGTTGCTTATAAAGTTGCTCTACCACCACAATACTGGAATCCACGACGTATTCAACGTGTCTATGTTGAGGCGATACGTGTATGACCCTCACATAGTGGAAATCGAGCCCATCAATATCAAAGAGGATCTTACTATCATTTCAAGGCCCATTAGGAACCTCGATCGAAAGGTGCAAGTTTTCAAAAATAAGATGATCACGTTGGTGTTGGTTCAATGGCAACATCACACGCCAAAGGAAGCAACCTGGGAGAATGAAGACGACATCAAAACAACAGATCCTGAACTTTTCGAGTAGCTGGTACGTAATTTTCGAGGACGAAAATATTATAAGGGGGAGAGAATGTAACGACCCTAAAAATTTAAAACTGAATTTGTGGTGTTAGATTCATTTTGCACAGAGCGTGGTGTTAGTGCTCCATACCGGAACCTATCCTAGTTGAAAAAGTACACATTTTGGTTTTTCAAAAAGGTTTTATATTTAAAATTATCCTTATTTGACACAAGTTGTGTGGTGGCCTAGTGGTTGAAAGACTTTGCTTATAAACAAGAGGTCTAAGGATCAAATCTTACTACGTGAGTTTTAAACCTCTATTTTAAACCTTGAAATAAAAGCCTATACACCCTTATTTAGTGCGACCGCTTAACACCGAATTAATGCCCATATATTATAAATAAGAAAGCTACGGAGAACCCTAAACCATTATTATAAGAATTCTTCTTAAAAACCCTAACCGTCACTCCATCTTCTTCTATAGCCACCTTTTTCTAAAACCACCCTAATCTCTTTTAAATCTCTTGTGTGTTCTTCCACAAGAACCACTATAGTATTTTTCTATCGTCAAATCGAGGTGAAGACAGCGTAATCGTGGACGGCCCATCGTGTGGACGCCGATCTCTATCGCCCTAACCGCCATCGATTCGCCGAGCACGCTTCAAGAGGTGGGTGCCCCTCGATCGATCTTAAAATATTCAACTTTTTATTTTAATAATAATAAGAATAAATATATATATATATATATTAAATGAATATTAAATGAATATCTATTTATCTTATTTAGGTATTCAAAAGTTATATATATACATGTATTTCGGTGTATATAATAACATAAATCCTATACATGGACATATAATAGTTGCCCTTGATATATATAGATATAAAATGAATATATATAGTGTCTTGTATTGCTTATATAGGTGTTTACAGTGGAGAGAGAGAGAGAGAGAGCTCTTCTTCCACAATTTAAATCGATGAAGATAAGATATATTTCGGGGATCGGCCCAACTAAACGCCGACAATGCCGGTGATAACTTGCCCGTGCCAACTATTGTAGTTGGGCACTTTGAAGAATTTTACCTGATATGAATATTTTGGTGCAACCATCCTTCTAGCACCATTGATTTCAAATGAAATAGATTCAAGTTGGACCTTATGGGCCCAACCCAAGAAATAGAACAGAGATGGAACATCTCCACAAATTGAAATCCTCGAGACATCTAATGGTTCAGAACTCGAGAATTTGGCCCACAAATCAAGAAAATTAAAAGGCTATTTAGATATCAGTGAACATGAAGGATTTGACCCTTAGATTTGAGACCTTAGAGGTCAAAATAAATTGGGCCCAACAACCTAATACCTTAGAATCATTTTTCTTAAATATCTAATGGTTCAGATCTCTCAATCGACGCCACATGGTAGGTACACTAAGTGTGCACTTGACTGCTAGATCTTGTAATACGTTGACTGGAAGATCTAGTGTGCTAGAGATCGAATCGGGATCGGGACAAAAGAATCAACCTTAGGTAAAATTTTATTGTCTAACCATCAAATGGTTCAGATTAGAGGATAGATGACTCAAAGTTCGTGCCTTCTTATTTTAACCTTAGGTACCACATAGAATAATACGTGGGTTACCTTTGACCCTTAATTTTTGAGAATTAAGGCGCATAGGACCAACTTCAAAACGATCTCAATAGTAACTCAATGTAATCTAATGACTCAGAAAGTGTCACTAAAATTTTTAGGACGCGCTTTGAGGCTCACAAATTGGAAAATTTAGTGAGGGATATTAACCCTTGTATAACTAGGCTAAGTGGATCATTTGACTGCCACATTAACCCACTCTTAGGTCAAATTAGTAAAAAGTGTCGATACTAAGACTGCACAAATATTATGAAACTTTAAAAACAGAAGGCCGATCGTGTCGGCGGCCCATAGAAGGTTTCTCCAAAATTTTTGTATGAAATATCTATGCTTTTCAAATATTAATTATTATTTTATATTCACAAGTATGTAAGATGTATGAAATAGTTTCTTTTGGCCAAGTTAGTCCTTTCATCATATGGCATGCACCACATAGAAAAATCACGATAGGGCATACGCACAATTAAAAAGAAATAAGCTATGTCACACGACTTTTAAGCCTTCGTCATGGTGGGATTCCGTGCGTCACGTGGAACTTGGAATGTAGGCATCCATGTATGCGGATGCAACACCTCTATGGGAGTATGAACGCCACACGAAGTATATCCGGTTATTACTGAACCCGTCCCTTGGGAAGGGTGATTTTGTGAATCTTATCGCACCATGGCTCACTTTAAATTAGTTTTAAGCAAATGATAAGGAATTATATGTAAGATAAGGTAAGATACGAATACGGATAAGTTACGTTGTGAAGGCCAAAATACGAACTAAGTTTCTACACGTGCCATGTCTTGCGTGCCACCGCAAGATCTAACGTCTGCAGTCAAGACGGGTCTTAAGGACAATATGATACGACAGCGTCCCGAATGTAAGGGGACACTGATTTAAATGCATGCAACCTCATCAGGCTGGATGGTGGTATACGATATGATATGGAGGTTAGGTGGTTAACTACACGTGGACCTCACGTGATAGGCTCGGCGGCACAGCACAGTCGTATATCTGAAAATAAGGTAAGATGTGAAATCGTTGTGTAGCGTATGGAGCAATATTAAGTCTTAAGATATGCCACATAGGGAAAGTCGACAAAGCATACACAAAAGGAGATCAGAACTTGATGCATCATATATATTTCATGTTATGTCAGGTCTTTTCATTTTATGTTACTTCTTGTTCTTTTATGCTATATTTTCGCTTTGTTATGATGGATATGAGATCGTAGATGTTTTTGTAATCATTTATGGTTGTTTGATTTATTTCAAAATGTATTGCAACTCAAGCGATTGCATTCACGATCACGAGTATTTTATGGTGGATCGATTGTGCAACTCGAGTTCGTGTGACTGAGTAAACTCACCCCCTCCCCAAAACTAACAGTTGCAGGTGAGAACTCTGATTTTTCTATCACTGAGGATGGGGATGCTGCTGTTCCTGATGCGGCTCAAGAGCGTGAAGACGTCGGCTACCATCTGGACGAGGGAATAGATCCGGCGGATTACTTTGAGCATTGAGAGATTTTTAGTCATAGTTTTATTATTTTCAGGGGAGATTTGTTATTAGATACTTTTATTTTTCAGCACCAATTATGGGTTTGCGTTGGGACTGTTTTATTCCACGTAAAACCTCTGCTTGCTTTCAATTATAGATGCATAGTTAGGATTTATCACTTAATTAACGTCATCTACGTTTTCCGCTGTTGTTTGTTTGAATAATTTATTTTTAAATGATGCCATTAAATGCCTTGATCCATATGCTAAATCGGTATAAGAATTATGTGTATGTCCGCTTATCGCCTTAACAAGCGTGCGGTGTCATAACACGGAATTCTAGGCCCTTGAGGTCGGGTAAAGATTCTGGGTCGTGGCACTACAACTCATACTTGGAGCAGCATTGACTGAGTTGGGAAGAAAGTTAGTTATAATTGACTATAGCATGGAAAAACAAAATACTGATAGCAACTTATTTTAGCAGCTTATACTGATACAGCTTATACTGTTAAGCAGCTAGTTGCACATCATCTAGTGAAGCCTAAATTCCATTATACAAGATTTTCCCTTATAAAGATCACTTTCAACACAACAATTTATTACCCAAAGGATCACCTGTATTTTTTTATTTTATTTTTTAAGGAATTTGCTTGCATAAGAAAATTGTTAAAAATATTCATTATGTAGTGTTTGATCTAATTTCGATGGCTTGAGTTTTGAAAGTAATGACAATCTTTTGCCTTCAGTATGGCGCCTGAAGGATGTGGAGCACAAAAAATGTTCACATTATGCCAGTGAGTTCCTCCTTCCTTACATTCTTTTAGTGTATATATATATATATATATATATATATATATATATATAACCACATTACTGCTTACATAAATGCTACTTCTTCTTTGTCACTGAAAATGATACCTTTTTAAATTCAAAAGGTGCAAATAAAGTGGCTGCTAAGCTGTTGCTGTTAAAGTAGCCCTGTTGCTGAATCTGAATCTGAAGCCCTGTTGCTATTTTACTTAGCCCATCTCATATATATATATATATATATATATATATATATATATATATATATATATATCAGCAGATAATTGCTGAATCTGAAACCATGTTGTTGTTTCACTGCTCCCTCCCTGTTTTTCAGCAAATGCAATGAAGAGACAACATAGCTATAGGTCTGCAAGTTAGCCTCCTAGGCATCACATGTTGTTGTGAATGAGTCACACCCCCAAGATTTGCAAATCTCGGTGGAGAGCCAAGATGCTGCTATAAATTGGCACCCCTGTTTTCTGAAACACCACAACACCTAAGTGTCATTAGAGAGTGAGAAGGTGACCACTCATATAGTTGCTATTTTTTTTTTTATATTACAAGTGATTTCTGATCTGGACAGGGATTAATTTCATCTTTATGTTGTCTTTCTTTCATCAATTGATGCCAACAGAAGAAGGGAAAAAATAGAGTTTGGAGGTACATTGTTCTGTTTTTTTGCTTGATTTTGCTGTTATAGTAGCTTGTGTAACAAAGGCTGTTATTATAATTAGTGCTGAACTGCTGATGATACATTAGGAACATGAAGAAAAAATGTTAATGAAGGGCAAAAAAATCTTCTGCTCTCTTATTCTTGTAATTTTCTTCAAACTGCTCCCTCTTACTAGTTCTAGTAGAAGCTACTGCTAAGCTGCTGCTGTGCTAAGTTGCTAAGTTGCTGCTTTGGGGCATAATACTATAAAAGATAAACAGAGAAAACAACACAATGGTTAACTATGCAATTTCCTCATATTCAAATGTTGAGATTAAACCAAAACAAAATTACATATCCAAGAAGCAAATAAAAATGTATCTCAATATAATTAGTAAGTAAACAGTGAAATATACCCTTTAAGTTCCTTTCAATCGGCAAAACCTCAAATCTTGGAAGTACACTACAAAATACTTCAATAAAAGTAATCACATAAAGAAGTCAACAAATTCTTTCAATTCCAATCGTGAACTGGGCGACTGAAAAATCAAAAAGAAAAAAAAAATGCAAAATCTATCTAGCAGAAAGATGCTCAAATGGTAATAAGGAGCTCACAACCGATTGCATCCATTGTAAAAATTGAAAAACTACTAAATCAAAATTAAGGGACAAAGGGAAACAGAGAAAAGTGCAAAATGAAATAAAAAAAATTGCCATAATCAGAGACCAAAATGCCCAGTTCAATAAAGTAATTAGATGTCCAAACAGTTGCCAAAAGACTCTACTGTGTTCCTCTCAAGTAGTAAAGCTTTTTAAAATATAATTTCTTATATACGCGAAGATTTAGCTAGACTATAGCTCTTTAGAATCCTAAAAGTACTGCAAACAGAATGTCCCCTAAAATGTGCAACTAAATCTTGCAAAAGAGAAATGCTTTGGAAGTGAAAAAATAATAAAAGTTCTTTCAGTATATTCATGTCCAACTACAAGATCTAAGTTATACCCAAATATACTGGAATATATCCGATCAAAAAAAAGTTATACTGGAACATACCATAAACATTGTAATTGTAAGAATTCAATTCCAAGATCTAAAGTTCTACTGGAATAGTCAATAGACCTTCAACTACGCCACTCTTAAATTAGATCAATCCAAATTCCAAAGCTCTATAACAAATAGGTAAATAAATTACTAAAATTAATTAAATGTATAAAATTGGACAAGAGTTTGATCTAAATCTAGTTAATAGAACTTAATTTCAATCTTCAAAACCTCAATCTCAAATGGATACAAGAATGTACCTCAAACAAGCAAAATCCAACAAAGATCTAGCTGCGTTTCTCAGAGTGACACCTTAGTTGAGTGAAAATGAACAATTCATTGCACTTGGTGCATATCCTGGGCACATTGTATTAATTTAAGGTGATTTAACTCTCTTCATCTTAGGCTTGAGATAACACCCTCATCATCTAACTTTTAAACCCTCATTATATCAATGGACCAGCTTGAGCAATGCCTGACCCTAGTTTACTGTCAGTTTAGGTCAAGTTGGGTCAGGTAAAAATTAGGCTGGGTCAACCCGATTCGATCTAATGTTTTTTTATATAAAATGCAGGATAATAAAGGGCTTTTTACTAGGTTATAAAATGCAAGATAATAAAGGGGCTTTTTACGAGGTCAGATCGGGTTTTCTGGTTTGGTGTCAGGTCCGGTTGAATATCATATATGCTATTTTCTCATGGGCCAACTAAAATTCGACTCATTAATAGCTCTATTCCATACACTCAAATCAAAGCACTCTAACAGGAACTCTACATTACATATGAACAAGACAAAATATATGAAACTTTTTATTTTTGCTTTTGAATTTGAACATCTTGAGCTCTGACGGTCATACTTGTTGGCCTAATTCTTCATCATATGATGTTTAAAAAATATCCCAAACAAAATAAAAATGTCACATGAGTTTTATCCCAGTGACAAATTAAGGTGAGCCTCAATTAATGTTGTTCTAGAAGTTGATGATGTTCTAGAAGTTTCTGCTGCTTCTATGCCTTTTTAATTACTCTGTTTTAAGTGCAGCTACCCCAGCTGTTATGGCAGGCTGAAATGGACAGCCTTGGTAGAAGTTGTTGCTAGGATGTTGTTGTTTAAGTGGCTGCAAAGCTATTGGGATTATAGTAGTCTCAGCAGGCTGCTAAGATGGAGAACTGCTAGATTCTGGATTGGACCTTCAGCAAGCTGTTATAGTGGTCTCCACCTTAAGTTGTTAAAGGCCTGTGGAGAGCTGCTAGATTCTGTTAAGAACACATACTATAGCTGATTGAAGAGCTGCCAGATTCTGGACTTTCTCTCGAGAATTAACACCCCATTAGTAGCAACTACTAATATGTGTGCAATCTAAACTGAAAAAAACAAAAATGTTTTACTTCTATACTCTAAAAGCTTAGAAGTGAGATCCGCACCCTAAATGAAATATATCTCATCATGACCTAAACAATGAATATCATGATCCTGATTCCTTTTTCTTGGCAGCCAGAAAATAAACCACTGATTTTGGTCCTTTGTCATGTTGATTCTCCCATATATCTTGTTTGTCATTATATTAAATAAAAGATGCATTTAAAAATTCTTGTGGTGGTTTTCTCATTCACTTTGTAGCATCCCCCAAGCTCCCTACTTGCATCATAAATTATAGGTTTTCATACCGGCAGATTGGAACCCACCTAATTTTGTCTTAGTTTGCTCTCTTTATAATATGAGTTTTGCTTGTATATTGAACTCGACAATAATGTCTAGTAGGTCAGCTAAGGATAAAGGAGTTGCGAGTTATTCAAATAATAAGGGTAAGAATTTCACACGGACTCCTAAAATGGAGGTGGCCTTCATAATTGAAATGGTTGACTAATTACACTTAAGCCAGAAATTGGCAAATGGGTCACGGTAAAAAAATGTGTGGCCGGAATTGGCCACTAAACTCCGGTCTCACCATTGCTTCATTGGGAAGACTGATTAGTTGATGAAAGTGTTACAATCACTTGAGAACAGTGAGAACACATTATGCTCAAATGGACAAACTCATCAATACAAGTGGTTTTTACAAAAGAGGTCCTTGCGGAGCCGAACATATGGGACACCTTTTACAATTGATCAGTGAGATGACTTCTTTAAGTTAGTAACATTCATATGTCGCTTAATAGGTTTACTATTAATAAAAAGTATAATCTTTATATTCCTCTCTAGGGGCAACAACATGGTAGGAACTACCAAAATAGGAAGGTGCAAGACTAAGATCTTCTCCGCCTCCTTTTCGATAATATTATCTACACCGGGGCTGAGGAGTTTCATGCTGCAGACCCTCGTACACGAGAGTCAGTGATACCCCTAGGGCACTCTGACAGTGGTGGCTCCTACCACCCCCAATTTGAACAGAACGACGAACCCTAGGTAGACGCACAAGGTCATGCACACTCTCCCTACATAGCGAAAAGTGGGCCGACACCGACTAGCCGATCTACACCGGGCTGGCATGATAGTTCAAGGTCTACCAACTCGAAAAAGAAAAGAAAAAGAACAGACCTTCAAGACGGAATTCTTGATGAGCTACGAGACCTTAGAGAGCAGATCTCCGATATTATAGCACAACGAGGGGCTACACCCAAACCTCTTGAACAATTTATGCAAATTTTAAAAGAGATCAAGGCAAATGACTACATAGACAATATGCTTTTTATGAAATATTGTGTGCACGTTGCCTCCACTATGTTACAGTTGGTGGAGACAGTGGTGGCGATGCACCGAAGTAATCACCAAGATTACCTATTCACCTTCTTTGGTGGTCCGTGGCCTTAGTTTTGACTGTAGTATCGGTCGTAAACCAAATTATGCACTATTTTAATTTCAGAACTAATGAATCTGCTTGACTTTCTTTTGACGTAAGATTTTATGTGGGAGTACTATATAATTTTTATAATTCATATTTAGGTTCGATAGCACACTCTCCCTTATTTGATGACGAACTAATAGCGATGATAACGATGGGTGTCGCCCATGCTGCCATAGCCTACTATTCCACGTTAGGCTCCGAAAGGCAACGTCGTCACACATCTATTCTAACGGGTTCGATGCATATCAAAGAAATGCTCAACGGTCATCCGAAAATTGTATATGAAATCTTTTATATGCGAATACCTGCGTTTATGAGCTTCTGTAATACTCTTAGGGTGAGGGGTCTCTTAAAAGACACCCAAAGGATGATGGTGGAAGAAGCAGTGGCAATATTCTTATAGACGGTAGCTCAGAATAAAAAAAATAGGGTCATACCAGATAGATTCCAAAGTTCTGGATCTACCATTAGTCTTTGTTTTAATTCGGTGTTGAATGTCATTCTCGACTTATACCAAGAATTGGTGAAACAAGCAACCAATGCAACCCCCCCGAGATATTATATAATACACAAGTCCATCTGTGGTTTAAGGATGCCATAGGGGCCATAGATGGCACACATATTGATGTTAGCATTTTAAAGGTAGATTCGCAACGATTTCGCAATCAGAAGCAATCAACAATGCAAAATGTACTGTGTGTTGTGAGCTTCGACATGTTATTCCAATACGTACTCTTCGGATGGGAGGGATCCAGTACCGACTCAAAGGTTTTAAGCAGTGCCCTCTCTAGACCTCATAATAGACTTCACGTCTCAGTTGGGAAGTACTACCTTATTGATGGGGGATATTTGAATATGCGAGGATTTCTTGCTTCGTACCGTGGAGTACAATATCATATTCAGGAGTTCAACATCTCCAATCCCCAACAACTCCCGAAGAATTATTCAACAAGCGACATGCGTCACTACGTAACGTCATAAAACGGGCATTTGGGGTGCTTAAGTAACGCTTTCCAATTCTCCAACTCCGCACAAGGTTTCCACTGAAAACCTAAGTAAGGATAGTCACCGCATGTTGTATTATACACAATTACATAAGAACATATGATCGAGAAGATCCATTCTTCAGTGAATGGCCAGAGGAACGCGTGGAGCTGCCGAATGAGGATTCTGTGGAAGAAGAAGATCCAGATGTTGAATGCACAAAGTCAAGACAGAATCGTGACTGGATGAGCACATTTCGTGATGACATGGCTCACAGAATGTGAAGTGCATAATCTAGTTGACATTTTATGGATTGTATAATTAGTGTAATATAATGATAGTTCCTCAATATGTGTAATGACTACAATAAATTATATTTTCAAATTCTCTAATGTGTAAATCTAACATTGTAAGCTTCTTTATATATTTGCAGATATCATGGCCAAATTTTATGTCGCCTTCATAGGTTGACGACCTGAAATTTATAATAGTTTGGAAGAATGCGTGAGAGAAGTACTTGGCTTTCGATGAGTATATTATCGCTCATCCAATTCATACGAAGATGCAATAAATGTGTTGCACGATCATAATATGAATGTGTCACAAAGAGAAATGAAGAGTCCAATTATATCAGACGTCACCCAACGTGACGATGTTATAGATAGAGCGATAGAATCCACACCAGATGCTCACGTACACATAGATTGTATCTGTGGAACGTTTGCACGAGTTGTTATTATCATTATTCTGTCTCTATTATTTTATTATATCTCGAAAATAAAGTGATTACGTTGTCTTTTGACTATTCCTCAACAATTTTGTTTTCTCATTCATGCTTATCATAATTGTGTAGCCTTTCTATTTTTTATTGGAAAAAATACATATTTGTATTGTAGAAATGTCTGGAACACCAAGATCTTCCCATTCTCGTACAAGTTCATTATCCTGGGGACCACCTCCAGCTACCTATCGCAGGATTGACCTTGTAATACTGGACCCACCGATGTTACAGCCTGTACGGCACCCCAGCCACAACAGCAACAGCCCCAACCCCGACCCCCTCATTTCCCACTTGTGCCCCTAGCCTTTCATGCGCCAGCCCAAGAAAGGGCTCCTGCACCTCCACCAGTTCATGCACCCGCCCCACCAATCATTTCCACCCATCGACCATTCATTGATAAGGAAAAGGTACAATCGAGGGGGGTGAGTTGCAATCTCGTGGTCTTAAGCTCGAACTCTTCTTCTTTCGAGGAATGGTTGTTCACGCACCAACCTCGTGATTATTTGTACAGCTTGGACATTGTGGCCAGGACCCCTGAGCGTACTGCGACTTCCACCCACTTGTCTGATGGTGACGATGACGACTATGCATCTTCTCCTGTCGCATATTAGTTTGAACTTTTATAAATAATTTTAAAATTATGATGGTTTATATTATGCCAAAATATTGTATGTAATGACATAATCGAATATGGTACAGTAGGTACTACGCTCGTTTCCTAGTCTAAATTATGATAGTTTATATTACTACGAGTTCGTTCCTATGATGAAGCCATTGTTGACTGATTTAAATCATATGATGTAGAACGTTTTTCATCTCAAGATTTCACACAACAAATCTTTAGATCACGTGCCTACCATCAAAGAGTCAGATTTTGGTTGCATGTGGCACACATCCCAAATCGTAAACGTAAACTACTTTTGATGGTACTTTATGATCATGTTCATTTTTTGAGAAATGTGTCACTTGGAATCAACATTTGATCGTCTGATGCAAGACCCGTGATCTCAAGATCTTATTATGCATGATTTGGATGGTAAAGGCTCAGCATCATCTGATTGACACCAGTGAACATTGTTTTCTTTGTTTAAATGTGGTGTTATAGTTACCAAATTTGCCGATTTGTTTTTAAAAACATTTTAATCGCCATTTTCTGAAAAATTATTCTTTTACGATTAAAACGCATTTTATTAAAACCAAAGTGATTACTTGAAAAATGTGTTTTTTGTGTTTTAAACGCATTTTTTTCTCGATAAGGATCGAGTTAAAATTTCAGTAACGGGTCGGGCTGATCCCTCAAATTATTTATTTATTTTTTACTTTTTCCTTCACCGATTTTTTTTCAGATTTCTTACTTGGTAATTATGTCTGGCCCTATGTTGACTCCCAATTCTTTCATTTATATATATTGAATTTTTATAACAAGGTTTACGGTCGTGCACAAACGGTATTCCATGGGTAGGGTTGTCATTCAATAGAGCGGTCACACGATATTTTACCGGGTCGGGCATCATGAATGAGACATCCAACTCAGGTCGACTAAGAGGTTGGGTCGGGTCGGGCGAAAATCAGGTCGTGCAGGGTCAATGCGATCGAAGCCGATATTTTATATGTAAAAAATATGAAAATAGGTAGGGGTGTTATCGGGTCAGTTCTGGCCGGTTTTCATGCTAAACCGAAACCGAATTGATAACTATCGGTTTCTTGTTTCTCAAATCGAAACCGAACTGATAACTATCGGTTTTCAAGTAAGTTCCCATCGGTGTACATGTTTAAGAAAACATTTTGAGAATCTGACCGACCAAAGTGTTAAACACATTACCGATTTAAAACATATAAATTTTAACGATCATCCAATCAAGATAACTGCTTTGATGAAGGTCATAAATACGTGCGGCTAGGGCGTAGAAGTACACAATGCACTTTCTTTACACTTTCATGAGAAAGTGTAGAACACAAGAAAATGTCAACTTTCTTAAGAAAATGAGTTTCTGAGTAACTCAAGAACAATCACTAAGAAAATGACTTTCTGGGCAGAAAATGAGGTAGTCGTTTTCCTTAGAAAATGGGTTTCTTGGCAGAAGTGCCAAAGGAGCCCTTAGCAAATTAACACAAATCCTCGTGAATTTAATATGACTCAATTGGAGCTTGTCAAATGCCTCACACTTGGCAAGCCTCAATTGACTCATTTTTTCTTTGATAAAAAAAAATAAATAAAAAAAAATTAACTCATTTTTTCTACTAATACAATTCTTGGATGAAGACCATTTTTCTAATCCAAGGGTTGCCATTAAAGGAGAAAAACACAGGTCTTTGTGCTATTGAATGAGCCAATAGGAGTTTGTTATATAACCCTAGATAGTCTTTTGCTTATAACAGATCTAATCTAGATCTAAATCCAAACCCTTCATCCAAACCCAAGAGCTCTTAAATCTCTAACCCCCATCCACACCATCAATAGCCTCTCAATTCAAGTCCCCAGTCAAGTTCAAGCTCCAAAACCCTCTCTTCTTCTTACCCTTTTTTTTATTATATTTTTTCTATTTTCACTTCTCTGGTAACTCTTTATTAAGGCATTATTCCGCGTAAGAGCCAAATTTTCAACTAGAATTACTTCCTTAGGTAACTCTACCGAAGCATCTGAATTTTTTGAGCTCTAGAACAATACGTGTGTAAGTTTCATCTCCCCTTCGATGTGATTGATCTGGTACTGCAGTTACATTTGCGGATAACTATTGTTATGAAAGTTTCAATGCCACTGAAAGTTTGAACTTTCTCACAACACCACACATGCAGCAGAAAATTCTCATGTAATCCCATCATAGAAATCAATCCTCCATATGCTGTTAGATAATGACTGCAAAGCTTATCCATCACAATCTGGGAGTCTACAACATTTCTCTCCAGTAGAAGGGAAAAAGTGAGATAACCTTGTATGTTTGGTAGAAAAGAAAAGTCTGCAAAACAGTACTCTACAAATCTGTTTGATTCTCCAAAGATAACTACACCAGAGCTTTTAAGAAAGAGAAAAATTCATCTCCACAAAAACCTTTTAAGAATTTGAAAATTGACATTTTCTCAAGCTTGCTTGTAGCATTATTTTAAAATGGTTTTGCCTTTATTATTAACTGTTCCACGAGTTAAAATTACGAAGAATTAATCAAGATATATATGCATTAAACATTTTAGGATATATAGTATTAAAATATTTATAAACACTGACATATACTATTTGAATTGAATAAACTTTTAAAAAGAAATTCAGAAATCATTTGAACAAGTTGGGTGAGCACCATAGCATTCCATCTGGATATGTAAAAATATCCATCTTCTTCTCAACGGAGGAGCAAAATAAAAATAAATAAATAAGGAAGTGACTTCTAGATTGTTTTTTAAGCAGACACTATTAGTTGTTCTTGGACGCAATTTAATAGAAAGACTTGGTAAGGAAGTGTGACATGTGAAAAGAGAATTTGAGTCATCTAATTTAAAGGTCATGATCTAAAGATCTTTAGTATAAAAAGATTGGCATGAATCAATATCTCTCTGCAGTTAATTCATAAACGCAATGAAAGGTTATCATAGCAGTTGACTGCAGTGAATCATATGAGAGCCCTTGTGTTTCATGCGATTCTTTGCACCAAAGATCTTTTATATTATAACCTTCAAATCAGATGACTTAGATGATTTTTTTCACATGAAAAAGTCCCCAAAATACTAACTCTTTCTTTTAAATTGAGTGCTCGAACCAACTTTGTGCGTAAGTAATGACCCTTTCTAAAATAGGCTCATTGTATTCATGTTCTCTATTTTCATGCATGGTTGCAGTTTTTCCAATAATAATCTGTCCAAGTAGGTAACTTGTGTATTTAAACCATGGTTAGTAGTTTCCTACCTAAAAATCTTCCTATGTTCATGAGGGAGGGAGGGAGGGAGGGAGGGACAATACCCTGGGAGGTAGTATTTTCATACTATTTTCAGGCCTAAGATACACGTACCACATAGCACGCCATCATGAGGTACACCACATCGTCTAAGGTTTCATCCATGTCCCTTTATTTTTTATTTCTTAGAGTTGTTTGTTTTAAAGTATTTTTCCCCTTTAAATCACAAGACAAATGTCTTGATTCATTCCACGAATATGGTGCATTAAATTTTTTTAATTTTTTATGTTTAATTCTTTAGATAGCATTGATCAACCTTAGAAAAGTTGACATAACACCCGATCCTTGGATCAGGTGTCACATGGCACCCAACTAGCCTCGAAGGTACCATGAAGATGCTACCTTTGAGGCATCTCGAGCCTTATATATAGGAAAAGGGATCCGTCCTCCAATGGAGGACGGTCACCATCCTCCAACCTTCCACGTGAAGCTCCACGTGGCACCCAAAATATTATTTCGATGCCATGTGGACCTTGGGTGCATCGCTTAGATCATCTTTGGAAAAAAAAAATTAAAAACTCATCTCCACAATGTATTTTTTGAACCGTGAAATGTGGACCAATGAAAACTGTCAAACTTTGACTAGTGAGTTTAAAATTTATTTTTCGATTTTTTTTTTTAATATTAATCTAAACTATCCACCTGTGCTCCACGTGACACCCAAAAAGTGTTTCGAGTGCCACGTGGAGCTCCACATGGATCTTGGAAGACGGTCACCGTCCTCCATTGGAGGACCTAACCGGCTCCCATATATATATATATATATATATATATATATATATATATATATATATATATATATAAAATTATCGCTGCCTTGCCCCTACTTTGTTAATTTCCTTTCTTCTGTTGTGTCCCATCTCCCTGGAGACAGGCATTTTATATAGCCTCCCATCGATTTCAGTTGATGAAAACTATTACTCAATTTTCACTATAAACAAGCAAGGCATGCCATAAGGATGTGACAAAAATTTCTTAGCTGCTGTCTACTTGGGAGTTGGAGCTAACTCCCTTCCTTTTTCATCCTGTTTGAACTCAAAAATTGCATCCCATTTCATGAAGGTAATAGGTAGGGCCAAGCTCGAGCTCGGGTCAGCTCTAGCTCGGCTCTACCTTATACGAGCCGAGCCAAGATCAGCTCTAGGCTCTTCAAGCTCAAAAATTTCAAGCTTTAGCTCGGCTCTCTGAGCTCAAGCCGAGCTCGGGCCGAGCTTCGAGCCAACTATGTTCTATTATAAAAAATGAACTCAAAATAAAAATTGCATACCTTTTCAGTAGATATCCTTTTGAATGACACTTATCATTTGATTTGTATCTCCTTGTTGGTTTATTTGATCGTCAAGCAATAGGTTTGAAATTTTTCTCAAACTCATGTAGCATGATGAACATTGATTAAATTAGATAAATTGAGTGAAGTCAGTTAAGTGCATAGCTTTTTTAAAAATTTACGAAAAATAATGTATTTTTAAATAAATTTGAACTCTTGAAATATACTTGATAACTATTGTATTCCCTTAATAAAATATATAACTCAAGATGAAAATACTAACTATTTTTTAAATATATAAAATGATAAAAATGGCTTCATTAGTTTGATCTGATTTACTGGTCATCTCAGTTTGCTCTCAAACGGAGGTGATATTGAGAACCGTGGGTAGGAGTAACAGTGGGTACTATATAATATATAAAGTGAAAATTAGGGCAAGTGGGGACCAAAAGTTCCTATTTTATCTTTCAAAGTAACCATTGAATAAACTTAAACGGTCACTTTGAAGGGTAAAATAGACCTCTCAAAATTAATTAATTATATATATATATAAACTGAGCTAATGAGCCGAGCCGGCCTTAGCTTGAGTTCGGCTCTGTTCATTTGAGCTACAAACTGTCCAGCTCGGCTCGGCTCTCGAGCCAAGCTCTAAAAAGAAGCTCTTATTTTTCGGGCCGAGCCAAGTCGAACCGAGTTGTCGAGCTGGCTCGACTCTATTGCAGCCCTAGTAATAGGCATATGACTCCAAGCTTCTTTTAGAAACCATTTTTTGGGAGGTTTCCATCCATTTTAGCTTATGTAAATGAGAAGCAAGTTTAAACTTGACCATAGAGTAAAAACATAAATCTTACACCATCAAACTACTCTTTTAAGTGACTGAGTGGTTGAGTACAATTGTCCCCAAACCGCATTTAAGTTTTCTATCTCACTGACCTCTACCACTTAAGATTTACACCTTTTAAAGGTTTTTATCACTCTTTTTTAGGGTTATGGCCCCAAATCTAAAAATTAGGCATTTGTGAGAGTAAATGTCTTTGACTCGAGTTTATTTGCAAATCCATACTCCCTTTCCAAGCCCAAATTTCTTCCAAAAATTTATGAAAAAAGGATCCTTATCTTTTAATGAATTTTTTAAACTTTTCTTTGCCTTTAGAAAAAATAAAAAGGTGCAAAAAGATTGGCTAAGACAGCAGTTTTTGGCCAACCGTTAACGTTTTCGATGGCAAGTTTTTAAATCATGGCAGTTGGACCCTCCAAGGTTTTAAAATGCGTGTGAACATATCATATTGGCTGGCTGGATGGTCTACGCATATATGTATCTATAACCTATAAAAAACGTAAAGCTAAAAGACAAATTCTCCCTTTCGGTTTTTGGGTTCTATCACTATAAGACAAAATAGATAGAAGATGTATCACTACATCACTACAGAATAAAATGAAAACGGACAAACGACGAGCTGACCTTTCGTTTTTGGTTCTATCACTACAAGACTTTTGGTTTTTGGGTTCTATCACAGAGAAAATAGACAAAACGCTAGAAGACCAACAGTCTTTCGATCTACAATACGCCCCTTCATTCCACAAAACATACAAAATATAAAACAAGTAAAAACCATTCATTTCAATCTATCTAAAAGACACTTCGATTCTCTCATTTCGATTCTATAAAAAACCCATCAATGTTTTCAGTTCTATTGAATACGCCAAAAACCAGAAAATCTCCGCTCGAAGCTTCGAATCACGTAACCTCTCTCTCTCTCTCTCTCTCAATTTTTTTTGGGTTTTTTTTTGTCTAGGTTTTTTTCTCATCATTTTTTATTGGTTTTTTGTGGTTTTTTTGTTTTTTTTTTAAATCAATTTTGATGAGTTTTTTTTTGAAATTTTTAGGAATGCCAGAGGAGAAGGCCATGCATTCAATGCACATCAATTCTGTGTAGGAGGAATTCTTTCACCGAAGAAATCATATTTTCTTTCAGAAATTAATCGTTCGGTGGTGCCCAAAAAAAACCCAAGAAAAACTTATCTGGTGTCCAGGAAGCTGGTCGATTTCGAGCCCGGTGTCCACCAGAGCTGCTTCCGTTGAAGGTAATTAATTGAATCTTTTCATATTGATATGCAAATTGAAATAAATAAATTTCTAATTTTTATATTCAATTGTATTCACAATAGCTGATTTTGGGTGTTTGATATGTCTGAGCATAGTACTTAAGAGTGTGGTAAATTGAAATTAATCACGGACAACTTAAATGTTTTCTAATTTTATTTGAATTCTCCTTGTAAAGAGAGAATGTAGGTAAACTTTTTTAGGAATCAAGAATAAAATATGAGATCTTGAAAGTTTCCTCCTTCAGCAAAGGAGATCATTTCACTATTTCTGTAATTTTGGATTAAAAAAGCTATCACCATGTATCACTGGTTTAAGGTGTCGACTATTAAGTTGACAAAATTGGTAAAACAAAATTAACATGGTTCAAATTTCTGGACGAAACCGATACATATTAGTTTTTTAGATGCACCATGTCGATACATTGCAATGTATTGACCCTTAGTGTACCAGCTGAATTTGGTATATAGTTATTTGAAATTTTTTTTTTTTTTAGAAATATAGAGTCATTCGTCTTATAAATTGTACAATACAATCGTCTGACACATATTGATCTGATTTGGCGTGACAAGCAAATTGACCAGTATTTGCTAATTATTGTCTTAAATTTTTTTTTAAAACATAGAGAGTGGTTTTGAATCTATAAGACCTCGTGGTCTTGAGTTTTTTATCTAACCAAGTGGTCATTTGTGTTTGTTTTATTAAAGATTGCAAATTTATATTATAAAATTAATAAATTATTTTAAAACTCATCCAAACGCAAAGCTAAAAGACAAATTCTCTCCTTTCAATTTTGGGATATATCACTACAAGACAAAACAGACAAATAACCAGAAGACCTTTCGTTTTTGGGATCTATCACTAAAAAACAAAAGAGCAGAATACCAAAAGTATTTCTAGGCTTCTATGATAGCTTCATTAACCACTGCTTCAGTTTATCTTGGATTTCTTTCCATGGAAAAAACTACTTTAACTGGGGGATTATATATCCATTGCCTCGTATGCGATAGGACATTTTCTACAATCTATGAAGGCCATCATATATTGTCTCGAATTCCTTGATCTCCTTTCTTTTTAGTAGCCAAATGGGGTTGATGAGGTCCTTTCCCTTCTTTATTTCCAATCTATTCATCTCTAGGAAGGACACATGACGACTAAGATAAGACCCAACGTTATAGCATCCTAGCATGCACAGCCTTCCTCCATAGTTCTGCCAAAATTTCCTTCTCTCTAAACATGCAACACTCTTCACTGTTCAAACATGTCCAGACCTCCCCATATATTACACAGTCATTTTAATTCTCTGAGGGGTCTCTTCTTTCTATAAATGGCTTCTATCGCAACTAAGGACTCAACTTGTATCTTGATATCTTCTTTAAGCTTATTTCTCGTGCCTTTATTTAACGATCCAACCTCAATTGCCTTTACTTCAATACTTAGAATCAAGGATCAAAATTTTGGGTTGAATTTCGGTTTCCGACATGACCGAAACCAAAATCCGAAATTTTGAACCTCGTACAAATCGGACCGAAATTTTGGGTTTCAGTTTCATTTTGGTCGAAAGTTTGATCCATGCTCAAAAATAGAAGTGTTATCACTTAACAAACCCACCACAATGGCTGAAGACTTGACCCCCTTTCGAATCACGGGCTACGCTCCCTCTCTGATGCTATAGACCCATCCATTTTATGTTTAATCCAGGCCATTCAGTGCTCCAATTCCCAGCCTGCACTTGCAACTGTACACTCCATGCCTTGCAAATTTTCCTGTTATCATCCGTATCCATGAGTTGCAGATTTCCTGTTAGCATCTGTATCCATGAGTTGCAGATTTCCTGTTAGCGTCCGTATCCATGCATTGCTATCCTAAACTGTAAGTTTTGATCTGAATGTGTTGAGTGATCTTATATATAAGTCTCTCTTAAGCTTTCAAATAATCTTCAATTTTGTTCCTCCCAAATCCTATAAGTGATACAATCTATGTTTGAGATAACAGATGACGCTACCTGACCATGTCCCCCTGGATTTTGCTCTAATATTCTGAACTTCAAGTCTGCCCAATAATCCATGTACTACATGGGAATTTGAAGAACAGTCACTTGATTCCCTGTTCCATCAGCACACTATGCACGCGGATAGGGAATGAAAGGCTTGCTTTAGAGGTTCTTCATCATGGAGTAGACTCCTCTTGAGCGCTTTCTAAAGGCAAAATGCTTTAGGTATATTGTATTTATGCCAAACAACATCATGCAGATCAATTGTAGCATTTTGTGGGTTCGTAGGAATTCCAAGGCGATTTACAAGTAAAGCTTCTATTTGACATTATTTGCCACACTATTGTATTTTCAACGTCCCGTTTTGGCAATTCAATCTTATGGATCAGCTCCCACGCTTCCAAAAGATTGTGGGGTGGAGGGAGTGACCACCATTCTAGATCAGATCAGCACACAAAACATCTTCACCATATCCCATATCATTAATTATCCTCATGTCATACAGATCCAAGAGTCTTCCTTCCGATAGTCAGTGATCAGACCACAGGTTCTTGCACTTTTTCGTTCCCTATGATATGGTAAAATTTGGTCATTTGCCTCTCTCTTACTTATAGTATACTTCATCTGGCCCATGAAAAATTGTGATCATGCAAGTGTAATACCAAAGCCTTTTCCCTTTCAAGTATTTCCCTTACACTCACCTCTTCCACCTAGCACTCCTTAATTTCCTTGTCTTACATTTTCCAAAATCAGCAATTGTCTCCCAATATTATCTAAACAATGGTTTTGGGTGTTTTTTGTGATTTGAAACCCATAGAATGGCATTAATGATCTTGTCATGATCACCATGTTTGGTGTCTTAATTAGGCCACAAGGTAGTTGCTAAGGCTTGTTGTGCTAGGAATAGTTTTTAGACTAACTTATTTTAGATTTTTCCTACTTTGGTTGTAATCTTGCTATTAAAGGTGTTATCCTAAAGTTTACATTTCGATACCATTTTGAAAAGTTATCGTTTGAGATGAAATGTGGCTGTTGGGTTTATTGTTGGATAGGTGTTAGCCTGTTAGGAAAAACTATAAATGGGTAGCTCCCATGTATATTGGAGTAGTAGTATGTTGTAAATCTATAAATGTGTAGCCTGCTCAAAGTGGCAATCGTATTCTATCTCTTCTATCTGTAAGGAGGTCACCTTCTTAAAGCCGTCACGCCCACCATTAGCAAGTAAATGTGGGAGCATTTTGACAGACCATACAACTGTTGCAAGTGATTTTTTCAACAACATATTGGCACCTTATTCTTGTACTTTGTTTGATTTCTTATGATTTTTACTTCTGTTTTTTTTAAGATAGGAGAGTTTAAGAACTAATAAAAAATGCACTAAACATTTGATATCAAAGCTCCTTTTGTGGGCCTGTTTTGTTTTCTTTCTTCGCTTGGGATACCTTTTTGGGAGGTTAGTATAGGAGTTAGAAAATGTTTGTCAAAATTTTGTAAGATAAGTGTTGGGAGAAGCAAACTATCAGTTTGTTGGGAGTCTATAAATGAAAGTAGCATGTCAATGGGCATTAAGAAAATTGCACTTGTAGCTATTTTTTTTTTCAAGAGTATCTATCGATTTTTTCAAATCAAGCGTATTAATGTACTTAGTAACTATACTTTTTTATTTCAGCCATATTCAATACATATTGAACAATTTAAATTGATCATAGAAATGATTTATGTCCTTTGTTATATTTCAGTATCTACCTGATAATAAAGCTTTACTTCAATGAGTCCTTCATTAAAAATACACCTATTTCTATCAATTTTGGGTTTTAAGTTGTTACTATTTTTCCTACATTTTTTTAGGAAATTCGTATTTCTGATCTAAAGGCTAATCTGATTCAATTTTTAAACTTATATTGTTGGTGCATTATTGTTGAAAATGATCGTGTACTACTGCTAATCTCTTTATATTACAAGTAATCGTTGCTCATAAAAGGTATGTCAATTATTTTCCTTTATTTGATAAACGATTATCTCTAGAGCGAAATTATAACCATTATTTTATCTATTTTTTTTTATCAAAAAACCCTTTTTTTTTTTAAAATCATAAGAAACTTAAATTCACCTGTTTTCCGTTTTTTATTTATGTTTTTGTCATCACAAAACCCTTGGGGTTTTTTTCCTCCATCATAAAATTCTTCATTTATATGTTTCTTTTAGTCAAAATCCTAAACCCTTGACCCTTATTTTTATTTTTGCTTTTCGTATTTTTCATTGCAAAAACCAAAAAAACTTGCATTTTTAGGTGTTCGAACTGTCCATCAAGCAAAATATTTGATTTACCCAAATGACCCCTAATTGTGAACCCGAATTCGAATTAGATTTATAAACTCAATTCAAAAGCTTGTATTCAAATTATAACACTTTTTCCTCAAAAATCTGCAAGAGAGACTAAAATTTTTAAAATTTGAAGCTCGAAATCTGGTAGACAAAGAATTCATCTTCTATGTAAACTTTACAAATGATAACTATCGAGGACCAAGCACTTGGCAATTGAATGTGATCGCAGTTGAAGATAACGCATCATCTTCAAGAGAGGTAAATCATGAAATTCAAAAATCATAAAATCAAAACAGCATGGACTTTTCTTAAAGATCATGATATATCTTTTTACTTTACAAATATGGTTTTGTACATAACCCCTCAGTTCAAAATACTTCAGTTTGTAATGAGATTTTGTCACTAGAAACATGACTTATCATGCTTTTTGGCTTTGTAAATAGTTGTAAATATAGTTGATGATAAATTATGAGTATAACACTTTAATTGTCAAAATACTGCATCTGAAAATTCACTCCAATACTGCATTTAGGACTTCCCTCACATCATTTGCAAATTCTCCTAATAGTTACCTTCAATGTCATGCCCACTTTTATATAAGTCGAACTTTAACAACTATCTGTCTTATTCCTATTTGTATATTTATTCTTAGTTGCTTGTTCTCTATTAATAATTTTTTCTTAATAGGTGGAAGAAGAACAGGAATTAAATGGGTAAGGCGAAAAACCATATGAGGAGAATAAAGAACACTTCAAGTAATGTTTTAGTTCATTTTGGTTCTTAGTTCATTTTGGGCAAGGTGAAAAACTATAGTCTTCATATTCCCTCACTCAAGTCCTAAATGTATCCAATATGCTTAGAGGAAATGTTCTATTCATAGCTCTTTGCTTGGGCTATGTTTTCCTATGATCAGGTATCTCTTCCTTCTTGTTTTTACATGATACATCGATCCATACCTCCCTATAGAATACTCATGAATATTTGACTTTCACGAATCCCAATATGCCCATCTAAAAGTCAAATATTCAATATATATCATACGGTAGTCAAGGGAATAAAATTGCAATACGATGAGACCGACATAGTATTGCTTACTATTGTATATGTATCAATTGGTACAAGGTTGATCTATTATTGAATCTTGAACTATTTGCATGTAAGATATTAGTGAATCTTGTACCATTGGGGACATATTTCGGCTGAAATATTAAGATTTGGCCTAAAAATTTTCGGTTTCATTCCCCACCGAATCTGAAACGAAAATATATAAATTCAGTAATTTGCGGTCCATAGTGAACTTTTCAGCCAAAATTTCGGTTTCAGTCCAACCCACATACCTGTCATGTTGGCTTTTATTTTGAGGTTGTCAAATAACTAATGACTTAGTATTAGAATCCCAACACTGGTTAATATTTCTTGTTGTCAAAATAATCAGCTGCTCACATCTATTTATCAGCCTTAAAAACATGAAAGTCCACTTCTAACCTTTTACTGCATGGGTTGCGAACCAAGGGTGGTTGCACACTTAGGTCAATCTCCATCTGTCAAATTGATCAAACTTTGAGAGATGCACATATATTTATGGATCCAAACCTTGTAAAAGTAGACACTTTTGACCACTTTCCCATATGAAAATTGAGATTGGCTTGCTGATAGGGATGTTCTTTTAATTGATATTTTGGATAATGTATCAGGTAATGGCTCTGTACCTATCTTTGTTGAAAGCTCTTTTTACTAGTAAAGGCCATGTTGGAAAAGGCAAAGGGAAAGCCGTAGCTTACAACAAAGATAGGTAAAGAAAATGATATTAACGGTGTAATAAGGTGAAAGCAAGGGATTTTATGGAAGTTCATTCACATGTTGGGCAAGTGGAAACAGGCGACTAAGGATCTGCACTCTTCGTCAAATTTGAATTACGATGAGGACCTAGCGGCAAAAATCTGTTGGATTCTGGATAAAAAAGTATCCATCTCTCCTTACCATCATTTAAACACTGTCCATAAGATCATTTCATTAATTTTCTTTCAACTTTGTTTCCAAAAAATTTAAAATTATAAATAAGTTGCAATATATATATATTGCCATATCGGCCCATTGGCCCACTAGTCGCAATATATATATATATATATATATATATATATATATATATATATATATATATATATATATATATATATATATATATATATATATATATTGCCATATCGGCCCACTTTTTCTCCTTATCATAAAAAATAAAAATAGTTAAAAAAAATCTAATTCTATATATCAGCCATATCCAATACATATCGTCTCATATGTATCGGATTAGGCCAGATCTAATACGATATAAAGCCCCGACTCGATATAGGTATAAATATCAGTTTATAACGACCAATATTTATACTATATAAGATATATTGGCCCATATGTATTCGATATGACATTGACATAACACTAAAAATTTCCTATGGCGTCAATTTTATTATTATTTTGTAAGTTATATATAATACATTAATTTCCATACATCCGATTTACCCGAGGCGTATCGGCCTAAGAAAAGTGGTATGAAAAGTCTTTTCATATCTAAAAGAAAAACAACTATTTCAAAGACAAGAAAAGTATTTTTCTTCTCGTTATTGAAAGATGCCACTTTATTCTAGAGAATTACATAGTCCCTAACCTTATTCTCTCAACTTACGAAAATGACTTTTTTACCCTTCCATTTATTTAGGCACCATCAACCCTCAAACTCTTATGTCTAATGAACATAGATACTAAAGATCACTTGTAAAATACATATAAAACTTTTCTCTCAATCTCCTTAATGAGTGGTAATAACCATTGAGATAAAATAGAAAGGTGTATCTATGTTACAAGCGATCCAGATGAAGATATACATGGATAATTAAGAAGATCATGAGAGACAAAATACACATGAATACACATTTAGGATTCATGGTATGAAGTGTGGGAAGGGGATTAAGATAGTATATAGCTTCATCAGGCACCGTTGATCGATGGGCTTCTGTTGGGGCATACAGAGAGTCTCCAAAAGGGTCGCTTACGCTTGGGGGAATTAGAGGCTTTTGTTTCTGATCTCCTTAGCATTTCCCACATTACTTGAACGTCTTGGTATCCACAGGTCTGAACATCGTTGTGAAGCTTTAGAAGCCCACCTCCTGCAAAGTAAAAAATAAAAAATTACAAAATGAATAGGGTGGTTTAGTGCATCTAGGACCAGTTGAATAATGTCTTGAGATTCGTGTATTTTTTTCAGCCATTGACACAAATCTTTGTCAGCTAACAGTTGAGGTGGCAATTTTTGTGATGAGGGGGTTGCGAATAGTCAACGATGGTACCACCACTTTTTATAACATAAATTAGACTCGTTTTGGGCCACCAGATTACCAAAAATTATATTAGAAGGGGGAATGGAGCCAACAGAGCATAATTACTTGTATAAAGTAATATAATATAAATATATAATATATATAAATGAACTACTTTCAAGTTTGAACCTTCGATGCCAATAGTGCCCTTAGATGAAGAGATGCTTGCATGGTAAGAAAACTAAGGTGCATGATTGGTGGATAACTCGGTAGGTTATAGCTTGAAAAAATTGGAAACAGAATCCAACGCCCAACAATAGAACTATTGGAATTTGGGATTTTTCATTTATTTTTGTTAAGTTAGAGATGACAAAACTATTAGATATTTATATTAATGGATTAAGAAATGAAATATTTACCGCAAAGGGCAGGTCTCATCTTTTTTGGGTCAATTTCCTCAAAACTCATATTTTAAATAATAACAAATTAAAAATTTTCTTCAATTTTAAGTTAACGAATTAATGCATTTATAGACTGATTAGTCTCCTATGAGATCGATCAATCTGTAAATGTACCGACAGGTCACTAAACGGATTAAGGAGACTGATCTGTCTCTCCAATCTCTAAACGGATGGTTCGTTGTCCAGAATGACTGCTACGAGACCGATCAGTCTCCAATTTTAGTATGGAATTAACGGATGAGCATTAATTCGGTAACTTAAAATTGAGGGACATTTTCATCATTCAAAATACATGTTTTTGAGAAAATTGACTATCTCAAGCAAAGTATCAAAATCGGTATCGGTCTTGGGTATCAGTTTGCCCAAGACCGATATGACTCGGCCGATACGTATAGGCCTATTTAAAATAAAAATGAAAACTCAACGTCTCAATCAAAACGGAGACGTATCGGCCGATACAGGATCGGATACCTAAGTTAGGATACCGATACGTATTGGTTTGCCGACAAACCGAGACGTATCGGTGATACGAATCGATATCAGCCGATTTTTTGACACCTTGATCTCAAGTAAATACATTTAAAAGATGAAAGCGTTCCCACCCTCTTAAATAAATATTCTATTTTTGGACCATCTTAGATAAATATTTAAAAGTTTTATCCTTTTCAAGCACCAAAGAGATGAGAGGGTATCTTGATGTTCTCATTCTGAATTCAGGGCTTGGTGGATGATAAATATTGCACCCATCAAACAATCATAGCCATATGATCTATGAACTATTCCAAATTAATTTAGAGGTACGGGCGCACGCTCAAGGCTCATGATCAGGTGGTACACGGCCGGAATCAAGTTCCTATAGACATTTCTAAAATTAGAAAACAGCCATCAAGAGCCATAAAAATTGTTACCATGATCTAGGATCACAGATCGGTCAACTATCGTCACATGATCATCAAGTGAATGCTGTAAGGTTGGTGATTAGAACCTATACTATTAATCCATGATTTTCTACCATCAGATATGGTAAACTTTTGTGTATAACTTTAGCCTCATCAACCTCATTATTTATGTGACTAAAATTGTGACTATATTTGGGACAGGCATTGCGCCAATAAAAAATCGAGAATTTCGCTAAAAATTAGCAGAATTGACACAAATCAAGCAAAGTTCAACCGAATTTTTAAAAAATTTTGCTTAATTTTGAAAATTATGTGACAGCGCAGGGTTACCAGATTCGCTGGGTCAATGTGCAGAGCCGGTTCACTGCAAAAAAATCACTTCAAGGGATTTGAACCCTGGCTTAGTCAATACATAGCCACATGGATCTTATATTTTTTTTTATCTGTAGTATATCGTAGAGTTATATATTAAACTTAATTTTATTAAATTATTTTTTATTTTCATTTAAAACTCATTCTACCCCTTACAAATCGGGTTACTTAGAACTTAAGAAATTGTGGATTACGGACTCGAATTCGAACGAAACAGTTAACTTTGTGACGTAGTCATGGACTCATTGATAAGGGATGTCTAAAGGCCACATGTGCTAACATGCGCCAGAGAGTAATGCTAATGCCACGCGCTTAAGCTGAAACAAAGGGATCAAAATTCATGCATAAGAAGTGGCAAGCTGCAGTTGGTAGTTGGATATGTCACGAAAAGCATCGGAAAGGGAAACTTTCACATGTTACAGACTGCTCGCTCAAGCTTAGCGTGTCTACTGCTGGCGCACGTTAGCATGAGACTACAATTAACTTAAATTACTAATACTAAACAGCACTGATCACTTTTTTATCAAAAAAAAAAAACAAAAACACAGAAAAACAGCACTACTGAGTACTGATCACTTGTAAACAGGATAGAATTGCCCTGGCAGTAAGGCAATACCCGCCGCTGCATATACTTTCCCCCAAAATATATACGTTTTACAAGTGATCTTTTAGCTAAACTCACCGTTTTTTCGAGCCTTAACTCGGGCAGCGACAGCGAACCAAACCCTCCTCACCGGAAAGATCATCTTCTGCCACCAATCCATCACTCTAACCTTGATCCTCCGCTTCCGCCGACTCAGCGATTCGAATCGGACGGCCAACGAGCGAAACCCAGCCAGAACTCACCGAAATTCGTGACCGCGACGATTATGCAATCAATCGAAACAGGGGATTTGCGTGCGGGCGAGGCTAAAATACGCCGCTGAACACTAAAGAAGAATAAACCACATCCCTGGGTTTTGAGCCCGCCGGTTCGTTTTCGTGACTTTTACGCCACTACGGGTCTTCTTTTTAACGATTGGCACCGTCGAATTGCTGCTCGTAGCGCTCTTGTAAAAGCCCGTCGTGTGCTGCCACGTGTCGATCTGCTAGTTCTCAACTTTTCTTTAATAGGGGTTTCTGTGATTCGGCTCTTCTTCTCCATGCTTTTTCAACCTGTCGGGGAAAGAGTCAAAAAGGCAAGCGCGAATAGAGAACGAGTGGTAGAAATTTATTGGTCGATGCCTCTGTTGCCATGGTTACACACGTCTCTGATTAAGGTTGTTGAGCTTATATAAAAGTGAGATGAGCGCAAACGCCATGCCAATTTTTTTTTACCAAGTTGCGATCGCTCGTGAAACGCATACACGACTTCACATAATCAAAAGATATTTAAATGACATTTACATCCTACAAGGAAGAAGTGGTTGAACCCAGAGACGAGGTCTATTTGGGCTGTCATGGACTGAGACACCCAAATCAAAAACATACACCCCTTTCCCTTAGGTTCACTTATGACTCTACCTCAAACGATTCCTCCGTATAGCATATAGCTTTACGCGGCCCAACTAAATTCCTTAGGATTTTGATCGTTATCTACAACGGTTGTAAATTTATTTGGAAGGAGAACGTGCGGTGAGAGAGGCAAGAGGTTTGGATAAGAAATTAAGAAATAACATTTGGGGCATGGGCGGCGGAAAGGAGAATCTTTCGCCGTCAAACTTAGATAAACGTGGATTTTTAGGACCATTAAATACCTCAAGGTTTTCACACGTATATTGGGGAGAGCCGGAGAGAAGAAGCTTGTTGGACGGCTTTGGGGAAGCTTGTTGGAAAAGTAGCATTGCTTTGTAAAGAAAAATTACATTGAGAATTTTTAACATTTAACCTCAAATTTGACATTTTATTTTTTTTATTTTTAGATGGTCATCAAAAGTTTACCAAAATAGGGGTCAAATAGGACTTTCATTAAAAAATTTGTTGATTTCAGTAACATTAATGAAATTTTATTAATTTTGATTTTTTATTAAAAAAATATTAACTTATTTTTTTAAATAAATTATTTTTTGTAGGTCCTTTTATAATTCGTAAAATTTTCTCAATTTTCTTTTTAATTCTTCTCCATATTTATCCCAAAGGGCACTGCTATTTGAGGTCCCCCGTTTGCTAGTGGGCGTCTACGCTAAAATTCATCGGCTGCTTGAAATCCAATGATGGAGATCGTTTTTCATCCCGATTTTCGACACAATGAATCTTGAGATCATGGTACACCCATCAGACCTTCAAGGTTTTGATTCCATGTGACGCAGCTCCCAAAAGGTAGCCCTAAAATTATATAATATACACCACGCTCAAACGTGAGTTTAGGGCGACTATCTGGTATGTGTCATGTGAAATCAAAACTCTTACTGTCTTATAGCTAGATGCTTGATGATCTCAAGATCGAGTGGGTTGGAAGGTTGGGGTGAAAAACGACCTTCTTCTTATGTGAAGCAGTCGATAGGTTTTAGTGTAGGGCCCACCAATAAACCGGTAGTCTCAAATAGAGGTATCTAACTAAAATGACCCCTCACCGAAATATTTATGAAAATTAAAATTTTCAATATGCTCTTCCCCAACTATAAACTCTAGAGAAGGTCGTTCATTTGAGTGTCATGTGGCACCTCACTCTCCATGTGGCACCCATCCCACCAAAGATCAAAATTTCGGGTTTCGTTTCGGTTTCGAAGGGGACCGAAATCAAAAACTTGAACTGAAATTTCAGCCTATAATATCAGTCCCCTATAAAAATTTGATCGAAATTTCGGTCCAAATTATCATTTTGGTGAGGACCGAAACCGATAATTTGACCCGAAATTTTGGTCATTTCGGCTGAAATTTTGATCCTTGCATCCCGCCCTAGGTTCACTCCTTTGGGACTGCTAAGGAGGAAAATTATATATTGCCATCAGTGGTCATGAAAATGAACAATGAACCACTATTTAGCACGATTTATTTTTAAAATTATTGACCAATGTTAGTAAACTATAGTTATTATTCTAATTTTTCAAGTAATAATATTTGAATTAGCCCTCCTACATCCACGTACACCTAAACAGGATTAGAGGGCCATGTGGACTATTATGATCCTTCCAGAACATTCTATAACGTTCTTTGTTGGAAACAGGGACGAACTAAAATTGGGTCTGACCAACCGATCATGTCTTCTAGGGTATGGCTGGGCTGACGCCCAGTGGTAGGCCCATCCAGCCTGAGCTTGGTCCTATTGACAACCCTAGATATGGTCCAACAGTCACCAACCAAGGGGTTGTCGAGGGGTTGACGACTAGGGTATGCTCGACAAGTAGCATTGGTTCGCATGCATGATACCTTTTTGTGCCATGTGGCACATGAGGCAATAATTTAGATCAAAATCATTCTAAAGTGCCACATGATTTTAGGGGCACGTTTTTGGGATATGTGTCAAGTGGAATAAAAAAATTAATTGTCTAATGTATGTTCATGACCTCAAGATCCCTTGCGTGGAAGATTGGAGTGAAACATGATCTCCATTGTTTGATTTAAAGCAATCAATAATTTTTTGTGTGGATTTATTTCAAGATATGGGGGGCGTATTTAACGGCACCTGAATCTCCAAAGGCACAAACACCGAGACTATTGTCTACTTTAAATTATATAAGAGTGATTATTTTTTGTCCCAATCTTTGACACAATGGATCTTGAGATCATGGACGTACAATCGAACTATTAAATTTTGATTTCACGTGCTACACATTCCAAAAAGTAATCCAAGATAAGACGTACATTCTCACATCACTTTTTGATATGTTTACTAGATGGAATCAAAATCTGGCAGTCTGATCATACGCTCATGGTCTCAAGATCCTCTGTGTGAAAGACTGAGATAAAAAAATGGTCTCCATTATCTGATTCAACACAATCAATGATTTTCAGTGTCGGTGCCCTTAGAGGTTCAATATGTGCATATAGAGACTGCCCAATAAATATTACACAATTGCTAAAATCTGTTTTCCCCCTTTTTTGATGTCAAATTATAGCCTCCTAATCACAATGTAGATAATATTTTATTAAATGTTAATGATAAATTTGATCAATATGATAGCCCCATGTGGCGTAAGTTGTGCCACATTTACAGTATCAACTACCCGCGGTCCCTCACCCTAACTTCATTTTGTAGCTCTCTATCTAGCTCTAGCCTCTTGAAACAATAATATGTGCAGTGCGGATCTTATATGCCCTTGAGCTATTATTCGGGACTAAATTAATTGGTGATAAAAAAGGCATAACAAAATTCAATTAATGTTTTAAAGTGTTGGGAGGAGTCCCCTACGGGTCTCTCTCACTAAAATCACCCGTGCTGGACTCCAAGATCTGACCCGAGACTACATCACTTGTAGGGTCATATAATATATCTTATTAAGCTATCATTTCGACCCAAAATAATTGATAATGTAAGAGCTAGTCACAATTCAACGTTTGAGGTGTCAGGAGAGCCCCACCCTCTCCCCCGGCCTCCGGCCCATGAGGGTTGTATATATAGGGACCAATCACAGTGTGATAACTCTTGACTCCAACTATATCATACATCATCCATGTAAGAAGTGCACCGCATTCTGGGCTCATACATCATCCATGTAAGAAGTGCACCGCATTCTGGGCTCATACATCATCCATGTTCAGTCAAATAAAGACGCTTTGGCCACTTCTTCATTTTGTTCGTATGGCTACTGTACCAGCCATTTTTTCCGCGAACCGAAAAAGGGATCTCTAAATCCTTTACACACTACAGCGTAGCATGGTTGTTGGGACTTGGAACTTGGAACTTGGATTTCGTCACAAGCCATTGACTTGCTGGTCTCTCAGATAAAGCCGAAATCCCATTTTTCCCACTTATAGATGCAGATTTGGATCCCGTGAAAGCCCCCACTTGCTTGGTTCATAGAGATCGCCAATCGTCTAGACAACAGCTAATGCATCCGAAATCAGCAACCAATCCGTGGGTTTCAGTTGGGTTTACGGGAAAGATTGAGGAAAAAATTTGGAAAAAAATAATCGCAAATATAATAAAAAATATAATAAGATATATATATATATATATATAGAAATTATTATATGACTCGAGTTATGGGACATAATGGAAAATTATAAACGTAGGACAGATTTGTTTTGGACAAAGTGCAGGCAACTGACGTGGCGTAGCGTGACTGGCTGCACCAACTTGCCTTAATTGAGCCTCATTGTACTTGCAGACACCACATCAGCTGTCTGTACTTTGTCTACATAAAATTTGTCCTTCATATAACACTCTAGACATAATCTCATGACTTAAGCTCTTATTGATTGAATGTCACGTCAATAAACTTTGAAAAGTCAACTGGTGGGATAACCAGCCAATAGGAGCTCAAGTAAGGGGATTATGTCCCATGACTAAGTGAGAGGATCATTACCCATATAAAATGGCTCTCTAGGATGTGGTGGTAGGGTTCAAACCAGCGACATGGTCCATTTGTGCTGCCACGTGACACACAAACCCTAAAATGATACACGTTCCTCATAAGATTCACCTCTTTCTGTAGGATTTTAGAAAAAAATTAATTTTTTAGACATTTTTACCCTTAAAATTAATCGCAAGTCAAATATTTTGATTCGCCTAACAAACTTAGTCCATTGAATTTTTTTCAGCTTTGACCTAATATTTAACAATGAAAAAATATTTTTTATAAAAAAAAAACTTATTAATAATACCTAATCGACCTTGGATAAGTTATCGCAACACTCGATCTTTTAAGCGATTGTCATATGACACCCAACTAGCCACTTCGTAATTTAACCTTATATATATCGTAATTTAACCTTATATATATATATATAATTTTTTGACAGCCCTCTGCCATGTAAAACCCCCCCCCGCCCTTTTTAATTCTTCCGAAAAAGCTTATGGTAAATAGACCTAAATATCTATAGTACACGTAGATTCTTTCACTGTATATGCTGCCGACTCCCTTCACTCGCACTCGTACACTAATTTCTCAGCTGTAGCTATCCACCATTGTAAGAACTTGTCCTTTCGTTCCCTCGCGACACTACATAATTGCCGTAGTTTTTGACTATGTACTCAATCGGGAAACTTGCCTCTTTAAGATTAAAACATTAAATGATTTGGGCTCCCGGTTAGAGCTTTGGACTCAAGGTGTCAAATATCGGCCTATACATATGAGCATCGGTTTTTAGTCAAGCCGATATGTATTAGTTTTCAACCAAATTGATATATATCGGTATCGCTGATACACATTGGCCGATAAGGACTTGTATCAGCTGATACGTCTCAGTTTCAACCGAGGTTTTTTTTTTTTTTTTTTTTTTTTTTTTTTTTTTTTTTTTTAATTTAGTCGATACATATCAGTATCGGTCGATTCGTATCAACCTTGGACAAACCGATACCCGACTTGGCACCTTGCTTAGACTCATTAGAGTGAGTGGGTGAGGGCTAGCCTATGGATGAAAGTTTTGATCTGAAACCCCAAACCCCACCTGAAAGCAACTGTACCAGTCTGAACTGTCCCCAAAACCAATTCATACCGATTTAGTTCATTTTTGGTTTTGAGTGGCAAAAATTGATAACCAATTAGGTAGATTAGAAAACCAAAAAAATTTCAAAAACTAAAAAATACAAAAATAATAATAATAAAGAAACCCGAAATATCCAAAATTTTCGGAAACATGGAAAATTGTCGGTATAATTTCTGATAAAGTTTTTGCTAAATTTTCGGGTAATTTTTTTAAAAAAAGATTGGGACGAAAAAAAATCAAAACTTCGCGAGCGCCATGTAGCATGGCACTCTAGCCCGTAAAATTAACATATACCACCTGATAGGTACGTCTTAATCTAAAATCTTAGTGGAAAAGATTGAGACGAAAAATGATTTCCATCATTCAATTCAAAGTTGTCAAACCACATCTACCATTAAGAGCTACCATGTAAATCCAATATATTGTTAGTTTTGGATAGTGTTTTGGCGGCATAAAACCAAAGGATAGGGATCATTCTCCTCCCAATCTCTTACAAGTTAAATTTTGAGATCATAGACGTCAAATCACATGGGAATCTTAAATAGTAGCATGAGTACGAATAGCATCGGTGCTCATCTGAAGTACCTAATACTCTCAAAAATATGAGGGACTTAGGTTGAAGAGGAGCAACAGCCTTTACCTAAGTAGCCTGTGCTATATATAGCCTTTGGACGCTATTACATTTGTTTTGAAAGTTTGTTAGTTGACTAGGATTAGCTATCATTCACACGGTCATATACAGTGGCGGAATCAGGATTTTCATCCAGCCGGGGCGTAAGTTGAATTAGATTTATTTTTTTTATAAATTATATACATATAAAATAATTAATAATTGTTTATTTATAAAATATAATTTTCATTAAAATTACATACAAAAAATGAACTTTTCATTAACAAAATATTGAAAATTATATATCATCCATCTACAAAAAATCAATCTCCAAAAATCATTGACAACGGTAATAAAGATTTCTGCTAAGGCAATTTCCCTCGACGATTTGTCATATTTTGAAAGTATTTAGCGATCGTATTATTCTCGACGCTATCAAATATATCTTTCTCAATATATGTAACCAAACAATCACTCATCCATTCATCTCCCATTTTATTCCGAAGTCTGGTCTTCAGAATATACATCGCAGAAAATGCTCTTTCAACAGTAGCAGTGGCGACCGGAAGAACTAATGCTAGTTCTATGAGCAAATAAACTAAATCATATACAACGTGCTTTTTAGTCTTCACCAGCTTTCTCGCAAGGTCACTAATCTCGTCCAAATCCGAAAACTTTTCGTTCGATTGCATATCCATAATGTAAGTTTTAAGCTAACCTTCAAAAACCATACGATCTACTTCTGAAAATTCTAGTGGATAAAATTGTGCGAAGCGCAACAATTTTTTCTCATCAAAAGCTAAAAATAAATCTTTTGGATTCAAGCAAGCCATGCAAAGAAGCAATTCTGTGTTTACTTCAATGAAACGAGTATTAAACTCTTGCAGTTGCATGTCAATAACTGTATAGAAGAACTCAACACGATAGTGATGTAGATTTGTCATTTCTTCGGCTCTACGACGTGGTCGTCCATGTATTATAAATTTATCATTCATATTCGGAACAATAATATTATGCGTTATACAAAATGAAACAACTTTGGTGATGATGGAATCCCATTCACTATCCCTCATTACTTGTAATCTTCACTTCGATAATTCTACCAAACGCATGGCATTCACAATATCTTGTTCTTTTCGTTGCAATGTCTTTGATAAATCTCGAGTGATTAACAAAATCTCCTTCATTACATGTAGAGTGAATGCAAAATTAAAAGTGTACATGGTATCTATTAGAGAGCTTGCTTAAGCTTTTTGCTGCAGAAGTTCACCATCTTCACTGATAAATTTAAGCACTTGAATCACGGCAGGGAACATGAGAATCAAGTTTATCAATGTATCTAAATGTGTGCCCCAACGTATTTCACTAGCCCTTTTAAGGCTAGTTTCTTGATTTTTTCTCTTTCCAGTCGGCTTTTTGCCACTCTTAATTGCTTCTTTCACAATTTTAGCTTGTTCCTCTCGAAGAAGATCTTTGTGCAACATTGACAATTGTCAACTGAAGTTGATGTACAAAACAATGGATATAAAATGCATATCCATTCTCTTTCAAAAAAAGTGCTTTTAGTCCATTAAATTCTCCTTGCATGTTACTTGCCCCATCATAACCTTGACCGCGCAATTTTGCAATACTCAAATTAAACTTCGATAATAATCCTTCAATCCCTTCCTTCAGTAACAAAGTCGTTGTTTCACGAATATGTACAAATCTAATGGCACGCTCAACAACATAACCCCACTTATCTACATACTGTATAGCAACAACCATTTGTTCTTTGATCGAAACATCACGAGACTCATCAACTAACAATGAAAAGAAAGAATCTCCAAGATCATTGATGATCACTTTTGTAGTTTCAACCGCGCATGCATGAACAATCTCTCTTTGAATCTTGGGCGAAATCAACTGTAAATTTTCAGGAGCATTTTTTATCACAACGCTCTTAATCTTTTCATTATGCATGAAAAGAAATTTCAACAATTCAAAAAAGTTTCCTCGATTAATTGATTCTTTAGATTCATCGTGACCACGGAAAGCTAATCCTTGACCAAGGAGATATCTTACGCAATCAATCGATGCATACAAGCAAACTTTATAATCCAATTTTTCTTGTTCGGTGTGCTTCTCAAAAACTATCTCAATGTACTGTTTCTGATTTAAAAGATTTTGGCACATCATATAAGCATGATGATGAGCACTATCGGGTCCTCCAACATGAGTTTGTAATCGCTCTTTCCTCTTCCAACTTTTAAAACCTTCACCAACAAATTGTTCACCACCACTTTGCCCTCCTCTATTCGGTCTGAAGAGATAACAATATAAGCAATATGCCGCATCCTTTTCTATGCTATATTCTAATCAATTGGGGAAGTCGTCAAAAAAAGTGGGATTGAATCGTAGATGCCCATTCGAAAATTTCGTTCGAGGAAAATTATGGCCTTTGGGTTGAAAATGACCTTTTTGTAAATAAATTCTTCTTATCCTCTCCCGGTCATTATAATGATAATCGAAAATCCTAGGACGTAGACCGGAATCTGTTGGAAGATTTTCCAAGTCAACCTCCGTCGGAAGATTTTTCAAGTCAACCTCCACCGGAAGATTTTCCAAGTCAACCTTCGCCGGAAGATTTGTCAAGTCAACCTCTACATGACTATGTTGTGGGTAAGGTTGAACTGGATCACAATCTTCATTTTCTTAAGCAGAAGATGGTGGTTCTTCAAACTTTCGTTTGAAAAATCGGAGCATAACTAAATCAATGAGCAACAAATAACTTCATTCGTCAAATAACTAATAAACGCATATCCTAATATATCCAAATTTAACCTTGATCATTAAATAACTAATAAACGCATATCCTATTACGAATTCGACAATCCGATTGTAATACAATCTATACAATATACTTAACTGTTAAGACTATTGTAGTAAATGACTATACTCATCAAAGGAGCCATTTTTTTAAATAGCCTTTGTTATTATTTTATACACCACTGAGCTCAAATAAATTATCTACAGTCTACAGAAACACAACAAAGAAGCTTACCATAAAAAAATATAAATAATTAATAAATCATTAATTGATTTAAAATGATGTTGATACTGATAACAAAACCAAGTAAGATTGGTTGTAGCTAGATTATTTAATTGGGTTGGGTCTATGTAATGTGCATCAGGTTTGGTGGGGTTTGGGTTGAGGTTTTAAGGGTGGCAGGTCAGTGGGTTCAAATTGAGGGTTAAGGGTCGGGTTTGAGTTGACCTCAACATGATCCAAACCGACCTGCTTGCACCCCTAACTGAAAATCCTTTTACCTAAACACTACATAGATGGCTATTTTATGATTTTAATGTATGTGGTCATTGAGAGTGTAGCTAAAAATACAATAATGGTCATCAAATAACTAGTGTTTATATACATCTCAATTTTTCTATATTGTAGTCATTGCATATGGTTTGCAGATCAAAATCTATTAGTCACAGTGATAGGTTTTAGAAGCATATGAGTTGGTGTTAGACATCCGATCCATTCACTTTCATTCTCTTTATGCTAAAATGTTAACTTCCTATGGTTTCCCATTTAGTTTGTAGTTATCATATACCAACTACTTTTAGCATCTACAAATAATTTATAAGTGAGTATGTATAAGGTCCTAAACCTTCCACCAAGAGTGGTGCTCCTGCTAAAACTGATCAAACCTTCTATCTTTGAAGTTTGCATTACTTTCCGTAAAGATTGTGGAAGTCTGATATCGATGTGGGATGGTATTATGATTGAAGGTAGGAAGGGATATTTTTGGCATATTCTGGCTATGGCAGTTAGGTGGGTCATTTGGAAGGGAAGAAGAATAGGTTCTTGAGGGGCTTGGGCCTTCAGCACAATGGTAGGTTGACAATATAGCAACCTCAAGGTCGCAGGTTCGAGTCCCAGCTTATCTATCAAAAAAAATTTAAAAACAATAGGGTCTTCAGGAAAATTAGAAAACCTACGAGTATGATCATGAAAGATATTAAAAGTGGTCTCTGTGGGTCATCATTAAACTCAGTTTTGTCCTCTTTTCTAAACTTGTTCCTGCCCTGTTTTCTATCCCGATTTTTTAACCCATCGCAGCTCCTGAACAGCCCCTTTAATGGCTGCTCAGCCATGGATCTTTCCCTCCCTTAAGGCTCTGCATCAGCCTTTTAGACATAGGTCTAGAACCTTTTACATTTTAAAATCACAAATTTAATGTTGTGAACTGCGAAGGCTTTTGGGACATGTATCTCATCAAAAGGTAAGTTACATATTTCAAGTCCCTTCAAGGTCTAATTCATCAAATAGTGTATCTGGCGATAAATACGCTATTGTGGGAGGCTCATAACATTTACCATGGCTACATAGAAGACGGCAACACTCTTATGCAAATGAAAACAAGCAAGAAATCAAATTAATGCACCAAACCTTAGAGATGGAAATTTTCATTTATCCCAATTTAAAACTAAAGCAATCAAACTAATAATTATATACTCATAACGAAAAAAAAAAAAAAAAAAGGAACCTAGATTGGCCAGATATGAAATCAACATAACTGATTAAAAAAAAAAAGTAGCTATTTAATCAAATTGATGCACCACTGGATGGTTAGATGGAGATGGAGATTGGAGAGGAAGAAGAAGAAGAAGAGGTTTCTTACCTAAAAAATTTGGGCGGCGGATTGTAGGAAGGAAGAAGCTTGATCGGACGATGGAGATAGAGAGGGCGGGGCGCTGGGGGCGTTTGCGTCGGCACGTCACGGGCCTCGCGGCAATGAACCAGAGAGAGGGGTTGATAGTGAAGACTGAAGAGGGAGAGCGAAAGAGAAGATGAGGGAGAGGGTTTATAAAAGAAAAAGGGTTTCTGGTTTTTGCTAGTAAAGGAGTTTATATATTATAAAAAAAAAAAAAAAAAAAATGGGCTTCGATTGAGTGAGGGTGCTCGCCCGCAATCGCCCGTGAGTGGGTCCGCCACTGGTCATAGAGTATCATCAGTGGCGGAGCTACGTAGTGTTTTTTCGCTTATGAATTATGAATTTGTGACCAATAGGTGTCACTTTGATCGAAATAACTTTTTTTATAAAATGATGATAATAAGATTGCATGGCTATATATATAATGTTGAGTGTTTAATTACAAAGAGAAAAATATATATATAATACATATAATTGAATTATATATGTTCAGGGCAAATAGAGTATTAAGAAATGATTAAATTAAGATCGAGTACTTAAAAGTACAATAAGAAGACAAGTGATCACAAACATTAAATTCACCTTTCTAAGGTAGACATTTCTACCATGCTAATAACTATTAGAGACGCAAGGTTAAAAGTTTAATAATATAAAATGTCCTTAACCACGTAGTTTAGCAGATTATTTTATAAATCACACCAACATGTGCGAAGGTATCTTGATATGGCTTATTCGGGTCATCCTAATCCTCATAAAGATAGTGGCGACTTGGTACCTGGGGCATGGGATGTGGTGTCAAGAGGGTATGCGATATCTTGGTGCTAGGACAGCACGGCATGTGGTGTTAGGAGGACACGCGATATGGGGCCAGGAGGGCCTCGCGATGTGGTCGCACTGCGAGGACGCGACACGGTCGCATGGGAGGACAATGCAGGGAGTCACGGGCGTGATGGTTGAGACTTGACACTGTGTGCCACGGGCAGCAGACGTGTGTCATGGGGGTATGTCAAACCAACGTGTTTGAGGTCCTTTAGTTGTTTACCCATAGATGGTGTTTGGACCATATCTATGTGGGAGAGGTGTTGTAGAATGTCTTCTACCCACACGGGGCCTTGCGTTGTCAGAGGGCGCGTAAGTGTCTCCTAAGCCTGAAAGGGTGGGCCTAGGACGTCGACGCAGGGATGTCGTATGGCACCTAAGGTGAGGTTGAAGTATGCATACGGCTGGGCAACTTCACGAGCGTTGCGTGAGACTCAGTAGAGCATGACAGCATGAGGGCTGCATGGGACTCTGTTGAGCACGACAACATGAGGTAGGCACACTACTGTGGGCTTGGTTCGGTATGTGAGCAAGACATGATGACATGGGGAGCTGCATGCCAATACTATTACAAAGAGAGGTACTAGTGCAGTGCATAGGGTGAAACTTGAGCATGCCAAGTATGGACCAGTGGTGCAATTAAGCGTGTCGTAAGGAGCACGATTTATCGGATGATAGGCCTTGGAAAGAAGGTAATCATGAGGGGGAGTTCCCGTCCTCTAGGCGGATGGTATCAGAGCTGATGAAGAGATTGGTTGGCTTCGTTGTATGCGGTAGTAAGGCACCGTGCGGGTTAATGGTGTATCGAAGGATGCCCCCGTGACAGTTGGTATCAGAGAAAGGCTGACTTAGCGTATCAAACATTAGGTGCCACATGGGCTAACACTGCTGGAAGAGTGACCTCGTGACAACGCACTCCGACATTCATAATAAATTTTTTATTATGAAATTAAAATGTCCAATAAGAAAGAAAGAGAAAGAGAGGGTTTTCCATCCCCATCAAATATACCAAGGTATCAAAAATCGGTCGATACCGATATGTATCGGTTTAAGTTAATATCTTACAATAAGGGTCCATCCCCATCAGATACAATTATACGCAATATCTTAAGGAGGTTTTCATTCAAATGACAGTTTAAGGGACAAAAACATCATTTAAAAAAATCATTTAGGCTTCCTAATTGTTGGAAGGCACCCTTCGAGTTTAAAATTTGTGTGAAAGCCACCTATCAAATCAATAATTGTTTCACCCTCATGCAAGTTTGACTTGAGGCACATCTCTTATTGTTTAGAAAGAAAGAGAAAAAAGAACAAGAAGCCAAATCAATAACAAAGAAAATTTGCAACAATTTTACATGATTCGGCAATAATACCTATATCCACGGATTCACCAAGGTTTCAGTATTCTTCAATGGTTTCAATTAGGTTACAAGTGCAGTCACACGAAAAAGACTTTATATATCTTGTAGTTAAGGCTAACATAGTAGAATGTGAAATTACTATTATATCTTTAACTTATGGCACAATTATGGTTGGATCATTAGTATTCCCAAGTTACTCAATCGCATTTGTCTTTGCATGTTAACCCTTATTAGTGCATGCCCTCATAGCTTTCTCTCTTTTTACATTTATTTCTTTTCCCTTCTAGAGTGTATAGAATCTCACCCAAAAGGATAATTTTCAAAATGAATGGGAAACAACATTTTGTTTAGTAGTTCATTTTTTAGGACCATTTATCACTCTTGATCACACATGGATCAATATTTAAAATTTGTTTAAAAACTATTTATGCCCTTCTTATGTCCAGGTGACATCTAAACAATTGTTGAGCGTGCCTATGGAGCCATAGAGGGGGATGTAAGCAGGGGCATAACCAGAATTTTTGGCTGGTGGGGCTAGCAATGATCCATAGATATTAATAGCTAGTTTACAATTGATTTAGGAGCTTGCACACCATAAATTAGGGAGCTAACCGCTTATATAGAAAAGATGATTATAAAATAAGCTTATCTTATACAAATTTAAGAGTTAAATGGGAGCTTCAGCCCCCATCCTCATGTATATGGCTCCATGCACCTGCCTGTGAGGCACACCATAAAAATTAAAACTATTAGCGAAAGTCAAAAAGTGTCATTATTAATAAAAAAACTGTCTCTAATAGTCTTAATAGCTTTTAATAGTTTTTTTTTTTAATAGCGGCCGCTAATAGTCTTATTTTTTTTTAGTGGCAGTTGCCCTCTTAGGCCTTTGAAAACAAGTGTCATAGGCCCGTTAAGCCTAGTTAGGTCATATGGTAGGGGCTACGTAGGTAAAAATAGTTGCTTCTTATGAACTAAGGTATGGGTGGTTGCCATGGATCAAAATTTCGTCCGATACCGATACGTATCAGTATCGGAGGTCACCTGTACCGTACATTGAATATACCGTATCGGTCTTTTATATGTGTTTACCAGACGATATATTGAATGTATCGTCCGGTACTATCCAATACCGATACGTATTGTTCGATACGTATCGATTTTGGGCTCCGACGATACGTATCGATTTTCCGGCATTTTAATCCATGGTGGTTGCCCTCCTTTTAATGTTGAGTTACTACACTACAAAAAATCAGACTATTAGTGGCAGCCAAAACCTACCACTATTAATATAAAAACTACAGTTGATAGGCTTAATAGCCTTTAATAGTATTTTTGTTAATAGCGGTAATTTTTTACTGTAAAAAACTACCACTAATAGTCTTATTTTTTATAGTGCTATTAGGAACTTGATCAGAGTGCATCTACACTAAAACTTATTGATTGCAACAAATCAAATATCGGAGATCATTTTTGTCCCAATCTTGCATGAAATAGTTCTTGATACCATTAGCATACCATCAGACGAACAATTTTCGATTCCACGTGGTATATATACCAAAAAGTGACTTAAAAATCACGTTTGAACATGTGTGCCTTGTGTGAGACACGAAACTGACCATATGATGGGACGCCTATGATTTTTTTATCCCTTCCATCATCTCGTGTAAAATCTCATGTAAAGCTGTCAATGATTTACAACATAGGTGCCCTCAATAATTCAGTAGATGCCAATAGACTCATATAGGTAATTCAAATTTGTGGTCTAATTTATATATATATATATATATATATATATATATATATATATATGAGAAAGGGGAAAATGCGTTTGGGTGTAGAGATATCTTTACGTTAATTAATATGGGAGCGACATGTAGCGCTTTTTTTGTGAAGTGATGAGTGACAAGAGGCCCACTTTAATATCTAAGGTTAAACTTGTAAAATATTTTAAAAGCTATATTCTTTTTCAGCCGTCATTCTTGACTTTTTTAGAAGTCGTTTTAAAGCATTTTTCTTTTTTCTCTCTTCTCTCTCTTTTTCTAAGAAAGTGTCAGACTTACTTTTTCAGTTATATTTTACTCAAAAAATATGAGCGCCCGGCAGCAAAGCACCGACACCCCAAAAGTGAGGCGTTGGCACCTCAGTGTCGAGATGTCGATGCCTCTATATAGAGGTGTTGGCGTTTCGCTAAAATAATAAATAAATAAATAAATAATGGGGTGTCAGCATCCCGTTTCAGCGGCGTCGACGTCTCTAAATCGAGGTATCAGAGCTTCAAAAAAAATAATAACAAAAATAAAAATAAAAAATTTAGCGAGGCGTCGGCACCTCGATATAGAGGCGCTGGCCGGGTGTCAACGCTTCGCCACCGGGGTGTCAGCGCCTCGCTATCAGGGTGCCGACTGTGACGGGGGCACGTGGCATGGCTGTCTGGGCTAGCCGTAGGGCCATTTTTCCTCTCCGCGTCAAGAGCATCGTTGGTGCGTCGAAGCCATGAGGGTGGCACCAAGTGTGTTGGTCGTGGGCCACGAGAGCATCGCAACACGTTGGGATGAAGGGTTGAGACTTGGGCGCGACACGGGCGTGACATGGTCATGTGGGAGAGCGATGCGGGGGCGTTGCGACGTATTGGTGCAGAGGATGTGTGCCATGTTGCGGTATGTCAAACTAACGGGTTTGAGGTCCTTTCATCATTTTGGCCAAGTTACTGTTTTACCCTTATATAGGGGGACATGAGTTGGGATCCCCCGACCCAACACGTGCACTAGACTTGTGGGCTTATGTGCATGCATCGGGGTCATGCTTGGTGCGTGATCGTCCTAGCTACGTCGTGTACTATGGCCATCGTGTTTGGGATAGTTTCCAACCACTCCTGCTGTGTGGGTCTTAGCCTAAAGGGGGCTCGTTATATGCTCGTCACTGCCTATCGCATTATCAATCATGGTTGCCGGCTCTAATATGTTGTCTTGCTTCGCAGGCAAAGTCCGAACGCAGAGGTTGAAGTGAAGCTTGAGTAGGACAAGCATTCCACCCTTCGTAGTATCTGGGAATCTGCATCGCGTGACTCAATTGGGGCTTAATAGGCTGACTTAGCACATCAGGTGTTAGGTGTCGCATGGGTTGACACTGTTGGACGAGTGACCCCGTGACATTTGTTATCAGAGCCACTGTGATGGCTGAGATGGAAGGGACAAGCGAAAATTCGAGAAGACGGACAACGAGGGAACGGTTGGATAATTTATAAGCTCAAGAGGAACAGTTTGAGTCAGTGGTATCTGTCATGACGTTGCATGGGGAACGATTGACAATGCCGCTTTGACTTAGATCGTAGAGCAATTGACAGCTGAGGTACGAGATATAAAGGTCACGTTGGAGGAGGTACGTGATGAGATGATGTGTTAAAAAAACTCATTCTCGCAATGCCAGCTAGGGTGCCGACAGGGACACCAACACCCCGATTCAAGTTCCCCGAGCCAGAGACGTTCAAAAGCTTTTGCGAGGTGAAAGTCCTCAAGAACTTTATTTGGGACGTAGAAGAATACCTCGAATCACTGGGAGACCTCGATGCTAAAGTCAAGGATTGTATCGAGATACTTGGGGAGGCACCGTGTGTCAGAGGTGCATATGGGGAGTGGAGCAGTTGATTCTTGGGCCGATCTGAAGAAGGAACTGCGGGCTCAATTTCTACCTACCAACGTCAAATGGACAGCATGAAAGGCATTGTCGATGTTGAAACACACTGGATCGTTGCACGAGTACATTAAGACTTTTACGAGTCTGATGTTAAACATTGACAATATGAGCGAGAAGGATCAGGTCTTCTACTTCATAGATGGTTTGGCGCCATGGGCGCAGCGGGAGTTGACTTATAGAGGGATGAAGAACCTGGATGAGACGTTAGTTGTTGCGGAGTGGCTAACCGAGCACCACCATGAACGAGAAAGGGCAAACCAGGCATCCATTGACAATGTTGACAAGCAGATGAAGAAGCCTAATGATACTAGGTATGTGCGATGCGGTCAGGACAATGGTAGTAGGTATGAAAGAAAGAGAGATAAAAAGTCGAGTAAGAAGGGTTGCTTCTTGTGTGATTGGCATCTGGTGTGGGATTGTCCAAAAAATGTCACCTTGAACGCGATAGTCGTGGAGAAAGGATAGAAAACAGTTGATGATGAGGAGTCCATCGCCAGAGTAGGGGCACTCTAGCTTATTAACTGCTGAGAAAGTGATCTGCCTCGGTCTTGTTGGCATGGGTCGTGGGCAGACTTAGACATCATCAGTGTACGGATTTTGAAGTGTACAGTTTTGCTAAATGGGGTGAAGGCAGGGAGTTGTTGAGGGGTCATAGCAGTGTACAGAAATTACAGCATTTCAGCATCTGTGGAGGGCATGTTCTTGCGGAGGAGTGTCTTTGCATCAATGAGGGCGTTGGCGATTTTGAGTGGAGGAGGATGTGACGGGGGGCACGGTGCGTGGCCATTCGGATCAGTCGTAGGGCAATTTTTCCTCTTCGCGCCAAGAGCATCATTGGTGCTTGAAGCCATGAGGGCGGCACCAAGTGCGTTAGTCGTGAGTCATGAGGGCGTCACGACACGTTGGGATGAAGGGTTGAGACTTGGGCGTGACACGGATGTGACATGGTCGTGTGGGAGAGTGATGCGGGGGCATTGCGACATATTGGTGCGAAGGATGTGTGTCATGTTGCGGTATGTCAAACCAACGGGTTTGAGGTCCTTCCGTCATTTCGGTCAAGTTATTGTTTTACCTTTATATAGGGGGACATGAGTTGGGGCCCCCAACCCAATACGTGTACTAGCCTTGTGGGCTTATGTGCGTGCATCCGGGCCATGCTTGGTGCATGGTCATCCTAGCTACGTCGTGTTATAGAGTCATCGTATTTGGGATGGTTTCCAACCACTCCCGTGGTGCAGGTCTTAGCCCAAAGGGAGCTCGTTATATGTTCGTCGCTGCCTATCACATTATCAATCGTCGTTACTAGCTCTAACCTGCTGCGTTGCTTCGCAAGCGAAATCCGAACGCAAAGGTTGATGTGAAGTTTGAGTAGGACAAGCATTTCACCTTTCGTAACATCTGGGAATCAACATCGCGTGACTCAATTGGAGCTTAATAGACTGACTTAACGCATCGGGCATTAGGTGCCACACGGGCTGACACTGCTGGACGAGTGACCCCTTGACACGACGTCTTATTTTCAGGGTGCCATGTTATCCACTTTTAAAACGTCAAGAATGACGGTTGAAAGGGTATTTAACTATTAAAAGTGTAATCCTAGTTAGTAAAGTAGGCCCCATGTCATCCACCACTTCACAAAAATGACGCGATGTGTCGCGCTCATATCAATTGGCATAACGATATCTCTACGCCTGTGGGCATATCCTGGCCCTATATATATATATATATATATATATATATATATATATATATATATATATATATTTAGGGTGGGGATATGCGCCTGAACGTAAAGATATCTCCACGTCAATTGATATGGGCGCGACACGTAGCGCCCTTTTTGTGAAGTGATGGGTGGCATGGGAACCACTTTACTAACTAGAGTTACACTTTTAAAATATTTTAAAGGTTAAATACCCTTCAAGTCGTCATTCTTAACTTTTTTAAAGTCTCTTTTCTCTTTCTTCTTTCTCATTTTTTAAGAAACTGTCAGGGTTACTTTTTCAGATATGTTTTACTCAAAAAATATGAGCGCCTGATAGCGATGTGTTGGTACTCCGACAGCGAGGCGCTAGTACCCCGATGCCGAGGTACTAGCTCTGGAGTGTCGACACCTCTATATCAAGGTGTTGGTGCTACGCTAAAAATAAAAATAAAAAATAGGGCATCGACGCCTCGTTTCAGAGGCATCGGGGTCTCTATATCGAGATATTGGCGCTTAATAAAAGTGCTAGCACTTCAATATAGAGACGCTAGCGCCCCTGAAACGAGGCGCCGACGCTTCATTGTTTTTCTTTTTTTTTTTAGCGAAGCACCGACACCTCGGAGCTGACACCTCGGCGTCTGAGTGTCAGAGCCTTGCTATCGGGGTGTCAGCGCTTTGCTATCGGGCGCTCACCTTTTATAAATAAAATATACTTGAAAATGTAAGTCTGACATTTTCTTAGAAAAAGGGAGAAAAAAGAGACTTTAAAAAGACTTTTATTTTTTATTTTTTTTATTTTTTTTATTTTTTTTTTAACTTCTAAAAAAGTCATAAATGACTCTTGAAAGGGAATATAACTTTTTATAATATTTTAAAAGTTTAAGATTAAAAAGTGGGTCACATGCCACCCATCACTTCACAAAAAGTGTGTCACGTGTTGTGCCCATATCAATTGGCATAGAAATATTTTTATACTCGAGCACATTTTTTCCTTTCCGTATATATATATATATATATATATATTTTTTTTTTTTTTTATATTTTTTTTTTATTTTTTTTTTTTTTTATTTTATATTTTTTATATTTTTTCTTTTTTATTATTATTATTTTTTTTTTTTTTTTTCTTTTTTTCTTTTTTCTTGCGGAGAATGGGACTCACAAGTCCATCGTTTGGACGGTTGGCAACGCTTGATGGTTGTGACTTATGAGCTTTGAAATGATGTATCATTGCGAAATCACCACAAAGACCCAAAGAAGATTAGCCACTTCAACCGTACGTCGAATCTCGTGGCCACCGACACTCACCTACTCCAACCACGAGCGCAGTACGCTGCCGCCCAAATTCTGTTTAGTCAATTTTTAACAGACACGTGTTAAAAATTTTGAATTATGATTAAAAGCCTTCTAACCATCCGATTCGTAGCCTAAAAGTTTAGACTGTCTGCACAGTAAATAATGAAGTATTTTTTTATGCAATATTTGATCAAATGATTGGTAAGATGAAAGAGACAGACTTAATCTAAATGATTGGATGGTAGGGAACATATGGCGGGTGTGCTCTTGTAAAGAAAGTCCATGGAAAAGGTAGTCAACAAAATGGGCGGCCGAAGAGGCCGCACAAGAAACCGACGGTATTACTTGTGACCAATTTTGAAAGATTACCTTTAAATTTCCTAATCAAATTTTTAAGCTCACCCACACTGAAATAGATTGACTTGGTAGAAACAGATGATGGAGATCATTTATCCTCTCAATATTTCACATGATGGATCTTGAGATTATGAGCCTACCATCATATAGTTGGTATTTTATTTCTTGCGACACGCATTACAGAAAAATGACCTTAACATCAAATGTACTCTCAAAATTGATTTTAAGATCACTTTTTTGGGTGTGTACCACATGAAATAAAAATCGACCGGCTAATAGTACGATCATGTTCTCAAGATCCATCGTGTGAAAGATTGAGACGATAAACAATCTCCATCATCTGATTTAATATAATCAATATTTCGGCGTGAGTAAACTCAAAGATTTGGTGGGTAGATTTAAAGGTACTCATTTTTAAAATAGTTAGGTTGCATATGGCATTGCTCTTTGGTAGCCCCTGTCATAGCGGAGCTCACCTGTTTTAGCAGCTTACCATACTCTCTGTTAACATCTCTGTTAATAAAGAGGATGGCAACCTGCTAAAGCAGGTAAGCTCTGTTATGACAGGAGCTACTAAAGAGCAATGTCATACGCAGCTTTAGTCATTGTCGACTTCAGTGACTAATTCTGAAAAGAGTTAGCCTCCAACGTGTTTTTGCTCATCATAATTCAACATTGAAGTCTCCACGTCTCTGTGATTGAGTGACTTACACGAATGTCTAAACTCATGATGAGTTGCCACTCATTGTAGATTAACCCTTCTAAAAGTAAGGTTTAAGAGTCATTTATGCCACATGATTTTTGTCACTTTGTAACACATACAATTAATTAAAAAGTCATCATGTGAGGTGATGACCTCAATAATAGCAAAACGATAAAGGAAATTTTACCTTTAGATACACCTGTTTTGTCAGATGCCCTATATGTTTACCTTTATCTAAACCGACCAACTTTTAGTCAAGCTATTTTCAGCTAGGACAAAAAGTTCGAAATATCTTTTTTTTATGTTTTTTTTCGTTCTACATAATTTAAAATTTTAAATATTTACACTTGTCTATATTTATGCGGTGTGAAATGAAATCTATATTGTCTGATTTAAAAGCTAAAATATAAAATTGATGGCACCAAAGATAGACACAAAAAAAAGCAATATCGTCTTTTTAAAAAATTAAAATTAAAATAATCGATGACAACTATTAAAACAATCGATGGCGATTCTTAAAACAATCGATGGCGACTCTTAACACAGTCGGTACCGATTGTTTTAAGAGTCACCATCGACTGTTTAGACAGTCGGTATTGACTGTAAAAACAATCGTCATCAACTGTAAAAAATAATAATAATAATTAATTAATTAATTAAAAAATATATAAAATAAAATTTTAAAATAATTAAAATAATATAAAATAAAATTTACTGTCTACACAGTAGACAGTCGCCATCAACTGTGACAATTGATGATGACTCTTAAAACAATCGGTACCACCTGTGTTAAGAGCCGTTATCGATTATTTTAAAAATTGCCACCGACTGTTTTAAGAGTCGTCATCGATTGTTTAAAGAGTCACTATCAATTGTTTTAAAAAAATTATTATTTATTATTTTTTTTAAGAGGCGATATCGCATTTTTTCGTTTCTATTTTTGGCACCATCAATTTTATATTGTGCCTTTTAAATTAAACGATATAAATCTCATTTCACACTGCATAACTATAGAAAAGTGCAAATATTTAAAATTTTAAATCATATAGAACAAAAAAAGTGTAAGAAAGGGAATTTCGGACTTTTTGTGCTAGCTAAAAATGGCTTGATTAAAAGCTGTTTGGTTTGAATAAAGGTGAAAATATAGGGTCTATAATGAAAAAGGTGTATCACACAGGATTGATCCGATAAATTTTCCAAACAATAATCTTCATCATCATATTCAAAGTAATCATTGTGAGAGTGCCCTCAAAGAGTCGGTGGGAGATAACCTATACCATATTTTTTTCGTTAAAGAAAAACCTCCCCCATGCTCTTTGTCGAAATCCACTTCTTCATAGCCAATTCACGAGAGGCCCAATATAGTGTATGCTTAGAAAATGGATTTGTGTAAAGATAACAAATATTGGGGTGCACCCAAATTTTTGTGCACCGAAATACGGATATGAACATAAATTTTTCATAAATGACATGTTCGCTATCTTTATTAGTGATCGTCACTAGTAAGCATAGTAACAAATTTCTCCGAAACTTCTAAGAAATTTATCGAAGCAGGGGTCGAGCGAAACTTTCGGTGAAATATAAATGATTTCTTCGAAATCGCTGAAATTAAATTCTCCGAAATTTCTTCAAAATTTACCAAAACAGGGATCGGACAAAATTTTCAATAAACTTTCGATGGTTTCTCCGAAATCGCTGAAATTTTATTACTTTTAACAAATTTAATGAAATTTCATCAAAATTAATAAAAAATTTCTAATTTTTATCACTTTTTAAATAAAAATAAAAATTTTATGAAGTTTAATATTTTTTGTGCTCCCCAAAACTTTTTGAATTTTCTCAAAATTTATCCGAAATGACCTCCTACCGAAATATTGTCAGGAAAGAGTATGGGGCAATAAGGGAAAAATTCAAAAAAGAAAAAAGAAAAAAAGAGAGGCAGAAAACAAAAGTACAGGAATAAAAGAGAAAAATTGGGATTCCAAGTATAGTGCTACAAGGGAAAATTTTAAAACAAAAAGTACGATTAAAAAATAAAAATAGTTAAAAATATATATTGAAATTATAAAAGCAGCTTAATAAATTTTTTTAGTTGAAAAGGACTTACATGAAGAAACGTATAAAACATGTTTTAAACAAAAAAATGCATATAAAATTCCTTTTGTACGTTTGCTCAAAAAAATTCATTCTAAAAATTATCTTTTAGAAAAAAATGTCTGTTTTTTTTGGGACAACGATTAGCAACCTCAAAGCAAAATTTATTAGAGTACCTTTAAATTCACCCACCAAATTTTTAAGTTCACCCATGCTGAAATACATTGACTTGATAGAATCAGATGATAAAGATCGTTTATCCTCCCAACCTTTCACACAATGGATCTTGAGATCACGGGCTTACCATCAAATGGTTAGTATTTTATTTCTAGTGGCACATATCTTAGAAAAATGACCTTAACATCACGTGCACGCTCAAAACTGATTTTAAGGTCACTTTTTTGGGTGTTTACCATATGAAATAAAAAATCAACTGTCTAATGGTACGATCATGTTCTCAAGATCCATCGTGTGAAAGATTGGAACGATAAACAATCTCCATCGTACGATTTAATATAATCAATGTTTTCAGCGTGGGTGAACTCAAAAATTTGATGGGTAGATTTAATGGTACTCAATTTATTATGGTAGCTCTATTTTTAACTATTGAATCTATAAGGGCACCAACACAAAAACCGATTGACTGATTTGAATCAGATAATATAAACCGTTTTCATCTCAATCTTTCACGTAATGAATCCTGAGAGCATATAATAAAAATCGTCAGATTTTTTCTTCCGATTTTTACTTCATGTGGCACATTGATCAGACAATTAATCATGATACTTTTTGGGATGGTGTGCCATATTTTACAAAAATCTTAGTGTCATATGGTACCCCATGATCTCAAGATCCGTTGTTGAGAAGACCGGAATGGATAATAATCTCCATGTGATTCAAAGCACCCAATAGTTTTGAGTGTTGGTTGCCCCAAAGATTCAGTAGGTACAAATAGAGTTATTGTCACGACCCGAAATTCTACCCCATCCCGAGAGCCTAGAATTCCGAGTTATGACCCGCACATATCCCCGATATGCTAAGCGGACATACACCTAATCAGAGTTCTCGTGCAATAATGGTTCCACGAAATCCGTGAGATCTAACAAATAGGGTGGAATATAAATATAATCATAAATACTGAATCAGTGTAATAAAATCATAATCCGCCAATAAAATGATAATGAAAGTCGGAGACAAATCCGATAAAATAAACTATAAAATCCGCAATATTAGTATCAATAAAACTCAATACCAAGTCCACAATGATCAGTAACTGGCACTCGAATCAAGATCAGCACCGTAGTCCTCCTGATAACCGGCAGCGTCGCCCTCCAAAGGCTCCTGGTACTCAACGCCCGCGAAATCAATGAAATCAGCGTCGGCGAGATCTAGATGGCCAGCGTCTACTCCACCAGCGTAATCACCTGCAACTATTAGATTATCGTGGGATGAGTTTACTCACCACGTAACTCATAGATACACCACCAATCCACCCCATACTACCGGTGTATTGTGGGTATCCGTGAGTGATAAACATAATATCTCAAAGCAGATAACAAAAGGAAGATAAAATTACGTGCATATCGTAAAACTCATATCATATCATAAATGCAAGACCATGATCTAGACACTCATATCCTAACGTGCCTTACCATATCTCATAACATATCATACCATGTATTATTATCATTCTCGCACATACGCGTCCCAGACATCGCATGAGCGTAACTAACATACTAGTGAAATCCTAAACGACTGCGCGAAGTCAGCCGAGCTACTATGGGAGGGTCAACATAGTATCATACCACCATATTATAACGCCTCGTGTCATACTCATACTCCACCACCCACCAATGGGGAGACATAATGGCCAAACTCACTCATAACTCACTCATACTCATAATCTCTCCCAGATCCGCTCTTGGTCGAAGACGTTGTTGCTTACTTGGCTACGCAAGGAACGGCAACGCGTCTGAGACTTAAGTTCTTTATCTTTTCTTTGGCCTACGATGTCTTATTATCGTACTTACTTATCTTATCTCATACTCATATCTTATCATACTCTTACACTTAATTCTGACAAACTATAGTGAGGCAACCTTCCTAATTCACGCTTCCCAAGAAAAGGTTAGTAGTAACTGGATGTACTTCGATGTGATAGTTTATACTACCATAGAGGTGTTGCATCCGACATAGACGCCTAATATTACGAGTTTCACGTGACCGTAAAAGAAACCTTACTACGCCTAAAGGCCCAACGCCCGATTCTCATATCATATCTCATATCTTATCCTCTCAGATTAAAACTCGGGGTGATAGGATCATCAGATATGCCACTGCAGTACGGTTACACCTCAATTCACACTCACCGACTCATGGGTCCCATTCCACCATGAGTTATAAGGCATGTGAATACGGTGTATTCCTCGCTTCGATACCATCTCGGCGAATCACCACGCCCAAGCGTAGGCATGATCTCATACACTCTCGTACTCATGATCTAACATATTCTTAACTCGTATAAATTGATTAAGTTGTAAATACAAAAGTATCACACATACAGAACGATTTATACTTAAATTCTGATTATGCTTATATTTATGTTTATTTACATACCAAACAAATATAATTATAGAATAGAGTTATAAGTGTGATTTCGATAATCGTAAAAGTCAGAGTTCGATTTCATAAAGACATCGAAGTTCTAACACTTTGTATTATCGAAGAGGTCGCGTTGAAGCGATAAAATTGATATATATATATATATATATAATAATTAGATAATTAAATTAAATAATATTTATACTTATTAAGTTATGATTTATCATGACCATCGATCGAAAGACCTTACAATATAATATATACAGGAACTTTGGTCATGAGAATTAGAAAATAATCTTAAATTCGAATAGCCTTGGTTTATTTAAAATTGAACCCGACTTGTTGCTCTATTTTGACCTTTAAAGAGTCAGATTCGTGAAATGGCTATTTCACACAAAGTTGTAAAGCTCGCTGTCTTCTTTCCAATGCCGCAAGAATCGCATTAATCCGAGGTCGGAGTAAAAAGTTATGACCAAAATACCGAGACAGGTGCATCAATGGTCGCGAGGTCGGGTTCATGGACGTGAATTCGGGTTCGTAGCCGCAAGTTCGGACCCGAAACTTTAAGTTGGTGCAATCTATTATTTATTTAAATAAAATAAAAATATAATTTAATTTTTGGGCTTAATTAATTTTAAATAAATAAAAATATAAACTTGCAACAATAATATATATTATTATAGTCTTAGTAGAAGGATAAATTTATACTATATAGATTTAGAAATAAATAATATCAATATGATATTATGCCAATTAAGTCAATCTATCAAATTTATAAGTATTAAAATTTAATTAATTTTACAGACATAAAAGAGGAAGTAAACATATTAAATATACAGACCTAATATAAGGTAAAATATTAATGGCTCAAACAAAAGGAATTTTTGAAAAGAGAAATAACATATAAACCCAATCTACAAAATATATAACTTTCAAGGGAAAGCATATATTAAATATATAGATCTATTAATTCATGAGATATTTGGGTTTAAATAAGATTTTTAAACCCGTCGATGCGCGATCGAACGCATCCTACGCGACGGAATCTGAGAAGAACAAGATGGATTGATAGGTACCCACCTCTTGAAGCGTGAACGGAAGATCAACGACGATTCGGGTTGAAAAGGTCGATTCCCAAGGCATCGGCTCGTCTAAGTCTCGAGAGAGAGTAATTTCTTATTATAGAGAGGAGAGAGCTTTTAAAGTTTTATTTATAATGGTATAAAATTTTAGGTCAACTCTAATTAACACTTTTCGTGGGAGATTTAATAGAATAGGAGATTTTTACACGGAATAAGAATTCATACGTAACTTTGGTGTTTCTCTACACCAAACCAATTGGTGTTTCTCTCCCGAAATTACAATTATACCCTTTGACTTGCTTGATTAGTTAAAATGAGTATAACTTTTTATATTCTTGTCAGAAATCGTCAAATTATATATCGTTGGAATCGTATCGACGAGCACTTCGCAATGAGTCTAATTTTGATATGGAAAAAAATTAGAAATTTTCTATTTTAAAAGGTGGGTTTCGATTCTGATGTGGAGTGTTAGCACAGTACATAGTGTGGTGCATCATCTACCACCGTTAAAATAAAATCTAAAAATCTGGGTTGTTACAGTTATCCAATTTGTTATCATTATTTTTTATTAATTGGCGGGCAGGTAGCATTAGTTGGTCGCGTGTAAGAAGAAAAAATGGTGTGCCGACTGCCCAACTGCCAATGGCATCTCTCTCTTTTAAGCATGCCACAGAACTCCTACCCATGGTATCAAAAATTGGCAGATACCGATACGTATTGGTATTTCGGCAAATCGATATATATCAATCCTACAACTTGCTATCGGTATCGGTAACAGCCGATACCATTCTGTATATGCTGATACGTGTCGGTTTGAGCTGAGATTTTTGTTTTTTTTTTTTTAAAGGGGCCAATACATATGGGTATCGTCCGATTTTGTTGCCTTGCACTTCCCAGTATGTTACTTTATTAAGCCAAGGCAGCTCATTCATTTTTTTTCCTTGAAAGATAGTACATAAATGAAAATGAAGTTGAATACATTATACAATAAGAAATGAACCGTGTGAACTTAAGAAGCTCAAAACATACCCTTCAATTCTCCCTTGAATGACCAAATCATCTGTCACCCTCGGTTTGCCCTAACTGTTTTGACCCTCTGGTTCTTGCAAAGAAATAACAGTCTCAAAGGCCCCAACGAGTGCAAGCACCTTGTTCTTCTTCTTCTCCACCAGCTTACTCGCAGTCTCCTCGATCACATCATTGAAAACCTGTGCCTCTTTCTTCCTGTGAGCGTCTCGGGGATTCCCTACGCTGCTTTTCTCCGCTACTGCCGGCTTCTGTGCTTCTTCTTCTTCTTCTTCTTCTTCTTTTACTCCATCCACCTCTCCATCTCGTTGCGGTTTCTCTCCATCTGCATTTTCGTCTTTCCCGCCCATCTCTTCGTCGACCTCTTCTTCGCTTGTTTCTTTAGCCACCACAACCTCATTACTTCTTACATCTTCGTACTCTTCCCCTCTATCTCCGCCGCCTTTTTTAGCCGCTTCTTCCATTGTAATTGACATCACTTCATGTTCTTCTTTCAAGGACGAGGTATCGGGGCCTTCGATGTTCTCCATATCGATAACTTCCGGCTCTGTGTTAATAGAATCGACAAGTGTTTGATCTTCTTGCATTGGGATCTCAATTGGGCTATGTTGATCTCCCTCGATTTTTACTGTGTCTTCTTCTACTACTTCATGCTCATCTTTCATCCCTTTATCCTTATTTTTATCCTTATCCTCGTATTTTTCAGATTCCTCACTGGTATCAGAATTAGTAGTATTGGTAGTAATAATATTAGCATTTTTGGTTTCCTTGTTTACGGCATCGCCAATTGTTCCCTTTTTCACGTACTTCATCTTTTGGGGTGGCTGGTGCTTCGCATTTTTGTTGATTTTCGAAGTTTTCTCCGAAATGGGTTTCATGGAAATTGTAGGTTTGAGTGAAGGAGATGGAGAAGAAAGTGCTTTCTCTTTGGAATTGGTTGCTAGAGGTGTTTTTTGTACTCTAGAAGGTGATGGAGGTTTATCTACTGATTTTCTAGAAGGTGATGGAGGTTTATCTACTGATTTTCTACTAATCAAGCGCTTTGCGGTACTGTCTTCGGATGGTGGTTTTTTAGCAACCTTATGAACAGCATGGGAAGTGGTAGCAGAGCTCTTTATTGTAGGATTTAGGTAATGTGGAATTGGTTTTTCTGAATGAGTTTTATCAGAAGCAGCTCCAGTGGATGGTTTGGGACTTTTTCTTGCATGGGGATTATCAGTCTTTTGATGAGTTGATGGTGATGAACTGATCTTCTCCTTCACTGGAACACCATCCTTCGGTTTGGTAGCCATGGATTCGTAATCTTCTGCTTGAAAAGTTAAGAGAATCAGCAAAAAATTTAAACAAAAAAGATAAAGAAGTGGGTAATTTAGGTAAGAAAAATAGAATGATTCTATAGTGGAAGTAAACAACACATTAGGCATAATTAGCAAAACATGATTGAGAATATAAAGTTTTGCAGTAATAAACCGAAACCGAAAAGTTTTGCATAATAAGGATGCACCCTATTCCGGTGTCCTTGAAATCCGTGAATACTCAAAATTTCAAACCCAAAAAACCTGTGCATTCCTGATTACGCAAAAAAATTTTGAAATAGTATAATAGTGCCAAACTTTTATAACATGAATCATGTTTTCACTAAGTGCCCTAAACATTAATAGTATAATAATGATTTCATTGATCGAAGAACCCTAATTCCACTAAGCATTAATAGTATAATAAAGATTTCATTGATCGCAGAACCCCTAATTCGGTATCACTATTTGCACTCATCAAAAAGGATAATAGTTGCATCCATAGATTGGCATTAAAAATTTAGGAAAACATGCCTACATTTAATAATTTTAGGAAAACATGCCTACTTCAAATAGTTTTATGAAAGCAATGCCTACACATTTTTTGAAAACATTCTCATCAGTTTGTGGGCTTGACCTGACACCCATTTGGGACCGGATCCCGTGACAACTTGCCCAAAGATGATGAGGGTACTACCCTAAAAATTTGGGTGTGATATGATACATATCTACCCTTGAAAATGTTGTCAAAGATGCTCAAATTGGATACACCAGATTGAGTAGGGGGGGTTTCATGTGGCTTATCAAGTTAAGCCGGGTGTTGTTTTTGCTGGAATCATTTGCCAAAAAATGCATAGGTTTTATTTTACTAAAACTGTTTGAAAGTAGGCATGTTTTCGTAAAGTTGATTAAAAGTAGATATGTTTTTCTAATGGTCTCTTTTCTTTTCGTGTGCACCTGACTCTATAATCTGTATTTTGGTCCTTTTCTCCTCCTCTTCTCAGTCTTCTTCTTCTCCTCCTTCACCACGCACGACCACAATCTCCACACTCACCAGCCACTACCTCCGTTGTATTCCACCATCAAAATTACCTTCTCCCCGATCATTCAATCACCACCATCAATCCATCTTAGACGTCCACCACCCCAAAAAGGCATCATTATCAACCTTAGGCCGCTTCCCCACCTTGTTGCACTTACATCCCTCACCCCTTCTTCCCACCTGCATGTCTACCCCGGTCACTAAAACAGGGGGAGACAACTAAAACAGGGGCCAATTACAGCCCATGTTCATGCGTCACCCCCACAACACAGAACTACTTCCACCACCCCTTACCCCTCCCATCACCTTCCAGCACTTAGTGTTGCTAGAGATACATTTCGAGGGTGGGAGTGAGCCACCAACAACAACTAATAACTCTCGATTTCTTGTCACCACAAACATGTAGTCGACGTGAAAATTGGCTGTCTGACAATTCAGTGGGGTGTGCATCACATTATAAAAATAACTTTCTTTCTTTCTTTAAGGATGCTTAAGCCCAAGATCTTTCTTTCTCAATCTTGGCTTCATGTGCATAAACTATTGATTGCTTTGAATCTGACGATGGAGATTGTTTTTCGTCCCAATCTTTGACATAATTGATATTGAGATCTTCGAACGACCATCAAACAGTCAAATTTTGACATACAAAATTTACTTTTGATAGATAGTAAATCATTTTAATCTTTTTTTTCTTTATTTTCGTTTGGTCGGTCCTTGGTTTTTTTAGGGTGATGGAGATGCTGAAGCTCTATTGACCTTGAGAGTCGATCCACTCGAGGTCATTGTCCTGTGTTTTTGTACTCTCCTCTTTATTCTTTAATGAATTTGTTTGCTTACCGATAAAAAGAAAATATACATCAAACATGATTCTCATATCACTTTTGGAGATTTATGCCAAGCCAATCAAAATCTGACTGTTTAATGGCAGTCAATGATCCCAAAAACTATCTCCATCGTCTGATTCAAAGCAGTCGAAACTTAGGTTGAGAGGGAAGAATTTTTTGTTGAAAATAAAAGGTTTTTAAACACGTGTGAATTCGGGTGCACCTACCTTTTAAAGGGGTGCAAATTCTGGTACGGGGTACCCACCCTAATGATCTTATTAATTTACTATTATCGGTTGTTTATGTTCAGTTGAATCACTTATTAACCGTCTCTTGCACGCTATTGATCAGATGGTTAGGATTGTCTGATTTTGAAACTTTTAGATTTTTCAACCAATCAACAGGTTGATCTTGTTCATTGACAAATCTGGATTGATCTGCCACAATGCTATTTTGAGCTATATATGACCCAAACACCTCCCTTAGTGCTCGGGCCCCTTCACCTAATCCCAGAGCTGAATTAGTCCATTATTATTGAGAGATCCCTCTGAATAATGGCCCGATAAAGTAATCAAGGGTGATATTATTATATATAGTTCTTAAGAGAAATAATTAAATGGTGATGGATCCATCAATATATTTTGTATTTGGAAATCAGAATGAAAATAACTAATTCTTACATAAATAAAAATAAAAGCCTAAGGACTTTTTAAATGAAGAAATAGAGAAATAAGCAATATTGAATCAAAATTTACAGGAAGCTATTGTAATTACCTTGATTGAACTAACAAGCGACTTCTCCGCCTTTGAGTGTGTCTGAGTGAGAGAGAGAGAGAGAGAGAGAGAGAGAGAGAGAGAGGTTATGAAGAAAATGAGATTGGCTGGTTTGGAGGTTTGAACGAAATGGGAGTTGGCTTGTTATAAAACTAATAATATTAAGCCGATAAGTGCGGAAAACCACTTCTATTAAAACTACGTAATGGGTGGATGTTGGGTGACCAAGTCAAAGAAATGAGTTAATTCTTAAAAAGGGAATGATAATGTGGTACCCTCGAACACGTTATATTGTTTACACGGTTACAACCAATGCTTTTGATGCTGGCCTTGCATTCATAGACCTCCAGACTGGCACGGGCTTCAAGACCATAGAGCTCGGTAATCTTAAATGGGTCAGTATTAGTTAAGCTCAAAGGAGCGCCTAATGACTTAATACTCAGGTCACTTCTTGGGATTTGAGCCATGTAGAATTAACATTTGTAACGTCTAATTAGTGCAACATTATCTAAATATCATAAGTATAAAACATTGAGACGAAAACCAATCTCCTTCGATTTAAAAACACTATAAATAATTAATGACAACATGTATACCCCACATCAGGTTAATTTTAGATGGCATTTGACTTGGAATCAAATTATGAATATCATTTTTCATTCTAATCTTTACTCTTAGTTTCGGTACCTAATATTAATTCAAAATTTTAAATACGAAAAAAATTAAAAGGGAAAGAACTACTTGCACATGATATTTTTTGCATTGCACATATCTAAAGTGAAGACTTACTATTTTTGGGAGTTGTGATAGGAGGAACAACGTCTAAACTATCTGATTTGAAATCCCTAGTGTAAAACTCGTAGGCACCCAAAATTGGTACTAAACATGATCTCTATCATCCGATTCAACATAATAAGAACTCAAATTGATTCAATGGTGATTGTGTTGAATCAAATAATAGAGCCCATTGTTTCATGTCAATCTTTGGCACTCATGACCTTTCACATGACGGCCTTCAAATATGAATTTGCCTTCTCTTTGTACCTACAACTCCTCCATGAACTTAAGATTCATCTCTGCACTTAATGCAAATTTCTTTCCTCAAGATAAATCTTTTTATTCCTTCTCTTTTTCTTGGTGTCTCAAGTTCTAAGCATGCTTTCATCTTAATTTTTTTTTTGAGTTATGTCCTTGTCTCTTGCTCAAATTTGCACTCTACATGGTTATTTTCTCACTCTTGGATCTTAAGATTCGGATACTCTTTTTTTTGGTTGTCTTGAGTAGCGGGAGATTAGCCAAACCAACCGATATTCAAGCACCCTTTTTATTTCTAAAACAATATAAAATATAAAAATATAACAAAAAGGGCATTTTTGGTATTTTAAGGTGTCATATAGGATCTGGGTGAATATCCGTATCTGATGGGGCCTAACCCGCTAGTGATCGGCCAATATGTATCAGATATGGCTGATATATTTAAAACCATGATTTTCACTGACCCATGCCTCAACATTGATAGACTCTTAAACTTTAGATTTTGAATATCTGATAATATCCATCAAGAAATCGGGTTTTCTCTCCAATTCGCTGATGAACTAATTTTTCTCAAACATTTGTCGAGAGCCCTGATTCTAACATTTTGAACAATGATCCTCTTCTCCTCCCTACTTGGACTCATCCTTCTTTGACTTCCCAGACTTTGAGGTTTCTGGTGAATTTCCAGATTTTTATTTGTTTTTTTCTTTTTGCTTTTCCCAATTGCCCATGCACCCTCGTCTTCTTCCTCCCTTTAATTTGTTCCATTTTCTCATTGTTAATCACAATTGTTTCCTTCTCTTTATTTTGAAGATGGATGGCCAAATGCTTCCCATTTCTCGGAAGCCGGAAGATTCCATTGTAATTATTTTATGCTCATAAGATGAGTCATCTTTGTTAGTATTATTTTAAAAGTGCACTTGTGCAGCCCTTAAGCTACACATGTGCAAGTGGTTGTGGCTTAGTTTTAATTTTGGAGACTAACAATGCGAATTAGAGTTAACTAGTTGTGGTTACACTAGTTGCGCCTGATTAATGAAGTATGGTTGTGACCCCTTTAGGGATAATTAGAGAAACAAGCCTCAAAAATAAACTTTTTAGCTAAAAAAAAAAAAAACATGCTTCCACGATTTTCTAAAATTCTAAAATCCGTAAAAGCACCGTTTTTCTAAAACGTTTGAGGCTGGATCTTTTTTATAAAAAAGTTTGTTTTTGAGGCATTGTTTTCTAAAGTGCTTTATCTAAACATTAAGTATGGTTTCTCACACGATACATTGAGTCTAAAGAGATTTAAGAGAATCATATCTTTAGGGTGTCCAAGAAAAGAAACGATACCAAAGAGGCATTAGCCCAATTGGTACCCTCCCACCATTGTGAGGGAGGAGGTCGTGGGTTCGATACTCGTCCTCTATGCTGTTTCCCACCCTTCCTTTACAAGGTGTGGGTTGAGTTCTGTTAGTTAATCCTCACCACTGTAATTGGTGCTCCTTCACGCTGCTCCACAACTGTCATATGTGCATGCGTGTCTGTTCCTCGGTTCTGGAGACTGTCTCGGCCGAATGCCCGTATCAAAAAAAAACAAAAACGATGGCGTATAAATCGTCAGTTTTCATCAACATTAAGTATGCTCAAGAAAATTTTGATTATAGTGATTGTGTGGTAAACCCTAAACGCCTCCCTTCTTTAATCCTACTTTCCCTAGTATCTATAGGATTACTGCTACCCCTTCTTGCTTTGTAAGTGAGATTTCTCAGGAACGCGGGGGAGGGATGACGCAGTCCGCTCTTTCTACCATTTGTTGTCTCTCAGACCTCTTGTTTCTTTAGAATGGACGACGTTGTGGAAGGCTCCGATTCCCCTCAAAGCTTGTTACTTTGCTTGGACGACGATGAGCAGAACGATCCTGACTGTTGATCAGCTGATTGCGCAGGGAAAAGACATGCAGAATAGGTGTGTGATGTGTTTGCAGGCGGAAGAATCGGCCTCACACTTGTTTCTTTAGTGTTGGGTTGTGGTGGAAATGTGGGCCACTATTGTGAAATCTTTTGATATGGTATGGGTGCCCTCTAGCGACTTCCCATCTCATTTTTTGTCTTGGTCTGATACCCAGTTGGAGGGACAATAGCTGACTTTTTGGAAAGTGAGTTTTTTGGCGGTTATTTAGAACATTTGGCTAGAGAGGAACAACCGAATCTTCCGAAGGAGGCGCCATTTGCTCACTTTTTTTAAGTCGCTACGATGCTTGTATTTTCCAACTTATCGCTGACTTTCTAATATATTTAGCCTTTATCAATCAAAAAAAATATCTCCCTCGATACAAATTCTCGCATAAGCTTGACGTATTCTACCAATGGCGGGTCTATCGAATTGTATTTGTTTCCCAATGGTGGTTCCAATCCTTCCTAAAATCATCAGTTCCCAACACATAATGGTAGATTCGGTAGACGAACACCAAATTGGCATAGAGGAGAGCATTGTAGAATTCTAAACACTCTTATTCTAGAAGAGTTTTACTATAATCAAATTCTGTAAATAAGAGACTTAAAAGGTGAAAAAGAAGATTAGAGAGATGGTAAGGGACTCTATTGCGAAAATAACTCATTATTTCATTTATTTTTTATTAGTCTATTGTTAGAATTTGTAGGATCTAGGCTCGAATCACACGATCAAAATATACCTTTTTCAAGAACACACGTACCTTGTATTTATTATCGGATCGCCATGTGAGTGATCTCCTTAATGAAGCTGATGATCTCCGCCAAAGAATCCGAAACCACATTACCTCTCGTCTTCTCTAAGTTTAGCCTCTAGATGGGAATGAGCTGGGGTCAGAGGAAGAGGGGGCGGTGGTCTCCTTATATAGCCACCTCTCTTTCCTAACCTATCAAGGAAAGAAAGTTGAGACATATCACTTATATTAGGAAACTACTTCCTATTGCCTCGAGATACATGTGGTCAAAAGTCCAACCCAATTTTTAATAGAAAAACAAATATGAGTTAAGGTATTGACCACAAAAAATATAACATTCTCCCACTTGGTCTATACCATTACTCATCTAAACATAATTTTTATTTTTATTTTTTGAAAACGACTCTCTCGGTTGACAAACTCTGAAAAGCGGATGACCATCCATTTTATATTTTAAAAAATCATTAACCCCCACTACCTCGATGCTTCGTAACAACCATCCAAATTCAATAATGATATTAGTAAAGGATCATGGCGCACAGAGTATTCCATCTTACAAATCGACACTAGGCAATCCATGGTCACAAAACTAGCATCATTAATGGACTTAAGTCTTTACTTAGTGATATCAGGCAACTTACATATCTGTACAGTTCCTATATTTGTCCAACTTCATACCCCAGAGTATGTCTTTCTGATATCTTACTGGCTCCCCGCTTGTGACTCACGTCACCAATCTAACAGAAAGAAAGTTTACCGATGTGGTGCCTATCACATCTAGCCTAAGCAAAATTCAGGCATAACGAGGTACAATCTCACCATCATGCCATGAGATAAAATCCCCATGCATATGGATAGAGTATAATCACATATACTCTCAAGAGTACGTGCACAAAATTAAAATATATGATGCATCAACTAACTAATATCATAGAGACAACTCCCACTAAAATTATGCAGTTAAAACTAATTCGATATAAGCATCACAATTTTAAGATTCGTAACAACTGTCAATAACTACAAGCTCCCACTGATTTGGCCATTCATAATAGCAATCAATAAACATCAAGATTAACTTAACATCAATTATTTATAATCATTTAATTAAATTTACGCAAACCAAATATATCAAAATAAATGTCAAAGTACTAATTAATGTCTTGCAAAAATAAATAAATAAATAAATGGCGGAAGCGAATAGACAACTACGTGAACAAGTAGATCATCACTAAAAGCAGTTCCTTGTTCCCTGAGCCCTATGGCACACTTTGACATCTTTAAAATGTGCTCACGCACACTTCCATTTCCATTATATCCCATGTTAACTAATTGTGTAAGATAAGAGTACTCTAGAGACTTTCGCGTACCCACAAACTGATTTTTAATATTTTTCAAGAGTTATTTGGCCGTAGCTGTAGGATTCAACCCACCTCTAAGAGTCTGATTAATTGATGAACGAATCATCATCATAGTCATACGATTAGTTTTTTTTCCCATTTAGCAAAATAATTCTTCTCCAATTCCGTAGAACTCGTAGTGGGTGTGGGAGGTTTATCCTCAGTGAGGATAAAATCATAGTCCATATATCCTAATAGTATATCAATAGCCATATGCCACGATGAATAGTTGGAGCCATTCAGAGGCTCAACACTTGCTAGTTGCTTATGAATAATAGATCCGTCTATAACTCTATATAGAAACAAAATATTATATATCACTAGCAAAATAAAGAAATATGCCGATTATGCATCTAAATTTTTATCAATCACTTTAACCATATATCACTAACGATTTAATTAGAATACGTTATGATCATATGTCCTCGAAGATTACGTTATGACCATATGCCACTAAATGTTCACTGTGAACTATGACCATATGTCACTAGCTATTCTTTGAAGATTTAAATTCTGATTTAGGGTCAAATCTGAATTAATTTGGTGTCAGCTATGAACAACTTTCACTCTTTGGGACAACCAGTTGCCATGTCTCAGCATCACCTTTGGGCAGAAACTTTAACATGCAGTTTGTTTCCCAAGATCGTGTTTGAAAAAACACGCATAGACCTAATCACTTGTGTCGTATGATTGATCCAGACTCTCTATCAGCTTTGGCCAGAAAGATTATCCTTCTCTCCCCTACGCACTTATGACCGTTCTATTCACTCTACTTATATGAAATTTCTAAATCAGCTTTGGCCAGAAGTTAGAAATCTCATAGAAGCATGTGCCAACCCGATCTTAATGAGACACAAGTATCAAGATTCAAAAGTCACGCAGCCTACATAGGTGGTCACCTTTGGGCAAACCTCGGCCTATTTCAGCTACGTACTCTCGAACGATCGTTTTACCGGTTTACCTTGATCCCTAAGGTGCGACCTAAATTTCATTCAACCATATCAAGTCTGATTCAAGGTTTCAAAAATTCATTTTCATGTATATACACATTTTGCTAACTAATCTTCTTTTGAAAGATAAATCAATGCCACACATTATATTTGATGAATAAATTAATCAAAATTAAATAATTATCAGATACATATGCATTAAGTGAAGAAATTATCTATAATCATCAAACTATGATTATATGAGCATGCATGTCACATCTAGTCAACATCGTCAATAGAGCATTGAAAAGCACACATGATTTTTACCTTGAATCGGATATAATATGTTGAGAACAATCAAATAAAATTAAACCTCATTTATAAAAATCACGACACTAGGAAATATCATCATCGTTGGGTAGAATAATCCTTCCAAATAGCTAATCTAACTCATGTGGTGGGTAAGTGCCAAAATTAATATTAATCATGAGTAACATTATGTAAGTATCAACGTTGATGCTGGAGCACAACCTTCAATACCCAACCCTATATTTTCTTTCTCACAAAATCTAACTTTAATTAAAAGCACTCAAATACACAATAATTATCCGATTAAAAAATTGTCAAAAAAACGTCAGGTGATTAAAAAATCACAACGGAGAATTTATTTTAAAAATTAGACTTTAAAAACAGATCTGTAATGCTCGATAAAGTCAAAATCCATATATAATATCCAAAAATCGAACCTATAAATAGCTCAAAAATGATCCGAAAAAAATAATAATAACAATAAGGGAAGGAAAAAAAAAATTATGTTTAGATGAGTTATAGTATAGACTAAGTGGGAGAATGTTATATTTTTTGTGGTCAATACCTTAACCCATATTTGTTTTTACCACAAAAAATATAACATCTATGAGTAGATGACAATTACAACTACTAGTAATGTCGTTATCCTTCCTGAATGAAAAGTTATCCGTCCATTTTTTTTAAATCAGAGTCTTTCCCTTTCGTCCACAAATCTTTCCCCAACCTCTTGATGAAGTTCTAAAAAACCTTTTTTTTGGGGAAAATTTTAAAATAACCCCTAAACTTATATAACACAGGCACCTAAAGTACACTTAAGTTCATCAATTAAACTCCTATCGTCACCTTTTATTAATGGTTGAACGAAAAATGTTGAGTTGGTATACAACTTAGCACAATGGCATGCGTGGCACCAAACGTGGCAAGGGCTTAGTTTTGAAAAATTTTCAAAATAATCCTTGAACTTTCACCCCGTTATTAATAATGCACCTAAACGTTGGGTGCCACGTACGCTATTTTGCGGAGCTATATGTCACTTTAGCGTTTTCCGTTAAGTCATTAACAAAAAATGATGATAGGAGTTTAATTGATGAACTTAAATGTACTTTGAGTGCATATTTGATATTATCAATAATTTAGGTGCGTTATTGATCGATTTAGAATGTAACCCTTGCAAGTGCACAAGATCTATTGCAGTATGGCAAGAACAGGGGTGTCGAACCCACAGGGAAACGTGAATTTTTAATTAATTTTTTTAGAGATTTTAAAAACGTCCCTAAGGAAGTACCAAAGGGCAGATTCAATTTTACCAAAAACTTAACGCACTTTTCCTAAATGCAGAAAAATAAATTAATCTAAACAATTAATTACTGATAAATCTACGAACAATATTAAAATGAGATCAAGGAATATGCTACCCCAGATTCGTACCCCTTTTCTATCATTAAAACCCACAGTTTCATTAAATCATCATTCACACCATCATTCATCTAGAAAAATGACTTGAAATAAAATATGATCATCAATCCGATACCCTATCTAAAAACAATGACTCAAATTTAACATTGCGGTATGAGTCATGTAAAAGCATAAGCGTATCTCATGATATTTAGATCACGACAATCAAAGACATAATCGCTCTACGTACCTAGATCAGATCTGCAGGTCCAGATCTAGCGATTACAGCTGATACGCGAATCAACGGTCATAACAAAGCATTTAAAATATTTTCAATCACACAAACTTTGAGCAAAACGATTCCATGATAACAATAATAGACGTGGTATTAATCATAAACATAGGTACTTATCTGGGGATCGATCTTCCCGATCTATCGATTTAGCTCGCTCATCTTTGGTGTTTGATCTCCTTTTCTTTCAAAGTCATTCCTCTTTATTTCTTCCAAAAGATATTTGCAATTGTTTTTCCTAAATACAATCTATGAATTTCTCGAGAGAAAAATAATGCAAATCCTGGTACAATCTACTAAATAAACCCTGAAGAAGGAGAAAGAAGACTTGAAAAGATGAAGAAAATATTCCCCAAAGTGAAGAGCCCTAAAACTAAAAAGAAAGAATGAATAATTCTAATTGCAAAAATAATAATCCCCTAAGAAACTCGTGGCTTCCTTTTATAATAGCCTAACCCTAATACCTCTCGATTGACATCTAAGAGTAATTTTCGTGAATTCCCGCCTAGCTTTGCATCAGATACTGCCTCGGTATTTTGCTCATAATTTTCTATACCGAACTCGGATTGAGGTGATTCTTGAAGCGTTGGAAAGCTGACGACGAGCTCTACAACTTTTATGTTTTAGCAATTTCCTGAATCTGACGTCTTGAAGGTCCAAATTGAGCTGCAAGTCGCACTAAGTTCTCAATGACCCAAAATAGCGTGTTTTGACATTATTTTCGGATTCTTAATGTTTTAGAAACTTGACCAGATGCATTCAAACACTTCAAATCTAGCAAATCTCATCAGATAGCCTTCATCATGGACGGCTAAATATAGGTATTTAGGGTGAAATATCATCATATTTCACTACTCATCACACCCCCTAAACCTACACTTTGCTAGTCCTCGAGCAAAGAGAATGATAGAAATATAAAGCAAATCAAACTAACATCCTAAAATTTAAATGCCACTTTCAGAGGAACACGATTGCACTTAGCATGTGCAATAAGCCTTTAAACCCTAGGTGATCCCTAGTGGAGGAGTTGTGTCTCCGAGGGTTTGTGAAGTTACCTACAAACTTCCAAAAATTTCAAACCATCAGAAATTGAGTTTTCAAAATCTGATTTTTATAACATATATTTAACTTCAAAGCTCAAAATCAATAATCAATTCAACATGCAAATTCTCAATTTTAAATAACAATGTTACACTAATCATACCAATATCCATTCAAATTAGTCTAATGCTCCAAATCGTTAGATAACTCATCCATTCATGCTTAAACGCAGTAGTGTGTGCATACCAAAACCAAGATTCATCCATCTCAACTAGTCCAAACGGGAAATCATCGGATCATTGTCTTGACTCAATCCTCACTTTAGGTATACTCAAAATAAAATCACGATGATTGGTAAGTTTTCGCACATGTGAGAGATCAATACAAAGCAAATAAAAGGTCTCACATGATAAATGAAACACGATGCAATCAATGAACAAAAATAAATCTCATAAGAACGAGATACTTGTATATCCTAAGCATGTCATATCAAGTGTCATAAGTATTATATATTGACTTCCACAAGATGCTTACCAATGCAAGATCGGATCATGAAGGTCTTTTGTAGGGTTGTAATGGGGCTCGGTAAGGTAAGAAAGAAAGGAATTGTGATTCAAAATTTAGAAATTGGAAAAGGAACTAACTTCGATTTTTTTTTTTTTATTTCTCTTCTTTTCTTTTTTTCTTTTCTAATTTCTCACCATTTTTTTTCTTTTCAATATTTTTCTTTTCTCATTCTTTCTTCTCTTTTGAATTTCCTTTTCAAGCACCTCATTTTTCATTCCTTTTTTTTTTCTTTTCTCTCCCTTTTTTCTTTTTATATTTGCCATACACTCTCAAGAACACCATAACTCATTATCTCCACTTACTCTCTTTTCGCTCATTTTCATCCTCGCTCCTAATTTCTCGTAAATAAGAAGGGTAAAGCTAAATTTTCGTAAATTGTGAAGGGTTAAAGTTAACGGCTTATCAAAGAATGTATAAGGGTAAATTTTTCTATAGGCTCAAAGTGTACTAGAAGGATAAATTTATATGAGGTGGGGCATTTTAAGCACAAACGAGCCAAAGATGGCCTTCAATCATTTCCTTAAAAGATGGTAACCTTGCCTATTTGTCTTGAGTAGATATACGACGCTCTAACACAATAATATGAATTTGATATCATGCAAAGTCACAAGCCAAAATAAAATGTATGAGATTATGCAAAATAATTATTCAAAGAAAACTCCGAGTTTATATATTCACTCATCAATGACGGAAATTAGCTCTAAAGCTTATCGGGTTTAGTCTCCACTAAGAACCTAAGATTCAACGCTCAAAATAGTTCATCGATTTCTAAGTCTTAGCTTGGTATAAGTGCAAAATTCTAAGCATGAATTTGAGTCATCCACAAATTATCACATTAAGCTTCATCATCCTAGATACAAGTATTCAAAATATGACATCAATATTCTCAAAATTAAATTCACATGCATCATCAACTAAAGTTTGAAAACTATTGCAAAGTAAATCATGTATGATGGTTCCAAAAATTTTTTTTTTTTTTTTCAAAGAAAATAAAAATAAGTGATGAAAGATAGATAATCATACATACCCCCAAACCTAAAAATGACAATGTCCTCATTGTTTGAAATAAGTAGGTACCCCCAAACCTCGTTGAAAAGTACCTCAACACAAAGATCAAAAGAGAATATGGGCATCAAATTAGAACATGACCAAAAATAGATTGAAGGTAATGTGGCTACACTAATTTGGAAATTAAAAATAACCTAAACTAAACTAAAACTAATATTCTAGAACTAAACATACAAAAGAGAAATAAATCCTAAATCCTAAACTAAACTGTCCAACTCCTAAATAAACACACCGGGTTGCCTCCCAGAAGGCCGAGTTTAAGTGTCGATAACTCGACCTCTTCATTGATCAAGAACTGGATCACTAAGGTGCATCGCCTCAATCTTAAATGGGTCATCGGCTCAAACATTGGTTTGAGTCTTTGCCCATTCACTTTGAAAACTCGATTGTCTGAAGGCTTTGAATTTCAATTGCACGTGCTCACTAATGGAAACAACTAAACGGGCCTTCCTATCTAGATTTCAATTTCCCAGATGAAGCTTAAGTCGGAATTGAATAACCAAACTTTTGGCCAACATGAAACTCCTTCCGAGAAATTAATTGATCGTGCAACTTTTTGTACCTTTCCTTGTACATCTTTGAATTTTCATACGATCGAGCGTAACTCTTCTAATTCACTCAATCAACCTTGATTCGACCTCGCTTGCATATCGAAATTAAATCGTTTGATCGCCTGTAATGCCTTATGCTCCAATTCGACAGAAGATGACATGCCTTCCGTAGACAATTCAAGGGAGACATTCCGACGGTGTCTTGAATGCGAGACGATAGGCCCACAAAGCATCGATAGCGGTTTGACCAATCTCTTCTATCCGGTTGCACTGCCTTTTCTAGAATTCGCTGATTTCCTTGAGACACTTCCACGACCACTAGTCTCAGGATGGTATACAGAAGCGACTTTGTGAGTGACGTCTGCATTTCTTCATTAAAGTGGCAAAATGGCTATTGCAAAAATGCGAACCGCCATCATTGATGATTGCTCTTGGGATCCCGAATCGGTTAAACACATGTTCTCTCAGAAATTTGACCACAACCTTGTGATCATTTGATCGGGTTGCCACAGCTTCAATCCATTTGGAGACATAGTCAACAGCCACCAGAATATATGAATACCCAAAGGATGGTGGAAAAGGACCCATAAAGTCAATCCCCCAAACATCGAAAATTTCAACAATCAGAATTGGATTAGGGGGCATCATATTTCGTCGTGAAATATTGCCAAGTCGTTGAAGATTGGCATTCCTTGCGGTATTGAAGCGTCACGAAAGATTGAGGCGATGAATCGCTTTGAAGGATTTTTACATGCGGTCTTACGTCCTCGAAAATGGCCTCCACGAGGCCCGACATATCAAAATTTAGGGGCCTTAGTTGCTCGTCTTCAGCGCATCTCCTAATGATCGATCCGAAATTTAAACAAATATGGTTCATCCCAAAATAGTATTTTATTTGGGAGAAAAGAGATTCTTATCATTCTTACCCCACTCGGGGAATTACGCGATGACGGATAATTCACGATGTTAGCAAACCACGGAACTTTTGCACCACTACATCAATTGCCATCAAATGTTCATCCGGAAATGTGTCACGGATGGTCTCGGTATAGATGATTCTTGAGCGAAATTCTAGCAGATGATCACCACAACGTTCTCAACCCCTTTTATCTTTAATCTCAAAGTTGAATTCACGAGAAGCGGGATCCAACGGATCACCTTGGTTTCGCATCCTTCTTTGCTAAAAGATATTTCAAAGCGAGTGGTCTCGAAAAGACCACTATTTTCGATCAAGCAAATAGGAGCGAAATTTGTCGAGCATACACGACTAATAATTCCTTCTACCGGTGGTGGTGTAATTGATTGGGCATCAATTAATGTCTTGCTAGCATAATAAATTACGTGAGGTAATTTATTCACCCTTTGCCCTAAGACACTCCGATCGCATAATCGGATGCATCACACATGAGTTCGAATGGTAAAGAATAATGGTTGGATTATTGGTGCATTTGATAAGAGTTCACGCAATTTTAGGAATGCCTTTATGCAATCCTCATCAAAATCAAAAGGAACATCTTTGCCAAGCAAAGTGCACAATGGTTTAGCCACCTTGCTAAAATCCTTAATGAATCTTCTATAAAATCCAGCATGCCCCAAAAATGATCGAATTTGTCGAACACTTTTAGGAGGTGGTAAATTTGCAATTAAGTCGACCTTCGCCTTATCAACTTCAATTCCTTTCGTTGAAACAATATGCCCCAACACAATTCCTTGTTGAACCATAAAATGGCTCTTTTCCCAGCTGAGAACAAGTTTGGAATCTACACAACGTTGCAACACATGAAAGATGATTCAAACAAGAATTAAATGTTTTTCCAAAACCGAGAAGTCGTCCATGAAGACTTGATGAATTTGTCGATCATGTCCGAGAATATGGCCAACATACATCGTTGAAGCGTGGCGGAGCATTACATAAGCGAATGGCATCCTTGATATGCAAGCGTACCATATGGACACGTGAATGTTGTCTTCTCTTGATCACCTGGAAAACGGGCACTTGATTGTATCCCGAATAACCATCAAGAAAGCAATAAAACTCTTGCCCTAACTTCTCAAGAATTTGATCAATGAGCGGAAGGAAAATGATCTTTTCGGTGGTGTGTTCAATTTTCGATAATCAATGCACACGCCATCCAAGAGTTTCACGAGTGGGCACCAATTCTCCCTCCGTAGTTTCTTTCCTTTGTAATTCGGACTTTTTGAACGATTTGTCTGGACTAACCCATTCACTATCGAGATCGGATAGATGATTCGGCATCGAGGAGTTTAATGATTTCCTTTAAAAGCGACTTCTTGCATGTTCGGATTAAGTCGCCTCTGGTTCCCTCGATGGTTTACTCTCATCCTCGGATGTATTTTATGCATACATCTTGATGGGTCAATCCCCTTGAGATCAGCTAAGGTCCATCCGATGGCCTCCTTGTGCTCTTTCAGCACCTTCAACAAATCATTCTCTTGTTCTTCCGATAATGTGGATGAAATTATCACTGGAAGTGTTTCTCGAGGTCCCAGAAAAGCATATTTGAGGGACCCAGGCAATTGTTTCAATTCCACAGTTGGTGGCTGCTCAATTGATGGAGTCAGCACATCCTTTACCTCAGTAGGTAGTGGTTCTACCTTAGTCACAACTTCACATAAGTTATCATCTTGACATGATGAATTTGACTTTTTCTCTTCTGACTGCTTCCTTTCAAGCCCTTTGTCCTCATAGATGGCTAACAAAGCAGTTTCAAATTCCTCTTTGGTGAGCATTGATGGTAATGCTTCATCCACCACTTCGTCCATCGATCGATGTAAAACATTCGACCTCATCCTCATTAGGAAATGGTTCATCGCATGGAATATGTTAAGCGACTTTCATGTTTCCAAAAGAAAGCGTCCATGACTCTGTCGACAATTAATGCAAGCGTTGGCGGTGGCGAAAGCAGACGTCCAAGAATAATTGGGACTTGATTGATTGATTTGGTGGTTCCATGTCTAAGACAACGAAGTCCACGGAAAGACAAACTTGTCTATTCCAACCAAAACATCCTCGATAACACCCTCGGTCTTCTTTTCCGATCTATCGCGGTTGGAGTGTGGCCGTCGTGGGTTTCAATTCACCCAATCCGAGTTTCTCGTACATTGAGTATGGGATCAGATTAACACTTGCTCCCAAATCCAATAACGCCTTTCCAATTGGTTGCCCACCAAAGACACATGGTACAGTTGGGACTCGGGGTCTTCGGTTTATGGGGTTTCCAATCGCAATATCGAACTCACTTGATTTGTTAGGAACACTTTCTTTGAAACGTGAGTACGTGCCTTTCTCTTCCGAGTGCACAAATCTTTGAAAAACTTGGCGTACTCAGGGACTTGTTTGATTGTTTCAAGTAATGGAAGATTTATCTTTACTTGCTTGAATGTTTCGAAAATTTCTTCCATTTTTGTCGGTCCCTTTCCCATTCTAGATGGAGGAGTTAGGCATTGAGGGAATGGTGCCTTTGGGACATAAGGTGCAGATTCCATTTCCGATTCTTTTCACGTCCTTGTTGGGCCGGTTGAAGGAAACTCTTCCTCTATTACTTTTTCTTTTCCTTTCTCTCTTCCTTGCTCTTGCACTTTTCTTATCTCTGGCTCTTTGTCTCTTTCTTTCTCTTTTCCTTTTCCTTTCTCCTTTCTTTTCTCTGATTCTTTTTCCTCTATTGCTTCTCTTTCTTCGCCTTCTTCTGAGCATTTCCACTTGATTATGAACCTCTCGTCCACTTCTCGGCACATGTGACTTTCAAGCTGTTGACTATTCGATGGTCTGCCTTCAGATGGGGCTTGGCCTCGAGGATTATTGATGGGTTGGCTGGGGAGCCTACCTTCCTCTCGTTGTCTCATTTGATTGTCCAATTGACTGACTTGGACCATTATCATCTGCTGAAAAGGTTGCATGCTTCGCATAAGCTTTTCTTCCGGTCGTAATCTTTCAATATCTTGGCATGAGATTGATTAAGATTCGATTGAAATTCGATTTTTCGGTAGTCGAATTTGGATGATAATCTGAACGATACATTGAAATTGGAATTACATTGGAAATTAGAATTCTGGAAATTCATTGTGGACGAAAATTGTGTTGAAAATTTGGTTGAAAAGGTTGTTGTCCACCCATTGTGTTGGCTCTATGTTTCTTTGGTTTACTACGGCGGTTTATTCGATTCACCCCATCCTAAGTTGGGGTGATTTTTCCATTCCGGATTGTAGGTATTGGAGTACATGTTTCTACCCTGCCGCTGATAAGATTGAGTCACATTTACCCGCTCTTGAGGATTAGGTTCATCAGGGAAGAATGACAAGGTAGTAGGGCACTCATTAGCCATATGACTGGTGGTCACAAATTGAACACACTGTGGGGTGACAGAGCTTTAGCTTGCTTGGTAGCGACTAACAACATGTTCATCTGTTTGGATGACATGTCAAACTTTGTTGAGAGATCTCGAGGCATTATTGTTGACATCATTACAATCCGTCTTTTGTCAACACATGAGATTTAGGTGCTGGAGTTCAAGTTGGTTCGCCCGATGTCTCACTTTGTATCGAAGTTTGATATAACTTTTCAAACAATGCCCACAATTCGTCAGCTTCTTTCGTGGCACAAGATCCACCACAAGATGCATCAACCATGCGTCTCTCTTCAGGAATCAGTCCATTGTAAAAACTTTGGACTTGTTGCCACCTTGGAACTTGATGATTTGGGCAACTTCTGATCAATTCCTTAAAACGTTCCCAACATTCATGGAATGTTTACAGAGGTTGTTGGGAAAAGAACTGGATCTTCTGACGCAATTCAATGGCCTTAGTCATGGGAAAATATTTTTTAAGGAACTGACGATGCAGCTCTGCCCAACTCTGAATAGATTGTGGTTCTAAGGAATAGAACCATGTTTTTGCCTTATCTCTTAAAGAGCGGAAAGAGTGAACTTATTATCTCATCAGTGACATTGTGGACTCTGAACATTTTGCATACCCCAGTGAATTCATTTAAGTGAACGTGCGGATTTTCATTTGCTAACCCATGGAAAATTGGTAGCATTTGAATCATTGCTGATTTGAATTCATAGTGGTTCCCTGGAATGGGAGCATGCATAATACATTCCTGATCCTCGTAAAAACCAGGATCGTTATAATACTCCAGTGTTCTAGGGCCCTCATCAAAATTATTGTTCCTATTATTTCCATTATTGACATTCCCATTGTTGTTATTCTCATCTCTCTCTTGCCTTTGGTCTGCCATGGTCTCAGTTTGTTGATATTGATTCCTCTGGACTCTTCGATTCTCTCTCTGAGCTCTTTCGATCTCAAGATTAAAGCAGGTGGCAGATGTGGGTGATGAGAACGAGTAAAGCTCATACACCAACACTCACAAACAGGGTTGAAGAATCCACAACAAACCCACAAAATTCTGCTTCAAACGATTTAAACAAAGATGATAAACAGTAGCCAATATCAGCAGGAAAGATTTCTTCTTTTTTTTTTTTTTTTTTTTAATTAAAATTCAAATTTAAATTAATTTTTTTTTATTCAAATTAAAATTAAAATTCGAATTTAAATTAAAAATTTTTTTTTTTTTTTTTTTTTTTTTTTTTTTTAAATTCAAATTAAAATTAAAATTCGAATTTAAATTAATTAAATTTTTTCTTTTTTTTTTTTTTTTTTTTTTTTTTTTTTTTTTTTTTTTTTAAATTCGAATTAAATTTTTAAATTTTTTTTTTAATTTTAATTTTTTTTTTTTTTTTTATTAAATTCGAAAATTAAAAATTAAAATTGAAAATCCTATAAAATCTTTCCTAAAAGAGAAAAATAAGGAGAAGAATGAAAGATTCCTAAAATCTAAAACAAAAGTCCCACAAAAGTTAATGACTAAATTTAGAAAATCCTAAAAATATCTAAAGAGGAAAATAAGGAAAAGAGTCTCTAAAATCTAAAATAAGAAGTCCTAAAATCTCTACTTCCTAAATTTCCCAAGGAAGGTATCCTAAAATCTAAACTTCCTAAAAGACTCCACAAAATCTTATCAAAGAGAAAAATAAGGAAATAAATTTTAATAATTATTATTTTTTTATTTTTTATTTTTTAAACACTCAAAAGAAAAATCCCTATCAAGATTAATCAAAATTTCAATGATTTCCCAATGGCCCAAAAACTTGATCGATTTAGAATGTAACCCTTGCAAGTGCACAAGATCTATTGCAGTATGGCAAGAACAGGGGTGTCGAACCCACAGGGAAACGTGAATTTTTAATTAATTCTTTTAGAGATTTTAAAAACGTCCCTAAGGCAGTACCAAAGTGATTCAATTTTACCAAAAACTTAACGACTTTTCCTAAATGCGTAAAAATAAATTAATCTAAACAATTAATTCTTGATAAATCTCTGAACAATATTAAAATGAGATCGAGGAATATGCTACTGATTTCGTACCCTTTTCTATCATTAAAACCCACGGTTTCATTAAATCATCATTCACACCATCATTCATCTAGAAAAATGACTTGAAATAAAATATGATCATCAATCAGCATACCCTATCTAAAAACAATGACTCACTAACATTGCGGTATGAGTCATGTAAAAAGCATAAGCGTATCTCATGATATTTAGATCGACAATCGACACATAATCGCTCTCTGACCTAGATCATTTCGGGGTCCGGATCTAGCGATTTACGCAATTGATACAATCAACGGTCATAACAAAGCATTAAAATATTTTTAATCACACAAACTTTGAGCAAAACGATTCCATGATAACAATAATAGAGCGTGGTATTAATCATAAACATAGGTACTTATCCGGGATCGCATCTTCCCGATCTCGATTTAGCCGCTCATCTTTGGTGTTTGATCTCCTTTTCTTTCAAAGTCATTCCTCTTTTATTTCTTCCAAAAGATATTTGCAATTGTTTTCCTAAATACAATCTATGAATTTCTCGGAGAAAAATAATGCAAATCCTGAAGTACAATCTACCTGAATAAACCCTAGAAGGAGAGAAGAAGACTTGAAAAGATGAAGAAAATATTCCCCCAAAGTGAAGAGCCCTAAAACTAAAAAGAAAAGAATGAATAATATTCTAATTGCAAAAATAATAATCCCCCAAGAAACTCGTGGCTTCCTTTTATAATAGCCTAACCTAATACCTCTCGATTGACATCTAAGAGTAATTTTCGTGAATTCCCGCCTAGCTTTTCGGATCTGCCTCGGTATTTTGCTCATAATTTTCTGTACCGAACTCGGATTGAGGTGATTCTTGAAGCGTTGGAAAGCTGACGACGAGCTCTACAACTTTTATGTTTTAGCAATTTCCTAAATCTGACGTCTTGAAGGTCCAAATTGAGCTGCAAGTCGCACTAAGTTCTCAATGACCCAAAATAGCAGTGTTTTGACATTATTTTCGGGATTCTTGGGCTGTTTTAGAAACTTGGACTGTATTTACCTGAAACACTTCAAATCTAGCAAATCTCATCAGATAGCCTTCATCGGACGGCTAAATATAGGTATTTAGGGGTGAAATATCATCATATTTCACTACTCATCAGTTATCAATAATGGGGTGAAAGTTCTGGGATTATTTTAAAAAAATTCCTTTTTTTTCTTTCTTCGATAACAAAAATATAGTAATAAGAAAACATGAACATCTTAAGGCCTATACTACCACAACCATCTTAAGGCCAGGAAAATATGGCCTCCTACCAATTACATAGTCAATAATTGTGTCATGCCATTTCTCAGAATTGACTGCGAAAACTTCCTCAGGGAAAACAAGTCCACGACATCATGGAAAATACTCCCCTAGTGTAAACAGTGGAATCCGAGTCCACAATGTCAAGGAAAAACTCCAAATCACATGTAGGATCCACATTTAATCTCGAGAATAGGGAACTCCAACGAAAGGACTTGCTCGGTCTTCCACAACCCAAAGGCACCGAGAAGTCATGAGAGTGCAGTGATCTATGAAGACAACCATAGAGGAAACTGGTTCTCTCTCTCTCTCTCTCTCTCTCTCTCTCTCTCTCTCTGATAACATAGGATATCCCATGCTTATGCTTGTACAAATCCCTAAGGGATGCCCTCGCCCTCACCACCCCACTAGTATTTCACGAATTACACACCTTACGAGGCATCTTATTATCTCGGAAAAGGAGCACTACTAACTTAGGACCTTGGGGAGCACACCCAAGTCATAAACCACTACAACAACCCCTTGGTGGCTCTCTCTCTCTCTCCCTCTCTCTCTCTCTCTAAATCGTAAGGTTAATGCAGTCCATTTTTTAATTTTCAAAACTTCGGTCAGTAATACGTGTAGTACTATTTTAGGGCATGTTTAGATAAAAATACGGGAAACGTGGGAAAGTAAAATAATATTCCTATATTTTTCCCATGGATACCTAAGTTGTAGGAAACTATGGGATTCTTTTGTTTCCTTTTGTTTTCCACTATTTGAATAACTACATTGCTAGTTGAGAAAATACAGGATTAACCCAATTCTGTGCTTGGATACATATACAGGAAATTGTAGGAAAATAATATATCCTAACAAAAAAAAATAGCCAAATGACCTAAATATTATATATGTATTAAGTTTATTTTCTCTTTACATATCTTAGTGAATTGCTCTAGTGGTTGACTTAGTGCTTTGTGAAGATTAGGTTCTAGGTTCAAATCTAGTTATGTGTAATAAATTATTTATTTTTTAAAATTAATTATACTAGAACATATACACCATATATGTGAGTATATAGCTCTACAACATAGTAGAGCCTCTTATAAGAAAAATCTCTCTAAAAATAAGTCGTGCAACACCTAAATAGATAGAGCGGAACTTTAAAATAGGCCTTTAGAAAGTTTGGGTGGTCAATTGACCACCCAAATCATAACGTGGCTCTTCCTCTGATTTTGGGGATGTGTGCCATATAGAATCAACATCAAACCGTCTGATAGGGGTGTCATGATCTTAAGATCTATCATGAGGAAGATTGAAAAAAAATATATATCTCCATCGTCTGATTCAAATCAATCAATGGTTTCGTCCTTGAAAAAATTGTGTGGTATTACTAAACGGGTGAGAAGAGTCGTACGGATGAGAAGTTCGAAGGGTCAGAAGATAGAAAACCAAGGGACTCCCTCGACATTTGTTCTCCGATTTTGACGAAAAATGCAAAAATAATTTCCGACCCTTTCGATGGCATCCAAAAAACGGGAATCTTGATAATTCATTTACCGCATATGAGTTTTCTCTTATTTCACCTTGTCATCAATAACGCACCTAAACTATTACTCTTATCTAATAGGCACTCAAAGTAATGCTGAGTTGACATACAACACCCCAAAATAGCATGTATTGCATGCCAACGTGATGAAGACTTAACAGGCGTGACGGTTGATTCGACTTGTCTCCCTAAAACAGTTTGAAACAAGAAAAATCCCAAATAACCGTTGATCCTTCCTCCCATGTTGGCATGTCACGTAAGTTATTTTGGAGTATTATATGCCAACTCAGCATTTTCCGTTTGCATAGTAATGGAAAGTGCCAGTAGAAGTTTAATTGATAAACTTATATATATTTTGGATGTCTATTAGATAAAAGAAATAATTTAGGTAGGTGTGTTATTGATAACAGGGTGAAAGTTCAGGGATTATTTTAAAATTTTCGGAGAAATCTTGCACATCATCTTCATTATCCACCATTACATACTTTATAAGGAAATAGAGAAGATGTTCTGTATTAGCTTCTCTCCTCATTTTGACTGATAGAATTATAAAAAACAGTTATCTTCCCAAATAAATTTAGCTCAAATTCCCGGAAAGTAGTTCAATTTATTTTAAGAAAAAAACAAAGCATAGGTAGAACACAAATTTGGCTAGTAGTGTGAATAGGGTGCCTTTATTTTTCCACCCAAGAGTTTTCCTTCTCAACCTGTGTTTCATGTGTTTTTCGAGTGCTTAATCCGTAGACTGCTTTGAATAAGATGATCGAAATCATTTTTCCCCCAATATTCTAACCATAGATCTCGAAATCATGGTTCTACCATCATTTGGTCAATTTTTTATACCACTTGGCACACATCCCGATAAATGTTCCAAGAACCACATTTTATGTACACCCATTATCATGTTCATTTTTTTAAATGTATGCCACATGGAATCAAAATCTGACCTGATGATGATAAGCTCATGATCTCAATATCTATAATGCTGAAAATTGGGGCACGCTCACCGGTATCCCATTGGGGCACCTAACTGCTGTCCTTTTTTTTTCCAGTGCAAGGATTGAATTTTCATGAAGTCACTTATATTTGGCACTATGAGTTATTAATTAACGCATGGAAGGTAGCAGCAAGTTTGAGGGCAAATAGAATACGATGAACACTCTTGTATACATTAGTCTCATGATGGATCATGCTTAGGACCCACTTATTAAAGAGTTGGGTCTACATCGAGCTAGACCCAAACTTGGATTCAGACCTGAAATGGGGTTACATTTTTACATGACGTTGACCTAACCCAATTTCAAAATGGGAGCAGTAACTTGCACAAAATATTTGTACCGTTGCACATAGTTTAAAAGAACAACTATATTTTTGGGACTTGTGCCACGTGGAATACCGTCTAAGTCATCTAATTTAAAGGCCATGATCTATAGATCTTTGGTGCCAAAGATCGGAGCGATACACAATCTCTATCATCTATTCAACACAGTCAACCATTGATCCGGACAAATGATCTTCCAACTTGAAGAAAGCAAAGAATGATTCACTCACAAACAAGAGCAGGAAAAAAGTCAACCAAAATTACCCAACATAAAGAGAGAATAGCCAAGCACAAGAAAAGAATCAGAGTTTATTATTGCAACAAACAAGGAGTGACCTGGTTGCACACCCAAAATGATTTACACTCTGCTGTACACAATTTTTTGTCTCGCTCGCTCGAATACATGAATACAATCTATAAGTCCGCAGAAACCCCTTTAAATCTTTCTGGTAGAAATAATTGTTAAATAAAAAAAAAAAGAAAACAAAAAATAAAAAAATGCAAGCTCACAACCAACCTGTGACCATAAAGAATACCAAAACAACTAACAAAAAACAAAGCTGGATTTAAAAACATCGAAAGTGAAGTGGGGAAAACCTGGTGGTTGTCAACATGGGACTCTTCTTCGGGAGCAGAAGCAGCTAAAAATGCACTGATGCCGTCCCCTTCACACCAAAGTCCCTGATCAAACAATGCAAACTCATAAACTAAAGGAGATAGATCCAATGGTAGATAAAAAAAATAAAGATAAAACGGAAGATATTATATGCATACAGATTTGAAAGCATTCTTCTTCCACCTCCTGCAAGCTGAACGCAGGGACCTGCTGCGAGGAAAAACGAGCATTTGGGAGACTTAGAACAAGTGAAGAGTTATTTTAAGCTTATTCTGCTTCCATTTAGGTAACTTATAAAAAGCATCCTTTGTCATGCCAAATTTCTCTCGAAATTCTCCAGCTGAAAGATAAGTCTGCATCCAGCACAATTTATAGCTTAGAACTTTGCATAGAGATAAATTTACAGTCAAATGTTTCAGCTTCTAATGATTTATAGCATGACACTCAACACCATTAGTGGTAAATTCTCATGGGACCATCCAATCAATGGGCCATAATTAAATTAGGCTGGTGCTACTACCACACCACTTTATGTTACAGCCACCTCACTTAAATAAAGGAAAAATCCGTTGACTGCTTTAAATCAGACGATGGAGATCATTTTTCATCCCAATATTCCATAAAATAGATCTTGGGATCATGGGTCTGCCATTACACGGTCAAATGTTAATTACATGTGGCACACATCCCAAAAAGTGAACGTGAACCATGTTTGGTGGTACGCTATGATCACGTTCACTTTTTGGGATGTGTGTCACCTGGAATCAACATCTGTCCGTCTGATGGTAGACCCATGATCTCAAGATCTACTGTCTGGAATATTGGGACGAAAAAAGATCTCCATTGTCTGATTTAAAGAATTCAATGGATTTTTCCTTCATTGAAGTGGGAGGTGGCTGTAACATAAAGCGGTGTGGTAGTAACACCAGCCTTAAAATATTGTATATCATAACCCTTCTTCAGAACCCTTGCCTCTTAATATCATCCAGCAGGTGCCATTTTGATAAAGAGCGAATTAAAGAAGTGACAGCCGTTGATTTGATGGCCAAGAACAATAAGTACATTAGTACATCCACTGATTGCAGGCAGAGTACCATGCTATAAATTTCTTATATTTTAATCTATTACCTCTCGCTTGGTGACATCAATTTCTGCAACAGGATCAGGGGACAATATTTTTAGGCGTTCATAAGGGAATATAGGCAGCCCTTCTTCGTCTTCAACCTCATCCTCCTTCACATCTTCCTGTATAGTGAGGGCTTCAATTCTACTGCTCATAGAATTCTCCTTAGAGTTCGCTGCTGGTTTTGATTTTTGTGCCTCGGGACTCGCTTCACAATGTGGAAAACGGTTCAATTTTCTGTTTTGAGACAAATCTATGCCTTCAATAAATTATGAGTTCATACCTTTAAAAGAGCGCATTTCTCGTACTGGTTCAAAAGAAGCAGTTAAAGCTGCTATCGCTGTGGATCTTGAGGCTATACTTTCTCGTGCTAGATTTGATGAATCAGGAGTCTGAGTCACAGATTTTGGATAGAGCTTTCTAACAACCGGAGGTGGAGTTGAAAGATTCCTGGCATTTGGATTCTCAAAAGTGGCAGCTAGAGCATTGAAAGCTGGAGACCTGCCTCGTACACGAACTCTGTCAGGGCTAAAGGACATGCTTCTAGAGCGCTGAGATTTGTCTGGAACACTAGACCTTCCTCCGTATGAGGCGGGTGTCCGCCTTTTGGGCTTCTAATCATTAGAAATATACTAATCAGAAACTTCATTCTAACAAACTTCTGTCAAAATTAGAAAAAAAAAAAAAAAAAACAAACAAACAAACAACACAAAACATAAGTGAGGACATTGAGAAGTAGTAGACCCAAGACTCCTCAATATTACAGTAAGTTTGTCGCCAAAAAACAGAGAAGCAAGGTAAACCAGTTTTTCTCATCATCATCACCTGGTCCCACCTATTTGGGGCTCGCTTCGAAAGCAGTTCTCCATGTTATCTAAAAGCATATTGACATACTCACACCAACATATAGATCTTTATGATAATTTGTAAGCTTCCTAGCTTTGACAATTCTAATAATGTGCAAGGTTTTTGGGAGTCTCACCCCTATCAAGAGAGACATCAAGTTCTAAGTTAGCAAAATCGGAACAGTACAATGGATGTCATTTATTCAAGGGATAATGGCTCCTGACCGACATTTAAACACCAAAATGGTGTTTAAATGATCTTATATCATTAAAAATGTACTTTTCATCTCACACCACTGAAGTGTGATTTATCATTACGCCATGGGATGCATATCTATGATCAATCAATTAAGAGACAATCTATCTTTCAAACATGTCTCAGCCCAAAGAAACATGCTTAGAAGTGGTTGTGAACCATCCGATTGATGGAACTTTAACATCAGCCATCGAAACTAGAAATAACGGTTGATATTATAATCTACAGATCGGATGGTTTAAATCAAGGTTTATAAGGCATAAGGCGCAAGGCATATAGCTCAACCCTCCCGTGGGGCGTAATGTGACGGGGCCAATACTCGAGCTTGCAGCATGGTGCGTGTGGCACGACATGTGGTGTCAGGAGGGCACGCGACATGGGGCCAAGTGGGCCTAGTGACGTGGTCGCGCTGCGATGACGCTACACGGTCGCATGGGGGTAGGACGCGGGGACGTCACGGACGCGACATAGCCAAGGTGGGCTAGCAATGCAAGAGGCGTTGCGGTATGTCAAACCAAGGGGTTTGAGGTTCTCCTGCCATTCTGGCTGAATGACTGTTTTACCCTTATATAGGGGAAGGGAGCTTGGGAGCTATTCCCCCGCACACGGGACCTTGCGTTGCCAGAGGGGGCGCAAGTGTCTCTTAGGCCTGAAAGGGTGGGCCTAGGACGTCGACGCAGCGATGCCGTATGGAACCCGGGTGAGGTTGAAGTATGGCTTCGGACTACGCGTCATAATGCATAATACCGGGCAATACAAAGATACAAGGGCGTGGGACTCAGGAGCACGACAAAGATGTGGGCTAAGGATGAGCGTGTGCTAGTAATTGGAACGCACATGAAGGCAGCGTGGGACTCGAGTTGAGCAGCGCGAGCGCGAGGCACAAGGTCAGGCTTGGTTCTGAAGTAGCAAGGTACTAGTGCAAGGCATGGCGAAGCTTGAGCAGCAAGTTTAGCAAGCAGTGATTGGCGTGTCGTAAGGGGCACGTATGGTTGAATGATAGGCCGTGAAAGAGGTAACCATGTTGGGGAGTTCCCGTCCTCTGGCGGGTGGTATCGAGCTGATGTGTAGATGGGTTGGCTTGCCGCGAGCTGGGCATCACAAGTTGTGCTCAAGGCGCCTGCGACATGCTGTGTCAAAAGTAGGCTGACCTAGCGAAGCGTGCGTTAGGTGCCGCATGGGACTAAGGTTGCGGAAGTGCGACCCCGTGACAGTAAGCCGCACGATTTTTTTATTTAAAAATATAATAAATTTAAAATTATAAAGAAAATTAATAAAAAATGATCAAATATATTTAATAATATATTAAAAAAATAATAGACAAAGGTCATCCTCCTCTATTTCATCCCCTAATAAAAGGGTAAGCTTGTAAAAAAAGTTAAACCTATAAGAAAACATAAGATAAAATAGTAAAAAATAAAAATTTATGTGATACTTAAGCCTCACTGCGCCTTCTTACGCCTCAAGTACGCGTCACATGCTTTACACCTCAAGCTACGCCTCGAGGCAAAAAGCTTACGCTATGCTTCGAGGCATACGCCTCAAACGCTATATAAAACCTTGGTTTAAATCTTCCTAAAACACCATTTTGGGCCTATTGCACTTCAATCTATGATCTATCACTTTGACGGTGCGGATCACCCACATCGTAAACCATTGATGGCGTAGGATGATTTAAACACCATGTTGGTGTATAAATGATGGTCAGAAGAGTCGGGCTCTTAAATCAAAGTACATCCAGTTCTTAAAATTTTCATTAGGAACACTCAAGTCACATTCAAATGTTTGCTCAATGTAAAAAAACCTGCAGTGGGGCCCCTAGAGTTAAAATCAGATGACAAGGTATGACTCTTATATATAAGAGGCCCCATTAGAAAGTACATCCTGATTCCTGAGGGAATGTGCAATTCCTTGTAGCAACCAGGAGGACTTGGATATCATATAGTTAATACAGGTCAGTGCTTGTTTCCTAGAATAGAGTTGTGGCACCGTCTTTAGTCCATTCAAGCAGTGCACTCTGATGGTGAATACTTTTGTATCTTGACACGTCTGTGAGGGTTCCTCCTATAGCCCGTCATGGTTCTAACTTCTAAGCATCAACCAATACTGATGCATGTCATCTATACGTACTAGTTTTACACTTAGCCGATACCGAAATACATGTGCATTGAGATCTCCTAGGTATCGGTTCATACCTCTCTCTCTCTCTCTCTCTCTCTCTCTCTCTCTCTCTCTCTATATATATATATATATATATATATCTGTGTGTGTGTACAAGTTTGTATCTTTTTCTCTTTTATTTTATTACAATTTTCATAATAAAATTTTACAGTTATCCAAGATGTTTGGTAAGGATTTCATGTTAATTGGACATCTAAGAAAATTTCGAAAATTTTGACACCTTACAAAAAAATTTCAACCTTTTCATAGTTTTTAGGCATAAATAAGTACATGATCATGCTCATTTTGTTGTCTTCTCATTTTTTCCATAAATTAGTGATTTTCAGGTCGATTAAAGTAGAAATTGTTGAGCTAAACACAAGTTGGGAAATGAATATTTGTTGTAATCATAGAGCTGTAGCTACGTAATATTAATGGTATAATTAAATACATAACACTCATAAATCATTAATAATGACATAAATTCATCATCATGCTTAGCCCGTCATTGTTCATAATTTTATTGACATTAGCGTGCAATACTTATATACAAGACGTAAAAGAAATAGTCAATAAATTATTCACTTTGTTTTTTGATCGGTAAAGATGAAATTTCATTAAGAAAATATTATTACTTCTGAGGATGAAGGCCAAGCTAGAAGCTCAGAGGCTCCTAAGCCCAAAAAGAACATCTTAAAGAACTAATTGGTAACAGAAGTAATTCCATGCCTCGTTTTGGTAGCTTTGATAACATACACACACACACTCGCACTCTTATATTGATACATGGAGCATCGACAATGGGAAATTGCAAGTAAAGATGTATTATGGAAATAACTTAAGAGATTTGATAGACGGATTGACTTATCAAAACACTCATTTTCATCTTTGGTCAAAAGCACCTCCTTTCAACTATCATAAGCATTTTCTCTCACCCATTTTGACCTCTGATTACTCAAATAAACCTTTTAACTCAAAAACTATTAGAAAGAGCTTCAAGTTCATAAAACATGGGAATCCAACCCTGTACATGTGAGCTCAATCAAGATGCCAGCATTATGCATTTGCACTTTGCTGGTTTTGATTCCCTACTCCCTCTTCCACATGTAATCCATTATTCATGAAAGCACGATCAGGCAGGCCAGTCATTAACAGCCCACTCCTATGTTTGTTATACTGATTATGTGAGGTCAATTATAAAAAGAAAATATCAGTATCAAAGATACCGTTTATTATTCAAGCAAAAAAAAAAACAAGAACGGAATTGGATTAGCCATTATTTACAACATTACTGGACCTATATAAAACAAAACAAAATATGTACATAAAAAGACTGACTCTCTCTACCAACAGCAGAAGATAGACAATGGTACCAACACCTATTCAAGGGAGTGTTTACAACAAAAGTTGATATTCGCATTTTCCAGGGGCCCTGAAAACTGTAAATGTCAGCTTTTGACAGGATTCCGCCTCCAAGATGCATCCGGTAAGGCTTTTCAAATTTTTGATATCTGTAATGCTCCAACAATCCATATACGTAACTGAGAAATCAGGAATAATAGATTTCCTCAAACCAATCATGAGTGACTAAACAAAACAATCATGTCTAATTTCAGGAAAACTGCTTTCTTAAGATGATAGACTGTTCATTGGAACAGAACAAACCATTGCACATTTTTCTTTTCCTTCAGAATATTGTTCATTGATTTACTCTAATAGAGGGGAGAAAGGAGATAACTTGTCCCAGAAGAATGAGGAAATTGGAACAGAGGCATAGCCAGGATTTTCTTTTAGTGGGGGTTATCGTTGGTCAACAGTTGCTAACAATTACTTCACCATAGATTTGGGGGCTTGTACACCATAGATTTGGGGGCTTATACATGAAAGAAGGCTGTATAGAAAACCTATTCATTGCATTATCAAAAGTTAAATGGGAGCTAGAGCCCATTTATGAGCATTCTGTGCAATCTAGACAACAATTCTAGGACCACACTCAGCTAAGAAGGAAAAGAACAAACTCCACAAATTTTTGGAATTTATGAGCATTTTGTATGACTATGAAGACTACTCAGAACTACACCATATACCAATAAAATGTTGAGGAAGTAAAAACCATATGAATGAAAAAATGTCAGAAAGAAAGCGGATATAAAATCAATCATTAACAGATAGTTGAAACTATTTGCAAGCTCCTTTGGACTGTGGAAAGTTAAAAAAATATTCTCTTACATCTAAAGTTGGAGTGACTCCATTCTTCATTATTGCAAGCTTCCTCTGGAATGAATTTCCATGCATCTGTAACCAGTACCACAAACATATGTCAAAACTCTCAAGGTTCAGAAATTCCAATAATAAAACTGAGAGTTTTAGCAGGGCATGCAAATGAAAACCAGAGCATACTATGTCAGCCATAAAGATCAATAAGAACTCCTTCAAGGCATATGAGAAATCATTATGTAAAATTGATTTTTAAAAAATCTAATGCACAGAAAATTATTTTATTGAATTTAAAAACATATATTTCTGTTATTTGATCGTATTGCTTACTGCTGTTTTAGCAGAGTCCCAGGTGAAGAAGCGTGTGAAGAAAGGCGGCTCACTCCCTTCCATGACAACGAATATTGGAGTTTCTTGAGATAATCTTTCCAACAGAAAATCATGTTCAAGGAATTTCTATTGAAAAGAAAAACTTAATGAGGATCCGATCATGAAACTGGTGTCAAGAAAAGAAATTTGACAGATTTCTGACAGAAACACTGTACCTCCCCAATGTTCAAAGCTTGCATTCTGCTCTTGGAGTCAACCTGCTGCCCAACCCAAACGAATATCTCCGAGTGACAATCGAGAATGAACAAATCTTCAGTCATCAAATCGTCTTGGGTAAAATTGTATATCTCTGTCACCTGCAATGGCAACATAACTATGTTCAGTGGCGGAAAAAAATAAAAAATAAAAGAGAGCTCTGTTCAGTGACAAAGGGGTTCAAGTCTTATACTGATAAGAGTAATAAAGTATAACTTAGAGGTGAAAAATGGCAGAAGTTACAGCGTACACACCTTCAAATTTCCTGGATGACCACGTGCATAACACATTGATTGGTTCAATGGAAGCCCAATAAATATATTAGACTCAAAAGAATTTTAAATAAAAATTATGGAGCATTGGAAAGGGAAGAATTGAAGGCCAATGATAGATATATTCTACTTCCTACCTTTCGAGAAAGTGCAAGAGAATAGGTGAGGATCAGCTTCTGCATTCCTCCCAATTTTCTGGCTGGGGTATTCACACTTGCCTCCAAGCAACTCCCAGAATTGTTCAGTTTCCGTACCTTCCTTTTGTGGTTTGGACTGCATGTTTGGCTGTGAACAATTGACAAGGAAGTTACCCAGTTTTATTCCAAATAGCAATTAATTTTTAAAATATAAAACAGAAGAATTTAAATAAGGGGCAGAAAGGTTCTAATTGTATCAGCCACCTCATTGGCCACATAAAGAATAATTTTTTAAACTAGAACATAAAAGAATTTAAATTCTTGGCTGGAAAAAATGAAGATCCATATACACCCTTTTAGCCATAGTATGAGCCACCTCATTCACCACACAACTTAAATGACAGAGTTTGGAAACCAAACGTATCACATAAGGCATGATTAGTCAAGAATAAAAGCAAATACCCATACTTCGAGTTTTCTTAGTAGCCCACAAAATCATACTAGAATAATCTTGCTCTTCAATCAGAGGTTGAGACAGTGCTACACATTTCATATATGGCCTAATAAAGTTGTAATCTCTGCTTTCATTAAGTCATGTACCCCAACTGGACCAAAAAAAAAGCCAACCTCACCTCACCTGTACCACCTCCCACAAAACGAAAACACAGACTCCATAGAGAACAGAATCATAAGCTATCGGAGTAAAATTGAACAGAGCCCTCCAAAAGAGTAATTGACTCCTCGCTTATCTTCAACTTAGAGGGGGTACTACTGAGTACTCTGACAACCCACAACTATCCTATTCTCTCAATAAAACTTTCTATTTGAAAATCTGAAATTTATCTCTAAACACACGCCCATTCAAAACAAAGAACTAAACCCTCTCAGTGATCTTACTTACCATGGAAGTGTCTTCTCTCAAGGATCGAGAAAATGAAACCCCATAGATTGCCATATAGAGACAAATAAATAAAATATCATTTAAAAATAGATTTCAAGTATGTTACCAATTATTCTAAGGGATAATGTTGAAAACCGTATGGTACCATTTCCCAAACACATCTTGCTAAAGAATGAGTATAGTTCATTAATCCACTCAGGCCCTTCTCTTATTTGTGTATATATATATATCACTTTTTACGAAATATTGATCACACACTCATTAGTACTAACAGACCCACTTATATGTAAAGAGTAAACCAAAAAACCAAAGAACTCCCACACACAAACCTAGTTATAATTCCCATAGACACACCAACAGAACACACCTTGTAATTAAGAATAGATCTGCGGCTCTCTTTAAATAACTCACTTTGAAGCCTTTGGAAGATTGAAAGTGAGTTTAAGAACAATTAAACAGCTATCAAAAGAACAAACCTTTATCAAGTCTAGTTGTCTCTCAACAAGCTCCTGGTCCTCTGTAGTAGTAAGGTTTCCAGACCAGGTGAAAACAGTACTCCCACTTTGTAATATGTAACAATAAGAGGAATTCAAAGATGACCCCACCTGTTTAATATAAAACATATCATAAGTACATTTGCCTTCATTTCAAAGATTACAATGGAATGCCAAAATTTCTATCAACAGAGAAAAGATTTTATTTGAAGTCGCAGATTTCAGGCACAACATTTACCAATTACTAAGAGGCGTAAAAGATAAATGAATGAAGAAGATGTCATTGATCAAAGAAAGATCTCTATAATCATTTACATTCATAATGTAATTTCCGCTAACCCATACTTTCGAATTTGGAAGTCACTAAAGTTGTAAGTTCTCATAGAACTTAGGAATTAGACGTCTATAGCTTGGAAACATTATATTGAATAAGATTGGGTGAATTCAGGATTTCATTGGAATAGGATACGAAATTTCTATAGCATCTTGATTGTGGGAATAAAAGGGAGAAAGAGATTAATAATAAAATAGGGAGGAAAATGGGAGAACAAATCTTCATTACTTGCCTCACTTTTTTAAACAACTTCTTGAGTAAAAATTTTGTGTTCATCTAATTGCTGCTTTGCTGGGCAGTTTGGATCTTCTGCTGCAGCAATGCCTATAAAAATAACTTCGGAAAAAAAACTCGTATGCCACAGCAGTAACATCAATGAAGCATCCATATGGTTCCACATAGAGGTATCCTTTGAATTTTGGTTCTACCAATTGTGAGTTAAAGACCTTCAGAGAGCTAGGCAGGGAGATACCAGATTCTTTAAACTTTTGAAAAATAATATTAACATCAAGCTTAGGAAATTACTTCGAATTTTCTTACAAGGGGGCCAAGTAAAGAGATTTAACCTTCTTTAGAAATTTCAACTAGTATCAGCCTCACTACCGAAACAACTCAAAGAAACATTCTTAAAATTTTCTTCTCAGAGGAGTAAGATTATGCTTAGTGGATTCTAAAAGAATCTATGGTGTCTAAATGGAAAATAGCTTAGGTCGGTTTTTTTAGTTGAGTATATGTTGGGATTGAAGCTGCGACCTCAAGGTTGCATAACAATGGACCTTCCGGTTGAGCTATGGGCCTAAGCCCATAAAGAACATGTATTTACAGAAGTATCCCACATCGCATGATAAATTAAAAACCCAGCTATGTAGAAAGCAAAATATGAAACTATAACCACTTGAATCAGAATCAGAAAACTTTAAACAACAATCATTTATGGAATTTACAACTTAAAAAAAACAATTATTTATGGAAAAGCTGATTATTGTTAAGATATCACGTAATACAACAGCCATCATTCTCTAAAATAAAACTAACAGTAAAGATGAAAAATGTTAACATGTCTATATGTAAATTTACATGCGTCCGGGTGCTATTATTGGACCTACCAATTAGGGATTCAGTTACAGCTAGTAACCATCATAGTTGTAAATTTCCTTTGAGAACTTTGTAACCCTCTATTTAAAAAAGAAGACTTCAATTGTAACACACAATAAATATTCTTCTCCATCTATTCTTCTCAAGTTTTCATAGTATCAGAGCCTTCCATATTTTTTGTTGAATGTGGAGTGGGACCCTAGAAGCAGGAACTGTGCATTTGCCCCAACGTTTCTTATGGGAACCATGGTTCCCCATTTCAGAATCGGATTCACGTAGGAATCACGGTTCCTACATATCGGGATTCGCGATTCACACGCTTCCTTCAAAAAAAAAAAAAAAGCAAAACATATATTCAAAGAATCATGTGAAATAAAAAATATTGAGTCATAAACTATTAAAAAAAATCTATAAACAAAATCTAAAGCATACCTTTTTCAAGAAAACCAAAGCAAACTCAAACTTAACCGTACATTCTTTTAGGGTTTCTGTTTTTCTAATTCCATCGCTTCCTCTTTTCATGGTGGAGATGTTGTTGTGGTTGTGCTCTCTCTTTCTCTCTCTCTCTCTCTCTCTCTCTCTCTCTCTCTCTCTCTCTCTCTCTCTCTCTCTCTCTCAATATGCTATCTAGATACAGGGAGAGAAGTGAAAACAGAAGAGGGATTTCAATGGATTTTAATTTATATATCCTTCTCATAACAACGGTGGGTTTTTAAATGAATACCACTGGTTTTTAAAACCAGTATCATCTATAATAAGGATAAGTGATCGGTGAAGGGGGTTTTAACATTAAAAACCTTTGAGGGGGCTTTAACATAAAAACCCTCTAAAAGGTTTTTAATATTAAACCATTCTGCATATAAAATGGGGAACAGTTTTAAAATCCGTCTCTTTGCATATGAAGTGTGTGGATCCCACGGGTTTTACTTTTGGAATGCTGCTCTTTTCACGAAGTATACATGCCCTTACAATTTATTAGATGCACTGACTCATTTACTTGCCCGCTGTCATGTCATATGTGGCTTCATGTGCCAGCCCCGTAGTTTTGCATGTGACGGTGCACATCATTCTTATGGCTTGATTTTTCAATAGCTTATATAAACCATTTTGAAAGCCATCACCGTCTCAACTCTCATGTGGCTTACAACTGGTCACAGCTGTTATGTAAAGTGGCACACTATATATATATAGGCGCTTCCTAGGCGCTCCCACTTCCTAGAATTTAAAAAAATTGTTGCTTTACCGCTCCAGCTCCTTGTCACGGGGTAACTTTTTTCGACGCCCGTGTGGCGCCTCGCTGCCGCTACAGCGAGGCTAGCCTAACCCAGATACCAGTTTTCTCACGAAGTATAACCTAACATTGGTTATCATGCTCGTGCTACGTCTCGCTGCCACACACAGCGAGACCTCATGTCCAACCATCACTCTGATACCACCCGCCTAGAGGACGGGAACTCCCGCATCGTGGTTGCCTTCACTTGAGGCAAACCCACTCAATGCATTGTGTCTACTTGCGACACACATGCCAGCACCTCAGTGCCCCTTGGCCTGTCTAGCTTCACCCTATGCAATGCACTAGTCCCTCGCTTAAGACAAAGGCAGGCCTCTCTTCATGCCATTCAAGCCAACCAACGTGTGTGGTCCACGCGACCAGCACACTTGGAGTAGCATGCAGTTCTTCATGCTCTCCAAACCAAGCATCGTGTGTGGTACGCATGACCAACACACCTCCGCTCCAGGCACTCAGCTAGTGTACGCCACTGCGTCCCACGTAGCCCTTGAGTGCCCCAGTGAGGTCACCGACCCATGTGCACCGCGACGCCGGCACGGGGCCACATGGTAACCTCACCCCAGGTGACACATGGCATCGCCAAGAAGACCGCATTCTTTGCGGCGATGTTCTACCCACCCCTAACCTAGAAAGCACATGCGCTCATCCCATAGCATAAGGCCCCATGTGTGGGAGAATAGCTCCACAGCTCCCTTCCCCCTATATATGGTCCAAAAACCAACTTAGGCAAAGTAGCAGAAAACCCTCAAACCCCTTGGTTTGTCATACCACCATGGCACACGATCTTCTGCCCGTGGCACACACCTACAAAGGTGGTGTCTTGCCAATAAACATGGCACACGATCCTCTGACCGTGGCACCCAGTGCCATCCTCCAAGCCCACATGGCTTGTGAGGTCACGCATCAGCGTCCCTTGCGACCGTGTTGCGTCCGCATCGCGACCACGTCACGAGGCCCTCATGGCCTCATGTCCAAAATAGCACTGTGTCGCGACCATGTCGCAAGGCCCTCATGGCCTCATGTCGCGTGCCCTCATGGCACCACATGGCATACCCTCATGGCACTGCATCACGTCTAAGTCGTGACTGTGTCTCGTGTCAACTTGACACCATATCGGGTCCGTCATTGCACCCAGATGCCGCGTGCCCTCTTAGCACCGCATCACGTGCCCTCTTGGTACCGCATCGCTTGCCATACAAACTAGATGTCGCGTGTCCTCTTGGCACCACATCGCGTGCCACCATGGCACCGCCTCATGTGCCTTAGCACTTGGACGTTGCGTGCCCTCTTGGCACCACGTCGCGTGCCCCAACGCGGAGCACCGCACTACGTGCCTTATGGCACCAAGACGTCGCGTGCCCTCTTGGCACCACGTCGCGTGCTCATACGCAGAGCACCGCATTACGTGCCTTATGGCACTAGGACGTCGCGTGCCCTCTTGGCACCACGTCTCGTGCTCTACCACGGAGCACCGCATTCTAAGCCCTTCACGCGTCTAGCCACCATACTAGATCGCAGCTTAGTTCGGGTCACCGTCGCATCATGCATCAGGGACTCATGCACACATCGCAGGGCCACGTGCCTCTGCACCCACGCGTGCTACACGGCTAGCTTACAAGGTCCGCTTGCCTTCTAGCTAGCTAAGTGCCCAGTTCCAAGGTCGTCATGCCTTCATGCTGGCACACAGATTAATGAGGCCGTCACATCCTGCTTCATGCTACTAAGAGTAGGACTCACGTCTGCATCTGGTGACCCTCACCAATCTCTGCAGCTGCAATGAAGAAATTGACGAACCCTAAGCTTAAATGACACCAAAACCCAAAGGCCATCATGGTTGATGCTTCTAGAATGATGTGTTATTTGACCCCTAATCCAAGCACAGACTCAAATGCAGAAACACAAAGCCTCATTAGAGCCACCTCATCGAATTTTTGTTCTGACTCAGCTGAAAGCCCCATCTATCACAGGAATTGCTGCAGGTTGAAAAATCTGCTCCCGGTCCCATTTGACTCAGCTGAAAGCCCATAAATAAGATAAATGGGTGTATGTGTGTGTATGGGTGAAGTGGGTGAGTGTGATCAATGACAAACTAGATCTCAAATTTACCTACTGATCATTCCTCATGAGAAACTTTTTATAAAGCTGCGGCCTTCCGGATATTCTAGTTGTTCATGGAAGGCACCACTTTCAAGAGATTCATACAAAGATGGGGGAGAATGGGAGATAAAAAATGCAAAAAATTATCACTTGGTTTGCAAGCTCTGTAGATTCTGACACTAGATACATCTAGCAACGTTCAAGGATGCTAAGGGACTACTTTGCTAGTTCGTATGTTCAAAGTTCCAACTAACTTTTCGAAAGTTCTTCAACGTTAGATGGAAATCTGTACTGCTACACAGCAAGACATCACTATTTAAGATCTCCACTCCTTGACGACATAGCACTAGGATCACCTAGCACTCATGGAACCCCAATTCACCATTGATGTTAAGTTTCAGTATTATTGAGAGCAGATACACCTTATCCAATTTCTCATGGCCCTCAAGCCTAAATTTGAGTAGATCTGAGGGTCCTTGATGTATTGTTCACCTTCTTACTGTTGATATTGCCTTATCTAAACTTAATAGCTGAAGAAACTCATCTACGATTCTTGGACTCCTCTCAGAAAACAGGAATCGGTTCTGTTCTGGTAACCAATTGTTTGGATACCTAATGTCAAAACTTGATAATACTCAACACCCCAAGAAGAGTAAATTGCAATCATCGGGACAAAAATCTCATACTCCATTAGATCTTATGAAGCTTCACTCTACGCTGCCCATGCTCCTAACACATCCAGTCTTTGAGACATTGGTTCTTGATCGACTTCAGTAGTTCTTCAGACAATGCCCATCCCTTCTTCTGTCGAAAGTATATCTTCACCAACAGGATTTTTTTTTATTCTGGAGATTCCAGCCATATGACCTTGGATGCCTCTCATTTGATAAATTGTTTGTCTTCCTTTCTCGTCTTACTATTTACACTGTCAACGGCTCACCCATGATTGTTATGAAAATGAGTTTCAACAGTTCAACGCAGCTATCTCTTTCACGCATCTTGCATGCCCCATAATTCTGTGAATTTAATTTCTCAGTCAGTTATCTAAATCTAGATTTGATGCTATTTTTACTTCCTTTATCTGTATTATGCAGGACTAACTTTCTAAGAAACATATAAGGATGGAGCATAGGGTTAACAAACTCTTTCTCTTTCAGACTCTTCGCATCCCCATGAATGTTGCTCTCCCCACTTCACCAGCAGGAATTACTCTGACATTTTCGTTTGGTTATGGTATTGCAAGCTAGGTTACATATTTACAAGTAGATTCAAATATTGAATTTTCAGCAGTAGTTTAGGTCCTTCTAATGTTGAAGATGTTTCTAGTTATAGTTGCAATAACATGGGAAAATACTTAATTCTACCCTTTCACGAGAGTAACACTTGTTGGAATTGTCCCACATCGTTTGTGGGTAGGCCCTTCTTGGGCTCTTTATATCTTGGGCAAACCTCACCTTAGAAGCCGGTTTTGTGAGGTTGAGTTAGGCCCGTTAGATTACTACATGGTGTCAAAGTCATTCTTTCTCCCCACGTCACCCATTTCTTGTCCACGTGATTTGGCTCAATCTCGCCAACACGTGCGGGGGCGTGTTGGAATTGTCCCACATCATTTGTGGGCAGGCCCTTCTTAGGCTCTTTATATCTTGGGTAAACCTCACCTTACAAGCCGGTTTTGTGAGATTGAGTTAGGCCCGTTTCCATTCCAAATAATTGCTTCAATTTAGTTTGATTTAGGTGATACTAGTGGGAAGATTTTCACCACTCATATTTTTGTATCCCTCAATCATTTTTCCTTAGAGGAAAAAAAGAAGCAAAAATATAGGAAAAACAGCCGCAAAACAGTGCCAAATCAGTCAAAAAATATTGCCAAAGACTACCACAAAACAGCCCCAAAAATAATTTTATATCATAGGCAATTCTCACAAGATCCACAAAGATTTTTTCTCAAAACAGCAACAATATTTATCCTTAGTTCACTAAATCAGCTCCAAACAAGCATTTTTACAAACACTTTCTAGGCACTTTCTAAAACAGCCCAATAACACTTTCTAGGCACTAATTTTCAGTCAGACCCCTCTATGTCATTTCAACAAATAGCTGATGTGCAGTTCTCAAACAACATAATCTAGCAGTAATACTAACAAATAAAATCATATAATTGTCCACTTTCAGATTAATCATATCCAAGGAAACTAAAAAAAAAACACAAACACTTCAGATCTTCACTAATTGCTGCAGTCTTTGCGCCACAACATCAAGAATAAAGAACTCATGCAAGCCCCAATGTGCAAGGGAGAAATAGGATAGCGCAAGAATTTGGGAAAGAGAAGACAGAGAACTGAAGAGTTTCACGTGGCTTCAAAGATCCTCCTTTCAAAACACCTAGAAGGCAAGCTCAGATCCCATCGACCAAGAAGAAAAAAATGGTCAGCAGAAAAGAAAAAAAAATCAATCCCCAATAAGCTTCATCTCAGCCAGGTCAAATTGTTTGACCTGGCTGACGTCAGCGATGATGGTGAGTGGCAATGGGTTTGACTTTGATACCAAGAAGAAGTTGATATTATTAAGGTTTGGAAGGTTGAAGTTGGTGTTAGGGTTTGTTGGGTTTAAGATTAGAATTAGAGGAGAAAGAAAAAATGAGAAAGCTTAGTGAGTTTTCACAATTCTCACAAGCACTTATATTAAGTTATATAGAAAAGATACATGCACACCCATTTTACTCCACACACCATACATATAATTCTAATATCAATATTCCTAACACTCTCCCTCAAGCTGGAGTATGCATATTGATCATGCCTAGCTTGACAACATCATCACTAAGTGTGCTAAGCCCAACAGCCTTAGTCAAAATATCCATAAGTTGCTAAGAGGATGTAACATCAATCAAAACAAGAGTCTTGTCCCATACTTTCTCGCGAACAAAATGAATGTCAATCTCAATGTGTTTGGTCCTCTCGTGAAGAACAGAATCAGAAGCAATCTTCACTGCTGCATCATTGTCATAGTGGAGGGGAACAGAGTCTAAAATAGGATAATCAAGCTCAGATAAAAGGGAGCGCATCCACAATACTTCACAGGTACCATGTGCTATGGCCCGATACTCGGCTTCTGCACTAGATTTAGATACCACCGCCTGCTTCTTACTCTTCCAGGCAACCAGATTGCCTCCCAAAAAAACACAATAACCAGAAGTAGATCGACGATCAATAACAGATCCAGCCCAATCGGCATCAGCGTAAGCTGAAATACTCATAGGACCACAAGCACAATATACCAATCCAAACCTCGGGTTTGACTTGATATACCTAAGAATACGATGAACAACAGTAAGGTGGACAGTGCTAGGAGCATGCCTAAACTGGCTCACAAGACTGACAGCAACCGTGATATCAGGTCTAGTGAGAGTGAGATAAATCAATTTGTCCACCAATCTCTGGTACTCATGCGGATCCGGAAGTAAATCTCCATCCTTCTCATGTATTGAAAGCTTCTAATCCATAGGTAAGGTTGCTGATTTACAACCAAGCATACTAGTATCATGCAACAAGTCTATGACATACTTTCTCTGAGAGATAAATATCCCTTTTTGAGATCTAGCAATTTACATCCCAAGAAAATATTTCAAGTATCCCAAGTCTTTGACTTCAAATATTTTGTCCAATTCACTCTTAGTCCAACTGATAAAGGCATGATCACCACCAGTAAGAATAATGTTGTCCACATAAACTAGAAGAATAGCACGACCAAAAGGACTAGAGTGAATGAAAACTGTATGATCTGAGTGACATCTGTGGAACCCTAAATCAATAACACTGCTAAAGCGATGAAACCATGCCCTAGGTGACTGCTTCAACCCATAAATTGATTTTCAAAGTCAACAAACATTCGCAGTCTCCCCTTGAAGCATAAAACCAGGAAGGGGATCCATATAAACCTCCTCAATGAGATCATCATGAAGAAACGCATTTTTAACATCGAGTTGATGAAGAGGTCATCCCTGCATGGCCGAAAGAGCTAGGAGAATACGAACAGAAGTCAACTTGGCTACATGAGCAAATGTAGCCTCCTAATCAATCCCATGGGTTTGGGTAAACCCTTTTGCAATGAGTCGAGCCTTATATCAAGAAACTGTGTCATCCGGATTGTGCTTCACAACGAAGACTTATTTACAACCAACAGTTTTCTTCTCAGGTGGAAGAGGAACCATGTCTCATGTATGATTAGCTTATAAAGCATCCATCTCCTTGACCATGGAAACGCGACAGGAGGGATGATCAAGGGCAGCACGAACAGTCTGAGGGATTGTCTCAGAGTCAATGGTAGAGAGAAAGGTCAGATAAGTGAGAGAAATTCTAATAACAAACAAAATTGGCAAAGCAGAAAGGAGTCACCCGATCGCAAACTCCTTTCCTGAGAGTTCTAGGAAGATCCAGATCATTAGTAAAAGATGGGGAATGTATAGGGGCTGGATCAAGGATACTTACAGGAGTTGGAGTCACCACTGCAGAGGATGAAGGAGGGGGCACTGCTAAAGTTGGACCACGCCACATATGTCGGATATAAGTAAACACCCCTTTTATTGTAGAGGAATAAGAAGATCCTGAAGTGCAGGCAAAGGGAGAAGGGGGCCAGGGGTAGGAGTGTGACGATCCTCAATAAAATAGGGAACATCCTCAAAAAAAGTGACATCCATGAAAGTATAAAACCGACGAGTATAAGGTTCATAGCAACGATACCCTTTAGAAATAGGAGAGTAGCCAACAAAGAGATATCTGATAGCTTTGTCATCTAATTTCTGTCGAGTGGGACGAAGATCCTGGATAAAACAAGTACATCCAAACACACAAGGCTCAACAAAAAAAAGATGATCTGTGGGTCTAAGAGTATGATATGGAGTATGACCTGCCAACACTTTAGATGGGGTGCGGTTCATAAGGAAGCAAGTAGTAAGTAATGCCAAAGACCAATAAAGTTTTGGCACGTACATACCACGAAGTAAGCAACGAGTCAATCCCAAAAGATGCTTGTTCTTACGCTCAGCAACACCATTTTGTTGCGGAGTATAAGGACAGGAAAATTGATGAATAATGTCATGCACTTTCAAGTAATTAACAAAGGATTGAGCCGTATACTCCCCTCCATTATCAGACCTCAAAATTTTCACAGTAGCACCATATTGAGTTTTAACGCAGGTATGAAATTCCTGAAACTTAGAAAAGACATCACTCTTATATTTCAACAAATACAACCATATACACCTAGTACAATCATCAATAAAAGTAACATAATACTGAAAACCATCAACAGAAGTAATTGGGGAGGGACCCCACACATCAGAGTGAATAATATGAAATGGAACATCAAATTTATGCATATGGATGAATAAGAATGTCTAACATGCTTCGAGAGCTCACAAGCATCACACTTAAACTTTATTGAAGTGCAAATAGATTTAAAACTGGGAAGTAAAGTGCATAAGGACTGAAATCTGACATGTCCAAGTTTAGCATGTCACAAAGATAAAGTGTCTAGGCTAACGTTAACAGAAAAAGGAAAAATAGATGAGGTATCAACAGGTCTATCAGCAACAGCAGCAGTAGGTGTACTGAAGTCAGCCTGCAAGAAGTACAATTCACCCCTCTCAATGTCCACGTGATTTGGCTCAATCTCGCCAACACATGCGGGGGCGTGTTGGAATTGTCCCACATCGTTTGTGGGTAGGCCCTTCTTGGGCTTTTTATATCTTGGGAAAACCTCACCTTACAAGCCGGTTTTGTGAGGTTGAGTTAAGCCCATTGGATTACTACAACACTAAGTCTCAATTTTTTATTCACTCGGTTCATTGATAACTTCACCACTGCACTTCGATATATATATTTATTTTTCAGACTAAGAGTCCAATGTGGTAAATAAGAAACAATATAAGTCAGATATGGTCCCAAGTCAAATGGCTGAAACTACTGCTTGGGAACTAGTGGATCTACAATTGAAAGTTGTGTTGTATGATTGATCAAATTAGCATTCAAGAAACTACAGCTACGAGATAAGTTGAGCAGATTTACTGGTTCAACTTGAATTGCTTGCATATTATCCGGTCCAGAACCTTGAACTCTAAACAAAGCGAGACCATCTTCTCTGTATGTATCATCTGCTATGCCTTTCTCTGTTGTGTAATTCTTATAGCCAGAGCTAATACCTCCCTGTGACGTTTACAATGATCATTGTTCAGCTTACATTACGAAAATTTATAAGTAAAACTTCAAGAAAGATTTTTGCACTGAAAAGGACTCCAAATAACAAAATTTTATACGTGTACAAACCTTATAAACGATAAAGCTTTGTAAGATTGAAAAGAATTGAATAGGTTCCTTTCCTTCGAAGATGCAAGCCTGAAATTAAATAATCAGGAAACTATTAAAAATCTAGCATACCAAGAAGCTCAAGAGAATAAGTTTGTCAAAACATCATACTAGTTAGAAAGATAAATTACCTGAACAGGCTGCCACTTCAAAAATTCCACCATCTTGTTTGCCAGTGTGATAGCTGAAGCACGCTCTTCCTATATTTAGTTACAATTTTTTTTGTAAACAAGGAGATGCATAGAGAATAGAGATCCATCAACACAGACAGCACTATTTTAAGCAATAAGTACTAAGAAAAAATGAGTCAAACAAAGCTCTGATACTGAAAAAGAATAAAAATAATAAAAATTGATCAGTAGAAGTGATTGCTTAGTTTCCAAAAACTGCAGGGAGCATAGGACCCTTTTGACAATTTCAAACTGAGTAGCCAGGTCATAATAGAAAAGAAAATTTAGATTTATTCCAGGAAGTTACCAAGTTATTTTCTACCAATGGGTTATGCATAATTAGCTAATCAATCATCATAAGCACATTGACCCCTTCTGACCATACAAAATTATGAATACGTGAAGCAGGACAAATGCAGTTTAACCTCGGCCAACTGCTCAATACTTGATCAAACCAGATTAACTGAAGTCAACAAACATCAAGGATAGTTTAAGACGGTAGGAAAACGTTGTTTGAAGAGTTTTACTAAAGCCATTGAGAGGTCTTATAGATGAAGACATCATTTTGCACAAATACCAAGCCATGATGAGAAAATGGGAACTTATTGACGCGGGACAACGACCCTAAAATGCGGAATATGATTTTAATGCAGATTTTGCCGAAATTAATGAAATTAAATCAAGTTTAATCGCAAAATTATCTTTGATACCTTGTAGGTTTGCAGAATTCTGATGGGTAGATCACACGAGATCCAGATAGGGTCCAGTTCGATGCGCAAGTACTTTAGAGTCGAGGCGAGATCGGCCTAGAGATAGTACTTTAGCTTTTCTAGGATTAGCCGCTCGTCTTCGGTCCGGTGTAGGTTCACGGATTCAAAATTGGGTTGTAAAAGGGAATTAGGGTTTGTAAATAATTTATGACTTTGAGATCGGTTTATGGTTTAGAAAGGATATGGGCTTGTATGATTTAGGCTTCAAAATGGGCTTAGGGTTTCGAGGATCATAAGGAGGGATTTAGGCTATGGCTAGAGAAGAACGCAGAGATTTAGAGATAGCAAACCACGCAAATCAATAACAACAATAAGGAAAATATAGGGGAATCACTCCCTTAGTCTCACACCAAACCCATCTCAGGCAAAGATTACTCAAGCATAAAAGCATTCAATAATCAATCAACTCCCTTAATTACACTGTTTAAAGACCTTATATAGGAGGTCTCACAATAAAAGAAAACCCTAAAACGAATATTAAATAAAAGACAAATAAACCCTTGAAACAAAAGTTCGAAATTAAACTCCTAAAATAACTAAAATTCTCGACGCGATTTCAATCGATCGAATTTGGAATTCGGTCGATCGATTTGAAATTTCGATCGATCGAATTAAAAATCGATAGATCGAAATTTCATATTTCTATGAAAATCATTGTCGGCATTCGACCGATCGTATTCGAATTTTGATCGATCAAATATATGATTCGACCGGTCGAAATATCACTCCAAAACTTGATATTTCCATCGACAAATTCGATCGGTCGAGATTGGATTTCGATCGATCGAAAATTTCGATCGATCGGAATGTGAGTTCGGTTTGTCGAATTTTCCTGCTCCCTCAATTCTTCAGAATTTTTCGTCTCTCGCCTAGATCTGACTTCCCTTCTGCTGTTTCTTTCTTCGCCGGTAGAAGCTGTGCGGTCCGAATCCAATGTTCATGTAAGTGGCGTCCCTGTCACTTATATAAGAATTCCAAAGTTCAGGGGCGGAGCCAAGATTTTTTCATAGGGTGGTGGTCATCTAATCAATTATTGTTGAAAATTTATATAAATTTTTTTCTCCTAAGCAAATGCTAAAAATATATATATTTATAAAAAAGAGCATTAAAAATATATAAAAAAATAAAAGCAAAGTATATCATCTACTTACAAAAAATGTATCTTTCATAGATCATTGTTAATTATTATGGCAATTGTCCACGACGAGTTTTCATTTTCTGAAAGTAATTCATGATTTTTTCATCATCGATGCTATTAAAAACATCTTTCTCGATATATGTGATTAAACAATCATTCATCAATTCATCTTCCATCTAATCAAATCCATTAGACTGTCCATATCGAATGATTAATTTTTTTTTTTTTAAATATTGATTTTTGGGACCACTGTCTTTCAACTTAAGAATAATTATTACAGATTAAGAATAATTATTATTTTTTTCAATGAGAGTATTAGATAATTAGGGTTTTAGTATTAGGGTTCCAAAAAAAAAAAAATTTTAATTATATGGGTTGAGAGAATGAGAGTTCAAATCCATTAATGATTAGAGTCTTAACTAAAATTATAAAAATAAATATAAAAATAAAAAGTAAGATGAAATTAAATTTATATTAGGGTAATAAAGTTTTAGTATTAGAGTTTTAAATTAATCCGAGTTTTAGCATTAATCTAAGGGTAGCTCTGTTTTCGCCATTGGATGGTCAAATCGAAAACCAATCGTTCATTGGTTTGGTTTTGGGTGTTTACTCGACTACCTATCAAAAAAATTAAAAATAAAAAATATATATATAAATAAATAATTGATTGGGTAGTTTAAGAAATTCAACCAAAAAATCGGAAATAAATAAATAAATAAAATGAAAAAAGGAAACCGAGCCAAAACGATTTTTTTCGGTTTTGGTCTGGAGTTTTCGAAATTTAACCAAACCAAAATTTCCGATTTAGTTCAGTTCGGTTAACCTAATCTGCACTTTATCCCAACCTCAATAATTTTCCACAAATAAAAAGTTTAACTCAGATCACTAATCCAATCAACGTGTTGTTCAGGATCGAATCGAGCATCAAATCAAACATATTTGATGAAAGTGTCAATTTCCACAGAATCATTTTTAAACTTAACAGAACAATACTAAGATTAAAAAATCTAAATATAATCAGAACAAGCAAATCATGTGATGCATCATCTTCTTTAGAAACAACTCATAAATGTTATATAATAAATATGTTGTCATGCTATACTTAAAATCTCATAATTACTTAATTAGAACCTAAAAATTCAAAGATCTAATCATAACAATAACTCAATAAGAAAATCACAAAGGAAAAAAATAATAATAATTAATCAAAAAAAAAATTCTGCTTGTTCTTACGAGCCAAATTCCAAATCCGTGAAGATGCCAACACAAAATCTCCAATCTCGTATAGTGAGAGAATTTGGAATGTGATGAGAATCTCAAGAGAGAGAGAGTGCGAAGATAGAGATTAGATTTAAAGAGAAGAGAGAGAGAGAGAGAGAGAGGGTGTGGAGAAAATCCCAAGAGAGAGAGAACATGTGGAGAAAATCCTAAGAGAGAGAGGGAGAGAGAGAGAGAGAATGCGGAGATAGAGATTAGATTTAGAGAGAATCTTAAGAGAGAGAGAGACAGAGAACGTGTGGAGAAAATCTCAAGAGAGAGAGAGAGTGCGGAGAATAGATAGGGATTAGAGAGAATGAGAGAGAGAATCTAGAGATGAGAGATTTTAGTTTCTAAAAATAAAATAAAAAAATATGCGTTATGAAAACAAACACCTTAAAAAATTTATTTCAAGCTTTAAAATAAATTGGGTGGTCAATATAATTTTATATGGAGAAGCATCCACTAATATAAATTAGGATATTTAAAAGTTAATAAGGAACTTTTACTAAATTTAGGTGGTCAATTGACCACCCCATCCACAACGTGGCTCCGCCACTGCCAAAGTTCTGAACAATCCGATTTTGGTAAAGAAAATGGAAATATACATAAAAATCCAAATGTTCTGGACACTCAGATTTTGATGAGGGAAAATTTCACGCAAAAAGTTGGAAAGGATTTTTTATATTTCTTTATTTCATTTTCTCATTTTACTTTTGATGAGATACAGCATTATTTTAAAAGAAAATGATTAAGTCGTGGTGATTAGGTATGTTGGGAAATTTACTTCATTGTCATCGTCATCATCATCAACACCATCGCCCTGAACCCTCTATTCGGGGTTGGCCTTGCAAGTTTTATTTCTCCACCTGTTTCTGTTAAAGGCTAAACTCTTTGTTACTGTAGAATCCTTTATAGTGTTTCTCACTACTTCTCTCCAAGTCTCTATTGGTCTTCCTCTTTTCCTCCTTCCTTGTACTTGTATCATTTCAATACTTTGTACAGGGGCTGTTTTAGATAGACGTGCCCAAACAATCTTTAAATTACATTCTCTAATTTTTCTCTTTTATTGGGGCACCCCTAAACTTCCTCTAGTGTATTCATTCCAAATTGAATCCTTTCTTACTAGTCCATGTATCCAATTCAGCATACACATCTCAACCACATGAATCTCGAAATGGAAATTTTGAATTTATCAGTAGAAAATTGCACATATGGGAATCACTAAATGTTTCAAAACCATTCATTTCTAAAACACCAACATATTACACACAAAAAGTGATTTAGTGACTTGTGTGCATGCTTAGCAAAATACACAGGTCAGTAGCACAAAATGAAGTATAAATCTGCTTTCATAGCTCCATGCTTCAGTGTGGTTTCCAGTTTGGAAAAGCTATGGATTGGGTTCAAATTTGTTTGGAACTTCAGTATCCTGGTCTCCCACAAATGTGCTCTTTCAGTCCACTGGGTTTTGTAAAGCACAATTTGAAGCAGAGGGGAACCATTTGACAGGGTTAAATGGGCATTACATGATGATGATGATGATGACATGCATAGTGACAAAAGTCATCGCTTTTTGGATAAGCAGTGTTTTATTGCAATTTTTAGCTATTTAATTACGATTTTTCGAATAAATCACGACTTATTAGTATTTTATTATAATTTGTAATTTTCTATGATAGCCATTGGCCTTAAATGATGTTATGCCAATGGACTTATGGTTGACTTGTAAATATTTTTTGTAGTTTTTGTATGATGGTCATTGGCCACGAATCATGTTAAGGACTTATAGTTGTTCACTTGTCAATGATTGACTATTTTAGCATGTATAAATGTCTGTGAAATTATATTATTTTTCCTTAGTGTGTTTGCTCAAAAATATGTTTAAAACTTAGGATAAATTTTCAACATATGAAATATATAATTTTTTGTACTATTTGATTATTATTAATATATTTTTTATTTTCCCGACTTTTTCAAAATTTTCCATTGCCGACTTACTCCCAAACTCAGACTTTTTCATTATAATGACTAGTCGAATGCAGGTGTGATATACTTGGGTCATCATTGGGGAAAGGATTCAAAGCCTTTCGACACCAAACTAAGCATCACTCATTAGCTTAAAGAACAAAAAAACACACACAAATGATAAAAATCTTACAAAAGGATAAACCACATATTATAGAATATTCTATTTGTGAGAATACATGAATACCATACATTACAATCAAATTATTGATTTGCGAGAACTTTACTATATTAAAAACATGTGTCAGTGTAGAGTCATAGACCCCTTTTAGCAGATTAGGCCACATGGCACTATATATCATCTAGTGTGCCACTTGATGCCAAGATCAAGTAGTGCAATATGTCAGGATCTAGCAACATGATGCTCACCATCTGATCTTTGAAAAGGATAAATAAAGAATGTACAACACTATAAATTTACAATCCAAATCTATATTGATTGGATGATTGGAATCCTCCAATCAACACAATTCTTAGGATGAGACCCATCCACACAATGCTCACCACCCTTCAACCAATCCACCAACCGTCCAACCCCTCTAAATACGTTGAACCCATTCAACTCGTTAAACACGATGCCCATCCAACCCATCTAAGCATTTAATAGCAACGAATTCATCAATCCGGACAATCCCACCCATCCAAGCATGTAAGACCAACTCATTCACCAATTTAGAACCACCAAATATTAGGTGCTAACTGCTAAGCATAAAGAAGGTGGAGGAAGGAAGAGGGAAAAGAAAAATAAGAATATTAAAAAAAATGCAGGTTCAATCTCAGATTACCCATAAAAAAAAATGTTATCTTCATTTTTCCGGCATTGCCGCCAGATTCCGCGGGACAGCCTAAGATGTTATTGGATGCCGTGAGAGAATAGTACAAAGTCGGGGAGTTCGGGAGGAAATCAACAAGGTTAAATCTCAGAAAAAAATTCGTAGAAGTCAGCAAAAAGTTAGGAAAATCGAGAAAATAAAAAATATATGTTACTAATAATGAAATTATAACATATATATGTTGCAGCTGAAAGTCGTGATTTACTCGTTTGATTAATAAATTGCAATTAAAACACGACCTTCTAAAAGAATCATAGAATATTGTACTAAGCACGCAATAAAGAGAGAAAAAGAGAGAGAGAGAGAGAGAAGTTTCTGAGTTAGGGTTTGAGGGAATGGGAGAAAGAGATAGGGTTTTAGGGGTTTTTGTTAGTTCTTATATTTACTAACTGATTGAAAAGACCTAAATGCCCTTCATGAACTTTAGGCCCTCATTACCTTTCCACAAGAAAGGTTTGAAAGAACCTAAATGCCACCACTAAAAATGTGCAAGTAGAAGAGATAAAGAAAATACTATCAGTTGCACAAAAATGCTTCACCTCAATGCTCTGCTTTCCAAACCAAGTGCCAATAAGGAATTCCTCTTTATCTTCCCCAGGATATGCATACTGAAAAATATAGCAATCGCCACTATAGAACTTTGACTGTTCCGAAGATGGCATAGGAGTCTTTTCCTGGCCATTTACACGCCAAACCTGCGCATTCAAACTGGAAATTAGAGTTAGAAACTGGGTCTGCAATAATGCATTCAGCATGTTGACTTTCATGGTTTAAAATACCGGTTTTCCGGTACGTATCGTCCAGCCCCAAAACCAGCACGTATCATCCGATACGTACAGCTTCCGGATGATACATTGGTATGCATCATCCGATACATCACCAATATATATGTAATGCATCGGTACAGTACATTCAAAGTATCGCACCAGTGACCTCCGAAACCGGTACGTATCCTCCCGTACGTACCGGTTTCCGCTGAGATTTTGAACCATGTTGACTTGCATCAATGTTTTCAAAGAGGAATCATTTAAAGCTATCAATGCATTACAACTGCTAAATTTAATAATAGATGATGCAGTTAAACAAGCTTAGCAATAGATACGATGTAGAGTACATCAGATAAAATAAAGAATCGTAATCAGTAACAGCACCTGCAGATTTCCAGTGCAATCAATATATGGTTGAGGCTCTTCTTTGATGGGATCAGCTTTTAAGAGGCCTTTGACATTAAAGCCTTGGCGTTTCAGAAGTGCTACCAAATCAACCAAAAGAGACTCAAAAGTAGAAGAGAAATATCTAATAGGAGAAGAGTAAAGCAGAAGGGGGATTCAAATCTGTTGAAGAAAATAAATGAATGATAAATTTTGGTTACTAACCTGCAACTTTGCCTCTACCGTCCTCGGATACAGTCACATCAGTGGTCTGTGGCCATTTATCAAATTTTGATCGGAAAACCACCGTCTCAAATCCCTCAATAACCCGAATTATGTGAGCCTTTTTCCGTTCTTGACCACGAACCAACTCCTGTGTTGTAAAATTAAGGGCGATACTTAATTAACATATAGATTTCTTAAGGATGAAGTGTCTAAAAGAAAATTTTGAAGAGCACATAGGGAATTACATCTGCGGCAGCACTTGCACTTTTCCTTTCATCGAGAGATGTATTTCTACCCATCCAAACAAAAACTTCTACCCCGGAATCCAGTATGTAGCATTTGTCTGTATCTAACATTTCTCTTGTCAATGAATCAGCCTGGACAACCTGTGGCTGCCCTTTTTCAATGCTAAAATAACAAACACAGTGTTCATTAAAACCTAGATGTAATATGTCCTTAATATATATATATATACACACACACACACACACACACACACATTAAAATAGTGCTCATTAAAACAACTACCAGAGCAGCTTTACAGGAAAGGGTTCCTTATGGCTATCATCATCGTTGGCTGCCTTTCTTGGAAGTGGAGCAAAGCCCCCAAAAAAACCCCAGAACTCTCCCGTTTCAGCATCAGCCATTAACTTTCCATCCTCTACATAAAAGATGCAATTAATCAAACCAAATCATTTCCAGTTGTTTAATGACATCATCAAGCTCCACAATCAATGTGCAAGCTTACCTATTGCAGCTATCTCACATTTCCCATCATGATAAGTATCTTTGATGTACTGGACAACTTCAAGGGCTTTAGCCCTTTCTTGAATAGACGAGTTGGATCCATTAAACTGAAAAATTTTAGACTTGGTATCTAGAATGAATATGTCATCGTGACTGAGGGATGCTCGAGCAAAAGTGACCTGAAACATGATGAACAAAGATAGATAAAAACCAGATAGAATAGCAGAAGTAAACTTGATCCTCTTGTTACCATAGTTTAAAACTCAGGGAGTCAACGAGTTAACTCGACCGAGTTACTCGACTCGCCAAGACTTCGAGTTGAGTCGAGAATTCGCTAGGATGACGCAACCATGGTTCATAAATTACCCTTATATATATAATATTTTCATGGAATAAGGTTTAGAAAACCCTAAACTACCCATTTTATCAAGAAATTTTTCTGTTCCTTGAAAATATTTTTTATACTTTTTAAAAATATTTCCTAAATTAGCTAGTCGGAGCGAGTCAAATTTATCCAAATCTTCAAGTCAATTCGACTCGACTGACTTTCGAGTCAAGTCGAGTTTTCGAAATTTAAAACCATGCTTCTTACTATATGCTAGAAACTTCAACTTGCCTCTTTTACATGAACAACGTGTTTTCCTCTGCATACAAACAAACGAGTCTGATGCTCTTCAGCCTCAGCATGCTTGAAGCCAGATGCCACACCCCCTTCTTGTGGTATAATACAAGGTTTAAAATAAGAAAGGAACTTCTCAGTCTCATGGCCTTGTACTTCCCTGTACTGAACAGCACGTCCTCCAAGAGCTGCATCCAGTTCTACGGTCTTGATCGCAGCAGTACCAGCTTCATCCTGGTTAATTTTAATGAATACATGGCTATCAAAACACAACATCTACTTGCATATTTTGACAAATTACAACTACCTCGATACTGGTACCCATCTCTAGCAGTCAGAACAATTAAAATAGAATCTGTAGATAAAGATTTTAGTGACTTACCTGACTAGTATCTTTACCGAGCCAATAATGGATATCATGACGAAAAGCACCACTTTTTAAGGCAGTCGTCTGCAGAGAATATTAATTTAGAAACTTGTAAAATTAAATAAATTGATATATGCAAATCATCTGGATGGGCGGGGGTGGGGGTGGGGGTGGGGGTGGGGGTGGGGGTGTGTGTGGGGGGGTTGGTGGCTGGGTAGGGGGTTTAAATTTCACCCGAGTAGAAGTGATACATCTCGCATCTCGGCGCTTAGCGAGATGAGATTAATATGTGTTTCTCCCTGAGACATTGTACAGAAATAATTCTTCTTAAATTTACATTTATATAGAATGTTAGGCTATTACACCATTGAAAGTGTACTAATCATCTTTGTACACGGGACACTATTTTTTCTCACCATATCCAATATATGTGATGATCTCGTGAACGGCTATCATGGTGTGTCCAAATTTGTACACTCTAATATCTGCTATTATTCTTATTTTTTAACGGCTAATATTGAAGAAATGATCAGACGGTATACAATTGATTTATAGGTGTGTTTCCAATCACAGAAAACCACTTGGATTGTTTAGATTAATCATAAATATTTCCCACGTGGCATAACAGTGAAGTATTCTGTAATTGTGTAAGACGAAACACCTTATTTTAATGGTGCAATATCATTTAAAAGGCAATTTTTGTTTCACACCGAGACACGAGATGTCATGGTCTCAGAGCTGTCCAAGACAACTTGGAAATCCGAGATTTCAAACCATGGGGGTGATAAGTTCCAGAAATGCAAGGCATCTGACATTACTGCCCTAAAGAAACATTGGAGGTTAATAGGAGCACATCATGGTACAGGGAATGACAGACAACATATTTATAGCAAAATATGGACTGTAGAAATGTGGTCCATATATTTAGAGATTTTCTATTGCTGTGGTGAAGACACCCATGGGTCAAAATCTCGGAAATCTTGTACGTATCATCCAGGGCCCGGGATGATACGTACTGTTTGTACTAGACAATACATTGAATGTATCGGCAGTACAATTTTTTATTATTTTTGAATGTATCAGCGATACATTGAATGTATCACTGATACATTGAGCAACCATTTAAAAAAGATTTTAAAACTCAGACGATACATTGACTGTATTGTCCGATACACTGAATTTTTCAATGTATTGTCCAGTACAAACGATACATTGGTTGTGTCGGACGATAAATTGTATGATACATACACCAGGTGATATATGGTGTATGTATCGCATAGCTGATACCGGTACGTGTCAGACGATAAATACTGGTATCGGATGATTTCACCCTCATTTCCTGCTATAGCTAGCTACTTAGATGGAAACAAGGCACACTCACATACAGTTCTCATTATCGCAAGTATGAAACGGCAGTTACCAGCATGCAACTAAATTGAGTGTACACCAAAATCATTAAGCCTATGCTTTTTGGATCCATGCTGGAAATAGGCTCATGAATATTAGATAAATCAAATGGATGAGATACAAGACCAACGCAATTAAATGAGAAAACTAAAAGTGTACCTTCAAAATCACGTATGAATCCCCTGAAAAGAACTTTCCATGGGAAGACTTAGGGACAGGTAGAGGGCGAAAATTTTCAATGCGCCATATGTCCATTCCTCTATATATGTTGTCAAGAAATATACGATTGCACGTGGGTAAACCAACAGAAGAAGAAGAAAATCAAAATAAATTCAACAGCAATATCAGCTCCATACTGCAGGAGCATTACATATGGGGAAAAAAAATCTCAAAAGTTTTGTATGGAATTAAGACCACATGGCGAGAGAGTTTTTAGGTTTCGAGAACTTAATTAGACAATAATATAAAAATAAGTAGTTGAAGACCTATCAGAAAGATATATATATATATATATATATATATATATATATATATATATATATATATATATATATATATATATATTCTTTGTTTATTGAGCCACCAGTTGCTTGTGAAGAACACCAAGGTACCCTACAAGTTACAGCATGGAAGTCGTTGTATGGTGAACGAAGAGTAGTTGATTCATCATTGAATCTTACAGCAAGATTATTAACCAAATAGAGTTTAGCCCCAGAGAGGACTATAGGGTTAGGGTGAAAGTTCCTAAAACACCCCACCCAGTTGGCTCCAAGAAAATTGACTAAATTTGGCTAATTGTAAACTAGCTGAATAGCTTCTTAGTGGAACTGCCAAAATCTTTTCATCAGCTATTAGAAGCCCCATGTTTGGTCATTCTTGGCTAATGTACATGAAGGGTAAGAGAGAGTGAAGGACGATCAAAGAAGGGTGTACAAAGAGAAGAACTAGAAGATATAAGCAGAGTCGTCGTAAAAAGTAGAGCATTCCCCGTTATTATTACTAATTTATTATACAATATATGCTGCTACTACAATAGACAGGAGACAATATAAGAGATTTTTGCACAGTGATTTCATATCCGATCACCAGTCACTAATCTACATCTAGAAAAGTAAGAACATGGGAGATCACCAAAAATTCTGATAGAAATTTTGAGCATCTGAAAGGGCTATTCAAATGAATGGTGCATACAGAACTGATAAGGAGTACTCAGAAACTCCTAATCCACCACCATCCACTCCCATCAACCCCAATGGGACAAAGGAACAACCTATTGGATACAAAACTTCAGCCACATGATAACGCGTCTTCTGGGCAGCTGTCTTCAAACTAACAAACCAATAGAAGAAGCTACCATAGGACGATAAGTATGTTCACCATGAGTATTACACTGCATTTTTTTTAGGGGCTGACGACCCATAGAACCATCAACAGAAAATTATAATAGAAGTCATCTTAGGAACTCCAAGAAGTAGTGACATCCTAGTAACAACAAATGGCCAATAAGAAAAGCCAGTAATAAGAAATGGCTATTAAGAGAAGCCTCCAATAACGCAAATGGGTGACTTGTGTTGGCGCTAACAGGTACTTAGAATTTCTGTCAAGATGCGACTTGAGTTGACCACTAGCGGGTACAGTGCATTCCAGAAAAGATAGCATTATAGGAAGCTGGTAAATTATATCATGTTACTTATTTGCCCTTGGTTGGATAATGAACCCCAGATGTCATCACAAAAAAAAGGAGAGAGATCGCTCAGGAAAACAGGACCACATGGGTACACCTTAGATCTTAAAAGAAAACACAACCACTTGGGACATGTCACTGCAGCTTATCTCCTAGCAAGAATTTAAAATATAATTAACTGCAAAGAGAACATGTCAAGCAACTTCCTAAGACAAGTCACTTCAGTTTGTGCCTACCTCAGTGGTATAAACTACAAAAACAGAGATAAGAACCACCAACAATCAAGTAAAAATGGTACCTTCATATTAAGGGCTCTAGTCTAAGAAAAGAAGCTACCCTCCTCGATAAGTAGTCCATGTCCCTAGTTCAGTTGTTCAATATCAATCTAGATAGACCCACACAATCCATTGTACACCACACATCTAACCAAATCTACCATCTCAATTCTCAACAATGACAGCATCATTTCCATGCTAACAAACCAAAAGTTTTGAGCATTAAGACACATTCTTCCACCATACACCATAAGGCAATTAAGTCCCTAATTTCCTGAGTAAGAATAAGCCCACGTGTCCCCTCTCCAAGTATATGGACCTGTAAGTTGCAAAATCAACAGCAACAGCTACAAGTACAATATGAGATATGACGATTGATTTGAGTCCATGTCGGCTTCCTAACTATTGATTGTTGGTGGATTAGTAGGTTTATACCGTTTAAGCCACTTTGTCAGAGCCCTTGAGTCATTTCACAATTAGGACTTGTTTAAATAGTAGATATGGAAGTAATATGGATATCCCCATTCAACAAAAAATTTGTTTCTTTCCTTGACACTTCGTGACACTTGGAGGCTTGGACACTCAACACAGCACGATACTTCTAGACATGTAGGAATAACACATAATACCATCAAAAAGTTCCTCATTTTGACACGAAAAATTGAACCACCGTTTTATTAAAAAAAAAATTGTGTAAAGTTTAGTAACTTATAAAATAAAAAACTTGGGTCCTTGAAAATGATTTGTATAATATAGTGTACTTTTAGTTAGGTTCATGACGTACATTATATATCTTTTCATTACATATCAATTGGCTCTCTAAGATTTCCCTTCAATTTTTTTTAATATATGTTCTACTTTCTTCAATTTTATTTTTCTTAAGGTCGTGCAGCCGTATCGGACTCTTTAAAAATTGGCGTGCCAAACATCAATGACACCTTGACACTTGGCACCCATGTCATTTGTCTAGGTAATACTAATAACAAGGTGAACTTTCAATTGCTCTTCAAAGCATTAACTTAAGCAAGCAAACCAAGTTATTTTAAGCCATTAAAACCAGTTACTCACTTATTCTACTACTTGAGGATAACAACAACAACAAAGGTTTCTCAAATTCGGCTTATAAAGCATTTCTATGGTGAATATAATGTATAGATACAATCAGTAAACCGTCATCATCAGATCGCCAAATATAAAAGAAATTTTTTTTTATATTAAGTTATACACAAGCTTGTGAGTACTGTGCTGCCGGGAGTTGATACTATTACTGCCGACTAGTAAAATAATAATATAAACATATACTAAAGAAACTAGTAAGATGAAGGATACGCCTTTTGTCCAGCTCCCTGGAAAGCAGAATCCAAATCCCTCATGGAAACCGCCATATTGACAACGTGCTTTAAATAAGTACTTTATTTCCACTTTGAGTTGGAAAAAGAAGTAGAAACCTCCTGCATCACAATTTGCATCAAGAATAAGATCAGAATAGCTATCATTAGAGTTCAATTAGGTCTAAATCTGGTTTACCTGTAAAGTTATCAACTCAAAACATATACACTCCAATTTTCAAAACAGCCACTAAAGAACTCCAAAGTTTCAATTTCCAAAAGACAAAGACGAAAGATAACCCACGAAAGATGAGCAAGTATTGAAGATGCTGGTTCTGAAGCATAAATTTGAAAATGCAACGAAATAGGTGAAGATGAGGACATCATCTAGTCCAATATTCTGGTTCTCAACAAAAAAAAGGAACTTTGAAGAGAAATAAAGATCATCAATTATTGTTAAGATGTGTTCCAAATATGATAATTCTGCAACCTGGCTTAGAGATCTGACGAAAACAGTAGCTTTAACTGCCCAATTGATTCAGTTCATACGGAAAACAACAATTTCAAACTATTCCAAAAATCTAGGATCTCGCAATCAATTCTATAGATCAGAAACAGGAACCAAAAAAATTCAAAATAAGGACAAAAGGCAATAAAACATAACATGATTATGAATTAATCACCAAGTCATGTTCCTACCTTGACGCAAACAAGCTAGTTCAGCACAATTCAGCAAAATTCAGTTGAAACTGAGAAAGTCAACAAACTAAATAGACCGCAAAACAATAAAAAAACAAATCTTTTCCGGTTTCAAATTCCTTCTCCAACATTCAAACAAAATCCAATCGAAATTGAGAGAATTAACAAACCAAACAAGCCGCAGAACAATAAAAAACTGATTTTTTTGGGTTCAAAACTTCAAATTCCTTCTCCAATATCCAAATCGAATGCTGCAACCAATTATAAAAAAAAAAAAGTTCGTGGTTTCCAAATTAAACACATCAAAGTTGGATCATATCGTACCTTGCGTATTAATCAGACGACGCCGACTTGACCTCGGACTGAAGAACTCAAATGGAAAAAAGGAGAGAACCCTAGCAGCGAAACAGTTTTAAGGAGCAAGAATGAGAAAATGTAAGTGAAGGTAAAAAGAACGAAAAAAAAAATATAGAGAAAGAGAGAGAAAGAGGAGAGAGAAAGAAAGAGCAGGTGAGAGAATGATGAGTGCCAGGCGTGCTTATCATTAAGTTGAACAAATGACCCAAAAGATGAACTGTGATGCCCTGTAATTCATTAAAATAATCGAAACAACAAATATTTACGTTTAATCCAGGTAGAAACGGTAAAAAAGGTAGATATGGTAAAATAATAAATGAAGATACAGCTCAGGTAAATTTGTTGGATTCGATTTTTCAATTTCCCTTTTTCCTCGTTTTTTTTAATTAATATAATATTGATAAAACTTCGCCTTTTTGGCGTGAGTTTCGCTTTCTGAGAGTGAGAAGGGTCGGCCACCGGCCAATGTGGAAAGAGACAAAGTAAAGGTTTCGTGTACCGCATTTTCATCAAATACCATAGACTTTTGCGGAAACTTAAGGGCTGAGATTCCATTTTCTCCTTTTTGCTGAAGCCTTAGGTGACCGAGCAACGGTCTCTAATTCGGTGGGAAATGATAGCCTGTTGCGCGTACCAGGTGGTTGCAAACAAGAGGAGACTGGTGCTAACTACTTCCGGTAGTGATTGCTTCTTACTTGCATAACCCAGCTTTTGCTTCGGATACCCTTTGCGGTTATGATTATTGGATATGCTTTTGCAAAAATATATTGGCATAACAAGTGATCCAGCTTCTTCTTTCTAATTTTCTCGACTACAGGAAATGGATCAGTCGGGTGCCGGAAAGTTGGGTTTCCGACATACGCCATTGATTTTTTCGAAAATGACAAAAGTATCCATTAAATCATTTTTTCGCACCTGCATCACAGGACAAATTTGTAATTTCAGATTCAGACAATGACGGGACACTTTTTCGGATGGTGAAGAGAGGTTCTGCCGTTCTGGGACAAAGCTGTATGATGTGCATCGACCGTGCAGCAGATGTCCTGCACGGGTCATCAAATTCAACAATTGAGTTGCCTAGCTGAGAGGCTAATATGTAGATGCGACTCAGCTTAAAATTCATGCTCAACAGAGGTTTTAGGCTGTGTTTGGGATTGCTCTCTCAAGGCAAAGAGCAGCTTTTTGCTCTCACGCGGAGCACTTTAGTGTGTGACTATGTTTGGTTGCAAGCATAATGACAAAATTCATTTTCAGCAACATTTCGTTAGGGGGTCATTTTGGTTCATTTCGGATAAATTTTGAGAAATATTCGAAAAGTTTTTAAAAAATTTTGGAGAGTACAAAAATGTTAAATATAATTTATATTTAAACTTCATAAAAATTTTATTTATCATTTTAAAAATGATAAAAAAATTATAAAAGATTTATTAATTTTAATGAAATTTTGTTAATTTCATCGAAATTATTAAAATTTCAGCGATTTTAGAGAAATTATCAAAATTTCGTTGAAAGTTTCTCTCAACTCCTGTTTTGGTAAATTTCAAAAAAAATTTGAAAAATTTTGGAGAAATTTGTTACTACAATTATAAGTGCTCTTAGCTCTTTAGAAGAGTGAAAGAAAGTTAGTTATCTTTAAAAGAACAAGTGCTCTTAACTCCTTGGAAGAGTGAAAGAAAGTTAGTTATTTTTAAAACAATAATTTAAATCTGCTATTGTAGGTGGGCCCCACTTTGACTCCGGAGAGTAATACCAAATACAGCCATAGATGAATGAAAACTGCACTTTTTGTGCCTCAATGGGGACCGTATTCTTAGTCCCCTGTTTTAGGCTCTTCATCAGACGCTAGTAGAAATCAATCGATGGTCCAATCTTTAATCTACCCTATGATCACATAGAGCACATGCCAAAGAATTAATATAAAATTGTGTTTCCTATATAGAATTGTGAGCCGTCAACTATAGAGCCTGTGCACCTAAGGCTAATACCACGTTTTAATAAAAAGGTAGTGGGTTTTGCAGCCAAAGATTCTGGCGGCGCCACTGAGATAGCTCCATCGTTTTCAGACTTAAATCAGATTAGAAATGTCTTTCTCAACTTAATCTTTTACAATTAGATCTTGAAATCATGGCTTCCATATGAAGCAATCAGATGTTGATTTTACATATCACACATATGTGATCAGAAGCTGATTTCTCAGTTAAAAGTGTAACCAGTAGATCTATCAATTGCGCCAAAAGAATCTTCGATTGTAAAAACCATTATCCATGTTATAATCACAATGGTCAGATGGAATCAATGATCTTCACCGAACTAGGAAATGGGAATCCGATTCTAAAGAGCATATTCTATTGTGGTCCCCTCCTTGCTTAACGATTCAACAGTGGTGGTATTAAGTACCAACCCAAGCACTGCAAACGTTGCATGGGTGAATCTCTTTCCATCAAAATGGTCAAAATAAGGGAGCTAAGCAGCTATTTACGAGCACTCAAATAAGTGAAAGTATACTTTTAACCTTTTACTATTTTGGCCCTAAAAATATTAAAAAATTTCAACGTTGCAACTCTTCAACCTAAGCCTATTAAAACTATAAACTATTTACTCCATACATAAATGTGCTTAGAAAATATAATGATCAATGTGTTAGATTTTTTGTGGTGAATACCTTAACCCATATTTATTTTTCTATTAAAAATTGGGTTGGACTTTTGATCACACGTATCTCGAGGCAATAGGAAGTAGTTTCCTAATATAAGTGATATGTCTCCACTTTTTTTCCTTGATGGGTTAGGAAAGAGAGGTGGCTATATAAGGAAACCACCATCTCCTCTTCCTCTAACCCTAGCTCATTCCCATCTAGAAGCTAAACTTAGAGAAGACGAGAGGTAACGTGATTTCGGATTCTTTGGCGGAGATCATCAGCTTCATTAAGGAGATCACTCACACGGCGATCCGATAATAAATACAAGGCACGTGTGTTCTTGAAAAAGATATATTTTGATCGTGTGATTCGAACCTAGATCTTACAAATTCTAACAATTAGTATCAGAGCAAGGTTTGCTTTATCACACGATCAAAGGATTTATGTACTATTTATTTTTAAATTATAAGCAAAATTATTGTTGCTTGAGAGTTTTAGCTTTTGCCCGAATTTAAGAAATTTAGTAGTTACATGGCTCAATCCGTGTCCACCCTAGGATGCACGATATCTAAAATCAACAAAACCCGTTTAAACAAGGCTGAGATCAGGTCTTAGCGTGTGTAACTATATAATGGGAGATTTCTTTTTACCCAACAGTTTTAATATCTAAATTCAATAAATATTGGAAGAAGGTACCAAAATCGTCTCTGGATACTAAATCCCTTGAAGAAGACGACCCGTCTCTTGTTACTAGTTATGTCACTTTTAATTCTCTTTAAGTTTGGTATCTAATTCCCTTTTTTTTTCCACGATGGGTTAAATGGACCCAGAGACCCATTAGATAAGGGGAGTCACCCGCTTTATTGGATTTCAAAAATTATGAAGCTGATAATAACCAGCTTCCAGACGTCTCCTGGATTTTTCACTTCTTCCCTTTTATTTATTTATTTATTTATTTTCCTTCCCTTATTATTTATTTTTTTTCAGATCATTTTTCCGGATCTATTTTTAAGGTCTAATTTTTAAAATGAATTCTCCGTTGTGATTTTTTAATCACCTGATGTCTTTTTGACAATTTTTTAATCGGATAATTATTGTGTATTTGAGTGTTTTTAATTAAAGTTGGATTTTGTGAGAAAGAAAATATAGGGTTGGGTATTGAAGGTTGTGCTCCAACACCAATGTTGATACTTACATAATGTTACCCATGATTAATATTAATTTTGGCACTTACCCACCACATGAGTTAGATTAGCTATTTAGAAGGATTCTTCTGCCCAACGGTGATGATCTTTCCTAGTGTCGTGATTTTTATAAATGAGGTTTAATTTTATTTGATTATTCTCAACATATTATATCTGATTCAAGGTAAAAATCATGTGTTTTTCAATACTCTATTGACGATGTTGACTAGATGTGACATGCATGCCAATATAATCATAGTTTGATGATTATAGATAATTTCTTCACTTAATGCATATGTATCTTATAATTATTTGATTTTGATTAATTTATTCATCAAATATAATGTGTGGCATTGATTTATCTTTCAAAAGAAGATTAATTAGCAAAATGTGTACATACATGAAACCTTGAATCAGACTTGATATGGTTGAATGAAATTTAGGTCGTACCTTAGGGATCAAGGTAAACAGGTAAAACGATCGTTCCAGAGTACGTAACTGAAATAGATTGAGATCTACCCAAAGGTGACCACCTATGTAGGCTGCGTGATTTTTGAATCTTGATACTTGTGTCTCATTAAAATCGGGTTGGCACATGCTTCTATGAGATTTCTAACTTCTGGCTAAAGCTAATTTAGAAATTTCATATAAGTAGAGTAAATAGAACGGTCATAAGTGCGTAGGGGAGAGAATAATCTTTCTGGTCAAAGCTGATAGAAAGTCTGGATCAATCATACGGCACAAGTGATTAGGTTTATGCGTGTTTTCTCAAACACGATCTTGGGAAACAAACTGCATATTAAAGTTTCTGCCCAAAGGGGATGCTGAGACATGGAAACTGGTTGTCCCAAAGAGTGAAAGTTGTTCATAGCTGACACCAAATTAATTCAGATTTGACCCTAAATCAAAATTTAAATCTTCGAAGAATAGTTAGTGGCATATGGTCATAGTTCACAGTAAACATTTAGTGACATATGGTCATAACGTAATCTTCGAGGACATGTGATCATGACATATTCTAATTAAATCGTTAGTGATATATGGTTAAAGTAATTGATAAAAATTTAGATGCATAATCGACATATTTCTTTATTTTGCTAGTGATATATAATGTCTTGTTTCTATATAGAGCTATGGACGGATCTATTATTCATAAGCAACTAGCAAGTGTTGAGCCTCTGGATGGCTCCAACTATTCATCGTGGCGTATGGCCATTGATATATTATTAGGATATATGGACTATAATTTTATCCTCATTGAGGATAAACCTCCCACACCCACTACGAGTTCTACGGAATTAGAGAATAATTATTTTGCTAAATGAGAAAAAGTTAATCGTATGACTATGATGTTGATTCGTTCATCAATTAATCAAACTCTTAAAGGTGGGTTGAATCCTACAGCTACGGCAAAAGAACTCTTGAAAAATATTAAAGATCAGTTTGTGAGTACGCGAAAGTCTCTAGAGTACTCTTATCTTACACAATTAGTTAACATGCGATATGATGAAAATGAAAGTGTGTGTGGGCACATTTTAAAGATGTCAAAGTGTGCCATAGGGCTCAGGGAACAAGGAACTGCTTTTGGTGATGATCTACTTGTTTACTTAGTTGTCTATTTGCTTCCGTCTTCATTTAATACTTTTAAGGTAAACTATAATGCTCAAGAGACAAAATGGAATCCTAACCAATTAATTTTCCTACGTGTGACCGAGGAGGAGCGCTTGAAAGCGGCTAAAATTGAGTTTGCACATCTAGCGGTGAGTGGGTCAAGTCGGAAGATTTTTAAAAGGAATCATAATCAGAACTTCAATCGAAAGCAAGCTGAAGCAGAGAATTCAAATAAGAAAGTCAAGGCTGAAAATTTAGAATGTTGGCACTGCAAGAAAAAGGGACATCTTCGGAGAGATTGCTATATATTTAAAAATCTGCTGAAACAGGTCAAAGGAGGAGCATCTCACCCAGAGAAGTCGGCTCAGCCCAAGAAGCCCCATAACTGAAATCACGCTTCCCCCATTTATTTATTTATTTTTGCAAGACATTAATTAGTATTTTGACATTTATTTTGATAGACTTGGTTTGCGTAAGTTTAATTAAATGATTATAAATAGTTAATGTTAAGTTAATCTTGTTGTTTATTGATTGCTATTATGAATGGCCAAATCAGTGGGAGCTTGTAGTTATTGACAGTTATTACGAATCTTAGAATTGTAATGCTCATATCGAATTAGTTTTAACTGCGTAATTTTAGTGGGAGTTGTCTCTCTGATATTAGTTAGTTGATGTATCATATATTTTAATTTTGTACACGTACTCTTGAGAGTATATGTGATTATACTCTATTCATATGCATAGGGATTTTATCACATGGTATGATGGTGAGGTTGTACCTCGTTATGCCTGAATTTTGCTTAGGCTAGATATGATTAGGCACCACGTTAGTAAACCTTCTTTCTATTAAAGTGACGTGAGGCACGGGCGAGGAGCCAGTAAGATATCAGAAAGACATACCTTGGGGTATGAAGTTGGACAAATATAGGAACTGTACAGATATGTAAGTTGTCTGATATCACTAAGTAAAGACTTAAGTCCATTAATGATGCTAGTTTTGTGACCATGGATTGTCTAGTGTCAATTCGTAAGATGGAATACTTTGTGCACCATGATCCTTTACTAGTATCATTATTGAATTTGAGTGGTTGTTACGAAGCATTGAGGTAGTGGGGGTTAATGATTTTTTACAATATAAAATGGATGGTCATCCGCTTTTCAGAGTTTTTCAACCCAGAGAGTCGTTTTCAAAAAAAAAAAAAAAAATTATGTTTAGATGAGTTAAGATATAGACTAAGTGGGAGAATGTTAGATTTTTTATGGTCAATATCTTAACCCATATTTATTTTTCTATTAAAAATTGGGTTGGACTTTTGACCACACTGATGTGTCCTAAAATTTGTACTCGCAAGTGCACGAATCGTGATGTAGTCAGTGGGTGCAAAGTACGAGATCGTTCCCACGAGGATTGGTTAGAAAATGTAAAAATAGAAATATCAATTAACTAAAAGAATTTTCACATATCTTAAACAGTACCTAACAACCTAGAATTCTGGAAACTTTTGATAAAACAGATAAATACTAAAGAAATCTAAGAGATTTAAACGATTAATGAAAGATAAGGATTGGGATGCTAAATCTTCCCATCGTAGGTTTATCATTTACAAAATATTAATCTGTGGATTGAGATGTGAGATCTTTAACAGATATCTCAAAAGAAGAACTGCCCTATACACACGTGAGTTTTAAAATATAGATCTGAGATCACAGAGATGTATGATTAACATCCCATGAGTGTATGATTAACACTCACACTTCGGATAATATTTAGAACCCAATCTCTAGGGTAATTTCCAAAGTACGATCTAAGATCAAGGAGATGTATGATTAACACCCCATGGGTGTATGATTAACACCCACACCTCAGATCGTGATTGGAACTCACCACTAGAATAAAGTCATACTATCAATCCGAGATCAAGGAGATGTATGATTAACACCCCATGAGTGTATGATTAACACTCACACTTCAGATGATGGTAAAACTTCACCCCGAGATGGGTGATAATTAGGATAAAATCATTATTGCAGATCTGAAATCATAGGGCATGAGTAGCTCCTAGATCTTAGACTGAAATAATGATTTCACCATTTTCAATGAATATTAGGGTCTTAAAAAATATCTGACATCTCAATCACAGATTTATATTAATATAAATGAATACCTCAGATGGGGTTCATTAGATCCCCATCCTTAATGAAACTAGTCACACATAACTGAAATAAGTAATAAAATAAATGCAAAAGTTGAAAATGCCATTAAAATACCATAAAGAATTATCCACAAAAAGCTTTAATCCAAGTACGTACACCTCCTTCTTGAAACTGGATCCAAATCAGAAAACTAAGACTTATCTTCCTTCTCAAAATGAATAATAAAGATAGTTCAAGAAAATGGGACTCAATGCCCTTCACACTTTGAAACGCAGAAGAAACTAAAAATAATAAAAGAATATAGAAAAATGAAAACTCTCTAAAAAACAGAACTCTCTAAAAAGAAGAATGCAGAAAAATAATAAGAATCAGAATTATCTCTCCCAAGGACTCTCCGAATGAATATATCTTCAAGAATATCTTTTTCCTTAATTACCAAAAAAGAAGCCGCTTTTTCCTCCAAGATTTTATTCCTTGAAAAGAGTACCGAGATTCTCGCGGCCAAACAAAATTCCGAACTCAAATTCAAATTTGGTCGATCAATCGACCTCCCAGATTTTCGTGAATTCCCGCTACACTTTGCATTCAGACACTGCCTTGGTATTTCTATCTCGAAGTCAGATTGAGGCGATTCTTACGGCGTTGGAAAGCTGACAATGAGTTCTCCAACTTTTGTGTTTTGATAATTTTCTGAATCTAATGTCTTAAAGGTTAAAATTGGGCTCCAAGTCGGGATAAGTTTCGAATGATCTAAGGTAGCACGAATTTGACGTTATATTATGAACTTTTGGGTTATTTCATGCTCAACACATCTCCAGGCCTGTAAATCACTAAAACTATATAAAACATGTTAAATAGCTTTCATCGGATAGCTAAATGTAGGTCTTTAGGGGTGAAATATCATCATATTTCACTGCACATCACACACGTATCTCGAGGCAATAGGAAGTAGTTTCATAATATAAGCGATGTGTCTCCACTTTCTTTCCTTAATGGGTTAGGAAAGAGAGGTGGCTATATAAGGGGACCACCGTCCCCTCTTCCTCTAACCCTAGCTCATTCCCATCTAGAGGCTAAACTTAGAGAAGACGAGAGGTAACATGGTTTTGAATTCTTTAGCGGAGATCATCAGCTTCATTAAGGAGATCACTCACACGGCGACTCGATAATAAATACAAGGTACGTGTGTTCTTGAAAAAGGTATATTTTGATCGTATGATTCGAGCCTATATCCTACAAATTATAACATCAATGACGATGGCATCCCACAACCCTATTCTTGAGGTCTTTTTGTATAATGATCCAAACCTGTCAAATCAGTCAATCAAACTCTCTCTCTCTCTCATATGGACCATCTCTAGATTGGTAAATGGTAATTGGTCTATTTTAGGTCTCTTCGAAATCAGTGCAAGTAAACTTCTGACATGATTCAATGGCTTAAAGGCTATTTATAAGCTTGAGTGCTTGTCACTCTTATGTTCTTATATGATAAGAGTCATCACTAAGGGCACTTGGTTGTAATCCTATTGCATGTAATATTCATTTTACATGTAATAAAGTACACTTTTTTACTTGTAAAAAGGTACACCTCTGATTTAATATGATTGTTCAGTTTACTATAAAATGAAGGCATAAAATCTACTTTATAAGCTACTATTCACTTCACGGTGAAAAAAATGATTTTTGTAATTTTTTTCCTGTACTCTTGATTATCTTAAATTGTCATATCCGCTCATTTTATATCTCTTCATTGGCCATTATAAAGGCGTCCGTTTCACATGAAAATTTAAGAGAGTGTCATCCATCCTTGTTCAAGTCAATCTACCGATTCATATTTACCTGACTCACTCTTCTTATTGTTCATGGCCATGGGTCCTTTTTAATAACCCTACCTAACTCGAAAGTCGGGTTGGATGTTTTATGCCCGACAACAAGGACGGAGCCAGGGGGGCTAACAGGGGCCACGGCCACCCCCACTTATTTAGTTTTTTTTCTTTCTCTTTAATCTATCTTACCTATTTGTTAGGTGCCAAAATGATTGGTCTCGTCTCAATAAATGCACAACTGAGTTCTCTCTCTCTCCTATCTTTTAAGCGTCTCCTCTCTCTTATCTTTTAGACGTCTCCTCTCTCTCCTATCTTTTAGGCGTCTCAACTAAATACGCTACTTCAGTCTCTCCTTTTTTTTTTAGCAGCAATAGTTCAATCACCCTCCTAAAACTTCTCTTATTAAATCATATCCTAAGACATCTCTCACTCCCTCTCTCTGACACATGAATAGGTCATCGAAATCGTAAAAAATAAAAGATCATGTGGATTCCTACAACTTCAAATATCATGTGAATTTATTAAATTTATAAATCAAAATTCGTCATTTTCCTACTATTTTATCAAACAGACCTTAAGAGTTAAAAATGAGGCTTAGCCCAGTTAATATGGCTTACAGCTATTGCAGATTGGCCCTAATACCTATTAATAGGCGCATGAATATATATAAACAAAAGATTTCTTTTTTAAAAAAAATTTGTTAATAGTAAATGAATGATATTTTCATTTTTTATACATTATACATTTCTTGTTCATACTTTGGCCCCCTCCCATGAAAGTTTATGGCTCTGTCCCTGCCCGACACGATCCAACAGATTAAATTATGTTCTCAACTTGATTGGGTGGGTTGACCCAAGGCATTGAGGCATTGACAGCCCTACCAATAGATTTTTAGGTCGAGTCTTTAGCATCAAGTGACACAGTTTGATGAAAGTAGTGACACAAGTACCCAATCAGTCACCCGTTCCAATCTACATTTTTGAGCAGGTCACATATGCTTTGCCATTTCTTGATAATAATAATAAGATAATATTCTAACCTATAGTGATAAAAAAAAATTTGATAATCGAAAGAGACCTCAAAATTTGTGGAAATATGAAATCACCTCCAATTTTATCCCCAAAGCTTATTTTCATTGCAATCTTTGGAATATCCCTTCTAGATGCATACTCCAACACCAACCCTTTTGTCCAACTCTCATCAAACCTACTCCAAATACCAAACCCTCCCACCATTTGCAACAACATATGTGCCTCAGCAAGCCCCACCCCATCTTCTCCTTCCAATTATCCACGATCTCAACTGTTCTATTCAACATCTTCGCAGCAAAAACTCCCAGTCGTGGTGAATCTGTCAGCATAATCTCCCTGATCAACATCCCACAAGCCCACCGTTGGTCGGAAACCTCACGACCATTGCAAGATTTCCGGCATACAAAATCCTCCACTGCATCCAATAGCAAACATGTAGAGTTCACCGATTGGTCGAGGATCGTCAGAGCGACTTCCAATTTCAAAGAAACAATTATGGATGATGAGAAGAGCTCTTGCAGTGAATATGAAAAAAGACCATCTCTTTCGATTACCCTTTAAAGAAGAAGATGTAGGATACTGTTCCAATTTGATACGCCTTTAACCCCAGACAAATAAGATGGTGCGTATTTATTTTGACCGTTGCTCAATTTTACGAGCCCCAGCCTCGTAAGTTAAAATTATTGCAGGTAATTTTAGTGGCACAAAACTCAAAATTACAGCGAAATGAACAACGAAAATTACTTTTTACGATAAAATATAAGGATTGTGCGTAATATTATTATTTTACAGCGAAGTGAACGTGTCCTAAACATAGAAAATGTGGTATTAGTTAGAGCGACAAGGTAGGAGTTAAGGAGGCCAAATTTAAGGCCCTAGTGTATGAAATGAGCCTGTGCACCTAATATCAACTCATTAAAGATAAAGTATGGATAAATCCACCCCTATAAACTATGGGCTACCTTTGTTCGTGCCTACAGGATTACATAGGACGCCTATGTCCGAAACACACTGGAACCTATTGACTGATTGGAATCAGATGATGGGGGATCATTCACCCTATCTTCCATACAATAGATTTTGAAATCATGAGCATACTGATCGGTTTTAAATTGTACCCTTACAAGTGCACAAGATCAGTCGTAGCACAGTGAAATCAAGGGTGTCTGATCGATTTAGAATGTAACCCTTGCAAGTGCACAAGATCTATTGCAGTATGGCAAGAACAGGGGTGTCGAACCCACAGGGAAACGTGAATTTTTAATTAATTCTATTAGAGATTTTAAAAACGTCCCTAAGGAAGTACCAAAGGGCAGATTCAATTTTACCAAAAACTTAACACACTTTTCCTAAATGCAGAAAAATAAATTAATCTAAACAATTAATTACTGATAAATCTACGAACAATATTAAAATGAGATCAAGGAATATGCTACCCAAATTGCACTTTTCTATCATTAAAACCCACGCTTCATTAAATCATCATTCACACCATCATTCATCTAGAAAATGACTTGAAATAAAATATGATCATCAATCCGCATACCCTATCTAAAACAATGACTCAAATTTAACATTGCGGTATGAGTCATGTAAAAAGCATAGCGATCTCATGATATTTAGATCACGCATAATCAAAGACATAATCGCTTCTACAGATCAGATCACGCAGTCCAGATCTAGCGATTACTACTGCTGATACGCAAATCAACGGTCATAACAAAGCATTCAAAATATTTTCAATCACACAAACTTTGAGCAAAACGATTCCATGATAACAATAATAGACTGCGGTATTAATCATAAACATGGGTACTTATCTGGGATCGTGATCTTCCCGATTCATCGATTTAGTCGCCATCTTTGGTGTTTGATCTCCTTTTTCTTTCAAAGTCATTCCTCTTTTATTTCTTCCAAAAGATATTTGCAATTGTTTTTCCTAAATACAATCTATGAATTTCTCAGAGAAAAATAATGCAAATCCTAGGTACAATCTACCCTGAATAAACCCCAGAAGAAGGAGAGAAGAAGACTTGAAAAGATGAAGAAAATATTCCCCCAAAGTGAAGAGCCCTCAAAACTAAAAATAAAGAATGAATAATATTCTAATTGCAAAAATTAATAATGATCCTAAGAAACTCGTGGCTTCCCTTTTTATAATAGCCTAACCCTAATACCTCTCTCGATTGACATCTAAGAGTAATTTTCGTGAATTCGCCTGCTTTGATCACTGCCTCGGTATTTTGCACATAACTTTCTGTACCGAACTCGGATTGAGGTGATTCTTGAGGCGTTGGAAAGCTGACGACGAGCTCTACAACTTTTATGTTTTAGCAATTTCCTGAATCTGACGTCTTGAAGGTCCAAATTGAGCTGCAAGTCGCACTAAGTTCTCAATGACCCAAAATAGCAGTGTTTTGACATTATTTTCGGTATTCTTGGGCTGTTTTAGAAACTTGACGTATTTACGAAACACTTCAAATCTAGCAAATCTCATCGATAGCCTTCATCGGACGGCTAAATATAGGTATTTAGGGGTGAAATATCATCATATTTCACTACTCATCACACCAAACCTACACTTTGCTACCCTCGAGCAAAGAGAATGATAGAAATATAAAGCAAATCAAACTAACATCCTAAAATTTAAATGCCACTTTCAGAGAACACGATTGCACTTAGTATGCAATAACAAGCCTTTAAACCTAGGTGATCCCTAGTGGAGGAGTTGTGTCTCTGAGGGTTTGCGGTGAAGTTACCCACAAACTTCCAAAAATTTCAAACCATCGGTAGAAATTGAGTTTTCAAAATCTGATTTTTATAACATATATTTAACTTCAAAGCTCAAAATCAATAATCAATTCAACATGCAAATTCTCAATTTTAAATAACAATGTTATACTAATCATACCAATATCCATTCAAATTAGTCTAATGCTCCAAATCGTTAGATAACTCATCCATTCATGCTTAAACGTGTAGTGTGTGCATACCAAAACCAAGATTCATCCATCTCAGAACTAGTCCAAACGGGAAATCATCGGATCTGTTGTCTTGACTCAATCCTCACTTTAGGTATACTCAAAATAAAATCACTCGATGATTGGTAAGTTTTCGCACACATGTGAGAGATCAATACAAAGCAAATAAAAAGGTCTCACATGATAAATGAAACACGATGCCAATCAATGAACAAAAATAAATCTCATAAGAACAGATACTTGTATATCCTAAGCATGTCATATCAAGTGTCATAAGTATTATATATTGACTCTCCACAAGAGCTTACTAATGCAAGATCGGATCATGAAGGTCTTTTGTAGGGTTGTAATGGGGCTCAGGTAAGGGTAAGAAAGAAAGGGAATTGTGATTCAAAATTTCTGAGAAATTGGAAAAGGAACTAACTTCTGTTTTTTTTTTTTTTTTTTTTTTTTTTTTTTTCTTTTCTAATTTCTCACCATTTTTTTTTTTCTTTTCAATATTTTTCTTTTCTGATTCTTTCTTCTCTTTGAATTTCCTTTTCAAGCACCTCATTTTTCATTCCTTTTTTTTTTCTTTTTCTCCCTTTTTTCTTTTTTATATTTGCCATACACTCTCAAGAACACCATAACTCATTATCTCTCCACTTACTCTCTTTTCGCTCATTTTCATCCCTCGCTTCCTAATTTCTCGAAATAAGAAGGGTAAAGCTAAATTTTAAATTGTGAAGGGTTAAAGTTAACGCTTATTATCAAAGAATGTATAAGGGTAAATTTTTCTATAGCTCAAAGTACTAGAAGGATAAATTTATATGGTGGGGCATTTTAAGCACAAACGAGCCAAAGATGGCCTTCAATCATTTCCTTAAAAGATGGTAACCTTGCCTATTTGTCTTGAGTAGATATACAAGACGCTCTAACACAATAATATGAATTTGATATCATGCAAAGTCACAAGCCAAAATAAAATGTATGAGATTATGCAAAATAATTCAGATTCAAAGAAAACTCAGAGTTTATATATTCACTCATCAATGACGGAAATTAGCTCTAAAGCTATCGGGTTTAGTCTCCACTAAGAACCTAAGATTCAACGCTCAAAATAGTTCATCGATTTCTAAGTCTTAGCTTGGTATAAGTGCAAAATTCTAAGCATGAATTTGAGTCATCCACAAATTATCACATAAAGCTTCATCATCCTAGATACAAGTATTCAAAATATGACATCAATATTCTCAAAATTAAATTCACATGCATCATCAACTAAAGTTTGTAAACTATTGCAAAGTAAATCAAGTATGATGGTTCCAAAAATATAATCGTTTTTATTTTTTTTTCAAAGAAAATCAAATATAAGTGATGAAAGATAGAAAATCATACATACCCCCAAACCTAAAATTGACAATGTCCTCATTGTTTGAAATAAGTAGATACCCCCAAACCTGTTGAAAAGTACCTCAACACAAAGATCAGGGGCAGAGAATATGGGCATCAAATTAGAACATGACCAAAAATAGATTGAAGGTAATGTGGCTACACTAATTTGGAAATTAAAAATAACCTAAACTAAACTAAAACTAATATTCTAGAACTAAACATACGAAAAGAGAAATAAATCCTAAATCCTAAACTAAACCTGTGTCCAACTCCTAAATAAAACACAATGAGTTGCCTCGAGAAGTTACTGAGTTTAAGTGTCGACAGCTCGACCTCTTCATTGATCAAGAATCTGGATCACTAAGGTGCATCGCCTCAATCTTAAACTGGGTCATCGGCTCAAACATTGGTTTGAGTCTTTGCCCATTCACTTTGAAAACTCGATTGTCCTGAAGGCTTTGAATTTCAATTGCACCGTGCTCACTAATGGAAACAACCTGAAACGGGCCTTCCCATCTAGATTTCAATTTCCCAGGATGAAGCTTAAGTCGGGAATTGAATAACCAAACTTTTTGGCCAACATGAAACTCCTTCCGAGAAATTAATTGATCGTGCAACTTTTTGTACCTTTCCTTGTACATCTTTGAATTTTCATACGCATCGTAGCGTAACTCTTCTAATTCACTCAACTGTAACCTTCGATTCGACCCTGCTGCTTGCATATCGAAATTAAATCGTTTGATCGCCCAGAATGTCTTATGCTCCAATTCGACAGGAAGATGACATGCCTTCCGTAGACAATTTCAAGGGAGACATTCGATCGGTGTCTTGAATGCGATACGATAGGCCCACAAAGCATCGGATAGCGGTTTGACCAATCTCTTCTATCCGGTCCGCTTTTTCTAGAATTCGCGATTTCCGGTTAGACACTTCCACGACCACTAGTCTGTGGATGGTGCTGAGCGATTTTGTGAGTGACGTCGTGCTTCTTCATTAAAGTGGCAAATGGCTATTGAAAATGCGAACCGCCATCACCGATGATTGCTCTTGGGATCCCGAATCGGTTAAACACATGTTCTCTCGTAAATTTGACCACAACCTTGTGATCATTTGATCGGGTTGCCACGACTTCAATCCATTTGGAGACATAGTCAATACCACGTAATATATGAATACCCAAAGGATGGTGGAAAAGGACCCATAAAGTCAATCCCCAAACATCGAAAATTTCAACAATCGAATTGGATTAAGGGCATCATATTTCGGTGGAAATATTGCCAAGTCATTGACACCGTGGCATTCCTTGCATGATTGAGCGGCCACGAAGATTGAGGGCGAGAATCCGCTTTGAAGGATTTTCTGCGGTCTTCGTCTCAAATGGCCTCCAAGTGCCCAAAGATGGCAAAAAATTTAGGACGCTTAGTTGCTCGTTCCGCACGCATCTCCTAATGATCCGATCCGAGTAGAATTTAAACAAATATGGTTCATCCTAAATAGTATTTTATTTGGGAGAAAAGAGATTCTTATCATTCTTACCCCACTCGGGAATTCGCCGATGACGAGATAATTCACGATGTTAGCAAACCACAAACTTTTGCACCGGCTACATCACTTGCCATCAAATGTTCATCCGAAAATGTGTCACGGATGGTCTCAGGTATAGATGATTCTTCAGGCAGAATTCTAGACAGATGATCAGCCACAACGTTCTCAACCCCCTCTTTATCTTTAATCTCAAAGTTGCATTCGAGAAGCGAGGATCCAACGGATCGCCTTGGTTTCGCATCCTTCTTTGCTAAAAGATATTTCAAAGCGAGTGGTGCGAAAAGACCACTATTTTCGATCCAAGCAAATAGGAACGGAATTTGTCCGAGCATACACCACTAATAATTCCTTCTCGGTGGTGGTGTAATTGATTAGGCATCAATTAATGTCTTGCTAGCATAATAAATTACGTGAGGTAATTTATTCACCCTTTGCCCTAAGACACTCCGATCGCATAATCGATGCATCACACATGAGTTCGAATGGTAAAGAATAATCCTGGTTGGATTATTGGTGCATTTGATAAGAGTTCACGCAATTTTAGGAATGCCTTTATGCAATCCTCATCAAAATCAAAAGGAACATCTTTGCTGCAAAGTGCACAATGGTTTAGCCACCTTGCTAAAATCCTTAATGAATCTTCTATAAAATCCAAAGATGCCCCAAAATGATCGAATTTGTCGAACACTTTTAGAGGTGGTAAATTTGCAATTAAGTCGACCTTCGCTTTTATCAACTTCAATTCCTTTCGTTGAAACAATATGCCCCAACACAATTCCTTGTTGAACCATAAAATGGCTCTTTTCCGAGAACAAGTTTGGAATCTACACAACGTTGCAACACTGTGAAAGATGATTCAAACAAGAATTAAATGTTTTCCAAAAGCGAGAAGTCGTCCATGAAGACTTGATGAATTTGTCGATCATGTCCGAGAATATGGCCAACATACATCGTTGAAGCGTGGCGGAGCATTACATAAGCGAATGGCATCCTTCGATATGCAAACGTACCATATGGACACGTGAATGTTGTCTTCTCTGATCACCGAAGGAAAAGCGCACTTGATTGTATCCGAATAACCATCAAGAAAGCAATAAAACTCTTGCCCACTAACTTCTCAAGAATTTGATCAATGAACGGAAGGGAAAATGATCTTTCCGGTGGTCGTGTGTTCAATTTTCGATAATCAATGCACACACGCCATCCAAGAGTTTCACAGTGGGCACCAATTCTCCTCCGTAGTTTCTTTCAACGTAATTCCGGACTTTTTCTAACGATTTGTCTTTGGACTAACCCATTCACTATCGTAGATCGGATAGATGATTCCGGCATCGAGGTTTAATGATTTCCTTTAAAGCGACTTCTTGCATGTTGGATTAAATCGCCTCTGTGGTTCCCTCGATGGTTTACTCTCATCCTCGGATGTATTTTATGCATACATCTTGATGGGTCAATCCCTTGAGATCGCTAAGGTCCATCCGATGGCCTCCTTGTGCTCTTCGGCACCTTCAACAAATCATTCTCTTGTTCTTGGATAATGTGGATGAAATTATCCTTTGGAAGTGTTTCTCGAGGTCCCGAGAAAAGCATATTTGAGGGACTCGCAATTGTTTCAATTCCACGAGTTAGTGGCGCTCAATTGATGGAGTCGGCACATCCTTTACCTCGATGGGTAGTGGTTCTACCTTAGTCACAACTTCACATAAGTTATCATCTTGACATGATGAATTTGACTTTTCTCTTCTGCTTCCTTTCAAGCCCTTTGTCCTCATAGATGGCTAACAGCGGTTTCAAATTCCTCTTTGGTGAGCATTGATGGTAATGCTTCATCCACCACTTAAATCCATCGATCGATGTAAAAACATTCGACCTCATCCTCATTAGGGAAATGGTTCATCGCATGGAATATGTTAAGCGACTTTCATGTTTCCAAAAGCGTCCATGACTCCGTCGACAATTAATGCAAGCGTTGGCGTGGCGAAGCGGGCGTCCAAGAATAATTGGGACTTGATTGATTGATTTGGTGGTTCCATGTCTAAGACAACGAAGTCCTTTGGAAAGACAAACTTGTCTATTCCAACCAAAACATCCTCGATAACACCCCTCGGTCTTCTTTACGATCTATCTCGCGGTTGAAGTGTGACCGTCGTGGGTTTCAATTCACCAATCCGAGTTTCGTACATTGAGTATGGGATCAGATTAACACTTGCTCCCAAATCCATTAACGCCTTTCCAATTGGTTGCCCACCAAAGACACATGGAACAGTTGGGACACCAGGGTCTTTCAGTTTTTGTGGGGTATCCAATCGCAATATCGAACTGACTTGATTTGTTAGGAACACTTTCTTTGAAAGCGTGAGTCGTGCCTTTCTCTTAGTGCACAAATCTTTGAAAAACTTGGCGTACTCGGGGAACTTGTTTGATTGTTTCAAGTAATGGAAGATTTATCTTTACTTGCTTGAATGTTTGAAAATTTCTTCCATTTTGTCGGTCCCTTTCCCATTCTAGATGGAGGAGTTAGGCATTGAGGAATGGTGCCTTTGGGACATAAGGTGCGATTCCATTTAGATTCTTTCACGTCCTTGTTGGGCCGGTTGAAGGAAACTCTTCCTCTATTACTTTTCTTTCCTTTCTCTCTTCCTTGCTCTTGCACTTTTCTTATCTCGCTCTTTGTCTCTTTCTTTCTCTTTTCCTTTTCCTTTCTCTTTTCCTTTTCCTTTCTCCTTTCTTTCTCTCGATTCTTTTTCCTCTCGCTTCTCTTTCTTCTTCGCTTCTACGCATTTCCACTTGATTATCAACCTCTCGTCCACTTCTCAAAGACCGTAATGACTTTCAAGCTGTTGACTATTCGATGGTCTGCTTGAGATGGTGCTTGGCCTCGAGGATTATTGATGGGTTGGTAGGGAGCCTACCTTCCTCTCGACTCGGTTGATTGGCCAATTGGTCGACTTGGTCCATTATCATCTCTGAAAAGATTGCATGCTTCGATAAGCTTTTCTTCCGGTCGAATCTTTTAATCTTGGCATGAGATTGATTAAGATTCGATTGAAATTTGATTTTTCGGTAGTCAGAATTTGGATGATAATACGGAGCATTCTGTTGGAAATTGGAATTCTGTTGGAAATTAGAATTCTGCTGGAAATTCTGTTGTGGACGAAAATTTTGTTGAAAAGGTTGTTGTCCACCCATTGTGTTGGCTCTGTGTTGCTGGTTTACCTGGCCAGTTTGGTTCGATTCACCCCATCCTAAGTTGGGGTGATTTTTCCATTCCGGATTGTAGGTATTGGAGTACATGTTTCTACCTTGCCGCTGATAAGATTGAGTCACATTTACCTGCTCTTGAGGATTAGGTTCATCAGGGAAGAATGACAAGGTAGTAGGTCACAAATTGAACACACTGGGGTGACAGGAGCTTTAGCTTGCTTGGTAGCAGCTAACAACATGTTCATCTGTTTGGACAGCATGTCAACCTTTGTTGAGAGATCTGAGGCATTATTATTGACATCGTACAATCCGTCTTTTGTCAACACATGAGATTTAGGTGCCAGGTTCAAGTTGGTTCGCCCCAGTGTCTCACTTTGTATCGAAGTTTGATATAACTTTTCAAACAATGCCCACAATTCGTCAGCTTCTTTCGTGGCACAAGATCCACCACAAGATGCATCAACCATGCATCTCTCTTCAGGAATCAGTCCATTGTAAAAACTTTGGACTTGTTGCCACCTTGGAACTTGATGATTTGGGCAACTTCTGATCAATTCCTTAAAACGTTCCCAACATTCATGGAATGTTTCTGTAGGTTGTTGGGAAAAGAACTGGATCTTGACGCAATTCAATGGCCTTAGTCATGGGAAAATATTTTTAAGGCGGCGATGCATTTGCTCGCCCAACTCTGAATAGATTGTGGTTCTAAGGAATAGAACCATGTTTTGCCTTATCTCTTAAAGAGAACGGAAAGAGTCGCTTAGCTATCTCATCGCATGACATTGTGGACTCAACATTTTGCATACCCAGTGAATTCATTTAAGTGAGCGTGCGGATGTTCATTTGCTAACCCATGGAAAATTCGTAGCATTTGGATCATTGCAGACTTGAATTCATAGTGGTGCCCGGGAATGGGAGCATGCATAATACATTCCCCGATCCTCGTAAAACCGGGATCGTTATAATACTCCAGTGTTCTAGGGCCCTCATCAAAATTATTGTTCCTATTATTTCCATTATTGACATTCCCATTGTTATTCTCATCTCTCTTGCCTTTGATACCGCCATGGTCTCAGTTTGTTGATATTGATTCCTCTGGACTCTTCGATTCTCTCTACAAGCTCTTTCGATCTCAAGATTAAACGGTAGCAGATGTGGGTGATGAGAACGAGTAAAGCTCATACACCAACACTCACAAACAGGGTTGAAGAATCCACAACAAACCTACAAAATTTCGCTTCAACGATTTAAACAAAAATGATAACCAGTAGCCAATATCAACAGGAAAGATTTCTTCTTTTTTTTTTTTTTAATTAAAATTCGAATTTAAATTAATTTTTTTTTTTTTTTTTTTTATATTCAAATTTAAATTAAAATTCAAATTTAAATTAATTAATTAATTAATTAATTAATTTTTATTTTTTTTTTAAATTCAAATTAAAATTAAAATTCGAATTTAAATTAATTAATTTTTTTTTTTTTTTTTTTTTTTAAATTAAATTCGAAAATTAAAAATTAAAATTGAAAATCCTATAAAATCTTTCCTAAAAGAGAAAAATAAGGAGAAGAATGAAAGATTCCTAAAAATCCTAAAACAAAAGTCCCAAAAGTTAATGACTAAATTTAGAAAATCCTAAAATATCTAAGAGGAAAATAAGGAAAAGAGTCCTACCAAATCTAAAATAAGAAGTCCTAAAATCTCTACTTCCTAAATTTTCTAAGGAAGGTATCCTAAAATCTAAACTTCCTAAAAGACTCCACAAAATCTTATCAAAGAGAAAAATAAGGAAATAATTTTTTTTTTTTTTTTTTAAACACTCAAAGTAAAATCCCTATCCTAATTAATCAAAATTTCACCGATTTCCCTAGCGCCAAAACTTGATCGATTTAGAATGTAACCCTTGTAAGTGCACAAGATCTATTGCGGTATGGCAAGAAAAGAACAGGTGTCGAACCCATTTTAATTAATTCTATTAGAGATTTTAAAAGCGTCCCTAAGGAAGTACCAAAGATTCAATTTTACCAAAAACTTAACACACTTTTCCTAAATGCGAAAAATAAATTAATCTAAACAATTAATTCTTGATAAATCTACAACAATATTAAAATGAGATCAAGGAATATACTACCCCAAATTGCATTCTTTTCTATCATTAAAACCCACGCTTCATTAAATCATCATTCACACCATCATTCATCTAGAAAAATGACTTGAAATAAAATATGATCATCAATCAGATACTATCTAAAAACAATGACTCACTAACATTTGCGGTATGAGTCATGTAAAAAGCATAGCGTATCTCATGATATTTAGATCACGACAATCGACATAATCGCTCTACGGCCTAGATCGACTGCAGTCCAGATCTAGCGATTACGGCCGTTGATCTGGCGATCAGGTCATAACAAAGCATTCAAAATATTTTCAATCACACAAACTTTGAGCAAAACGATTCCATGATAACAATAATAGATCATGGTATTAATCATAAACATGGGTACTTATCTGGGGATCGCATCTTCCCGATCTCTTGATTTAGCCATCTCTTTGGTGTTTGATCTCCTTTTTCTTTCAAAGTCATTCCTCTTTTATTTCTTCCAAAAGATATTTGCAATTGTTTTTCCTAAATACAATCTATGAATTTCTCAGAGAAAAATAATGCAAATCCTAGGTACAATCTACCCTGAATAAACCCCAGAAGAAGGAGAGAAGAAGACTTGAAAAGATGAAGAAAATATTCCCCCAAAGTGAAGAGCCCTCAAAACTAAAAATAAAGAATGAATAATATTCTAATTGCAAAAATTAATAATGATCCTAAGAAACTCGTGGCTTCCCTTTTTATAATAGCCTAACCCTAATACCTCTCTCGATTGACATCTAAGAGTAATTTTCGTGAATTCCCGCCTAGCTTTGCATCAGATACTGCCTCGGTATTTTGCTCATAACTTTCTGTACCGAACTCGGATTGAGGTGATTCTTGAGGCGTTGGAAAGCTGACGACGAGCTCTACAACTTTTATGTTTTAGAAATTTCCTGAATCTGACGTCTTGAAGGTCCAAATTGAGCTGCAAGTCGCACTAAGTTCTCAATGACCCAAAATAGCAGTGTTTTGACATTATTTTCGGGATTCTTGGGCTGTTTTAGAAACTTGGACTGTATTTACCTGAAACACTTCAAATCTAGCAAATCTCATCAGATAGCCTTCATCGGACGGCTAAATATAGGTATTTAGGGGTGAAATATCATCATATTTCACTACTCATCAATGTCGAACCCACAGGGAAGCGTAAAATTTAATTAATTTCTAGAAGCGTCAAATGAACCTAAGAAAGTACCAAAGGTGAGATCTTTGTCACAATAAAAATTAACAACTACACAAACATAAAAATAAAAATATCTAAACAAAGCTTAAGCAAGGAAAACAGTAAAAAATCAAACAACAATGAAAAGATGATCAAAAAGTTCGCTAACCCTAGATTTATAATTTTTCTGTCAACAATCAATCACACAATTTCATGTCAAATTATTTGCCATCATTTAACTATAAGAAAAATGAATCGTAAAGAGTGGGATTATTGATCCGGTATACCCTATCTAAAAACTATGACTCAGTCTATAATTACGGTATGAATCATGTAAAAAATATAGTGTATCTCAAAATTCGAAATCACAACATTAAGATTCAATCGTACAGCCTGAAAGGCGTACGATTCAATAATTATGACAATGAATATAAATATTAACTCTCATTTTACTATAAGCAAAACGATTCAAAAAGAATATGACTATTGATCCGACATACCCTATCTGAAAATTATGACTCAACCTATCATTGCGACATAAATCATGTAAAAAGTATAGCATATCTCAAAACTCGAAATTACAACATTAAGATCCTGAAAGTCGTACGATTTAATATTTGTAAAAAGAAATGATTGAATGAAAATAAATTAACTACTTATCTAAGGGTCGCTTCCTCCTTGAATGAATGATTTTAGCCGTTTATCTCCGATCCACACGCAAGACACAGATCAAAAATCATCAAACACGTTTTTTAATTTATCAAATGCTCGGATCTTTTAGGAAAAGATCCAGAACCTTAAAAAGTTTTGGTTCCTAATTACAAACTAATTCATAAATTAAAACTAAGCACTAAAAATAATAACGAAAAATTTAAGAAAAAGACTAAGAAAGTTGACCAAGAAGGCCACTAAAAGAAGCATGCCAAAACCCTAAACACTGCTCTGTTTATATAAGGCTCGGATGGAAGGGTTTCCATATATAGGTCAATCAATTGAATTCCAAGATTCAATCGATTGAATTCCAAATTTGCATTTTGGCGGACTTATTTAAATTTAAATCTCAATCGATTGAAATCTAAATCTCAATCGATTGAGTTCAAATTCAAATTTATGAGGAAACAGTTGTCATCCAACTCAATCGATTGATTTCTAAATTTCAATTGATTGAGCATGACATGTGGCATATTCATTCTCTTATTTGTGGCTGGACCAATCAATTCTTTTCACGGATTTCGGTGTTTATGTTGGCCCTTTGATCCAAAGCTCCTATATTATCCTTAATTATTCTCTTTTACGCCTTTATAAGATCCAACGATTACGAACACCTGAAACCACTAAAACTGTACAACAGTCATCATAATACCTTCATCGGATAGCTAAATGTTGGTATTAGGGTACGAAATATGATCACATTTCAGTGCCGATCACGTACCACCAGACAGTCATTGTCTCATTTCACGTGACACAAATCCCAAAAAAGCGGCCTAAAATCACGCGATACACATCATGCTCAAACTTAATTTTAGGGTCATTTTTGTGATCTATACCACTTGGAATAAAACAATGGACCATCTTATGGTAAACTCATGGTACCAAGATACATGGTGTGGAAGATTGGGTTAAAATTGATTGTTATCGTTCCAAGCAGTCAATGGATTTTTGTGGGTTTTAGATGTAGGCACCTTCAGTAATCATGTAGGCGAAAACTGATGTGCCCTAAACTATAAAAGTGATGTATCAGTCATAGTCCCAAAAATTGTCGAATTTTTGAAAAATTCACGAATTTAAGGTCCCCCGAAGAATTATTCACGGATTTTTCGAGAAATTTGCCTGCTCACAAAAATTCACGAATTATTCCCTAAGTTTTCAAAATTTTAATTTTTTATTTAAAATTTAAAATTTTTAATAATTTTAAATCTTTTTATTTTTATTTTAAAAAAATTCTCACCGATTTTTCCTCCGAATACTTCCTCGAAGTTTCCGGATTTGCCGGATTTTTGCCGAACCCAATTTGGTACCTACGGTGTCAGTCACTTGTTGCCTTTTTTTTTTGTTGATCGAGGACAAAAATGCTTCAAAAATTCACTTTTTATTTAAATTGTAGAGATAATAGAGTAATTCCAAGTTGACTAGCCAAAAAAGCACTTTTATAACTTTTTATTTGAACTATTTAGTTGATTACTCATTCTAAAAGCTAGGAATTGAGTAAATGGTAATTATTTTTGTAAGTGTCATTTCCATGTGGGCATCACAATAAGTTAATTTTGATTCAGTTGATCGAACTTGATCCATGTAAAATCTTCACACTCGGTGTTCACTACAAAAAATAAAATCATTAGTGGTAATTTTTTGCAGCCAAAAAATATCACTACTAACAAAAAAACTATAAAAACTATTAGCGATAAAGATATTAACATCAATTTTTTTGTTAATAGTGGCAATTTATGACTATCCCTAATAGTCTTTTTTTTTTTTTGGGTAATGGTTGACATTAGTTTATATTTTGGGTTAGGAGTGAAATTTAGTTTCTCATGAGTTACCATTGGAGAGCATATATTCCTTTTACGTGAGCTTGGAAATCATCATCTTCATCCCGATTGCCATTTTCAGCAATTAGGATGAAGACTCTGATTTCCAAGTCCACAATACCTCTCTTCTTAATGAATACATCTTAGATGGAGTAATTGGCTAAGTTGAATGAGGAGGGGGTGGTGATCTGACTTTTATAGAGAATTCAAGAGACCTCTAGGATTTGAGATTGTATCACTTACTAATTAGGCAATTAAGTCTATTGCCTTGAGATATGTGTAGTCAAAAAATCACACCTAATTTTCAGTGGAAAAGAATATTAAGCTATTGTGTAGATAAAAAAAATCTTAATAATAAGTTCTCATATATGTACCGCTAATTTTGTAGTTGTATGGTTTATTGTACTATTGGCTTATAAAGGTCTAATCATTGGACCTATTTAAGAAAATATAATAATATCATTGCATATTAATTTGTATTTGGTTGACAATTTCACTTAGGACCAAAGCTTACTGCTTTGACAGTCTTTCTAGATGACAACTGCCACTTGGACAACTCAAATAAGAAAATTGTAAAAGTTGGATAATTTTTAATAGACAATTTTACAGACAGCTTATGGAGGCTTAAGCCGCACTATGTATGCAGCAATTACATCGCGCCACATAAGCTGCCTGTAAAATTTTGTCTATAAAAAATTATCACTATATAGCAGTGTCCATTTAAATATGTCGACCACTTGTATAATTTTGGCGATTCATAGTCAAAAGATGAAACATGGGGTCCGTCCACCTAATACAAACATGTTGTGGGGGATTTAAATAGAAATTTGGCTCATTGACGTGGGGAGCTGCACTTTATTCCTAAATAAGCATAGGGGTCCAGTGATGGATATAGATTCCGGCAATGTTTACCTATTAGACAACATGGGCAATTAATGATAAAGTCTACCTAAAACTTTGATTTTGTGTTGAATCAGATTTACAGCCATTGGATATGACATAAGCTTCACAAAATATCATCAATAAAAAGGAGAGCAATCTTTGTAATCAAAGACTCTTGCGGCATAGGTAATGGCTCCATCTTTCTCACAGTTAGACTTCCTTGAATCTAATGATAAAAGGTCATTTTTCGTCCCAATTTTTTAGACATTAAATCTTGTTGTCATGGCCGACATTATAGCGACTCTAGCTTGTTTGATTTAATTATACTATGAACCACCAATGGAGCACCAGGTCAACATCAAGTTCTATTTGGCATCCAAAATAGTGGTTAGGAGTCCAGATGTAATAAGGTTAGATTATTTAGATCATTTAAAACCAAAAAAAAAAAAGACAGAACATTAATTGATTTGATCCAGATTTCAAAATTTTAAAAACATAGAACATAAGAAGAATTTTTTGAAAGGTAGCTATATTGGCACCTATCCAATTACTGAGAGCGCCTACACCAAAACCTTGATGATTGCGATGAGTTAGGTAATATAAATTGGTTTTCAATCTAATCTTTCACATGATTGATCTTGAAACCAAAGATTTAGAGTCTGATTATATCAGCATATTGACCGGGTCTTAAGCCGATACATATCGACCAAACTAACAGATATTTAAGCCCTTTTTAAAATTTTGAAAACATATAAAAATATTTTAAAAAACTACAAAAGGGCATTCTTGATATTTTGTCCAAGTCATATATGATACATATAGTTTAAGATGATCCAATGTGACTCGATATGACCTAATATGGACCGTTATGATATGATATTTGACTTGTTTGATATGATATTTGACCCTATATATATATATATATATATATATATATATATATATATATATATATATATATAATTGGGTTGTATATTCGTATCGGATGGGGCCTAACATGATTCATATTGGGCTATATGTATTGGATATATGAAATCATGCTTGAGGCCATGGCCATACCACCAATCGGTTTGTTTTTTATTCCAAGTGACATGGATCCCAAAAAGTGAACAAAAAATTATATTTGAGTGTGATGTGTACCAGATGATTATTTCAGAGTCACTTTTTTTTAGATATATCATATATGTCACGTCAAATAAATAAATGATAGGTTGATAATATGCCCATGATCTCAAGATAAATTGATTTCCATTATATGATTCAACACAATCAATGAATCTTCAACATAGGTGCCCTTAGTAATTAGGTAGGCGCGTCTAGAGCTACCCTATTTGAAGTTCTTTTCTAAATGATCTAAACACTCATGCCATTAACATTCAACGAATAAAGTAGTCAAACATTCGTCCAATCACATGGTGCAACTTCGTTTGAGCATGGAGCACTCCATGAGGAAGATTCTTATAGGATTAATCTCTCCCTTAATTTACCTTATTAGAGTATCATATCACATCTCATCTCTTGGAAACCATGCTTACATCACCAATACAAAGTTAAACACGTGTCTCCAGCTGAGGCAGGTGGGTAGAACATGTTGACCATGACAGCATATAGTTGCCGTGTCTCGAAGCTTGCAAGTCTGGACCGTTTGTGTTTTCTCGTTTCTCATTCAATCTTGGAGTTCGTCAAACACATATTAACGGTCGGAGCCACCCCTTCCCAATTTCCAGGTAATTTGAGCTTTTATTCCATGTTTGAGAATTGATAGTGGGGCCCACGTTTTGACTTAGATTCCGTAAGCTTTTCATTTCAGGCTTTTTTACGTTGCATTTGGACATGCTCCAAGCCGGCACATACTAGATCCCTACCTGCTCTCCCCTCGCTCTACGTTAAAGCAGGTTTTATCTGCTCTGATGGGAAGTTTGTTTTTCACTTAGGCAAATAAGGTAGAGAGTTGGCTTGCCGAATGCACTCTCCGGGTGCGTGGTCAAGATTTTGTTCCCGCGGGCGGGTGATGATGGACATATGTTGTTATTGCAAATAGACAAAAAGAGAGAGAGAGAGAGAGAGAGAGAGAGAGAGTGAGTGGCTGCTATAAATAGAACTTAAGCTTTATCAAAAAATTTAAATGGTTTTTAGGTGTTGTGGGCTAGGAGACACAGAGATGAAATAAGGTTGGACTGATAATTGCACGTAATAGGGTTTGACCCTGCAGCACAAATGCACAATGGAAGGTTGACAGCATCAAGATCACAGGTTCGAGCTAAACTTACCTAAAAAAAGCATTCCTAATAAAAATTCCAAATTTTAGTTGAGGCAGCCAACAATTGCCCTACATGATTGTTGATTTGCCCCTGGCGCGCTTCGAGTTTAAGGCTGTATTTGGCATTGCTGTTTTCAAGAGTAGAAAAGAGTAGTTGTTGCTCTTTGTTGTTGAAAATATAGGGAGAGAAAAGGATTGAATGAAAAAAAGAGGTTGCTCTTTGAAACATAAAAAATATCCCTCATTAAAAGAGCATGAAAAATCACTCTTTTGAAGGGGGCTATTTTTCCTATTTCAAAAAGCAGCCTCTATTTTATATCCTTCCAATCCTTCGCTCTCTTCCCAGATTGTTTTGCATTAATAAAGAATAGTTGTCGCTCTTTTCTACTCTTCCAAAGAGTAATATTAAACACAGCCTAAGAGCTCCACGCCGGAGGTCTTTGCCCTGGGAAGTGAATTGTTTTATGGAAAGTAGCACGTTGCTACAATTAAAAAATACGACCTAACTTTCATCTTTACTTTAAAATTTAGATAAAAATAATAATAAACAATTAAGAGGAGAAAGTTTAGTGCTAAAACAACAGCCTGTAAAGTGTAAAGAAGGTTTGCTCCAAAGTGATAACAGGAGTTTGTATTAAGTGCATGGCCCAAACAATGAGCTGTTCAATCTCTAAGGTAGCGCTTAGGTCAATCTTCCTCCATCAAATTGGTCAAATCACGAGAAGTGTTGGGGAAAAATAATTTTGACCATTCACATTCATTCGAAGGCCGATAGAGGGGGAGAGTAATTTGCACGCTACCCTTGGTCCATGGGTCGTGCACCTAATACCTAACTAAACCGTAAAAATGCATGGAAGGAGACAAAATGGATCTCAAACAATCCACAACAATAATGAATACCTTTATTTGCATCCAAGGAATCTCGAAAAGCACCTATTTTTATAAGCGCCAATGAAAAATTCCTTCTTTTTTCTCCTTTAGCTTTGGCTCGATGGGAGAAGTCACAGTTTTATGGGATGTAAATAATGATATATGTTGTAATATTGTCAACCTTTCATTTGTTACTGGCTTAAGTCTCTCTCACTCTCTTTTGGATTAATTTTTATAGATAATCTGGGATTGATCCTATGGCCTGAAGACACTGCCCCTGCCCACTGCCCACTGCCCACTGCCCCTTCCCCCTTGTGAATTCACCTATACATTCTCCTATTAAATTGGACATAATCTTTAATTTATTTATCACAAACAAATATATATATATATATATATATATATATATATATATATATATATATATATATATATATATATATATTTTTGTATGTTACCATGGGTTGACAATCTCAGATTTCCATGGTTCTCGTCGATGGTGGATCATGATTTTAAGCTGCCAGCTAAATTATGTTCAATTATTTTAGGGATAGTGTTATACAAGTGGACACTTTTTTATAGAGAATGTTGCAAACAGCTTATATGGAGTGATGTGGCTTGCTGTACGCATAGTAGGGCCCAAACATTACAGCCAGTCCCGTTGCCTCACATAAGCTTTCTACAACATTGTCTATCAAAACTGTCCACTGTTTATAATTTTTCTTATTTTAGTAATTTATTGAACTAATTTTTATAGCATGATGGTTAACCCCATCAAAGACAGCGGCAACTCACCTTTATCCACAATGGTAACATGTCTACCGTATCCACCCATGGAAATATATGTAGTACTTAAAAATATCACACTGATAACTCCATCTCAATCATTTGTCAAAGAGCACTTCTATGGACCTCCAAAAGCAACCAATTTGATTAATGGGGCTTCATTTTCTATGGAAAATGATCATGAACAGGTTAGGGTAGATTTAGACCATCTCAATGTTTTGTCCCATCAATTTGGGGTTGTTCAATTTGTTAAAAGGCTAAATTCTTGATTAATTTAAAATCCTTCATGTTGTTTCTCAATACTTCTCTCCAAGTGTTTCTAAGTCTTCTATTTTTCTTTTTTTGCACCTATATTCATTTGATCACCAAGGCTGATGCACTTTTCTACAATCTCAAATGATGCACTTAAGTTTATGAGCGCTAAATTTTTGAAAGACCAAAGTCCGACACATGCAAGTGATGATGAATGCACCACAAAGCATCCACTTGGGAGCACACCAAAAACCTGTCGCTATTAACAAAAAACTATTAAAAACTATTAGCGATATTTTTTTGTTAATAGCGACAGTTTTTGGCTGCCGCTAATAATCCTATTTTTTATAGTAGCACAACGCGTTTATTGTGTATTATACAGACTTAGGGGCGCAAGTTTTGACCCAAAATCTGAACTCGACCCAAAAACTGAGTGAATCAAACTGATTCCGTTTCATTTCGGTTTTGTTTTTGTCGAAAAAATAGAAATTTTTGGGTTTTGGTTTGATTTTAGTCTAAAAAATAAAAGTAAAACTGACCTGATTCATTTCAGTTTGATTTCGGTTCCAGCTGAACCAAACCGACAACCCGCTAATTTTAGTTTCAGTTCAGTTCAGGTACTCAAACTTGCACCCTACATGAACCTGTGAATATTTCGGAGTTTACACAGTTGGTGGCTTATTGTATATGCTATTAATCGAACTAATTCTATAATAATTTGCATTGCACCAAAAAGGAACACAAATGAATAGGTGAATTATAGAATTCTATGGGCCTAACTCAACCTTACAAAAGTTATGCAAAATCTTCCTTTGTTGGTTCCGGAGCGTCGCACCGGTTCCCACTATAGTGACATCTAACATTTGATACTCTCTTCACTTATTTTGTAAAGTTGAGCAGGCTACGAACCAAGCAGCACATGCTTTTGCCAGGCATTAATACAGCAAAGCTATAATGGGTTTTTGGACCAACAACATGCTTGGACTGCGGAGCTGAGTTGACATACGTTCTGATATAAAGCGAATTAAATATAGATATGGAGAGCACTTTATTAGCGACCCACAGGGACCTAACGTTTGTATTTGAGTTAGCTCTCAGAAGCAGTTCGATCTTTATATGATCTAAAAGCTGCTCTGGGATAAAACTGGCATAGAGCAATTTTATTACTTAAAACAGCTTCTCGTCTGAGTAAATAAGGCCAGAAATTATATTACCAAATGTAAAAGTAGGTCTCTGTCGTAGTCAAAAAGTGAAAAAGCTACTCTTTGTCCCAAAATAGTGAACCCAAACGCAGCAAAAGGGAAACTCCCACCGAAGAAGAATCTAGTCAATCTCTTTTAAGAATTATATTTAAAGCTTACATATGTGTTTGGGAACTAATTTTAAGTGGTGTTGATATTAAGGCTGTGTTTGGGTTAGCTCCTTCAAGACAAAGAGCAGCACTTTCGCTCTGTGGCTCCAGAGGAAGACTACTTTAATGTTTGGTAACACAGCTTCTCGTCTCATTTTTTTGACATGAAGCTGTTTTAAGTGATAAAATTACTTTCCCGCTCTTTGTCAAAGTAAATTTTATCTACTCGACGTATAGTAGAAGAAGTTGATTCTGCTCTTATAAGAGCTAACTCAAACAAAACCTAAGTACCTGACTTGAGCAGCACTGTGATGGTGGAAAGTGGCTAGAGCGAAAATAACCCGTTACTCAGTTCTCGGATCACATTTTGGCACATTTGCCCCTTTGGAAACATTTTGTGTGCAATCTGATTTGAAGACAATGATTTAAAGATTTATAATGAGAAAGATAGAGGAGAAAAAAAAAATCTCTGACATATGATTGAAACCAGCCAATGCCTCATAAAGTTATAAGCAACCATGTAAATATACCATTAATCTTAAAAAAAGTGTTGGGTGATTTGAAGACGATGATTTAAAGGTTTATAATGAAAAAAATAAGGGAGAAAAAAAATCTCTAACATATGATTGAAACCAGCCAATGCCTCATAAAATTAGGAGCAACCATGTAAATACTCCATTAATCTTAAAAAGGTGTTGGGCTGCTTACTTAAACACCAGATATATTCACCCCCAATCTTCAACACCAAATATTTTCAAATCATGTCCCAAGCAGTCTTGTCACCTAGCACTTGGGCTGCTTACTTAATAATTAATACCCACTGATTTTACATTGAGTTGGTGCTAGTTACCTGACCTGAGCTCCGTCGGTAGTGCTCTGGTCTAATGGTCCAACCTAGAGAGGGGTACATCCATTTATGAGCATATAAATAAGTGAAATACGTTTCTCATTATTGACAGATTTAGTGCTAAAAATATGCATGCATTTCTCAAGGTTGGTGAGATTAACTTGAGTACAGTAATAGTCTCAGGCATGTAGCACTAACTCATTATAAATGAGTAAGCACTACAAAAAATAAGATTAATAGCACTAATTTTTAGCTGTAAAAAACTACCGCTATTAACGAAAAAACTATTAAGACTATTAGCGGCAGTTTTTGGCTACCACTAATAATCTTATTTTTTATAGTGAACAGCTCGTTCGACAGTTTTTGAGATTTCCTTGAGAAAGCTCAGAAAATCACTACCTCAATGTTTCTGTCCAAAAACTAGCTTTTTGAGGAAAGTGACTTTCTTTAGGAACGTTATTGAGTTATTCAGAAACCCATTTTCCTCTAATTTCTAACCTTTTCTTGAGTTCTACATTTTCTCAAGAAAATGTCAAAAAGTGCATTATGTTTTTCTGCACAATATACCCGCATTTATTTATGAGCTTCATCTAAGCGGTTATATTGATCGAATGATCGTCAAAATTTACAAACATTCAATCGGCAATGTGTTAAAGACTTCTGTCAAGCAGATTGTGAGAAATATAGTTTAAATGTGAGTTCTTTTATGCGATTGTTACTACGTTATGTGTATGTTAGAAATGAGCTCAGAGTATTATAAACCATCATTGTTTGAAAAGTCTCTCACCAGCTTCAAGGTGGGAATTACCAATGACATTTTTAAATGTCATTGGTGGGCGTATGAAGTAAATGCCAGATTTACTCATCATTTAAACCGCAAATCCCTACATTTAAAAGCTATACTTAAATGTCAGTTAATTGGGACGTTGGTTGGAGGAGAAAGGATTCAGTAGGACTCCTTACGTACTATAGTAGCCCAAGCTCAAAACTTGAGTTTTCTTGAACAAAATCCTCCAAAAATAAAGCATCCATTGCTCAAGAAAATGCAATGAAAACACGTAGCCCAACAAAAACTCTAGAACGCAGGAAAAACTCAAAAAGTTTCAAGAAATGTCATTTTCTGCATAAAAGACTCGGAAACTGACACTTTCTGGGCTCACGAATGAGGCCTAAAACACTAGATTGCCGATCGTTGGAATGTGAATAAAGGAGGCTATGGATCTAATTGTAGGTGAATTCATGCTCTCACTATTAGGGCTCTCAACGAGTCGGGTTAGGGCCGAGCTGGGGTCAACTAGGCCCAGTCATACTCAGGCTGAGTTCCCAAATTTTTCAGTCTGGCTACAATCCAGGCTATGATATACTCGGCCCATGCTTGTTCCGTAGCGGGCCAAGTCAGGCAGGGTTTAGGCTTTTTTTTTAGGCTATTTTAAAAAAATAAAATTTAAATAAAAAAATTTCAAATCCATATTCTTTTTGTGAATAGATTGTATAGACTTTATGATGTCTTTCTCCAATCAATTTTAAATAATTTTTTTTTTATAAAAGTTTGAATAAGGTGAAACTTTGCATATGTATTTAGGTGATTGCCCATTACAACTTTGGCAAAGTAAGTATCGATTGGCGATTGCAACTTTGCAAGTGCATTTTACTTAAATGCCTTTGATTTGAAATCATTCACTGATTTAATCTTAGGGTATTTAACTAAAATTCTCTTAACTTAATATATATATATATATATATATATATAATTCTTTATGGTTGTATCTGGGCCAAGTGCGGACCGGGTGTTGGAACTTGGAACATACAACCCAAGCCTGGCCCGGATCAATCAACGTCTCCACAGGCTTAGCCCAGTCCAATACCCGGACCACATTGGCTTCATAAAATATATTATTTTTTCAAGCTAGGTGCAGACCAAAATCCGGTCCGGCCTAGCCCATTGAGAACCCTACTCACCATACATCCTTAATTACTCAGCCCATGCCTGGCCCGTAGCGGGCCAGGCTGAGCAGGGCTTAGGCTTTTTTTGGAGGCTATTTTTTAAAAATAAAATTTAAATAAATTTTTTTCAAATCCAATTTTTTTTGTGAATAGATTAGACTTTATGATGTCTTTCTCTAATCAATTTTAAATAAATTGTTCTTGGCATAATTAGCAAAACGGAAAAGTTTTGCATAATCAGGATGCACCATATTCCGGTGTCCTTGAAATCAATGAATACTAGCTTGAAATCTGTGAATACTCAAATTTTTGAACCCAAAAAATTCTTGCACTCCTGATTACGCAAAAGCTTTTGAAGTAGTATAATACTGCAAAACTTTAAAAAAAAAATCCTCTTTTCGTTAAGTGCCCATTTTTTTTTAATAAAAGTTTGAATAAGGTGAAACTTTGCGTATGTATTTAGGTGATTGCCCATTGCAACTTTGGCACAGCAAGTATAGATTGGTGATTGCACCTTTGCAAGTGCATTTTTACTTAAATGCCTTTGATTTTAAATCGTTCACTGATTTAATCTTAGGGCATTTAAGTAAAATTCTCTTAACTTAATATATATAATTCTTTATGGTTGTATCCGGGCCAAGTGCGGGCCGGGTGTTGGAACTTGGAACATATAACCCAAGCCCAGCCCGGGGCCCCGAATAAATCAATGTCACCACATGCTTAGCCCAGTCCAATACCCGGACCACATTGACTTCATAAAATATACTATTTTTTTAGGCTAGGTGCAGACCAAAATCTGGCCCGGCCCATTAAGAGCCCTACTCACCATACATCCTTAATTACTTAGCCCATGTCTGGCCCGCTACTAATCCGGCCCGGCCCATTGAGAGCCCTACTCACCATACATTCTTAATTACTTAGCCCATGCCTGGCCCGTAGCGGGTCAGGCCAGGCAGGGCTTAGGCTTTTTTTGGAGGCTATTTTTTAAAAATAAAATTTAAATAAAAAAATTTCAAATCCATATTTTTTTTGTGAATAGATTGTGTAGGCTTTATGATGTCTTTCTCCAATCAATTTTAAATAATTTTTTTTATTATAAAAGTTTGAATAAGGTAAAATTTTGCATATGTATTTAAGTGATTGCCGATTGCAACTTTGGCAAAGCAAGAATCGATTGGCGATTGCAACTTTGCAAGTGCATTTTTACTTAAATGTCTTTGATTTTAAATCGTTCACTAATTTAATCTCAGGGCATTTAAGTAAAGTTCTCTTAACTTTATATATATATATAGGAAAAGGCCTCCGTCCTCCATGGGAGGACGGTCACCGTCCACGTGGAGCTCCACGTGGCACCCAAAATATTGTTTCGATGCCACGTGGAGCTCGGGTGCATTGCTTAGATCACCTTTGAAAAAAAAAATTTGAAAACTCATCTCCACCGTCTGTTTTTTGAACCGTGAAATGTTAACCAATAAAACCTGTCAAACTTTGACTTGTGGGTTTAAAAAGTTTTTTTTGATTTTTTTTTTTTTAAATATTGATCTATACCGTCCACTTGTGCTCCACGTGGATCTTGGAGGACGGTGACCGCCCTCCAATGGAGGACCTAACCGGCTCCCATATATATATATATATATATATATATATATATATATATATATATATATATATATAATCCTTTATGGTTGTATCCATGCCGAGTGCGGGCCGGGTGTTGGAACTTGGAACATACAACCCAAGTCCGGCCCAGATAAATCAATGTCACCACATGCTTAGCCCGGTCTAGTACCTGGACCACGTTAGCTTCATATTATATATATATATATATATATAACTAGGAAAAGTGATCCGTCCTCCAATGGAGGATGGTCACCGTCCTCCAACCTTCCATGTGGAGCTCCACGTGGCACCCAAAATATTGTTTCGATGCCACGTAGACCTTGGATGCATTGGTTAGATCATCTTTGAAAAAAAAAAATATTTAACTCATCTCCACCGTTTATTTTTTGAATCGTGAAATGTGGACTAATGAAAACCGTCAAACATTCACTTGTGGGTTAAAAAAAAAAATTAGATTTTTTTTTTAATATTGATCTAAACTGTCCACCTGTGCTCCACGTGGCACGCAAATAGTGTTTCGAGTGCCACGTGGAGCTCCATGTAGATCTTGGAGGACTGTCACCGTTCTCCATTGGAGGATGATGAGTAGTGAAATATGATGATATTTCACCTCTAAATACCTATATTTAGCTATCCGATGAAGGCTATCTGATGAGAATTATTAGATTTGAAGTGTTTCAGATAAATACAAGTCAAGTATAGAAAACAGCCCAAAAATTCTGAAAATAATGTCAAAACACTGTAACTTTGGGTCATCGAGAACTTGGTGTGACTTGCGGCTCAATTTGGACCTTCAATACGGCCGAATCATGAAATTATCAAAACACAAAAGTTTTAGATCTTTCTGTCAGCTTTTTAACGGTGCAAGAATCATCTTAATCCGAGTTCGGGACAGAAAGTTATGGCTGTAATACCGAAGTAGTGTTTGATACAAAAAGTGGACTGGAATTCACGGATTTTTGGGAGCTCGATGCATCGACCCTTTTAGTCGATTAATCGAGGAGAAAAGAGTGTCAGACACGGAACTGACACTTTAAAGCTGATTTTTAAGACTTTTTGTAGGGTCGATGCATCGTCGATTAATCGACCCTAAATTGTCGAGTGGAACACCTCTACGGCTAGGAGACTTCCGCGACCGGGAATCTATTTAAAGCGATTTAAACACTTCGAGAGAAAAAATTAGAAATTAGAGATAGGAGATTAGAGTTTTTAGTTTTAGTTTTTCTTTTACATAGTTAGACATAGAAGTAGAGAGTTTTATCATTCTTTTTAGAGCTTTGTTCCCTTAATTTTTCAGTACTCATTCCTTCGATTTATTATTATTTTTGTTCAAGTTTATTCCTGCATTAATTTCTTTTCTGGAGACCATCGTACTTTTGGATCAAAGTAATTTCTGCTGAAGTTTGAGGTATTTTTAATTCATTAAATTAATGTTATTTTTCCTTCCTTATTTATTTATGTCATTTAATTACAATATGTGTGGTTAAATTCATAGGGATAGGGATCTAATGATTCCCATCCGAGAGATGTACTTTTAATAATATAAATTTAGAATTAAAATATGAGATCTTATTTTATGGTTGTTGTGCTATCAAGAACGGATGAAATCCCCGCCACTAACTGGGATCGCGTGTGCCGAGCCATGCCCGGGATCTCAGATCTGTGATGGTAATTTTACCCAATCATTGTTATATGGTCTTTTTGCTTTCATCGTGTGGATCTAATTACGATTATGATCTGGGAGCGAGTGTGCCGAGCCATGCCCTGGATCTTGGATCTGTAATGGTAATTTTATCTTAATTACTCCCTAATTTGAAATTAAGTGTGCCGAGTCATGCCCTTGATTTCAGATCTATGGTGATATTCTTGTTGGAATTTTCACCCACTTTGGGGATGATTTTTATTTGAACCTGAGATCAAGTGTGCCAAGCCATGCCCTTGATCCCAGATCTATATATGAAAATAATCTAAGTCCTGATTGCAGAGATGCAACGTGGAACCTATTAGGGTTTTGACCATTTATCTTCCATAAAATATGTTTGTTTTTAATGGTATATCTCATAGCTTAATCCTTAGATTTATATTATGGGAAGAACGGACCAAAGATGGGAGGATTTAATATCTTCATCTTTATCTTTACTTTTGAATTATCAATTAAATTTTAGTTTGTAGTCAGTAATTCCCATCTCATAAAGCCGCTTAAATAGTGAGACTGGTAGAATACTGTTATATCTTAGTGGATTTCTTGAATTACTTGTCTTTTTAGATCTTTCAAAATTAGTTCTCATGGGAACGATCTCGTACTCTGCACCCACTATCTATAATCTGATTCGTGCGCTTGCGAGTAAAACATTACAATTAAAAATCACATCAAGTTTTTGGCGCCGTTGCCGGGGATTAAATTAAGAAAATCTGAATTTTTGGTAGAAAGTAAATTTTAGAAATTTTCGGAGATTAAAATAGTATTTCTGCTAAAAAATAAATAAATAAATAAATTTTTGTCGATTAATTGAGTTTACGACTCGATCAATCGACCACTGTCTCGATTGATCGACCTCCAGACTTGATCAATCGAGATTCAGAAAGTCTTTAATTAAAAAAAATTATCGATTAATCGAGTTTACCACTTGATCAATCGACCACTGTCTCGATTGATCGACCTCCAGACTCGATCAATCGAGATTCAGAAAGTCTTTAACTAAAAAAAAAAAAAAATTAAAAATTAAAAATTAAAAATTTTCTTGAGGTTTTCCTGCCCGAAACCTCCATTCTGTGTGTCATTTGCATGCACACTAGGTCTTCTAAAGAAAGAACTTTAGAGCCTTTAAATTCCGAGATCGAACGTGCTTGCTGGTCAAATCGTAAGGACGCTAGATCATGGCAGAAATCTTCAAGTGAATCATCCACTGAAGTCAGTATGACCGACAACATGAATGGGCAACTTGAACAAGAGGAAGAACCAATATTGAGAGAACTGTTCTCTCCGATCACTACAAATACCCCATCATGCATTGTATACCCCGCCACACCTGGTGGCCGGTTTGAAATTCATACAAATGTCATCCAAATCCTTCCAATCTTTCATGGCATGGAGAGAGAAGATCCATACCAGCACGTTAAAGACTTCGTCGAAGTCTGTTCATCTGTTTACCAAAATTTCAGCTAAGAATCTGTTAGGCTGCGCTTATTTCCTTTCTCTATAAAGGATAAAGCAAAAGCATGGTTAAATTCTCTACCATCGGGATCCATAACCACCTGAGATCAGATAGTCAAAAAGTTTCTGTCAAAGTTCTTCCCTATGGCGAAGACCAATGCCCTCAGACGTGAAATCACGGATTTCACTCAAAAGGAAGATGAGAGATTATATGAAGCTTGGGATAGATTCATGGATCTCTTACTCAAATGTCCACACCATGGATACTCAAAGTGGAGACTGGTCCAGTGTTTCTATAATGGACTGAGTCAACCAAATAGACATCTGGTGGAGTCAATGAATGGCGGAGGATTCCTGAGCCTTAAGGAAACCGAATCTTATGCTTTCCTAGAAAAGCTGGCTGAGGATTCTCAGCACTGGGATTTCACAAAGACTCGGGAACAACCAATCAAAGCCCGTGATCAAGCCGGGAGTTCAACCAAGAAGGGAGGACTATACGTTGTAAAGGATTCCCCAGATCTTATGACTAAAATTGATTTCCTCACTCAACAAGTGAAGGAATTGAAATTAAAGAAAAATGTGCATATGGTAAATACACAACCTAAGCCAGTTCAATTTGTGCAAGCCCAATGCATATGGCAGATGATTGTCCTTCAATGCAGAACTACCATGAAGACACATCTGAGCAGCTAAATGTTGTGAATAATTACGGGCAAAATCAAGGAAACGTTTTCAATGAGAATAACCCAAATAGTTGGAGAAACCACCCAAATTTCTCATGGAAACAAGATAATCAAAGAATACAGCCCAGAAAACAGGGGACGAACTTTTATCCCCAACAAAATTTCAACCAAGGACCGCACAGAACTACGGTCAAGGAAAATTTCAGCAGCAAGGGTTCAATAACCCAAATCAATTTCAATACAATCAGAATCAGGTTGGGCAGCCACGGCAAATGAACCAGAAATTTCAGTTTGCACAACCAATGGGAGGTTATCAAAACCAACCACAGTAAAATTTTGTGCCAACATTTCCACCACCTGGATTTAACAATTCACAGGGAAATGCTGCCCAACGTCCACATACACAAACTCCTTCTACTGAAGACCTGATGAAACTCATTCATTCTCACACATCCTCAATCTCTAAAATAGAGACCCAAATTTGGCAATTGGCCACTTTTCTCTGTGAAAGAGAGAAAGGATCGTTTCCGAGCCAACCAGTTCCTAACCCAAGGGGCCAAATGGTTGTTGAGCAAATATCAACTTCAACACAAGAGGATGATCAACAACAAATTCGGGCGATCACAACATTGAGATCTGGAAAGCAGGTCGATAACAAAGTAGTGTTGCCAGAGGAGGAGGAAAAATCTGATGGAGAGAAGAAATCTGAAGAGAAAGAAGAAATTAATGATAAAGTACAAGCAAAAGAAACATCAGAAGTAAAGAGTGAACAGAAGAGAAGTTTTGTTCCTAAAGCACCGTACCTGCAAAGATTGATGGCACCACTGAAAAATCGCGATGTGGAAGGAATAAATGAGATTTTCAAGTAATTAAAAATTAATATTCCTTTCCTAGATGTCATCCGCCAAGTGCCGACTTATGCTAAATTTTTTAAGGAATTGGTCACAATTAAAAGAAAGACAAATATTCCGAAAAAGGCTTTCTTAGCCGAGCAGTGTTGCAAGCAAAGCTCCCGATCAAATACAAGGACCCAGGTTGTCCTACGATCTCGATCATCATCGGTGATAACCGTATTGATCAGGCCCTTTTAGATTTAGGAGTAAGTGTCAACTTGTTGCCTTATTCTGTGTACAAGGAGCTCGAGTTGGGAGAACTTAAGGCCACTGCGATGACCCTTCAATTAGCTGATCGGTCCGTAAAGATCCCTCGAGGAATTGTGAAAGACGTCTTCATCAAGGTAGATTCTTTCTACTTTCCTGTAGATTTTATTATTTTAGACACTGAACCAGCATCAAATTTGAGCAATAACATTCCAGTGATTCTAGAAAGACCATTCCTAGCAACCTCCAATGCGCTGATCAATTGTCGAAACGGGATCATGAATCTGTCATTTGGGAATATGACAGTGGAACTCAACATTTTTAATATTGCCAAACAGTCCATGGAGGATGATGAGCATGCACAAGCATGCATACTCGATAAAATCATAGAGGAAATATTTCATGCATCCGAAACTGAAGATCCTTTAGCAGCTTGTCTTGCGTATTTTGGAGAGAATTTTGATGTGGATCAACTGATCCAAGAAGTGAATCACATGTTGGACTCCACACCACTTCTGGGAGAAGAAAAGGAAATAAAGTGTGGAACTCAAATTGAATTAATCAAGGAAAAGCCGAAAGAGGAGAAGAAAGTGTCCTTAAAACTTAAACCTCTTCCGAAAAATCTCAAGTATGTCTACCTGGGGGAGAATGAAACTCAACCCGTTATAATCTTATCAAAATTGGATGCGAATCAAGAAGGTCAACTCATGAATGTACTCAAAGAGCACAAAAGTGCCCTCGGATGGTCGATAAATGATATCAAAGGCATTAGTCCGACGGTGTGTATGCACCGAATCCATTTGGAAGACAATGATAAGCCTTCTAGAGAACCACAGAGGAGACTGAACCCTATAATGCAAAACGTGGTCTGAAATGAGGTAATAAAACTTTTAAATGCTGGAATCATATACCCCATCTCTGACAGTAAATGGGTCAGCCCCACACAAGTGGTCCCTAAGAAATCGGGAGTCACAGTGGTAAAGAATGAGGACAACATACTAGTCCTTACAAAAATTCAAACAGGGTGGAGAGTGTGCATTGATTATCGGAAGTTAAATTCAATGAAGAGGAAAGATCACTTTCCACTTCCATCTATCGATCAAATGTTGGAAAGATTGGCCGGGCATGAGTACTATTGCTTCCTCGATGGCTATTCCGGGTATAATCAAATAGTCATTGCACCTGAGGATCAGGAGAAGACCACTTTCACATGTCCTTTTGGTACTTTCTCCTACCGACGAATGTCGTTTGGGCTTTGTAATGCACCAGCTACATTCCAAAGATGTATGCTGAGTATTTTTTCGGATATGGTCGAGCGATTCCTCGAGGTCTTCATGGACGACTTCTCGATCCATGGAAACAGTTTTGCTGACTGTTTGACTCATTTGTCGCTAGTGCTTGCACGATGCCAAGAAAAGAACCTTGCTCTTAACTGAAAAAAATGTGACTTCATGGTTAAAGATGGCATTATTTTGGGACATATCATATCGTCCCAGGGTATCGAGGTCGACAAGGCCAAAGTTGATTTAATTGCCAATCTACCACCACCTAGGACAGTGAAAGAAATCAGATCTTTTTTGGGCCACGCCGATTTTTATCGGCATTTTATTAAATATTTCAGCAAGATAGCGCGACCGCTATGCAGTTTACTTTCAAAGGATGCCCCGTTCATTTTTTATGATGAATGTTTGCGAGCTTTTGAAATCATTAAGGCCGAATTGATAAAAGCTCCAATAATTCAATCTCCGAACTGAGACTTCTCGTTCGAAATCATGTGCGACGCCTCTAATTATGCAATTGGAGCTGTTCTGGGACAACAAATAAAAAAATTATCACATGTAATCTACTATGCGAGTCGTACTCTCAACGATGCCCAATTGAACTACTCGACCACTGAAAAGGAACTTTTGACAGTAGTTTTCGCGTTGGATAAATTTTGATCCTATTTGTTAGGATCTAAAGTCGTGGTATTTACAGAACACGCCGCTCTGCGTTATCTGTTCGCTAAGAAAGATGCTAAGACACGTTTAATCAGATGGATCTTGTTATCGCAAGAGTTCGATTTGGAGATCAAGGACAAGAAAGGGTCATAAAATGTGGTGGCAGATCACTTGTCACGAATAATTATTGAGAGATCTGACGAGCCTGTTCCGATCTTGGAGCACTTCCCGGATGAACAGTTGTTCAGGATTGATTGCCCACCTTGGTATGTGGATCTTGTCAATTACCTAGTCACCGAGAAATTACCTCACCATTGGTCGAAGAATGAGAAATCTATTTTCTTAGTTCGGGTGAAACACTATTTTTTTGAAGATCCGTACTTATTCAAATACTATCCTAATCAAATCATACGAAGATGTATTCCTGAATCTGAGCAACCACAGATCATCTCGTTCTGTCATGAGTTAGCTTGTGGAGGTCACTTTAGTTCCAAAAAGACTGCAGTAAAGATCTTCCAAAGTGGTTTTTACTGGCCGACGATATTTAAGGATTGTTATCAGCATTGCAAATCTTGTCACAACTGTCAAATGTTGGGCCGAATCTCAAAGCGCAACATGATGCCGCTCAATCCAATTTTAGAAGTTAAATTATTTGATGTTTGGGGGATCGATTTTATGGGTCCTTTTCCGAATTCGTTTGGAAATACGTTCATTCTTGTCGGTGTTGATTGTGTCTCGAAATGGGTAGAGGCTGTGGCTTGTAAAACAAATGATCACAAAGTGGTGATCAAATTCTTGAAGGATCAGGTGTTTTCACGTTTTGGTATTCCAAAGGCGATAATCAGCGATGGTGGAAAGCATTTTTACAATAAAGTGTTCAACCAATTAATGAAGAAATATGGTGTCACGCACAAAGTTGCTACACCATACCATCCTCAGACAAGTGGCCAAGTTGAAGTCTCTAATCGAGAACTTAAGCGGATTTTAGAAAAGACAATCCATCCGAACCGTAAAGACTGGTCGCTAAAGTTGAATGACGCTCTATGGGCGTATCGAACTGTATTTAAATCTCCGATTGGCATGTCGCCGTATCGGTTGGTCTTTGTTAAAGGATGTCACCTCCCGGTTGAGCTGGAACATCGAGCATTTTTGGCCATTAAGTCATTGAATTTCGATCTCTTGAAATCTGATACCCAAAGGGGTTTGCAAATGAATGAATTAGAAGAAATCCGTGCTGATGCATATGACTGTGCTAAATCATACAAGGACCGTATGAAACGGGTTCATGATCAATCTATTCTACGAAAATCTTTCGTTGTTGGTCAACAGGTTCTACTCTATAATTCCCGACTTCATCTATTTCCGGAGAAACTAAAAACCCGTTGGAGTGGCCCTTTCAAAATCTCTCGCATACTCCCCAATGGGGCAGTTGATGTTATCAACTTGAAACACATGAATGTTTTTCGAGTTAACGGTCAAAAATTAAAACCATTCCTTGAAGATGCAATTGCATTCTCTGACACTCTTTCTTTGAGTGATCCAATGGCTCACCCTGACTGAGCAATTCACATGGTCGAGCTATCGACATTAAACTAGCGCTCATTGGGAGGCAGCCCAATTTTGTGTACTTTTTCGTTGGTGTTTTGTTTTTCATTCTTAAAAAAAAAAAAAAAACTTTTGGGAGTCGATGCATCAACCCCCTGTGTCGATTCATCGACCCAACCAGGGTCGATGCATCAACCCTTCACCTCGATTAATCGACCCTTTTGGTCGATTAATCGACAGTAATTCTGGTGTCTCCTTTTTCTAGGAGAATGCATTTATGGGAGGTGCTGACTTTTTTATTAGTCGATTAATCAACTCCCAGAGTTGATGCATCGACTACTCCACTTGGAAAATTATGCTGCTTTTCGAATCTGTCAGTTTTTGTTTTTTTTGGGGTCGATTCATCGACTCTTTATGAGTCGATTAATCAGCCTTTATTTCTGGGCATGCGTTTTTGTTTCTTTTCTGCCTCGATTTAAGTCGATTCATCAATTGCCAGTGTCGATTAATCGACTTTTTCACTTCCGGACGTTGCGTCTTTTCACTTAATGACGTTGCGTGTTTTCATGCGTCGGGACTTATGGCGCACCCGTTTTCAATGGAGTCGATTAATCGACCCTTTTGGTCGATTAATCGATTATTTTGAGGTGTGTCCGTCCCGAGAGGACGCCTTTGCGCCTATTTAAATGGAGCAGTCTCTCTCCGATTTTCATTCACCTTGTATCCTATTTTTTTTCTGACTGCCTCCGACATTCCGACAGTGTGATCATGGCTTCGACCTCTGCCGCGCCGCAAAGACTTTCCCAATGACCTGCAGGTCATCCACGTGATCAGCCAAGTGGCCGCTTCGCTACCCGAGACCTGTGTTCCGAATATGCTTTTGATCTCGCGACATTTCAAGCCCTGCCTGTCTGCGCCGTTTCCCTCGCCTATGCAATGGCTCTCAACGTCCATTTTCTCCTCACTCTGCCTATGATCAAAGTGTCCAAACATGTCATTCGGTTATTCTATCAGAACATGGCATGGGTGACCGCCTTCGTCGAGAATCAAGTCACCGCCCACTTCACTGTTTCAATCGATGGGTGGTCACGCCCGATTTATCCGCACACCATTGCGGAGGTTTTTAACATTTCCTGCGAGCGCCCCCACAATCACACTTTGAGTGAAGAGCTCGATGATTCTCAGGAGGATATAATCAACGATATGTGTCGCGGCGTATTTTCTTCTGGGATCGCCACTAAGCGATCGGCGTTACCGCGCCCACTTTTATTCTGGGATAGTGTGGTCTGCAGCAATCTCTGCCCCCGTGGCCACGTTTCTGAGCACACCGGTGATCAGGTTCAGGCGCTTTATGGTGCCCACCGAAATTCATGGATCAACGTGCTCAAGGTTCTTCATGATGGCCTGTGGAGATGCCATGACGATCTCACCAACCCTGCCAATGGTGAGGCCCCGTTGATCTACTTCCCTCATTATGTTATAAAATTGCTTAATTTCCTTCGCTTCCCGTTCTACTGGGATGACGATATCGGGGATCTCGCTTTCTATCGTTATGGTGCTACCCAATGGAACCGCAGTATGTGTCTCTTGGGAAATGTCCCGGATGCCCCCGGTGATGCGCCGGCCCAACCTGCTCCACCATGTCAGCGCCGCCGCGTACGCCAGGACGACCATCCTGCACCTGATCAGGGACCCAAGGAGGGTGTGTCTCTTGGTTCGCTCCAAGCCCAAATTAACTCGTTATAGGAGGAGCAGCAGCGGCAACATGGTGCACTCTTACGTCGAAGCTACTATGATCGTTCCTTCCTCCATCAGATCCGGCAGCGCATGTGGCCTGATAGTTACGATGAAATGTGCGCCAGGGCCCGCCAAGCCGAAGCGGATGGGGATGATTAGTATGTTTAGTCTAGGATTAGGATTTTTCGTTTTGTGATTGTTTTTCTTTCTTTCATTTAGGCTATTTATTTTCGGTGTCAAATCAGAAGTGTCCTTGTAATCATCGTGTTTATCAATGAAATAGTGTGTTTTCTAACCTGTTTGGGATTGCTAATTACCGGTTGAATTTAGAGGAGTTAAAGAGCAAAATTAAAATGCCACCTTTCCGATTTTTCAACTCTCTGTCAACTTGGAGTCGATTAATTGAGGGTTATACTCGATTAATCAACCCACAAAAAAAAAAAAAAAATGGGTGTCGATTAATCGACCCCCGGGGTTAATGCATCGACCTCCAGGCTCGATTAATCGACCTCATTTTTTTTTGTTTTTTTTTTTTGGACTGGACTCCTATTGGGACTCTAGTTTCCACTTTTCTTCCGTCTTTGGGATCCCTCAAGTGTAACGCCACACTTTTCTTTGTTTCTTTTTTGCGGGACACCTCTTTCCACTCCTCCTCCAACTCTATAATTTTTCCCTTTATATTCACCCTTAGGCTCACTTTTCATTAAATCTTGCACAACTTTCTCATGGCCCAAAGATTATATCTCACCAGAGCGTGGTTATCAAAGATGGTGGAGACTGCTAAAAAGCGGGAGCGCTGCTCTCATCGGACGGTCCCTTTTAAGCCTAGCAATGTTGAAATCATCGACCTCGATCTGATGATCATTCCTTCCTGGGGAGAACCATCTAGAAAGAAGGTAAATCGTTCCAAATGTCCTACTTTCGCCTCACCGCCTCCATCCATACCATCGGCGGTGACTCATCAATTTTCCCTTGATCTTTGGGAGAAATTGTTCCCTGTGCCTAAGAACATAAATTTAAGTGAACCTCGGTGGATGGGCCCGCCTAACATTGATTAATAGAGTTGGATTCATGTTTAGTTTAGGATTTAGGTTTTATTTTATTTTATTTATTTTTCTTATATTTATTTCTAGCATATTAGTTTTTTAGTTTAGGTTATTTTTAATTCCCTAAAATAGTATAATCATATTCCCTTCAATAAATTTTTGGTCATGTTCCAATTTGATGCATATATTCTCTGCACCTGATCTTTGTGTTGAGGTACTTTTCAACAGGTTTGGGGGTGAGCTACTTATTTCAATCAATGAAGATATTGTAATCTTTAGGTTTGGGGGTATGATTATCTATTTTGTGTCACTTATATTTTCAAAAAAAAAAAAAAAAAATCAATAAATCGACAATGAAGGTCGATTGATCGAGAACCCACTCTCGATCGATCGACTCCTTTGAGTCGATTAATCGACAGTAGAAAAAAAAAAAAAAAAAAAAATTTATTTTGAAGTCATCATGCACATTATTTTATGATTGTTTTCAAACTTTAGTTGATGATGCATGTGAATTTAATTTTGAGAATACTGATGTCATATTCTGATTACTTGTATCTAAGATGATGAAGCTTAATGTGATATTTTGTGGATAATTTTGATATTCATGCTTTGAATTTTTACACTTATACCAAGCTAAGACTTAGAAATCGATGAACTGTTTTAAACGTTGAATTTTAGGTTCTTAGTGGAGACTAAACCCGGTGAGCTTTAGAGCTAATTTCCCGTCATTGATGAATGAATACATAAACTCGGAGTTTTCTTTGAATACGAATTATTTTGCATGATCTCATACACATTACTTTGGCTTGTGACTTTGCATGAAATCAAATTCAGATCATTATGTTAGAACATACTGTATATCTACTCAAGACAAATAGGCAAGGTTACCATCTTTTAAGAACATGATTGAAGGTCATCTTTGGCTTGTTTGTACTTAAAATAACCCACCTTATATAAATTTATCCTTCTAGTACCCCTTTGAGCCTATTGAAAAATTTACCTTTATACATTCTTTGATAAGCCACGTTAACCTTTAACCCTTCACCATTTCTGAAAATTCAGCTTTACCCTTCTTATTTCTGAGAAATTAGGAACGAAGGATGAGAATGAACGAAAAGAGAGTAAGTGGACAAATACTGAGTTGTGGTGTTTACTGAGAGTGTATGGCAAAAATATAAAAGAAAAAGGGGGGAGAAAAAGAAAAAGAAGATTGTAAAAAAATAATGAAAAATATGAGGTGCTTCAAGAAAAGGAAATTCAAAAGAAAAAGAAAGTTGGAAAAAATAGAAAAATATTGAGAAAAATAGTGTGAGATTAGAAAAGAATAAAAAAAAAAGAAATAGAAAAATCAAAAGGTGTTTCCTTTCCAATTTCTCAGAAATTTTGAATCCCAACTTCCAATTCTTTCTTACCCTTTCCTGAGCCCCATTACAACCCTACAAAAAGACCTTCATGATCTGATCTTGCATTGGTAACTGCCTTGTGGAGAGTGAATATGTGATACTTATGACACTTGATATGACATGCTTAGGATATACAAGTATCTTCTTATGAGATTTATCTTTGTTCATTGAAGTGATTTTATTTCAAGAGTATACCTAAAGTGAGGATTGAGTCAAAAGGACAGAGCCGACGGTTTCCCATTTGAACTAGTTCTGAGATGAATGAATTTTGATTTGGGTATGCACACACTTCACATTTAGGCATGAATGGATGAGTTATCTAACTAGTTGAGCATTAGCCTAATTTGAATGGAGACTAGTATGATTAGTATAACATTATTATTTAAAATTGAGAATTCGCATGTTGAATTGATTAATGGTTTTGATTTTTGAATGGTATATATGTTATCAAAATCATATTTCGAAAACTCAATTTTATCGATGGTTTTTAAAATGTATTGAAGTTTGTGGGTAACTTCAATGTAAACCCTCAGAAGACACTACTCCTCTACTAGGGATCACCTAGGGGTTTAAAGGCTTGTTGCACATGTTAAGTGCAATCGTGCTCCCTACGAAAGTGGTAATTTATTTTTCTTTAGTTTGCTTTGCTCGAGGACTAGCAAAGTGTAGGTTTGGGGGTGTGATGAGTAGTGAAATATGATGATATTTCACCCCTAAATACCTATATTTAGTTGTCCGATGAAGGCTATCTGATGAGAATTATTAGATTTGAAGTGTTTCAAGTAAATACAAGCCAAGTATAGAAAACAGCCCAAGAATTCTGAAAATAATGTCAAAACACTGCAACTTTGGGTCATCGAGAACTTGGTACGACTTGCGGCTCAATTTGGACCTTCAATACGGCCGAATCATGAAATTGCCAAAACACAAAAGTTGTAGATCTTTCTATCAGCTTTCCAACGACATAAGAATTGCCTTAATCTGAGTTTGGGACAGAAAGTTATGGCCAAAATACCGAAGTAGTATCTGATACAAAAAGTGGGCTGAAATTCACAAATTTCTGGGAGCTCGATGCATTGACCCTTTTGGTCAATTAATCAAGGAGAAAAGAGTGTCAGACACGGAACTGACACTTTAAAGCTGATTTTTAGGACTTTTTGTAGGCTCGATGCATCGACCCTATTGGGTCGATTAATCAACCCTAAATTGTCGAGTGGAACACCTCTGCGGCTAGAAGACTTTCGCGACCGGAAATCTATTTAAAGCGACTCAAACACTTCGAGAGAAAAAATTAGAAATTAGAGATAGGAGATTAGAGTTTTTAGTTTTAGTTTTTCTTTTACATAGTTAGACATAGAAGTAGAAAGTTTTATCATTCTTTTTTAGAGCTTTGTTCCCTTAATTTTTCAGTACTCATTCCTTCAGTTTATTTTTATTTTTGTTCAAGTTTATTCCTACATTAATTTCATTTATGAAGACCATCATATTTTTGGATCAAAGTAATTTCTGCTGAAGTTTGAGGTATTTTTAATTCATTAAATTAATGTTATTTTTCCTTCCTTATTTATTTATGTCATTTAATTATAATATGTGTGGCTAAATTCATAGGGATGGGGATCTAATGATTCCCATCCGAGAGATGTACTTTTAATAATATAAATTTAGGATTAAAATATGAGATCTTATTTTATGGTTGTTGTGCTATCAAGAACGGATGAAATCCCCGCCACTAACTGGGATCGAGATCGGGTGTGCCGAGCCATGTCCGAGATCTCAGATCTGTGACGGTAATTTTACCCAATCATTGTTATATGATCTTTTTACTTTCATCGTGTGGATCTAATTACGATTATGATCTGGGAGCGAGTGTGCCGAGCCATGCCCTGGATCTTGGATCTGTAATGGTAATTTTATCTTAATTACTCCCTAATATGAAATCAAGTGTGCCGAGCTATGCCCTTGATTTCAGATCTATGGTGATATTCTTGTTAGAATTTTCACCCACTTTGAGAATGATTTTTATTTGAACTTGAGATCAAGTGTGTCGAGCCATGCCCTTGATCCCAGATCTATATATGAAAATCATCTAAGTCCTAATTACAGGGATGCAACGTGGAACCTATTAGGATTTTGACAATTTATCTTTCATAAAATATGTTTGTTTTTAATGGTATATCTCATAGCTTAATCCTTAGATTTATATTATGGGAAGAACGGACCAAAGATGGAAGGATTTAGTATCTTCATCTTTATTTTCATCTTTATCTTTACTTTTGAATTATCAATTAAATTTTAGTTTGTCGTCAGTAATTCCCATCTCATAAAACCGCTTAAATATTAAGACTGGTAGAATAGTGTTAGATCTTAGTGGATTTCTTGAATTACTTGTCTTTTTAGATCTTTCAAAATTAGTCCTCGTGAGATCGATCTCGTACTCTGTACCCACTATCTATAATCTGATTCGTGCGCTTGCGAGTAAAACATTACAATTAAAAATCACATCAGAGGACCTAATCGGCTCCCATATATATATATATATATATATATATATATATATATATATATATATATATATATATATATAATTCTTTATGGTTGTATCTGGGCCGTGGGCAGGGTGCTGGAACTTGGAACATACAATCCAAGCCCGGCCCGGATAAATCAACGTCACCACATGCTTAGTCCGGTTCAGTACCCAAACCACATTGGCTTCATAAAATATACTATTTTTTCGGGCTAGGTGCAAGCCAAAATCCGACTCAACCCATTGAGAGCCCTACTCACCATACATCCTTAATTACCTACTACCTTCACCCAAGTAACCTTTCACATAGGACAGTCACTTAAACACCAAAATGGTGTTTAATTGATCTCTCACCATTATTCATCTAAGATGTGAGTAATCCACACTGTCAAAGTGATAGATAAAAAATTATAGGACAATGAGCCCAAAAATCACATTATCTGGAGATTTGAATTATTTGATCTATAGACTCTGGTGTTCTTATTTTTAATAACTAATATTAAAGTTTGTCAGTTAGATGGCTCACATCACATGGACTTATAGGCATTATATTTTGGCTAAAACATATTCCAGTGATGGATTGCCACATGGCCAATTTAGATTGGTCACAAATATCCGCCACATGGCATAATAATAAATTACACTTCAATTATGTAAAATTAAAAAGTCTAATTTAATGGTTCAAGATCATTTAAACCTTATTTTGGTGTTTTAAGCAACTTGCTGCCGTTGAATCTTGTAAAAAATTGGGCTTCATGGATTTTAAGGCCCATGAACTTAGTGCTAGTCAGCTATTGATGGATTTACATTCACAAGTGGTGATAGAACGTGACTTGCATGATGGCGAAAAAGACGAGACCATTATTAAAATTTGGAGTGATAATGATTAGGGAGCCATTAGTGGCACTCGCTTTTTAAGTGGTTGCACCAAGGTTAAAAAAAGACTTTGTATTTTAGGGACATTGTGACATGTAAAAATGCAATCTGAGCCGTTTGAATTAAAGTTCATGATCTATAGATCCTTAGTTGATAAGATTGGCAGGGAATATAATTTTCATCATGTGATTAAATATGGTCAAAAGCTATTATTTTATTCAACGATTGACAACAATAGATCATATGATAAATATCGTATTTTGCTCAAATCTTATCAAGTAAGGATCTATAGATCATTAACTTTAAATTAAGCGGCCTAGATTGTGTTTTAATATGTCACATGTCCCTAAAATACAAAGTCTTTCTTTAACCTCGGTGCAATCACTTAAAAAGCGTGTGCAAGTAATGACTCCCTAATGATTAGAAACTTGTGGTCATATAATGTAACGACCCTAAAAAATTTAAACTGAATTTGTGGTGTTAAATTTGTTTTGCATCAAGCATGGTGTTAGTGCTCCACATCGGAACCTATCCTAGTTGAGAAAATACATCTTTTAATTTTTCAAAAGGTTTTATATTTAAAATTGTCTTTATTAAGATATATAAGGATCAAACCTTACTACGTGAGTTTTAAACCTCTATTTTAAACTTTGGAATAAAAGCCTATACACCTTTATTTAGTGCGATCACTTAGCACTGAATTAATGCCCATATATTATAAATAAGAAAGTTACGGAGAACCCTAAATCACTATTACAAGAATTCTTCTTAAAAATCCTAGTTGTCATTCCATCTTCTTCTATAGCCACCATTTTCCAAAAACACTCAAATTTCTTTTAAATTTCTCGTGTGTTCTTTCACAAAGAACACCGTGGTGTTTTTCTACCGTCAAATTGTGGTGGAGGAAGGCGGCGTAATCGTGGACGGACCATCGTGTGGACGCCGATCTCTATCGCCTTAATCGCCGTTGATCCGCCGATCACGCTTCAAGAGGTGGGTACCCATCCATCCATCTCATCCTTCTCAGATCCCATCGCGTAGGATGCACTCGATCGCGTATCGATGGGCTATTTAAAATAAATCTAAAATTGTTTTATTATAAAATCGCTTTTAGGATTAAAATAATAATTAATCCTTATTTTATATTATTTTTGTGAATTTTTTGGATGTATTTGGGATTTTATTTTGAAACCCTATTTCATTTTAAATTTCGACAGTCAATCGATTGAAACACACTTTTCAATCGATTGATTTCAAAATCGCAACGAGAATGTTTTAATTCCTTACCTAAATTCAATCGATTGATTTACATGATTCAATTGATTGAGCTTGAGGCGTTATTTAATGGCTTCTGTCGCTTTAATTATTCTTGACACTCACTGTTTTTTATCTTATTTGAAAGATGGGATATTTTAATCGATTGAGGTTGTTGGTAGTGAATAGACAATTACAATAGTAAATAGATTATTATAATGTTAGTTCGTTTATTTGCTAAGAACTCAAAGCCTTATTTTAATTTATTATTCAATTGATTGAGCTCCACTTCTCAATCGATTGACTTTGAATTGAACCGACTGTGTACACTTACCTAAATTCAATCGATTGAGTTACACTTTTCAATCGATTGATCTTGAACCGAACTGATTGTGTGCGCCTATTTAAATTCAATCAATTGGGTTACATTTTTCAATCGATTGATCTATGTCCGAACAGACATCAAACGATATTATCAATATTGTTTTCTCCTATAACTCTACTTGCTCGATCAAAAATCAATGCACTCTAATTTATTGATGTTTCGATCGATGGTCGTAATACACTCCACTTTAAATTGGACTGGCCCTTTTTATTTAAGCATTTAATTATAGTATACTATATATGTATTATTTTATTGCTTTAACGCGACCACTTCGATAATACAAAGTGTCAGAACTTCGATGCTTTTATGAAACCGAACAATGACCTTTACGATTATCGAAATCACACTTATAACTCTATTCTATAATTATATTGGTGTGTTATATAAATAAATATAAATATAATCAAAATCTAAGTGTAAATCGTTTTGTATGTGTGATACTTTTGTATTTATAACTTAATCAATTTATATGAGTTAAGGATATGTTAGATCATGAGTACGAGAGTGTATGAGATCATGCCTACGCTTGGGCATGGTGATTCGCTGAGATAGTATCGAAGCGAAAAATATACCGTATTCACATGCCTTACAACTCATGGTGGAATGGAACCCATGATGAGTCGGGTGAGTGTGAATTCAGTGTAACCTTGTATACGGTGGCATATACGGCGACCCAATCACCGCGAGTTCAAATATGATAGTATAAATTATGAGTTAAGTTATGAGGTTCGACCACAGGCATTAGCTGTGGTGAGATTTCTTCTACGGTCACGTGAAACTCGGAATATTGGCGTCCATGTACGGATGCAACACCTCTATGATAGTATAAACTACTACACGAAGTACATTCAGGTTACTACGAAATCTTTTTCTTAGGAAGCGTGAATTAGGAAAGTTGTCTCACTATAGTTTGTCCTAAGATTAAATATAAGAGTATGATAAGATATGAGTATGAGATAAGATAAGTTATGATACAAGCACGATAATAAGACATCGATGTGTAGGCCAGCAAAAGATAAAGAACTGAAGTCTCTGTACGTGTTGTTTCTTGCGTAGCCACCGTAAGGGTAACGTCTTTCAGCCAAGATGGATCTCTGAGAGAGATTATGAGTATGAGTATGTTATGAGTGACTTTGACCATTATGTCTCCCCATTGGCTGGGTGGTAGAGTATGAGTATGGCACGAGAGCGTTATGATATGGTGGTATGATACTATGTTGACCCTTCCATGGTAGCTCGAGCAGCGACTCTAGCACAAGTCGTTTAAGATTTTACAAGTAAGTTACGCTCATGCGATGTACAGACGTATGTGCGAAAATAATAATAAGACATAGTATGATATGTTATGAGATATGGTAAGGTACGCTAGGATATAGGTGTCTAGATCATGGTCTTACATTTATGATATGATATGAGTTTCACGATATATATATGATTTTATCTTTCTTCTGCTATCTGCTTTGAGATATTATGTTTATTACTCACTTAATGCACCCACAATGCACCTGAGTAGTATGGGGTGGATTGGTAGTGTATCCACTGAGTTTACGTGACTGAGTAAACTCATCCCACGATTATCTAACAGTTACAAGTGATTACGCTGGTGGAGTAGACATGAGCTATCTAGATCTCGCCGACGCTGATTTCATTGATTTCGCGGGCGTTGAGTACCAGGAGCCTTTGGAGGGTGACACTACGGTTATCAGGAGGACTACGGTGCTGATCTTGATTCGAGTGCCGGTTACTGATCATTGTGGACTTGGTATTGAATTTTATTGATACTAGTATTATGGATTTTATAGTTTATTTTATCGGATTTGTCTCCGACTGAATTTACATTTTATTAATGGATTTGTGATTTTATCACACTTATTCAGTATTTATGATTGCATTTATATTTCACCATATTTATTGGATTTCACGGATTTCGTGAAACCATTATTACGCGAGAACTCTGATTAGGTGTATGTCCGCTTAGTATATTCGAGATATATGCAGGTCATAGCTCGGAATTCTAGGCCTTCAGGATAAGATAAAATTTTGGGTCGTGATATATAATCACCAATTTGGAATGTCTATATAACACTATGGTAGGTGATCAAGAGCCTCAAGATCCTTCAAAATGGATGGCTGAGCAACATAAATTAACTGCCTATATTAACACACAAAAGGGTTCTTTGATAAGATGGTTAGAAATCCGCAACATGATTGGATTTTAGGCAAAGCCCATTCTAAATGTTGGCATGCTAGTTCCTTATATATATATATATATATATATATATATATATATATAAAATAAAATTTGATGCATGAATACTTGCGAACACCTACATTGATGCATGAATACTTTTGAACACCAAATCAGTGAAAATCATAAAATAAACTCATTTCGCTAATTTGCATGCTAAAAAATAATTGTGCAACCCGGCCCTAAATTGATCATCTTGAGCCAAAGAGAGTAACCTAAGCATTGATATTACTTTCTTCAGCTGTGTGGAATTAATGACTTTGTAGTGAGAATTGTTTGTCATCTTTGTTAAAATTATAAAAGAAAAAATTATATATTGAAATTATTGTTGATAAAAGTAAGTGTGATAAACGAAATAAAATAAAATAAAGGGTGCAAATACCCCTGAGTTATGCTGATATTACAAATAACTCCCCAATTATAGCTATTTACTCTAAACTCTTAATTAACATTTTGGTATTCATAAAACACCCTCTTTAACGGATGCAACTTTAAATGGTTAACGAGCTGTTAAAGAATAGCCTAAATACCATATTTATCATTTTTTAAATTAAATTACTAAATTGCCACCCTCTACACGTGGTTAGAGTTGGCGGCCCTCCACTTACAAAAAATAGTAGTTTTAAATCCACCCACTAAATCTTTGAGTTCACCCACACTGAAAAACATTGACTGCATCGAATCGGACGATGGAGATCGTTTATCGTCCCAACCTTGCACACAATGGATCTTGAGATCACGGAGGCACCATTAGACGGTTGACTACATTGAATCGGATGATGGAGATCATTTATCGTCCCAACCTTTCACACGAAGTATCTTGAGATTATGGTGGCACCATCAGACAGTTGATTGCATTGAATTGGACTATGGAGGTTGTTTATCGTCCCAACCTTTCACACGATGGATCTTGAGATCATGGTGGCACCATCAGTGGTTGAGTGCATTGAATCGGATGATGGAGATCATTTATTGTCCCAACCCTTCACATGAGGGATCTTGAGATCATGGTGGCACCATCAGACGGTTGTTTTTTTATTTCATGTGGTACACACCCAAAAAAATGACTTTAAAATTACTTTTAACCGTGTACGTGATGTTAAGGTCACTTTTCTGAGATGTGGGCCACGAAATAAAACACTAATCGTCTAATGGTATGCCTAAATGATCTCCATCATCTGATTCAATGCAATCAATGTGTTTTAGCGTGGGTGAACTCAAAGATTCGGTGGATGGAAGCAAGCGCGATTAGGCAATCAAATTCCTAAAATAAAATAAAAAGATAAATTTTTTGTACAGAATGATAATATGAAACACTATGCCATTATTATATAATGGTTACCATTATACCAACGATGATATTACAGTGAATCCAATTAATTGTATAACCAGTGATTCATCAAATGATAGAAATCAATCGAATTTGAAAATTTTCTAATTCATAATTGGGCCTCAAAGCTCGGGTTCTGTGGGGTAGACTAAAAGGTTGGATGGACACGATATTTTATATATAATCTAAGAAATAAGGGGGTTTTGAATCGGATCGGGTCAGATGAAGTAGAGGCTCGAGTCCAGTCGGCTGTCAGAATTTTGGCTTGCCCTGACCCATTGACAACTTAGTCTTCGCTGATTTTTAGGGTCTTATAATTGAAAGAGCAAGTTTTCGACACAACAGGCTCTTCATAAGCTTGATATTCTCTTGATGTCGATGATATTGATGATGGCCCAACAATGAAAATACCTAATTTGCATTATGAGTTATGTCGTCACTTTTAGTAAATTTCACTTGGATACAACAAAGCTGGAGGATAAACTGATAAAATCGGCCTTTTTTGGCAACCCAGGTTCTCAGGATCGGCCAATATTGAGAAAAAAAATTATATCGGTAAGTATCGGCTAATACCAATTGGTCTTTCATTTGATGGGTCTTGAATCATATAGGAAATTGGAGGGATAGGTATTTTGAGTGAAACATGTAGATTAAAGGTTTTCTTTTAAAGAATAATTACATCGTTTGTCACAAATCCTTCATTGGTTGAGTATTCGTCCAAACGTTGGCATACTTTAATGGGGAATCACTCATTTGATGAGTCTTGAATCTGATGGGTGAATGAAGGGCCCTTTAGAAGGATACCTTTAAATCTACCCACTGAATCTTTAAGTTCACCCATGCTGAAACACATTGATTGAATTGAATCGAACGATGGAGATCATTTATCCTCCCAAACTTTCACATGATGGATCTTGAGATCATGATCGTACCATCAGACGGTCAGTGTTTTATTTCACGTGGCACATATCTCAGAAAAGTGACCTTAACATCACGTGCATGCTTAAAATTGATATTAATGTCACTTTTATGGGTGTGTACCACATAAAATAAAAAATAGACTATCTGATGGTACACCCATGATCTAAAGATCTATCTCATGAAAGATTGAGACGATAAATAATCTCCATCGTTTGATTCAATGCAGTCGATATGTTTCAGTGTGGGTGAACTAAAAGATTTTGTGAGTGGATTTAAAGGTACTCCTTTTATAATAGTGGTAAATTATAATGGCATGACTTGTAAATAAAGGTGAATGAAGGGTCTTTTAGAATGGTGATAAACTTTAATGACATGACTTATATATATAGATGAATGAAAGACCATTTAGAATAGTGGTATTTTTAAAATATTTGTTTCATTAAGGGTAAATTAGACTTTCCATCCATAAATTCATGACTAATTAATGGAAGGGGGTTATATGAAACAAAAACACAAAAGTAAGGGCTGCAGAATAAATACTCGTAACTTAGGGGTTTCTTATAATATTAGCATAATAGGAGGTATATGCCAAAAACCCTAAAATAAAATAAATAAATGCTATAAAATAATTATCAACTATTGAGCCTCCCCTTCAAATAAATTAATTATAAAATACAAATAAAACAATTATAAAAATAAAAAATCTTAGAAATCTATAAAAAAATCACCACATGTAAGAGCTATAAAAGTGGGATCTTCTATGCTCACTTCCCTATCACCCTACAGTCCTACTTAAGATTTGAGGTTTATAAGAAAGTGACGCAGGTGGATTTCCTCAATGAACCCATCATATACTAACCAAAGTATGCATGTAGGGGCCAATAGTCAGGTCCAATCAGGTTGAATTGGATTTTGAGCTCAACCATAGCCCTTAAGAATCTTAATTATATCTATAGCCTTGAGAATTTTAATTGTATGCCATCATATATTCTTTTATATCCAAGGGCTACAAATGTGGTTAAACTCGAAATCTAGTTCAACCTGACCATTGCCCTCGGACGATTTCAATTTTCCAAATGGCATGCCACTTTGGTTAACAAATGCTCATACAATTTTAGTTACTTGATTGGCATGTCTCTTGTTAATCAATATTCATATAATGTTTAGTATTTTTTTCTATAAGATATAATGTTTAGTTACCTGGCATAAATTAGTTGAAAATTTCTACCATGGCCTAAGACGTGGGACTCTAAGGGCATTGTATGTGTAACTAGGGCTGTCAAACGGGTTGGGCTAAACTGTTGACTACCTGATCTGAAATTTGCATATGTCTGACCTGATGGTACATCAAACCCGATAATTAGGGCTGCAACAGAGTCGAGCCAGCTCAACAATTCGGCTCGGCTCGGCCCGAAAAATAAGAGCTTTTCTTTTTAGAGTTCGGCTCGAGAGCCGAGCCGAGCTAGACAGTTTGTAGCTCGAATGAATAGAGCCGAGCTTGAGCTAAAGCCAACTCGGCCCGGCTTGGCTATGTAGCTCGATTTATATATATATATATATATATATATATATATATATATATATATATATATATATATCATATGGACTATAGTACCTACTATTACTCCTACGTACGGCTCCCTGCTGCAACTCAAGTACTCAACTCCTACTTATTCTCTCTTATTGTTGAAACTCTCTCACCTTTTCTATGCCAGCTCTCTCATCTTCTCTTTCTCTCTCTCATATAATGGATATTTAATTAAGTAGAAGTTTTAAAAAATACTAGGAGGAAATTTTTTATAATAGAATATACTTGGCTCGAAGCTGGGCCCGAGCTCGGCTTAAGCTCGAAGAGCCGAGCTAGAGTTGAACCGAGCTCTAGCTTTGCCCGGCTCGGTTGCAGCCCTATCGACAATCTTAAGGGTCAAGGGTATATGTCGGCCACAACCCAATTTATTTTCCTTTCTTCTATAAAGACGGTTGGATTGAACTAATTTTGGCCTGACCTAACTTGACTTTAGGGTCAAGTCGGATGCCTCGTGCCCGACCTAGCCAACGGGGTTAAGTTTCTTGAGTCGGACAAATCAGGTATCAGGTCAACCCGACCCATCGACAGCCCTATGTATAAGACTGGTGAGCTCAGTGCAAAAATTTTTTAGCGCGATTATTGTCACACCATTTAAACAAAGAAATTACAATTAACTATTTTGGATAAGACAATGTAGGTCATTTTAGGTTTCTTTTTCCACACAATAGATCTTAAAATCATGAGCCTATTATCAAAGAGTCACATATTGATTCCATAGGCACACAACCCAAAGAATGAACATTAACCCTTTTTTATGGTATGATATGATTCTCCACTTTTTGGGATTTGTGTCATATGGAATTAATATGTGATCGTCTGATGAGAAGTTCATGATCTAAAGATCTATTGTATGGAAGATCAGGACGAAAAATAATCGCTATCATCTGATTTGAAGCAATCAATAATATTTCTTTTATTAATGAGTGTGGGAGTAGATCTGCTTATTTTTTGGGCAATGTTACACACAACGAATTTTTTCTTCACGCACAACTTAACTAAGGAGACTTTATATTTTGGGGAGTCAAAGCCATATAATTTGAAGGCAATATATTAAAAATCTTTAACACAAAAAATGGTATGATGCAGTATGATCTTTGTCATTAGATTTGATGCAGTCAGGCTATTGTCCAATTCGACATGGAGTGCATTAAATCAAATGATAAGATTTGTGACTATTGTCCAATTCGACAGTGGAGTGCATTAAATCAAATGATAAGATTGTGTTCCATGAAAGATTCTTAGATTATAAACTTTAAATGAGAAGATTAAGATGTTGTTTTCACATGGTACATGTCTCTAAAATATAAAGTCTTTTCAACGATTAAATTATTGTTGGCTAATAAATAAGGGACAGCAATAGGATCCTTTGCGAAGCAAATTTACCAAGAAGATGACCCGACAATTCAGAACGGCTAGATTCCATGAAGACTAAAATATAACGATTAGATGGCAATCGCTGCACGGGCCAATCTTACTCTCCACAGAAAGAGTCAAAGTATTCCTTTCACGAGAATAGCGCGCAAATTACTGCGCGAACACCAATGTTTGAATGGTTGAACGGCGTCAGAGTTACCCGCGCACTACCCGTAGCCGTGCACCACAGTCATTTTCTAAAGAAAACAGTCATTTTCTTTTTGATTCTCCATTAGGGTTTCTCGCTTCCTGCCTCTCGTAATGGAATAGTGATTGAAGAAAGAGGCTAGGGTTTTCATCTCATCTCTCCCCGTAACGAGATCTAGGGTTTTAGGGTTTCTTCAACCTGAAGATCTTCTAGGGTTTATATTTCTCTGATCTCATTCTCATGGAGTCAACTTCAGTAGGTACTTCGTTCGCAAAACGCCTTGCTTCGTGCAACAAAGCGACGAGAGAAAAAGCCCTACGTCTCCTCCAAACATGGCTCGAATCTCAAACCAGCATCCCCGACGAAGACATGCGGAAGATTTGGAAAGGGCTTTTCTACTGTGTATGGCATGCAGACAAACAACCTGTGCAAGAGGCTCTCATCAACCGTCTCGCATCACTCATCGTCACTTTAGATCTCCACCTCTCGATCCCTTATTTCGAGATCTTCATCTCCACGATCCGTCGCGAATGGAGCGGTATTGATTCCTTGAGATTAGATAAGTTTTATCTTTTGATTAGGAGGTTTATGCATAATTTTTTTATGTTATTGAATAAGAATTCTTGTGATTTGGATTTGGTTCGTCGTTTGATCGGAGTTTTGTCGGAAAATACGCTTTTGATCGTGGATAAGTTCCCTGCTCAAGGAGTAAATTACCATATTTGCGAGGTTTTCTTGGAAGAGCTCGACGAGTTTTTGCCCCTTAGTTTGGAAACTCTAGATGTTTTGTTAAATCCGTTTTTCGCGATGTTGGGAAAGTGTTCGGATAAGGTCCTTTTGAATAAGATTAAGTCTAATGTGTTCGATTGTTTGCTTAAAAACGGGAAGAAATTTTTGAATCTTAAAAATGGAGAAGATTCTGCAGATTCGGGTGTAGAAAAATTCGGTATGATTGCTTTGACATTGAATATTTCCTCAAAGTTGTTTGATTTGGGTACATCTTCTGAGTCTCTTCAGCGCAATAGAAAAGTTATATTCAGTTTACATGAAGAGTTTCTTAAGTTAGAGAAGGATTTTGTGAAAACAGGGAAGGAGATTTTGATTCCATGTGTGAACAGTGGCTCAGAAGAGCCAGCTGAGCGGGAGAATGTGGTTGAGTTGGCCACAGAACCCGAAGATGGGTCTTCAGGTGGTAAGCTTTTGAAGAAGAGAAAGAAATCGAAGAACAAATCAGATGTTTCAGGTAAGAAGTGTAAGAGTAAGAAGAATGGGTTTTCAGATTCTATAGTTACAGAAAATGATATTGCCAATGGTGATAGTTTGAATGAGGATGGGAATTCAGTTATTTTTGAAGAAGCTGTAATTTCGAATCTTCAGAAGCAGTTTGAGAAGGTTGCGGCTGAAGTTGGCATGAGTTCGGAGGGTACCCTTGAATCGTTGTGTGATATATCTACAACGGCTGCTCCTGATACCGTGTTAAAAAAGAGAAAAAGAGTGAAGAGGAAAGAGAGTCAAAATGGAGGTGTTTCACTTACTCCTGGTGAGGGTATCGTGGGCGCAAGTGCAAATGGGAAGAGTGGAGAAAAGAGTGCCAAAAAGGTTAGGTTTTCAATGAAGAGCAATTTGGTATGGAAACCTCATAGTCCTTTACCTCCACAGAGTTTGAGAGTACCACCATCTGCTACTCCTAGAGGCAGTGCGCTTAAGAAAGGTGTACCGCCCGGTCCAGTTAAAGAAACTCTTCCTACAATGAAAAAGGCGAAGAAACGGGTTAATAGTGCAAAAAAGGGACGAAAGGGTTCAAAAGTTCTGCCTGCCATCAAACGTCTTCGGAAGTTGCGATCTTTTTCGGTGTAAAAGCAGCGGATATCAGGAATGTATTTCTGATGTTGCTTTAGCGCACAAATTTCTTTTATGTTATTGGTTTTAACATGTCAAAGTTAACTTTTGCTACACATCTGGTGTTGTCTTCTTCCAAATTCCGTTAGATGAAAGCCATTTTTAGAATGAATCTTTCGATCAAAATTTAGGTTACATTTGTCTGTAACATGGGTCAAAATTTCGGACGATACCGGTATGTATCGTCCGATACGTACCGGTATCGGAACCCTTGGGTACGATTCATTGAATGTATCCTACCATACAAAGATAGATATATTGGTATGTTTCGGACGATACATACCAATGTATTGTCTAAAACCGATACGTATCGGACGATACATATCGGGTTTGGAGCTGGACGATACATACAGAAAACTGGGTAATGACCCATGGTCTTTAACATGTGATGCTAGTTGGTAGAGCATGGTCGTCAAGGCGACGCTATGGCCTTGCTATGGAAAATGGCGATGAGAAATGCCATATACAACCAAATAGCCATGATCTCTAAATACCGACGCTAGAGCGTCGCTATGACAGAATAGCACTATGTCGTTGCTATGCACGCTATTTGATTTATTTATTTATAATAATGTATAATACTTATAAAATAGATAAGTTATAAGTATAACATTGTTATAACTTATAATAATTATAAGTTATAACATTTTTGTAATATATAAGTTACCAAAGTTAACTTAAAAGTTACAAAAACCCAACTTATAAGTTACAAAATCCTCCACTCTATCTCTCTCATCATGAAACCTCAGCGTGTTACCGGTCGACGGAATCTCATCGTTGGTGACACTATGGTATGTGTATTTGATATTTAAATATTTTTATATTTGTTTATATTTTATATTTATTTATTTATATTTACCATGTTGAAAATTTGTTGATGTTCCATATTTGATTTGTATTTATTGATATTTGTTTATGCTTATAACATGAAATCCTCAATATCAAAATCAAAGTGTGATTCTTTAGCAGTTAATTTTTTTTCTTCCTATATAAAAAATATAAGCAAATAAAAAAAATACTACTAATTTATAGATATAATAAAATTTTTAAAAAATAATTAAAATTTTAATAAATTAATAAATAGCCTTGTCATGGCTTAGTTACACCATGGCTTAGCGAGCCTTTTCGCCATGATCTTGCTACACTGCCTTAACTATCTTGTAGTAGAGTCATGTCAATGTGTATGCTTTGCGGATTTCTTGTTTCCTATTTTGTTTTGATAGCTAAATTAGGTGGTTCTTTAGTTTTTATATGACGAAATACCTATTATGTTGACACTGCAATTTGTTCATTTCTGTTGTGTGGTACTTGATAGTTTTGATGGACCCATTTTTTGCATGCTGAAAGTTCTATTGTTGTTGTGAGTTCCAAACACATCCACGTGAGTTTTGTAACTTCTTTCATTTTATGCATTTATGTTTACTCTGAAGCATAATTGTAAGATATCAAAATGATTTTAATATTGGGATTGCAATTTGCAACTGTTACCAGAACCATAGGACTTTTGTCTCAAAGTTTTGACAGTTTTCAGAAAATAAAATCTCAGTTTCCTTAATTCCAGAAAATAATGAGGACATAAATAGTTATGTCGCAAGCAGTCCTAGAAAAAGCAAAAAAGAAACATACTAAAACTCATAAATAGAGTCCTAGCCTAACCAGGGATCCAAGCAAGTGAGCAACTGAAAAAGAGGACCCCGAAGAACAAAAACAGGAACTTAATCTCTCTGGACTAGAGGACCCTGGAATTTTTTCTTAGTAACTAGATCTCACATTATCACTTAAGCGATCATGTGACACCTATCCAGAGATTTCCAATCTTGTTAACCGATCGCTCAGGTAAAAGTGGATACGTGCGCTAGATTTAAGCCCCTTTAACTCTTCATTAAGAGCCCTAGTTCAGTGTTTAAACAGCCATTAAATAACTGTTTTAATCTTGATTCCCCATCTAATTCACTGCATCAGCAGAGGTATTTCAAATTGTCATTCTTTGCCTTATTGGTTATTGCAAGCTCTGTGCTTTGGGGATTCATGTAGCACTTTAGGAGTAGCAAAGCTGAGTCTAGTTCAAGGAACTCACGTAAAAGTGGTCGCGTGGGCCAGATTTAAGCCCCTTTAACTCTTCATTAAGACCCCTAGTTCAGTGTTTAAACAACCATTAAATAGCTGTTTTAATCTTGATTCCCTATCTAATTCACTGCATCAGAAGAGGTATTCCAAATTGTCATTCTTCTCCTTATTGGTTATTGCAAGCCCCGTGCTTTGGGGATTCATGTAGCACTTTAGCAGTGGCAAAGCTGAGTCTAACTCCAAGGAACTGAACTGGTCAGTTCATGTTGTTCCGTTCACTCGTGAGGGAGGCATTTTCTGAGAGTTTGAGCCCTTAGTTGCTAGGGTGACAAACCATTTAGATATAGGAGAATGATGGAAATTGCATACTGAAATTGTTTCTGAATGTGGGAAGTGTAGCGGAAATGCATGTGAAACATTAGGGTAAATAATACGGGAATAGTTAACATGAAGGGAAACTCTTAGGAAATTGGGAAACCAATATGTGAAACATGTCCAAATCTTGAGATAATTTATAGTTGAGTAATTTAAATTTATAAGTATAACAGTTTGTAATCCTAATTTGAAGTTAGAAGTGAGAACTGTACTTGTATGAGATAATGATACATTTTATTGCTAGATTTTCCCTTTCATATAGTGTGCTATTATTTTATCACGATCCCTTTCATCACTATATTTTGTAATTGTATGCTTTTTTTAAACCATTTCTTTACGTAAATAACCCAAATATCCACCAATGTTGTCAAATGGCATAAACAATCATAAGAGATGGCATATGATAAATGGCTTATACGATTTTGCATAATATGCGCAAATGATGACATACTTAATTTTTTTTTCTGAAAAAATATAAAATTAAAAAATGGAAAAATTATAGAAATTAGGGAATTATTAGATGTAATAATTTATAGCTGAGTTCATTATAAATTTATGGGCTTTTTGCATATATACCCCCTCAAGATATGCCATTTCACAACCCCCTCCCCCTGCCCAAATGTTTCATCAATTAGCACCGCAGCCCTTGCTTCTATCTTCCCTGTATATCCCTTTACATTGACGGATTGTTATCTGCTGGTTGAGTTAAAACTTTGACTAAAGTTACAAAAGCAAAGTACCTTAATGCCCTTCACTTTTTTTGATGCGAGGCTACGACTCCCTAATTTCTTCTCCTTCCTTCTCTTATTGCTCTTCTTCTCCTGCGAAGTGTTGGGTTAAAAGTTGCAAATAATTATAATTTCATTCGTTTTTTGGAAAAAGTTGCGAATAATTATAATCTTATTTGTTTTTTTTTAAAAATTGCGAGCTATTCACGACTTTTCAAAAAGTCGGAGAATTTGGTAATCAGGGAGATTCGTCAATCCTAGGATTTCAAAGAGGATGAGGAGGTTAATATGAGGTTCGATATGGCTCGACTCTCGAAAGAAGATGAAAAGGTTTCTATAGAAGACACCGTCCTTGTTCTTAAGGGAGAAAGAAGCAACAAAAATAATAAAGGGTGAGCTGAGGATTCACGATGGAGGGAGAACTCTACAACATACGATATGCGCTTCTTTCTTCCTGACAACTGCGAAAAGGACCAGATCAAAGTTGAGTTCAAGAAAATAGCGTCTTGGTCATTTCTATTTCGAAGACCAAAGTCGAAAGCAAAGTAGTTGATGCTGAGATATAGTGAGGACATGTCGCATGATGTTGGAGCGACTATGATGTTTTTCTCTTTAATTTTTGCCAATGCAAAAGGAGAGCCCTGCTATAGGGCGTTTGATTTGGATTTCTGAAAAGGGCATTTGCTAAAGGGTGTTTGATATGGGTTTCTGAACAGGGCATTTGCTGAAGGGCGTTTTATTGCTAAAGGGCATTTGATATGGGTTTGTGAACAGGGCGTGGCGTTTGCTAAAGGAGGCCCTGCTAAAGGAGAGCCCTCCTATAGGGCGTTTTATTGGTGTCAAGCTGGTGGAGCCCTTCCTTGAACGGGTACAAGAGAGTTGGCTAAATGCAAGTTTAGGGTGTTTGATATGGGTTTCTGAACTGTTCTTATCTCAAATTAATAGTTTAATATAGGGCTTCACAAACCTGTTTGACGAAATGCTTATGTTGACAATTGTAGTGCAGAGGAAGGGTTAGGCTTTAGTTGGCGCGATTACAAAGGTTTTGGAGATAGAGGAATCTTTTACATATAAAATTGCGGAAACGATTAGAAGAAGACAATTTACAAGACAAAGTTGTAAACTCTCTCTCTCTCTCTCTCTATATATATATATATATATATATAGAGAGAGAGAGAGAGAGAGAGAGAGAGAGAGAGAGAGAGAGAGAGAGAGAGAGAGATTGTAAATCCTATATATATATGAGAGAGATGTTACACGATCAAAGTGTAAATCTTTGGGAATCTTGTAATATTTTCAAAGAATAAGTAGCCTTAAGGGTAAGGTGTAAGAATGTCATTTCGTCGGAGAGTTGAGACTTTTATAACAGTCAGTCAATGACTGCCTCCTAACCTGAGTCTGTTTTATAAACAAAAAAAGGGTGTTTGATATGGGTTTCTGAACATATAAAATTGCTAAAGTGTGTTTGATATGGGTTTCTGAACAAGGCGTTTGCTAAAGGGCGTTTTATTGCTTAAGGGCATTTGATATGGGTTTGTGAACAGGGTGTGCCGTTTGCTAAAGGAGAGCCCTGCTATAGGGCGTTTTATTGGTGTCAAGCTGGTGGAGCCCTTCCTTGAACTATTTCAAGAGAGTTGGATAAGTGCAAGTTTAGGGTGTTTGATATGGATTTATGAACAGTTCTTACCTCAAATTAACAGTTTAATCTTGAATTTCACAAAACCTGTTTGATGAAATGCTTATGTTGAGAATTGTAGTGCAGAGGAACGGTTAGGCTTTAGTTGGTGTGATTACGAAGGTTTTGGAGATAGAGGAATCTTATACATATAAAATTGCGGAGACGATTGGAAGGCAACTTACAAGATTAAGTTGTAAACCCTATATATATGAGAGAGATTGTAAACCCTATATATATGTGAGAGTGATGTTACGCAAGACCAAAGTGTAAATCTTATGTGAATCTTGTAATATTATAAAGGAATAAATAGCGTTAAGGGTAATATGGGTAAGAATGTCATTTCGTCAGAGAGTTAAGATTTTTTTAACAGTCAATGGCTGCCTCCTAACCTGAGGTGTTTTATAAACAAAAGAAGCCTAGCTAAGGGACCGAGTGTAAATAGGTAAAACATGTGGGTTGTCCTGTAAATAAGACATACCACAAAGGGGTATGTGCGAAAAACCATAAATTTATAAATTAGTGTATAATTCATCGTTAGCATTTATTAATGAGTAATTAATACTGGAATACGTATAAATTGCATCAGGCATATTTATAGGAAACTCCTCGGATAAGTAAGTATGTGAATATATATGATGTATAAACACCTACCGACACTAAAGCCAATGATGAATATCGTATGTGTGTATTGAGCCGGAGATAAGATCGCAAATTGATATCTTGATAAGTTTGGATGATCTTGGATCAACCATGTGCATGTCCATGTCCTAGAGTCTTGGCTTCCATATATAATTACGTAACATCTTGCACAAAAGTATCAAATATTAAATTAATTTCGCATAATACTTACGATACATATAATTTTCGAATTACTTTTCTCTCTCTCTCTCTCTCTCTATATATATATATATATATAATATTTTCACCATTTCTCATTCTTTGATTATCGTTTCCCCATGTGTTTCCTAAATGTTACCCAATATGTGTCCCTCACGTCTCATAATGCATCCCTTCTCTAAATCATGTTTTTCAATATATTTATGTAACAACTCGAAATTTTTGTAAATGCTGAATCATTGGCTTATGACGAGAATGCGACCTTTTGACTGATTTGACCCGAGTCAAATCATTTAACTTGGGTAACGTATCCTTAAACCTCACTTGTTATAATTGGGGGTACATGTCAAACACATTAAAGCCCAACTCGTACCCAATAAAGAGTGTTCGCGTGTTTGTGCATGTTACACACGAAACCGAGCCCAATGTTTGAACTTGAGCCTCAACCCGAATGTCAACTCGAGCCCTACATTTCTGAACCCGTAGGTCCTAATTTGGTGTACGTGTCAATTACGATACGCGTCACTGCTTCGAATTTTCCTGATAAAATCATCTTGGGTCCGTTTGTAATTTGTATGGGAATTTTGGACCAAAAACTTATACACAGTTGCGATGTATAAGCTTAACACCTAATCTAGTGGATCAGTGGTTTGGGTGTGCAAGCCCCACACTGAATCAAAAGTTTATTTTTTATAATAGTTAACACCTTGCTTAGGTGTAAGTGCTTTATGTCGAACCAAGCCTTTGGATGATAATTAACACTCAACTTGAGTGTATGCGCTTCACGCGGAAGTGAGACTTTTATATAAAAACGACAGCTTCTCAATGAAGCTTTATTCGTTTGAAAAATTTACTTGGGGTTTGAGAGAGAGAGAGAGAGAGAGAGAGAGAGAGAGAGAGAGAGAGAGAGAGAGAGAGAGAGAGAGGAATCGCTGTCGTGAACTCTGAAACGTCGAATCTGCACCGTCAATCTCCAATGCATTTAGCTCTATTGTGTTTGTGTGCCACGAGAGATCGACGATTTGAGACGGGATTGTGATCCGTGAAGAACGAGGGCTCTGTTTTCTCCAAAACCCCAATTTGAAACCCTCTTTTACAAAACCATATGATCGCAAGGTGTCACGGATTTATTAGGCACAATCCGTGGAGATTGACCTTGGGTTTTATCTCGTTGTAATTGCGAGAAGATTGAGTTTCGAAATCATTGGATTCAAGAGGAGCGTGGGTTTCGGCATTATCGGTGCCATCCATCATGTGCTTCGATTTCGCGAGTTTTAGAAGGTAAGATTTATGTTTAATAGTGTGAATATTGTTTAGAGTTGACATATGGATGGATGGGAATGTGTGTCATGAGTTTTGAGCGATTCAGGTGAAGGAAGAAGGCCGAATAGGTTATGAGTATGTCAAAACTGATCGATCGGTTTGGAAAATGATTGATCGGATTTGATAGAGCAAAGACTTGTTAAAATTTTGGAGAAATCGATCGATCAATTTTTTTGCCTTGAAAAATTCGATCGTTTGATTTTGACTGAAGTGCCGACACAACCTTGGTATTTTGGCCGTAACTTTCTGCTTTGAACTCCGATTGACGCGATTCTCGCGGCGTTGGAAAGAGGACAACGAGCCCTATAACTTGTATGAATTAACAAATGCATAAATAAAAAGTTTTAAAGGTCAAAATTGAGCGGGGGAAGTTGGGTCAAGTTCTAAGTTAGCATGAATTTGCCCATTTCTTCCTCAGTTTTGAGAAAACACTTAAATACATTGGAGTTGTTAGTAATTAAGGTCAATCCTTAATACATCATTGTATGTGTGATGTAGATTGAGAACCGGAGGCCGTACATAGAGACCTTTGCATTGTTCTCTTTCGTGCGACTTCGAAACCTAAGGTAGGGGAAACTTAATGCCCAATTACATTTTGATTTTTATTCATAGATTTGTATGATATGACTGGATGGTTTTGAATTCATTGGAATTTGGTTTTAGAACTTGTTATTCTGATTTCTTTTGAACATTCGAAATCTTTGAAATATGAATTTGCATATGAACTCTTTTGAATCTTTGAAATCTTGGATTGAATATCGACATGCACATTGACATTGTGAACCTTGAAATTGAACACGATCTTCGAACTCTGAATTCGAATCCTTTGATCTTCGTATCTGAACTTTGAACTCCGAAATTACAATCTTTGAACCATTGAATCTCTGAACTCTGATGGAATTTGAACTCTGAACATTAAGTTATTAAACTGTGAACATTGAATATTTGAAATCTTTGGATAGTGAATTGCATCTGAATCTTCGAATTATCGAATCCACTGAACTTTGATTAACTTTGAACTTGAGCTTCGAACGAACCTTGAATCCGAATTTGAATACGAACTATAAATATGAACTTTGAAACTGAATACGTAATCTGAACTTTGAATCTTTGAATCCGAATATGATCATGGAAATAAAACTCTAAAATTTTGAACTCTGCATTTGGCCGACACGACGGAATATCCGTGTATTTGAATATTTAATCCGTAATTTGACCGGTACGGCGGGATATTCGTAATTAGAACCAGTACAGCCGTAATTTGAACTGGTATGACAGTTTATTTGTAATTCGAATATTTTGAATTCCGAAACTCCGAACTTTGAACTCTGAACTCTTGAATATGAAATCTTGAATCCAAACTTGACTTTTGGACTCTGAACGTAGATTTGAACTCTGAATACGAACTTCGAAAAGGAACCCTTTAGACTCGGAATGTGAACTTTGAATTAGAACCCTATGAACCTTGAAATTAAGACATGAATATCAAATCTTCGTACTATGAATATAAACATCGAATCTGTGAACTTTGTATTTGAACTATGAAAATGAATTAAGAACCGCGAATCACTGAATATAAATTCCATACATGAAGCATTGAATATGAATTTCGAACGTAGAAAATGAACTTTGATCTTTGAATACGAGCTTCGAACCTTGAAAATTTAGATCTTTGAAATTGAACTCAGAATTTGACGATTTTCGGATTTTAGTTTTTATATGAAATTGCCTTGAAATTTTTGTCATTGAATCTGTGCATTGATTAAGGAGATGTACATGGGTATTGATTTCTCCCCATTGAGTTTAGACTGTTAGCTCACCGCGAATATACGTCACAGGTGTAGAGCCCGATCTAACCCCCGGAGCTTGAGAACGATCCGAAAGACGAAGATCTTCCGCTTGCAGATATGTCCACAGATAGTGATTTCAGACATAGTAAGGTTTTAGATTTTTGGACTTGGTATGTTCAGTGTTTTTGTAGAATGATAGAATTAGTTTTGTATAGACATTTGTATGCGCCAGAGCTTGAGAACGATCCAGAAGACGAAGATCTTCCGCCTGGGGATATGTCCATAGATAGTGATTTCAGACACAGTAAGGTTTTAGATTTTTGGATTTGGTATGTCCAGTGTTTTTGTAGACTGATAGAATTTGTTTTGTACAAACATTTGTATGCCGCTGTTTAGGTGATGGTTGGCTATCATCGGTGATTTTACTTTAGGTTTTGTTCATATGCTCTATATAGAAATGAAAATTTTAGTTCTGCCATATATCATATCTGCTTTGATTTCCGCATCTTATGGATGTACTAAGTATTTCTGTAATCAGATTGTGTTTTGCGATCTGACGATCCGATTTTCCCCGAGATCCGTGTAAGGGGAAAATCGGGCTGTCACAATTTCTCTCCATTTTTTTCAATATACCGTTGATATTTTCAAATTACTTCTCTCTCTCTCTCTCTCTGTGCGTGTGTGTGTGTATATATATATATATATATATATATATATATATATATATATATATATATATAATATTTTCATCATTTCTCATTCTTTGATTATCGTTTATCGTTTCCCCATGTGTTTCCTAAATGTTACCCAAGACATGTCCCTCATGCCTCATAATGCGTCCCTTCTCTAAATCACGTCTTTCAATATATTTCTCTGAACTGTTTTTTCAATATTCCGTTGGACATATATTCAAATAAAAACTCCTACACACATGAGTATAAACTGCATCTGACATATTTATATAAAACTCCTACTCTCACGGGTATAAACTGCATCATACATATATTCAAATAAAAATTCTTGCTCGCATGAGTATATAGTATACGACATCATGCATATTTACATAAACCTCCTACTCGCACGAGTATAAACACCTACCGACACGAAAGCAAACGGTGAGTATCGTAGGTGGACGTTTTGAATCGAAATAATATCATATTGACATCTTGATAAATTTGGATAGTCTTGAATCAACCATGTGCACGTCCACGGGACACCCAAACATGCGTTTGGGTGCCACGTGGTGCCCAAATAGCGCCATTGTAGGGTTCAACCACGTCCTAGAGTCTTGGCTTCCATATATATCTACATATATTATAAGGGAACATCTTGCACAAAATTTGCAAATATTGCATTAATTTCTCACAACACTTAACGATCCATATGACTTTTGAATTACTTTTCTATATATATATATAGGGAGCCGGTAGGTCCTCCAATGGAGGATGGTGACCGTCCTCCAAGATCCACGTGGCACCCAAAACACTTTTTGGGTGCCACGTGGAGCACAGGTGGACAACTTTGATCAATATTAAAAAAAAAAAAATTGAATTTTTTTTTTTAAACCCACAAGTCAAAGTTTGACGGTTTTCATTGGTCCACATTTCACGGTTCAAAATATACATGGTGGAGATGAGTTTTTAATTTTTTTTTTCAAAGATGATCTAAGCAATGCACCCAAGGTCTACGTGGCACCCAAAAAGTGTTTTGGGTGCCACGTGGAGCTCCGCGAGAAAGGTTGGAGGACGGTGACCGTCCTCCCATGGAGGACGAAGGCCTTTTCCATATATATATATATATATATATATATATATATATATATATGCATATAAAAAATTTGTGTCATTTCCCCATTCTTTGAATATAGTTTCCCATTGTGTTTCCTAAATGTTACCCAACACATTCCCCTCATGTCTCATAATGTGTATCTTCTCTAAATCATGTCTTTTATTATATTTCTTAAAACTTTTTCCATTTGTTCCCCAAGACGTATTCTCATAACTCATGCATTAGGATGTCATAATCTAGGCTTTATTAAAAACTTTTATAAACAATTATCTAGGCATTCCTCTAGGTGAAGTGGGAGGTTTACTGCTGGTTGCACTTGCTTGGGTACCAAAAGCCGGGGCCTTGATTTTGAGGCGGCCCCTTTTGTACTAAGATTGGTTATCCAATTAATGTTTTGTTTCTTTGTTTGTATTATTTATTCATTAATTAATTAAAGAGAGGAAATATGGCCACATGGTAGTGATATTGTCCATCTGAATAGCATATCAAGTGAAAGAACATCCAAAACTGGATTCATTGATCTTCTGCCTTTGGAATTCTTGGTTCATCCTAAACCATATTGTTGCCTTCATCCATGTGCATAAAGTGGCCAAGTCCTTTGCCATAGAAAGGGGAAAATGCATTTTGTTGTATGATGGGCATGAGTTGCCATTGGAAGGTTGACAATGGTAACTCACTGGAGATGAGAGGTTGGGTCATAGAGTACAAAACTATTCTGACTTACTTCAGATTATATTAAGTATACCATCACATATTGAGTATGCGATGGCATATACTCCCCCACAGTACGAAATATGACCGTTGGGACATATTTTTGTGTGGTTTTAGGCTCCTTTGAGCCTATATATAGAGGGTCTCTCTCATGGTTCAAAATTTATGTTTTCGGTTTCGGTCATGCCCGAAACCGATATCCAACCCGATATTTTGATCCGTGGTCTCTCTTCCCCTGTTATCCATTACTACTTTAAACTATTCTAAGCTCTCTTTATATTCATTCTAACGGAATTTTTTCTTAGCATTTGTAGGGTCCAACCAGTCAGATTTTAAAACATCAAATATTCCTCTCTTTCGGCTCTCTCTCCTACTTTCTTTACACATTCCTACGAGTCAACTATTTAAAGATTTCAAGGCATAAAAAAAGCATATACCTTTATTTTTTCCATCTTCAAGCATCACTGATGTCCTCAACGAATCAAGGTTCAAGAATCAAGATTCATGATTCAAGCTACTATGTTGAGGTATTTGATTTTTCTAGTTTAAATTAGATTATCAATACATATAATAGATCATCTGTTTATTATAATGTCTTCAAATGCCGATTCTATAATGATATGGGTTGGAACTTGGAAGTATAAACGCTACAGAAGTTTTACTGAGAAGGCTTCCATAGTGTGTAGCTTGTGTAACTATATACAAGCCAAGGTGGCATTGGCCGGCTCAAGTGACACCTTGCTTATTTACCCAGATCATATGCTAGGGCATGTAAGGAGGTTACTCCCAAAATTCAAAAGAAATCATGAAGTGCACTTTAGGTACCATAGTATGTAGCTCGTGTAGCTATATTTAAAGGCAAGGTGGCATTGGCCAGCTCAAAGTGACACCTTGCATATTTACCCGGATCAAATGCTAGGGCATGTATGGCGGTACACCCAAAATTCAAAAGGAAATCATGAAGTGCAGGTTAGGTACCTAAAATACCAGCTCAGGGATCATTAGCTCCGGTAATAAACAGATGGTAAAAGTTTAGTTGTAAGATGCAGGTGAATATGAGAGTGGACCAACAAAGTGAAAATTTATTTGAAAAAAATAAGGCTAGGGGATGCAACTCTCTATACTGATTAAGTATAGAATTAACGGAATGCGTCCATATACTAATAATACATATATACGTGACATGTAGAATTAATGTAATTTTTATGGTATGTATACTGATATTATAAACTAGAAGATGAAGCGAGCTGCTCTCTTGGGCCTGGATACGCTTCCTAGTTATTGCAATAACCTTATAATTGAAGTTGATTCACAGTTTGTAATTTCTGCGCTTAATAGTGGAAATTTCCTGTGGCACTTGGACAAGGTGGTGTTTCGGTGCTTTCAAATTCTTGAAAGGAAAAATTGGGTAGCAGTTGCGGATGGAGATTTCTGTTCTTACAGTGAGATGCCTCGACAAGCACGAATAAGCTTCATAGGAGATTTTACAGATGAGCACATTTCAGATTTACTTAGTACTGGTTGGGCTGTTGGTGTTTGGGGTGGCAATCTAATATATATATATATATATATATATACACACACTTCTATAAGCAAATTCGATGCCTAGAGTTTGGTCCGTCATTTTTCGTTAAAGACGAAAAAATCCTTTTACTAGATATTGTCTTTTGCTTTCAATAGTTTTATTGTTTGGTCATTATGAAAAGTAGAGGGGCAAGAACCGAAAACCCTTCCTAGGTATCTAGGTTCCCATTATTATCCCTCTAAGAATAGTTTCTTCATGCGTTGGGGAGGATTTACACTAAAGGGTTTTATGGGTAAATGCATCCTAACCATTAGGGGTTTCATTCATACTGTACTCCAATTTCCAGCCCCTCTTCTCTTCTCCACCGAATCCAATTTCCAGCCCCTCTTATGCACAAAGGTATGGTTATGGATCTGAATCTTCTAATTTCATTCATACTGTACTCCAATTTCCAGCCCCTCTTCTCTTCTCCACCGAATCCAATTTCCAGCCCCTCTTATGCACAAAGGTATGGTTATGGATCTGAATCTTCTAATGGTGAAAGACAACCAGTTCTCGTGGTTGAGATTTTTCTGTTTTATGGCAGTATTACCGTATGGTGCAGAGCTGTGGTAAATGGTGCAGAGCACCACCGTGGTGTGTGGCCAGGGATGGCTCCTGGCCCGCCACAGGACGATCCATTTGTAGCAGTTTTACCGGATGACCTTGATCCATTTGTGGTAGTATTACCGGATGGCCTTTGCAAGAGCAAATTGGTGCACCATGAGGGTGCTCAGCATCACCATACAATTTACCTTGCTTTATTGATTTTGTGAGAGTAAGATCTGATTCTAAATCTAATTTGTTCCAATGTTTTGATTTTATTTTTTAGTGGTTCTAGGTAGAAATTAGAGGTTAAAAATTGTGAGTCGTTTGCAGAGATCTTTTGTTGATTTATCCATTTTTCTACTATATCTGATCTGTTGCTATTATTTTCCTTTTTTGGCTCATGGTAGGTGGGGTGTTTGCTGTTTTGTAGTTCTTACTATCTTTCTAATTCATTTCGGTGGTTGTTGATTGGATGGTTTTTTTCCATTCTCAATTGCATGTGGGTGTTTTTTATACATATTTAGCTTCTGTTATCGCTGCTTTATGTTGTACAGTAGACTGAGTAGTATTGTATAAGTAATGTGTTTTTAACTGGTTTCTACCTTTTAATTTTTTGGAATGTGTATTACGCAACTGATAAAATTCACTACTCTGTGACAAAATGACCCCTACTGTTTACTCATATGTATATTAGGTTGAAGAATCTGATTATTGGAAATAAAAAAAAATTCTAAGGTCATTTGTTGAACATTCAGCATGTAACTCCCGGTAGTTTCCCCTATGAGATTCCAATATTCATGCTATCTCTGCTATATTGTCGAGTGATTTGGTTTTTCTTCAGAGATAAAAATGTCTATCAAGTGAGACGTCCTAACTTTTGATAGGTGTTGCTTGCACTCATTCCTTCGCATTAAATGAGCATGGTGCAGTGACAGTGACATAAGCATCAATAGTTCCTGACCCGCTCTTTCATGTAATATAGGGAAAATAGCTTCCCAACAATTTTAGGCTCGGTTTGATAGGTGTTGCTTGCACTCATTCCTCCACATGAAATGAGCATGGTGCAGTGACAGTGACATGACGGATGAAGAGCATGGTCCACTGTGGTAGCTCATTCTAAATGTATACTTCATCTTCACCATCTTCAACAGGGATAGATAGTGGTCAGAGCGAGTATTTTCAAGAATGATTCTCGGTCTAATTCTCTTTCAACTGTTGAGGATATTTATTATTATTATTATTATTATTATTATCTGCTATATTGTCGAGTGATTTGGTTTTTCTTCAGAGATAAAAATGTCTATCAAATGAGACGTCCTAACTTTTGATAGGTGTTGCTTGCACTCATTCCTTCGCATTAAATGAGCATGGTGCAGTGACAGTGACATAAGCATCAATAGTTCCTGACCCGCTCTTTCATGTAATATAGGGAAAATAGCTTCCCAACAATTTTAGGCTCGGTTTGATAGGTGTTGCTTGCACTCATTCCTCCACATGAAATGAGCATGGTGCAGTGACAGTGACATGACGGGTGAAGAGCATGGTCCACTGTGGTAGCTCATTCTAAATGTATACTTCATCTTCACCATCTTCAACAGGGATAGATAGTGGTCAGAGCGAGTATTTTCAAGAATGATTCTCGGTCTAATTCTCTTTCAACTGTTGAGGATATTTATTATTATTATTATTATTATTATTATTTGCTAAGCTTTATCATTGTTACTGTTATTATATATATTTGGGGCTTTCAACATTTGAAAATTTGATGTGTATTTTTTTTTTTTTTCCTTTTGGAGGATCTTCAATCTTTCTCATGGTTGGCATTTGCAGTTTTGAAAGGAGAGTAGAAGTAGATACTGGGAGCAGCCAGGCAGCCTGTTCGTAATGCTACTAAACACTTATCGGTTCCTCTAGAGGTTAGGCTTACACTTATGTAACCGATTTTTTTTTTTTTTTGTTTTGGAGATAGATCTCATGTGACGCATTTACGTTTTGAAGCGTATTTGGATTTTAGTGCAGAATTGAACAACAGTTACAATGTACTGATCCATTTTCTGTGATTTTCAATGAAATATACTAACAATTTTTCCTTTATTGTGGTGTTTATTGGTGAAATTCCTGCTATGAATTTAGTTGCTAATTTTATTTTTCCAATGGTCTGAATGATATATGCATTATAGTTATGGCACCTATTGTGTTTATCCTTCTAAAATCATTGCTCAGGTCGGGTATCTAATATTAAATTTAGAAATGAATTGCTTGAAGGGAGTGTGAAATTCCTGCTATGAATTTAGTTGCTAATTTTATTTTTCCAATGGTCTGAATGATATATGCATTATAGTTATGGCACCTATTGTGTTTATCCTTCTAAAATCATTGCTCAGGTCGGGTATCTAATATTAAATTTAGAAATGAATTGCTTGAAGGGAGTGTGAAATTCCTGCTATGAATTTAGTTGCTAATTTTATTTTTCCAATGGTCTGAATGATATATGCATTATAGTTATGGCACCTATTGTGCTTATCCTTCTAAAATCATTGCTTAGGTCGGGTATCTAATATTAAATTTAGAAATGAATTGCTTGAAGGGAGTGTGAAAGCTTTCTTCTTTGTAGTATTTGATCTAATTGTTTCTGCAAGTTGATAATCTGTTTTGAATTATTGCATAATTGGTAGTACCAATGGAGATTTTTTCGGGTACATAAATTCCTGTGTATATGTAACTCACAACCATTTGGTTTGGAGTTATTCCCCCAGCAGGCCTTGAGATCAAGGGGCTATAGTTCATTACTGATGTAAAGATATAAAGTTGATATAAAGTTGACATGTTATTTTCTTCATCGTAACAAGTCTTAATTGGCTTCTACACCCATGAGTTCCTTAGGATAGAGCTTGTCATAAACTAGAAATAAAAATTAAATAGTTCTTTAGTGCATAGACGAAGTTGCATAGAGCTTACTTAGTGCAAATTATAAAGAAGTGGAGAAATAGGACCCCCATAGCTGACTCTAAATGGATGGGATATGGTTATGATGATGAAGATGACCTATAAATTATAAAAAGTTATGGGATATCAAGTATTGAAGACAAATTGTTTTTATTCACCTATAATTAAACATTATTTTTAGATAATTTTGTAATTACTAGAAAGCAGAATCGGCAAAAATAAATCACGCACGTATATCGCGCCTCATTTATTGAAATCACGACATATGAAATATTAATTACTGATGTACAAAGATTCTAAAATGATAAACTTTTTTCCCACAGTGGAGGTGCGATTTTGCTTTTACTGGTTTTGAGGTTTTAATACAGGCAGACAAATCTAATAGACAGAAGTTACCCCTGCATTAGGGTTATATTTAGAATCCTACTACTAAAACTGAAATTTGGATTATGATGGGAAGAGTACAATGATGCAAGGGGCAGTGTGAAATTTGGACTCCCTCGCACATTAACTATCACAATGATGTCATGGACCATAGTTGAGAAAGTGAAAAAGATGGGTAAAAGTCACGCGATAGCCCATGCCATGGATACCGTAAAATGGGACACTGATTATCTCATCAAAACTGACCATAACAAAATATCTTGTATAGAGAAGTGTGTTTTATTTGTCATTTCCTTATACTTCGTTGATAGAAGATCCAATGGCTCTATTTCAATGTGCTTCATTTGCCTTCTAAGTTTCTTGTTTTTGGTTCTCTGGTGGGTGTTGTTTTTCTAAGTGGAACTCAATTTGAATGCATTAAATATAAGAGATCTCTTCTATTATACTTGATGCAGAGAGGTTCTTTATTGTGAAGGACTTGCTTTATTTTTGGGGTGGGTTTTCTTTCCTAATGGCTTCTAGCTATAATTGGTATTTAAAAAATTGTTAGATTGGTGTATCAAGTCACTTATGAAACTCTCACATAGAGAACTAGGGAAGTTTATTTTATTCTTTTCACCATATTTTTTACTTTAACCATCTCCCTTCTAATTTTTGAGTCTACTATTGTCACGACAAATTTTACTACGTACACACCAGAATAAAGTTGGTGAAGGCTTTCTTCGAGTTTGGTGTGAAAAAATAGCAAAATTTGGTGTGTGGCAATAGCAGCACTCTCTTTGTACTCAGGACATTTAGCATACATATTAATTTTGGACGCATTTTTCTCAATTCACTGAATTTTTTTCTTGTTACTAGGTTGGTGCAGGAAATATTTATCTTAACTCCTGCCAAAGGCCAGAAATATGACAATGAGCTGCCAAACTTACCCCTTGAGTGCGAACAATCCCAAGTCTAACCTAGCTAGAGAAACTATTACTGTAATAGCATAAACATATTTCATTTTCCTGCTTTCGAATCTGTCTTGAACGAGCTGCTCAACCATGCTAATTAGATTTTGATCTCAACTTCAGACTAATTGTTGTAGATATTAATCAATATATATATATATTACCTCCATATTCTAGAAAACTTTACATGCTTCCAAATATATGATTTCTATGTTATGGGTGGTGACTCCTCTTGCCACTGGTAATGGTCACAGTAGCACTATCAGATTGATGGACGGCGAGTGCTACTGGCACACATTATGAAAGATCTTCTTTGGGTATTTAAAATGTAGTTGTGTCACTTCTACAAGTTTCTTAAACTTACAGGAATCATGTTTATGAGCAACATGGGGGTCCTAAATCAATTGAGTTGAAGGAGGTTGGTCTTCGATTTGAGCTGCGGCTTTATCAGGTGAATAACTGATCCTACCAAATTAAATTACATTGAAATTTGCTATTTATGCCATGTGGAGCACTTTGTTGCTCTACTCCTTAATCAAGTTTGATACCCATAGGTTTTGGTAAATCTGAATTGGTTCAAACTATGAATTAATTTCCGTTGATGTCTGGTTGATTTGTCAGAGTTTATCGTTCTAATTCAGAGTTTTAATTGTTCAGATTAGTAGAAAAGTAATCAAACAATCAATAGCTTCTTTCATGAGAAAGTGTGTTTTTGGCAGAACTGACATAGTTCATTCATTTTTATTGTGAAACGACCAATGGAATCTTCCTTTCTGAAATTTCTTTTATGTCGACATTCTATACGTTCACAAGAAAATAAGCTTATGCAGTCAACTGTGAAACAATGAACATATGAGTTCATGCACTCATCGAATGCAACACTCCGTTGTTGTATATAAACTGTTGATGTATATAGTAATTTCTATAACCTCATTATTTGTTGAGAACATAGAGAAGATATCTATGGAACTTAAAAAAAAATAAGTTTTTGGTGTCTTAGAGTTATCATGGAGAGGGATCATTCATGAGAAAGTAAGCATGCTCGAGGATGTTGGTTTCTTCTGGAGATATTACTCTTCTTCTCAGCATTTAACTTCATTGCTTTCTTAGGTGGCAGAGTTGAGATTGGAAGCCCCTTCTTTGAGTCTCCTTACCGCCATCTAGACTTTCAATAGTGATGTTCAGCCTTGGTTATGCATTTATCTCAAGTTTTTTAATCATTGTTTTACAAGTTCCTGTGGTCATTGTATGGGAGCAATCTATTATAACAAGTTCATACCAACCTCAAATACTTCTTATCTAACTGTTCAAATACTTCTTATTCTAACTGTTAGTTATAAAATATCTATCTCTGAGTTTCCTGGACAATCAGGCTCTTAAATAGGCATTTAATAAAGATTGGGGAACTTCTGCTCTAGAAGCAGATGTTGTTGGATTGCTATGGGTTAACCCACTATTGTGGCCTAAAATTCACTTGACTTTGCCAGAAGTCCTCATCTCTAAAAACCCAGCTCATGAGGCATCCTTCTTGCAGTAGGGAGATCTCCCGTTCGCCTAGCTCTTGTACTGCCAAGACAGAAACAACTGTGACGACAGGGACGAAAGCATTCTTTACTTAATCACCTGGGGATTTAGTGGGGAACATTTAGATAGATTTTTTTTGTGTTAGAATTTAATGTATTTTTTTTCCTTCACGAGAAGTGCATTTGAATTGAGTTTGTTCCATTGCCTTGGGTTGAAATAAATTTCAGTAGTTGTGTTTTGTTCACGCTTGAGAGTTAATTAAGTAGTTACTTGATAGAAACCTATACAATTTTCAGGGTATTTTGGTAGCTTTGAAGAGCTTTTGGGCATTATTATGGTAATAAAAATTCAAATTGTTTGATCATCTCATAATCCATCATCAAATTTCTGTGAGGGTTTTCAATAAATTCCTAAGCTGATTTGGTAGGAATAATATGCACCTAGGATGATCGGAGAGCTTCTTGGTGGGTAGTTTATGGGCTTGTTGTGTCAAAAGGTTGTATTCGTTGGAAACTTAACACCGTAGTGAGCACTTATTTTAAGGGTCGAATGGTCTCTTGGGCAGTCGCTTGCAGAACGCTTTGTGATGTGGGGCTGCCAACATTAAATGATGTTGGATGACGGTTGCACACCGTCCAGATTGATCATCAAGAAGCCAATTGTTAACTGGACTGATCCTGTCTTTCAATGCAATGAAGTTGAACATTGGTAGTTCGGGCAACTTTGTCTTTTGGTTGGGGCTCTGTGTGCCTATGCACGCCTGACTTGATAGAAGCTAAGGGTTGCAATTCAGGGGTTCATGCTCTTTGCAGATGAAGGTCAAATCCGGTTATCATTGAGGGCTATTCTTCTTTCACTGTTGGGTGCTTATAAAAGACAAGTAGATCTCCATGGTGGGATTTTAGTCATTGTTGAGTGCTTATAAGAAACATGCGATTTTAGTCACTGTTCCATTTGTTTGTCACATGCTGATAGAGCAAACTCTTTGCTGGACCGTCTGGCTAAAGAGGCTGTATCCAATCCTCATATAGTAACTGTTACCTTAGCTGTATTATCCCTTACTGTTGATTTATGAGGCTAGCTTCCTGGTAGGCCTTTGTATGTTTCCTCCTTTAAGAACTTAAGTCACTACTCATTGCAAAATGTAAAGGGATTTTATGGAAGAGAGTGCACTAAAATTTACAATCTATAATTTTTGGCTTACTTTATTTTGAAGAGGTTTATTGATACTTTTTACCTCATTATATCACCATGTCACAATAGTTATAGATCCCTTTTGCCTCATTATATCACCATGCAGTCACTGTTCGGTTTATAGATCCTTTTTACCTCATTATATCACCATGGCACAATAGTTATATCTATAAGATGAAAAGAGTGGTAAATATGGGTCTGGGATTGGTACTGTGGCTATACACCCATATGGATGTCAGAATATATTTACATTTTGATATGCTGAAAGCCTGAAACACAAGCTTATTTGTATATAGATAAAACATTATATTCCAATCAGTAGTGGGCCATCGATTGCATCGTCTAGTGGTGGGGCATCCGAGACTCCGAGCCACCAATTTATGTGGGAAGTCAACTGTAAACAATTAGTGCCCCAAAATCCTCTCATCTAGTTTTTATGGATTTTATTGGCTCAGATGATTTACTGCCTGGATGATGCAGCTATGAAATTAGGGACCGTGGATCAGAGCGAAGCCCAGAACGAGTGGGTCAACAGACCATACATGAACACTACCAAGAAAAAGAAGTTTCTTGGAGATTAACCAAGCTCAATTATCTCAAGTTGTCTAATGCTCCCTTTAACTTTCTTTTATTTCTTAGACAGGAAATTTTTTCCTTTTGTATCTGCTAGAAAGTTCGATTTTGTTGTCGAAGCCATGATGATTGTTTTTGTATTCCTCTCATCATACTCAATGTTCGGTGAATTGGGTAAACCAAAATTGAAATAGAAAAATCGTTTCTTGGTAATGTAATCTTAGATTAGTCTTTTATTAAATTTACCCTAATGTTTTGGCAACTGAATTTTTAATTATAGAAATCTTACATGTGTGTTTCACTTGCTTGAGAATGAAATGAGTTAATATTAGGTATAAGCTGGCCAGCACCAGGTGATTTGGTTCTTAGCTCACTTTTTGGGATTGTACCACGTGAATCATCGTGTGTCGTCTTACAAGTGGTGTGCCATGATCTAAAATCGTGGGAGCAAAAGCTTGGGATGAAGAAAGATTTTCATCATCTTATCATAAAGAGTCAAATGCGATTTAAAATTAGTGTTTTGTACCAAAAGGTATTATATTCGTATTTTTAATCGCTAAAAAGGTAAGATTAATTTTTTATATGATGAAAATGTCTCACAATACGGGTCTACACGATCCTTATTGTGAAATGAAAACAAGCTTTGGTGGGCCATGTGATTTTAGGGCGACTATTTTGGATTTGTGCCACATGGAATGAAAAACTGATCCTGATGAAGGGGTGCAAATTGGTCGGGTTCGGGCTGGGTTTATAGTCAACTTGAAACCATCCTGTTAAACTATTTCTTAGATGAGTTCAATCATTTAACGGTCCATGTGCCCATGTGCATTTGCACGTGCCTTTTTACTAGTGTGTGTGTATATATATATATATATATATATATATATATATATATGAAAGATTAGATAAATCTATAAATATAAGTATGGTTTTGCGACCTTTCTATCATTGATCCGACAGTTTTGACCCCGAAAACATTCTTAAAGTTTGATCCCATGTTTTCAAGCTGCATACGCCTACATCCAAATTCCTTACCTCACTAATAAATTCCAGAAGATAACGATCCGAAAGAAAGATTTCTTTAAACATAAGCCCGTCAAGTCTGGGTCTAATCCATTCCTTGCTTCCGAATCTGTGAGAAAAGTGTTCAATCAAAATGACCCCTATCTCCTCTTGATCCATCACCAAACGACCTCGTGTCTCAGGGATGAAATGTGGTTGCTGCCTCTCTCATATTTGACGGTTTGAATCTTGAAATACTTAGGTATCATGATCCCCATATTTGCCCCAACTACCCTGGACAACTGCTTCCAATAACACTCCCGAGTATCATTCTAAGGTTAGATCTCATGTTTTTAAGCTGCTTAAACCTAGACCCAAATTCCTTTCCTCCCTATTACATTCCAGAAAATCAGGATTCAAAAGAGATATATCTTTAAATACAAACTCAATTTGGCTCTAACCCAGGCCTTGCTTCTTCGAGAGAGCTGGTCAACCAAAATGGCTTCTATCTCCCCTTGATACGTTCCAAACGACCCTCACGTCTAAGCGATGAAATGTGGTGCTGCCTCTTGTATTCGACGCATCGAATCTGGAGTACTAAGTATTTAGATTCCCACATTTGACCCAACTATCGCTGGACTACTGCTTCCAATAATGCTCCTGAATTTAAAGCTATCCTTCAAAGCAACCCTCTCTCCTCTTTCAAAGGCTTTTATTCATCCAATGGAGGACCTCCGTCTTCTCAACCTTTCTTTCATATTTTCTGCATAAAGCTGGTTGGCCTGCTGAGCCCCTTGCTTGAGTCTTATTATCCAACTATCCAAGGCCGCAGGGTCCTCCAACCAAATCTGACAAAGATTTAAGTAGTTTTGGAGACATCTAAGGGGCTGTGATCTGCGATTGGACGCGACAATATCTCCACCTTAAAATTGCACCAAGGTCCAAAACGAAGCGGCCCAGCTTGAAAGAGACAGGTTGTCTTGATTATTCGACCAGGTGAAGCTGCCCCCGCCATCTCCATGAGTGGAGATTTCCATCAAGGCATCAACAGATTGCAAATACTCCAACCTTTCTCAAAAACCAAGGGGGAGGGGGATTAGGATTGCTCAACATAAACTCCCTGTAGCACACCACCCGCAAATCACCTTCACATTTGTTAGAAGCCCTAAAATATGTAGATGTCGTCTTTTGATAAGATTCTACCGCTAAAAAGCAAGACTACCTTTGGGCCATTTGGAAAGAGCGCAACTTATGGTATTTTTTCTGGTTTGTTTCTAACATCATCTAAGCTGTTGTCTCTACTTCGCTTTTGCTTTCCTTTCCTTTCTTCTTTTTTCCCCTATTGAGCTCGTCGCTCATTTGATCCCGGTTGTATCTTGTAATTTTCCTTTTCTCAATGAAAATTTAACCTTATCCATAAAAATAAAAATAAAATCAGATGGTGGAGCTTATGTCCAAATGCCCCGTTAATTTATAATTGATTTTTAGATAATGCGTTTGATAAGAATGGTTATAATCAATCTATATATAATTTTTTTTTAAAAAACCGTTTACCCGCCCAATTATATTGAGGTTTAAAGAAATAAAATGCATCATTATGATATATGATACTTTTGATGAATCCTATTTTACCACCGATGGAATGCCACTTTTGGCCTAAGTGGTAGGGACGAAGGACTCCACTTGTCTCTCTAATGTTGAAAAATCATTTGTTCCACAGCCGTCCTCTGACCTATATGGCTATAATGAAACACTTTGTATTAGTTTACTCTTTTATGTATTTAGAGAAAAATTATGGAATAATGGCTCTGACCGACATTTAAGCATCAAATGGCGTTTAAATGATTTACACTTCTAAAATATTACTTTTTATCTCATATAATTGAATTATGACTTATCATTGTGTCATGTGACACACATCTATGATCAATTTAAATTGGCTAAGTGGGCAATTATTATTGAAACATGTCTCAACCAAAGGATCATGATTTTAAGTGAATGTAAATCATTTGATCATTAAACTTTAATATGAGAAATTAAAATTAAGAATAATAGTTTGTATTAGAATGCATAGATTGGATGATTTGAATCTCTCAAAAGATGTGATTTTTGGACCATAGCCTTTCAATTAATGATATATCACTTTGATGGTATGGAGTATGAATTTTTATTATCATAAGTGCCAATAAATAGTGTAAGATCATTTAAACATCATTCAATGGTTAAATGACGGTTAGGAAAGAAGATTCCAAAAATTAAAGTTAGAAATTTAAGGGCATTAGGTACGTGCTTGCTTTAAGCTCCTCTTAACACTCCTAATCCTTCTTTTTCAGCTGAGGATGTAACAAATAGAGGGTCGAAAAATGATGATGATGATTTCCTACATACGCACCCCTAAATTGCAGATTGCAACCCCTATCCATATGAGGGAATGGGAAAATGAAGGCTGCACTCGAGTTCCTTTCCCATGCCCCGTGGCATGGATCTCCTATAGGGCTCACCAGTCCCTAATATTATATATGTATATTTAATCCACATGTTTGGTGTTAATCTAACGGTATAAAAATCAATGGTAACTTTTTTTTTTTGGCATTTTCACCCTCAATTTCTCATGAATTAACCATGTGGTCAATGGATATTAGAATAATTTTTTTAGATGATTTTTTATTGATAATTTAAAGCTCCATGTGGCATCCAATTTTGTGGTTGGGTACCATGTGACACTCGATTGGATTGAGTGTAGCGTTAGATGCCATGCTTGAATGCACGGCATCTACTCTGAAAACACCATTTAAATGGTCTGATTTGAAGGTCATATGTAAGGATCTTTGATAGAGGAATTGTTTTTGAATTTTTTCTGTAAATTTCAAACTCTGATTTTCTCATCTTCTGTATTTACATCTTATTCCTACGAGAGCAAACACGGAGAGAGATAACACAGAAATCAGATTCCATTGTATCTTGGGAATGTATTTAATCAAAATTCAAATCGTAGCTTGATGGATCTATCGATCCGACCATCCAAATATATGCCCTAAGATCTAGGCGTATGATCAATCAAAATAATAAATCAATAATCTATAAATTAAAATGTATGTGCACACTTTGAGTGTGAGCCATGGAAGGTGGGTTGTTGATCTTCAACGATCTACTCGCTCTCAATACCTCCTAGCACAATAGGGATGCTTTTGCTAATAGGGATGTTTGAAGTGTGTTGAGCAATCGTTAGGACCAAACATCTCTTATATTTATAGCAAAAAAGTCTTTTTCCATTAAGGACTTAACTTACTAATTATATTGTGATTGAAAATCACAATCATACTTTAACTAAAATACTTAATTATTAGTTGCTTATTCTCTTCAAATTCACCGAATTAACAACTATTACTTCTCAAGATTGATCTTACACCATTCATCGGTCAACGGATTGTCCATAGTGACGACCACAAAAATAAAAACTTCTAACATAGCTCTGTTCGCACCTATGAAAGTACTTAGGCATACCCTTACCGCTAATAGTCTTAATAAATTTTATATTAATAACATCAATTTTTGGCTCCAACAACTTGTTGCTAATAATTTTATTTTTTGTAGTGTATGCGAAATAAAGTTCTGACCGTTTGATGAAACGCCCATGGCCTTAAGATCAACAATATGAAAGATTTGGAAGAAATCCAATGATCGCCTGTTCAAAGCAGGTAATGAGTACACAATGTAGGCGCCTTCAATAACTCCATAGGTGCAAATGGAGGTACCCATATTCAAATATAAAGAGAGCCACAAATCACAAAAAGGCGTCCAACCTTTAAGGCTACAGCCTTTAAAGAAACGTATGGCTACAACTTTTAATGCCCTTAGCTGTCTAACCTTCAAAGGAACATAAAGAGGAGTCAAGTTATCAGGTTACAGAGGGGGGGGACCCCTCGTCTACTCTCTCACCTACTAAAGTTACTAAAGTAAAGAGGAGAGAGGTTTTCACTCTAAAGACCAAGACAACCCTACGTGCCCCTTTCAAAAATCACATTTCCACGGGCATTAGTGACATTTGGGTACCCTTTGTTATAATTACATGCGAAGATTTGGCAGATTTAACGTACGTCCGAAAATTATAACCCTAAGACAAATTTGTTGAGATAAAGTGGAGGCTTAAGTGACATGATATTATTGGCTGTACTGACCTACATTAATTGAGTCTCATTACACTTTCTGTGAATTGCATCCCACCATATCATCCGCCTATATTTTGTCTACATAAAATCTATCCTCCATAGATGTCCTATAAAGTTATATTTTAAAATTTAAATACATAAAAGGAAATAGTAATTCATTCTCTTCATTCACTCATCTACACCACCTCTTTATTACACGCACACCCGGCATCACCTACATGATTCATTATTCACAATGGTCCACAAAGATTTGACCCACCACAACTTAAATTCCGGCATAACATTCCGGCGGTGGGACTGGAAATCTCGACTTGTCGGTACAATAGTCGTAAACTAAGTGGTTCAATCTAACCCATCGATATTTTCGCGCCTCAAACGAGTTGAGCTGTTGGTACTGAGGAGCATCCCACCAGTAGTTATTCTTAAGGGCACATTTAGCCTGCCCGGGACCGATAAGTGGGCAACCGTCGATGTCGAAATCTTTGTAGTATGTGTAAAAGGGAGCCTTGCTCCAGTCTATCTTCTCTAACCCTCCTCGGGTCGCCCAATTGTCCGCTTCCCATAGGGTTGAGTAGATTCCCATGGATTGAGAATTTGGATATGGTACACCTTTTGCCTCGTTATTTTTGTAAACCCTTATCGGGACATCGTCCACATAAAACCTGTTTAAAAAGAAAGTAATATTGTATGTAACATGACAACCTTGAGCAGGCTTTGAGTTAATTATTAATAATTCTAAAATTATTGAAAAATAAAAAAAATTATTAATACTGCTAAGAAATAATATTGCAGGTTTATTAGTTTGTTTTTCTAATGATAAATTTGTCCGCAAAATTTGTGCCTTAAAAGATTCGACTCTCCATCTCTCTCCTTTTCTTATATTTTTAGTAGCCACTATAATGAGTTAGTGACACTATGATTTAAGCTAAGTCCTCCTTAATGATTATCTCTCTCTCCTTGCTCTCCTTTCCTTATGCTTTAATTAGCAACTATAATGAATAAATGACACTTTGATTCAAAATAAGTCCATGTTTTAGACTTTGTATATTGACTCAACCTCCAATTGCAAATTAGGGCCGAAATCGTGGTCAAACTTGCTGCAGGTGATCCAGTTGGGCAGCTGGGCATTATGTGGCACTAATCACGACGATTGAGCGCTATAATAACTTGGACAAAATCAATCAAGTATCATATAAAAACAACTAAAAATGGTGTTTGTCCACTGTCGAGTGCAATGTAGTTAAGAAAAATAATATATCAAATTAGTTGGACACCACCTTTTGTTTGACTTAAAAGTTAAAACAATTTTGTTAGATCACGTGCCCTGTGGCTGATTTATTCAAAACGAGTATTTTTTTTTTTGCTTTTTTTGTAGTTCACGTGATGCATGTCACGTGATTTTCACCATCGACTGCAGTGTGGTTAAAAAAAATAATATATCAAATTAGTTGGACATCACCTGTTGTTTGACCTAAAAGTTAAAACAATTGTTTTAGATCACGTGCCTTATGGCTGATCTATTCAAAACGAGTATTTATGTTTTGGTTTTTTTGTAGTTCACTTGATGCATGTCATGTGATTTCGGCATCCGAACGCAACGATCTGATGCATATTCCCACCACCCATTCAAGTATCACCCAATTCACAATTTTGTCGACATTCAAATTGAGTCAGGTTATGAAATAAACCGAAGGGTTTTAGCAATCTGACAAAGAAACGTTCGGCATTACACTTTATACAAGTGTCATATGAGATGGTATTAGGTGCTCACCTAGGATGAGCACAAATGCACAATAGACTCTCCGCCCGACGCATGGAAGGTTTGGAGCAATGGTCAGGTCCAACCATGTTGAACCGGATTTCGAGTTCAACTACATCAGCTGCCCTTAGAAATAGGAGGATCTTGACTACACATCATCCTATAAAAAGTGAATGCTATGAAAATCAAGATTCTCTCATATCCAAGGGCCGCAAATATGGTTGAACCCGAGATCTGGTTCAACCTTCTTGTTGGACATCACCATTGCCTATCCAAATGTACTCAGCGGTAGAGGCCTCATAGATAAAAGGTACTGTCAGATTAGCTATCTTAATTTGTAATCATGTGATCATTGCACATTTTCATTCTTTTCAACCATTCATCAAGATGCATATATTAATTGGATATCTAGAACCATCTATCGATACTATTTTTTTGCAGCCGATCAAAAAATTAATCTTCCATGTAGACAATCTAAATCGATCGACATTGATGCTACTTGTCCTGAAAATATGACACCAACATAGTTATCAAATTCCATGATTTTTTTGAAACATTGTGTTTTAATCGCTATTTTTTGAAAAATCATTTCTTTTATGATTAAAATACATTTTTTTTTTAAAAACACAATTAATTGAAAAAAAATGCAATTTTTATGTTTTAAACGTATTTTCTTTGTGATAAATTCAATAATAAAGATTGAATTAAGGGTTTTATTAACAGACCGGATTGATCCCTCAATTTTTTTATTTTTTTCATTGTTTTCCTTTATTATTATTTTTTTCCTTCTGATTTTACTCAATTTTTTTGGTTTTTTCTCTTGTCCATTGCCCCCCGGTTTCCGACATGGTAACTATGCATCATTTTTAGCGAGGGGCTCTCGAGCACCTAAATAAAAAAACTAAAATCTACGACTCATGAATCACCTCGAACGTTAGACCAATACTCTTTAAATGGTCAATACAAATTACTTTAAATGGTCAATTCAAATTAAAGTGTAGAAACAACAACATGCAAAAGAATCGAAACGATAAAAACTGGATTTCTACTGTTGCTCTCGAAATTCGCAAAAGTAACCGATCTAAATTCTTAAACTCCAAAAGAGCTTTTACGTACGTTTTCTTATCTCTTTTTGTCTGCCCAGCTCCTTCTTTTTTTATTTTTTTTTATTTTTCTGGAACCTTTACCTTTCACTTTGCTAGCAGGTAGCAGCTGAGTTTTTGAGTTTGAAAGAAAGCTTAGTTTTTGAAATCTCAAGCTACTGGATCTAGAGACTTAACTATCCAGTCAGATATTTTTTGAAGTTTTCTAAAATTATTTTTATTTTTTTTAAGTTCTGGTTGGAGGGTTTATTTACTTACTATTATTTTATCTGTATTCTTTTAAAGCCTGGTCTCACTTACACGACGTGACGACGATTCCAGAGGATGGAATAGGTGTGGAATTGGGCCGAGGGGTCGAACCAGAGGTTCACCCTTTGCTCTCTATCACCCTTACCATGCGCAAACACGTTTGTTTGAACCGTGTACGGCTGCCCGGACCTGTTCCCTAAGAACTCGAAATCCATTTCATCTCGTATTTCGTTCGTATCAGAATTCATCTGCACACATTAGAAAAACTCTTAAAAATAAGAAGCCATAATTAAAATACTACTAAAAGCAGCCAAAATTCAAGCAAAACCTACGTAAAATGCTGTAACGGTCCCCGCAGAATCCCCTGGAATAAGTTTGATTTTCATACTAACGCGGCCGAACATGTACTTGTTCTTCGAAGCAAACCCACAACCTGATTGCCAGTAAAAAAAAATGAGAAAAATCTATTTACACTACGAAAAATTTTTGAAATAAAAAGAAAATGACGTAAAATATTTGTGACCAGATGATTGGTCAAGTAGTAATTGAATTGCAGTTCCATTTTCCAACTGCTTGATATGGGCTTCTGCCCAAGTTACGTGGAAGTCTTGTAGAAAGGTTGCAGGTTTAGCAAATAGGAGCTCAGTAGAGAGAGATATGGTCAAAAGAGGAAGAAGAAGAAGCACAAAGTTTGCCATTTTTTTTTTTCTATGTGGGGTTTTGCATGTTTAGTTGACATATAAAGAAAATTTTGAGAATTAGTGTCAGAATCCGGCTGCCACGCAGTGTGAGGTTGTTAAAAGTGGGCAGTAGGCCGACAGCTGCTTGCCGTATGGGAAAGGACGGTGATCCAGCTCATTCCTTGCTGGGCTTGGGTCCACGTGGACCCATTGTGTCAGGTCCATGTAGATAGGTGCTCCTGATCCTATGCCACGTGTACAATTATTATTGGAACCGTCTTGCAAATGGATGTTGCATCGAAGTGCGGGGTGGGGATCTTCCAATGGAGATTTATAGCTTGCAGATTGGGTGTATTAGATGAGAGAGAGAGAGAGAGAGAGAGAGAGAGAGAGAGAGAGAGAGAGAGAGAGAGAGAGAGAGAGAGGGCCTATTAGGTGACGGTTGGACCACTGGTACACCCCTTATCTGTATCGTGTGCTAAGCAATATTTTGTCATCGATTGAAATGTCCAAAATGAGGAGCGTATGGATGGTAGTGGGGCTCAGCCCTCATTCTGATTACAGATACATTACAAGAATGTGGGCCTTCGCTATTCAATGTATCTCTTTTGAACAATCAGAGCCATCAAAGTTGGTGATATGTGAGGCTAAATCCTATGTGATATCATAGCGCTCGAAGCTTGGACTTCTTGGAGTGATGGTCTACTGTACCCTCCTCACGTGTGCATCTGGTGCCAGCACCAGCCTGTTAGGGCCGTCAATGGGTCGGCCCGCCGCCCTACCCGCTGACCCGGTTCAACCATGGATATGCATCTGATCATATTTCGACAAGTTGTTCTAACACCGATCCCAGAGGGGTGTCACATGAAGTCCACATACGGATCAGCATGCTTTTCTAAAACTGCAAAACCGTTTTCCTAAAAAGAGTAGGCATGTTTTCCTAAAATTCGTTGGAAGTAACCATGTTTTTTCAAAAGCCCTAAACTTGACTCGTTGGATTCAGTTAGCCCTTGAAGTATCTGACCCGACCTTCAGATCAATTGACTCAAAACACTGCCACAACCAATATTTTGTGGCTTTTTTGGGAGGAAGGAGGAAGGGGGGGTTGTTGCCCTAGGGATGCAAACCCTAAATCGAAACTAAAAACCGAATGTACACTACAAAAATAAGGTGTGACACTGCCACAACCAATATTTTGTGGCTTTTTTTTTGCCGGAGGGAAGGGGGGGGGGGGGGGGTGCAAACCCTAAACCGAAACCAAAAACCGAATCTACACTACAAAAATAAGGTGTTTCAGTGACTACCAAAACTGTCGCTATTAACAAAGAACTACCGCTACTAGTCTAGTCGCTTGTTAATAGCGGCAATTTTGACTGCTGCTAATAGTCTTATTTTTGTAGTGTGAAAACCGAGGACATCGAACCAGCTCGAACCCTAATTCGGTTAGGTTTCGGTTTCGATTTAGGGTGGCAAAAACCAAAAACCGTAGGGGAAGATGAGTAAATCGAAAAAAAAGGAAGAAAATGAAAAAAAATCGAAAAAATATATTAAAAAAATAAAAAAGTAGGTAAAATGCCCATACCTGTGGCGACCCGAGATCTCACAACCTCTTAATTGTAAGATCTTAGACCGTACCTTCGTATCGTGAACCATAGAAACATAATAAGACGATAAAAGCACTTTAAACAGCGGAAGATAAAATTTCTTTAAAACATTAATTAATCTAAATAAAACCTATGATAACGTTCTTATTCCAATAACAAGTCCAACATGATTAAAGCTTAAACAGTTTTGATAAAATAGTAACTGATCAATGTCCCATTTATTTAAAATTACTAATAACTAGAAAGAAAAATAGCTAATTAGGCCACGAAGCCATCATCGCCATTCAGTCCAGTTTCTTGAGCACCACGTGCCGTCTCATCGCTATAGACCCATACATTGTCATTGGCAACACCTGTCTCATCTGGTCACCCACATCAACAAGGGGTGTAAGTTTATACTTGTATGGATCAGACATGCAATTCATTGAAGCATAAAAATATCAATCATAGCCATATAAACATTTCGATATATTTAATGTATGTGTGCATGCGACATGTATAATCTCACTAAGCTGGAATAAACTGAACATAAACATATATATCAATATTACATGAGTGTATCATTTCTTTTAATTTCATCTTGCTTGTCATTTAATGCACGTTAGACTCCGTCCCGCTCAGGACGTTGGGTCTTAATCATCCTTGTCACTTGTTTAGTTAGACTTCATCATGCTCAAGACGTTGGGTCTAATGAATCATGTTATTTATTGCATGTCAAACTCCGTCCCGCTCAAGACGTTGGGCTGAATCATGCTCATCATACTCTTATTCAGTTAGACTCCATCTTACACAAGATGTTGGGTCTAATACCTTCTTAGACTCCATCATGTACAAGATGTTGGATCTAATGCTCCTTAATCGTGTTTAGTTAGACTCCATCAAACACCAAATGTTGGGCCTAATACATTCTTAGACTCCATCGGGTACAAGATGTTGGGTCTAATGCTCATTGATCATGGCTTGACATTTCATCGTGTTTTACATGTCTTGATTGTGCATTATATAGATCATCATGAAACATGTAAAGTGCATGAGAGTGATATCATACTACATAGGTATTTAAGTACATTTAATCATGGTACATAAATATCAAAGTGTATACAATCATGGTGCATAAATATTACAGTGCATATCATACGATCATGGTGCGTAAATATTGACATTTTAATCACACTGTTAAGAGAAGAATTGATTATAGAACTTAACTACGCAAAAACCATCCATTGATTTCAAGTCAAGCTCAATCGATTGATATACAATCGTCAATCGATTGACATAATTCTGCGCATATCATAATACATACAGCTCAATCGATTGACTCCTCTGAATCAATCGATTGACATAATACTGTGCCTTTTCCCCAAAATAACATTATTTATCAGTATCCGTTTTTGCTCAATCGATCGATTTCTCAGAATCAATCGATTGAATCAAATCCATATATTTTCTAAAAAGAGTGTCCTTTATCAGGGTTTGTTAGGCTGAATCGATTGACTCCTCTGAATCAATCGATTGATTCCAATTTATGTATTTTCTCGAAATAATATCGTTTATCAGTTTCTTATTCAAGCTCAATCGATTGACATCCAATCGTCAATCGATTGACATAATTCTGTATATTTTTCTAAAATAATATCATTTAACCCTCAATCGATTGACATCCAATTGTCGATCGATTGACATGCTTCTGTGAGCACTCATCAAAATACATCAAATCACATGGTGGGATTTCAACCGTCTTCTTCTTAATTAAAGTTATCAACATTAAAGATCATCAATTATAGCATGCATTAATTTAATCATCCAATCATTAGTCATGAAATAGACTCACTAATTTACATAAAAATCTATTTAAAAAATTCATATTTTAAGTTTAATGGAAAACATGATTTCTCCATACCTAGATCGATCGTACCACCACGATTAGATTCAGATCCCAACAATAATGATGATTTTAGAAGAAGGTGAAGGCCGCTTGAGAATATACGCCAACCTCTCACCATACTTTCAAAAGAAGGGTTCTAGGAAGATAGATCTAGAATTTCTTCTCTAAGGTCTCTGACGACTCTATTCTTAAGAAGAACTCTAAATGAGCTTAAAATAGAGGTTTAGAGCACATAACAAGGTTTGATCCCTAGACCTCTTATCTAGAACTTAAAGTCTTTAACCAATAGGCTATTACACAACTTATGTTCATTAATGACGAAAATAAATATAAGAGCTTGAAAAACCAAAACATGCATTTTTAGATAAAACGTTTTGAAAAGTCAAGGCATGCAGGGAATACGATATTAAACACACACACATATTTTAGGTGTATCAAAGACATAAAATTCAGATCATGACATTCTTCCCTACTTATAAAAATTTTATCATCGAAATTGAGTCATACCTTACTAGAAGAGATGGGGGTAGTCCCTTCTGATAACATCCTCGCGCTCCCAAGTGGCTTCCTCGCGAGAGTGGTACTGCCAAATCACAAGGACCAGCAGTATAACTTTATTCCTCAGGGTCTACTCTTTTCGGTCAACAATCTGAACAAGCACCTCCACAACGACCATATCCTTATAAACCTCCAAGGGTTCCCAATCGATAACGTGAGTAGGGTCTGTCACGTATTTCTTTAACATGGATATGTGAAAAATGTTGTGCACATCGGCAAACTTTGGTGGTAGCTTGACTCGATATGCCGTTTCTCCGATTCTCTTCAAGACTTCGAATGATCCCACGAATCTCGGACTAAGTTTTCCTTTCCGCCCGAATCTCATCACTCCTTTCATAGGAGAGATTTTTACAAAGATTTGATCCCCTTCAATCAGATCCCAATTCCTACGCTTCAAATCAGCATAACTCTTCTGTCTGCTCTGCGCAGTCCGCATTCGTTCTCGGATCAACTGAACTTGTTTGGACGTGTCTTCAACAATTTGAGATCCCAACAAACTTCTCACGCCGACCTCATCCCAACACAGAGGAGTTCTACAACTTCTCCCATATAAGGCTTCATACGGGGCCATCTGTATAGTGGACTAGTAACTATTATTATACGCGAACTCCGCAAGAGGTAGATGCTCGTCCCAATTGCCTCTAAAGTCCAGTACACAAGCGCGAAGCATGTCCTCTAACACTTGATTCAATCTTTCGGTCTGCCCATCCGTCTGAGGATGAAAAGCAGAGCTAAATTTCAACTTAGACCCCATCCCATCTTGAAATTTCTGCCAAAATCTCGACGTGAAACAAGGGTCTCTATCAGATACGATGTCAGCAGGCACACCATGTAATCTGACAATCTCACGAATATAAATATCCGCCAACTGAGAAGCTGAATAGGTAATGCGGTATGGAATAAAATGAGCCGATTTAGTCAATCTATCGACTACAACCCAAATAGCGTCGTTCCTCTTCAAGGTTCTCGGCAACCCGGTGATGAAATCCATACCAATACTCTCCCATTTCCAACCCAGAATTGGTAGTGGCTGAAGTAACCCAGGTGGTTTCTGGTGTTCAGCTTTAACTTGCTGGCATGTGAGACATCTTGCCACGTAGTCAGCGATCTCTCTCTTCATATCATTCCACCAATAATTTTTCTTCAACCCTTTATACATCTTATTGTTCCCAGGGTGAATAGAGAATTTAGACTTATGGGCTTCGTCTAAGATCTCCCGTTTCAATTCTATATTATTAGGTACATAGTAGCGTCCCTGGAATAACATCATCCCATCATCCCTGACAGTAATCTCAAACTTCCCACTGTCCTTTAATTTCAAAAGAGTAGGATCTTCAAGCTGTAGTCTCCTGATTCGATCAAGTAATGAAGAGGTGATAACAATGTGCGAAAGCAATGCTCTTGGTCGAATCACCCGTTCTGGAACAAATCTGCTGAGGGCATCAGCAACAACATTAGCCTTCCCCGGATGATACTTGATCTCGCAATCATAATCGATCAGGAATTCCAACTACCTTCTCTGCCTCATATTTAAGTCTTTTTGCGTAAAAAGGTATTTAAGACTTTGATGATCCATGGAGATGATGAATTTCTCCCCATACAGGTAGTGTCTCCAGATCTTCAGCGCGAATATGATAGCGGTCAGTTCTAGATCATGCGTAGGGTAATTCTTTTTATGCTCCTTTAGCTGCCTGGATCCGTAAGCTACAACTCTCTCATTCTACATCAGGACACCACCTAGTCCTTTATACGACGCATCGGTATTAACGGTAAAGCCACCACTGCCAGAAGGTATCACTAGAATGGGAGCAGTAGTCAACCTTTTCTTCAACTCGAGAAAGCTCTTCTCGCACTCATCGGTCCAAATGAATTTCACATTCTTCTTGGTTAGTCCGGTAAGAGGTCCTGAGAACTTTGAAAAACCTTCCACGAACCTTCTATAGTAACCAGCTAAGCCAAGGAAACTTCGTACTTCAGTAACACTTTTGGGACTCGCCCAATTCACAATGGCTTCAATTTTTGCAGGATCAACAATAATCCCTGCCTCAGAAATTCTGTGGCCCAAAAATGTCACCTCACGCATCCAGAATTCGCATTTACTCGTCTTAGCATACAACTGGTGGTCAAATAGGGTTTGTAAGACGATCTTTAAGTGCTCGGCGTGCTCTTCTTCGGACTTGGAGTAGATCAGGATGTCATCAACAAAAACATGCATTTCAAAACCGAACCAAATCGGTTTCGATGTCGATTTTTGAAAAAAAGAAATACCGAACCGAACCAAACCAAATGGATTTCGGTGTGGGGGGTACTGAACTGCAAACCGAAAATATCGGTTTTCGTTCGGTTCGGTACACCGAATGTTCATCCCTACCCCTAACTTTTGAAAACATTTTTATTTAGGTTCTTAGGTCTAGTCAAATTATAGCACGGGTTACTGAGTTGAAGAACAACCTGCCTTGACACAAAATTAATATAAATCTTTTGGTATGTATTTTTTTTTCAAGAAATTATCTATGATGGGTCGACCATCCATCATAGCTGTGAAGTGGACACTTGCCCTTGTGACGTACACAAACTTCCATGTACTATATACAAAGCCTATGTGTATCACAAAGTTCGCACATACATGCAGTCCCTATTCATGCTCATGATGAGTGGTTCATAAAGGAAACAGAGGACAAGAATTTTAACTTGGTTCGGTATTAACCTACGTCCACGAGATCACGAGGGCAATATCTAATTGCCACTCGATTTTCACTATTTTCTCAGCTGTTACAAGATACATCAGAGAGCTCTCTTATAGAGCAAAACAAATCAATTTGTTACATATTTTTAGGAATACACTTTAGAGAGATTGTTGCCAAGTGTCACTTGAGAATATCTTCTTGGGAGAAACAAGTTGACCGATTATATATGGAGAGATTTTTGTTGACCGAAGATACTATTGTTGAGATATTCATGGTGTGTGAAATTTTCGCGGTTTTCCTTTGTTACCACATGGTAATTAAGTCTAATACTCCCCCTCAAGCTATTGACGACAAAGGTTGGAGTCCAAGCTTGACTGTGATATGATGGAATTGATCGCGAGCTAATGGCTTTGTTAGAAAATCGACAAGTTGATCTTTGGAAGTCACAAACCGAGTCTTGAGTAGTCCAAGAGTGATCTTCTCACGAATGAAGTGATATTCTATCTCGATATGTTTAGTCGGTGCATGAAAAATCGGGTTGTGACTCATATAAATGGCACTAAGGTTGTCACATCATAACTCAGGAGCTGGCGGGAGGATGATTTTCAAATCATTGAGAAGGTACGTTAGTCAAACAAGTTCAACGGTGGTAAAGGCCATTGCACGATACTCTGCTTCAGCACTTGAATGAGCCACCGTAGGTTGCTTCTTAGATTGTTAGAAGATTAAGTTAGCGCCAAGAAAAACACAAAAACCGGTAGTAGAGCAACGAGTAATGGGGCAGCTGGCCCAATCCGCATCAGAGAAAGCATAAAGATGATAAGAGAAGTTTTTGTGAATCTTGAGCCCATGATGTAAAGTACCTTGAATATACCGAAGTATCCTTTTGACCAATTGAAATTGGGCCTCAGTAGGAGATTGCATAAATTGGCATGCCAAATTAATGGCATAAGATAGATCGGGCCTAGTCAAAGTTAAATATTGTAAGGACCCAACAAACTGACGGTAGACGACAGGATCGGCCAATGGAGAAGAAGAGCGATGACTGTTATGTTTCTGTGCAATAGGGGTGGAGATAGCATTACATTCGTCCATTTGGGCACGATGAAGAATATCACGAGCATATTTAGTTTGAGTGATTGACAATCCTTCTGGAGTATGTGAGACCTCAATTCCCAAAAAATAATGAAGCTGGCCGAGATCTTTAAGAGCGAACTCCTTCCCTAGCAAAGTGATAAACTTGGTGAGAAGAGAATCATGGCTCCCTGTGACAATTATATTGTCGACATAAACAAGCATAATAACAGTGCCCTTTCCCGAGTGATAATTAAACATAGATGAATCAACCCGACTATCACGAAACCCCAAGTGAAGCATATAAGTGTGTGAACGTGTGAACCAAGCTCTTGGAGCTTGTTTGAGACCGTAGAGAGCTTTTTTGAGCTTGCAAACGTGATGCGGATACATAGGATCAATGAATCCGGGTGGTTGCTCCATGAACACTTCCTCTTTAAGTGTGTCGTGTAAGAAGGCATTATTGACGTCAAGTTGCTTGATTTGCTAATTTTGACTAGTTGCAATGGAAAGAACGAGCCTAATAGTTTGTGGTTTGATGATGAGACTAAAAGTTTTATCAAAATCTACTCCCTCAATTTGAGTAAAATCACGAACAACAAGTCGTGCCTTGAAATGATCAATCGATCCATCGGCTTTGAGTTTAGTTTTGTAAACCCATTTAGACCCAACTATATTAGTATGAGTGGCTCGTGGAACAAGCTCCCATGTACAATTTCGATTGAGAGCATCTAATTTAGCTTCCATAGTTGCCTTCCAATGGAGAAGTTTAAGTGCCCCGCGAGTAGAGCGAGGCTTGACATTGGTGTCATAAGCAATGAGACCCATATGTATTTTATGATAATTTGGTCGAGAGATGGTGCCATATTTTTGACGAGTGATCATAATATGATCATTGTGCTCTTGAGGATGTACAGATTCGTGCCCTGATGATGCTTCATTTATAATTTCATGAGTAATCAGTTCATGCATAGCAACATCTTCAACATTAAAATTTTTTGAATTTGAACCCATCTGGTGCTCAGATATAACAGCCACCCTAGGGGTGACTTGGTCAAAATGAGTTGCAACTTCTGTGTGACTTGATGAGGCAAGAGCACTTGATTGGGAAGCAACTTGTTGAACTGGCCCAACATAAGACATTGATGGAGTCTGTTTTTCCCAATTGGAGACATCATTATATGTAGTGAGCTCGCCATGTAGAGGAGGAATTGAATTGATATTAGTAATAAAGGGGAATTTGCACTCATTAAACACAATATGCCGTGAAATATAAACACGACCGGTGGGAAAATATAAACAACGATACCCTTTGAGATACGAAAAACATAGGCATCTAAAAGTTTGTAATAGAGAATAATTAGGCTACTTGTGATGCAAAAGAAAATATGGAGACTTCATTTCAAGAATTAGGCTACTGTGTTGGCTGAAGCCCCATTTAACTTAAAATTTTTTATAGAATATGTTTCTTATACAACCTTCTTTTATGTACAGGCCCTAATTCTATGATAAACAAGCCGTCCAAATCTACGTTAAAATGACTATTAAGATCTGCAGACCACCCTAGCCCACCAGAAGAAAATCCTAGCTACGCCCCTGCCTATTCGTCATATGACGACCGTTACTCTCTTCAATCTCCTGGACTCTCAAACTCCACATTCTTTTATTCTCTCCCATTACATAATTTTCTCATAGTTGCTAGTATTTTTTCTCCTACCTTATTCTTTATTCTTAGCATTCTTTCAAATAAGATCATTAGAAACACACCAAAAAGAAAGTTTCCTTCCTGTGCTTCACTCTAAATGACAGATCGAGAAAAGCCCGATATAAGTTAAACACAGTAGTCTGTTTAGTTAGTCTTCCCAATATTTGAATCTCATAATTTAATCAATAGAATGAAAGAAAATATCAGGTTCTCCTATAAAAGGAATGATTTAAGATTCCATGAAGTCAAGATCATGCAAAAAATGATGGATTAGAACTAACTTGAGGAAAAAAAATCATATTAATAATAAAAATAAAATATTACTATACACAATGTTCTCATCAACTTGCATATGTTTGGTAGTCCCTTGGTGTATACTACATGCACATTTCTTCCATGATAAGAAAACATCTTAATTTCAAGGACCTAACAAACCCATAAAAAATATCATTTATCAATATGAAAGCTACACCGACTTAACAATTGAGCATTAAAGTGATGATAATGCACCATTTTATACTCCATCTCCCCCCAAATTCATCTACCATGATATTCTAATTCTTAACAACAATACATAATATCAACATCTTTCCATTAAACTGATTTCTCCAGCAGTTGGAAACTTCAGATCTGATGGCCTTAAACTTCAGATCTGAGCATTAAAGTGATGATAATGCACCATTTGATGAGGAATTCCCAACGAAGCACAATAGTCATGGAATGAACAACAATTTTTCTTGAAATATAATGTAATTTATCTTATTTAATTAAAGGACACCCATGTAGCATAATATGTTGTGTATGATAGTACAGAAAATAGAGCTGCGGGATTGCTTACTCCCCCCACCCACATATTAAAACAAGTCCCCAAATGACTCCTCATTAAATAAGTAAACTTAAGGATGGAGTTGTCTCTAACTATTAGAAGTGGGCCCTCTTTTTTCTCTGCAAATCTCCTTGGGCCTGTATTTATAGGCTATATATAACACAGTTCAAATATGGGATGCTGTCCTAAACATCCCTTTTTCTACACACCCACATCTATAGACAATACTTAGTAGAGCTGGCCAACACTAGCACCAAATGTGCAAAATGCGCATCGATTGAGTAAAGCCGTCATCAATAGACTACCTCTTGGATGAGTCACATCCCTAAGATTGGACACTTTGGATGATCTAATCATCTGATCACTGATGTTGGCCTATGAACTGTTGCGTATAGCATTGTATACTGTCCAAAGTTACCAAAATTTGATATGATCTTTAAGATTGTCAGATGGATCAGTAGCTATTAACATATGGACATCAAAGAGGAAGCCTATCAATGTCTAATGGATCAGTAGCTATTAACATATTGGTGAGAAAAGAGCTGGGTTAGATTGGCAAATTCTAAAAAATTAAGTGTTTTATTCATCCAAGGCTAGAAAGAGAAAATTGGGTGTTTTTGACATTTGAAATGTGAAGTTAACAAAGGGTAACATATTGATGAGTTACATCTTGTGATTAGGTGCAAATGGGCGAGTTAACCCGACCTGCAACAGGTCAGGTTTGGGTTCAGATTTTTGACCCGTCAGATTGAAATCTGAACCTGTTTATTAAATTTGTTGGGTTCGGTTTGAAGCTCCTAACTCGACCCGAGTTTTTTTGCTAAATAGGTTGGATTGGGTTCAAGTTGGGGGTTGTAATAAATGGGTAAGATTGGGTTCAAGTTGAGGATTTCAATAAATAGGTCGAATCGGTTTGAAATTGGCTGATAGGAACTGACACTACATGAAACAAAAAAATAAAATAAAAATTAAGCTATGAGCTGCAGTCTGATTACCTTAGGAATACAATCAAATTATCGACACTTCAAAACTAGAGGGTGGCATGGAAATTACTCCAATAAAAGTAAACACAAATAAACAAAAAACACTAAAGTCATTTGGCTGCCTGTAACATTATCTTACAAGGGGTGGCGTTCCTTGAGAAATGAGCTGAGCAGTCCCAGACCATTGGACATTTCACATGTAAGGTCCACCCACAGCTTGAAGAGCCATGGCATTGATGCTTTCCAAACTAGTCAATGAATTAGAAATTGATTTTGTTGGCAGCCAGTGGATTTTTCTGAATGGGGGGTGCTAGCCCAAACAGAACAATATAGAACCATAGATTATGGAACAACTTCAAAAGCGATGGCTTGACATCTATGGTTGGATCAAAATCAAAACATATTTCAGCAACAGCAGGAAGTAAAGGACCCAAAAAAATCAATTGGCCAAAACAACCAGTACATTCAAAACATATTACATCTGTAAGAAAGTACATGAAGGCTTACCTCCCACTTTTGGACTCTGCTGCTAGTCCTACATTTGAGAACAAAGAGAGCAGCCGGTGACGACAGTCCGACCTCAATTTGGAGCTAGCAAGACCAGAAGCAACCCGAAGAAAACCTGCAGGAAGAGTTTAAAATATGGCTAAACCAGTAAGCACCTGATTTTAAAAAGCATAACTGACAAAAACAAAAGTGCTGAAAAAATCTACAATCGGAAATGTCCATCTAGTATGCAAGCTTGCACAACAACTCCTACCATTAAGGCACAACTATCTGATGCATATGATGCATTAATTCAGTATGAAAATGTGAGATTATAATTGCAAATAAGATGAAAGAGGTAGGGAAAAAGAATTGGTTTGAAAGTAAGTACAAAGATAGGAATAACATATTCAAATTGATTTCAACAAGAATGAACATCACATTGTGGTTATTTGGCAGAATACCATAAGAGAATTTTTTTTTCCTTTCACACAACTAAGAAACATGTCATATATAGTATCCAAAACATTACTGTGGCTATATCATATTTATCAACAATATGTCAACATTACAACAAACCTAGATCATGAGGTGCACAAAAGACTATGACTCTTGACATAAGGCTGAGAGACGGGTAAGGAGAAAAATTATGACTCCTCAAAGTAATGGAAAAGTTTTCTCCCAAAAGTCACATTATAAGAATTAATCTTTAAACTAATTAAAGCTTTCATTTTGACTGTAACAGTCAACCCTTTTTATACTTTTTTTCGAAGGATAAGCAGTAAAATTTTTGTAAGATAAGCAGCACGACTAAATACATATTAACGCCTAGGCCAATTTTCAGTTGCAGAGCCCAAAATCAAACAACTTTAGACATTGTGGGATCATAGCACTAAAGTCATTGACTTCTTATTATCAGTTCAAAATAAATAGCAAACAAAATCCAGATTCCAGTACACTGAAAAATGTAAGAAGTGAAAACCGCACGGAGGTTAGGAGAATGAGTAGATCGAGTTATAGACCTTTGTCGTGGTAAGGATTTATCTTTAATTTTTAGTCTTAATCAATATATTTCAAGTTTTAGCCATCATACCTATGAAGCCAACCACTTTGTGAACTCTCTGGCCAAAGGCCTTGAATGAGTTGTCCCAGGAATTAGTGATTGACTCATTTTGTAATTGGGCGCATGCAACATGTACCACAATTCATAATTCTATACATGTGGAACAGTTTGTTCATCAATTTTGTAACATGTGGCACATGTACCCATAGTTTAGATTATATTCAGTCAGAAGATTGTGAAATTGAATAATTTATGCCATTTGATCAAGGGCATACAAGAGCATTTAAATGGAAAGCTAAAAAACATGTGGGTAACGGTCTACAATAAGTCATGAAAGTTGATTTGATCAAATGGCTAGAAACCTCTAACAAGCATAAATATTGGTAGTCACATTTACATGTTGGTCTGCCAGGTGGTTATCTCAATTTGAACACTAGGAATCGATCAAAATAAATAACATAATATATATAATATAAAATTGATAAACTAGGTGTGCCAAGGTGTACGAAACTAGATGATATGTGCACAACAGCTGATACACTGCCGATGTACCTTATACAAAATTCTGAGAGATTCAGTATCTTTGAAACTTTTTTTTTACTATAAGTCTCTCTTTATAGCGTTTTTCTGGCCATATCCTCTCTCTCTACCGGTAATAGTTTGCCTCAATATCCTATATATATATATATATATATATACCAGGAATATACATTCGGGCATTACACTTGATCCATTTGGGGCCGCATTTTGATCAAAATCCTTAATGGAAGTTATGGGCAAAAAAGAGGATACGCCCAGGAGTAAACATTTTGTCGAACACTTGAGCCACAAAAAAAAATTGAAAATTTTTTTGGTTGCATTTTTCACTTTTTATGCAAAAAACCCAAAAATATACATACCTAAATGGCAAAGATTAGAAAAGTTGTCCAAACAAATCAGTTCCTTAAGTTTTTAAAAACCATATACATCAACACCAACTAAAAAAAAATCACAAAATATTATCGTTTCCATAACTATACTAATTTCCACAAAATATATCACAAGATTTCTTTCCAAATCCAAAACTGAACTGAAGCCGGCTTTCAATTCTGGTTTCGGCTTCAAGAAATTAAAAAACAAACTAAACAGAACTGAAACCCGAGTCTGACCTGATAAATCGATCAATGCGAATATCCTCAGCCCTAAACATCGCACCTTTGTCCTTATCAAAAGCGACTCTCCCCTTGGCCTTTTGATCTAGAAGAGACTCTCCATTCAACCCATTTCTTCCTGCTCCAATATCCTGAGTCTAAAATGGCCCCGTTGTGAGAAAATCTCACATCTTCTTCTTCTATGTAAGAAAGGGACACTAGCGTCTAGGGTTTGGTAGTAGAGAAAGAAAGAAGCAAATAGGAGGTATTACAAATTAGATATTACTCTTGTTTTTGTGTGCAAAATTTGGTATTTATAAGATGTATTTGTTAAAAGGGCAAGTTTACCCCTATAAGAAATATATAATTACCCGCCTATCCTTTTCTAGAAAAACTACGGTTGTAACCCACTAAACAACCACTTTGGGCAGTCGATTTGTTTACTACTGCTTTAATCACTGGTTAGTTTTACACCACTAATGTTGTATTTTACACATTTTCACGTAGTGTATGTACCTTCTTACCTATAAAAATATAAAATAATTATTTTTTTTGTTGAAAAGTATTGGTGCTACAACCTTTTTTGTTACACCAACATGGCCACATTGTTAGATCAAATATATATTAGACAATTCATTTCAATCAAAATAATTTGATGCAAGGTTAGAACATACCTTGCCACGGAAGAGAATGATCCGCAATCGATGATTCCGATAAGCCGCTCAGTTAGAACTTGCGGTCAATACTACCTCGCTTCTATCTCCCTCTATACGATGGGCATGATTTCATTGAGTAGAGATGAAGAGGGGACATTGTCCTCTTTTATAGCATGCCCTTGAATCCTAATCCATCAAGGATTCAAGGGAGAGGTGTCTCACTAAAAGATAGGGATTGGCTTACCACAAACCAATCAAGTTGAAACCGACTCCTAAAGTTGCGTAGAGTGGAATCACGTTACAATGAAATCTCAAAGTCTTTATTCAATCACGTTTTAATTATAATAGGAAAGGATAAAGTTATTGTGTAGGTCACAAATACCCAACAATCTCCCACTTGAACCATACATTAACTTTATAATATATATATTTTTTGATAAAATAAAATATAAAATAAGGAAAAACATCATGATTGACGTAGTTCAAAAATGGATGGCCATCCTTTAAAGTTTTGTAAAAATATTGACTTTCATGACTTCGATGTAACACATTCTTTCAAGTTTGGTAACAATCTTAATGTCAGATTATGAATGTCAATAATGTATCATTTCTTCAAATCTCATTATGACAGTTTCATGATCAAGACACTAATATCATTAATAAACTGGAGAGCTCGTTGTGGTTTTAGTGATACTAGAAAATATATACTTTAATGTAACTTCTTGTGTATATCCTTTCATTCGCCCTGCTTCACACCCTAAGGCATGTTATCCTGATATATTACAGCATGGGCCATGTGAAAATCATCACCCACCTATTAGGACAAAAGCTATACAAATCGTGGTACCTAATCACGATAACTCAAACAACCTTATTTGAGCACTTATGCTCCCAGACAATAACATTACATATGCACAAATAATAATAATAATAATGGTACCAAAATAAATACATCAATAAAATAAAGTATAAATTTGTAATAACAGTATTATAAAAGAGAATAATGCATTATGGAGGCAAAAAACTCCCACTCAAATAAAGTTTTCAAAAGACTCTAATATCCCCAATCTGGTCACCTCAATTTAAATAAATATACTGATCATTAGTGAATTTGATATTGTCCTTTATTCTTAACTCCCACTAAATGTCTCATCTTCAAAAAAATTGATATAACTAGTTTCAACGGTTGTAATTAAAATAAATTATTTACTAGAGAACCATATCCAACACTAATAAAATCCAAAGTAATAGTCAAACTATAAACAACTCTAATAAGTCTAACATTAGCAATAAAACTTGTCCTCAATAAATTGAATTTGCCCAGAAATCCTCGACATTGCCAAATAATAGCTTTTCATTCAACCTGGGGCTCCTCCTGCTGATTAGCCCCTCCATGCTACTTCTGCTGATTAGCCTCTCCTTGCTACTTATTCTTCATAATATTTTTTCATAAGTAGCAATCTTTCTTGATATGACCTTTCTTCTTGTAGAAGTGACAACCATCATCATTATTAGTCTTTACAACATTCAGATTGGAGTCTTCATTTATTCTTTTACCATTGTAGTAGTTTGGCTTCTGACCATTTTTCTTGAAATTCTTCGTATGAATTGACTTATAAGCTGGATTATTGCCAAAATTAATAGACTCGACTTGATTTTCTCGAAGTCTCTTTTCTTCAATCACGCATATCGAGATCAATTGGTTCAAATCCCATTTGTCTTTCTGAGTGTTATAATTCACTTTAAAAGTATCAAATTACTTAGGAAGAAGAGTAACAACTAGATGTACTATGACATCTTCTTCGATTGTAATTTCTTGTTCTTTAAGCTTCATAGCTAATATGGATATTTTAAGAATAAATTCTCGCACACACCCGTTTCTATCATATCGCATATTGACCAATTGTACTAAATAGCCGTACTGTAAGGACCTTATTGTTCCAACGAACTGGTCTTGGATGGTCTTCAATAATTCTTTGACTGTTTCGGTAGTTTTAATACCACCTTTAATGGGTTCAGTAATAGAAGCGCGTATGATCATCATCGTTATACGATTTGCTTTGTCCCATTGAGTGTATTGGGTCTTTTAAATTTCAGTGGCGTTGGACGGTAAAGTTGGCTTGTCCTCCGTGAGAACAAAGTCATAGTACATATATCTAAGGGTTAAATCAAGATCCATTCCCTAGATGTTATAATTGATACCATTAACTTTTTCAATACTGGTCATTTGTTGGTGTAAGACTGATCCATACATAGCTGATATGAAAAGAATAACTATCAACATATTGTTCGATTAGAACTTTATAAAATAAAAATTCATACCCAGAGTCAAGGTCGAAAAAATCAGAGTGTAAACAAGCATGTGCAAATGAACATTCACTCTGAGGGACAGACTTCATTCATTGTCTTAGCATCACCTTTAGGCAGAAGCTTTGACTTATCGTAAGTCTCCCTAAGTTGCGTTTAGGAACACGCATAGACCTAGTCAGATGTATTTTCGGTTTGATCGAAGCTATCCATCAGCTTAGATAAGAAGTGTCGCTCTTCTCTCACCTAGACACACATGACTATTCTACTCATTTCATCTATATGAATTTTTAAAATCAGCTTTGGCCAGAAATAGTAGGTCACACAGACAAATTCACATGCAATCTTAATGAAAAAGAATTTTAAAATATAAGGATAACGTGTCCTCCATAGGTCGATCACCTTTGGACAGACTGCAAACCTACTTTGACTACGCATCCCGATACGATTGCTTTACCATTCTACCTAAACTCCTGTATAGATAGAACTAAGACTCTTAGGCATTCTATCATGTCAATAGTTCATATTTTCATTCTAAAAGAATGCCCACATACTAATTTGATTAAATTTAATTTCATGGTAAAAAACATTGTATATGTTCTATTTATGTATAAAAGACTAATTAAAAGGAAAAATGCACATGATTTTACTATGAACAATGACATGATAGTATAGGAGCAGCAAGTAGAAAAGGTTCAATATTTTATATATATATATATATATATACATATATATAATTTTTTGTATAATAAGGGAAATAAGTATAATTGTATAAAATAAATTTAATGAACTTTAACTAAAATTTTCATGTCAAACAGTCCAAAATAAGAGTCCAACATGAAGAACTCGTTGAGTAGACCAAAATTGATAGGTCATTTACACGAATAAGAGTTGTAAATCTCCAGATATCGCATTTTAAAGTTTGAGGCTGAATAGGATTCAGTCTAGTTGCAAACGAGATCCGAGTTTAATGTTTTATTTGCAACATGCAGAAGCAGTTCGGAAAAGTAGTTGCAAATAAAATTTGAATGGGAATTAGGTCAGGTCATGGGCCTAACCAGGTGGGCCGAGTCATGGGTCGAACTAGGTGGGCCGAGTCGGGTAATTGGTCTAAGAGGGCCATTGGCAGAAGTGGATCGGGTCAGGTCCAAGGCCGATCGTGATTGGGCCGACTCGGTCTGAGAAGCCGTCACCCTTAACCTCCACTTCTTCTTCGTGGGTTTTTTTTTTTTTTTTTTTTTATAAGCAAGTTGCAGGGCTGCAACAAAACAGCCCAAAGAGGTATGCCGTCCGTCATCCCTGCTGCCAATCTGACCGGTGCAAGGCCGGTGGCCGGAAAACCTTTGACGGCAATCGAACTGCTTTACCCAATTTTTTTTTTTTTTTTTTTGGTGTGTATAAATAGATTATCGAGCTTATGAAGAACCTTCTACTCATTCATCCGGTCAAAAAGTTGGCTTCTATTTATAGATGATAGAGGCTTTTGAAACTCTGCAAAATCCAAAATTTGGCATGAATTTGTACTTTTTATTTTTTTTATTTTTAAGTTTTGAATCTGGCACCCAAAAGCTTTTCTTTTGTTATCAGCACTTAAAGAAGTGAATAAGCTTGATAAATATTATGCTACTAGTGAAGAGAGTTAATCAATTATTTTTACATGGCCACAAGGTTTTCTCAATGACGAGAAAGGTTACTTATAAAAGTTTTTTTTTATTTCTTTTTTTATTGAAAAATAAATTAGCCTAAGAATTAGGCTATGATACCAATTGTTAGATCAAATATATATTAGACAATTTATTTCAATCAAAATAATTTGATGCAAGGTTAGAATATATCTTGCCACCGAAGAGAAAAATCCGCAATTGATGATTTCGATAAACTGCTCGCTTAGAACTTGAGGACAATACTACCTCGCTTCTATCTCCCCCTATACGATGGACTTGATTTCATTGAGTGGAGATGAAGAGGGGACGCTGTCCTCTTTTATAGCATGCCTTTGAATCCTAACCCATCAAGGATTCAAGGGAGAGGTGTATTACTAAAAGATAGGGATTGGCTTACCACAAACCGATCAAGTTGAAACCGACTTCTAAAGTTGCATGGAGTGGAATCACGTTACAATGAAATCCCAAAGCCTTTCGTCAATCACGTTTTAATTAAAATAGGAAAGGGTAAAGTTATTGTGTGGGTCACAAATACCCAACACACATGACTTAAGCAAAGCAGAAAATCCATTGAATGCTTCAAATCATACGATTTAGATTGTTAATTTTAGTCCTAATCTTCCACAAAATATATCTTGAGATTATGTGCCTACCATCAAACGATCAGATGTTGATCCCATATTACACACATCCCAAAAGTTGATCAATGTGAACCGGGTTTAATGGTACATTGTGATCATGCTGACTTTTGGGGATGTGTGTCAGATGGAATCACCATCTTAATATCTGATGGTAGGCTCATGCTTTCAAGATCTGTTGTGTGGAAGACTGGGACGAAAAATGATCTCTATCGTTTGATTCAAAGTAGTCCACCATTATGGCATTACTTAAGTGTGATGTGGCAATAACACTTCTCTCTCTTCTTGTTTTATTTTCACGAAATCTTATTTTTTTGGTAAAATTTTCTAATGGCGTAAGCGCCTCATCTTGCAAACAACAAGCCATCCATCAATCACACACTTGATCAGCATTTGGTTGGCCATTAAACTGATTAATTTCAACTATCTAAAACAAATGCCAACTGATCGGATGGTTGGAAATGTTTGATCAGTGTATTTTGAGCTATGACACATCCAAGGGGTGGCCAAATGGTTGGATGGCGTGGATCAATCAGGTTAGCTGCGCCTTTGTTATTAATGAAATATTAGGTTGTCGTCAACAGTCTTCACGAAGATTCTAGGCTGCTCAACGACCGATCAACTTTGCATCCAATAGTGGCATTTCTTGTTCCAGCTTATATTCATCTTCTACGATTCCATTCGTGTTGGGAACTACCACTGATTAGTTAAGCGTGGCGTTATTTGCACCACTTTTCCTGTAAAGAACACACATATTTTCACCATAAAAAATTGTTGACTGTCTTGAGTCTGATGATAGAGATCATTTTTCGTCTCAATCTTCCACCAAATAGAATTTGAGACCATTGCGCACCCATCAGACGGTCAGTTGTTGATTCCACGTGGCACACATCTCTAAAAGCGACTGTGATCATGGGCGTACCATGAGAAAGGTTTCTCAAGTATCACTTTTGGGGATGTGTGTTACGTGGAGTTAATATCCGACCGTTTTAAAGGTGCGCCATGATCTCAAATTTTGTTATGTGGAAGATTGGGACAAAAATAATCTCCATCGTCAAACTCAAGACGATCAACAGCTTTTTATGGTGGAATTGTGTGTTCTTCACAGCAGGAAAAACAGGTGCAAATAACACCTCTAATTAATTATTTGCAAAATCAGATATAGAGATGGTGGTTAATTAGCACCACCAAGTAGGGCTGCAAAGGGTTCAAGTTTAGATCAACCCAACCCAGCCCAATTATGTTTGGGCTTCAGCCACCAGATTAGTTTCTGATTGGATTTGGGTCGGCCTGGTTGGGCCAAATTTGATCTAAATATATTGTAGGAGTCATATCATTTTGGGTTCAAATCAAGAACAATGGACCTAAATCTGACCCATTATTTTAAAGCTTTGGGCTCGATCCCAACCCACTGTCGACTGGGCCACTTGAGCAATCGGCCGACCCACACCCAGACACCCACTAAGCTACGTGGTCTTCTAGTCTGCCCCTAAACTACTCCGCCATTTAGAAATTGGACGAAAGTACATACATAAATAAACTTATTGAATTAGTTAGTTATATGTTGGGTTCGATTTGGGCCTTGTGGACCATCAATGAAATGGAAATTAACCTGAGATCATTAATAAATCGAAGATTGTGATTTATTAGATAGATAGGGGCGAACTGCCAACTGTTGAATAAAGTTTATTCCCGAACAATTATAGTTTGACTATAACTTGGAGAATTTGAATTATAGTTTGACTCTAACTCGGAGAGTTAGAATTGTAGTTGGACTTTAACTTGGAGGTTAACTTTAACTACGTGGTGAAGCTTAGAGCCAGATGACTTAATTATGTTCTAACTCTATATAAGATTAGATTAGAAGTAGGATCTGTGACTTCTATATAAAGGGCCCTTGAGAGAGAGTTTAGAGAGCTTGAAGAGCTTTTGAGAGAGAGTTTTCAAAAGAGAAAACTGTGATGAATACTTTGAGAGGCAAGGTATTGAAGAATTGCTTGGGGATTGAAGATCCGATTAAAGCTATTCTTGTATCGGAATTGTTACTATATTCTGAAAGATTTCTTCTCTGTTCTTTGAAGGGCATCGTCTTTGGTTAAACATTGGTTTTACTATTGAAGATCGTGCTTGATCTTGTTTGAGACTGCACTAGAGAGAAGAGAGTGTGTGCATTGTAAACGATTATAAATAGTGCTTATACTCTCATGGACGTAGCCCTCAATTGGGTGAACCACATTATGTGTGATTGTTCTTTGCGCCTTCTTATTTTTCTGCATTCATCGTGATCGGGAGTTCGATGAAGTGGGTAGAATTCCTAACATCAACATTGACAACAAATAATATAACAAGGTAGTGTTAGAGCCAATCGCCATCAAGCCATTAAACCAAATAATGATTGCTTCAAGCATGTAACATTGAGGTGAGGGGTCTAAATCCCATGCTTACACATCATAAAAAACACTCACAGAGAAGGTGATTTATTAATCAAAGGGGCGAAAAAATAAACCTCCCTTTGTTTTAGGGATGTCAGGGTCGGGCGAGCCCTAAAATAAAGTGAAGAAGATGATGATCTTATGTGTTACAAATCCTAAGAATCATCATGTTCAAATGACAATTTGGTCATACTGATATTATTGTGAATTTATAGCACAACATAGGACTTCAACGGAACTTTTATCAAGGGTGTTGTTCTGAAGCTGTCAAATTAACCAACGCTCTCATGATGAACTATCAATTTAGAACGCCAAACAAAAAAAGAAATCAAAACAATCACACAAGAGACACGATTTACGTGATTCCAACTTGCTTACGTCCAGAAATCCTTTGGAAGTAGAGCCTTTTTCAACAGGGGGTACCTTTATTTACGGGACCCTAAGATTTTTTCTTCTAAAGCTGAGTTTCACTTGCTTAAATCATTGACTACTTTGAATCGAATCATATGATGAAGATCTTTTTTCATTCCAATCTTCCCTACAATATTATTGTGAATCTATAACTTACCATAGGACTTTAATGGAGTTTTATAAGGGTACATTTATTTACTACAAAGTGAGATTCTTTCTTTTGAACCTAAGTTTCACTGAGTTAAAATTGTTGCCTGCTTTGAATCATATGAAGAAGATCTTTTTTATCCTAATCTTCCATACAATAAATCTTCAAATCATGGACTACAATAGTGCACTCATCTCAAAAAGTGGAAATGCTCATAGGCATGCATTAAACATAGTTCTAAGACCACTTTTTAGGATGTGTAATGTGAAATCAAAATCTAACTACTTGACTGCATGGAAGATTGAGGCTAAAAAAGTTCTCCATCATCAGATTCTAAGCAAAAGAAAAAATCCCCGATTGCAAATGAAGGTACCCTTTTTTACTAAGGGAGCCATTACCTGCACATGAGAAGTTTGCCCTTGCACATAAATTTAATGGACTTGATATTTGGGGACATGTGCCATATGAAAACACAGCCTAAGCCGTTTGATTTGAAGGTCATGATCTAAAGATCTTAGATGCAAACGACTAGCAAGAAACATGATCTTTATCGTTAAATTCAAAGAAGTCAAAGGCCATTTTCTAATTCAAAAGTTGACTCCATTGACTCATATGATAGGCATGGTTTATACATGTAAAACCCGAGTTAAACAGGAATAATCTTGGGTATTATTTTTATTGCATTACATTTAATTGATGAAATAATCCTTCCTGTTTGGGTTATTGGGTACAATTAAAATAATGAATAAACAAATATTTTAATATGCAGCTTATCAAATTCGCCAAAGGGGTTTATGCCTTGAGAGCCTCTTAAGACATGGTGGTCGCAGAACATTCTGGAGGGAGGCCCTGAGGGAAGCGGTTGGAGTCAGTGCAGTAGTTGTAGATCATGTAATTCTTTTGGACCCATTTCAATCTTTCTTGGCTTGTGGAATCAAGCTCTTCCATCAGCCACGCATTATTATTATTTGAAGAAGAAGAAGATTGAGAAGAGCAAGAAGAGGTGCCAGAACTCCAAACGCAAGCGTTTTCATTGAAGTTTCTGTATGAGGCTGTGAATGGTGCTTTTGTCCAATCGGTTTTTACGAGCCCGCCTCTGGTAGCCCAGTCATCGGCATTCCATAAGCTGGAGTAGATCCTCATTGGTTGGTTCTTTGGATAGGGAACACCAACTGACTCTGCGTTCTTGAAATCTCTAATCGGAGTGCCATCCACAGAGAAACTGATAAAATACCAGAGAAAAAAATTATTGACATCAAATGTTGGGTGCCTTTTGTCATCATGACCATCATTTATTTTCAAGGATGGTAATTGGAGCAGGCCAAGATTAAATGTAGATTAGGCAAAATAATATGAAAGCTTACATAATGTGTTGTGGATTCCAGAGGATGGAGTAGGTGTGGAAATCTGCAGTAGGGTCGAACCAGAGGTAAAACTGCTGCTCCCTGTTACCCTTCCCCTGTGCAAATACATTAGTGTGGAGAATGTAAGGGTCTCCACTGAGGTTGCCGAGGAATTCAAAATCGATTTCGTCGTGTGTCGGCCCTTGAGAAGATAGCTGCAAAAGAAACAGAGTAGATAAATATCAGTTATAATAAATTCAATATAAATGCAGTGTTGATAAGAAAAATTAGGCATTAAAACTTACATAATAGGCAGTAACCGTGCCAGCCGAGTTGCCTGCTACGAGTTTTAGTTGCATATCAATCTTTCCATAGAGATACTCCCTCTTGGATTGAAAGCCAGAACCAGAGCTCCTGTCTAGAGACAGAGTAAGCAATTCTCCGTTGTTTGATGTCATAGCACGACCATTGCCCCACGTTATATCAAAGACTTGATTCAAGTCACTACCAGAAGCAGCCAAAAGGAAGCTTGCTAATTGCAGCAAAATTAACAACATTTTTTTAGTAGTGAAGAAGAGGGCTATGTGGGTGAAACAGTGAAGTGTGAATGGATGCTAAGTAGTAGTAGTAGTAGTAGAGATTTGAGGGTTGTGGTGTGATGTAAGTGGTTTGGGTGTTTGGTTCTATTTATAGTTTTGCTGGTGAAGGCCTGAGAGGAAGGTGCATTTGAAGGCTCCCATGGCTTAAGTTGGAGACAGGTGTCAATATATATTTTATTGGGATGACGCGGGTTTTGGATCAGGCGGTGATGTCGACTGTTGAGCTGAACTCGCGTTTGGTGTGGCTGGGACCCCGTTGCAAGCTTCCAATACTACAGCTGCCATGCCACACCACCGCCCCACACAACTTCGAGGCTGGGGTGTCAAATCAGCAGCTTCCTCGTAGCCTCTCAAATTGATATTTCAAAGAGAGGAGAATTTATGTCTTATATATATAAATGGTCCTGCTAAGCGCACGCCACTTAATGAAAAACTTTCGCATTTTGGGAATCTGTGTTATGTGAAAACACCATCTTAATCGTCTGATTTAAAGGTCATGATCTAATAATCTTTTATGCGAAAGATTGGCATGAAACATGAACTTATCATCAGATTGTTGAATCGGACTATGGTGTGCCACTGCATAATATCATATGATAGAGATCATACTTCTTACTAATTTTTCGTGTTCAAGATCTTTAACCTACAACCTCAAGGGGTTAGGGCCGCTGGCCAAGTACTTGCTTCCATAAGCAAGAGACCTCAGTTTGAATCCCCTCCCCCCCCTTGAAGCCACCCTAGGGATTTATATCCCGTGCTGATCCAACATGTGTTAATTTGGGGTGTGCACGTGCCCTTGAGATTAGGCGGGTGCTCTAAGAGGCCCCGATACCCAGGTCTTCAAAGAAAAAAAAAAGATCTTTAACCTATGTCCATCAAATCATATGACTTAGATGAGCTTTCACATGGCAAAGGTCCCCAAAATCCAAAGTCTCTTTATTTGCGGTGTGCATGAAGAAAAAATTGGTGTGCGCGTAACAGTGCCCTTTATAAAATAATGGGTACGGCTATTCCCACCCGTTTACTAGTTACTAGTTACTACCACACAGTTTTTTCACGCACGAAACCATTGACTGATTTGAATCAGATGATGAAGATTGTTTTTTGTTCCAACCTTCCTCATGATGGATCTCAAGATCATGGGGCGCCTATAAGACAATTAGATGTTGATTCCATAGGTCATAGGTCCCTAAAATTGAAGGTCAACTCCTTTGCCCATGATCTAAGTCACTTTTGGGGATGTGTGCCATGTGAAATCAACATTTGACCGTTTGATAGGCATGCCATGATCTTAAGATCTATGATGAGGAAGGTTGGAATAAAAACAATCTCCATCGTTTGATTCAAGTTAGTGAATTTTTTTCGTTCGTGAAAAAACTGTGGTACTTACTACTAAACAGCTGAGAATAGCAGCACCCTATTTTATTTATCTTGATTAGGGCTGGGTTAGGGTTTCCTGCCCCATAAAACCTAGTCTAGTCCTAAAATCCAAGGCCAGGTTCTAGCCGGGCCCTAACTTAGGCAACCTTTGATATGCCCAACCCTAACCCTAATATAGGCGGTTTGGGTTGGGCTTCGGTTGGGCATCGGGCTTTATTAATTCTTTAAAGATAAAAGGAGATATTCCAAACATGGGAAAATAAAATTTTAAGAGCTCTCTTCTCTGAACTTCTAATTACTAAAATATCCTTACAATTTAAAAGTATGAATGTAATATTGAGGGTTATTTTGATAATTTGATTGTAAAAAGTATGATATATATCTTATATACTTATATTGATATATTTAATATATATAAATAAAACGAGATGTACGGGTCAGGCCAGGCTTATGAGCTTTAATTAGTTAAACGCTTACCCGGCTCGAAGCACATCGGACCTTTGGTTTTGAAGCCTTAGCCTGTACCTCTTACAAAGTATAGATCAATTTGAAAAAATAAATTTTAAAATCGAAAGTCAAATTTTGACTGTGATTCAATGAACTAGATTTAAAACTCAAAAATTGAATTTTTTATTGTAAAAATTATGGAAAGATTAACATCTATCTTCTTTAAATTCTATCCCAAAACCCAATAGAAAATAAGTACTTTAAGAAAGTTGCTGGATGCTGCCAAGTGCACTAGCCGATCATAAGACTGATCGTTTATAACAATCATATGAACCGCTAGCATCACAATACAAATATCAAGTAAAATTGACAGGTTTTGATGTATCATAAAACCACCGCTAGCTCTAATTAATACCAACTATTATAAATTCATGAATGAAATCCATTGAAGGATGAGAATCTATAGTAAGGTATTCAAAGCATCAGCCGAAACAAGAGGACAACTATTGAACCAATGCCTTGTTGAGGGAATGCAGCTATCAATTCGCCTAGTCGAAAGTAACCACAACCTTTTATTAGACCCTATATTGGAACGGCGTGAGTTGTTAAACAAATAAGCTATTTCAAAGACTCAAAAAAGGTCGAAAGTAACTCGATAGGATCGATTTTCCAGTCGTAAAGTTTTTTGAGTATCAAGAATTCAATCCACCCAGTTGGAAGTATCCACAACCTATATTAAACCCAACATCAAAATCGAATGAGTCATTAAGGAAATAAGCTTTTCGAATGATTTAGAAAATGTCAAAAGAAACTTGATTAGATCGGTTGCAAACTTCTTTCAGTATCAAGAATTAATCATTAAAATGGTTTATGGAATATAATTTTTCGTGTAAAGACTAAATTTGATCTTCAACGAGTCAGCACAATTACAACGTGTAGCTAAAAATGTTTAGCGAATACCTCATTGATTAAAGAAACTCTTATTTAATCAACATAAGAGAAATCTTTAGTTTTTTCTCAATTGAATCATCAATGATAGTTACATGGATCAAGAAACTAATTCAATTTGTTTTATTGGTTTTCAGTTTTCATAATTCTTTGATTCTGACTTTATCAAATAGGTAAAAGAATAATGATAACCTTACTCTTCCCTTGTGGAGCAATAGGTCGTGGGTTCTAATTCCCACGCCGGCTCCCGCCATGTGTGCTGCCCCAAAACTAGATCCTAGCTCTCTGTGTGCAAGACGCAAAGAGTTTCAATATGAGCTGACGTGGGGTCCTAGAACCTATGTACTTATATAGCCAATCAGTCTTTCTTATTTAAGGATTTCAATTGCAAATTTATATTGTACCTAAAGAATCACAGTCACACTAGATGAGGACTAACTATTCCAGTTATTTGACTCACAAAAATTTGAGGAAAATTGAGCTTCATCTTGCGTGCCAATGGGTTGAGCATAGTGTCAACCATAAAGTAACAAATATTGCTTATGGCCCTAACTTCAGTTACATTTTTAGACTTTGGTGGTCCCAACCTCCCAGCCTGGGGTTTGGAGGCCTACGATCCTATATCAAAAAATGCATTGGAAGCATGGATCAAAATGCTGAAAAACCGATACGTATTGTCCAAGCCCAAAATTGATACGTATCGGACAATATGTATCGGTATCGGTCCGTATCGAACGATACATTGAATGTATCGTTCGGTATATGCCATATAAACCACCGATACCGATACGTATCGTCCGATATGTATCGGTATCGGACAAAATTTTGATCCATGATTAAAAGCCCTAGGCGCTATATACTTTTATGTTTCAGAAAACTTTAAGATTGTATTATATTCTCGTGAACTCATAAATAAAATAGTTTATATGTGCTTTGTCGACGTAGACAATCATGCCGAACCACAGAAATCTTAATCCCTCGTGTGTTGATTGATTTATTTATTGTTTTATCACTTTTGCGTAATTGTTTGAGCGTTCATCTTGTGAATGGTGGTGTTATTTGGGTTTTTCCGGGCAACAATAAAAAAGTTCTAGGTTGAACCGGCTTGTATTGATTATATTTAGGCAGGTCTTAAAATGTTTATTTGTGGGCATTTGTCAAATTTACAAATTGTTTGATAATTCAGTTCTTGATCTCCAGCCAAGCTTCGTTGCAACCTTTCATGTGGGTCAACTATGTCATATTGATAGTTATTGATGGTTATAAGGTGCTTCATAACCTTAGGATGCCTCTGTAAAAACCAATCTCTTAATAACAAATAGTATTTTGTTTATTAAAAAAAAAAAAATCTATTATTTATTATTTGGCTCTAATTTAGAGAGTTTGAATTGTGGTTGGACTCTAATTTTGAAGTTGGCTCTAATCTGGAGGTTGAATTGTAGTTTGACTCTAACTGATAACAGTGGCGGACGCAGGATTTTCCTAAAGGGGGGTCAGTCGGTAGTCGATAGTTTCGGCGCAATTTTTTTTCCCAAATTAGTGGCATACGATCATACAGTCAATTTTGATTTCATGTGGCACACATCTAAAATCGCATGGAAGACCTCTTGCTCAAACATGATTTGGGGTCACTTTTTGGGATGTGTACCATCTAGAAGAAAAAATTGACTGTCTGATGGTACGCCTACGATCTCAAGATCCATTGTATTGAAAATTGGGATGGAAAATGCTCTCCATCGTCTAATTCAAAATAGTCAATGCATTATGCATGAATAGAGGAGATGGGACGAGGTTACAATTTCACAATGTGTAAATAATGGTACTCAGCGGTAAAACTCTTTAGGTACCTCTGTTCGCTCCCACGCACTCTCTAAGAGCGCATACGTTCGAAACTCCCTAAAACTCTAACTACTTCAAATCAGACGATGAAGATTGTTTTTCGCCCCAATCTTTCACATGATGGATCTTGAGACCATGAACGTATAATCAGACAGTTTATTTTTCATTCCACATGGTACAAATCCCCAAAAAATACTGCTTAAACGTGATGTATGCCGTGTGAAATTTTGTCTCATATGCAAGTAGTTGCTCTCTACTTTTGGGGATTTGTACCACGTGAAATAAAAATAGACCGTCTGATGGTACGTTAATGGTCTCAAGATCCATCGTGTGGAAGATTGGAATGAAAAACAATTTAGATCGTCTAATTCTAAGCAACCAACAAGTTTAAGGGTGTTTCAAACATAGGTGCCCTAAGAGATTGCTTGGGCGCGAAAAGAGGTACCCAACTCTTTATAATAGGTGGGTTAGGAGAGAGATATTTTTTTGTAGGTATGAGAAGAGGGAGCGAGAAAAGATGCATCGCATTTTAAATAGGTACCTACCATTATTAGCAATCGTATGATGTGTAATTAAAACTATAGCTACAAATAAGGGGAAGCAAATAAGAGTTTCTTTATGATTTTATTAGATTTTATTACTCCTAGTTTCTCTCTTCTAGCTTTATCATATTAAATTGGGTTTTTTGCATATACCCCCCCGTGTTATGCTAATATTATAAAAAAACCCCTGAGTTATGGATATTTATTCTGCAGCCCCTACTTTTGTATTTCTATTTCATATAACCCCCTGCCGTTAACTAGCCGTGAGTTTATAGACAGAAAGCCTATTTTGCCCTTAATGAAACTAATATTTTAAAAATACCACCATTCTAAAAGACCCTTCATTCATCCATATTTACAAGTCATGCCATTAAAGTTTGTCACCATTCTAAAAGGCCCTTCATTCACCTTTATTTACAAGTTATGCCATTATAATTTACCACTATTCGAAAAGGAGTACCTTTAAATCCACCTACAAAATCTTTGAGTTCACCCACGCTGAAACACATCGACTGCATTGAATCAAACAATGGAGATTTTTTATCGTCCCAATCTTTTATGAGATCGATCTTTAGATCATGGGTGTACCATCAGACGGTCGACTTTTTATTTCATGTGGTACACACTTAAAAGTGACCTTAATATCGATTTTAAGTATGCACGTGATGTTAAGGTCACTATTCTGAGATGTGTGCCACGTGAAATAAAACACTGACCGTCTGATGGTACGATCATGATCTCAAGATCCATCATGTGAAAGATTGGGGGGATCTCCATCGTTCGATTCAATTCAATCAACGTGTTTCAGTGTGGGTGAACTTAAGATTCAGTGGGTGGATTTAAAGGTACTCTTCTAAAAGGCCCTTCATTCACCCATCAGATTCAAGACTCATTAGATGGTGATTCACCCATTAAAGCATGCTAACGTTTGGATGAATACTCAACTAATGGAGGATTTGTGGCAAACGATGCAATTATTCTTAAAAAGAAAACCTTAAATCTACGTTTTCCACTCAAAATACTCGTCCCTCCAATTTCCTATATGATTCAAGACCAATTTTTAGGAATTAGATTGCCTAACCGCGCTTACTTCCATCCACCGAATCTTTGAGTTCACCCACGCTAAAACACATTGATTGCATTGAATAAGACGATGGAGATCGTTTAGGTATTACCGTTAGACGATCAGTGTTTTATTTCGTGGCACACATCTCAAAAAAGTGACCTTAACATCATGTATACGGTTAAAATTAATTTTAAGGTCATTTTTTTGGGTGTGTACCACATGAAATAAAAAATCAACCATCTGATGATGCCACCATGATCTCAAGATCTATTGTGTGAAAGGTTGGGACGATAAACAATCTCCATCGTCTGATTCAATGCAATCAACCGTCTGATGGTGCCACCATGATCTCAAGATCTATCGTGTGAATGGTTGGGACGGTAAACAACCTCAATCGTCTAATTCAATGCAGTCAACTGTCTGATGGTGCCACCATAATCTCAAGATACATCGTGTGAAAGGTTGGGACGATAAATGATCTCCATCGTCCGATTCAATGTAGTCAATCATCTAATAGTACTACCATGATCTCAAGATCCATCGTGTGAAAGGTTGGGACAATAAACGATCTCCATTGTCTGATTCAATGCAGTCAATGTTTTTCAGCGTGGGTGAACTCAAATATTTGGTGGGTGGATTTGAAACTACTCTTTTTTGTAAGTGGAGGGGTTGATTTAAAATTACTCTTATCACGTGTAGAGGGTGGCAATTTAGTAATTTAATTAAAAAAAGGATAAATATGGTATTTAGGCTCTTTTTTAACGGCTGGTTAACCATTTAAAGTAGCATCCATTAAAGAGGGTGTTTTATAAACACCAAAATGCTAGCAAATAGCTATAACTGGGGGGTTATTTGTAATATCAACATAACTCAGGGGGATATTTGCAAAAAACCCTATTAAATTAAGGGAATGGATATTTGCAACCAAGATTCGTTCTCAACAACCAATGGTTCCAATCTTAGCATGTTGTCTTTCTTGAATCAGACGATAGAGATGATTTTTTATCCTAATCTTTCACAAAGTAGATCTAGAGATTATGACCAACCTATCAAACGGTTAAAAGCTTGGGGGGTCCTTTAAATAGATATATGCATGGCCCTATTCCATGGCCCTTAAGGCCTTTTAAGATTTCTTTAAAAGTTTGGGGGGCCGGTGACCCTCCACCATTGTACGTAAATACGCCCCTGACTGATAATGACCCAATGACATTCAGACTCTATATAAGGCTAAGGATGAAGACAAAACACTATTAGTTTGGTCTTCCCTCCTCGATTCCTATGAGCACCTTGTTACTATGGTGCTATATGGAAATTATACTATTGAACTAGAATCAGTTACATCGGCATTGCTTTGTAAAGGTTCAGATAGTATTATGCAAGCAGATGACTTGTTGGTTAAGGGGAGAGCAGATGACCGTAAATCCGGAAGGGATAGATCAAAGTTCAGATATAAATCCAAAAATAGAAAAATAATAGAATGTTGCAAGTGTCACGAAAAGGGACACATCTGAAGGCATTGTCCACAGTTACAAATAAAAAAGGACGATGCTCAAGAAAGAAGCAGAAAGGGGTCATTGATGAGGCTAGTATAGCCAAATAAGCTCCGAATGATAATGGAAATGTGTTAGCAGTGATTTCAAATAAATACTCGTAAAATGCATGGATACTTGATTCAAGATGCTACATCCACATGTGTCCAAATAGGGACTGGATTGCATTTTATAAAGAAGTGGATGGTGGAATGGTTTTGATGAGTAACAATATGACATGTAAAATATTTGGAAAGAGGAGTATCAGAATAAATATACATGATGAGGTTGTGAGAACATTGACCGATGTACGCCATGTTCTGAAACTGAAGAAGAACCTCATATCGCTTGGTACACTAAACTCCAATGGGATCAAGTTTGCAGCTCAAGATAGAGTTTTGAAGGTGACAAAGGGATCTCTGATTGTGATGAAAGCGAAAAAGGTTGAAAACCTTTACTTTCTATTAGGGAGTACAGTGACAGGTTGAGCAGCAGTATCTACGTCATTTGATAGTGGTTTGTTTTTTACACAGTTATGACACATGTGCTTGTGGCACATGTCAGATAGAGGGATGACAGAGTTGGACAAGCATGGATTGTTGAAAGGTGTAAAAGCCGAAAAAGTTGATTTTTGTGAGCATTGTGTCGTCAAGAAATAATGCAGGGTGAAGTTGAACACAACAGTTCACACTATAAAAGACACACTGGATTATATACATTTAGATGTATGGGGGCATTCAAAGGTTCCTTCTAAAGGTGGTATTAAGTACTTCGTCTCTTTCATCGATGATTACTCTCAGTATGTATGGATGATAAAGAGTAAGAATGAGATGCTAAAAATCTTCAAGCGGTGGAAGATACTGTTTGAGAACAAACTGAAGGAAAGTTAAGCGGTTGAGGGCCGATAATGGTGGTGAACACACCAGTGGACAGTTTCAGGAGTTCTGTGAAGAAAATGGTATTGCTAGACACTTTACAATAAGAAATATACCGCAACAGAATGGGATAGCAGATTGCATGATCAAAACTCTACTTGAAAAGGTAAGATGTATGTTATTCAATGTCGGATTTGGTAGAGTTGTGAGTATAACGTGTTTTTTAGTAAATAGATCACCGTCTACAACAATAGAATGTAAGATTCCGATTGAGATATGGTCAGAGAACTCTGCAGATTAAAGTGCATTGAGGGTCTTTGGTTGCACAACTTACTATCATATCAGAGATAATAAAATTGGCTCAATGGCTAAGAAAATGATTTTCTTAGGATATGCAAATGGTGTGAAATGATATAAGATATGGTGTCCTGAGCAGAACAAGGTTATGATCAGCAGAGATGTGACCTTTGATAAATCTTTTATGTGAACTTTTAGCAAACAAATCATGAAAATTAGAGAAGAGGATGCGGAGGATCAGTTTGAGGTGGAGTTAGAAACTTTTATAGTTATTACATCAGAGAACAATATAGAAATAGTTGAGAGAGAGAGTCAGAAGAGTCTTTAGCAGGTGGAAGACCTAAAAGGAATATTAAAGCACCAATTTCCTACGATTAAGAGGATATGGTCGCCTACGTGTTGACGTTGGATGACAATGTGCCGCCTTCATTCAATGATGCAATCAGTTGTAGATGTTCACGGGAATGGAAGACCGCAATGAGTAAAGAGATTGATTCTCTTTATAAAAATCAAACTTGAGAACTGACAGAGTTACCTAAGAGAAAGAGAGCAATTGGGTACAAGTGAGTTTATAAGAAGAAAGAGAGTTTTTGGGAAAGTAGTGGTGCAAGGTACAATGCACGGTTGGCTGCAAAAGATTATGCGCAAAAGGAAGGCATTAATTATAATGAAGTGTTCTCAACGATTGTGAAACACACTTCAATCCAAGTTTTGTTGTCAATTGTAGCACAGTTGAACTTAGAGTTGGAGCAACTAGATATCAAAACAACATATCTATACGGTGATCTGGAAGAGGAGATCTATATGAATAAATTTGAAGGGTTTAAGTCTCTTGGAGAAGAGAGGTTAGTGTGCAAACTGAAGAAGTCCTTATACGGGTTGAAACATTCACCGAGATAATAGTACAAGAGATTTGACACGTTCATGGTGGGCCAAAATTATATTCGAAGTGAATACGATAACTATAGCTACTTCAAGAGGCTAGCGGATGACTTATTTATTAACCTTCTCTTGTATGCTGATGACATGCTCATAGCTGCAAAGAGAATGGTGGAGATCAACAAGTTAAAAATCTCAACTTGACATGGAGTTTGAGATGAAGGATCTTGGCACAACGAGAAAAATTCTTGGGATGGAGATTAAGAGAAATTGAAAAAAAGGGCAGTTGTGTGTGACACAGAAGAGTTATTTGGAGAAGGTACTCTCACAGTTTAGGATGGAAAACTCAAAGACTGTGAGTACTCCATTAGCAACTCACTTTTATCTTTCAGCTAGTATGTCTCTTACTACAGATGATGAGCATAAGTCCATGACTCGTATTCTCTACGTGAGTGCGGTTGGTACCTTGATGTACTCTATTATAGACACCCCCATTTTGTCCTCTTAGAGTATACAAGTCTGTTCGGTCAACCTTTGAACTTGCCCACGATCTTTGGAAAAGGACTAATCTTTTTCGAAGACTTTAAAACCCTACACGGGGATCATGCACTGAAATAATAGTACATGGTTGGGACCTAGGCTAAAACAATAACTCTGTGGCTCGGACCCGTCTCAAACCTAGGAAAGTCTTGAATTATGCGCCCCGTACACGCACATAACTTGATTGCAGGCCCTATGACTGGTGCGCAATTGGTCCCTCTTGGACTAGGATTTCACTTCCTGAGGACCGCCTAAACCTTGATCATGCGCCCTCCTAGGCACGCGTAATCATATTGAAGGCTTCACCACCAGCGTGCAATTAGTCCTTTTTGGACTGACCTTTTTTACCCTTCTAGAAACTGCCTAAGACGTGGTTGTATACTCTATCTAGAGTGTGCAATCGGATTATGCACCTCAACACATGCGCATGATTGGTTCCTAAGCCAACCTGGTCTCTAACTCCCTAGACCGCTTGAAAATTCCCTATTAAGCGTGATGAGTAGTGAAATATGATGATATTTCACTCCTAAATACTTACATTTAGTTATCCGATGAAGGCTATTTGATGAGAATTACTAGATTTGAAATATTTCAGGTAAATACAATCCAAGTGCATAAAACAGCTCAAGAATTTCGAAAATAATATCAAACACTGCAACCTTGGGTCATCAAGAACTTAGTGAAACATGTAGCTCAATTTGGACCTTCAAGATGTCCGATTCGTGAAATTTCTAAAACACAAAAGTTGTAGAGTTCTCTGTCATCTTTCCAATGCCGTAAGAATCATGTCAATTCGAGTTCAAAATAAAAAATTATGGTCAAAATACTGAGGCAGTGTCTGATGCAAAGTTGGGCTAGAGTTCACGGAAATCTGGGAAGGTTGATGCATCAACCTTACACTCGATTAATCGAGGAAAGTGACGAAGTCTGACACAAAAAGTCCCTTTTTGGTTGAAAAATTATTGGAGGTCAATTAATCGACCCTTTACTCGATTAATCGAGGTAAGCAAAGGAGTTTGAAATAGAAGTGACTCCGTAGTGCAGATTTTTAGGAGGGTCGATGCATCGACCCTATAAGGTCGATTAATCGACCCTAAATTTTCGAGCCAGGAAAGCTGCGCGACTTGGAGAGTATTTGAAGTCAAACCAACAACTCGAGAAGGAGAGCTAGATTAGAGTTTTTATTTTTTCACACACGTAGAGATAGATTTTTATTATTATTCTTTTTGAGAGCTTTGTTCCTTTAACCTTTTTAGCATTCCTTTTTTCAAGAATTTTATTTTTGTTCAATCAATTCCTAGTTTAAATTTAAAGATTAGTAGAGAGCATTTTTAATTTCGTTTCTAAAGATCATCGTACTTGTGGATTAAACTTGGATCAAAGAATTTCTATTGAAGGTTGAGGTATTTTTAATTAATTAGATCAATATTATTTTTCGTTTATTACTTTTTTATATCATTTAATTACAACATGTGTGGCTAATTTCTTAGGGATGGGGATCTAATGATTTCCATCCGAGGGATGTACTTCTAATAATATGAATCTAGGATTAAAATATGAGATTTTATTTTATGGTTGTTATGTTGTCACGAACGGATGAAATCTCCGCCACTAACTGGGATCGAGTGTGCCGAGTCATGCCCTGGATCTTAGATCTGTGACGGTAATTTTACCCCAATCATTGTTATATGGTCTTCTTATTTTTATCGTGTGGATCTACTTACGATTATGATTCGGGATCAAGTGTGCCGAGTCATGCCCTAGATCTTGGATCTGTAATGGTAATTTTATCTTAATTACTCCCTAATCTGGAATCGAGTGTGCCGAGTCATGCCCTCGATATCAAATCTATGGTGGTATTCTTGTTGGAGTTTTTACCGATTTTAGGGATGATTTTATATGTATCCGAGATCAAGTGTGCCAAGTCATGCCCTTGATCCCCAATCTATATATGGAGATCATCTCTGAAATTAAGTTCTGATTACAAGGATGCAATGTGGAACCTATCCGGATTTTGACCATTTATCTTCCATAAAAAATACTTTTTAATGGTATATCTCATAGGTTAATCCTTAGATTTATATTATGGGAAGAATAAATCAAAGATGGGAGAATTTAGCATCTTCATCTTTACCTTTATTTTTAAATTATCAATTAAGCTTTATTTTATAGTCAGTAATTATCATCTCATAAAACCACTTGAATCATAATATTGGTAGGGTACTGTTAAATCTTGATAGATTTCTTGAGTTACTGTCTCATCTTTTTAGATATTTCAAAATAGTCCTCATGGAAACGATCTCGTACTCTGCACCCACTATCTACAATCTGATTCGTGCGCTTGCGAGTAAAACATCACAATTAAAAGTCACACCAAAGCGCATTAATTCATGCGCTTAATTGATTGTGTGCAGTAAATAGGACGTGGAATTAGTCTAATTAGCTAGGAATTGATCACTCAATTCTTGACTCAAAGTGATTGTGTACGTCGGTAGCATAATTCAATTGAGCGCACCAAATAAGGCGCATAATTGAAATTCACCGACCAATTGTGCGTACCCCCTGCAATTGGCCAAATACCTATAAATAGGACCCACCACATCAATTCAACATCACACACAATTTTCGACACAAATTTCTCTCTTTCGAGATCGTCGCTTTCAAGCTTAGGATTTCGGGATTTCTTTCTATAGCTCTAGCCTCAGGTATACTTTCCTTCTAATTTTTAATTCTTCTAGTTCTAGTTCTTAGTTCTAGTCCTTAGTTTTAGTTTTTAGCTCTAGATTATTAGTTCTAGATCCTAGGTATTAAATCTCTTTAATGCTTACCTTTTTTTCCTGGTTCTAGTTCTCAGGTTCTAGAATCAGTTCTTTTTTTAATATTAGTTCTAGATTTAGGTTCTAGCCTTTTATTTCTTAAATTCTAAATCTTAGATCTTGGGTTTTAAATAAGTTTCTAGTTTTTCAGATTTTATTTCTTAGTTTCTAGAATTAGTCTTTAATTTCAGTCTTAAATTCAGTCTTAGAATTTTTATTTTTAATTATAGAATTTTAATTCTAATTTTGAAACTTGATTCTCCATCTTCGATTCATAAATCCATAACTTTCGAATAAAAATCAGTTTTTCAATCCACATTATTACTAAAATAATCTCTAACTAACCGATTTGTCCAAGAGAGCTTACAGAGGGTACTCGGGAATGGGGCCTATCCTCCTTAGCATAGGGGGCCAAAACTCCTTTTTTTTTTTTTTTTATTTTAATTTTCAGTAAAATTAATATATTTACTTTAATTAGAGTTTTAATATAATTAATATATTTTTAATTACTTAGAATTTCAATAGAAGAAGTATATTCCTAATTAATTTCTATAGAATTAACGTATTTGCATTCCTAGCAGGATTAAGAGACTTCATTAATTAGAATTTTAATAGGATTAAAATATTTAAATTAATCAGACTCCCAATAGGATTAGGAAGCCTAGTTGAATTCCCCGATTAATTAAACTTCTAACAGGATTAAAATTAATTAGATCCCTGATAACTATAGCAAGAGCAGGAAAGGGTAAAGTAATTAGAAGAGAATTAGAAAAATCAGTTTGACTAAACTTATAGGCGATCCGTGTTACTGACATCGCCCGATCGATGATTCAATAAAGAAAAAAACCCATATCTCTTCCCCAAAAGGCGTGATCAGTGACGTGTTGCAGTGTCGGTAAACATCTGCAGCTGGCGATCGCAACGAACCAGACATTTCTCTAAGATTTATCACTTTTTTTTTCAGTACTTAATTACCTCTAAAAATACTATTTTTGCCTGAGTCTACTTGGATCGAATTGGGTCACTTTTTCAGGGGACCGAAAGGGTCTCAGAAAAAGTGCATACCAATAGCTATGATATGCACTCAACCAGATATTTCACAGGCCGTTAGCGTGGTTAGCAGGTATATGACTAATTTAGGCAAGAAACATTGGCAGGCAGTGAAATGAATTATGAGATATATACGTGGCACCAAGTATGTCAGGTTGGTTTTTCGCAGTGGTACAGATCATCAGTTATACGGATACGTAGATTGAGATTACGCGAGTGATTACGAGAATTAGGTAGTCTCGATTATTTGAGGTCGGCGTTACGGTAAGGCAATCGTAGCTTTGTCTATTAGGCGCAAGAGTATATGACAAAGAATAGGGGTGGAGCCGCGAAAGGAAAGAAGCATTGTGACTTCATGGTTTAGTTGGTGATTTGAGGATTCCACAGGAAAGTGTCGATGTATTTTGTGATAGTCAAAGTGCTATTTACTTAGCAAATAATCACGTATATCATGCTCGCATCAAACATATTGATATATGATACCAATTCGTACAGGAAGTTATCGAAAATGACGAGATATCTTTGAAGAAGGTGAGTCCGAAGGATAATCCTGCGGATATGATGACAAAGGTGGTACCGGTGGTAAAGACTAAATATTGTTTAAATTTGATCAATGTTAAGCAGGTATGAGTGCCTTCGAGGTGCTGGTGGTAGTGATAATATGAGAATAGCGATGATCGGAGGAAAGAGTATACGGTGGAGCTTAGAGCCATGTGGAGAATTATTGTTTGGCTCTAACTTGGAGAGTTTGAATTGTAATTGGACTCTAACTTGGAGGTTGGCTCTAACCTGGAGGTTGAATTGTAGTTTGACTCTAATTGATAATGACCCAGCTACATTCAGACTCTAAATTTGATCAATGTTAAGCAGGTATGAGTGCCCTCGGGGTGCTGGTGGCAGTGATAATATGAGAATAGCGATAATCAGAAGAAAGAGTACACTGTGGAGCTTAGAGCCATGTGGAGAATTGTTGTTTGGCTCTAACTTGGAGAGTTTGAATTATAATTGGACTTTAACTTGGATGTTGGCTCTAACCTGGAGGTTTAATTGTAGTTTGACTCTAATTGATAATGACCCAATTACATTCTGACTCTAGATATGGCTAGTTTTTTCTTAGATTAGAAGTATGATTTGTGTTGTTTATATAAAAGGAAAGCTCTTGGCCAAAATATAGAATAGAGTTGAGATGTAAAGCTTTGGAAAACCAGTGTAGGGTTTTGAGGAGAGCTTTGGTGAGGCTTGAGTATTCTTGCGAACTGAAACCCGAGGAAATTGATTTAATTTTCGTTTGTTGTTATATTTATTAACTTTTATTTAGCAATTTTTCATTTTTTCAGGGTTTTTATAATTTTCCCGATTTTTTTTTCAATTTTCTAATCCTATCTAATCAGTTTTCAATTTAGAATCCGTTCGATTTGACTCTCTGGCTATGACTGGAGGGATCTAGGATCTTATAAGAGGTGAGACAAGGCTATGAATAGCTGATGTGGGACTAACCTTCCATACATTCCCGTCTGTAAGGTTTGCTCTGATACCATGATAAATTTTGTCATCTAACTTAAAACCAGTTGGCTATGAGTGAAACCCCCGTAATCTTATAAGAAGAGACAAGGCTATGAATACCTGATGTGGGATTAAACTTTCAGAATCCATTATGTTATAGATATATACTGGCCTCTTAAAAAAGTAAATTACTTTTATACCATTGATTTTATGGTCAAAGTTTGAAATTTTTTAAAGGTTTTTTTGAAAAACTCATGCATTGTAATTAATTAAATTAATAATTATGTCATGTTAAATCCTAATTAAATACTCGCATCGTCAAATGTGTTCAACTTCTCATGGATTGCAAAATCGTCAAAATATACAAAATATTGGATACGACATGAGTGCCAAGATTGCATGCACATTTGTACAGCCATAAACATTCTAGTGGTAAATGGATTTTGAGCGAAATTTAAAGACATAGGAAAATGTCTTTCTGGGAAAATTCCTAAAGCACCTGAAGAACGCTCATTGGAAAACCAGGAATATGAATGGAGCTAGGAATTTAAAGGAATCTATGTTATGAGGGTTCACAGCTTTTCTGAGAAAAGCCAAGAATCACCGAACAAGGCCTTAATTAAGTTCTTTTAGAAAATCTGTCCCAATCAGGAAGGATCACCCCTCCTGGAGATGCTTTGTTCCAGATTCCATTCTCATAGGGGTAAGGATAAGTTTTCTTCTATCTTTGATGACAGCATAAATAGTCTCATGTCCTCTATAGATACTCATGTCCTATATAGATGGAGTGAACATCATACTATCAAGTATCATGGCCTATCCTTTAAAAAAAAAAAAAAAAAAAAAAGCATCATGGCCTACAATGTAACGTGTGACAGGTCTACATTATATACAACCTCATCCTTAAAAATTTTGTCAAAGAAAAATAGAAAATTTAATTTCCACGTGGCATGTGATCCTCCCTTAACCATACATTTAGGGGTTCACTTTATTCCCTAATTTTTAGAATTTTAAAAAACTTGTTTGCCTTTCAAATCGCACCTAAAATTTTTAGGTTTTTGGTTTGAATGTCGTTCTTTAAATTTTATAGTTTTTATCAAATATTAAAAACATAAAAAGTATTTTTATAATTATTTTTTAATATGGCACCGAATTGACCTCAAGCAAGTTGCTCTGACTCTGATTCTTAAGTTGAAAGCCTTGTGCCACCTAATGAATTCAACTACACGGCTCACATACCCCGCAACTCTAGCTCCTATTGGCCCCAATACCGTTGACATTTTAGAGATAATTGAAATGACATATACTCAATGATAGCTCGAGTGAAGGGTTTATACCCCATGAGTGGAGTGAGGAGATCATACCCATTTAAAAAAAAGAACGAACAAAAGCCTTAGTTTTTTGAGGAGAAGAAGGGGTTAAGTTATATCAAGCTTTTACTATCTCTATCTTTATACGCAACAGGAATATCTCAATTGGGTAAGTGAATGATTAAAAATTTAAAAAAAAAAAAGAAAAAAATTAGGGGTGACACAGTGACATGTTAAACGGATAGTTTTTAGGAAATAATTGAAAATAAAAAGAGAAAAATCAAGTGGCCTCATCTCTTTTTCTCTCTCTCTCTCTCTCTCTCTCTATATATATATATATAGATAGATCTCTCTCTCGAGGCAACTCTCTCCACTCTCGAGGACTCTCTCCATCCCTCTATCTCCATAGGTAATTTTTTTGATAAAAAAATTGCTGCTATTAATCTTGTCGCTACCAAAAATTGTCGTTATTAATCTTGCCGCTACCAAAAACTGCTGCTATTAGTCTTTTCGCTATCAAAAACTGCCTTAACATCAAGTGCTGCTGAAACACCTTTTTTTTTTGTAGTGACCCCTCTCTCTCTAACACTTAATACTATCAACGAGTCAGATTTCAGCCAAAATTCTTGCTACCCAATGGGAAATATCATATGCCTGACCTGACTCAACCCGACCCAGCAAGATGGTGCACTTGACTCAATCCAATCATAAACCCTACCTGATATGACGCATACCCAATCCAGTAAAAAACCCATATTTTCTACATTTTTTATATAAAATAATCTGGATGGGTCGCGTTGACCGAGCCCTTTCCGATCTTAAGCAACCTAACCCGACATGACCCAAGGATCGGGTCATGCCTCTTTTCCGACCCAACCCAATCGAAAGGGTCAAATTTATGAGCCTGACCTAGTAAAATATCAAGTCGGGTTATCTTGCCCAGTATCCTTGTACCACAAAGAGGGGCGACAAAGCAATTTTAATAATATATTAATGTGATGATTGACACAATGTGCAGGGATTTAAAGTCCGGTATATGTTGGCTTTCAGCTGGGCTCTAGGCCCATATGTATGCGTATTGGGCAAACTGGCTGACATCGGAGTACCTCTTTATTATTTTAAAAATACTAAAGACAGATTGTGCAAATGACCTTTTTGGAATTTTGTCCTATTCATGTCCGATACATATCGGCTGATATAACCCCTTATAGGCCCAAATGACCCAGTATGGGCTGAAATTTGGCCTCTTTGACCCTCAATTTTAGCTCATATCAAATTGAGGGTATATGGTTTCGTATGGGGCCTGGCCGATATTAACACCATGAACATAGGCTCCTATAAAAAAAAATTAAAAAGAAAATTCATATTTATTTGGTATTTCATTACATAGATGATACAGTTTTGTATTTCGATCGACTAACAATGAATAAAAGAATTTGAATATGAAGCTTATAAAGAAGAACAGATTTCCCTTCTATTCACTCTTAAGAGGTGGTCGTTGCAGAACAGGTGGTCGTTGCAGAACATTCTTGTGGGAAGCCCTGAGGGAAGCGTTTGGAGTCCGTGCAGTAGTTGTAGATCATGTAATTTTTTTGCACCCATTTCAGCCTATCTTGGCTTGTGGAATCAAGCTCTTCCATCAGCGACGCATTGTTTGAAGAAGAAGGTTGAGAAGAGCAAGAAGAGGTGCCCGAACTCCAAACGCAAGCGTTCTCATCGAAGTTTCTGTAGGAGGCAGTGAACGGCGCCTTTGTCCAATCGGTTTTCACGAGGTCGCCTCTGGTTGCCCACTCATCGGCATTCCATTAGCTGGAGTAGATCCTCATTGGTTGGTTCTTCGGGTAGGCAACACCAACTGACTCTGCGTTCTTGAAAACTCTAATGGGAGTGCCATCCACAGAGAAACTGATAAAAAAATAGTGCAAATAATTAATGCTTTATGTCATCATAACCATCCAATTTATTTTCAAAGATGGTAATTGGAGCAGGCTAAGATAAAAGTAGATTATTTAAGGAAATATGGAAGCTTACATGATGTGTTGTGGATTCCAAAGGATAGAGTAGGTGTGGAAATCTGCAGTGGGGTCGTACCAGAGATAAAACTGCTGCTCCCTGTTACCCTTCCCCTGTGCAAATACATTAGTGTGGAGAATGTAAGGGTCTCCACTGAGGTTACCCAGGAATTTAAAGTCAATTTCGTCGTGTGCCGGCCCTCGAGAAGATAGCTGCAAAAGAAGCAGAGTAGATAAATATCAGTTATAAGAAATTCAATTGAAGAAATGTGAGTATAAACTATAAAAATGTAGAGTTGGTAAGGAAAATAAGGCATTAAAACTTACATAATAGGCAGTAACGGTGTCGGCCGAGTTGCCCGCTACGAGTTTTAGCTACATATCGATCTTTCCATAGAGATACTCCTTCTTGGACTGAAAACCAGAACCAGAGCTCTTGTCTAGAGACAGAGTAAGCAATTCTCCATTGTTTGATATCATAGCATGGCCATCTCCCCACGTTATTGAAAGAATAAATTGACTACGTCAGATGTGAACCGGATTGATACGAGATTTTGTCGTGAGACTAGAGATCGCCGATAACGTGAGTGTATTCCCGTGAATGAATATACTCTTGCTGCCTTAAACTTATCTTTTTCAGATGTCTCTAGTGGGTGGCGATAAGCCCCCTTTAATAGGTGCGTAAGAGATCTTCTAACATTCGGATTACTCGACGTTATGGAGAAACCATTTTTTCCTATTAATCTGATGCACATCGAAAATATCCCAAGTAAATGAGACTTTGTTTCCCATTAAGATAGCGTACAACGGCTACGTACGTGACTAGGATTCTGTTTCCCACTAAGATAGTGGACAGCGGCTACATGGCCACACGTGCCAACATTCTCCTACCTGGCCATGAAAGCCGTTCAAAATATATATAATATTTTCTCCTACTATTTTTAATGCACATTTTATGAAAATATTTTCAGTTATGAGGTTTTTTACGCTCTTGACGGATATGCCCTTCACAACTAAAAAAAAAATTTATATCATGAGATTTTTCACGTTTAAACAAAAACGGATATGCTCTTCATGATAAAATAGTATGTGCCATGTATTTCCATGACTCAGGCGTCCCTAAGTCCCATTAAGCTAACATGCTTTGAAAAAATATCCGCACTAAGACTTTTAGTCAAAGGGTTAGTGATCATATCGCTTAAAGGTAAATGACTCACAGTCACTTCACCTTTCTCAACTACATCTTGAATGTAATGATAATGCACTTCAATGTACTTACCTTTTGAGCTATTTGGCCCACTTTCAATCAATCTAATTGCAGCTTTATTGTCACAAAATATGTGCACAGGTTCGTCGGCTATATCTAGCTTCATATCAGCTATGAAGCGTTTTATCCAAACGGCATAAGTTTAAGCAGTACTACAAGCTACATACTCAGCTTCCTGAGTATGACGGGCAACACAACTTTGTTTCTTACTAGACCAAGAAACAACACCACCTTCAAAGAGGAAAATATGAGCCGAGGTAGATTTTCCGTCATCCTTGTCCCCAGCATGATCAGCTAGCATCCGAATAGCATTGAACCTTAAGTTCATTAGCTTGAAAACATAGCTTAAGATGCTTCGTTCCTTTTAAATGTCTTAGTATTCGCTTCACTGTTTGCCAGTGCTTAAGAACCGGATTACTTTGGTATCTACTAACTACACTTATTGCAAAACTAAGATCGGGTCTAGTACACATCATAACATACATCAAGCTCTTAACGGCTTGAGCATAAGGAATATTAAATTTATTTTGTCCACTTGATGGACTATGATTTTCACTTAATTTTAACCATTTTTCTATGGGAGTTGATACAGGATGAGAGTTGTCCATATTAAATCGTTTTAAGACAGTTTCTATGTATCTTTCTTGGCTTAAGTATAACATTTTAGTTTCTCTATCTCTAATTATTTTTATACCTAAAACAAATGATGCCTCTCCTATGTCTTTCATCTCAAATTGAGAACTCAGTCAGGATTTAGTTTTCTCAATCATTTCCAAATCATTTCCAGCTATAAGAATGTCATCTACGTATAAAGACAATATTATAAAAGTACTCTCACTTTTCAATACATATACACAATGATCAAATCGATTAACTACATATCCCATTTTAAGGATTGCATTATGAAAGGTTAGGTACCACTGACGTGAGGACTGTTTTAACCCGTATAAGGATCTTTTCAACTTATACACCTTATCCTCATGCCCTTCAATCTCGAAACCTTCGAGTTGTTTCATATAAATAGTTTCCTTTAATTCTTCATTAAGGAATGTTGTTTTAATGTCCATTTGGAATAGTTCGAGATCGAAATAGGCAACAATTGCTAATATGATCCTTATAGACATAAATTTTGCTATAGGAGAATATGTGTCAACATAATTTATTCCCTCTTTTTGATTGAACCCCTTGGCTACTAATCTAGCTTTGTATTTATCTACAGACCCATCAGATTTAAATTTCTTTTTTAAGACCCACTTGCAGCCTATGGGTTTTCTATCATCAGGCAAATCACATAGTTCCCATACTTTATTCTTTTCAATCGAATTAATTTCATCATTCATAGCATCTAACAATTCTTTGGATTCTTATGAGTTGATTGCATCAATATAATCTAATGGATCATTCATTTCATCTAAATTTAGGTTATTACATAACTCTTCACCCACATGAACATAAAAATCATTTAAGAATGACGGAGGAACTCTAGTCCTCTTTTGTCCACTTATGCGAGGAGGTTGTATTGATTCATCAATGAAATTAGATCCTACAAGAGTTGATTGATTTTCATCATTTATTATTATTAAAGGATCATCAGAAGAGGTGGATGTATTCTCATCTCTGAGGTTCTCAAGGAACTCAACGTCTCTACTTTCAATTAAACCTTTATCTTTATGATAAAATCTATAACCCTTAGAGCTATCAGAATAACCAATAAAATTACATCTGATAGTTTTCGCTTCTAATTTATCTCTAAGTTGATATGGAATCAGTACATGCGCCACTAATTCCCATTTTCTAAGGTAACTTAGATCAGATTCTCTACCTGTCCATAACTCATAAGGAGTCAAATGTAAAATTTTAGTTGAGATTTTATTGAGGATATACATAGCGGTATTTAATGCCTCTCCCCAGAAAATTTTAGGCAAATCAACATAAGACATCGTTGACCTCGTCATGTCCATGAGGGTTCTATTATGTCTCTCGGCTACACCATTTTGTTGTAGTGTATAAGCTATTGTTGTTTGACATTTAATACTATTTTCCCTGCAAAAGGTGTTAAATTCATCTGAGGCGAATTCTCCTCCCCTATCGATTTTAAGTACTTTTATATTTCTACCTAATTGATTCTCGACTTCACTTTTATATTCTTTAAAAGTTTCCAATGCATCCGATTTATTTCGAATTAGGTAAATTTTTTCAAACCTAGAGAAGTCGTCTATAAAGGTAATAAAATATTCCATATTCCTATGAGTTTTAATACTTAGAGGTCCACAAATATCAGAATGAATAATATCAAGCAACTCCGTTGCTCTTTTTCCTTTAGGAAAAGGTTTTCTAGTCATTTTACTAGATAGACAATGTTCATAAGTTTCAAAATCTATTTTGTCTAAATTGGGAATTAATCCTTTATTAATTAATCTAATTATTTTATCCTTACCTATATGTCCTAACCTAAGATGTCATGTATAACAATCAACAACATTGACACAATCAATATAAGAAGAAGAACTTTTATTGTCATCATTTTCGGTTACATTAAGAACAAACAAGTTATGTTCAGCAACCAAGCGTCCCCATGCTAAAATACGATCATGCTTTCCGATGGATACTTTAGCCGATCGGAAACATACATCAAAACCTTTGAGGATTAAGAGAGATACAGACACAATGTTGCGCCTCATACTAGGCATAAAATAAACATTCGTGAGAATAAAATCAATTATCCCCACATTCAGCCTACAGGTTCTCACACCCAACACATCAGAGTAGGTGTTATTTCCCATGTAGATCCTTTTCTCTCCTGCCTTAATCTCCTTGAAATCCTTAAACAGTGCCTTAGAGCTTGCGATGTGACGGTTGGCACCTAAATCGATCCACCAACCTTTGATATCTTGGTCAGCAAACAGGCATTCTGAGACAACACAGATGATCTGGCGCCTTCCACGTTTACTACCGCTTCCACTCTCATGGTCTTTTCGTTTAAGAGGGCAGTCCACCTTAAAATGTCCAGGCTTTCCACAGTTGAAACAGTTTCCTTTGGGTGCAACAGGTTTAGCTTTTGATGAAACGATTTCTTTTCTTTTCCTTTAAAATTTTTATAGAAATTCTTAAATTTTCCCTTGGACTTATTCTGATTTTGAAATTTTGATGGATCGTGAATTACCATTAATTCATTCTTTTTATTTTGATTCAAGTGTTATTGTTCAAGGGCTAATTTCAAAGGAAGGTCCATCATGTTTAAAGCAGTACCATTCAATCTTAAGGCGGTGGTGACCATAGACCATGAGGGAGGTAGACTGCTAAGGATGTTTGAAATTTGCATTCTTTTATTAATCGGGTTGCCTACAGCAGCAAGGTCTTGAGTCATTACCGTCATTTTATTGACATGCTCAACAATGTTTTCTCATTCTTTCATTTTATAAGAATTGTATTGTTGAAGGAGTAATTGGATGTGGGCTTCAGACACGTTATCATATTTTTGGGCAATGGCTTCCATCATGATTTTAGTGGTGTTATAAATTTCAAAAACTTTTATCAAATCATTTTGCATAAAAGTTAATATTGAGGTTTTTGCAATCAAATCATCTTGCACAAACTTATCAAACCTATTTCTATCTTCCCTAGATGGTTTATCACCGAAAACAGGGGGATCAACTTTCAGGACATAGTGTATGCGCTCGTGGATTAAAATGTATTCAATTTTACGTTTCCATATATCATAATTTAAGCCGTTTAATTTTTTAATTTTGGAGAGTTCGTGAACGACTATACTATGTGTCATTTTGTATCAAAAGTAAATCTAAACCGTTTATGTTGATCTTTGAATAATAAATTAAAAAGATGGAGGTTAGAGAAGGCTGACCAGAGTGCGCTCCAAACAGATTACCGATCGTTTGTGAGGATGACCTTTTCTGATCCAACGGTGTAATGGCCTCTGAATATTGAATGAGTGATGTGGGTAGATGCGCCTCGGTTGCAAAAATCCACAGGTTCAAGCGGATCAAAAATCCGTGTTGAATAACCAAAGATATCGCCGAAAAAGGGCTTACTAATATCACAGTTTTGTGTTTGTGATTTATACCAAATTTAAAGACGGGCTATAACACGGGCTGGGCTTGCTCCAAAAAATCTTCTTTGGTTCCTTGGTGTATCCCAGCAGCCACACTAAGAATATAGGAATAATAAAGTACTATTATTATTCTCTGCTACCTTTCCAAATACCAATTAATGAAATTTAATAAAGCTTTGGCGTCCACCACTCTGTATCACTATGCGCTTGAACGTAAGAAGACAATGGAGCCCGATTCCACTACGGTGTTGGTGTTCGATTATTTTGTAAATCGCTCGGCCAGGAAGAAGTTGTAAATTGGTCGGCAAAAAAAAATAGAAATCCGACGCCCCAAAGTTCAACAGCCAAAGATCGGATGGCCAAAAATCAATAAATCGAAAAATCCCTAATTTCTTTTCCTCTTTAGCTTTTCTTGAATTTCTGCAGAAGCCCTGAAAGACAGCCGAGCCGCTTGATCTTTTGTCGGTGTGTTGGCTGATGATAACGGTTGTGGAAGTAAATCTCGTGGCAAGTCTTGCACCACCGTGATTATAACAGATAGAAATAAGATGGTGGTGGTGGTCTCCTCAGACCAGTGGTGAAGATGGGTTGTAACTCCCAACTTGATGATGGCAATTAGATCTCAGCGAGCACGATCGGACGACCAGAAATTCGATGGCCAAAGATAGGCAGTGCGCCTGGTGTGGCCAGAGATTGGCTTGGCTGAGAAGCGTCCAAAGATCGGACGGTCAAAGATTTGATGACAGAAGATCGGACGATAGCGCTAGCTCTGATACCAATGAAAGAATAAATTGACTACGTCAAATGTGAACCGGATTGATACGAGATTTTGTCGTGAGACTAGAGATCGCCGGTAACGTGAGTGTATTCCCGTAAACGGATGTACTCTTGCTGCCTTAAACTTATCTTTTTCAGATATCTCTGGTGGGTGGCGATAAGCCCCCTTTAATAGGTGCGCAAGAGATCTTCTAACGTTTGGATTACTCAACGTTATAGAGAAATCATTTTTCTCCTATTAATCTGATGCACATCGAAAGTGTCCCAAGTAAATGGGAATTTGTTTCCCATTAACATAGCGTACAATGATTACGTGACTAGGATTCTGTTTCCCACTAAGATAGTGGACAACGGCTATATGGCCACACATGCTAACAGTTATATCAAAGTCTTGATTCAAGTCACTATCAGAAGCAGCTAATAGAAAGTTTGCTAATGAAAAAAATAGCAACATTCTACAATAATTACAAGAGGAGGAGGAAGAAGAAGCCATGAGGAGTATATGATAAGAGGTGAAGGCTTAAAAGTAGTTTGGGTCTTGGCTCTAAGGCCCAAACCACTTATACTTGTTGAAGGCCTGAAAGGAAGAAGGTGCATTAGAAGGTTCTGATGGCATGAGCTGGCTAGAGGTCTAAATGCTTGTTTATCTAAGCATAAAGTTGCCGTGTCGAGCAACGAGCTGATCCTGGGCCTGGGAGCCTGGGACCCTAATCCCTGCACAGCATACACTACAGCTGCCACACCATCGATTAACGCACCACCGCCCCTAACAACTTCGAGAAAGGGGTAGCCTCTAATATTAATATTTTAAGGGTGAATGGCATTTAAGAATCAAAATGGTTTTTAAATGATTTTATATCATTTATTAACTAATGATCATGAAAATTCATATTGTCCAAGTGATATATCATCAATTAAAGAGTTATGGGTAAAAAATCACACTTTAACCATCTGATCTGAACAATCAAATATCAATGATTGTTCATAATTTTGTCTGCTGATATTAAAGTTCACTGATTAGATGGTTTACATCATCTTATAAGCATGATCCTTTAGTTGTGACATATTCCAACAGTGCTACTTGGCCAATTTTGAATGATTAGAGATGTGTGCCACAAGGCACAATCAAGGATCAAAATTTCAGCCGAAATAACCGAAATTTCGGTTCAAATTATCAGTTTCGGTCCTCACTGAAACGATAATTTGGACCGAAATTTCGGCCAAATTTTCGGTTTTCGGCAGAAATTTCGGTCCAAATTTTTGGTTTCGGTTATGCCCGAAATTGAAATTTTACACGAAATTTTGATCCTTGGGCATAATGATAAATTACATTTTAATGGTGGAAGATAAAAAATAATATTTTAATGATGAAAAATCATTTAAACAACATTTTGTGGTTAAAGATTAATGAGCCAAAAATGATAAAACACACTTCAACTATCTTGCGTACAGTGGTATACCTTCACTTTTTTAATTTAAAAATATCAATACCAAAATATATTTACAAGCAATACGCTTGTGATGCTACAATGTGACCACATCCCAACCAAAAAGGTAATCTCGTTGATTGCTTTAAATTAGGTAATAAAGATCGTTTTTAATCCCAATATTTACCTAATTAATTTATGATTCCGCGGCACACAACCTAAAAAAGGACCCTAAACTTGTGCTTAGTGTGAACCATTTTTGCACCCTGTTAAAAGGTGACCGGGCAGAAAAGGTGGGTGAGATTATGTTTTCGGATGGGGTGAGATTACATTTTCATAAAGTGCAAATAATAATAACCATATTTTTTATATAGATAACAAAAGCTAGTGCTACTACCACCACACTGTTTATGTTACAGCCACCTCCCTTAAGAAAAGGAAAAATTTGTTAACTGCTGATTATGAAGATTATTTTTCAGCCCAATCTTTTAATCTTGAGATCACGGGAGCCTACCATCACATTCAAAGTTGATTCCATATGGCACACATGTCAAAAAGTGAACACAAATAATGTTTGATGGCATATTGTGATCTTATTCATATTTTGAGATGTGTGTTATGTGGAATTAACATTTGCTTGTCTGATGATAGGCCAATGATATCAAGATTTATCGCGTGAACGATTGATTGTAAATGATTACTATCGTCAGGTTACAAGCATTCAACATATTAATTTTTCCTCTTACGTGAGATGGCTGTAACATAAAGATAAAGTAGTGTTAATAACATCCACCTAAATCATATATATATATATATATATATAATTTTTTTAATATTATAAATTATATTCAAAAAAATATATACATATATATTATAAATTCTATTGTAGTTGCTCATTGAGATATCAATTTGGATGGTGTGGCATGGCAGCTGTAATGCTGTAGTATCATGTATTGTGTGTAGGGAATAGGGTCCCATTCTAGCCACACAAAACTTGACACCGCCTGATCGATAGCCGCCTCATCCCAATAAAATAAACATTGCCATCTGTCTCCAACTTAAGCCATGGGAGCCTTGTAATACACCTTCTTATCGAGCCTTCCCCAACAAAACTATAAATATAGCCAACACGCAAACCACTTACACCACACCACACCTCTCTAGTATCTACTCTCTACAAATACTTAGCCTCTATTCACTCTTTCTCACATAGTCTCTTCTTCCACTACTAAAAACATGTTGTTAATTTTGCTGCAATTAGCAAGCTTTCTATTGGCTGCTTCTGGTAGTGACTTGAATCAAGTCTTTGATATAACGTGGGGCAATGGTCGTGCTATGACATCAAACAAAGGAGAATTGCTTACTCTGTCTTTAGACAGGAGCTCTGGTTCTGGTTTTCAGTCCAAGAAGGAGTATCTCTATGGAAAGATCGATATGCAGCTAAAACTTGTAGCGGGCAACTCGGCCGGCACCGTTACTGCCTATTATGTAAGTTCTAATGCCTTATTTTCCTTTCCAACTCTACATTTATATAGTTTATACTCACATTTCTTCAATTGAATTTCTGATAACTGATATTTATCTACTATGTTTCTTTTGCAGCTATCTTCTCAAGGGCCCACACACGATGAAATCGACTTTGAATTCCTGGGTAACCTCAGTGGAGACCCTTACATTCTCCACACTAACGTATTTTCCCAGGGGAAGGGTAACAGGGAACAACAGTTCTATCTCTGGTTCGACCCCACTGCAAATTTCCACACCTACTCCATCCTTTGGAACCCACAACACATCATGTAAGCTTCCATATTTCCTTAAATAATCTACATTTATCTTAGCCTGCTCCAATTACCATCCTTGAAAATAAATTGGATGGTTATGATGACATAAAACTCCCAAGATATGATGCTAATAATTGTTATGCCCTGTCTCTTTATCAGTTTCTCTGTGGATGGCACTCCGATTAGGGATTTCAAGAACGCAGAGTCAGTTGGTGTTCCCTATCCAAAGAACCAACCAATGAGGATATACTCCAGCTTGTGGAATGCCGATGACTGGGCTACTAGAGGCGGACTCGTAAAAACCGATTGGACGAAAGCCCCATTCACAGTCTCATACAGAAACTTCAATGAAAATGCCTGCGTATGGAGTTCTGGCACCTCTTCTTGCTCTTCTCAATCTTCTTCTTCAAATAATGTCTGGCTAATGGAAGAGCTAGATTCCACAAGCCAAGAGAGGTTGAAATGGGTGCAAAAAAATTACATGATCTACAACTATTGCACTGACTCCAACCGCTTCCCTCAGGGCCTGCCTCCAGAATGTTCAGCGACCACTGTGTCTTAAGAGGCTCTGCAGTCTAAGCCCTTTTGGCGAATTCTGTTATCTTTTATAAGCAGATCATATAATAAACACAAAACTATTTGTTATTGGGAGATGCGTTAGAAGTTCCTATTTTGGTGGATATCACTATGGTCAAACCCATTGACCGGTGAATGACATAAGATCATACTTAAAATGTACAATTGCTATTCTGGCGAGTTTGAAAAGAATAGGCAACTGATTGTTGAGTCTTTCAGTTAAGGTATGATTGTAATTTCTAATCACACTACAATTAACAATTTCAGTCCTTAATGGGATAGGACTCTTTGGCTATAAATATAAAGGGTGCCTGGTCCCAACGATAGCTCGATATAATTCAATCCTCTCTATTGGCGAGAGCATCTCCATTGTGCTAGGAGATATTGAACACGAGAAGATCGTTGAAGATCGGCAACCATCAATGGCTAACGCTCAAGGTGCGCATATTTATAGATTATATATTTATTGGTTTTGATTGATCGTGCGCCTAAATCTTTAGGCTTAATTTTGGATGGTCGGATCGTTAGATCCATTTAGAATCCATCAATTGGTATCAGAGCCATGATTGGCGTTATGATCGGTCAAAACTTTAAAATGAAGTTTTTATTTATTTATTTATTTATTTATTTTTTATTTTTTATGGCTGTTTTATAAAAATAAAATAAAAAAATATCAAGGTTGCCGGTAGGGGATTTTCCCCGGATAAGACCCGACGTCCACGCCGGGGACGACGGCCGGGCGATCCTTTGGCTGAGTGTGGTAAGCCCCTAAGGGTCTTGCAAATAAAATAAAACAAAAAAAAAAATTTGGGTTTTTTTTGGCCGACGGTCCGGCGCCGGTGGGCCTTTTCCGGCCATCGGATTGGCACCGGCCGACGTTCGGCGCCGGGGCCGATCGGCTGATGCATCGGACCGTCGGCGCCGGTTAACGGTGGGGGGCGGCTGTGCATATACCACTTGGGGGGCGGCTGTGAAAAAAAAAGAAAGAAACAAGCGGGGAAGATGAACAGTGGATGGGGGGGAGCGTTAGGGTGTTCCGGACCGGATCGGGTCCGGTCCCGACCCGCCTGGGCCTATTTGGCCCATCTGACCTGCCTGGCCCGCCTGGCCCCTCCGACCCGCCTGGCACGCATGGCTCTTTTGGCCCGACCCACTGGGCCCTGACCCGACCCGCCTGGCCCCTATGACCCACCCGACCCGTCTGGGCTTTTGGCCCACCCGACCTGCTGGGCCTACTTGGCCCACCCGACCCGCCTAGGCTTTTTTTTTGGCCCACCTGGCCCATTGGCTGAGGCCCACTCAGCCCCTTTGGCTCATGGCCCTGACCCGCAGGGCCCTTCCACGGAGCCCATAGCCCATTCGACCACTAAGGCCCATGGTACGGCCCGATACCCGGCCCACTCATGGCCCTTTTGAATTCCTTATTTTTCTTGGGCCTTTTCTGGGCTATTTACAGATCCGATTTTCGGACATTATAGATGCATTTTGACTATCTCGGACATTCCAGATCCGTTTTTGAGGTCTAGTTTTGACAATGAGCTCTCTATTATGATATTTTCATGACCTGATGTTATTTTTTCTATTTTTTAATTGTGTAATCAATTTTTTTTTTAGTATTATTCATTAGAATTGGGTAGTGGAGGTTGTGCTACACCACCATGGCTCGTACTTACACATTATAATGCTCGTTTATTGTCAATTTTGATACATCCTTATAACATATTTTGTGATCTTCTAAAATATTATCAAACCTAATTTGAAAATATGGCTTGGAAAGATTCTTCTGCCCAACGGTGATGATCCTTCCTAGTGTCGTAGTTTTCATAATGAGGTTTAATTTTATCCAAGACAGTGTTACAAATTCCGTGATAGTGTGTAGTGAACGTTGACGTCACAACATAAGCGGCTCTTCTGTCCAACGGTGATGAATCCCTTAATGGTATATGATGGCTGTATTTTACTATTCATTATTTTGTGTGTGTGGGTACTGCTAGCGTGTTGTGACTCGATCCAACGGAGGGTCATAACGACGCAATTAGTACCACAATCATTAATAAAGATTGAGGAAGTGGCTAGTGTGTTATAACTCAACCCAACGGAGGGTTATAATGACACAAATCGTTTCTCAATAAAATCACATTGGTTTTAATTTTTATATTCCTTGACATATTTTAACTTTTGCGTCACATGCTATAATTATAACCTTGTGGAATTGATGGTTACTTCGATTGTATGTGGACATAATAAAGCCCTTAATTATTGTGCAGCATTGAACCCGTCTATCATAACCAGTATGATTGGTGGAATTGAACTTTTGAGTGGATTAAATTATAAGAAATGGAAGGAACAAGTTACAATTGTTCTAGGCTGCATGGATCTTGACTATGCTATACGATCTGATAAACCCAAGGTGCTCACCGCTGATGCCTCGACTGAAGATCTGACAGTGAACCATACAGATTTAGAAAAATGAGATAGATCAAATCGTATGAGCCTCATGATCATAAAGAGTTTTATTGCTGATGCGATTCGGGAGGTATTCCTGACTCGCACACTACAAAGGAATATATGCAAGTCATTAAGGAATAATTTCAAGGGACTTCTAAAGCCCTTGCCAGTAGTCTAATTATTAAAATGGGAACCATGAAATATGATGGTTATAGCGGCGTCCGGGAGCACATTATAAAAATGAGTGGCATGGCAACTCAATTGACAGAACTGGACATGAGTTTTTCTGAGGGTTATCTTGTTCACTTCATTATGACTTCTCTTCCTGCACAATTTGGCACGTTCAAGATCAATTATAACACCCCAGAAAGAGAAGTGGAAGATGAACGAGCTAATCGCTCACTGTGTCTAAGAAGAAGAACGACTTCGGGCTGAAAAACCTGAAAGTGCCCATTATGCCGCTCTTGGCCCATCGAAACGAAATTTCAAGCGAAAATCGGGACAATATAAAGGAAAGAACGTGAAAGCTCCTCCACCGAAAACCAAACAAGGAGAAGCTAGCACATCTACTTCTGACATCAAGTGTCACTTCTGTAAGAAGAATGGAGACATTAAGAAAAATTATCAGAAATATAGAGATTGGCTAGTTAAGAAAGGTAATGACTTAACTTTTGTGTGTTTTGAATTACTTTATGTTGATGCTCCACGCAATACTTGGTGGATAGATTCTGGTGCAACTATTCACATAAGTAATTCAATGCAGAGATTTCGATCCAGCAGGAAGCTAAGTAAAGGCGAACGTACCATCAAACTCGGGAAAGGAGTAAAAGCAGACGTGGAGGCCATTGGGACTCTCTGTCTCATTTTAGATAGTGGTTTCATTTTGGATTTAGTTGATACTATTTATGTTTCCAGTATCACTAGAAACCTTATCTCAATTTCTAAATTGGATTCATTAGGTTTTGAATTTAAATTTGGACATAATATGTTTACTCTATTATTTAATTCCGATATTGTGGGTGGTGGCTCATTAGTGTTAGATAAAGCAGAGAACAGAAATCCGAAAATGATGAAAAGGGCAAGAGAATTGGACTCGAGGCACGTAATCGTTGTCTTTAAAACGCTATTCGCTCCCTACTCGAATAAATCTTCGAGTTTGCAAAAGGGTTCCAGCGAGACGTTTCCAGGATACAACGAGCCCAATCTCTTGGATGCGATCCGTTACTTTGCAACAGTAGAGGATCGCCCCAGAAAACTCAATCCGATGGAGTACCACCAAAAGAAGATAGCAAGAGGAATTCTCAAGTTTTATGCAAGGATTTCGATGGATTTCAGAGTCTTTCAATCTGTGTCCTAAGGCCTCCTTATATAGAAATTTCAATATGACTGTTGGACCAACAGTCATATTTTGGACGGCTCAGATCTTTCAAAGATCTCAACCGCAACATCCAACGGCTGCATGAAAGGTTGTAACTTTTTGAATTCAAATTCGAACGGTTATACACCTTTATAAGCGGTTATAAAACGGTTGAGTCCAACGGTCAACGTTTGACCAATCCGTTTGGCCCAATAGACCGAATTGACCCGTTGAATAGTGACCCATTAGGCCCGACCCAACCCACGAATAATCTGACCGTTGGATCTGCCTGGTCAAAAATTTAAACCTCTCCTTGCGACAATGCGCACGTGCGAAGTGCAAAGTGCGTGCACGCCTAAAGCGCCAATGCGCCTAAACGCCAATCGCCACGCGTCTTTTCACGCGCGTGCGCGAACGCGGCGAACACGCGCGGCGATTGGCGTTTAGGCGCTAGGCACACTCTTCTCTTATTATTGTTAAACAATAATAGAAGGTGAAAGGTTCTATATATAGCCTAGGCACTTTTTATTTTTACCAATGTGGGACTATTCATTTGCATATAAAACTTGAGAATAACTATTGCCTAAAAACCCAACCCAAAACTAAGAAATCAAATAAAGTTTTATTTTCTTTAAATTATTAAAATATTTATTATATTAATAGTAAATATAACAATTAGTGGGCAATCTTTATCAGTTGAACTTGGATTCATTTTACGCCCAATCTTTAGTTTTTATGCATGTGAATGATAAAATAAGTAAGAAACAAAAATGAGCAATCGATAACTCCTCCATTTTATGGCATAAACGTTTAGGCCATATATCTAAGGGTAGAATGGAGAGGTTAATTAAAGATGATATAATTGATGCGCTCTATTTCCCTGATTTCAATACTTGTGTTGATTGCGTTAAAGGGAAACTCACAAAGACTAATAAGAAAGGGGCTCTCAGAAGCACGAGTTTGCTGGAAATAGTCCACACTGATATCTGTGGACTGTTTTCAACTCCCGCTATTGGTGGTCAAAAGTATTTTATTACCTTCACTGATAATTATTCTCGCTTTGGTTATATATTTCTCATTCACGAGAAATCTGAGGCCCTAGATATGTTTAAAATCTATAAAGCCGAAGTTGAGTTACAACTCAATTCGAAGATTAAAATTGTGAGATCTGATAGAGGCGGAGAGTACTATGGTAGATACTCTGAAACAGGTCGCAATCCAGACCTTCGCCTTCTACAAGAGATGACATTGTCGCTCAATACACCATGCCGGAAGACTGAATGTAATCTGTAGCAATATATGGTGAGAAGCATGTTATGCAACTCTACGTTGCCTATGTTCTTGTGGGGAGAAGCCTTGAAAACAACGGTGCATATTCTAAATCGAGTTTCTAGTAAGGCAGTTCCCAAAACTCCTTATGAGCTATGGGTAGGAAGAAAACTGACTTTAGGATATTTACACATTTGGGACTGTTTCGCTGAAGCAAAGGTGTACAACCCATAATTAGAAAAATTGGACCCTAAAATTATAAGTTGTCATTTCATTGGTTACCCTGATAGATCAAAAGGCTACAGATTTTATTGCCCCACTCATAGTACCCGGATTGTTGAGACTAGATATGCAAAATTCTTTGAGGATCGTGAGATCAGTGGGAGTGTTGAGCTTAGGAAAATTATTTTTGAGGAAAATCGGGTTATAATTTCTATCCCTTTTATCCAAGAAAAAGTGGCACCAACACCAATTATTCAAGCCAGTGTTGATGCACCTGTGGCTATACCTATTGATACACCCTACATTGAGGAGGCTCTTGCTCCCGTGGCGACTGCCAATGATCTACCATTGCGTAGATCAGAGAGAGCAAAGAAGCCTGCCATTTCTGATGACTATATAGTTTACCTCAATGAGAGTGAGTTTGATTTTGGAAAGGAATCAGATCCTGTTTCCTTTAGCCAAGCCATGAAAAGCAACAAATCCACTCAATGGCTCGAAGCCATGAAAGATGAGTTGGAATCAATAAAACATAACTCGGTCTGGGATCTTTGTGAGTTACCTAATGGAGTTAAGCCTATAGGCTGTAAATGGGTATTTAAAACCAAGCAAGACTCCAAAGGTAATATAGAAAGATACAAGGCCAGGTTAGTCGCTAAAGGTTTAACTCAAAAAGAGGGAATATATTATAAAGAGATATTTTCTCCTGTCTCTAGAAAGGAATCTTTTCGGATAGCCATGGCATTAGTAGCTCATTTTAATTTAGAATTGCATCAAATGGATGTTAAAACTGCTTTTCTGAATGGTGACTTGCATAAAGATGTCTTTATGACACAACCTGAAGGTTTTCAGGTTGAGGGGGAGAGTCATTTAGTTTGTAGACTCAAAAGGTCTCTATATGATTTAAAGCAGGCATCTCGACAATGGTACTTAAAATTTCATGAAGTCATTTCAAATTTTGGTTTTAAAGAAAATACTGTGGATCAATGCATATATCTTAAAATCAGTGGGAGTAAGTTTATCATCCTTGTTTTATACGTTGATGATATCTTACTTGCGAGTAGCAATTTGGGCATGTTATATGAGACAAAAAATATTTTATCAAAGAGTTTTGATATGAAAGATCTTGGTGAAGCTTCCTACGTGATAGGAATTGAGATTTATCGAGATAGAGCCCGTGATATATTGGGATTGTCTTAAAGAGCTTATATTGATAAAGTTCTTAAAAGGTTTAACATGCACAATTATTCTGCTACTGTTGCCCCTGCCATTAAGGGTGATAAATTTAGTCTACTTCAGAGCCCCAGGATCGATCTGGAGAGAAAACAGATGAAGACAATTCCCTATGCATCGGCAGTTGGGAGTCTCATGTATGCACAAGTCTGTACTCGTCCAGATATAGCGTATATAGTTGGCATGCTTGGGAAGTACCAATGTAATCCTGGTTTGGATCATTGGAAAGCAGCTAAGAAGGTTTTTCGCTATTTACAAGGGACTAAAGGACACATGCTCACATACAAAAGGTCGCATAACATTAAAGTTATTGGTTATTCAGATGCTGACTATGCTGGGTGTCAAGACACTCGTAGGTCCACATCGGGTTATATTTTTATGTTTGCAGGTGGACCTATATCTTGGAAGAGCGTTAAACAAACGCTGACTACTTCGTCCACCATGGAAGCAGAATTCGTTGCATGTTTTGAGGCAACATGTGAGGCGATATGGTTGAGGAATTTTATCTCAGAGCTTCGAGTTGTTGATACTATTTCAAAGCCACTGAGAATCTTTTGTGACAATTCCGCTGCGATTGCTATCTCCAATAACAACAAGATTAGTGGGGGTTCCAAATATATTGATATAAAATATCTTGTTGTAAGAGAGAAAGTTCAGGATCAAATTGTATCTATTGAAAAGATAAGTATGACACTCATGTTGGCTGACCCTCTCACTAAAGGTTTACCTCCCACGCTCTTTTTGGAGCATGTTGCGCGCATGGGGTTAACGGATAATTTTGATAGCCTTTGAGAGTGGATATATGCGAGTGAATACATTTGTTTAATTGATTCAGAAATAAAACTTATTTATTTGCTTTTCCATTTTTATGCAAATAATTCCTTGGAACATATGGTGCCAGTAGATGGCAATAAAGTAGGACCAATATTAGATTGAGTTTACATGTAATCACCATTCAGTTTGTAAACTTACAATCTATGTGAAATCATACTAGTTGGAATCCATGTCGGTGATGACTTCCAATACAGTAACTAATGAGCGGTCATATATTGATGATATGATATATTTATTACATTGATTCTGTGTTGAAATTCTCACTGAACTGGACTGATAATAAAGACTTTGATTGAGATTGATTGTGACTTACCATTCAAAGAAAGTTAGCTAACATTGGGTAATCGGAGTTTATTGACATAGTTTGGCCAAGTGGGAGACTGTTAGAAGTTCCTATTTTGGTGGCCATCACTATGGTCAAACCCGTTGACCGGTGAATGGTATAAGATCAACCTTATGATGTACAATTGCTATTCTGGTGAGTTTGAAAAGAATAGGCAACTGATTGTTGAGTCTTTCAGTTAAGGTATGATTGTGATTTCTAATCACACTACAATTACCAATTTCAGTCCTTAATGGGATAGGACTCTTTGGCTATAAATATAAGGGGTGTCTGGTCCCAACGATAGCTCGACATAATTCAATCCTCCCTATTGGCGAGAGAATCCCCATTGTGCTAGGAGATATTGAACGCGAGAAGATCGTTGAAGATCGGCAACCATCAATGGCTAACGCTCAAGGTGCGCATATTTATAGATTATATATTTATTGGTTTTGATTGATCGTGCGCCTAGATCTTTAGGCTTAATTTTGGATGGTCGGATCGTTAGATCCATTTAGAATCCATCAAGATGGTTTTAGCAAATAGCCATTGAAGCACCTTATAGCCACTAATAGTAATCAAAATTCCCCTGAAATTAAGTTTTTAAAAAAGATTCGGCCCTGTTTGGTAACCCTTTTCCAAAAAATACTTTTCATGTAATGGAAAGAGGTGTATCATGTATTGCAAAAAACGCTTTTCAAATTCTGTTTCTCAAAAATGTAATCACATCTTGAAAATGGTGTTGTGGGAGAAGCAACATGAGCCAGATTCTCATCTTCTCAGCAAAAGACCTTTTTCATCTAGAGGTGGCCATGTCTATGGGTGAAATATGTTTTTCACCCAACATTTTCCTCTTGAAAAAGTGCTTTTTGGAGAAGGATTGCCAAATCGGGCCTCAGTTGCTAAAAACTGTAGAGAAATATTGTATTCAATATCAGGATTAATGGATTCTCAAATAGTGTAACAATTTCCATCTATCAATTCCTCTTCTAATCTCTGATTCGGGAAAGGGAAGTTCTATCAGAATCTATCCATTTTGTTTTCCTTTTAAGATTCTATTGTCCCTTTTCTCCTATAGCACAAAAAAACTTTTGAAAGTGTCAATTTGAGCATTTTGATTTAGATTTTTAGGGATACCAAAAGATTTGGGTGGTGACTCCAAGATTTGCTAGTAACTCCTAAACACCTTTTCTTTTCGGTTCGGATAGTTACATGTTGTCAGTGTTCCCCGAGTCGTAAGATTACAAGATGCAACATTTTGTGTAAAAGATGGTTTTAAATAGCATGGTGTATATATATGAAAGTAGTAATGTACCATTAAATGTAAGGGTGGTTTACCTACATTGTTCATAATTTTTACTTCTTACCTGATAGGGTCCATCCTTTCGTCTATTACCTAATAGGATCTTAGTACCTCTACTTTTTTTTTTTTTTTTGCCTCTTTTCCGCTTTGAAAGAAAAAAATAAAAATCAATGAAAAGAGGATCTAAAAACTTTTGAAATTCAATTTAAGTGAAAGTATGTTAGACAAAAATTCCCTTAGGTCCTAAATATAATCGATCAATCAGTCTCATATGAGGTTGACTGATCAATCTCATATGACACTGATCAGTGGGTCTCTTATGGGACAGATCAGTCGGTCTCTAAAGAGACTAACCAGTCTTATATTCAACCTATTCGGTCCAAAATGAGACTGATCAATCTACTATAAGACTGATCAATCTCATATGAGACTGACCAATTCACTATACGACTAATGGATCCCATATAATGTCGATCGACCAGTCTTATAGTGGACTAATTGGTCTCTTAAGAGTCTGATGAATCAGTCTTATGTTGGACCAATTGATTAGTTTTATAATGGACTTAAAGGCAATCTCCTCCAAACTATTTTTTCAATTAAACTGAATTTCAGTATATGTCAAATATTTAGATCTCTTTGAATCTAAAAAAAAACAGGTAGATGGCCTGAGTTCCTATTAGGTCATAAGCGAAAGCTCAAACCTTATTAGGTAAATATGTAATAGTTGGAGACCTTCTCAAGTAAAAAACCTTAAATATAGGAGGTATAGGGTACCTTTGTTTGCGCCTATAGGTTTACTGGAAGTGGCTATGCCGTCAAAACCCATTGGCTGCTTGGAACTAAATGATGGAGATCGTTTTTCACCCCATTCTTCCACACAACGGATCTTCAAATCATGAGTGTACCATTAGACGATTAGTTTTTAATTCCATGTGGCATAGAGAAGCCCTAAATTTACATGACATGCATCATGCTCAATTGTGATTTTAGGGCGAATATTTTGGTATTTAAATCTCATTGAATAAAATTGATTGTCTGATGGTTAGCTCATGGTCTCAAGATCCATTGAATGGAAGATATGGGTGAAAAATGTTATCCATCATCTGATTCCAAACATCACCGGGTTTCAGATGTAGCGCTGTCTGTAAACCTATAAGCGTGAATAAAGGTATCCGTTGGTCTATGGTACTAATTATTGCTAGGCCGTTTCCAAGCAAGATATATGGTACAAAATTTGAAGCAAGGCACTATTTTTAGAGGCAGCCATTACTTGCACCCTTGAAGTTGGCCCTTGCACACAAATGGAAAGAAAAACTCGAGTGTTTTGGAGACCTGCATCATGTGGAAACATCATCTAAGTCATATGAATTGAAGGCCCTATTCTAAAGATCAACTAGTCTAAAAATTGGCACGAAATGTGATTTTTATCGTTTGATTCAGCTCAATCAACTTCATATCAGATGACACTACGTGAAAATGACATGAAAGCAACTGTAGTAATATAAAAAACCCCATTGCTTAAAACAATAGTTTAATAATCCACTGCCTAAAACCATGGTAGTCTAATAATCCACTGCCTTAAACCATGGTATAATTACTACACCCTGCCAGGTATCGAATTTGGGCTGACCATGAGCTGACCCATTTAACAGTAAGATTTATATATTCGTTTCCCTGTGATTTTCTTTTCATTTTAACCCTAGCCTCTCTCTCTCTCTCTCCTCTCTCATATGAAACCCTAATCCATTTTCTCTACTGATCTGGCGAAGAAATGCTCTGACTGCGGTAATGCTCCCATAGGAATGATTTGCGCTCCAAAAATGCTTCGACTGAATTGGAACACTTGAATTCAGAGATCCACCAAGATGTTGAATTGCTGAAGCAGATGCCGAATCTCGAAAGCCCCCAAGTTCTCGCTTCGATGACTAATGCCATCTCGGATGTCGCTCAATCTCGCGATTTGAGTGAAATTTTAGGTCCATCTCATCACTCCAGGTTCAGATCTGCTATTTGAGTTAAATTCAAAAAATTTCTCATTTATTTTTTTCTCTCTCTCTCTCTCTCTCTCATAGTCACATAAGCCATCAGATTCGAATTTTGTTTTTCTCCCAATTTGTAGCCATCTAATTGATAGAAACACCACTCCGGGGATCATCCCTTGCAGAGAATGTTGAACGTCTGATCGGATATGGGTGGATGAGATTGAAGGATATGTTTGGAGATCGGATTGATGGGGAGCTATTTTATCTTCGAAGAGCTGTTGTAGCCTGGTATTTATTAAATTTTTAATATTTATTGTTGCTCAATATCATGGACGACATCCATCTCCCAAATCTGCAGCTATAGCTCCTCATATATATTTATATAGCTGAACGTCCAATCAGAAATGGATGGATGAGATTGAAGGATCTGTTTGGAGATCAGATTGATGGGGAACTGTTTTAGCTTCGAAGAGCCGTCGAAGCCTGGTATTTATTTATTTTTTTAATATTTCTTCTTGCGCAATATCATGGACGGCATCCATCTCCCAAATCTGCAGCTATAGCTCCTCATATATATATATATATAGCTGAACATCCGATCGAAAATGGATGGATGAGATTGAAGGATCTGTTTAGAGATCAGATTGATGGGGAACTGTTTTAGCTTCTAAGATTTATTTATTTTTTAATATTTCTTCTTGCTCAATATCATGGATGACATCCATCTCCCAAATTTGCAACTATAGCCCCTAGCTCCTCAATGTATATATATATATATATATATATATATATATATATATATATATATATATATATATAAACTCTGAATAGGAGAATAATAAAAAATATATATAGAAATAAAGCAGAAGTTGAAGTTCTTACTTTTCTTGTTGCAGCCCATGTAGTCTTATTGCAGGGAATTAAGTTATGCTAAGCTTGCAAATTTGCCTCCTATAATAGGCCTTTGTAAGTTTTATCCTTTATTATTATTATTTTTTTTTCTATCTACTAATTTGATACGGGGACTGAATTTTTGTATTTTTTTTCTATCCACTACCACTACCACCAACTATACCACCACCTCTACCACTACCACCACCTCCGCCACCACCACAATTTATGGGCATGCATTAGTTTCTGATCATATTTTTATGGTAATTTTGCAAGCAATGTTTGCATTCATGTTCTGAGGTTCTATGACTTACTTGTGTAGGGAACAATTCCCTTGATGTACGTGGATGTGTGGAGAAGTGTGATAAAGTAAATGAAACCCAACTATAAAACTTAAGGTCTTTGTTATACTTATTACAACTGATCTTGTCTGCAACCTAGATTTGAATTGAAACTCAGTTAGGAAATCAGAATACAGTTATGAGATCGATTGATGCAGGACAGTTGAAAGGGCTATTTGTAGATTGTCCAACAGTCAAGAGAGAGGTCAAATTAGGACAGTTGAAAGGGCTATTTGTTGGAAATAGAGTGTTAGAGGGGCTATCAACGGGCCCAAAGTGGATTTTTTTAGCAAGCTCAAAGAGATGAGTAACAGGTCTGTTAAAAGAAGGGAGTGGTTCTGGTCCAGACTGTAGTCTGATCATAGTCCAACCACCGATCTGGTTTGATTTCATTTTGCTGATTCTGATTGAATATTTGTATTTGTTTATTTATTATTTTTACTAGGGTTGGATTCCATTTTTGCTCCCAGATGGCTTGAGTGTAGCAGCCAGCGCTAATCTCCAACATATAGTCTCAGGCCTTGTGAAGAAAATATATGTGCTTGCTATGGTTTACCTCATTTCAGAAACTTGTCGTCACTGAGTTTGGAAAGGGGAGCTGTAATGATTAGTGGTTAAGTTGGAGTATTTTGGTTTCCTTTTATTTTGCTTAAATGTTCACTATTGCTTAACAAGACTGGTTTTGAAAAAATATCCACTATTGCTTAACAAGATTGCCTTCTATATCACATGTTACACTGAGATCCATCTCTCAGTTCTCAGGCATGATTACTTAGTGCACTTGGTTTGATTTATCAAATTCTTTGGAAGCTTTAAAAAATTGGCAACTTTTTTTAGCTGTAATGAGGACTATAGATCATGTAAAACTGTGGTGAACCCAATTTTTAGCCTCCTTTTTTTCAAAGGTTAGCCCATATATATATATATATATATATATAGGTAAGATTGCAGTTCAGGTTATCAAAGCATGTTTCATCTCCTACTTTAGGGCTGAGAAATTGACCGCTGAAAAGGTATGCATGGTTTTAATCCCTGATCCAATGTTGACTTTTCTTGTATTAAGTCGGAGGTAATTCTATCTATTTTCCATTTCATAGGTTTTGGGTGCAAATGTGTAAGTGTTCTTAGGGATGCAAGTTTTGGAGGCATGATCTTTGCCTTGGTTTACTGCACTGTAGGGATTCCGTCTGAAAGATGATATTTATGAGGTTTGTGTTTGAAATACTGGATTAACTCTAGGGAGATGATAGCAGGTGTTGAGCATAGTAAACATGTAGTTTTTGTTAACCTTTGAATGTGGGGGAATGGACTAGGCTTTTATGGAAAGCAATATTAATTAGTCAATAATGTGATATGTTCAAAAACCAGTGGAGCCTTTACAACTACAAACTCGAAATTTCAAAAAATAGATAGCCATGCTTTACAGAATATTATATTGGAAGACCACACATTTGATTTTGAAAAATGAAAGGATAAGCTCAGCAATCATATTAAATATGTTAACATCAAGAACAACTTCATATTTACATGCTGCTGCATGTGTATAATTATATTTATCATACCTCAACATTTTCTTAATTCTATCAAGCCTTTGAATATGTGCCTAATGCCTTATGTTTGTCTCTATATTTACATTGAGATTTCATAGCTAAATGCAATCATAGTAGTGTGGGAGCCCTAGTCACCAAGTCGGGGTCATAGTAGCTAAATACAAATATCTAGATTTTATTATTTTACAACTTATCCACTTAAGTTGAAAAGATATTCGGTGTTAAACACAAACACCAACCTTATTGTGTGACTCATCAATTACATGACTTGCACACTCTCGAGACAAATTCCTTCGGTCATTTATCTTATCATAGTCTTAGCTTACCAAAAATCCAAAAATATCCCTCAACAATTTTCGGACACGCTTACCGAGGTAAACGAAAATAAGCCAAAATATTTGGGATATTACAATTATAATACACAGGTATGGTAGAACCCAACTTTAGACTCGATCCATCGACTCTAAAATCGATCGATTGATTTGTACTCAAATTTAAATAGCTTATATAATATAATTAAAATCGATTGATTGATTCCAAGACCAATTAATCAATTATCGTCCGAATAGACGACCTGATTTTACACTAAAATTCTACTATTGCACGACCAAAAAAACTTAGTGCACATTAATCACTTGCACTTTTCGATCGATGGTTGTGATCCACCTAATTTAAGAATTATTAAACATTTTAAATTTGAGCATTTAATTATAGTATACTATATTTATATCACTTTATCGCTTCAATGCGATCACTTTGATAACAAGGAGCGTTAGAACTTCGATACCTCATGAAAATCGAACTCTGACCTTCAAATTATTGAAAATACACAATTATTTCCTTACTCTATATTTATTGATGCGTTATGTAAATAAATATATATATAAATATAACGATAATCTGAATGAAAATATTTTTGGGAGTGTGATGATTTTGTATTTTTATTTTAATTATGATACGAATTAAGGACGTATTAGGTCATATGATGCGAGTATATGAGATCACGCCTACGCTTGGGCGTGGTGATTCGCTGAGATAGTATTAAAGCGAGGAATAAATTGTATTCACATGTCTTGCAACTCATGGTGGAATGAGACCCATGACGAGTCAGATCAGTGCGAATTCAGTGTAACCTTATATACAGTGGCATATACGGTGACCCTATCACCCCGAGTTTTAATACAAGATGATAAGATATGAGATATGATATGAGAATCGGGCTTTGGGCCTTAGCTGTGGTGAGGTTTCTTTTACGGTCACGTAAAACTCAGAATATTGGCATCCATATACGAATGCAATCCTCTATAGTAGTATGGGCTGTCACACGAAGTACATCCAAGTTACTACGGAACATTTTTCTTGGGAAGCGTGATTTATAAAAGTTAACTTACTATAGCTTGTCCTAGGATTAAGTTTAAGAGTATAAGAAGATATGAGTAGGAGATAAGATAAGTTATGATACGAATGCGATAATAAGACTTCGCTGTGTAGGCCAGCATAAGATTAAAAACTTAAGTCTCTGTATATGTCGCTCCTTGCGTAGCCACCGTAAGGGCAATAACCTCTTTCAACCAAGACGGATCTCTGGAAGAGATTATGAGTATGAGTATGATTATGAGTTAGTTTGGCCATTATGTCTCCCCATTGGCTGGATGGAGGAGTATGAGTATGACACGAGGGCGTTATGATATGGTGGTATGACACTATATTGACCCTCCCATGGTAGCTCGAGCAGCTACTCTGGCACAGGTCGTTTAGGATTTTATGAGTATGTTAGTGACGCTCATGCGATATACAGACGTATGTGCGAGTATAATGATAAGACATGATATATTACGAGATATGGTGATGTACGTTAGGATATGAGTGTCTAGTTCATGGTCCTACATTTATGACATTGTATGAGTTCTACGATATGTAAATAATTATGTCTTTCTCTTGCTATTTGCTTTGAGATATTATATTTATCACTCACTTGATACACGCGCAATGCACCTGAGTAGTATGAGGTGGATTGGTGGTGTATTTACTGAGTTTACGTGACTGAATAAAATCATCCTATGATAATCTAACAGTTGCAGGTGATTACGCTGGTGGAGCAAACGTCGGCCATCCAGATCCCACCGACACTGATTTTTTTGATCCCGCGGGCGTTGAGTACCAGGAGCCTTGGGAGGGCAACGGAGCTGAATACTAAGAGGGCTACGGTGCTGATTTCGATCCGAGCACTGGATATTGATCATTACAGACTCGGTAGTGGATTTAGTCCTTATTATTATGATTGATTTTATGGTTTCTCTTTATCGAATTTGTCTCCGACCTCTATTATTATTTTATTGGTGGATTATTTAGATTCATTACTTTTATTCCATTATTTATGACTGCTTATTATTCCACCTTTATATGTTAGACTTCACGAATTTCGTAGAACCCGAATTGCGCGATAACTTTGATTATGTGTATGTCCACTTAGCATATCTGGGATATGTGCGGGTTATAACTCGAAATTCTAGGCCCTAAGGATTGGGTAGAATTTTGGGTCGTGACATTCCAAGACAGCGACCCCTGCTCAATCTTGAACCGAAACGAGTAAATTACTACAATTCACTAAAGTAAACGAGTCGATTACTATATACCAGCTAATTATATTACATATTTTCCCTCAAAACAGCTTTTCAGCGCAGATCTAGAAATGCTAGTCTTCGCAAACACATGAACAAGGATTTAAAGTCTGATATGTAAACTATTTTTTTTTTTAAATAATGAAGAAATATAAATCTTTTTTTTTTTTTTTTTTTTTTTTTTTTTTGCAAAAAGAGCACTTTTGGTATATTGTCCTAGTCATATCCGACATATGTTGGTATGATCCGATGTGAATCAATATGGGGATATGGTTTGATATTTAATCATTTTTGGTATATTGCCCTAGTCATACTCGATATTTGACCCAAAATAAAATGGGCGATTTACTAAAAGGCGCCCTGCGCCTATTTTTATGATAAAAAAAGGGCGTGTTCCGGCTTTTGTTTTCCAACATCGCCCATGCATACAAGAAACGGGCGATCACCGAGTTTACCCTTCTTACAGGTGTTCGTCGGAGAAGACACGAGGTTCACGTAAATAGGCGTCGTTCCATTTTGAAAAATTCGATCGGAATTGTGAGGATCCCTTGGTCCCCAATGATATCAGTTTCGATTAGCTACAAAAGGTATATACTGAATTAAGATTGGATTTGGTTTTGGAGGGTTTTAGGTGATTCCGATGGTGTTTGATCGTCGGAGAAGACAGGTGTTCGTCGATCGATACCGGACACATGGATTTGCAGCATACAAAGATGGAAAGCTCGAGAAACGGATCTTAGGTCGATCGAACGAAGAAGATGCCCGGTCTCGCACAGAGAAATGATTTGTCTTCACTGTGTTCCGTGAGATCGATTTTAACGAACGGGATCTGGTCCAAGCACTACAATGATATCACCTTCGATCAGCTTCAAAAGGTATATTTAATATGATGATCTCGTATTGAATTAAGATTGGATAGGATTGGATTTCTGAGTTTGGATTATATGGAGGTTTTTGGTTGAGTTTTAGGTGAATCTAATGGTGTTCGTCGGAGAAGACAGGTGTTCGCCAGAAAGTCAAACGCTGACATCGAACAATGCACGGCGGCCCATTTTGGCCGGGCTATTTCGTGTTTGCCGGAGAAGACACGAGGTTCATATGTGGTGTTCGCCGGAGAAGGAAGAGGGAGGAGGTTACTTCAATCATATTGGCAAGGGCTGATCTGTAAAATCCATAGAGCTTAAAGAGCACCGTAAGTGGAACACTGCCTGTTTTGAAGCTGCATGGGCGCCATTTTGTAATAAAAAAATTGTCACCAAAATAGTGATTAAAATATTTTTTGGGGCGTTATTTTGTACCTTTTTCAAATAAAAATAGGATATATATCTATATAGGATGAAGTCTAACCCAATAAATAGCGGCCAATATGCATTAGATATGTAACAAAGATGATAAGAAATACCCAACCTATGATGCGTATCTTACATTTTAGGAATGATTAAGATTGATTAAAATTTTTAAATATTAAAAGAAGTGTTTTAAATAATTAAAACCTTGTAAACTGAAAAACAAACACTCAATTTTTGTATTGAATAATAAAATAAAAGGCTTTACACAAGTACAAGAGTTTTGTTACAACCAAAGCGCGGAAACACTAAAAAGAACAATAATAAAAAGGCGCATTATTTATCGTTTATTTGGTCTCACGAATTTCGATTCGTTAGTTTAGCATTCGGGAGGTAGGCCTTGAGGAAAGCGGTTGGAATCGGTGCAATAGTTGTAGATCATGTAATTCTGTTGCACCCATCTGATCTTTTCCTGGCCCGCTGAATCAAGTTCTTGTGTTAGCCAGGTATTGTTCGACGAAGGAGCGTTGGAATTGCAGGAAGATGCACCCGAAGACCAAACACATGCGTTATCTGCATTGAAGTTTCTGTAGGAGGCAGTGAAGGGAGCCTGTGTCCAGTCCGTTTTTACCAGGCCACCCCTTGTTGCCCAGTCATCCGCGTTCCATAGGCTCGAGTAGATTCTCATCGGTTGGTTGTTTGGGAACCGAACACCGATCGACTCTTGATTCTTGAATTCCCTTATGGGAGTGCCGTCCACCGAGAAGCTGAAAGCATGGCAAGTTAAATAAAACAATTATTTTTACATGAGATTACCCTCCCTAAGGAGGCATAAGCATAGTCACAAAGTCGAGAGTTGGCAAAGATCGGCAAAACTCCCTCAAAGTCGAAAAAATATATAAATTCAAACAATATAAAAAGTATAACATAATATATTTCAAGTTAAAAAGGATGATTTTAATTGAAAAAATACTATAAAATAGGTAAAACCTAAACGTTTTTTATGAATAAACTTTAAAAAAAAAAAAAGAGTAAAAAAAGAAAACATTTAAGACCACATCACAAACATAACCAATTAATTATCCGAGTCGCGATTTGGCCAACTAATTAGCCATAAAGTTCTGGATGATTGCTAGCCGTGGACTTTCCCCAATTTTGTGGCTATGAGATTTCAATAGTTGGAGGCCCAAAATTTGTGATGGCCATCTATTAGCACGCAAGCAGCAGTAGCCTCCACCTTCCACCTAAAACAGATTCTTGCAAACACTAAAGCCGGAAGCTGGTTTTGGAAGCTTCTAGCTTTGTCCATTTTATGTTAAGTCAAAAAACATCTAAGATAGTGCTACTTTTCATTGTGTGAGAGCGAGGAGCAATTTCTCGATGCCACGCCAAACACAAAGAGCTCTCCCGCATGTACATAGTGCCATGCCCGTCTACTTTCAGGCCAAGTGGCACACATCTTTGATCGATCCAAGTGTGATGAGCAACCCATCAGTGATATATCTATCTACGAAAATTCACATTTGTCTAGGATTTGAACCATCCAATAGGTGCCCTTAATATCAACTGTTGGGGTGTGGGACCAAGCAATCCACCCTAGTAAGCTCTGCAGACTAACCGCCGACAATGAATTGATCGCCACGGATACAAGTTTAACTACAAGCCCTCCCTAACACAAATTGATTTTAGGCGATCTGGTGGATGCTGGGATTTACAAGTGATAGTAGAGGACCCTTTAATATCAACAATTCGAGTTTTGAGTGAAAGGAAAGGGTAGTTCATATCTCTGATTTTTACACCCACTTCAGTTTAATATATGAGCGACCATTTTGGTGGCTTACATATCTCCCCATTTCACTAAAATTGGGGTGGCCATGCCTCTTCATGTAGATGTAGTCTGCCACTTTGTTCTTTTTAAATATGGAATAAAATATGGCCGGAAATTTCAAATTATCTCGGTTAGTTATCGGGTTCAGCCGGCTCCGCATACTGAAAATTGACCGAAATTTTACTGAAAGCTTGATCGAAAACCAGGTTGATCTCGGTTTCCGTAATTACAGAAATCGAGACCGAATCCGAGTTTGTTGTCCTTGTTTTTAATTGAGGTTCAAGTTCGAATCCCTTGACCTTGAAATGGACTTTCTGAGAGTGGGTGGGGCACACTCTACTACCAAGTCTTGTTTGAAACTATGAATTGGTAAATTCATTAAAAAAAGGGTAGGCTGATATCTTGCTAAGGATGACCCAACAGCCATACTCATATATGAACAGTCTGAAAACACTATTTCTAGACGCATCTCTATTGGCTAGAAGTGGTCCCATGCTCCGACATCTTGATTGTGCATAAATCGGGCCACACATAATAACATAAGATGGGCGGAAACATAATGGAACGTCGTTTTGAGATTGGTGTAGATGAAGGAAATTTGAGAGCTTACATGATTTGTTGTGGATTCCATAGAATGGAGTACGTATGGAAGTCTGTGGTTGGATTGAACCAGAGATAGAATTGTTGTTCCCTGTTACCTTTCCCTTGGGTGTACACATTGGTGTGGAGAATATAAGGGTCCCCACTAAGATTACCAAGAAACTCGAAATCGATCTCGTCGTGGGTCGTCCCCTGGGACGATAGCTGCAAAGTAATTGGACATCATTTATAACAATGAAATTAGATGAAATCATATGAATTTACTCTGTCTCTCTCTCGATATATATATATATATATCAAATAGAAGTTGGAATGACATGCAGCCAATGGAAGCTAAAGTCATGGGTTTATGACTTATGACTCAGAGTTAGGAGATTATTTCCATGAAGAGAGAGAGAGAGACTCACATAATAGGCAGTGACAGTTCCCGCAGAGTTGCCGGCGACGAGTTTTAGTTGCATATCAATCTTTCCAAATAGATACTCATTCTTGGATTGAAAGCCGGAGCCGGAGCTCTTGTCTAGGGACAGAGTAAGCAATTCTCCGTTGTTCAAAATTTTGGCGCGACCGTCTCCCCAAGTGATGTCAAAATCTTGGTAGAAATTGTCAGCAAAGGCAGCCAGTAAAGAGCTTGCTGATGTCAAAAACAGCAAGGTGCCTATAGCACTGGGAAACGTACAAGAATGAGAGGGCATTGTTATATAGCAAATTACTGACACTTGGAATAACGAATGTTTTGTGTTGAATATAAATTTGTAGTGAGAGGCATTGAGGTATTTGGTATTTATATATAGAGAGGGGGAAACGTGAGGAGAGGAAATATTGAGGAAGTGGTGAACAGCTGGATGATGGGGTCGTTGGGAGCGTTTGGAACTTATAGACTTCTTTTTTTTCCCCTCACGCGATTGTGTAGTAGTAGACGGTAGCCCTGCTTTGAGAGACAGTTGTATAGTTTTGGAAGCTTATGTGTTTTTTTTTTTTAATAAATTAAATCTCATAGCCGTTGAAATTTTCACTTCATTTATTAAGATTTGGACACGAGTCATGACTCGGTCACAGTATACTTAATGTCGTTGAAATAAACTGTGGGAATCGGCAGCATTTGATGCTCTTAACTCTTAAGCTTATTGTGAGCAGGGGTGCGAATAAAAACTGAAACTCCAAAACCGAGCGTCCCGAATTGGCTTAAACTGGACAGACTGAACTGAAAACCAGCCCGGTAGGGTGAGAAAACCGAAAAGATCATAAAATTTTAAAAATATGGAAAAAGTTGAAAATCGAACCGAAAACCAAAAGTTCGTTTCTGTTCGGTTAACTGAATTTGCTCTACTAATTGTGAATGCTACGTAAGAAGGGGCAGAAAGAAAAATAACAACATTGATCGGACGGTTCAAAGCATCAGATGGGAATTTTGTGGTATGGGCCGTTTGAAAACGAGTTGTGACTTCGGTAACGTGTTGAGATAATGGCCAGATCCAACGAGTGTAACCTTTATATGGCATCCACTGGTTTTACCACCTCTGATATAAGGAAGTCTTGATAGCCCCTATGTATATTTTTTGTTTTTCTTCAATATAATTTCTGCCAATTATCCAAAACAACAAAAAAGGAAGTCTTGATTTTCATGTCAATCCATCCAAGTGACGGATTGAAGTCAAGATTTCCTTACATCCTAGGGTTGTAAAACCAGTGGGATAAAACATGATGATCAACAGGTTGGACTGATTTCCTTAAAAGCGGTACAGCGGAGGCTAAAAACATAGGAAAATTATAGCTGCAGGACAAATTTGTTGAGGACAAAGTGCAGGTAGTTGATGTGGCGTGATGTGACTGGTTACACCGGCTTGTATTAATTGAGCTCCGCCGCACTTATAGCCAATTGCGTCACGTTGTATCAGCCGCCTGCACTTTATCTGCATAAAATTTATCCTCCATATAACAATCTCCTAAAAAAAAAATATTCATATCTATCATTTAATTTGAGTTACTTTAATATGAAATTTTTTTCACGTGGAAGACATCTCCAAAGGTTAACGCACACATCTCCAAAAGTGAACGCAAACTATGTTTGTTGGTAACCCATAATCTAAAGATCTATTATGTGCAAGATTGAAAAAAAAAAAAATTATCTCGATTGTTTGTTCAAAACAATCAAATATTATAGCAAGCGGGAAGTTGCCATAACATAAGGTGGTGTGTTAGTTAGACAAGCTTTTATATAATCATTGTTAACATTGAGGTGCTAAATTTTCATGGTACTTATTTTATGTAGACATGATTTTTATAGTTTAAAAAAGTGTGTGATGGGGAATTATATGGTTTAAAATTAAAATGGTGAAGTCGTTATCTCCAATGGAAGGTGACAATCGTCAATCTCTTATCTGAATAGGAGACTATGACCGGGGGCACTCTTTGTTATTTTATTTGTACCGGCATTTACAATCCAAGATTTATATTCGCAATCACGGTTTAGCCCATTAAATCCATTGTGTGCCGTGAAGCAGGTGATAGCGATAATTTTTTGTCCAAATCTTTTTCACAACACATCTTTAGCATGGCTCACCTATCAGACGGTCAAATGTTGATCCAACCTGGAAACATCCCCAAATAATTGGGCAACCTTCTCATGGTACGCCATAATCACGACCACTTTTAAAATTTTGGGCCTCGTGAAATTAACATCTGACCGTTTGATAGGTGGACTATGGAATCAAGATTTATGTATGAATAAAGATTAAGATGAAAAACAACTTTCTTCATCTAGTTCAAAGCAATTAACAATTTAACGGTGGAAAAATGGGTTCACAGACCAAATTTTTAGTTGCAAATACCGGTACCCATTGTATCTTTTCCGTAGGTAAGACGCTAAGATTAGGCAGGGGCATTGGTCAGCTGCTTAGCTACACCTTTGTATATGTTCCGCACATAGAAAAAGACTGGTGGCGGCTACATCGAAATTGATTAGTTGCATTGCTTGTTCCAGCTCATACCAGCTCATTCCCATTTCTTCCGATTATAAGGACAATGCGATATGAAGGAAAGATTTTATGTAACAAAGTATAAGCGATTGATATGGCGCGATATAATTGGCTGGAAGTATGATGTAGCTTAATTAATGCAGGTTTGTACTTTGTACAATCGGTCAATTTTGTCCTTAACAAATCTATCTTAGGTATATAACTTTTATGTAATGAGGATAATGATCAATTTACTTACATTAGGTCTACCAGCTGTGGAGGACCATGTGGTAAAGGGACAAATCCTCAGTCCCCAAGAATAAGCCTTAGGTAGGGGGGCTGGTATAGTGTTGCTTGTACGCCAGGTCCAATTGGTTGAACCTCAGTTGTGTTCAAACACATTTGCAGCCATTGGATACAAGAGAACTGTGACTTTCACGATTTCCAAATATATAGGATGACATGTAGTCAAGAATCTCTCAATCGAATGGCTGCAGATGTGTTTGAACACGAAGTGAGGTTCAACCAATTGGACCTGACATACAAGCAACACTATCATAGGCAGTGATTTGATAGATCCATCGCTTGAATTTCAACAAGTCTAAAAATGATGATTTAGGGAGATTTAAATCATCTTATTTGGGGACTATAATATTAGTCGTCGTTTTTAATTTCAAAGCTAATATTAAAGTTGATTAGTTGGATAGTTCACATCTACTTATACATAAGCATGTTTCTTTGGGTTAAGATATGCGTATCTGGGAGGGTGCCAAGGCCAGTTCAGCTGTAGAGCTTACAATCTATATTATCTGAATGGCCTACATGTTCCTATATCTTTTACATCATATGACTGAAATTTAAACACCAAAGGTTTAAATGATCTTACACCTATGAAATATGACTTTTTTATCACATACAGTTGAAGTGTGATTTATCATTATGCCATGTGACTCACATCTGCTATCAATCTAATTAATTGTTCAAGTGGCAATCTATCATTGGAATATATCTCAGTCGATTGAAACATGCCTATATATAAGTGGATGTGAACTATCCGACTGATGAACTTATATATTAGCTTTGAAATTAAAAACAAAGACTGATACTATAGTCCCCAAGTAGGACGATTTAAATCTCCCTAAAACACCATTTTTAGACTTGTTGCAATTCAAGCGATGATCTATCAATTTGACGGTATCAATTATCCGCATCTTAGGCCATTAAATATATACAAACTTATAATAAACAACTCAAAACATATAGAATCTTACACCTATACACACACTATGCAGCTACTATGCATGCATTAAATATATACAAAGCTTAAGAGAAGGCTTATTGATACGTTGCACTTCTCCGATACAAACTAAAAAGAAAACAAAGAGAGAACAAGAGAGAAATAGAAAGAAGTAGGTGAGAATTTTTTCGGTGTCCTAGACATTCCTCAGGCTAACCCTTTTATAGATGAATGCGGATTTGAAGTGGTTTGAAATCCGTTACTGATTGATGAATGCAGACTTAAGATGAATTGAGATCCGCCGCTGAGTGGGACACGTGTGCTGGGTGGATTGGTTGCAGTCACTTCATCCCTTGATAATTGTGTTCTGACGTAAGGGCATGCGTCAGTGCTTCATAATTGGAATGATGACTTCATGGATTGCGTCATGGATAGCTGGTGAGGCTATTGGCCAACAATAATCAGTAAGATTCTTGGATGATTCGAAATTGGCAACTGCTTTATTGATTGATTTGTCTTTTGTGGCTAAACCTCATGGTTCTCTGCGATTGTCAAGATTCTGGTAAAATATTAAATCTCCAGATAGGGAGCTATCTGAATCAGATAAGTTGTGAAGCTGGTCTTCTTCTTGGATAGATGCTTCAATTTCTAAATTAGCAGGCAAATGGAGATTAATCCTGCTGATCATCTGTTGGAGAAATTTTTCTGCTTCTTCTTCTTGTTGAGGAGTCGTTATATATTTCATAAGGAAATCAGTGAGGAAAATTCGTCGACCATCAGTAATTTTAAAAGCATAATGGTCCTTAAAAATTTCTCTGGCCTTTTGAGAAAATTGTATTAGGGAATGAATCCAATAGGATTTGGGAGAGATTGACAGGGCACTAGACTGTGCTAAAGGATCAGTTTTGTTGATATATTCCATCTCATATATCTGTGGTTTACGAAGAATCCAAATTTGATATGGTTGGAAGAATTGTTCTCTAGATCGCCAGCCAAGAGTGCTAGTGATCAGAAAATTAAGATATATGCCTTTGCGTAAACATTTGGAGGCATGAAAGACCATGGATTTAATCATTCGGGAAAAATTCAGAATATTGGAAAGTGGGAAAATAATTTAGTTGATCAATCCCCAATCAAGACCTTGGGACAGATTATGAGGATAATCAGGAGTGAACAAAGAAATTTTTGGGAGATAGTAACCCTGAAGATGGTTGATAAATTGATAATTTTGCAATAAGATTTGTTTGATCTTAGAAGCAGAATCCTCAATTTGAGATACAATATTTTGATAAATGTCAATTGGAAGGACATGTTTGGCCTTTTCAAACATGCAGATTCTTTTAAGGCGATGCAGAATTGGATCATTTTGTTTCACCAATTCAATTAGGTTGAGGAAATATGAAATTTTCTCAATGGAAAAGGTTTCTTCTTCCCAATTGACGTTCTTGAGCAATGAGGTTAGGCCTTCATAAAGTTGTTGGGTGTGGGCTTCTTGAGCTTGAATTTTGGATGCCAGAATGCTCAAATATTGTCTGACTTTTCTTTTATTATTGACAACATGATTTTTCCATGCTCCATTAATTTCTTGATACATGGATGAATCAATGCGTGGACTGATAAAATTGGGTATATGGCTAATGTTAAAAATTTCATATTTGGAGTATCCTTTGACTTCCATAATGGGAGATTGGGCGAGGAGATGCATGGTTTGATAGGTTTGAAAAGCATATTTGTCTTCTCTGATGGAGTTATACATTTGGTATAATGGGCTAGGAAAATTATAAATTTGGCTATGGCAGGATTGCCATGAAGTGTAGATGTCGGGTTGGTGTCCTTTGAGGACAACATAAACTTTTCTTTGTGACGAAAAATTGTCTTCTGTTGAATTGGCCGCATTGGCAGAAGAGCTTCCTGCAATACTAGTCATTCTCTGCACAAAAAGTAGTGGTGAGCTGGTGATTTCCTATTGTAGGATCACCGCATAAATATAGGACCACTGGATTGGTGGTATGCAAATGCGAATGCAAATGCTCATGCAAATGGGAATAAACAATTCGATTATTGTGAGTAGTGTGATGACAGTGATGATCCCCCAGAATTGGTTATTATCTGGAAAGGAAACACAACAAAGGTGAGGAAGGGAGGTCTCAGAAGGAGAGGAGAGAAAATGAAATCGAAGGAGATGGCCCTGGAATTGGGCAGAAATGCCATTGGAATCAACCCTGGTAAAGGGAAAGATGGAAGAAATAAAAGGAATTCCTAAGATAAGGGTCTGAGTGATATTTGGGAGAATCACAAAAGATGTGGGAATGGAAATATTATGATGCTGGACAGCAGCATGGTTAAGTTTGTGGTGGATAGGTATGGGATATCCACTAGCATTGGTGAGACTCTGACGAGTGGAGGTCAAATAGAAGGAAGGGACTAACCCCTCTTGAAGATAATTCATGTCAGCACCATTGTCAATAAGGGCGATGATGTCATAAATTGTATAATTGGAATCAATAAATAAATTGACTTTGATGTACCATTTTGGGGAGGATACCTGTTGGAGAGTGTTCAGGCAAGAATGTGAGGTGGAACTAGAAGAGACTTCTTTGTTTTCTAGATGATGGAGGCGATTATTAATGGTGGAAATTTCTTTAGCAAAATGTTGCTTTAGAATAATTAATTCATTGTTAAGAGATTCTATTTGTTACTGGAAATTGACAACCATAGAAGAATTATGGGTAGCATTGGTCATCTGGTTAGAAGAATTATGGGATTCTAGCCGATGAAAGAGTTCTCTAATAGAGTAAGGATTTTCTACTATTAGAGACTTTTTAGTTTCCTTTTGAGCTGTAGATATACATGCTTCAATTAATTTGGATTTTATTATTGGATCTTCAGTTTTATCAACTAAGTCCAATAACGATTGTTGGGATTCAGAAAGAACATTGATACTGAGATTGTTCATGGCAGCAAATGCTTACCAAGAACTATTTGAAGTATAAATATGATTACATTTGTAATTTGCAGGGTTGTCATCAGCAGAGGAGGAAGATGACGAAGTGGAATGAATTTCATTATCAGACTCAAAAAATTCTGAATAATCAGGACTAGAATCTAAACAGATTTTTGAAAGGGTTAATTTCAAACCTTCATCATGAATTTGATTTATTCTTTGTTCAGTTGTGCATTTATTGACATAATGACCAAATCGATGACACTTATAACATTTAATTTCTCTTTGGGGTTGATTTGTTGATTTTCTTCTTTTCTCATGATATTTGCGAGGAAAAGAAGGATTTCTGGGTTCTCGATGTTGTCGAGTAAAATTTCTATTTTCGCGATATTGTTGATAAGAAGAAGGATTGTTGGTTTGTTTGAAAATACGACGACGTCGTTTAGAGGGACGATGATAATTAGAGATTTCTCTATTATCTCGTCCTTTTGAAGGATAATTGATTTTAGTGTCATAAGCAAATTGGTCACAAAATTCTCCCAATTCCTTACGACCAGTAAGTTGTTGCTGTTTTAATTGTTGATGTAATTTTAAGTCATTACACAATGTTAATCCTTCACGTACAATGATACTTTGGAGTTGCCCATAAGTATATTGATTGTAAGTGATACTTTGATCATCATGATTACGGAGTTTATTGCGGACCTTCTCAGCAAATAGGCTGGGAAGTCCATCAATGAATTTGGCTTTCCAATATTCAGTATTGGCATCATTTCGTTGCATGACTTTTGTCATAAACACATCTTTATACCATCTGAAATGGGTTAAAGATGGGCAGCGAGGATTTTGAAGTAGTTTTCTACTTCTTTCATATTGAAGATTCCAAGAACCAACAAAATGAAAAATGATGGTTTGGGTCAATGTATAAACTGCATCTTCCCTAGTTTCCATTAGGCCAATAAGTTCATTTTTGACTGGTTTAGTTGAAGTTAGGATTTCTTCACGTTGAGTGGCTGTGAGAACATTATCCCACCATCCTTTCAACATACTAGAAAATCCAGTAGTAATATATCAAGCAATTGTTTGATCAGAATTTTGATGTTGTTTTAAGATGGTGCTGTACATAAATTTTTTATGTAAAACAGCAAAAATCCCATATTCGGATTTACCATCAATATTCCATTCGTAAATGGATCGATAATCATAGGAATTTTGAATATCGATATGGTCTTTTTCATAAAGAAGATCCTGAGGTGTAGGTCTATGGTAGTAATATCGAGTATTACCACCATCCCAATTATACTGGAGTTTATTAAGCTCCATGCTATTTTCTAAGGATTCGAAATTATTTTGAATTTCTTATATTTCTGCTAAATTGGCATTTTCTCTATCAGTCAATACATTGATTTGAAAATTATTATTTTTCTTTTCAGGATTAAGTGATAAAGCGTGTAACCTGGAGGTTAGTTTATCAATAAATTCCTCTTGTTTTATCATATAAGATTTTGATGACAGATTTAGTCCAGAAATTTCTAGGGGAGGTTTTATGTTTGGTTATTCTACCTTTAAGATTGATGTTTTGCTTATTGGTGAGGAAGAAAGAATATTTTCAATCCTATTTAATTGCATACTAATTGTTTGTAAATTTAAATTAGTAAAATTATTTTGTTTATACAGATGTGATAAATCTACTTTTGTTGAATGAGGGATAGGTTCAACAGGTTTTATGAAAGTAGTGGCTTCCAAAGTTGTTGAATTTGGTTGGGTAAGTTTGAGGGCTTCAACAGGAGGATGAACCGATTGAACAATTGATCCATCTAGTTTCTGTCATTCTTTTTGAAAATCTTCAAAGAGAAATATTCTCCTTTCATCCTGAGTCATTTCAAGGTATTTTGTTGCTTTAAACCAAGTCACAAATGAAATTACTTGATAAAAAGTTTCAATATATTGATAAAATTGTTCTTTGAATTCTTACAATTTTGATGCAGAATTTTTTTTAAAATACCATTCACGGAATGATGCATATTTGTCTTGCTGAAATTCAGCATTAATTTCTTGTCTATTAATAACAAAGTTTTCTGGTTTTATAAAAGCCATAAAAAACTTTATTAATGAATTGAGAAATTCATCTTGCTGGCAGTAGGAGATTCCCTCTGCTGTTGGGTATATATCCCATGAGGAATCTATTGTTCAGAAACTTGGATTCCTTCCAGATTGGGTTGATTAAATTCAGAAGAAACAAATGAGCTAGCTTCTGAATAAGATGATCGAGCAGTCGAGAGTATAGAAACTCTATAAGGACCTCGAGACCTTGAATCAGAATAAGAACTCCTATAAGAAGTTCTGTGAGATGTAGATCTATCAAATTTTAAGATTAAATCTCCCTGGGTATTTTGAACAATTTGTTCAATTTCTTGATTTAAAATTGGTTTAGGAGAGACAGCTTGAGGTATACGCCAAACATCAGGAAAAGTAATATTTTTCCATTCGCATAGTATTTGTGTAGCAACATTAGTGGTTGCACTATTAGTCTCAATTAAGACTGTTCTTCCTGGTTCATTTTGATAATTAATTTTAGGAATCAGAGAAGTCATCACCTTATAATGAAGGCGATAGATCAGAGCAATGGTCTCTGATCCAGGCATAAAGTTGTATCCCTCAGTTTGGAGATTAAGGGTACACGCATGTAAAATATTTTTATCTGTCAAAGATCAGAGCAATGGCCAATTTTATACTTATCAAAGATTTAACTCAAATAGTTATTCTTGGTACTCCTTTTATCACCTCAATTTTCCCCTTAATCAAGGTAGATGAAAATGATATTTATGCCCAATATAATGGACAAAATCTCCTTACAACAAGAAGTCAAATTTTTATCTTTAGAAAAACAATTGGAATCCCCTTCAATCCAAACCAAGATTTCTCAACTTTTGAAATCTTACCACAATGAAATCTGTAGTGATATACCAAATGTTTTTTGGGATCGCAAGAAATATATTGTTTCTCTTCCCTATAATCCTGATTTCAATAAACGACATATCCCAACTAAAGCAAGACCAAGTCAAATGAAACTTGCTTATTTGGAATTATGCAAAACTGAAATTGCTAGTTTATTGCACAAACAACTTATTCGTCCCAGTCATTCCCCATGGAGTTGTACAGCTTCTTATGTGAATAAAAATGCTGAGAGAGAACGAGGAACTCCTCGACTAGTGATCAATTATAAACCATTAAATGATTGCCTCCAATGGATTCGTTATCCTATTCCTAACAAAAAGGATTTGCTGGATCGCTTACATTCAGCCACTATTTTTTCCAAATTTGATCTCAAATCAGGGTATTGGCAAATTCAGGTGGCCGAGACTGACAGGTATAAAACTGCTTTTACTGTTCCTTTTGGACACTTTGAATGGAATGTTATGCCATTTGGCCTTAAAAATGCTGCTTCTGAATTTAAGAATATTATGAATGTTATATTCACCCCATATACCGAATTTTCTATCGTTTATATTGATGACATACTTATCTTTTCAAAATCTATTGACCAGCATTTTGAACATTTAAAAATTTTTAAAGACATTATCCACAAAAATGGATTAGCTGTTTCTGCTCCTAAAATCAAGTTATTTCAAACATCTATTCGATTTCTTGGTCATAATATTCACCAAGGTCAAATTATCCCAATTGACAGAAATATTGAATTTGCCTCAAAATTTCCTGATGTAATTCTGGACAAAACCCAATTACAAAGATTTTTGGGCAGTCTGAATTATGTTGCAAATTTTATTCCTAACCTGGCATATGATGCAAAAATATTACAATCACGACTTCAAAAGAATCCATCTCCATGGACCGATGACCATACCAAAGCGGTTCGACAAATAAAATTAAAAGTCAAACAAATTCTCTGTCTTTCTTTAGCCAATCCACTTTGGTATAAGATAGTTGAGACCAATCCCTCCCAACTAGGTTATGGGGGGATTTTGAAACAACTCAACCCTTCCAAACAGAAGGAAGAATTAATCAGATACACTTCTGGTGTTTGGAAAGATGCCCAAACTAACTATTCAACTATCAAAAAAGAAGTTCTCGCCATTGTCAAATGTATTCAAAAATTTCAGGATGATTTGCTTAATCAGTCCTTCTTACTTAGAATAGACTGTAGTTCAGCAAAAGCCGTTTTACAAAAAGATATAAAAAATCTTGCATCAAAACAAATCTTTGCTAGATGGCAAGCTGAACTATCCTCCTTTGATTTTCAAATTGAATATATACAAGGAGAAACAAATTCTCTCCCTGATTTTCTAACTAGAGAATTTTTGCAGGGCATTTCTTAATGGCAGCATCCTCCTCAGGAGGAAAAGGCAAAGAAAGGAGCAATATCCCCTTATCTTCAACTCAAGAATCCATAGATGATCATGCTCTTTGGACAATTATCCAAAGCAATCGATATCGAACAAAAGGAGGCTTTCAATTTAAGGACTCTGCTCAAAAAGATATTTCTCTCAATAAAGAGAAAACTGTTTCCAATAAAGAAAAAACTTCTTTCAATAAAGAGAAGATTGAAACAAAAGAAATTTCTTATATTCAAAAGGATATATTTTCCACCATTCTGGTAATTAAACCAGAAGATCAACAATGGATATCTGATCCCTGGGAATTAAAGAGACGATATCTTGACAATCAAGGATTTCCTGCATTGGATGGCAAAACCCGTCTAATTGCAGAAGCAATTTTGACTGCTACTGGATCCATTACCTTTACCCATCATATGGAAAATCAACGGCCAGATAGCCCAATTACTTATAGTAAAGCCATTATTCATAAAAATTTTAAACCATCCATTTGAGGTTTTGACCTAAACAAATCCCGAAAACTCAGTTCAGGCCACTCTTTCAATTATTGGGATTATATCCAGTCCTTCACCAATGCCTTTTATTATATGAATCCCAAACAGAAACATTCTTGGTTTCTAAAGATTTGTCCAGATATCCTTCAAGCTGGTATTCCCAATTGGTTCTATAATTGGTGGAGTTAAATTCAATGGGAAAAATCCTCATTACTCTGAAGTTGATTTCTTTTTCTTCGCAGAATGCAGTATTCCATGGATTTAGATGTGGAATATTCAAGTTACCAATATTGATCATCTTCCCACACTCCAAAGAACTTACTGGATCCGATGGTGGGACAATATTCCCGACTTTGACAAAAAACTTCTTGAAATTTCATCTATTATCTCTCAGTATGCCAAAACAACAAAACCTGAGGCTTCTTTATCTTCTTTAGAATCCAATCCTTTTGAAATATTCAAATCCATGATTCGAAAACAACATCCCGATTTATCTGAGACACAGATTAATCATCGTTGTCTTGCTTCCATGAAAGCTCATTTTCTTCAAACCTTTAATTCAGTATCCCATTCGGATGAAGATTCCCTCACTTCATCGGAAAACAATAATTCCTTCCATGTTCTAGCAGAAGAATCGCAACCAGATAGTCCTGATCAATCACTCGATGAATATTGGGACTCCATCATTAACCAGGTCAAAAGCAAGAAATAATTTGTCAACATCCAATACAGCTGCCTATCACTCCAAGCAACTATCAATACAGCCAATGGATCTGTCACTGCAAATTAATAAAGCGACAAATTCGTCAAAGTAGTTATCTGCTCACGCATCATCATAGACCCAACCATTTAAATTATTGACGTCCAACACAGCAGCCCTGGCTACTCAATAGCCTTGCCAGCTGTCCATGATGCAACACATGAAGTCATCATTCCAATTATGAAGCGCTGACGCATGCCCTTACGTCAGAACACAATTATCAAGGGACGAAGCAACTGCAACCAATCCACCCAGCACACGTGTCCCACTCCGCGGCGGATTTCAATTCATTTCAAGTTCGCATTTACCAATCAGTAGCGGATTTCAACCCACTTCAAATCCGCATGCATCTATAAAAGGGTTAGCCTGGGGATTGTCCTGGACACCGAAAAAAAAAATTCACCGGAGATTACACCGAAAAAATTCTCACCTACTTCTTTCCCTTTCTCTCTTGTTCTCTCTTTGTTTTCTTTTTAGTTTGTATCGGAGAAGTGCAACGTATCGGTAAGCCTTCTCTTAAGCTTTGTATATATTTAATGCATGCATAGTAGCTGCATAGTGTGTGTATAGTTGTAAGATTCTATATGTTTTGAGTTGTTTATTATCAGTTTGGTTTATTAGGCTTTTGTTTATGAATTAAAGTTTCTTTATTTAGCTCCTCTTCTCTTCCGCAATCCCAATATCCCATAATTTTATATTGGGGCAATGGAAGATGATCATTTGCACACGGACGATGGTTGTATCCGATTTTATTTTTTTTCCTTATAGATAAGGTGAGTTATAATGTGCGACCTTGAGGTTTCAATACCGTCAACCCTCCATTGTGCTACAAACCCAACCCTATTCACATATAATCTCCATTAATTGCTATTCGGTGTTTGGGTACGAGTACTAAGGATAGGGTTTCTAAATCATTTAGATGCTTTATAATCATAAAAAATTATAAATGTTGGATAAATTTATTGAGGATAAAGTGTCAGCGGCTGATGTGACGTGACATGACTGGCTGCACCGACAGACATTAATTGTGTCCCACCCCACTTGCAGTCAATTGCATCACTCCATGTCAGCCGCCTGCACTTTGTCTGCATAAAATATATCCTCCATATAACAATGTCCTTATAGCAATCTTCAATGGATCTAACAAAAATTTGGAACGATGAAACAATTCTAATGATTTGATCAAATACACTTTTTGTATCAAATTGATATTACTAGCAACGGTAAAAAGTTCGGTTATAATTTGTAGGTAGGGCTATCAATGGACCAGGTTGGTTGGATTGGGCTAAAGTTTTGGTCGTTGAGAGGCACAGGATATATTCTCATGGCAACCGGACCTGATGGAGCATCCCATCCCGACCAGGCCCAATGGGTCATGGGCATATGTGCAACTTGACCCAATTCCAATCCCGGCCCAAACCCCAACTTCCCTAACCCCTTTATATATTATATACAATATACAGTGTTGAAGTTTAGTCCCACATCTAGCCTTGTCTCTCCTTTTATAGATCATAAGTCCCTCTACTCATAAACAATTGGTTTTGAGACGGATACCAAAATTTATCATGATATAGAGCAGACCTCCATCTTACCTAGTTCAATTGTCTAGGTGATTTAGCTCATTCCGGCCAACATGTGTGGGAGCATGATGAAGTTTAGGTCCACATCGGATATTTATAGCCTTGTCTCGGAAGGTAAAGGTAGGATGCTTCATGTCCGACCCAACCTGCCAGATCTAATTTATGTGCTCGACCCATAGAAAAAACTAGGTCGGGTGGGTTCACTAATGGGCCACCTCTACCCGTTGACAGCCCTGCAGATTTGTAGGACCTTGCCGATTCATTGGTCCAGTAACCTTCTCAATCACCATTGATATCTTTGACCAAGTGCGACGTGTGATATAGATGAATTGAACACCCGAGCACCATCCTATGTAAGGATGCTTGGTTCTGTGCACCTAATGTCGACTCTCTTTTAAGACACAAGCCCAGGTGTCCTCACGTGAACACAAATTTGAGGTAGGAACGTATTAAATACACTTTGCTTTATAATGCTCGTCCTATGCTCACCGAGCAATAGTTCAGTGGGTAGCGCGATTCTGATTCGATAGATACAGGTAGCCAAACTTTGACGGCAGGGATGAATTGAATCTGAACAGGGTTGATATTTGTGGCATCTTTCAAGATAAGCGCTTCAATATATGTGGTGTCGTACTTTATGTGTCCACATTTTTCTTCAACCACATAAATGAATGAGGTTTGAGGTCATTTAGATGGATTTATCCCATGTTTAAAGGAGATTGATTTATCCTTTCTACACTTGGTTTCTAGTGAAGATTTGGATTTGGCATGACTTCAACGTCCCTACTAGGAGATGGATGAGTGAATTGTTGAAACACATGATGTCGTTTAATCTCGTAAAGATCATCTTTCGTGCCAACAGTGGCCGAGCCAGAATTTTTCTTATAGAGATCTCTTATAGGCGTAAGAAAGTAATAATTTTGTCACATTCGCTTTTATCAAACCGTAATCACAAAATAGAAAATAATAATATTATTAATTAAACAACTCTAAAATATAAGCAATTCTTATTAAAAAATAATAGATTGAGATTTTTATTTTTTTATTTAAAAATAATAATTATAGCATACTTTTGACTTTAGCGAAAAATTGACGATAATCAGAGATCTTAGCGTTGGAGATCGGAGATTGAATGAGATACCATAGAAAGATATGAGTGGTTAAGATTTGGGAGAGAGAGAGAGGAGAAAGAGAGATAGAGAAAGAGAGAGTTTTAGGAGTCTATTTCTGTTAAAAAACAATTGTGGATAAAAAAGTAAGTCTTTAAAATATTTTAAAAAGTTTTGAGATTTGGGGGATCTTTATTAAAAAATATTGCCCCAAAAAAGATGAAACTTAAAAGCCTTTAAAGAAAAAAAATATGCTATGAGAGATCGGGGACCCCCCATTGAACAATTTGATTCCGCCATCCAATTGAACAACGTGATTCCGCCACTGCATGCCAATCTTTTACACCTAAGATTTTTAGCTCATGACCTTAAAAATCAAATGGCTTAGATGTTGATTATGCAAGACCAAGGATCAAAATCTTTTTCTGATACGTATCGGTATTGCCAATACATTCATTGTATCAGCGATGCAACATATATTAGGTATGTTTCGCAGATACATACCAAATGTATCGTGTGTCGGTGGTCAGCGATACTGATACGTGTCGAATGATACATATAGGTATTACACATGTGCATGATACATGTCCCAAGCGAATTACCTGGTAGGGTCCAGAACTTTTACTTTTTACCTAACAAGGTCTAAACTATCGCTAATTATCCAACAAGATCCTGGAACCTCGATTTATTTTTTATAAACAGTGTGCATGTGCATTTTATTCATTTTTAATGACAAAAATACCCTTTTATTAAGAGCACGGGCACATTTTCTAAAGGGATATCAATCGGTCCTATATGAGACAGCAATGACTCAATCTCATACGAGACAACAAGGTCTCATATGAGATCACAAAAGTCTCACATACCATGAGGTCCTCTCGTATGAAACTGATTAGTGTTGTACAAGTTCGCAACCAATCGGTTTTGTTTACTTTGTTGTCTCATATCAAATCGATTGGTCTTACTTTTGAACAAATGCACACTTACTTTTAGTTAAAGGAAATTTTCGTCCATTAAAAATAAATAAAACACACATATACATTTTTTCAAAAATATGGTGTCTTGGACTATGTTGGGTAATTAGCGAGACTTTAGGCCTTATTATGTAACAGTTTAGGACCCTTTCAAGTAAAAAAAATCCTTCTCCCCAAACTAAGAGCATGGGCCAAGTGTTCAATACTTAAAATAGTGACTCCCATTTTTTTGCAAGCCATTACTTGCACACGCTTTTCAAGCGATTGCACCGAATTTAAAAGAAAGACTTGCAAGTTTGACGACCTCCACCATGTGAAATGTGAAAACACCATCTAAGCCGTTTGATTTGAAGGCCATGATTTAAAGATATCATTGCAAAAGATTAGAACAAAATACAATTTTCATCTTTTGATTAAATGGAGTCAAAGGCTATTATATAATTCAACAGTTGACTACAATAGATCATATGACAAGTATTGTGTTTTACTCAAATTTTATGTATAAGAGATCTATTGATCATGAACTTCAAATCAGACGGCCAATTACATTTTTACATATCACATGTCCCTAAAATACTAAGTCTTTTTTCAAATTCGGTGCAATCACTTGAAAAATGTGTGCAAGTAATAGCTCCCATTTTTTTTTTTTCTTTTTCTTTCCTTTTTATTGATAAGTGATAAGATAAAAACCGTCAGGAATCCCATTTTCTTCAGGTTGAAAAGTAAAAAGGTATTGGTCTCTCTTTTGTGTAGAGAAATAAATGAACTACCTAGGTATCATTGAAGTCTTCCACCAAATCCTGATCTGGATATGGAAAATGTTGCGTGGTTTTACTTCCATGGAGAGAAAACAACCTCAATATGTGGGAACCTCAGTAGCTGTTCTAACTTCAAAGGTTAAACATACGATATCCTTATTCATTGGCCACCAAGCTGACAAGGGTTTCGTCATCAATAAGAAAAAAGTGGAGAAATAAGACACACAGGCTAGATAGATGAGATAAGAATGTGATAATGATGGTGATGAAACAGACCTATATAGATGGGACAGTGACCATGATAACGATCCCAAGCGTTCATTTTTCTATATCAACGGCTGTGAAGGCCACTATGTAAGGGTGTCTAAATGGGCTTTATTTTTTAGGAAAATTTTCTAAAATATCCTCTCCCTAAAGTAACTTTTCTAAATCTTTCCCATATTTTTTCAAATATCTAATAAATCTATGTACTTAAACTTAGCTATTATAGAAATTGTGGCAATAAAAAACACACACAACAAGCAAAACACAAATATAAGATTTACGTGATTTGGCAATTTGTCTATGTCCATGAGTGATGATGAGTCTTTTCACTAATATGTGAAAACTAGAGTTACAAATCTATAAGATCTCACCTCACTCAATACAATCCAACTTGTTGATCAATGCCGTCAACAAAATTCAAGGCTCAATCTCAACAATTATCTAAATGCCCCCTCAACTATAAATATCCCCCTTAATATTTCCATTTTAAATTGCAGTTTTTAGTATTTTTCTTGAGAGAAAAATTATTTATTTTTTGCAATATTTATTATTATTTTTTGTGAACTTTTTCCAATTTTTATTGAATTTTTAACATTTTTCATTTTTTAGTAAAAAATATGATTTTTTACCCTTCTAATATAATTTTTGCTAGACTATTTGCCCATCAGACAAACCTATTTTCTAGATTCTTTATGGGTGAGGGGGGCATTTAGATAACTAATTTTTAAGTACATAGATTTAGTTAAAAAAGTAAATTTAAAGGGGAGAGATTTTATAAATTTTCCTTTCTTTCAGGGCATAAATTGGCTACTTTAAAACATGCGTATAACAATATAGCCTTGCCAAGCCAATTTATTGTCAAACATAAAAGCATTGGAAGTGGTGATTTATGGTAACCCCTACCCTGTCTAGATTTGTTATGGGTCACTATAGTTTGTGTCATGCAACGAGACCGACCTGATGTTAAAAGTACGTAGTTAAACACTTTTAAAATGAACAGATAAAATTTATTTTAGATATGAGTAGCTTTGTTTGTGCCTTCCCAATTACTAACGGCGCCTACATTTAAAATCCGTTGATTTATTGATTTTCATCCACATCTTCGACATGATTGATCTTGAGATCATGGTCAGACATACCATCAAATAGTCAATTTTTTAGTCCATGCAACACCGATCCTAAAAAAAAGTGACTCAAAATCAATCGTGTGGAAGATTGTTGAAACTCGATCTTCATCATCAGATTCAAGCAGTCAATAGATTTATACTGTAGGCGCCCTCAGTATTTGGGTAGGTGCAAATAGAGCTATCTTTTAGATATATACAAGGTAACCACTCAGTTTAAAGGCGACAGCTTTGAGTCGAATGCATGGGAGATTTCTTTTATGCAATCTTTTTTTTTTTAAGTTTTATTGTATTATTAAGTATAAAAAGCAAATCGAGTGTGCTTCTGCAGGTAAAAACACTAATTAACACCGCAAGCATTGCTCTTGGAAAAAATCGGGGAATCTGGGAAAACCCGAGATGTATTTGAGTAGAACGAAGAAGATCCAAATACAGGGAATAAAAGCTACTTATGCAATCTTCAACCTACCATATGTTCAGCTGGAGTCCATCACAAGGCATATATGATGGATTTAGATGATGATAATCCTATCATCGGGTCAGATCGGGTTAGGCCTGAGAATGGATATCCTAAGGACCGAGTAGGCAGGTTGCGTCACTTTCACTGATTTGCATGCTCATAAATAATTGGGCACTTTTAGAAGCTCAACCATTTTATAAGAAGCTGCTAATAGGGTTAAGCTAGCTAATACCAGTTGTTGTATTCAATACACGGTCTACGTAAAAAACAAGGGATTATTTATATTAGGTTTACCGTGTCATATTTCTTGAGAAAGCACTACAAAAAATAAGACTATTAGCGGCAGATTTTTTTAATAAAAAACTGCCGCAATTAGTCCTGTCGCTACAAAAAACTGCCGCTATTATTTTTGTAATGGCAGTTTTTTGTAGCGACAGGACTAATAGCGACAGTTTTTTATTAAAAAAAGCTGCCGCTAATAGTCTTATTTTTTGTAGTGAAGTATTAGCGAAAAGAGATTGTCACTGCTTTTTGGACTGCCATTGGGACAATTAGTAAATCTTTAAAAACATTTTTAGTTGAAATTATCAATTTATCGTTCTTCTCAATCAAATATACTATATATGACATTTCATAAGAGTATATTTTCATAATTTTAATTATAAATATTTTTCACACAATCAAATGATTTTTTGAGACTTTTTTCTTAATTTCAATTAAACAACTTAGTTACTCACATATTACCGGAATCTCTCTTTGGGGACTATGAAAATTGTTTTAAAACTTTCTAAACTATTATAATACACTAAAAGTTTTTTCAAGTAGCCCCCTTTCTCTAATTTGCTCTTTTATAACAAGCAATGTGTGCAACAGTCATCTTGCTACATGTTTAAAGGTAGCCTTCAAAGGCTTTGTAGATGTTAAAAATGTGTGAAATATTTTGGCCTTCATTTGAGCATATATGGCAAAGGAGAAAACGCGTTCGAACGTAAAAATATCTCTATGTCAATTGATATGGGCTTGATACGTAGCACCTTTATTGTAAAGTGATGGGTGGCATGAGGCCCACTTTACTAATTAGGGTTAAACTTTTAAAATATTTTAAAAGTTATATTTTTTTTCAACCGTCAATCTTGACTTTTTTAAAAGTCTTTTTATTTTCTCTTTTTTTCTAAGAAAGTGTCCGACTTACTTTTTCAAGTATATTTTACTTAAAAAATATGAGCGCACGGTAACAAAGTGTTAGTAACTCGGCAGCGAAGTGCTTGCACCCCAATAGCGAGGCGCTAGCACCCTGACACAAAGGTGCCAGCGTCGGGGTGCTGGCTCCTCTATATTGAGGTGTCGACGCTTCACTAAAATAAAATAAAATAAATTGGGTGTAGGCGTCTCGTTTCAGGTGCACTGGCGCCTCTATATTGAGGTGTCGGTGCTTCGATTAAAATAAATAAATAAATAGAATAATTTTTTTTTAAAGCACGAAGGCGCCGGTGCTTCGATAAAAAAAATAAAAAAATAAAAAATAAAATAAATTTAACAAGGTGCCGACACCGCGATATAGTGGCGTTGGCTCCCCTAAAATGAGGCGTCAACACCCCAGCTCTGGTACTCTGGCGCTGGGGTGCCAGCTCTTCGCCACCGAGGTGTCTGCGTCTCGCTATCGAGATGTTGACGCCTCATTTTCGGGTGCTTGTACTTTGCTACTGGGCCGCCACATTTTTTGAGTAAAATTAATATATCTCAAAGAATCAATTTGACACTTTCTTGAAAAATTGGAGAAAGGAAAGAGACTTTAAAAAAATCAAGAATGAAGGCTACAATGGTATTTAACTTTTTAAATATTTTTAAAGTGCAACCCTAGTTAGTAAAGTGGGCCACATGCCACCCATCACAGAAAGGGCGCTACGTGTCGCGCCTATATCAATTGGCGTAGAGATATCTCTACGTCCGAGTGCATATCCCCAACTCTCTCTCTCTCTCTCTCTATATATATATATATATATATATATATATATATATATATATATATATGAGTACTTTTAAATCCATTCACTGAATCTTTGACTACGTCCGAGTGCACATCCCCAACCCCCTCTCTCTCTCTCTCTCTCTATATATATATATATATATATATATATATATATATATATATATATATATATATATATATATATATATATATATGAGTACTTTTAAATCCACTCACTGAATCTTTGAGTTCACTCACGCTAAAACACATTGATTGCATTGAATCAGGCGACGAAGATCGTTTATCTTTCCCAATCTTTCACACGATGGATCTTGAGATCATGGGCATATCATCAGACAGTCGGTGTTTTATTTTGTGATACACATCTAAAAAAAGTGACCTTAACATCACATGCGTGGTCAAAATTGATTTTAAGATCACTTTTTTGAGCGTGTACCACATGAAATGAAAAACCAACCGTTTGGTGGTGACCCTGTGATCTCAAGATCCTTTGTGTGAAAGATTGGGATTGTAAACAATCTTCTTCGTGTGATTCAATGCGGTCAATGTATTTCAGCCTGGGTGAACTAAAAAATTTAGTGGATGGATTTAAAGGTTCTCTCTCTCTCTCTCTCTATATATATATATATATATATATATATATATATATATAAAACGTGGATGTTCGTGCCTCTTAGAGCACCCGACTAATTTCAGGGGCATGTGCGATGCATGTCTCATCTCATGAACCTAATACGAATCTCCTCCCGACAAGGTTGGTTAGCAGTTAGAACTTTCCATCCTTCAATCTTTCATTATATACCATAGAAGAGATTGGACTGTCCAGATCACAATATCAGTTGGTATCTTGACATTACACTGTTGTGGGTCATTGTCTCAAAGAAAAAACGAGATTTGGGAATTATAGATTCAACGGTGCTGATATAATTTCAAGTTTGAATCGTTTGGAGTCTTTGCTGGGCACGCATGGGCAATACGACATGATTATAGAAATAGACTCAAATGGTAAATCAGCTTTTGCTTTTTCCAGCCTTGCCGGGCTCTCATTATATGGCTGAAAACTTTTATGTAGGGCAAAGCCCAATCGTCAATAGGTGTGAGGGTGACCCGTATTCTCAAATCTGACTCCGTACAATTGGAGATCAGAAGGCTCTAAATGGACAAAGATCACTTGAATGATTTAGTAAAGTAGAAAAAAGGTGACTTGATGTAAAGTTGGTTCATCAAACTCACCCTGATTCCGATTTGTCGGCCGTCACGCTATTCAATAAATGCACCTGTAAAGCTCTTTATTTGACGCTCCAACCGTCGATACAGTGGATCAACGGGCGTTGTTCTTCCTGGGGATAGGTTATGAATTTTTATATCAAATCACGTCCATCGATTCCTTATCCCAATCTGTTACACAATTGAACCTGATGGTTGTATTGATTTCACTTATCAGAAGGCCAATTGTTTATTCTACTTGGAACACATCCCCAAAAGTGACTCTGTTAACCTTCTCAAGTTTATCATTCCCATGGTACACTCATGATCACAGTCAATTTTGGAGATGTGTTCCATGTGTAATCAACACCCGACCGATTGATAGGAGGTCCATGATCTCAAGATCTATTGTCGAGATGATTGGGATATAAAAATGATCTCTATCATCCGATTATAGGCAGTCAACCTTTTTAATGGTGGATACCTCATTATGTAGGGACTGAATCTTCAGATGCAAAAGTAATATTTAAAAACTTTTAGGACAAATTTGTATCGATTCGTGCCTACCAGGTTACAGGCGTGTGGGCCTACACTAAAAACTCTAGAACCCCTTGAATCTTTGGGATCTGTACTGCATGAAATAAAAAACGATCCGTCTGATAACGCCCCATAGTCTCAAACGATCACTACGGTCCGTCAGATAATGCACTCAATGGGACTTCAGCATGGGCGCCCTCAACAATTGGGTCAGGGCGAATAGAGGTACCCAGTGTAGATTCTTCACCACCCAATAAAGGGTTGGGAGTTTTCAAGCTAGACGTGGCCAAAATACTGTATCATGCAATGATAATGATCATGTATTTATGATTGACAATCACCTCTTTGATGGATTATAACCTAGTAACTGCGCCTATGGCCGTCAATGAGCCGCAGGCTGGGTTCAGGCCGGGCTTTTGGTCAGCCTAATTATTTTCGAGCGAAAAAGTAGGTCCGTACCCGCCCGGATAGACATTCACTCGCGCTTGAGCCTACCATTTTCGGGAACCCTCTCGGATGGACATTCCCACTGTGATCGCTAGTCTATTGCGTTTTCGGGAACCCTCTCGGATTGGAGAAAATAGCCAAGTGTAATTGGGACTCGATTTGCAAAGATCGGACCCATTCTCGAGTGCCCTCCGTTGGCTCTCTCCTAGGCAAGTATGTTTAAAGGCTATGATTATTTTTGAAAATATGCAAGAAAGGTAAAGATCTAATTGGATCTAAAATTAAAATTTTAGGAAGTGTATCCTAAGAGAAAAACTCTAAGGCTAATCTCGTCTCTCTTTGTAAAACGCGAGAATTGAAATAGAAGGGCCAACCCCAACTAGAATGAATACTCAATGAGATTCCTAGAATAAAGTCGAAGTTTTAAACTCGAACGCTTAGAGTCACTATAAAAAAATAAGACTATTAGTGACACAAAAAATTGCCGCTATTAGTTCTGTCGCTTTTGAAACAACACGATTTTTTGTCAATAGCTAGAGTTTTTGGCACCGTTAATAATCTTATTTTTTATAGTGAGTTCGAATTTTCCTAATTCGAAATCTTAGAGCCAACTTCAAAAATTTTAAAAAGGAGTAAATGAAGTGTACGTGTCGCAATGAGTGGGGCACGACTAACTGAATGCACACATAATGAATTATACCTTGAATATTTAGCATATAACTCAGGTGATGGTTGGGAGATCGGCTAACTGAGCCGATTCAGCTTCAACACATTGTCCTAGTCTAACTCTGGCTGATTATGCGTTATAGATCCAACATATAATCGAGAAGTTCGATCGGGAACGACTCTGTTGAGTCGGCTTGAAGGTTATCAGGTTCAACAGGTCTACTAGTATGAGACAGACCAATTATACGCTGAGATTTCAGCGTATAGTAGATTATATATTAAGATTTTAGCGTATAATTTTCAAAAAGTGATTTTTTGTGATTTCTTGCTAATGTTGACTTTTCCATAGCTCAAGGCGAGGTGAGGTCATTGACTAAACACTGTTGCATATTCCGGAGAAGTCGAAAACAGTGTGTCTCCATTAAAATTTGACGGGATTGTTGAGATACTAAAATAATCGATTGGTGTCATGACCGACTCGTACTATAAAATAAAGTAATGTAGTGTAACATACTATCAATCAACCATAAGTATTTATAACGGTTAATCACCGTATGCATATGCAGTGTACGTTGCAGAAGTATATGGTCAAAGGGACTTGAATGGATAGCTGTCTTTACAGCCCATGATTCTTGCTATGCAACCAATGATTTCACTGTTAACATGTTGACCCGAGAATTCATTTTTCACAATCTCTCTTAAATAGATGGTGAGATCATGACCACCTATCACAAATACATCCCAAATATATATATATGGAGCCGGTTAGGTCCTCCAATGGAGGACAGTCACGGTCCTCCAAGATACACATGGAGCTATGCGTGGCACCCAAAATATTATTTGAGTGTCATATGGAGTACTAGTGGATGGAATAGATCAATATTAAAAAAAAAATTAAAATTTTTATTTTAAACCCACAAGTCAAATCTTGACAAATTTTATTCGTCCACATTTCACGATTCAAAAAACACACGGCGGAGATGAGTTTTCAATTTATTAATTTTCAAAGATAATCTAAGCAATGCACCCGAACTCCACGTGACATCGAAACAATATTTTGGGTGCCAAGTGGAAGCTTGAAGGAAGGTAACCGTCTTCCCATGGAGGACGGACACCTTTTCCATATATATATAAACTTTAAATCAACCCACTCAATCTTTGAGTTCACCTAGGTTGAACTACATTGACTTCATTGAATTAGACGATGGAGATGGTGTATTGAAAGATTGGAAGGATAAACGATGGCCAACATATGATTCAACAAAGTCAATGTGTTTCTGCGTGACTCAACGAAGTCAATGTGTTTCACCCATGCTGAAAATGATTGATTATATTCACTCGGAAGATGAAGATTGTTTATGGTCCCCATCTTTCACAGGATGAATCTTAAGATGGTCGGTTTTTTATTTCATGTGGTGCACCTTTTTTTGAGATGTATGCCATGATAAATAAAATCCTGAGCGTCTCATGAGGGACCTAATCTCAAGATCAATGAAAATTTTGTAAGCTATGTAGAAGTTCGTAAGAGAGAGAGAGAGAGAGAGAGAGAGAGAGAGAGAGAGCGTACTTTAATAATTTCTTTGTCTATAAAGAGCAAATGTATCTCTTTTGTTGTGCTATGTGCAAGGGAGTAGCAAAATCTTTAATGCAGTTTGGTGAAGTTCTGATACAGCGATGTGGATGCATCAGTTGCCAATGTAATTCCTTGGTAACTCAGTTAATGACCAACCCTTTTTCTTCTCTCCCTCTTATTCAAATTTGTGTTCTTTTTGCTTCTCTCTCTCTCTCTCTCTCATTTGTTTCTTCATCTGTTCGAGAATTTCTTTGCTCCTGTCCTTATTTTGAATTGGGCTAGGAAGACGCGATGAGATTGTTTCGGCCAATGTTGGTGGCATTTTTGCTGATTTTATTGTGTATTGTGTCGCATGGGATTGCTAGGGAGATATCTGGTGGTTTATTTGATAGGAAAAATATTGGCGAGGAGGAATCAAAAAGGTTTGTTTTTGATAGAACTATTGATAAGTGCAAGTCTAAGAAGCTCGATTTATGTGGCAACTACAAAAGGTTTGATAGCAATACAACTATAGATGACAAAAGAATCGTTCCCACTGGTCCAAATCCATTGCACAACAGGTAGCAGATGAAGCAGAAGGATAAAAAAAGGATACAAGAAGAAGAAGAAGAAGAAGAAGAAGAAGAGAAGAGCCATGTCCAATTTTTTTTCTTTTATGAGTGAAGAAGATGATTCTACTATGGCTTTGGGAAATATTACAAAGAAGAATGAGATTATTTTTTATTTAAGTTAATATGTAAATGGCTTGAATATTTGAAATCATGTTTGCTAATTACTTGTTATTATTACTGTTGTGATTGATCGTTTCAAGTTACAAGGTTTGAAAGTAAATTATATATATATATATATATATATATATATATATGCTTAAAATTTCTTTTTTTAGCATGATAATACAGATTGTTCCTTAAAATTTCTTTTTTTAGCATGATAATACAGATTGTTTCTGAACTATTTTCGGATTCGTTGGTATGGTTTTGTCCTTGGCTTAAAAGAAGACCATGGTCTTGATAGATAGTTCGACATTGACTCTGGTGTCCATGACCTTGGGCTATGTATACAGGTTTCAAATCGACGGAAACTTTCTTTGTTTCATTCTTTTTTAATTTTTTAAGTCTGATAGAAAATGAGTTTCTACGCTTCGCGATCCCTGCAGTGCTGGAGATGCACCGATCAATCTAAGTAAATTTATTGGGTCAAAACTAACAAGGAATTTAGAGATGTTAGAAATCTGCACACCCCCTGAAGTTTAATCGGGCAGTCAGACTGAGATTGCCCGGGTGCTGCTGGCGGCACATCGACCGTGTACCGCCAAAGTAATATAAACATAAGAATTGCAGGTCTCGTATATATATATATATATATATATATATATATATATAGAGAGAGAGAGAGAGAGAGAGAGAGAGAGAGAGAGAGAGAGAGAATCGAGGAGTTGGTTTTGATCTGTTATCAGTACTATATGGATTTGTTTCCTGATTTGGGAAGGATGACATTAATGTCGTCAGAGGTGATTTAAATGCTTAATTGCTTTTGGAGTATCGAATTCAATGGTTATTGTTTTCTTTAGCTGAGCTACGACTGCACGTTCCAGCCAGCATTTAATTCCCGGTCTCCTTAAAAATCTTGCTCTAATTATATATCTAACAAATATCATTTATTAGATGCATATAACTAACTAATACATACGAAAAAATGAATCCAATACCTACGATCTAAGATTGAATTATGCACTGATATGTACGAAAATGTTCTATGGAAATTTAAAAGCAAAAGAATTTGTCTGAAAAGGTCTTTGAACATAAAATCCTTCAATGATAGATTGAAGGGTGTTAGATTCTTATATATCTAACATATTTAATTAACACTTTTTGGGTGTTAGATTTTTATATATTCATGAGAGGACGGTCACCGTCCTCCAACCTTTCACGTAAAACTCTATGTGGCACTCAAAATATTTTATGGGTGTCACATGGACCTTGACTGTATTGCTTAGATTATCATTGAAAAAATAAAATTTAAAACTCATCTCCATCATGTATATTTTGAATCGTAAAATGTGAATCAATAAAAATCGTCAAACTTTGATTTTTGGATTAAAATTTTATTTTTTAATTTGTTTTTTTTAAATATTGATCTAAGCTGCTCCACGTGACAATCAAAAAATATTTTAGATGCCACATGAAACTCCACGTGGATCTTGAGGCCGGTCTAGATCCTCCATTGGAGGACCTATCCGGCTCCCTTTGTATTTATACTTTATAGTCTCCTTACCACCGCGTCTCTCTTAAAGAAAAAACGGAGCATTCTCTCAAAAAGAGAGAGAGAAAGTGGAAACTTGATGGGTAGTCTGAAGGAGAAGGCTTTAGAATAGCTCGGATTGAGTGAATGATTCAAGCATGATTGAGTTTTATAGTTTTGAGTCTTCTTTGTTATAATCATGCTGCTGTTTTCGACTTTGACGTTCCATCGCTGCAATAATTTGATAAGTTGCTTGGGCTGTCAAAGGCATGGTTCAAAATATCGGTTGATAACTCATTTTATTGGCCGTAGTCGATAATTTCAGTTTAAATTTTCAGTTTGGTCATGCCTAAAAATAATATCACTATTTTAATCATTAGTCAAGTGACTGAAGGTCAAATTTTGATTGCCTAATAAGAAAATAAAAAATGTCTCACTGGATCTCATCCGACCCAACCTAATCTGATAGTGCACTTGACCCGACCAGATAGTGCCCTCAAGCTCTCCCGACCCAAATTGAAAACTCGACTCTAATACCCAAATTGACATATGACCAAAAATTAGACCCGGGCAGGTTAAAACCCTTATTTTCATACTTTATATATATATATATATAAAGACCCGACATAATCTCTGGGTCGACCCAACCTGAATATTGAGTCGTCTGTATCATGCTTGACACACCCCGGTGAAAATTGAATCAAGTAACCCTCTAAGTGGGTGTAAAACCAGTAGCTAACTTAGAATAGGGGATCTAGCTCATGGATCAAAATATCGTCTGATACAGGTATGTATCGAACGATACGTATCGGTATCAGACTTGGACGATACGGTACATTCAATGTACAATATCGCTATTTTGTATGTAGATGCCTGGATGATACATTCAATGTATCGTCCGGTATTTTACCATTCCGATACGTATCGTCCGATATGTATCGGTTTTGAGCTCAGACGATACATATCCAATACGCAAAATTTTGACCCATGATCTAGCTATGGTGGTCATAAATTTCTGCGGTTCACTAGGTTTGACCATTTTACCATCAGTATATTGACCTTTTTCATACTCTAATGTAAATGCCGGATAAAGGTATTCTCCCCCCACCGTGTAGGGCTGCAACCGAGCCAGGCCGAGCCTGTGCTCAAGTCAGCTCTAGCTCGGCTCACTACAAAAAATAAGACCGTTGGTGGCAGTTTTTAGCTGTAAAAAACTGCCGCTATCATCAAAAAAGCTATTAAGACTATTAGCGGCAATTTTTTATTAATAGCAGCAGTTTTTAGCTATAGCTAATAGTCTTATTTTTTGTAGTGACTCTACCTTATACGAGCTGAGCTGGAGGTCGGTTCTAAGCTCTTCGAGCTCGAAAATTTTAAGCTCTAACTTGGCTCTCCGAGCTCGAGCTGAGCTTGGGCCGAGCTTCGAACCAAATATGTTCTATTATAAAAAAATTTCTCTTAGAAATTTTTAAATTTTCTATTCACAACAAGAGATAAGAAGTAGGAGTTGAGTAATTGAGTTGCAAGCGGCAGACGTAGGTAGGAGTAACAGTAGGTACTATATATATAGTGAAAATTAGGCCAAGTGGGGGAGGGGGGGGCAAAAATTCCTATTTTACCCTTCAAAGTAACCGTTACATAAACTGAAACGATTACTTTGAAGGGTAAAATAAACCTCTAAAAGTTAATTACTTATTATTATATATATATATATATATATATATATATATATATATATATATATATAAGCAATTATAAATCGAGTAATAGAGCCGAGCCAAGCCGAGCCGAGTTGTCGAGCTAGCTCGGCTTTGTTGCAGCCCTACCAGCGTGGACCTGCTAACTTACTTAGTACCATACTAATTTTCAGTTGGACCTTCTTTGGTCTCAAACTAGTTTGCAGTCATATGACACCCAATTACATGATTGGACGCTCTAAATAGGAGCGACTCAATTATAAATATTTTGAAAAAAATATATATAAATAAATAAAATTATGCAATCAAAAGTGCTAATTGCACGTAAAATAAATCGTGATATATATAATATTTGATTTACCGTTCATTCTTCGGACAATTTATGCCATGGTATAAAAAATCAGTCGATACCGATACGTATCGGCAAGACATATCGGTTTTCGGCCAAACCGATACGTATCGGTATCTCGCATTGGTATCGCTGATACGTCTAAGTTTCGATCGAGACTTTGTAATTTTATTTTATTTTATTTAAATTAGGCCGATACGTATCGGTATCGGCCGAGTTGTATCGGTCCTTCTAAGACTGATACCCGAGTCCGAAACCCGATTTGATACTTTGGTTGTCTCCATTGATTGTTTAGTTGTATATTGTTTATTTTATTTTTTACAAAGTGATTATGAAGATTGAGCCACTTTTATTTATGACATTTGATCATAGGATTAGGTGGCACTTGGCTACAAATGCTAAGGCCTGGTTCGAATAGCCAGTTTTTGAGTGATTCTTGCGTTCAGTAATTCCCCACAGGAAATCAGCTATTTTCTAAGATAAGGATAAAAATTTCGGTCAAAATGACCGAAATTTCAGCCGAAATTATTGGTTTCAGTCCCTACCGAAACAATAATTATGGACCGAAATTTTGATCATTTTTGTATGAGAGCCAAAATTTTGACCAAATTTTCAATTTTTGACCGAAATTTAGGTTTCGGCCAAACTCGAATCCGAAATTTTGATCCCTAGTGTCAAACACTTTTTCATTTCCTAGCAATTTTGCCAGTAATAATGAGAATTTGAGTAAAGACAATTACACTTGCAATAAATAAATACACCCTAACATTACCTTGCACGTGCCTAAAAAGGGCACTCTCCCTTGCACGTTCCCTCATTTTTAGCGGGGCTACTAACCGCCCCATCTATCGTTAGTAAAAGGTTGGTGTTATAACAACCTGACTTAAACAAAGAAAGACACTTAGACTGCTTCAAATCAAACAATGACAATTCTTTTATTCCAATATTTCATGCAATGAATCCTGAGAACTTGAGACTACAATCAGATGGTCAGATATTAACTTTTAGTTGACATACATTCCAAAAAGTGAATGTCAATGATGGTTGATGGGAAGAGGTTTTCATACACTTTTTGGGATGTGTGCTACTTGAAATCAACATCCAACCGTCGGATGATAAGCCTATATCTCAATATCTATGGTGTGATAGATTGAGGCAAACAATGATTATATCCTCTTATTTGAAGCCGCCAAGGGATTTTTCTTTTTTTAAGTGAAGTGGTTGTATGATTATAGTTTGACGACATCACTAACATTATTAAATCCTTATACCATTCTCTAAGGGATTAGTTATATATTTTCCCCTTATGTTTTTATTCTTTTTTCTATTTTTTTTTTTAAATATGAAAGATATAAAGTACCTTCATTTATCCCAAACTTCTTCCTTCCTAACTCATCTTTTCGGATGGTTAAATCCTTCATTGAGAGATATAAGATGGTGGAGATCGTATTTTGTGCCACTCTTCAACACAATAGATCTTGTGATCATGGTCAGACAATCAAAAGGTCATATTTTTGTTTTTACATATGGCATACTTCTTGAAAAGTGATCCAAGAATTATGTTTGATGGATGCCAATGATTAGATTTGTTTTGTAAATGTGTGTCAGATGGAATCAAAATTTAAGTGTCACATCCTAAAATTCTATCCCATCACGAGGACTTAGAATTTTGAGTTAGGACCCGTACGCATCCTAGATATGTTAAGTGGACATACGCATAATCAAAGTTCTCGCGCAATAAAATTTTACGAAATTCGTGAAAGCCCACAAATAAGAGTGGAATAAATGAGCTTATCATAAATACAAATAAAAGTGATATATCTAAAAAACCCATAAATAAAACGATCATGAAAGTCGAAAGCAAATTCGATACAAGAAAGTATAAAGTCAATAATATTGATATCAAACGAATTCAGTACCGAGTCTACAAATATCCATAACCGGCACTCGAATCAAATTCAGCACTGAGGTCCTCCTAGTTCAACGTCCATAAGGTAAACGAAATCAACACTAATCAGATCAGTATAACTAATTTCTACTCCATCGATAAAATCATCTGCAACTGTTAGATTTTTGTAAGATAAGTTTACTCAGTCACATAAACTCAGTGGATACACTACCAATCCACTCCATACTACTCAGGTGCATTGTAAGTGCATCATGTGAGTGATAAACATAGTATAATAAAGAAATCTGAAAGAAGAAAAAAACAATCATTTGCATATCATAGAACTCATATCATACATAGATGCAAAATCATGATATAGACACTCATATTTTAGCGTACTTTACCATATTTTATAATATATCATATCTTATTATTATTCTCGTGCATAAGACGTACATCGCATGAGCGAACTCTGGCACAGGTCGTTTAAGACTTATGAGTATGTTAGTTACGCTCATGCGATGGAGTCGTTGTTCAAACTATCATGTGAGGGTCACCATAGTATCATACTTTTATATCTTAACGCCCTCCATATGTTATTCATATTATACACCCCATCCAGGGCAGCCGGCGACTCATAACTCATACTGTCTCTCAGAGATCCGTTTTGACTGAAGACGTTGTTGCCCTTACGATGGCTATGCAAGGAACGACAAATACAAAGACTTAAATATTTATTCTTATACTGGCCTACACAGCGATGCCTTATTATCATACTCGTATTATAACTTATCTTATATATTCATACCTTATCATACCTCTAAAACCTAAATCCACAGCGAACTATGGTGCAGTAAACTTCACAAATCATGCTTCCCAAGGGGCAGGTTTCGTAGTAACTTGGATGTACTTCGTATGACAGTCCATACTACCATAGATGTGTTGCATGCGTACATAGACACCTACATTTCGAGTTTCACGTGAACGTAAAAGGCACCCCATCATGACTATGACCTAAAGGTCCTAATCTTATACCTTAACTTATATCTTATCTTATTATATTAAAATTCGGGAGTGATAGGATCAGCGTATATGCCACCGTATACGAGACTACATTGAATTCGTATTCATCCTACTCGTCATGATGTCCCATACCACCATAAGTTGTTAGGCATGTGAATATGATATATTCCTCGCTTTTATACTATCTCAGTGAATCACCACGCCTAAGCATAAACATTATTTTGTACACTCGCATACATATGACTTAACTTACCCATAGCTCATATAATGTGATAAAGATGGAAACACAGAGATATTATGTGTACAAAAATATTTACATCAAATTTTTTTGTATTTATACATATTTTTATTTACATAACACTAATATAATTATAGAATAGAGCGATAATGTGAATGTCAGAGTTCGATTTTCACAGTGTATTGAATTTATAACACTTCGTGTTATCGAAGTGGTCGCGTTGAAGCGATAAAATGATATAGATATATAGACTACTACAATTAAGTGCTCAATTTAAAAAAAAAGCAATACAATTTAAAATGGAGTGCATCGATTGAAACATTGAGTAATTAAAGTGCATTAAGTTTTGGTCGTGCAAGTGAAGTTAAAAGATAAAAGCAATATTAATAAAGTTGTCTGTCCAAACACAAATCGATCGATCGGTATTAAAGTCGGTCGATTAAATTTAAAGCAGTTTAACATATATAGTAATTCAATTCTATACATAGTCGATCGATCGAAAAGTGTAAATCGATCAATCAACATTGAAAATGATAAAAGAATTTGGAACAATATATATATATATATATATAATAACTTGAGTATCTGGGCCTCTTAAAGCACCTGCCTAATCCCAAGGGCACATGCGAACCCCAAATTTAGTACATATCGGGTCAACACAGGATATATATCCATAGGGTGGCCTCAAGGGGGGAGGGGATTCGAACTCAGGTCTCCTACTTTGGGAAGCAGGTATCCGGCCAGCTCACCTAACCCCTTAAGGTTATAATAATACAATACTTATATAATATATATTATTTAAAAGGTTTCTTAGTATAGGTTAAAATAAATCAATATCTTAAATATAATATAATATAATCAAGTGTACTTTAGCTTTTATAATATCATTAAAATATAATATAATCATCATTATAATAGTATTTAAATTATTAGATGGGTCACGGTCCAATATCAGATGGGTCAAGGTCTAACATCGGATGGGTCATGGTTCAACATCATATGTGTCACGGCTCAACACTGAATGTGTCACGGTCCAACACGAGATGAGTCACGGTCCAACATCGAATGGGTCAAGGTCTAACACCAGATGGGTCATGGTCCAACATCAGATGCGTTACAGTCCAATATCAGATGGGTTACGGCTCAACATAAGATGAGTCAAGGTCTAACATCAGGTGAGTCACGGTTCAACACCGGATGAGTGAAAGTCCAACATCAGATGGGTCAAGATCCAACATAAGGTAGATCATTGTCCAACATCGAATGGGTGAAAGTCTAATATCAGATGGGTCATGATCCAACATCATCAGGTGGGTCAAGGAATGAGATCATGGGCAAATATAACTATATTTTCATAAGACTAAAAGTGTACGTCTCTAATTCATCTCATAAGATCAAATCTAAAGAGGAATCTCAAAATTTTTGAAGTGTCAGTTACCAAATTTAAATAGCAAAAGAAAAAGAAAAAAGCAAAAAAAAAAAAAAAAAAAAAAAAAGACAAAATTCAACTATCAATCAATAAGTCAAATCTCCAAATCAACATATATATTCAACAACATAAAACATGGAGAAGGTGAGCCCAATATCAAAAACCCAAAATTATAGAAGTCTCAATCATTACATCTAAACAGCAAAGACAATTATAGTCGAATATCCAATGCAGCCGATAAATTTATCATTATAGAAAATCTATAAAACAAGAGTAATGAGGTCTAACCAAAAAAACAAACCAAGGAGAAAAAGCTGTATCGAGTGGATGGATGGTGCATGGGTCTCTTAACATGTTGAAAAATTCTAAGTTGTCCAGAGAGGCTGGGGACCTAGCCAACGAGCTCATTGGAGGAATCAAAAGCCATCAAATTAGAACATTTAGTATTCATTTAATCAGCCCACAGCTCCTAACTCAATTTTGAGATGACCAGCTTGAATCCCATAACACAATAGATTAAATGCACACAATAGATTAAATGCGAGGATTCAATAAACAAATTTATAACGCAAGGAGTTCCACAAATTTATAACGCTAAGAATTTCACAAGTAATTTCCTTTTAGGGTTTTGAAAATAAGGTTTGAAAATAAAGAAAATAATTTAACAAGATTAAAATGCAATCACATCTAAGGCAAAATAAATTATATTAGATTATAAACAATCACATCTAGGGCTAGTCACTTTACTCATTTTAAAATAATATTATAAAGAGTAAAATAAGATTTATTTTATTTATCCTGTCGATACGCGATCAAAAGTATTCTACACGACGGGATCTGAGAATGGCAAGATTGATTGATGGGTACCCACCTCTTGAAGTGTGAACGGTAAGTCAACGACGATTAGGGAATAGAGATTGACATTCACGCGATGGCCCGCCCGCGATTTCTCCGTCTTCTTCTTCCTCGATCTTAATGGTATAAATACACTACAGTGTTCTTTGTAGAAGAAAACACAAACATTTTAGGAAAATTGTTTTAAGGAGTTTTTAGAAAATGGTGGGTGGAGAAGAAGAAAGTAGTGACGGCTAGGGTTTTCTTAAGAAGAAAAGAAAAATATAAGAGATCTTAAAAGATGAAGAGAATAGAAAAGAAATTAGGATACTGGTAGGATTTCTTAAAAGAATAAAATGAAAAAGAGAGTTTAAATAGGTTTTCGAAAACAGAGGTGGTTCTGATGTGAAGCGCTAACACCAAACAAGGTACAAAACACCATCTAATACTAATAAAAGAAAGTAAAAAATTATGGTTCGTTACACTAAGAATCTGCAATGGTCTTAGGATCATGTTCATGTTTTTGATTTTGTAATTGGCTTTTCAATTAAACTGGTTTTCAATGGTATGACTAATAAAGAATGTACTTCCTTTATTTGTACAAGCGTCTTGATGGTATTGTTTTGATAGGAGACAAAGTAGTGTAGCTGTATGAATCAATTTTACACAATTGTATTGACGGAAGTGTTCAATCTCCCATGGATTGTGTATTAACAAAAAATAATCTTCGAATATATACGGCATGGTATCGGATGCACTACGGTCATTCCTACGGTCATACGATGCCTCTATACTAGACCGATTCTGTGTTTTTTTGAAAAAATTAAAAGAACACAAAAAATTCTTTGTTTCTCATGAGAAAAGCCAGGAATCAAATCATTTCTGAGGGGTAAAAGAACACACCTAAGAAAAGTTAGAAATTTAATTGTCCGAAATCTACAGGAAACTGACTTGTCAGAAATCGGAGCTTTTCTGGGAAAAGTGGAGAAATACCCGAACAAGGCCTAACTAAGTTACCTACCAAGGTACCTTTACCCATTTAATAATAGCCAAACCTGAAAAGTACATAAGCATTTATGGGCCTATAAATTAGGGAAGTAAACAGAGTAATCATGTAGACCCATCACCGAATACAATGAAAAGTTAGAGTTGAAAGTTTTCAGATGCCCCTTCAGCAAGCAGATCGACACTGAAATATGACTATATTTCGCACCCTAATACAAACATTTGACTATCCGATGAAGACATTCTGATGGCTGTTATGCAGTTTTAGTGGTTTCAGGTATTCGTGACCGTTAGATTTTACAAACGCATAAAAGAGCATAATTAAGGACAATATGAGAGTATTGGACCAAAGGGCCAACAGAAACACTGAAATCCGTGAAAAGAATTGATTGGTCCAGCCACAAGCAAGAGAATAGATATGCCACATGTCAGACTCAATCGATTGAAATTTAGAAATCAATTGATTGAGTTGGATGACAACTGTTTCCCTCATAAATTCAAAATTGAACTCAATCGATTGAGATTTAGATTTCAATCGATTGAGATTTAAATTCAAATAAGTCCGCCACAATTCAAAATTTGAATTCAATCGATTGAATCTTGGAATTCAATCGATTGACCTATACATGGAAACTCTTTCATCCGAGCCCTATAAAAACAGAGCAATGTTTAGGTTTTAGGAGGGCTTCTTTTAGTAGCCTTCTTGGCCAGCTTTCTTAATCTTTTTCTTAGGTTTTTATTTATTATTTTTAATGTTTAGTTTTAATTTATGATAATTAGTTTGTGATTAGGAACTAAAGCTTTGTATGGTTTCAGATCTTTTCCTAAAAGATCCGAACATTTGATACATTAAAGAACGTGTTTGATGATTTTGGATCTGTGCTTTGCGTGTGGATCGGAGATAAATGGCTAAAACCATTCATCCAAGAAGGATGCGATCCCCAGATAAATAATGCTTTTATTATTAACTCCATAATGTCTTAACTTCATCATGGAATCATTTTTCTAAAAAGTGTGTTTAATTGAATATCTTTTTAATGCTCAATTATGGCCGTTGACCTAGGTTATCAACGACCATAAACGGGTCATTCTATTTCATTTAGATTTGTTCCTGCAGACCGATCTAGGCTGCAGAGTGATTATTTTTTTATTGTCGTGATTTAAAATTTTAAGATACACTATCCTTTTTACATGATTCATACCGCAATGATAGGCTGAGTCATAGTTTTTAGATATGGTATGCCTGATTGATAATCATGTTTTTTTACGATTCATTTTTCTTCTAGATAAATGATGGTATGATTGATGTGTTATGAAATTGTGAGTTTAATAGTAGAAAAGTTATAAATCTAGGGTTAGCGGACTCCTTGATCATTTTTTCATCATTGTTTGATTTTTCATTGTTTTCCTTGTTTAGGCTTTGTTTAGATTTTTTTATTTTTATGCTTGTGTAGTTGTTAATTTTTATCGTGACAAAGATCTTGCCTTTGGTACTTCTTTAGGTTCGTTTGACACTTCTAGAAATTAATTAAATTTCACGCTTCCCTGTGGGTTCGGCACCCTTGATTTCACCGTGCTACAATCGATCTTGTGCACTTGCAAGGGTAACATTTAAAATCGATCACAGGCTAGGGTGTTAGCAGCCCGGCCCAGAGTCCGGCCCTAGCTCATGTTGGCTTTGATTTGTCCAACCCTAGCTGTCATATAAGCGGGCCGACACGGGTTTAGGGCTTTGTGATATATTATTATTATTATTAGAATTCTTGTTAAACAAAAAATTTCCGTTGAAGATAAAGAGATGATGCAAATAACGGAAAATAACACCCAAAAGAAATCCATAAAACCTGTCCTTATAGATATTTGTTTTATCAAATATTCTTACAAGCATCAACCTGATGAAATGTAGCAATAAAATTGAGGGTTATTTTGATAATTTGGTCATAAGAAATAAAGTGTATATATATATATATATATATATATATATATATATATATATATATATATATATATATATATATATATATATATATATATATATATATATATGTTATTATGTTTAATGCATATAATCAAAATCAAAAGAGATACATATGTTCGACCGAGCTTACAGACTTAATGTGTTAAATCCTAATCGGCTCAAACTATAACGGGCTTTTGATCTTGAGGTTGTAGCCTGGCCCTCTTACACCTTTTTTGCATCATAACCCTAAGTTTGGAGGGGCGGCCATCCCATCCCTATTGATAGCCTTAATTTGGCTTACTCCAACCAACACGTGTGGGGGCCTTTTGAAATTTAGTCACACATAGTGTATTCATAGCCTTGCCCTCTCACTTATAAGATCTTGAGCCCCTCCACTTATGTCTAGTTGGTTTTGAGATGGATGCCCAAATTTATAAGGTTCGAGTCTTGGAATTAGCCTCTTGAAAATCACGTAACAGCTTGTGCACTGAGTATGACCTTTTTCTTATAAATCATATTTTGTACATACTAAAAATAATTGCAAATGCTATGAATGACCAGAGAAGGAGAATACAGTGTGGATTCCTACCCCTGGTTGGCCAGCCACAGGGATTTATCCCTACTTACTTGGTACATGTGATGTGTGGATGTTGCACCTGCTCAAGGACTTTGTTGTGTGCTCTAAGTGGCCCGAATACCCTGTCATTTAAAAAGGAGAAGGTAACGTGCGTATGGTGTTTCCATAGGCATTGCGTGTATGAATGGTCGGAGAGGGAAGACAATGTATGGGGTGTTCTAGCAGCCTGAGATGCATATGCTTCAAAAATTTCAACAAAAGTAAAATAAGGAATCACCAAGACACTTAAGAAACTTTTGGTAAGGAATCACCAGAAGAAGATTGTGGATGGTGGTTTTTGGGTTTAAGTTGAGAGAAAAAAAGAAAGAAAAGAGAAAGAGAGGAAAAGGCTTTGTGAGTTTCATACTTCTCACAAGCAATTATATTAAGTTATATAGAAAAGATACATCCACACCCATTTTACTCAACACACACCATACATATAATTCTAATATTAATATTCCTAACATCACCAAGGTGTCACAGACAACAATTAACTAGAAACGGGGAAGACGAGAGGTTAATGGTCGTCAGATTGTAGTTTCTGTAGCTTCCTCAATTAGAATTGAACAAGAAGAGGAAAGAGATTGATTAGTGGCCGTCGAATGGTGGTTTCCACTCTCATGATTTAGAGTTGGCTGGAGAAGGGGTAAATGAGGTGTTAATATGATTTTTTAATTTTAGTTGCGACCACCGGGTGGTGTTGTTGTAGCCTCAGTGTGTGCGGATGGCCGGAGGAGTAGACAAAGTGCATATCATGTTTCTGTAGTTTCGGTGTAAACAGATGGCCTGAGAGGGGGAAGACGATGTGTGGGTAGTGTTTCTGTAGCTTAGGGTGTGATCGCTTGAAAACCAAGCTTTGAGGAGCTATGTTTCATATTTTTTTTTAACGCTCTATATGGCAATGCTACTCTGGGCATATTCTTGCTTCCCACTTTCCTACAAACTTTAACATTGACATTTTTAATTTGAGTGTATTTGCATCTAAATATTCAGTCTCCACAGCCTGGGGTTTCCGCGATTAAAACAATTGATTGCCTTGAATTGAACGATGGATACCGTTTTTTATCCCCATTTTCAATGCATTAGATGTTGAGATCATGTTTTACATATCAAATAGCCAGATGTCGATTGACATGTTAGATTTTATTAATAAAATTTATATTTTATATTAATAAAATTATATTTCAAACATTTTATAATTTTACATATATAATAGAAGATTCTTTTCTTCTCAAGATCTATTAGGTGGTAGGGCTGCCAACGGGTCGGGTTTCAGCCTGGGCCCGGCCCGTATTGGCCGGATTCAGGCCTATGTTTTTGAGAATTTTCATAAACGGGTCGGGCCTGGCTAAGCCCGAATATTAACGGGTTCGGGTTTGGGCCTTAACATGTGAAATAAATGGGCCCTTATATATCTTAAAATAAATGGGCCAATAAGCCCGGCCCGAAACGAACCCGTCTTTAAATTATCCTTTTAACCCCTCCTATTACCGTTCAACGGATAGATGAGGGGTTAAAAGGGTAATTTCCCTTGTTTTTGCCTATATAACCACAAATTAGGGTTATTGGTTTCTCATTTCATTTCCTAGAATATTAGATCTCCTCCTTGACTCCTTCTCCATCTCGACGGCGGCGCTGCTCACAGATCTCCAATCTCCATCTCCTCCTTCAGTCCTTTGAAACTTGGAAGCATCAGCACTTCAGCAGCAAGCCAGCAACTAGCAAGCAACCTCCACGGCTCCACGGCGTCGGCAGTCGACAGTGCTCTGTTCTCGCAATCGTTGGCACCGCAACCTCCTAGCCGGCAACCCTCTCTCGCCAGCACCACAGCCCTCACTTCGCCGGCACCAAACCAATACCACTCAACCACCCAAGTAGCCATTAGCCAACCGTCCCAAGACTCCCAACCCTCTGTAACTCAACCACAACCAGCCAAGTAGCCTGTAGCCATTACCATTAGTCCATTAGTCACCTCTCTCTCTCTCTCGACCCACTACCCAGCCCAAGTGCAGCCCAACCCTCTCTCTCTCTAGTCTCTACCCAGCTGGCAGCCCCCCTCTCTCTACCTATCCCAATCAGCCGGTCCGGCCCCAACCTTTTTCTCTCTCTACCTAGCCGGCCAGCCCAACCCTCTCTCTCTCTAGTCCCTACCCAGCCGGCAGCCCCCTTCTCTCTACCTAGCCCAATCGGCCGCTCCGGCTTCAACCTTTTTCTCTCTCTACTTAGCCGGCCAGCCCAACCCTCTCTCTACCACTTTTCTTTGCAACCTGATTTGCATTTCAAATAAAAGCTTCAATTTTTTATTTTTTTTTGATAAAACCGTAGACCACCTCTTCCTACACTTCCATGGTGTCTTCCATTTTTATATTTTTTTGATAAAACCTTTCATTTTTTATTTTATTTTTTTGATAAAAGCTTGCATTTTTTTTTTGATAAAACTATAGACCACTCACCACTGACCACTACTTCCCTAGTTCCCTGTGGTGTCTTCCATTTTTTTTTTTTTTTTTTTATAAAACCTTCCATTTTTTTTTCTTTGATAAAACCTTCCACCTTTTTTTTTTTTTTGATAAAACCTTCCATTTTTATTTATTTTTTGATAAAACCTAGACCACATCTTCCTACACTTCCCTGTTGACTGTGGTGTCTTCCATTTTTATTTTTATTTTATAAAACCTTCCATTTTTTTTTAATAAAACCTTCCATTTTCATTTATTTTTTGATAAAACTTAAAACTTTTTATTATTATTTTTTTTTTTTATAAAACCTTCCATTGTTTTTTTTATGAAACTTAAAACCTTCCATTTTTTTTATTTTTTTTATAAAACCTTCCATTTTTTTTTTTTTATAAAACCTTTCATTTTTTTGTTTTTTGATAAAACCTTCCATCTTGAACTGCTGAACACAGTCACACAGAGACACTGTTATTTCTCTCTCTATCTAGGACCCAACCCAACTCTCTCTCTCTCTCTCTCTACCCAGTACCCAGCCCAACGCTCTCTCTAGTCTCTACCTAGCCCAACCCTCTATCATTCTCTGCCGCCTTGACGGTTGACACCAATCTGATTAGGGGTTCTTCGTCGACGCTGATCTGATTAGGCCACGCACCACCACGACGCCGCCACCACGCTGCGCACCACCACCAACACCATTAGTCCATCAGCGCGGCTCTGCCATTCCCCCAATAAGTTTTATTTTTAAGTTTAATTTTTTTTTTATTATTTTATTAGTTTAAAATTAGTGATTGATTTTTTATTTAAAATTTTACAAGTGCTCACTGTCATGCTGTGATATTATTATTAATATGTGATTATATTTAAATTAGTGATTAAATTTTATTTTTTAAAAATCAATTATTAATTTAAAATCAGTGATTAATTTTTTATTTAAAATTTTACAATTGTTGCTATATTAAACTAATTTGTTTAATACTTTAATATTTGATTATATTCAAATCTGCCTAGAGTGATTAAATTTAAAAAATAAATAAATTAGCTATTAGTTTAAACTCAGTGATTAGTTTTTTATTTAAAATTCTGCAGTTGATGTGGTATTAAGCTGATTAATTTAATATCTGATCATATTCAAATATGACATATCTACAAAAATTATTCAGATTGTATATTTATATAATTATATTTGATATGGCAAATCCCTTTGATCTATTTGAGGGTCGTGGCATCGAGGAGATAGAGGCATCGAACGATGATATTGATATTCGTATCAGTCCTCCTCTTGAAGGAAATCCATCACCGACCGGTGGTATGGGTCCAATGCTCATTGATCTAATGATTCCTTCACCCTCTACTGTAAACCCTAATGATCACATTGATCGTAAAAAAAGGAGAAAGACATCTAGTGTCTGGAATTATTTTAACGAAGTGACGGTTGGGAGAGTCCTCAAAGCGGAATGTAAGCTTTGTAAGACACTTTTAGGTGCTGATAGTAGAAATAGTGGAACTAGCCATTTAAAAAGACATGCTGAAATTAATTGTCCAAAAATAAAAGGAGTCAATAATGATAATAAGCAACAACAGTTGTGTGTGGATGGAAAAGGAGGAGTTGGTAACTATAAGTTTGACCCAAATAAAGTTCGTGAGCTAGTTGCTCGGATGATAATTTTGCATGAATTACCATTTAAATTTGTTAGTCATGTAGGGTTTATTGACTTATGTAAAGGTCTACAACTCAAACATAAAATAGTTTCTCGTAATACGATTAAAAAAGATTGTTTTGATGTCTATAAAAAAGATAGAGTAAAATTATATGACTTATTTCATAAAATATCAAGAAGGATTAGCTTCACTTCGCATATTTGGACTTATAATCAACTACTTGGGTATATGTGTCTAACTGCTCATTTTATTGATGAGAGTTGGAACTTGCAAAACCGTGTGATTAACTTCCCTTTGATCCCTTATCCTCACACGGGTCAAGCTCTTTCTGATAATATTTTATCATGTATCATTGAATGAAAATTAGAACATAAAATTTCTTCTATAACATTAGATAATACATCAAATAATAATCTTATGGCTAAATATTTAAGACAACATCTTACTAGAATGAACTTGCTTCCAATTGGAGGTAAGCTATTTCACGTTCGATGTTCCTCGCATATTCTCAATTTGATTGTGCAAGATGGGTTGAAAGACATTAAAAAGACTGTTGGAAATATCAGGGAGAGCATCAAGTATATTAAATCATCATCATCTCGTCAACAAAAATTTAATATTTGGGTAAAAGCAAATGCTAGGCATATTGCAGGAGGATTATCTCTAGATGTCGCAACTCGATGGAACTCCACATTTTTAATGGTAAAATCTGCATTTCCATTTAGAGATGGGTTCTCTTGGTTAAAAGACCGTGATTCAAACTATCCATTTGCGCCATCGGCTGAAGATTGGGTTAACGCCGACCCTTTTTGGATATTTGAAATTTTTTTTTGAAGCTACAAAAATATTTTCCGGTACAAAATATCCAACCATTCATTTATTTTTTCATCAAGTAATCGAAATTTATATACAACTTAAAAAACAAATGGCGGATGAAAAGGTTGTGTAGGCTCATAATATGGCTAAGATAATGTTAGATAAATTTGATAAATACTGGAAAAAATATTCTTCACTCCTATCAATTGTTGTGGTATTAGATCCTCAATTTAAAATAGAATATTTGACCTTTGTATTTAGTATTTTATATGAAGAGGATGGTGAAAAATATTATAAGGACGTACTCGGTGATTTGACGATCATGTTTGATGAGTATAATAGTACATTTCATTCCAATGATGATGATAATGATTATGAATTACCTCAAAGTATTCCAATTAAAGAGGGTGGTCCCCAAGTTTTTTCATAGTGGCAACAATTTAAAAATAATGGTAGGCGTAAAGGTTCGACCACTTTAGGAACAAAGTTCGAATTAGACTTGTATTTAGAGAGCCCACAAGAGCCTCAAACCGAAAAGTTTGATATATTAACATGGAAAAATAACTTAACTACATACCCGATTCTTTCGCTAATTGCACGGGATCTATTAGCGGTTCCTCTTTCCACGATTGCTTCGGAATCTGTTTTTAGCACTGGATGAAGGGTGCTTGATCAAACTAGGAATTCATTACACCTAGAGACGGTAGAAATGCTAATTTGCGATCAAGATTTAATACGTCATGATTATAGTGGTGTTGTCGATGTTGATGAGAATGAAGGAATATGATTTCATTTTGAGGTTAGTTTGATCATTTATATAAATATAAAGTTATAATTATTTTGTTTTTTCTCTTTTACAAGTTCTTGAAGAAGAAGATTTTCATGGAAAAGGGTCAAAAGAGGACTGAGGAGAAGATGACTGGATGGACACATAAAATTCTTAAATATGACTAAAGAGGATTTGATAGATACATTATTAGCATACTTAATTTTTTGTAATTTATATCATATTTGTATTGTATAATTTCTAAAATATGGTTTACATGTTGGGTTTTCACTTTTCAGGTTGGTCTTGTATGAAACAGCCAACAGGTTGAGTTTGAGTTTTTTTTTTTTGATGGAATTGAGTTTGGGACTTTTAGTCTCTTATGAAACAAGTTTTGGACCTCTTTTAGTCTCTTAGGAAGCATGTTCTGGACCTCTTGTGTTTGGACCTCTGATTGGGTCTTATTTGAATATAAAACAGGTTTAGGTTGGCTCTTACACTCTTAATCTTATCTTATATGCTTATATATGAAACAGGTTATAGGCCTCTGGTTGGGTCTTTTAGATTTCAAACTGCAACAAGTTATATATGAAACAGGTTATGGGCCTCTAGTTGGGTCTTTTACATTGGATTTCAAACTGAAACAAGTTATATATGAAATAGGTTATGAGCCTCTGGTTGGATCTCTTAAATTAGATTTCAATGATTTTGGGTTGGGCTCAAATGGTCTTGAGAGATAATCATTTTAGTAAATATTTTGTTAAAATTTCAGGCATGGGCCCGAAGGCAAAAACTGTTGGGCAAAATTCATAAAATGCCTGCCCAGAGGCCTAGTATAAAAGGCCCGTTTGGCCCGAGTTTCGGCCCGATATTAATCGGGCCGAGTTTATTCAGGTCGGGCTCGGGCTCACATATTTTGATTTGGGTCGGGCCGGGCTCGAGTCTCACTTTTACTCTAAAATATAAACGGGCCTATAAAAAATCCGGCCCGAACTGGCCCGTTAACAGCCCTACTTGGTGGAAGATTGGGATTACAGAATTTGGAAGTCCTTTTTTTTTAGGTTTTTGAAACAAAACATTTCCCAAGATAAAGCAAATACTAACAACCGATTGCAACCATATTTCCACGCTATATTTTCTTGTGCAAATTACCAACCGTCTATTCCGCCGATATTAAACGCCAAAAAGGTAGCCTTATTTTTTAAGGCGAAAATGTGCAACAAGGGCTGGGCCGAGTCGCCGACTTGCCAGCACTCGTTTTTATGCTTTGGGGTACCCATTGAAGCTGGTTTTCAGTTCACAAAATTGGTCTGTGTAGACCTGTATCATGGGACGTTTTTATTATAAAAAATAACCCGTCTCATGAGACGTATTTAAAATACGTTATCTTTTGGGAATAATCCCAATCTTCTTTTAGAGTGGATTCTAAGAGAAGATAACAGTTCCTCAAGCGAAGGCCTCCCAAACCTAGTTTCATTATGGCTTTCCTTCTAAGAGTCATTGGGTAGAACATTTATATTCCCGGTCACAATTTTAAAATCAGTCATAATCGGTCTATATATATCGGGTTAGGCTCCATCGGATTTGGATATGAACCCCAGATTTCATATGAGGTCAAATATCGGGTAAATTAGTCAAATATCGAACCATGTTAGGTCATATCGGCAATTTTATATTAGAGATGGCCGGGACACAATACATAAAATGCCTATTTTACAAATTTTTTTATAGGGCACTTTAGAAAATAATGCCGCAAAAATAAACTTTTTAGCAAAAAAAAACCGACTTCAAATGTTTTAGAAAAATGCGCTTTCACAGATTTTAGAACTTCAGAAAATCATGAATGCATGATTTTTTGAAGTTCCAAAATAATTTTTTGAAGTTCCAAAACTGTGAAAGCAAAAGAGACCCGACCTCAATGTATATAAAAAAAATCGGTGCTTTCATGGTTTTCTGAAGTTCCAAAATCCGTGAAAGAACCGTTTTCTAAAACGTTTGAGGTCTGATCTTTTTTGCTAAAAAGTTTGTTTTTGAGGCATTGTTTTCTAAAGTGCCCTATATAAAAATTTGTAAAATGGGCATTGTATTGTGTCCGGGCCATCTCTAATATATAATTGCCAATAAAAAATGGGCATTTGTAAAATTTGTAAAATGGGCATTTTACGTTGTATATTTTTATATTACATTAAAAATAAAAAAGGTGCTCAAATATCGATTGGTTTGGCTGATATTAAGCCGATATGTATCCGATATTAAATCCCTGATCCTGATAAATGCTTAACTAAATGAACAAATCAACTTCAGAACCCTGGTTTAAATTTCCGTCTCAAGGGCTCAAAGATCGCCCAAAAAAAAAAAGAGTTGGCACTATAGTGCCAAATTTTGTTTTCGATAATTTTTCAGTGAGGGGTCCTTTCGGTACATTTTGGATTAATTTCGGAAAAGTTTTGGGGATCAAAATTATATAAAATAATATATTAAAGTAACTATGCTAAGCATTGAAGCACAAGCATAAAGTAGACGGCATATAAAAAAAGTGCAATTTTTTCTAACTTAACTTTAGTCCCACATCGTTAGTGCCAGAAATTTGGACACTCAAAGTCACCTATATATAATAAGCAACTTTGCACTTAAGCAATCCAAAACCGTGTAGTGACTATTTATTAGTAAATTATTAAAAATTAAAATTAAAAAATACAAAATTCGAAATTTTCGAAATTTACTAAAATTTACGAAATTTCGCCCAAAAAATCTAAAATTTTGAAAATTTCAAAAAGTACCGAAATTTCTTCGAAATTTTTGTTCAACCCCCATTACGGCAATTTTCTCGAAATTTCGCCGAATTTCGGCAAAATTTGTACTAGGGTTGGCGCATGATAACCTAATTACTTCAATTGGTCAATCTTTTACGCTAAAATTTGGGCTACTTAGGGTCAAACAGGGACAAAAAATCAAAAGATCGGGCTGATTAGGGCCAGGCTAGATCTTAACAAGCTTGAACACATAAGCTCAGCCTGACCCTTTCATTTCTTTTACGTCTGCTTTGAATCAGATGTTGGAGGTTGTTTTTTATCCCAAATTTTCACTCAATTAGTTTTTTATTTTATGCGGCATGCATCTAAAAAATGACCTTAAAATTAAGTTTCAGCGTGATTAGTGTCACTCTTATGCATGGAGATATGTGCCACATGAATAAAAAGCTAACCATCTAATGCTATGCCAATGATTTCAAGATTCATCATATGAAAGATTGGGCGGAAAGTGATCTCCATCGTTTGATTTAAGGCAGTCAATGGGTTTCAGCGCAGGTTCCCTCAAAGATTCGGCAATTATTCTTCTTTTGTTTATTTCTTTGGTTTATATAAATATTATGGACACTGATATATGGCTGACCACAAACTATAGACCACTCAAAGGACCACTTACGTGGCGCGATGCAAGTGTAGTGGGTAAAAAATATGCAGGTCAGGCCAGCCAGCCACTTGCATCGCGCGACTTAGAAGTCCGTTGTTGGTGTGATGTTTGAAGTCTGTTTATTATATAATATTATATAACTTGTATAATTGTATCATATATCTTCCAAAGTAAATTACCAATATAACCGTCAATCGGTCAATGATTCCATTAGGGGCATCATTGTCGAATCTCATGCAAGCAACTATCTCAGGTTCTCAGGTATCTCATCTTTCTCATATCTCAATTCACACTTATTTATCTATTTATTTTCATTTTTGTTCAGAGATGGCTACAGTGATGACATTGTGGCCAAGTCACGATGTCATTGTCATTTAACTTTATTAGTGGACATCGTAACCAAGTCGAGGTTCAGTAATAAATCGCCTTGAAAAGAATTTAGAAAAATTTGGCAAAATTCACTTGGAAAAAATATGGTCAAAATTTGGGAAAGAAAGACATTAAAAATAATTTTTTTTTTATCAAAATCAGAAAAAATTCGAAAGTTATTGAGATTTTATTCTTTTCTTTCAAAAGCTTGCGAATTATTCACGACTGTTCCAATAAGTCGGCAGACTTGGCTACTATGGTCATGGATGTGAGGACATTACTTTTTTAATTTTAATTTTATTTTATTTGAAAAATTTAGAGACCGAATCCGTCACCGGACCGGCTTTATCTATTGAAGTTTGTTGCCTTATGTGGCCATTGTGCTGCTTTGGGCAAGGGACTCCAAACGGAAAAGGGTATTTCACACCAAAGGTCGCTTATTAAGAATTAAGAAAGGTGGTGTTTGACAACTGACCGGTTCATAGTGGGCCGTTTTACTGATTCATGGTCAATCCGACCGTTGTCCAACACCCATTGGAGGGCTATAGAAAGGGATTGAAAATTGAAGCATACAAAAAGTACGAGCATCCTTTTCTACCACGTGAGAAATTAAGATCCTTTGAATGGGAGATCACCAGCCTAATGACATGTGTCCACTAACGATTGATCGGTCACCTTAAGCATTTATTTATTGTATCATTCAAAGCTAGCAATAACCCATTATTCCTTTTATTTACTCCCTTTTTTTCCATCAGCCAGCTTGAGATTGATGGGTGCTCACTCAATATTAAAAATAAATTAGAAATTTCAACTAATTAGAATTCGCAGATTCATCTCTCAAAATTAATACTTTTATTTACCCATTGCATTTGAGACAGTTTAAAGAACCAATCTTTTCAGTCACTCCATGACTGAAGAGAGGAGGGATGGAATGTGCCAATAGGCCCAACTTCCGCTGTTTCAAATCTGAAAATAAATAGAGACTACAGTTGTGTTTGGGATTGTTCTTTGGAGCGAAAGAGCAGCCCACTTAAAAAATAGGTTTAAATTGTTCTTTAAAGAGAATCAAATTCAACCCTTTCACTCTTGAAAGGGCTAAGAGCACATAAAACCAAACACAGTCTCATACTAAAACTTCTCTTTACCTCTATCTAAAGCATCTAAGATCATCCAATAGTCAATTTAAGATTTGCGTATGAAAAACTCTGTTAAGTCACTTTTTGTTGAAGTTTTAGTATCACATCAGATCTTCATAGTCTTGTCTCTCCTCTTATAAGATACGGGTCTCCACTCATGATCAGCTGGTTTTTGTGTATATGCCAAAATTTATAATTTTTTGCACTGTGGATATAGTTGGAAAAGAGGCCTCTATGCTTAAGTGCGTTTTGGGCTTTTTCGAGAGGGGCCAATTACAAGAAAAAGGTGATTCTCCCCATTTCTACAGCCTTTTTAGAAAAAGAACCAACGCATTATTTTGACCATACGCCCAAAAGGTGTTTGTTTGTTTATGGATTTTGACCGTATGCCATAAAAGGTGTTTGTTTGTTTATGGATGCACTATAATAATTCTTTGTATTTAAATTTAGAGAAAAGCACCTCATAGTCATACGTTCCATAAAATTGCCTGAACTGTGGGCCTCTAGTTACATTTTTTATGAGAAAATGCTAAAATTCTTTAGGCTAATTATTGGCTTTATTGGGTTGTAAACTCGGATTGCTTAGAATTTGAGTTGCCCGGATTCCTTGCTTTCTTGAGAAAAGCTTAAAATATGAGAAGGCCAAAAAGCATTGGATTGTGCCTAAGATACTAAGGCTTTCTTTGGGCAAAATCTGAGAAGGCCCAAAAGATTACCTGCATTTGACCATTTGAGTGGTTTCGATCTAGAGGCACAGTAATGGGTGACCTTGTACTAAATTTTATGTTTCAATATCCTCAATTAGCTAGATTATGTGGGGCTTCTTGGTTGATTTCACTTGGCTCTTGTGTTAAGTAGGATGGACCTACTTGGGGGACAGGTGGGACACGGTGGTGCACGTGGCTTATCGCAGAGGTAGACATAAGGTGTCGGTTAGCTTGTGGCTCAAAGGAGTCGGGGACTCGGGCTAGCAATGATGTGTTGATGGCTTGCACTCGTGCCAACCTGACATGTATCTGATTCGGAGAAACATGGGACGCGTTGTGAATGTCCTCCCAATTCGCACTCTGAATCTGTGGTCCAAATTAAAAATCCCGAAACGAAAATTCAACAATGCAATGGGAAAATATGACTTAATTAAGAAGGAAGTCCCACGGGAGCTTACTCTCTTCGACCATTTTTTGCTTATTGTTTTTTTTGTTTTTTTTTTTTAAATGAATAGTATTCTTTCACGAAGTAGTCTTTGTTGGGTAAGGAACTTAGAAAACTCTGCTTTCTCAGTGGGTCCTACACCCCCAAATGAATACTGATTCTCTGCTTTTTCAGCAAAACCCTCGGATTCTGAACAATTTCCGAGAACCGAAGAAAGCATCTAAGGCTGTGTTTGGGTTGGCTCTTATAAGAACAAAAGCAACTCTTTGTCTGCTCTCTGTTAGAGCAAATAAAATCTGCTATGGGATAGGATAGGTATAGAGCAGTTTTATCACTTAAAACGGCTCCCCTCCAGAGCAAATGAGGCGAGAAGCTGTGTTACCAAACGTAAAAATAGTTCTCCGTCGGAGCCAAAAAGCGAAAGAGCTGCTCTTTGCCCCAAAAGAGCTAACCCAAACGTAGCCTAAGGGTAACATCCCAGATTATGTTCAAGTGCACTGCCAGAATAGTGAGACAGGCTGGACAAGCGTAGCATCCTTGGTGTACGGCCAATGAACCTAACACTAACAATTTTTTTATAGGGACTTTAGAAAATCATCCCTATTTTTGAAACGTTTTAGCTTATTATACAAAACCCAAATGCATTAGAAACTTCATAAAAAAAAAATGCATTAGAAAGAAAGGGGTTTCATGGATTTTTAAAGCTCAGAGATCCGTGCATGTAAAATAGCTAAATGTGACAGTACAATTTTACCCTCGTCTCCACAAAACCTTCGAAACTGCTGAGTTCTTTTCTGGTGAGCTCTATCTCCGACGCCCATTTTCGTCTGAAAATTGCAAGCAAACTCCATCGTCTCCACTAGATCTTTGGGTTCATAGACGATCGGATCTCCCTCCTGGAGATTATTCCCTCTTGGATCAGGTCCATTTGAGGCTTGCAGATAGGAGTTTTAAAGACCTCTTGGAGTCATCTTCAACCTCTAGCCGTAACCTCTGAAACCTTAACCAAGTGCTTCAATTACCACCGATCCTACCCAAACTCTAGGGTTAAGATCATAATGTTATTAGAAGGCTTTTTCTCTCAAGTACCATCTTCATCTCATGGAAGAATGACTCAAATATGAAGCTTCTTCATTTTCATGCAAAATTTGTAGCAGAGGTTGCAACTACAGAGTTTATTCTACTTGCAACCACTACTGATTCGTCGCTGTACCAGCCTTATTCTATCATCATATGGGGCAGATCTGTGGCTTTATACGGCATATTTGTGCATTTCCTATCGCACCCCCTAAATCTGCCACGGGTTGTCTTCTATAGCTTGATTTTTCTCTGTTTACAGCATCACTTTCGGTGCCCTATTTTCCTCAATTTTTCTCCTTTGTTAATGGTGTGAATTGAGTCCTCCGGTGCTGTGCGGATGCGATTTTGGGGCCTCGAGAAAAGCTCCCCGAAAAAGAACTCACAGTTTTGTGGAAAAAGATTTTGGAGAGAAGAAGGGTAAATTTGTAATCTCATAATTGAATATTTTAGTTACACAGATCTCTGAGTTATAAAAAAAAGTAAAAACTTTTTTTTTAAAACTTTTGGTTTCGGTATTATAAGCTAAAACCTTTGAAAATCAAGGTTGTTTTGCTAATTTTCCCTTTTTTTTTATCTAAGGCAATGGATCAGGGTGTCACGGAAGTGCCCAAGCACGAACAAAAATGACAGACGTTTTGGGTGTGTATGGCCCCGGACCTAACCTGAGCTAAGCATTATCAGACCCGAGTTACGTTAGTCGGGATCAGATAAGCTATCAAACATCCAGCCTAGGCCCGACCCAATTTTTATATTTAAATATCAATATTTAATAAAAAAAATTATTTATATAATAGGTTTTAGTTAAAAGTTATTTACTAAAAGGTCGTGACATGAAACCATTGAGAGCCATTGAGAGCTAGGGATGGAGATTCGGTGTACCAGACCAAAAATTTTGATTTTCGGTTTAGATTAGCTTGAAACGAAATGAAACGAAACCGAAAAGAATCAATTTGGAGTTTTTTTTTTTTTTTTTTGAAACCAAACGGTCATCCAAATATTTTGATTTTTTCTGTCTGGCTTAGGCTTTCATCATATTTTTGATTTTATAAAGTATTCTTTCTATTCTTGAGTTTCTTCATATTTTTCAGGTTTATTTAAAAAAATAAATAAAAAAAATTTCATTTTTCTCTTCCCACCCCTTTGATTTTTGGTTTTTGCCACTCAAAACTGAAACTGGAACAGGTTCGGATCGGTTTTTGGGCTGGTTCAAACTGGTTCGATTACCTCTGTTTACAATCAATTATGGGATTTCGGTCAAACTATTGAAAGCCCTGTATTGATTCGCTGTGTCTTCGGGGGATTTGGGTGAAACTATTGAGAGCGCCATGTTTTTTCATAGATATAGATATTTCTTTGAAGGGAAGGTTTTAACATACTGCGGCACGAATGTCTATCCATAGTAATAGCAACGTGTAGAAAGTAAAAAAATTTAGAAGAGTTGATGGTCTCTTTGAGCAAGAGAAATTATTAAGGGAAAGCTCGATGTGACTGATTGCACGCACAGTTGGCCCCAAGCAATGCAGCCCGTGACCTCGCACTACTTAAGCTGCTCACCAAAAAGTTCCCTATCCTACAAAACTTCACTTTGGACAGTATTCAGGTCCTACCAGGTTTAAGATGATTTCGAATTCAACCACATCTCCAAACCCTTAGAAATAAGAGAATTTTGGATGCACGTCCCGTCAATCTTATAAGAAGTAAATAAAATCATGAAAGTGAAGATTTTCCCCTTTGCAAGGACGGGAGATGCGGTTGGAACTCGAAATCCCATTTAACCCGTTTTACCTCAAGAAAAGATAAATAAAGGAGGCGTTAGATTGTGGCCTATTAAGAGGAGGAATGCCCAATGCCCGGCAGGCACCAGTCAGTAAAGAAGAAGAAACAGAAGCATAGGACAAAAAAGTGTCGCTATAGGCACGTAATAGAAGTGGTTTCTAACGTGGCACCTCCTATTTTTCAAAGATTTCCCTTTGCGATCAATCAATACTCGGCGACCGTCCCACGGGTACTTTTGAAATTGGACGGGCGTAGTTAGAAGTGGCCTACTTTTATTCATTTTTAAAAAGGTCCATAGCATTAAAATAGTCAGCAAATTTAACATCATGTGCATTTAAAGTAGGGTTGTATTTGATTCGATTTGGTCGATTTTGGACCAAAATCACAAACAAAATCGGTTTATAAGTATTCAAACCAAACTAAACTATCCAACTGTTGAACTAAACCAACCCGATTCGATTCGATTTTGGTTTGGTTCAGTCAGTTTCGATTTTCCTATAAGTTCTACTTTCATATCAAAATTTTCCCAATTTCTCGACCTGTTTTACACTTTTACTATTTTCATTTTTTCCGGAGTTGTTTTACTTTTATAATCTATTCACCCAATTGTTTGCTTGACTAAAGTTATATATATATATATATATATATATATATATATATATATATATATATATATATATATATATATATATTAAAATAATTTACTTACAATCGGTCAGTCGATTTCGGCTTGATAAGTTTCGGAACCGAAATCAAACCAAACTTTTCGGATTTTCTTTTTGCCAAACCAAATCCAAGACGGTACAGATGAGTAGTGAAATATGATAATATTTCACCCCTAGATACCTACATTTAGCTATCCGATAAAGGCTATCTGATAAGAATTATTAGATTTGAAGTGTTTCAGGTAAATAAAAGCCAAGTGCAGAAAACAGCCAAAGAATTCTGAAAATAATGTCAAAACACTGTAACTTTGGGTCATCGAGAACTTAGTGCGACTTACAGATCAATTTGGACCTTCAAGACGGCCGAATTATGAAATTGTCAAAACACAAAAGTTGTAGAGCTTTCTGTCAGCTTTCCAACGGCATAAGAATTGTCTCAACCCGAGTTCGGAATAGAAAGTTATGGCTAAAATATTGAAGCAGTGTCTGATGCAAAGTTCGGCGGGAATTCACGAAAATCTGGGAGGTCGATGCATCGACCCTATTGGGTCGATTAATCGACCCTAAATTTTTGAGTTGGAACACCTCTGCGGCTGAGAAACTTCGGCTCTATTTAAAGCGGATCAAACACTTCGGGAAAGGAGGGAATTAGAGATATATAATTAGAGAGTTAGTTTTGGCTTTTCTTTTTTTAGAGTTCTTGGAGAGAATTTTTTAGAAGATTATTATTCATTATTATTATTTTTGATTTTAGACTCCTCTTGGCATCTTTTCAAGAGTTCTTCTTTCTCCTTCTTCTAGGGTTCCATCTGGGTAGATTGTACCTAGGATTTGCATTATTTTTTCTTTACGTTCATGAAAGCATAGATTATATTTAAGAAAAGGCATTATAAACAAAGATTTTTTGGAAGAAATAAAAAGAGGAATGACTTTGAATGAACAAGGAGATCATACACCAAAGATTAGCGGCTAAATCAGTATATCGGGGAAGATGCGATCCCCAGATAAGTACCCTTATTTATGATTAATACCATAGTCGATTTATTGTCATGGAATCGTTTTGCTAAAAGATTGTATTATTGAAAATATATTGAATGCTTGCTATGATCGTTGATGGCGCGTATCAATGGCTATAATCGCTAGATCTGGACCTGCAGACTGATCTAGGCTGCAGAGCGATTATGTACTTACTGTTATGATCTAAACATCATGAGATACGCTATGCTTCTTACATGACTCATACCGCAATGATAGGCTGAGTCATTATTTTTAGATAGGGTATGTCGGATTGATGATCATATTTTATTACGAATCATCTCTATAGACGAATGATGGTGTGAATGATGCTTTAATGAAACTGTAGGATTTAATGGTAGGAAAGGGGTATAAATCTGGGGTAGCATATTCCTTGATCTCATTTAATTATTATTTTAGATTCATCGGTAATTAGTTGTTTAGATTAATTTATTTTTCTGCATTTAGGAAAAGTGTGATAAATTTTGATAAAATTGAATCTGCCCTTTGGTACTTCCTTAGGGACGTTTTTAAATCTCTGAAAAAATTAATTAAAACTCACATTTCCCTGTGGGTTCGACACCTTTGTTCTTGCCTTACTGCAATAGATCTTGTGCACTTGCAAGGGTTACATTTAAAATCGATCAGGTACCCGTCCAAATCGGACCAAAACCAACGGTTCGGCCCGATTTGGTCAGCCCAAAAAATGCACAATCCTAGATGTGACACCAACCATTGTAGGAAGTCGGTGTGCATTAATGCAAGTTTTGACTAGGTCTCTAGGAGGGAGTTACTGAGCGATCTCCTAGTGTGCAGTGGGAGAAATATATAAATTTTTTTAGTTTCAAAGTTTGTAGGCGAGAGAGAGAAATGTCGTTTTTTGTCATAATTTGCGGGCGACTGATATTCCTATGAGTACCTTTATTTCTACTCACGGATTCTTTCGATCCACCCACGCTCCCACGTGAAAGTTTAAAAAAAAAAAAACCCACCCTGAAAGTCGTGAGCCTAATACACCCACATTTTTATTTATTTCCACCCACCTATTCATGCATGCACACTCACGCTCCCGAGCTCTTATTCTTCTTCCTCTTCCTCTCGTTTCTGCGTTACGACCTCTTTGAATAGTGAGCATTCCTCATGCTCTTACATTTGTTTTTCTTCGTTTCGTTCGATACCGACGACCATCTTCTTCTTTCTTCTTCCTCTCATTTTAGTTTCGATATGGGTTTGAAGGATACAGATGATAGCTACGAAGAGCTGCTATCATCCGATGATGATTTGGAGTTCACTCAACTCCCTTCGACAGATTCACAACATCCACAACCTCCTGTACAGGTAAATGAGTTTTTTTCATTCTATTTCTATTCATTTTTCATTATATATTATTTTTCATGCAATTAGTAATCATTTTCATTTTATTATTATTCATTCTATAATAATATAATTTCCATTATACAATTTTTCATTCGAAGTAAAGTTAGAGTTTGGTAGTGGGCAGGGACGGAGCCAAAAACTTTCATGGGAGGGAGCCAAAGTATGAACAAAAAATTATTGAGATAGAAGAGTCAAAGAATGAATGAGAAATATATTAAAATTATAAAGAATAAAAATAACATTAATTCATTGTTAATAAATTACAAATAAAAAAAAAATCACAAAACAATTATTTTTTAAAATATTCAAATTTCAACTCAATCACCTAATATATTTTAGGGCGTAAGCCGCCCTTTTATTTTCAAAACTACCTTATAAAATTTGTTAAAAAAAATAAATTATTTTTTCAAAAAACTCTGCTCGCACTCGCCCCTTAATGACTTTATCACTGGGCCATTAGGGCCAATCTGTCATAGTTGGGGTCCATATTATCTGGGCTAAGCCTAATCTTTAACTTTTAGAGTATGTTTTGATAAAATAATAGGAAAATGCTGGCTTTGAATTTATAAATATGATGATTCCTATTCTTCATGAGGTTGTAGGAATTCCGATGATTAATTTATTTTTTAATATTTTGATGGGATAATCAAGTGTCTGAAGAATGATTTGCAAAATGACATTTGAGAAAAATGGGGAGGGAGAGACAGAGAAAGAGAGTTTTCTTAAATATAGTTTGATAAGAGAAATTGCACTAGGATGATTTAATTGTTGGTGCTAAATTATAGGAGAAAGGGAAATAGACTGTTTGGTTGAGGCGCCTAAAAGATAGAAGGAGAGGACGCCTAAAAGATTAGAGAGAGAAAGTTGAGAAAGAAAATAGACGGGCCAATTAGTTTGGTGCCTAAAAGATAGGAGAGAGAACTTTGAGAAGGTTGACGGGGCCAATTAGTTTGGTGCCTCAAAAATAGGTGAAATGGAATAGAGAAAAGGTGAAAAAACTAAATAAGTAGCGGGGGCCGTGGCCCCTGCTAGCCCTCCCTTGGCTCCGTCCCTGGTAATGGGGGTGGATTTATTTTGGATTATTTTTTATCAAATTAATTTTCATTCGTTTTGTATTCGTTTTAATTTCATAATTTTTATTTTATTTGTATTAATTTCATTATATAATTTCACATTCTAAGTAAATTTAGGATTTTGTAAAAAGGTTATTGTTCAATCTATTTACATTAGTTTTCATTCATTCTCTTTTTTATTCTATTTGTATTAATTTTCATTACATAATTTTTCAATCTAAGTAAATTTAGAGTTTCTATATCGAATTTATTTATGAAAGAGTAATATACATTTGAGTACCTTTATTTCCACCCATAGCAATGGAATGAAACCTAGCAAACCATTTTTATATCGAATTTCATTCCATTTCTATATTGAATTTATTTTTATATCGAATTTTAAACCATTTTTATATCGAATTTCATTTTATTTCAATACATTTTGTTACGAGTCCCTCTCGTGATTTTTGATGGATTGACTTTGGTTAAAAAAGGATTGTGAAGTAAGTTACAAGAGGGACTCGTACAAAAATAGTATTGTCTCTAAGATTATGTGTATAAGTTTGTTCGTTCATTTCAATAGTGATTATGTTTTGAACGTTATGTTATTATGTTCAGGTGGACAATATGCAAACACATAATACATACTTTACTCTCCTTTTAATCACAAATGAGCTCTTTAGCACCCGCGAGGAAATGATGGAGTGGGCATACGATGTTGCTAATAAAGCAGGAACTGTGCTAACGATACAGAGGTCCGATAAGGGATTTCAAAGCTGCAGTGCCAGGATAAAGTTGGCTTGCGAGAGAGCAGGCAACTTTCATAATCGTAAGAAGGGACAATCCAAGACTTCAGTAATGAGACAAACATTTACGAAAAAGTCAGACTGTCTGTTCTCATTACGAGGAACACAGATTAAATAGGAAGGGAAGTCTGTATGAAAGATGGAGGTACTTTACGAAGTTCACAACCACCCCTCGGGGCAATTTGGGGAAGGTCATTTATATGCGAGACGGTTGAAAGAAAATGAGAGGTTTTCAAAGAGATGTCAGCTGTTTGGGTGGAGGCTGGTCATGTACTGTATAACATTCGAAAGAAGGATTCAAAAAATTGTAAGACCATTCAAGCCATCTATAATGCGAGGCATGCGATGCGGTTGATTGAGACAGAAGGGAGGACTCACCTCCAACAGTTGATGTTCAGATTTCACGAAACCAAATACGTATATTTTCATTATAAAGATTCTAAAACAGATGAATTTATCGACATCTTCTTCGTTCATTCGGATTCGATAGAGCTAGCGAATATCTTCCCTCAGGTATTTGTTTTGAACTGCACATACAAGAACAATAAATACGAACTCCTGATATTGAGCATCATCGGAGTGACCTCCACACAGAAAAGATTTTAAGTTTGCTTCGCGCTCATGTCATCCGAGAAAGAGAACGCTTACGTGTGGGCATTGCAATCATTCAAATCACTTTTCAAGAGAGGCGAGCTTCCGTCTCTATTCGTCACTAATCGAGAGGAAGCACTCATGAATACGATTGAAGTAATTTTTTCAGAAGCCAAACACATTTTATGTGTATGGCACATAAATATGGGTGTGCTAAAGAACTGTGAAAGAGTGTTTGATACTACGGAAGAATGAGATGTCTTCTACCAGGCGTAGAATCGTATGATGTATAGTTCATCGGAAGAAGAATACGAAGCCACGATTGGTACTTTGATCCATAGGTACGCAGACCATCAAAGTATCCTCCACTATTTGCATGCCACTTGAATAGAATCGTATAAAGAAAAGTTCATGTCAGCATGGACGAATGAATATATGCATTTCGATAACACGGCTTCAAACCGAGTAGAGAGCCCACATGCTCAGATCAAGCACGAGTTGAGATTTTCGATTGTTGACATTCTGCAATCGTGGGAGAAGATTGATGGCGTTGTTGTGCTGTAACTTATACACATACGAGTGTCATTTGAGGAAAGTAAATTGAAGAGGGGACATCAGTATTCCTCCAATTTCTATGAGCTTATAGTCGGTCACGTGTCTAGAGCTGTGCTAAAAATTATTGAAGTAAATAGACTTGTAGTTGAGTCGCAGCCTATTATTAAATCTCAGTGCAAGTATGTACTGCGCAAGATACATGAGCTTTCATGCTTGCATGAACTCTCTTCGTAGCTATTGGCCGGTGACAAAATTCCTCTTGAATTCGTTCATCCATGATGAAAAAAACTCTATCACCTTAAAGTTTGTGCATCATCAAGAGGTGTTGAACTGCTAGAATGCTTTCAACTCATATACGAAAGATATGAGAGGTCCGACAGTGTTGTCGAAGACCAAATTTATAGACAGTTGTATGAGATAACAGACCCCACTACGACTTACATGATCGAGCCAAAGTTATCGCAGAGTAAACGCGGAAGGCCTAAGGGGAAGGGGAACAAAAAAAAATATGATGCGTCATCGAAAAGAGAGAAATATGGGTTTGAGCATGTAATGAAAGAAGTTAATATGAAGGAGAAGGCAAAGGGGAAATGGAAGAAGGCTGCAGTCGTTGAAGTTTCGAACCTTCACGAGAGCCTTGGACTGAAATTATATCTGAAGACACTCCTTGTGTTTGTGCATCCTATCGTAGCTGATATCACGGAAGTAACGGCAGATGGGCACTGTAGGGTTAGAGCTGTTGCACACTGATTACGGATGGGTGGAAGATAGTCCGAGCTGATTTGTTGGCTGAATTGACCTCCCGCGCAAAGAAGTATTTACCGATTTTTGGTAGCGAGAACGAATGGATCAGATATATACGATCCTCAACTGCTTCACTGACAATGCTCGGACGGTGGGCACCCACAGTCAAATAACCTTAACTGACGGTGGGTACCCACTATCAGAGAACAAAAAGCCCTAAAAAAATTTGGTCTGATGGTGGGCACCCACTGTCACTATAGAATGGATGACAGTGGGCACCCACCGCCAGGTTCAAAATTTTGGTTTGACAGTGGGCCTGCTGTCAGGCTGTACAATCTGACAGTGGGTACCCACCGTCAGGCCAAAACTTTGAACCTAACGGTGGGTACCCACTGTCATTTTAGCCAATGTGACAGTAGATGCCCATCATCACATTGCTATTTTTTTCAAAAAAAAAATTGTTTGACGGTGGGTACCACTTTCAAGTTGTACATGCTAACAGCAGGCTCCCTTCATCAAATTGTATATACTGATAGTGGGTTCCCACCATCAAAATTTAAAAAATAAAATAAAAATAACAATGTGACGGTGGGCACCCATTGTCATTATAGAATGGATGACAGTGGGCACCCACTGTCAGGTTGTACAACTTGACAGCAGACCCTCATTGGGATTCAAACTCTGTTGCCTTGACGGCGAGGGCCTGCTGTTAGGCTATACAACCTGACAAAGGTGTCCATCGTCAGCAAAATTTTGAATCGACGGTGGGCACCCATCGCCGATTGTACAACCTAACAAACAGCCTCGATGGGATTCAAACTCTACTACCTTGACGGCGAGGGCTTGCTATTAGGCTATACAACCTGACAGTGGGTGTCCACTGTCAGGCAAAAATTTTGAACTTGACGGTGGGCACCCACTGTCAGATTGTACAACCTAACAGCAGGCCCTCACTGGGATTCAAACTCTACTGCCTTGACGGCGAGGGCCTACTGTTAGGCTATACAATCTGAAAGTGGGTGCCCACTGTCAGGCCAAAATTTTGAACTTGACGGTGGGTGCCCACTGTCATCCATTCTATAATGACAATGGGTGCCCACCGTCAGGTTCAAAACTTTTTTGAGCTTTTTGTTCTCTGACAGTGGGTACCCACCGTCAGTTAAGATTATTTGACAGTGGGTGCCCACCGTCAGATGAGCAACAAACAATTTTTTTTTTGTGATTATCAATCACTGCCCATATTTTTAAGGGTTTATTTGGTTAAATCTTTTTTTTTTTTGGTTTAATCCTGTGGATGCCATTGTTTTTGCACAATAATCTTTGAATTGTTTTTTTTTTTTGTGGATTCCAATCAAACCCTCAGGACCACAGCAGAATTTGTTTGGTTCTCACACCACTAACACTTTTTTTTGTTATGAGCAATTTCTTTTACCAATCATACACTCACTTGGTTAATTTGGTTATGAACCTGAATTGTGCTATTTTTTTTGCACAAGGATCTTTAAATCATGGACTTAAAATCATAGAAGGATGTCCAGTTCCTTCTCCACCTCCTTCAGTCACCCATCAGTACACTGTATGGGTGAGTGAAAGAGCTGGAGAAGGAACTCAAGCTACAAAGTGGTGGACACCAATTTAATAAGGATCTATTTGTACACATATGAGAATTTTTCATCATTCAACAGTGTCTATATAAATCTTTGATGAGCTACAAATTGATGGACACCAATTTCACTTCAACTGATATTAACTAAAATTAAAAAGTGATAGACATTTAATTTTTGGAGATCAAACAATCATTTATATACATATAATATAAATAATGTCTTCATTTTCATAAAATATTATATCTTCAAGCAATACACAAAAAATTGATTTCTTGAACCCCTAACACTCCAACTTTCAAAATCTATGTATACATAAACAAAAAAGACTCTACATCGCAGTATACTCCAAGTTTCACTTCGGTAGACTTCTTTTCCATGGAGGATTTCGGCGTGTGACCTTAGACTTGGAGTAGCAGCCTCTGAGGAGGGCAAACAATCGAAACGGAACTCATCTGTACCCTCTTCATGACCTCGATCACGTACCCAAGGCCATGATTTGCCCTGACAGCTATCGAATCCTCTAATTACATCAACTCCCTATCTCTGTGATGTCGCTGTATTCAAAATGAGCATTAGACATTATATAAATTTTCGTATATGATAGCAGTTTTAAATGAGAGCCATCATACTAATACAAAAAAGTACTTATCCCTCCGAGACATCGTCGACATCATCTCTACTTTGAGATGGCCTCAAGCTCCTGCGGTGATTGGGTTCCATGAGGTACAAATGAGAGGACTTCTTGTACGACTCCATATAACCCTCCGTAGTAGCCCCACTAAATGTTAGATCACTACGATTCTCTACAAATAATTGGTGACTGCGATGAATTCTCCGGAGGAGCTCGGTAGAATACAATATATGTCTTCGTAGTTCTCCCTCTAATGCTCTCTTCTGCAGGTGTTATGGGTGTCGAGGGGATTGATTGCACATGCCCCAACTGTCTCAACACCCGCTTTGGGTAATACGGCTCAACGATATCGAAATAAAACAGACATCCAGTGTAAAACGTCGTAGAAGTAAACAAAAATTCCAATCTAATCTTACAATATGGATCCCAAATGATCTGTATGAGAGAGAGAGAGAGAATTAATACAATTATATAGGTTCACGTAAAATAATTAATTATGATAATGCCTGATTCATTCATAAGTCATCCAATGCTTCACGTAAAAGAAGCAACTTTGATTCGAGATGCGTAGGTTGACTTAAAGGTTGCTGCCATCTAAAGGCCAAAGGCAGCTTATCAAAAGACTTTTGTATAGGCGATGGACGCTCAAGAGCAAGGTGCTCGTAGCTCCACGCCTGAAAATTCAAAACATATAGATTAACAGTAACACATACACCAACTATTTATTAAAAATTAGAATCGCAATTTAATAAGACATTGCTATGCGAATTTATTTAGTATACCTCAACTAGCATAAGCAACCCAAAAATTTGGCAACCTTCTTTCCTAATGCGATGTCGAGCTCCATATAAAGATAAGCGAGTGCAGTTGCTCCCCACGCATAGTCCCCATTGGTCTTCAGATCGACCAACACTTTTACATACCGAACCAGCATCATACTACCTGATTTATCAGTAAGGATTGTGCAACCTAGCAAATAAATAATATATCCCCTCGCAATACAATCAATCTGATCATCAGATGCATCATCAGGTATTTGGCTCAAATGAAGACGCAATCATTCCAAGCGAAAAGCTTTCCCCTTGCATCATTTGTGATTTAATTCTTCCATCACATCGTCAGCACTAATATCAAATGCTTGAACACACATTGCACTACGTGAAAATGCAAAAACAACAACTGTCCAAAACAGTCGTTTAAAAAAAAAAACGACGGTTTTTAACCGTTGAGTGAGCCGTCCTAGAAAAAGTTGTAGTATTTTTTAACGACATATTTAGACCGTCGTTTTTGTCATCAAAATAACGACTGTCTTTGGCCGTCGATCACAAACGGCGGTTTTGAGCCGTTGTTTTTTATGTCGTTTTATTAAAAAAGACATGACGTATTCCCCACATAATCGACATATTATGACTATCGTTTCTCTTTAAAATAATCACATTCATGAAACAACAACGGTTTTGAGCAGTCGTATTTATTTATTTATATATTTTTAAAAATATTTAAATTTTAAAAACGACGATTTGGTAACGTCATTTTTTTTATAATTTTCGTCTAAAATCTAACGAAATCTATAATCATCAAAATTCAAAAATTTCTACATTCACCATAAGAAAATTCACATATTAAAATAAATAAATGGATAATCATCTTCATTAATTACAACTTTCAATTTTGAAATAATCATAAAAAGCATAAACCTTAAAATTCCCAAGAAAAAACTACTAAGCATCCAAATCCATTAAATGTCTATAACCAAATAAATCCAATTTATATTATACCTAACAATAATCATATAAATTGGATAAGTCCCTTTGGCCAAATAATTGTATCCCCAACTGTAATATCTGCTAATGTCCCTTCACTTGCATATAACTCGGCGTTGATATCATAAATGTCATCTACTATGATGCTAAATGAATCTGTTGATATCGCCTCTCTATTAATGCGTCCCAGTGCAACAAATTTTTTCCTGAAGTTCTTTAATACGCAACGCATGGATGATTGATCCACTGGTGAATCAGGAAGAATCGATGAATGTCGTTGTGCCTACGAAAATAATGATAACTGATTAATATTAAAAAATTTATATCGAAAAATTATAATTTTGAAAAGGAAATTGGGCCTTCATGAGATTGAAATTTGTACCTGAAAAGAATTTGAATCTGACATATGTGTTCCTTGAGAAAGAACTTGACTTGATAATGTATTGACTTTTTCCTCAAGGGTCTTGCGTGTCTTACGGTCCTCATCAGATTGTTGAATAAGTAAATCAAATTTCGATTCAATATTTTCACGTGCTCTCTTCTCCCGTTGAGCGTTTTTTCTACAAGGCGCTGATGCTTGAATAGCAGTCGTAGATACACCCTTACCCATGCCCCGTACACAACCTCTTCCATCACGACCACAAACCTAAGCAACAAAATATTTTAGAATTATAAATTCCTTACAAGAAAAAGAAGAAACAAAAAGGGGAGGTGAGCATCATTTACTTTAGCTACATGGTCATTATCTAAATCGTTATCCCCTAGAAGAGGATTGTTCATAATGATTCTTCTAATATCATCCTGCAAAGAATAAATATTAATTAAACATTTCAATACTAAAATTCTGATATAAAATGAACTAAAATAATAGTCTTACTAGTTAGTTGATTGCTCAAAGCGGGTAAAGGACAAGTCCCATCTTTCTTGGTATGGGAGGCTATATATATTTGTGTCCTAGTGACTCTACTATGAAAACTCTGCTTTTTCTGTACAATAAAAATTTCATGCAAAAATTATTATTTCAAATTCACCATCTTCTCTCCCCTTTCTTGCTTTGCATTCAGAAAACTATATTGCGAATTCAAAACTGTCTGATATAGGAAAAATATGAATACCTTTATTGGAATCAGCAACAATGAAAGCCAAAAGCACATGAAGAAAGTATTATTTATAACTTTAGAATCAACAAAACACAATTATAAGTCTCAGATAAGAAAACCAAAAGATAGAAAGTAAACAACACATTGTCCAACCATTTGAAATAGCTGGTGTAGACCCATTATGTACACTGTATCACGAGAATCGACTATGGTTGCTCAAACCCAAATCTATCAATGCCATTCTTCTTCTGTGGCTACCAAATTTAAATAAAAATGTTGGATTTGGTGAACTTAAGCATGGAATTGTAAAAATAAACATGGTGAAAACCTAAGAAAAAGACGAAAATCACGAACTTGGGTGGTATAGATGGATTAATGGAATCTAGCATTTGAGATTTTGGAGGGTTTGATAGGAAGATGAAGAAGATCAAGAAGGGAAAGAGAGGGAGGCAGTTACCACATTCAGACAGTTACTGGATTCATTTGTTTGCTAGGTTTTCTTTTCTACTGAACAACAAGAAAGAAGAGATGTTTCATCCAATGGAAGCTTTTACTGAGTAATATACATAGGAATTTTGTGTGGATTTCGATCACCTGCATTGGCTGTTTGACAGGACCATCACTTTTCTGACACAGTTCCCATTCCCATTTGCTATTTCTGCACAGAATATAGTTCCAAATAATACAATTTTTGCACAAAATATCTCCATTTGGCACATACTTCAAAGCCTGGTTGATAATCACATAAATGTGCATAACTTTCTATAGAGACCTCATATTTCATTGTCCAAAAGTCAGACTCCTGATCTTGAGGTAAACAAGATAAAACTGTATGGCTCTTTTACAGTCATCTCATGTAACTTTTGTTTAAATTGCATTAAATCTTTAATTTCATTAAAAATGAAAACAAACATAATTCACATACCGTTACTAACGCCTATTAGGTAACGACTCACTGCTACACTCAATATATATGCATACAGAGTTTGGGCTCATGGTTGATACTCTTGTGTGCTTTCAAACCATTTGTTAAGAAGATACAGTCATCCTGACACTGCAGAAGGGGAGACTAGATGGTATTAGATTCATTTATATCTATGTTGCATATTTTAAACAACATCCAACTCCTCTAAATAGAGGTTATTTACAAAGTAGATGCTAGGCACCTAACCAATGTCAATTGAGATGGCATGGGCATGTCCATCAGAGACATGAAACAGCCCTATACAAATCATCAAAATGATACAAGCAGAACAAAGTGGGAGAAGGGGAAGACCAATAAAGACATGAGGAAGTCAATGTCAAGTAGACCACTAGTCCATTCCATGTACCATATGTTCAAGTTAAACTTTTATCAATGAATTACTTTTATTGTTATATATATATATATATATATATATATAGTTCAAAAGCGCTATACCTCTGCTGGAGCAGAACAAAGCATGTAGAAACAGTGGTAATTTCTCTTTGGATCAGATAATTAGCAAACATGAGATCTTTCGAGCAAGTGTGTTCGGATAGCAGTGCTTGAAATCATCCCCCTCTGGTCAAACTGAATCTCGACGAACTTACCAAAACGACTGCACTATGCCTAACATGCAACTCAGGATGAATTATATGCAACTTAAGCAGACAGTGTGATAGAAAATCATAAAACATAAATTGGAAATCATGTAATCCACACCTTAAATTATCGTTTCTGATAGTCTTTGCATTACCAAATGCTTCCAAAACAGGATTAGACCGATAAAACAGAAGGGGAAAAAAGAGGGGTGGGGAGTGGGCAAAATAATATTTGAAAATAAGTAAGATATGATGTTGGTAATTCACAAATATCCAACAGAAGTAACAGAACCACACATTCCAGCAACAAACTCAATGATTTCCTAAGGCTTCTTTGTCACAGACACAAAAGAAACCGATCTCACCTCAAGTACTTGCTGCTCCACAAACCTTCCCTCAGCTGCAGCTCTTCCGCCCATGTAAGCAAGATATTGCATAAGCATTTTTGTACTTTCTGTTTTACCTGCTCCACTTTCACCACTTACTAGAATCTATTGGCTTATCCCTTCATTTATCATTAGCCTACATTCACAAAAAAAAAATTCCCGCTTAGATAGTATGAAAAAAACCTTTTGTACTTAGATTCAGCGAATGGAGTGACAGAGATTACCTATATGCAGCAGCATCTACACCAACAAAAGGATGAGGACTTAGCTCACCAAAGGCTGCTCCTTTGTATTGTTCCATCATGTGACCGTCATATAGATGAGGCAGTCTTCTAAAGGGGTTCACAACAATCAATATTTTTCCAGTATAAGTCTGAAAGCAACTTTAGATCCATTAACAACTCTATATCTAAGATGTTTGAGGAGCTAAACTGAAAACATAAGAACACACAATAAATAAGGTTCAATGGTGCATGCCAAAATGCACACACATATTCAGGAGCAAACAATATGCAAGCTATATCCACTCAGCATGCACGACTAGCTAACTAATTCTAGCCACGTTTAGAAATAAAGCAGGCATAGAACATTTAGCAGCAGTAACTTTAGATGAGCAACTTATAAAGAAAATTCATTCACATTACATAATTAAACTTCAATAAATTTTCACCTACAGAAATCAAAACTACTCTACTCCCACTTAACCCTAATCCACACTAAATTAATTTTTTAATTTTTTAAAGTAAATAAATCAGCTCTAACATAGTGATTTGGGTCGATAGTAGTGGGTTTGATGAAATTCTTCACCAGCCCTGGTTTACAAGTCCATAGACATCCCACCAATTCCTCCACCAAAGTGACATTAACATTGATAGAGTTCAGTACTGGGTTAGTTGATTCCGATACCTCACTTGCAAGAATAGATAGGGAACGAGCAACCAGAGAAGCAGCAACCATGATTGATGAAGGATCAATATTTGCTGCATAGCAGTCATTTAAACAATTAATAAATAAAAATTGGGAAAAGTTTGCTATATAGCCTTTATAACAATGATGTTATAGATGAACCTAATATCATCTAATCCATGATCAGATAATATTAACTTCAATTATATAACTTATATAAATGCTTTATAACAGACCACTGCTTTGAGTGGAAATATTGAACTTTAATGATACCGGGACTCACATGGCTCATTGAGATGGTTGTGGTAGAACTTGTTCGTGAAAGCTGTGTCAAACTCATCCAAAACAACCCCAGAAGTTGAAGAATTCTATGGAAAGGAAATTAACTAGGATCAGTTAGTTTCAGGATATAAGATATCATGGAATCATTGGAAAAACTGAGTGGTGAGCCAAATAATTGGCACAATTACAATAAAACACAAATCATAGTTCAAAAGCAAATCAGAAAAATGATGGAGTGAAAATATGCTAGCATCAGAAAGGCCAGCCAATATCAGGGAATGAGACATCACAGACTGACTGGATTGGCAAGTAAAAAAATTGGTACACTTACAAGTAACAGGCGTGAAGCCAAATCAGGAGTTAAAAACAGTCAAAAGTGGTACACTGTAGCTCTATGCGCAAATATAAAGTGAACCAAATACTGTGTTCTGGAAGATCCAAATCAATAGTTAAAAAGCAGCCAAAAGTGGCAATATGGCATGATGAACAACTTGGCACACTTCAGATGTGGATGATTTCAATTGGGTTTTCTGTGTATGGCCCTAGTGAACCCACACTACGACAAAATGTGCAACAAATTAAAGTCGGCATATGCATGTTGTCTTTGTAGGGACTTTAATGTCATAAGGCTTTATATTTTAAAAAGAAAAGTCAGGTTGAAGTGGGGATACATCCATATTTACTCCATATTTTACAATGGTTAAAAATAACTAAAGATGATTCATGTGGTCCATGTGTAAGTTAGATGCTTGAAACGATGACTTGGTTTCCAATCGGCCAATAAAAATAGAAGGCAAATAGATTGAAGTCTTCAATGCTCAAATAAATGCCTATAAAGGAAACAGTGGTTGCACAAGATCAAGTAGTTAAAGAGGATATACAAATTCAGCACCCACCGTGCAATGTGCAAACTAGAGCCAAATTAGGCAGCGAAAATTGCTTGACAAAGAAAACTTGATGCGGGGCAGATTCCTAGATGGACTAGAGACTTCAACGGTGGAGCAAAGGGGCGGGACTAGGTTCATAAATTACAGATTCACGGGCTGGCAAAGGAATGCAAAATTGGTTTTTAATTTAAAGACCCATTGGTCCTCAGCTCAGTGGCCTAAATGGGTTGGCTTTAAGAGTGTGATGTTAAAGGTTCAGCAGAAATAACGGAGATAAAATAAGGGAAAGTAAAAGATTTACTGAAGTGAAATTCTCGGGTTATCTTAGTATTTTTTTTTTCCTGAGATTTCAGTCCTAACAAACAAGAGCTCATGGCACTTTAAAAAGTTTGGTTGGATCAGTTCAATGTGATAAATGAGTGTGCTTTGTCCCACTACAAATCCAAGGGCTTTTATGGACTACACAACCGAAGAAATGTAAGTACCCACCTAAAACATTTGCTAGCGACGACCAAACTGCTGAGATTGTAGGCGTCACAGATTCTATCGCCAACGCTTTTGGCAGCAGTTCTTAACTACTGGGAATTCTTACCATACCCCAGCGTTAAAGCCTCCTGGAATATGTTGTAAAACCTCTGCCCTTGCCATATAAATTTTTCTCATAGCAGTTAAGAACCACTGGCTAATAATTAAAACTTCCCCAATGGTTTCAAACCACTGGTAAAGTATTCTTTATATATATATATATATATATAAATCAATAAAAATTTCTCTTGTCAGCAGTTCTGAACCGCTGGGTAAGTATTTTTTTGAGTGAGAGATTTGAGCGAGAGCGATTGAGAGAAGATGGGTCATCGATCGGAAAACGAGAAATATATAGGGCAGGTAGAGTGGGTCGTGAGTTAAGCGGATCTGGGTTGGCGCAATTACAGGGACTTACTGCTAGCGATTTTTTTAACCGCCCTGAATTTCTGCCGGCTAAAACAGGTTTTTTTGTAGTGATCAAAACCAATCTCTATAATGCGACTCAATAGCATCAACCCACAATCCCCATTCTCGCTAGCAAATTGGCTTAACTTGGCGGGTAAACCACATACGTGTAAAGGAACTAAGGCCAAACAATGTGTAGATACTCTGTTTTCCATGAAACCATGTCTGATAGTCCTTTATATCTTGGAGTCATGATTGCCAGTCCCAAACCTCAGAACCAGTTAAATATGAGACATTATCCACCTTTAAAATCCCAAGAAAATGTCAAAGTAAAATAGAAAAGTCTAAGAAAAAAGTTATAACAAATTTTAAAAAATAAAATAAAATAGAAATTAAAAATCCTAAAACTCTAATAACAATTACCTACGGAAAAAACCTAGAATTCAGGGTCAGATGGGCATATTTTCATCTTCATATCTGAAATCTAAAAGCCAGAAATAAATAAATAAATGACCCCATAAAAACACTAGAAATATATTAGAGTGTTATATAAAAACCCAAGAAAATGTTAAAGTAAAACATAAAATTCTAAAAAATAAAATTATGAAAAAAAAAACTAAAAGAGAAATTAAAAAGAACTCTAATAACAATAACCTAAGAACCCAAAAACACACCTTAAAATTTAGGGTCATGAGTTTAGAATTTAAGACATTAAAGGAAAAAACCCTAACAAACTCACTCGAATCATGCACAAAATCAGGAAAAATGAAGAAGAAACATTAATTTGATCTCAGGAACTGATAAAATCGATTGATCTGAAGTAGAAAATAAGGAAATTACAAACCCTAACTTTGGCAGATTCAATCCTCCAATGATCATTAATTTAAAAGCTACAAAATCAAGGAGATCAAGAAAAATAAAGAAACCCTAGCAAACTTGGTCGAATAATGCACTAGCTCAGGAAAAATGAAGAAGAAACTGAAAAACTCACTCGAATATGAGCTTCCGTCCACCACGAGTGCGCCTTTGTCCATGTAGAAAACACCAATCGCCGAATCTGAACTTCCGTCCATTGCCATTATGTCTAAATTGATCACCGTACATGTAGAAAGCACCAGCCATCGACAAAGAGAACAATTCGTTCTCCGTCTTGAAATGGATCTGCTCTTTGGAGTGGGTCGTCTCGTTCTTCAGTGCAGCAATGAGGAACTAGGGTTGTAATAGAGAAAGAACGAGGAAGATAGATTAGAGTATGAGTATAGAATTAATTCCTCCATGTTTTTTTACATTGTAGTATTTATAGGGTATATTAGTTAAAAGGGCAAGTTTGCCCTTTTAACAATTATATAATTACCCGCCTATTCTTTTCTTGAAAAACCACACTTCTAAGGTGTTAAATGACTGATTTCAGCCGTTGATGTGTTTATCACTATTTCAGGCAGTGGTTCATTTTATACTGTTATTGTTGTTTTTTTCTCATTTTCACGTAGTGTTGCCACCAATTTAGCTGTAGTGCAAGGGTTTGCAACAAATGCCTTACCTACTACAGATAAGCCAATGAGATGCTTCATGTCGTCAAGAGTGATAGTCATCTCACCAGTAACGAAGTGAAATGTATTTGTCTCAGGGTGTCATCTCTCAACCAAGGTAGATACTACGACGCGGTTGATGGTCCTGAATGCAACCCTAGCCAACAACTAAAATTCTGTCATCTTGATCTTAATTTTAAATTTGCGAGATATTTCAACGATGGACCAGGCATCGAGTTTGGCTGAATGTTGGATGCAACGAAGTGTTCCCCGATCCTACATCAACCAACAACAAAATTAGTAAGAAATTTGTGTTTATGTATACATATTTTAAATGAAAAATAAAAATATTATATTAATTGAATGTTATTTCTTACTTACTTTGTTAACCCATAGATCGTGGGCAACATGATTTCTATACCATCATAGAAGCGAAGTGTCCGTAGGGCCTCCGAAAAATGGTGTCACATTATCCTCAACTCTAATTTGAGCTGGCTTAACGTCAACCTCTTTAATTTTTCTCTTCTTTTTCAGAACTTGAATTCCCTCTTCTTCGCCTTCAAGTATCTCCTCCACCCTCTCGGCTCCCTCACCTTCACCCACTCTCTCCTCCACCCTCTCATCTCCCTCTCCTTCACCCACTTTCTCCTCCACACTTTGACCTCTCTCACCTTTCGCCACTCTCTCCTCCACCCTCTCATCTCCCTCTCCTTCACCTACTTCGACTCTCTCCTCCACCCTCCCCTCTTCAGTAATTTCTTTCATCATCCTCTCATCTCCCTCTCCTTCACCCACTCTCTCCTCCACCCTTTGAGCTCCCTCACCTTCCGCCACTTTCTCCTGAACCCTCTCATCTCCCTTTCCTTCACCTACTTCGACTCTCTCCTCCACCGCCCTCCCATCTTCAATGATTTCTTCCATCATCCTCTCTACTGCTACGGATTCCACTCCCCCCTCTCCAATAATTTTTTCCACCCTCCTCTCTCCAATAGTTTCTTCCACCCTCCCCTCTACTGTCATATCATCTACACTCCCCTATAGAATAACCTCTTCCCCCATCCCTTCTACCACACTCCCCTCCTCTACTCTCTCTTCTTCTACTCTCTTCTACTATTGTCCCTTCACTCTGTGTTTCAGATATAACTGTCGCTACAGCTTCAATAATAATTTTAGAATTTAAAGTCCTCTCTTCAGATGCTCCTTCGATTCAAACTTTTGTATGCCTTCTTCTATAAGATGCCGTAGGTCGTTTACGATTATCCATTTTTCACTCTGACTGTCAATTTGTACATACATCATCGATGGTTGGTTTGGAACCACAACAAGCAGTGAGTACTTTTAAATCCATCAAACAATTATTTAAGTTCACCCACATAGATTTCGTTGAACTCAAAGATTTAGTTGGTGGATTTAAATGTACTCAAAATATTAAAAAAATTAAATATGTTGAACAATCAACGAACCCCATAAAAAACTTTAATATGAAAATTGAAAATACCTCGAACTATTGCTCCACAAACCCTAATAATATGAACTGAGAGTGTTTCTTCGCCGCTCTTCAAATCTCAGTCTTCATCCTTCCACACGTTCTTATACTGCCTGAGGGATCTCTATGAATCTGGCGACTTCGGAGGAATCGCATTCAAAAATACCCCACAAACCCTTCCTCACCTTGCACAGTGCGAGAAGAAGATGGGGGAAGACACCCACAGTGATTTGAATGGTTGATTTTAAGGGCCTCAGATGAAAGGAGTTCAAAAATGGCGCAGCGAGGGAAAAAGCTTGGGAAAGACGATGTGGGTGTATGGCAAAAGAGAACAGTGAGTGCACTTAACCATTTGAAAAGTGTTTTGAATATGTGGGTGGATAGAATGATTTTAATTGCTTAAAATATGCACCCACTTATGTCCGTGGATCGAAAGAATCCATAGGTGAAAATAAAGGTACTCTATTCCTATTCGTCAGTCGCTCGGTTGACTACTCCGCCAATCAGTTGCTTGTGCGGCTCGACAGAGCAACTAATCAACCAACCAAACATCTGGAAAAATGAAGGGCATCTTGACATTTTGAGTTGAAGTTTTTGACTTGTATTTGATCTTTCCAATTCCAATTCCAATTCCAATAATTTGATATGGAGTACTGCAAAATGTCCACTTAGCTAGGAGGAAGATGTGCCGTTACATCTTGCCAATTCCAATAATGTGATATGGAGTATTACAAAATGTCCTCTTAGCTAGTGGGTAAGATGTGCCGTAACACCACAGCTCACCTACAACTAACAGCTTTCTTTGACAAGAAAGCTTTGCTCACGTGTCACAGTTAGCCTCTCCGGTTTCTTTTTGCAATCTTTTAATTGATAGTCTGATATGGTGGACAGATTTATGTAGAGAAAGTGCAGGCAGCTGCAAATATGTCCTCCCCTTATAATTTTCTTTTTCAACCCCTTCCGTTCAGAGACGCCCAAAAAACTGACACGCCTAAAATATGGTCAATCAAATCTTTGAAATAAAAGAGAGAGAGAGAGAGAGAGAGAGAGAGAGAGAGAGGAGAGGCTCTGGAGTTGGTTTGGTGAAGAATAATACACCACACAAATGAATCCAAAAGAGAGGATGGTTCCTCGAAAGCTCGAACTCCTCCTTCCCTTGTCTCTATTATTGCAGTTTTCTACTTTCCTTCTTCCCTTGTCTTTATTATTGCATCTCCTACTTAGCCCACCATTCCCCAATTTACACACCCCCATTTCTCTCATTTTTTCTTCTTATATGCCTAAATCTCATTTGTTTCTCTTCGCTATATAGTCTACAGCCCAACCAACCTCTCTTCTTTGCTCTAACTTTAGTAATTCTTGAAGAACCTCAAAAGTCAAAGAAAAAAATGAAAGAAATTTTAGATTGGAAATCAATTGGATCTATACTAGCCACTTTCATGTTCTTGCGTACAGCGATTCGCGATTTTCTTCCACCCGAAGTCTACGAAGCTCTGAAGCGCTTTTCTTCATACATCTTCTCAATTATCTCTCCCACAGTCTCTATTCGGATCGAAGAATACGATTCTTCTTACAGTACCAATGAACTCTACGACTCCGTCCAAAACTACCTCAGCTCGAAATGCTTCTTCTCCTCTGCCCAAATTCTAAAAATGTCAAAACCCAAAAACTCCAAACACTTTACTTGTTCAATGGACGCGAATCAAATGATCGTAGACACGTTCAATGGATGCAAACTCAAGTGGTCGTTCCACGCTGTTGAAAAGAAGAGCAGTGGGTATGGATACTATCCCCGCTCCCTCGAGAACCGCTACTACGAGCTCTCCTTCCATCGGAATCACAAGGAAACCGTGCACTCGGCTTATCTCCCCCACGTTATTGAGCAAGCAGCCATTAATAAATTCAAGAACAGAGAGAGAAAGCTTTATACGAATCGATCGGTTGATGATGACGGCGGGAGACTATGGTCTTCAGTGCCCTTTTTGCACCCGTCAACGTTCGATACAGTGGCTATTAATCCGACGCTCAAGAAAGAAATCAAAGACGATTTGTTGAAATTTGTTAGTCGGAAGGAGTTCTATACCAGAGTTGGGAGGGCTTGGAAACGCGGGTATTTGCTATACGGGCCGCCCGGAACTGGTAAGACCAGTTTGATCGCGGCCATAGCAAATTTCTTAGAATTCGACATCTACGACTTAGAATTAACAGCGGTTACAAATAATTCCCAATTGAGGAAGCTCTTGATAGCTACTTCTAGCAAGTCTGTAATCGTGGTCGAAGACGTGGATTGCACACTTGATCTTTCTGATAGAAAGAAAGAGGCGAATCCGCCAGCGGAAATTGAAGAAGAAGGCGGCGAGAAGAAGAAGAGAGAGAAAAGGGAGAACCGCAGTAGCACTGTTAGCCTTTCGGGTGTATTGAATTTCGTCGATGGGTTATGGTCATCGTGTGGTGGGGAGAGGTTGATGATCTTTACAACGAATCATAAGGAGAAACTCGATGCCGCTTTGCTTAGGCCAGGGCGGATGGATAAGCATATCAATCTCTCTTACTGTGAGTTCCCAGCCTTTAAGACTCTGGTGAAAAACTATCTTTATATGGAGGAGCACAAGCTTATGAAGGAGGTGAAGGAAACTTTGCCACTTGTTAAGATGACTCCGGCAGATATTGCGGAGTTTTTTATGAGTTGTAACGATGATTACGATTTGGGAATGAGGAACGTGGTGGGGGATATGAAGAATCGATTGAAATTGGCCCAAGAAGAAGAAGGGAAGGAAGAGATGGAGAAAGATAACAGAGTATAGAGCTTCTCTATCGACTCTGTTTTAATCTGTTAATATAAATTCTTACTAAATTGTGTAAAAGTGAAAATGGATCTTTGAGTTCCATTAAAAAGTAGCTATGGGATTCTCTTCAATGTCAGGTTTGTAAAGAGAAAATGAAAATGATAGTAAGATTAAAGAGAGAGGAAGAAGAATCTGAAACCAGGGTAGTTATTCACTATGCAAATATGATCATACTTGCTGTTTTTACTTCTCAATTAGTGCCAGATCAGCGTTATCAATTCTTATGTCATTTAATTATCCTGATCATAGTGACAATTTTTTCTAAATTTCTCCGAAATGTAGCGATGCAGTGGTCGGACGATACTTTTGGCAGAGCGGGGGATGCAGATTTTTTTTTTTTCGGTGGGAGTAAGATTGAAAATATATTTAATTTTCGTTAATTCTTTTCAAAATATATACTAAATTACTAACGTATGGGGTAAGTGTTTCAAAGCTGTTGGAGGATCCTATGGCCTTCCTAAGAGCATCAACGACGCCCTCGCTTGTTGCGTAATTGAAATTTATGAATGGCTGAAAAAATAGATTTGGTCTTGCATCCATATCTCGTTTCTATGGGATATTTGGCTAATCCAAACAAGATCAGATGCAATGGAGACACCCTTTACGTTAACAACCACATCAGGGACTGCCTCCTAACGATTTGAAAATGGGGAATTGCTTGATGCCGAACAATTGCTCTCTTTTCTAATTACCTTTAAGGGGGGCCTTGCTTTATATTTTAATAGGACTCTGTCATATTAACTAGGGGTTTCTTTTCTTTGTTTTTTGGCCTTTTTGTTATTGGAGGTTTTTCCCTGTTCCTTCCGTTTGTAGGTTTTTTCTCGTTTTGCTTGGATTTCTTACACTCGTCAAGTACATACTCTGATTTTCACCGGGAAGTCCTCTTTCCCAGGTAGCAATGTTTGAGGTATCGGGCATTATCTTATCAAGTTTTTATATCAATAAAATAAATAATTAAAATAAAAAAATTAATATATAAAAGAAACTTACGAAATTTTGCCTAAATTTTCTTAAATTCTTGCTAAACCCCTTTTCCGGTGAATTTGAACAAAATTTGTTATTATGGTGAGCATGGTTTAAAATCTCACCCGAGATAGAGTATTAAAAATAGCATATTTATATTATAATTTGTACTGGGTGTTTAGCATGTCTATTGTAAGTGTATTATTCATTTTCTGTAGAGACAATACTATTTTATCTTACTAAATTTATATTTATAGAATGATCTCGTAAATAGCTACCAGGGTGTGTCCAAATTTATGCACACTAATGTCGCTATTTAAAAAAAAAATTTAACGATTAGTATAGAAAATCTTTGATCGGATGGTATATAATTCATTAATCCATGATTCTTTAATGAAGATGTGTTCTAATCATTAATAGGCACATGGTCTGTTTAGATTGATCCAAAATATTTGCCACACTATATAACAGTGAAGTATTATTTTACTGGTGTAAGATCAAACACATATTTGAATGATGTAAAATCATTCAAAGGATTATTTTCATTTCATGCCATCTCGCCGATGGGAAACATCTCGGTCTCAGGGCTCTCCGAGACAACTCGGAAATCCGAAATTTCAAACCATGATGGTGGGGGGTACCATTAATTGCACCTCATGAAAGGTAGGTTCATTGTTTGGTGGTATAAGGCTTTGGCTGTCAAGCCTAAAATGTGCACTAGGTTGATATTTCATCCAAGGATCAAAATTTCTGTTTCGAAATCAGTTTCAGACATGGCCCAAATTGATAATTTTCACCGAAATTTCGGCCTTGGGGCTTGGCCAATATTTCAAGACCAACTTGAAAAAAAAAAAGACAAAAAATTAGATGAGATTGCAAATTATCGGCTGATAATTTGCAGTCCCATACAACGAAACCGATATATAGGTGATTTCGTTTCGGCTTTGGCTGAAACCAATACATTTATGGGCCGAAATTTTGAAGCATGATTTCATCCACCCCTCAGCACCTTGTAATTGCCGGACCAACCCTAGGTGATTGCCTTTTTAACTTTTTCTACCCTTTTGACTAGTCTTAGTTTCTGTTCAATGCTTGCGATTGTTTGACTAGTTTGATGATCCCTTCATTTTTACTCTATTGTCGATGCCCGTTCGAGTAGAAAGGGTACACCATTATTTGGACCTCCTGAAAAAATATCCTCACATAGCTTTAAACCAATGACTACTTTGAACCATATGATATGGAGATTATTTATTTACTTTTTGCCGTTCTAAACTTTCCATAATAGATTTTGAGATTAAGTGTACGTCCACTCGACCAATTTTTATTTCACGTCACACACATCTTAAAAGATAGATCTAAAAATCACGTGGCAAACATAACACTCAAATTAGCTGATGTAAGGGTCACTTTTTGAGACTTGCACCCTGAGGAATAAAAAAATGACACCACCTTAGGTTGTCTAAGATTGGAAGATTGGAATACAAAATGATCTCCATAATCGGAAAATAATGGTTTCCAGGGCAGAAATTAGCAGCCACATATTCAAGGACAACCAATGGACTTAAAAGTTCATCCCTAAGCAGGATGGGCCCAAAAGCCCAATAAAGAATTAGAGATGACGTAGCCTTTTTCTTTTTCTTGAGTATGCGATCTGGACTTGACAGCTCAGTTGTCCTCACTTATAAACTTGCACAAAGAGAGGATTCATTTTTAGCACAACCTATACTTACACAAGGGAAGAGGCTATTAGTTGAGATATTGCTCAACCTGTGATGTAGCCAATTGAAATGGCAAGGAAACAAAGATAGTGCTCAACTGGTGATCTAGCTCACGCATTCTCTGAAAGCACTCGCATCTTAGATCCCTTGAAAATCATTAATTCCTTCTAATCAGATGATAAAGATTGTGTTTCACTCCGAACTTCCACACAATAGATCATGAGATAATTGCGCACAAATCAGACAGCCAATTTTTCATTCCATGGGTCACAGATCCCCGAAAAATGGCCCTAAAATCCCTCTTATAAGAGTAGACGCAACTCTTTGTCAGAGCGGGTTTTTATCTGCTTTGACAGCTAGCAAGTAGAAAGCAATTATATCACTTAAAACACCTCCGCACCAAAGTAAATGGGAGAGGAGCTGTACTATCCAACGAAAAAGTAGTTTTCCATTGGAGTTAACGAGCGAAAGTGCTGCTCTTTGGCTAGAACCAAACGCAACCTAGAGGAGGTCAAGTCCACTCTACCGAAAAGATAAAATTGTACTCACTGATTTCACGCATGTAGATATATGTTAGGAAAAATTTCAAAATAATCCCTGAACTTACACTCTATCATCAATAATGCACCGAAACTATTGATAATATCAAATAAGTACCCAAAGTACACTTAAGTTCATCAACGAAACCCCTACCGTTACCTTCCGTTAATAGATAAACGGAAAATGCTGAGTTGGTGTATAGCTCACCAAAATCACCCACGTGGCGCCACGTGGGGCCATGTGGCGCCCACTTGGCAACACGTGGCGCTGGTGTATTTTAATTTAAACCCTTGCAAGTGCACAAGATCTAGTGTAGAATGGCAAGAATAGGGGTGCCGAACCCACAGGGAAAACGTAAAATTTATCTAATTCTTTCAGAGATTTTAACACACCCAAGGAATTACCAAGGGAGACATTCACTTTGCCAACAATTAACATACTTATCTAAATGCAATAATAAAATAAATAAATTAAACTATGCAAACTGATTTCTGAAGAATAAAATAAACAATATTTGAGATGATAAAGGAATATGCTACCCCAAACTTATAACTTTTCTACTATTAATCCCACAATTTCATTAAGCATTGTTCATGCCATCATTTATCTAGATAAACGGTTCGTAAGAAAATATGATCATAATCCGGCATACCCTATCTAAAAATAATGACTCAGCCTATCATTGCGGTATGAGTCACGTAAAAGCATAGCGTATCTCATGATGTTTAGATCACGACAATAGGCACATAATCGCTTTACAGCCTAGGTCTGTCTGCAGGTCCAGATCTAGTGATTATGGTCGTTGATACGCGCAATCAACGGTCATAATAAAACATTCAACACATATTCAATCAAGCACACTTTTAGCAAAACGATTCCATGATGACATTAATATATTATGGAATTAACCGTAAGAAGTTACTTATCTGGGGATCGCATCCTCCCTGAATCACTGACTTAGCTGCTCATCCTTGATGTATGATCTCTTTTCACATTCACATCCATTTTATTTTTTTATTTATCACCAAAAAATCTTTTTACAAAGTCTTTCCTGAGTACAATCTAGGCTCTCACAATTATCTACGAGAAAAATAAACCCTAATACAATCTACTGAGAAAATAAGAAAGAACCAAGAAGAACCCTTAATGAATACTAACAACTAAAGGAAACCCTCAAAAATAACTAAAAGAAGGATCCCTTTCAATGAGTCGTGGGTTTCTTTATATAGGGTCGAGCAAACCCTATTCCTACCAGCATCAATCGATTGAGAACTAATCCTCAATCGATTGACATTTGATTCGGAAGAAGTGTAGTTGAACTTATCTTCTCTTGTCAATCGATTGACACTAGTCCCTCAATCGATTGACATCCAGGGTTAGATTCTCCCTCTTTTGACAGATGTTGATCTTTTCCACGGATTTCTGTACTTCTTTTGACCTTCTTGTCCATAGCCCATGTGTATCCTTTAATTACCTTCTTTTATGCTCTTTTGCGATCTAACGGTCAGAAACACCTGTAATCATTAAAACCTCACAACAACCATCAGATGCTTTCATCAGATAACTAAGTGTATGGATTAAGGTGCGAAATATAGTCACATTTCGGCACTGATCAGGCGCCACATGAGTACTATGTGGATGCCACGTGGCACCCAACACGTGGCGCCCACATGGCACCCACGTGGCGAGGACTTAACTATCACGTTGGCATACAACTCAGCAAAATAGCATACGTAGCGCCACGTGGGTGCCACGCACGCTATTTTGCTGAGTTGTATGCCAACTCAGCGTTTTCTGTTCATCCATTAACGGAAGGTGACGATAGGGGTTTAGTTGATGAACTTAAGTGTATTTTGGGTGTCTATTTGATATTATCAATAGTTTAGGTGCGTTATTGATGACGGGGTGTGAGTTTAGGAGTTATTTTGAAATTTTCCTATATGTTAATATACCAAAGTTTGACCAATTTTGAAGAAAAAATTGACCTGATATCACCACGATGAAAAGAAAGATATCGCCATGATATAAAAGAGATCGTGAGTATCGATCTCTACTAAATAGTAGAGATTGCTACTATATTGTAGAAATCGGTACTATATCATAGTGACTACTACAATATAATAGGTTGTGTATGGCATAGCTCTCTACTAGCCCCTGCCATAGCAGAGTTACATGCTTCAGTAGGCTCGCATCCTCTTTGTTAACATCTCGCTACCTGCTTTAGCAGGTACCCATTCTCCTTGATAACTCCTTGCATAGCAAGATTTTATGTAAGAATTACCTTTTTAGTAGTTTTACCCTCCTCTCTACTCACTCTTTGACAAAACTGATTTTATTTGCTCTGGTAGGGAGCTAATAAAGAGTAGGGAGGTTGTTGCTAGAGCAGATAAATCCTCCTTTGCAAAGAGTTAGAAAAGAGAATGAGAACGAACTAATGCAGGCGAACTCCGTTGTGGCAGGGGCTAGCAAAGAGCTATGCCATACGCAGCCATAGTGACTACTATATTGTAGAATTTGGTACTATATCGTAGAGATCATTAGCATATAGTAGTAGTGATCGCTACTAAATACTTTACCGGAGCAATCGCTTTTGATTACTATATTGATTGATGTTAAAATAATGTTGAATCTCTCGTCGTATCTAAGATTTTCATTTTTTATCGTAGTTATGTGCTAATCTCCAAGTTTTGACGAGTTTGGAAGAGGACTTGTGCCACATGGAACATCATTTAAGCGGACGATTTGAAGACCATGATGTAAAGGTCTTTGGTACCAAAACTTGGCATGAAACTAGATCTTTATCATCTAATTCAACATAGTCAAAGCCTATTATCGGATTCAGTGGTGGATTGTGTTGAAGATCATGTTTCGTGCTACTCTTTGGCACCGAAGAACTTCACATCATGCTGCCTTTAAATCCTATATGGTGCTCCATGTGTCACAAGTCTTAAAAAATCTCAAATATTTCTTTTAAATCGTGGAAGTAGTCACTCCCATGGATCAAAATATCGGCCGATACCGATACGTATCATCTGATATGTATCGGTTTTGCACTTGGACGATACGATAAATTGAGTTTTTCTCGGTCCCCCTTAAGAAACGGTCAAATTATCATTCAAATTATTGTTTGTATCGTGAAAATAGTCGCTCTCATGGTTCAAAATATCGTCCAATACGTATCGGTTTTGGACTTGGACAATATGATAAATTGAGTTTTTCTCGGCTCCCTTAAGAAACAGTCAAATTATCATTTGTATTGTTCGTATCGGACGATAATTTGAAATTGTCGTCTGATAATTTGAAATTATCATTTTTTTTTTGAAAAAATATAGGAATGTATCGTCTGGTATGTATCGGTTTTGGGGTTGGACGATACGTATCAAAAATCCGATATTTGGATCCATGGTCGCTCCCTAGCCAGTGGCACCTCTGGCTTTACTTTTTTCTTTCAACTATATTAAAAAACTATCCTTTGAGTGAACGAAAAAATTAGGGGAAATTAGAAAAACATATCTCATTTCAAAAAGTTTTAGCATATTATACAAAAAATAAAAAAGAAGTTTTAGGTAAAAGGGTTGCACGACTATTAGGGGTTCAAAGATATGTGAGATCTCAAAATTGACACATGTAAGATTTGAAAAGGTTTTTAGCAAATTACATCACCACCCCTCTTTCTTAGCAAATGAAATCACTACCCTCTTGTTTAACAAATTACATCACTACCCCTCTATCTTAGCAAATTATATCACTACCCCTCTTTCTTAGCAAATTACACCACTACCTCTTACTTAATAAATTACATCACTTCCCATCTTTCTTAGCAAATTACATCACTATCACTCGATAGCTGATGGGCGTTGGGCGATGGGCGATGGCCATTGCCCATCACCCATCACTTATCATCCAACGGCCAATGCCCACCGCCCATCGCCAATCGCCCAATGCCCATCCAACGCCCATCGCCCATCGAGGGATAGTGATGTAATTTGCTAAGAACCTTTTCAAATCTCACATGTGTCGATATTGAGAACTCACATATCTCCAAACTCCTAATAGTTGTGCAAACCCTTTTATCTAAGAAGAGAGGTAATGATGTAATTTGCTAAGAAAGAGGGGTAATGATGTAATTTCTTAAGAAAGAGGGGTAGTGATGTAATTTGCTAAGAACCTTTTTAAATCTCACATGTTCCAATATTGAGAACTAACATATCTCCGAACTCCTAAGTTGCGTATGGCATTGCTCTTTGGTAGCCCTTGCCATAGTAGAGCTCACCTGCTTTAGTAGGTTACCATCCTCTTTGTTAACTCCTTGATAACTCCTCCTTGATAACTCCTTGCATAGAAAGATTTTATGCATGATTTACCTGTTTAGCAGTTCTACCCTCCTCTCTACTCACTCCTTGTCAGAGCTAATTCTATTTGCTCTGATAGGGAGCTAGTACAGAGGAGGGTAGAATTGCTCATGCAGGTAAATCATGCATAAAATCTTGCTATGCAAGGAGTTATCAAGGAGATGGTAACCTGCCAAAGCAGGTGAGCATTGCTATGGCAGGGGCTACCAAAGAGCAATCCCATACACAGGCTTACTCTCTACTACCTTCCTACTAGAGCAAATAAAATCTGCTATAACAATGAGTGAGTAGAGAGGCGAGTAGAGTTGCTAAACAGGTAAATCTTGCATAAAATCTTGCTATGTAGGGAGTTATAAAAAAGGGGTACCTGCAAAAGCAGGAAGTTAGCAAAGAGGATGGAGACCTACTAAAACAAGGAACTCTGCTATGGTAGGGGCTGGTGTATTTTAAGTGTAACCCTTGCAAGTACACAAGATCTATTGCAGTATGGCAAGAACAAAGGTGTCGAACCCACAGGGAAATCTTGAATTTTAATTAATTCTTTCATAGATTTAAAAACGTCCCCAAGGAAGTACCAAAGGGCAGATTCAATTTAACCAAAAATTTAGCACTTTTTCCTAAATGCAAGAAAAATAAATTAATCTAAACAACTAATTACTGATGAATCTAAGAATAATATTTAAATAAGATCAAGAAATATGCTACCCCAGATTTGTACCCCCCTTTTCATTAAAGAATCATTCACACCATCACCATCATTCATTCATAAAAATGATTTGAAATAAAGTATGATCATCAATCCGGCATACCCTATCTAAAAACAATAACTCAGCCTATCATTGCGGTATGAGTCATGTAAGAAGCATAGCGTATCTCGTGATGTGTAGATCAAAACAATAAAAACATTAGACTATGGTATTAATCATAAATATGAGTACTTATCTGGGGATCGCATCTTTCCCGATCTACTGATTTAGCCGCTCATCTTTGGTGTATGATCTCCTTGTTCATTCAAAGTCATTCCTCTTTTTATTTCTTCCAAAAATCTTTGGTTACAATGTCTTTTCCTAAATACAATCTATGAATGTAAAAGAAAGACAGTGCAAATCCTAAGTACAATCTACCCAAATCAATCCCTAGAAGAAGGAGAAAAGAAGAACTTTTTAAAAAGATGCTCAGAGGAGTCTAAAACCTAAAATAATAATGAATAAATAATCCTCTAAAAAAAAACTCTCTCTAAAAAATCTCTAATTATTTCCTAAAAAAACCGTCTAATTCCTATCTCTAATTCTTGCTCTAATTTCTATCTCTAATTTTTTTTTTCCGAAGTGTTTGATCCACTTTAAATAGAGCCGAAGTTTCCCAGCCACAAAGGTGTTCCAACTCGAAAATTTAGGGTCGATTAATTGACCCAATAGGGTCGATGCCTCGACCTCCCAGATTTTCGTGAATTCCCGCCGAACTTTACATCAGACACTGCTTCAATATTTTGGCCATAACTTTCTGTCCCGAACTCGGATTGAGGCGATTCTTGCACCGTTGGAAAGCTGATAGAAATATCTACAACTTTTGTGTTTTAACAATTTCATAATTCGGCCGTCTTGAATGTCTAAATTGAGCTACAAGTCGTACCAAGTTCTCGATGACCCAAAGTTGCAGTGTTTTGACATTATTTTCAGAATTCTTGGGCTGTTTTCTACACTTGGCTTGTATTTACCTGAAACACTTCAAATCTGATAATTCTTATCAGATAGCCTTCATCGGATAGCTAAATATAGGTATCTAGGGGTGAAATATCATCATATTTCACTACTCATCAGGGGCTAGCAAAGAGCTATGTCATACGCAGCCCTAATAGTCGTGCAAACCCTTTTATCTAAAACATTTTTTTTTGTATAATTTGCTAAAACATTTTGAAATGGGGTATGCTTTCCTAAAGTCCCCAAAAAATTATTTATTTTCTTGTTAAATCAGATAAAAAAACAAACTGTGTAAAATTTTAAAACAACAAATTTATAAAAAAAAAAAAAAAAATCTGATCATGTTATAGGGGTGTTGAGTGATTCCACCATTACTTTTGTGTAAGTGATTTCTTCTACTTCTTCCCTTGTCTTTATTATTGCAGTTTCTACTTAACCCACCATTCCCCAATTTCCACACCCCCTTCTTTCATCTTTTCTTCTTATATATCTAACTCTCATTTCTTTCTTTTCTCTATATAGTCTACAACCCAACCAACCTTTCTTCTTTGCTCTAACTTTAATACATCTTGAAAAACCTCAAAAATCGAAAAAAATGAAAGAAATTTTAAATTGGAAATCAATTGGATCTATGCTAGCGACTTTCATGTTCTTGCATATCGCGATTCGCGATTTTCTTCCACCCAAAGTTTACAAAACTTTGAAGCTCTTTTCTTCATACATCTTCTCAGTTATCTCTCCCACTGTCTCTATTCGGATCGATGAATACGATACTTCGTACACCATTAATGAATTCTACGACTCTGTCCAAAACTACTTTAACTCGAAATGCTTCTTCTCCTTTGCCCAAATTCTCAAAATGTTGAAACCCAAAAACTCCAAACACTTTACTTGTTCAATGGACGCAAACCAAATGATCGTAGACACATTCTGAAATTTCAGGGTTATCAATGATATAAGAAGAGAAAATATGCAAACACAACCACAAAATAAACGCAGACGATTTTAACATGGAAAACCCTTTCACAAGTAAAAATCACGGGATCTATCACTATGAAAATAATTTATTACAGTACTTTCAGAATGATATGCCCTATCACTCTTTTCACTACCAACAATTGCATCCCACGATCATCTAATCCATAGTGAATCTCTTTCTCTTCAAATCTCGAATCACACGAGATAACGATCTAAACTTTTAGATTACAATAATAACTGAGTAAATCCTTAAGAAATTCTTTCAATAAGAATAGGATAAGTTTATCTCAAAGACTAAGGGAAACTCAGGCTCTCCTTTTCAGAAAATAGAGAAAATTATTGCACTTGAGATAACCACCCGAACTGAAATTGCATTTAAATACTGTCGATGCACGGACGCCCGTGATTCACTCACGGTGATGTCCGTGAGGTCCATCATGGACGTCCATAAAACAGATAGAGTAAAACGCAAATATGATATTTTTATTTGGAAATTAGGGAGCAACATTAGATTAAGTCATGATTATGACAATAAACCCTATAATCTCCCCATTTGTCACAATCATGACAAAATCTAATTTACAAGGACTCAAACAAAAAAATTATATTGTATTTGCTCCCCCTAAAACTATTTGCCAAGTAAATTTACTAACCTAAATACTAACTTTTCAGATATTTATTGAAATGTTGTTACTTGAAACAATACAACAGAGAAAAAGATCAAGTGTAACACGTTACATATATAAAATTTTTTCCCCCATTTTGTCATAATGTGACAAGGAAAAGAAAAAAAATGAACGATTTTATATGAATCAGTTAATAAATATTAGAGATAAAATCATTCACAAGTACACATGCACAATTAAACATTTATCAAGAATGTATCTACAGTAAACATTTTAATACCTTGAAATGTATAATTAAAATCGTTCTTTAAGTACAAAGCATTACCACTATCATAAAATAGAAAGTCATTCAAAAAAAAAAAACAATCACATAATTAGATAAACCATTTAAACACCCAATAAACCCAGAAGCACATAATCATTTACATCAGTAACATGTCCACAAAACACTAATCCTCTGCTGGCGAAAATTGAGATTCAGGTGGAGGAAACACATTATCAAAACGGTGCATCAACGCACCAAATCCTTCAACCAAATAATTTAACTGCTCCCCATACAAGTTGAAACCAGTTTCAACCCGATTAGCCAGATTTTGAACCTCAGAATCAAGCCGATCAAAGCATTGATCATAGTAATGCTGATCATGACCTTGAAACGGGGGAATTGGAATATCACCAGCAGGCCCTTAAAAATGAGGATGATTTGGAATTGCACCACCACCAACTTCTCCTTCATCATCTCCTTCAATATCCATTGACGTATCTTCTTCTTTAGAGCTATTACTAATCCATTCAACGTCATCTAAATTAAGCCTAATTCGTTTTCCATTTTTCTTCAATTTTCAAAGTGGAGCCATCGATCTACATGTCACTAAATTAGATGGAAGCGACATTTGAGATGCTACCACCCTTCCTATGACGATTGGAAAAGGAAGAGACATTTTTGTGGTCTCGCCACGCATACGACGAGCAATCATTTGAAAGATGATTGCAGAGATGCATAAAGGACGCACTGTTTCGAGAAGAAACATCAAATAAATCAACTCCCAACGAACTTGATCTTTATTACCAGCACGAGGAGTTAGAGTGGCAAAAAGAACGTGTTGAAGCCACTGAAAATGAATTTTAAGGGATGTGCAGTGTAGAGCAGCGTTTGGGGGATGATGAGGTCATTCACAAACAAAATCATAAACTGCTGAGGGATGATGTAGACTATATACTTCAATCGATTCAACAGGATATCTACAGCCTTCTAAATTCAGTGGAATTTATAAAACATCAGAAATTATAGCAGGAGAAATTCGAATTTGTTTACTGTAGATGCACGATATCACATAACTCTCGCAACGATCTTCAATCACATTGCTTTTGATTAGGTTTGCATAGAAACGCCTAATAATATCTGTGTAAGCCGAACCCGAAAGAGACAAGAATGGCAACCATCCACATGCCTCGAACATTGTGTACAGATCGTGGTCATGAAAAAATTGTTCGAGGACCTTTCGTTTGACAATAAGAGATCGACTTGCGAAGAGACGATTGAATGTTTCTTCGAGAGTCGGCGTTGGAAATCGACGAACAGTGTCAAATGGTATTGCAGATCCCGACGCAAAAGATGAATCGACATGTTTTCTGAAATTTTTTCTATTTAAAGGCATTTTAATATGGATTTTTGATAGAAAAATCAAAACTTCTGATGAAAACTGGAGTGAAAAGGTAAAAAATTTTGGTAAAAATGAGTAATAGTGAAAAAAAACGGCCGTATTTGAAATCCCCTATGAAAATAATTTATTACAGTGCTTTTAAGAATGAAATCTCCTATCACTCTTCTTCACCAACATTGACCGCATCTCATGATCATCCTTTTCATAGTCACAATGCTATCGCCTTCAACCGTCGTCTCTCACGATGGTCCGCTCGATTCACACGAGCCAATAACAAAATTGAATCTATCAAGATCACTGAGACAAATGGGGAACTCTGTAGAGAATTTTTAACATGAAGATCTTTCCCCCAAAAGTCTTAGATCCCGAATCACACATATCCTTTTTAAACTATAGGGGCAAGGATGTCCTTGGCCAAGGATATCCTTGAGATACTAACTTCCCATAACCGTCAGAACCGCCGGAACACAGACGCCCATGACCACGGATGTCCGTGAATCCATTCACGGACGTCCGTCCATCCGAACCACTGAATCTACTTGGCACATAGGAGCACTTCTAAATTTGATCATGATTATAACAAATTTTCTAACACGTTCAATGGATGGAAACTCAAGTGGTCATTCCACGCTGTTGAAAAGAAGAGCAGTGGGCATGGGTACTATCCCCGATCCCTCAATAACTGCTACTATAAGCTCTCCTTCCATGGGAAACACAAGGAAACCGTGCACTCGGCTTAATAAATTCAAGGACAGAGAGAGAAAGCTTTATACGAATCAATCCGTTGATGATAACACAAAAAAGACGGGAATTTAAGTTTTTTTTTATACTGATCGATCCGTTAATAAATTTAAGTTTTTTTTTCCAATTCTTAGGTTTTTGGTAGATCACTAGCTAATAATTTTACAGTTATTTCATACTATATACATAATTAAAATAGATTACTATCTAATGCCGTCTTTAAAAAGCTTTTATTGGATAACACAGTAATCTCTCTTTATTTTCATACCCTAAAGCCTATCATATGTTAGCGAGCGCTATCATAAAATATCGCTCACTATCGTAAAATAGAGCCCGCTATTATAAGATAGCGGACACTATTGTAGTCGGAATTGAAAAAAGGGATTACAAAAAAATAATAATAAATAAATATATATTTATAATGAAAAAACATGTCCATGTTGATGTGGAAACGGCTTGGCTTGGAGCTGGCTTATTTTACACAATTTCAAACTATAGGGCCGTTTATGCAAATAAGCAAACTTGCAGGGTCAAAAATACAAATTTTCCTTTAAAGAAAGTTGAGAAATCCCGAGGAAGAATTTAAAAAAAAAAAAAGAAAATCACCATGTCAAGTGTTCAAGACCACCACATTACCTAGTACGCAAGCTAGTCCGCAATTTTGGGGCTCCATCCCATTACGCCATATGGGAAGATCAAAACTCAAGAAACTAATGACATAGGGTTTGTATGCTCTGAAACAGCTTCTACGTTGTATTATCTTCAGAGCCTGCCCAAATAAAAATCAATTAGCATAAAAGATCACGATAGCTAGGAAAAATAAAGCTATACCGCTATTGTGGTGATAAATAAAGAATATAGACTTTTTTTGTGTTGATACTATATTAAGAAAAATATAGGATCAAAGAATAGAGCAGATTAAGTTTGACTTCTTTTTTATCTTTATACTAAACATAAAGTTTATGAAAGAACACAGATTCATCTATATGTCGAAAGCTGTCTGCTAGGTTTCTCAAACAAGGGAACAATACAATAGCAAGTTAAGCATTAATCACCCTTCTATTGAATATTGAATTCCTTCATTTAATTGAATTTTTGTTTTTCATTAGGGATATGAGGTCATGCATACACTAATAATGAAATCATCATCAGCGTTCATGAGCAGCCTACTGTGTCAGTAAATGGGATCACCATTCTATTGAACACTAAATCCCTTCACTTGATTGAATTTTGTTTTTCTTTAGGGATAAGGGATCGTGTATCCAATAATTATGAAATCATCATCAACCCTCATGAAAGCCAACTAGTTCATTATATCGGATTGTCGTTCAATTGAAAACTGAATCCCTTCACTTAGATTGAATTTTTTTTTTTCTATAGGGATACGGGATCATGTATACACTACTCACGAAACCATCATCAGCCCTCATGAGCAACCCACTGGTCCAACATACTAATTTGCAACTATTTAATTTTAAAAAGACCAAGACAACCCATTTCAAATCCTAAGTGGTAACCACTGGAATCCTGAGGAAGATTGAACAATCCGTAATTAGTCTATTCTTCAATTGAAAATCACCATCAAGTTATCCACACAAAATGCATGATTTTTAATCCTCTTGTATTGTCAAAAATAGATTTTGACAAATATTGAGCGACGTTCGACAAATTATAATACGTCCAGCAAGTGAATTAGATCAATTCAGTCATGCAAGAAAATTTAAATGGCTTCAGTTCACCTTTGATGCTAAGTAAGTTCATTTTAGGAACTAAGCTGAACCAAAATTATAACTGGTTCAAGTATGGTTCAGTTTAGTTCAAGAACTGGATTGCAGCATAAGCAGAACTTGCTAAACTATTTTTGTACATGGTCTACAATAATCACAGGTGTCTATGTCAAGCAGGATAATAGAACGAAGTTCGTTGAGTCAATTCTTAAAGTTCTTCAACTTTAAACATACTTGTGTGTATGTGATGATCGACAAAACAAAAAATTTGGTCATAGTCATGTGAAAAAGACAACAACAAACCAATAGATACATTTGGCTCATAAAATATAACATTAATGGTTAAACCAAAAATAAAAATTATGAGAGAAATACATTAATGGTTAAACCAAAAATAAAAATTATGAGAGAAAAACAGAGCTAGGACTAATTAATCCATTTAATTTAGCAGTTATCAATTTATCATGCCATACCAAACAATCAATATATAGTGGTGTTCTAACATATGCAAAAAAATTGTAAAATAAGAAAAAACCTAAATCATATAAAAAAAAATTTAAATGAAAAATCCTAAAAAAAATTTAAATGAAAAATCCTATATTCTCACATGAAGCTATCTAAATCTCGCGAATCCCTTGAAAAAATTTGCAAGAAAATATGGGGATTAAAGAACTAGACAAAAAAAACTTAGAAAACAGCTAGAGATAACTTAGTTATTACATCAAGCAGTTATCATGCAATACCAAACCATATCACTTGCATAGAGATCAACTCTCTAGATAAATTAATAAATATAAATTAGAAATGAAAGAACCCTAGAAAAAATTTACCTATATTTTGCCGTGAAGCTCTCAAAACCTCTGGAATTCTTAATAAATTTTGCAAGTAAAAAAAAAAAAAAGAAAAGTCAACGAATTATAGAAAAACCAAAAGATAAAGAAATTGAATTTTAAAAAAGGCAAAAATTAAATTAGATAATATCTATTTGGCAAAAGCGAAAGAAATGTAGAAATAACACACGCTACATGGATTATGTTTCATTTCCGGAAGTTGGAGAGAACCTCTATAGAGCTTTAGAGAACCTTCTCGTCTATGGAATTCAACCTTGGGTTTGTTACTCATAGTTTAGAGTCATAGTGTAACGAATCTCTTCTTCTTCATATGCGACACTGAGTTTGATTCATTTTAGTATTATTTTATTTTGCAAACAATTAGTGGCAATCAATTCCGGGGTTCCCTCGCAACTGATCTTCGCATAACCCAACGCGGTTCCACACATACTTATCACACTCGTCGTCGATGCTTTGAGCATCAACTATCGTAGCCGTTAATTTGCCCATCGGGTGGTTAGAATGTAGGCGCTACGACCGCTTCACATTTCTTTAAATCTCACATAGAACTCTTTCGACCTGCCCATCCGATCAAATCAGGAACACCTCTTGACCATCTTTTATAAATTTTCACTTGCTGATTCATTTATTTCTGCTATATTCATTATATGTTCGTTATCGATCACAAAAATATTTTATGATTTTACTGATTTATTAGGTCTTGTTTCCATTATCAGATCTACTCCCTAAACAATCTAGTTTCTTTCGAAATTCAGGTCTAATATTTTGTTTATACGCTAGCAATACAAATATTTATATTTTGTTTTGGCATCAAATCAGCCCAATTAACGGAACAGATTTTGTAACGACCCTGATTTTCCCAAAGCTGATTTATAGAATTTGTGAAATTTTATAAGAGTTTACCCAAATTGACCCGACCGAACTTAGGAATCGTTTGGCACTTTCCACGTAGAAACCCATTTTCTGAATAAAATGGCAAGCCTCAATTTTTGCTCAAAAACCCATTTTATGAGGAAAGTCATTTTCTGAGTAGTTGTTCTTGAGTTACTCAGAAACTCATTTTCTCAGGAAAATTATCATTTTCTTATGTTCTACACTTTCTCAAGAAAGTGTATTGCATACTTCCACGCCCTATAGCCGCATGTATTTATGACCTTCGTCAAAGCGGTTATTTGATCAGATGATCGTCAAAATTTATATACTTTTAATCGGTAATGTGTTTAACACTTTGGTCGGTCAGATTCTCGAAATGTTGTCTTCAACATATACACCAACGGTGATTTACTCAAAAACCGATAGTTATTAGTTCGGTTTCGATTTGAGAAACTAGAAATCGATAGTTATCAATTCGATTTCGATTTAACATGAAAATCGGTCATGACCGACCCGATAACACCCCTACCTATTTTGCATATTTTTTACATCTAAAATATCGGCTTGGGTCGCATTGACCTGACACGACCTGATTTTCGCCCGAACAAACCTCTTAATCGTGCCTTGAAGCTATTTCCATTATTTTTTGTATAACCCACCAACAATTTTAAGACTATTTTCATGACACAAAAAGTGATGAATCTCTCGAACAAAATACACATTATGGTCGTTGCCCCAAACTAATCAAATTTTGTCTAAGTACCTCTATTAGCGCTAATGCCATTTTTGAAAGCGCCACATTGACTGTTTTCAATCAAATGATGGAGATCATTTTTTGCCCTGATCTTCCACATAATGAATCTTGAGACCATAAGTGTACCATCAAACGGTCAGTTTTTTATTCCATATAGCACGGATACCTAAAAAGTAAACCTAAAATCATTTGGTACACATCACGCAAACATGATTTTAGGTCATTTTTTGGGGATTTGTGACACGGGGAATCAAAAACCTACCGTCTAATGGTAAGATCATGGTCTCAAACTTTATTGTGCAGAAGATCAGTGTGAAAAATGATCTCCATCATTTGATTTCAACCAGTCAACGGGTTACCAAGTGTAGCACAAGTGGGTGCTTTCAAAGATTGTGTTGGGTCGAATAGAGGTTCCCAACCACTTCAGAAACTGCCTCACAAAATGCTTTTTCCTGAGAAGAATACTCTGAAAGTCAAATGTCCCTTTCACCAGAAAATGCTCGGAAAACACAGAAACCAATAAATCTCAAGAACACAAGAAAACCTCCGAAAATGCTCAGAACTAGCATTTTCTGCAGAAAAGCCTCAGGAAATGGGCTTTTCCTAGCTCTCGAACGAGGCCTTAGGGTCTTAAGCCCAAACGCCTTTAACAAGCCATCCATTTGCGATTAATGAAGCCTTCTAGCCATGATAGGGCTCATGTGTGTAAGTATATATATATATATATATATATATATATATATATATATATATATATATATATATAAAGAGGCAATTGATATAAGCGCGACATGTAGTGTCCTTTTTGTGAAGTGATAAGTAGCATTGGAACCACATTAATTAGAGTTACACTTTTAAAAGGTAAATATCATTCTAGCCGTCATTCTTAACTTTTTTAAAGTCCCTTTCTTTTCTCTATTTTTTTAAGAAAGTGTTAGACTTACTTTTTTTTGCATATTTTATTTAAAAAATGTGGTGCCTGAGTGAAGCGCTAGCACATCAAGAGCGAATCGTCAACACTCCGAAACGAAGTATCGGCGTTTCGTTTAGGGACGCTAGTGTTTCCATAAAAAATAAATAATATTAATAAAATCTCGAAGCACCGACGCTTTGATTTTGGAGTGTTGGCGCTTCCAAAAAAATATTATAATATATATATATATATATATATATATATATATATATATATATATATATATATATATATATATATATTTGAAGTGCTGGTGTCCCTAAACCGAAGAGTCGGCGCTTCGATTTCGAGGCGTTGGCGCTTCCATAAATAAAAAAATCGGAGCGCTAACGCTCCCATAAAAAAAAAAAATTATCGAAGCGCCAATGCCCCTAAAACGAGGCACCGACGCACCATTTTTTTTTAGCGAAGCGTCATCACCTTGGTGTCAGGATGTCAGCACTTCACTGCTGAGGTACTAGCGCTTCGCTAGTGGGAGGCCACATTTTTTTATTAAAATATACCTAAAAAAGTATGTCTGACATTTTCTTAAAAAAATAAAGAAAGAAAGAGACTTTAAAAGGATAAAAAATGACGGCTGGAAGGGTATTAAAATATTTTAAAAGTATAACTCTAAATAGTAAAGTGATTTTCATGCCACCTACCACTTCTCAAAAAATGACGCTACGTATCGCGCCCATATCAATTGGCATAAAGATAATCTCTACACCAAATCGAGTTTTCTCTTTCTCTCTTTCTCTCTCTCTCTCTCTCTATATATATATATATACATACATGTATAATTATATTATATTTACATAAATATATAAATATATATTATTATCAGTAATATAATATATGGGTGCTCAACACACGAACTCAAGCCCAAGCTTAAACTTGGGCCTCAACCTGAATTTCAACTCGAACCGAGAATGGGTTCGAGCCCAACAATCACAACTAATATATGTTTATATGTATATATACATTGTCTATATATAATAAATATTAATAGTATGTACTTTAATAAAGTTTCTTGCAAGGGCTTAACACCTAAGTAACTCATCCCATCTCACTTACAACATTTACCTAGAGTCTTCTGACTCTAACTTCTTAGTAAGAAAGCCCCCACGTGTCCCCACCCACTAACACAATCCCTCGCTCTTAAACTCATCTTACAATTGACGCTAACCAAGCTAAAGAAAAACAAACCCATAAAACCCTAAAAAAACGATAAACCCTACTATATACTTTATCGGAGCGTTCGCTTTTGATTACTGTATTGATGTTAAAATAAGGTTGAATCTCTTGTCATATATAAAAAAATTATTAAAGATTATTAATACTATTACCGACAGTTTTTTCGTTAATAATGGCAATTTTTTATTGCCTCTAATAGTGTTATTTTTTATAGCGTATCTAAGATTTTTCATATTTTTTTTATCATAATTATGAGCTAATCTCCAAGTTTTGACCAATTTGGAAGAGGACTTGTGGCACTCTAAGCATGGGTCAAAATATCGGGTTACCGATACGTATCGTCTGAGCTCCAAACGATACGTATCGGTACCGGTTGGTATCAGACGATACATTCAACTATAATGTATCGTTCGTTACTAATACCGATACGTATCGTCTGATACGTATCGGTATCGACCGAAATTTTGATCCATGACTCTAAGTTTTGAGCAGTTTGGAAGAGGACTTGTGTCACATGGAACATCATCTAAGCCGATTAGCTGACTGATTTGAAGACCACGATGTAAAAGTTTTTGGTACCAAAGTTTAGCATGAAATAAGATCTCTATCATCTAATTTAACATGGTCAAAGCCTATTATCGGATTCAATGGTTGATTGTGTTGAATCACATGATGAAGATGTGTTACAATCTCAAATATTTCTTTTAAATCGTGGAAGTAGTGGCTCCCTAGCCACTTACACCTCTGGCATAAAAAATTATCTTATGAGTAAATGAAAAAATTATTTATTTTCTTGCTAAATCAGATAAAAAGCAAACTGTGTAAAATAAAATAAAATAAAATAAAAAATAAAAAATAAAAAAATCTGATCATGTCATATCATGGATGTTGAGTGATTCTACCTTTACTTTTGTGTGATTTCTTCTGCTGTGAATTAATCCAGAACCCTTATTATTTTTGTATTTTGTCAAGCATAGCCTTCGAATTAGAAGGCTTAAATAGCGTTCCTCATAACACAAGTAGCATGTACCAATATAAAATCATAATAGTATGCCCCTATTTAAAACCATAAGACAACAAAAGAGAAGCTTCTTCAAAGTACCATTATTTGCAGCCTTGTTTGCAAGTAGGCTTTGCACGTGCAAAACCTCTTAACTGCCATAAATCAGATGATGGAAATTAATTTTTTTTAATCCCAATCTTTCACATAAGAAATCTTCAGATCATGCCATCACATACCGTCAACAGTTGATTACACATCACACGTCCTAAAATGTGGCCCTAGAATCACGTTTGATAATACATTTATGATCACACTCATATTATTTGGGATGTGCACCACATGAAATCACAATTTGGCCGTTTAATCTTATACTTGATCTCTAGATCCATTTTGTGGAAGACGGGTAAAAAATGATTTTCATCATCTGTTTTAAAGTAGTTAACAATTTTCACATGAGCCAAATATGATTGTGAAGAAAGAATATTTGTTGTAAATAATAATACCCATTTCTATATTAAGAAAATATTATTTTTAGGATGCAACTATTTAGATTTTAGACTCCTGAAACTGTGACCTGACCCGAGCTCCTCCAATCGGCACGTAGTGACTTGTGAGTCAACCGATCTAGACCATTTTTGGTCTCAATATTACACATAATTGATCTTGAGATCATGATTGTATCATAAGAGTGTTAATTTTTTATTCCACAAAGCACACAACTCTAAAAATAACTCTAAAGTCAGGTGGCATATATCATGCTCAAAAGTTATTTTAGGATCACTTTTTGATGTGTTATGTGGGATAAAAAATTGACCATATGATGATACTCCCATAATCTTAAGATAATTTATGTTTGAGAGAATGGGACTAAAAATAACTTGATCATCTAATTCGAAGCAGTCAATACATGCCGACAGATGGGGTGCTGTCACAATTACACAGGGTGTAAATAATGGTGCTCATATTGTTTGAGATAATGAATCATTGAAATTGGACGATTAAGTGAAGGGTGTTAGCTTTAATAAAGCGTGCAAATTATAATAGAACCCTAATTAACGAGGACTCTGTTTTATATATGTATATATATAAGTCCAACCAACCTCTTTCAATCTCTGCTATGTAACCTCTCTTTTTCGTTTTCTTTCTGCTTTCTTGGCTTCTTCAACCCACAAAACATAAAAATGGTAGAGACGCTAGATTGGAAATCAGTTGGGTCCATTCTAGCCACTCTCATGTTCTTCCGATCTGCGATTCGCAATTTCCTCCCACCTGAAATTTACGAAGCTCTGAAGCGCATATCTTCACGTATCTTCTCCTCGATCTCTCCCAAAATCTCTATTCGAATCGACGAGTTGAATTCGAGTTACAGCAACGAAATCTACGAATCTGTTCAATATTACCTCAACTCCAAATGCCTCTCCTCTACCAGAAATCTCAAACTCTCAAAATCAATATACTCCAAACAACTTTCTTACACATTGATGGCGAATCAAGAGACACCAGACACATTCAATGGAATCAAAGTGAAGTGGTCATTCTACACCCACGAAAGGACTAATAAGCAAGAAACGGGCTTTTACATACTCTCCTTCCATCCAAAGTACAAGGAAACCGTGCATTCCTCTTATATCCCTTATGTTATGCGCCAAGGTAAGATTCTTAAATACAAGAATAGAGATCGAAGACTTTACACGAATCGATCTGGCGAGTGTGGGAACTTATGGTCTTCGGTGCCTTTTACCCATCCGTCAACATTCGATACGGTGGCTATTAATCCGGCACTTAAGAAGGAAATCAAAGACGATTTGTTGAAGTTCGTTAGCCAGAGAGAGTTTTATACGAGGGTTGGGAGGGCTTGGAAACGTGGGTATTTGCTACACGGGCCACCAGGAACTGGTAAGACCAGTTTGATCGCCGCCATTGCAAATTTCTTAGATTTTGACATCTACGACTTAGAGTTGACGGCCGTTACGAGTAATTCCCAATTGAGGAAGCTCTTGATATCGACTTCAAGCAAGTCCGTCATCATTGTAGAAGATGTGGATTGCAGTCTTGATCTATCTGATCGCAAGAAAGTATCAGATGAAAAAGGTGAAAACAAGAAGATGAAGAAGGTTAGCCTCTCCGGTGTCTTGAATTTTGTCGATGGATTGTGGTCTTCTTGTGGTGGAGAGAGGGTGATGATCTTTACGACGAATCACAAAGAGAACTTGGATGCCGCTTTGCTTAGACCAGGGAGGATGGATAAGCATATCAACCTCTCTTACTGTGAATTCCCAGCTTTAAAGATCCTGATGAAAAACTATCTCTATACAGACGAGCATGAGCTTATAGAGAAGGTGGAGAAGACTTTGCCTCTAGTTAAAATAACACCAGCGGATATTGCTGAGGTTTTCATGAGCTGTAACCATGATTCTAATCTGGGTATGAGGAAATTGGTAGAGGTGATTAAGAATCGAATGGAAAAAGAGGATTTGGGTATGAGTAATGTAGAAGAGGAGAGTAAGAAAATGTCGAAATCATCCCAAAAGAAGACAACAAAGATCAAGAAAAACAGATCGAGCAAAATCCAGAATGCGACGGAGGGTACGTAGCTAGGTTAATTTCTGCTTATTTAATTTCTGCTTATTTTAAAGTATGTAGCTAGGTTTAATTTCTTGTTTAATGTGTTCTTTTCTTGTTTTTAGTATATAAGAGCTTTTAAAATATATATAAATAATTTAAATACTAAAAAATTTAAATTTAATCATATGGCTGGCTGATATGTCAATATGATTTGGTGACTCGATACGTTCCTCATCTGTAGTAGGAGACATGCTAGTCGAAAGACGAAAGTGACTTGTCAATGGAGTACTAGCATGACTTGTCAATGGAGTACTCACCGTCATATGGTGAGAGTACTTTCCCCAAATAACTTTTATGTGTCAGACACAACTGTCATTTGTTTCTATCTCTCTGAATGTCCATCTCAAGAATCTTTCTTACTGCGTTAAGATTTTTCATCTCAAACTTCATATCAGGTTGAGATTTCAATTTATTGATTTCCACATGCTCTTTGTAACTATGAGCATGTCATTAACATACAAGAGATGATAAATAAATAAGTCATCTACCAGCCTTTTGTAGTAAAAACAGTTATCGTATTCACTTCAAATATAATTTTGACTCACCATGAACGTGTCAAAATTCTTGTACCACTGTCTCAGCGACTGCTTTGACCCGTACAAGAATTTCTTCAGTTTGCACACTAACCTTTTTCTCTAGGAGACTTGAACCTTTCAGATTGATTCATATAGATCTCATCCTCTAAATCAACATGTATAAATGCCGTTTTCACATCGAGTTGCTCCAACTCTAAGTTTAACTATGCTACAATTGACAATAAAATTCAGATTGAAGTGTGTTTCACAACCGGTAAAAGTATCTCATTGTAATTAATGTCTTCCTTTTGTGTATAGCACTTTGCTACCAACTGCGCCTTGTACCTTATACTACTACTTTCCGGAGACGTATGTATCTCATAATCCATTTCATCGTCTGCCAATAGCCCTTATCTGGATTAGCCATATATCTACTACTCACACTAACGGTCTATGAAATATTTGGCCGAGTACATACCATAGCATATATCAAGTCAGTGGCGGAGCCACGTTATTCAATGGGGGGTCCCAGGATCCCCCATCGCAAATTTTTTTCTTTTAAAATCTTTTAAGTTCTATCTTTTTAGGAGCAAGATCTTTTAATAAGGATCCCCAAATCCCAAAACTTCTTAAGATGTTTAAAAACTTACTTTTTTATCCACAAACTTTTTGACTGAAATAGACTCCCAAAATTCTCTCTCTCTCTCTCTCTCTCTCTCTCTCTCTTTCCAAATATTACTCTCAAAATTATTTTTTTCTCTCTCTCTCCCCAAATCCCATCCCAAAATTCTCTCTCGATTCCTCAAGCTCTTTTTAGAGATAATGACTCCTGACAGGCATTTATACACCAAATAGTGTTTAAACAATCTTTTACCATTAAATTAGAAATTTTGATCTCACACCATTAAAGTGTTCTTTACTATTATTACTATCTTATGACTATAAGGGATCCCCCATCAGAAAAATCCTAGCTCCGCTACTGTATCAAGCTACTAACCATACTCGCATAGGGAACACGAGTCATTAACTTACTCCTCATTCGTAGTAGGAGACATGCTAGACGAAAGTGAGCTGCTAATGGAGTACTCACTGTCTGTGAGTTATCCATCTCATACCGTGAGAGTACCTTATCCAAATAATTTTCTTGTGTCAAAACCAACATGCATTTGTTTATGTCTCTCTGAATCTCCATCCCAAAAAAATTTCTCGCTGCGTCAAGATCCTTCAACTTTAACCGAAATCGATTTTAGGTGACCGAAACCAAAATTTCGGTTTCAGTTCGATTCAATTAACCAATTTTTCACCTTATATTAAGTAATAGAGTTAACTAAACACAATATATTAAGACATGCCACAAGGTACCCAGTCTGCGAGCAATGGGGCTAGTACAATTCTCAAATCACCAATCATGGGTTTTGGATTGTGTGGCAACATTATTGACGACCAAAGCAAAGGAAGGTAAAAAGAAATTTCACTAATTTTTTGTGTTGATTCCAAGGCTTGACCAATAAGCACCTTATACCAGCTAAAAATTTATAGAGTTTAATTCTCCCAACCCTTTTGTTCGGATAACCCTTGCAACTGATATTATTTATATGAATTCTACAAAATAAGATGCCCATCATCATCACTACCATCCAATATGAGTATATAAATGTGGATCCTCACTACAAAAAATGTGTTTATTGGAGACGGCTAAAAGCCGTCTCCAAAGGTGTCTAAGCCGTCTCCAATACTAGCCGTCTCCAATAGTATTGGAGACGGCTTCCATGTAGTCTCAAATAGTCCCATCTCCATTGTCTTTAGAGACCAAATGAGAGCCATCTCTAATAGTCAAGATTATTTGAGACGGCCATAAGCCATCTCCAAAGATATGTTGGAGACACCTTAAAGCTATCTCTAATAAGTCATCTCTTGTTATTGGAGACAATTTTTGGCCGTCTCTAATAAGTGATCTCCTGTTGAATATTTATTTATTTTTAATACTATTTAATTTTTTTGCTCCAGGACCATATTGTCTAGCAGTACACATCTATAACCTGCAATTTTTTTATTTTTTATTTATGAAAACCCGTAACATGCATTTATATACTCACATTAGCATAAAAGTAAATTTTAATTCACAACACCGCAATTTCATTTACAAAAAATTTATGTATACAAATAATGACTCTCATTTTTAGAGGTATCCAACATTATTCATGGCTTCGTAAGCTTGTCAAGCAGTCATGGCTCCATCTCCAATCATAGAGATTACATGGTTATTCTTCCCTACTAGATCTCTAGCAACTGCCATTCCTACCAAATTCAAAAAAAAAAAGTTAATAATTTCTCCAAGAATCGGGTCATAGAGTATACAAATGGGTGAGAAATCTACGAACCAAGACCAACAGATATGCTTGTGGAGTTGTGCCCTGTACCAAAAGCGTCATAAATGCTCTCTTTTTTACGGAAACCTGTAAATTCATTATTACAGTTTACAAATCATTACAAAAAAAAAGGAAAAAAAATATATCCGAAAATTAAAATCCATTTGTTAATATAAAAATCACAAAACAGTCCTCAATCATACCAAAAAATCAAAATTCAATATTTAATAGAAAAATCTCAAGTTGCAATATGCATATAACCCAAAAAATCAGAATAATTATGTGGGTATGTCTGCAAATTTACTATTACAGCTCACAAATCAGTCCTAAACCACTAAAAGATAAAAAGGTGAAAATTTTTCATAAAATTAAAACCAATTAAAAAATATCCCATTTTTCATATAAAAAAAAGTTTTGAAAAAAAATCCCAAATTCATTCAATACAAATTATATTCACCTGATGACCAACATCCCATATGATCTTATCCTCTGGGGTATCAAACACATGATGCAAAGCCACAACCAATTCCACCACTCCTAGGCTTGAGCTCAGGTGCCCACCTATATTTGATATTGGTACACAATCTCTGCTCTTAGCTATGTTGCTAACTGCTGAAGATCCTAAAATTTTCAAATATTCCAAAAAAAAACCTCCATTAATATCTCCAACTATCTTATACACATAAACCCAAACCTGATGGGTCAATATAGTGCAAGGAATCTGGGAGTCGAGGATTTCCATTTGAAGCTGATATACAATTAAAGCAACACTATTCCAACTTCAAAGAGATTAAATTACTAATATCAATCAAATAACATCTTAACCCAGTAGGTTATAAAGAAATTAGTACCAGTAAAATCAATAGCCACCATGAAATTCAATTCACATCCACCCATAATGTAATCCAGGAAAGTGTTTTGCTCATTCTCTGAAAACTTCTCCACCAATAACTGACCCTTTAACACCTGAGTAAAAAACAAGAAATTCTTGCTAATCAAGGAAAATTCACCCCCAGCTACAGAATGGGGACATACATCAATTAAATAATCAGGACCTTATGGTGATGAGTATGCCCAATGAGAGTTGGTATAAAGAAATTTTCGCCGTGCTGGGAATGGTGAAGCTTTTCCAAATCAGCCAATGACTTTTGAACTCTTCTACTCTATTCATGATATAAGCAAAATCAGAAGCAACATTGAGATACCCAATAGGAATATATGCATCAAAACAGAGAGGCGTTCATTTACCCAATTAAATCATGTTTTCCGTTGCTATTGAAATCAAAGCAGTCTATAATTAATGGGTTGTCCTGCATGTAGTCAATAATTTGATTAAAGGGCCAAAGAACAAATTATCTAGAGATTCAGAGTTGCTAATGAAAACTGGTTTATGCCTTACTTCCAATTTGCTGAAGGTTCACAACTATTGGCTTCCATGTAGGGTTGAGAGTGTTCTTTTTCACCTCTGTCTTGCAAATTGGAATTTTCTCCCCACTCTCCACAATTTTAGATATTACCAAGAAAGGGTCCTGTAAGAGAAAAAAAGCTCTAGATCACCAGTCATAACAGAATTAATATTCCTAACTCATTATATAAGAAAAAGGTCAAAAGTTGCATACGCTTCTTGACAAGAGATCCTTGTTTTCCAAATTCAAGCACCGTAGTATCATCTCGGCCATAATCTTTGAGCCAACACATTCTTCTACATGAACAGTAAGCTCTCCTATGTCTTGGGAATGTGTTCTTCCATGTACTCTCCTTTTCAAGATTTAGTTTCAACGACCTAGTAGATTTAGTGATTATCTGCAAAGAAATTAGAGCATAATTGTACGTGAATAAAATGGAGCCTTTAACTGAATAAATTGGTTTGCTTGATGTTCATGAAATCAAATGTGAAAGTAGGACACACAAATGAGTTGGTAGTAGTTAATGTACATTTGCATAAGAGTGGTGCAACAAGTCAAACTCTCTCTTCCAAGGTGATGCACAAATATTTTTGTGCACCAAATAAGTGAAAGGTCAAAAGAATGCACTTTCACTTATTTGCACACTGATAAATAATTGTGCATCTCCCATTGACCAGTTTGATGAAGGGAGATTGGCCCGAGTACCTCCTTTGCTCAAAACATTAAAAGAAGAGGAATTGCTACAATAAAAGGGGGGAAGGGGTGTGAAGCAGCTGCACAAGGTGTTTTTATAAATGGTTAAAACATTACATGATTTTAATAAAGAGTTGTTATGGGAAAATCGACCCGTTCCCAATCAGATTAGAACACGTCACAGAGTGGATACATGTGGCACAACTTTCCATCAAATATGCCTAGTGTTACCTAGAAACGTGGCATAGTGCCAACTGTCAAGGTGTCATAGGTCTATGGCACGGAAATTTCTGAAAATTGCAATACAAGGGCATGCTTAATAAAAAATATTAGAAATTAAAATATATATAATAAGATAAATCTGAAGGAAAATCTTAAAGCTAAGTGAGAAACCTACGTGATTGAAAGAAGAAAGTATATGTAATGTTTGCCATAAACCTAACTTATTGCATTCCAAATTATACAAATGGTTTTCAAGGACCCAATGGTTTTAAAGAATTTCGTGGAGGGAAATTCTTCAAAATTCTTACACCTACGAATATTTTACATCATAAGCATAGTTTCGTACACATGGCAATCGAATTTGTAATCCAGGAAAAGAAAACAAAGAGAAGTTACCGCAGAGCATGACCAGGAGGAAGGTGGTTCCCTTGCTGATAGATTGGCGCTAACTATGAAGTGCCAATGGTGAACAATGACACTTCTCTCTCATAGAATTGAGAAAGTGGAAACTGGTACATCTACTTTTATAGAAAAAGAAAGGTAAGAATGTTAGAAGTAGGAACTAAGAACAGGAACACCAAAATGCTCTAGCATTTTCTACACTACAATACTCAATTCACGTTATAGTAAGATAAGAAATGCTGATGTATACATGATGGTAAAACAAACACAAGCATGCATCACTTAATATTACACAGTATGAGTTGGATTCACTATCACAAAATGGAGAATATAGAATTGTATGAAAAGGAAAGAAAATCAGATTGATTGGTTTTCAATCCTAACCATTTTCCATCATTAAACTACAGTCTATTTCAAAAATTTAGGCGTCTTCCTAATGAGCAATAATCATTCACTACAACATCATGTTCAACTGGCATAATAGAAGAAATATTGAAAAGCATTTCCAGCTAAGTGGACAATTAGCACTGGTTCTCCATTAAATTGACTAATCTAATCTTCTATGGGAAAGATATATCTTAGTATTTTTGTTAGAAAGAGCTTTCCGGATGAAAAAAAAAATATGGGCTCTCTTCCTATATATGCAAGGTTCATATCTTTATCCATGGACATGGGCAGAGAGCTCTTGTCTGAGTATATGTAAACAACACTACACAACATGCAATAAAAAACTGATTAGAAACAATCATAAGACAGATCTATAAGACGAACACTAATTATAAGAAGGATCTGCAAATCCAACTTAAAAACAGTATTAATAAAGAATCAAAGGTTCACTCATCCCCCTTCATTTTTCTTTATTGATACATTTAATGAACTTCTTATTATTCAAATTAAAAATAAATATGAACAAAACATTTGTATGGAGTATCAAAGTTACATTGTGATGATAAAAAATTTTGTAATGTATTGCCAGGGTAGTGATGCCTTACACAGGGAATTTACAATAGTGGAACTAGAATGTAATTTACAAGGGTGGGTATACCTTTCCATCTAGGCAATGAGCTCATGATCCCTTGGCTTCATACCTCACTTAGTGTCTACAAGAAGGCATACTCTTTTCAGACCAATCCGGGAGGACACATACTCCTTTACCTGCAACATTCGAAACTGTTATGATATTTCAGAGTCTGAATTGAAGGAAGTCAAAAGCCTACCTTGAATAGGTAAAGGAGCAATCCCAATAGAATCAACAAAATATAATAAAATCTGGGTCCATCAGACCAATTATCACCTAGTCCATATACAACACAAAATCTGTCATTTGAAAATGAACAATCCCAATAGATATATTTCAAAATCTGTCATTTGAAAATGAACAATTTGCAATGTAACAGAACTAAGAAATGTAAGCAATGGAAGTAGAAGAGAATCTTGAGCCTTATGAGCTGAATCTCAACTGAAACTATCAAGTCAGATCACTTTGACACTTTGTATTGCTCCCATCATATACCTTTAATGGTGTAAGATCATTTAATATTAAAGTGCACAGATCGAAATGCTTAAAGGTCAAACTTTAAAATAACTTCTATATGGAAAAGATGAAGTATGTATCATGAACTTATTGGGCCTAATAATAACATTTTTAAGTTTCTTCTAAGTGGGCAAAACACTTCATTACTGCCAATTTCAAAATTGCTTCAAATCAACAAAAAGATTATGCCTAATAACAATAAATAAATATTTCTGCTTATGAGAAAGGAAATATGGTTCAAAAATTAATATCTTGTGATTACAGAAGTATTGAGTGTTTTGGCCAAATAAACTAAACTATTTAGTCTTCATAAAGTACAAGGTTTATAAAGAACCTTAAAATTGGATTCTTCAGATGTTGAAAGAGAATTTGGCATTTCGACATTACTTGAAGAGTGGATCGTTTTATTTTTATTTAAATCCAGCAAAAAAATTTGATAGGAAAATAATTGTCATTTATCATTACTACCAATTTGGGGAGTAGTATGCCTCGTGTCAAGGAAAACTAACCTGCACAAAATTGAGCCTATTTGAAGTAGTGTCCATTTCCAAACTCAATTCTTCTAAAATCTTCTCCTGCACCAGCAGAAATTAAGTTAGTCAGTAACAAGAAGGTTTGTTTAAATTATTGGAAGATATAAAGACATATTGTCCAATATGACTCAGTATTAGACCTCGAAGATACATATTGATATTGGTTTCCAGTGAGCGAGATCCAATACGGAGTGTTCTCAGAATGGGTTAACGGGTTATCACCAGCTTCAATAGATCTAGATCTATTCAAGTCAATATCTTACTGCTGAAAGCAGACATGTATAGCTTTTCGGACACTAAGATCTGTAAATGTCAGCTGTTGAAACGTAGTAGCCTTCAAAGTAGGGATGTCAACGGGTCAGGTAAAATTTTGGCTGCCCAATAAGAAAATCGCAAATGCTCGACCCGACCCGATAGCGCACTAATGCCGACCCGACCCAATGCCTGACCGGAGAACCCGACCCGACCAGGTATAATATCCCTATTTTTTGTACTTTTACCATATAAAATATTGGGTCGGGTCGACCAGTAAAATATCAGGTCGGGTATGTGGCCGACCCAATCTGTTGACAACCCTACTTCGAAGGCTATAACATTTCAATTTAAGAAGATGGAACTGGTGATGGGAATTGGTCTCTTTGATAATATGTTCTACATATGCCCACTTAATTTAAAACACAAAATGGTTGCATATGCTATAGTATCCTACTAGATCCAATGGGTGCAGAGCAAAAAAATTCAAAACTCATCAGATTTGATAGTTTGGATGCAATAGCAACTTGTAGAGGTTGTTGAGAATCAATACCAACTTTACTTGTGGAACTTCTGGGCCAACTCTTGCTAAAATCAGCTGCTGAGGGCTTCGTAGTAGTCAAAGGAGGCCTTGTTTCCTGAAACTAACGTGAATCACTTGACACACAAATGATGTCAACCAAACTGAACCCTGTACAGTTTACAAAATGATATATGAAATGTAATAGATTGCAGCGCCAGATGCAGGAAATTTCGAAAGGTTCGACCTCCAAAATGATATCTTCGCTCAGGTCATGAGACCAGAGAGACATGGTCGTGTCCTAGGTGATGGGTTGGGAGTGACCCCCCCCCCCCCCCCCCCCCCCCCAACAGTTTGTGGGGTAGCTATGATGGGCCCTTCGCTAGTGACTTCATTGCAATGAAAAACAAAGTGCAACAACTTCAGGAGCAAACGGAGCATGACAGGCCCTCCGCTAGTAATTTACATAGTTCTGCCTTCAAAAACATAAAAGAGGGAGAGAGAGAGAGAGAGAGATTTCTAAGAACATAATACTTATTCAAAATATTTTTTACAAAGCTCTTTTTTAATTTAAAAGAATAGGATCACATTATAAACACAGTAACAATAATATTTCGATAAAATTAGTAAATCAGATTATTGCTTTAAGTATTTTCAGATAGAAATAATTCAACAATTTTTATTTGTTTGAAATTTTTTGTTAAATTTTTCTTTCAATAAAAATATATTTTAGACTTCTTATCGCATTTTCTATTTAAGAATGAGACTGGCACTACTGACCAAATTTGCTTAGTTTGTTGGTTCGAATTCAGGTTCGTAATTTGCAATCCACTAGTATCAAGCAAATCCGATTCACTCCTAGTAGGATGAGTTTCAAAACAATTTGTTACTTGTATTATATAAATTTTTATTATTTAATAAAAGAGATGCAAATGACCACTTGGTTAGCTACGAATGAAACTTAAACATCAAAGCTTTAGGTTCAAATCCCCTCTGTGCTTTCAAAATTGTTTTGCAAATGATATAGTTAGCATTAATCCTTCAATCAATCGACTCAAACCGAATTGAATTGTGAACTGATCATTGTACCCAATTTGTGGGTTTCTAGTTCAATTAGTGAATATAGATACTAATAATGTTCATACGGATAGTCATGATTGGTTCACAATCCAGCTGGCACCTCATCATTGACACGTCTTTCCAAAATCATGGCTATTAGAGGAGTCTACCGTGCACTTTAATATCGATCATAGAAAAAAAAAAAGCACAACCGTCCATATTAGAGTTCATAGATCAGATGGTTAAAATCTTCGATCACCATTTTTTGAGCCCAGGGTAGGAGCTACTAGTGGAATTTTCCCGTGCTCGCATGCTTCTCTGGTATCTTTCACCATTGACTTTCTCTTTCTGGCTACCTCCTCTATCTTCTCAAACCAATTTCAATCAATGTCCCCCGTTTTCTGTTATCTGTTGATCACTACAAATATTGGTGTTTGCTCTATCATTTTCGTGATGGTGAGCTTTATGGGCAACATCGTGTGTTCTCAAGCGAGCATCTCCACAAGAATCTTATATACCTTATCTCTCCTTTTTTTTTTTGTTCGACTTTGGATTGTTATTTTTACCTTTATTTTACTGATTTCTCTTGGGCTTTTGCTGTGCTTGGGCTTGCTCAGATCCCTCTCTAAATGGATTAGCTGCACTTGCGACAATTAGATATTGATGAGCCTCTTAGGACCTTCTACCTTAGAAGGCCTGTTAGTACACAAAATACAATAGCTCTCGGCTCTGTTACTGATTGTGATCTCAGAAAGTCAAAATGTTGACCAACCATGGTCTGTCAGATAGTTCTACTGAACAAAACAAACCACCCCTGGATGACTACCTCCCGTTGTCGCTGAGAAGGCTACTTCGGGAATGCCACTCTTTTGCTTTAGACTTGAAGGTGACCTCCCCTTCTATTTCCCTGAACCCCTATGCCTCTAATATGGCTACTTCCCATGCCTCAGCAACCTTGGAGAACTCCCATTCGATTCCTATCCTAAGGACAACTCCGCTGCCTTGGAACCTAAAAGTGAACCCATCAAATGTGGTTGAAAAGAGGGTTAAGGTTACTGTGGTCGTCAAATACTTATCTGAAACCCTCGTACATACTTGAAATCCTCCTAAAATACTACCCTAATTCTGTGCAGAATAAGACTGCTACGGAAGAGACCTCTATTCCCATTATTGATGCATATGTGGCCACTCAGAAAACTGATATTGTCCACTTCACGTAATCCCAAATTCCGTCCAAACTTCAAAACCAAACTTTCCTAAGAAATCTGTAGGGAAATCTACTCGGAACTCTTATAAAACAGTCATCACTGCTTCCAACAACACCTTTGCCCCATCTATCCTTGGAGCTAGCCCACCTCCCCCCTGAAATATCCACTTGTGAATTCAAAATTTTAATGGAACAGGTGTACCCATAGCAATTCTACACCAGCCTCCATCCCCTCCTAGGCAAGGAGTAAATATGCACCTTACCCCTCAAGTTTTGTTCATATTATTAGCTCCCCCTGAAAAGGAGACCTCTGCAAATGTTTGTGGGTATTGCAGAAGTCACCCCTAGCAGCAACCACTCCAAACTTTCATAAACCCCGCCCACATGAAGCTCAATTTGTTGTTACTTGCAACCCCCCTTGTTCCTAATGGTGCACCACGTAGCTTCAGGTACCACATGGCACCACAGAAGGGTCAGGGACCAAGAGTTCAATCTCTGAGACTTAGGACTGTGGGCCATTTACACTTTTAATTAATACAAGTTGGTTATTGAACCCAAGAAAGGAAAAAAAAAAATGATGGAACTAGCCCTCAACAAGAAGACTAGTTATACTAGTGTTAGTCAATTTTATTAGGAAATAAAAGCTTGAAAATGAAAAAGAAGAGAGCGTACATCAGATTTTCTAAACTTGTAAATCCGAAATCAGAACAGGATATGCAGCAACTGTTAACAATTTTAAATAGAGAAAGTCAACCAACAAATCCCACTGGGCCAAACCAACATTTCATACTCTTTATTAACAATGTACTTAAAATGAATAATGGTAGTCTTAATTTAACTCAAGTGAGTAAAAGAGAAATTGACAAAATAAGTGAGGAAAAGTGTTATCATTTTGTGAAAAAAAGAGTGGAATCTTCTATTGTAAAGAGCTTAGGAACTAATGAATACTTAGTTGATACCTCCTCTTCTTTTGTATTCTCCACTTATCCTTTATGTTCCTCTTTTCTCCTCTACAATCAAATTCAAGTGTAATGAGGCTAGCCTCAAAAGGATACACGAGATTGAATTCTCTAACCCCCTCGAGTTGAAGATCCGTAAACCTTCCACTTTCAACATCATAAGTAACCAGTTTTCTGCGCCAATGACCCTGTATACGTTCTTCACAATAACCCAATAAACATTTACCATTTTTGTGTGTATCTAAAGGATAGAAGAACCGAGGGTCTTCCGAAAAAATGAAATATTTACTCCAAGACTCCTTCACGCCGTAATCCTTCATCAGCCATATGTCGGTACACCCTTGATTACAAAAGGTATGTATAGAAAGACACCCCCAAGTCACCCTGACATGCCTACTGGTATCATAAATTGACAATTCAAGCTCTGGAAGTGGTATTATGCAGAATTCTTCATCCTCTACATTAAACGAAACAACGACACTGCCTCGGAATTCTTCATCCTCCTCCAAATTAAACGAAACAAAACCACTCCCTCTGTCCGCAGAAATCCAATGAAGAGCTCCGTTCAAGAACGTGTTATATTGGGTACAGTGAACTAGCGTGTAAGGTATAGTGCCTTTGCTTCTCCAATATGGGGTGCCAAGCATGTATACCTCAACTTGAGGTCTGTTAACCTTAGTGACGGAATCCACCATCCCTTGCAGTGTTCTCACCACCTTATATTCTTTAGTTTTCCCGGAGAACCCGAATCCCAATGATGAATGCCCCGATGGGCGGCATGAATGTAGTATCAAAGGCAATTCTATGTATTGTCTTGTAAAGGGATTACATATATAAACAGGTTCAAAACACTCCCTTACAGACAAACAGATCAATCCGTTACACGAATCGATGAACACGAACCCGGGATTCCAATGAATATTCACAAAGAAATTGGGATCCCAAGTTTTCTGAATGAAAATTTTGGAGGTTTTCAGATCAAAAAAATACATTTTGTTTGATGGATGCTAAAAAACTCTAAAAAACGATTTTCTTATTGAGCAAGCATCAACAGCTAAAAAGCGCTCCCCTAACTTCGCTAGAGGGATGCTTTTGAAGACCATTTACATGGCTTCCTGTATCGGTTTCCTAACATCGAAAAAAAAAATACGAAGAAGAATTGAGACTCAAGAGTGAAAATTTTAAAAATAATAATAATTTATCAAAATTTTGTACCTTGAGAGCTTTGAATGTAATATCCATGTCTGGGAGAGTTTGAAGCAGATTAACAGAAGAATCGTTGGACTGAAATAATAATCGAATTCAAGCCAATCAACAAAAATTAAATAAAAAAACTAATTTTTTTTAGAGATAATTAGGATTGAGATCAATCGATTACTTGATTTGGATCTTCAAGACATTGTTTGAGCGAGAGAAATTGACTCTGTTCATGATCAATTCCAATCGAACATCCACCGCCATCACTCCGATAATGATCTTCTTCTTCTCGATCGACTGCAGAGTTAAAGGCGAAGCGCCTTTCTCTTTCTCGATCGAAACCTCTGATCTAGACTGGCTCTTCTCCTTCCCTTTGATTTCGTTACTGCTCAGCCTCAGAACATCAAGATTGCAATTTCTACAAGGAGGAACAAGAAAAGTGTAGAGGCGTTCGACAATCCCATCTCTTCGCACCTTCAATTCGTTTGCGTAATCGGAAGAAGCTATTGAAATCGTAGTGTCCATTAGAGTCCATAGATCTACGCCTGAATTTCTCAAAATCGACCAGAAATTATCTAAATCCATTCAGATCTCCAAACTGAAGAAATGAAACCCCTTGCTTTAGATCTCTCCAAATCAGATGAGATTTATTTTCAACTTTTAATCATCTACGTATCCGCGACAAATCTACAATCATCATGAGCTTGAGCCTGAGGAGAGAGAGAGAGGGGGTTTCAAAAAAAATTAGGGTTAAGAAGAGCGATTGAGAGCTCGATAGAGATCTCTGGAAACCCCTGATTCCGATCGAGACCCTACCTTCGTTAATTTTTTAAGAGAGTGGGAGATTGGAGAAAGAGATTTAGGGTTCCATGATTTCAATGACAGGAGAGAACGAAGGAGAATGGGGAGATTTCAACTCGTGACGAGTTTGTCAAGGTGAAGTAGATTTTACAGCGTTGCCTATATATAGCGCAAGCTGAGTTAGGTTATTTGCAACCGCACTACACCCAATTAGATCTCTTGGAGACGACTTAAGCCGTCTCTATTCGTTTTAATGAGACTTTTTAAGACGACTTTTAAGGTAGTCTCTAAAGTTTTTAAGATAGTCTCTAAAGTTTTCACTGCTTATAGATGAGGTCAACAATATTTAATGCATTATTTTATATAGGGAGACCACTATAGCCGTCTCTAATAAAAGGATTCGAGACGGCTTTTGAAATGGTGGTCTCTAATATATGGTTATTGAAGACAACTTCGAAAAGCCATCTCTAATAACCGTCTCTAAAAGTCCTTATTTTTATGTGCTTATGATAGATATGAACAATGGATATATTAAAATTTCCCAAATGGAATGGTTTAAATCTCTTGATTGTTGTGTCATTTCGGTTAAGCAATAATTAAATGATGTTTAGTCACTTGAACTACTTGGATTCAACAAAAGGTCGGCCACGACCTAAAACATGGACTCTCTAAGGTGCTATATATCTATAGAAAAAATGGTGAGCACCCATTTACCTAAACTCTAAATTAAATTATATATCTTTCTAATTAATTTTATGTATTTGATTTTAGCGAAAAAAGGGCAATGAAGGGAGCCTAAAGCTAGCTATCAACTTGATAGCCGGATAATAGTGAATAAATAAGACCTTAACTCTGATGTTAATGGGTCAATCTACTACTGCTAAGGTGGTCAAATTTGTAATTTCACTGGCTTGCCTGTTCATAAATAATTGTGTACATTTTAAAGTTTTATCATTTTAACATAATGAGATTAATCCTTCCACATCTAGGAAGAGCTCTTAGTTACCCTATATAATGAACAATTAGATGAAAAAATGAGAACATTTCTTTCATAATGAATATAAAATTAAAATAAATTATATGAAGCAAGCGGCCCTAATTGTGACTCAAACTGCCGCGGTATACTTTCCGACTCGCGCGAGAACTTACACTGCTCCAGCTCCGAATCTGTCAAATAAGTTGCTCAATATTATACTTTTCCTTAAAGATCTCAACTATTTGGTCCCTTGAAATTTTAGAGAAAACTGCCATGACAAAATACAAGAAAAAAAGGGGGAAATTTAGTAAAATTTTGATAAAAATAGAAATATTTGGAAAAAAGTACATTTTATAGAAATTCCTCCTTAAAAGTTAAGTGCCAGTCAAACGTCTCAGGACAAGCCATGGTGTAATTATCGTCTCGCTCAATAAGACATGATTTAATTATTATCTCGCTCAACCCCAATACCTGAAAATAAGTATTCCCGGATACGTCTCCTCTCAAGCAATATTTAAAAGTTAAAACAATGACGGTAAAAGGGTCATCTCAGAGGACACCACTCATGTCACCGTGCACGCTAATTCAAAAAAATTTAGTGACACTAATCTTTGTGATACGCACACAAGCTAATAATAATAAATTTTACTTTCCTGTGGCTAGTAAAAAAAAATATAACATGTATTACTTGCAAAATTATGTTAATAGCATATTGTGGGTGCGGGTGCACAATTTTTTCAAATTTAATTTGCTGTCATTTTTATTAAATAAAACAAATCTTAAGAGCTTGTTTGGCAACCCGAGTTCTCCAAAAAAAACTCGAGGAAAAATCAGATATTAGTGATATTCTTACTTGTTTGCCTGTTTGGAAACTTAGTGGATTCGGTTGGAAGTTTCTATTTTTGGTGGTTGTCACTATGATTAGCCCGTTAATCGGTGACTGGTGTAAGATCAATCTTAAGATGTGTAGTTGCTAATTTGGTGAATTTGAAGAGAATAAGCAACAAATAATAATTAAGTTTTTTAATTACGGTATGATTGTAATTCCAAATCACAATATAATTAGTAATTCAAGTCCTTAATGGGAAAAGACTTTTTGGCTAGAAATATAAGGGATGCTTGGTCCCAACGGTTGATTGACACATTTCAACCCTCCCTATTAGAAAAAGCATCTCCATTGTGCTAGGAGGAATTGAGAGCAAGAAGATCGTTGAAGATCGGCAACCCATCATTCATGACTCATATTCAAAGTGCGCACATATATTATAATTTATGGATTATTGATTTATTGTATTGATTGATCATGCGCCTAGATCCTAGGGCATATATTTGGATGGTCAGATCGACAGATCCATACAGATCCATCAATTGGCATCAGAGTCATGTTTTGACGTATGATTAATGATCAATTGAAACACGTGTAACAATTAGTTACACCATTACGCTGAGTTGATGCATGGGTCGTCCGAATTAAATACCGTCCCATTTTTTTGTTTTTGTGAAATTGGTAGCGCTCTTGAGTTCTTGTTGTTTTATATTTGTTGTACTTATTTTTCGTTTCACACCTGATCGATTTTAAGTGTAACCCTTGCAAGTGCACAAGATCTATTGTAGCACGGCAAGAACAAGGGTGTCGAATCCACAGGGAATCGTGAATTTTAATTAATTCTTTTAGAGACTTAAAAACGTCCCCAAGGAAGTACCAAGGGGCAGATTCAATTTACCAAAAATTTATCACACATTTCCTAAATGCAAAAAAAATAAATTAATCTAAACAACTAATTGCTGATGAATCTAAGAATAATATTTAAATATGATCAAGGAATATGCTACTCCAAATTAGTACCCCTTTTCTACCATTAAAACCCACAGTTTCATTAAAGCATCATTCACACCATCATTCGTCTAGAAAAATGATTTGTAATAAAATGGAATCATCAATCCGGCATACCCTATCTAAAAATAATGACTCAGCCTATCATTGCAGTATGAGTCATGTAAGAAGCATAGCGTATCTCATGATGTTTAGATCACAACAATAAGTACATAATCGTTCTGTGACCTAGATCGGCCTGCGGTCCGGATCTAATCAACGGTCATAACAAAGCATTCAATATATTTTCAATTTCACATACTTTGGGCAAAACGATTCCATGATGACATAAATAGACTGTGGTATTAATCATAAAAATGGTTACTTATCTGGGGATCGCATCTTCCCCGATAAACTGATTTAGCCGCTCATCTTTGGTGTATGATCTCCTTGTTCATTCAAAGTCATTCCACTTTTCATTTCTTCCAAAAGATCTTTATTTACAATGTCTTTTCCTAAATACAATCTATAAATGTAAAAGAAAGACGGTGCAAATCCTAAGTACAATCCACCCAGATCAAAACCTAGAAGAAGGAGAAAAGAAGAACCCTTGAAGAATGAAAAGAGAAATCCCAAAATTCCAAAAGTGGAGCTCTCCACCAAAAATGAGTAATGAATAATAATAATCATCCTCCCCTTTTCACAAAGTCGTAGCTTTTCTTTTATAGGGTCGAGCAAACCCTATACCTAATAGCCCCAATCGATTGAGGATAAGTTCTCAATCGATTGACTTTTGATTTGCAAAAAGTGGGGGCAAAGCTGTCTTCTAATGTCAATCGATTGGCATTCTTGTGTCAATCGATTGATACATAAGGGTAGGGTCTTCATTCCTTTGTTGGATGTTGAGCTACTTCACGAATTTCAATGCTTCTTTTGCCCTTTTTGTCCATAGCTCTTATGTAGCCTTTAATTATTTTCTTTTATGCTCTCTAACAATCCAACGATCAGAAATACCTGTAATCATTAAAACCTCACAATAATCATCAGATGCTTTCATTGGATAGCTAAATGTAGGAATTAGGGTGCGAAATATAGTCACATTTCGGTACCGATCAACACCTCATAAAGAGGTGTGCAAGACAATAGAATTATTCTATTTATAATACAATAAAAGAGCCTTAACTGTCTCCTTATTTAAGGTTTTGGTTATAATTATAAAATGATAAGAGAGGCATATCCTCTCTGTTTATTCTTCGTTTGAAGAAGACATTAACCCTACTTGTTGTGTCTCTAAGCACGACGGGTCTCATGGCCCTTAGACCCGTCCAGTTATAGCCATCACTTGCCATGTGGCCATCATCTTTGACGCGGTAATTCATATTTCTTATATTATGATTTTATACATTAAAATATCAAAAAGAAACAGGAGAGATTTAAGGGCGTGCATCTGGATCAACTTATCACGTTTGTCCTTAAGGCTCAATTTTGACCCATATTTTTTTTTATTCTTTTCAGGTCATTTCTGGGCTATTTATAAGTCCTATTTTCGAATATTATATATAGATTTTGATTTTCTCAGGTATTTTGGATCCGTTTTTTAGGTCTATTTTTGAAAATGAGTTCTCTGTTGTGACATTTGACAGAACCTGATGTCCTTTTGACAATTTTAATTGGATAATTATTGTATTTTTGAGTGCTTTTAATTAGAGTCGGGTATTGGAGGTTGTGCTCCAGGACCAAGGCTGGTACTTACACAATATTACCCATGATTATTATTAGTTTTGACGCACTTACCCACAACACGAGTTAGCTGGTATTAGGTGCCTATGGCGACTCAATTGAAATAAATGGACATGGATTTCTTTTGAGGTTGTCTTGTTCACTTCATTATGACTTCTCTTCCTATATAATTTGACCCGTTCAAGATCAATTATAACACACATAAAGAGAAATGAAAGATGAACGAGCTAATCGCTCACTGTGTCCAAGAAGAAGAAAGACTTCGGATTAAAAAACCTGAAAGTGCTCATTACGCCACTCTTGGACCATCAAAAAAAAAATTCACGCGAAAGAAGGGATCATATAAAGGAAAAAATGTGAAAACTTTTCCACCGAAAACCAAACAAGGAGAAACTAGCGGATCTACTGTTGACATCAAGTGTCACTTCTGTCAGAAGAATGGACACATCAAGAAGAATTGTCAGAAATACAGAGATTGACTAGTTAAGAAAGGTAATGACCTAGTCTTTGTGTGTTTTGAATCACTTTATATTGATACTCCACGCAATACTTTTTTGATAGATTCTGGTACAATTATTCACATAAGTAATTCAATGCAGGGATTTCGATCCAGCAGAAAGTTAAGTAAAGGCGAACAAACCATCAAACTCGGAAATAGAGTAGAAGCAGACGTTGAGGCTATTGGGACTCTCCGTCTTATTTTAGATAGCGGTTTCATTTTGAATTTAATTGATACTATTTAAGTTCCAAGTATCACTAGAAATCTTATTTCAATTTCTAAATTTGATTAATTAGGTTTTGAATTTAAATTTGGACATAATATTTTTACTCTATTATTTGATTCCAATATTATGGGTGGTGGCTTATTAGTGGGCAATATTTATCAGTTGAACTTAGATTCATCTTACGCCCAATCTTTAATTTCTATGCATGTGAATGATAAAATTAGTAAGGAATGAAAACGAGCAATCAATAACTCCTTCATTTTATGGCATAAACGTTTAGGCCATATATCTAAGGCTAGAATTAAGAGATTAATTAAAGATAATATAATTAATGAGCTCGATTTCTTTGATTTCAATACTTGTGTTGATTACGTTAAAGGAAAACTCACAAAGACTAATAAGAAAGGAGTTATCAGGAGTACGAGTTTACTAGAAATAGTCCACACTGATATTTGTAGACCATTTTCAACTCCTGTTATTGGTGACCAAAAGTATTACCTTCACTGATGACTATTCTCATTTTGGTTATATATTTCTCATTCATGAGAAATCTAAAGCCTTGAATATGTTTAAAATCTATAAAGCCGAAGTTGAGTTACAACTCAATTCGAAGATTAAAATTGTGAGATCTGATAGAGGCGGTGAGTATTATGGTAGATACTTTGAAATAGATCGCAATCCAGAACCATTTGCCCTATATCTACAAGAGCATGACATTGCCACTCAATACACCATGCCAGAAACACCTGAACAGAATAATATAGTTGAGCGGCGAAATTGTACACTTATGGATATGGTGAGAAGCATGTTGTGCAACTCTAAATTACCTATGTTCTTGTGAGTAGAAGCTTTGAAAACATCGGTGCATATCCTGAATCGGGTTCCTAGTAAGGCTGTTTCCAAAATTCCTTATGAGCTATGGATAGGAAGAAAATCGACTTTAGGATATTTACACATTTGGGGCTGTTTAGCTAAAGCAAAGGTGTATAATCCATAATTGAAAAAATTAGATTCTAAAACTATAAGTTGTCATTTCATTGGTTATCCTGATAGGTCAAAAGGCTACAGATTTTATTGCCCCACTCATAGTACCTGGATTGTTGAGACTAGATATGCAAAATTCTTTGAAGATTGTGAGAATAGTGGGAGTGTTGAGCTTAAGAAAATCACTTTTGAGGAGAATCGGGCTATAATTCATGTCCCTTTTATCCAAGAATAGGTGTGTTATGACCTAGGTTTTAATAACCAAATTTTATGGTGTTAGATGGAGAGGAACGCCAAACTGTGTATGGGTGCTTTACACCCTATCACATCTTACAAATTATATATATATATTGAATTAGGAAATGGGGCTGCCATCGGAATCCCATTAACTTTGGAGTTACCTTAGGCAAATCCACTTTCCTAAGAAGTTCTATCTATTTTGGACTCTTACTATTTTACTTTCTCTACGAACTTTCTCTCTCTATATATTCCCACCAGCCAATCCTCTTTGATCTTTCTCTAAAGACTTCTCTCTCTCTACCTTCTCCCTATGCAATACATGTCCACCCCATGTCCAGGTCCTTTCTACCCTCTCTCTCTCTCTCTCTCTCTCTCTATATATATATATATATATATATACATATATATCAAGGAAGACTCACACAGCAGTAGCCCCTTTAGTCGTGTTTTTTTTATTGCAATCGATAAAAACTCCATACCACAAACCAGGCGCTCCATACATCGTTGGCTCCATTTAGTGCTCGTGCACAACTTGAAAAATCCATTGTCGATCCGAACCGGTGATTCAGACTATGATCTCTCAAATTCGAGCCACTCCGAACCCGAGCCGAAGCGATGCATCAGTTCTGATTTGCGTCAACGCGAGCCTATAGATTCGAATCAATCGAATCTTCAAGAAATCGACATGATCACGCTACAACAAGTGGGTTTCCTTCCGATTCCACTCCGATTTATTTTGTGGCCTCTATAATATTAATCGACCCCATTTGATTGACAAAAACCTTAAAAATCAGGTTTTTATGGGTTTTGGGCACACTTCAAGATACCATAAAAGTCAAAGGGCAGACTCGATGGTCAAACCCTCTGACCCCGATGTAGGGTACCCAATACCCTTCATTTTTCGTTTGAAAGTGATTCGATGAATAAGCTGATATGGGCCTTGAAATTGGGGTCAAAGACCCCAAGCCAGAACAGTGCACAATACTGCACACATGCACTAACACACGTTTTGGACCAGGGTAAAGGTCATGGTTTGACCTTCCCGATCTCAGACCCATGAAACTTCTCGAAAAAATATCAGTAGGGAGACCCTCCATACTCTCTGATGTACTACCTATCTAACAGTTTAAATCACCTTTTATCACGTTTAATATACTATTTTTAGTGCCCCCAAACCCAGTAAAATTTTCTAACACTCGCAGAAATTTTAATCCTGTTACTTATTAAAATACATAGATGTGATAAAGAGGGGCACTTTGACCACATAAATCTAGAGATCTTGACCTTATCAGCTTTTGGTCAAAGAGTAGACCCCACGTACATTCTGGCTAACTTCAAATTCGACAATTTAGAATTTAATAAATAATTTATTAAATCATTCTTTACATGCTATAAAAATAGGAAAAATATATATATAATTTATACACTGCTCCTAACACTTAGAATAATTTATATTCTAGATTTTTATATAAATCTATATATATACGGAGATTAAATTCTAGATTTTGTGTCACCTAAAGAGGTGCACTTGCACACTTAAAAATATTGTACTTCCATGTAGCACCTAAGTTGGGTCAAATTTAGCCAAAGTCCATCAAGATGAACACCATTTAATTTTCGGCCCTCTTCTCATCCAACGGAGGAAATTGTATGAAAGGATTTCTATCTAGATATAGGAATTTTTTAATATTTCTTAAAAATCAATGCCCTTAAGAATCTATAAAAGGATTCACTTTAACCCTCTGTCAAACGTCAAAATGAGTCAAACCAATTAGGGATCTGAATAAAAACCCCTCTCATTTTCTCAGACACTATATGGTTATCAAACTCGATATTCTATAATCAGTTTATTTAAACTTTTAAAGTGCACCTCAAATTTAATTTAAGCATTGATGGAATCCGAACCTTGGGCCCGTCTAGTCTATGGACCCTTAATGGACTCGTATATTCAATGTAGTTAAACGCGAGTTTTGAGAAATCGCGAACCAATCTTCAAGGAATGGCCCAAACCAAACTCATAAACTTAGAACAACTTGTTAGATTTGCATTTTGCTCACACCATGAGAGTATAGACACCTCGATGATCGTGTTTAACATGATCTTGACCTGAATCGATGACTTTCTAGATAAGGGTCCAAATTACCAAATCAAGGATCAAAATTTCAAGAGACCCAAATATCCTATACCCTGAATATATCTATAAGTTTAGATCGATCTAAATTAGATTATATATATCATGAAAACTGTGTAACAAGGAATCCGATGGTCGAAACTTGTTTGAGTCATACGGGATTCAATCCTTAGCCAAATTTCACAAATGACTAGCCCGTTTTCATGAGATCGACAATATCTATTTGATGAGATCAATACAACATCACTTTGAGTTACGTATTTTAGAACCCAGATACCTTCATCGTAGGTTACCGTATTCTCTCTATTAATGATGAGCGAGGCGTCCGAATTACGAGTAATATTAGTTTCCCCTATGGCTAGATGCTTTCTTATTATATGTTCTATTTGCATTTTGTGTGACATTCATCACTTAAAAGTACATTAGGGCGTATGTATATTAAGAAAATTGAATAAGATATGATACACGACTTTTAAGCCTTCGTCACGGTGGGATTTCTTTTACGGTCACATAGAACTTAGAATGTTGGCATCCATGTACGGATGCAACACCTCTATGGGGGTATGAGCTGCCACACGAAGTACATCCAGATTACTACGAAACTCATCCCTTGGAAAGCGCGGTTTGTGAAGCCTATCGCACCGTGACCCACTATAATTAAGTATAAGAAAAGATGAAATATGAATATATTAAGCTATGAGATGTTAAGAAAGTAGAGACTTAAGCCCACACAAATATGATATCGAGGCGGGGACCTAAGCCCAGAACCAAATAATATTACGATATGTTAAGATACGCTATGAAAGCTAACTAAATATGAATTAAGTTTCTACACGTGTCATGTCTTGCATGCCACCGCAACATTCAACGTCTACAGCCAAGATGGGTCTTAAGGACAATATGATACGACAGTGTCTCGATTTTAGGGGACACTGATTTTTATGTGCGCAACCTTATCGGGCTGGATGGTGATTTATGTTATGATATAGAGGTTAGGTGGTTATCTACACGTGGACCTCGCGTGATAAGCTCGAGCAGCGATCCTGACATAGATCGTTTAAATAAGATAAGTAAGATACGAAGTATGGTGTGTAGATGTATGGAGTAATAATAAGATTTTCGATATGTCACGTAAGTTAAGTTGATAAGACAAGTAAGAAAAGTAATAAGCATTAGGAGTATCATATGTATTAAAATCTATTACGTCCTTTCAGCTTTATTGTTATGAAATATGTATGAGTACTTTCATTATGTTGATCAGATAGAATTGTAATGGATTCACTTCCACTCATAAGGTTGCACCCACGATGACCCGGATAGATTATGGTGGATTGGTTGTACAACCCACTGAGTTTACATGACTGAGTAAACTTACCCCACTCCCAAAAACTAACAGTTGTAGGTAAAAATATGGACTACACTGCCCGATGGACTTAATGCGCTGGTAGTGCAGTTTATGAGTGTGATAATGTGGAGGACCAGTTAGACGACATCAGGTATATATTAAATATTTGGAAATACTTTCTGGTAGTGATCGTACTTATATTTCTGGTCATTTAATGTTATGGACTTCAAATTCAATGTAAGTTAAATGATGAAAATTTTGATATGAGAAGAAGATTTGGGTTCACAATTTTTGGAAGCCCCATTTTATGTAAGATATGTATGACCGTTTATTGCCTTAATAAGCGTGCAGTGTCATAACACGGAATTCTAGGCCCTTGAGATCGGCTTGAATTTTGGATCGTGACAAGGTAGCACTAACACTAGTTATTCAAGTGTTGATGCACCTGTGGTTATATCAATTGAAATATCCCGCATTGAGGAAGCTCTTGCTCCCATGACAATCGTCAATGATCAATCATTGCGCAGATCAGAGAGAGCAAAGAAGTCAGCCATTTCTGATGACTATATTGTCTACCTCAATGAGAGTGAGTATGATTTTAAAAAGAAAACAGATCATGTTTCCTTTAATCAAGCTATGAAGACCGATAACTCCACTCAATGACTCGAAGCTATGAAAGATGAATTGGAATCAATGAAATATAACTCTGAGATCTTTGTGAGTTACCTGAAGGAGTTAAGCCTGTAGGCTGTAAATTGGTATATAAAACCAAGCAAGACTTTAAAGGTGATGTAAAAAGATACAAGGCCAGATTAGTCGCTAAAGGGTTCACTCAAAAGGAGGGAATAGACTATAAAGAGACATTTTCTCCTGTCTTTAGAAAGGAATCCTTCTGGATAGTCATGGCATTAGTAGCTCATTTTGACTTAGAATTACATCAAATGGATGTCAAAATTGCTTTTATGAATTGTGACTTGCATGAAGATGTCTTTATGACACATCCTGAAGGTTTTCAGGTTGAGAAGGAGAGTCATTTAGTTTGTAAACTAAAAAGGTCTATATATGGTTTAAAGCAAACATCTCGACAATGGTACTTAAAATTTCACAAAGTAAAAATAATTTTAAAATTATTTTGAGCTAAAAATTTGCTGAAAATAATTTTAACCCATGTTGTGGGAAAAAGCAAACCTACATCCTCTACTGGTGGTGCTACATCCTATGGTTGCACCGACAAAGCCAACTACAGAAGGCTCTTTACAGCCTACGTTTCAATCGTTAAAGCCATTGACTCCATTGAATCATATAATGGAGATCATTTTTCAACCCAATCTTCCACACAATAGATCTTCAAATCATTTTCGACCTATAATTATTGATTCCACATGGTACATATCCCCAAAAGTGATTGTGATCATGGTGTATGATGAGAAGGGTCTCGAGTCACTGTTAGAGATTTGTTCCATGTGGAATCAACATCTGGCCATCTGACAAGTGGGCCATGATCTAAAGATCTAGTGTGTGGAAGATGGGAACGAAAAACGATCTCCATCGCCTTATTAAAGGCTGTCAACGATTTAAAATAAGATTTATGTTATCATGTTTTCATGGCATTAAAGAATTGGGTACCTCTCCGGGTTTACTGAAAGCGACTACATCCAAAACCCCTTCCAACCCATTTAATGCTTGAAATTGGACGATTGAGATCGTTTTTCACACCAATCTTCCACACAACCGATCTTGAGACGGTGATCTTACATTTTGACAGCTGATTTTTATTCCACATGGCACAGATCTCAGTTCAATGGGCCTAAAATCACATTTGAGCGTGATGTTTGCCATGTAATATTACGGCTCATTTTGGTTATCTGTACCATGTGGAATAAAAAAAAGGTAGTCTTAAATTGCTACTTCAACTTTTTAATCATGATTTTTTTTCCAAATTGTACTAAGACATATAGATCAAAACTCAACAAAGTTTCAACTTAATTAGCCGGCTACGAGGCATTGGATTAGACACCCAAAAATAGATGATTAAGATGGTAGATTAAAATTTTGTTATTAAATCATAATTAATAAAATATATTTTATATCATATAGATTCGGGCGCCTTTTATACTTGTGAATGTTACTATTAAATTGTAGAGGATGTTGTTAGGATTTTGGGAAAAATAATATTTTACACATTATGTAACCAAAGGTAAAAATAATAAAAATTACAACCATAGTAAAACTTAAAAAAAAAAACTTTCTATGAGATTTGTTTTTTTATACAAACTCATGTAAAGTTTAAAAAAAAAAAAAATTTCCTATGAATTTTGCCATACAAGGCGCAAGTGTATTTCAATTTTTGTTACAACCGCACCACTTTATTTTCTTCCTTTTTTAGCAGTTCGGAAAGAATAAGTGGTGTGCTAAGAGCAGTTCTTTTAAAAGATAAAAAGTGTACCCACGTAAAAGCGAGTCACCAAATTCGCCGAAATTCAATTGGAGACTAATTCGCGAATTTGAGATCAGGCGAATTAATCCAGAACATTCCTGAAATTTTTAAAACTTTGGCAAATGTTCAAAAATTTATAAATAATTCCCAAAATATTCCAAAAAAATTTCTGAATTTTGTGGAAAAATCGTAATTTATAATTTGTAAATATTTTTTTACTTTTTAATCATTTATTTTTTTATTTTTTCTCTCTAATCTATAACTTTCTAAATTTTTGTCAGATTTTTTCCATTTTTAACCTTGAATTATTACCGAACCCCGACTAGACTAATGAGTTAAAGGTGCAAAAGCACCACCATCCAAAAGAGAAGAGGGCCAACTAGGACGACGACTTTAAGACGAAACCCACTGGGGGAAGCAAAGGGAACGCTGCCACGAAGTCTAAAGACTCTAAACGACAAAAGTGAATGCATCAATGCCATGTCATAATGTGCCTTTCCAACGCAATCTTAAGCTGGATCTTGGCACCCAAGCAAAGCCAACAAGCCTTCACATCGCATCTCTATTTGTAATAACGATAGCACTATTTGCAACTGAAGATTCTTTTGACGCAACTATGATTCCACTCGATAACACCGATGACTGCCTTAACACAGTTGATCCTGAGATTTAGGCTCGCCTATCAGGCTTTCATATATAGATTTTACGAGAAACACATCCCCAAAAATTAACCAAGAATCCTTCTCATGTTACACCATGATTATGGATGTGTGCCACGTGTAATCAACATTCGACTATGTGATGGGTGGGCCATGGTTCAAAATATTGAATGAAAGATGGGAAAAAAACAACGATCTCAATTGTTTCATTAATGAAGATCAATGGTGTTAATGGTTCTTATAAATAAAGTCTATAGTATTAATGGTGAAACCATCCGCTGCTTCCAAAAAACCTTAGTTGCAAATGCATGTACCTCATGATAATTCACATCTCTACCATTAGAATGCGAGAAGTAAGACTTAATCTAATTTTGCAAAATCAATTCCATAAGAAAGACTTAATCTAATTTGAGTGGTAGCTCACTTGGCTTCTACTCTGCGTTTACTTCCTCTCTTATATTAATAAAGTGAGGGTATTGTTGATTGAGATTTATTCTTCTATGTGTCATTCAATTTAAAGGTTTCGTTGTGTGGGATACTCTTAATAATATGTAAAACACATTTAAATTGTCTATGTGATACGATATCATTGAAATAAAATAAAATAAAATAACACTCAAAATTCTAAAAACTTTCTAATATCTTAAAATATAATTTTATAGTTAACAAAATCCTCACTCAAAAATATAATACTAGCCCCTAATCCCGTTGTCGGGCAATTGCCCTGAGCGAGAACTTCTATGGTGTGGGGCCAAAGTCAACAGGGGCCTTATTTTAGGGCCAACCTGTCTTAATTGGGAGCAGCCCATATTAATTAGGCTTGGGTTCCTCTCTAATTTTTCCTACAAAACATTTTGTGAGGGTGGTAAGCCCCCTGTGCTTAGATAGAAGAGAATCTTTACTTTCAATATTTCTACTTTTGTCCGATGGCATACATTTAAATCTTGTTGAACAGGAAATCCAGTTCATCCAATTGGAGTTGACCAATGCTGTACCACGGACTGATAAATATCTTTCAAATTTCAAAGAGTAACCTTTATTTACAAACCATAATTTTTTATTTTATTTTTTGATGGAATACAAGCCATAATTCTTCTTCTCGATGATATTTTTTTGTTTCAATCTGTGACGCAATGTATCTTGAGATGATGGGTTCTAAAGTAGAAACGCAATTAAACCTGCTCTTGGTCTTTGTTAATCGTTTACATTTGTCGTTTCTCACGACCATCAGATCAGGTCTATGTGGTAGGTCCCCCATGCAAGTCCCACATCTGTGGGCTGTCATCGTTCATGTTGATGCTAATGTCAAGTGGCCTACACTTCAACAAAAGGTCATACCAATCAGATGATTCAATGGATCTTGCAAGTTAAATCATTAATCATTTTACTTATCTGATTCTAATCATAGCAACAAATTTTGGGGGAAAACAGGGCTGGGATGAAACTTCCGGCAAGAATTTGTAAATGTCACCAATTTTTTTTTGAAATTTCTTTAATTTTGTCGAAAGTAACCCTGAAACTAACAAAATCTTTTATAACTCTGATCATTTTCAGATAATAAATAATATTTATATAAATGCTAAAAATAATTACATAGATTTTTCTAATCCCCAAAATTTTCCCTTCGATTTTCTCTTGAAATTTCTCGGAAATGAACCCAACGAAATTTATGGCTATGACTGTAACCGCCCCAAGAAATGAATTTCTCATGTGGCACAGTTTTTCTGTGGCCGCCCGTGAAAGATATATGAACTGAAACATATTTCCATCATTTTCTTTTCCATTGAAGGCCTACCACACTAGAGAATTGCAGTTTTTACTATTTAAAACCGTTCATTTTACGAATTGAACGGTCTTCATTGCACTGACTTTTCATCTATAACCCCTTTTTTCCAACCAATAAAAACAAAAAAGGTTAACGGTGGGTGCCTTTTCAGTCTCCAACATTTTTTATTTTTTGAGGCCTTGGTTCATTAACCCTCCCTTCTCCTTTGTGCCGTTTGAGTCAATAAATAATAAGAATGGGTACAAAAGATCAAGTTACTCAAAACTCGTCTTCTTGCGTTCTCCCACTCTCCCTTACTCGATTTGCCCATTGTCCTCTGCTTTCTTTTAAGCGTTCAAGCTTCTCAATTCTCTTCTCTTCTTCCTAATTATTAAAAAAAAGAAGTTATCTTCTCCTCTTCCTTAGCACCAAACCATCCTTAGAAAATGGATATGTTGGATTGGAAAACCATCGGCTCGATGCTAGCCACCTTCATGTTCTTACGAACCGCAATCCGTGATGTTCTCCCACCCGAAGTTTACCGATTTCTGAGACGTATTTTTTCCAAAATCTTCTTTAGCATCTCTCCCACCATGTCGATACTCATCGATGAGTACCATACTTCTTCTTTACATAACGAACTCTATCATGACGTCCAATGCTACCTCAGCTCCAAATGCTTAGCCTCTGCTCCAATTCTCAAGATGTCCAAGCTCACTAACTCCAAACAATTTACCTTCACCATGGATCTCAACCAAAAGATCGAAGACACATTCGATGGATTCAAATTGAAGTGGTCGTTCCATGCCCTCGAAAAGAAGGCAAATGGTTACAACGATCGAGCCCAAGAAATTTGCTATTTCAAACTCTCCTTCAATAAAAAACACAAGGAAGAGGTTCATTCCTCTTATATCCCTCACATCGTGAAAGAGGCCACCCTAATTAGCTTCAGGAACAGAGAGAAGAAGCTGTACACAAATTGGTCAGGTGAGGGTAGGGGACGGCTATGGTCACCTATACCTTTCTCGCACCCATCTACATTTGATACAATTGCTATAAATCCGGTCCTCAAGAAAGAGATCAAAGACGATTTATTGAAATTCAGTAACAGAGGAGAGTTTTATAACAGAGTTGGGAGGGCTTGGAAACGTGGGTATTTACTATACGGCCCACCCGGAACTGGGAAGACTAGTTTGATAGCAGCTATAGCCAACTTCTTAGAGTTCGACATCTACGATTTAGAGTTGACAGAAGTAACTAGTAATTCTCAGTTAAGAAAGCTCTTGGTATCAACTCCGAGCAAGTCAGTAATTGTCGTCGAGGACGTGGATTGTTCGTTAGATCTGTCTGATCGGAAGAAAGAGGAGAATGAGGGGAAAGCCGAAAAGAAGACGGAGAAGGAAGCTTTTACTAGACTGATTAGTCTTTCAGGTGTATTAAATTTTGTAGATGGGCTGTGGTCTTCTTGTGGTGGAGAGAGATTGATAATTTTTACAACAAACCACAAGGAGAGGTTGGATGCGGCTTTACTCAGGCCTGGGAGGATGGATAAGCATATCAACCTCTCTCACTGTGAATTCATGGCATTTAAGACTCTTGTAAAGAACTATCTTCTTATAGAAGAGCATCGACTTATGAAAGAGGTGGAGGACCTATTGCCACTTGTTAAGATGACTCCGGCAGACATTGCAGAAATTTTCATGAGTTGTAATGATAATGCGGATTTGGGTATGAGTAATGTGGTGAAAGAGATGAAGAAAATAATGGGATTTACAGTAGATTTTGTTGAGAAAGATGAGGGAGAAGACACGAAGAAATAGTTGGTGAAGAGAAAAGATTCAGTTTCTTTTATCTATATCATTTAGTTCAGTCCTTAAAGAAAAATGAAATTTCAAATTCTCTCTTGTATGCAAATGTTCTTTAGAAATTTATTGGGCATCCATGAGTTTTAGATGCCTCCGATTTAGTTGTAGTTCTGATCAGAACTCACACTGGATCCATAGTCGATTGAGCATCCAATGAGTTATGATCAAATACCTAAATCTTATGAGTCAAATCGGAACCATGGCCACAACCATTCCTTCTTTTTATTTTTTGAAAACCATTAGTTCTTTTGAAAATGGGATTCGAATCATATTCTGAAAAAGGCTCGAAATCCCTAAATCGTAGAAAATCTGCAGATAAAATAATTGATACTTAATGGGGAAGATAGGAGTAGAACCTTCTTAACAAAATTAAAGCCAAGCCAGCAATTTCTTACAAAACTGCACAGATAAAGCAGATGTCAAATCCTACTGGTTGAACCAGATATTGGGTTCAACCAGTTTTACAACCATGGGATAGAAGGAAAATCTTGACTACATGTAACCTTATAAAAATGGAAACCGTGAAAGTAAAGATTCCCTTCTATCCAATCGTTGGAAAATTGTTTGAACACACTATCTTGTTCAACCATTTGAACATGATCACTGCCCATACAATAGATTGAGCCTTGGAATGACCAGATTTTCTACAATTTTTGGGCTTTCAATGGCCTCATTCTTCTAATATAAAAAAAAGGCCTCATTCTTAATCAGCCTAAAAAATTGGGCCAGCCTGATCCATTTAATGATCGGACTGGGTCAAGCTTAAGCCCGATCATTTGAACCTAGCCTGAATGGCATCAAGCCGGCACGGGCCACTCTGGCCATTTACACTTTAAATAGATGGGCTTGGCCAGGCCGAGCCACCTTTCGAGTTGGCCTTGAGTATCCTAATTTTTAAATAAGGCCTAAAAACTATGACTGGACTAGACTATATATGTATAAGAAAGAAAGAGAAGCCCAAGAGATATCGGCTGAAAGGCCCAATATATCAAAGTCCTACAGGCAGCTTTTGGTAGGTCTTAAGTCGAAACGGTAGTTCCAATGGCTGTTACGCCGAAAGAGCAGCTCTTAACCCAAATTCCTGGCCCCACTTACCATTTTTAACTCAGAGTTTGTATTAGGGTCACTTCTTGGGACGTATGCCTACCAGAAGCATCATGTATTCGATGTGATTTGATGCCTACAATTTGAAGGTCTATCGGTGTAAAATAATATAACTTGAAATGATTTTAATGCCCTCTAAACAGTATGTTTAATTTACATGGCATCCGTTAATTTTAGATTGCATTTTACTACTTTGTGTCAAAATGATGAACATTGTTTTCCTTTCCAATCTTTCAAAAAAGATGTTTAGATTATGATGCACCTCTTAAAGGGTACACATGTTGATTCTATACTACATCCATCCCAAAAGCTGACTCGACTATCAAGTCACTTAGGGCTTGTTTAATTGTTTGTAGTCTCAATACATGTAATATAATCCGTGCGTGTAATGCCTTGAAATGGTAGTACGTGTAACAGCAAAATACAAAGACCCGTTTGATTCGGCCATAGTCGTTCGCCACAGATGAAAAGGAAATCGTTCCAACTCAGATGCCTCAAAAGGAGAAGGGGATAGTTGATAGGATACCTTTATTTTCAGCTTAGGATTGTTTCTTCTCAACCCAGATTTCAAATGCTTAAACTGTTGACTGTCAGACTATAGAGATTGATTTTCATTCTAATAGATCTTGAGATCATGAGCCTCTACCATCAAACGGCCAAATTTTGATTTCACATGACACACATTCTCAAAAATGAACATGATCATGATCTCCAGATCTATTATAGCAGTGATTGGAATGAAAAATAATCTCCATCGTCTGATCCAAAACAATCAACAGTTTAGGCACCTAAAATCTGGGTTGAGAAGGAATAAGCTTGGGCTAAAAATAAAGGTAACTTATATATTTTCCCTTTCCATTTTGAGGCATTCAAGGTTCTATAATTTCCTTTTCCTTGACGATTTGATCAATAAACAGAGGAATGGATCCAAAAGAGAAAAGAAAGAAAGTTCCTCAAACTTTCTCTTTTCTTGTCTCAAATTCTCCTCTGCATTCTCTTTGAATCCCACACCATCTATCTCTGTATGAACATTTAAGGCTTCAGGTTTCTCAACTATCTTCTTGCCCTCTTCTAACAAACTCTCCCCCTTGCAAAATGAATTTGTTGGATTGGAAAACAATTGGCGCAATGCTAGCGACATTCATGTTCCTACGAACGCAATCGGAGACTTTCTCCCGCCCGAAGTGTACCAATATCTAAGATATTTTTGTGCCAAGACCTCTACTATGACATCCAATGCTACCTCGCTTCCAAATTCTTTTCCGTGCCAAAGCTCAAAATGTCAAAGGTCAACATCTCGACGCAATTTAACCTTACAATGGAAATCAACCAAAATATCAAAGACACGTTCAATGGGTTCAAATTGAAGTGGTCATTTTGCTCAGACCAAAAGAAGGCTAGTGGCCTCTTTTGGTTTGACTGTAGTTTAGGTTTGACCCCAATGGCAAGTCGCCTGAGCGGGAATTAAATCCGGTCGAGCGAGATGAGCACGAATCTAGATAAAATCTTCAGGGAAAATTTGCTCAAGCGATTTTGGTTTTTGCTCAAGTGACCCGCAATAACCTGTGAGATCTAAGTTACGTGCAGATTTCGTTTTTTAGCGGTTTCACTTGGGTTAGAAGTAGGATTCGAATATCTTATATAAAGGGAAAGCTTATGGACGAATTAGAGAGTGGTTGAGAGAGTTTTTCAAAAGAGAAAAACTTAGTGAATATTTTGAAAAAAAAAATATTGAAGAATAACTTGGGGATTGAAAATTCGATTAAAGTCATTCTTACGCCGGAATCGTTATTTTATTCTGGTAGATCTCTTCTGCCCTTTTGCTTCTGCCTTTTTTTTTTTTTCTATTATCACTTTGTCATATTTTACCTAGTCACAAAATAAATGGATGAATTCTTGTTTTGTTTGTGACAAGTTAATATACGACATTTAGCAACTGTAGTAGGGAAATGTTTGTATTAGGCATGTGAGCTGTGTACAACCAATGGAGCCTTGACCAATCTCAGTCTGGATGGACAAGCATTGCTTTGACCTTTAATAGAAGCACTCCATGACTCAGCAATCAGCACACTTTCATTTCCTTCTGCCTATGGGTACCAAATTCTCTTACTTTTTCAAAAGGTCGCGTGATTTTTTGAAACAACAAATAAAATTATAATTATATGAAAAATCACAAATTTCAAGAACTATTCGTGATTTTCAAATTATTTGCAAAATTTTCCAATTTTTTTTTTAAATATTTTATATCTTTAATTAATATATAAAAGTTCATAATTCTTTCTTATTTTCCAAAAGTTGACCCTTTTTTCCGACTTTGACTAATTTTGTCCAAGCAGAGTTATTCCCAAACCACGACTTGGTCACTTTGCTTGAGCCTCTCATTGTGTCTTTATACTAGCTTCATCTAGTCAAGAACACTCCTCAACCCTGTATCATGATCATCACCACAAACCATCAAAAACTCTGCAACATCCGCAAGAGCCATCTCCGCACAAGATAACCCCTCCTCCGCAGGGGTGAACCAGATCAGACCGTTTCAGACATAGCCCTAATATTTTCAAACGTTAAAATCAGGCCTGAGCCTGGCTTAGCCCATTTATTAATCAGGTCTAGAATAGGCCGGATCATCGAGCTAATTGGTGGAGATGATCGGCCTAAGTCTAAGATAAGAGTTGACTAACTATTTGTAGTTGGTCTCGTTTTGCCCACAACAAATGACCGGATCGAAATTTGTGTAATCAGTGAGTACGTACCACTTTGATTGAAGGAATGTTTTTGGAAGACACTCCTAAGACCTGTATTCTATATAGTTCAGAGTGCTAAGCTACAAACAAGCAACAAGAAAATAAAGTGCATGTAATTGAGATGTATGCTAAGCTGGATCTGTGAAGTAACAAGAAAGGATTTAGGTATTAGTACGTATGACAGTTTAGGAGTATATATATATATATATATATATATATATATATATATATATAATGTTATTGGAAATAGTTTGGGCATATCCTTTGTGACCTAAAAATAGCCTATGTAAGAAAAATTGGAAGGATATAAGCAAAAGGAAGTTGAAGAATGTAGAGATGAATAAAATATTGGGAGGAATTCATTGAGAAGCAACATTAAGGCACGGGAAAGTGACAGAGAGAGTTTGGGTCGTAAAGAGAATTGAATATAAGTAATAGGACTAGGACACAAATAGGACTCACATAGTCAACCCAAATAGGCACAATAATGATGATTATTTAAAAGGTGATTTTCTAGCCGTCTTCCATCACCCTATCAACGCTCTTTCGCATTGACCTGGACTCTATTCAATGTAGGCCATTTCTCAAATGATCTATAGGTCAAAGTCGCATCAAATGAGACAATTATACGTGCATGATAAATCAATTTAGTTAACAAAGTTGATTTGTCAGCAATAAAGCTGAAAAGAAGTTAAGGGAGATAATCGACTATTTAAGTACAAGGAAGTTAATAAATAAAGGAACTGACTTACAGAGATTTAGAGGGATCAGAGAAGTAGGGAAGCCAACAAATGATTCTTACAGAAATCTGGTCATTATCTTACAAAAACAACATTGTTTTTTTGAAAAAGTAACTAATTAGTAGAAAATAAAACATTAACAGACAGTAAATTTGAAGAATAGTAAGACAAGATTGAAGAAAATTCTATATTCAGCGGCCTATTCTTGTACGGTACAAAACAATTGGACAGATACAGAACATATTATATATAGATCACACAAAAACGCTTTCAACATACTCCTATTGTCAGGACCTGAAATCCTACCTCATTATGAGGACCTAGATTTTCATGTTATGACCCCACACGCATCTCGATGCATTATTTGAAAAGTCTTACAAGTTTCACATAAATCAGAGTCCTAGAATACTTTTTGTTTCGCAGAACTTGACCCATATAACCTTTGAGCTACACGGCAGCGAGATCGTGTAGCTCAGGTTATACAGGTCTGGTTTCGCAAAACAAAAAGTAGGACTCTAATTTACATGGAACTTGTAAGACTTTTACATTCCGCTTAACGCATTGAGATGCATGCGCTCATAGAGGTACAATTTCGGGTCGTGACTCCTATGAACCAAACTTCCAAAATAATGTAGCCTCTCTCTCTCTCTCTCTCTCTCTCAAAATAGACAGAGAACCAATGACTTCAACTAATCTACAAGAACAGTTCAGACAATGGAGTTCTTCACCTTCTTTTCTTCATGTTCTCACTAATTACATCAATTGACACACTACTTTGCTCTTATTCCTTTATCTAGTCTTGTAACCTATGTATAAGTCACTTTTGATCTAAGCAATAAACAAAGAAATATATTTGTTTCATGGCCCCAAAACCTTGCACCACTAGACAGATAATCTGTGATGATGAGCGAAGGATGGAGAATCACTTGGTAGTGGAGAAGGAAAAATTTCAGATATAGCCTCCCATGAAAGATTATCACCTCTTCGATTCTTTCGATCCAAAAACGCAGGTTTCATAGGCGTCACTACCATTTCCACTTTACATGTTAAAAGGGCAACGATTTCCGACATCGGAGGCCTTAGACTTGGATATGGCTGAAGGCAGAGCAAGGCAACAGTTATCGCATTTAAGGCATCACTTTCCACAAATCCATTGGCTCTCAGCTTCGGATCAACTAGATCAACAAGCCTTGATCTCTCATAAAGCTTCCATGCCTACAAACATGAATATAAAATTGTTAACTTTATGCATTAAAATGCTTAGATAACCAACTTTAGCCTAGTGCCAAAATGAAAATGAAAATGAGAAAGGCTGAGGAAGCTTTAAAAAGGAATACATATTCTGGAAGATACTGCATTTCAGATGGTAAGGAAAGATCAGTGTTTTTCCGGAAACTAATAATCTCGAGCACCAGAACTCCAAAACTGTAGATGTCTGCCTTTTCCGACAGCTCCCCTCTGATTGCGTATTCCGGAGCTGTATAACCTCTGAAGAAAGGATAAAAAATCATATTAATTAGTCAGATTAAGTACAAGAGAAGATTATAAAAATCAAGGATTTAATTTGTAACAATGAGAAATGGAGAATTGTGTACTCAATCAGATGAAGCAACAATAATTTAAAGAGTATGCATGGCTGGGGTGCGAATGCTAAGGCGGATGCATATATTTTTGTTTTGAAAGGATTATAATAAGTTCGAATTTATGAAAGAAAATTTGGCAGTGGCCCCCAATGAAAGATAAAATTAAGGAATTTCTTTTAGCATGGATAGCCGATCAAAGACCTGAAACAGCCCATGTACAAAGGATTAAAATGATGCATGCCAACACGGAAAACGGGAAAATTAATAAGGACTTGAAGGGCAGTAGTGAGAAGTAAAATGAAGGATTGTAGGGTGACGAGAGTTTAGCCGTAACTAGACATGGGTGGAGAAATAGAGCTCTCAAAGCCGACCTCAGATAGATTGGGCCAAGGTATCTAACTTGGGATCGGCATCGGGTATCGGTCATGGAGGATCGATACGTATGGGCCAATACAAATTTTTTTTAAAAGAAAAGGTGAAGCAACATTTTTTTTAAAAATCAAATAAAGGGATTATCGGCCGATACCCATACCAAATACTGACACAACCCCGATACTGGTATCGGGTTGGTGTCAGTATGGGTTTCCGGCGAAACCAATTCTTACCACTTATACGTATCGGTATCGGCCGAGTTTTGATACCATGGATTGGACAAGGCGATGAAGATGACGTGGTGTTACTATCAATTTATGATGAACATGGTAACTCCATACAACTTACAGTGTTCCAGCAAACGTGGTGCTGAGATACGCTTGATCCTCAGGGAAGAACCTTGCCAGCCCAAAATCTCCTATTCTTGGTTGAAATTTCTCATCCAAAAGGATGTTGCTTGCCTTGATATCTCTGTGAACAATCCGGATGAGTGAATCTTCATGTAGATACTGTAAGCCCCGAGCGATACCAACGATTATTTGGAACCGAGTCTTCCAGTCCAAGAACAGGTCAACATTTCCTGTTTCAAGAAACTATTAGGGAACGTGATCAAGTAAGCACTCAATAAACCACTCTTATATTTGATCTCATCATAAGAAGTATAAAAGCTAACTAATATTAAAGTAAAATAAAACAGGGAATAACAAAAAATTCAAAAAGTTAAAGATTCGGCTTAGATATTTGAATTATCTAGGTAGGAAGGTACAGATAAAACCAGTTTTCTGGTACATATTGTCCAGCACTGAAACCAATATGTATAGTCGGTTAGAACGATACATTGGCATGTATTGTCCGATACATACCAAATATATATGTATTTGTATTGGTATGGCACATTCAATGTTTCGTACCGGAGGGCTCCGATACCAATAATTTTCGGTATCATCCGAGATTCTGACCCTGGTCTGGTGTGAGTTGGTTCCATTACTCCCAACACCAAAGAGTAGCTTGAGAAGTGACCAACTCGTTAGCTTATGATGTCCAAAGAAATGATCTAATAGTGTGGGACTATATATGCCAAGGATCAAAATTTCGGTTTCAGTCCTCACCGAAACGAAATCCCAAATTTTCGGATATTTTGTGCGGGTTTGAAGATTTCGGCCGAAATTTTGGTCCAAAATTTCGGTTTCAGTGGGCCGAAACTGAAACGAAATCCGGAATTTTGATCCTTGATATACACCTAATGGTTATTCTTTAATTTGACTTCATTTAAATAGACAGATGATTTGCAAATGTTTTTTTTGATAAACAATGATTTCAATTTTTCCTCATTAACATAAATCAACTACACTTGATAAAATGATCGACAGATACATAGATAAACAGGTAGAGACGTAGAGTAGATACCGACCATATATTATCAAGTCCAAGCTTTTGTTCTTCATGTATTCATATACGAGAAGTCTCTGAGGCCCATCTGAGCAACAACCGATAAGGCGAACCAGATTCTTGTGTTGGATGCTTGTGATCATTCTTACCTCTGAAAGGAATTCAGATTCTCCTTGTTGCGATTTGTCTAGAGACAATTTCTTAACCGCAATGATTCTCCCATCATCCAATACTCCCTGCGAGAAAAAAGAATCTCCTCTTAGAATGTAATAAAATCAATGACTTCAAGAAAAAATTACTTTAACAGATCATCGGAAAAGTCATATCATCCCTCTAATAACCTTATAAACTGGCCCGAATCCCCCTCTTCCGAGCTGGTTTCCAGGATGGAAATTCTTTGTCACTTTCTTTAGAGTTCGGTAATCAAAGTAGCTTATCGTTCGTAGATTACCGCTGAAGTAATCAGGAGCTTCTAGCACAAATTTTCACTATTATCAGGCACCATCAAAATCGTTTTCGTGAATTATAAATTTTTTGATGAAGAATGTTTGTTAGGTTGGTACCTGCTAGTCTTTTAGTTAGTGCCACCATCCTTTTCAATTTCGCCGGTCTGAACCATTTCCAAAAAACTACTAGTAGAATCAAACAAATACAAAGCAATACAAGCCCTCCGAGGAAAAAATATAAGGCTGAAGAATTCTGCTTGGGAGGTGAAGCAATGCTCGGTGCCCAATATGTAAGTTGGGAGGGCGAGATCATTTTGCGGTTTACTCGAAGATATGGAGACATCGATGGCGAGATTACTACCAAATTCACATGGAAAGGAAGTTAGAATAGATAGTATTTCTTGCTTTGTACCAATGACATTCATATACTTTCTTTAAAGGGCCTCATAATTCACACCTGTAAATACAATGAATACCGAACTTTGTCTTTGGCCACACCATCTATTAGAATTGTAGGATATCATACCCCATTGATCTTCCATTCCAACCAAAACCAATTGGTGATGGAAGGGGCCCTACTCAATGTCTTAAGGTGTTGGGAGAGCATTTCGAACACGGCCCCCCATTGTGCCCACAAGGGTTGTACAGGGGCCCAACAATTATCACGGTATCAGAGCAGCCCTTAGGGATTAGTCAGGTGCTCTTAAGAGTCTCAGACACTCAGGTTATCCAAAAAAAATTCTAACAAAAGTATCAGTGAATTGAACCATAGGTGCAGCCAAAGCTGCTACTACTTCTATAGGTGTGTGAATCCAAAGAGCTAGAAGCTTTCAAGTCTGAGTAATGACAGAAAATTTGAATTTGCATTAGGCACACGATCCGTGTGTCTAATATAAAGTAGCAAAACTACTATGGATTATGGATAAACCTTGGCCAGTGTACCACCCATGGTACAGGAATTGTGAAACTAATAAAAAGTAGGAAAATTACTGCAGAATATGGATAATGATCCCTGCACCCAAGTAACGGGAGACCACCCAAGTGCCCCAGGTATGATTGGTTTAAAGCAGCCGCCCTTTGACTTTTCCAATCATACATTGAGTAATGGGCTGATATCCCATTACTTGAGTGAGGGGGTCATTACCGTAGTACTCTTCAAAACAGAGTAACCACACTCGAGTTGAAGAAGTAACTGTCAAAATGTAAATTGTTAAGTAGTGAGATCACCCTTTCTCACGTAATCCTAAGGCAAATAGGGGATTGACTCTTGTCACCACTCGCCAGCATCATAAGATTGCCAAGCTTTAATAGCCTTTAACCTCTACCCACTGTCAAAAGTTAGCTTCCCCAGACTTTCAGGGGCTCTGACACCTGTAATGATTCAGATTTTGACAATATTGATTTGGTAGAAAAAGCTATATATAAGGTTGATAATCCTGTTGCCTAGCATGACACTAGATTACCAAGCCTAAGTGTCAAGTCCTTGCTCTTCATAACCTGATTTACATGACTCTCATTATAAACAGCATTATAATCAAATAAGAAAATTTGATCCTGTATAGAAAAGTAAATGGCTTTTTTTAGGAGCATTGCAACTCTCCTCACATTCGGGTCGAGCTACACTCTCACCCTCCCTCTTTGTACGACACTGATGGATACTTTTGCCTAATTATATTCATCCAAATGACAAGCCATCAATTGAACTGAATTCAACCAAAACAATCACGTCCATCAGAGGATTCATCTGACAAGAACATAGGACTTTTAATATATACCCTTGTTCAAGGGTCCGTCTTAAATGTGTTGTGATCGGAGGGTTCTAATCTTCTAATGGTCATGACTTTTGGGCTGAGTTAGGTTCAAATGATGACCTCATGCTATTTGGATGACTTAGATTGGTAAAAAAGCTTGCCACGCATGGACTAAAATTTGGTTAACAGGAAGACTGAACATTTTATGGACAGTAGTTGATAACCCTATTAGCCAGTAGAATTTGGTGTTCAATTTTCTAATGGTTTGTATTAAATGTGATGTGATCAGAGGGTTGAGGGTTCTAATCTTCTAATCGTCACGACTTTTGGGCCAAGTTTGAATCAAATGATGACCTGCCATTTGGACGACTTAGATTGGTAAAAAAGTTTGCCACACATGGACTAAAATTTGGTGAACCGGAAGACTCAACATTTTATAGTTCATCATCTTCAAATCACACGGCACACAATGAAATCATGGGCCACATTTCCCAAAAGTAACCTGTGAACCAAGTCACTTGGCACTCAAATCAGGTACCTAATATCATATCTTCATAGCATACATGGGCATTCTACCAGGTGCTCCCGAACACACCAACAGATGCATGGCGGCCAAGAGATAAGTTTGCACATCTGATGGAACCCCTAGGAGCACATGGTACACGGCCCCATACCTAATCAAACTCAATGTGGTACAGTCTCTCGTGCCTTTTTTTACTTTCCTCTTTGGGTACCAGTATTTTGCACCTCATGAAATATGTAATCTCATCTCAGCTGAGAGGTAATCTCACGATTGACTGCCTAGAATTAGACAGTGGAAATCATTTTTCCTCCCAATCTGCCTCTTGAGATGATGGCATATCAACAAACGATCAGTTATTTATTCCAAATGGCACACATCCCAAGAACTAACCCTAAAATCGTGTTTGGGCATAATGTGATGCGTGATTGTAAGGTCACTTTTTTGGGATGTGTGCCTCATGGAATCAAAGAAGGACCATCTGATGGTACGGCCATAGGACGAAAAACGATCTTCATATGTTTCAAAGAAATCAATGGTGTTTGGCTGGGGTGAGATTACATTTTTCAGGGTTACAACCATGGATTTCTTTCTTCCTCTTTTTCTCAACTTTTAAGAGTAGGGTACCTTTATTTGCAACCAGAGATTATGAGGTCGTCGCCAAGGTTTTCAACTAGAACTGTTGACCACTATAAAAGATGATGGAGATCATTTTTTGTCTCATTCTTCCACACGAGATCTTGGTTGCATTTGGCATAGCTCTCTGCTAGTCCCTGATGCAACAGAGTTCACCTGTTTTAGTTGGTTCCCAGTTTCTTTTCTAACTCCCTGCAAAGAAAGATTTACCCGCTTTAGCAGCAACTCCGTGCTCTCTACTAACTCCCTACCAAAATCTGCTTGGCAATGAGTGAGTAGAGAGGAGGGTAGAGCTTCTGAACAGGTAAATCTTGTATAAACTCTATTGTTATGCAAAAAGTTATCAAGGAAAAGGAGTATCTACTAAAGTAGGTACCAGAATGTTAGCAAAGAGGATGAGAACCTGCTAAAACAAGTGAGGCAGAGGCATCCAGAGAGGAATGCCACACACTACCCTTAAGACAATGTGGGAGTAGCATCATACGGCCAGATATTCCACAAGTCACAAAAAGTGACACTCAAGTTACGTTTGGAGATGTGTGCCACATGAAATCAACATTTGACCATTGATTAAATGTCCATGATCTCAAGATCTATTATTTGGAAGATCGAGATAAAATGCCTCATGAAATCAACATCTGACCGTTTAATTAAATGTCCATGATCTCAAGATCTATTATTTGGAAGATTGAGATAAAAAAAATCTCCATGGTCTAATTCATAACAATCAACGGGTTTTGCACCTAAAACCCCTCTTGGTGACACAAAAAATCTCTTGATACAAAAATATAAATGGAATATTTACAGGTTTCAAGTCACAAGCATCATCAACATGGTACCAATAAAGCTATAACACACAAATTGTATGCTTTTTACACACAAGTATAGGGGCATTTAGATCATTTAAGTGGTCACTTACAATGCATCTCTTGTAGAAGCGATCCCCGAAGGCAGACGCTCACTTTTGCTAAACCCTTCCTCCTAGTCTATCTCTCCTACCAGCTGCGTTCGAAATTAATTCCCAAAATGCCCCCATCCATTGTTTGCTCTCCGCTTCTGTGAACCCGCCGGATTTTCATGGTTTCAGAGAGAGAGAGAGAGAGAGAGAGAGAGAGAGCGCGATCATTTAATTTGGGGGGATTAAAAGAGAGGAGATGTTCAAATTGTTAAACATTCTGGTGTGTTTTTTGTCTTGCGAGTGTTGGATCTCGACGGAGCTCTACTTAGCTATGATCGGTGGAAAAGGATTATAATGTGGATTTCTCCGACAGTCTGGCTGTTCAAAGGAGATCGATAGAAACGAGAAGATGGTTACAAAGCTGTCAGTTGCAGGCGGCGAATCCATCGAAGCCTGATTAGTTTATTAAAATCGGGCACTTTTTTTTTTTTTTTTTAAATTTCTAATTAATCAGATAAGAGATGGTTTCCGGGGCCGTCGTTTTGGCAATGGCATCTTTTAGTATATGGCGATAAGATCAAGCAATTATTTAGCGTTGGACTGCTTCCCGTAGATGCAGTCATTGCCTAATAATAAGCCTGCCCAACTCTTCTCTCCAGCTCGCGTAAGGTTTATTGACCCTTTGGTTCACTATATACGTAAGGACACCAACTTTTTAGAGGCCGTAAGATTTGCATTAGTTTTGATTTTTAATTGATAGCTGCTAGGGTCTCAATGGGCTGGACCGGGTCTGTGGTGAGCTTTAAACGGGTCGATCATAATTGAGCTTCTTAAAGTTAGGCTATATTTGGCCTGATTATTTATGTTCTGAGTCCAGTCAGTCCATTTATGAATCAAGTTTACCTTACCTTAGTCCATTCTGTCACAACCCAAAATCTACGCACAAATAAGATATCTTGTACGATTTCAAATTGAGTCCTTACACATGCCTAGCCCATGTCAAGTCATGCTCGACCGGCCTCAAGCCGCCTGTCAATTTCTATATAAAATGACTAATTTTATGGAGTCAATCCGAATTTGAATAGGGATGTATATGGGCCGATTTTTAATCGGGCCTTTGAAACTAGCCTATTCAGTGTCCCGACTTACTAATGGAGTCGGGCCAGGCCAGGCTAGCTCTTTTACACATAAGGTCTAATACCTAACTTAGCCCATTAAGTACCCTTATATAAAGAATTCTGAATTAATTCAAATAACTGTTTGTCGTTTAGTTGTTTTGTACCACCACTTTATGAGTCACTAATGGTACGTAACCGAATTGATGCCAAGTGTTAGATCATGTGTCAATGAATTGATGTCAAGTGTTTGAATAGCATCACATTATCAAGCAGGACCTTTGACTAGAAACTTCGACTAGATTTCTAATCATAAATTACTATATAGCTACAATGCACTTTATCAAGCAGGACCTTTGACTAGAAACTTCGATATGCAATTTGCACATCAAGTCGTGTCAAAATAAATGTAAACCTAGTGTCTTCACTTCAATTGAGACAAATCACTATCTTAGGGCAAGAGAATTATTTTATTCCTTTAGCAGTCATCACCAGTCTACTTACTCCATCTAAGTAGGCATCTTTGAATCACCTTCAGTTACAATCAATACGCGATCTCATGATAGACTTAGTTTACCCAGCTAAAGGTCTATTCAGATAAGGCACTTATGTTGGTCTCTTAGGTAGTCTTTCCTTATCTTCCACGATAGTTAATTCTACTTTGAGAAAGGACAACTAGTCGAGCCCCTTGAATAAATAAGAAATAAAGAAAAATAAAGGGAATCCATTATTCTTATTCGACCCATATATATAGCCTTTAAACCCCTAACCTCACTCAAACTATATCAAATTTATTAAAAATAGTAAAAAGTAAAACTTATCAAAAATCATAAAAAATCTTAATCCCACAAAATTCATTATACAAATCTAAACTAAGATTTTCTGAAAAATCTAAGATGAAAACTCTAAGAATATGCTAATTGAGCACTTAATATAAATTGTAGGAGTTATAAAAAGAAGACTTTGATGTAACCTTTGAAACGGCCTCTTTTGGCTTGGATCCTAGCAATAAACTTCAAGGGTAGCTATGTTCGCACTTAACGATTAATGAGTGAGGGCATACTAAATGTCATGAATTGCTTTGAATTAGACAATGGAGATTATTTTTCGTCCCAATCTTTTTTATACTGAATCTTAAGACCCTCTAGGAGTACCATTATACAATCAGTTTTTTATTCCACATGCATGGCAAATATTCCAAAAAGTGAGATGAACACATGATTTTCAAGTCACTTTTTGGGATGTGTGTTGTGGAATAAAAAATTGATTGTTTGATGGTACGCCCATTTTCTCAAGATTCAGTGCATGAAAGATAGGGTCAAGAAATGATCTACAATTTTTATTCAAAGTCAATGATTTTCAGTGTAAGTTCCCTCAATAATTCCGTAGAAGTGAATAGAGGTACCCTAAACCAATGTTACCGATTCGCTGGTTCACTCAGTTCGGTTTTGGGTTCATAATCTGCGGTCCACTATTGTTAGACGAACCTAATTCGCTAGGGGTAGGATTAGTTATTAAGTTTGCATGTAACACTCGTACTTTGGTTTATATAAAATATTAGATCTAGGTTTGACAAAAGAGCTAAGCATGGAGAATTAGTTATTATTGTGACCAATATTTCATTTGGGCAGTGTTCGAGTTCCTTTGTTGCATGGTGAAGCCCGAATGAGAGAGGAGGAGATGTATTGTTACATAAAAATAATTTGATAACTCATCTCTAAAGGTAGCGGAAAGAGAATTGGGTAACATGGAGTGGAGAAATACCTACTCTGATACCATAATAAGAAATCTAACAAATCTAACTCAACCTTACAAAATCAGCTTGTAAGGTGAGGAGTGCCTTATATATAGCCCCAAGACCTCCAAGCCCACATCAAATTTAGATTTCACTACAAAAAATAAGATTATTAGCGGCAGTTTTTTGTGATGTCTTAATAGCAAGTGCCACTGAAACTCCTTATTTTTGTAATGTTTATTCCATATCGGATGTGGGCTGCCCTTCTAGGGCTTTTTATTTCTTAGACGAACCTCATCTTACAAACTGATTTTGTGAGATTAAATTAGGCTAGTTGGATTTCTTGCACCTTTTGTTTCGTTGAAGGGATTTTAAAGTCTTTTTTGAGCTGCTCTCTTTTTTTTACATATGAAGTCTTTTTTCAGCTGCTCTCTCTTTTTTGAGCTGCTCTTTCTCTGTTTGTTTTTTTTTTTTAAGGGCGGGGAGGGGGGCTCTCTCTCACTGCTGTCGAATCGGTTTTTTAGCGGTTCAACGCTCCCACCCAGAATCGATGTGATCTCAAATCAATCAAGTCTAAGATTTTATCCCAACCCAACACGTCTAGAAATATCTCGTGTTGAATTTGGTGGGTCTGCACCCATTTGCATCCCTACTCCCTAGACAAAACTCCTTGATCAGCTCGTCCGACAATAGAAACTTCATCGAATTTTTTGTTTCATTAATTGGAAGTTTAGAGATAGAAGGAAAAGATAATGATTTTTATTACTTTGGAGAACGCCTAATAATCTGTTGGATGTTAGGGAGGTCATGCGTCCTTTTCAATGAATATACTAAGGGCCTCTTCCAGAATTGAGAAAAACTTAGAATGCAAGTTTATACTTAGAAAACAATTAGATTCTGAGTTTTTTCGGGTGAATCTGGCGCTCGAGAGATCTCCTAGGGAAGTAGGATTCTGAGTGATTTCAGATTAAAAACGATAGCAAGTCGTTTGAGCAATTTGCTCGTAAAAGCTCAGAATCTGAGCGCAGATTGTAGGGGCAATGTATACTTGAGAGACAGTGCATACATTATATCCCAATCTCAACTACCCATAAAAGATAAATAAAATAAATAATTCAACTACATGATGATGATTCATGAATATTACATATCAAACTTCATATTTTAATATGCAAATTAATATATAAAAACAATTTACAGGAAACAAAATTCACAACCGAAACATAGAGAAATCAAAGAAGAACAAAAGAAGCCCTTAGTTTTTTTGGTGACCTTTGTGATTGATTTCAGCCTGATACCTGGCCTTGCAAGTGTCGAGAGGATAGAGAAGGGTGGTGTTCACAAGTGCTCCAATGGCTCCCGACGTTGCCTCTGCTAGAGATTCAAAATCAACACCCATCTCCTCTTAATCCAATATTTATTTAATTTTATACTATTTCTTTCTTTAGATCTCCAGATTCTCCCCAAAGCTTTTGAGTTCAGAGAGAGAAAGTTGTTAACGAAGGGATGAGAAGGTGACGCGGACAAGAACAAAAGCCTGTTGTAATGAGAATGAGGAACATGGCATACGTCTATATCATACCAACTCTCAAACGGGTCCTCACTGTTTAACAAAAGCAATTCAAGAGTAGTAGGTCTGTCTTTCAATAGATCGGGTCATCTCGGCCCAATACTTCAACTGCCCAATATAAAAATGGCATTTTCCCAACCCAACCGATTGGCCGACCCGATAAATTTTTTTTTATTTTTCATGCTTTTACATATAAATTACCAGATAACCTCATCTGACCCTACCTAAAGGGTCAAATGTCTCATGCTCAACCCGACCCAACAGGTCAAGTTTATATGCCCGACCCAATAAAAAAACTCGGGTTGGGCAGATTAGGTAGCTAGTCGACCCGATCCACTGACAGCAGCCTTAATGAACAGGGGCCTCAACGGGGCGGGCTTGAGCTCGCCCCGACCAAGCCGTAAATTTTAGTAGGTATTAGTGGCCCATTTTAAAAGTAATGATCATTATATCAGATTCACAAAAAGACTGTCAAATATGTTCAGCCTCATCTCGATTAGTTGCTCATAATTTTGAGAGAAATTCGAGTATAGCACATAAATCGATGACTAGATAACGTTTCTACGGTTATAACATAATCACCCATTGAATGAGAAAAGTCAGGAACCTAAGTTTACTAAGAATATGAAGGAATATGAGTGCTCAAGAATCTAAGTTTTTTTTGGGAAAAATCCATAAACACATCAACGAGGCCTAAGCTTATAGAATACAGACGCGAGGAGGATAAATAGTGTAGGAACTATTAAAAAAAAATGAACTACTATGTTTGGGTAGACAATTGAGTTTCTCGTGAAAGTAGGTTTACGTTGATGAGCTACTTTGAGTCCTTCAGTCATTGTATTTGACGAATTGCCAGGCTAGGGGTTTATTCTCCTTGCAGACGATTGAGTACAAATTTGCTTGACATTGAAACATATAAATGACATGTTGAAGCTTCAGAGAGAGAGAGAGAGAGAGAGAGAGAGAGAGAGAGAGGCGCCTTAAAATCAAAGATTTCAAAACTTAGTAGAACAAAGATAAATCGATAAAGCAAGCCTTTAGCAAACACAGAGTGTAAAAGTAAGGGTGAGGGTGAACTGGTCCCAACCCATTTGGAATCAGGTCGAGTCTCTGTTGGGTCCATACCAAAAATCTCGGCCCATTATGGGTCTGATGAGTTCCACTGCTGAGCCAAGCCACATGACCTATTGAAAATCGGGTTTCATCCAATTGGGTTTGCGTATACGTAGGATCTAAAGTTAGCAAGCTAGTAAGCATTTAATAATTGATCTCTAGCATTTCTGTCTTTGCTTTATTATGTGTAGAGCTTATTGTCACGGGGTCACTCTTCCAACAGTGCCAGCCCGTGTCGTACCTAACGCCCAATGCGCTAAGTCAGCCTATCTCTGATACCAACTATCGCGGGGGCATCTTTCGACGCACCATCAACTCGCACGGTGCCTCAACCGCATGCAACGAAGCCAACCAATCTCTTCACTAGCTCTGATACCACCCGCCTAGGAGACGAGAACTCCCCCTCGTGATTACCTCTGTTTCGCGGCCTACCATCCGATGGATCGTGCTCCTTACGACACGCTCGCTTGTTAATGTGCAGTGAAATATGATGATATTTCACCCCTAAAGACCTACATTTAGCTATCCGATGAAAGCCATTTAACATGTTTTAAGTTTTAGTGATTTACAGGCCTGAAGATGTGTTGAGCATGAAATAACCCAAAAGTTCAGAATATAACGTCAAATTTGTGCTACATTGGATCATTCGAAACTTATCCCGACTTAGATATTAATTTGAACCTTCAAGACGTTAGATTCAAAAAATTGTCAAAACACAAAAGTTGGAGAACTCGTCGTCAGCTTTCCAACGCCGTAAGAATCGCCTCAATCTGATTTCGGGATAGAAAGTTATGACCGAAATACCGAGGCAGTGTCTGAATGCAAAGTGTAGCGGGAATTCACGAAAATCTGGGAGGTCGATTGATCGACCAAATTTGAATTTGAGTTCGGAATTTTGTTTGGCCGCGAGAATCTCGCTACTCTTTTCACCAAATAAAATCTTGGAGGAAAAAGCGGCTTCTTTTTTGGCAATTAAGGAAAAAGATATTCTTGGAGATATATTCATTCGGGGAGTCCTTCGGAGATAATTCTGATTCTTATTATTTTTCTGCATTCTTCTTTTTAGAGAGTTTTCATTTTTCTGTATTCTTCTGTTTTAGTTTCTCTGCGTTTTAAAGTGTAAAGGCATTGAGTCCCATTTTCTTGAACTACCTTTTTAATATTCATTTGGAGAAGAAGATAAGTCTTAGTTTTTTTATTTGGATCCACTTTTTCAAGAAGGAGGTATACGTACTTGGATTAAAGCTTTTTGTGGATAATTCTTTACGGTATTTTAATGGCATTTTCAACTTCTGCATTTATTTTATTGCTTATTTCAGTTATGTGTGGCTAGTTTAATTAAGGATGGAGATCTAATGAACCCCATCCGAGGTATTCATTTATATTAATATAAATCTGTGATTGAGATGTCAGATGCTTTTTAAGACTCTAATATTCATTGAAAATAGTGAAATCATTATTTCAGTCTGAGATCTAGGAGCTAATCATGCCCTATGATTTCAGATCTGCAATAATGATTTTATCCTAATTATCACCCATCTCGGGGTGAAGTTTTACCATCATCTGATGTGTGAGTGTTAATCATACACTCATGGGGTGTTAATCATATATCTCCTTGATCTCGGATTGATAGTATGACTTTATCCCAGTGGTGAGTTCCAATCACGATCTGAGGTATGGGTGTTAATCATACACCCATGGGGTGTTAATCATACATCTCCTTGATCTTAGATCGTACTTTGGAAATTACCCTAGAGATTGGATTCTAAATATTGTCCGAGGTGTGAGTGTTAATCATACACTTATGAGATGTTAATCATGCATCTCCGTGATCTCAGATCTATATTTTAGAACTCCCGTATGTATAGGGCAGTGCTTCTTTTGAGAAATTGTTAAAGATCTCATATCTCAATCCACAGATTAATATTTTGTAAATGATAAACCCACGATGGGAAGATTTAGCATCTCAATCCTTATCTTTCATTAATTGTTAAATTCCTTTAGTATTTATCTATTAGCATTTATCTCATTTATCAGAACCCTAGATTGTTGGTTACTGTGAAAGATCTGTGGAAATTCTTTTAGTTAATTGACATTTCTATTTTTACATTTTCTCACCAATCCTCGTGGGAACGATCTCGTAGTTTGCACCTACTGACTACATCACGATTCGTGCATTTGCGAGTACAAATTTTAGGACACATCAAGTTTTTGGCGCCATTGCCGGGGATCGGGAGTAGAAAATTAAAAACTTTTAAAAAATAGAAAATTAATTTTAAGAATCTTTGTAGGTTTGAACTCAGTAACTTTAAAAAAAAAAAAAAAAAAAAAAAAAAAAAAAAAAAAAAAATTAAAATTAAAATTAAAATTTAATTTTAATTCGAATTTTAATTTTAATTTTTTTTTTTTTTAAATTTCTTTATTTTAAATTCTAATTTTAATTTTAATTAAAAAAAAAATTATTTTAAATTCGATTTTTAATTTTAATTATAAAAAAAAAAAAATCAAATTTTGAATTTTTGCTTTGCAAAATCTTCTTTCCCTTATTTTTCTCTCTTAGGTAAGTATTTTTTTTTAGGAGTCTTTTAGGAAGTTGAGATTTTTAGGCTTTTTATTTTAGATTTTGTAGGAGTCTTATAGGAAGTTGAAATTTTTAGGCTTCTTATTTTAGATTTTGTAAGAGTCTTTTTAGGAAATATAGATTTTTAGGATACCTTCCTTAGAAAATTTAGGAATATTTTATTCTTTCTCTTATTTTTCTCTTTTAGATAAGATTTTGTAGGATTGCCATTAGGTTTAAAATTTAAATTGTTAATTTTAATTTTTGAAATTCAGATTTTAAAAAAAAAAAAAATTAAAATTAAAATTAAAATTTAATTTAAATTCGAATTTTAATTTTAATTAAAAAAAAAATCTCGTTTTCCTGATTATGTTCTAAAAATAAAAAATAAAATAATAATAAAAAAAATAAAAATTCCTTTTTCCTGATTCTGTTCTAAAAAAAAAAAAAAATTTTTTTTAAAAAATAATTCAAATTTTACATTCTCGATCGACCGATCAGCTTCCGAACATTTTAAGTTGTTTAGTACGATCGGATTCTTTGTTTTGCTTCGTAGACGTCTTTCATCATATCTCAAACACTCATTTTCTATTTAAACTAAACACCCTGCAACCTTGCCTCCATCCTTTCTTCATCACCCCCTCCTTCTCATATTTCATCAATGGCCGGCAGAACTTATTTTACAAGGTCCACCCTCAGGAAGATGGAAGAACCAGCAAGGAAACGAGAACGGATTTCGAATTTACACACCTCCGCTGGATCTCACCAACGTTCTTTGTGGTTGATCTGGACCCCTTCCTGTTGGTTTTGGGAAGAGCCAAAGACGTAAAAGAGTGAATCGTTAGTCAAATCTACCCCATCCTTCTCCACCGATATCGAGATGATTGATTTGGATGCGTTTCCGTCACCGACCCTTATCCCAAATTCTCCATCACCCATTCCTTCCATTTCATCTCTACCACCACCTACTTCATTGGCTGCATTCATCCCTAAATCAATCCCCAAGGAGGTTATTGATCTCATTCCAACTGAGACTTGGGCGAAATTGTATCCGTCTCCACCACTTTGGGATCTACCCTCGAATAGTATGCCCAATCCTTCCTCACCACAACCGCCGGATGTGATTCCTAATTCCTTCAATCCGCGGAGGATCACCACTGCAATGTGGGATTTCGCGTTTCCAAAGCCGAAGCCAAGTGAGGGGACCGATGCGGATGTTTGAGTGTCGAAATCAACGAGTTTTTATGAAGTTCTACGAAGTTTAGGATATTTTAGGAAGTTTAGGATTAAATTTTTAGCGGTTTATTTTCTGTTCTTAGGTAGCTTTAGGATTTCCCATTTTCTGGATTGAATAAGTGTAATTTCTACTACTTTTCTTCATTTAATTTTATTTCAATTTCACTTATGCGTCTCACTTCCTTTGCCTGTTTGGTCTTTGAGTATTTTCATTGCAGGTTTGGGGGTGCCCCCGTTAATTTTGGTCCAATGAGGACATTGCACAGATTAGGTTTGGGGGTGTAGTCTCTCTTATAATTAAAAAAAAAAAAAAAAAAAAAAAAAAAAAATCGGATTTGGTCGATCAAGCGACCCTTCTTGGTCGATCAATCGACTGAGCACAGTGATGGTTTGTGTGGAATTTACAAATTGATAATTTATGCGATCTAAAACGAATATTAAATGCAATTTTGTTTCATTGTTCTTAGGAGAGAATAGCTAAGGTGAAATTGACATATAAATCTTAAACCCGCTCTTGAGGAGTTTTTGATGTTTGAGTTAGTTCAAAGAGTTTAAATAATGAAAATTTATCAAATTTGTGAACTGTAAGGATTTTAGTGGAGATTAAAATCCGGTGAGCTTTAGCGCCAATTTTCCGTCCTTGATGAGTGCTTAAACAAACTCGAAGTTATCTTTGAATACGAATTATTCTTACATAATCTCATACATTTTATTTTGACTTATGACTTTGCATGACATTAAATTCATATTATTGTGTTAGAACGTATCATATGTTTGCTCAAGACAAATAGGTAGAGTTACCATCTTTTGAGGACGTGATTGAAAGTCATCTTTGGCTCGTTTGTGCTTAAAATACCCCACCTCATATAAATTTATCCTTCTAGTACCCCTTTGAGCCTATTAAAAATTTACCTTTATACATTCTTTGATAAGCCACGTTAACCTTTACCCCTTCACCATTTCTGAAAATTCAGCTTTACCCTTCTTATTTCTGAGAAATTAGGAACGAGGGATGGAAATGAACGAAAAGAGAGTAAGTGAAGAGATACCGAGTTGTGGTGTTTACTGAGAGTGTATGGCAAAAATATAAAAGAAAAAAAAAAAAAAAGGGGGAGAAAAAGAAAAAGAATGAAAAATATGAGGTGCTGTAAGAAGATGAAAAAAAAAAATAATAATAATAATATATTGAAAAAAAAGAGGCGAGAAATTAGAAAAGAAAAAAAGGAGAAATAGAAAAATCAGAAGTTTGTTTCTTTTCCAAATTTCTCAGAAATTTTGAATCCAAATTTCCTTTCTTGCTTGCCCGTACCCGAGCCCCATTACAACCCTACAAAAAGACCCTCATGATCCGATCTTGCATTGCTAACTGCCTAGTGGAGAGCAAATATGTGATACCCATGAAACTTGATATGACATGCTTAGAATATACAAGTATCTGTTCTTATGAGATTTATCTTTGTTCATTGATTGCATCGTGTTTCATTTATCATGTGAGACCTTTTTGCTTGCTTTGTATTGATCTCTCACATGTGTGCGAAAACTTACCCATCATCAGAGTGATTTTAGTTTGAGAAGTATACCTATTGTGAGGTTTGAATCAAAGGTAAATCTATCGCTTCACAAATAAGATAAATTCTCAAATAAAAAAATTATTTGATCTGATGACCACATTGAAACATCTAAAGATGGGTGAAAAATTTATCTGTAAATTGAAGCATTAGTTTAGCTTAACTAAGAATCAATGGAAATGACATGGCATGCATAGTACTTGTGGAAGAAATGCATAATGAGATCAATTAATAAATTCCACATAAATCAACGCCTTGAAGTTTGTGGGTAACTTCACTGAAAACCCTCAGGAGACAAAACTCCTCCACTAGGGATCACCTAGCGGTTTAAAGGCTTGTTGTATATGCTAAATGCAATCGTGTTCCCTACGAAAGTGACATTCTTTACTTTTCTTAGGTTGTTAGTTTATTTTTCAGTTTTGTTTATCTTCTCCTTTGCTCGAGGACTAGCAAAGTGTAGGTTTGGGGGTATAATGTGCAGTGAAATATGATGATATTTCACCCCTAAAGACCTACATTTAGCTATCTGATGAAATTCATTTAACATATTTTATATAGTTTTAGTGATTTACAGGCCTGAAGATGTGTTGAGCATGAAATAACCCAAAAGTTCAGAATATAACGTCAAATTCGTGCTACATTGGATCATTCGGAACTTATCCCGACTTGGAGCTCAATTTGAACCTTCAAGATGTTAGATTCAAAAAATTATCAAAACAGAAAAGTTGTAGAACTCGTCGTCAGCTTTCCAACGCCACAAGAATCTCCTCAATCTGACTTCGGGATAGAAAGTTATGGCCGAAATACCGAGGCAGTGTCTGAATGCAAAGTGTAGCGGGAATTCACGAAAATCTGGGAGGTCGATTGATCGACCAAATTTGAATTTGAGTTCGGAATTTTGTTTGACCGCGAGAATCTCGCTACTCTTTTCACGGAATAAAATCTTGGAGGAAAAAGCGGCTTCTTTTTTGGCAATTAAGGAAAAAGATATTCTTGGAGATATATTCATTCGGGGAGTCCTACGGAGATAATTATGATTCTTATTATTTTTCTGCATTCTTCTTTTTAGAGAGTTCTATTTTTTAGAGAGTTTTCATTTTTCTGTATTCTTCTGTTTTAGTTTCTCTGCGTTTTAAAATGTAAGGGCATTGAGTCCCATTTTCTTGAACTACCTTTTTAATATTCATTTGGAGAAGAAGATAAATCTTAGTTTTCTGATTTGGATCCACTTTTTCAAGAAGGAGGTGTACGTACTTGGATTAAAGCTTTTTGTGGATAATTCTTTACGGTATTTTAATGGCATTTTCAACTTCTGCATTTATTTTATTGCTTTATTCAGTTATGTGTGGCTAGTTTCATTAAGGATGGAGATCTAATGAACCCCATCCGAGGTATTCATTTATATTAATATAAATCTGTGATTGAGATGTCAGATGCTTTTTAAGACCCTAATATTCATTGAAAATAGTGAAATCATTATTTCAGTCTGAGATCTAGGAGCTAATCATGCCCTATGATTTCAGATCTGCAATAATGATTTTATCCTAATTATCACCCATCTCGGGGTGAAGTTTTACCATCATCTGATGTATGAGTGTTAATCATACACTCATGGGGTGTTAATCATACATCTCCTTGATCTCGAATTGATAGTATGACTTTATCCCAGTGGTGAGTTCCAATCACGATCTGAGGTGTGGGTGTTAATCATACACCCATGGGGTGTTAATCATACATCTCCTTGATCTTAGATCGTACTTTGGAAATTACCCTAGAGATTGGGTTCTAAATATTGTCCGAGGTGTGAGTATTAATCATACACTTATGGGATGTTAATCATACATCTCCGTGATCTCAGATCTATATTTTAGAACTCACGTGTATAGGCGTTGCTTCTTTTGAGAAATCTGTTAAAGATCTCATATCTCAATCCACAGATTAATATTTTGTAAATGATAAACCTACGATGGGAAGATTTAGCATCCCAATCCTTATCTTTCATTAATTGTTAAATTCCTTTAGTATTTATCTGTTAGCATTTATCTCATTTATCAGAACCCTAGATTGTTGGTTACTGTGAAAGATCTGTGGAAATTCTTTTAGTTAATTGACATTTCAGTTTTTACATTTTCTCACCAATCCTCGTGGAAACGATCTCGTACTTTGCACCCACTGACTACATCACGATTCGCGCACTTGCGAGTACAAATTTTAGGACACATCACTTGTACCACTGTTCCATACTTGGCCTGTTCAAGTTTTATCCTGTGCACTACACTAGTATCTCGCTTCGCAACAGTATTAGCATGCAGCTCCCCATGTCATCATATCTTGCTCGCATACCGAACCAAGCCCACAGTCGTGTGCCTGCCTCATGCTGTCGTGCTCAACGGAGTCCCACACAGCTCTCATACTGTCGTGCTCTACTGAGTCTCATGCAGTGCTAGTGAAGTTGCTCAGCCGTATGTACCAGGACGCGTAATCCGGGCCATACTTCAATCACACCTGGGGTGTCGCACAGCATCGCTGCGTTGACATCCTAAGCCCACCCTTTCAGGCCTAGGAGACACTTGCACCCCCTCTGACAACGCAAGGCCCTGTGTGAGTGGAAGACAACTCTCCAGCTCTTCTCCCACATAGATAGTCTAAACACCATCTATGGGTAAACAACTAAAGGACCTCAAACAAGAAGATTTGACATACTCCCATGGCACACGTCCTCTGCCCGTGGCACAAGGTGTTAAGTCCCAACCAGCATGCCCATGATTCCCCGCATCGTCCTCCCATGTGACCGTATCGCGCCCTTGCAGCGTGACCACGTCGCAAGGCCCTCTTGGCCCCATGTCGCGTGCCCTCCTGGCATCACATGTCGTGTCGTCCCAGTACCAAGATATCGCATGCCCTCTTGGCACCACATCGCGTGCCCCAGGCACCATGCTACAAGCTCGAGTGTTGACCCCATCACATCCTCCACTACTCCATAATGTCAACGTCCTCGTTGACGCATTATCACAATTAACTAATCCCGCCAACTCCTCCCAGCCTGCTAGCATCTCATATCTAGCCCCGAGGTTTGACACCTCCCCGCTAGCTCACTTTCAATCTAATTCATAGGTCCACACCTTCCTACTAGCTCCCCAACATCACTCATGTTGGATCAACCTGGTTTTGCAGTCACAAGGCCCTCACCTGTTAACTAGCTCGGGATGTCGCGCGCCCCTGCTAGTACCAATTAGCTTATTAGTGTCATCCATTCTGGATCGAACTTTGCTCTAATACCAAATATCACGGGGTCACTCTTCTAGCAGTGTCAGCCCGTGCGGCACCTAACGCCCAATGTGCTAAGTCAGTCTATCTCTGATACCAACTATCGCGGGGGCGTGGGCGTCCTTCGACGCGCCATCAACCCGCGCGATGCCTCGCTACCATATGTAGTGAAGCCAACTAATCTCTTTATCAGCTCTGATACCACCCGCCTAGAGGACGAGAACTCCCCCTCATGATTACCTCTATTTCGCGGCCTATCATCCGATGTATCGTGTGTCTTACGATACACTCGCTTGCACCACTGTTCCATACTTGGCCTGCTCAAGCTTCACCCTGTATACTGTACTAGTACCTCGCTTGGCAACAGTATTGGCATGCAACTTCCCATGCCATCATGTCTTGCTCGCATACCGAACCAAGCCCACAGTCGCGTGCCTACCTCATGCTGTCGTGCTCAACAGAGTCCCACGCAGCCCTCATGCTGTCGTGCTCACCGAGTCCCACGCAGTGCTCATGAAGTTACCCAGTCGTATGCACCGCGACGCGTAGTTCGAGTCATACTTCAACCTCACCTTGGGTGACACACGACATCACTGCGTCAATGTTCTAGGCCCACCCTTTCAGGCCTAAGAGACACTTGCGCCCCTTCTGGAAACGCAAGGCCCCGTGTGGGTGGAAGACAACTCTCCAACTCCTCTCTCACATAAATGGCCCAAACACCATCTATGGGTAAACAATGGTCTAAACATCATCTATGGGTAAACAACCAAAGAACCTCAAACACGCCGGTTTGACATACCCCCATGGCACACGTCCTCTGCCCATGTCACGTCTTCGCTGCTCGACCACGTCGCAAGACCCTCCTGGCACCACATGTCGTACCGTCCCAGCACCAAGATGTTACATGCCCTCTTTGCACCACATTGCTTGCCCTAGGCACCATGCTACAAGTTCGAGTGTTGATCCCGTCACATCACTCTTATTTTTCTTCTCATTTGATCTCTCACATTGTTAAAGTAGTTGATAGCTAGAGATTCTTAGAAGTTGGGAAGACCACTTAATAATTTCTCTTTTATATTTGGGAAGCAAAGTGTGGCTCGAGAGTTGTGGAATTCAATAGTCAACGGTTTGAATTATTTTAGAAATAGGGAGCATATATAGTATAATTTCGGGTGTCAAGTGGCACTCATCTCTCCCATACTTCACCTCTCTCTAGGAGTTTTAAAAAGAATAATAAATAATAATAAATATTTGTTATTGATCTAACAGTAGTAAGAATAATTAACCACATGCAGTTAGATCAACGGAAGTAAAAAAAATTTAAAAAGAATAAGATTGTGGTATTCAAACTTATGTTTAGATGTCATGTCATAGACATTTGGCTTCGATGCAGCGTTCAAATGCTGCACTCTTCCCCAACGTCCCTACAATCTTAATTGAAGCTAAGAAGTCTATGTTACTTTTTTACGTATTAGAAATTATGCGAAGAATAAAAAATTGATGATATCGGATAAGTTGTATATTTGGACTGGCTGTCGCTCAATTGGTATCATCTTCCCTTGTGAAAGCAGAGGTCATGAGTTCTAATCTCTACGCTTGCTCCCGCCCTTTGTACGAGTCGCCTCCCAATATGTTGCACCAATTGTGGATTCTCCCTTCGCACTGGCACTACTTCTGGATTGTCAATGCCGTATGACATCCTCAAATTAAAAAAACAAAAGTAATAATAATAATATTAACCCAAAAATATTCTTCAGGTGAGAGATCTTCCTCATCTTTAAGCACGAAATCAGGATCCTCTTCCAACTCAGAATCCTTGCCAATGTTTGTACCTGATGTGTAGTGAAATATGTTGATATTTCACCCCTAAAAGTTTACATTTAGCCATCCGATGAAATCTATCTAACATGATTTGTGAAGTTTTCTAAGTTTCAGGACAAATTGGTCATTAAATATATTAAGAAGCACAAAAGGGTACAACTTGAACAGGAATTGGATCATTGAAGCAAAACAGAGATGAGACCGGACCATTTGACTAGGTCGATCGATCGATCGACCAAGTTCGAATTTGAATTTGAATTCCGGAATTTTATGCTATTTAAAGGAAAATCTGAGGATTCAGAGGAGGATCTTCTGCTTACATTTTTTTTCTATTTTCTGTTCTTTCGCTTTAAGTTTTCAAGGGCATTCAGTCCCAGTTACTTGTAAATTCTTAGTATTCATTTCCTAGTTTTAGATCTTAGAATAGTTTAATTTTCTGCATTCAAGCAAGGAGTTGTACAGAACTTGGATTAAAGCTATTTGTGAATTTTATTGAAGCCCTTTTTACGGTATTTTAATGTTAATGTTGATGTATTTTTCAATCATGCTATTTACTTTCATTATGTGTGACTAATTTCATTTAAGGATAGGGATCTAATGAATCCAGTCCGAGGTATTCATTTATTATAATATGAATGTGTGATGAAGATATTTTATCTATAAGTGGACTTTGATTTTATTTTTGTTTTGGAAAACATTTCCTCACCATCTGAGATATGGGGGCTAATCATGCCTCGTAATCTCAGATTTGCAATGAAGATGTTATCCTAATCTCTGTTATCTTGGGATAAATTTTATCACTTTCTGATGTGTGAGTATTAATCATACACTCATGGGATGTTAATCACATATCTCCTTGATCTCAGATCTGTAGTGTGAAATTTACCCTGAGATCAGATTCTAAGTGTCCTCTGAGGTGTGAGTGTTAATCATACACTTACGGGATGTTAATCACACATCTCCTTGATCTCATATCTGCATTTTTAGAATTCACAGGAGTTCAGATCCCAGGCATCTTTTGTAAATCTCATATCTTAATTGATGAGTAGTGAAATATGATGATATTTCACCCCTAAATACCTATATTTAGCCGTCCAATGAAGGCTATCTGATGAGAATTACTATATTTGAAGTGTTTCAGGTAAATATAATCCAAGGGCATAAAACAGCCCAAGAATTCTGAAAATAATATCAAAACACTGCAACCTTGGGTTATCGAGAACTTAGTGCAACTTGTAACTCCATTTTGACCTTTAAAACGTCTGATTCATGAAATTGATAAAACAAAAAAGTTGTAGAGCTTTCCGTCATCTTTCCAATGCCGTAAGAATCATGTCAATCTGAGTTCGGAGGAAAAAGTTATGGCCGAAATACCGAGGCCGTGTCTGATGCAAAGTTGGGCGAGAGTTCACGAAAATCTGGGAAGGTCAATTAATCGACCTTACACTCGATTAATCGAGTAAAGTAATTCCATTTGAGACGGAAGTGACTCCGTAGTGCAGATTTTTAGGATGGTCGATGCATCGACCCTATAAGATCGATTAATCGACCCTGACTTCTCGAGGCAGGAAACCTGCGCAACTTGGAGAGTATTTAAAGCCAAACCAACAACTCGAGAGAGGAGGGAGATTAGATTTTTTACAGAGACGTAGGGAGAGAGATTTTTATTCTTTTTTAGAGCTTTTGTTCCTTTAACCGTTTTAGCATTCCTTTCTTTAAGAATATTATTTTTGTTCAATTGATTCCTAGTTTAAATTTAAAGTTTAGTAGAGAGCATTTTTAATTTTGTTTCAAAAGATCAATACACTTGTGGATCAAGCTTGAATCAAAGAATTTCTATTGAAGGTTGAGGTATTTTTAATTAATTAGATTAATATTATTTTTTATTTATTATTTATTTATGTCATTTAATTACAACATGTGTGGCTAATTTCTTAGGGATGGGGATCTAATGATTCCCATCCGAGGGATGTACTTCTAATAGTATAAATCTAGGATTAAAATATGAGATTTTGTTTTATAGTTGTTATGTTATCACGAATGGATAAAATCTCCGCCACTCATTGGGATCGAGTGTGCCGAGTCATGCCCTGGATCTCAGATCTGTGATGGTAATTTTATCCCAATCATTGTTATATGATCTTTTTGTTTTTATCGTATGGATCTACTTACGATTACGATCTAGGATCGAGTGTGCCGAGTCATGCCCTGGATCTTGGATCCATAATGGTAATTTTATCTTAATTACTCCCTAATCTGAAATCGAGTGTGCCGAGTCATACCCTCGATCTCAGATCTATGGTGGCATTCTTGTTCGAATTTTTATCCACTTTGGAGATGATTTTTATTTGAAATATGAGATCAAGTGTGCCGAGTCATGCCCTTGATCCCAGATCTATATATGGAAATCATTTATGAAATTAAGTTCTGATTGCAGGGATGCAATGTGGAACCTATCCGGGTTTTGACCATTTATCTTCCATAAAAGATATTTTTCAATGGTATATCTCATAGTTTAATCCTTAGATTTGTATTATGGGAAGAACAAACCAAAGATGGGAGGATTTAGTATCTTCATCTTTACTTTTATTCTTGAATTATTAATTAAACTTTATTTTGTAGTCAGTAATTATCAGCTCACAGAACCGCCTAAATCATAATATTGGTAGAGTACTGTTAAATCTTGATAGATTTCTTGAGTTACTGTTTCATCTTTTTAGATCTTCTAAAATAGTCCTCGTGGGAACGATTTCGTAATCTGCACCCACTATCTACAATCTGATTCGTGCGCTTACGAGTAAAACATCATATTAAAAATCACACCAAGTTTTTGGCGCCGCTGCCGGGGATTAAATCAAGAAAATCTGAATTTTTAGGAAATAGACAGTTAATTTTAGGAATTTTCGTGGATTAAAATAGTATCTCTACTAAAATATATATATATATATATAAATAAATAATTCTGTCCTTTATCGATTAATCGAGTCTACCACTCGATTAATCGACCTCTGTCTCGATTGATCGAGATTCAAAAAAAAAATTCAAAAAAAAAAAAAAAATTTAAAAATTTAAATTTTAAAATTTTAAATTTGAAAATTAAAATATAAAAAAAAAAAATCTCTTGAGGTTTTCCTGCCTGAAACCTCCACTCTGTGCGGCATTTGCATGCACACTAGGTCTTCTAAAGAAAGAACTTTAGAGTCTTTAAATTCTGAGATCGAACGTGCTTGCCGGTCAAATCGTAAGGACGCTAGATCAAGACAAAAAATTTCAAGTGAATCATCCACTGAAGTCAATATGACTGACAACATGAATGGACAAATCGAACGAGGGCAAGAGGAAGAACCAATATTGAGGGAACTATTTTCTCCAATCAATACAAATATCCCATCATGTATTGTATACCCTGCCACACCTGGCGGCCGATTTGAAATCCGTACAAATGTCATCCAAATCCTTCCAATCTTTCATGGCATGGAGAAAGAAGACCCATACCAACACGTTAAAGACTTCGTCAAGTCTGCTCATCTATTTACCAAAACTTCAGCGAAGAATCTGTTAGACTATGCTTGTTTCCTTTCTCTATAAAGGATAAAGCAAAAGTCTGATTAAATTCTCTACCATCGGAATCCATAACCACCTGGGATCAGATGGTCAAAGAGTTTCTGTCAAAGTTCTTCCCCATGGCGAAGACGAATGTCCTCAGACGTGAAATCACAGACTTCGTACAAGAGGAAGATGAGAGATTATATAAAGCTTGGGATAGATTCATGGATCTCCTACTAAAATGTTCACACCATGGATATTCAAAGTGGAGATTGGTCCAGTGTTTCTACGGTGGACTAAGCCAACCAAATAGACATCTGGTAGAGTCAATGAATGGCGGAGGATTCCTGAGCCTCAAGGAAACTGAATCTTATGCTTTCCTAGAAAAGCTGACCGAGGATTTCCAGCACTAGGATTTCACAAAGACTCGGGAACAATCAGTCAAAGCTCGTGATCAAGCCGAAAGTTCAACCAAGAAGGGAGGACTATACGTAGTGAAGGATTCCCCGGATTTGATGGCTAAAATTGATTTCCTCACTCAACAAGTGGAGGAATTGAAATTAAAGAAGAATGTGCATATGATAAATACACAACCCGAGCCATGTTCAGTCTGTGCAAGTCCAATGCATATAGCAGATGACTGTCCTTCAATGCAGAACTACTATGAAGACACATCTGAACAGCTAAATGTTGTGAATAACTATGGACAGAATCAAGGAAACATTTTCAATGAGAATAACCCAAATAGTTGGAAAAATTACCCAAATTTCTGGTGGAAACAAGAAAATCAAAGAATACAGCCCAGGAAACAGGGGACGAACTTTTATCCCCAACAAAATTTCAACCAAGGACCACAGCAAAACTACGGTCAAGGGCAATTTCAACAGCAGGGGTTCAATAATCCAAATCAATTTTAATACAACCAAAATCAGGTTGGGCAGCCACGGCAATTGAACCAAAATTTTTAGTTTACACAACCAATGGGAGGTTATCAAAACCAACCATAATAAAATTTTGTGCCAACATTTCCATCACCCAGATTTAACAATCCACTGGGAAATACTGCTCAACGCCCTCCTACACAAAATCCTTCTACTGAGGACCTGTTGAAACTTATCCATTCTCACACATCCTCAATCTCTAAAATAGAGACCCAAATTGGACAATTGGTAACTTTTCTCTGTGAAAGAGAAAAAGGATCATTTCCTAGCCAACCAGTTCCTAACCAAGGGGTCAAATGGCTATTAAACAAATACCAACTTTCTCACAAGATAAAAATTAACAACAAATTCGGGCAATCACAACGTTGAGATCTGAAAAGCAGGTCGATAACAAAGTAGTGTTGCCAAAGGAGGAGGGAAAGTCTGATGGAGAGAAGAAATTTAAAGAGAAAAAAGAAATTGAAGAAGTACAAGCAAAAGAAACAATAGAAGAAAAGAGTGAACAGAATAAAGGTTTTGTTCCTAAAGCATCGTACCCGCAAAGATTGCTGGCACCACGAAAAAATCGCGATGTGAAAGGAATAAATGAGATTTTCAAGCAATTAAAAATTAATATTCCCTTCCTGGATGTCATCCGACAAGTGCCTGCTTATGCAAAAATTTTGAATGAATTAGTCACAATTAAAAGAAAGACAAATATTTCGAAAAAGGCTTTCTTAGTCGAGCAGGTTAGCTCAGTGTTGCAAGCAAAGCTCCCAATTAAATACAAGGACCCAGGTTGTCCTACAATCTCAATCGTCATCGACGATAACCGTATTGATCAGGCCCTTTTGGATTTAGGAGCAAGTGTCAACTTGTTGCCTTACTCTGTGTACAAGGAGCTCGAATTGGGAGAGCTTAAGACCACTGCGATGACCCTTCAGTTAGCTGATCGGTCAGTAAGGATCCCTCGAGGAATTGTGGAAGATGTCCTCATCAAGGTGGATTCTTTCTACTTTCCTGTAGATTTTATTATTTTAGACATTGAACCGGCACCAAATTTGAAGAATAGCATTCCAGTGATTCTAGGAAGACCATTCCTAGCAACCTCCAATGCGCTAATCAATTGTCGAAACGAGATCATGAATCTGTCATTCGAGAATATGACAGTAGAGCTTAACATTTTTAATATTGCCAAGCAACCCATGGAGGATGACGAACATGCACAAGCCTGCATAATCAATGAAATCGTGGAAGAAATATTTCATGCATCCGAAAGTGAAGATCCTTTAACAGCTTGTCTTGCGTATTTTGGAGAAAATTTTGATGTGGATCAGCTGATCCAAAAAGTGAAGCACATGTTGGACTCCACACTACTTTTGGGAGAAGAAAAGAAAATAGATTTTGGAGATCAAATTGAATTAATCAAGGAAAAGTCGAAAGAGGAGGAGAAAGTGTACTTAGAACTTAAACCTCTTCCGGAAAATCTCAACTATGCCTACCTAGGGGAGAATGAAACTCAACTCGTCATAATCTCATCAAAATTGGATGCGAATCAGGAAGGCCAACTCATGAATGTGCTCAAAGATCACAAAAATGTCATCGGATGATCGATAAAAGATATCAAAGGCATTAGTCCGACGGTGTGTATGCATTGGATCCATTTGGAAGACAATACTAAGCCTTCTAGGGAACCACAGAGGAGACTGAATCCAATAATGCAAGACGTAGTTCGAAATGAGGTAATAAAACTTTTAGATGCTGGAATCATATACCCCATCTCTGACAGTAAATGGGTTAGCCCCACACAAGTGGTCCCGAAGAAGTCGGGAGTCACAGTGGTGAAGAATGAGGACAACGAACTAATTCCTACAAAAATTCAAACAGGTTGGAGAGTGTATATAGATTATCGAAAGTTAAATTTGATGACAAGGAAAGATCACTTTCTACTTTCGTTTATCGATCAGATGTTAGAAAGACTGGTCGGGCATGATTACTATTGCTTCCTCGATGGCTATTCCGGTTATAACCAAATAGTCATCGCGTTTGAGGATCAAGAGAAAACTACATTCACATGCCCTTTTGGTACTTTCTCCTACCGACGAATGTCGTTGGGGCTTTGTAATGCAACAGCTACATTCCAAAGATGTATGTTGAGTATTTTTTCGGATATGGTCGAACGATTCCTCGAAGTTTTCATGGAGGACTTCTCGATCCATGGAAACAGTTTTGCTGACTGCTTGAATCATTTGTCGCTAGTGCTTGCACGATGCCATGAGAAGAACCTTATTCTTAACTGGGAAAGATGTCACTTCATGGTTAAAGATGGCATTATTTTGGGACACATCATATCATCCCAGGGTATCAAGGTCGATAAGGCTAAAGTTGATTTAATTGCCAATCTCCCACCACCGAGAACAGTTAAGGAAATAAGATCTTTTCTGGGACACACCGATTTATACTGGCATTTTATTAAAGATTTTAGCAAGATAGTGCGACTGCTATGCCATTTACTTTCAACGGATGTCTCATTCCTCTTTGATGATAAATGTTTGCAAGCCTTTGAAACCATTAAGGCTGAATTGATAAAAGCCCCGATAATTCAATCTCCAAACTGGGGCTTCTCGTTCGAAATCATGTGCGACGCCTCTGATTATGCAATTAGAGCTATTTTGGGACAGTGAATAGAAAATTTTCCGCATGTAATCTACTATGCGAGTCGCACTCTCAACGATGCCCAGTTGAACTACTCGACCACCGAAAAGAAACTTTTGGCAGTAGTTTTCGCGTTGGATAAATTTCGATCCTATTTATTAGGGTCTAAGATCGTGATATTTACAGATCACGATGCTCTGCGTTATCTATTTGCTAAGAAAGATGCTAAAGCACGCTTAATCAGATGGATCTTATTATTATAAGAGTTCAATTTGGAGATCAAAGATAAGAAAGGCTCAAAAAATATGGTGGCAGATCACTTGTCAAGAATTATTATTGAGAAATCTAACGATTCTGTTCAGATCTTGGAGCACTTCCCGGATGAACAGTTGTTCGGGATTGATTGCCCACCTTGATATACGGATCTTGTCAATTACCTAGTCACCGAGCAATTACCTCACCAATGGTCTAAGAATGAGAAATCCATTTTCTTAGCTCGGGTGAAACACTACTTTTTCGAAGATTCGTATTTATTCAAATACTGTCCCGATCAAATCATACAAAGATGTATTTCTGAATCTGAGCAACCACGGATCATCTCGTTCTGTCATGAGTTAGCTTGTGGAGGTCACTTTAGTTCCAAGAAGACTGCAGCAAAGATCCTCCAAAGTGGTTTTTACTGGCCGACAATCTTTAAAGATTGTCATCAGCATTGCAAATTTTGTCACAACTGTCAAATGCCGGGCCGAATCTCAAAGCGCAACATGATGCCGCTCAATCCAATTTTAAAAGTTGAATTGTTTGATGTTTGGGGGATCGATTTTATGGGTCCTTTCCCGAATTTATTTGGAAATACGTTCATCCTTGTCGGGGTTGATTATGTATCAAAATGGGTTGAGGCTGTGGCGTGTAAAACGAATGATCACAAAGTAGTGATCAAATTTCTAAAGGATCAAGTATTTTCACGTTTTGGTATTCCAAAGGCGATAATCAGCGATGGTGGAAAGCACTTTTTCAATAAAGTGTTCACCCAATTAATGAAGAAATATGGTGTCAGACACAAAGTTGCTATACCATACCATCCTCAGACAAGTGGCCAAGTTGAAGTATCTAATCGAGAACTTAAGCGGATTTTAGAAAAGACAATCCATCCGAACCGTAAAGACCGGTCGCTAAAACTGAATGACGCTCTGTGGGCGTATCAAACTGTATTTAAAACTCCGATTGGCATGTCGCCTTATCGGTTGGTCTTTGGTAAAGGTTGTCACCTCCCGGTTGAACTGGAATATCGAGCATTTTGGGCCATTAAGTCATTGAATTTTGATCTCCTAAAATCTGGTACCCAGAGGGGTTTGCAAATAATTGAATTGGAAGAAATCCGTGCTGACGCATATGACTATGCTAAATCATACAAGGACTGTATGAAACGGGTTCATGATCAATCTATTCTACGTAAATCTTTCATTGTTGGTCAATAAGTTCTACTCTATAATTCCCGACTTCACCTATTTCCAGGGAAACTAAAAACCCATTAGAGTGGTCCATTCAAAATCTCTCGAATACTCCCCAATGGGGTATTGATGTCATCAACCCGAGACACGAGAATATTTTTCGAGTTAATGGTCAAAGATTAAAACCGTTCCTAGAGGATGCAACTGTATTCTCTGACACTCTTTCTTTGAGTGATCCCATGGCTCACCCTGACTGAGCAATGCACTTGGTCGAGCTATCGACGTAAAACTAGGGCTCATTAGGAGGCAACCCAATTTTGTGTAATTTCTTTTTGATATTTCGTTTTTTTTTTTTTAAAAAATTTACTTTTGCTCAATTAATCGACAAAGGAGGTTGATTAATCGACCCTTCCACTCGATTAATCGACAATAATAATGAGTGGCCCTTTTCTGAGGCCATCTGCATTTATTGTTGGCTAACTTTTATGTTAGTCGATTAATCAGTGTTGAAATTCGTGTTGCCTTTTTAGATTCTATCAGTTTTGTTTTACTTGGAGTCAATTAATCGGCTCTCAGAGTCAATTAATCGACTTAAATACTGTGCATGCATTTTTTTTATTTTTTTACTGCCTCGATTAATGCCGATTAATCGATGGCACATGTCGATTAATCTACTTTTTCACTTCCGGGCGTTGCGTCTTTTCATTCTATGCCGTTGCGTGTTTCCATGCGACGCAGTTAAAGTCACGCCTTTTCCCAATGCAGTTGATTAATCGACCCTATAAGGTCGATTAATCGACTATATGCGGTGTGACCGTCCCGAAAGGACGCCTTTGCGCCTACTTATGGGCAGCAGTCTCTCTTCTCTTTTCATTCGATCTTTATCCTGTCGTTTCTCTGCCAGTCTTCGACATTCCGCCAGTGTTGTCATGGCTTCATCATCTGTCGCGCCGCAAAGGCTTTCCCAACGTCCTGTAGGTCATCCACGTGAGCAGCCACGTGGTCGTTTCGCGTCCTGAGATCTTTGTTCTGAATATCTTTTCGATCTCGCAGCATTTCAGACCATGCCAGTCTGTGCCGTCTCCATTGCTTATGCAGTGACTCTTAACGTCCATTTCCTGCTCAAACCGCCTGTGATCAAAGTGTCCGAACGTTCGGTTATTCTATCAAAACATGGCATGGGTGGACGCCTCCGCTGAAAATCATGTCGATGCTCATTTTACTGTTTCAATCGATGGGTGGTCGCGCCGCGTTTATCCGCAAACCATTGCGGAGGCTTTTAACATTTCGTGCGAGCTCCCTCTCAATCACACTCTGGGTGAGGAGCTCGACAGTTCTCAGGAAGATATAATCAACGATATGTGTCGCGGCATATTTTCTTCGAGGGTCGCCACTAGGCGATCGGCGTTACCGCGCCCGATTTTGTTATGGGATAGTGTAGTCTGTAGTAAGCTCTGCCCCCGTGGCCACGTTTCTGAGCGCACCGGTGACCGGGTTCAGGCACTCTATGGTGCCTACCGAAATACGTGGATCAATGTGCCCGGGGTTCTTCATGATGGCATGTGGCGATGCCATGAAGATGTCGCCAACCCTGCTATTGGTGATGTCGCTATGATCTATTTTCCTCATTTGGTAATGAAGCTACTTAATTTCCTTAGTTTCCCGTTCTACCGGGATGACGATCTTGGGGACCTCGCATTCTATCACTATGGTGCCACCTAATGGAACCGCAGTATGCGTCTCCTGGGTAATGTCCCTGATGCCCCCGCTGATGCACCAGCCCAACCTGCTCCACCATGCCAGCGCCGCCGCGTACGCCAGGACGACCAGTTTGCGCCTGATCAGGAGCCCGATGAGGGTGTGTCTCTTGGTACGCTCCAAACCCAAATTAATTCTTTAAAAGAGGAGTAACAGCGGCAACATGGTGCGATTTTGCGCCAAAGCTACTATGATCATTCCTTCCTTCATCAGATCGGGCAGCGCATGTGGCCTGATAGTTATGATGAAATGCGCGCCAGGGCCCGCAAGGCCGAAGAAGACGGGGATGATTAGTTTGTTTAGTTTAGGATTAGAATTAGGATTTTTCATTTTGTTTTGTTTTTCTTTGTTTAGTTTAGGTTGTTTCTGTTTAGGAGTCAAATCAGAAGTGTCCTTGTAATCACTGTGTTTATCAATGAAAAAGTGTGTTTCTAATATGTTTGGGACTGCCCCTATTTTTTGTGGATTTCATGTTGCATTTAGAAGAGTTGAAAAAAGAAAAAAGAAAAAATACACGATGCAACGTTCACCTCTCTGCCCACATACAGTCGATTAATCGAGGGTTATACTCGATTAATCAACTGCCACCCTTTTCGGAGAATAAATAATTTTTGGGGTCGATGCATTGACCCCCCAGAGTCGATTAATCGACCCCAACCTTTTCATTTATTTTTTTTTGGAACCGGACACCTATTGGGACTCTACTTCTTAAGCCTTCCGTAAGTCTTTGAAATGCACACACTTTACACTATTTCTTTTTGCGGGACACCTCTTTCCACTCCTACTCCAACTCTATCGATTTCCTCCTTATATTCACCCTTAGGCTCACTTTCCATTGCATCTTGCACAACCTTCTTATGGCCCGACGATTCTATCTCACCAGAGCACGGTTACCAAAGATGGAGGAGACTGCTAAAAAGTGGGAGCGCCGCACTCATCGGACGATCCCTTTTGAGCCTAGCACTGTTGAAATCATCGACCTCGATCCACTGATCATTCCTTCCTGGGGAGAACCATCTAGAAAGAAGGTAAGTCATTCCAAATCTCCTACATCGTGCACCCCTACTGATATCAAGATAATCGATGTGATTTCGTCTCCACCCCCCCCCCCCCCCCATCTCCATCTCTTACCGCCGCCTCCATCCATATCATCGGCGGTGCCTCATCAATTACCACTTGAACTCTGAGAGAAATTATTTCCTGTCCCTAAGAACATCAATTTAAGTGAACCAAGGTGGATGGGCCCGCCTAACAATGATTAAAGGAGTTGGACTCAGATTTAGTTTAGGATTTCTCTTTTCGTATGTTTAGTTCTAGATTATTAATTTTTCGTTTAGTTTAGGTTGTTTTTAATTCCCTAAAGAGTGTCACCATATTACCTTCAATAAATTTTTTGTCATGTTCCAATTTGATGCACATATTCTTTGCACCTGATCTTTGTGTTGAGATACTTTTCAACAGGTTTGGGGGTGCAATACTTATTTCAATCAATGACGACATTGTCATTTTTCGGTATGGGGGTATGGTTATCTATCTTGCGTCACTGAATTTTTATATGAAAATAATAATAATAATAATAATAATAATTAACTTTTTCTCAATCAATCGACAATGAAGGTCGATTGATCGACCATCCACTCTCGATCAATCGACTTCTTCGACTCGATTAATCGACAGTAGACAATATATATATATATACAAAAAAAATATAAATAAAAAATAAAAATAAATTTTTTGAAGCCATCACACACATTATTTTACGATAGTTTTCAAACTTTAGTTGATGATGCATGTGAATTTAATTTTGAGAACACTGATGTCATATTTTGATTCCTTGTATCTAAGATGATGAAGTTTAATGTGATATTTTGTGAGTAATTTTGATATTCATGCTTAGATACTAATTTTTTACACTTATACCAAGCTAAGACTTAGAAATCGATGAACTGTTTTGAGCGTTGAATCTTAGGCTCTTAGTGGAGACTAAACCCGGTGAGCTTTAGAGCTAATTTCCCGTCATTGATGAGTGAACACATAAACTTGGAGTTTTCTTTGAATACGAACTATGATGCATAATCTCATATACTTCACTTTGGCTTGTGACTTTTCATGCAATCAAATTCATATTATTGTGTTAGAACGTACTGTATATCTACTCAAGATAAATAGGCAACGTTACCATCTTTTGAGGACATGATTGAAGGCCATCTTTGGCTCGTTTGTGCTTAAAATACCTCACCATATATAAATTTATCCTTCTAGTATCCCTTTGAGCCTATTGAAAAATTTACCATTATACATTCTTTGATAAGCCACGTTAACCTTTACCCCTTCACCATTTCTGAAAATTCAGTTTTACCCTTTTTATTTCTGAGAAATTAGGAACGAGGGATGAGAATGAACAAAAAGAGAGTAAGTGGAGAGATACCGAGTTGTGGTGTTTACTAAGAGTGTATGGCAAAAATATAAAAAAAAGAAAGGGGGAGAAAAAGAAAAGAAAACTTGTGAAAAATAATAAAAAATATGATGTGCTTCAAGAAAGTGAAATTCAAAAGAAGAAAATGGAGTGAGAAAAGAAAAGAAAATTGAGAAAATAGAAAAATATTGAGAAAAGATAGTGAGAGATTAGAAAAGAAAAAGAGAAGAAATAGAAAAATCCAAAGTTAGTTTCTTTTCCGATTTCTCAGAAATTTTGAATCCCAACTTCCATCTCTTTCTTACCCTTACCTGAGCCCCATTACAACCCTAAAAAGACCTTCATGATCTGATCTTGCATTGGTAACTGTCTTATGGAGAGTAAATATGTGATACTTATGACACTTGATATGACATACTTAGGATATACAAGTAACTGTTCTTATGAGATTTATTTTTGTTCATTGATTACATCGTGTTTCATTTATCATGTGAGACATTTTTACTTGCTTTGTATTGATCTCTCACATGTGTGCGAAAACTTACCCATCATCGGAGTGATTTTATTTCAAAAGTATACCTAAAGTGACGATTGAGTCGAAACAACAGATCCGATGGTTTCCCGTTTGGACCAGTTCTGAGATGGATGAATCTTGGTTTGGGTATGCACACACTACACGTTTAAGCATGAATGGATGAGTTATCTAACGATTTGAGCATTAGACTAATTTGAATGGATATTAGTATGATTAGTATAACATTATTATTTAAAATTGAGAATTCACATATTGAATTGATTAATGATTTTGAGTTTTGAAGTTAAAGATATAATAAAAATCATGTTTTGAAAACTCAATTTTATCGATGGTTTCAAAAATGTGTGAAGTTTGAGGGTAACTCTACTGTAAACCCTCAGGAGACACAACTCCTCCACTAGGGATCACCTAAGGGTTTAAAGGCTTATTACACACGCTAAGTGCATCGTGCTCCCTACGAAAGTGGCATTTATTTTCTTTAGTTTGCTTTGCTCGAGGTCTAGCAAAGTGTAGGTTTGGGGGTATGATGAGTAGTGAAATATGATGATATTTCACCCCTAAATACCTACATTTAGCTATCCGATGATATCTATCAAATGATAATTACTAGATTTGAAGTGTTTCAGGTAAATACAATCTAAGTATATAAAACAGCCCAAGAATTCTGAAAATAATATCAAAACACTGCAACCTTGGGTGATCGAGAACTTAGTGTAACTTTCAGCTCAATTTGGACCTTCAAGATATCATATTCATAAAATTAACAAAACAAAAAAGTTGTAGATCTTTCCGTCATCTTTCCAATGCCGCAAGAATCATGTCAATCCGAGTTCGGAGTAGAACATTATGGCCGAAATATCGAGGCAGTGTCTGATGCAAAGTTGGGCAAGAGTTCACGGAAATCTGGGAAGGTCAATTAATCAACCTTACACTCGATTAATTCAGTAAAGTAATTTCATTTGAGATGGAAGTGACTCCGTAGTGCTGATTTTTAGGAGGGTCGATGCATCGACCCTATAAGGTCGATTAATCGACCCTGACTTCTCGAGGCAGGAAACCTGCGCGACTTGGAGAGTATTTAAAGCCAAACCAACAACTCGAGAGAGGAGGGAGATTAGATTTTTTACAGAGACGTAGGGAGAGAGATTTTCATTCTTTTTGAGAGCTTTTGTTTCTTTAACCTTTTTAGCATTCCTTTTTTCAAGAATATTATTTTTGTTCAATTGATTCCTGGTTCAAATTTAAAGTTTAGTAGAGGACATTTTTAATTTCGTTTTTAAAGATCATTACACTTGTGGATCAAGCTTGAATCAAAGAATTTCTATTGAAGGTTGAGGTATTTTTAATTAATTAGATTAATATTATTTATTATTTATTATTTATTTATGTCATTTAATTACAACATGTGTGGCTAATTTCTTAGGGATAGAGATCTAATGATTCTCATCCAAGGGATGTACTTCTAATAGTATATATCTAGGATTAAAATATAATATTTTATTTTATAATTGTTATGTTATCACGAACGGATGAAATCTCCGCCACTCACTGGGATCGAGTGTGCCGAGTCATGCCCTGGATCTCAGATCTGTGACGGTAATTTTATCCCAATCATTGTTATATGATCTTTTTATTTTTATCGTGTGGATCTACTTATGATTACTATCTGCGATTGAGTGTGTCGAGTCATGCCCTAGATATTGGATCTATAATGGTAATTTTATCTTAATTACTCCCTAATCTGGAATCGAGTGTGTCGAGTCATGCCCTCAATCTCAGATCTATGGTGGTATTCTTGTTCGAGTTTTTGCCCACTTTGGGGATGATTTTTATTTGAAATCTGAGATCAAGTGTACCGAGTCATGCCCTTGATCGTAGATCTATATATGGAAATTATCTCTGAAATGAAGTTCCGATTGCAGGGATGCAATGTAGAACCTATCCGGGTTTTGACCATTTATCTTCCATAAAAGATATTTTTCAATGATATATCTCATAGTTTAATCCTTAGATTTATCTTATAAGAACAAACCAAAGATGGGAGGATTTAGTATCTTTATTTTTACTTTTATTCTTGAATTATTAATTAAACTTTATATTGTAGTAAGTAATTATCAGCTCATAGAACCGCCTAAATCATAATATTGGTAGGGTATTATTAAATCTTGATAGATTTCTTGAGTCACTGTTTCATCTTTTTAGATCTTCTAAAATAGTCCTCGTGGGAACGATCTCGTACTCTGCACCTACTTTCTACAATCTGATTCGTGCGCTTTCGAGTAAAACATCACAATTAAAATTCACATCATTAATCATCAATTTATATTTCATAAATGATAAACCTACGATGGGAGGATTTAGCATCTCAATCCTTACTTTTCATTAATTGTTTAAATCTTCAATTTTGTTAGTATTTGTCTCATTCATCAAAAGCTCTCAAAATCTTAGATTAGTAGTTACTGTGGTAAGGTCTGAGCTTGTTCTTTTAATTAGTTGCTATCTCTTTTCTAAATTTTCTAACCAATCCTCGTGAGAACGATCTCGTACTCTACACCCATTATCTGCAAACTGATTTGTGTACTTGCGAGTACAACTTAATTTTCACAACAGTACCTTCGACACATAGTGTCAGGGTGAGCTAAAAACTCACATGCTTAGTGAGACGATTTTAAGGCCATTGGAGTCTTAAGCTATCCAACACATAGTTTCAATGATTATTCAATTATTAATAACTAAAGATACAATAAAATATGAGAAATCACCAAGTATTTATACTCTATGATAAATAACTCCAAGTACAAATTTGAATTCGATTTATATACCTTACAGTGGGGTCTTGATGTTATGTTTACGAAATCTAAAAGGTGAATTTCATAGAAGTGTCCAATTATAATATTTTTCTTTTACATTTATTTTATTCAAATGTTCAAACAAATTACAAAAGCAAAGTAGCCATGTGCCTTAACAATGTACAAAGTTAATTAGGAAACATACCGGTCTCTTCGAGACTATTGAAATAATGTACTTACATGCTTGCAACCAACATGTATCAATCACTTACTATACAGTTAAAGTGCATAAAAGGTCAAATATATGATTTATTACGAAATAATTTTTGAAGATAGATTACAAAAAATCTGATCCGTCAGATGGAATATTCACGAAATATCAAGTTGGGTAGTCCCTACTGATAATTTCATAAATCGTACAAACTCTTAACAATCAGATGAGTCAACAATCCTAAAGACCCAACACTTCGAAACTTTTTAGAATTCAGACTACAAGAGCAATCTTGACATAAACAAATTTGGCCCAACTTTGAGGCCAAATTCGAATGAGAGTGACTAATTTAATCTTAGCTCAAAAAATAAAAATAAAGAGTAACATAACTTTAATCAATACCAATTGATGTTACAGTGTTTGAATAGATGTACTAATTTTTGCAGTCTATCAAAAACGGCACGTTACACAAACTGGTGCCATTAATATTCTTGAACCTACCAAATGAGCGGATTTGGTATATATTTATTGAACCCTAGGAGGCTATACTGTGGGAAAGTCAAAACACAAAATTTAAATAGTTAACCTTAACTTTCCCATACAAGTGGCAGTATACTGTCAAACCTTGAAAAACGTGATTTTAAAGATCGATAGTCGCAAATTATTTAATGTGAATCGACTAGAAACTAAGGCATCACGAGACTATCGATTGTTGGAGATAATGAATATAGTACCAAAATTTATTAAAATCATTAAATACTTACAAATCAGAAGCATAAAACACATATTGGTCGTTGACATCTCCTACATTGCATACTAAAATCGTAATGGATTGGAGGTTGATCACAACTTCTTGCAATTGATTGAACGATTTTGCCGATCATGAGATTTATGGTTTAATTTCCTTGTTCAATGGTCTTTTTTATCACAATTAAGCGAATCTCGAGATAATTGAAATTTGATTAGAGAGGATGTTGAATATGCATCTATTAATTTTAGAGAAGCTTCATATTCTGTATCATACTATATTTTTCTTCGTTGGATTACACGAAAGAGCAAGGACGAGAGGCACAATATGTGTGTTTTTGTTTTAGGGTTTCACAATAGGAAAATAAAAGTGGCGGTTTTGTTTTTCTACCCAAGATACAAGTGGCCCAAGCTTGAAGTGTTAAGATTTTAGGCAGAAATATCGGGCTTCAAGAAATCTCGAGAGATGCATAATTTTAGTGTAATTATTGTGCTACAAGAAAATCGAGAAGATATTAGTTGTCATCGTGAATTGTGTGTCAGGGTTCTATAGAAAAAGATGATTTAATTATCAAAAGAAAAAAATGATTTTGAGGTTGCGACAGGCGTTGTTGGGATCTCAACAAATAGTCGAATATAAGAGAAATGAGAATCCTAATATCTTAGGATTTATTATCATGTGGTAAGTTAATAACTCTTAGTTATACAACTAACTGAGAGATTAGAAGAAGGAAACTAAAATAAATAGATAGGTTAAAGTCGTAAACACAGACAAATACTAATATGTATGTAATCATAACTTTTATATATAACTATTATAAATTCATATAACACATTAATATAATAAGCATAACTAGTGGCACATGGCTAGTTTAAATCCCAGCACTTAAGTATGATCAAACAAGATTTTTATTTTGAGCAAATTGGAAATTATTAATTAAAAATTAGGTACCGTTAATAATAGAAAATTTTCAAGTATATATTCCATGCGACTCTAGTATATACATAAATAGATATAAAAGATTCATAATAGTTAAATCAAAACCTTTAACAATAAAATTAATATTACTAGTAATATTTTATTGTATATATAATCTAATAATTGTAATTTCAAATAATTTTTTCTAAATCAAGAGTATCAAGATTAGTGAATAAGTCAACGAAACTGAAATCATGGTTGTTACAATTTCATACTAATACTATTAAATGATCAAATGTTATTCACAATATTTGATCTTCTGATAGCTGTCGATGATTTTAAGATCTACTAGTAAGGATGCACGTGCAAATGCACGTGGATTGCAGGGTTAGAAATCATCTCATCCCTTGAAACTAAAATTAAATTCAATGGCTAGGATTCACCTATGATTTTTAATTAATATATTTATATTTTAAAAACTCTAATTGTTAAACTACTACGATATCATTTAGCATATTTCAATCATATCATATCCTAGAGAAGATTGCATGCCGTATATAACAGAAAGCAAACCCAGACGAAAATAGAAGAAGAAATCGAAGAAACTCATTGAAGATTTGATTTGATTTTCAATTCAATCTTTCACATGACGATCCTGAGGTAAATGGTGTACCGATAGACAGTCAATTTTTAATCTGCGTGACACACATCACAAATAAGTAACTGAAAATCATGTGGCAGACATCATGCTCAAACATGATTTTTGATAATGTTTTGAAATGTGCAACACTTGAAATAAAAAGTTAATTGTCGGTACACCCAAGATCTCATATATTATGGGGAAGATTGGGCGACAAACGATCTTTGTCTGATTCACAACAGTCAATGGTTTTCGGTTATAGTGCCTTTAAAATTCCATGGGTGCAAATAGACCATTTCTATTATCGTTTTAATCTTTTACATAATGGATCCTTACATCAATTGTGTACCATCAGAGGCTCAATTTTCTATCTCACCTAACACACATTTCATAAAAGTAACTGAAAATTATGTGGCACACATCATATTCAATCATAATTTTTAAACTTTTTGCGATGTATACCACATTAGGTAAATAATTATTTGCCAATACTCTTATGATCTCAATATCGATTTTGTAAAAGATTGAGATAAAAAATGGTCTCTATTAGATGATTCAAAGCAATTAATGGGTTTCAGTTGTAGTGCTGTTAAAAATTCGGTCACTGTAAATAGGACGATTTGATTTTCGTTTCAATCTTTCATCCAAAAAATTAACTGGAAACCATGTGGCACACGATATTATATCCAGTTAAAAATTATAAAAGTGAAAAAATAAAAGTTTTTGACCAAATTCGAGAAAAAAAGTCGTAAAATTTGCGTATAATTTGGGAAAATTTTGAATTGTTAAAAATTTTGGATTTTATTCAAAAATTTGCAAATAATTCAGATATATATTTTTTTTAAGTCAGCGAATTTGGTCACTACGGTCATAAGCAAAGTATCAAGAATTGGCCGATACCAATATGTATCAGTTTTTTGGCCGACCGATATCTATCAGCCTCGATATAATATCAGGATCGGTCTCGGTATCGGCCACATGGAATCAACATGTGACTGTTTGATAGGTGTGTCATTATCTCAAGATCTATTATTGGAAGATTAGGATGAAAAACAATCTCCATTATTTGATTCAAGGCAATCGATGATTTTTTATTGTGGTTGCAGAGAGAACGAAGAAGTGGTTGAAGGAGAATGAGATGATATAGAACCAGAGAAAATCTGACTTGGCACGGACTTGGCTTAGAGGGTGAAGAAGATGAAAGAGAGGTTTGTTAGTATTTCTTGTTTTGTTATTAAAATTATTGATGTTTATTTTCTTGCATTGCTAAAGTAGATTTGGCAAAGTAGTAAAATATATGAAGATGACTTTGTCTGCAATAGATGATTTTTTAGTTTGATTATCACTATTATTATTATTTATTTTTATTATTAGGTTAGGGTTTTTGCAGCCCATGATTCGATTTCTATAAATGATGATTCCATCATTAAAATTGTTGGTTGCTTGGAATTAGATGGTGGAAATCATTTTTCATTTTTTGTCCCAATCTTTTAAACAATATGTCTTGAGATCATGGCCCACCTATCAGACGATTAAATGTTATTCCACATGGAATACATCCCCAAAATGACCTGAGAACTCTTCTCGTAGAACGTCATGATCACAATTACTTTGGGGATGTGCGACATGTAGAATGAACATGTATGATATGTGGGACATGGTCTCAATATCTATTGTGTGAAGGAACGAAAAACGATCTCCATCATAATATTTAAGTCAGTCCGCGATTTTAACAGTGGAATCATCAGTTGCGAAGACCGAATCTTTAGCTGCAAAAATAAATTAGAAAGGATACTTATCCACCGTTTACAATATATTCAAAGGTACAGAAATCAATGCATCAAGTTGGGTGGGCATCACTTTAACTTTAACCTATGATTTGAAAGGTAAAAAATTTAAAAGATACGTTTTTTATGGAAAAATTCCAGAATTGACCTCTAGTTTCCACATTTTTCATAACCGACCAATTTGAAGCCAAGCCAAGTTAAAATGTCATAAATACTCTCAAGGTATGTAAAAGGTGACAAAATTTTGGGTGATTCTAAACATCTTAGCATCATTGGCTTCTTTGAATCCAAGGATGAAGATTATTTTTCGTCCTAATCTTCTACGGAATTGATCTTGAGATCATGGGTGTACCATCAGACGATCAATTTTGTTAAAAAATGGAGATAAAAATAATGGGAAGCGATATCACTTCCATTAAGAAGCGTCAGCGCTCCTTAAGGGAAACGTCAATACTTCTCTAGAGGAGCCAACACTCCCTTAGGGGAGCGAGCATCAACAGTCCTCTAGCGATCCTGTAGGAGAGTGTCAGCACTCCTCTAGAGGAGCGTCAGCACTCCTTTAGGGATTGTCAGCTCTCCTCTAGAGGAGCTCAAATGCTCCTCTATAATGGCTCCATCTTTTTTAGTAAAATTGACCATCTAATATTACTCCCTCAATCTTAAGATCAATCCCGTCGAAGATTAGGATGAAAAATAATCTCCATCATGAGATTCAAAGCAATCAATTATGCTAAGGCATTTAAAACCGCCCAAGGGTATTTGCAACTTTTTAACTTAACTTGGCTTCAAGCTAGTATGTTGTGCAAAAGGTGAAATTAGAGGTCCAATGCTAGAAAGTGTGAAATAATGGTAGTCGATTCCGAAATTTTTTCCATTTCACACCATAGTTATTAAAATTGGCATTTTTTTAAAGTATATTTTGTAGTTTTTTTTAAAGAGACTTTGGAGAGTATATGCCCAGGCCCACAGGATGACCTGTGCGCCCGATGGCCAGATCACATTTCACATGGCATGCTCAACCCAAAACAAATCCCGTTTTGGATTGATCATCCATGAGACATGTGATTTAAAAAAAAAATATTTTTCAACTTTTTTGTCCTTTGCTTCATTGGTCAAAGATAGGGTAACGCCCTAAAACTTTAGTGCATTGATTTTTGCAACTTTAGCGATATTTTTAACGGTGAAAAATTCATAAAAAGAAAATTTTCTTTGTTGAATTGGATCTGAGTTGCTATTACACCCGATCCTCGCGATAGACGCCACATGATGGCTACCTGATGTTGGGTGTAGAGAAATCTCTATCTTGGGCATATAGTTCGTGACCTTTTTGTAAATAATAAAATCATACTTTTTTTAAACAAAACTTTAGTAACGCGATTAAAACACCAATTTTAATGAGTTTCTATCTTAAACATGATTTTTATGATTTTCTTCTTATTTTTCTTAAATTATTCTAAAATATATGTGGACAAAAATTTCATGAGAATTGGTATCCGTTCAAAATCTACTCTTGGAAAAGTTTCTTTTAGTGTTCTACGATATGTGCAACCAATCACGTATAAACAAATAGAAATATTTTCTTAGATAGAGGAAAAATACATAAAGCTATTTTAGAAGTTTTATTTTGAGGAGATAAGGCTAATAAATCGATCAAAAAGGACCTAAAATCTAATAGAAAGTGCTTTCTTAGATAGAGGAAGAATACGGAAAGCTATTTTAGAAGTTTTGTTTTGAGGAGATAAATCAAATAAATCGAAAAAAAAAAAATGACTTAAAATATATTATATAAATCCTTCTAAACGGATAGGGGTTTTTAGGAGACCGGTTGGATTAGGAAAGATTTTAGAAAATTTATTTTGAGATAGAGAAAGAATATCGAGAGAGATTGAGATTTTAAGTTGGATTAGGATGTTTGTAGGGATATTTTAGGTATGATAGGAGTTTTATTTTGAGGAGATTGGTTGGATCAGGATGTCTATCTAACTTCTAGAAAAAATAGGAGAAAACGTGGGAAATGGTAGTTATGGTGAAAGTTAGGGGTATAAGTGATTGGAGCCAAAAACAAGTTGTATCTTCTCATTCAAGCTGTTATATCATGAAAACGCTGGTTGCAGATATTGAATATTTGGTTGCAAATGCCACTACACTTGGTTTAATTTTTTTGGGAAATTTGCACTTTCGGCCCTATATGTTTGCGTATTTGAAGAAACGGACCTATAGTTTCAATCCTTGCATAAATGGCCAGCTCCAAGCCTAGCCGCCTCCTCCTGCTCCACGTCAGCAAGGGCCTATTTTATATAATATAAAAAATTTTCCACCGCCCTTTAAAAGAGAGTATAAAAGCTACTTTTTACTTTTCATTTGTTACTGTTACGTATTAAGTTGAACTTTTATGAAAAAAACAAGATAGGGGCGACTTAGCGGCGACAAAGCAGAAAAAGGTCACAAAGGTCACATTACATTTTCAGGTGATTTATTTTTTTTACATTTCAGCACATTTAGTCATCCCCAATATTTCCCACCTAATCCGCTAACTTACCGATAACTTAAGTTATCGATAAGTTATCGGTAAGCTAGCGGATTAGTAGTTTTTTCAAAATCACTTCTTTTGTTTATTAATTGCTTTTTATTTATATTGCAGTTCCTACTAAGTGATTGAAAATGACCATGACTCTAAAGCCCATCGAAAAATGTTCTGGAGTTGGTGTTAAGAAATTTTACATGCACTGTAACGAAGAGAGAAAGAAGATATTAGATGATTCAGTATTCGGTCATCTATTTAGGATGAATGAGAAATTAGGATTCGTTGGAGACTTGGTTGACGCTATTTTAAGTTTTTGGGTTGAAGATAATGTTTTCAAGGTCAAGAACACCAATGTACTCCTGCAAGAGATCGATATAGCCTTGATTTTAGGCCTCAACATGTTGACGGAACCTGAGTCTGAGAAGGTGGCCGTAAAAGAGGAAACAACTATTCGATACAAATTCTTTCGGGGGAAGCCGGCAAAAAGATCTCGTATTGAAGAAATTATTGACAGTGCTGATTTATCCAACAATGATTTTTTGAAACTATCATTATTATTTTTCGTGTTCTTTTTACTTCGGATATATACCGTGAAGTAGATACACAAGATTAGAATTAGTAGATAACATTGAAAAGTTCAACAAGTTACCGTGGCACGATAGTTTACAATAATTTATTAGATAGTATATCAAAAGCGGCGAGAAGGAAATGGCGAAAAGGTCAGAAAAGGGGCAATACAACATCTACGGATGCACTATCGCCTTACAGATTTGGGCGTTTGAGCACTTTCCTGCAGTCGCCACCGCTCCTATTGGGCTTAAAGAACCATTTCCAAGGCTAATGAAATGGGAAGGCCCGAAATTCAGCTGTAATCCTAATTTATATCGAGAAAAATTTCTTAAGTCTAAAGTTATTTTAGAGCTTGAAGTTGAAAAGCACGAATTACAGTATAAATGGGTTCGATACTTTTTGATTCGAAGAGAAATGAAAAATAAGAAGGAAGAGACCGAGGAAAGAGAAGAGCCTTACTCCGAAGAAAATATAGATGAATATGATGATATCCCAAGTCATGCGACACGTCCGGAAGAAAGAGCCGAAGAGCCGATTAGCCGAGATGACGACAATGAGGATGACGAAGATTACAGCGACGAAAACGATGATTTTGAGGTCGTTGTACGTCAACATATTGAACCAAAGGCAAACCGGATATTAGGCCCCAGCCAACAAGAGAGCAGCCGGTTAGGCAACCGCACCTAACCAAAGAAGTAATGGAGCTTAGAAAAGAATGCAAGACGCTCCGCATGGCTGTAAAAGACATGAAAAAAGAATTACGCTGCTCAAACGGCAATCACTCACTATTGAACAACTCGGGAGAGATAAGAAGGCCTTACAAGAAGAAAATAAAGCAATACGGAAGGATCTTGATGCGGTCATCTCTCATTTAAGAAAGGTACCAAACCAAGCCTTTTCAAATTTAGAACAAAATTAATTCTTTACAAATTAATGCAAAATTAACTTGTCGTCCGATGATGGAACTTATCGTCCGACGATGTAACTTATCGGACGATAATTTAAATAGTCGATCGATAATGTACATTAGCGGACGATAATTTAAATTATCGACCGATAAGTTACATTATCGGACGATAATTTAACTAATCGATCGATAATTTAAATTATCGGTCGATTAGTTAAATTATCGGTCGATAATGCGGTTTTTAATTTTTTTATTTTTTGTAATGTATTTTTTTCTGCAATTATGCAGGATAATATTTTAACCTCTGTGCTATTTGACACCTTCGTTCCTTCCCCCACTTATCCTCAATCCACTGTCCCTCAACCCACCGCTCATCAATAAAGCCATCAGTCTACTGCCCCAAAACCCACTGCTCCTCAACCAAGCCATCAGTCCAGTGCCCCAAAACCCACTGCTCCTCAACCAAGCCATCAGTCCAGTGCCCCAAAACTCACTGCTCCTCAACCAAGACAACAATCAACTGTCCCAAAACCCGTTGCTCCTCAACTTACCCATAAATCTACTGCCACTAAACCTACTACCCCAAAACCTACTGCTCCTCAGCCTACTAAACAACCCTTAGTTGATGTGGGTGATGATGGTGCTCCTCTTACCCAGCCTTCTCGTGAGTCACAGCCGGCATCACTAAAAATAATTATAGTGAAACTATCATCTGCAAAAAATGAAGCCGAAGGTTATGACTTGCGTGCTCGTAAGAAGAGAAAGTCTCCGACCACTAAAGCAATAATAAAAAAACCAAGATTGGTTGTGGAAGAGGAGGAGGAGGATGGGGCAAACTCAATGGAGCAAAAGTATATATTTAGTTTTTGGAATCGGCCGGAGAACGAGGACAATGTGATCGCCAATACTATCATGGGTGTTGACATCACAGTTGCTCTTTTGAAGGTTCTCAAAGGACGCCCGTAGCTCGACAATGAAGTCATCGACGCGTACTCGAGAGTCCTTGAAGTTATAAACGATTCAATGTTTACGGCCAATGCCGAAAAAAGCTGGTTCGCTTCTGCGTCTGCTCTGGTAAGGTTTCAAATATTTATTGGAAGCTCGTTTGTTTCTGTTTATTTATCTTTTCAATCACGACTCTTAATTAACTTCTTCTAATTTATTTACTTACTACATTATCCTGTTTCAAACCTTGTTTATGGCAGACGAGAAAAAATTTGAAAAATATATCGATAATAAAGGTATAGCTGCGCTCAACGACCTCGATAGGTGGCAGGCCTATTGTGACGAATAGCATGTTCGTAACAATTCAAAGCCGATGGAACCACTATTGACAAATAATATCTGCGGAATTCACGCGATCGATTGTGGAACGGTACGTTTTTTAATACTAAACTTCACTTTATTTAACGTTAACGGCTTTTAAATAAAATTTATTATTTAAATTTTTGGTTCCGTTTATGTGTAGATTTATCTTCCGATGCATAGCCAAAAACATAGCCACTGGGCGTTGGCTATAATTTCATTAGTTGATCGAGAAATTAAGTTAATAGATCCAGCAGACCGAGAGTGCTCAAGAAGGTTTGAAGCTCATAAAGAATATCTATTGAATCACCTTCCGCGCCTTCTTTATGCTGTCGGTTTGAAGTCAGCTTTCGATCAACAGTGGAAGGTATCGACGTTCAACAGTGTCGTTCTCCCGATCCAAAAAAACGGTTGGGATTGCGGTGTATACGTTTTGAAGTATATAGAATACTTCTCCCAACAGCGGCATATTGATTTCGACGATAAACATATGCAATAATTTAGAGTCGAAATCAGACATCTAATGTGCACGTTTGGGAAGAAGAGTTAAATATGTTTGTAAAATTTTTTAGACTTTTGTAGAGATGTTTTTTGATGAAATTGTAAGTAATTAATTTTTATTAACTTGTATAATTTTCATTTTCGTTGTTATCAATTTATCGTAATTGTCTAACAATTACTTATCTAATGTTTAGATTTCACCTTGCCTGATTTATCAACGGAGCCTTCCTCTCTTGAAGCAATCATATTTGACTCTTATTGAACCACATCAAAGATATAGTTTCACAATTCCAATCGGCCGATAACTTAAAATATCGGCCGATATTTTAAATCATCGGCCGATATCTTAAATCATCGGCCGATATTTTAAGTTATCGTCCGATGAATTAAGTCATCGGCCGATGACTTAAAATATCGGACGATATCTTAAACAATCGGCCGATAATTTAAAATATAGGCCGATAATTTAAATCATCGGCCGATTGTTTAAGATATCGTCCGATATTTTAAGTCATCTACCATTTGGAATTGTGAAGCTAGATATCTTTGGTAGGGCTCTATGCCAATCATTCTATGCCAATCACTAGTAGATTAGGGGCGAATTTGGCAACTTCAAATCCTGTTTGAGTGAATGATTTATTAAGCATAGCAATATATTTCAATCACAATTCCAAAACTTAATTATTAGTCCAAAAAAATATATTAATTAATTGGCGGATGTTGATCGCTCTTTTATTAAGGTCCAATCTGTTGATGTTGAAGGAAAGAGAAAGAGAAAAAAAAATACTCTTTAATCATGAGATCATTTGGAAGCTCGATCGTCACTAGGTCTAATCTAATCTCAATCTGTTTTCAATCTCAAACTTTGAAGTAATATAAGTTAATTTCAAATATTAACAAATTTACACGAGCGACGGTTATGATCGTACTTGTTACAATTTTTACATTGTAGTGGTCGAACTTCGCCTTTAGATCTTATTCTCCTTTTCTTCGGACGGCCGGTGTAATAACCCAAAAAAGCATGTCAAACGAGGACCTCGGGATCCGTGCCCGATTGGTCTTAGGTTTGACCATGAGATAGTTCATTGATGAACTTATGGTGAGATGAGCAAATGTGATGTGTGAACCAGTGTAGAAGAGTGGAGAGATAGAGGAGTGTGTAGAGTGGCATACACTGATGGGTGTGTATGTGCTCCACACCGAGAAAAGAGATAAGATAAAAAAGGGTTGAAAACCCTAACTTTCATGTTTTGGTGGTTGAGAGAAGTAAAGAAGAGAGAGAAAGAGAGGAGTAAGAGAGGAGTTATTGTGGGTGATTGGAAGAAGGATTCAAGCATTAAAGAGGTCGGATTTGACGCAAGAAATCCGTTAGAAACCAAAGCTGGAACCCTAGCCTTCCAACCCTAGATTTGAAATCAACTTGAGATCTATTCAAGGTAAAATTTTTGTAAATAAGATGCATAGATTATAGGGGTTAAGTTGCAGTAAAATGTGGGCTAAATCATAGGATAATGGCTTAGAAAAATAGAAGAAAAAGTATGGAAAAAGATTGGGAAGAACAGCTCGAAAGGGGCTGAATCTGACAATTTCGATTAATCGAAATTGGGTTTAATGTCGAAATTGGCGGGAAGTTGAAGAGTCGAGGATTCGATTTGATTAATCGAATTGGATTTCGATTAATCGATTTTGATTTCGATTAATCGATTTGGGAATCGATTAATCGAATCGAGAACCTCCAAAGTGGACCCCGGGGTTGAAGGAAATGACTTGAGGAAAATCGACTAATCGAAATGGGATTTGATTAATCGATTTTAGTTTTCGATTAATCGATTTGGAATCGATTAATCAACTTGTGAAACTTGACTATTCGAACTAAGGGTCTACTTTGCGAAAAGAAGGATTTCGATTAATCGAAATTGGATTTGATTAATCGAATGAAAACTCGAATCGCTCGAATAAGAATTTGCTTTGAAAGAAGAATTTCGATTAATCAAATTGATTCGATTAATCGAATGAAAACTCATTGAATCGAGAATGGACTTTGCGAAAAGGAGAATTTCGATTAATCGAAATTGCTTCGATTAATCGATATTGACCTTCGATTAATCGATTTTGGAAATCGATTAATCGAATCAGATTCGATTAATCGATTTTGGAATTCGATTAATCGACTGAGATAAACTATGTTGACTTTTGGGGTTTGATTTTAAGATTCTTGGGGGATCTTATACCTTCTTTATTGCATCCTTTGTGATGTGTTTCACCTGTTATGTGGTACCATAGGTGGTACGTGTGGACTAGTGCACAAGGAGCCACGTGGGACCTTGATGCAATGATCGAATGAAGACTTGAGGTAGGGAACACCTTGAACATGTACTTTATTTTACAAGAGCATGTATGTAGTGATATAGATTTCAATTCAATCATTTTTACTGCTTAAAGAATTGTGAAAAGCGTGTGTGCGTGATATTCATAAGAGTAAACGAATGAGCCATCCCCAGGAGATGAAGAAGTAAAGAGACAAGAGCATCAGGTGTGATGCAAGTAAATGGATACATCCCAGGGATGTATCCAAAGATTGAATCGTGTTTGATAGGGCCTAACTGATATAAGATAGCACACTTACACGGTGAATAACTATATGTAAGGCAATCATATTTTGTTATTTGAGGTTTGATAGGTTACCCATATCCACGATGACACGGCAGGATATCCGTGACCGACACGCAAGCAAACCGTAGGGCCGCAAGTGAGGCTTATCCAGATACATAGTAAGTACACCCTGGGGTGTTGGTTGAGACAAGTGAAATCCGCCACCAATCCCGGGAAAGGGGCTTGGTACTATATGGTATTCCTGTGGAATACATTAAACTGCCTATATAGATGACGATGAAGGGTATCTCATCGGGGCTCGATGCTTATATTGCTCGGGATTACTTAAGTTGAAAGTTTAAGTTTTGCTTTAGGCCTTTTCAAAGATTATTCATGAGCAAATGAAAATATAAGAAATCAACGAAACGAAATGCTTTTTAACTTTGTTTCATCAACAATGCATAGATACATCATGCATGTCATATCAGGGAATATATGTGAGGTATAATTTATAAGTTCAACCGTGTTTGTGCCCTATTCAGCTAGGATGTAGCTCACCCTATAGACTATACGTCGGAGGTCCTCTATTAGCAAGCGCGGCTGGAGACGCGATCTCTAGGTCGGATCTTGCGGCCGGTGACGAGTTGGAGCCACCTCCAGAGGACTTCTTCTAGAGGACTCCGCTGTGCCACTTTGAGGGATTTTACATAGAGTTTTGTACGGCTTGGTATGTCAAGCCTTGATTTTGTGAAAACCATGTATATAAGGTTTTGGATTATTCTTTTGGGACGAACCATCCGTGATGATTTCTATCATCGATGGTTCGGATCGGTTCTCCATTCATGTAGGGGCATGAGGGTAGAACTGTCTTTTGGGAAAGTTAATTAATATAGATTTAAATTTCGCAATTTCATTTATAGTACTTTTGATGCTTGATATACCAGTGTTCCGTGCTTAGCTAAGGGCATGGTCAAGATGATCGTGCTGATGGCACGGGTTTCGGGGTGCCGAAATCCGGGCTGTCACAGCCGGCTTGAAGTATTTTGTGGGGAGGCAAAACTTGAAGGTCTTCTATTTGCGAAGTCCATTGGCGCTTGTCAACGGTCGGGACAAAGTGTTCTTTATAAGTTTCCCTAAATAAGTCACTGGTAAACCAGTGTTCACAAAATTGGGGGATCTCTCTTTCTCTGTTTCAGCGCGATAATGCGGCGATTGCATGTGAACATGGTAATCCAAAAATAGCCCAACGTCTACATGTACATGTTCGCGATTCTAGATTGATACTTTAAGTGTAATCACCACGTTTAACTTGAAATATATCACGACCATATGGTATGACGTTTTTTCGAAGGGCCCATCCTGAATTTCTTGTTATGTGTTTTTCTATCATCGGTGTTAACACATGTGTCATTTTATTTCTTTCCTCCTGACGACGAAGATAAAATTCGGCTACTTTTGTGCGAATAGTTTCTAGCATGCTCACAATCGGTTCCTCCCTGGCTATTTTCAACACACTATTTATGCTTTCAGCTATATTAGTTGTCAACATATCATAACGCCTCCCTTGGAAATAAGCGCGTGCCCAGAAATGATCACCAATTTCTTTAATCCATTTTGTACATTCCGGAGGGGCGTCGTCTTCTATTTTTCGCATAATTCTTTTAAATTTTACTTCTGAAAATGCACGGGCAGCAACCCAGAAAAGCGGTCTAGAGATTGTATCCTTATATTTATCAAACAGATTTAGAGTCAGGTGTCGCATACAGTAGCTGTGAAAGGCGTTAGGAAAATTTTTTTCCACTGCTTCCATCAAACCTTTCTGTCTGTCTGTCTGATATCAAAACAAACTGTTCTTCAAATTCACCGATTACACGTCTCCCTAATAGATCAAGAAACCATGTCCAATGGTCTTCATTTTCTTCGGTACAACGCCGAACGCTATAGGAAATAAATGTCTATTCCCGTCTATCCCCGTAGCTATTAACAACACTCCCTTGTATCGTCCACACAAATGCGTTCCATCTACCGCAATTATTCTTCGTAAAGTATTACGAAAGCTTCGAATGCAAGGTCCGAATGCCACGAAGAATCTCTGAAATGCATTATCAGGCTCGAGACACAATTCGACTTGTATGTCTGGATCGACCCGCTGTAATTCGGCAACATATGACGGTAACATCTTAAATTGCTCCTTCCAGCTACCTCGGATGTCATTCAACGCTATTTCTTTTTCTCTCCATGCTTTCCAGTAACCTACTGTTATACCGTATTTTTTTTCAATATAAAAAATTATTGAAGCAGGAGTATCGTCAAAACCCTTTAATAGCTTATCTCTCACGAATGAAGCTATCCATGATGTCTTACATTGTATTAGGGTGGAAAGTTTTCACAGCAAACGTGTCTACGCCTACTAATTTCGATGCATGTATTCGCCAAGCACATCCTATTTCAACACACCTCGCAGTAACTCGAAGAGGACTGATTTTTATTGGTTTAATCTGAAAATTATTTGTCATTGCAAATTCTTTAAGAACTTTTTGAAATGATTTCTTATTTCTAAACGCCTGACCAATGGTAATCGTTCCCCCTTCATACAGTTCCTCATCGTCTGAATCCATATACTCTCCTTCTGAGTCATTAAGCTGATAGTCTTCGTCCACCAGAGGTTGATCAATTCTCCTATTAGTATAAACACGCGAAGTGGGAGACGGCGGAGCTTCATTATTTTCAGGATCACTATCACCGTCATCGACTAGATGGTTATTACGTGATTGGGATTGAGCCCGTCGATGTACGCTTGGTTGATGTGCAGTTGTTTGGATTGATGTTAGCTGATGCGGGAATGTTTGATGTATGAGAGGCTGTTCTGTTGAAGGCTCGATTATCGTTGGCTCCGAAGCTATTTGTTCGAAAGGTCATTAATATGGACTAAGGCTGACTAAAAATGTTTCCCACTGATTTACCGAATCGAAGTTGAACTGAGATGTATCATGCATCGGATTCATTTGATGACAATATCCTTGATCTTCATCGCCTTCACTCATCGGAATGTCTGAAGAGGGTTGCTCTAGAAGTTTACTGTAGGGGCGAAATCCTATATTCATATTTCTATCATCGTCGACTATTATCGGTACAACAATGTTCTCCTCTTCATACCGTATTTCTTAATTTTCAATCAAATGTTCTGTTCCCACACCATGATCATCTTCGTTTGTTTCCTTGAACGGTTGAAATGTTTCTAAAGACGGTAAAATTTTGCTACAGTAGTGACTAATGATTTTTCGATATAAATATTTATCACACAATCACCGATACGATATGCTCTAAATAAGTTTGTAAGATCATCAGAGTCAGACAATTCGGCAAATACAAGCTCATTCCCTATGCGTAATGAAACAGTAAGTGTAATAGAATGTTCTTCCGGTTGTGTCCGACTGACTTTGTACATTTTCTCTATAAACTCATCAAATGATATATTCTCCGTGACAGTGACAATATTTCGATGTCCTCCATTGTAAGTATTATCTCTCACACGTACGAAATCAAAATGGCAAAGAAGGGGAACATCCATTTTAACCTACAATATTTACAAAATTAAAATTAAAATTGGTTGTTTATAAAGAGTTATACTTGACTTAGCGCTACAATTATTTAAAAATATTATTAAAAAATGAAAGGAATGAAAACTTTAGCGTTTTTGTCAATCATAGGATATCGCTCGATATCCTAAGATATCAGGCCGATATCCTAAGATATCTAGCCGATGGACTTTTAACGTAAACCTTAATCCAAAAACTAAAAAAAAATCTTCTTTTAAGATATCGATCTATATCTTATATATCTTGGACTACTTACAATATTTTGAAAAATTGGGAAAATAATAACTTAAAAAGATATTGTACTCGATATCTTACCTAGCCTGTTGTATTCTTTATGTTATACGACCTATAGTGGAATCTCGAAATCTCTTTCTAAGAGAGATAGAAAGTGTTAAAAAATGATACAGAAATTCTAGATTTAATGCTTGCATAGAGAATCATGTATATATATATATATATATATATATATATATATATATCTGACGTGCAGGCGGCTAGGCTTGGAGCTGGCCATTTATGCAAGGATTAAAATTATAGGGCCGTTTCTGCAAATACGCAAACATATAGGGCCGAAAGTGCAAATTTCCCATTTTTTTTTTTATCAGATCGGATTAACTGTTTTTGCTTTTACACTTTGATGATTTCTTTGGAATACATTTTTTGCCTCTCAATTCCGCTTCTTCACCAAATCTAGCAGACAATGCTCTCTCATGTCGTTCATATCGCCTTCACATCGGAACCGTTGCTCCATCATAGCCTTCTTCCTTCTCTTCCTTCTCGCCCTTCTCTTCTTCAGCAAACGATCTCTCGAACCCTCCCTTTCCCTCTACAGAGATCTCTACCTCAAACCCACCCCGTCTCCCTCTTCTCTCTTCTCCCAACCACAACCACCACATCCGATCTCTGTCGCCGACTCCCCAAAACAAGCAGAAGCTTCAATTTCAGAAATCGATTTCTCTGAATCTGCCTCCATTAATGGAACCCTAGTCAGCGTTATCTCGAGAGAAGAAGAAAAGCTTAATAATAATAATAATAATAATAATAATAATAATAATAGGAAGAGTGTTATCTCGAGAGAAGAAGAGAGGTTTAATAATAATAATAATAATAATAGTAATACGAAGAGTAAATGCGATCTTTATAATGGAGCTTGGGAAAAAAACAGCAATTATCCACTATATAGGCCTGGGTGCCCTTATGTGGACGAAGCTTATAGTTGCCAAGGTAATGGCAGGCGCGACGAGGAGTATATGAAATGGAGATGGAAGCCTTACGGTTGTCACCTTCCTAGGTATGCTCTCAATAGATTTATTTATGTATTTAATTTATTCTCTGTTTTACTGTATTTTTAATTGATAATTATGATTTTAGAGTTTAAAGGTCGTTTAATCTGGAATCAATAATTGGGTAGATGAGAAACAGCTGAGTTAAGTTCAACCATCAAAAAAATTAAATTCATTGTTGGTTGACCTTGGGGTGCATTCAGTAAATGGCTCAAGTCCAACTCTATAGACTGTTGGATTTGAACTGATGCCAATTAGTTAATTAAATATATTTTTGAATTTGTCCGGTGTCAAGTGAGCAGTCAAGGAGATGCAGATTTCGATGCTTGCTGAAAAAATCCAAATTAAAATTTTGCGGTGGGCTCAGAGCTTAAAGATTATCCAGCCGTTTTCAATTAGGGACTGTATTTCTAACTTAGGGGATAGTGATGGGGGGTGTAGTTTTATGTTGGCTTTGCATTAGTTATGTGTCTGCCAGGTTTTCCTTTCCTTGGGTTCTCAGTTTGAACATCTTGTTCTCTAAGTTTTCTTTTGGGGTTTTTTAATTCTGTTTTGTTTCTTGAGCTTTCTAGTTATGTTTCTGGGGTTTGCATCCTTGGCTGTTTAGGGGTGATGGCATTGTCGAAGCTCTCTTAGCAGCTGGGTGGTTTTCCTTGTTGTTGTATGTGATTTGGCTTTGTTCTTTAATCGTAGGGTGAGGTCCCTTATCCTCGGCTTTAATTATCAAAAAAAAAAGAAGTGAGCAGTGTGAGTGTTCAAACCAAACCAAACCAAAATTCAAGTCATCCGTGTGCTTGACCAAAGGCTAATGAGCCCTCTATCCATACCATTTACATTCTTGTCCATACAAAAACAAAAGCAAAAACCACAAACATCGCAAAAAAATCAGAAAAAGTCTTCTTCCCCGCCAAGGGGTCCCCCATAGAAAGGAATAATGAATCTTTGTAAGGATATCGCCAGAAAAACCTGGAGATCTCTCTATGGTCATAATACACAAGTGGCAAGGATTAGTTGTTGACATTTCCGCAGGAGTATCCACTTTTAATTTTCAAGCAAGGATTCGTAAACATATTTATTCTGATTTAGAGGGCGAAACATCTGGATTACCAATGTGTACCATGCATCTAAATATGCATACAGTAAAAATGTTCATCTCTTACCCCAAAACAAGTTATATATGGATATTGTGCAAATCTAGTATAGTGTCTTTTTTGCCGCAAGAATCAAGATCAAATGACTGTTCGTTCTCTTTCTGTCGGACGAGGATCTATTTTTAACCTCTCAATGACTAATGATTGATTGAGACAAAAATTGTTTAGTTCGGATTTGTTGATAAAAAGTGGGGGGGGGGGGGAGGTCGTGATAGAATCATATCCAATGATTACAGCCAAATCAGCCTCGCCAAGGAAGACCAGGAGAAAACTGAAGTTGCTCCTGCTATTCAGCTTAGAACCTTGAGAATTGTACGACGTGTTATAGGAGTAACCCAATACCTTCTGGGTGGAACAAAAATTATTGTAGTAGGATAATGGCTAGGAGAATTTGAAAGGCATTATGGCAAGGACTGGTTTGGTATGAAATGGACTTATAATATGATGATCAAGTCGATTCCATGATTATAAGTTCATAACCCCACCCCATTCCCATTTTGGTAGGAATAGATCTACTAATTCTTTTATTCCAGTTATTAAGATAGATCTTGAACTAAGAAATAAATCTTGAATATACACTTGTTCTGTAATGACCCGATTTTTAGTGCACTTAATCTTGTGGTGTTAAATGTGTTTCGCATCGTGCACGGTGATAGCGCCCCTCATCGGATCTTCTTATCTTATTTTAAAGGTGTTAGATGTGTGGTTGCACTAAACTTGGTGGTAGTGCTCTACACTGGAACCTACCTCATTTGAGAAAAACCTTATTTAAGTTTAAGGTAGGCACAACTCTTCTCATTCTAATCTTCTTAAAAACCCTAGCCGTCTCTTTTGTTTCTCCTTCTCAAAAACCCTAGCCGTCACAACTCCTCCACCCACCCTTTTCTAAAAAAAAAAAAAACCCTTTAATCTCTTCCATAAATCTTTGGTGATTTCTTCCACAAAGAACACCATGGGTTATCTTTGCTGTCAAGATCGAAAAGGAAGAAGTAGGCGAAATCGTGGATGGGTCATCGCGTGGACGTCGATCTTTATCGCCCTAATCGCTGTCAATCTGCCCGAACACGCTTTAAAAGGTGGGTACCTATTCATCCATCTTGTTCTTTTCAAATCCCGTTGCGTAAGGTACGTTCGATCGCGTATCGACGGGATAAATAAATCTTACTCGTTTATGTTTTTATATATAAAAATTGCTTCTAAATCTAATGAAATGGCTAACCCTTAGCCATAGATTCTATTGCATTTGTCTTCTTTTCTCTTCGGTATATTTTATTTATTTATTTGCTTGTCTTTCGTTTAGATCTATTTTGCTCTTGTGTATGTATTATTTATTTATTTATCTTTTCGTTTAGATCTATTGTACTCTTGTGTATATTTTATTTATTATCAACCGATCGACTATTAATTTCGATCAATGATTTTATGCAAATCACAGTTTCCTCGGTGATAATCAAAGAAGAATAAAGCAAATAAAATAACCCGAGATTGAATTAGCAAATAAAAGAAGACTAGCCTATCTTGCCTTATTTATTTTATGTAAAATCATATTCAGCTCCCCTTAATGATATGTTTGACAATTGACAGTTAGTATAAGGTCTAGAAGAGAACACGTACTAACTAAGAAACCTAACATAAGTAAACTTCCTAAAATTGGGCGTGAAATAGGAAAACTAAAAGGAGAAGCTTAAATTTTTATGGGGTGTCATTTAAAATTTCTCCAAGGACGTTATCTCAGTCCTTCAAGATTCACACCTTCACATGATCACTCAAGTCTAAGACCCCATAAGCCTGTTTAAAGCCCAAAGGCCAATAATTACTAGTCTACTTATAACAGGCCTACTGATCTCCTGTTAAGTTACTTTTTCTTCATTGCTTCTTCTCCTATTTCTTTTTCTTCCCTCTCGTTGCTGATTTCCTTCTGATTGCTCAATCTCCATCTTTAAATTCATCACATGCCATTTGAATGGTCATGTAATCAACGATGCTTGTATTCATCTTCATCCTTCCACCAATGAACATTCTAACAAATCACAAAAGGAAGTTATGTCCATTCAATACCATCATTGTGATTTGAGTGCTAGGGTTCTCCAACGAACTTAAGACCCTTAACCCATCTGATGTTGGACTGTAGGTCTGTAGCCCATCTGATTGTGGACCGTGGCCCGTTTGATTGTGGACCGTGACCCATCTGATGTTGGATCTTAGCCCATCTGATTATGGACCGTGGCTCATCTGATTGTGGACCGCGGCCCATCTAATTGTGGACCGCGACCCATCTGATGTTGGGCCTTGACCCATCTGATGTTGGACAGTGACCCATCTGATGTTGGACAGTGACCCATTTGATTGTGGACCGTGGCCTATCTGATTGTGGACCGTGACCCGTATGATTGTGAACCGTAACCCATCTGATTGTGGACCGTGACCCATCTAATGTTGGATCGTGATCCATCTGATGTTGGACACCTGTGAGTATATTATAATCGATCACAGTAATGCACTTGAGTGCCTGATGGACAGTTTTGGATATATTCTGTTATATTTTAATAAAGAGGATATGGATGGGTAATATAAAATTAATAAAGTATTATATAACTATTAATATAATGTTATTATATTGTTATATGAAACAAAAATACTAAATTACTTCTTTAGTATTTTAATAAAACTCATTATATAACTTTAATATAATATTATTATATTGCTATGTGAAACAAAGATACTTAATTACTTCCTTATGGTATTAATAAAACTTACTATATACATGTATAGTGATATTTTACTTGCCAAATTCTACTGGGGCAGTGGGTTGGTTCTCTGTCTTGAATTTGTTCTTTTCTTTTTAATTCGCTCGGTCGACCCTATTCTCCGATCAATCGATCTGTACCCAAATTTAAATAGCTTATATAATATAATTAAAATCGATTGATTGATTCCAAGACCAATTAATCGATTATCGTCCGAACAGACAACCTGATTTTACACTATAATTTCACTTATGCACGACCAAAACATAAGTTCATATTAATCACTTGCACTTCTCGATCGATGGTCATGATGCACTTCAGTTTTAATTATATTGCCCTTTTATTTTGAGCATTTAATAAATATATATACATATCACTTTATCGCTTCAACGCGACCACTTCGATAACACGAAGTGTTAGAAATTCGATATTTCTTGAAAATCGAACTCTGACCTTCAAGTTATCAAAAACACACTAATTACTCCCCTACTCTATATTTATTGACGTGTTATGTAAATAAATATATGTATAAACATAACGATAATCTGAATGAAAATCTTTTTGTACGTGTGATGATTTTGTTTATTCATTTTAATCATGATACGAGTTAATGACATGTTAGGTCATATGACGAGAGTGTATGAGATCATGTCTATGCTTGGGCGTGGTGATTCGCTGAGATTGTATCGAAGCGAAGAATACACCGTATTCACATGCCTTACAACTCATGGTGGAATGGGATCCATGACGAGTCGGGTGAGTACGAATTCAGTGTAACCTCGTATACGGTGGCATATTCGGTGACCCGATCACCTCGAGTACAAATATGATAGTATAAGTTATGAGTTAAGTTATGAGGTTCAATCATAGGCTTTAGCTATGGTGAGGTCTCTTTTATGGTCACGTGAAACTCGAAATATTGGTGTCCATGTACGAATGCAATCTTCTATGGTAGTATGGGCTGTCACACGAAATACATCCAGGTTACTACGGAACATTTTCCTTAGGAAGCGTAATTTAGGGAAGTTACCCCACTATAATTTGTCCTAGAATTAAGTGTAAGAATACGATAAGATATAAATATGAGATAAGATAAGTTATGATACAAGTACGATAATAAAACACCGCTGTGTAGGCCTGCATAAGATTAAGAACTTAAGTCTCTGTACGTGCCGTTCCTTACGTAGCCACCGTAAGGGTAACAATGTCTTTCAGCCAAGACGGATCTCTGAGAGAGATTATATGTATGAGTATGTTATGAGTGACTTTGACCATTATGTCTCCTCATTGGCTAGATGGTGGAGTATGAGTATGACACGAGGGCATTATGATATGGTGGTATGATACTATATTGACCTTCACATGGGAGCTGGAGCAGCAACTCTGGAACAGGTCGTTTAGGATTTTATGAGTATATTAGTTATGCTCATGCGATGTACACTGGTATAAGTCGTTTACAGACGTATGTGCGAGAATGATAATAAGATATGGTGGTGAGGTACGCTGGGATATGAGTGTTTAGATCATGGTCTTGCATTTATGATATGATATGAGTTCTATGTTATACAAATAATTTTGTCTTTCTCTTGCTATCTGCTTTGATATATTATGTTTATCACTCACAAGATGCACCCACAATGCACCTGCGTAGAATGGGGTGGATTGGTGGTGTATCCCACTGAGTTTACGTGACTAAATAAACTCATCTCACGTCAATCAAATAGCTACAAGTGATTACGTTGGTGAAGTAGACGCCCACTATTCAGACCCTGTTGAGGTAGATTTTGTCGATCCCGTGGATGTCGAGTACTAGGAGCCTTGGGTGGGCAACACTGCTGAGTACCAGGAGGACTAGTGTGCTGATTTCGATTCGGGTGCCAGATATTGACTTTCTTAGACTTGGTATTGAGTTGGTCTTACTTTATTACTGTTGAGGCTATGGTTTTCATTTATCGGATTTGTCTCCGACTTTACTTACGTTTTACTTGTAAATTTATGGTATTTTATCGTATTTATTCCGCATTTATGATTGTTTTATATCGCATCTTTATATGTTGGTTTTCACGGATTTCGTGGAACCAGTTATGTGCGAGAACTTTGATTATGGGTATGTCCGCTTAGCATATCCTAGATATGTGCGGGTCATAACTCGGAATTCTAAGCCCTCGAGATGGGGTAGAATTACGGGTCGTGACATGTTCACACCATCCCCTTAGAGAAAGGGCCAACCAAGAGGAACTATGACTGGGGAAAATAGAGGTTTGGGCTCCAGAGGGATTTGATGTTGCTCATATTTCACAAGAAATGCTTACTTATAAATCTGATCATATTAGAGCTCGCCAGGAAGTACTTGGTACCATAGTTCTAAAACTCGGCGAGTCGACGAGTTACTTGGTCGAGTTACTCGACTCACCGAGATTTCGAGTTAAGATCGAGTCGAGTCAAGTCAAGATTACACTTGGATGATGCAATTAGGGTTCATAAACTACCCTTATATATAAAACATTTTCATGAGATAAGGTTTTAGAAACCCAATCATTTTAAAAAGTATTAAACTATCCATTTTATTACCGTATCTTTCCATCTCTTTCCTAGTAACATTTTTTTTAATTTTAGTAAGATGTACATTTTTCAAAATCTATACTAAATTGTCGAGTCGATTCATCCGAGTCTTCAAGTTAACTTGACTCAACGGACTTTCGAGTCGAGTCGATTTTTTGTGTTTTAAAACCATGTTGGTACTATGCTCATTGGAGGAACAATACTTAACCTAGAAGATGCTCCAGAATCTTTCAATTGCTCGTTCTAGAATCTTTTTTGGTTCACCCAACATTACCCATTTGTCTGACTGTTGCTGAGAAGTTTTTGGATATCAAACGGACCTCCCCAGATGAAAAGTTTAATGTGACAGATTTGCCCTCTTTTGCAATCAGTTTTGCTACAGCTCCTACTGATCTAGCTAATTGCCCATTCTTTCCAAGTGTGATTTCTACGTTTTATATGGTCGTCCCTTTGGGCATAGGAATGGAAGGAAAAAATAGCATGCCGTATCAATGGAGAATTCTGAGAATACTTCATCTTTACCGGATCAGTAAAAATGATTGTTTTGATTCTTGAAACAGTACCAAATCAATTCAAAGTTACGTCGAGTGGAGAAATGGATAGACCCTTTGGCTCCAATCATACGGAAACAAAAAGCAACAAGCGTTTGTTCTTAATTCAAATGATTGCATGATCTAATTAGATGATAAAAATAGATTAATTCAAATGATTACCTGATCTAATTAGATGATAAAAATAGATTAATTCAAATGATGCCCTAGGCTCCTTGTAGACCAATTCTATGTTTTTAAGTGTCTAAAAGTTATTTTTATTGAATTGAAATCTAATGAACTGGCGACATGAAATGAAGATATGTAGAGGACCTATGTAATTCAAGAAGAGAACCAGAAAATAGGAGCTCCAAAGTGTTCGCTTAAGTTTAATTTTTGATGTTGAGAATTAAAAAATGAAAATAAAAATGACAAAAACTGTCGATATCGTAAGTGCCTTATGTGTATGAGTGGTCTATATATCCAAGATGTCCATGATTTCCTCTCCGGCCTTCTTTAGATGTTCCTCTTTCCAATTGTCATGATCCTCTACTTCATGTTCCATACTTCATCCTCTAACTAATCTTAGATATCAGTTATATTGAGAGCCATACTAATGTTGAGATCACTACAAAGCTCAGCACAATAAGCACTCGGGCTAACAATTTTACACAGCCCATTTTTTAATCTTAACTTGGGCTAATTAGGAGCTTGTAGTAAGTCATTCCTTCGGGAAAGACACCATCAAAATGTCACCAATATGGAATTCTTTAAGCTGTTAATGAGTATCTAATCCCCTTTGTACAGGCAATGGCAGTGGTCCGGTATGTAGTTTGTTAAATATCAGTAAGCAATATGAAAACGGATTTTTTCAAATATATCTACTGATGGAATTACTGTTCACCAATTCTGTTTCATTAACTGCCTGTTCTGTCGTATTGGCTGTTCACATATTTCATTCACAACCTTGGTTTGGTTGTTCATTTGTGGGGGGAGAAGCAAGGTATCAAACTTGGTATCAGTGTATTGGTCCATCTTGGACCGAGACATATTGACCGACATGGATACACTATCGCCGATACTGTATCAGCCAATATTTTTTCTTTTTCTGAAAAAGCTACAAAATAGAAAGAAATGTTTGTATCGGTTAGTATCGGCAGATACTGAGACAATATCGGCCGATACTGAACTGTATCGTTCCGATACCGATACCACCCAGATACCTGTCTTGGGGTGGTATTGGTATTGGCTCTCGATGAAACCGCTATGTATCGGTATCGGCCGAGGTTTGATACCACTGTGAGAAGCACTAGATATCTGTGACTATTTCTCCACTACAATGTACGAATTCTCATTGTAATACTCTTCACTCACTCTGAGCCCATTACCTCTATGAACAATGTTCTTTTTTGAGTTCAAGTACCTTAGTGTTTCATGGTTTGAATACTATAACCAACTTTCTCTGTGATTCTGTCACCATTTTCATTACTAACTATAACCAACTTTCTCCAGCCATTGTCCATTAGAAAGGCCCTTCATGGTTGTCACTGTTACATAGAGTACTGACATGTCGTATGAATTAAAGGGCTCAGATACTAGTTTCTTTTCTTTTTCTTTTTCTGATCTGTTAGATATTAGTCTGTGGTGTGAGAGAACTTGAGCTTCCAATTGCTTCTCTCTCTCTCTCTCATGATAAATGTTGAGACCCACTCTTTCCGCTAGCAGATAAAATAAATTTAATTTTATAACCAGTGGCAATATACATGTAATGTTCCATATGTATTTCTAGCTTTTCTTTGGGAGGCTTTCCAACTGTTGGATGGTTCCCTTTGCCCCCAACTGCTGCAATTTCTCTTTTTTCTGATTGAATCTTTTTACTACTGACCGAATGAATGTTGTTTCATATTTTGTAGAGTATTAATATTTCGAAGTAATAATTCATTTCACCAACTAGAGGAATTTTGTCTTATTCCTTGTACAGTCTGCAGCATAAGATACATAGAGCTTCTTCCAGTAATATAATATGGGACTTCTTCCTGCAAAGAGAGAACTATGAGAATCTATAACACTGTTTCCCATCATAGATAGTCTATGTTTGATTCCTCACTTATCATTAGCACTAAATTGAAATTTTGAGTATTTTCTATAAGTTTTCCTTTCATTGTGTTTTATCAGATGTATTTATCAGGATCATGTACTTTTTCTGCACTCATTCTTGATTCATAGGTTTAATGCAACAAACTTTTTGGAGAGGCTGAGAGGTAAAAGGCTGATGCTAGTTGGAGACTCTATGAACCGGAACCAGTTCGAATCAATCCTATGTCTTCTACGTGAAGGCCTGCCTGACAAGGACAGAATGTATGAGACTCGAGGATATAAGATAACCAAAGGACGTGGCTACTACATTTTTAAATTTATGGTAATCAACGGTTTTCCATTTCCTTTATTCTTTGTGGGATACAGAATACTGAATTGTGACTAATTTAATCTAACACCACATGTATCATGTTTATGTCAATCACTCCAGCATTTTTTGTGATACTCAAAGCACCTTTTTATCCTTAAATGACTGAAATGCTACTCATTCAATTACTAATCATGTACATGATCAAGGAAATCAACAATATATTGCTATTTATAGTAATATACAATACTTAAGATCATTTATTGGTGGTCTCACCAATGTTACGTAGACATGGGTTACGGGTGCCAAGTGTCAAGGTTTCATAGGTGTTTGGCACCACAATTTTTAAAATTTTTAATATGGCAACACAGTTGTAAGCTAATTGAGAAACCTTCTTGATGAGAAGATGAAAAATACATATAATATAAAAGTGCTTCTCAAGGATTTATAATATACTAAACTTTATCCAGTTTCTCCTAAAATGGCAACTCATTTTCCAATGGCGAAATGTGGTACACTTTTATGGTATTAGGGGGGATTCTTTTTTACATGTCTAAAATTGTCGTCATGTTGAGGAGTGTCCAAGTGCCACCAAGTGTCAGCACAGCAAAAATCTCAAAAGTAGAAGTGTCCAGACAACATTTGGTCTCATTTTTAGAATTCTGTTTTGGTGTGAGCTTACATAGAAGTGTCCAGGCAACATTTGGTCTTACTGTAAGCACCCTGCTTTGGTGCGAATTTACTTCTTTTTTCATTTCTATTTCCCCCTCTCCATTTTGTATCTTTGATGTGAACCAGAAATTTAAGAAAAGGGTGAAAGTGAAGATGAAGAAGAAAAGAGTAGATCTGGGCCTATCTGGCTCAACAGGCCTGATAAAAGAACCAAAGAAGACTTGCAACACATAGGCTTAACAGGGCTTTTAAAAGGTCCAATAAATATAAATTTAAAGACCCGCTAAATAGAGTTAAAAGAAGGGTTGATGAGACATGATTCAACTGTCATGTGATCACTTGATCACATGGGTGCGATCACATGAGACTTAGGCCAACACATGATCACTTACATGATTACATTAGTCTAAGTTGCATGAAATATATTTCAACAAAGAAAATTCGTGAGACATAAAGCGGAGATTTATTTCCTTTTTTAAGTTTAATGCTCCTCTTATTTAGGAGTCATGTGTTATCTAGGAGAAGAAATTAAGATTCATGAGATAAATACTTTGGAGAGAAAGAATAAGATAGCAAGTAGTGGGGCTGATACTTCTGTTATCATGTGATTTCCTAAGTAATCACGTGCAGGACTTCAAAAAATCTAGAATCAAGATCACTCAAGGCTATATTAGAGGGAAAATATGATTTTTAACTTTGTTAATTGAGTGATCATTTTTATTTAATTGCACTACATTATTAGTTGTTAGGAGTTTGAATAAATTAGGAAACCAAGGCTACCTTTGGGTCTCGTTTGCTTTATAAAGTACTTTATTCTTATTGTAAAAGCAGTTTTGATTTATTATTTGATGAAAATAGACTCCACCAGAGCTCTAGAAATCGAGAATTCTTTATTGGAGTATTTTTGTGTGTTTAGTTACAAACCATTATCCAGTTTGATGCTCTTTTTTCGTGTGGTGGATTTTTAAGTGTTGAAGGTATGTTGAATTGCTCGTTCCAGTTGTTTCTTTATGTGATAACCTGCCTCTTTTACTACTTCAACCTTTCTCTCCCTTCTTTCTAATAAAGCTATTATTCAAAAACTAATATATTTTCTTTCGTGTAAAATAGTGAGGGAATTTGAATACCTAGGTTACTATTCATAGTTATTCATTTTTTTTGTGGATAGGTAAGCTGGGATTTAATCGCAAGTTGGTTATTATTCTTTCTTTTCTAGGTTGATCAATTGCTGTTTTTCTCTGAAGACACTGACCTCATTGGAATGGATTTAAGAACCTGATTCCATTTATTTGTAGGCTTCTTGATATAATCACCGGCATCTGTTTACAAAGATCTAGCAAATCAACTTACTAGTCATAACTTTAAGGACATGTTGGACATTCAATTTTAGCATGATGATGCTTTGGCATTTTTCAGAAAATGTTGGATTGTCTAGACATTTTTCGTTAGTTGCACAAACTGAATATTTACTCTTTAACGGTATTATTTCTGTGAAAATGTACAAATGTTACTTTACTGACTGGTTGCAAAATGAACAGGATTACAATTGTACCGTAGAATTCTGTCGCTCACATTTTTTAGTCAAGGAAGGTACCCATGCCAACCCTCAAGGAAAATCGAGACCGAACCTAATGATAGATCGAATAGATAAGTCTTCTTCCCGATGGAAGCGCGCCAACATTCTCATCTTCAATACTGGCCATTGGTGGACTCACGGAAAAACTGCTAGGGGGTATGGAATCGATTCATTGTTTGATTCTATGTTTACAGATATCATACATGGATATTTCATTAAATAGTGATAGTGATCATTGTATCAAAATTCGGCAGATACCTATATATATATCGGTTTCGTCGAGAACTGATACCGATACCACCCCGATACAGGTATCGGTGTCAGTATCGAGCTGATACGGGTCAGTATCGGCCGATAGTGTCTCGGTATCGGCTGATACTGACCGATACAAATTTTTTATTTTATTTTATTTCTTACCTTTTTTTTTCCAAAAAAAAACAACCAATTTGGTATTGGCGATACCCTATCAGTATTAGCCGATACGTATTGGTCCAAGATGGACCGATACCTGATACCATTACTGATACCTTGATCCTGATCCTTGGTTCAATGTACACCAACTTACATTGCTATGAAGGGACCACGATTGAATCTCCATCCAACAGTGTCACAATTTTTACTTTTAATATATTTGTGTGGACCACCACAGATATGTCCTCTCTGTTAACAGTTGGCTTTAGCCATTCCTATACCTTTTAGTGATGTGTCTTGAAATGGGCTTTTGAACCTCTTTGATGCCAGTTTTATACCTTGCAATAAACAAAAAAATGCATTTGTGATCACACAGGAAGGATTACTATCAAGAAGGTGATGTTATATATCCGCAGTTTGATCCTGCTGAAGCTTTTAGAAGAGCCATGAGAACATGGGGTAGGTGGATTGACAAAAACATGAATCCAGCTAAGAACATGGTCTTTTACCGCGGCTACTCTACTGCCCATTTCAGGTGCAGACTTTTTAGTTTTAAATTTGACTCTATGATTCTCATTGTAAGTTTCATGCTTCAGCATGAATTGACAAAATCAATGTCTTAAGAACCAAACCGTGAGCCGAACCGTCGGAGCTAGTGGTTCCAGTCTGGTCTGTTCAACCGCGGTACAACCGGTCAACGAACAGTGTTGACCACAGTTCTTTGACCTGTCAATAATGTTGGAACCAGAGATTGGGCAGTTCATGCGGTTGGACCCGAAGTTATAAAAAGTTAAAAACTTTATATATATATATATATATATATATATATATATATATATATATATTTATTACTAAATTTTAAGTAAAAAAAGTGATCTTCGCCTTAAATCTCACCCCTTTTCAAATTTGTAAAATCGGTCACAAAATTCGAAAAAATTTGAAATTCAACACAAAATTAGAATTTTTAAGGTTTCAAAGAGGTCCAACCGTTGGTTTGGGCAGTCGAACTGTTTGGACAGCATGATTCGACCGTCCGGCTTTGAAAACTGTGCAGTTCGGTTCATACGATTCACACTCGAACTGTGCGGTTCGATGGTTCAATGTGCAAATACCGTAAAGAGCGGTTTAAATACCGGACCGGACGACTTCAGCCAACGGTTCCGGTCCGGTTTTCAAAATGTTGGTCAAATTTTTTATTAACCGGACCTACGTTTTCTTTGAGACGGGTCCCCCTAGATTCAAAGGTGTTTGTGAAAATGACCAGGTTATTTTCTCTTCAAGGTTCAGAGACCAATGCAACTCAGCACTGAGACTTCTCCAATTTTAGGGGAGGAAAATTTAAGAATTTTTAGTGTTTCTTCTGTTCCAGAGGTGGAGATTGGGACTCTGGCGGGACATGTAATGGAGAGACCGAGCCGATTTTAAGTGGATCCTTTCTCGATAACTATCCTTTGAAAATGAATATAGTAGAGGAGGTTATTCGCGAAATGCATTTCCCTGTAGTCCTTTTAAATGTAACGAGGTTGACTAACTTTCGGAAGGACGGCCACCCTTCGATCTTCGGCAAGAATCTTACACAAGGGCAAAAAGTTTCTTTGAGGCGACAGGACTGCAGCCACTGGTGTCTTCCTGGGGTTCCAGATGCATGGAATGAGCTGATCTATGCAAGTTTGGTGATGGCCCCTTCCACACAGGATCATAGCTAACAATTTTATGGTTGCTTAGTTTTATTCAGCACCATAGATCTCCATGGTTTGGTTATGGCTAAATTTTGTTACAAATTAATGAGCTATTGATGGGTTGTAGGGTTAGTTTGAAACTTTGAATTCTTTTTTTCACGTATTGCAAAATTACATTCTATTGATGGTATTCGTTTCCGCTATATCAAATTCCCCTACGGCTTATATTGCAAATATATCTTTCTTATATAATGATTTTATAGTCTTCTACTACTTTTCTCTATATTTTGTGTTTGGTTACCTCCCCATTGACTTCTTGGAATATAGAGATTGTTTTTCACCCCAATCATCCACAACGGATCTGGAGACCATGATCTTACCATCAGACGGTTAGTTGTTGATTCCACATGACACATATCCCCCTAAAAATTGGCCTTAAAATCATGTTTAAGCGTTGTGTGCTATGTGATTTTAGGGCCACCTATTGGGGATCCATGACATGTGGAATAAAAACTAATTGTCTGATGGCACGCGCATGGTTTCATGATCCATTGTGCTGAATATTGGGGATGACAAATGATCTCCATCATCTGATTTCAAGCAATCAATGGATTTCAAGGGTTCAGATGTAGGCGCTTTCAATGTGTTTTATCATTATCCCATGTGGTCCACAAGGCGTAAAAGTTGGGCTGTCAGCACCCTAAGATGTGCATATCTGGTCAACGCACTATATCCACGTAGGGACAATGATATAATTCAATGAACTGCTTGCTTACAGTCATGATGCAAGCACAGTGGGTCCCAGCAGTCCAGGTCGGGCCAGCTACTTGCATCGTGCCAGCCACATAAGCCGCCTGTAGTTGGTTTGTTGTTGGAAGTCCGCTCATTATAATTTTCCAAACATATAGTTGAACCTATAGTTCAAAATTTTGGCCGATAACTTGAGTTATCGGCTGAATCATTTTGATTTCGGTCCCCACTGAAACAATAACTTGAACCGAAATTTTGGTTCAAATATATATAAGGGGAAATTATTTTTCAATATTTCTATTCAAATCATGACCAAAAACAAAACCACTACTTTGATCCTTGGTTGGACCTGGTCTGCACACAACCTAGCTCTCTACTCACAACCGTGTAAGAAGGTTCATTTATATTTTGGTCAAACTTCCATTACATGACCTTCTTGGCCACTTGTGAAAGGGAATCTTACACCATTGACTGCTGAGAAAGTTTGGCGTGGAAGAAAAATCTCCCATTAATGACTTAAACAAAGGTCACCTCTAATTAAAGAGGCATTAGCCCAATTAATACGCCCCAAAGGAGGTCACCTTACAGAGGCACCACCAGTGAACTGCTACTACGGCTTTTTGGTTGATTTTTCTTATACCCCGTAAATGACTTAAACACCCTTTACATTTACAAAGCCAAAGAATAATATTTAAGGGCATTATGGGTATAGTGACAAATATCGATTTCAGCAATTTTCTGATAGAGCGTCTTTCAGTTCATTTTGAATTAATTTTGAAAAAAAATGCGAAAAAATTTCAGAACTTTTTTGGATATATATATAAATTATATTTAATACTAATAAAAATATTATTTATTATTTAAAAATAGATAAAATTAAGAAAAAAGCATTAATATCAACAAAATTTTATTAATTTTACTGAAATTAGTAATTCTTTAGTGATTTCAAAGAAATCACCGAAATTGGGCCGAAAGTTTCATTCGACCCTGTTTCCGTGAATTTCGAAAAGTTTTAGAGACTTTCAAAGAAATTTCTCACTATGATTATGGGTAAGAGAAAAGGCACGACAAAAACGGTTGGCTCGGATCAGCTGAGAGGTTCCATAAACTTTCTTCGCATGTTGATTTGGATTTGGAGTGGATTAACCTATTGAGTGCAACACCTCCTAGTTGAATGAATCAAAGCTCCCAAACAGCACCAAGGAAATGATCAGTGGTACCCACTTTTGAGCATGGTATCAAGTATCGATTGTCTGGCCAACCGGTATATATCAGTCCCGATACAATATTGGGATCGGTCTTGGTATTGGTATCAGCCAATATAGGCTTGTATCGGCCTATCCGGGCCCGTATCGGCCGATACGCATCGGTCGATACGTATTAGGTATTGGCCGATATGGAACGGGTATCGGCCAATACCTCTTTGATTTGTTTTTTTATCTTTTTTTTTTTTCTCAAAAACAACGATACATATTGGCCCTCCATAGATCGATACCTGATACCTGAGACCCGATACCGATACATGAATTGACACCTTACTTTTGAGGCCTGAGACTATGTGTTCGAGTGCTGCCCAAAGCGCTCCACTTGGTCTCTCGAGGCACCATGTGGCACCAATCACGACAATTGATTATCGCAAAAACTTAGACAAGATCAATCAGATACCACTCAAAAGGCATCTTCTAATATATATCCATCATTAAAAATATGGTAAGAGGTCCACGAAATCAATGCCGAAAGATTATATGCATCACCTTATCTTTAACCCATCAATTGGAGGCTAAAAAATATAAAAATATATATTTTTTCTTTTAAATCATTTGTCACATGGCTGATCAATATATACTCGCCAAAAATGTAATTTTTCTTTAGTTAAATCAGTTACCATCTAATTTAAGCACTGCAAAATAGAATCTCTAGAAGATATAAACAATGGTCTATATAGACTCTAATTTCTTTTCTTTTCTTTTCTTTTCGATTTTTTAAGATAGGGGTAATTAGACCCTAATTTTACCCGAGGATTCAAAATTACTCGATATGGATAAAAAAATTTTGAGGATGTCATTAGGCATAGATAGCCCAGATGTAGTCTCCGTACAAACTTTCACATAAAGAGGATTTTTTTTGGCATAATACACTAGAAGGAGACTTGCATAGACGACGGGAGCAAGCGTAGGGAGGACCCACGACCTATTACTTCCATAAGGGAAGAAGATACCAATTGAGCTATTGCTCAACTAATGGATATGGACAAATTAAATATAGACCATTGTTTATATTTACCATAGAGTCGTTATTGAAGTGCTTAAAAGCATGCATCTCGAACAAAGATAGCTAAATTTGAATAGCTAAAAGTCTAAAACTCCCATTTGATCTCACTCTCTATTTTAGTTATTACCTTTTTTTAAAGAGTTTCTAGCAAGTATAACTATTTTAGCTACTCTTTTAAAATAATATTTTTTGTTTCTATTTTAATATTATTTAAAATGTATGACAAGTGGAGAGAGAAAATGAAAGAGAGAAAAACATTTAATTATATTTTATTAATAGCGAATGAAGTGAGATTCGCTATTCATAGCAAGTGAAGTAGCACTCGTAAAAAATGGCAAGTCTCGTAGCGAATCTACTGAAGCGAGAATTTTGCTCTTCAACCACCAAAATAGCGATTTTGCTTGTGCTTGCTTTTTGTGCTTATAGAGAATCTGCTAGAGATGCTCTTAATTAGATGGTATGAATACTCTAATGGATCTTTTTTAGAATTAGTGAAGTTCATATAATATTTTGGTACTTAGATAATAATAATAATAATAATAATAATAATAATAATAAAAGACTTGTATTTTGGCCCATAATTCCGCAATGGACCAAAAACAAGTCTTCTAGCAATGGCTTTTCACTGATTCGTGTTATTTAGATATTCCCAAAATTTGTGATTAGTTTGTGAATAATTCATCGCTTCTTTAATAAATTATTACTTTTTTATATTTTTCATACATTTTAAAAACAATTATTTTTTTTTATGAAGAAAATTTCCATATTTAATTATTGTCGACTCCAACTTAGTGACTATGGCCTTAATTCATGAACCAAGTCACTTAAGCAGTTGATTAGGTACCTAATCCCAACTCAGTTAATTAATTAAGTACTCAATTAATTAATTAATTAGAGTGTTTTCCTGTCGCTAGGCACCAAAGCATAATCGAGTTAGGGGTGACTAATAACTCAATAAGTTTGGTATTATGTGCATTATGTATAGTCTAAACTCGAAATAGTAAGCAGGTCAATCTTTTCCAGCCAAAAAGGTCAAAAGCTTATGGGTATCTTTATTTGCGCCCACACAACCTTTGAAAGAGCCCTGGAAACCCCTTCAAAATCATTCATTGGCTCGGATCACATGATGGAAATCTATTCTCACTCTAATATTCCCTAAAATGGATCTTGAAATCATTTCTCAACACTACAAAAAATAAGACTATTAGAGGCAACCAAAAATTGCCCCTATTAATACCATTGTCGCTAATAATCTTAATAATTTCTTTTGTTAATAGCTGCTTTTTTGGGCTCTAAAAAGCTGTCGCTAATAGTCTTATTTTTGATAGTGCAACTATCAGACGGTCAATTTTTTTTTCCCACAAATCACAGATCCCCAAAAAATGACTCTAAAATCACGTTTATGCCTGATGTTTGCCATAGGATTTTAGGGCCATTATTTGGGAATTTGTGACTTGGGGAATAAAAAATTGATTGTCTAATAGGTAAAAATTGATCTTAAGATCCATTTTGTAGAAGATCGGGGTGAAAAAGATCTCCATCATCTGATCCATAGCAATCAATGTTTTTGAAGGGGTTGCACACATGGGCACTTTCAAAGACTGCATATATGGGTTCTAATAGAGGTACCGAAAGCTTATATGCACTGAACGAGAGCTAAAGCTTGCACACAAGATTTAGACTGTGGTACATGATTGAAAAGAAAGACATTGTTATTTTTAGAATCTATGCTACATGAAACATCATCTACACATTCGATTTGAAGATCATGATGTAAGACCTTTAAGGCAAATTGGCATGAAATATGTTCTCTATCATCTTATTTGTCAGAGTCAACCATTAAATTAGATAATGGCATTTGACTGTATTAAATCAAATGATAGAGATCATGTTTCACGCTACATCATGGTCTTCCAAGCGGATGGCTTAGTTGGTCTTCCAAATGACAGAGATCCCCAAAAAATTCTAAAAATAATGAAGTCTTAATTTCATGGGAAATTTACCTGATCGACCCTGTCAGATGCACCTTTTACTGCAGAGACCCTATAGTTTCACCTTTACCCAAATCGACCCGCTGCGTGCCGAGTCATCTTCCGCCTTTAGGAAATACCGGATTTACTCCCAATGTAATAAATAGCCGCCTTCACCAAACCCTTCACTGTTTACCTTTTTACTTTTTCGTTCGAAGTCGGTGGAGAGGCGGTCGAGAGTCGCTAGCATTCTGTTCTTCAATCTTCAAGCTACCAAATCTGTAAGTAGCTAGTAAATTTTTATTAATTTATGTTGAGTTTTTTCTTCTTCTTTCGTCGGTGTCTATTTTGTAGTAATTTTTATCGATATCGATTGTATATACAATTGATATCGATTTCACCAAAATTTTCATTAGTTCATTGTTTTCGTTCCAAAGGAACTGAAGAGGATCTGATTCTGGTGGTGGTGGTGGGCTCTCCCATACAGGATCGAACTTGATTGGGTTATAGTAGGTTTTAAGGTGTTTTATCGTCGGCATTTGACATTTGCTGGTGATGGTAGAATACTTTTAGGGATACAATCGATATCGATTGCATATACAATCGATATCGATATTATCCCTAAAAGTATTCCACCATCACCAGCAAATGTCAAACCTTAAAACCTACTATAACCCAATCAAGTTCGATCCTGTATGGGAGGAGCCACCACCACCATCACCAGCAAATGTCAAACCTTAAAACCTACTATAACCCAATCAAGTTCGATCCTGTATGGGAGGAGCCACCACTACCATCAGAACCAGATCCTCTTCAATTTCTTTGGGACGAAAACGATGAAGTAATGAAAATTTTGGCGAAAAAAGAATAAGAAAAAGAAAAAGAAGAAAAAAAGGAAAAGAAATTGGACAATTGTATATATGATCGATTGTTAATGCGCGATGATGATGATTAATACTGAGTCGAGGGCGATTGTGTACTGATGATGACGATTGTGTACACAGTCGATGACGATTGTTTAGGGAATCAGCGATTTTTTATGTAGCCTGATTTTACCCTAATTATAAACATTCTCTTTCAATTTTATTACAGTTCATATACAGAAGCCGGCAAAATGGTTGTACAACGTGCTGTTGGCAAATGTTCTCCTACTGACATTTCGAGGATATACGAAGACGCTAGCCCTCAGTGGAAGGAGATGCTAAGTGCATCAGTTTTCGGGGGAATATTCCAAATGCCAAAGGGTGTTAGTTTTGCTGGAGATGTTGTGGATGCCAGTTAAGTTTTTGGGTTGAGAAGAACCACTTCCGAATCGGTAGGAGAGATGTCTATCTTCGAGAGATGAACGTTGCCTTAATACTGGGCCTTGTAGTTGTTGAACCCCAACAGTATTCCCCTTCCATTAAAGCACCTGAAGTGGAAACCATTCAATACAAATATTTTCGGGGACTACCGGTCGGGAAAATTCTTCGGTCTCATATTGATAGTGGATTGAGGCTAGAGCAAAGTGATGACAACTTCGTCAAGTAGGCTCTTCTTTTTGTTCTATGTACATTCCTTTTTCCCAGGTCCCATCTTCAATTGTCGGATGCCCACGTTGAACTCGTCGATGACATGAAAAAGTTAAAAAAAACCCCGTGGGGTCTCTACGTCTTCAAAGACTTGCTATAGTATATAGAGAAGGGTGTGGCAAATAGAAAGACTGCCGACAATGATAATGCCCTTAAGCGTATAATATTTATGGCTGTATATGTGTACTTCAGGGGTGGGCCTATGAGATGCTGTCTGACGTCTCACCTCAAAGAACGTCAATGCTAAATCCTTTCCCCCGATTGTTGAAGTGGGAGGAGAAATCCAAAACGAGGAATAAAGGCTACACTCTTGCGAATATGGTCGAGAGCAAGGTATGATGTCGTTTTAAATAATTCAAATTTGTAAAGGTAAATTTGTAAGAACTTTAAAGAGTAATGTGGAGGATTCCGATTACCAAATCAATCGGTATCAATTGCCTACGTAGTCGGTAACAACTGACTACGGAATCGGATGATTGATTAAGCAATCGGTATCGACTGCCTACGTAGTCGGAATCGACTGACTACAGAATCGGATCAATTGATTAAGCAATCGTTATTGACTGCCTACACAGTCGGTGTTGACTTCCAACACAATCGGTGTCAAGTTCCAACATAATCGGTATCGTCTTCCTACCCAATCGGTATCGACTTCCTACACAATCGGTATCGACTGTAAATGGAATCGGTTTCCACTCGTTAAGCAGTCGTTATATTACAGTGATTTTTCAATTTCTGTAATTTTTCTATATTATTTTACAACATGTCCTTTTTCGTAGCAGATTTACGCTTCTCTCGAACCCGTTACCTTCGAGTTGGACATACCCTTCGTAAGGGATTATCGGTGTTTTAAAAAGGCATTGGGGGAAATTGGGGAAGAGGAAAGAGGTTGAGGAGGTCAGAAAGTGTGGAAGTTGATCTGCGGCCCGAAGAAAGAAATATATTCGGTCAAGAAGTTGAAGAGGAAGAATTTGAGGACCAAACAACGTCGTGAAGGCTCTTCGTCAGATGAGGTCCAAGTCAATTAGGCGGCCTAAAAAGGGTCGTGAAGACAAGCGGTACACCAACCTCCTCTAATCAAGAGTTGTTGAGGAGGATTGATGGTTTGAAGTTGGATAACTTGAAACTCAACCAAAAAGTCAGTCATTTGGAAGAGTTAGTTAACCAATTGGTGGAAGGGAATAAGCGATTGGTGGAGGAGAATAGGCTCCTCCGGACACAATGCAACTCCTTTGAAGAACTGCTCATTTCAAGGGATGCTCAATTGCAAACGGCAGATCACTTCAACAAGTTGATCCGGAAAGAGCAAGGAAAAATTATAGAACTCCTTCAAACGATCTTGGAGGTGACACCCAAGGTATGATTGGCAGTGTAGTATGCTTTTGTTTAATTCGATTTTTTATTGATTCGCTAACGATTGTATGTACAATCGATACCGATCGTATGTACAATCGATACTGATCGTATGTACAATCGCTAACGATTGTATGTACAATCGATACCGATCATATGTACAATCGATACCGATCGTATGTACAATCGATACTGATCGTATGTACAATCGCTAACGATTGTATGTACAATTGATACCGATCATATGTACAATCGATACCGATCGTATGTACAATCGATACCGATCGTATGTGCAATCATTATCGATTGTAAATGCAATCGTTAGGCGATCGGTACCAAATGTAAATACGATCGGTATCGATTGTAATTACGATCAGTTTAGTTCGGAATCGATTTATATTATTTTTAGAGGTCATTCTATTCTCAGTTTTTCTTATTTATCAATTTTATATCTTTCAATGTTCAGGATGGTGCTGTTTCAAAGTTGTCATCGGAAGTGTCTCTCGCTGTCGATATGGGACCAAAACTTGCTGGTCCAGCCGACCAGGATCAGCAGATGTGGCACCAGCTCCTCCTGTCCAAGAGAGTTGGCAACAGCTGATAACCAATCCCACGATTATGATGATAAGGGTGGTTCGGCTGGTGATGAGCAATCCGAGCAACCATTAGACGCTCGCTTGAGGCCTAGGATTAAAGCCAAACATGTTGCCTTGAAGCCTAGGACAGGTAAAAAGCATGTGATAAAAAAACCGCCAACCGAGACGATGCCCCCTCCTACGGTTGAGCTGACAGATGAGCAGAGGTTCATAAATGTCATCTGGACAGCTCCCGAAAAGGATGCCGAGTAAGTTACATATATTACGAATTTGTCCGTTTTTTCGATGATAGTAAATTGTTAGTTAGAAGTTAATTTCGTTTTGAATTAAAACTTGGCTGTTATGTTTCATGCAGCATCTACGTAAGCTCTGTGGGTGATTATACACTCCGGATGCATACGTTCAAATGTCAGGAAGGCACGACATACTTAGACAATCTTATAAGTAACCAAATCTCTCATATTCAATTTCTTAATGCTTTTTTTCCAAAGTTATTTTCTTTTCAAGTTTTCTAAAAGTAACGACTGATTAAAAAAATAGAACGATTGCCCAGATAGTCTATCGCGATTGTTTACACAATCGATACCGATTGTAAAAACAATCGTTACCGATTGTCTTAACAGTCGATACCGACTGTCTAGGAAATCTATAACGATCGTCTTGGCAGTCGATACCGCCTCTCTACGCAATCGTTAATGATCGTCTTAACAGTCGATACCGACTCCGTATAGAATCGATAACGAATGAAGTGTGTGTCGATTACTAAAATTTATTATCTTTCAGATAATTGGAGCCTACCTAAGACTTTTGGAAGTCATGGATGACGCTGCTTATCCTGAAGTTGGGGATAAATTCTTTCTGATGAGCCCCACCGGTTTGTCATATATCCTCATGGATTATAACGATTTCAAATTCTTTGTTGATACTGAAAAACTTAACCGCCAACCGATGACCACGCAAATTGAACGGTGGGCTGCCCTTAAGGAAGAAACCAACCCAGGCAAGAAGGTGCTCCCAAACTTCTTCTTCAATAGGTTGAAGGATCTGTGGGCTCACCAATGCAACACGGTACATTACATTCTCTGTAAACTTTATTTATAATTTTCACCATTGTGTCCTCTAATATATTATTCATTTAAGATATTTGTCCCAATCCATAGTCACGATCCTTTACATTGGGCCCTTACGATCGTTAAGGTTTTAGAACGATCGATAATGATCGTTGATCCAATTTTGGACAGGCCCTCAAAGGACAAGTATCCCATACAAATCAACCTCCTGGTAAGAATTGTCCATACCTTCAAATCAATTAAATTTTAATTTACGCTTATTTAATGCCCTCAGAATACAATTGTGTAAGCAGTCAAATGGGATTGATTATATAATCTCTAACGATTGATTATATAATCGCTAACGATTGCTTATACAATCGCCTACGATTGCCAAAACAATCGACAACAATTGCTTATACAATCAATAACGTTTGCTTATACAATCGCTAACAATTGATTATGCAATCGTTGTCGATTGTTTTGGCAATCGATCACACATTATCTATAGATATTTTTTCTGCTTATTTTAGCTACTTATCTTATCAAACATTATCTGACATTACACTTTTCAAAACAGACTAAATATCTTCCCGCGCTTTTACATATACACGGAGACTCCACTGCATTGGACGCTGGGACTTATCCGTGGTCAAGTTCTGATTGCAGGGTCAAATCCGTGCCCCGACAGAGCAATGGTTGGGACTATGAGGTATTTGTTTTGAAGTACATAGAGTACTTCATGTTGGGGAAGAAATTCGACTTCAGCCAAGGCAATATGAGTTAGATCAGGGCAGAAATTGGTCAAATCCTCGCTAAATTTAGTGCCGATGGAGAAGCCAAGAGAGCCACCGATGAAGAACCTACAACTGATGCAGCAGCACCCTAGTTTTTTTCAAAAGTTAAAATTGTATGTAATTGTATCTTAGAACATTCAAGGATATTTGTAAATAAAAATTTTAACTGTAAAACAATCATTATTTTTTTTAATTTATAAATTTATAATCTCAAGTATGTAAAATTTTTATATCGACTGGTTAACATTAGGCTGGTTTTGGGCTTGTCGTAGACCCTAATAAAGAGTGCTCAAGCAATCGATTACAGAAGCAATCAACATCGACTATATTCGCAGTCGATATCGACCGTATTTATAGTCGATATCGACTGTCTGTGACAAAACGTTTCGAAAATTCTTAAGAGTACCAAGCTTGCCTTAAATTCGAAAATCAGGTTGGATACAACTCCAATGAAGTTACAAGTCAAACCCAATTCTCACCAGGGCTATCTATCAACACTTCTTTACATTTTTTTGGAAATTTACAGCTAGTGGACTGTGGGGTGTAGTTGAATATTTAGCCGACTTCTTGTACTGTATCAACCCATCGGCCCAATTGTCGTGCAACTCCCGTGATTGTGACCATACTCACTGCACCTGCCACACTGTAGGGCCCTAACTCTACCCTTAGACCTTATCCTTCTCTTTCTCGGATGGCCGTCTTGCTTTCGACAATTGTAGAGTGATCTTACTTTCATATTTTCAGGCAGTTGCTCAGCTTGGAATGCCCATTGGCTTTTATCGAGGGTGGGAAGCCATTGTTCGTCGTATGTTTATCTAAAGCAAGCAATAAAAAACTACTTTTCACAGAAGTTATGGTAATCATAACTTCTCCGATTGATAACTGCCATGGCATGAGAGCAAGACAAGCCATGAATAATCCAACAGCGGCAAGTACACGTCTTGTGTTCCAAGTCGACGTGATGAATGAAATTTCTGAAATTGACCTGAAATTGATCGCGCCCGTATGGTTGAGCTCTCTTCCTACCGGCCCATTGCTGTACCTTCTTCATGTGCTCGTCTACTTTTGGACAGAGTAGGGTGGTCCATTTCTCAGATATTTGTCTGCGCTTTTGAAAATGATCGGCGACTTTCTCTCTAGTAGTTCTGATTAGGTCGATAATTGGTCTCTCTCGAGCTATCTTTAGTACGCTGTTTAAGCTTTCGGTATTATTCGTAGTCAGAGAATCATATTGCCTTCCTTTCATATGTGCGTGTGCCCAATGCTTTGGGTCTATTTTTAAAATATACTCTACGGCTCGAGGATCAGCAGGATCTTTCTTCATTTTGTTAATAAAATAATTAAATTTCTCTACTGAATATACACGCGCGGCGCACCACCATAAACCTTTCACATTGTTCTTGGGATACTTGTGTTGTAAATTTTGCGTCATATGTCACATGCAATAGTTGTGGTGTGCGTTAGGAAAGATATGTTTGACCGCCTTAATTAAACCCTTCGACTTATCCGTGATAAAACAAAATCTTCGGTAAATTCACCGATCACGAACGCACCTACTCGTTCAAGAAACTACATCCACGTATCCTCTTCTTCTAATTCGACGACGGCAAATGCTAACGGTAATATATGGCCATTACCGTCTTGCCCCGAGGCAATAAGTAGGATCCCTTCGAAACATCCCCGTAGGTGTGTGCCATCTACAAGCAGTGTGTGACGAAGTGTATTACGATAGTTTCCGATGTACGGGCCGAAACTCTAAAAAAATCTTTGAAATTTACCGTCAAGCGTTAGTTGAAAGGATGTTCGTACATTAGGATCTATCCTCTCCATCTCCTTCACGTAGGCTGGTAGACCCATAAATTGTCGTTCCCAACTACCTCTAATATCATTAAGGGCAAGTTTTTTCCCCCTCCAAGCCTTAGCATATGAGATTTGCACACTATAAGTTTTTGCAATATCAAATATTATTGACATCGAGGTGTAGTCGAATCCTTTCATAAGTTTCTCCCATACATAATTGGCCACGAACGAGATTGTTACATTACGGTGATCGTACGGTCCGATCTTAGCGGCCCCGCATGTGTGAGTACTATTAAACGTCTTGATTTGGAAAGTGTCGAGCCCAGTTAATTTAGACACATGTATTCTCAATGAACAACTGGGTTCGTAGCATGCGGCTGTCACTCGATAATTAGCGGTTTTCAAAGGCCAAATTTGAAAGTTTTTCTCTACCGCATGCTCTTTCAATGCTCTTTGAAATGTTTGTTTATCTCTGAAGATCTCTCCAACTTCAAACGTCTAATTCCGATATTCGGTTTTCACCTCTTGATCAGAAGACTCGTCTGATGTCTCTAACACTTCGTAAGCTTCATCTACTAATGGATTATCAATGCCTATCGTAAAACATTTCGGATCCTCTTTTATAAACCCATCCGGTTCATCATCATAATCTTCGACGTTCTCTTCACTAACAGCGTTTTGAGGTGGTTCACTAGATCCTTCTTCACCGAAGGGGTTCTGATGTGGTTGACTAGGCCCTTCACGGAACGGGTCATGACATGACTGACTAAGCCCTTCACCGAATGAGTTCTGACATGGTTGATTAGTCCCTTCACCGAAAAGGTGATTATATGTATGAAAATAGGGTTGAGCTCCTTCGTTAATCCCCATCGATGGCATAGTAGAACATAATTCGTGAGTCATCCAAGTTATGAATCTACCGGGAAAGATATGATGAAAATCGTCTTCATCCCCTACTCTTAGAGACGTGTAGTCTAACTCTTGACTACAATGTGCCCCATGCATATTTTGTAGTGGGTCATTATATGATTCAACTGAGGCATGATTTAGATAAATAGTTGTCTTCATGGTGGATATGTTTGTCGCAAAATCGCAGTCATCACCTAACTGAATAGTATCATATGTAAGTCTTTCCTCCTCAAACTTACATGACTGGAAGGAATGGTTACTCACAAAATCAGTCTCACCTAGAGGTACTTGTTCAGCTTCGAATCGGAAGGAGGATGGTTCTTTAATGATGAATACTTTTATAATGTCCGACTTGAATTTATAAAACGAAAATAAGGTGGCTAAATCATCCGAATCCAAAACGTCGGCAAGCACAGGGGTGTTCACTATCTTCATAGAGAACTTTATGGAAATTGTTTCATCTGCTCTCGCAAAACTGACAATAGAAATTCGCCTTTTGAACCGTTCATAAGATATACCCGTTGAAATTGTAATAATCCTCCGGCGGCCACCATGATACCAACCATCATCGTTTACAATATGGCAATCAAAGTGATAGAGAAGAGAAATTTCCACACTAGACATCGCCTGTTTAAGAAGGTGAAGAAAGGAGTCATAAGACGGATGAATATGACAAATTGGTAGCAAAACAACTGATATCCAATTGTTACTGATTGAGTATCCAATCGTAATCGATTGAGTATCCAATCGTTACAAATTGCTTATCAAATCGGCATCGACTTCATAAACAATCGGTAACGATTTGATACTCAATCGTTAACGATTGTTTATAAAGTCGATGCTGATTTGATAAGCAATCGATATCGATTGCATTAACAGTCGATATCGATTTTATTTACAATCGATATCGATTGTGTTAACAGTCGATAACGATTTTATGCAATCGATATCGACTCTTTGCATATATTTACCCAGTAAATATATGCAAAGTTATTTACAATCGATATCGATTCACCTTTTCCAAAAAGTTATTCGATATGATTTACACTGGATCTGAACATACCTCGCATCGGAATGGGAAACTGCAGGATCTTCAACTCCCAATGGCAAAATGCAGGAGCTTCTTCTCTCAAACTTCTATTTTCTTCTTCCAGTTAGCAGATCTGAGGCAGAAGACGTCGTCACCTTCACCACCTCTAACTTCTTGTAACTTTAGCGCAGATTAAAATGAAGAAAAAGGGGATGTATTTGGATTAAAGATAGTCAGAGAAGAGGGTAATATGGACTTTTTATTCTTCTTAGGGTCGACTCGGCTTCGAGCTAGTCAATTTGGGTAAAGGTGAAACTATAAGGTCTCTGCAGTAAAAGGTACATCTGACATGGTCGGTCAAGTAAATTTCCCTAATTTCTTTTTTTTTTTAATTTTTAAATAATTCTTTAAAGACAATACACATGTACTCACCGGCAAAAGAAACGTTTCACTCATGACAGAGTAAGGAATTTAGTGTTTGGTTTACCTCACATCCATAAAGTGGTCCATCGATCGGATGGTCCAAATTTGATGGTACCCATACACAGACACCTACAGAGAAGTTTAAGTGGCAACCTGCATGGCTGGCGCCACTGCACTTGCATAGCGTCACATCAGCAGTATGTTGACCATATGACATATTCCCGTATAAAATTGGACACAGGACCCTGAACATAATACAAAATTACAAACTCGCTAACCCAGAGATGGTATTAAGCATTCGTAATCTGTGCCTGAGCACAGACCAGGGTGCTCGGGTTTCCTTCGGCCTTAGTAAGTACATATAAAACGAGTGAAAACACGTTTATGGCATTTCGCACTAGGATCGAGCATCTCCAAGAGAGGGAGATTGACAAGACGTTGTAGAAACAAATTTCATTTACTGCAATATTTCGGTGTCGGGTCGTTTCTTATTAATATCAGGAAAATTTTGAAAATTACTTGCAATTTTTGACAAAAATTATAAGAAAGGTACAATGAGATTATATTTCATGACTCTAACTCGTATCGGCTATAATAGATGTAGGACTTTTCAATTTGGAGATCATTTTCTGATAAAAATATATTTTATATTTTGAAAAAATATTATTCAATATTAAAAAAGATTAAAATCACCCAAATTTCGACAAAGGTTTCATTCATCCCACCCTTGTTTCCGGCTAATTTTGCCTAAATTTGTCACCGTGACTAGAACCAACTCTACTCATCCATCCAATGGTTTCCACAAAAGACAAAATCTACCTAGGAAAGGGTTGGTATTAGGTGCACAGGTCAATATCCTTACCCAAAACTAGTTGAATATTTATGATGCAGTTTTAATCCTTTTTGTTGTGATGAGATTGACCTTAATTACTCCTCGATCGGGCCCCATACCTAACACTAGCTCTTCCAAAAATACCGTATAAAAAAGTCTCAATCTACCGATTCTAAGAACCTGCATCCACTATATGCGACAAAGCAATAAGGATGTCTGGTCAATGCAAAAACACACGAGAGAGAGAGGTGTTGGCTGTTATCACCACACATTTCTTCCAAGTTCCAACATCATTATCTAGCAATATATTTAATTATAACTCACATTTAATTGGTAATATATGTCAATTAAATAAAAGTTATTTACAATAAGTATGTACTGTTTTTGCGGGAGAATGATTAATTAATAGCCTTCATTTCAACATGCCATACATTGAAGAATCTCTAATGGGTGTGTGAGATTTATTGGTTTTCGCAACATCTAACCAAGTGTCGGGACTGTTGTTCGTGGCCTTCCGATCGCACGAAGGGCACATGGTCAGCGGCCTCGTAGCCTTGGGGAGTTGAACATAGAGAGGCAAACCCAATTTTATGGATCTCAATTCTTGGACTTCCTTCTTCAACCTTCGGTTCTCCTCGCTTAAACTCTCGCAGCACTTCCTTAAGAACTCGCAGTCCACTTCCGTTTGTTTCAACTTAGTCCTGCATGAATTCCATCTCATAAGCTTTTTGTTTAAAAATCAGATTATTATTTTTTTATAGGTAAGCTGGGCTGCTCCCTTGCGGTTGTAATATTGTCAACCTTTCATTGTGCTATAAGTTTAAGCCCTAATTAATGGTGGGTGGTAGATAGGTACTTGTGGGTCGTGCCCTTTGAAGGGTGCACCATTGTCGTGCTTATATACCCATAATAACGAAGTTTGGATTCTGGATTCGAGAATCATTTGGTGGGGTGTTAATTTGGTTTAATTCTGATAAATTTGAGACGGAAGAGAAAAAATTCGGAAAAAAAAAAGTTCCTAAAGAATTTGGAGATTATAAATATAAAAATGAGAATAATTATTAGGTTAATGATCCACTCACTCGAGTCGGTTTGTTTTGAGCTGTGAGCCGCCCACATCGCGGTCAAACATTGGACGCACATAGTGTGAACGGTCTCACAACTCGAGTCACGTGTGACTCGAGTCATATGAATATTTCCCAAATTATTAACATACAAAAAATATATTTAACCGATTTAAAATTAAAAATGATATCTTTATATATTCAAATCAATGTATTGCATAATCTGCATGCATTAACAATTTATAATCATAATAAAAATATGAAGTATCGTTTAAGCATGTTTTAGAATGATAAAAAATCACAAAAATACAATAAATTAGTTAAATTCCATAAAAAAAATTGTAGAATTGATGAAACAAGAAAATATTCGACTAAAAGTTTGGAAGACCACCTATTCAGAGAATTATTCCAAATTTTTGAATAATTTGGAGAATTTTGTGACAGATTATATAACACAGCTTCTATTTAACACCAAAAGTAAATGACAAAACGGTTGTTCTAAAATTACACTTATTTTAGATAGATTTATGTCACAGAATTAGCATTATCGAATAGTGCATGGAATCTATCTGGGACAAATGTTCTTAATTATATATTAAATATGGCTTGATGAAAGAAAAAAAAATCGTAAAAAATAGTTAATATTTTACACACCTCGCCCTTCTGTTCTGGAACCAAACTTCTACTTGTCGTGGTCCTAAATTCAACTTTTTGGCTAATTCCTGCTTCTGAATCTGCCAATAGATAACTTCAGTTAGCTCTAAGATTGCATAAATCTCTATATAAAATATGAGAGAGAGAGAGAGAGAGAGAGAGAGAGAGAGAGAGAGAGAGAGAGGTTTTTATACCGGAGTAAGCGTGCTATGCTGTTTGAAGCTTTCATCAAGCAAAGTGGATTGTTGTTGGGTGAGCTTAAGTTTTTTCCTTGTACTAGTTTTGTTATTTCTACATGTATTTGCATCTTCTCCTTCTTCATCAGTTGTCTTGCAACTCAATCCATCCACATCTGCTTCTTCTTTGATTTCCATTTCCTCTTTCATGTTATGGAGTGGAAACAAAACATGGAATTCAATCGGACGGAGCTCAAAGGAACGCTTTCGTAGCCCTAGCCCATCACGTCTTCCTTCTGAAACAAATTCTCCGCGGCCTAGACTAAGAACAAGGCCCCTATTTGATATTTCTTCTTCTTCTCCCATGAGAGAGAGAGAGAGAGAGAGAGAGAGAGAGAGAGAGAGAGTGCTTTGGTATCTTGTAATACAAGAAAAAGGGTGGATTAAGGATGCATGCCTTGAGAGTAGACTGTTTATATAGAGAGAAATATGGGAAGGGGTTTCTCTATTTAATAAGGCCAAAGATTTGGTGCACTCATGAGTACAGTTGATCTTTAAATTTGGTGATTGAATGGTTTAGATTTATTGATTGGCTAACTCACCTAAAACAGTGAAATTGAGCTAGCCCATCTTACACCTTCTGTTCCTTTAAATATGTGGCTATGGATTGCATAATACAAGTCATATGCGTACTTGAGAGTTGAGGCCACTGCATGTTGGGGTGTTTTAATCGGAAATATAATGAGTGTGTAAATGTGTATTATGTAATGACAACATGCGTTGGAATTGGACACATAAAAATGGAACAAAACCCCCCATTCCCATGCAAAGTTGACCGTCGAAATATGGGGTTTAAAGCTGTTTTGTCTTGCCATTATAATTTCTTGGCAGTTTCAAGGAACCTTTCTCATTTATCAACTCTTCTATTTAACTTGCCAGTTAAAAAAGGGTGCAACTACTTGCACACGATATTTGTACTATTGTTTAAAAAAAGAGTTAGTGTTTTATTGCCTATCCTATTTGAAACATCATCTAAGTTGTCTGATTTAAAGGCTATGATGTAAAGATTCTACATACCAAAGTGTTGTGTGAAACATGATCTCTACCATCTGATTAAAGAAAGTCAAAATCCCTCATCTGATTCAATGGTTGATTATGTTGAATCAGATGAAAGAGATCATTTTTCCTGCCATATTTTAGTATCAAAGATCTTCACATCATGGCTTTCAAATCAGACTACTTAGATGGTGTTTCAATGGCACATGTCCAAAAACTGCCTACTCTTCATTTATACTAGGTGCACTGGTACAATGCTAGTGCGCAAGTAGTTGCTCCGGTTAAGAAAAAATTTACAGTCCCGTTTTAGGTGGAAGGGCCTCTGAATCACAGGTCAACAATGCACATGTAAGCTTGTCAACCCTTAGAACATATGCAGAGAACCAGATGATTATGAATCTGTAAACGTCAGCGTTTGACTAGTTTAGCGGTAGAAGATTGGTGTATGCACGATCCGTGATGGATGGGTTCGTGGACCTCATAGTTACTCTCATATGATACAGCCATACAAATGGGGAGGCCCGTTTAGTCTCATTGAAGGGCGTAGGGCCCAGCCCTCTTCCCAGAATGTGACGAACTGGGTGACACTATCATTCAATCTGTCACCATCAATTGGCAACTCCTAATACTAATACAAAATTATGAATGCCGCGTCATAGGCATCATAACTTTAGAAACGCTTCTTGGCGGCTGAAACATATGAATATTTGACTTCTCAATATTTCAGGAGTCCTGGCATCAGTGGAAGTCCTCCCTTTACACTTATTTTTTTAAGAGGAATATGTTACTAATCAAATTCGATATAATAAGCAAATTGTCGAATTAATCTTAAGTATTTTACTTATGATAAAATTTTAAAAGTGATGATCTTAACTTAAGATTTTATGTTATTAATAAATCATTTTAAAACACATCCTATCCAAGCAAATCGGATTCGTTTAAAAATAGCGAATTAACAATTGAGCAAATCAACGAATTAACAATGGATGAGACTATGCCTTCGGACGCAGGGATCATCCTTGCATCCATGACATTTAGGCATCATACGACACCCACTGGGGAGTTATGATATCTTTGACCCATTAATGAGAACAAATGAGAGAATTAACGAATTAACTATGGATGAGACTATGCCTTCGGATGTAGGGATCATCCTTGCATTGACGGCATTTAGGCATCATATGGCACCCATTGGGGAGTTATGATATCTTTGACCCATCAATGAGGACAAAAAAAGTGTAAAAAATATTTTTTGGATAGCTTTAAACATACCCACCAAATCCTATTGAGCACCTATGCTAAAAATCATTGATTGCTATCATTTTTCGCTCCAATCTTACACACGAGGGATCTTGAGGTCATGAGCATACCATCAGATGGTCAGTTTTCGATTCCACATGGCACAGATCCCAAAATGTATCCCTATTAATAACGTTTGAACATAATGTGTGCCATGTGATTTTAGGGTTGCTTTTTTGGAATCTGTGCCATGTGGAATCGAATATTAATCGTCTGATGGTACATTCATGTCCTCAAGATCCCTTCAGTGGAAGATTAGAGTAAAAATGATCTCCATCATCTGTTCTAAAGCAATTGATGATTTTTAGCATAAGTGCCCAACAAGATTCGGTGGGTGCATTTAAAGCTGCCCATATTTTTTTTCCTAAACGGCATGCCCCATGACCCCAAAACAGGTATCGTTTCGCGTTGATTATGCCATGTGGCATGGGAAAATGCAACTGGTTGCATACTCCCTATTCTCTTTTTCTAATCCCCCAACTCTTTTTAATATCTTATAAAGCCTTAGACTTAAAAGTTACATAATTAACTAAATCCTAAACCCTAAACATGTAACTTAAATACAAAAAATTCCCTGTACATAGAAGTCAAGAAAACTCGAACTTTTCACCAACATCTTAGTGCTCTCTTTATTAAAATAAAGTGCATCTTATATTTTTCTTTTTTTCTTTTTTTTATGAACGACTATTCATTAGAAGAAGGAACTACCTAGTTGGAGTGCAAGATCCTCAACCAAATAGGAACCCAAAAGTACAACTTATAACTGGCAGTTGAAAGCAATCGAAGCATTATGGCCACTGAAATATAGGGCGGTTTTTGCTAAAACATAGTTACATAGCAATATATTTCAGAATATTTTTTAGGCCACCATTGATATATATATATATATATATCTTTTCCATTGTCATCTTCCTTAGCGCAACTTCATTTCTGCCTTATACGACAACAAATATATATTAGGTTTAAAACTGAATACTTCGATCTGATCTTCTTTCTCTTAAACTTTTTGAGGACGCTTGCGCTATAACTTTGGTGAAAAGTTCATATTTTGAATGACTGATTTTTTTGTATAATTGATTAGTACGTGGGTCGTGGGTCCATTCCTATCGTATCATATCATGTCACGTTAGACCTTTGATCTGGAAAAAGTTGATCAGATTCAGCTCTATTAAGATAAGCAAATTCAAAGCGTGACAAAATGATTGACTCGTTCAATTTGTGTGGGTCAGCTAAATTGGGCAATAGTCAAAGAGCAGGTACTAAGGTCATAGGTTCATGGCAGCATGGGTCATCAATAAATTACACGTGGCGTGCATCTATTACAAATCTGAGAGTCAAAGTGCCAAGCCATCATCTAAAAATCATCTACATCAAAGAATTCGTTCATTTAATCTGGACCGTTGTTTATGTATATTTTTAGGACCCGACTCTCCTGAGTCCCGACTCCCTTCAAAGGCTTTTGTATGCACTTAATCAGCCATTTGAGATGATTCAATGATCCAACTTTTTGGGCTGAATCCAATATGAATGACTATCATATGGGCCCCAGCTAGATTATCTGTGCACACCAGTACAGCACTCAAGCCATGTGGCAATGATCAGATCCAACTGTTGAATACGAAAAATAATTGAGCACTCGTGTTCAATTATATTTGCAGCCATTGGATAAAATAAAAACGATAGAAGTCAAGATTTTCTCTTACCTAATGACTGCAAATCTGGTTGAACACGGAATCGGATTTTACGAGTTAGACCTGACCATTGCCCAATCCGCATAGCCTAGGGCACACCAGTGGGGCAATTTTACCATCAAAACTGTACTTTTACTGATTTAGCACCTGTATATTTTTCAAATTTCTGCAGCCCTTGGTGGATGCATGGAGATTAACTTGTGCACTGCCCTTGGTCCGGAGCCACCATGACCTAATCGGGGCCGCCCTGAGCATAGGCGGCCTCCTTGGGCCCCTAATTATGGGCCCAACATGGCACGTCCTTCTCAATCTAATATTAATTTGAAGGACCTTGGCCCAACATTGATTTTATTTTTGTTTAGTCTATTTACTTATTTGGTCTAGGACCCCCAAAATCTCAAAGTTGGCCCTACACCTAATACTGACTTTGTTGGGTATGCTATACAATCGATGAGCCAAGTATTGTAGCAGGTGGACTGTGGACGGATCGTGCACCTAATACCAGCTCATTATAAAAACAAATATATCGGTAAAAAATCCTTTGTTTTTTTTTTTTGATAAATTAGGATAATCCTATGCTTACGCTTGGATTAATTCCTAAGGGATGCCCTCGCCCCCACTGTATAACGAATATTTTATGATTTACACACCCAACGGAGCATCTTGTTATCATCGCAGCAGGGAGACTCCAACACTTGATTCCATACCTTTTGATAACAAACTTTAAAAAATGTCCCTTCTCAACTGCGCCAACACTTGATTCCATACCTTTTGATAACAAACCAATGTCCCTTCTCAACTGCGCCAACCCGTGGTGGGTTTATGTGCAAATTTTATGTAACTTAAATATGCTGAGAAAATACTGATGGAATCTAAATGGATCTGACGATCTGACCATCCAAAATTAAGCCTAAAGATCTAGGCGCACGATCAATCAAAAACCAACAAACTATAAATATGCGCACCTTGAGCGTTAGCCATTGATGGTTGCCGATCTTCAACGATGTTCTCGCGTTCAATGTCTCCTAGCACAATGGGGATGCTCTCGCCAATAGAGCTATCGTTGGGACCAGGCACCCCTTATATTTATAGCCAAAGAGTCCTATCCCATTAAGGACTGAAATTGCTAATTATAGTGTGATTAGAAATCACAATCATACTTTAACTGAAAGACTCAATAAGCAGTTGCCTATTCTCTTCAAACTCACCAGAATAGCAATTGTACATCTTAAGGTTGATCTTATACCTTTCACTGGTCAACGGGTTTGACCATAGTGATGGCCACCAAAATAGAAACTTCTTACAAATACAACTAGTAAGAAAATAAATCTTGGCCAACGCACTTGTGACTTGTTTTTGACCCACATAAAGTGGAAATCAGAAACTCACCCCCCCGGTTGACAAGGTGATCAAGGGTCCACCTGCAATCCCAACCTGCAAGCAACGTTTCCAACATTATCCAATTTTTCCACGTGTCAACTGCCAGATGGCCAACACATGTGGGCTTATAAAATCTCTTTATGAAGTCCAATCTCAGCTAATTAGCTAGGAAGGTACCTTCATTCTTGAAGAAATTTTAATATAGTAATAAATATAATAACATAAAAGTAAAATCTGATGGTTATGCATGTTGTAGGAATTAATTCTGATTAATTTTTCAGTTAGGTTTAGAAAAATTAAGTAGTCCACTTTTTGACCCTTCAACGTTGACTCCAATTATTTCAAATAAACTTGTCAATGCAAGCCTTGACCCAGTTGGCTTGTCCTTGAAGCAAAGAGCAAGGCTTTGGCGTGAATCAGTGGCATGATACCCATTAGGTGTTAGTGACTCTACCCCTGGGGCCAAGCAGTAATCGAAAGATACATGCCAATGGGCGGGTTGGCCCACAACCCTGCACGAAAAGGTAGGACTTACAGACCCGGCCCAACCTATGGCGTGCTGGATTTGGATGAGAACTCAAATAAACTGGCCTACTAGCTCCTAGTATATATATTTGTTTAAATTTATATCTATTTATATGTCTAATTAATGTTATCATTAAAATAAAATAAAAATATATTTTTTAAATGTCTAATTAATAATTGCTATTCATAATCTACCTATATGTATAACTTATTTGTTTTGCTTCATCGAGTTTCATAAAAATTTTACTGTAAATAAATAAAAAGCAAATGATCAATAAAGAATTATTATTAGATGATGATTAGTAATGCTCTTGAATTTATTTTTAATATAATTTATTTTAATTCTTAAAAAAATTATATATAAATAAAATTTTGACCTGCAACCCGACTCTAACCCGATAGGGTCGAGGGCTGAGCATATGGCAGCCCGAGTGGCCTAGGGATAGGCTGAGAATGACCCGGCTCTACCTTGCCCCACAACATATACTATGACTGTTGATCAATGGGGTCAAATTTGTAAAGTATCGTAACTGCATAGAGCAGTATTTAAAAAAATCGAACGGTTAACCTCAAGGGGTTAAGTGAGCTAGCCAGGTACCTGCTTCCAAAAGTAGGAGACCTGAGTTCGAATCCCCTCCCCCCCTTGAGGTCACCCTAGGGATTTATATCCTTTGCTGACCCGGCATATGCTGAATTTGGGGTGCGCATGTGCCCCTGGGATTAGGCGGGTGCTCTAAGAGGCCCGAATACCCAGGTTATAAAACAAAAATCGGACGGCTGTGGCAGTTGAACCATTGTTCAAGCGAAACCACAACGGTTTCTGGTCTAGCTAGTTCAAAAACCGTTTGTCAAACACAGTCAAAATCGCCTGAAAATCATGAAATCAGTTCGAAAATCATAAAACGGCCCCAAAAACCATAGTGACAAATTTCGTTTTGGGTAATATTTTGGTGGGGGTCTTTTCAGTACATTTCGGATTAATTTCGATACATTTAGAAAAAATTTCAGAAAAGTTTCGGGGATTAAAAATATATAAAAAATATATTTAATATTTTAAAAAAAATAGCAATTGATCCAAGCTCAAGTATAGAACTATAGAAGACAAATTGACAAAAGGTACTGTTATACTCACCCCAAAAAGGCTGCTCTTTCACCTCACCTATTCCACCTGGCATGCATTTATTGCCTTTTAATCAGATGGTAGAGGTTATTTTTCGTCCCCATCTTTCGCACAGTGGATCTATGGATCGTAAGCGTACCATCATACGGTCGGGTTTTTATTACATATGACACACATCTCAAAATGTGACGCTAAAATCATATGATATCATTTTACATATGATATGATTTTAGGATTACTTTTTGAGATGTGTGTCATATGTAATAAAAAATCGATCGTTCGATGATACTCTCACGATCCATAGATCCATTGTGAAGAAGATGGGAACGAAAAGCTACCTCCACCATATGATTCAATGGCAATCAATGCATGCCAGCAAAAGAGGTGGGGTGAGAAAGCAGCTAGTGGAGTGAGTTTAATGGTACCTGACGTCGTTTTCCACCTAGCGTATAGTCTCCCATCGGTGAGCCAAGGAAAGTCAGACGCAAGAGCCACCTCTATAACGTTCTGCATGCACTTTAACAATCAAAGGCTTAATTCCAAGTTGCCTATGTTCGTTTGGATTTTTAGAGTTCTTACACTTCTATTATTAAATTACCAACATATTCTATAAAAAATATATATATTTGAAAAAAAATCATCGAAATTTTTAAAATTTATCGAAGTTTCATCGAAAATTATCGAAAAGGGTCAAAATTTTGACGAAATTTTTGTTTGACCCCTGTTTCGGCGAATTTCGACAAAATTTATCACTATGCCAAAAACTGTATAATTCAAACAAAAAAAAAAAAAAGTATTTTATTTTTCTCAAAATTTAGTTCCCTCCCTACCACATCGTTGACTAGTTTAAAGCGCAGTTAAACCGCCTCAACACTAACGATTCTGAGAGCGGTTCGATTTTTTGAGACGGAGAGAGAGATAGATAACTTGATTGAAAGAGTTGATCAATGGTGTCAGGGACTGATCTACCATTGGATATTCATAGATTCAAGCATTCAACAAATCCAATTATAAAAACCCATTTATGCAATTATGCATGAATATCATTTATCAAAGAAAAAAAACATTATGACCTGACTAATCTTTTAAAAGCATTCATTATACACTTAAATCTCATATAAACCATTCAATGGTTGACTGATGGTGTAGACTTATATGAAATTTGATTTCAAATATACTCTATTCAAAGTGGGGAATTTTCAGTCCTAGCGCATTCAAAGGGGTTGATTAAATCGAATGTACAATAAACTTTCCATCCGTCAAACCCATAATTATGGTAAGAGCTTTATGAAAAAGTAAGTTTGCATTAGTAGGTAAAGGATAAAATGAGTTTTTAAGAGTAGGTATTAGTCCAATTGGTACGCTTTCTCACAATTAATTCAAGCAGCCCCGCAACTATCATATATGTATGCGTGTCTACTCATTCTCGAGTTTCTTGGCGGTATCAAAAAAAAATTAAAAATGAGTGGATTAGTCATTATTACATGAGTTAGTCCACACTCGTGACGTGCAGTTCACAAATCCGTTTAACTGCATGAGCTACACGGACTTCCATGTAGCCATACAGACTGCCGCGTCCACCCATCATGGGAGATGCTTGTTGGAGACTAACTCTTATTATATTGTATTTGTTATCTTATTGAACACTTTCAACGCTTAGAATGTTAGTCGCGTTGATGATTTAAAAATGTTGCTTGGTCTTGAAGCATGACTCTTGTGTTAAATGATGCTGCTAAGGAAAAAGAAAATGGACCAATGATGAAAGGATGCAATGATCAGTTGACACATCCAACCAATTCAACGGCTTTTGGCGGACTAGGAAAATAGGTGCAATATTTGTGGCCTTGTAGAGCCGTAACAGCTGTAGCAGTCGCATTAGACGAACTGCTGGTGGGCTTTTCACAAATATTAAATTGAGAAGAAACTGGCGTCGCCCGGACTCGAACCGGAGACCTTCAGTGTGTTAGACTGACGTGATAACCAACTACACCACGACACCATAGTTGAAAAGGTTTTGCAATTATTTTAATAAAGAAGTGACTCTCCTTACCGTCTTTATCTAACACCAACAATGGTTTAAAATGTGGGTGATCTGAATCATCAAAGTGATAGATATAGATTAAAGTGCTACAATCGTAAAAATGATATTTTAGAGAGACTCAAACCACCTAATCCCATAACTATCATATCAGCAGTTGGTTTTAGTTTTAGAGGCTGATATTAAAGTTTGTCAATCGAATGATTCACATCCACTTATCGGCATGTTTTATTGGGCTGAGACGTATTCCAATGACAAATTGTCACTCGAGCAATTTAAATTGATTATAGATATGTGCCACATGGCATAATGAGACACACTTCAATAGTGTCAGGGTAAGAAGTGATTTTAATGGTATAACATCATTTAAACACTATTTGATTATCTAAATATAGGTCAGGACCTATTATACCTTTTAATAAAGAGGAATCTCTTCCCAAAACTTATGGGTCAGGTCCGGTCACTCGATCCATCAGATCTCCTAATCATTTGCAGACCTAGCGAAATGTTATATGCACCACCTTATTTTGATTAAATCTTCGGAACCTCATTTTGATCTGGCTGGTGTCATTACCACACCATACAGTCAACTCACTTAATCAGAGGAAAAGTCTATTGACTGTTTCAAATCGGTTGATAGAGATCGTTGTCTGTCCTAATATTCCACATTGCAGTCCTACATGTCTTTGTGACTGAGTGACTTGCTCGGATTTTTATGTTTTGAAAGTTCGTGCAAGTCACACATTAATAGGGACGTGGCACTCATTGCAAATGACTCTTTTATCAAATGCTTCAATGCATGTTTTCCTTGTGTCTACTACTGACCTATATCGTCATTTTCATTCTAAAACATGGACAAACTACATTATCTTATGGGGATCCCAGATCTCCATCATTTGAAAAAAATAAAATCTTACACCCCCTTTAAGGAAAGTTTTTAGGGCCAACCAGTCTTCAAGAGGGATCCCCAAAGCCCATTTTGTATGCCAAGTGAATGAAATTCTTTGAATTTTTTTGCAAAAAATAACGAAAAATTCTATTTTTCTCTCTTTATCGGTTCCCCTAGCTTCTCTTTTTTCAGTCACAAGATTGTTAAAAATTTGTAAATAACATTACCAATTATTAAAATTATCCTATGCCTCTTTTTCAATCCCACATTTTATCCTTCCCAAGAATATGTGCCCGCGTTACTGCCACACCAGTTTATGTTATAATCACCTCTCTTTTAAGACAAAGGGAAAAACAATTGACTCCTTTGAATCTAATGATAAATATTGTTTTTTGTCCTAAGCTTTCATATAATATATCTTGAGATCGTTGGCCGGTTAACAGACAGTACGATATTAAGTATACATGGCACACATCCTAAAAAGTGAACGTGAACCATGCTTGATGGTTCATCGCACAAGGAATAAATATCTAACCATTTGATGGTAGACTCATGATCCCAAGATCTATTGTAGGGAAGATTAGGACGAAAAATAATCTCCGTCATCATATTCAAAATAATCAACAAATTTTTCCTTCGCTTAAGTGAAGTGGTTGTAAAATAAAGTGCATGGCCTATTGCCTAAGAATTTTATTTTTTTTAGGCCTAATTTTAGTTTCCATTTATTAATTTGGCTTATAAATGTGAGCATGACAAAACTAATAATATTTAACAACTATCATAGACCTCCATCAGAAAAATCATGGCTTCGCTATTGATCTTATGTTTTAGGCATGATTATATTACCAGAAAGTCATAAATATTTATCTAATATTTAGATAAATATTTTGGGAAGTATTTAAAATTTTAAAGATCTTTTGAGATATTATTGATTGTATTCACCTCTATTTAAAGAAGTTTCTCCTTATTAATGAAAACAAAAAAAATCATTGCAAAGATGTAGAATTTTAAGTTTCTTCAGAGCATGCCTTTCTCTATTCCATATCACCGAGTTCGATTGTCCACGTGATTTGACTCGGTCCCACCAACACGTGAAGTTTAATCCTGCTTCAGGTAATTGTAGCCTTGTCTCTCCCCTTATATTATCCTACTCAAAGGCAATTGATTTATAGATAGATCCCCAAATTTATCACTTTTGAATAATGTCTTTATATTATATGTTACGATGTTATGGAGAGAGAATCATAGATTTCTAAGCACTAAAAAATAACCATTAATCTTACAAATATATGAAAAGTAAAGCGCCAAGGCGGCTGACATGGCGGCAACGCATTTATTTTATATTTTTTATCTTAAAAATAGGTCAAACTTTTATATAAGTAAGATTTTGTAATGAAAAAAATTAGTAGAAGAGGAGAAACAAAAAGAAAAAATTTAATAGAAGCGAGTGAAAAGAGAACTCAAGCAAAATCAGATTTATGCTAAGCGGCACGAGCATCAAGCGACTTTGGTATTTGGGTTAAATTTTGGGTTGTGTGCCATGTGAAATTAACACGCCTACCATTTGGTAGCTGCACCATAATCTGAAGAGCTTTGGTGTAAAGCATTGGGATAAAAACAATTTAAAGCCAACAAAGTTCATCATAATTAATGGCTTCCATGTAAATCCAACCTATAATTAATTTTAGATAAACTTTGCTCACATTTAATTAAACGACAGATATAACTTTCATTCTAATATTTTATAAAATAAATCTTGAGATCATAGTTTCAAATCAAAGGTTAACAGATGAACAAATCTCAAAAAGTGACCAAAGCACTAAGAGTGTCGTCGGTCAGGTCACATACCCACAACAGCTCAAAATTAAAAGGGAGGCAACTTTCGTCTAACAAAGGAAGCCTGGTATATATCTTTTCAAAAGTTTGATCGGGGGGCAACTGCCCCTTCAAGCTTCTTTATGTTACAATAAAGGGAAGAATTTCATGGAGTTCATACTAACTACCCAACCCGAGCGTCATCTTCTCAGGCAAATCTTCCATTACCCAAACTTGAAAGATGTGAAGATATGTTTCAGTGGAAGGGAAAAATAAGTCAAATGTTCCTTTTTTCACTCATTTGCAGGCTCATGGATAGCAACGAACCTGCATTCATTTAAATGCTCTTTCACTGACTCACATGTACCACATGCATGCAAGTCATCTAGCTTATACATCTACAACTATATATAGGGTTTTTTGCAAATACCCCCTAAGTTATATTTATTTACACTGCACCCCCTACTTTTATGTTTCCTTTACAAATATCCCTGTCGTTAAATGACAGTTAATTAGGTATCATTTCTTCAATTAAATGACGCGATTGCCCTTACTTAATATTATATACAAAATTATCATTGTATTTTTTTAAATTTTGACCGCATTTTAAACGGTGGATAAGCATTGGATGCTGCCCAAATTTTTTGGATAGAACATGATTGATCGCCTATAAGTTGCCGTGTTTCTTGATTTTCGATTTGGGTGTCCATGATGCTCAGTTGATTTCTAACGATGATAGGGTCAGGATGGTGCCAATGGGGGTAGCATTGTAGCACTACCCACGAGTCAAGTGAATGTCATAAACACCAAAATCGAAAATCGGATAACACAACAACTTATAGGCGATTAATCATGTTCCACCCAAAAAATTTGGGCAGGATCCGATGCTTATCCACCGTTTAAAATGCAGTCAAAGTTGGAAAAATACAATGATCATTTTATATATAATGTTAAGGGTAAACACATCATTTAATTGAAGAAATGACACCTAGTTAACTGTCATTTAATGGTAGGAGTATTTATAAAAGAAACATAAAAGTAGGGGGTGTAGTGTAAATAGGCATAACTCAGGGGGCTTTATGCAATTTCAGGATAACATAGGAGGGTATTTGCAAAAAACCCCTATACAGATTACATACTAAAAGTGAAAGTGAAGGTTAAGTTGCGTTAGAGAAAATGAAGGTCGTTTTTCGAGTTTCGTTAGAGAAAATGAAGGTTAAGTTTCGAAAGAGAAAATGAAGGTATTTTTTGGGTTTCTCTCTGGCATGGGGTGCTTGTGCCTTTTGTACTTTGTGGAAGTTTTCTTTCGGATCTTTCGGTTTACTCCTAACGTAGATTTTCCCCTTCCTTAAGGGTTTTCTTCATTTTCTTAGATACCTATCCTAATTTTTTCCAGAAAGTCCGATTTTTCATATAGCAATATCTGTAGTGCTAACTAGTATTTTTATCAGTCTCTTCGAGACACTAATTTAGCTTTTTATATAATACAAACACCTCTCAAAAAACAAGTTCCGTTAGAAAAACTTTCAAATAGTACCAGTTATATTGGAGTTGTTTATCTTCGGTTAGTGAAGAAGAAAAACAACTCGCCCCACTAACACAGCACTTGTGTACCAACTCGAGTAAACACCTTGCCCCACCATCTCAGCACATACCTATCTACGAAAGCAACATGGCGTACTCATGTGCCAATCCTAGCATCCAATTGTGTGTGCGCCTCATGTACCTGCCACAGAACCATGCGACTCGCTCACATGGTCGCACCACTTTTGTTCCCCCACGGCCTTGTGCCGCACACCGACGTCCTATCATGTCCCAATCTCTATAGCATTTATCATGACATATTATAAAAATAAGCATGTAACTCATGTAATCTATTTTTTGGTCACTTAATCTTTGCCCTATACCTTAGCTGTGATCAAATTGAAGAGATCTTCTCTAACATGGAAATATAATTATATAGGTGGAAATGAAATTTAATTTTCAATTATTGTTGTTTAATAGCTATGTAAGGAAATGGAAATGAAATTAAGTGGCTCCACATGAAAATTGAATTTCCAGACACCAAGTCATTTTAGGAGGAAATCATTTCAACGTAGCTGAAATTGAGTTTCCCACTAACAAAATAATAATTTTTTGTCATTTTAAATATAAAGTAACCTATAAAAACTCTAAAAGCAAAAAAAAAGTTTGTTTTTAGACTTTTAAAAAATAACTTCCACTTCTATAATTATCATACCACCACAATCACTATGACCACCACATTAACTAATTCATACTTTTTTTAGCTAATATTTAACTTTGGTCAAAGTTTGAATTTTAATCAAACTTTAACAGGATTTATAAGCTATTTAAAGTTTTGACTTTTGATCAAACTCTGACTTCTGAAACATGATAATAAGTTGTATATTAGTAATATATTAATAAATTTTTAGGGGTCAAAGGTTGATTTCATGGTCAAGCTTTGACTTTTAATTAAAATTTTATTATTTATTAAACTTTGACTCCTATAATTTGATGGCGAAAAAAAAGATACTGCCGTGCTAATTTATAATGCAATACTAGATTCTCAATTTTATTAGTCAATAGTTTGACCTTTAGTCAAATTTTGACTTTTACACAAAATTTATGTTTTATAACACTTGAAACCTACTTATAGATATAGTTTACTACTATAAGAAGTTAAAAATATTAATTAGTAGAATATTATAATTAAAAATATCTATCATTATTTTAATTTGTAACTTTAAACTACATCGCCTCATTTTTATTGGTCCAAGTTTTACTTTTAGTCAAATTTGATAGTAGATAGTGATTATTACTGTGTTATTTGTATTTTGGTAATGTAAATTTTTATCGATCAAAGTTTTATATTTGGTCAAACTTTGACTTTATAAGACAATTTGATTTTTTCGAAATTTTGTAGCCCCAATAAGATTATCATTTTATTAATTTATTACTTTGTAGTACATTAACAAATTTTATTTTACTTTTTTTGGCATTTGATTAAAGTTTGACTTTTTTAAAAGTAGATATCTGGTCAAATTTTTTACTAGTGTAACCTAGCGATGGATATGAATACTATTATGTTAATTTGTAACTTGACAGTACATTGCCAAATTTTTATTCAACATGTAACCTTACAATTCATACTAGAATTTACTATATAACTTTGTACTCTAGTCTTGAAAATTTTTATTGATAAAAGTTTTATCTTTTGTCAAAGTTTGACTTTTATTCAAAGTGGATATTTGATTAAATTTTGACTAGTGTAACCTAACAATGTATATGAATATTGTTATATTAATTTGCAGTTGAACTTTTGTAACTTGTTGGTACATAGCAAAATTTTCTCTTTGTCCAAGGTAAAATTTTAATCAAAGTTTGACTTTTATAAAAATCTAATTTCCTTTCAACGTATAACCTTGCAGTAGATATTAGCATTTACAACTTTGTTATTTAACTTTACACAATTTTATTGATCAAAAATAAGTTTGGTCAAAGTTTGACTTTTTATTTGAGTCTGATTTTTCAAACTCTGACTTATGTAACTTGATAACAAATAGTGATTACTATGGTGTTAATTTGTAACGTGATAGAATACTATTAAAAAAATTATTGGTTAATATTTGACTTTGATAACAAAAAAAATCAATCTATGACTGTGCAACACGAATTGATACGTTAGGTATTTTCCTAAATAAATTTTTTTCTTCTTTTCTCACTAAGTATTTATTGAAACTAACTAAAAGTAAAAAATATATATTCCAAACTTAAAAACTTATTTTCAATTTTTTTTCCAAACATACTAATCAAACAAGATAAATCAATTTTCAATGAAAGCCATTTCTCAAACACACTAATCAAACAGTGAAAAAATTAATTTCTAGAAGAAATCATTTTCCAGGAAATCAACTAAAAAATTAATTTTATTTCGTCTTTAGAGTTTCCTTGATATCAAGCAGTCCCTAACAGTCCCTAACCGACAATCATGTTGTATTGTAAACATTAGATATCGAAACCTATGATTGAGAGATATATAAACAGATTATTGGGTGAAGAGAGTCGCCAATAATCAAGTAATTGCTATGGAGGAAATCCCATCGTTTGAGATGGCATTTCCTCCTTAGGAATCACTTGATTATTGGGTGAACCTATGATGCATCTCCTCCAAATGGATAAAACAAAGTAAACAAGTGAAGATCACTTGTAAAACTGCATGCATTTTTTATATACATTTGTGTTCAATGAGGAAACCGCTCATTGAAGACAACGAATGGCACACCATGTGGACTTTGTAATGTGCACAGATCTCTAAGCTCTTTGAAATCTGCGTGCGTCTTTCAGTTTGTGTGTGGCACCGAGGCAGTTGTTCCCTCCGAATTCCTCCTGATGCTGAACTTACACTTGGCAGCCCCGCATAATCTCGGTGACGCATAAAGTTTTTTTTTTATTTTTTTTTGTACATTACAGAATCTCTTTCAGTTAAGAGGAAGACGGATTACATGCTGAGTGCAAGGTTTATGTGGCACGTGGCACGTGACTCGCAATGATCGGTCGGCTTATTGTGGAAATTTTTTTATTATATATTTATTTATGATGGCAATAGCCACATGAATTAAAAATAAAAAAATATATACTAACAGCCATGATCCCCTCAATATATCATTGGTTTACATCAGCAACCACCTTTTGGGTGTTCAAAGGCAGCTGTTCTAGACCAATCATACCGTGAGTAACGGTATGACCTCCTGAACATTGTACGTGTACATAATTTTTTTCTTCCCATGTTGCTACATGCACACCAGTAGTTAATAGAGCGAAAAGACAAAAAATCCCATCCTCATAGCGATATCCCATCTATTTCGGGTTGGCAATTAATGGAAAAACAATGACGATATCAAGTTTTGTTTAATGTTGCTAATAAAGTACCAAAATAAATATCAACTATAAAAAGATGTGTTCATTGCAGCTGTTGGGTGCACACAAACTTTCGTTAATATAGTATCTCGTTTTTTATCGAATAAAATCAGTTTTTTCTAAGCCCTCTTCTTTATTTTTCCTTATTGTCTTGGGTGGACCTTGCTTATGTCCATGTGGCACCCAAACGCAGGTGCCACGTGAGGTCCAACTAGCCCTGCCATAGTGTTCAACTCTATGACTATGGTGTAGGGTCCCCGGCGTCAGATACTTATACACATCACATGCCATCCTTGGTCAAAACAAAATAATAAATAGTCGCCTTTCACATTTTTGGAAGTCAAGGTTTTGGGTGAGGCACTTACTTGCAAATCCTCTCTCTCTCACTCTAAATTTTCTCTCTGCAACAAAAAATAGTAGGAAATCACGAAAATCACGGATAAAAACCTCCCAAATTCTCTACAAAGAGTGGATAATTTGGCACAATTGTTAAAAACAAGACATGAATATGTAGAGGGTATCCTTCAATTCAATCGGACGTGATCTGTTTTATTTGGCTGACGACACACACGTGCTATCCAGTCAATCGGCTACCCACTCTCCCCAATAACGCCAATACACATCACCTTTTCTATGACATATTAGTATAGGGTGCAAGTTTTGACCGACCCCCGAAATCCGAGCGAACCAACCAAACAGGCCCCGAAAAACAATTTAGACCAACGGGTCAGTTCACTTTTGGGTGGAAAAATCAAAAAAAGGAATGCGAAGATGTACATGAGAAAAGAGAAATTTTTTTTTTAAAATAAACAATTTGAAAAAACCCTAAAACCGAAAAATGAATCTAAAAATTAAATCGTTTAGGTTTTGATTCAGTTTCAGTTCCAAAAAATCAGTTTCGGTTCCAAAAATATTATACAAAAAATGAATCAAAAAAGACTTTCAGTGCGGTAGACCGAATCTGCATCCCTATATTAGTACATGTCATGGCTTCTATATTCTAATACCAGTATACCACTCCAAACTCAAAGCACCATAGCCTATCGTTTGCACTGAATCAAAGAGTGATGGTTTCCAGTCTTGCATTACTGGGGCTGGCAATGGGCTGGCTATGCCGGCCCATCCTGATTTAAGGAAGGTTTGGACTTGGCATAATGCCTGCGAGCCAGGCTTGGGATAGCACTTTAAGCCTCTACGCCCATTATGATAAGTATATGGAGTCTCACTTGTAATATTTTTATTTTTTTCAAAGCCCTTATAAACTACAGATTTTTTTGTTTTTAAACTCTACACTCTCCTCCAAATAGATATTAACTTTTTATTAGGAAGGGTTAAGGTAACCTTGTACCAAGGACCAGGTAACTTACATAGTCTCACATTAGTTTATTGACATATGACACCCAACCACATGATCAGATACCACATAAAGAAGGGGCTCAATGATCATAACACTACAGAGCTAACTTTTATAAATCAATAAGTAATTTATAAACAAATGGGTCACGCCCGGCTTGGGCTTGGAAAATTTATGACCGGTCTGGCTTGAGCTTAAGGTCATAAGCCCGCCATGTGCTCCGTCCAGGCCCAAGCCATCGCCACCTCTGTGCATTACATATCTGCTCTAAGCCAGTTCTCTAAATTAATTCGCACTTCATGAGACACACCATCGGTTCTTGGACTTCTTCCCAATTGATTCGCTGAAGCGTTTTTGTCGCCTTTACATCATCTCTATCAACTTTCAATTCTCTCATTAATTTATCGACACCCCAAGGAGAGAAATAATTGGAAGGTAGAGAGAGAGAGAGAGAGAGAGAGAGAGCGCTAAAACAAACAAACAGTAAAGGTCTCCTTTATTGGTCTTTGGTCTGCCTGTCATTCAGTAAGACATGAGAAAGAATAGCATGGGCAGAGGGGCATGTCCCTTTGCTATAATTTAATTATTGCGGGTTCTCTCTCTCTCTCTCTCTCTCTCTCTCTCTCTCTCTCTCTCTCTCTCTCTCCAATGAAACTGCTCACAATTCAGCTATTTATTTCCCACATCCACTCTTCCCCCTCCCAAGTCCCAAGAAGTTGCCTCCCATTTCAGTTACCATGAAATCATTTTCTGCCTTTTATCTTCTTATAATGGTCTTCTACCTCTCTTCTCAAACTATCACAGATGCTTCTTCTCCTTCTTCCATCTCTATCTCTCTCAACAGGGATGGGTTACTTGCAAGAAAGCAGCTCGCGAGAGAGCTAAGATCTTTGACCTCTGACACTAAAAGCAAAGACGAGAAAATCGAGGTGAGTTACGATATATTGATTTCTCAAGCACCTTTTATGTGTAAATGTGTTGGAATTAGAAATCTGATTGTAAAATAAATCCAGGTTGCCAATCGAGTGGGAAAGAGATCAAATATCAAAGGAGGTTTTGATAGAGGAGGATCTGAAGGTGACGAGGACGGAGAAGGGCTAATCTATAACGTGGACTATCATGGGGTGACAACACATCCTTCTCCATCTCCGAAACATCCCAGACCATAGCGATTGCTTTCGGAGGATAAAAGTTGATTTCAATGTATTATGTTTCTCCATGTAATGATTAACATTATGAACAGCAGTTTATAATCGATGTTTCACACAATCGATGGATCACATCAGTGCACAATCTTATTGATCTAGATGAGCCACACATTTTGGAGCTGGAAGAGGTTTAGTTTGAATAGAACTCATGAGTGACGACCATCAGATGTTCCTAACCTCGAATCAAATACCTACTTTTAGAAACTCTAAGAGCATGGGAACAGTTCATAGACTTTGGACCATCCAATATGTGATCTATTGATTGAGTAGTCTGGATGATTAATGAGGCTGTGAACTGTTGTGGACAATTATGGAGGTGAGGCATGGATTAAAAGAATTTGCACCTTCTATAATTCCAGTCTCCATATAATGTAGTACTTGATAGTGTTGCTGGTAGGGTTTTTTTTCAAGTGTGCCTAAGTTTGCCCCAACTCAGCCTTAGCTTCAATACTTGTGATTATAGTGTTTGATCAATCTAGCCATGGATGCTATATAATAATTGAAACTACAGTACAGGGTCGCATTAGGGTTTAAATACCAACCAACCATGTTGGGAAGGCTGGTGCTACTACCAAACCATTTTATGTTACAGCCACCTCGCTCAAACAGCGAAAAAATCTGTTAGACTGATTTAAATCAGACAATAGAGATCATTTTTCATCCCAATCTTATACACAATAGATCTTGAGATCATGGGCCTACTATGAGACAGTGGTATGTTGATTCTATGTGCACACATCCCAATAAGTAAACATGAACCACGTTTGATGATGTAATGATCACGTTCAGTTTTTGGGATGTGTGATGGTAGGCCTATGATCTACAGATATATTGTGTGGGAGATTGGGATGAAAAATGTTCTCCAACATTTGACTCAAAACAGTCAACAGATTAAGAGAAGTGGCCACAACATAAAATGGTGTGGTAGTAACACCAGCCTATTGGGAATTGTGAAAACCATTAACTCCATGGCTAGTATCATTAGTTCTCTATTACACAAATATTGCTAAAAGACTCACCAATTAAAATAATTAGGTTGACGTACCACTATTTGATCTATTGGTGTGGGATTCCATGCAGGTAATAATGGTCTTCTTCGCATAGGATTCACCGATCTGTTACACATCTCTCCTGAAAATGATAAGAGAACCAAAACGACCGAGGTCTATAACATATGAATTTTTCTAAATAAAGACGTTACTCACCTTCATCCACTACTTGTATAATGCAACGAAAGCATCCCATTCATATATTGCTTTCGGGTTGTCTTGTACTTCTCAAGTAGCATCTTATATCTGTTGCAAACGTACTCAAATTCTACTTCTCGACAAAATACGGACTTAACCAACGCAAATGCTTTTTCGGCCTCCTCGTGATGACCATTATTACATAATTGAACAAGGTCCTCAAATGTTTTCTGCGGATTGTTCGAGTCCTTATTTTCACTTATGTCCCCTTCCTGAGGAATTTGCCGGAGCCATCCCATCCATTGGAAAGAATCTTCATTCTTCTCTTGTACAGCCACTTGTACGCTCTTAATTGCGTTTAAGAAACTGGAGTCAGAATTAATCTTATTGATTATGTAACTGAAAGTGGCTCTTTGGTTCAGATTAAGAGCGCGCCGGTGTTGTTCATCTCTGGTATCTGACGGCAGGGAAAATGCAGCGACCAAGCAACCTTTCCTAAATCTAGAATCTCGATCTCCAATCAGCTTAATCGCAACATGTAAAAGATTTACAGACATGGAATTTAGTAATTTTGATGTAGGACCAATAAGATGATGGGACTTTCGTTTCTGGGTCTGGTTCCAACAATGAAGAGCAACATGAGCAAAGCCTTCCCACCTGTATAGACATAAGACAGTTAATATAATATAATTCATTATCCGACGGCATAGCCATTAGCTAAGGTACTCCACTACCAATTCAGAAACAACAGGATATAGAACTACAGTTTAATACACCCACGGAATCTTGGAGGGCACCTATCCCAAAAACCATTGATTACTTTGAATCAGACGATCGAGATCACTTTTCGCCCCAATCTTCCACTCAGGAGATCTTGAGATCATGGGAGTACCATCAGACCAGTTTTTAATTCCATGTGGCACAGATCTTTAAAAAATGCTCTAAAATCACGTTTGAGTATGATGTGTGCCTTGTGATTTTAGGGTCACTTTCTTGGGATTATTGCCGCATGGAAGAAATAACTGGCCATCTGATGGTAAGCTCAGGGTCTCCAAATTCCCTGTATGGACGATTGGAGCGAACTACAATCTCCATCATCTGATCCAAAGCAATCAATGGTATTAGCATAAGTGCCATCCATGATTCCGTGGGTGTTAATAAAGCTACTCTTGCCAACTTAGTCATAAGAACTGGACACAAATCAGTATATGAACAAGCACTTACTCAAAGGGAGGCTCGACCTCAATGCCAAGTGTTAAGTGTACAGAAAATCCATCAGAATCATCATTCAGAGATCCGTTATCATCAGTGACCGTATGCGCCTCATGAGGATAGCCTCTAGGAATATACAAAATATCTCCTTCTCTAAGCAAAAACTGCTTGCTTTCACACACATCAACACTCCCATCTGAACCAAGTAAACTATTAGGAGGTTCATATAATCGAGGTAATAGGGAAGTTGGCCGAGGGTAAACAGCCCATTGTTTTTGTCCAAAGAGTTGACATACAAAAACGCAGTGATCATCGCAATGCCGAGCCAAACCCTGAGATCTCGGAGGGGTCAGGTATATATTAGCACCTACCGAGGGTTGACCGAATAGCTTTGCTAGCCCATCAGCAATGGCAGCAACATTCTCGGACCGGAACTCGATCCCACGCAGGGCAATCGTATAACCCTTTTGGTATCCTTCTAGACATTTTTGAACAGGGTCAATATCAATAAAATCTGTACCCTTGATTCCATTGGAACCTACACAATCTTTAACAAAGTGCACCTCTTTTTTAAAATTTGCACTTGTGGACCCAGAAACCAAATCCACAGTTTTTACAACCCGTATATCCTGCCCATGCATTATTGGATAGCCCAATCTAGCACTTGCCTCTTTCAAGAAACTAAGGATGTCTAGTTCATCTGAAGCTATAGGAGGACAGGAAATGAGCCCTCTTAAAAGAGAATCGAGGATGACATCACTAGTAACACCGTTCAAAGATTGAACCAAGGCACTTAAGACATCAGATTCGCCGTCCAAATTCTTTGGTACCCTCCTAAATAGAAAGGATGAATCCTCCCAATGGTTCAACATGAAATGTTCAAAGTCAAACTCTAAGCCACCGAATATACTTTTTTTAATCACATCGGAGGTGTAAGTTTTACGGTGATCGTTATTCATAGAAAGCCTAAAAATGGTCTCAGCCAAATCATGCATTTTTATGTTGCTAAGCACATAGCTTCTCTGATGATAATCTGATACCTTACTCAGCAACATTGAAACCTTTAATTTGGCCCATACTTCTTTCAAATAAAGCGTGGAGGAAATAGCTAGCTCCATTGGGATCTTTGCCAAGTGCTCTAGACTGCAAGTGTTAATGAGGGTTAGCATGGCATCAAGAATTAACACTGAAAGTTTAACTTCCTTCAATCGAATTCTGGAACAGTTTCTGCTTCCCTTTTTCAGACTGCAAGGTGATATAGATTCCAATAGAGAAGTTGCAACCTGACAAAACAGAGACCTACAAGAAGTCAGGTAAAGATTTAGATAAGGTTTATTTTTTTAAGATAAGGTAGCAATAGAGTTTAATAACAACTGTACAGTGAAAAGTATCCCTAAAAAGTGATTAATGATACTGTAAGGAATACTTCATACATACATTGCAAACAGGGCTGGCAATAGTGAAAATTTTCAGTAAATGTCAATCCTCCAACTGAATGGAGAAAGTGTATATCATATCTGTTCCAAAATTCATATGGAAGCAAGATATAAATGATTTTTATTTGCTTATTGTGATATATGGGGACTTTATGCCCCTTCACCTGTGCCTGGAGGACGATGTGTTGGGTTCACTTATATCGACGCTAGATATATACGTTATAACCATAATCACAAAAGTTTTCAATTCTTTCAAAAAAACAGAAAAACTCGGCGACTTGCAGTCATCCCGACTTTATCACAGATTAATCGGCCAAGTCGTGACTCAGTCGATTAATTGGCAATGTTTGTGATATGGTCCGATTTTTTTCTTTTTTTTTTCACTTATACTTAAGGGGGAAAAAACCTTTCAGCATTATACTATTTTGTTCAGTTTTTTCACAAAAAACTTTTAGGTATTGCGTATTTTGTTCATTAAAATTATTATTTTAACTTGAAATATATTACGATATACTTTTGATATTTTTTTGAATTTTTTTATTTTCCCTATTTTTTCGACTTTAACCAAGTTTTCCCAACTTAGACCCTTGTCGATTTATTGCTGACTCCCGACTTTGTGACTATGGTTGTAACAATATCCTTCCCTTTCAATAACAGCATGTGTATGATTTAATTAAAGACGCATTTGTACCATCCATGTGTTGGTATGTATTAAGCTACAGCCACCATGGCTTGATACATTCTGCAAAAGTTCATCCAAGATCAAGGAAAGCTGACATCCATCTATAAGAACTGTTGGAGAGTTTTGCAAACTTTCAGCTATGTATAGATTTTGACTTTTGTTTCATATATGATAACATGTGAGCTCAATTAGCAGGAAAGGATTTTGTCCGCATGATGTTTCTGAAAGATGAAGAATTATCAAAGATTAACCTGCACAAAAATTTCGTGATTATGAAGTGAAAAAAGGTTATGATTGAAAAGATAACAGTTTGTGTTTCTGCACAGAAAAACCCATGTATATGAGTAAGCAGAAAAAGTTAACAGGAGATACACAAACTGTTGTGTTTCTGAAAGATGAAGAATTATCAAAGATTAACCTCCACAAAAAATTTCGTGATTATGAAGGGAAAAAAGGTTATGATTGAAAAGACAACAGTCTGTGTTTCTGCACAGAAAAACCCATGTATATGAGTAAGCAGAAAAAGTTAATAGGAGAAACACTGCACATGCCGAAGCGTATTGCTGCTGAAACTATTTTGTTGGATGAGGTGACCTGTGGCATGCTCGTTGTGGTCATCTGCCCATATCAGGTCTAAGGATTTTGTTCCCTGAAAAGTTTCGTGATGAGGACGCCGCCTAGAGGACCTAAGTTTCAGGCCTTATCAAGTGTACCGACGGAAGACGAAGTGGCGGAGGAACCATGGAGCCTCAAGATCCACCGAGGAAAGGCCCTACAGATCAGCCCATGAGGCACAAAAAGTCATCAGGCGACCGACGTCCAAAGGCTTTGGACGAACGTCAGGAATTAGAAGGTCGCACTGTTAATGAGTGACGGACGTCCGTGGATAGGCGACGGACGTCCGTGAGCTCCAGGACGGACGTCCATGGAGATCTCCGCCCTACAACTTAACTGACGTGTTTGTTCCTTATTTTATTATTTTTTCTGTCTAGTTGTAAGTTATCATTTAGGGTAATTTTGTACTTTGCCATTTTAGGGATTATTCCTTTTGTAGTTACTATAAAGAATACTTTTGAACGCCATTTTGAGACTTTTGATGTTTTAATGAAAAGAACTATTTACTTTGGCTTGTGAGGAGCTTGAAGAGTGAGTCTTCTTCCCCATTTGGTGGGGTTTGGTGTGAAGCCAAGGGTGAGATGCCCATTTATCTTTAATTTTCTTATTTGATCTCTTATTTCCCCCTAATCTCTTGCTCCATTTTCCCCTTTCCATTGATTGCCCTATTTCCCCAAACACTAGATCTAGAATGCCCTCAATGTTCATCCTCGTGGATCGAGTCCGATCCTAACCAGTCGATCCACAACCGTTGTTGGGTATGAGCGTATTCAACTCGTGTTATTGATCGTTTCGATTCCAAAGCTCTAACGAAGAGCTATCGATTCCACCGCGAGCTACGGTCTAACGCTCCGACCTAGACGAAGCGAAAGCTCTCTCTCTCGGATCGCCTCTTCCGCCGTCCTAACGAATCTCGCGCATCGGATTGGACCCTACGTGAACCGAGCACGGTCGCCTAAGCGGAATCCCACGAAACCCTAAGGTATTGTTTTAATTTGTCGTTTAATTGCTCAATTAATTAGTTTAATTTCAACAAATTAGCATATCATGGGCATTCACGGATTTTAGATCGATGTCCCGCGCCAGTTTTGGTATCCAAGTTTAGGTTCTAGGTTAGGGCATTTTGTGTGTTCACATTTGTGTGCTCATTTGCATGCACATTGTGTGTTTGATAAAATTCCTCATTCATTTGCATTCATTTAGATATCGTTTGTGTAGTCACATGTGTGCGTTCATATGTGTGTTCATTTATATGCACATCTTGTGTTTATTAAAATTACTCTGTTGTTGTGTAGATTTGTGTGTTCATTTGTCTGCATATATCGTGTTTGATAAAATTACTCAGTTGTTGTGTAGATTTGTGTGTTCATTTGTATGCACATATCGTGTTTGATAAAATTACTCATTCACTTGTGGGTCATAGTTGTTTGTTCGTTATAGAACCCGTGTTTAGTGTGTCGTGATCACCATAGGTACGAGTGAGATTACCGATGTTCTTAGGAGCATCCAAGCCACGTTGATCGCGATGAATGAGATGGAACTAGCCAAACAAAGAAACCGTTACACTCCAAATCCTAGCCGAAGTCCCGAATGTCGTGATGAGATTAGACTTAGGGGACACTCCTATCATTGTGAACTCGAACATGATCTTGATGGAACATCTCTAAGGTCTAGTCAAGTAGAAGTCCCGGATTTTAAGGATATGGAGAAACCTAGCACCTTCATGGAATGGTTGTCTAGCATAGAAGAGTACTTTGATTCTTATGATGTGTTGGATGGGTGTAAGGTCGAGTTCGCCAAAATGAGGTTAGTGGGCCGCGCTAAAACTGATTGGAATGATGGAGAGTTTCGACGCAAGATAGGTCAATGTAAGCCCGTCACACGATGGGAGGACATGAAGGAGCGGCTTACCGAGAAGTATGTTCCTTTCAAGCACCACCACCTCCTACGGTGTTTGGACGCTAAAATGGATAAGCGTCGTAGTTTTCACAAGCTTGGGTCTAGGAGCACCTACACTAAAGAGAGCCCTAATTTCAGGATTCAACCATCAAAATCCGCGAGTACTCCTACAAATCCCCAAATTGATAACACGAAAGGAGCGATCAATGACATCCCCAAAACTAGTGGTCGCAACAAATGTTACAAGTGTCACGGATTTGGATACTTTACATATCAATGCCCCACAAAATTTCCCACTCAAAATTTATTGATAAAAACAGAGCATTCTAAAGAGTCGAAAAATGTGAATGTGGGAGAGGATGCGTATGACCCTAGTACCGTGGTGAGTGAAGAGGAAATAAAGGAAATTGAAGAAAATTTAGATTGCATTGAGACTTTTATTTCCCTTGTGAGTAGTGATGTGGAGTCGCCCACACATGAGCCAACTAAGTCACCCACGCACGATTCGACCGAGTCATTTACACATGATTTGTTAGTGTCCATGGAGTCAGTTGTATATGAGTCCTTGTTGTTTGTAGAGTCGAGTGCACTTGAATCTTTGGTGTTGGTTGAACCGAGTACACACAAGCCGATCAAGTCACTTACCCATAAGTCATTGGAGTTCGTTGAGTCGAGTTCATACGAGCCATTTGTGTCACTTGATTCGATCACACATGAGTCACTAGTGTTGGTAGAGTCTACTACACATGAGTCACTAGTGTTGATAGAGTCCACTACATGTGAGTCGTTAGCGACGCATGCACATGAGAGTATCAAGTCCATAGATACACATACACATCATAGTCTCGAGTTGCATACCGCTTCACATTTCGAGTCTTGTTGTGAATCAAGTTGAGTCTCAATCCGCATTGCATGCCGAAATTACGCTTAAAATTAATTTGTGCAATGGAGATTCAAATTATGAGTGGATTTGTCTGTGAGCTTCAAGGAAATCCAAATAAGTGGCCATGAATTGGTTCGAGTTAGGCCTGAATGATTCCCATCGGGGATCGTGAAGAAGTCCCAAACCCGCGTTGTTGAATCTTTTAGGATGGTGGCAAGGAGTGGACATAAGGTTTATGTGCTTGAGCTACCTCAAGATATGGGAGTTAGTTCAACACTCAATGTGGAAGACCTAGTTCCTCATCTAGGCTCAACCCAACTTCCTAAAACTCTTTTTCAGACGTCCTTGCTCTGTGCATCAATCCCGATCCCACAAACCCTATCTTTTCCTTCTCCGAGCAAGATGAGTAGCAAGGTCATCGAGAAGATTTCGGATGATCTGGTGGCCTTCACCCGCGACAGAGAGTTTCTGGTTTACGAGAGAAAGATGGTTAGTAAGTCGACCTCCAAGAGTGCATGGGCCAATCATGAAAGAGTTCACCACTTGAGTTCATGTATTTCCGACCGATATTACGATCACACTTCATCGGTGGTGAAGACTCTTAAGTCCGAGAGAGTTGATGGGAAGCTTCAGAAATATTTAGTAGAGTGGGTTGGCAAGCCGGGTTGTTGGGTCATCGAGAAGAGGTTTACCGCGCGCGCCTCGACACAATCAACCAAGGTGAGGATCATACGACACCGATTGCTTGGGCTAGTTGCGAAGAGTTCCACCGTTTGGGTCCCAATACACTTGACTAGTACTACATGCATGTTTTATCTGAGATGAAACCTTTTTGGGTTTGAGGGAATTGATGGGGATGCCGACACCGACCGATGCCAAGAGCTAGTTTCATTGGTAGTGAAACATTTTGGGTATGGGAGAATTGATGGGGACGCTGCCTAGAGAACCAGGTCGTACCCGGTGTACCGACAGAAGAAGCGGCGGAGGAACCATGAAGCCTCAAGATCCACCGAGGAAAGGCTCTAGAGATCGGCCCATGAGGCACAAAAAGTCATTAGGCGACAGACGCCCGAAGGCTTTGGACAGACGTCCGGAATTAGAGGGTCGCACTGTTAATGAGCGACAGACATCCGTGGGCATCACGGACGTCCATGAGCTTCAGGACGGATGTCCGTCGAGATTTACGCCCTACGACTTAAGTGGCGTGTTTTGTCCTTATTTTATTGCTTTTTCTGTCTAGTTGTAAGTTACCATTTAGGGTAATTACGTACTTTTCCATTTTAGGGATTATTCCCTTTGTAATTACTATAAAGAATACTTTTGTATGCCATTTTGGGACTTTAGATGTTTTAATGAAAAGAGTTATTTGCTTTGGCTTGTGAGGAGCTTGAAGAGTGAGTCTTCTTCCCCATTTGGGGTTTGGTGTGAGGCCAAGGGTGAGATGCCCATTTATCTTTAATTTTCTTATTTGATCTCTTATCTCATTTGATCTCTTATTTTCTCCTAATCTCTTGCATCCATTTTCCCCTTTCTATTGATTGCCCTATTTCCCCAAACCTTAGATCTAGAATACCTTCAATGTTCCTCCTTGTGGATCAAGTCCAATCCTAACCTGTCGATCCAGAACCGTTGTTGGGCTTAAGTATATTCAACTCGTGCCATTGATCATTTTGATTCCAAAGCCCTAGCGAGGAGCTATCGATTCCACCGCGAGCTACGGTCTAACGCCTCGACCTAGACGAAGCGAGAGTTCTATCTCTCGGATCGCCTCTTCCGTCGTCCTAACGGATCTCACGCGTCGGATTGGACCCTACGTGAACCGAGCACGGTCGCCTAAGCGGAATCCCACGAAACCCTAAGGTATCGCTTTAATTTGTGGTTTAATTGCTCAATTAATTAATTTAATTTCGACAAATTAGCATATCATGGGCATTCACGGATTTTAGGGTTGTTGTCCCACGCCATATTGATCCTTTCATAGTTCTATCTTTAAATGAGAAATTTATCAACTTTCCAAGCATTGGGAAATCCATATCCAATTAGCTCAAGTAAAAGCAACATTCCTTTCCAGTTGATTCATTCATATGCATGAGGGTCATCCTCAGCTGTCTCATTTCATGGTTGTCATTATTTTCTAACGTTTATCATAATTGTACTTGATACACCATGTTGTTCTTTTTGAAATCTAAGGATTAGGTGGCCACGAATTTTCTCATCTTCCAAAAACTGGTCCAAACTCGGTTTCATGGAGATGTTAAGGTACTATGATTTGATAATGGTGGGAAGTATTCTTCCGACCATCTTCAATCATACTTTTGCACTCATGGAATAGAGTGAAAAACTATGTGTCCCTACACTCCACAATGGAATGGAGTGACAAAGAAGAAAAATCATCACCTTCTTGAGATTGCACGTTCTTTATTATTCGACATGAATTTTTAATTTTTTTGTATCAGTAACTATTCGGATGAATGTTCCCAAACGTTTGTGGGAGACGTTGTGCTAACTGAGTTTTTTGATAAATCCTATGCCTACTCCAATTCTTGCGGAAAAGTCTCCCTATCAGCTCATATGTCCAAATATTTGCTTGTTTTCTGTACCTCCTCATGTCTTTGGGTTTCTTTATGTTGCCCAAAGACACGGGGAGGTACCAATTGGATCTAAAAGCTCCTAGGTGTATCTTCATTGGTTATCCACCTACCCAAAAGTCGTATAAGTCTTACGACCCAGTGTCTGAAAAACTGTTCATTTCTATGGATGTCACCTTTTTTGAGTCCACACCATTCTCCTCTAATCCCCCATGCACTCTTCAAGAGAGAGTTCTAAGGAAGAAAAGAGCACTGTTGTTTGCCTTAGCTCGCAAGTAATAAGGACAGTGACAATGTTGAAGAAGAAGAAGAGCAACAACAAAGAAGAGAGCAAGAGGAAAGGGGACAACCAAAGGAGAAAGAAGTTCCTACAGAAACAAGTACTATCCTTGATAAGTTTGGGAAAGGGAAGAGCTTTCTTCTCAGACCACTGATCAAGATCTCTATCTTGAGGTAGGTCCACCAAGTACTTAACCAAATCTCCCCATCATTCTTCGTAAAGATCTCAGGTCATGTACGTGTCTCCCATTGGTAAGTTTGTGGCCTGCCCACTCCCTCATAGGTCCTTTGTATCTTTGTTAGATTCTATCACCATTCCTACTAGTGTTTCTAACGCTCTCTCACAACCACAACAGAAAGAAGCTATTATGCAGGAAATGAGATCCCTGGAACATACTGAAATCTAGGATGTTGTGAAACTCCCCACAGGAAAAAAGGTATTTGGAAATAAGTGGGTCTATACTGTGAAATATAGATCTGATTACTTTGTACAAAGATACAAGGCAAGATTAGTTGCAAGAGAGTTCACGCAGACACAAGGGATTGACTATCAGGACACTTTTACTCTAGTAACTAAGTTAAACATAATTTGGGTCCTCTTTATCTCTTGCAACATATATAAATTGGCCTCTCTACCAGCTCGAAGTGAAGAATGTCTTCCGTCATGGTGGTCTTAAGGAAGAGGTATACATATCCTTTCCTCCAATCTTCTCCCACCAGGGGAGAGGAAAAGCTTGTAGATTAAAGAAGTCTATCCATGTGCTGAAACAATCTGCTAGAGCATGGTTCCAGAAGTTTAGCAAAGAGGTTATGGAGTTCAGATAGGGAAGAAGCAACTATGATCATGCTTTGTTTGTGAAGAAAGGCACTCACCTCACAACGAATCTCGTTTAGCAAAGAGGGAAAGTTTGTAGATTAAAGAAGTCTATCCATTTGTTGAAACAATCCGCTAGAGCATGGTTCCGGAAGTTTAGCAAAGAGGTTATGGAGTTCAGATACAGAAGAAGCAACTATGATCATGCTTTGTTTGTGAAGAAAGGCACTCACCTCACAACACTTCTCGTTTATGTTAATGACATTATTGTCACTGGGGGTGACAGTAAGGAAATACTACAGTTGAAATGCTATGTGAGTAGTCTTTGGTATGAAGACTTAGGTTGTGTTTGGGTTAGCTCTTATAAGAGAAGCAGCTCTCTACCTGCTCTCTGTTAGAGCAGATTATATCTGCTTTGACAGAGGGCAAACATAGAGAAATTTTATCACTAAAACCATGGTAGTCAAGGTGGTGTGGCGAGGTTATGACGAAGAGGCTCGCCAGGCCATAGAGAGGCTATTTGTTATTTTTATTTATTTATTTATAATTTTTATTTATATTTATTAATTATTATTATTTCTTTTTTCTAATTTTTTTACTATTTTTTTAAAAATTTATATTTTAATAGAAGATAAAAAAAAATTAACTATGAAAAATCAAGCATAAATAAATACCAATAAATAGAAATCAAATATGGTACATCAATAAATTTGCAACATGAGCACATATAATCCCCGAAACTTTCCCGAAATTTTTTCGAAAGGTATTGAAATTAATTTAAAATGTACCAAAAGGACCCCCCACTGAAAAATTCCCAAAAAATAAAATTGTCACTATGCATACAACCAGTCATATTCAAAAAATAGAATAAAAAAACATTAAAAAAAAAAAAAGAGAAAAAATATAGAAAACAAAAACTAGAAAAAACTGACAAAAAACAGAGGAAAAAAAAAACAAAAAAACCAGAAAAATAAAAATAGAAACTAAAAACAGAAAATAAAAAAGCTGAGATAAAAATAGAAAAGAAAAAAACAGAAACAAAAAAAAAAAAAACTAAAAAAAAAAATGAAAAAAAACAGCGATAAAAAGAATTGAAAAAAAAAACTATAAAACGGCGTACCGTGAAGGATGTCTAGCTGTTGAAGGTGAAGTCGTGCCGTGAAGGAGTTGAAGCTGTGTTGGTGAAAAGGAAAAACACCGACATCAACAAAGGAAAAATGGCGTGCCGAAATCAATGAAGGAAAGATAGAAAACAAAATAGAAAAAAAAAACATAAAAGAAAATATAAACGGCGTTCCTTCCTTTCTTGTCGAAGCTGTGTTGGAGATTCAGAGCGCAGCGTGAGAGGGAGAGTAAGAGAAGGAGAGCAGCAAGAGATCTCTAGTCTCTAATAACTCTAAACCCTTTTATATGAGTTTTATACTTTTATAAGTTAAATAACTTATAAAATATAACTTATTAGTTATAATATAAGTGCTATGACTTATCTTACAATTTATTAGGTAAATTATAATAACTTATAAAATTTGTTATACATAGCGTATATGGCGTCGCCAGAGCATCGCCATTTGGTAAGTCCTCGCCATTGGAGTACATATAGTGTTTTACGGCGCCATTCGCCATGGCGTCACCTTGACTACCATGCTTAAAACAGTTCCCCGCCAGAGCAAATGGGGCGAGGAGCTGTATTACCAAACCTGAAAGCAGTTCTCTGTCGGAGCCAAAGAGCAAAAGAGCTGCTCTTTGCCCTGAAAGAGTTAACCCAAACGCAGCCTTAGGCCCGCTTAAATATTTCTTGGGAATTGAGGTGGTGCGAGATTTAAGAAAGGGATAGCATTGTCTAAAAGAAGGTACACTCTTGATGTGTTGAAGCAAACCAATATATTGGGATGTAGACCCACAATCCCTCCAATTGAATATAACCACCCACTTAATGGAGAGGAAGGTGAACTCCTCAAGGATGCGTGTATATCTCAACCAATTTTAAAGAAGCTCATCTACCTGAATATGACACGTCCGGACATTGCGGATGTTGTGAGTGTGGTGAGCCAATATATGCATTCACTAAAGACCACTTATTTGGATGTAGTGTATAAGATTCGAAGGTATTTGAAAGGCAACCGAGGAAGAGGCCTACTCTATAGTAATCATGGACATCTAGATGTTGAAGTTTTTTCTGATGCTGATTGGGTTGGCTGACTGAGTGATAGGAGGTCTACTACGGAATATTCCACGTTTCTTAGTGAGAACCTAGTCACTTGGAAGTGCAAGAAGCAACATGTTGCCTCAATCTCTGGTGTTGAAGGAGACTACAAAGCTAAGTCCCAGGCAAGGGATGTGGCTCAATTTTATCTTGACAGATCATAGAATAAACATTAATCTCCCGTAACTCTTTACGAAGACAATAAAGCAGCAATTCATACTGCTGAAAATCTTGTATAGCACGAAAGAACCAAGCTCATAGAAGTTGATTGTCGTTTATTCATGAGAAGGTTAGGTCAAAAGAGTTTTGCATACCACAAGTGAGATCTGAAGATCAGTTGGCTAACACTCTTATAAAATTTGTTGGAGGAAAAGGTTTATATGACATCACACCCCAAGTTGGGCATGATGGAACAACTATGCACCAACTTGAGGGGGAGTGTGGTGTGTCATATGCTTTAGTGAGTTGACATACAGATACTAGGAGTTGAATATTGCATAGATGTATTAGTTCCTAGGAACCACTGATACACCCAAATGGGTGTCGTACCCGTATCCTATACGTTTCGGATACGGGTACGGGTGGGATATGCGTGCATGCGTATCCCACGAGTTTTCCAAAAAAACAAAATTCGGGTACGGTACGGCCGGGATACGGATTTATTATTATTTTTTTTTAATATTTTTTAATCCCAATTTTTTGGGATTGCGTTTTTTAGGGTTGCAAGAGAAAGGGAAAAAACAAAGAAGAAGAAGATTAGAAGAACTGGTTCTTTTCTAGTGTTGCAAAAGAGAGGGGAAAAAAATTAAAGAAAAAGATTAGAAGAACTGAAGAAGAAGAGGAAGTAGCAGACGAGTGAGACGACGTACCTGCTGCGCTCCCTGCAAAGGTCTTCTAGACTTCTACTCTTCAGCTCTTCTCAAATCAGGTACTAATGTACCATTTTAATTTTCCTTTCTTTCTTCTTCTTCTTCTTCTCTACCTGCCCTGCGAAGGGTTTTTTTGGCTGTGATTCTATGAAGGACCTTCGCCGGAGGGTTTCATTTGCTCTCTGTGTGCTAGCTATAGCAATAGCAAAGCCTTTAAAGGTTTTATTTTGTCTCTGTTTAAGGGCCCGACTCACGTGACCTCATATACATCTAAAACCAATGTTTAAATGATCTCCCACCGTTGCTCCCAATGTTTAAATGGTCTCCCACCGTTGCTCTCTATTTGCTTTGCAGCGGTAGCAAAGCCTTTAAAAGTTTTATTTTGTCTCTCTTTAAAGGGCCCGACTCAAGTGACCTCATATACATATAAAACCAATGTTTAAATGATCTCCCACCGTTAAAATGTCACTTATAAGTGGATGTAAACCATCCGACCAGTGAACTTCAATATCAGTCATCAAAATTAAGAATAACCGATGACATTAAGTGCACAGATTAGATGGTTCAAATCTCCCAAAAAGCGTGATTTTTTACCTATAGGCCTTCAATTGATGATATATCACTTTGACGGCATGGATTTCCAAGATCATAGGCCAATAAATGGTGTAAGATCGTTTAAACTGTTTTTTAAAAGGCACGACTCAAGAATAATAAAAAAAGATGGGCTGCTTATCCGCAAGATAAAATAGTTCTTCATCCCAATCTTCAAAACAATAACCCCATTGATCAAATTAAGGACTTTTTATTTCGTGTGGAATAGATTTTTAAAAAAAAATAACACTAAAATCACATGAGTGTACGATGTGTGCCATGTGATTTTAGGGCCACTTTTTTTTTTAATGTGTGCCACATTAAATAAAAATGACCATTTGATGGTACACCTACATTAACTAAAAATGCCCTCCATAATCCGATGTGCAAATAGAGGTACCGTTACATAAATTTTCTTTTAGAATGAATTTGTCTCTTGAGTTATTATTTTTTATGTTGTTTTATGTTTAATTATTTATTAACTATTTTTTACATTTAAAAATATCCTAATATATATATATATATATACAAGTAACCCCGCCGTACCCGTACCCTGATTTTTTGAAAATTGCCGTGTCGCCGTATCCGCACCAGTGCTTCCTAGACTAGTTCTTTCTTCTTCTCTGTCTCCTTCATCTCCAATCTAACCCTAACCCTAATACAACAACATCATTAACTATATGTATAGCTTCTGTCATCCTCCCAACATTTATCATGAGAAAATTATTACCAGACATCCATATCAATTCAACTTCATAAGTTCTAAAATTATTTACAAATTCCATGATCTTCGACTAAAGAAGTACAAAAACAAAGAAATGAAAGCAAATACATTTTCGCAAATTTAAGTTTCAGTCAATAGGTTATAGTAGATGCCTGAAGTTCCGACCATAGTTGTTAAATGCACTAGGAGGGGCCTAGGCGGTAGACACCCTTGGAACTAAGCGAGACCTAGGTTGTAGACCCTCTTTGGAACTAAGCAGGACCTAGGCGGTGAGGACTAATAATAAGAAGTAGATCATTTGCTTTGAAAGCATAATAGTTTTAGAATTTTTGGATTTTAAAGGCGTCTATTGGTCGATAATGGTCAAATCTAAAGTCAATTTGTTACAAAAATATAGTGGCTTGATCTACTTTTATTCGGATTAGTCTATAAAAGATTGAAAAATCTAGCTTCTTAAGGGATTAGGCTTTAGCTTAAGTGGTGATGCATATGTATTTTGAGGTCAGAGGTCTAAATCACAATCCATAGCTATGATTATTTTTTCTAAGAAAAAAATGAACAATTTATAAGCTTGAATGCAGTGTTTGCATTGTAGTGATTCATAGTAGTCCCGCCTAAATGCCCTCTAGAAGTCCAGCACTTCTCCTTATGACATCCAAAGCAGGTAAAGCATAAGGGGGCTATGCCTAGGCGGTCACCCTCCCTCAGCAAGGCATAGGCGGCAAAGCGGGGCCTAGGCGCAGCTTTTAACAACAGAGTTTCAAACAATATAAACTTGTAATCAAGAATAATTCGCACACATGATATCCCCAAAACAGATAATAATTATAAAAAAATAAGTAAATAGATCAAATTGCATAAACACTCACAACAACTTCTCTGTCGCAGATGAATCCAGCAGCCGATCCCTTCCAATCGAAGTCGTCGATAAATCCAAAACAGCATTAACTGCCGCCTTAAGCACTCGATCTTCACGATTCGATAGCGAGGAAACTAAACCATCAACAATTCCTTTCTCCGAAGCAATTTTCTCGTTCGCCTCGTACGAGAAAAGAGCGGCAGCGCCGATGATCTCGGCGCTATTTTGAGCTATCTTACGGTTTCTGAAATAAAATTACAAAAAAACTTGTTTCTTTTAGAAGCGATAAAAGAGATGGAAATAGGAGAGAAGAAAGGATACTTACTTGGTGTTGAGAAGGAAGGGCAAGAGAGAGAGTAATCCGACGGGTAAGATTTCGTGAAGGGTATGAGGGATTTTTTGGACGGGTGAGATTTGTTGGATGAGGTGGAGATGAGATTTTGTTAAGGTTTTGATGATGGATTGGGCATAAGGAGTGTGGATGTTAGCGAAGGCGGCGAGTATTAGAGGAGTTATAAGTAGGTGATGGTAATCGTCTTTTAGAAACTCATTTGGAAGAGAAGCCGAATCACTCTCCTCTCTGCTTCTCTTCTCCTTCTTCTTCTTCTTCTTTGGGTCATCCTCCATTTGTGATTTAACTAGCAGCCTCTTCGCTTTTCTCGTTCGTCGATTTATAGACAGGGGAGCAGTTCCGGTGTGAGTCTCGCCCACTATAGAGGGAACTTACTTAGTTCGCTGGCTAGGATGAGGTTTTAAATATTTATTAATTAAAATTTTAAGTTTAAATAATTTCTTTATGTCTTTAAAACTTTAAATGAATCAATTCACAAGGATTAATTCGACATTGATTTCGATTATGTAAAATTCGATTCACTGTATTCAATTGGCGATTTAACCATTTTCACAAGGATTAAATCGTCCCAGATTAAGCACTTAATCATTGGAGCGTGTTGGAGCTTGCATTCCCTCCATTGCTACTTAATTCGCTGTAAGGGAGTCATGACTCGCACATGCTTTTTAAGTGATTGCATCAAGAGTAAAGAAAGACTTTATATTTTTGGGCTATATGACATGTGAACACATAATTTAGGTCATCTGATTTAAAGTTTATGATCTATAGATCCTTAATGTATAAGACTCGAGCAAAACACGGTATTTATTATATAATCTATTGTTGTCAATCGTTGAATCAAATAGCAGCCTTTGACTATAATTAATTATATGATGAAGATTATATTTCATGCCAATTTTATCCACCAAGGATCTATAGATCATAAACTCTAAATCAGACGGCCCAGATTAAATAACAATAAAGGGAATGCAAGCTCCAGCACACTATAATGATTAAGTACTCAATGGCATTTAAAAAGGCTGTATCCAGTCAATGACGCTATCACTTTTAACGGGTATGAGAGAGACAGATGGTAGGCAGCTTTACTCCTAATTAGGCATTTCAGGATTTGAATTCGGGTTTCTTTCTCCTCTCTTCGATAATCTTTCACAACATCATCTACTTGTCATAATAATATGCCTAAGGTTAATCAATTATCATCTTTTAAAATAAAAAATTACAGAAAGTGACTTAACATTATTGAATTTTAGATAAAAAAAAAAGGTAAATTTAAGTTTTAACGCATAACATTTGAGTTGTGAATCAAGAAATTTGATATATGATTTGAAGGGGGAAAAAGATTAAAAGAAATTAATTAATTAATTAAAACTCTCTAAGATGAGCTGAATCCATAAAAAATATACAAGTCATTCGCAATTACATGCTACGAGACATGTGATCTAGCACTTCACAATTGCGTGCTACGTGCCATGTGATCTACCACTCAAATGCATGGCTCAAGTCGTACATTCGATTGCATCATTCTATTTCCCTTATAGAGCATATTTACTGAAATTGACCTTTTGAAATTAAATAATGATATTTTTTATTTATTGAGTTAATCTCAACTTTTTCAAAAGATAATGATTTTCTAAAAAGTTAAGAATTTTTATTAATCAAATTAATCTCAACTTATTAAATAAATTATAATTTCATCAAAATTTGTTATTTCTACTCTTTGTTCCCCAACTTTTTTTGGAACTTTTTAATTATTTGCCATTTTTTTTTAATTTCCATCTCACCGACACCTATTCCCCAACCCGACTTGGTGACTAAGTAGATGCTTAATATCAAATTGGTTGCTTGGGAGTCTTGGACGTCTACAATTGGGACATTGCTTATCTTCAAGACAATAAATAAAGGGTTGGGGAGGGGGTGCAAGATATCAAATATCAGCCGATACTGATATATATCAGCGATACGTATTGATTTTATGGTCAACCAATATACATCGGCTCCGATACGTATGCATTGTTATTCCTTTTCTTTATTTTATCGTTTGATGGGCATGCTTTTTCCTTCCCGTTTTGAGTATTCCTTCCTGATGTTGTTGACCCTTCGCTTCCCTTAATTTGACAAGTACACAAATAAAATGTATCAAATAATGACAACTTGACAAGTATACTCTAGTACTCTCCTAGTAGAGACTTATTGCTTCTCGAGTGTTGTTGAGGTGCTCTATGGTCCAACATTATCCCAACACATCCGGCGGTCACCCGCTCCTACAATCCTATTCTCAAAGGTTAAAAAGTGAAAAAGTATCACTCTGGTATCCCCTGTATTGGTTTCGACTAATACATATCGGCCTATATGTATCGACCAATTTGTATCAGTCCTCGACGAATTAATACCCGATTCCGATACCCGAGTTGACACCTTGGGATGGGGCGATGGCTTATGTATAGCGCTGCAACAGAGTCGAGCCAGCTCGATAGCTCGGCTTGGTTTGAAAATAAGAACTTTTGCACTCTTAAACTTGGCTCAAGAGCCAAGGCCGAGCTTTCTATTTCAAGCTCGGTTCGACTTGATTAATGTTATATAATATTATATATACAATAAAATATATTATATATAATATTCATTTACTTTTTCTTGTTATAATCAAATTCATTTAATAGTATTATTTTATAATGGATAAATAAAATATAGAAATATATTTATTAAATTTTATTTTATTTATTAAATCTTAGTAAAGCTTTCATCTATTAAAAATAGATAAGGTTTGAAAAAACATTAGCAAGAAAAAAATTTACACAAACTTATTTATCTTGAAGGTCGGACCGGCTCGAGCTCAACAGTGTCTAATTAGAGCTTAGAATTTTCAGGCTCAAAAGGCCTAGGGTGGAATTCTAGATCGGCTCTAATAATGTGGAGGACCATAGTTTAGCTTATAATAACTCGAAACATTGCATCAATGAACGGTTTCTAATGTCTCATCAAGAGCCTTCAAAGAGGAGTTTAAACAACATAGACAATAAGTGCTTCCATCAAATGGTTAGAAAACTCCGAAAAACATGAATTTTTTAGCTTTATGCCCCATCTACGTGTGGGCATGGCATCTGGATATTTCATTTGATGAACTAATATACCAAAATAGATGATGACCCATGCACCTTATACAAATTTTGTTTTTAAACCATTGGATATCGAGGATTCCGACATGAAAGAAGGGAAATGTAAGCTTTAGCATCCGAAGTGTGACCAAGTCGATATCAGCCTAGGTAAAATTTGGCAAAAATCAGCAAATGCAGGGGAAAAGGGGGGAAATTTCCGGAAACCGAAAAAAATAAAAAATAAAAGATATTGAGAACAATAAAGAATTTGGGAAAAGAGGGACAAAAGTCAAATATTTATGTTTCATTCGCAAAATTTGCCATTTCTTGAAAAAAATGAGGATTAATCAACTGAAAACATGGCGAATAAACTCGACTTATTGACAAAATCTGGAGAATTTGGTCACTATGGGCACCAATCCGGTTTATGACTGCAAACTTGAAGCAACTCAATTCTTCAACGAAAACATCAATTGTAGTGACGAGGACTTGCTTAGCATGCTTATACTTTCTCCTTAGATTTAATGTTGGACATGCTTCCCAAAAAAGCATATAACCCAAATGTTGATAGAGGTGGGAAGAATATCCATTGCCGCCTTCATGGTCTTCATTCCGATAGAGGTGGGAAGAATATAAATCAGAAAATGCCAAGTTCTTATGTAATACCATGGATCCCACACCCCGTGAGCAATCAATCAAAGATCCAACTGTAATAAGGACTTGTATCAACCATAGTCACCAAGTCGGGGTTCAGCAATAATTCGGAAAAGTTAAAATTCGAAAAAATCCAGTAAGTTCGGGGAAATATTAAGGGAAAACCGGAGAGAGAAAAAAAAAAATACCAAGTGCAAAAAAAATTTAAAATATAAAAAAATATGATTTATTGAAAAAAAAAATCACACATTATTCGTAAATTTTTAAAAACACACAGATTCTTAAAAAAATTCGCGAATAACTCGGAATTAATTCGCAGAACCTCAAATTCGCAATTCTTCACAATTTTTTCAAAAAAATTGGAGAATTTGGTGACTAAGGTATCAACTCCAACGCCACTACCAATCCCAAATAATACTAGAGAAAAATGTCAAAGAGAAACCTTTATTACTACGCAAAAATTTGGCTATGATACCTGTTCACATTGATGAACCATGCAACATTAATCACTGCCGACACATATAAGCACTAACAATTATATGGTCAACTCAGTCTAAAAAGCCTTGCATTCACAGAATAAGTTGGGTAGCAGAAGTAGTCGGAAGTTCTTGGTTCAGTCTTCAGAGATCATCTTTAGTGACATCCAAAAGCTTAGCCAAAGTGCCACTTTCATATGCTTCAACAGTATCTGATATAAATGCCAAGTTGTTTCAGATAAATTACTTATAAACCAGCTTTTTTCAATTTTAAGACAAAAAGATGATTAAATGAAAGCACGTAAGCAAGTAATTACCGTCTGAGCCACCAATGTGCTTCCCATGTATAAACACCTGAGGCACAGTGCGCTTCCCAACAATCACACTCAGGGCATCCTGGATGGCCCCTCCATCTTCTGCATAATCCAAACCAGTTACCATAAGGACGAGTAGTATATTATGCATAGCATCGAACACACTAAAGGACCATGCATGAGTCTAATGATCTCAATCAATCAACCTCGGCTTAATTTTTTAAAAATGCCTCAAGATGCGTGTTTTCAACCAATTGAAGGCATCAGATTCACATATGCACATGCAACCCCTTTGTCTGCACTAATCCAAAACTTTAGTACAAAAAATAGACTAAGATCTTTATGATCTTTGATGTCAACCATATTATGGAGCGGTGTTCAACAGTTCGAAGGTTCATGATGAACCTGAAAGTCCTTTGTCAGGAAAGATACAAGTCGTAGTCCGTCCAATAAAATAGCATGACAAAGACAAGAATCAAATGTAAATACAAAGTCGTCGGTGGTGATGGCGTTACCGAAGCTCTCTCTCTAGGGGAGGGAGCTATTGTCTCCCCACTGGTTTTATCTTGTGTTTGTTGTTCTTTTCTTGTCAAGCTTCTTGCTCGCTTCTGAGTTGTGTTGTATTTTTTATTCTATTGGAAATATAATCTCACTTTTCAAAAAAAAAGAAAGTAAAATACAAAGTTATTGAATTTTGTGAAGATGGATGGCTAGACTACACTTAACATACTACGAAAATCTACCAGAATTCAACATATAAATGTCATAAACTAGTGAAGCCCAATAGGTCTAGAATTCAAGATGTGGGTGGTAAACAGACTGCTGAAAGTCAGTTTGGATGTGACAATATCAAGTTAAAACGTCAGCGAAAGCATAATTTTAGCCCTCTTAACTCCAACCAAAAGGAGATCCACATGGGTAGGGACCAACTGAGAAACGGTTCAGAGCTAACAGAAAATTGATGGGTCTGTTATGTTTTATCAATTTCTTTTATCTAAGTTCTTATTAGGAGCTTAGTAGAAACTTGATGAGTCTGTTCTGTTTATCTCTTTCTTTTTTCTATAACTTCTTATTGAGAGTTGTTGGTTACGTATTTTACCTATGATTTGGTGTCTAAATCTAGTAACCAGAGTTTTATGTAATATCCTGCTGCTTTAACTGAGTTCCGGTTTTAAGTAGCAAATTATTAAAAAGGAAAATCATAACTTTGACTTAGAGTTGATTCTCTTCTTATCAGCCACAAAAGTTCTCGAAAAATTCTAATACTGCAGTATCACAGAAGCTAAATGAGTCAAGAACCAAAATCATCAATCTGAATTCCAGCAAGATCATCCTGCAGGCTACTCAGACGTCACAGGTATTAGAAAACAAACCTCTCTGGTCTAGCTCAATAACATGTGGTGCCATCTTCAACTCTTTGAATACAGACTTAGCCCTTCTACAATACCTGCAAAAATACAGTAGGAAATGAGAAAATCAAACCCAAGCTCCATGTGAAATTTGTGCAAGTGGAGCAAAATAAAATACATATTCCAACAATGGGAACACCTAATAAAGCAACAAATCCACTCTCATAAACATTGTCACAAATCACGGCGAATTTTATTGAATAATCGGTAAAATTCGTCGAATTACCTATGCACCGAATAAATCTTCGACTAATCGGAAGATTTGGTAAATGGCCGAATAAACAGCAGATGGGTGATTAATCAGTATGAGTCGTACAACATCAAAATGGTCTTGTTCTTTCAGGTATTAAAAAAGCATTCATTTTTCCTTGTAACTCACATCAAGCCAGCTGTCAATATTTATATGTCACCTTTCTTTGGAAAAGCAAGACAAAATTTAATAGTTTTTTTAATAATAAATATAGTGTAGAACTCATACATTTATTTATTTTTTATCGGTAAAAAGGAAATATATTGAAAAACCAGCAAGATGCTGGAAGGAGCAGAACTTATACACTTATAATAAATATATATCTCTATCAAATAATAGCTATCCATTTTAAACACAACATGCTACCCATCAGATGCTCCATATCTGTCCATTGGAGCCTTCTAAAGTCTAAATCAAGTAATATACCTTGATAAAAAAATAGAAAGATATGTAATTAATCAGTTATTCATTTCAGACTGTTTAAATACATTTATTTTAATATATGTATATAAACATCCAAAAATTTTCCGAATTTTTCCGAATCAATTCACGTATTTATCCGAGTTGATCCGAACTAACCCCATGGCGAATAATTGCGGAATCCGAACTTTGTTACTACGATCATAACAAATATGCCTGCTATGCATTTTTTAACACTCCAATTTTGAAAATCGAGAATTTAACCTGACTACTAGAGAAGAATGCTTTGTGTTTGTATGTTAATCTCCCATGCCGACACATCAGACTATGTCTCGGTATCTTAATCTATGCTTCCCTCAGTGCAGATAAGAGAGACTACAAGAATGAGAAACGAGAAGGTTTTACAATGCATGCCGACTCTTCCTAAATCTTTTACATTGCCTTGTCTTCGGTATCCGCGACGTTAAGTGTTTATGCCCTCTATCTATTAAAGAAAACCTTCCGCTTGCTGGATTATTTAAAGAAAAAAAAAAAAAGGTGATTGTAAAAATTAGTGTCAAATAGTTGTTTTATTTTATTTTTGAACGGATCCAGACTTAACATCTATTGAGAAAGAAAGTGTTATGAAACGCCTATACCCAGTTTCATTAGCTGGCAACTGGCAAGACATGTTATCTTAAATACAAGTGCATTATAATACATTATAAATCTTGACCATCAGATTAGAATATAGTTATAAGATCAACGGCTATCAACATGCAGGCTACATAGTTTCTGTTGAGTTACTCTTATCATTATATTTTAGCTACTCATAACAGTAACTATTTTAAATTATTTCAAAATAATTGAGCATATACTATATATATAATCTTTACAAATCTTTACTACACTGTTCAATTTATATATAATCTTTACTATTTGCTGGTCAAAAGCTCATTCCTCACTTTGCTCACTCAGTATCTTCTAGTTCAAGTAGACATCATCAGAACTTCTATCAGCAACAAAAGCTGCAGACCAGCAAAGAAGCAATATAGCAACCACACAGGAGAACTGCATGGCATAGTCACAAAGTCGGGAGTTGACAATAAATCGGCAAGGGTCTAAGTCAGGAAAAATAGTCAAAATCAGTCAAAATCCTAAAAAATCGGGGAAATTAAAACTTCAAAAAATATATCACAATATATTTCAAGTTATAAATTGATGAGTTATAGCCAATTAGGACTCGCAGTTGGTCTGCTTATGATCTGGAATGAATTCGACTAATCATAAAATTTTAATGGTACTTGATGGGTTGTTAAAAACACCCCATTCATAACTAGATTAGGGAGTTTAAAGGCCAAATACAGAAAATTCACTGTTACGGGTATTATTTTAAGAAAAAGCTATAGAGGAAAAAACTGTAAAAGATTAAAATGAGTTACATTAATAGGTTCCCTATAACCCAGTCAAATTTCAAGATCAAACTCTTTATCGTTTGACCTACACGAAAATCGGAGCAAACAGGTGCAATTCTGCCCAAACTGCACCAGATTTCTGCGCCCCAGTTGGGCTATGATTTTATGTGCAAAAACAGCCCCAATAAATCCATGAAAAATCTGGGACAAAATCTGACTAGTGCCCCATCACCGTGCAAAATTTCACAGTAGAACTCTATCTGGTCTGATTGATAGAAAATCCGGAACTTTGGGACACAAAATTATGTCAAGTGGGCATTGATCGAATCAGACATCTGATCGGAAGGCCTTGATTCCATCACAATCTGGATATTGTTAGCCCTTATAATATATAAAAGAATTGTAGCTAACTTATTGAGCTTTCCAATAAGCTCTTATTTGTCCGATTTCAGTATCGGTGCAGAAAGTTAAGGGGTGGGCATCAGAGACCACAAAATCTGGTCTGATGACCAGTTAAGATAAAAATATGATCTATAATTCAACGACCGCGATTAGTTCTAATCGAATTTTTGAGTGCCACCACCTGTAAAAGATGCATCTATTAGTCCTCTTTTCCCTAGTTTTGGAAGAACTCTAAAATTCGATCGGGGTTGAAAATGACGCCCGATTTACTGGAAAGGGTGCAATACCATTAGTTGAAAAATCTACAAACCCATAAGCAAAGTCAAAATCTTGACTTTCCTTTGAAATCCGTAATATCACCATCACTGATAGATCACTGTGACTTCTAATGTTCTATGGTTGAATTTTGTTAGGATTGACTTGGTTGACCAAGTCAAAGAATTGACTCTTAGAAGGCCCAAAGGCTTACGTAAATACGAATGAATTAATTAGGGTTTAGAAACTCCAATGCCCAACCCGTGGGCCAATAAATTGTAACTTTTAATTGGTGTAGGACCTGATGACCAACCCAATAACTAAGAGCCATTGATATTGGTACCCTTCAAAATTGGGAGCACCCGCACTTAACTGTGGACTTCCCTAGAAAATCTATGTGCCTAGATTTGGCCTATTTAGGGTCCAAAAGACTCAAGAAATTGACCCACTGACCTATAAATTATAAACTTGGATTGAATTAAGACCCGATGTCCTGACCCAATGTCCAATAGGGACGATGTTACTGGCAAGCTACAACAGGAATTGTGGATCACCCTTAAAATTTTGACCCATTGGGTCTAAGGCCCAAATAAACAAATTTAAATGAATAAAGAGGACCCTAGTAAATCCAAATCGACCAACTGCCCTCACCTTAAACTCGGGTAACCACTACTGATGGAACCCATACAAGCCTAGGAATACTCTGAGTATTTAGTCAAATCCCATCGGAACTTGGTGAAAATAAATTGGAATTAAATAAGGCCCAATTTTGACCCAATAGTTAGAGTGAAATCTTATGGATAAAATATTGATGCTGTGGGCTAAAGTATGGAACTTATCAATGGGGGCATCCATTGAAACATTGTACCCCGGTCTCTAAAGACTAGTGATAGGCCAAAATTTACCCACACGATACACAGGTAGATATTCCAATCAAGGATTGACCCGACTCATGTAGTAGGTAAATTCTAGTCGAAATTACCAAATTATGCTAGAATGATAAGAATATAGTTTGTTTACATAACTTGAATCGGGTACTCACAATGCCTAGAATATTTATGTGATTGAGAAATGTATTGTTCTTATGAGTGACGACCATAGATCAAAATATCGTCCGATACGTATCGGACGATACGTATCGGTTTTGGACATGAACGATACAGTAAATACCCTTTTTACCGGGTACCCAAAAAACCACATTTTTCGGACGATACAGTGAAATTATCGTCCGATACGGACGATAATTTGAATATATCGTCCGATAATTTGGCATATTGACAAGGACCCCATTTGGCCAAATTATTGGACGATAATTTGAATGTATCATCCAATAATTTGGCAGATTAACAGGGACCCCATTTGACCAAATTATCAAACGATACATTCAAATTATTGTCCGTATCGTCTGAACGGATGATAATTTGATTTTTGGGATTTTTTTGAAAAACAAAAAAAAAATTGTATCAAAACGATACATTCAATGTATCGCCGATACTTTCAATGTATTGGACGATACGCGATACGTATCGTCCTGGAGTTCAGGACGATACGTGTCAAAATTTCGATATTTTGATCCATGGTGACGACAACTATAAGTCCCTTATGGACTGTAAACTATAGTGACACTAAGAATAGTATAAGCTGATTTTGTGCTGATCCCCCTTAGGGAATGAGCTATTGAATGATGATTAATTGTCATAGGGAACTAACGACTCGAAACTGAATTGATATTGAATACCTGATATTGAATTTTTATTAAGAATTGGACATTGAAAAATGATTGGCGAACTCAAAAAGGTAAATGAACTGAACCGATATTGAATAATGACTAACCCTTGATAATCGAAAATTTATTAAGATTTGCACGTTGAAAAATATTTGGCGAACTGAAAGGATAAAAGGGACATCTATTTTGACATCGAACCCAACTATTGAATAAATCACAATCATACTGACATTGAAAAGGGTAATAGAACTACAAAAATTGATATTGATGATTGAATGCTGAAATCGAATATTTGCAACCAAAATAGAATATTAGAATAATCTTAAACCGAAATTGAGTAATCAAATTTTGATACTGAATATTGAAATCGAAAGTGAAAAGATGATACTAGTATGGATATCATAACCTCGCAATGCTAACCATTGTTCTTACGAGCAGGCTCGCAATGAGCAACTCATATTTAGAAGAGTTTGAAATGTCAGCTGAGGATTGAGTCTCGTTAGACCAACAAGGTCATTAAACATTGTCTTGATTGACTAAATGGCCAAGAGTGTCAACCTTTGTGTGTGCGACATAGACAATCGATATTGATATTGAAACCATGGTTGGTGTTTGTATCGCACCGAAATAAATAAAAGACATCTAATAAGCTACTAATTAAGTTATTTAATGAACCATTAATCTGATTAGAAATTTAAATAAACTCCATAAAAATTCGATAATTTGGTAAAAGTAAAAATAACCATTTCTAAGATCAATTTGATCATAGTATGTAGCTTTCATAATAACACTAGTGATTAAACATATTGATCGTAGATAGTGATTGTATGATTATTCTTTCTCTTATGTACCTAAAACATCATTATTAAAATCTCACGGCATACGTTAAAGTGTTGATTTTTCTTTACTCATGATTTTGATATTATACTATGTTATAAACTTTCGATCTTATTAGTCACAGTGCAAAACCATTATGTATCAATTGAATTAAACCATAGCTACAAGTAAACTTCTCTAGAAACTACAATTTTAATTCAACTAACACTTTATTAAGCTTCACCGCTTACGGTCCTTTCATGATGCAAAAATTCAGAGGCAGGGCAGCAACCACCCAGTCAGAGCGAGAGGAGCAGGCCGAGAAGAGATCCAGGGGCATCCATCGAGCTGATAGTTTTTAGCTCATTTTGCCTATAGAGCTACCAACACTCACAAACATGTGACGGGATCACATGTCTTTTTTTTATTTCTTTTTCTCACATTTTGATAAAGTCCTTGGTTGTATTTTGAGAAATCTTGCACTAGGACCCTATAAATATTTCCTCATAACGGTTAGACTTTTAGACTTTTAGATCTTCAGATTGTCTTACTTATATTTTCGCAAAAGTAGGATTCTATCGAATTTCCTCGAAATTATCAGACAACGTAAAAGGTTAACGATAATGGATACTTTCCGCAAATTTATTTGAAATCAACACGAATAAATGATTTTTTTTATCTAAAGTGAATTTATGAAGTATTGAATCTTTGAAGCAGGTGTGTTGCGCCGACCAGGCTTGTGGATCGGGACATGCGGGTACAAGAGTCTCCCAGCGTACAAGGTCAGGGGTTGAGGGCGTGACATATCGGTATTTGGTATCGGTCTCAGCTGATACACGCCCATATCGGTCGATATGGACAGGGCATCGGCCAATACGAACCGGGTATCGGCTGATACCCCCTTGATTTGAATTTTTTTAAAAGTTGCTTCACCTTTAACTTTCAAAAAAAAAATCCATAACGGCTGATACGTATCAGTCCTCCATGAACCAATACACGATAACAATCCCGAGTTAGATACCTCTGTTTCCTTACCTCCTTTCTCCTTGCCCAAGACTTTCAAGAACCTGTGGAATAAGATGGATATCACGTTCATGATACTCTCGAATATATGTAGGGTGGAGAGAGAGGGCTGAGAGTTACATTGCAAATATAAGTCTCCTTCCATCAAGGAGACTTCTTCATGTTAAACTCAAACACTTTCCCTTTGTATATATTAACTCATTTAGGAAACTTTATTTATTGAGAAAAAAGTCAAAAATAGAATCCAAGTATTTTAAAATATAAAATAAGAAAGAAAAATATGGACACATTACGGTAGATTATTCTAACATTCTACCGAATGTCCATAAGACAGATTTGATTTATTGTTTATGAAAATAACATTTTCCAAAACTTTATATTTTGAAAAGACACTCCTTGGATTCAACTTTAATCAATATCAAACATGTGCACGCTTTAAAAAAATTTCTCAATCATTCCTAATTAAAATTAATCATCATAATATCTTATTAACAAAAACCACCAATATGAGTCATGGCAGTCATATATTAGTACATGATATATTTTCCTTCCATGTATTACAATACTAATGATTTTATTGAACTCGGTTCCTAAGCGGAAAATGTAGGTTAACACCTACTAACATATTGGTCCACAATAATGTCTTATCAAGACTCATTCTTGTTATCAAACATTCTCCCATAATTTGTGCATATACATCAATGAAACAGGAAAACAGGAAACGTCTCATTATAAGATCTCAAAATAATGTCTAAGAGTACTAGCAATTAATTCGCATGGCCAAAAATTATACTCTCGATAAGACCCATACTTTCAACATGTTCTTTGTAGGTCTTTTGGTGGCATTCCTTTCGTTAGTGGATATGCAACATTGAATTTTGTTCTGATCTCTTCCATAGACACTCGACGTTCCTCAACATCCTCCTTTAACAGAAAGTATTTAATTTCCATATGCTTCATACTATTATAGTACTTTCGTTCTTTGAAAATGAGACTGCTACGAAATTATCTCAATAAATAGTTAGCGGTCTAGTAATGGTGTCGACAACCATAAGCCCTGAACTAAAAATTTCACAGCCATAAAGCTTGATTTGTGGCTTCGTAACAATCCACAAACTCAGCTTTCATAATGTGTCATGCAGTTGTAGTCTGTTTTGCACTCTTCCATGATATAGCCCCTCCAGCAAACATAAAAACATAACCAGATGTTGACTTTCGGCTATCGAGACAACCGGCATAATCTGAATCTGAGTATCCAATCAGCTCCAAATGATCGGATCTGCAACATGTAAGCATATAATTCTTTGTCCCTTATAGATACTGCCTCACTTTCTTCACAACTTTCCAATGATCCATCCCTGGATCACTTTGATATCTACTAAGCATCCCGACGACACTAATGTCGGATCTCATACAAGTCTGACCATACATCAAACTCCCTACAGCAGAAGGTGGACGCGTAAGGAATTTTCTTCATCCCTTTTGTTTCTAAATCACTCTTTGGGCATTATAGCTTACTGAAATCATCACCTTTTACAATTGATGCATTAGTAGCTTAACAGTATTTCATATTGTATCTCTCATGAACTCTTTTTATATAGGCTTTCTGAGACAATCCTAACATACCTCGAGATCGGGCCCTACTAATCTTGATTTCAATCACATAGGTTGTCTCACTCATATCTTTCATTTCAAAGTTCTTAGCGAGAAAACGCTTAGTCTCGTGCAAATGACCAATATTGATACTAGCGAGCAAGATATCATCCACGTATAGAATCAAAATTATAAACTTGCTCCCACTAATCTTCAAATATATACATCGATCAACAATGTTTTATTTAAATCCGAAAGAAGTAATGATACTATTAAACTTAAGGTACCATTATTGAGAAGTTTGTTTAAGTCCATAAATGGATTTCTTAAGCTTGCACACCAGATGCTCATGCTCCTTCTCATTATTTGAGAAACCCTCAAGTTGTTCCATGTAGACCTCGTCATCTAAACTTCCATTAAGAAAATCAGTTTTTACATCCATCTGATGTAACTCTAGATCAAAATGAGCTACCAATGCAATAATGATTCTAAATGAGTCCTTCTTAGATACAAGAGAGAATGTCTTTTTCTAATCAATGCCCTCTTTTTCAGTAAAACCCTTGGCCACAAGTCTGGCTTTATATCATTTGATATTACCTTTGGAGTCAATTTTGGTCTTAAAGACCCATTTACAGCCGACTTTCTTATATCCATTAGGTAATTCAACGAGATCGCAGACTTCATCTGGTCCATTGATTTTAACTCATCTTTCATGACATTGATCCATTTATTAGAATCAACACTTTCCATAGCTTGTGGAAATGAAACCGGATCTTTATTTATCCTTAAATCAAATTCTCAATCAAGCATGCAAGCCTCAAGCAACATAGAAGCAACAGCCCTATTGTATGTTTTGAGACTTTATTATGTAAATACTTCCACCCGGAAAACGTTATTGAATGGATGCAAAGTAAGTGTAGCTGGAATGGAGACTTGATCAACTGTTGGATGAAATTAATGACTGAAGAGTGCGAATCAGAGGTCTTCCCCACCATATTAGTAGTGTAGCAAATGAAATGGCTGATGCACTTGCTTGTGAAGGCGCCTACCGACACTCAACTACAACCCTTAGCCCCTTTGCCTTTTGGATCCCCTGCCACTGGGATCCTTCCTTTGTGCTGATCATCATAATCAAAATTTAAAATATATATATATATATATATAAAGAAATAGCCGAAATTGATAAGCTTGTGTGCCAAAGTTTGCCTTTAGAATCTTATACTCCATTGAGCAACCATTCCGACCAAAACCAACTGGTGATGGAAGAGGTACAACTCAATGTTTAAGGTGTTAGGAGAGAATTTTGAGTGTGGCCCCACCTCCGGCCCACAAGGGTTGTACAAAGACCCAACAATCCACCCTCACTAGTATTACCCCTAACCTGTCTCTGATACCACTTGTAGGATCGTATACCTCATTGAGCAACCATTCCGACCAAAACCAATTGGTGATGGGAGAGGAACAACTCAATGTTTTCAGGTGTTGGGAGAATGTTTCGAGCACGGGCCCACGAGGGTTGTACAAGGACCCAACATTGCCATATATATATATATATATATGGGAGCCGGTTAGGTCATCCAATGGAGGCCAGTGACCGTCCTCCAAGATCCACGTGGAGCACAGGTGGACAGTTTAGATCAAAATTAAAAAAAAAAAAATCGAAAAATAAATTTTAAACCCACAAGTCAAAGTTTGACGGTTTTCATTGGTCCACATTTCACTGTTCAAAATATACATGGTACAGATGAGTTTTTAATTTTATTTTTTTTCAAAGATGATCTCAGCAATGCACCCAAGCTCCACGTGGCACCCAAAAAGTGTTTTGGGTGCCACGTGGAGCTCCATGTGGAAGGTTGGAGGACGGGGGCTTTTTCCCATATATATATATATATATATATATATATATATATATATATATAGGAATCTCCATGCCTGAATTCCCACACCCTCACTAGTATTACCCCTAACCTGTCTCTGATACCACTTGTAGGATCGTATACCTCATTGAGCAACCATTCCGACCAAAACCAATTGGTGATGGAAGAGGAACAACTCAATGTTTGCAAGTGTTGGGAGAATGTTTCGAGCACAAGCCCCAAGGGTTGTATAAGGACCCAACATTGCCATATATATATATATATATATATATATATATATATATATATATATATATATATATATGGGAGCCGGTTAGGTCATCCAATGTAAGACGGTGACCGTCCTCCAAGATCCACATGACACCCAAAATACTTTTTGGGTGCCACGTGGAGCACAGGTGGACAGTTTAGATCAATATTTAAAAAAAAAATCGAAAAATAAATTTTAAACCCAAAGTCAAAGTTTGACGGTTTTCATTGGTCCCTATTTCAGGGTTCAAAATATACACGGTGGAGATGAGTTTTTAATTTTATTTTTTTTCAAAGATGATCTCAGAAATGCACCCAAGCTCCACGTGGGTGCCACGTGACCGTCCTCCCATGGAGGACCGAGGCCTTTTCCTATATATATATATATATATATATATATATATATATGTGGGTGAAGTATGAAATAATAATTTGATGCATTATGGTACTATTATTCTTCTTTTATGGTTAAATGATAACGGGGAATTCATAGCTTGATCGCCATAAAATGAAGATCCAACGGGAGGGAAAGATAAACAGAAACAATTGATCTCCAATATAATCGAATCAATAAATTATGTTTCTCAAATCTATTTGGTTAAAAAATCTCTTGATGATCTATTAGCAGAAAAAAGAGAGGCTTTCTTACTCAAAGGAAGCAGAGGAGAAGCCAAGTGCTAAACCCTAACTATAAATTGCGAGTGAGCATGAGAAAAGAAAACTTACGGGCAGTATGATTTGGAGAAGATAACAATGTTGTGTGATGAAACGGTCTTCTTAACGAAGGCCTCCTCGTGGGAAGAAGTTCCTATGGACGTTAAGAGAGAGAGAGCGACGAGAGGAATCAGGATGGCGCCGTTAACAAGCTTCGCCATATCAGAAAAAGCAGATCTCCACTTTCACACTCGCCTATAATCCTATTTCTTGCTATATACTAGTAGAGATCTCGCTTGTAAAATGCATTGAATTTGTTTTATTTGAAGTCTTGTAGAGCCCCATTTCAATAGCTATGCAACAAATGTTGGGATCGGTGAAAGTACACTGTTGACCCAGTTAGTGGAATGAGATTCACCTGTGTATGGCAAGCTTGAGGACCTTTAAATTCACTCGTTGAATCTTTGAGTTGACCCACGTTCAAACCCATTGATCACTTTGAATCAGACGATTGTAATTATTTTTCGTACCAGTCTTTTGCATAATAGATCTTGAGATCATGGCATACCATCAAACAATCAATTTTCTACTTCACATAGCACACATCCCAAAAAGGTAACCTTAAAATCAAGTTTCATCAATGATGAGTTCTACTAGATGTTAAGGTCACTTTTCTAAGATGTGTGCCACGTGAAATTGAAAACTATATGTTTAATGGTACGCTTATAATCTCAAGATTTATCGTGTGAAAGATTGAGGCGAAAAATATTCTCCATAGTCTGATTCAAAGCAGTCTAGGTTTTCAATGCGAGTGAATTCAAAGATTCGGTGAGTGAGCACACCACTTTTTCTTCCCTAATAATAAATTTTACTTTGATTGTCTAATAAAGATTCAAATATGTATCATTTAGTAAAAACTGTGTTCATAGCAGCTTTTGGGTTCACACAAGCATTTCATAATTTTTTGGCTAAATAAAATTATTTTTATTTCAAGGGGTACAATAGTGATTTACTTGTAGCAGTTCTCTAATTTTAGTGTAAAGGGCATTTCTTAATCTTAATTGTTTTTATGAAAAAATAGATAAACTAAACTTATTACCTTAAGGTTAAAGTATTGTCAATGTTCCATTGTGCTATTAAGCTTTGTGAAAATTTCTAAAATCACCTCCACTTTAAAGTTACTTTTCTTAATCTTTCCCATATTTTTATAAATATCTAATATCCAATAAACTCATGTAATTAAAACTTAATTTTTTAAATGTCTCCTCAACCATAAATTTTCACCTTAATATCAAAATTATTCTTAAAAGGAGAAGTTTCTATAAAATGGGTTGGTCGGTTGGGCCAATAGGCTAGTCAAATTTATATTAAAAAAAGTAAAAAATCATTTTTTTTCACACACAAAAAAAAAATTCAAAATTCAAAAATTTGTAATTTTTTTAAAGAAAAGTAATAAAAATATATAAAAAATAATTATTATTTTTTAATCTAAAAAATATACAAATTGCATTTAAAATGTAAATATTAAGGTGAATATTTATAGTTAAGGGGGCATTGAAATACCTAAGTTTTTAACTTTTAAGTACATGGATTTATTAGATATTTATAAAAATATGGAAAGGTTTTAGAAATAACTTTAAAGGGGGTAATATTAGAAATTTTCCCTTAATCTTATTACATTTGGCCTTATTGAAGGCATGTTTGGATCCAAATTAAATAAGAGACTTCCCGCCCTAAAATAAAAATTAAAAAAAAATGAGAGATTTCCCAATACTTACGTCATAAACTTTAACATTTTAAGATTTACAAATTAAATGAAATATTTCCTCGTTAATGGGATTTCTTTCTTATTAGAAAGAAGCCTCATTGGGTTTAATGTGATTCATTTTAAAGGAAGGTCACCCACGACCCATTTTAAAGGAAGGTCACCCACGACCCACCTAAAGAAACCCTCCCTAGATCTCTAGGATATTTACTCTTCATTTTAAAGGAAGGTCACCAACCTAAAGAAACACTCCCTAAAATCTCTTGGATATTTATGCTCTTCTCACGTCTAAATGAAACACATTCGTAAGACTCATTCGAGAGTTGGGACAACCAAGAATATGAGCATTTTCCCCATAAAACTGGTCAATTAGGGCAATTTCTGAACTTTTCTTCCATTCGAGAGTTTCTCAAATTTCATGTTTATGAGTTTTTCCGAGGGGAAGTGATAGATACATTTCCGACCATTTCACCCAAAAATGCTCAGAAACTGAACCGAGAAGTGCCATTACAGTATACTCCTCATTTAATGCTATACTGGATTAAATACTGGATTAAAGCAAACTATTTACCCCATGGCTATATTTTATAATATTATTCTCCTCCTATCTTCATTAACCCAACAACTTGATATTTAACCCGCCATTAAAGCATTCAAAGCCAGCCGAACTAATTCGTCGTACATAATTTGGGTTTAGCTAAGTGGCTGAGCGAATTAAGTAACATAAGTTTTAAATGGTTTGCCAACACATACTTGTGAGTTGCAATTAGGCGGACCAGGATGGAAGAGAAGGGTTAAAAAAGAAAGTTGACATAACGTAAAACGCCTTGAGCTCCAAGTCCTTGGATGTGTCACCTTTTGGGGCAAGTGGCCTATGATTTCATCAAATGCACCTTGAACTAAAGATTTATGGTGTCAAAGATTGGGACTTTGCTTGCTCACTTGTCAGACCATAACGGAATCAGCCCACCTGACCGGTTAGGAAAATAGAGCTAGATAGATGCAAGATCTGCCTACCTCAGCAGGTGATGGCATTGCCGATCTGTTCCTCACATAGATGCAAAATAACAAGACCATAACCTTCCCGCCTTTTTTTGTCTCGCTTGGGTTGTTCACTCTTGTTGTGGGTTATGGTATTGCCGAAGCTCCTGCCTCGGTGGGTGAATTATTTTTTGTTTGTTTTCTCGTTTATCCGATCAGCCTATAATTTTATCCTTTAATAAAGTTGTATCCTCGCCAATCAAAAGTCAAAACAGAATTTAAGAAACAAAAAAAAACAGAGAGAGAGAGATTGTTATATAGGGTACCCGACACAGCGGCAGATCCTTGTCGTTATGCTAAAATGGTCACAACCTTATGAGCATGTAAACGATTTGGCAAACCGGACTGGTTGACCGGTTCACTCTTCAATTGTGAAAGGATCAGTTACCCTATACCAACTCGTTCGCCAAGGTACTTAATCAAAGTCAATCTTACCAACCAAATGACGGATAAACAGGGAAAACCAAAGGATAAACAGTGTTTGATACAAGATTTAACTACATCAAAAGATGGATACTTGGTCTTTACAACTTTCATAACCATGCAGATGGATCAGTAGGTATGAACTCTACACTTTGTCCATAAGGGGGGAAAAGCATCGGGGAGAAAAGCATATTCCTTTAACTGGAATCTGATATAGGTTCCTTCTTCCTTTCTTTTTCGCCACATTTAGGGTCAATTTTAAGCCTATTTTGTCCACTAGACTTTGAAGACTCAAGTCAAACACCGTTCTGTCGCCGAACAAGACTCGCCCCCTTGATTGGCCAAAAAACGGACGACAACACAAGTAATGTTATCTGCACTTCCCCGTTGATAAGCTTCCTGCATCAACCTCTTGGCTGCCTGTTCTGGATCCTCAATGGACTTGATCATGGAAACAGCCTCCTGAAGTTATTAGCAACCAAGCCAAAGGAATCAAAGGGAAGCATGATAAAAAGAAAAAAGTGTTGGATATGAAAATAAATAAAAAAACAAAACCTCATTTGTAACGACATCCCACAGTCCATCACTTGCAAGGATCAGAAATTCAAGAGAACTGTCGACCACTTCTTCCTGCAGTTTCAGGATAAAGCCCACAAAGCATATGAACTGGAAAGCAGACAGCGAAGGATTCTTCTAGCATTTAAGCATTGTGTTTGTTTATAGCAGGTTTCAATTTTAGTTTGAACTGGTATTACTAAAGCTATATGAGGGTACAGCCAATTCCATAAACAAGTGAATATAATAAACCAGAATTCTAGTGGGGCACCCAAGGCCGGCCTTGAAATTTTGGGAGCCCTAAGCGAGTTCCTAAAATGGGGCCCTTTTTGCTGGGTTTGGTCCTAAATTTGGGGCCTTATTTGGGCTTGGTCCCTATTTTCCCAATAGGGGGGGGGGGGGGCTAAATTTGGGGGCCCTCGGCGGCCACCTCTTGAGCCTATGCCCAGGGTCGGCCCTGGGCATGCCCATACCAACAAAGTCGGCAATGCTCTGAATTCCTACACCTAGTCACTGAACATGCTCATCTGAACCAGATTCCTCTCAGAATCAAACCATAGCAAACCGCAGTTGAGTGTCCACAAGTAGCAAAAGCATTCGATAGAAGTGATTTCGGTCATGATCATTTGAGTGGCCGTATAGAAACCAAGGGACACATACAATATGGTAGCATTAGAAGCATCACCGACTTTATTGTCACAAAGCACCAAGCTATATTTCCTCTAGAATAAAATTTGTAAAATGGGTACCTGTGTTCGAGCCCACCTAATTATTGAAAGCACCCACTTAACAGCGCCAACCATAGTGCCGGACATCATTAAGTGAGCGCTTTCAGTAAACAGGTGGGTGTGATTAGAGGTACCCTTGGGAAATTTTGGTTACACTGCGTTAATAAGATTCCAGATTCCGTAATGACATCAAAAGGACATTTCAACAAGGAGATAGTCATATAACATCAGGGTTGAGAGTCGGACCTGAATTTCAGGATCCGCGACAACATACTGCTTCAAAAGCCTATCACCAAATGCCCGGGAGACAGCAAGAACACCACCAACACGCCAAGTCCCTGAAGTTCACGAGTCATTGTTCAAAGTCAACATAAATGACAACCACAGGAGATAAAACTATATACAGAGGTTTGCAACTAATTAATGGGAGGCCAAATACTAATGAGAGGTACCGGCCCACATCACAAATCCTCCAGCATCCTCAATCCGTTGCCGCTCATCGGTTTGGTCTGGTTTGTGATCTCGTGAAACAGCTATAGCTGCAGGAAATTACAAGAAAGTTTCAGAGAGCGGCAGGTCAAGAGAGCTAATCAACAGTGAAACATAAATTCTCCAACGAACTTCTAGAATGTTAACATAACATTTTAAAGTAATGTATTACCAGGTTAATATGTTGCAGAAGCATTTATCAGAGGAACATAATGCTTATGCATACATTTTCTTAGTATTAGTTTTTATTTAAAAATAAATTATTAAGAGACGAGATAAAAAAAACTACAAATAAAAATGAATCAGAAATAAATCAAAGAGATTTATTTCTGAATTAAACCTAATTATTTCGATATCAAAATCCTCGCGTTCTGAAAATATGAAACAAATGCTTGGGTTTCTCCCTTCTAAGATCAATCTCATAATTGATTTCTACAATGGGAATCACTTTTTTTGGGAGTATCAACATCTCTAAATTATTGGTCGACTACCCCTAAACATCTCTGAATCACTTTTTTTTTGTTTTTGGTCTCTTGGGTTACCAGTCCTTGATCTCATGACGTCAAGGCCAAACAAAGCTATATTCGGACCAACATAGCAACATAGATGACCGATGACAATATTGCAGGTTTCCCAAATTACCTTCAAGCATCCAATCTTGTTCAATCGCAGCTTACACATAAAAAATAATAAGAATATAGATAAATTGAAAAGAAACGTGTCCAACACTAGAATAAAATTCAATCAATTGAAGGGTGCTCCAACTACTTAAGCTAATTTGCAGCCAGCAATCCTCTGCTCGCTAAGAGGTCAGCTACAAGATCAACTTCCTGATAAGAGTGTGTGTGACTTTTCACTACTGAGAATCACTTCAACCCGTACGAAATATTATGATCAATGGCTTGCCTTCATGAAGCACATAAGCCACTTATCTTGCTGCACAGCTGCTAGAATGGATTCGCTAAAGCAGCAATAGAAGTTTCGTCATTATACCTAATAATGCACCCACTACCTCCTTGTTGAGGATTTCATTTTGCTGCTCCATCAAACGTTTCACCCAACGCTCTTGAGGGTATTCCCAGGGAACTGAAGTGAGGATGCTTGAGGAGGTTCCCACGCTGTCTGGGTTCTAATCCAGATATATTTAATCCCTTATCCTCTCTTATTTTGGGCCTGTAACTTAATTGGAAAGTAAGGTTGACAATATTGCAACCCTGAGGTTGCAGGTTTTGATCCCGCTAACCCACAAAATTAGAAAAATAAAATGACGTCTTGGAGACTAATATCCACACATATTTACAGCATAACCACAAAGTCGGGAGTCGGGAATAAATCGGCAAGGATCTAAATCGGTAAAAATCGGTCAAAGTCGACAAAATCGGGATATATATATATATATATATATATATATATATATATATATATATATATATATATATATATATATGAAGTATATCATAATATATTTCAAGTTATAAATAATGAACAAAATAAGAAAATCTAAAGGTCTTTTATGCACAAACAAAAAGAGTAAAAAACTTAAAGGGTTTCGGAGGACAATACGCAATCGGTGGGCTTCGTAGGACAATACGCAATCGGACCTTGGAATCAAACTAGGAAACTAATATTACTTAAAGAGTCTAAATTATTATGAAACTAATTGGCAACAGGCCGGTTTGAATCAAACTAGAAAAACTAACATCACCTACTGTCTAAATTATTATGAAACTAATTGGCAACAGGCCGGATTCAGACAAGGTCCCGTAAGCCCCATCCCAGCCTGACTGACTTTTTGTACAGCAGGCTGTACAAAAATTCCCCACCTGAACCTGTGATGAGCCAAATAAGTAAAGGCCAGATCCTGGTCAAAGATTACTACTTATATACTGATTGATTGATAAGCCGCAGGAAGAGAGAAATAAGTACAAAGGCCCTTTAACGATAACCAAAAATCGTGTTATGAAATAAAAAACCATACTTAGTATTTAGATTTTGAATTGAATCCAAAGTTCCAAGCCCAAAAAGATTACCAAATTCACATCCTACCTTGTTTGTATGCGTAAGTTTAATGCTGCCTGCTACATGTACATTAATACCTTAATAGCTTTAATCCTTTATTCCATGCTTTTACTTTGCCTTGCTATTAATAAAGAAGATAGAATCGGAAGCTAGATTATTCTCTTAGGATTCATAATACCTAATTCTTCCTTGATTTGACCAGCATATAACCTTTGGAAATAAAATTTAGTATCTAATTATTCTGCTTTTACATAATTTGACCTGCATTGACTTTTGTGAAACAAAATTCAAAGCATAATAAAATATAATTCAATCAAATACCACTAGCAATTATGGAGATGGGCCTAATCGAGCAAGGATTCTTGGCACAAGCCCACTAGCCAGAATATTGGCCCGAACCCAGTATGTGCCCGCTTATCCCGACGCAAAAGCACGCACTTAGTAACTGCAAGTCTGCCAGCACTATCAAACGTAACATATTGGCCAATACATTTTGTATGTTTGAGACTCACAACACAAATATGTACATGGTTTAAAAACAGGACTGGAAGCTGGTTTGGCAAGGGCACCAGTTCGGTGAAACTGGCTCAGTCCAGCAAAAAAAAAAATTGAAAAGTATATGATCATACAATGCTAATGATAATGATTTTCTACCATGGAAATAATCATAAAATCAATCTACCATAAATATGTTGTTTTTTATGAAATTTTAAAATGTACAATTTGTTTTTTAAAAAATAATTAAATGCACAGTTAACAAATTTAAGAAGTTTCTTTCAAAATTTATATCACAATACAAATTATTCAAATAAATAACGATGCAAACCACAGCTTGCTCTGACTATATATCAATGCAATAGAAAATAAAAAATTCAAAAGAAATACTCATGAAAACTAGAGGATAATTAACGAAAGATGAACTTAATGAATACTGGTATTCCTGTAGCATAAAATAAAATACAGTCGTTCCTCATGTTTCCCCTCTTGTTATGTTTCTACAAGTCCGTCCCAAATTAAATAGAATCCAAATATGGTTATAGCTCTAACCTTAAGTTAATAAGGTAAATACTATAGTTGCACTCTATTAGTTAAATCTAATTACCATCTTAAAATTGCAAAGAGACGTAAACAATAAGTGAATAAAGAAAAGAATTTTCCTAAAATTTATGGTAACCGTATCTTGAGAAATATGACTGAACTGGGCTTTTTCAACTTTCCTAAATACTATGGTTGCACTCTTTATCACGTTTTCTTCTTTTCTTCTCTCTTGTTCATAAAACCATCAATATTTAATGTGCCAGCCTAATTTGCTAGTTGTTGGTGGTTAGGTTTCAGTTATTACTTTCACTTTTTTAGCCTATAGTTATATATGACGGTTAATATTCAATAAGTAGTCACATTTTTATCGTTGTTTTGTTAGTTGATTCTCATACTTATGTGTGCATCCTCTCTACACTCCAACTATATGCAAAAAATTGCAGCAATACTGTGCCTCACCGCCAAACCTGTCTAAGATTCGCCTAGTTCTTAGGGGGATCCACAGCTTGAACCATGCCTAGCGTTTTAACAGCCTTGGACTTGAGCACAACCAACAATAATAAGTTGGAAATCAAATATCTAAAATATAAAAAATAAAAATAAAAAACTTACAAAATCAAGAACAATAAATCCTTAAAGTTGGAAAAATATGATACTAGAAAACACACCATGAGAATAGACTTACATGTTTTTCATAACTAGGTAAAAACCAAATAATTTTGCCTCTTTTTTTCTTGTTCTTTTTTTTTTTTTTTCTTTCATGCTCTTTTCCGAAAAATCATCCAAATGTTATTGCTAGAATCATAGTTGCCAGTTGCAACTGGTGGGAAATTATGGCAAAAAAAAGTTACAGGTGCATTTTGTATTGATTAAGTATTCATACGTCATAAGAAATTGGTACAACTATATACGAAATGGATATGAAACAGATATGATATTGGTTTAGGGTTTACTACGAGACAGTATATATGATATTTGTATTTATATATGTTTACTTGAAGCTTTAAGTTAAAAAATTGATGCAATCAAGGGTATATATATATATATATATATATATATATATATATATATATATATATATATATATATATATATATATATATATGCATTACCTCTTTTTTTATGGGTTTATAAGATGTAAAATGCATTTTTTAAGGATTTATAAGATGTAAAACGCATATATTATCTTTTTTGTATGCATTAGTGGTTCATTTTGTATGCATTGGTTAAGATACTCCGCCCTCAAACCCAAGTTCAAGGCCCAGCAATGGAAAATTCATTGTTCCGACCCCAAATAGATGGGATAAGCCTGTGCTGATGACGACGATAGAATAGTTATTAACTTTACATCTCTTAAGCTTTTTAATGCTTAGGTAATCAAATTTCTTTTATTAATGATAACTAATGAGACTCATGGAAAAAGTAGATAAAACAAGTTTCACTAAAAAGGAAACAGGTTTAAAAAATATATAATAACTTGAGAAAGAGTTTCATTTGAAAAAGGAATTTTTTTCTGAGAAATAGGAAAAAATTTACGGAAAAAAGAGCACACACCAAAGAGTTTACTTGTTTTAAAAATTGTTTCCAACAGACACGCATGGAACAACATGATTGGTGCCTCAATTACAGTCCCATTAATAAGTTATTTAAGTGCTAAAACATGTGGCATTCCTCTGCTTAGGCCAATATACATGTTGACTGGCACGCATGTCAACATGTGTTGACCCTTCACGATATATACAATTGCACTAAGTTTCACCTGACCTCTTGAGTTGTCTACAAGCTATTAGAGTGTCTAACCATGTCTAGGGAGAGAGGCTTGTTCTTCTTTCTTCTTTTGTTTTTTCCCTTTTCTGTCAAGAAAGATATACCAACATCTCTTTCCTTTTAAGGTGTCTCAAAGAGGAGAGAGATGTCAATGTCCTTCTCCCTCCAAGATGTCATGGAATTTGAGACAAATTAGATAAGATAGACGCCAACCGCAGAATTTTACAACCCGAGTGTTTGATGATTTTGTTTCCTGTGGAGTTATGGGATTAATTTCAGTATAAATTTACCTATAAGCTGACATTAAGAACTATATGCCCAAAAAAGCAGATGCATTAAATAATAGGAATGGATTTACTAAGGTCCTTCCAAATTAAAAGGCCAAATTTTCCCATTTAATCTAAATGGCAAAATTTCCTATTTCCATTTTTTTTACTATAAAAAATCCATATCAATTTCTAAATGATAACCGATCCCAATGAATGGGACAAGGTGAAGGCAGTGGAGATGAATTTCTAAATGATGAAAATTCCCTATTTATCTTTTAATAACAAAAAAGGCAATTTTAGCTTTTGTGTGTATACATATATGTTTGTAGGAATGTGTCATCGCTCTTGCATTCTGAGGGATTATCTATTCTAACACCCGTGTGGCATCGCTCAATAATCGTATTAATCATAAATCAGCTTATGCAACTTGATTTTTGATAAGTTGACAAAAACATTACACCCAAGATACTAATTTCCCATCTATATAGAAAGAGGGAAGGGGGGAGAGAGTTAAATGAGTCTAGAATTTTTTCTTTACTCTTTTCAAATATACTCTTTTTCCTCTCTTCCTGATGGCGCCCTTCATTTGTTCCTTCCATATAAACTGATCCGCCAGATTTCTACCATTGACCCGACAATAAAAGTTTTCTACTCAACACTGGCATTCGTGTCTTGTTCTATTCATCCCTCTAAATGAAGGACATTCTACAGATAAAAATTGTAATAACCTATATAAAACAATCATGCATCAAATAAATCACACCAAAAGAATGCATTAAAACGCAGAAAGAATTTGAGGTATATTCGCAGAATGGATAGAATCCATGGTCCAAAAGCATGGCAAAGCTTCCGATGACCAAGTTTGCATAAGAATAAGCAGCTGATATAACTGAAGTCCCACATTGGATGCTCCACATATTTGTTATTATGAATTCATTCATGGCATAACTTGGAAGATCTTAAAACAGCTTGAAACCACAAAAAAATTACTAAAATCATGGGCGATTGGCTTCTACAAATAACTGCCAGACAACGTTAGTAGGCTGTCCAAAGCCTCCAACAAAAATATCAGGTGGTTTATCACAAGAATCTTTCAAACAGTTGACAATAGGGAACATTCAAGATTACCATTTCCACCCCTGCATATAACAGCCCTAGAGTCCCCTACATTTGCAACTAGCAGACGGTCACCGACGAGAATTGCGGTGGACGCTGTAGAACCAGCATCTTTGTTCTGGGTATGTTCTACTTTGAGAAATTCCGAGTCCGTACGGTTGTATGCATCAGCTGCAAAAGAGGATTAAAACAATCCCACATCAGATGAAACTTCGAAGTACGTTAAAATAGGAATTTATACTAATATAGGAAACGGGAAGAGCACCTATAGCTGATTTGGTATCAGTAATGAACTTTGGATGGCTAATTAAATTACTGAAAAGGTTGTGTTTAACATACTCAGCAGCTCGGGCACCCCCATGACCTATGAGACAATTATAAACATGTAAACTCCCACTAAATAAATAAATAACTATATGACACTTTATCTATTAGATTAGCCAGCAACAATAGATTCCTGCAAAGAAGAAGAAAAAAAGAGTTTGTACTTTATGGACGGAATGATAAAGGTTCTGCAGACATAAACACAGTTGAGTCTTTATGATGAATCATGCACATAAAAAAAATGCATGTTTACCATCAAACACTCCAAACAGACCAACTATTTCTCCATCAACACCATCAATTCTGGTTTCATAGAAGTCTTCCATTGAGGACCTTTTCCCTGGAGAGCTCGCATATCCATAGCTAAACTTCCCATTCTGACTGTCGTAAGGAAACAGGCTGCTAATTAGTACTACAGAAATCCTACCATATAGAACCAAAAAAATTCTTGTAAATGTGCTCACTGAAATGAAAAGGATTATTTTCTATATTCCATATCACCAACTTCTCTCGGGTCAAATGAACATACTAGATTATTGTTCCTAAAGATGGTAAGTTGTATTTAAACACGATTAAAATTTGTATCACAGTCAACAAGAAGTTGATACCAATATACAACATATAAAATTAACTGTTGATATGCTAAACGTCACAAATTCTATTGTACAACTCAAATCAATGAACATTTTTTGAAAAAATGAGTCAGGAATTTGCAGTATTATTTAAAAATATGTGGAGTAATCATTTCAACAAAATCGAGAACGAGTTCTGCATATTTCCTTAGTATTATACATAACAAGATTGAATCAATCATTCATAACTACGATCATGGGAAACTTTGGTGTGCTTCATAACTCAAAAGGCTTCTATAATCAACAATCAGCATATAGATATGGTATCTTTGAGGGAAACCATATGGAAACAATTCTATCTAGCACTTTTTTGGCAATCAAAAAATAAAAAATAAATGAAAATAAAATAAACAATAATACAGTCCCTGGAGGGTGGATGGCAGAATTCACGACATACGAAACAATTGTTCTATATAAGCTCAAGGTGGACATTCTTAAGTCACATTCACAACTCAGCCAGCACTCTTGGATCGTGATCCAATGGTGAAACACTCACTGCTGTCATATGTGCTCACATATGCCAACCTAACTCATCCTGTCACATATTCCATCATGGGATATGCGACAGAGACAGTATGCGATCGCATACATTGTATGCAATGGCATACACCTCCAACGGTCATATTTATGACCGTTGAAGCTTTTTTTTTGCTTTTTAGGCCTCCCCAAAGCCTATAAATGGGGGGTTCCTCTTCCTAATCCATACCACATCTATCCAAAATATAATTTGTGTATCTCTCTCTCTCTCTCTCTCTCTCTTTAGTGCTCACTTTGGTTCCTCTTCCCATGTTCATTTTTGTACTATTTTGTTTAACATCAATGAAATTTATATTTTCTCTTCTAATTTATGGGTTATATACTCATATTATATACTTTTATTTCTTATTCTAGAATCTAGACACTACAAATTTAATAGAGCACAAAATTAACACAAACATATTACTTTTCAATATGGGGAACTTTGGAAATTTTTTGAATTTTTTGAAAAAAAATAAAAATCTATGCCATGACACAATCGTATATGCAACCCACATATGCGATGGGGTTATGCCATCGCATAGGGTCGCACATGCCATTTAACTACAATGGAAGCACTTATTACAAGACAGTGCACCCCATCACTGCATAGGGGTGAAGATTAGGTTAACTGAACCGAAACCGAGATTTCAGTTTTTAGGTCGGTTTATGCAAAACCGAACCCTAACCGAAACATATCGGTTTTGGTTAACTGAACTTTTCAGCCCCCCCAAACCAAAACCAACCAAATTTCGGTTTCAGTCAGTTCGGTTTGGTACGATTTTTGGTTTTTCTTCATATTTTTTTAATTTTTCGGTTTTCTCACCTTATCCGGCCGGTTTTCGGTTTTTAGGCACCAAAATCGGAACCGAACCAGGCTGCATCGGTTCAGTTCGGTGTCGGTTTTGGTCCGGTTTTCAGGTTTCTGTTTTTTTTTCACCCTACCGCCACATAATGAAGCAATATTTGGTGCCTCATATGTGAATCTCTCAAATCTTTGACAGCATTTGCAGTAAAATTTTCCATGATCAATAAGACAATAACATTCACAAATTAAGAAAAAATTTGTAATATAAATAGCTTCCTCCTTCAATCTCACGTTGAAACACAAAGGAGTCCCCAAAAAAATAGTATATAAACATACCACAAAAAATATGCTCCACTCGTATAGAGATTCAGTAAGGCGTGGAAAATTCTGCACGTCACGTTTTCTAAAGGAATGGTTTTTGTGACATTAATTCCACCCTCTGATCTTTGTGGCAGAATCATATCATGCCCGTACCCTTATTCTGCTCTACAAGTTCTAAATTTTAACATTTTATTTAGTTCCATAAAGATTGTACCCAGTGCACAAGGCTCCAGCTTTCGGCGCGGTTAAGGGAGATATATGGCAGGTAGCCTTACCCTCACTTTGTAGAGGCTGATTCCTGGACTCAAACCCGCCACCCATCGCTTTAAGGTCCGACCTCTAAGAACATTTTAATTTTTATTTATTTTTTTATGAATCCAATAACATTTTATTTACTTCCATAGATGGAATAATTAGGGTTCCTTACAAATTGGTTTCGGAGTTTAAGTGCGAAACGTGCATGCACCCTACGGAGATCAAAGCGTAAAACGCCGCCCCACACCATTCGATCGAGATCCAAAAGCAAGCACCCCACTCGGAGGTTTCATAAATTACATAATGTATCTATATACACGGAAATTCTTTAACCAAATATTGGATCCAACAAACAACAAGCAAAAACAATTAAAGTATATTACCAAAAAGAGAAATTTTTAAAATGAAAAATTACCTAAGGCCTCCGCCGCAAACGGGGGTCTCTTCGTTCTGCGGTCCGCTCGTAGATAATACGGAATTCAGATAACCCATTATACAACCAGATCAAAATTGTCTACCTCTTCTCTTGCAATTCGATGCAAATGAAATAAAAATTGTTTTGTTCCTTCGTCAAAATTAAGCAATCTATTCGCACATGGATGCCACACAAACTACAAAATCCCTAAATCGACTCATCATCTCCCTTTTACGAAACCCTAAACCTAACCTGCAGAATCAAATCAAAATGCGTGTAAATTATCAAAATTGAAGAGAAGGAAAGCATAATTATGCAAGTAAGAGAAGGTGGATCGTAAGATCTGAGAGCTATTGCACCTGAAATGAGGAGGAGAGAAGAGAAAAAGGCATTTGGGAAAAAGGTTAATTGGCTTTTGTTTGGAAACCAAAATTGAAGAGATCAAAAACCAGAAAGAAAGGAAAAAAGCTGAGGGCTTTGTTCCTTCATACAAAAAACGGGGTCAGAGGGTCACACGTGTAAACATCTAAGAGCAACGTATATATCGGCGACTCGGTCAAACGGATCCTAACGGAGAGAGGGACGGACACCTGTGACCTGTTTTTCAGATCTTTATTTATTTTTTTAAAATACATCACAAAATGCGTGTCTTAACTTGTAAGCCCAAATTTAGGCTTTTGAATTAGAGTCATCTCCCTGTTTTAGAAACGGAATACACACATTTTTGTGTTTCAGAGACGACATATGAATCACATAAGGATGATTTTGGTTCGTGTCCATCTATTGCACTTTGTATCTTTAAATCAAGGAATTCAAATTAAATAGTTTAGATGGTATTTTCATATAAGAGTGGTCGCCAAATTTGCAAGTGTTTTTTTAAATTTTGGTATAAGGGCTAACTTTTCGAGTCATAGCTCTATTTTTTTAAGTTAAAAATTTGCCCACGAGATTTGTAAAACTTTGTTATATTTTAGATTTGTATTGTTTAAAATCATCTAAGCTCAGTTATAATGTTTGATTTGAAGATCATGATGTGTAGATATTTGAGGTCAAAGATTGACAACAAACATGATCTCTATCATCTGATTTGTCAGAGTCAATCCTTAAATCAGATGATTACCTTTGATTGGATTCAATCAAATGATAGAGATTGAGTTTTGTGTTAATCTTTGGCCCAAATAAAAATAGGCCTAACCCAATTAGGAATCCATCGGGGGTATGGACTAGTTCGAAGAGGCTCGATTATAATCAGCCCGGTCAAGCTCATTGACACCCATACTCCCCTATTGATTGAAATCGAGCTTAAATGGGCTGAATCTTTAACAGGCTTTTGGAACTAGTCCATTCCCTGTTTGACCTACTAATCAGGTCAACCCATTTATCGTGCTTAGCTACCTTAGCCCATACCCTACCAAATGTGGGATGGGGACCGGTCAGGCCGGGCTCAAGCTTGACCCATTAAGCCCCTAGTTGACACCCATTGCCAATGCCAAGGACATGTTCTATCTGCAATTTGACGATTAGCACCCACCATCATATATAAAAAAAAATTGGTTGTGATATGTTGGAAATGTAGTCATCCATGTTGTAGCTCACCGGAAACTGAGGAAAAAGAAGAAGGGAAAGGTGGCTTCAAAGATGTCGTCTTAGCTGCGCCTCCCCGAAAAGAGAAGAAGAGGGTGTGTTTTGGTGACGTTGTTGTCATCCTTGTGATGGGCCGTAGTTCAAAAAGAAGAAGTGGGTGCTTGGAGAACACTAAGTGAGTACATATTTATGAAAAAGATAAATCATAAATAAGTGTTTTTATAATTTTCTAAATGGTAAGTAGATGCTTTTAGTTTGTAGGTGCTTTCAACAATGTGGTAGGTGTAAATATAGGCGTACCCATTTCTAAATTATTATATATATAACTAGAGAAAGAAAATATTGTGCTCTAAGAGGCTCGGATTCTCAAGTTATAAAAAATAAATAAAAATGCTGGCGAATGTCTTAAATAATAATTATATACTTTTAGATTTACTTTCAAAGAATTAACAATATATTGAAGTCATTTTTTAAGTGATAAAAAAAAGTTTGATTATATAAATTTTATCGATTTGAAAAGAATTTTGAGACTGTCGTGAATGTTAAAGAGGAATGCATATCAAATAAATACATTAAGATCAATAAAGATAATAAATAGAAGAGTGATGCTGATGTAAGAACAAAGTGAGAGACAATTGACCTCTATATTGCTATGAGTCTTTACTTTTTTGCATTAAGTTAAAGCACAAGATCAGGTTTCATTGTGTATATTGTGTAAAAATGATGTGGCGCACTGATCGAGATAACAAGGTAATAAAATGATAAATTAGAATTTTTGAGAATAATACTTAAATTAAAGAGTTCAAGAAAATAATCAAAAAGATAATGAAATTCACAAAATGCAAGTTTAGAAATTACGAGAACCTGAAGGATGATGTCGTCAAAATAAATAAATAAAATAAAATAAAAACATTTGATATTTCAATGTTATAAATTTTGGTATTTGGACTCTAGGATTCAACCTAATGTGGGAGCTCAATTAGGAAATCTTAAACATGTTCAACGTAGGGTGGTTGAAATAGAGATAATTAAATAAGTATTGTATATTGTGCTTGAAGACTTTTATTATGGTGCATTTTGTTTAACTATGAAGAGCAATTAGAGTCAATTTTTGTTTATATGGCTATTCAGCTGAGACAGGCTCGAGAACCAAAGAGCAGATATGCATACGCATATGACAGTTGTGGAGCAGCGTGAGGGAGCATCAACTACAGTGGTGAAGGTTAACTAACAGAACCCAACCCACACCTTGTAATGACAAGGGTGGGAAACAGCATGGAGGACGAGTATCGAACCCATGACCTATTAACCAATCATCTCAGTCAACACTCGATCATGCTAATGCTATGACAGATAGGCACTCTCCTAACAAGATTTCGAATTCAAATAAAATATCTTTGGTTGAGAGAATATCTCCAAACTTCTCTCCATCTATTGAGAAAATATCTCCAAACTTCTCTCCTTCACTCTAATCTCCAAAATCTTCTCTTCTCAACAAACTTCTCACATGCAGGCACTATTGAATTCAAATTTTATCCCTTGTAGTCTATATATATATAATGAATACCAACCACCTCGATGTGAAAAAATTTCCTTTAATCTTTTAAATTTCATGGTATGAGAGTTTTCTGGTTTACACCCTTAATTAGCATTTTTTTTTTCACCCGATTTCAGCGATGGCCGATCAATTTGCCATCCCCAATATCTCTCACCTTGTTTCAGTCAAACTTGACCGAAACAACTACCTCTTGTGGATCTCATAGAGTGTACCAACTAAGCTAATGCCTCTTTGGTCAATTAGAGTCAAATTCAGAAAGCTAAGATAGCTAGCCTGATGTGGATTGTGGAGGAATATAATAATAACAAATTAAAATTAGCAAGGAGAGTATATATAATAAAACTTATGAACAACTTTAACAAAATATAAAATATTATAATAATAAATGACACTTGAGGTGGTGCAAGCATTCCAACTGAGCCTTAAAAACAACACTTGCATGGATAATTGAAATAATAGACACACAAAAGAAGAAGAGAAAACTAACAAGGCCTTGTTTGAGAATTTGTAGGGAAAAATGCATTTATCGAAAAATTTATACATTTTCATTTATAGGAAAAATATATTTTAAGGACTTAAGAAAATCATTAGATGTTGTTTTTGCAAACATTCGACTAAAATAAATTTATCCTTATTTAATATAGTTTACAAAATAAAATTTTGGAACTCAAGCTTATTTTTAGTGCATGCGTAAAATTAATTTTCACTAAAAATTTCACTAAAAGCTTATTTTATGCTAAAAAGGAAAATTATACTTTTTAGGTAGGCTTTGCAACAATTGCCAATCAACAGAAAATGGTGAAAAATGAATTTTCAGCGCATGTTCAAAGAAAATAAGTCATTTTCTCATTATCAAAGAAGCCCTAATGACTTAAAAAGGAGTTACAAATATTTTAACTGTAAGATAGATTTGATTGGAGAAATATGATTTTCAAACTAGACCAAAAATAGATGGGGCAAAGTGATTAATGAGACTTCACTGGCTTATTATCTAGCAAATTAACCTGCATACCAAAAGCAGTGAATGATCAATTTCCTACCAAAATGATCAAATCTTAAAAGGCATGCATTAATTTATCGTAAGCATTTGTTTATCTTCCGTAATTTGATTTGTTTGGCAAAGTGAGATTAACAAGGGCGAAGGCGCCATTTGCCATCTGTTGGATTATTGAGTCCAAGTCTAAATGTTTCCTTTGCCATTTTACCTATAAAAAAACTTATTGGCACTAAACATATGACAAAATAAAATTAGAAAGGGGTCGACTCTCGTCTCTAGCGTTAGGGTGTCAACAAGCCAGACCAAACATTAATAGCTCCTTTTTATTGGGCTTCAAAATTGGACTGGAATCTGGCACAACTAAATTCGTGCCAGGGTCCAAGTCCAATTTGATGAGGTCCAAACCAGATTGGGCCAGGTTTTGTGTTTGAGGAGGATATGCACCAATTTTGGGTCCGGTTCAGGTCTGAGTTCAGACTGGTTTCATCTCGGGCCAACAGTTTGCCTACCATATAGCAAGGGCTTGACGAGTTGCATTGCCTATGCCTAAACCCGGCCCATTTACATAATCAGGTTCAAGCAGACCCAACATTTGCCCAAACCCAGGCCCATTGGATCTCTTAGCTTGCATCATAAGAATTATCAATCTTATGAATAACCTTTTGTAGCCACCTTACCTTTCCAAGGCTGTGTGGGATTCAAAATTGGGAAGGATAGCTTTATTAACATCCAAGCATCCACGGAATTTTGAAGGGGACCTAAGCTCAATCCCATTGACTGCTTTGAATTGGACAATGGAGATAGTTTTTCACCCTAGTATTACACACAAGGGATCTTAAGTTCATGGGCGTACCATCAGACGGCCAACTTTTTATTCCATGCAACACAAATCCCAAAAAAGTGATATGGAAATTAGGTTTGAGTGTGATATATATCACGTGATTTTTTATCACTTCTTTGAGACATGTGGCATATGGAATGAAAAATTGGTAGTTTGATGGTTCATCCATGATCTCAAGATCCCTTGTATATGCGAGATTGGGCGAAAAATGACCTCCATCGTCTAAGTCAAAGCAGTCGATGATTTTGGGGTGTAAATAAAGAAAACAAGTGGAAATCATTTTTTTTTCCGGGTTTTACGAGGGGAAAAGACTACTTAATTAGTATCAATAACCATACTAAGGCTGTGTTTAGGTTAGCTCTTACAAGAGTAGAAGCAACTTTTTGCCTGTTTTCTTTCAAAGCAGATTTTTTCTACTCTGAAATAAAGTAGGCATTGAACAAATTTATCACTTAAAACAGCTCCCTGTCAAAGTAAATGAGGCAAGAACCTGTATTACCAAAAGTATAAATAGTTCTCTATCGGAGTCAAAAAGTAAAAGCGCTACTCTTTATCCCAAAAGAGTTAACTCAAACGCAGCCTTGCCTAAATTTCTCTAGGTCAGATTCCCCATGCCTACTGTGTCATTTTATGTATTTTGTGTCATTTTATGTATTTTGATAGCATAAATTCTGACGTAGTAAACCAAAGTGCCTCCATTAAACAAGATTTGAAAAACTGTTATTGACCTACGAAGTGAGTTTTATTTTTTTCCAATTTGAATTAGTATTAGGTGCACGAGTCATCCACCGCATAACATCAACCTGCGCAGCCTAAATGATTAAACCCTTTCACATATTTTGAGTCTCTACATCTTTTTTTTTTTTTTTTTTTTTATTCATAACATAGGGGCGTCCGAAGCTTGCACTGACAACAAACCTCGTTTATGGCAGAAGAGGAGTCCATTTGAAGTCACGACGTTTGGAGCATATATACCCCAACTCGTCTACCATTGCACCTACTCATAGGACAAAATTTGTTGAAATTTTACAAAAATTCACCAAAACAAGGGTTCGAAGAAACTGCAAAATTTCTTTGATTTTGGCAAAATTAACAAAATTTTCACCAAAATTAACAAAAAAATAAAATAACTTTAGCCCTTTTTTAAAATACTATTTGTATAAATAGTAAATAAAAGGAAAACTTATACTTTCGGCCCTATACGTTTGCGTATTTGCAAAAACGGCCCTATAATTTCAATCCTTGCATAAATGGCCAGCTCCAAGTCTAGCCGGCTCCGCTTGCTCCACGTCAGCAAGGGCCTATTTTATAGAATATTTGAAAATTTGCACCGCCCTTTAAAATACAGTATAAAAGTTACTTTTTACTTTTCATTTGTTACTTTTACATTTACGTTTAACTTTTTTGAAAAAATCAAAAGAGCGGCGACTTAACGGCGACAAAGCGGAAAAAGGTCACATTAAATTTTCAGGTAATTTATTTTTTTACATTTAAACACATTTAGTCATCCCCAATATTTCCCACCTAATCCGCTAACTTACCGATAACTTACCGATAATTTAAGTTGTCGATCGATAATTTAAGCTATCGCCCGATAATTTAAGTTATCGCCCGACAACTTAATTTGTTGATCGATAACTTAAGTTATCGGGCGACAACTTAAGTTATCGGTAGTTTTTTCAAAATCACTTCTTTTATTAATTAATTGGGTTTTATTTATATTGCAGTTCCTACTAATTGATTAAAAATGACCATGACTCTAAAGCCCATCGGGAAATATTCTGGAGTTGGTGTTAAGAAATTTTACATGCACTGTAACGACGAGAGAAAAAAGATACTAGATGATTCAGTATTCGGTCATCTATTTAGGATTAATGAAAAATTAGGATTCGTTGGAGACTTGGTTGACGCTATTTTAAGTTTTTGGGTTAAAGATAATATTTTCAAGGTCAACAACACCAATGTACTCCTGCAAGAGATCGATATAGCCTTGATTTTAGGCCTCAATATATTGACGGAACCTGAGTCTGAGAAGGTGGCCGTGCCAGAGGAAACAACTATTTGATACAAATTCTTTCGAGGGAAGCTGGCGAAAAGATCTCGTATTGAAGAAATTATTGACAGTGCTGATTTATCCAACGATGATTTTTTGAAATTATCATTATTGTTTGTCGTATGTTTTTTTTTACTTCCGGACACATACCAGGAAGTAGATACACGGTACTTAGAATTAATAGATAACATTAAAGAGTTCAACAAGTTACCGTGGGGCCTGATAGTTTACAATAATTTATTAGATAGCATATCAAAAGCGAGCGGCAGAAGGAAAATGGCGAAAAGGTCAGAAAATGGGCAATACAATATCTACGGATGTACTATTGCGTTACAGATTTGGGCGTTTGAGCACTTTCCTGCAGTCGCCACCGCTCCTATTGGGCTTAAAGAATCATTTCCGAGGCTAATGAAATGGGAAGACCCGAAATTCAGCCGTAATCCTAATTAATATCGAGAAAAATTTCTTAAGTCTAAAGTTATTTTAGAGCTTGAAGCTGAAAAGCACGATTTACAGTATAAATCGGTTCGATACTTTTTGATGCGAAGAGAGATGGAAAGAGAGATGAAAAAGAAGAAGGAAGAGACCGAGGAAAGAGAAGAGTCTTACTCCTAAGAAAATATATATGAATATGATGATATCCCAAGTCATGCGACACGTTCGGAAGAAAGAGCCGAAGAGCCGATTAGCCGAGATGATGACGATGACGACAATGAGGATGACGATGATTACAGCGACGAAAATGACGATTTTGAGGTCGTTGTACGACAAAATATTGAACCAAAGGGCAAACCGAATATAAGGCCCCAGCCAACAAGAGAGCAGCCGATTAGGCAACCGCACCTAACCAAAGAATTAACGGAGCTTAGAAAAGAATGCAAGACGCTCTGCATGACTGTAAAAGAGATGAAAAAAAAATTCCGGCGTGTATTTACGCTGCTCAAAGGGCAAGCACTCACCATTGAACAACTCGGGAGAGATAAGAAGGCCCTACAAGAAGAAAATGAAGCAATACGAAAGGATCTTGATGCGGTCATCTCTCATTTGAGAAAGGTACCAAACCAAGCCTTTTCAAATTTAAAAAAAAATTAATTCTTTACAAATTAATGCAAAATTAGCTTGTCGTCCGACGCTATAAATTATCGGATCGATAATTTACATTATCAATCGATAATTTATATTATCGACCGATAAGTTACATCGTCGATCGATAATTTATATTACCGATCGATAATTTAAATTATCGTCCGATAATGTAAATTATCGGCCGATAATTTATATTATCGATCCGATAATGTAAATTATCAATCGATAATTTACATTATCGTCCGATAATACGGTTGTTAATTTTTTTATTTTTTATAAAATAATGAAAGTTCATTAAAGATGTATTTTTTTTTGCAATTATGTAGGATAATATTCTAACCTCTGTGCTATTTGACACGTTCGTTCCTTCCGCCACTTATCCTCAATCCACTGTCCCTCAACCCACTGTTCCTCAGCAAAGCCATCAGGCCACCGCCACTGCCCCAAAACCCACTGCTCCTCAACCTAGCCATCAATCCACTGCCCCAAAACCCACTGCTTCTCAACCAAGAGAACAATCCACTGCCCCAAAACCCACCGCTCCTCAACCTACCCATAGATCTACTGCCTCTAAACCTACTGCCCTAAAACCAACTGCTCCTCAGCCTACTAAATAACCATTGGTGGATGTGGGTGATGATGGTGCTCCTCTTACGCAGCCTTCTCGTGAGTCACAGCCGGCATCATTAAAATCAATTATAGTGAAATTATCAACTGGAAAAAATGAAGTCGAAGGATATGACTTGCGTGCTCGTAAGAAGAGAAAGTCTCCGACTAGTAAATCAATGATTAAAAAACCAAGATTGGTTGTGGAGGAGGAGGAGGAGGATGAGCCAAACACAATGGAGCAAAAATATATGCTTAGTTTTTGGAATCGGCCGGAGAACGAGGACAATGTGATCGTCAATACTATCATGGGTGTTGACATCACAGTTGCTCTTTTGAAGGTTCTCAAAGGACGCTCGTGGCTTGACAATGAAGTTATCGACGCGTACTCGAGAGTCCTTGAAGTTATAAACGATTTAATGTTTACGGCCAATGCCGAAAAAAGTTAGTTCGCTTCTGCGTCTGCCCTGGTAAGGTTTCAACTATTTAATGGAAGCTCGTTTGTTTCTTTTATTTATCTTTTCAATCACGACTCTTAATTAACTTCTTCTAATTTATTTACTTACTACATTATCCAGTTTCAGACCTTGTTTATGGCAGACGAGAAAAAATTTTAAAAATTTATCGACAATGAGAAGTGGCAGGCCTATTGTGACGAATGGCAGGTTCGTTACAATTCAAAGCCGCAGGAACCACTACTGACATAATAACCGCGGAATTCACGCGGTCGACTGTGGAACGATACGTTTTTTAATACTAAACTTCGCTTTATTTAACGTTAATGGCTTTTAAATAAAATTTATTATTTAAAATTTCGGTTTCGTTTATGTGCAGATTTATCTTCTGATGCATAGCCAAAAACAAAGCCACTGGGCGTTGGCTATAATTTCATTAGTTGATCGAGAAATTAAGTTAATAGATCCAGCAGACCGAGAATGCTCAAGAAGGTTTGAAGCGCATAAAGGATGCCTATTGAATCATCTTTCGTGCCTTCTTTACACTATCGGTTTGAAGTCAGCTTTCGATCAACAGTGGAAGGTATCGGCGTTCAACAGTGTCGTTCTCCCGATCCAAAAAAATGATTGGGATTGCGGTGTATACGTTTTGAAGTATATAGAATACTTCTCCCAACATCGGTCTATTGATTTCGAAGAAAAATATATTCAACAATTTAGAGCCGAAATCGGACATCTAATGTGCACGTTTGGGAAGATGAGTTAAATATGTTTGTAAAATTTTTTAGACTTTTGTAGAGATGTTTTTTGATGAAATTGTAAATAATTAATTTTTATCAACTTGTATAATTTTTATTTTCGTTGTTATCAATTTATCGTAATTGTCTAACAATTACTTATAAATAATTCTTTATTTCTTTATCTAATGTTTAGATTTCACCTTGAGCCCTATCAAAGATATAGTTTTACAATTCCAATCGGCTGATGACTTAAAATATCGGCCGATATCTTAAGTTATCGTCCGATATCTTAAGCCATCGGCCGATAACTTAAGTTATCGTCCAATGACTTAAAATATCGGGCGATGATTTAAAATATCGGCCGATGATTTAAAATATCGGACGATATTTTAAGTTATTGGACTATAACTTAAGTTATCAGACGATGGCTTAAGTTATCGGCCGATATTTTAAGTCATCGGCCGATATTTTAAGTCATCGGACGATAACTTAAGCCATCGGCCGATGACTTAAGTCATTGGCCGATATTTTAAGTCATCGGCCGATGACTTAAGTCATCTACCGATTGGAATTGTGAAGCTAGATATCTTTGGTAGGGCTCTATGCCAACCATTCTATGCCAATCACTAGTAGATTAGAGGCGAATTTGGCAACTTCAAATCCTTTTTGAATGAATGATTTATTAAGTACAGCAATATATCTCAATCACAATTCCAAAACGAAATTATTAGTGTAAAAAAAATATTAATCAATTGGCGGATGTTGATCGCTCTTTTATTGAGGTATAATCTGTTAATGTTGAAAGAAAAAAAAAGAGAAAAAAAAATACTATTCGATCATGAGATCATTTGGAAGCTCGATCGCCACTAGGTCTAATCTAATCTCAATATGTTCTCAATCTCAAACTTTGAATTAATATAAATTAATTTCAAATATTAACAAATTTACACGAGCGACGGTTATGACCGTACTTGTTACAATTTTTATATCGTAGTGGTCGAACTTCGCCTTTAGATCTTATTCTCCTTTTCTTCGGATGGCCGGCTTGACGTATTTTGTGGGGAGGCAAAACTTGAAGGTCGTCTCTTTGCGAAGTCCATTGGCGCTTGTCAACAGTCGGGACAAAATATTATTTATAAGTTTCCCTAAATAAGTTATTGGTAAACCAGTGTTCACAAAATTAGGGGATCTCTTTCTGCTTTCGCCGATAACGCGATTTATCGTGATGAACATGGTAATCCAAGAATAGCCCAATGTCTACATGTACATGTTCGCGATTCTAGATCGACATTGTGAGTGTAATCACCACGTTTAACTTGAAATATATCACGATCATATGGTATGACATTTTTTCGACAGGCCCATCCTGAATTTCTTGTTATGTATTTTTCTGCCATCGGTGTTAACACATGTGTCATTTTATTTCCTTCCTCCTGACGACGAAGATAAAATTCGGCTACTTTTGTGCAAATAGTATCTAGCATGCTCACAATTGGTTCCTCCCTGGCTATTTTCAACACACTATTTATGCTTTCAGCTATATTAGTTGTCAACATATCATAACGCCTCCCTTGGAAATAAGCGTGTGCTCAGAAATGATCACCAATTTCTTTAATCCATTTTGTACATTCCGGGGGGGCGTCGTCTTCTATTTTTCGCATAATTCTTTTAAATTTTGCTTCTGAAAATGCACGGGCAGCAACCCAGAAAAGCGGTCTAGAGATTGTATCCTTATATTTATCAAACAGATTTAGAGCCGTGTATGCATAAGATGGCGTGAAAGGCGTTAGGAAAAACTTTTTCCACTGCTTCCATCAAACCTTTCTGTCTGTCTGATATCAAAACAAACTGTTCTTCAAATTCACCGATTACACGTCTCCCTAATAGATCAAGAAACCATGTCCAATGGTCTTCATTTTCTTTCGGTACAACGCCGAACGCTATAGGAAATAAATGTTTATTCCCGTAGCTATTAACAACACTCCCTTGTATCGTCCACGCAAATGCGTTCCATCTACCGCAATTATTCTTTGTAAAGTATTACGAAAGCTTCGAATGCAAGGTCCGAATGCCACGAAGAATCTCTGAAATGCATTATCAGGCTTGAGACACAATTCGGTCTGTACGTCTGGATCGACCCGCTGTAATTCGGCAACATATGACGGTAACATCTTAAATTGCTCCTTCCAGCTATCTCGGATGTCATTAAACGCCATTTCTTTTCCTCTACATGCTTTCCAGTAACCTACTGTTATACCATATTTTTTTCCAATATAAAAAATTATTGAAGCAGGAGTCTCGTCAAAGCCCTTTAATAGCTTATCTCTCACGAATGAAGCTATCCACGATGTCGTACATTGGCGATGTCCACTTTCAAAAGCTGGCATTCCGCACATGTGTTTCGGGTGGAAAGTTTTCACAGCAAACGTGTCGACACCTACTAATTTCGATGTATGTATTCACCAAACACATCCTACTTCAACACACCTCGCCGTAACTCGAAGAGGACTAGTTTTTATTGGTTTAATCTGAAAATTATTTGTCATTGCAAATTCTTTAACTTTTTGAAATGATTTCTTATTTCTAAACGCCTGACCAATGGTAATTATTCCTCCTTCATATAGTTTCTCATCGTCTGAATCCATATACTCTCCTTTCGAGTCATTAAGCTGATAGTCTTCGTCCACCAGAGATTGATCAATTCCCCTATTAGTATCAACACGCGAAGTGAGAGACGGCAGAGCTTCATTATTTTTAGGATCACTATCACCGTCATCGACTAGATGGTTATTACGTGATTGGGATTGAGCCCGTCGATGTACGCTTGATTGATGTGCAGTTGTTTGGATTGATGTTGGCCGATGCAGGAATGTTTGATGTCTGAGAGGCTGTGCTGTTGAAGGCTCGATTATCGTTGGCTCCGAAGCTATTTGTTCGGAAGGCCATTGATATGGATTAAGGCTGACTAAAAACGTTTCCCATTGATTTACCGAATCGAAGTTGAACTGAGATATTTCATGCATCAGATTCATTTGATGACAATATCCTTGATCTTCATCGCCTTCACTCATTGGAATGTTGTAAGCTCGTAAGGGCAAAATCCTATATTCATATTTCTATCATCGTCGACTATCATCGGTGCAACAATGTTCTCCTCTTCATACCGTATTTCTTGATTTTCAATCAAATGTTCTGTTCCCACACCATGATCATCTTCGTTTGTTTTCTTGAACGGTTGAAATGTTTCTAAAGACGGTAAAATTTCTGCTACAGTAGTGACTAATGGTTTTTCGATATAAATATTTATCACACCATCACCGATACGATATGCTCTAAATAAGTTTGTAAGATCATCAGAGTCAGACAATTCGGTAAATACAAGCTCATTCCCTATGCGTAATGAAACAGTAAGTGTAATAGAATGTTCTTCCGATCGTGTGCGACTGACTTTGTATATTTTCTCTATAAACTCATCAAATGATATATTCTCCGTGACAGTGACAATCCTCCGATGTCCTCCGTTGTAAGTATTATCTCCCACGAGTACGAAATCAAAATGGCAAAGAAGGGGAACATCTATTTCAACTTATAATATTTACAAAATTAAAATTGGTTGTTTATAAAGAGTTATACTTGACTTAGCGCTACAATTATTTAAAAATATTAAAAAATAAAAAGAACAAAAACTTTAGCGTTTTTGTCAATCATAGAATATCGCCCGATATCCTAAGATATCGGGCCGATAGACTTTTAACGTAAACCATAAACCAAAACCTAAAAAAAAAACCTATCTTAAGTTATCGACCGATAACTTAAGTTATCGGCTGATATATTAAGATATCGATCGATAACTTAAGATATCGATCGATATCTTAAGTTATCGGCCGATAACTTAAGTTATCGATCGATATCTTACATATCTTGGACTATCTACAATGTATTGAAAATTTGAGAAATCATTAACTTAAAAAGATATTGTACTCGATATTTTACCTAACTTGTTGTATTCTCTATGTTATACGAACTGTAGTGGAATCTCGAAATCGCTTTTCAAAAGAGAAAGAAAGTGTTAAAAAATGATAGAGAAATTTTAGGTTCAATGTTTGCATAGAGAAGCATATATATATCTGACGTGCAGGCGGCTAGGCTTGGAACTGGACATTTATGCAAGGATTGAAACTATAGGACCGTTTTTGCAAATACGCAAACATATAAGGCCAAAAGTACAAATTTTCCTAAATAAAAAAAAAAAAAAAAAAAAAATATATATATATATATATATATATATATATATATATATATATATATATATATATATATATATATATGTAAATTTTTGTACCCGAGAAATATGATTTTTTGAGATTTATCTGACATGAACCGAACTGCCACCTGCCAAATTATTCGAAATTTGTCACTATGCAACTAATACCAACTCTCCGTTAACTATCCGTTTTAAGAGTTGACTTCTAAGGAAATTCAAGGGACCCACACATAAGCCGTCGGATCCCATGAAAAATATACGAGTTCATGTATCCTCTTGTAGTTCAGATCTGTGCAAGAAGCATTTGTAATTATTTCAGTTTCTATTATCCCTTACGTTGAAAAGTCCAAAATACTAAAAGTTCAAAATTTAGTTAGCCTTTGAAATGCCCATCAACACCATTGACCTTAATCTAAAGTGCTTATAAAATAGTCATGGCTTCACCAACCATGATCAAATCATGCAGCTAAAATAATATACATGGAGTTCGTATTCAGTGCCCGACCGCTCCCCCAATTCTCCTGAATCCTTTTAATATGAAGATAAGAGGTTTTGAAACATCTGTTTTGTTTATGATGAGGTAACCGGGACTCTTAGAGCACCCGGCAAAGTCAATTCAAAGACAATTTGGATGTTTGGGGGGTCAGTTGGCCCCCTAAGCCACAATGTGGCTCAACCACTGCCTTTTGGCTAGGTTTTTAGGGTTCACTATGATTTTGTTGTATGATTGAAGTAATTTTGGGATTGACTATAGTACAGCTGATGACCATCATTGTGGAATACTTGAATGATCTAAGTCTGCCAAGTAATAAGGCTTCAATCCCATTATATATTGTAACATTTTACGGCCCTCGAATGTTCACCCGACAGAAGCATAAGTGCTAAACCAATGGTTTTAAATATCAGCCATTCCCATACATATGAGCCAACATGTATTGGGTTAGGGCCCCTCCGATGTCATATACACCCCCTATATTATACAGGGTCTAATAACGGGGCAAAGTAGTTGAATATCAGTCAATCTTGGTCCATATCGGATCAAATTGTGAATATTAGGTCATATTGGCCATTATGTACATGGCCACCAAATTGGGGTTTGGCAATAGTTCGGCGAGGTTAAAATCCGGCAAATCTGGCAAATCTGGAAAGTTCGGGGAAATATTCAAGGGAAAAAATGTGAGAAATTTTTTTCTTTTAAATAAAATTTAAAATTTTAGTAAGTCACAACTTTTTCAAAAAATTCACGAATAATTCAGGATTAATTCAGGGGACCTTAAATTTGTGAATTAATCGTAATTTTTGTGACTATGATTATGTATCCTATATGAATCATTATAATACCAAAAAGGCCCTTTGGGCATTTTTTATAATTATTTTAAATATATATTAATATTTTATATCAGAAAAAAAGAACTTGAATATAGGCCGGTTAAGTCGATACCTATCCGGATAGGTATCGGCTTGGAAACCGATGATACACCCAGATAACGCAGCCTTTGATGACTGACTTTGCATCAGTGGTAAGGACCACTGTTGTGCACAGTGGATCTTTATTCAACTTGGTACAACCCTGGCTCAAAACTTGGGTATATAGTAGATAGAATCATTACTACTATATTTCTTCATGTGCACCCACACTTTGAAAAGAGATTATGAGTATATAGAAGAAAAAATGAAGAAAGCCATTTGATGAATCTTCTCATCTGTTATGGCGATCTAACTTGTGAATAAGTCGAGACATACAAATCCAAAATGCTTCAGGTATCTTATAGCTTGAATGCCCAGCCAAAGCTGAAATGACTTGAAGCGTGAATCTACAAACCTCTGCTTTCAATGCCATACGTATTAACATCAAAGTCCACATCTCTGGTGCCAAATTGTAAGCTTTCCGTAAGGACCGAAAGCCACTAACAAGCCTTGTGACTACTGAAGTACTCTGCATAGAAAAAGAAAAAGAATATAAATATATGTGTGTGTGTATATATATATAGATCATAATTCTGTTGGTATTATATGATTCATATGTAAAATTGCAATTCCCACTCAATAATCTGTTACTACATGATCATATATAAGTGCATAAACAAATAGCCTAAAAGGATATTGGTCAAAATACTCTATGCTGCCATATAGACTATAGAGAGGCCTTGTTTTTGTACCTCCCTTGGAAAATTGTTGTTCAAAACTTTCACCCCTCAATGACGCCACATGGCACAAATTTCATCAATCTTGGCTGTCCATCCAATGGAGCATGCCTAAGTATGCAATGATCCAATGTTCCTCACCATCTTAGTATTTGCCTACCTTAGTGGAAGTCATTAAATTCATAGGTAATGAAGATTCTCCATTGACCATCTGATAAATCGAATTCCTATCAGGCATGTCATTGATAAAGTTCTCTAGATCCTGGCTTTCAATCAATGACGGCACTTGTGCCTCCCACAAGACGTAATTTGTTTGAGTTAAAGAAATGAAGTGGCAATATAAAGGTGGAAGGAGAAGAGGTAGCTGCCACTAGAGAAGATCAAGATCTGTCTTTGTAGCGCCGATACCAGCTAGCAATGAAAACAGTCATTTTGGCTCACGTCCACAGGATGGAGTGGAGATTTCCTTGATGATAAAACGAGAATAAACACCAGTTTCATAAAGATATTCTTTCCTTTTGACTAAAATCTACAACTGTTTGGACTCTTGCTAATTACTTCCTAAAATTGAACTCTTAATGAGATTTCTCTCTTGAGATTTGGTGCTGGTGCTGGTGCTGGCGCTGGATCTGCTTCTAGTATCTTCTTTTAGACAATAACTATCTGAGCCATGGATCAAAATTTTGGACGAAACCGATACGTATCGGTTTTAGACTTTCAGGGGTGCCCGATACGATAAATATAGTATTTATCAGGCACCCCAAAAAGTAGGTAAGTTATCGTCCGATACGGGCAATTTGTTGTCCGTGTCGGACAATAATTTCAAATTATTGTCCGATAATTTCATATAAAGTTTTAGTGACGGCCGTCCGTGGCTATGTATCGGCCAATACGCTGGTATGTATCGTCCAGGAGACCTGAGCGATACGTACCGGAAATCCAGTATTTTGATCTATGATCTGAGCCGTTAAATCTTTGGTTGTATCTTCTAGAAAATTCGTTCTTATTCTGTGGATCATTAGCTTGAGCGGTGGTCAATGGAGAGACTTCAGTAATAGGAAACAGCCAGAAATGAATCCATTGGTTGGAGGTTTATGAGTTGATCAGTTCAATTTTGGGCATGGTCATCCAAGAGGCGGCCCATCAATTGGATGGAGAAGACGGATGAGCATGTGCCATGATGTGGTCTATAGATGGAGCAGAGGAAGGAGAACGACAACACAGCTATTTTATAGTATAATCTATTTTTTTCTTCATATTTCTAGTAGGCTTAGAAAGTGAAGCCAAGCAGGCAGCGTGCACATACACCAACCTGTGCACCCAAACAGTGTTAACTATATTCTTCACCTGAAAACCTCAAGGGGTTTGGCGAGCTGGCCAGGTACCTGCCTCGGGAAGCTGGAGACTTGACTTCGAATCCCCCTTGAGGCCACCCTAGGGATTTATATCCCATGCTGACCCGGCATGTGCTAACTTGGGGATCACATGTGCCCCTGGGATTAGTTGTGTGCTCTAAGAGGCCAGGACACCCAGGTTACATATATATATTCTTCACCTGAGGTGACAAATCTCTGTCTAAATGATAGTCTTTAAGACATGCCAGACACTTTAGATGCTGTACAAGCATAATCATATATACTTGCTATTAGGAGCTACTATGAGACTAAAAAAATCCTCATTGAATGGGGGCCTTGAACCATCCGAACTAGGCACTCCAATTTCGATACTTTTTGGATGTGATGTGCCAATGTTGAAGAGCTAGGTGAACTGCATGGATTGATCAATGATGTGTGCCACACGACTTATAAGTGGTAGTCAGGGCCCTATTCATAATTGCATTCAGCACCACTGGATGTAAACATCTACCATATATATTTAAAATGTCTATTAGAACTAAGGATTATATACTACACCATTTTGGATATTCGATTATTATCTTAGTATCTCCATTATTTTTCATTTCTAAGTACTTTTACTTTCAAAAGTAAACTTCTGTAAGGATGAATTGGGTGATTGGGATTTTTGACTTGCCAAGTAACACTCACCAAGATGAATCACACTCTGATATCCAAGTCATGCCAATATAACACTCTCAACACGTGTGCAAGCGCCAAATCCCATAAGCACATGCACGTAAGTGAAAAATGGGCTTTAAACCAGTTCAAGTTTTTCACCCATTGATGGTGTGGAAACGATACCTGCATCGTTGGACTATCGGCCGATGATTGGTGATGTTTTTTTATGTCCTATTTATTTTATTTTTTTGAGTTAAAGGAAATTCAAAAAAAAACTTTAGGTATTTGTCTATTTGTATTATTTTGTTTAATAATATATATATATATATATTCCTGATTTTTTTTACTTTGACTGATTTTTGTCGATTTTTTTTTACTTAGACCCTTGCCGATTATAGCCGACTCCCGACTTGGCCGATTAATCGGCGATGAAGTCAGGATGACTGCAAGTCGCAGACTTTTTCTGACTTTTTGAAAAAATCAGAAACTTTTCTGATTATGCAGACAGCTGACAATCCAAGAATTAGGGCACCGGAACATCATATGAAACAAAATAACTGACTTTTTGACAAACCTCAACTTCTTGCGACTCGGTCGATTCCAATTTCTCGTCCAAAATGAACGGTAGAGCTTCCTCCTGTAGAAAGGTATCTGCTGCTTTAATTATGTCCTGAACAAGAAAAATCCGCACCCTTAGGCCCTTCTCTGATAGAATGAAAAGAAATAGATCTTCAGTGGCAGCTACGACAGCACGCATGTCGAAGGATTTCCGCCCTTGAACTTTTGAAGTATTCACAGTAGAGTTGTTAGGGGGCTCATCTGCTGACTCAGAAGCCTGTTCAGAAATTGCAGCTATCTGAAACAAAATAGTACCACATTTTAGAGATCATATGGAACTCAGATAAACTTAGGGACATTGAACTGAACAACATAACACGAACTAAAACTGGAGTTTTGTACTGATTTCCGAGAACAAACATTTAGGCTGGTGTTACTGTCATGCCACTTTATGTTACAGCCACCTCACTTAGTCAAAGTAAAAAATGTTAACTGTTGTAATCAGATGATGAAAATTGTTTTTCACCCCAATCTTCCACGCAATAGATCTTTAGATCATAGGCCTACCATCAGAGAGTCAGATGTTGATCCCACATGGCACACATCCAAAAAAGTGAACGTGACCACATTTGATGGTACGCAATGATCACATTCACTTTTTGAGATGTGTGCCACATGTAATCAGCATTTGACTGTTTGATGGTACACTCATAATCTCAAGATCTATTGCGTGGAAGATTGAGCTGAAAAACGATTTCCATCGTCTGATTAAAACAATTAACATTTTTTACTCTGAGGTGGCTGTAACATCAAGTGCTGTGGCAGTAACACCAGCAACCATTTATAGCTTAGGGGACTCAGGCACCTGAGTGAAATCCTAATCAAATATATAAAGTGACAATATTATCAGCTATTGTAATTTGAGCATTAGAAGAACTTGATAAGGTTATAGCAAAAGAAACATTAAAAAAAAGATACTCAAATTTCAGCTCCCCTTGTGGTACAAATTTCCATTTTACTTAGTGATGTAGAACTAAAATGGATTAAAAAAGCCTGAGTTTTCTTTAACTAGGGCAGATCTCAACAGAAATATATTCATAAATGGGATCACCACTTTCCAGTGTAAATTGCTTTCTTATATGGTTTGAAAATCATATAAAAAAGGTCTTCTATCTTATTACCAGTTCTGATTACATGTTGAGCGAAATATGACTCAAACAGAGGTTCAGGAGCTTTATGCAAGAGGAAACAAGTGATAGAACTGCCCAGCTAAGTTGATTTTTCCCCTCCTGTTCATGCTATGCTGCGGGTTGCCAGTTAGGCCAACAAGTTCCTGGCCTCTCCTTCCCTCCTCTTTTACAACAGGTGTATCTTGTTCATGGCCGCAATTTTTTTTTTTTTTTTGCGAAGAAACAATTTCTTTAAAATAAAAAAATATATATCTGGAACACACTAATCAAGAAACCTATAGCAGGAAAAACATGCTACAGTGATCAACAAAACAAGAGCTTCGGCATCGCCGTCACCCTTGAAAAATGAAAATTACCAGGCAAAAAAGAAAACGAAAGGGACTTGAAAGTTGAAACCAATGCAAGGGGTACTAGGCACAAATGATCAACTGGTCCCCCAGATCGGAGGTGCCTTGATCCGTCCAATCCCTGCAAACCTTGGAAAGTCTTTCCCAGGATAGAAGGTTGTCACTGAGTCAATGACAACACTAACCTGTCTATGTTTGTCGTGAAACATATGTCCATTTCTCCCGGACCAGATGGACCAGAAATGAGTAGAGGAAGCAAATTGATGAGGCACCTGATTTTGTAGTCCGAGGCAAAGTACAGGAGTTCAGACAAATATCCTTGCATTGGTACAGGCGGTAGCACATTCAAATAAAGACTCCCTTGAAAAAGGGTCAAATGGTAGAAGCAAAGGTGCAAGGAAGCATCAGATGATTGAAAAGTTTAATAGCATTGAGGCACGTCACACGAATGTCCATTCTCTTCTAATTAGGTTGTCAACAGTAAGGATTTTGCTCCATGCGACGAACAAGACAGAGCTGAATTCTAGGGGAAGCTAGAATTTCGTTCACTCCTAGGTGAAGAGGGGCATTCCAGTGATCACTAAAGGGATTTGACCTTAAGTACACTTTTTCTTTCAAGACACCAAGGTCCAGAATCATCCTCATATTAGGGTGTGGCATCGTTGCAAGATCAAAGAATTCAGAGAGCATGAAAATCTCCAAACTATTAAGTTACTCCTGAAGCTAATTGGACCAGGAGTAGATACCATCAACCAATGCAGAGCATTGACTGATGGTGACAGATTTCTCCATAGTGAGAAAGTAGAGTTTCGAGAACAAGATGGCCAGAGGTGGGAAGAAGCTCGAGTGTCGTGCCAGAAAATAAACACATCACTCGCAAGATCAAAGAATTCAGCGAGCATGGAAATCTCCAAACAATTAAGTTTCCTCCTAAAACTAATTGGAGCAGGAGTTGATACCATCAACCAAGGTAGAGCATTGACTGATGGTAGCAGATTTAGGTGGGAAGAAGCTCAAGCATCATGCCAGAAAAGAATCACATCACGAGGCTCAAGTTTTAAACTCATTCCCTGACTGAAGAGAGGGAAGATGCTATAAGCCACCTTCTTCCAATTAGAAATGCGGGAATGTACGAGTCTGCTGGCATTCCAATCCCGATCAAATGACCTTGGAATTGTTGTCTGACACTCCGACCTTGCCTAGCATTTTGTACCTCGAATCTTCAATCGTGCACGGATCCTGATGAACGACCTGATTGTCGAACAATCACAATGATAAGCAGAAACATCGATTATCTATAACAAGGGGGAAAAAGTTCACTTTCCTTGTCACATTCATTTGGTATTTTACTTTAAGTTTGTGGAAGTCAACATGCCTTAGCTAGATAACAACTTGAAGCTAAAGTAAAACAAATTAATATAGGACAAATCTCTGTAGCCAAATGGCACATCAAAAAGTAAATAATGCAAGAAGGTAAAATTATGGTGAAGAAGCTTTTAGAATGTTGCACAAAGTAGACATGTAAAATTAGGTATAATAGAGAATCAAGTAAAAGATTACCCACCAGCCGTTCAAACCGATTCCATCGTATCGATCCATTATTACGGATAAGAAGCTCTCTTAATATTTTCCTCATATCGGGATTTGGGTCGGCTAGTAATCTTCCAATGACAAAAGGATATGCACTCTCGATAACTTTGAAATTAGGATCCAATGCTTTTGCAGTCCCTTCTAACGATCCCAATGCCCTTAGTACCAGTGCATAATCTGGGGGCAGAGAGAAGTTAAACTCATACATAACATCATACAATTGGTTCATTATAGCCTGAAATTGAACACAGAAGCAGGTCAGAATATATCTATCATAAGGAAAATTCTAATTGTTTATAAAATAGTTAGCATGGTAGTAACAGATATGGCAACGGAAGAAATATGGTAGCAGCTGCAGGATATTAGAACACGGAGAAGAATAAAACTATGGTAAGAACTCATATAACTCTGCTTTGTGACAGTATACAATAAATTGGAGCATAGAAATTAAAAATCCCTGCCAATTTATCCACTGGATTACAATTTCCTTAAATATGCAAGTTTGAGATCCCGGTTGGAATTAGGTTCGTGTCAAGGGCCTACTATGAGTCCTTCATTGGCATTGGTTACGGATTAATTGAGAGCAAAAAACACAAGAGGGAGTTCTATGGTGCATATTGTTTGTTGATGATATGCTATTAATACTAATTGACCAGACTAGAGAACAAGTAAATGAAAAGCTGGAACTATGGAGACAGGGTTTAGAGGTAGGGGCTTAGCAGAACAAAGGGAGAATATATGGACTGCAAGTTTAGCAAACATCTGAGCAGGAATGATGATTTTGTAAAAAAAGAAACTATTTAGTGCCGTGATGGGAGAGAAACTCAGTATATGGGGCTTACTGTGCAAGAGGTGTTGGATTTGAATACCAGACAAACAACATTAATGCAAGGTGGGCAAAGTAGAGATGGACAAGCAATGTGTTTGTGACCACCAAACTAAAGGGATATTTTTCTAAAGTAAGACTTACATCATTATAGGGTGGAAAGTATTGGGCTATGAACAAACCAGTCACAAAGCCGGGAGTCAGCAATAAATAGGTAAGGATCTAAGTAGAGAAATATTGGAAAAAATCGGTCAAAGTAGGAAAAAATCGAGGAATATAAGTAAAAATATAAAAAGTAGATCATAATATAGTTAAAGTTAAAAATCATAATTGTAATGAACAAAATAGTACAAAATATGCAGAACCTAAAGATTTTTTATGAACAAACTGAACAAAATAGTACAAAACCTAAAGGTTTTTTCCTCCTTAAGTATAAGTAAAAAAAAAAAGGGACCACATCACAAACATCGCCAATTAATCGGCCGAGTTGCGATTGGACCGATTAATCATCAATAAAGTCAGGATGGTTGCAAGGCATTGACTTTTTCTGATTTTATGAAAAAGTCCAAGCCTTTTGTGACTATAGAGGTAACAAACAAAAAGATAAACGAGCACATTGGGCTGGGATGTGTATGGTAAGGTAGTAAGGTGGATGTGTGGAGTAATAAATAAGAAATTGAAATAAATAAAATGAGGAATAAGTATATGAGTAAGTTTCAGTGTAGCCCCAATAAAAGAAAAAAATTAAGGACCGTCATGTGAAATGATTTGGACCTGTTCATCGGACAATTAAGTCAACCCTGGTACGAAGTATTGAAACAATTCCATTATAAAGGGAAGAACAATAAGAACTTGGAGGGAGGTAGTGAGAACTGACATGAAGTATTGTGAAGTAACAGAGTATTCAGTTCTAAATAGAAATGAGTGGAGAATTAGGACTCATGCAGCTAATCCCGAATATGGGATGAGGTGATGATGATGGTGATAAATTGTCTTGAAACTATCTTCAAAGATGTAATGTAATGAGTGCATTGTAAGCTCCGTGCCCCATCTTTCATGGCATTGCCAAACAAGTTAAGGTATACCATAACCTTATCACATAAACAGTCCAACACAGAGCAAGTTACGTATGCTTAGCCGAATCATCGTAGATTTTGATCCATGAATATATATATATATATATATATATATATATATATATATATATATATATATATATATATATATATATATATATATATCAGTTTCGGGGCTGCACAATTGAGTTCAGCACTGAGCACTGCATTGAAGCCAGTTGGGTGCCATGTGGCACCAAACCAAAGGATCCGGTGCCACGTGCACATGGACAGGGTAAATCAAAGACCGTCCAAAAAAATACCTCCATCTAGCATCATTGACCACATGGTCAATGGTGTTTAAAATGAATGGTGACTTGCAAAATCATGTCACCACTGTTTCTAGCATCGTTAGAATGGGGCATACATGTGGAATTTGAAAAAAAAAACTACAAATATCAAAGGGGTACGGGGGACTTGTGCCATGTGGCATGTGAAAAGGCACTTCACTGAAGTATTTAATGCCGCAATAGATTGTATATTTGTGTTTATGTGTGTTAAGAAAAAATAAAACAAAGTAAACAAATTTATTTGTAGTTGTCATGACTTATTAGCATAATATGATGATGGAACTTGTCAATACTCGTCATTACATCATTCTTTTAATGTCAAAATATAATAAACCAGAGAAGGACAATGACAAGATAATGAAGTCCTAAAAATAATAGATATTCAATTTTCAATCAACATTACTCTCGGAACTATTTAGGGCCTGTTTGGTTTTAAGGGAAACAAGGGAAAATAAAGGAAAACTCATATGCGGTAAATGAATTGCCAAGATTCCCGTTGTTTGGATGACATTTAAAGGGTCGGAAATTATCTTCACATTTTCCGTCAAAATCCGAAAAGAAATGCCGAGGGGGTCCCCCGGTTTTCTATCTTCCGAACCTTCGGACTTCTCATCCGTATGACTCTTATCATAATACCACACAATTTTTTCACGGAAGAAAACCATTGACTGATTTGAATAAAACGATGGAGATCGTTTTTTTTTTCAATCTTCCTCATGATAGATCTTAAGATCATGATGCCCCTATCAGACGGTCCGATGCTGATTCTATATGGCACACATCCTCAAAAATCATAGCAGAACCACGTATGACTTGGGTGGTCAATTGACCACCCAAACTTTCTAAAAATTTGTTACTAAGCTTTAGGGGTCCTAATTTATATTAGTGGATTCTCATCCATCCAAAATTATCTTGACCACCCAAAATTATCAAAAATTTTCAAACAATTTTTTTTATGGTATTTGTTTTCATAACAAATATTTCTTCTTTGATTTTGTTTAACCAAATCCCACAATTTTGGCCTATTTTTAAGCTCCCCCTCCATCTATTTAGGTATTGCACGGACTTATTTTTGGAGATATTTCTCTCGAAAGGGCTCTACTATGTTGTAGAGCTATATACTCACATATATGGTGTATATGCTCTAGTTTAATTAATTATATAAAATAAACAATTTATTACATGTAAGAAGATTTGAACCTAGAACCTAACCTTCACAAGGCACTAAGTCTACCACTAGAGCAATTCACTAAGATATGTAAAGAAAAAAAAAAACTTAATACATATATAATTTTTTGGTCTTGTGACTATTTTTTTTTGTTAGGATATGTTATTTTCCTACAATTTCCTGCATATGTATCTAAACACAGGATTTGATTAATCCTGCGTTTTCCCAGCTAGCAATGTGGTTATCCAAACAGCAGAAAACAAAGGGAAACAAAGGAATACCATGGTTTCCTACAACTTAGGTATCCATGGGAAAATATAGGAATATTATTTTACTTTCCCATGTTTCCCGTGTTTTTATCCAAACAGGCCCTTAGATTTCCATGTTTAATCAATAGCATCTTTAATTTTGAATCTTGGTTTTGAAATGATAGTTTTATACCTACCTTCTTGTTTTTTTTTTTTTCAATTTTAATCAGTTGAGCATTTGATATTGGATTCTATCCATAATTGTTTCATTAATGGCCATAAATTAATATTCTTAACCATTTTGTCATTTGCTTATATAAGAAAATTTTCTTCAACTTTAATAGAACTAGATAGCTTTTGGTCCTAGGGAGTTTGTTTTTCTAAGCTTTTATAGCTATGTAAGATAAGAATTCTTCAAAAGTTTTTGAAATATAATTAAAAACAGAACTTTTCTGGAAACAATTTTTTTTTTAACTTTCTTCCAAGTACCGCAGTCTTCAAGTTTTTATAGAAGAACTAAAGGTTTTTTTCAAGAGAAGGCACTTGTTTGTGAAACTTGTATGCCTCCATTAATACTGGCCCTGGGTCTCCTCGACCAAATCCTTATAACCGGTTTCAGACAGTTCAACATAAGGTGAGTTCTGAATTCTGATATAATGTGTATGCATTTCATGCTAGCAAAGAATTCCACGTAAAAGATGCAACAAAAATTTTCTGTCACAAGAAAGTAAACAATAACCGAAAAGATACTATAAGAAACATGGATCAAAATCTCGGTGGTTTTCCGATACGTATCGTCCACCATCAAAACCGAGACAATATGTATCGGTATCACCGATACATTCAATGAATCGGCGATACAATGAAAATTTTGACATACATGGGGTATGTATCACCGATACATACCCAATGTATCGTGTATCGGTGGCCAGCAATACCGTTACGCAGCGAACGATACGTACCGGTATCGTCCGAGATTTTGACCATGATATGCAAAGCATGACAAGAAGTACAATGCAAACCTGGAAATCTTTTGATTGTCTAGCTCCATCACGAAAGGACACTTGAAGAGAATCTGCAACTTGCTGTATATCTGTCCCTTCAGGAATAAATCCCAGGGAAAGGAAGTCATTTGCTAAGGCCAAGGAGTCATGGTTCACAAAGTGTACAAGCTGAAAATAGATTAAGAGGCCATGGTTGGAAAATTTATAAATAGCATAGATTGCAATGCACTACACAATATAGGAAATAAATGAAAAAATTAGTAATTAGAGCAGGGTGTAGAAACGTGAGGCATAATGACAAATGAATAGGGAAGACGGTAAAGTTATATAATGAAGATTGATGCCCCCTAACGAATTGAGGCTGGTATAAGATAAAAATCAGACAACACAATATGCTCAGCCAATTCATTAGATTATGAACCATAGAAGCAAACAATATTCAATCCAACCAAATGTGTGAAGGAGGTTTGAAAACGAAAGACTGAAATTCGGGCAGGAATTTTCTTTGGGTGCAGAGAAACCTACCTTTGATTGGACCGGATCTTACTTAAGCAAATAAGGAGGTCTGTCTAGGGGTGTCATAGGCTGGGCTTGGGAAGGAGAATTCTCTTGTAAATGGGCAGGGCTATGGCTGGACTTAAGGGAAAATCATAAAAGCATAGACCCAGGCTGTTGAAAATAAATCAAACATTGGATGAAAAATGGATGCAACTTTTCAAGAGAAGAAAATTGTTCTCTTGAGCTCAAAACCCTAAAAAATGAAGTCTAATATAAAATACTATATAGAAGGCTTCAAATTTCACTAAAACACTTCATATTTGTTGAGATACAAGGGTTCAAAATATATAGCTAATTACAAGAACGAATTTCACATTTCAAGGAGACTTTTCACTTTCCTAAAGAAACTTTTCATATTCCTATGTAACCTTTCTTTTTCCTAAGACACTTTTTCATTTTCCTATGAAATCACATAAACCAAAACTTGGAAAAGTTCAATGCTACAACAACTAAACTCTTAACTACTAAGTAAAACTTCTAAGATGAGGTCAAAGACCCAAAAAGAGTGAGGCCCAAGAGGCCCACGGCCCATGCACATTTAGTGGCCCAAAATGGTCTAACTTAATATTTCAACAGCCCCCCTTAACCTAGACTTCAACTATGCCAAGCTTCTCTTTCATTTTGATGAATGTTGCATGCTTCAAAGCTTTGGTAAAGATATCCACCATTTGATCTTCCATCTTGCAATACTTGATGTCGATTTCGCAATCCTTAGCTAGATCATGAATGAAGTGATATTTGATTCGAATATGCTTGCTTCGATTGTGGAAAACTGGGTTCTTTGAAAGTGCAGTAGCGGAACTATTGTTGCCAAACGATCTTGTGCCTTTACCGTGAGAATTCTTTAATTCTTCTAAAATCCATTTCAACCGTAGTCCTTTCTTTAATTGGCATACCTTATGTTTTCACATTTCTTCACATAACCGGGTAGTTGAACAACATAGACCTCTTCTTCAAGAGATTCATTCAAGAAGGCGGATTTGATGTACTTTTCAATTTCATTGAGATGTCAATGCTAAGACCATTCGAATAGTCTCAAGACGAGTAACAAGAGCAAAAATTTCATTGTAATCAATGTCATGTTTTTGCTTATAGCCTTTCACCACTAAACGAGCTTTGTATTTTTCAATTTCACCTTTTCATTCAACTTTGTTTTATATACCCATTTGACACCAATTGATTTGTGCCCATTTGGAAGCTCCGTTAGCTCTCACGTATCATTTCTTTCAATATAATCAATTTCTTGATCCATTACATGCTTCCATTTTTCTTCATGAGATGCTTCTTCAAAAGAGATTGGATCTGCATCCGCAAATAAGGCAAACTCACTTGATGGATACCTTTTGGAAGGTTGATGTGGGCGGCTAGATCTCCTTAATGGTGCTTGAGGTAATTCTTCATTATCATTGATATATTCTTCATTCCCACTAGATGGTGAGAATTGAGGGCTTGTGACTTCATTTTCTTTTTCTGATTCCACATCTAGCAATGTGGACTTTTGCTTCTTCTCATTTTTGATCCAATCCGAAGCTTCTTCTTCATTGAATATTACGTCTCTATTTATGATAATTTTCTTGGTGATGGGATTAAAAAACTTGTATGCCTTTGAATTTTCGCTATATCCAACAAGGGTACAATTTTCAGATTTAACATCTAACTTGCTTTTTTTCTCATTCGGCACATGAGAGTAGGAGGCAATGCTACCAAATACTCTCAAATGAGAAACACATTGTTTATATTCACTCCAAGCTCCTTGAGGAGTCATGTCTTGAATGCTTTTAGGTGAGGCACGATTCAAAAGATAAATGGCACATGCAACGGCTTCCTCCCAAAATGTATTAGGCATCCCTTTGGCCTTTAACCTGCTTCTAGCCAATTTCATGATTGTCTGATTCTTCCTTTAGGCCACCCCGCTTTGTTGAGGTGTGTAGCGAGTAGTAAATTGATGACGAATGCCATTTTCTTTGAGAAAATCACCAAATTCATGAGAGACATATTCACTACCTTGATCGGAATGCAAAGTCTTCAACATGAAACCACTTTGCTTTTCCACAAAGGCCTTAAAAGATTTAAAGTATACAAATACCTCTGATTTTTCTTTGAGAAAATAAACTCATGTCTTTCTACTATAATCATCGATGAAGATGAGAAAGTACTGATTACCTCCAATTGAAGTGGTGTGCAACGCCCGCATAAATCCGAATGAACAAGCTCAAGTGGGTTTGATGCCCTCCAAGCTTTTCCAACTAGAAAAGAATTCCTTTGATGTTTTCCGAGTGCACAAGTTTCACAAACTTGATCTTGATGGTTGATATTAGGCATGCCTCGTACCATATGCATCTTGAACATGAGAGACAAGGTGCTAAAACTCAAGCGGCCGTAGCGAAGATGCCATAGCCATGAACTATCTTTGATATTGGTACTCAAACATGGAAGTGCTTCACTTTGAACCTTTATGGAAACATCTTGTTAGCTGTCATCATCACCTTTGTGAGAAGAACATTATTCTCGTTCTTGATTTCACATGATGCTTCTTTGAAATGAACAGTATGACCTTTCAATACAAGTTGTCCAACACTAAGAAGAATATGTTTGAGTCCGGAAACATAAAAACATTAGGAATACATTTGACACCTTTCTTCATCTTGACAAAAATATCAATACTTCCCTTAAAGGAAAATATTTTATCATCTCTGGTTCGCACTTCATTTTGAATAGATTCATCCAAAGTAACAAATGCACCTTTATTTCCCGACGTGGTTACTACAACCACTATCAAGATACAAATCCCCATTGAGTGCAACTTCTTGAACATTACAAGCATTAAAGAGAGTATCATTGTCCTTACTCTTCTCATTTTCGTGCATAAAATTTGATTCATTTTTGCTTTCTTCCGCCAATCGTATTTTGCAAAATTTGATGGTATGCCCATATTTTTACAATGGTAACATTGAACATTAGAAAGAGAAGAGCGGCCTCTTCCTCTTGATGAAGTAGATGACTCATTCTCATCTCTTTCATTTGCCTGATTTCTTCCTCCATTATGCCTTCCTCGTCCCTGATTAGAATGCCTTCCTCTTCCACCTCTAGAACTTTCCTTGAAGGAAACTTGAGTTTGAAAAGTTTGCTCTAGAGCAAAAGAATCAAATTGTTTTATGCGAAGTTCATGGGATTGAAAAGATCCCAATAAACTCTCAATAGATAACGTAGACAAATATTTAGATTCTTCAATTGCAACTACAATATAGTCAAATTTGCGAGTCAAACTCTTAAGGATTTTCTCTACAATTCTTTGATCTTCAAGTTTTTCGCCATTCACTTAGTTGATGAACAAGAGCAAATACACGATTGAAATAATCTTCAACGGTCTCGGAATCTTTTATCCTTAAAGTATGAAACTCACTTTGAAGTGTTTGGAGATGCACCATTTTAACTTTATCACCTTTATAGGACTTATAGAGAGTGTCCCATGCTTGTTTTTCCGTTGTCACCGATGATATTGGCTCAAAGACGACTCCATCCACCTCTTGATAGATGAAAAATAATGCTTTCTTGTCCTTCTTACGATTCTCCTTCAACTCATTGAGTTGTTGTAGAGTGTCGTTTGATCTTGCGATTCAACATAATCGGTTTCAATCATATCCCATAGATCTTGGGATCCATATAAAATTTTCATTTGGATGCACCATTGGTTGTAATTTTTCCCGTTGAATCAAGGGAGTTGAGGTCGCAACAAATTGTTGTTGGAAGCCATGGACCTGAACAAGGCTCTAATACCACTTTGTTGAAAATAAATCAAAATTCGGATGAAAATGGATGCAATTTTTGAAGAGAAGAAAATTGTTCTCTTGAGCTCAAAACCCTCAGAAATGAAGACTAATATAAAGTACTACATAAAACGCTTCAAGTTTCACTAAAAAACTTCATCTTTGATAAGATACAAGGGTTCAAAATATATAGCTAAGTACAAGAACGAATTTCACATTTCAAGGAGACTTTTCACTTTCCTAAAGAAACTTTTCATATTCCTATGTGACCTTTCTTTTCCCTAAGATACCTTTTCATTTTCCTATGAAATCACATAAACCCAAAATATTGCAAATTTTAAAGGTACAATAACTAAACTCTTAACTACTAAGTCAAACTTCTAAGATGAGGTCAGAAACCCAAAAAGAGTGAGGCCTGAGGTTCATGCACATATAATGGCCCAAAATGGTCTAGCTTAATATTTCAACACAGGCCCGACCATTGATACCCTAGTCAGCATGTTTGATTATGCAAAGAGCTCACTGAATTATGAATTTGATAAATAAATAAATAAATACACTATAGCATATGTCAAAGAATCAAGTTTAGCCTTACATACAAGCTCAACACACATGACTTGCTAATAGATGCCAATGGGGTTGATACTAATACGAGGACTTAGACACTCCTAAAAGGTATTTCAAAAGTATGAGGACTTAGACAAGCGGACACCATCTCCCTTTTCCAATTAATATAGTGAATGAAAGTTTAAGCATATGTTGACTACCCTGGTTCGTGGGCTGCTTCCGTGGCATGCCTTGAGCTGGTAGGGGACTCAAGCAGCAGGTTAGTCAAGTACTGTATGTAGCTTTTCCAGGAGTTCTTCGGGACCTATTGTTGAGATTCTGTCGGCGGTCTTGTCCGACTGTTAGTCTGTTGGTTGGCTCCCTATACTTCAATCGGGTTGGCTAAGAACCTATTTAAGCCTTGCCTTGTAATCTTTTCTTTTATCTACAAATTGAATGCTTTTACTGATAAAAAATAATAGAATAATAATAATAATCTGACCAAGAGTGAAATCTAACTGCCTTCCGAGCCAGAGTGCCTTTTCAACCAGTGTCATGACTGTCTGCTTTGGTTTGAAGTAGCCATTTTCTTAGTTTGTTAACCCTACTAAAACTACAGATATAGATGGTTGTGCTATGGAATCACAGTTGAAGAAGGATGATTAAAAATTCCAACAGTCAGGATAAAAAATTGTTTTCGACCAGTGTCATGACTTACTGCTTTAGCTTGCAGTAGTCATTTTCTTAATTTGTAAACCATAGGAAACCAAAGCTACAGATGTTTGTGCTATGGGTTGAAAAAGAATGATTAAAATATTGCCAACAGTTACGAATAAAAAGTGATGAAATTCTATTACTCAACCATGGCACACACAAACCAATAGCAGGCATATGACGATTAATATTAACATCAGCGAATTGTTTCGGGAGCTACAACTTGCAAACAATATTTGTACCATGTCACATGAGCTAAAAAGAAAGACTTGGTAGTTTTGGGACTTGTTCCATGTGGAACACCGTCTAACCGTCTGATTCGGAGGTCATAATGTAAAGATCTTTGATGCCAAAGATTGGCACGAAACACAATCTCTAACATCTGAATCAACAGTCAACCATCAAATCAGATGATAGGCTTTCACTGTGTTGAATCAGATGATAGAGATTGTGTTTTGTGCCAATCTTTGGCATCAAAGATTTTATATATCATGGCCTTCAAATCAGACGGGTTAGATGGTTTTCTACGTGGCAAAGGTCCCAAAAATGCCAAGTCTTTCTCTTTAACCCATGTGCCACGGTACAAATCTCATGTGCGAGTTATAACTCCCTTTGTTTCCCATATATGTAATTAAAGGAACAAGCCTATGATAAAATGACTGTAATACAATGCTAGTAGAAGACGTGCATCAAGGCCGAACTGAAATGGTATATCAATTGACATATGATTGACTGAAACAGGCTCAAAATACATGCAAAATTACTATAGTACAAGGAAATTGTAAATTTATAGCAAGCATGGATCCTGTGCAGTAGTTTGAGAGAGCAAAGAATGCTAACCACTTGGATAAGTCCTATACGGAAATGGCGAGGAATATCACCCATCATACCAAAGTCAAAGTATGCTAGAGATCCATCAGCAGTAGCAACAAGATTTCCAGGGTGTGGATCAGCATGGAAGAAGCCCTCTTCGAGCAATTGTCTCAACGAGCAATGAAGGCCCTGATAAATAAAAGGGACAACTGAAGTCAAAATATGTTTCACTGTGATGGTTTCATTCCGTGACTGCAGAAACAAAAAGATTCTTTAACAATAAAGATAGAAGTTTCTATTCTTAAAACTATTACAGGTAACTCTAAAATAAAGCAGTAGACCTGAGTTTGAATCCCCTCCCCCTCTTGAGGCCACCCTAGGGATTTATATCCTGTGCTGACCCGGCATGTGCTGAATTTGGGGTGCGCATTTGCCCTTGGGATTAGGCGGGTGCTCTAAGAGGCCCGGATACCCAGGTTATAAAAAAAAAATAATAATAAATAAAGCAGTAAAACCAATGGCTATGACTGTAAAGCACAAAAAATTATTTGTAAAAGATATCGGTAGATTTTTTAAGTCAGTAAATTTTTTAAGTCACACTTAGCGAAATATTTGGGAACAATTGCAAATATCCGTTCATGACAATCCTATCATATTAGTACTAATTGGAATATATGTTAAGAAGATCAATGACCGAAGTAATTTCTTGTTGAAGACTATGGAAAAGTTTGTAGAGAAAAATTTATATTTGGTTTTTATCAAATTGAGGAAGGACTATGATAGGATAATGACTTGTATAATCCAGCAGATATTATTATCTTTCAATCGAACGACATATAATAAGATTGCCCAAGACATGCATGAGGGGTAGTAACTAGTATAAGAATTTTCTAGAAATATGATTTGAGTTTCCAGTTGGAGTAATGATCCAAAAGGGGTCCAAATTGAGCACTTGTTTGTTTGCATTGGTAATAGATGAATTTATAACCAAAATATTGATCTGATCCGATCCGATCCTCAGTGCAGAAGACGATGAAGAGGAAGAGGAAGAAAAGAATGCTGGGACACAAATAAAGGCTAATTGATTGATAGGAGTCTTGAGCCTTATAAGAAGGTCCATAAGAATTAATAAAATAAGTCACATGAACCTTAAGGGATCACAAGACCACTTAATCAGATTAAGCGGTGTACACAACAAATTTGCATAGAAATAAATTGATGCGGAACGCCAGATCGAGAGCCGTAGATTCAGGCCGCAACAGATTTTCCAACCAAGAAGAAGCGGAATGGAAATCAGGACCAGGCATAAAGGAGGAGAATTCGAAATTTTCGTTCGATCGATCCCTTATTTCGATCGAACGAAATTTTCGTTCGATCGATTCCTTATTTCGATCGAACGAAATCGTGCGAGAATGATTTTTTTTTTTTAACAATCCGACTTACGATTTAGGGGCAAAATTGTCTTTCTTTTATGTTTATTTTTGTTTTAGGGTTTTATTTTAAGACCTCATATATAAGGTCTCTCCATAAACAATGTAATTAATTTTTTATTAATGAAAAAAAAAGCTTATGCTTTCTGCTTGAGATGAGCAACTACGAAGAGTGAATCTTCTTCCCGAGAAGGGTTTGGTGTGAAGCTAAGGGTGCGAAGCCCACAATCTATCATTTACTATCTCTTTTGATCTATCTTTCTCAGTTTTACTTTATTTTCCATAAGCCCTAAATTCAGCCATTACTCTTTCAAATATTCCGAAAATCATAAACCCTAGTTTTCATCTGAATCGTTGAATCGATCCGATTCAATAACCCTAGATCTCAACTGAGCCATTAAACCAGTCCACATCAAATACCCGAAGGAAACCAGTGATCCCATCATTGGATTGTGAGCGCCCTAATTTGGAAAACCTAGAGATCTACCTCTAGGACCTATCAGCACCTCAACTCTAACGGATCTAGCGCAAAGACTGGACCCTTTCTTGAACCCGAGCGTGATCTTTCGTATGGAAAACAATGAAGCCCTAAGGTATTCACTTTATTTTCAGCTTTGGAATGCCAGATCAAGAGCCGTAGATTCGGGCCGCAACAGATTTTCCCGCCAAGAAGAAGCGGAACAGAAATCAGAACCAGGCATAAAGGAGAAGAATTCAAAATTTTCGTTCAATCGATCCCTTTTTTCGATCAAACGAAATCGTGCGAGAATGAATTTTTTTTTTTTTAACAATCCGACTTACGTTTTAGGGGCAAAACTGTCTTTTTTTTTTAATGTTTATTTTTGTTTTAGGGTTTTATTTTAAGACCTCCTATATAAGGTCTCTCCATAAACAATGTAATTAATTTTTGATTAATGAAAAAAAAGAGCTTATACTTTCTGCTTGAGATGAGCAACTACAAAGAGTAAATCTTCTTCCCGAGAAGAGTTTGGTGTGAAGCCAAGGGTGTGAAGCCCACAATCTATCATTTACTATCTCTTTTGATCTATCTTTCTCTGTTTTACTTTATTTTTCATAAGCCCTAAATTCAGCTACTACTTTTTCAAATATTCCAAAAATCATAAACCCTAGTTTTCATCTGAATTGTTGAATCGATCCGATTTAATAACCGTAGATCTCAACTGAGTCCTTAAATCAGTTCACATCAAATACCCGAAGAAAACCAATGATCCCATCATTGGATTGTGAGCGCCCTAATCTGAAAAATCTAGAGTTTTACCTCTAGGACTGATCTGCACCGCAACTCTAACGGATCTAGCGCAAAGACTGGACCTTTCTTGAACCCGAAGTGATCTTCCATATGGAAAACAATGAAGCCCTAAGGTATTCGCTTTATTTTCAGATTCATTGTTCAATTTAATTTAAATTAGTTTCGGCAAGTAATTAATTCATTGCATTCACGTAGTTTAGGGTTTTGTCCTGCGTCAGTTTTGGTATCAAAGCATAGGTTCTAGGTTAGGGCATTTTGTGTCATTTTAATTTTATTGAATTTTATTTCATTTATGATGGGGACGCCACTTACATGGACATTGGATTCGGATCGCACTAGTTCTATCGGAGTCGGAAGAAGCGTAGAGGAAGCCCGAGTACCGCAGCCTCAGAGGAGGAACGAACACAAACCGCGAGGAGAGCAACGTTGCACGAGAGGAGAACGGCGCAGCAGAGAACCCTCGCGTGAGCGAGTACTTAAAATCGCTCGAACGAGCCTCGCGCAAGCAATTACTTAAACCCGCTCGAGCGAGCTTCGCTCGAGCGATGATAAAACTCGCGCGAGCGAGCCTGTAAGACGGGATTTCATGCGAAAACTTCCTTTTTGTGTTTTATTAGTAGTAGAACTCTTATATTTCGAAATTAATTATTGATGGCCTATATATAGAGGCTTGTAAAGACTTTTAATTAGTTGATTGATTATTGAATGCTTTTATGTTTGAGTAATCTTTGCCTAAGATGGGTTTGGTGTGAGACCAAGGGAGTGATTCCCATATACCTTCGAATTTATTGTCTTCAACTTGCGTGATCTCTTATATTTGCTATCTTTCGATCTGTGTTTGCTTCTCTAAACCATAGCGTAATTGTTTCCTTTCGATCCCAAAACCTTGAGCCTTTTGAAACTCTAAATCAAACATAGCCAATACTTTTTCCAAAATCATAAACCGATCTAACAGCCATAAGCCTTTTACAAACCCTAATTCCCTTTTACAACCTAATTTGGAATCCGTGAATCTACATCGGACTGAAGACGAGCACCTAAGCCTGGAAAAGCTAAAGTCCTATCTCTAGGCCGATCTTGCCTCGACTCTAAAATTACTTGCACATTGGACTGGACCCTGCCTGGATCTTGTGTGATCTACCCATCAAAATTCTGCAAAACCCTAAAGGTATCAAAGATAATTTTGCGATTAAACTTAATTTAGTTTCATTAATTTCGGCAAATCTGCATAAAAATCATATTCCGCATTTTAGGGTCTCCGTCCCACATCAATTTATGTTCATCGAGCGTGCACGTCTTGTGTTAGAATCAAGTCCTTATTCACTTGGTTTACATGTGTATGTCATTTCAATGTCATTTGATTTTATATCATTTGCTCATGTATTTGTGTGCATGTCATGTGCTTGTTAAAATTCCTCAATTGTTGTGTGGTCCATAGAATCTTGCCTGAGTTGTGTTTGTGACAAGCATCATACATGAGTCATTTACACGTCACCATGACTTCCTTAACCTTCATGAGAGGGTACTAATCGAACAAAGAAACCACCACACCCCAAGTTCTAGGCAAAGTCCCAAAAATCGTGATGAGGCTAAAGTTAAGGAATACACTCGTCATAGTGAACCCGAGTACGACCCTGCCGAGAAATTTCTCAAATCTATTCGGAATGAGGTTCCAAATTTTGAGGGTATGATGAACCTTAAAACTTTCATAGAGTGGTTGTCTAGTGTAGAGGATTATTTTGATTGGTATGGTGTACTAGATGAGTACAAAATTAGGCTAGTGACAACAAAATTTGAGAGTGATGCCAAAATCTTTTAGATTCATATAGAACTTCGTATTGAGTTTCGTCGGATTAAACCCATCTCCACATGGGAGGATATGAAGGTGACACTTATTGAAAAGTATGTTCCTTTAACACACCATCACCTTTTACGATTTTTGAAAACCAAGACAGACAAGTGTCCTGATTGTTCCAAGTGTCACAGATTCGGACACTTTGCTTATCAATGCCCTACAGAACTTTCCACTCCGAATTTATTGATTAAAAGGGAGAGTTCTAAGGAGCAGGAAAATTTGAGTGTAGAAGAGGTGTATGACCCTTGTACTGTGATGAGTGAAGAGGAGATGGACGAAGCTGATGAGAGCCTAACTTGTGTCAAAGAGACTACCATTTCCCTTATGAGTAGTGATATTGAGTCACCCACGCACGATTCGACCGAGTCACCTACGCACGATTTGTTAGTGCCCGTAGAGCCCGTTGTGCACAAGTCCTTGTTGGTGGTAGAGTCGAGTGCACTTGAGTCTTTAAAGTTGGTCGAACCGAGCGTACATGAGCCATTAGTGTCCTTTAATTCAATCACACATGAGATGACAGTGCCCACAGAGTTGGTTGTTCCTAACTCGTTGATGTTGGTAGAGTCCACTGCACATGAATCACCAGTGTTAATACAGACCACTACATGTGAGTCGTTAGCGTCGCATGCACGCGAGAGTGTCGAGTTCATAAATACACGTACACATCATAGTCTCAAGTTGCATACCGTTATACATTCCGAGTCTTATTGTGAGTCAACTTTTGAGTCTCATTTCACATTGCATGCCAAAATTAAGCTTAAAATTAATTTATGCAATGAAACTCTCAAAACATCGATGCAATTACCTAAGGCTTTTATGAAATTTTAATTGAATGATCATGCAATGGTTCGGATTGAACCTGAACGATTCTCATCGGGAGTCATAAAGGATCTCCAGGCCCACGGCGCTAGACCTTTTGGAATTGTGGAAAGGAATGGTCCTAGTGCGTGCAATCTTGAGCTTCCTCCAGATATCGGAGTCAGCTCTACGTTCAATGTGGAGGACCTAGTTCCTTCTTGAGCTCAACCCTACCTCCTTGCAACCCGTTTCAAACAACCTAGTTACAACCCCATCCCAACTTTGCAGCTAATACCCCTTCCCTACTCAAGCGGCCGAAAATTTCTGGTCTATGAGATGCAGAGGGTTGGCGAGTCAACTACCGAGAGTGCATGGGCCAATCATGAGAGTTCGTCACTTGAGTTCCCGTATTCCCGGTCGATATCGCGATCACACTTTATCGGGGATGAATTCCTTCGGGTCCGAGAGAGTCGATGCGAAACTTCAAAAGTATTTGGTAGAGTGGGCTTGGAGAGCCGGGTTATTGGGCTTGTCAAGGAGAGGTTTACCGGGTACGTCCCTCTACAATGGACCGAGGATGATGCCGATACGTCACCGAGTGCTCGGATTCACTTCATGCTTGTTTCATCGGTGATGAAACATTTTGAGTCAGGGAGAATGATGCGGAACGCCAGATCAAGAGCCGTAGATTCGAGCCGCAACAGATTTTCCAGCCAAGAAGAAGCGGAATGGAAATCAGAACCAGGCATAAAGGAGGAGAATTCGAAATTTTCGTTCGATCGATCCCTTATTTCGATCGAATGAAATTTTCGTTCGATCGATTCCTCATTTCGATCGAATGAAATCACGCGAGAATGATTTTTTTTTTTTTAACAATCCGATTGTCTTTCTTTTATGTTTATTTTTGTTTTAGGGTTTTATTTTAAGACCTCCCATATAAGGTCTCTCCATAAACAATGTAATTAGTTTTTGATTAATGAAAAAAAAAGAGTTTATACTTTCAGTTTGAGATGAGCAACTACGAAGAGTGAACCTTCTTCCTGAGAAGGGTTTGGTGTGAAGCCAAGGGTGCGAAGCCCACAATCTATCATTTACTATCTCTTTTGATCTTTCTCTGTTTTACTTTATTTTCCATAAGCCCAAAATTCAGCCATTACTCTTTCAAATATTCCGAAAATCATAAACTCTAGCTTTCATCTGAATCGTTGAATCAATCTGATTCAATAACCCTAGATCTCAACTGAACCATTAAACCAGTCCACATCAAATACCCGAAGGAAACCAGTGATCCCATCATTGGATTGTGAGCGCCCTAATCTGGAAAACCTAGAGTTCTACCTCTAGGACTGATCTACACCGCAACTCTAACGGATCTAGCGTAAAGATTGGACCCTTTCTTGAACCCGAACGTGATCTTCCGTATGGAAAACAATGAAGCCCTAAGGTATTCGCTTTATTTTCAGATTCATTGTTCAATTTAATTTAAATTAATTTCGGCAAGTAATTAATTCATCGCATTCACGTAGTTTAGGGTTTTGTCCTGTGTCATAAATTCATTAACAAATATATCACAACAAATTTCCCCTTACTACGAGAGGGTTTAATTAATAAATGGTGGACTTAACACTTCCGGTTATCGCCTTTGATTCCCCCGTTAATTGCATCAATAATAAATACCTTTTGTTTAAAAACTACGAAACAAAAAATATATATATACATCTCTGAAAATAATAAAAAACCAAGATTCTAGGTCTTCATCAACAACATCATCATCTACATCGCCGATGTTAGTATGTTAAGAGATAAACACTTAGCATACTGTCGTCATCTGAAACCTGCGTGATGTGAAACAAAGGATAACGGATGTAGGAGCCTCCACGCAAAAAGTCAAACCCGTCTAATTGATTGGTGTGGAGCAGTATGCGTGCAAGGGGTTCATGGATGAATCTCAAGACAAGTTCTTGATGTCGAGTTTCGAAGACGAATTTGAAAACTGAATCCATTATCTTTTGATGACTAATTATCGAAATGATTAACATTTTTTAGTTATAGGGATACCTGACCTTAGTCTGAATAACGAATTCCTTAAAACTCGGGAATGATCCTCATAATGGGCCTTGATCTAGGTCGAAACTCTTTATGGTTCAGTCACGATGGATTTTGGTCATATTCCAGGATTATTAGTAGTAATTGACCATAAATCCGTGATTTTATTTATAGGTGATGATCGTATTGTTGGATCGAACTCAATCTCTTAAAAGGAATTTCCAATCTCGAGGTTAAGGTCCAAACCCTTAATTTAAAGAGATGAAAGACCGAACTATGAGAGATACCCAAATATCAAGTGTTTGATCAAGATTAATTAAAATGATGGCTATGATCACAATTACGTGATTCGATGGTCGATCGGAGTCCATCACGATCAAGATCGATCAAAATAATGATCGGTTGGTCGTGATCCTATAATGTAATACTTATATATGTTGATGGTAGTTTTTTTTTTTTAGACGATAACAAAGATAACATATTAAAAAAATAAAAGACGAAATGCATACCTTAGTGGGTAGTAAGAAACTACCCAAGCAAAGATAACCCCCTCAAAAGAAACTCACCCAAGAAGCAGAGCAGCTCCGCAAAGCAAACCGACAAACCGCATCATCCAGATTGAGCCCAAAAGAAATTACAGGTTAAAGCAATCCCATAAAGTGAGAAATTGCTGAAAACTGTCACTAAAATCTGCCACCTTTACCGATCAAAAAAAAAAAATCTGCCACCTTTGCCGCGTTCCAACTGATCACTAAGTCCCTAATATCTCGGATAACAAACTTGAATGGTTTAGCCTTTCGTCTAAAAACTTTGTTATTCCTCTCCAACCAAATGGCCCAAAAAACTGCATATACTATAAGAGGCCGCAGATCCCTCTTATGACCGCCCATAGAAATCTTCTTCCACATTTCCATCATTTGTACCGGCCGGCGGGGAAAGACCCACTGAATATTAAAAATAGCAAAAATCTTATACCAGATGGTTTGAGAGAAAGAGCAATGCAACAAACTATGCGACACAGATTCCTTCCCCCTCATGTAGAGCAGACATTTATTACAGACCAGGATATTTCTTCTCACCAATTGGTCCCTAGTCAGTATTCTCCCCCAAACCGACCAAGAGAAAAATGTCACCTTCGGTGGCATTTTGACCTTCCAAAAACCCAACCACCACCTGTTAGAGCTGTGGTTCCCATCATTACTCAGCAGAGAACCATAGAGAGATTTCACCAAGAAAACACCCTTTGTGGTCTTTTTCCAAATTCTCTGGTCCCTAGTAATAGAGTTGGGAACCGTCCCCCTAATAACCCTCATTAGATTCGCAAACTCCTCAATTTCCCAATCCCTATGATTTCGCCGAGCCGTCACATTCCAGATCTGGCTGCCATTATCCATTTGAACAAAATCCTAATAACAACCTCCTTCGAATCCGAGGCATATAAATTGTTGGGAATGTTGACTATAATGGTTGCTCCCCGACCTATCTATCCTTCCATAACCAAATCCGTTGTCCATCACCCCAGCTGTAAGTAATTCTATTCTGAAAATCATCAAGAGATCCCTTCACCGCTTTCCACCAGGACGAATCGTGATTCGAGATCCTCGGAATATTCCATACATCTTCTGCAATACCATATTTCGAAGTAACCACTTACCACCACAATTTATCCCTTTCTCTCTCCTCACCAATCCTCCAAAGCCATTTAGCGAGCAGAGCTTTATTCACAAGCAATAATCTTCTAATTCCTAGTCCCCCCGCGTCCTGGCTATCACAACACTCCCCCCAATTGACTAGGTGCAATTTCTTTCGGTCCCCCACTCCTTCCAAAAGAAACTCTCAAACAATTTTCTTCATTTTCTTCGTTATACTAACCGGGGCCATGAAAAGAGACATCATAAAAACCGGAAGGGAACGCAAATGTTGATTTTATTAGAGTTAATCTCCCCCCACTACTAAGCAGCTTGGCTTTCCACGTCGCTAGCCATTTTTGGAACCTTTGGACCACTGATTGCCATCTACCAGCTCTGTACATCCCGAACCCCAAAAGGAATTCCTAGGTACATAATCGGCAACTTATCTTTTTTACACCCAATATCTGCTACCACTCGATCTGTGTCCTCGTTATCTTTTCCTCGGTGGTGGTAGTTATGATCACATGAAGTGATGGTTAACATTTTGGTTTGTCTTTCAAATTCGTAGATACAAACCTTAATATGTGAAGGATCAATTTGCAATTGATAATTGCAATCATCGTGTGTAAGGGTCTTAGGCATGGGTGTGATATCCCAAATTATCTAAATGCAACCCAGATAAAGGAGGGTCTTAGGCATGGGTGTGATATCCCAAATTATCTAAATGCAACCCAGATAAAGGAGGGTCTTTGGCATGGGCTAATAATAACCCCCCATAACCTAAGCATGATACGTAAGGGTCTTAGACATGGACCAAGTATAGGCCCATGTAATCTAAGTGTGACGGATTAGAATGACTTCGACATGGGCCACCAGTAGGCCCACATAATCTAAGTATCGAACCCAAAGTAGAAGAAAGGTAGAAAAGGAGAATAATAAATAGAGATACCTTAAGTAAGATATCTCGCAGTATCTTCGCACAGAATTTCAACAGATTTTCGAGATTAAATTTTTCGAATCTCCTGAAAATGATTCTAGACCTGCTATTTATACAGTTACCATGGCAATTACTGAGAGTTACCATCGACGGTCTTTATCTCTCGATGAGATCGATGGTGAAAATGGGCTACATGAGTCTCTACTGTCACGCAGATCGATAAGTGGCGAAGATTGTCACATATGCAGCCCTCAAACCAATGAGATTTGAGGGACGTGGGTTAGACTCATGCATCTTAAGGAAATTGGGTGGGTCATTTTGGCGATTTTGGGATGTTCATAACGAATTTTGTTCAACAAAATTCGTAGGATGGGCTGCAAAGAAGCAGTATCCTCTTTCTCCTCTTCTCCACCTTTTTTAATTAAATTTTTTAAGTGGACCCATGCAGGTTGACCCTTGTGTGGGTCATTTGGTACAAAGAGAGAAAGTGGTGGCCCATGCAGCTGACCCTGTGTGTGTCCCAATGAGAGAGAAAAAGACAGAAAAAGGAGAAGAAGAGAAAAGAAGAGAGCGAGAGTGGGATTGGGATCCACGCAGGTGATCCTGCGTGGGTCACCCTTAGAGAAAGAGAGAGGGAGAATGAAGGAGAAAAGGAAAGAGAAGAGAAAGAGAGATAGAGGGATTGGGACCTACACAGGTGACCCTGCGTGGGTCATCTAGAGAGAGAGAGAGAAAATAAGAGAGTGGAATTGGGACCCACACAGGTGACCCTACGCGGGTCACCTTAGAGAGAGAGAATGTAACGACCGAGATTTTCTTACTTAATTAGGCCTTAATTGTTTGATTTAAATAGTGGTCATGACTTGTTTGATTGATTTGATGCACTTAATTAGTTATTGCACATAAAGATAATGTTTGTGTTATTTAATTTTGACATATGGTAATTAATTAATCTAATTAATAGACCTTAGGAGCTTTTAATTAAATGTTAGTAAATTTGGTGTGCCATTAGTAATAATTAGTGGACCTTTAAGGACCATTAGTAAATTAATAAAACCCAATAGAATAATTAAAGTTAGCAAAGACCCATTAGCAAGGCATCTAAGCAATTGTAGAGGCCCGTAGAATTACTAAAGACCCATGTAGGAACCCCAAGTAGAATTAGATCTAAATTAGGAAAGTTAAATATTGTAAATATTGGGTAATGCTTAGGTTTAATCTACAGAATTTATAAATTTTAGAGTTCTAAACTTTTAGAGAGAGAAAGCCTATAATTCTAGAGAGAGAAAGAGAGAAGAAGAAGACTAGAAGAAAAAACTTGAAGGTTTCGGGTCGAGATTTCAAGAGCATGAAGGGATTATCGTAGATTCAAGGATTCGGGATTAGAAGCTTCGAATTGGATCTAAAATAGCGTGTTCTACATCAAATTCGATGGTTCAATTAGAGGTATGGAGAAATCATAGGGTTTTTAATACCTAGAAGTAGATATCATGCTAGAGTTGGATTTAGATCCATCCAACCTGAATTAAAATGAAGTTAGATTGAATTCATAATAATGAATCATTGATTTTATTTGTTTGAAAGTGATCAAAGATCATTAAGAAGAGTTTCAGATCCAAACTATGCCTTTACGACGTGATAATTAGGACCGATTATGTTTAGACGTCTCTGGACGATTTTGCTCGAGCGATATTGCAAAGTCGTGCAAGCGAGTTTGTTCAGTGAAGGATTCTAGAGATCACAATTTTGATTGAGTGAGATTGCAAGTCGCTCGAGCGAAACTGTCCTGAAACCTACATTTTGGGACTCCAGGCGTCAAAAGGCTGGGCTAGGGTAATTCAGGCTCTTATTTTTATTTACTGAAGATATTTGATGTAAATAAGGAGGAACTACCCCCCACTTGGATCCAATAAAAATAGTTCTAGGTTGAAATTTGAAAAGAATAAAAAGCCAACTTTCTAGTTCAAGGAAAAAAATTGATTTTTTGTGGTTTGGTTATATTTCCAACTTTCAAGTTTTTTTTTTTTTTGAGACGATAACAAAGCTATATTTCCAAGTTTCAGGTTACAAGCTATTTTATGAGACTTTAAAGCCCATAAATTCTATTATGTTGAAACATTGCTAAAAACTAAAAGTCCAGTGAAAAAAAGTCACATCTTCAATTCTAAAAGAGAATTATGAATGTCAGGGCTGACAGGATCAGTGTCTTTGGTCAAAGGGGGCTGGGCGTTGTAATAAGGTGAGGTTTTGCCCTTCAAACCTATTTTTAATGTAACTTCAGGGTTCATTGTTGTTCCCAATTATCTTTTATGCTATGTTAATGCAAACTTTAAGTTCAAAGTTGTTTCTAATTATTCCTATGCTATGATACAATATTTTATCTTGCAAGTTTTCTTTTATATGCACATGAGATACCATGCTATGCAAGTTTCACATGAATACTATGATCAACTCTGATCTTTTAGAACGATTAGGAATGAATATGAATCCAATGTTAATGCTAACGTTGAAGATTTACTATGGACTAATCAAGAGAAATATTTACCAAAGTTTTCCTTTACTTATGTGCATGTTTGATCATATTAAAGCGGAAAGAAATTACTCCAAGACAAGACATGAAATTATGACTGATCAATGAAGAGAATGCTATGAAAGAGACTTGAGTAGGTCTAATGTTATGAACATGCTATGATGAAAAGAAAGTAAAAAAGATTTCAAGATGTAATTATGTATATTAATAAGCTACACAAATGAGGTTACTGTTAGAAGCAGGATTCAATGGGTCAAGTAACCTAATGATACAACATGTCAAGTACGTAATCAAGACGGTTATGTACCACCTCACAGCCAATCAAGGATGTTCCGAGATTGGAATGGTAGACCAAATACGATGATCGTGTTCATGTATGAATCATGTTGCACATGCATCAGTAGGATAATTAAGAATGAACCACACTTGGAAACTAGGATAGAAACATGAACCCCACAAGTCATATTGTCAATGCAATTACATTTTTATTTGTTATTGGTTACATATGCCACGTTATTGATTGTTTTATTGTCTCCATATGCTAACATGATATTGTTCTTTTGTTCATTATATTATTGCTTCATGACTATTGTTTTGAGCATTTATATGAATCTTTATATTGAAGATGATATGACTGGCCCATATTAAGTCTTTGTACTTACATCTTCATTGTTTTCAATGGGATGGCTAGGGCTTGGAGCCGATTCGGAGATTGGAGACCAAGGATCAAAATTTTGGCCGAAATGACTGAAATTTCGGTCCAAATATGTATGGGTATCATATTTTCGGTCAAATTATCAGCCAAAATTTCGGTTTTCGGCCCAAAATTTCGGTTTCGGTCCCCTCCGAAACCGAAACGAAACCCGAAATTTTTATCCTTGTTGGAGACACTATCATAACAGACGTGAATCCGAATCTTGACGAAAGGGGCTTTGAAAGTTGAGATTTACTATTTCTTTTATTTTGGAGAGATGAGAGATTGTTTACTTTGCTTTGATCTTATAAGGAGGTTTTGAGATACTGTAGTTGATAGGAGAAGTACCTACGGATTTTATTTTCGGATTAATTGGTAATTATTATTTCAGTTCTACTTTCACATATATTGTTATGGATGTTGTTTAGTTTTGTTTCCGTTGTGCTTATGCCGATCATTATTTTATATTATCTTTCATAGTTTCATTAATTAAAGTCTATAAGTATGTCAGTAGTGCAATGCCTCTAGATGAGTATATTGATCCGGTGTGTAAGTTTGGGGATGTCATGGATGGTATCAGAGATAAATTCATATATGTCATAGATACTTAGGTTAAGGACTAAGGTAGGGATTTTATAATTCCATACGGTGAATTTTCCAAGACCGACTGAGAGGATAGTGAGGTTGTTACTGCAGCAATTAATGCTGCAAGGACACTGGCAATGAGAAATGAAGTCGACAATTTTAGGAAGAATCAACCACGGTCTTTCATGGATAAAAAGGAGAAGATAAAAGGACAGTGGGATTGGGACCCATGCAGGTGACCCTACGTGGGTCACCCTTAGGCAGAGAGAGAGAGAGTTAGAGAGAGAGTGGGAGAGGGGCCTGGGACCCACGCAAGGGCCAACCTGTGTGGGTCTTAGAGATAGAAAGAGAGAAAGATAAGAGAGAGAGAGAGAGAGAGAGAGAGAGAGAGAGAGAGAGATTGTATGGGACCCAGGCAGGGGTGGGTCAATGTTTGAAGAGAAGATTTGACTTCTACATTAAGTAGGAGAAGTCTATTTACTTCGTTTACGCTCAAGAAGCACTTCCTGCTTTAACACAACTATGGAGATCGAAGTCAGGCCCATCTCTTTTATTTTATTTTAATTTTCTCATCCTCTTGGAGCTCTGGAAGTTGAAGAGTTTATCAACTACAATAAGAAGTATCTTCCACATCGATTTCTAAAAATCTGCGCTAACAAGTGGTTACTTGACCACTTACATGGCTCATGTGTCACTTATAAAAAATAGAGATCCCGTTTTTTGGGTTAAAGAGTAGATCTCAACTTTCAACAAAAGAAAAGAGGCCGCTTTAAATAAATGAGATTTTATGTAGAGAAGAAATAGGGATATGTAGCACTTGTGTGGAGAAAAAACAGGGAGGGGTTTAACTAAATACATGAAAGGGATCACTTTTTGTGGGAGAGGATAGGAGGAAGTACTACGGTTGTGTATAGGTTTGCTCTCCTTTAGCTGGCATCTGCTCTCCGCCAGAGCAGCTTTTATTTGCTCTGTGGGAGAGGAGACGAAGAGCTATTTTATCACTTAAAACAACTCCTCGACATAACAAGGAGGCGGACAGCCGCTCTTACGCCCGGGAGAATTAACCCAAACACAGCCTAGAAGATATGAGGGGAGAAAAGAGCTTTTTTGAATGACAAAAAAAAAAGATTTAAGAAAATTTGCGTAGGAAAAATTGGAGGTTGACTTCTTTATTTGATTTCATTTCATTTGTGGAATTAGTTATTTATTAGGAAGCTTAATTGTATAGGAAACTAGTTTTTAGGGCTATTCAAAGAGATGGGATACGACATTTGGAACAGTAATTGTTTTATCATTCTTTTTTTGTGATTAAAGATTTCTGTTTTGGGTGGAATTTCACAGTTTAAGATACGAACACTAAATTTCAGGTTGTATGCTCACTTTTATTGCGTGGAAACAGAAAGTTTGGGGGCATGCTTTCAAAGTTTGTGTTCTTTTTCTTCTTTATGGCAGATATTCTTCCTCTCATATTACATCAAACACAAGAAGTGGTCCCCTGGTGTATGTACTTGTTGACGGTGTAATGCCAATTGGTCAAACAAGAAGCAAGTAAATGATAAGTAGCGATAATGGAGAAAAGGCATTACTGAATTACCAGAACAAAGACGGCGCATATGGTGAAAGTTTAGTGAACGCAAGAGCAAGGAGGATGATTAGTAAAAAACAGAAAATTATTTATCGCTAAAATGTGACAGATTTTGGCACCAGGGCTCTACTTTACAACAATAAAGCAGGTTCAAGGAGGATATCTAAATAGGACCGATGCATGGTGGACAAGGAGACATGAGTGGTCATGTTGAGTGACACTGCGATTGAATTATTGCTTTTAGAATAACACAATGCAGAGAGTTGGATACGACGAAGCAATAAGAAAAAAGTACATGTGGCTGAGATGTGGATGTTAAGGTGGATGTGGAGTAACGAGAAATGATAAATTAAAATGAATATGTAAGAAATTAAGGGGTAGGCCCAATAAAAGAGAAAATCAAGGGATATCGTTTGAGATGGTTTGGGCATGTTCATGAGAGATTGAAATAGCCTCCACACCAACGATTGCTATTAGACAAATGTCGGAAGTAGGAGAAGAGAAAGGTCAGTAAAGACTTGGAGGGAATAGTGAGAAGTATCTTGGATACTTGTAAAAAATATCTAATAGACTAGGGAAACATTATTTTATCAGGTTAACACTTAATAGTGCTCAACAACTTACACACTACCCCTTAGTTAAGCCACATTATATGCTGTCCTGGAAGAATGAAGTCAACGAACACAACCTAGAAGCTGATAAAGCACACAATGAGAACATATGCACTGTTGTATAATTAATATCTAGAGCATAGTCACCAAATTCTCCAAATTATTGTAAAAATATAAATAATTCGTGAATTTAAGGTTGCACGGATTAATCACGAATTTTTGAAATTTTCATATGTTCCTTAAAAATTCACAAATAATTGACGAATAAATCATGACTTTTTCAATAAATCGTTATATTTTTAATTTTTTTATACTTTTTACACTTTTTTTTTTGCCGATTTTTCTCCGAGTTTTTCCACGAACTTGCTGAATTTTGCAGGTTTTTTCAAATATTAACCTTGACGAATTATTGCCGAACACCCTGACTTGGTGACTGATCTAGAGAAGAATGTAGAGGCACTAATCTGAAGTCATAAACACAAAAAAAAAAAAAGGTGTAAAAAACAGCAAGAATAATTGAGGAATAATATACACCTAGTACCTGATCAATTAATTGTCTACGGTTCAAATTGGCTTCTTTCATGCGATCTGCATCTGTGAGTTTGATCCCATCTATCCACTCCATCGTAAGTACAGCCTTACGGGTGAAGTTCCAATAAATTTTTGGCACCCTGATACCATTTATCTTCTCATTTCCAATAGCATCCCCATCAGACATCCTGTTATGACTGTTCTGACCACTGCCTGTAAATCAAAAGCTAATCGTAACTCATTTTATTTTCTTTTTTATTTTTGGATAGGTAAGCTGGGATTGAACATGTGACCTCAAGGTTGCAACATTTTCAACCTTCCCGTTGAGCTACAGGCAGAATCCTTTTTCATGACACATTTTATCAAATACATGAGAAGCAATAAAATATAATTAATACATCACATGAACAGAACAGGTTCAGCTGAATGTATATAAAACTAGGCGAATGAACAGGAAAATTAAAAGAAAAACTGAAGAATAGAAAATCATGAATAGCTATAATGTTTCACTTATCTGATGACAAAAATTCACTCCATTCAAGTTAAGGTCAAACAAATATGCAAGCAGAGAAAAGAAATAATTGAGTTCCAGGAGGTGATATATTAACTTTAAGATTCTCAAAAATACCAAAGTTACCCTTGCATGGACTTCAAAGCACAATTATGCACTTCAAAGCTTGATTATGTAATTTGAAAGGCAGAAATCCTAATTCTTCAAATGCACCAACAAAAAATTCCCGTAATCGCTAGTCCATGTCAATTGAAAACGAAAGTAAAATACTGTAAACTTTGAATATATGCATATTATAGAAAGAGTAGAGAAGTTACTTGGATTACAAGCATAAAGAGAAGCAAAACGTTGAGCATTCTGTGCCTCAAGGATGTAATCAATTTCTTCAAACATGTGCCTTACCTGTATCAAAAAATGGCTGAACCATATGGATAAGCACGTCCTCTAGCTCCTATCAAAGCAAAAACTGGGAAACATATACGCCATGAATAACAATAACTAGAAGAAATGAACTGATGTCGAATAACAACGGCAACAATAAGAGATATATTTTTATTTATTTCACATAACAAATCATGAAGATGAAGCATTGTAAGGGGTATTACGATTTTTTTCCTTTCCTCCTGGTCGATCAACAATCTAATTGGTACTAGTTAAGAACAGACCCAACTTGGCTAAATGCATAACTAAGATAAGAAGCTTTCAGAAAGTATTAATAAAGGAATAATGGATTCATATCATTAGAAACATGCATATTGAATTAGAAATGACTCCAATCACCAAAAGCCCATTCATCAAAAACAGGGAAGAAGTTAGTCAATAACAAACAGCAAATATTATGAGTATGAACGACAACATTACAGTATCCTCTTTTCATCATTAATCAGATTTTACTTCATAGAATAAATACAGGGTACAAGTTGAATATCTAGTATCTGAATGGCCTAGTTTTCGAGTTTAGGACCAATCAATGTCTGCAGGTGACAAACTGCCCGGCGTACTCGTACTTAGGGCGGGGGATTGGATTTGCGTTCGGTGTCGTAATGTTAATTTCCAGCGCCGGGCTGTTTGTCATCGATATGGGTGCAAAGCTAGTAGATCTGAGGGTATCCCGGTCAAATCGTCGGATGACCGAGCTCCCCTGATTGGAAAATTTACGCAGCCAGTCGTTAATGAAAACCAGTTTGCCGATTTACGGGAGGGGTGGTCTCTTGCTGGAAAAAGATTCCAAAGGGTGAATGCCGCTTTCCAGGGTCCGGCCACCAGGTGCCACAGGGTGTCCTATGCCGATATTGCGGGGAGGGAGGGGAGAGACGGAGATGTCTCTGGCTACCTCTCAGCTATCCCTGGAGGGGGTGGATCGCTCCAGCGGGATTCGGGAGACTTTGTGGGGCAGCTTCGCTTTGACTCGGCTCAATATATTTCGTTTGTTAGGAACTTAAGCCGATACTGGGTGGTGTTGTATGCCTTCAGTGACACATTAATGGGGTTTCAGATTCACAGATGGATATATGGTAGATGGACAGAACATGAAAGGCCTTCTTTGTCTAGTATTTCTAAATCTAAGTTTCTGTTACGATTTCGGTCCGAGAAGACTGCCTCCGATCTTTGTTTCCAACATTCTTTACGTATTGATGATGTTCCGGTGGACTGCGGGGCTTGGAATCCCATGGTAGGTGATCGCCAAATCCAGAGAGAGAATGGAGGGATTTGGATTCAGGTTCTTCGGCTACCGCTCCATGCTTGGTCCCCTGAGGTGCTCAAAGGGATCGGGGACCAATGTGGGAGCTTCATTCGGATTGACCGTCGTACCAACGATCTTTGGGACACGGATTGTGCGAGGATCCTAGTCGTTGCCGACTCGCTGGAGTGCATTCTCCGAAGCTGTGAAGTTAGCATCGGCGGACAAGTATTCCGGGTCATCATAGAAGTGGCACTGCTGGAGAGGGTGATCGTTCGACTCCAATCGTGTGAAGAATCCGAGGGGTCCCGACTCCCCGGTGTAGACATATTCAGTGCTACCAATAAAGAGCCCTGGCTCACCGGCGTCGAGCCGAGCATCGAGCCAGTCGAGGACGGGGTGGTGCATGCCGAACCGAGTGGCTCGAAGGATTGCTCGACCACGTATTCGTCGTTCGGTCTAAGGCCACAGAGGTGGACGTCCACAGGGTGGCTCATGATCTTATTGAGAGCACCGATGACGGAGGTTTGATGGAGCTTGAAGACGGGGAGATAAGAGATGAGTTATGTCGCCTAAGGCTCCGTGATGAGGTCTCCGATGATTCCGGCGGGAGGAGACTACCGACGGCAACAGAGAAATGCCAGATGCAGAGGGGGTACTCAGATCAAGATCTCACACCATTGAAATGCTCTACGGTTGATGATATGTCATACTCCTCGGATGTCTGTCAACCGACAACTGTAGCGGCGGAGGGGCTGACTTGGCTGCCTGTGGAGAAGGTTGTCGAGGATCTCTGTCGATGGGATCCTATGGAAGCGATTTCTTGCTAAAGAGGCAAGTGCTAGTGGGAGAGAAAAAGAAATGTTTGGTCTTTTATAGAAGGAGATGGCGAGATAGAGGGTGGAAGGTTTCGAGGTGGCGTGAGATGGTGACACGTGGGTCTTCGGTCGCTGGAATCCATTGCACGGGTTCCCAGTTGGGGCTTGACAGTAATTCTATCTTGGCGACATGTGGCGCTTCTGGCATCTTTACGTCTTGCGATTCTCTAGGGTCGACTTGGAGGAGCTCCTTCTATCCGACGCGTGGCGACTCTAGCTACCACCCTTCCCTTCAACTGACGGAACATGTTAAGTACCGATGCTCTCTCCTGGTGACACGTGCCTGGTATTGTTCCGATGGAAGACAATTGGTGGAGGGTTTTAGTTTGATCGCAGCTGGGTTGGATGTTGGAGATTTTCGAGTGATTGTGGGGGTTGGACTCGATTCGACCCGTGTTGTGAAATTTTAGGGCCCGTCTTACTTATGGCCCAGGGGCCACGATCAAATTGGCGCTACCCGTCCGGATTACCCGGCCTGGGGGAGGGGGGACCCGACTCTTCAACTTATTTCCAGTCTGCTGCCGGAGGACCCTTCTGCTCATACAGGGGATTATCTTCTTTTTGACGGCTTTAGGGCCTCCGAGATTGGCAAAGGCCATGGATTATGCGAGGATGTTGATCGCCTGAATGGAGTTGGGGGTGCCTTGGGGATGACTGTCAACGGTCCTGAAAAATCCATCAGGGATGTTTTCCGATCCATTCTTGCTAGCCGACACGATTGCATCAAGAAGCGGTGGCGTGAAATCCCTAGAGAGCTTGCGCGGCTGCAATGGGGGATGTCAGACGGGAAGGGAGGTGGGGGTGCTTAAGGTCGTATGACGGTCCCGGGCGGGCCTATCTATGTCTTCCGATGAAGATTTTGTTTTGGAACGTACGAGGCAACTGCAATACATTCAAGCAGGCATCTGTGGTGGCCCGCCTGATATGGGTGTGATGAGAATTTAATTCCTTTATTTCGAACTAGGAGTTGATGGATTTGCCTCTTAGAGGTGCGAAGTTTACTTGGTCAAGTATGCAGGAAATCCCCTCTTTAAGTCGTCTAGGCCGGGTTCTTTGCACTACGGAATGGATGGAGCTTTTTCCGGCGGCCAGACTTGAGGGCCTCTCTAGGGTGGTGTCGGACCACCGTCCTATTCTGCTTACTTGTGAGTCTAGGGGAAGAGGTCCGACTCCGTTTCGCTTCGAAAATATGTGGTTGATGGATGTCCATTTCAATCAGCTGGTCCCTCAATGGTGGAGCGAGCCGGTTCTGACGGGGTCCGCTTTATACCGGTTTACTTTCAAGCTTCAGATTCTGAAAGGGCGCATTAAAACCTGGAATAGAGAAGTTTACGGGCTGGTGCGAGAGGCAAAAGAGGAGTTACTTCGCCAGCTGAGAGAGACAATCTTGAGGAGAGGCAGGCTTTGTCAGAGGAGGAAAAGTCGGAGAGGGAGCTGAAGAAGTTGGACTTCAACGATAAGTGCAAAGCTGAAGAGGTGCACTGGAGACAAATATCTAAAGTTCGATGGCTACGGGAAGGAGATCAAAATACACAGTATTTTCACACGGTGGCGAATGCACGAAACAAAGCCAATTTTTTTAGCAGTATTACCGTTGACGGGTCCACCATTCGGAGATGGAACAGGTCCGGCATAATGCAGTCAAATATTACTCCAATTTGTATTCGGACGATGGACTGATCGGCCGGTTTTGGATGGGTTATCTTTCAATCATATCTCAGAGGCTGAAAGTTCTGGTTTGGAGATGCCTTTTAGCGAGGATGAAGTCTGGAAGGCTATTAGAATTGGAGGGAAGAACAAATCCCCGGGCCCGGATGGCTTCACGATGGAATTTTATCGTGCCTTCTGGCCGATGCTGAAATCGGAAATGATGGATATTTTCGACGATTTCCATGCCAATGGGGTTACTGGACGCTGCATAAATTCCACTTTCATTACTCTGATTCCGAAAAAAAGTGGGGCTGAGGACATTTTCGACTATAGGCCAATTAGTCTACTCAATTGTCTGTATAAAATTATTTCCAACGTCCTAGCTAAGAGACTAAAACCAGTCATGGGTAAGATCATTTCGGATAAGTAGGGTGCTTTCGTGCAGGGAAGACAAATTATTGATCTGGTTGCGGTTGCTCATGAAGTGATCCATTCGGCTCATCAGTCTCGTCAGCCGGCAGCCATATGGAAGGTGGATATGGAGAAAGCATATGATCGAGTCAGCTGGGACTACCTTGATTATATGCTCGGGAGATTCGGGTTTGGGGTGACATGGAGGAAATGGACACGCACTTGCTTCTCTTCGGTGTGGTTTTCTGTCCTAATCAATGGTACGCCTTCGGGATACTTTAGTAGCACTAGAGGCCTCTACCAGGGAGATCCGTTGTCCCCACTTCTATTCAACATGGTCGGTGAAGCCCTTGCTGGTCTGATAGAGCGGGCGAGGGAGATTCAGTTTATATCGGGGGTAAAGGTGGGATCTCAAGGCCGGGTTATCTCGCACCTGCAGTATGCGGATGATACCATTTTATTTGGGTATGCTGATGTCGATGAATTTAATAATCTCCCTGACATACTTGCTGTTTATGAGGTTGTTTCTAGTCAGCGTGTTAACTTTCACAAATCGGTCATTGCGGGAATTGGTACTAGTAGCGATCAGCTAGAAGAGCTATTTGCTACTGTCAGTTGTGGTATTGAAAAGCTGCCTATTATATACCTGGGGATGCCTCTTGGTATCAAAAGATTATCTGTTCGGGTGTGGGATCTGGTTATCCAGCGGTTCGAGCAATGGCTGTCTACTTGGAAGGGTAAATTGTTAAGCAGTGGGGTCGACTTGTTTTGGTTAAATCTGTACTTTCTAGTATGCCTATCTTCTACATGTCTATGTTCCCTTGGGTTATCCACCGCCTTGAACAAATTCAACGTAATTTTCTTTGGGAAGGCTCGAGTCATGGTAACCGATATCCTCTGGTGAACTGGGAGTCTTGTCAGCTCCCATTGTCCTATGGAGGTCTGGGTATTAGGAGCTTGAAGGGGTCTAATGTCGCTCTTCTCAACAAGTGGTTCTGGCGTACCAGGCTGCAGAATGAAAGAGGAAGTCTTTGGAGAGTTGTACTGGCTGAGAAATATGAGTGTTTACGCGGTAATTGGGGAATCAACATTGCTGTACACAGAGTTACTTTGGTCTGGTGGAAGGGCATCTGTGGTACGTGGTAGTCATATGCTAAATGCGTTAGGTTCTCATGGGGATGTGGCTCTCGGACTCGGTTTTGGGATGACATTTGGTTGGAACTGGTTTGTCTTAAAATGGCGTTTCCGGATATCTATGTCACTTCCACCAATCAGGGGGGGAGCATTTGCGATTGTCTCTCAAGAAAATGATGGAAGGATATGGGAGGTTTCTACTCGCAGGTCTCTAAGGAATGAGGAGATTATCTCCTTCTCTAACCTACTGTCCATTCTTTACTCTAGCTCTCCGAATGTGCATCGACAAGATTAGAGGTTGTGGGTTTTAAGCAAAGACAGCAGTTTCAGTGTGAAGACGTGTTATCGGATACTAACTTGTCGTCCCCTTATTAAATTTCAAGAAGCATATCTATGGAAAATCGGTATCCCTCCTAAGGTCAAATTCTTTGCTTGGACCCTCTTTAAAGGGAAAGTCCTAACCATCGACCAGCTCATTCACCGGGGGCAGATAATTACCAACCGATGCGCCGTATGTTAGCAATAGGAGGAGTCTGTTGTGCATCTGTTTTTACATTGCCAGATGGCTTACAGGTCTGGGGGGCGATTATGTCATTCTTCAGCTTGGCCTAGGTGATCCCCTCTACCACAGCCCAACATTTCTTGGCTTGGAACTCCGCTAGGTTTGAAGGTCACCGTCGGGACCTCTGGAACGTGGCGTTCTTCGCGGTCTGCTAGAATATTTGGCTCGAAAGGAATGCTAGGATCTTGGAAGATAAATCGTGTCCGGTGGGGATGGTCATTAAGGATGTCAAGGATTATGCGTATTTGTGGGTTTCCAGGGGTACTATTGAGGCTGGGGACAGCCCTGATCCTTGGGACCCGGGTTAGGATCTAGCTGGTCAGGCCTTGGCCGTGTCTTGGGGTTTTGTCTTAGGGCAGTGTCTCCTTTTTTGTTTGTTTTTTGCCTTTCTGCTCTTTGATGTTCTTGTTTTTTTGAGTCGGTGTATACTTTTCAGTGCCTCGCTGTTTATTAATACTATTACTATTCTTACCGATCAAAAAAAAAAAAAAAAAAAAAAAACAACAACAGAAGAACCCTAAGACAAAAGGAAATTGGCTAAGCAGTCCAGCTATAATATGTTACAAGCACTAGCGTCAAAGAAGCAAACAATCCTAGCCATCATGTGACAGGACCTGGATACACTCCAAAGCCACTCCCAATTTGGCTGGCCGATTCATTAGCATCCCTTGGACCATGCCAGAAAGTAAAATTACACTATGTACAAAGTTGCCAATGTTATAGAAAATATTGGCAATTGCCAAGGGAAAAACTGCCATCAGCGGGACATCCAATGACATAATTTACCCACCAGTCGCGACTGGAACTAAGTGGGAGGCATCTCTGGCTGGCTTTTATAAACTAAACTTTCATGGCTGCTCAATTGGCAGCTCAAGACAAAATGGGCTGGGTAATTAGAGCTCATGATGTTACAGTACAAAAGGTGCTAAAATATACATCGTATATGTAAAACAAAAATGGTTTCAGAAGATATAGTACGTTTCAAAGTAAATGACGCGGGACAAACGCTAAAATCCTAATATGCAAATTTGGGATTAACTTTAGAATGAATTGAATAGCGGAAATATTCAAAATCAAGCAACACATAAAATTAATTCAATGAAATTAATAAAACAATTAGATTAATTCATTTTAGCGTCGCATGCGTAAAAATTTCCCGATCTAGAAAAACGGCTCCGATGAGGGAACTCGAGATTCGTTCTAGTTTATGGCATCAATCGACAATCGCAATATCGTCTCTTGACTCCTCGGGGATTTTAAATGAAATAAGGCTTAAAATAATGTAATAGAAGGGGAACAATTTGGAAATTTGATTTTATCAACGAAATTAAAGAAGGATAATACCTGACAATAACTAAAGAAAAGACAAAATAAAAGAATAGATTGCAAGGCTTCACACCATGGCTGTACGTTGGCTTCGCACCAAGTCGCACGAGAAACGATTGCTCACTCCTCAAGGTTTGAAGGATTCACTCCCTCAATTGAAAACTCTTCACAAGCTCTCTAGGGTTTGCACAAAAGCAACTCTCTTCATTCAATAAAAACTGTTTAATAAAGTGTTTACAATGCCTTTATATAGGTTAAGAAAACCCTAAACGACGTAAAACTCGCAATAAAAGAATCCTAAAATAATAAAAGACTAAAAAGGTAAAAAGAATATTTTCGTCGCTGGACGGAGTCGTCCACGGCGACGGCTATATCTGACGACAACGCCACAGCCACAACAGGGCGATGTTCATGGCATAAAGTAAAGTGTTGGCCTTCTATGGCGGCCTTGCTTTGTGTGATGCCCCTATCAATACTCCCCGAGTGGGAAAAACTCATCTCCGATGAGTTAGAGAACCCATGGATGGCACACTTTGGAAGCTCGACTCTTGGCTTGCCTTTCCACGTAGTGAGATACTTCTGATTCTTACCTTCATTGGCATGGAAGCTTGGAAGTTCTATAACCTTCTCATTCGACCCTTTCTCATATTGCACAGGTATGGTACGGGATAGAAAATGGGTAAATGGGTGCGGTTGGGTGGGGTGCTCAATAAGAAATGGATCAAAGGGTAGGGTTGTGGGATCTAGAATAGGCGTAAGATCCGTTACGACAATTATCGGAAACTTGCTCTTGTCTAGAGGAAAATTTAGAGCTCCATCCTTACCCCTTTTCGAGATTGGAAAAGATCCCACATGCTCAGAACCATCAGGAATTAACACAACTGTTATAATCAAATTCATTAAATATATTCAATGTGTTAGTCCGATCATGTGTATTTCCAGTGCTCAAAAAATTCAGATTGTTAATCCCATGCAAACCAAAATGATGATGTGATCCTACCAACTCTAATGACTCACTTGAGATGGACACATTATCAACACCGTCCTCGGCAATGGGAATTGTCCTAATGCAACCTATGGCCCGGACCGAAACCTCACCTTCCTCTTCACTTGGAGTGCTACATGGTTTGCACACTTCTTCGGGTATCTCGTTGCTCTCTTTCTCAGTATGCTCCTGAATGAACAAGGTTTGACCCTTACTGGGTCATTGGGATGCAAAGTGACCAAAACCTTGACACTTATAACATTGTTGTAGAGCACGTTTAGAACTCTTGACCATTGGTCCCTTTCCTTTGTCAACTTGAGGAATTATGGATTTTGAAGATTGATTAGAGGCATTGTTTCCCTTTTCGATAGTGTTAGATTGATGCTCAAATTTGGAAGACTTAGATCGGCCATGACTAGGGGTGTCGAGATACCGTTCTAATTCTTCGACCATAGCAAAACATTCCTCGAGATCCACAACGGGATAAGGAATGAGTTCCCTCTGTAACTCTGGGCGAAGACCCATTCGGAATCGGGAGAGGGTAACTTTTGCTGGTTCATCGACATCGGCCTGGGTCATCAGGTCTTCAAACCGATCGATGTACTCTGTGACTGGGGAGTCTCCTTGATGCAATGACTGCCACTGATCAAGAATACGTTCATCATATGATACGGGAACGTATTTTTCGTGCAGTTGGACTTTCATTTCAGCCCACGTGGAAATAGCACGAAGACCCTGGATTTGCCTACGACGCTCCACTCCCAACCAATAAAGTCTGGCTTGACCCATAAGCTTGACTTTGGCAAATCTGACCTTGCGGTCTTCGGACATGGCATACCACTCAAAGTAGTTTTCCATGCTGGCGACCCATTCGAGAAAGACCTTGGGTTGTCTTTTCCCGTCAAAAGTAGGGGCGTCCATTTTCACAGATTTCATGACCTTATCGTCTAGATTGGTTTGGACCTCACGTCGGGGAGGTACATCTCTCCTACGGTCACGGTTGTTGACTCTATTGTGATTTTCAGCGATGAGTTCATTGATCTCTTCGAAACAAGTCTGTAAAGCCTCATGTCGGGCTTGTTGATCAGCAATGTGATCATCCATCCTGGTTTGACTAGCAGTCACCTTGGTGCAAGATATTTAATCAGGGCTTCTAAGGTACTGGTATCCATGACGGAATTATGCAAGACAAAAATACTAAATTCAAGCGAACCCTAAAATCTATATGACATGGACAACCCTAAACTAAGACTGTGCTCTGATACCAAAACTGACGCAGGACAAACGCTAAAATCCTAATATGCAAATTTGAGATTAACTTTAGAATGAATTGAATAGCGGAAATATTCAAAATCAAGCAACACATAAAATTAATTCAATGAAATTAATAAAATAATTAGATTAATTCATTTTAGCGTCGCATGCGTAAAAATTTCCCGATCTAGGAAAACGGCTCCGATGAGGGAACTCGAGATTCGTTCTAGTTTGGGGCATAAATCAACAATCGCAATATTGTCTCTTGACTCCTCGGGGATTTTAAATGAAATAAGGCTTAAAATAATGTAATAAAAGGGGAACAATTTGAGATTTTGATTTTATCAATGAAATTAAAGAAGGATAATACCTAGCAATAACTAGAGAAAAGACAAAATAAAATGATAGATTCCAAGGCTTCACACCAAGGATTTTTCGAAGCTTTGCACCACGGCTGTACATCGGCTTCGCACCAAGTCGCACGAGAAACGATTGCTCACTCCTCAAGGTTTGAAGGATTCACTCGATTGAAAACTCTTCACAAGCTCTCTAGGGTTTGCACAAAAGCAACTCTCTTTTCATTCAATAAAAACTGCTTAATAAAGTGTTTACAATGCCTTTATATAGGCTAAAAAAACCCTAAACGACATAAAACTCGCAATAAAAGAATCCTAAAATAATAAAAGACTAAAAAGGTAAAAAGAAAATTTTCACGTCCTTTGAACGGGCGGAGTCGTCTACGGCCCGTAAGCGTCTTTGCGATGCTGTATCACTGACGATCTTGCGGCGTCTCTTCTGGCATGTGATGTCCCCATCAAGAATACGAGCAGAAAAAATCAAAATGTGCACGAAGAAATGTCTACATACTGATGGATACATATACAATTTGACATGTCTTATATCCCTGGACACAGCAAAAGAAGAATTCCCAATCAGGGCAGTTCATAATAGGACCTATGGCTCATATATGGACCATGGAAAGTGGGTGCTAGTAACATTTGAAAACATATAGCTAAAAGATTAAAACTTATTGCAATCCATGGGCGCTAGTCTAACATTTGAAAACATATAGCTAAAAGATTAAGACTTATTGCAATCCATGGGTGCTAGTCTAACATTTGAAAACAAATAGCTATGTAAAAAATAAGACCTATTGCAATCCTTACATTAGATCAACTTTAGCTGATGAATATGACAAGAAAAAAACTACAGCAAATACAGTTGCTCGAATCTCCAGAATGCAATGTAACGGATATATTCTCTTCAAAGACAGGCTAGAATCCATTTGGATATAGGATAGAGTCTCCTCACTAACATCAATACATTATCAAACTAATGAATAGCCTTCTAGAGACCCAATCGTCAAAGTAAATTTTACAGATTTCCAGGGATCCTGATTTCTGTGGAGTCAACTTTTTATAGGATTGTTGAGCAAGGCCCTTTATAAAGAAATAATCTATAGAAGTTGTTGACACGCCATTAATCCTTCTGATATTTAAACCTTCTCATGCATGTAAAACAAAGATGGCAAGTAAGTAGAGAACCAAGCAAGACAAATTGTATAGCAACGCAAAGTGAAAACCTAGAATTCCTAGAGATGTATAGCATGTATTTAATGATTAAGGTAAAAATAATTAAGGATTATTTGCTTTCTTTATTCTGATAAATGTACACAAATCTTTTATTGTTGGGACTTTTAGTAGAGTAACCAAATTTACAAGCAAACTATACTTGTTGATCTTCTCTTGTTGATTCAAACTCTTTGTTCTTTTCCCAAGACTTTTTGACGGGGACGTCAAGATCAAGAGCATTGAAGTTGAGCCGCAACAGAATTTCAACTTCAGGAAAAAAAAAAAATTAGTATTCATTGAAGGAGTGGCAGACGTCCGTGATTTTACAATCGTCCAGTATGTCACGCGTGTGGACGCCGTATTTGAATTTTTTGTTGCGAAAACTTTCCATTTTAGTGCTTTATTAGTATTAGGACTCTTTGTTTCAAATTTAATTATTGGTGACCTATATATTGAGGCTTATAAAGACTTTTTAATTAGTTGATTGAACATTTGAATGCTTTTATACTAAAGTATTCTCTGCTTGAGATGGGTTTGGTGTGAGGCCAAGGGAGTATTTCCAAAAGCAATCTTTGTTATCTTCTCTATTATCTATCTCTGCTTTCTTAACCTTTCTTTGTGTTGATTTAAATTTCTAAATCTTAATCTATTGATTTCGATCCCAAAATCCTAAACCCCTTTTGAACCCTAAATCAATCAGAGCCAAAGCCCTTTTCTAAACCATAAACCTAAACCAAATCATAAGCCTATTACAAAACCATAAATCCATTTCGCAACCCTAGTTAGAGCCTACGAATCTACATTGGATCAAAGACGAACGCCCAAGCCTGGAAAAAGCTAGAGCTCTATCTCTAGGCCAATCTCGCCTCAAATCTAATAGTACTTGCGCATCGGACTGGACCCTAACTGGATCTCGCGTGATCTACCAACTTGAATTCTCTAAACCCTAAGGTATTTAAGATAGTTTTGAGATTAAGCTTGATTTAATTTTATTTAATTTCGGCAAAATCGCATAAAATCAGAATCACGCATTTTAGGAATATCGTCCCGCGTCAGTTTTGGTATCAGAGCCCTAGGTTTTCTAGGTTAGGGCATCTTTGCTTGTCATATTTATTTTATTGCATTGTTTTCTTTTATGAGTCCATATTGCATTCCATATTAGAACCCTAATAGACCTTGTGATCACCAGTGCTTCGGATGAGGTTCTTGATACTCCTAGAGCTATGCGAGAAGAATTGGGTGAGATTAATGCACGTCTGAATACCATAGAGTAAGCCCAAACATCCCTAGGAGTTGGTAATGATAGATTACGTGATCGAATCAACCAACTGGAAGCGGTGGGTGGGCTTGAAAATCAAAGCTAAGAGCGTGAAGGTCTTCTGACAGGGACGCCACATACATGGACATCGGATTTGGACCACATCGTTTTTATCGGCGTCGGAAGAAGCGTAGAGGAAGCCCGAGTATCGTAACCTCAGAGGAGAAACGAACACAAACAGCCAAGAGAACAACGCCGCAGAGAGCCCTCGCGCGAGCGATGATAATGCTCGCGCATGAGCCACAGGCGACGACTTAAGTCACGCGAGCGATCACTCAAGGTCGCGCGAGCGATGATAATCCTCGCTCGAGCGAGCTACAGCACAACTTCAGACGGAAATTTATGAGAAATTTTCTTTTTTGTGTTTTATAAGTATTAAAACTCTTTTATTTCGAACTTAATTATTGGTGGCCAATATATAGAGGCTTGTAAAGACTTTTAGTTAGTTAATTGATTATTTGAATGCTTTTATGCTTGAGTAATTTCTCGCTGAGATGGTTTGGTGTGAGGCCAAGGGAGTGATTCCCAAAGCCATTGTTATCTTCTCTATTCTATTTGCTATTTGTGATCTGTGATTGCTTTCTAAAACCTTAGCCCAATTGTTTCCTTGTTTTCCCAAAACCCTAAACCCTTTTGAAACCCTAATTCAAACATAGCCAACATCCGTTCCAAACCATAAACCGATCCGAAAACCATAAGCCTATTGCAAACCGCAAATCCCTTTCACAACCCAACTTGGAATCTGTGAATCTACATCGGACCGAAGACGAGCGCCTAAGCCTGGAAAAAGTTAGAGTTCTATCTCTAGGCTGATCTCGCCTCGACTCGAAAAGTACTTGCGCATCGGACTGGACCCTACCTAGATCGCGTGTGATCTACCCATAAAAAATTCTGCAAAACCCTAAAGGTATCAAAGATAATTTTGCGATTAAACTTGATTTAATTCATTAATTTCGGCAAACTCTGCATAAAAATCATATTCACGCATTTTAGGGTTCTCGTCCCGCGTCATCCTCACTTTGAACGTGATGGTCGCCAAGACAACCGGAACTATAGGGATCATCGTAGAGATGACTATGACCCCGAAGTTCAATTCCTCAAGAACATCCGAGTTGAGATTCCGACTTTCGATGAAAGAATGAACCCTACCGTCTTCCTCGATTGGCTTTCCGACATGGACCAACACTTTGATTGGTATTTCATGAATGACGACCGTTGCGTTAGACTCGCTAAAATGAAGTTGGTTGGTCAAGCTCGGCTTTTCTGGCTCAATGTTGAGCGCATTAGGGTGAATGCGGGTTGCCCTCCCATTACTCGTTTGGACGACATGAAGGAACGACTTACTGAGAAGTATGTTCCTTTATCATACCACCAACGCCTCCTCGACCAGGTATGCCTGTGACCGATTACATTGTCAAATTCGAAGAGTTCATGATGAGGGAAAAAGTATCGGAAGACCCTGAAATCACTCTCTAGATTCCACACCGGATTGCGACTTGATTTGCAAAAAGAATTAATTTCTCACCCTGTAGAAACTCTTGAAAGGTGTTATGCCGTTGTGCAAGATCTTGAACGGTATTTGAAAACTTCGGTGGTGAAGAGAACCGAGCCACAATATAGTGGTCAAAGATCCGGTGAGGGACGATTTAATCCTCCTCCCAAACCTAGACAACCTGCCCCAACCAATTCGAGGTTTGAAAAGGGAAAATGTGTAGTCGAAGAATCCTCAAGGGTTAATTCTCAAGTAAAGTGCTATAAATGTCATGGGATGGGACACTTTGCCGCCCAATGCCCTCCGAAAGAACCCCAAATGACTCTCTTCATTGAGGGAGAGGAGGATGATGATGAGGTAGTGGTCGAAGAAGTGGTAATTGAGCCGGTTAGCACACCTAATGATAGATTTTGGTATCGGGACTCTCCTATACAACCAGACAATGGGATTTGAGGCTACTCAAACAAGATAGGTGCATGGTGGGCAAAATCGAGACATGCGACTGGTCTCAGATCCATTGTGCAATCAAGAACTACCTCTATAAGAAATGTTTATAAGGCAGCAATAAGATCTGCATTATTGTATGGTGCAAAGTGTTTGGCTAGGAAGAAGCAACAAGAAGACATAGTACACATGGTAGAGATGCATATGCTCTGGTGAATGCGTGCAGTAACATGGAAAGATAGAATTGGGAATATGTAAGAGGAAGTTTAGGAGTAACCATAATAGAAGAAAAAATCAAGGAATGCCATTTGAAATGGTTTGGGCATATCCATTAGAGACATAAAACAACCCCTCTATGATGGATTATTACGATACAATTGCAATGAGGAGAGGAAGAACGATGAAAACTTTGCGGAAATAATAATAGGCTACAAAAAGGATTGCAGAGTGAGAGTTTATACTTCTATAGATAAATGAGTCGAGAAATAAGACATGCAAAGTCAAGCCTAGGTAGTTGGGACAAGGAAAATCACCACATATAGCAAAAGTGTGACGACCCAGACCCACATGCCACAATATTGTCCGGTTTTGAGCTTAGGTCCCTGCCCCGGTTTTGTTTCTTGCATGGGCGTTGCGTTTCGCCGTCCCCACCAAAAACAAGTCATGACATGTAGTGTCCGCAATCACATATAGCCCAGGGTCAAGATGACGCAGAACAAAACCCTAAACTACGTGCGTGCGATGAATTAATTACTTGCCGAAATTAATTTAAATTAAATTGAACAATGAATTTGAAAATAAATCGAATGCCTTAGGGCTTCTTTGTTTCCCATGTGAGGGATTGCGTTCTGGTTTAGGAAAGGTCCAGTCCATGCACTAGATCCGTTAGGTCTACGGTGTAGATCAGTTCTAGAGGTAGAACTCTAGATTTCCAGATTATGGCGCTCACAATTCCATGATGGGGTCATTGATTTTCTCCGGGTATTTGATGCGAAAGGGTTTAATAGCTCTGATGGGATCTACAGTTGTTGAATCGGATCGGTTCAATGATTTATGAAAAAAAAAACTAGGGTTTATGATTTCGGGTTTATGAAAATATTTAAAAGCAAAGAAAGAAAATAAAGTAAGAGATAAATAGAAGATGGATGGGGGCTTCACACCAAACCCTTCTCGGGAAGCGAAGAATCACTCTTCGTGGAGGCTCATCTCAAGCACACAAGCAAAAGCTCTATTCATTAATCAAAAACTAATTACATTATTTTTCTTAATGACCTTATATAGGAGGTCTTAAAATAAAAGAAAACCCTAAAACAATTAAATAATAAAAGATAACTTTGACCCTAAAATTTAAATTCGAATTTTGAGAGAATTTAATCTGCGCGATTTCAATCGATCGAAAGTGGTACTCGATCGATCGATTTATATATATATATATATATATATACACTCCAGAATGAAGTTTTTCTCACCGCTCTCGCCGCCGTCGATCGATCGAAATTTGAATCAATCGATCAAAGCAGAATTTCGATCAATTGAAAGTGCAGTATTCCTCCAGTACAAAATTCTCCTCCTCTACGCCTGGTTCTGATTTCCATTCCGCTTCTTTCGACGTCGGTACACGAGAAACGATCTGTATCCAATGTCTACAATGTCGGTGTCCCTGTCAATTCTCCCTGGCCGGAAAGGCTTCATCACGGATGAAGCGGAGTCGTGATAGCAATCGAGAATGTCGGGGTCTAGGCATCGCACCTCTTCTTCAGCTAACCATGTCTTCTCGGAGTCGGGCTTTCCCAACCACTTAACCAAGTATTTCTGAAATCCTCCGCTATGGGTGGATACCGCAAAATCATCAAGTATCCCTTCGATTTCATCTCTCCTCTGCTTGCGTGGAGAAGGGAATGGTAGGGATTGCAGGGTGGGGCTGGAATTTGGGCTCGGGGCTGCTTGGAATGGGTTGGTGGGTGGTGGGGCTGAGGCCGAAGAAGGAACTAGGTCCACGTTGAACGTAGAACTAAACCCGACATCTGGAGGAAGTTCGAGAACATACACATTAGGTCCGCTCCTTGCTACAATTCTAATGGGCCCAGCGCCGTGGGCTTGGAGCTTCTTTGCGACTCCCAAGGGGAATCGTTCAAGCCCAATCCAAACCATAGTGTGATCATTTGATTGGAATTCCCTAAAAGCCTTAGGTAACTACATCGATACTTTGAGAGTTTCATTGCATAAATTAATTTTAAGCTTAATTAAGCATGCAATGCGAAATGAGACTCAAGAGTTGACTCACCATAAGACTTAGAATGTGAAGCGATATGAGACTCGAGACTATGATGTGTATGCGTGTCTATGGACTCGATACTCTCATGTGCATGCGACGCTAACGACTCACGTGCAGTGGCCTCTATCAGCACAAGTGACTCATGTGTAGTGAACTCTACCAACACTAGTGACTCATGTGTAGTGGACTCTACCAACACTAGTGACTTATTAGTGATCGAATCAAGTGACATTAATGGTTCATGTACGCTCGGCTCAATTAACTCGTGTGTGCTCGTGTCAACCAAAACCAAATGTTCGAGTGTACTCGACTCTACCACCAACAAGGACTCGTGCACAACGGGTTTTACGGACACCAACAAATCGTGCGTATGTGACTCACTAGATTCTTGTGTGGGTGACTCGGTTGACTCACGTGTGGACGACTCAATATCACTACTCACAAGGGAAATAGAATCCTCTTTAATATAAGCTAGACTCTCATCAACATCTTCCATTTCCTCCTCACTCATCACGGTTCTAGGGTCATACACTTCGTCTTCTACTTTCATATTTTCCGGCTCCTTAGAACTTTCGCTTTTAGTCAATAAATTCGGAGTGGGAAGTTTTATGGAGCATTGGTAAGCAAAGTGTCCGAACCCTTGCCACTTAAGGCAATCAGGACACTTATTTGTCTTGGTTCTCAAACTCCGTAGAAGGTGACGATGTGTCAAAGGAATATACTTTTCAATAAGTGTCATCTTCATATCCTCCCATATGGAGATGGGTTTAATCCGACGAAACTCAATACAAAGTTCTATATGAATCCAAAAAATTTTAGCATTACCCTTAAGCTTTATTGTCACTAGCCTAATTTTGTACTCATCTGGTACCCTATACCAATCAAAGTACTCCTCTACACTAGACAACCACTCCACGAAGGTTCTAGGGGCCATCGTACCCTCAAAATTTGGGACCTCATTTCGAATAGATTTTAGAAACTTCTCGGCAGGGTCGTACTCAGGTTCATGATGATGAGGATCTCTCCGAACTCCGAACTCCACGACTTTTGGGGCTTTTCCAAGAATGTGGAGTGTAGTGGTTCCCTTGTTCGACTAGCACCCTTTCATGACAGGTAACAAATTCATGGTGACGTGTAAATGACTCATACATGATGCTTGACACAAACACAACCTAGACACAATTCTATAGACCACACAACAGTTGAGGAATTTTAACAAACGCATGACATGCACACAAATAAAGACACAAATGACATGACATCAAAGACATCGAAATGATATACACATGTAACTCAAATTGAATAAGGACTTTTGTCGAACACAAGATGTGCACAATGATGAATACAAATGAAATAAAGCTCCATTAAATTAAAATGACATGCACATATAAACCAACAATGAATGGGGACTTTTATCAAATACTAGATGTGCACAAATAAAAACTGAAATAAGATGCAATGAAAATTAAAAGGCTATGGAATTAAATGTCACACCAATATGCCCTAACCTAGAACATAAGTTTTGATACCAAAACTGACGCAGGACAAAACCCTAAACTACATGCGTGCGATGAATTAATTACTTATCGAAATTAATTTAAATTAAATTGAACAATGAATTTGAAAAAAAAGCGAATACCTTAGGGCTTCTTTGTTTCCCATGTGAGAGATCGCGTTCGGGTTTAGGAAAGGTCCAGTCCATGTGCTAGATCCGTTAGGTCTGCGGTGTAGATCGGTTCTAGAGGTAGAACTCTAGATTTCCATATTAGTGCGCTCTCCGGGTATTTTATGCGGAAGGGTTTAATAGCTCTGATGGGATCTACGATTGTTGAATCGGATCGATTCAATGATTTAGGAAAAAAACCTAGGGTTTATGATTTCGGGTTTATGAAAATATTTAGAAGCAGAGAAAGAAAATAAAGAGATAAATAGAAGATGGATGGGGGCTTCACACCCTTGGCTTCACACCAAACCCTTCTCGGGAAGCGAAGAATCACTCTTCGTGGAGGCTCATCTCAAGCGCACAAGCAAAAGCTCTATTCATTAATCAAAAACTAATTACATTGTTTTTCTTAATAACCTTATATAGGTCTTAAAATAAAAGAAAATCCTAAAACAATTAAATAATAAAAGACAACTTTAACCCTGAAATTTAAATTCAAATTTTGAGAGAATTTAATCTGCGCAATTTCGATCGATCGAAAGTGGTACTCGATCGATCAATTTATATATATATATTCACTCCAGAATGAAGTCTCTTTCTCGCCGCTCTCGCCGCCGTCGATCGATCGAAATATGGGGTGGATCGATCGACGCAGAATTTCGATCAATCAAAAGTGCAATATTCCTCCAGTACGAAATTCTCCTCTACACCTGGTTCTGATTTTCATTACACTTCTTCCGACGTCGGTACACGCGAAATGGTCTGTATCCGATGTCTACAATGTCAGCGTCCCCGTCACAAGACTTTTCTCAATCTGATGTGGGACTATTATAATCCCCTAACCTTATAGAAGAGTCATCCTCGGCTCTGATACCATTCTGTGACGGCCCAGACCCACATGCCAAAAACAAAACCGGGGTGGGAACCTAAGCCCAGAACCGGACAATATTGTGGCATGTGGGTCTGGGTCGCCACAAATAGAGACTAAAGAGAAATGAGATTAAAGAGTGAATATAGTTAGGGTTAGGAAGAAAAAGGTAGAAGAAAACTTTTGGAAAAATAGGGTTAGAGCTATGTACCCTACACCCCACATATTATTAATATATAAGCTCCAGCACAATTGAACCTCATGCTCACCAATAATATCTACAAAAATATCCTACACAGACTAACGACACACCATAAAAGTGCACAACACACCAATGCTTCCCCTCAAGTTGGTGCCTAGATATCTATCCCAACTTGGGAAGTGCTGTCACGCAACATGGTTCTTCTAACAACTTTGGTGAAAATATTGGAAAGTTGTAGGGACTTGTGTACAAAATTCATTTGATTCTACTTTCTCCCATATGAAGTGGCAGTCCACCTCAATATGTTTAGTTCTTTCATGATAAACCGGAATTTCGGTAATATGGAGGGAAGCCTCATTATCCTCATATAGTCTCATAGCAAAATTTGTCCGGTATGAATTGAATCCACGTTCCTTCACAGTCCCCTTGTGCTATAGCACTGTTTTCATCTTCAACATTAGAATTTGAGACCACATGTTGCTTCTTACTCTTCCTGGTGACAAGGTTGCCCCCGAGAAATGTATAATAACCAGTAGTTGACCTTCGGTCACTTATGGATCAAACCCAGTCAGCATCAGTGAATACTTCAACATAAAAAAGGCCATGATCCCCATACTATTGGCCTTTACAGGGACTACCCTTAAGTATGTCAGGATTATAGACTGCATCAAGATGAGTAGTGCGAGGGAGTGCATGGGTCGACTTACAACACTCACAACATATGTAATATTTGATTGAGTCATAGACAGATATATGGGTTTTCCAATCAGTCTCTAATATCTGCCAACATCTTTAAGTACTCACCACCTTCAACATTAATCATATGATTATGATCCATAAGAGAATCTATAGGTTTACATCCCAACATCGCAGTTTTCTTTAGGACATCTAGTGTTATATTTTCTCAGCAAGACTATAATTCAATCCCCAGAAAATACCTCAATGGGCCGACATCCTTGATGTCAAACACTTAAATAGTTCTTCATCCTCATAATTTCTTCACTAATATCACTTGTGACAATAATATCATAAACATACCCACTAAAGCAGACAGATGAGATCCTTCTTTACAAACATGTACAGTCATAATGACGCCTTTGGTACCCAAAGTGCATGACAACATCACTGAATTTCCTGAACCATGCCCTAGGGGATTGCTTCAAACCAAAATGGCCTTCTTCAGTTTGCAAACCTGAGTTTTCTCCCCCTTGAAGTAAGAAGTCAGGTGGAAGAGTCATATACACATTTTCCTTTAAGTCACCATGTAAGAAGGCATTCTTGGCATCCAACTGATGCAATTGCCAGTTCTTATATGCAACAAAGGATAACAGGACCTGAATGGTCTTAAGCTTTGCTAAAGGTGCAATGTGTATTGGAGGTCAACGCTAGGAGTTTGAGTAAATCCCTTTGCCACCAGCCTTGCTTTATATCTTTCAATCGATCTGCCAAGTCACTCTGTCATAATATACACTCATTTTCATTAAATAACTTTCATCCCTTCAAGAAGCTCGGCTATCATCCACGTATTGTTTTGCTCAAAAGCCTTCATTTCATGCAGCATAGCCTCTTTCTATTTTGGCAGAGACAAAGATTCAGAAATGGAACTACGAATAGAGACAGAATCCAAGGACGAAAAAAAACAGGAATAAGACGCGGAGAGGGCAGATAACTAACTTATGATATTTCTCGTAGACTTGTGTAATGCAATGGGAAGATCCAAGTCTGTAAACTAGGAAAGTTCACTACATTGTGGACCTGGTTCAGGAGATTACATCTGATCCATGGATTGAGGAGAGGAGGATTCTCCTTCTGCTTCCGTACAAACATTTTTCCTTTTGCTGCATACTTGTATGTTCCTCAACATCCACCTCCACATCATCTCCACCTTCACTACATATGTAGGCAACGGAATAGCAGTGCTCTCTTATGCAGAACTGAAGCAGATCCATACAAGTATGTAGCCCATTCATGTCTAATGACAATTAGAAAGCCCAAAAATTGAGAAACAACAGATGAAACCTAGGATAAAGATGAGCTCGAAACACCATGAACCACTCAAATGCCTTCGATCCCAGAAGAAAAATCATTCAGCATGAAAATATGAACCAGATGATACATATCCTGACTAAATCTGAGGTCAAGAAGTGATTTAGGTTAAGTGATTTAGGCTTAGGGTTTAAGAAGATATTTTAGGAATTAGGTTTAGTGTTTGTATGGAGGAGGAGAAGAAGAAGAGAGAGAGAGAGAGAGTGACTGAGTGAGTAAGAAAGAGAGGAATAATTGGCTTAGTTAGAGTAGTGTGCTCTACTAGCCTTATAATAAATATCAAGAGTGAAAAAAAAGTACCCATGCCACTAAACAGCGTACACAAATTACATCCAAACACCAATAATACTAGTTCCCTGATTAGCTAACTATTTTAGGGTAGTTCCCTTGTCATTGGAATTTTCCTAGTTGTCAGTAATTCCCTACATTCATTAGAGTTGGGGCATTAGAAATCATTTATAACAATGTAATTATAGTAAAAAGTGACCTACACACTTAGGTATTTTCTTTAGAAACCCTTACAAGAAATTTAAGCATTTCCTATATAAATAGTCTCCCCAAACAAAGGTATATTTCTGAATCTCCATGTCAATTCGGCATAAAAGAGATTCTATTTGTTGTGTCTTTTTCGTTGATAAGAGAACAAAGACAGAATACATGGATGTAAATTTAGTGAACATGACACCCTGGAAGAGGATTTAGTTAAAATAGAATACACCAGACTTTGCTATCTAGGCTCTTCTTTAAAATCAGATGGTGGATTTGAAGAGGATGTTTCAAATAGGATTAGTGCAGGTTGGTGACATGGAGGCAAGCAAGCGGAATTTGTTTGACCCAAAGCGACAAGCAGATAAAGAGTACATGTGACTGAGGTGCATATGTTGAAATGGAGGTGTGGACTAACAAGAAAGGACAAAATTTGGAACGAGCATATAAGATAAAATTTGAGAGTGGCACCTACAAAGGAAAAAATTACCGAATGTCGCTTGTCGTGGTTTGGACATGTTCATTAGAGACCAGACGCACCCTTTTCTAAAGTTTAGACGCTACAAGCACAAGTAGGAGAACAAGAAGACAAGTGAGGATCTCGAAGGAAGCTGTGAGAAGGGACTTGAAGGATCGCAAAGTTACAAAGAACTTAGCGCTGATCAGAAACGAGTGGAGAAAAAGGACTCGCAAAACCGACCCCAAATAGATGGGATAAGGTTGAGATGATGATGAGAGGAAATTACATCAATTGTTGTGTCGCTCGCCATCAGTCCAAACAAATCTGATTGAAAAGCTTTAGCTTCCATCAGGATTTTCATAAGGAATTGTTTCCATTTTGAAAATTCCCCATGGTTTTGATAGTTCCCGAGATAACAGCTTGAAACAGGGATTCTGCCGTAGCTGAGCCTGAGCTTGTTGCACTGGTGTTGCTTGGCCCTGCAGGTTCTGATTGTTGGGGTAGTGTTACCCAGCTACTGGCGTGGAGGTTGAGGATTCTAAGAAGCAGCCAGTTCCAGTTGGAGAGGAGCGGCCGCTCTTTCCATCAAAAACCTTATAGAGGATCGATCTAACACCAACTCTTCCTGCATCAATTTGGTATCAAATCTGAATTAATCTGAACACCTTATAATTCATGAGATAACCCACTAGATTGCAGACATAATCACAGTTGATACTTGTTGGCTTGCAAAACTATCACATTTAATTACAATAGAAAGTTGTTGGATCACATATTTTATCACCCTTGATCGTCATGGAATTGCAGACATCATTGTCAATTGACACCAATATGCAATGTTGATTTTATGGACCATTTATAACTCGCTAAAGTCAAGTTCTCTCCAACTAGGATAAAAGGATGCAATCAAAATTTCTGAAGAGTAATAACAGAAATGCTCTTTTTTCCCACGGATACCTTTAGGTAATGTTAAGCATGTCAAGATTTGAGGGTTAATTATTTTAGGATAGGTTCCTGAGTGTGGGTATTTTCGTAGTCAGCGGATTACTGCCTTAAGGTTAGAGGTTCAGAATTCACCGTAAGTGTGATATTGTGATTGGAGTTGGCCTTCTGGATTTTCGAATTGAAGAAACCAGGAGGTTTGGGGTCTTTCCTCTTTTAAAACTTTTAAAGCTCTAGATTGCTGAATCTCCCACATCAAACCAGATACTAGAAAAGATGAATTCCATATTCCAATATTACGGCCAAACTTGTTGATAATGTAGCTAGTTTATGTGTAGGCAAGGTGTCAAACTTGGAATCAAGTATCAGTCCATGGAGGACCGATACGTATCAGCCGATACGGAGTTGCATCAGTGCCATTTATAAAATAAAATAAAATAATTAAGAAAATAGAGGTATCGGACAATACTGATACCATATTGGCCGATACCGATACCGTATCAGCCAATACTGGCCCGTATCGGCCAATACCGATACAATACCCGAGTTGATACGTATTGGCGCCGATACGTATCGGTTTGCCGAAAAACCGATACGTGTCGCCGATACGTATCGGTATCGGCCGATATTTGATACCATGTGTGTGGGTGCGTTTAGTTATATTGGGTGTGTGTGGAGTAAGTTCATTAACTTACCCCACTTAGCTTGTTTTTCACTCTTTGAAATCCGTGATGTAATGGAGATGATATGTATAAGATATTAATACTTTTGGGAGTTGGCTAAGCTAAGCAACTCAACCCTAATTTTCTCCTTTCTCCTTCTTCCTCTTCTTCTCCTTCCTCAACAAAACCCTTACACTAAATAATAATAACACAAATTTACGTGGTATCAGAGCGGTTTTCCAATGCCTTCATCTTCGACTGCTGACATCATCAGTACCACTGACATCATGCCGATGCCAGCCCTTCTGTCGGAACTTCGCCGGAACGGATCGGAAATCACGGGGTTTTGGTCGGATTTACAAGTGGAGCAACTTTGTCTCCTGGACTGAGAGCATCCGAGGTCTCTAAGTCCCTCATCTAGAGGCCACCATCTTCATCTTCTTCCTTGAACTGACTGGTTCTGGCATAAACCAGCCAGATCTAGTTCGGATTCTTGTTCTTCTAAGGTTTCTAACACCTTATCTGATGCTTATGATGTAAATCTCAGTCAGACTGAGAAATATTGTGTGACTGAGATCGTTTGGAATCAATGGTAGACATGGTGGTCGCCGGAAACTTGCAAAATATCACCGGAATCATCCAAAACATCACCAGATGTGTTTGAAAATGCATTGCAACGATCAAATTTGTGAATTTTTTGTGAGCATTTGTTTCGTTTGAAGTTTCTGAGTTGCTCTTATACACTTTATTTACTTATTTAGTTGGGATCGACCACCGATATGGATTGTTTAAGGAGTTTTGGGTCTGATGGGGATGTTAAACTAGCATGTAAATCTCTTTAACTTATGAGGTGGCTGTAGAACCACTGTTGGGGTTGTATAACCCAGATTTGTTCGCAGTTTTTTGTTCCTTGCAGCCTGTGGAGGGTTTTTTTTTTCTTGCAGTGGGTTGTGTAACCCAGTTTGTGGACAGTTTTCTGTTTCTGCAGCAGTGTGGAGTTGCATTTGGAGTTGTGCTGTGGGTTGTGGGACCCAGTTTTGTATTCAGATTTGATGTTTTCAGCTTGGTGGAGATTGTTGTTGTGTAACCAAATTTTGTGCCCAGAATTGTTAATTGCAGCTCTGTAGTGGTGGATTTGCAGTGATTTAACCCAGATTTGTGTGAAGGAATTCGTTTGGAACCTAGTTTTGTGAGCAGAATTTATTTTCGTTGCGGCATGGTAGATGTGGCTGGTTGTTTGTGATGTATTTGTGGTGCATCGGGCCCTCACTTTTTATATTGAGACTTTGTACTGGAGTATCTCAACTATGGAAGATTCTAAAGTGGTGATTGGTGGTAGATGGTCCATGTTAGAGTAAGAAAACACATACAATCTTCTTCATATACAAACTGATGAATCTCCCGCTGCTCATGCCTCTACTTCTCCTTCCATGTTTTGGATCATCAACTCTGGAGCCACAGATCATATGACAAGGATGACATCATTGTTCCAGTTTTTGCCTCTGATGTTGGGCCCATGTCATATACGTGTTGCCGATGGATCCCTTGTTCCTGCTACGGGTAAAGGGACAGTCAAAGTTGGCTCCCTCTCCTTATTTACCACATTTCATGTTCCCAAAATGCCTGTGAATCTTTTGTCTGTTAGTAGTCTCGCTAAGTACCAAAATTGTAGTGTTACCTTCTCCCCTTCTTACTGTGTTTTTCAGGATTGTCAACTGGAAAGGAGGTCGGTCGTGGTCGAGAGGATAGAGGACTCTATATACTTAAAGACCATCGTGCTCATGCAAGTCAAAAGATACAGAAATCTATTGTTGCTGCCTCTACTTCATTTGATGAGATGCACTTAAGGCATGCTCGTTGTGTCCATGTACCGTTGCATAGGTTGAAGATTTTACCACCAGAGAAATTTAAATATGTGGAAAGCTCCTCTATGAGATGTGAAGTCTGTGAACTCTCAAAGTTTACCCGGGTTCCTTATCCTCCCAGTGGTAACCAAAGTACTGTTCCTTTTGAAATCATTCTTTCTGATGTGTGGGGACCTTCACCTACTATTTATGTGAATGGTCACCGTTATTTTGTCACCTTCATTGATGACTGCACCCGCTACACCATGCTATTCTTAATGAAATCAAAGAATGACGTCGCCACTTTGTTTCCTACCTTTCATAAGTTGGTTCACACTTAATTTCATGGAAATGTGAAGGTTCTACGATCGGATAATGGTGGTGAATACTCTTCCCATCAACTCCAGTCGTACGTTCCCACTCATGGGATTGAGTGGCAAACCACTTGCCCCTACACCCCTCAACAAAATAGGGCGTCCGAAAGGAAAAACCGCCATCTTTTGGAGGTGGGACTTACTCTTTTAATTGGAATGAATGTTCCTAGATTTCTTTGGGGGGTGTCGTTATTACTGCTGCCTACTTGATAAACTGTATGCCTATTCCCATCTTAGGGGGTAAGTCCCTCTTTCAATTATTGTGTCCTAACAAGCGTCTCTTTCTTGTGCCACATCGTGTGTTTGGGTGCTTATGTTTCATTCATATTCCTACCATTCATCGTGACAAATTGGAACTTGGAATTACCAGGTGTATGTTCATTGAGTTCCCTACCACTGAAAAAGGGTACAAGTGCTTCGATCCAATGGCCCGACGTGTGATTGTCTCTATGGATATTTCCTTCTTTGAGGATACACCTTTCACTAGACTTCAAGGGGTCAACCCTCAGTGCCCTCTTCAGGGGGAGAAAGTGGAAAGGGAAGAGATCCCTGCTATCCTTCCCATCATAGATGAAGAAATAGGAAACCATGAAGAAGAGAAAGGGGTGGATGTTGTGGAGCAACCACAATGTGATAGATATGGGAAAGAACAGGTTTATGTGAGGAAAAGATTTAAGAATAAGACTCAAATTCAAGAAGAGTGTACCTTTGAGGCCGCTGATGAACATCAAGAAGAGCATTTATTCCAATCCACTAATCATGACCCTTCTCCAAAGACAAATTCTCCTTCTGATCTTGATCTTCCCATTGCCCAATGCAAAGGTACTAGACATCCTATTAAAAAGTTTGTCCTATAAAGGTTTGTCAGTTTTCCATTATTCTTTTATCTCATCTCTTGATATTACTACTATTCCTAATATTGTTTCGAGTGCTTTGTCTTAGCCAAAGTGGAGAGAGGCTATGATTCGAGAGAAAAACGCCTTAGAGCAGAACAAGACTTGGGATGTTGACTTGCCAGAAGGCAAGAAAATTGTTGGTTGTAAATGGGTGTATACTATAAAGCACAGACTAGATGGCACTGTAGAAAGATATATATATATATATATATATATATATATATATATATATATATTTTATCAGTAAAAGAGATATATTGATGAACAACAAGATTTTGAAAAATCAATACAAGTAAATGACCAAAAACAGAGCAGAAAAGTACAAAGTGGTCACACATGAGACCGGTGCAGCCCCCTAAACAAAGCAGGAAAGCCGCTCGAACAACACCGAACTTAGCCCAGGTCCCAAAGAAAGGACCCCTCATGGATATCCGGCCTTCCAGCCGACACCCAGCTCCATAGCAGCTCCGTTATGGACTTCATGATCATCCCCACCGGCTGGTATTTATGCTCAAAACTGCGTAAATTCCTCCCTCCATAAGCCCCAAAAGACCGTGAACGTGGCTGCATCCCAATACTCCCTAAGAGGACCCTCCAAATTAGTGGCATCCTAGCTCAGGTACAGAGAATATGGCTTCTCCGGCATTACCCAACTCATACCGAAGGATTTTAGGACAATGCTCCAGATTTCCCACATCATAATGAATCATCAGATGAGGTGCAATTTCCTCCCCCTTGTTACACATGACGCAACAGTTATGGATCTCCTCCCCCCTCCGAATCAACTGGTTCAACGTTAGTATTCTTCCTTTAAATAGCGTCCACACAAAAAGCCTAACTTTTCCACAAACCAGCCCCTTGAAATGTGATCAACGGCCGCCTCGTGAGCATATTATAAAAGGATTTAATCGTGAAAATTCCATCTTTATTCGGAGCCCAAGTCCTCTGATCCTGCCCGCTCTAATGCCTCCTAGCCACGTATAGAGTATTCAATAGATTAGAGTAAGAGACCACCTCCTCTCACAAACGCCTTCTCGTAACCACCTCCCACACTGCCACCCCCCTCCGACTCCGAGATGAACTCACTGATCCTGCCCCTTGGATTGACAGCAATGGCATGAATGTCCGGAAAAGACGATGCGAGAGGCCCATTCTCCAACCACACATCTTCCCAGAAATGAATGCGGCTACCACAACCCCACCTAAAGTGGACCCCTCTAACGCAGGCCTCCCACGTTTTGCATATGCCCTTCCACCAAGGGGACGTACCTCTGTGCATGTCATAACTAATACCCCAGCGCCCAACGGACTGCCAGTACTTCTCCACCAAAACCACCCGCCAAAGACTCTCCCTCCCCTCCTCCCTCCCCGCCCGCCAAAACCACTTCCCAAGCAAGGCAATATTGGTCCATAGCAGGCTGTGAATACCAAGACCCTCATTGCGTAAGGGCAATTGGCAAGTCTCCCAATTAACCAGGTGATACTGCTTGTCCATGTCAGACCCCTCCCACAAGAAATTCCTCTGAATTTGTTTCAGGCGGTTGATGACTCCTTTCGAACAATGAAACATGGACATGTAGAAAATGGGCGTCGATGATAGGACTGATTTGACCAGCACTAGCCTTCCTCTGTTGCTCAACATTTTTCGTTTCCATGCCGACAAACGCTGATGGACCCCTTGGATAACCGGTTCCCAATCTCTAGCAGTTGGGTTCGAGTGGTAGCCCCAGGTATTTGATTTCAATCGCACACTCGACCGTCTACACCAACTCATCCATCAACCTATCATCCATACCAATACCCATAATCGCCGACTTAGAAAGGTTGATGGGCTGCCCCGATACCGCCTCATAAATGGATAGGACATCCACCAACGTCGCAAATTCCGAGATCTCAGCCTTTCCGAAGATAATCGTATCATCCGCAAATTGAAGATGCCAGATAGACCGACCATGCTTTCCCACCTTAATGCCTGATATCAGATTAAGACAACATGCTTGCATTAACAGGCCGGAGAGAGCTTCCCCCACCATGTTGAACAAGAAGGGTGAGAGCGGGACCCCCTTGGCGAATACCTCTCAAGTTTTTAAAATACCCCTCCGGAGTGCCATTGATCAAAACCTAGAACCAAGCCAAGGAATAACAGCCCCTCATCCATGTCCTCCATCTAGTGCCAAACCCCAACCTGTCAAGCATATATTCAAGACAATCCCAACTAATCCGGTCGTATGCTTTCTCCATATCGACTTTCCATAGGGCAGCTGGCCGTCGCTCATAATGCACCGAATGAATGGTTTCCTGGGCCACCGCAACCAGATCCACAAGTTGTCTACCCGCGACGAACGTTCCCTGATTATCCGAAATAATCCAACTCATGACCGGTTTGAGTCTATTGGCAAGGACCTTAGATATTATCTTGTATAAACAATTTGTAAGACAAATAGACCGGAAATCTGCAAGATCCACCACCCCCTCCCTCTTAGGGATGAGCGTGATGGAGATAGAGTTTAGACTCCTCCCAATGCAGCCAAACGTGTGAAACTCGTGCATAACTTCCATCAGGTCCGCCTTAATGGTAGTCCAAGAGAATCTAAAGAACTCCATGGTAAAGTTGTCGGGTCCCAAGGCTTTGTTTTTTGCCCGCCTCTAACAACCTCCACACCCCTTCTTCCTGAATTGGTGTTCAAGGCAGTTCCTCCTCTTTCTCTAGAGATTGAAACTGAATTCCATCCAGCTGCGGTCGACGCCACCCCTCATCCGTATACATATTCTTGTAGAACTCCACAATATGCGGACGGATATGTTCCTTCTCCGAGTAGGTCACCCCCTCAACAACGACCTTACCCATGTAATTAGTTTTATTCCGCGTGTTAGTGACCGCATGAAAATACTTGGTGTTCGCATCACCCTCTTTGAGCCATCGGACCTTAGCCTTCTGACGCCATTTAATCTCCTCAGCTAGACACGCAGTATTAAACTCAATTTTCCTCATAAATCTTTCCTCCTTCGTCAAGTTCCGCGATTCCTCTAACTCGTCCAACTGTTTAAGCCGCAGCAGCAGAGCTTCCTGCTTATCATGAACCATCCCGAACACCTCCTTGCTCCACTGTTTACACTTCTGTTTAACCCGTCTTAACTTGGCTATAAATCTGCATTCCGCCGTCCCCTGAGTTATCGGTTCTAACCACCAAGCTGGCACTAGCTTCTGAAAATCCTTGTCCAGACGCCACATGTTCTCGAACCGAAACGGAGTCGGCCCACCCCCACGTGCTTCACAAGTAAGAATGAGAGGTCGATGATCTGACACCGCCCGAGCCAAGCATTCCAACCTTGCTCCCGAAAAGATATCTATCCACTCAGTTGTACATAAAAATCGGTCAAGCCTACTCAGCGATGGATTGGATTGGAGATTCAACCACGTAAAGAGGGCGGGCCCCGGTTAACGGCACATCCATCAGTTCCCAATCGTCAATGAGCGTATTGAAATCCCACATAACACTCGTGTTCGGCGGTCCCCCTTTTTTCTCGTTACCCCATCTTATAGCATTGAAGTCGCCTCCAAGGCAGAAGGGACAATCCCATTTGGCAGCGAGTGCCGATAATTCCCACCAGAAATCCTCCCGTTCCCTATCAACAGTCAGACCGTAAATGCCAACAAACATCCATGTCTTACCAGATTCTTTACTCCGTAGAAGAACTGATGTCGAGTAAATACCGATTTCCTCATTCCCTCATTCACTTTACCGAGTAACCAATTGTTCCAAGCCAGCAGAATACCACCCAACGCACCATCTGAATCCACCCCCAGCCACTCCCATTGCTTGCCCCCAAGCACCAAGGCAACTTTTCTGTCATCACAGCTTCCCCACTTCATTCCCTGGAGAGTGACGACGGCAGGTTTTATGGAATCGATGATCAATTTAACCCCGGTTAGTTTTCTCCCATTGCATATACCCCGCACGTTCCATGAAAGCATCTTCATAAACAACCAAATAGACCCTCGCCCAGACCAGAACCAACAGGAGTTAAACCCCTCTTCGCTCCCTCCCATCCGACATTCCCCACTGCAACCTAGCTAATTCCCGGGCCCCTCCCCTACGCCTCGACTTTGACCCGTTTCTACATGACTGATCGTAACACCTTCCGAAGCTCCTCATCGGATCCCCTAAAAGACAACCCGAGATCGTGCCCGACTCGGATTAGATGGTCGATATTGGATACCAAATCTACTTCCTCCTCAATCCCATCCCTGTTGTTCCTCACTGATATATCATCACACAAAAGCAATGATTCAGACTCATTTTGTAGAGGCATTACACTAGTTTTACATGACCCAGTGGCTACCGGGTCCCATCTGCATTGCGGCATCCCATTCCCAGCCCCATTCTCATACAGGTCCCCCGTCATTCCACAAGACATGGGCCGCAAGGCCCAAAGGTCAAGGGAAAACTCCATAGACATCCTTGGACCCATAGAACCATCCGTTAGGCTTAAATATAGGCCCCACGGGTCGCAATAATACCAGGTCCATTGTTTACCATGAGCCTGCCACGTGTAGGAATAGTCATGTGGCGCGACAGATAAAAGGAAACCCACATCGCCCCATTTGATGTGTCGAGAGTCAAATCCCACTGAAAACCCTTCCCTTCTTCCAGAAACCTCTGGCAGCAAAACACGTGTCAAGCCCCCATAACACCTCAGACCTCGAGATCCCCTCCATCTTCTCTTTCAGATATAAACCCTACACTCCTCTCTGCTCCTTGCATTTGGTTTCCTTAATAGAGCCCCAACATTTGCCTCGGTCGTCATCAGATCCCAGGTACGTACACTGACAATCTCCCGTACCGCCGGCATCCCCGACATCTCACCTACCTCCCTCTTTTGCAGGTCTCCATCTGGAGGAGAGCCGTACGATCCAATCGCGGCCATAGGATTCAACGCCGGTGATTTGTCCTTGCCCTCCATCGCTGCACCTTCCATCGTCGAGACTCGAGATCTTCCCCTGTGCCGTGAACGAGCCCGACGGCAACCCCTCCATAGTTAATTCACGTTGGTCACTAGTAGCTTCTCCTACCAAAACCCACTCCTTTGCAGACCCGAAACAATCTCCCTTCATCATGGTCCAAGAATACATTTTGCGACCCCCAATCGGACCCCGACGGCCAGTGACCCCTTGCCGGCGTGGTCGCCCACCCCTGTGGCCCCAAACGGAGTGTCGAGTTTGCGGGCGAGCCGTTCTTCGAGCAACTCGCCTCTTTCCCACTGGTGTTTACCACCCAACCCCTGAATGGCTCGGCAGTCGTCTCGATTTCTTTAGTGGGGCAGCTAAAAACGTCGACACCGGTCAGCCGGGGCCCCTCGGATTCTACACTCGCTTGAGGCGGTGCGACCATCCTCTCCAAGAGCGCCAGTTCTATGAAAATCCGGAATACTTGGTCATCGATGCAGATTTCACAGCATCTAGGGATGTCCTCCAGACGGTCGACCTAATCAGGATCCGAGCAGAAACCATATCTCAGAGATCGTTGGTTCTACGATCAACGAGGATGAATCTGCCACAGAGGTCTCCAATCACCTTAAAGACATCCTGGGACCAAGCATGGATCGGTAGGTCTCGCACTCAGATCAAGATTCCCTCCTTGCCCTTGTCTTCCAACAGCGTCCCATCAGTTGAATCCCAAACCCTGCTGTCTACCGCGACTCCCTCAATGAATAAAGTTTTTTGTATGCATAACTCTCTTGCCGTCTTCTCCAACTGAAAGCGTAAAAGAAACATGGACTCAGAAATAGTCGACAGAGAAGGCTTTTTTGTATTATCCCACTTCTTTTGTATCCATCTATGTAACTGAAGCAGAGACAATGTATCTTTAATCACAAAAAGAACCACCCAAAATTGTTTTAAGTTAATCGCAAGCGATAGGATCTAAGCTGATTCAATCCTGATAATCTCAGTATTAATTTTCGAAAAATCCTGGCCGGCATCAATCCCACAGTCTTTGGCGGACAATTTGGTCTGCGCTCCAGAACCTCTCCCTTCACTCCTCGCTATCTCGGCAAATGAGACACCGACACGTCTTAACACCGAAAGTTTAGTCAAAATCCGATTGCATTTATTTCCCGCAATAGACCATCCCTGAAGGACATCTGTCGCCTGGGCCTGATTAACCACCGCCTGATTTTTGCTCTGCATCCGAGGATGCCAATCCCACGACTTCACCGGTATTCCCTTAGCTCTGGAAGCAGTGCACCCATACCGGTGGCACCTATTCCCTCAGCTCTGAAGGATATCCGTCGCCTAGGCCTGATTAGCCACCGCCTGATTTTTGCTCTGCATCCGAGGATGCCAATCCCCCGACTTCACTGGTATTCCCTCAACTCTGGAAGCAGTGCACCCATACCGGTGGCACCTAGACCGGCATCGGAAGTTCACGTTGCGGCATCGGATGCAAATCCAATCGCCCTCCCTTAACACCAAAGCAGACATTCCTCAAGCCCTCAAATCCCCACTGTAGAAAGATATAAGGTAAGGCTAGTTGCAAAGGGGTTCACCCAAACTCAAGGGGTGGATTATCAGGACGCATTTGCACCAGTGGCAAAGTCTAACACGATTCAGGTTCTCCTATCCTTGCTTCCTTAAAATGCATTCTAGTTCGTTATCTAAGGGCCCCAATTCAGGTCTATGGGCTCTTGTACCGAGCATACAACGCACTCAATGATTATTTTTTATAAAAGAATAAAAAACAATTAAAAAGCAGAAAAGAGAAATCAAGCCTAAAATATTTATATTTTTTATTTTATAATATTATTTATAAATAAATAAATATATATATATATATATATATATATTTATATAATTTTCCTACTATAGGAAGCAAATACCTAATCAATAAATAAATAAGCGGAAAATTTTTAAACCCAACTAAGAATTGTAAATTGAAATCAAACCTAGGGTCTTCGATTGAATTGATTAAGTCCAAGCAATTAAATATTCTTAAGTTCCTTTTTAACCTACAAAATTAAAAGAGAATATAATAGTAAATAGCTATGAATCTAAACTAAATAAACAAAGGAAAAATTAAAAAGAAAATTGTATAAACTTTTGGTACTCAATTGCCGAAATGAATCCCTGGCAGCAGCGCCAAAAACTTGATCTTTAAAAGTATAGAACTTTGCAAGTGCACAAGTGTTTGAAGTTAGGGCAAGTACAAGGGTGTCGAACCATAGGGATTGTTTGAAATTAAATATTTAAATCTATGTAATTATTCTAGTTAATAAAAAGAGTTGAGTAAGGGTTTAAACTAATTAAGTTGCAATAATTAAAAAGGCGAGAGAAAATATCAATGAGATGGGCGTCTAGGATTTTAGAATCCACCATAAGTTTCGTAAATCAATTCCCTATCTTAATTTTAATTATTATAGTTATGAACAGTTTAGATCAATCGTCGCTACAAGTCCACGACTGATCAATAGAAAGAGAAGTGAAATCTTATCATAGGATAAATCATTTTCGACAAAGATCGAACCTTCTATACTAAACTAACTACGGGTGGTTCGATCTATCTTAGTATGGCATATCTAATCTTAAGATAACGTAACAGTAAATACCATTGGATGAACAACGTCTCTAAACCACAAGTCTTAGGTTCAAAGAGAATATTAATCACATGAGAAATTAAACCATCTACAAGACTAATTTACTTGGCCTTTGTCTCAGTTGAATGTGATTTGAAAGAGGAAGTCTATATGGCTCCTCCACCTGGGTTTATCAAACAAGGGGAGACCGGGAAAATGTGTAAGCTAAAAAGGCAATCTATGGACTAAAACAATCTTTGCGTGCCTGGTTTCAGAAGTTCAGTGAAGTTGTAATGGGGTATGGTTATCAGAGAAGCTACTATGATCACACTTTGTACGTAAAGAAAGCGGACATACTACGGCTATTTTGGTCTACGTGGATGATATTATCATCACTGGAGATGACAGTGAGCAGATATTGCATTTAAAAGACCACCTTCATAGGGACTTCAAAATCAAGGATTTGGGCCCCCATGAAATACTTTATTGGTATTGAGGTGGGAAGATCACCGAAGGGAATTGCATTATCGCAAAGAAAATATACGCTTGATCTCCTTCGTGAGACAGGAATGTTAGGGTGCAAGCCTGCAATGAATCCTATTGAGCAAAAACATAGACTAAATGGAGAAGGGGTAAGCTTCTCAAATACCCCAAAGCTTATCAGAGATTAGTTGGCAATCTAATCTATCCTACAATGGCACGTCCAGATATCGTGTATGTTGTGAGTGTGGTAAGCCAATATATGCACTCACCAAGGAATACTCATCTTGATGCAGTCTATAGGATTCTCAGGTATTTGAAAGCGAGGCCTGGAAGAGGACTCTTGTATAGAAATCATGGTCAAATGGATATTGAGATTTGTACAGATGCAGATTGGGCTAGATCCCTAGATGACAAGAGATATACTACAATATATTGTACCTTCCTGGGAGGAAATTTTGTTACATGGAGATCGAAAAAACAAGTGGCATCAAATTCTAGTGCAGAGGGGGAGTACAGAGCTATGTCCCAAGGGACTCATGAGGGTATTTAGCTGAAACACATCCAGTTTGATCTTGGATTTCACGTAACCACACCGATGATTCTTTATTGCGACAATGAAGCAGCTCGCCACATTGCAGGAAATCTTGTGTATCACAAGAGAACAAAGCATATAGAGGTTGACTGGCATTTATCAAGGAAAAGGTTGAATCCAAGGAAATTGATATTCCACAAGTTCGCTCTGAAGATCAGTTGGCCGACATCCTCACCAAGAGTGCTGGGGGGAAGCGTCTATTTGACATTACCTCCAAGTTGGGCATGATTGATATATATGCTCCAACTTGAGGGAACACCCCATATTCAATTAGATGGATGAGCATGCATCCCAGAATAAAGAGTGGCAATGGTTGATGCAATATAAGATTCAGGTTCAAACTTGTAGACAGTGACGGTAGTAGTGTGCTAAATTTTCCTGTCGATTATGAGGTATGGCTGATGCATGCGGTTGACTCAGTATGGACCAGATTTAGGCTACATCTGGTCCTTTCCTCTTTTTCTTGAAAGACAAGGAGACTAGGGATCATTTGGCCAAAAAAATGTGGCACTAACTTCTACAGTAGATACTTCATCAGGTGAGAACTATTTGCGCGGAGGGAATGGCACATTTCTTGGAACAGGGTCAATGGCTGATGTCTTGGTGTGTCTCTTTTTAAAATACAAAGCGTATATGTGTTTGATCTTTATGCAGTGGTGTATAAAGGAATTTGATACAACATTGATATATTACAACTGTCTTTTTCGGAGAGAATGTGAATTGAACTATTCCATCGTTTAGTAGCTACAAAAAAACTGTCATATAATGTTGGTCTCTTATAAATTAAAATATCCATCGAAAAGAGAACCTGATTATTTTCAAAAATAGATACTCTAGAAACCTCTATAAAAATTTTACAAAGCTTAATCTGTTTGCTCTTTATGCAGTTCTATAAAGGAATTTGATAGTTTATACAACATTGATATATGACAACTACTCAAAGTCATCTTGGTAGATTTACTACGACTTTACAAAAAGGCCATGATACAGTACTGATCTACTAATAACTAAAACATACATAGTAAATAGAACAGGATTAGTTTCAAATTTTAGTATCTTGGGATAAAGGTGTCAATATCAGTATCGATATCGGGTGTCGGCCCATCTTGAAACAATATGTATCGGCCGATACAGATATGGTATCGCCGATACCATATCCGTCAATTTATTTTTGTTTTGTTTTGTTTTTTAAGATTAAGAAAATGTAAAAAACTGGTTGTATCGGTCAGTATCGGCCGATGCTGATACAATATCGGCTGATACTGACCGTTATCGGTTCTTGACAAAACTCATAATATCGGTATCGGCCGAGTTTTGATAGCATGGTTGGGACGCATACTTAATCAACATTTGGACTAACCAAGATAACACAACATAATCCACGGTGCTCAAAGCCCTTTCACTATCTAGCATCAACAAACAAGAACAATTACACAATTTTCAGAAATAGCACTAGGGCATAATGAGGCAGGTAATTACATAAGCATTCCTTGGCATCCTTAGAAAACATAAAGGGGAAGAGTTGTCGCACCGTCTCATTAACTGCAACCAATAAGTCCTTCCGGGCCTTGGCAAATCGCTTCAGCTGGCCCCCGATCATATGAAACAATAGGGCATCAAGTGTCAACGAAAGTGACATACCTGGCCTCTGTACTTTAACAGCTACAAGCTCGCCAGAATATAGATGAGCTGCATGACTTAAAACAACCAAAGAAAGCATTTAGACCTAGAGAACTCTAAGCTAATTCTATATACATTCATCAAGGAATTCGGATGAAGTCACATATAAATATTAAAGATAATTAAAACAAAAATACCAAATTGTTCTCTCCTCCAAGATGATAAATTCTCTAACCTTTATACACCTGCCCTAAGGACGCTGCTGCAATGGGTTCCGAGCTGATGTCAGAAAATAATTGTGTAACAGGAACACCCAATTGGGACTCAATTGACTGTATTGCAACACGGGTTGAAAAAGGTGGTATTTGATCCTAAAAAAGAACAGAATATTCAGTCCATAACAAAACTTCATCAAGGGGAAAAAAAGATACAAAGAAGGAAAAAGTCAGGCAAGGAGCTAGCAGTGGGTGTAAAATAGAACGAAGACCTAAAAGTTAACATACACTGACCAGTCGTAATAGAGATGTGAAAAGTGAGAAAAGAAGACTGACACCAATTATATCAGAAGATTAGGATATTGCAGTTCCTATAAAATAAACAGCCACAAGACACACTTGCAATTACATTCGATTACCAGGGACAAAATACAGATGGCTCATAGTAGATCAATTTTGAGGGGTTTTATGAGAACCCGAGTATCAGTCATGAACCTCTAGGGTCTGAACCGTGAATCTATCATCTAGGTGTTTAGTTTACGTGTGCATTCCATAGCAATAGATGCCTCACTTTATACATATGCATACGACCCTAATCACGGTAAAGTTTAATTTACCATGCTCACATTGAATGAATGATTAAATAATTAACCCTTGACTAGTCTTGTTTATCATTTTATCATAGGTTTTAATATTATACACGTGTAAGGGCATTGACACGATTACATGCACCGATGCACCCCGATTATTTTTCAATGACCACCACTATTACAATTTTGGCATACAAACCAAGAGATTAACACTATACCCTCCCTCATTCACACCATATACACGTGATTGTGCCCAACACCACAACCTTGCCTCCTGTTTCCATTTTCCGTTTTCACCAAATCAACAACTTCAAAGAGTCAACCCACCAAAATCATCTCAAATCTGAATTGCCAGCCTTTGACATGCATACCAGCTTTTGGCATGCATGCATAGGTTCCATACATGCCATCCGAGCCAGCAAACCTTTGCAACCTTGCAGTCGACTACCAGCTTTTTCAGTCGACAACCAGCCTTTTCAGTCGACAACCACACAATGCTCCTGCTTACCTCGTACAAAGTCCCATATTACACCATGGGCAATGCCCATCCACATCCCTCTATAAAAACAAGACACCCCAGCCTTCGTTAAACCCACACCAGTCGCCACAGCTCCCTTACACTCTCCTCCCTCTCAGGTTCTTTCTCTCTTTGTATTTTGAAATATTTATTTCTTCGTCTTCCTCTTATTCCGTTATATTCTGTTTTAATTTATTTAATTTCTTGAGTTTCATTGCAATGCCCAGCCATTGGTCATAAGCACCACCACTGGCCATCACCACAATGGCCCACCTCTGCGACCCCATCAAACCATCACAAACCACCTCCTATTCCTACCCCCAATTCCTCCATCACCGCCACCACTACTCACGGTCACCTCTCCCCCAACTCCTCAAACTGTTGCCCATCACCATGGCAGCACACCACCATCCGCTGCAACCACCAGCCAAATCTTCATCAACTGCATCAACCCCTCCATCGCAGCCACGATGGCGCAACCCTTTCAGCCTGCACCTCGATCACTCCAACTCGCCAGCCACCTCATCCACTAACACCCATTCCCTTCTGTTCCTCCTCCGTTCGCCGACAAGACCAGCGCCATCCGCATGCGCTACCATCTCCACAGTATAGGCATCATCACCTCAGACCATCCACATCTCATTCTCTGTTCCTAATGTGAGGCATATAGACCTCGAACTTGGCTTTTATATAAAAAGTGATTTGGGTCTTGGATTATGTATGTTACCTATACAACTAAAAAGTGTGTATGTAGGTGCCTTAAGGGTATTTATTTAATCGACGTGCTTACACCTGTAGCATTAAAAGGCAATGTGGCTAATGAAATGCCTAGTACATAGGCCTTATATATGATAAATCTGTGCATCCAACACAAAACCAATTGGCAATGAGTGGAGGGGCCCAGGATATTATCAGGGAGAGACAAGGCTATAATTTACCTGATGTGGGACTAAACTTCAACACACACCCACACGTGTTGGCGGGACTGAGCCAAATCACGTGGACAATTGAACTGGGTGGCGTGGAGTGGAGAAGGGTCTGCTCTTATAACATGATATATCTGTGCATCCAACTCAAAACCAATTGCCAATGAGTGGAGGGGCCCAGGATATTATAAGGGGGGAGACAAGGCAATAATTTACCCATTGTAGGGACTAAACTTCAACATGCCCCCACACGTGTTGGCTGGGCTGAGCCAAATCACGTAAACAATTGAATTGGGTGACGTGGAGTGCAGCAAGGCCTGCTCTGACACCATGATAAATTGTGCATCCAACTCAAAACCAATTGGCAATGAGTGGAGGGGCCCATGATACTATAAGGGGAGAGACAAGGCAATAACTTACCCAATGTGGGACTAAACTTCAACAATATAAATACTTTCAGTTATGTCCTTTGTCTATTGATGATACGCCTTAGTAAATTATATATTTTTATTTTCCACCTAAAAGGCAATTAGTGTCGAACTTGTTCTAAAAAAATAGTTCCTGTCACCGTTTTATACCAACGATATATTAATATCTTTGTATGCATATATAACATCTAAGGATATGTTGCCATCTTGTAGTTCATTATTATCTATATTACTAATAATTCTCATTAATATCGGTATATGTACTATTATCATCACTAATTTTCCTTAATTAACCACATTTACCTCTATTTATATTTCCCATATAACACCACATTATTATTATTATTATTATTATTATTATTATTATTATTATTATTATTATTATTATTATTATTAGTATTAGTATAATTATTATTTTCAACATCAATAAGTATTCCAAGATTAATATTACAATCAATTCCATGATTCTTTGTAATCACTAGCGGCACTCTCGTGGCACTTTATCACTGATCATAATATGACATTATTACCTTCTCGGATCTGAATACCTTTACCTGGCAATCCAACCTAATCTCCACCACCATTCAATTGAAATCTGACCTAATCTTGAGCAACCCACTTTCTTACAACTCTCCCTCTCCTATGCTAGCATTTTCAGTGGCAACGCTCTCCCACTCATGGTAGAAAATCCTAGCTCTGCCCCTAACGAGATGGTTTGAGATGACCATGATGATATTTAGCATTGGTGCTCTCATCACAACCACCTAAACATTTAAATGATCCAGCGAAACTTCAATCTAGTGATTTTGATCTCAAGATGGGTATGAAATTATATCTATCACTGTTAGTATTGACACAGCATTAGGGTATCCTATAGACTTGGAATCTTCTCTAATGGATGGTTGGCTATTGTTGCACGATCTACATCTAAAATCGATCTCTTTCTTATACCTCTAAGAGGGTGATATATTTTCACTTACCACGCATGAGAATCTCCTCTGACATTAGATTTAGCATTTTACTTCTTCAAGAACATGCAGGGCATCCATGCTTTCATCACTAGAGCTACACATGTACCAATATATGTAGGAATAATAGACCTCACCTACAATTCACAAGGGCAACGCCAAAAAAATGATTTCTCCTGTGAAAGAATGTTGGATTAAAGACATTCTTCCATGCATTGCTTACAATAAGACCACAGCCTAAAGATAGATTAAGGACTAATATAAGAACACAGCCTAAAGATAGATTAAGGACTAATACTCTAAATCTCATTAATGCATAAGAAAAGCCACTTCTTAGGAATGACTTACTAGTGCTAAAAACTCTAACGAGCTAGTCAAGCCAACGCGCACTTTTAACTCGCACCACTTCTTTCTGAGGCCTCTAATAATGAACCACCTTGGAAATTCAAAAGAGATCGAAACTTCATAAACTAAAATGGAATATAATTTTTTCTTCAAGAAAAAACTAAAATGTTGAACCATCCTAAATTCTCTACACTCTTCAATCATCACTACTGCCTGAGAAAATACAAATACCTAGCCCACACTTTGTTGCACACACAACATTAATTGGTTTCATGGAAGTAGCAATTTCTCATTGCAATAATCAACCATAGTCAAGGTGAAGTATTTGGGCCAATTAAAAGTATGTGGACCTTGAAGTTCTGATGTTCCATCTATAAATAATAGAGTCAGTATTACGTCCACAGCCTGAAGAGTGACTAGGTCAAATTCACCCTGTGATAAGGGTCATAAATGCACTTTTACTGATTTGTTGCCCATGAAAGCATGTCCCAAGATTTACCAATTTGGCTGAGGGATTAACCTATGCACCACCCTTGGTGCACAGCCTGTGCACCACTTTTTTTTTGGGGCAAACTGGGCTTAAACCTGGAGGTTGTAATATTGTTAACCTTCCATTATGCTACAGGCCCAAGCCCTAATACCAACTCCAAATAAACTGCTACGCGTTATATATGTGAATTGTTGTTAAGTCAATTACGAAATTGGCTTAGGGATCTCCATAACTACTTGAGTTACAAAATACCCTCTTTCATACATATCTATGAACTGTAGCTTCTAAACAAGAATCTGCATCGAAGGCATCAAAGAGAACACTTGCAATTTGAATGCATGTAGGTACCAAAAGAAAAGAAGAAAAAAAAAGCAAACCTGTAGTTTAGCTAGCTCTTGGCAATATTCCTTAGGTAATATATCAGGTCGAGTGCTCAGAGCCTGCCCAAGCTGTAAAACCGCAAAAAGAAAATAAAGATACAGTCAAATAAGTTATCTCTAACAAGCGTTGCAAGAATAGACTAACATTCAAAATTTTATGTCATAATGAAACAAGAGAACTCCAGAAGAATGAGAGAACGAAGAGAAGCAAAGAAAAATCTGTGACCCTTAAAGGAAAAGGATGATATTGTGCAGTCTCCTTATAAAGGGAAGGATAAATCCATTCTACATCAGAGGTGTTATCTATTAGTGATGTGTTAGTGAAGTTAGTGTGCATGGATGTACCTAATATCACTTACCTAACCCTAAAACCACGTACCACCAAACTCAATTTGAAGCAGTTCGTACGGATGCTTCCATGTTAATAGGATGCCTACTCCAGTTCTTCAAGGCAAGTCCCTCATTCGTATGTTGTTACCTTCTTCCCCCCTATTTCGGTTCCTCCTAGGGTATGTGGTTGTTTGTGTTTCGCCCAAATCCTTGAAAATCATCATGATAAATTGCAACCCAAAGCTCATCGATGTCTTTACTGGGTACCCACCATCTCAGAAAGGGTGCAAGTGTTTTGATATCGTTTCTGGAAGAGTTTTGTGTCTATGGATGTTACCTTCTTTGAATCCACACCTTTCTTTATTGTCGTGAGTATTGTGTGCTGTCTTCAAGGGAAGAGTAGAGAAGAAGAAGTGAGCACTTTTCCACTACCATTTCCTATACTTGGGATATTGTCTGAAATTGAAAATTAATGTCTACAAAGAGACAATGAAGTTGTGTAAGCTATCAGGACTGATGATGTGCAAGTAAATGTGAAAATAGTGTTCAAAATGACATAATAGTTCAAGTTGATGGTCCACTAGGTGGATTGAAGGGGTACAAGGCAAAAGAAAGTTGGTGAAAGGAAAAGTCTTCACTCATGGAACGTTGAAAAGGAACAAGCCCACTCTTTATTGGATCATGAACCGAACTTCAACCTCAAAGGCGAGCCCACATGAAAGTGAAATTCCTCCTACATCTGACATGGATTTTCCCATTGCTTTACCTAAGGGTTCCCGGTCTTGTACTTCTCATCTTATTAGTAAGTATGTTTCATATCGTGCTTTGTCATATTTGCATTCTTCCTTTATATGATCATGAATTCTATATTTGTTTCTACTTCCTACTAGTAGCACTAATGCCTTGTCTCAGCGAAGATGGAAGGAGGCTATGATTCAGGAAATGAAAGCTCTCAAGCAAAGCAATATGTGGAATGTTACAGTGCAACCTAAAGGAAAAAAGAGTTGTTGGTTGCAAATGGGTCTACACTGTGAAATATCAGCCAGATGGGTCAGTTGTAAGGTACAAAGCCCGATTGGTTGCCAAGGGATTTACACAAGCCTATGGAGTTGATTATAAGGACACTCTTGTGACCAAATTAAATTCAATATGTGTCTTCTTATCCTTGTTTGCCCCTAAAAAGTGATCTCTACACCAATTCGACCTGAAGAAAGCTTTCTTACATGGTTACCAGAAAGAATAGGTTTACATGGTGGTTCCACCTGGTACCCAAGTGGTAAAGGAACAAGTGTGTCGCCATAAAAAGGCGATATATGCAGTATTTCGAAATTTGGCCCAGGCAGCCGCCCGGGTGGATCGGATCACCAGCCGAACCGGTTTAGGGTTGGGCGGTACTTAAGGAGGGCCGAATCTTAGACGCCCGGGCGGATACAAATTGGGGTCAGGTCGGAGAGGGACTGGTCGGGCTACTATATATATATATATATATATTGTTTTTCCTTCTTCACTTCTCTAAGTCTAACCTAATTACCTAACCCTCTTCCTCTCTTCCACCGGCAACATATCTCCACAAGTGAAGCACCGGCGATCCTCCGGCGACTTTCAGACGCAACACGTATGTATTTTTATTCTTCATTTCTAACATTTCTTTTTTTCTTTTTCTCTTCTTTGTACTTTTTTTTGTTCCTGCTTCTTTATTTCTTCTTATTTTCGTCTTCTTCTTCTCCTTCTTCTTCCTTTACTCCGATTTTTTTTCTGGAATTTCTTCTTTTTTTCTTCATTTTTCGGATTTTTTTTTTCCTGGCAAAAACCATAACCCTCTTCCACCAGCGACACATCTCCACAGGCGAAGCACCGGCAACCCTCCAGGGACTTTCCGATGTAATAGGTATGTATTTTTTGGTTTTCCATTTCTAGCATTCCTTTTTTCTTCTTCTCGGGAATTCTTTTTTTTTTAGAATTTCTTCTATTCTTTTTCTTCATTTCTGATTTTTTTTTTTTTGGCATATTCTTCTTTTTTTCTTCATCTTTTCTCGCAATTTTTTCTTAGTTTCCTGCACGTTTTTTTAGCATCTTTTTTTTTCATTTTCTTCTTTTTCTGGTTTTTTCTAGTTTCCTACATTTTTTTTTGCCTCCTTTTTTTTCTTCTTTTCTGGTTTTTTTCTGGCAACTTCTTTCTTTTTTCCTTCTTTTCTGGTTTTTTTTCTGGCAATTTCTTCTTTTCTTCTCTTTTTCTGACATTGTTTTTCCTGCATCTTCTTTTCTGGTTGTTTTTTCTAACAATATTTTTTTTCAACTTCTCAGTTTTTTTTGGCATTCTCTTCTGCTCTTCTCCTTCTTCGTTTCTGCAAAAGCCTTAAGGCAGGGTGACGGGGAACGCCAAGTTTAGGAGCCTTGGATTTGGGGCAATAACAAATTTTCGGCGTCAAAAGAAATGTAGAGGAAGCCCAAGCACCGTAGCCTCAGAGGAGAAACGGATACAAACCGCGAGAAGAACAGTGCAGCGGCGAGCCCTCACTCGAGCGAGCTACAGTGATAGAAATTTTCTTTTTTTAGTCTTTTATTATTTTAAAACTCGTTTATTGCGAGTTTTATGTCGTTTAGGGTTTTCTTAGCCTATATAAAGGCATTGTAAACACTCTATTAAGAAGTTTATGATTATTGAATGAAAATGAGTTGCTTTTGTGCAAAAAAAAAAAAAAACTAAAAATAAAATAAAATAAAAAATAATCCCAAATCCGCATATTAGGGTTTTAGCGTTTGTCCCGCGTCAGTTTTGGTATCAGAGCACAGTCTTAGTTTAGGGTTGTCCGTGTCATATAGATTTTAGGGTTCACTTGTTTTTAGTATATTTCGTCTTGCATAATTCCGTCATGGATACCAGTACCTTAGAAGCCCTAATTAGAGATCTTGCATCTAAGGTGACCGCTAGTCAAACCCGAATGGATGAGCACATCACTGATCAACAAGCCCGACATGAGGCTTTCGAGACTCGTTTCGAAGAGATCAATGAGCTCATCGCTGAGAATCACATTAAAGTCAACAATCGTGACCGTAGGAGAGATGTTCTTCCCCGACGTGAGGTCCAAACCAACTTAGACGATAAGGTCATGAAGTCCGTGAAAATAGACGCCCCTACTTTTGACGGGAAAAAGACAACCCAAGGTCTTTCTCGAATGGGTCACCAGCATGGAAAACTACTTTGAGTGGTATGCCATGTCTGAAGAGCGTAAGGTCAGATTTGCCAAAGTCAAGCTTATGGGTCAAGCCAGACTTTATTGGTTGGGAGTGGAGCGTCGTAGGTAAATCCAGGGTCTTCGTGCTATTTCCACGTGGGCTGAAATGAAAGTCTAATTGCACGAAAAATACGTTCCCATATCATATGATGAACGTATTCTTGATCAGTGGCAGTCATTGCATCAAGGAGATTCCCCAGTCACAGAATACATCGATCGGTTTGAAAATCTGATGACCCAGGCCGATGTCGATAAACCAGCAAAAGTTACCCTCTCCCGATTCCGAATGAGTCTTCGCCCAGAGTTACAAAGGGAACTCATTCCTTATCCTGTTGCAGATCTCGAGGAATGTTTTGCTAGGGTTGAAGAAGTAGAACGGTATCTCGACACCCCCAGTCATGGCCGATCTAAGTCTTCCAAATTTGCGCATCAATCCAATCCTATCGAAAAGGGAAATAATGCCTCTAATCAATCCTCAAACTCCATAATTCGCCAAGTTGACAAAGGAAAGGGACCAATGGTCGAAAGTTCTAAGCGTGCCCCACAGCAATGTTATAAGTATCAAGGTTTTGGTCACTTTGCATCCCAATGTCCTAGTAATAGTCAAACTTTGATCATTCATGAGCATACTGAGAAAGAGGACAACGAGATACCTGAAGAAGTATTCGAACCATGTAGCACTCCAAGTGATGAGGAAGGTGAGGGTCCGGTCCGAGCCATAGGTTGCATTAGGACAATTCCCATTGCCGAGGATGGTGTTGATAACGTGTCCATCTCAAGTGAGTCATTAGAGTTTGTAGGATCATATCATCATTCTGATTTGTATGGGATTAATAATCTAAATTTATTGAGCACTGGAAAGACACATGATCGGACTAACACATTGAATATATTTAATGAATTTGATACTAACAGTTTTGTGTTAATTTCTGATGGCTCTGAGCATGTGGAATCTTTCCCAATCTCGGAAAGAGGTAAGGGTGAAGGTCTAGCTCTTCTTCTAGACAAGGGCAATCATCCGGTAGTTGTCATAACGGATCTTACACCTATTCTTGATCCCACTACCCCGCCCTTTGATCCATTCCTTTTTTAGCACCCAACCGCACCCACTGTCCAATTTTCTATCTCGTACCTTACCTGTGCAATATGAGAAAGGGTCGAATGAGAAGGCCATAGAATTTCCAAGCTTCCATGCCAATAAAAGCAAAAATCAGAAGTATCTCACAGCGTGGAAAGGCAAACCACGAATTGAGCCCCTGAAGCGTGGCGTGCGTGTTTCATCGAGGATGAAACATTTTGAGTGGAGGAGACTGACGGGGCACACCAAGTTTAAGAACCTTGGATTTGGGGCAACAACAAACTTTCGGCATCAGAAGAAATGTAAAGGAAGCCTGAGCACCGTAGCCTCAGAGCAGAAACGGATACAAACCGCGATGAGAACAGTGCGGCGGCGATCGCTCGAGCGATCACTTAAGCTCGCTCGAGCGGTTATAATCCTCGCTCGAGCGAGCTACAGTGACGAAAATTTTCTTTTTTTAGTCCTTTATTATTTTAGGACTCGTTTATTGCGAGTTTTATATCGTTTAGGGTTTTCTTAGCCTATATAAAGGCATTGTAAACACTCTATTAAGAAGTTTATGATTATTGAATGAAAGAAAGTTGCTTTTGTGAAAAAAAAATAAAAAATCCCAAATCCGCATATTAGGGTTTTAGCGTTTGTCCCGCGTCACAGGGTTATCTCTAATTAGTCAAGGGCCAAGGCCATATATATATATATATATATATATATATATATATATATATATATATATATATCCAATTATCCATTGGCTCCTATTATATAAATATTTGAGAATATGTATCTATTTCAAAATATATATTAATATTAGAATATACATATATATATATATAATATATCTATTTGATATTGTTTGGATCATGGATCAAAATTTCGGCCGAAACATCAAAATTTGGGCCGAAATGTTTCTATTTCGGTCCCCACCGAAACGAAACTTTGAACCGAAATTTTGATCAAAAAAAGTATGGAGGGGAAATTTTCGATCGAAATTTCGGTTCAAATTTTCGGTTTCGGTCATGCCCGAAAACGAAACTGCTATTTTGATTCTTGGTTTGAATGTGTAGTTAACTAGTTTGAGCTTCAAAAGTTCCAATGTCGTCTTCTTGTGCATCAACCGGTGCATCCGGGAAGAACAGTGGGGATCATGGTTGGAAGTATTGCTTTATGAAGGATTCAGCAAATCCAAAGAGAGTAACGTGCAGTTTTTGCAAAAAGGACTAGAACGCCAACATTAATCGGTTGAAAAAACACCTTGTTGGTGTTCAAGGGGACATAGCCCCTTGTAAAGATGTGTCAGTAGAGGCTAGGTATGAGATGTGAAGCACTCTCAACTTGATCAAAGAAAAGAAACTCACCAAGGAAAAAGAAACCCAAGCAATACGGGAGTCTGTGTGGATTGTTAGTGATGATGAGGATGAGGACTTAAGTTCTTGTGATGAGGGTAATGAGGAGGTAAGTAGAGAAAGTCGTCGCTTCTTATCAAAGAGACCACGCACTCAGGGGTCAATGGATTATTTTGTGCGCTGCAAACCAGCTGATGAAGTGAAGGGAAAGGGGAAAATGCGGCAAACCTTCCTCCCATAACACTTATCGAAATAGATAAAGGGATGTATAGAGCAACATGCTGCTAGATGGTTCTATGTCCACGACATCACTTTTCACACTATTAAAACAAGTATTTTTTAAAAATTTGTGAAGCAATTGGCCAATATAGGCCAGGATATATTCCCCCTTCAGATTATCAGTTGGGGGTTCCTTTGTTAGTGGATGAGGTTGACAGCACAAAAAAGTGATTAATCCGCACAAAGAGGCATGGGACACTTAAGGTTGTTCTATCATGACAGACACGTGGTCAGATAGAAAGGCAAGGAGTATAATGAATCTTTTAGTGCATTGTCGTGTGGGAACAACTTTTTTAAGATCAGTTGATGTTTCGCTGGAAATTCATAACGCACGGTTCATCTATGAGTTGGTTGAGAATTGCATCTAAGAAGTAGGGGAAAAGAGTCCTCTAAGTGGTCACCGATAATGATGCAAACAATATGGGAGCTGCAAAAATATTAGAAATTAATTATACGAGTATTTATTGGACTCCTTGTGCGGCGCATTCAATTGACCTTATGTTTCACGATATGGGTAAGCTAGCGCAGATAAAGAGGGTCGTTGAAAAGGCAAAGATTGTATCAACATTTATAAATAGTCATGTCAGAGTGTTGACTTTGATGAGGAAGAAGACAAACAAAAAAGATCTTGTTAGAGCTGAGGTCACACACTTCGCTACTGCTTTCCTCAGTTTACAGAGTTTTTTTACGTTGAGGCTCCTGTTGAGGGGCATGTTCTCCTCAAAAGATTGGAAGAGATCCAGATGGTATAAAGACAGGGCAGGGAGGAAAGTAGAGAGTATCATAGTTAGCGGTGCTTCCTGGAATGACGTGGTTTATGCTTTGAAGTTCTTCCAACCGCTCGTAAAAGTTCTACGCATGGTTGATTCGGATGCCCCTACCATAGGACATATTTACGCATCCATTAAAGAGGCAGAAAGAGAAATTAAGGCCTTTTTCCAAGACAAGGAAGCTCGAATTCAGAAGGTATTGGAGATTATCGAAAAGAGATTTGAAAAGCACCTAAAGCATCCATTGGTTGCGGTGGGACAGCTCTTGAATCCTCTCTACTACTATAAAGAAAAAAAAAAAAATCGCAGAGTACCGTGTGTTGCATTAAGAAGTTCATTGAGCCTGAATCCCAAGGTGTCGGGATTTTTCAAGAGATCAGTTGTTATATGAATTCGGAAAAATCTTTTGTAGATTCTTTAGCAATCAATCAAAGGAATGTGGATATGAAGCAATTGCATTCGGATAAGAGGCCTGGCCCAGGTAATTTATAGTTGATTATTATTTTAATTATAATTTATATTTAAGTTTAGAAGTTTCAATTAAGTAATATAGGCAACAAATTTCTTAACTCAAAGATCTTGATCCATTAAAATACTTTCTTAGCATCAGAGTTGCAAGGTTCAAGAATGGTATTGCAATGTCACAAGGTAAGTATACACTTGATCTCTTAAAGCAAACATAAATGATAAGGTGTTGACTTGTGGATGCCCTTATGGAAGTAAATCACATGTCGAATTCTGAAGATGGAGAAGCCTTCGATATTTCGCATGTATCAGGACTGTTAGTGTTGTAAGTCAACATTTGCATTCTCCACTGAGTTGTCATTTGGACGTTGTTTACAGGATTGTCAAGTACTTGAAATTCAGTCCTGACAAGGACTTGTTTTATTAAAATAACGATCATCTAGATGTTGAAGTGTTCACCGATGCCGATTCGGTTGGTTCGGTGAGTGATAAGAGATCCACTACAGGCTACTACACCTTCCTTGGAGGTAACTGTAGATATATTAATATTCAAAAACTAAAAGTTAGTCATAGTGAACTTTTTGCATTATATGTGAATTTGAACTAAATTGAATGTGTAAATATTAGTATGCAAGTAGCTATGTGTGCGTAATAATTCAGCTGCATTAATAATTTTTAACTTAAGCTAAACCAAACATAAAAGGATGCAATCCCTTGATTACAGAAACCAAAAATGTGCATGTTGAAGAATAGAACGTTTAATTAACAAATAGTGGCCAGCTTACAAGGTAAAGCTCAAACAAAATTTAAAATTTCCAGTATAAATAACTTTTGGAATCTGTCCTTATTGGCACAATCATTTCTAATTCTGTAAATTTTTTGTTCTTATTGAAGTGTCTAAGATCTCATTGGTATGGGTGTCTCCACCATAAAGGCAAGGCCGAAAGAGAAAAGGAGCCCCTAGTCTTCCAACAGCATTCACACACTGTTCCTCTTTTCCAGACAGCTCACAGTAGTCCGTTAGGTAGCAAAGAGAGCAACCTTAATAAAGGGAGCCATTCCTTGCACCCAATTTTTTAAAAATTGTCATTGCACATCACATCCTTTGATTTGACACACAATTGTTAAGGGTATGATGGATATTTTAAAATATAAAAAATTAGGGTTTTTTTTTAAATTCTCTGCAAGGAAGTAAGTGCAAGTAATGGCTCCCCTTAATGAATATGTCTTTTAAAACACATTGAACTTTATTAGTTTCTGTTCCTTCATGAGCATTCGCAAAATAATAGATCCATTTTGATCCTGCCATAGCAATCTGGCTGCTGATTCTGTAAGGATAAATTCAAGCAGAAACACACGGTAAGGGGTCCTTTAAAAGCGATTGATATAGAAACGATCACATCTACAACTCATGCAGGAGTCTCTCAATTACACTGGAACGCAATTATTTCACCAACATGTTACAAGACCAACTTCTCAGCTAGTACCTCTACAGCAGCGAGGTGGGAACAAACCTTGATATAGAAAGGCCCCAACTGGATCAGAGTCTTCCGAAACTGAGAGAAATAAAAAACAGTAACAAAGTATTTCAAAAAAAAAAAAAATTACATCTTCATAAAAATATTAAAATAGATCACTTGGCAGGGGATTGCAAGAGTCAATAGATTACTAAAATTTTTAGTACAATATCTAAGGAGTTCCAGATATTCTAAAATATTATGTCGTAAGACGGTATAAGAAGTGTATACATGCAAGAAATACCAACAGAAAGTGTTGTTAAACACAGGCAGTTAAGGAAACTTTGAACTAAACTGCACATATGCAGCACTACTTAAGTAACTAACAAACAGATGAAGTCAATCATATCTGTGTAACAAAAATGATCAATAAATAGTGTATAAAGGATGCCGAGGATTCAGCTGGCCATAAAGAGAAACTCTCCCAACAGGCATCAGAAGATAGCCAAATAACAATATCTGTTCAAGGCACGTTTTATATCAACAGCTGATTTTCACATTTCAGGGGGTAATGACATCTTTAAATGTCAGCTTTTGCTAAGATCCTGCCCCTATAGGCAGACACCGTGGTTTGTCTACGTCCTGATATCGGTAATGCCCCGTTATAAATGAATTGTTGCATAAGATTTTATGATTAAATAATAGCTCAACCTCCATAAAATGGATTAGAAGTATACTGCATAAATCTAGGCTTCTGAATAAGATGCATACAGCCAATACAAAATGGGTAAGAACTTGCAGAAATGGCATTCCCTCTAATGAGTAAAATTTTTATTATCTACAACTAGATTTATAGATCGAAAATACAGAAAGTGATCACATATATTTTTATCAAAGGAATGAAGGTAAACAAATTTTCATCATTGTCGCTGCCTTGTCCCATCTATTTGGGGTTGGTTTTGCGAGTCTTATTTCTCCACTCATCGCTATTCAAGACTAAACACTACATTACTTTACAATCCTTCATGTTGGTTTTCACTACTTCTCTCCAGATCAAGGGTCAAAATACCGGTTTTCCGGTACGTATCGTCCTGACCTCTCGGACGATACGTACCGGGTATCGTCCGATACATTCAATGTATCGGCGATACATTGAATGTATCGGTTTGATACATTCAAAAAATCGTTTTTTTTTTTTTTAATCCCAAAAAAATCCCAGAAAATCCCAAAAAATCTGAAAATTTATATTTATTTATTTTGTATTTATTTCAACTATTTTTGCTTTTATTTTTGACTTATTTGATGCATTATTTAGATGAATATATAAGTAAGATGCCTATTTTGTAACTTAACCCAAGTCACATGCCTATTTTGTAACTTATTTTTGTCTTAAGATCACATTTTTGACTTATTGTTCGATCAGCTGATCACATGCCTATTTTATTAACAATATTTCATAATTTGATCGACGCAGACACGCATAAAGTAAATTACAATATATATTGACAAAAATAAATTATATATTGTCAAAAATAATAGCTATGTTGATAAAAATAAGTTTAATTGTACATGAAAAACTTACTTTAGAGCCACATTGAATTTCATGGTGGTTCTTGGCCCTCATGATCATCGTCATCATCGGCTTGTGAGCTTTTCCGCCTTTGCCTATAATGTTGCCCATATTGATACCCATGATTATATGTGCCCCCTTGAAACTGAGGCTCAGTGTAGTACGTAAAGGCCGGTCCTCCAAAAATCTAACCAACGAAGTCATATGGCACCGAATAGGTTTGTTGTGGCTGGTCGTATGGGTTACTAGTTGTCAATCTTGTGATTTTGCAAACCTAATCCTCAAGCTAGAAGTCATATAACCCATATCCGTATCATCTTGTGGTGGTGGTGGTGGTGGTGTTTGATATGATCCCACGCTCCTCTTCCTTCAACCCTCCCATTCTAAATGTAGGAGTGTCGAATCTGTGTTAACAGCGGCCGAGTCATCGTCCCATGCCGCCATATCTCTATAAGGATCGAGGTACCCGGCTTCCTCCCTCCACCACTAGTGCCAACATCCCTCCACCATCATGCCTCCACCATCATCCTCACCACTCCCATCATCACTACCGAGCTGCGTTTCGTCATCAGATCCAACCACTGAATGACGATTCAATCTTCTTTTCCGCCTCGGTGGTTGGGAAGTCTGCTGCTCCGCTACTCTTTCAGCATTGTCCAGCCATTCAGTGCTCTCACTATCCAAGACTGGCTCTTCTCTCTTGATCCATTCATTCAAAGGGTCACCCTCCTCGAATATATAATCCAACTGGATGGGATCAAAATAATCACCGTCTGCAAGGTAGAATATGATAGATGAATTAGTATAATATGTAAGTAAGACTTCATATAATTGAGGATCTAAGACTTCATGTAATTGCTTACCACAGTTGGTCCTCTCTGTATATTTCGACCCTTAATCGCATGTTGTAGTGGCAGTAGACTAACTTTTCCAATCGGTTCATAGTTAGTCTATACCTTGTCTTAGTATGAATCAGAGAGAAAGTGCTCCAATTCCGCTCGCAGTTGGACGAGGAACACGTTTGCGACAATACCCTCATTGCTACACCGCCCAATATCGGACCATCACCTCCATAATGCATCCACCAATCGGGGTTTGTCGTGTTTAATTTGGGATTGCGCCAGGTCCCAAATGACCCATGTCTCTTGAAACATGTCAATCTATAAAGATGAAACACGATGAAGGCACATATCAATAAATAGATGATAATATCACATGACATTTGACTTATTACTTATAAGGTATGATACTATGATCACTCACATCTCTCATGGCTTGGCCTTGGTCCGCCAACTCAGGGAGCATTCTTTGGATTACATTGAGCAAACCGGGATACACTTCATCGATTGTCGCTCACCATTTCGAGCGTGATATCTTGGAAGGCTAGATTCAAGTAGTGTGCTACACATCAAATATGAGCAATTTCATCAGTATATAAAAATAATGAATAAATAAATAAAAATCAGTACATAATTGTGCAACATGTTATACCTGCTGCATGCAAGTACTGGTGAAATTGTGCATCCCACCTCTTGTCGATAATCGCCAAAGATGTCGTTTATATTTTGTAGGGCATTTGGTTTTTATAGCCAATTTTGCCTTATCCATTGACTCATAAACGTACCCCATTGTTGGTTTGTCATCACCATCAACCAATCTCAACACTTGCACCAAAGGGGTAGTGACGGCGATCAGGTGGTCGACATCTGTCCAAAATCGCATGTCAGATCGTCAAGAACTTCAAGGTAAGCTAGTCTCTTCGCCGTGGAGTCCTATTTCATGTTGATTCCATTCTTCCAACGACACCATGCTTTTCACTCACGCCTATATCTAGCCAAACTCTGTAGGCTAAGAACTGTATTGCAAAAGCGTGTAATCGCAGTCGAGCAACTCATTGTTCGTGAAGGCTCTCATTAAATTGACCGACTTGTCAACTTTGTTATACGTAGGAAGTAATCGTTCTTCCCTTTTGAATAGTTGCTGCCTTGCTTCTCTTTCCTAAATCCTCAAGAATGAGGTCCACGCAATGCGGCACGAGGTCCAAGATGGTGGCGTCTCTTCGCCATTAGTTTTAATCCAGTGACTTTGTAGTTTGCCGCATTATGCATTACCACCGCAACCTCATGAACTACCATATCCATTAGTTTAAAGAGGTAGTCGGCCTTTACGTGTCTAGAAGCATCAACTGATTTAAAAATATTGTCCGCATCAGAAACCAAAAAGTTTATCAAGCTCTTCTTTGTGGGACCATCCATCGCACATAATTGTGCAACCTCTCTCATCTCATACATCCTCAAAGCTCAGTACATAGCGGTTATCTCATCGTACTCATCTGCATTAGTAAGGGCCCGGATATCTCATATGGAGAAGGCTTTTTAACTCTGGACCAACTTCGCACTTGTATCAATCATGCTTTTGAAGTACGATGCTGCCTACTTGGCAATGTGGTTGTATATAAAAAACTTGGCAATGGATTTTCCAAGCTTCTTCCCCATTTTGCAAGTGAGATTGCACTCAATTTGGTTTGTTTGGAGCTTTCGATGCGATACATGAATGGATCCATGGGAATATAGTATCTACTTTCAGTAGACTACCTATAATCCCTCTCAGATGCTGCCCTACCCAACCCGACAGTCTGCTCAACATCCTTATCAACATCAACAACATGAGGCCTATGACTAGATCCACCACCGGTAGCAGACATGGATGGACCCTCAACTCGAAAGCAGATAATCGGCTTCTTCCTGATCTCGACACTGTTGTGCTTCCCTAGCACTCTCTCTCATAGCTCTCGCTATCTGCTCATCCTCATCCTCATCCTCATCATCCTCAGGTGCACCTGATGTAAACTCTGGATCTGCCTCCTGATTCTCATACATTTCCCTATCATGATCGGCTTCAGCTTTTTTCTTTCCCTTTGCCGCTTGTAAACTAGCTCTGATATTTTCTTTTACCTCTCTGGGTACACTAGGACACCCTCTTGTCTCTCCCTTTACATGAGCCAGATGCTCCTTTAATCGTGTGATACCTCCTCCCAGCAGTTTTTTTCCACAAAGATTACATTGAATCTGGAGTTTATTACCATCTATTGCTGTACCATATTGCCACGCTGGATCTGTCGAACGTACCATATTTATTTATTTCACCTGCATGAATGAGCAAACGATTGAAAATAAACATCTAATTTACACTTGAAAATAAAATTTACAAGAGTAAACATCTAATTTACACTTGAAAATAAAATTTATTTTTTAATTATTGCTATTGATAAAATATCAGATTATATTTTATCAAATTTATTTGATATTATTATAATTTTTGAATATTTATTTGATATTATTATAATTTATGAATGTTTATTTGATATTATTTTAATTTATGAATATTTATTTGATATTATTATAATTTATAAATGTTTATTTGATATTATTTTAATTTATGAATATTTATTTGATATTATTATAATTTATTAATGTTTATTTGATATTATTATAATTTTTTAATGTTTATTTCATATTATTTTAATTTTTGAATATTTATTTGATATTATTTTAATTTTTGAATATTTATTTGATATTATTATAATTTTTAAAAATTTATTTGAAATTTATTCCATATTATTCTAATATTTTATGGGACATATCCCATAATATTAATTATTTTAATTATATGTGACAGTCACATATAATCAATATGGGTCACATATAATTAAATTTATTATTAAAATTAATATGGGTCACATATAATTTAATGTGACCCATAAATTTAATTATATGTGACCCATATTGACCTTATTATTTTATTAATTATATGTGACCCATATGATATGTGACCCATATTGATTACATGTGACCCTTAATTATAATTATTTATATTATTTTTGACCTATCAATTTAAATATTTTAAATGGGATCACATATAATTATTTTTGACCCATCATATTATTTTTGACCCATTATTTATATTATTTTTAATTAATTTAAATATTTTAAATTATTTTAAATAATATTAATTATTTTAAATAATTTAAATAATTAATATTATAGGTAAATGATAAATTTACCTATAATATTAATTAATATTAAGGTAAATCTACACTAAATAAGTGTAGATCTACCCTTATTTAGGGTAGATCTACACTAATTTAGTGTAGATCTACACTAATTCCTACACTAATTTAGTGTAGATCTACACTAAATTAGTGTAGATCTACCCTTAAATAAGGTAGATCTACACTTATTTAGTATAGATCTACACTAATTTAGTGTAGATCTACCCTTAAATAAGGTAGATCTACACTTATTTAGTGTAGATCTACACTTATTTAGTGTAGATCTACACTAAATAAGTGTAGATCTACCTTATTTTAGTATTTAAAATGAAATACACGTACCTTCCACGTTGATCCCGTGATATTTTGTGCGATTTGGCGCCGATTTAGGGTGTAGATAATCAAAAAATTAGAGAGGAAGAAGAGAGGAGGAAGAAGGAAGAAAAAAAAGGGTTTACCCGACTTAAAAGTCGGGTCTATTGGTGGGGCCCACCGATATTTTCAAATTATCGTCCGATAATTTGAAAATATCGTCCGATACGAACGATAATTTCAAATTATCGTTCGTATCGGACGATATTTTGATTTTTTTTATTTTTTCAAATTTTACCCTTATTATCGGACGATAATTTGAAATTATCGTCCGATACGGACGATATTTTGTCCGTATCGGACGATAATTTCATCATTTAAATCATGGTACGATACATAGGGTATGTATCGTACCGTTCACGCCCAAAACCGATACGTATCGTCCGATACGTATCGGTATCGGACGATATTTTGACCCATGCTCCAGATCTTTACTCACTTTCTCTCAATTTTCAAATTATTTTTTTCAGGGGGCGAAGGGTAGCGTTTGCAAGTTGAAGAAAGCGATATATAGGTTGAAACAATCTCCACGTATCTGGTTCAAAAAATTCAATGATATCATTGTGCAGTGTGGTGACATAAAGAGTCATATTGATCATTACCCTCTTTGTTAAAAACCTCACAGCTCTCATTGTGTACGTTGATGTCACTGTGTACATTGATGACATTGTGGTTACTAGAGATTTTTTTTTATCGGATTGTGGTTACTAGAGATGACGAAGAGGAGATTATGGGAAGTATTACCGGAGTCAAGTGTTTGATATCGGAGACCTTGGGCCACTCAAATACTTCCTTGTATCGAAGTTACAAAGTCTAAGAAGGGCATTGTCATCTCACAGCGAAAGTAAAACCTAGATCTTCTCAAGCAAACAGGCATGTTGGAATGTAAGCCACGGGATTTCCCTATGGAAGTGGATCATAGGCTGAATTCTAGGGATGGAGAAGCCTTTGAGGACATTCATATGTTTCAGCACCGGGAATATCTACCTCACCATCACCCGACCTGAGATACTGTATGCAGTCACTGTGGTTACCCAGTATATGCATGCACCACGGAGTTAGCATTTAGAGGTGGCTACAAAATTTTTAAATACTTAAAGGCTATGTAAGCCAGGGGATTTCCCTATGGCAGTGGATCATAGGCTGAATTCTAGGGATGGAGAAGCCTTTGAGGACATTTATATGTTTCAGCACCGGGAATATCTACCTCACCATCACCCGACCTGAGATACTGTATGCAGTCACTGTGGTTACCCAGTATATGCATGCACCACGGAGTTATCATTTAGAGGTGGCTACAAAATTTTTAAATACTTAAAGGCTATGTAAGCCAGGGGATTTCCCTATGGAAGTGGATCATAGGCTGAATTCTAGGGATGGAGAAGCCTTTGAGGACATTCATATGTTTCAGCACCAGGAATATCTACCTCACCATCACCCGACCTGAGATACTGTATGCAGTCACTGTGGTTACCCAGTATATGCATGCACCACGGAGTTATCATTTAGAGGTGGCTACAAAATTTTTAAATACTTAAAGGCTAACCCTGGTAAGGGACTACTGTATTGAGATCATGGTCACCTGGATTTTGAGGTATTTTACTGATGTCCATTGGGCCAGTTCAGTGAGTGACAGAATCCGACCACCAGTTTGTTTGTACCTTCCTTGAGGTAATTTGGTTACTTGGAGTAAGAAACATGTCGTATCAAACTCAAGTGCAAAGGGTGAATATAGGGCCATGTCCCAAAGTGCCAGTGAAGGCATGCGAATCTGTTTCATCCTAGCCAATATTGGTAAATATGTGAAGCTACCTATGACTACCTATGACTCTACAGTGATGAAGCCACCATACACATTGCTAGAAGTCCAGTCTACCATGAGAGGTCCAAACATATTGAAGTAGATCGTCACTTCATTAAAGTAAAAGTTTACTCAAATGAATATTGCATGCCACAGGCTGCATCCGAGGACCAGTTGGCCAACATCCTTGCCAAAGCAGTTGGTAAAGCTAGACTGCTTGATAACACCTCCAAGTTGAGGATTGATAGATATCTATGCACCACTTGAGGGGGAGTTTTAGTTGGCGTGTGTGTCACTACTCATAATTGGGTGTGGACATAGCTGCTTTAGTATATACTTCTGATATTAGTGATGTATAAGTGACCCTACTTGATAGTGATATAAAATTATAAATATTAAAGAGATGGATATGAGACTAGTTTTTTACTCACACCCTACTCTCTCCCTCCCTCTTGCTCCATATTCACTGGTTTTCAGAGGTGAAGCTTTATTACCCTTAGAAGTTCAAATCCCATCTCTGAGGGTTGCTATCAAACAAGACCTCACAAGGGAAGAGAATGCTACGCTTCGATTCACTGAATTGGAAGCATTAGATGAGCAAAGCCTCAAAGCACATCAAAGTCTCGAAGCCTATCAAGCTCGCATGACTAATGCCTTTGAGAAGAAAGTCAAACGGCGATCTTTCAAAAAAGGAGATCTGGTGTTATCAGTAAGAGGCCGACGATCATTACGGGAAAGACACCAGGAAAATTTGAACCTACATGGAAGGACCTTTCATGGTCGAAACTGTGTATTCCAACAACGCTTATATTTTCGTTGATGTCGAAGGGAACGGGACACCACCTATAAACGGTCGTTTTCTCAAACGATATCATCCTTAATAGCTAATGTAACCTCCTACTCGCACAAGCTTAAACTACGCAAGACAAGTACGTAACAGACTGCCTCTGAGGACCAGTTGACCGACATTCTTGCCAAAGTTGTTGGTAAAGCTAGACTGCTTGATATAACCTCCAAGTTGGGGATTGATAGACATCTATGCACCGCTTGAGGGGAGTTTTAGTTGGCTGTCACTACTCATCAAGGATCAAAATTCCAGATTTCGTTTCGGTTTCAGGCTGGTCCGAAACCGAAATTTTGGACCGAAATTTTGGCCGAAAATTACATACATGCCCTAAAATTACCGAAATATTGGGATTTCATTTCAGTTTCGGTGGGATTTCATTTCATTTCGGTTTCGGTTTCATTTAGGTTTCGTTGGGATTTTTTTAACCATGCTACTCATAATTGGGTGTGGACATAGGTGCTATTGTATATACTTCTGATATTAGTGATGTATAAGTGACCCTACTTGATGGTGATATAAAACTATAAATATTAAAGAGATGGATATGAGACTAGTTTTTGACTCACAACCCTAATCTCTCTCCCTCCCTCCCTCCCCCCCCCCCCCCCCTACCAACCCTAATAACCTTGAAAGTCAAGTTGGTTTTAGAGCCACCGAATCCTAACCCTATCATTCACTGACATAATCACCTCAATTGACTCCTGCAGGTCAAATTTTGGTGATCTCCGTTGACCAACATTTTAACACCGTTGGAATCGAAATCCTACTCTAAGCCATTTTTACAAAGGCATGAAATACTTTTTATTATTATTAATATTTTGTAATTTTTATGTTTCACGGAATTCTATGCATCAACGAATTTCGGGGTTGAATCAAGGTTCGATCTTGGTGTCGTTTGAACCGGAATCATCCTGCCTACTACCCTCCCCAACAGAGAACAAAGAAGATTTGATGTGGTTTCTTTCCAAGTTTTTTTGGTTTCATATTTTCTGGGGATTACGGGAAATTGTCTATTGCCCAACCTTAAATCTTGTTGTTGTTGGGTCGTTTTTATCTCAGGTTTCAAATGCCTCCAACCATGTGTGATTGGATTACTATTGATTGAGTTATTAGCACTGTTGTCATAAGCGATCGCTTAAGCGATTTGGACATTATGCGATCACATAAGCCATGTTTTATGGCTTATGCGATCGCATAATGCTCCAATGGTCATATTTATGACCGTTGGAGCACTTATGTATATATATATATATATATATATATATATATATATATATATATATATATATATATATATTTGTTTTATGAGGCCCCATTGCCTCTATAAAAGGGTGGGTTGGGTCCTTTACTCCTCACACAACTATTTTGACTTAAACTTCCTCTCTAATCTCTATTATTTACTCTCAATCTCCTCCCATCTTTCCTATCTAGTTTTTTATTTTATTTTATGCTTTGTAATCCTTTTTTTTAGTGAATTAAATTATTGTAAACTTAGTAATATTAGTGTTAGTGTGTTACAAAGCCTCAAAGGAGATAGACAGCCAGATGATATAGATTCCGTACTAGTGAGATAGGATAAAGACGAAACAAAGGAAGAAGAAGAGTATGTAGAAGAAGGAGATGATTCCGATGACGACGGCAATGCTAGTGATGATGATGGAGATGTACCACAATGGATTAGAAATGAATGTGTAGAGTACATTGTTGGTACTCAGTTTCAAAATTAAAGTTATAATTTTGAATATTAGTATGTCAAACTTCTTTTTAAATGCAAGAATGTCTATTTTCCCTTCTAGAGACTTGAATACTCATTGTTAATTTTTTATTTTTATTTATTTATTTATTTTTTTTAAAAGTATGTCATGGCTTAAGCGATTCGCTTAAGCGAAATGGAGCCAAATCGCTTAGCATCGCTTAAGCCATTTGACAACAATGGTTATGAGGATATTTTGTTGGTGTAGTTTTTTTTGTTTCTCTATTTTGTGGATGATTTGACTGTTGTATGATGATTGGTGAGTCTTCTTGTTGAAATGAATCCACAAACTTGTGCCTTTTTGTCACCTATTCCAATTTTTTGTATTTACAATTTGGTAGAGTGATCATCAAGGCTGTTTGGAGGTCTTCTTGTAAATGACCGAGTGTCGGCGATACACTTGTGATGGCTTATGATGGGTATTTTAGTTGGAAAGTGTGATGTGTTACTGAAAGTGTCGTGAAAACAGTGTTATTAGATAGGTTCTACGATCTTAACAACCAAACCAGCCATCTTGAAAGAAACAAGGAAGTACCAGCCTCCTTTGAAGGAACCAAGGTTCAAAAACAAGCAAGAAAAAATCGCGCGTTGGCAAATCTTGGTGCTGAATTTTTATTTTTATTTTGTGATCGGCAAGTGCTAAAACTTTTGGTACCAGTGTTGTGCAATTATGATCGTTCTAAATGTCTTTCCCACATTGCTTGATTGACTAATAAAGGTATTTCCTACTGTATCCGCCTTAGGATCTCTCTTTTCTTGAACTTGGTGTTCAAGCTATCTTTGCGAATATGAGTTACAAGTTGAAGGAGGAAGTGTGTATTCTTTGCAGGCCGAGCTTGCTAGCTTCAGAGGGGTACATCTAGCCTCGCCCGTTGTTCCTCCTAGAGGGCCACCATGTGTTTCAGCTTCATCTGCCTACCCTGCCATATACTCAACCTGTTCCTCTACTTGGATCATTGATTCTAGTGCTATCATATGACTGGTGAGCCTCACCTATTCACCACCAACCTCATTCCATAGCTCCACGGGTTCGTTTGGCCGATGGGTTCATCACTCTCGTTTCCAGTAGGTGTAGTATCTCTCTCGCATGATCTAACTCTAACTAATGTTCTTTATGTCCCCAGCGTCATTGTGAACCTTTTATCGGTGCATGGGAACTGAATCTCAAAATTGTTCTGTGAACTCTTTTCCTTCTCATTGTTTCTATAGGCCTTGGGTACTAGAAGGGTCATTGGCTTGGGATATGAACGAGGTAGCCCCTACCACTTTGATGATGATAACTATAGGAGCAAGGATCAAAATTTGGTTTCAGCCTTGCCCGAAACCAGAAATTTGACCGATAAACGATAATTTGAGGATTTCGATCAAATTTCATTTTTTTAATATTTTATTTTATTTTTTGAAAAATTGGTATTTTGAACAGTGTTCAAATTATTGGCCGATAATTTGAAGGTTGGTAAATTCCGGCCGAAATTTTCAAGTTTTCATTTTGGGCTTGGGAGGAACCGGTACATATCGGCCGATAATTTCAATTATCAGCCGATATTTTGAACCATGTATAGGAGTGTTGTCCCACTTCGAGTATACATGTTTTTACATCATCTCTTCATGATATATTTACTAAAGATACCTTGAAGTTGTCACATGCCCATCTAGGACATGCTAATCTTCAGCATTTGTGTTTGTAGTCACATCTTTCAAAAACACATGGTTCCCTTAAATTTCAATGTCATATGCATCATAGTGAGTGCTTGTTTGATCATTGCATAGTGATGTTTGGGGACCTGCCCCTATCACTTCTTTTGATGCCTTTAGATATTATGTCAAATTTGTTGATGATCACTCTCGTTGCACTTAGGTGTATTTGCCTAAATCATGCAAGCATGTGCTTTCTATTTTCTATCAGTTTTGTGACGATCTTCCAACTCAGTTTGGGAAGGCCGTTAAGGCTCTTCGTTCTGATAATGGTGGAGAATGTACACACCTCTAGTGCTTCTAAGCCGTAAGAAGATGGGATCATGGATTAACTTTCCCATCCTTAACACTCCACAACAAAATGGTAGTGTGGGACGTAAGAATAGGCATCCCATGGATGTTACGAGATCTCTTCTGCGAGGTTCCCCAATCCTACTGGTCGTTGCTTTGCTTATAGCAACCCATTTGATTAGCCATACCCCAAGTCGAATTTTAAAGGCCAAACTCTATTTCATATTCTTAGGCTTAATGTTACTGTATTTGAAGTTGAGCCAAAGTCTTTGAACGCACCTGTTTTGTTCAAGATCATCGTCCCCAAAGACAAACTTGATCACAAAGTCATTCGTTATATTTTCCTTCAATACTACGATCCTGAGACTAGACGATTGTTGGTTTCCTTGGATGTGACATTTTCTTCTTCGCATATGCAGCTTACTCCTCCATCATACTCCAAAAGAACAACTTGCGGTATATCCTCTTCTAGTGCCTCTCCTCCTGCAAGTGTTTCACCAGCTCCTCCAACATCTAGGTGTGATCGGATTCTTATCAGGAACTCACATCAACATCGAGGCAAGTCAGTGCCTCCCATTCCATCCCCTCTAACACATGACCATATAGACGCAAGTCCTTCAGGTATACCTACCGCTCCTTTAGTTTCACATATTATCATGCCTTCACCCACTATCGTGCCTTCTTCACCCACGCTTGATGGCCTCTCTTAACCTAATGATCTTCGTAAAGGCAAAAGGGTTGTGTTACTACTCATCCTATTGCGCAATACGTTTCTTATCATGTGCCACCCCAGCTTATCGTGCCCCCATGGTCAGAGCTTCGACAGTTTCTATTCCCCTATTGGTCTGTTGCCATGCATGAAAAAATGGCTCTTGAGAAAAATGATCTTCATTCAGATAAATGCCCAGTTGGTTGTAGACTTGTAGATGGGTGTTTTCAATTAAATATAGAGAGAATGGTACTATAGAGCACTATAAAGCATGCTTTGTGGCCAAAGGTTTTACTCAGATGCCTGGTGTAGATTTCACTGCAGTGCATTCTCCGATTTCCAAGCTCACCTCCTTTCGGGTCATTATCTCTTTGGCAGCTCATCATCATTGGCCCTTGTATCAGCTGGATGTTAAAAATGCCTTTCTGCATGGGCATTTGAGTAAGGAGATCTACATGGACCTCACCTGCCTTTCGACTTCAGTGAGTATTCAGGGAAGGTTTTAATCCGTTGAAAATTGATTTATGGACTAAAGTAGTCTCCTAGAGTGTGGCTCTAGAGGTTTGGTAGTGTTGTTATTACTATGAGATTCATCTGATGCCACTCATATCACGCATGCTTCATTCACATTGGATCCAAAGGTCTGAGGACTATTCTATTGATATACATTGATGATATTATTGTCACTGCTGATGATTCTGACCTAATCACTTAAGGCAGAATTAAGTCCAGTCTTTGAGGGGAAAGACTGGGTTGCCTCAAGTTTTTATTTAATATAGAGATTGCTAGATCTTCGAGAGGGATATTCCTCTAAGAAAAAATGTCATTGAATTGGTGCGAGATACTGGTATACTAGGATAAAGACCCGCCAAGTCTCCCACGGATCCTAGACATCATTTAGCTGACATTAAAGAGCCTCTTTTTTATCCATCTGAATATCAACAACTTTTTGGGCTCCTTATCTACCTCACTAATACTCGGCCAGAACATTTGCAGTCTATGTTGTTGCTCAATTCATGCATGCACCATGGGTGCCACACATGGAGGTAGTGCATCGCATATTACATTATATCAAGTCCTCTCCAAGACGAGGATTATTCTATTCCGATGTTGAACATTCATCTTTCAGTTGTTATAGTGATGCGAATTATGTTGGGCCCACATATATCGACGTTCCACCTCTGGATATTGTGCTCTCCTTGGCAGTAACTGGTGCTATAGAAAAGTAGAAACAGAACCCAGAGGGGTAGCTCAGTTGGTCAGGCCTTGGGTGACGCAGGACGGTACCCTAAACTACGTGAATGCGACGATTAATTGTTTGCCGAAATTAAATTGAACTAAATTGAACAATAACTTCAAAAATATAACGAATACCTTAAGCGTTCGTAGTCCTCCATGTGAAGAGATCGTGTTCGGTTCGAGTAGGGTTCAGCCTTTGCACTAGATCCGTTAGACTAGCGGTGTGGATCGGCCCTAGAGATAGATGACGGGGATGCCACATACATGGACATCGGATTTGGACCACATCGGTTTTACCGGCGTCGAAAGAAGCGTAGAGAAAGCCCGGGTACCGTAGTCTCAGAGGAGAAACGGATACAAACTGCGAGGAGAACAGTGCCGCAGCGAGCCCTCGTGCGAGTAACCACTTAAGCTTACGCGAGCGAGCCTCGTGCGAGTGACCACATAAGCTTCAGCGGCGAAACCTCGTCTTGACAACCTCGCTCGGCGAGCCTCGTCTGAGCAACCTCGCAGCGAGCTGACAACAGGGCCAGGATTTTCGTGAAACTTCCCTTTTTGTGTTTATTTAGTATTAAAACTCTTTTATTTCGAACTTAATTATGGTGGCCTATATATAGAGGCTTGTAAAGCCTTTTAATTGGTTGATTGAATATTTTGAATGCTTTTATGCTTGAGTATTCTTTGCCTGAGATGGGTTTGGTGTGAGACCAAGGGAGTGATTCCCACCTATTATCTTTTGATCTTTTATTGTCTTTGCTCTATAATATCTCTGTTTTCTCTTTGAATCCTTTACCTTGTTGATCCCTACTTGTTTTATGAATCTCAATCTATTGCTTTAGATCCAAAACCCTAAACCTTTTTTTTTAACCCTAAATCCATCAGAGCCAAAACCCTTTTCAAACCATAAGCCTAATACAAACCATAAATCCCAATCACAACCCTATTTGGAGACCGTGAATCTACATCGGATTGAAGACAAGCGCCTAAGCCTAGAAACGCCAGAGTTCTATCTCTAGGCCGATCTCGCCTCAAGTCTAATAGTACTTGCGCATCGAACTAGATCTCGCGTGATCTACTCATCGAAATTCTGCAGACCCTAAGGTATTTTAAGATAATTTTGCGATTAAACATGAATTAATTTATTTAATTTCGGCAAATTTGCATAAAATCAAAGTTACGCATTTTAGGGTTTCCGTCCTGCGTAAATAGAACTTTAGGTCTTTCCAGATTAGGGCGCTCACAATTCAATGATGGGATCACTGATTTTCTCTGAGTATTTGCTGCGGAAGGGTTTAATAACTCTGCTGGGATCTACGATTGTTGAATCGAATCAATTCAATGGATGTGGGAAAAGCTAGGATTTCGAGAGTCGGGTATTTGGATGGGAGATGGCCGATTTGGGTTGTTTGAATTAAAGCAAGGATGAGATTAAGAGGATAAACAGTGAGGATAGATTGTGGGCCTCACACCCTTGGCTTCACACCAAACCCTTCTCGGGAAGAAGAATCACTCTTCGATGAAATTCATCTCAAGTCCCAAAAGCAAAAGCTCATTCATTCAATAACAAATAACTAAATTACATTGTTTAACTTATGGACCTTATATAGGAGTCCTTCCAAACGAAAATAAAACTCAAACAATTACCAAAAGGACAAGTATGCCCCTAAAAGTTCAATTCGAATTTTAGAAAAAAAAACAAAAAAATTTAAGTCGCGCGATTTCGATCGATCGAAAGTGAAGTTCGATCGTTCGAAATTTAAATTCGATCGATCGAAAAACATATTTCAAAAGTTCGCCGCAAAAATTCGATCGATCAATTTATATACTCCATAACATATGTTTTCTTCTTCGCTGCCGTTCGATCGATCGAAATAGGTCTTCGATCGATTGAAATTGAAATTCGATAGATAAAATTTGTTTGTTCCTCCAAATTTTCATCTTTCACCTCTTTCGCCTATTTCTGATTTTCGTTCCGCTTCTTCCGACGTCGGTATATACAAAACGGTCCATATCCAATGTCTACGATATCGGCATCCCCGTCAATTCTCCCGAGCCGAAAAGGCTTCATCACCGATGAAGCGGCATCGTGATAGCGCTCGAGCATGTCGGGGTTCAGGCGTCGCACTTCGTCTTCAGCTAACCATGAGTTCTCGAAGTCCGGCTTTCCCAACCACTTGACCAAGTTCTTCTGAATTCCACCCCCATGGGTGGATATCGCCAAATCATCTAGTATTCCTTCGATCTCATCTCTGTGCTGCTTGCGTGGGGAAGGGAAAGGTAGGGGTTGTAGGGTGGGGCTGGCATTCGGGCTCGGGGCTGCTTGGAAGGGGTTGTGAAGGGTGGGGTGGAGCCAAAGAAGGAACCGGGTCCTCCACATTGAATGTAGAGCTAACCCCTATATCCGGTGGAAGCTCGAGAACATATGCATTAGGTCCGCTCTTTGCCACAATTCTAAAAGGCCCAGCACCGCGGGCTTGAAGTTTCTTGTGGCTCCCAATGGGAACCGCTCAGGCCTAACCCGAACCATGACGTAGTCTCCAACCTGGAATTCCTTGAAGCGCCTATGCACATCCGCAGATATTTTGTATTGTTCATTGCTTGCATTAATTCTTTTTTTAATTTCGACATGCAATTCATGTGCAAATGAATCGGCTGGCTCGGAAACTCAATGGGATGCAGACATGAGAATAAGATCCATGGGTGTTCTAGGCCTATGACCAAGGACGACCTCAAAAGGACTCATACCTAGGGACCTATTGACTAAATTGTTGTATGGAAACTCGGCTATAGGCAAAATAGAATCCCAAATCCTAGGGTGATCACCAACAAGACAACGGAGAAGATAACCTAAGCTCCTATTGGTGGACTCCGTTTGGCCATCTGTTTGAGGATGATAGGCGGAAGAAAATTGGAGCATAATACCCATCATGTGCCATAAAATTTTCCAGAAATAACTGGTAAACTTCACAGCTCGATCCGACCCAATCGTTTGGGGTAACCCATGTAGACGCACAACCTCCCCAAAAAATAATGTGGCTATGTGAGCCGCATCAGAGGTTTTAGAGGATGGTATGAAGTGGGCCATCTTAGAAAAGTCGTCCACTACTACAAAAATGGAATCATGCTTCCGTTGGGTCTTTGGAAGTTCAAGCACGAAGTCCATAGAGATGCCTTGCCACGGGGTGTGCGGCACGGGTAAAGGGGTGTACAAACCAGTATTCTGTTTGATATGCTTCGCAACTTGGCATGTACGACATCGTTTTATGACCCTAGAGACATCTCTCACAAGGTTAGGCCAATAGAACCTATCCTCAACGAGCGCACTGGTTTTATCGCACTCAAAATGTCCGACAATCCCTCTGGCATGTAACTCCCAGATGAGGAAGTCATGCAATGAAGTGCGAGGGATGCACAAACGATTTCCTTTGAACAAATACCCATCCAGCAGGGTATCCTCGGAGTTGATGTTGTTCGGATTTTCAGGGAAAGCAGTGTATTCTGCTCCAAAATATGGGCAATCAGGATAATCTTATTTCAACTGCTCAAATCCGATGACCTCGATGCTCATAGACTGCAAAGTCGCCACTTAACGACTAAGCGCATCAGCAGTCTTGTTCTCAGCACCAGCCTTATGCTTCAAGACAAATGTGAACCCTTGAAGGTACTCGACCCACTTCGCGTGCCACAGGTTCAACTTTTTCTGGGAAGCAAGGAAACGTAAGGCCTCGTGGTCAGAAAACAACACAAATTCCTGCGGTTTCAAGTAATGTTTCCAATACCACAGAGATCGGACGACCGCATAAAACTCCTTGTCATAGGTGGAGTATTTCTGTTTCGCCTCATTGAATTTCTCACTAAAATAGACCACAGGGTGGCTTTCTTGGCTCAACACTCCGCCTATGCCTACACCCGATGCGTCACATGCTACTTCAAAGACTTTAGAAAAGTCCGATAGGCGCATGGCGGGTGCGGTAACCATCTTATCTTTTATCTCGGCAAAGGCCCTCGTCGCTGCTTTGCTCCACAGGAACTCCCCTTTTCTTATGCAATCGGTAATGGGAGCCATGATGGTACTAAAGTTCCGGATGAAGCGACGATAAAACGTGCCCAAGCCGTGGAAGCTACGGACTTCATAAATATTTCGAGGTTCGGGCCACTCCACAATAGCCTTAACCTTCGCAGGGTCCGCAACCATCCCATCTACCGAGACAATGAATCCCAAGAATACAACAGAGTGCTGCATGAAGGTGCACTTCTTGAGATTCGCGTATAACCTCTCCCCTCAAGGTTTCGCAAACCAACCTCAGGTGGATAATGTGTTGTTCCTTATCTGGGCTGTAAATCAGGATGTCATCAAAGTACACAACAAGGAATGTGCCAAGGAATGGCCTCAACACTTGGGTCATGAGCCTCATAAATGTGCTTGGGGCATTGGAAAGCCCAAAAGGCATGACCATCCACTCATAAAGACTGCCTTTGGTCTTGCAGGCGGTTTTCCATTCATCGTCGGGGCGAATACGCACCTGATGGTAGCCACTTTTAAGGCCTATCTTGGAAAAGATAGTGGCTCCAACCATCATATCAAGCATGTTATCGAGCCGCGAAATGGGAAATCGAAATTTAACAGTGATCATATTAATGGGTCCGCTATGCACACACATGCGCCATGTACCATCTTTCTTAGGCGTGAGTAATGCTGCTACAGCACACGGGCTCAGACTCTTGTATGAACCGAAGGAGCTCACTAACTTGCCGAGTCAACTCGGCGTGATCAACCGGATATAACCTGTAGTGGGGCAGGTTCGGTAGTATAGATCCGGAAACTAAGTCAATTGCGTGTTGAATGTCACGCATGGGAGGGAGCTCATTAGGTAAGTCTTCGGGGGAGACATCCGCAAATTCATTCAGAATGGGCTCAACCTCCTTGGGGTACTCACAAACTGACTCAGAAGTACTCTCAACAGTGACGACGACATACACGACACTCTCATCTTTTGATGCCCTCTCGAACTCTGAAGGGGTCACAATGTTGATGGCCTTGGATTGGCCTCCCTTCTCAACTCTATTGATCGATGGTGCTTTGGGAACCAAAGGGTTAAGAGTGATTTTCTTGCCATTGTAATTGAACGTGCAAATGTTAGATCGACCAAAAATGGTCATGTTCAAATCATAGAGCCATGGCCTCCCTAAGATAATGTGGCCCACATCCATCGGCACCACATCGCACCATAAGGTGTTTGAGTATAAACCCAACTGTATGGGTACACGACACCTCTGAGATACGGGAATGGATGAGGAGTCAACCTAGCGACTTTGTAAGGTCTCGGGTGGGCTTCAGGTGTAAGCCCTAAGCGGGTGACGGTATGTTCTGACACCACATTGGTGCAGCTTCCGCTATCCACTATTACCCTACAACTCTTTGTCCCACATGTAGCAAAGGTGTGGAAGATGCTCTCCCTTCGTCAATCCTCCTTTTCGTCCCGTTGAAGCTGTGCAAAGACACACCTCACAACTAGAGCGCGACCCATGTCATCACCTTCCTCGTCAATAGGTGTGGCATTCGGCTCAAAAACCTCTTCCTCATAAACTCCTTCACTTTCTTCTCCTTCTCCGTCGATAAAGAGATTCCTTTGTGGATCTCTTGTGGGGCATTGGGTGGCAAAGTGTTCCGATCCTTGACATTTATAACACTTGGCATGAGACCCACTCTTCGAGGATTCTCCGGCTACACCCTTACCTTTGTCAAACCTCACATTGATAGGTGTGGGTTGTGTGAGTTTGGTAGGCGGGTTTCCAGCACTAGATCTCACTTCGCTGGTACGGAGTTGACCTGGGTGAAAATCAGATCCCCTAGTCACCGTCATTTTCAAATATCGTTCAAGGTCTTGAACGACGGTGTAATAATCGGCGAGAGTCTCCACAGGGTGGGAGACTAACTCTTTTTGCAAGTCAAGTCTCAATCCGGTGTGAAATCTAGATAGAGTGACTGAGGGTCTTCAAATACCTTGGCTCTCATCATGAATTCCTCAAATTTGTCAATGTAATCCAAAACGGGCATATTACCTTGGCGCAGATTTTGCCATTGGTCGAGGAGACGATGGTAGTATGAAGAAGGAGCATACTTCTCTGTAAGTCGTTCATGTCCTCCAAACGGGTAATGAGAGCACAACCAGCATTCGTTCTGAGGCGTTCAACGTTGACCCAAAAGAGTCGGGCTTGGCCTATGAGCATTATTTTAGCAAGTCTAACACACCTTTCATCGCTCATGCCAAACCAAGGATCAAAATTTGAACCGAAATTTCGGTCGAATTTTTAAATGGGAGTCAAATTATCGGCCGAAATTTCGGTTCAAATTTTCGGTTTCGGTCCCCTCCAAAACCGAAATGAAACCCGAAATTTTGATCCTTATGCCAAACCACTCGAAGTGCTGGTCCATATCAGATAACCAATCGAGGAAGACTTAAGGGTCTAATCTTCCATCGAAAGTTGGGAACTCAACTCGGACATTTTTGAGTCTCCCTTCCGGGTCGTAGTCATCTCCATGATGATCTAACCTATGGTTCCGGTTCCAATTATGTTGGTAGCCATTTCGTTCGAAACGTGGACCATTACGCTCACGGGGTGGTTCGAAGTGCTCATCACCCTCGTCTAACCGATTGACTCGGTCTAACAACCTCTCATTGGATGTTTCAAGACTCCTTTGGGCTGTCTCCAAGGCAGTCATTCGATTATTGATCGATTTTAGATCAGCCCTCATGCAATTAAGAGCCTCGACAATCCTACTCATATCCATGGTGATACGGGTCACTAATTGACAAGTTCTAGAATGGAATGCAAAATGAACACTTTGGCCAAAACAGAAATAATATGCGATGAAAGTAAAGTGCAATGAATGCAATGTCACACAATATGCCCTAACCTAGAGCCTAGGGCTCTGATACCAAAACTGACGCAGGACGGTACCCTAAACTACGTGAATGCGACGATCAATTGCTTGCCGAAATTAAATTGAATTAAATTGAACAATAACTCCGAAAATATAACGAATACCTTAGGCGTTCGTAGTCCTCCATGTGAAGAGATCGTGTTCGGTTCGAGTAGGGCTCAGCCTTTGCGCTAGGTCCGTTAGAATAGCGGTGCGGATCAGCACTAGAGATAGAACTCTAGGACTTTCCAGATTAGGGCACTCACAATTCAATGATGGGATCACTGATTTTCTCTACATATTTGGTGCAGAAGGGTTTAATAACTCTGCTGGGATCTACGGTTGTTGAATCGAATCGATTCAATGGATTAGGGAAAAGCTAAGATTTCGGGAATCGGGCATTTGGATGGGAGATGGCCGATTTGGGTTGTTTGAATTAAAGGATGAGATTAAGAGGATAAACAATAAGGATAGATTGTGGGCTTCATACCCTTGGCTTCACACCAAACCCTTCTCGGGAAGAAGAATCACTCTTCGACGAAACTCATCTCAAGTCCCAAAAGCAAAAGTTCATTCATTCAATAATCAATAACTAATTATATTGTTTACCTTAAGGACCTTATATAGGAGTCCTTTCAAACGAAAATAAAACCCTAAAACAATTACCAAAAGGACAAGTATGCCCCTAAAAGTTCAGTTCGAATTTCAAAAAAAAAAAAAAAAAAAATTTAAGCTGCGCGATTTTGATCGATCGAAATTTAAATTCAATCGATCGAAAGTGAAACTCGATCGATCAAAAAACATATTTCAAAAGTTCGCCGCAGAAATTCGATCAATCGAAATTAAAACTCGATCGATCGAATGGAAATTTGATCGATCGAGTATATAATTCGATCGATCGAATTATATACTCCAGAACATATGTTTTCTTCATCGCTGCCGATCGATCGATCGAAATTGAAATTCGATCGATCAAATTTGCTGGTTCCTCCAAATTTTCATCTTTCGCCTCTTTCGCCTATTTCTGATTTCCGTTTCGCTTCTTCCGATGTCGGTATACACGAAACGGTCCATATCCAATGTCTACGATGTCGGCGTCCCCGTCATTGGGTTTGCTCCCCAATGGACACCAGTTCGAGTCCCTTCAGGGCCACTGGAGTATTACCCGGTCGTTAGCTCCAGGGCCCCATGGGATTAGTCGAGGTGGGCGCAAGATGGCCTGGACACCCACGGATATCCAAAAAAAAAAAAGTAGAAACGGGAAATAGTCTCTAAATCAAGCGTAAAATGGAATATAGGGAGTATTGTGCATGGAACCGGTGAGCTCTTTACGGCTTTGCTCTCTTCTTACTGAACTTCGATCATCTCCATCTATTCATATGCCCCTAAGTTGTGATAATCAAGCAGCTATTGACATTTTTGTTGACTTTGTTCTTCGTGAGAGAACGAAAGTATATTGAAGTTGACGTTGTTGTGGACATTCACTTCATTAGGATTTAGGATGAAGATTCAAACTGGCATTATTGATACTCCTAAAGTTCCCTCGGCAGAACAGTTGGTAGATATTTTAACTAAGGCACTTGGTCCACCACAACTTCATAATATTTTTGTCAAGCTGAACATGATAGATATCTATGCACTAGCTTGAAGGGGAGTATAGGTATATATGTGCGTACCTTAGTGATGAGCTAGACATAGTATTGGGTATGTGTATAGTGTATGGACAATTCAGTCTATTTGGATAAATATATAACGCTAGTAGGGACTCCAACCCTAACTAGGTCACATACAATGTTCTCCTACCTAAACCTAACCCTAATAATCTAACCCAGACTTAACCTTCCAAGTCAAGTGACGGATCACTAGGTGCAGAGAATTTAGTAGTAAATGGGAAATGGAGAAATAAACTTTAAAGCCACCCAAATAAATTGGGCATGGCAACAATGATGAAGATTATGACGATTGTTTTGGCTAGGAGATTAAAAAACTTCAATAATGACTGCAGTTTCTTTCAAAAATCAGTAACCAGAATGATATTAATACAAGATGTAATACAACAAGACAACATCAAAACGAAGAGGTTTATGACCAATGGCCCAAAAATTGCAATAGCATACAAGTATCCCATATTCAACAACTATGTACCTTAATCGTAACTTTTTTTTTATCAATAAAAAGAATTATATTGAAAACAGCAAGGCGCTGAAAGAACAATACAAAGACACGACCAAAAAATAAAAAAAGTACAAAGCAAAACCAGAAAAAAACCAAGACCCCAAACCCAACCCAATAAACCAGGTCATATCAACCGGGGTCCCACAAGTAGTGCTCCTCATAGCCCCCCCCCCCCCCTCTAGCCACCCAAAACCAAACTAGGCTTTCATGATCATCCCCACTGGCCTACTCTGCTGCTCGAAGATTCGCAGATTCCTCTCCCCCCATATGGTCCACAGCACCACGAAGAAAGCAGCCTTCCAATAACCTCTACATTGATCCTCCACAGGGGCCGACGTCCACATCAGCCACTGGCAGTAAGGAGACGACGGCATAACCCAAAACATGCTAAAAGATTTTAGCACAATGGACCACAACTCCCGGGCCACCTCACAATGCAAAATCAGATATGGCGCATTCTCCTCCGCCCTTTTGCACATAACACAACAATTTGGGCCCTCCATTCCTCTTCGCATAACTTGATCAAAGGTGAGGATTTTCCCTCTGAATAGGGTCCACGCAAAGAACCGTATCTTGGGAGGGATGGATTCCTTCCAAAGGCTTACACCAGAATATCGAATTAGGTGTCGCTGAGTAAGCATGCTGTAGTAGGACCTGACACTGAAGAGACCATTGCTACTTGGAGTCCAGAACATCTGGTCCTAGCCGTGAGTGTTCCGCTTGGCTTCGCATAGCATCAGCTTAACGAATGACGTCACCTCCTCATCCCTTAGGCATCTCCTAGTAACAACATCCCACAGCCCACCTCCATCTGTATCCGAAACAAACTCGTCAATCCTGCCAAGCGGATTTACAGAGATGTCATAGATTTTTGGGAAGGTAGCTTTGAGAGGTCTCAGATCCACCCATGCATCCTCCCATAATCGAATACGAGTGCCACAAGCCCAATTGAAACGCAGTCCCTGGCGAACAGGCCCCATGTGTTGCATATATTTTTCCACCAAGTGGACCCTCTATTCACCAAGACATTTATACCCCAATTACCCAAAGAGGCCCCATACTTCTCGACCAGCACCATGTGCCAAAGGTTCTCTCTCTCCTCCACCCTCCCTGCACGCCAGAACCACTTTCCCATCAGTGCGATATTGGTCCATTTCAGACTGCGGATTCCCAGCCCATCACACCCGACTGGCAAGTGTCCCAATTGACCAGGTGGAAGCGTTTCTCCAAACCCGATCCTTCCCATAAGAAATTTCGTTGGATTTATTCAAGGCGGTTGATCACCCCTTTTGGGCACTTGAATATTGACATGTAGAAGATGGGCAGCGACGCCAAGATAGTTTTAAAAAACAGAAGCCAACCACCACTACTGAGCAGCTTCCCTTTCCACGAGGACAGTCTTCGCTCAAACCGTTGTACAACCGGATCCCAAGCCCTAGCATTAGGATATCTTAGGCCGAGGGGGCAGCCCCAGATACTTAATTGGGAACTAATCAACTACGCATCCCACTGTGTGCGCCAAATCCTCCAACAAACGCTCATCGGTCCCAATACCAGTGATACGATTTGGATAAATTGATCCGCTGACCCGAGACAGCCTCGTAAACAGATAGGACACCCACCAAGGTGCTGAATTCCGACACGTCCGCATTCCCAAATAACATGGTGTCATTAGCAAACTGAAGGTGCGATATGTGTGTCCCAAGGTTGCCCACCTTAATACCGGATATAAGATTCAACTGTTTGGCATGCGCCAAAAGCCCCGACAAAGCCTCTCCCACCATATTGAATAAGAATGGGGATAAGGGGTCCCCTTGGCGTATCCCTCTAAAGTTGTTGAAGCAGTCAGCCAGAGTGCCATTAACCAAGACCGAGAACCAAGCCGATGAGTAACACCCCCTCATCCATCTTCTCCATGTCGTGCTAAACCCCATCCTGCTCATCATGTAATCGAAATATTCCCAACTCACCTGATCATAAGCTTTCTCCATATCAACCTTCCAAAGGGCCGCCGATCGGCGATCATTGTGGGCTGAATGGATGGTCTCCTGCACTACCGCAACCAGGTCCACCAACTGCCTGCCTTTTACGAAAGCACACTGATTCTCGGAAATGATCGTAGCCATCACTGGAATTAGTCTATTCGTAAGAACCTTGGTGATAATCTTGTAGAGACAATTCGTGAGGCTGATTGGCCGAAACTCCGAAATATCCTCAGCCCCTTCACGCTTGGGGATGAGTAATGAAAGTGGAATTTAGGCTCCGATCAATGAACCCCGACGCGTGAAACTCATGCAAAACCGCCAGCAGGTCCGCCTTTAAGGTTTGCCAAAAAATCTGAAAATTTTCATGGTGAAACCATTGGGTCCCGGAGCTTTATTTTTTGCCCTGAACCGAACAACACTCCACACCTCCTCACTGAACAGACGTTCCAAGCCCAGCCACTCATCCGCCGCAATAGACTGGAAGGATATTCCGTCTAGTTGAGGGCGTGGCAGTCCATCATCCCTGTACATCTCCTTATAGAACGCCACAATATTCTCCCGGATCTGGACTTGGTCCGTGTAGGTTACCCCTCCCACCGTAATGGTACCAATATAGTTCGTTTTGTTTCTCGCATTGGCCACTGCATAGAAATATTTAGTATTGGCATCGCCCTCTTGGAGCCATCTGACCTTAGCCTTTTGCTTCCAGCTTAGCTCCTCAGCTAAGCAGACACTGCTGAATTCCGATTTCTTGCGATATCTTTCTTCTCGCTCAACAGCCAACAGCTGTCTAACTTCCTCCAAATCATCTGAAACCTTCAAACACGCTAGGAGAGCCTCTTTCTTGACCTGCAACCTGCCATACACATCTTTATTCCATAGTTTAGATTTTGCTTTAACCCGCTGAAGCTTGGAAATGAAAATAAAGGCTGTCGCGGACGTCGGTTCGTTCCACCACACCGGAACCAACCCCTGAAACTCGATATCCAACAGCCACATGTTTTCGAAACGGAACGGGTTGGGTCCTGTACCACGTCTATCACAGTTCATGAGTAAAGGTCGATGATCCAAGACAGCGCGGGCCAGGCATTCTAGCCTTGCGGCCGGGAAGATATCCAACCAATCCAAATTGCACAGGAATCGATCTAATATGCTCAAAGTCGGAACCACTTGGAGACTGGACCAAGTGAACCGCGCACCGGTGAGTGGGACATCCAACAGTTCCCAATCAAAGATGAACGAATTGAACTCTCGCAAAACAGCAACGTCGCCCCCCCCCCCCCTCGCGCGGTTTCTCAAACCCCCATCTAATTGCATTAAAGTCACCTCCTAGGCAAAAAGGCAGGTCCCATCTGGCCGCGAGAGCCGCCAATTCCATTCAGAAATCAGGCCGTTCACGGTCAGCCGTCGGACCATAGATCCCAGCAAACATCCAGACCTTCCCAGAATCCCTATTCCGCAGCACAGCCAACGCCGAATACATCCCCACTTCTTCCTCCAATTTGTCAAAACAGCCTAGTATTCCAGGCGACAAGAATACCGCCTGACCCTCAAAATCAACACCCATCCACCCCCAATGATTACCCCCTAGCACCGACGCCGCCTTCCTCCTATCACTGCTGCCCCATTTGGTTTCTTGAAGGGTGATAACAGCTGGCTTAAGTGTATCGATAAGTCGTTTGACCCCAGCCCGTTTACTCATATCACATAGACCTCTGACATTCTAAGACATCATCTTCATAGATAACCAATCTCGACCCCGCCCAAAGACCAAGAACTGGGCCTAGGCCGCCCCCTACACCCTTCCCATCCGTCATTCCCCATTGTAATCTTGCAAGCTCCCGGGCTCCACCTCGCCGCCTCATCTTGTTTTCTTTATGACTACTCAAGATGGATCGGAAGACCAACCAGAGGTCTTCGTCAGACCCTTTGAATGACATCCCGAGATCACGTCCAACCCGAATGAGTCGGTCAATGTCATCTAACATTCGTAACTCCCCCTGTTCCCCTTCACCTCGAGATAGTATGAAGTGGTTCTGTGTTGTGTCGCCCACTACAAAGCATCCACTGGGGCCTCCTTCCATCTCGTTACTCCCTACCACTGCCCCCAAAGTTGTCGGAGCGTCGGTATCGACCGTCTGATATGGTCCCTCATTCCTTGCAATTATAAACTCCTCCAAACCATGGGACTAAGTGCATGAAGGAAGGGCAGAATTTCATAGCAGGGGTCTCCTCCCCTTTCCCTGAGTAACTCCCCTCCCCCTCCCAATCCCTTGCAATTCCAATCGTGCCCCATGGGCCCATCATAACCAGGTCTACCGAGACTCGGGTTACCAACCCAGATGTTCCAGACCTCATCAGCATCGAGATTCCCTACGGGTCGATGTTGTGAAAATTAAGTTGTACTCGCAAGTGCACGAATCGTGATGTAGTCAGTGGGTACAGAGTACGAGATCGTTTCCACGAGGATTGGTTAAAAAATTTAAAATCAAAAATAACAATTAACCAAAAGAATTTCCACAAATCTATCACAGTATCCTCTAAATTGAAAACGTAAGAATTTGAAAGATGAGATAAATACTAACCACTAATTGAAATTTAACAGATTATGAAAGATAAGGATTGGGGTACTGAATCTTCCCATCGTAGGTTTATCATTTACAAAATATAAATCTGTGGATGAAGATATGAGATCCTCATAAGATGTCTATGAAGGAGCACCGGCCCTGAACACACATGGCTTCTCAAGTATAAATCTGAGATCAGGGAGATGTGTGATTAACACCTCATGAGTGTATGATTAACACTCACACATCGGATAATACTAAGAACCAAATCTCTAGGTAAATTCCAAAACATGATCTAAGATCAAGGGGATGAATGATTAACACCCCATGAGTGTGTGATTAACACTCACACCTCAGATAGTGATTGGAACTCACCATGGGATAAAGTCACACTATCGATCCAAGATCAAGGAGATGTGTGATTAATACCTCATGAGTGTATGATTAACACTCACACCTCAGATAATAGTAAAACTTCACCCCAAGATGGGTAAAAATTAGAATAAAATCATTATTGCAGAACTGAAATCATAGGGCATGATTAGCTCCTAGATTTCAAATCACAGTCAGATCACATTCATATCAACAATAATCTTTGGGCCCTTAAAAGAATCTAATATCTCACCCACACATTTATATTACCGTAAATGAATACCTCGGATGGGGTTCATCAGATCCCCATCCTTAATTAAACTAGCCACACATGGTAACAATAAACAACATGATTGAAATGTAAACCAACATAAACATTAAAATACCGTAAAAGGCTTTAATAATATCCACGAAAAGCTTTAATCCAAAGTACGTACACCTCCTTGAAAGTGGATAAAAATCAGAAAACTAAGACTTATCTTCTCTTTCGAAAAATGAATAATAAAAACTCGTTCCCCAAGAAAACAGGGACCAAGCGCCCTTACAAACTTGAAAAGCAGAAAATTAGAGACAATTGCCCTAGAATGCCAAAACGGAAGCCGCCTTATCCTCCTTGAATCCTAGATTATATTCCTTGAAAAGAGTATCGAGATTCTGGCGGTCAAACACAAATTCGAACTCAAATTCAAATTCAAACTTGGTCGATTGATCGACTTAGGCAGTCAATCTATCGACCATGTTAAATGTATTATTCAAGTTCCAAATCTTCCGGGCTATGTCGATCAATCGACCAACAAGGGTCGATCGATCGACCTAGTCAAAAGGTCTTGCTTTTCTTTATTTGTCACTTCCTTTCCGCTTTCTCGCCATTTTGTGCTTCCTAATGAGTTTAATGACCACTTTGTCCTGAAACTTAGAAAACTTGACAAATCATGTTAGATAGCTTTCATCGGACGGCTAAATGTAGATTTTTAAGGGTGAAATATTGTCATATTTTACTGCACATCAGTCGACACAAGCCAAGGTCCAGACTTCAGAGTCTCATGCCCGCCAGCTGGCCCCCACTAGAACCCCCAACACTTATATTCCTCCACGTGCATGAGTTATCACGTGCTTCCCCCACGTGACCCTCCCATATCTGGCACCCAAAATCAACTAGAGCCCCTACGCCAGGCTTCCAGAAGAATCCCAGAGGATATGACGTGTCGACATCTCATCTATTCTCCGTCTGCGCCAGCCTTTAAATAGTTTTCCCCTTCGGTGATAAACCCTAAAGCCCCTTTTCTCTCCTGCAGGTTTGTTCCATACAAAATGGAAAAAAGCATCCATCGCCATCGGATCCCAGGTACGACCACAGATCTCGTCCTTTCGCTCAGGTATCTCCATATCCTCACCTAACCTAGTCCTCTACAGGTGTACTAGTTCGGCGATGTAGTACGAGGAGATCTTGGCCATAGGAAACATCAACGGTGGCGGATCTAGCTTGATAGAGCCAGAGACCCCGATATTCGTGAACTGCATCTTCACTGTAGGATCAAAAAAGGGTTCCGGAAACGACGAAAGCTGCGTTAACATCAACGGCGAAGGGAAGTTGCCGAGAACTAACCTCGACAGCAGCCTGTGCTCCATCACCGCCATTCCATCATTCTCCCCAAGCACGATATCAGACAAAACTATCTCCCCTTCTTCCGGCTCATCCAACCTCAAAGAATCCCCACTATGTCCTCTGTCAAACGAAATTCCTCTGTTGGGAAAGGTCGCGACCAAGAGCAAGGGCGAGGTCTGAAAACCCTCCTCATTATAACCGCGGATGCATTATCCGCTGCCCTGAGAGCCCGAGCACTAGAACGCCTCTCGATGGAGCGTCGCGTCCGAGGCCGAACCACCCTTCGAGGTCTGTCCCGGATGCAGCATGGACCCCGGTCCCCCGTACCTGAATGGTTCGACCTCCGGTGGGATTTCTTCTGTGGAACTAGTGAGTACGTATACATCGGGAATCCCTGGCTGCTCGGTTTCGTGATGCGCCTGAGCCGGGAGGAGCACCCTCTCCACGAGCTCCACGTCTACGAAGACAGTGATTTCTTGGCCGTTGAGGCAGAGCTTGCAAACTCTGGGGATAGTCTCCCAATTGTCAGATCTCACCAAGACACGAGCATATCGAGTCTCCCACAAGTCCTTAGTACTCCGGTCAATAAGAATGCAGCCACCACATCTATCGGCGACCCCTTGAAGGACCTCAGTGGTCCAAGCCTGAAGGGGGAGGCCAAATAACTATAGCCAAACAACCCCAGCCACCGGTGAATCTGCAGGAGATTGACATCCGGTTCCCATCGAACACAAGCAACAAGTTTGTCGTTAATGGAAGAGACCTTTTTGTCAAGGATCTCATTAGCCGTTTTGCTCGACGGACACCGCAAGAGAAATTTTCTGCCGGAAATAGCCGAAACTGTCGGCCTATTTTGTAGGCTTCAATGATGTATCCAAATGTAAATATGCACCGATTGTAGAGTGCCTTTAATGTAATGAATGATCAGCCAGTACTCTTTAATGTTACTAGCAACAAAAGTAAAGGTAGAGCTCGTAAAGGAAAGGCACTCCCGTCCTTCCCCCCATCCAAACCAAGAGAAATATGTTCCACCGGAGCTCTTTCGTGGTCCCTCCTAGGAGCATCTTTGAAAGATGTGTCCATACGTGACCAGGCATTGAGCATACAAGGTTCATTCCTCAAATTCTCATAAACTCTTAAAGGACACCCACGGGAATCAGCAATAGACCAGCCATGCGCTAAGTCCTGGATCTGTTCACCGTTAACGAAAGCCTGATGCCTCGGAGCAGCCAGAACGAAAGAATCTTGTGCACTTTTGACCAACATCCCCTGAGCTCGCTCGGAAGTACATCCCTTCTTATGGCACCGGGATCTCCTTTTGAAATTGACCTCCCTTCCCCATCATGGTAATTTCAGGAGTCATTTGCTTCTCTAAGGGAAAGACAACTCAACTTTTGTGTGACTAAAATTAAAAATTTCCACAAAAGAGTTTGTCAATCCCCATGATACTACTCTCCTTTCCTAGCCCAACTTATTGCATTGTCAAATTCCCCTTTATTGGAGATAGTGTAAGTTGTGTGTGTTGTATTAGTGTTAAGTATGATGGGTAGTGTCCATATAAATTTAAGCGGGTGTCTTTAGTTATATGTGGTGCGTCCCTAGTGACAGTAGTAATTCCTCTATATAAGAAGACTATTTGATGAGGACGCCACCAACAAGGACCTAGGTTTCAGGCCGTACTAGGTGTACCGGGGAAGAAGAAGCGACGGAAGGGCCAAGGAACGTCAAGATCCGCTGAGGAGAGGCTCTAGAGATCAATCCAACAGGAGAGTCTGCCCAGAATCACTCGAGCGAACCTCATTCTCGCCCAAGCGAGGTGCTTCAGAAATTCGACCAAAACTTTCAGGTTTTGGTCGTTCGAACAAGAATGGCCCCAAAATCAAGGCCAAAACTTTCGGGATTTGGTCGCTCGAGCAACTCTTGGTTATCGCTCGAGAGACCCCTTTAAGATTCCCGCTCAAGCGAGAACCAAAATTTGCTCGAGCGAGTCTCATGACGTAATTTATCCTTTTTGTCCTTTTTCTTGTAGTTTCTTTTGTTTCAGATGTAAGTTACTCTTTTGGGTAACATGATACTTTTCTATTTTAGGGTTTTCTTATTTGTAAGCACTATAAGGCACACTTTGTATTTGTAGGCCATTTTTGGCACTAGTTGTTGAAAATTAATGAAAGTGCATTGAATTTTGAGCTTGAGATGAGCTTTGAAGAGTGAGTCTTCTTCCCCATGTGGGTTTGGTGTGAGGCCAAGGGTGAGATGCCCATGTTATCTTGATCTTCTCCTTTTACTTCTTGTTCCCATTTTATCTTTATATTTTCCCCTTTAATCTCTTACATCCAATTTTCCCCCTTTTGTTGATTGCCCAATTCCCCAAACCCTGGATCTAGAGCAATCTTAATGTCCATCCTTGTGGATCGAATCCAACCCTAGCTCGTCCATCCACAACCGCTGTTGAGCTCAAGCTTGCTTGATTCAGCGCCATCAACTGTTTCTATTCAAAGCCCTAGTGAGGAGCTACCAATTCCACCGCGACCCACAATCGACGCCCCAACCTAGAAGGAGCCAGAGTTCTATCTCTAGGATCGCCTCTTCCGCATTTCCTAAAGTTCTCACGAGTCGGATTGGGCCCTACGTGAGCCAAGCATGATCATTTAAGCGGAATCCAACGAAATCCTAAGGTATCGCTTTAATTTGTGATTAATTTGATTAATTAATTAGTTTAATTTCGGCAAATTAGCATATCATGGGCATTCACGAATTTTAGGGTCGTTGTCCACACGTCAGTTTTGGTATCATAGCTTAGGTTCTAGGTTAGGGCACATCCGCACATGTGTATATCATTTCGATGTCGTTTGATTTCATTGGTGTGCTCATTTGTATGCACATCTTGTGATTGTTAAAATTACTCACTTGTTGTGTAGTTCACATTTGTATGTTCATTGATGTGATCATTTGTATGCACATCTTGTGTTTGTTAAAATTACTCACTTGTTGTGTAGTTCACATTTGTGTGTTCATTTGCGTGCACATCATGTGTTTGATAAAATTACTCATCCCCATTGTGTTTCATAATTGTGTCATTTAGAACCCGTATTAGTGAGTCGTGATCACCATGGACTCGAATATGATTGTCAATGCTCTCAAGGGCATCCAAGCCATGATGATCACCATGAATGAGAGGATGAATGCTATGGAGGACAAACGGCTATGGTTGCCTCTAATGATGCGCTTCTCGACCGCTTGGACCGGTTGGAAAGAGATGAGCAACAAGACCGATGCCATGAGCGCAACGGTCCACGTTTTGAGCGCAGTGGTCGACCCGAGGGCAGGAATCGAAATCAAAGGGACGTTGTTCATCACAGAGATGACTACGATCCGGATAAGAAACTCCTCAAGAATGTCCAAGTTGAGTTTCCAACCTTCGATGGAAGAATGGACCCTAAAGTCTTCCTCGATGAGTCTCCGATATGGATCACCACTTTTAGTGGTATGGCATGGACAATGAGAGGTGTGCTCGGCTCGCTAAAATGAAGCTCATTGGTCAAGCTCGATTCTTTTGGGTCAACGTCGAGCGTATGCGTGCGAACACGGGTCGTGCTCCTATTACCCATTGGGAGGACATGAAGGAGCGATTTACGTAGAAGTACGTTCTTTTATCATACTACCATCACCTACTTAATCAATGGCAAAACTTACGCCAAGGTAGTATGCCCGTGACCGAGTACATTGGCAAGTTTGAGGAGTTCATGATGAGAGCCAATGTGTCGGAAGATCCTCAAGTCACTCTTTCAAGGTTCCGCACCGGGTTGTGAATGGAGCTACAAAAAGAGTTGATCTCCCACCCCGTTGACACTCTTAAGGAGTGTTACGTCGTTGTACAAATGGGTCAAAATACCGGAATTCCATATCGTATCATTCAGCCCCAATCGATACGTACCAGACGATACGTATCAGTTCCGGACAATACATTCCAGTATTTTCCAAAAAAAAAAAAACGATGATTTGAAATTATCGGATGATAATTTCAAATTATCGTCCGATATGGACGATACATTGAACGATACTGGAGATAATTTAACTGTTTTTTAAGGGGCCCGAGAAGAACCCAATTTATCGTATCATTCAAGTTCAAAACCAATACGTATCGGTATCGAACAGTATTTTGATCCATGGTTGTACAAAACCTTGAACGGTATTTGAAAATGACGGTGGTGAAACGATTTGAGCCACATGCCGATGGCTATCAAGCAGGAGAAGGGAGACCTAGTGCCGGGAACCCCCTACACAACCCACTCCTACAAATGTAAGGCTTGACAAAGGGAAAGGTGTGGTGGGTGAGTCCTCAAGGGGTGGTTCTCAAACCAAGTGTCATAAGCGTCATGCAAGGATCAAAATTTCGGTTTCGGGCATGACCGAAACCGAAAATTTGGACAGAAATTTCTGCCGAAAACCGATAATTTGGCCGAAATTTTGGCCGATAATTTCAATCCCATACAAAATATGACCGAAATTTCGGTATCATTTCGGTGAGGACCCGAACCGATAATTTGGACCGAAATTTCGGTCATTTCAGCCGAAATTTTGATCCTTGGTGTCATGGGTTTAGCCATTTTGTCGCCCAATGCCCTACGAGAAACCCCCAAAGAACACGCTTGAATAAAGAAGAAGTCGATGAGGAAGAAGGTGTTAAGGAAGAAGTGAATGAACCGAACATCACGCCTAGTGATGAGGAGAGTGATGACGACAATTGTGCACTAGCTTGCGTCCAAGATTGTTTGGTTGTGAGGTGTGCTCTTACACAACCTCAGCGTGATGATAGGGACGATTGGCGTAGAGGTAAGATTTTCTATACTTACGCCAAGTGTGGGGAGGAGTTGTAAGGTCATCGTGGATAGCGGGAGTTGCATTAACGTCGTGTCGATACACACCATTACCCGCCTAAGGCTTACACCCGAGACCGTACAAAGTTGCATGGATCGATTCCTCTTCCATTTCAATGTCCCAAAGATGTGTGCTGATCCAATTAGCCTCGTATTCGGACACGTTGTGGTGCGATGTGGTGTCGATGGATGTGGGCCACATCATTTTGGGGAGGGCTTGGCTCTATGACATGGACGTGACCCTCCTTGGGCGGTCTAATGTGTGCACGTTCATGCATGAGAGCAAGAAGATAAAATTAAACCCCTTGCCTCCCAAGACACCATCAAACAAGAAGGCTGATAAGAAGGGTAGTCCATCTAAGACCATTAATATTGTGAGCCCTTTGGAGTTTGAGAAGGCTTCTTTGGATGAGAGCGTGGTGTATGTTGTCATCACCGTTGAGCATGCTCTCGGCGAACACCCCAAGGAGGTTGAGCCAATTTTGAAAGAATTTGTGGATGTCTTCCCAGAAGACTTGCCCGATGAACTCCCTCCCATGTGTGACATCCAACACACCATAGACTTAGTTCTCGGATCTACCTCACCGAACCTACCTCATTAGCGCGAATTAGCGCGACAAGTCGATGAGCTCCTTCAAAAGGGGTTCATCCAAGAGAGCTTAAGCCCTTGTGTCGTACCCACACTACTCACACCCAAGAAGGACGGTACTTGGCGAATGTGTGTGGATAGTCGGGCCATCAACAAGATTACGGTCGAGTATAGGTTCTCTATACCGAGGCTCGACGATATGTTAGATATGATAGTTGATGCCACTATCTTCTCCAAGATAGACCTTAAAAATGGCTACCATCAAGACCAAAGATGGTCTTTATGAGTGGATGGTCATGCCTTTTGGGCTATCTAATGCCCCGAGCACCTTCATGAGGCTCATGACCCAAGTGTTGTGGCCGTTTATTGGTGTATTTTGATGACATCCTAATCTATAGTCGCGACAAAGAGCAACACTTGATCCACCCTCGGCTGGCTTGTGGAACCTTAAGGGAAGAAAAGCTATCTGCGAACTTCAAGAAGTGCACGTTCATGCAATGATCTGTTGTCTTCTTGGGGTTGTCACGGCCGATGGAATGATCGTGGACCCAGAAAAGGTTAAGGCTATTGTAGGCTAGTCCAAACCAAAGAACATCCATGATGTCCACAACTTCCATGGGTTGGCTACATTTTATCATCGCTTCATCCGAAACTTTAGCACCATCATGGCTCTCATCACCGATTGCATGAAAAAATGGGAGTTTCAATGGAGCAAAGCTGCGACGAAGGCCTTTGCCGAGATAAAGGAGAAAATGACTAGTGCACTCGTCATGCGCCTACTTGACTTTTCTAAAGTCTTTGAGGTCGCATGCGATGCTTCAGGCGTGGGTATAGGAGGAGTGCTAAGCTAAGAAGGCTACCCGGTGGCCTATTTCAGCGAGAAACTAAATGAGGCGAAGCAAAAATACTCCATTTATGACAAGGAATTCTATGCAGTCGTCTGATCCCTATGGTATTGGAAACACTACCTACGACCGCATGAATTTGTCTTATTCTCCGACCACGAGGCCTTATGTTTCCTTGCTTCTCAAAATAAGCTAAACCTGAGGCACGTGACATGGGTCGAGTACCTCCAAGGGTTTACATTTGTGTTGAAATACAAGGTCGGCATTGAGAACAAGGTCGCGGATGCGCATAGTCGTCGGGTGACGACTTTGCAATCTATGTGCACTAAGGTCATTGGGTTTGATCGGTTGAAGGAGGATTATCCTGAGTACCCCGATTTTGGAAATGATTACAACACCCTCCTTAGCGATCCAACGAACACTAGCCCCACTTATACTTTGCAGGATGGGTATTTGTCTATGGGCAATCACTTGTGCATCCCTCGCACTTCGTTGCGTGACTTCCTCATTTGGGAGTTGCAAGCCGGAGGGATTGCCGGTCATTTTGAGCGCAACAAGACCATTGCACTCGTCGAAGATAGGTTCTTTTAGCCTGGTCTTATGCGGGATGTCGCCCGGATTGTGCTACAATGTCGTACTTGTCAAGTTTCCAAGCAAAGAAAGTAAAACACCGGCCTGTACTCCTTTGCCGGTGCCACACACACCTTGGCAAGACGTCCCGATGGACTTTGTGCTTGGTCTTCCCAAGACTCTCCGAAAGCACGACTCTATTTTTGTGGTAGTGGACCGTTTCTCCAAGATGACCCACTTCATACTGTGTAACAAGACCTCTGATGCGACCCATATCGCGAAGGTGTTTTCGGAGACGTGGTACGCCTCCACGGGTTACCCAAAACCATTGTGTCGGATAGGGACATCAAATTCACTAGTTACTTTTGAAAAACCCTATTGCACATGATGGGTACGATGCTCCAATTCTCATCGGCATATCACCCTCCAACTGACGGTCAAACGGAAGCCACCAATAGGAGTTTAGGCAATCTCCTTCGTTGTCTTGTCGGTGACCAAATTAGGACCTGGGATTCCATTCTACCACTAGCCGAGTATGCATATAATAATTTCGTCAATAGGTCCACAGGTAGGAGCCCATTTGAAGTGGTGCATGGTCACAAGCCAAGAACACCCCTAGATTTGATCCCCCTATACGCATCTCACCGCACATCAGAGTCCGCAGATACATTTGCACAGCATATTCATAATTTGCATGTCGAAATTAAACGTAAAAGAGGATTTTATTAGAGAGGAATTTAGGTTTGTGTATTATCGCTATCCTCCCTTAAACATGTTCAAAGAAAGGCCAATGAGGAAAATTTTGAATCCAGACTGGCAATATTAGCGACGGGGAGATGAGAAGTAAAAGAATCGGAGAAGAGCCACGGCAGGCCGACGGTCACGGCGGTCACTTTCAGCGATGGGGAGCGTCGATTATCGTCGGGAATGGGGATTGGATATGCAGTACTTGTGGAAATCTTAACTTTAAAAGACGGATCAGATGCTTTACCAGAGAGTGTGATGCCCATTGGAGCTCGGGGAAGATTATCTCTTGCTCGGCGACCTTTAATCCGTCAACGATGGGGGCACGCCGAAACCTATCCTCGAAGGTCATCACGAGAGGGCAGGAACGGGATCTTCTAAACGAATGGAGCTCAGCGGGCAGAAATTTCAAAGAGATTAACACGCGGTACAAACATTTGGATGCTCATCACGGGGTTGGGAGGGATGCCATGGCGGGGCAAAAGAATGAAGGCGGGAGGAAGCTGGGAATACCAGCTGGGTTTGTTCGAAACAGAGGCCCGACTGGGATGGAAAAATCAATCCCTCCTACCACTTTGCAGACAGAACGCGGTTTACCCACTATTCATGTCTCGGGGGATAGTTATGCTCAGCAAAAAAGTGAAAACCGTAATAGATGGATAATAATAAATACCAACAACCCTCCATTAAATGAAGATAGCATCAAAGACCTTATATTACAGAGTTTGGGAGAAGCTGTTAACACTATTTTTACAATATCAAAAGTCACAAAAAATTTCTTCCTCGTCGCTTTCTCGGAACAGAGGCCGGCGGATATTGATCGTTTAGTCTCTCACTGGGTGTTCGAGCGCGAGGGACTCGTCTTTAGATGCCGCAGATGGGAGGATGAATACCTTCGATCTAGCTTACAAAAAGAGGATGACGATAGCCTTTGGTTGTGCATCTACGGCCTCCCACCCTTCCTATGGACCAACGAGGTCCTTAGCGGAATTGGACGTCTCTACGGAATCTTTCTCGGCGTTCACACTGGCACTGCTGATAGGATGAGCATCCGGTACGCGAGGATCGTCGTTCGTACCGCGAACTTCTCTGATGTACCGCGGGGGGGAGACGTCGTGATCGACGGTACGAGGTATCGGTGGTGGTGTGAACTGGAGCGGGTGAAATGGACGAAGGTTGGAGATAATGGCGTAGTAAATACCGGTCGGATATGGGCCGGTGATGTACAGAACGCGTTGATCACTTGCGGTGAAGTTCTCGGCGAGACGGGGGAGGTTCAGAGGATAATGCATCGTCGGGATGGGCCGAAGTTCCCAGGCCTCCATTGCTCGCGGATAGGGTTCCATACCGACCAGAAGACCGTCGTGAGGCCGGTCGGCACGACGGGGGGGACCAATCGGCAGCATCGGGCGCTGAGCCATGCTGAGCTGGAAGGGGGTTGCAATGATCTAACAGACCGGCGGGTAAAAGGGCTCGTCGCTGCAGAGGAGCCAGACTCTGAAGATGGTAGAGGGACAAAAGGGGGAGATAATGAGAGACTGGGACACGTGTCCACTTCTGCAAAAGGCCGCTGGAGTACCTTAAATGCCGACGCCAGAGCTCTAGGGAGAGAAGGTTCTAGACGGCATGTGATTGACGTTTCAGCTATCCGCGGCGAGACATCTGGCGCTTCTGCCGACAAAAGAGGGGTTTTGTTGCGTCACAGGTCAACCACTTGGGAGGACACATTTATGAATGATGTGACGGGGGCAACGACACGTGTCCTAGGGAGGCATATTTATCTGCGTCGTCTTCGAACCACGATCCGAGGCCGACTAGGGAGTGGGGGATTCAGTTCGCTTCCAATTTTTCTGAAAACCGGGATAGTCTGGGCCGATGCATCGTCCACCATTCAAATACGCACAGCGGCAAAGACCGTGAAAAGGGAGATAGACTTTTTATAAATGGCGAGACTGTTACACATGTTACATGTTCAAACAGCTGGCAGAGGGGAGGCGATAAGATGGGACATGTGGCGGGTCCAAATGAGACCAACTTCTCGGACGACGGGCCGTTGTGTAATCGCTTGGAACTGGAAGGTAAGGCCTTACCCGACCCTCTTGGAGAACAAACCGACCCTACTTGGGCAGGGCAACCCGTCCCGAGTAGATATCTAGGTCTAAGGCCTTCGTCATCCAGGATTCCTTCTATTGCTTTGCGGGCTGTGGTGTCTAATGGAAAAGATCGGGTCGCCGGACCTGCTACTTCGCCCGTTGATGATCAAATGCTCAAAGAGGTAGGGGAGGACTGTGACGGTTTGACAGACACAACTGCTGAGAAGGAGGAGGCTCAGGAAACAACAGAAGAGGAAAGGGTCTTTCATATAGGGTCCGAACTGGGGATCACCTATCAAGGGGAACGAGAAGGGTTGATCAGACTATATGGGGAAATTCTGAATAAAAGAAAACATATGGCAAAGACGGAGAGGCAAAAAGGTAGAAAGAGCGGGGTCCGATCCAGGTGGGGATTAATTTATACGAGAGGAAATCGCAGCATTATCAATAACAGAGGAAAGAAGACGCAAAGGAACGGGAAGGGCCGCAACGGGTCGTCTAAGAAGACGGATGCTTAGGACGAGGCCGCTCCGGATGGGGTATTTCAGTTATCTCTGTGTTAATGGTGAATTCGCTCTTCTTAAGTTGGAATGTGAGAGGGTTAGGACTCGCCGATAAAAGGGCGATGGTGAAAGCCTTCCTTCAACAGCGGTGCCCGGAGGTCATTGGGCTGCAAGAGACCAAATGGGGAACTCCCAACGCTCCCATGGTTCGATTGGTGCTGCCTGGGCCTGCCTGGGAGTGGATCGCACTAGAAGCTGATGGATCTAGGGGTGGTATTCTTCTTGCTTGGCATACGGATCGCCATACGATGGACTCGGAATCGGGGAATTTTCTGGTCGTCGCGCACTTACAGGACTGGAGTAATGGAAAGGAGTGGGTCGCCATCACTGTTTATGGCCCTAACGACAACACGAGTAGGAAGGAGTTCTTCTTCGAACTTAGCGTGGTGATGGAAAAATGGGATCTACCGGTGTGTATCGGAGGGGATTTCAATGCACTATTAAACAATGAGGAGAAAAACTCGGGCTCGATCGATGTTACGACTACGGACATGTTTGTCGACTGTATCTCCCACGGGGCATTGCTTGACCTCGGGATGACGGGGGGAGATTCACTTGGTCCAATAGTCAAGATAGCCCCACCTTATGCCGGTTGGATAGATTCTTATGTCGGGCCAATTTTCTTGATATCGGGACGGATCACCAGGTAACCGTGATGTCTACTAAGATTTCGGATCATAGACCGATCTTACTTTCGACTGGGCAGCAGCGACGGGTTGGATACCGGTCGAGCCCTTTCAAATTCAATAACTCATGGCTAATGAATGAGGAGTTCAAACCCTTGGTTAACTAGTGGTGGACACAAGATTATGTGGTGGGCTCCCCTGATTATGTATTTTGCGCCAAATTTAAGAACCTGAAAATCAGAATTAAGGAGTGGAGCAAGGAAGTGTACGGCAAGACAAGGATACTTACTGATAAAATCTTAGCTGAAATTGCTGTCCTGGATTCTGCGGAGGAAGTGGAGGCGCTAACCGACACCGCCCTTTGGATTGAGTTCAACCGGCTGATTCTTCAAGAAGAACAAGAATGGCGACAAAAGTCAAAGGCTCATTGGCTAAGGGAGGGAGATGGGAATAACATATTTTTTCATACGATTGCAAACGGGAGAAGAAGGAACCATATCGCTTCCATCAGCATTAACGGTGAGGAATACTCGGAACCTGATAGTATACCGACCAAAATTGTTCACTTCTTCCAGCGGCAGTTCGATTGCGACACGATCAGCAGACCTCGGATGGAGGGAATTCATTTTCGGACCATATCTAATCAGGAAGCCATGGATCTCGAAAGACCTTTCGACGAAGAGGAGGTGAAAAGGGCGCTAAAAGGCTCGGGTTTTAATAAATCTCCAGGGCCAGATGGGTTCACTATGGAATTCTTCCAACACTGTTGGGAGACCATTGCGACCGATTACATGAAGATGATTCAGAATTTCTACATCAAGGGAAAGATTTATAAGTGTATGAATTCCTCGTTCATAGCGCTGATCCCGAAAAGAGAGGGAGCCATATCAATTATGGACTACCGCCCAATAAGTCTCATCGGGAGCGCATACAAAATCATATCTAAGGTGTTAGCTAACCGTCTAAAGCGTGTGATTGGTCAACTAATATCCAATGTCCAAGGTGCTTTTATTCCTGGAAGACAACTTATGGGCATCGTCGTGGCTGCCTCGAAAACTATCCACTCCGCCAAGAAGCGTAATAACAAAGGATGGATCTTCAAGATCAACACGGAAAAAGCCTACGACACAATTCAATGGGACTTCCTTGAGTATGTGCTGCTGGAAATGGGGTTTGGTGAGAAGTGGAGGTGGTGGATGAAAGGATGTTATGCTTCGATTCGCTTCTCGATGCTGATTAATGGAACACCTCATGGTTTTTTCCGAAGTAAAAGGGGACTTAGGCAAGGTGACCCTTTATCTCCGCTGCTTTTCAATTGTATAGGGGAGGCTCTACACTTGCTGATAAACAGAGCTGAAGCTAGAAATCTGATAAGAGGTCTCACCACAGCTGATGCGGGGCCCACGATCTCTCACCTGCAGTATGCCAATGATACGCTGGTTTTTTGTAATGCTGATAACGGGGATAGGGAGCTAAAGGTAATCAAGGACATCTTGATGATATTTGAGGCGGTTTCGGGCCAGAGAATCAACCTTCACAAATCCAGCCTGTCTGGAATTAATATCCCAGCTGATATCACCGCTACGGTCGCAAGGGACATCGGCTGTATTACGGCGGAGCTCCCCATTTCGTATTTAGGAATACCGCTGGGTTTCGGGAGGAGAGTAAGGCTATGGGACAGAGTGGTGCAGAAATTTCGGAGAAAGTTGGCAACTTTGAAGAGTAAACTGTTAAGCTACGGTGGAAGGCTAACTCTTATTAAATCCACGCTTGCATCCATCCCCATTTTCATGATGTCTTTTCTTCATACCCTGGCTAGTATCATACAGAAACTTGAGAAGATTGTTAGGGATTTCCTCTGGGAGGGAGCGGGGGAGCGGAAGAAATTTCACCTTGTTAGATGGGACCAATGTTGTGAAGCTAAAGACGACGGCGGACTCGGCATCAGAAATCTGCGGCTAATGAACAAAGCTTTGTTAGCTAAGTAGGTTTGGAGGATGGGGGACGAAGGAGAGAGACACAACCTATGGCACCAAATTACGACGGCTAAGTATGGTACCCCTAGCGAAGATATCTCTCATCCAAACCAACGATCATCGTGGTGGAAGGCAATCAAAAGTTGCACGCATGAGTTCATGCATAGGACGGTCTTCAAATGGGGGGATGGGCGAAATATCAGATTCTGGAAGGATGTTTGGGTCGGGGATCGGCCTTTCAGCGAGAGGTTTCCTATCATGTTTGGGTTCGCCATTTCTAAAGATGCAGTTGTCAGAAACTATTCTCATACCCAAGGGGCCGGCAGAAATTGGGTGTGGGACATCCCATTAAGGTGGCGTCTGTGGGAATGGGAAAATGAGGAACATCAGGAGGTACTCAAGGCCGTGGGGGACATGACACCTCTTGCTGGCCGGGCCGATATGAGGGAGTGGAGGTACAATGCCAATGGTCGGTTCACTGTCAAGTCTTTTTACAACAGTCAGAAAGAGCGGGACAGATTTCCGCCTCGGAACAATGTATGGGCTGGTTACTGGAAAATCAAAATGCTGCCGAAGATTAAATTTTTTGCTTGGCTTGTTGCTAAAAGGAAGATACTTACAAGGGACCAAATCATCAGAAAAAACATTCCGATCACCAACAAGTGTATGCTTTGCATGAGGGGTACCAAATTGGTGGATCATGTTTTTTTGCACTGTTCGTTCGCACGCGCGACTTGGAACAAGATATTTCAGATTTTTAAATTGGAGTGGGTCCTCCCGCAGTGGCCAGGCCAACTCATGGAGGGGTGGAAAGAAACCAAGTTTGGTGACTAGAGGAAAGAGCTTTGGCCAATGACGGTGTACGTTGTTTTATGAGCGATCTGGTTGGAGAGAAATAATACTCATCAGCTAGAACGCCTGCCAGATAAGGATCTTCAACGATGGTCTTCAGCACTTCCTTAGGCTGTGGAAAGATGGTTGTCGGTAGGGGTTTCCGTCGAAGCCTGTATTAGTTTGTGCACGGGATTTGGATGATTTGTTTGGGCGTAGCCTCCTTTTTGTGCTTTCTTTTCCTTTTGCTGGTATCTTGGTTTCGGTAGCTCCTTACTACCAGTCAAGGTACGTTGTTTTTGTAATCCTTTTTTATGTTCTAATATATTGCTCTTTGTGACCGTTTCAAAAAAAAAATTAAACGTAAAATTAATTTGAGCAATAATAATTACAAGTTGTTGGCGGACTCCCACAAGCATTTCAAGGAATTCCAAATCGATGATCATGTGATGGTTTAGGTTAGGCCTGAACGATTCCCATCAGGAATCGCGAAGAAGCTCCATGCCCGTGGTGTCGAACCTTTCAGGATTGTGGCAAAGAGTGGTCCGAATGCATATGTTCTTGAGCTTCCTCAAGATGTGGGGGTTCGCTCGGCGTTCAACGTGGAAGGCCTGGTTCCTTACCTAGGCTCAACCCCATCTCCCTATAATCCTTTCCAAACGTCCTATGATCACGAACCGACCCAAGTCCCGCAGCTTATACCACCTCCTCCAAACAAGCCGAGATGTAATCGAGAAGATCTTGGATGACGTTGTGATCTCTACTCATGACGATGGATTTTAGAAATATTTAGTAAAGTGGGTGCAAAAGCCAGAATCGGAGAATACATGGGTCAACAGAGACGATGTTCGCTGCTTAGACCCCAACATGCTCGACCGATATCATGATCGCTCTTCATCAGTGATGAAGCCTTTTCGGTCTAGGAGAATTGATGATGACTCCACCAACAAGGACATAGGTTTCAGGCAATACCATGTGTATCGGCAGAAGAAGAAGCGACGGAATGGACAAGGAACATTAAGATTCGCCGAGGAGAGGCTCTAGAGATCAATCCAACAGGAGAGTCTGCCCAGAGTTGCTCGAGCGAACGTCATTCTCGCTCGAGCGAGGTGCTTCAGAAACTCGACCAAAACTTTCAGGTTTTGGACGTTCGAGCAAGAATGGGCCCAAAATCAAGGCCAAAACTTTCGGGTTTTGGGTCACTCGAGCAACTCTTGGTTATCTCTCGAGCGACCCTTGATTGTCGCTCAAGCGATCCCTTTAAGACTCCCGCCCAAGCGATCCCTTTAAGACTCCCGCTCAAGCGAGAACCAAAAATCGCTCAAGCGAGTCTCATGATGTAATTTGCCCTTTTTGTCCTTTTTCTTATAGTTTCTTTTGTTTCAAATGTAAATTACCCTTTTAGGTAACATGGTACTTTTCTATTTTAGGGTTTCTTATTTGTAAGCACTATAAAGCACACTTTGTAAGTCATTTTTGGCACTAGTTGTTGAAAATTAATGAAAGTGCATTGCATTTTGAGCTTGAGATGAGCTTTGAAGAGTGAGTCTTCTTCCCCATGTGGGTTTGGTGTGAGGCTAAGGGTGAGATGCCCATGTTATCTTGATCTTCTCCTTTTACTTCCCATTTGAACTTTATATTTTCCCCTTTAATCTCTTACACCCAATTTTCCCCGGTTTTGTTGATTGCCCAATTCCCCAAATCCTAGATCTAGAGCAATCTTGATGTCCATCCTTGTGGATCAAATCCAACCCTAGCTTGTCGATCCACAACCGTTGTTGGGCTCGAACTTGCTCGATTTGCGCCATCAACCGTTCCTATTCAAAGCCCTAGTGAGGAGCTACCAATTCCACCGCGACCCACAATCGACGCCACAACCTAGAAGGAGCTAGAGTTCTATCTCTAGGATCGCCTCTTCTTCATTTCCTAAAGATCTCGCGCGTCGGATTCCTACGTGAGCTGAGCATGGTCATTTAAGCGAATTCTAGCAAAGCCCTAAGGTATCACTTTAATTTATGATTAATTTGATCAATTAATTAGTTTAATTTGGGCAAGTTAGCATATCATGGGAATTCACAGATTTTAGGGTCGTTGTCCCGCGTCACTATTTCATGTAATTCATTTAACAACAATTAGTAAGGATGTAGTTCTTTTATGTCTATTGTTCTCTCTCTCCACCTCTTTCTCTCATAAACCCTAAATGGATATTCTCCTCTTTAGTTCCTCTATTAGATTAGTTCATAAGTTTTAATAGTTTTCAGTAATGATGTGACCCTAAATCTCACGAATTAATCGTAAGATCTTAGGCCATCAATCATCATTAATCATATATGAGCGTAACATCAAGTTGCACAATTTCCAAGATAACATAGTATTATTAACCAAGATTTTAAGCTCATAAAACAGAAAATAAATAATAATCTTCAATCCTTATGTAGGCCTAAGTATCGAAAAGCATTAAATAACATTTAAGTCCAATAACTCACCAACTAAATCCATGATTAATTAAGAAATTAATAATCATGTTCCCAATAATAAAAGTTCGAAGAACTGAAATTACTAAAGCTAAGAAAACTAACAATCAATGGTAAACCTAATCAACTATATGTCCAAAATATAAATTTATGGCATTCCCACAAACTTATGGCTCAAAGCCATCATCTTCTCCATCCATCGCATGATCATCGGTGGCGGCGTCATTATGTACCCAAACTCCATCTATGTTACATGTCTCGTCTAGCCACCCAAAGAGAAGGGTGTGAGCAATAATCTAATATGAAGCAGACTTGTAATCCCGTTCAATATCCTCTACATCCACCAAGGCATATACATATGTAGGGAAAGTGCATGTGTGTGCATATAATATCATAAACAAAAACATAAAATAAGAAACTACGCAAGTCTATATATTTGAGGCACTGTGACATTGTAGTAATCATGAAATAAAAATCGTGTCCATTATCCTTTTTCATGTTCATCAATCATAGTTTTATCATTCATTACTTTTTACATGTGGTGTTCAAGTTTCAAATGCAATGCATGTTCAAGCATGCACATTTGGACCTGCATGCACGCACGTATTATTAATCTTCCCCTTGGGGTTGAGATCTTTAGCCACTAACTGGATCCGGGCTGGTTACAGCGTGCAGTGATTAACCGTGTGAGTTCATGTCCTTGAACACCCATGTTGCATGCATATCTTTTCTTTCTTTCATGTATTGTCATCATTCATGGTATCATCATGATTTGAAATAAATTTGCGCATGAGCTTTCATCATGATCATGTTTTCGTAATCATCATTTTTTCCTCTTTTTATGATATGCAATGACATGTGCACTCTCACGATACTAACCAATCATATGCAATTATTAAATCCTAAATCTTTCATTAGTTATGAGGTTTACATCATGGCTTCATATTCTACAGGTTTAAATAGAATCATATGTCAACTATATGTGTAGAATAGCATGGTAACAAAGTAATCATTAAGAAACATAAACATGAAAATAATAGAGTATCATATCATAATTATCATTAATTCAATTTTGCTCATTATTAATAATCATCGTTAGATATTTAGAATATTAAAGCAAGGAAAACATGATTTTATCATACCTATTCCTCTAGAGAATCGTGTCCTTAACACTTTGATTGAATGATCATAATCCAAACCTTCATCACATCCTACATAGATATCATTTTCAAAATTTAATAAGAGTTTTTAATAAATAAAATATCTTAATATATATGTAATTATCATCGTCAAACCCCAAAAATATATGAAAAAGTTTTTATTCAAAAATACTTATTTTCATTAATTTCCTTCTAAATCAAATAATAAAATCTCCTTTATTGAATAAAAAATAGAACTCACTTCTATTTAAATCTAAACTAGGTTTTAAACTCAACCACTTTACTTAAATCAAACTAAAAATAACATAACCACATATTAAGAATAACTGAAAAACTCTTTTCTTAATAAAAATAACTTTGTAATAGTGATTTAAACCAAAACTAAATTTAAATCCAATCAAAATAAAATTTATTTTATTTAAACGTAAAGAGATTAAAATCTAGCCCTTTTTAATTATTTTAAGAGAAATATTCAATGCATGCCTTTGGAAGAAAATAAAATCTCTGATTGAATTTGGCCATCTATGCTCTCAAATCCTTGAGAAAATCCAAAAGACTTTATTGGCTTTTTAAAAATCTCTCCCTTCTTAAGTTTTTAATGCAAAAGGTAGCAAAAATTCTTTTAAAGTAAAAAGGTAAAGTTGTATTTCTAAAAGAAAAAAGCATATAAGACAAAAGTTTTAGAGTCTCTATTATTATTATATTCAATTCCACCACCGTATTCCACTTTCACTCTAACTTTTGTACGATTTATCTTATATTAGGCTAGTACCATACAGTAGGTTGTATAGGCTTATAAGACGAGTTCTAGATTTTTCTAAGATTCTTTTAATATTTTATTTCAATATGCTACCCCAGTATCTCAATTTTCTATTCTTAGAAAGTTTATAGGATAGTATGCTATGTTACACGCAAACACTAAATAATAGTGTATATAAGCTTATAAGATAAATATTAAAATAAAATCATATATGCTCCTACCAAGGTTTGAACCTCTAACCTCTTCCTCTATAACCAAAGCTTCTAACGCTTGGTCTACCATGCACATGTGTTAAAATAATGTAATGTCTATTTTTTTTTTTTTTTCGGGATGTAATATCTATTATTTATATATGAATTGATGTAAAACTTATTAATTTAATTACTTAATCCTTAAGTATCATAAATTAATATATACATACATACATATATATATATATATATATATATATATATATATTAGAAAGCATGCATACAACAATTATCATATATAAGCGAAAAAAAAATTGGGTCTTTACAAATGAACACTGTTACATAAAGTGAATTTAAACCAGTCCATTACAATTCATGTTTCCTATGGATCAGTTTAGCTAACAGTATGAGCAAATATTTCCTATGCATCTACTTCTTGGCATTAGGAAACCTAACTTTAAACCCACATAAATGGTCAAAACCTTGTGCCATGTGAGCATAATATACGTTGGGAGTTTGGAGTTGAGGATCAAAATACATTGTACAAATAAACTTACAACTCAAATTATATTTGGACTTTCTGGATGCAGGTGGGCCCATGCCCACCCACAAAATAACTAATATTTATCAGTTCTTACACTGGATGGTTCTCCAATACAAATTATATCACAAGGAATAACAATGTATGATAAATTTATCAAAGTTAATAACTACGGATGGCAAAAGGATATGCATGAATGAGGCATACCATAACAGCCCGCTTATATATGTCTTGAGAGAAAATTTGCCATATGGCTAACTTAGCCACTTGAAATGAGATAACTGCGGCTCTATACATGGCCAAAAATGAACCAAAATGATAGTAAGCTGAAACATTTTTCGAGCTAAAAGTTCCAAGTGCATGCCCAAATTCACTTTCTAGTGATTCTTTCCTCAGTTTTGCATACTCTGCCGATGGCCTTTCACCATGGACACTGGTAAAGCTAGTTGAATAACTACACAAGCACAAAAGGAGTAAGCATGATGGAAAAGACAACAAATAAAAATAAAATACACCAGTAAAAAGGAAAAGTAAATGTTCCCCAGCATGATGAATGAATACTACGAATATCTAAAGTAGTAGCATTGAACCATTCCCCTGACCAAACCATCAGAAAAGCAACAAAATCTTTTGAAAATGATTATCCACATACGAATGCCGATGAAATCGATGTAATGGGAACCAATCAACTCTTTCCCAGCTTCCTTTTTCAATATCTGTTTGAACTCTCATCAAGTGATGCTTCGACACTATTCGAAGGGCCCCACAATCATGAGCTGCAAAATAAATAAATAATAGAATGATATAGGTATCTTTATAATAAATTTAGTCATATTGTACACAAACCCATGACTGAACAGATTTTATATATATATATATATATATATATATATATATATATATATATTACATGGGAACCATCGCGATATGCAAAGAATAACAATTTTGATCGGTTAAGTTCTTAACATTCCATACTACTTAAATATCAAAACACCAAAAATCACAAAAAATAACCATAGCAACTAATTCATGCTGGATGAGTAAAGTATGAACATATTACCAAAATCACAAAAACAACCATGTCAGTAATTTTTTTTATCCGTAATTGATCATCAAAGCCATGTCACTAATTTCCTACACCTCTTTGTTTCCTTCAGAATTCTTCGCAGACTCCGACATTGGACATACGAGGTTGCGTAACGTTATCATAAAAATACAAGGGGGAATATTCGTCACCTTTTTGCTGTCGGTTGCTTTTTTTTTCCTCGGTTTACCACTGACAGGCTACTTTTGATCTGTTGTGATTCATTATTATTAATGAAGTTATGGCTTTATTCCACTCAGAAAAATAACTTTTTTTTCATACTCTCTCTTATTCTAACTTTGAAACGTAAAATTCTAACAATATTTTTCAAGTACCATGCTTCCGCATAATATTTTAAAATCTCTTTTTAAGGATTTAAGTTCATAATTGTAATAAACTTTAATATTTGTCATTAAAGCCTCTCTCCTCTGTGAGAGTTTTCCTGAGTGCTTTATTTCTCTTTCTTTCTGTCTTCTTGCCCCTGCGAGTGGGAGACTATCTCTTCCTCCATGGAAGTTGTTCTTGAAAACCATAAAAACAAGGGTGTCCCAACTTCAGAGGAATCGGCTGAGATTCGTGCGGAAGATGACGACCTGGTGGACTCCGCAGTTATGTCTTGTTGGGAAGCTCATTTGTCCTTTGAGAATAAACTGTGGAATCTTCATCTGTCCCAGATCCCAAGGCCCAAGTCCCAAGGTCCTCGGTGATGAAAGTTATATGGCCTCAGTGACAACCATTATTCTAGCGGATATTGTGGAAAACACCTCTCGTGAGGAGATTATGACAAATCGTGGTATTGAGAACGTAACTGACATCGTACAAGAGGATAACTTCGACAGTTGCCCCCCATTTCCTAAAGTTGCTTCAATTAACCTAGAAGTAATTGACGCGGCCCACTCACACCCTAATCTTTCGGCGCATATCTCCGAAGAATATCCCAAAATATCAATACAAGAGACTGTAACCTCCCCCCCCCCCCTCTCATCTTACATTACCCTCGCATGTGGGAATGAGGTGGTCCCCATTAATCACCAAAATTCCTGCATGAAACCCAGGAATCTCAAAAACCTCGCACGTTTTGGTGGAAGTTCTATCGGTCCCAATGTTAACACAGATCTTACCGTACACCTATCCTCTCCATGTGATCAAACGGTTAATTTTCCATCACAAAAGAAACTTAAAAGAGATTTCAGTCTCTCTCCCTCCTCTGCTTCTGCGAATGGGAGTAAAGCTAAAGGAAAGATCCCAAAGCTCTTGGAAAATGATTCATTGACGGTAGTTGTGTTGCAAACCCGACGGTAGTTGTGTTGCAAACCCGCCGGCAGCCATGAAATTCATCAGTTGGAACTGTCGGGGGTTAGGGAACCCCCGATCAGTTCGTCAACTTTGCCAATTGGTGGAGTGTGAAGCCCCCTCCATCCTTTTCCTCTTTGAAACTAAATCATGAGGTACAAGCATGGAACGAATCAAATGGAGTCTAGGTTTTTCCATCAATAGAGTCGAGAGATCAGGAGGTCTTGCAATGTTATGGAAGAAAGACTTTCTACTTGATATTCAATCGTTTTCAAAATACCATATCAATTCAGAAGTTAAGGAGGTGGTTTCGGATAACAATTGGAGACTTAACGGTTGCTATGGTGACCCAAAAGCTCAGTATAGACCATATACATGGGACTTGCTAAGGCATATCAAATCCCAATATGGCTTACCTTGGCTTTGTTGTGGTGATTTCAATGAAATTCTTAGCCAACGTGAGAAGAAAGGTGGTCGCCCGAGATGCCCTAATCAAATCATACTATTCCAGGAATGCGTGGAGAACTGTGGATTTAGAGATCTTGTGTGACATCCCCAAATTCACACATCGGATCAATGCGCTCACTTGGAGATATCGCACTACATCACATATCCATGATCATAATTATGTCAATTAATCCATCAAGATCCGTATATAAATGCAACGGAAAAACAACTATTACAAGAACACACATAAATTTTCTTTTTCCCACCATCATGACAGCAATACTAAAATATGAGAATTCACACATCGGATCAATGCGCTCACTTGGAGACATCACACTACATCACATATCCATGATTATAATTATGTCAATTAATCCATCAAGATCCGTATATAAACGCAACGGAAAAACAACTATTAAAAGCACACACATAAATTTTCTTTTTCCTATCATCATGACAGCAATACTAAAATTTGAGATAACAACCTATTATACCAAGTTTTATGCCTACTCTTTAAATTAAATAATAATAATAAAATGAAATCATGCATAATCCATCTTCAACATAAACCTATTCATAAGACTAAATCTGAAATAAATGTCTTAAAATCCTTTTTAGTGTATAAAGAAAAACCCAATCAACTAAGCTTCAAATCCTTCTTTGCTCAAATATGGATTTCCATCAATCAATGACGTGTCTATATCATCCACTCCATGTATAGTTGTACTCCCTGGAATCTCAAACGATGGTCAGTTTATCAAGTAAACCGGTATGGACCAGACATGATGAGGCTAATAGAAAAGGTCCATAACCCAAACTAACTCATAAAATCAATCAATAACAGAGATATAACATTTGACATAAATAATGTGTAAAGCAATAGAACGAAACTGAAACATAGCATTAAATCTAAATAAACATTGTGGCTTGAGTCTCTACCCTAATTTCATGTCTGGTCATTTTAATTATGCATTTAATGCTCATGAATCGATATGCATAATGAACATGGTTATCTCTTTCTTAATAATCATCCTAATCTTCTCTTATCCTTCGATTAGTATCTACGTTAATATTTGCATAACTTCTCCTCAGTTAAGTAGTAAACTTAAAAGTAAAGATCTCCTATCTCTTCAGTCTTATCATTAATGCATGGATGCATAACTTTTCTTACTTGTCATTCTTATTCATATTAATTCATCTAGCGTAAGCCCATAGGAATTCTATCGTAATCATAGAAATATTTTGCTTTCATGTGTCATGTCGTAAAGATATCTTTTAACTTTTATGGATGTCATGAATGTACATGCATAAACAAACTGAAAACCAATCATGCAATAGCTCTTTCACTTGTTTAGGCTTAACATATCATAACATGTAAGCTCTATTGATTCCTACTTGTTTCATGTTGTGTAAATCAAACATCTTAGGTTGCATGGATTTTAAGCAATAATAAAAAAAATAAGGATGAATATAAATAAACATTTAAGCATCATGACTAAACTAGGCAATATTTAAAATGAAATAGAAATTCATTGCTTGCATCCTAGACTAATTCTGAAATTCTTGACAGATTCTGGATTATGGATTATGCACATAATTTCATGATCAATCACGTAACCCCGTGTACCATCGGAAACCCACGATTGAACATCAAAATTTAACATGAAGAATATTCATTAAATGAAATAAACTCTAATTCACATTTTATTTTTATGTTATCTACATTTCCGATTTATCTCAACATGATTTCTTCATACCTCTAGTTTTCGTGTAAAATTGACGTAACTCCTCTCCCTTGACCCAATCCGAAGCTCTAAACTGAAATATGGTCGCACCGTAAGCTCCTCTCGCGTTCTTCTAAGCCTTCAAACTGAAAACTCTAGGGATTCTCTTCTATTTTTCCTTCTTCTCTAGAATTTTCTCTCCTCTCTCTAACACTGTAGGGTTCCCAAAAGTTTTGTAAATTCTGTAAATTAAACCTAATACTTATATTTATAATACTATAAGGTTTCCTATTTAAGATCTAACTCTAGTTAGAATTTCCTACGTGGGTCTTAAGTGATTCTATGGGCTTTTAATTACTTATTAGATCTTTAATTAGTTATTGGGTCTTTAATTAGTTAATGGTCTTTAATTAATTTAATAACATATTTTAAAGGTCCATTAAACATTACTAAATGCACCGCAATAAATACTAACATATATTTAAAGGCTTATAAGGTCTATTAATTATATTAATTAATTTTCATGGGTCATTACTAAATAAATTAGACATTATGTATATGTGCAATAACTAATTAACTGTATCAAATCAATCAAACAAAATCATAATTACAATTTAAAGTAAATAATATAGATCTAAATAAGTGAAAAATCTCGTTCGTTACATCTCGCCTTCACTGGGCATATGCTCACTTGGAGTGACAATAGGGAGGATCAAGACTTTATCGAGGAACGTCTAGACCAGACGTTCTACACACAGGATTGGAGCAATTTATTCCTTGAGGCTCGTGTAGTTCACAGTATGTGCACAATCTCATACCATCTTGCTCTAATCCTCTCCACTGATGTCAGATCTACCAAACCTGTACGTAACAGCAAGATATTCCGCTTCGAGGCTATGCGGTTGCGTGATTCCAGTTGTGGTCAGTTGATGGCGGATCATTAGAACGTGGGTGCTCATACCAACCCAATTACCGACTTCCTCAACAAAATCAATCATATTACGGGTGCCCTGCAACAGTTGGATCGGAATATTTTAGGGAACGTCTGAAAGCTTATCTCCGACAAAACCAAAGCCTTACAATCTACTGTGCCTGGTGAATCTCAAAATTCTCTTAAGGGGGAATTAAACGAGCTCCTTCATCGTCAAGAAATCCTTTGGAAGCAACAATCTAAAGAGCTCTGGCTTAAAGAGGGAGACCAAAATGTAGCATTTTTTCGCCAGAAAGCATCGCGAAGAAGAAAAATGAACTTGACCACTGGGCTACAAAACAGGGAGGGAGCTTAGGTCACTTCAGATATCCTCATTCAACAAGAGGTCCACTTTTTTATAGTAATATGTTCACATCAGCTTCACCAAGTCGTATAGAGGAAGCTATGGCCCCAATTGTCTCAAAGGTATCGAATTCTCATAATCAATGGTTGCTAACCCACTCACGATTGAGAAATTCAAGCCGCCCTAAAAAAAAATGAAGCCTTTATCTACCCCGGGTCCTAACGGTATGCCTCCCATTTTTTTCCAAAAATATTGGTATATTGTTGGCAGTTCCATTTCCCGAACTGTTTTATCTCACATCTTAATGATTTGTCGGATTTATCGAGTTTAAATAAAATGAACATTATTTTAATCCCAAAAATAAAAAACCCTACCCAAGTTTCAGATTTTTTACCAATCAGCCTTTGTAATGTCATTTACAAAATTATCACAAAAGTCTTGGCGAATAGACTTCAAATAATTCTTCCAAATATCATCTCAGACTCGCAAAGTGCTTTCATCCCAGGTTGTTTGATTACCGATAACATCATAGCCACTTTTGAAGACAATCATTTTATGATTTCGAAATATACGGGATCAACATCTTATTGTGCCGTCAAACTTGACATGAGTGAGGCTGATTATCGGGTTGAATGGGATTTTCTTGAAGCCTACATACTTCAGCTTGGTTTTAGTTCTCGATAGATTTCTCTAATTATGGGGAGTGTTAGATCGGTTTCTTACTCTTTTCTCATTAATGGTTCCCTCTTGGGTCATGTTGTTCCTTCTCGGGGTCTAAGGCAAGGTGATCCCTTATCACCCTACCTATTCATTATCTATGTGGAAGCTTTCTCGGTCTTGATTGACAAATCAGTTTCGATGAAGAAACTCTCTCGCGTCAAAATTAGTAGAAATGCTCCGGTGCTTTCACATCTTTTTTTGCAGATGATAGCATGCTCTACTTCAAAGCCTCCACAGATGAGTGTGTAGAGCTATCCTGCATCTAGACCCTGTATGACTGCTCCTCAGGCCAACAGATCAACTACTGCAAATCTTCAATCTCCTTTGGCAAGGCGGTCTCGACCGTCATGAAAGAAAATTTATTGTGGCTGCTTAGCATCTCCCGTGAAACCCAACAAGAAAAATACTTGGGCCTCCCGTCCTCTATTGGCCGATCCAAAAAACAAATATTCGGCAATATAAAGGTCAGTATATGGCGAAAACTGCAAGGATGGAAAGAGTGTCTTCTATCACATGCGGGCGAGGAAATTCTAATCAAAACAGTTGCTCAGGCCATTCCGATATATGCGACGAGCTGTTTCAAGCTTCCTTCATCGTTTATTCACGAAATCTCCATGTTAATGGCTCGCTTTTGGTGGAGTAAGAACAACAACCAGGATGGAATTCAGTGGCGTAGTTGGGAGAAGGTGTGCACTTCTAAAATGATAGAAGGGTTGGGTTTTAAGAACCTACATGCCTTTAATCAAGCAATGCTCGTAAAACAGGCCTGGCACATCATTGAGCAACCGAATTCTTTCATAGCTAAACTGGTGAAAGCCAAATATTTCCCTTCTCCCATTTCCTTGATGCTTAACTTGGTAATTATCCGTCGTTTATTTGGCGTAGTGTCATTTCATCAAAAAACATCATCCATAGAGGGCTTATCCGCAAGGTAGGTGATGGTCGCGACATTGATATTTGGGAAGATCAATGCATAGAGTCCTAGGACTTTCAAAATCATCACACCTTTCTCAAACCAGCCAGTTAGATGGGGCTATATTCTTCTGCAAAAACCCCTTCGCTGGAAGGAAGACCTCATCAAAACTCATTTTATAGAAGAGGACGTGAAAGAAATCCAATGCATTCCGTTAAATCCTACTGAAGGTTTGGATCACATAGCTTGGGCCTTTGCTTGTAAAGGACGTTTCTCGATCAGATCGGCTTACCAGTTTGCACTCAAAGATGAAACGGCTTTAAATCACTATATTTGTGGCGAGCTTCGAACAATCTTCTCCCTACCCATGCCAATCTTCAGAGGAAATTGAGTCATATTAGTGACACATGTCAGATCTGTGGTGAGAGTTCGGAGTCCCTGGAACATGCTTTGTTTTATTGCAGGAGAGCTAGGAACCTGTGGTTTGCATCCCCATTGAGCCTTCGCACGGACGCTGTTAGTATCCAATCTTTCTTGGACTGGATGATTTCATTCCACTCTAAAGCCGGAGCTCCAGAGCTGAGCATTTGGACATCTTTTTTATGACGGACTGGTCCATCTGGAATTCGCAGAACAAGATCCTTATCAGTGAAGGCGATAATCTAAATGATCTTCAGGAGCTAAGCATCTGGACATCTTTTTCACGATCGCCTGGTCCATCTGGAACCCGCGGAACAAGATCCTTATCAGTGAAGGCGATAATCTAAACAATCTTCAGGAAGTTCAACATGCTGAAAGGTTCTGCAATGAATTCAGATTTCAGACATATAATTTTATTTTATTTTTTTGATCGGTAAATAGCTTATATTGAAATAGCCAGCAAGATGTTGGAAGAGACAATACAGGTCAGGTCGACCAACAGAGGACCACAAAAACAACCAACCAAACGAAACAACACACAAGTAAAAGAAAACAGAAAAAACTCCTAGCATCTAATCAGCTTGACTTTCAAATTACCCCGGATCCCAGGGGTCCGAAGTCAGCTCTCTACCGGAAGATAACCATAGTAAAACCAGGTCTTTGGCCGCTTTCACTATAATCCCCACAGGTTTCTTTTTTTGCTCAAATATCCTCAGATTCCTCTCCTTCCATATGCTCCAGATGACTACAAAGAAAGTCACTTTCCAGTTATTTCTTATCTGGCCCTCGACATCAACCGCATTCCAGGTCAGATAATGAACATATGGTGTAGCAGCCATCACCCAATTCATATTGAACAGGTTCAAAACAATACTCCAAATCTCGGAAGTCATAGCGCAGTGGATGAAAAGATAAGCGGCCGCCTCCTCCTGAGTACACATGATGCAGCAATTAGTGATATTCTTCCCCCCTACGAATGAGTAGATCCATCGTGAGCACTCTCTCTTTGAATAAGAACCAGGCGGAGAACTTGATATTTAGCGGGATATTAGCCTTCCACAGCACTGCTCCTTGGAATTTGATTAGCGGTCGTCATGTCAACATCCAATAGTACTATTTCACACTGAAAATACCATTTTTACTAAGGTCCCATACCCGCCAATCTTGACTGTGGGGATTTATGTTCATCCCGTACAGCAGCTGTAAAAGTCTTGTGAACTCTTCCTCCTCATCAGGTTGCAGGTAACGACGAGTGCACACATCCCACAATCTGGTTTCGTTAGACTCCGAAACAAAATCTGCAATCAACCACGTCGGGTTCCGAGCTAAGGAGTATAAACGCTGGAACATCAGTTTAAGAATCCCCCCCTTAACCCATCTATCCTCCCAGAACTGGATCCGAGTGCCACAACCCCAGCTGAATCGAAGCTCCTTAGAGAAGTGGATCCAAGTGTCACAGATATTTTTCCACCAGGCAGAGGTGTCTCTACTAACTGTGGTATTGATGCCCTAGTTGTAATCGGACGGCCCGTACTTCTCAATTAAAACCTTTTGCCATAAACTGTCCATTTCATCCACATTCCCAGCACGCCAGAACCACTTGCCAAGCAGGGATATGTTGGTCCATTTTACACTACGAATTCCCAGCCCTCCACTATTCAGCGGTAATAGACATGTGTCTCAATTAATGAGATGGTACTTCTTCTCCATACCCGACCCCTCCCATAGGAATTTACGTTGGATTTGTTCGATCCGATGTATAACTCCACTCGGGCACTTGAACATTGGCATATAAAAGATCGGAAGGCTTGCAAGAACAGCTTTAAGCAGGATCAGGCGGACGCCACTGCTGAGAAATTTACCTTTCCAAGTAGATAAGCGTTGTTGAAAGCGTTGAATCACCGGCTCCCAAGTCGTGGCCGTCAGTTTTCGCAGCCCCAGGTACCTGATTGGAAAGTGTTGACTGCCGCAATTAATCGTACACGCCAATTCTTGTAAGTTCGGGTTATCGATCCCAATGCCCGTAATCTTGGATTTGTGGAAGTTAATACGCTGCCCCGAAACGACCTCATACACAGATAGGACCTCCACAGGGGACCTGAATTCCTCCACTTTTGCCTGACTGAAAAGGATAGTGTCATCAGCATACTATATAATCGAGATGGACCGGTCTCTGATCCCCGAAATATGGTTCAGCTGTCTTGCACAAGTAATGAGCCTCGCAAGGGCTTCCCCCATCAGGTTGAAAAGGAAAGGGGAAAGAGGGACTCCCTGGCGGATGCCACGAGAGCTCTTGAAATAACCCGCTGGTGCTCCATTTACCAGCACCGAGAACCAGGGAATTGAGTAACATCCCCGCATCCAGCTCCTCCACTTAACTCCGAACCCGAACCTTTTTAGCATATAATCCAGCCCGATCCAGCTAATACGATCGTACGCCTTTTCCATATCCACCTTTCACAGGGCTGCCGGTAGCCGATCCAAATGAGCAGAATGGATGACTTCGTGAGCCACGACCACGTGATCCACTAGCTGTCTCCCCTGCACAAATGCACCCTGCGTTTCAGAGATCAACTTCCCCATTCATGGTCTGAGCCTGTTAGCAAGCACCTTAGCTAAGATCTTGTATAGGCAATTGATGAGGCAAATCGGACGGAAATCGGCGAGATCCTGGGCCCCGTCTTTTTTTGGAATGAGTGATGAAGGTGGAGTTGAGACTGCGACCAATAAAAGCAGTTTTATGGAATTCATGGAACACTTCCATCAGCTCCTCCTTGAGCACCGACCAGAACACTCGAAAGAATTCCAAAGTAAACCCGTCGGGTCCCGAAGATTTGTTCTTCCCCCCTTTCTTTATGGCACACCAGACCTCTTCTTCCTGAAATGGGAGTTTGATCTCAATGCCTTCTTCAGCCAAGATGGTATGAAAAGGCACACCATCCAGTTCGGGGCGCATCAGACCATCATCTTCGTAAAGCTTCGAATAGAATCGTACAACCCGGTCCCGTATCTGGTCATATCCGATAGAAATCACCCCCTCAACAGCCACAGCACCCAAGTAATTCCTTTTGTTTCTCGCATTGGCGAGGGCGTGAAAATATTTGGTGTTAAGGTCGCCCTCTTTCAACCACCGCACCTTCACCTTTTGTTTCCAAGAAATCTCCTCGGCTCTACAAAGATTGTTGAAACTCTGCGTTTTTTGAACCCGTTCTTCTCGCTCACTGGCAGAAGGACCCTGTTTTCCTCCAGATTATCGAGCTCCTTCAGCCTTAAAAGCATTGCATCTTTATTGATGTGTAGCCGTCCGAACACCTCTCTGTTCCATTCAATGGTTCTTTTTTTAATCCAATGTAGTTTCGATATGAATCGGTAGGCTGTCGTTCCCGTAGGTCGAAGTTCTCCCCACCACTCCGGTACAGCAGAACGGAAACGATCATCAAGTAGCCACATGTTTTCGAACTAGAATGGAATCTGCCCTTTCCCCCTAGTTTCACACATCAGCACCACCGGACGATGATCGGAAACTGCCCTTGCTAAGCATTCCAGCCTGGCAACCGGGAACATCTCCATCTTGTCGACATTGCATAAAAATCAATCCAATCTGCTAAGCGAGAGATGGTCTTGAAGATTTGACCATGTGAATTGCAATCCAGTTAACGGGACATCCTCCAAAGCCTAATCTGAAATCCAAGTATTGAAATTCCTCATCACCGCGACATCTAGCGGCCCCCCTTTTTTTCCATGCCCCCATCTTATCGCATTGAAATTGCCTCCCAGGCAAATCGGGTAATCCCATCTGCCCGTAACAGCATCTAGTTCATGCCAGAAATCGCCCCGAAGCATGTCATCCAAAGGCCCATAAATACCGGAGAACGTCCACAGTTTCCCGTTATCCTTATTCCGAAGAACCACCGACGCGGAGAAGAGCCCCACCTCTTCATCTATCTTGTCGAACAAGGACAACTTCCATGACACCAAGATACCTCCCAAAGCCCCAACCGAATCAACTCCAGTCCATTCCCAGTTTTTTCCTTTAAGCACTGACGCAACCTTGCCTCCATCGCAGGATCCCCATTTAGTCTCTTGGAGTGTGATAACAGCAGGCTGTAGCGAGTCAATAACTCTTCTGACTCCGGCACGTTTAGACCCGTCGCAAATGCCCCTCACATTCCATGAAAGCATCTTCATGAGAAACAACTCTTCACCCGCCCTTCAGTCGAGATAGGATTTAGGCACCCCCCACCCCCCTACCATCCGTCATCCCCCATTGCAATCGCGCAAGCTCTCATACACTAGTCCGCCGTTTCTTCCTACTGTCATTACGATTAACCAAAATCGAGCGGAATACCTCCCGCAATGCCTCCTCCGAGCCTTTGAATGACATACCGAGTTCACGACCTACCCGGATTAGGCTATCTATTTCGGCAGAGTTGTCCGAGCCACCTAACCGCAGGGGCATTCTCTGAGTCTCTTCCACCTCCTGCACCGGGGAACCCTCTACGAACTAGTATATGTTTCTAGGAACTGATCAGCGAAAAGAGTTGAGGTGACGACATCAGTCAAGGATTTAAGCATCGTCGTCGGGTTCTCGGTTGTGGACACCTGAGCCCAACTGCCCTCATCCTTCTCCTGTAGGGCCCATAACTCATGTACGGGCTCCCCATCTCCCCAGTTCAGCCGACCCAATAATCTCGGGCCCATCCAAAGATGAAACAGAATAGGTCCATTCCCCGGACCTGAATAACAGAATTCGAAAGTTCCCTTGGAAATTAGCCTCCAAATATCGTCACTTGCCACGTGGTCTTCCTTGTCCGTATCACCGACGCGTGTCAATCCTGGCACGTGACCAGCTCCCTCACCGTAGGTTGACTTTATACCTACACAACAGCTGAGCTTTATTTTCCATTCGGTAGGCTGCCTGGCTTGAGAAGGTTCCAGATGATGGTGCGTCTCCATCCAGCCAGAGCTCGAAACACGAGACCTACGTGTCAATAATCCAGTCATCAACGGGTTAATATGAGAGTATATATCCTTCCAAGTACACCTTAAACCCTTTTTTGTTTCCTCTAGATATTTCCTTAGAAGGCAAGGTCTCTGCCTCCATCTCCATGGGATCCTAACTGCCGCCGCTATCGGTGTCCTCGGTTGTCGACGTCCACTGTTTTTGTACCGTCCTATCAGTATTCTGTTGCAGGTAGCCGTTTTGGAGGTACGGGAAAATCTCAGCCGTTGGGGCATTCGATAATGCAAAATCCGTCGGAACCTGTAGTTGCCTACTTCGGTTATCAACTCCGACCGAGGTCCGTCCATCATTAGCTAGCGTCTCCACTATCTCTCCCTCCTCAGCTTCAGTGTCCTCAGCCCTCACAACCCCTGTTGATCCCTCAACTGCACCCGTAACCGCATCATAAGCCATCCCATACGCCCCGGAGGAAGCACAGTCCCTCGTCGGCGCAATCGCCCACCTTTATGGCCCTAGACTGAACGACGGGTTCGTGGCCGAGCGCCTCTCCAAGCCTCTCACTGCTATCTGGCCAGTCCTTACCACCCCCCTCTCGACTGGATTGGCGATCAACTGGAGTTTTTCTGTGGCACTACCGAATACGTCTATGCCAGGGAGCCGGGGCCCCTCGGATTCTTCACCCGCCTATTGCGGGAGGAGCACCCGCTCCAACAACCCCACTTCTATGAAGATCCGAACTATTTGATCGCCGACCAAAACTTCACAGCTTCTAGGGATGCAGTTCAGCGAGTCGACGACGAAGAGGATTCTGGCATGGTCTGTGTCCCAGAGGTCAGCATTGCGTCAGTCGACCAGAATGAACTGTCCGCAACGGTCTCTGATCCCTTTGAACACCTCCGAGGACCATGCATGTATCGGTAGCCCGAAAACACAGATCCAGACCCCTTCCCTCTCTCGATGGACTTGTAAATCTCCCACCGTTGGCTCCCAAGGTCGGCATTCCACCGGGCAATCTTGAATGAAAAAATGTTTTTTGAGGCAAAAATCCTTAGCTCCCTTCTCCGACCTGAACCGCAGTAGAAACTTAGTAATGGAAATAGTAGATACAGTAGGTCTCTCTGTATATTCCCACTTGTTAATGATCCATCTGTGTAAAAGAAATAGTGACAATGAATCTTTAATAGTGTAAAGTACCACCCAATAATGGAGTAGATTATTTGCGAGAGAGAGAAACTAAGTGGAATTAAATTGGAGCGTCCCGAAGCTCATATTCGAGGGACCACTCTCACCAGCAGTTTCTTTCTCTCTTTCCCCCAAAATCTCAGCGAAAGACGATTCGAAACGATGGTTGATCGACACCAGGATAGGGGGCCTTCGCCTGACAGTAGGCCTTCCCGGCTATCGACCATTCCTGTTGCACGTCGCGCAACTGCAACTCATTAAGGATGGGTTGATCTCTCCTCTTGGGAATCCGCTGGTCGGCAGATTTTACTGCCGTTCCCTCAGATCTCGGGGAATCGCACATGTATCGGTGGCATACCGCACATCATCGGAAGTTGGCGTTGCAGCACCGGCCGCAAACCCAGTCACCCACCCTAAGCACCAGACACTTCTCTCAGCTCATAGCATTCGCCATCACTCCCTTTCTTCCGCTGGTCAGTTCATAATCTAGATTATGGAAGCTTTGATTACCCAATACCAGTCTTTTTGCAAATATGTTAGTCTAAAATGGGTTCAGCCACAAACGGCGGTACGTATTGCAATATAAGGGATATAGGCATGTGTAATTTCAGACATATAAATTTCAAGGTTGATCTGGAGTTTCCTACCGGCCAAAGAAACACCGATTCCTGGTGGTCGACACTGAGCGCAACCACCTTTAAAGTAAACGTTGATGGAGCTTGGTGTAGCAATTCTAAAATTGGCGGCATTGGCGTGGCTATCAAGGATGAAAATGGAGCTCTTCTTTATTCCTATGCTAAAGAGCTTTATAATGCCAATTCCTCGGATCAAGCGGAGGCACTTGCCATTCAAGCCAGTCTACATATCGCAAGAGAGTAGAATTTAAACGATATCATCTTAGAAGGCGACTCTGCTAACATGTTGAAAGCTATCTCTGAGGATTCGATGGATCACTCGCTTTTGCTGTATTCTGTACTAATAAAACCCTGTTTCGGGATTTTAATCAAGCGAGGTGCAACTTAGTCAACAGGTGCACAAACAAAGTAGCGGATCTTCGTTCCAAAACAGCTTTAAATATTGATGGCTGTACCCTTTAGCTGGAAGACTCTTGCCCAGACCAAATCAATCTTGCTGTTTTAGCTGATTTATCTGAATGGAAATGCCCCTTTCTTTTCCTTTTTTAAAAAAAATTCATAATTGTATTGATTCCATTTATGGTAAACTTCATTATTCAATTTAAAGGATGGTTCACACCTGCATTTTTTTTTTTTTTTAATATTTTCCTTCTTATCTCATGCATTGGACGGGTTTCTTACTAATCAATCTAAAAATATATGAGAATTTGAACATTTGTTCAATACATAAGGTGACACGGTGACAGGCTTTTATCCATATGCACTTTCTCCTCAAAACATCACTTAATGTATCAAAGATTTAATTTTTTTGAAGAGCATAACATTTCTATATAAAATGCTCAATTATTTGCCTAGATGGTCATAAAATGGCTTCTTCTATTGCCCATTGATAAATTTATCACCCATTCGAAAACTTTTAATCCAATACAAAGTAAAAGAGATGATAAAAGATTAATTTGACGCTAAATTAAATAAGAAGACGAATGTTTAAACCAATTAAAGAGTCTTGGAAGGTTTAACTGCATGCAAATTTTCTCTTATCAGAGAGCGCACGGTGGATTAATTATACAAATATTTAGAAATCCTGAAAACAAAGCCCAGTGATAAAAGAAATACCCGTCCACGAGATTGCAGGATGGCGTATAAAAGCGGCGAGGCCCCGCCTGTTGAGGCACTTAGCGACACTACACATGAGCTAAACTGCTAAACTTCATCAAAGGAGACGACAATCTCAAGCGAACACATTTTAGAGAGAGTTTTCTGGTCGCATTTAAGACTCGAAAACGATCCAACCAATTACCTGTTCAAAGCAATGCCTGAACGAGACATCGTACTAAAGTTTGCTTTGGAACGACGCAAGAGAACAAAAAAAAAAAACAAGAATAGAGGAGAGAACTGAGAAGCGAGAAGCGTGAAGCGTGAAGCAAGGAGCGAGACTTCGAGAGAGTGCCACGTAGCGTTAACTTCACCTCGCGCGGCCACTGCGCAAGGGGCTCTGCGTCTTGATATTTGAAAGGATCAAAGGAGCGTCACCGGCTTCATATGCTCCCTGGTTTTTCTCATAAAAGCTGAAAAGCTCAACTCCTGAAAACTCACATTCCTGATTTTTCCTAGATGATTTCTTAAGTTATTTTGACTCCTGATTTTTCTCCAAATAACTTAGAAAAACTCAAAATCAGTTTTAATGGATGACTGTATTACAATCATATAAATGTTATTCAATTATCAAGTTATATGTTATAATCAGATTTGATTGAAATTTTACGGGTTGTTAATCCATGCGAAATTAAACATAATTGATGGATATTTTTTTTCAAATAAAATTTCATGAAAAGTAATTATCAAAACATCACGTACGCATAGCAAATTTAAAACAAAATTAAAGAATTTAATAATTTTGATATTTTTTCAACAATGATGGCATTAAAAAATCATTCTAAATTAGATGATCAAGATCATTTTTCTTTCTCATCTTCCACACAATAGATCTTGAGATAGTGGGTACCTATCAAGTGATCATGATCATGGATATATCATGAGAAAGGATTCTCAAGTATCACTTTCAAGGATGTGTATTCAAGATCTGACCATTTGATAGGTGCGTCATGATTTCAAGTTCTATCTGATATGTCAAATATGTATCGATCTAGGATCCAGCCAATATGCCTTATTTTGATTATCAACAATTATATATATATTAAAAATATTATTAGTATACACAAGTTTGTAAGTATGTGGTTGAGTGATTGTTTAGTGACACCTAAGTTCAAGCCCCTTTAAGCGCATAATAAATTACTTTTATTTTATTTTGTCTATAGCTTATACATCTTATTGTGAATATGTAGCTCCATACAATAACCGAACTCTTGTGTATATCCACAAGCAAGGTATGGTGCTCTTAACTCAGATTCTAAGTGAGTTGAAGCAATTTACTCGAAAGAAGGCGGGTCGCATTCATTCAGAAAATCTTGAAAAATGAAACCTTAGAATTTGTTACATTTCTTAGTAAAAACTCATATTTTGAGCAAATTACATCTCTTGAATGAGCCCTTAGGCTGCGTGGGCAAGAGCAGCTATATTACTCATTGGCTCCAACAAAGAATTGCTTTTATGTTTGGTAACATAGCTTTTTGCCCCATTTATTTTGGCGGGGAGTTGTTTTAAGTGATAAAATTATTCTCTGTCTGCTCTATATCAGAGCAAATTGCTTCTACTCTTATAAGAGCTAACCCAAACACAGTCTTGTTCTTTTGAATAGTGAAACAGCTGAATCTGGTGCTTTTTAAAAGATCAAACACAGCCTAAAGCTCCTGGAAATACTTTTTATAATTTTACTTTCACAGTCATCAGTGCCCTGCCCTTGCGAAGTTTTTGCCACCGTCATCTAGATATAAAAGCACTTAGACATTTTAGAAAATATCGATCAGGTACCACCTAAAAAATTTGGACATAATTTAAATATGATTTGATGTATGTTCACCTGCTAAAATGAGATTAAAAATATGCCCAAAATCGATGCACCAGATTCATTGTGTCACCTTATCTTTGTATATCAAACAAAGACAAGAAAAAGTAAATAAATATCAATTGACTTGCATAATATATGGTGAGTGATGTGGGCAAGTTTTAAGAGTTCTACTCGGAAAGTTGGCCCTTGCACCGAGTTTAAACACAAAGACTTGCAAGTTTGGCAACCTCTATTATGTGAAAACACCATCTAAATCGTTTGATTTGGAGCCCGTCATTTAAAGATTTTAAGTGCAAAAGATTAGCACGAAATATAATCACCATCATATGATTAAACATAGTCAAAGGCTATTATTTGTTTCAACGGTTAACTACAATAGATCATATGATAAATATCGTGTTTTGCTCCAATCTTAACCACTAAGGATCTATAAATCATGAACTTTAAATCAGATGACCCAGATTGCGTTTTCACATGTCACATGTCCCTAGTATATAAAGTCTTTTTTTAATTTCGGTACAAGGGCGAAATTTCCGAGCGCAAGTAATGGCTTATATATATATATATATATAATAAAAAAAAGTCTTCTTGAATACCTAAGGTTTTAATTATTACTATGGTTTTTTTTTTGTTTTAAGGTTTATAGCCAAAATTCTTATGATTTATTTTCAATAATGGAGTCAAATAGCTTCAATGACAAGGGAATTGAACCTGTGATCTCTAGGGGGAAAGGGATCTGCCAAGGAGGTGATGCTTTCAATTCATCTCATTGTAATAGATAAGAAATTTCTCTATGATATTACCTTTTCATACGGAATATTACTCATGTTCACTTGCAAAACGTATATATATATATAGATATATATAGGGAGCACTTCTGCCGTTCATGAGATCCAAGATCTCGTGGAGATCAATCTAGCATCCAAAACACTATTTAGGTGCGATAGGAAGCATAAAGAAACAACTTAGGTCAATTTCTCAAAAAAAAATCAAATTCTTTTTAAGGCTTCTGTCAAAGTTTGACTAATTTTAATGGTTTAAATTTCAAGGATAAAAAAGTACATGGTGGAGATGAGTTTCCGAATTTTTTTTCTGTTAAATATGATCTAAGCATACACCCGTGCCCTCTGTGTGCAATCAATTTGGTGTCATGCTGCCAATTAAAGGTATTTCCTAATCTTGGAGGATGCTTGAGTATCCTCCTATGGAAGACAAACACCTTTTTCATATATATATATATATATATGAGAAAAAAATCCTCAAAAAAGTTAAAGCCGAGAAGGAATAAATATCCATTTTTGATTTAATAGAATTATCAAGATTATACTTATTTGTTAATTTTTATTTTTTTTCTTCATGTTCTATAATTGACAATATAAGTTATATATATATATATAATTTTTATCAATTTTTTTATAATTTTAAATTATACATAATGAAGACATATGAAACATAGTAATAAGTCATTTTTTTATCTTCAATAAATCACAAAACATAATAATGAACACTAGAAATACTATATTTTTTTAATGTTCAAATCACCCAATAGATGTCTAAAAATCAAGTTCGATCATTTAAAAGTCCTAATATCCACGTGCATTTACTCGTGCACTTTTACTAGTACGTATAAAACAGGGGAGGACAACGACGAGTTTTAAGACATTGGGGAACTTTTGGGACAACGAGTTTAACGAAATTAGTTTGTTTTTTGTAAATGTAATTGATCTAAAATCTTAGGTTATTTGAGCAAACTTTAAGGATCAACTCTCATTTCAATTGTTCCTTATGAGTGAGAGAGAGAGAGAGGTGATAGGCGAAAGGCATGGCTACTTTTCGATAGTTGCGTCATCATTGTCATAGCCTTATACTATCTATTTGGGATCAGCTTTGTGAGTCGTAGTTCTCTACTCATTTATGATTAGCGTTAAACACTTTTTAATTATGCAATCCTTCATATCCTTTGAATCCATTCTCAATCTTCCATTTAGGTCTTTAGTGGACTTCTGCGTCTCCTACATCCTTTTGCTTGGAGAGTCTCAATCCTTTATACAAGGTCAAGTTATGGGCTCAGATGTACATTTACATATCACCTCAAGTGATAGTCAATAAATTTTTCCTTTATATGTGCCACTCTCAAATTTTCTCTTTTGTATTTATTTCATATTTTATTATTTTCTTGTTACTCCACGCATCTTAGGTTTCATCATAGAGATTTACTAGAGGTTTTTATAATTGATTGTCAACTTAACATTAATCCTCCTACTTTCTCACTTCTCGCTTGGGCTTGGGATCAACAACTGCGGAGTTTATGATTGATAGTTGTGTGCCAAATTTTTAGTATTAATTTAGTTGAGATGTTAGTGCCATTCTAATAAGAAAAAATGAAAGTTTTTATTTATTTTTTATTTTTTATTTTTTTGATACTGCCATTTAGACCGAGACAATCTTGAGAACCGAGGAGCAGGCACGCATACATATATGATAGTTGGGGAGTAACGTGAGAGAGCACCAACTACAGTGGTGAGAGTTAACTAACATAACCCAACCCACACCTTGTAAAGACAAGGGTAGGAAACAGCGTGGAGGACGAGTATCAAACCCACGACCTCCTCACAATGGAGGGAGGTTACCAACTGGGCTAATGCCTCTTTGATCTTTTATTTATTTATTCATATTATTCACTAGTGTGCAAATATAAATAAAGGAATCTTTATTAGCCCACAAAATCTTGCTGGGAACTTAATGCTGAAAATCATAGATTGCTTTCAATCAAAATATGGAGATTAGCGTGATATGTGTCATGTGATTTTATGGCCACTATGTTTAGATCTATGTTATGCAAAAACGGGCTGTCTTATGGTACATTCATGGCCTCAAGACCATAGTGACAAATTTCCCCGAATTTCGACGAAATTTCATGAAAATAGCCAAAATGGGGGTAGAACGAAAATTTAGAAGAAATTTCGGTACCTTTTGGAAATTTCGAAAATTTTTGTTTTTTTTGTGAAATTTCGAAAATTTCGGCGAAATTTTGAAAATTTTGATAAATAATTTTGAAAATTTTGAGCTTTTTTATTATTATTTTATTTTATTTTAATTTTAAAAATAAAGGCAAGGGAGTGAACTTAGTTCGCTCTATACGCTGCTTAGGTGAACGGCCATTTATATGGAGGGTTGGAGCGTCCCCGTTTTTGCTTTTAACAATGTGAGACTAAACAATGCTTGAACGTTAGTTTTCTCATATCGTTCTTTGCTTGACGTCAAACATTCAATGCTAAAGCTAGTCGTTCAATGCTTGAATGTGGACATTCATGACTCTTGCTTAAAGTCCACAACTCTTGCTTAAACGTCCACTTGTCAATCTGCACCTTGCCAACATCACTTAGAACTTTATCCATTTGTACCTTGCCAACATCTACTTAGAATAATTGGTTAAATATATATTTTTATATATTTTTAATCACCGAAATTTTCTCGAATTTTTTTTGAAATGTCTCAAAATTAATCTGAAATGTATCGAAAAGACCCCACCGAAAAATTACTGAAAACAAAATTTGTCACTATGCTCAAGACCTCTTGTGTGGAAGGTTAGGGTAACCTTCATCGACTACTTTAAAGCAATGATTTTGTCCTACGGGCTAGTAAGATCCCTTGGGTGCACCAAAAAAGCCCTCCCTCCAATGTGAGGGAGTAAGTTGTGGGTGCAACACATAGAAAAGACACAGGGTTTAGCAAAGAATGTACATCCCTCCAAACAAACCCAGGAATCAGTTACCTTTCCCTCTTTCTTCTTCAATGGCGAAACAGCAACCAATGGCGAGCCCCTGGATTCTCGACGCCATTCCTTTTTTTGTCATCGTTCTCATAGCTGCTCACGTCTTGGCTTTAGTATCCACATCACTCTAACCTAAACCTTCGCATTCACCTATTTCTCTGTTTTTATCATCATAAAAAAATACATATTTGCGTGTGCGCGTGATCGTGTGTTTATAGTCTGTACAGAGATCCATGCTTCTTCCTTTAACTTGTTGCTCTTAGGTTTACTGGATATACAGGCTTGCCATCGAAAAGCAACCGCACCGAAGGAAGGCGAACTAGAAAATCGTGAGTTTTATTAATATCTTCATTTTAACTCTTTGGATTTGCTTCGTAGCTTGTGTCATTTGGCATTATATCGCTTTATTTTAAGCAAAGTATTTATCTTATATGAAGAGAAAAAGATGCTGAAATTTCAAGGTTCAAAACTGTGGATCGGATAGCGGGACACAATTATAACTGTGGATTTCAAGGTTTAAAACTGTGGATTTTTGAACTGTCTGAATCGTTACGTATAATTATAAAGTAAACAAAAAGAAAAAAAAATGGAAAGTCAATAAAAATATCATATATTATGAAAAAGATCATTTACTGATTTCAAGTATATGATACTAAAGAAAAAGCTAAATTTTTAGTGAAAGTGAATGTCTAAAATTGGTGAAATCGACCTCTCTCAACAGCAATTTCAACACACAACTAACTTGTATGCTGACGATAGCAAAATTAACACGATAAAACGCCCAATCTCTTCCACTAATTGCAATAAGAAATCCAAATAAGGAACTTTTGGACAACTATAGGAAAGTGGTAATGTTATAGGGATTTTACTGCAATCTCATCGATCCAGTAATTGGATAAAGAAAATAATTAAAAAAATTTCCGTGATTTTGATGGAACCCAGCTCTCAAAGATTCAAGATCCAATGGTAAAATCAAGTAACTAGTTAAACATGAGAAAATTTCGGTTAAAAACAGTTTATCCAACGATATAAATACTTCTTTCAACTTCAAATTTAAAAAAGCTCATTCCACTCTCTGTAAAAGTAGATGCCAAAATTGAAGTACATAGAGATTTATTGTCTTTTTAAAAAATGCCCAACATCCATTGGGAAACAAATAATTTTATTATTCCCAAATGAGTAAAACCAATTACTAAGGGATAGTTAATAGCAATTAAGATAGCTTATCCAGTTTAATTAAAATATGTTTTGACATATTTTAATTATAGTTTAGAAAAGAAATATGAAATAGATCTCCCCATTCAAATGGTTCAATTAGTAACTCACCTAAATCTGGCTACTTAATGCTTGTTTTTTAAACAAGATATATATATATATATATATATATATATATATATATATATATATATATATATATATTGGATTAGTAAACAGGGGATTCAGGTAATGATTCAAACTTTTAATAGCATAACCGTAGAAATCTAAGTGGTTTTCATTATAATATGCACATCTTTATACCTTTCCATATTCTGTTGATTGACAATGCATTTATGTAATGGAAATTGGGTTCATTGTGGAATCATGACAGGGAAATATTGCAATAGACGGTTTCAGCAAAAGGAGTCAAATGAGAATGTTGGAATTATCTACAATTTGTTACCAATTAGCTTTTAGAAGTAGTTTCTGTAGTTGTTTCATGTCTTAACTTTTTCTTTTTTACTACACCACATGTTGGTTATTTGTAAATCAACACTGGCTATATGACTTTTTTAAAATATTGAGCAGAAGATGATGGATTTAATACCATCAGATTTACCAGAACGAGCAAGCCTTTAAGTTGTGTTTAAATCTTAAATATGAATAGTTAGAACCCTTTTTGTATTTTTATAGAAGTCTTTATTTTTATTCTATATATGATAAATCTATTATAAAAGGAAGAGCATGAAGTTCAAAAAATGGTTAAGAGCAAATGCATTGACTGAAGGTGAAAGTTTTGTGGTTTAGTTAAAAGGTCTTAGCTGCCCGTAATATAAAGTATAAACATTTAGGTCTAAATAATGGAAAGAGTTGATTCTACGATCACCTGAGTATGTTGGTAGAAGTTGAGTGTGCCTATAAGTTTGTAACAAGCGAAAAGAGCTTAAAACCAAAATTTGCCTCCAAGTCGAGTGTGCCTATAAGTTTGTGCATTGATGTTCGAATTACTATTTACCAACATGGCCAGCTAAGATTGTGAAGCGAACACCCATGATAATTGGGATTCACTTAACCATTTGGAGAGCTTCTTTAAGAGACTATTATCTTCTCATGACACATGGCTATACATCATTTTCTCCAAACACTGCAGAGTATATTCTTTCCTACCCCAATTAAAACCCTTTAATGCTAGGGTCCTCGAGACAAGTGATTCTTTAGTTTTGTTGAAGATGGTAGAGAATCTGACGGGGAACGCCATGTTCGGGAGCCTTGGACTTGGGGCCACAACAGATTTTTGACTTCAGAAAGGCCTAAAGAGGAAGCCCAAGTACTATAGCTTCAAGGGAGAAAAGGGGACTAAAACCGCTAGGAGAACAATGTCGCAGCGCGCCGTGGATGACATTCTATCCCGCAACGGAACTTCTAAGTTTTGCAGAAATTACATTTTTTAAGTCTTTTATTATTATTAGGACTCTTTATTTCGAATTATTAAGTGGTGGCCTATATAAGGAGGCTTGTAAAGACTTTTTAATTAGTTAATTGAATATTTTGAATGCTTTATGCTTGAATGCTCTTCTTCCCGAGATGAGTTTGGTGTGAGACCAAGGGAGTGATTCCCATCTATTCTCTTTGATCTTCTATTATCTTTGCCATATATTTTCTCTGTTTTCTCTTATAATCCATTACCCATATTGAATCCCTAATCCAAAACCCAAAACCTATTCCATCAAAACCCTAGTTTTCATTCGAGTCATACCCAATCCTACAACCCTAGTTCGAACCGTGAATCTACATCGGATCGAGGACGAACGCCCAATCTTGGAAAAGCTAGAGTCCTATCTCTAGGCCCGATCCCGCCTCAAATCTAACGGGACTTGCGCATCCGATTAGACACCCTATTCGAATCTCACGTGATTTACCCACCGGAATTTTACGAACCTGAAGGTATTGAGTTAATTTTGAGATTAAGTTTGTTTTAATCTATTTAATTTCGGCAAATCCGCATCAAAATCATATTCACGCATTTTAGGGTTACCGTCCCATGTCAGTTTTGGTATCAGGGCCCTGGGTTTTCTAGGTTAGGGCATATTGTGCGACATTTTAATTTTCATTGCATTTTATCGCATTTGTGTTCAAAGTATGCACATCTACTGTTTGACAAAATTCCTCATCCATTGTGGCTCATGTTTGCATGTCATTTAGCACCTGTGTTAGTAAGCCGTGTTCACCATGAGTATGAGTGAGATTGTCGATGCCCTTAGGGACATGAAAGCCCAAATGTGTGCGATTAATAATAGGAGCCGCTACACACCAAATTTTTAGCATAGTCTCAAAAGTCGTGATGAGACTAGAGTTAGGGGATACTCTCATCATCGTGAACCCGAGTACGATCCTGTCGATAGGTTTCTAAAATCTATTCGGAATGAGGTCCCAGATTTTGAGGGTACGATGAATCCTAAAACCTTCGTGGAGTGGTTGTCTAGTGTGAAAGAGTATTTTGATTGGTATGACGTACATAATGAGTACAAAGTTAGGTTAGTGAAAACAAAGTTGGAGGGTAGTGTCAAAATCTATTGGACTAATGTTGAGCTTCTACGTGAGTTAGCTAATCGTAAGCCCATCACATGATGGGAAGACATGAGGGAGCGACTTATTGAGAATTATATTCCTTCCACGCACTGTCACCTCCTACAGCGTATGAAAACTAAGACAGATAGGTGTCCTGATTGCCTTAAGTGTCAAGGGTTCGGACACTTTGCTTACTAATGCTCCATTAAACTTCCCACTCCGAATTTATTGACTGAAAGCGAAAGTTCTAAGGAGCCGAAAAATATGAAAGTAGAAGAGGAAGTGTATGACCCTAGTACCGTGATAAGTGAAGAGGAGATGGAAGAAGCTGACGAAAGTCTAATTTGTGTTGAAAAGACTTCTATTTCCCTTGTGAATAGTGATGTTGGGTCAAGTACACATGAGTCCATCGAACTGGGTACACAAGAACCATTAGTGTCAATTGAATCGAGTATCCCAGAGTCTTTGGTTTTGGTCGAATCGAGTATACACGAGCCTATCAATTCACCTACTAATGAGTCATTGGAATTTGTTGAGTCGAGGCCACATGAGCCAATAGTGTCACTTGATTCGATCACACATGAGTCACTAGTGTCAATAGAGCCCACTACATGTGAGTCGTTAGTGTCGCATGCACATGAGAGTATCGAGTCCATTGATACGCATGCACATCATAGTTTCGAGTTGCATATTGCTTCACACTTCGAATCGTATTGTGAATCAACTTTTGAATCTCATTCTGCATTGCATGCCGAAATTAAACAGAAGATTAATTCAAGCAACAATCACTACAAATTATCTGCTGATACTTCGACTACTGAGAGTACATGGGCCAGTCATGAAAGAGTTTGCCGCTTGAGTTCTCGTATTCCCGACCGATTTCGCGATCACACTTCATCGGGAAAGAATTCCTTCGGGTCTGTGAGAGTTGATGAGAAGCTTCAAAAATATTTGGTAGAGTGGGTTGGCGAGCCAGGTTATTTGGTCCGTCGAGGAGAGGATTACAGTGAGCGTCACGCTACAATCAACCGAGATGAGCATCATACGTCACTAAGAGCCGAGGTTGTTTGGGCTAGTTGCAAGGAGTTCCACTGTGTGAGTTTCGATACACTTGATCAGTACCATGTGCTTGTTTCATCGGTGATGAAACATTTTGAGTGGAGGAGAATGGTAGGGAACGCCAAGTTCGGGAGCCTTGGACTTGGGGCCACAACAGATTTTCGACTTCAGAGAGGCCTAAAGAGGAAGCCCAAGTACCGTAGCTTCAAGGGAGAAAAGGGAACTAGCGCTGTGAGCAGAGTCAGCGATGTCTTTGTCCAGTCGAGGCAGCCAACACCATAACGTGCTATCCTTATAGCACACCTTTATCATAACAATATAGGTCAGAAGCCGTGGACAACATTACATCATGACGAAACTTCTAAGTTTTGCGAAAATTGCCTTTTTTAAGTCTTATTATTATTAAGATTTTTTATTTCGAATTATTAAGTGGTGGCCTATATAAGAAGGCTTGTAAAGATTTTTTAATTAGTTAATTGAATATTTTGAATACTTTATGCTTGAATGTTCTTCCCGAGATGGGTTTGGTGTGAGACCAAGGGAGTGATTCTCATCTATTCTCTTTGATCTTCTATTATCTTTGCCATATATTTTCTCTGTTTTCTCTTATAATCCATTACCCATATTGAATCCCTAATCTAAAACCCAAAACCTATTTCCATCAAAACCCTAGTTTTCATTCTAGCTATACCCAATCCTACAACCCTAGTTCGAACTGTGAATCTACATCGAATCGAGGACGAATGCCTAAGCCTGGAAAAGCTAGAGTCCTATCTCTAGGTCCGATCCCGCCTCAAATCTAACGGGACTTGCGCATCGGATTGGACACCCTATTCGGATCTCGCGTGATTTACCCACCGGAATTCTACGAACCTGAAGGTATCGAGTTAATTTTGAGATTAGTTTGTTTTAATCTATTTAATTTCGGCAAATCCGCATCAAAATCATATTCACGCATTTTAGGGTTACCGTCTCGCATCAGAAACTTCTCTCTGTAACTATAAATTATTTTGTTTCTGTTTTTTCATATACCGTAGGCATTGGAAATAAGATACTAATTCCATAGTAAATGGCTCTTTTAGGTAAAGAGTCCACCATCTGTAAACTAATACATAATGCATAAAAAGAGGGCATACTTTGCGATCTCCTCTCATGGAATAAGTTCCATAACGTTCGAGTGATAATGGGAGGAAGGGATTCAACCACTTCCTCCTTAGTGAAGCATAGCTGCATAGGGCACATGTAATTGGAAGAAGATTCCCCCAATGCTACAAATGGTTCACCATTAAAATCTATTTGAGTATCTTTGTTCAATAAAAGCATCATGATCAATTTCACAGCCTTACCACATCTATTCTGTAAGCTTTGCGAGTCTTATTTCTCCATTCATTTCTATTCAGGGCTAAACTATCTGTTATCCTTCATATCGCTTCTCACTATTCCCTTTAGGTATTCACTGGTCTTCCTCTTCTCTTACTTCCTTATACTTATATCGTCTTAATCCTTTAAATAGGGTTGTTATCGGTCTCATATGGACATGTTCAAACCATCTCAAATGACATTATGTAATTTTCTCATCTATTGGGAGCTACCCTACTTATGTAGTCATTTTTAATTTCTCCATCTTATCATATGCAATTTAGCCACATATACTCTAGGTTCTTGTTGCTTCTTCATAGCCCAATTTTGCATCATAAACTGTCTTATAAAAATACCCCTTCAATCAAAGTATAACGATTGGATCACACAATATCCCAATTGCATGTCTCCTTTCACCTAGCTTGCAGTGATCCTATTTAAGATGTCCTCAAAACCACTATTTGATTGTATAGTAATCTAAGTATCGAAATCTATGACAATGTGACACTATTTTCTATTTTAACTATGTCTTTTAAGATATCTTGTTTGCTGAAGTTACACACCATATATTCCATCTTTGTTTTGGTTATTTTCAAACTTCTTGACCCAATAGCCTTTTTTCCATGGTTCTAGATTATCATTTATTTCTTTCCTTGTTTGATCAGTTGGTTCCACATCATCCACAAATGACATGCATTATAGGATCTCCTATTGTATGTCAATTGTTAACTCATCCAAGACCAAAGCAAACTGATACAAGCTCAGTAGATCTCTGATGTAGCTCATTTCTGGAAATGCTATCTCCCTACGTAGTTCCTGCACCTGTGACAATGACTTCCCTTACATCCGTATTTTGGATAATCGCTACATAATCATAGTCATTTGTGATGCATTTCCTTTTAATATCTCTCAAATTATCTGTCTCAACACTCTATCATATACCTTTTCCCGGTCAATAAAGACATTATGGAGGTTTTTTATCTTCTCCATAAACTTCCAAACATAGCCTCAAAAAGAAAATGGCTTCACTTGTTGATTTTCTCCGTATAAACCCATATTGGTTCTTAGATGCATTTGATTCTAGTCTTCAATTTTGCTCCACTATTCGCTCATGGATTTTCACAGTCCGATTCATAATTTTAACTCCTCGAGTTTGACAAAAGCATGTAACTCTAAGTGCAGGGACAACCCATATACCTTGCCACAGGAGGGATGACAACATTGTCTGGCAAAGCAATAGATAAAAGGATTAAGTTAATTTCGATGGGAATGGAGTTGCCAAATATCCTGTCCTGACCAATCTTGGAATGTGAGTACATTTGATGTTCACCAAAAGCTACATGGGGTTGTTGAATACAAATTGTGTCCAATTGCTACTAATTAGAATTATCCCTATTACTGCAACATTGAAGAAGTCAATAACTGAGAGCTCCTTGAGGATCGCACATCTATGAAATGAAACCTTGAAAAAGCCAATCATTTATGCATGCTATCTTGGGCTCTCCCCATGTCGATATTGGAGATTTGGGAAGAGCGGAGCTGCCCCTTTGGGAAGGTTAGATTGTTATTGTTGCAAGGGTTACCATATGCTTTTTGTTGGGGAGTATGGCCTGGTCTTCCTAAAGAAAAGCTCAATTTCCAAGTTGACCAGGTAAGTTAAATCTGACTTGGTGTGGACTAATGGTAGAAAAAGAGAGTTGGGTAATCTTGGAAGAGTTTGAAAGAGATTGGAATGCAGTGATTTGGCAACATGATAGAAAAAGAGAAGGTTATTTAGAGATGAAAACTACCCATCAAACTCAACTTTGATAGGTGCTCTCTCGCTAATCCAGGTTTGGCTGGAATTGGGGAACTAATCAATGATCACTGCAGAGAGACATTGCAAGCTTGTGTAGGGCTCATTGGAATAAAAGACTCCTTAGAGTTGTTGTGCCTCACTCTTCTTCCGGGCTTTAAACTAATCGATTCAACTTTTAATATGAAATCCGTGGAGATGGAAGGTGATTCGACAAACACCAGAGGATGGATGAAGGAAATAAGTATGATCCCATGGCAGTTTCATAATATTATGTATTATATTTATATGGCATATTGGACCGCAAGACTCCAGTTCAACATTTTCTCATGTTAATAGGGAAGCTAATGTGACTGCAGTTTTGAGAGGCTCAGTCCTTGTTCTAATGGTAGGGGATGCCTTTTTAAAAATTTCTTTTTTAATTAATAAAAATATAATTAATTATTATATTTATTTTATCTTATTATTTTTGTGTTCCTGGTCAGCATCTTTATATGCCAATCACTATGGGTTCTCTTGTTTCCACAGAAGAATAGCGTGCACCTAAGAGCTTTGTTTTTTTTTCTCCATCTTTTACTGCCACTTCAATAAAATTGCCTCATTGATTTTAGTTTGCATAAACTAAGATCTCAATTTTTTTGGCTAGGAGACACTATCCCACTTGTTTGAATCCAACTTCAAACTAGTATTTTTTTTATCAAGAGGAAGTCTCTCTGCTATCTTTCTGGTCTATTGACTACACTCATAGAAGAACTGAAGAGAAGCATATAATTTTTTATCAGTAAAAGTATGTGGATATATTAAAAAAAAGATAGAAAGTACAAAGCACTGAGGAAGATTCGTAGTCACATCAACAAACCCCAAGTATATCGTGTCAGACGATAGCCCAGAGCAACACCTACTAAATTGCTGCACCCCAACATAACCCTAGACATCGATGGGATAGTCCCAAAAAGCAAGCTAACCCCAACTTTCCACCATGTAATACCTCATAATCCATGATAACGCTACTAGAGACAGATGGGGGACTCTTGTCCACCACACCACCACAGCTGAAAGAATAATGCAATCCTTAACGAACTTGACTACTACATCAATCTACCATTCCTCTTGTCTGAAAATTTTATCATCCCAAAAGTCAGTTAGGGTTTTTGTATGATGGAGTTCGTGGGTAATATTAGGGGTTAGAGGGAGATATTAGGGTTACGCTGCTGAGAGAGAGAGAGAGAGAGAGAGAGAGAGAGAGAGAGAGAGAGAGAGAGAGAGAGAGTTATATTGATGTGTGGTGTGTAAACCATAATAATGGTTGTGCCTAATGGTTGTGCATATATGACTTTTTTCACATACATACAAATAACTCACTGACCAACACTCCCCTCAAGCTGGAGCATGGACATTTAGCATACCTAGCTTTACCATAACATCATGAAGAGAACCTGGTTCTACTGCTTTAGTCTGTAACTTGTTGTGATGCCTCAAGGAGCCATCCCACACTTTTTCTCAACAAAGTGTATACCTATTTTGATATGCTTGGTCCTCTCGTGTAGTACCAAATCAGAGACAATCTTTTCAGCAGCTTCATTTTCATAATGTAGAGGTATGGACCCGCTAATAGGAAAGCCAAGTTCAAAGATATATCTGTAAGTTGTTGTGATGAAGAAACACTAATGAGCTTCATTTCCTTAACGCGCTTGGTCCTCTCGTGTAGTACCGAATCAGAGACAGTCTTTTCAGCAACTTCATTTTTATAATGTGGAGGTATGGATCCACTAATAGGAAATTCAAGTTCAATGATATATCTGTACGTTATTGTGACGAAGAAACACTAATGAGCTTCAACGAACCATGCCACACTTTTTCTCAAACAAGGTGAATATCTACTTTGATATGTTAGTCCTCTCATGTAGCACCAAATAAGAGGCAATCTTTTCAGCAACTTCATTTTCACCTGTAGAGGTATGGAGCCCCTAATAGGAAATCCAAGTTCAGAGAGGAGATAGCGAAACCATAAAATCTCACAAGTGTCATGAGCAATAGTTCTACAATATTCTTCAACCGTAGAATTAGAAACAACCATATTTCTCTTTCGATTCCGAGTAAGTAAGTTGCCTCCATGGAAAATCCAGTAGCCTGATGTGGAATGACACTAGTGACTGAACCAGTTCAATCTGCATCTTTGTACCTAGAAATGCTCATATGACTGAGATTGATATATCAAATCATAACTAAGAGTGCATTTGATATACCGAAGAATGCGTCAGCCAATCGCAAGATGAGTGGGTCTAGGAGCATGCATGTACTGACAACAAATGTGAGGTCTTATCTCGTTAATAGTAAGATAAATCAAGCATTTCACTAGCCGCTGATACTCTTGTGGATATGGGAACAAATCATCATTTCTCTCATGCAAGGATAACTTTCGATCTATGGGTGAAGTAGTCGGCCTGCATCCGAGAAGTATCTGTAAGTAGATTAATTACATATTTTATTTGAGAGAGGAAAATTCTTTTCCTGAATCGAGTAACTTTCAATCCATGGAATATCTTTCAACTACCCAAATCCTTCACTCAAAAATATGACCCAATTCGCATTTCACATGGCCAATAAAACTAGGATCATCTCTAATGAATATAGCATCCTCAACATGTACAAGGAGAATCGTATGACCAATAGAGCTACATTGAATAAAGATTGTATGATCAAAATGACATCTCTGAAACCCACATTGATAACAACTCTTCTGAAATGATGGAACCACACTCCGGGTGGCTGCTTCGAGCCATAGATCGTCTCGCAAAGTCGACATACTTCCATTGTTCTTCCCAAAGTGGGAAGCCAGGTGATTATTTCATATATACCTATTTTAGTGAGATGCCTGATGGGGACATCACGATTAAGAGCATTGGATATGAACCGCAAAAGATTCTTAAGCGTCGGAAGAAACCAAAAGGGAGCCGAAATGGAAGAACCGAAAAGAAATCGATTGAGCAGTTCAAATTCGGAGAAACTGAAGGTTGTTACAGTAACTCGATTGATCGAGCTACAATGCTACAATAACTCGATTGATCGAGCTACAGTGCTATACCTCGATTAATCGAGTTACAGTGCGAATTTTGAAGGAATTTAAGTTTTAAGGGCATACTCGTCTTTTTTTTAGTATTTGTTTTAGGGTTTTTTTTTATGGCCTACTATATAAGGTCTTTATAACTTTGGAATAAACAATTTTTAATTAATGAAAATTTGAGAGTTGCTTTTGTGCAAAGCCTAGAAAACTTGTAAAAAGTTTTCGATCGAAGGAGCGAATCTTTCGAAACTTGAAGATTGTTTTGACGCAGGACGATAACCTAAACTACATGAATGCGATGATTGATTTTGCCGAAATTAAATTGAATTAAATTAAACAATAAAACTTGCAAAATATAACGGATACCTCAGGCTTTCGTAGTATTCCATGGGAGAATCACGCATAATTCAAGCAGGGTTCAGTCCGGGCATTAGATTCGTTAGGTTGCGGCGTGGATCGTTCTTAGAGATAAGACTCTAGAATTTCAGATTAAGGCGCTCACAATGCAATGATGGAATCTCTGGTTTGGGTTATTTTGATATGATTTGGGCTTAACAGTCTGATGAAGGCTACGGTTGTTGAATCGGGTTGATTCAATGGTTTAGGGAAAACTAGGGTTTAGGATCTCAAAAGGGATGATGGCTGAATTAAGGTTGTAGGATCACACAAGCAAAGATAATAAGAGATAGATAGGTAGATAGAAGATAGATTTGTAGGCTTCACACCCTTGGCTTCGCACCAAACCCTTCACGGGAAGAAGAATCACTCTCCGTATAGGCTCATCTCAAGCACACAAGCAAAAACTCTTTTCATTAATCATCAACTAATTACACTGTTCACTTAAAGACCTTATATAGGAGTCCTTTCAATAAATGAAAACCCTAAAACAAATAATAAATAAAAGACAAATAAACCCCTAAAACAAAATTCGAAACTATACTTCTAAAACAACTAAAACAACCTGATACGATTAAAAATCGTTCGATCGAAATTGAAAATCGTTCGATCGAAATTGAATTTCGTTTGATCGAAATTTCGATTGCAATTTTGATCGATCAAAACTGAAAATCGTTCAATCGAAATTGAAAACCGCTCGATCGAAATTCTCATATACATAAAATATCGCCGTTGACATTTCAAGTGATCGAATTTTAATTTCAATTGATCGAAAATTTTCGATCGATCGAAATTCAATTTCGATCAATCGATTTTTTTCTGTGCTCCTTCAATTTCCAGAATTTCATCTTTCGCCTAGTTTTGATTTCCATTCTGCTTCTTCCGACGCCAGTATACACGAAACGGTCCATATCCAATGTCTACGATGTCGGCGTCCCCGTCATGTTTATTCATTTCTCGTGCGACTTGGTGTGAAGCCGACGTGCAGCCTTGGTGTAAAGCCTTAGAAATCCTTGGTGTGAAGCCTTGGACCTCTATAACTTATTCTATCTTGTCTCTGATAATATCTTTTTTTTTGCTTTGATAAATACCAAAACCCCAAAATATTATTATTTTATCCTTGATCTATCCATTTTGTTAAATCTAATCCCTTGAGCCGTTATTTTCAAACCCGAGTGGAATCAAGAGACGACGCTGTCACTGTCGTTTGGTACCCTAAACTAGAGCGAGACTCGAATCCTTCATCGGTTCCGTTTTTCTAGATTCGGAAATATAGATGCATGTGAACGCTAAATTGAATTAACCTAGTTGCTTTATTGAATTTATTAAATTTATTTTATGTGTTTGGGTGAATTTGATTATTCCCATTATTTAATTTAATTTGTGGTTAATCCCAAACTTGCATAATTAGGGCTTTAGCGTTTGTCCCGCATCAATGCCCGATTAGGAATACATTCTTAACGTCTAGCTAGTACAGAGGCCAATTCTAAATGGAAGCAAGAGAAATGAGAGCACAAACATATGTCAACTTCGCAACTGGGGTAAATCTAGCCTCATAGTCACTGACATAGGCTTGGATAAAATCTTTGGCAACATGACGAGCGTTGTACTGAGGCACTGTACCGTCTAGGTTATGCTTCTCAACAGAAATCCATTTGTAGCCTATAGTTTTCTTTCTCAGGGGAAGAGTAACCATCTCTCAAGTGTGATTGTTCTGCAAGGTAGTCATCTCCTCAATCATAGAAGTCGTCCATGCTGGATGGTCAATGGCAGTCCAAATAGTATGTGGACTGAGCTAAGTCACTATCAGTCAAAGGGACTTGTGTGCTTCCTACGCTGGTAAACCACGATGTGCTGAATGCATGAGCATGCAAATAAGGGAGCTAGAGAAGAAGAAAATCATTGTTTTTTTTTTTAGACGGATAGACCTAAAATATGAGCATGTCAGGGCCAGTATCCTCGGGAGAGAGGAACTGCAACCTTTGGGAACCGTTTTTCTTGCTTCAACAATGTGAAGAAACTAGAATGAATCTTACGAAGGTGCACCATTTGTCTTTGGAGCATTCGACACTTCCCTTTTTCCGAAGTTTCATCGAGGTGGTAGTAGATCTGGTGGATGTCGACGTTGTTATGGTGGTCTGTCACGGATGAAAAAGAAAACTTTAAATGCACTCATTGTGGAAGGATCCACCCCCTTAAGGAGACATGCTGGAACTTAGTTGGATGTCCCAAGACATAGGGTAATAAGGCATACTCAGGAAGTGTCGATGATGGAATTAAAGATTGACATACACCTCCTTCTATCCCTGTGGTTTCTGCCCTTTCTGACACCATCATTCTCACAAGGAAGGATTATGATGACTTGATGTAGCGTGCTTCCTATTCATCCATGCCTCATCCTCTTGAAGTCTTGATCTCATGTTGCCGATTCGGGTATGATCGGATTGGTACATGCTTCGTCACCCTCTCAGTCTCCCTAGATCATTGATTCAAGGAAAAGTGAGCATATTTCTGGTATGCCCTCATGTTTTCATTCAATATTTGCTTTATAAAATCTATACTATTTGTATTGTTGTTGGGCCTCTTGTTCCTGTTGTCGGGAAGGGGACTGCTTATTTAGGATGTGTTGCACTAGACTGTACTCTTCATGTCCCTAACATACCTGTATTCTCCTCCCTAAGCATAACCAAAGATTTCAACTATAGTGTAATCTTCCCATTTTGTTTTTTAGGACCTGACGACGGGGCGGACCTTTGGCTATGGTCATGACGAGAGAAGGTTTTATTTGTTTAGTGACCCGAGAGAGAGGCATACTGAGATCGTGGTTGTTACTACAATTTCTTTAGAGATAGTTCACTTATGGCACTAACGGTTGGGACAAGTGTCAGTTTCTCGTTCAGTTTCTCGTTGGCGTCATTTATTTCCTAAACAATTACATAACTTTGATGTTTCAAAATTTTAATGTGAAATTTGTTAATTATCTAACATTGTGGAACTTATTATTGTTATAAAGGTTGTAGATGTGATGTGCCTGTTCAGATTGTTCACTCTGATGTTTGTGGACCGTCCTCCGTTACTTCCTTTAATGCTATTTTGTTACAGTTATTGATGATTGCACTAAATTTACCATTTTATATAAGTTGAAATTTAATGATGAGGTAGCCACTGTTTTTCCTTTGTTTCATTTTTCATCGAAACTCAATATCAATGTAGCGATGAAGGTTATTTGATCTGATAATGGTGGAGAATACTCCTCTTACTATCTTTAGTCATATCTTTGTGCACATAGTATTGAATGACAACTACTTGTCCAGTTGTCCATATACAGCACAACAAATGGTGTTGTCGAACAAAAAAAATATCATCTTCTTTTGCTTGTCTGGTCTCGTATTGCTTTGGATGGATTTAGCATATGCAACGAAGCTGTACTTATTGCATGCTTCCTCATCAATCATATGCCTACTCCCATTCTTGAGGACAAATCACCTTTCGTGTGCCCTAAGATTCCTCTCTTTCTCATGGTAGTTAGGGAGGTGTGGCGAAATCATGGCAAAGAGGCTTGCTATGCCATGACAGCTATTTACTAATGTCTTTTAAATTATTTTAATTTTTAATTTTATTTATTAATCATTAATATTCATTTATTTTTTTTATTTTTATAGAGGAAAAAATATCAACTACTTAGGCATCATTCTTTGATTCTAATATTTAGGATTTCATATTCTAGGAATAACCAAATATCAATAAATATAAATCAAATATTAATTATCAAATATAGAACATCAATAATTTGCAACATGCACCTGTATATATAAATATGAAATATGGACAAATTGAATATTAAAAAATATGAAATATTAAGTACACATATTGTAGTGTCGCCCACCCCCAATTCGTGATAGGTCTCAATTGGAAGTTAACTTATACGTAAAATTTTGTAACTTATAAGTTATAACAATGTTAAAACTAATAAGTATTCTTAGTTATAACTATGTTATAGCTTATCTATTTTACAAAACTGGCATTCCCTTTAAAAAGAGATTTTTTTATTTTATTTTAATCCAAAATAACCAAATAGTGTGTATAGCGACGCCATAGCATTATTCCACCATGGCGCCGCTATTTAGCCATCCTCACTATTTGGCTCTATATGACATTTCTCATTACCATTCACCATGGCGATGCTATAGTGTCACCTTGACAACCATGCTCTATCCATTTCTTTGTCTATTTGCTTGTCTTTGTTTTGTTCATGTCTCGTGCCTTTTTCGGGATAAGTTGGATCCTAAGTCTATTCGGTACATCTTCATTGGTTACCCTTCTTCTCAAAAGGGGTGCAAGTGCTTCGATCTCTTCTCAAACATACAATTCATCAGCATGGACGTCACCTTTCTTGACCCCACACGTTTCTATTCTTCACTTTGATCACATTGCACTCTTCAAGGGGAGAGTAGTTAGGAAGAGTGCATTGTTCCGTTGCCTTACTTACCTGGAGTTCAGGATGTAGATGTTTATGATGATCAAGATGTTGGAAACTGATGCAGAAGCTAGTATTCGGAAAGATAGAAGAAGAAAGTAAGAGTAAGAAAAAGAAAATTTGGGAAAGGAAATTTTTTTTGATCAAGACATTGAGAACAAGTAAACTCATTCTCATAGATCATGGAGCAAACTTTGTCCTCGGAAGCAGGTCTAACGAGTTTGGTTTCTACATCTGATTTGGATAAGCCCATTGCTTTATGCAAGGGATATCGCTCTTGCACATCACACCCAATAAGTTTGTTTCTTAACATGTCATTCTGTTGCATATTCTTCATCTCTTTCCTTTATAGATTCTATATCCACTCCATCTAGCGTTATGTAAGCCCTCTCAATCGCAATGGAGGGAAGCAATGATGCAAAAAAGAAGGCGTCGGAATAGAGCACTACCTGGGAGATAGCTCCTCTCCCAAAAGGGGACAAAAAGTCGGTTGCAAGTGGGTTTATACAATGAAACATAGATTAGATGACTGTGTGTAGAGTTATAGGGCTAGGCTTGTTTTGAAAGGGTTCACTCAAAACCCATGAAGTAGATTTGTAGGACACTTTCTGTGACGACCCAAACTCTTATGAACCCAAACCCTAACTCGACCCGATTCGACCCAAAGCACACACACACACACACACACTCTAACTTATACACGGTTTATACCTAAACTTTTCCCTTACACCTCAAATCCCCAAAATCAAACCATGCGCATAGCAGAGCCGTTTCTTCCATTTTCTTTCTTCTTCTTCAATTCGGTAACGCCAACCATTGATCACAGAGTTAATTAAAAATCTGAACGGTCACCTCAACCGAGCCTATAAATAGAGCCCTATTCCTCATTTCTTTTCCACACCAAGCCATCTTCTCCAAGCTCTTGTCTTCAAGATTTTGCCATCTTCTCCAAGCTCTTGTCTTCAAGATTTTCTTCTTTCCTTCCTTCTTCAAGGTATGCTTCTTTTAGTTATTTTTCTGAAAATATAGTTAAATTCCTTATTTTAATACTGATAAATCTGTTTTAATATTCTGAAATTGTTAGGGAAATACTAGTTGTATAAAGTAGCCGATTCTGTATTTTTAAATCTTAATTATGTACTGGTTTAGTACCGATTGAAATTAGTTTTTATTTTGCCTCATAATATGAAATTTCATTAGAAATCCTGGTTTTAATTATGGTTTATATTTGGACTTAATATTCGGATATTATATTTCTGGTTTTATAATTTTAAAACAGGAACTTCTGGTTTTATTCTGATTTTTATCCTAATATTGTATTTTTTAACTCTGATTTTACACATTAAATCTCTGAAAATATATTCTTATACTCTGATTATATGTGGTTTAGTATTTTATGTTCGGTTTTAATTTTATTAAATCTGGACTAGTTCTATATTCTGTTTTTATTTTTAATAAATCTGTTTTGATTAAAATGATGGGTTAAATCTTGGTTTTTATTGGTTTTATATTTCAACTCTAATTTTATATTTTAAAATGCTGATTTATATACTGATGGTGTATTTAAATTTTAGTTATAATATGAAATTATATTCTATTTTAATTAGTATTATAATCTGATTTTTATATTCTAGTTTAATTGGTTTACAATCTGATTTTTATATTCCATTAATATTATAATCAGATTTTAGTTTTAGTTTGTTTACAATATGATTTTATATTTTAGTTTTAGTTGGGTTACAATCTGATTTTGTCTTTAAATTCTGGTTTATGTTAAAATATAAATATAATGAATCATGTTATGAGATTATAAGAGGATTTAAAATAGAGTCAAAAATTATGTTTAAATATTAAATCAGATCTTATTTAAGGGTTTTAAAACTAAATTATAAATCAAAGCTGTTTTAAATTAAGGATTTCAAAAATCGAATGTTTTCCAAAATTGGAATTTGAAAATAACTCGATAGAATCCAATATAACTTCGACGACCTACCGTAGTTCGCTCTCTCTCTTCATGACCAATTTCCCCTTGTACCCAGATAACTATCGGAACCGTGAAACTTCACACTATCCTCACAAGACCCCTGAATCCGACGGTTGAGGCATGTGACCTATCCCATAACATGTTTTACACACGTACCTTATTAGATAATGATGCTTTTGTTCTTACATAGCATATACAACCATATTGATAAGTAGATGATTGAATGATTAATAATTGTATGGATATTTCTATACTTGTCTTGTTCAATTATGATTATTTCATTTTGAATAATGTTAGAAAAATATAAATGTCGTAAGCATGGTATATTCGATTTATCTATCATATGATATTGTTTACATTGAAATATCATATTGTTTTAGAATGAGAATTGGTAAAACCTGTTGAATAAGTTTTATGAAAGAAATTGATATGAATGACTGTAGAAATGATGGATATCGTAAAGATGATTATGATGTGATTTTGATTAAGATCCCCATGGGGCCGCATGGTAGTATTGGATGAACGAATCCATTTGTGTACTTTCATAATACGAAGTAAACCCGTCAAACTGGATCGGCACGGTTGACAATGGGATTGATGAAAGTATGGAACCCTCCTTGTGGCTGGTATCCATGATGAATGATAAATGATGAATGATGATATGAATGCAAATGCACTTTGATCAGTGCTATTAATTAACAATTGTACAATATATGAAGTACAATTGTAAACTAAGTTATTTTCTTCTTTATATTGAATCATTAGATAGTATAGCTAATGTTATTTCTATTGATATGAAATTCTCGATTTGAAACTAATAAAATTGACAAAAGAGTTATATTATTTATTGGGGGTTACTTGTTGAGTTTTATCTCACCCCCGTTGCTATTTAAATTTCAGAGACCGGACCTCGTGGCTCAGAAGCTGCATTTTAGGAGAAGACCCTAGAAGACTTGTTGGTTTAGCCTTGGTTAGGAGTTGTTAGACGTTGTAATTGGAAATAAATGTATTTTTGAATTTTATTAATGAGAATGGACCGTTGTGTTTACTTTATTTGAATTTTGATTATTGAATGCATTCATGTGCCGAAATGGATCATGTATCGGATTTCGGGGCGTGACACTTTCTCTCTAGTAGCTAAATTGAATGCTATTCAGGTTCTACCGACTCTAGCTGCATATGAAAGGTGACATCTTTACTAGCTTGATGTGAAGAATGCTTGCATGGTAACCTAGATGAAGAAGTGTATATGGTACCACATCATGGCTTTTCCCTTCAGGGGGAGAGAAGTCGTGTTTGTAAACCAAAGACAGATATATATGGCTTGAAACAATCTCCCAGGTCTTGGTTCAAAACTTTTAGTAACGCTAGCATTGAAATTGGATATTGTAGGAGCTACTATATGATCACTCTTTTTTTTCAAGAAGTTGGGACATTTCATTGCTTAGTGTTTGCTGATGATATTGTTGCCAGCGTGGATGATTATGAGGAGATTATGAGACAAATTACTTGAGTCAAGTGTTTGATATTAAGGACCTTGGACCACTAAGGTACTTCCTTGGCATTGATGTCATTAGATCGAGAATGGAATAGTTATCTCTCAAAGACTATACACTTTGGATCTTCTCAAGCACACTAGCATGTTGGGTTGTAGACCTGTTGGTTCTCTCGTTGAGGTAAATTATAAGTGAACACAGAAGATGGAACCTCTCAAAGACATCCATATGTAGCAGTAACTTGTGGGCAAGCTGATATCATATACCTCACTATTACCCATCCTAACATCGTATGCAATGAGTTATGATTTATGAGCCAATATATGCACTCTCAACGAAGTTGTCATTTGAATGGTGTCCACAAGATTCTCACATATGTGAAAGGCAACCCTGGGAAGGATCAGCTTCATGGAAATCATGGTCATTTTGGTGTGGAGGTCTTCACTAATGCATATTGGGTTGTCTCTTAGTGATAAGATGTCCACTATCAATTACTGTACTTTTATTGGTGTTAACCTTGTCACATGGAAAATAAAAAAATAACACGTGTCAAATTCCAATGTCGAAGCAGAGTATCGTGCCATGCCACGAGGAGCCCGTGAAGGCATGTAGCTTTGGTTCATCCTTCCTCGCCTTGGATCCATGTGAAACTTCCTATGAATATATGCAATAATGAGGCTACCCTTCACCTTGTCGAGAGCCTTGCCTATCAGTTGAAAAATGAAGCACATTGACGGGTTCATCACTAATATAAGTTTGAAGAAAAAATGAGGCTACCCTTCACCTTGTCGAGAGCCTTGCCTATCAGTTGAAAAATGAAGCACATTGAAGTGGAGCACGGGTGCATCGCTAATATAAGTTTGAAATTTTTTTAAAATATAATTTAAAAAATAAAAGTCAAAACATTGATTGATTTCAATGGTCTAGATTTTAAAGCTAAAAAAAAATGCATGGATGAGTTTTTGAATTTATTTTTAAAGATCATCTAAACAACCCAACCTTGCTTGCTCCACGCGACACCAAAACAGTGTTTTGGTTGTCATGTGGACCTTGGAGGATGCTCAATCGTCCTCCATTGGAAGATGAATCCTTTTTCCGATATATATATATATATATATCATGTAGCTGAGATGAATGTGTTGAGGTGGATGCATGGAGTACACCTAAGAGGAAGTTTAGGTGACCCCCATAAAAGAGAAAATTTTAGAATGTCCAATGTTTTGAGCATGATTATCAGAGCCCTAAAACAACATTTGTATGAAGGATTAAAACGATATAGTGACAAGGAGAAGTAGCTAGCAATGATATGAATGATTGTAGAGTAAATTAGGGTTCAAGTGGAGAACTAAGCCTCTTAAGTTGACTCCAAATAGATTGGACAAGGTGGTGGTGGTGGTGGTGATGATAATGATAATGATAAAATTTGGTCCACTATCAAACACGTATCAATTTGTTAGGTAAACTACTCGGGGCTCACATAGCCCATGCCGAATTAATCGTATTCTGGGACGGAGCAATGAACCTATTTGAAGTGGCTCATTTCGTACTAGGGAAGTTGATGTATGGACAATGATTTCCTTTGTAGTATGAGGGTTCGGCGGTATTTATCATGCACTTCTCGGACTAGAGACTCTTGAAAAGTCCTTTCCATTTTTCGGTTATTTATGGAAAATAGAAATAAATTGACCACCAGTTTGGGTATTCACTTAATCTTGTTATTGTTAGGGATAAGTGTTTTTCTTCTAGTACTCAAGGCACTTTATTTTAGGGGGCGTATATGATACCTGGGCTCTCAAGTTCGGGGTGTAAAAAACTGATCACCATTTTTGTTATTTACTTAATCTTGTTAGGGATAGGTGTTTTTCTTCTAGTAATGATTATTTATTTTTTGGTGGCGGATACCCGGGCTTGGCCGCGTGTGGGAAAGAGGGTTGGGCGGGCATGCATGTAAGAAACCCTTAGCCAAATGTTATATATGCTTACTCGCTAAAATCACGCTTCGAGGGAGAAGGATGGATTGCTAGTGTGAACTATTAAGAAAATATAATTAGAGGACATGTAGGTTAGATTCCATTTGTATACTTGGTGGAATTTGGAATATCTTAACCAAACCCTTTGCATGGGCTCGCCGCACATTTGTATAGTCTAGAGAGGCTTAGTTGTCTTATACTTTTGTTTCATTGTGTTCTTTAATAATACTGATTATCCTAGTGAGTTTTACGGGCCCACTGGGCCGGCAGCTTCTCAAGATCAAGCATTTACTTTTCTAGTTAGAGATCAACGTCTTGAGGCTAACATGGTATCCACTCAAGGACCTACTGGTTTAGCTGGAGAGGTCATTTTTAGAGGAAAACCTATGCGTTTTTGGAATTTACATGCTCTGCGGTTGGAACCGGTAAGGGATCCCAATGGTTTGGACTACAGTAGGCTAAAAAAAGACATACAACCATGGCAAGACTTCTTTAAATTTCGTGGGTGTCGTTGCTACCAAGATCAATGCAGTCAATTATGTCTCTCCTAGAAGTTGGTTTTCTACCTCTCTTTTGTTCCATGATTCTTCCTAGTCATGGTCATTTGTGGCATGGGAGAACCGTGCAGCTACAACAAGATTTGAAAAATGAATTGATCGTGATTTTAAACCTGTTCATGGTTTACATCATTGTTTTTATACTTTGTGTTTATATATTCGTCCATAACTAGATTATAAGCTAAACGTTTGAAACAAAATGAAATCTCTCGGCACACTCCCTCGGTCCATCTAGCTAACTTGCCTGTAATCTCATTAGCCTCTCTCAGGGATTTCTAATGGAAGGGCTAAATCCAAAGTTTCCTCAATGATAGAAGCCAAACAAACCATCTCATTACCTGATACATAATGTTGCTTGAGTCTCCTTGAACCAATAGTGAACTTTCTAATTGATGGATAAGACCCTATAGTAAAAGGCCCTAGCATTACCTTTGCTGGAGTCCTTAATACCACTCACACCTGAGTAAAGTCTTCTAGATCTCGCCTCTATGATTTCCAAGCACCCTCTTAGCCACAAATGAACAAAGATTACTGAAATTTTTTTGACCTTTGAGCTTGGCAACACCTTTTGGGGATGCTTTACATATTTCAATCTTCACTCAATCACAACCTTCGAGTCTCTTTGTTTATTTGAACACGAATTTCTCTGAAGTCATTTCTAAAGTCTCCCATTGAATGGTAGGGTTTTTTATGTATTGTGCTGATTTCTTCGTTCTAGATTTGCATTGAGAAGTTTTGACTTTTCTATACTTCCATATTCTCCTGAGAAGAGCATATGGGAGGATTTATTATAAGGTTGATCACTTAACAGTTAATACTGAAGTTTGCTGAAATACCCCATGTGGCCATGCCATTGTTACACAATCTGTGTCACTGGTTAGGACAGCCCAAACTGTACGAAAGTCACTGAGGATTAAAAGCTCCGATACTTCAAGAAGTGACTATTGCAAGAATAAGTTGTTCGTCGTTTATTTCACTTGATATATATTATGCCCACATTATCTAAGTCAATATAATTAAAAATGGCACTGTGATAGGTATTTGGAAAGAATGGGAGGTTATTAAGTAGCTAATGGATTCACAGATTGAAATGTGATAAAAAAAACTGAAGTCAGGCAGTGGCTTGTTGAGACCATACAATCAGAATTTGCTTAAGTCTGTTATTTATTTTATGTTGACGTGTAACTGACGTTAAGTTTATATGAAGTTATGTAAGCATGTTAAGCCTCACACAGGTTTGGCTTCTTTGTGTACGTATGAGCGCTAGATAAAATAGTTGAGCTTGTGGGGAAAGCTTAGCAGTTGAGTCATAATGAATCTGTTATTTGCTCATAGGTTTTCTTCATTTTGAAGAATCTATGGTTTTTTGTTTGTGTCACTTAGTTCTTTCTCGGCATTTTCCAGACCAACCCAAGTGCCAGCAGCAGCACTCAGGTCAATCTCAATCTGACAACCCTCATACATGTGCAGATAATTTTGAGCGCCAAAGCAGTGAAAGGTCAAAAGTGAACTGTCACTGATTTGTGTACTCGTAGATAGTAGTGCCTCATGAAGCTTGACCATTTGTACAAACGGAGATTGACTCGAATGCCACCATTGGCACTCGAGTGGGGCACCTGAAACCGGATCTTGTCAAAAATATAGAACTAGCTTTGGCATTTCTTGTTTTTGGTCTTGATTGTTGTGTGCTCGTTTATAATCTTCAGTCTGGAGTAGAATGTTTAAAACAAAATGTCTTTTCAGTTTTATGTTCTTGAGTTTTCTTTTTCATGCAAACACTGTAAACTTGTTTTGTTCATCGTAGAGTCTGTTGTCCATGTTCTGGTCGAAAGTTGTAACTAGCTGGGGCACTCTTTGGTCACATGACATCATCATCCTGTGATCGGGTTTCTATCTCTGAAAATGCAACCCTCTCCATGCCATGATCTGGATATCTCAATCCATTCCAATGGTCATATGCATATTTGGCAAACCAATACACTTTTATCTAGACAGATTGAGATTGGTCCATGTACTGCTAGTGGTAAACTGCTCAGGTACCAAGTTCAAAAAGATTGTTGAATTAGGCTGCGTATGGCATAACTCTTTGCTAGCCCCCGCCACAGTGGAGTTCACCTGCTTTAGTTGGCTCCCATTTTCTTTTCTAACTCCCTGCAAAGAAGGATTTACCTGCTATAACAGTAACCTCCCTACTCCCTACTTACTCTCTACCAGAGCAAATAAAATCTGCTCTGTCACGGAGTGAGTAGAGAGGAGGGTAAAACTGCTGAACAGGTAAATCTTGTATAAAATCTTGCTATGGAAGGAGTTAGCAAGGAGAAGGGGTACCTGCTAAAGCAGGTAGCATGATTTCAGTAAAGAGGATGGGAACCTGCTAAAGCAGGTGAACTTTGCTATGGCTGGGGCTAGTAGAGAGCTATGCCATATGCAGCCTTAGATTCTCCACTTTCCTCCCTTCCAAACAGAAATTATTTTGTGCGATTGATTCTCCTTAACAACATCATTAGATGATGAAGCTTATACACCCACAAATCATCGGAAAATGTGACTTTTACATGTTTTCAAGGGCCTTTTGACAGCATTGCTGGGGGTAGTAAAATGCTCTTCATAGTTATAATAATCTTGCAATGCTAGTGATTTGAGAAATATCATAAAACCCCGTAATTAATTATCAAACCCTTTCCGAAGATGAGTTCTTGTTTCATGTGTCACTTACGAGCCCGCAAGATGAAAGTTTCATATACGGTTGTGAATGAGAGAAAGAAGTGAGGAATCCTATATTTTGCTGACACTCCCATCTAGTTGTTGCTCCTTTAAATTACTTAAAAAGTAGCTCCTTCTTCCGGCACTTGAATTTACGATATTTATTTTTAGGGATAATGGCTCCTGGCAGACATTTAAATACAAAATAGTGTTTATATGATCTTACACCATTAATATTGTACTTCCATTAATGTATGATTTATAATTATGCCATGTGGCACACATTTTGTGACCAATCTAAATTATCCATCATTGGAATATGTCTCAGTCCAATGAAACATGCCATTAAGTGTATGTGAACCATCAGATTGATGAAATTTAATATCAGCCATTAGAACTAAAAACAATGGTTGATATTATATTCTTCAGATCGGATGGTTTAAATCTCTTTAAAACACCGTTTTGGGCCTGTTGCACTTTAATCTGTGATTCCCGGATCTTAAACCATTGATGGTATAAGATCATTTAAACACCATTTTGGTGCTTAAATGATGGTGAGGAGAGTTGGTCCCTTTTTTTTTATTATTATTCATCAAATAAATAACACCAATGTCTGGAAATCCTAGCTATTCTTTAACGTGAAATTGTGCAATTTCATTGCTATTGCTTAAATTGCATAGGCTCTGAGCGCAAGCAAGCAATAGGTGAATCTGGAGGGAGGGAGGGAGGGATCCGATGCATGAATCAATTGAGCTCTACTTCGCTACGCTCGGGCTTCAGCAGGGAAGCCCTCTCTTTGCATCACTATGCCAGAATTATGCTTGGGATTCATTGTAAAGTACCTTTAAATCCACCCACCAAATCATTGAGCTCACCAACACTCAAACACATTAAATGCATTAAATCAGATGATGGAAATTGTTTATCGTTGTAATCTTTCATACAATGAATCTTGAGATCATGAGCGTATCATCAGACAATCGATTTTTTATTTCATGGGGTGCACACCTGAAAAAGTGACCTTAAAATCAATTATGAGCTTGCATGTGATGTTAAAATCCCTTTTTTGAGATGTATGTCACGTGAAATAAAATACTGACTGTCTGATGGTACGCCCGTGATATCAAGATCGATCGTGTGAAAGATTGAGAGGATAAACGATCTTCATCGTCTAATTTAATACAGTGAATGTATTTCAGCATGGGTAAACTCAAAGGTTCGGTGGGTGGATTGAAAGGTACTCTTCATTGTAAAGTAACTTGTCATCCCGCGGAAAGCGTCGTGAGCAGGTCTAGTGCAATAATCAAATATGGAATAATTTTATTTTATTATTATTGTATTTTATTTTTTCAAATTTTACCTATTTTTGAAAAAAAAACAGCTGTTATATCACAAATTTATTTTTAAACCTATATATCAGCTGCAGAAAATAGGTACGTTGGCTGAAGGGAAAAAATAGTGTTAGGGTCAAAGGAAACCTCTCAACTAATAACTTGTTTGATAAAGGTCTTACTGTTTTTTTTATCAAGTAAAGGTATCCTGGCGCAGGTAACTTACGTGGTCCCACACTAAATTGCTGATATATGGCACCCAATCTCGTGATCGGATGTCATGGAAGGATGGCTCGATGATCACAACTATACTAATTTGCAGTCATGTGGCACTCAAGCTCCATAATCAAGTGTTATGGATAGGAGTGGGTCGATGATAACTATTTTGTGAAAATAAATAAATAATAATAAATATAAATTCGTACAGTCAATGGCATCAACTGTGATTAGAAATGAACGGTAAAACCAAATGTGATTTTACCATTCACTTTATGTGCAATTGACTTTTTTGATTGTATGATTTTATATTTTAATTTTTTTTTATAAAATAATTGTGATCATTCAACCGCTCTTATTCATGACATCCGATAATGTGATTGGGTGTCACGTGATTGCAAATTAGTAGACGACAAGAAAAGTTACCTAGTCCATTGGCACGGGCTACCTCTACCCTTTCTTTTATTTTGTAAAATAATGGGATACTACCTTACACTGCCATTTTGAAAGAAAGGGGATCACCGTTTGGGTAGTCATAAAACAGTTCTTATTTTCTTAGGGTGTTATAGTCACGATTTCGAAAATTGGAGCAGAGTGTCCACCTATTTATTGAAAGCACCCACTTAATAAAAGTATGCTGACCTCACCACAAGGCCAAATATTATTAAATGGGCGCTTGTAGGGAAGAGGTGGGCTCAAATAAATGATCCCTTTTAAAATTGGATTGAGCCTCTTAGCCATAAAATTTCATGAAACATCATTGACATCATTGGATGACCACTTAAATGGATAGGGCTATGACCTCCCAACCATGCATCACATGCATATCATTGAGTAATCCAAGCGCCTTGCTTGGTATTTCATCATTAGCACATATCTCAATTAAAGAATTATGAATATTCAATAAACAAAACCATTTGATTGTTAAAAGAAAAAATAAATACAATTGTCTACATTAGAGTACATTTATGGTAGATCAAATGGTTCAAATCTCTCCACGAGGGTCTAGGATAGCACCCAATAAGATTTTTTTTTATTTTTTTTTTTATGACTTTTTAGTCTTTGACTGCCGCATATTTGTTGCTACGTGGCTTACAAATGAGATGGTCATGGTCAAATCTTGTTAAATGGGTGGTCATTTCATGTAAAACACTTTAAAACTAAGGTGTACATTTATCTGCCGTACGATTATAAAAATAATAGACTTTTACAGGCTTTGGTGACGTAGCAACATGTCAAAAATATGGGACTATAATAAAACGTTATACGGCTCGGTCATCGGTGCAGTTTGTTTAATAATGATGTAATATATCAAAATAAAAATAAAAGAGTAATGATGTAATTTTATTTAGGGTAACATTAAACACGCCCACTCCAAAGATCATTAACTACTATAAATCGTACAATGGAGATTGCATTTCGATCCAACCTTCTACACAAGGGAAAACCATTACACACTCAATTTTCGATTTCACATGATACAAATACAAAAAAAGTGGCCCTGAGTTCAGGTTTGAGAGTGTGATGTGAGTCATATAATTTTTTGGAGCCACATTTATAATTTGTCACTTGAAAACGAAAACTGATTGCCTCTGGCTATCTGATGATAGGTTCATGACTTTAAGATCACTTGTGTGGGAGATTGGATGATCTCCATCACCTGAGTTTTTAGGCTAGTCACTTTTCAAGATTCCTTGGGCGTATTTGAAGGTACCCTTTTATTAATGAGATAATTATATCTGAAAAATCTGGCCGTCCATTGATATCCCGATGGTCGGCCATTGTGTAGGAGATTGACCCGAGCTGTGCCGCTGCCGGTGGGTACTCTTGACTTGTTTATGTACTTGGAAATGTGCAACCCTTCATGTTTGACCACTCTCATGGAGTGAGATCGACTCCTGAACCGCCCTAGGTGCACGGGTCAGCTACCTAATTGCAAGCCGTTCGTTCATGCCAGCAACTAATCCAAAACGCGAACTTCTCCTCTTATCCCTCTCAGTTCGAGTGAAGGCTACGCCGCCTCGAAACTACAGAGTGTCGACCAGAAAGTTTACCTTTATATGGTAAGATCTCCAAGTAAGAAATCTTTCTCCGGGTTTAAATAGCTCTTATGATGGTTATATAAGAAAAATTCTAAAGCTTCCGTATTTCAATTTCAAGCTTATTTTGCTCTCTCTATCTGGTAATTTCTTGGAGGCAAGTGTACAAACTTTATGATTTTTAATTATATATTCTTCATTATACACCAGCTTTGTGTTGGTATCCTGCAACATTTGATTATATGTCTTGGTACCATCTGAGATTTGAAATATAATCCATTTTGCTAATCGGGATTAGGATTTCAGTAGTTTCTTACTGTTTCTTCTCTTTTGTAATCAGTATTTTATATACTTTTTGTATATATTTTTCTCTTTCAGTTTTGAAGTTAAATTGGGTGGGAGGAGGAAATTCCCAATTTTGCTTTGCTGTTGGTTTTGTTCATATCATGGCTGTGAGGTTCTTAGTGGGATTTAGAGCAGCGCCATATCCATTTGTCTTGTCGTCTCCCTGGAGATGTCGAAACTACTCCTCTCGCTGCTCTCTCCAACCCCCGGACGTATCTAGTTTAGCAGAGACTGCTCGGATCTCTCTCACACCAAAGGAGGTAAGGATATATATATATATATATATATATATATATATATATATATATGGGGGCACTTTAGAAAACAATGCCTCAAAAACAAACTTTTTAGCAACAAAGACCCGACCTCAAACGTTTTAGAAAAACCGTGCTTTCACGGATTTTAGAACTTCAGAAAACCGTGAAAGCACTGTTTTTCATTTTTTCTTTTTTAGCTTTTGAGGCATGTTTCTCTAATTATCGCTATATATGGGTAATGATCCTCTCACTCACTTGAGTCATAGGACATAATCTCATGGAGCTCGTATTGGCTAAATGTCACATCAATCACTTTTCAAAGCCCAGTGATGTGACATGGAGTCAATAGGAGCTGGAGTCATGGGTTTATGTCCACTAACTCAGGTCATATAATCATTTCCCTATATATATATATATATATATATATATATATATATATATATATATATATATATATGTTGGTGTTTCCCTTGTCTGTTTATAGCTTGATAGTATGTGAAAGTAAACATAATAAAGCATGTGTATATTTATATATTTCGTGTTAGATAGACATAAAGTATTTGAACTTTTTAGTCAGAGGAGAGAAATCTTCTAAAGAGTCTGTTTTAATCTGTTTAAAAATGGCGTACAGACTTTTTATCTGCAGGATTACAATTAATGGCATGGATCTCAACAATGAACATGTGGGTGAAAAGTGTGTACTCGATTTTGAAAAAAACAGAGTAAAATTCATAGGCCTCATGATCAATCTCCTTCTTTCCAAATGGTTAAGCCTTGGGAGCCGTACAACTTTTGACTAACTGATTTGTCGCTCAAAAACATCAACTCATTTTCCAAGGTTGGTAGTTTGAGATTAATCCGAATGCCGCTGCTGGCACTAGGATCGTCGGGTAACTTATACAAAATCTTAAACATAACTGAAGGATTGATTTTCTTCTAAAACCACCTATGCAATTTCTTATTTCATTTTTGTATTCTTTCTTAGTTCCTATCAAGAGTAATTTCAACAACTCCTTTTTGTCAAATAATTTTTTTTAAGCTTCTGCTTAAATGTTTGATATTCTTGATTTCCTTTTTACTGTAACTGCAGGTTGAGGATTTTGCTCCCAAAATCAGACAAGTGATAGACTGGTATTTAATTAAACCTTACTTGTTCTTTTCAAGTCATAATCGTTACATTATCCTGATGTTTACTTATAGGCTATACAATTTTCGTTGCTTCAACATTTTTGAAGGGATGTTGGGCGTGCGCCCTACAGGGTTTGAGGCCGGGATACCTCCGATATATATAATAAATAAATAATTAAAAGGCTTCAATGCAACATGATAGTCATAAGACACTTTAAGCACCAAATAAAAGGCTGTCAATGGGACAAGCCGAACCATCAGCCCAGCCGATTAATAACCTTCCAACAAGCACATGTAAAAATTGAAAAAAATATTTACAAGAAAAAAATCTCTTTTTTACGGAATGCCAAGTTTATAACAGTTCTAAAACTTTTACCACATAAGGGATATATACCCTTACCATTTACAAAGTTTATACCTTAAAGAGATACTCATCATCTAGGAAATTAATAGATTACCCTTATGAAAAGGCTTGATAGGTATGTGGATAGCGCTGTCAATGGGTCGTGCTTAGCCCGGTCCAATTGGGAAAGGGAAAAACAATAAAGCCAATGCCCGAAAAAAGTTCAGGTCAAAATCCAGCCAGATTTCATATTCTGGTCGGTTCTAGCCCAATCTTCAGAGTAAAAATAATTGATCCGATTAAAACAAACTCTTGCACACCCAAGCCCATATCTTAAGAAAAAGTTGGGTTGGCCAAAACTTTACCCCAATCAGGTTTGACCATAAATAAAAGGGTAGCTTTGCTAACACTCACAATCGTGTTTATATGTTTCTGCATGAGCTACTAGCTATTTTTAAAGTAACTTTACTTGTTTTTTCATTATATGGACAAGGACAACCATGTATGGGTTTTTTTATTCGATGGTGTCATTGCTGCACAAGCTATGCTTGTAGAGATGAAAGATAATTGAATTTGGGTATTTTGCCTTCATGAATATATTCTCTTATTAAGGTCTCTGAGAATTATTGAGGCAATAAGTCATGTAGCAGTTTCCAACACACACGAATCCAAGCATAAACTGGTTTCTTCCTTAGGATGCATGGAATATTTTGAGTCCACTAACTCTATTCATTGTTCAACTGTTTTTGGATGGATATCATTGGAGTTGACTCATAACTCTATCATTGTACTCAAAAGTACATTTGCCATGCCAATTTTCTAGTCTGAAGGTGAAGTCTATGTAGGTGACAATATAGTATTAGGAGATGAAACGGATTATTGAGGCCTTGGTACCTCAATTGGAAGATAATTGGTTAAACTTATTGGGGGATCTGTGATTTCTATCTAGCCACCATGAGAACACTGGAATGTCGGGAAAAAGAGATAATATAACAATATTACCACTTCTTTGTTCAACATAATAATAATAATAATAATAATAATAATAATATTGGTTACACGTAGAATTTGTTTCTTGATTGGATGGCCCCAATAAATATATATATATATATATATGTTGATCACAATCCACATAGAGTTGTATTATCTATCGTACGTGGTAACTCCACAAATATTTTCATGTTTATGGAGTATTGAAAATTTTGAAACTATCTTCAGACCATTGTAGTGATGGACCATATGAAAAACTATTAGGTTAAAAGGCTTCACATTAAGAAGGCACATTCAATACAATGGAAGTAACTTGGATCAATTTAGCAATTAGCATTAGAACATGCTTAACAATATATCCACTTAGAAGGGGTATAAATTGACCCTCCATAACATATCATCCAAAGTAGAAACTCATGTAATTTACGGTATGCTTAATCACCTCTAGGAAAAAAATAACTGATGAAAATGTAGCTTTATGATGAAAAAATGCCATATTGTACTGCTCACACATCACTTCTTTTGTAACCTCTAGCTTCTCTCTCTCTCTCTCTCTCTCTCTCTCTCTCTCTCTCTCTCTCTCTATATATATATATATATATATATATCGCTTTTTTCATTTTTTTAGCTGGTAGCATTATTAAGATATTGGTTTTAGGGTAGATCAGATTTGCGTGCTTACCTATGTTAAATATTAGGTAGCCTAGAAGATTGATGATTATTTTATAACTTAAGTAGGTCATCATCTTCATCATCACAGTCTTATCCCATCTATTTGGGGACGACTTTGCGAGTTTTATTTCCCTACTCGTTTCTGATTAGTGCTAAGCTCTCTATAACTTCGCATTCCTTTATGTCCCTTCTCACAACTTCTCTCTAGGTTTTCCTCTTCCTCTTCTCCTTCCTTGTGCATGTAGCATCTCAGCCCTTCATACGGGGTCTGATTCTGGAGCAAAGGTATCATGGTTATCTACTCTATGAGTTTGAGTAAACCTTTTTGGCCTGGCCTTATATCTATCTACTGACTCTATGTTTAATTTTATAGATCCACTTGCAATTGACTAATTTTTTTTTTCCTTCTGGGAGAGGATCCATCTCCCAAGTATTGTTCTGCTCCAATGCCTCCATCTCTTTCATCATTGCTTCCCTCCGTTTCAATTGAGAGAGGGCTTTTGTGGGCACTAGATGGAATGGATATAGAATCTATGGAGGAAAGAAAATGAGGAATTTGCATTGGAAATGAAATGGTAGGAAACAAACTTACTTATTAGATGCATGGTTCAAAATATCATCTGATAATGATACCTATCGGTGTTTTGGGCTACCAGGTCGATACATTCGAATGTATCGACCCCCATATATATTGGTATGTATCGGCCGATGCTTACCAATGCATCCTCCAATACCGATACGTAGAATCCGATACGTGTAGGCTTTGGAGCTGGCCAATACATACGAAAGACCAAGATTTTGAACCTTGATTCGAATGTTATGTGCAAGAGAGATCCCTTGCATAGAACAACGGGCTTATCCTATTCGGATGTAAGAACAGAACTCATTGGACCTGCTTCTGAGGACGAAGTTTACTCCATAATTTGAGTGAGAGTGAGCTTATTTGTTCTCTCTGTCTTTCGAGCAAAAGTTTATCCTTTCCCAAATATTCCTTTTCCACTCTTACTTTCATGTTGTTTGTCTTTCGAACCACTAGCTTGCCATCATTTTCCACCATCTCATCATCATGCTGTCATGATTATCATCATCAACATTAACATCAACATCCTCAATTCCACACACCAACACACACTAGCATTGATTAGTATTGGGTAAATTGTTCACTATAAATGAACGATGGTGATCATGATGTGGGGTAAATAGTTCACTATAGATAGCATAGGATAGCCCTACTTAATCGCAGCACCATTTATATAATATAATCTTAATTTCTCTCTAAACTGATCCCTAGCTATGCATTATGATTGCATAACTTTTTGGTACACTGTTTTCAATTTACTGTTATTTATTTGCATGAAGGCAGTCTTGATATCTATTATGTGTATATTTTGTCCATTCATGAAGGCAGTCTTATGTTAGGTACTTTATGGATACCTTTTAGAGGCAATTACTATTATGGAAATCACTTTTTTATTTATAGAGTAAGCGAATTTGTTAAGATGCTTTTTATACAGCAATTTGTTAAATTATAGAGCAGGTTTCTTCATTTCTGTTATTGAAGATAAGATTAATGTATCAATTTTCATTCTTGGTTCTATGATCATGACATTTGGAGATGTTGTGGTCGTAATGTTTAGCTTTGTTTCTTCATAACAGGTTCGGACAACTTCAAGCTGTTAATCTCGAGAGCATTGACCCTGCAGTCCGAGCTGGTGCTTAACAACCATTTAGTACATCTAAACATTCTCAACTTGTTAGAAGGCCACCTTTATTTATATAGGGAATGCTAACCTCACCCACTTCATTGTGAGGTTATCATTTTCCTTCGACAATAATACCTTTATTTAAGGGCATTTTCATAAAATTAGTAAGGGTAATTTAGTAAGAATACCCTTAGTCAACTTTACTAAACTATCCCTACTAATTTAACTAAAATACCCTTAAATAAGGGTATTATTTTCTAAGGAAAAAGCTAACCTCACAATGAAGTGGGTGAGGTTACCATTGCCCGATATATATATATATATAGATTCATATTGCAAATAAGATCATTGCCTTTACATACTGGGTAGTTAGGTCTTCCCTTTAAATATCACTCTTTTTTGCCCAGATACTGAAGTTAACGAAAACTTGCGACTCGATCTGCCTGATACATTTGGCAACAGGTGAAGAATACTATGCTCTTCGTTTCAGTGTTATCTAGGCCTACACTTTTTGGAGTTTAGAGAAAGAACGCTCTTATTGTAATCACAAAAACTGATGAGCAAATTAATTTTCCTTTTCCACTTATAACTTAGGGAGACAATTTTGGCTGCTGTCCCAAGCTATGAGGAGCCATATATCAAAGTTCCCAAAGTTTTAAACAAGGAATGATGTTGTGAGGTAACTTTTTCATCATTTTTCCTGAGATTTACCATTTAGTCGTTAACTGTCTTGGAGCTTTTACCAGTATTTCAATGTGTAGATGGCTATCAAAGGAGTAATGTGCATGATGCCCTACTTGACTGGTTTATCAGATTGTTTTGATATTAGAAGTTATTTTTAATTATCATAATATTATAGTTAGGCAAATAATGTCTAATTGTACTAGGGGTGTAAATTAAAATCGAAAACCGACCCTCCCGAACCGGACCGTAACCGACTGAAAGACGACATCAAACCAAACCAGTTTGGATTTGGTTTTGGTAGCTGAAAGCCGAAAATCGGCTAGGTAGGGTGAGAAAATCAACCCTAAAACTGAAAGAACCGAGAAAGAAAAAACTGAAATTTTTTCTTGAAAAAAAAGAAAAAATAAATGAATAAAAAACCCGAAAATCAAACCAAACCAACCACACTGAAATTGGATCGGTTCGGTTTCAGTTCACGGGGGTGGGAAGTTCGGTTAACCAAAAAACTGGAACTTTTTGGTTCGGGTTCGGTTTTAAGTGAAGCGACATAGAAACCGAAATTTTGGTTTTGGTTCGGTTAACCGAGTTTACATCCCTACATTAATTGTAGGTTGATCTATTTAACGATTTAATGGAGAGGTTAGAGAAGAATTGCATGCCAAGTTCAGAACATGTGTCGTCGGAATTATTGATAACAGATTAGGACTTCACCAGCTAAATTTGTCTCTAAGAAGCATGTAATTTTAGCAATCCAATTTATCAAAGTGATGCTGTTCATATTGGAACCCTATTATAGAACCAAAGGTTCATTTCTTAGACGATTTGAAACGTCCGATCTATGCAATCTAATATGCATTGTTGTGCATATTTTTTGAACAGTTGATACTAAAGTGCATGAATTGAAAGATTTCAAAGGTCTTATAGTTTTGATTTTGCGGCCAAGACGTGGGATAATGATGGGCTGCCAGTTGGACTACTCTATTTGGCATAAAAGTGGGCTGCCATGACCCTAATCTATGTAAATTTGGTTAGGAGAGTCTGTCTCTTTACTGTCGTTGATACCGTGTCTCATTTTCCATATTTGCACCACATACCCATCTAATTATTTAGAGGGTGATTCCTATGACAAATTGACAACTATTAAATATATCATTCCGTGGCCATCCACTTTCAGGCCATATGGTGCACATGTTTGATCAATCCAAGGCGTTCAATTAGAAGCCCATCATTGATGCATCATGCGTATTAGAGGAGTCTAACCATCCACTTGGTGCACTTTGGTCAATCATTGGAAAAATATGAATGGTTCAAATCCTCCATTGACTGATTCTTGGGGCCACTTTAGTTCAATATATGAATTATCATATACGAACTGCTTAAAAAGGCCATGTGCCACCTGGCTCAGCACGTGACGGTCATGCGATAATCAGTTTAAAGGCAGTCATGTGCCATTGTTCCAATATTTAATGATCCTGGTAACATTTTACCTTAAAGTGTACCCCAATTTTAATCCTGAGAAATTTAGTCAACAGTTTTAGCTGACGTTTTGTGTTTTGAGGTTGCAACTGGCAGAGCAGTGAGCTGTTAGCCATCAGCATCTCCTTTCTTATTTTCTAATTTTTTTTGCAAATAATTTTTACAGAATGTATATCTGTCAATACACTAGCATTTTGAACAAGTCAAAAGCAAAGCACATGGGTCTTAAGGTTTCCATAGATCTTGATGTTAAAAAGCATCATATTTTGGTCTTAAGATCTGTAAAATCCAGCTTTCATGAACCTGGTTAACGAAGTGGGCTACCTTTCAAAAGAGAACCCAACTTGAATCGCTCTCATAATTCTCCGTCATCACATTCTTAACCAAATTCAGCATTGGCTTTGGAAGTCTTATTTCTCAATGTGTTTCTGATCAGCGCTAAGTTCTTAATAACTTTGTAATCTTTCATGGTTTTTTTGACCATTTTGCTTTAGGTCTTCAATAACTTTCTTCTCATTTCTTGTACTTTTAGCAATTTAACTGTTCATATAAGGTCTATTTCTGGCGTCTGATGGACATATTGTTCTCATAATTGAACTACAAAAATATATTTTTACTTTAGACAAAGCAAATAGAGCGAACAATATGTCCGTCAGACGCCAAAGATGAGAAGTTGTCAAGTCAAGAGCACACTCCTATAGTTGTCAAGTCAAGAGTTGAGAATTATTTGGCAAGAGAAAATATTAGTGAATTTAAAAAAAAAAATTAAGGAAAAACTGGATGAGAAATCACAATTCAAATCGTTCTTTGTAGAAAAAGAATCGCAATTAATGCTATGTTTGATAGTAGGGAGACTCTAAACAGGAAATGAATCATGTAAAATGATTTCCCGGGGAAACAAAAGTTTTGATTTTTGAGAAGGTTGTTTGAGAAATAATTTTCCTTGAAAATTGATTCTCCTGTTTGATTAATACATCTGAAAAAGAATTTGAAAACTAAATTTTTGTCAAAAGAGTAAAATAATAGTCTTTATTGTTTGGAAAGGGTTTTCTTTACAAAAATAGGATTGAGAAGGCCAAAAATTCCATTAGTGTTGGTAAGAAACACATTTTCAGCCACTTGAACAATTATATTGAGTTTATGCATGGACTCACTTTCCTTTCCATCTCCTTATAATGCTCTCTAACACTTAGAATTTTTAATTTAAAAACTCCGAGTTACTTGGATACTTGTATTTACTTTGTATTTAAAAAAAAAAAAAAAAACTTAATCATAAACTTATAAAGATTATCTTGTTGAAATTAATTAATGATAATAAAGGTTGCAGTTTATATGAGAAAATCATGAGCCAGACAAAATTCAAAAAAAAAAAACAAAAAACAAAAAACAAAAAAGAACAATGCATGTACATTTCAATTAGTTACGATTAATGTAAAAATGTGTTTGCCCAACAATTTCTGATATAAAGATAATTCAATAAAAAATCCGATAATTTTATTACTAGATAGCACTATTTTCCACATGGCCCAATCCACATTAAAATATGCTGTCCAAACATACCTTTAAACTCAGAACAAACCTCCATCTGCCAAAAAGTTAGATCCACTAATTAGGCAGAATTGGTTATAAGAAGATGGTTAGGCAGAATATAACAGTTTTGAGAGTTATAAGTAGATGGTTAGGCAGAATTGGAGATGGCAAGGCAAACCCTTTTCAGACGTTTTTGGATACTGAGTTGAATCTAAGAGCATTTCCAGCAAGATAGCTTAATTTGATTAGGTAAAACTCCCTTTTGAGTTCACTCTCTATCAGAGTTACTGCCCTCTTTGTAAGTTTCTAGCAAGGATAATTATTTTAGCTACTGCTCCGATAAATAATATGTTTTTGCTTCTATTTTAATATATATTTAAAATATATGACAAGTAGAGAGAGAAAATGAGAGAGAGAAATTTAATCATATTTTATTAGTAGCGATGGAGTGGAATTTGTCATTAATAGCGACTGAAGTGAGACTCACCAAAGATGAGGAGTTTTTTACTATTTAACTTTCTTCTCCTCATTTCTTGTATGTTGTCCTCATAGTACTAAGTCTCTGGAATTTGGGAAAAATTCAGTGAGGCAAAAGAAAGAAAAAAAAGTGAAAAAATTGGTAAATTTTGAAAAAAAAAAAGGAAGCATTTGAGAAATAGTAATGGAAATATTTAAAAATATATATTTTTTGCCAAAAGTGAGAATTTTCATAAAAAACGTATTTTAAAACATAAAATCATGATTTTCCTTTAAAATACAAGTATTTATGTAAAAATTGCATTTAAAACTTGTTTCCGTTTTATTAAAAAAAGAGTTTTTTAAAAAAAATTGGAGATTTTGGCGACTATTTATTATTAGGAAATTGATTCCTCCAAAGTCCTGTTGAGTCATATGCTCTTAGAAAGTGAACATGCACCAACAATGCATTAAAGCTTAATAAAAAAAAGAGATCTTCACCAACCAACCATCAAAGATGATGGTAAAGTAATGAGTGTGGTTAGAGGAGGTGTATGTGTACTTAGAGCCGCTCCAACAGACCTATAAGCACAAAAAGGCAGCAAAATCACTATTTATCACTATTTTGTCGATTGAAGAGCCAAATTCTCGTTCCAGCAGATTCGCTATAAAACTCCTCATCTTACTTCACTCGCTATTAATGGCGAATTTCACTCTATTGCACTCTATTGCTACTAATAAAATATAATTAAATTTCTCTCTCTCTCTTTCTCATATTCTTTCTCTACTTGTCATATATTTTAAATATATATTAAAATAGAAGCAAAAAAATATTATTTATCGGAGCAATAGCTAAAATAATTATCCATGCTGGAAACTTAAAAAGAGGGCAATAACTCTGATAGAGAGTGAACTCAAAAGGGAGTTTTACCTATTCAAATTAAGCTATTTTGCTGGAAATGCTCTTAGATTCAACTCAGTATCCAAAAACGTCAGAAAAGGGTTTGCCTTGCCATCTCCAATTCGGCCTAACCATCTTCTTATAACTCTCAAAACTGTTATAAATCATCACACAAATTTCCACTATAAAATAAATTAATACAACTCAAATAATAAACATGAGATAGCTATAATCAGTGGATCTAACTTTTTGGCAGATGGAGGTTTGTTCCAAGTTTAAAAGTATGTTTGGACAGCATATTTTAACGTGGATTGGGCCATGTGAAAAATAGCGCTATCTAGTAATAAAATTATCGAATTTTTTATTGAATTATCTTTATATCAGAAATTGTTGGGCAAACACATTTTTACATTATTCGTAACTAATTGAAATGCAAATGCATTGTTCTTTTTTGTTTTTTTTTTTTCTGAATTTTGTCTGGCTCATGATTTTTTCATATAAATTGCAACCTTTATTATTATTAATTAATTTTAACAAGATAATCTTTATAAGTTTATGATTAAACTTTTTTTTTTTTTTTAAATACAAGTATACAAGTAACTCGGAGTTTTTAAATTAAAAATTCTAAGTGTTAGAGAGCATTATAAGGAGATGGAAAGGAAAGTGAGTCCATGCATAAACTCAATATAATTGTTCAAGTGGCTAAAAATGTGTTTCTTACCAACACTAATGGAATTTTTGGCCTTCTCAATCCTATTTTTGTAAAGAAAACCCTTTCCAAACAATAAAGACAATTATTTTACTCTTTTGACAAAAATTTAGTTTTCAAATTCTTTTTCAGATGTATTAATCAAACAGGAGAATCAATTTTCAAGGAAAATTATTTCTCGAGCAACCTTCTCAAAAATCAAAACTTTTGTTTTCCGGGGAAATCATTTTACATGATTCATTTCCTGTTTAGAGTCTCCCTACTATCAAATATAGCATTACTTGCGATTCTTTTTCTACAAAGAACGATTTGAATTGTGATTTCTCATCCAGTTTTTCCTTATATATATTTTTTTAAATTCATTAATATTTTCTCTTGCCAAATAAGTCTCAACTCTCGACTTGACAACCATAAACATTAGCGGACTTCTGCGGCAATGATGTTATATAAGTCAAGTGTCAACGGGGGAACCCAAGAACTTATCTCTACTAATTGGTGTGTGTGATGCGCTTGAGTTTTACATGTACTGGGAGACTTAATCTGAGTGATCTAAGAGGGTCCGGATGCCCGTCTAAAAAAACAAGGCTTCAATGGCGCATGTAGGTATTGCCTTTTCTTTTTCGTTTTTTCAAGGAAACTGCTGCGTGTAGAGAAGTTCGTACAAATTGGTAATAATCATTACAAATTTTTTAGGGAATAGTGCCTACGTGTCCATAGTAAAAAAAACTCACCTACACATATTTTTAATGCCACGTGGCGCACATCTTCAATAAATCCTAGCCGTATAAATGACCAATAAATCCTAGCCGTATAATTGACACACTCTATATGGCATCGTTGGGCCTAAACGTATGAAGTTAGTAAGAGCATCAATGGATAGAGGTTGTCTGATGGGTGGTCCTCAATGACGGAAAAGTAGACTACATATTCTACCGACCTCGTGGACCTTGCAGTGTATGGAAGTCCGCATGTGTCACAAGGTAGCCTACGTTGCAGTCCACTTTCTTACTCCTGATGGTCGAAACCTTGATATCAAAATTCAGTTGATACCAAGACATCGTTGATAAGTATCGATTTTTTTGAAACCGATATCGATACCACTCCGATAAAGTATTAGTATCGATATCGGATTGATATGGGCTAGTATCGGTTGATACTATCCCTATATAGGCTGATATTGTCTTGAATCCTCCGATACCATATTAATATCAGCTGAGACATACTGATCCAAGATGGACTGATAGAGGATACTGACTCAGACCACCCATCATAGACAAATGCTTTATGAGGAGAAGGCATAATCAAATCTTCATAATCTAATGTTGGAGTAACCATAGTCAGTCCCAATGTCCATCTCCATCCCGTTATCAGAATTTGAAATGAATATAACGGTTTATATACCATCAATCCTGTCAAAAAGCTGACATCTACAATTATCTTATTTCTCCAAATACATGATGGTCAATTTTGAAAAGCTTAATAAACTTACGAATCATATGATGGTGAGCCAACCTCCCCCACCATTCTCTAAAGAGACGTAGTCATGTTGATTGAGACTTTGGATCGTGGCTGGCCCAATATACATTATTGGGTAAGACCCCATCTCATACAATATCCTTATATGAAAGGGGGTTAAATATTAGGTCAAATAGGTCAAATATAAGCCTATCAGATCATATCAGCCAACATAAATTAAATAAAATACCAAAAATGTCTTTGAGCCATTTTATTTTATAATTTTTAATATTTAAAATTAAAAAAAAAAACTCTAAAATCAGCTGATTTGGCCGATATATAACCGATGGGACCCAACCGGCATATATATATATATTAATGCTAGGTGATTATGTCATCTTTCATACATTATATAGGAAGTTTCTGTGATCAACGTTTAATTGTTTGTTTCATTAGATTCGATAGAGTCAGGAGTCTCTTTCTGTCCTTATCAATTAGTCCAAAAGGTCCAATGAGTTGGAAACCGAGGCCGCTATTTCCAACCATTGGATCACTAATGGTCCATTCCATATGGACAGTTCATTCCATTCCGGCTCTCTATGCAAAGGTTACCGTGTTCAATCACTCGGAAATTTGAGGTACGGCCATTGGCCATTCCAAAGAGGTCTATCAAGCAATGAAGATATATATATATATCTTCATTCAATAATCGTTGCAGTTGAAGAAGATGACGGCCATGCCTTATAATAAGTCAAAAGAAAAAAGCCAATCCAACAAGGAAATCAAACCCAACTCCTCTTTTTCAACAAAAAAAATAATAATAATAATAATAATAATAAATAAATAAATAAATAAAAGGGAAGACTCCACTGCCAAGATCTCAAGAGTTTTCATTTTTCTTTTCCATATTTTTATGTAATAAAATAATACGGTACATAAATAGATATGATTCGTGAACTGTTGTTGTGGTTAAAACCATTAAAGCTATCTTTCCCAAAATAGTTCTCCAATGATATATCTGAACTTTGAGAAAGGCACGGATTTTTATGCATTCTAAAATCTGTGCAGTTGATATGCTTAGTTTCAGATGTCAGCTGTGAGCACTGAGCAAAAAGAGACAACCTAGAGCTGCAATTGAACAAATAAATAACTAATTTTCCCCTGAATTAAGAGAGAGACAACAAAATTCAGAATACAGAAAAATAGAAAAGGGGAAGAGAGAGATATGCTAGTGTGTTAATATCTCACACTTAAAACTTATTATCTACATCCATTATCGTCTCCCCCTTTTTCCCCAACCAGGGAAAAAAAAAAAAAAGAAAAAAAGCCCTAACCTTCTCTCTCATCTACACAGTCTCCCCCTTCCGAAACCTGAACGCCATAATACTTAACCTTCGACGAACCCCGTCTCGTAACGGCTGTATCGGTAGCGGCCGAATCGACAAACGTAGCAGACGACATCTCCATCTGAGCCACTCTAACTGCCCCCAAAAGCCTCTCCGGCAACTCCTCTTCCGTCTGCGCCTCCACTAAAAACCCCATATCGATCGTAACGGCCGTTACATACCCTAACGCCAAATGCAAAATCGCGCTCGCCAGCGCGGAACTCCCGATATCAACGTCGATTTCAAAATAATTATCCCCTTTATAGTAATTACAGGTCAGCGCCCTCCCCAGCAGGCACGCGGCGTAATTCCCCACCGTCGCTTTCACGATCCACGGCCCCTTCACGATCCGGTTCACGATCTTGAACCGGGCGTTCCGGAACGAGTCGTCGCCGTGGATGAACCGGTAGAAGAGAGAGTTAGGGGGGATCGGATCGTCTGTGGAGAAGTAGAACACGGCGCTGTGGTTCTCGCGGCCGGGGACTTGAAGATTGACGGCGAATACGAAAGTTTTGAGGGATTTGCCTAGGGTTTGGGATTTTTTGAGGGCTGAGATGATTCGATTGTCCGATCTGGCGAGCACGTTATCAAGTTTTGAAGGGGATCGGAGCCAGTCGACGCCGGCCGGTTTGAGGAGCCAGTCTCCGGAAGGGGACTTCTTTTTCTTGGAGAAGTAGGTTTTGCCGCGGAGGAGGAAGAGGTCGCCTGGGGGAGAAGCCCAGCCGTTGGATCCGGTGTGGAGGTCCACGTGTTTTAGAGATCCGCCATTAATCGCTTCGTCTCTCCAGTCGGTGGATTCGGCGGAATCGGAACTGACTCCGGCGGATTCTGAGTCGGAGACGGTTGGTTTCTTCTTTGATGGGCACATTATCGTCTCTCCTCTCTCTCTCTCTTCTTTCTCTCTCTCTGCAGGTGCAGTGGAGAGTACGGGTGAGGATGGAAACTCCATTTGTTGGAGCTGGGGTTTAGTATAAAGTATTGTAGAAAAAGAAGTTGCCCCTGCTATGTAAGGAAACCACAAGAATGCCATCGGCAGCGAATGCACACGAGTTGATGAAATTTGTTCGCTAAAAGAAACGTAGCATCAAAGTTAGTACGATGCCAAATCAGGAAAGCCAACAGCTTTTTCACGGATTTACATGGGCATATGTGTCTGTGCAAGAGATTTGAAGACCAATATAAGTCCACATATCGGGCGGGTCCCAGGTATCTGCAAAACTGGCCGATATTTCAAGTGCTTTTTTTAAAAAAATATATTAAAAATAAATTTATAAAAATACATTTTAGTATTTTATTTGACACATATCCGATACAAATTGTCTAATAGAACCCTATACTATATAGGCCGGATATAAATTGTCTAATAGAACCCAATACTATATAGGCCCAGATTTAACTTATTTGATCATATGTTGACCCATATCAAATCAGAAGTATATATCAGAGACGGGGCCTAAACTAATATATATCAGTCATTATCTGAGCATCTCTTAAAGTTTGTCAAATTTGTTGGAAGGAGTTTGACAGGTACACTGCGCTTGTACATGAGATGGGCAATTAATAATGTTATTATTTGGTACCCACAATCTAGGGGTGCAAACGGGTCGGGTTTAGATTGAATTTGAGCCCGACTTACCTATATACAATAACAGACCTCTTAACTGCAAAACCTTGAGCTGAAGTTGAATTTAGCCCGAACATGACTTTGAACCCAACCTACTAGTTGCCTCTAAGCCTGACTTGTCGAAGTTAGACTCGACCTATTAACCACTGTTAGACTTGTTCTGAACCCATATATATATATATATATATATATATATATATATATATATATATATATATATATATGTGTGTGTGTGTGTGTGTGTGTGTGTTATATATAGCAAGTTGGGTTACAGGTCAGGTTTTAGGCTAACTCGAATCCAACCTGTTTACATAACAGATCAAGATTTTTGACAGATCTAATCTGACAGCTCCAGTTTTAGAAACCCAAACTCAACCAACAACAGGGGGGCCTGAAAATTATAAGCGAGTGCAAACCATCCGACTGGTTATCGAGATTAGAGTCCGGCCTGTATCACTTGGACGTCTTAGATTGCATGCGTGTTTATAACCTTATTGGTGTAAGATCATTTAAATACTAAAATGTTATGTAAATGAAGATTAGGAGTGACTATTTTGACAGGAGATTAACTGTAGCTCCCATTAATACTAACTAGTAACGGAGCAGCAGTATATATATATATCAATCTCGAAATCGACTCTGGCATTGTACTGGTAGGGCCCTGATAACCTAGATTTGTGTTACGTGAAACATATTTGATCAATCCAATTTGGCCATCTTGCAGGTTATCATTAGCACATATCTCAATCAAAGAATCACGCTTATAAAAAGATTGCAACCATTTAATCAAGTCACTTTACCATAGACAACGAAATAGATATGCACAATTATGGATCAAAATTTCGTCCGATACTGATACATATTGTCCGATACGTATCGGTATCAGACATGAACGATACGGTACATTGAATGTATCGTTCGGTATCGTCCGATACCGATACGTATCGTTCGATATGTATCAGTTTTGAGCTCAGACGATACATATCGGGAAACCGAAATTTTGATCCTTGTGCACAACCTTCCTACACTAGGTTAGTCATGATACCTCATCAATTGATTATAAAAGTGAGTTGGTTCCATGCCTGATTAATTGCAACATTAATCACCAACTATTATACGTGATTAATGAAAGCCGCATCTTGAATATTATTGGGCAAATCCGAACTATCTATATAACAAAATTGATAGATCTAAAATATCAAATATCGGCTGATACATATGGTTGGTGTTCTGGCAAACCAATACGTATGAGGTATATGCATTAGTATCGGTACCCGTATCAATTAATATAGGCTTGTATCAGCCGATACGAAACCTATATCGGTATCGGATAATTCATACCGATATAAAAATAAATATAAAAATTCATAGATATATATCGGTATCGGATAATTCGTATCGATCTTTCATAAACCGATACCTGATACCGGTACTTGAGTTGACACTTTGAATAGATCCATTCGATGTGTTGAAAAATTACAAGGTATGAGAAAAAACTTTGGCTCTAGGGGATCACTAATCTCACAACATTAGTTTCATTGATAAAGTGATGGAAAGCAATCAATTAACGGTCTAAATTTTAGGAAACAAATACTAACTACCACTATAAAAATGTGTCGCATACTTACACGCCTCGAAGTGCGTGGACATTTGTCCTTCCATCTTATTATGTAACCCACACGTAGCCCTGGCTAGGGCCACCAGAATCTCATGTTTTAAAGTCACAACCCACTTGAATTGGGAACTAAATTAACCAGCAAGAATCCTTCAAGTCAACGATTCCACCAATCTTTGCAGTAGAAAATAGAAACAAACACGAGTTGAGAAGCCTTTTGTCACGCGCTGGCATGCGAGTGCCAGAGGTCTCTAAAGTCAAGTAGGGACGTTATTGGAATTATCGTATAAGATAGAGGAGTATTTAGTAAATTTGCTAATAAGAAGAGATGGAGACTTTTAGACTATATAAGATTTTTAATTGAGGTTTGGACACGTGGACGAAAACAGTGCATGAAAGCCGTCCCAATAGCTGTTAGAATCAGCTCATTCAGTACCTACACGCGCACCGCCAACTGCTAATATGCTGGCTGGTCGACATAACTTTATGAGTTATTACGAAACTGCCCCTCTACATTGTTTCTCTCTTTCATGAAGCATGATATCTTTTTCTTTTTTTTATAAGGGTTATGTACCCTGGTGCTAGTATCAGATGAGTTGCCTGGTCCCCTGGTCCGACATTAGTTTGTTGTCGGCGTGATTCAAAAATTTGGACATATTATCGGCCAATAATCCACTAATTTGTCCAAAATCGAAATTGATCGAAATTTTGACCAAATTTTTGGCTGATCTTTTGCTTTTTTGAAAAATTTAAAAATTAAAAAGTTGCTGAAAGTTCAAATTTTCGATTTCAAGCAAGACCGAAATCGAAACGAAAACCAAAATTTCTATCTTTGGTTGAGAGTGACATTCAATCAATCACATAATCAAGAGACATGTAAATGAGAGGTTTGATGATCATCATTATTGTAAAAATTTAAAAAAAAAATAAAAATGAACAAAAAAAGTCATGCAGCCAACTGAATTAACTGCACGAAAAATGAACAATAAAATTAGATTTAATTTCATTGTTCAATTTTTTACACTGTAGACACTGTTGATCATATATTTATTATGGGTAGCTTTGTTCTCTTAAAGCACCTACATCGGAGATCCTTTAAAACTCATAGATTGGGTCGCATTTGATGATGGAGATCGTTTTTCACCCCGATCTTTTATAAAATGGATCTTGAGACCATTTCACACTTATGAGACGGTCATTATTTTATTCCACATGTCACAAAATCCCAAAATATGACCCTAAAATCACTTTTGAGCGTTATGTGTGCCATTGTACACAAAGTGCATATTTTGGGGATTTGTGACATGTGGAATAAAAATAATGACCGTCTCATAAGTGTGAAATGGTCTCAAAATCCATTTTATAAAAGATCGGGGTGCGTTATGTGTGCCATTGTACACAAGATGCATATTTTGGGGATCTGTGACATGTGAAATAAAAAAACGACCATCTAATAGGTGGTATATGGTCCCAAGATCCCTTGCGTGGAAGGTTAGGGTGAAACACGATCTCCATAGTCTCATTCGACCCATTGAATGGGTCGAATGAGACTATGTAGGTACTTTCATAGAACACCTGGGTATGAACATAGCTACCCATCTATTATTATTATTATTTTTTCAATAATTATGATCAATGAGACTCCGCTTTAAATGAAACTTGATCATATGATTGATTGCCAAGTGGTAGCAAACTAATGTGGGATTATGTAGGTTACTTGGGCCTTAGTAAGGATGCAAATTCTGTTTATCGAATTGAAGCCAAAAAATTTAATTTTTCATCGGTTCGGTCTGAACTGAAATTGAACCAAAATAAGTTGGTTTCGGTTTGATTTTTTTTTTTTAAATCGAAACTTGAAAATTTCAGTTTTTTCATTTAATATTGGCTCCGTTTCAATTTTTTATGTATTTTTTCGATTTTCAAGTTTTTTCAGGATCTTTTCTTTTAATTTTATTCGGTTTCTCATCTTGTATCTTCGATTTTTGGTTTCTTCCACCTAAAATCGAATCAGAATCGAACCAGAATTAGTTTGGTTATGGCCGGTTTAGACCCACTGGATTCTCCTGACGGATTCGGGTTTTGGGTAAAATCTTGCACCCCTAGCCCTTAGATGCAAGTCTTGAACCGAACACTGAAGCCGTACCAAAAATCGAGGGAACCGAACTGCTCCAAAACCCAACACAAACCGAACCGCTCCGAAACCCAACACAAACCGAACCGAATTTTGGTTTGGATGGCTTGAAACTGAAAACCGAGGTAGTAGCTTGAATAAACTGAAAAAAAAATTGGGAAAAAACCCAAAAAAATACCCTAAAAATAGGTATTTTACTAAACTGAACTGAACCATTTCGGTTTCAGGAAAAAAAAAAATGAGGTTTCGGTTTGGGGTATACCGAACCTGCATCCCTAGTACCAAGCGACCTTTATACCTTTATAAACATGAAAAGGACCAAAAAGACCTAAACTTTTAACTCTTGTACTTGATCCTTTGAAGATGACTTGCTCCACATATACACCTGAGCGGAGAGCTTCGTGCTTTGTGTGGGGAAGAAAGTTGCGCAGACTTGGGGATCACTTTCTGTGCATGTGAGAGTTAGTATAGCTTTAGCTGATTTATGTTTGTTTATTATATTTTTTTATACCTCATAAGCTGCTTGCCAGTGTTAGGTTCATCTGAACATTTTTGTTGTTTAGTTATAAACTTAGCTTTGCTTAGATATACATTATTATGTGTTGGTGAAAGACACCAACCCCCCAACGGAGTCAAAGTGGCTCAGTTTTCAAGTTGAGCAAACCATTGGTGAGGTGGTAGTTTACGAGGTCAACGAAACCTAAGTCAATATTCAATGGGTGCCTTCACTGTGCACCTGTCTATATCAAGTTGTGACTTGGAAACTCTATATGAACTAATAGCTGTAGCCATCTGTTCAAATTGATCATCCAAAATCAAAGGCAGGCAATTATTGATCCAGACTACTCGAACCATCAATTGGGTGGACATGCTCTAATGGAGTATAGCTTTGTTCATAAAAAAAGAGCCTAGTGCTTCCAGCGGCATATTTTCAATTTGTGCTATGAGTCGAAACTCCAAGGTACTGGTACTAAGTTATAAACTTTAACCGACGTGGGGTTTGGTGCAGTGGCCATGACCACGCCTCAGTAAGGACCTAAGTTCGAATTCCACCCCTTGTTAGGCACTCGCAAGAATATATCCTAACTAATATGGTACATCTAATGTGCAGGAATTGCATGTACCCGGGGACTTAGTAAGGTTTTCTAAGAGGCTGGACACCCTGTAATTAAAAAAAAAACAATTATGAACTTTTCCTTCCACTAACATTTGAGCATTTTTAGAGTATATTGGTTGGTACTTAACAAATGGTATCATAATGAATACCGCGGCTTGAGGGGTGACTTGAGGAAAGGGCTATTTGAGGATCCATAGGAGTATCGGAGTGAAAGCCTCCAAAAAATGGGCCGTCGTAGAAGCCGCAGAAGGGGTGGCCGGAGGAAAGGCTACACGGGTCCCCCAAAGGGAATACCAAGTGAGAGTTGCCACAGTGGGATGTTGTTGACATAGGTTTTGAAGCCCGGTGATGTGTTATGACCCAAAGTAATAAAGGATTAACTTTCGGCTCCACTAACAGCCCAATATTTTTAGAGTATCAGTTAGGATATTAACAATTTATGATTTTTTTGACAACTGTCACATTATGGTTCAATGAGCTAAGATAGATTCGATGCTGAGCCTCCTTTCTAACTCACTTTACTACCTTTTATTATCTCACCATTGGAAGAAGACCAAGGGTCCTCAACGTTCCCCATTTCTCCAATGTTCTAAATAGAATAATAATGGTGGGTAGTAGGACAAAAGAAGAAAGGTAGCATGAAGAAGCAAAAGTTTTTATCAAGGGGCCCAAGCCAACAACGCATTACAGAGTTGCCAGGTCATCCCCCTCCAAGACCCACAATAGTAGGCAATTGGCACACCCACCATAAATGGGCAGCTTTTCCCCAGCTTTCATATATTAACATTATTATAAAGAGATCATGTACTATGTCCTCCTGCCTTGTGTAAAGTGATCGATTGATCCTAACCGTCCAATGTGCCACCACAGACAACTTGAAATGAGCCTAGATTTATATCAACATCGGCAGAATATGTGCAGGTATACTGTTGACCATGTAGAGGGTCTGAGATTACTCTCATCTACCCAATGCAGACTCCGCAGTCTAGTGATCTGTTTCTTAGAGGAGCAACTGGTTGCAGATCACCTGTTACGAGTTGCACTCCACTTCTAAAACAATTCCTTGGTGCACACCTATATTTTATTGCACTAAAAAAGGATTTCACACCATTGTTATTCTTTCTTTATAGACAATTTGTTTTGGAAAGATTTTTTTGGGTTGGGGAATTCACTGATTTCTATAAGGATTTGAGATATTTGCACTTAGGCCCTACATCCGAAACCCCATTGATTGGTTGGAATCAGTTTATAGAGTTTTTTTCAGATCATGAGCATATTATCAGTCATTCATTTTTTTTATTCCATGTGGCACAAATCCCAAAAAGACCTCAAAATCGCAATTGAGTGTGATGTGCGCCTTATGATTTTAGAGCCACTTATTTTAGGATCTATGTCACGTGAAACCAAAAATGTATAAGACTAGTTTTAAACGAAAAATACGTGGTTTATACATTTATTCTATATAACATAATTTTTATAAGTTTCTTGCAAAAAAAATGCACTTTATATGCATTTTTTCCCCCAAAAAAACCTGTTTTTTGTGATGTGTTTTATATATGTGAACGCCCGAGGATAGAAAGCCTGTCCTCCATGACTACTAGTGAGATTCACCATCTTCTTATATTGCTGGGGAGATTAGATCTCCTTTTACGCAGTTATTGTGGACCTCGGCCCATATTTCATTCAAGAGTTTGTTGACATGTTTTTAAATATTGGCCACATCCGATACCTATCAGGTTACCCCCGCTCCGATTCAGATATAACCACGATTTAATAAGAGGTCAAATATTGGCACAAATTGCTCAAATATCGAATCATTTCGACCAATGTGTATCAAGTCAGACTGGGACAAAATACAAAAAATGCCATTTTTGCAATTTGTTTATAGTTTTGTATTATAGTAAATAAAAAAAAATATGCTTGAATTTCAGCTGATTTGGTCAATACGTATTAGCTTGGGACCCAACCAATATGCCAATATATATCTAACATTAGATATCTGTGTGCAACAATGTGACGTCAAAAGCATAGGAATCCGTGCACATCACAAGGTCACATGAATGGCTGGACCACTTTCCGGCCCATGATGAGTGGACCACCCATCAAAGACAAACTCTCCATTTAATAGTCCATTAGTAGGCTGTGCGAGTGCTTTTAGGCTGTGGCCAATGTCCACCCACATAAATAGATTGAATGATACTAATTTGTTTGACTTCTATCAACCCACAGTTTATGCCTTCTGTGACTCTCAAGAGATCTTTTAGAAGAGCAATGAAGGAAGATTATGGAGACCTCATTATAAGAAAATGGGCAAATGGGGCCGACTTATTATGATATCCATTTAAGGCGATCTCCCACCGTCCAGTCACATTTGTAAATGTCACGTTGGATCATGCAATAGCATGTCAAAAAGCCAACGATTTATTTTTAAAACCTCGAGGACATTTGGTCATCATTTTGGGGTTTAAACCATCTTATACCATTAAAAAAAAAATTGTCAACTGCAATAAATCCAATCCATCAAAGTGAGAGCTCATATATTAACTAAAGTAGGCCTAAAACACATGCAATGAATAATTTGAAAATTGTAATAAAAAAAATGAACATTTGAAAAATCTGATATATAAACTCTAATATGGACGGGTGAACATTTTTTATAACCGTCAATATTAAAGCGCACCGATAAAAAAAAGGGTAAATTTCAGTAATTTCTGGAAAAAAAAAGCAAGAAAATTACAAAAATATATTTATAATTATATATAATTAAAATATATATATGTTATGACCAAACACGGGGTTTTAAATTTAAAAAAAAAAAAACACGTGTTTGGTCACTACATTTCCAAGCCTTAATAGGTGTGATCTGTCACTAGGACTATTTAGATTGACCATGGTTGGGCGCAATGTAAAGCATAAATCAATTAGAGTAAAATCAAAAGCATATCTTAATGGGGAGCTATACTTGCACATGAACAATTGCCCCTTAAACATAGTTTACAAAGAAGTCGGGTATTTTGGGAACTTGTGTCAAGTATAAACAAAGCCGTCTGATTTGAAAGCATGGCCTGAAGATCTACAACGCAAAAGATTGACCTAGAACACAACTTCTATAATCTGTTTTAAGGGATTTTTGCATGTAACTTTGAATTACAATCAGTTGGACCTATGTATAAAAAAATAAAAAAACAGCTGGACCTGTTCCTTTATCTTTTACAATTATCATCAAGAAGGCTAACTATCACCAACCAAGGATCAAAATTTCGGTCATTTTTGTATGGGACCCAAAATTTTGGTTTTCGGTCCAAATTATCGGCTTCGGTCATGCCCTAAACCAAAATTTTACCCGAAATTTTGATCCTTGTCACCAACTATTAATTTTTATTATAATTAAATATTTATTATTTTATTATTAATACTTTCATCAGTGATAAAGCAGAGAACGAATGTTGAATATAAAAGGTTACTATCAGTATCATATGCCTTCATATCGGCTAAAGTTTAAGAGATGTAGATAAGCACATAGTCACCAAATTTTCCACAAGTTAAAAAAAATTTGCAAATAATTCATGAATTTAAGGTTTTACAAATTATTTGTGTACTTTTGAAAATTCATATATATTCACAAAATTCACTATTTTTTTTTTCACAAATTGGTGATTTTTAGTATTTTTTTTAATTATTTATTTTCTCCCCAATATTTTCCCTGAAATTGCCAAATTTTGCTGGATTTTTCAAATTCTAACCTTGTTGAATTATTTTTGAGTCACAGACTCGGTTACCATGGATAAGCAGCCACAAGGTAAAGCGTAGCCTCCCAAGTCCCCAACTGTCCCAACAGATTCTACCAGAAATTTGTATAATTTTCTAATCTAAAAGTTCCAAACATTTGAGCACGCCTCAAAATGGGCAATGATCAGATCCAATCGGTTGAATCCCATGCTGGGTTCAACCGGATTAAGAACCCTTGGGAATTGGGACACAATAGGGTATCTTATGATACAAATCAATCATGCCCAAGACGTGATGCCAATGTAATAGGTGACCTCAACTAGCAATCAAGACCATCCAATCAATGAACCAGCCAGAGACCAAAATTTGTACCCAATCAATGGAGTTGGGAACTTCCGAAAAAAAGACTTTGAGCACTCTATGTTCCATCTACAATTCTGCAGAAAGGAATTGATGCAAAGAACCAATCCATTTTACCGGTATGAGACATACTAACATTTAAACGATAACATTCGAAAAGGGTATTATGTGTTGGAGCCAATCTCTAGCTATGGTGCGTAATGTTTATACATAAGAACTCATCATCATCATCAATATGCGCAACTAGGAGTGGAAAAAAACCAGAAAAACCGATGAAACTGAACTGAGAAAAAACTGATCCAAAACCGGAAACCGAAAAACCAAAACCGGTTTTGCATCGGTTTGGTTTTGGGGCCAAAAACCGAAAACCGATTGAGGGATAGAAAATCAACGCTAAAATCGAAAATATTAAAATTAATTTTTTTAAAAAAAATTGAGAAGAAATCAAAAACCGAACCGAGCCGACTGAAACTGAATCGGTTCGGGGGAAAGGGAGTTCAATCAACCGAAACCCTATGGAAGAATACACGGGGATTCTTCACTGTTGTTTCTACTTTTGGTTAATCACATTCTTAAAAGGATCTAAATTATACTCTTCTTATATAAGAAAGATTTAATTCTTAAAATTAAAAAATATATGAGGAAATAACATCATAGATCTGTGGAGGGGCTTCCTCCAACCAGATCTCATCACAACCAGGCCACAAGCCCAATTTTGCTAGGGTATCAACTGCCTGATTACCCGATCGCTTCACATGCGAACATAGAAAGAATATAAAAGACTTACAAATTCTACAAATATCAGCAAAAAAGGAAAGCTAGCTCTGAAAGATCTCCATCCTTCTCGGAAACGGCATTCAACACCCGAAGTAAATCAACTTCTAGAATAATATCTTGAAATCCACACTGATAAGCAAACCATGTGACCTCAAGCATTGCTACCGCCTCACAATGATCAGAACTGACAATATGATCCATGGATTTTGCCTTTGCTGCCATAATCGCACCCTCATGGTCTTCAAATAACAACTCCAATCCCTACCCTACTCGAAAACCCGCACCAAGCCCCATCAAAGTTGACTTTAAATTTTCCAGCCGGTAGTTTAGTCCATCTATCCCGTGAAGTTTGCATTTGAGATCTCGATATTTCATACTTTTTTACTCTTCTACTTATGGTTTGGCAGATATGTGTGAACAATTGAGATAGGATATTTAATATGCCATGTCAACCATTTTTTGTAGCTTCAAGTTTTGGGTTTTCTCCTATGTTACGTAATTCGGTCATTCAAGTTTTTAAGTATTATAGCTAATCAAGTCGTCATTTGCATTTTTTTTATTGAACAGTGCAAATTTATATTATAAATTAATAAATTTAAACTCATCCTACCCCTAGCAAATTGGGTTCAGAGTAGAGTAGAGAATTACGAATTGTGAACCTGAATTCAAACTGAGCGAATTAGCAAACTAAGTAACATAGGTTTACCCTTCCCTCACATATTATACTATAATAACCATTTAACCAATTAAACCCATGCAATCATAAAATCCACCCTAGACCTTTCTAATATGTACATTATCATCAGCCTTATTTCCTTTACTTGGGGTCAGCTTTGCGAGTCTTATTTCTTCATTCATTTCTAATCAAGGCTCTCTCTCTCTCCACAATTCATCATCGTAGTCTTCCTCTTCTCCTACTTTCTCGTGCTTGCATAGTCTCCATACTTCGTACCTTTCCAATATGTACCCTTAACCATCATACAAAACAATTAATCCACAAGCAACTCTGCACAAGCCAAGATTTATCTCCTTCCCCACTTTAATTCTGTGAGGCTATAGTTCTAAATGTTTTCTCCCTATCCTCCCACTTTTCCAGCAACTTCAGAAACTCGGCCAATGGCGATCACAAGCCCATATGAAAAAGTTGAGAATTAGTGCCATGTTGACAGCCAGCTGCAAAAAGCTTGTCAAATCTCGTCGCCAATGCCGGCCCGAAGCTTGGATGAAAAAGAGAAGGGTTAGTGACAGGTCAACAGCCGAGTGTCAAAATACCATCAAATCACTACGGTGAGTCATATTACATTTTCATGTCAAGCTAAGGCGTTCCATAGCCCTGAGCAGAATTGACCAGGGAAATAACACTTTCAAAGCCGAGACCCAAATAGATAGGACAAGGCAATGAATATGATCTTGCTACCAAGAGTTGTAGTATGTACAAGGCAAAGGAAAAAAATGTGAAAAAGGAAACTGTCTATTTTGATTAAACAGTGATGCAAATTGGAAATCAATGAAAGAAGGGAAGAAGAAGAGCAGAATCAAGGGAAGAAAGGAGAGTGTTTCACAGCCCAGAAAGAGACGTAAAAAATTGAAGACGCAACTCAAGAAGCTTCAAAAAAAATTATTTATTTATTTATTTTAATTGATCAAAAAAAAAAACTCAAGGAAATTTCAATGGGGTCTATCCTACTCGAAATCCAAGCGCAAAGGGAAGGTTGGAGGAGTAGATGATCGTTCTCTTCGACCTTTTCGGGTCTCGGGGCCGCCATCTAAGGGTCCTTTTCCTCTTATTTTGAGGTCACATCTTGGGGAGGCTTTCCTGTCCCGATCTTTCTGGGGCCTTTTGAGTCTCTTTTCTGTTCTTTGGGTGGAGTTTGTCTGTAATGGCTTCTCTCCTTTGAATCGTGTGGATCCTTTTCGCAGGTTTATATCTTTGTGTTTTTCTAATAAATTTCTTTGTAGGGGATTGGAAAAAGAAAGAAAAAAGACCTAAAAAACAGCTGCAGCCTTGATCAAGGTGGATCTCAAGACAGTTGGAAAAAGGGAAGGAAAAACAGAATGAAAGACCCTCAAATATGTTACAGAAGTGCACTAATTGGTGCTGTCAAACGCTTCAGTTGCAGTTTAAGAAGCAAACAAAACAGAGACTGAAGCAATGACCTGCCAGTTGAGAACTATCGAGGGCAGAATGGGGCCTGTATTAAGACCCAAGAAGCATATTTATAGCCCAATAAATGACAGATATAACGTGAAACTTTAAATCACTTAAAATATAAAGGGGTCAGATTTCAGATTTATTAAACCACTATGAAAACCCAATTAGTAACAGAAGTTTGACCCTATTACTGGTCTTTCCTATCATTTCAATTGGCTTAAATTCTACAGAGTCCTCATTAGGAGTTTGAAGTAAATTATGAAAGCCGTGAGCAGGTATTTGTGGAGTTATAGCAATGCATACCTCTCTTGTTATACTTTACACGTTTTACTATTGATCTTCAATCTGGCATAATTGGTTTACATTTTACAAGACGAGCTTTATATCTGCCATCAGGACTATGTTTGACAGCACAAGCTCATTTGCATCCCACAGTTTTCTTGCCATGAGGAAGGGCGACCATATCCCAAGTATGATTACTCTCAAGCATAGTCACCAAGTAATAATTTGGCAAGATTAAAAATCGAAAAAACCCGGCAAAATTCGGAAAGTTCGGGAAATATTCGGAGAAAAATCAAAGAGAAAAAATATGGAAAAAATAAGATTAAAAATAAAAAATTACCATTTTTTTGACAAAGTTAGGGAATTATTCGTGAATTTTTTAACATTTGCCGAATTTTTGAAAAATTCGCGAATAATTCGGGATTAGTTCGCTTGATCCCAAATTCGTGAATTATTCGTGAATTTTATTTAAAAATTCGGCGAATTTGGTGACTATGCTCTCAAGGGCATTCATCTCATCAGCCATGGTGGCTTTCCATGCAGGATGAGAAAGAGCGGCTTGGATACTGTGTAGGATAGTAACGTATCGATCTCGGAGAGAAAAGCCATGTAAGAAGAAGGCGCAGCCTAGTAGAAAACATACTTAGTAAGAGGATATGGTCTAACACATGAACAGATTCTCATGCGAAGAGCAATAAACAAATCAAGATCATATATACTAGATTGAGAGAATCTACAACAAAGTCAGAAGAAGGGTGGAGGGTGTTGAACTCTCAGCTGGATATACCTGCATAGAGGGTTGAAGAAGGCCTGACAGACGATGTCACATGCTCATGTTAGCGAACATAGATGCGAAAGTGCCTCTGTTGATGTATGGGAGACCTGGTAGGCACAGGAGTATGAACATTGAACAGACTATGGTAATGTAGGCTGGAGGAGTAGCAAGAGATGTGGAGGAAATATAAAGTATGAGGGGAGTAGGAGTGATAGGTGCCAACGTATTTAAATGCGCTGGGGGCGGCTGCCCACACCAGGGCAGTTCGGGCCTCCGGGCACCCCGGTTTAGCCCTAAGCGTCAACTGGGGCGACCGGGGCCCAACAAATGAAGGGGTAATAATGTCAAGTTTACTCCCTCTGATGAAGATCATGATCATCAAGCTGAACCATTAGATGATTCAGATGATGATGATAAAAATTGAAAATTTTTGAGTGAAAAATAGTAATCTCATTCGTGGTTATGTAGTGGTTGAACTTGAATATTTGAATTTTTTTAATATTCAAGAACTTTTAAATTTATGTAGTAAATAGTAATATAGTATTTTGCTTTAGTTAATAGTAACAATTTTATTCTGATACTTTGATTTAATATTTTTTTCATAAATTCCAAAATTGATCCATATATAAAATTATATACATTTATGTTGAAATAAAGTAAGTATATATATATATATATATATATATATATATATATATATATATATATATATATATATATATATATATATATATATACACTTCGGGGCTGCCTGGATCTTAGGGAGTCCGCTCAGGCGCCGCCTAGCGATTTCCGCCCAAATATCCACCTGACCGCCGCCCAACGGCTTTAACAACATTGACAGGTGCAGGCCTAGGAGTAGATTCAAAATAACGAAGGAAAAAATAAGGAACATGCTAAATAAAAGTTGCATCCAGTGAAGTGAAAAATCGATATGCTTTGGATCATACCAATATCCCTTAGAAACAGTTGAATATCTCACAAAAATACATTAAATTGAGCGGTCATCAAGTTTATATTTATTAGGATTAAGGTCCAAACACTCTAGGATCAAGAGGAAACACAGGGTTGTTAGGACGTAATATAAAAAAATAAGAGGTGAGTAAGGCTATTCACCAATAGATCTTAAGCACATGCATACCCCTCAATCGAGACTGAGTGACTCCAATTAGATGTCTATGTTTGTGACATCCCCATTGGTTGAGTATAGGAACATAAAAATTGATCACAATTCCTTCATATTACCATACTGAGTTTGTACCATAGAATGGAACTTCTGAAACTTGGAGAATACTTATCTTTCTACTTCATGAGATGGATCCAAGAAACGCGAGCATAGTCAATAGTGCGGTCCCTTAAGAGAAGTAATAGGAGATGGATCCAATGATCAGAACGAATCTACTAAAAAGGAGTGTTACACCTTTGCATGTGAGAAGGGTAAACACTTCTAACTTGTTTAGAAAGGACAAACTTCTCACATTGAAAATGAGGATAGGCAGAATGTTTGAAAAGGAGCCAACGAGCACAAGGTCTTAAATCCAACATGTCCTAACTTGACATGCCATGGAGAAGGATCTAGACTAGCATTGATGGGAAAAGAAAAATATGATGAAAGATTAGGAGAAGAATTACCAACAACAATAGAAGCAAAAAAGCACTTATATTCAACATTCAAATAATATAATCTCCCTCTTTCAGTACCCTTACCAACAATTCTCTTCGTAGCTAAATCTTGAACAAGAGAATGAGAGGGATAAAAGGTAATGGAACAATTTAAATTTTTTGCAAGACTACTAACCAATAAATTATTGGATAGATGATGAATCGCCATCGGGATTTGGAGATCAACAATGTACATGCGATAAAGAGAGGGAATAAGAAACCAAAAGGATTCATAGTCCTTTAACAAGTGTACAAGGACCATCTGCCAATTGAACATGAGCAGAAGATTATGGTGGAGAATAAGATTAGCAACCCGTAGAATCTCCCGTCATATGATCAGTAGCCCCATTGTTAATTAACCAATGCAACAGCGGTAGATGTGGCTGCCAAGATGGAGATAGTTTGCTGTGAGGTTGTAATGGTAACATGAGAGGAAAGGAAGCCATCGTAGCCACTGAAAGAACGCAAACCACTCACCAAGAAGACTTAAAACCTTGTACCATAACAGTTCAGGTCGAACAATTTAATAAGCACAACTAGTTGGGAAGAATCCAACCTCACAATAAGTCATAAGTGTTGGCACGTGTGGCCATAGTGCCGTTATTGGCACATAACATCAAACGAACAAAGTTTCCCAAACAGAAACGACTCTTAAATGAAAAGGTGTGTTCGCATCCGATCGTTTCACAGAGGGTAGTTTTCACAGGTTCATGGCCTAACCAACCGTTGGGTAAGTACCTATTGAAGGCTGTAAATAGGGCATGAAACCCTACCAAAAACCACCGAAGAACTGCAAGCAATCTCGCTTACCACGGTTGTGAGAAAAGGCCCTCTTCATCGGAGATTGGCAGCCTCGCAGCATCGCTCTCTATTGATTGATCGGATCATATATATTTTTATCCTACAAGAAGCCGACAGAATCCACTCTAAACAGCCGCCATATGAACCAGCCAGTCACAACCAGATTGAGCAGCAAATCAATAACCACAAATAACCAGTAATCTAAATCAGAGTAGCAGAGAAGCAGACCACGCAACTACCCAAAAACCACAAATGAAATGGTGATACTGCAGTAACCAGCCTTAATGGTAATATAAACAAAAGGTATCCACCACACTTCATGGGAATCAGGATTAGCGGGACCAAAAACAGCTAAAAAGAAATTATTCTCATTCTGATCTGAATCAAACTGTAATATGTGGTTCTAAAGTTCCAACAATGATCAAATCTTCTGATCGCAAAAAACTGGACGAGAAAACAAGCATCAAGGAGGCCCTCGATAATCCCATTCACGTTTCAGAAGCGTCAACCGGCATCCATAGAAAAAATTCAAATTAACATGCACATACCTTGACTGGGATCACCTTGAATCCTGATAGATCAACAAATCTGTAAGAATGAGCCGTGGAAAATGATGCATAAAGAAGCTTTCGAAATCCAGCCTTAATGATGGCAGGCAGATGATTAAACTTCAAGAGAAAGAACCCATCAACAGAAAAAACCTATCTAATTCGTGTAGGTTACGAGCCATAAAGAGGTCAACGGTTTTGACTTGTTGACATCAGCATGATGTCATGCAGATGCCAACAGAAGAGATGATAACTGAACTACTGAGTGAGCTAGCTCTGATAGCAAGAAGTTGTTTAAGGTTAATGGTGGATGGTAAAGGTTAGTGGTATTAGGGTTAGGAAGTATTAGGTATAGGGTTAGAGAGAGAAGAAGAGGAGTGAAATAATGAGAAGGCCTAGTAGTACAAGACGCCCTCACTAGCATTAATATTAAGAATCAATGAAGAATATTATATATACACCCATATAAACTCCACACACATACATAAATCAAAAATGTATTCCATCATATCCACCAATCCACAAATATTCCAACAAAGAAAGGATAAGATTAGCAATGAGTAAGTAAGAGGAAGTTTAATGCATACTTACCATTACGCTATTGTATTCGTACAAATCTCAATGCGTACCAGTACCAGAGGATAAGATGAGTAATGAGTATGTAAGAGGAAGTTTAATGCATACTTACCATTACCCTATCGTATTTGTACAAATCCCAATGCGTACCAGTACCAGGGACTGGTACGAAACGTTCTGAAGGCATTTCAGAAACATTATTATAAACGCTGGCGGGGACGCCGACGTTATGCATCTCAGATCGTTCCACACCGGATTTATTGTCGAAAGAAGAAACGGAAGAATCCTCGAGTGTGAGAACAGTTACTGAGAAGTCAATGAGTTTAAGGGTCAAGGAGCAAGAGCCAGGACTCCAAAGGAAGCCAAAAAAAGGATTAAAATATAGTACTGGTTGCCCGGGCGAGGGTAAAGTCGCCCAAGCGACCAGAGGAAGCTTTAAAATTAGAGGGGCATCTTGCCCAAGTGAGAATTCATTTAGATTCTCGCCCAAGCGAGTTCCATTCTTGCTCGGGCGAGGACCCAAGTTGCTTTAAGTGACGAGAGCTAGAGAATTTCCCTTCTCGTCCTTGTTTCGTCCTTTTTCTTTTTATTTCTCTTATGTTGTCTTTCTTCCTAATGTAATTTTCTACTTTGGGCATTATTGTACTTAACTATTTTAGGGTTTTCCTCTTTTGGTATCTACTATAAAAGGTCCTTATGTAGCCAAATTCGGGGATTGGTTGATTAATGAAAGTGCTATGAATTTTGGAGTTGGATATGAGCATTAATAGAGAGTGAGTCTTCTTCCCTATGTGGGTTTGGTGTGAGGCCAAGGGTGTGATGCCCATGCTCTATGTTTGATATTCTTCTTTACCTCTTCTTCTATTTTGCTTTCAATTTTTCCCTTTAATTTGATTCCCTAAAATCCCCGAACCTAGATCTAGAACCCTCTTGATGTTCATCCTTGTGGATTGATTTTATTCTACCATCCATCGATCCTCAACCATTGTTGGGCTAGAGATTGCTCTAATTGTGTCGATTGATAGTTCCCTTTGAAAGCCCTGGCAAGGAGCTATGAGAACCCACACTGAGTCATGAGCGAACGCCTGACCTAGAGAATGCTAGAGTTCTATCTCTAAGATCGCACTTTCTGCGTTTCTAACAGATCTCGCGCATTGGACTTGGGCCATAGCCGAATCGACCATGGTTACCTAGGCCAGAATCGATAAAACCCTAAGGTATCGCTTCAATTTGTAATTAATCGTTCAATTAATTAGTTTAATTTTGGCAAATTAGCATATCATGGGCATTCCCGTATTTTTAGGTCGTTGTCCCGCGTCAGTTTTAGTATCAAAAATTTAGGTGCTAGGTTAGGGCATTTGTGTATTCATCTTGTTTGCATGATTTTACTTCAATTGTTGTGTGGTTCATAGGTGTTTGTTCATCTTAGATCCCGTGAATCGTGATTAGTGTGTCGTGATCACTATGGACACGAGTGAGGTTGTCGATGCTCTTAGGAGCATCCAAGCCACGTTGGTCGCGAAGAATGAAACAATGAACATCATGGAGCAAACCCAAACGACTTCAGGACTTTAGGTGCCTACAATGGGCAATTACACGATCGATTAGATCGGTTGGAAGGAGTTGTTGCGCACCATGACCGACGCTGTAAGTGTGATGGTCCATGCTTTGAGCGCAATGGTCGAGGTGAGGTGAGGATCGGAATTATAACCATAGGGAAGTAGCTCATCACGGAGATGACTATGATCCAGATGAGAAACTCCTCAAAAATGTTAAGAGTTGAGTTTTCGACCTTTGATGGAAGAATGGACTCAAAAGTTTTCCTTGATTGGGTCTCCGATATGGATCACCACTTTGAATAGTATAGCATGAGCGTTGTGTTAGACTCGCCAAGATGAAGTTCATTGGTCAAGATAGACTATTTTGGACCAACGTTGAACGCATGAGAGAATGCGGGTTGTGCTCCCATTACCCATTAGGAGGACATGAAGGAGAGTGACTTACAGAAAAGTACGTTCCTTATCATACTACCACCAATTGCTTGACCAATGGCAAAATTTATGCCAAGATAGTATGCCCATGACTGAGTACATTGGCAAGTTCGAGGAGTTCATGAAGAGGGCCAATGTATCGGAGGATCCTCAAGTCACTCTCTCTACATTCCGCAGCGGATTGAACTTGGAATTGCATAAAGGAGACGATCTTTCACCCCGTTCACACTGTTGAAGATTGTTACACCATTGTGCAAGACCTTGAACGGTACCTGAAAATGACAGTGGTGAGACTATTTGAACCAAACAACGAAGGCCATAGAGCCGAAGAGATGAGGTTTAGTGTCGGAAACCCACCACTCAAGCCTACACAACTCACTCCTACGACTGTGAGGCTTGATAAAGGGAAAGGTGTGGTTGGAGAATCCTCAAAGGGTGGCTCTCAAACCAAGTCCTATAAGTGCATGGGTATGGCCACTATGTTGCCCAATGCCCTACAAGAGACCCCAAAGAAATCTCTTAGTTGATAGAGAGATTAAGGAGGAACAAGGAAATGTTGAGGAAGAAGTTTATGAGCCGGATGCCACACCTGGTGATGAGGAGGGTGATGATGGTGGTCGTGCTCTAATGTGCACCAAGGAGAATTTGGTGGTGAGGTGTGCCCTTGCACAACCTCAACGAGATGAGAATGATGATTAGCGTAGAGATAATATTTCTACACTTACGGCAAATGTGGCGAGAAAAGTTGCAAAGTTATCATGGATAGCAGGAGTTGCACTAATGTGATGTCTACACACACCATCACCCGCTTAGGGCTTACACATGAATCCCACCCAAGACCTTATAAAGTTGCATAGGTCAACTCATCATCTATTCCAGTGTCCCAAAGGTGTCGTGTACCGATACAATTAGCCTCATATTCGGACACCTTGTGGTGCGATGTGGTGTCGATGGATGTGGGCCACATCATTTTAGGTAGGCCTTGGCTCTATGACATGAACATGCCTCCTTGGATGGTCTAATGAGAGTACGTTCATGCAAGAAGGAAAAAAGATCAAATTAAACCCCTTGCCTCCTAAAGCATCATCGAACAAGAAGGGTGAGAAAGTTGAAAAAAGGGCGATCAATCTACGACCATTAACATTGTGAGCCCTTTGGAATTTGAGAAGGCTACCTTGGATGAGAACGTGGTCTACATTATCATCAACGTCGAGCGAGCTCTCAAGTCTATGGGTGACCACCCTAAGGAGGTTGAGCCGATTTTGAAAGAGTTTGCGGTTGTCTTCCCGAAAGACTTACCCGATGAACTCCCTCCGATGTGTGATATCCAACACGCAGTAGACTTAGTTACAAGATCCACTCTACCAAACTTACCACATTATAGGATGAATCCGGTTGAACATGTCGAGCTAAAGCGGCAAGTAGATGAGCTCATTCAGAAGAGGTTCATCCAAGAGAGTTTGAGCCCTTGTGCCGTACCAGTACTACTCACACCCAAGAAAGATGGTACTTGACAAATGTGTGTGAATGGTCAGGCGATCAACAAGATCACGATCAAGTATCGGTTTCGTATATCGATGCTCGATGATATGTTGGATATGATGGTCGGTGCCACTATCTTCTCTAGATAGATCTCAAGAGTGGCTTCCATCAAGTCCGAATCCGTCCCGAAGATGAATGTAAAACCGGCTTCAAGACCAAAGATGGTCTTTATGAGTGGATGGTCATGCCTTATTGAACTTTCTAATGCCCTGAGCAGTCAAGCACCTTCATGAGACTCATGGCTCAAGTGTTGCGTCCTTTTCTAGGCAAGTTTCTTGTTGTGTATTTTAACTGACACCTTGATCTACAGCCACAACAAAGAGCAACACTTGACCTACCTAAGGTTAGTTTGTGAAACTTTAAGGGGAGAGAAATTACACGTGAACTTCAAGAAGTGCACATTCATGCAACACTCTGTTGTCTTCTTGGGTTTCATTGTTTCTGCCGATGGAAAGGTTGCTGACCCAAAAAACGTTAAGGCCATTGTGGAATGGCTTGAGCCTAAAAATATTCATGATGTAGGTAGCGCCCATGGATTGGACACATTTTACCGTCACTTTATCCAAGGCTTTAGCACCATAATGGCCTCCCATCACCGATTGTATGAGAAAATGTGAGTTTCAGTAGAGTAAAGCTGCGACGGGGGCCTTTGCTGAGATAAAGAAGAAAATGACTAGTGCACTCGTCATGCGCCTACCCAACTTCTCTAAGGTCTTTGAGGTTGCATGTGATGCTTCGGGTGTAGGGATAGGAGTGCTTAGCCAAAAAGGTCACCCAATGGCGTATTTTAGTGAGAAATTGAACGAGGCAAAACAAAAATACTCCACTTATAACAAGGTGACGGAGACACCACTTACATAGACATTGGATTCAGACCGCACCGGTTCTATCGGCGTCGGAAGAAGCGTAGAGGAAGCCCGAGTACCGTAGCCTCAGAGGAGGAACGGACACAAACCGCGAGGAAAACAACGCTGCAGAGGAGCCTCTCGCAAGCGAGCACTTAAACTCGCTTGAGCGAGCCATGCGCGAGCAAGCACTTAAACTCACTCGAGCGATGATAAAACTCGTGCGAGCGAGCCCGTAAGATAGGATTTTATGCGAAACTTCCCTTCTTTGCGTTTTATTAGTATTAAAACTCTTTATTTCGAACTTAATTATTGGTGGCCTATATATAGAGGCTTGTAAAGACTTTTAATTAGTTGATTGATTGTTTGAATGCTTTTATGCTTGAATAATCTTTGCCTGAGATGGGTTTGGTGTGAGGCCAAGGGAATGATTCCCAAAAGCCATTATTATCTTCTCTATTCTATTTGCTCATTTCGATCTGTGTTTGCTTCTCTAAACCATAGCCTAATTGTTTCCTTTCTTCCAAACCATAAACCGATCTAAAAGCCATAAGCCTTTTACAAACCCTAATTCCCTTTTACAATCAAATTTGAAATCCGTGAATCTACATCGGACCGCAGACGAGCGCCTAATCCTGGAAAAGCTAGAGTCCTATCTCTAGGCCGATCTTACCTCGACTCTAAAAGTACTTGCGCATCGGACTGGACCCTACCTGGATCTCATGTGATCTATTCATCAAAATTCTGCAAACCCTAAGGTATCTTAAGATAATTTTTAGATTAAACTTGAATTGCTTTATTTAATTTCGGCAAAATCTGCATAAAATCATATTCCGCATTTTAGGGTTACTGTCCCGCGTCAGTTTTGGTATCAGAGCCCTAGGTTTTCTAGGTTAGAGCATCTTTGCTTGTCATATTTATTTTATTGCATTGTTTTTGTGGGTCCATATTGCATTCCATATTAGAACCCTAATAGACCTTGTGATCACCATGGACTCGAGTGCGATTCTCAATGCTCTTAATGGTATGCGAGAAGAGTTGGGTGCGATTAGTGCACGTCTAAATACCATTGAGCAAGCCCAAACATCCCTAGGAGTTGGTAATGATAGATTACGTGATCGAATCAACCAACTGGAAGCGATGGGTGGGCTAGAAAATCAACATCAAGAGCGTGAATGTCCACACTTGGAATGTAATGGTCGCCAAGACAACCGGAAATGTAGGGATCATCGTAGAGATGACAATGACCCCGAAGTTCAACTCCTTAAGAACGTCCGAGCTGAGATTCCGACTTTCGATGGAAGAATGGACCCTACCGTCTTCCTCGATTGGCTTTCTGACATGGACTAACACTTTGTTTGGTATGCCATGAATGACGACCGTTGAGTTAGACTTGCGAAAATGAAATTGGTTGGTCAAGCTCGACTTTTCTGACTCAATGTTGAGCGCATTAAGGTGAACGCGGGTTGTCCTCCCATTACCTATTGGGACGACATGAAGGAACGACTTACTGAGAAGTATGTTCCATTATCATACCATCAACGCCTCCTCGACCAGTGGCAAAATTTATGCCAAGGTGGTATGCCCGTGACCGATTACATTGCCAAATTCAAAGAGTTCATGATGAAGGCAAAAGTATCGGAAGACCCTGAAATCACTCTCTAGATTCCGCACCGGATTGCGACTTGAGTTGCAAAAAGAGTTGATTTCTCACCCCGTAGAGACTCTTGAAAGATGCTATGCCGTTATGCAAGATCTTGAACGATACTTGAAAACTACGGTGGTGAAGAGAACCGAGCCACAATATAGTAACCAACGATCCGGTGAGGGACGATTCAATCCTCCTCCCAAACCTACACAACCCGTCCCTACCAATTCTAGGTTTGAAAAGCGAAAAGGTGTAGCTGGAGAATCCTCAAGGGTTAATTCTCAAGTAAAGTGCTATAAATGTCATGGGATGGGACACTTCGCCGCCCAATGCCCTACGAAAGAATCACAAAGGACTCTCTTCATTAGGGGAGAGGAGGATGATGATGAGGTAGTGGTTGAAGAGGAAGTATTTGAACCGGTTAGCACACCCAGTGATAAAGAGGGTGATGCTATTGGTCATGCTTTAGTTGTGAGGTGTGCCCTTGCACAGCCTCGACGGGATGAAAAGGATGACTGGCATAGGGAGAACATCTTCCACACCTATGCCAAATTTGGTGAAAAGAATTGTAGGGTCATCGTGGATAGCAGTAGTTGTACCAACGTAATATCTACTCATGCAGTACGCCGTTTAGGGCTTACACCTGAAGCCCACCCGAGACCTTATAAAGTCGCATGAGTCAATTCTTCATCCATTCCCGTGTCGAAAAGGTGTCGTGTACCGATTTAGTTAGGTTCTTATTCGGACACCTTGTGGTGCGACACGGTGCCAATGGATGTGGGTCATATCATTTTGGGAAGACCATGGCTCTACGATGTGGACGTGACTCATTCTGGTCGAACAAACATATGCACGTTCATGCATAAGGGCAAAAAGATCACTTTACACCCTTTGCCTCCCAAAATACCATCGACCAACACCGTCAAAAAGAAGGGTGAGTCTTCTAAGTCCATTAATATTGTGAGACCTTCTGAGTTCGAGAAAGTATCGAAAAATGAGAGTGTGGTGTACGTAGTTGTCACCGTAGAGAGTGCTCTTGAGTCGGTGAGCGAGTGTTCCCAGGAGGTTGAGCCGATTTTAAAAGAGTTTACGGAAGTCTTCCCTGAAGACTTACCAAACGAACTTCCTCCCCTGCGTGATATCCAACACGCAATAGAATTGGTTCCTGGATCTACCTTACTGAACCTGCCCCATTATAGGTTGAATCCGGTTGAGCACGCCGAGTTGACTCGGCAAGTCAATGAGCTACTTCAGAAGGGGTTCATCCAAGAGAGTCTGATCCCGTGTGTCGTACCTGCCGTACTCACTCCTAAAAAAGATGGTACGTGGCGCATGTGTGTGGATAGTCGTGCGATTAATAAAATTACTGTTAAATATCAGTTTCCCATACCAAGGCTCAATGACATGCTTGATATGATGGTTGGTGCTACAATCTTTTCAAAGATAGACCTTAAGAGTGGCTACCATCAAATCCGCATCCGCCCCGATGATGAGTGGAAAACCGCCTTTAAGACTAAGGATGGTCTTTATGAGTGGAAGGTCTTGCCATTTGGGCTTTCTAATGCCCCGAGTACTTTCATGCGACTCATGACCCAAGTGTTGAGGCCGTTTCTAGGCAAATTCCTTCTTGTTTATTTCGATGACATCTTGATCTATAGTCAAGACAAGGATCAACACTTGACCCACCTTAGGCTGGTTTATGAACCCTCAAGGACGAGAAGTTGTTTGTCAATCTCAAGTGCACTTTCATGCAACCTTCCGTTTTCTTCTTGGGATTCATTATCTCGGCCAATGGAATGGTCACGAACCCCGAAAAGGTTAGAGCCATTGTGGAGTGGCCCAAGCTTAAGAACATACACGATGTCCGTAGCTTCCATGGTTTGGTTACTTTTTATCGTCGTTTCATCAGAAGCTTTAGCACCATTATGGCCCCAATTACCGATTGCATGAAAAAGGGGGACTTTAAATGAGGCAAAGCGGCGACAAAAGCCTTTGCTGAGATCAAACAACGAATGAGTAGTGCACCCGTCATGCCATTGCCGGACTTTTCTAAAGTCTTTGAAGTCGCATGCGACGCATCAGATGTAGGTATAAGAGAAGTGCTTAGCCAAGAGGGTCACCCCGTGGCCTATTTTAGTGAAAAATTTAACGAGACGAAGCAAAAATACTCCACCTATGACAAGGAGTTCTATGCGGTCGTTCGATCTCTTTGGTATTGGAAACATTACCTTAGACCGCAGGAATTTGTGTTGTTTTCTGACCATGAAGCCTTACGCTTTCTTGCTTCACAGAAGAAGTTGAACCCAAGACATGCGAAGTGGGTTGAGTACCTTCAACGGTTCACATTCGTGTTAAAGCATAAGGCCGGTGCTAAAAATATGGCCGCTGATGCACTTAGTCGGCGAGTAGTGACTTTGCGCACAATGAGCACCGAGGTCGTTGGGTTCGAAAAGTTAAAGGATGAGTACCCCGAGTGCCCAGATTTGGGTTGAGTACACTGCTCTCCTTAGTAACCCGACTAGCACACACTCTGTGTACACCATCCAGGATGGGTACTTATTCAAAGGCAATCGCCTTTGCATCCCTCGCACTTCATTGCGTGACTTTCTCATTTGGGAGTTACATGCAGGAGGGATGGTCGGACATTTCAGGCGCTTGTAGAGGATAGGTTCTTTTGGCCTAGCCTAATGAGAGATGTCACTCGAGTTGTCAAACATTGTCGTACTTGCCAAGTGTCAAAACAGACCAAACAAAATACCGGCTTGTACACTCCGTTACCCGTGCCACACACACCGTGGCAAGACCTCTCTATGGATTTCGTGCTTGGACTTCCTAAGACCCCTAGGAAGCACGATTCCATCTGTCGTAGTGGACCGATTTTCCAAAATGGCCCACTTCATTCCTTATTCCAAAACCTCTGATGCATCTCATATTCCTAAACTGTTTTTCGCGGAAGTAGTGCGTCTTCATGGGTTGCCCAAAACCATTGTGTCTGATAGGGATGTTAAATTTACGAGTTATTTTTGGAAGACCCTTTGACACATGATAGGCACATTGCTCCAATTCTCTACAGCTTACCACCCTCAAACGGATGGCCAAACCGAAAGCACCAATAGGAGCCTTAGGAATCTCCTTCGTAGTCTTGTTGGTGATCATATTTGGACCTGGGATACCATCTTACCCACAGTTGAGTTTGCATATAATAATTCTGTCAATAGGTCCATAGGCATGAGTCCTTTTGAGGTAGTGCATGGTCATAGGCCTAGGACCCCATTAGATTTGATCCCCATGTCTCCATCCCATAGTGTCCGAGTCTGCCGATGCATTTGCACAACATATTCATAGCATGCATGTTGAAATTAAACAGAAAATTAATTCAAGCAACAGTCAATATAAATTATTTGCAGATGCTTACAGGCGTTCTAAAGAATTTCAAATGGGTGATTATGTGATGGTCCGGGTTAGGCCTGAGCGGTTCCCATCGGGATCCGCAAAGAAGCTCTAATCTCAAGGCGCTGGGCCTTTTAGAATTTTGGCTAAGAGTGGTCCTAATGTATACGTACTTGAACTTCTTCCAGGTACGGGTTAGTTCAATGTTCAATGTGGAGGATTTGGTTCCTTACTTGAGTTTCACCCCACCTCCTTAAAACCCACTCCAGCCACCTCCTAGCCCTAGCCTCAGCCCCAATCCACCCTTGCAACCTATACCTCTTCCTTCCCCAAGCAGACAGAGATCAGATGAGATAGAAGATAAAATCAACGATCATGCCGTCTCTACACATGATGGGGGATTCCAGAAGTACTTGGTCAAATGGGTCGGCAAACCGGAGTCTGAAAACACGTGGGTCCACGAGAATGAAGTTCGGCGTTTGAACCCCGACTTGCTAGATATCTACCACGAGCGTGTTTCATCGGTGATGAAACCTTTTTGGTCCAGGGGAATTGACGGGGACGCCACTTACATGGACATTGGATTCGGATCGCACCGGTTCTATCGGCGTCAGAAGAAGCGTAGAGGAAGCCCGAGTACCGTAGCCTCAGAGGAGGAACGGACACAAACCGCGAGGAGAACAACGCTGCAGAGGAGCCTCCCGCGAACGAGCACTTAAACTCGCTCGAGCGATGATAAAACTCGCGCGAGCGAGCTCGTAAGACTGGATTTTATGCGAAACTTCCCTTCTTTGCGTTTTATTAGTATTAGAACTCTTTATTTCGAACTTAATTATTAGTGGCCTATATATAGAGAGGCTTGTAAAGACTTTTAATTAGTTAATTAATTATTTGAATGCTTTTATGCTTGAATAATCTTTGCTTGAGATGGGTTTGGTGTGAGGCCAAGGGAGTGATTCCCAAAAGCCATTGTTATCTTCTCTGTTCTATTTGTTCCTTTCGATCTGTGTTTGCTTCTCTAAACCATAGCCTAATTGTTTCCTTTCAAATCCAAAACCCTAAACCTATTTTGAAGCCCTAAACCACCCAAAGCCAATGCCCTTTCCAAACCATAAACCGGTCTAAAAGTCATAAGCCTTTTACAAACCCTAATTCCCCTTTACAATCCAATTTGGAATCTGTGAATCTACATCGGACCGCAGACGAGTACCTAATCCTGGAAAAGCTAGAGTCCTATCTCTAGGCCGATCTTGCCTCGACTCTAAAAGTACTTGCACATCGGACTGGACCCTACCTGAATCTCATGTGATTTATTCATCAAAATTCTGCAAACCCTAAAGTATCTTAAGATAATTTTGCGATTAAACTTGAATTACTTTATTTAATTTCAGCAAAATCTACATAAAATGTTTAAAACCGCACGCATCGGTTAAATCAAATCGTCGATATTGATACGTCTTAGGATGATACATTGAGTATTATTTTCTAATAAATGAGCGATAGGTACATTTAATGTACCGTATCGTTCACGTCCGATACGTATAGGTATCGGACGATATTTTGATCCATGCGTCTCGCGTCATAAGGAATTCTATGCTATAGTCTGTTCCCTTTGGTATTTGAAGCACTACCTTAGACATCAAGAATTTGTCCTATTTTTCAACCACGAAGCTTTACGCTTCCTCGCTTCCCAAAAGAAACTGAACTCGAGGCATGCGACACTGGTCGAGTACCTCCAAAGGTTCACATTTGTGTTGAAGTGCAAGGCCAGTGATGCGCTTAGTTTTCGGGTGGTGACTTTGCAATCCATGAGTACAAAAGCAGACGGGTTTGAGTGGTTTAAGGAAGAGTATCCCGAATGTCTAGATTTTGAGATGTGTTGGAAATGCCCATCAAAGACTCAAAATAATCCCAATAGGACAGATTTGTTGTAATACAAAGAGCTAGGAGAAGGAGAATATCAATAAAGACTAGGAGTGAAGTAGTTAGAAGCAGCATAAAGGATTGTTGAGTGCTAGAGAGTTCATCCCTTAAAAAAATGGGTGGAGACTTAGGACTCGCACGTCGAGTATGAATAGACGAGATAAGGCAGCCATGATGAAGAAATCCACACTAAGACTCTAATAGTAGAATAGATAAATGAACTCAAGTGAAGCATATTAATATCTAAACTTGTACTAGTAAGATGAGTGGAACCTTTTGGATGATTTTCGCTTTCTAAACCCTTGTTTCATGAAAATAGGATTTGGCTCAAGATTGTCCATTTTCAATTCCTAGGTTTCTCTGAATTTGGAAGTTACCACCTAGTATCATTATCAAAAGATTAGTCGAGTAAAACAGAAGCCCTATGAGATCATTCTGCAATCATCACCTACGCCTTGTTCAATCTATTTGGGGTCAACTTTGTGAGTCCCGCAACTCAGCACTATCTTCTACCAAATATCCTAATCCAAAATCAACCCATTCAATTGTCTAAATTGCATTCAATGTGATGCCATGTAACATCCTGACTCCACATGTCAAGATATTGACCTCTTTGGGTGGCTCCACTTGGTCCCACCAACCTTCCCTGGTCCCCACTAGCAGCCATTTCCCTTCAAGGTTTATTTTTGGTATGGGCCAACCATGGATCAAAATATCGTCCGATACCGATACGTATCGGACGATACGTATCGGTATCGGACGTGAACGATACGGTACATTAAATGTACCGTATCGCTCATTTGTATTGCAAATACCGGACGATACATTCAATGTATCGTCCGGTACACTACTGTTCCGGTACGTATCGTCCAGTACGTACCGGTTTTTTGACCGGACGATACGTACCGGAAAACCGGTATTTTAACCCATGGGGCCAACCCCTAGTATGGATCGCTGCTCTCACCCAAAATACATTTTACATGTGAGTTGGAGGCCTTTACTTATGTCCCAACTCCTAAGGTCAGGACAGGTCTTTAAACGATGTGGGATTTTACATTCTCCCCATCTTGTAATAGAGCCGTCCTCGGCTCTGATACCATTTTATAACGCCCCGACTTCACATGCCAAGATATTGTTCTCTTTGGGTGGCTCCACTTGGTCCCACCATCCTTCCCAGATCCCACCAGCAGCCCTTTCCCTTCAAGGTTTTGTTTTTTGTATGGGCCACTACTCCCGCCCAAAACACGTCTTACATGTGAGTTGGAGGCCTTTACTTATGTCCCAAGGTCAGGACAAGTCTTTACACGAAGTGGGACTTTACAAGCCATCTGAATCTTCTCTGAGTATATGTTTAGTTCTAGTACACCCAATCAAATTTCAGAATACACATGCTAACATAAGGATCTATTTGTTCATTTCTATAACCCATTAACTAAAAGAAAAAAAAATAAAAAATAAAAAATAACTAACGGATTATTATATTGTATCAAATCAAAAAACAAAAGATGCCATTGTCATGGTATACACGTCTACATTTACAGAATGACATAAAATCTCATAGGAAACAAAAACATTAAAAGTAATATGTACGTGCAAAAGCTGAAATCGCACATGGAAACCCTAAACTGGAGGTATATTAGAGAAAGAGAACCCCTTGTATCCCTTGTAAGCGTAGTATGCGATTCGCGTATAATAGAACCCGGGAATGAACAGAAGCGATCCTAGCGCCGCAAAGAAAAACCCTAATTTGCAAAACCAACATCAAAATATGAAAAAAAAAAAAAAAAAAAAAAAAAACAGAATAATCTCTATGGAGCTAGGTTTATTACATACCATGAGCCCTGTCACCGCCGATCCGGTTATACGCCATGAAAACCCCCGTAACGATACCAAGGGTTCCGAAAACGAGTAAAGCAACGGCGAGCGCGATCTCTTTGATGGGGGGTCTGTTATGGACGATGTAAGATGACTCCATCATTATATCTTCGTCTGATATAGAGAAGGCGTGATCGACGTAAGCCATGGAACTAAGCTTAGAGGAAGAATCGCTAGGGTTAGAGAAGGGTTTATTAGATCTGCTTAGATTTGAAGGAGGAAGAAGAAGAAGGCGTGCTGTCTCTTCTGTTTATAAAAAAAGGCAGAAACTTAGGGATTGGGATAAATTGAAGTCTCAGTTGGCGTGTTTAAGAATTAAGACTTTGAATCAACAAATAAATAAATCATAATTTATTTGGTTGGCGCCATGCTCCTATAGTAATGAAGCTTCTAGAGAGCAGACGGTGGGGAAGTTGGAAGTAAGCAACTTTGGTCTATATCTACCGTACACGTGTCTTAGGTGGTCATCCATTTCGGGCTACTTGCATTTAGGGCATGTTTGATTGCAGCCCAGTTTCAGGGCACTGGTGGTTACACGTAACGACGTGTAACGACGAGCAGATACGATTGCGCTAATAAGTTTACTATTTGGTCCATATCAATTTGCCAGTTATATCGGTGAAACATGTTTCAACTTGCTAGTTATAACGCTCACGATTAACACGTTTACTCTTAGGTGCTTCGCCTCTACCACGCTCCCATTCATCCTACGGGTCTCAATGGGTCAGACTTTAAACGGGCTAAAGGATCAGCCCATGCTTAGCCCATTTATTATTTGGACCTGGCCGAGCCAACTAGAAATAACATGACTCATATACGGCTTAAATGAATACCGTCCCTCACATAATCGGGCTTTTTATGAGCCAGGCGGAATTGAGCCCATCTGAGCCAAATATTAATTCTTTTAGATATCAGGCCCAATATGAGCCCATCCGACCCTTTGTAGCAAATGTAATTGAGATAAATCATCCACTAACTTTTTCAAACTAGGATAACGTATTAATCTCACTAATAGTGACTAATATATAGAAGGAACAGGTGTCTGAAAATACATACAGTATTGTTATTACATCAGGTTGGACCAAAATAGCTCCATAGTATTACAGGCCTGAGTCTATATGCCCAAGCTTGACCTACTTATATATAAGCGGGCTAGCCCAGCACGGCTTATTTATTAAATGGGCATAACAATGAAGCCCAGAGGGGGCTGGACCGGGCTGCTGGGCTCAAGTCCCTCTCATTGACACCTCTAATGCATCCCGATGGTTGGCTCTAACTCTCATCTAGTAGAGTTGTCAATCAGCCCAGTTGCCCGGCAACCTGATTCGGATCCGACCCACAAAATTTTGATATTTTAGGTTGTGTTTGAGATTGCTCTCTAGAGCCAAAGAGCAGGCACTTAATAGAGCAAATTTAAATTGTTATTTTAAAGAGACTCAAATTCAACTCTTTTACTCTCCGAAAGAGTTAAGAGCACTTACAACCAAACACAATATCATACTGAAGTGCTCTACACCAGAACAAATAGTTGCTCCTTGCCTCCAAAGAGCAATTCCAAACACAATCGAAGTCTCTAAACCCGGGGCAGTCTAAATCGGGAGGGGATAGGGCTAGATGGTGTGTAGCCCTCGTTACCTACCTTTCATTATATAAAGTACACAGGGATGGATTCACGTGCCAATGCTCTCTTCAATTTCTTGTGATTTTACCTTTTCTTTTTATTAATTCATTTGTTTATTTATTTACTATTATTGTAACTATGAGTAGTAAATGCTACCTCATTATTAAATGCACTTAATGTTACTCTTTTAATTTTAATTTGTATTTTCAAATATGTGACGAACCCTAATTCTAATTTGTAATTTATATAAGTTTCTAAACTCCAAATAAATTTAGTCCTAATTTATATAGATACTCTATATACTTAAACATTAATCCTAATTCCTATCTCTAATACTTAAACACTAATCCTACTCACCTTCCCATCAAGGATTTTCATCATTGTAAATGTTTGATCGTAAGAAAAGATCTCTCACGAAAGGAACTCGGGCAAACCATCGCTCGGATTCAATCTCTGTCAACCCAAACCTCTACGAGGATCAATTCACGCTTCAACAGGTGGGTCCCCTAAATTCATCTTAAATTATTCAATTCTTTTTAAATAAATAAAGAAAATCTAAATTTTAAACCTAAGCAAGATTAGGGAAAAAAGATATCTCGAGTAATAGTTGGAAATTTTGAACTGTCCCTGAAAAATCCAATCACAATTGATCGAAATAGACATTTCTAACAGTTACGATTCAAATCGTGATACTGTTCACTCAAATCGTGAAGTTATGATTCAAATCGTGACACTGTTCACTCAAATCGTGAAGTTACGATTCAAATCATGACACTATTCACTCAAATTGTGAAGTTATGATTCAAATCGTGACATTGATCACTCAAATTATAGAACTGTTCACTTAAATCGTGATATTGTGCAAGCAATCGTGACCACTTTATGCACAGTTACGTTCAATCGTAACCTCTTTCCGTAAAATCGTGATCCATGATTGGTCATGATAAGTCTAATTTGAATTTTTTTACGTAGTTGTCCAATTATTACGTATTATATATCAATTTTCATAGCCTCGATGCGATCTTCATAATGACATAGAAACTCTAGAATTTTGACACCATCCGTGAAGTCAAAACCTGAACCTTTCATCACACTTACTTTGGGACTATACTCATTTTATGTTCATATTGGTATGTCTTTTAGAGTTCAAAACAAATCTGATTATTATACAAATCAATCACCACGCTCCATAAATACAACTAACCCCAATGAAGAGTATTTTCAACTAAATTACAAAATAAATATGGATAAATACTTTTTATTCTCTGTTTTATTTCAATGCTTCATGTCTTATGTTCCCTATCAAATTTTTTTATGTATACTAATGCTTAAGATACATGTTTAATTTTTTTCTGATATATGTTTCACCATTATCATATGATATATATCATATAGAAAACTATGTTAGGGCATGAGCATGATAGGTCAAGTATCAAGACATGGCGCCTGACATAAGTCTTCGTCATGGTGAAATTTCTTTTACGGTCACTTGAAACTCGGAATATAGGAGTCCGCGTACGAAACCCGTCCTTTGGAAAGCATGATTTACTGAAACCTATCGCATCGTGACTCATTCTAATTAAATTTAAGAAAAGATAAAATATAAATATATTAAACTACGAGATGTTAAGAAAGTGAGACTTAAGCCCACACAATATGAAATCAGGGCGAGGACCTAATCTCATAACCGAATAATGATATAATATGATAAGACATATTGTGAATGTCAGCTGATCATAAATTAAGTTCTACACATGTCATACCTTACGAGCCACCGTAAGGGTCTAACGTCTACAGCCGAGGTAAGTCTTAAGGACAATATATTAGTTTTATCTCGAACTAAGGAAACATTATAGTTACTATGCATGCAACCTCATCTGACTATATGGTGGTTTTATTACGATATGGAGGTTAGGTGATTATCTACACATAGACCTCGCGTGATAAGCTCGAGCAACGATCCTGACACAAGTCATTTAACTAAGATATGAAGTACGTTGTATAGGCGTATGGACTAATAATAAGATTTACGATATGTCACATATAATAAATTGATGGGACAGATAGGAAAAGAAATAAGAAATAGAAGCATCATACATTCTTCATTTTATATTATATTTTCAACTTTGATTATGATATGTTATAAGTTATAGATAGTTTTGTCATCTTATTAAAATGTTGGTTTTATTTTTAAAATGTACTGCAACTCAAGCGCTTGCACACACAATCACCTGAATAAATTATGTTGGATCGATTATACAACCCACTAAATTTACGCAACTGAGTAGACTCACCCCCCCTCCCAAATATAACAGTTTTCGGTGAAAACTCCGATCATCCTGCTTATGATGACGTGGAAGCAGTTGTACCGGAGGTGACTTATATAGATTAGGAAGTTGGCTGCCACCCGGATGAGAGCGTAGATCTAACAAATTTTTACGAGTCTTGAGAGCCCTTTTGATCTAGTTTTCTTTTTTCATTTGAGAGATATATTTTAGTCTTTTACTTTCGGAGTTTGCGTTTTAGACTATTTTACCCTTCGTAAAACTTCAATGTTTATTTTATAGATGCATGATTAGGATTTCACCGTATGAAATATCATTACGTTCTTCGTTATTACTTATGAGCCGTTTATCATTTAAGTGTTATTTTAAATGTCTCGATCCATATGCTAAGTCAATTTATAGATTATGTGTATGTCCGCTTATCGTTTTAACCAGCTTGCGATGTCATAACACTGAATTCTAGACCCTCGAGATCGGGTAAGGATTATGGGTCGTGACAATATATGTCCTCTCTGGGACAATCCCCAACTTTATCTCATATCATTTTTTTATTTTATATATATATATATATATATATATATATATATATATAATATTTTTTTTAAAATGATTACATAAAATGAGAGATGAATCCCCATATGAAGAGGAACTATACAAAAAATTTCAAGAACAAGGTAAAATTAAAAGAATATGGTCACTTGAGTGAAGCGTTGAAAGACGCTTCTTCTAAGGAGCGACACTGTGTCTCTGAGGAAGTGACATTGCTTCTTTTAAGAAGTGATTTTCACTCCTCTAAGAGAAGCGATGTCGTTTATGTCGTGAAGCGATGTTGCTCCTCCGAGGGAGCGTCATCGCTTATCTAACAATGAGACTTCATTTCTTTCTAAGTTGATTAGTGCTTTGTTTAATCGGTGCAGAGAATTTTCTACGACTGGGAGCATAGCATCGGTGGCCTCTTAATTATATACAATTTTTAAGAGAGAAAATGGCACATCACTAAATAGTTTCTTGAAAGCTCTTCGTCACTAATTTCATATAGTAAAAGATATTCATCACTAAAAGTCTTTTGACAAATACAATTGATCCGCTTTTATATCAATTGACGAAAATTGTGTATAATTCATATTTCAGATTATAGATTGGTTGATTGGCTAGTTCAGATCTAATGGGTTTGATCTTTGGGTCTTTAGTAAAACCCAATACGACACACATCACGTGACCACAATGAGTGTGATGTGTGTCATATGATTCAATGGCCATTTATTGGAGATATGTGTCACATGGAATCAATATGTGACCGTTTGATAGGTGTGACATGATCTCAAGATCTATTGTGTGGACATGTGACAGTTTGATAGGTGTGCTATGATCTTATTATCTATTGTGTGGAAGATTTGGTGAAACACGATCTCCATGATTTGATCCAAAACAAATAATGGCTTTCAAGAGGTGTGGGATGTGAGCGCTTTCAGAGAATGTGTGAGCACAAACAGAGATACCCTATTTCAATAAGAGGTCCCGCCCGAGCTCTCTGTTGGTGCTCAAGTCAATCTCTTTTTTGTGAAATAGATAAGCCTTAGGAAGTAAAAAGTATTTGCAGGCTTGCATATCATTGAAAGTATACTTTGAAGGTTGCATTTATTTGGTGTTAAAAAATGGCAGACAGAGGTAGACCAATCAAGCTAGGTACCTAATATCAACTCATTTCAGCCAATACTTAATAGGCGGACAAAGCAAATATACATGCATTCTTGTCAGATTATAAATAAATAAATAAATAAATAAATAAATATATATATATATATAATAACTTATAAAAAAAGGCAAAGGTAATAGACAAATTCTTGTCCCCCACTTTTCGGTCCTATTGCTATGAGACAAAAAGAGACCCATTTTTCTACCAATTTTATCCTTCATCAAAATATTAACAAAAAAAATGTCAATGTACAAATTAGGAAAAAATGAGGGGTAAAGTTGAAAAGAAAATAGAAAAGACAAATCACTGTACTATACTCATATCCACTCATTACTTCTCTCTAGAAAAAAAGATAGTCCTTAGTCTTTACCGTGCGTTCTCTAGTTCTCCTCTTAGGCCTCGTTCGACAATTTTAGAGCTTTCCTGAGAAAATTCCAGATAATGAGCTCCTCAGATTCTGCATAGAAACTTCAAATTCATAAAAAGTCGTTTCTTTGTGAGCGTTCTTGAGTTGCCTAGAAACTCATTTTCCTACTGTTTCTGACATTTTCTTGTGTTCTTCACTTTCTGCAAAAAGTGTCAGAAAGTGCAATGTCTTCTTGTGCATGCTAGAGCTGCATGTATTTATGCGTTCATCGAAGCGGTTATATTGATCAGATGATCATCAAATTTGATATATTTTCAATTGGTAGTGTGTTGGAGACTTTTGCCGAGCAGATTCTGAAAATAAAATTTCTAATGTGGGCTTTTAATACGGCTGCAATGGTGTTTTAAATGTCATTTATTCCTTGCTTAAATGTCAAACCACCCTATTTAAATGACAGTTAGTTGATATTAACGTTGTCTGACACTTGTTTATTAGAATCGATTCGATGCATTTCTTTGGGTGGAGTATACTATTAGTAGTTCAGAAACAAAGCTTTTCTAAGAAAAAACCTCTGAAAACATATTATCGCTTTCAGTGGAAAATGAAAGGAAAATCCGCAGTCCAAGAAAAACTCTCGAACATTAGAAAATCTCTAAATATACTCGGAAAGCCAATTTTCCACTGAAAAGTTTCAGTTTTTGAGACTCTCTTAGCTCTCGAACGAGGCTATAGGATCTACGGTGCAAAGGTGAAAACCCCCTGAAACAACTGCATGATCATCGTCAATCAAAGTGTCGGAGTACTTTTTCATTTGAGATTCACTCAAAGAAATATGTCTTTTTTCAAAGATTTTCTAATAGCTTGAAAATTTTAATTATCAGGGTTTTCATCTCCATAGTCTTACCGATGGACATCGGCGTTAATTTGATTCCTCTTCTACACATGTACGATCTCTGCTAAAGAATAAAATTCATTAATTTTCACTAAAGGTATTGATAAGAATTTCATGGTGTTCAAGCTACTTTTATGTATCTTTAGTTACGTCTTAACCTATTGCAAGCGCACAATGAAAATTGTAGAGCTAGTATAGGATCGTTCCCACGAAGACAAGATTTTTCTATATTTAACTTAATTTTTTGAAAACTTATATTTATCTTTTAAGTTCCGAAACTACTGAAGAAATATAAATAAAGAATTATTTTTAATCTAGATTACAGAAAATAAATCATAATCCTTCTTCTTCAGATTGTGGTCGTCAATCACAATCTTCAGCTATTGGATATTTATGAATTTAAACAGTACTGTTGCACTATATATCAAGTTTCTTAGCATTGGTCGTCAATCAATACTAAAATCCTATCAATACAGATTTAATTTAATCAACTGTCTTCTAAAACTTGGGCGTCAATCAAATTCTAAAAAATTGAAGATAGAAAAGCAAAAATCATTACACTAATTTGCAAACTTCAACCTGAGTCGTCAATTTAAATTAAAATTCGAAGATATTTACAAAGCAGGAAATTACAATAAAATAAACCTAAACTAGAAAGCAAAAGTAGAACCACCTAAATGGTTGATCTTACAGCTTCCTCAACTCTGATTGTCAGGCAAGACCTTAGAAAACTGTGAACGATGTTACTTTATAAATCCTAAACTACTTTGATCGGGAGAAAATACAGACTTTAGTTGTCAATTTATACTGTAAAATTTTTTTATGTTTATTCCTACACAGGGTTCTCTTATTTATAGATCATAAGGAGTCGATTTACAAGACTTCTAATTCTAATAAAAGAAATAACTAAAATAAAACTATCATAATATAACTCTACTTTTAACTTTATCTTTTCTTGTTTTCCTTTTGTTGATGCGTTTTTGGATTGTTCACTAGTAGAGATCTTCTGGAGTCTATCTTTATCAACCTTCTCAGATCCGTGATATGCCAAACTTCTAATTCAAGAGTTCTTCTAATTCAATACACAACAGCGTAAATCTTCAAGTGATCATCAGCAGCAGTATCAGCAACGAGAAACTTTTTGTAAAATCGTAAATCACGATTTTCTTTCTTCTATTATAATTTTTCTTAGAAAATTGTAAATCATGATTTTCTATTTTTCACACATCTTTTTCTAAGTTGGCGATTCTCTGGATTATGATTGATCATTTTCTTTTTTATATAACTTTTACTTTTGAACGTCTTCTGGAGAATTGTAAATTACGAATTCTCATTTCTCTCTTTGGCTTCAGCGCTCAATCGTAAAGCACGATTTCTTTTCTTTCAGCACACGACGAATCGTCTTTTTACTGCTCTTTTGAGTTCATTTTGATGAATGTTAACACTTTGACTCTTTTTTACTAACTTTCCTTAATATCTGCACATTATTAACTTATTAATAACAAATTAAGTCCTAGCGTCACTAAATTAAGGGTAATAAATGGTATATTATGTGATTGATCACATGAGCTTGGAGGTTTTGGGCTATATATAATCTGGGCACTCCTCACCTTATAAGCCGATTTTATAAGGTTGAGTTAGGCCCATAAAATTCTTATAAGGTATGTGATATTTTGTTTCTATGATTTAAAATTTTAGGGTTTTATGTGTCTCATTATTTAGGGTTTTCAAACTACTTTTAACAATATCTTTTTATTTATTCATATTCTTTAATTTTTTGTGAGTTTAGGCATTATTTTTAGTAATGGATTTTATTGCTAAAAGGCTATTTATAAGTTGATTAGCATATATATCGGGACCTTCAAAAATTGTGACAAGGTTGTGCAACTAGTTTTCACTTTATTTTTAATATATTACTTCAATTCGGTAGTTATTTGTGTATGGTTATAAGGTTGCATGCCAAGTGTTTGATAAAATGTCTGCTTTTTTTTTCTCTTAAATTAGGATACATTGATAGGAATTAGGGATTTGGTGTAGGTTTCTTCTACTGTCTCCCTTTTTCTTTGGTCGAAAAAATCTCGAAAGCCTAATTTTGACATGATTTGGTAACCATAAGAGTATTCATTCGCTTGATAATCTTACATCTTCTATATTAAGTTTTAATAACATATTGGTCATACATCAAAATGGTAATTTATTGTTGGTTTATTCATCTTCTTAACTCTGTGACTTTATATCTATATGTGCCACTTATTATAGTAAAATAAGGGTGTGCATAAGTGTTACATATTTATGTATTTAGATTCTCCCCATTTGATTCATACCCATGGGACAAAATCATAAAGTTGCCCAAGAAAAATTAATTCATACACCAGATTTCCATCTTAATCGCTCGATTGAAGATTTGTCACTAGTACTGTTTGCTGTTGGGGCATTTTAAAATTTTATTTTTTCATTTTTTCATTATATCAAACTTATGAAACAATGATTGCTTTTACTGTTTCGCCATCATCTGGCCAAGATTAAATGCAAAGTAAAACAACTTATTTTTGGATATTTTAGCATGGATTTCCTGGGTAACATGATTTTTTTACTATTTTTTTCTTTCAATCTATTATATTCAACAAAGAAAACAAATGAACCGGGGTTCATCTCTATACTATGATCGTCCATTGGGATCATCACATTGACAATTGCAAGGTTTTTTTGAGGAAAACTTAACTTTTTCCAAAGTATCCCCAATAGCTCACTGATGAACACAATTTGTTTGTTGGCATAAATGTACGGATTTTTTGAGTTGTTTAGCTTATTTGGGGTCTGGTTAATGATTTTCGAGTGGATGTTTTTGGAATTGGTATGATATATTTTTTTTAGTTTATTTTTTAGATTTATATTTTTTATGGGGTTTTGTTTCTTTTTTTGGTATTATGTCATTCCTTTTGGGTTTTATTTCTTTTGATTGGTTTTGATGGAATTTTTTTAGAATTTTTTTTTCGCCCAATTTTTTTTGGGGTTTATTTAGTTTTTTTTTGGCAACTTTTATTTTTTGGGGGGTTTCTACCTTTGATTACATTTTGGGTGATATTTTTTAGGGGTGCAAATGGGTAGGGTTTGGGTTGGGTTTAGAATATAGTCAACTTAAACCCGACTTATTAAACCATTTTCTAGACCTAAACCCGACCGACCTGCTTGTGGCTAACCTCGACTTGAACCTGCATCCAACTTGTTGAAAAAAATTCAGATCTAGAATTGACTTGAACCTGACCTGCTACTCAAAACCAGCCCTAGAACAACAGCCAATGAGAAACTGACTCGCTAATGTATACCAATTGCATTTTCAGGTTTTGACCCGACCTATTGGCAACTTTTAAACTTCATTTGGACCTCTAAATCATAGAGGATCACTAATTCATGCAGTATTCAATCATTACACCAATAATAACAAAGTAAAATACTAATTCATGTAGAAGCCCTGTGATTGTTTGAATGTTGCAAAATTGGTTTCGCATATTCTCCCAGTGTTTTCCAGGAATGTGTGGAAATTTAAGTTCTTGTATTGTTAGAAATTTTCTTTTAAAAAAACTTATATATATGGGAAAATTTAAAAAAAAATTCTCAACTTTTACTGCGATATCACTAACACACCTAAACTATTGATTTGTCAAATTAGCATACGAAGAAATCATAAGTTCATCAATTAGACCCTTGCCGTCAACTCTCGTTAATATGTGACCGAAAAATGTTGAGTTGACATTCAAATTAGCACCCGAAGAAATCATAAGTTCATCAAGTAGACCCCCGCCGTCAACATTTTCCGTCTGCATACTAATTGGAGTTGACGGCAGGGGTCTAGTTGATCAACTTATGACTTCTTCAGATGCTAATTTGACAAATCAATAGTTTAGGTGTGTTAGTGATATCGGGGTGAAAGTTTAGGTTTTTTTTAAAATTTTCCTTATGTATATAATATAAAATATATATTTGATTCTTCTTTCATTAGACTTGAAATATGTATCTAAAAAAAATATTGTCCTGCTAGGTTAGTCATCCCAAAAAATAGAGAGGATCACAATGAATGTTTTCATCTACTTGCGGGGAATTTGAAGTTTGTCTTATATTGTTTAATACAATTTTCTTTATGGAAGGCCTTCAATAGTTATTTTTATATAATCAATATGATCAAGAGCTTACAATACCTTATTTTGTAAGTTAATATCCTTTGACAAAACTTACTTGCCCTAATTTATCTCCTTACACATACATGCCCTAATTTAGTTCAGAAAACGGTAAATTTTATAGTTATCTTCTATTTTCTCAAGAAAGAAGAATGACCAAAAACGTGCAAGGTTCACTAATATATATATATATATATATATAGAGAGAGAGAGAGAGAGAGAGAGAGAGAAAGAGAGTTCCGGCCTCAACATCCCAAGCATTTGAATATGCAGTGCCTGAGATCACATGCCTCGTGACATATGATCCCAAAAAATACTTGTTTTGGGTTTATGTGCCACATTTCATGTGGCCTACAAAAAAATTAAAAAAAAACCTTTTGACTTAAAAAAACATAGTCAAATATTGCTCTCCGCTCAACATACTTGGTGCATTGATTTATTGCCAACTTTGAGCACATTTTGGATGGTGGATAAGATATTTTTCCATTTTTTTTTTTTGTGATGGATGTGATCGATCTTGTGCATGTTGCCTCGGCATGAGACCGCCTGATAGGTGCACCATGATCTCAAAATTTATTATATGGAAATTGGGATAAAAAACGATCTCCATTGTCTGATTCAGACAATCAACACTACAAAAAATAAGGCTGTTGTCGCTACAAAAAACTGCCGCTATTATTTTTGTAACGGCAGTTTTTTATAGCGACAGAACTAATAGCGGCAGTTTTTTATTAAAAAAAAACTGTTACTAATAGTCTTATTTTTTGTAGTGCAACCATTTTTTATAGTGAAAAACCTGTGCTCTTCACAAGAAAAATAAGTGTGAATAATGCCACCCTAATTTTTTATAGTACAAAAGAGCTGTGTTCGGGTCTAATTGAATTCACCCGATTTTTGAACCTTTGAAAACCCGAATGTTTGAAACTACATAATATATATAGTCTTAAACCGTTGCTCTATTCTCAGGATTTTTTTATTTAGTTGACCTAAAGGTTAGGTTGTTTTCGCAGTTCAGCGACCAATGTCAGCACCACCAAGCCGTTTCCGATAAGTCAGAAGTCAGAACACTTTTGTGCATGCAAATGCGATAATGAAGATGATATCAGATTTTAGGCTCATATGCTACTTCTACACATCAATCTGTAACCGTCAGTAATTTTTTGAAATAGTTGAGTAATACTATTACTAATAAGAGTATAACTGTATTTAATTATATATTATATAAAAGATTTATTATCAACACGTCTCGTGCCTGTATTTTAACCACCAAAATTACGAGATTTAATTTTTATGACTAGAACTTCTCACAATACAGCCCTAGGGTGCATGACCTTTGTTGTGAACTGAAAATCAGCTTCGGTGGGCTAGCCCCACGGCATAAAAACCAGCGTCGGTGGCTAGCCTCAATAGGTTGGCCTCGCATTCATGTTGTAATCTTTTGGTTATCTAAAAATACTCTCTAATTTTTAGTAATTAAAATCGGCACATGCAACCTTTTAGTACAAAACCCTTATATAAATAAGAGGATGTTACCAGCACCCCACTTTTTTCTTCCTACAGAATTAATGTGCAGATAGCAAGTGTGTGCTAGACAAAATTTATTTTATTTAACCAAAAAATACAAAAGGGAGCCATTACTTGCACCCAGAAAGGTGGCCCTCTACCGATTTTAGAAGAAAGACTTGCAAGTTTGGCGACAACTACAATGTGAAAACACCATCTAAGTCTATTTAATTTGAAGGCACTGATTTAAAGGGACTAAGTGCAAAAGATTAACATGAAATATAATCTTCATCATGTGATTAAATGTAGTCAGAGACTATTAATTATCTAATTCAATAATTTACTATAATAGATCATATGATAAATGTCGTTCTTTGCTCCAATTTTATGCACTGAAGATTTATAGACCATGAATTTCAAATCAGACAACTCAGACCGTGTTTTCACAAATCACATGTCTCAAAAATAGCAAGTCTTTCTTTAAATATTGTGCAAGAGCCAACTTTCCGAGTGCAAGTAATGACTTGCAATACAAAAGAAAGAAAAGTTTATGTTTGCCCAAAATTTGTTATGAACATACTTTTTGATAAGTGACATTAAACAAATGGGGATTCACGCAGTGGCCAACCATGCCCAGAGGTTTTGAGTTCGAATCCTACGCCTTCTTGGTCGGCCGCAAGGATTTATTCCTATTGATTGGGATTTATTCCAATTGACTGGTACGCGTAATGTGCTGGTTCTAGCTACAGGTAACGAGGACTTAGTTAGTTGGGTGCTTTAAGAGGCCGGATATCCAATTATAAAAGTAAAGAAAAGTATAAATGATACATATATATATATATATATATATATATATATATATATATATATATATATATATATATATATATTTTGGACATTGTTATAGAGTCGACAATTTTTTATAAACAATTTTGCAGGCAGCTTATGTGGTGCGACATAACTAGCTGCATATATAGTGGAGCCCAAGAACTGCAGCCAATCACGTCGTGCCACATAAGCTACCTACAAAATTGTCTATAAAAATTGCCCACTACTAATAATTTTCCTTTTTATTGTTAATGAGGAGAATGATAATACATATTTGATATGAACAATGTTATACTAGACAACAATTGATAGACAATTTTGTAGACAATGTACATCGCGCAACATGACGGGCACACATAGTGGGGCCAAGGACAACAGCCAGTCACATCGCATCATATAAGCTGTCTGCAAAATTGTCTATAAAGAACTGTCTACTGTTTATAATTTACCATTTGATCTCCATTAGCAACATCAAAGCAAAATTTATCACGGTATTAATTTTTATCTGCAATATTACATCTAGATCGTGTGGCACGCATGTCCAACTATAAATCAAGGCCATCCAAAAGGATCCAGCGTATGCATACACTGGAATCTCGACTACTAAAGGGATGCCCGTAAAAAATGGCTATAAGACGTACAGTTCAGATTGATCCGGGGAACCACGTGTATGACATAAGACCATGGTACACTTTAATAAATTATATGAGAACAAGGAATCCAAACTCCCATCTAATTATCTGTAATGAAACAAAAAGAAACCATCTGTACAAGCCATCATATCCCATTTGGTAACATGCAAGAAATTAGCTGGCTATCCGAAATGTATCTTTCCAAAAAAATTTGGAGTTTTTCTCATAATTTTATCTATGAATACCTTCTCCATGTGCGCTCGCTCTCTCTCTCTTCTTCTCTTCTCTCTCCTCTCTAACCATAATTCGAAGTTTTCTGATACCAGGCAAAGTAACATTGTGGACGATATCGATGGATCGAGAATTCTCCTTAGAATCACCGTCGATGAAGCCAATACGAACCATCGGTACAAAAAGAGACATCGCATCTCTCGACTCAAAAGCACCATTAGAAGCTGTTGATGATGAGTGCCACACACCAAGATCGGAATTACACGTGATAAAGCCAGCCGTCACGTGCCCACCTGCTCCGAGAAAACGCCGGCCGGGGAAGAGAAAATCGAAGCCTCCTCTACAAGGTTTCTTCATTGTTCCTGAACATGATCTTGAGTCCATCTTTCTCTTTTCTTCTCAACCTTCAAAGAAAACTAAATTGGGTTGATCTTTTTTTAAAAGAAAATCTTCGTTCATAGAGGCTCATAATTAGTTTATATGGAAGTAGTATGATTTTTTTTTACCTTTTATTTTCACGTGAGAAAAAAGTTTCAATTAAGTGATAAAGGATGTATTTGATGAGTTTGAATTGTTATAATTCTAGCAATTTTGAACAATTTTCTGGTTTATTGTTATATGTTCTTTAAAATCGGTTTGGTTTAGGTGGGCAAATGTGTTATTTTTTACTTTTTAAATTTTAATTCAGTAAATTATAATTATAAATTTATGAAAAAGTAAAGCAAAAAGAAAATAATATGAATTTAGATTTAAAAGCGTGAGCCTAGGAAGAACAAAATAATGAAGTTAATGCAGGCTTTACTCAGTTACAGCTTTTTCGGAAAGTTGGGTGATTCATTGGCGCATGTTAGCACGTTCTGAGGTTTATTATTTATGTTATAGAAAATTATGTGATGATTTTAGATACTATCATTGATGGTAGTCCTCCTTATCTCTAATAGCAATTAGAGTACCACCCTTTCCGGACCATCAGATCAAGAGGCACTGGTTATGTTCAACCTTTTATACTATTCAACTGGTTTTAGAATGCTTGGATAAATGGAGATATTGAGATGAAAACTATTTCCTACGAAATTTAAAGTCGTGAAAGTGAAAAATCCCTTATATCTAAGGGTTCAAACTTCCAAATCAGTTGAATCTCACATGCGATTACCATGAAGGGCATTGCCCCCCCTCTCCCTCTCTCTCTCTCTCTCTCTCAACCATAATTCAAATGTTTTCTGATATCCGTTTAAGTAAGGTGCCCGATATCTAGGGTATAGGTAACTTATTTAGACTTATTTAGACTCATGCTAATTGGCTGTCATGGAACACCTGATTACATAACATGGGTGAGACATGAACAAGCTCATGAAAAACAAAAATTCTCATATATATATATATATATATATATTCTCTTTCACCATTATTTTTTATTTTTGAATTTTTATCATTCAATGAAGGATTATAAAAATGGATGCCGTGTGGCAGCCAATTAGCACACTTGTAAGACTGCATTTGGGTTAGCTCTTATTAGAGCATACTCAGTTCTCTGCCTGCTCTCTAAAATCTTCATTAGTAAAGATTTTATCACTTAAAACAACTTCTTGCAAGAGTAAATGGGGCAAGGAGTTGTATTGCCAAATATAAAGTAGTTCCTTGCCGGAGCTAAAGAGTTAAAGAGCCATTCTTTGACTTGAAAGAGCTAACCCAAACACAGCCAAGTAAACCTAACTAGACGGCTAGACATTGAGGAGACCAGCCACCTAACCTTTATCCTTATTGTCATTATTTTTTATTTTTTTTGATAATATTTTTCCTTATTATTATTATTATTTTATCATTAAAATAATGTATAATAATTATAAGCCTATAACAATGTAAAACAAAAGGGAAGCCAATATGAAATTAGATCTAAAAGCATGAAACATGACGAGAATAAAATAATGAAGTTAATTGAGACCTAAGCCAGTTTAGGTGGTTAAGTAGTGGAAACTCTGAATACCCAGCCTGTTTTTTAAGAGATGGTAGATCCACTGACGCATATATATTACCATGAACATAAGTTTATTATTTATTTATGTGGACAATGATTAGAGTGAACGGCCCTCCATGCAGACCATCATTTTCTTTTGGATGGACGGCAGATGAGCCATGAGAGAGTGAAATGATCCCACACAATGCTCACTGGATGGACGGTCAGGATCATCTGTGATGTTTAGGTACTCTTATTTGTGAAGGATTCATGGGGGTCGTCGGTCGCCATGAAATCATGAATATAACCATCTATTAGTAACCCCTTATTTGTGAAGGATTCATGGGGGTCGCCATGATCATATGGTTATCAAGCTAAAGCATATCTTTTGAGCTACCAATCATGACAAAAGCTGACCGCAGCGGACTTTGGGTCTGTGGCAGTTAGCTTGGAGAAGTAATCATTGCCGTCAAAAGTACCTTGCATAGGTGTTGGTGTTAGTGACTTAGTTTGAAGAGTGAAGACTATGATTTATAATCTATTGAGTTTAATTGGAGCCGAGAAAATTTCTGTCATATGACTCAAAGCAGTCTAACACCATGTTGGTTTCACTGTAATGCTAATTTAATACGCGTATAATGAAAATAATGCGGCTCAATGGTAGCTTTTTTTACAGGACGTTCCTTCAGTTTACAGTAATTTGAAGGTTGTATTCTACTATTCAAATTCCAGATATTATTTTAGTGTTAAAAAACCCAACTCTCGTAAGGTGAAAAAAATACAAGAGCTTTTTGTAACGGCCATAAAAAAATTATTTTTTTCTTTGCTTAACAGAGGCTTTTTAACAAGGCGTCCATACATAGGCTTTTTCTCTATTTTCTTCCTCATCTTCTTCGCTCTCTATGTAGAGTCTCCGATCCGAAACCAAAATTTTCGTTTCCTTAATTCTAAGTTTCGACTGCTCCTTTAATGGAAATTTATTCTTATTTAGTAAAATAAAATAATAATAAAAACTCAATAAGAAAAAACATCAAAAAAAAAAAGAAGATCTTTGTTCATTTTCCATAAGTAATTATTTAAATGAAACCAAATCTAGGCTTTACAGCCAATATAGAGAGAAAGATGAGAGTAGAGCAACAAAATATATAAACTTATCAATAACTTTTTTAAAGAAAAATTGGGAACTTTTTTAAAGAAAAATTGGGATCTTTTGTTTAGCCTTCCACTTGCTATAAGGGATCAAATATCATATATTTCAAAGCATAAATCAGCGTTTAATGGAAATTTTTATAAATAATAGGTTTTGGACAAGAAATTGAGACTTGCGGAGTAAGTAAGAATAGGTTTCACATCTATCCGGATAGAGAGAGAGAGAGAGAGAGAGAGAGAGAGAGAGAGTGCTTCGCTCTTTACTTGATAGGGTTCCTCGATCTGAAATCTTGAATGTTGAAGCTAAGAAGAGTTGCAGAGATGGTGGGACTTGTTTTGGAGTTTTTGCTAAACATATACTTGCTCATAGATGGATTATTATTAACCTCTTGTAAATGCATTGGTTGCCGAAATCTGAAAGTATTTTTATTTGCACCCATCAAAACTTTAGAACACCCTTCCAGTCAACCATTGACTCTCTTCAAAGCTGACGAAGGAGATTGCTTTCGTCCTAATCTACACAATAGTTATTGGGTGAGTTGCTCTAGAGTTTTAGTGGGGGTAATTAGGTTTGTCAATTTGTTGGGTTGCTAGCAATTGGGCTGGCCTAAAAAGTAGGGCATTTTAAGGACTGAGCAGTTGGGCCGAATCGATCTTTATGAGATACCCCATTAGAAAAATTATGGCTCTACCACTGCCTATCATGTCCAATGAAGTAGGATACTAGCAAAGTTGAATGAGGAATATCAATTTTTACATGAATTTAAATATATTACACAAATTGTTCTTTTGGCTATAATGTTAAAAAAATATCAAAAAGTAGATTTTACAAGGAAATTTTGTTGCCAAAAGAGCAACCACCCAAATATTACATGCAAAGTAAATTTTGCATATAATCCAATAATTAAAAAATTACACGCATTCTCTATTTTAGAAGGTGCATATTACGACAGAAATAATCGTGTCCTAACTCTATTAAAAAAATTAACTGTTAAAGATTTACACCATTGCTATTAATTTGGAATGCCGTCTCTATTTGAAGACCATGCTATTATTTTTTTGTCTCAATCTTTAACATATAGAGCTTTTGATCATGATTTTAGAATGTAAATGACTTACATGATAAAATCACATGCCACGTGTCATATGAAAGTAAAAGTAACTCGGAGAACTTCAGTCCTTGACTTTGGAAGGAAGCTTGATTATAATGAATCTGAAATTTTCTTTTATGATCTACAGTATAAACTTCAACAACTTAATAGATCAATGCCTTAAACATATTATTTTTTATTTGATTAATAGATTGAGTTTGCACGGATCATCTATCTAGGGCATAGTTACCAACATGGGTTCAAATTCCGATACAAATTGGCATATTGGCTGGGTTTTAAGTTGATACGCACTACAAAAAATAAGATTATTAGCGGCAGTTTTTTAAACTAAAAACAGTCGCTATCAAAAGCTACCGCTATTAGTCTTGTCGCTACAAAAAATTGCTTTAACAACAAGTGCCACTAAAACATCTTATTTTTGTAGTGACGTCTCGGGCCTATCGGCTAAACTGGCCAATATTTAAGGACCCTTTCTCAAAAGAGAACTATTAAAAAAATTAAATGAGTAAATAAAAATCTTTAAAAACAAATTGGCACAGCAAAAAATGAAAAAAAAAAATCGTGATAATTTTGACAAAATTTGGAAAAAATCCAGAAGTTACTGAGAAAAAGTAATGAAAATAATAAAGAATGAATAAGGAAAAATTCATAAAATAACACATTTAGAATATAAAAGTTGAATATTTTTAAAAATGGAGCCAAAACTTGCACACGGGATTTGTACCGCGGCACATGGTTGAATTAGATGATAGAGATTGCATTTTTTGCCAATTTTTGTCCTCAAGGATCTTTACATCATGGTCTTCAAATCAGACTGTTTGATAGTGTTCCGTATGACACATATCCCAAAAATAGAAAAAACTTTCTTTTTAACCATGTGCCACGTTACAAATCTTGTACGCAAGTGAAAGTTGTAGCTCCCTTTTAAAAACTACGAATATTTTTGTTCTTTTAAACACACATTTTAAAGGTGTTTCCCAAGTTCATGAAAAATTGCATTTGAAACAATGCATTTTAAAAGAGCATTTTTTAATTAACAAAAAGGGAGATTTTGGTAACTATCAATCTATCATCTTGCGTACAACCTTCAAGCACTTCTCCCTTTTTTTTTTTTTATAACCTGGGTATCCGGGCCTCTTAGGGCAACCGCCTAATTCCAGGGGCACATGCGCACCCTAAATTCAATACATGCCGAGTCAGCACAGGATATAAATCCCTAGGATGGCCTCAAGGGGGGGAGGGGATTCGAACTCAGGTCTCCTATTTTTGGAAGCAGGTACCTAGCCAGCTCACCTAACCCCTTGAGGGTTCAAACACTACCCCCTTTATAACATCCCTTTGTCCATAATAATAATAATAATAATAAATATAAACTTTAAATTAATTTGAGTGTTTCAAAGAAATTAACATATGAGTACCTTTAATTTCATGCACCCACCGAATCTTTGAGTTCACCCATGTCGAAACCCATTGACTAATTTGAATCCGACAATGCAAATCGTTGTTCATTCCAACCTTTCACTTTTTTATGTTAATTTCATGTGGTACACAAATAAAAAAGTGATCTTATTTAAATACGATGAGTTCCACGTAATTTTAAGGTCACTTTTTAGATACCATTTAAAATAAAAAATCTGACGGTGAATAGTATGAGCATGATCTCAAGATGCAGCATGTGAAAGATTGGAGTGAAAAACGATTTGGAAGCAGTCAATAAGTTTTAACATAGGGTGAACTCAAGGATCCGGTCGGTGAATTTAAAGGTTCTCTTAACATATTTGGCATGTCTTGTTGAAGACACATGTAAATGGAGATGCCCTTTTTGATCAACTTGGCCCACAAAGTACTGCTTTCCGATCTCTCTTTTGTGATTGGCATAAGATACCTCCAAAGCATCCATTGGAGCTTTAATTTGTAGTTTATTACTCTGACGTGCAACTCAATTGGAAGGTCCGTACACATGATGACGAAATCAAGAGTTCATAGGTTTAAGTTTAACAAGGTCCTGAATTCAACAAGGTCGCCCATCAACTCGCAATTCGCAAAAGTTAGTTTTGCTATTCCCCAGGAATTCTTCCTGGACGAGCATGGTCCCTCTCTCTCAATTTAATGACTACTAGGTAACTGCTATTTCGCTTTATAAAATACCACTACCTTTTCATAAAAAAAAAAAAAAAAAAATTTTAAAATTTAACAACTTTTGTGAAGTAAAAATGAAAAAGTTACTACCTCATTTTGGAACAAATCGGGTTCATGCATGCATTGATTCGCCCTTAGATCGAAGGTGGTCAATGCTTTTAAATTATAATTATTATTCTCTCCTCTTGAGGTCATCTTAGGAATTTATATCTTATGCTGACTTGACATATGCTGAATTTGGAATGCGTATGTGCCCCTGAGATTAGGCTGGTGTTTTAAGAGGCTCGAATATTTAAGTTATTCAAAAAATAATAAATAAAAAATATATAATTATTCTTTTTAATTTTTTAAAAATGATAATTGCACTCAATTTTTTCCCCCAAACTTGGGTTTGGGTGTCATATGTCAGATATTTCGCCAACACTCCCCTTCTCCACCATCTCTAGTGTCCTTGCAGTTGTAGTAAACCATAGTGAGCAAATTCTCAAACTTTTTAAAAAAGTTGTGAATTATTCATCATTTTTTGAAAAAAATAAAATAAAATTTCTAATTGTTTGAGATTTTTTCAAAAGCTTATAAATTTTGAGAATTATTCAGGAACTTCATGAATTATTTTTTATTTTTCTGAACTGTTTTCAAAAAATTTCCATTTTTTTTTAGCTTTCAACTTTTTCAATATTTATATTTTTAATTAACATATTTTTATAAAATTTCTTTTTTTCAAATATCTTACCGTACTTTCCCTGAATTTGACGACTTTTACCCGATTTTTTTGAATCTTTTTCAAGCCAATTTATTACCAAATCCAGACTTGGTCACTATCGTAGTAACAATTAACAGCGACAACTAGAATAATAATTATACAAACTCAGAAGCAGTCGGGGAGAAATTGGTATTATATACTCAACTGAGGTACTGGTGCTCTTGATATTCAATCACTTTTTTGAGATGTTATGTGTGATTTGACAGTAATAATCTCAAAATCCATGATGCCAAAATAATATGTAGGCCGAAAGATGATCTCTTTCATCTAATTCAAACAGGTCAAAAGCCTTTCTAAGAATAAACTTACATTGGGTTTACATGGCAGCTATTAATTTCACTGTAGCAGTTGTCTTCTTTGATGTGAATGACCGAGATCATTTTTTATCCGAGATGTTTTTTGTCGAAAGAGATAATGGCTCATGACTAACATCTAAATATCAAAATGGTGTTTAAATAATCTTATATGATTAAATTAAACTTTTTTATTTTATACTATTGAAGTGTGATTTATTATTATATCGTACGATACACATTTAATCTAAATTTTCGATGTGCCAATTCATCACTGGAACATGTCTTAGCTAAAAAATTATGCCTATAAGAAGATGTCAACCATTTGAATGGAAAACTTTAACATCAACTATTAAAATTAAGAATAATAATTGGAATTAGAGTGCATAGATAGGATAGTTTAAATCTTCCCAAAAGTGTGACTTTTGAGCCATTGCTTGCTTTTGTTTTTCGATCTTTTCAATTTTGAATCTCTCACTTTGACATCATATTGATGTTTAAATGACGGGCCTCCAGACAATCATTTAAATATCAGATGGTGTTTAACTTGTCACTTTTTATCTCATACCATTGAAGTGTGATTTATTATTATGCCATGTGATATGTATTTGTCAGCAATCTAAATTGCTAAAGTGACAATTTATCTCCGAGCAATGAAATATGCAGATAAGTGAATGTGAACTCTCTGATTGACAAACTTTACAATCAACCATTAAAACGAAAAAAAACCATTAATATCAATAAAATATGATGGTTTAAATCTCCCTAAAACATTACTTTGATGGTTCGTATCACGGATATCTTAAATAATTGATGGTGATGTTTAAATGTCGGTTAGGTACCATTATCTCATATGATGCAACTATTACATGTGACACACAGATTCCAAAAGTGGCCTGTGGGCCAATCAAGTCACTGGAAGCAGGGAGAGGCTTATCTATTCCTTTAACACATTTGGGAGTCTGTTACCTAGAAACAAATTTTGCATACGATGCTAAAGGTACACATCTAAACAGCTTACGATTGCCTCCTGTGCCACAATAGAGAAGTCCTTTTTATCAAGTGACCCACAAGGTGTCTTCCTTTTGGTCTTGTAGGATACCTCTAAGGCACAGTTTCCAAGACACTGATTGGAGTTTTGTGGCCACCCGTCGGTGTCGAATTTATTACTCCTTGAGGCGGCACCTGTAGGCACGACTGGTAGGTCAGGGAGGTGCAACTGCAAGATGACGTAACCTTGAGGTCACAAGTTTCACATTTTTTTGGGCTTTCCTTTTGGGCTTCTTTCTAAGGCAAATCTTTATGAAGTAGTGCTTTCTGACGTTAATAAATAGCAAATTTCAAAATTTCGATCGAAATTTTGACCTAATTTCTTTAGATTAGCATCCTTACTAACCGTCAGGGGATTGCTCCTTTAACGCATCATCTATCAAATATATATGGGTATCTCGATTCGTGCGCTTGCTCATGTATCATTGATTCCCTCTAATTAAGTGATGGAGATCATCCCCGATCCTCTACTAAATAGATCTTGAGATCATGGCTCACCTATGAAACCCTTTGATCCATGACACATGATCTCAAGATCAATTGTATAGAATATCGGGGTGAAACATGATCGCCACCGTCATCTGACGTACGCCTAGTCTAGTGTGTCTTTTGTAGTGTGAATCGCTGTATTGAATTTAATCTTACACTGTTTCTCGAAGACACAGTGCTCACAAAAGTCAACTTTATCAGCCTTTACACCTTTTAATAAGTCATGTTTGCTCAACTCTGTCATCCTTTTTTCTTACATGTGCTCTAGGCGCATGTGCCATAACTGTATAGAAAATAAATCACTATCATCTGATGTAAGTACTGTTCCTCCACCTCTCACTGTACTCCCTAATAGAAAGAAAAGGTTCCCAACTTTTTTCACTTTCATTACAACTAGAGATTCCTTTGTCACATTCAAAACTCCACATTGAGCTGTAAACTTAAGCCCATCAGAATCTTGTGTACTAAGCGATAAAAGGTTCTTCTTCAGTTTCGAAACATCGCGTACATCGGTCAATATTCTCACAACCCCATTTTACATATTTATTCTGATACTCCCCTTTCCGACTGTTTTATAAGTCATATTGTCATCCATCAAAATCGTTCTACTATCCACTTCTTTATAAGACGTGAACCGGTCCCTATTTGGACACATCTAGTAGGAAAATTCAGAATCAAGTATTCATATATTCTGCGAGTATTTATCTGAAACCACTGACAATACGTTCTCATTATCATTCGGAGCCCATTTGGCTATCCCAGCCTCGTCAACGATCCCTTTCTGCTTTTTATCCTGAGCATCGCCTGTCTTTGTTTGTAACTGTGGATAGTGTCTTCTGATGTGATCTTTTTCATGATATTTGTAGTATTCTATCATATTTTTATTTTTGGATTTAGTTCTGAATTTTGATTTACCCCTTTCGGATTTACGATTATCTTCTCCCCTCTAACCAACAAGTCATCTGCTTGTGTATCATTATTCGAACATTTCTTTCTCATGTCGTTACAAAGCAGTGCCGTTGTTACTGACTCCAGTTCAATAGTATCATTCCCATTGAGTACACACCTCACTTGAGTATATATTGTTTCCGCTCGAGCGACCCAACCAGAAGTTAGAGCCCAAATTACACACCTTCTCAGAGTTGGAGGAAGTTCTGGTATGCGTTTACTTCCATTTTAGTCTAAATGTTGGGGACCGCTCAAAGATGATGCAGAAGGTGCAAGTGAGGTGCGCAAGCAATTTTTTTCATCTTCTTCGGAGTTTACGATGGATGGTAAGAAGGAGTGGGTGATGCCACTGCGCTGCTGAATCGATTGCACATGTTTTCGATTTTACTGTCTATTTCTTTCTTCAAATCTCTCTCTCTCTACCTTCATAAAGATGGTAAGGCATCCATCAAAATTCGCCAATGGGTACAATATGTATTCCGAGGCCACTGAAGTCCGACACAGTCAATTTTCTATTGAATTCAATGGTTAGGGGCGTTTCGTCAGCTCCAAACATGCAACCTCCTTTTATTTTCGGGCTTCTACTACACAATATGCTTAATATCTTTTAATTGAATGATGGAGATTAGTATTGATTGTGCAAATTTCATGAAGTCACATAGATTTCACACAGAACAAATTTCATTATCATCGGCTTATCGCATAAACCGAATTAACTCTGATACTAATGCTACATGGGGTAAATTATCATAATTTGGGAGATTTTACCAAAAATTTTATGCAAGTCGCTCTTTTCAATGTAATGTATAACAATTATAAAAAGGTGTCTTTACGAGGTAATACTATAGCAAAAAGAACATTCATATTACAATAGAAAATTACAAGCGATTTGGATATTGCATGTAATCCAGTCAGCATAGAATTACATGTAATATCTATATCACGAGCCCCGTGTTACAAAGAAACAAACATACCTTCAGCCAACACACGACTATAGATTTGTCGCGTCCAATCTTAGCTAGAAGGTCGGCACAACTACTCGTCTCAAAAATACAAGAATGAAACTTGGTTCACATATGGTTGACTTCAGTAGTAAGTTAGGCGTACCTACAAGGAATGTTGCAAGTAACGCAATCGATTGCAGCAGTCAAGTTAGACAACCAAGATCAACGGCTAGAGTGAGTCCATGTAAAATTGCTTGGAGCTCAGCTTGATCAGTAATATCATAGGCAACTAACGGTCCATGAAAACTTGAGATAAAGCATCGAGTGCCCATGATCTCTCAAAAGGCTCCCAATACTATCACGACCATCCATCTTAGATGTGTCTCTATTCAGCTTAATGGTCTGAGCAGGAGGCGGGCCGGTTCCGGTCTAGTTACACGGCCATCCAACTACATTTTAAAGATCCATAATGAAATGTCATTCACAAATTGTGGATTTCATTTTCACTCACAAATTTATTCATAGATCATTTGTAATTACTCATGAACCATTCAAAATGAAAAATTCAGGGGATAACTGGTGGTTATTTGCGATTATTTATTCATAGATCATTTGTATCTCAAATTGTGGAAATGAAATCCGGATGGGAGCACTGGTGGTTATTTGCGATCATTTAGTTGTCATGGGAGCACTGGTAGTTTGTCATAAGATGTTATATCCTAGACAAACTAATTAAACGGTAAAACTTAATTCCAAAATAGTCATTTTCGTAGATAACATAATCAAACAGTTGGCCTCTAATTAACTCTAACCCAACACCTGGTCGTGGGTTGAACCAACTCGCGAGCCTCTTTGAAAAAAAGCCTTTTCCAAATTCTTTTCTTGAGACATATGATATTAAACAAAATAAATTAATTTTCAATGAAAATCATTTCTTAAACGAATTAATTAAACAATAAAAATTTTATTTTCACATTAAATCATTTCGCAAGAAATCAACTTGGAAATTGATTTCATTTCCTATTTAAAGTTTCCATGTTATCAAATTGGCCCTTATGACCAATTCATATCCGATACACTCGAGTCGCCCGATATAAACCAATAAGATATATAAATGTTTAACCGTAGGATTTTTGATGATCCCGTCGTGACGATGCGCTCTCTTGAAAAATATAGAGTCGTCACCTAAAGCTTTTGGTGTCCCGGGAAATCTAGATCAATTTCGAAGTGTCACAAATATGACTTTGATTCCGGTCTACGCCAAAGGCTCTTGGGTAAGGGCTTCGGTTATCAATCGGGAAGGTGTTAGGCACCCGACCAACCCGCTCGTAAGCGGTCTCTACTATGGTTGTTTTGATGTGTATAATATATATATATATATATATGAAAAGAAAATGAGCGACACTTTTCCTTGTCCGAAGGCACACCGATCCTATTGAGCCATTCCTGCTTGTCGAAATTTGGGCAACGTAACGGCTCAATTATATGATAGACGAAAAACAAAGAAGGTAGAGAAATAGAGGAGAGAGTCAGAGCTCTCGGGCCCTTGTAGCACCGATGTGGATCCTTCCGCGAGAGCGTCTTTGATGAGCTTTCGAAAGCAAACGAGTAGCGGGATGAGTTCTAATCTCTAAGGAGCTAAGAGGTAGGAGAAGAAAGCCTGGGGCTAGATCTAGCTAAATCTAAAAAATTTATTATGAAAAATGGGGTGTCAAGGATGAACTAGGGTGCCGAAATTATATGGGTTTAGTGGGGGCCAATGGGAGGGGAGCTCACTAAAATTTTCTCTCTTTGAAAATTTTCCAACCCTTAAACAAGAGGGGTGACTTTCTATTTATAAAGAAAGGGGGGATTAGTGAGGGGTTAAAGTCCTAATTGATTTAGCAAAAGGTAATGGACAATCTAAGATTTTTGTGATTTTCTAGAGCTTGGAGAAGAAGAATTTGAGTTTAATGGTAGATGATAGGGTGGTGACTTGAATATCAAAAGGGCGATAACTTAAGCTAATAGGGTCACTAGGGTTCTAAAGAAACACACCCCAGACTTTGGGATGGTCCACAAGTCAAACCCCCAATATCAATTTTAGCCATGTTTTGGAGAAAAATTAGGCCCAAATTGTTGGAAGTTGAAGACCCGCAAGGGCCCGGCCTAGTTTTAATTTATAATTTCCTACACAAATTCGCGATCTTCATTTCGCCATAACTTTTTATTTATAACTCTTATTGAGGTGATTTTTGACTTGTTAGAAAACTGGGGAAGTCTCTTTCCAATGATATATAATTCAGCTTCAAAAGAGGTTTACGTAAATTTTAACACTGTTCTCTTTAACCACTGCTCAGAAGGGTTTGAAACTGGCTCTATGGGTCCAATTTTATAATTTCTTACACAAATTCGCGATCTTCATCTCGCCATAACTTTTTATGTACAATTCTAAATTAGACAATTCTTAGCTCATTGGAAAGATGAGAAGCTCTACTTTTCAATGGTATATGCCTTAGGTTGGGCAACTATCTATAAAAACTTTGACACTCCTCTTTCTAATCGCTGTTCAGAGGGGTTCAACTCGGGCTCGGGAAGGGTTCTAATAGGTTTGGAAAGGCTATGGTTGATTCCTAAGGGATCGGAATAATTTATAAGGGTTTTGGGATGATTCCTAAGGGTTTGTAAAATACTTTCGAAAGCTCGGGGGTACGCCTTTCTCGAAGTATGTGTCAATTGAGCCTTTAGCCAAATTTGAGTGTTTATAATAAATATCTGTTGATATGAGCTAATATTTGTGCTTATATTGAAGCAAAGGGTTACATAGTGTCAGGAGGAGCTTATGTATCAGATATGGCTAATAATTAAGACCTCTGTCACATCTAATGGGGTTGGCATACAACAGCAACATGGCATCTCAGGTGGTATTCTGTATTCCACATGTAACACCTAATAAACAAAAGGGTACCGTTATTCGCACGCCATTAGATTGTTCTCTCACCCCCAGTGTTGAAAAACCCCAGTAAAAAAGGACTGCTTTAAAACTCACACCCCCATTTTATTTTTGTCTTGTTTCCTTTGCTGAGGTGAGAAAGCAGTTTGATGGGGTGTGAAATGTACATAATGGTACCCTAAACAAAATCCAAACTATAATGAGGGATTCTCATATTGAAAGTGTTTTGCAATGTTGTTGTCATAGCAGTAGTGCACTATATAATTTTAAAAATTATTATCACTATCTACCCTATGACTAATCACACTGAAGGAAAAAGCTAACCTTGTAGCATGCCATATAATACCAAAATCGGCATTATTTTTTTAAACAACCTCGTTTTAAATATTATTTTTTCAGGAAAAAAATTCAAAAATAACTCTAACCTTTGACCCTCATATCTCTAAACACATCTAAATTACTGTTTCTGTTAAACGAGCACCCAAAGATTCCATAAATTCATCAATTTAATCCCTACTATCAACTCTTGTTAATATGTGACCGAAAAATGTTGAGTTTGCATTCAATTAGCACCGGAAGAAATCATAAGTTCATCAACTAGAGTCATGCCATCAACTCCTGCCAGCATTTTTCGTTTGCATATTAACGGGAGTTGACGGTTGGGGTTTACTCGATGAACTTATAAAATCTTCAGGTGCTTGTTTGTCAGGAGCAATAATTTAGGTGTATTAGAGATATTGGGGTCAAATTTTAAGGGTTTATTTGAAATATTTTCCTTTTTAGAAAACGTGAAAAAATTGTATAAACCGAGTTTTTGTTTTTAAAAATAATATATTATTTTTTTGAGAAAAAAACACGATTTTTTCATTTTAAACATTTTTCCCAAAAATATTATTTTTATGTAAAACAAAGTATACATATTTTTAATATTTGAAATGTTTTCATTACTTTTTTCCAAATATTTTCCGATTATTCTTTGAATTTTTCTGTTATTATTAATTATTGTTATTTTTTATAACGAAATTCCAACTTGGTGACTACTATGACTGAGGCTAGAGTTACCCAATTCGATGAGTGCGACTATGTAGCCATTTTGCGCTAATTATATGGTAAAGAGAGTCCTATTTCCTTAGGACACGCATGATCGATGTGTTAGATCAATAGATGAATTAGTTTCTCCATAATGTCGAGTAATCCGAACGTTGCAAAATCTCTTGTGTGCCTATAAAATGGGCTTAACACCGCCTACCAAAAATTATTGGAAAATATCTCACGAAGATAGCAAGGTGTACATCCGTTCATGACAAAAACACTCACTTCATCGGTGATCTCTAATCTCGTGACAAATTTCCTTTTGATCTGGGTAACACCCAATTGAATAGAGGTTTTGGCGAGTCACTACGTGAAAATGCAAAAAAAACAACAACCCATGACTATCGTTTTCTTAAAAAATGACAGTTTTAGACCATCGAGTAAGCTATCCTAGAAAAAGCAGTAGTATTTTTTAACCACATATTTAGACCGTCGTTTATTTAATTAAAATAGCGATTGTCTTCGGCTGTCGACCACAAACAACGGTTTTGAGCTGTTGTTTTTTATGTCATTTTTTTAAGAAATACATGACGCCTTCCCTTCATAATCGACATATTATGATTGTCGTTTATCTTTAAAATATTCACCTTGATGAAACAACCACGATTTTGAGCAGTCGTATTTTTTATTTCTATTTTTTTATAAATATATTTAAATTTTAAGAAACAACGATTTTGTAATGTCATTTTTTTTATAATTTTCATATAAAATCTAATAAAATTGATAATCATCAAAATTCATAAATTTCTAAATCCACTATAAGAAAATTCACATATGAAAATAAATAAATGGATAATCATCATCCTTAATAACGACTTCCAATTTGAAAATAATCATCCTTAATTACAACGTGCCCACACACCCGAACAAAAACTACCGATAGTTCATTATATGTCCATGACGACCTCTGTTAAAAGCTTTGAACATAGCTCACATGTTTGCAAATCTGTGATTGGAGAAGTTACCATGGCCGGCCCCCACCAACTTTTCACTATCGAATGGCCACCTCTCACTTTGAGAAGATGCTACAAGCTCAGAAAACATTCACGTGAACCAGTTGTCCGATGCCCCACTATGTGAGCCATGTGTCAAGTCGCTGCTGCAGGAGGGTAGAACAGAAGATTTTCTTCCTTCAGATATTGAATTTTCATTTGGTGTCTTGATTGCAGGAAGTCAGAAACTTGCCTTGAGAGTTGGGGAGCTGGTGAGCTCCAAGCACACCGCCTTGAAGGAGTTGATTCAAATGAAAGTGATTGGCTATGGGAGTATGAAGGGCCTTCTTTTGAACTTGAAGTTATAGGAACTAATAGCTTCGCATTAGATGGGAAACCCTTGTCCTATATAGAATCATAAACTCCAAGTCAAACTTAGAGCAAACAAAATATGAAATGAAGCATTGGTATCACAAAGCATATGGAGAAGTTTCATCTAGTAGAGACACTCCAAGTGTGTCTAATAATTCACCTCAGTGGAGAAATTGCTTCCCGCAGATAGATCATTTCCACGCACGAGAGTATCTGATGAAACCCATAACATATAGCAAGTTAAATAAATACCCCTCATTACATGAAAAAAAAAAAGCTAGAATTAGTGATCTCTATAAATATCTTCACCTATTTATCTTTCAAAAGATAATATAAAAAAACAATGAGCTAGAAGCCTGTAACATTAATTATATATACTGTAAAACAGTTCTCAAAAAGGACACCGTAGGCATATGGAGAGACTATTGATAGAAAAAGAAACCTGAGATATGGGCTGTAACCTACGTTCATTTTGTGGTTGGATTGATTCTAATTACTTGATTAATTGTCCATATAAACTATTGCCCCATCCATATAGAACAAACAAGAAAGAGTTATTGTAAATGGATTTGCAGACTGCCTATTATACAGAATTATAGAATACATGTACAGTGAACCAAAGGAGGACGATATGTAAGCAGCAGTGAGTTCCACTGCTTTCAGCTAGGATCCATTCTCTGCTATCTAATCAAAATTTTATGCCTATAAGAAGTCTCGTTGAATAAAAACACAAGCATCTTCCATCAAGAGCTCCCCATTTTTGAAACATCAGCCTGCACCTGTATGTAAGGATTATGGAACAACTCGATGTGTACAATAAACTGGGTAAACATACCATTTTCTCTTTATATGACTTGTCTGTAATATAAATTAAACGATCAAAACTGTTGAAAATAAAGGTCCTCTTCATATATTCAATAATTAAGAGATGGGGCCTCCCCCATGTTTCTTGAAACTCATACACACACACACACACACACACACACACACACACACACACACACATATATATAACATCTCTATATGACATAATTATAGGTTAGTGTTGCACCTTTTTTTCTTTGTAGGTAACTTCAATTGGATGAGAGCAGAGGTGTGCCACCCTGACCCTACAAATAGTCATACCATAAGAGGAAGATTGTTTTTATGTCACAAATTTTAATAATCATGTAAATAGACATATTATGCATATTACTTTCCTATCAAGAAAATAATAGTAACAGAATATATAATTCACTAGAGAAATAATAGCTAACCACAATAATTCACTAGAGAAATAATAGCAGCAGAATATACCTAGTCAATAGAGCATATAATTTATGATTATTATTGATAGTCTGATCTCCGTTAGCCTTAAATAACAAAAAACAAACAGATTATTATTGATAATCTGATCTTTGTTTGAATTATGAATTGCAACAGTCAAAATTGAGAGTTTGGTAATTTTAAAATTCTGAACTGCAACAGCCCAACCAGATTCAAATTGTAGTCGGTCTTAAAAAACTACAAAACTCCATTTTTTACTCTCAGAAGACTTGAAAGAGTAAAGGATTGTATTAACAAAAAAACTGATAAATAAATAAAGGAGTCGCCTCTCCTCACCGTCATTTAAACACCAAAATGGTGTTTAAATGACCTTACACCATCAATGGTTTAAGATGTGGTGATCCGTTCAATCAAATTGCTAGATCATAGATTGAAGTGCAATAGGCCCGAAAATGGTGTTTTAGGGACATTTAAACCACCCAATATGTGGACTATAATATCAACTGCTGTTTTTACTTTTAAAGGTTGATATTAAAGTTCATCAATCAGATGGTTCACATCCACTTATAGGCATTCTTTTTGGGGCTGAGACAAGTTACAATAATAGATTGCCAGTTGGACAATTTAGAATAATGATAAATCTCACTTCAATGGCATGAGATAAAAAGTCTAATTTGGATAGTCTCAACCCTCCTGGCCAAACTTAAAAACAGCCTTTATTAACTTATTCATCAAATCATATCTACAACCCTTCCACTAAATCAAGCTAATACCATTTAAGCTGGGTATACTCAAGGACTAATGTTGGAACTGTTATGGGGATTAAAGAGCTTCTTTACAATTTTTTACTTCTTTTTATGTTATTGGGAAGGGGGACATCAGGCTATACGATATATAGAAAGTAGAGTTAACCCACCATATCAAGGGACCCCTTGGATTTTACACTAGAAATATGTTACTATTAAAAAAAAAAGCGATAAACTCTTAAACAAAAACTACTACAAAGTGCCTGAAAACAAATACTTTGAGATTCTTCAGAAATTGCTCACTAGCTATTGCGCTTAAGTTCAATAAAGAGCAAGTCAAAGAAACATATGCATACCCATACATGTGCAAGTTCAAGAAAGAGCAAGGCGTAGAAAACATGCACACCCACTCGCACGTGCACACTCCCAAATGTAAGAAAGAACGAACTAATGAAAAAGAAAGAAATAGAGTAATAAATAAATAGCCATGCCTGCCTTTGGTTATCATTACTTGTGGCAACTAATGGCAGCTAAGCAACTTATTTAGTGGCAACTAATGGCAGTTCATCAACTTATTTTGTGGAAACTAATGACAATTCAAATAAACCAACTTAGAAAAGATTAGTGGAGATGCAGTAGCCTATTCAAGGTGTAGAAAGTCATCTTATTTAATAAATAATCAATGCATTTGTATTTATCTCCTTTGCTAGTGTCATTTTATCTATCTATATTATTGTCCCTTGTTGTGCATCTGGAGGCTGGCTATCAATCTTATTGATGGGTATTACCATTTGTTGGTTAATGTATTTTTCCTTATCTGACCGTAATAAAAACATGCAAACATACATATGTAAACACACACAAATCTCTGTTGAATGATACAATAAGGAAGCATGAGAAAGTCAAACCTTTCAAGAAAATAATAATGGTATATAAGATCTATGATAAAGAATCCATGATCATGTACTGTGTTATGACGCTAAAAATTCCACAATTTATATCTTTTAATTTGATTGAATAATTGCATTGAAATCTTCAAAAGAAAAGACAAATTCTCATGTTCAGATAGCCATAGAGGTACAAATGCTTGCTAATGAAATTATGAACACATTTTGGATTGTTCAACCAAAGGGATAAAAGCAAACACAATTTCCCAAACAGGATATGATTGATGGCTCAATAAAAATGCTTTAGCTGAAATAATTTCAATAAAAAAGGTGTAGTAAAGCACGGCAACAGGGAAGTGTGTACGTGGTGATAGTATAGATAGCCAGAACCCAGCCGAAATTGCAAGTCGCAAAAACTAGTCTTATGCATGTTAAAAGCTTTGAAATGAGGCAAGCTGGAAGTCGCTAAATCTCCTAACAATGCCTTTTGTTTCTTTTGTAGTTCACCAGAAATAATGTATTCTCATTTTTGGCATGCCTCATCCTTGGAGTGCCTAAGCCAATAAAGAAAATTATAGGAGGGGTGGACAAACTTCAGTTCATAGAGACATTCTTGCAAGCAATCTATCACAAACTTCCACAATCTCCAACTCCTTATGGACATGATGAAATAAATCTAAATAGGGTAGGTGTCAAATCTCTCCCAAATATCTGCGCATCAAACTAATCTTTCATAGGAAGTCGGCCTGCAATTGCTAGAAATGAGAATACTGGTAAGGATCTTTTAGGAAAGCCACCGCTGGTCCTTTGGACAATTGATCTATGTGAATTGTATTCCACAGCAAAAGGTCATGCAATTTGCCCCTTCAAATAAAAACCTTAAAATAGAGCAAGGGTTACCTAAAAATGCTACTCCATCAGGATGAAATACAATGGCCTTTTGCAATCTGAACCACCATATTCGGTGAACCCAAAATAAGAGGAACACATACGCGCACACGTGTGCGCACAGATACACACACACACACACACGCACGACAACAACAACAATCCTAATAGATGACCATCACTCTTATCCCCTCCCTAATAACTGGAAATACGAACTCAAATTTCTATGTTCTACATTGCCTCTTTCTTTACTTAATCAAAATTTAAATAAAATAAATCCAAATAAAAATGTTCAAACTTCTCTTGCGCTCACTTAAACAACTCAAACTAGACATTTGTCCAACGCAATTAGTATACCTGTCTTTACATATTATTTTTCCGTTGCTAGATGAAAAGACAAATGTTATTAAAAAACAAAAATAAATAATCAAGAGGTTCAAAGTAGAATACAATAAGCTAGGGGATCCATTCTATAAATGGCATCTATTCATTTACTCATTCATCACCTTCATCATCTTCACTCTGTTTACTAATTACACAAGTAATAATATAAATTCCCTAGGAGTATACATTCGGGCATCACACTTGATCCATTTGCAGCCATATTTTGATCAAGATCCTTAATGGAAGTTATGGGCAAAAAAGAGGATATGTCTGGGAGGATACATTTTATCGAACACTTGAGCCACAAAAAAAATTGAAATTTTTTTGGTTGCATTTTACACTTCTTATGCGAAAAACCCAAAAATATACATACCTAAATAGCAAAGATTAGAAAATTTGTCCAAAGATACCACAAAAAAAAGTTTGACCTGATAAATCGATCAATCATTCAACGCATTGTCGTTTCAGTAGTACTTCCTAATATAGAAACACTTTTATACCTCTATTTTGTTACAATTATATTGCGTCTCTTACAATTATAGTTAATTTGATTTGCTTGAGACAACGTTACCCAATTCGCTGGTAGTAGTACCAAACTGCGAATTAGTTAGGAATTTGGTCCGCCCACAAGAAACGAACCAGATGCATACCTTATAAGTTTTATAGTTTGTAGAATGGCTAAAAATGGTAGGTATAGGTTGATCTGAATCTTGCAACTTCACATGCTTAACCATGCGTAGACAAATAGCTTATCGAAATAATTAATGTAATTTATATAATAAATTATAAATATCTACATAAATAACTAGTGTTTTATACAAGTCATCCTACCCAAGCGAACCAGGTTCGCTTTAAATAATGGCGGGCCACTAACACAAACCCATATCCGAACCAAGCGAACCAGCAAACCAGGTAACATTGGCTTGGGAGAGGAAGAGGGGTGCATGACCATGGCATATCCTTGATTGGCTCGGGGAAGTGTGGGATCGAATAGCTAATCGCCCTAATATGTTTAGTTTTATAAGTGAGAAGAAAATAGTAGTAGATCGGCTGAAAACAGAAATAGTCTAGAAGCATCGTGACATAAGGAATGGATTGTTGTTGCTTTAGCCTTGTATATTTAGGCATGCACTTGGCAATGCCCATGCATTTCTCTTTTACCTTTTTACTATTCATGCTAGTAGAATTAAGGGAATTGAAAATTAGCATAATGATGAAATGGCAGTCATACTCCAAATGTCTCAAAATTAAATCAATAAAACTAAATAAAATAATTAAATAAATACTCACTCGATGGCTGTGATTCAGGAATGAATCCGCTGCCATATACATGCGGATCAGGAGCCAGATCGATCCCAAGAGTCGGCTCGTGCACGAAAGATCCGATACTTGGTTCTTGGATTTTTGATTCTGTTGTCACGCGAGGGGGGAGCAAAGGAGAGAAAGAGATTTTCCAGTGCCTGAAGGCCAGAAACTCAATTTGGGTTGAGCCTAAAAAGGCCCCTTGTGAGAAAAATCGCATCTTCTTCTTCTTCTTCTATGTAACAAAGGGAAGCAAGCTTCTTAGGGTTTAGTAATAGAGAAAGAAAGATGGGGATCGAAGGTATTACAAATTAGGTCTTTTTTTTATTTGTGCAGAATTTGATATTTGTAGGATATATTTGTTAAAAGGGCAAGTTTGCCCCTATAAAAAATATGCAATTACCCGCCTATCCTTTTATTGAAAAACTACGGTTATAACCGACTAAACGACTGCTTTAGGCAGTCGATTTGTTTACTACTGTTTTAATCTGTAGTTAGTTTTGCACCACTAATGTTGTATTTTGAACATTTTCACGTAGTGAGTCCAGTTTTAATGAGCTGGTCGGACCCATTTGGTTGATTGGTATAGCCTTTTATTTATTTTTTATTATTATTATTTTTTAAATATTTTATTTTTTTCGATGAATGATTGGGGTTAGGGTCCCCACCCTTTCACTAGAAAAAAGGAGAAGATAACATCCCATAATCAAATTTGATCAAATCTTCTCTAAGGCGATAATACAAATCAAGAGGCCAAATAATTTCAGTATTCCATCGGATTCAATCAGCTTTGTGAAGACCCTGATTCGCAAGGAAGTCTGCAGCCGAGTTAAGGTGCCACTAGAGAATTTGAAGCTCATTTCTTTTATTGTAGCGACTATCTATTTATGCTTCCACTGGATTCCCGAGGTTCCATTTATGCTGCCAATCACTCCCAAAGAATCCGATTCAATCATCAAGGCTCCACCAGACACATCTTTGGCCATATTTAGTCCATGATAGATAGGCATAAGCTCAAAATGTGTAATGTCCATGGCCTTAATCTGCCCATGAAATGATGCGATATGCTCTCCATCAGAGTTTCGGATAATACGACCTGTGGCATAGTGGCATATGTATTCAATTTAATTAAGCATTCCATGCTAGAAGATTAGAACAATATGCAGTTTTAATTTTTTGCAATTAATGACTTAAACTAACATGCTATAAGATGTTTGATGCTTTTAAAGAACAACATTATTTGTAGTATTCTATTATTGACAGTTCATAAGTGCCTGTTTGGATATGGGAAAAGAAAGGAATACTTAGATTCAAATTATATTTTTCATAGTTTTTCACTATTTGGAAGCGACTTAAGGGTTGGAATATAGAATATAAATTTTAGGCTCATTTCTGACTTAAAAGATCGAGGGTACCCCTCGGCATTCAATTTACTGAGACCTCGGAAAGATAAGAGGAGTGGAGAAGAAAAATATAAGGGTACAACTATGGCTCTCGGTGGGCCGGATTATGGCCGGGCTAGGGTTCAATCCGGACCTAACCTACCCGGGCTAGGTTCCTAATTTTTTCAACCTAGCGCTAGCAGGCCGGGTCGGGCTTGGGTGTTTTTCCGAACTTTTTTTCAACTATTTTTTTCAAATAAAATTTAGTTGGGCTATTTTTTGGGACTCTTTTTTCTAATAAAATTGGGTTGGGCTATTTTTTTCTAATAAAAGTTTGAATTAAATAATTATATTACCATTATAGAGGCTCAGGTACATGCTTTTATTCAAATATTTCATTTTAGTTTGTTGTACAATGATTATAATGGACAATGATTGCTTGAAAATCTATTAACAAGCTATCCAAGTTGTATAGCTAAGCAACTATTCAACAGTTGCTTAAAAATGAATTAAGTCATCCAATTTGTCCAACCAAAAAATATATGCATAAGCATTTATCATCATTGCCTCAAATCAATAAAAAAGAAAATAATACGTTGAGTGAAAATATAATTTTTAAAATATAACTAATTAACAATATTTTTCCCTTTAATATCCTCAATCTCATCTTCTTGGAAATCAACCGTAGGCATGGTATCGATGTCATAATCAAGATTACATCGGATCCAATCTTGTGTACAAATCAAACATTCTACTGTCTCCGGCTTTAAACAACTTCTAATCTTACTAACTACTCTTCCTCCAACATTAAATGAAGACTCTAAAGCTGTGACAGCCCGATTTTCTCGTTTCCACAAAAACCAACAATATATATATATAATTTTATTTTTTAAACTAAATCCAACAGGAAAATCGGACCGTCAGATCGTAGATCACAACCTGATACAGAATACTTAGTACAAAATATAGCATAAATAAAATCTCTAATTCTAATATTAAATATTACAATAAATAACAATGACCACCAATGATGTACCAACATCACCAAACAGTGGTGTACAACTAGTATATAATAACACATTGACCAAGTCACACTCACCAAACTCCACAAGGCACTCGATCTACGATCCCGAAAATCTCAGCATTCCTCAAGTCCTCAATCTACAAGTCTGGTGTCCTGATAGCGTTATACCTGTGACGTATAGTCGGGGGGTGAGCTACATCCTAGCTCAGTAGAGGAAACTCAATACAAATCTACATCTTATCATAATGAAGCATAGATTTAATGTCAAAATCAAATATTTTCATATTCAAAACTGAAACTAATTTCAAAGCACTTTTCTTATCAAATAAAACTGATTTTAAATACCTTTTCTTTTTGTTTCTTGTTGCACCAAGCTGATTTCCAAAACATTATCTCATTGCATAAAACAAATTTCAAAGACATTTCTTTAACAAACCAAAACTGATTTCAAAACTAATTTCCTTATTACACAAAACTGGTTTCAAAACTGATTTCCTTATCATCCAAAACTGATTTAAAAATAATTGCTTCTCACATAAAAATTGATTTCAAAACATTTATTTATCACATAAAAATTGATTTCAAATCCGCCCCGGCGGCCCACATGGTACTTATACTCCGCCCATAGCGGTCCATGACAAGCATAATCCTCCCATAGCGGTCCACATACACAAAATCCGACTATAGCGGTTCACATACACAAATCCGCCCATAGCGGTCCACCTTAATCTCATGACTTCTCATTTGATTTACGAGGTAACATCCAAAGAGTACGTAAAATCACGCAAAAGAGGTCTAAAGGCGCATATGAATCCCGCCACAACGGTCCAAGGGTGTACCGAGTCACAACAAGGTTCAAAGGAGTACGTAAAATCCCGCAAAAGTGGTCCAAAGGCGTACATGGTTACATCGAAGTTCAAGGGTGTACGTAAATCCCGTAAAAATAGTCCAAAGGCATACATGAATCCCAATATTATCCAGAGGAGTACGTAAAATCCAGTAAAAGCGATCAAAAGGCGTACATGACTCACAACAGTGTCCAAAGGAGTACGTAAAATCCAGTAGAAACGGTCTAAAGGCGTACATAAATCCCGCTACAGCGGTCCAAGGGTGTACATACATCCCGCCACAGCAGTCCAAGGGTGTACCTTCTCACAAATCTGTAAGACTCAACGATTTCGAGTTCACATTCTAGTTTATTTTCTAAATCACGGTCCAAAGCTCACATTCTTAGTTCAAAGGTTTTAAAACTCACCATTTAAAAATCAAGTTTAAAATCAAATACCATAGTAGAAATTTTAGGTTAAGTTCACAGTTCAGAATTCACCATTTTCGACTCAAGGATTTCAAATTTCTATTTTACAAAGAGTTCAAGTTATAATTCAAATTACTATCAAACTTACATCAAAATACATCAAGAAAACTTATCATTTTTCATCTAAACACATCAAAGAAACTTATCATTTTTTTTTTATATATAAATATCTCAAAGAAACTATGAATTAAAGTTAAACATGTAAGTTTGTGTTGAAATTCCCCTACACGTTCAATTAGATTCAAGCATCGATTTTAAATAACAAAACTTTAAATCATACTGATCATTTTCATTTGATTCAATCGAAGCATCTATGAATCAATTTTAAAAATGCAATAGGATATTAAATTTCTCCTACCTTAACCTCGAAGCAAGCAAGGTCCTATCGATGGCCTTCTGCCCTTAATCTATATCACAAATATAAAATGATATATCAAAGATCAATTCTAATCACTAATAACTTAGACCTATTTCAGTGTTTTCTCAAAACCAAGTCAGAACTGGCAAGTTCGTGCTAACTTAGAATTTGATATAATTTTCTCCTAAATTTTTTACCATAAAAAATTTAGATTTACTAAATTGTTAAATCACAAAAGTTGTACATATTTTTGTCATCTTTCTAACGCCTCAAGAATTGCATCAATCGTAGTTCAAAGCAAAAAATTATGGTCAAAATACTAAAGCAGTACTGGCAAACTCAGATAAAATCGATTTTCCAAAGTCGATTGATCGATTTTTAAATAGCCAAAAATCTTTCTCACTGATTGTGTCCAGTCGATTAATCGAAATTCAAAAATCGATTAATCGATTTTACTCGATTAATCGATTTCGTTTCTCGATAAAAATCAGAATTTGATCTAACTTATCACTAAATTTTGACCTTTAAAAAAGTTTATTCATAAGTTAGTTAATTCACAAAAGTTGTAGGGATTACTATCCTCTTTCCAACGCAATAAGAATTACATTAATCGGAGTTCGACACAAAACGTTATGGCCAAAATACTACAGTAATGTCAGTAAGCCCAGGCAAAATCGATCAATCGATTTTCAAAATGATCAATCAAAATTTTCTTCGATTAAATTGTTTCGTGAAGTTCCTCTCGAATATCTCTTCTGTCAAAAATCGATTAATCGATTTTGGCAGTTTCTGAGCACTTCTCGGGTTCGGACCTTGAAACCCATCTTTTATATCAAAATTCAATCCCTTTTGATCATAATCTTTTATACACATCTAAGTAACCTATATTTAGTTAAAATATATTAAAGAATTACGTTATTTATCTCTTCAAAACAGCGATCTACTCGTAGATCGGATCGTCTTCTTCACTAAACAAAAAAGGTTTTCAAACCCACCTCGATCATCTCCGTGCTCCACGATCACAACCAAGCCCACGAAATCGACGACAATTCTTCCACACACACTTCACACAAACTCATGCTACGATTTACGGATCCGAAACTCACGATCTCTTTGCAAGAAGAGGGTTTCAAAACCTCAAACGGCTTCAGATCTCACAAAATCATAACCAAACATCGAAATCGACGCGATCTTCCCCTTACACGATCTCACAAACCTTCTTCATGTAAATAAAAAGCTCGAAGTACACAAATCCACAAGCTTTCCTCCTTCCTCTTTCTCTCTTCCCTTTTTCTCTCTCTAAAACCCAAAATCCCCAAAATAGTGTAAATCGGGTGTTAGCTTCCAAAGGAAGCTATTTGCTTTTCTTTAATTCAATGGGACTAGCTCCCATACAAAACACATACGCCCCCTTTGGGTGTTAGCTGTTATCCAAGGATCTAGCCTCCGTATGAAGCGGACGTACTTATTTAGGGTGTCTTCTCATAACAAAATGATCTTTTATTCGGTGTGGGGCTTACTCACCCAACCCATCTACTGATCGGATTCGGAGCAGAGCCAATACACCACAACTTGGTGTATATTAAAACCATCTAATGACTAACACACCCTCGTGTCAATCTTTTCCACTTAAGACCTAACCCAAAGTAAATTAATTAATTTCACAAGGTCGGGTACGTGACCAGTCGGGCACGCACACCGACGCATACAATTCAAAGTCGGGCATGCCTCCCGAGGTACACTATTCAAAGTCGAGATTTTCAGGATGTTACAAAAGCAATAGTCGTTATCGGAACTGCTAAAATATCGCGAGCTATTTGTCCTAAAATTGGAAACCTATGACTACTTGAATTGACTGTCGACCAATTTAAAATATTGAAGTCTTGAGGAGTTGGTTAAGTCACGTTTTTCTCCAATGACTCTTCTAAATATTTTTCTAATTCCGTGATCTCCATAATCGTAGGGGCTATGGTTCGTTGTTCCATCAATTGAGTAAACAAATTTATTTCTTCCGCCATACTAACACTAGTTGCACCACTTGTTTGATAATTTAATTTAGTCATATTTATTACATCGATTGTACACCATTTACTCTTATATTTATTATAAAGCTTAGAGAGAATGTTTTTTATACTCACAATGCGTAAGGACGCTTGATCCCCATATAAGGCCTCAATAGCAATTCGTAATCCAACTAGTTTATGTCTAGGGTAAAAAATTATAGCTAATTCTAACACTAAAGTAGAAGTAGTAGTCGTCTCCTTCTAATACTCTTCAAATTTTTCTTGCATTTTTTTAGTCATGTGTCTACGTGCTTGACATTGATCAATTTTCATTTTATTCAAATTAAGTTTTATTTTAGTCACTTAAATTAAAAATTTATTGCTAGTTGGAGTCTCAAAAAGTCACATAAAATTAAAGTTTCTTCCCATTCTTTATTTGAAGGTATAAATTTATAGTTTGTATCTTTATATCCTAACAAGTTAAATGTTTCTCTATAAGATAGTGCAGAATCTAGCATAAGAAATTTTGTGTTCCAACGTATTGGGACATCTAAGCTTAATCATTTTACTTGTATAAAAATATTTCTAACAATCTCATTAAATTTTTGCAAGCGAGATGGTGTTATTTTACAAATTTCACGCTCTCTCTAACTTTATGAATGGTTTCTCCTAAATTCTCAAAGCCCTTTTTAACTATTAGGCTCAAAACATGTGATGCACTGAAATAAATCGCCTCCTAGTGGGAGGACATCTTTTCGAACAAAATAAGATTTGCACCACTTCATTTGCGGCGGCGTTATCTAAGGTAATAGATCCCACTTTTTTATCAAATTTTCATATCAATATAGATGTCTTAATTCCTTCGACATATCGTTCTCGGTATGGGGTGAGGGGAGGTTATTAAAAGTTATTATACGTTTTTGTAACTTTCAATCAGAATCAATAAAATGAGAAGTAACAAGCATATATCCTAAAGTTTGGATAGATGTCCAAGTATCGGATGTAAAACTTACTCTTCCACTATTATTTTTAAATTTACTAACTAAATTATTTTTCTCTTTCTTATATACATTAAAACATTCTTTTCTAATAGTGTTTTGTGACGACATCTTAAATTTAAGTTCTAAACTACTACAAATCCTCCTAAATCCAATGTGTTCTACGATTTTAAACGGATATTCGTGAAGGATAATAGCCCTTGCTATTTCCTCCTGAACTACTGCTTTGCTAAATACAAAGTTCTTCAAGGGAGGTAAATCAGAAAATATTTGTTGCTTTTTATCCACTCTTGATTTTTTTTTTACATGATTCCTTAAGATGTCTTTTTATGTAACAGCCTGAAAATTTTGACTTTGAATAGTGTATCTCGGGATGTATGCCCGACTTTGAACAGTGTACCTCGGTGTGCGTGCCCGACTGGTCACATGCTCGATTTTATGAAATTACTTACGTAAGTTAAATTGGGTTTGGTCTTGAGTGGAAAAAGACGGATTTAGATTGTGTGTTGAGCATTAGGTGGTTTCTTATGCACCAAGCTTTGGTGTATGGGCTCAACACCGGGTCCGATTAGTGGATGGTTTGGGTGTGTAGGCCCACACCTAATCAAAGAAAACTATTTTGTTATGAGATAACACCTAAATAGGTACGTTCGTTTCACACGGGAGCTAGATCCTTAGATGAGAACTAATACGCCGAAAGACAAGTATATGTGTTTTGTATGGAAACCGATCCCATTTAGTTAAAGAAGGCAATTCCTTCTTTTGGGAGCTAACACCCGGTTTGCACAAGTTTTTTTAGGTTTTGGGTTTTTGAGGAGAGAAGGAAGAGAAAGAGGAGGAGATGAAATGAGCGTGTTGAATCCATGAGTACCTGAGCCTTAGATTTGCACGAAAAACATTTGTGAGATCGTCTAAGGGGAAGATCAGCGTCGATTTCGGCGTTTGGTTTATGGGTTTTGGAGCCGTTTGGGGGTTTTGAAACCCTCTTCTTGCAAAGAGATCGTGAGTTTTGATCCGCAAATCGTAGCGTGAGTTTGCGTGAAGTGTGTGTGGAAGGATTGCCGTTAATTTCGTGGGTTTGGTTGTGATCTTGGAGCACGGAGATGATCGAGGTGGGTTTGGAAACCCTTTTTATCTAACGAAGAAGACGATCCGATCTACGAGTAAATCACCGATTTAAAGAGGTAAATAACGCAATTCTTCCATGTATTTAATTAAATATATGTTGGTTAGATGTGTGCAAAAGATTAGGATCAAAAGGATTGAATTTTGATGAAAAAAATGGGTTTCAAGGTTCAAACCCGAGAAGTGCTCAGAAACTGCCAAAATCGATTAATCGAGTTTTTGACAAGAGAGAAATTCAAGAAGAACTCCCCGAAATCGATTAATCGAAGAGAATTTCGATTAATTGAATTTGAAATTCGATTAATCGATTTTGAAAATCGATTAATCGAGTTTGCCTGGGCTTACTGACACTACTATAGTATTTCAGCTATAACTTTTTGTGCCGAATTCGGATTGACATGATTCTTGTTGCGTTGGAAAGAAGACAGAAATCCCTACAACTTTCATGAATTGACCAACTTGTGAATCAATTGTTTCAAAGGTAAAAATTTAGTAATAAGTTAGGTAAATTTCTAATTTTGTCGAGAAACGAAACCGATTAATCGAGTAAAATCGATTAATCGATTTTTGAATTTTGATTAATCGAAATTGGGTCGATTAATCGACTGGTCTCAAATAGTGAAAAAGATTTTTGGCTCTTTGAAAATCGATCAATCGAGATAAAATCGATCAATCGACTTTGGAAAATCGATTAATCGATTTTGAAAATCGATTAGTCGATTTTGTCTGAGTTTGCCAGTGCTGCTTTAGTATTTTGACCATAACTTTCTACTCCGACCTCCGATTGATGCGATTCTTGAGGCGTTGGAAAGATAACAAAAAGATCTACAATGTTTGTGTTTTGACCAACTTATGAATCTAAATTTTTAAAGGTAAAAATTTAGGAGAAAGGTTACATCAATTTCTGTGTTGGCGCGAACTTGCCCGATTCAGACTCAATTTTTAGAAAAGCGGCTTAAATAATCTAAGTTATTAGTGGTTGGGGTTAATCCTTGATGCATCATTGTATGCTTGTGATGTAGATTAAGGGTGGACGGCCATCGATGGGACCTTGCTTGCTTCGAGGTTAAGGTAGGGGAAATTTAATATTTGATTATATGTTTGAAATTGATTCATAGATGCCTTGATTTAATCAAATGAAGATGATAAGTGTGATTTGAAGTTTTGTTATTTAAAATCGATGCTTGAATCTAATTGGTGTAGGGAACTTCAACACAAACTGCATGTTTAACTTTGATTCATTGTTTCTTTGAGGTATTCATATGAAAAAAATGATAAGTTTTCTTGATGTATTTTGATGTTAGTTTGATAGATATTTGAATTATAACTTGAACTCCTTGCAAAATAGAAATTTAAAATTCGTGAGTCGAAAATGGTGAATTTTGAACTGTGAACTTAACCTAGAATTTGTACTATGGTATTCGATTTTTAAACTTGATTTTTAAATGGTGAGTTTTAAAACCTTTTAAGCAAGAATGTGAGCTTTGGATCGTGATTTAGAAATCAACTAGAATGTGAACTCAAATCTTTGAGTCTTGTAGATTTGTGAGAAGGTACACCTTTGACCATTTATGGCGGGATTTATGTACACCCTTGACCGTGGCGGGATTTGTATACCTTGGACCGTGTGCGGGATTTATGTACGCCTTGGACCGCTTTTTACGGATTTTACGTACACCCTTGGACTTGTTGTGCTTATGTACGCCCTGGACCGCGGATTTTACGACACCCTTGTTGTGCTTATGTACGCCTTGGACCGTTTTACGGGATTTTACGTACAACCTTGGACTTGTTGTGCTCATGTACGCCCTTGGACCGTTTTTACGGGATTTTACGTACACCTTTGGACTTGTTGTGCTCATGTACGCCTTTGGACCATTTTTACGGGATTTTACGTACACCCTCGGACTCGTTGTGCTCATGTACGCCCTTGGACCGCTTTCGCGGGATTTTACGTACTCGTTTGGACACTGTTGTGAGTCGTGTACGCCCTTGGACCGTTTTTACGGGATTTACGTACACCCTTGGATTTCGATGTAGTCATGTACGCCCTTGGACCGCTTTTGCGGCATTTTATGTACTCTTTGGATTATACCTCGTAAATCAAACCATAAGTCGTGAGATTAAAGTGGACCGCTATGGGCGGATATTGTGCATGTGGACCGCTATGGGCGGATTATATGTATGTGGACCGCTGTGGGCGGATTATGCTTATCGTGGACCGCTATGGGCGGAGTGCTAGTACCATGTGGGCCGCCGGGGCGGATTTGAAATCAGTTTTAAAGGATAAATAAATGTTTTGAAATCACTTTTGTGTGTAAAAAAAATCGATTTTGAAATCAGTTTGTATGATAAGGAAATCACTTTTGAATCAGTTTTATGTGAAAAAGGAAGTCAGTTTTGAAATCAGTCATGTGATAAGAAAATAGTATTTGAAATCAGTCTTTGTTGATAAGAAAAAGTACCTTTGAAACGAGTTTTAGTTTTAAATAAGAAAAGGTTTGATTGTGACATTGAATCTATGTTTCCTTATGATAAGATGTGAATGAGTATTGAAATTTCCTCTACTGAGCTAGGATGTAGCTCACCCCTTCGACTATACGTCGGTATAGCTTCTCGTGGACACCAGACTTGCAGATTGAGGAATTGAGGAGGGCTATGATATTCGGGGTCGTAGATTGAGTACTTTGTGGAGATTGGTGAGTTCAGACTTGGTACCCTTTGAACTCATATATAATTTTATACACCACTGTTTGGTGACATTGGTACATCACTGGTGGCCATTGTTAGTTATTGTAATATTAAATGTTAGAATTAGAGATTTATTCATGTCATATGTATTATCTGCTTTGATTTCTGCATGCTAGGTTTTGTACCAAGCATTCTGTGTTCAGAACGTGTTCTACGACCCGACGGTCCGAGTTTTCCCATTCGTGTTTAAAAAAAAAAAAAAAAAAAAAATATGTCTCAAAATTCAGGTTGGGAAAATTCGGGTTGTCACATTTTAAGATAGGAGTTCCGGTCTTATAACTATAAGCAAATTCCTTTTTGCAGTGAGTACATTGGGTCTTTTGCTTGTCATTTTTTGTCACCAACACCATCTCATCCCAAACAGAGGATCTCTTACACTTTCCCGATGGAAAATGCGGTTGGGAAAGAGGGGCATCAGGGGCAACACATACTGTAGAGCCAAGATTAGGAGTCGGTAATTGAATGCTACTAAGATTAGGATTAACATCCACACCAGTGTTGTTGCTACTTGATTGAATCTCAGACATCTCAACCCAAGCCCGACCCGAATTTATCCAGGTTGCAACATGCTTGGCCCGGTCCAGATACCAGGCCGGGTTTGCTTGATAAAAAAATACCACTTTTTTCGGGCCGGATGCAAGCCAAAATCCGGGCCAACCCTGCCCATTGAGATCCCTAGGGTACAACTCTTCTCACCTGTTTATTAGTAATACCACAATTTTTTCAGGGACGAAAACCATTGACTGATTTGAATCAGACGATGGAGATTGTTTTTTTTTCCAATCTTCCTCGTGATAGATCTTAAGATCATTGCATCTCTATTGAAACAGTCAGATGTTGATTTTATATAGCACACATCCCAAAAATCAAAGGTGGAGCCATGTTATGACTTAGGTGGTCAATTGACCACCCAAAATTTTAAACAATTGTTACTAAGCTTTAGGGGTCCTAATTTATATTAGTAGATTCTCATCCATTCAATTTTATTTTATTTTTATGAAACTTCCAAAATTATATTGATTCTATCAAAAAAAAAAATAATTTATATTGACTATCCAAAATTATCAAAAATCTTCAAATAATCTTTTTTATGGTATTTATTTTCATAACAAATATTTCTTCTTTAATTTTTTTTAACTAAGTCCCAAAATTTTGGCTTATTTTCAGGCTCTCCTCCATCTATTTAGGTGTTGGATGGAGCTACATACTCGCATATATGGTGTATATATATACTCTAATATATAATTAATTAAAAAAATAAGTAATTTTTTGCAAATAACAATATTTGAACTTAGAACCTAACCTTCACAAAGCACTAACTAAACTACAAGAGTAATTCACTAAGATATGTAAAGAGTAAAATAATTTAATACATATACAATTTTTTGGTTATTTTTGTGAATCATTTGTATGATATTGCATCTGTTTTTAAGTTTGGATGATCTTTTGTGGTATTATGACTATTTTATTGTTAGGATATGTTATTTTCTTATAATTTTCTGCATGTGTATCGAAACACAAGATTTGATTAATCCTATGTTTTCCGAAATAGTAATGTAGTGATCCAAACAACGAAAAACAAAGGGAAACAAAGGAATCGCATAGTTTCCTACAACTTAGATATCTATGAAAAAATATAGGAATATTATTTTACTTTCTTATATTTCATGTGTTTTTATTCAAACAGTCCTATTATATTTTTATTTAAAACTTATCCTACCCTTAGCAAACAAGGTTCATTAAACAATGTAGCTGTGAACTGTGAACTTGAATTTGAATTGAGTGAATAGCAAACCTTATAACATTGATTAAACGAAAGTTTTTTCTAATTTGATAGAGCGAGTGGCGGTTGATCGATTTAGAATGTAACCCTTGCAAGTGCACAAGATCTATTGCAGTATGGCAAGAACAGGGGTGTCGAACCCACAGGGAAACGTGAATTTTTAATTAATTCTTTTAGAGATTTTAAAAACATCCCTAAGGAAGTACCAAAGGGCAGATTCAATTTTACCAAAAACTTAACGCACTTTTCCTAAATGCAGAAAAATAAATTAATCTAAACAATTAATTACTGATAAATCTACGAACAATATTAAAATGAGATCAAGGAATATGCTACCCCAGATTCGTACCCCTTTTCTATCATTAAAACCCACAGTTTCATTAAATCATCATTCACACCATCATTCATCTAGAAAAATGACTTGAAATAAAATATGATCATCAATCCAAGATACCCTATCTAAAAACAATGACTCAAATAACATTGCGGTATGAGTCATGTAAAAGCATAAGCGTATCTCATGATATTTAGATCACGACAATCAAGACATAATCGCTCTGACCTAGATCTCATGTGTCCGGATCTAGCGATTACGGTTGATACGCCGCAATCAACGGTCATAACAAAGCATTCAAAATATTTTCAATCACACAAACTTTGAGCAAAACGATTCCATGATAACAATAATAGATGGTATTAATCATAAACATAGGTACTTATCCTGGGATCGCATCTTCCCCGATCTACTGATTTAGCCGCTCATCTTTGGTATTTGATCTCCTTTTTCTTTCAAAGTCATTCCTCTTTTATTTCTTCCAAAAGATATTTGCAATTGTTTTTCCTAAATACAATCTATGATTTTCTCGGAGAAAAATAATGAAAATCCTAGGTACAATCTACTGAATAAACCCTAGAAGAAGGAGAGAAGAAGACTTGAAAAGATGAAGAAAATATTCCCCAAAGTGAAGAGCCCTAAAACTAAAAAGAAAGAATGAATAATATTCTAATTGCAAAATAATAATCCCCTAAGAAACTCGTGGCTTTCCTTTTTATAATAGCCTAACCCTAATTCCTCTCGATTGACATCTAAGAGTAATTTTCGTGAATTCCCGCCTAGCTTTGCATCAGATACTGCCTCGGTATTTTGCTCATAATTTTCTGTACCGAACTCGGATTGAGGTGATTCTTGAAGCGTTGGAAAGCTGACGACGAGCTCTACAACTTTTATGTTTTAGCAATTTCCTGAATCTGACGTCTTGAAGGTCCAAATTGAGCTGCAAGTCGCACTAAGTTCTCAATGACCCAAAATAGCAGTGTTTTGACATTATTTTCAGGATTCTTGCATTTTAGAAACTTGGGATCGAAACACTTCAAATCTAGCAAATCTCATCAGATAGCCTTCATCGGACGGCTAAATATAGGTATTTAGGGGTGAAATATCATCATATTTCACTACTCATCACACCCCCAAACCTACACTTTGCTAGTCCTCGAGCAAAGAGAATGATAGAAATATAAAGCAAATCAAACTAACATCCTAAAATTTAAATGCCACTTTCGTAGGGAACACGATTGCACTTAGCATGTGCAACAAGCCTTTAAACCCCTAGGTGATCCCTAGTGGAGGAGTTGTGTCTCCTGAGGGTTTGCAGTTACCCACAAACTTCCAAAAATTTCAAACCATCGGTAAAATTGAGTTTTCAAAATCTGATTTTTATAACATATATTTAACTTCAAAGCTCAAAATCAATAATCAATTCAACATGCAAATTCTCAATTTTAAATAACAATGTTATACTAATCATACCAATATCCATTCAAATTAGTCTAATGCTCCAAATCGTTAGATAACTCATCCATTCATGCTTAAACGCAGCGTGTACCAAAACCAAGATTCATCCATCTCAGAACTAGTCCAAACGGAAAACCATCGGATCTGTTGTCTCGACTCAATCCTCACTTTAGGTATACTCTCAAAATAAAATCACTCCGATGATGGGTAAGTTTTCGCACACATGTGAGAGATCAATACAAAGCAAATAAAAAGGTCTCACATGATAAATGAAACACGATGCAATCAATGAACAAAAATAAATCTCATAAGAAGAGATACTTGTATATCCTAAGCATGTCATATCAAGTGTCATAAGTATTATATATTGACTCTCCACAAGATGTTACCAATGCAAGATCGGATCATGAAGGTCTTTTGTAGGGTTGTAATGGGGCTCGTAAGGGTAAGAAAGAAAGGAATTGTGATTCAAAATTTCGAGAAATTGGAAAAGGAACTAACGAATTTTTTATTTTATTTTTTTTTTATTTCTCTTCTTTTCTTTTTTTTTCTTTTCTAATTTCTCACCATTTTTTTTTTTTTCAATATTTTTCTTTTCTCATTCTTTCTTCTCTTTTGAATTTCCTTTTCTTGAAGCACCTCATTTTTCATTCCTTTTTTTTTTTTTTTTCTTTTTCTCTCCCCTTTTTTTCTTTTTATATTTGCCATACACTCTCAGTAAACACCATAACTCATTATCTCTCCACTTACTCTCTTTTCGCTCATTTTCATCCCTCGTTCCTAATTTCTCAGAAATAAGAAGGGTAAAGCTAAATTTTCAGAAATTGTGAAGGGTTAAAGTTAACGTGGCTTATCAAAGAATGTATAAGGGTAAATTTTTCTATAGGCTCAAAGGGTACTAGAAGGATAATTTTATATGAGGTGGGGCAATTTAAGCACAAACGAGCCAAAGATGGCCTTCAATCATTTCCTTAAAAGATGGTAACCTTGCCTATTTGTCTTGAGTAGATATACAGTACGATCTAACACAATAATATGAATTTGATATCATGCAAAGTCACAAGCCAAAATAAAATGTATGAGATTATGCAAAATAATTCGTATTCAAAGAAAACTCGAGTTTATATATTCACTCATCAATGACGGAAATTAGCTCTAAAACTGGGTTTAGTCTCCACTAAGAACCTAAGATTCAACGTTCAAAATAGTTCATCGATTTCTAAGTCTTAGCTTGGTATAAGTGCAAAATTCTAAGCATGAATTTGAGTCATCCACAAATTATCACATTAAGCTTCATCATCCTAGATACAAGTATTCAAAATATGACATCAATATTCTCAAAATTAAATTCACATGCATCATCAACTAAAGTTTGAAAACTATTGCAAAGTAAATCATGTATGATGGTTCCAAAAAATTTTTTTTTTTTTTTCAAAGAAAAACAAAATAAGTGATGAAAGATAGATAATCATACATACCCCAAACCTAAAAATGACAATGTCCTCATTGTTTGAAATAAGTAGGTACCCCAAACACATTGAAAAGTACCTCAACACAAAGATCAGGTGCAGAGAATATGGGCATCAAATTAGAACATGACCAAAAATAGATTGAAGGTAATGTGGCTACACTAATTTGGAAATTAAAAATAACCTAAACTAAACTAAAACTAATATTCTAGAACTAAACATACGAAAAGAAATAAATCCTAAATCCTAAACTAAACACATGTCCAACTCCTAAATAAAACACCTTTGGGTTGCCTCCCGAAGCTAGGAGTTTAAGTGTCGGCGATCGACCTCTTCATTGATCAAGAATCTGGATCACTAAGGTGCATCGCCTCAATCTTAAAGCTGGGTCATCGGCTCAAACATTGGTTTGAGTCTTTGCCCATTCACTTTGAAAACTTCGATTGTCTGAAGGCTTTGAATTTCAATTGCACCGTGCTCACTAATGGAAACAACACAAGCAGGCCTTCCATCTAGATTTCAATTTCCGGGATGAAGCTTAAGTCGAATTGAATAACCAAACTTTTGGCCAACATGAAACTCCTTCCTTAGAAATTAATTGATCGTGCAACTTTTGTACCTTTCCTTGTACATCTTTGAATTTTCATACGCATCGTGGCGTAACTCTTCTAATTCACTCAAGCTGTAACCTTGATTCGACCTAGCTTGCATATCGAAATTAAATCGTTTGATCGCCAGAATGCCTTATGCTCCAATTCGGAAGATGACATGCCTTCCGTAGACAATTACGAAGGGAGACATTCGATCGGTGTCTTGAATGCGATCGATAGGCCCACAAAGCATCGGATAGCGGTTTGACCAATCTCTTCTGTATCCGGTCGGTCTTTTCTAGAATTCGCTTGATTTCCGGTTAGACACTTCCACGACCACTAGATGCATGGATGGTGCAGCGTGGCGACTTTGTGAGTGACGTCGTGCTTCTTCATTAAAGTGGCAAAATGGCTATTGCAAAATGCGAACCGCCATCACCGATGATTGCTCTTGGGATACCGAATCGGTTAAACACATGTTCTCTCAGAAATTTGACCACAACCTTGTGATCATTTGATCGGGTTGCCACAGCTTCAATCCATTTGGAGACATAGTCAACAGCCACCAGAATATATGAATACCCAAAGGATGGTGGAAAAGGACCCATAAAGTCAATCCCCCAAACATCGAAAATTTCAACAATCAGAATTGGATTAAGGGGCATCATATTTCGTCGTGAAATATTGCCAAGCTGTTGACACCGTTGGCATTCCTTGCAGTATTGAGCAGCGTCACGAAAGATTGAGGGCCGAGAATCCGCTTTGAAGGATTTTACATGCGGTCTTACGTCCTCAAAATGGCCTCCACGAGGCCCCAAGCATGGCAAAAATTTAGGCGCTTAGTTGCTCGTCTTCCAGCACGCATCTCCTAATGATCGATCAAAGCGAATTTAAACAAATATGGTTCATCCGAAATAGTATTTTATTTGGGAGAAAAGAGATTCTTATCATTCTTACCCACTCGGTGGGAATTACGCGATGACGGATAATTCACGATGTTAGCAAACCGGAACTTTTGCACCGGCTACATCAATTGCCATCAAATGTTCATCCGGAAATGTGTCACGGATGGTCTCGGTATAGATGATTCTTGAGTAATTCTGAGCGGATGATCACAACGTTCTCAACCCCTTTTATCTTTAATCTCAAAGTTGAATTCACGGAAGCGAGGATCCAAGCGGATCGACCTTGGTTCATCCTTCTTTGCTAAAAGATATTTCAAAGCGAGTGGTGCGAAAGACCACTATTTTCGATCAAGCAAATAGGAGCGGAATTTGTCCGAGCATACACCACGACTAATAATTCCTTCTCGGTGGTGGTGTAATTGGGTTGGGCATCAATTAATGTCTTGCTAGCATAATAAATTACGTGAGGTAATTTATTCACCCTTTGCCCTAAGAACGACTCCGTCGCATAATCGATGCATCACACATGAGTTCGAATGGTAAAGAATAATCCGGTGGTTGGATTATTGGTGCATTTGATAAGAGTTCACGCAATTTTAGGAATGCCTTTATGCAATCCTCATCAAAATCAAAAGGAACATCTTTGCCAAGCAAAGTGCACAATGGTTTAGCCACCTTGCTAAAATCCTTAATGAATCTTCTATAAAATCCGATGCCCCAAAAATGATCGAATTTGTCGAACACTTTTAGGAGGTGGTAAATTTGCAATTAAGTCGACCTTCGCCTTATCAACTTCAATTCCTTCGTTGAAACAATATGCCCCAACACAATTCCTTGTTGAACCATAAAATGGCTCTTTTCCCGGTGAGAACAAGTTTGGAATCTACACAAGCGTTACACACGTGAAAGATGATTCAAACAAGAATTAAATGTTTTCCAAAAACCGAGAAGTCGTCCATGAAGACTTGATGAATTTGTCGATCATGTCAGAATATGGCCAACATACATCGTTGAAAGCGTGGAGCATTACATAAGCGAATGGCATCCTTGATATGCAAGCGTACCATATGGACACGTGAATGTTGTCTTCTCTTGATCGGTGGAAAAGCGGGCACTTGATTGTATCGAATAACCATCAAGAAAGCAATAAAACTCTTGCCCATTAACTTCTCAAGAATTTGATCAATGAGCGGAAGGGAAAATGATCTTTTACGGTGGGCGTGTTCAATTTTCGATAATCAATGCACACACGCCTTCCTGTTGTTTCACGAGTGGGCTCCATTTCTCCCTCCGTTGTTTCTTTCACTGTAATTCCGGACTTTTTGAACGATTTTGTCTTGGACTAACCCATTCACTATCGAGATCGGATAGATGATTCCGATCAGGAGTTTAATGATTTCCTTTAAAGCGACTTCTTGCATGTTCGGATTAAGTCGCCTCTGTGGTTCCCTCGATGGTTTACTCTCATCCTCCGGATGTATTTTATGCATACATCTTGATGGGTCAATCCCTTGAGATCAGCTAAGGTCCATCCGATGGCCTCCTTGTGCTCTTCGGCACCTTCAACAAATCATTCTCTTGTTCTTAGATAATGTGGATGAAATTATCCTTTGGAAGTGTTTCTCGAGGTCCCGGAAAAGCATATTTGAGGGACTTAGGCAATTGTTTCAATTCCACAGTTGGTGGTACGCTCAATTGATGGAGTCGGCATCCTTTACCTCGATGAGTAGTGGTTCTACCTTAGTCACAACTTCACATAAGTTATCATCTTGACATGATGAATTTGACTTTTCTCTTATTGCTTCCTTTCAAGCCCTTTGTCCTCATAGATGGCTAACAGCGGTTTCAAATTCCTCTTTGGTGAGCATTGATGGTAATGCTTCATCCACCACTTCGTCCATCGATCGATGTAAAACATTCGACCTCATCCTCATTAGGGAAATGGTTCATCGCATGGAATATGTTAATCCTGCCTTTCATGTTTCCAAAAGAAAGCGTCCATGACTCCGTCGACAATTAATGCAAGCGTTAGCGTGGCGAAAGCAGACGTCCAAGAATAATTGGGACTTGATTGATTGATTTCGGTGGTTCCATGTCTAAGACAACGAAGTCCTTTGGAAAGACAAACTTGTCTATTCCAACCAAAACATCCTCGATAACACCCCTCGGTCTTCTTTCTGATCTATCTGCCAGTTGGAGTGTGACCGTCGTGGGTTTCAATTCACCCAATCCGAGTTTGTCGTACATTGAGTATGGGATCGATTAACACTTGCTCCCAAATCCAATAACGCCTTTCCAATTGGTTGCCCACCAATGACACATGGAGCAGTTGGGACTCCGGGGTCTTCGGTTTACGTGGGGTTTCCAATGCAATATCGATCGACTTGATTTGTTAGGAACACTTTCTTTGAAAGCGTGAGTGCGTGCCTTTCTCTTAGTGCACAAATCTTTGAAAAACTTGGCGTACTCGGGGACTTGTTTGATTGTTTCAAGTAATGGAAGATTTATCTTTACTTGCTTGAATGTTTGAAAATTTCTTCCATTTTTGTGGTCCCTTTCCCATTCTAGATGGAGAGTTAGGCATTGAGGAATGGTGCCTTTGGGACATAAGGTGCGATTCCATTTCGATTCTTTTTCATGTCCTTGTTGGACGGCTGGAGCAAACTCTTCGTCTATCACTTTTCTTTTCCTTTCTCTCTTCCTTGCTCTTGCACTTTTCTTATCTCGGCTCTTTGTCTCTTTCTTTCTCTTTTCCTTTTCCTTTCTCCTTTCTTTTCTCGATTCTTTTCCTCTATTGCTTCTCTTTCTTCATCGGCTTCTGAGCATTTCCACTTGATTATGAACCTCTCGTCCACTTCTCGGATGTGACTTTCAAGCTGTTGACTATTCGATGGTCTGCCTTGGATGGTGCTTGGCCTCGAGGATTATTGATGGGTTGGTTGGGAGCCTACCTCTCGACTCGGTTGATTGGCCAATTGGTGACTTGGTCCATTATCATCTGCTGAAAAGATTGCATGCTTCGCATAAGCTTTTCTTCGGATCGGAATCTTCAATCTTGGCATGAGATTGATTAAGATTCGATTGAAATTCGATTTTTCGAGTCGAATTTGGATGATAATCTGAACATTCTGTTGAAATTGGAATTACATTGGAAATTAGAATTCTGCTGGAAATTACTGTTGTGGGCCGAAAATTGTGTTGAAAATTTGGTTGAAAAGGTTGTTGTCCACCATTGTGTTGGCTCTATGTTCTTTGGTTTACAGGCGGTTTGGTTCGATTCACCCCATCCTAAGTTGGGGTGATTTTTCCATTCGGATTGTAGGTATTGGGTACATGTTTCTACCACTTGTTGATAAGATTGAGTCACATTTACCGCTCTTGAGGATTAGGTTCATCGGGGAAGAATGACAAGGTAGTAGGGCACTCATTAGCCATATGACACAGGTGGTCACAAATTGAACACCTTTGTGGGGTGTGAGGAGCTTTAGCTTGCTTGGTAGCGACTAACAACATGTTCATCTGTTTGGACAAAGATGTCAAACTTTGTTGAGAGATCGAGGCATTATTGTTGACATCGTAATCCGTCTTTTGTCAACACATGAGATTTAGGTGCGAGTTCAAGTTGGTTCTGTCTCACTTTGTATCGAAGTTTGATTTAACTTTTCAAACAATGCCCACAATACGTCAGCTTCTTTAGTGGCACAAGATCCACCACAAGATGCATCAACCATGCGTCTCTCTTCAGGAATCAGTCCATTGTAAAAACTTTGGACTTGTTGCGACCTTGGAACTTGATGATTTGGGCAACTTCTCATCAATTCCTTAAAGCGTTCCCAACATTCATGGAATGTTTACAGGTTGTTGGGAAAAGCTGGATCTTCGGCGCAATTCAATGGCCTTAGTCATGGGAAAATATTTTTAAGGCTGGCGATCTTGACTGCCCAACTCTGAATAGATTGTGGTTCTAAGGAATAGAACCATGTTTTTGCCTTATCTCTTAAAGAGAACGGAAAGAGTCGGAGCTTCGCTATCTCATCAGTGACATTGTGGACTGTGAACATTTTGCATACCCCAGTGAATTCATTTAAGTGAGCGTCGGATTTTCATTTGCTAACCCATGGAAAATTGGTAGCATTTGAATCATTCTTGATTTGAATTCATAGTGGTTCCACAGGAATGGGAGCATGCATAATACATTCTGATCCTCGTAAAAACCGGGATCGTTATAATACTCCAGTGTTCTAGGGCCCTCATCAAAATTATGTTCCTATTATTTCCATTATTGACATTCCATTGTTGTTATTCTCATCTCTCTCTTGCCTTTGATGCGCCATGGTCTCGTTTGTTGATATTGATTCCTCTGGACTCTTGATTCTCTCTACAAGCTCTTTCGATCTCAAGATTAAGCGAGTGGCAGATGTGGGTGATGAGCGAGTAAAGCTCATACACCAACACTCACAAACAGGTTGAAGAATCCACAACAAACCCACAAAATTACCTTAGCGATTTAAACAAAGATGATAAACAGTAGCCAATATCAGCAGGAAAGATTTCTTCTTTTTTTTTTTTTTTTTTTTTTAAATTCAAATTAAAATTAAAATTCGAATTTAAATTAAAAAATTTTTTTTTTTTTTTTTTTTTTTTTTTTTAAATTCAAATTAAAATTAAAATTCGAATTTAAATTAATTAAATTTTTTCCTTTTTTTTTTTTTTTTAAATTCAAATTAAAATTAAAATTCGAATTTAAATTAAAAAATTTTTTTTTATTCAAATTAAAATTAAAATTAAAATTTAAATTAATTAATTAATTTGAATAATCCGGCAACGGCGCCAAAAACTTGATCGATTTAGAATGTAACCCTTGCAAGTGCACAAGATCTATTGCAGTATGGCAAGAACAGGGGTGTCGAACCCACAGGGAAACGTGAATTTTTAATTAATTCTTTTAGAGATTTTAAAAACATCCTAAGGAAATACCGAAGGCGATTCAATTTTACCAAAACTTAAGCACTTTTCCTAAATGCGGAAAAATAAATTAATCTAAACAATTAATTCTTGATAAATCTACGAACAATATTAAAATGAGATCAAGGAATATGCTACTGCGATTCGCATTACTTTCTATCATTAAAACCGGGTTTCATTAAATCATCATTCACACCATCATTCATCTAGAAAATGACTTGAAATAAAATATGATCATCAATCATACTATCTAAAACAATGACTCACCTAACATTGCGGTATGAGTCATGTAAAAGCATAAGCGTATCTCATGATATTTAGATCGACAATCGACATAATCGCTCTGACTAGATCACTGCGAGGTCCGGATCTAGCGATTACGACCGTTGATACAGCGAATCAACGGTCATAACAAAGCATTCAAAATATTTTCAATCACACAAACTTTGAGCAAAACGATTCCATGATAACAATAATGGTATGGTATTAATCATAAACATAGGTACTTATCGGGGATCGCATCTTCGATCTCTTGATTTAGCGCTCATCTTTGGTGTTTGATCTCCTTTTTCTTTCAAAGTCATTCCTCTTTTATTTCTTCCAAAAGATATTTGCAATTGTTTTCCTAAATACAATCATGAATTTCGGAGAAAATAATGCAAATCCTGATTACAATCTACTGAATAAACCCAGAAGAAGGAGAAGACTTGAAAGATGAAGAAAATATTCCCAGTGAAGAGCCTAAAAACTAAAAAGAAAGAATGAATAATATTCTAATTGCAAAAATAATAATCCACTAGAAGAAACTCGTGGCTTCCCTTTTATAATAGCCTAACCTAATACCTCTCTCGATTGACATCTAAGAGTAATTTTCGTGAATTCACTTTAGCTTTGCATGGATCTACCTCGGTATTTTGCTCATAATTTTCTGTACCGAACTCGGATTGAGGTGATTCTTGAAGCGTTGGAAAGCTGACGACGAGCTCTACAACTTTTATGTTTTAGCAATTTCCTGAATCTGACGTCTTGAAGGTCCAAATTGAGCTGCAAGTCGCACTAAGTTCTCAATGACCCAAAATAGCAGTGTTTTGACATTATTTTCGGGATTCTTGGGCTGTTTTAGAAACTTGGACTGTATTTACCTGAAACACTTCAAATCTAGCAAATCTCATCAGATAGCCTTCATCGGACGGCTAAATATAGGTATTTAGGGGTGAAATATCATCATATTTCACTACTCATCAGCGGTGCATTTTTTTCTTTTTCAATATGGTTAGGAGAGTAAGTTTTTTTTTAAAAAAATAAGCACTATAGGCATAAAGATGTTTTATTACAGAGTTAGTCGACAATGGGCGTTCACCTAATCTTATGCATTAAAAAAGTTCACACATTTGTGTGCCTATGTGACGCGTATGGACTTTTGTGCATTGGAAGTCCAGGCAGACTCTTGGGTCTACAGCTTGATGGGTGGACACTCATTGTAGACTAACTCTTTATTAAATTACAACCACACTTCCATTTTTTTCATTTAGTTTTTGACACATATTTACCCCTCTTGTTTAGCTCTTACCTATTATTTAAGGTTTTAACTAGTTAACTCTCTTCCCCACCATTATGAGATAATCATGTGTGAATAGAAATGTGACTTTCACAAATATTAAGGGGGTTAATATCCGTGTCAGCTTTTGATGAGATTGGCGCTGTAAAAGGTTTATCAAGCAAAATGTTGATGCCTTTCGTGGCTTCCCAACCAAGTCAGCTACATGTAAAACCAACTAAGTCAACCATGTCTAAAATGATATGTTTTTAGAGTTGGCATTAGTGAAAGTATGTATTGGACATTTAAGCTATATATATATATATATATATATATATATATATATATATATATATATATATATATAGGATAACTTTAGTAGCACCTCCAGAATCTTCTAGGGCACGTACGCCCAAAATCATTAATTGTCTTAAATCATGAAGGAGATCACATTTCACTCCAATCTTCTGCACAATGGATCTTGAGATTAAGACGCACCTATCAGACAGTCCTTTTTTGATTTCACATGGCACATATCCCAAAAATATAACCCTAGAGTCACGTTTAAGCGTGATGTGTGCCATTTGCTTTTAGGGCTATGTTTTTGAGATTTGTGCTATATGAAGTCGAAAAAGAACGGTCAAATAGGTACTCCATAATGTCAAAATCTATTGTGTGAAAGATTGGAGCAAAATGTGATCTCTATCATCTTATATAAGGCAATTTATGATTTTTGAACAATAAGTGCCCTGAAAGATTCCTTGTGCGCTATTAAAGCTACCTTCATACAAATCTATAAATATTCGAAAGTTGGAGGAGATCGACCCATGCACCGCCCTTGTTACTCAGCCTAAAGAAGAGTCATTATAAAAGATGATGGAGATCTAATAAGGACTCTTCTTTTTTATTTTAAAGCCAAAGGTAGGAAATCTGATGAGGTCACCCATATATTGCCTTGCAAGTTGCAACTAATCTTGGAACATTTGCCCACTCTATAAACATATAATTATCACTAGTGGATGCTCCTCCACCGTTGAATTTATTAAGGCATTGGAGTAAGATATTTATTTTATTATTATTTTTTAATATTCTTTATTCTTTTTCTCTATTTTCTACTAAATATAGTGGACGACTCTAAAAGTTGGTATGAGCCTATTATGTGCATGCTGAGGTCAATATCTCTTCCCCAAGCTAACCAATTCTTGGAAGATGGGAAAATTTTGGGAGCACCAAATATGTGGAAGTATATTTTTGATATTTTAAAACTCTAACCAAATGTAAATTTTATTATCTTAATAATTAAGAAGATAATGTACATAAGAATGAACTAGTACTGATTGGAGTAACAAAGAAAGATAAAATAAAAAAATAACTATATAAGAAATTTTTAGGAACAGCACTTATAAAGGAGAAATATAAAAATGTCGCTAGAGATATAGGCTAAAAACAACCTTTCAACTAAAGATTGAGAAAATCCAAGCATAAGAAAATAAGAGGAGAAAGATGAACAAAAACCCAGAAGAAAGTAGTGAGGAGCGATGAGAAGGATTTCTCCTGAGTATTAGAGTTTATACTGTGAATAAAAATTAAAATAAGATACTAATGTAGACCCCAAATAATTGAGATAAAGGCATGATGATGATGATTCTTAGTTTCTTACAAATAATGGGTGCAATTTTAAAAGCTACAATTTCACAAATTTCAAGGTTAGCGGTAAAAGAATATATAATAACAGATAAACTTATTATTTAATTTTGGGATAATTAGAGAAACATGCCTCAAAAATAAAAATTTTAGCAAAAAAGACCCAACTTCAAACATTTTAGTGCTTCACGGATTTTGGAACTTCAAAAAATCATGAAAGCACTGGTTTTTACAAATGTTTTAGGAAAAATTGTGCTTTCACGATTTTCTGAAGTGTTAAAATCCGTGAAAGCAACAATTTTCTAAAACAGTTGAAGTCGGGTCTTTTTTGCTAAATAGTTTATTTTTGAGGCATGTTTCTCTATTTTTTCAGGTTCTAGAAGAATAGCAAGAATTTGTCTAGAAAAATAAGCTTTCATTAAAATCGGAGCACTTAAAGTCCATTCCCGAAGGGATTATTTCGACCATGAAAATTGCCATGCTAGTAGTAGCTTTCTTTATAAATATTGTATTGGCATTATGTGACTTCATTAATCAAGACTTTTCAATAGGAAAAGATTGACAATATTGCAAGATCAAGGTTGCAGCTTTGACTCATAAAAATAAAAATAAAAAAATAAAAAATAAAAAATTTCAATAAAAAATCCATTACCGAATGCTAGTCCTTTAACCTTCAGCTTTTATACATAAAGTGGTGGCTCTTTAGACTCCACCCCGCATTCTCATACTTGACAACTCAAGCTTTTTGCCATCACCGAGCAATTACCTTAATGAAGACTTCACTATTGTTCAACTAAGCTAAGCAAACTAATCTCTTTTTGTCAAACCAGCCACAAGTAGTGGTCGGATTATCCAGCTATTTGGATGGTGATGGATCGTCCTGCGATATTTAGGACTATGCTTCAGGGAGTTTTCATCCACACGATCTTAGAAGTGCCCATTTGGTAAGGTGTTGGTCTGGGCTAAACTTCAAATATATTATATTCTATCCAATCCTATATGGGAAATTGGGTTCAATATATATATACGCGCAGTTTTGGGGATATAATTTTCAGTCTAATTCAATTTTTTTTAAAAAGTACATATATTTTCAGTCTTGCTAATTGTTGTTCAACTTTTGTTTAGATTCTGATTTTCTTATGTATGAGTGGAATTAGGAGGAGCACCGTGCTCACTATTTGTGACTCTTGGGCTTTCATAGTCACCAAGTCGGAGTTGGAGAAAAAAATGGGAAAGGCAAAACATTGACACATACATGAAAAAATGGAAAAAAAGGTCAGAGAAACAATTGAGAAAAAGTAATGAAAATATTTCTAAATATTATATATATATATATATTATAAAAATAGGAAATTTTTGAGAAAGAATTGTAAAAAGTGCATTTAAAACGTAAGAATCGTAACTATGCTTGTTTCATATAGTTATCTGGTATCGTGTTAAGTTTAATAGTCTGTCCCACATTACCTCATGGGTTAATTAAACAAAAAGAAAAAGAAGAAGTGCCCATTTGGCATTCGAGGGCCCAATTGTAAGAATTCTACAGACCTAATTCAATCTCACAAAATCAATTTTTAAGCTGGCAAATGCTCATATTATATATAATTCAAGACCTCTAAACTCAGAGATAATATGGGACTATTCTAACACGCCCCACATATGTTAGCAGGATTGAATCAAGCTAAATCGCATGGACAATTGAATTGGGTGATGTGAAGTAGAGAATTGGCTTCTTAGGTGAGGAGTGCTCCAATTATATATAGGTAGTTTTAATATTCTTAAATATTTTTTTCCTGAGGACAATTTAAGCACCAAGCATCCTATCTACTTTTAATACAGGGAACCAGTCTGTGGCATAAGAAATATCGTTGTCTTTAAACCAATATTTGTCCCCACCACTTCGACAAAGTAGTCACCAACAAGTTACCAGCAAACTGGTTCCAGGATACAACGAATCGATTGTGTATTCTTGTAAAGGATTTGGCGAATCCGATCACACTATCCGAATACCAAATATTGCAAGAACGTTCTGATAAAGACCTTTAAAGACATAACAAGAGAGAAGAAAGAAGACTCTATTATGGTGTTTAAAATAATGATTTTAGATTCCTTAAATAAAAATCAAGTAGTATGTTAATACACTTTTTTCCTATGAAAATGTGCTACACGCATTCCTTCGAAAAAGACACACCACTTTGGAAAGGCACTTCTTTTGAAAAGAAACAATACTTTGAAAAGACACAATACTTTGAAAAAACTCTTCTTTTGAAAAGACACCACTTCAAAAAGACACTTCTTTTGAAAAGGCACACCACTTTGAAAAGACATAAATTATAAAACTTTTAAATATCTAACAATCCCCCACTATTTAAAAGTTTTAAATATCCAACAATCCCTCACTATTTAAAATTTTTGAAAGTAGAGCAAAGCCAGAAATATATGCATAAATGAAAATGCTTTACAAACTTAAATTTTCACTTTAGTAGAAATAACTCAAAGTTTACCAAGGTCTTTAGTGAAATTAAGTTTTGAACTAATGATCTTATACGGCAAATCGAAACTATTTTACACACATATTTCATATATTTAGTATTCAATAAATTTGTTAGCACATTTAGGTCATATGCTAGTGCCTTAATTTTCATAAGTGTTTATGAGATAAAGTCATTTCTCATTGAAGATGGTTCCACCCTCACACTTATATAAGTAAACCTATAAGAGATGTCCATGTAACTTTGACATCTCAATATATTGTGTTATAGCGTCTATTAAGAGCAATGTTCAACCTCCCCTTACCCATTACAAGTAAAACACTATCCTTCCGAGGATATTTATGAGAATTTAATTCTCATCAATGTAGTGCCCCTTTGTCCATCACACGACTTGTTCTTTCCTTTGAACCTAAATATTGACCAAACAAATATTAGGTAGGGTTCCCATCGTAAGTAACTGTTTTGGTAAATGACTTTAATCCCAACTCAAATTTTCTCTTAGTCTAATACTTTCCCTAATTACTTATAATTACAATTATCAACATATAAAATGTTTCTTCAGACATTTCCGTCTGATCCACAAATCATTTGTTTTCTTCTACATTAACAAGAAAATTTTAGAAGGTATGACTTAATCTTTATTAGTACGTCTACCAATAAATCTTAAGTCACTTCATTTCACTACCTATGTTCATTCAAGCAACGCATTCAATGAGATTTATAGACACTATTCATTAGAGGAATATCATCTTCAAATGGTTTAGATTTAAAAATCCAAACTCATTATCTTTCTAAGATATTCAAATAAAATTATTTAATTATCTCCACATGATCCTAACAATCTTTTCATAACAAGTCGATATTGCAAAAAGTTTATGGCCAAATAATTGATAATGATTCCAAACTATGCTCACTCGATCAAGGTACTCAACTCCTATATGATTGAGGCATGGTCAACTGATCAATCAAACCACCCAAATCATCGAGCGCCAATCAATCATAAACACAGCGATGACGTATGAATCACGCCCATCCCATTATGCGGATACTTAAATTTAATATTTTAATTTATTGCCAAAAAGAATGAACAATTGTCACTTGATCAATGTTGCACAAACATGATCACTGAAGAATGAGTAGGTGCCAAAATCTTTGACAACAAAGATGTCAATTGGTGTTTACTGATAGAATATCAATAAAATAATTTGACTCCAAACTAACTTCGATGCCAACCCGTGCCAACCTAAAACTCATTCAATAGGCTCACCCCAAATAAAATAATTGAAAAACATATAACCAGATTCAAGACCATCCGATTCTGAACTACAAATCCATCAGCAGATCTGCCCTTGCGTACAAAATATGATTGATAAGTTACTCATGGAATAAAATTCCTCAACAAAAAACTCATGAACATTTCTTCAACCATACAACCATTTCATGAGGCCTCAAGTGATTTATTCACCGTCATTCATCATACTCATTAAGAATGCATGTCGAATAGAGCGATTTCAAAATAAATCAATCGAATCATTCTCATTTCTTATGACATTGCAAGGAACGAATTTCCTTCAATACAAATGACTTTTAGTCACAAGACACCGGTCATAATAAGCGAATATTGGTTTAAAATTGTTTGAAAAGTTATGAGATGTTGACCCGAAATAATACAGGAAACCGGTTTGAGGCACGAGAAATATCGTTGTCTTTAAACCAATATTTGCCCCCACCACTTCGACAAAGTGGTCACCAACAGGTTACTGGCAAACTGGTTGCAGGATACAACGAACCGATTGTGTATTCTTGTGAAGGATTTGGCGAATCCGATCACGCTATCCGAACATCAAATATTGCAAGAACGCTCTGATAAAGACCTTTAAAGGCATAACAAGAGAGAAAAAAGAAGACTCTATTGTGGTGTTTAAAATAATAATTTTAGATTCCATAAATAGAAATCAAGTGGTGTGTTAATGCACCATTTTCCTATGAAAATGTGCTACACACATCTCGTCGAAAAAAATACAGTACTTTGGAAAGGCACTTCTTTTGAAAAGACACAATACTTTAAAAAGACACTTCTTTTGAAAAGACACATCACTTTGAAAAGACATAAATTATAAAACTTTTAAATATCTAACAATTTCTCTTTGAGAAATCTAAAATCATTGTTTTAAACACCACAATATAGTCTACTTTCTTCTTTTTTGTTATATCTTTAAAGCTCTTTATCAGAGCGTTCTTACAATATTTGGTGTTCGGATAGCGTGATCGAATTTGCCAAATCCTTTACAAGAATACACAACCGGTTCATTGTAGCCTAGAACCAGTTTGCCGGTAACCTGTTGGTGACCACTTTGTCGAAGTGGTGGGGGCAAATATTGATTTAAAGAGAACGATATTTCTCGTGCCTCGGACCGATTTCCTGTATTATTTCGGGTCAACATTTCACAAATTTTCCAACATGTGGCACTTAAACAAGTTAGATAGGGCATAATGACCAACATCTCTGACTTTTTAACCCTAAGGTTGCGAATGGCATAGCTCTCTGCTAGCCCCTGCCATAGGAGAGTTCACCTGCTTTAGCAGGTTCTCATCCTCTTTGCTAACATCCTGCTACCTACTTTAGCAGATATCCTTTCTCCTTGATAATTCCTTGCATAGCAAGATTTTATGCAAGATTTACCTGTTTAGCAGTTCTACCATCCTCTTTACTCACTCTTTGCTAGAGCAAATTTTATTTGCTCTGATAGAGAGTTAGTAGAGAATAGGGAGGTTTCTGCTACAACAGGTAAATTCTCTTTTGTAGGGACTTAGAAAAGAAAATGGGAACCAACTAAAGCAGATGAACTCTGTTATGACAGGGGCTAACAGAGAGCTATGTCATACACAGCGTAAATATTTTATTTATCATGTGTACTATTTTGGTACGATCCTATGTTATATCCGATCTATATGATTGACCTGTGAATAATTATCATGCTTTTGTCCACATTTGTACCACTATAATATCTGCCATTGTTTTTTATGTATCGGTTTCAAGGCAAATCGATAGGTATCGATATTTCAACTCAGTATTGTTATCGGTATCGGCCAATACGTATCGGGTATTGGCTAATATGGTATCGATTTCGACCGATGCCTCCATTTTATTTATTTATTTATTTTAAAATAGGACGATACGTATTGGTATCGGCTGATACATATCCTCCGAGTCGTATCAGTCCTCCATGGACAGATACTCGAGCCCGATACCAATTTTGACACCTTGTTCATTATAGATATGTGCCGCATGGCATAGTAGTGAAGTATACTTAATGCAAAAAATAAGACTATTAGCAGCAGCCAAAAACTGCCGCTAATGGATTTTAGTTACCGCTAGTAGTCTTATTTTTTGTAGTGAGTATACTTCACTACTATGTCATGCGGCTTAACGAAAAACTATTGCTATTAGTCTTGTCCCTCCCAAAAATTGTTGCTATTAGTCATATAGCTACTAAAAACTACCTTAACAGTAAGTGTCGCTGAAACACCTTATTTTTATAGTGACTTTAATTTGTGGTAGATCAAATGTTTACCTTGTATAAATTTATTTAAACACAAGTTTTCATTGGGTGACATTATTCACACCCGTTTTTCTTGAAGAACACATGATTTTCTATCATAAAAAATTGTTGATCGCTTTGAATCGGACGATGGAGACTATGTTTCGTCCCAATCTTCCACAAAATAGATCTTGAGATCGCGCACACCTATCAAACGGTCACATGTTGATTCCATGTGACACACACATCCCAAAAAGTGACTGTGATCATGAGTGTACCATGAGAAATGGTTATCAAGTCACTTTTAGGAATGTGTGCTACGTTGTAATTAAAAGATTGGGACGAAAAACGATTTCTATCGTCCGATTCAATGCAGTCAATGAGTTTTCATGGTGGAAAATACTGAAAAAAATAAAAATAAATAAAAAAGCCCTAAATTACGCCACCCTTTTTGGTTGCGAAATTTACTTGATCAACCCTATCAGATACACCTTTTACGTCAGAGACCTCATATTTTTACCTTTATCCAAACCGACCCGTTGCGCGCAAGTCGTCGCCCGCCTTTAGGAAATACTGAAATTACCCCCAATGTAATAAATAGTCATCCTTTATTCAAATCTTTACTGTTAATCTTTTTTACTTTTTACTTTTTCGTTCGAAGTCAGTGGAGAGGCGGTATCATTCGAAGTCGGTGGAGAGTTGGTGTCGTTCGATTTTTCAATCTTCAAGCTACCAAATCTGTAAGTTAGAAATAAAATTATCTTCTAATATTGTAGAGTTTTTTCTTCTTGTTTTGTCGGTGTATATTTTGATATAATTTTTTAAGATTACTCTAAATACAATCGATATCGACTACAGATACAATAGTTATCAACTGTATATAGAGTCGATATCGATTATATATATGGTCGATATCGATTGTATTTATAGTCGATATCGATTGTATATACGATCGATATCGATTGTATTTATAATCGATATCAATTTTATATATTACAGTTCATTTAGCATTTAAACAATCTGTGTTAGTATGAGACTTAGTCATTCTTTTTTACTACAGTTCATTTTAACAAGCTGTCAAGATGATCGTACATCGACCTGTTGCCAAATGTTCTCCCAGTGCCATTTTGAATCTCTACGATACCGCTAGCCAAACTCGAAAGGAGTTGCTGAGAGCATCAATTTTCGGTGAAATATTTCAAATGCCTAAGGGTGTGGGATTTCTTAGAGATGTGGTCGATGCGATGTTGACTTTTTTGGTTGAAAAAAACTACTTCCAAATTGGAAAGACTGGTGTCTATCTTTAAAAGTTAGACATTACATTAATACTGGGCCTTGTCGTAGTTGGCCCCGAAAAGTATATCCCGTCCGTTAAACCACCGGAAGAACAAACCATTCGATACAAATATTTTCGTGAAACGCCTCATGGGAAAAATTCTTCGATCTCATATAGATAATACAATTTGGAGAACGGAAAGTGATGACGACTTCGTAAAGTTCTCTCTTCTATATGTGTTGTGTATTTTTGTTTTTCCCATGTCCCACCATCAACTGACGGAAGACCACATCAACCTCATCGATGATATCAAGACTTTAACCGAACTCCATGGGGTCTCTACGTTTAGCATGACTTGATGGAGTATATAATAAAGGGCACGACGAATAGAAGGACTGTCGAGATGAATAAAGCCCTTAAGACATACAATACATATAGATGCGTATGCATACTTCAATGGTGGGCTTATGAGATGTTGTCAGATATTTCACCTTTCCCGACATGCCTTAAGGACTCTTTTCCATGATTAGTGAAATGGTCAGACAAGGCACAATCAAGGATCAAAGGCTACACTCACGGACAGATGTTGAACAGTAAGGTATAATGTTTATTAAATAATTTAAATTTATAAAGTTAAGGAGTAGAGAGATTCGATGTTGATTGAATAAAGGTACCAACTGCTTAAAGAGTCGATAACGATTTCCTCTAGAATCGATACCGATTCGTTACAGAATCAATACTGATTCATTACAAAGTTGATGACGATCTATTACAGAATCGATACCGATTCATTACAGAGTCGATGACGATCTATTACAGAGTCGATAACGATCTATTATAGAGTCTATAACGACTTCTTAAATAGTCGATAACGACTTTGTAAACAATTGATAACGACTTCGTAACTAGTTGATAACGACTTATTAAAGGGTCAATACCTTGCATTTAGAATATATTATCAATTTAGTCTGTTATTTACCATGTTTCCTTTTCTTTTAAAAGGATTGCGATCCCTTTGTACCTTTTAGCTTTGAGTTAGAGATATCCGTCGTAAAAGAATATCTACGGGGTCGATAGGTCGTTGGGGGAAGAGGAAAGAGGTTCATAAACCGGTCAAGAAAGCTGTGGAAGTTGTGCGGCTGAAGAATAAGAGAAATTACATTCCGATCAAGAATATTGACGAGAAAAAATTTGACATCCAATCGATGTCGAACGAAGAGTCGTCCTTGGAAGAGTGCCCCATCCATGTAAAGCGGTCGAGAACTAGGGGGGCCACGAAGGAGAGCCCAACCACGAAAGGGAGCCCAGCTACACCAACCTCCTCCAATTAGTCATTGTTGAGGAGGACCAACGGTCTGGTGTTGGAGAACTCCATGCTCACCCAAAGAGTGAGTTATTTGGAGGGAGAGAATGTGGTCTTCGTGACACGTTGTGCCTCCGTAAAAGGCTAGGAGAATCTGAAAAAACTTCTTGAAAATATTTTGGGGGTGATACCTAAGATATGTGTTGTAACGTAGTTTGTATAAGTGTATATAATTCCAGCTATATTTCTAATTTTGATAATATCATATTCGATGTTCAGGTTGTCGCTATTTTGGAGCTAATGTCGAAGGTGGGTGGCAGAGCCTTCGATAAGGGACCATCAGCTCCCATGCATGGGGATCCTCCCACAGATAAGGGACCATCTCCTCTCATGTATAAGGATCCTCCCACGAATGTGGTGACGGCAATTGCTGATGAGCAGCCTGAGTCTCAAGCAGATAAGGGTCCAGCTGGTGAAGAACAAACCTCTTCCCAATTGTCTCAAAAACAAGTTGGCCCTCGCTTAAGACCTAGGCAAGAAAAACCTGTGAAATCAACTACCGTCAAACCTAGGACATATTGAAGGGGAGCTATGGTGAAAAAGCTTATAACGAAAAAGGCCATTGAAGGACCGGTGGCTGATGCTAATGCTGAGCCTGTACCTATGGCTGATGCTACTGCTAAGCTGGCAACGAAGCAGAAATACATGATGGACCTGTGAAACAAGCCTGAATCTGAGGACGGATAAGTCATTCTTTCCAATTAGTTAATAGTTGTTTACCCTAGTTTATTATTTTTTATGAAAATTAGTTACGTTGGTCATTATTTATGCAACACCTACGTAAGCACCGTCGGTGGTTATACGCTGGTGGTATAATTTTTCATATATATGACAGGCACGACGTACTTGAATAATATTATAAGTAAAGTAACCCTATTGTAAGCACCAAATAGACAAAATTAATAATATAAAGTCGTGGACGACTTGAAATTGAGTCAGTATCGACTCTCCAACGAATCGATATTGATTCTTCATATAGTCGTTATCGACTCTATAAGTAATCGTCATTGATTCTCTATACAGTCATTATCGACTCTGCAACGAATCGATATCGAGTTCCTCTAGAGTTGACATCGATTGTATACAGAGTCGATGATGATTACTTATATAGTCGATAACGACTCTATGAAGAATCGATATCGATTCGTTGTAGAGTCGATACCGACTCTTTCGAATGTTGCTAAGTCCCTTAACTGTAACTGCATTGGTTTCAGGTAATGGGCACCTACCTGAGACATTTGAAAGTAAGTGATGACGTTATTCATTCTGATCGAAAAGACAAATGCTTCCTTATGTGCCCTACCGTTCTGACCTATATGGGCTTTGAACTGAACGATTTCAATAAGTTCATTCTCACTGAAAATTTGTACAAAGAATCGTTTGAGATTCAAGTCGAACGGTGGGCTACCGATAAACTCGAAGAGAACCAAAGCAAGAAGCTGCTATAAAATTTCTTCTTTAATCTGTTTCAGAATTTGTGGGCTCATGATTGCAGCACAGTATGTTTCCAATATCTTTATAATTTTTCTTTATAATTTTTTCAAGTATACCCTTTGAGATTATATTGCTTTTTATAGATATTTGTCTCAATTCATTCACAATAATCATTACACTTGGCGCTTACGAACGTGAAGGTATTCGAACGATCGATATTGGTCGTCGACCCTATTTTTAATAGGCCCTCTAAGAAAAGATATATGAACCAATTGCAAACTCTGGTATGATATTTTTCTTAGCATATCTTTCATCATTGTTAGCTTAGCATATCTGACATTCCTATATTTCAAAACAGATATAATACCTTCTCGTGATTTTATATTCATACAGTAAGTCCACTGCACTAAACGTGAAGACCTATCCTTGGTCATCTAGTGACTGCCGGTACAAAAGTCTTCCCTGATAGACCAATTCGAGTAATTGTGAGGTGTTTGTGCTGAAGTATGTGGAATACTTTATATCAAAGAAAAAATTTGGCTTCGCGCAACTAGATATGGATAGAATCAGGACAAAAATTGGTCATATACTGGCTAAATATACCGGTGATAGAGGAGGAGAATTGGAGCAGGACGACTCAATAGAGGAGGCGAGGAAGTAGCAATGGTTCCATTATAAATAAAACATTTTAAATATAAATGAAATATTTTTAATATAAATGAAATATTTTAATATAAATAATTATTTTTTAATGTAAATTATGTTCTGTATATTCGAATTTCAATTGTCATCAACTGTATATACAGTCGCCATCGACTTTATATAAATTTTAGTTGCCATCAACTATATAAATAGTTGTTGTCGATTTTATATAGAGTCGCTATCGACTTTATATAGAGTCGTCATCGATTGTTTGTACAATCGATATTGACTTTATATATAGACGCTATCAACTTTACATACAATTATCATCGACTGTTTGTACAATCGATATCAACTTTATATATAGTCACTATCGACATTATATACAATTGTTATCGATTGTCTAGCCAATTGTCAACGACTCTATATACAGTCGCTAATGGTGCATCTGTAGATTTCATGATCCATATTTTTGAGCAAGTGTACAGTCTAAAATTATAATTATTACGAAAAAAAATTTGAGATTCTAAGTTTCTGAGCAAATATACATTGTCTCGTTTACATTTCATCTATCACTATTAAAAATATACACTATCAACCCATCGGTCCCACTGCCGTGCAACTCCTACGATTATGATCATACTCACTGCACCTGCCACACTGTAGGGCCCTAACCTCACTCTTAAACTGTATTCTTTTCCTCGGATGGATGGCTTGCTTTTGACAATTATTGGGTGGTCTCACTTTCATATTTTCAGGCAGTTGCTCAACTTAGATTTCTCATTGGCTTTTATCGAGGGTGGAAAGCCATTGTTCATTGTATATCTATGTAAAGCAAGTAGTGAAAAATCACTTCTCACAGAAGTTATGGTAATTGTAACTTCTCCGATTGATGGCCGCCACGCGAGCAAGGCAAGCCATGAATGTGCCAATGGCGGCAAGTACACATCTTGTATTTCAAGTCGACGTGATGAATGAAATTTTCATAATTGACTTGGAATTGATCGTGCCCGTATAATTAAACTCTCTTACTATCGGCCCATTGCAACACCTTCTTCATGTGCTCGTCTGCTTTTGGGCAGAGGAGGGTGATCCATTTTCCAGATATCTGTCGGCGCTTTTAAAAATAATCGCCGACTTTCTCTCTAGTAGTTCTGATTAAGTCGATAATTGGTCTCTATCGAACTATTTTTAGTACGATGTTCAAACTTTCAGCACTGCCTTCCTTTCATATATGCACATGCCTAATGCTTCGAGTTTATTTTTGAAATATACTCTACGACCCGAGAATCATCAGGATCTTTCTTTATTTTATTAATAAAATAATCAAATCTCTCTACTGAATATACACGCGCAGCGCTCCACCATAGACCCTTCACATTATCCCTGGGACACTTGTGTACCAAATTTTGTGTCATATGTCGCATGCAATAATTGTCGTATGCGGTAGGGAAAATATATTTCATCGCCTTTATTAAACCTTTCGATCTATTCGTAATAAAAATGAAATCTTTGGAATACTCACTGATCACGAACGTACCTACCCGTTCAATAAATCACATCCATATATCTTCTTCTTCTAACTCGACGACGGTAAATGCTAACGGTAATATATGACCATTACCGTTTTGCGTCGAGGCGATAAGTAGAATCCATTCGAAACGTCTCCGTAGGTGTATGTCATCTACAAGTAATATGCGACGAAGTGTATTCCGATAGCTCCGATGCACGGGCCAAAACTCTAAAAAAAAATTTGGAACTTACCGTCAAGCGTAAGTTGAAACGATATTTGTACATTAGGATTTACCCTCTCTATTTTCTTCACGTAAGTCAGTAGATCCATAAATTGTCCTTCTCAGCTGCTTTTAATATCATTAAGGGTAAGCTATTTCCCCCTCCAAGCCTTAGTATATGAAAATTTTATATTATAAGCTTTTGTAATATCAAATATTATCGACGTCAGTGTGTAGTCGAATCCTTCCATAAGTTTCTTTCATATATAGTTGGCTACGAAGGAGATTGTTGTATTACGATGATCGTGCGGTCCGATCTTAACGGCCCTGCATGTGTAAGTATTATTGAATGTCTTGATTTGGAAAGAGTCAAACCCAGTCAATTTAGATGCATGTATTTGTCATGAACAATCGGGTTCGTTGCATCCGACTGTCACTCGATAACAAACGATTTTCAAATGCTTAATTTGAAAGTTTTTATCCACCGCGTGTTCTTTAGATACTCTTTAAAATATTTGTTTGTCTCTGAAGATTTCTCCAACTTTAAATGTCTAATTTTGATATTCAGTTTCCACCTCTTCAACGGAGGAGTCGCCCAATGTCTCTGACACTTCGTAATCTTAGTCTACTAGGGGATTATCAATGCCTCTTACAAAAAATTTCGGATCTTCTTTTATAAATCCATTTGATTCGCTTTCATAATCTTCTTCTAAGATATCTTTATTAGTTGGTTGAGGATGACTACGCCATTCACTAACAGTGTTCTCAGGTGGTTGACTAGATTCTTTATCGAAGGAGTTCTGATGTGATTGACTAGATCTTTTATCGAAGGGGTTCTGGCGTAGTTGACTAGGCCCTTCACCTAAGGGGTGCTTATGTGTATGGACATAGAATTGAACTTATCCGATAATTCCCATCGATGATATGATAGAACATAATTCGTGAGTCAACCAAAATTTTCATCCACCGAGAAAGGTATGAGTGAAATCGTCGGTGTCCACCACCCTTTCTGAAATATAGTCTAACCCTTAACTACATTGTTGTGACCCATGTATATATTTTAGTGAGTCATCATATGATTCAATTGGAGCATCGTTTAAATCGATAGTTGCTTTTCTGACAGACATGCTCGTCGTAATGTCGTTGTCATCGCCTAACGGGACGGTATCATATATAATTTCATCATCCTCAAACTTACATGGCTGAAATGAATAATTATTCACAAAATCAGTCCCGCCAAGAGGTACTTCTTCAGCTTCGACTTGGAATAATGACGATTTTTTAATGATGAATACATTTATAATGTCCACCCCGAATTTATAAAACATAAATAGGGTGGCTAAATCATCAGAGTCCAAAATATCGGTAACCACAGGGGTATGCACTATCTTCATATTGAACTTTATGAAAACTGTTTCATCTGCTCTCGTAAAACTGACAGTAGACATTCATCTTATAAATTGCTCATAAGAAATATCAGTCGAAATATTAATAACTCTATGCTGAACACTTTCATACAAGCCATCATTAGTTACAAAAAGACCATTATAGTAACAGAGAAGAGAAATTTTCACCTCCGTCATCGTCTGTTTAAGAATGAAAAGAAATAAGTCATAAGACAGATGACACAAAAGAGAGAAGATGATTGTTAACACATATCGACTGTTTATGCAATCAATATCGACTATACTTACAATCGATATCGATTATAAATATAGTCATTATCAACTGTATATAGAGTCGATAACGATTATATTTACAATCGATATTGACTCTATATACAATCGATATCATAAAGTCGATAACGATTATATTTACAATCGATATCAACTGTTTAAACAATCGATATCGACTGTATATAGAGTCGATAACGATTATATTTACAATCGATACTGACTCTATATACAATTGATATCGATTGTATATAAAGTCGATAACGATTATATTTACAATCGATATCAACTGTTTAAACAATCGATATCGACTATATATAGAATCGATAATTATTATATTTACAATCGATATAAATTATTTAAAAAATTGATCAAGAAAATAAAATTTTTCTTAGACTACAACATTAAGAGACACTAACAAACTGAAAATGAGAACCAATAAACTTAAATTATTTTTTATACTGTATCATTAAAAGACCCTAGCAAACTAACAAACTGAAAATGAGGTTTAAGTAGGATACCTCGCGTCGCAATGGCAAACTGCTGGGTCTTTTTTTCATAATGAAAAAATGTAGGGGCTTCTTTTCTCAAGCCTCTGTTTTCTTTTTCGAAATAGTATATCGGAGTAAATCAGACTAAAGAAAAAGACGTCATCACCTGACCCACCTCTAACTTTTTAGCAAATTAAAATAAGGAAGAAGATGATGTTTTTGTGGGTTAAAGAATGTCATAGAATGGAGTAATTTGGACTTTTTACTCTCCTTAGGATCGGCTAGGCTAGGCTTTGAGCTGGTCGCTTTGGGTAAAAGTGAAAATATAGAATTTTTGACATAAAAGGTGTATTGATAAGAACGATCAGGTAAATTTCCTTTTTGGGTTTCATGCCATATATGGCTCCATGTCATTGCCGCGTTTCGTGGAAAAAGAGCACTCATTCAACGTTTGGAAACGTCTACAGTTGATTACAATGTTTACCGAAAAAGAGTTAAACAAGCTATCTTGACTTTCAAGTGTTATTTGACTTTGTTTGACAGGAAATCTCACATTTTCTTAGACTTTAACCCTTTTCGATCAATTGGTGTTATCAAATCTATCACCAGTCATTCGATAAACCAACTGCTCTAGATTCATTAGCTTTATTTATCAAACAAAAAGTTGTATACCTGAAAAATGATTTAGAGTTAAAGCATCTAACTCGTTTGATTTACGAAGTACCAGTTCATGTTAGGGAAGCAACCTGAGTGCCAAGTGATGAATCCGTAATTCCATATGCGAGTCTCTTTTTGAGATGTGTGCCGTATAAAATTAATTTTTACTTTTTATTAATAAGGAAGATTTGAACTTACGACTTTGAAGTAACAATATTGTCAATCTTTTATTGTGCTCAATTTAAAGAGTGTAATATGATCTAAAAATCTTTGCTATAAAAAATTAAGAAGAAAATTGATATGGCACAAAGTATGAAAAGGAATGAGCACCGAGAAACCAACCTATCACTAGGGCAACTTACTAACCGCTAACTCTCAGTTAAATGGTCTTAGATACAAGGAAAACAGGCCTTATAGATGGTGCACGTACACATACGTCAGAGGTGTTGGTTATTTGCATAGTGACCAATTCTCCAGCATTTTCAAAAAGTCCTAAATGAGTCACCATTTTTTTTTGAAAAATGAATAGTATATGATTTTTCACTATTTTTTTTTTAAATCACAAATTTTAAGAATTACTCAAGAATTTATTGATTTTTTTTTTTAATTTACCCTTTTTTTATATTTTTTTTGAATTTTTCTTTTAATTTTTCCAAATTTTGATCACTTTTTCCCGAATGTAACAAAATTTTCTTGATTTTTCCATATTTTTTCCAAGCTGACTTATTCCCGAACCATGGCTTGGTTATAATGGGTAGCGGTTTCAATGGCCAAGCCAGGTTGGTGTTGGACCTTAAACAGGACGATCATACTCGGGCCTCTTGAAGGTAGCCCATAACCAGTTGATATTAATCTGGCCTGGCCGGATGTATTTTAAATGGGCCCACCTACATTTTCCCATACCCAGCAAATTTTGGGCCAGTCAAGGCTGGGCTTTGAGCCGCCCGACAGTTTTTTATATAATATATATAGAAATGATCTCAAATGACCATGCCAAGCCGGGTTCAGGCCGGACTTAAGCGAGCCAATATTTAATCGAGCTTGGGGACTAGCCCATACCGGATTAATCGTGCCAGGCTAGGCTTGAGCCCGGGCCTTTAAGATTGTAGTTGTGCGGGTCTCTGTGCCAAATACACGCTCAATGGAGACCGCGGAAGTCAAATCCTGCGTTGATATGTGAGTGAGAACTTAGAAAAGAACCGACGACTGATTTGGTTTGACCATTTGATTGCTCGATCATGGCGTCCATAGTACAGACCCCAAAGGTCAATTATCTAACTTACGTGTTATTAAAGCCAAACAGAGTACGCGTTTGAAGTAGGACACATGGGAGTGCCAAGTGTGAAAACTAAGATAGGGAGCCTTTGTTGGCGCCCACATGTTTACTCAAAGCACCTACTTAGTGCTTAAGAGTTAAGACACTCTCAGTCATAATTTAGTTGCAGGTAGGGCTGTCAGTGGGCCGGGCCAGGTTTTCACCTGAACTGTATTTAAAAAAAAAAAAAATTGGGCCCAGCCGATTTAGCTTTTTGGGTCAGACCGGGTGTTTTTACAATTTTCTGGCCCGAATCTAGCCCAATTAGCTATTCAGGCCCAATCAGGCTCGGCCCGTTTAATAAAAACTGAAAATTTTGGGTCCGAACCCGGCCCGAGCCGGGACTGGGCTGAAGCCCGACCAATTGAAAGCCCTAGTTGCAGGTGAGGTTCCCTTAAATTTTCAACATTGCATGTTAAAGGCTTAAGTATCAAAAGGTGGAAAAGTCAACCATTAGAATAGATGATGGCCACTGGGTTGTGTTTAATAAGAGTACATTTAAATCTACCGAATGAATCTTTAAGTTCACCCACCCCAAAACATATTGACCGCCTTGAATTAGATGATGGAGATTGTTTATCATCCCAATCTTTTACACGATTGTTGGTGTGTGATTTTTTCGAGTTCTTTTTCGTCCCCGAAAGAAGGGGTCCAATTCAATCCACGTGAGCTCTGACGGAAGGCGATAGAATAATAAACTATGAAATACTAAATATTGAAAAGAAAATGCTGAATTTTAAATAGAGAACACCTGGGTTGATGTCATCGTTAGCTACAGATATTTATCGTCGCTGCAATACGTCATTGATCATGTGCGGATATGTGGGTTGACTCTTTTACTGAACGTTGGCCGACCAACTTCAACAGCTGGGGGGGGCACTATGGTTAGGTGGATCGATCCCGTTCTCGGGTACCCTCTGTAAGCTCCCTTAGACAAATCGAGGTAGCTAAGACTAAAAAATCAAAGAAGGCTAGAGACTTAATTGGCTCTATGCTAAGAATTTGGGCAGAAATTTCCTAAGGGATTTAAAACTAGGTGCTACGTCCTTCAATACTCATTCGAGAGTCAAGGCCTACTAGCTCAACTACCTGCGGATCCTAGAGAAGAGTCTACAGTTCTAGAAGTCTAGAAGAGCAGCTTAACTCTTTTCTTTGAGTGCCCCATACAGAACCTCAAAATTTCTAAGAAGAAGAAGCTCATAAGAGGGGGGGAGAAAAATAATGAATTGGTGTGTTGAATGGTTGTGGGGTAGGGGTCTTCTTATAGGTGTCGGGGTAATTATGCGCCCGGGGGCCAATGCGTAATTGTCGGGTTGGTTTTAATTGCACACCCTGTCTGGGGCGCTTAATTAAGTTTGAGTCGGTCACGGCTCAGTGAGTGACTCGCTTGGGGAGCTCCAGTTCCAACTCGCTTGGAACTAATTGCACGCCCTGTGGGCGGCATGCAATAGGGGAATATGAGCGGTCTAAGGATTTAGATGCCGGGTCTAACTGGGGACCAATTGCGCCCTGGTGGTGGGGCGTGCAATCAATTATGTGACCTGTTACAGGCGCGTAATCGGGTCTTCAGGGGGTCCATGAAAGGTGGATGACTGGTCCAAGTGGGATCAATTGCGTGCTGGTGTTAAGGCGGGCAATCTGATTGCGTGCCCTGCCTAAGGCGCGTAATCAGGTCTTCAAGTGGTCCACAAGAAGAGTGAACCCGGTCCAAGTGGGACCAATTGCACGCATGTATTCGTGCATGCAATCGAATTGCGAACCCTGGTCCAGGCGCTTAATTTGGGAACTTCCTTGGTCGGGTCGGGTCTGAGTCATAGAGCTATTATTTCAGCTTGAGATTCACTCATATACTATTGTTTCAGTATACGATATCATATTTAGGGTTTTAAGGCTTCCGGAGAGGGTTGATCCCTTTTTTAGAGTCGTGGGTAAGGTCAAAGGTTGACCGAACGGATTTATATACTCCGAGAGGGCGAAAATGGAGAGTCTACACCGATGGATCCTGATATCGTGAGTATGCCATCAGACAGTCTATTTTTTATTTCAGGAGACACATAAAAAAACATAACAAAAAATTTCAAGAGCCACATATAAAAAAAGTAACCCTAACATCACTTGTAAGATTAAAATTGATTTTAAGGTCACTTTTTTTATGTGTTTACCACATGAAAAAAATCAACCGTCTGTTGGTACGCTCATGATCTCAAGATCCCTCGTGTAAAAGATTGGAACGATAAATAATTTCCATCCTCAAATTTAATGCAGCCAATGTATTTCAGCTTGGATGAACTAAAAAAATTTGGTGGGTGGGTTTAAGGGTATCCTTAATCAAATGGTAGCCACAGTGTTTCATGTAAATCTCTGGCCTCAAAGATCTATGTATCATCGTATTCGAATCAGACAAAGGAGATGATGTTTCATGTGTTGTAGATCCTCAAAATAATAAAATCTTTCTTTTTCACCAAGTGCGACAGTATAAATCTGTGTGTGCAAGTTATGGCACCCCAAAAAATAAATATATATTTACTTGAGAGGGCTCCGACTTAAGACACTTCCCTTCAAACTTCTCACAGCGCGTTTGGTAAGCCACTGGAGCGTTGATGGCAGCTGAGGAGGGCGTTTGGGAGCGGGTCCAAAGGAAGGCTTTGCCAGAGCAGTTAAAATCCGCTCCAGCCGGGGGCTGGAGGACAATGGCGCGTGCCCATCTGTCTCAATGCCAAACACATCGTTAGAATCCTACGAAATTTTGTTTTTCCTTTTTGAGGTCGAAAGGGGTTTGACTCGCTTGCTCTATGTGCGCCAGCCACTTGTCAAAATCTATAAAAGCAAAGAAGAAATGGGCACACAGATTCTTATTAGTAGAAAATCACATATTTGGTAAGAAATGGGCACACCGATTCATAGTTGGCTAGTAACATAACTGTTTTGAGTTCAGTGTTAGCTCACCATACGATGAGGCTAGCTAATATTTAAAATTGATTACCTTTAAATATGCCCGTTGCCCACATATAATCTTAAAAAAACGCCTACGCCAAAAATCATTCATCGTTTTAAATCAGACGATGGAGATCTTGTTTTCGCTCCAATCATCCAAACATGGGATCTTGAGGCCATGTATGCTGAAACCTAAATTTAGAGCCACATTTTTTACATCTGTTTTATGTGAAATTGAAAATTGATCGCCTCAATATACGCTTATGGCCTCAAGATCCCTTGTGTAGAAGATTAGATCGAAACAAAATCTCCGTCGTCTGATTTAAAACAATCAATGATTTTTTAGTGTGAGTGCATTTCAAGATTCTATGGGTGTATTTAAAAGTATCCTTTAAAATTTTAGGGCCAACGCAACTGAGGTGTACTAATATATTCTTTTATTTAGGGTGCTCAACTGTGTAAATGCACTTAACGTTTTTTTTCCTTTAAACATTTATTTTAAACTAAGCACTAATAATCATGGTATCAGATATTGGCCGATACCGATACATTTCGGCGATACATATCAGGTATCAACTCGGGTATTAGTATCAATATCGGCCGATACCTTTATTGTCTTAATTTTTTTTTTTTAAAGGTATTGATATAACTCGATATCAGTGATAGGTATCCGCGGATTCCTATCAACCCTCCATAGACCAATTTCCGATTTCGATACCATTTTGACACCTTGCCAATATGGCATCTTTCATACGTAAATTTGTAGAAGTCAGCTCTTAAAAGGAATGATCGAGTACAACTGCAAGTGGCTCTTAATTTTTGATAGATAACACATTAGATTTGATGGTCTTAGGCTGCACTTGAGTGGGTGTAACAACCCGAATTTTTAGACTTTATTTTAATGGTGTTAGATGATGTATCACACTATGTATTGTGCTAATGCTCCACATCGGAATCGAAACCCACCCTTTAAAATAGAAAATTTTTAATTTTTCTCATATCAAAATTAGACTCATTGCGAAGTGCTCGTCAATACGATTCTAACGATATATAATTTGACGACTTCTAAGAAGAATATAAAAAGTTATGCCCATTTTAAGTGATTAAGCAAGTCAAAGGGTATAATTATAATTTCAAGAGAGAAACACCAATTGCTTTGGTGCTTATGCAAAACGCTGGAACGAAACCTTTTCTCAAGTTATCCAAGTTACGTACAAATTCTTATTCCGTCTAAAAATCTCCTATTTTATTAAATCTTCTACAAAAAGTGTTAATTAAAGTTACCTAAAATTTTATACCATTATAGATAAAACTTTAAAAACTCTCTCTATAATCAGAAATTATTCTCTCTCAAGACTTAGACGAACAGACGCCTTGGGCATCGACCTTTTCAACCCGAATCGCCGTTGATCTTCCGTTCACGCTTCAAGAGGTGGGTACCCATCAATCCATCTTGTTCTTCTCAGATCCCATTGCGTAGGATGCGTTCGATCGAATTGGATTTATATGTTATTTCTTTTTTCCTTTCAATAACCCTTTTGTTTGTGCCATTAATATTTTACCCTCTATTAGGTCTGTATATTTCATATGTCTACTTCCTTTTAAATCTACATACTAATTAAACATGAATATCTTTAAGCATGATAAATCTGCATGTTTAGTATTTTATTTTTCTATTAAAATTGCATGAACTGTAAATTGGGTTTATATGTTATTTTTCTTTTCTTTTCAAGAATCCCTTTTTGTTTGAGCCATTAATATTTTTCCTTATATTAGGTCTGTATATTTAATATATTTACTTCCTCTTTTATTTCTGTAAAATTAATTAAATTATAATATTTATAAATTTGATAGATTGACTTAATCGGCATAATATCATATTGATATCATTTATTTCTAAATATATATAGTTAGAAATTTATTCTTCTACTAAGACTATAATAATATATATTATTATTTATTTAAAATTAATTAAGCCCAAAAATTAAATTATATTTTTATTTTAATTAAAAGAATAATAAATTATACTATCTTGAAGTTTCGAGTCCGAACTCATGACTGCGAATTCAAATTCGCGTCCACGAACCCGACCTCACGACCATTGATGCACTTGTCCCGGTATTTTGGCCATATCTTTTTACTCCGACCTCGGATTAATATGATTCTTGCAATATTAGAAAGAAGACAGCGAGCCTTACAACTTTGTGTGAAATAGCTATTTCACGAATCTGACGTTTTAATGGTCAAAATAAAGTAACAAGTCGGGTTCAATTTTGAATGACTCACGGCTATTAGAATTTAGTGTTATTTTCTAATTCTCATGAACAAAATTCATGTGTATATTATATTGTAAGGTCTTTCGATCGATGGTCATGATAAATCATAACTTAATAATTATAAATACTATTTAATTTAATTATCGAATTATTATATATATATATCAATTTATCGCTTCAACGCGACCTCTTCGATAACACGAGTGTTAGGAATTTGATATCTCGTAAACATTAAATATCGACCTTCCCATTATCGAGAATACACTTATAATTATCTTATTCTATATTGTATTGGAATGTGTGTAAATATATATATATATATATATAAGATAATCTAATATAAATTATTTTGTATGTCTGACTTTCTGTATTTTTATCTGAATTATATTATATGAGTTATAAGTAAGTTAGGACATATGTACGAGAGTGTATGAGATCATGCCTACGCTTGGACGTGGTGACTCACCGAGATGGTATCGAAGTGAGGAATACACCGTATTCATATGCCTTACAACTCATGGTAGAATGGGACCTATGACAAGTCGGGTGAGTGTGAATTCAGTATAACTTCGTATACGGTGGCATATACGGTGATCCTATCACCCCGAGTTTTAATACGAGAGGATAAAATATGAGATATGACACGAGAATCGAGCTTTGAGCCTTAGCTGTGGTGAGGTTTTTTTTATGGTCACGTGAAACTCAAAATATTGGCGTCTATGTACGGATGCAACACCTCTATGATAGTATAGACTACCACACGAAGTATATTTAAGTTACTACGGAACCTTTTTCTTGGAAAGCGTGAATTAGGATGGTTGTCTCACTATAGTTTGTTACAGGATTAAGTATAAGAGTATGATAAGATATGAGTATGAGATAGGATAAGTTATGATACGAGTACGATAATAAAACATCATTTAGGCCAAATAAAAGAAAAGAACTTAAGTCTCAGACGCGTGTTCCTTGCGTAGCCACCGTAAGGACAATAACGTCTTTCAGCCAAGACGGATCTCTGGGAGAGATTATGAGTATGAGTATGTTATAAGTGAGTTTGGCCATTATGTCTCCCTATTGGCTGGATAGTGGAGTATGAGTATGACATGAGGGAGTTATAATATGGTGGTATGATACTATGTTGACTCTGCTATAGTAGCTCGAGCAGCGACTTTAGCACAGGTCGTTTAGGATTTCACTAGTATGTTAGTTGCGCTCATGCGATGTATAGACGTATGCGCGAGAATGATAATAAGACATGGTGTGATATGTTATGAGATATGGTAAGGTACGTTAGGATATGAGTGTCTAGATTATGGTCTTGCATTTATGATATGATATGAGTTTCACGATATGCATATGATTTTATTTTTCTTTTGCTATCTGCTTTGAGATATTATGTTTATCACTTACTTGATGCACCCACAATGCACCTGAGTAGTATGGGGTGGATTGGTGGTGTATCCCACTGAGTTTACGTGACTGAGTAAACTCATCCCACGATAATCTAACAATTGCAGGTGATTATGCTGGTGGAGTAGACGCGAGCCATCTAGATCTCACCGACGCTGATTTTATTGATCCCGCAGGCGTTGAGTATCAGGAGCCTTTGGAGGGCGACGCTACCGGTTATTAGGACTACGGTGCTGATCTTGATTCGAGTGCCGATTACTGATTATTGTGGACTTGGTATTGAGTTTTATTGATACTAGTATTGCGGATTTTATAGTTTATTTTATCGGATTTGTTTCCGACTGGATTTACATTTTATTGGTGGATTGTGGTCTATCACATTTATTTCATATTTATGATTGAATTTATATTCCACCCTATTTGTTGGATTTCACGGATTTCGTGGAATCATTATTACGCGAGAACTCTGATTAGGTATATGTCTGCTTAGCATATCCGGGATATGTGCGGGTCATAACTCGGAATTCTAGGCCCTCGGGATAGGGTAGAATTCCGGGTCGTGACAGTGGGTGAACCACCATTTAATATATATTTTTAATACGGCTGACCTCTAAAAGGGTGTCAATATTTGCACCCATTTTTTCGTGGCGAATACAGGTATTTCCAATACAAAATACAATTGACTACTTGAATCCGACGATAAAGATCATTTTTCGTCCCAATCTTTCAAACGATAGATCTTGAGATTATAACACCTATCAAACAACTAGATCTTGATTCCCCATGACACGCATCCCCATATGTTCATTCTAGCACAGCATCTAAGCCACATGCCTAACTTTTTTTGTCAACGGACCGTTAAGTTAGTGGGCTCATCGGCTCATCCCATAAAGATGGCCAGCGAACAAAGATCAAAATTTCAATTTTTTGGTAGATAAGTGCCCGTTTTAAAACCGATACATATCAAACAATAAGTATTAATTTTGAACGATACATTAGTAAACATAGGCTGATACATATTAACACAAATAGGTTGTTCTATTCAATGTATTGACCCGTTGACCTCTGAAACCAATATGTATCGACCCGAGTCTCGTAAGAGCAAATTGATTAGGATTTCATCTAGAGTTTAATCCATACTCGTGAGCAACCAGTGCGACTACGGGTTCAAACAGTTTGGGTTTAAGGGAAACCCGAACTTGACCTGTTAACCACATCCCTAGACCTAAATTTAACTCGACCTTTTAACTACTAAGTGTTGACATCAACCTAAACTTAACTTGTTCAAAATACTTAGACTTGGACTTGACATGAACTAGACCTGTTGCTTAGACCTGAACCCGGACTTGGACTACACATAATTTGAACCTGACTTGTTAGTGTAATTTCATTGAAATTTCAATTTTGGGCTTGAATTATTAAATACATTTGGGCATGACAAGGACTTATAAAAGATAAAGTATGTATAAGTCTTATAGCAAACTCGTATCAGGTCAGGTTCAAGACAGGACCCGACTAGTTAGTATGACAGGTCAAGATTTTCGACCTGACCTAACCCAACAGGTCGAGTTTTTTAAAACTAAACCCAGCTTGAAGCAGGTTGGGTTTAAAGACTTGCAAGCCCACCAACCCAGTTCATCCCTATGTACAATCTGTCAGTTCATCTTCTAATTTGTAACGCTTTTGGTCTATAGATTGGAAGTAATGCGTTGATCTGACGGTCCCAAATGAAAAAACGGGAAGAAGACAAAGAACCATACAATTTTTTGGTGTTGATTGCTAACTACGAAATAAATTAATGCTCTAGACGGAAAAAAATTAAGAGAAAAGCACTGAATCAGGCCCCTCAATCAAATTTATCACGAAATCTGTGATTTTTTCTTTTTAATACTTCAGAGAGCCCCAATACGGGTTTGAGGAGCCGTATAGCATCCATGGGCTTCAGTTTAGCATCGACGGGATTCGTCATACGTCCCCCCTATACCGATGTTGCCCTTGAGGCCAGATTATCCAACCCGCTCCTCATTTGGAATTTGGGGCACCTCCAGCCAAAGACAAAAACCCTAAATCGCCGCCTAAATCGCACCTCTTCGTCTTCTCCAAACCCCTCAGCTGGTTCATCTTCTTCAACTGCTCTCTGATTATCCAGCCCGCTTCTTCAATCGTTCTCCAATCAATAGGACCTCTGGTTCATCTCCTCCAGATTCGTAATGTGCATGTGAAGCACCAAAACCACATTCCATTTCGTGATAAAAAAAATCAAATGGCAATGAAGCAGCAGTGAGCAAAGCTTGAAACTCTTCGCGCCTCTCTTTGTAAGCTCTCTCTCCTTTCTCTCTCTATCGCCACCTCAATCGTTTCTTTTGCTTGTTTTTTGTTTTCTTTGTTTTGTTCATAGTTTTATTTATTTTTACTTTTTTTTCAATGTATATAACTATTTTTCTACTAGTATATTTTTGTATGATCACTTCATTTTCTCTTTGTTTAGGTAGGACCTATTTTTCGGATTACCTACACATGTTGTTGTTCGGTCTTCGCAAAGGTATTGTTTATTCTCATTTTAACTAGTTCTTGCCATTTTTGTTCCCTTTTCTAACGAACTCGAAAGAAAAGAGCCCTCCGAGCATTCCTTCTCTATCTCCAAGTAATCTTTTTTGTTTCTTCTTATTCTTCATGAAAACTAGGGTTGTGCAGAAACCGACCGAACCGACCCGAATTTCGGTCCGGTTTCGGTTTTGGGACATATTGGTTCGGTATTGGTTTTGAAAAATAGAAACCGATAGTTATCGGTTCGGTTTCGATTTTAACGTTAAAAAACCGAAACCGAACCAATAAGAAACCGATAGTGGTGCTACCAGGCTGCATAAGTGCATACAAAACTTAGGTTGCAAACAAAGAAGTCTGTTTTTCCCCTTTGAAATCTTATAGTCTCATGTGTTTTTCTATTGTTGGAAGAACCATTTAAGTTAAAGGTTTTGGGGAGTGTAATGGGTTTAAAGGATGTATATTTATAAGACCCCATTTTGTTTAATTGTGATTTCTGTATAGTGTATTTGAATGTGTAATTTTGGGTTTTCTTAGAATTAGATCGATTTCTGTATAGTGTATTTGTATTTTTGTTGATTTGGGTTTTGGAGTTTTGCGTTTGGGATTTTGGTTTCCTGAATTGTTCTCTTATATTTATCATTTTTTATTTAAAATAAATTTGTATAGAAAATACCCATCGATCTGGATTGTCCAATTGGTGCATTAATTTTTGGGAAATGTTCTTAGCCATCTGATCAATCACCTACTTTTGCCCCAAAACCGCCCCTAACCGACCCGATAACACCCCTAATGATAACTAATGATATGTATGATACGCTTTTCGGGTAGCAGGATAATTTTCCCATTTGTGTTTTGGGATGGAAATACTAATCATATGACCATTTGGTTTCCTTAACTTTGCAGTTTTTTATTCTTTGATATGTGATGCCTCTTCATATTTTTGATAGATATGATAGTCTATTATTTGTGGAGGAATGTATGGATTGTCTATTAGACTTTATTTTATTTTTCGTTATTATGTATGGATGTAGTATGAATATAATATCATATATATTTTAAGATATATGATCCTCTGAAAATTGTGACTAAACTAAACAGGATGGACTCTAGTAGTATGAATGACATGGTTTCGTTGGTTTGTTTCTATGATGGAGTTTTGAATGAATCCGGTTTGACATCTATTTATGTTGGTGGGAGAAAGAAAATGAAGAATGTTAAGTGCAACATGACATATGATGAACTGGTGAAAAAGATGTGTGAGGTAATCAATAAGGCGGGCGAAGAGAGGAAATTTCATCTCAAATATTCATGCACCATGACTGAGCAATTTCTTCCTATAGATGTTGATAACAATGGAGACGTGTACGAAATGTTTGTTGCAAACCGAGGTTGCCGAATGATATATATGTATATCATTAATAAATCGACGAATGAACAAAACAATGGGGGAGAGAAAGAATGAAAGAACAAGAAGGATGCATCCTCTCGTGCATCTCCTACATTGGAAACTGGTTGTGCCGAGAAAAGGTTGTTTAACTATTTTCTTTTTATAAGTGTAATGTTTAATACTAACATTTTGCACACAATTAAAAGATTGTCTTGGTTTGAAACAGGAAAGAACCGGCCAATGTTGAAACTAGGCCTATTTTTCGACATAGATTTTCGAAAGAACCGAAGCAAGATAGTCCCGAGTCAGTGGGTAATATTTCACTATCATCTAGCAGTGATAGGTGAAATTGCATTTCGTTTCGTCATATTAATGTCGTTAATAGAATTTTGATCTCTCCAATTTTTTTTGTTGGTCTAAATCATTATGTTTTTATTCATAGGAGGCAACGACGTCGTAGATTTTCATCTCGTGAGCCGACGAAAAGCATCGATCCATCCCAAGGTTGTAATTCAATTTCGAATAAAAGTCCTACTAACAGTGAAACGCCAAATGAGTCTCTTCATGACACAAACAACATGTTTGGGCACAGTTCTAGTGATAGTCTTAGAAATAGTGGTGGCGGCTATGGTAGCGAGAAGAGGAATAAGGATGAGAAAGACGTGTCCCCACGTGATCAACATCACTATGTTCTGACATCTAATTTCGAAGATGATGTGCCCCCTCCTGAGTTTCATGGAGATAAGTATTATTTCGAGGAGGGAAGTTTAGGGGACGGGGCCGGTATGTTTAGACGGGAGATGACATTTATGAAAGTGGGAAAACTTTTTGCGTCAAAAGAGGAGTTCGAAAATGCTTTAAAAGAGTATGCAATATTGTCAAATTTTTAATATTTACCTGTAGCAACCCGTGCAACGAAGGTGGTAGCAAAGTGCGCCATTCCGTCATGCCCGTGGCCCATCCGGGGATCAAAGTTACTTCATGATTCCACATTTAAAATTGTTATTCATACACCGCATACATGTGGGCTAACAGAACGTGGAATGGACCACCGACAGGCAAGTAGTTGTTGGATTGCAAGCCGAATCAAGGGTCTTCTAAAGTTGCATCCGGATTATAATCCAGACAACATTATATCCTACATTCAAAAACAATATGGTGTGGTAGTATCATATCGAAAAGATTGGTTAGCCAAAGAAATTGCAATGACAGATATCACTGGTGGTTGGGAGAGTTCGTATGAGTTACTGCCTAGATATTCTGAGGAGTTGAAGGTAGTTGATTCTGATGCTAAAACGGAATTGGTCCTTGGAGAAGGTAATTCTTTTCTGAGATTTTTTTGGGCATTTGGGCCATCGATTCGTAGTTACAAGAGAACCCTAAGGCCGATAGTATCTATTGATGGGACGTGTTTGAGAGGGAAATATGGAGGGGAGCTTCTAATGGCTGAAGCGGTCGACGGCAATAATGGATTATTCCCTCTAGCATTTGTAGTGGTCGAAAAAGAAAACAACGAAGCTTGGGAATGGTTTCTAACTTTGTTACGAGACCATGTCACGGGTAACCCTCCCGAGTTGATTATAATATCCGATCGACATGAATCTAACTTGTCATTCGGGTCACGCCAGTACTTTTCGACGAGACAATTTTCTTCGAAGCTTAATTCTCGTTTAGTAGTGTGATTTTCGAACCCCACTTGCTATACAGAGTTAGAGTAAGCATGGGTATTGAACTGATCTGTTATTACAGTAAAAAAAACTTACGTACCTCCTTAGCATTCATCTTATTATTCGTTCTCCTCGGATTTTCATATGCTTGATATGGGGTTTTCAACCAACATGACTTTCTCGGCACTCTTTTCCCTATTTCTTTAAAGGACTTGTGCAACTCCTCTTTCATGTCCTGTACGTTATAATTTCTAGATTGACCTACGGTTGGATTTGTAGAATTATCTCGTAGCAGTTCTTGCCCATCACTCTCGATGTCGATAAAATCCTTTTCAACTTCTATATTCTTTGGTACTGTCGCATCCTCCTCTCTTAATTCAAATGAAAATCTCATGTTATACCCCTATTTTATGATAGAGAAAAATCTTTATCTTAAAAATTCATGTGATAGCATTCTAAAAAGGTAAATTTGAGTTAAAAATACGAGGTGATACCCTCGGAGCATTATTTGGTTGCTCATTCCTTTGTTATCTTACATTGTCACTTGGAGCGGTAGTATTGATCTCTGATCCCTGTTTAGTACGCGAGTGCGTAATGATGTTAATAACATTAATAGGATACTATTTAAAAAAAAAAAATCTTAGAAAAAAATGATGTCAATAACATTAATGGGATAGTATTTTAAAAAAGATAATCTGAGTAAAAAATATTAGGTGATACCATGGGAACGTTATTTGGCTGGTCATTCCTCTGTTGTCTTACACTTTCACTTCGAGGTGTTGTATTGATCCCTGATTCCTATTTAGTATGCAAGTGGGTAATGATGTGAATATTTGTCCCAGGGCACTAATTGTTGATTATAAACGAATTGAACAATGTTCTGTACTACCTTTCGAACTTTCTCCGACGACTTCATACGTACACCTTCTACTTTGGATTCTGATACCGAAGGCTTTTTCTTCTTCGGGTGTTGTATTAACATATTTCATATTATTATGACGTTATATTGAAACGAAAATGAAAAGAAAACCATGAAGCCCCCTAATTTTTACTTTTATAATACCTTTAAATCATGCATTTCTTTCTCGGTCGTCACCAACAAAAAAAACCATTATATTTCATCATAAACATAAATTTTGATAAAACATATACCACTAAAGTAACGACACAGTTATAGGCTCTCTTACCTCGGCACTTTTCAAAGCGAATTTATACATTTCGCGCTGTAGCGGAACATATGAGTAGTACCTCTGATACCTTGGAAACCTCATGGGTATTGAGCGAGAGCTAAGGCGAATTATCGTTCAAGGGCCCATACCTGATAAGAAGTATGAGGTATTGAAATCTATTATCTTTTTTAATGTATCTAACAACTACTAAAATTATAAAGTGTGAAAGTACCTGGAGGGCATATGCACAACCGTTAAGATGAGTGTGCTTCTTATATGTTTTAAACTTCTTTGAGTAGTCTTCCAAACCTTTCAAGAGCTCATCGTATACAATCTTCCCCCACACAGTACTGTTGAATTCCGCAATGTCAAAGACCATATACATGTACTCTATGTTGATCGTTTGCTCTTTATTTGGTATCAAAAAGCGCACAAGAAAATACAACAAGGAGACTCTTCTAAAGTCGTCAATGTTTTCTTCCGAATTTATCTCCTCCAAAATGGCCTCAATTTCCACCCTCGAAACGTCTTCATTTTTACCGAAATTCTTACTACAAAACAACTTCACTTCATGCTCCCCAACTTTCTTATGAAATTTATTCCGTTTATCGACTACGTCTAGGCCAGTAATCACAGCCATTTCATAGATGTGAAAACGAATGCGCTTACCGCCTATGACAAACCATTGCTTCACAAAATCATACTTCTCGGTCAACAAATAGATAAGACTAGTACATATGCGTACATCGGCGATCTCAACGAGGTGTCCAAAGGATGTTGACGTAATGGCTTGCTTCTCAGATGTGGATAGAGAGGAAAGAAATTCGTGGAGTCTACTTGGATTACATGCACATTCCTGAACACATTTATTCAAACATGTATAATTACAAACTCTGCTACATTGACTATGCTAGGAGCAATACAAGACCCAACAATGTCGTTGATAAAACATACCAATTTTTTCGACGTCTGCCTTACCGATAGGCCACGTTCGATTCAGTAATATAATTTTCCTACGGAATCAATTTTCAGGTAAATGTGTTAGAATATCAAACACAAAGTAGAGACATTGCTCGTCAAACACAACAAAAATCATATTACATCTCTAAACTCAATGGAGTACGCACATACATATACTCTCGTTCAAATATATTGCAAGCAAAAGTTGAAATTATTTACTACTATTATAATCATGTTATTATATTGATTGGGGAATTTCTTATTATTATACCAAATAAAATAAATTTCCAAACTTTCTAGATTTTGGGTCGGGTTTTCTAAACTTGCCCAACAGGTTTTCAGTTTCAGCCACCCAAAATCGAAACCGAGCAAATTGGGTTTCGATTTTAGTTCGGATTCAGTCCAACCGCTTGGCCGATTCTAGATGGGTTGTAGGCTGAAGATTAGCACAACTATAAGCTCCTAATCATTGGATTGGACATCTCCATATGAATGGTATCTAAAGTTAGAAGCAGCTGCCCATGAAAAGGACCATATACTGAATGGTTCAAAACATCTAATCAGTTGAATTGTGGTCTATACAAGATGTGACCAATGGATTGGATGACCTAGATTGATTAAAGTTTCAACATTCGGTAGCTTCTAACAAGGATTAAAGTTTCAGTGAGTCATCGAGTATTGGTAAACTTTGATGTAAAATGACATAAACTTCCCGATAAACCATATTATTACAACCATCTCAACAGCCAAGCATGATGCTGCTCCTGGGGATCGTGACATTTTTTGCTCCCCAATATCTGTGAATAGGGGCAAGATGGCCTTTTCTTAGTGTATGGGGTATTTCTCCCAAAATGATTATTGATTATTATTTGGCAAATGATCGTCTTACAACTGAGGCAACAAAAGAAGAGCTAGAGCAATTTCTATTATGATTTGTGATGAAAACGTTCAAGATTGCTGATTCATGTTAGTTGTGTAGTGAGTAGACCTTTAGATATGCTCCAACTCAAAATAAGCATTGAAATGGACACATGTCTCAAAAGTCCAAAGGCTGCATAGCCAAAGGGTTGTGGACTCGGTCTGCAATGATATCATGGCTCACCATCGTCATAGCCTAAGGCTATAACGATGGATTGCTCTTTGGAGGCAAAGAGTAGCCCATTTAAAGAGCTGGTTTAATTTACTCTTTTAAATAGACCTAGATTCAGCACACTCTCTAAAAGAGCTAAGAATACTTACAATCAAACACAATGCCATAAAGAAGAGCTCCAAACATAGCCTTAGTCTTACTTGGATTGGCTTTGGTAATCCTATTTATCTACTATTTTCGTTGTAGGCTAAACTATAACGAAAACGGTGAGTATTGCCATAGAGAAGAAAAGAGGGTTACTCAGCTCAAGCATAGAAGGTTAAGACCTGTGTTGCATGATGAGAGGGAAAGTAAAGATGACAAAATTATTGATGTTTATATAGCCTCTCCACTAACCCAACGTAGTGACTATAATATAATGTTGCTAGTTTATGTAGCTTTCACATATTTCCTGATAAAAGGAACTTTATAATATATAAACAGGAGGCTGAAAAAAAATTCAGAGCAAGTGATTAAACATCGATGGCCCTAACATCATATTATGCGGGTGTGGTATCATTGTACACCATTAAAGTAATAATATACTAGAGAAAGATTTACACAAATTATTTTCAATAAAAAATGAAAAAAAAACTCCAATCGTTCAATTCCATTGTAAAAAAAACAGTCAATAACTAGAAATATGTGATAAATGGATGTCAGTTTTCTTAGATTCTATCAAAATAATTAATAACTTCAATAATCGAATTCGATAAAGAGGATTTGGATTTTTGTCAATTTTTTTCCCAGCAGCTCGTAAGTCACAAAACAACAACTTTTTCACATCGACCGATCTATAGGCGCTAAAAAGTATAAAAATTAAATGAAAAATGAAACGATGGGTCACGAACAAACATTAATTAATAAGAAAGTTAAATCACCCTAAAAACTCGATTTTTGGACCTTTTAATTATGGGCTCAATTAAGACTTCAATATGGTATAGATGACCGCCTAAAACACCATTTATGGGCCATATAAAACTCACGTAGGGCACTTTTAATTTAAATAAATAATTATAATGATACTCTTGCCCACAAATTTCTTTTTTTTTTTTTTTTTTTTTTTTGTATTGTGCATCAGTAACTGAGCTTGAGAACCAAATGAATCAAAAGAATTCATTTTTAGTTCGGGAAGATCACTGAAACTTCGTCCCTCGTCTGATTCAACTACCATTGGCTCGGATTCTTATTTGAAATAAGCTGACTTATCGTCTACAAAAACATCTACAGGCGCTAAAAACTACAAAAATTAAATGAAAAATGAAACGATGGGTCATGAAAAAACCTTAAAACCCCTATTCGTCGTCTTCGCCGTTGTAGGAGAGAGAGGTGGTGGAGAAGGCTTCTTCTTCGATCGATTGAGCGATAGAAGAGGCTTCATCGAGGGGCAAAGAGCCGTAGCGTTTGGAGAGGACTGAGGCCTTAATCACACGCACTTTCTTTTCCGGAAACCCTAAATCGCACGCACCTTTAATCAAAAGATGAATGCGCTGCGAGAAGAACCACAAAAACCAGCAGAAGAAAATCGCCCTAAATCGCCCTCTAGCCACGACTGAAGCTAAGAGAAGAAAATCGATTCTGGCTTTACTAGCTTAAGACCTCGATTCTGGCTTGTTAGATTCGTGGACGAGACAGTTGGTAAAGCTTGGAGAGGAGAGCCGAAGGGCATTGAATTCTAAAACAAAGTGAGAAGAGCCTTCTTCTTAAGAGCGACAGGCTAAGAGTCGAAGCGTTGGAGCGGAGCCACGGCGCGCCACCTTAACTGAGTCCGCCATCTGTTTGCTCATGGATCGATTTACTCCTTGTTAAACCAAAAGGAGGATTCAAAATCTATGATGAGTTTAGTAAAATTAGCAGAAGAAAATCGCTCTAAATCGTTCTCTACCCACGACCGAAGCTAAGAGAAGAAAATCGATTAGGGCTTTGCTTCCTTTTGGGTATAGTTGTAATTAAAATTTTTTTAAGGGTATAAATATATTAAGGGTAAAAAAGACATTACCCCTTTAAGCTATATGCTTGTATCTCCCGTTGAGACGTGCTGGGGCGCTGGGGCGCTACGGCGTTATAAATTTGGGAGCCGATTAGCTAGTGATAAAATGAGGCGCAGGGCCTCCTTACGTAAATCGCCTAAAAATTTAATCCGACTCGCTCCAAACAGGAGAAGCCGAGCCGAGTCGTGACTCGATCCAGAAGAAGCTTCGATTTTCATATCGCTGACTTTTTTCATTTAGAAACAGAGAATCACTAACGCTCGATTTCCGCCTCTCTAAAAGTCTATTGTAAATTTGAAATGGTCGACAACTAATAATAATGACTATTGAAAGATCGCGACACGTGTTTAGTCTTCGATAGCCTTTTGTTTACAAATTAACACATCGAGGTTCACCCACTCTAAACTAGTTTCGGTCAACTTTCGTTAAGTCACGCCAGCCGTCCGATTTAATCTGAGTTAATTCAATGGCTGAGATCATCCACCTGCTTTTCCAGTTTTCGAAGCTTGTTTAAGTGGGTCAACAGTTTCTTTTGTAAAAGCCAACGCTCCTGTGGTCCCCACACAGAGTCAGCTTTGCTTTCCCACGGTCATTTCTCGGCATTTTCTGTATTTAGTTTCTCGTCATTTTATCGTATCGCGTAGAAAGGGTTGAATGTTTGTTAAACAAACAGATGAATCCCGTTTTCAAGGCCGATTAATCTGCCATTGACTTCTAATTTTTAGACACATACCAAAATGAAAACACCAAAAGTTGACGTTGCGTGATCACAACCGTTGAATCTTTGATAGAGCAGTAATCAACTATAGTATCTCTACAAATTGTAATTTATTTTATGACATGCCAATTTTGACCAGCATGAGGCAAATGCTCTTGATCCATACCGTCAATTGGCCCGTGATCAATTGGGTCCCCTGCTTTTCAACCAATTTGATACTTAGGTTTAAAAAGTTTTTTATATTATATTATGCACAAATGTCTAGAAGGTAATGGTCAGCCAGTCAGACCCAATAAGTTGAACCTAATGTTATCGTTCAACTAATTTTACAATCATTTGATAGAAGGATATCTTGACTTTTGCAGTCTCCAATATTATAACATGACATGTTGTCAAGGCTCTCTTTTATGGAGTGGTTCTAAAATTGGTTTAATCATACATCAAGTTCAACCGATTAAAGTTGATCTTTACCCACTTCTACATTAGAAGGCCGTATATTCAAAATATGTTTGGCATTGTGACTTATTGGCATGCACGCCGTCCACTCCTTGCTATGGCATTGTGACTTAGAAAAACCCACTGCAAACCTACTCCCCTAATGCCTAGCACCTTGATGCAAAAGGGAGGGTAATTTATCAAACGTTAAGATTTTTATTCCACATAACACTCCAAAAAGTATATATATGATCGTGGCTTACATGAAACATAATTATTGAGATGTGTATCATATCTAATCAAAATATGATTGCTTAGGATGAAAAATATCTCTACATTTAAAATAATTAATAATTTTAATACGGATTAAGAAGGAATAATTTTAGATTGTAAATGAAAGTCTTTTTTTCAATGACTTACTCTACAGTGGGTGTCTATTTATAATGAGCACATCAAATATGGACGAAAAATTAAACGGCTCAGATAAACTTTCACCCGGGGTAGGTTAAAGGATTTTACGCTTTCTCTGACATCAAGGCCCAAATAAAATTTCTATTTTCTCGAACGGCTTTCGAATATCTCGCGCTAAATTCCCATGAATATTGTTTTCTGAGTGGTGGTCCCACCACCTACCCTGTTGACGACGCCGCTGATTTGTTTTTTATGTCACGAGAATCTCAAACCAATCTCAACCATCTGATTAAAAAATCAGGTTTGACTAGAATAATTTATTACTTCCGGAAACAGGTTCCTCCCACCATATAATCCACACCCCTCTGCGTCTCCTTTAATGGTTCTCTGACTTCTCTCTCTCCTTTACTCTAGTTTTCCATCTGCCTTCTTCCTCCTTTCATAGATGGCCGTAGATTTGATCGGCCTTTCCAAAATGGACGATCAGATAGCGATGCAAGAAGCAGCTTCTGCCGGTATTCGGAGCATGGAGCATCTGCTTCGGATCTTATCTTACCAAAATCCGACTCAAAATCCCGTTGATTGCAGAGATCTCACGGATTTCACGGTCGCCAAGTTCAAGAAGGTGATCTCGGTCTTAAACCGGACCGGTCACGCCCGGTTCCGCCGTGGACCGTCTTCTCCACAAACCTTATCTCTAAACTCAAACCCTAAGTCGGAATCGCCGATTCAAACGACTCAAACGATTCAAACTCAGCCTCTGACGCTAGACTTCTCAAAAACCAATCTCTACCCTAGCTCAAACCCTAACCCCAATCTTAACCCTAACCCTAAAGAGTTTAGTACAAATCAATATAACCCTAAAGATTTCGGGACGAATCAATTTAATCCAACGGCGAAGGAAACTTTCAGCATCTCTGCTTCGATCTCCTCCGCAAACTCCTCTTTCATGTCGTCGATCACCGGCGACGGCAGCGTTTCCAACGGAAAACTAGGGCCTCTTCTAATGGCTCCGGAGACGGTCACCATCTCCGCCGGAAAACCACCCCTTTCTTCCTCATACAAGAAAAAATGCCACGGTCACGGAGATCCGAGCGATATTTCCGGAAAACATGCCGGTTCCGGCCGCTGCCACTGCTCGAAGAGAAGGTAGGCTGTCATACGAGCTCTCTTTACTCCCGGCGCAAGTTAGCATCCCCTCGCGTAAAATTCTAACATTCGGCATAAAAAAATACCTATGGTGCATGTTAGCAACCCTTAGTTTGTTTTATTATTTTTGGTCATGATCTAATATTTTTCTCTAATTTCAGAAAATCTCGAGTTAAGAAAACGATCAGAGTTCCGGCGATAAGTTCGAAGATGGCCGATATCCCGCCTGACGAGTTCTCGTGGAGAAAGTACGGCCAGAAACCCATCAAAGGGTCGCCATATCCAAGGTGTGGATTCGTTGTAAAACATTTATAACGAAGCTATACATATCATCGAATCTAAAGCCTTCCAATTTAAAGTATCTTGTTTTTGCCTAATTTGTGGCCGTTTCTTTTTGTGTTTTCAGAGGCTATTACAAATGCAGTAGTCTGAGGGGTTGCCCAGCACGGAAACACGTGGAGAGGGCGCCTGACGATCCAACGATGCTCATCGTTACTTACGAAGGCGAACACCGCCACTCGCAATCTCACGTGCCGGAGATGGGAGGTCACGTGTTCGATCCCCGAAACGCAACGATATCTATGTAAAATCGGGGTTTTGGGACTGTTAATTTTATCTTAAATTTTATTGTAAATTCAACCCAACCAGAGGAATCGAAACTAGTTTTTAATCCTTTTTTATTTATATTTTATTATAACTTAGTATATTATATATGCGATTTGATTTATTGTTTGGAATCCGGTCCTTCTTGCTTTTGTTGTTTACTGATGAAAAGTCAAAAGTTGTGGCGAGTTGGTCAAAGAAATGATGTCGTGGGACCGTCCGTTTATTTATTTTAATGGCGTGGGGTTCACTTCGTTGACCTTATAGATAGCTTTTTATAGTCTGCGTTTCGGAGACTTTTCTAATTATTATTTTTATATCTAAATAAATATTGGTAGAGCCTTCTTGATGTCTTTAACTTTTTGTAGTGGGTGGGTCGGTGGGTGTCGCATTGAAGAATTAGATGTGGTTCTCAATTAGTAAATGAGTTGGATCTCTAGTAGGGTTGATTTATAAAAGCTGATGCATATTGGACAGTCTGATACATATCGAACAATATGAATGGGATGATATTTAACACTTTTGTACGATATGTTGGTATATACTGCCAATACATATCAGTGTATTAGATTAGGAGCAATACATATCAGTGTATAAGATTAGGAGCATAGTGACCAAGTTGGGGGTTCGTGAATAAATCGGCTCCGAAATAAAATTCGTAAAATTTGGGAAATACGAGTCAATATTTGAACGAACTAAATAAGAGAAATTATAAAATATATTAATTAAAAGTCGTAAATTTTTTTTGAATAATAAAAAATAGAAGTTTTTGGTTAGGAAAAAAATCGTAAAATTTGCTGATAATTTGCAGAATTTGTGTTTTATTTGAAAAATATTCGATTTTTTAAAAGGTCACGAATAATTATGACGTTGTTCGTTTTTAAAAAAAATGTGAATTATTTTTGACTTTGTGGTAGAATTTGGCCCCCTGTATATAGGAGTCAATATATATTTAATGCATCGTCTATCGAAAAAAAAAATATATATATATTTAATGTAACGACTCAGCTAATTGATACATTTAATGTATCGACCAGGCGATGCATAGAGAATGATACTTAATAACCTTTTATCCTAACATTTGAACCAATTAAGGCATACAATGGAGCCACTTAACTAGTCAAAGGCTAGGTAACAGTACAGGCGCACAACTATGTTATGGGCACGCATTAGCCCCCTCGAGTGCCTTTAAATCTACTTACTAAATCTTTAGATCTCACCCACTCAAATATATTTTCTCTATTGAACAAATAGACAGTGACTTTGAGCTTTTACCTGAGGTTAATGCTGGCTGTCTGATGATACACTTATGATCTTAAGATCAATCGAGTGTTAAAGATTGGGAGCTGTCCGATTTAACGTAGTCAATGCGTTTCATGCGTTTCAGGTTGGGTGAACTCAAAGATACGTTGTGCGGAATTAAAAATACTCTATACTTTATCCCCTCTTGACTGTAGACGATCAAAAATAACACGTTACCGAAAGCCGGCTGTTTGAGATGGACCCACTCGGCTAGGGTATGGGTATGTCATATCAAGTCAAGAAAAACGTCCATCTTTAGGATGAGCATGGCAAGCTGGCGATAGAAAATTTAGAACCTAACTTTGATTTAAAATTAATGTGTAAAATTAATGGGTAGCTTTAATGGAACCCATCTAATCATGAGGGGCGCTTATGTCTAAAACCATTGATTGCTATAGATTCGACGATAGAGATTGTGTTTAGCTTTGATATTACACCGAAGGGATCTCGATGCCATTAATGTACTATCAGACGGTTACTTTTGATTCCGAATGTAACATATCCCAAAAATATAGCCCTAAAGTCACACTTGCTCAAACTTGACTTTAGGGCTATGTTTTTGGGATCTGTGATACGTGAATCGAAAACTGACCGCCTGATAGGTGCACCATTATCTCGAGATCCCTTGGGTGGAAGATCGGAGCGAAACACAATCTCTATCACCTCATTTAAAGCAATCAATGATTTGCCACTCAAGATTCAATGGATGCATTTAAAGCTACCCAAAATTAATAGGGATAAAGTTTTTTTTTTTGTTGAGGATGCCAAACATATATAATTTAGATGTAGTGCATGTGTAAACTTGAACGCATAGAGGATCTACTCCTCACGCAACACATTGGGAAGGAACCCGCATTAATGGCGAAAATCAGCATGGAAATTAGAAGTCATGACCTGTACTTCCACAAGGGATGGGATAGAACCTTAAATCTTTATATATCTATTTTTAACTCAAAACAAACAAATTTTAATTTATCTAAAATAGAAAGTTATCAAAATCAAGCACTTTCTAGATCTTTTCTATTAATAGGGATAGAGATTTAGGTCTTGGAGGGGGATATCGGCGTGATGGGTTAGAAGCCCACACCACATGTCACATGATTCCAAAATAACACTCTTTTTGAGAATATGTATAATGTGGCATGTGATCTATAAAAAGTTTCATATATATATATAGGTCAAAATTAAGGTCAAAGTTTGGATACTACCCACACATCCTAGTGCATTGAGTTTTTCATTTTGACGAGAGTTTGGACGTAAATATGCATCAAATCATGCCTAATTTTTTTGGGTGGCCTCTGATCATCCTATGACAAGTTGCTTTAGAACCTAATTCCTAAGATAGATGACACATGACCTCCAACTGATTCTAACCCAACACCTTGGGGTGGGTTTGAACCCATAATCTTTGGCCTCATTTCTTATATGTGAAAAAGATACAATTTTAGTGTAAAATGGTTGTTTAGTTCTTTGTCTTTATGGGTTATTTCCCGTTGTGTAAATCTATTTTATGAGCCATTTGGCTCTAATTTTTTAGAGTACCTCTATTAGCTACCATTAGCTACCACTTGACTGACAATTAAACACCGAATGATGTTTAAATGATCTTCTACCATTAAAATGTCACATTTTATTTCCCACCATTAAAGAATGATTTGGCATTGTGTCATGTGGCACACTTCCGATCAATCTAAATTTCCCAAGGGGTAATACATAGTTGGAATATGTCTCCGCCAAAGGATCATGCTTATAAGTTGATGTAAACAATATAATCGGTGAACTTTAATATCAGCCACCAAAATTAAGAAGAACTATTGATATTAGAGTGCCTAGATTGGATGGATCGTGTCTCTCAAAATGTGTGATTTTTTTTTTCCCTATAGCCCTTCAATTGATGATATATCACTTTGACGGTATGACTTTCCAAAATCATAAGCCAATAGATGGTGTAAAATAGTTTAAATACCATTTGGTGCTTAAAAGACGGTCAGGAGAGTCAGTCTCTTTACTAAAACCTCACACGGCTCTCACATGTAAGGGAGTTATACTCCTATTTAATTATATATATATTTCTCCGGTAACTCGTAAAACTCCGGCGAGTCATGCAAACCCACCTGAAATCCACTCGAAATCAACCCGAAACCCTTTTGAAATCCACCTGAAACCCTCTTATTACCTACCCAAACCCTCTTGGAACCCATCGAAAATCCACCTAAAAACAACTCGAATCCCAATTGGCCCTCTTAAAACTCATTTGAAACCCTCTTGGAACCCACCGAAAATCCACCTAAAAACAACTCGAATCCCAATTGGCCCTCTTAAAACTCATTTGAAACCCTCTTGGAACCCACCGAAAATCCACCTGATACTCTCCCGAATCCTACCTTAAACCCTCTTGAAACCAAGGTAACAAAATCAGTATCGGACTAGGGTATCTGTCCTTGGAGGACCGATAGAACTCGGCCGATACTGATACGTATGGCTCTATTTAAAAAAAGAAAAGAAAATATAGGTATCAACCGATACGGGCCCGTATCGGCCGATACTGATACTAATACCAAGTTGGGATACCGATACCCATTGGCGCCAATATGTATCGGTTTGCAGGAAAATCGATGCGTATCAGTATTGGCCGATATTTGATACCATGCTTGAAACCTACCCATAACCCTTTTGATCTTCAGTGCCATCGTCGATGTGGCTTGTCAGAGCTAAGAAAGAAAAAGAAGAAGTTATCATTGTCATTGCCGATGAATTTTAGATGTATTTCAATTGGCTATAAGGAGGGTTTTTGGTTTAGGGTTTAGTTTGGAGGAGGAAGAAAAAGTGGGTGCTTTAGGCAGGGCCTGCCTTGGTCTATGGCGACCATGGTGGCCGTCATAGGCCCACAGAAAAATTAGGCCCAAAGGCTTTTTTTCAATTAAAATTTAGGCCCCAAAAAATAATTTATAAGGCCCCATTTACTTAAAAGGCCCATAAATTATTATTTATTTATTTAATAAATAAATTTGGTTCTTAAAAATAAAATAAAATATATACAATATTCCTTTTCTTAGCCTAAGTTTGGTTGCAAATAACCTTCCCTTTATTTTTATTTTCTTTTAAACTAAACACAAATCTAAACCCTTGACAACGTAGGTCTCTCTTTCCCCCGGTCGCCACCACCCACCACCACTGGAGCCCAATCACCGGACTGAGATAGGTTTTTGATTCTCTCTTTGTCTCTCTTCTCCTTCCTTTCTCTCTCTCTCTCTAAAGTCTGGTGTTAATCAGTTAATGCAAGTATGCAACCAACGACCTTCTTCTTCCTCCTCTCTCTATTTTCAAATCTAATTATCGATTATCTAAATTCTCAATTTTTATTTTTATTTTTCTTTTATTTTTTGCTATTTTTACAATCCCTGATCCTAAATTTTTTTGTTTCATATTTCTCTTCATGTTTACACAAGCTTCCCATCCCATTGTCGGTTCACGCGACACGATTTCGTTGGTTCACGCGAGACGCGACGCAAGCCGGTGATTTTATCGGATCAACTATCAACCTAAATTGAAAGTAAATTAAAGTTTTTTTTTTTTTTTTTTTAAGTTTTACTTTAATTTGTATTTGTATTTGTTGTATGATTTTAGTACAAAGCCCTAAATCCAAAATCTCCTAAACCTTAAATTCCCAAGCCCTAAATGCCCATCCACTACTAAGTGTAAAGAGGTCAATCTAATTATCTTAAAAATTGCCAAACTTGTAATTTCACTTATTTGCTTGCTCATTAATAGTTGGAATGTACTTAGTATAATGGAAAAGTTATAACAATCTTATAATGTTGTGTCAAAAATAACATCAAAAGTAGAAAATACTTAAATTATTTTATTAGCTATTGTGGTTTCTTTTGGGTTGGTGATGTAACATAGTTCATACTTTAACCCACTAAGTTTTTGTAGATTTAACTTCATTTCTCCACCTTTTCACACCGAATATCCACTTTTAATTTGAGAACTCTCAATGGTTTTTTTTTTTCTAATATAATAAGAACTCCCAACGGTTGTTTAAGTTTCGATGCAAAAATTTTAGCAAATAAGTAGTTGCTAACTTATTGCTTTGAACCAAACCGGGCCGAAGCGCAATCGATTTGCAATTCAGTAGGGTGTCAAGCAATAAGGTAAACATGGTTTAAACCATTGAGACCGTTTATTTTTATTTTTATTGTAATTGGTTTTGTTGGTAATTCCTTATTGAAATATAAAATTTGTCGTAAACATTTTTTGTGATCGCGTATTTGATTGTTATTATATATGATACAGTTGAAGGTGTATTAATTTGAAAAAAAATGATTTAAATATAATAGGTCCCATTTCGGAATCTCGCCATAGGCCCTTGATATCTCAAGGTCAGTACCTCCAGGTGCCTATTCTTCTTTTGTTTAGTGTAAAAAAATTAAAAAATAAGTGAGTGCCCTTCTTCTAAATAATAAGTTGGTGCTTTCAACGTGTGGGTGCTTTCAGTAAAGTGGTGGGCGCTAATAGAGTTACCCTACGTTTATCTACATCAATCCTTATTTTTCACAAGGCATTTGTTAAGTTTTACCAGGCTAGACTGTTGTTAGTAAAAAAGATGTAGATAAGGTGTCCAGCACTTTTATGTCTCTCTACAACTAACTAAACAATTAAAAAAAAAGATTCTACCTATGATAGTACAGGAGGGAATCCAATACTATCATATTAAAAATAAAAATAAATTATATTACAATAAACTGAAAATGCCTTTAGATCGTATCAATTAAAAAGTCTAAGTTTTAGTTTAAAATAGTGACATTTTTTTTTTTTTTTTTTTTTTTTTTTTTTAAAATGTTATACGACATAGACAGCCCAAACCTGTGTAATTAAACTTGGACACAAAGAAGAACTATTTTACTTTGGCACAACATACCGAGAGAAGACCTGCGCAAGCGGGTGGAGCAGGCGTGGGGATTAATTAGAACCCATGACCTATTGCTTCTCCAAGGGAAGAGGATACCAATTGAGCTTTTGCTAAACCGGTAAAATAGTGACATTTTAGTACACCAAAATAGGTGAACTTAGAAAATCATTAGAATTAGAAACTTCAATAACCATCAAACATTTGACAAATTAGTGGCTGAAAAGCTTCAGATCAAATAACAAACAATAAGCCTTGAAGTATGTTTGTTTACGGATCAATTTGTCTGTGATAAGCTAAAGTCCCAAGATCCAACGATCTATGAATTGCTCAGATGAGGGTATATATCAACTCGGATTGGGCCTACTCTTAACCATACTGATGGTGAGCAGTCAACCTGAGTCTATTATACTCTTTTTGTATTATGTTCTGAAATACAGGGATCTATAATCAAATCAGCTTACATGGTATCAGAGCCACAAAAAGCTCCAACGAGCAAGATCTAAAATCCATTCCAAAATCCATTAGATCTCTACAAAATTTTCTTCTAAAAAACAGAAAGCAACATCCAAAATCTATCAGATCTCTGCGAATCGGAAATCCAAAGCTCCATCGTCGCAATGGCTGCAATCTCTTCATCATCTTCAGCCAATCTACCATCAGATTTAGGGTTTTTCATCTCAAATATACATTCTCTTATCATAATCAAATTAGATTATGAGAATTATGAACTATGGAAGCTGCAAGTTCCTAATGCATTAAGAGCAAATCAACTCTTGGAATACGTTGATGGATCAAAAGAGATCCCATCACTAGAAATCATTGGCTCCTCGGGAAAGAAATCCCCAAATCCTTTATATCTTGAATGAATGATCATGGATCACCATCTCCTCAGCGGTTTAACCGCAACTCTATCTCCCTTAGTTTTACCATATGTGATGAATCTAGATCACACACATGAAATCTGGTCTGTTTTAGCTCATCGCTCTAACTCTCTAAGTTGATCTCACGTTCATGAACTCAAAACTACTCTTTATACTCTCAAGAAAGGAGGTTCCTCAATAAGAAAGTATATCGATGAATTAGAACAAATTGCAACCAAATTAGCTGCAGTTGGATCCCCAATTCCTGAGGAAGACCTCATATTTCATACTCTTCATGGATTACATGCTGAATATTCTTCCATCAAAACTGCCATCAGAACTCGTTCATCCCCAATCAAACTTCATAAACTCGATTTTCTACTTGAATCTAAAGAAATCAACATCACTCATGAAAATCCTATACAACCAGCCAACGATATCAGTTCTGCATTCACAACATCCACAATCGATATCCAACCCGTGGAGGAAATTCAAACAGAGGTTATGGCAAAAATCAAGGCAACCACAGTGGCAGTTATAGAGGTGGTTCCCGTTCTTTTTAGCAAAGGGGAGGCTTTCGTGGTGGTTCTCGCAGTGGATCCTATAATTCCCAAATCTTCTATCAGATTTGTGGAAAACCAAATCGTGATGCCAGTGATTGCTGGCATCGGGCTGATCTGAGCTATCAAAAGCCTACCTACAACTCCAATAACCAGGCCTATATTGTTCCTCTATGCCTGGTCCTAATTCTGAATGGTATATTGACAACGGAGCAAACAATCACATTACAAATGATCTTTCAAACCTCTCAATTCATGGTTCATATGAAGGTGGAGACAAAGTTGTTGTTTGTAATGGTAAGTGTTTAACCATTCAAAACACAGGTAGCTTTTCTCTCTCTACATCAAGCAAATCACTTTCTTTACCACATGCTCTTCATGTCCCTAGTATATCTCAAAATCTATTGTCTGTGCGCAAACTAACCAAAGATAATTGTTGCTCTCTCATTTTTTATTCAAATGGCTTTGCTATTCAGGACAACCTCACCAATCAGATCCTACACAGGGGCCAATGTAAACAGGACCTGTACTCTTTTTTCTCAACAACAATCAACTCTTCTCAATCAAATGCATTCGTGTGCACCAACTCCTCTGCTACAGTCTGGCATAAAAAATTGGGGCACCCTTCGTCAACAACCTTTAACGTTCTTGTAAAAAAAAATCAATTACCTACTACTCTTCCAAGTAATTTTTCTTGTGAGCATTGTAATATATTTAAGAGCCATCGGCTTCCATTTTCTCATTCAATGTCCACTGTAAATTTACCTTTAGAAATAATTCATGGTGATGTATGGGGGCCATCTCCGGTACCTTCTTTTCGTGGTTTCAAATACTGTCTTGTTTTAGTTGATGATTTCTCTCGATTTTCTTGGGTACATCCTATGTGCAAAAAAATGTAGTGTTTTCCAAATTTCTTGAATCCAAATTTGCTGTTGAGAAACAATTATCTCATGTCATTAAAATTTTTTGCACCGACAATGAAGGAGAATTTATTAACAATACTATGACTCATTTCCTCACCCAAAATGGAATTCTTCATCAACGCACTTGTCCACATTCCCCCGAACAAAATGGAATTGTTGAACGCAAACATCGTCATCTAATTGAAATAACTATTGCTCTGCTTCATCAAGCCTCCTTTCCCAACCACTATTGGCTTGATGCTTTACTTGCCTCTGTTTTCACAATCAACCGTTTGCCAAGTAGTGTAATAAAGTTCCAAACTGCATATGAAAAATTGTTCATTGTTGCCTCTGATTTTACCATCTTAAAACCCTTTGGCTACCTCTGTTTTCCATGGCTCAGACCATATTCTGATGACAAGTTATCTCCTCGTTCAAAATCCTGCATTTTTATTGGTTATTGTCAAGGTACAAAAGGTATAGATGTCTTGATCTACAAACAAACAGGGTTTATGTTTCAAGGCATGTTAAGTTTGATGAAGATACATTTCCTTTAACTGTGATTTCAGCATATAAATGACCCTTCTCACCCTCTATATCTGCCAAGCAACTGGCCCCTATTTCACATTTTCTTACTTCTTTCTCTATTTCCAATGTGCCTGATCATCGACATACCATTTCTCCTATTCCCATCTCGTCAGAACCCATCTCTCATACAGACCCTATTCCCACAATCAATCCCAATCTCAATACACCAGAGTCTGTTCTGTTTAACCCAGAAACCACTGCTCCTCTTCTTCAAACCGTACCTATCCATTCATCCCCAATGCCTAACTCGTCAGCTATGTCACCTACCTCTGTACCCACCCACACATCTTCTTACACTTCACCTACACCCATCTTTGTACCCACTTCTACCTCTACTATCTTAAGTCTCATCTATCCTATACCTTCATCTGTTCCCATTCAGCCCTTACCCGCCAGCTCAAACACCCATCCCATGACCACCATATCAAAAAATGGCATTGCTAAACCAAAAACTCAACACTGCCTTAACGCTACTACTCTCCTTGAAACCGAACCACAGAACTTTACAGAAGCCTAAAAAAATCCTAAATGGAGATTAGCCATGTCGGCTGAATTCAATGCGTTAATCTCTCAAGGGACTTGGGTTTTAGTTCCAAAACCTCTTAATCGGACTACTATCGGCTGCAAATGGGTTTTTCGTATTAAGCGAAACGCCAATGGCACCATTGTTCGCTACAAAGCCCAACTTGTAACAAAGGGTTATCATCAAGAAGAGGGCATTGACTACATTGAAGCATTTAGTCCAGTAGCAAAGCAACCCACTATTAGTGTTGTCGTATCTCTTGCCTTACACTATAATTGGCCAATCAAACAACTCGATGTCTCTAATACTTTTCTACATAAATTTATTGATGAAGTATATATGACTGAACCAGGGGGCTTTGTGGATCCAATGTATCCTATCCACGTTTGTAAACTTCGCAAAGCATTATACGGTTTAAAGTAAGCTCTTGATCAGTCACATAATTTATCATTTTATCACCCTTAACTTAGTGATGCTAGGACTTAGTTTGCTACTAACAAGTTACCGGTGTGCAAATATTAAAGATAAGCAGTAAATTAGAGCCTAAGTGTTAATCCTTGTCAAAATGAACTAAAAAAATAATAAAAAGACGATTAAGCGTGAAAGACGATTCACCAATAACAGGAAGGCTGAAAAATCGTAATTCTTCAAAAGACGATTCTTCAGAAAGCGATAAAAGAAGAAAGCGATCGATCTAAAATAAGAAATTATTAGCTGAAAGCCTACTGAAAATAGAAAATCGTGAATTACGATTTTCCAGAAAGAATAAGAAAAAAATCATTGTTTACGGTTTCCTAAAAATAGAAACTTTCTTCTACACACTGCTGTTGCGGATCACGTGAGATTTTAACACCGCCATATCCAGAATTAGAAGACTCTTGCAATTAGAAGTTTGGTGAGCCACAGATTTGAGAAGATTGATAAAAATCTAATCCGAAGGACTCTGCTGTTGCTCAATAAAGAACAATCTAGAAGCGCATCAACTAAAGAAAGATAAAATTAGAAATTAGAGTCATATTAGAATTTTTTAATTTTTAGTAGTTTATTTTATTAGAACTAGATCTTTATAAACCGACCCTTATGATTTATAAATAAGAGGGCTCGACATAGGAATAAACATCGAAGAATTTCATCATCAATTGACGTCTGAGGTTGGATTTTCTTTCGATCAAAGTAGTATAACATAGTTAGACTAGATTAGATATCAGAGGTTTCTCAAGAGTAATTGACGACTGCAATTGAGTGCTGAAGATTAGTGTAGATATCTGTAATTTTTCATGAGCAATTGACGACTACAGATGAGGGGTGAAGGATATATTTTACTTTACTTTTTAATTTAGATTTTATTTACTTTGTAAATATCTCAAAGTTTTAATTTGAATTGACGACTCAAGTTAGAATTTGCAGATTGGTGTAGCGATTTTTACTTTTCCATCTTCAGTTTTCTAGAGCTTGATTGACACTCAAAATTCTGGTTGATTATTGATTAGATTAAATTTGTATTGATAGGATCTTAGACTTGATTGACGATCAATGCTAGGAGACTAGAAATATGGTGTAACAGTACTATTTATTTTTATAAATATTCAAAAGCTGAAAATTAAGATTGACGACCTTAATCTGAAGGAGGATTATAATTTATTTTTATGCATTTTAGTTTAATAATCTATTCTTTTATTCATATTTCTCTAGTAGATTAGATCTTAAAGATAAATACAAGTTTTTAAGATAGGGATTTAGATAAAAGATATAAACTAGAAATTAATTAGATAATGAACATCCTCGTGGTATCGATCCTATACTAGCTCTACAATTTTCATTATGTGCTTGCAATAGGTTAAAACTTAAATTTAATATAATTATAATACATAATAAGCAATTAATCAACTCCCCAAGCATGGTTCTAAACTTTTTCATCTTTTCTACGTCACAATGGATTCAAGCCAAGCACAGCTGACTGTTCCTTATTTATAGCTCACAGCAATGCTCATATCACCATTGTAATGGTATATGTTGATGACATTCTCATCATAGGCAGCAATCCCAACATGATTCGAAAGCTGGTTTCCAATATGCCCACTTGCTTCTCCATGAAAGAGCTGGGTGATCTCAATTATTTTTTAGGCATTGAAGTGATCAAAACAAAATCTGGAATACTTCTCTCTCAAGCCAAATATGCTACTGATATTCTTGAAAGAGCCAATATGCTCGATTGCAAACCATATTCATCTCCATCCACCAGCAAAACAAAGTCTCAACCGAAAGATGAAGATGAATTTCGGGATCCATCTCTGTAATGAAGTATAGTAGGTGCTCTTCAATATCTCACCATCAATAGACCAGATTTGTCATTTGCTGTAAACAGTGTTTGTCAGTATATGCACAAACCGAGTATTGATAATTTCAGTGCCGTCAAACGAATACTGAGGTTCATCAAAGGTACACTTCATAATGGACTTCGGTTTGAATCTGGTTCACTCAATCTCACTACCTATGCTGATGCTGATTGGGTTGGCGATCATCTCGATCGCCAATCAACAACTATTTTGTTTATTTCTTGGTCCAAATTTAATTTCTTGGTGTGCAAGAAAACAACCAACTGTTGCACACTTCTACTGAAGCTGAATACCGCGCTCATGCACATACGACAGCAGAAGTAACTTGGCTCAAGTATCTTCTTAATGATCTTCAGGTTCCTATCTGATCGCGACCTCTCTTGTGGTGTGATAACATTTCAGCTATTGCTTTAGCCTCCAATCCAGTTTTTCATGCGCGCACGAAGCATATAGAAGTTGACTATCATTTTATCCGAGAAAAAGTTCTCAATAAAGAACTTGATGTTCATTATATATCAATCGTTGATCAAATCACAGATATTTTTACCATGCCTCTTTCTACTGTTAGATTCAAGTATCTACAGTCCAAGCTTATGATTACTGAAGTACCCATCAGCTTGAGGGGGTCTCTTAACCACACTGATGGTGAACAGTCAACCTGAGTCTGCTATACTCTGTTTTTGTGACTGTATTCTATTTTAGTAACTGTATTCTAATTGTGTCGGTTATATCAGCTGTAACCAACTCAACCATCTATTGAAATGAATACAAATAACACCTGTGTATTTATTTTCTGAAGCACATAGAATTTTAACCAAATCAGCTTACACTAGCCCGATACACATCAACCGATATGTATAAGATATGGCCGATATTTAAACCCATGCTTGTAGCACAATGGAAGGTTGACAATATAGCAGTCTCGAGGTCACAGGTTCGAGTCCAGCTTACGTATCCAAAATAGACTTGCATTGACTGTGAATTATGGGCTATTCGCCATATCAGTGGTGATGAAGACAGTGTAGTCTGTGGAGATTGATGGAAGATGTGGTATAAAAAGAATTGAAACTAAAGTATATGACCCGAATATTTAGGCTGAAGGAGTGGAACATTTGTGGAATATATATAGTGATTGAGGGAAATGGTCAGGTCCAACTGGTTGAACTAGATATGGGGTTCAACCAGTTTTACAACCATAGGATAGAAGGAAATATTGACTTTCATTGTTTCCATTTTCATGAGATAACTAGATAATGTGCAGTTAAGATTCCATTCAATCCAACGGTTGTAAAATTGGTTGAACCCCATATCTAGTTCAACCAGTTGGACCTGATCATTTCCCCCTTGAGTAATTTAGGCCTTAGGGGCCATAATTCCTTGGTGCAATGGTAATAGAATTCAGTTGTAAGCGTGAAGGCAAACGGTTTGGGTCTGGATAGCAGTCACTTTGTGTGTGAGAAATTAAAGGTTAAGTCTGTATCTTGTCCACCTCTTCTAACATCCCTTATGTACGAGACCAGTACTAGGTAATGGCCTTTTTATACGATGATGGGTTCAAATCGCTGATTCTTGGCCCGCTAGCACAAGTTTTTGGATCACCTATTAGATTAAAGAAATATGTGACAAGGGTAGTTTTTGAAGTTAGACATGGGTAGCTCTATTTGCGCTACCGAATTATTGATGGTGCCTATGCTGAAAAGTCATTGACTGCTTTGAAGCAGATAATGATGGAAATCGGTTTTCATCCCAATCTTCCACACAATGGAGATCGGTTTTCCAACTGACATACATTCCGAAAAATGTCTCTAAAATCAATCTCCACCCGTGTAATTCAAAGGAGTCAATGGCTTTCGAATTGATATATATATATATATATATATATATATATATATATATATATATATATATATATATATATATATATTGATAGCTGATATATACATATTTAGTTGTGCTTTTTACCTTACGCTTTAAGGACAAGGGAAGGCTAACATCTAGGTAGTTGGTAGAGTGCTTTAAATTTAGTTGTATGTTTGTTGGAAATCACTATTGTATGAAGCTGCTTCTCTACACGTGGGATTGGGTGCTCCATAAAAGGGGTAGTTGTTGTAATAGAGTAGCTTTTTTCCTTTCTTTTTTAATTTTAATTTTTTCATAAAAGGCAAAGGAAAAATAACATAGAATCACATCTTCTATATGCTAATCTTCTCCAACGAATTCCTTTCTACTATCTTACATTCAAAGAATGGCATAATGGGATATAAAATTATTGATATATCCCAGTAAAACCATCGATGGAGGTTAGTAGGGACGCCAACAAGGCAGGTCGACCCAATACCTAACCTGCCCGACCCGAAGTAATTTAACCGGCCGGGCACATAGATTTGCCCCGTCGGGTGAGTCTACTAAGAAGTCAGGTCGGGCAAAAATTGAGTCGGATATTTTATATATATATATATATATATATATATATATATATATATATATATATATATATATATATATATATATAATTAATTGTGAAAAATAATTATTTTTACCCGTTAGGGTCAGGTTGGGCCAGACATATATCATTGATTTGTACCTAAAATGTAAGCATTGACAATATGAAAGGAAGATGTTCTACCCAAATATACCATTACGCTTCATTTTGTAAGCCATTTTAAGCGACAGTTGATTGTTAAAGATGTATGTGTAATTTGTACATATATCATAAGAGAGAGAGAGAGAGCGAGAGAGAGAGAGAGCGAGAGAGCATCATTTGAAAAAAGTGCTTCCACGTGTATGGCCCATTCTACCCACGCAAAAATCAATGGTGATATGTTTTTGTTAATCACCCATGGGTCAAAATATCGTCCGATACCGATACGTATTGGACGATACATATCGGTTTTGGACCTCACCAATACAGTACATTCAAGGTACCGTATCGGTGCCTTTCATATAAAAATCCAAAATTTCAGATGATACATTGGACTGTATCGTCCGATACCGATATGTATCGGCTTTGAGGCTAAACGATATATATGGTTTTTTTGAGATTTTAACCGATGGAATCACCATTCATTTTGAACACCATTAACCTCTACACGTTGTCAATAGTGCTAGATGTAGTATTTTTTTGGGACGATTTTTGAGTGAACCCATCTATGTGCACCTGACACTTGATCCTCTGATTTGGTGCCACATGAGACCCAATTGGCTTCACTCGATCATCTGTGAGAGAGAGAATCATTTTTTTTTAAAATGTGGAGATAGAACATGGAAAAACCATGTCAGATATTATAGATACGGCTAAAAATGATGCCAGGTCATTTATTCATATTTGAAAGAATCCTATATACTGGAAGGCTTACATATGTCCCTGCACACTAAAAATACCCTTATCTTTTAAATGTCACCTTAATTAACTATAACTACAAATTGGGAAAGAAAGGGGATTTTTTTTTTTTTGTTAAGGTCTGTCGTCCCGGATTGTCTCGATAACCGATGAGCAGACACGCATACACATGTGACAATTGTGAAGCAGTTTGAGGGAGCACCAACTATAGTGGTGAGGGATAACTAACAAAACCTAACTCATTCCTTGTAAAGAAAGGGTGGGAAAAAATGTGGAGGACGAGAATCAAAGTCACGACATATTCAGGCCCTCACATTAGAGGGAGTGTACCAACTGAGCTAATGCCTCTTTGATAAGAAGCGAGAAATTGCCATGTAATGATCGAAACATAGGCACCAACGATCAAGGATTTAAAACTAATACATATCGGGCATATTGCCCGATCCCAAGCCTATACGTATTGAATATATTGAATATGTATCGTTTAATGTGGCTGATATTAGTATATTTTTAAAAAATATTATATATATATATACTGAAAAGAAAAAATTGTGCAAAGGGTATTTTTCATGTCCAACTCATATAGGAGGCATATGGGCCTTGTCGGCTGGTATAGGATGATATTTATATCTATAACGAATCGTAAAAGGAAAATACCAAGTATGATTAAAACATGTATCACTGACATAAAAATTCAAAAAAATCATTAAATTTGGAAAAAAATTTAAGAAAAGTAAAAGACTCGATGACCAAATATTCAGAAAAAAGCATAACCGATCACCTATTTGGAAAATTTTGCCAAAAGTTTGATTAGCTCGGACAATTTTAGGGAGGTGACCGGCATCGATAGATAGCTTAGTTTGCCCAAATAATCTTGCCAAAACAAGACTTTCACGGATATCAAAGGTCTTGAGAACTGTCTACAAGTCCAATTTTTAGAGGGTTTGGTAGCTGCAACTTCATTGGCTTCCAAAGTTCCAATCTAATCTGTTGACTTCGATTATGAAGTCGCTCCCCTTAAAAAAATGGAAGCAAAAACAAAGTGCGAATCTAAATTCCACAACTCTAATCAGATGGCATATTTTTTATTGAATTGGCGATTGATAAAATCTGTTTCCACCTTAAGCATATCTTCTTCTTTTCTATTTTAAATTAATTAAGTTGAAGACAAAAATATTCTCGGACTAAGCTGTCTAAAGATATTTTCATTATAAAAATTATAAATGAGGTACAATACTTTAAATAAAAAAAGGCGAGCGACTACTTGCACACAAAATTATTGCCATTGCATATAATTTTAAAAGAAAGATTTTAGCCATGACGTAAAGGTCTCTAGTATAAAAGATTAACACAAAACATGATCTCATCTTAATCAACATACAACACCTATCATATGGTTCAATGGTTTTTTCTGTTGAATTAGATGATAGAGATCATCTTTCATACCAATCTTTGATACAAAAGATCTTTACATCGTAGCCTTCAAATAAAAGAACTCAAATGGTGTTTCCCCATAGAAAAAGTTCCAAGGATACTAAGGTTGTATATAGCATAGCTCTGCTAGCCCTTATCACAACAGAGTTCACCTGCTTTAATTGGTTCCCATTATCTTTTCTAACTCCCTGCAAATGAGGATTTATCTACTCCAGCAACAACCTTCCTACACTTTCTATAAGTGCAAATAAAATTTGCTTTGACAAGGAATAAGTAGAGAGGAGGGTAGAATTGTTGAACATATAAATCTTGCATAAAATCTTGCTATGCAGGAAATTATCAAAGAGAATGGGTATCTGCTAAAGTAGGTAGGTAGTAGGATGTTAGCAAAGAGGATGGGAACCTGCTAAAGCAGGTGAACTATGTTATGGCAAGAGTTGGGCCAGCAGAGAGCTATGTCATACACAACCTAAGTATTTCATCCTGCTTAGGTGCAACAACATATCTTTTCTTTCATTTTAGCCACCTTTTAAAAACTAATTATAGCTTTCAGTAGAGGCACTATTTAAAATCTGCTTTGACAAGGAATAAGTAGAGAGGAGGGTAGAACTGTTGAACATGTAAATCTTGCTATGCAGGAAGTTATTAAAGAGAATGGGTATCTGCTAAAGTAGGTAGGTAGTAGAATGTTAGCAAAGAGGATGAGAACCTGCTAAAGCAGGTGAACTATGTTATGGCAAGAGTTGGGCTAGCATAGAGCTATGTCATACACAACCTAAATATTTCATCCTGCTTAGGTGCAATAACATATCTTTTCTTTCATTTTAGCCACCTTTTAAAAACTAATTATAGCTTTCAGTAGAGGCACTATTTTGTTGCAACTACTTGCTAAGCCTAAAAATATTTAAAAAATGATTTTTTTAGATTATGTTTTGGAATGTGTGGCATATGGATAAAAAAATGACTATGATGGTACTGTCACGGGGTCACACTTCTGCAACCTCAGTCCCGTGCGGCACCTAACGCACGCTTCGCTAGGTCAGCCTACTTCTGATACCAATTGTCACAGGGCGTCCTTCGACACGCCTTCAACCCGCGCGGTGCTTCGCTACCGTATGCAACGAAGCCAACCCATCTACACATCAGCTCTGATACCACCTACCTAGAAGACGGGAACTCCCCCAACATGCTTACCTATGTTTCACGGCCTACCATCCAACTTATCGTGCCCCTTACAACACGCTCGAATGCACCACTGTGCTAAACTTGGCCTGCTCAAGCTTCACCCCGTGCACTGCACTAGTACTTCGCTTCGCAATAGTCTTGGCATGCAGCTCCCCATGCCATCATGTCATGCTCACATCCCGAACCAAGTCCACAGCCTTGTGCTTCGCACTCGCGTGCTCAACTGAGTCCCACGCAGCCTGCCTTCGTGTGTGTTCCGAATTACTAGCACTCGTTTATCGATGACCCATGTGTTGTCGTGCTCAACTGAGTCCCACGCAGCGCTCTGGTGTTGTCACGAGAATGCCCAGCCGTATGCACCGCGACGCGTAGTCCTGGGCCATATTTCAACCTCCCTTGGGTGCCACACGGCATCGCTTCGTCGACGTCCTAGGCCCACCCTTTCAAGCCTAGGAGACACTTGCGCCCCCTCTGTCAACGCAAGGCCTCGTGTTAGTGGAAGACAACTCTCCAGTTCCTCTCCCACGTAGAAGGGTAAAACAGTCATTCAGCCAGAATGACGGGAGGACCTCAAACCCCTTGGTTTGACATACCACAACGTCTCTTACATTGCTAGCCCACCTTGGCTATGTCGCGTCCGTGTCGCGACCCCGCAGCGCGACCACGTCGCAAGGCCCTCTTGGCCCCCATGTCGCGTGCCCTCCTGGCACTACATGTCGTGCCCCATGCATCATGTTGCAAACTCGAGTATTGGCCCCATCACAGTACGCCCAAAATCTCAAGATCCTCTGTGTGGAAGATTGGGATGAAAAATGAGTTGTGGTGAACTCTGTTATGGCAAGGGCTGGGCCAATAGAGAGCAATGTCATACACAACCTAAGTTTTTCATCCTGCTTAGGTGCAACAACATAAATTTTCTTTCATTTTAGCTATATTTTAAAAACTAATTATGGCTTTCAGTAGTGACACTATTTTGTTACAACTACATGCCAGGCCTAAAAATATAAAATTTTTTTTTTTTTTTATATTAATGTTTGGAATGCATAGCGTATGGATAAAAAAATCACTCTATGATGATACGCCTAAAATCTCAAGATCCTCTGTTTGGAAGATTGGGATGAAAAATGAGTTGTAGTGAACTCTCTTATGACAAGGGCTGGGCCAGCAAAGAGTTGTCATACACAACCTAAGTATTTCATCTTCTTAGGTGCAACAATATAACTTTTCTTTCATTTTAGTCACATTTAAAAAACTAATTATGACTTTCAGTAGTGGCACTATTTTGTTGTAATTATTTGCCCGTTCTAAAAATATTTAAAAAATGATTTTTTTAGATTATGTTTTAGAATGCGTGGCATATGGGCAAAAAGGCCCATGCACGCTTAATTAGTTCAATATTTTGAGTAGTATGCATTTCGAGTGCTCATTGTACACAAGCTCTTGTAATGAAGAAAAGGAAGCATAAGGCCGATGTCGCGCAATGTGATTGGTTGCACTGACCTACATTAATTGAGTCCCACCGCACTTGTAATCAATTGCGTCTCGCCATATCAGGCGCATGCACTATCTGCATGAAAATTGTCCTCCATATAATAATAGCCTAAAGAAAATGGCTCATTTACCTTTAAAAATTAGTACAAAATTTATCCTCCAACATTTTAATTATTTGGGTAAGGCCTGCAGGAGGAATCAAGGATCAAAATTTTGGTTTTTGTTTCGGTTTCGGAGGAGACCGAAACCTAAATTTTGGACTGAAATTTTGGCCGAAAATTTAAATTTCAGCTAAAATTTTGGCTGATAATTTTAACCCCATACATTTTATGACCAAAATTTTGGTCCCAAATTATCATTTCGGTGGGAATTGAAACCGATAATTTTGATCGAAATTTCAATCATTTCAACCGATATTTTGATCCTTGCGAGGAATTATCTTTTTTTGTTTGCGTAATATTAACTTTCAAGAAAATTTTGCTAAGAATTAATTTTATAGGTGTTGAAAAAAGATAAATTTATTTTACCCAAATGTTTTACCGAACAACATGAAAAAAAAATTTCAGTCCCAAAGATGCATTTTTCCCTACAAATGAAAGCAAATGAAAAGTGCCTTTTCCCTTTTATATTTCCAAACGAGGGATTGAAATAAATCATATTTTTCATTTATAAGTCTATTTGACGTTTGTCATGTGATGTGAAGGCCACAAAGATCTTTGGTCTCAAAGATAAAATAATATTTAATTTTAAATGCGTTTGACTCTTTTGAATCACGTGATAAAGAATTTTTTTTTATTATTATAATCGTCTACCGATAAGATACTCAAATCAAGTCCTAAGTATTATTGTTGAAGTTTAGTCCCACATTGGGTACTCATAGTCACTCAGTTTTATCTCTACTTTTATAAGATTTTGGGTTTTTTCACTCATAACTAATTAATTTTGAGATGGATGCTCAAATTTATCATGACATCAAAGCAAGATTTTTTCTGTTTTATATCACCCAATTCAATTATCCACGTGAAATTCAATTACTCACATAATTTGAAATGTGCATGGATGTGTTAAAAATTAATCCCATATTTGAATATTCATAGCGTCGTCTCTCCTATCCATGTGGCATACAAATGCTCAGATAGCCATTAAACCCATAAATCATGCTCATTGAAAGTTCTAACGTTCTAAACCATCGGTGATCCAGATGGTATATATCATCTAGCGAAGAAAATTTCAAACCAAGTACCATCTGGAGTAGGGGAAATGGATTCTTAAACCAGTGGATCCTGTAGATTTCGTGCAAATAGACTCTCCACCTAAAGTCGCATCTAGAGTATGGGATTTGTGGCTCGGACGTCCAACAATGGTCAGGTCTAATAAGGTTGGATTGGATTTCAAGTTCAACTAAATCTATAGTCCTTGGAAATAGGAAAATCTGGGCTGCACGTCAATATCCTATAAAATATAAAAAACGAAAAAATCAAAATTCTTCTGCATCCAAGGCAATGATCAAAATATCGGTAAACCGATACGTATCGTCCTGACCTCCAGGACGATACGAATCAGGTATCGGCCGATACATTGAATGTATCGGTTTGATACAATGAATTTTTATTATTTTTTCGATTTCTATACAATCGATGGCGACTGTGTAGACAATTGAAAAAAAAAAAAAAAAAAAAAAGGGGGAGGGGGGGTACGAACAATCGATTTTTTTTTTTTTTTCCGATTGTGTACACAATCACCATCGATTGTGTAGACAATCGAAATATATATATATATATATATATATATACATATTATCGTCCGATAATTTCAATATACCGTCCGTATCGTCCGATACATTGCCCATATCGGACGATAAATACATTATTTTTAAGGGGGTACGATACAATGCCTTTGTATCGTACCGCCCAAGTCCAAAACCGATACGTATCGATATCGGACGATTTTTTGACCCATGATCCAAGGAGTACATATGTGATTGAAATCGAAATGTGATTCAAACCTGGTTGGACTTGATACCAGTTCCCCTAGGCGCATATAAGAGGGAAAAAATATTTTTTAGATTTTATCGTTGGATCATTTTGAGAAAATTACGTAGACATCTTTAATATATGGATGTTTTTTTTCATTCATAAAACTAAATAAATAACTAAAAAAATGGGTTTTTTACAAAATTATCTCTTGGGGTTATATTACCCTACATGCATGCTGTTGGAAAAAATTGTAAAATATTGACCCGAAATAATATAGGATATCGGTCGGAGGCACGAGAAATATTGCTATTTTTAAACTGATAGTTGCCCCCACCACTTCGACAAAGTGGTCGCTAACAAATTACCGGCTAATTGATTTCAGGATACAACAAATCGGCTATGAATTTTTGTGAAAAATTTGGTAAATCCGTTCGCGTGATCCGAATACTAAATATTGTAAGAAAGCTCTGATTAAAACCTTTAAAGACAGAGGTAGGGAGAAGGGAGACTCAAATGTAGTAAGAAAATAATAATTTTAGATTCCTTAAATAGAAAATCAAGTAGTGTGTTAATGCACATTTTTCTTATGAAAATGTGGTACAGAGATCCCTTCGGAAAAGACACACTCCTTTGGAGAAACATTTCTTTTGAAAGGACACACCACTTTGGAATTGAAAGATACTTTTTTTGAAATGACACATAACTTTGAAAAGATACACTATTTTAGAAAAGACATAAGTTTTAAAACTTTTAAATATCTTAATTAATAACTTATACCTATTGGCATATCGACCGGATTTGAAACTGATACGTACCGGTTAAACCCTGATATTTAAGTCCTTATTTTAAATAATTAAAAAAAAAAAATTTTAAGTGATTAAAAAAATTCCCAAGTGGCATTTTGGGTATTATATAAGCCAATATTGACTGATATTTGATCACTTTATCCCGATATATGAAACAATAATATATCGGGGATGTATGTCATATCAGAGGAGCCCTAACCCGATACATCCATGGCTAAGTGCATCGATTGTAACATTTCAGTGCAATGTAGCCAGGTTTGGAGAATTAGCAAACGGACCTTAGACGAGATTTGTGTTCGACAGTGCTTTGAATGTAGGAAATGAGCCACAAGAAATCATGGTGGTTCCATTCAGTATGGTTCAAAATTTGAGACGAAACTGGTAGGCATCATCCAATATGTATATGTTTTGGAGGTCATCGATTTGATACATTGAATGTATTGATTAATACATATACATATTGGCATGCAAAGGATGATGCAACCCAATGTATCATCCGAAACCGATAGTCTGACATGTATCAGTTTATGGATTGGACGATACATAGTGGAAAATGGAATTTTGAACCGTAGTTCCATGTCGTCTATAGATGAATAAACATTTGACTGCTCAGGGAGAAAAAAACATGACTTGTTGGTAGGGCTGTGGGTCGGGCCAAAATTTTAGGGCACAATTAAAAAATAGCATATGCCCGATTTGACCTGATGGTGCACCCAACCCGACCCAAGTAAATGGTGCACCCGACCAGACGCCCGACCTAGCCCGAAGGGTCAAGTTTATGTGCCCAACCCACAACCCAGTACAATATTGGGTCGGGTATGGGGTCGACCGAACCCCGTAGACAGCCCTACTTGTTGGGCTCAGAGTTTGAGAAGATGATACGGTATAAGATGTTGTTCATGATTTACCAGAAAGCACATAAGTTATCAAATGTTGGAAGGGGGTTCAAGTAGAGACTGATGCAAAGAAGATTTTAAATCTCAGTCCTTTATAAGTTGTAAGAGAACATCTCATTATTAGGAGGAAGAGAGCTTGAATGTATGAAAACGAGTCAGATATGGATTTAATTTTTAGCAGACAGTCAAAGATGGACCAAGAGCCTTGTTGATTGAATGAAGCTTGCGTTTCAACTATAGAGATTAGAGAGTGAGCAGCAGAAATTATGCAAACCTGCTTTTGAGACTCAACCAAAGGACACAATTAGGGCTGTCAATGTGTTCGGGTGGACCGATACCCGACCTGCACGACCCAGAATTTTTACCAGGTCAGGCACGTAAACTTGACATGCTAGATATTTCTATACGTAAAATCATGGAACCTAGCATTTATACCATCAACCATTGGGCAGCCGCAACTCTGGCCCGGCCCGTTGAAAGCCTAGACACAAAAGGGTATGGACTATATATGGAGTCCAACAACTAACTTGAGCCAATATTTCTTCAAATAGAGAGACATGTACTTAACTCACTATAGAGTTGATATGTTGAGATTCAATTCTCCACCACAGGATTCTTTCTATACCATGCTGATGTATCCTCATGAATTGATTTTTTCAAAGCAGGAAATTGAAGCTCTTGAGCAATAAGGAACCGAAAGATGCCATTGATGGTTGTTGAGGTGCTGAAAACAAGAGCAAGAACAACCCGGGTCGAGTGGAGGGGGAGCAGTTGCTAATCACCAAGGTGTCATTTTAGATTTTTTAGAAATTTTATAAACGATTGCACCAACAATGGGGCTGATCAGTTAAGGGCAGTGGAATATGGATCTCGTCACCTTTCGAATTGATAAATTTGGGCATCTATCTCAAAACCAATTGGCTATGAGTGAAGGAGCCTGGGATCTTAAAAGAGGAGAAACAAAGCTAGGAATACTCGATGTGGGACTAAACTTCAACACAAATTGGCCCGAGGGCTCATTACATCATCGAAGGGGACTCTCAATGTGTCATTTCTTGGATCAGCAGTAAGTCAGGGAATCCCTTGGAAATACAGTCCTGTATGTCTCTGATGTTTTCTCTAAGGCGATCAAGAGTCTCTCGGTTTTGTTTTCGTATATTCTTCGCTCCATAAACTTGAGGGCTGATCAGTTAGCTAACAAGGGTGAGTATTCTTAGTTCTTCTTGTGGGTGGACGGCACCTCCCTATCTTTTGGGGTGATGGCAATGCCCAAGCCCTGCTTCCTTTTGTTGTGTTTGTTTCTTGTTTTGTTGGTGTTTAATTTTCCCCTTTTTTGTTAAGCATTTTTCTTAGCTAGGGATGCAAGATCGGTTCTTTTTTTTTTTTCTTTCAAAACCAACACTGAAACTGAAATATTTCAGCTATTTCAGTTTTTTTTTGTTTCCGTGTAGGTATAATTACTATCTTTTTATTATTTTTTTAATGTGTTTTTTCTGGTCTTTTAATTTTTATTTTTATTTTTCGGTTTTCTTATCCTACCCCCTGGTTTTCAATCTTTGCCACCCTAAACCGAAACCGAACTGGAATCGGTGTTTTTTGGTTTTCAGTCCGGTTCGGGATCCTCGGTTTTCGGTTTGGTATCAGGGCTCGGTTTAGGATTTGCATCGCTATGCTTAGCTAATGAATTTTCTTTTCAGAGACTAAAAAACAGAAAGGAAAAGTAAAGAGAACAAGAATCTGTGTTTTCTGGATTGGATTGTCTTGTAAGCTTATGTGAAGAAATAAGAGGAAATTAGACCAATAACTGTAAGCATTAAAATTTCACAGAAAGCATCCCATGAAGATATGCATTTAAAAAAAGTTACGGTGAATCACTTCATTAGAATCCATGAAAGTCAAATCTTAATGGGATGCAGATAGCACCAAGAGATTTTGCAAATTTTTTTCTCTGCCATACAGCATAGATAGCCCAGATATAGTATATGTGCAAACTTACACACAAAGAGGATCCGTTTTCGGAGTGACACATTGAGAGGAGACCCGCACAAAGGATGGGAGCAGGCATGGGATTATAAGTTATCACCCATGACATGTTGCGTCTACGAGCAAGGAGCTAACGCTCAACCAGTTAACAACAAACTAGTATGCCAACTTCAGGGCTAGGGCACCGTTCACAGAAATTATAAGGCTGCGTTTGGGTTAGCTCTTTTGGGGAGAAGAGCAGCTCTTTCACTTTTTGGCTCAGGCAAAAAATTACTTTTACATTTGGTAACACAGCTCTTTGCCTCATTTGCTATAATGAGGAGCTATTTTAAGTGATAAAACTGCTCTATACCTGTCTTATCTTAGAACAGATTTTATCAGCGCCAGAGCCGGCAAAGAGCTGCTTCTGCTCTTATAAGAGCTCACCCAAACACAACCTAAAACTCATTAGCGAGCGTCACTAATCAACTTGTTTAAAATAAGGGTGTGAAATGCAAATGGGTTGGGTCGGGCCTGAGTCAAGGGTGAATTGGACTCATCCCAATTGAAATTGGGTTGGCTTGGGTCCAAATAAAAAAATCATAGACCTGCTTTTTGTTCAAGTCCAGGTTTGGGTCATAGGTAGACCTGGACCCGATCCATTGAAGATGTGCTTGGCTATGGGTCGGGTCTAAGTTGGGTTTGGATGTGGGTCCGAATGTACTCAATAAGTTCGTGTTTACTCTGAAATACAATAACTGATCTGTGGTGCATTCATACCAAAATTAATATAAGTATATCTAATTAATTGCAAACTAGATGAATAGCTAAAATATTAAACGTATAAGCTCAGCGAGTCACCCTGTAAGAGGAATGCTGTCCATATTTCTTTGCTCTTACCTTGTCTCAAATTCATTCTCTCACTATTTATTTTTATTTGCTGGTCACTTGTATCAATTCATTTTGGATAAGTGGTTAAATTTGAGAAAGTTTCAGAAAATTTTTCGGTGGGGATATATATATATATATATATATATATATATATATATATATATATATGATGATTCGAGGAATCTTTAAGCTCTGCAGACCAATGTTATAAAATGTCCCAATTGTTTGGGTGTCGAATGTTGAACTTAGTTTATAATTATTATAATAAGAGGAGGTCAAATGTCACCAAATATTAATTTTTTATATAATTATAATTGTAGCTGCTTGAAATAATAAAGAGTATTATTGGGAATTGAAGGAAACTTCAAGATTTTCTAATTTACATGTGATTTTTATTCCTATTAGAATACCTTGATGGACAATATTCTAAGCAGGGCATGACTCTTCATGCTATATATGTTGGTGGACGTCCCCCGCTCACTACAAACAAGCCTTTTGAAATCTTCCCATCAAGAGAGTATAGCAAGAGAGGCGGGTAGAGTCATCTTCTTCTTTTTGTAAGAAAGGCTTCAGCGATGGTCATGATCTTTGCGATAAGGTACGCACATATGTTTTAATTAATGAGATATTGATTTATTGTTTTGATTGATTATATGCCTAGATCCTAGGGCAATTGTTTTTGTGATCGGATCAATAGATTCAACAATTGATATCAAAGCCTGATTTGGCGTATGATTGATCATAATGTATATGTTTGTGTTAATGCTTTATAAGCTCCTTAAACTTGATAAAAGACGATACTCTTGATCGTTTTTCTTTTGAGAGAGGATAAGCAGGGCTCCCGAAGTCCTTATAACCGATATAATGGTAGGTATGAACAAAACGAGAGCCCTAATTATGGCAGGCAAAGCACATTCAATGGAGGTTCGTCATCCATCAAGCATGTCATAATGGTTATATAGAGATTAAAAGCTACTCAGTAACAAATACATTGGTTGCTGCAGGCATTTTGTTATATTTTTTTTACGTAATGGTTGCTGCAGGTATTTAGGATATGCAAGACTCTAAATTCTGGTAAAAGTTTGCTTCTCACGTTATTCAGTGCCTCAGAAGGCATCTCACACATATTAAGGCAGTTAGAGACTTAGGCTATATGTACCAGAAAAAAAATAAAAAAAAATGTCTTTCTTTTGAAACTAAATGTAGCAGGACAAATCTCGTTTTCAAGTGGTCGCCCAAAATTTTATGAAAATTAAATTTTATATATGTTCAGGAACATGTTACAAGTTTCCAATTAATATTTTGGAATAGTTATAGAGCAAAAGGCTAGTCATTAGCTTATAATAATTTCAACCTCAAGGATTTTGGCTAAGTACCGACCCTCTTTGCTTGAAGCCAACTTAGGGTTTTATGTCCCCTGTTAAACTGGCACGTGCTAACATTCAATTCACATGTACCCTTGGTTTTAGTCGGGTGATCTAAAGGCCCGACTCGGGATTTTTGGGTGGCCCTTTAATACCTATATTTTGGGTCATTTTGGGTTCAGTCCACCGTGCAAGCCATACTAGCCAAATTATGAGAACTCGATCAAGACCTTAGTTGACTTTGAGGAATTGTGGTAATTTATGAGCCATTGGAACTTGTTCTTTATGAACTTTTGTTGGGCATGGTTGTACCATTACATAGAGCCGACATGGCTAAGGCTCATTAGTTCTTCAAGTTAATTTTAAATCAAATATATTGATTAATTTTTTTCATTCACTACAAAAAATAAGGGGTTTCAGCGGCACTTACTATTAAGGCATTTTTTGGTTGTAGCAGGACAAATAGCGGCAATTTTTTATAGTGACAGTATTAATAGCAGCAATTTTTTGTTAAAAAAAAAAAAAAAAAAAAAACTGCTGCTAATAGTCTTATTTTTTGTAATGATTTAAATTTGTGTAAATTTTATGGGCTTTTGTAGCTTATCCTTTTGGATATATAATGGTTTTAGATATTCTTGGTTTTTGGGGCCATCTCTGAGTTCAAATTGGACTTGAGCTTATTATATAACACTCTTTTTAGCCCTATTGAAAAAGTTTCTTAGTTTGGGTTGTTATGGCCTCAAACTAAACCTTAAACCCTTATAATGATGTATGCTTTCTTAGTGTACGAAGTCTTTTTTTTGGGATTGATTATTGGAAAGAATATGTTTGTAGGCTTATAATGGTTTGAATCTTATGATTGTGGGTTTATAATGGTTTGTTTTTCTTAGGTCTTGTTTAGGCCCCTAGAAAAACTTATTCATTTTTAAGCATATTGGACTTATTATCGAAAATAATTAATATAATATACGGTGACCCTAATGATGTGTCTAGTGTATTGTTGTTACATGTGCTTTTGGATAATGGGATTGATCATATGACTTAAGTGTACGTGTGCCCAAGCTCATAGGTTTATGGCAAAGTTTTACCACTATAAATTTATTTTAAATATTATTTTGTGTCACTTTTGACTATCTGCATGTTACACATATACACTTTACGTTAGTTGGTTAAACTCTTGAGACTAGACATATCAGGTCTAGGTGTTTCCAATGGAGTTAAGAAAAACCGCTAAAGTGGTCGTTCGATAGACTATAATTGAAGTAGGATTTGATCTGCCCAAAGGTGATCATTCTATGGAGGTTGTCATTTCTTGAATCTTGAGATTTTATCTCATTAAGATCCCCTTGTGCACTGATTTGCATAAAGTTATTGATTTTGCCTAAAAGTGATTCATTAATTTTGTGTAAATGGGGTAAGTAGAATAGTCGTAAGTGTAAAGGAGAGAGAATGATGATTCTCTTCTCCAAAGGTAGTAAATCGTCAGGATCAAATTGAAAATATAAGCGATTAGATCTACGCGCATTTTTCTGCGCCCCAAGGGAGGATAGGTTGTACACTCAGTTTCTACCCAAAGGTGATGCTGGATGTTACACATTATTTATATCAAAAGAGTGGATTATTTGCACATGATAAAACACTCTAATCAATTAGTTCATATTCGTAATATGAATTATTTTGTCTGTAGTAGATATTAATGACTTAAAGCCATTTTGGAGTCCTTTGTGGACATTGGTCTTTTAGACCTTTTGGTGACATGTTATCGTGTCTATATCCTTAGTGGATATTAATGACTTATAGTCATTTTGGAGTCCTTTGTGGACATTAGTTTATTAGACTTTTTGGATGACATGTTATTGTATCTATATCCTTCATGAATTTTATGGTTGGTGACATAATTTTGTAATGCAATTTTTTAATATTAAATAGTGAAAATATCGATAGAACTATTTTTGTTTAAAAGAATATATTTGTAAATCATTATGAAGTCGGGATCTCCGTTTATATTTTATCACAATTTATTATTAAATTTTCTTTTTAAACTTTTCTATTATATTTTGAACATGATTTATTATTTAATGATTATATGATTTTATTATTACATCACGATTGTCATCGTAAGGGATTGGTAAGGTTTTAAACTTTATTTTTTGAATGAGAGTTATCTCACTTCTAAACTACAGTTATTATTTATGCATATTAAGATTTTCTTATATATATATATATATATTTTTGGTGGAGTTTTCCACAAAATTAGGTAAAATTTTTCTATGATTATATTTTGGGTGGAGTATTTCATAAATTGAGGGTCTAGTTTTTCATAATTTGAATGACACACCTTGGTGAGTGAGCCAATAGAAAAATTCTATTTTTGGTGAAATATTCTACAAATTGAGGGTGAATTTTTTTTTTTCACAATTTGGGTGGCACACCTTGGTGAATGAGTCAATAGAAAAATTCTATTTTGGGTGGAGTTTTTCATAAATTAAGGGTGAAGTATTTCACAATTTTGGGTGACACACCTTGGTGAGTGAGCCAATAAGGTTTTACCTTGATCTTGCCTGTGAGTATTGATACTTTTTGAATTTGTTCGGCGTTAAACGTGATTAGGCATCACATTAATAACTTTTTGCTCTGAGGACCAGGTGAAATATTTCACAAGCCAGAGTTTTTTGGATATCAGAACAACATACGACGAGTATAGGGCGGGACATTATGGATTTGCACACTTTAATTGTGTATTTAGTTTACATGTTAAATTAGTTATCATCTCTCAAAATTGTTGTTAATGTAGTTTTGTGACCATGGAACTGTCGTAGTATCGATTTCAGAAAATAGTATACTATATGCATTCATGATCCATTCCTATATTTTCATTAAATTCGGATGATATTTAGGAATGCCTAAATTATTTCAAACAACGTTTTGTTTTCAAAGTGCACTCGTTTTGGTTGTTTAATCCAGTGAGAGTCGTTTTTAAAATTATAGTCCGTGTGTGGACCAAGTGGGAGATTGTTGGAATTTTTTATGGAAACTAAAATTCTTATTTTGTGTAGCCGACACACTAAGATTTTATAAAACCCTGGATTGCAGTTGCTTGAAATAATAAAGGCCATTATTGGAAATTGAAGGAAACTTCAAGGTTTCCTGATTTACATGTGACTCTTATTCTTATTAGGATACCTTGATGGACGGTATTCTAAGCAGGGCATGACTCTTCATGCTATATATATTGGTGGACGTCCCCCGCTCACTACACATAAGCCTTTTGGCATCTTCCCATCAAGAGAGCGTAGGAAGAGAGGCGGGTAGAGTCACCTTCTTCTTCTTGTAGGAAGGGCTACGGGATTGATACAACGGATTAAAGCTAAAGTGATGGTTACGATCTTCACGATAAGGTACGCACATATATTTTAATTAATGGGATATTGATTTATTATTTTGATTGATCATATGCCTAGATCCTAGGGCAATTATTTTTGTAATCGGATCAATAGATCCAACATTTAATTGATTCTTAAAATAGAGAAAAAAGCTCGAATGCACCTTCTAATATTTCTTCTTCCACCATAGTTTCTAATATTCGATAATATCAGCCGATATGTATCGGGTTACGACTCTTTTGATACGATACACAACCCTGATTTAATATCCTTACTACTATATGAAAGTAAAAATAATTTTTGTCAATCTTTCATGCCTAAAATGCCCCGTACTCATATCTCATATCGTATACGGCAAAAACCCGTATGTCTGTTCGCATGTTTCAGAAGAGGACCAAAAAGATGAAGCGACATTCAGAAGATACGAAGGTCGTCGGCCATAGAGGATTCCGATTGAAACCAGATCAGAGGTCTCTGTGATCAGATGACTGTAACCGTCTCTGGCGGTGAGTAGAACTGCAAGAAATACGATGGGATTTATGGGTTGTACCATTTTTTTTCACTTTCCTTTTCTAGAATGGATTTCGTTATGTAGAGAGAGAGGATACGAAGACTTGCAGGTGGCTTCACATTCAGTGTGGAGAGAGAATCTGACGGTTTTTTTTCCTTTTTTTAATGGGAGCCATTACTTGCACACGGTTTTCAAGTGATTGCACCAAATTTAAAAGAAAGACTTGCAAGTTTGGTGATCTTTACTATGTGAAAACACCATCTAAGCCGTTTGATTTGAAGGTCATGATTTAAAGATATCAATTACAAAAGATTATAACAAAAATATAATTTTCATCATTTGATTAAATGGAGCCAAAGGCTATTATATAATTCAACAATTGACTATAATAGATCATATGATAAGTATCGTGTTTTGCTCCAATTTTATGTACCAGAGATCTATTGATCATGAACTTCAAATCAGACGGCTTATATTGCATTTGTACATATCACATGTCCCTAAATATCAAGTATTTCTTTAAATTCAGTGCAATCACTTGAAAATCGTGTGCAAGTAATGTCTCACATTTTCATTGTTTATGGTTTTTGGTACAGTGGTAGGTATTGGGTGCTGACCCTGTGTTGCCAGGCTGGTGCATGTGTTAATCTCCGTCCGTCACCTATCAACGGGTCGGGTTGAGTAGGGCCAAACTTTTTGTAGCCTAATTGGAAAATGGCAATATCGGGTCGGGTAGGTTGGATCGAATGTCTCATGCTCGGCTCGACTAGACGGGTCGAGTTTATGTGTCCGATCGGATGAAATATCAGGTCGAGTCGGGTTGGCATCGGGTCGACCCGACTTATTGATAGACTTACTTCTAGGGATGTGAATGGGTTGGGTCGACCTAGACCCGATTTGAAAACTGACCTGATTTGGACCCAAACAATTGGACTCGAATGAAAATTGGATCTAAACCTAGCACAAGTTAGAGAAGACCCAACCCACGTTATATTTGGATTGGGTCCACTACTTTATATTTTAGACCTGTACTCAAACCCCGCCGGGGCCGGGACCCGATTTAAGGGTAACATATGTATAATTTTATCATCTAAGTTAAGAAATATATTTTATCCTTACTACTATATAAAAGCAAATACATTAGGACATGATTTAGTGTTTCTTGCTACGCCAATCCATTTGGATACACATATATCTATAGAAGCGTAAAATCTGTGAAAGTACTTGAGTGTATCTATGCATCACTCACCTCTTTAAGGGGCATTGCTAGGCCTCTTAAAGGACCCGATAAGGATTTCAGCCCCAAAATAATAAGTTTTTTGGGTGTGTAAACTCGGCTTGGGAGCCAACCCGGGTTAGGAATGATCCAGCCAAAGGCAAATCTCTATATAAAATTATCATATACAAAAAAACAAATCTATTTGTATCACATGGGATCTCAACTTTATAATTTAAAATATATTAGGTGGAAAAATAAAGACACGTGTAGCCTGTATAGAGAATTTTGCTCAAAGGTATTCGAGGCGGTTCTATAAAACCGACTTAATGTGGGCCTAACAACGAGACATCTGTTGGTGTAATCCCTATACCACGGCCTGTACAGAAACCAATTCTCATCAATTTATCTACATAATAGATTGTATGTTGGTCGACAACATTTTAAGTATATTGGTGCTTATCTTTATCCATTAATAGGTGGATATTTTAAATAGCCTCTCCAGCACTTCCTTTTTTTGAAAAGGAATCCTTTTCTAACTAGGTCACTAAACATCAACACTAATGTTGCTGAAATCAAAATTAATTTAAGGTCCATAAATAATACATAAGGCTCTCGAGAAATTATGTTAATCTCATATTAGTTTTGCTTGATTTCTCATATTCGCCAATCATAATTTTTGATTAAAACTTAAAACCCTTGTCCAATCAAATAATAAGGAAATATATTCTTCTTTTCATCTTCAATCAATCACAAGTGAGACATAATTGCCTTAGCCACCAAAATTGTCTTACAAGGCCGTATATATGTCAATGCATTAAATACAAGCTTATAGATGATGAAGGCAATAAAATCCTCAAGAAAGTTAAAATCGAGAAGGAATAAATACCTATTTTAGATTTAATTAAATTTTCAAGATTATATTTATTTGTTAGTTTTTATTTTTTTCTTCATGCTCTATAGTTGACAATATAAATTATATTTTTAAAAATATTTTTTATTAATTTTAAATTATACATAATAAAGACATGAAACAAAATATAGCAATAACTGCATTTTTTTTGTCTTTAATAAATCATAAAACATAGTAATAACTAACGAACACTTGAAATACTATATATATATATATATATATATATATATATATATATATATATATATATATATATATATATATATATATATATATATATATATTTATTTATTTATTTTTTTATTTTTTTTATTTTTATTTTTTAATGTTCAATTATTTAAAAGTTCTAATATCCACGTACATTTGCATATGCCTTTTTACTAGTATGGTTAAATTTCAAATCAAATTAGTCAAATATAGTTCAATATTTGATGATATGCATCCAATATGAAATTGGCGAAATATAAAAAATGCCCTTTGTGTATTTTCATATATACATTTTTAACATTTAAAAAAAAAAGCAATTCATTATTGGCCGCACTACAAAACTAAGGTATTTATGTAGCATTTGTTGTTAAGGTAAATTTTGGTAGCTACAGGACTAATAGTTCAGTTTTTGGTAGGAACAAGACTAATAACAACAATTTTTTATTAATAGCGATAATTATTAGCTGCCGCTAATAGTCTTATTTTTGTATGGTATCGGATTGGACGACCCGTCTGAATTACCGATATGTATGGTTGTTAAAAGGTGCCTAGTAGCTACAAGCCGCTAGTATCAATAAATCACATAATCGATAGAGCTGATACCATTTATGGAATAGTAAATGACGCACGCTCAACCGGAACTTTTAAAAATAGACAAAGTTGGAGCCCAAGTACCAACCTTGAAAAAAATATTAATATTTTTGTCCATTAGATTCTTTTCTCATGACGAGCCCTTGTAATCCACATGCATTTATATGCCATCATAATCCACTAAGTAATATTTGTAGAGTTTTTATAAGGTGTAGAGCCAGTGCATGACCTGTGGTGCTTGGTTTATCAAATTTTGTTCCCATGTCATAACTAGTTGTTCATCAGTCAAGAGAGCTAGGCGGCCAACATGTAGATAGATCTCAGCACAACTTCATGCGTATATGATATTTCTAACCAATTGATCATGCCAACTATTGTTCTTATGTTGTTAAGCATAGTGACCAAATTCTCTGCCTATTTGGAAAAGTTGTGAATAATTTACGCTTTTTGAAAAATCGAATAATATTATAATTTTTCTGTGACTTTTTGCGAATTTCACAAATTATTTAAGAATTTCATGAAAAGTTTCCAAATTTTTGCAATTTTTTTTTACCTTTATCAATTTTATTACTTTTTGTTGTTTAATTTTTTGAATTTTAGCCTTTTTTTTTTTTTTTTTTGAAAGGTTACATACTTTCCATTTATTAAGAAGAATCAACAACAATTAGGTTGGACTTGAGGCCTCCCTTAATCCAAATCTCATTACAATTGTAAGCGATACAACTAGTAGCAATTTTTATGTCTTCAAATATCATAGAGAGGTCCGAATCATTAGCTTCCGAATTAGACATTACATTTAACATCCGAGATGAATCATCTTTAAAAATAATTTGTGAGAAACCCATTTGAGCGGCAAAAATAATTGCTTTCGTACATACTAAAGCTTCACAGTGGTGCACCGAGGAGATGTTTGAGAAGCCTTTAGCCATAAATCCCATAACCAAATCCGAACAGTTTCGAATAATCACACCAATGCCTGCCGATCCTAGCTTTATATTCCATGATCCATCAAAATTAACTTTGTACACATCAGGTGGTGGGAGAGACCATGCAACATTCTGTTGAGGAATAGGCTTCTGAGTACTATTTGAAACCTTTGCATTACCTACTTGAAATTCAGTGTAACAGCGAAAAGCCAAGGCAACTATATTGATCGGTTCTTTAGTTTTTTCTCTATGAATAATTTGGTTCTTATCATTTCATATTGCCCAAGCCACAATAAAAATATCTTCTAAGGATTTTTTACCCATTGAAGTGTATAACTCTAGAGCCCAATCCTTAAAGATAAGGTGTCTCGATAGGAAAGTACATGCTCTAATCGGTGAGCAGAACCAATACAATTCCGTTTTCGGGCAATCCCTAAGTGCATGTTCCATAGATTCTATAGTATTTTCACAGAATTCACAATTCGGGGAATAAATGAAATCTTTTTGTGCAGGAGAGATTTGACCGGTATTATGTTAGAGCAAACATGTCATGCGAAGATCTTTACCTTGTTTAGGATCCGAGAAACCCATCAGTCTTTCCAAAATACATTTATCTTTGAATTATTGGAAGAAGCAATGCTTCCAAAATCAGATACCACCATACGAGCGATGTGGTACGCACTATAAACCGAGAAAACCCTCTTTTTGTCATAAGCCCATGCTAATTTATCCTCAAAATAGAAATTAGGGAGAGGTATATGGAGAATCTCCTTTATATCCGCATCAACAAAACAATCCCTAATTTTCGCTTCATCCCAGTGTCTTAGGTTTTATAGAATGAACTCCTCTACCCTCTTATCACAATTGTTGTCATATGGAGTGATTACTTTGAAGGTAGATTCGCGTGGAATCCACTTATTTTTTCAAATTGATATTAATTTTTCATTTTCCACCCTCCATATTAAGCCTTTTTCAATAAGATTCCTAGCTGACATAATACTAGCCCATAACAATGAAACATTTCCACTCAACCTCGCTTTAAAAATTCTATCATTCGGATAATATTTAGCTTTAAAGACTGTCCATATTTTTCCAGATTTCTTTCAAACTCATATCTTCCCAAACCCCTCTCTCATTTGAAAACTTCATAGCAATGATTGGGTCCAATTACTTGAACATGATTTCGCGGATTCTCCACTTCCACAGTTTTCATTTATATAGGATGACATCCAATTTTAACTAATTTCCAAACATGAAAGCTGGGGAAGTCAATGTTTTCTTTCAACAAATGACTGTAAAATTGGTTGAACACCAAATCAGGTTGAACCTGTTGGACATAACCATTGCCCCTTGATTAGATAGTAAGAATCATCTAATGGTAGAATCAATCTATCAAATCTAATCTAATATATGGTCCCGTGAACCACATTTTAAGGTGTTGTTCTACACTAGAGATGATGCCCATGGGTCAAAATATCATATGAAACCGATACGTATCGTCGGATACATACCGGTTTCAGGGGTATCCGAGATGATAAATATAGTATTTATTGGGCACCCGTATAATTTATCGCCCGATAAGGACAATGTATCGTTCGTATCGGACGATAATTTCAAATAAAATTTAATAGCGGACGTTCATGAGTTTAGAACAGAATTCCGCTAAAATTATATATATATATATATATATATATATATATATATATATATATATATATATATATATATATATAGATATTGTACTAGGCTGATATATTCAATGGATCGGCCGATACACTGGTACGTATAGTCCAAAGGACATGGATGACAAGTCCCGGATTTTCGAGATTATGATCTATGGTGATGTCGTGTCTATGGATCAGAATGCCGAAAAACCGATGTGTATCGTCCAAGCCCAAAATCGTATTGGACAATACATTGAATGTATTGTCCAATATATATCATATAAACCACCGATACCGATACGTATCGTCTGATACGTATCAATGTATCGTCCAATATATACCATATAAACCACCGATACTGATACGTATCGGTATCGGACGAAATTTTAATTCATGGCCGTGGCCATACATCTACTAGTCCAACCCTTTTGTCTAATCTAAGTCTCTATAACTAAAGATAAAAGGAAAATTTACCTGATGGACCCTGTCAAATACACCTTTTACGTCAGAGGCCCTATATTTTCACCTTTACCCAAATCGACCAGCTGGGAGCCTAGTCGACCCTAAGGATAGCAAAATGCCCAAATTACCCCCTTTCTTTAAGGCATAAAAACATCGTCTTCTTCCTCATTTTAATCTGCTATAGTTTCTAAAAGTCAGAGGTGGCAAAGGTGATGGCGTCTTCTCCTCAATCCAATCTACTCCGATCTGTTATTTGGATCGACCCAGATACACCTTTTTCGGCAAAAACTGTAACATATTAGAATGAGGAAGAAGATGATACACATATATAATTTTAAATTTTAAAAATTTGCATTTTTCTATATTTATGCAATGTGAAACGAGATCTATGTTGTTTGATTTGAAGGCCGCAATATAAAATCGATAGCCAAAGATAGATATGAAAAAAGTCGATATCGACTCTGTACTCAGTCGATACCGACCATTTTTAGAGTAGCTATCGACTGTATAAAAAATAAAAAAAAATTCACAATCGATGGCGACTCTATTCACAGTCGTCATTGACTCTGTACAGAGTCGATGGCGACTCTGTACAGAGTCGTCATCGATTTTATATAATTTATTTTTTTTTTTTATTTTTTTTTTACAATCAATGGTGACTCTATACAGAGTCGATGACGACTATATACAAAGTCGATGGCGACTCTGTACAGAGTCGATGACGACTCTTAAAATGGTCGGTACCGATTGTATTAAGAGTTGATATCGATTATTATTTATTTTATTTTTTAAAGAGGCGATATCGCCTTTTTGTCATGTCTATTTTTAGTGCCATCTATTTTATTATGTGGCCTTCAAATCAGAAGGCATAGATCCGATTTTGCATCGAATAAATATAAAAAAATGTAAATATTTAAAATTTTAAATCATGTAGAACGAAAAAAGTGTAAGAAGAGATATTTTGGACTTTCTGTGCTAGCTGAAAATGGCTTGGCTAAAAGGGAACAGGTAAATTTCCCAAGATAAAAGCAACGATATATTTGACTCACAAGCATTCCTTAGTCAAACTACGATTTTTTTTTTTTTAATATATTTAATAGTTGGATTCATTTAAGCACGGTGACAGCGGGCAGATAGCCAGAAACAGAGAGGGGAAGTATTACTGGCTGCGGGCACGATTTCCTGTCTTAAAAAAGCCGGTTTTCTTTCAGTTTTGGCTCCTTGGGTATCTCTTCAAAAACCCACTAAAAAAGAAAAAGATAAAAGAGTATGTTTTTCAAAAAAAAAAGAAAATCGATTCAGTATCCAACGCTTTCAGATCCCTTTACCCAAAGGAATCAAAAAAAAAAACTAAGTAAAACGAAGCTTGGAAGTCTCATCTTCCTACCATCTCCAAACTCCTTCATTTATTCAACTCCGTAAGTAACCCCTCGATCTCATCTTTCCTTTATTTTATTTTGATTTTTTGTTTTTCTTGGGGGGAGGGAGGGGAGGGGGTAAAAATATTAGTCATTGGTGGTTATACTGCTCTTGCTTTTCTCGTGTTCTTTGTTTTGAATATTTTTTTTTTTTTTCTTTGATTTGGTGAAATTTGGTTGAGAAAAATGTCTCCTTGCTTCTCTATTTGCCCTGGATAAAGGTTATCTCTTAATGCAAGAAAAAAAAAATGTAATTTTGACTTTGAATTCTCTTCAGTTTTATATCTGTTTGCAGTATCTAGGGTTAGGGTTTGTATACAAGAGAGAAAGAAAGAGATTTCTAGGGTTTAGGTTTTCAAAATGTCATCTTCCTCGATTGAAAACCTAGTTGCCGCTAGGAAATCCTTGAAGCTCAGTTTAGAGAAGTCAAAAGCCCTAGGATTTGCATTAGAGAAAGCGGGGCCCAGGTTAGAAGAGATCAACCAGAGATTACCATCTCTAGAAGCTGCTGTACGTCCGATCCGCGCCAATAAACAGGCTCTGATCAGTGTTGGTGGCCACATCGACCGAGCTGTTGGCCCTGCCGCGGCAGTCTTGAAGGTGTTTGACGCCGTCCATGGGCTCGAGAAATCCCTGACGTCTGATCCACGGTCGGATCTCGCCGGATACCTCTCGGTGCTTCAACGCCTCGAGGAGGCGTTGAAGTTTCTTGCTGATAATTGCGGGTTAGCGATCCAGTGGTTGGAGGACATAGTCGAGTATTTAGAAGACAATGCTGTTGCCGAAGATCGGTACATTTCAAATCTAAAGAAGTCGTTGAAGATACTTAGGGAATTGAGGTTGTCCAGTGAGAAAGGTTCGCGATTAGATGGTGGGCTTCTCGAGGCCGCTTTGGATAAACTAGAGAGCGAGTTCCGTCGGCTTTTGATGGAACATAGTGTGCCGCTACCCATGTCTACTCCTGTGCCGTCACTTACCCAAGAACAACCGTGTATTGCCCCATCTCCGTTGCCAGTTCCCATCATAAAAAAGCTACAATCAATTTTAGATAGATTAACGGCTAATTCCCGAATGGAGAAATGCATTTCGATCTACATTGATGTGCGGAGCTCAAATGTTAGGGCGAGTTTACAGCCGCTCAATCTCGACTACCTCGAGATCTCTGTTTCCGAATTCGACGGTGTGCAGAGCATTGAAGGGTACATCACCAACTGGGGAAAGCACTTGGAATTCGCTGTGAAGCATCTGTATGAAGCTGAGTACAAGTTATGCAACGACGTGTTTGATAAGATGGGGCTTGAAGTTTGGATGGGTTGTTTTTCAAAGATCGCTGCCCAAGCCGGAATTCTATCGTTTCTGCAGTTTGGGAAGACGGTGAGTGATAGTAAGAAAGACCCGATCAAGCTTTTGAAGCTTTTGGACATTTTCGCTTCGTTGAATAGGCTGAGATTGGATTTTAACCGCTTGTTCGGAGGGAAAGCATGCCTCGAGATTCAGAACTTGACGAGGGATCTTATTAAGAGGGTGATTGATGGGGCTTGTGAAATTTTTTGGGAACTTTTGGTTCAAGTGGAGTTACAAAGGCAGAATCCGCCACCTTACGATGGCGGAGTTCCAAAGTTGGTCAGTTTTATCACAGAGTATTGTAATAAGCTTCTCAGTGATGATTATAGGCCAATCCTAACCCAAGTGCTTATTATCCATCGCAGCTGGAAACAAGAGAAATTCCAAGATCGGCTACTTACCGATGCGATTTTGGACATAATCAAAGCCGTCGAGGCGAATTTGGAAACATGGGGGAAGGCGTATGAGGACATCACTCTATCAAACCTTTTTTTGATAAACAACCACTGGCATTTTTATAAACACTTGAAAGGCACGAAACTTGGAGAGCTCTTAGGGGATTCTTTCTTGAGAGATCACGAACAGTTCAAGGAATACTACTCTGCCATTTACTTGAGAGAGAGTTGGGGGAAGCTTCCGGGCCATTTGAGCAGAGAAGGTTTGATTTTGTTCTCGGGTGGAAGAGCAACAGCTCGGGATTTGGTAAAAAAGAGACTAAAAGCTTTTAATGAGGCGTTTGATGATTTGTATAAAAAACAGTCTAACTGGGTTGTTTCGGACAAAGATTTGAGAGAGAAAACTTGCCAGATGGCAATGCAGGCAATTGTCCCAGTGTACAGGAGCTACATGCAGAACTACGGTCCACTTGTTGAGCAAGATGCCAGTGCCAGCAAATATGCGAAGTACACCGCGGAGAATCTCGAGAAGATGATTGGGTCTTTGTTTCAGCAGAAGCCCGGGAAATTTGCGAGCACTAGAGCAAGGCACTCTAATGGGAAAACCAACAATGTAGTTACCAATCAGTTTCACACTGCCCCGCCAACTGTTGTGTAATGAACGAAGGGAAGGAAAATATATGTTTCTGGGATTTTTCATCTTATACCCACCGTTTCCGTAGTCGAGTTGCCTTGCTTGTGTGTACATATATAATGATACTCTGAAGCCCTAAGAAGCCATCGCTTTGGAGATTCACCACCTAGAAAGTGCTTGAGGAAAATCTGCTCTTCTTGTTGTTGTCGGGAAGGGTCTTGTTTGACTAGCTTTCTCAAAGAGAAGAAAATGTGAAGGTGGTAAATTTAGGCATTGGTGCAATTGGATTCTCGGAATGTGTTCTCGTAGAAAATCCATTATCTTCCTTCCATACCATGTCTTCAATTTGTTTCTTCTTTCTTTTAATGTTAATTATCTTTTCTTAGTTTCAAAGTTTTTACTCATTTGTTTTAGATGTTTATCAGATGGAACTCATAATCATTGTAGTGTGCTTTTAGCCTTTTTGGTATATGGAAAATTCTTTGGTTTCATGTTTTTCTGGAGCTTGGGAAGCACTTTTGTTCAAATGTTTCTGATTCCTGAAATAATTCGACTTCCTAACACCGAGAGCCAACAAAGTGTCTTCATGTACCTATAATTTTACCGGAACCTAGTGATGTTATATTCTTTGTATTTTGTGAGCAAGAAGGATGTTGTATCTTTGAATCCATGTTTTATATAGGGGTACCTCTGTTCCCGCCTACACGATTACTGAAAGCGCTTACGTCAGAAACCCACTTAAACCCGTTGACTTGAAATCAGACGATGATTGTTTTTCACCCCAATCTTCTCCACAACGGATCTTGAGTTACCATAAGACGATCAGTTTTTGATTTCACATGAAACAGATACCCAAAAAGTGGGCCTAAAATCACAAAGTCTACATCACTCTCAAACGCCAAAAAGTGGGCCTTTTTTTAGGATCTATGACCTGTGTAATAAAAAACTATTCGTCTGATGGTAAGTTCATGGCCTCAAGATCCATTTTGTCGAAGATTGGGGTGGAAAACGACCTCAATTGTCTGATTTCAAGAAGTCAATCATTTTCATTGAGTTTCCGACGTAGGCGCTTTCAGTAAACGTGTAGGCGCAATCAGAGGTACCCTTTGTATAGACGGGTCCACGATTCCCAATGTAGCATTTTATTTGTACTAAATGCTTGCATACTGGCACACATTTTTTGTGTTTTCCCCTACTGACTTGATGCGGCTTGCGTGAAACGCATTAAGAGTAAGATTTGTTTTTCAAAATAATCATGTCTGGTGGCTTCGTAGAGAGCATAAGCAAGCTTTTCTTTGTGCCGTTCCTTTTGCTTTATTGAATGGTTAATATGTTACCATTTGCTTTATATTGCTTTCGTAGTTGGATACATTGGTTTTTATTTATCTGTACCATATTTGTATAAGTTAAATATATGCAAACTACAGTTTCACGAGTCCAATTTATACATAATATATTTCAGTATACTATAATTCACACTGAATGATTGACTTGTTTTCTTAACCTGTCTGGTAAGATGATGTATGACACATCGGCATTTTTATTGTTTACATATGATTGGATTTTGCCTGAAGCCTTCTCTGCACCACAGATATGTTTTGAGTGTGTTGCAAATTGTTTAAATAATTAGTCTGGTTCTAATTCATTACTTCTTACCAGATGCAACTTTTCTTCCTCTTGTCAAAATTGGATTCCTAGTGATTTCTGTTCTTACTTACCTTTAAGAAATGCTCCCAAGAATCCATGGTTTTGCCAACCTAAATGCTTATTCATGGTCCAGGAATTAGGGAAATTGGCTCGTTACTTGTTTTTTTACTAGTGAGGCAGAATGTTTTCCAGATTCCAGATTTGTCGAGCAATTTTCTTCCCAAAATTTATGATATATAGTATATGCTATCAGTTAGGATTGATAATTTTTGCTTTTAAGTTTCCATTTCTCATGGATACTGTTGCTTGTTTTTGCCATCTGCAATTGTTCGCACTACACATTTTGAGTTGAGAAATCATTGATGGGATTTGGAGTCGTCAGTGTGGGTGGCTGCACCACAGACTGCATTGCCTCGGATTTTGAAGTGCTGGCATGGAAGGAGTTCTTTTCGTTTGAATCACAAATCCTGAATGTCGGGGAGTGGAGACCTAAGCACATGGTTGTGGCTTTCTTCACATGTTGTTACTAATTGTGTGAGATGGCCCATCCAATGATTGACATGTGTCTCTTCGAAAAATTTAAATGACAAAGGACAACAAGATGAAAAGGGGAGAAACAAAAAAACCGAGGGAGGGGGGGGGGGGGGGGGGAGAGGAGATCTCGTTCTTCATATTATGAACTCAGCAGTCCTTGTATCTCACACCCTCAAATTGTTAGCACATCTCCCTGAAGACTTAGGCTGGTTGTCTATGCTTTGAATTATTATTATTATTTTTTTGATAACCTAGGTTCTGGGCATATTTGAGCACCCTGACTAATCCTAGCAGCATGTGCGCCCCCAAGTTAGCACATGCCAGGTCAGCACGTGATAGAATCCTTAGGGTGGCCTCAAAGGGGAAACTCGAACTCAGGTCTTTGCTTTGAGAAGCAGGGTGCTTCGACGCTAGTCTTTTTAAGATGACCCCATTAGTTCGTCTCTACTTTCAGATATCTTGCTGCCCGTATTATGTTCCGAAGAGTTGGGGAGACTGAAAAGCGCAGAACTTTGCAATTTGCTTGCAACAGATGGAAACATTACTGAAATGGATGGTTCATGTTCCCTGCTCTGGTTATCTGTCAGCTTTGATTGGGTCATGTGGTGTTTGTGAGTGCTTTGAAGAACTTAATGAGGTCCCCATGATTTGGTTGCCCCATCCATGCTGTTTGGCAGCTTGATTTTGATGGAGACCTGGGCACGCTTTTTGGGGATTGTTCATGATAATTTGCTTTTCGGGGGACTTTTCTGCTCCGCGGGGCTTTGGCAAATTTTGTTCATTGTTGTCATCATCATCATCATCATCACATTCTTATCCCATCTATTTGCGATCGGCTTTGCGAGTCCTATTTCTTTACTTGTTTCTGATCAGTGCTAAGCTCTCTGCAATTTCAAAATCCTTCATATCCCTTCTCACGGTTTTGTCCACTTCTTCATTGGTCTCCTCTTCTCCTACGTCCTTGTCCTTGTCCTTGTGCTTGTAGCATCTTAACTAGGTCTGTCAACGGGTCTAGTTGACCTGTCCTGACCCGATATTTTACCAGATCGGGTAGGAGACATCTGACTCGACCTTTGGGTTGGGTCCATCTGACCTGATATTTTATTTGGAAAAAAGTAAAGAGTAGGGGTTTTTTACTGGGTCGGGGATTGGGTCAGGTCAAGTTTTTGGGACGGGTCGGCTTGGGTGCACCATCAGGCCCGGTGGGGTCGGGTTGGGCATTTGCAATTTCCTTGCTGGGCAGCCAAAATTTTGTCCCTACTCGTTGGCAGCCCTAGTATTAACCGTTCGTAGAGGGTCTGCTTTGTGCCTCGGATAACATGCCCATTGGTTATTCCATACATGGGAAGCCAGGTATATTTCTGTAAGTCTTTAGTGTGAGTATAATAGGGATTAGATTAAATCCTGATCGAAGTCCTTTCTTCCTTTATACTAGATTATCCTAGTAGAAAACTTGTGGCAAGTCGTAGCAGCTTTCTGGCTGAAAGCTATCATCGGATCTTAGAAATTTCCCTCATACTCAAGTGGAAAGGGAGCACCTTTGCAAAACCTTCATATGAAGTTTGGTAGCAGATTCAATGCACTTACCCTGAAAAATAAAAATGCCGTTTCAATCTTCAAATGAGCTCGGATTTTATTTTTCTGACAGATCAGTAGAAGATCTTATTTCCTCCATGTTTCAACTTTGGAAGTGTCCGATCTAGTCTATTTCTGATTCTTATGCAAGATTATTCATTCTTTCCGCCTGGATCTCTTCTGAGTGAGCGGATTCTCATAGTGTCTGAGAAAGGTTTCTTTACTGGAATCAGAAACTAACAAATTTTTATTTTATTGTAAAATTTGGAAACTCTGGAAGCGTCCAATCTAGGCTACTGTTGATTGTTATGCAAGATATTCATACTTTCCGCTTGATCTCTCCTGAGTGAGTGGATTTGCCTAGAGGCTGAGAAAGGTTTCTTTACTGGAATCAGAACTAACAAGTTTTCCTTTTATTGTAAAATTTGGAAATTCTTCCGAGTGATCAGATTCCGCTACAGTTTCTAGAAAGGTTTATTCACTAGAATCAGAACTAACAAGTTTTCATTTTATTGTAAAATTTGGACCAACTTTTAGTCCCTTTAGCTTCTCTGAATCAGGATTCTGAAGCTTTATGAGTATTCTTTCTTCATGGTCCTTTCTCTTGATTCTATAGAAGAAAAGGCCTACGAAATCTGGTCTCTCCTAGCTTCCCTATTACTAGATCAGAAGGTTCACTTGAAAAACAGTTAGATCTAAGGATGTTAAAACTCTGTTCCATTTTTTCAAGCAGGTCGAAAAAGCAATGAGAGACTGAAATAAGGTGCGGCGACAGTCTGCAACTGGGCTGGGCATGCCATGGGCAGGGATGGGTTAGAGCCTTCGGCGCCTGCTTGCATCCATAGGGCTGCCAACGGGTCAGTTCGACCCGATACCTGACTCATCTGACCAATGTTTTTTACCGGGTGGGCATATAAACATGACCGTTGGGTCTGGAATGAGGCATAAGACCCAACCTTTAGGTCGGGTCAGATTGGGTTGGGAAAAAATCGGGTTAAGTTGGGTTGACCTGACCTGATCCTATATTTTGTATATAAAATAAAAGAAAATAGGGGGCTTTTAACCAGGGTCGGCCCGGCATATATCCTCGACCCATCAGGTCGGGCATATGCCAATTTCCTATTGGGCAGCCAAAATCTAATCCCGACCCAACCCCTTGAAAGCCATATGCATGCATCTCATCTGTTAATAAATGGGTTGTATTATATGTCTGGGCCTGATTCCTTGGCTGATTATAAATAATTATAATAATATTATTATTAATATTAATCATAAAAATACTAACAAATAAATAAAAAAAGGTAAAACCAGCCTGTCTCATGTTTCATCTCTTCTTGTGGTGGCAGACTTTGACAGGTTTACATGTGCTGTTAATGAGCTGAGGCTGGTCGGGCCTTACGGCTGCCCAACCCTTTGGGCCATTGACCTCACCCAAACTGACCCTACATGAATAGAGTACTTGCCCCATCCTCTCGGAAAACTGGGTCGAATCGGCTCGACCTCGTTCAAATCACCTAAATCGCAAATTTGATGTAAGGCATTGGGTTGGAGTGGTTCGGGTCTGACCTATAATAGTCCCACATCAGATTGGGAAATGTCTTGACCTTGGGCTATATGTGATTGCGGAGGCTATATGTCATGACGCATTTTGGGTGAGGACCTTAGCATGTGGGTCTAGGTCTTTACAGAATGGTATCAGAGCAGATGATGACTCTTCTATAAGGTAGGGGGATTGTAATAGTCCCACATAAGACAGGGAAATGTCCTAACCTTGGGCTATATGTGATTGCGGATGCTACATGTCATGACGCGTTTTGGGTGGGGATTTAAGCCTATGCCAGAAACAAAATCGGAGTGGGGATTTAGGCCCATAATTGGGCAATATTATGGCATGTGGGTCTAGGTCTTTAGAAGGCCAAATTCGACTCGACCCAAAAGTTTGGTTGGATGCTTCAAACCTGATCCAACCCAATCAGACCAAGTGTGACTTTTTCTATTCACTAGTAAAAAGGCATGTGAACATTAGGACCTTTAAATGATTGACTTGATTTTTAGACAACTATCGTATGATTTGAACATAAAAAAAAAATAGTATTTCAAGTTTTTGTTATTATGTTTTATGATTTATTAAAGACAAAAAAAAAAACCTTTATTACTATATTTCATATGATTAAAATTTATATATATATATATATATATATATATATATATATATATATATATATATATATATATATATATATATTGTCAACTATAGAATATAAAGAAAAAAAATAAAAACTAATAAATAAGTATAATCTGGAAAATACCATTAAATCGAAAATGAGTATTTATTTCTTCTCGACTTTAATTTTCTTAAGGATTTTATTGTCTTCATCATCCGTAATCTCGTATTTAATGTTTTGATATATGTACGACCTTGTAAGACGATTTTGGTAAATCGTATCTTACACTTTGACTTGAAAGAGATACTTGTTTTCAAGATATTTGTTCATGTGAATTTGAAATTGTTTATCTTCATCATGTATATAATAAAACATAATTAGTAATAATTTTTTTGATAAAAAAATATAATAAAATAATAAATATTTCCTTCAATTTTAAAAGCATAAGATCTTACGGGGAAGAATCAATAAGAATCTTTGTTTCATTTTGAAATAATGCGAGCCATATTCTCTACTCTCACCACTAATTTATACACGAAGTATATAACTACAATATATATATATATTGATAAATAGTTTTGGACTTAAATCACAAACTTAAATAGAATTGATTAGTTTATTTATATTAAAGTTATTACTGTAACGTGTATTCTAAATTCTGATTTTATCTTTTTTGCATTCAACTTTTTTCTCTTTTAAAATAACTATTATTTTGCATGTATTGCTTGAGGGGTACCAAGGATTCTTATTTTGATACATGCTTCTGATTGAAGCTTTGCAATAATAGTATAAAATCTAAATATATAAAAATAAATATTATTTAAAAATAAAATAACAAATAAAATAATCATTCTAAAGAAAAATTTTATAACTTCTAGAATCGAAACAATTCATATCACAATTCTCATCACCATAAATTGAAACAAACTTTAAAATCCGAAAAAAGATTTAAAGAATAAATCGGAGGTATACATACAAAAGAATTTCGATTTCTTTGGAGATTCCGAGACCAATTAACAACAATATTATAAAATAATTAGGTAAAAGAATATAAGATATTAAACAATAAGTGTTGCCCATTGGTAGGCGTGCAAGTTCAAATATCGAGCGAAAATCGAAAATTTTAGTTTTTGATTCAGCCAAAATTGAAACGAATTTGATTATTTTCGGTTCAATTTTATTTTTATTTTTGATTGATCTGATTACGATTGGGTTCAGAGTGCTTTAATGGAGAAGTTAAGAGATAAATAAAGCAGTTTAGGACCCAATTTATAAGAGGCTCAAAATTATCTTAGCAGAATAAAATAAGAAATCATTTAAAACCATTCATGCCAAGTTATTTGTTATGCCTAAATCAGTTGAGTCTCTTGAAAACAATTTAATAGAGAATGGTTGGAACGCTCAAACCTTCTAAAAGAATGTAAAAAAGTTAAAAGTGTCTATCATAATCTTTTAAAAGAAGAAATTTCGATTTCGGTCAAATCTTGCACTCCTATCCATCGGTAGATACAAAGATGCAGATACAAAACACCTTGCTTAGCTTAATAAAAAATTTCAAAAGGAGAGAGAGAGAGAGAGAGAGAGAGAGAGAGTGAAAGAAAGAGAGAAATGGTGGCACTTAGAGAGAAGTGAATCGATGATGAGAGATCGAAATTCTTGTTGCAGGAGAACACCTATTTAGGATTTGCCAAAACCCTATACGAATAGGCCTAAGGTTTACAGAAAACATATGAATGAGAGTGAGAAAGTTGCGGAAACGAAGGTAAATGGAAACCAACTCCTAATTTAATTAGAAGTAGAACTCTGTTTTCGAAACTTGCGGCTATGAGATATGAGTTAGGGTCATTTTAGGCATGAAAAATTGTCAAAAACAATTTTTACTTTTATATAGTAGTAAGGATCTAACGTTCACCAAAACTACTAAGCCTACTATAAAATGTCATCGAAGCTCCTAACTACTAAGTCTATTATAAAAGTTTATGTTTAAAAATTAAACTTAGCTAAAAAAAAATAGTTTAATTTTTTTTTAATAATAAAAATCCCACAACCCGGTCAAATGTGTTAGGACCGGGCTTAGGATGAGTACTTCTAAATCAAGTTTAGGCCAGGTTGAAAAAATCTCTAACCCGGTTTAACCATGCTCATACAGCCAAGAGCGAGCCCCGTTTAAACCTGACCCTAACCCGGCTTACTGAGAGCTCTACTTGTAAGGTTAGTGGAGAAAAGTTAACTTTGAGCGCAGCTCTGCAAAGGTACCTCTGTTTGCGCCCATGTCCTAAACCCCTTGAAAACAGTTGATACCTTCTAATCAGATGAAGGAGATAGTTTCTTAGCATGATCTTTTACAAAATAGATCTTGAGATCATGGCACACCTATCAGACAGTCAATTTTTTATTCAATGTGTCACAAATTCCCCCAAAAATGGCTCTAAAATCATGTTTGAGCATGATGTGTGTCATATGATTGAAGGATCATTTTTTTGGGATATGTGACTCATGGAATCAATAGCTGACCGTCTGATAGGCGCGTCATGATCTCAAGATCTATTGTGTGGAAGATTGAGAGTGAAAAAACGATCTCCATCATCCAATTTGAAGGAATCAATGGTTTTCAAGGGGTCTGAGACATGAGTGCTATCAAAGATTGTGTGGTCGCCTTTAGAGGTACCACTCTATGACCTTATTGACATTTGAGGTTAAGGGCATGGTTCAAAATTTCGGCCGAAATGCATTGGTTTTGGTGGCCCCTGAAATGAAATATAAAAAATTTGGTTTAGGTATACCGGTAGCATAATATCGGCCAATAATTTGAAATTATCGGCCAACAATTTGCCCGAAATCGAAAATTTGAAATTTCGGCTAATATTTTGCTTCTTCAAAAATAAAATAAAATAAAATAAAAATCGGCTTGCGCCTCAAAATTTTGGCCGAAATTTCAAAATTTCGGTTTCAGGCAAGACTGCAATCGAAACGAAAATCGAAATTTTGACCTTAGTTGAGGGTGAAGAATTTGAATATACATTGCACGGTTCTTCAAATTCAACGGATCCCGGGCAATCTATTTTCTAGAAAAGGTCATGCCCATTTGCCATAGGATTTGCTTGAAGACGAATACCATGGATCTCAAGGCTGTATAGTCAATCTCTTCATCCCTAAAAACCATGAAAGTCAAAACCCTTCAACTTGCACCTTCGTAAGTTAATTAAACCTAAAATCAAAGGAGGCAGATAGCAATGACGAGCGAGAGCAGATATCTCAGAAGTTTAGCTAACTAGAAATCACGTTCCCTCTTCGATCTCCCCTCCGATTTCTTCAATATCTCTCGCCTCTTTTACGAGGGAGCAAAAGAGATGGTAGACACTTATTTTTCTGTTCCTCCACAGACCTCTGAAATATCTGCAAAGGGAGAAGACGACAATCTAAATCAAGAGGGAAAGGGGCAAAAAGGTCATAAAACTTGGCTTGCGACTATGAGATATGAGTTAGCGGCATTTTAAGCATGAAAAATAGACACACACTCTTTTTACTTTTATATAGTAGTAAGGATATAAAAAAGTCTATTTTAGATAAAAAAATCAAGATTTTTTCTTCCACCAAAATAGGTGGATTTTTATTTATTTATTTATTATTTTGTCAACAAAATTTAAGATAAATTTATCATCACTATAAAACATGACTGCACACCACTTGATCATTCGACTATTTGCACCATTCAACGCTCATCACCATCACCGTTTCACTCCCTCAAAACCACCACACTGCCACTGCCACTACCACCATCATCGTGATCATTACCATGATCACCATGACAACTACGCCTCCACCTCAAACTCCACTTCACCACCACGACTTTAACCACATCACGACCACACAGGCCACCACCACCACCGCACTTTCTGAATCGCTTCCTCACGAACTCTGCTATATCTTCCACCACTATGACAATATGACCATCACCAACTGCACCCTCCTCCAACAGTACCACAACATCACCAGTTGGTCAGGCCGTGGGTTTGTTCCCCAATAGTCATCAGTTCAAATTTCCTCACAAGCCATTGGAGTATTACTCGGTCGTTAGTTTCAGGTCCCGTGGGATTAGTCGAGATGTGCGCAAGCTGACCCGAGCAACGACAATTATAAAAATAAAATAAAAAAATCACCATCACCACACCTTCTCCACAACAACCACTTTCTCCTTTAGTATCAAATAGTAGATACATGAGTCCTTTGGGAAGTTCATGTTACCTAAACAATATACTTAATTATCAAAGTGGGTTCGCAAAAGTTTCTCAAACAGCAGATAATGTTTCACAAACAAAAAAAGTTCATAGAAAAAATTATTTTTAAGATTAAATTTCTCATCAAACGGGAAAGACAAAATAAAAATTCCAATTAGCAAGATATGCATAATCAAATCCCTTATGAGTGATTCTCTTTACCTGCTTCATTCATACTGCAATGCTTTGTGGCCACTGAATCATATTGAAGTTGAAATATTTTAGAGATTAGTGCCCTACAAAATCTGTGACAGTCAAGTCAACATCCCCTAAATCCTTGGGCCAAGCAACTCGGCCCCTCCATACCCTCTTCACAGGTTCATTCCTTTTTTTTATGATGTCATATGGCATTAACAACTTAGACGCGTCTCATGTATCGTAGAGAGTATGCCTGTTTAAGACTAGCATTTGGGGAATAAATTTCACTCAACAACCCTCACTTTAAAGAGAAAGTAATTAATTATGGACCCTAAAACCCACGGCCTCAAGCTTGGACCCTAAAACCCACGGCATCAAGCCTCACAAAGGAGGGAACAAGGATATCAAGCGAGCTACCACTCAATCGGTTCATAACCTCATTTTTAAGTATAACATAAATTTTCTTTCTTATTTTTATAGTCACAAAATAAAATAAATTTTCTTTAGATTGGTGTAACTACTACATTGCCTTACGTTATAGCGACATTGCTTAAATAAATTAAAAAAATTTAACTGCTTGATTGATTTTTTCCTAAATCTTTCACACAATAGACACAATCTTTTTACCATGTCAATGGGAGCACACAGCCTAAAAAGAAAAAAATATAAATGTAGAGCAATAGTTGAGGATAAAGTGTAGGTGGCTATCGTGGCGTGATGTGATTGACTACACAAATCTACATTAATTGAGTCTCACCGCACTTGCAGCCCATAGGCCCATGATCTCAAGACAAAAACGATCTCCATCGTCCGATTTAAGCAGGCAAAGAATTTTTTATAATTCTATAGTGATGTGGCTCTAACATAGAAGTGTGTTAGTAACATTAGCCTTTTTTTTTAAGGCAAATCTTATTAAGGTCAATTTCCTCCTCTGTGTCTCTCTCTCTTCTCGACCCAATCCTTCCCCTGTTTTCCGACGAGCTCCAAGCATCAGGCGACCTACGTCACAAAGAACCTCCGGCCATTTTATCTAAATGGTAAGTTAATTTTTTTTTTTTACCCTATTTTCATTGATTTTTCAGCAGATTTGTTGATTTTCTTTTTGATTTCTGGATTTGTTGATTTTTTGTAGATTTTCTTCGATTTACTTATATTTTAGCAAACCTTTTTCGTATGGCTAGGATCAGTTGAATTTAAAGATTTTTTAATTTCTAAATCCCTTTTTGTAAATCGGAATGCTAGTTAAAATATGAATCTGTGTATTCTGAATATGGCACCAATCAAATTATTCTAACCATCTGAATATTCTATCAATGGAATTACTGATTATTTATTTATTTATTTTGAAAACCCATCTAAAAGGAAGTAATTTGATCCAACTATGTATGATTTTTGGTCAAAAAGGTACTTTGCAAGAATTTCCTGAAGGCTAGAAGTTTTTCCATGTCTTAACTCTCAAGCTTTATTCATAATTTTATATAGGCATCAAAAAAATAAAAAAAAATAAAATAAATCATTACAAAATTAGTCTAGATGGCAATGCGTCAAGGATTTTGTCATCAACCTCATTTGCAGCCCTACCCTCTGGGCTGTTTGTTGATTAGGCTTAGATGGGTTCATTTTGGGTTTGAAATGGGCGAAATCTTACCCAAACCCAATATATTTACAGCTTTGGTCAATGGCTTGGATTGGGTTTGTTACGGGCCTTAAATGGCTCATATTTTTAATTGTCTACGATAAATGCTAGGTTCCGAAATTTGATAATTAGAAAGTGGTTATTGGTACTAAAATTTCCATGTTTCACGTGGATTTGGTGAATGTCCAACTTATTAATTTTGTTTTGCTTTGATGATGCCTGTGTATTTGGTAGAAAAGGCATAGATTATTATAGTGATCTGAATTTTTTCGTGCAATAACGTTATCAATTCCAATTGGTGTTACAGATAACAACAGTGTTTCAAATTATCATCCGAAACCGGTAGGTACTGGACTACACGTATTGGTTTAGGTCACCGCTACAATACTTTGAATGTATCGTACCTGTGCATATATATATATATTGGTATGTATTGGACAATACATACCAATGTATGGTCCGGAACCGATACGTATCGGTTTTGAGTTGGACGATATGTACCGAAAAACCAGTATTATAAACCATGATATCTACACAGTTTATCCATTGATGATTTGCATCTTTGAGTTATCGTAGTCTCGTAGTGTGATGACCCAGACCCACACACCACGATATTGTTTGGTTTTGAGCTTAAGTCCCCATCCAAAACGTGTCGTGACATGTAAGGTCTGCATACACCTTATAGTTCATGCTCTGGACATTTCTCTATCCGTTATGTGACTATTACAATCCTCCCACCTTATAGAAGAGCCGTCCTCGGCTCCGATACCATTCTATGACGACCTAGACCCACACACCACGATAAGTCCCCTCCTTGGTTTTGTTCCTGGCATAGGCTTAAGTCCCCACCCAAAATACGTTGTGACATATAAGGTCCGCACCTTATTGCCCGGGATCTTGTTGTTTCCCTATCCGATATGGGACTATTACACGTAGATTCCTCGTTGTTGGATTTAATCTATTTACAAATGAACGTTTGATTGCATTATATAATCTCAATTCAATCATATATTTGAAACTTGCTACGTACCATACTACATGGTAGATGATATTCCGATCATGTTGTTTATTGGGTTAGGAAGGTGGATTTTCATGTTTCTTTATTGGGGTTCTTCAGGTTTATGCGGTCTAGATATTCAAAATGTAATGAAATATCTTAAAATCGAGTTTTTAATGATAATATACCGACTAGTATACTTGTATGATGGTAGGGATTGTAAAAACACAGTTGGTGACCTAAAGATATAGATACTCAAGTGATAGGTATTTAAATTTTTTTAATGCATATATCTACCAATTAGTGTACTTATATGATGATAGGGATTGCAAATATTTACCAATTAGTGTACCCTTTCATGTTTTTTTGTATGACTTTTTAGTGCAAGTCGGTAGCCATCTTTCTTAAAATTGTAATTTTTTTTTTTTTTTCCAATTTTGTGGTAATTGTTGATAAAAGTAAAATAACTATCAGCAGTTGTCAACTATCGAGGGCCCCATATTCAAGAGAATCCTGCTCCCGCTACTGTATATTATATATATATATATACACACACACACACACATACACACGTGATGCATATATCACTCCATTTCACCCGAAGCAAGGTTGCGTCATTTAGATCATCCTTTGAAACTATCAATTTTTTTGAGGTTTGAAATATGTACTTTTGAAATCAGTTAATGTTTGGATTTGTCTTAATTTTTTTGTAAAATCAATCTCAACAATGCACTCGAGCTCTTGGGTGTCACGTGGAGCTCCACGTGGACATTGCTATAAGTTCACCGCATATGAATATTGTATTTGGTTAACTCTACTACTTTCACTTTTTTTAGCAAAATAATTAACATTTTTAAATTTGCAATCGTTACCACACCATGTTATAATTAATATATTTTTTTTTGTGACTGGACATGTTCATCCTAATTAAGCCTATAAATTGACACCCCATCTTGCAAATTTCTGCCTCTTCTTTCCCCAACTTGACACTTTCAAAATCTTGGATCTCCAATTCATTTAATCTAAGACCATTCGGTTGTCTACCTACACTCGTATACCATATCCGATGTAAGCATAAGGGTGCTATTATACACATAAATCTAGTATATCAACAATCTTTTGAAATGGTTGACCAATAAACTATAGGTCTATTTAACCATTTAACCTAATTTGGGTACCAAACGTGCTCTGGTCCTTAAGAGCTCCTTGCTGCAGTATGAAGCGGTTCTTTGGCCCCAGAGAGCACAACCAACCTATGCATTGCCTGTAGTGCATTGGCCTGTGCACATAATGGTTGGTTGTTCATGTTAGATTCACATTGGACTTTTGAAACCGGATGGGCCTGTGCACTACAAAAAAAATAGCCTTCACAATGGCCTAGAGACTGTTTTGTAGGCTTTTTTAACATATTATGAGCTAATCGAGCTTTTAGATACCGCTAGGGAGAAAAGGCTCAAATTATAGGCTTAATTAAGGTTTCACCATAAAATCTCTAATTACTATGACTATTTTAAGTTAGATCTAAGATTTTCCAACATAAACTTTAATAAAGAAAGTGAAAGAGGGGAAATAAGTGATTTTCGGGTCACTTTATATGGTGCTAGAGGAAAGTGGTATTGACAAAATTATTGGATGGTTGTATTTCAAATGGTCGTCCAATAACTTCGTATTTTGAAATTCTTCCGATACGAACTAAAAGTTCAAAATACCGGCCGATAATATGGCAGGTACTTTGGGGTCGACTCGATACATTGCAATGTATCGACCCGGACCGTACCGAAACCGATACGTATCAAACGATACGTATTGATTTTGTCCAGAATTTTGAACCATACATAGGTCTAGAAGAGTTTTGTTAAAGGTATTGGTTTCTATGTGGGAAAGGAAGTTAAGGTTAGTTTCTAAAAGGATAGATGGTGCGGGGATCAATTTTTTTGCAAAGGTTCCCTAGTATTTTTGGTATAGCAGTAGATAAAAATGTGATGGTAGAGAGTGCTTTGGGAAGAGATCGAAATGAATCTTCGAAAATGGGAAGGGGGGAGCTATTAGAGTTGCTGGAGGAGCTAAGTAAAATGAGGATTGATGAGAACTGGTTAGATAGAAGAGTGTGCAATTGGGAGAAGAATGGGAAATCCACAGTTAGGTGTAGGAGACCCCTAATTGATTTCCCATGGGTGTCTTCTAATTTGTGTATGACTATGTAAGAGAGGAAAGGTGGTTACCAAGAATGGTGTGTTTTGCAGTGAGGTACAATCACCAAGTCAGGGTTTGGCAAGGATAAAATTCAGAAAAATCTGGCAAAATTTGGGAAGTTCAGGGAAATATTCGGAGAGAAATCAGAAGGAAAAAATAAAATAAAAATAAGATTAAAATTAAAAATCAAAATTAATTGAAAATATCGTGTAAGTATTCATGTTTTATTCATAGATTGTTAAAAACACAGAAATTTTTGAAAAAATTGCAAATAATTTGGGATTAATTTGCAAAACCTCAAATTCATGAATTATGCGTGATTTTTAAAAAAATTCAGTGAATTTGTGACCGTGGATCAAAATATCGTCCGATACGTATCGGTTTTGGACTTGGATGATATGATAAATTGGGTTTTTAACGGCCCCCTTAAAAAAAAGTCAAATTATCGTCCGTATCGGATGATAATTTGAAATTATCGTTTTTATTGTTTTTTTTTTTTTTTTTTTGGAAAAATACTGGAATGTATCATCCGGAACCAATACGTATCGGTTTTGGGGCTGAACGATACGTATCGAAAATCCGAGATTTTGATCCATGTTTGTGACTATGGAGAGGAAGAGGAAACAATGGAGCATTTATTAAGGGATTGTTTGTTTGCAAGTTAGATATGGGCCTTGTTCACTGCTAACTTTGGAGTGTGGCCATCTTATGGAAGTTGCTCCCGATATCAATCTTTTGGGATATTTTGGAAAGTACGAAATGAGAGGATTTTGAGAAGTATGACATGTAGGGCTGCAACTAATGTGATATGTGATAATCTCCTATGGAGGTGTTTAACTTCATCAAGGTGCCCCGCTGCATTCGCTGAGGAGATTCTCGGAGATTGGTAGCAGCTCCGCCCACCGTAGGATAGAGATGTTGGTCTTGAGCAGGGTGGGATCCTGATGACTACGACATTGTGCACATGAGGCATGTACTGCAGTGGTGGGCCACGACCAGGGATCTTACTCTCTTTCTAGTGGATGTGGTTATGTTGTTCCTTGTTGTATTTTTGTTTTTTTTTTCCGGGTTGAGTACCTCCCTTGGCCTTCTTGATCCGTTGTATAACATTTGAATTAATGAAAATATGGAATTGCACTGATCAAAATGATATGATGTCGGCAGGGCTGAACACCGATCACTTATTTGAAAGAATGGGCTTATAACCAAAACGTTATAATAGCTTTACCTGTTTGAAATAGTACTTATATATTACAGAGAGCTGGACGCTGATAAGAAGTGAGTGGAAATAGGACTTGCAAAGCCAACCCCAAATTGATGGGATAAAATTGTGATGGCTGTGATGTGATGATTTAAAACTTATCCTACCCCCGACTTAGTTGTCGGAAGTGGTAGTAAGCGTGTAGTAGGTGAGGAGTGGAGCATCATCAAAAGTTTAAAGTTACATTATTTTATGGTTGGAAGTGGGAGTGGTTGCGAGATTCCGAGCGGGAGCGACTCGCTAAGTAGAAGATTCCTACGACCAACAACTGGGTTTGCTACACATTGGAGAACCGAGAGCTCGATCTGAACCGAGCGAGTTAGCGAACCAGGTAATATTGGATTAGACTATAAACTGGAGTCTGATGATCCCCTTTTAATTATCCTTTGGAAGCTAGCTTATTTTTTAGTGAAAATTAACACCTTACACCAAAGGTTTTAAACTTGACTAGAAAGATCAAACTTTAAATCAGGGTAACAAATCAGAGATCTTAGTTATTAGTATTTATAGGATATATTACAATCTTGTGCTATGCTTTTATTTTCACAACATTTTTTTTTTTTGATAATAACTAGGGCTGTGCAGTTTTTGGACCGAACTGATCAAACCGACTGAACCGAACCGCCGGGTTTGGTCCGGTTTGGACGGGTACCGATTTGGGTTTGGTTTGGAAAAAAGGAAAACCGAAAAGTTTGGTTTGGTTTCGGTTCCAAGGCTCCCCAAGCCGAAACCAAACCGAACTGAACTGAATGTCGTTTGTAAGTAATTATATATATATAGGCGGGGGTTTTGATTAATTTTGAAGGGCATTTAAGTAAAATGCATATTTTTATATAAAACCCTACCCTTGTCTTTAGCCTATTCCTAAATCCTATAGCGGTAAAGTAGAACTTAGAGAAAAATCGGTTGAGAAGTTGAGAAAATTTTGATGTGCAAGTAGAACTTATAGGAAAACCGAAACCAACCGAACCAAACGGTACCGAATTGAATCGGATTGGTTTGGTTTAAGAGTTGGATGGTTTGGTTTGGTTTGAAAATCTGAAAAGTGATTAAGACCGGTTTGGTTTGTGGTTTTGGTCCAAAATCGACCAAACCGAACCGAATACACCCATAATAAGAACGGAGAAATTTCATTAAGGTGTAAAATCTGACATGATAATATCATAGATCTGAGGACGAGCATCTTCCATCCAGATCTTATTACAATCGCTACCTAAACCAATCTTAGCTAAAGCATCGGCCGCACTATTGGCAGACCGCTGGACATGAGAGCACCCTCTCAGTGAAAACAAATTCAAGGCCTCTCTGATATCTTCAAAAACAAACGTGAGGTCCGAATCATCGAATTGATCCGCTACGCCATTGATGACATGAAGCGAATCTCCTTCAAATAGGACATTATGGCCACACTGATGAGCTAACCAGATAGCCTGGAGAAAAGCTTGAGCCCTACATTGATCCGCAAAAGATAAGCATTTTAAGTTCTTGGCCATAGACACCATGACTTGTCCGTCTTGATCACGAATGATTACGCCGATTCCAGCTGCCTTAGAAGAGGGAGACCATGCACCATCAGAATTCATTTTAAATGCATTAGGCGGAGGCAGAGACCAATTCCCAATAGACGGTGGGTGATGATATGTAGGACTCAGAGACCTCTCATTAGCTAAATAGAATTCCATCAGGTAATTTTCCGCCTTTGCTGAGATAGATAGGGGGTCCCGTGGTTTAGCACCGAGTAATTTGATTCCTTTCGTTCTAGATTGTCCAAGCTATAATGAAGAAATGATCTAAATGTGATCTTCCATATTCTTGGTAGAACACCATAGCCCAATCCTTAAAAGACGGATGTTGATAAACGATTCCACACACATCCAAAGAAGATAGAAACCAACAACAGTTGGCCATGTGACAATCACGTAGAGCATGGGCTGTGTTTTCAATCTTATCACCACACAGATCACAAACCGGGGATATAGAGCCCAGTTTTTTATGTAGAGTAGATCGAACAGGTAAAATATTTTGGCAAGCTCTCCAAGCAAATATCTTTACCTTGTTAGGTATCCGTGAGCCCCACAGATCCTTCCAGAAATTTTGATAAATCGAAGAACTTGCTGAAGTGGTTCCAATAAAGTTACGGTGTAAATTCAGTACTACCTTGTATGCGCTACTCACCGAGAACTTTCCCTTCTTATCATCGGTCCACGGTGGCGTATCATTTCTTCTAGTAGCTGGGAGTTGGGTAGAAAGTATAATCTCATCATCCTCCTCCATAAAGTAGTTTCTGATCAAACCTTAATTCCAACAATTCTGGTTTTTCAATATTAAATCGGACACCACGGTCGGGCCATCTTGCCCTGTAGGAGAGAACACCCGAAATGTCACTGCTCTTGGGATCCATCCGTCATTCCAAATATTGATAGATGACCTATTATTCCCCACTCTCCAAATCAGACCATTAGCAATAATCTGTTTTGCCAACATGGCCGAATTAAATGCAGTGAGATCTTTAAACCCCATCCCCCCATAGAGTTTTGGAATGCAAATATCCTTCCAACTTTTCCAATGAATGCCCCTATCCAGTTCCTTTTTACCCCACCAAAAACGAGCAATAATGGATGCTATATCATGAATGATTGAGGATGGTAATTTGAAGTAACTCATGGTATAAATCGGGATTGCTTGTGCCACAATTTTGATTAAGACCTCCTTGCCGGCCTTAGATAATAAATTCTCTTTCGAACTTTTTAATTTGTGCCACACCTTTTCTTTGATGTGCTCAAAGTCATTTTTCGTAGATCTATCCACTACAAGTGACACCTTTTCTTTAATGTGCTCAAAGTCATATTTCTTAGATCTATCCACTACAAGTGGAAGACCTAAATATTTTTCATGAGGCATCGATTTCTTTATCCGAAGGTAATTATGAATTTTACATCGGAGGCTATTTTGAACATTACTACTAAAGGACACCATCAATCTTTCAAAATTTACAATTTGACCCGATGCGTCCGCATAGAGTTCCAAAATATTCACAATTTCCCCTCATTCAATTTTGTCCGCCTTATGATAAATTATGCTATCATCGGCGAAAAGCAAATGGATATAATCGGTGCCCCTTTATAGACACAAATACCAAATTTTTTTCTGTTTTGGATTGCAAGTCTTAGGAGATTGGAGAAGACTTCCGCACACACAGGTAAGGAGATAAAGGGTCTCCTAGCCTAAAGCCCCTACTAGGTATAACATTACCCAAAACCTGCCCGTTAATAAAGAACTCAAAGGACACAGAATGGATACAACCCGTAATAAGGCCAACTCATCTATCACAGAAACCCAATTTTTCCAAAGTTTTTTCAAGGAAAACCCACTCAACATGATCATAAGCCATACTCATATCAAGTTTTAACGAGCACCAACCCTCTTTTCGTTGCGTTTATTTTTAAAAATGAGCAATCTCAAGGCGATAAGAGAGTTGTCAGTGACCAACCTACCTGGAATATAAGCACTTTGAGTTTAAAATATAATTGAAGGAAGGATGAGTTTAAAACGGTTTGCCAACACTTTCGAAAGGATTTTGTAAATAATAGAGACTAATTGGGCGAGTTAATCCTATAGATTTTTAGGATTTTTAACTTTTGGGATAAAGATATGATGGGTTTTGTTGATCTCAGTAAGATCAAGATGACCGTTTAAATAATCAAGGGCAAAATTTGTCACCGAATTTTCAACTATGTTCCAATATTTTTGAAAGAATAAAGGGGGGCATACCATCCGGGTCAGGGGATTTTGTAGGATGCATTTGAAACGGTGCCTTCCTCACTTCCGAAGCAGTGAACTCTTTTGCCAATCCGGCATTTTGTTCTTGGGATATTTTTGGAGATAAATCAGCCAACTCCTCATTAATCCTGGTGAGATTGTCGATTGGAAGAGTTTTGAGTAATGCATCGACACCACCCTTTCAATACAATTTTTCGATGTTTTCCACAACCCCTCTTTATCAAAAAGTTCCTCGATCCGGTTCACCTTTTTCTTGTAGGTAGCATTGGAATGGAAGAACTTCGAATTTTTATCTCCATGCTTGAACCACGTATCTTTCGATCTCTGAAGCCAAAACATTTCTTCCTTTTCTAGTAAATCATCAATAGAGTTCTTTAGCCTGGTTTCTTCTTGTCTACTTTGATCACCAGCCCCATTATTAGAAATAAACGAAAGCCGATTGAAAGCCTGTCTAGTCAACTTGTGGATATTACCGAATTGACTGTTTATTCCACAATTTAAGTTTGTTTGTGGTATTCGAGATTTTGCAACACACATCCATCAATTTGTTGAGTCCCAAAAGTTTCCCCACCATTGTAAATAACCCCTTCACATTGCTTTGAGGTTGTCCACATAGATTCGAACCGGAATGGCCTATGACCGTTCTTCCATTCTTCATTGGTGACCACATCCTAGACACAAATACGCCTGTGATCAGATATTATGGAGTTAGGGTGGATTACTTTAACATTTTTGAATGTCATAACCCCAAAAGTGTGTCACCAAAGCTCTATCCGGCTGTTTCGCAATGAGATCAGTCCCTTCTTGTTTATTACACGTGAATTTTGGACCCACTTAGCCATGGTCCCTCAATCCTCATTGATTAATCGTCTGCCGAAAACAGTCCATCGGAGTGTGACTTTTCGGGATCCCCCCTCTCTTCTTGTGTGAGAACATTATCTCATTAAAGTCACTAACACATAGCCAAGGAAGATTTAAATTCCTGTTTAGTCTGTCCAGTAAATCCCAACATTCTGAGCGGTTATGAGCAACCGGAGCACCATAGAAACCTGTTAAACGCCATTCATGCTCTTCCCCATCTTTCACAATCACCACATCAGTGTGATTTTTGGACATAGTTTGAAGTGAAACCGTGCCATTTTTCCACAGTAGAACTAAACCTCCTGGTCGTCCCCCAATGTCCACACAAATACTATTTTGGTACCCAATCTTGATTTTAATAGAGTCCATACGCCTAGAGCACATCTTTGTCTCCATGAGAAAGATAAAGTCAGGGTCTTCTCTCTGAATAAGAAGCTGGAGAGCACAAACTGTCTGGGGATTCCCCAATCCCTGGCAGTTCCAACTGAGGGTTTTCATTTTGTTCGGCGGGGTTGCGTAGCAACCTTCGCCGATAACAACACCTTGCTCAATTTGTCCTCGTCCTCAAAGAGCTCAGGCCTAAGATTAGATGAAGAAGGGACCAATCTCTTTTTAGAGTCACCAAGGGGAACCGTATCTTCGTTTCTCTTTCTTTTCTTGTTTAGTTCATTAGTTTGGGCAACAGAATCAAGAAAAGGTGGCTCTGGTTAAAAGGTAAATGGAGGGGTTCAAGGAATCAAATTTGGGATGAGATTGGGTATTCGGGGTTGGTCGGGTCTGGAGATCTTTTATGGGGAGAGTAGTTTTAATAATGGAAGGCTGGGCCAAATTGGATTGGGTATTATTGGGTTGGGTTGGGTTGGGTTTTGTCGGATTGGGCTTGAAAGACTTGGGTTTGAATGGATTGGGTTGGGTTGAGTCGGGTCTGATTTTGTATGGCTTGTTGGGTTGGCTGATCTATAGATTTTATGGATGTTTTGGTGGGATTCTCCAAGAAAATGGGAATAGAAGGACCACATTTATGGATAACTGACGTAGATTCTATGGCCTTTAAGGAAGGAGGTGAAAGGACAGGTGGGCATACCTTATTTGTGCTAACATCATTGGAAAGGTCTGTTACCGCATCTTTTGGTACACGGGCTGCTGTAAACGCCTCTCCCTCAATATTGTGTAACGTCCGCATGTTCTCCCCATTCCTTGCCTCAGTCTCCTACGGATCCTCCGCTTTCATAGGCGTTACGAGATCAGATGAGGATTCACGGATTCTTGGGCTCCCATAGGAAGGTGAGGTGTCACCATTTTCAGCATTGCCATTTTTGTTGGATAATGATCCTTGCCAAATACCCATAATCTCTGGTGAAAAATTTCTTAATTTTGATGATCCTTCTTAGCTTGGTTTGTGCTTTGATAATAGCTAGAAGCCTGAGAATTAGGCACTCGTAACCATGGGCCAGAAGGCAATCACTATCATCCGAACTTTGAGGGGTAGGGGTGAGACATTCACGATCAGAGTGGCCGACCAATCCACAAATGTAGCAAAAAGTAGGAAGATGTTCATATTGGAAATTCATTGCAGCTGTTTAGAGATATCACTCCTCGTCGCAGCTGTTTAGAGATATCAATCCTCACCAGAATGCGGAAAAATCTTCCCCAACCCTTTCCATCTTCATCTGTTTCCACCTTGATCAGATTACCAACGAGGGTAGCTAATCTAGTCCCCACAGCTTTATTCATTGCACCAATGGGTAATCCGATAATTCTTACCCAAAAAGGCACTATACAAAAATCAATTTGGTCTGCTGTTTCCTCCACATTGTATTCAACGAGCACCAAAAGATTATTGTCAAAACTCCATCTGCCAAGCCGAGTGATCCGATCCTCTGACGCTTCATCCGGAAACTGAAAGAAAAAGATATTCTCCTCAATTTCATTAACTTTTAGCTCTTTTTCATAGTCCACAGTTTTTTTAGAGCCTCTTTGAACGCCTCTAGATTGTTTCTCCGAGAGCTAATAACTTTCCCGATGAGACTTTCACAACATCGTATCTAGGAGGTCAAGGGCGCTTTTTCTTTGTTCTCTCTTTAAAAGATGACATCACAGTGACAACTTTCTCCGAAATTTGCCGAAACAATGGTTGGAAGAAACTTTTGGTCAAATTTCACCGAAATTAATGAAATTTTATAATTTCAGCCATTTTTAAATAATAAATAAGATTTTTGTATAGTTTTTATATGCATATATGTTTTCATACTCAAAATTTTCCCTAAACTTTTCTAATTTTTCCCGAAATTTATCCGAAATAAACCGAAATGATCCCTACCGAAATATTGCCGAAAACGAGATTTGTCACTATGGATGATATCTACACCTCTATGGGGGAAAAAAGGTTATTTGATAATTGGTGGCTCAATTGTTAAGGTAATTCGGGTAGGAAGGGACTGATCCGTCTATTCGCACCTACCAGACTACTGGTGGGCGCCTACACTGAAAACGGTTTAGCAGATTGAATCAGATGATGGTGATTGGTTTTCATTCCAATCTTCCACACAAATGGATCTTGAGACCATGGGCGTGCCATCAGATGAAAGATTTTTGATTCCATGTCGCACAGATCCCAAAAGTTGGCACTAAAATCTCATGGCACACATTACTCTCAAACATGATTTTATTATATCTTTTTGGGCCCTAAAAGGTGAAAAACCTATGGCGTTTTATTATATTGGAACAACTGCTCTCTGATTCAAGTTGATCTTTCAATCCTTTTCCAGATTACAAATCTTATCTTAATTTTTTTTAAAAAAATCTTAAATAGTCAAGTCTGACAATGTAAATGAATATTGAAACTTGATAGTAATAGTATATAAAAACTTGACTTTATCATGTCCATCAAATTAGATCATCACATGCTGGCACTATTCATTCATTCTCCTAGTTTTCTAACAAACTGGCCAATAAAAAAACAAATGAACGTACTATTTTATTTCCTGCCTTCAAAAAAACGAAAAATGGAAGTGCAAAAAGGAAGATGAAATAGCACTGTGGCAGGTGTATCACTCAAGTTTTGTTGATGAAGAAGGTGTTGCCAAAGCATGTGGGTGCCCTCTGCTTCCCTTAAAAAGCCACGTCAAGGGTCCTGCTCCTGCCTCGGGTCAAGGTTGTTTTTACTGTCTTTATTTATTTATTTAACCTATCTGCAGGAACTTCCCATCTCTTCAAATATGCACCATTTTTTATTTTTTTGTTTTTTTTTATCCCCCATTTTTCCATCAACATAAGTTCATTGCAGATAGAACCGACATCGTTGATGAAGCGATCACGTTCTTCCGTGCCAACGTCTTCTTCAGGAACTTTGATATCCAAAGCCCAGCTGACAAGCTCCTCATCTATTTAACTCTTTACATTAATGTTGCTTTGAAGAGGCTCGAAGGTTGCAGAACGTTGGCTGAAGGCACAAAAGCTATCATTAACTTAGGCCTTGAGAAGGTCCCTGTTCCCGGAGAGGCAGGTTTTCCCTTCGGGGGGCTCTTTGCAGTTCCTCAGTCTCAGAAAGAAGCAGGTAACTATCCTTTCAGTCTCCTCGCTTTTAACCAGCTTATCATGAAACATGAAATAACAAGAGATTGACTCTGGTAACCTACATCAGTAGATGGCCTCACCGGCCTGCGTTTTGGTCATGCGATGCCACGTAGGATGCATTAGTAGCCAATCCACATTGTCCAAGTGGTTAGAAATCAATGAACTCACGTAGCCCGAGAAAATATATCCATCACAATATCACTACCATCCAATCCAGGGACTCCAATTTGAGACCATGCATTAGATATGAACAATGGTCCATATTATAGATCCTGGATCAAATGGTTAAAATGCTTTGATGGGCAACAGTTTTATGATAACATCAGTTCACATAATAATTTGTAACTTGGATGACTTGGATTGGTCAAGTATGTGTGCCAAATGGCAAAATTAGTGTACTTTGTGAGCGTTCCATCTTATTGACGTACTCAATAATTTTCTTGGCAACTCATAGTTGCTAATCTTCGCAAGCCAACGTGGAATGATGGGATTTACAGCCGTTTAATCTTCCGGTGCTTCCAAACTATATATTTCGTTACGAAGCACCTTTTAGTCACATCAAAACGGATTTCATTTACGACTGTTTTCAAGACCCTTGTAATCTGCAAGGTCAGATTTTGATAGGACTCTGGCCCAAAGGCTTTTGTTTCATGAGTGATGATGCCTCTGGGCTCTGGCAACCCGATTAATACTTAAACATGCTGCTGATATGATAAATCTACTGTGGAAATGCAGAGCTTTTCAGGAATTATCTAAAACAAGTAAGGGAGGAAACAAGTGGGAGACTGCTCAGCTGTGCTTACAGACCCAATGGTACTCCAAACAAATGGTGGCTGGCTTTTGCAAAGAGGAAGTTCATGAACATTATTGCCCCCTAAGGAGTATATATATATATATATCATTATCAAATGAGTAACATAATGCCATGTAACATGTGATTTGTTGTGATTAATCTCCCTAATAATCATGTAACTGTCAAAGGGATTTCAAAAATCGAGATCCATATCAGTGTACCTTGGTCCATGATCAAACTTGATTAATCGTCCCCCCCCTAAACATTGGGTCTTTCAATACAATCAAATGGAGAGTGATGAGTGAAATGATTTGGGAAGACCCAAAATGAAAAAAATAGATATTTTTCTTAGCAAAAATGTAATAATGCAATGCGACATTGCATTTCTAATGTAAGATAAAAAGCGGTAGAGGAACTGCCTTCTGCCAAAAAGTAACCGATGCCATATTCTCCAAGTCAAAGTCTTAATACTCTTCGACACTCAGCGATTGGTGTTCTTAGATTCATGTTAGTTGAAATTTCCAATTATCTTGATTAAAATTAGATTAATGTTAGTTGAAAATTTCAATAATCCGGATAAAAATATAAAATTATTAAAATTATTTTCTCTCTCTCTCTCTCCAAAATTTTTAAAATAAGAATACAAATAATATTTTAATGCAGTAGCTAAATAATGCAGTAGCTAAAATAGCTATCTTTGCTGGTGAGTTTTTTAAAAAGTCAATAGCTAAAACAGAGTGTTATGAAATGGAATTGCTAAAACAGAGTGTTATGAAATGGAGTTTAAGCTATTAAAAATATGGTTATCCTCGCCGGAGATATTCTTCGATGGTGTTTTCACAAAACACATCCCCAAAAATACGAGTCTTTCTTTTAAGCTACGTGGAAGGGCCAACTTCTGGTGCGTTGGTAATGATACCCTATATTTTTAAATCCACCTATCTAGGGCCAACTTCTCGTGTGTTGGTAATGATACCCTATATTTTTAAATCCACCTATCTAATCTTTGAGTTCACTCACACTGAAATACATTGACTGAATTGAATCAAATGATAGAGATCATCTGTCCTCTCAATCTTTAAGGTTACTTTTATGGGTGTGTACCACATCAAATAAAAAATTGACTGCCTGAAGATACATTCATGATCTAAAGATCGATCTTGTGATAGAGTGGGGTGATAAACAATCTCTATCGTCTTATTCAATGTAGTCGATTCAAAGATTTTGTGGGTGGTTATATGATATAAACTATTTCTAGGCGCACGCCCACCAATCTAATATCTGGATTGTGTGTTTCTCAAAAAATAAAAATAAATAAAAAAATAAAAAATTATGATTGTGTGAAGAATGCGTATTGTGAGCGTAGCAGCCCGCTAACAAAATGGTTAAATAACGAGCGAAGGTACTTGTAGGACTTCGGAAATGCTTTCGCTACTCCTCCCCACTCATCTTCCACCTCCCGCCATTTCCTTCGGCTCTAGAGTTAGGGTTTCTCAGAGGCATTGTTTCAAACACATGAGCATCTCTGCAACCGAATCAGGAGCTCCTCCTCCTACTACTACGCTTCCTTCTGACGACGGACCAAATCCAAGTCAAAACCCTTGTGATGTTGTGGTGCAGTACGTAGTTCTCCGTCGGGATCTGATCGATTCTTGGCCTCTCGGTAGCATCGTCACTCAGGGTTGCCACGCATCCGTCTCTGCAATTTGGACTCACAAGGACGATCCCCAAACGATCGATTACTGTGCTCTCCGAAATATCGATTCCATGCACAAGGTAACATCTTTTCTATTTTCTAATTTTGATTTTCTGGTTAATTTTATGCAGATTTATTTCCATTTGATGCAATGATGTCCACCATTGAAGACCTAAATTCCCATTCTTCATATTGTTTTAGGAACAAAATTTCTTTTGAAGTCATCTTGCATCTAAGTCATCAAATTCGCTACAATTATAGTGCAATTAAAATGGGATAATGTCTCCACCGACATTTAAGCACCAAATGGTATTCAAATGATCGTCATTAAATTAGAAATTTTGATCTCACACCAGTGAAGTGTGGCTTATTTTCATGACATGTGGCGCACATTTATGATCAATCTAAATTGCTCAGGCGGCAGTCCATCATTAGAAAATGTTTTAGCAAAAGAATCTTGCCCATAAGTGAATTCGAACCATGGTTGGCGAATTTTACTATCGGCCATTAAAACTAAGCACAACGGTTGGTAGGAGAGTGCACAGATCAGATGGTTCAAAACTCTCAAAAATGTCATTTTTGGGCCCCTTTCCTTTCAATCTATGATCTGTCACTTTTATGGTGTGGATGACATACAATCATTTAAACACATGTTTAAATGACAGCCATGAGAGTCGGTCCCAATCACATAGGGGTACCTTTATTTTAATCTCAAGATCCTTTTTTCTCGACCCGGATGTGCTTCAATAGTGGACTGCTTTGAATAAGACAATGAAGATAATTTTTCGTCCCAATCTTCGACACAATAGATCTTGAGATCATGGTCCTACTCCTACCGTCAGATAGTTAGAGTTTGATTCGATGTATCACAAATCCCAAAAAATGAACATGATCATGACATACATTAAACATATACTTGAATCACTTTGTGGGGATGTGTGCCACGTGGAATCAATTTGACCGTCTGATTGAATGCACGATTTAAGCATGTGAAACCTGGGTCGAGAAGTAAGAATCTTGGGTTGAAAATAAATGTACCCACAAAATAGTCTACAATCTTCTCACCATTGAGGAGTTGATGTATTGGAGTTGCATTCAATTTCTTTACCCATTAAATAATAGGTTCCTCCAACTCGTTTGTAACTCATTTCTAATAGGCTGGTGAAACTGAACCCCCTCTGAGGTGGAGAAGTCATCTCCAACCAATCTGTAAGTCATCTTCAATAAGGCTGCAACTAAAAAGTTCCTTCTTCTTAAATGGTATATAAAAACTTTTGAGCAATACAAGCAAAATGTATAGCCATCGTCATCATCTTCATCATCGCTTGCCTTGCCTTAAATCCCATCATTCTAGGTCGGCTTACAGATATGATTTCTCAAGAATGTTATTGATGGGATAATTATAGCCAACATACTACCTTAAATAAAGAGTTACACCAAATCTTTACTCAGTAACATACTTTCAGACTTTCAGTATCTCTAATCTTCGTCATTGCCATGGACTCTTTCATAATTAAACCTTAGACATACAACTCTATAAAATCAAAGGCCATAAGTTTGTTATTAAAAAGAACCTTAAATTTTTTGATCAAAATAGCAAAGTACCAATTTTTTACATCGGAATTTTACTTAATAAATACCACTGAACTTAAAGCCTTCTCAGAAACCTCATCATTATTATGGCCGTAAATTTTTTATTCAGTATCTGAATTGCACAATGGTGGGCTTGTTTTTTTTTTTTTTTTTTTTTTTTGTAACCATTCCAATGGTTGGTTACTCGTTCAAAAAATATTTAAATCCATTGAGAGATAGTTATCCAAAGTTGCTTTCAGTGCAGTGGATTGGCGAAAGCTGGTCGACATCTTGATGTAGTTTCAATCATAATTTTGCAAACACCAGTCAGAATTTCGAATTTCCAAATTTATTAGAATAGAACACTTATTTACCTGTAATTTAGTAGTTTTAAATTGAGTAGATTTCCAACAATTGAGCTATTGATTTTGAAACACAAGCTAATTATATTACTTAAAACAATTATGAAAACTGAAAAGCTATTAAATATTCATTTGACCAATATTATTTGAAATTTGCACTGCATTTAAACCCATTTGCCTCTTGCAACAAATGGACTGCCATTATTGAAGAGGCCTTTGATTATTCTTTGGGTCTAGAAATCTCATTATTCTTTTCAACAAATGAGAGCAGGTGATGCTGTTGTGGCCCCTTAAAAAGAGAACGTGTTTTGGTAGTCTCTATTTCTACTGAGCATGGGCGATTTTGTAGTGGGTTACTTAGAGAAGGTGTTTTGAGAGAGGCCATCTGTATTGAGCATAGATTTTCCTTTTTCCACTTTATTCCTTCATATTTGTTTTTCTTATTGGTAGAATCATTATAGGGATAATGGCTCCTGATTGACAGTTAAACACCAAAATGGTGTTTAAGTGATCTTACACCATTAAATTTCTACTTTTTATCTCACACCATTGAAGTGTGATTTATCATTATGCCTTGTGGCCCACATCTTGACCATTCTAAATCGTCCAAGTGGGAATCCATTACTGGAGTATATCTCAGCCCAAAGAAACATGCCTATAAGCAGTGTTACCTAAGTACACGGCACGGGTGCCAAGTGTCAAGGTGTCCTTAAAGTGTTGGCACGACAACTTCTAAAAATCCCAATACGGCGGCACGGCTGTAAAGAAAATATTTAAAAATTTAAAATAGAGCTATAGTCAATAAACTCAGCATTTCTCATAATGGTGAATAGATATGCAATCAATTCCAGATTTTCATCATTGATCAACATCATCTCATCAAAATATCCATGCACATGAAATTAAAAATTGAAAGTTTAAACATAAATGCAAAAATAAACGTTCAAAGTACTTCAAAAAATTGTTCAACATTCTTATGCTTTCAAAAAATTATATAACCACTCATTCCCAAATGTACTTTTGCAAATTAGAATTCTTGACTTCTTGGCACTCAGTTAGCATCATCACCTTGGTTTTCTTCATCGATGGAATGAAGCTCGACAATTTCATCGGAATCAAAGTGCATTGTCACTAATACCGGGACATCAAGTGATAAATTTGTGAATTCAAATTTAGTCCCCCCTTCTAAACTAAAATCATCTCCAACCGCATCCCAATATTTGCTAGGGCCTTCAACATATTGTTCTTTCCTTCTTGATAAGAGTTTGAGTGAACAACGACCCAAACCTTGTAAAAACCTAAATAAAAGTATAGTATATTGTAAAAATCGTTTTCAACGAGCCAAACCCTTTATTTAGTAGTTACTAAACTTTACACTAATTTTCAAAAACAAAGTTCGTTTTATCATTGTCAGAACGACGAGCATTTTGATGGTAATATGTGGTTTTTTATATATGATTAGAAGTTTCGTGCTTTTTTGAGGAGTGTCCAAGTGTCGCGTGTGTGCCAAGTGTCACGAAGTGTCAGCACAGCAAAAATCCCAAAAGTAGAAGTGCCAAGGTAACACTGCCTATAAGTGAATGTGAACCATTTGATTGATGAACTTTACTATCATCCATTAAACCTAAAAACAACAGTTGATATTATAGTCTAGATCGGATGGTTCAAATCTCTCAAAAAGTTTGATTTGGGTCCATTGCCCTTCAATGTATGATCTATCACTTTGATGGTGTGGCTTACCCACATCTTTAGCCCTTAATGATGTAAGATCGTTTAAACACCATTTTGGTGTTTAAATGACGGTCAGGAGAATCGGGTCCATCGTTATATTTTTCTTCATAGCAGGATGGAAACTCTCCTTCCCTAATTTGTTTGCTTTTCTCTGTCATCATCATCAACATGCCTTGTCCCATCTATTTGGGTTCAGCTTTGCGAGATTTATTTCTCCACTCAAGTCCTTTTAGGGCTAAATTCTGTGTTACTCCGCACTCCTTCATGCTCTGTCTCCATAGTCCATATATCTTTTCCAAACTTTTGTTACTCTTCCTCATCTCCACCATTGTTCTTCTACTCTTTTAATCCTTCCTACATGGGCTATCTTGGTCCTTCGTTGGACATGCCTAAATCAACTTGAGCGATATTCTGTATTTTTTATTTTGTCGGGGCGAGTCCTAAACTTCCTCTTATGTACTCGTTTGAAATCTTATTTTTTTCTTGTTATTTTAGACATCCACATTACCATACACATCTCAACCACATGAACTGTCTTCTAGTCACTTCTTCATAGCCAAACACTTTGCATCGTACAATAATGTAGCTCGTGTTGCTGTTTTGTAAAAAAATCCTTTCAATTGAAGTGACATTTGTCGATCACACAAGTACACAGTGCTTTCTTTCCCCCTCTTCACCCATCCTGCAGTGATCCATTTTGAGATGTCCTCGAATCCATTATCGCCTTGTATCATAGGGAGCCCAAATAGCGAAATTTATATCATTGTAACACTAAATACTTTTTATTGTTACAAATTATCCTCCATGCTGGTTGATTCCTCTGTTCGTCATTATTTTTGTGTCGAGTTTAGTTCAAATGATGGCAAAGTTGAATGGTGAGGGTGTTCTCTCAACTAGACAGTGAACTCCCATTACTCAATTTTTTTTTCTTACGGAATGCAGATAAGACACTTAATTATAATAAAAATATTAATAGCATCTTGCGTTTTGCAGGTCACCCTTGAGGTTAAGGGAGAACCTCAAATTTGTAACTTGTCAGAAAAGCTCACAACAGGTGGCATTTCCCATAAGCTGTGGATTGAGCAACCTGAGAACATTCCTACATGTCTCGCCACAAAGCCGTACCCGAAATCCACCGTTTCCTCGTACTTCAAGAAGCTAAAGCTCTGTAAGTGATGCGTGTAGAATTGGGCAGCAAACCAAGCTTTTGCAGTATTATAGAAAATCAGGAAGTATCTATGGCGTTCTCCAACTTGTATAATTGTTGAGTTGTTTGTCAGACTAAAACATGATCAGCTACTTGCGAACATTTTTTGACGTTTCTATGGTGAGTCTTCAATAGGTATTGATCGGATAACAAGAATGATCCGTGTTAGGGTACCTCTATTCACGCCAACAAGTTTAATGATGCGCCAATGCCAGAAACCCATTGACTGAAATTAGACAATGGAGATCGTTTATCCCCTCCAATCTTTCACATAATGGATCTTGAGACCATGATCTGACCATCGGATTGTCAGTTTTTTATTCCACGTGTCACACATCCCAAAAAAATGGCCCTAAATTGACGTTTGAGCGTGACGTGTGCCATATGATTTTAGAGGCACTTTATCTGTGCCACGTGGAATAAAAAACTGACCGTTTGATGGTTGTCTCAAGATCCTTTTTGTGGAAGATCCGGGTGAAAAACGATCTCCATTGTGTGATTTCAAGCAGTCGATGGGTTTCAAGGGGTTTCGGACGTCGGCGCTTTCAGTAAACCCGTTGGCGCAAGTAGAGGTATCCTTTTTGTTTTTTGTTTTTTAACTGTTATTATCCTAGCATTAGATTTGAGCATTTACTACGTACATGAATATACAAGTTGCAATATGAGCAGATTGCTATGAAACTGTGATGGACTTGGCCATATTTTGCTGTCAAATTTATGTTCTGATGGAATAAGCTGTATAATTAACCTGGTGCTCATGGATCTGTCCCATTGTTTCCGGCTTTATGCACATTAAAGTCTTTTACTTCGTTCATTTTTCTATTTCATTGTTATATATTCTTCGTCTCATATATTAGAAATTCAACCGTAAGTGTTTGGAGTGGTGGTTCACTTAGAAATTTGACCTTAAGTGTGTGGAGTGGTGCATCGTCATAGAGAGCCTGAATTGTGAAGACACTAGTACATATATGTTAGAAAAAAGTTATATTGACAATTTTCTCTCCTGGAAACCTTTTTTTTTTTATTTTTCGGCTTCTTGTAGAGAAGACATTTTAGAGAAAGGCCTCTCAAAATCGCTAATGAAGTCTCAGGGGTCTACCAACATCTGATGATGGAATCATGATCTTTTCATTTCCGTCTATAAAGGTAACAATTTTTTGTGATTCCAAAAAAAAATAAAAATAAAGAGATTGATGGAGATCAACTTAGCAAGATTTTCAAATATTCAATTGAGTTTGAGAACTGTGGATTGAATTCACAAACATTAGTGTAGTCTCAACGGCAGAATCCATTTGGTCGGAGAAAGGGAAAGAGATTATCAGAAAGAGAAAACCAAGAGATCTCTTTTGGATTCTCCTCTAGAATGGGCGTTAATGGCAGAGAGACCTGTTTTTTCTTATAAATTTATGCAAATTTGTAACCACATGTTTCGAACTGGGCTGAAATATCTAGGGACTTATAACCACTTATTTAAACAGATATTTGCTCCAGTAATTCTCCGAATGAATCAAAGTTTTGGAAAAATTTTCCTAATATCAGCTTGATTCTAGATTTTCTGAAGTTTTCTCGAAGTTTCTGAATTTTCATCATTGTCCTACATGCTTAATGATACTGATGAGTGTAAATTGTTAATGCATGCTGATTATTTAATTTTAAATAGGTTAATATATTTTTTCATATATATATTAATAATGATTATTATTTTTATAATCCTTGACTTTTTCCTGAGTCTTCGTCGAATTAAACCAAATTGACACCCCCACCAAAGAACTTGGTTACTATGTCTATGCCCCACCTGCTATTGAAAATGAACCTCTAGTTCATTCCTACCTGAACCACTTTGGCCCTCCCCAGCCCTTGCTCCACCCCACCCTCGGCTACCTGCAATTCTGGAGATAACGATTCAGATATGACGCGAGATGACACGCTAAAATTTTAATATGCAAATTTGGGATTAACTTTAGAATGAATTGAATAGCGGAAATATTTCAAATCATGCAACACATAAAATTAATTCAATGAAATTAATAAAACAATTAGATTAATTTATTTTAGCATTCGCATGCGTGAAAATTTTTCGATCTAAAAAAACGACTCCGACGAGGGAATTCAAGTTTCGTTCTAGTTTAGGACATCAATTGTCAATCGCAATATCGTCTCTTGACTCCATGGATCAAAATATTGTCCGATACCGATACGTATCGGTATCGGACGTGAATGATACGGTACATTAAATGTACCATATCGCTCATTTGTATTGCAAATACCGGACGATACATTCAATGTATCGTCTGGTACACTACTGTTCCGGTACGTATCGTCCGGTACGTACCGATTTTTTGACCGGACGATACGTACCGATTTTTCGGCATTTTAACCCATGTTTGGCTCCTCAGGGATTTAAAATGAAATTTAGCTTAAAATAATTCAGTAAAAGGAGAACAATTTGAGATTTTTTTGATTTTTTTATCAATATATAAGGAAGATAATACCTGACAACAATTAGAGAAAAGACAAGATAAAGGGATAGATTTCAAGGCTTCACACCAAAGGTTTTCCGAAGTTTTACATCGCGGCTGTACGTCAGTTTCGCATTAAGTCGCACGAGAAACGATTGTTCACTCCTCAAGGTTTGAAAAATTCACTCCCTCAGTTGAAAACTCTTTACAAGCTGTTTAAAGTTTGCACAAAAGCAACTCTCTTTTCATTCAATAATATAAATCAACTAATTAATAAAGTGTTTACAATGCCTTTATATAGACTAAGAAAATCCTAAACAACGTAAAACTCGTAATAAAAGAGTTTTAATAATAATAAAACGCTGAAAACGGCAGTTTTTGTAAAATTTAGAAGTTCCGTCGCGGGGCAGAACGTCGCCAATAGCTACACTGTTCACAACGCGCTGTGGGACAGCATGCTATGATACCATCTTATTTTCTACCTTCTCTTTTGATTTCCTTTTTATGCTATCATCTGCCTTGTTTTGTTGGATGTCCCCATAAAAATAGTTGTTGCACTTAGTAGATTGAATGTTGGGATTCTAGGAAACTATGTATGTCGGTTTTTGTCGAATACTAGACTCTAGCAACATTTATTAGCGAAAATTGCAGCAATAAAATAAAATTCATAAACAAGATGAAGTCAGATTCTACGATCAATTATCTTTGGGCATTTATTCCCTCTTTTTTTTCCTTTATGATCATCCAATACAAGTGTGTAGTGTCAATTAGTTTGCTCTGTTTCCATGCAGCATTCTTGCTTCAACTCTGATCCCACCCGACAAAAAGAGATACAGGGTTCTTGAATCCCTTATACGCATTTGAATCAACAACAAACAAGGAATCTAAATCAACCATCAACAGACATTTGATGTTTGTAGGGGGATATGGGGCAAATAAGCATTCAACCGTATAAGGTCCCAACAACGCATTCCACAATTCTGAACAATTCTCAAAATTGTAGTCTAGAGAGCAAAAAACCAACTTTTCTATAATTCATTTATTTGGTGTATATCTGCACCAAAAATAAAGATTTTATTAAAAAACAATGGAAAGAAATGCAAACAAGAGGATTGATAGCGTAGTTTTAAAACTCCACAAGTTAGAGGCATTGAGTAAGTCGACTGAGTTACTAGACTCGATGGGATACCAGAGTAGGGTCAAGATTTTGCTAGGATGTTTCAACCAGAGTTCATAAACTACCCTTATCTATTAAATTTTAGAAACTCTATCTATTTTTCAAGTATTAAACTATCCATTTTACCAACGTATTTTTCCAACTATTTCCTAGTAAAATAGTTTTTTTTTTTCCTTTTATAAAATACACATTTCTTTAAAAAAATTATTAATTGCTGAGTCGGAGCGAGTCGAGTTTGTCCGGTCTTCGAATTAACTTGACCCAGTTGACATTTGAGTCGAGTCAAGTTTTTGGGTCTTCAAACCATTTACTATAAAATATAAAACTCACTGGATTTCCAACAACCTTAAAGTTTGCCAAAGACACTATACGATTCATGTGGCACAAATACAAACCTTATATTTCTTTTCATGAATTGACGATTAGTCCCATAAACACCATCGGAGCAAAGTTGATGAAACTGATTTACAGCACAGCAGAAAAACAGTTTTCCTACAAAATATATATATATATATACACACACACTAACAAATCACAGTTCCCTACACATAAATCTTGTACCATAGATAACCTTGGGAAACGGTTCACTGACAAACTATAACAGGGCTATACTCCACTGATGAATCATTTGAAGTTGCTACTCAGAGAATTAGATTTATTTGTAAAACATCTTTGCTTCTTTACCATGTTTTTCTAGATTTCTCTACACGTATAATCACATAGTCTAGTTACAAAAGCGAAACTTATTAGTCATCATATATACACATTTATTACCATCAAAGCTCTTTGTTTCATCTCCTCAAGCTAAAATCACTCAGAAAACTGCTTTTGTGGCGAAAAGAAACGCTGCGGCGAGAACATCCCCATATGCTTTGGAGAAAAGAGCCGGCGAGGCGAAAATGCACACATATGCCTCGGTGAAGTGAGGCCATTGATTGTCTGATAATCCGACATCGCTGACTTGTAAATGTGATCAACTTTGGCACCGCTCGGTATCCTACCGTTAAACGTTCCACACATAACCAGCTTCCCCATCCACGAAGCCCGCTTCTTTTTCGGACTCTTAACATCTCCATTCAATCTCTCTCTCATGTAAGCTTTCACAACTTCCAAGCTCTCGTCCACAATCTCCATCGGGGGAGACACGAGCGGATTTCCATGCACGTGTAGCTTCTGGAGCTTCTTAAGCCATCCGATCGAGTTTGGCAAGATGGTAATTTTGTTATAACTTACATCCAGTTCTATAAGAGAGGGAAGGAGGCCTATAGAGTCAGGGAGAGTGTCTAAGTATTGGAAGTTTTGGCTCACGTTAAGGATTTCTAGGTTGGCTAGGTTTTCTAGATCTTCGGGGAGGGACCTTAGGCAGTTAAGGTGTGCGTCTAAAATGCGCAGGGTGGTTATATGAGAAGTTGAGAATGGGAGATAGACGAGCTTGTTTGAGTGGACTGAGAGGTTCTGGAGGTTCGTGAGCTCGAATCCGATGGTCTCGGGAAGCTTTGTCAATTTGTTAAAGTTGGCGTTTAGCTCTTCTAGTGACCTGTTGGAGAGCTTCATAAATTGAGTAGCCTGAAGGGTAAGGATGCAAGTTTCCAACTGAAAACCAAAACCGACCAAAAACCGGTGACCTGAATCGGTCTGAAATCGATTCAAAATCGAAAAAACCGAACTGATTGTATCGATTTTGGGTGGCGGAAACCGAAAACCGCTTAGGTTGGATTAGAAAACCAAAATACATAAAAAATAAAAATAAATAAATAACAAAATAAAAAGCCGAGAAAACAAAAAAAAAAAAAAAAAAAAAAAAGAAGAAACCGAGCTGATTTTTTCTAGTTTCAGTTTTGTTTCGATTTTGAAATTTGAAAAAAGAAACTGAACTGATTTGCTTTGGTTCGGAAATAAAAAATTTCGGATGGTTAAACGAATAAAATTTTGGATGGTTAAACGAATATGTATCCCTACTCAAGTGTATGTTAAACGTTTAAACAACTTTTTGTTATGCTTCATACATAGAGCAACCATTAGATGCTTTAGTCACGGAGCGCCTAAGGGCGAATTTTTGTTTTCTTTGAGTTGGTATTAGGTGCCTGACCCAACTACCGGCGGTGCAGGGGTATGATCTTCGTCGGCCAAAATGGTCAATTTTCAAGATGTGCGGTTTTGATCATGAGTGCATAAATCAGTGAAAGTCCATGTTTGACCTTTCACTGATTTGGCATTCATTAATATCTGTGCAGCTCCTTAGATTTGACTCGTTTGATCCTACACTGCAGTGTGATGCATGATGAGTCGATCTCCCAACGCTAACTCCTTTTTCTGTTCCATTTTTCTTGAAGGCAACTCTATTTGCACCAACCAAAACTGTTAAAAGGATCCACCTAGAGCCCACCTGTAGTTTTCGTTGGTGGCTCTCATTGATATCTAGGAAGATCCTCAATTTGGCTAGTTTGGCAGGGAGATATTAACCATGAACGGTCCTGATTAACTCTTTTTTTCTATTTTTGTTGACTGATTTCGCTTTCAATAATATCTGGGCAGCTAAAATCATGGTTGTTCCTAGATTTCGCCAGTTTGGTAAAGGGACATTTACCTCTGCAAGGCTATTGATGGAAGCTGGATTGGGCAGGCACCTAATGCCCAAGTCCATTCTTTTTCCTTTTTCTTTTAATGAATAGGAAAATTTACTACAAAGCAAGTTCAATTTCTAATAGTAAATAGGAAAATTTACTACAAAATCTAAAAAGGTTTGTATTAGGTACAGGAAGATGTGTAAAGAGTCCAAAGTAATGTCCAAAGGAATAGGAGAATATGGACAGGGTCCTTCATTTCCCAAGAAGGGCCTATTTGGATAAAAATACGAAAATGTGGGAAAGTAAATTAATATTCCTATATTTTCTCATGGATACCTAAGTTATAGGAAATCATAGTATTCCTTTGTTTTCCGCTGTTTGGATAATCACATTGCTAGCTAGGAAAATACAGGATTAATCAAATCCTGTGTTTGGATACATAAGCAGGAAATTGAAGGAAAATAACATATTCTAACAAAAAATAGCCAAATAACTAAAAAAAATATATATGTATTAAGATTTTTTTTCTCTTTACATATATTACTAAATTGTTCTAGTGGTAGACTTGGTGCTTTGTGAAGGTTAGGTTCTAAGTTCATGCCTTGTTACATGTAGTGAGAGAAATCTCTCTTCCGTGCAATACTTAAATAGATGGAGGGGAGCTTAAAAATAGGCTAACGTGATTCTGCCTCTGATTTTTGTGTTATATAGAATCAACATTAGACCGCCTGATAGGGGCATCATGATCTTAAGATCTATCATGAGGAAGATTGAAAAAAAAAAACAATCTCCATCGTCTTATTCAAACCAGTTAATGGTTTTCGTCCGTGAAAAATTTTTGTGGTATTATGAGAAGAGTCGTACGGATGAGAAGCCAGAAAGTTCGAAAGATAGAAAACCGAGGGACCCCTCGGCATTTCTTCTCGGATTTTGACGAAAAATGTGAAGATAATTTCCGACCCTTTGGATGTCATCCAAACAACAGAAATCTCGATAATTCATTTGCTGTATATGAGTTTTTCCTTATTTCCCCTTGTTTCCCTTAAAACCAAATAAGCCCTAACATGAAAATATTATGTGCAATCTTATTATTATTATTATTATTATCATTATTTCATAAACATTACATGTATTTTTTATTTTTTCAGTTATAAGGTCTGACTTTATGAAACTTAGAAAATGCAAGTAAAAAAAAAAAAGGATAAATAAATTCATCATAAAGATTGAAAGTAAATTGAAATAGCCATTTTTATGGTAAACAATCATTTTAGACTAAAATCATATTTTTTAAAAGAAATTTGTTTTTTTTCAATATGTAAAGTGACCTTGTCCATATAGATGGCAACATTTGAGGCCAATAGTTCTCATATTATAAAATAAAATGAAGAAAAAAAAGAAAAGAAAAAGAAAGTCAAAATATATATATATATATATTTTTTAGTATGTAAAGTAATCATGTCCATATCGATGGCAACATGTGAGGCCGATAGTTCTCATATTACAAAATGAAAGAAAAAAAAATAAAAGAAAAAGAAAGAATTTTTTTTTTTTTTTTTTTTTTCTATATGTAACGTAACCATGTCCATATATAGATGGCAACATGTGAGGCCAATAGTTCTCATGTTACAAAATGACAAAAAATAAAGAAAAAAAGTCAAGAAAAAAGTCAAGAAAAAGAGGGGACATCCCCCACCATGCGACTGAATAGATTGAAAGCCTTTAAGAAAAAAGAGTTACTACTTGCACACGAGTTCTAGTCGTTGCTCATAATTTAAAAGGAAGTCTTGGCATTTCTTAGACATGTGTCACATGAAACACAACTAATCCTTCTGATTTGAAGGCTTTAATGTGAAGATCTATGGTGCTAAAGATTGGCATGAAACTCATCATCTGCTTCAACACGATCAATCATGGAATCAGATAATGGGGTTGAATTAAATGATAGAGATAATGTTCCGTGCCAATCTTTAGCATCAAAGATCTTTACGTCAGGACCTTCAATCAGGATGCTTAGATGGTGTTCCATGTAGCACAAGTCCCAAAAATACCAATTCTTTCTTTTGAATTATGTGCAAAGGTATAAATCTCGTGTGTGCAAGTAGTTGCTCGAAAAAAAATATTGAGGACCGCGGCAGAATTATGGTATACACATAAATTAATGTAAACTTACCTGCAATTTTCTATAGTTATAGGCAGGGAGTCGATCATATTGCTGGAGATATTCAAAACTTTGAGCTTAGATAGACATCCTATCGAGCTTGGCAGAGATATCAATTGATTTGAATGCACATCTAAAACCACCAAATTTAGCAACCTCGCGGTGAGAGATTCTGGTATGGTCTGCCATTAAAAAATAAGAATAATTAAAAAGAAAAACAAAAAAAATTATTAGCCAGCAATTGTAGAATATTGTTTGATCTTAAGTAGCACATAAAAATATAAAATAATATTTTATTTAGTAAATCATGTATTCACTTGAAGTAGTGCCAAAGACTACCTCCCGACCTCTAAAAAAATTCACATAATACTTGAGACCTTATTTTAGTGCCCCGTAGATTAAGGGGATATTGCAGAGGTGAATTTTTTTCTAAAATTAAAATCTAATCTCCACAGCGTGGTTTCTCTGTTTGAAAGTTTGACCGTTCAATATAATCAATTTTTAACTTTCGCCATATAGAGGGGTTCTCAATTTTTCATTTTTTCAAATCATCTATGGAATTAGTTTGTGTCAAAATCATGACCAATATGGCTGTGTATGGCAACCAAGTGGATCAATACACACACACACATATATATATATGAAAAAAATAAGCAACTCAGTGGATACTATAGATATAATTATGTCCACCATCTGCAATTACCATAGATAAAGTCAAGAGCTCCCACCATCTAGTAAATTCTAAATATAGCAAAATACACGAGTCGAAACTAATATTAAACGTCAAAACTTCTTGAAAATCAAGAAAACCAGTCTCGAATTTAGGTTTTCCTAATAAGAAGGTTACTGATATTAGTCGGCCATGGTTATATATTTACAGGAGAGAGAAAAAGAGGCAGATATTGTTAGATGGAGTTTGAGATACCTGTAGATTGTTGTTGGAGATGTCTAACTTGCAAACCATAGCTAAATTTAGAGAGGGATTTGGGAGAGATTCTAGAAACAACCCACTAAGGTCCACCTTCTCCATCTTCCCTTCCTCCGTCTTAAAACTATTGCTTCGGTTGTTTCCTCTCTTCCTCTCCATCATCTTCTTCTCTTTTGTAACCAAATTAAAACAAAAATAAAATAGAAATAAGAAGAAGGAAAGGAAGAGAGAGAAAGAAGGGGAAGAAGAAGAAGAAGGAGAAGAAGATAGATGATGAAAAAAGAGAGAAGCTTTGGAATGAGCAATGGAACTGACAAGGATTTATAAATCCCAACATTATTATATTGTATAGATAGAAGGTACATACGGATGTACTACGAGCATGACACGTATGCATGACGTTGGTTAAGGACGAGCCGTACTCACGGATTACGTGGCCACGTTAGCAGTTTGATGGTCAACTCTTTTGCCACAAATTTCATAGTCAACGCTTGTTTTTCTTCCCTGTTGGAACCTTACAAAACACTGATTTCATATCTGGTAACTTGATATTTGACCCGCTCTCATAATGATTTGGAACGGGTCACTTTAATTTTGACAAAAAGACAAATGGCAGCATTTTCTTCATTTAGTGTGTCATGATAGAGGCCAATGGTTGGTAGTACGGAAATGGTTAGGTCGAATTGGATTGAACTGGATTTCCAGTTATACATGTTTGCAATCCTTGAAATTGGAGAATTTTGACCGCTAGTCATCGAATAAAAGATAAAACCCATAAAAGTCAAGATTCTTTCGTATCCAAGGGTTAAAGATGTGGTTAAACTCAAAAGCCAATTCAACTTGAGTAGATGTGACCATTGCTCTTGCTTAGTATAACGGCATAAGGTTTGGGCTGTCAATGGTGAAGACGGGTTCAAAGTTAAAAATAAGTCATTTTGTGTGTTAAAAAATAAATTAAGATTAGATTTGTATTCGAAAAAAAAAAAAAAAAACATTTTTTTATCTTATAATTTAGAAATCATGACTTAAAGATCTATGAGAAGTTTGAAGCAAACATTGGAAGGAAAAAAAGTATTTCTATCATTTGATTCAAAAGACAATCTTTTAGAATAAATAAATTGCTAAATGGAAATACTTTTGAAATGTAGTAGCCCGCCAAATTTAAGAAACTTAGAATCATATGATATTTAGTAAAGTGACACGTCACATGTATCCATGTCCCGCCTCCAAATCAACTTTTCTTTGATACCATGATAAATTTAAATATATACTTTAAAATTAATTGGCAGACTAGGATGCATAATTATGGTTGTCCAACGTGGGACTAAACTCAATAGTGTTGAATCGGTTACCCTATGCAAAGTATAAAAATTTTAATGCCACATGAAATTTGTTTGAGCCAATATGGGCCTCACTCTATTTAGAGTGAAGATTTTATGAATGAGAATGGCACCCATTTACATTTCATCTCAACCATGGTATCAAAAATATGTCGATACCGATACGTATCGGAGACACGACGTCAAATCGGACACGTCGTGTCGGTATCGACACAAGCTTGTATTAGTCGATCGCGATCGTTCAGCCGATACTTTTATTTTCAATTTTTTTAAATAGACTAATACGTATCAGCCGAGTTATATCGGTCCTCCAAGGACGGATAACTGATACCGAGTTCGCTTTTGTTACCTTGATCTCAACCATTCATTTAAAATCTCAATCAAGCTATAGATGAGAAGGCTATATTCATTTCATTTCATTGATTTTCATTTTCTCCCCTTAATCTGAAAATACTCCAATTCCTGAGGGACTATCTGGATTGTTCAATATACGTTTCATAAATTAGCTAACCCAATCTCCGTTTATTTGGCGTTAGCACCTAAGACGAAGTAGTCAGCAATTTATTAGTGGTTGTATCTCAGTTTTAAACAAAAACTCAACTTGCTCGAAATAAAGCTTAAATAAAGCTCAACTTGACAATTTAATAAATATTTAGTATACATTTTATAAAATATTAAAATTATAGTAAAATGTATATGAGAAAAAAGGGGGCACTATTTGCAAGCAGAGATTCTTTCTTTGCGGTCCAAAAAGTTAATGTGATCATGGCAATATGGCATACCATCAAATGTGATTCAAAGTGACATTTAGGGATGTATGTATGTCACTTAAAATCAACATCTAATTGTTAATTTGTAGGCTCATGATCTGAAGATTTAATTTGGAAGATTGGACAAAAACTCTCTATCATCTGATTCAAAGCAATCAACAATTTTCACATATGCGAACTTGGTTGTGAAATGCAAATAAAGTTACAGAAAAGATCAAGGACAAATCATAGTAACAAATTTCATTTACTGTGTTGGGGGGGGGGGAATTTTTGGAGAATACAAAATATATTTAGTATTTATAAAAAAATAATTATTATTTGAGAAAATAGCCAAGTTTTTATTATTTTTTATAAAATTAACGAAATTTCACATAAATTAACAAGATTTTTGAAGTAAGACAAATATGTCACAATGAGACAAATATGTTTGTAGAATAGTGGGGTTTAATACTTTTTAAAGTTTGACAAATATGTTTGTATGCATCTTAAATTTTATCAAATCTTATCTCAAGAAAATATTTACATATAAAATAAGTTTGCACACCACGACTACATCATCCTAGCGAAATGTCGGCTCAATGCAACATCAAGCGACTTGGCTCCCAATTTTGGCCGAATAAATTACTTAGAACTAGTGTAAGGGTATCTCTGTTTGCGCTCACACATTCTCTGAAAGTGCCCACGTCTCAGACCCTTTAGAAATCATTGATTGTTTCAGATCAACGGTTGGATATTGTGTTTCACCCCGATCTTTCACATGATAGATCTTGAAACAGAAGGTCAGTTTTTTATTCTGCGTCACATATCCTAAAAAAATAACCCTAAATTCACGTTTGAGCGTGACGTGTGTTATATGTAAGGTATCAAAATTGGTATCGGTTTGCATGAGGCTTATACGGCTCGACCAATACAAATACGTATCAGCCTACTTAAAAAAAAAAAAATTGACCAAGGCGTATCGACTAATACCGATATGGTATCGGATACCCGATAAGAGATACTGATACGTATCGATTTGGCCGAAAATCGATACCTATCGATATCAACCAATTTTTGATACCTTGGTTATACGATTCAATGGCCATTTTTGGGAATTTAAGACACATTGAATAAAAAACTGATGTTCCGATAGTTGTGCCATCATCTCAAGATCTATTATGTGGATGATCGGGTTGAAAAACTAATCTCCATCATCTGATCCGAAGCAATCAATGATTTTCAGAAGGGTCCCAAACGTTGGCGCTTTCCTTATGCGGCGCAATCAAAGGTGCCTTCTAGAACTAATGATGATTTTTTGTTATTTTGCACTTGCTGAAGCTTCCCATAGTGCTTCCCATAGTTAGTTCTTGGTTGGACCCCTTGAGATTGCTGGTCGAATCCATTCTAACCAAAAGTATAACAAAAAGCCACTTGAGTTTGGTATTAGGTGTAAAACATGTGCTCCCCAAATGGTGTAAGTGATAGATTACGCTTTTCATCCATTTTATATGTCACTGAGTTTGGTATTAGGTGTAGAGCATGTGCTCCGTCCTTGGTGTCACGACCACAATACCATTTTCAGCAAGTCTACAAAGGGTACCTTTATTTGCACCCACCTACTACAATTCTAAGAGCATCGACACTGAAAACCATTTATTAGTTTAAATGAGACGATGGAGATCATTTTATAGTCCTAATCTCCCATATAATAGATCTTGAGATTATAGGCATACCATTAGATTGTCAAATTTTGATTACGTTTGGGACGCAGCCTGAAAAGTGATCAAAGAACTATATTTGATATCCACCCATGGTCACTTTCACTTCTAAGAATGTGTGCCACATTGAATCAAAACTTAATTATATGATGGTATGCCTATGATCTCAAGATCCATTGTGTGGACACATCCAGCTACAACGCTTTCCTAAGTGTGAGGGTACCGGTATTTGCAGCTGAACATTTAGTCTCCGCAAGTAAAGGTTTTTACTGTTAAAACCGTTGATTGCTTTGAGTCAGATGGAGATCGTTTTTCTCCCAATCTTTCACAGAGTAGATCCTGATATCATAGCCTACCTATTAGACAACCAAATGTTGATTCCGCATGGACTACATCCCCAAAAGTGCCGGTGATCATGGCCTACCATGAGAAGGGTTCTCGAGTCACGTTTAGGGATGTTTTCACATGGAATAAACATCTGACCATGTGATAGGTGGGCTGTGATCTCAAGATCTATTGTGTGAAAGAATCGACCAAAAAAACAATCTCCATCTTCTAAGCCTAAGCAGTCAACGGTTTTATTGCAAAGACCAAATCATCAGGTACCCCTAGTGTTTACATTGTAGGTGAGTCATATTGGCCTCCCACTTGATATCTCATTTGATTTGATTTTGTGTAACCTGTGCACCACACTTCACCATGAATATGCGGGTTCGAGTTCAGAGAGCAGCCACTTGGCATGTAAAAAGCGAGAGAGGTTACGTTTGTATCCCATCCACTCCTTCGAGCCAGTGGTGAGTAATGACCTTTTCTCTATATATGGACGGTCCTGATCAATGATTATGCTACAACGTACATGGCAACAGATGGCTATGTACAATCGCAGGTACTCAAACAAATCTTCGAGTAACTTATCAAACAGTCTAAAATGCGACTTTTTAAGACAAAGTTTGAAGTTTCAGCCAAAGACTTTCCATAATTTCCGCAAAAGTCAAAAAACATCAGTGTGCACACTTGGTGATTGGTGGGATTCCCGTTGACTAATCAGCTGTTTAATGCTTTCCGTTATGAGAATGGAGCCAATGTTTAGCCTATACATGGGTACTCCCTGTGCTGACTCAATTTGCAGCTACAAAGCTTTCAAGTCAGCTATTAAGGGCATATTAGGTATTAGAATAAAATTCTCTATCATTTCAGCCAATGTTGATGCCGAGTTTGAACTGCAACCTAACGTTTGCCTCACACCACACCTTCTAGAGGAGCTATTGGTACAACCCATGGTCATCAAATACAGGGAAAAATTTGAAATATAAATAAGTATATAAATATATTGTTCCCTTGTTTTGTTTTTTACATTTATTCCGCTAATAGAGGTAATATTTACACTCAGCACCAATGTTTCACCTATTTAGGCTCTTGCGTTTGAGTTTCCTTTATTGTTTTCACTACAATCTTCTACCCAGGGAATCTTGATATGGGGCATACCATTAGACCGTCATATTTTGATTTCATATGATAGACCACCCAAAAGTGTACATGATCATGTGTGTACATCAAACATAAATTTTGGATGACTTTTTGAGATGTGTGTTGTATGAATAAAATTTGACCATCTGATTGTAGGCCTATGACGTTAAGATCCATAGTACAAAGACAGGGGTGGGAAAAAATCTTTATCATCTGATCTAAAGTAATCAAAGATTATCTTACAAGAGTCCATCACAATAAGGGGTAATAAGTAAAGGAAAGGAATTACAAAAAGAAGGATAAGTGTAAATAGGTGACGAGTGTAAACAAGATATACCTCAAGGGTACATGCAAATAACCCCAAAAAAAAAGATAAAAAATGAATAAGAGGAAAAACTTAGAAAAAAAAATTACAAAAAATCGGAAAGTATGGAAACCTAACCCATTAGTGAGTGGTGTCGGGCTCCGATCAGACGTCGATAAGCCACAATAAGATGAGGTAGAGGTCTGCTAGACATGTGAACTGTGAAGTGTACATGACGCGAAAAACTATTGAGACTAGTCCTAATTATTTTATTAGGCCCAATTTTTGGTCATGGATTCCCTCCCTCGTCATCATCATCATAACTTTATTTCATTTATTTTGGGCCGATTTTGAAATTGTGCTCATGGATGGGCCTATTTGTTAGCCCAAGTTGGTCTGACTTGCTCTATTAGGCATATCCACACTTGTGTAGGGTAACCCAGACCCAAACCCAAGTCACATGTAGCTCCTCCCCACCCATCGGCCGTTGAGGCCCTAACCCAAGCCATAAAATCCATTATACAAGGCCCATGACTAGGTTTTGAGGCTTAATAGGCCGTAACGGTGGAGTGTCATTAGTTGGACCCTAGGTCTATTCATAACTCCATTTCCATTGGACCAACCTACATCCTTATTGGCCTTGAATTACGATGCCATAGTATACACTGGCCCAGTCTAGTCTCGGGGTCGCAACAGGCCGGGCTTGAGACTGGCCCTTCCCAACCTGCAATGAATCTGATATGAGCTAAGGTAGCTAGGCCCGATGCATAAATTGGATGACCCGGCTTGATGCCATTAGTAAGCAGGGCCGGGTATGGTCTCAAAATCTCAACTAAAAATCTACCTGTTTATGCCCAGCCCGACTTAGTTAATTTATAAAGAAATTGAAAACGGCCTGCGGTTCAGGCCGACCCGAGATTAGCCGGGTATGGGCCAAGTTAAGGTAAGCCCGATACATAAATGGACTGATCCGACCTGGCCTGATTAGTAATCGGTCCGGCTCTTGGCTAGCTTCTAGAAGCCCAATTAGAATCAGCCCATTTCAGGCCTGAACTGAACTTGGTCCGCCAGGTCCATTGAGACCCCTAATTTAGACTTTGCTGACTAAGCAAGCTACAACTGGTCGGCCCAGCCACCTCTATTCTGCTCGTGGCCTCCTAACTACTTTATACCTACCATAAATTAAAAAAGAATAATGGCACATGATCAATGTTAAACAAATTATTTCATCAGCGCTAACTGATTGGGATACGTGAAATGGCAGATGGCTTCGAGCAATCCAAGTCATCACGTAGTAGTTCAGAAATTATATTAAAGTGAGCCTAAAAATAATACTCATTAAAGGATTTAAATTAAAGTGCATCAATTTAATGATTAAAATTCTATAATATATATGCTTTTTTGGTGTAATATATGTCAATGATGGGCTTCTAATTTAACTACTTAGATTAATCAAATATGCATCACATGGCTTACAAGTAGATGGTCATAGGTAATGTATTTAAAGGCGAACATAGGAGTCAACCTTATATATATATATATATATATATATATATATATATTTTTTTTTTTTTTTTTTTTTATGGGTAAAGCTCAAAATTTTATTGAAAAAACAGGAAAAAAAGGAAACAACGGCCCCCCTATGTTAAACTGATATTACATTTATCTAATTGTATGTTAAAAAAGTGAGAGGGAAATCAGAAAATTCCTTGAACGGCTTTGCCTGAGTTGCAATGCTGATCACGATTCTGTGGATCACCTCGGCCACGGAAGAACTTGATCCCTCAAAAATTCTCCTATTTTTTTCAAGCTAAATTTTCCAAATAATGTTTTCCGGCAAAAGATTCCACCAAATGCTCTTTCATTGTCTTCTTTTTCCTTCACCCACTGAATAGAAAGGCTAATTAGATATTGGGGGAAGCCCACCAAAGATTAAAGGAGTTGAGAATGGAGCTCCATATTTTTTGGGAGAATTCACATTCTACAAAAATTATGGTTGACCGTTTCGCTTGCTTTAGTGCAAAATTTCTGATATGAGCTTGCGTCAAAATTTTATCAATGCAGGCCTGCCATAGAAACACCTGATTTTTTTGAGGGGTCTTCACTTGCCAAATCTCTATCCAAGGTCTGTGTGGGCTACCGCTCTGTTGTGGAAATGGTAGTGTCCCTAGCTGAGAAAGCTCCGCTGTTATTCTCTCCTCAAAAAATTCTATCCGATTTAGTCTCATCTAGGAAAGACCCTTTACAAATCTCTATCCAGGGCTATAAATTCTTCTATCTCTTGGTCTCTAAGGTTCCTTGAGAACTGAATATCCAAGATAAACATCTCAGAAGATAGGCGAGCAAATCTTTGAGATACCGAGGCTCTCTTCTCTCTAGAAATAGCGAAATCCTCGGATATTTTTCTTTGAAGGGAGTCCGACCTCTCCCAAATCTGACCAGAATTGGATATCATAACTGTTGGATTAGTCTCACATTGGTTGTGGCCTTGCCTTCCTTGGGCTATTTATATCTTGGCAAACCTCACCTTATAAGCTACTTTTTGTGAGATTGAGTTAGGCCCGTGGAATTTTATCATGGTATCATAGTGGTTCTTTCTCCGTACGTCGTCCATTTCTTATCCACGTGATTTGGCTCAATTCGCCATCACGTGCGGGGCATGTTGGGTTTGTCCTACATTGCCCTCCTTGTGCTCTTGGACAAACCTCACCTATTTTATAAAACTACTCCCGATATCATAATGCAACTGCTCCTTGAACGTGTGTTGAGAAGATAAAATATCGAACTAAAAACCAGTTCCCGTTTTCTCTATTCAAACCATACTTCTTTATGAGTTCCTCACACCATATGTAATTCTCCTCTGATATAAATTCACAACCACTTTGCTAGTAGGGATTCATTGGTGAGTTCAACGTTTCTCACTCCCAAGCTTCCGTCCCCCCCACCCCCCCACCACCACAGACACACAAAACCATCTTTCAAGTTTCTCCAAATGGTTTCTAACCGAAGTTGGACATAACCTCAAGGGGTTAGATGAGCTGGCCAGGGACCTGCTTTTAAAAGCAGGAGACATGAGTTTGAATCCCCTCCCCTCAAATTATATCATGTGCTGACCCGACATGTGTTGAATTTGGGGTGCACATGAGCCCCTGGGATTAGGCGGGTGCTCTAAGAGGCCTGAATACTCAGATTATCAAGAAAAAAAAAATAATCGAAGCCGGACATCGAAAGCATGAGAGGAAGTATATCGGGATGGATGAAAGAACCGACGAAATAGAGAGACACTGAAAGCATGAGAGGAAGTATATCGGGATGGATGAAAGAACCGACGAAATAGAGAAACCTATGATCGACTTGTTGCATTGAGCTACCTCCATCAATTTAGATAAACCTTCCATGGCAATAACAAAAAGGTGAGGAGAAAGAGGATCACCCTATCTGACGCCATGATGATTTTTGAAGTGACTGAAAGACGAACCATTGATGATTATAGCAAACCAAGCATCTCCATAGCTACCTTTTATCCAAGTACGCTAGAGTGTACTGAAACTCATTTTATCTAGCATATTATCTATGAAATTCCTGATGGAATTTAAATGGATCTAACGATCCGACCATCTAAAATTAAGTCGAAAGTTCTAGGCGCATGATCAATCAAAAACGATAAACCAATAATCTATAAATATGTGCGCACCTTGAGCGTTAGCCATTAATGGTTGCCAATCTTCAACGATCTTCTCGCGTTCAATATCTCCTAGCATAATGGGGATGCTCTCGTCAATAGGGAGGATTGAATTATGTCGAGCTATCGTTGGGACCAGGCACCCCTTATATTTATAGCCAAAGAGTCCTATCCCATTAAGGACTGAAATTGCTGATTGTAGTATGATTAGAAATCACAATCATACCTTAACTGAAAGACTCAATAATCAGTTGCCTATTCTCTTCAAACTCACCAGAATAGCAATTGTACATCTCAAGGTTGATCTTATACCATTCACCGGTCAACGGGTTTGACCATAGTGATGGCCACCAAAATAGGAACTTCTAACAGTCTCCCACTTAGCCAAACTATGTGAATAAACTCCGATTATCCAATGTTAGCTAACTTTCTTTGAATGGTAAGTCACAATCAATCTTAATCAAAGTCTTTATTATCAGTCCGGTCCAGTGAGAATTTCAACACAGAATCAATGTAGTCAATATATCATATCATCGATATATGACCGCTCATTAGTTACTGTATTGGAAGTCAGCACCGACATGGATTCCAATTAGTATGATTTCACATAGATTGTAAGTTTACAAACTGAATGGTGATTATATGTAAACTCAATCTAATATTGGTCCTACTTTATTGCCATCTACTGGCACCATATGTTCCAAGGAGTTATTTGCATAAAAATGGAAAAGCAAATAAATAAGTTTTATTTCTGAATCAACTAAACAAATGTATTCACTCGCATATATCCACTCTCAAAGGCTATCAAAATTATCCGTTAACCCCATGCGCGCAACATGCTCCAAAAAGAGCGTGGGAGGTAAACCTTTAGTGAGAGGGTCAGCCAACATGAGTGTCGTACTTATCTTTTCAACAGATACAATTTGATTCTGAACTTTCTCCCGTACAATAAGATATTTTATATCAATATATTTGGAACCCCCACTAATCTTGTTGTTATTGGAGATAGCAATCGCAGCGGAATTGTCACAAAAGATTCTCAGTGGCTTTGAAATAGTATCAACAACTCGAAGCCATGAGATAAAATTCCTCAACCATATCGCCTCACATGTGCCTCAAAACAGGCAACGAATTCTGCTTTCATAGTGGACGAAGTAGTCAGCGTTTGTTTAACGCTCTTCCAAGATATAGGTTCACCTGCAAGCATAAAAATATAACCCGATGTGGACCTACGAGTGTCTTGACACCCAGCATAGTCAGCATCTGAATAACCAACAACTTCAAGGTTATTCGATCGTTTGTATGTGAGCATGTGTCCTTTAGTCCCTTGTAAATAGCGAAAAACCTTCTTGGCTGCTTTCCAATGATCCAAACCAGGATTACATTGGTACCTGCCAAGCATGCCAACTATATACGCTATATCTGGACGAGTACAGACTTGTGCATACATGAGACTCTCAACTGCCAATGCATAGGAAATTGTCTCCATCTGTTTTCTCTCCAGATCGATCCTGGGACTTTGAAGTAGACTAAATTTATCACCCTTAATGACAGAGGCAACAGTAGCAGAACAATTGTGCATGTTAAACCTTTTAAGAACTTTATCAATATAAGCTTTTTGAGACAATCCCAATATGCCACGGGCTCTATCTCGATGAATCTCAATTTCTATCACGTAGGAAGCTTCACCAAAATCTTTCATATCAAAACTCTTTGATAAAAAGTTCTTTGTCTCATATAACATGCCCAAATTGCTACTCGCAAGTAAGATATTATCAGCGTATAAAACAAGGATGATAAACTTACTCCCACTGATTTTAAGATATATGCATTGATCCACACTTTAAAACCAAAATTTGAAATGACTTCGTGAAATTTGAAGTACCATTGTCGAGATGCCTGCTTTAAACCATATAGAGACCTTTTGAGTCTACAAACTAAATGACTCTCCCCCTCAACCTGAAAACCTTTAGGTTGTGTCATAAAGACATCTTCATGCAAGTCGCCATTCAGATAAGCAGTTTTAACATCCATTTGATACAATTCTAAGTCAAAATGAGCTACTAATGCCATGACTATCCGAAAAGATTCATTTATAGAGACAGGAGAAAATGTCTCTTTATAGTCTATTCCCTCTTTTTGAGTGAAACCTTTAGCGACTAACATGGCCTTATATCTTTCTATATTACCTTTGGAGTCTTGCTTGATTTTAAATACCCATTTACAGCCTACAGGCTTAACTCCATTAGGTAACTCACAAAGATCCCAGACCGAGTTATGTTTCATTGATTCCAACTCATCTTTTATGGCTTCGAGCCATTGAGTGGATTTGTCGCTCTTCATGGCTTGGCTAAAGGAAACAGGATCTGATTCCTTTCCAAAATCAAACTCACTCTTATTTAGGTAAACTATATAGTCATCAGAAATGGCAGGCTTCTTTGCTCTCTCTGATCTACGCAATGGTAGATCATTGGCAGTCGCCATGGGAGCAAGAGCCTCTTCAATGTGAGGTGTGTCAATAGGTATAGCCACAAGTGCATCAACACTGGCTTGAATAACTGGTGTTGGTGCCACTTTTTCTTGGATAAAAGGGATATGAATTATAACCCGATTCTCCTCAAAAGTGATTTTCCTAAGCTCTATACTCCCACTGATCTCACGATCCTCAAAGAATTTTGCATGTCTACTTTCAACAATCCGGGTACTATGAGTGGGGCAATAAAATCTGTAGCCTTTTGATCTATCAGGGTAACCAATGAAATGACAACTTATAGTTTTAGGGTCCAAACAGCCCCAAATGTGTAAATATCCTAAAGTCAGTTTTCTGCCTACCCATAGCTCATAAGGAGTTTTGGGAACTGCCTTACTAGGAACTCGATTTAGGATATGCACCGCTGTTTTCAAGGCTTCTCCTCACAAGAACATAGGCAACGTAGAGTTGCATAACATGCTTCTCATCATATCCATAAGAGTACGATTTCTTCGCTCAACACCGCTCGTCAGTGTTCCCGATGGTGTATTGAGCGACAATGCCATGCTCAGTGAAGGGTCTGGATTGCACTGCTTTGAGTATCTACCATAGTACTCTCCGCCTCTATCAGATCTCATAATTTTAATCTTCAAATTGAGTTGTAACTCAACTTCGGCTTTATAGATTTTAGACATATCCAGAGCCTCAGATTTCTCGTGAATGAGAAATATATAACAAAAACGAGAATAATCATCAGTGAAGGTAATAAAATACTTTTGACCACCAATAGCGGGAGTTGGAAACGGTCCACAAATATCAGTGTGGACTATTTCACAAACTCGCTTCGAGAGCCTTTCTTATTAGTCTTTGTGAGTTTCCCTTTAACGCAATCAACACAAATATTGAAATCAGAGAAATCGAGCGCATCGATTATATCATCTTTAATTAACCTCTCCATTCTATTCTTAGATATATGGCCTAAATGTTTATGCCATAAAATGGAGGAGTTATCGAGTGCTCGTTTTCGTTTCTTACTTATTTTATCATTCACATGCATAGAAACTAAAGATTGGGCATAAGATGAATCCAAGTTCAACTGATAAAGATTGCCCACTAATGAGCCACCACCCACAATATCAGAATTAAATAATAGAGTAAACATATTATGTCCAAATTTAAATTCAAAACCTAATGAATCCAATTTAGAAATTGAGATAAGGTTTCTAGTGATACTGGGAACATAAATAGTATCAACTAAATCCAAAATGAAACCACTATCTAAAATGAGACGGAGAGTCCCAATGGCCTCCACGTCTGCTTCTACTCCATTCCCGAGTTTGATGGTACGTTCGCCTTTACTTAGCTTCCTGCTGGATCGAAATCCCTGCATTGAATTATTTAGGTGAATAGTTGCACCAGAATCTATCCACCAAGTATTACGTGGAGCATCAACATAAAGTGATTCAAAACATATAAAAATTAGGTCATTACCTTTCTTAACTAGCTAATCTCTGTATTTCTGATAATTCTTCTTAATGTGTCCCTTCTTCTTCATGTATGACACTTGATGCCGTAAGATGATGCTAGCTTCTCCTTGTTTGGTTTCCGGTGGAGGAGCTTTCACGTTCTTTCCTTTATATTGTCCTGCCGCTTGAAATTTCGTTTCGATGGGCCAAGAGCTGTAATGGGCACTTTCGTGTTTTTCACCGAAGTCGTTCTTCTTCTTGGACACAGTGAGCGATTAGCTCGTTCATCTTCCACTTCTCTTTCTGCGTGTTATAATTGATCTTGAACGGGCCAAATTGCGCAGGAAGAGAAGTCATAATGAAGTGAACAAGATAACCCTCAGAAAAACTCATGTCCAGTTCTTTCAATTGACTTGTCATGCCACTCATTTTCATAATGTGCTCCCGGACGCCGCTATGACCATCATATTTCATGGTTCCTATTTTAACAATTAGACTACTGGCAAAGGCTTTAGAAGTCCCTTGAAATTGTTCCTTAATGGCTTGTATGTATTCCTTTGCAGTGTGCGAGTCAGGAATACCTCCCCGAATCGCATCAGCAATGGAACTCTTTATGATCATGAGGCTCATACGATTTGATCTATCCCATTTTTCTAAATCCGTATGGTTCACTGCCAGATCCTCAGCCGAAGCATCAGCAGTAAGCACCTTGGGTTTATCAGATCGTATAGCATAGTCAAGATCCATGCAGCCTAGAACAATTGCAACTTGTTCCTTCCATTTCTTATAATTTGATCCACTCAAAAGTTCAATTCCACCAATCATACTGGTTATGATAGACGGGTTCAATGCTGCACAATAATTAAGGGCTTTATTATGTCCACATACAATCGAAGTAACTATCAATTCCACAAGGTTATAATTATAGTATGTGACGCAAAAGTTAAAATATGTCAAGGAATATAAAAATTAAAACCAATGTGGTTTTATTGAAAAATGATTTGTATCATTATAACCCTCCGTTGGGTCGAGCCATAACACACTAGTCGCCTCCTCAATCTATATTAATGATTGTGGTACTAATTACGTCGTTATGACCCTCCGTTGGGTCGAGTCACAACACGCTAGCAGTACCCACATACACAAAATAATGAATAGTAAAATACAGCCATCATATAATATTAAGTGATTCATCACCGTTGGGCAGAAGAATCCCTTATGTTGTGACGCCAATGTTCACTATACACTTTCACTGGATCTGTAACACATTTTTGGACAAAATTAAACCTCACTATGAAAACCACGACACTAGGAAAGGTCATCACCGTTGGGCAGAAGAATCTTTTCAAGCCATGTTTTCAAATTAGGTTTGATAATATTTTAGATAATCACAAAACGTGTTATGAGGAGGTGTCAAAATTGACAATAAACAGCATTATAATGTGTAAGTACCAGCCCTGGTGGTGGAGCACAACCTCCACTACCCAATTCTAATGAATGATACTAAAAAAATTGATTATACAATTAAAAAAAAGGAAAAAATAACATCAGGTCATGAAAATATTATAATAGAGAGCTCATTATAAAAAATAAACCTTAAAAACGGATCCGAAATGTTCGAGATAGTCAAAATGCATATATAATGTCCGAAAATCGGACCTGTAAATAACCCAGAAATGGCCCGAGAAGATTAAGAAATACAAAGGGCATAATGGGCCAGGTACCGGGCCGGGCCTTGGTCCAAAAGGGCCGAGTGGGGCCAAAGGGCCAGGCCAGATGGGCTAGGCGGTTCAAACGGGTCTCGTGGGCCAAATAGGCTCAGGCGGGTCAGGCGGGTCGGGCCAGGGGCCAAATGGGTTGGGCTAGGGCCAAATAGGCCAGGCGGGTCGGGACCGGACCCGATCCGGTCCGAGAAAACCCTAAACTTCCCCTTTAATCCACTGTTCATCATCTTCTTAAATTTTGTTTTTTTTTTTGTGGAAGTTGCAGATGCAACACCGCCTATAAGTGTGCGTGCCCCCAGGTAATGGCCGGCGCCCGGATCGGTCTGCAAACGGCCGATCGGCCACAGTGTTGGACATCGGTAAATTACCAAAAATTCCAAATTTTATTTATTTATTTTTTTTTTTCGCCTTTTATCAAGTCATTATTAAGCTGCCCTTTTATCAAATCATTAAGCTAGCAAGGGTCGACGTCTTGTAATCATGACTTACAGGAGATTACTTTATTCAGTAAAGTAAAGGGTTTCTTTATTCTTGAGTAATAGCAGAAACCATCCCCTTCGTGTGATTTTATCGAGAATAAAGTAAATAGTTTCTTTATTATGGATAATAGTAGAAACGAAATTTTATGCAACAGATCTGGACATCTCATGCTTTGACAGACCAATAACAACTAGTCAATACGGTGTAGATAACACACTTGAGAGAGAACGCGATGGATCAGTTAAAACAATCTACTAAATATCACACCAAAAAAAAACGTGTAATAATGCTTTGATCGATTAAACACCAATCTAACTCTGATACCAATTGATGGAATTTAAATGGATCTAACGATCCGACCACCTAAAATTAAGTCGAAAGATCTAGGCGCATGATCAATCAAAAACGATAAACCAATAATCTATAAATATGTGCGCACCTTGAGCGTTAGCCATTAATGGTTGCCAATCTTCAACGATCTTCTCGCGTTCAATATCTCCTAGCACAATGGGGATGCTCTCGCCAATAGGGAGGATTGAATCCGGTCGTATGCCTTCTCAAAATTGAGTTTAATAATATGGTCGTATGCCTTCTCAAAATCGAGTTTAATAATTACTCCCGGGCTTCTCCTTTTGAATCTTGAGTTGATCAGAAGCTCATGAGCGAGAGTGGTACAGTCTGCAATCTGTCTACCCTTCACAAAAGCAAGTTGTGTGGGCTGATGTCTTGAAGCACGCTAGCTAGCCGCACCGCACGGCAAAAACTTTGGCAGCTATCTTATATACACCATTAGTCAAACTGATCGGTCGATAATCCTCGGGGCATAGGCAAAAGTTCTTAGGGATTAAACAAATGAAATTAGAGCTTATAGATTTCCCTCATGAGGAAAGTACCGAAAGACGCTCCTCGAACATTTTTATCACGATTTTGGTAGAAATTTTTTATAATTCCGAAATAGCGCCCCATACGAGTTAAAACGGGTGAGAAACACTCATTTTCGATGCATGACGGTTGATACCTCTCTTTTGAGGGACAAAATTGCCCCTGTATAAAACCGCCATAGTGTAAAATTAAGACCCCCGGCCCTTTGCCCTTCCTTCTTCACAATATTAAAGAGATGGGGTTCTTCTTCTCTAAAAACCATTGCATTACTCTAGTTCACCGTAGGAAGGGCATCTCCGAAAATCACGAATCATCTATATCTCCGACACTTGCGCTGTGAGAAGAAACACACAAACCAGCTGATGAATGGAGCAAGAGAAGAAAAACGATTAGGGCATTTGATTCTTTTAAGACATAGCGGTAATTTATTCTATTTTAAGTGTATATTTATATTAGGGCTTTGTACCAAAACAAGGCTTGCGCCTTTTTTTATTACGAAAAACACATGTGCATTTTTTTTCTTCTGTTAAAGCACCCATGCGCTTCTTTGAACACCCCCCCACCTTATAAACCCACGCACCAGCCTTTAATATTTGACAATTTTACCCCTTTTATTCTCTGATGTTTGAAGCTTTCTTCTCGTGCGACAAAGGGTGTGGAAACCTCAGAGTTGCAGGGTGTAGCCGATCGTAAGGTTCACGCCTTTTTTCCGTTCTTCTCTGGCTAACCTCAGATCCAAAGTTTTATTTTCCTAGCAAATCACTCCAAAGATTTGAACTTTTGGAATTTAGATCCACATAACTCAAATCCACAGAACTCGGATCCATGGCTAAATCAATTGCCCTAATCGTACAAACTAAATCTGATCCTTCAAATTTTCTGAGATCGCCAGAGAACTCTTTCCACTCTCTCCGTCATCTCCATAGCTAAACTCAAATTCTTCAAACCCTCTTCTCAGATCGCCGGAGAAGAAGAACGATCGTCGGAGAAGAAGAATCCTCTCCGTTCTCTCCGTCCTCTCCATGACTTCTTCTCAGATCGCCGGAGAAGAAGAATGATTACCGGAGAAGAACCCTCTCCAAGGGGTACTTTTGTCCCTCACAAGATAGGGATAACCCTCATGCATAAAAAACGGGCCTATCTCGCCCATTTTAACCCATATTCGGCACCTTTTTATATTAAAAAAAAAATTACAAAAATAGTAATAAAGTTTGTGAACGGGCGTTTTGTGGTACTTTTCTCTTTATATTAAGGATAAAAGTATCATTATCCGTTTAAGATCCCCGCTGCACCAACAGCCTGGACGCCCATTTAAAAGGTGTCGGGGCGTTGTTTAGTTGTAAAATATAGCAGCCGATTTTTTCGTTATAAAATGCGGCACAGAGCTCGATTAAGTAAATTGCCCCAAGTTAAAAGAGTCCCTCCACAAGGAGATTATGCTCCAAAAACCCCTCTAGAGCTTGAGGCGCACCATCCTACGTTATCATCGGACCAAACCGCATATAAAAACTACATATATATGGGAAATGGAAAAATATGTTGGGGCATAAAAATATTTCTACACCAATTAATATGGGTGTGAAACGTAGTGTCTTTTTGTAAAGTGATGGGTGACAAAGAATCTACTTTACTAACTAGTGTTAAACTTTTAAAATATTTTAAATTCTTGACTTTTTTAGAAGTCTTTTTAAAGTCACTTTCTTTTCTCTCTTTTTTCTAACAAAGTATTAGACTTACTTGTTTAGGTATATTTCACTCAAAAATGTGAATGCTTGATAGCAATGAGCTAGCACCTCGGTAACGAAGTGCCGACACCCCGATAGCGAGACGCTGGCACCCTGGCGCCGAGGTGCCAGCGTCGGGTGCCAACGCCTCTATATCGAAGCGTTGGCGCTTCGCTAAAAAAATAGGTGTCGACGCCTTGTTTAAGGAGTGTCGGTGCCTTATATATATATATATATATATATATATATATATATATATATATATATATATATATATATATAATCAAAGTGCCAACATCTTGATAGATTCTTTTTTTTTTTTTTAGCGAAATATCGACACCTCGATATAGAGGCATCGGCACCCGTATTTGTACTTGACGTGCTTTGCCTTCTGTCAGTCTTTGGCGCTTCACTGCCTAGGTGCTAGCGCTTCACTACCGAGCGCTCATATTTGTTGAGTAACATATATATGAAAAAGTAACTCTGACTATTAATTGAAAAAGTTAAGAGAAGAAAGAGAAAATATATTTTAAAAAAGTCAAGAAAGACGGTTGAAAGGGCATATAACCCTTAAAATATTTTGAAAGTATAATCATGATTAATAAAGTGGTTCCTATGCTACCCATCACTTCACAAAAAAGACATTACGTATCACACCCATATCAATTAGCGTAGAGATATCTTGACGCCCGAGCGCATATCCTCGGCCCTCTATTTTTTTTTTTTTTTTCTCTCTCTCTCTCTCTCTCTCTATATATATATATATATAAAAGTGAGAAGGGTATCTTGTTTAGATTCCTTCCCATCACTAAAGTCAAAAGAGCTATTATTGATTTTTGGTTTCTTTAAATTCACCCACCGAATAGTTGAGTTTACTGACGCTGAAATACATGGGCTGTGTTGAATCAGACGATGGACATCGTTTATCTTCTCAATCTTTCGCATGATGGCTCTTGAGATCATGTGAGTACTATCGGCCGATCAGTGTTTTATTTCACAAAACACACATCTTTGAAAAAGTGATCTGAACATCATGTGCACGCTCAAAATTGATCTTAAGGTTACTTTTTTGGGTGTGTCACATAAATTTCTACCGAAATTTTGGTGCCCTATGAATTTTTTTAAACTCAAAATTATCGACCAATAATTTGAACTTATCGGCCGATCATTTGCTAATCATCAAATTATCGGCCAATATAATGAGATCGGCCGATAATTTTGAGTTTTATTTTTTCAGCCGATAATTTTGGATTTAAAAAAAAAAGAAACTTTGGGCATCAAAAATTTGACCTGGACCACAAGATTTCGGCCGAAATTTCGTCTGGGATTTTCAGCTGATATCCCGAAATTTTGAATAAAAAATCATGGCTTTCAAATTCTTGGTCAATAATTTGAAGTTATCGGCTAATAATTTGCTAATCATCAAATTATCAGTCGAAATCTTGTGATCCAGGCCGAAATTTTGGTGCCCAAATTGTCTTTTTAAAAAAACCCAAAATTATCGGCCCGCTAATTTGAAGTTATCAACCGAAATTTTGATCTATGACCCCAACTAAAATAAAGTGTTTATCGTTTGGGATCGAGGTGCCAAACTCGGTATCGGGTATCAATCCAGGGAGGACCGATACGTATTGGCCCTTGTGAAAAAAAAAATCAAGGTCTTGGCGCAAACTGATACATATCGGCTGATATGGGCTTGTATCAGCCGATACTGATACTGAGTTGGAGGACCAAGAAGTATCAGAACTGATATGTATCGGTTTATTGAAAAATCGATACGTATCGCCGTTATGTATCAGTATCGCCCAAGATGTCATACCTTACAACAAGGATCAAAATTTCGGACGAAACGAATCGGTTTCGAACCCCACCGAAATGTCGAGATTTCGGCCGAAAATCCACGACGATATTTCAGCCAAAATCTTGTGGTCCAGGCCGAAATTTCAATGCTAATTTTTTTTTTTAAAAACCCAGAATTATCGGTCGATAATATATATGATGATTTAATATCGACCGATAATTTGATGATTAGCAAATCATTAGCAAATAACTTCAAATTATCGATCGGTATCGGCTGATACAGGTCCGTATCGGTCAATACATATTGGTTTGTGCTGAGACCTTGCGCTTTTATTTTTCTTTTAAAAAGGGCCAATATGTATCGGCCGATTCGTATTGGTCCTCCGTGGATCGATACTTAATGCCGATATCGAGTTTGCTACCTTCATCACAAATGATAAAGGCTTCATTTTAGTTGGGGTCAAGGATCAAAATTTCGGCCGAAACATATCAGTTTCGAACCGCACCGAAATAAAATCTCGAAATTTTGATTAAAATTCTTCAAATTCATGACCGCTAATTTGAAGTTATCAGTCGATAATTTGCTAATCAACAAATTATTGGCCAATATTTTAAAGGCCGATAATTTTTTGTTTTAAAACAAAAAAAAAAGAAAAGTATGAGCACCGAAACTTCGGCCTGGCCCACCACATTTCGGTCGAAATTTCATCCGAGATGTTCAACAGAAATCCCGAAATTTCAGTGAACATACCAGATTCGGTTTATTAGCCAAATTATTGGCTAATATTTTGAAAGCCGATAATTTTTTGTTTAAAAAAAAAAAAAAAAAAAAGTATAAGCATTGAAACTTCGGCCTGGCCCACCACATTTCGGTCGAAATTTCATCCGAGATGTTGAGCCGAAATCGCGAAATTTCAGTGAGCATACCAGATTCGGTTTGTTGGCCAAATTATTGGCTAATATTTTGAAGGCCGATAATTTTTTTGTTTTAAAACAAAAAAAGTATGAGCACCGAAACTTCGGCCTGCCCCACCACATTTTGGCTGAAATTTCGTTCAAGATGTTCAGCCGAAATCTCGAAATTTTTGTGAGCATACCGGATTTGATTTCAGTCCTAACTAAACCGAAATTTCGGTGCCCAATAAATTTTTTTTTTAAATGCAAAAATATTTTTAAAATTTATATTATAACGATTCATTCTTTAAATAAACTGCTCTCACATGTATTTGCACGTGCAGGGTCCACTAGTATATATATATATATATATAGATTACATAAACAATTAATCAATTCTGTAATAAAAAACTACTGCCTTGATGAAAACCACCTTTTTTTACAGGCTAATCATTTTTTTAATTACAACGTCCGAGTTTTCTATCTGTTTTTTTATTAGGCATTATAAAGAACGTATTTAAAGAAAGCTGACTTTACAGATTTTCCGGATCCCTGTTATCTGTGTCAGAGGTTTCGGTTCTAGATGAAGTTGATTGCACAGATTTCATAAGCTTTGAAATCTGTCCGACTGATCTAGAATCGCGTGGACGAAAGGGCGTTGCTGAAACCGCTTAGGACGGTCAATCTGGAGTATCTTAACTAAGATGCCAAACGCATCAACCGACACTTCTCAAACCTCACCGACCTCATAAGATAATGAAACTTATGAATAAGTGTCTAGCCACCCAATTGTGTCAAACAATGGCTTTCACATTTTTTAGGAGCCCTAAAATCCTGTCAATCTGGATATAGAATTTAGTACACCCTGGATGCTGAGACGTCACGTTTAAGCTACCGTACATCCACCTTTCAGAAGTTGGATGATAGCTAATGATTAAAACAGAGAATAGGTGTTTAAATAATCGGACGGTTGGAATCCCCTCTCATCTTTACGATCATCAGACTGAATCCTATCCACACAATGATTTACTATTCGAATCTCTAGAATTTACGGTGCTGATCATGCCACTTGTACACAACAGGCTTCGAGCACAAAAGCTGATACTTTTTTGTGTCACTTAAAACACCATCACGCGATCAGATTTGAAGGCGTCATAAAAAGATCTTTAATGCTAAACATCGATTTAATATCTATCATTTGATTCAATGTAGTCAATCATTAGATCAGATGACCAGCGTGAACTATATTGAATCAGATGACTAAGTTTAATTTTAGTGTCAATTTTTAGTATCAAAGATTTTTATATTAAATCCTTAGATTTAGACGGATAAAATCTGTAGACTAATAGGTGTATTCAAGTGATTTTAAAATAAAAAAACTGACTGTTGATGGTATCCCCGTAACTCAATATCCGTTGTATAAGCTATTGAGATGAAAATTAGTTTCCATCGTCTGATTGAAAGTGGTTAATGAATTTCAGATATGAGGGTAGTTGCCCTCAGTAATTCCGTATGTGGTACGGTATCTCGTTTCTTACCTTCGATCATTGAAAAAAAAAAAAAAAAAACAGACAACAACATCGATTTTTTGCCTTCTGTCTGTAGTTAAAAATAAAGATAAAAAATTATTACAAATTCAATAATAGATAAATAAATAAAGACATAGGGGAGGCATCGTTTTCCTGAGTGAGGTGTCGCTTCTGTAAATTCTAACCAAAGCGAGCAAACAAGCGTCGCGAATCAACTGAAACCTGTTGATTCTCAATTCGACCTTCCAAACTCATCATTTTATAGATTAGCTAGGGTTCCTTGGATTCTTTCTCCACAGTGAGCTGTCTCTGTTGTCGCCATCATCAGTTACACAGGTTTCTTGTTCTCTTTTGCTGGATCTGGAGTCACATTTTTAGTGTTTAATGGTGGGAGTTTGAGATCTCTTATTCGCTTCTAAATTTTCCAAATGGCCGTCGATCCTAGGCAGATTCTGGGAGCTTTTCTTACGCTCACCATGTTCGCAATGCTCGCCAACATGATTAAGAAAGACCATTTCGATTCCAACGAGGTTCGTGCGAGAAGTTCTAATTCCAGCCCCTCTTTTTTCTTTTTAATGATTTTGCTGGGGGTAGATAGATAACTGGAGGTTTTCTTATACTATTTTTGAGCTTTTAATTATATTGATTATTAGTTCCTTTTTTTTTTTCGCTTACTAATCAGTGTTCAGTTTATAAATTTTTAATTTTTATGTGAAGTAGAAGCGGATTTTAATCTTAGCTTGTATGGAATTGTTACTTCTGATCTTAGTTTGTACATAGCTAAATTAGTGGTTAATTAGATGTGACTTCGCCAGTTATGGAGCTTTTTCTTAATTGTTTTTTTTTTTTTTTTTGTTCAGTTCCTTTTGATCATTGTTGGCATTGGTGATAGAATTAAGCTTTAGCTCAACTGATAGGGTCAAGATCAAGCTTTTTTACTTTTGATTCGTTGTGGCACTGATTTAGATCTAGTCTATGGCTTTGAATTTGTTTTGATAATAAAAACCCAACATTTCTGAAATACTATGTTTATGATGTGTTTGTTGTTTCGTCCCACATCAAAATTTATAGAAATTTCCAATCTAAGCTAAACAAACAGTATCCAGAAGCACAATAGCAGTATTGACTTACAGTGGTTGGTGTCATGCTATCAAAACTCGGCCGATACCAATATGTATGGGTCATAGGTTCGTCGAGAACGACACCAATTGCTACAGGTATCAGGGTGGTATCGCCATATTGATATCAGTATAGGCATCGAGCTGATACAGATCAGTATAGACAGTATCAGCCGACACTTCCCAATAATTTTTTCTACTTTTTTCAAAAAAATTTGACCAATTTGGTATGGGCGATACCATATCCGTATCCACCGATATGCATCACTCTAAGGCGCTGATATTCGAAACATATCGGCCAATATGTATCGGATTAGGCCCCATCTGATACGATATACACCACCGATTCTGGATGGGGTCAAATATTGGGTCAAACAGGTCAAATATCGGCCCATATAAGACCATATTGGGTCATATAAGCCGATATGTATCGGATATAAATGGAAAATACCAAAAATGCCCTTTTTTGTAATTGTTTTTTAACTTTTTAAATATTTTTCATTTATTTTGAAAATAAAAAAAGTGCCTAAATATTGGCCGGTTCGGCTGATACTTATCCGATATGTATCAGCCTGGGACCCACCCGATGTACCGATATATATTGGACGTCAAATCCCTGCTCATAGCAGATATTGTTGCTAATTGTATCGTTTGTCATTGATAATTTGTCCATTGCTATAATGTTTCGTCATTGATAGTTTGTCCACTTTGACATGGTAAGTTTAGAGGACAAAAGCCTTCAGTGAACCCTTTGGCTCTTAGGTAGCTCCTCCTGTTGTGAGAAGCCCCTCCTATTTGGGGTTGGTTTTGCGAGTCTTATCTCTCCATTCATTTTCGTTCAGAACTAAACTCTCTATTACTCCATAATCCTTCATATTGCTTCTTACTACTTTCCTCCCAAGTCTTCACGGGTCTTTCTCTTCTCCTACTTGTGCTCATAGTCACAAAAACGGCATTTTTTGGAAAAAAAGGCGTATAAAACGCAATTATTTCAAGAGCAGTATAAAAAACTATTTTATATGGGAAAATGTATAAAACATGTATTTACGTTTTAAACGCGTTATATACCTTTATTTTCCGTATAAAATGCATTTTAAAAGAATAAAATGTTTAATGAAATATATTTTAATATATTTTTTAATTTTAATATTATATTTTTATATGTTTTTTCTTTTTTCCCATACGTTCCATTTTTTTACCATTTTTTTTTTCGTATTTTTCCCTTGGCGTATTCTTCTTGTTCTCTGTTTTTCTCTTCTTCTTGTTTCCCATACTTGCCATTTTTTACCCTTTTTTCTGAAATTTTCCCCTGCTTTTTATTCTCGTACTCCGTCTTTGTGACTAAGCTTGTGCTTGAATTGGCTCAATCCTTTGTACAGGGACTGCTTTTGGCCTACAATGGACATGTCCAAACCATATCAAACGACATTTCATAATTTTTTTCTTCGTAAAGTCATCCCTAAATTTTCTCTTATGTAGTCATTCCTAATTTTATCCTTTATAGGAATTGGTTGTACGTACCCTGGTCAATTTATTCGAATATGAGTGTGATATATGAGGACCGAATTGTTATTGTATTGGATTAGGCCATTCTGTTGTAGTGATGTTTGAAGCACTGCCATTTGATAGGTATTTGTGAAAGTACTTTCCATTGCAAAATCCCTTCTACTCAAGGGTTCTATAACCAGTTGAATACCATATAAGGTTCAACCTGTTGAACTTCACCATTTCCCCTCTGTCCATTACATAATGCAGGATCATTTTTTGTGGGACAAATTGGTATAGCATTGTCAAATAGAATGTATTATATAGTAGTGCTCACTTCACACTGAAGACATGGCCCTGTATTCTGCTTAAGTATTGGATTTGGAAACTGTTTCATGTAGCTTTCGTCTTCCTAGAGATAAGTGAGGAGGCAAAGAACACATAATAGCCAGTGATAGATCTTTGAGTACCAATGGACATGACCTAGTTGGAATCTTCATATCAGACGATTGAGGAGAAACTCTCGAAGCCATGAGAAGTCTGTGACATGAAATCAAACAGAGATTGTGTAGGGTTTTGATTAGCAACTTTAATCTTTGGCTTTTGAGGATCAGGCTGTATTGGTTGACAATATGAACAACATGGGCTATATCAAGCAAAGTAGCATTCAAATAGATAGATTCACTGGTAGTTATCGGTAGAAAGCTGGATGGAAGCCTATCTTCCATCAAGCACACACACACACACAAATATATATATATATATATATATATATATATATATATATATATATATATATATATATATATATATATATATATATATATATAAACAAAATTTGATAGCTTTTGAGCAGTCTAGGTGAATTTCAGATTTATGAAAATGAGCCATCTCTCTAAATTCTTCATGATTTTTCATGCGCACACGCACGGAATTTGATAGCTTTTGATTACTCTCTCATGCTTGGTATATTTTGGGATTGGGAATAATATAATGAACCAGACATGTGATTACTAAGGGGAGACTAGTTGAATTTCAGAGTTAGGAAAATGAGTCGTCTCTCTAAAATCTTCACGAACTTCCAACCTATGTTTGAAAATGTGAGGCTTGCTCTTAATAACTAGTTCTGCTACAGATGTAGAGAAGGCTATTGCAGATGTGCAGGTTAAAAAAATAAGTTTTTTAATAACACTTTATGTTATTACTTTGGGATCGTTAAAACTTGCGCTTCTTGCATCACACACTCTCGTAGAGTCGTAGGCCAACACATTGGTAGCAAAAATCTAATAATCAAGGTCAGCATGGCTAATTTAAAATCATCTGCCAAGACAACAACTTGAAGAGTCAGAACCTGAATACAACTTGAGAGTCATTATTAAGTGAACAGCTCCCTGCACCACAAATGTTACACGGGTCATTAATTCTGTACATGTGGTACGAGTCTGCATCAAAACTTGCCACTGGGTACGTGAGCCATCACCTAGATTAGATGATCCCCAAGATTGCATAGTTGATCCATCTCTACCATCTGATTAAGAACCTAAAAGAGCCTTTAAATGATTAATGCAGGTGTGGACAACCTCAGGTTAAATGAATTATATTGCTGTGATTGATTGGTTTGAATTCACCGATCATGGTATATTGGCTGGGTCCTTCCAGATGATGGTCTTCCACTTGGGCTTCTCAGATTTGTGAAGATGTATGCCACGTGCTTGATATTGGTGACCCGTGCTCCTAATACCAACTCTATACTCGATTCATAGTTGACAGCTCCTCATATCCTAGAGAATACTACTTCATCTCCTTTTTTTCTCTCCTGCAACTACGACAGTCAAATCGTGCACACCTGCGACTCTTGCACATTGGATAACTTAGTGTTAGTGTTCTATGAGTGCACAGTTAACAGTACTAATGTGTGTGTGTCTATATATATATTGTTGGTTAAGCTGGGATCAAGCCTGCAACCTCCAGGTTGCAATTTAGTCAACCTTCCATTGAGCTGCAGGCGCAATCCCTCAATAAATATAACATTACTAGTAGTAATGGAATATGAGTGCACATAACAGTGTGTAATTTAGTGTGATTATTATATTCAGAGAACCAATCTGTTCTCTCTGATTTGTTTCTTATTAATGTTTCCTTTTACCAACATAAAAAAATTCATTTTCCTTTTATTTTTCTCTCTGTACCCTGGATTTTCTGCAGTCTCTTCAAGCTCTAAGAAGTTGTGATTATATTATTTCTTTTCAGTTATCTCTTTTATCCTAATTTGTTTGTTGTAAATACATGCGATTATGTAAGCTTTAATGATGTTCTTATCATAATTTATTTATTTTTATCTTTTCCCCATTATTCTGAAATATTTGCAGTATAATGATAGTGAGTTGCTTTCCCAGCATTTAGCTCTGTCCTTTCTTTGGTATATTTGCAATGAAAGTTTTGAACAGATGTGGATAGAGTTGTTATTCTCTGTTTTCCTCATAAGTCTTTGCATATTTTGTAAAGGGAGCTAAAACTTGCACTCGAGATTTGTATTGTGGCACATGGTAAAAAACAAAGACTTCAATATTTTTGGGATCTGTGCCACGTGGAACACCATCTGAGCCGTCTGATTTAAAGGCCATGATATAAAAAATTGAGTCAAAAAATTGGCATGAAACATAATCTCTATCATCTGATTTGCCAGAGTCAACTATTGAATCGCGCTTTTCGTGCCAATCTTTGGCCTCACAGATCTTTCCATCATGGTCTTCAAATTGGACGGCTTAGATGATGTTCCCCGTGGCACAAATCCCCAAAACAATAAAGTCTTTCTTTTTAACCATGTTCCATGGTACAAATCTCGTGTGCAAGTTTTAGCTCCCTTCTGTAAATCATCTCAGTTTTTGCAAACTTTAAGGCATTAAATCTTTGATGCATGCTTAAGCAAATTACATATGTTGTTACAGGTGAGGCTTCCAGAGGCATCAGATGTTCAATTTCAGGTAATGAAGATTACAGAGCAAGGTATTGGCACTATCCCCAGTTTCCGTGAAGGTCCTTGGAAGGAGGCTGCCAGAGAGCTAAAACCTTGTTGGAACAGAACAGGATCAAGTAATTTTTTTCTGTGTTTGGAATTATGGATTAAATAATTGATTGAACTACAACCTATCAAACGTATCTCTGCATTGTGCTTAGCCCTTTTTATTTTCCCTCTGTCTGGGTTTGCAGAAGAAGTGGAGCAGCAGCCAACAGGTTTCATCACATTCTCGCTGAGTAACGGTCCTGAATACCATGTTTCTCAGGTATTCTGGTCGTAATAAATTGAACACGTTACGGCAATGATTCAATTATTTTTTAGATATATATAATTAATTTGGCACATGTTTCAGTATTTTCCTTAGAGAAGCTCTGAGCTTTGTAATCTTTCTTTAGGCACTTCTCTAGACAATGGCTTTTCCCTTATACTGTCTAGGTAGCACCAGTTGAGTGATCCATTTTTCACTATTAGGTACATTTAGCAAAATAGCAATTATAGTCCCAAATTCGCTGTGTTTTTTTTGAAAAATTTGCGAATTTAAGGTTCTATGAATGAATCACAAATTAATTGCGAATTTTTGAAAAAATAGTGCATGTTTTAAAAATTCGTGAAGAAGCGCACAATTTCCGATTTTTCCAATAAATCTATTTTTATACTTTTTGATCTTTTTCCCAGATTTTTCTGAATTTTAACCTTGCCGAATTATTGCCGAACCCTGACTTGGTGACTATGAATAACATGACTGGTAATTGATACTTGAGTTAAGAAACTTACTCGATGATGATTCAGTTACGGGATTCTCGTGGAAACACAGTGCAGAAAATGCTTATCACTCGTACAAGATTTCCCTCAGATCATTTTCAGTTTATATTTTCTTATTTTTATAGCCTGTGTTTGGGATTGCTCTTTGGAGGCAAAGAGCAGCCCACTTATAAGAGCAGGTTTAAATTGCTCTTTTAAAGAGAATCAAATTCAGCTCTTTTACTCTCCGAAAGAGCTAAGAGCACCTACAAGTTACAACCAAACACAGTCCCATACTCAAGTGCTCTGTGCAAAAACAGAGAGCTGCTCTTTGCCTCCAAAGAGCAATCCCAAACACAGCCATAGAGAATTTATGTTTTCCATCAAGATGGCATGTTTTTCTAATGTTGGTTCATATATTGATTGATTGATTTTCTTTATCAGGTTGCCGATGCAGTGGTAATTGCAAAATATTTAGGGGCCACACTGGTACTCCCTGACATCAGGGGAAGCAATCCCGGTGATAAGAGGTTAGTATTTGAAATGAGTTATTGCTTTTGAACCTAGTATAAAACAATTATTACTTCTGATGGTTATGGATTTTTAGTTCTTGGAAATTTTAACCAATTCGATATTGTATATGGATAATTAAATACATAGTAAGATCGACTTTGATGGTGTCGTTGAGAACTACCATCTAGGATGGTCCCATTCATGATGTCATATTTAAAAGGACTCGACTCTCCTGACCATGGGTTAAAATATCGGGTTACCGATACGTATCGTCCGAGCTCCAAAACGATACGTATCGGACGATACGTATCGGACGATACGTATCGGTATCGGTCTGTATCGGACGATACATTGAATGTATCGTTCGATACATTCAATACATTTGAATGTATCGAACGATACATTCAATGTATCGTTCGAGTCCAATACCGATACGTATCGGTATCGGACGCTATTTTGATCCATGCTCCTGACCGTCATTTAAACACCAAAATGGTGTTTAAATGATCTTACACTATCAATGGTTTAAGATATGAGTGACCGTACTGTCAAAGGATAGATCATAGGTTGAAGTGCAACAGGCATAAAAATGGTGTTTTAAGGAGATTTAAACCATCTGATAATATCAACCATTGTTTTTAGTTTTAATGGCTGGTATTAAAGTTCATCAATCGGGTGGTTCACATCCACTTTATAGGCATGTTTCTTTGGGCTGAGATATGTCCAATGATGGATTGCCACTTGGAAAATTTAGATTGGTCAAAGATGTGCGCCACATGGCATAATGATAAATCAGTAAATCAGACATCAATGGCGTGAGATAAACAATATATTTTTAATGGTAAAGATCATTTAAACACCATTTTGGTGTTTAAATGTCGGCCAGGAGCCATTATCCCTTAAAAGAAAGATTAGAATGATAATTATGATATCACAGATTAGATCAATGTGATTTAAAAGCCGTTCGTTATTTCAATTTTCATCATTAGGGGTTCAAATTATTCTGTGGATGGTATGAGGCTCCTGCAATTTGCATCCCGTTTACTAGGGTATTTTTATCGTCACTACATGTTTTTTCCCTTGCCAATAAAAAAAAAAATTTTTTTTTTTCTTCTTTCTTTCCCTTTTTTTAATTAAAAAGATTCATTTATCATATTTTATGATAGCCTGTAATAGCCAAATTTTCTAATTACATGAGCAGGTATCTACGAAGAGCAGTTAGTCAACTTAATCTATATAAAAGCTGTAACCTTTTGAAATATCTGTCTTATTATTTTCAGGTTGCTTATAATTCTATAAATACTTGTAGGAATTTTGAAGAAATTTACAATATTGACAAATTTTTAAAGAGCCTGGATGGTGTGATCAAGATAGCAAGGGAGTATCCTTCACAAAAAGCAGGACAACCTGCAGTTGTGAGGGTGCCTAACAGGGTCACAGCGGACTATATCTCGGAAAACATCGAACCAATATTTAGAACAAAGGGCAATGTAAGAATTGCAAGTTTCTTCCCTTCTGTAAATATGAAAACGAGGGAACAACAAAAAGAGGACTTGGATTCAGTTGCGTGCTTAGCAATGTTCGGTACTCTTGAATTGCACCCGGAGATTCATGAAGTGGTGGACTCTATGGTTGAGAGACTGAGAACCCTAAGTCGCAAATCAGACGGTCAGTTTATTGCGGTGGATTTGAGGGTTGATCTATTGGAGAAAAAGGGCTGCAAATTAAGTGGAGGAACTAAGGAAAGGAAAAGTTGTTACGGCCCGCAGGAGATTGGTGAATTTTTGAGGCATGTTGGCTTCGTTAGAGATACCACGATCTATTTAACTCAGTCTTCGTGGCACGGAAGTCTTGATGCTCTGAAAGAGATGTTCCCGAAAACTTATACAAAGGTAACAGTTTATTTATTTATTATTTCTTAACCTGCTTCCGCTTGCAGTATTTTTTGCAGATCCAGTATTCTGTGATCTGATCTTTCAGACAAATCTAACCCATATTTTATTTCTAAATTCAATTAATTATTGTGGCTGATTTGTAATGAAATCTTGATGCCCAGGAAGCCTCTAATTTTGCCTAAAACACAAGGAGTTATTTGCCTAAGATGCAATGAGGTAGAAGAAAAAGAATGCTGGAGCGTGACTGACATTTAAACACCAAATGAACAGTCCATTGGGCACTTCTCAGCCAAAAAATCATGCATATCAGACGATTGAAACCATCCAATTGATGCACTTGAATATTGTCTGTTAAAAGAAGATGCACAACTGTCCATATTAGAAGTGCATGGATTGGATGGTCCAAATTACCCAATGAGTGATTTTTGTTCCCACTTCAGTCCAAGATATAAGCTATCACTTTGATGGCTTGGATTGCTCACGTCTTACACCTTGAATGGTGTAAGATCACTTAAACACCAAAATGTCGGTCATCAGAGTCGTGCCCATTACAAAACCATCTCTACCATGGATCCCACTGACTTCTGTATTGTAATGTCTCAACTATTTCAATAACAGCCAGTTCCAATCAAATAGTTAATACTTAATATGCAACTCCTTTCATTGGCCCTGTTTGATAACTAGGAAATGCCAAATATTGAGGGAAAAGAAAGTCAGTTTTCATACTTCTCTTTTATAACATTATAAAGAGATTGAAAGGAAATAAAGGGGGCACCACATAGAAACTTAGTTTCCCTACACCAAGCGAGTTTAGGCAGAAATCAATTCGACTGTCAAGTGGCTGAAACCTTGTTTCTCACCAACATAATAGGAGTTTTTTTGTCCTTTTAACACTAATTTGGTCAAAAAGAAACTCCCCTTTTCCAGATAATAATTTTTCTATTGTTTTTCTGTTTGGGGAAAAAGCCGTTTCTATTATTTTTCTGTTTGGACGGAAGAAAACCTTTATATTATTTTTCTGTTTGGACAAAAAAACCCATTTCGATTCTTTTCCGAATAAGACTAATCAAACAGGAGAAATCAGTTTCCAATGGAAATCATCTCTCAGACAGCCTATACAAACAACTTCCACAATAAATCATTTCGCAGTAAATCAATAAGAAAATTGATTTCATTTTAATGAAAAGAGAAAAAAAGTTTAAATTTGCATTTTGAAACTTTTGTAGGAAAGTATAATGCCTGCCGCCAAGAAGTATAAGTTCCTCAACTCTAGAGACTTCGAATTCGAGAAGGCCATCGACTTCTACATATGCTCTCAAAGTGATGTCTTTGTACCTGCCATTTCTGGCCTGTTTTATGCAAACGTCGCTGGAAGGAGAATAGCTTCGGGCAGAACGCAGATACTTGTTCCAGCCCAAGCACCCGGTTCTACCCCCTCGGCATCAGATTCTATATCGGCTTATGTCTCTAAGAAGAACCATTTAGCCTATTCATGTTTCTGTGAGTGACTACATTAACAGAAATCGCTGGAGTATGCAGAAGTCTTTCCCTGGGTATTTGGAATTAGGTTTAAACATGGTGTTGGTGTCGGCTTGGTGTATGGTTTTTTTTTTTTTTTTGATACATAATTTTTGTAGGGTTTCAGTTTCAAGGGATCTGTTCAACAACTGCTTGTGGGGTTCTAGATCAAGGATTCTGAAGGTAATTGTTATATAATATTAAGAGCCGGAAGGGCGGAGCCAAAAGTGTCTAAAGGTAAATGTTATATAATCTGCCGAAGGGCCAACTTGTTATTTATTATGTTAAATTGTTGAATAAATTATAGAAATCTGAGTTTGGAGAATTTGAAACTATTGAGCCTTTGTTTTGTTTTTTCTCTGGGGGATCGATGAAGTTATAAATACATTGAATAAACAAAAAGAATGTACGAATGGATACAGATCTAATCTTTGGCTTTTTATAAAGAAAGTGGGTGCCCTTTGGACTCAACCCCGGATCTTCACTAATCACTATTGACACCCCAAGCCTTTTACCATTGCACCAAGCAATGGCCCCTTAGCCATGTAAGGCTTCCGAGTCAACAGATCAACCTACACCCCTGCATTGGTAGGGATGCAATTGTGTATGGTTTACAGGCCTACTACACCTGGGGTAATGCCCTGACCTTGCCCTTTTTCGAGTACGGGGTAGGGGCTAACCCGGGCGTGTCAGGTTAGGTTAAGTTGGAAATCTGGACCCGCGCATTTAATGGGTCTGGTTCAAGTTCTGTGTGGGTTCTTCACCCGAACCCAACTTGGCAGGACGCCCTAGTTGACCTTATCTCGTAAGCCAACTCAACCCAACCTGACCCAACCCGAATCGGTTCAATTTGAGGCCGGAAATCACCGGATTGGATTGGGGTCAAGTTGAGGTAGACTGTAATCAGGTTGACTTGAAACCCAATCCCAACCCAAACCTAACAGTTTTCAGCCACATGCACAGGCATCAATTAGATAGTTACTTGTAGTGCCACAATAATCTTCTTTGATGTCAGAATGATGGACGTTCGTGATTATCTGATCAACTCCTTTAACATCCTTAAATGGACAGCCAAACACTTAAAAACGGATGTAGCTTGATAGCTGTCCTTTGGTGTGACCTTTTGACTTTTAGTCCCTCCATTCAGTGCGTGGCTTGAATCAACAAGAGTATGCTCCAATTAGGGCTGCAATCGAGCCAGGCCGAGCCCGAGCTTGAGTCAGCTCTAGCTCGGCTCTACCTTATATGAGCCGAGCTGGAGGTCGGTTCTAGACTCTTCGAGCTTGAAAATTCCAAGCTCTAGCTCGGCTCTCCGAGCTCGAGCCGAGCTTCGAGCCAAGTATGTTCTATTATAAAAAAATTCTTCCTAATACTTTTTAAAACTTCTACTCAATTAAATATCCATTTTATGAAAGAGAGAGAAGGTGAGAGAGCTGGCGTAGCTTGTATCCGTGAGATTGACTCTATGAGAGAGGTGAAAGAGCTTCAGCAACAAGAGAGAAGTAGGAGTTGAGTACTAGAGTTGCACGAGGCAGTCGTGGGTAGGAGTAACAGTAGGTATTATAGTCTATATAATATATATAGTGAAAATTAGGCCAAGTGGGGAGCAAAAGTTCCTATTTTACCCTTCAAAGTAACTGTTAGATAAACTTAAACGGTTATTTTGAAGGGTAAAATAGACCTCTCAAAGTTAATTATATATATATATATATATATATATATATATATATATATATATATATATATATATATATAAATCGAGCCAGACCGAGTCGGCCTTAGCTCGAGCTCAACTCTGTTCATTCGAGCTACAAACTAGAGCCGAGCTCTAAAGAGAAAAGCTTTTATTTTTTGGGCTGAGCCAAGCCGAGTTGTCGAGCTGGCTCGGCTCTGTTGCAACTCTAGCTCCAATAGTTCATATAATGCTTTGGTATTGAGCATAGTGACCAAATTCTCGGGTTTGTTTGAAAAAATTGTGAAATTCACAATTTTTTCAAAAAATAAATAATTTTATAATTATTCATGATTTTTTCAAATAGTTGCAAATTGCAATAATTATTCTTGAATTTCATGAATTATTCATGAAATTCCCAAAAAAAATTCAGAATTTTGCTCAAATTTTTATTATTTTTAATTAATATATTTTTATAAATTTTCTTTCATTTTTTGAATTTTGACCCTTTTTTATTTTATGAATTAGACGAATTTTGCGGGATGCTTCCTAATTTTTTTCAGGCCAATTTATTCCCGAACGACTTGGTCACTATGGTATAGCGACCGACTCGATTACTCGTGCACAGTTTCTAAGTTCAACAATAATTCGGCGAGGTTAAAATTCGGAAAAATCTAGCAAGTTCAGGGAGATATTCGAAGGAGAAATCAGAGAGAAAAACTAAAAAAATAAGATTCAAAAGCATAATTTTTTTTTTTAAAATATTAAAAATCACACTTTTGTGAAAAGTTCGGGAGTTATTCGTGATTTTTTTTAAACAAATTGGCGGTTTTTGTGACTGAGCGCACAGCATGTGAGCAGTAAGTGGACTCTTAGATGCATACGGATTTCTATGAAGGTCAACGAGCACATCTACCAGATCCGTGGCTCTGTCCTAGCTTTTATGTTAGAGTTGGTAGCCTAGCCACCAAATCGGGGTTTGGTAATAGTTCGGCGAGGAGAAAGTTCGAAAAAATCCGGCAAATTCGAGAACTTCGGGGAAATACTTGGAGGAAAAATTGGTGAGAAAAATTTAAAAATAAAAAGATTTAAACTTATTAAATTTAAAAAAAAAAAATTAAAAATTTATTAAGTCACAATAATTCGCAAAATTTTGTGATTAGGCGAACTTTCGAAAAATTCCGGGACCTTAAATTCGCGAATTTTTTAAAAATTCGGCGATTTTTGTGACTGGTTGAAAATAGATATCTGACATGAGCACCAATGTTCTCTATACTGGGGTCACTATTTGGGATGCATGCCTTGTGGAATTATCATGTGTTCGCTGTGATTTGACGCCCATAATATAAAGGGTCTATTGTTTAAAAGCTTGGGTGGAAAGGTGATCTCCATCGTTTGATTGAAACCTAGCAAAGGCTATACATCCAAAATTAATGATATGCTGAATTTGCATGATAGCCGTTAATTTTAGCTGGTGTGTTCACTACTTTCACTTAGAAGATGGAGATCATTTTTCGTCCCAATCTCTTACACCTAAGATATTTAGACCATGATGCACTTATCAGACGGCACATACGAAAATTCCATTGTGGCACACATCACAAAAGGTGACCCAAGTACTAAGTCACTTGGCAGTGGGGCCACTTAAAAGTGTCAATCTTTCGCACCTAAAAGTGTCAAAATCGAAACCCCCATGCATCAGGGCAAGAGCTTGACAAGTTAAAGTTGGTGAGCTCAAATATATATATTTTTTTCATTGATATCATATGACATAAACAATTTAGATGTGCCTTACATATCGGGCCTTAGGGTTTACTTTTTCCATCATTCCAACACTCCCTCTCTATCTCTCTCTAACAATCGGACAATTAGATTGTTTTTCATCCCAATCTTTCTAAGATGGATCTTATAATCACGGGTGTACCATCATATGGTCAACTTTTTTATTTCACTAGGCACCATCCCTAAAAGCTGAGCTTAAAATCATGTTTGAGTGTAAGTTCCAAAGGATATTAAGGTCGCTTCACTGTGATGTGTGCCAGATGAGATAAAAACAAAAAATTGTCCGTCTGATGGTGCGTCCTTGATATCAAGTTTCATTATGTGAAAGATTGTGACAAAAAATGTTCTCCATTGTTTGATTCGGCCCAATCTTTTTTATAGGAAGAACCTATCTCAAGGCATTCTATCATGTCATTGATTCAAGGTTTCATACCCTAAAAACGTTCACATACCAAGTTTAGGGGAAGTAGAGTCATGAAATGAAGATGCACATGCAGTAATCATGAACAATGACATGATAGTGTAAGAGATTTCATACAGAATATTCAAAACAGTTCAACTATGTATTTGGAATAAAAATAAATTTATTAACCTTTGACTGAAATTTTTATGTCTAAAACAGTGTTAAACAGTCTCATAGACCAATCCAGAGTGTAAATCTCGTTGCGTAGATCAAAATTGATAGGTCATATGCACAAAACATAGTTGTAAAACTCAAGATATCGCATTTTAAAGTTTGAACCCGAAAAGCGTTCAATCTAGTTGCATAGACGAGATCTGAGTTCAAAAGCTTTATTTGCAACAGGTGGAAGCAGTTCAAAAATATAGTTGCAAACAAAATTTTGGGCCTAACCAAGTGAGCCGAGACATGTGGGTCGGGCTGCGAGGCATATGGGTCGGGCTGCGAGCCGGGGCCATGGGCCACAGGTCGGGCAATATTTCGGGTCAATGGCCGATATGGGCCGAGTATTGAGCCGGTCCATGGGCCTAACATAGAATAGATGGGCCGGTGCATGGGTCACATGGAACCGGGCTGACGTGTGTCGGGTCCACCGATTAGGTACCATGCCGAAAAGAGCCAGTGCTATGGGCCGGGCACCAGGCCAGGGGTAATCGGCTGGGTATCAAGTGGGCCAAAATGGCAATATGTCAATGCATGGGCCACATGGGTTGGGCTATGGGCCCAGTGGACTGGATGTGGGTCAGTAGATCGGGCCACATGAGTTGGGATATGGGCCCAGTGGGCCGGGCCACGTGGTCGAAATGGGCCGGAGCCAAAAGGGACAAGTATGGTGTCGGGTCATGGGACAAGGCTGAGGTGGGCCAGACCACGGGTCTGGTGGATCTCGTTTAGTGGGCCGGGTTGAAGGGTCAAGGGGCCAAGCAGCAGACTAAGTAGGGCCGGGTCACGCGGGTCAGGTGGGCCGACAACGGACCCGAACCGGCCCTATGGAACCCTAACCCACTGTTCATCTTCTTCTTAAAAAAAAAAGATTTTTTATTTTTTATAACAGCCGCAGCAAGAACCAGTCCATAGGGACTTGGATCTGCCCGCTTAGAAGACACCGAAGCCGACGGTTCAGTGCGCCGTCCGGCTGCACGCACCGGTTGTCGGCATTACCGGTCGATGGATCAGATTTGAATGCCGATTGTTAAAAAAAAGAAAAAATTTTGTTTTAAGTTGCAGAAGCAACAGCAGTCCTTTAGGGCTTATCTGCACCATCACCTCCGGAGACGGGTCCGACGGTGCACTCGATCGGCCTTGGCGCGCCGTCCAGTTCAAAACTTTTTTTTTTTTTTAAATCTGCAGCCTTTTTATTTATGCTTTTGCTTTTTTTTTTTTTTTTTTTGTTATCAGCCCCTTATATATATATATATATATATATATATATATATATATATATATATATATATATATATATATATATATATATATCCAGCCGATCAGGGCTAAAACAGCCACCCGATCACCGACAACCACAAAACAGCTCGGTGTATGAATTTTTTTTTTTTTTTAAAAATATATATGTGGATCTAACGAAATCAGGCCATCCACGGCTCTGATACCAATTGTTGGAGATTTCTAGATCTAGGCTAGAATCGTTTAATCAATATATGAGGTGTGACAATAATCTAGTAAGATAAATCTTACTTACCTGAATAGATGATAGCGAATACGTGCTTGAGCGGCAGATTCATGCTATGAGATGACGACCCTTAGAACAAACCACCTCTCTTTCTTTCTATCTCTATTGATGAGAATAACATTGAGAATAGCCAAAGAGGGGACGTTGTCCTCCTTAAATAGACATTGATTAATCTCCTAGCCCATCAAGAAAACTAAATCTAGAAGATGTGTCACATCATGAAAGGGATTATCACAACCCTATAAATTAAGAATTCCACCAGATTGCGTGATGATTCTCATTGTGCCACGTTTAGAAGGTCTCACCAATTCAAGTTTTAATAATTAATAAAAGAGATTAGCGTGTGGGTCACAAATACCCAACATCTTTTGCACCTAAAAGTGTCAAAAGCTGACTTTCACAAAATTTTAAGGCCCCATATTCTTAAAATTTTCACCCTTTCTGCAACTGATTTACCCCTACTAAATTATTTGAATTTTATATGGTCCAGATTTTTGACCTTTGGCACAATTTTTTTTTTTTAGGGTACCCCCATTTGCGCCTACCAATTTACTGGTGGGCACCTATGTTGAGATTCACAGCGTTGAATCAGATGTTGATGTCGTTTTTATTGCAATCTTCCTATAGATTGGCCGTATCATTAGACGGACTCATTTTCGTTTACAGGTGACAAAAAGTTCTAAAAAGTGATCCTAAAATCACAAGGCACTGAATCTATGTCACGTATAAAGATCAACAAACTGTTTAATGGTAGGTTCGCAGTGTCAAAATTCATTATTTAGAAGATTGCAATGAAAAGCAATATCCATCGTCTGATTCAATAGAGTGAGCAAAAACTGGCAGGGCAAATAGAGGTAGCTTTTTTTAAGTTGGTGTTATTGCCACACCAACTTATGTTACAGCCACCTCTCTTAAGCAAAGAAAAAAAACAATCGTAGACTACTCTGAATCAGATGAGGGAAATCATTTTTCATCCAAATATTACACACAATAGATTTTGCCATCAAGCACCTACCATCATAAGGGCAGTAAACTCTTTAATACTTTAATTAAGTGAGGTGGCTGTAACATAAGTTGGTGTGGTAGTAACACCAGCTTTTTTTATATATTGTTTTTGTAAATATAATTTTTTCACAGTTATGATATTTGACAATTTTTATAGGCAATATTGCAGGCAGCTTATGTGGCATGACATGACTGGCTGCACACATAGTAGGGCCTAAGCACTACAGCCAGTCACTTCGCACTTGGTAAGCTGTCGGCAACATTGTCTAATTAATTTATTAACTAATTGAAAAAAAATTAATTAATATAGCACTCTGCCCTTCTTGCTCTTACTAAAAATAGGCAAACTACAATCCTACTGCTCAAAACTTTTGCACTCTTAAAAGCTTGCCTTTTCTTCTCTCCATGTTTGAATTTATAAAAAAGTATAGCCGTTGCGCTCTAGCTGACTAACTAGACGACTCCTTCTCAAATTCCTCCAAATTCCAATATATATTTGGTATAAAAACATATTAATTCAATTTCTTGCACCTCTAAAACTCTCTAAACCAGGAAGTTTTCTCACATATCAACCAACTTGCCTTTTTAACTCGATTAAATTTGAATTATTAGCCGTTGTGCTCTTACTAACATTAGAATCTGCTACCTTCACATAGCCGCTGCAATATAAACTCCAAAAGATTAACAAAATCTTACACTGGATTCATTAATCTAAGAAGATCCATCTTTGGATTTTGCTGAAGATTGAACAAGATCTTGGATTAGATTACAGAGAATCGGATCATGTCCAATCCCAAGCGTTGTGCAGCCTGCAAATCTCTTAGAAGGAGATGCTCAGAAGATTGTGTCTTGGCTCCTTATTTCCCTTCAACTCATCCTCAAAGATTTGCATCTGTTCACAAGATCTTTGGTGCCAGCAATGTCACTAAAATGCTAAAGGTATATATATTTATTATATATATATATATAAAAGATCATGAAACTTCAATTTTTGTTACTGGATTCTACTTTCAGAACTTATTTTTGAAGTGGGTATGAACATTTAATTCTCTTTGAACTGTTATAAATGATAAATACCAATTTCAAATGGGATAGGATTAGCTCATCTTTATGTATAATTTTCATTTGGGCTCAACTCTCCTCATCTATATTATAAGATTCTCAAGATTATAAATAGCTTTCAGCCAAAAAGGATGGCTTTCACAAATTTTCAGGATGCTGATTTCTGTGTAAGCCTGAACTAAGATGAATTGATGGGGTAAAGAGCTCCTCTTTATAGCATTGAATGCTCTAACCCAAATTTTTCAAGAACTTTCGCATTGAATGCTCTAACCCAAATTCATTTAACAAAGTTGACCAATATTGGTTCCATGGTATATTATTCTTTTAATGCATTTGCATTTATTTAATTAATTTATTTATATTATCATTTAATGCATATTGGTTGTTCGTTTTCCTATTTGCCTTATCCAAGAACCTCGCAGAAGAAAATGACTCCAAAGTCTGGTTAACTACTTAATTGGACTACCTCGTAATTTAGTAAATATAATTTAAGATATATTATTTTATAAAAGTAAAAGAAAATGTAATAAGATAAACTTACACGAAAAAAGTGGAGAAATAATCAGATATGTTGGTAAAAAGGCTCGGTAATCGAAGAGAAGATGTGTACCAAGGAGATATCTAGCAACACGAAGGAAAAAGATTGAATAGGGGAACTCTTGAGCATTTGGTGATCTCCAATGTGTCGATGTCAATTTTGGACAGTTTAATTTTTCAGAAAGGTCCCTCCAACCAAAATATTTCCTACAATTTGATAACCTAGTTCCAACTCGAGTTGGAGTGGACTCGAAATCGCTACGAGTTGAATAGCACCGCTGAGTTACTGGTTGCTACCTCTATTCGCGCCCATACAATCTCTGAGGGCGCCTACGTTTGAACCCCCTAAAACCTGTTGACTGCTTCAAATCAAACGATCTAGATCATTTTTCACCCCAATCTTCCCTAGGATGGATTTGGAGACCATGAACATACCATCAAATGATTTGTCTTTTTATTCCATATGGTATAAATCCCCAAAAATGACGTTTGAGCGTGATATGTGCCATATGGAATCTTGTCTCGTGTGCAAGTAGTTGCTCTCTATTTTTAGGAATTTGTACCACATGGAATAAAAATAGATTGCCTGATGGTATTTTTATGGTCTCAATATCCATCTTTGTTCTAGCTCATTTGATTCGAAGCAATCAATGAATTTGAAAGGGTTTTGCACATAGATGCCCTATGAGATTGTGTGGGCGTGAAGAGAGGTACCCTATATATGAAAGGGAGCCATTAATTTCACATAGAAAGTTGGCCCTTGCACATAGTTTAAAAGAAAGGCTTGATATTTTGGGACATGTATCATGTGAAAACATCTTCTTAGCCGCCTGATTTGAAGGCCATGATCTAACAATCTTAAGTGCAAAAAATTAGCACGGAACATAAGCTTTATCATCATTATTTGATTTATCATGTGAAAACAACTTCTAAGCCACCTGATTTGAAGGCCATGATCTAACAATCTTAAGTGCAAAAAATTAGCACGGAACATAAGCTTTATCATCATTATTAGATTTCACAGTTGATTGCGATAAATTATATAATAGAGATGGTGTGATAAATTATATAATAGAGATGGTGTTTTGTACCAATTTCTTGCACCAAATATTTTTAGATCATTCCCTTCAATTCAGACAGCTTAGATGGTGTTGAAATGTGGCGTAGGTCCCCTTAGTACCAAGTCTTTCTTTAGAAAATGTGGTAACTTCTTGTGTGCAAGTAATGACCCTCAAGATTAAACTGTCTGCCTAAAAATAAGTGTAACCCATGGTATTCAATTTAAGGTGTTAGTGTTTTAGGTACCCTACCTCACAATAGGACTGCAAGTTTTGCACCGTATTCGAAACCACTGAAAAATGGGTCCATCAAAGCTGACCGAAATCAGACTGAAACTGATCCATAACTGAAAAAACCGAATCGATACCTGATGGGTTCGGTTTGGATTTTGGGTGGCCAAAACTGATCACCAATTGGGTAGGGTTAGAAAGCCGACCCAATCTCGGAAAACTGTTAAAAAAAATCAAAAAATGAATAAAAATTATAAAAGTCGAAACACTGAAAACAAACTTAACCGAACTGTACCCATTTTTCCGATTTCGATACAATTTGAAGTTTTCAAAATTTAATCAAACCGAAATCATACTGAATTGTTTGGTTCGGTTTTGAATCAGGCTGAATTGAGCAAAAAATGCAATTTTTTTATTTCGGTTTCGTTGGGTTGACCAAAACCGCAATCCAACTTTTGATAGGAGCCAACACATAAGGGTGGATCATAAGTCAAGGCAGTGATAGGATACCTTTAAATTCACTGAATCTTTGAGTTCATCCACATTGAAAACATAAGACTGCTTCGAATTAAACAATGGAGAACCTTTTTTGTCACAATCTTTCACACAATGAAACTTGACATCAAGGACGCACCATCGTCAATTTTTTTTCTCTTCTGGTACATATCACAGTAAAGCGACCTTTACATCCTTTGGAACTCAGGCTCAAGCATGATTTTAAGCTCACCTTTTTGGGATGGTGTCACGTGAAATAAAAAAGTTGACCGTGTGATGGTACACCCGTGATTATAAGATCCATCTTAAAAAGATTGAGATGAAAAACAATCTAATTGTCCAATTGTTAGAGAGAGAGAGAGGGAGAGAGTTGAAATGAGTAAAAAAGTAAACCCTAAGGCTTCTCTTTGTAGATATTTAAACTACCAAGTATCCTCACACCTATCCATTTGATGCTTTTAACACACATTGAGGGCAAGTTAAATAATTTGGTTGTAATTATATACTTGTATTAACGATATGTAAGACACATCCAAGTTGTCTATGTCGTATGATATCATTGAAAAAAAAATAATAGTAAATTGAGTACACCAACTTTAACTTGTTAAGCTCTTGCCCCGATGCATGAGGGTTTCGATTTTGAGGCCCTAACTTAGCTCTCTTATCTTATTTTTGTACTCTTAGTCCTACGATTTTAGGGTCAGACCATGGCTGGCCCTATTGACACAGCCTTAAGTTTAGATTATAAATATGTAAGGTTTCTAATTATAGTCTGATATTTTATAGTTGGTTAAACGATGTGAATGAGTAAATAAAAGATGGGCTCAAGACCACGTGATCTTTTTATCGCGATATCAATGTATTAGGTATATTGACTCTTCTCACTTTCAGGCCAAATGGTGCCAACTGGCACACATCCCTGAGCAATACACTTTTCGACAGTTATTTGAAAAGTAATGCTATATCCCAGATGTTAAACCCCAGGCAAAAATCAGACATAGGCACAAAAGTAAAATGGTAATTTCACCCTCCAAGCCTACTGTCTGGGATTTAAAGTCTGGGGTTTATAGTTTTTCTTATTTGAATGCAAATGCCAATAAGAAGTTCTCTAATCTCTACAATTCAATCTGAGCATATCAATGTGGACCCTATGTTTGATACTGCATAGTGGTCTACGTTAAAGTGTCCAATTCCGAATATTTTGATCCTTCTGATGGGCATGTCTTTATGGTTGATTAATATTCATATGATTTTTAGTCACCTGAACAACTTGAATTGGTCAAAAAAAGCCTGCCATAAAATGTGGGACTGAGAGGATTAGTCCCATGAACCCAGTGTCTTGAATTTCTTCTCAACACATTTTTAGTAGCTTTCTAAAAACTTTTGTTATCACCTTTGTGCAGCAACTCCCGGTTCATCGACGTGCAGAAGCTGCTGATTCGATGTCGTTCGAAGCGCATTGTCGGGTGCAAGACCCCGCCTACGGGTGTGTTGGAATGATCACCAAGTTGCAACAAGAGATAGATCATAAAAGATACGAGCTCGCTGAGACACGTGCTCAAATTGCCTTCCATGGCACTCGACAAGCCCAAATGGCTCAAACCCAATTTCAGAATGGTGAAGGCTCTTCTTCCAATCCCTACCAACAAGACCCCCTTCACTTGGATTCTTCTTCCAATCCTTACCAACAAGACCCCCTTCACTTGGACCAACTCTTTCTAGACCTCTCTCAAGTACAACAGGAGCTTCTCTAAGTTCTGCATGATGAATTATGGATAAAAAAAAACAGATAACATTCAGATTGTAGGTATTAGTAAGACAATAATAAGGTTACCTTCATAAAGTTTCTAATTTGTATTTGATTCCTTGAGATAGATAATGTAGTCCAACATAACATTTATGTTTTTGAATTTTATTAGTGTTGAACATAGAAGCATTATTAAAACATAGTGCTTTTTAGAAAACTGAGGATTTTTGTAAAAAGTTCTAGCATTTTTTACTACTACAGAAAATTTGAGAAAAAAAGAATTGTCATAATCTTTTGGGCTCACAATAAGATATTTGGACAACATATGAGAAACATTTTAAATTGAAATTATTGAATTACCGTGCGAAGCAGTTAAATTCACAATATCATTTGTGCTATATGACATTTTGTAGAAGGGTATTTTCATAATTTCAACAATAAATGTTTCTCACACATTAATCAAATGGCTTTTAAGGACCTCGGAAATTTTGCCTATCCCTTTTTTCTAGAAATTTCTGAAAAAGTATAATACGTTAAAACTTTCTTCAAGACATGTTTAGAATTGGTTATTGAAGTTGAATTTAATTAGGATTAAATTAATAAGTGAGATGTTTAAAGTTAGAGCTTAATTAGAATTCTAAGCCTGTAATCTTGTATATAAAATATTAATAAAAGTACATTTCAGATTATAATAGCACCTTCTCTCTCTCATTAAAGCTAATCATTGGTTCTGGGTTAAAGTTAAAAAAGATGAGTATTGTTGTGGGATGTATTCCCCTATGTGTCACTCAATGTGAGTGCTTTGTCCTATGAAACTTATTCCCCAAGTGTTGCTCTTGAACTGTCATACTCTCTAACGATATAAAGACACATCTAGGTTGTCTATGCCCATTATCGAAAAAACAAAAGAAAAAGAAAATATTGGCCAATATATTCAAGTACCAAATTAAGCTATGACAATAAGTATTCAGCAAAAATTTTACGGAAATGTTGTCGGAGTAAAAAGTTTTAAATTTTCCATAGGTTGTGGGACCCACTCCCTCTCTCAAACTGCAGGAAAACCACTTGCAAGTAAAATCTGAAATTTTATATGCAATTTAGCTTTTTACCTGTTGCCAAACAGGCCCTAAAAAAGGTTAGCTTAACTTTTATGGGAAATTATACAGCAAGTTGCTTAGCTTTGTTCAAGGCTAAGCTAACCGTTTGTTCAACGCCAACAAGGATGTGATACAAGCTAAGAAAGATGAAATAAAAGGCACTTCATTAGGCCTGAACAATGGAGTTCAAGGTTCCTACATATCTCCTCTCAACCTACAAACTTGTTCATGATCTGAAAGGAAATCATACTAAATATATATAAAAAAAAATCATACTGAATATCAAGGATATAATATTGAAGTTATCAAAGATGCATACCAAGTTAACTTTGCTTTATCAAATTATACTACTAACATTAAAGCACATCATACAACCCTTAATTATCTTTCGCAACTAAGTCAAGATGATGATAAGCTGAAATTATGGAGAAAGGCTCTAAAGTTAAGAGGTTTGAACAAAGACGAAATATACAAAGTGCAACTTCAATAAACATGATAGCCTAGAAGAGGATTTAATCCGAATACTAGAAAATCATCTTGAGCAATATTGCCAGAGATTTTATAGATTATAATAAATTTCACTATTTAAGGCTTTACTTTTTAATCAGATAGTGGATTTAATGGCATCTCAAATAAGATAAATGCAAGTTGGATGAATGGAAGATAAGCAAGCAAAGTATTGTGCAACCCAAGCATTCCACTACAATGATAAGGTCTAAAAACAAAGCTCCTCTTGATGATCAAAAGCTAAAAAATGTACATATGCACAAATTCCCAAATAGCATACCACTAAAGAAAATATAAAAAGAGCTCTGTCATTGTAAACTTCCATAAATTTTAGTATATAAATATATCAGAAATGAAGGAAATTAGAGTTGAAGAGGATTACAGCATATCCATAGCAAACCACGACAAAGCAACATAAACTTGCCAAAGGAACATTTGCCAAAAAAAAAAAGAAATCCGTAGATCCACATACAATCCCTAAATTACATGGCAAAAATCCATAGATATCCACCAAGTACAAACCATAGACAAGTGGCAAACTGAAGAAGAATAAAGGAGGCCCAATACCAGGATGCCCATTATTTGAAGGTTGATCGCCTGCTTCAATCTCCTCTTTTATTATTGACAGGTCTTTGGGAGTCTAATTGATCGAAACCATCCATTTTTGTAGATCGTCTGGACCAGAAGACATGGGAGGCCCCTCAGCTGGGAAGTAAAATTTTTGCTAGTAAAAGAAAACAAAACTGCTTATTATTTATGAGGAAAGTTGTAGTGATCGAATCTCAGTTTTTTCGTCACTTCACATGGATCCTGCAACTAGCTCCAAATTAACTCTAGCTTTACATTTTTTTTTCTAGTAAAATTTCAACTTTACAAATAAAATATGCAGAAGATGGGATGCCGAACGAGGCCATTACACCATAGAGGTCTTCAAATAGGAAGCTTGACAGAGAATTGATGGAGACAACCCCAAACTCCTATTGCGCTTGTTGGCGCCCTCTCGTCAAACTAAAAGATGAGAGCAATTGTGAGTTTGTGACAAAAAATAAACCCAGTTGCAAGAACCATTTCATAAAAGATGAAAAAAAGGCCCATTTTGGCAACTCCAAACTCCTATTGCGCTAGTTGGCATCCTCTTGTCAAACTAAAAGATGAGAGCAATTGTGAGTTTGTGACAAAAAATAAACCCAGTTGCAAGAACCATTTCATAAAAGATGAAAAAAGGCCCATTTTGGTAACTCTTTTCCGAAACACACTTTTCTTACTTGAGAAGCAGCCTGGTTTTTTACCGGAAAAGTCCTTTGTCAAGCTTTTTGTGCCCCAACCACATAGTTGAGAAACAAAATGGGCTGCAACACCATTCCCTTGAAAAGTGCTTTTCGAAAAAGAGTTGTCAAACAGGGCCTAAGTATCTAATTATTTCACCCAAAATCATGGAAAATAATATTGACTTTGCCTACGAAAATTACAAAGATTTTAGTTTTGGATAGCTCTATTTGCACCAAAAGTCTAAAAGCATTTGCACTGCTAACATGTGCACTCCTAAAGGTGCAAGATGGGTGCTCTTAGAGTTTCAGTGGCTGCAAAGTTGGACCTTGAACACAAGTTTGTGTGATATGTGAAAGTACGTAGGGTAGATGAAACAATATTAAAAAGAAAATCACTGTATTTAGATTAACAACAGTCTATGTTAATTTCTTTATTTTTTCTTGAACTTCCTAGGGAGGGGTGAACCCTGATGGGATAAGGCATGGGATATAGGCAGTGTTACCTTGGCACTTTTACTTTTGGGATTTTTCCCGTGCCGACACTTGGTGACACTTGGCACACTCCTCAAACATTACCAAACTTCTAGATATATATGAAAATACCAAAAATATCACATAATACCATCAAAATGCTCATCGTTTTGACAACGATAAAAAGAACTTCGTTTTAAAATAAAATTGTGTGAAGTTTAGTAACTACTAAAACAAAATGGTGGGTCTTTGAAAATTATTTTTATAGTATAGTATACTTTTATTTAGGTTCATGACATATACTATGTTTCTTTTCGTTACATATCTCGATTGACTCTTTAAGATTTCCCTTCAATTTTTCTCTATATATGTTCTATTTATTTAATTTATTTTCTTAAGGCCGTGCCGCCATATTTGAATCTTTAGAAATCAGCGTACCAAACATCTATTGGCACCAATGCCACGTGTCTAGGTAATACTGGATATAGGTGTCGTGTGGTATCCAAATAGGGATCCTTCTCCAGAGTTCTACGATGGGGAAGGTCCAATCAACCATTTCCCTTTTTTCTTTTAAAAAAAATGGAATAAATAGATAAAAAATCATTAAATCAAGTTTTTGATATTTGGAGACATAAGATCGACTCCTACCATCACTTTACATGGTTATTTCCATGAGAATCACCGACTTAGGCAATGTGGCATACATCTTTGATCATTCTACGTGTTTCAAGATAACCATTACTTGTACAACACTGCCAAAAAATCATGCTTATCATTAAACGATTCAAACCATCCGATTGGTGCACTTTAATTCGACAGCTAAAAAATATTAATTATAGTACATTTTCAATTCCATATATCAGACGCTTCAAATCCACCAACGAGTGATTTTTTGGGCCCATTTTAGTTCTATAAGAATTACCATATTGATGACTTGGATTGCTCCAAAGCATGTGGCACTAGGCATGTATAATCTATAAAGAAGTTGCGAACGGGAGTGTTTGGATCCGCTCTCCTTCAACGGACTCCAGCTCTCCTCTTGATCCCTGCCAAAGGAGGTTTTATCTGCTCTAGAGGAGAGCTCGTTTTTTATTTAAACAGCTCCCCGCCAGAGCCAAAGAGAGCTGGAGGCGTTCCCCTCCCTAGCCCAAGAGAGACGCTCTTTGGCTAGGGAGAGCTAAGCCAAACACAGCCTTAGGTTCAATCCTAGCTTTACCCATATAAGAAGAAAATAATTGAAAAAAGTCAACGTCTAACCATGAGAGGCGTCTTGCTGATGCGAATGCCTTTTTGAAGTAATTAGCAACTGGAGTTTTCGGAACTGGTAGGAGTTTCCCAACAGCAGCCAAAGGCCAGCTAAACAAAATAACAAAGGAAAAATAAATTAAAAAAATTGTTTAGAGTTCAGACAGATGGAAAAAGGATGAAAGAATTAAAAAGATTACGCACCCAACAGAAAGATGCAAATATTAGCTAGCAAAAGAAGAAGAAAAAAAGATGGAAAGGTCACTTGATCTCCTTGTTAAAGGGTACTTAATGCTATCTAGTGAAGAAAATGTAGGTTGTTTGTGGCCAATCTAGTGATGAGCCGGTGTTGTGGATGCCCATGTGGTAGGCATTCACTTAGGACTCAGCTCGAAAATCACCCCCAATGATTACGATTCTCTGATGAACATGATTTTTTTGAGTGGTTCAGATCTACAGAATGGCCTCCGAGTTGATATTTTATGTACACGGCCTGTGCTACAAGTGACTTGGTTCACAGGTCACACTTTGGGCTACGGATTCCCTCCTGTGTGCCATGTGATTTGAAGACCAGGATCTAAACATCTCTACCGTGTGATTCAATGCAGTCAGCGTCTATCAACATTAACGTCAACCACATAAATCTCTGACACCATTAATTTTAAAAGGTATTGACTGCTTTGAATCCTAACAATCGACACCATCAAATTGCATGACACACAAGATGAATCCATGTGACATGTGTCCCAACAAGTGACTGCGAACCAAGTCACCTGGCATTTGAGCCGCTTGCCTAATACCAACTCATTGCTTGCTACCTGCACATGGCTTGGTGATCACAACCATACATGTCCTAGTCATGGAACAAGCTGCTAAGGAGGTCCTTGAGCCAAGAAATCTGTGAGAAGTTGGAAAAACAAGAGAGAAAGAAGGCCGATAGGAGGAAAAGAGTATTTAGAAAGCCTAGCAAATAAGTACACTACATATATATATATATATATATATATATATATATATATATATATATATATATATATATATAAATATATATATATATATATATATATATATATATGTACTATATATATATATATATGTAGTTCGAGTGATGGATCATTAACCTAAATGTCTATTTGTTGGTATAAGGTAACCAACTCATTCACTCTCAAATATCAAGGAGTCATTAATTTTGTACATGTAGCACTATTTTTTCACCAAGTGGTGCACATAGTGGGGTATGTCGGATGTGCAAGACATGTCAAAGTTGGCTTTGTCCACCAGTTGGCACTGCCTAATGAAAAAATAGTGCCGCTTGCACAAAATCAATGACCCATTCACACTTGAAAGTGAATGGGTAAGTTACTCTATGCAAACTCTTTAGCCATAGCCCTTGGGGTATATATTTTGAAAATAAACAAATTTGGGGTATTTTTCTTCATAAGCAAACCTCACAAAACCAAGGCCAATAGAAACAAGCCACAACTCCCAATCAAGCTTGACAGTGGAAGTAAACTTCCCAACGAACTCAATGATCAAAACCTGAAAATTATATAAGAGTAATTAAAAAATTACTGAAGTCCCAAGACAAAAACAATCTAAAGCCTCCTCACCCTCACCTGAAGTAAAACAGTGAATCCAATAATCCCCATGAAGAGGCGATTTCCAGTAACACCTCTAAAGATGTTCAGTTCGTCTGGTTTCCGGGCATTGAACTCGTTGAATATCTGTGTATCGAAAATGTTAGTTGTTATTTACTTAGTTCAACTATCAAAATAGTGGCATGATTATAAATAATCCCATGAAAGCATGGTTCCAAATCTCGCCTGAAACCGGTACCTACAGGATGATAAGTACCAGTTTCAGATGTCACCGGAATGACACTTCGAATGTATCATAGCAGTGCATTACATATGTATTGGTGATGTATCGGATGATACATACCAATGGGTTGTCCAGAATCGGTACATATTGGACGATATGTTCCGGTTTTGGAGCTGGATGATACGTCCTGGAAAACCGGTATTTTAAGCCATACATGAAACAATCTAACAGCTTAGCAGATTAAGGACTGCATTTAACAACTAAGATTCCTAGAATGAAATTTTTTTCCAAGACTGCATCACCGTATGTTGCAATCGTTAATGTTTAATTATTAGGAACCCTGAACCTTCAAATAGCCATGTTTCGGCAATATAACTACGTTTCATTACAAAAAATAGTAACTGGAGGATAATAATTGTAAAAAATCATGTGTATATTAATAAATTTAATTCAACAGCGATGAACAGACATACTTGGCAGAGGACAAACGTATTAAATATGAAGGTATTCTTCACTTTGTTGGCATCTACCGTGTTCTTGTTCTCCAAATTCAAAATGCTAATGCCCCGGAAGTTCAAAATAAGGAGGATAACCACTTGATATAGAGCCTGAAAAATGATCAACCCTTGTAAATCAATCACTTATATATATATATATATATATATATATATATATATATATATATATATATATATATATATATATATATATATATATATATATATATATATATATAAAGAAAAAGAAAATGAACATGTGAACTACAGACTTAGAAACACAATAGAAGTGGTTCCCTCTAATAAAAAAACTGGAAATTCACTTCCTAAGATAGCAGAGAAAAATCACCAATGAACTTTAGTTACATAAAAGACACTTACTTGTACAATTAAATTTCTCCACATGATATTTGTTATGAGAGGTTCCCTGAGAAAAAAGATACAACAACCATTAAAGAGACTCATACAAGTCATCTATCAATTAGTATACAAGAAGGATAGACTACTGTGAACTATGTTTCTGTTATATATGTAAGTTGGAGGTTGCGTTATTGCCAACCTTCCAGTTGAGCTACAGGCCCAACCCCAACTCTGTTAGCAACTTAGAATTGATAAATATATGAAAACCTGGAAAAATATGGGTAACCACAGAGCATAGCATAATTTTCATCAATAAGTAGGGGAAAAAAAAAGCAGCACCTCATTATTTTAACCAAAAACTAAGGGTACACAGGGGCCAGGCTAAATTCAGGCCATTCAGATCATACCTAGTCCATAAATACAGTCCCAACTAAGAAACAGGCCAAGGACAAGTATGAATGCATTATCAAGCCAGGCCAGAACCGTCAGGCCATGCTCACTTAAGTAAAACAGGCTGAGCAAATACAAACAGACTAGGTATGGACCCATGTAACGTGATTCGTGGGTTGGTTTGCATATCATGGTTTGAATTTGCCATAAACTGAGTGAAATAAGGAGAAAGTAGCCTACTTGCAAAGGGATTCGCTCGAAACAATTTGCGGTTTGTGAGGGTATTTGTGAATTTTGCAATTTGACAAATCATGTGCAACCCTACCACTAACTATTCCAGATGGTTCCACAAGTGCAATCTACTATCTTCAGAACAGGATATCTCAAGTATGTTTGTGGAAGGAAGTTGTAGAATTAGTATGGTTGTTCGAGAGAGCTCGAACCAGAAACTAATATGCTTGTACTCTATTTCAAAAGTTCTACTATGGGTGACCACCTAGGCATTCACTGCTTACATTTAGCCTGCGTTGGGCAACATAAGAATTGCCTTGCCAGATCATTGGGAGGGCATTTAGTGGGGGGCCTAGAGCTGCCAACAACATGAAGTCAAGTGAGAGGTAAGTTAACAGATTGAGTCTTATGAAGTGAATGGGACAAGGCTAACAAGTTCACTCTTATGGACGTGCAGTTAAAATGCAGAACAGCTTATAAAGTCAAATGCCAACCTTGTTCGTATATAAGTATAACAGCCACGTTCTAAGCCCTACCTTCACAGCATTTATAGGGCAATAGCTGTTACACAGTTTGAAGGCATACCGTAAGGTAGGCAGCTCTTACACAAACACTCTCCTCTAGCCTTGTGCTATAAAAATGAGAGTACCCTTACTTCATAAGACTTCACTCGTACCATTAAGCCTTTACCAGCAAGAGCTTCTTTCACAAAAAGAAGCGCTAAGGCGCAATTGTTTAGTAATAGTAAGCGGGAAGGCTGAAAGGGTTCGCCTTTCGGTGGTTGATAGCTATGCTAATGCTGGCAAATACTATTGCTCCCAAGCTTTATAAAAAGTTCCTTTTTCCATTTTCTAAAAAATAAACCAGAACACTTGGCAAATATCATACTTAACTCTTAAAAACTATTTTTTTATTGGGCAAAAGGGATTTAAATTCTTGATCTCATGACTCTATGCTCAAGCACATCACCACCTGGGTAAAGCTCAAATGCTTAAAACCTCTATTCAGACCCTCTTTTATAGATCCTTTTCAATGAAATTGGATTAACTCGGATTCTTGAAATTTCTTCAGGGAAAAATTTTAATCGGATCAATCAACTGAGATTTAATATCTATTAATTAGTTGATGCCCCTAAAATCACTAGAGACTCTAACCTATCATGTTTTTAAAACTAAATGGTATACTTGGTATTTGTTTTGACATGCATAATTTTCTGGTTGTAAGTAATTACTTTACTCTTCCAGTGTATGATATGCATTTGACAGTTTAGACTTGATAAGTAGGTCTATCATGTTTTAAAAACTAAATGGTATCCTTGGTATTTGTTTTGACATGCACAATTTTCTAGTTGTAAGTAGTTACTTTACTCTTCCAGTGTATGATTTACACGACAGCTTATACCTGATATGTAGGTAATCACATAGTTATTAGTTTTTTCTTAGTAGCATCTATTATCTAATATTAGCATTATTTATTGTAACATGTATATCACATAGAAGCATGTAATCACCTATTTATTTAGGCAATCACATATTTATTAGCTCTTTCCCATAAGTAGGTAATCACATGCTACAATCACATCTACAAATCGCTTAGGTTGCAGAAGCACAACAGTGATGGGGTATATATATAATTCCAATGAAACAGCCGGAGAGATTGGTAACTTGACAGTTGAAGGAGATTTGTACTGCCAACGTAATATCCAACGTAATCAAATCCCAGTAAAACAAGGGAAATTGTGCCCTGAATCATGATTTGAAAACCCGAAAACTCGACTAGGTCGAGTTAACTCAAAGGCTCAAACAAACTCGACTCGGTAATTTAGTAAATATTTTTTTTAAATATAGTTTATAAAAAAAAAATTTACAAGGAAAAAAATCGAAAATGGGTAGTTTAATACTTTTTAAAAAGGTGGGTTTCTAAAACCTTATGCACGAAATATTATATATATAAGGGTAGTTTATGAACCCTGGCTGCATCATCCTAGCAAAGTCTTGATGCGACTCGGACCATCGAAATCCCTGCGAGTTGAGTAACTCGGCCAAGTTGCTCGATGACTTGCCGAGTTTTAGAACTATGCTCTTAATCCTAAAATCAAATCTTATATGAACTTGCACAGTGATGCCTTGTGTAACTTATCAGTCAGCATGAAGGAAACAGCTCAGATACAGAAATTGAAGTTTTTATTTATCATAGTTGATAAAACGAATCCTTCATGCTCAACATGCCCTCCACCTACCAAAATAATGACCCGTGCAGCTAAATGGAACAACCACAACCAGAGAATTCGCATTATCTATGATGCCCAGATACTTCTCTTTGGGCAAATTATCCATGTGAATTAAGTAAAGAAGAAGACTTTTTTGAAGAAAAATGCATAGATTTGTGGCTTTAGCCAATCAGCACCTTAGTCGCCTAATTGCTTCTCAATAACATGCAACTGTACAATAGGGTATCTGCGAAACAGTTACTTTTACTGTTACATTATTCTGTTTTTCATCCATAGTGACCAAATTCGCAAACGTTTTAAAAAATTCATGAATAATTCGCAAATTATTGAAAAAACAAATAAAATTTGAATTATTAGCTAATGCCTGAATAAAATCCAAAGTTTCCGAATAAATCACGAATTTCAAGAATTATATGCGAATTTTACGACTTTTTCCCGGATTTTTCTCAATTTTGGTCAAAAACTTTTATTTTATACTTTTTTCCCGAACCCCATCTTGGTCGCTATGTTGTCAGTCTTCAAACCTTTTTTTTTTTTTTTTTTTATCAGTAATAGAAGATTATATAAAAACTAGCAAGGCGCTGAAGCCGTATACAATTAGACATAGATAAAAAAACAGAAGACCAAAGAGTAAGGACAACAAACACTACCCACAGCCCACATCCAACCGCCAAACAGGCCCCCTTAGCCTGGCTCCCAAGGGAAAATAACGGTTCGGTCCCCCTGACCACCACGTTCTCCCCATAAGGTAACGAGCTCCAAGACCGCCCTAATTACCATTCTGACAGGTTTGGTTTTACCTTCGAAGATTCTGCGATTCCTCTCGCACCAAATGCACCAGAAAGCGGCCAACATTGCTGCCATCCAAAACCCCCTAAAGTCTCCCTTCACCTTTGCCGCCTCCCAGCTCAGCATGAACGCATACGGGGACTGAGGCATGACCCAGGAGACCCCGAAGGCAGTAAGAATGGCTCCCCAGACATCAGAAGCCACCCGGCAATGAAGGAGAAGATGAGCAGTGGACTCCATCCCGTCAGAACACATAACACATGCCGTAGGGACATGAATTCCCCTCCGAATCAGCTGGTCCCTGGTAAGTATTTTGTCCTTACAAACCGTCCAAATGAAAAATCTGATCTTGAGAGGAAAAGGTTCCTTCCATAACCATCTACCCTCAAATCTGATAAGCGGGCGCCATGACAGCCATCGGTATAAGGCTTTGACACTAAACTTGTCCACCCGGCTCAAGGCCCAAATCCTCTTATCAGCCCTTAGAGGGTTCCGCTAAGCCGCGTGAAGCCTACTTAACAACTCCACATAGCTCGCCACCTCACCGTCCCTAAGACGTCTTCTGAGGACCACATCCCAGGTACATCTATCACTGAGAAAGCTCACAAATTCATCAATCCTACCACCCTGATTCGAAGAAAGGGCGTAGATTGCCGGAAACGTAACTCTGAGCGGACTCACATCCAACCACGGGTCTTCCCAGAAACGAAGAGTTGCAGAATGTAACTCTTCTGCAACTCGTCAAATTCCCGGTAGACCCATCCCTTTGACCAACTGAGTATCATGCCCAGATACTTCTCTTTGGTTTAGTACAGAACAAAAGACCTTTTTCAAGAATGATGTATAAATTGACATTTATATAACCAGAGCCCTTAGTGCCTTATTTATTTCTCCATCACATCCATGTGTAGATAGGGTACAAGTGCAATAATCACTGTCACTGTTAAATTTAAATTATTCTGCTTTCCATCATGTCCAAGTATTCTTACCTTCGACCAACTGGGGGTCTCTGCATAAGGTGATCAGTTGGTGGTTCAGTAGCCAATGCAAGTGCGCCAAGTGTATCCATGATGAGGTTAACCCAAAGAAGCTGTACACAGCAGAAAAAGGTGAGAACAACATAATACAAGGGATAATGGCTCCTGACCGACATTTAAACACCAGAATGGTGTTTAAATGATCAAATACCATTAAAGTTAACACTTTTAATCTCACACCATTGAAATTTGATGCCATGTGGTGAACGTCTGTGATCAATCTAAATAGTCCAAGTGGCAATCTATTGTTGGAGCATGTCTCAGCCCAAAGAAACATGCCTCTAAATGGCTGTGAACCATCTGATTTATGAACTTAAATATCAGCCATTAAAACTGAAAACAATGGTTGATTTTAAAGTCCACAGATAGGATGGCTTAAATCTCCCTAAAACACCATTTTTGGGCCTGTTGCACACCAATCTATGATCTATCACTTTGATGCTACAGATCACCCACATCTTAAACCATTGATGGTGTAAGATCATTTAAGCACCATTTTGGTGTTTAAATGACGGTCAGGAGAGTCGGGCCCTAATAAAAATACTACAAAAACAGGGAAAACATGACTTCCAACCTGCACTGCATTTAAAGGGACATTGCCAGAGGAAATGGCAGCCACAACATTAATTACGAGGGCTGCAACATTAACTGTAAGTTGAAACTGGATAAATTTCTGTATATTGGCATACACAGAACGCCCCCAACGAACAACCTAGAGCAAATAAGCAAGTTACATTTTCAAGAATCCTACCCACATCAAAATTATAAATATAGAAATCGATATAATATGCTGATATATTGTATACAGACCTTTACAACTGAGGCAAAATCATCATCCAAGATAATAATGTCTGAGCTTTCTTTTGCAACTTCTGTTCCTTGAATACCCATTGCGAGACCAATATCTGCCTAAAAACAGGAACGATAAAAATTGCAATTGCGATTGATCAAAAAACAAAAACAAAAATTGCAATTGCGATCATAACAAAAAATATATATCTAGAATATACACCTCATGCAATGCAGGAGCATCATTAGTGCCATCTCCGGTTACAGCTACAACGTGGCCTTTTTTCCGGAGTGTTTGCACGAGCAGAAGCTTGTCATTAGGCGTAGACCTTCCCATAACCTACATATCAACAGAGGTTTCATCATTCCGCCTGGATGCATCATATGTTGATCGGATGGAGAGACTAATGACCATCATTTTTTCTGCTGTTAATATTCCAAATGGGTGTGGAAATCTGTTTTTGACAGATCCAAAATCTGGAAAGATAGCTGTGACTCTGTGGAGGAAGAGGCCTTATTCCTCTCCCATAATTGCTCGAATTCCAGACTAATTTCTTCTGTTACGATATTGACGGGGAACGTCACCAAAAAAAATAAAAATAAAATAAAAATAAAAAATTTACTGTTCATGTGAACAGTGACGGATGTCCGTGAACAGTGACGGACGTCCGTGATGAACAGTGACGGACGTCCGTGAAACACTGACGGACGTCCGTGATTTTGCCCCTCACTGTCCGTAGGTCACGGACATCCGTGGGGCACTACGGACGTCCGTGGACGTCGTGACGGGCTTCCGAAATTTGAGTTTTTTTTAGCGAAAACTTGCCTTTTTGTGTTTTATTTCTATTAGAACTCTTTATTTCGAATTTTAATTATTGGTGGCCTATATATAGAGGCTTGTAAAGACTTTTTAATTAGTTATTGAATATTTTGAATGCTTTTATGCTTGAATATTCTTTGCCTGAGATGGGTTTGGTGTGAGGCCAAGGGAGTGATTCCTAAAAGCCATTGTTATCTTCTCTATTATATTGGTTATCTCTCGATCTGTGTTTGCTTCCCCTACACCGTAGCCTAATTGTTTCCTTTCGATCCCAAAACCCTAAGCCTATTTGAAACCCTAAATCAAACATAGCCAACACCTTTTTCTAAACCATAAACCGATCCGAAAACCATAAACCTGTTACAAAACCAAAACCTATTACAGACCCATAACCTATTTCCGCCACCCTGGTTCGAACCGTGAATCTACATCGGATCGAAGACGAGCGCCTAAGCCTGGAAAAGCTAGAGTTCTATCTCTAGGCCGATCTTGCCTCAAATCTAATAGTACTCGCGCATCGGACTGGACCCTAACTGGATCTCGTGTGATCTACCAACCTGAATTTTTCTGAACCCTAAGGTATTTAAGATAGTTTTGAGATTACGCTTGATTAAATTCTAATTAATTTCGGCAAATCGCATTAAAATCATATTCCGCATTTTAGGGTTATCGTCCCGCGTCAGTTTTGGTATCAGAGCACCTAGGTTTTCTAGGTTAGGGCATTTTATTTTTCATATTTATTTTATTGCATTATTTTTTTTCGTTTGTGAGTTCATATTGCATGCCATATTAGAACCCTAATAGACCTTGTGATCACCATGGCTTCGGATGAGGTTCTTAATACTCTTAGAGCTATGCGAGAAGAATTGGGTGCAATTAGTGCACGTTTGAATACCATTGAGCAAGCCCAAACATCCCTAGGAGTTGGTAATGATAGATTACGTGATCGAATCAACCAACTGGAAGCGATGGATGGGCTGGAAAATCAGCACCAAGAGCGTAAATGTCCCCACTTGGAACGTAATGGTCGCCAAGACAATCGGAACCGTAGGGATCATCGTAGAGATGACTATGACCCCGAAGTTCAACTCCTTAAGAATGTCCGAGTTGAGATTGAGCTTTCGATGGAAGAATGGACCCTAGTCTTCCTCGATTGGCTTTCGACATGGACCAACACTTTGATTGGTATGCCATGAATGACGCACCGCTATGCTAGACTCGCAAAATGAAGTTGGTTGGCCAAGCTCGCTTTTCCGGCTCAATGTTGAGCGCATTAGGGTGAACGCGGTTGTCCTCCCATTACCTGGGGACGACATGAAGGAACAACTTCATCGAGAAGTATGTTCTTTATCATACCACCAACGCCTCGACCAAAGGGCAAAACTTACGCCAAGGTGGTATGCCCGTGACGATTACATTGCCAAATTCAAGAATTCATGATGAGGGCAAAAGTATTTCGGAAGACCTCAAATCACTCTCTAGATTCCGACCGGATTGCGACTTGATTTGCAGAAGAGTTGATTTCTCACCCCGTAGAAACTCTTGAAAGATGCTATGCCGCCAGCAAGATCTCGAACGGATCTGAAAACTACGGTGGTGAAGAGGACCGAGTCCCAATATAGTAGCCAACGATCCAGTGAGGGACGATTCAATCCTCCTCCCAAACCTACACAACCCGCCCCTACCAATTCTAGATTTGAAAAGGGAAAAGGCGTAGGCGGAGAATCCTCAAGGGTTAATTCTCAAGTAAAATGCTATAAATGTCATGAGATGGGACACTTTGCACCAATGCCCCTGAAAAGAACCCCAAAGGACTCTCTTCATTGTGGTAGAAGAGGATGAGGATGTGGTAGTGGTTGAAGAGGAAGTATTTGAGCCGGTTAGCACACCCAGTAATGAAGTGGTTGATGCTATTGTTCATGCTTTAGTTGTGAGTGTGCTCTTGCACCTCAACGGATGAAAAGGATGATGGCGTGGGAGAACATCTTCCACACCTATGCCGGATTCGGTGAAAAGAATTGTAGGGCCATCGTGGATAGCGGTAGTTGCACTAATGTTATATCAACTCATGTCGTACGCCGCTTAGGGCTTACACCTGAAGCCCACCCGAGACCTTATAAAGTCGCATGGGTCAATTATTCATCCATTCCCGTGTCGAAAAGGTGTGTATCGATTCGGGTTCTTATTCTGGACACCTTATGGTGCGATGTGGTGCCGATGGATGTGGGCCATATTATTTTGGGAAGGCCGGCTATAACGACATGGGACGTGACTCTTTCTAGTCGAACAAACATCTGCACGTTCATGCATAAGGGCAAAAAGATCACTTTACACCCTTTGCCTCCCAAAACACCATCGACCAACACCGTTGAAAAGAAGGGCGAGTCTTCTAAATCCATTAATATTGTGAGCCCTTCTGAGTTCGAGAAAGCATCGAAAGATGAGAGTGTGGTGTACGGAGTTGCCACCGTAGAGGGTGCTCGAGTCGGTGGTGAGTGTCCCAGGAGGTTGAGCCGATTTTAAAAGAGTTACTGGATGTCTTCCCCAAGACTTACCAAACGAACTCCCTCCTCTGCGTGATATCCAACACGCAATAGATTTGGTTCCCGGATCTACCTTACCGAACCTGCCCCACTATAGGTTGAATCCGGTTGAGCACGCTGAGTTAACTCGGCAAGTCAATGAGCTCCTTCAGAAGGGGTTCATCCAAGATAGTTTGAGCCCGTGTGTCGTACCTGCCCTACTCACTCCTAAGAAAGATGGTACGTGGCGCATGTGTGTGGATAGCCGTGCGATCAATAAGATTACCGTTAAGTATCGGTTTCCCATACCAAGGCTCGATGATATGCTCGACATGATGGTTGGTGCCACTATCTTTTCAAAGATAGACCTTAAAAGTGGCTACCATCAAGTCCGCATCCGCCCCGGTGATGAGTGAAAAACCGCCTTTAAGACTAAGGATGGTCTTTACGAGTGGATGGTCATGCCTTTTGGGCTTTCTAATGCCCCGAGTACTTTCATGCAACTCATGACACAAGTGTTGAGGCCGTTTCTAGGCAAATTCCTTGTTGTTTATTTCGATGACATCTTGATCTATAGTCACAACAAGGATCAACACTTGACCCACCTTAGGCTAGTTTGTGAAACCCTCAAGGGTGAGAAGTTGTTTGCCAATTTCAAGAAGTGCACTTTCATGCAGCATTCCGTTGTCTTCTTGGGATTCATTATCTCGGCCAATGGAATGGTCAGCGGACTGAAAAAGGTGAAAGCCATTGTGGAGTGGCTCGAACCAAAGAACATACACGATGTCCGCACTTCCATGGCTTGGCTACTTTCTATCGTCAGCTTCATCGTGCTTTAGCACCATTATGGCCCCAATTACAGATTGCATGAAAAAAAGGGATTTTAAATGGGGCAAAGCGGCGACAAAAACCTTTGCCGAGATCAAACAACGAATGAGTAGCGCACCCGTCATGCGATTGCCGGACTTTTCCAAAGTCTTTGAAGTTGCATGTGATGCATCGGGTGTAGGCATAGGAGGAGTGCTTAGCCAAGAGGGTCACCCTGTGGCCTATTTTAGCGAAAAACTTAACGAGGCGAAGCAAAAATACTCCACCTATGACAAGGAATTCTATGCTCGATCTCTTTGGTATTGGAAACATTACCTTAGACCGCAGGAATTTGTGCTGTTCTCTGACCATGAAGCCTTACGCTTTCTAGCTTCACAGAAGAAGTTGAACCCAAGGCACGCGAAGTGGGTGGAGTACCTTCAAGGGTTCACATTCGTGTTAAAGCATAAGGCTGGTGCTGAAAATAGGGCCGCTGATGCACTTAGTCGGCGAGTGGTGACTTTGCGCACAATGAGCACCGAGGTCGTCGGGTTCGAAAAGTTAAAGGATGAGTACCCCGAGTGCCCAGATTTTGGGGTTGAGTACACTGCTCTCCTTAGTAACCCGATCAGTTCACACTCTGTGTACACCATCCATGATGGGTACTTGTTTAAAGGCAATCGCCTTTGCATCCCTCGCACTTCATTGCGTGACTTTCTCATTTGGGAGTTACATGCTGGAGGGATGGCCGGACATTTCAGTAATAAAACCGCTATACCAGAGAGGATAGGTTCTTTTGGCCTAGCCTGATGAGAGATGTCGCTCGAGTTGTCAAATATTGTCGTACTTGCCAAGTGTCAAAACAGACCAAACAAAAAGCTTGTACACTCCTTTACCCGTACACACACACCGTGGCAAGACCTCTCTATGGATTTCGTGCTTGGACTTCCTAAGACCCCTAGGAAGCACGACTCCATCTATGTCGTAGTGGACCGATTTTCCAAAATGGCCCACTTCATTCCTTGTTCCAAAACCTCCGATGCATCTCATATTGCTAAACTATTTTTCGCGGAGGTAGTGCGTCTTCATGGCTTGCCCAAAACTATTGTGTCTGATAGGGATGTTAAATTCACGAGTTATTTTTGGAAGACCCTTTGGCACATGATGGGCACATTGCTCCAATTCTCAACAGCTTACCACCCTCAAACGGATGGCCAAACTGAAAGCACCAATAGGAGCCTTGGGAATCTCCTTCGTAGTCTTGTCGGTGATCATGTTAGGACCTGGGATACCATCTTACCTACAGCTGAGTTTGCTTATAATAATTCTGTCAATAGGTCCATAGGCATGAGTCCTTTTGAGGTAGTGCCTGGTCATAGGCCTAGGACCCCATTAGATTTGATCCCCATGTCTGTATCCCATAGAGTGTCAGAGTCTCATTTGCACAACATATTCATAGCTTGCATGCCGAAATTAAACAGAAAATTAATTCAAGCAACAATCAATATAAATTATCTGCAGATGCTCACAGGCGTTCTAAAGAATTTAACGTGGGTGATTATGTGATGGTCCGGGTTAGGCCTGAGCGGTTCCCAGCGGGATCCGCAAAGAAGCTCCAATCTCGAGGCGCTGGGCCTTTTAGAATTTTGGCTAAGAGTGGTCCTAATGCATACGTGCTTGAGCTTCCTCCAGGTACGGGGGTTAGTTCAACGTTCAATGTGGAGGACCTGGTTCCTTACTTGGGTTTCACCCCACCTCCTGAAAACCCACTCCAGCCGCCCCCTAGTCCCAGCCCTAATCCAACCTTGCAACCCATACCTCTTCCTTCCCCACGCAGACAGAGATCAGATGAGATAGAAGATATAATTAACGATCATGCCGTCTCTACATAGGACGGGGGATTCCAGAAATACTTTGTTAAATGGGTCAGCAAACCGGAGTCCGAAAACACTTGGGTCCAAGAAAATGAAGTTCGCCGCTTGAACCCCGACTTGCTAGATATCTACCACGAGCGTGTTTCATCGGTGATGAAACCTTTTTGGTCCAGGGGAATTGATGGGGACGCCACATACATGGACATTGGATTCGGACCACATCGTTTCTACCGGCGTCGAAAGAAGAGGAGAGGGAGCCCGAATCAATTCATCGGTGATGAAACATTTTGAGTGGAGGAGAATGACGGGGAACGTCACGAAAAAAAAAAAAAAAATTCTTGTTCATGTGAGCGGTGGCCAGACGTCCGTGATTTTGCCCTCATCGTCATCGTGAGGTCACGGACGTCTGGCAGTACTACGGACGTCCGTGGACGTCGTGACGGGCTTCCGAAATTTGAGTTTTTTTTAGCGAAAACTTGCCTTTTTGTGTTTTATTTCTATTAAAACTCTTTATTTCGAATTTTAATTATTGGTGGCCTATATATAGGGGCGTGTATACACTTTTTAATTTGTTGATTGATTATTTGACTGCTTTTATGCTTGAGTAATCTTGGCCTGAGATGGGCTTGGTGTGAGGGCAAGGGAGTGATTCCCTCAAGCCATTGTTATTTTCTCTATTATATTGGTTATCTCTCGATCGTGTTTGCTTCCCTACACGTAGCCTAATTGTTTCCTTTCGATCCCAAAACCCTAAGCCTATTTGAAACCCTAAATCAAACATAGCCAACACCTTTTCTAAACCATAAACCGATCCAAAACCATAAACTCAATAAAACCAAAACCTATTACACCCATAACCTATTTCCGCCACCACGTTCGAACTGGTGAATCTACATCAGATCGAAGACGAGCGCCTAAGCCTGGAAAAGCTAGAGTTCTATCTCTAGGCCGATCTTGCCTCAAATCTAATAGTACTCGCGCATCGGACTGGACCCTAACTGGATCTCGTGTGATCTACCAACCTGAATTCTCTGAACCCTAAGGTATTTAAGATAGTTTTGAGATTACGCTTGATTAAATTCTAATTAATTTCGGCAAATCGCATTAAAATCATATTCCGCATTTTAGGGTTATCGTCCCACATCAGATATGGCTTTCACTGCTGTAGTTTGGTATCTATAGCATGATAGGAGTCAGTGTATTTTTTAAGGGACATCGACCCATAAGAGACGGCTGTTGTCTATCATATCTGATGAAATTTTCTGTAAGTTTCATGTTACTTAGATGTAGATGGGGATTAATATGACCCTGACATAAAAAAAATATGCGCCAGGTGGACGCCACCCCTCACGCACAGGATAAAGATTAATATGGATGGAGTAGTGTGTGAAGGAAAAGCTGGATTTGGGAGAGAACAGTTTCATAAATTGGAATTCCAGCATCTTTGGCGTGATGGAATGCTTTGGCCGACTGCTAGCAAGAAAAGGATTAGACTTTTTAACTTTGGTTTGATGGAGTTACGATCAGATTCCTACTTTCCTCAGCTTTTTTATCGCTGACATGTATTTACATACGCCTGTAAGGGTACCTATATTTGTGCCTACCAGATTACTGGTAGGCCCCTACACCAAAACCCATTGACTGCCTTAAATGAGACGATCCTGGTCGTTTTTCATGCCAATCTTCGACACAATAGATCTTGAGACCATGGGAGTGCCATCAGACAGTCAAGTTTCTGATTCACCTGGCACAGATTCCAAAACGTGGCTCTAAAATCACAAGGCACACATCATGCCTAAACATGATCTTAGGGCCACATTTTGGGATCTGTGCCACAAGGAATCAGAAACTTGACTGTCTGATGGCACGCCCATGGTCTCAAGATCCATTGTGTGTAGAAAAAGGTGGTCAACGTTTAGAGTAGGCACCCACCAATAATCTGGTAGGGCGCGAATAGAGGTACCCATGCCTGTAATTGCCTTCTTTTTTATTTAATAGAAGGGGTGAGGACCCACAACCTCAGAAAGCTTAAGTATAAAAAATAAAGGAAAAATTGGTGAGGTTGGGGGAGGGTTGTCGGAATCATACAACTATTTGTTCAACCCATCGCTCATTTTTCATGCCAGTCTTCGACACAATGGATCTTGAGACCATGGGAGTGCCATCAGACAGTCAAGTTTCTAATTCACCTGGCACAGTTTCCAAAACGTGGCTCTAAAATCACAGGGCACACATCACGCTTAAACGTGATCTTAGGGCCACATTTTGGGATCTGTGCCACGAGGAATCAAAAACTTGACTATCTGATGGCACGCCCATGGTCTCAAGATCCATTGTGTAGAAGATTGGCATGAAAAACGACTACAATCGTCTGATTTAAGGTGGTCAACGTTTAGAGTAGGCACCCACCAATAATCTGGTAGGGCGCGAATAGAGGTACCCATGCCTGTTATTGCCTTCTTTTTTATTTAATAGAAGGGGTGAGAACCCCACAACCACAGAAAGCTTAAGTATAAAAAATAATATAAAAAATAAAGGAAGAATTGGTGAGGTTGGGGGACGGTTGTTGGAATCATACAGCTATTTGTTCAACCCATTGCTCATTTTTCATGCCAATCTTCGACACAATGGATCTTGAGACCATGGGAGTGCCATCAGATAGTCAAGTTTCTGATTCACCTGGCACAGATTCCAAAGCGTGGCTCTAAAATCACAAGGCACAATCACGCCTAAACATGATCTTAAGGCCACATTTTGGGATCTATGCCACAAGGAATCAGAAACTTGACTGTCTGATGGCACGCCCATGGTCTCAAGATCCATTGTGTAGAAGATTGGCATGAAAAACGACTACAATCGTCTGATTTAAGGTGGTCAACGTTTAGAGTAGGCACCCACCAATAATCTGGTAGGGCGCGAATAGAGGTACCCATGCCTGTAATTGCCTTCTTTTTTATTTAATAGAAGGGGTGAGGACCCCACAACCTCAGAAAGCTTAAGTATAAAAAATAATATAAAAAATAAAGGAAAAATTGGTGAGGTTGGGGGAGGGTTGTCGGAATCATACAACTATTTGGTCAACCCATCGCTCTCTTTCAGTATCTGACAAGGCGCGAAATTCTCTGCCCTCCACTAGCGCTCTCTCCATAGCAGGGATTTCATCCTCTGTAGCATGGGATTCATCAAGTATCCCGCATTCCATTGCTATTGCTTTAGCTGTATGCAGATTATCTCCAGTAACCATACGTACCTACGAGTACACAAAATTAACAAACTAACACTTAATGAGAATAACTGCCAAATGGTAACTGCAAAACAAGGATGCAGATTACAATATAATTTTGAATTTCAAAATTTTTTACATAAGAATTCTATCCACATATAAAATAATTAGATAAAAATAGTCTAAATAAATCTTACTAGGGATTAATCCATACCAATGTTAGAGAGATTCTTAGTGGGAATGTGTATAGCATTACAAAATTTTAAAGATTTTCAATTGTGGATCCTGGAGAGGTCAGCTCGCTATAACCCATTTAGACGCTAATAATGGCTCCACAAACAGTCATTTTTGCTTGGATGGCCTTCAATACTAATAGTAGAACTCTAATAACAGCTAAGCTTTTCAACAGGAGTTATTATCTAAAAAAAAAAACTTTTCAACAGAAGTGTCCTTAGCGGATTCAGTTATAAATCCATCACCACCTTTCGATGTTTTGTCCTTTTACTAAAGCAGAACAAGGATATTTCTGCATTAGGAAGAAATGAGAGAGTTTAGATTCCTGCCTAAATTGGTAAGACGGTAACTAACTAGCAAGGTATCTAACTCGGGATCCGTATCGGATATCGGTCCACCATGGACCAATTGTAAGGTATCTAACTCAGGATCAGTATCGGGTATCAGTCCACCATGGACCAATTGTATCGGCCGATACAGATTATTTTATATTTAAAGGTGAGCCAACTTAAACAAAGAAAATCAAATCAAGGGGGGTATAGGCCGGTAACCGATCCGTATCGACCATTATACTTGATACGTATCAACCGATATGGGCCCGTATCAGCCGATACCAGATGCCGATACTGGTACCAGGGTGGTATCTGTATCGGTTTAGTATCGGTATCGACCAAGTTTTGATACCATTCTAGCTAGTAACATTAAAATATTTAGGGTTTATTATTTTGTGATTTGAATTGATTCATTATCCCTGATGAACCACATGAATTTTGAAAATAAGTATGCTAATTGATTTGACTTATAGATTTGTGGCCTATGACAGTTGATCCGGTTGGTGTTGTGCGATTCTCCAGATCAAACTTATCTGATTTCTTAAAAGTATTGGCTGCTATACATGTCTTTCGATGAATTCGGTGAGATTTATCTTCTTTTTTCTTTGTATTCATTGTTAGGTTTGCAAATGTAAAAGGAATCACAAATGACTATAAAATTTCTATTTCAATCACTATGCCAGATTTCGGGCCTAAATTTCTAGTGGAGGAAGGATGTGATGAATGCAAACTCAAACGTGTGCATTATGATCTCAAGGAGTCTGAATGACTCATTGGTGTGTGAAATGCTCATCTAATGAGTATTTCTATGATTATTATTTTTTATAATTCTATATGACAATTCACATTATTACCTAATTGTGGACGTTCCATAAGCATATACAGTCAAAGATTGACCAATTTCAATGGGTAAGATCGACCATTTGGGCTAGCAAAATATAATTGCCAACTTTAATTAGTGGCAAAAGATCACCTAAATGAGATCATCATCATCATCATCACAGCCTTATCCCATTTATTTGGGATCGGTTTTGCGAGTCCTATTTCTCCACTCATTTTTTATCAGTGCTAAGCTCTCACTAACTTTGCAATCCTTCATGTCCCTTCTCACAGCTTCCCTCCAGTTTTTTATTGATCTTCCTCTTCTCCTACTTCCATGTGCTTGTAGCGTCTAGCGTCTGCTTCTAGCCTCTAACGAACATGATCAAACCAGCACAAGTGACATTCCATGATTTATTCCATTATAGGTGCTAACTCTCAATTTCCCTCTTATGTTCTCATTCTGAAAATTTTCTTTCCTTGTTACTCCACACATCTACCTCAGCATATGCATCTTGGCCGCATGTACTCTATTTTCTTGTTGCTTTTTCGTAATCAAGCATTCCACACCATACAATTTGGCAGTTTTAGCCATTCTCTTATACAAATGCCCATTCAATCTAAGTGAAACTCTTGGGCCACACAATCCTCTGCTTGCTTGTCTACATTTCATCCAACTTTCATTAAACCTATTTGAGACGTCCTCTTTGACTTAACCAATTGATTGTAAACTAAAGCCTAAATAGCGAAATATGTGGCGATTGTGCACAAAATGATTTTTTATTTTAACTAAATCCTCCTCCAAGCTATCATGTTCACTAAATTTGTACTCCATTTATTCCGTCTTTGTTATGCTAATCTTAAACCCCTTAGCTATAAGCTTTTCTCCACATTTCCAACTCATCATTTATTTTTGTCCTTGTTTGGGCAACTATGTCATCCAAAAATACATACAACATGGAATCTCTTCTGTATGTCTATGTTTAACGCATCCATGACCAAGGCAAACAAATATGGGCTCAAAGAAAATCCTTGATGCAGCCCAACTCTGACAAGGAATCACTCGTTTCTCCATACGTTGTTCTTACACTAGTTACCACTCTCTCACAATGTCTTAGATAACCTCTCAATGTATAATTCGGGATGCATTTCTTCCTCAGTGTCAACCACATTATTTATCTCAACACTCTATCATAAGCCTCCAGTCAATAAAGACCATATGTAGATTTTTCCTTCTCTCTCTGAACTTCTCCATAAGTTGCATGAATACGAAAATAACTTTGTTGTTGATCTTCTCGACATGAATCCAAACTGCTTCTCTCATACATTTGGTTCTTGTCTTAGTCGTTGGTCTAATATTTTCTCCAAAAGTTCTATAGTCAGGATCATTAGTTTAATGTCTCGATCATGACATAGTTTTGGATGTTTAATTTGTTCTTATAGAAATGGACTACACTGCTCTTCCTCCATTCCTCAGACATTTCCTGTTTTTTAATTAGTTATATTTTTTCAACCATAATGCTATTGGAGCTTTACTTGATTAAAATTTAAAAACCATAAACCCAAAAATTTATATTTAAAATATTAGCAGAATATATAGCATTATCTTATTGAATAATTTCGCCAACCAAGTCAATCCATTCTCTCCAAACTTCTCTAGGTATTCCATCTGGTCTAAATGCGTTTCTTTTCTCAGGATGCTCTTCGTTTAGATGCTGATATTCGTTGATCATCCCTAGATTTGGTTCCTCGTCTTGATGTAATTCCTTCACATATTCTATGATTAATAGATCATTAAAGCATTTTTGCCATCTATTTTTTCCATCTCATCCTCTTTTATCAAGACCCTTTGATCTTCGTCTCTAATGCACCTTACCAAGTTGAGGTCTCTAGTTTTCTTTTCTCTAATCTTGGAAAAATTATTCATTTCTTTCTCTCATTCTTTCATTTCCAACCTAGTGTATAAGTTATTGTACGTTTCATACTTATGACTCTCTTAGCTTCTCTTTTGATGAGCTTATATCTTGGTACGTTTCCAACCTAGTAATCTTGGAAAAATTACTCACGACTCTCTAAGCTTCTCTTTTGATGAGCTTATATCTTTCAAGATATTCTATAGTTCTTGTTCGCTGATATTCCTTAAAATCATGCTTTGAAAGCGCGAAGACTCGACTCGAAAGTCGGTTGAGTATAGTTAACTCGAAGACTAGGATAAACTCGACTCGCTCTGACTCAGTAATTTAGTATAGATATTGAAAAATATGCATCTCATAAAAATAAAATAAAAATATGTTATAAGGAAAAAGATGGAAAGATATGTTAATAAAATCGATACTTTAATAATTTTTATAATGATTGGGTTTCTAAAACCTTATAGTTTGAAAATATTTTATATATAAGGGTAATTTATGAATCCTGATTGCATCAACCTAGTGAAATCTTGACTCGACGTGGACTCAACTCAAAATCCCAGCGAGTTGAGTAACTCGGCCTAGTTAACTCGTTGACTCACCGAGTTTTAGGACGATGCTTAAAATACTTCTTGACAATTGACTTTTCAATGTTTACATTCCACACTATATGTATTTTTATCCACTTTTCTTCATAGATTCCATGAGCACCTCCTTAGTAACTCGTTTAAGGCATTGTGCCATTGTTCCCACGTCTCATTTGGATCTCTTCCCACCACCATACTTCTCGAACACTCATTTCCCCTTAAGGTTGTTATTTTGTCTCCTTTTAATTCCAATCATTTTGTTTGTTGGGGATCGTTTGTCATTTTTTTCGTCACTTTGCTCTTGATCAAAATGTCCAAAACTATCAACCTATGTAGCGTCGTAAGACTTCACCTAGGATGACTTTGCACTCTGTGCAGTTTATCCATTCTCTTTGCCTGAATAAGAAATAATCTATTTGGAATATGTTTGCTACACACTTGAAAGTTATATGATGTTCATCTCTCTTCTTGAAAAATGTATTCTTAATTGCCAAGTCAAAAGCGACTGCAAAATCAACGATAGTTCCCCCATCTCATTCCTTTCACCAAAATCATATCCTTTATGTATCCTTTCATATATGTTTCCCATCCTCCCAGCGTGTCCATTAAAGTCACTTCCAATCACTATGCTTTGACTATTAGCAATATTGTTTTGATGAGATGATGGTATAAAATTGGCCAAATTATGTTAGCAGACGAGTTGCTTAAGATCAACAATTAGGACTAACGGCGGATGATGACTAATGAAAATTATCGACATGTAACCTGAACCACTATTGAAAACGAGCGATTTTGCAGTTTTGAGATGTTAGAACAAATATTAGATGTGCTTATATTCAAAAGATAAGCTTATAAATTGTAATATAGATGGTATTATATATGTGCGTAACTTGGAAGCCTAATTTATTAGAGAAGAGCTGAAGTCTTAGAAGAGGGAGCAATGGACACTGCCTCTTTTTATCGACTTCTTTAGCTGTTTCATTATAAAGAAAGGAAGAACAAGAGATAGGAGTAAGGAAAGAGAAGTGACGGTGGAGAAGAAGATGAAATTGAAGAAAAATAAATTAGAAAATAAGTAATATTGATGATTATGAATTAAATTATATAATTGATGCTATATATGGGGATATACACAAAGATGGATTAGTGGTGGATTGAAGGTGTTTTTATGAGAAATTTTGATGCAGTTTTTGGGAAATACTAATGGAACTGCTTTGTAGAAGACTTGGTGATTTATGATGAGAAATAGAGACCCCATTTATAGATTATTGACTAATTATTCGATTTAATAGGTAGCTTTTGTGATGAAAGATGGATTTAAGAAGTAAAAGATTAGAAAGAGGCATATAAAATTCATAATTTTGGTGTTTATGTAGACATTTGTTAATGTTTTTATGTAAAGTCCCACATCGTGTAGGAAGTTGTCCTGACCTTGGGAAGTAAGGCCTCCCCCATCACATGTAAAACGCATTTTCGGTGGGAGCAGCGACCCATATCAAAAACAAAACCTGGAAGGGAAAAGGCTGCTGGTGAGACCAGGGAAGGGTGGTGGGTCCAAGTGGAGCCACACAAAGAGGACAATGTCTTGACATGTGGAGTCGAGGCATTACAAAATGGTACCAGAGCTAAAGACGACTTGCTTACAAGATCGGGTGATTGTAAAGTCCCACATCGTGTAGGAAGCTGTCCTGACCTTGGGACATAAGGCCTCCCCCCTCACATATAAGATGCGTTTTGGGTGGGTGCAGCGGCCCATACCAAAAGTAAAACCTTGAACAGAAAGGGCTGCTAGTGAGACCAAGTGAAGCCACCCAAAGAGGACAATATCTTGACATGTGGAGTCGGGGAGTTACAAAATGGTATCAGAGCCGAGGACGGCTCTCTTACAAGATGAGGTGATTGTAAAGTCACACATTGTGTAGGAAGTTGTTCTAACATTGGGACATACGTAAGGCCTCCCCCATGCCTCCCCCATCACATGTAAGACACGTTTTGAGTGAGAGCAAAGGCCCATACTAGGAGTCGGCCCATACCAAAAACAAAACCTTGAAGGGCAAGGGTTGTTGATAGGACTAGGGAAGACTGGTGGGACCAGGAAAGGTTGGTGGAACCAAGTGGAGCCACCCAAAGAGGGCAATATCTTGGCATGTGGAGCCAGGGTGTTACATTTTATAGAAGTTTGTTAGATTTAAAACAAAATTTGGAGAATTTTGGGTGACTGCTAGCGGCAACTTGGGCAACGATCGATCCGGCAGACCAAACAAATGATAGAGAAACACAGGACGCTCTGATTGGTGGCAGTGGCTTGGCTAGCAAGCCCATGAGAGGGTTTAAACAAAACCCTCTCCATTCATTTGTCTGGTTCTTTTATACTAAAGGAGGAAGATGAGAAAAAGTTTTCTTTTGTCATGGTAAAGTTCTCTAGAAATAAGAAAAGTTGATGAAGTTGGGGTAAATGTGTAAAGTGCATAGTTCATATAAATGAGAATGTATTTTATATAATGAGCCATGTACCCTTAGACTTGTCAATTTTTCAAACTTGTGGCATTAGAGTCCCTGAATAACCTTTTTGATCATGTCGATGCAGTACAATGACATAAGATCTCCTCTACCCCCACTACCAACACGGCCTCCAGTACCACCACGAACTCTAGATATTCCTTCCCATATACGAAACTCAGAGAAAGAGGAAAGAACATATCTTTCGAGGCCACCACTCAAAGGGCCAACATGCATAAATCGTTGACAACTCTCGTCATACGGAAGTAATGCAAACACAGTCCCAACAGGAGGGCACTCCTCGCAGGTAATTTGGTTAGGGTTAGGTAGAGGAAGGAGAAGAGAGAAGAGGTTAGAGGAAATTAGGATAAAGTCAAGAAGAAACTCATACCCATTAACTATTCACACACACACACACACACACACACACACACACACACATATATATATATATATATATATATATATATATATATATATATATATATATATATATATGAGGCCAAGGGATATGCACTCGGACGTAGAGATATCTCTACACCAATTGATATGAGCGCGACACGTAACGTCCTTTTTGTGAAGTGATGGGTGACATGGAGTCCACTTTACTAACTAGGGTTACGCTTAAATACCCTTCCAGCCGTCATTCTTGACTTTTTTAAAGTCTCTTTCTTTTCTCTATTTTTTCAAGAAAATGTTAACTTACTTTTTCATACATATTTTACACAAAATGTGAGGCCCGGTAGCGAAGCGCCAACACCCCGGCAAACGGCGCCAATTTAAGTTCAAGAGGCGTCACGCCAAAACGAGGTGTCGACGCAATCAAATAAAATACAAATTATCGAAGCGTCGGCACTTTGTTTTGGGGCACTGGCGCTTCTATAAAAAATAAAATAAATAAAACAAAATAAAATATTTTTTTCCTGAAGCACCAACGCCCATAAACGAAGCACCGACGCTTCGTTTTGGGGCGTTGGCGCTTCCAAAAAAAAAAATCCTAAAGCGTTGGCGCCCCAAAACGAAGCGTTGACGCTTCATTTTGGAGCGATGGTGCTTCCATTAAAAAAAAAAAAAAAAATTTAAATCCCGAAGCGCTGTCGCCTCTAAATGAAGCGATGACACTATGTTTTGGGGGGTTAGCGCTTCCATATAAAAAAAAAAAAATTCGATTTTTTTTCCGAAGCCCCGACGCCTTTAAAACAAGGCGTCGACGCTTCTCTACAGAGGTGCAACGCTTCGCTACCGGGCGCTCATATTTTTTGAGTAAAATATACCTGAAAAAGTAAATCTGACACTATATTAGAAAAGAGAGAGAAGAGAGAGAAAAGAAAAAGACTTCTAAAAAAGTCAAGAATGACGGCTGAAAGGATATTTAACTTTTAAAATATTTTAAAAGTGTAACCCTAGTTAGTAAAGTAGTTCCAATGTCACCCATCACTTCACAAAAGGGCGCTACATGTCGCACCCATATTAATTGCGTAGAGATATCTCTACGACCCCAAGCGCATTTTCCCTTTTTCCTATATATATATATATCACTTACACTTTACTATTGATACCTCCAACTATGCTCACACACGACCGCACTTACCTTATATGAACCCATATACACACACACCATCTACTAATAAATTCTTCATGCACACCAACACTCCCCCTCAAGGTGGTGCATAGATGTCGGCCATGCCCAACTTGGAAGTGATATCATCCAAATGCTTTCCTCCAACTGCTTTTGTCAAGGTGTCAGCCAATTGATCTTCAGTGCTAACTTGAGGGATACTAAACTCTTGAGATTCCACCTTTTCTCTTATAAAGTGACAATCAACTTTAATGTGTTTAGTTCGCTCATGGTAGACAAGATTTCTGTTATTTGTTTTGATGTTTCATTGTCCCCATATAATAACATTGGTAAATTAACATTAATACCAAGACCAGTCAAAATGAATCAAATCCACATCCCTTCTCTGACGCCTTGGGACATAGCTCTATATTTCCCATCACAACTAGAATTCGCAACCACATGTTGCATTTTGCTTTTTCATGTGGCAAGGTTACCTCCCAAGAAAGTCCAATAGGCCGTGGTTGACCTTCTATCATTCAAGGAACAAGCCCAATCTGCATTCTATAAATACCTCAACGTTTAGGTGCCCATGATTACTGTAAAGGATTCCTTTTCCGAGACTCCCGTTCAAATACCTGATGATCCTATACAGAACATCCAAATGTGCAATCCTTGGAGAGTGCATGACGGGGAACGTAAAATTTTTTTTTTTTTTTTTTTTTAATTTACTATTTACGATGAACAATGACGGACGTCCGTGAAACACTGACGGACGTCCGTGATTTTGCCCCCTATTTGTCCATAGGTCACAAACGTCCGTGGGGCACTACGGACGTCCGTGGACGTCATGACAGGACTTCTAATTTCGAATTTTTTGTTGCGAAAACTTTCCTTTTTAGTGTTTTATTTCTATTAGAACTCTTTATTTCGAGTTTAATTATTGGTGGCCCATATATTCAGGCTTGTAAAGACTTTTTATTTAGTTATTGAATATTTTGAATGCTTTATGCTTGAATATTCTTTGCTTGAGTTGGTGTGAGGCCAAGGGAATGGTTCCCAAAAGCCATTGTTATTTTCTCTATTATCTATCACTATCTTCTTTGAATCTTTTGCCTTATTGATCCCTGCTTATTTCTCCTACATCTTAACCTATTGATTTCTTGATCCCTAAAACCATAAATCCCTTTCCGAATCCCCAAATCAAACAGAGCCCAAAACCCTTTTCTAAGCCATAAATCAAACCATAAGCCCATTACAAAACCACACACCTATTTCCAAAGCCCTAGTTAGAGCCTGCGAATCTACGTCGGATTGAAGACGAAAGCCCAAGCTCAGAAAAAGCTAGAGTCCTATCTCTAGGCCCAACTCGCCTCAAATCTAAAAGTACTTGCGCATCGGACTAGACCCTACTTGGATCTCGTGTGATCTATTCATCAAAATTCTGCAACCCTAAGGTATCTTAAGATAATTTTGCGATTAAACTTGAATTATTTTATTTAATTTCGGCCAAATTGCATAAAAAAAATCATATTCCGCATTTTAGGGTTATCGTCCCGCGTCAGTTTTAGTATCAAAGCCCTAGGTTTTCTAGGTTAGGGCATCTTTGCTTGTCATCTTTATTTTATTACATTGTTTTGAGTCCATATTGCATTCCATATTAGAACCCTAATAGACCTTGTGATCACCATGGACTCGAGTGCAATTCTCAATGCCCTTAACGGTATGCGAGAAGAGTTGGGTGCGATTAGTACACGACTGAATACCATTGAGCAAGCCCAAACATCCCTAGGAGTTGGTAATGATAGATTACGTGATCAAATCAACCAACTGGAAGCGATGGGTGGGCTGGAAAATCAACACCAAGAGCGTGAATGCCCACACTTAGAACGTAATGGTCGCCAAGACAACTGGAACCGTAGGGATCATCGTAGATATGACTATGACCCCGAAGTTCAACTCCTTAAGAATGTTCGAGTTGAGATTCCGACTTTCGATGGAAGAATGGACCCTACCGTCTTCCTCGATTGGCTTTCTGACATGGACCAACACTTTTATTGGTATGCCATGAATGACAACTGTTGCGTTAGACTCGCTAAAATGAAGTTGGTTGGTCAAGCTCGACTTTTCTAGCTCAATGTCAAGCGCATTAGGGTGAACGCGGGTTGTCCTCCCATTACCCATTGGGACGACATGAAGGAATGACTTACTGAGAAGTATGTTCCTTTATCATACCACCAACGCCTCCTCGACCAGTGGAAAAATTTATGCCAAGGTGGTATGCCCGTGACCGATTACATTGCCAAATTTGAAGAGTTCATGATGAGGGCAAAAGTGTCGGAAGACCCTGAAATCACTCTCTCTAGATTCCGCACCGGATTGCGACTTGAGTTGCAAAAAGAATTGATTTCTCACCCCGTAGAAACTCTTGAAAGATGCTATGCCGTTGTGCAAGATCTTGAACGGTACTTGAAAACTACGGTGGAGAAGAGGACCGAGCCATATTATAATAGTCAACGATCCGGTGAGGGACGATTCAAGCATCCTCCCAAACCCACACAACCTGCCCCTACCAATTCGAGGTTTGAAAAGGGAAAAAGTGTAGTTGGAGACTCCTCCAGGGTTAACTCTCAAGTAAAGTGCTATAAATGTCATGGGATGGGACACTTTGCCTCCCAATGCCCTACCAAAGAACCCCAGAGGACTCTCTTCATTGAGGGAGAGGAGGATGATGATGAGGTAGTGGTTGAAGAGGAAGTATTTGAACCGGTTAGCACACCCTGTGATGAAGAGGGTGATGTTATTAGTCGTGTTTTAGTGGTGAGGTGTGCCCTTCCACAAATTCAACGGGATGAAAAGGATGACTGGCGAAGGGAGAATATCTTCCACACCTACGCCAGATTTGGTGAAAAGAATTGTAGGGTCATGGTGGATAGCGGCAATTGTACTAATGTAATATCCGCTCATGCAGTCTGCCGCTTAGGGCTTACACCCGAAGCCCACCCGAGACCTTATAAAGTCGCATGGGTTAATTCTTCATCCATTCCCGTGTCAAAAAGGTGTCGTGTACTGATTCAGTTAAGTTCTTATTCGGACACCTTATGGTGTGATGTGGTGCCGATGGATGTGGGCCATATCATTTTGGGAAGGCCGTGGCTACGACATGGACGTGACTCTTTCTGGTCGAACTAACATATGCACGTTCATGCAAAAGGGCAAAAAGATCACTTTACACCCTTTGCCCCCCAAAGCACCATCGACCAACACAGTCGAAAATAATGGCGAGTCTTCTAAATCCATTAATATTGTGAGCCCTTCTGAGTTCGAGAAAGCATCGATAGAAGAGAGTGTGGTGTATGTAGTTGTCACCGTAGAGAGTGCTCTCGAGTCGGTGAGCGAGTGTCCCAAGGAGGTTGAGCCGATTTTAAAACAGTTTACGGATGTCTTCCCTGAAGACTTACCAAATGAACTCCCTCCTTTGCGTGATATCCAACACGCAATTGAATTGGTTCCCGAATCTACCTTACTGAACTTGCCCCACTATAGGTTGAATCCAGTTGAGCACGCCGAGTTAACTCGGCAAGTCAATGAGCTCCTTCAGAAGGGGTTCATCCAAGAGAGTCTGAGCCCGTGTGCCGTACCTACCCTACTCACTCCTAAGAAAGATGGTATATGGCGCATGTGTGTGGATAGCCGTGCAATCAACAAGATTACCGTTAAGTATCGGTTTCCCATACCAAGGTTCAATGACATACTTGACATGATGGTTGGTGCCACTATCTTTTCAAAGATTGACCTTATGAGTGGCTACCATCAAGTTCGCATCCGCCCTGGTGATGAGTGGAAAACCGCCTTTAAGACTAAAGATGGTCTTTATGAGTGGATGGTCATGCCTTTTGGCTTTCTAATGCCCCGAGCACTTTCATGCGACTCATGACCCAAGTGGTGAGGCCGTTTCTAGGCAAATTCCTTGTTGTTTATTTCGATGACATTTTGATCTATAGTCATAACAAATATCAACACTTAAACCACCTTAGGTTGGTTTGTGAGACCCTCAAGGGCGAGAAGTTGTTTGCAAATCTCAAGAAATGCACCTTCATGAAACATTCTGTTGTTTTCTTGGGATTTATTATCTCGCCCGATGGAATGGTCGCAGACCCCGAAAAGGTTAGAGTCATTGTGGAGTGGCCCGAGCCTAAGAACATACACGATGTCCGTAGCTTCCATGGTTTGGCTACTTTTTATCGTCGCTTCATCAGAAGCTTTAGTACCATTATGGCCCCTATTACAGATTGCATGAAAAAATGGGACTTTAAATGGGGCAAAGCAGCGATAAAAGCCTTTGCTGAGATCAAACAACGAATGAGTAGTGCACCCGTCATGCGATTGTCGGACATTTCCAAAGTCTTTGAAGTCGCATGCGACACATCGGGTGTAGGCATAGGAGGAGTGCTTAGCCAAGAGGGTCACCCTATGGCCTATTTTAGTGAAAAACTTAACGAGGCGAAGCAAAAATACTCCACCTATGACAAGGAGTTCTATGCGGTCGTTCGATCTTTTTGGTATTGGAAGCATTACCTTAGACCGCATGAATTTGTGTTGTTCTCTGACCATGAAGCCTTACGCTTTCTTGCTTCACAGAAGAAGTTGAACCCAAGGCACGCGAAGTGGGTTGAGTACCTTCAAGGGTTCACATTCGTGTTAAAGCATAAGGCTGGTGCTGAAAATAGGGCTACTGATGCACTTAGTCGGCGAGTGGTGACTTTGCGCACAATGAGCACCGAGGTCGTTGGGTTCGAACAGTTAAAGGATGAGTACCCCGAGTGCCCAGTTTTTGGGGTTGAGTACACTGCTCTCCTTAGTACCCCGACCAGCACACACTCTGTGTACACCATCCAGGATGGGTACTTATTTAAAGGCAATCGCCTTTGCATCCCTCGCACTTCATTGCGTGACTTTCTCATTTGGGAATTACATGCTGGAGGGATGGCCAGACATTTCGGGCGTAATAAAACTATTGCGCTCGTAGAGGATAGGTTCTTTTGGCCTAGCCTAATGAGAGATGTCGCTCGGGTTGTCAAACATTGTCGTCCTTGCCAAGTGTCAAAACAGACCAAACAAAATACTGGCTTGTACACTCCTTCACCCGTGCCACACACACCGTGGCAAGACCTCTCTATGAATTTCGTGCTTGGACTTCCTAAGACCCCTAGGAGGCACGATTCCATTTTTGTCGTAGTGGACCGATTTTCCAAAATGGCCCACTTCATTCCTTGTTCCAAAACCTCTGATGCATCTCATATTGCTAAATTATTTTTTGCGGAGGTAGTGCGTCTTCATGGGTTGCCCAAAACCATTGTGTCTGATAGGGATGTTAAATTTACTAGCCAGTGTTCTTAAAATCGTTGGGCGGGCTCGGGCGGTCGGGGGGATTTTCGGGCGGAAATCGCTGGGCGGGTGCCCCAAGATCCGGGCGGCCATTATGTATATATGTGTGTGTGTGTGTGTGTGTGTGTGTGTATATATATATATATATATATATATTATATGTATTTTTTTTAATTTCATCATATATATATATATATATATATATATATATATATATATATGTGTGTGTGTGTGTGTGTGTGTGTGTGTGTCACTTGCCCGAATAGGATGAAAGAGTTGTGCTCATTGCTCAGTTACCGAAAAAAAGAAGTGTTGTGGAAGATTATAAAAAACTAAGGAAGAAGAAGAAAAACAGAGGAGGAAGAAGAAGAAAAATGGAGATAAAATAAAAAATAAAAAAATTTGGGGATTGGGGCTACCCAGGGCGGGCGCCCCAAATCCGGTCCGCCCAGGAGGCCGCCCAGGCCAAAATTGGGGCGCCCCGGGGCCCAAACCGCCCGGGCGGCCGCCCCGGGCGATTTTCAGAACCATGTTACTAGCTATTTTTGGAAGACCCTTTGGCACATGATGGGCACATTGCTCCAATTCTTAACAGCTTACCACCCTCAAACGGATGGCCAAACCGAAAGCACCAATAGGAGCCTTAGGAATCTCCTTCGTAGTCTTGTCGGTGATCATGTTAGGACCTGGGATATCATTTTACCTACAGCTGAGTTTGCCTATAATAATTCTGTCAATAGGTCCATAGGCATGAGTCCTTTTGAGGTAGTGCATGGTCATAGGCCTAGAACCCCATTAGATTTGATCCCCATGTCTGCATCCCATAGAGTGTCAAAGTCTGCCGATGCATTTGCACAACACATTCATAGCTTGCATGCCGAAATTAAACAGAAAATTAATTCAAGCAACAATCAATATAAATTATCTGCAGATGCTCACAGGCGTTCTAAAGAATTTAACGTGGGTGATTATGTGATGGTTCGGGTTAGGCCTGAGCGGTTCCCATCGGGATCCACAAAGAAGCTCCAATCTCTAGGAGCTGAGCCTTTTATAATTTTGGCTAAGAGTGGTCCTAATGCATACGTGCTCGAGCTTCCTCCAGGTACGGGGGGTAGTTCAACGTTCAATGTGGAGGACCTGGTTCCTTACTTGGGTTTCACCCCACCTCCTGAAAACCCACTCCAGCCACCCCCTAGTCTCAGCCCCAATCCAACCTTGAAACCTATACCTCTTCCTTCCCCACGCAGACAGAGATCAGATGAGATAGAATATATAATCAACGATCATACCGTCTCTACACAAGACGGGGGATTCCAGAAATACTTGGTTAAATGGGTCGGCAAATCGGAGTCCGAAAACACTTGGGTCCACGAGAATGAAGTTCGCCGCTTGAACCCCGACCTGCTAGACATCTACCACGAGCGCGTTTCATCGGTGATGAAACCTTTTTGGTCCAGGGGAATTGACGGGGACGCCACATACATGGATATTGGATTTCGACCACATCGTTTCTACCAACGTCGAAAGAAGAGGAGAGGGAGCCCGAGTCCAAGTACAACATGCGTGTTTCATCGGTGATGAAACATTTTGAGTGGAGGAGAATGACGGGGAACGTCAAAAAAAAAAAAAAAAAAATTTACTGTTCACGATGAACAGTGACGGACGTCCGTAATGAACAGTGACGGACGTCCGTAATGAATAGTAACGGACGTCCGTGATTTTGCCCCCTATCTGTCCGTAGGTCACGGACACCCGTGGGGCACTACGAACGTCCGTGGACATCGTGACGGGACTTCTAATTTCGAGTTTTTTGTTGCGAAAACTTTCCTTTTTAGTGTTTTATTTCTATTAGAACTCTTTATTTCGAGTTTAATTATTGGTGGCCTATATATTGAGGCTTGTAAAGACTTTTTATTTAGTTATTGAATATTTTGAATGTTTTATGCTTGAATATTCTTTACCTGAGTTGGTGTGAGGCCAAGGGAGTGGTTCCCAAAAGCCATTGTTATTTTCTCTATTATCTATCACTATCTTCTTTGAATCTTTTGCCTTATTGATCCCTGCTTGTTTCTCCTACATCTTAACCTATTGATTTCTTGATCCCTAAAACCATAAATCCCTTTCCGAATCCCCATATCAAACAGAGCCCAAAACCCTTTTCTAAGCCATAAATCAAACCATAAGCCCATTACAAAACCACACACCTATTTCCAAAGCCCTAGTTAGAACCTGCGAATCTACGTCGGATCGAAGACGAATGCCCAAGCCTGAAAAAAGCTAGAGTCCTATCTCTAGGCCGATCTCGCCTCAAATCTAAAAGTACCTGCGCATCGGACTGGACCCTACTTGGATCTTGTGTGATCTATTCATCAAAATTCTGCAACCCTAAGGTATCTTAAGATAATTTTGCGATTAAACTTGAATTATTTTATTTAATTTCGGCCAAATTGCATAAAAAAATCATATTCTGCATTTTAGGGTTATCGTCCCGCGTCAATGCATATGTTGGCTTACAACATTGACTACATAGGTTATGTCGGGGTGTGTCATAGTTAAGTAGATTAACTTTCCCACTAACCTCTAGTACATTCTTGCATCTTTGAGAACTTCACCACTTTCACTACTAAGTTGATGATTCTATTCAAGAGGAGTAATTGCAGGCTTGCATCCTAGCATCCCTGTCGATGTAACAAATCCATGGTGTATTTCGTCCACGATAGAGCTATTCCATTTTCAAATCTATCAATCTCAATTCCAAAAACATATTTTAGGGGCCCAGGTCTTTAATATCAAAGACCTTACTAAGATAACTCTTCAGTTTGATGATCTCACCATCATCACAAGTCACTATGATATCATCCACATATATTGAGAGGGTAGTAGTACATTTTCCTTCACAAAAAGTGTGATCATAATGACTCCTTTTGTACGTAAATTTCAAGACTGCGTCACTAAATCCCTGAAACCACGCCCTTGGGGATTGCTTCAATCCATAGATTGACTTTCTGATCTTGCGCACTTTTCCAGTCTCCCCCTTTTTTATAAAGCCTGGTCGTAGTGCCATATACACTTCCTCCAAATCACCATGAAAAAATGCATTCTTTACATCTAATTGGTAAAGAGGCCAATCCCTATGACCAACAACTGATAAAAGACCTCTGGTGGTATTAGTCTTGGAAACAGGCGCAAAAGTTTCCATGTAGTCTACTCCTTGTGTTTGGGTGAACCCCCTTGCAACTAACCTTGCTTTGTACCTCTCAATAGTCCCATCAGGTCTATATTTTATAGTATAGACCCACTTCCATCCCACAACTTTCTTTCTTGGAAGAAGATCAACAAATTCCCATGTTTTGTTATGTTCCAATGCCTGCATTTCCTGTGCCATAGCCTTTGTCCATTTAGGTTGAGATAGGGCTTCAGACACAGAGTTAGGTAAATAAATAGAATCCAAAGATGAGATAAAAGCAAAATGAGAGGTAGGTAATCCTTTATAGGAGATGAACTTCTGGATAGGATGTCTGGTACCTTTACGGTGAGCAATAGGAAGATCAATATCGAAGGAGGGATCTGTCTCTAGAGACGGTTCATGGTCAGTGGCCTAAGGTGAAGTCTTTAATTGAGGCTCTTCTTGAACTTCTTCTTGGACAACTTCCTGAACTTCTTGGATAACTTCTTGAACTGGTGGTTTTTTAAACCTCTTTCTAACATAGAATTTTCACGGACGTGGTTTCCCATACTTATCAACTTCAGCTTGGGATTGTTTCTCTTCTACAACTCCTCTATCTTTATCAACAACTATGATCTCTTCACCTTGACCTCCTCTCACATCCACAATTGGAACCATACTAGGGCTCTCTTTCTTCCTCACAACACTCTCCTTCTGAAGAGGGCACTGGAAACTTTCTTCTTGAACTTTAAAAAATGGATTATCCTGCAAAAATGCAACATCCATGGTCGCATACCTCTTTCTAGAAACATGATCATACACCTTGTACCCTTTTTGTGATGGAGGGTACCCAACAAACATTCATCGAACTGCTTTGGCACTTAACTTGTCACAATGAATATCATGAATTTGGGCAAAACAGAGGCAACCGAAGATTTTTGGAGGGATTGGAAAGAGAGGTTGAACAGGAAACAACCTGCTTTGTGGAGACTTTCCTTAAAGGACTGAACGGGAAACAACCGATTAATGAGGAAACATGCAGTGAGCACTGCTTCACTCCACAAGTTTCTGGGAACATTTCTTCCGATCAATAATGCTCTAACAACTTCCAACAAGTGACGGTTCTTTCTCTCAGGCCTCAGCAACTCCATTTTGCTGAGGAGTATATGAACATGATCTCTACCACTCGATACCATGTTGTAGATAAGATTCAAGAAGATTACAAGAGTATTCTCCTCCATTATCAGATCTAAGGATCTTCAAAGACCCATTAAATTGATTTTGGATGAGTTTCTGGTACGTAGGGAAGATAGAGGCAACTTCATCTTTGGTCTCCATCATGATAGGGTTGTAAAACGGTACAATCATCAATAAAGGACACAGTAACGAAACCCAGAAATAGAGTTAACTGGAGAAGGCCCCCACAAATTCGAGTGTACAATCTCAAATGGTTTACCACTTCTATTACTTCTAGGAGGATATGGAACTCTTGAATGTTTTTCCATTTCACACACTTCACATTTGAAGGAATTGTTGCTAGTATCTTTAATTTTTTGTGGGAATGGCATTCGCAATCTTTGTAAGGGAACATGTTCACACCTTCCATGCCACAACTCAACCTCCCCAACAATACTAGAGGTTGCAGAAATAGGCTTTTGAGCACCCTGATTTGCACGGACCCCTGGTCCTTCAAAAACATAGAGACCTCCCCTCTCCAGAACATGACCAATTACCTTCCCTATTAACAAATCCTGAAAAACACAATGAGAAGGAAAAAAGGTGACTCTGCAGTTTAATGTTTTTGTAAGACTACTAACAAATAGAAGGTTAAGAGACATTTTTGGAACATAGAGGGATGAGTTTAAGGAGAGAGAACCAACACAATATTCCCTTTACCTACAATGAGGACTAGTGAACCATCAGCAACTCAAATGTTACATTGGCTAGGCATAGGAGATAATGATTGAAACATTACCCGTCATACGATCCGTAGCTCGGGAGTCAACAATCCACATGGTACTACGAGTACTGGAGACATGAGCAGCTCCAACTGCATTATTCACATCTTCTAAAACATGGAACCGATTTTTAAGCTCTATCACAGAGCATCGTCCACCAACAACCACACTAGAATCACCCATGGATGAAATATCACAACACCAGACACAGCTGCAGTACTGTAATGAAATAGGCCTACACTGGCTTTTCAACAAAAAATAAAATTTCTGTCCACAACAAATCAGCACCCCAAGTCTACTCAGACATTATATCAAACATATGCTGTCCAAAACACCACCAAAAGCAGCACTAAAACCAGCCCCAAATTATACGTCAAAGTGTGCCAAAACAATCACCGAAACAGTACAAAAATTACCACCAGACTGTGCACCAAACGGGGGTATACACCCTCCTTTTATCACAAACAACTAGGGTACACACCCTAAATAGATTCCGCAACCTTCAATGAAGCATTAAAGACTCTCAGCTGAAAGAGAAAACAAATTATACCACTGATTTCTAGGTTTCCGACGAGTTTCCGGCAGGTTTCAAGCAACATTCCTGGCAGGAATCACACATCTAACAAATATGGACACTGCTATACTTTATTTCATAAAAAACAGTAAATCACCTACCAGAAATATGAAGTTCAGATGGATGGAGCTCACATACATCACACGTTCAGCAACACGTCAGATTCACATCACCAGACTTTGTAATCTCAGCAGATTTAGGTGTTTACACACCTTCTCCTTCAAATTTCTGATGTTCCAGTGACACTCCTGAGTTTTTCGTCGACCCTACTGAATTTTTCGGCAACCTATAGACGCCGATGGCATATCTCCACACATACTGCCTCAAACATATTCTTAGGGCATCGAAACTAGTTTCTGATGCAATTTCGACCCCTTACATGCCTCTGTAGATCAGATCCAAGGATCTGTAATGAAACCCTAAGGTTTCAGATCAACCGATGGAGGCTAGAGGAGGAAGACGACACAGATCTCCTACCTCTGGGCCTCAAGCAACAACACCACAGAAGGGAAAATTGGTCGGGACAGTGTTCCAATCAGAATCCTAAAATTTCGGAAGATTCCGGCGAGGACCGACGGCTCCGGCAATTGCTGACTTCAGCATGACATCAGAGCTGATGTCAGCACTTTGTGGGCGACATCCATGACAAGAGTGTGCAAAATTTTATTTCGATCGACGAGTCTCTGATACCAAGTTAATTAGGTTAAGGTTAAGTAGAGGAAAGGGAAGAAGAGAGAAGAGGTTAGAGGAAATTAGGGTAGAGTCAAGAAGAAACTCATACCCATTAACTATTCATATCTGTATCACTTACAATTTACTATTGATACCTCCGACTATACTCACACACCCCCAATACTTACATTATCTGAACCCCTACACACACACCATATAATAATAAACTCTTCATGCACACCAACACTTGCTACCCAGATGTTAGCTCTGATGGCTTCAAATTCGGGGTTCACACCCCTCAACAAATCAAACACCCTCGTTCTTTCAACTGCTTTGTGAGCCCTGCCAAGACATGAACTGCACAGTTCATTGTTCTGGTACTATGCCAAGTCATCCCAAAGAGACCTCAGCTGATACCATGTTATTGCAGGGATATATTAGGGCACTTTAGAAAAACAACCTTAAAAAACAAATGCTCTGGCAAAAAATTCCAGAACTGAAACATTTAAAAAAAAACAATGCTTTCACAGTTTTTTGAATTTCTGTGATCCGTGAAAGCATTGTTTTTTTAATGAGGATTTGAGATCTCACTGATCTCTGAACTTCAAAAAACCGTGAAAGCATTGTTTTTTAAAAACGTCTAAGTTTTGGACTTTTTTGCTAAAAAGTTTGTTTTTTAAGGTTGTTTTTCTAATTTTCGCTATATATTAAAGATGATATAGGTTTAGGGTTTCATGAAGTTGGAGGGGGGGGGGGAGGGGAGAGAGAGAGCGAGAGAGAGAGAGAGAGAGCACATCCCCACTATTTTTATCAAATGAACTTTTCCCTTGATTACATATATGCCATTAGTACAAAATTAAATGAAAAATGTGCCTCTACTTATTAAAACTAATGTCTACCCTATCTATGACACGTAAAATGAAAATGAAATAAATTCATCAACAACATATATTATACCCATATCTAAATTCCAGTAGGATGGAAATTGACAATTATATGGAGAAACACCAAGAATTTCAAGTATATAAAGGATAAGATGTAAAATCAACAAATACTTAAAGGAATATTACCTCATGTAAATCCATCACCATACAACAGTTAAGGCTGATCATTGTGAACATTCATAATGCAATATATATACAACCTACCACATGGCCATAACCATATGTTTCTCATGTAAATAACCATATATATGCTTCTATCAATTAGAAGTTGTTTAAGAATACCTTAACACCAGCATTTCTGCATAGTTCTACAGCTTTTTTAACACCTGACCGGCAAGGATCCTACACCATCGTAAACTCATATAGCATTAGATCCAATAGGAGAAGCCATACAAAGAGCTTGACAATTCATGGTTGATTTAAGAAAAAAAAAAAACTAAATTCTTTGGAGAGTAACGTGAGGCGTTAACAGAAAAAAACAAAATCCATGCAGTCTGATATTATAAAAAAGGGACCGACTCTCATGACCGTCATTTAAACACCAAAATGGTGTTTAAATGATCGTATACCATCAATAATTTAAGATGTGGGTGATCCGAACCATCAAACTGATAGATCATAAATTGAGGTGCAATGGGTGTTTTAGGGAGATTTAAACCATCCGCTCTGTTGACTATGATATCAACCGTTGTTTTTAGTTTTGATGGCGGATATTGAAGTTCGTCAATTGGATGGTTCACATCCACTTATTGCATGTTTCATTAGGCTGAGAGATATTCCAATGATAGATTGCCACTTGGGCAATTTAGATTGATCATAGATGTGTGCCACATGGCATAATGATAAATCACAATTCAATGGTGGGAGATAAAAAGTGACATTTTAATGGTGTACGATCATTTAAACACCATTTGGCGGTTAAATGTCAGTCATGAGCCATTATCCCTATAAAAAATATGTAACAAATAGGATCATGGGCGGACATTGTGGAGATTTGGTAAATAAAGTTAGTGTTTGTAAACAGCATGTAGATACATATCTTCTATTTAGAGTAGATAAATGCAGTTTCCCTATAGCATATAACAAATATTGCAATGTTACAGTTTCATCAAGTGAAAAGGGGCACAAGGAATTTTAAAAGAATAGTCCCCAATCAAATATGAACTAAAACGATTTACAGTTACTTCCGATGCAAAAGTGGAAACAGTTCAGAAATTACCTCAATATTAGGAAGAAGCATATCATGAATTTGAAAAACTCTTAAGAGAGTAATTAATTAGTTACTAATCTCATAGATAATTTCTTTAAACATCCTAATTAAGATAGTTAATATCATACTTAAATTAATAATAGATAATTATTACTTACAAATAATAACTACCAATTAAATAATAAATATAGATATATTATGCCTGACAAGCCTAGTTTGATTAACTTTTGGGCCTAAAACCCAACCTGTGGGCTTGGTGATCAGGCCCGAACCCTCCTTAACGCAAGTTGAGACTATTGGGCTGGGCAGGCTCAACAACCCATTGCCATTCCTAGATGCATCGAATGGATGGAAAATATGGGGAACATGATTTAGGAATTGGAAAGTTGATGGACTAAAAGTGGAAAGGAAGAAGTCATCAAGTGAAGCAGTATTTGGATCAAAGAGCAAACATTCCTGTTGGCCTTTTGTAGTGTAACTAAAGATGTATTAGTTTCAAAGACAATTATTCGTGAGAGGAAGCAGTGTTGCCTAGACACATGGCACCGGTTCCAAGCGTCAAGGTGATGCGGAAACTAACACATGCAACGCTAGGGCTGAGATTAAAATTAAAATTAATTTAAACAATTAAAACAACACTCTTCCTTAACAAATTATCACAGAAATAATCAAGAGATTCAATTGAATTATTTAATTATGGCCCAAAACAATATTACTTTATGTGTACGTTCTCTATCGGATCTAGAAGACTAGAGTTCTTAGGGAATGACTAGATCTCCGACGGTTTTAGGGTGTCGAATGAACTCGCAAGAGGGTTCTTTCGATACCGTACGAAATTAAAAGGCTAACAATGATTTAATGAAGAAAGGATAGGTTGATTTTAGATTTTAAAGAAATAAATAGATTAAATATGGATTTAATAGGGAAATAGATAGGCTAGGGTTACGCTACTTACGCAACTCGTAAATCCTAAGAACATAGAAGAGGAAGCAAAGTTGGCCTTGCACCAAACGGCACGCGGGACAAAGAATCGCTCTTCGGTTTTGAGAGAATAACACCCTCATGAAAGTTTAGACCTCTCAAAGTTTGCAAAAATAATTTTCATTCACCAATAATTAATTATAAAGTTATTTTACAAGCCTTTAAATAGGCTAACCAAACCCAAATATGAAATTACAAAAGTCCTAAAGCAAATAAAACACTAAAATGAAAATTTTGACCGAAATAACAAAATTTCGTCAAAATTCTGGTGATCGGTCGATTGATCGATTCCATAGTCGATCGATCGATTGGGAAATAATTAAATTGCTCAAAGCCACAGACTACAATCGATTGATCGAAAATTTAGAATCGATCAATCGACTGAGAAACATAAACGATATGTGCCCTCTGTCCTCTATTTATCGATCAAAGGCTGGGGTTGATCGATCAACTAAAGCATGTCTTCAGTCCTTCGAATTTGGGAATTCTTCTTTCTGATCACTTTGATGTTCTTCTTTCGCCTTCGATACGTCACAGGTGGCTGCTTGAATCTGATGTCCCCGTCACAATGTGTCATAGAAGTTTGGCACGCCAATTTCTAAAGATTCCAATACATCGGCACTGTCTTAAGAAAAATAAATTTTAGAACAATCGGACATATATAGAAAATAATTGAAGGGGAATCTTAGAGAGCCAATTGAGGTTATGTAATGAAAAGATGCATAATGTAAGTCATGAACCTAACTAAAAGTATCCTATGTTATACAAATAGTTTTCAAGGACCCAAGCTTTTTGTTTTATAAGTTACTAAACTTATACACAATTTTTTTGTTCTTATAAAAGGACGGTTCATTTTATCGTGTCAAAACGGAGAACATTTTGATAGTATTATGTTATATTTTCATACATGTCTAGAAGTATCGTGTTATGTTGAGGAGTGTCCAAGTGCCACCAAGTGTCGGCACAAAAAAAATCCCAAAAGTAGAAGTGCCTAGGTAGCACTGAGAGGATGAATTTTTGTTGCCTGGAGATGGTGGTTTAAGGGTTCTTCAAGCTTGGACTTCGAAACCTTGGAGCATGGCAGTAAGATAAAAGTTACTAGTATAAAAGACGGAGAATTATTCCTAAGAGGAAGATGTGTGATGGGACGTTGGTGATCTTAGGATGGTGGTCTACAGCTTATGCAAGCTTGACTTAAGGGCCCTAGAGGGTGCACTTGACAATAAAAGTGGTGAGATAAAGGGTGATCAAATTCCTATTTCTATTTCCTTCAAGGGTGGAACTGAGAGAGCATCAACAAAAAAAGTCATTATAGAGCTGATGTGGCGGGGAGTTCGTGTCATGGAACCCAAATGTTTTTTTTTTTATCGGTAAAAGTAATCTACCAAAGGATAAAATAGAATACAAGCGCATAGTGAGAGGCAGAAAAAAAAAAAAAAACAATACTTTGAAGCCAAAAGATCACCATTCAAACCCAAACAACCCAAAATGCACAAAATCAATCCCCAAGAAGGGCTATATCAAAATATCCCACAGAAAAACACCCCTCAAACCGAGAGGGGCGAAGGGGTAGTGGTGCAAGCTATCCCAAACACTTGTCGACTCCTCATCCCACCCAGCTTTATTCAATCTAATCCTTTAAACCATAAGATCATCAACCAATTTCATAGTCATGGCTGTTGGTTTACGAATCCTCCGCAAACTTCTATCATTTCTTTCTCTCCAACTTTCCCAAAGGACCGCAAATAGACCAACCCTCCACAAAGCACCTTGAAAGCCTTCGAACTAAACTACATCCCACATAGCCAAAAACTACCTGTAATCTTCCAGTGGAATCAAACAACCGAGAAACAAATTCCCAGATATCATTAGTCCCCCCAACAATGAATACAAAGGTGGTTAAAGTTTTCCTCCTCTTGAAGACACATGGCACACATTATTCAACTGTTTCACTCATTTTATCAACTGACCAACAGTGAGGATGCGGCCTCAAGCTAGACTCCATAAAAAATTTCATGTTTGGTAGAACCCAATTGTTAACCTAGTTGCAGATCTACAATGGATGAAGGGGATCTGGATTACGCAAATACCCTTAAAAGAGATTGGGCAGTCGTGTGTGTGTGTGTGTGTGTGCGCGTTGGGAGGGGCGTTACGAGGTAGAGCAGCTCACATAGCTAAAGAAAATCATGAGCTTCCTTATTACATATGCCTCTAAGCGGCATTTGATACCAAGATCGATGGAGGTTTTGGTAGGAGGCAAGTGCTTAGGCTGTGTTTGGGTTAGCCCTTATAAGAGCAGAAGCAGCTCTCTGCCCGCTCTGTCAGAGCAGAATAATCTGCTCTAGTAGAGAGCAGGCAGAGAGTAGTTTTATCACTTAAAGCAGCTCTCTGCCAGAGCATATGGGGCGAGGAGTTGTGTTACCAAACATGAAAGCAGTTCTCTGCCTGAGCCAAAGAGTTGCTCTTTGTCACGAAAAAGCTAACCAAATGCAGCCTTAATGTCATACTGTAGCCAGTATGGCAAGGAATGCATATATAAAACCCTTCATTGGGAGAGACGCTCTTGGGGAGAAAAAATAGGGTTTTCTTTATTCAAATCTGATGCCTAGAATCAATATGGATGGTAAACATCAAAAGTGTAGGAAGTACAGTGAAAAAGCTAGAATTTGCAATTGAGGGAGATAATGGTGACATGCCTATAGTTTAACATCGTAGTATCGGAACTCGTATCGTTCACGTTCAAGACTGATATCTCGTCTTGGTGATACTGACCAAAATTGTACTGATGTTTCGTCTTGACTTGTACCATCTTATATGCTTGGTGTTTTTAATCACTTTTGGTTTCCATTTAGGAAAAAGGTTATATAGGCATCTTAATACACCTTGATCATGCTATAATTGAATTCTATACACTTAAATGTTTGACTTTTGAGTTGACATGTGTTTAGGTAGTTGTTGTGTCTACAGTCAGTTGGGTGTCTCTAGCCAGTATAACACTTTGTGTACCGATAAAATAAATAGATAAATATTTGTATAAAACTTCTGTATGTGTTAGCGAGATGTATTGGATCCTATCTAAGCAAGTATATACAACAATGATTGGGTGTGGATATGTAACTTGCAATACTAATTTCTCTCTCTCTCTCTCTCTCTCTCTCTCTCTCTCTCCTTCTTCTAACCCTAACTATCTACCAGTCCTAATCTAGTAACTGCTAACGCTAGTCACTAAAGCTAACTTGGTATCAGAGCGGGACATCATTAGATCAGCAGGAATCAGTGATAAAAGCAAAGCTCTCAGAAGACTTAACCGCAAGGGTAGGAGTCATAATAGAACAACATTGTTCCATGGAGAATAAGATACCATAAACAGTACCCAAAGATGGCAGAGGTCGAGCAGTAAGAATCCATGTCCGAGTCATCTACACCAGACGCAGGTCTCCCAAAAAGGTATAGATCTGCTGCCGCTTATGACGACGAGTGAGAATGGAGATGACCTTCATACTAAAATGAGAAATGGGCTTGTAGTGGTTGAGCACCTCCCACATGCTCTAGATAGTATTAAAGTACTTCCCGATATCATCCTGGAAAGACTCAGTGTGTGAAACAAAGACTTCTTTGGCAGAAATGGAAGAGAAGATGAAAGAAAGCACATAAGAGATTATAAACCTAGGGGTGAGCTTCTCGGGAAGTGAGGAGAAGATCTCGGAAATTTTTGCTAAAATCCAGAGGCAGCAAAAGAAACAAAGAGGGGTTTAAGGTTGCCAATAAAAAGGAACTGGATCGCTAAAAATGGGGTTTAGCTTGGTCCAGATCCAAAGGGAAAGGCAAGCAAAAGGTGGCCTTAAAGGCCAACAGGGGTGATCATGACCTTCTTTAGGTTTTGGTTTTGGGTCGAGGTTCTTCTGTTCTGTTGGTTTTATGATTTTTCTGTTTTGGATTGTCAAAGGTTTGGGGGACCTGGATTAAGAGGTCTACTGTCAAAAGCATGGTGAACACTATGAACCTTGATGTTGTTTCGCTTCAAAAGACCAAGTGGTAGGAGACAACGAATATAAAGGTCGTCGCAGTTTTGGGTAAAGAGAAATGAGATGATTGGGAGTGTCTTGACGTTGTGGGCACTACTTGGGGCATTTTGCTGACTTTGAAGAAAGATGACTTCTGGAAAATCGATGGGGAGGTGGGGAGATTCTTGGTGTCGGCTTTGTTGAAAGAAGAGCTCTCCGGGAACATATGTGCCTTTACTGGGATCTATGGCCCCACCTACGATGAGTTTTGTGAAGACTTCGTAATGGAACTTGGGGCAATCTCCACGAGATGGAACTATGGCTGGGTCGTTGGTGGTGACTTCAATATGCTCAAAGGAAATGATGAAAAGAACGGAGGGAGAGTTGACAGAAGAATGGCCGATTTGTTTAGGGAGTCCATTTCAGATTGTGCGTTATTTAACCCGGGCATGTAAGGTGGTAGATTCACTTGATCGTTTCCTGTCCTCTCCGGATTCGATGGATGTTTATCCCAATTCTAACATTCAGTGTTGGCCTAACACCGTTTCAGATCATAAACCCATTCTCCTTAACACCCAAGCTGCTGCTATAGGGGTCCCTTCCCCTTTTCGTTTTGAAAATATTTGGTTGACCAATGAGGACTTTAGATCGAGAGTCCTTGACTAGTGGAATGAGGGAAACATTAGTGGTCCCCCACGTTTGTGCTGTCGGCCAAAATCAAGACGACCAAAGAGACGATTAAGGAATGGAACAAAGAGATCTTTGGGAATGTGTCTCGCATCAAATATCACTTGCTCACGGAGATAAAGACCTTTGATGGAGTAGAGGAAGAGAGGGGGATCAATAGTGAAGAGAGAGACGTCTGGAAAGCGCTTCGCATGGCCTATAATAACAAATGTCTTGAGGAGGCTTTGTGGCGACAACAGTGTAAAGTCCACTAGTTAAGAGAAGGTGATGGCAACACCAAATTCTCCCACAGAGTAGCGAACAGGAGGAGAGTCAAAAACCTTATTTTTGCTGTGGAAGTGGAAGTCATGTTCTCGAAAGACGAAATTATAGCTACTCAGCTGGTCAGTTTTTATGAAAATCTGTATAAAGCTCAATAGGGGAGCAGGCCTAAGCTCGATGGCTTGCATTTCGAGTCGATATCTAAGGACCAGGCGAAAGAACTTGAAAGGGACTTTGAAGAAGAAGAGATCAAAGAAATTGTGTTTAGTATCGGCAAAATAAGGCCTCGAGACCGAATGGGTTCACTATGGAATTTTTCCAAGCTTTTTGGGAGGTGGTGAAGGTGGATTACCTTAATTTCTTTAAGGAATTTCACGGACAGGGCCGTTTGGGGAAATTTATGAATTCGTCATTTATCATGCTCATCCCTAAAGTGGAGGGGACACTTACTGTCAAATATTTTAGGCCTATTAGCCTTCTCAATTGCTCGTATAAAGTGGTGGCTAAGGTTTTCGCGAATAGGATGTGAAAGGTGATGAATAGAATCATCTCTAATGTGCAAGGGACTTTCATTCCGGGAAGACAACTGTTTGATGTGGTGGCAACGGCTCATGAAGCTGTACACTCTGTTAAATCTAGAAGGGAGGAAAGTCTGATTTTCAAAATCGATATGGAGAAGGCGTACAACAAGGTGGATTGGGGATGCCTCCAATATTTACTTTTCAAAATGGGGTTTGAAGAGATTTGGAGGAAGTGGATGAGAGGATGTTATGCATCCACTAGGTTCTCTATCCTCGTTAACATAACCCCTAAAGGGTATTTCCATAGTTCCAGAGATCTTAGACAAGGGGACCTGTTATCATCGTTATTGTTTAATATTGTGGAGAAGCGCTTCACAGACTTCTACAGAAGAGTGTGCATTTAGTTTGTTTTAACGGATTTCGGGTTGCTGATAACGGTCGTGTGATCTTTCATCTTTAGTACCCAGATGACACCATCATCTTCTGTGGAGCGCAGTATTCTGAAGTATGTGCGGTAACCAATGTCTTGTTGGTGTATGAAGCCGTCTCTGGGCAGAGGGTTAATCTTCATAAATCCAAGCTTGCTGGGATTAATGCTAATTAAGAGGATATTGCCAACTTGGCGGAGGAATTTGGGTGTGCGAGAGACACTCCCTATTAATTATTTGGCTTACCGATAAGGGTGGACAAATTAAAGACACTAATGTGGGATCCTGTGGTGGATAGATTCAGAAAAAAACTTGCGGTATGGAAGAGCAAGCTGTTGAGCAACAGGGGCAAGCTCACCCTCATCAAATCTATATTTGCGTCTCTACCAATTTTCTTATGTCTATTTATGTTGCTCCGATAAGTATCATTAACAAGATTGAGAAGATATTCAAAGATTTCTTGTGAGAGGGATCGGGAAGCGGTAAAATGCACCTCGATAATTGGAAGAGCTGTTCAAATGACAAAGTTGAAGGTCTAGGGATCCATAAGGTGGATTGGGTTAACAAAGCTCTGCTCAGGAAATGGTTGTGGAAAATGGGGGATATCAGAGAAAGGGATAAGCTTTGGTGGCAAGTTGTCTCCGACATGTACGGGCTGGCTGATAATGGATGGGAGTTGCAGAAGGCGGGGCGTAACTCCTCTAGTTGGTTGAAAGGAGTCCTTACTATTAAGCAAAGTTTTAAAGATTGTGTGGTCTTTCAGTGGGAAGATGGTTCTAAGATTGATTTTTGGAAGGACCCATGGTCCCCGGTCAGGGTGCTTAGCACAAAATTTCCTAAAATTATCTGAGTTGCGTCGTTGCAAGGAGTCAATATCGACCAGCTCTGAGCAACGAGAGATGGAAACATTACTTGGAACATTAGCACCAGAAGGATGCTTAAAGATGACAAATTCGAGGAATATCTTGGTTTGTTCAGAGGCCTGCATAAGATGGTTCCCATGGCAGGCAGGGATGATAGCCGAGTATGAAAGTTCAATGAGAAAAAAGCTTTCTCTATTAAATCTTTTTATAATCGTATTAGGGCGGCGGGAGTGGTCCTACCTGATCAGCAGAGATGGTGTAAGTTCTGGAAAGTCAAGGCTTCGCCAAAAATTTGTTTCTTTGCTTAGTCCGCTACGGGGGGACGCATTCTTACCAGAGATCAGCTTAGGAAGAGAGGTATTAACATCATAAATAAATGTTGGCTTTGCATCTCGGGTAGGGAGTCTGTGAACCACACTCTCACTCACTGCCCCTTTTCTTTAGAAGTCTGGGTGCTTTTTGCTCCGTGTTTGGGACTAGGTGGGTTGCATTGGCTAGGGTGGTGGACCTTTTAGAGCAATGAGCTAACAATCCTTTCGAAGACTGCTAACAGATTACGGTGTATGTGGTGACGTGGTCAATCTGGTTGGAAAGAAATAGTATGGTGTTCTGTAGAATTAGGAACCCTTTCCGAGTGGTGTTGCGTAAGGCGAGAGAACTCATTCCGAGTTGGGTGCAGCTTTCTGCCAAAGGGTCGGGGTTGGAGGAAGCCGACTTCCTTGGGAAATGGGATAGTTTAGTACTCGGGTAATAGTGTGCTTTGCAGGATCAGGGTGTGTCTTGATGGTGTGGCGAGTCATTCTCGTGGTTTCTTTTCTCCCCTGCTGCTGGCTTCGCTGGGGTCTTCTTTAGGGAGTGAGATTTTTGCTTTCTTTTTGGGTAGTTTCTCACTACCTGCTCAGGAACGCTTTGTATTATTCCTTTATTTTAATATATCTCTTTTTTACCGATCAAAACGACAAAAATTAGTCATGTCATCCCATCTGCACTCAGCTATACCACGTGTAAGCTGATAAATATGGGTGTCACGTTCAGTTGGCGCAAATGTTTCTTCGAGTTTACTCCACAATGAGTACCACGTGTAAGCGGATATATATACAGGTGTCATGCTCAGTTGGCACAAACATTTCTTAAAGGTTACTCCACAATGAGAAAGCTGGCTCATAAAACATAGAAGCCCTACAAATATTTTGGTCCATCAAGTTAAATAGCCAACCCAAAATAATAGCATTGTCAGCCTCCCAATCAGATAAGTCAAAAGGATTCCGGTTTAGGCTTTGGGGTAGTTCCAGTAAAAAGACCCATTTTCTTACGTCCTTGAACGTAAAAAGTAGTAGCCCTCTTCCATTGAAGATAACTTGATGAATTTAATTTATGGTAGTGCTACTCAAGGGCAGATTATCAGAACTCATGCCAATATATTTAGCACCCATCATGAAATCAAGAGAAATTCAGCCTCAACCAAATTGCAGCAATACTGGCCGAAATACCGAATCCAAAAACTGATTGAAAAACGCAGAAACAACAACAAAAACAGCAACAAAACTGACAGATCAGGTACGATCCACAAATTAACTCTAAACAAATATTTCGAAATATAGAGAAGCATGATCACTAATATGCATGCTCCACTCTGAATTTTCCACAAAAAAAGGCTCAGAAAAGCAATCTGCAGTACAGATACCTGCCCATATACGAGTCAAAGAGGTTTCGAGGGCTGTTGATAAACAGCATGCAGCAACAAAAGCAAGAGGTAGGGCTGGCACAGAGAACTGATCCACAAAATCAACAAGTCAAAACTTCATCAAACAACATTTAATAAGTGTGTTGGATAAACTGATGCATTCCCATGTCGTCTTGTAGGCCTAGTGGCACAAGAATCAAAGAGCAAAAAAAAGGAGAAACGGAAGAAAAAGAGGCTGAGAAAGATATGGTAGAAACACCTTCAAAACGACTTCATCTCAGGAAATTTTGATCAGAGTATTGACCTGTATTTTTGGGTTAAACAAGATCAAAGTATTGACTTAGCTGATGTCAGCATGTGTCATGCTGACATCAGCAATGATGGCGAGGGATGATGGGTTCAGCAGTCAACAGAAGGTTGTGGCTCTGACACCATGAAGGATTTAGGGTTTAGGTGACAAGATTTAGGACTAGGTATGTAGGTTTGGGGTTAGAGAAGAGAAGATAGAATAAGAAAATAAGGGTAAATAGCTTAATGAAACAAATTGCTCTCACTAGCCTTTTTATTCAATGAACTTATTACAAACACACACAATGCTATGTAACATACACCACCAATACTAATAACCGTATACGTTAATCATACTAACAAAGGTTGCCACAGAATCCGAGATCACAGATTTTCATGATCTAAGCGTGCAAACCCACGTAAGTGAAGAAGTCCACAAATCACCTTCAACACAGATCAAATGGTCAGATCATTACAAGAATAGGCTTCTACATCAAATTCTGGTTCAAACTCAACAAATCCCAAGGCTGGAAAAGATCCGACATAGTGTTGGGCTTCAGAAAACCGTGAACTGGATGTGCAATAAAGATCTCTTCGAAGCTGCTAAAAAATGAACTCAAAGACGAAGGTGATCTACGTAAGAAACTGATCCAAATGGTGCCAGACAACATCGATTTTGGGATCAAATTTTTACACCATATTGACGCTAGCATGACGTCATGCTGGCATCAGAAATAGTAAGGGTGATGTCATGTAACGACCGAGATTTTTCGTTATTTAGTCCTTAATTATTTGCTAGATTTGTAATTATGAGTAGTTTGATTAATTTGATGGATGTGATTAATTGTTACACATGAATGTAATGTATACTTTATTTTATAATGACTCATAATAATTAATTAATCTAATTAACATATCCTAAAAGCCCTTAAATATATGTTGGTAATAATTGGGGTGCGTTTATTAATGTTTAATGGACTTTTAAAATGTGTTAGTAAATTAACTAAAGACCCATTAAGTAATTAAAGACCCATTAAGTAATTAAAGGCCCATAGAATCACTTAAGACCCATGTAAGAAATTCTAAATAGAGTTAGACCTTAAATAGGAAACGCTAAAGTACTCTAAATAGAATTTGATATTAAATAGGAAACCTTAAAACATTCTAAATAGAGTTAGATCTTAAATAGAAAACTTTAAAGTATTCTAAATAGAGTTGGATATTAAATAGGAAACCTTAAAGCATTCTAAATAGAATTAGATCTTAAATAGGAAACTTTAAAGTATTCTAAATAGAGTTAGATATTAAATAGGAAACCTTAAAGCATCCTAAATAGAATTAAAAATAAAATAGGAAACCATAAAGTATTATAAATATAAAGATTAAATTACAAAATTTTACGTAACTCTTATTACCTAATAACCTTAGAGAGAGAGAGAGAGAGGGAGAAAAAAAAAATTCTAGAGAAGGAGAATTAGAAGAGGAACCCTAGAGTTTTCGGTTTGAAGGCTTAAGAAAAACGCGAGAGGAGTTTACGACGCGACCGAATTTCGGATTAGAGCTTCGAATTGAATCAATGAGAGGAATTACGTCAATTTTACGCGAAGACTAGAGGTATGGAGAAATCATGTTGAGATTTATCGGAAACGTAGATAATATAAAAATAAAATAGGAATTAAGGTTTATTTCATTTAATGAATATTCTCCATATTAGATTGTTAAATTTTTATGCTTAATCGTGGGTTTTCAATGGTATACGGGGATTCGTGATTGATCACAAAATTCTGTGCAGAATCCAGAATCTGTCTAGAATCCAGAATCTGTCTAGAATCCAGAATCTGTCCAGAATCCAGAATCTGTTCAGAATCCAGAATCTGTCTAGAATCCAGAATCTGTTCAGAATCCAGAATCTGTCTAGAATCCAGAATCTGTTTAGAATCCAGAATCTGTTCAGAATCCAGAATCTGTCCAGAATCCAGAATCTGTCCAAAATCCAGAATTTGTTAGGAATTTCAGAATTTGTCTAGGATGCAAGCAATGAATTTCTATTCAAATATTGTCTATGTTTAATCATCATGCTTAAATGTTTATTTATGTTCATTATTATTTTATTGCTTAGAATTCATGCAAGCTAGGATGTTTGATTTACACAACATGAAACAAGTAGGAATCGATAGAAATTACATATTTATGATGTGTTAAGCCTAAACAAGTGAAAAAGTTATTGCATGATCGATTGATTTCCAATTTTTCTATGCATGTACATTCATAGCATTCATAAAAGTGAAAAGATACGTTTACGACATGACATATGGAAACAAAATATTTCTATGATTATGATAGAATTCCTATGGGCTTATGTTAGAGGAATTAACATGAATAAGAATGACAAGCAATAAAAGTTATGCATCCATGCATTAATGATAAGACTGAAGAGATGGAGAAGGTCTTTAATTTTAAGCTTACTACTGAACTGAAAAGAAGTTATGTGAAGGTTAACGTAGATACTAATCGAAGGATCAGAGAAGATTAGGATAATGATTAAGAAAGAGATCACCATGTCCATTATGTATGTCGATTCATAAGCATTAAATGCACAATTAAATATAGCCACACATGAAATTAGGGTAGAGACCCAAGCCATAATGTTTATTTAGATTTAATATTATGTTTCAGTTTCATTCTATTGCTTTACTTAATCTTTATATCACATGTTATATTTCTGTTATTGTTTGATTTTATGAGATGATTTGAGTTATGGACCTTTTCTATTAGTCTCATCATGTCTGGTCCATACCGATTTACTTGGTAAACTGGCAAATTGTTTGGGATTCTAGGGAGTACAGCTATACATGGAGTGGATAAAGTAGATGCTTCAATGATTGATGGAAATCCAAATCTAAGCGAAGAAGGATTTGAAGTTTAGTTTATAGGTTTTTCTTCATGTATTAGGAAGGATTTTTAGATATATATTCAAATTTATTTTTATGAACAAGTTCATGTTAATGATGGATTATGCTTGATTTTAGTTTTATTTGATTTAAGGAGTAAGCATACAATTTGGTATAATAGGTTGTTATCTCATATTTGAGCATTGCTCTCCTGATGATATAAAAAAAATAAAAATTTATGCGTGCACTTTTAATAGTTATTTTTCCGTTGCGTTTATATGCGGATCTTTATGGAATAATTGATTTATATAAGATCATGGATATGTGATGTAGTGTGATGTCTCCAAGTGAGCGCATTGATTCGGTGTGTAAATTTGGGGACGCCACATGTCATCAACCGGAGATTTCCAAGGTGTCTTACTCTGATACCAAGTTGAAATTAGTAACGGAGAGTTAGGGTAAGGTTGGAGAGGAAGATTGAGAAGAGAAGAGAGAGGAAATAGATGTAGAAATTAGGTTTGTGGGTTAATTGCCACACATCCACATATTATTAGCTTAGATACTTAGTACAAGATCCCATGTATACTTGTGGAAAACGACAAATACTTATAACACCACCAACTATCCTCGTAGCCCACCCACTATTTTAACTCTAAATCCCACACGTTACAACATAAATGACTATTAGGCTTAATTGTTGTAGAGAACTAAAGTGGTGAAAGATCTATCTATATATACACACATACATAATGGAGGCAACTTTGATATATAATCCAAAATGCCATCAAAATATGGTTATCATATACCTTCATCCCCACAATAGCCAACAGAACTAGGTCATCATCAGGTAATGCCCATTGCTCTCTTTGCTCTTCATCTTTAGGAACCTTTTCCATTTCAAGTGATCTATAGGCAAAGGCCACACAACGCAAGCTAACTACTGCCATTTCTTCAATGTCCTTCTTAAGTCTAATTACCTGCAATATCATAGTGATTTTAATACTTCCATACATATATACAAACGTGTGTATATATATATATATATATATATGGACAGCGGTTAAGTGCCCCAATGGGGCACGGTGAGCGTGTCCCAATAGTCCACATGGAGCTCCACATGGCGCTCAAAACATTGTTTTGGTGCCACGTAGAGCAAGATTGTTTTGTTTAGACCATCTTTTAAAAAAAAATTAAAACTCATCTCCACCATTTTTTTTAGCTTTGAAATTTTAGACCATTGAAATCAGTCAATGTTTGACTTTTGCCTGAAACAAATTTTATTTGAAATTTTTTCTTTATAAAATTGATCTAAACAATACATCCGAGCTCCACATGGCACTAAAATAGTGTTTTGTCTGCCGTGTGGAGCTCTGTTTCCTCTCTCTCTCTCTCTCTCTCTCTCTCTCTCTCTCTCTCTATATATATATATATATATATATATATATATCTGTGTATATGTGTGAATAGGAAAAGCATTTTGACACAAAATACAGTTGAGAAATCGAAGGATCCATACCATATCTAAATCTATTGGCTGAACTAAACCATTTTGGTCAAGCCATCCTGTACATAAGTCTAGGACAATTTCTGCAGCCCCTTTCCAATGTATATGAGCTTCGTTGTCTGACTGCGATTTTACACGGGTAAAATAAAATACAATTAACGAAAGCCAGCATAGCACGAAAAAGACAAAGAAATAGACTACTAAAGATCTCAAAATATGTCAAAAACACTGAATAAACCATATATCAGTAGCTTCATTGCTACAAGCATAGGCAGCAAACATAAAATCTACAGGAAAAGTGTAAGGGTAGCTTTGTTAACACCCATGGAATCTTGGAGGGCACCTACACCAAAATCATTGGGTGCTTTGAATCAGATGATGGAGATCGTTTTTCGCCCCAATCTTCCACACAAGAGATCATGAGACCATGAGGGTCCCATCAAACGGTCATTTTTTATTCCACATGACAGATCCCAAAAACATGGCCCTAAAATCATGTTGAGCGTGATGTGCTCTATGTGAGTTTAGGGCCACTATTTTGGGATCTGTTCCACATAGAACCAAAAACTGACAGTCTGATGGTACACTCATGGTCTCAAGATCCCTTGACTAGGTTACAAGATTGGCTACCTTTACTTGTGCCAAGAGGTTTTCTTTACTTGTGCCAAGAGGTTTTCTGAAAGCACCAACATCGGAAACCCATTGACGACTTGAAATCAGACGATAGAGATCGTTTTTCACTCTATTCTTCTACACAATGGATCTTGAGACTATGATAGTACCATCAGACGGTCAATTTTTGATTAAATGTGTCACAAATAAATAAATAAAAGGCCTAAATTAGCGTTTGAGCGTGATGTGTGCTATACGATTTTAGGGCCACTTTTTGGGTATCGTGCCAAGGGAAATCAAAAACTGCCCGTCTGATGGTATGCTCATGATCTCAAGATCCTTTGTGTTGATCATGGTGAAAAACGATCTCCATCGTCTGATTGCAAGTAGTCGATCAGTTGACATTGGCGCTTTCAGAAAACCTGTTGGTGCAAATAGAGGTACCCTACAAGATTTTATGCCAAACATACATTCTTATCCAGTGTTGCACACAGATAGCACGTGCATTCAGCAAGAAAGCCCACTTTGCCAGCAAGCAAACAATCAAGTTGTGTTCTAAACATATGAATCACAGCCAAGATCGAACATCAACTAGGCAGTTTACTCGATACAAATTTCTAGTAACAAAAAACAGATTCAATTTAAGGCAAGTTCACGAAGTTGTAGGTAATTTCAAAATACCACCCCTAGTCCCTTTCATAATATTCTCTAACAAGCCACGGATCATACATCTCTAGTTGCAAGACATGTAGTTACTTTGTGCGCTGCAGAAGTGAGTTTGTACAATTAACATGGCCGATGTGCAATGAAGGATGACCATACAAGTCCAAAGACATTTTCTATTCGAAACAGAGGAATGTTTTGTACTTCCAAACACATTCATGCATTTTGGATGCAAGTCAGTAATGTGCACAAATTATGCACATTACTAGGAATAAGGAGCCAATACTTGCACCTGAAATATATGCCATTGCACCATTTTAATGATTGCACAAGCAATATGTGATTGCACCCCACTTAAAATGATGTCAAAGCAAGTTGATCTAGGGTGTTCCATACGATTCTAAAGTGCTCATTTATCAATAAATTGTGATGGTGCATGTTGAACTCAAATATGCTGAAGAAGAAGAATAGGATAGGAAGCAGCATCGGGGTATAGCCTATTTTGGAAATGACTACCTAAATAATTTAATTCAAAGGGAGCTTTGCTTGCTGTTTATATTGTTATTGAAGAATTTAATTCATCGATTCAGAGGATCTGTTCCTCCATGGTATGGACTCTCCCGAAGACAGAAGAAAGGAGTCCATCGATTTTCTGGGTGACACAATATCATATTGATTTGTAAAGATGAGGCATCCTGCAAATCATTTCTACACTATTTGAACCTTACTCTGTAAAATAGTAAACCAATAAATAAATAAAGGGAGCCAATACTTGCACCCCAAATATAAGCCATTGCAACATTTTAATGATTGCACAAGCAATATGTGATTGCACCCCACTTAAAATCAACAATCAATAAATAAATAAATAAAGTGAGCATTATGTTATTGCACCCCACTTAAAACAGAAAAAAATGGGAACCACAAAATAAATAAGGCTTCAACTCACTTTTCAACTATCAGAAATGATGAACAGAAATTTAGTGAATTGTCACAATTATTTGTTGTTGTCGGCAGACTCAATAAACAAATAGGGCTTCTTCTCGATCATTTTCTCTTTCTCTGCTTGTCTCTCCGTTTCCCACGCTTTTAAGAGAAAAATGACTCAAAACAGGGGAAAAAGGAACAACTTGGAACTTGCACCATATTTTAGTCTTTTAGAATATTTTAACTGGGGTGCAAGTACTTGCACCGTTTCTGTAACTTGCACCCTTTTTAAGTTCCTATTTTTCTTTTTAAATGGTGCAATGGCTTATATTTGGGGTGCAAGTATTGACTCCCGAAGATATATGCAAGAATAATAGAAAGAAGAATAATGGGGAAAATTTTATAACGACTGCCACTAAGGTGCTAGCTACCCATTTGCTGATACTCTTTTAAAAGGGGGATTATGGACAGCCGGCAACTGTTATTGACCACTGTAAAACTTGGTAATATTAATGGTTCACGTTATTTAAGGGCAAACTAAGAAGAGAAAGTAAAATGAATATCAGAAAAAGTGAATAGCGATTCTGTTAAAACGAATAGCAAAACTGCATCTTATTAATTTGATGAATTTGTCATTGCCAGATGTCGCAAAATGGCAATCTTTACCTCAACTTGATCATCGAAGCCACCTGGCAACCTAACTCTGTCACCCTCGTCTCCTTCATCAATGCCCAACCTAACCCTCAAATGATTCAACTAGATCCCATCTCTCATTTCCTATCTCTCTAGAATTATCTCTCCAAACTCTCTGAAAGAGGAGAAATCAGAGTGACGGACAGCCAGAACGTGGACCCCAACAGAAATTCATGAACAAGGCAAGTAACTTAAGACTTATCCTTAGTACAGGCTTATTACATCATATTAAGCTTAAATCACATATGCATACTGAACTCTTAAGTATTGATTAATGAATGACCGCAGTGTATGATTATATTGTAACAATAATGAGGTCTCTCTCTCTCTCTCTCTCTCTCTCTCTCTCTCTTAAAATGTATGATGATAATTAGTATGTAATGAATTCACAATTATTAAATCAATAACCCGGTATCATTACAGTTTTGTGACATTGCGATTGTTTGAGCACAAACTATTTATAACAAGTGATTATGCCAGAAAATTGATGAAATGCATCTTAAAAATACGTGCATGGACATGAGCATAAGCATATATACATGGATAATTGCAAGTTCTCAAAGTAATAAAGTGATGTTTTAAAAGCTAGAGCATATGATCTTTCACTTTCAAAAAAGAAACTTTAAAAGAAATGTTGAGAATCATCAAAGGACGATGTCGAGATGACAATAAGGGTCGAGAAATGGCTTGATATACAATGATTTTCTGTTGAGTGCAGCATCTGTTTATGTACGATATTTCTAGTGGAGACCCCAACGAGGTAGCATCATATTTTTAGGGACCTTGTACATGGCGTACTTCAGTAATAAGAAGTAAAGAGGTCTATCCTTAACCAGGGTAGGTGTATATGATGTGATATGTGATGTAAGGACCAGCCCTGATGAAAGGAAGGGGATCATATTGGTCTTGTGGCCGTGCTAAGGGTCCGATGCTACTAGTTTTAGCACTTCCACCTAATTGTGCTACTATGAGCATTGTGACAAAATACGGCATTTTTTTGAAAAATATGCATATAATACATTTTTTTGCCACAACGTATTAAACACGTAAAATGGCTGTATTTTTAATAGAATGTGTATTTTCATATAATAAGTGTATCTCATGTATTAAATGCATTTTTCAGGTATTAAATAATTTTCCCCATATTTTACTGAATTTTGAAAAAATGTAAAAAAATAATAAAAAAAATTTTATTAATACTATCTCATTTTTTCGGGTTTTTTTGTTTTCCATATTTTACCGTACGATTTTGTCCCGTTTTGTCCCATATTTTGCCATTTTTCCAATTTTCTTGCTCACCGTATTTAACCCGTACGCGTATTTTGTCGCTTTGACTATAAGTGTGTAACTGCTAGGATTAAGTTATTATCTTTCCTCTTAGTTCCTCTTAAAAGGACATGATTCACAGATTATTTATCTTAAACTGCATAGTACATAGTATTTGCTTTTGCATTCACATATGATACATATGACACATAATTGTATGGATGCTGATCGCATGTTTGAATGAAATGTTGAATATGATCCCCTGCTTGAGTATATGTCTTCAATGTTGCAACAGATGTAGGAATATAGATAGCACAAGCAGCTACTTGTTGGGTTATTATCACTCGGCCAGTTGTTAAATATTTTCAGGTATAGACCAGATGAACATCAAAACTTCAAGTTAAGGAAAGCACTAGGAGACCTGTTGGACTAATACTTGAGAAGGTCGTTGAAGATTTCTAGCAGACGATGATGTATTATTTTGAGATTATTAATGAAAAATTTAGCTGATAATACTTTTATTTGTCTCAAATTATATCATAACTAAACATTTAGTGTGGCATTGGTTATGGACCAGATTTTGAGGTGTAACATGTCAGCAACAGAAAATCAACTGCTCTGATATTAATAAGGATTTTAGAGAAGAATTTCGGGTTTGTTTGGTGTAGCAAGGCTTAGGGTGATGGCATTAGTGTAACCCAACTTTTCTAACACTTATTTAAATATAATAAATGCTTCTTTGTCACATTGATTTTCGTTAAATGGCTTTCGATGATCTAATTAAGACTTCAATGATATATTCTTATCGTCTATGAGGAATTTAACTAGTATTGACTAATTTGACCTCCTGGACCTTAATCTGATTGTTTGAGTAATAATAGTGATCTCAATGAGATCGATAGGAACCCTTGAATTTTTCGAACCAAAATAATTAGGGATTCAAAAAATATCTTTATAATATAAAAAATTATTAATGGTGATCTATCAACAAAAGTTTTATAAGTTCCCAATGGTTAGTGACTAGAGAAATATACCAAAGGTTATGGGATCAAGTATCTTAAAATCAATAAATATTATTTTTACATTAACTCTTCTAGAATCTACATAACCTACTTAAATATATGTGCTTAACGCCCTAGTAGAACTCATGGAGAGAAGAAAAGATTGAGAAAAAATTAATGCGCACAAATTTTAAGAGCCTCCCTATAATTTCTCCTCTAATGTTATCTCTCTTATTAAAATAGTGAGAAATTCTTTATTTTCTCATAAGAATTTGAGATAAATATAGAAATAACAAAGAAATTGACATAGAATCCAATTTCACTTAAATCCTCTCCAAATCTCCATCCAATGATATCAAAGTGATGTGGGACAAACGCTAAAACCCTAATGATACGAATTTGGGATCAACTTTAGATTCAATTGAGTAGTGGAAATATTCAAAATCACCCAACACATAAAATTAATTTAATGAAATCAATAAAACAATTAAATTAATCCATTTTAGCGTTCGCATGCATGAAGATTTCTCGATCTAGAAAAACGACTCCGATGAAGGAACTCGAGTTTCGCTCTAGTTTAGGGCACCAAGCGACAAGTACAATATCGTCTCTTGATTCCTCAACGATCTTCAATAAAATAAGACTTGAAGAAATGGTTCAACGAAAAGGGGGAAAATCAAAAGATACCAAGAAATAGGGTTTTGGGTTTTGATTTTATCAACGGAAATAAAGGAAGATATTATCTGACAATAATTCTAAAAAAGACAGAAATAAAAGGATAGAGTTCCAAGGTTTCACACCAAGGAATCTGAGGCTTCTCATCAAGGCTGTACGTCGGCTTCGCACCAAGTCGTACAAGAAATGATTGCTCACTCATCAGGTTTTGAAGAAATCACTCCCTCGATCGAAAACTCTTCACAAGTTTTCTAGGGTTTGCACAAAAGCAAGCTCTCTTTTCATTCAATAATCAATCATCTAATTAATAATGTCTTCACAAGCCTTTATATAAGCTAAAAACCCTAAACAACATAAAACTCGAAAATAGAAGAGTCTTAAAACAAATAAAACTCAAAATAGTAAGTATTCGCCACAAAATTCGTTATTCCGTCAATTCTCGGATGTATCTCATGGATGTCCGTCAAGTGTCTACGGACGTCCGTCATCTACGTTGTGCACTAAACCAGCGAGTGGTTCTTTCCACGAACGTTTGTTAATGGATCACGGACGTCCGTCAATGGACCACGGATGTCCTTCATGTGCTTACGGCGCTGTTTCTTTTTCTTCTTTCTTTCTTGTTTTCTCTTTGCGCTTTCCTCTGTTTTGTCTTATGGGATGTCCCCATCAATACTCCCTGAGTGGGAAAAACTCATCTCCGATGAGTTGTGAAACCTACAGATGCCACCCTTAGAAAGTTCACCTTTTGGCTTACCTTTCCACGTTGCGAGATACTCATGATGTTTACCTGCATTTGCATTGGAGCTTAAAACTTCTACAACCTTCTCATTCGACCTTCTCTCATATTACACAAATAAGGTACGAGATATGAACTGGGTAAATGGGTGTGGTTCAATTAGTTGCTCAATAAGGAAGGGATCAACGGGTGTGGTTGTTGGATCTAGAATAGGCGTAAGATCCAATACTGCAACTATTGGATGGTCGCCCTTGTTTAGAGGAAGATCTAAACCTCAATCATTACCCCTTTTTGAGACCGGAAATGATTCCACATGCTCGAGACTATCAAGAATTAATATAAAACTGTTAGCATCAAATTCATTAAACATATTTAATGTGTCAATACGATCAGGCATATTTCCAATGTTCAATAAATTCTTATTGTTAATCCCATGCAAGTTAGAATGATGATATGCTCCTACAAACTTTAAGGACTCACTTGGTACAGGCATACTATCAACATTGTCCTCGGTAATAGGAATCTTCCTAAGACAACCTACGGGTTTCACGGGAGTTTCATTCTCCTCGTCACTGGGCATCTCAGCGGGTTCATAAACTTCTTCGTCCAACTCATTGTTCTCCTTCTCGATATCTTGTTGGATAATCAAGGTTTGCGATTTACTGGGACACTGAGACACAAAGTGACCAAAGCCTTGGCACTTATAACATTGTTGGGGTGCGCACTTAGAATTATTGATTAGTGTTGCTTTGCCCATGTCAATTTGAGCATTTACGGGTTTTGAGGATTGATCATAGGCATTGTTCACCTTTTCAGTAGGGCTAGATCGAAATTCGGGTTTGGATGAAGTAAATTGCCCATCTGTTGGGGTGTTGAGATACCTCTCCAACTCTTGCACCCTAGCATAGCATTCTTCTAAACTCACAACAGGATGGGGGATTAGTTCTTTTCGTAACTCAGGACGTAGACCAGTGCGAAACCTAGATAAGGTGACGTATGGACTCTCATAAGCGTTAGTTCGATATACGTACTCCTCAAACTTGTTGATATAATTATTAATCGACATGCTTCCCTGTTTTAACTCATGTCATTGATCCATGAGTCGTTGGTTGTAGGACATGGGGACATATTTATCATGAAGCTTTTCTTTCATATTTGCCCATGTGGCAATGGGTTCGTGCTCGAGAGCTTCTCGGCGTCGTTTCACACTTGTCCAATAAAGTTTGGCTTGTCCTACCAGTTTCGTTTTGACAAATCGCACTTTTCGCTCATCCTTCATGTCATACTAATCGAAATAATGATCCATGGCTGCTACCCAATCTATAAAGATTTTTGGGTCTATCTTTCCTTCGAAAGTGAGAGCGTCAACCTTGGCTGCCATTGTGACTCTCATCCGGGTCGGGACGATTTTCACGCCTAGGAGGATCCCTCCTTCTCTCATCAAGATTAACCCTATGATATTCACAATGAATCGATCTAGACAACTCTTGGAGTTGTGCCGCTAAATCAGCCTGTTGGGCTTGTTGATTTTGTAATTGGGCTTGTATGGCAGCCATTTAGGTGTTAAAACTTTCCATGAAAGTTGCTAATTAGTCAGGATTCATCGTGACACCAAGAAAACACTAACACTTATATGCAATGAAACCTAAAACTTAATATGGGTAATCCGATATGGCTAATCCTAGACTAAACACTGTTCTCTAATACCAAAATTGATGCGGGACAAACGCTAAAACCCTAATTATGCGAATTTGGGATCAAGTTTATATTAAATTGAATAGCGAAAATATTCAAAATCACCCAACCCATAAAATTAATTTAATAAAATCAATAAAACAATTAGATTAATCCATTTTAGCGTTCGCATGCATGAAGATTTTATGATCTAGAAAAACGGTTCCGATGAAGGAACTCGAGTTTCGCTCTAGTTTAGGGTACCAAGCGACAATCACAATATCATCTCTCAACTCCTTGGGGATCTTAAATAAAATACGACTTGAAGAAATGGTTCAACAGAAAGGGGGAAAATCAAAAGATACCAAGAAATAAGGTTTTGGGATTTTGATTTTATCAACGGAAATAAAGGAAGATATTACCTGACAATAATTATAGAAAAGACAAAAATAAAAGGATAGAGTTCCAAGGCTTCATACCAAGGATTCTGAGGCTTTACACCAAGACTGTACGTCGGCTTCGCACCAAGTTGTACGAGAAATGATTGCTCACCCCTCAAGCTAAAAACCCTAAACAACATAAAACTCGAAAATAGAAGAGTCCTAAAACAAATAAAACTCAAAATGGTAAGTTTTCGCCACAAAATTCGTTATTCCATCAAATCTCGAACGTATCTCACGGATGTTCGTCAAGTGTCCACGGGCATCCGTCGTCTACGATGTGCACTAAACCAGCGAGTGGTTCTTTCCACGGACGTCCGTCAATGGGGCATGAGCGTCCGTTAATGGATCACAGACGTCCGTCAATGGGCCATGGATGTCCTTCATGTGCTAACAGCACTGCTTCTTTTTTTTCTTTCTTTCTTATTTTCACTTTGCGCTTTTCTCTGTTTTGTCTTGTGGGATGTTCCCATCACAAAGTCAACATTAGATTTCCCTTATGAAACGACCCAGATTTTTGTTAATGCTGAGACCTAGTCCATCCCATTGTGCACGCCCACAACCTCTTAAGATTCCTAATTTTGCCTGTGTGAATCTCAAGTCAAATAAAAATAGAAAGATAAAAATCTTTCCTCTTATATACTAGGCACTCCAAACACTCTCTCTCTCTAAGATTGCATGAAAAGCTCAATGTCTATCTATAGAATCTTTGAGCGCTAGAAATCTAAACGCTTGCATAATCGTCCATCTTATCTCTGCCGTGATCACAGCCCTCCACTCCTTAATAACCCACGATAAAACCCTAGAGCTAAGACCCATCTCTCGGTGTTCTCCTTCTCACTCGCAACCTCTCTCTCTCGCTCCTCATTCATTCGATCGCAGCATCAGCCCACAAGTTCTTTACCATTAAAGATTATCCACTAAGTTACGGGAAAGTTGTGTTGTGTTGATGACATGAACCATGGAGTTTGAATTTAATTGTCATTGAGAATGAAAGAAAAGAAGGAAATCGATCGTTGATGCGAAGCGGAATCGTCAACTCGGGATCACCTCCTTATTGCGTTAGTACCATTGGTAGGGGAACTTTCTTTGTCTAAAGATTTAGGTTTGTTATGATATGGTTTAAAAATATTTTTTTTAAAAATATTTAACTGGGAATCGGGGAAGAAATCTGGTGTGCAGCAATCGTCAACCGCACACCAGAGACCCTGATAGCCATGAATTTCTAGGCCACAAGCCCCTAACCTTCTTCGTTTGTCTCCTATAATTTATGGACAAAACTAAGTCCTCAAGAATATGAGGATGATGAAAATGGGCCCGAGGACATTTTGTTTACTTGTTCCACATGGGTGCAGAACTATTTGTTTATATCTCTACACAGCTCGAATCTCTCTTTTTCTTTTTCTTTTTTTTGATGGAGAGAAGAAATTCATAAAACTAAGAATCGGAAAGAATTACATCATAGATCATAGGCGGAGCATCTTCCAACCAGATCTCATCACACTCAGCCTTCAATCCTAATTTTGCTAAAGCATCAGCAGCCCTGTTAGCTGCCCTTTTGATATGGCGACAAGAGGATATATCAAACAGCAGCAGCCTCTCCCTAACATCATCAAAGATAGAAGATAAATAAGAATCATCATATGCATTGCCAGCCACAGCATTTATAACGCACCAAGAATCCCCCTCAAACTGCACTCTTTTGAAACCACACTCATACGCAAACATTACTGCATGCCGAAAGGCAATGGCCTCACAGTGGTCCACCCCTGAAAAGTTTCGACAGTGTTTTGCACGGGCTGCCATAACTTTACCTTTGCAATCTCGAACAATAACTTCAATGCCAGCTATGTTATCATTCTCGATCCACGCACCATCAAAGTTAACCTTAAGAAGGTTGTTCGGGGGAGGTATCCAAACAGCTGGGGGGAACATGGGCCTTTGGGCCGGGTCATCATTTACCACAGGCTTTTCCATTTTTGCTGTGAGAAAGTCAAAAAGATATCTCTCAGCACCATTAACTATTGCAGCCGGGCTTCTAGCCTTCGCCCCATGGATCGTACTATTTCGCTCATTCCAAATTGCCCGCACCACCACACAGAATCTATCTAAATTGCTTTTGCCAAATATTCTATAGAACTCCACAATCCATGCAAAGAAACTAGTATCTGCAAACTGCTGAACCCGGCCTCCCAGTGACGAAGAAAACCAGCAACATGTAGCTTTTGTGCAATCACGTAGCACATGCGCTATAGTTTCAGCTGCACTATCACAGATGCTACACCTTGGGTTGACTAACTCCAGCTTCTTGTGTAAGAGAAATCCAACAGGGAGGATGTCCATGCATGCCCTCCATATAAAAATCTTAATTTTATTCGGCAAACAGAGACTCTAGAGGTCCCTCCAAAAATCAGACACAATCTTTGAGCTCGAAGCAGCTGCAACGTCCCCATCGCTACAAAGCTCCACAGCGATCATGTAAGCGCTCTTCACAGAGAATCTGACCTTTTTATCAAATACCCAAGCTATTTTATCTTCTCTAGTCGAGCCAGACAGCAGTATTCTACATATAGTTTCCGCATCGGCCCCAATGAAAGACCTCTTGATAAGTTCCTCATTCCAATGATTAGCCCTGCTCTCAATAAGGTCGGACACCATTTCCACCTCACAGGTACCTCTCGAAGAAATTACTTTATACGTAGAAGCTCTAGGAATCCATCGATCTTTCCAAATATTAATGGATCGACCATCACCGACTCTCCATATTAGGCCCTTTTCCACCACCTTTCTAGCATTCAAAATGCTGGTCCACATGTAGGAAGAGTGTGACTTTCGCTTAGCGTTCAGGAAGGATGAATCCGAGTAATACTGTGCTTTGAGAAGCCGACTTGGGAGGGAGAAAGGGCGATGTAGGAGGCGCCATTTGGCATTACCCACTTTCCCCCACCAAAACTTTGCAGTAAGAGCTGAGATCTCGTTAATTAGAGAGCTGGGAAGCCTGAAACAGCTCATGAAATATGTTGGTATAAAGCCTGAAACAACTCTCTTTTTCTAAATGCATGGGCCTAGCCCCCTTTATTTTATGTATAAAGCCCGTGGCCATTAATTAATTTAAATAGGTCAAGGCCCTTTACTTAAATACTAATATGACCCGAGATCTTTTAGTTTTATATAGGACCCGAGGCCCCTTGTTAATTTCAAATAATATAAAGTGATCATATTAGAAGCACATGCATGGTGCACTTGGAGAGCACCAAAGATGGTGCTCTCCCTCCTTGCACCTTCAAAAAAAAGAAAAAGAATACAAAGCTTTAAGATATATTTGGAAATAATCTTAGAAACGGGCCCTCGCCATTTTGTCTCGTCCAATCCAACGGACCAGATTCGGTGAATCTGACCATAGTATGTGATTAAAAATACAAGTGCTATAACTACTAAATTTTCCCTTTTCTATAGTTTTATACCAAAAAAATTAGTATAAAATAAAATTATTATTTTGTGGTCTGATGGGTTGATGTAATGTATGCTTAGATTTATATATAATACTTGATATTATTAGAAGTAATTGAGTATATGTATTTCATTATCACAAAATAGGCATCTATGCAATAGATGTTCTTACACACATGAATGGGAACGAGAACCCAATTAAGCTATTAAAAACAAATGATGGACCATGTAAAGAATAAGTACGCGTTAAGATCATGATAAGAATATGCTAAAGCTACATGTTAAACTATATGATACGTCGTACATATGTTGTATTGTTTGAATGAGAAATGTCATAAGTAAGCCTCCGCCCTTGTGTGATTCAACTCACCTTTGCATTCAGTCCATGTGTATTATTTCATTACACAATCCTTTCTCACTGGGATAGTATGGAACCTTACAATGTGAAGGTATTACGGTGATGAGCTTATAAGTTGCGATAGGACGTGATCGAGAGTTTAATCACATATTGGCTCATCCAAAGTCAAGATATAAACCAAGATTAAGAAAGATAAGTCAAGATATGAAAATAATAATTTGGAGGCAATTAATCGAGACAGTTAATTATTTGTATCGAATACCAAGTCCCTTTATTACGATGCTTGCATCCAGTGATATAGTAGGAGGACTGAGGCCACCGGTGATTAGTAGGGGGTTCGCCTCTGGTGATTAATAGGAGGTTCACCTCCAGTGATTAGTAGAAGGTCTGCAGCCTTCGGTGGCATAGTAGGATGTTCATATCCGGTGATATGAGTTAGCCAGCTATCAACAGTAGGCATTCCCGTCTTATTATATGTAGTCTTAAGCTATTGTCTATGGACCTAAGTTATTTTAAGTTACAATTTAAGGTAATGATATGATGTATGTTCTTTGTTAAGAATAAGGGTGATAAGTTAAGTCAATTTAAGAAAAGGTGAACGGGACCTAAGCCATGAACCTATAAGAATAAGAAGGTGAATGGGACCTAAGCCGTGAACCTAAAAGTATAATTGTAGGACCTAAGCCGCAGATAAGCTAAAATAAGATAAGTCGCGGGACCTACGCTGTAGGCGAGATAAGATAAGTTAAGTCATGGGAATTAAGTCGTAGGCGAAATAAGCTAAGATATGATACGAGAAGTTGTGGAAATGAAGAAATTCTAACACGTTATAAGTAAATTACAAATTCAAAAATAAGATTAAGCTATGTTAAGTTTTACCGATGGTATAATTACCATCACAGGATTTCACAAGACCTGACCGAACCATCCGATCCAAAAGTTTCCTCTATACGGAATGAGACGTATAGAATTGATTCCACGTGAAAAGATGCGGCTATCAAGTTAAGTGATGCATGTGACTCTTACTGCATTATGGGCCCCTCTTATACATCGATTATATTATGAAAATGGTAAGTATTAGAACTACGGTCGGCTTGCTCCCAATTAGGGTACGTAAGCAGCTTCCAAAGCTCAGCCGCATGTTTTACAAAAGAAATATGTAAGTAGCATGTTGTTAATATGATAAGAAAATTTAATGAAATTATATGATTATTTCATATTTCTAGGATACGACCAAGTTATCATTAAGCCGAATCTTTTGAGCTCAGTGGTTACCCCTACTGAGCATCGTGGCAAAATGTTCATCCCTCGACTTATGTCGACAAATCTTACCATTAAGTACAGGTAAGGTGCAAACTTGGACTACATAGAGTGGTTGACAAGCATCTTGAGACTCACCTTTCTCCCTTTTACTCACTGTGAGTATTTAAGAAAATTATTGCATGGTATTGTTTACTTTTAATATTGAGAATGACTTTAATATATGTTGCTCTTTTTATACACTTAATTATTGATGTTAAGCTCAGTTTTAAAAAAATATATATTGCTCACATTTTTCAAGTATCATCAAGCTTACTGCCTGTAATAAGTAATTGATACATGAGTAACGACGTGAAATTCTACTTATATCCTTAAGGGGGATTTTAGGTCGTTAATTAGGGTTTGGGTTAAAGGAGAAGAAGAAGAGGTAAAAGAAAGATAGAGAGAGAAAGAGAGGGATTACGCAAATAGCATTGTTAGGGTGACGGGGACGCCGACGTCGACATTGTAGACATCGGATATGGACCTTTTCGCGTGTACCGACACCGGAAGAAGTGGAATGGAAATCAAAACTAGGCGAAAGAGGAAATTCTGGAAATGTAGAGGAGGCCCGAGCACCGTAGCCTCAGACGAGAAACAGATACAAACCGCGAGGAGAACAATGCCACAGCAAGCCTCGCTCGAGCGATCACTTAAGCTCGCTTGAGCGAGCCCTCACTCGAGTGAGCTACAGTGACGGAAATTTTCTTTTTTTACCTTTTTAGTCTTTTATTATTTTAGGACTCTTTTATTACGAGTTTTATATCATTTAGGGTTTTCTTAGCGTATATAAAGGCATTGTAAACACTCTATTAGGAGATTGATTATAGATGATGAATGAAAAGAGCTTTTGCTTGTGTGTGCTTGAGATGAGCCTCTACGAAGAGTGAATCTTCTTCTCGAGAAGGGTTTGGTGCGAAGCCAAGAGTGTGAAGCCTGCCAATCAATCAATCTATCTATCTTATTTTCTCTGTTTGTGTGATTCTACAACCCCAAATTGATCATCATTCTTGTGAAATCCTAAACCCTAATTTTCCCTGAACCCTTGAATCGATCTGATTCAACAACTGTAGATCCCAACTGAGTTATTAAATCTTCCGCACTAAATACTCAGAGAAAACTAGTGATCCCATCATTGAATCGTGAGCGCCCTAATCTGGGAAAACCTAGAGTTCTATCTCTAGGATCGATCTGTGCTGCAACCTAACGGATCTAGCGCCCATACTGAACCCTGCATGAATTATGCGTGATTCTCCCATGGAATACTACGAAAACCAGAGGTATTCGTTATATTTTGCAAGTTTTATTGTTTATTTAATTCCAATTTAATTTCAGCAAAATTAATCATTGCATTCACGTAGTTTAGGGTACCGTCCTGCGTCAGTTTTGGTATCACAGCCCTAGGTTCTAAGATAGGGCATACTGTGTGATATTGCATTCATTGCACTTTAATTTTCGTCACATATTAATTCTGTTTTGGCCAAAGTGTTCATCATGCATTCCATTCTAGAGCCCGTCAATTGGTGAACTGTATCACCATGAACATGAGTGAGATTGCCGAAGCTCTTAACGGCATGAGGGCTAATCTAAAATCGATCAATGATCGAATGACTGCCTTAGAGACAGCCCAAAGGACTCTCGAAACATCCAATGAGAGGTTGTTAGACCGAGTTAATCGGTTAGACAAGCATGATGAGTATTTTGAACCACCCCATGAGCGTAATGGTCCACGTTTCGAACGAAATGGCTACCAACATAATCAGAATCGGAACCATAGGTTTGATCATCATGGAGATGACTACGACCCTGAAGGGAAACTCCTCAAAAATGTCCAAGTTGAGTTCTCGACTTTCGATGAAAGACTGGACCCTCAGGTCTTCTTCGATTGGTTATCCGATATGGACCAGCACTTCGAGTGGTTTGGCATGAGCGATGAAAGATGTGTTAGACTTGCTAAAAAGAAGCTCATAGGCCAAGCCCGACTCTTTTGGGTCAACGTTGAGCGCATCAGAACGAATGCGGGTTGTACTCCCATTGCCCGTTGGAAGGACATGAAGGAACGACTTACAGAGAAGTACGTCCCTTCTTCATACTACCATCGTCTCCTTGACCAATGGCAAAATATGCGCCAAGGTAGTATGCCCGTATCGGATTATATTGGCAAATTTGAAGAATAAATGATGAGAGCCAAGGTATCCGAAGACCCTCAAGTCACTCTATCCAGATTTCGTACCGGATTGAGACTTGACTTGCAAAGAGAGTTAGTCTCCCACCCTGTTGAGACTCTCGCCGAATGTTACACCGTCGTTCAAGACCTTGAACGATATTTAAAAATGACGGTGACTCGGCAATCTGATTTTCACTCCGGTCAACTCCGTACCGGCGAAGTGAAATCTAGTGCTGGAAACCCGCCTACCAAACCCACGCAACCCACGTCTACCAATGTGAGGTTTGACAAAGGTAAGGGTGTAGCCGGAGAATCCTCGAAGAGTGGGTCTCATGTCAAATACTATAAATGTCAAGGATTGAGTCACTTTGCTGCCTAATGCCCTACAAGGGACCCACAAAGGAATCTCTTCATCGACGGAGAAGGAGATGAAAGTGTAAGAGCCTGTGAGGAAGAGGTCTTTGAGCCGAATGCCACACCTAGTGATGAGAAAGGTGATGACATGGGTCGTGCTCTAGTAGTGAGGTGTGCCTTTGTACAGCCTCAACGGGATGAAAATGAGGATTGGCGAAGGGAGAACATCTTCCACACCTTTGCCACATGTGGGACAAAGAGTTGTAGGGTTATCGTGGATAGCGAAAGCTGCACCAATGTGGTGTCAGAACATACCGTCACCCGCTTAGGGCTTGCACCTGAAGCCCACCCGAGACCTTACAAAGTCGCATGGGTTGACTCCTCATCCATTCCCGTATCTCAGAGGTGTTGTGTACCCAAACAGTTGGGTTCATACTTTGACACCTTATGGTGCGATGTGGTGTCGATGGATGTGGACCACATTATATTAGGGAGGCCATGGCTTTATGACTTGAACGTGACCATTTTTGGGCGATCTAACGTTTGTACGTTCAATTACAAGGGCAAGAAAATCACTCTTAACCCATTGGCTCCCAAAGCACCATCAGTCAACAGAGTTGAGAAGAAGGGGGGTTCAATCCAAGGCCATCAATATTGTGACCCCTTCAGAGTTTGAGAGAGCATCGAAAGATGAGAGTGTCGTGTATGTCGTTGTTACTGTTGAGAGTACTTTTGAGTCAGTCTGTGAGTACCCGAAGGAGGTAGAGCCCATCCTGAGTGAATTTGCGGATGTCTTCCCCGAAGACTTACCTAATGAGCTCCCTCTCATGCGTGACATTCAACACGCAATTGACTTAGTTCCCGGATCGGCATTACCGAACCTTCCCCACTACAGGTTGAATCCTGTTGAGCACGCCGAGTTGACTTGGCAAGTCAGTGACCTCCTTCCAAAGGGGTTCATACAAGAGAGTCTGAGCCCGTGTGTCGTACCAGCATTACTCACGCCTAAGAAAGATGGTACATGGCGCATGTGTGTGGATAGCCGAGCAATCAATATGATCACTGTTAAGTATCGGTTTCCCATACCGCTGCTTGACATGCTTGACATGATGGTTGGAGCCACTATCTTTTCAAAGATAGACCTTAAAAGTGGCCACCATCAGGTTCGTATTCGCCCTGATGATGAATGGAAAACCGCCTTCAAGACTAAAGACGGTCTTTATGAGTGGATGGTCATGCCTTTTGGGCTTTCCAATGCCCCGAGCACATTTATGAGGCTCATGACCCAAGTGTTGAGGTCATTCCTTGGCAAGTTCCTTATCGTATATTTTGATGACATTCTGATTTACAGTTCAGACAAGGAGTAACACATTATCCACTTGAGGTTGGTTTGCGAAACCTTGAGGGGAGAAAGGCTATACGCGAATCTCAAGAAGTGCACTTTCATGCAGCACTCTGTTGTATTCTTGGGATTCATTGTCTCGGTAGACAGGATGGTTGCGGACCCTACGAAGGTTAAGGCCATTGTGGAGTGGCCTGAACCTCAGAATATTCATGAAGTCCGTAGCTTTCACGGTTCAGCCACGTTTTATCGTCGCTTCATCCGAAATTTTAGCACCATCATGGCTCCCATTACCGATTGCATGAGAAAAGGGGAGTTCCTGTGGAGCAAAGCCGCGACGAGGGCCTTTGCCGAGATAAAAGAAAAAATGGTTACTACACCCGTCATGCGCCTACCAGACTTTTCTAAAGTCTTCGAAGTAGCATGTGACGCATCGGGTGTAGGCATAGGCGGAGTGCTGAGCCAAGAGGGCCATCCTGTGGCCTATTTTAGTGAGAAGCTCAATGAGGCAAAGCAGAAATACTCCACCTATGAAAAAGAGTTTTATGCGATCGTTCGATCTCTGTGGTATTGGAAACATTACCTGAGACCGCAGGAATTTGTGCTGTTTTCTGACCACGAAGCCTTACATTTCCTTGCTTCCTAGAAAAAGTTGAACCCGAGGCACACGAAGTGGGTCGAGTACCTTCAAGGGTTCACATTTGTCTTGAAGCATAAGGCTGATGCCGAGAACAAGGCTGCTGATGCGCTTAGTCGTCAAGTGGTGACTTTACAGTCTATGAGCACCGAGGTCGTCGGATTTGAACAGTTGAGGCAAGATTTTCCTGATTGCCCAAATTTCGGGGCAGAATACATTGCTTTCCTTGAAAATCCGAACAACATTAACTCCGAGTATACCCTGTTGGATGGGTATTTGTTCAAAGGCAATCGTTTGTGCATCCCTCGTACTTCATTGCGTGATTTCCTCATCTGGGAGTTACATGCCGGAGGGATTGCCGAACATTTTGGGAGCGATAAAACCAGTGCGCTTGTTGAGGATAGGTTCTATTGGTCTAGCCTTGTGAAAGATGTCTCTAGGGTCGTGAAACAGTGTCGTACATGCCAAGTTGCGAAGCATATCAAACAAAATACCGATTTGTACACCCCTTTACCCATGCCGCACACCCCGTGGCAAGACGTCTCTATGGATTTCGTGCTTGGGCTTCTAAAGACTCAACGGAAGCACGATTCCATTTTTGTGGTAGTGGACCGCTTTTCCAAGATGGCCCACTTCATACCCTGTTTTAAAACCTCCGATGCGGCTCACATAGCCAAATTATTTTTCGGGGAGGTTGTGCATCTACATGGTTTACCCCAAACGATTGTGTCGGATCGAGATGTGAGATTTACCAGTTACTTCTGGAAAACTTTATGGCACATGATGGGTACCATGCTCTAATTTTCGTCGGCCTATCATCCTCAAACAGATGGCCAAACGGAATCCACCAATAGGAGTTTAGGTAATCTTCTCCGTTGTCTTGTTGGTGATCACCCTAGGACTTGGGATTCTATTTTGCCTTTAGCCGAGTTTGCATATAACAATTCAGTCAATAGGTCCCTAGGTATGAGTCCTTTTGAGGTCGTCCTTGGTCATAGGCCTAGAACACCCATTGATTTAATTCCTATGTCTGCATCTCATTGAGTTTCGAGTCAGCCGATTCATTTGTACAGCATATACATGAATTGCATGCCGAAATTAGAAAGAGAATTAATGCTAGCAATGAACAATACAAAATATTTGCGGATGCGCACAGGCGCTTCAAGGAATTCCAGGTTGGAGATTACGTCATGGTTCGGGTTAGGCTTGAGCGGTTCCCATTGGGAGCTGCAAAGAAACTTCAAGCCCGTGGCGCTGGGCCTTTTAGAATTGTGGCAAGGAGCGGCCCTAATGCATATGTTCTCGAGCTTCCACCAGATATAGGGGTCAGGTCTACATTCAATGTGGAGGATCTGGTTCCTTCTTTAACCTAAAGCCCCACCCTACAACCCTTACCTTTCCCTTCCCCACGCAAACAGTGAAGAAATGAGATCGAAGGGATATTAGATAATTTGGCAATATCCACCCATGGGGGCGAAATTCAAAACTACTTGGTCAAGTGGTTGGGAAGGCTAGACTCCGAGAACTCATGGTTAGCTGAAGACGAAGTGCGATGTTTGGACCCCGACATGCTCGAGCGCTATCACGACATCGCTTCATCGGTGATGAAGCCTTTTCGTCCCGGGAGAATTGACAGGGACGCTAACATCGTAGACATCGGATATGAACCTTTTCGCGTGTACCGACGTCGGAAGAAGCGGAATGGAAATCAAAACTAGGCGAAAGAGAAAATTTTGGAAATGTAGAGGCCCAAGCACCGTAGCCTCAGAGGAGAAACGGATACAAACCGCGAGGAGAACAGTGCCACAGCGAGCCTCGCTCGAGCGATCACTTAAGCTCGCTCGAGCGGTTATAATCCTCGCTCGAGCGAGCTACAGTGACGGAAATTTTCTTTTTTTACCTTTTTAGTCTTTTATTATTTTAGGACTCTTTTATTGCGAGTTTTATATCGTTTAGGGTTATCTTAGCCTATATAAAGGCATTGTAAACACTCTATTAGGGGATTGATTATTGATTATGAATGAAAAGAGCTTTTTTACCTTCTCTGGAAGAAGATTCACTCTTCGTAGATGAGCCTTTACGAAGAGTGAATCTTCTTCCAGAGAAGGGTTTGGTGCGAAGCCAAGGGTGTGAAGCCTGCTAATCAATCAATCTTATTTTATCAGTTTGTGTGATTCTACAACCCCAAATTGATCATCATTCTTGTGAAATCCTAAACCCTAATTTTCCCTGAACCCTTGAATCGATCCGATTCAACAACTATAGATCCCAACTGAGTTATTAAACCTTCCACACCAAATACTCAGAGAAAACCAGCGATCCCATCATTGAATCGTGAGCTCCCTAATCTGGGAAAACCTAGAGTTCTATCTCTAGGATCGATCTGCGCTGCAACCTAACAGATCTAGCGCCCGGACTGAACCCTACGTGAATTATGCGTGATTCTGCCATGGAATACTACGAAAACCTGAGATATTCGTTATATTTTACAAGTTTTATTGTTTATTTAATTCCAATTTAATTTCGGCAAAATTAATCATTGCATTCACGTAGTTTAGGGTACCGTCCTGCGTCATAGGGTTTACAGGGGACTGTACTAGCTTATATGTTAACACGCACAAACTAATGGTCAAAATACCCTTACTACTCACACACACGCACAAACTATATTAACACGACATATACATTGTACATATTCCAATACAGAGAAAAGAATGAAAGGTCATAAGAGCGAGTCTGTTCTTGTCTATAACTTTTGTTTGGTACAAATTTACAAGATGGAGAAGGATACTTCTTCGAGATCAAAGAGTTGTTAACATGAGAACTAGGTTGTCACGCCCCCACCCCTTCGCCTCGTACGTCGGGCGACTTTCGCACCCACACGTTCCGATCCACTAACCGGGTCGACACGACATACACGCCTCAAAATCAATCAGTCAAATATACGATACAATGTCTGCTTAGATACAATTTGATTTAATAAACATTTTGTTTATATTGCGGAAATTACAGTCTCGTTAACCTATCCAATTATCAATAAATCATTCCTATCTTACGAATAACGGGTAAATTTAAAACTTTTCTAAATGCGGAATCATAAATAAACTGAAAGGCGTAACTTTTTCCAAACCAAAGGAAATATATACATGCAAAACAATGTGGAGGTTCAGTTACAAAGATAACTTTCAAGCAGTAACTGGTCCTATTCAAAACCTTTCAAGAAATCTAGTGAAAAGTTTTCAAGTGATTTAATCTCATGAGTAGGCTGGTAGCTCATAGACAAAATGAGCTATAACTGTCAGCTAGGTAGAATGCTCCTGGATTTCCCCTCCTCTCCGCTCCTAACCTTGGATGAGCGGCTGTTGGCCTTGCTCTAGAATTTTTGGGTCATAAAAGGACCTTAAGCTACGAAGCTTAACAAAGTCATGGCTATGATGATTCATGTTGTAACAATTGACAGAGTTCATTTCTTAGTTAATAATTTCAATGAATCAATTCCTTAAGTAACAATCAATCTCTGTTATTCTCCTATAGTAGACAATAGTTCTGATCATGTATTGTAATCGTGATCAAAAGTAGCGAAGATTACTGTGAAGGGTTGAAAGGAGCTAATATTATTGTGAAGGGCTACGTTATTGTGAAGGGGCTAAATTAATGTGAAGGTTTGGCGAAGATTCAACTTTCACCACAGACAAAACATCAAGGCAACAAAAACAACTAGCAAAACAACTAACAAGCCAACTAAGTTATTTCTACAACAATAAGATCTAAAAATTTACAGTTAACTTTTAACAAGAAGTTATCAGCATTCAACATTTGAATAATAATTGAGAAGAATCATTAAATAGCATCAGTAAGCTTACTGATTTATCAGATAATTACTAACTTTTAAGGTAAGAAGTTTTATTTTTAGAATTAAATAAGGTTTTTATTAAAGATTTTTATTATTAATACGGTGCGATGGTAACACCAACCATGGTCCGATATCGATATCAATTCCCAAGCCTGCACTGCAAGGGTCGGCACTCTACGTTGTTCAGTCAATCAAGACAAGGATTCGAAGACCCTGCTAGTCTAACTAGACCCAATCCCCTGCTAATATGCAAATTCTTTGAATATGAGTTGCTCTTGTGAGTCTGTTCGTAAGAGCAGTGGTTGGCGTGGGAGGTTCAATACTCAATATCATATTTTCACTTTCAATATTCGATGTCAGTTGTTCAATAATCAATGCTCGGTATCCCACATCATCTAAGGGCTCGTCCTAACCTTAAGACATAAGTAATGCCTCCCCTTCACATGTAAGACGCGTTTTGGGTGGGAATAGCCCATACCAAAAACAAAACCTTGAAGGGAAAGGGCTGTTGGTGGGACCAGGGAAGGCTGGTAAGACCAAGTCACCCAAAGAGGACAACATCTTGATATGTGAACTTGGGGGGTTACATAGGTATCCAACACAAGCTTGGACTCAAAATCTCCAACCTTTGAAAGCTAAACATCCAACTAAAATAACAATAAACTAATATTGAGAGTCTCAATATCAGGGAGAAGAAATCCAAGCTCTAGTTGTGGCAAAACCTTACCATTTCGCCAACATGATATGATCTAATAAAAAACAACACTTCCCAAATCAACATACAACACTCTTTAACCACAATTTTCATACAAAATAAGCCTAGTTAAAGAAAATTAACCTCGATAACAAGAAAATAGTTCAAAATAAAGGATCTTAGCACATTTATGAGTAGTGTACAAATCTAATGCAAGTTCTTGAGTGAACATTAAATCCAATTACCACTTGTAATGCAACACCACCACGCTTTTTCTCTGAGTTGAAAGGGAAGACGCGAAGAATTGTAGATTTTAATCTCACATTGTCAAACTCCATCTTCAGCTATGAAAGAGATACCAACAAATACAATTAGGACCAACTGGTCAAAGATTTAATGAAATTGTGATGGATATTAACAGATACCTTGACTCCCCAAAAAAGGATGGCCTTTTCAGTTGGTGAGCCAGCAACATTAACTCTACCATCCTGTTAAAATTGAAAAAAAAAAATTAATATATAAATAAACATCATTCCAACCTATTTTACCCAGATACGGAACGGATACAGTAAGTTGCAGCTCTTACACCATAGCATTGAAGCATCAGAGACAGGTGAAGAAAGAATATTAAAGTATTTAGATAACGTAGGTTCAACCAGAAGCTAAAGCTTCACAGCTTACAAGCCATTAGACTGATGCTTCTAAATTTATAGCAAAGAATGTTCACAAAAATATTGCATTTCCAGTCCTCAACAATTTTACCACCAGGAGTACACCAAGATTGAAAGTCTTCAATAGGGTATAATGTGGTAGATTTCCATTAAAGTACTTGCGAGCAGTCACCAAATTCTCTGAAGTTTTGAAAATCATGAATAATTCACGAATTTAAGCTTCTACGAATTAATCACGAATTATTTGCCAATTTTTAAAATATTCATGTGATTTTTAAAAATTCCCGAACTTCATGAATATTCGCAAATAATTCACAAATAATTCACGATATTTTTCAATATATCATATTTTTAATATTTTTAGATTTGTTGTACTTTTTAATCATAATTTTAATTTTTCTCCAAATTTTTTCCAGAAGTTGCAGGATTTTTTCGAATTTTAACCTTGTGAAATTACTGGCGAACCCCAACTTGGTAACTATGCTTATGACCAACTTTCTACAGTCATTACGGAATGAATTAAGTTCCATTATTTATAATATTATCATGCCTTTTAGCAACATTAGGATATAAAATTATAGCACTTCCAATCGTCAACAGTTTCACTAAGATACTAAACAAATATTGGAAGTTTTCAAATAAGTGGAAGACGGTAGATTTCCATCAAAGAACTTTAGATATATTTTCTAAATTCAATAAGGATTGAATAATATAGAAATTCTCCTCTCAAGTCTCAAAAGGTTCATTTTATAATAATAATGTTCCAATGAATAACAAAAAATTTTAAATATAATTAAGAACATGATCTCCATAATGTAGAAAATTCTAGATTTTCAAACTTAGAACTTCAAAGATTTTGTCTAAAATCTGATAAAACACATCAAATTGAACACAAAATCAATCAATGATCTAAACATAATCAAACACAAGATCATCAAACCAAAGAGAATTTCCAAATACGGATCAAAATTCCAAAATAGATCAGAACTTACAATTTTTGGAATATATGAAAAAATTTAAGAACTTTGAAAATTGTATTTATTTTCATTTTAACAAAAAATAATTACAGATTACTCTAAATTTTTTAAAGGCAAAAGGTGAAGGCGTAGCGCTCAGACCTCTCTCAAGGCGAGGCGTAAGCCTTGCCATTTTAAAAAAAATGAATTTTAAAAATATAATAAATTTAGAAGATATAAAGAAAATTCATAAACAACGCTAAATAAATTTTAAAATGTTACCAAAAATAACGAACAATTTTCTAGTCATAAACCAATCAATATTCAAGGCACAAATACAATGAGAGGTATAAGAGCACAATCATTTACCCTTGACAAAAGAAGAGTTCAAAATAAAAACATACGGAGGATTGCATATGTTTGTTCTATATAAGTTTCAAGTCATGACTCAAAACTCACAACTCAAAAAATAGTATTAAAATACAAATTGAGGTTCAACCGCTCATTGATAGGTTCCTCATTAACAAGTATTTATTAAGTTATTAAATATTAACAGAGGTAATCCTTACCCTATTTCATCCCCTACTAATCCTTTAAAAGGGTAAACTTGTAAAAAAGGTAAATTTGTAAGAAATATGATGATAAAATAGCGAAAAAATATAGATTCAATGTGGCTTAAGCCTCACTGTGCGTCTGATACGCCTTACAATGCCTCGCTATGCCTTAATTATGCCTCAAGTACGTCTCAGGTGCATTACGCCTCAACGGTATGCCTCAAGGAGAAAATCTTACGCTACGCCTCAAACGCTATTTAAAACACTGATTACTCTCTTCATGAAAATGAAAAACTAATGGGTGTGCTTTTAAGCAAAACATGTTTCAAAAAATCTTCAACCCTGAATGATCTAAAATTTGATCTATATATCATCTAGATCTCATCAGGACCAAAAACAAATTATATATTTTAGAAAATCTTGAACATAGAAATCTAATAACTGCAATTTCGAATAAAACAGTCTAAAAAAAATTTAGCCCTAGAAAACACGAAATATATCAGATCAAGGAATAGATATTTTCAACGAGTTAAAAAACATCATAAATTGATTCCAAATCAATAATATGAATGCATAAATTATTTAACTAATTTCCATGATTTTAACATCCATAAAGAAATTCAATCAACATAACGCACACCTTTGGATCTTTGATAAACAATTCCTTCGTTGATTGTTGATGAGGTTGACAAAGAGGATTTGAACTTATTCTCTTTTATCCTCTACTTTTAACATTTAATTCTCTTCCCTAAAGCCCAAACCCTCTCTTAACTCTCTTTCATCCTAAGAATTATTTAAAGAGAAAAAACAATAGTCCTAATATAATTAGAAAACCTAGAGACCCAATGTATAGCTTTAGAGACATTATTGGGGCAGGACCTAACTAGGTGACTCATGTGATTCTAGCAACAGCCACACCAAACTAGCCATAATACTAAGGTGCACATTAATTCACCTAAGAGACGTCTTCTATGACTTGTTAAGGAATGAGCATTATTTGCAGAACACATAAAAACACAACAAATAAGTATTCTGATGCCCAAAAAAATAAGGCAAAAAATAATATAAACAAATTCATTTTTATTTTCAAGAAAATTATTACAAAATAAAACAGACCAAAGAAAAGCTACAAAACATTCAAAATTAATTTAGTAAAAAATTTGTACACATGTCCCATTTTATCTTAATGCTAAACATTACTATAATTCCCTTTTTATAGAAAATTTTAAATTGTCCGATGAAATCCCAAAATTAAATCCTGGAGATTATAAAAGTCAATAAGAACCCAAGAAAATTAACATATGCATTCTCAGACCTACTAAATTAATTTCGAAACATAAAGAATGCACACATTAATTCGTTAAGTAGGTTTGCTCCAGTCATATCTAACAAGCATCTTGGTAACATTTTTCCGATTATCGAAAACAGGTGACCACTGACCACTGACCACTGGCATCATCACAATGTCACAAATTGTGCAGTGAATCAAAGTCACCCTTTGACTGCCCAGTCAAATGCTCAAACTAAGAATCCTATGTCTGTGATAACATTTTCCATCGAATGGTCGAGATTGCATGCATAAAAGAAGGTAATGTACTAGTTTCGAATCACAATTTAACTTGGCAACTGATGGTGCTTTGGTAGTCAGCTTCCGTGTACTTCACAAGTGAAAATACCTCAGTTGCCCAAGGTAATGAACTAGTTTCGAACATAGTCACAAAAGTCTCCGACATTTTCAAAAAATTGGAAAAAGTCGGGGACTTGCAGTCATCCCGTCTTTATCTTCGATTACTCAGCCAAGTCACGACTCAGCCAATTAATGTGGTCGGATTTGTTTTTTTTTTTTTTTTTGTCACTTATACTTGAGGGGAAAAAATCCTTTAGGTTTTGTAAAATTTTGTTCATTTTTTTCATAAAAAACCTTTAGGTCTTGCCTATCTTATACTATTTTGTTCATTAAACTCATTAGTTTTAACTTGACATATATTATGATGTGGTTTTTTTTTTTTTTTGAATTTTTTTTTTCCAGATTTTTCCTGACTTTAACCAATTTTTGTTGATTATTCCCTACTTAGGCACTTGCCAATTTATTGCCAACTCCCAACTTTGTACCTATGATTTCGAATACAAACACAAGTCAATCCCTATGCCCCTATCACATGAATCGGGATTCAAACTAGCACAAGGTATTAGCGGATAGAGTATCACAAGTAACGCTCCCCAATGTCCACAAAAGCACGCATGGCCAACCAGCCTGTGTGAAAAAGAACACATGTCACATGGAAGGAAGTCATCCACTGACCTCAGGAATCTAAGGTATTGTATGTTCCAATTACAGATCTTTCTAAATCCATATGCCTTTATAATAGTATTGGAGACTCAGATTCAAGCAACCGTCAATGACATATCAAAGGTGAAAGAATAAGATCAAAGTGACCAGTAAGAAAATCAGCTCAAATTTGAAGGACTGAAGAAGCACTCAGTCGATCGATCAACTGCATCCTTCGATTGATCGACCGCATCCTTCGATCAATTGATGGTGGCCAGTGGACACATATTCTGAGCATAGTTACGCTCCTCAGTCGATCGACCGATCCGGAATTTTCAATCGATCGATTTTAGTTTGTGGCTTCGGGCAATTTTATTATTTCCCAATCGATCGATCGTCCCTGGAAATCGATCGATAAACCAATCGCGCGAATTTTGACAGGATTTTGTTATTTTGGTCAAAAATTTCCATTTTAGTGTTTTAGTTGCTTCAAGAATCTTCTAATTTCATATTAGGGTTTGGTTAGCCTATTTAAAGGCTTGTAAAACAACATTATTATAGATGATTAATGAATGAAAATTGAGAGCTTGCTTTTGTGCAAACCCTAGAAGACTTGTGAAGAGTTTTCACCCGAAAGAGCGAATCTTTCAAAACCTGAGGAGTGAATCTTCATTTCTTGTGCGACTTGGTGCGAAGTCGACATACAGCCTTGGTGTGAAGCCTCGGAAACCCTTGGTGTGAAGCCTTGGATCTTATCCTTCTATTTTATCTTTTCCCTCACTATTGTCTGGTACTATCTCCCTTATTTGCTTTGATAAAATCCAAAAACCCCCAAATCTTTATTAATTTATATCTTTGATTCTCCCCTTTTATTTTGCCTTAATCCTTCGAGCCTTATTTATACAAACCCTAGAAGAGTCAAGAAACGATACCATAATTGTCGCTTGGTGCCCTAAACTAGATCGAAACTCGAGTCCTTCATCGGATCCGTTTTTCTAGATCGAGAATTAATGCATGCACATGCTAAATGAAATTAATTTAATTGTTTTCATTGAATTCATTGAATTATTTGATGTGATTGGGTGACTTCGAATATTTCCGTTATTCGAAGTCATTTAAGGTTTAGCATTTGTCCCACATCAAATAGTAACTTCAGTTTTTTTTTATCAGTAAGATTATATTTTCATTCCAACAAAACAAAATACAACCACAATCAAACCCGAGCTCAGAGCTCGGGAGAGGGAAAGAGCAACAAAAGAAAAACAAAAAAGAAAACCCAAGGCTACAGGAGCCCCGAAGTCCCCTCAAAACAAAAACCCAAAACACCAGACTCTCGGATCATAGAAAAGAACCCCCAACACGACCCCAGCTGTAAGTCCCTCCCAGATGTCGCTGATGAGCAGAGTATGCGCTCTGAATTTCCCTTCGAAGATTCTTTATAATAGTAACTTCAGCTATTACGGATTAGGAATCACTAGGAACACTCCTCAAGCGTCCAAAAGCACATAGTGCTAGAGAGGTAAAACCACATCACACAATTGGCAAAAGATAGCAAGATATGAACATATTCAAATTTTCATTTAAAGAAATAGAGGTCAATTACGTCAAAAAAGGGCTTCCGAAGGCCACAAAATCTAACAAAGATAGTAATTTTAGAAGGAAAAAAACAAAAACAAAGAAAAAGAAAGCATTAAATATAGAAAGAGAAAGATGGAGATCTGCATTACAAATTGCATATTAATGTTCAATTTGTAAATAGACCCAACTCTCCTGACCGTCATTTAAAAACCGAAATGGTTTAAATAATCTTACACCATTAACGGTTTAAGATGTGGGTAATCCACACCGTCCAAGTGATAAATCGTGAAGTAAAGGGATATGGGCCTAAAAGTCACATTTTTTGGGAGACTTGAACCATCTGATCTGTGCAGTCTAATGCCAACCGTTGTTTTTAGTTTTAATGGCTGATGTTAAAGTTCGCCAATCGGATGGTTCACATCCACTTATGGGCAGGATTCTTTGGCTAAAATATGTTTCAATGATGACTGCTACACGGACAATTTAGATTGATCACAAATATGTGGCACATGGCATAATACAAAACCACATTTCAATTATGTAAGATAAACAAGTCTAATTTAATGGTGTTCGATCATACAAACACCATTTTGGTGTTTAAATTACAGTCAGGGGCCACTATCCCATTTTAAATAAGATCAATAGATTTATTATCTTAATAAGATAGATAAATTTTTCAGATTTTTTTTGTTAAGCACACAAAAGCCAGCAGCATAATTAGTAGCCATCTGTTTGCACCAGTCTATTCCACTAAGTCATCCGCACTAATTACTTGCTCATCATAGTGAAATAAAAATTATAAACCAACATATTAATGTAATAAAGAAATTTTACCTCATCCTTAAAAACGCTTCCCGTGGTATTCTGTGCAATACCTTCAATCAGTAGAGAATGGGCGATTGGAGAAAGCATTTTAATGTTATCCATTGGTTGTATCTTTATTCCACCAGCATATGCCTCGACAACAGTCATCTGTAACAGCATAAGTATAATCATTTGATGCAAACTAAAAAAAGAAATGCAGAAAAGATTAAATTAAATCCTAACTATTATTAAAGGGCCCGGCACTCCTGACTGTCCTTTAAACACCAAAATGGTGTTTAAATGATCTTACACCATGAATGGTTTACGATGTGAGTGATCCGTATCGTCAAATGATAAACCATAGATTGACGTGCAACAGGCCTAAAATTGGTGTTTTAGAGAGATTTAAGCCATCTGATCTGTGAATTTTAATATCAACCATTGTTTTCAATTTTAATGGCTGATATTAACGTTCAACTATCGGATGGCTCACATCCACTTATAGGAATGTTTCTTTCGGCTAAGACACGTTCCAATGATAGATTGCCACTTGGACCATTAAGATTGATCATTGGTGATCACCACATGGCATAAAGATAGTCACACTTCAATGGTGTGAGATTAAAAGTCCAACTTTAATGGTATAACATCATTCTGGTGTTTAAATGTCAGTCAGAAGCCATTATCCCATTATTAAAATAATAATAATAATAATAATAACAATAATACAGATGAACAAACCAGACTGATACTTATTACAGGTTTAGTTACAAAAAATCAAGTTTAAAACATAAATAAAAGGAAACAATATAACCCAGAAATGGTCAAAGAAACCACCTTATTCATGGTCAAAGTTCCAGTCTTATCACTGCAAATGATTGTAGCAGAACCCATAGTTTCACAAGCTGAAAGCCTCCGCACCTGTACTTAAAACCACTGAACACATCAACATATATTACTCTAGCTGTTGATTAAGTAAATTTCAAAAAAAATAAATTAAAAATACGTGCCAAGGCCTTGTCTGCCATCATCTTTCGCATCGAGTAAGCTAGGCTGTGGCAGAACCAAATAGCAGAAATAAATAACCAGGAAAAAAGAAAGACACATTTAGTACATAAAGCAATAAAATGCAACGGCCAATAAAAATAGTTACACACGTCAAGGTCACCGCTAATGGAAGTCCTTCAGGCACTGCAACTACCACAATCGTTACCTAAACAATAATATGTGTTTATTAGGTGACTATGTTATTGTGATACAAATATAAGAAAGGGTAGCTTTATTAACACCCACGGACGGAATCTTGGAGGGCACCTACGCCAAAAAAAACATTGATTGCATCGTCTCAGATAACGGAGATCATTTTTTGCCCCAATCTTCCACAAAATGGATCTTGAGACCATGCGAACCATTAGACAGACAATTTTTAATTCCGCATGGCACAGATCACTAAAACACGGCCCTATATTCACGCTTGAGCACGTCCCTTTTTTGGTATCAATGCCACATGGAATAAAAAACTAACCACCTGATGGTACGCTTATGGTCTCGAGATCCATTCTATAGAAGATTGGGGAGAAAAACAATCTCCTCCTCCTGATTCAAGGCAATCAATGGTTTTTGGCATAGGTGCCAACCAAGATTTTGTGGGTGTTAATAAAGCTACCCTATAAGAAATATCTGAGAAAATACATACCGCAACAGTCACAATTTTGATGGTATCATCTAATGCCGAACTAGCACTTGTTTCCCCTTTAATAAATTGAATATTTCCTTCTTCATCTTCGGTATGTCCAGAAAAATATCTGAAAAAGATTGAATTTAACAGAAATCGGTAATTCAGGTAATGAAAACAATTTACAAAATCAAAACACAACTAATGAGCTCTGAATCACCTTGCGAAAAGGACAGCAAGAACAAGTCCAGCTACTGTAAGTCCAACTATGCCAATGAAAGTTGCAACACCATTCAATCGTACCTATTTAGGGTAATCCATCCATATTAAGCATCACAGTAATTAAAGTGGTTCATTATATCAGAAAATTGCATGTCCGAAAAAATAAAATAAATAAATTGGATGTATCAGAAGACAAACCAACCTGCAAGGGAGTTTCTTCACCATTATCCTCTGATATGCTGGCCATCAGTAATCCCCATTCAGTATGTATTCCAACCCCAGTTACCTGGACAAAGTTATAAGTATGCTTAAACATGTGATAAATGTATTACCATTAAATTTACTTCAGCTTAGGAAAGACTGTTCTATGATAAGTACGCTAAACTAACTGTATATTTAAGGAAAAGGAGACTTAACTATCAACTACTATGAACAGAATACAATATCTGATCCCTTAAAACTTTAACTCAAGCTTCCCCGAGTCAAAGGCGATAAAAACAAGAAGAAATGAAGGTACGATTCCACTCAAGTTTCTTACCCGTGGCACCCATAATTATACTTCGTAACAGGAAAATCATATGCAATACAGGGCACGCACCGCAGCCAATGTTATCAACTTTATTCTAGCAAAGCCTAAGTCTCTACCTATTTGTTAGCCAGTAAGACTTCCACAAAAAGTTGCAGATTCGGACGAGCAGACATCATTTCCTCTAGTGTTACTGAAGGAGCCTAACACATACTAATCAGAAGTAACAAGAACAAAAGGTTTAAAAAGTCCCATGGTCCTCACAAGTTGGCAGACCAACAGATATGCAAATAATTTTCTTGGCTTTCAGAATAACAATTAGTACACACATCCTACATTTTTTGACAGTTATTCTCCATTTGGACGAGGAAAATGAGTAATTCTACGTAAAATAATGAGTGAAGGCACCTTTATTATTATACTGTGTATACACAGTAGAATTTGAAAGATATATACAGATCTATTGTTTCTTTAAAGGACCAAGCAGAAAGTACTCCAAACTTGATGACTTATGTGAACATCACAAAATTGAATCCACTTCACCAGAAAAACAAATTTTAATACAGGTGTATGAAAAAGGACACCATAGATTTAGCATTGATTGGTCACTGACAAACCAAGAGGGTGAATTTTTCAAACAGCCATTGTCCATCAGCAACCAAGAAATGAATAAGAGGTTCTCACAGATCCGAATTGTAACACCCTAGACTTTGGCTGGTCAAATTTGACCAAGATTTGATCGTGATCTGACCCTGAAGGATGAAGTCAAACCTAGGACTCTATCCAATGGTCCGAGACCCATTAACACATGAAGATGATTGGTAAAGAATGTTATGGAATACCACTGAGAGGATGGAAATTCCCTCAACTTTAAGGGGCTTTAAGTAGTATAATTCATAGAATTTTTTAAAAATTAATAATCTAAGCTAAGAAATCCTAGTCCCTCATCTATTTGACCTGGACTTTACCCATCCTAGACCATTGAAATGGTCTCATATAAACCAAGGGTCTAGATTGAGTATGAGAGAAAGAAACCCCAACCATCGTAGATGAACTTTGACTCATTGACTTCAAAATTCCATGTGGCGCCCGATTAACTAAAGTCCAACTTTGACCATATCAAGAAATGAGAGGAGAGGCCAAAGGGGTCAAGTCACTTTGGGCACCCATGACACACTCTCTCCCTCCCTTGTGGCATGTGTGAGGATGACAGGTGGAAAGGAGAGGACAAATGTCAAGTGTGGCTTCCCTCCTTTCCCATGTATACACCACCTCCTCCTTACAGCACCTCTCTCTCTCTCTCTCTCTCTCTCTCTCTCTCTCTCTCTCTCTCTCTCTCTCTCCCCTCTAAACCCCATCTTGTTCTCAATTATCATCGTCTTCTTCCTCTTGAACCCTAAGTGAGCTCCATTAATGAAGCATTAGAAAACTAGGTTCTCCCATAACTAAAAACCTAAACTTTATTCTTGAAAGCTTCTTGGCTCCCTAAGGCCAACAACATATCTGAATCCCAGCTTGTTCCAGCCAGAATTACTTAAGACTGGAGACGATTTGAAGACCAGGAGTAGATTTACTCTCTTCCCTTTGAAATTTCTTCAATTCTACCTAGTTTTTCTTGATTTTTCCTGAATTTAGGCTATGATTCTTGGCTCTCTCTTTTTTTAAGAACTGATATAAGATGTTGGATGGGTATCTAAAAATCTATGCAATAGCATCCATAACAACCTACAGGTACCGTTTTAGGCTCATGTGGTGGTGGAATTATCACTAGATATCAAAACTAATCCCTAATGTCTAAAAACTTGAAATTTTGGTCCTACATGTAGAAATTTTAATTTTTATGTTAAAAACATACGATCTTTGGAGATCTAAGGAATTTTTGGATGATATGGGATTATATGAGGTCTGGAATGCATGAGTCTGTGTTGGATCATGGGCTTTGAGCTCAAAATATACATGTGTGTGTATAGAATAAATTCTAAAAGCTGAATCTTGATTTGTTGTGCAGCAGTAGTTTTGACATGTTGTTTGATCATGAATTACTTAGAATTAATCCTGTAAAAATTCACTAGTATTGACCATGAACTCAGAGACCTCCATGCCAAATTTGAGCTTAAAACTAAAAATGGTTTGGTCTACAAAATTTGGGATTAGACCACTGTCTGTAAGTAAGAGATGTGATCAAATTGTCGACTTTCAGGACAGACACCTGACTTGATATTTGAAATCGATCAAATCCATAGACTTTTAAGTATTAGACCCTTAAGGAAAATTTTATAGGACTTCCTACGCTTTCCAACCATATGTAATATGCAAGTTTCCGCTCAGTAGATTAGGAGATATCCGGAAATTACCAAGGCTGACCTAAAAAACTGTGGAACTAAACCACAGATTCCTGGGTCAAATTTCACTAAGTGATTTGACCAACCTAGGCCTAGTTTTGAGATGATTTCACCTCAGGAGGGATCTCCAATGAGTCTTCTTTCACTGGAATCTGAAATGACTCTCATATCTATTTAAATCAATTTTGTATGAATTTTTGAACACACAAAGGTCAGATCTGGAATTCTTCGTAAGAAGGGTAGTCCACTTTGGGACTAAGTTTGATCCCGATACCTCCAAACCTGAGGTACCCAGAACATGAACTAATATTTTAGGGTAGAATGAACTTACTCTAGCTCATTGGGACACCCCCACAGATGCCAAAGTCAATGTTTGACCCCTATGAAGACTTAATTTGTCCAAGTCATAGGATTGACTCAGTATATAAACTACGGAAGGATTGGGAATCGATGACTGATTGGTAACCACTCGATGTACCTAACTGGGAATTAGCAAAGTGAGGTGTCAATCTGATAAGACTTGACTAATTATTACTTGCACCCCAGTTTGAATATTGGCACCCCTAGCTGTTATTACTTGCACCCAAGTGACCAATTTGGGCATAAAAATACAAGTTTCATCATTAGTTGATCTCGATGTAGTCAGAGTAGGATAAACCCTTGGTGAATCACAAGTTGACTAGGTGGACCATAGATGATCATCCTGTTGATTTTATTAAAGGCATCCCCAAGTGCTAAAAATAGTTAAAGCTTTAAGGCTCCTCGTAAAGCGAACTAGGAAGAGTTTGCTTAAAATATAACATACCGAGACTTAGTTAGAACCGGTAATTGACCACAGTCAACCATACCATTGACCACTATTGGGTCATGGAACCTTGCATTTGAACCTAGACTTAGTCTTTGAAGTGAACTTTGTATTTGAACCCGGACCTAGCATTTGACTGAACATTGTATTTGAAACATGACCTAGTTAGAACTCGTAGTTGATCACGGTCGACCATACCATTGACCGGTCTTGGGTCGTGTAATGAATTTGCTTGAAAGGTCAGAGAGTTGGCCTAATTCTATGGACCCTGAACTTGTGTGTAAGTAAATAGATTTGGCATTTGAACTGAATCTCGTGTTTAAATTGAACTTTGTATTTGAACTCGGTCCTAGTTTTTGACTGAACATTGCATTTGAAACATGACCTAGTTAGAACCCATAGTTGACCACGGTCGAGCATACCATTGACCAGTCTTGGGTCGTGTAAGAAACTTGCTTGAAAGGTCAAAGAGTTGATCTAACTCTGTGGACCCTGAACTTGTATGTAAGTGAATAGATTTGGCGTGTAAACTGAATCTAGTATTTGAACTAAACCTTGTATTTGAACCTAGACTTTGTCTTTGAATTCAACTGAATCTTGTATTTAAACTGAACTCTAAATTTGAACCGGAACCTAGTATTTGACTGAACATTATATTTGAAACCTGACCTAGCAGTTGAAACGAACACGGTATTTGAACTGAACTTCGTATTTGAACCTAAACATGGTATTCCAATCGAATCTGGTATTTAAACTGAACTTTGTAATTGAACTGGACACGGTATTTGAACTGGACCTTGCAATTGAACTAGACTTTGTATTTGAACTGGATCTTGTATTTGAACTCAACTTTGTACTCGAACTGGACCTTATATTGAAATGGACTTTGCCTGTGAATCGGACTTGCACATTTGAACCAGACTTTGTAATGGGATGGGATCTTATATTTGTTCCAAATTTTGTATATGAACTAGACCTCGTACTTGAATTCGACCTCGGATGGAACTTGACTTTGAAATTAAACTTGATATGTCTTGACTTTGAATTAAGCCTGGATCTTTTAACCACTTGAACTTGAATCAGACTTGGACTTTTGACTGAATTTTTATCTTGGAACATCAAACTTATTGAGAAACATCGGTTGAACATGAATACTTGAACCTATTGAATATGGCCTTGATACTTGAAATCTTGAACCCATTGAATATAGGCGTGAACTACACTCTGAGTTTCCAAGATGGGAACTGTTCAATCTTTGACTTTTGCAATCATAACCATCAAATTTGACTTAGCCATTAGTTCCTTGACTTAGAGGCCCTTAGAAAAGTGGAAAGGCATGATATGCCTTGTTTCATCTTTTGAAACCCTTGGAGCAACCCAGTGTTCAGACGCTCTGCATTGTTCATCATCCTCCGGGATGCCTTGTTGGCCCAGAGTGCCTGTGTTCACCCTTGCCCTAGTGTGACGCTCCCCTGTTTGTGAGTCAAACTTGGGAACCTCATTGAACCGGTTGGTGTCACATATCAGCAGCATTAATTTACAAGACACTAATAAGACAACTTGGAGACATAGAATAAGATAAAATCTAGGGTATGATACAAGTTCTGATTTCCAAATAGGATCCCTACCAACACAGTCAGAAAACGTGTCCTGCTGATCATAAATCAAACAATCAGAATCTTGATTTTGAATCGATTAAGAATCATCTAAAAGTGAGTAAGTCAAATTAACTAAAAGGCCTGTGACTCGAAGCAACAAAGTACATCGACAAGTGTGATCTTGAGATTTGATCTGAAGTTACGATATAACAAAATGCATTGTCTCTAAAATCAAAGTTTTATTCTATCTTGATTTCATTCGGATACTCATACTTTTTGTTAACCATTTGTAACTGATCATTCTGGTACTATTCATTTGAATAGTTTTAATGATGAAATTTCGAGTATGGTTAGAATTATTTTTTGTTATTAAGAAGCTAGATAAAATCTATTGAGCTAGGGCATCACAGCTCACTATCGTTTCATGACTAAAACATCCGGGTGCTTCAAGACAGAGTTTAGCATTTGAACTAGTGGATTTGGAGAGCACGTGGGACGAAGTTGAATTGGATTCTTGTGGAGTTAAAAACTTAGAAATGGCCCAAGATTTAGAGTGGAGAATCAATGAAAGCTATGATGAGATCTATGGAATAGATTGAGATTTGTTACAATTCGTATAAGATTTTATTTATGGATTCTTAGAGAATATTTGGAATAATGAAGTATGCTTCCACAACTATTGTGAGGTTAGATAAAGTTTAAATTACTTGGTCCTCGAATTGGCCTGCCACATGCCCCGGTTCGAGAGTCGGTACGCAAAGGCATGATAGATGATTTGGCATACAGGTCAAGGGCTGGGGGTGTGACATGAATGGAGAAAACAAAAAATTTGTGTATTTTATGCGTACATTCACAAATGTAAATGTGTTATAAACATGGCTGATGACATTTCTGTCCTCACTTTTGTATGTATCTACCAAAGATAAGCACAGATCTATTTCTTTAAATAGCCAAGCAGAAAGTACTCCAAACTCGATGAATCATGAGAATAAATCACATAGTTATACCCAATTCAACAAATAAATAAACCTAAAAGGCGGTTGCATGAAAGGAAACGTGAGATGTAGCATTAATTGGATCACAAGAGAAATTTTCTAAACAGCCAATGCCCATCAGCAATCCGGAAATGAACTCTCATAGATCTGAAGGGACAATACTAACGGCAATTTCAACTGGCACAAAATTCACAAATGTAAATGGGTAATAAGCATGGTTGTGTATATTTCCGCCCTAACTTTTGTGCTTCTACCTTGCTTGTTACTTAAATTTAGTTTGAAAATCCAAACAAACAAAGAAGTGAGTTATCTATCGCGATTCGGAGGTATTTTCATCATAAACATATTTTAAAAAGCAAATATGGCTGGATGCACTAAAACAGTAGGGGTGGAAATATTAAAATTCTAAACAAACGTATACACATTAATAATTAGTTTCCTTTCAAAGTATCAAGAAAAAAGGAAAAAGAAAATTAAAAATGGCATAAATGATCACAACCACGTCCCGTCTATATGGGGTCAACTTCACGCAGGACGAATTCGCACGCTAACCCTAAAATAGCAGAATCCCGCATGGAAGGGGATGTAGGGTCTTAAACCTTTCATTAAAATAAAATAAAAAGAAGAATAAGATAGGAGATCTCCGGATTTGCTCTAGAGAGGCTTGTCGGCTTCGCACCAACGGATTTCCAAGGCTTCCCACCAAGGTTGTACGTCTGCCTCACAACAAGTCGTACGAGAAACGATTGCTCACTCCTCAGGTTTTGAAAGAATCACTCTTTCGATCGAAAAGCTCATCTCAAGTTTTCTAGAGTTTGCACAAAAGCAACTCTCAACTTTTCATTCCATCATCCATCCTTAATTACTGACGCGGGACGATAACCCTAAAATGCGGAATATGATTTTAATGCGATTTGCCGATATTAATTAGAATTTAATCAAGCGTAATCTCAAAGCTATCTTAAATACCTTAGGGTTCAGAGAATTCAGGTTGGTAGATCACACGAGATCCAGTTAGGGTCCAGTCTGATGCGCGAGTACTATTAGATTTGAGGCAAGATCGGCTTAGAGATAGAACTCTAGCTTTTCCGTTTAGCGCTGCCTTCGATCCGATGTAGATTCACTTCGTCGAACTGTGGTGGAAATAGGTTATGGGTCTAATAGGTTTTGGTTTTGTAATGTGTTTATGGTTTTCTGATCGGTTTATGGTTTAGAAAAAGGTGTTGGCTATGTTTGATTTAGGGTTTCAAATAGGCTTAGGGTTTTGGGATCGAAGGAAACAATTAGGCTACTTGTAGGGAAGCAAACATGATCGAGAGATAACCAATATAATAGAGAAGATAACAATGGCTTTTAGGAATCACTCCCTTGGCCTCACACCAAACCCATCTCAGGCAAAGAATATTCAAGCATAAAAGCATTCAAAATATTCAATAACTAATTAAAAAGTCTTTACAAGCCTCTATATATAGGCCACCAATAATTAAAATTCGAAATAAAGAGTTCTAATAGAAATAAAACACAAAAAGGCAAGTTTTCGCTAAAAAAAACTCAAATTTCGGAAGCCCGTCACGACGTCCACGGACGTCCGTAGTGCCCCACGGACGTCCGTGACCTACGGACAGTGAAGGGGCAAAATCACGGACGTCCGTCAGTGTTTCACGGACGTCCGTCACTGTTCATCACGGACGTCCGTCACTGTTCACGGACGTCCGTCACTGTTCACATGAACAGTAACTTTTTTTTTTTTTTTCTGAAGTTGAAATTCTATTGCGGTTCAACTTCAATACTTTCAATCTTGACGTTCCCCGTCAATTACATTGTTTAAAGACCTTATATAGGAGGTCTTACAATAAAAGAAAATCCTAAAACAAATAAACTAAAAGACAAATAAACCCCTAAAGTTTAAAGTTCGAATTAGAAAAATAAAAAGAAATTTAAACTAACTCGGTGCGATTTCGATAGATCGATTTTCAATTCGATCGATCGAAATTGAATTTCGATCCCCTAAAGTTTAAAGTTCGAATTAGAAAAATAAAAAGAAATTTAAACTAACTCGGCGCGATTTCGATAGAACGATTTTCAATTCGATCGATTGAAATTGAAATTCGATTGATCGAAATAGAAAATCGATCGATCGAAATTTATATATATAAATATCGTCGTCGACATTCGATCGATCAAATTTGCCATGTGCTCTTCCATTCTCCATAATTTTCATCTTTACGCCTGGTTTCCCCTCCTTTATGTCCGGTTTTGATTTCTTCACGGACCGTTTGAAAGCCCATTTATGGGTCCATTTCTTCCTTGCTGATTTTCTTCGATTGGCTCGGCCACGACCCGAACATGCGGATCTAAATTCCCCGTCAATCTCCTCGACTTTGAAAAAGTTTGACCTCGAACTATGGCCAACATCGGTAAGCGTTATGAAGTATGCTTGTTCCCCATGGATCTCGAACTTTTGAATGGTCTCGGACTCGGTAGGGACGATCACAGATGCCTGTGCCTCGATGATTGCGGGTTCGGTAGGGCCTATCATGGACGCTTGGACTTCCACGATTTTGGGCTCTTCGACGGTTTCGAGATCTGCTACAGTCTCAGCAACTAATATAAACTCTTCAACCAAACGTTGTTCCGGCACAAGATCAAGGCAGATAACTGGATCTACGTGAACAACGGGCACCATTGGTTCTTCCATAGGCATGGAAGTACCTTGATTTACTATAGGTTCGGTATCTTCCACCGATACAGGTACAACCACGGGGTTCAAGTAGAGGAACTTCAACTCAAAGAGATTTTCTCACCAGTACGGCTATGGGGACAAAATCTCCAGCCTCTGATCTTAAAGCGTGAATCACATCTATTACGTCTTCAGATAGATTGTGAATAAAATCTTTGATAATTATTGCGCTGATATTCTCACGCCATACAATCACAATCCGGCGCGACCTTAGTAACTCATCATAAACACTATTAAGAAATGTCTTATGCTTGAATATGGAACCGTGTTGCTCAGATGATCTACCCTTCTCTTCGAGCCAAAGTTTTGTTATCCTCGCCATCTTTTCGCACACGATTGGAATGTTCCATCGTTTCACGAACGCTCTCATGAAAACCATGTAATCGTTCAAATCACGAAGGGCTTCGAGAACTGGCACGCTAACCCTAAAATAACATAATCCCGTGTGGAAGAGGGTTTAGGGTCTTAAACCTTTCATTAAAATAAAATAAAAAGAAGAATAAGATAGGTGATCTCCGGATTCGCTCTAGAAAGTCTTGTCGGCTTCGCACCAACGGGTTTCCAAGGCTTCCCACCAAGGTTGTACGTCGGCCTCACACCAAGTCGTACGAGAAACGATTGCTCACTCCTCAGGTTTTGAAAGAATCACTCTTTTGATCGAAAACTCATCTCAAGTTTTCTAGGGTTTGCACAAAAGCAACTCTCAACTTTTCATTCCATCATCCATCCTTAATTACATTGTTTAAAGACCTTATATAGGAGGTCTTACAATAAAAGAAAACCCTAAAACAATTAAACTAAAAGACAAATAAACCCCTAAAGTTTAAAGTTCGAATTAGAAAAATAAATAGAAATTTAAACTAACTCGGCGCGATTTCGATCGATCAATTTTCAATTCGATCGATCGAAATTGAAAATCGATCGATCAAAGTTTATATATATAAATATCGTCGTCGACATTCGATCAATCGAAAATAGGGCTTCGATCGATCAAAATTTAAATTCGATCGATCGAATTTGCCATGCGCTCTTCCATTCTCCAGAATTTTCATCTTTACGCCTGGTTTCCCCTCCTTTATGTCCGGTTCTGATTTCTTCACGAGCCATTTGAAAGCTCATTTATTGGTTCATTTCTTCCTTGCTGATTTTCTTCGATTGCCTGAGCCACGACCCGTCACAGCTTGTTTAGGATTTTCTCAGCTACTCTATAATCCTTCAGTAACTTAAGTCTCAGTTACACTGCAATCCTTCACCAATTTAAGTACTTATATAAATTCATGCAATCCTTCATGAATTCAAATATTTGTCTAAATTGAATTCAAGTATTCATCTAAATTCATTTTCTAAAAATTTCTTGGGAAATCCATTAAAAAATAAACTTGAAAAAATTTCCAAAAATAGAAGTAGAACTAAACAGTAAAAAACTAAATATAAAACTAGAAAAAATTGATACATTTGCAAAGAATGTGATGCAGAACAAACGCTAAAACCTTAATTAATGCGAGTTGGGATTACCTTCAGATTAAATTAAATAGCGGAAATATTCGAAATCACTTAAACACAAAATAATTCAATGAATTCAATTAAAAAAAACTAGAATAATTCCATGTTAGCGTTTGCATGCATGAAGATTTCCCAATCTAGAAACACGGCTCCGATGAAGGAACTCGAATTTCGATCTAGTTTAGGGCACCAAGCGACAATTACGGTATCGTCTCTTGACTCCTCTAGGGTTTGAAAAACGAAGGCTCAAAGGATTAATTCAATCAAAAAGGGGACGATCAAAAGATATCAATTAATAAGGGTTTGAAGTTTTGATTTTATCAAAGGAAATAAGGGAAAATATTACCTGACAATAATTAAAGAAAAGACAGAATAGAAAGATAGGGTTCCAAGGCTTCACATCAAGGGTTCCGAGGTTTCACACCAAGGCTATACGTCAACTTCGCACCAAGTCGCACAAGAAATGAAGATTCGCTCCCCAGGTTTTGAAAGATTCACTCTTTTTATTGAAAACTCTTCACAAGTCTTCTAGGGTTTGCACAAAAGCAAACTCTCAATTTCATTCATTAATAATCAGCTGTCATGTTACAATGCTTATTAGGACCTTATATAGTAGGCCTCAAAAGAAGAAAACCCTAAAAAAACTAAAACACTAAAAAGGACAAGTTTGGCGGATCTGACTTACGCGATAAATCGATCGATCGATTTAAAAATTTACAAATCGCTTGAACTCTCGATTCACATTCGATCAATCGAAAATTTGGAATCGATCGATCGACTGGGAAATGAAATTCGCCAAAACCCAGAAGACTCTGTCCTCAATCGATCGATCGAGTATTTGGGATCGATCGATCGACCAAAACATGCCCCAAATCTTCAGTCTCTTCTAGTTCTTCAATTCTGACTCCACTTTTGTTTCTTCTAACGTTGGAGTCTTTTGCCGCCCAAATCCGACGCTCTCAATCTTAATGTCCCCATCAATTCTCCCCGGGTGAGAGAACTCATCTCTGATGACTTGTAGAACCCACGTATGGTACACTTTGGGTGCTCAACTCCCGATTTTCCCTTCCATGTTGTGAGATACGCATAACGCTTGCCGGCATTGGTAGTGAAGTTTGGAAACTCTAGAACCTCCCCATTCAACCTTCTCATATTGCGCAGGTAGGGTGCGAGTTATGAATTGGTTAAATGGGTTTGGTTCGATTGTTTGGGTAACAAGGAATGGATCAAAGGACATAGTTGCAAGATCTAGAATAGGTGTAAGATCTTCCACTGCAACTATCAGATGATTACCCTTGTCTAGAGGAAGATCTAGACTTCCATCACTACCACTTTTCAAGATCGAAAAAATTTCACATGCTCATGACTATCATGAATTAACACAAAATTGTCATTATTAAACTCATTAAACAAATTTGTAGTGTTAGTGACATTCTGTTATTTTTATTACTAAACTAAGCACATGCCTCCAAGTCTTTTTTATCTGACGAAGCGCACACCCGAAATCTATGTATGTGGATTTTGGGGTGTGATAATATATGTAAGAAAGAAAAAAGAAGGGACCAGTGGGTTATTGGGCTACTAGGAGCACGACCAGCTTTTCAATACTAGTGTAAGCGGAGTAGCTGAAGAGATACAATACACTATAGGAGACGCTAGCGACTCCCTTTGCTGACTTCAGTAACACACTTGAAGTTCCCCAACTTAGCACGAGGCAGTTATTGCTAATCAGTAGATCGCTTCCCCCTAGCTATTGGCAGAACGCTGGCGTGGTCAACGTCCTAAGGTAGCTACGTCTAGATGCACTAATGGAAACTCTCTCACTCGAGCAGAGATACATTTGCACTACGAGGAGTTGGTGATACACACACAAGTTTCTCAAACTTTCAACTCTTGCTTTATTTCATTGCATTGGCGTGAAACATGAAAAGAAAAAGCTAAAACCACCCTTAAAATTTCATGGGCTGATATTACAAAACTAGAGGTGATGGCCCGACATACAAATCTTATAATATTCTTACATATTTCTCTTTTAAATATAATATAAACAACTTTTAAAAAGTAAAACATAAAGAATCTTTTGCTGATGTCAGGATGCGATTATTCCTCTTCCAGTAGCAGATCATGATATTCAGTTGTATGAATTTGACAGAATCCATTTACACTGCTTCAACTTTGTATAATCGGGGAACTCCATTTTCCGTGAAAGTAATCCGTTGGAAAAACCTGCAAAGGTTGTCATCCCACTGAACGTGTCCAAGATAGTTCTCTTGAAGTGCTATATGCATATAGTTGCCTTCGGAGCAGCAGAAGATTATCGATGATATTTTTTCAATTAACCGCATAATAATTTCACCTTCGAGATCAGACCATTTGAGATTGTTTATTAGGCAACGTATCTGACCTAATGACGTGAAGAAGAAATCGATATTCGAGTATTCCCCTTGAATTGAGTTTTTATTAGGGAAAAAGCTTTGAATCCTCTGACAGAACATCATCCTTTGGGCCGGAGGTTCTATGGGCTAGTTCTTGTGGACATCTGCTTCATATATTTTGATTTGATGATAACTGACTTGCAGTCAAATTCAACAATGAAGCGGAATTCCAAGACCGTTATTTGATGGACGGCAACGATTATCTCCAGGCCAGAACAATTTATGCATTTGACTTGGACTCCAGCTTGCTTATTACCCTTGGCATGTCAGCTTATGGCTTGATAAAATCAAGAGTATTCTTTCCACGAAAAATTGGACTGCAAGCATATTTTACAGAACGAAATCGTGCGGCGGATGGATAAGCTAAATGGGTCGCACTAAAACTTCATCTTCTCATCAATTCTTTGATTATTCCAAACTGCCTAGACCAATCAAGAGATCGTTTAAGGGCAACATTTTCATTTGAATGTGTCGTACAAAATTAATTATGCGAAGGGGTGATAGTGATACCGACGCTTAGGGTATTGATTATGCAAAGGGTGATGGTGATACCAAAGTTCCAACGTATGATTGATTATTGAGATACCTTTTGAGACTTGTAATTTTGTCTATGTTAATGATCTTTTACTCGTTTTTCAATATATATATATATATATATTATCGATGATAATGGAAAAAGGATGCCTTGGTCCAAGGTCAAGAGTTTGAAACTTAGTCCAATGCCCTTTTTTGGTTCTACTTGCCACCCATCTACTTAGGGTACCCTTCTAAGAGCATCCCCAGCAAGGAGAGCTAAATTTGGGTAGCTAAACACCACTTTAGCTACTACTACAGTACTTTAGCTACTACAGTAAAAATCACTCCAACAGACACTCTATTTTAGCTACTCATTTCTTTAAAATATTATTTTTCAATCTTGTTTTATCATATTTTATTACCCACACTTAGGGATGCAAGTTCGGTATACCGAACCGAACCAAACCCGAAATTTTCGGTGTTCAGTTCGGTACACCCCAAACCGAAACCGAATCGAAATGCATTTTGTTCTGAAATAAAAAAAAGTAGGTAAAATACCTACTTTTTTTATTTTTTAGGGTATCTCTTCATTTTTTTCGGGTTTTTTTTCCGACTTCAAGCCACCGAAACTGAACCGAATTGGGGTTTTAACGCAGAACGGTACCCTAAACTACGTGAATGCAATGATTAATTTTGCCGAAATTAAATTAAAATTAAATTAAACAATAGAACTTGCAAAATATAACGAATACCTCAGGTTTTTGTAGTATTCCATGGGAGAATCACGCATAATTCAGGCAGGGTTCAGTCTGGGCGCTAGATCCGTTAGATTGCACCGCAGATCGATCCTAAAGATAGAACTCTAGGTTTTTCCAGATTAAGGCGCTCTCAATTCAATGATGGGATCATTGATTTCTTCTGATTATTTGATGCGGAAGGTTTAATAACTCTTATGGGATCTACGGTTGTTGAATCGAATCGATTCACGGTGTAGGGAAAATTATGATTTAGGATGTTAAAAGGGATGATGGCTGATTTAGGATTGTAAGGATCAACACACAAGCAGAGAAGAAGAAACTAGATAGATGGATAGATAGATTGGCAGGCTTCACACCCTTGGCTTCGCAAAACCCTTCTCGGGAAGAAGAATCACTCTTCGTAGAGGCTCATCTCAAGCACACAAGCAAAAGCTCTTTTCATTCAATAATCAATAATCAATCTCAATAGAGTGTTTACAATGCCTTTATATAGGCTAAGAAAACCCTAAACGACATAAAACTCACAATTAAAAGAGTCCTAAAATAGTAAAAGACTAAAAAAAGGTTAAAAAAAATGAAAAACGAAAATTTATGTCCGTTTCTCCTCTGAGGCTGCGGTACTTGGGCCTCCTCCAGAATTTCCTCTTTCGCCTAGTTTTGATTTTCATTCTGCTTCTTCCGACGTCAGTACACGCGAAAAGGTCCATATCTAATGTCTACGATATCGGCGTCCCCATCAATTCTCCCGGGCCGAAAAGGCTTCAACACCGATGAAGCGGTGTCGTGATAGCGCTCGAGCATGTCGGGGTCGCTCGAGCCTTCAGCTAACCATGAGTTCTCGGAGTCCAGCTTTCCCAACCACTTGACCAAATACTTTTGAATTCTACCCCCATGGGTGGATATTGTCAAATCATATAATATCCCTTCGATCCCATCTCTTCGCTGCTTGCGTGGGGAAGGGATAGGTAGGGGTTGTAGGGTGGGGCTGGTATTCGGGCTCGGAGCTGCTTGGAAGGGGTTGTGAGGGGGTGGGGCTTGGGCTAAAGAAGGAACCAGGTCCTCCACATTGAATGTAGAGCTGACCCCTATATCTGGTGGAAGCTCGAGAACATATGCATTAGGGCCGCTCCTTGCCACAATTCTAAAAGGCCTAGCGCCACGGGCTTGAAGTTTCTTTACAGCTCCCAATGGGAACTGCTCAGGCCTAACCGGAACCATGACGTAATCACCAACCTGAAATTCCTTGAAGCGCCTGTGTGCATCCGCAGATATTTTGTATTATTCATTGCTAGCATTAATTCTTTTTCTAATTTCGGCATGCAATTCATGTATATGTTGTGCAAATGAATCGGCTGATTCTGAAACTCTATGGGATGCAGACATGGGAATAAGATCAATGGGTGTTCTAGGCCGATGACCAAGGACGACCTCAAAAGGACTCATACCTAGGGATCTATTGACTAAATTGTTATATGCAAACTTGGCTAACGGCAAAATAGAATCCCAAGTCCTAGGGTGATCACCAACAAGACAACAGAGAAGCTTACCTAAGCTCCTATTGGTGGACTCCGTTTGGCCATCTGTTTGAGGATGATAGGCCGACGAAAATTGGAGCATGGAACCCATCATGTGCCATAAAGTTTTCCATAAGTAACTGGTAAATTTCACATCTCGATCTGACACAATCGTCTGGGGTAAACCATGTAGACGCACAACCTCCCAGAAAAATAATTTGGCTATGTGGGCCGCATCAGAGATTTTAAAACAGGGTATGAAGTGGGCCATCTTGGAAAAGCGGTCTACTACCACAAAAATGGAATCGTGCTTCCGTTGAGTCTTTGGAAGCCCAAGCACGAAATCCATAGAGACGTCTTGCCACGGGCTGTGCGGCACGGGTAAAGGGGTGTACAAGCCGGTATTTTGTTTGATATGCTTCGCAACTTGGCATGTACGACACTGTTTCATGACCCTAGAGACATCCCTCACAAGGCTAGGCCAATAGAACCTATCCTCAACAAGCACACTAGTTTTATCACATCCAAAATGTCCGGCAATCCCTCCGGCATGTAACTCTCACATGAGGAAATCACGCAATGAAGTACGAGGGATGCACAAACAATTGCCTTTGAACAAATACCTATCTAACAGGGTATACTCGGAGTTAATGTTGTTCGGATTTTCAAGGAAAGCAATGTATTCTGCCCCGAAATTTGGGCAATCAAGATAATCTTGCTTCAACTGCTCAAATCTGACGACCTCAGTGCTCATAGACTGTAAAGTCACCACTCGACGACTAAGCGCATCAGCAGCCTTGTTCTCGGCACCAGCCTTATGCTTCAAGACAAATGTGAACCCTTGAAGGTACTCGACCCACTTCGCGTGTCTCGGGTTCAACTTCTTCTAGGAAGCAAGGAAACGTAAGGCTTCGTGGTCAGAAAACAACACAAATTCCTGCGGTCTCAGGTAATGTTTCCAATACCACAGAGATCGGACGACCGCATAAAACTCTTTTTCATAGGTGGAGTATTTCTGTTTTGCCTCATTGAGCTTCTCACTAAAATAGGCCACATGATGGCCCTCTTGGCTCAGCACTCCGCCTATGCCTACACCCGATGCATCACATACTACTTCAAAGACTTTAGAAAAGTCTGGTAGGCGCATGACGGGTGCAGTAACCATCTTCTCTTTTATATCGGCAAAGGCCCTCGTCACGGCTGTGCTCCACAGAAACTCCCCTTTTCTCATGCAAATGGTAATGGGAGCCATGATGGTGCTAAAATTTCGAATGAAGCGACAATAAAACGTGGTGAAACCATGGAAGCTACGGACTTCATGAATGTTCTGAGGTTCGGGCCACTCCACAATGGCCTAAACCTTCGCAGAGTCTGCAACCATCCCGTCTACCGAGACAATGAATCCCAAGAATATAACAGTGTTGTATGAAGGTGCACTTCTTGAAATTCGCGTATAACCTCTCTCTTCTCAAGGTTTCGCAAACCAACCTCAGGTGGATGATGTGTTGCTCCTTGTCTGGGCTGTAAATCAGAATGTCATCAAAGTACACGACAAGGAATTTGCCAAAGAATGGCCTTAACACTTGGGTCATGAGCCTCATAAATGTGTTCGGGGCATTAGAAAGCCCAAAAGGCATGACCATCGACCCATAAAGACCGTCTTTGGTCTTGAAGGCGATTTTCTATTCATCGTCAAGGCGAATACGAACCTGATGGTAGCCACTTTTAAGGTCTATCTTCGAAAAGATAGTAACTCCAACCATCATGTCAAGCATGTCATCAAACCGCGGTATGTGAAACCGATACTTAATAATGATCTTATTGATTGTTCGGCTATCCACACACATGCGCCATGTACCATCTTTCTTAGGCGTGAGTAATGCTGGTACAGCACACGGGCTCAGACCCTCTTGTATGAACCCCTTTTATAGGAGCTCACTGACTTGCCGAGTCAACTCGGCATGCTCAACCTGATTCAACCTGTAATGGGGAAGGTTCGGTAATGTCGATCCGGGAACTAAGTCAATTGCGTGTTGAATGTCACGCATGGGAGGGAGCTCATTAGGTAAGTCTTCGGGTAAGACATCTGCAAATTCACTCAGGATGGGCTCTACCTCCTTGGGGTACTCACAAATTGACTCAGAAGTACTCTCAACAGTAACGACATACACAACACTCTCATCTTTCTATGCTCTCTCAAACTCTGAAGGGGTCACAATATTGATGGCTTTGGATTGACCTCCCTTCTTCTCAACTATGTTGACTGATGGTGCTTTGGGAGCCAAAGGTTTAAGAGTGATTTTCTTGCCCTTGTAATTGAACGTACAAACGTTAGATCACCCAAAAATGGTTACGTTCAAATCATAGAGCCATGGTCTCCCTAATATAATGTGGCCCACATCCATCGGCACCACATCGCACCATAAGGTGTCAGAGTATGAACCCAACTGTATGGGTATACAACACCTCTGAGATACAGGAATGGATGAGGGGTCAACCACCCATGCGACTTTGTAAGGTCTCGGGTGGGCTTCAGGTGCAAGCCCTAAGCGGGTGACGATATGTTCTGACACCACATTGGTACAGCTTCCGCTATCCACGATAACCCTACAACTCTTTGTCCCACATGTGGCAAAGGTGTGGAAGATGTTCTTCCTTCGCCAATCCTCCTTTTCATCCCGTTGAGGCTGTGCAAAGGCACACCTCACAACTAGAGCGCGACCCATGTCATCACCTTCCTCGTCACTAGGTGTGGCATTCGGCTCAAAGACCTCTTCCTCATAAATTCCTTCACTTTCTTCTCCTTCTTCATCAATGAAGAGATTCCTTTGTGGATCCCTTATGGGGCATTGGGCAGCAAAGTGACCCAATCCTTGACATTTATAGCATTTGACATGAGACCCACTCTTCGAGGATTCTCCGGCTACACCCTTACTTTTGTGGGTTTGGTAGGCGGGTTTCCAGCACTAGATTTCACTTCACCGGTTCGGAATTGATCGGGGTGAAAATCAGATCACCTAGTCACCGTCATTTTTAAATATCGTTCAAGGTCTTGAACGACGGTGTAACACTCGGCGAGAGTCTCAACAGGGTGGGAGACTAACTCTCTTTGCAAGTCAAGTCTCAATCCTGCAATCTGATAAAGATGTCTTCGGATACCTTGGCTCTCATCATGTACTCTTCAAATTTACCAATGTAATCCGATGCGGGGATACTACCTTGGCGCAGATTTTTCCATTGGTCAAGGAGACGATGGTAGTATGAAGAAGGAACGTACTTCTCTGTAAGTCGCTCCTTCATGTCCTCCCAATGGGTAATGGGAGTACAACCCACATTCGTTCTGATGCGCTCAACGTTGACCCAAAAGAGTCGGGCTTGGCCTATGAGCTTCATCTTAGCAAGTCTAACACATCTCTCATCGCTCATGCCAAACCACTCGAAGTGCTGGTCCATATCGGATAACCAATCGAGGAAGACCTGAGGGTCTAGTCTTCCATCGAAAGTCGGGAACTCAACTCAAACATTTTTGAGGAGTTTCCCTTCGGGATCGTAGTCATCTCCATGATGATCTATCCTATGGTTCCGGTTCAGATTATGTTGGTAGCCATTTCGTTCAAAATGTGAACCATTACGCTCACGGTGTAGTTCAAAGTACTCATCACCCTGGTCTAACCAATTGACTCGGTCTAACAACCTCTCATTGGATGTTTCGAGAGTCCTTTGGGATGTCTCTAAGGCAGTCATTCGATCATTGATCGGTTTTATATCAGCCCTCATGCCGTTAAGAGCTTCGGCAATCCCACTCATATCCATGGTGATATAGTTTACTAATTGACGGGTTCTAGAATGGAATGCAAGATGAACACTTTGGCCAAAAACTGAAATAATATGTGATGAAAATAAAGTGCAGTGAAGGCAATGTCACACAGTATGCCCTAACTTAGAACCTAAGGCTCTGATACCAAAACTAACGCAGAACGGTACCCTAAACTACATGAATGCAATGATTAATTTTGCCGAAATTAAATTAGAATTAAATTAAACAACATAACTTGCAAAATATAACGAATACCTTAGGTTTTCGTAGTATTCCATGAGAGAATCACGCATAATTCAGGTAGGGTTCAGTCCGGGTGCTAGATTCGTTAGATTGCACCGCAGATCGATCCTAGAGATAGAACTCTAGGTTTTTCCATATTAAGGCGCTCTCAATTCAATGATGGGATCACTGATTTCTTCTAATTATTTGATGTGGAAGGTTTAATAACTCTGATGGGATCTATCTCTAGGATCGATTCACGGTGTAGGGAAACTTATGATTTAGGATGTTAAAAGGGATGATGGCTGATTTAGGATTGTAAGGATCAACACACAAGCAGAGAAGATGAAACTAGATAGATGGATAGATAGATTGGCAGGCTTCACACCCTTGGCTTCGCACCAAACCCTTCTCATGAAGAAGAATCACTCTTCGTAGAGGCTCATCTCAAGCACACACAAGCAAAAGCTCTTTTCCTTCAATAATCAATAATCAATCTCAAGAGAGTGTTTACAATGCCTTTATATAGGCTAAGAAAACCCTAAACGATATAAAACTCGCAATTAAAAGAGTCCTAAAATAGTAAAAGACTAAAAAAATGTTTAAAAAGATGAAAAAAGAAAAATTTTCGTCACTGTAGCTCGCTCGAGTGAGGTTTATAACCGCTCAAGCGAGGGCTCGCTCAAGCGAGCTTAAGTGGTCGCTCGAGAGAGGATTTTAACCGTTCGAGCGAGGGCTCACTCAACACTGTTCTCCTCGCGATTTCTGTCTGTTTCTCCTCTGAGGCTACGATATTTGGGCCTCCTCCAGAATTTCCTCTTTCGCCTAATTTTGATTTTCATTCCGCTTCTTCCGACGTCGATACACGCGAAAGGTCCATATCCGATGTCTACGATGTCGGCGTCCCCGTCAGGTTCGGTTCGGTTTATGTTGGGTTTTGGTTCAGTTTAATTTTTTTTTCTGAAACCAAAACCAATTTGGTTCGGTGTAGGTAAAATACCTACTTTTTTATTTTTTTTAGGGTTTTTTTTTTGTTTTTTGGTATTTTTTGGTTTTTTCGGGTTTTTTTCACTTTCAAGCCACCTAAACCGAACTAAATTGGGGTTCGGTTCGGTTCAGTTTGTGTTGGGTTTCGGTGCGGTTCGGTGTAGGTAAAATACCTACTTTTTTATTTTTTTGGGTTTTTTTTGGGTTTTTTTTGCTTTCAAGCCACCCAAACCGAACAAAATTGGGGTTCAGCTCGGTTCGATTTGTGTCAGATTTCGGTGCGGTTTGGTCCAATTCGGGACCCTCGGGTTTTGGTGCGGTTTCGGTCTATTCTTGTTTTATTATTTTACTACTAGATAAGAAAGAGAGAAGAGAGAGAAAGAGAGTTATCCTTAAAAAAAGTATTATTTTAATGTTTAGCTACTGCTACAGTAATAGCTAAATTTAGCTATTACTGTAGCAACCATTTATTTTGGTGGGTGGGATAGCTTCTCTGCTGGAGCTCGTTTTTTAACATTTGGATAGCCAAAATAGCTTTGGCGAGTGGGATAGCGTCCCTGTTGGAGATGCTCTAAGGGATTTAAGAAAAATATAAAGAAAGATTATTCAACCATCACGATCAATGGTGATTAAAATGAATAGTGAAACAATTTTTCTTTTCACCATTCACTTAATCATCGTTGATCGCAGTGATTAAATTTTTTTATAATTGATGGATTGACCTTGCTCATGCCACATAGCACTCAAACCCTTGTTCTGGTACCACTAGAGTTGTCAACAGGTAGGGTCCACCCGATACCCGACCAGCCAACCCGAGCTTTTAACCGGTTTGGGCATTTTAATATGCCAATCAAATCGGATTGACCTAAGATAAATTTCAGGTCGAGCCGGGTCGAGTTTAGATGCATGACCCGATCGGACCCGACAACCTTCCCAACCTGATTCGAAACCCGGTCTGGTGACCTGACCCAATGATTAGGGTATAAAGAGTACTACCTGATTAGTGCACTTTTGACTTGTTTAGCAGTGCCTGAAAGCATCCAATTGGTGCACTCACTAATAAATAATAGAGGATTCTAACCATCATTAACACATCCCAGCCATCATGACCCGACCCGATCCCAGTTTTCAACTTTCACACCTTTTTTACTTGGTTAGTGGTGCATGATTAATATGTGCACCACCCGAGGAACACGTGCCTGAAGATTTGGCTTGTTCAAATGCCAAACAGGTCGACCCAACTAATATTTGACCCATTGACTTGACTCGATGATTTGACCCGTTGACCCGACCAGTCCAATAGGTAAAATCGAAGAATTGAAGACCCAACCCGCTCGACTTGAAGACCTGACCCGAAGACCCACCCTGAACAATCGGGTCGGGTCGACGGATAGGGCACAAAATGCTCGACTCAAAATTCAGGTCATCTCAGGTCAAGCCAAGGCCTCAAAGAGTCTGAGCAAATTGATTTTTGCTCAACCTGACCCATTGACGGCTCTAGGTACCACGCGGACATGAAATGGCATTGGACAAGGGTTCAACTTTGGACCCTAGTCTAGAGTCCTAATGCTCTACAATGATGATATATGTATATCTTGTCGAGGATGGCAGCACACTTAAAGATCAAATGCTTATCTATATTTGAAAGTATAGTAATGGGAAAAGAGGATATTTGGAAACTATGGATGACGGGGAATGTCAAGATCGAGAGCATTGAAGTTGAACCGCAACAAAATTTCAACTTCAGGAAAAAGTTCTGTTCACGATTGAATAGCGGATTTAACGTCGTGATGAATGATCGACGATCGTGAAACGATGAAAGGATGTGACGTCCGTGATTTTGCCCCCTCACTGTCCATAGGTCACGGACGTCCGTGAGGCACTACGAACCATGGATCAAAATATCGTCCGATACCGATATGTATCGGACGATACGTATCGATATTAGACCCTAACGATACGGTAAATTAAATGCACCGATATCGTCTTTATATATGTAAATGTCAGACGATACATTCAATGTATCGTCCTGTACATTACTGTTCTGGTACGTATCGTCCGGTACGTACCGGTTTTTTGACCGGACGATACATACCGATTTTCCGGCATTTTGATCCATGCTACGGACATCCGTGGACGTCGTGACGGAATTTCTAATTTTAAATTTTTTGTAGCAAAAACTTTCCTTTTTAGTGTTTTATTACTATTAGAACTCTTTATTTCGAATTTAATTATTGGTGGCCTATATATTGAGGCTTGTAAAGACTTTTTAAGGAGTTGATTGAATATTTGAATGCTTTTATGCTTGAATATTCTTTACCTGAGATGGGTTTGGTATGAGGCCAAGGGAGTGATTCCCAAAAGCAATCTTTGTTATCTTCTCTATTATCTATCTCTGTTTTCTTAACCTTTCTCTGTGTTGATTTAAATTTCTAAATCTTAATCTATTGATTTCGATCCCAAAATCCTAAACCCCTTTCGAACCCTAAATCAATCAAAGTCAAATCCCTTTTCTAAGCCACTAAACCAAACCATAAGCCTATTACAAAACCATAAATCCATTTCACAACCCTAGTTAGAGCCTGCGAATTTACATCGGATCAAAGACGAACGCCCAAGCCTGAAAAAAGCTAGAGTTCTATCTCTAGACCGATCTCGCCTCAAATCTAATAGTACTTGCGCATCGGACTGGACCCTAACTGGATCTTGCGTGATCTACCAACCTGAATTCTCTGAACCCTAAGGTATTTAATATAGTTTTGAAATTAAGCTTGATTTAATTTTATTTAATTTCGACAAAATCGCATAAAATCATAATCACGCATTTTATGGTTATCGTCCCGCGTCAATTTTGGTATCAGAGCCCTAGGTTCTAGGTTAGGGCATATTGTGTGTCATTTTAATATTCATTTCATTTTATCTCATTTGTATTCAAAAGTGTGCACGTCTACTGTTTAACAAAATTCTTCATCCATTATGGTTCATGTTTGCATGTCATTTAACACCTGTGTTAGTAAGTCGTGTTCACCATAAGCATGAGCGAGATTGTCGATACCCTTAGGGACATCAAAGCCCAAATGTGTGCAATTAATAATAGGAGCCGTTGCACACCAAATTCTTGGCAAAGTCTCAACAGTCATGATGAGACTAGAGTTAGGAGATACCCTCATCATCGTAAACCCGAGTACTATCCTGCCGATAGGTTTCTAAAATCTATTTGGAATGAAGTCCCATATTTTGAGGGTACGACGAACCATAAAACCTTCGTGGAGTGGTTGTCTAGTGTGGAAGAGTATTATGATTGGTATGGCGTACCAAATGAGTATAAAATTAGGCTAGCGAAAACAAAGTTGGAGGGAAATGCCAAATTTTTTTCGACTCGCTTAGAACGTCGTACCGAGTCTCTTCGGAATAAATCCATCTCCACATGGGAGGACATGAAGGTGGAACTTATCGAACAATATGTTCCTTTCACACACTGTCACCTTTTACGGAGTTTGAGAACCAAGACAAATAAGTGTCCTAATTGTCTTAAGTGTCAAGGGTTCGGACACTTTGCATACCAATGCCCCACAAAATTTCTCACTTCGAATTTATTGACGAAAAGAGTGAGTCCTAAGGAGCCTGAGAATAGGGAAGTGGAAGAAGTGTACGACCTCGTACCGTGATGAGTGAAGAGGAGATGGAAGAAGCTGACGAAAGTCTCGTTTGTGTTAAAGAGACTTCTATCTCCCTTGTGGATAGTGATGTTGGGTCGAGTACACATGAGTCCATCAAACTGGGTACATAAAAACCATTAGTGTCAATTGAATCGAGTACCCCAGAGCCATTAGTGTCAATTGGTCGAAAAGAGTACGCGCGAGTTACTAGAGCCGAGTGTACCTGAGCCATTAGTGTCACTTGATTCAATCACAAATGAGTCAGTTACATGTGAGTCGTTAGCGTCACATGCATATGAGAGTATCGAGTCCATGGCACATCATAATCTCAAGTTGCATACCGCTATACATTTCGAGTCTTATTGTGAGTCAACTTTTGAGTCTCATTCCACATTGCATGCCGAAATTAAACAAAAGATTAATTCAAGCAACAATCACTACAAATTATCTGTTGATACTTCGACTACCGAAAGTATATGGGTCAATGATGAAAGAGCTTGCCGCTTGAGTTCTTGTAATCCCAACCGATATTGCGATCACACTTCATCGGGGATGAATTCCGTCAGATCCCGGAGAGTTGATGAGAAGCTTCAAAAATATTTGGTAGAGTGGGTTGGCGAGCCGGGTTATCAGGTTTATCAAGGAGAGGTTTACCGTGTGCGTCCCGCGACAATCAACGGAGATGAGGATCATGCGTCACCAGGAGCCGAGATTGTTTGGGCTAGTTGCAAGGAGTTCCACCGTGCAAGTTCCGATACACTTGATCAGTACCACGTGCGTGTTTCATCGGTGATGAAACATTTTGAGTGGAGGAGAATGACGGGGAACGTCAAGATCAAGAGCATTGAAGTTGAACGGCAACAAATTTTCAACTTCAGGAAAAAGAAAAAAGTTACTGTTCACAGTGAACAGTGACGGATGTCCGTGAATAGTGACGGACGTTCGTGATTTTGCCCCCTCACTGTCCGTAGGTCACAGACGTCCGTGGGGCACTACGGACGTCCGTAGACGTCGTGACGAGATTTCTAATTTTGAGTTTTTTGTTGCGAAAACTTTCCTTTTTAGTGTTTTATTACTATTAGAACTATTTCTTTCGAATTTAATTATTGGTGGCCTATATATTGAGGCTTGTAAAAACTTTTTAAGGAGTTGATTGAATATTTGAATGCTTTTATCCTTGAATATTCTTTGCCTGAGATGGGTTTGGTGTGAAGCCAAGGGAGTGATTCCCAAAAGCAATCTTTGTTATCTTCTCTATCATCTATCTCTGTTTTCTTAACCTTTCTCTGTGTTGATTTAAATTTCTAAATCTTTTTTTTATCAGTAATAAAATATTTTATTAATAGCCAGCAAGGCGTTGAAACCCAATACAATCTCGACTCACAGAAACAAAAAAAATAGAAGACAGATAGCGAGCACGACACACCCCCCAGCACTCCGTGAGCCTTTAGCCCGGGTCCCAAAGGAAATTGCAGTAGCTCTCCCCATCCCCACCACTCGCGACCCAGAAATGAACCAGCTCCGAGACCGCCCTAATAACCATTCCAACAGGTTTGGATGTCCCGTCGAAAATTCTGCAGTTTCTCTCCTGCCATAAGCTCCACAAAATGGCGAACATCGACGCCCTCCATAACCCCCCTTCACCATCGCCGCATCCCAGCTCAGCACCAGCAAGTAAGGCAAATGGGGCATCGACCAGGACATTCCGAAAGCTTTAAGAATGGCACCCCACACCTCAACAGCCACTCGGCAGTGAAGAAATAGATGAGAAGCGGACTCCTCCCCGTCGGAGAACATGACACAAGAAGTCGGGACGTCATTACCCCTTCGAGACAACAGGTCCCTGGTAACGATTTTTTCCTTGCACACCGTCCACACAAAGAACCTGATCTTCAGGGGACGGGTTCACCCCACAGCCATTTACCTTCGAAACTGACAAGCGGACGGCGCGAGAGCCAACGATATAACGCTTTGACGCTGAACTTCCCATTTCGGTTGAGGGCCAAGATCTGCTGATCAGCCCGTGAGTGGTTCTGCTGCGGCCCATACAGCCTACCTAGCAAGTCCAAGTAACTCCCCACCTCGCTATCCCTGAGGCTTCTTCTAATGAACATCCCACATACTCCTCCCGCTGTCGGAAGAAACAAACTCGTCAATCCTACCACCCGGGTTCGTCGCGAGGGCGAAGATATCCGAGTATAGGTCTGTTAGCGGACCCCCTTCCAACCCAGCCACGGGTCTTCCCAAAAACGGATGCGAGTCCCACACCCCCAGCTATATCTCACCCCTTTAGCCAGATCCCCCCAAATGCTGGAAATATCTCTCCACCACGGCGATGTACTCCTATGGGTAGACAGGCCTATCCCCCAGCCCCCCCGGGAAAGGCCATAATTATCGCACAAAACCAGCCACCATAGACTATCCCTCTCCTCCCTTTCCACTCTCCAAATCCACTTCCCAAGCAACACCAAATTTGTTCTCTTAAGGTTCTGAATCCCCAATCCCCCACAAGCGACAGGCAACTGGCACGTGTCCCAGTTAACAAGGTGATAGCGCTTGTTCAAACTTGCCCCTTCCCAAAGAAACGATCTTTGAATGCGCTCCAGCCGATTAAGAATTTAGTGGGGCATCTAAACATGGACATGAAGAAAATGGGTATAGACGAGAGCACAGCCTTAACCAAGATCAACCTACCCCATCGTCAAGAATCGCCTTCCAAGAGGACAACATATCAAATCTCTACATCACGGAGCCAATCTCGGCTCATAGGTTTCCTGACCCCGAGGGGCAAACCCAGGTATCTAATCGGCAGCCCCTCAATGTCACACCCGACCGATCCAGCCAGGAAATTCAGCGATTTAACCTCCACACCAATACTAGATATCATGGATTTACGGAGATTAACCCGTTGGCCGGAGACCGCCTCATAAACCGAAAGTACATCAGCCATAGCTCAAACTTCCGTCACATCAGCCTTTCCAAATAGAATAGTATCGTCTGCATACTGCAGATGAGTGATGAATCTACCCTGCTGACCGACCCTGATGCCAATAAGCATACCCAAGTACCTAGCGCGTTCGATCAGCCCAGATAAGGCCTCCACAACCATATTGAAGAGGAAAGCGGACAGGGGGTCGCCCTGCCTGAGACCCCTAGAGCTCTTAAAATACCCTGCCGACGTCCCATTAATCAGCACTGAGAACCACGAGGAAGAATAACACCCTCGCATCCACTTCCTCCAGGTAGAGTCGAAACCCAACCTCCTCAGCATATACTCTAAATTCCCCCAGCTGACCCGGTCATATGCCTTTTCCATATCACCGTCGGCCTACGCTGCGCATATGCCGAGTGAATGGTCTTATTAGCAAACGCCACAAGATCCGTGAGCTGTTTACCACGGACGAAGGCCCCCTGATTCCCGGAAATAATAGTGCCCATCACCCACTTATGCTTGTTGGCCAGCACCCTTGACAGCTAAATTTCTAAATCTTAATCTATTGATTTCGATCCCAAAATCCTGAACACCTTTTGAACCCTAAATCAATCAGAACCAAAGCCCTTTTCTAAATCACAAACCTAAACCAAACCATAAACCTATTACAAAACCATAAATCTATTTCACAACCCTAGTTAGAGCCTGCGAATCTACATCTGATCGAAGACGAACGCCCAAGCCTGGAAAAAGCTAGAGTTCTATCTCTAAACCGATCTCGCCTCAAATCTAATAGTACTTGTGCATCGGACTTGACCCTAACTGGATCTCGCGTGATCTACCAACCTAAATTCTCTGAACCTTAAGGTATTTAAGACAGTTTTGAGATTAAGCTTGATTTAATTTTATTTAATTTCGACAAAATCGCATAAAATCATAATCACGCATTTTATAGTTATCGTCCCACGTCAAGGGATCAACATCACATAAGAGCACAATGTTGAGGGATTCCCTCCTCTCATTATTTGCTCCAATTTTTCAAACAATAACGGGAGTTAAACCACAAAATAACTCCGTTTCGCTTTGTTTCCTGGCTTTTCTAATAACCGAAATTACCTCCAAGCAAGGCAGAAATTATTTTAGCAACTTAAAACAGCTATTACCACCTTTGATGTCTCTCGGTGCCAATGTTTTCAGTTTTCAAATCAACAAATTTCATAGTTTATGACCTAAAAAAGGTGAATAAGTTTTAATTCTAGTGCTCTAATTCTACACATGTTATCTGTGTATATGTCATGAAGTTGGAGGGAGTGCAAAATGTGATCACAACTGATTTACATCTAAGAAATGACCATAAGATTTTGACTATGCTTACCAGCATATTACCATAGCCATCTGCCACCTTGCACCCAGACATTAGAAATGGTGCTTTTTGATCCTTGCGAACCTGAAAAGAAGCATAATATTTAAAAGCATGAAGAAGATGATAAGGTACCTCAAGGTCTCAGGTTCGAACCTAGCTTAATTATCAAAAGAGAGAGAGAGAGAGAGAGAGAGAGAGAGAGAGAGATTGAGAGACAGAGATGGTACAGAAGAAATTAACAGAAGCTTACCATTTTGCTCTCCCCAGTCATGCTGGATTCATCAATGGAAAGAGAATGTGCCAAAATTAGAATTCCATCAGCAGGGACCTTAACGAAAGAAAAACTGTTACTAAAAAAACTCCGTGTTTCGGTTTGGGGAGTGAAAAGCTTGGTTGACCGATATCGAAATGTTTCGGTTAGGGTTCGGTTTTGCAGAAACCGGCCCAAAAACAGAAATTTTGATTTCGGTTCGGTTAACTGAATCTGCACCCCAAGTTGAACAGAACCAACCAATACCTCATCATGTCCACTTACCTGATCACCAATTTTGAGAGGTACTACATCACCAACAACAAGATCAAATATTGAAACAGTAAGTCTTCGACCTCCTCGAATGACCTACAAATTATGCAGCATATATATATATATATATATATATATATATATATATATATATATATATATGTATTTAGAGATAGTAATTAACAAGAAAGATAATAAAATTCAAGAAAAACCATCTCACTTTGTAGTAGCACGCACCTCCACATGTATGTTTCGCTTCTCTTCATTTAAGTCTTGAAACTGAAGTGATTGTCTGTAATCACTAAAAGCTAAAAAAGTAATATACAATAGTGAGTAATAATATGTTAGAGCCCATGGTCGGTATTTAAAATAGCCTACAGTAATGCATGAAACCTACCATGGAGAAAAATAATAACCAAAGAGCAAGCAGTTATTCAAAGATGGTGTTGCAGCCTTATTTTCAGAGAGCGGTACCATGATTGCTAATACGGTGCTAATACGGAAAGTGGCTCCTGACCAACATTTAAACACCAAAATGGTGTATAAATGATCTTACACAATTAAATTTATACTTTTCATCTCACACCATTAGAGTGTGGATTATCATTATTCCTTGTGGTGCACTATCTCTGATCAAACCAAATTGTCCAAGTGGCAATCTATCATTGAAACATGTCTCAGCCTAAAGAAACATGCCTAGATGTGAACAATCCGATCGATGAACTTTTAATATCAAGCCATTAAACTTGAAACAATGGTTGATATTATAGTCCACATATTGGATGGTTTAAATCTTCCTAAAAACACCATTTTTGAGCATGTTATACTTCAATCTATGATCTATCACTTTGATGGTACAGATCACCCACATCTTAAACCATTAATGGTTTGGTGTTTAAATGATGGTCAGGAGAGTCGGGCCCTTGTTAATATAGTGTGATTAACGATTTGAATCGCATGTCCACTCAATCAGAAATCGATTCAAATTGCACGTACGAATTGAGATGTAATCGTATTGCACATATATCGCTTGAACCAGAGGATTCCCTCAAATAATCGATAGGACCTAGCCTGTTACTAAGGAAACAAAAAAGAACATTTTTATTGCCTGAAATTTTACAAATGATCTTGTAAGAGGTATTACATTATAGAAACTATATTCCACCATAATTTGAAGCTTACGTCACATTTTAAGAGATTTCTGGAATTTTTTAACCCTAAACCCACAGGATTTATTTTATTTGTTGCAAGGAAAGGAATGGCATGAGGATAGAGAGTGGTGAGAAAGAATAAATGGGAGATATGTTCAGGGGAAAGTGGGTTGCTTAGTGTAAATGTTAAACTAGCATACCTATAATAAATATAGCTCAATAATACCTAGATTACAAGTTCGCCTCTTATGAAGTAGTAAGAAAGGAAAACAGCAGAATTAAAGCTACTAGTACTAACTACTCACACACACAAATACTACTAAGTAATACATCAATTCTCCAATACTCCCCCTCAAGCTGGAGCATAGATATCAGTCATGTCCAGGTTGACCAATATATTATGAAGTGCAGTGGATCCAAGATCCTTGGGGAAAATTTCCACCAGCTGATATGAGATGGGAACTTAGGGGTATAGATAGTGGCATCCAGAATCTTCTTACCCACAAAATGGATATCGATCTCAATATGCTTGGTGCTCTCATGATCCACTGGACTCTAGACATTGTGAATGGTTGCCTAATTATCACAATGGAGAGGCATGGGCAAGGTAGGAGAGAAGCCAAGCTATGAGGAAAGTGTGTAAGTCACCGACACATGATCTCAGCCTTTTTGTACTTACAATTGGTTTCTATGATAAAATCGATCACCCGTCTAATGGTGTCTACCTTGAACTGCATCAAGTTGCATTAGAGTAAGTTCTGATCCATGGAACTCTTGCCGACCAACAACTAGAAGCCCAAGAAGATCAACAAGTAGAGTAACTAACGAACAAAGTCAACGACACATGGAGCACCATCAATGGAGGCCTTATTTATATATACAATGATGAAGAAGAAGAATGAGTCATCATCCCTGATATCGTCGAGCACCATTCCAACCATACTCCTACCAAATGTTGGCACTTGTCAAAGGAGCGGAATATTGGCGAGCAACCATAAATCATCGAAGGATCAGTGAAAACAGACAATCATAACAAAATTCAGCGTCAAACTTTCTCGCGGGTCATCCATACATGCACAAACCTATGCAGCAGTTCAACAGATGGTCGTCGCAATTCTCCTTGCAAAGTAGATGTTCTTGCACTTCCTACACATCCAGTCACCCGCTCTGATCACCTAAGCTCGGAGAGCAACTCTACTTCTTTCTTCATTCTTGAAACCACCTGGTTTGCCTTCTGCAACAACTCTAAACCTATATATCATGTTCAAAAGCTCTCCTTTCCCTCAAATCTGTAATTCTCCATATTGAAAGAGAAAAGTAAGATAATGGTGATTTAAATTGTGTGGTTGTCTTAAAAAGACCACGAACAACCCCCATATTGATATAAAGATACAACCATAAGTGGAAGAACGGAAAGGCAAGAGAGGTGACACAAAGAATTATACGGTGAGAGAGAGTTTAGCCCTAAACAAAAATGAGTAGCGAAATAGGATTTGCAAAACAAATCCACAAAGGAGAGAAGACAATGAAGATGACGATGATCAGAGTGAACAACTTATTGACGAATTTTCCATCGCTCCATAGAGACACATCAGAACCACTCCTACCATAATGAGATTGACGAAGGCCTCATATTTTGTTTAGATAGGCTTAAACCAAATATATGAGTCAATAATCATGCTAGCCGTAGTCATACTCCACAAGCATTTTTCTAATAGAGCATCAATTTACACAGGCAAAGAGCTAACTTGAGACTATTTTCACCTCAGTCTCGGGGATTTGTAACTTCATTCAAGGTACATGTTTTATATTAGAGGATTTTTAAGATGGCCACTAACGTGGTTTTTATGCATTGGATGGGTTGGGTAAAGGCCATTCCAAGAGTCCAATCCAGTTTGTATCTTTGCACTAAGTTGCAACCTGACACATTCAAGAAAACTATCTTAAGAAGGCATTCCTAATGGTGACATGGCATCCACACGATTACATAAGGTTTATAAGAGGCGCAAGAAGATGTTGAAAACGGCACAAATATTGTGGATGGACGATTGAAGACCCTACGTGCACGTGGGAGCATATGCGAAGATCAAACACTTGGGAGATGCTCACATAGGAACAAAGACAGAGAAAAGACAAGCTTTCAGGTCACTCGAGCGAGATCCAAACTCGCTCAAGCGAGTTCGCAGAGTAGCAGTCTGCCGAGCCCGGTTCATGCTCGCTCAAGCAACCAGGGAGTGAAAGTTCTCAGAGTATTAGTCACCAGAGCAAGGTCCATTCCTGCTCAAGAGACAAGCGAATGAAAGTTGCTTTAGAAGCATCTCGCTCGAGCAAGATTCAAACTCACTCGAGCGAGTCTTAGGCGGTTGGGCAATTTCCACAGTGAAACTTGTCGTTTTTGAGTTTCTTTAGACTTAGGACTTCCTATTTCAATTTGTTTAGGTTGATTAGGGGTTTTAGCCTATAAAAGGTCATATAAAGACAATTAAAAAATTATCTTATGCTGATTGAAACTTGATTGATTTGCACCATCTTTGAGAATTCGTTAAGAGTTTTCTTCTCCCTCGAGTTTAGAGTTTGGTGTGAAGCCAATATTTTCTCAGTGAAATTCTGGTGTTCGATACATCTATCTTCTTATCCTCGATCTTCTATCTTCTTAATCTTCAGTGCAAGGTATTAAATTACTTAAATTCTATTTGTTGCTTGGTTGTTGGAAATTTTCGAAAACCTATAAAAATATTCTCTTTGATTTTACACCTTTTGTTTATCCTTTTTCTTTGAAATCCTAGAATGGAATCAAAAGACACCATCATGCTTAGTTGTTCGATGCCCTAGGCTAGAGGAAAGTCAAGTTCTATCTTGAGAACCCACAATTGAATTCCATAGGGAATATCGTGCCAAAGTTAATACAAAATTCGCACATTACGATTCTCCTTAATTGAATTCTGCAATAATCCAAGGCAAATCAAATCTAAATTACTATTTACTGTTGCTCTTCTAATTATAACTTAATTCAACAAAATTGCATATTAGGGTTTTTAGAGTATGGTCTTACATCAACTTGGTATCAGAGCACAGTCTAGTTTAGGGTGTTTGCATTAGGATTTTATATTTTGTCTGCTTACTAGATTGACCGTAGGGTTTCATATAGAGTTTGTGTTGATCACCAATGGCTAGTGAAGACCATGTTGTCGTGATCTAAGAGCTTACTGCCTGCCTCGCAAATATGGAAACACATCATGAGGCAATGACTGCCCGCTTAGATGAACTGACCGGTAGAACACCACCAAGGAGCCCACACGATAGGAGACCTAACATTGGAGAGAGAGGTCTTGAGCATTGTTAATCGGGAGGTGATTTGGACGATAAATTTTTAAAGCTATCTGAATCGATGCCCCAACCTATGATGGGAAGATGGACCTTAAAGTCTTCCATGATGGGCTATCGGGCAAGGAACACTATTTCGATTGGTATGAATTGTATGATGAGAGGAAGTTAGGTTCGCTAAGATGAAGCTTGTTGGCCAAGCTCGGCTATTTTTTACCAATGTGGAAGGACGGCGATCCTCTATCGACATTGCACCCATCTCCACTTGGACCGAAATGAAGAAGTTTCGTGAGAAGTATGTTCTCGTTTCATATGTGTGTCGTCTTTTAGATCAGTGGCAAAACCTTAAACAAGGTAATATGTCAGTTGACGACTACATTATTAAATTTGAGGAGTATATCATGCGCACCAATGCGTACAAAGAAGATCAGGTTAACTTTTTAGGTTCAAGGCGGATCTTCGTCTACAATTGCAAAAAGAATTGATTCCCATGAAGTTAACTCCCTAGAAGATTGTTACGCGAGAGTGCAAGAGTTAGAGCGTTATTTGAAAAACACCATCTGTTAAGCGCTTTGTGTAACACCCCTTAGCCTAACTGGTCTAAATTTGACCCCAGCTGGTCTCCACTGACCAGGTTGTAATCCGAAGATGGGTTCAGGTTTGACCCTTAACAGGTCTATATTGATTGACCATGACTCAAAATCAGTCAGATTGAGGATCTTAACACCTAACCTCGGCGTACGAGTAAGGGCCTGGGGGCGTGACAGAAAAGTCCTATTCTTTCTGTTGTAAGTCCCGTAGCTCTTTTTTATCATCAATCCTTCAAGATTCAACGCTATCGTCATAGAAAATCAATCTCCAAACATGATCCTCAAGCAACCAATATCCCTAAAATTTTCATCAAGACTCTAATCCTCAAGATTCCAATCATCCAGATTCTAATCATCAAGCTTTTTCCCAAAGAACATTCAACAATGCTGTGATACCACTTTCTGTCATGCGCGCCCAGCTCGTGAATAAGTACACTGGGGCATGAGAGCTGACCCAGTGTATGAGTCAAGGGCTGGGGGCATGACACTTTGATTATAGGAACTCCAACTACAGGTCTATTCCCACATGAGTTAAGCATAATAGTGGGAGTCAACCTCCAAAACCCATTCAAGGCACTCCACCAAATTCTAGAGAAAAGAATCAGGAAGTAGTTGGTGAAAATTCTAATAGGAAACAACAAAAGTGCTTTAAATGTCGTGACTTTGAGCACTTTGCTGCTGAGTGTTCGACCCGAGACCTTGCGAGGAATTTGTTCATTGATGAAGAAGAAGAACAACAAGGGGATTGGGAGGAGGAAGTGTATGAACCTTGAGGAGGAAGAAGTGATGAAGAAGGAGAAGGTTCAGGAAGGAACTAATGGGGAAGCCGACATTGTGGACATCGGCTATGGACCACATCGAGTGTATCGGCATCGAAACAAAGGGAAAGGGAACCAGAACTGATATGGACATCCGATTCAAGAGAAGAATAAAGAAGAACTGATGCATACTTTAGTCGATCGATCAATTGAGGACAGGGGGCTCTAACTTTTGGCGAACTTTTCCTCTCAGTCGATCTATCGGTTCCAAAATTTTGATCAATCGACTATGAACCGTGACTTCGAGCGATTTTATTATTTAAAATCGATCGATCGATTGTCCATGAAAGTCAGGTCCGCCAAAAGACAGAGTTTCAGTTTTCTTAGGCAAACTTGTAATTTTCGTGCTTTATCGTTTTAGGGTGTTCTTCTTTTGAGACCTACTATATAAAGGTTCTTATAAACTTTGTAATAATTAATTATTGATTAATGAAAAAAGGCTATTGCTTTGTGCTTGAGATGAGCGTTCTCGAAGAGTGATTCTTCTTCTCCCGCGAAGGGTTTGGTGTGAAGCCAAGGGTGCGAAGCCACAATCTCCTATCTCTACCTCTTTATTTATCTATTCTCTTATTTATTTACTGATCCCATAAAACCCATTTCAGCCATTGCTCTTTTGAATACCCCGAAAATCCTAAACCCTAGATTTCACCAGAGCCATTAAACCAATCTGAATCAACAAACCCTGAAAGAACCAGTGATCCTACTTTGGATCTGCGAGCGAGCGCCCAAATCTGGAAGCAGCTAGAGTTCTATCTCTAGGATTCCCCTTCTGCGAAGCTAACGGATCTAGCACACCGGACTGGACCCTAGTCGAACCAAACATGATCACCCCAATGGAACTCTACGACACCCTAGGGTATCGCAAGTAATTTTGAGATTACGTTTGACTAATTAGTTTAATTTCGGCAAACTAGCATTGCATCATAATTCACGTAGTTTAGGGTCGTTGTCCCGCGTCAGGAACTTTGTGTGCTAGGGATGTCTCCAATGCTAGTGAGGAGGTAATACCTCATCGGCATTTCCAATGCTAGTCATCGGCATTAGTGGTTAGATGTGCCCTGACATAACAAAGAGTGTGATGAGTGATGACTATCTAGAGAAAATATTTTCTATATCTATGCTAAGAGTGGTACGAAGAATTGTAATCGTAGTTGACAGTGGAAGTTGCACTAACGTAGTGTCCACTAATACCGTTTCGCAATTGGGACTCTCACTCAAACCCCATCTCGACTCTATGGAGTGGCATAGATGGATACGTCATCAATTCCCATAACCCAAAGGTCTCGTGTACTAATTCAATTTTCAACCTATAAGGACACTTTGTGGTGTGATGTAGTGCCAATCAACGTTTTTAATAGCGAAAAGCGCATAGCGTAGTGTTCGACCCTTCCTCAAGGCAAACCGTAAGCCTCAACGTATGAGACATAAGCCTCACATTTTTTTTTATTTTTAAATTCTAAAATATATAAATAAATTAATAATAAATAAGTTAGATTTGCATTTCTAAAAAAAGTGTGTAGAGTTCTTATAAAAAAAGTGCATAATATATAGTTTGCACAATAAAAAATTATATAAAAAAGTGTGTATAGTTTGCAAATTAAAAAAAAATGCACAACATATAGGGTTGCAAGCTTCTCCCTCTTCGATTTTTTTATCTTATTGTTTTCTTTTTTTTTCAATATTTTTCACTCGTTGTTTGAGAATTCTCTCAAAGACTTTCTTTTTCAGTTATAAAACCCTAGCATTATCGTAGCTTATAAAAAAAGTGCACAATATACAGTCTACACAATTTAAAAAATTATACAAAAAAGTGTGCATAGTTTGCAAATTTTTTTTAAAAAAAAGCATAATATATAGGGCTGTGACCTGTGAGCTTCTCCTTCAAATTTTTTTTTCTCGTTTTCTTCTTTTTTTTTTAATGTTTTTTCAATCGTTGATTGCGATTTCTCTCGGAGACTTTCTTTTTCAGTTATAAAACCCTAGAGTCTCTGCTCCTAACAAAAATTAGGTTTTGAAGTCCCTAGATTTTAAAACCTATGGGCAGCTTTGTAAACAAAAAAAAAAAAACTTTAAATTAATATACTGCAGCATAAACTATAGGCTGTAGTGTATGCTATATAGATTGTAGCGTAAGCTACAATAACCCTATACAAGCTGGAAGGTATAAGCGTGAGCTACGTGGCGAATAGGGTGCGCTACATTACAAGGCGCGTAGCGTAGCGCCCATAGTGTAGCTATTTAAAACCTTGGACTGCCAATGAATGTTGGGCATATCATCTTAGGAAGGCCATGATTATATGATATGAATGTCATGCTCTTCGGGCGATCGAATGTGTATGAGTTTGTTCATGAGTAAGAGAATAAAATTAAACCCTTGCCTCTGAAAGCACCAACAAGAAAGAAGGAGATAACCAATAAGAATGGACAAGAGAGCAGGTCCAAGTTGGTTAACATTGTGAACCCCTCACAAAGTTTGAGAGGGAGGTGAAAGAGGAGAATGTTTCTAAGTTCTCATCACTGTAGAGACCACCCCTGAGTCTACTGTTGAATGCCCCCAAATGTTAAACATGTGTTGAAAGCATTTTAGGATGTCTTCCCTGAAGATCTTTCAAATGAGCTTCCACCAATGAGGGATATTCAACATGCGATAACTTGGTACCTAGTTCGACTTTACCGAACTTGCCTCATTACCAAATTATTCCAACCAAACATGTTGAGTTAAAGAGGCAAGTAGATGAACTCCTCAAGAAATGGTTCATTAAGGAAAGTCTAAGCCCATGTGTCGTGTCTGCACTCCCCACACACAAAAAGGATGGGTGTTGGAGAATGGGTGTGGACAGTCGTGCAATTAAATAAGATCACAGTCTAAGTATTGGTTTCTGATATCGAGGCTAGAAGACATGCCTGATATGATGGTAGGTGCCACTATCTTTTCCAACATACTTTTTAAAAGTGGCTACCATGAAGCTCACATTCGTGTCAGGGATGGGTGGAAGACTGCCTTTAAAATCAAGGACAGATTATATGAGTTGTTGGTCATCCCTTTTGGGTTTCAAACTCCTCTGGCACATCCATGAGAATCATGACACAGGTGTTTAAGGCATTTCATAGGCAAGTTGTTAGTGGTGTCCTTAGATGATTTCCTGATTTGAAGCAAAGAAAACAACATCTTGACCACTTGAGGCAGATCTATGAGACTCTCAGAGGAGAGAAGCTATATGTGAATCTTAAAAAGTGTACGTTCATGACACCTCAGGTTAATTTCGTAGGATTTCCTGTATCAGCTAGTGGAATGACCGCAGATCCCGAAAAGGTTAGGTCCATTGTCGAATTGCTCGAACCCCAAAGCATTATGACGTCCGTAGATTCCATGGATTGGCCACGTTTTATCATCGATTCATTCAAGTTTTAGTTCCATTATGGCCCCTATTACAGATTGCATCAGAAAAGGGGAATTCAGATGGACGAGTGTCCCAGTTAAGGCATTCAAGGAGATCAGGTTGACTGAAGCTCTAGTTATGCACCTACTTGACTTTTTTTAAATCTTTAAAGTCAAGTGTGATGCATCTGTTGTAGGGATAGGAGTTTTGAGCCAAGAGTCACCTTGTTGCTTATTTCAGTGAAGCTTAATGAGGCACGACAAAAGTACTCCACATTTGACAAGGAATTCTATGCGGCAGTGCAAACATTGAAACATTGGAGACACTCTCTCCTACGGCACAAGTTCATATTGTTTTCAGATCACAAAGCTGTGAGATATTTGAATTCTCAGAAGAAACTTAGCTCATGTCATATGGGATGGATTGAGAAAACTTAGCTCACGTCATACGGGATGGGTTGAGAATCTTCAATAGTACACTTTCGTTTTGAAACACAGGATTGAGGTTGAGAACAAACCCGCAAATGCATTGAGTCGTAGAGACGCAATGTTGAACTCTATGAGTGTTGAGGTTACCAGTTTTGAGCGGATAAAAGATGATTATCCTACATGTCCCGATTTTGGGATATCGTGAATATCTTTAGTCAATAATCAAGAGAGTAATGTTCATGGTTATGTCCTACAGGATGGGTTCCTATTTAAGGGCAACATATTGTGTGTACCCCGCACCTCCTTACGAGATTTTCTCCTTTGATGCTTCATGTTGGCGACATAGCTAGTCCTTTGGTTGAGACAAGACAATTGCCCTTTTGAGGATCGGTTTTACTGGCCCAGTCTCATGAGAGATGTTGCCAAGATTATCGGGCAGTGTCGCACTTGTCAACTGGCAAAGCAGAGAAAGCAAAACACGGGATTGCACACCCAATTGTCAGTGTCATACACACGGTGTCAAGACCTTAGTATGGATTTTATTTTTGGACTTCCTAGGACTATTAGGAAGCACGACTCCATTTTTGTGGTTATAGATCGATTTTCCAAGATGGTCCACTTCATTCCGTGTTCGAAAACCTCTGATGCGAGTCACATTGCGAAATTATTTTTCGAAGGGTATTTGATTACATGGTGAGCAAAAAACCACCGTGTCCAATCGAGATGTAATGTTTGTGAGTAACTTTTGGAAGACACTTTGACACAATGTTGGGTACAAGTCTACAATTTTCATCAGCCTACCACCAACAAATGGGTGGGCAAACCGACTTGGTCAATAGGAGCTTGAGTAATTTGTTGAGGTGTCTGGTTGGTGATCTTGTCAAAAGTTGGGATTTTGTGTTGCCTATAGCTGAATTTGCATATAACAATTTTGCCAATAAGAGTTTAGGCATGAGTCCATTTTAGGTTGTTAGTGGTTACAAACCGAGGACACTCATTGATCTTATTCCTATGTCACCATTGGATAAACCATGAAAGTCCACTGAGGCATTTGTACGCCACATTCATGATTTGCATGCAAAAATTAAGAAGAAAATTACATTGACCAATAAAAAATACAAATTCTCTATTGGTTCTTATAGGAGATTCAAGGAATTTCATGTAAGGGATGAAGTAATGATTCGGATTTAGCCTGAGCGATTTCTACAAGGTGTCGCAAAGAAGTTACATGTCCACAGTGCTAGACCCTACAGAATTTTGAAACGTACTGGTTCGAATGCATATGTCCTAGATCTTCCTCTAGACATGGGCATTAGTTCAATTTTCAATGTGGCCTTGTTCCATATTTAGGTCCAATACCCATACCGTCAAATATGTTCCTAGACCCTTCTGATCCACCTGAGCCTATCATCCAACCCCAACCAATTCCATTACCACCACTTGTGCACCAAGTACAAGAGGTAGTTGAGTGGATTTTGGAAGATCAGATAATTTCCACCAAAACCGAAGGATACCAAAAGTACCTTCTAAAATGGAAAGACAAGCCCGAATCGGAAAGCAAGTGGATTACTAGAGAATAATTTCAAAGGGTCGAACCAGACTAGCCAGATCGATATCATGGTTTTAACTCATCGAGGATGAGTTCTTCCCACTAGGGGAGAGTTGATAGGGACATTACATCCACACGATTACATAGGAGTATAGGAGGTGCAAGAAGCGTTACAAACGCCTCAAATATTGTGGATGGACGATTGAAGACCCTATGTGCACGAGCGCACACGTGAAGACCGAACGCTTGGGAGACGTGCACAAATGAAGAAAGACAAAGAAAAGACAACCTTTCAGGTCGCCCCAGCGAGATCCAAACTCGCTCGAGTGAGTTCGCAGAGTAGCAATCGCCCGAGCAAGGTCCATGTTCGCTCAAGCGACGAGGGAATGAAAGTTCGCAGAGTATCAGTCGCCCAAGTGAGGTTCATGCTCACTAAAGCGACCAATGAGTGAAAGTTGGTTTAGGAGCATCTCGCTCAAGCGAAGTCAAACGAGAGTCTTAGGCAGTTGAGAGATTTTCATTGCGAAACTTGTCATTTTGTAGGTTTCTTAGACTTAGGACTTACTATTTTCAATTTGTTTAGGTTGATTAGGAGTTTTAGCCTAAAAGTCATGTAAAGACAATTAAAAATTTATCTTATGCTTTATCGAAATTTGATGGCTTTGTGTTATCTTTGAGAATTCGTTGAGAGTTTTCTTCTTCCCGGGTTTAGGGTTTGGTGTGAGGCCAATATTTTCGCCGGCGAAATTCCGGTGATTGATACATCTAACTTCTTATCTTCAATCTTCTATCTTCTTATTCTTTAGTGCAAGTATTAAAGTTAAATTTTATTTGTTGCTTGGTTGTCCTTATTTTATTTTACACCTTAAAAATATTCTCTTTGATTTTACACTTTTTGTTTATCCTTATTTCTTTGAAATCCCAAAATGGAGTCGAAAGACACCATCATGGTTAGTTGTTCGATGCCCTAGACTAGAGGGAAGTCAAGTTCTATCGTGAGAACCCACGATCGAATATTGGAGGGACTATAGTGTCGGACTTAGCACTTGAAGTTACGATTCTCCTTAATTGAATTTCGCGATAATCCAAGGCGAATCAAATCTGAATTTCTATTTATTGTTGCTCTTTTAATCATACCTTAATTTCAGCAAAATTGCAAATTAGGGATTTTATAGTGAGGTCCTGCATCAATTGCATAATACTTCATTTGTAGATACCTACTTAATGGTCAATTATATTTGCAAAGTAATGAGTCAACCTTTCGCCCACATTGATTCCATGGATTTGGATTTTGACAAAACGACTTTTTTACCCATCCAAATCTTAATTAACCATCGAATAAATTTGATTGACCTTTGTTTATCAATACAAAGATAATCATGTCATATAAATATTGAAGATAAGAGAATCAGGGGGTGAATGGGAAACTCAAAATCCTTCTTCAGTGACCAAGAATCTACTGCTCTTCCCAGAATCAAGTTTGCAAGGAAGAATGGAGACAAAGGATCCCCTTGAGTAAGACCGTTGGAAATGCATCCCCCAAATCCACAATTATACAATATTTCTCTAAGTAATGGCAACAAAATGGCCAAAAAGTATCCAACCAAATATATTTGCATAAATTCACTATCAAGACAAATGAGGATATTTATTGCTGTCCTTCAATGTCATCGAACAGTTTTCCCTTTCCTTAAAAGATAAAATTAATGGCAAACATTGTAATTATACTAGTCAAAGGAAGATTCTTAGAAAGCCTTGTACCTGTAAAAAATATAACAATAAAAACAGCAACAGTAATGCTCCCACCATCGTACCATCCTTCTTTGATACCCTATAACAAAAGTTTAAAGATCAAAGGAATAAAACATTGTAGGAGCCACAATAGCATAATGACGGGAAGTATTGATGAAAATATTCACAATACATACAAATGCTTACGGAATAAAAACTACTGTGTGTGTTGGGTGGGGTTGGGGGGGGGGGGGGGGGGGGAGGGGGAGGGGGATATATATAGAAAATGATCATATGAATTGAGTCACGCCGCGATTCAAAACATCCAAAGGCTGCATGCTAGAGATACGGCCATTGGATGCTCGACTCTACTGATCATTACCCATATGCATATATATATAGTCACCAAGTCAGGGTTCGGCAATAATTCAGCAAGGTTAAACTTCAGAAAAATCCGGCAAGTTTGGGGAAATATTCGGAGCAAAATTGGGGAGAAAAAATTAAAAATTAAGATTAAAAAGTTTTAAAAAATCTGAAAAAATAAAATCATGATTTACTGAAAAAATCGACAATTATTTGACATTTATTTGCTAATTTTTAAAAACACACTAATTTATTAAAAATCTGCGACTAATTCGGGATTAATTTGCGGAACCTCAAATTTGCAAATTATTCGCAAATTTTTCAAAAATTCGGCGAATTTTGTGACTATGCATATACATATACATATAAACACACACACGTACAACCAAATTAGGAGTGGCAATGGAAGGGGCCTGAGTTGTGGAATCCTCAAACAAATAGGCTCACGCCGGGGCCAATGGGAATCCACAAAAATGTAGGCCCGAGATCCATTGACACAACCTAATACATACTACATATGGTCCACAAAAGGCATATAACAAAGGAAGACAGATCAAAGCTCCTTTTCACAAAATTTTGTTCATATAACAGATAGAAGACCTTGACTTTCTTATTAATCTACATGACAAGAGTTAACCTTAAATCTTTTCAGTGCTTTCATTTGGATTGTATGATAGACAACAAGTTCGGAGACATTTCAAACAGAAAACATTTATAAATTTCGAAGCAATAAATCCAAGGTATTTCTTGAGTTTCCTTTCGCCGTACTGGAAATTATCTGAAAGGAAATAATAGATGTGAAAAACATAAATTTCACCACAACATAGACCCATAACAAGGAGGGCATATTAGCCTCTAATTTTGTGTCAGGTTTTCTTTGTCTGATACGATTATTTATTAATTTTTCAAATATGCCATTGTAATGACTTATACCAGCTAGTTAAAGAATACCAACGCCATGTAGACAACAATTTTCATTTTAATAAGATAAGATTCCAAATTAGGGAAAATATGCTTTAATAATTTATAAGAATATAAACAGTAAGAATAAAAATAAAAAATTATTAAAGATATTATAAAACAACTTTAAGATGATATGTAACTCTAAAAATAGGAAAAACATGAAGAACACAGAAACTTATAAAAATTGAAAAATTAAAGACTATATTAAAAATAAAAAATGAAAAAAAAAAAAAAAAACAAACACCAAAAGCTAAAGCCATAGATTGTAAGTCTTAAATCAATATGATTCAAAAAATTCAAAATCAGAAAACCATAAAACATGAAAATTATTGAAAATCATAAAAAATTATTCAAAAAATTTAAGTTCTGAAAAAAAGAATAACATTATATATAATTCAATAAAATAAAAACATATACAATATTATAAACAAGCAAGAAAAGATAAAAAAAATTAAATTAAATTAGATGCAAAAAAGCAGAAATTAGGTTTTAGAATAATAATATTTAGGGCCATCAAACCTCAAGGGGTTAGGACAGCTGGCCAGGTACTTGTTTCCATAAGCAAGAGACCTGAGTTCGAATCCCCTCCCCCCCTTGAGGCCACCCTAGGGATTTATATCCCGTGCTGACCCAGAATGTGTTAATTTGGGTGCGCACGTGCCCCTGGGATTAGGCGGGTGCTCTAAGAGGCCCGGATACCCAGGTCTTCAAAAAATATACATATACTTAGGGCCATCAAATAGTAATATTTTCGAAAAGAACTATTTTTTTTAATTACAATTATAAAAAGGATCAGACTCCCAAAAAGAAGTGACCCAAACATGTGTCTTATGTATGAGAAAATTTATACCCATTAGTTCAGCTATCCATCATGGTGAGAAAATCAGAATTGAAATGAGACTCCAATAGTGAGGAGATCAAAACATAACTTTCATGAGCCATGTAAAAACCGTATGCAAGTAACAAAAATCACGAAACTGATGCATCAGCAACAAAAAGAAAAGGTATGGGTCCACAGATTATAGAACACAGTAATAGAACAACCAATTGAACAAAAAAATTTGCATGACACAAATGCAGGTATATATAAAAAAAATGAATGCTTGAGTTTAAAAAAGAAACGAAAAAATCAAATTAGATAGAAAAAAAAAAAAATCAATACATAATATCTACAAGAAAATTCCAAATACAACCCACCTCAGTCTTTATGCCAAATCCCAGCGATGCTGCTGCAGCTACCATCAAGATAATAAGGGTCGTATCTTGCCAAGCTTCCCAAAGGAAAATCTACATTGTACAGAGTCCATTACATAAAATTGTATATAATAACATTAGTTTTCATGTTGACGACAGTAAAAAAAATAAATAAATGATTAAATGCATCTTTAGAAAAAAAATTACCCAGAAACTCCGTCCTTTTTTCCGAGGATAGGTGTTATCACCAAATGCAATTCTTCGACATTGCAATTCACTATCATCTATGCTAATTCCTTTATCTAGGTCCGTTTTTAACAGATCTGCTAACCCTTTAACCTGATTTAGAGAATTCATAATATTAAGCATGCATGAGAGCATAAATGGCAGTCAAAGTAAAATTATAATTGTGATATGATCTTGCCCCCCCATATTCTTGTAGAGCAGAAAAATTGTGATCCCCAGTAATTGAAGCAAGCTGATCTAGTCCAATTCCATAAGAATTGGCAGAAGGAATAGGTAATGCTCCAGGGGTACCTGATCATTAAAAGCAATATTAGTCATCATAGAATATAGTTCAAATCATAGTGACATAAAAAAGTATTAGAAAGATATAAGCTTGGTGACATTCAAAAGAGAACAGTTGATATGCCTCTTTTACCCAAATTCAATAATTGGAATCTAGATTCTGAGCTGAATAAAAAATTCTTCCTCAGAAACAAAAGAAAACACTTAATATGTTCTTTCTGGAGTAAATGTAATAGATTGTACTATGTTCTGCTATGTTGGACAAGCATAGTTATACCAGTGAGAGAATGAAACCTAACATGAATTCTAGCTTCGATCATAGACATGTTATTTTATTTTTCGACTCTTGATGTATAAGAGGAATTGTTGAAAAAGTTATCTTGAAGTGCTAAATACACTTAGAAATAAGGATGAATCAATTGAGCGTTACAGCGCATCGGTCTTCTCAAGACCAAATTTTCAGTGACAGCAGCACATTCTAGCCAGGACTAGAGCGGGAGTGGGAAGGAAATCGATGTGGACATACAAGGATGGATAGAACTTGACCTTTTGAAGACTAGCATGATCACACGTATGGCATATCCACATTTGCACTGGATTTTCTTTTGTTCTTGAATGCCTTTATTTTGGGGCCAAATATTTAAATACTATTTTTAATGGTTATTCGGCCCTTTTTGGCATTGTAATTAATTGTATATATTTCCGAACTTGTTTCGTTTGGACCTAAGTTGATTAGTCTTTAATTAGTAAACCTGAGCTTTCTCTTGAAATGGAATATTAGATTTTACGATTTATCAGCTCGGATCATTCTTAAGTATTTCACCCGTCTTCTTACGAAGGGTGCAAGAAATCAATCCTTCCTGATGACAAGAATGATTTGACATTATAATTGAGTTAAGTTTTCTGAATGACTGAAGAGTTAGGAGAAAGCTTGAAAATGAACTTGAACTTCCGTTTATTCAAGTAAACATGATTTTGAATTGGTTCAATCTTTATTTGTGTTTGCATATCTATTAAAATTGAACTCCGAGGGAAATGGCTCTGGCGAGCGGGCATGGTTAGCGAAAGCGAGAGCCTTTGGCGTGTTGTGTTGGTCGAAAAATATGGGCAATCGAATGGTAATTGGGGCATCAGCACTATGGCCCACAGAGGCACATCGGCTTGGTGGAAAAGCATCTGTGGTACATGGTCTCTTTACGCTAGAGGGATGTGATTCAGTTGGGGCTGTGGTACCCGGATTCGGTTCTGGGAGGGCGCATGAGCAGAGTGCGGCCCTCTCAAATCGTCTTTCCCCGACATCTACGCCATTTCCTCGAACCCTAGTGGGCTGATCGATGAATTTGTCACAAAGACCCTTGGAGGAAGACTGTGGGATGTCACCACTCGAAGGCTCCTAAGAGGTGACGAGATGACCACATTCTCTAAGCTGCTACACTCGCTCTACGAGGTGTTTTGGAACCCTCATGGTCAGGACGAGCAGGTCTGGAGTCCTAGCAAATACGGCAGATTTAGCATCAAATCATACTACCGGATGCTTTCGAGCCACCCGCTGATCAGATTTCAAGGAGCAGGGGTGTGGAAGGCGGTCATCCCGCCCAAAGTGAAATTCTTCGCGTGGACGCTATTCAAAGAAAAAATTCTAACGATTGATCAGCTCATTCGGCTAGGGAAGGATATTCCCAACAATTGCGTGATGTGCCTCCATGGGGAAGAGTTTGTTGCATCTCTTTCTTCACTATTGAGCTGCACATAAGATTTGGAGCGTAATCCTAAAATCCTTTGGCATGAATTGGGTTACCCCTTCATCGACGCACCTCCAGTTCCTAGCATGGTCTTCTGTCGGTTTTGAGGGCCAGCTAGGCGACTAATCGAAGGCGGCTTTCTTTACAGTCTGTTGGAGAATCTGGCTCGAGAGAAACATGCGAATTTTTGAGCGTAAACATTGGCCTGTGGGGATGATTATGAAGTCTGTCAGAGATCTTATGTGGTTTTGGGTTGCTAGAGGCGGTGACGTAGTTAGGGGCGACAATTCTCCCTAGGACCCGGGTTAAATAGGGAGTTGGATTAGCATATCAGCCAGTCGGCTGGCTTGTCCCTGCTTTTGTGGCTGTTTGGGGTCCTTGTCCTTTGTTTTTTGGTTATTGTTTTCCTTTTTTTTTGGTCGTACTATCCTTATATTGGTCCTTTCAGCGTCCTGCTGGCTATCGATATAATTGTTATTATTGATCCAAAAAAAATATTATTTTCTCCGTCCTATCAACGTGAAGTTTGGATCACCTTGATCGTGAAGTGCCGTCCCACGTGCCCCTTTGGCCCTGTTCGTGAGTCGGAAAGCTAAGACATGATAGATGATTTGGTTACGAGTAAGTTATATTTCTCTAATACCACCACATCATGGCACTTCGCCTAGGAAGTTGGAAGGTGATACAAGTGACCGTCTGAAGTATCGCGCAGAAACAAAACAATTTCATCCTAGTGGTTCCACCTCCAAGCCGTCGGGAGGGTCCTACAGATTTCTGGCAATTATGTTGGGCACTTTGTCGTCAAACTCAAAAGGGATAAAAGTGGGTTGATCAACATTGTAGACCTCTATTTTGAATGACATACATACACTATTGATCCTTTTATTTTGAGAAATTGTGCTTCAGACTGCTTTTTCATTTGTGCACAACACATACAAAAGCATATCCACTTTCCCATTGGTGCACTTTGGTCCCCACGTTACCCTTGATTACAGATTAGAGGGACTGGCACTGCGAGAGCAGGTTAAGCCTCTACGTAATCGCCCCTTTAATACTAAAGATTAGTTCCATGAGGAATATCAAAGGGAACCTGCCCATTGGAGTGATAAGATCCCCGAAACACAATCCATTTTATTTGGCCCAGAGTAGTGAATCTTCTAGGAAGTCGTAGTTTCTTCTTGTCAATATGCATTACGTACTTCCACATTCACTATCCACAACACCTTTTGTGTGAAGGGTCTCTTTTAGATGAGTATATCTAGTCAAGTGAGAATACTACCAAAATTTTGCCAAAGAAAGCTCAACCCAAGGTATAATATCATCTTTTAAGCAAGGCTAAAGTCACTCTGTCATGAAGGGATTACTGAACTCCGCAAAACACGCACAGGGAGCTTCTGCACCAAAGAACAATCCGATATTGGGGGACAAGTTTGCACTCGCTCTAAAACCCGTCGCGGGCATTTGACCAAGGTCACATCCGAGGAATCGACACCTCCATACACATTGGGGATGCCAGTCTCTTTCAGCCTCTTGTGCCTAAAACTCCCACACCCTCAGTGGTCGAGTCAATCCCTATAAGGTCCACTGATATATCTCCATATTATACCAATTATACGCCAAAGCTAAGCTTTGTTAGCTTCTTTTGAATATTAACTGTGTTTTATGAGTGATTACAGATTAAATTGGGGAATTGCAATAATCTGGCTTTATTCATGGACTTAAAGAAGGCATTATAAGTTTTCTAACTAGCTGAGAATCACTCAATTCGGAGTTGTACATCAAAAGTCGTGAAAGTTTGAAAATCAATCTAAGCCATAGTATAGAACTCGTTTTCAAATCCGTTTAAAGGAGGTGTATAAAAGAACAAGTCGTTTGAACAAAACTCCAAGCAGAATTGATTTAAACGAAGTGCAATTTTCGTTTGAACGACAAGACTAAAAGATAGTTTAAACGAGGCATTTAAACAAGGCTGATTCAATTTGAACGAAGGCTTTCGAAGTTGTCAAAGTTGTTTAAATGAGGATCAAAATTTGTATAAACGAATTACTGAGACAAAATGAAGATAAAAGCTTGGCGGTGAAAATTAGCACAAATTATGAAAATCGTTTAACGAGGACTATAAATTTAGAAGATTTTTTGCGCCAGCAGACTTCCCAATTTAGATCTTTCCTACTCCAAATCTAATTCTAATTTGAAAATTTCTAATTCTAACACAAAACCGCCCAAAGAAGATTATAAATAGATGGCCAAGCCTTCCAATTGAGAGATATGCATGGAATTAAGGAAGAATTCAAGAGCCCAAGTTTGAGAGAAGTTGTGAGAGAGTCAACCATGGATTCGTATATGGTTTTCTTCTCGATGAGCAGCTAATTTCCTAGCAAGTTAGGATGAGATGAAGCCAAAGTGATGTAGTTTGATTCTTTGATTTATAGTATAGGTTTGTTTAGTGAATATTGATTGTTTGATTGAGGATTTATTCAAGTAAATCAGGTATTATTGTTTACTTTGATTTCCTTCTTATTTATTCATCTTATAGAGGATAAATTAGCTTGATTTCAACATGCTTATCTATGCTCGTACTTGTAGCTTAGTTTAGTTATTTCAAACAATGGTGTTCATGTGCTTTGTTTAGATTATTTGAATGGGTTATGAGCGGGTGAGACACTTATGCCTATGATTCGTAGATAGGGTATGTGACGGGGACGCCGACATTGTAGACATCGGATATTGACCTTTTCGCGTGTACCGACGTCGGAAGAAGAGGAATGGAAATTAAAACTAGGCGAGAGAGGACATTCTGGAAACCGCAAGGAGAAGTGCCGTAGCAAGCCCTCGCTCGAGCGGTTATAATCCTCGCTCGAGCGGCCACTTAAGCTCGCTCGAGCGAGCCCTCGCTCGAGCGGTTATAATCCTCGCTCGAGCGGGCCCAGTGACGAAAATTTTCTTTTATTTGTTTTTTTTTTTAGTCTTTTATTATTTTAGAACTCTTTTAGTGCGAGTTTTATTTTGTTTAGGGTTTTCTTAGCCTATATAAAGGCCTTGTAAACACTCTATTAAGGAGATTGATGATGAATGAAAAGAGCTTTTGCTTATGTGTGCTTGAGATGAGCCTCTACGAAGAGTGAATCTTCTTCCCGAGAAGGGTTTGGTGCGAAGCCAAGGGTGTGAAGCCTACAATTCTATCTACCTCTTTTATCTTTGTTTGCGTGATTCTACAACCCTAAATCGACCATCTTCTTGTGAAATCCTAAACCCTAAACTTCTCTAAATCCTTGAATCGATCCGATTCAACAACCGTAGAGCCCAGTAGAGTTATTAAACCTTCTGCACCTGATATTCAGAGAAAATCAGTGATCCCATCATTGAATCGTGAGCACCCTAATCTGGAAAGAAACCTAGAGTTCTATCTCTAGGATCGATCTGCGCTGCAACCTAACGGATCTAGCGCCTGGACTGAACCCTGCCTGAATTATACGTGATTCTCCCAAGGAATACTACAAGACCTTGAGGTATTCGTTATATTTTGCAAGTTTCATTGTTTAGTTTAATTCCCATTTAATTTCGGCAAAAATTCAATCATATCATTCACGTAGTTTAGGGTACCGTCCTGCGTCAGTATGCCAAATGGAGATAGCTTGTGTAGGTGAAGTGCATTGGATGGTGCAAAAGGGGGAGCCGGAGGGCGGTGATCGATTATAGAAATCGATTGCTTCCAAAAACCATGCCCATATATCTTAGGAAACTTAGTGACCCGCACCTCCGAGGGGTCAATGGCATACCCTGGGGCTCTCAATAAAACCGTGATCAACCGGCCTTAAGGGAGGAAGAGGATCTTCTTCTCATATGTTTTCATTTTCAATTTTCGGGACACTTCCTCCATCCCAAAGAAGATCATAATTTTGCATCTCAACCAATACCCCTTAAAGATTGCATAGATGGACTGAGCCATGTCCACCCTTCACTCGATTTTGTGGGAAATAGAGTAAAGGTTCTTGTAGAGGACCATGTCGATAAAAAGGAGATGCCAAGGGAGGTCGGTTTTAGTGATAGTCGGGTTGGTTCGAAGCCTTCCTCCCGTGAGTTCACAGACCATATCCAGGAATTCCGGGTATGCACGTGGGAGAACTAACCCACTACCCAATGGGATATCTGGGGGCAACACCATAAGAGGACACAAGCCTATAGAACTCGACATTTTGATGAAATAAGCACCGGAGAACCACCATGGCCAGTGCTATAGAACTCGACGTTTTGATGAAATAAGCACACAAGCCTGGGGTAAATGTGCTCCTCTCTAGGCTTAAGAAGATGCATTAAGTGACCCGATGGCCATTGCAAGATCCGTTACCCATGGACTTCGACTGTGAATTTTTAACTCGCAAGTTCAAATTGTCGTCTCTTATATACCCGACGCGATGCCAGTTGGTATTGGATGATAGCTCTGATGACTCTTCGCTGGGTTGCACTGCTCGATCCCCACTCTTGTCTAAGAAGGATATCTTCACAGTGGTGACAGTGGATCCTTCGAGTGAAAGCGAGAGTTGGCTTGAGCCGGACGAGACACACGAGATGGATCGGCTGATTGCAGTGGGACATGAACTCGGAATGTCGTATGACGGAGAAGAAGGGGCATTGAGGGAGGTCTTTCAGTCCATTTTAGATAACCGACGGAGCTGTAGGAAAAATCGTCGGACGGGCTCGCGCGTTTACAATGGGGAATGGCGGACGGGAGGGGGAGAGGGGGTTGTTAAACCCTCTAGCGGTGTCGTTGGGAGGGCTCTGTTTTTAGTCTCTGCAATGAAGATGCTGTCTTGGAATGTGCGAGGCATATGTGACGGGGTTAAATGGGCGGCGGTCAGACGCGTCATCGAATCGGTCAAGCCGGCGGTAATTACCCTACAAGAAACAAAATGGGGCATTAGTGATCACAGGAGTGTCAGAACAATACTGCGAGGGATGAAATGGGAGTGGGTCGGGGTAGACTCGGAGGGCGCATTAGGGGGCATTCTTGTGGCATGGGATTCCGGGATCTTTGAGAAGATTGAGGAGGAATTGCAGTGTTTCTCGGCCTCGGTGGTGCTCCGGACCAGAGAGAATGGCCAGCATTGGGTGATGTCCGGTATCTATGGCCCGACTGGGAATAGCCGACGAAGTGACTTCTGGTTTGAATTAGCTGCGGTCATGGCAAGATGGGAGTTCCCGATTGTTTTGGGCGATGACTTCAACGCCATCAGATGGGCCTACGAAAAACAGGAAGGTCCGGCTGACGTTGCAGCCATGCGTGACTGCAATTCCTAGATTGCAGACTGGGGGCTGATGGATGTGCCTCTATCTGGATCCAGGTTTACCTGGTCGAATCTCCAGGACGTCCCGTCCATGAGCAGATTAGATCGTTTCCTATGCAGCACGGATTGGATGGACTTGTTTCCAACAGCCAGGTTAGAATGCCTTGCGCGGGCGGTGTCCGACCATCGACCGTTGGTGCTTTCGTGCGAGGTGAGAGGAAAAGGGCCGAATCCGTTCAGATTTGAAAATATGTGGCTAGCGGATGAAAGGTATCGGGAGGCGATTCCAAGTTGGTGGAACGAACATAGGCCGTCGGGAACGGCTGCCTACCGTTTCATATCCAAGATGCAATGGATTAAGAAACGGACTAAACAGTGGAACAGGGATACTTTTGGGCTGTTACATGTCAACAAAGAGTTAATTCTGACCAAGCTGCTGGAGATAGATAATTTAGAGGAAGAAAGGCTGCTATCCGATGGGGAACGTGAAGAACATGTGCAAAAAAAGTATGACTTTAATAAACTCTACAGAGACAAGGAAACCTCCTGGAACCAAAAGGCAAAGGCGAGATGGCTAAAGGAGGGAGATCTGAACACAAAATTCTTCCATGTGATCGCAAATGCTCGAAACAAAACCAACTATTTGGGCAGCATAGCGGTGGAGGGGGTCGTGTACACGGGGATCGAGAGAATTCGCGAACAGGTTGTCGGTTTCTACACTAGGCTATACGCCGACGACGAGCTATTGCAGCCTACTTTGGACGGGCTAACCTTTCGGGCCATTACACACGAGGGCAATGTCGGCCTGGAACTACCTTTCACAGAAGAAGTATGGACAGCCATTAAAAGGGGGGGTAAGAATAAGTCACCGGGACCTGACAGGTTCATAATGGAGTTCTACAGGGTGTTTTGGGCTGTGATAAAGGATGACCTGATGGGGGTGATGCATGACTTTCATAGAACGGGACACATCGGACGCAGCCTTAATTCCACGTTTATTGTGCTCGTACCGAAAAAATCCGGAGCAGAGGATATCGCTGATTTTCATCCAATCTGCCTCATCAACATCCTATACAAGATTATCGCTAAGGTCCTCTCTAACAGGCTTCAGCCGCTCATGGGGGATATCATTTCTGCAAATCAGGGGGCTTTCGTGCATGGAAGACAATTAATCAATCAGGAGGTCGTGGCGCACGAAACTATACACTCGGCACACCTCCACTGCCGACCTGTGGCTCTCTGGAAGGTGGATATGGAAAAGGCCTACGATCGTGTATCGTGGAGCGGGCTGGATTACATGCTTAACAGGTTTGGTTTTGGTTTGAGATGGAGGAGCTGGATGCAGGCCTGTTATGCGACCCCTTGGTTCTCCGTGCTTGTAAACGGCACGCCTGTTGGGTATTTCAAGAGCTCGCGAGGGATCCGGCAAGGCGATCCCCTCTCTTCTTTCCTATTCAATATGATAGGGGAAGCGCTAACTGGACTCATTGAACGGGCCAGACAACTTAATTATATTTCAGGGATTGCGGTGGGGGACGCAGGCAGAGCTATTGCCGTTCTCCAATACGCGGACGATACGTTATTGTTCGGCAAGGCTGAGACTGAAGAATTTCAAGCTTTCATGGATACCTTAACTATATACGAAGCGGTGTCGGGACAACGGATCAACTTCCATAAATCAAAGGTCACGAGTATTGGGATCGATAACACACAGCTACAAACTATTGCTGATACAGTGCAATGTGAAACTGAGGACCTGCCGATCAGATACTTGGGCCTACCATTGAGACTATGGCAGCCTACGGCGAGGGGATGGGAGTCAGTCATCCAACGGGTGGAACAACGCCTATCCACGTGGAAAAGGAAATTACTTAACAGTGGTGGTCGGCTGACGTTATGAAATCAGTGCTTACTAGTCTACCGATTTTCTATATGTCCATCTTCTCGTGTCCTGCGGAAGTCCTATACCGACTCGAACAAGTCCAACATAATTTTCTATGGGAGGGGGCTGGCCTGGAGAAAAAGTACCACTTGATTAATTGGGAAACGTGCAAGCTCCCAATGAATTACGGAGGGCTGGGAATCCGGTGCCTTAGATGGACGAATCTAGTTCTTCTCGGCAAATGGTTATGGAGAGTAGGAAATGAGGAGTCAAAGAGCCTATGGCGTACTGTTCTAGCGGAAAAATACGGTCAAACCATCCACAACTGGGGCATCAACACTAACTCTAGCAGAAACTCCTCTACCTGGTGACGAAAGATTAGTCACACTTGGCAGCGTTACTCAAAAGGAATACTGACGGGGACGCCAACATCGTAGACATCGGATATGAACCTTTTCGCATGTACCGACGTCGGAAGAAGCGGAATGGAAATCAAAACTAGGCGAAAGAGGAAATTCTTGAGGAGGCCCGAGTACCGTAGCCTCAGAGGAGAAATGGACACAGATCGCGAGGAGAACAGTGTCGAGCGAGCCCTCACTCGAGCGGTTAAAATCCTCGCTCGAGCGACCACTTAAGCTCGCTCGAGCGAGCTACAGTGACGGAAAATTTTCGTTTTTCATTTTTTTTACCGTTTTTTAGTCTTTTACTATTTTAGGACTCTTTTAATTGCGAGTTTTATATCGTTTAGGGTTTTCTTAGCCTATATAGAGGCATTATCAACACTCTATTGAGATTGATTATTGATTATTGAATGAAAAGAGCTTTTGCTTGTGTGTGCTTGAGATGAGCCTCTACAAAGAGTGATTCTTCTTCCCGAGAAGGGTTTGGTGCAAAGCCAAGGGTGTGAAGCCTGCCAATCTATTTATCCATCTATCTAGTTTCATCTTCTCTGCTTGTGTGTTGATCCTTACAATCCTAAATCAGCTATCATCCCTTTTAACATCCTAAATCATAATTTTCCTCACACCGTGAATCGATCCGATTCAACAACCGTAGACCCATCAGAGTTATTAAACCTTCCGCATCAAATAATCAGAAGAAATTAGTGATCCCATCATTGAATTGAGAGCGCCCTAATCTGGAAAAACCTAGAGTTCTATCTCTAGGATCGATCTGCGCTGCAATCTAACGGATCTAGCACCTGGACTGAACCCTACCTGAATTATGCGTGATTCTCCCATGGAATACTACGAAAACCTGAGGTATTCGTTATATTTTGCAAGTTCTATTGTTTAATTTAATTCTCATTTAATTTCGCCAAAATTAATCATTGCATTCACGTAGTTTAGGGTACCGTTCTACGTCAAATACGCTTCAGCTGGGGCAACGGCAGTCGAATTCAGTTTTAGGAGGACTGCTGGGTAGGGGGGAGGGCCCTCAAACTAGTTTTCCCCTCCATATATGCTTTATCTACTCAGCCCGGAGGTCGGATTGATGAATTTCTCGCAGAAACGGAAGGCGGAAGGGTGTGGGAAGTCCGCTTGCGCAGAAATCTAAGAGCTCATGAGGAGGAAGAGTTCTTCAAACTCCTTTCTCTCTACGAGATGCACCAAAACTCATATCACCAGGATCGTCGAGTGTGGGTCCCCAACAAAAACAGACTCTTCACTGTCAAGTCATATTACCATTGGCTGTCTCGCAGGCCTCTCATTAGATTCAAAGGAGTGACGTTGTGGAAGGCTTGCATACCGCTTAAAGCTAAATTTTTCACATGGACGGTGTTCAAAGAGAAGATCCTTACTAGAGATAATCTAATCCTGCAAGGGAAAGATATCGACAAGTAGTGTGTTATGTGTGCTCAGGGGGAGGAATCTGTCAAACACCTTCTTTCTCCATTGTGCTACAGCGAGCGAATATGGAACATAGTTCTCAGTCTGTTTGAGATGAGCTGGGTCTTCCCGTACAATCCCTACAGCCTATATTTGGCCTGGGACGCGGTTAGACTGGAAGGGCAAGAAGGGAAGAAATGGAAGGGGACGTTCTTCGCTATTCTTTGGTGCCTCTGGTGAGAAAGGAATATAAGGATCTTCAATCAGGAAACCAAACCGGTGGGTGTCATCGTCAGAGATATTGTGGACCTTGTTCAATTGTGGGTTAACAGTGTGAGCGAGCTGCCTAGAGCCGAATGGGGTCCTTGGGACCCGGGCTGATTATACAAGGGAACTTCGATTTGCTGAAGACGTAGTTTTACCACTTTTTAGATTTTTCTCCGTTTTGCTGTTGTACTATTAGTAGCTTTTTTGACCCGTGTATTGTTTCTATCAGCACCTTGCTGCTTTTTCAATATATACCAATTTACGGATCAAAAAAAAAAAGAAGATGCATTAAGTTTTCCCTCCAAAAGTAATCGAGGGAAAATATAGCGTTTTCAAAGATGTTAAAGAACGCTACGAAAAACTTGACCACCATTGCCAACGGCATCGCGGTTAACCGCACAGAGGGCACATCTCTAATAATTGGTGGTGGTTGTGGCGAACGTGCAGCGGGAGTGTGTGCGGGTGGGGCAAACGGTGTGCCAGTGGGTTGTGTGCGTGGTGGAAGGTTACGGGGGGGCTGGGTACGCTACTTTTTAATAGGGGGCGAGCTAGATGGCATTGGTTGTTTGCCCTAATCCTTCCTCAGGGCAAAACAGAGCACACAATCACAACAAAAACAAAACCACACAACCTTGCAAGAAACAAATATATATATATAGAAGAAAAATACTCACTCACACCCCCATGCAATATACACAGACTAGACGTGATTCCCGTGTCGGTTATAACAAGATCCACACAAAAAAAGATTTAATCGACAAGAAAGGACAAGGAACAAAGAAAAGTTACCGTTTCGCTTGTTTGATGCCCTAAATGAAGCAACACGCCGATTCAATCGCACAAACCCGCTTGCAATCAATGAGGATGCTCAACGCCAATTTGAAAATGAGCGGGAAAATTAGTTGGACAGTTGGAGCAAGAAGGAAGGAGAGAGGAGAGAAAAAGAGCAGTCTAATCGGTCGAGCGCGAGAAATGGGAATGAAAATCCCTAGCTCGAACGATCACCTTAAATAGGGTTGTTGAGTAACCTGGTTCAACCGGTCAAAATGAGATTTTCGATCGGTGGAACTGTATATATAAAGATATATAATCTTCGTGGCAGCTGGAGTGGTTTGCAAGCCCTTGTCGGCCAGTCGAAATGAATATTTTAACCGGTCGAACTTCAAGTTTAAAGCTCCTTCGAATCAAGAGTTCACGACTCGGCTGGTCGAAATATGACTTCAACCGGTTGAAATATACTAGATAATATAGTCACGTTAGGGGTTGGAGGTGTTTTGGGGCCACCTTTCGAGTGGTCGAAAGCTATCTCAAAATTCAGAATGGCTTCCGAATCTCAACTGGACCAATCAAAGTGGCACTTCTGGTGCATTGTGCCACTTCTCCTACCTGTTCGACCGATCGAGAATGCACATAATGAAAGTTGTACATTATTTTGTTCATCTAACCTACACACTGAACAAACACATTAAATCTAATAAAAGGAAGTAATTTACAACATGGGTTGCCTCCCAAGAAGCGCTAATTTAGTGTCTTTAGCTAGACATAGCCCAGATGAATTCAATTATAGGTGGGCTCTTACAATGGTGTGATCACCACAGCTGCCATCTGTTCCAACTCAATTACGGGATACAACCTCTGCCCATTGACCTTGGAAACCCTCTTGTCCTTGGGATCTTGAATCTAAGCAGCCCCATGTGAGAATAGTTGGACCATAATGAAAGGTTCATCCCATATTGATATAAGTTTACCGAGAAACAATCGCAGTTTTGAATTGCAAAGTCAAATATTTTTACCTGGCTCAAAGAACTTTCTATTAATGTCATCACCATGAAAACTTTAGTCTCAGCCTTATAAATTTTGGCATTCTCATAAGCTTCGTTCCTCAACTCCTCCAATTCATTGAGTTGGAGTTTTCGGTGTGCACCGGCTTCGAGCAAATCAAAGTTCAAAGCTTTGATTGCCCAAAAAGCTCTATGTTTTAATTCCACTGGTAAGTGGCATGCCTTATTGTAAACCAACCGGAAAATCAATAGGGAAAACAAACTTGTCAACCCCAACCAATACATCTTCAATAATACCAACCAGTCTTCTCTCAGATCTATCGGCTAGCCGCAAGTTAATCGATGTAGGCTTCATACCTCCCAATCCTAATTTTTCATACACTGAATAGGGGAGAAGATTCACCTCACCCCAAGATTTAGAAGTGCCTTATTAACGGTGTGTTCACCAATAATACAAGGAAAGGTGGGCACTCTCGAATCTTTAAGCTTAGGTGGTGTTAGCCTTTAAAACTGAGCTCACCTGCTGCATGAGAAAAACTTTCTTAGAAAGATGGTTCTTAGATTCTCTTTTGAGTGCATAAGTTTTTCAAGAATTTAGCATGTGTAGGGACTTGTTTAATCGCATCAAGGAGGGGCAAATTTTTCTTTACTTGCATACAAATTTCAGTTACTTCCTCTATCCTTGCCTTGTTCTTAGCTTGAGGAAAGGTAACTTAGGCACATATGGTGCCTCATGAGGAACAGACTCCTATCTCTGAGACTCTCTAATTGTATTCTCTACCATGTTCCTTTTCAATCACAACTTCTCCATTCAATGGCTCATCTGCTACATCCGGCATAACCATTTTATTGTCCACTTGCCTACCACTCTGAAGGGTAGTAATGGCTTGAATTTGCTCAGGAGGAAATCTCCCCATCATAGCTTGACCCTTTGAATTGTTCACCAATTGACTAGGCAATTGGCCCTCCTCTCTCCTAGTAATGGTATTAGCTAGCTGCCCAATTTGTCTTTCTAACTTTGCAATTGATTGCGTATGAAAGTGGAGCAATTGTGACGGGGATGCCACATACATGGACATTGGATTCGGACCACATCGCTTCTATCGACTTCGGAAGAAGCCTAGAGGAAGCCCGAGTACCGTAGCCTCAAAAGAGAAACGGACACAAACCACGAGGAGAACGACACCACAGAGAATCCTAGCGCGAGCAAGCACTTAAAGTCGCTCGAGCGATGATTATCCTCGCGCGCGCGAGCTACAGCGACGATTTCAAACGCGCGAGCGCTCACTTAAACTCGCTCGCGCGAGCGATGATAATTATTGCTCAAGCAAGCTACGGCACGGAATTTTATGCGAAAACTTTCCTTTTTGTGTTTTATTAGTATTAGAACTCTTTTATTGTGAACTTAATTATTGGTGGCCTATATATAGAGGCTTGTAAATACCTTTTAGTTAGTTGATTGATTATTTGAATGCTTTTATGCTTGAATAATCTTTGTCTGAGATGGGTTTGGTGCGAGGCCAAGGGAGTGATTCCCAAAAGTCATTGTTATCTTCTCTATTCTATTTGCTACTTTCGATCTGTGTTTGCTTCTCTAAACCATAGCCTAATTGTTTCCTTGTGATCCCCAAAACCCTAAGCCCCTTTTGAAACCCTAAATCACACAAAGCCAATACCCGTTCCAAACCATAAACCAATCCGAAAACCATAAGCCTATTGCAAACCGCAAATCTCTTTCACAACCCAACTTGGAATCCGTGAATCTACATCGGACCGAAGACGAGCGCCTAAGCCTGGAAAAAAGCTAGAGTTCTATCTCTAGGCTGATCTTGCCTCGACTCAAAAAGTACTTGCGCATCGAACTAGACCCTACCTGGATCTCGTGTGATCTACCAACTTGAATTCTTTGGACCCTAAGGTATTTAAGATAGTTTTGAGATTAAGCTTGATTTAATTTTATTTAATTTCGATAAAATCTGCATAAACATCATATTCCGCATTTTAGGGTCGTTGTCCCGCGTCAGTTTTGATATCAGAGCCCTAGGTTTTCTAGGTTAGGGCATCTTTGCTTGTCATATTTATTTTATTGCATTGTTTTTGTGAGTCCATATTGCATTCCATATTAGATCCCTAATAGACCTTGTGATCACCATGGACTCGAGTGCAATTCTCAATGCCCTTAACGGTATGCGAGAAGAGTTTGGTGCAATTAGTGCACCTCTGAGTACCATTGAGCAAACCCAAACATCACTAGGAGTTGATAATGATAGATTACGTGATCGAATCAACCAACTGGAAGCGATGGGTGGACTTGAAAATCAATACCAAGAGCGTGAGTGTCCACACTTTGAACGTAATGGTCGCCAAGACAACCGGAACCGTAGGGATCATCGTAGAGATGACTATGACCCCGAAGTTCAACTCCTTAAGAATGTCCGAGTTGATCTGACTTTCGATGGAAGAATGGACCCTACTGTCTTCCTCGATTGGCATTCTAACATGGACCAACACTTTGATTGGTATGCCATGAATGACGACCGTTGCGTTAGACTCGCCAAGATGAAATTGGTTGGTCAAGCTCGACTTTTCTGGCTCAATGTTGAGCGCATTAGGGTGAACGCGGGTTGTCCTCCCATTACCCGTTGGGACGACATGAAGGAACGACTTACTGAGAAGTATGTTCCTTTATCATGCCACCAACGCCTCCTCGACCAGTGGCAAAATTTACGTCAAGGTGGTATGCCCGTGACCGATTACATTGCCAAATTCGAAGAGTTCATGATGAGGGCAAAAGTATCGGAAGACCCTGAAATCACTCTTTAGATTCTGCACCGGATTGCGACTTGATTTGCAAAAAGAGTTAATTTCTCATCCCGTAGAAACTCTTGAAAGATGTTATGTCATTGTGTAAGATCTTGAACGGTACTTGAAAACTACGGTGGTGAAGAGGACCGAGCCACAATATAGCGGTCAATGATCCAGTGAGGGACGATTTAATCCTCCTCCCAAACCTACACAGTCTGTCCCTACCAATTCTAGGTTTGAAAAGGGAAAAGGTGTAGTCGGAGAATCCTCAAGGGTTAATTCTCAAGTAAAGTGCTATAAATGTCATGGGATGGGACACTTTGCCGCCCAATGCCCTACGAAAGAACCCCAAAGGACTCTCTTCATTGAGGGAGAGGAGGATGATGATGAGGTAGTGGTTGAAGAAGTATTTGAACCAATAGCACACCCAGAGATGAGGAGGGTGATGCTATTGGTCATGCTTTACTTGTGAGGTGTGCCCTTGCACAGCCTCAACAGGATGAAAAGGATGACTGGCGTAGGGAGAACATCTTCCACACCTATGCCAGATTTGGTGAAAAGAATTATAGGGTCATCGTGGATAGCGGTACTTGTACCAATGTAATATCCACTCATGCGATACGTCGCTTGGGGCTTACACCTGAAGCCCACTTGAGACCTTATAAAGTCGCATGGGTCAATTCTTCATCCATTCCCGTGTCGAAAAGGTGTCATGTACCGATTCAATTGGGTTCTTATTCGGACACCTTATGGTGTGATGTGGTGCCGATGGATGTGGGCCATATCATTTTGGAAAGGCTGTGGCTCTATGACATGGACGTGACTTTTTCTGGTCAATCAAACATATGCACGTTCATGCATAAGGGCAAAAAGATCACTTTACACCCTTTGCCTCTCAAAACACCATCGACCAACACAATCGAAAAGAAGGGTGAATCTTCTAAATTCATTAATATTGTGAGTCCTTCTGAGTTCGAGAAAGCATCGATAGATGAGAGTGTGGTGTACGTAGTTGTCACCGTAGAGAGTGCTCCCGCGTCGGCGAGCGAGTGTCCCAAGGAAGTTGAGCCAATCCTGAAAGAGTTTACGGATGTCTTCCCTGAAGACTTACCAAACGAACTCCCTCCCCTGCGTGATATCCAACACGCAATAGACTTGGTTCCCGGATATACCTTACCGAATCTGCCCCACTATAGGTTGAATCCGGTTGAGCACGCCGAGTTGACTCGACAAGTCAATGAGCTCCTTCAGAAGGGGTTCATCCAAGAGAGTCTGAGCCCGTGTGCATACCTGCCCTACTCACTCCCTAGAAAGATGGTACGTGGCGCATGTGTGTGGATAATCGTGCAATCAATAAGATTACGGTTAAATATCGGTTCCCCATACCAAGGCTCGATGACATGCTCGATATGATGGTTGGTGCCACTATCTTTTCAAAGATAGACCTTAAGAGTGGCTACCATCAAGTCCTCATCTACCCCGGTGATGAGTGGAAAACCGCCTTTAAGACTAAGAATGGTCTTTAAAAGTGGATGGTCATGTCATTTGGGCTTTCTAACGCCCCGAGTACTTTCATGCGACTCATAACCCAAGTTTTGAGACTGTTTCTCAGTTAATTCCCTGTTTTTTATTTCGATGACATCCTGATCTACAATCGTGACAAGGAACAACACTTGACCCACCTTAGGCTGGTTTGTGAAACCCTCAAGGGCGAGAGGTTGTTTGCAAATCTCAAAAAATGCACCTTCATGCAACGTTCTGTTGTTTTCTTGGGATTTATTATCTCGACCGATGGAATGGTCGCAGACCCCGAAAAGGTTAAAGCCATTGTGGAGTGGCCCAAACCTAAGAACATACACGATGTCCGCAGCTTTCATGGCTTGGCTACTTTCTATCGTCGCTTCATCAGAAGCTTTAGCACCATTATGGCCCCAATTACAGATTGCATAAAAAAGGGAGACTTTAAATGTGGCAAAGCGGCGACGAAAGCCTTTGTTGAGATCAAACAACGAATGAGTAGTGCACCCATCATACGATTGCCGGACTTTTCTAAAGTCATTGAAGTCGCATGCGACGCTTCGGGTGTAGGCATAGGAGGAGTGCTTAGCCAAGAGCGTCACCCTGTGGCCTATTTTAGTGAAAAACTTAACGAGACAAAGCAAAAATACTCCACCTATGACAAGGAGTTCTATGCGGTCGTTCAATCTCTTTGGTATTGGAAATATTACCTTAGACCGCAGAAATTTGTGTTGTTCTCTGACCATGAAGCCTTACGCTTTCTTTCTTCACAGAAGAAGTTGAACCCAAGGCACACGAAGTGGGTTGAATACCTTCAAGGGTTCACATTCGTGTTAAAGCATAAGGCCAGTGCTGAAAATAAGGCCGTTGATGCACTTAGTCGGCGAGTGGTGACTTTGCGCACAATGAGCACCGAGGTAGTCGGGTTCGAAAAGTTAAAGGATGAGTACCCCGAGTGCCCAGATTTTGGGGTTGAGTACACTGCTCTCCTTAGTAACCCGACCGGCACACACTCTGTGTACACCATCCAGGATGGATACTTGTTCAAAGGCAATCGCCTTTGCATCTCTCGCACTTCATTGCGTGACTTTCGCATTTGGGAGTTGCATGCTGGAGGGATGGCCGGACATTTCGGGCGTAATAAAACTGTTGCGCTCGTAAAGGATAGGTTCTTTTGGCCTAGCCTAATGAAAGATGTCGCCTGGGTCATTAAGCATTGTCGTACTTGCCAAGTGTCAAAACAGGCCAAACAAAATACCGGCTTGTACACCCCATTACCCGTGCCACACACACTGTGGCAAGACCTCTCTATGGATTTCGTGCTTGGACTTCCTAAGACCACTAGGAAGCACGACTCCATCTACGTCGTAGTGGACCCATTTTCCAAAATGACCCACTTCATTCCTTGTTCCAAAACCTCCGACGTATCTCATATTGCTAAATTATTTTCACGGAGGTAGTGCGTCTTCATGGGTTGCCCAAAACCATTGTGTCTAATAGGGATGTTAAATTTACGAGTTATTTTTGGAAGACCCTTTGGCACATGATGGGCACATTGCTCCAATTCTCTACAGCTTACCACCCTCAAACGGATGGCCAAACCGAAAGCACCAATAGGAGCCTTGGGAATCTCCTTCATAGTCTTGTTGGTGATCATGTTAGGACCTGGGATACCATCTTACCCACAACTGAGTTTGCATATAATAATTCTGTCAATAGGTCCATAGGCATGAGTCCTTTTGAGGTAGTACATGGTAATAGGCCTAGGACCCCATTAGATTTGATCTCCATGTCTCCATCTCATAGAGTGTCAGAGTCTGCCAATATATTTGTACAACATATTCATAGCTTGCATGCCAAAATTAAACAGAAAATTAATTCACGCAACAGTCAATATAAATTATCTGCAAATGCTCACAGGCGTTCTAAAGAATTTCACATGGTTATTATATGATGGTCCGGATTAGGCCTGAGCAGTTCCCATCGGGATCTGCAAAGAAGCTCCAATCTCGAGGCGCTGGGCCTTTCAAAATTTTGGCTAAGAGTGGTCCTAATGCATACGTGCTTGAGCTTCCTCCAGATACGGGGGTTAGTTCAACGTTCAATGTGGAGGACTTGGTTCCTTGCTTGGGTTTCACCCCACCTCCTGAAAACCCACTCCAGCCACCTCCTAATCCCAGCCCCAATCCAATCTTGCAACTTATACCTCTTCCTTTCCCAAGCAAACAGAGAACAGATGAGATAGAGGATATAATCAATGATCATGCCGCCTCTACACATGACGGGGGATTCCAAAAGTACTTGGTTAAATGGGTCGACAAACCGAAGTCCAAAAACACTTGGGTCCACGAGAATGAAGTTCGTCGCTTAAACCCCGACCTGCTAGACATCTACCATGAGCACGTTTCATCCATGGGTCAAAATATCGGGTTACTGATACGTATCGTCCGAGCTCCAAAACGATACGTATCGGACGATACGTATCGGTACCGGTTGGTATCGGACGATACATTGAATGTATCGTTCGATACATTCAACTGTATTGAATGTATCGAACGATACATTCAATGTATCGTTCGATACCAATACCGATACGTATCGTCCGATACGTATCGGTATCGGCCGAAATTTTGATCCATGGTTTCATCGGTGATGAAACATTTTTGGTCCAAGAGAATTGACGAGGACGCCACATACATGGGCATTGGATTCGGACCACATCGTTTCTATCGGCGTCGGAAGAAGCGTAGAGGAAGCCCGAGTACCGTAGCCTCAGAGGAGAAACGGACACAAACCACAAGGAGAATGACGCCGCAGAGAATCCTTGCGCGAGCGAGCACTTAAAGTCGCTCGAGCGATGATAATCCTCGCGCACACGAGCTACGGCAACGATTTCAGACGCGCGAGCGATCACTTAAACTTGCTCGAGTGAGCCCCCACGCGAGCGATGATAATTATTGCTCGAGCGAGCCCTCGCGCGAGCGATGATAATTATCGCTCGAGGGAGCTACGGCACGAAATTTTATGCGAAAACTTTCCTTTTTGTGTTTTATTAGTATTAGAACTCTTTTATTTCGAACTTAATTATTGGTGACCTATATATAGAGACTTGTAAACACCTTTTAGTTAGTTGATTGATTATTTGAATGCTTTTATGCTTGAATAATCTTTGCTTGAGATGGGTTTGGTGTGAGGCCAAGGGAGTGATTCCCAAAAGCCATTATTATCTTCTCTATTCTATTTGCTACTTTTGATCTGTGTTTGCTTCTCTAAACCATAGCCTAATTGTTTCCTTGTGATCCCCAAAACCCTAAGCCCCTTTTGAAACCCTAAATCAGACAAAGCCAATACCCGTTCCAAACCATAAACCGATCCGAAAACCATAAGCCTAATGCAAACCGCAAATCCCTTGCACAACCCAACTTGGAATCTGTGAATCTACATCAAACCGAAGACGAGCGCCTAAGCCTGGAAAAAAGCTAGAGTTCTATCTCTAGGCCGATCTTGCCTCGACTCGAAAAGTACTTGCGCATCGGACTGGACCCTACCTGGATCTCGTGTGATCTACCAACCTGAATTCTCTAAACCCTAAGGTATTTAAGATAGTTTTGAGATTAAGCTTGATTTAATTTTATTTAATTTCGGCAAAATCTGCATAACCATCATATTCCGCATTTTAGGGTCGTTGTCCCGCGTCAAATTGGGACTGTTGTTGAAGGCCTTGAAGGGTCGTCAAACTGTCTCCTCAAAGTTATTGGTCCTTGGAGGTCTGAACTGTTGCTTCCCTATGGACTGCGATAAAGCTTGTGGAAACTCCTACGGTTATGCATATGGCGGTCTATAAGGGTGAGGTGTTGTCACCCCCGGATTGGGGTGGGTTCCAAGATAAGTTGGGATGCTTCCTCCAACCGGGATTATAATTATTAGAAAAGGTATTATCAGCCCGTTGGAAGGATTTGCAGCGTTCACATGCTCTTACACAAACTTGGCGTATAAGGGTGCGGCCAGGCACCCAAGAACCGTATGAGTAGGGCTTTGTCATATAGCACAAGCCTCAACTAAGGGAGAACTTGACTGCGGGTTTACAGACATATAATGATCAAATTTTTTAGACAAGGCATCAACCTTGCTAGAATTATCCATCGTAGAGTTCACATCATACAAACCTCCCTTAGAAAGAGCGGTAGTCCATGAAATCTAAGGATCAATCCTACCCAATGCATCATGTTGCAATGAGTTCTCACTCATATACTCAAATAATTCCCATGTGCCCGACTCGATCTTAGTCAAAAACGTACCTCTGCAAGAGGCATCAAGCATGTGTCGATTGTGCTCAGTCAAACCTTCATAGAAACTTTGCACGATTTGCCACTTGGGCAAGTTGTGATGTGGGCACTTACGCTAAAGATCATTGAATCATTCCCAAATCCTATAGAATTGCTCAATAGAAAGAAGTTGGGTAACCGTGGACATGGCCCTATGGACCTAATTCATTTTGCCAGTCGGGAAGTACTTTTAAAGAAACTTGACTTGCAAACCTTCCCAATTGGCAATCGAATTCAAGGGCAATGAATGCAACCATTGTTTGCCCTATCATTTGGAGAGAACGGGAACCTCAACTTAATGCTCTCGTCTATTAGTGTCGTGAGCTTAAAACTAGTGCAAATTTCATGCAATTTCCATGAAATCTGCTAAGTGTTTATACAGATCTTTGTTATTAAGCCCATGAAAGTTAGGAAGCATATAGATAATATTGGGCTTAATCTCGAAGTTTTGATCTTCCATAGGAGTCGGCAATTGGATACACGATGGTGATGTGTACGTCGTAGGAGTATAGTACTCCTTTAGCGTTCTAGCCGTTGGTTGCTACTCACGGTCACCCGTATTAACAGTCTCTTCAATTTTAGGTGGAAGTTGCAATCGAATAGAATGCACGATAGCAAGATTATGCCTAAAAGTACTTTCAATTTCAAGGTCCAAATACGCGATAGTAGGATATTGCGATATCAACCCTGGCATGAACTAATGAAAGACAAACTAAAACAACTAGCTAAAATACATCTGAAAATTGTGCATGTACTTTGCCTCTCGCGACCAAAATCATGAAGCGTGAAGTTGCGTGAAGCGTCGCTCCTTAAATATGCAAAAGTAAATAGTCTAGAATGCAAAAAAATTTAAAACTAACTAAACTAGTCTGAGAGACAAATAATCGAATAGTCTTTAGTCGTAGTCCCCGGAAACAGAGCCAAAAACTTGATGTAATCTAAGTAATAAACCTTGCAAGCACACAAGTGTTGAAAGCAGGGATAAGCAATAAAAGGTAGTTGAACCCAAGGGACTATTTGTAAAGACTATTTAATCTATGGTCTTGAGAAAAGATTCGAAAAGAATAAAGAAAATAAAAACTGACTTAAACTGTTGCGAATTTAAAGCTAAGTTCGAAAAGAATTTTGGTTTTAAGAATATGAAAACAAACAGTTTATCCTTCTCTTATAGTAGATTTGTATTAATCTTTTAATTTCATTTGTTTTCTCATCATACATACCCTCTCAGATTTCGGTTTTTGCCACCTAAATCGAATCCGAATAGATATGGAATGGGCTTGGTTCGGGTCGGTCTGAGCTTAGTTGCAAGAAATGTCCCTACACCTCGACGTCTCATAGGGGAATCGATCCCCGGTTTCGGAATCAAACCCGCCTAGGAAACGCTGTTCCTAAACAATAGGAACCACGGTTCATTTTAGCATGGGTACCTTTAAAGCTACCCTAGAAGGGTACTATCAACGGTGACCTGTGGCTAGGTATAAATGTCAGATTTACTAAGTTTCTCTATATCACTGCAATTAGGAATTGTTGCAAGATCTTCCAAAATGAAGATTTCTTCGACTCTGCTTTGGATGGGTTTACTGTTGCCTATGCCGGTGGTTGTATACCCGAAACCTTTCAACACAATAACTCAGAAGATCTCTGTCTCCAATCCCAAGTCTGTCAAAGCTCTGGAGCACCAATTAATTCTGCCGGATACCTTTCAACCAAGTTTTGGAACGTTACCTATGCTCATTCCGACAGTGACCAACGGGAGCTCATTGAGTGCCAGTATGAGAACCAGTCTGATAGTTATCGGAGTATTTTTCACGTCCATATTGGGCATGGCGGGTATCCTTGCATGCTCCTGTTATGGAAAAAAAAAAGGATAGCCAAGAAGCAGTTTGATGCAGCATTTACAGCAACACGTTGACAACGGACCAAATATGTTGTGGACTAAGGTATGAATCGGAAAATAATTTAGAGCAGGAAGAAAGTGTGCAAACAACCATTGATTCTATACCCTCAACGACCTTTCCTCCGGTACCTCCAACCGCCGAAAGCCTAAGCATTGAAGTTGCAGCTATGACTGAGGATCTTCAATCGCAGACTGAACGGTAAGTATAGCGTCTTTCTTTTGCACCCATGCTTATTCCCATCCTCCTCTCCTCTCCCTACTTGCTACTAGTTAAAGAAGATAGAAGATCTAGATCCTATTCATAGTCATGGACTAGTCCAAACGATATAATCCATTTAATATCTAGTGATCTATTATGTAAGCTCCATTGCATGAAATCAAGCAAACTAGACTACAAGTACTAATCCGGAGGTGATTATTCGATCTATGCTAATCCTAATCCATACGATATGATTATGAACAACGTAAAAAGAAATAAACTTTCAATCTGTTTGTTACTTTAAAGAAAAGAAACAAACACAATCATGCAATCACTTACCAAAAAGAATTCAAATTGAAAAGAAATAAATCTATTGATTCATACTCATCTTTGATTACAAGAAGTCCTAAACTTGGAGGAACTAGCCACTCATCCTCTCTTGGATCTTCGTCATCGAGTACCTTGTGAATCGATCCGGAGAAGAAAGAGAAACTTTTTCTCTAGCTCTCAAACTCTTAAAAACAAAGAAAACTTTTAAAACTAAAACCCTAGAACTCGGAATAATAAAAACCTAGGCCAAGGTCGCTATATATAACACATAAGGTTTCCTAATTAGATTACACGATTACAGGAGAAATTATAGAAGGAAACTAAGAAGAAAAATCGGAAACATTCGTAAAAAAATTGAAATTTGAAGCTTGAAGTCAGTTTCGAACTCCTATTTCGACAGGTTGAAATTTGTATTTCGACCCGCCAAAATGTCTTCAGAATTTAAATCTTTAAATTGCCGCACACTCTGCTTCAATTCGATCGATCGAAATATACATTTCAACCTATCAAAATATCTGTGTGAATCTTTCCCAACTCTCTGTCTGGACTCGACCGGTCAAACTTGCTTTTGCAACCTTCGACTGGTCAGCTTTCAAATCCTTTGGCCTTCATCTCGACCGGTCGAAATTAATATTTCAATTTGTCGAACACTGTTCAGATGGCCATCTTCTTTGTCTTGCTTATGTACACACTTCGATCTGTTGAAGTTGCTTCTCGACCTGTCGAATCTGGACAGTGTTGTCTTCTCTTAACATGTTTTCCTCCGTAGGCATTGCTTTTAGCTCCGTTCTTCGTGTAACCTTCAAAACTACCTGAAAACTAGAAAACACGCTAAAACAAAGATTAAATGCATCTCAAGGTCTAACAAGCATAGATTCGGGGAATATATGGACAAGTTTTGAAGGTATATCAATGACCTTCCCAACAGTGAACATTTTAACATTTTTTTTCTTCACGGGATATGCCACAACAGTCACATCCACCTCATCCACTAGATTCCCATCAGTATATTTTGTATTGATAAATTCAAATTGGGAGATCGTGTCATTCATATAGCCCAATTTCCTTATAACCCAAAAAACATTACAGTTGATTGTGACTACTCCAAATAATTTATGCCATAAAACGTACCAACTATAAGTTGTAGTCTGCGAGTACTTTCAACACCACTACTAACACCCACTGTAGTTGGAGAGAATTAGGGTTATGAGATCATTTTCCCATTCCCTTTTTATCGTTAGTATATATATTCTTTACAAATTATAGGATCTAATGTGAAGCACTAATACAGACACTCAGTAACATAAGTCAACCAGACCACATACCAACTAAAGCTATTGACACACCAATGATTAACAGCTCCTAGATTGAAATACACATTAATTCACAAGTCTCATTGTTGTATGTGACAGTCAAAAGGGTCTAACGGTGAATCATATCAGTTTCCTTCTTTAGTTCATTTTTCTTTTGGAAAATTTTTCTTTTAATGCACGTGTATGTGTGTGTGCGGCCAAGGGAATATGAAGAAATAAAAACATCGCAATTTTCATGCTTGGCAAAAAAACACAAATATGCATATATCCGAGTGATAATAAATGGCATATGAACAGCTCAGATTATTCACTTGACAAAGAACAAAAATATAAACAAATGGCACCATGCTTATCAATTACAAGAAAGTAATTATTTTTTTTAGGTTCTAGGCAAACAACATAACACTCAATTTTCAGATGTAAGTCAATAGCCAACATAGGAATTTTAAATGGAGTAGAATACCAGGTGGCTCCTTTTTGGCAGCCTCTTTAAAAAGAAACGCTGCCTGAAATAATAACATACAACAATAAATTAGAAAATATCCATAATGAACTCCATAAAAGACTTATTAATTTACAATATAAACAATTACCCTGATGACTTGAGCATGTGATCTAATCTTCCTTCTTATTTCCTCTTTATCTTCTTCCTTTTTCAAGTTTAGAGTGTATCGAAACCGGCGAGAAGCATTTAGCACAAGTGCCGCTTGCTGTGGAAAACAGAACGCATTTAATGCAGGCAATAAAACTCAATGCTTCATTTTCCACAAATAGACAAATAAAAAACAAATGCCATCAAAACTTGTATAAATAAACACACATACAACAGGATACAGATACGGATATGAGTATCCAAGAGTAAATATAATATTTAGATAAATAATATAATGTATTTATTGTATATAACTTTCATAAGATCAGTGCATTATAATTCTTTACAAAATATTTATTTGTTTTTTGAATATTTTTGGAGTGAGTTCAAAATATACAAAATGAACAATGACACAGTTAGACTGCACCGTGAAAGTGTCCCAAACAAGTATTGATATTGGATTGTGTATCTGGGGGAGGCATCATTCTTGGTGCATCTGGTGATTTTTTTTGCGCCTTTGCAAACTACTATGGAATTGGTACCAATAACGTAGCCGAAGCGAAAGCTCTTTTGGACGGAATGAGAATGGCGAGCAATATGGGTCTCTTTCCTCTGCAACCTCCTCGGCCATGACAGAGGAAATTTCATTTTATCTGCTTCAATCCCTACTCTCATTGGTGCAGATCATGCTAGAGATGTCCTATAAAGTCGAAACTTCACTTGTACAATTATGAATAGCACAGAAGTCCAAGTAAACACACATAAACATGTCAAAATCAAGCTTCATTTCATTAATAAAATACGTATAATCATGAAATATTTATAATTCATCAAAAAGAGGGGGTAAGAGCTAAGTATTTTTCAAATGCATTCAGTGTTGGTCAAAGCGTCAATCTCTGACCCGATAGATCCTCGAAGAGAATTTGTTCTTCATTTCCCTTAAAATCTCCTCCTTTTGATATTGGAGGGATATTATTTCAACATTCGCCGTGGCCTCTGAGATATCGTCTCCCCCATCCGATTGTTGAGCTCCTACCATTGTGCTTTGAGGGAAACTATGCGATGTTTACACTCAGCAAGTTGCTTGCGCATGTCATCTTGTTGTAGCCCATCCGCAACCTCCTTGGCCATGGAGGAAATTTCATTTTAACAAAGTTTAATTTTCTCTCGCTTAGAAAGTTGATGTAATTCTATAGTAGAAAGTTTCTCTTCAAGCCCCTACTGCCCTCGGATTTCCATACAATAAGAGAAGACTCAAGCCGAGAAGTGGAGTCAAGAATGGATGCAACATGTTTCGAAGCTTGGAAGCGTCCACATTTGAATTTTCTATTTCGGCTAAAGAACCATCAATGTCACCAAAATCATACTTACAGCTAACTCTCAAAAGAGGTCAGCAAAAAGAATGTGAACCTTCTCCTAGGCTCGCGACTAGTCAACACAATCGATGAACCGTAGATGAGAATCAGAAGACATCGAAGAAGCTTAAAAGAAAAAGTGTAAATAAAAGAAGTAAAGTTACATAGTAAAAGTAAATGCGCTTACCAGAATGGGTTGAAACCGATGCGTAGGGCTATCAAAGGGCCGGGTTCGGACAGGGTTTTTAGTCGGCGCGATTATTTTTACCCGGAGAGAAATTCGGGTCGGGCTCGACCCGAGTCTTTTCAAGCTCAGGCTTTTTAGTTAAGCCCAAACTCGGCCAGAACCGGGTTCAGGTCAGGCTTTCAGCAGCTCAATTATTTGTTTTCTCAAAAATAAATCCCGAACCTAGCCCGGATACAAAATCGGGTCGGGCTCGTGCCGGGTGCATTCTGGCTCAGCCATTTTATTAGAGCCCAAATCCGACCTGAGCCTGGCCGGGTTTGGCTGAGCCCAGCCCATTACAGCCTTACTGATGGGCCTGCAGCAGCACTTCCATTCCAACGAATCAAGCTCCTTGAAGAGAGACTCGATGTCAAAGCCAAAGTCAGATGAGGAACACTACCTCTTCTCTTTCCAAACGGAGGAAACCAAGGAGTTATCCTCTGAAGTGCAAGATATAAAGGGTTTGACACCCTTTTCTCGAGTAATTTTTACCTCTTCGCCAACTGTTCCAACTGACCAACTAGGGTTTGTTCAATTGGATGTGTGCTTCCCTTAGCTCAGACAATAGTGAGAGATGGAGATTGTTCCGATGGCATAGCTTTGGAAGAAACTCTCAAGATAGCAGAGGCACAGGAAAATTTTCCCTTCACATCTCTATATTGGCTAAGAGCCATCCGACTTAAATGTTCTGACAATCTAGGCTCAACGCCTGGACTAAGCCAAGTTCACTTAAAATTAAAGTAAAAGTTCACAATCAGAAACCAAGCCGCGACTGAATCCTATCGTGGCCAAAATAATTTGCTACCACGAAGCGACTGACCGCCAAATCGGTGCAGTCAAGCTTTTATCGTAATTGGCGACCAGAAGATTTCAGCGATGAGGACATGCAGCCACCATTAATGATCGCAGTGAAGGTTCCTTCGACACTAGAAGGAACCACGCCACGATAATTGAAGACATTTTACCATCAATGGGCGAAGTAAGATTCATCCGACATTCAAAGGAACCCTATTGAAACAATTAATGGTCCTTTTTGTGGATGAAATGATAAAAGAATCTTACGAAAAATTGTAAAATACCTAAGAAATGATGAGAAGGGGAAGAGAAGTGAGATCTGTTTTTTTTAATCTGAAGTGCTCTGATGCGCTCAAAAAATGCTCACAACGCTTGAAGTGAAAAATGAAGGAAGGAGACGCTACTCATAAGCCTACCAGACAGTTCGAGTTTCGAAAAATCAAGCCACCACTATTGTCTATGTGGAGCCTCAATTTTCGAGGAGGCCTTGTTGGCGGTTTAATTTCAAAGAAGAGAAGCGCTTGCTGCAAGAAAAGTCCGTGGCCAAATTCCCGCAACTAAAATTTGTGACTAGGAAGAAAGCTGTGGACAAAAGAGTGCGGCCCAAAATCCATAATCAGGAGGAACCCGCAGCCCAAATACCTGCGGTCAAGATTTCACAGCCAATAAAGGCCTCAGTCCAACACCTGTTGCCAATCTCCAGTAATCACTAAAAGGCTCGAGGCCAGTACGTGTGATCAAACCCCAAGAACCTCCAGAGGCCACAATGGAAGCCCAACTACCTACTACCTGACCCGGTAGCCATGTTAAAGCCTGCGACCTAGCAGCCACTTTTTGACCTCATCAGTTAAGCAACTCCCGAAACGTGGAAGTTATAGCTGGAGTAAAGTGTAAAAAAGGAAAATTTTGAGAATAACAACACATCAACAGACATCAAAGAACACTCATTGCAAAGACAGAGAAGTGCAGACAGCAAGCAAGAGCAAGATATATGAAGAGTAATACCAAGATTGTATTGAAGAAAAGAGAGAAAAAAAAAAAGCAGGATCTTCTTAAAATATCTATCTATCTGACTGTCACCTGCACAGATGGGCAAAGTTGATAAAATATGATGATAATAATGATCTCACTGGTCTTTCTAAAAGGACCAAGTTGAGACATTATTAGAACCTTAAATAAAGACTAGAATAAAATTCAAGTTCATTCAAAATTCAAATCTTGTTCAAGTTCATTCAAAATACCGAGATTTTGTCGATATAACAACATATGAAAGTTTCAACGGAGACTTCATGATGGTTCAGATATCACAAGAGATAAAATTCTCTTGGTGCCTTCAAATGATTACCTACCTTGAAAGATTCAACTTATAATCCTTCACGAATATACCAATATATGCAAAGCATTGAAATCAACTTTGATTTTATTCTTGTTTATACGATTAGTGAAGAAAGTATAGAATGAAAACCAATTAACAGCGATGAGACTCGAAGACAGCTTAAAGGAGAAAAGAATATCATTCTCTTCAATGTATATTCTCAACAAATATTTTATTGTACTTTTATCAAGAAAATTTGGTAAAGATGTAATTAACATGGCATTATTAGCCCATAACTACCTCTCTCCCGCGTATATCGAGAGAATATTCGTTATAATCTATTAGTTTTTTAATATATTTTCCTATGCAAAGTTGTTGTAAACAGCTAGAGATTCTCTAGTATGAAAAAGAATTCTCGTCTATACAGCAAATTCATTTCCTGAACATGCTGCCATATCAAATATAGCTATAGATACAAAGATAGCTCAAGGGGATGGGATGGGATGGAAAAAACTGAAGTAAATAATGGTATACGCAGCATGCTAGGTATATGCAACATGCTACCACTAGATCATATTAAGAGTGGTCTAAAAATAAGTTGGGCATTTGGAGCCCCAAACAACCACTACCAAGAACAAAAGAACCCGTGAAAATGTATCCAGTGTGTCCAATATCAAGTTCTCACACAACAACTCCTGGACTCCTAGTTTCTTATAGAAATAAGATTTGCCTCTCATATAGGTGTTTCTTAACATGTGAGGCGTGTCGAGTTTTATAAAAATAAAACATAAATAAACCATCAGAACTTAAAAAGAAAAGAACTGAGAAATCCATTGGCTTTAATGGCCCAGGATACATTAAATGGAAAACCTCATAAGCGTTGCTTAATTACCATGAAAGGTGTATCAATTTTTATATAATAAAAAAATAGATAAATAAACCAACAGAACTTACAAAGATAAGAAATGGGAATCTCTTGGCTCTAATAGCCGAAGATTCATTAAATACAGAACTTTATAACCACTCCCTTCATTGGTTAATTTATCCACAAACACCCATTCATTGGCTAATTGGTCAACCCTTCCCTCACTGTGAATGAGGAAGAATCTATTATTGATATATGTTGTGTATTTTTCCTTGTTTCTTATCACCTTCGGTTCTCATTCAAAATTTTAACACAATATTCAACACAGAAAATAATCTTACACAAAAATGAAAAATTCCAGCAGCGATGGAACTGTACAAGAGTCCTACTCCAAAAAATATTTCACTCATACTTCCACTCTTAAAAAATAAAAACTAAGTAGAAAACAGCCATTATTAGCCCATGTCATCCAAGAACAGAGATATTCTAAACCACAGCCATCCCCAAATTAGCCAATTTCTTTTGCAACAATAACTGTTTCCTGTATCGATAATCCTCGACTTATATCGAGCTATTTTCGCGTAGATCAATAATAAGAATCCAATGACATTAGACAATAAACTTAAACAAGATGCAATTCCAAGCAAACAAGCCTCCATTATGCTACGTTCCTAGTTACCCCTCACACGTGATTAGTGGACCCTGTCCACATGATTAGTAGCTGATTAATTTGATTTAAAGGTAGGATGGTGGCCTAGGGTAGTCTACATAAAATTAGTAGCTTAATATTAGGAAGTTGTGTTGTTTAGCACTCTGTTTTGGATTTTGTTTAGGACTCTTGGATCCTCTTTATATTTTGATTACCATTAACGAAAGTAGAATGGGAATTTTCGACTAAAACTTCAGTTGTTAAGGTCCTAACAGATACTTCAACAATACCTTGGCGTTGGTGGAGCAAGAAGTTAATTCCTTAATACTTTGGGCTTGTAACATACCACCACTCTCCACATCCCATTTGTGGTGGCTCTCCCTCTAATACCCCCTTTGACTCTCCCTCTAATACCCCCTTTGAGGCCCCCATGTAGCCCATTCATCAGGTCACCCCTTCCGATATTCTACGGTGGCCCACTCTGTCACAGCTTTCACTCCAATACCTCTATGTAGGGCCCTCAAGTGTCCCTTTCCCCAGGTCGTCCCTTCCGTGACGCGAACTCTGGACGTGGTGTTGGCTCTGATACCATTTTTCAAGGTCCTAAAACCTAACCGATACTCCAAAATGCCTAGGCGTTAGTGGAGCCGGAAGTTAATTCCTTATTAAGTTGGGGTCGTAAACACAATTCCCCTCTCTAATTGTGGGCTCAATCGATAATATATATACACTCAACGTAGTGGCTAATCTCTTTACTAATTGCTTGAAACACGAAACTGAATAGAAAACCACATTTAATTTACCCTCCATTTCTTAAGCGACTCTGAGGAAGCTTTCTTTGGGAGAGGGATATTGAAGGGACCGAAAGGAAGAATCTTGTCTTCGTCTTCATCAACGCCACAGGCGCCGGATTCTTCATCGCGGTGCCGGATATAGTGCGACGGCGACAACTGTTCCGATGTACCGGGACCGCTCATCCCCGCAGTCCAGCTGTTCGCAGGAGAGATGACACCAGCGGTTAATCCAAAGAACCAGAAAACAAATCACCGTAAAATCCGTCTGTACGCGATAAAAGAGTGATCTCTATGAAATGTTGGTGGTTTTCGAAAGGGAAAATGGCTTTTTTTTCAGAAACGACGAGAAGGCTCCATTTTGGCTTACCTGAGCGATTTATGGAAGAGGGAATGGGGGATTTATGAGGAGTTTTTTATCTGCGGAAGAGGTTTCTGGGATGGCTAAAGAGATTGGGGTCTCTGCCGCTTTGATACTTTAAACAGCTTGAAGGAGAGGTTGAGAATCGGCAGTGCTGCGTGCGAGGAAGCTTCGTCGAACCGCCCCTATAACGCGTTTTTTGTTGCGGCAAAAGAGAAATAACGAAAAACTAAGTTGGACAATTGGAGCCGTTTTTATTGTGGCGTGGTAAACACGTATTCTATGGCGGATTACCGACAAGGATCAAGTGTTATACGGTGCACAATTTTTTATGGACAATTAGGCAGCTTATGTGGCGCGGCATGAATGACTACACACATAATGAGGCCCTACCACTGAAGACAGTCACGTTGAGCCACATAGCTGTCTGCAAAATTGTCTGTCAAAATTTCTCCATTGTTTATAATTTGGAAAATTTATACTCATTTTCCATTCGAAACCCTATATTTTCCGGCTAGCACAAAAAGTCTCAAAAACCCATTCCTACACTTTTTATTGTTCTACATAATTTAAATTTTTGAAAATTTGCACTTTTTTAAATCTACGCGATGTGAAGCAACATTTATGTTGTCTCATTTGAAGGTCATAGTCTAAAAATCGATGGTGCCAAAGATTGACATAAAAAAATGCGATCTACCTCTTTAAAAAACAAAAAAAATCACCTGTTTATGCGATGTGAAGCAGCATCTATGCCGTATGATTTGAAAGCCATAATATAAACATCGATGGTGCCAAAGATTGACACAAAAATAAAGTTAATATTGCCTCTTTAAAAAAAAAACAAATTGTTTGTTTAAAGAATCGATATCGACTCATTAAAGAGTCGATATCGACTATGTATTTTTTTTAATTAGTCGATACCGACTTTTTAAATAGAATGAGTCAATATCGATTGTGTAATTCGATATCAATTCTTTAATGAATCGATATCGATTCTTTAAACAAACAATCTTTATTTTATTTTTAAAGAGGTGATATCAACTTTTTTTTAATGTCAATCTTTGGCACCATCGATTTTTATATTATGGCTTTTAAATCATACGACATAGATGATGCTTCACATCGCATAAACAAACGATTTTTTTTATTTTTTTTTAAAGAGGTAATATCTCCTTTTTTCTTAGCAATCTTTGGCACTATCAATCTTTATATTATAGCCTTCAAATCAAACGGCATAGATGCTGCTTCACATCTCGTAAATAGAAAAAAGTGCAAATTTTTAAAATTTTAAACTATGTAAAACGATAAAAAATGTAGGAAAAGATATTTAAGACATTTTGTGTTAACTGGAACTGGCTTAGCTAAAAGCTAGTCGATTTGAGTAAAGGTGAAAATATAGGGTCTCTGAAGGAAAATGTGTATCTGGCAGGGTCAATTAGGTAAATTTTCCTTATAATTTTCCTTTTTTTTAACTTTTTACAACCGTAGGGCTTCTTCAAGTGTTTCGTAGCTTTTCTCAGAAAAGCTTATAATCATGAAAACTCATATTCCTACTAATTCTTAGTAGACTCGGATTTCTGGCTTTTCTCATATGTGTTCTTAAGTTACTCAGATACACATAACGAATCTAATATAAAATCGATGGATTGCCACTTGGATAATTTAGATTGGTCACAGATGTGGCCCCCATGGCATGTTTCTTTGGGTTGGGATCAAGGTGTCAACTCAGGTATCGGTACTGAGTTTCGATTCATGGAGAACCAATACGAATCGGCCGATACCGAGTTGTATTGGTGCCTTTAAAAAACAAATATAATAATTAAATAGAGGTATCAGCAGATACTCGATACGTATCGACTGTTACGAGCCCTTATTTGTTGATACCGATGTTGATACCCGAGCGGATACCTGAAACGTATTAGCGCCAATACGTATTGGTTGACTAAAAAATCGATACGTATCGGTAGTGGCCGATATTTGATACCATGGCTGGAATACGTTCCAATGAATGATTATGTAAATACCCCATCATTTTTTTAAAATAATTTTGATGCCTTTTCTAGAATGCATATATATGATTTTAATTTATATATATATATATATATATATATATATATATATATATATATATATATATATATATTAATTTTTTTAGTTTTCTACATACCTTAGTAAATTACTCTAGTTGTTAACTTATTACTTTATAATACCTAGGTCTTAGATTCAAACATCCTTATATACATTATATTGGTTATTTTTTAATTAATTATATTCAAACTTATATACCTTATGTGGGTGTGTAGCTTTATACCATAGTAGAGTCCATTGTGATGGAAATTTTTCGGAAAGTAAGTGCGTGGAGTGAAAAGAAAGCATAATGTTAATAAAAAAGTGGTATTGATAATGGCTCTAAGGCATGTAGTTCATTATGTTGTCTTAAAGATAATAGGCATCCCTACTCCATCACATAAACGAATATGCAATAGGGTTCCTAGCGAATCTGCCTTCAAGATACAACAGAGTCCGGTCTTGCCAAGAAAAAAACTTGTCACATATATTTTTTGATACACAAAAAGATTCTTAAAAAGTTAAGAATGTAAAAGAAGAAGAGAAATAGATAATATTTTCTCTATTTAGATGACTTTGAAGAGATTTCAAATCTATGAAGATAAATTGATTTCACTTTTTTCTTTTTAGAAAGTTTGTGTCTTTTTAAATAATGTTAAAAAGAAAAAAACCTGTAACATATATTTTTTGATACACAAAAAAATTCTTAAAAAGTTAAGAATGTAAGAGAAGAGGAGAAATAGATAATATTTTGTCTTTTTAGATGACTTTGAAGAGATTTCAAATCTATGAAGATAAATTGATTTCACTTTTTTCTTTTTAGAAAGTTGTGCCTTTTTAAATAATGTTAAAAAGAAAAAAATCTGTCACATGTATTTTTTGATACACAAAAAGATTCTTAAAAAGTTAAGAATGTAAGAGAAGAGGAGAAATAGATAATATTTTGTCTTTTTAGATGACTTTGAAGAGATTTCAAATCTATGAAGATAAATTGATTTCACTTTTTTCTTTTTAGAAAGTTGTGCCTTTTTAAATAATGTTAAAAAGATAAATCGATTTCACTTGTGTCTTTTCAGATAATTGCGTCTTTTATATAACAGTAAAAAGATAAATCAATTTCACTTGTGTCTTTTCAGTGAAGAGATGTCAAACTTATATCTTTTCAAATAATGGTAAAAAGATATCGTAAAAAAAAAATTGACTCACTTGTGTCTTTTCAAATTTACGGTGAAAAGATATCAAGCTTGTGCCTTTTCAACAAACGATAAATAGATAAATCAAAATTTGAAAAGATACTTAAGATAGAAAAATATTTGCAAGTTTGTCATTGAATTATTATCAATATATATAATGTCAATTATAAACTTAATTTTGAAACACAAAAATATATATTATTATACTAATATATATTCCCTCACTTGTTTCAAAAATAAAAAAATTGTATATAAGAGAGATCATACTAAGCATTATCAAAGGTATCAATCGATTTCAACCTTTGACTAATACATACAATTCAAAGTTTGTAAGGACTTTAAATAGATTATAATGTTAAACTTAAAATTTATCTAACAAATCAGAATTACATATACACTTATTATGACCTAAATCATTAGTGATATAAGGCTTCCTGATTTTATGAGTATCACAAAAAGATGACCGAATATATGTTGAAACGGCTTCGCTTCCATACTCATATAGGTGAATCTGTCATGGATGCTCTTTTAACTACTTTATCACCCTAACAAATGAATGCATACAGAATCATTAAAAGTTAAACTCATCCTCTCAAGTTACAAGAGGTGTGCAAAAAATTTAACATTATAAGGATGACCAATATGTAACATCATTTTGTGCACTTTCAAGGATCAGAGAGTAGTTTTTCATCTCGTTGAACTTAGGATTTGGGATCTCCAACTCTACTAAGTTGAAGTTCAACTACTATGTCTTTAAAGATATCAGTCTTAAGCTCATCCCCCTCGATGTTTTCAACACTGTATCTCTAGGTAGTATTTTTGTAAGCTTCGAAGGTACTCTACCTCTTTTGCTCTTGCAAATATTGTTATATACTCTGATTCCATACTTGAATCAGAAAGACATGTTTGTTTCTAAACCCCCACGATACTACCCCTCCTACCAAAGTAAAAATACATCCGCTTATAGATTTTGAATTAGAGGAGTCTGAAATCCAAGTAGCATCAGTAAACCCTTTCAAAAGTTTAAGTTTACCACTATATTATAAACTGTAATACATAATTCCTTTCAAATATCTTAATATCCTACGAATAGCTTCTCAATGTTCTAATCATAGGTTGTTAGTTTACTCAGTACTCCCACTATAAATGTTATATTGAGTCTAATACACTTCATTAAATAGACAAAACTTCTATTTCAGTAACGCTAAACTGTAATTCTTGAATTTGTTCAAGAATCAATTTATCTCTGCCCATTATGAAGTCAAAATTTTAGATACTAGAAAAGCCTTTGTATCTATATTATAAATTAGATACTTCTTCGCTAATGAATTTTAAAATCTTTAGTAATAGCACATGTACAGAAAGTATTGACTAACCTATCATTCAATACATTGAGGATGTAATCTCGACAATCGTGATCATCTTTTAGCCATTTGCGTCGAGCATCCGATCCTCCGCTAGTCGTACTTCCTGTAGTTTTCGCTATAAAAATTGGGGGATATGGTATAGTGAGGACGTAAGCTATCTTGAATTATAGTAAGATAAATTACACATTTTGTTGTCATCTTTTAGAATTTGACCCGTCAAATCAGTCAAGTTTGATGGGATCTTGATTCATGAATTTTGTACTCTGAGTCATCAGAATGATTTATTGTCTTAAATTATTGATAAAATGGTATTTATAATGATTGTTGAAAAAATAGTACTGAAAATGATTGTTGAAAAAATGGTATTGAAAATGATTTCGAGGCACGTAGTTCACTACGCTGTCTTAAAAATAATAGACGTCCCCACTTCGTCGGATAAACGAAGATGCAATAGGGTTCTCAGCAAATCTGCCTTCAGAATACAACAAAGTTCGGTCTTGCCAATAATAGTATGTTCTTTTATAGATTACACTTTCTAGAGAAAGAACCTACCACACAGATTTTCTGATAGACAAAAAGATTTTAAAAAAAATAAGAACGTAAGAGAAGAGAAGAGAAAATTCCGAACCATTATGTCTTTTCAGATGACTTTGAAGAGATTTCAAGTTTGTATCATTTCAGATAACGTAAGAAGATAAATCAATTTAACTTGTATCATTTTTAGAGAGTTGTGAATTTTCCGATAAAAATAAATAAATCAATTTCACTTGTGTCATTTTAGATAATTATGTCTTTTTAGATAAGGGTAAAATGATAAATCAATTCGACTTGTGTATTTTCAAAGAGTTGTCTTTTTAGATAACAATAAAAAGATAAATCAATTTTACTTGTCTCTTTTAAGATTTATGGTAAAGAGATACCATGACTTTTCAAATAATAGTAAAATGATAACGGTAAAGAGAAAATCGATCCACTTGTGTCTTTTCAGATTTACGATAAATAGATGTCAAACTTGTGTCTTTTCGACCAACAGTAAATAGATAAATCAAAATTTGAAAAAATACTTAGGAGAGAAAAATATTTACAAGTTTGTCATTGTATTATTATCAACATATATAATGTCAATTATAAACTTAATTTGAAAACACAAAAATATATATTACTACACTAATATACATAATAATAAGCTATGGGTACCACCATTATTTGCAATCCTAAATTCATTCTTTAAAACCATGGTTTCAAAGAAATCGATTTGCAACCAAAGATTTTGTCTCCTCAACTGATGGTTCTGCTGCTAACTTTGTTGACTACCTTGAATCGTGCATTGGAGAGCATATTTAGTCACAATCTTTGGCTAAATATTTCTTCAGACCATAAACCACCTATCAAATGGTCAGATTTTGATTCTGCATGGAACACATTCCTAAAATTTGTCCAGTATAAACAGCTTCAAAATCCATTAAAAATGGCTAGTAGCTAGTCAAAGCGGATTTTTGTCAGACATCTGTCTATCACTTTCTCTCACTTTCTGTCGCAAAAGTGTAGGAAGTGTGTGGGTCGCAAACGAAAGAAAACCTAAGATAAACTCAGAAATCTTTACTTTTTTGAGTAAAAACTCAGAATCCTACTCCTTGGCTCTCGAACAAGCTCTTAGGGTGTGAGCTAAGGTAGGTAAGCTCGATACATAATTGGACAAGCCCGCTTGGAGCTATTAGTAAGTTGAGCCGGGTATGGACTTGTAAAGACCCGTATTTTGAACCCGAGTTAAACTGACCCTGTGTGTGTATTCGGCTCGGCAACCGACGTCACCATTTGTTTTGAATTTTTATCTAGATGTGATTGTGCGGACAGATTTTAATTTAGAGCCCATTTGGACCCTCGTGCGAAAGTTATGCACCGACCTCGGTGTAGCCGCTCAACACCGGACTTGAGTTTTAAAATTAGAAGTGTATAATACATAAGATGTGTGTGTGTGTGTTTTACTTTGTGAGCAATCCTATTATAAGAAGGAATTGCATTTCCGTATTATACTAGGTTTTGTTAAGAGAGGATAGTTACCCAACCGTGTGAAACTCCTTCTTCTCTCTTCTTCAATCATCGTAGGAGATCGGTTTAGAAAACCTCATTCTCTAGAACCCTCTTTGTTGAAAACACTTAAACCTTAGAAAGAACTTGAATCAACCTTGGATTCGTAGTTGGCTATTGGGAGAGGTTGAGATCATTGGGGGCGTGTTGGAGTTGTCTCTGTGAACTCGTGGGATCGATCGCGGCGCGAATCGTTGAGGAAACCCGTCGGTTTTTATCATCGCTCGAGCAAGGTATCACCGAACTCCGATATTGCCTTAATATTTTAGTCATAACTTTTTATCTCGAACTCCGATTGAGACGATTCTTTTTGCGTTGGAAAGCTAATATAAAAATCTACAACTTTCATGTTTTGACCAACACATGAATCAATCGTCTTGATAGTCAAAAATATATGAGAATATTACGTCAAATTCTAGGATTGGCGCAACTTGCCTGTTTTGACTTGTTTTTGAGGAAACGCTTAAATAGGTCTATATTATTAGTAATTAGAGTTTATCTTAATGCATGAACGTATATTGTGATGTAGATTGAGGGCGAGAGGCCATCAATAGGACCTTGCTTGACTTCGCATAACTCAAGAAGTTTTAGGTAGGAGAATCTCATCTTCTGATATTTTATTTTAATTAGCATGGATATTTTGAATTAAAATATTTGAACTTCATATGCCATTGAAATCACATATGTAAATTGAAATTGATATGAATGACTAAAATCTAAATCTACGAATCTCAAACTGAATCGCTTAAGCTGAAGATCTGAAATCAAGAACCTGAACTATGTATAAGAGACTTCCATATGATTATATTAGTATCTGCATTTGTTTTATGATTGACCTGAACGACCCCTCAAAAATTCCTGAACAACTTCCTGGCACAAGTTTCCCTCATTACGCAGGGCTTGTTGCATCTGAAAAAGGGTTCATGAGCAGCGATGGTAGGTAGGGGTTCCCATCGGCTATATTCTCGCTCTCGAGATATAGTTTACTCGGGAGGTATTTTAAGTTGAGGATTAAGTCATGAATTCTTGAACTTTGCATATAGAAGTTAGAGAAACTAAGACATCAAACACCTGCATACATTCTTGGCTGTTTTCACACATTTAGAAATAAATCTTACATATGATTTCCGCACCTAAATTGAGTTTATTATCGCTTATATGTTTGACAAACTATATTCGATATTTGTTTTGAAACCATGTTAGTTAAAGTAAAATCGTAGATGTCTTTCTTCTCTGAGCTTTGTTGGTTAGCTCACTCGACTATCGTCACGAGTTCGGTATTGACGTGGCTATTCGATGTGAGGGATCGATCCTGACTACGTGCTTGAGGAAGAGCTTGAGGTTCCTCCTGAGGAGTTTTTCCCAGTATAGAACTTACTGATTTTCTTATTTGTGGTGAGAGTTAGACTTGAATTTGTGGGCCCATTTTAGTTGGATACCATAGTTTTATATTTGACGTTGTTTTCTGTTATGAGCCATGTTTCGATGATGGTCGGCCATCATCGGTGGTTCTTTACTTTTAATTGCTTCCACATTTATTTTAGCCATGGATATTTATTGCGCTTTACTCTGATATGTGCCCTGTTTGTCCGACTTATCGTTTATTCGATAGGTTGGCGAACCGGCCTTTCCTATACCTGAGGGATTGGAAAAGTCGGGTCGTCACAGGACTAGTCCCAAAAGCTCGATTAAAAATTGGCATGTTTAAGTTTGGACCAAATTTTGCCCTACTCTATCAAATGAGTTATTTTATTGAGAATCTGTAGGGCACCTGGCCCAATCGATTAGTTATCGGGTCATTAATGGGCAAATTTTAAGAAGCTTGATTATATTCCACCTTTGTAAGGCCTGTCCTGACATGGGCCGAGAATGGAAAGGTCGGGTAAACCCTAGTCATAAATGGGTGATAGGGCAGTTAACAATTGAGTCGGGGATGGGTTAGGTTCAAGAAGCCCGATTATAATCGACCCATTTAAAACCTGACCTGACCCATTGAGACTAATTTGAGAGGGTCGGGTACCTTTACTTTATCAAAATATAATATGCACGAGTGTTTTTTTATTCACTTTTAATGAAAAACCGTGCTTCAATTAAAACCACAAGAACTTTGTTTTTTATCATCACTCTTAAACGAGACGATGAATCTCATACGAGACCGAGGGAACTGATCGAGCATGAGACCGCAACTTCTCATAAAAGTCCGAGGGGTCTCATATGAGATTGATCAATCTCGTACAAGAACGAGGTCAATTGGTAGCAATCTCATACAAGATCGATCGATCACGCTCTCGTACGAGACGGATCTGTCTCACTTAAAAATAAATGCACTTGTTTTTAGATAAAAGGGTATTTTTATCTATTAAAAGCAAACAAAACACACATGCGTAATTTTTTTCAGGAAAAAAAAACTCAAGGGGGCAAAAATAAGGAGTTTCAGCGGCACTTGCTATTAAAGCATTTTTTTATAGCGACATGACTAATAACGGCAACTTTTGATAGTGACAAAATTAATAGTGGCAATTTTTAATTTAAAAAACTGCCGCTAATAGTCTTATTTTTTGTAGTGCGGGGCCACACCCTCTAAAGTAATAGATGATAGGTTGGCTCGTGGGATCTAATCCTCACGCTTGCTATGCCCTCTGTGCGGTCTCCTCTCCGTGCGTTGTGTCAAAAAATGGATGATCTTTGCTTGCAAATTTGTACAAGCACTGCATCTAGGCTGTCCATATTGTATGACATCCTCAAAGGAAAAAAATTGCTAAACACAAAACAAATATTCAAAAAGTACGAATAAATAAATTATTGCAAAATAACAATATAAATGTTTGATAAAAGATTGGGCTTGTTTGGACAACCTTACATGTAACCATTCCAAATAATGAATATCAAGGATTAAAAGTTTGGTTTAAATGATCGAAATTTCGATCACTTTTGTATGGAGATCAAAATTTCGGCCAAATTTTCGAATTTCGGTTTCGGTCATGCTCGAAATTGAAATTTCGGCTGAAATTTTGATCCTTGATGAATATTTCACCTTTTGTGGGCCATCATTGTGTCAAAGTAGCCTGAATTTAGGTCTCGAAAAGCCAGATTTTTTGTGGGTTCAAGCCCTGCTTGGGACCAGACTGGTTAAAGTATGTTCCGGTCCAAGTCGGGTTTGAACTGAATGCCTAAAATCAAGCATGGATAAAATCTATATAAATTATATAAATTTTTACGAGTAATGATCCTCTAATAAAGTCATGAGATATAAACTTATGACTTAAGCTCTAATTGGTTGTAGTTCATTTTAATTGACTTTTCAAAGACAGCTGAATTGGCATGCAACTAATAGGAGTTCGAGTCATGAGTTTATGTTCCTATGGCTTGAGTTAGAAAACCATTTTTAATATATATATAGGCCCGGGAGAATGCGTGAGGGCATAGAGATATCTTTGCGCCTATTGATATAGGCGTGACATGTAGCGCATTTTTGTGAAAAAATATTTAAAAAGTTATATTCAGTTTTAGTTGTCATTCTTGACCTTTTTAGAAGTCTCTTTCTTATTTCTCTCTTCTCTCAATTTTTTTAAGAAAATGTCAGTCTTACTTTTTTAGATATATTTTACTCAAAAAATGTGAGTGTCCCGGTAGCGTAGCGCTAGCACCTCGGTAACGAAGCGTCGGCACCCCGATAGAGAAGCGTTGACACCCCGTATATATACTGGTATCTCGACGCCTCTCTATCGAGGTGTCAGCATTTCACTACCGATGTATAAAATAAAAATAAAAATGGGGTGCCGACTTATCAATATAGGGGCGTTGGTGCCTCCATATCGAAGTGTAAAAAAAAAAAAAGGGAGTGTCAATGCCTCTATATCGAAGTGTTGACGCTTTACTACCAAGGTTATACATAAATAAATAAATAAATAAATAAAGGGTGTCAACGCTTCTCTCTCGGGGTGCTGACACTTCGCTATCAGGTACTCATATTTTTTAAATAAAATATATCCGAAAAAGTAAGTTTGACATGTTCTTGAAATATGGAAGAGAAAATAGAAAAAGCGACTTCTAAAAAAGTCAAAAATGACAATTGAAAAAGAATATAACTTTTAAAATATTTTAAAAGATTACCTTTAGTTAGTAAAATGGATCCCATGTCACCCATCACTTCACAAAAAGGCTTACATGTCATACCCATATCAATAGGCGTAAAAATATCTCTATGCCTAAACACATTCTCCGTCCCCTCATCAATATATATATATATAATTTATATCTACTAATTAGAGAATTTTAGTAAAACTCTACCACCATTGTATTATAACAGATAGTAGAGGTATTGTTTGACTTATATCACAATTGAAAGCAAAAGAAAAAGAGTGCCTCTCACACGGGCTGGATAAACACTTGAGGATGTTGCAACTCGCCATCACGTGTTACGTGGCACGTGTCTTACATTTGAACTTATACTTCACTTCCGTATGTATATTTATAGGACCCGGTTTGATCCTCTATGGAGGACGCTCAAGTGTCCTCCAACATGTTATGGAGTCACTTAGGGTTGGCCTTGAGATTTTGGGAGCCCAGGGTGAGTTCCTAAAATAGGGCCGATCTTTTATATTAATCTTTTTAAAAAAAAATTGCCACAAATATTTTTTTTTAACTCATTGCTTTTAAATTACAAATATTTTCATATTATATTCTATTGTTTATAATTTTAAAATATAACTAATAAATTAACGAAATCATATATTAAACAAAAAATACAATACAAAAAGAGAAAAGGTAAATTGTAGAGGGTACCCCACTGATTGAGTAACCTAACCAATAACATTTTAACATTTTTTATTACTTTAACTATTATTAAATCTTTCACTGACATTTTTCTAGCATTTTAACAATCTCAAAAAGTTCAAAAATAGGTTCATTTGATACATCTCGTCAAGTAGATCAAAATTGACAAGTCGTTTGTAAAAAATGGAACAGTGAAGAGCATAAAATCGCTATTTTAAGTTATGATTATTTAATAAAAAAAATTTGTATATATATATAGCACCCAATAAATCTTGAGATTATGGTGCACCTATCAAACAGTTGGTTTGTAATTCAACATGTCATAGAACCTAGAAAAATGCCCATAAAATCACATTTGAGAGTGATGTGTGCCATATGATTCAACGACAGTTTTTGGGAATTTGCGATACATGGAATAAAAAATTGATCGTCTGATAGGTGTGCCACGATCTGCACATCTATTTTGTGAAAGATAGGTATGAAATAGGTATGAAAAGTGATCTCTATCATCTCATTTGAAGGAATTAAAGGTTTTCAAGGGGTCTAAGACATGGACGGATTCAGAGAACCCATGGGCATGTTTAGAGGTACTTTACATATCCAAGATTTGGTTAAACAAATCTGGTCTAATTAAAATTGGGACAGAGAGTCTATTGGGTCAATATATATGACCGACCTTACCTAGTTAGGCCAGTGATCCGACCAACGACTTGCATCGACCCGGCCGAGACCCGACCCATGACCCATTAAAAAAAAAGGGTGCAAATATGGGATCCAAGAAGAGTTAAACTCACATGTTGGGTAAAAAGTAAAGTAACACTAGTTACTTGACCAACTATACAATTAGATTGAATTAATACTTTTGTATATTAAAAATTATATTAAGCAACTAAATGGTAAAGACTTTCAAGATTTGATAGCCCAAGGCGGCTGCCTCTTTGGCCTTAGCCCAAGGCCGGCCCTGTTTGGATGCCATGTGTAGCATGGTGGGATGGATTAGATCAATTTTGTAAGAAAAAATTTAAAATTTTATATTTTCAAGGCTTTCATCAAAGTTTGACTAATTTCAATGGTTCAAATTTTAAGGCTAATAAAATACATGGTGGATGTGGGTTTTTGAATTTATTTATTTATTAATTTGATCTAAGCAATGCACTCATGCTTTGTGTGTCATCAATTTCATGTCTGACTGTCAATTGGAGGTTCTCCCCAATCTTGGAGAACACTCAAGCCTCTTCCAACAGTGGACATAACCCTTTTCCATATATATATATATATATATATATATATATATATATATATATATATATATATACTTTTTTATTTAAAAAGAGAATATGATTTGCCTTTTTTTCTTGAAATCCTAGCCTGAATAAATATAATTTTGGCATCTACCATTCTGACTACTTTTGCTTCATGACTGTCCTGCCCACAACGTTATCAAAGAGGCATAAGCTCAGTTGGTACGCTCCTTCTAATGTTAGGGAGTAGGTCGTGGATTTGATTCTCATCTTCCATACTGTTTCTCATCTTTGTCTTTACAAGGTGTAGGTTGGGTTCTATTAGTTAATCCTCACCACTATAGTTCGTGCTCCCTCATATTGCTCATCAATTATCACATGTGTATGTGTGCATGTTCCTCAATTTTTGAGGTTGTCTTGGCTGAATAGCCGTATAAAAAAATGTCTACAATAAGTTATTATTTTTTAATAGAAGTCAAGTGTTGACTTCAATTATTGATAATCAACATGGTAAGAGATTCAGCCACTCAACCATGTTATGTTACTTTGGTTCAAGCCCCATATTGAATTTTAGGCTCAATTAATAAAGGGCAATGATTAGGTCCACCAAGGTTGAATTGGATTTCGAATCCAACAACATCTACAACTATTAGGCCTAATTCGAGAGCTCAAGAAATGCATTGGATTTCGAATCCAACAACATCTACAACTATTAGGCCTCATTTGAGAGTACCATTTTCGGAGCATTTCCTTTGTTTGAGAGTTTTTATGGGCTGTGAGTTTTCAGCCTACTTTCCTGAAAAAGCAACTTTCAGTTTTCTTTGCAATTTGGTCAGGAAAGCTCATTTTTTGAGTTTGGGCTGTAATAGAACACAATCATAGGTCTCACTGAATCGGTTCTTCACCACTCCTTCAATTTCCTTTTAAGTGTTATTATTTAAGATAAATTTACAGATGTACTTTATGTTACTGTCATACCTCTTATCGCCATTTTTATGTTACATCCACACTTTTCAATTGAGATGTCCAAATGGCAGGTTGACATATGGTTGAGACTCAGCCAAAGATTCATTCTTCTTCGATGTCTTATATGAGGTTTGTAGCCATTAAATCAAACTATTTTTTGGGTCCATATGATTTTTGTTTAATTGTCCAGTTAAAGGCTCTTGATCAAATCATAGAAACTATTATAAACAACATAATTTTGGGGCTAAATCAAAATCTAAATCATGGTCCATGGGCACATTCTGGTTTTACAAGGTTTTATTCTACCTTTAAGGGTGAATCGAAACTCATATAACCCATGTGTAAATAAGAACTTTTATTTGGTGCATGACCCGAGCGCCAAAGGTGGTACGTGGGGTCAATATTTTTTTTGTCCAAATGGTCAAGTGTTGAGGATATCACAACCAAGGATCAAAATTCCGGTTTCATTTCAGTGGGGACCGAAACTAAAATTTTGGACCAAAATTTACCCCCTCATACAAAAAACCCAAAATTTTCAGATTTTTTTTTTGTTTCGGTGGGGATCTAAACTGAAATTTCGGTCATTTCAGCCGAAATTTTGATCCTTGATCACAATTATTTATGAGCACATAAATCATGGAAAGTTTACTTTTGACCTTTAGCTGATTTTGTCTTAAAAAATATCAGCGAATATACAATGGTTACCAATTTGAGATTTAGCACTTTGGTCAAGTTAGGACTGTGAAGTGTGAACAGGTCGGACATTTTTTGAATAGGGTGCTACAATAACACTCCTAATCGTCATTTTTTGAAAATTGAATAATAAGGATCGGATTAAGGGTTTCAGTAACAGGTCAGACTGATCTCCTATTTCTTTCATTTATATTAATTTTTTATACTAAGGTTCACGATTGTGTACGAATGGTATTCTATAGGTAGGACTGTCATTCGATAGAGCGACCCGATATTTTACCGGGTCAGGCATCATGAATGAGGTATCCAACTCAGGTCGACTAAGAGGTTGGGTCGGGTCAGGCGAAAATTAGGTCGTGCAGGGTCAATGCGACCCAAGCCGATATTTTATATGTAAAAAATATGAAAAATAGGTAGAGGTGCTATCAGGTCGATTCTTGCCGATTTTCATGCTAAACTGAAACCGAACCGATAACTATCGGTTTCTAGTTTCTTAAATTGAAATCGAACTGATAGCTATCGGCTTTCAAGTAAGTCTCCGTCGGTGTACACGTTTAAGAAAATATTTCGAGAATCTGGCCGACCAAAGTGTTAAACTCATTACTGATTTAAAGCATATAAATTTTGGCGATTATCCGATCAATATAACCGCCTTGATGAAGGTCATAAATATGGTGCGGCTATAGGGCGTAGAAGTACACAATACACTTTCTTTACACTTTTTTGAGAAAATATAGAACACAAGAAAATGCCTAACTTTCCTAAGAAAATGAGTTTCTAAGTAATTCAAGAATAATCACTCAGAAAATAACTTCTCTCGGAAAATGAGTTTCTTGGCATAAATTGAGGTAGTCATTTTCCTCAGAAAATGAATTTTTCGGCGGAAAGTGTCGAACGAGCCCTTAGACATGATAGAATCTTGACTTTTAAGATTTTTACCTTTTATTGGATGATGTGAAAGTCAAGATTTTCCTATTTTCAAGGGCCGCAAATGTGATTGAACTGGAAATCTAATTGGACTTGAACATTGCCCTTTAATAAAATAGGGTGACACTAAATTTAATTTTTAGTTAAAAACAAGCCATTTATAAGGGTAAATTAGAAGTCTAGAACTTGCTTGTCCTTGCCTACTAATTATGCCCACTAGTAGAATTCAAGTGCGAGGTCAGCATTCAATGCACGTGAGTTATGGCCACTAGTTGAATTCACGTGCAATGTAAGCATTCAATGCACGTGAGTAAGAAAAAACGGAGCGGTCATATAGGGAAGTGAGATATTTTTTAGATTTTGGAAACTGTAAAAGTCTAAGATTCTCTTATCCAATGAGTGCAAAAATTGGCTGAACATGAACTAAGGTTCAACCAATCGGACCTGACTATTGCTCCCAGTTAAAAATTGGAAAGGGAAAACACAAAAAAAGAAAAATCCATAGAATTCATGAAATTTGTTGGAAACTTTTTTTTCGTGGGAAACATTTGGGAAAAAAGTGATAGAAACATTAATGTTAAAATATTTTTTGTAAAAGTAAGAGAAATTTCAAAACAATCATTAAAAGCGCATTTACAGTTAAAAAATCTAGATTACTTTTCAATTTATTGAAAAGAAATCGTTTTTAATGTTTTGCCAACGTTTTATAAAACTAGTAAAAATACACGTGGACACTCTAAATAAATTTGACTTTATTAATTTTTATTTATTTGTTGTCACTTTATTAGATATCTTTAATTTTCTTAATATTATTATTTTATTACAAAAAGTAGACATTTAATGTTTTACACTAATTTTAAAAAAATGAATATACTTATAAAAAATTAATGATCGACTATTATATTAAAAGATTTTGACACTAAAATAAAATAAATAAATAGGATAATGATTGTCCCACTTGAGACACAGTGTAACATGAGTCGTTCAATAAAATTGACATAAGAGAATTTAATTTTTTAGTTGAATGAAATATTATAAGCGTTCTTAAAGAGAAATTTTCACTATAATCATGCTCTTAATTTTGCATATATAGGTACATATTCTAATACTTGAAACTCTGAAATATGTCTAGTCACACCCTATGCCTCTAACTTTTAGGGCTAATCTAACGGATATGATAGCTTGCAAACATATAACATTATATGATAATCAAAATGATATCTATGTATCAATAATTTTTTTTATTTACTAATATATAAAATAAAGGTCGGTGTTACTACCACCCCACTTTATGTTACAATCAATGCACGTAAACAAAAAAAAAATAATTAATTGCTTTAAAGAAGAAAATGGAGGTTGTTCCAATATTTCAACACAATAAATGTTGAGATCATGAGTCCATTATTAGATGGTCTGATGTTGATTCCTTGTGACACACATCTCAAAAAGCGACTGAGAATAGGTTTGATGGTACTTCTATGATCGCTTTCAATTTTTGAGATATATGACGCGTAGAATTAATATCCTGTCGTCTGTTAGTATGCCTATGATCTCAAGATTGATTGTTATGAGAATTGGGACAGAAAATGATTTATATTTTTGCTTGAAAACAGTCAACATATTTGTCGTTTGTTCAAGTGATATGACTATAATATAAAGTACTGTGATAGTAAATAGTAACATTAGCAAAAATAAAATTATAGCGTCTTGATAATATATAGGACTAAAAACTTGCTTCTATTTCTAGTAACTTATCATTCAAAGAACAAAACAAAATATTGTTTTTCAAATTGCCCCTTCATGCTTCCTTTTTTCTTGTTTATTCTGTAATTGAATGTATAGCTCTCTTGACCCTTCATCTCTCATTTCTTATTTCAACGTATATAATTTCTGCTAAGGGACTTACAAAATATCATGCATTCTTATAACAGCATGGTGATTTTATTTTTATGTGATTTGAGTAGATAGAAGTAAAAGTTGTAATCAAAATCTTTGATAAAAAATTAAAGCAGCGGGCAACCTATTAATAATAGCATCTATTTAAAAGACTTCTAAAGGTACTCTTAAGCTGTGTTTGGGTTAGCTCTTATAAAATTGCATAGAGCAATTTTATCACTTAAAGCAGTTCATTGTCAGAGCAAATGAGGCAAGGAGCTGTGTTACCAAATGTAAAAATAGTTCTTTAATTGTTGGAGCCAAAAAATGAAAGAGCCGCTCTTTGCCCCAAAAGAGCTAACCCAAACGCAACCTTAGAATATCGATATCCATTGTGTGAAAGATTAAGACAAAAATCGATCTCCATCATCCGATTTAAAGCAGTGAATGAGTTTTTAGCGGGGGTGAGCTCAAAGATTCGGTGAGTAAAGTGTGTACATTTTTTTTATCAGTAAATATACATTATTTTTTCTATTAGTAAATATATTTTTTTCTTTTAATGAAAAAAAAAAATTATTCTTGAAAAAAATAGAAAAGATGTTTTAAAAATTATTTGGTCTATAGTGCATAATATCATGTTTTATTTATTAAGTTCCCTATCATTTGAACATAGAATCTAGCTCTCTTTACGGGTGTCAATAGGCTAGGCTGACCAAGTCTACAATCCGACCTGTTTGATTTAGGCTAGAGATCTAGAGTAATAGAACAAATTTGAAATTAGTCTTAGACCCAACTTAACTCATTATTAGTTGGGTTGAGTTTGGGTTAGGTAGTGGACTTTAAAAATCTAAATCATTCAAAGTATGAAAGTCGGCTATCCCAATCAGGCAATTGAGAATAAATAAGTGAGAGTGTGTAACTGCAAAAATGGACTTGATAATAGACCCACTTAGAGATTGGACCAAAGGTACCTCTTTTCGCGCCCTTGCGTTCTCTGAAAGCGTTTACGTCTCAAACTCCTTGAAAATCATTGACTGCTTTAGATCAGATGATAGAATTCTTCTTTCACCCCAATCTTCCACAAATTGGATAGAGAAATCATGACACACTTATTAGATAGTCAATTTTTATTCCATGTGTCACAAATCCTTAAAAAATGGCCCTCACGTCTAGCACCACGAACTCTATTAATTAAAAGTCTAGTTAAATTTCGCAGTCTAGTTAGATATTAGATAAATAATAAAACGAATGAAAAGAAATCTAAGCAAACCACCCCTACTAACCCACAAGAAAAATAAGGTTATAACCAATCATTCAACCAATCCATAAAAATTAATGAAATAAAAAATTATTCTTTTTCAACATAAGAATCTAAAAATTCATAAATAAAATAGAAAAATATCCAAAAAATAAAAATTGAATAATACCCAATTACCCTTTCCTTCTAAAAATTTATATGCATTACCAATAAATAAAACGAAAATGAATATATATTTATATATAAAATGAAAATATAAAGAAACACAAACCAGAAAGATACATTAAAAAACAGCTACTCTAACATAGAATGAATCAAAACTTTTGTATAATATACATATAGTTTGTGGAGGGGTCTTCTTAGAAAATGATTTTGACTCCAATCAAATAATTTTCTTTTTATTTTGAAAGTTCAAATGGTCTCATATTCTCACAATCCTACCTATTAGCACGGAGTTTCGTTCAATCTGAACTGACAAAATTTTTCCCTATCTCTTAGATGGGTCTGTGGGGCATATCATAAAAGTGATATGATTCAGATGTCCCCAACCATCCAATTAGTGGGTTAATTCTCAATAATTTCCAATTTGATACCTTTATTTGCAATCATCAAATCTTTGAGAGCACTTATACAGAAAAATCATTGACTACATTAAATCGGATGATGGGGATTATTTTTCATCCCAATCTTTTATATAATGGATAACAAAATCACGAGCGCATCATCATACGGCTAAGTTTTGGGTTCAACAAGATATTTTATCACGGTTTTGAGGAAATGTTTGGAATAAAAAAATGCTTTATGAAGGTACAAAGATTCGATGGATGCAAATAAAATACCCTTCCCAATTAATTCATTCCCCATTGCAATATGATAATAATTTAATCGAATGATTAGGAACTTCTAATCATATTCTCATTTTTGGTCTATAGAGGTTTGTGATTGATTTAACGGTCTAGATTGTTTTATTTATGTACAAAAAGAAGGCAAAAGAAGAGACGGTGACTTTATCTAAATGTCATACGACGGTATGAGGTACTAATTTCTTAATTATTACTATTTCCGCAGAGTCCTAATTTAAAAGATTTATACATTTAATTAGTTTGACAAGTCCTAATTTAATTAGAAGTGTAATTATAGAAAATTAGAAAATATAGGGATACATAAAAAAAAATATGAGGATAAATAAAGTAACTTAGGAGTATTTTATTCATAAAATATAAAAACATTAAAATTGTCAAAAATAAGGGGTTATTTGCTTTTTGATAGAAGTAAGGATAAATGCACTTCAACAGTTAAGCAAACTAATTTATTTTCAAAAAAAAATATCATTTTAATAACTATATTGGAGAGAGAGTGCATAATGAGCAAACATAGGCACAAGAATAAAACGGCTCAAATATTTAAAAAAAAATAAATTGATAAATCGGGATTTAAATGCTTTCTTGGATAAAAAGGGGTTTAAAACGGTTTTTTTCCCGAAAAAAAACAGAAATCTTTCGGTAAACCTTTTTAACAGTTTTTTTCGAATTTGTCAAAAAACGCTTTTCTTGTCACTTTGATAGAGCCTAGCCTAAAAGTAGAAAATACTGCTGCGCCTATAGAGGATTTGCTTGGAAGAGTGGGCATTAGATGCCAAGAGCTCGTATTTGGTACACTTGGCTTTCCTCGGGTACACAGCCTGTGGTTCCAGTCCAATTTAGGTTAGAAGCCAACACTAGCATATCGTAACTTCCAAGAAATCACACTTGGTCACGGAGGTAAATGCGGCAGCCAGCAAAGTTAACCTACAAATTCATATCGATCAAAGGAGTCTACTAAAGTGGTAGCTTTAATGGGTATTTGTGGAAGCTTTAATGGGTATTTGCACCCACCTATGGTATCTATAAGGGCATCTGCACTTAAAATCATTCAGTCCTTTTGATTCACATGATAGAGATTATTTTTTGTTCTTATCTTTCATACAAAGGATCTGGTGATCATGGGCGTGCCATTATATAATTAGTTTTTCATTTCATGTGGTACACATTCCCAAAAGTGATCGAGATCACACTCAAATATAATTTTTAGGTCACTTTTGAGATGTGAGCCACCTAGAATAAAAAATTGACCGTTTGATGTACGCTCATAATCTTGGAATCCAATGCGTCAAGGATTGGGACGGAAAATGACTTCCATTGTCTGATTCAAGACGGTCAATGATTACCAACTTAGAAGATTGAGACGAAAGATAAATGTCCCCATATTTTTCTAATGATTGATATCAAGGGTCAAAATATCGGATTTTCGATACGTATCGTCCTGAAGTTCAGGATGATATGTATCACGTATCGTCCGATACATTGAATGTATCGGTGATATATTGAATGTATCGTTTCAATACATTTTTTTGTTTCAAAAAATCTAAAAAAATCCAAGTAACGTCCAATACGGATGATATATATTGTTCGTATCATTCGATACGTATCTCGTATTGTCCGATACATTCAATGTATCGGCGATATATTGAATGTATCGTTTTGATATATATATATTTTTTCAAAAAACTCAAAAATCAAATTATCGGACAATAATTTGATATTATCATCCGATAATTTGATTTTTGAGTTTTTTGAATGTATCGTCCGTATCGTCTGATACGGGCGATACACTGCCCGTATCGGACGATAATTACCCTATTTTTTAAAGAGTATAATATATAGGCAATGTATCGTACCGCTGAGGTTCAAAACCGATACGTATCGGACAATTTTTTGACTCATGATTGATATTAAAGTCTACAATTAAAATAGATTTACCCCTCTCGCAGGCATGTCTTTCTACCGTAGGCATTCCCCTATGATGTGTGTAAGCTTGTCAAATAGTGCCATACTGCAAATGACTATGTCTAATAATACGACAAAATACTTTTTGTATCATGTGATTAGGAAGTAAGAAGCCCCCGATAAGAACTAAAACAAATTTGTATATTCACATTGTGAAAATAATTTTTTTTTAAGTAAATCATAAAACCAAATCTGATCCATGTGACGACCGGTGAATTGTGACAACTAACTAATGCCACACGTTCAGAGTTGATAATGAGCTCAATAGCTTTTTTAAGCAACTTGGTCTCTCTATGCTATTTTCAGTTTCTTCATTGCATATGAATACACGCTTTTGTTAAGCAATACATGTTTTGGATCTCCATTTGTCATGAAAAATCTTTTTTTTTTTTTTTTTTTTTTTTTTTTTCAAATTATTAGGAAAAGGGTTGCATATTTCAATAGTGTACGATGAGCATACATGAATGGGCCATGTGGAGCTATCACATGACACTTAAAATACTGATTAGTGGCATGCTATGTGGAGCTTATGTGCATTGCTTAAATCAATTCTATATAAAAAAGTTTCAAAAAGTAATTGTTTAAGACAAAGATCAATATATTGACTGATCTCAATAGTCTAAATTTCAAAGGCTAAAAAAAATATGATAGAAATGAATTTTTGAAATATATTTTCTTAAAGATAATCTAAATAAAACAATTTTGCTCCACATGACATCAAAACGGTGTCTTGAGTGCCAAACGTGAAGCTTCAAATTGGTCATTGGGATACAGTCACTGTACCCTGTTAGGTACATAACCCTTATCATTGTCACTAATAAGTAGTGTGCAGATGGCACAAGGGAAGAAAAAAAGCTTGGTGCGTGTACCATCCCTCTCCTTATTTTATGTGTTAATTAAACATGATATCAAAAATTGGCCGATACCGATACCGATACCTATCGGTATCTCAATTTGGAAATTGATACCGTATTGGTCGAAATGGGCCTGTATCGGCTGATACCTCTATTTCCTTTTTTTTTTTTTTTTTAAAGGCCGATATGTATCTGTCGAATTGTATCAGTCTTCCAAAGACCAATATCCGATACCAAGTTCGATTTGTACACCTTGGTGTGAAGCACTCTTTTTTCAACTGGTCGGATTATCTATTCACACACTTGGTAACGTGGCAACTCAATCCATAGAACAGTGTTATATGATTAGGGAGGATAGACAGTGCAAGCGGTAGGGTTGATGTGCCGTGACACAATTGACGGTAAGTGTAGTGGTACTCAATTAATGGAGTCATGTTCTGTCAATGGTTGGATTATCCATTCACACACTTGGGAACGTGGCAACTCAATCTATTTTGCCCACCTAAGCGGATGTTATATCATATTTATTTTAATTATTCCCAAACCAGTCAAGAGGGAGTGACTACTTGCACCAGTTTTGTGTCATTACACATACTTTAAAAAGATATAGTAGACGCTAGTGGGACTTATGCCACATGGAACACCTTCTAAGTCATTTGATTTGAAGGTGTAACTTGATCTAAAGATTTTTGGTGGGAGAGATTGGAAAGTAAAACAATCTACCATATTACATCATTTAATTCAAACCGTCAAATGTGGTCTAAAATTGACGGATACGGGATATTATATAAATCTAATATACAATTAATTTTATATAAAATTTTGACTGCGTTGACTCAAACAAAGGAGGTTATATTTTATTCTAATTTTTATATGATAGAAGTTGAGCTCGTCGGTATCAAATCACACAAAAACGTGATGGTTTCATATGATATAGTGGCCCAATTATTAAGAGCATTAGTGCTTGTGTTGGGTACCTAATACTAACTCTAGTTAACGGTTGGTAGTTATGTGACCTTTTGGATGTCCGCGATATATTATCATCTGTACAGGCTAAAGATCTTTGCTACAAAATATTAGAATGATAAAAATATAATTTATCAGGGGTTAAATTATGAAATCATGAACCACAAATCACATAAACCACATGATCGTTCCATATGTCACACCTCCGAAAAAAGTAGTCTGAGCCTCAAGTGGCTTGGTGGCTTGGTCAGGTACCTAACAGTCTTAACACCAACTATTTATTAATTATAAGATCAAGATTTAATTAGCATATTTTTTAGAGTGATTTTTCTTTCTTTTTTTTAAAAGTGAGAAGTGTCGCGTGCTCTTGTTGGGCCCTAGGTAGGTCCGTGGCTATCGTCTCTGTCCCTAAAAGCCACCAACTAGGGATGCAAGCTTTGAATCAAGCATCGACATCGAACCGAAAATTGAGGGTCCCGAATTGGATGAATCAGATCGAAAACCGACACAAATCGAACAGAACTGAAATCCAATTCAGTTCAGCTTCAATTTGAGTGGCTCAAAATTGAAAACTGAGGGGGTAGGTTGAGTAAATCGAATTTTTTTTCTAAAAATCACAAAAAATTTAAAAAATATATTGAAAAAATAAGTATTTTACCTACATCAAACCTGAACCGAACCGAATTAACTTTGGTTTCAAGAAAAAAAAAAGAACCGAACAGAACCGAATGGATTTCGTTTAAATTTCAGTTTGGGGTGTACCAAACTAAAAACCAAAACATTTGGGTTCCGTTCGGTTAGGTAGACCGAACTTACATCCCTACCACCGACTGACAAACTTTTGATTTTTCTTGGGGTCAAAAAGTCAAAAAAGGACTGCCATGATATGGTTAAATTTAGTACCGAAGAAAGGAAGAAGCCAACATATGAGACATGCATTAAAGACCAAATGGGCGGGTTACCTAATGAAGAACAAAAGAAGCCTATGCTTTTCTTGTTATTTTTCTTTTCTCGTTTTTCGTGGACAAAGAATAAGCGGCTGATGTGATGCGATGTGATTAGTTTTACCGACGACCTGCATTAATTGATCCCCACCGCATATATAGCCAATTAAGTGACGCCACATTTGCCGCCTGTACTTTGTTTGAATAAAATTTATCTTCCATGTAACAACATCTTCTATATATATATATATGGGAAATTTACCGGACCAACCCTGTCAGATGTATCTTTTATTGCAGAGACCCTATAGTTTCACTTTTATCCAAATTGATCAGTTAGAAGCCTAATCGACTCTAAGAATAGCAAAAAATTTAAATTACTCCATTTCTTTAAGGCACAAAAACATCATCTTCTTCCTTATTTTAATCTGCTACAGTTTCTAAAAATCAGAAGTGACGAAAGTGACGACGTCTTCTCCTCAATCCAATTTATTCCGATCTGCTATTTGGATCGACTCAAATATACCTTTGTAAGACGATATCGCCTCTTAAAAAATATATAAATAAATAAATTTTAAACAGTCGATGCCGACTATTAACACAGTCGATGGCGACTCTTAAAATAGTCGATGGCGACTCTTAACACAGTCGGTGCCGACCGTTTTAACAGTCGACATCGACTGTATAAACAATCGATGTCGACTATAAAAAAAAAAAAAAAATTTATACAGTTGATGGCGACTATATACATAGTCGCCATCAATTATGTAAACAGTCGATGCTGACTGCTAAAAAAAATAAATAAATAAAAAAATATATATATATATACTTCTTTTATACAGTCGATGGCGACTATATACACAGTCGCCATCAATTGTGTAAACGGTCGATGCCGACTATAAAAAAAAAAAATAATAAATTTTTTATTTTTATTTTATATATTGATGCATCGATACACAAATCGCCATCAATTGTTTAAATAAATGATGCCGATCGTAAAAAAATAAAATAATAATAATAAATTTTTTTTTTATACAGTCGATGACAACTGTGTATACAGTCGCCATCGATTGTTTAAACAGTCAATGCCGACTGTAAAAAAATAAAAAATAAAAAATAAAATTTATATAGTCGATGGCGACTGTATACATAGTCGTCATCGATTATGTAAACAGTCGATGCCGACTGTTAAAAAAAATAAATAAATAAATAAAAATATTTTTTTTATACAGTCGATGGTGACTGTATACATAGTCACCATCGATTGTGTAAACAGTCGATGTCGATGTCGATTGTTTTCACAGTCGATGTTGATTGTGATTTTAGCATCGAAAAAAAATCATTTTAAAATAAATATCTTAGAAAGAAGAAGAAAAAATGTAAATATCAGATGACATAGATCTAGGTGTATCTTTTTTTTTTTTTTTTTTGACGATTTAGATCTAGGTGTACCTTAGAAATAGAGCTTTATGTTGAATCTCTATGCTAAGAAAGATCCTTGGACAGTTTACAATGAGGAACAGATTACAATGAGAAAGAAGAGAATGCTTTTGTGCGTTAAAGAAAGGAGTGATTTTGACTTTTTATTGTGGCTAGGCTTGGAGCTGGTCAATTTGAGTAAAGGTAAAACTATAAGGTCTCTGCAGTTAAAGGTACATCTGACAAGGTCGGTCAGGTAAATTTCAATATATATATATATATATAGAGAGAGAGAGAGAGAGTGTGAGATTTACCTCTTACCCTCCATAAGCTTTTGTGCTTGGCACGGTTTGTGTGGCAGATTAAAATACTAGATTTGTGCAGATCGTCGGCCTAGAAAATAGGCTTTCTGCTAGTGGTTAAGATTCTTCCAAGAATTTAGAGGGTCAAAGAGGCCGTTAAAAGTAATAAAGAGACAGAGTCAAGAGTAAAGCTTTACCATTACCATCTTTACACTACAGTTGGTGGAGACCCTGGTGATCCACAAGATGGATATATATATATATATATATAGAAAAGGAAAGGTGTTCCTCCTCTATGGGAGGATGATCACCGTCCTCCAAATTTTCACGTGACATCTAAAATATAATTTCGATGCCACATGGAGCTCGGGTGCATTGCTTAGATCATCTTTATAAAAATAAAATTTGAAAACTCATGTCTACCGTGTGTGTGTGTGTGTGTATATATATATAATTTTCATCCTCTGATATTAAGAAAATGATATATATATATATATATATATATATATATATATATATATATATATATATATATATATATATATATATAGTTTTTGTCCTCCAATATTAAGAAAATGACATCTTCTACTAATTAATAAAGAAAATATTATATATATATGGGAGCCGATTAGGTCCTCCAATGGAGGACGGTGACTGTCCTCCAAGATCCACGTGGAGCTTTACGTGGCACTCAAAACACTTTTTGGGTGCCACATGGAGCACAGGTAGACAGTTTAGATCAATATTAAAAAAAAAAATCGAAAAATAAATTTTAAACCCACAAGTCAAAGTTTGACAATTTTCATTGGTTCACATTTCACGATTCAAAATATATACGTTAGAGATTAATTTTTAATTTTTTTTTTTTCAAAAATGATCTAAACAATGCACCCAAGGTTCACGTGTCACCCAAAAAGTATTTTAGGTGCCACGTGGAGCTCCACGTGGAAGGTTGGAGGACGGAGGCCTTTTCCTATATATATATATATATATAGGGAGCCGGTTAGGTCCTACATTGGAGGACGGTGACCGTCCTCCAAGATACATGTAGAGCACAAGTAGACAGTAAAGACCAATATTAAAAAAAAAAAAAAAAAAAAAAAAACTTTTTAAACCCACAAGTCAAAGTTTGACAGGTTTCATTGGTCCACATTTCACGGTTCAAAAAACAGACGGTGGAGATGAATTTTCAATTTATTTTTTTCAAAGATGATCTTAGCAATGCACCCGAGCTGCACGTGGCATCGAAACAATATTTTGAATGCCACATGGAGCTCCACGTGGAAGCTTGGAGGACGGTGACCGTCCTCTCATAGAGGATGGAGGCCTTTTCCATATATATATATATATATATATATATATATATATATATATATATATATATATATATATATATATATATATAAAAGAACACTTTTTGTTTACATATAAACAATATTGTTTCTTTATTAATTAGTAGAAGATATCATTTTCTTAATATTAGAGGACGGAAACATTGTTTTAAATCTCGGCCGATAACGATGCACACCAACGGATGTGCAATGGTTTTGGCCAAACCGATATTGATACTAGGTTGTTGCATCAGTATCGACTAGAAAGGGCTTAGCCCGTTCTTTTACTTTTAGACTTAATGTAATAGCCCCACATCGGATAAAGAAAAGTCTTAACCTTGGGCTATATGTGATTGCGGACGCTACAAGTCATGATGCATTTTGGGTGAAGACTTAAGCCCATGCCAGAAACAAAATCGGAGCAGGACCAAAGCCCAGAACCTGACAATATTGTGACATGTAGGCTTAGATCTTTACAGAATGATATCAAAGCTGAGGACGACTCTTTTATAAGGTGGGATGATTGTAATAGTCCCACATCACATGTCATGAAGCGTTTTGGGTGGGGACTTAAGCCTATGTCCAGTGGCGGAGTCACGTTGTTCAATGGGGGTCCTAGGATCCCCCATCATAAGTTTTTTTTCTTTAAAGTCTTTAAGTTTTATCTTTTTATGAACAAGATCTTTGATCCATTTTTTAACAAAAATGGACTCCCAAAATTCTTCCTCCCTCTCTTTCTTCCCAAATATTACTCCCAAAATTATCTCTCTTTCTTCTCAAATCTCACGCATAAAATTCTCTCTTTCTCTCTCTCTCTCTCTCTCTCTCTCTCTCTCTCTCCAAATTTCATCCCAAAAGTTTCTCTCGGTTCCCCAAGCCCAGCCACTCTCCATTCTCCAATCTCTCTAACAAGAGTCTCTCTCCCCCCACTCCCAAGTCCCAACGTTTCTCGCTTCTCTCTCACTCTCAAATCTTAGTTACCCATCTTTTTCTATGACATCTCATTTACTCTTTGATCGCTAACGATAAGATCTTTGATTGTTGTCGATTTTTTGCTGAAGTCAAAGGTATGCTATAATTATTATTTTTTAATAAAAAATAAAAATCTTAATTTATTATTCAAAGTATAATTATTTTTAGGGATAATGACTCCTTAAAGACATTTATACACCAAATAGTGTTTAAACAATCTTCCAAGGATCAAAATTTCGGGTAAAATTTTAGCCGAAAATTGAAAACTTGGCCGAAATTTTGGGTCCCACACAAAAATGACCGAAATTTCAGTCCATAGTTATCGTTTTGGTGGGGACCGAACCGATACTTTCAATTATTTCGGCCGAAAGTTTGATCATTGCAATCTTCTACCATTATATTAGAAATTTTGATCTCACACTATTGTCATGTTCTTTACTATTATTATTATCTTACGATTATAAGGGATCCCCCATCAGAAAAATCCTGGCTCCACCACTGCCTATGTTAGAAACAAAACTTAGGTGAAGACCTAAATCCAAAGTCGGACAATATTGTGGCATGTGTGTTTGGGTCTTCACACCTAATCCCTTTCTCTTAATTACTTTTAGACCTCAGATTTTTAGGTTTTAAAATTATTATTTTCATTTTTTTTTGTTTTGCACTGTGCTTGAGCTTAATCAGAACCTAAAAATCATATTTTCGTGAAAGAGAATGTTAATTGAATCTAAAATTTAGGAGTTGCATGTGGTAGTAGTCAGAAGAGATTTATGATTTGGGGCTCATTCTATGTTCAAATCTCTTCCCTATGATTAAAAAATTAGTATTTTAACTTTCTAATGAAAATTTTATTATTTTTCCTTATCTTTTAAGGAATTTTTTTTTTTTGAATTCTTTTTCTATATGCTGCCACTTGGCCGATGCACATTGGAATATGTGGCAATATACCTATGTTCATGGCAATGATGAGACCTCTTCATTATTTTTTTGTAAAAGTTAAAAGCTAAGGTGTTTCAATCTCTCAAGCCTCAAGCCTCAAGCCTCAAGCCTCAACTCTCAACTCTCAACTCTCAACCATACCTACTTTCAAATAATTGAGTTTTCAGTATGAAAACCTAACTCAAAACAAGGTTATATATGTTTAGGGCTGAAACAAGGTTATATATGTTTAGGGCTGCAATTGAGCCGGGCCGAGTCCAAGCTCGGGTCAACTCTAGCTCAACTCTATCTTATACGAGCCAAGCTGGGGTCGGCTCTAGGCTCTTCGAGCTCAAAAATTCCAAGCTCTAGCTCGGCTCTTCGAACTCGGGCTGAGCCTCGAGCCAAGTATGTTCTATTATAAAAAATGAACTCAAAATATAAATCGCATACCTTTTTAGTAGATATCCTTTTGAATGACACTTATTATTTGATTTGTATCTCCTTGTTGGTTAATTTGATGGTCAAACAATGAGTTTGAAATTTTTCTCAGACTTATATAGCATGATGAACTTTGATGAAATTAGATTAATTGAGTGAAGTCAGTTGACTGCATAACTTTTTAAAAAATTTACGAAAATTAATATATTTTTATAATAATTTGAACTATTGAAATATGCTTGATAACTATTGTATTCTCTTAATAAAATATGTAAGTCAAGATGAAAAATATAATAGATGAAAATACTAATTATTATTTTTAAATATAAAATAATAATAATGGCTTCACTAGTTTGATTTGATTCACTAGTCAATTTGCTCTTAAATGGAGGTGATATTGAGAACCGTGGGTCAGAATAACAATGGGTGCTATATAATATATAAAGTGAAAATTAGGGCAACTGCGGGCCAAAAGTTCCTATTTTATCCTTCAAAGTAAGTATTGAATAAATTTAAAAGGTTACTTTAAAGGAAAAAATAGATATTTCAAAGTTAATTATATATATATATTTATATATATATATATATATATATATATAAACCGAGTCATAGAGCTGAGTCGGGCTGAGTCGGCCTTAGCTCTAGCTTGGCTCTGTTCATTCGAGCTACAAACTACTTAGCTCTCTCGAGCCGAGCTCTAAAGAGAAAAACTCTTATTTTTTGAGTCGAGCAGAGCCGAGTTGTGGAGCTGGCTCGACTATGTTGCAGCCCTATATATATATGTTGTACAAAAAAATTTAAATAGTGGGGCAGAAATTATGATACTTTCTTTGGGAACGTTTAAACCGATAATCTTGTTTGTTGCACTTTCTTCAAATGTTGTTTGTTGCACTTTCTTCAAATGCGTTAAAGTCACTTTTTGTTGTATGCTGGCCTCATAAGTCTTCGTAGCGATGCGTTACTCTAACACGCGTTAGTGGATACAGTACATCATTAATATCAACAATATAATATTAACTACAATCGCAACAATTTAATATATGATAACGACTCTATATTTGCTAAGATGGAGTGTGATCATCAATCCAATTGACGGGCTTCCTCTTTCACAGGCCATAATCTTAAAAACCAATCGATCAAGAATTCACAATCATCTGATCACACCCATTATTTAGTTTAGATTGTAATTAAAGTTTCTAGAGTAGGGCCCATTATGGATGGTGCGCATCCTCATCTTTGTTATTGCCAAACACATAAGGCCTATCCTTAACTTTTTGGGTTGTGCCTCTACGGAAAGAATGACACGTAGTGGGATTTATCATTTTAGCATTTCAAAGCGCCTCCCGCCCACTATGTTTGAAATAAAAGAAGGCAAACTACCAAGGAGGGTCCATAACTTTCATTTTTTACCTGAAAGGGTCCGAACTATTGCTAATAAATCACTAGGGTTCAGACCCTATAAGTAGGTTTTTGTATTTATCTAATAGGGTTCGGTTCAAAATTTTTGACGAAAATGCTCTTAGGTGATTGGTCTCTTATGAGATCGATCAATTAGTCTTATACGAAACCAATCAATTCACTATAAGATCGATCAATTATTCTCTTATGGGACCTATCAATCTCGTATAAGACCGACTGATTGTTTTTATAGTGGATTGATCGGTCTCATATGAGACTAATTGATAGATCACATATGGGACTTAATGGTATTTTCATCTTACTCATTTTCTACTTAATCTGAATTTAAGTACCTTTCAATTTTTCTTAGATATCATAAGTGTGTTTCTTAACACCCCAAAACCGAAAACTTTGATCATTACCAATAATTCGAACCTTGTGAGGTAACGGTGAAATTATGGACTGAAAAAGTTTGCGGGTATTTTCATGTGGAGTGCAAAGGAAGAAAATCTTGTCATTGACTCATTGTGCTCCTTTGTGGACGATGGAATATGAGAAGGAAATGAAGTAAGGCACACTCTAAGAATAAAGGTGACAATACTTAAATCTACCACCATCCATCTGATATGTTAAGTGCGTTGTTCTTACGCCTAAATCTCTATTGGATATCTAAATGTAAAAGTAAAAGGGCACCTTTACTTTCAACTCAAGATTCTTTCTTCTCAACTCGAGTTTTATGCACTTAAATCATTCACTGTTTCGAATCAGACGATGAAGATCTTTTGTCGTCCCAATCTTCAACAAATAAGATCTTGAGATCGCGTCCTACCATTAGACTGTCAGATTTTGATTTCATGTGGTAGAAATCCTGAAAAGTAATTTGAGAATCATGTTCGATGTTTGGGTTTTGATAGTGTGTCACATGGAATCAAAATTCAGTTGTTTGACATAGGCTAATGATCTCAAGATCCATTGTCTCAAAGATTGGGATGAAAAATGATCTTTATCCTCCGATTGAAAGTAATGAATGATTTAAATATGTCGTTAATAAGGTTTTAGTCCTTAGATCATGGCCTTCGGATCAGACAAGACCGAAATTTATTTCCACATCTGCATGGCACGTGTACTAAATAGTGACCTGACTCGTGAGTGCGAAGTCACTTGGTGCTTGGCTGCTTACATAATACCAATTCTAAAGCTTGTTAGACCGATCGGTCCTCATAGACTAGCCAATCTAATAAATGTTTGAAAATGCATCGTTAGAATGTGTTAACTGTTTCATCGATGGAGATGCAAGACACTGACACCCATGGAGAGAAGCGCTGACACTTTGATAGAGAATCGCTGATACTCCGACTAGCGAAGCAGTGATATTGTGATAGCGAAGTGTTGATACCCCGACTAGCCAAGCCACCTTAGTAGAAACAAAGGTAACCGTAGTTAAAATGTGATTAAATGATTATAAAATAACACAAGTCACTTCACAAAAAGGCGCTATGTGTCACGCCAATATCAATAAGCACAGGCACTAGCGTAACCACATAGAAGGGTGTGGGGGCTTAAGCCCCCATTTAACTTTAGAGTTTCTATGAAGTATGATTCTTTATCATTTGTAACCCCCACCAATAAAAATTCCTGGCTACACCCCTGGGCGCAAAAATATCTTTATGCCCAAGCGCATAATCCCAGGCTTATATATATAGAGGAAAAGGTGTCTGTCCTCCAAGGTTCCAGGTGAGAATCCACGTAACATCCAAAACATTGTTTCAATGCCACATGGACCTCGGATGCATTGCTTAGATCACTTTTAAAAAAAAAAAAAAAATTTAACTCATCTTCACCATGTGTTTTTCGAGCCGTGAAATGTAGATCATTGAAATTAGTCAAACATTGACTTATACTTTTAAAAAGTTTTTTCAAAATTTCTTTTTTTAAAATTGATCTAAACCATTCACTCGTGCTCTACATGACAACCAGAGAGTGTTTTGGGTGCCATATGTACCTCCACGTGGACCTTAAAAGATGGTAACCGTCCTCCATGGGAGGACGGAACCGATTATATATATATATATATATGAAAGCACCGGGCAGCTAGACCCTTTCCTAATCATGTGGCACCCCAAACACAAGTTTGGTAGACATGGGCTGGACAAGCACTATTTTCAAAATATAAATTTTTTAAAGATTGACTGGGATGATATCAACGGTGGTAATTGATGGTGAAACATATAATCTTTTAACCATTCATTTTCCTACAAGATCACAGCTTTTATAACGGCTTTTTAGTTTTATTTTTGAAAAACTACCTGTAGAAGAGGGATAAGCCCCAAGGAGTTCAGATGCCTTTCATGTAATTTTTGTAGTCACCTGAAAGCAATGCTTTGTCCTCGGTTCCAATACCAGATTTGGATGCGGCAATCATATTTGGACACTTGCATGAAATTTACATTGATCTCCCTCATTATGCCATCTGAAATCCCATGAAATTTCCATTGAACTCTTTGAATATGTTATCTGAAATCCACTGAAAATTATATTATTGATTTGACTTGTCACTTAAAAATAATTATTTTAGAATGTGAATTGCTTCCTATTGGAATTAGTAAGAACAATGTGTTAGATCGCTATGATATAACTGGTTATTGGGACTGCCCTACTGAACATGTGAATTTTAACTTACCCGGACACTGTGTTACAGGTACTGACGCTAACAAGGACCCTAACTTTGTACCGGAAGACGAGGGAGGCCTTCCACTCAAAGATTGTTTTCCTTAGAAAAACCGCAAGGATTTGGACTTAGTATAATTTGACAGAATTTACTTGAATAATCGTCTTATTCATGAATATTGATTATTGATACTACTGTTTGTGTGATGTACGATCTTCACCGGTGGTACTCTTGGATTAGAATTTTTCATTGAACATTAAAGCCTTTATTTCAACTTCTTTTATAGTTGATTCAGATTGATGCTAAAGAAATTTTGTATTTAGATTGAGAAATATAATGTAGTGACTCGATATTTCTGTATCTTCCGGCTTAGAAATTTCGGGTTGTTACAACCTTTCCTAACATTTTTGCTTTCTTGACTTCACTTAGAGCACAATGGGGTGTAACCCCAAAGAGTGAACCAAATGGAGAACAAGGTGATTATGATTTACACAGATTTCCTCATGAGGGCATAATATTGTGGACCATGCTATGACAACTCGAACGATACCAATATGTATCGGCGATACGTATCAATTGCGTCGAGAACCGATACTGTCTCGGTATTTCAGTATCGGGGTGATATCTCAGTATTGACTGATATTGTCTCGGTATTTGCCGAGACCGATACAATTATTTTCTCACTCACTCTCTCTCTCTCTCTCTATATATATATATATATATATTCCGAGAGGAGAGAGAGACCTGATTGCCAGTTGACTACTGTTTTCAGAGGAGGTACGGTGGAAACTTGGAACAATGGAGCAGTGGAGGCAGGAGAGATAGAGAAGAGAGAGAGAGAGAGAGAGAGAGAGAGAGAGAGAGAGAGAAGCGTAACCATTTAAATAAAAAAAAAGTATGAGGGGGGAGAGAGAGAGAGAGGGTAACATTTTTTTAAAAAAGTACGAGGGGGGCGTGGAAAAATGATAGGGGACCCGTCCCTACCGACGAATTGACCATTTAAAGGTTTTCCTCCAAGTTTTTTTTTTTGCAGGAGTGTGAGGGTTGAATTTTCCTTCTTTATCCTATAACTTTTTAATTAGAGGATGTTAGTGGTTTAGGGATTTTATTTTTTTGAGCTTATTTCAATTTAGTTTCAAAAATAATTTGAAACATTAATTTTGTACTTTTAAAATTTAGTTCCCTTAGATTCTTGCTTTTTTGAAAATATATTCTAAAGTTTTCTCATTAAATTATGAATTTATCCTCTCTTTTTTTTCTCAGTTGTTTATGTAAAGTGTATACTATAGATATTTTATTTCTAAAATTTGGAATTCTTAAAAGAAAGATGTACCGGCTAGGCTCCCCGCCGGTCTGGTCTGATTTTCAAATCATTACATAAGGGTGTCCAGATACCAAAATCCAAATTACCGTTGTTTGAACTTTTAGAATAAAAAACTTCCTCAGTTGAAATATTGTTATTTTAATGGCTGCCCATGTTGTGATTGGTGTTGATTTTAACTTATATTTTCGAATGGTGGATACTCCACACAATTTAAAAGATCTACGTTGCATATGGCATAACTCTCTGTTAGCCCCATCCTCTTTGCTACCATCATGTTACCTGCTTTAGCAAGTATCTATTCTCCTTGATAATTTCTTGTATAGCAAGATTTACCTTTTCAACAGTTCTGCCCTCCTCTCTTCTCACTCCTTGCAAGTGCAAATTTTATTTGCTCTGATAGAGAGTTAGTAGAGAGCAGGGAGGTTATTGCAAGAGTAGGTAAATTCTCCTTTGCAGGGAGATAAAAAAGAGAATCAGAATCAACTAAATCAGATAGACTTTGCGAGGCAAAGGCTAACAAAGAGCTATGCCATACGCAACCCTAGTTGATACCTGTCTTTTTGTGAACCCATAACCTCAACACTCTACGCTTGAGGATTTTCCTTCTTTATCCCAAGACTTTTTTAATTAGAGGATGTTTGTGGTTTAGGCATTTTAGTTTTTTGAGCTTATTTCAATTTAGTGTCAAAAATAATTTTAAACATTTGTATTTAAAAAAATTTGTTCCCTTAGATTCTTGCTTTTTAGTAAATATAAAAAGTTTTCTCATTAAATTATGAATTTATCCTTTTTCTTTCTAAGTTGTTTATGTACAGTGCATACTTTAGATATTTTAGGTTATTTTACTTCTAAAATTAGAAATTCTTAAATCCGAGGTAGTGTACGGATACTCAATTGAGCTCAGCCAAGTCAAGTTTGAGGGAACCAACTCTAGCTCGGCTCTATATTACTCAAGCTTTTAGAACATGAGCTCGACTCAGCACTCGAGCCAAGCTTATTAGAGCTAAAGCACTAGTTTTTCAAGCCACACCGAGTAGAGTCTTTGAGGAGGCTCGGCTCTTTTGTAGCCGTAATTAAATCCGAGTGAAACACGGTCGAACTAGTTTGACCCGGACTACCCCATTGTAGGGTTTATACTCCGGCCCGTTTTAAAAACATTGGTTTTGAGCATAGTTGCCATGAGTTGGTACTTGTAAAGATACGAGTCCTGGAATGTTTAGGTAATAAACAATTTCGAGTACATTTTTATTGATGAGTCTTTGGTATGATGTTGGTACAACTTGGAGACATAATAGATGAGTCATATATGCGAAATAGATACGACATAGATACAAGATGAATTCGTTATAGAAATATTAGTTGTGCGGCATATATGAGAAATGGATGTGGCGTGACATATATATGATATAAATATAACATTGGTGCATATTTTGTAGAACTAAAAACGAGAATGATATTTTTATGCACTAATATTTAAAATTTCAAATTAAAGTTTAGACACATGATTCATTGAATTCGTATATCAATATGTATAATTCATTTGTTAATAGTATATAATCTAATGAATTTGAAATAAATTATTACTTGAAACATATATAAAGTGTACATATAATTGTCAATCATATGCATATCACCATTCCACAATTTCTTGATTTATAAAAAGAATGATTTCAATGTCCCTAAATATTTGTCAAAGATGAATTTTTACCTCATCTAATGGGTCTAAAAAATTGTTATATGAAAGGACGAAACTAGTCTCATATTTAAGAATAGAAGTATCAACTAAATGAGAAACAAGTTTCATTTTCAATAGAAACCAATTTCTATATAAATTAAAATGGGTTTCTTTTAGGATCGAAACCAATTTCTATTGAAAATGAAACGAGTTTCAATTATATATGCAAACGCATTTCGAAAAAATTCTGTACCAATCCCCAATATTGGTAAGCAGGGTAAAAAGGGTTTTGGGTAACTAATGTTTTGAGACATCACGAATACTTAAGAGTTAAAATAATAAGAAATTATAGGAATTTAATGTTATGCTTATACTTCTATCCACCGGAATAGTTATATGATATATTTCAAATTTGGAAAAAGTGTTTGAATGGTTGGACCAACAGTCAGGACGATATAGACAGAGCCAATTCCTTACCCAATTCGTCACTTGGTCCGATTTTCAAAACCTTGACTTGGAGTTAAACTCAAGCACCACTGGATGTTGTTTACACCATCTATCTCATAACTTATACAAACTCTCAACCTCCGATTGAACCATTTAAGCCTATCAATAGCTATCTTTGATCATAATGCCTTCATATCTACTAAAGTCAGGTAATACTGCCTCTTATGCATCGCACGTGTGTTCCACATTGTGTGTATACATAGGATCCTGACACGGTGAGTGTACTCCAATGGCGCCCAAGACATGTTTTGTGCATCACATGGAGCGCAAGAGTATTGCATAGATTAGTTTCATAAACGAAAATTAAAACCTCACCTTCATGTCAAAAGTAAAAGAGATCAACTTTTAATCAATAGTCCAATATTAATCAGAAGGTACAAATTAGACTTTTTTTTGTTTTTCAAGATTAATCTACACATAGCCTGCTTTGTTAATACAGCACCAAAAAAAAATTTTGATTGCCACATGACACCTTTTATAGAGAGCTTGGAGCATGGTGAAGGTGTTCCATTGCAGCACCTTCCCTTTATATATATATATATGTATATATATGCAAATTGGGTAGTTAAGGACTTTGGTCCATACCAACTTTCTAAATTGTTACAATATTCTTATAAATAAATGACAAGATTTGGGTGATAATGAAATTTTAAATTTGATGTCCTATTATGTCAATATACTTGCTTTTTTCTACAGCTTAAATAGGTTAAAAATATTACTTATTGAATGACAATCTGGTGTATTTACTTTATAGTAGTGCACAATTTTTGAAACTTGTGATTTAGGCATAGGGATTGACACCATATTGTATATCATAGTTATGAGCATGTTTGGTTGTATAGCCCCTCGTCGTTACAAATTTCTCTTAGGGTAGTTGTATTTTCAATCTAAGATATTTCTTTCTTAATTTGAGTTTCACTGGTTGATTTCTTTGAATCAAACGATGGATATCATCTTTTATCCAATTTTTTTCATTCAATGGATCTTGAGCTCATGCGCCGACCATCAGACAGTCTGATTTGTTTACCCTACATGACACGCATCTGAAAGAGTAAACATGATCATAGAATACATCATATATGATTATTGGATCACTTTCCGGATCTGTATCATTTGAAATCAAAATATGGTCCTCCGAAGCTAGGAGGCATAATCTCAAGATCCATTTTAGGAAAGATTAGAGCGAAAAATGATCTCTACCGTATGATTCAAAGTAGTCAATAGCTTAAGCACGTGCGGTTGAGATGGAAGAGTAACGAGTTAAATCAAAGGTACCGTTTCTCTTGCGGAAGAGAAGCTCATGTTACTTTTGTCCCATCTCAACCAACATGTTGTCAATTTTTCCCCATGCTAGCTGACGTAGGTTATCTCATATTCATTTCGTACTCTACAGTTTGAAGAGTTGTAAGTATAAGTAATGAATTACACACATATGACCAAAAGTATACTATTTAATATCTTTCCAATTATATTTTGCAAGATTGAGCACTGCCTCTTCCTTAAAGAAAGAGGCAAGATGTTATACAACCATGCCTATTGGAGCCGGTCATACATGAAAATTTTGGAAAATCAATTGCTAAAAAAAGTAATTAGAAGTAAGGTAATAACTGTCTCTTCCTCTCTCGCATCATCCCCATAAGCCATTTGAAAAAGCCAGCACCGCAGGGATCGCAAAATCAATTGCGAGCTCTCTTCCTCTGTGGTTCTTCTCTTGTTTTGACCAAAGAGATTCACAGTAAATGTTTTGTAATCTTTATCATTTACAATGAGGGGTGTGGCGAGTAATTTTTCTTTGTCATCTCTATCATTTACATATTTCAGCTTCAAAATTGATTTAGTGAGCATTAATCAAATCAATTTTTATATGTCATATTTACCACTGTAAATGTTTTTTCTTCCTTGAAGGGCCTGCAAGTTGTGATTTTCCTTCTAAAACAAGGAGTCATTCATGTAATCATTGGCTTTCTCTTATTCTTTAAAGCTCGTGGAACAATTTGTAATTGTTGCTCCTCAACACTATCATTTACTAAGAGTCACAATTTTTAAAAGAGGCTTGTTGAAATTGGAGTGGTCAACAAGGAATAGTTTTAGTTAGTATCACCAGTAATATTTTAAGAGTACCTCCATTTGCATCTATAGATTTGTGCCATGTGAAATCAAAGTATGAGAAGTCAAGGTTTTGTTTGAAGGTGGCACAAATTGCTCCTAAAATCATGTTTGAGCATGATGCCTTCCATGTGTTTTTTGAATAATTTTTTTGGGATCTATGCCCTGTGGAATAAACATTGACTGTTTGATGGTACTCTCATGGTCTCAAGATATCCATTCTCCAACTCAAAGCAGTCAATGTGTTTTAGCATGGGCACCCTACGCAATTCCTAGGTGCGATAGAGCTGCCCTTTCATTACTTGGTGTGAGATATGATTTTTCTATTAATTGGTGTGCACATAGTAACTGGTTTGTGACGAGACAAATTGGAAAAAAGTTACATTTGGAACAATAGGAAAAAGTTACTTTTTCCTTTGAATTATATTCACAATTCTTATTATTAGAAATCATATTTCTTTTTATATTGACCTTGAACCTCTGTTTTCCATGAGTTTTGATAATCCTTGATTGTTTCTATTAAGATTGTAGATATAATTCGACCTCTGGGCTGCTAACTTTTCGATCTTTGACTCGCTAACAATTAGATGGTTAAGAAAGTTGTTTAAACATCCTGATATGATCCTCTAGGCTTGCTTATAGCTTATTTTTCAAGTTACTTTCGTTCACCATTTCACTAAGGAGATATATAGCGATCGTGCAGCAGGATTTAATAGTGATTTCTTATTTAGTACTTACATATATTATTTCATTAAGAATCGTGATTACAGTGACACCAACAAACTGAATGCGATCGGGGTCAAAGGCAAAAAAAAAGGACCATAGATAAACTTATGAAGTCAGAATTTTGTAAGTGAATAATATATGAAAATGACTTCATGAATGGGATTTATCTTTAAAAACATAAATGAATGATATTAAATATTTTCTATATATTAGGTTTTAGATAGAAATCGAAAGGAAATATGCCTAGGGATGGAGCCAATATTTTTATCAGTGTGGGGAAATAATCAATTCCATTAAAAAACTATTGTATAGTGTATTTACTAAGTAATAACTTATTACAAAAGGTAAATGATATCTTATTTTAAATTACTTATACATATTAGAAATATTTGTAACTTATTAAAGTAAAACTAAATCAAATTTAAATAATTAAAATTTTAATTTTGCCTTCAATTTAGCATAATCCAATGAAAGGGTTTGGGGTTGAGGGATTTAGGGGGCTAGGGCTTAGAGATTACGAAAGGGTTTGGGATTGAGGGAAAATAGGGCCTTAAAGGTTAAGGGTAACAAAAGATTTAGAAAATTGGAGTTTAGGGATTTAGGATTTAAAAAATTAAGGCTTCAAGGCTTAGGGAATTGCAATGGTTTAAGGACTATGAAAGGGTAAAAAATTTAGCAATATAATAATATTTAGGAAATTAGGGCTTTATAAGATACGGATTGTGAAAGGGTTTAGGGACTACGAAAGGATATAAGATATTAAGGATTTGGGATTTAGGGAATGGACCACGAAAGGGTATAAGAATTAGGGCATAGGGATTACGAATGGACCACGAAAGGGTATAAGAATTAGGGCATAGGGATTACGAATGGTATAGGAAATGCGGGCTTTATGTTTGAGGAATTAGGTCTAGATGAAGTCATTTTTTTCATGGTTGTTGCAGCAACTTATGGGACGATCAAAAAAGATTTTTTGATGTTTTCGTAAATTTGAGTTCGCCCATATAGTAATCATAGTATTGATGAATCTTGATGCCAGTCTTTTCGTGAATATTTAAGAAATATATTGTAATTAGGTGTGTTGTGTTCGATGAATTTCTAAAAAGTCCACTATGAAATCACTCGCCTTGTGCTTGATATATTTTTTCTGGATTAGTTATGCTTATTATTAAAAATAATTTCCAATTGGAAACATTTAGCCTATTATTTTATTTTATAATCAAATTCCTTGATTGTAAAATGATGTGAATTTATTCAATTATTTTATTTGATATTTGTCTATATCACGCCCACTAGTGACATGTTGAAGGTACTTGTAGGATTTAGTTTCTTAAAAAGATAAATCCTTAATATTTTTGTGGAGGCTTTACATTTCATTTGAACCTTTGAACTTCTTGTTCAAAATTCTCTATCAAGATGAGTGCACACTAAATTAACCCGATTCTTATTCTATCCTTTGGGTTCTCATTTCTATTTATGGTATACGATTAATGGAAATCATGATGTGATGTGGCTCCAAATCATGTCAATCAATTAATATCATTAACCATCCCTGTAAAACAACCATCATTTTATTTCACTGCGCCTTGACTATTGTTAATTGGAAAAATAAGGCCTGATACTTCTTTTCTTTATAGTGCCCACATATTTTTTGCCCTGTGCAACAAAGAGTGACCTGGAGCCAAAGTTTATCTTTATGGATCTAGCCAATTCAAATGTAGTTTTCAATAGTGACATTGACTGTTGTCTTTTAATTGATGATGATCAATTATGTAGTCAAAAGACAAGTCTGTTCCTTTTCTTAAGATTTAGCATCCAGTAGAAGCAATCGTTGACATTATTGGAAAAAGTATTCGACAAAGAATGGCTTGTAGAAAGGTAGCCTAAACACAAGTTAAGTCTTCTTCGTAGCCTTTAGTATTAAGTGAATGGAAAATCGTTATGTGAAGTAATGGTAGACTAAAATGTGCGCCTATCAGATAATTGTAACCATTTAATCCAGGCTTCTAAATATAAACTTTTGTTGGTATCTAATATTATGGTCAATATTAAATTGCTTGAGTTGGATGGTATTTATCCCCTCAATTAATAAATTTTCTATGTCAAAATCACTTCAATCAATTTGAATTTACCATTGACAGTTTCATCATTTGAAATATTTACATTTTATTATACTCAAACATATGCACTCTCTTACATGGTATCTCTTAGATTTATGTAGCGCATGTCATGATGTATCGGGATAAAATTCTAGCTTTATCATTAAGGCCACCACATACGAAAACGGTGTGAAGAAAGGAAAATCATACCTTAATCTCTCTCAGCTAGATTGTTTGAACTGTCCTACTTAAAGTGGGTTATAGAATCTTCAACCATGTCATGTACTCTTTGTGTTAAGTAATAATTTTACTTTTTGAATTTGCTATGTATAGCCATGTCCACAATATGTAAATTTTATAAATTCATCACTTAATATAATCCTTGAATGGCATAATCACAAAATTAAGTGTCGGAATGTGCGAAAAATGTGTGCATATTGCTAGTATATATATATATATATATATATATATATATATATATATATATGCAAAAGGGAAGGTGAACGGAAAATGCTCAGTTACGGTGGAACGCTGACCCTCATCAAATCTACTTTGGTATCCATCCCAATTTTTATGATGTCTTTTCTTTTTGCTCTGGTTAGCATCACAAAGAAACTTGAAAAAATAATCAAGGATTTCCTTTGGGAGGGAGCCGAGGATCGGAAAAAGCTTTACTTAGTCAGATGGGATCAGTGCTACGAGACAAAAGAGCATGAAGGTCGTGGAATCAGAAATCTAAGGCTAGCCAACAAAGCGCTCTTAGCCAAATGGCTAGGGAGGATGGGAGAGAAAGAGGAGAGAAAGAAACTTTGGTGCCAAATTGCTTTTGCTAAATATGGGGCTCCTGACAATGACATTTCCAATCCCAATTAGAGATCGGTCTGGTGGAAGGCGGTTAAAGGGTATACTGAGGACGTCCTCGAATGTACAAAATTCAGATGAGGAAACGGACGCCGAATTAGGTTATGGAAAGATGTGTGGGCTGGAGAGCAACCGCTTTACACGAGTATCTGAATCTTATGAATGTTTTGGGGGATTGACTTCCAACATGAGAAATGAAGATATGAGGGAGTGAAAATATTCGGCTAAAGGGTGTTTTATAGTTAAAATATTTCTACAACATGCTGAAGTCGTGAGATAGAGGGATTACAGAAAACAGTATGCGATCAAGTTTTTGGAAGATTAGGATGCAACCAAAGATTAAGTTTTTCGCGTGGTTGTTTACTAAAAGGAAAATCCTCATGAGGGATCAACTAATCCGAAGAAATATTTCAGTGATCTACAAATGCATGCTCTGCATGAGGGGGAGAGAATCGGTGGACTATATTTTCCTGCACTATTTTTGCTCGGTCTATTTGGAGTAAGATTTTTAAAATCTTTAAAATCAAGTGGATTCTCGCGATTTAGCCAGCTCACATGATGGAAATGTGAAAAGAGATTAAGCTTGAGGACCCAAGGAAAAATTTATGGCCGCTAACAATATATGCGGTATTCTGGCGATTTGGTTGGAAAGAAATAGCAGAATTTTTACTCACAAGGCGAAGCGGTTCTCGCTGATTATTCGGGACATCAGAGATCTAGTAGTTAGTTGGAATGGTTGCAAGATTATGGTGTTCAATGAGAGGCTTCAACATTTCCTTAGACTCTGGGAGGATTGTTGTATGTAGTGTTCACTGGAACTAGAGTATTTCCATGTGGCGCACCCAAAATATGTTTTGGGTGCCTTGTGGACCTACATGTGGATCTTAGAGTACGATGAGGGTATTAAACTAAAGTACCTAACAAAGATCCATATATATATATATATATATATCGAGTGTAAGAACGAAGTGTTGAGAGACGAGGGAGTTTCCTATCAGAGTTCGGTTGCAAAGCTGACCCCCCCCCCACTAGATAGATAAGCCTTCATGCCTATATATATGTACATGCCAAAACTCTAGGATGCAATCATCGGCTGAACCTTGTGGTTACAATTTAGGCCTCACGGACACAAGTATAGTTTTAGTTGCCATGTGGACCTACCTGCACAAGGTTGATCCATGACCATCTGGAAAAGAAAATTAGAAGAAAAAACATTTTAATTACTATTGACCAAAATGGTCAATGCATGTTAAACTGAACGGTGACTTGAAAAGTGAAGTCGCCATTAACTTTCACAATGTGGGATCAAGGCCATACATATTTTCTTCTTCTGTAAAATTGCTAGGGACGGGTGAACATTGGGGGGAATGGGTGCCACATGGCAGTCCAAAAGGAATGGGTACCACGTAGTAAGGACCCCCATTATATATGAATATGGGATTAAGGAGCGTGAGATAGTGTCCCATATTTCAACCCTCGGACAACGCTAGTTGGGTGCCACTTGATTGTACGCAAGGTCAATAGAAGCCCTTTTAAAAAGAAAAAGAGTATTTAATCGCCTGGTCAATGTTGGTCAAAGCCCTGAAAAATGAAACGTCAATTAAAAATTAAGTCACCATTGATTTTCACTCCATTAAATCAAGATCGTATATGCTTTTTATTTTTTTCCTAAATAACCCTAGGGAGGGGTGAACTTTAGATACGAGTGGTCTCACCCGGCAATCCAGAGGGACGTTGTCCCAGGGTTGAATCCTGGAACATTGTCCCAGGGAAACCTATATATATATATATACACAAGTAATATGCTCGTTCTTCGCACATTCCGACAATTAATGTTAAGATTATGTTAAAGGGTGAATTTGATAGAAGGATTGAATTAGGGTATAAAATCTACATATTGTGGACATGACCATCCATTGCAAATTTAAAAAGTAAAGTATTACTTAACACGTTGAGTAAGATATGATTGTCCTTTCTATAATGTATTTTAAGTGGGCCACTTCAAACAATCCCGCTGAGAAACTCTAAGATATGAAAGTCCGTTTTCCACACTGTTTTCGTACGTGGTGAACTTAATGGTGAAGTTAGAATTTTATTCCGATATATCGTAATAGGCACTAAATAAAATTAAGAGATATTATGTGAGAGAGAGCATATGTTTGAGTGTAATAAAATGTAAATATTTTAAATGACAAAACTGCCAATGGTCAATTCCAATTGGTTGAAGTGCTTTTGGAATAAAAAATGTATCAATTGAGGGGTTCAATACCATCCAATTTAGGCAATTAAATATGGACCATACATTAGACACCAACAAAAGTCTATATTTAAGTGTCTAGATCAAATGGTTACAATTACCTTATGGGTGCACAATTTCGACTACCATTATTTCGCATAACGAATTCTCGTTCACCTAATACTAAAGGCTAAGAAGAAGGCTGAAATTGTGTTTAGACTCCCTTTCTCCAAGCCATTCTTTGTTGACTACTTTCTCCAATAATGCCAACAGTTGCTTCTACTTGATACTAAAGAAAAGGAATAAACTTGTCTTTAGACTACGTAACGGTTATTATCATAAATTACAAGACAAGTATCAATGTCACCATTGAAAACTCCAATTGAATTAGCACAAATCCATAAAGATAAAATTTGGCTCCAAGGCCAAAAATATGTAGGCATTATAGATCAGGCATTATTTTTTTCAATTAACAATAGTCAAGGCGCAGTCAAATAAAGTGATGGTTGTTGTACAGGAAGGACTAATAATATTAAAAGATTGACATGATTTAAACACACATCACTTCATCAATCCATTAATAGTACACCATAAAAAATTGAGAACCCAAAGAATAGTATAAGAATCGAATTAATTCAGTGTGCGCTCATCTAGATAGAGAATTTTGAACATGAAGTTGGAAGGTCCAAATGAAATTAAAAGTCCCCACAGAAATGTCAAGTATTTATCGTCTTAAGAAACTAAATCCTACAAGTAAAGAACCTTTAGCATGTCACTGGTGCACGTGATGGAGACAACTATCAAATCGAATAACAGAATAATTTCACACCATTATACAATCAATAAAAATGATTACAAAAATAAAATTACAGGCCAAATGTTTCCAATTGTAAATTATTTTTAATAATAAGCATAACTAATCAAGAAAAACTACATCGAGCACGAGGTGAGTTAATTCATAGTGAACTTATTAGAAATTCGTCAAACACAACACACATAATTACCATATATTTCTGAAATATTCACGAAAAGATTGGCATCAAGATCCATCAATACAATGATTACTAATTGGGTAAACTAAAATTTACGAAAACATCAAAGAATCATTTTTTATCGTCCCATAAGAAAATTATAATAAGTTGCTGCAACAACCATGAAAAGATTGACATCATCTAGACCTAATTCTTCAAACATAAAGTCCTAATTTCCTATACCGTTCGTAATCCCTATGCCCTAAATCCTAAAGTCCTAATTCTTATACCCTTTCGTAGTCCATTCCCTAAATCCCAAATCCCTAATATCCTTTACCCTTTTGTAGTCCCTAAACCCTTTCGCAATCCCTATCTTCTAAAGCCCTAATTTCCTAAATATTACTATATGCCTAATTTTTATACCCTTTCATAGTCCTTAAACCTTTTCGCAATTCCCTAAGCCTTAAAGCCGTAATTTTTAAAATCTTAAATCCCTAAACTCCAATTTCTAAACCTTTTGTAACCCCTAACCTTTAAGGCCCTATTTTCCCGAAATTTCTCAATCCCAAACCCTTTCGTAATCTCTAAGCCCTAGCTCCCTAAACCTCTCAACCCCAAACCCTTTCAATGGATCATGCTAAGTTGAAGGTAAAATTAAGTTTTTAATTATTTAAGTTTGATTTAATTTTACTTTAATAAGTTAAGAATATTTTAAATATATATAAATAATTTAAAATAAGATACCATTCATCGTTTGCAATAAGTTCTTATTTAGATAATGCACTATACAATATTTTTTTTAAATGGAATTGATTACTTGCCTATACTAATAAAAATCTTCACTACGACCTATATTTCCTTTCATTCTCTATTGAAACCTAGTATATAGAAAATATTTAATATCATTCATTTATATTTTCATATATAAATCCCATTCATGAAGTCATTTTCATATATAATTCACTTACAATATTCTGGCTTCGTCAGTTTATCTATGGTCTTATTTTTTTGACTTTGTCACCGATTGCAGTCAGTTTGTTGGTATCACAGTAATCACAATTCTTAATGAAATGATATACGTGAGTAATAAATAACAAATCACTACTAAATCCTGCTACACGAACAGTATATATCCTTAGTGACAGGGTAAATGAAAGTAACCTGAAAAGTAAGCCATAAGAAAGCCTAGAGAATGTATCATCCAAATGATATTGAATGGATGACCATAGCAGGATGTTCAATCAACTTTCTTAACCATCTAATTGTTAGTGAGACAAAGATCGAAAAGTTTGCGGCACAAAGGTCGAATTATATCTACAGTCTTAATAGAAACAGTCAAGTTTTATCAGAACTCAAGGAAAACAGAGATTTAAGAACAATATAAAAAGAAAACATGATTTCTAACAATAAGACTTGTGAATATAATTCAAAGAAAAAAAATGACTTTTTCCTATATTTCCAAATGTGACTTTTTCCTATTTGTCTCATCACAAACCAGTTACTATGTGCACTTCAGTTAATAGAAAAATCATATCTCACAACGAGTAATGAAAGGGCAGCTCTATCGCACCTAGGAATTAGGTAGGGTGTCCATGCTAAAACATATTGATTGCTTTGACTTAGAGGATGGAGATCTTGAGACCGTGAGAGTACCATCAAATGGTCAGTTTTATTCCACAGGACATAGATCCCAAAAAAGTTACTCAAAAACCACGTGGAAGACATCATGCTGAAACGTGATTTTAGGGTCAGGTTTTTTCGGATTTGTGCCACCTGAAAACAAAATCATGACTTCTAATATTATGATTTCACATGGCACAAATTTGTAGATGCAAATAGAGTTACACTTAAAATATTGCTGGTGACACTAACTAAAACTATTCCCAGTTGTCCACACCAATTACGACAGGCCTCATTTGAAAAATTGTGATTCGCTAGTAAACGATGGTGTTGAGTAGCAACAGTTACGAAATGTTCCATTATATTTAAACAATAAGAGAAAACCCTGCTACATTCTTAGACAGAGATGGTAGAATCTACGAGTAAAATGAATATTAAAACCTAGAGAAAATGCCACTTGTGACAAAAATATCAATCAAATTACAAAGAATGACTCTCCTTGTAGTTTGATTCCTTGTTTTAGAAGGAAAATCACAACTGCAGCCCTTCGAGGAAGAAAAAAACTTTACAGTGGTAAAGATGACATAAAGCAATTGGTTTGGCAATTACCCACCAAATCAATTATGAAGCTGAAACATGTAAATAATAAAGACGACATAAAGAAATATTACTCACCACACACCTTAGTGTACACGATAAAGATGGCAACATTTACAGTGGATCACCTTGGCCAAAACAAGAAAAGAGCCACAAAGGGAGAGAGCCGACAATTGACTTTGTGATCCCTGGGGTGCTGGTTCTAGGATTTTTTCAAATGGGTTGTGGGATGATGTGAGAGAGGAAGAGAAATTTTACCTTACTTTTAATTACATTTTTTGTATTTTTTTAGGAATTGATTTTCCAAAATTTTCATGTATGACTGGCTCCCTCCTACAGGCATGGTTGTATAACATCTTGCTTCTTTCTTTAAATAAGGTGTAGTGCTAAACCTTGGAAGATATAAAGGAATGGGATTAAATAATATATTTTTGGTTATATGTGTGTAATTCATAGCTTTTATTTTTAATTCTTACAACGCTTTCAACTGTAGAGTACTTGTAAGTTTAAATGAGTATAAGTTAACCTGTGTCAGCAGGAATGGAGAAAAACGACAACGTGCCGGTTGAGATGGGACAAAAGTAACATCTAAGCAAAGGAGATTCCTCTTCCGCAAGAGAAATGGTATCTTTACTTTTTAACTCGTTACTCTTCCATTTCAACCCTAATTTCACGTGCTTAAGCCATTGACTACTCTGAATCAGACGGTAGAGATCATTTTTCGCCCTAATCTTCACCAAAATGAATCTTCAGATTATGCTCCTAGCATCGTACGACCATATTTTGATTTCATATGGCACAGATCTGGAAAGTGATCCAAGAATCACATTTGACGTATGCTATGATTATGTTCACTTTTTTGGATGCGTGTCAAGTAGAGTAAAAAAATCAAACCATCTGATGGTCAACGCATGATCTCAAGATCCATTGAATGAAAAACATTGGATAAAAGATGATATCCATCGTTTGATTCAAAGAGTCAACCGGTTAAACATGTCAAACTCAAATTGAGAAAGAAGAATCTTAGGTTGTAAATACATCTACCCTAAGAGAAATTTGTAACGATGAGGGGCTATGCAACCAAATATGTTCATAAATATGGTATACGGTATGGTGTCAATCCTTATGCCTAAATCACAAGTTTAAAAAACTCAAAAAAAGTGTAGGAAACAAAAAACAAGTGTGCGGTGCTATTAAAGTAAATTCGACATATTGTCATTCACAAACTAATAGTTTTTTAACCTATTTAAGCAGTAGAGAAAAATAAGTATATTAACATAATAGGACATATCAAATTTAAAATTTCATTATCGGGCAAATCAAAATCTTGTCATTTATTTATAAGAATGAGAATATTGTTGCCATTTAGAAAGTTGGCCAGACCAAAATCCTCAACTACCCAATTCGCTTATATATATATATATATATATATATATATATATATATATATATATATATATATATATATATATATAAAGGGAAGGTGCTCGAATGGAACATCTTCACTATGTTCAATCTCTCTATAAAAGGTGCCAAAGTGGCACCCAAAATCTTGTTTTTGAGTTGCGTGAACTAAGGGGACTATGTATAGATTAATCTTTAAAAAAAAGAGTCTAATCTTCAACTTGTTATCAATATTGTTTGAATATTAGACTGTTGATTAAAAGTTAATCTTTTTAACTTTTGACATGGAGATGAGTTTTAAATTTTAAATTTATTTTTTCAAAATTAATCTATGCAATGCCCTTGTGCTCCATGTGACACCCAAAACATGTCTTGGGCGCCATGTGGAACTTGGAGTACACCCTCCGTGTCAGGATCCTATGTGTGTGTGTATATATGCACAATGTGGAACACATGCGATGCGTGGGAGACAGTATTATTTTGAAAGGTGACTTTAGTGGATGTCAAGGCATACTAATCAAAGCTAGCTATTGATAGGCTTAAATGGTTCAACCAATGGTTATTTTTTTATGTGGAGGTTGCGAGTTAGTGTAAGTTATGGGACAGATGGTGTAAACAGTATCCAGTGGTGCTTGAGTTTAACAACCGATCAATGTTTTGAGAATCGGACCGGGTGACAAACTGAGTAAGAAATTGGTTCAGTCTATACCGGCCTGACAGCTGGTCCAACCATTCAAACAACTTTTCCAAATGTAAGATACATCATATAACTATACTGGTGTATAACAGTATAAGCATAACATTAAAGTATTATAATTTCTTATTTTTTAACTCTTACGTATTCGTGATGTCTCAAAACCATAGTTACCAAGAAACCTTTTTTACCCTATCGTACCAGTCCCCATTTGTACCAGTATCGGAGGCTGGTGCGAAACTTTTTCGAAATGATTCTGAAACGCGTTTGAATATATAATTGAAACGCGTTTCATTTTGAATAGAAACTGGTTTCTATCCTAGAAGAAACCCATATTAATTTATATAGAAACTGATTTCTATTGAAAAAGAAACTTGTTTCCTATTTAATTGGTATTTCTTTTCTTAAATATGAAACTAATTTCGTTCTTCCATATAAGAATATTTTAGAGCCATCAGAATAGGACAAAATCCAACTAATACAGATTTTTAGGGATATTGAAATAATTCTTTTCATAAATAAGGAAACCGTGGAATGGTAGTCCTGTGCATATGATTGACAATTATATGTATACTTTAGATATGTTTCAAGTAATATTTTTTTAAAAGTACATTACGTTATATATGATTATATACTACTAATAGATAAATTTACACCTGTTGATATATGAATTCAATGAATCATGTATCTAAACTTTAATTTGAAATTATAAATATTAGTAAATAAAAATATAATTCTCATTTATAATTATACAAAAAATGCACCAATGTTATACCAATATCATATATATGTCATGTTATATCCATTTCCCATCTATGCAACGCTACTAATGTTTCCATAACGAATCTGTTTTGTATCTATGTCGTACCAATGTCGTATCTATTTCGTACCTATAACGCATCTATTACGTTTCTAAATTATACCAACATTGTACCGAAGACACATCAATAAAAATGTACCTGAGTTTTTTTCACCTAAACATACCAGTACCTGTATCCGTACCAGTACCAACTCATGGCAACTATGCTCAAAACCAATGTTTTTAAATACAAAAATGGTGTGTAAATGATCTTAAACCATTAAATCAAACTTTTTATCTCACACCATTGAAGCATGATTTATCATATGCCATGTGGCACACATTGATGATCTAAATTGTCCACATGGCAATCTATCACTAGAACATGTCTCAGCCCAAAGAAACGTGCCTACAAGTGAATGTAAACCATCCGATTGATGAACTCTAATATCAGCCACTAATACTAGAAACAACGGTTGAAATTTGTGCACATATTGGATGGTTTAAATCTCCCTAGAACCCCATTTTTGGGCCTATTGTACTTCAATCTATGATCTAATATTTTCACGGTACGGATCACTTGCATTTTAAACCATTGATGGTGTAAGATCATTAAACATGATTTTGGTGTTTAAACAAATCCAATATGTATATATATATATATATATATATATATATATATATATATATATATATATATATATATATATATATATATATATATATAAGGCATTTATAAGTTATTATCCGTATAAAGTACCATTAGATTCATTAGGGAAATATGATATATGCATTATAAAATCCTAATATCCTTGCACATAAATACATTGAGAGTCAATGATGAACTCAAAATCAGAGCTCTCTGCTGCTGCCTTTTGTCACTCCTCTCCTTTCACTCTCTTCTCTCAAGTTCTCAACTCTCTCTCTTATAGAAGCACTCTCATGAACAACCACCATCACCGTCTCAACGGCCACCACACACAACCATCATCTCCATTGCAACTGCCACAATCCCTATCTTCATCTCAACCATCACTATCTTCATCTCAACAAACACCAACACCGTCACCATCTCCAATTCTAAAACTATCAATTAAAAGAAACACAAATTTATAATAAAATTTATATGGCTTGAGCTAGAGCTCAGAAGCATGGATCAAAATTCCAGACGAAACTGATACAAATTGGTTTCGGAGGCCATTGGGTCAACACATTGAATGTATCCCCACATATATATTGTTATGTATCAGCCGATACATACCAACGTATTGTCCCTAACAGATACGTATCCTCTTATACATATCGGTTTTAGAGCTGGCCGATACGTATTCAAAAATTGAGATTTTGAACCATACTCGGAAGTTTTAAACTTGGAAAGACCTCTGATACATATCGGTGCTGGACGATACGTACTGAAAAATCAAGATTTGACCTTACTCAGAAGTTTTAGGCTTGGAAAGACTGGAGCTGAGCTAGAGTTCAGGTTCAATAAGGTATAGCCAAGCAGGACAGGATCCTGGCTTGGGCTCAGCTCGGCTCGGTTTGAGCCCTAGGTTCAATCATATATATATATATATATATATATATATATATATATATATATATATATATATATATATATATATATATATATATATATATAAACTATATTGTTTATATGCTACATGAAATATTTATTTATATATTATAGTACTTAAAAACTAAATAAGTAATAACCAAAATTTATCTCATATGCGACCTACTTTTTTCGCACAATCCCTCTCATTAACTGTTTTCAAACGCTACCTTTCCACTTCTATCTTCTTCTCCTTTCTCTCTTCTTTGCAGGAATGGTAGCCATAGAAAAGCCCAAGTGAATCTCTCTCCCTCCCTCTCTCTTGTGCCAGTGCTGGTGTTGAGTGTTGCTAGTACAAACAGGAAAAATGCTTTATCTCTTGCTCACTGGTCCCAGAGTCATTGCCAGCATCCACGAAATGTTCTCTCTCTCTCTCTCTCTCTCTCTCTCTCTCTCTCTCTCTCACCATGCACCGATGTGGGGCTATGTAACCAAATATGTTGAATTCTATGGTATATAGTATGGTGTCAATCCTTATGCCTAAATCACAAGTTTCAAAAACTCAAAAAAACGCAGGAAATAAAAAACAAGTGTGCACTGCTATAGAGTATATACACAAGTTTGTCACTCAAAAAGTAACATTTTTTTAACCTATTTAAGCGGTAGAAAAAAATAAGTAGATTGGCATAATAGGAAATAACAAATTTAAATTTTATGATAAGGCAAATAAAATTCTTGTCATTTATTTATAAGAATAAGGATATTGTAGCCATTTAGAAAGTTGGCCAAACCAAAATCTCTTTTTATACACACACACACACACACACATATATGTAAATATTCTAGAACAAATAGCTTCAATCAATTGAGTTGGCATGCTTTCTAAAGCTAAGTTAAATAAAATTTCCATTCTATGGAGTTAACAAAAGTTTTGGTTACTCTTACCGCTGATTCTCCGTTAATACCTACAGGTGAAAATTGTGTTTATATGCTATATGCTGATATCATGAAGCACTTTGTAACGATCTTATATACCTCTTAAAATATTGATAGTATCCTCAATTGTAGGCACGGAACCATAAACGGCCTGAAACACACACACACACACACACACACACACACACACACACACACACATATATATATATATATATATATATATATCTGTGTGTGCGTGTGTGTGTGTGTGTAAAAGGTTTCACAGTCCTTCAGACTGCCAATGGACCGAAGGAACATTACATAGATCATCAATTATAAAAGGATAATAAATTCGAAAGTTGATTGCCAACAGTTAATTTATACCGTTTGAAAATTGGACCACCAAATGTAGCCATTCTTTTCTTTTGCTACGGAGAAGAGTTTCATATATATATGCCATTTCCCATTGGTCCATGTGGCACCTTCTTCCGATGTTGGGACCACAGTGAAGGTAGTTGTTGAGACTACCTAACCGGGGTCCACATAAGCGCACACACAGATACGGAAGGATTAAATGCCATATAATTATATAATTATATAATTATATGTAGAAGTACATCATATTATAAGCAGTATATAATGGGTAGTATCCACTAAGCAAAACAACAACAACCATATAAGTGGAGGGGGAGGGAAAACTACATCAAATGCAAGCATAAAAATAAAAAATATATGTTAGAACTCAGAAGTTACCAACCATTTTTATTTTATTTTTATCAGTAAGAAGGTTTATTTATTTATTTATATTTATTATTTATTTATTATGTATTTTATTTTTTGATGACCTGAGTATTTGGGCCTCTTAGAGCACCCGCCTAATCCCAGGGGCACATGCGCACTCCAAATTCAGCACATGCCGGATCAGCACAGGACATAAATCCCTAGGGTGGCCTCAAGGGGGGGAGGGGATTCGAACTCAGGTCTCCTGTTTTTGGAAGTAGGTACCTGGCCAGCTCACCTAACCCCTTGAGGTTTTTATCAGTAAGAAGTTAGCATTCATATCACGTTGTAATAATGCAATTATCATTATTCTATCAACTACGCGACTTAAAGAACCAACCCGTGGACCCAAGTGATCGATTTTGCATTCTTGCATCGATTAGGGGTATTCACGCATCAATTAGGAGGTAAGGGAGGCGAGAAGTTGTCACCTACCTTCAGGAAAAAGGCTATTCAACCTACACGATTGACTTTCATACCATAGCTCTCCATAACTTCAGGTAATACCTGTCCCAGATGTCATTCTATACTCCGTACCAGTTAGCATAACTTGACAACAACAGGCCAAAGACTCACCAATCACTATTGGAGATATTATCGTCAAAGCACTAGACTTTATTTTTTTTTATCAGGAAGCACTAGACTTCATCATCTCCCGCAAATATGCAGATGCTACAATGGCAACAGAACGGCCATAATCTGGTTTCTCTCTGCAGTCTTTACCCTTTAAAGACAAGAAATGCACAAGAAATGTTTGTAAGATAAACTAAAGAACATGATTAAGAAGTCAACCAGGCAACATACCTCTGCAAGCTTGTCAAATTGGTGCTATATACCTCAAGTGTCGCCATCTTATTGCCACTGCTTCCTCCCCCAACACTGACACCAACAGCTTCTGTGCTTTCACCAACCATTCGAATAACCTGGTTGCATCAACAGAATCCATAACGTTCAATGGTCTCATGAAGGTAAATGCATACCTTGTATGTGTAATTATATAACAAAGATATTACAAAATTTGCCTGTGAGCGAATGTTACTACGGTCAGCTCCAAGGCTGACCAGCACACAGATCGCTATGCATTCACCTTCACGAACCAGTTGCAGAAGTAGGTGTTCAGTTCCAATAAAGTTATGACCTGAAAATTTCAACAAGTTTGAATTAGTAAGTTATTTGAAAGGAACATAACATGTTTTCTGTACAGAGCTAAAGGCTTTGTATTATGGTTAGTGAAAACTTTAGAAGCTAGAATTTTTTTCCAAATGATAATAAGTTATTTTACTGAGAAAAATATTAAGATTTTGCCACAGAAAACTCAACCATCATGGCCTTGTAAATTGTATATAAAACAAATGGCATGTGCTTCCTAACAGCGTTAAGGAAACAATAAGATAGTAAACGAATGATCAAGGGGAACAAAATTTAGAGTTACGGACAAGAGATTTCGCTGTTTGCTATAAAGAAGTTCAGAGAATAGATAATAATAAATACCAAGTTGGCGAGCGTCCTCTAGCGAACGAGCATCCTTCATGTTGATTCCCATCGATTTCAGAACTTTCGCAGCAATACCAGTCTCTGCACATATAAGACCCAATAAAAGCTGTTCAGTGCCCGCAGCATTGTGTCCCAGTCGTCTTGCTTCCTCTTGTGCAAGCATAATAACTTTGATGGCCCTTTCTGAGAACCACTCAAACATTGCTACTGCAACTCCTCGGCTAGCCTTTCCCTGTGGAACAGAGATAGCAGTTGCTACCTTAGAATGGAAATCGCAGCCAGATCTTGCCACCATATCTAAAACATTAGATCCCCGCAATCCTTGAACCTTCGCAGCCTATGAGGGCGGGGGTTTGCAAGTTACATATCATTTTGACTGTCTTTCTAGATTTCCCGGAGCCTTGAAGCCGGCCATGGTAATCACCAACAACTGCAGCAGGAAGGCTTGCTGACTGAACCAAAGCCCTCACCATAATTTGCACAAAGAAGGAAAAACTCTTCTATCTACGTGCAACATAATACTTTGCAGTCAGATAAACAGAATTAACAAAGCTAATTTTAGAAGATAGGTCACAATATAGTAATTAATGATTCCAACAAGTCAATTTTCAAATAGAGAAAGATATTTCTATAGACAACAAAAGTCAGGAATCAATCAAAACACAGTCAGATCATTTCATTTATTCCAATAAGTGAAATCTTCAGAACCCAAAACCTAGAGTAATAGAAACTACGTGGGTGCTTATAATCAGTTATTAACTGTTGAAACTAGTAGTTCTGGACAAACAGCAATAAACAATACAGGACATGAGGTTTCGAAAAACAAAGGAGCTGCATAAATCTGCTCACAAAAAGTCTAGTGAATCTGATCTAAAAGTGACCTAATTAACTGTCAAAACCAATCCCATATGCATGTCAAGATAAAGCCAACATCTGACCGTAATGGCCAATAATACCTAGATACTGTTGGGGCACAGGATGGTCCTTATAAACATAGAGACCAAATTCGTGACTTCTTGAAAAAGTCACAAATAGTTAGTGATTTTTTGAAAAACGAATAAAATTATAATTCTTGGTGATGTTTTAAAAAAAAAACGTGAATTTCAATTATTAGTAAATTTAAAGAATTATTCATGAATTTTTCTATTTTTTTCAAAAAAATTACAATTTTTTTTATTTTTCCCAATTTTTAAAATTTTTAATTAATATATTTCTATAAATTTCCTTTTTTATTTTTCTGAATTATCACAGATTCTTTCCCGAATTTTTCCGGATTTTTTCCAAGCCAATTTATTCCCAACCCTGACTCGGGCACTATGCTTATAAAAACAACTGATAAATAACAAATACCAAGTCTTATAAAAAAGTATCTGAATATAGCATCCATATTTCACATTATAGATAAATAAGATCTGGCCAAGCTACAATGTCCTGCAGACCACTCCCAACAAACCTCTCCAAACTTTTTTGCTTTATTGACTTTGCTTAGAGCACAATGGGGCCAATGAGCGAACCAAATGGAAAACAAGGTGATTATGATTTAGACATTTTTCCTCATGAGGCATAATAGTGTGGACCATGGTATGAAAACTTGGACAATACCGATATGTATCAGCGATATGTATTGGCGATACGTATCGGTTGCGTTGAGAACCGATACCGATACCACCCCGATAAAGGTATCGGGTGGTATCGGTATCAATGTCGGTATCGGACCGATACAGGTCAGTATCGGCCGATACTATCTCAGTATTGGCTGAGACCGATACAATTATTTTCTCTCTCCCTCTCTCTCTCTCTCTCTCTCTCTATATATATATATATATATATATATATATATATATTAAATATTGATACCTTGGTGTGGACATTCAAAAATGTTTAGGAAAGATAGAAAAGAACGTGAGGGCTAGCTCTGTGCCAGAGTTTGATGAAGAAGCATCCACATATGATTTGAGGTGATGAACATTGTCATAGCTTGTCACAGTTTTAACCTAGGAAATTTTTGAGAAGGGATAAAGTCATTATGCTTTAATTATAATAATAAAAATGCTGATTTTCTTTGCCTCAATAAATCTCAGGAGATGCCTAACCATGCTATATGCACAAAAACAATGGCTTATTATATTATCTTGCTTCGATTTCCACCAAATATTTCTCAGCTAAAGCTGCAAATTCTGAGCAACTGGTGCCTCGAAAAAAGTAACACTGACTTGACATGTAACTGGAGATCAGTATAATCTCAAAATTTTAGCCTTAATTACATAATTATTTGCTAAAAAGTTTTATCAATAATTACAACTTATTATGACTCTCATGATCCATATGCTGATACAAAGAAATAACAAGAGGACTATGTAATACAAAGAACCAACAGCAAGTATGCTATCACGCCATGTAAGCTCATCCAACTCTCCTGATCCATTCAATTGTGATGTCTGGTCAACGATCTGTCATGCGATTGGAAGTGTGTTGTCTACACTCTACAACCAATCCATGTAATGAAGAAGATGCTACAGCAGGACGGGTCGTGATGAGATGAATCATGATTAGCTAGAATCAGGAAACTGCAACCTCAACCACCCATCTCCTCCAGCCGGAATGCATTGAACCCTCTGAATGAGAGGGTGGTTATCAATTTTTTGTCCCAATCTTCCACAATAATCTTGAGATCATGGGTGTACACATCCCAAAAATAACCTTAAAATCTTGGGCACACATCACGTTCAATGTGATTTTAGGGTCACTTTTTGGAGTGTGTGCCATGTGGAATCAAAATTTTACCATTTGATGGTATGCACACGATCTCAAGATCTGTTTTGTTAAAAATGGGGCGATAAACAATAACCATCGTCTGATTCAAAGCAGTCAATGTATTCATGCTGGAGAAGATGGGGCGAGGTTGCAGGTTCACTGGGTGTAAATAACGATACCTTAAGATGGAACAAATTAACTACTTAAATTTTTAAAAAGGAAGCAAAATCACAGCAAGAGGAAGACGAACAAGAAGAGGAGCTACTTAAATCATCATCTTGATTTATGCTCTTCCAGCCGGCACCGTCATCTCGCTATTTCCCATCTGTTGTGAACTCTCAAATTCCCAATCAGATCTCATCCGATCACCAATGAAATCGATTGATCAAAGATTTGAGATCAACTAATCTTCCTCTTCTGTTTCTGTCACTTTCTGTAGAAATCCTCAATTGACAGTCAAAACAAGCAATTAAAACTATGCGGTGACGAGCATAGGCATTGCGTCTGATCTACTGACTATCATCAAGGATAATGGTGAGGAACCAAAACCCTAAAAGCTTCGAGACGAAGATCGGTAGTTACAGAAAACTAAATATTAATTAAATTTATAATAAATAAATCTATGATTTTGTAGATAAGCTGTGATTATAGATTGCTAGTGAATGAGATTAGATGCACTGAAGGTTTCTGTGATAGTGAGATGCATAGAACCAGAAATAGTGCTGAGAGAGAGAGACAACTGATTGCCGGCTGACTGCTGTTTTCAGAGGAGGTACTGTGGAGACTTGTAACAATGGAGCGGTGGTGGACGGTGCAGGGCGGTGGAGACAGGAGAGAGAGAGAGAGAGAGAGAGAGAGAGAGAGAGAGAGGAGAGGAGAGGAGAGGAGAGGGGAGGGGAAGCGTAACCGTTTCTTTTAACAAAGGACAAAGGACGAGGGCCGCCGTGGAAAAATTGATACGGGACCCGTCCCTACCGACGAATTGTGTTGAATCTTGCACTCATTATTTCAACATAATATTTAGGGAAATTTGCACTTTCAGTTCTATAAGTTTGTGTATTTGCAAAAATGACTCTGTAGTTTTAAATTTTACAGAATAAGCCAACTCCAAGCTAAGCCATATCCACGTCAGCACCGACCTTATTTCTTATATATATATATATATATATATATATATATATATATATATATATATATGCTTATTTTCTTTATTTTTCATTATTTCTTATATTGTCATTTACAGTTTCAACTACAGTTGGTAGCCTAGTAAATTGTAACCGATTAAGTAATCTAAAATTCATTTATAACAAACTTCAGAAATTATAAGATAGAGTGGCGGCCGATATCTTAAGTCAATGATCGATATCTTATGATAGTTGAAAGTTATCTTAAGATATCGATCGCTATCGTAAGCTAGCGGGACGCTATCATAAGATATCGGCCGATATCTTAACGTAGCATCCAATATCTTAAGTTATCGGCCGCTACCATAAGATAGCGGCCGCTATCTTAGGGGTAGCGGTCGCTAACTCACAATAGCGGGCGATATCTTAAGATATCGACCGCTATCTTAAATATCGCCAGCTACCTTAAGATAGCAATCAATATCTTAAGATATCGCCCGCTACCCTAAGTTAGCGGCTGATATCATAAGTCAGCGGTCCGTTCACTTTTAAACTGTTAGTCAAGTATGACATTTTTAATTAGCTAATTTTTATTTTTATTTTAATATTATAGGTTTAAATTGATGTTTTCCTTTTTTGCCATTTTGATTTCATCCGTGTTGGCGATAATACTCATAACGAAGGACATAGAGGATTGTCACTATCACGGAGAACATATCATTCGATCAGTTTATGCAAAAAATATACACGGTCAGTAGGACTCGACCGGAAGAACATGTAATTACACTTACGGTTCATTACGCATAGGGAATGAGCTGGTGTTTGCCGAATTATCAGACTCCGATGATCTTACAAATTTATTCAAAGCATATCGTATTGGTGATGGTGTCATAAATATTTATATCGAAAAATTATTGGCCACTCCCGTAACAAAAATTTCATCATTTTTAGAAGCATTTCAACCGTTGTAGAAAACAAACGAAGATCATCAAGAATGTAAAGAAAACGTCATATTAGTAGATAATGATGGTGTGAAACCAGAACATTCGATTGAAAATCAAGAAATACGGTTTGAGGATGAGAATATCACTGCATCGATGATAGTCAACAATGATAGAAATATGAATATTAGATTTCGCCCGTACTGTAGGCCTCTGGAGCAACCCTCTTTAGACATTCCAATAAAAGAAGGGGATAAAGATTAATGATATCGTCCTCAAATGAATCCGATGCATGATATATCTCAGCTCAACTTCGAATCGATAAATAATGCATTTCATTAGAATCAGTGGGAAACGTTTTTAGGAGGCTTTAGTCTATATTAATGGCCTTTCGAATCAATAGTTTCGGAGCCAACGGTAATCGAGCCCTCAACACAATAGCCTCTCGCACCACAAACATTCAACCTCGGCCAACCTCAACCCAAACAACTGCACCTTAACCAAACGTATTTCGACGGACTCAATCCCAATCACATAATAATTATCCAGTCGATGACGGTGATAGTGATCCTGAAAATAATGAAGCACCACCCTCGCCCACTTCGCGTGTTGATACTAATAGGGAAATTGATCGACCTTTAGTGGACGAAGACTATCAGCTTAATGACTCAGAAGGAGAGTATATGGATTCAGATGATGAGGAACAGAATGAAGGGGGGTCAATTGCTATTAGTCAGACGTTTAGAAATAAGAAATCCTTTTAGAAAGCCCTTAAAGAGTTTGCAATAACAACTAATTTCTAAATTATACCAATGAAAATCAGTTCTCTTTGAGTTACGGCGAGGTTTATTGAAGTAGGATGTGTTTGGCGAATACATGCATCGAAATTGGCGAACACATCGTGAAAACTTTCAGCCCGGAATATAAGTGCGGAAGGCCAGCTTTCGGAAGCGGGCATTGCCAATGTACGACATTGTAGATAGCTTCCTTCGTGAGGGATAAGTTATTAAAGGACTTTGACGAGACTCATGTTTTAATAATTTTTTATATTGAAAAAAATATGATATAATAATAGGTTATTGGAAAACATGGAGAGGAAAAGAAATAGAGTTAAATGACATCCGAAGTAGTTGGAAGGAGCAATTTAAGATGTTACCGTCCTATGTGGCCGAATTACAGCGAGTCGATCCAAACGTACAGACCGAATTGTGTCTCGAGCCTGATAATGTCTTTTAGAGGTTCTTCGTGACATTTGGACCTTGCATTAGAAGTTTTCGTAATACTTTGTGAAGAATAATTACGATAGATAGAACGCATTTGCGAGGACAATACAAAGGAGTGTTGTTAATAGCTACGGGGATAGACAAGAATAGACATTTATTCCCTATAATTTTCGGTATTGTACCGAAAGAAAGTGAAAATCATTGGACATGATTCCTTGATCTATTGGGGAGACGTGTAATCGGAGACTTTGAAGAACAGCTTATATTGATATCAGATCGGCAGAAAGGTTTAATAGAAGCTGTGGAAAAAAATTTCTCTTACGCCTTTCACAACTACTATATGCGACATCTAGCTCTAAATCTTTTTTATACATATAAGGATACAAACTCCAGACCCATTTTCTCAGTTGTTGCCCGTGCATTTTTAGATGCAAAATTTAAAAGAATTTTACAAAAAATAGAAAACGACACACCCCTAAAATATACAACATGGATCAAAGAAATTTGTGACCATTTCTGAGCGCGAGTTTATTTTTCAAGGAGGCATTATGATATGCTGACAACTAATATAGCTGAAAGTATTAATAGTGTATTGAAGGTAGCCAGGGTAGAACCGATCGTGATCATGTTAGAAACTATTCACACAAAGGTAGCTGAATTTTACTTTCGTCATCAGAATGAAGGAAATAAAATGACACACGTCTTAACACTGATGGCCCAAGAGCAAATAACACGAAATTCAGAATGAGCCCGTCGAAAGGACGTTATACCATATGGTCGAGATACATTTTAAGTTAAACGTGGTGGTTACACTTACAGTGTCGATCTAGATAAACAAACATTTACATACAAATGTTGGGCTATCCTTAGATTTCCATGTTCACATGCGATCGTTGCATTATTGTACCGAAACAGAGAAAGAGAGATCCCCCAATTTTGTGAGCACTGGTTTGCCAGTAACTTGTTTAGAGAAACTTAACAAGAACACTTTGTCCCGACCGTTGATAAGCGTCAATGGATTGTACTAACAGACGACATCGAAGTTTTGCTTTCGAATAAAATACATTAAGCCGGCAGTCCAAAGAAATGGAGAATAAGAACTAGAGGCGAAGTTCGACCACTACGATATAAAAATTGTAACAAATACGATCATAACCAACGCTCGTGCAAATTTATTAGAATTTGAAATGAACGATTATTATTTATAAATTATTACATCTTACAAATTAAGGGCTATCCAAACTAAATTATTTCATTACAAACTATGTAATTTGATAGCACACTAAACTTTAAACCCTAAACTTTAAACAATAGGATAGCAGTTGCTATCCTACAATAGCGCCCCGCTAACTTAAGTTAGTGGACGCTATCTTAGGATAGCGTCCTGTGACGTGGGCTCGCGGCGTGGCCATCCGAGCCAGCCACAGGGCCACTAGTGCGTCAGGCATTGGTGGGTTGAAGCTGGGGCATCGTCGGAGCGTCACCAAGCCATGAGGGCTTCGCCATTAGTACTTCAAGAGCTTCGGTCGTGGGCTAAGAGGGCACGCGACATAGTGGCAGTTTGGTCGTGATGCAGTGCTAGCAAGGCACGTGATGCAGACGCGACTGAACCAAGTTGGGCTAGCGATGCGAGAGGGCGTTACGGTATGTTAGACCAAGGGGTTTGAGGTCCTCCTGTCATTTAGACACTATTAATGTTTAAACCATATATATGGGGAAATAATCTAATAGCCACGTGATGTGTCACTGGCCTAAGTGATCCCCTACGGAACGCGTATGATAGCCTTGTGGGCTTGAGTTCGCGCATCCGAGCCTCGCATAGGTGTTAGGTCGCTCCTGTCGCGTCGTGCGCTGGAGCCATCATGTTGGTGGTCCACGACCACCCTCATGGTACGGACCTAAACTTTAAGTGGGGCTGCCCCTAGGACTATCGCTGCGTATAGCTATATGAGTTGCATTTGGTAATCCGCATAGTTTCTAACCTAATGCGTTACCGTGCAGGTTTGAAATACGAGTAGGCTGAGCTAGTTCGAGAAAAACTAGTTGCCGCACGAGAGTTTACGTCGCAAAGAGTAACTCCGTGACAATCCGCTATCCTAAGATAGCGGTCGTTAACTTAGGATAGCGGCCGCTAGCTTAGTTTAGCATCCGCTATCCTAAGATAGCGGCCGTTAACTTACCACTAACTTAAGTTAGCGTCCGTTGTCTTAAGTTAGCGGGCGCTATTTTAGGATAGTGACCACTATCTTTTTATGTAATTTGTAATGAAATATTAAAAAATTATAAAAAATTTAAATAAATAAAATTTTTATAAATTAATTTTATAATGTTACCTATAAAGATATACAAAGAGAAAATTATAACATTGTAACAAAAATTATAATATTGTAACAAAAAATATATACAAAGATTTTTTGAAGAGAAAATTGTTGTATTTGTTTCTCTAACTTATTGATGTCCCAAATGCAGACAATAAATGTCCGATTTCGGCTCTAAATTATTACATATGTCTTTCTTCGAAATCGATAGACCACCTTTGGGAGAAGTATTCTATATACTTTATTACAAAAACACCGTTGTCCCAATTGTTGCGTTGGCGCGAGAGATCGTTACTGTCCAAGACTATTAACTTTCACAGTTAATCGAAAGCAGACTTTAAACCGAAAGCATAAAAAAGGGGCAGAAGATGATGTAGTAGACATCCTTTGTGCAATTTGAACTTTCTTTGTACAATTTGAACTTCTTTGTGCACTCTCGGTCTGTCGAGTCTATCAACTTAATAACGTGATCACCTACGAAAATTATAGCCAACGCCCAATGACTATATTTTTGACTATGCATCGAAAGAAAAATCTGCACGAAAACGGAATCGAAGTCTTAAATAATAATAAATATAAAAAAGCGTTAACGTTACATAAAGTGGAGTTTAGTCTTAAAAGAAATATACCGTTCCACATTCGATTGCGTGAATTCCACTTGTGGGATTGGTAAGCTGGAGTTCAAGCGGCTTACAATTGTGACAAACCTGCCACTCGTCATAATAGGTCTGCCACTTATTGAAATCATTGAGTGCTGCCAAACCTTCATTATCGATAATTTTTTTAAATTTTCTTTGATCTACTATAAATAAGGTTTGAAAGACGAAAATGCGATACTTAAATAAATTAAAAGAAGTGAATTGAGAGTTATGAATAGAAAGACAGATAAATAAAGGAAACAAAATAATAAATAATTGAAACCTTACCAGGGCGGACGCATAAGCGAACCAGCTTTTTTTGGCCTTTTCCGAAAATTTTGAATCATTTATAATTTTAAGGACCTTAAAGTACGCGTCCATGACTTCATTGTCGAGCCGCGTACATCCTTTGAAGACCTTTAAAATAGCAACTGTGACATCAACACCCATGATATTATTGACAATCACAGTGTCCTCGTTTGTCGGTCGGTTTCAAAAATTAAGCATATATTTATGCTTCATGGATTGTGGCTCATTCTCATCCTCCTTTACAACCAGTCTTGGTTTTTTAATAGTGGCTTTCCTGTTCGGAGTCTTTCTCTTCTTCCGAGCACGCAAGTCATATCCCTCTGCTTTACTTTTTGAAGTTGATAGTTTCACAAAAATTAATTTTAGTGATGTCAGTTGTGACTCACGACAAGGTTGGGTAAGCGGAGCACCCTCATCACCCATTTCTTGCAAAGCCTCCACCAAGGGTTGTTTAACAGTAGGTTGAGGTGCATTGAGTTTAAGGGACGTTTGTGAGGCAGTGGGTTGAAGGGCAGTGAGTTTAGGGGCAGAAGTTTGTGAGATAGTGGGTTAAGGAGTAGGTTGAGGAGCAGTGGGTTTAGGGGCAGAAGTTTGTGAGGCAGTGGGTTGAGGAGTAGGGTGAGAAGCAATGGGTTTAGGGGCAGAAGTTTTGGGAATTGTTGGGTGAGTGGCAGTGGATTGAGGGGTAAAATTTTGAGGGGTTGTTGGGTGAGTGGTAGTGGGTTGTTTGGGAATGAAGGTCTCAAAGAGAACCGAGGAAAGAATATCATCCTATATCATTATAAAATACATTAAAACTTTCGTTGTCATTATATTTTAAAAAAATAACTTAAGTTGGCGGTCGGTATCTTAGGTTAGCGACCGCAATAGTGGACGCTAACTTAAGTTCTCGGCCGCTAACTTAAGATAACGTCCGCTATCTTAGGTTAGCGGTCACTAACTTAAATTAGCATTGAATATTTTAAAAATTATTATTTCTTAGATTTAAAAATGAATTGATTTAAGTTAGGGATTTAGTACCTTTGTCAAATGAGATTTGATCGGGTCAAAATCCTTCCGTATTGCGTCATTTTTTATTGTTAAATTGACTATCTAATCTGTAGTAACCCTACTTGTTATTGTAGGGTCTTCTTGTCTCTCCCAAGCTATTCAATAGTAATAGTTTGCCCTTTCAGCACTGTAAATACCTGTCTGAATTCACCTTTCATCTCTTTAACCGACATATAGAGAGATGAGCATTTTTTTTCTCAGTTCAATTACTTCTTTGTTTAGATGTGGTTGTCTAGCCGACTGTTTCCTGATTGATTGGGGCCTAATCTCCGGTTGCTTGCCCTTTGATTCTGGATTGACATATAACAACCTCGTAATCATCAATATTGTCACTGTCATTATCGTCGTCATCGTGAGGCTCCTCGCCTCTTTTTTCGGTACGTGTCTCGTAACTTGGGACATCGCCTTTATGCTCGGTAGGATACTCTCTTTCCCCCTCTCTTTCCATTTCTATTTGCATAAAAAAAAGTCGAACTGAATGATACTGTAACTCATATTTTACAGCTTCAAGTTCTAAGATAACTTTAAACTTAAGAAAATTTTCTCGATAATAATTTGGATTCCGATTGAATTTCGGGGCTTCCCATTTCAATAGCCTCGAAAATATATTTTTCAGCTGAGTAAGAGTGGTGACGACTCTTAGAAAGTGCTCAAACGCCCAAATCTGTAGTGTGATAGTGCATCCATAGATGTTATAATGCCCTTTTTGTGATGTTTTGACCGCTTCCCTTCTGACGATCGCTTTCGATATGCATTATACTAAATTTTTGTAAACTATCAGGCCCCACGGAAACTCATTGAACTTTTCATGATTATCGACTAATTCTAAGTACTGAATATCCACTTCCTGGTATATGTCCGAAAGTAAGAAAGATTATAAGAGAAACAACAATGATAATTATTAAAAATTATCATTGGATAGTTGGGCACTATCAACTATTTCTTCAATACGAGATCTTTTAGCCGTCCTTCCAAGAAAGAATTTGTATCGAATAGTTTCTTGCTCTGGCATGATCACATGCTCAGACTCAGGTTCCATTAACATGTTTAGGCCTAAAATCAATGATATATCGAACTCCTGCAGCAGTACATTTATGACAAAAAATTGAATCATCTAGTATCTTCTTCCTCTCTTCGTTGTAATGCAAGTAAAATTTTCTAACACTAACTCCAGTATACTTCTCGAAGACTTCTAGAGACTTCGTCATTTTACAATCACTTAGTGAGAATTGCAAATATATAACATCAATTAGTTAACAAAAACAGTATGGATATAAATATTTTGCTAACTTATCGCTAACTTACATTAGCGGTCGCTAGTTTAAGTTAGTAGTAAGTTAGTGGATTATGTTAGGAAGATGCGAATGATTATAGTTGTTTAAAAGTATAAAAAAATGACCTGAAAATTTTCTCTCACTATTTTATTGCTTTGTCACCGATTTGTCGCCGCTTTCTCGATTTTTACAGAAAAGTTAAAAGTTAAAAGCAAATAGTAAAGTATAAAGTTAACTTTTATATAAAGGATTTTAAAACTGAATATTTTATTTGACATATATAAGGTCGGTGTTGACATGGATACGGCTTGGCTTAGAGGTGGCCTGTTCTGTAAAGTTTGAAACTATAAAATTATTTTTATAAATACGCAAATTTATAGGGTCGAAAGTGCAAATTTTCCTAATATTTATATCCTATTATTTTGGTCACCATACTTGTATAAAATGTATCTTTCTGCCTTTGGTGTTAATTTGTCTGGAGATGAAGTGCCAACCTCTGCATAAGAGTGGCAACCAAGATCACTAGCACATCATCATATTAAGAGAAACTCCTCTAATAAACTTATATTTTCCTTCAAACACTCCTATTTTGTTTAAAGTGTTTGCTATACAAAAGTTCTTATTTAGGCCTGACTTGACACGAACCTAGGCTCAAAACCCAAAATGGGTCTGAAATACCTGCCCCACTTGCACCACTAACCTCATTGGTCCCTTTATATACCATGGGAACTACCGGGGCACTAAACCTATATTACTTAATTTAGCCTTTTATACTTGCAAATGGCAAATTGGTTCGGAGCGAACTAGTTGGTCTAATGAATCGATTCATATAAAAGTAATGAATTGTAAACTCAAATTCGAATAGATTGAATTTAGAAAAATTTGTATTTTCGGTCCTATAAGTTTGCTTATTTGTAGAAACGGTCTTATAGTTTGAAACTTTATAGAATAGGTCAATTCCAAGCCAAGCCGTTTCTACGTCAGCACCTACTTATTTTTTCATTATATATATGCTTATTTTTCATTATTTTTTGTTATCCCTTTTATCTTATTTGATAATTACCACACATCAATTATGTCAACTTCTACTTGACCCACTTGCACCCGCTTTAAAATAGTTAGTTGAGATAACTGATGTGTAGTAGTTATCAAATAAGGTACACTCTAATATGACCGCTATCTTAAGTTAGCGGTCTGTTTTAAAATAGTTGATTGAGATAATTGATGTGTGATAATTATTAAATAAAATACACTCTAATACGACTACTATCTTAAAATAGCAGGCGCTATCTTAAGATAGCGGCTCACTATCTTAAGTTAATTGAGATGATTGATGTGTAGTAGTTATCAAATAAGTTACACTTTAATAAGACCGCTATTTTAAGATAGTAGCCCGCTACCTTAAGTTAGCAGCCCGCTATCTTAAGTTAGTGGGCGCTTTTGTTTGATCTATATTTTTCTCTATTTTTTTATTTTCTTCTGTATTTTAGAACTATTGTAAGATAGTGGGTCGCGATCGCTTTTGTTTGTTTTATATTTTTATCTTCTTCTTCTATCTTTCATCTTCTTTTTATTTTCTTTTGTATTTTAGAATTTTATCATGTATTACAATTGGTTTAGATAATTACAATTGGTCGAGATAACTGATGTATGGTAGTTATTAAATAAGGTATACTCTAATAAGATTATCAGCGAAAAAAGGGACGACAAAAAATAATGAAAAATAAATATATAATAATGAAAAAATAGGTCACTGCTAACATGGAAACGACTTGGCTAAGAGCTGGCCTATTCTACAAAGTTTCAAACTATAGATCCGTTTCTACAAATAAGCTAACTTATATGGCCGAAAATGCAAATTTCCTTTTCTTTTTGATAGAATATGAAGTCTTTTAGTTTAAACACCCTAATATTAATGAAAAATTTGCATTTTCAACCCTATAGTTTGCTTATTTACAGAAACGGATCTATATTTTAAAACTTTGCAGAATAGGCCAACTCTAAGCCAAGCCGTTTCCATGTCAGCACTGACCTATTTTTTCATTGTTATATATTTATTTTTTATATTCTATTTTTCGCTAATAATCTTATTAAAGTTTACCTTATTTAATAACTACCATACATCAGTTATCTCGATTAATTGTAATTATCTAAACCAATTGTAACGCATGATAAAATTCTAAAATACAAAATAAAATAAAAAGAAGATGAAAGAGAGAAGAATAAGATAGAAATATAGAACAAACAAAAGTGATCACGGCCCACTATCTTACAATAGTTATAAAATACAGAAAGAAATAAAAAAAGATAGAAATATAGATCAAACAAAAGCAGCCGCTAATTTAAGATAGCGATCCTATTAAAGTATAACTTATTTGATAACTATCACACATCAATTATCTCAACTAACTATCTTAAAGCGGGCCGCTAATTTAAGATAGCGAGCCGCTATCTTAAGATAGCAGCCCGATAGCACCTGCTATCTTAAGATAACGGTCGTATTAGAGTGTATTTTATTTGATAATTATCACACATCAGTTACCAACTATCTTAAAGCAGGACGCTAACTTAAGACAACGAGCCGCTCTCTTAAGATAGCGGTCGTATTAGAGTGTATCTTAGTTGATAACTATCACACTTTAGTTATCTCAACCAGCTATTTTAAAGCAGACCTCTAACTTAAGATAGTGAGCCGCTATCTTAATCTTAAGATAGCGGCAAGATAGCGGTCATATTAGAGTGTACCTTATTTGATAACTATCACACATAAGTTATCTCAACCAACTATCTTAAAGCGGCCCGCTAATTTAAGATAACGAGCCGCTATCTTAAAATAGCGGCAAGATAGCGGCCATTTTTGTTTGTTTTATATTTCTATTTTTTTCTTCTCTCTCTAATTTTTTTTTTATTTTCTTCTGTATTTAATATGAATTATAATTGGTTAAGATAACTACAATTGGTTGGTTAAGATAATTATAATTGGTTGACATAATTGATGTGTGATAGTTATCAAATAAGGTAAAAAGGATGATAAAAAATAATGGAAAATAAACATATATATATATATATATATATATATATATATATATATATATATATATATATATATATATATAAAATGAAAAAACAAGTAGGTGCTGATGTGAAAACGACTTGATTTGGAGTTGACCTATTCTATAAAGTTTTAAATTATAAACTCATTTTTACAAATAAGCAAACTTATAGAGCCGAAAATATAAATTTTCTTTAAATTTATCTCAACTACACTTGCAATATAAGAGTGGGCCTTATAAGAGGCCTACTTTGATAGCCAGCTCCATTTAAACCATTGTATAAAAGGGCATATTGGTCATTTGGGTATATTCTTTAAGGGTACCTTTATTTATAGGAGTTAGTCTACATTGAGTGTACACTCCATCATGAGCGGACATGGAGCTGCGACTCATGCTAAACCAATGTTTCACATGCTAAACCTGTCGCTTGATGGAAATCATTTTTTGTCTCTAATCTTTGATATTAGTAGATCTTGAGATACCATCAAATGATAAAATGTTAATTTCAGATGTCACACATTTCAAAAAGTTGATGCAATCATGAGTGAACATAATTCACTTTTACTGTTTGGGATATATATGCCAGTTTGAGTCAAACATTTTATCTTATGATTATAGGCCCGTGATCTAAAGATTTAATGATTGAAAGATTGGAATGAAAAAAATTTAAACTCACGGGTCAATTTTATGATTGATAGCAAAACAACGTTGAGAAGACAAAATCTCGAATTGTATATAGAGGTACCCATTCTTTAATCGTACGGTCCACATTTGCCAATTCGGAATTCTCATAGACCAACCGTTATAAATTGTTCATTTCACTCTCATGAGCTGAACTGTCTAACCCTAGCGCCGATTTTCTGACTCCCAAGCCCATCGCTCGCACAAAAGAGTAAGCAAAATCTTTTTTTTTATTTATTTATTCCAATTTTATTTTAAATCCAGAAATCTGTTATAATCTCTGCACTTCAGGCTATGAATCTCGAAATCTCTTTGAAAATCTTGAGGTTTTGTAACGGTGTTTCTTATGAATCTCGAGCTTCTCTGTTGTTTGCGTGTTACATTTGTATGAGTATGAACCCTAGGGCAATATTTTGCAAGGTTTTATTAGAACTAGAAATTTGGATGAACTAATATGATGATATTGCATGGTTTGAAATCTCGGATTTCTGAGTTGTCTTGGACAACCCCGAGACCCAGAGGTCTCACTGATACGGCGTGAAACGAAAATAGCCTTTTGAATGATCTTATGCCATTGAAGAATACTTCACTGTTATGCCACGTGGCTAATATCTGCGATTAATCTAAACGGTCTAAGTGGCTGTCCATGATTGGAATATATCACAGTTAAAGAATCAACTGTATACCATCTGATCAACTGTATATCACGGTACTTGTAATTTATAAATCAACCATATACCATCTGATCAATGATCTTCAATATTAGCTGTTAAAAAATAAGAATAATAGTGGATAAAAGAGTGCACAGTTTTGGACACACCGTGATAGTCGTTCACGAGATCATTACATAGAATGGAAATGGCGAGGAAAATTAGTGCCATGTGTAGAATGATAACGAGTAGTACACTTTCAATGGTGTACTAGTTTAATATCCTATATAAACTAACATTTAAAAAGAACACTAAATTGAGGCCTTTGATAAGCAAAGGGATTTAGGAGACCTAGGAATTTGTTAGTTTGAAGCATAGTTACCCAGAAACCTGTTTACCCTATCATACCAATTCCCATGTGTACCAGTACCGGGTACTAATATGAAATGTTTCCGAAATGTTTATAGAAAAACGTTTTGATCATGGGTCAAATTCTTGGATTTCCATATCGTATCGTTCATCCCCAAAATCGATACGTACCGGATGATATGTATCGGTTCCGGGACAATACATTCCGGTATTTTTTCAAAAACAAAAAAAAAACAAAATGATAATTTGAAAGTATCGAACGATACATTGGACGATACAAACGATAATTTAACTGTTTTTAAGGGGCCCGAGAAAAACCCAATTTATCGTATCGTCCAAGTTCAAAATCGATATGTATCAGTATTAGACGATATTTTGATCCATGGTTTCGATGAGTAATGGAAACAAGTTTATTTAAAATAGAATGGGGTTTCTATCTTTGTTGAAACTTGTTTCAATTTATATAGAAAGTCGTTTCTAATATAAAAAAAACCAGTTTTCCCTTTAATCAGTACTTCTATCACTTTATTTTGGAATGAATCTTTCCCTTTTACATAATTTCTTTTGTAGATCTATTAGATTATGTCAAATTCTAATGTTCACGGATTCTTAGAGTTGATTAGTCTTATTTCTTTTATTTTGTGAGCTTATTGAATGGAGGTATGGATGTAGTTAACTAGTTATGTTAGTATTTAGCACCTCTCTCATTAAGTTGGGAGTAAAATGAGAACATTGTCTTCAAAAATATAAATTAGTACTTGCATATAAATATAATTATCATATATAGTTACAAATAAGTACCAATGTTACACCAATATCACACACCCTCCAAAATATTTGTTTCACATCTATATTGCACCAATAATGTTTCTATGACAAATCCATCCCGTATCTATATTGTACTAGTATCGTATCTATTACGTATCTATAACGCATCGATTTCGTTTCTATTTTCGTGCCTATAACGTATCTATCGTTTCTATGGCGTTCTAATGTTGTATAAAAAACGTATCAATAAAAACTTACTTGAATTTTTTTTCACCTAAACGTACCAGTACTAGTACTCCGTACCAACTCCTGGCAACTATGATTTGAAGTACATCGGCATCATTAATGCTCAAAAAAGAGTATATATGCGTCTTTGGAGAAACTAGGTTTTCAAATGATTCTTTATTTTTCCCCTACCTTAAATTTACATTCATTTTGGGTTTTTCTTTTATTATGTGAGACCATTTACTTTGCTTTGAATCGATCCATCACATATGTGCGAGAAATTAACCCTTTCATGTGAGTGTTTGTTTTGGATAGTCTATATCTAAAGTGAGGCTTAAGTCAAGACGAAATTTCTAAAAGCTTCGTTGCTTCAAAATGTTTAAAGATGGATAGTATATCTAGTTCCAGTAAGCACACATCACTCTTTGTATGAACGGATTGAAATTTTTAGAGATTGGTGAATAAAAACCTTTAGTATAATTGTGTCATTACTTAATTGCAGGTTTAAATTGTGAATGATTTTCATGCCTTTAAAGGTGTTGTTTCAACCAAAAAAAAAGGAGACAAAACTCCTCAACTAGGGATCACCTAGCGGTTAAAAAACTTGTTGCATACGCTAAATGCAACTGTATATTTGTTTTGATATGATTCTTTTCTTACAGCTGGTTGAATAATTTTTAGAAGTATTAAGTTTTGATAGCTAACAAATTGTTAAGAGATGCAAATGGGTTTGATCAGCCATCCCTATTTGATACTTCAAGAATTAAATTTGTATTCGTAAGATAGATGATTGCATTCCAAAAATATCATACCAGAGAGAGGACCACTTGAAAGAAAAATATCATGATAGGTGTGAAAAGATGACATCTATGTTGTGTGGATGACCCAAGTCGCAAACACCATCCTTACCTCGGTATGAGCATGTGAGCATCTAGTACCAACTCCTTAAAGATGGCTTACATACTACTAATTGATAAAAATACTTAATAAAATCTAGATTGTCTTGGACCACGTTGGGACATACACAAACTATTTTGTGCATTAGTATTCTAGGAATATTCATAGTCTTTACTATTTTGAGATCACAATTGTCCAATTTTTGAAGTTGCCTTTGTTCACCAACTAGATAAAGATCTAACTATTGATCACCAACTAGATGAAGATCTCATTTTTTATCGTCAACCATATGAAGATCTAACAGTTAGTCTTCCTATAGGAATTGATTAGAGATTGTGACTTCCTTAGGATCCTATTTGAACCGTTGACCATTGATCTTCAATGATTAGATGAATTTTTTCTTCTATTCTGATCTTCGTCAAAATGTTGATCTTTGATGGTTGGTTGATAAACCACCTTTTCACCATCTTGATCTTCATTGAACCGTTTCTATCACAGCCTTCCAGGGCTTGATTTGGGGCTTCTTCACCGTTCTAATGTATGTTCAAGATCTCAACTGACGATCGAAGATCTAGCGTACAACTAATTCTTGACGCAACCACATGCTCATTAGTTAATAAATCTGTGTATGGATGTGTCCTACGATGTCTCACCAATTGTTGTGCTCTCTTCCTTCTCTACCACAAGTTCTATATGATGCTACATCTTGAATTCATGTAAATCAAGGCACTTCACAATCAATATGTAAGGATCAACTTGCTCTGATACCACGTTGAAGTAGTAAATAGAAAGAAATCTAATTAAAGACGAAATTAAATACAAAATCAGCTTATTTTCACCCTTTAATGCAATTCACAAAGATAGAGCGCATCAACTTGACGATTTAGAGCTTGTACAAAAGCATATGAAAACTTCCCAAAAGAAAGTTAAGGATTTTCCAGATCTTACGAAGATTCAAATTTTATTAAAATATCATAAAAATTAAACTTGCCATTGAATTGTAGTAATATACAAGGTTGTTAAATTGTGTATCTTATCCGAGTACCGTAATCAAGAATTTTTGTATCGTGTATCGTAAGATACACTTATATTTTTATAAATATATAGAGAAAATAACTATTCACATAAAATCTAAAAATAAGAAAAATGATGTGTACATAAGTTAGAATTTAAATCGCATAAATTGGGCAAAGCAAACCATTTCATTGGATTGATTCATAAAGTGGAGATAAAATTTCTGTCACATAAAATCAAGAACTTTTTGAATTTTTCACTATATAAAAAGAAACTTTATAGCTGCACAAGTGTAAGTGTGATGTAAGTGTATATTGTGTACTTGTATTATATATGATATTCATATTCCAACTTCTACTAAAAAAATACCTTTCTTTACATTATGTTTGTTATCTCCAAATTGAAAAAAGAAAAAGAAAATTCTTTATCTGCATCTCCAATATGAATACCATCATCTTCGCCATCAGTTAAAATTATCATTTTTTCCTTCTTCCACTTCATCTTAGATATATATATTTTTTCTTTCTTCTCATTGTTTCTTTTATATTTTGATTCATTTAGTAAATACAGGAGGAGATTATAAGAGGGATTGGAGTTGAAGGAAAATAAGTAATAACTTAATAAAAATCCCCAAAAACCTAGTTATAATTGAAATTATATGCATCGTTCGTATCGTGTATCGTATCGTAAGATACGGTTAAAAAAAGATAAACTGGATAAATACATATCATTTTGTATGGTATTGGGTATTGTATCGCGTATTATATCGTGTATCGTAAGAGATTGATAGCCATGTTTATATATATATATATATATATATATATATATATATATATATATATATATATATATATATATATATTGAATACTTTTTTTATTAGATTTCATAAGTTAATTAAACTATTCTTAACACTATAATAAAAATCAAACATTTTCTATCAACATCCACATGATTAATAGTCATGTGAAACAACTCTCGAGATCTATGACTCTCATCTACTCCTTTCTAATAAATCTGTAACTTGTCTTCTAAAATCGTATTTCAATGTGGAAATGCCTATCTTATTGTTGTTTTCCATAATTTAGACTCCTAGTTAAACTAAGCAATTTCGTATTTAATATCATAAAAGAGGAGTCCACTTTTGGTGGTCAAATCTCCACCATACCTTCAGATTTCTTTATTGAAATATTTCCCACTTGTGATTGCCCTCAGGTAGTTACGTGACAGTCAAGTCATAAGTTGTGGGCCCTTTTTTGTCTAGAATGGGTCCCATTTTACATTTACAGATCTGGCTCTTTTGTTACCCTTTTTGGCCCTCTAATTTACCATTCTAGGATCTTTTAATGGGCCCATTGCACGCCCATCTCCTATCTCCGTTTTGGACCAGATTTGGCCCTTTTTAGGCCTGCGAAACCACCACGTATACAAGCCTAAACAGTAGATTTCTGGCCCAATTCCCCCTCTTCTCAATTTCCACATCACCCATCTCCCATCTTCTAGTTTTTCATTTCTATTTATTTCTTTTTTTTGTTATTCAATGCATCTACCTTAGCATACACATTTCTACCATATGAACTCTCTCTTTTAGTCGCTTCTTTGTATCCCAATACTCTTACAACTGTGTGGAAAAAAATGTGCCTTCAATTGAAGTGGCACTCTTCGATTCCACAACACACCACTTGATTGAGCAAATGCAAGTTATTATAGAATTTCATTCATTGGCAGAAGGGATACAAGCGTTGACCAAAACCGGAAATCGAACTGAAAACTGAGCGACCCAAATTGGCCTGAAAACCAATTCGGACCAATCCAAACCAAACCGATTCCGGTTTGGTTCGATTTCGGTTTTGAGTGGCAAAAGCCGAAGGGTTAGAATGAGAAAACAGAAAAAATAAAAATAAAAACAAAAAAACCCGAAAACAGAAAAACCCTGAAAAATACATTATAGATTAAAAAATAGTAAAAATACCAAAACGAAACCAAAATATTCGGGTTTCTGTTTCAAGTTCAGGCTGATGCGAACCAAAAACCAAAATTTTCAGTTCGGCTTCGGTTTAGTACATCGAATCTGCATCCCTAATTGGCAGTAAGCAGAATATTTTGTTTCGAGGGAAGTCTTCTCTTACATATTGATTGATAAATAAAAGAAAAGACTTGCTGGAATAGCTACCACCAATACAATTAGAGTTTTAGGAGAACTAAAAATCTAGTTGAAATGTGGAGTCTAATATTTTGCACCTATATGGAACATGTAGCTGTTTTGATGCACCATCAGTGACTTTTTATATCTTTTTATTTACGAAATGTGCAGAGAAATGGGAGAAGAAGAAACCAAAGCAGGTGCTGTGATTCCGGAGTCTGTCCTGAAGAAAAGGAAGAGGAGTGAGGAATGGACTCTGGTAAAAAAGCAAGAGCTTGACTTGAAGAAGAAGAAGAATGCTGAAACCCGGAAGCTGATCTTCAACAGAGCTATGCAATATGCCAAGGAGTATCAGGAACAGGTTACAGAGAAACTAGGGTTTCAAAATGGTAGAAAATATTATCTGATGCTTTTTCTAATTGGGAAATGGTTTTCTACTGTAGGAAAAGGAGCTGATCAGGTTGAAGCGTGAAGCTAGGATGAAAGGGGGATTTTACGTTAGCCCAGAAGCAAAGTTGTTGTTTATTATCCGAATTCGTGGGTAAGCATTTGCTCCTTTTCATTTATTTTCGTATTTCTTTGTAAAAACCATTTCCAGCGCGAAAATGTTTATAATTCCTAGTTTTGTAATTAATATATGGTTCACCAGATTAACTGGAAATCGATACTTGGGCCATCCGATTATTGTGCCACCTCAGTGTTACGTGGATGCTTCTATACTTTTCTGTTTTTTCTTGTGCCATCACTCGGGGGTTGAGATACTTGGACATTCATTAAACCAATGGCTCTTTTTGAAATATAAGAGCAAACTGTCCTGAAGATGTCATAAAAATGTGTCTTATATTGGCATGGTATAATGTAGCCTTCCACTTTGGGACATTCTGTGTTATATTTTGGCACTCATGATTAAAAAAGAGAAATGGGAAGATGCAGCCGTGGAGGGATGCACCTGGATGCCAGATTACAGGCCACGTGGCATGATCAACCCAAAACAACACTGATTATTTTTTTGTACTTTTTTTTTTATCTTCGTTTGATGGGTCAAAGATAAGGTGACCCCTAACCAACTTGGTGCATTGGTTTTGGGCAACATTGAGCACATTTTCAACTGTGATTATGCATTGGATCATTCTTTAATTTTGTACCTAATCAATCTTGTCTAGGTTCCCGTGACCCCCGATCATTGTGATCGGTCACATGGTGCCTGACACATGCGCTTAGTCTTGGGCCGCCTCATTAAAAAAATAGCTGTTTAAAAAAATTTGTTTTTTTTTTTGTACTTTTTTGCTTTTATTGGTAGGTTTTCCATATGTTCTAGTGAGCAATTGATCCTTGTGTCACTTACATTTTTCCGATAAAATACTGGGACAGTTATTGAGTTATGTACCGAGTGTTCGTTGCTCATTGTTATTGATTATTATTTGTTTATATATTTTGTTAATCGATATTGATTGGAGTCAAATTTACTTTTGTATTCAAAACTTCCTATGGAATTTCATGTTTTATGTTTGTTGTTTTATTTACTGTTGCAGAACAGTTTGCTTGTCTAATTTTTTTGAGGTCACTCTGCCAACGCTTAATGACAATTTGACATTTGACACTTTTGCTACATGACTAGGGAGCATTGCCCTCTTGGACAGGCCATTGCTCAATAATCTCACCGGTTCAACTTAGTCACAAAACTCCCTGACTTTTTCAAAAAATAGGAAAAAGTTGGCAACTTGCAGTCATCCCGACTACATCGCCGATTAATCGGCTGAGTCGGCGACTCGGCTGATTAATCAGTGATGTTGTGGCGTTGTCCGATTTTTTCTTTTTGTTTTCGCTTTACTTAAAAGGGAAAAAAACCCTTTAGGTTTTGTACTATGTTTATTTTTTTCATAAAAAAATTGGGGTTTGCCTATTTTGTACTATTTTTTTCATTAAAATCAATATTTTTTAACTTGGATTATAATATGATCTATATGTTCGAATTTTTTTATTTCTCCGATTTTTTTCGACTTTGACCGGTTTTTGCCGACTTAGACCCTTGTCGATTTGTTGCTGACTCCCGAATTTGTACTATGCGGTTCAATTGTCCTGATACTTCATTCAAGAGACTATTTTGAAATGTTAAGCAATACTTTGGTTGCATCCAAACTAAGGAAATTATTGGACGATGAGGAGCCACCTCGGTTGGTGCAATTTTTTGCCCATTGCCCATCCAAGAGGTGGCCTGTTTGAATAGATGGTCTTAATTAATGAACCAATGCGCCTACATAGCTCATTGGTGTAGGGGGCAAAATAATGATATATTTTAATAAAGGTTGATAAGCTATCACCACCTACTATTGAATTTGAGAGATCACTTTCAAAAGCTTACACTAACAGTTTTCAGGGTCACTGCAATCTGTAAATGTCAGCTTTTGACACATAATTTATTTAAAAGGTTATTACATTTTAATTTAACAAGACCTTGCTGGTGATGGGAGTTCGTATCTTTTTTAATAATGCAATGCATCATGCTGCTATTTCAAAGTTTTCTCAATGGCTTTGTTTCTTACCACCTTTTTCTTTCCAGTATCAATGCAATGCACCCAAAGACAAGAAAAATTTTGCAACTCTTACGTCTGAGACAGGTATGGGTAAACATGGTTGTGCTTGTGATCATAGTGCCAAAAAACACTTTTTTTTTCCTGAAAGAAACTAGTTTAAAACTTTTTTTTTAAATGTAAAAAGTGAAAAAAACGTCATTTCCAAAAAATTCCCAATTTTTCGAAAAAAGGGTTTTTAACCCCCCCCCCCCTTTTTTTTTTTTTTTTCGAAAAGCAACTTTTTTTCCATTTAAAACTTGTGATTGGTCACAACATATATATTTTTTATTTTTTATACTTATTAATATTTTTTATAGTTTCTTGTATTTCCCCGAAATTACTGGAATTTACCCCTTTTTCTGTATATTTCCGCAGCCGTTTTATTCCTGTACCTAGACTTGGTCACTATGCTTGTGATTAGATGATTTTACATAAAATATTTGTATAAAGAATGTAAATTTATTAACAAATTTTCTTCCTTGTTTACAGATATTCAACGGGGTGTTTTTGAAGGTAAACAAAGCGACCATGAACATGCTCCATAGAGTCGAGCCTTATGTGACATACGGGTATGCATACTATTTCGTAGATAAGAAACTAAGAAATGAAGAGGTTTATTATTTCTGTTTATTTCTTTTGATCTGTTATCCCTATTGCGCTTCATTCATTGGCCTTTTATGTTTCAGATACCCTAATCTAAAGAGTGTGAAAGAATTGATCTACAAGAGGGGTTTTGGGAAATTGAATAAACAGAAAGTTGGTTTGACGGACAATTCTATTGTCGAACAGGTAGGCTTCTTGTTTTGTATGTGTATAAGCATGGGGTATCAAAACTCGGCCGATACCGATATTACGCCCAATACCAGTATTGGGATCGGATCGATACTGGTCAGTATTGGCCTATTCTGTCTCGGTATTGACCATACTGACCGATACAATTAGTTTTTTCTATTTTCTTTTTGTTACCTTTTTTTTTCGGAAAAAAATATTGGCTGAGACGGTATCGGCGAAACCGTATCCGTACCAGCCGGTACCTGATACCGATACCAAGTTTGATACCTTCCGTGTAACTATATTATCTGTATACATATTGTTTCTCTTTTGAGTTTGAAAATTTTCTTTGCTTATTTGCAGGCCTTGGGTAAATTTGGTATACTTTGCGTAGAAGATCTCATTCATGAGATCATGACGGTTGGGCCCCATTTCAAGGAGGCAAACAACTTCCTATGGCCATTCAAACTTAAGGCCCCATTGGGTGGTCTGAAGAAGAAGCGGAACCACTATGTTGAAGGTGGAGATGCTGGGAACCGCGAAGATTACATCAACGAACTCATCAGAAGGATGAACTAGTACTTCTGTCGGGTAACGATCTATTGAGGTTCTTTACTATTTGAATTCGGAGATCGTTTTGAAGCAAAAAACATGTTCGTTAGAAATTGTCTTCAATTCCATTTTGTCTGGGATATATGGTCCTCCAGAATTTATTCCCCCATTATGAATTTATAGAAATTCCATTGCATGGTAACTAAAGGAGATTATTTGTTATTCCAAATTGAGTTGGACGATTGATTCTGTAGATTCTGGTTGCTTTACCGTACAGCTTGTTCGTGTAACTTCATTATCCCCATGCTAAGTTTGCCCTTTTCGTAACCGCTTCACATTCATTGCCTATCATCACTTTTATTCATTCAAGTAATCAAAGTGGTAGCTCTTTTCGTAGGCTACCGCGGCCCCAAAGAGCACATCGATTGGGGAATTTGAACCATCCAATCTATGCACTCTAATATATATGTTCCAATCTTCACGTAGGGTTGGCTTAGAAACTGAGATGTGTCAATGATTGGGTCACTAGTTGGATTATTTCGATTGGTAAAAGATCTGAACAATGTGGCATAAAATTGGTCGGTCATCTCTGGCTGGTTGGTATTAAACGGCCTTTTAGCTCCAAGTGAACTCCTGACTTTCTAAGATATATCAATGGTGCTGATATCTGCAAAAGTCAAACTTCTAAAAGGATTTGATGGGGTAAAAGGTTCTTCGTATGCTGGATGATCTTATGATGCAGGTGATTCCTCGTTAAATCCAAAAGAAATATGAGTTCAATGTTGGACGATCTTAATGAGGTTACCTTATGATCGACTATTGGCAATAACGGCAGTTGGCATTGTTGTTGTTTGAAGCCTTCGAATGAGGTTTTCTTAATGAAGCATTGTTGTTTTTTCTGCTCATCTTTGAATGAACATATAAATTTCCTCATTAATTTTCCTCTGTACCGATTTGTAAGTGTTACTTTTTTTAATACTAAAACTAATTTTTTTCGCGTATAAATTATAAAAGTTATATGGCTCGTCTTCAATTTGATATTTTAATGCCATATATGACTTCCATCGCTCATGGATATTTTCAGACTTGCTCTTGCTCAAAACTTCGACCCTACAATAATATTGCATTTCGATACCCTTATCACAATCAAGTGAATCTCTTTCTAAAAAAATAATATTAGGAGTGAAGTTTAAATTAATATCACTTAAATTAAAATTTTCAAATAAGTCTATTATGGCCTTTATAATAGAAGAAAAGATCGATCAATAATGGACAAATAAGGCGTCGATAGCACTTTTAGCGTCTTACTATTTTTCAATATATTCTAAATTATTGATAAATAAATAAATAAATAAGGCGCTGATAGCGCTTCAATATTATCACACAATCGCCTTAATATAGTTGCGTCATCGCTTCGTTTGTGAAGCAATTGCGCCTCCATTCAAAAAGCGACATCGCTTCAAAACTGAGGCGCAATCGCTTCACAAAATATTTAAATCAATACCATTTAAACTAAATTCTCAAAAAAAGTTCATTACAACCCTTAAAATAGTAGAAAGGATCGATTAACAAAGGGTAAATAAGGCGTTGATGGCGCTTCGACATTAATGCGCAATCGCCTTAGCATAGTAGTGTCATCGCTTCGTTTGTGAAACGATTGCACTTCAATTCAAAAGCGACATTGCTTTGAAATTGAGGCGCAATCGCTTCACAAAAGAAGTGATAGCGCGACGATAATGAGACGCAATCGCTTCACAAAAGAAATAGTGGCGCAGCAATGCTGAACTGCGATCGCTTCTCCAACGAAGCGTCTGTAACGACGCCGCTTTTATATATTTAGAGCTTACATAAAATGACTTGCTTTATCACCAAATATAGGTAACAATTTTTCACAGTATAAATAATAAAATTACAAGCAAAATTGTATTGCATAGAACATAAGTATATCTTCGCTATCGACTCAAGGCTTACCTTTGATTATTCATTGTTGCTGCTATTTGCCTTATGACGGAGAGATTGAAAACCTCAACTGAGAGAGAGAGAGAGAGACAGAGAGAGAAAGAGAGAGAGAGCTTAAACTCAGAAAAAAAGAGTTGCCAAAGAGATGGAGTGAGAGTTTATCCATAGAGAAAATCTCAATGGAGCAAGAGAGAGATGTCAAAGATGGAGGGAGAGAGATGGACCGAGATATATGTTTTGGAATTCCTTTGTTGCCCTAAAAAGTGTCACTTTCAAACTTGACATCCTTTTTACCGACTGATTGTCAGTTGTAACCTGCGCTACCTACCTTGTAACCTATGCTACAGAGATATTATAGAGGTATCTCTGTTGTGGCTAACCCCGATTAGTGTCCGTTTCTCACTGGCCGGGGTAAGAGGTAACTCTATGCCCGAGTGCATTCTCCTCCCGGCCTCTCTCTCTCTCTCTCTCTCTCTCTCTCTCCCTATATATATATATATATATATATATATATATATAAAGCTCTTTATTCTGATCTTGATAATCTTCCAAACGGTTGGGGTCGTTGTGCGGCCTCTAATAGTTGTTCCCCCATGTGAAATCAGTTGGTTCCGTAGTTTGAGAATTCTGCCGATCCCTAGTACATTAGATGCACTCACTTTGGGATTAATGCGAGTTCACCTTCATCTACAAATAAAGTCCTCACTGGACACTTTTTGGTCATGTGATAACCTTTGTCATTAATCCAATTCGTCCAAGTGAAAGAAAAGTGCGGAACAGGTTCGTATTGAAGTGCAGGTAAAGAGCCAATCTGACCTGTTTAAGTGTCCTTTTCGGACTGAGTGTTGCTTGCTGGATTTACTCCAAACGCGTTAAGTCTCTTGTCAGACGGCAAAAGTAATATTTTTGCGTTACGAGTTTGGCCTTGTAAGGCTCATCGACGACTCATTAACTCTTATGTTTGTCATTTTTTTAATAGATACCGATTCAAACAACTTGGAGAAAGTTTGATCTTGACCCCTTACAGTGTGTTAAGAGCCGAAGCGGGAGCGGCACATTTCGTAGAAGATTTCTACTACTAGGTTCTCACCAGCCTTACACGTATGGCCAATTTAATACGACTTATAGTGCAAGCACCAATAATAAGCTTTCTGAAGTTGTAGGGACCACTGAGATCGCCTGTGTCAACAACATGATTATACCATTAGTGTGGTCAAATATTCATGAAGATAAAGATATGAACCAACATATCGATTAAAAATAGGGAGATGTGAAGAAAAATACAGTAGGAAGACTACTGGAGATTTTTCTTTCTTAATAATAGGGATACGTACAACATCCGCGATCGCACGGGTAGGGATAAATCTTTGCGAGTGGCCAACATCGGGTGGGATTCTTACTCCGAACCTCTGTTTCTTGAGGTATGGCCCAGGCGCACCACACGTACCAGTCAGTAGTGATAAATCTTTGTGAGTGGCTAACAGGGGTAGGATTCTAACTCTGAACCTCTGCTTCTTGAGGTATGGCCCAGGCGCACAATGCATGTAGCAGTTAGTAAGGATAAATCTCCGCCATTGGCCAATAAGTGTTGGGATTCGAACTCTGAACCTCTGCTTCTTGAAGCGCACCGCACGTACCAGCCAGTAGGGATAAATCTCTGCGAGTGGCTAATAAGGGGTAGGATTCAAACTCCAAACCTATGCTTCTTGAGGTATGGCCCAGGCGTACATCGCACATACCAGTCAGTAGGGATAAATCTCTGCAAGTGGCCAACAAGGGGTGAAATTTGAACTCAAACTCCGCTACTTGGGTATGGCCCAGGCCACTGCGCCAACCCCACTTGTTAAGACTACTCGAGAATTACAAGCCTTTTTATATAAAGCTGCTGTTCCATCTCTTTGCATTAACATACCATAGAAAAATTCACAGAAGACTTTTCCAAATAACCAATGGAATGTTGAATTTTAAAGTGTCAATTATGAAATCATCTTCTAGATCATATATATATATATATATATATATGCCTCGCATGTATTTCACGAAATTGTAATCAACAACATAACTTGATTATTTTCTTAGGCGTCAATACATATTTCAACATCATTTTTGTGTGTGTGTGTGTGTGATAACTTTAGGGTAATCCCAAGCTTATGTTTGAACTAATCTCTAAGGGATGCCCTCGCCCCCACCGTGTAATGAGTATTTCATGATTTACACACCCTACGGGGCATCCCGTTATCGCAGAAGGGAGAGGACAACACTCCATACCATGACCTATTGGTAACAAACCAAAGTCCCCTACCAACTGCGCCAACCCCTAGTGGGTAACATCATAATTTATTGGTATTAAATTCAATAATAATCGTGGGAAAAGTTTATATTATACAATTAAATTGGTGCAAATGATCATAAATCTGCTTGCTTTTGAATTAGAAAAAATGTTACAACAATGGGTACCCAAAGGAAGTCCATTTTTCGAGTTGTTAGTATCACATGGCCGAAATGCGACTATTGGCAATAAAATATGGTTTGATCTAACGTCACCAGTAGTCCTTGCAAGAGCAATTTCCTGCTTCGAAATGGTGAAACCGACACCTATCTCTTACGATTATTTTGTGCTCGTAAATTTTTGAGATGAGCTTCGTTGCGGAATGGCAGTCTATACACACTCTCAGGTTCTTAACGATCCGAATAGGCACATTCTTCCCTAGATTGATCAACCCAAAAGCAATAGCCAACTTCTCGCTGTGATAACCAAGCGCTTGCTCCTTCTCTTCTTCGTCCAAATTAAACAACACCTTCGAGGTGTCCGGCACGTAGCCGGCGAGCATCAGCCGTTTCGTCATCTCATCAAGCTTGAGATATATCTCCTTTGTTTGCGGATGTGATTTGTCACCCATTACAAATTCATACACAACGCCCTTCAATTCAATGGCACTTTGTCCTGGGATCTTTGTTACTCTCTTCTCTTTCATCGTTTGTCTGATACTCCTCGCATCGTCCCATCGATTAGCATTGGCATAAAGGTTCGAAAGAAGAACGTAACGGCCGCTATGGTGGGGCTCCAACTCAATAAGCAGCCTCCCCACATACTCACCTAGCTCAATATTTCCGTGGATGAAACAACCACCAAGTAGAGCTCCCCAAATAGCCGCGTTAGGCTTCATGGGCATTTGTCTTATGAACTCTAAAGCCTCATCGAAAAGCCCAGCTCGACCAAATAGATCAACCATGCATCCATAATGCTCCACTCTAGGCTTAATCTTAGAAACTCGAGTCATGAACTCGTAGTACTGCAACCCTTCATCAAGCAATCCTGCATGGCTACACGCACATAGAACACCAATGAATGTTATGTCATCAGGTGTCTCACCGTCACTCTGCATCTCACGGAAAACTTGGAGTGATCTCTCACCAAAACCGTTTACGGCAAGTCCAGTGATTATTGCGTTCCAGGCCAGCGTATCCTTCTTGGGCATTGATTGGAATACAGAGAGTGCTATCTCTATCCCTCCACACTTGGAGTACATATCTACAAGTGAAGTACTTAAGATTACATCGAACTTTACAATAGATCGGTATATGTAAGCATGGAACCATTTACCTCGATGAAGAGCGCCCAATTGCGAACATGCTGATAGCAAGCTCGTAAGTGCAATTTCATCCGCCCTAATCCCTGAGCCCCACATCTCGATAAAAAGTTCTAAAGCCTTCTTCGAATCACCATACTGCACGCAACCGGCAATCACCGTGCTCCACGAAACCAAATCTCTCTCAGGCATTTTATCAAAAAGCAACATTGCCGAATCCAAATTACCAACCTTCAAATACCCACCAATCATCGTATTACAAGAGACAACATTACAGTCAAACATTTTCTCAAACAATCGGCATGCGAAATCAACTGACCCACAATTTACATACATATTGATGAGCGAGCTTCGGATAAACGAATCCGAATCAAGCGCGACCTTTAGCACGATTCCGTGAAGGGTTTTCCCCAATTCTAGATCTCGAATCCGCCCGCAAGCCTTGAGAACAAAAGGGTATGTATAGTTATCTGCACAAATCCCTCTACTCAACATTTGGGTATATAACAAGATCGAATTTTGAGGTGATGGGCTCCTAGAAGAACCTCTAATCATGGTGTTATAAATGAATTGATTGGGACTTGGGATCTGCCGGAAAATTGAGTGGGCATAGCGGATATCACCGGAGTCCGATAAGGCGCAAAAGGCCAGTAGATTGCTGGCCTTGAACGTCTCGGCGATGAGGCCGGCGGTGATCATTTGGGCGTGGATTTGGAGTAATTGGTTCATGGAATTGCATTTTTCCAAGTGAGAGAGGGTTGTTTGGTTTGATATGAGTCTACTATGGAGTAAACCAACCATCAGGAGCTGCCTTTCTTAAATTTAAAAGGCCGTTGGTTACGGAGGGAACAAGTTAAAAAGAAGAACCAAGTAAGCTAAAATGCGCATGTGGGGAACTTGCCTTCATTCTCTACATTTTTTATTTATTGATATGGGCATTGGGCCGAGACAGCGTCGAGACCCGCGACCTACTCCCTCACAAAGAGCATAAATACTGAACAACGTGAGGGAACACTCACGATAGTAGTGAAGAGCATAAAGGCATACACATATGAGAGTTACGGAACAACGTAATGGAACACTCACAATAGTAGTGAGAGTTAATTAGCGGGATCCAACCCACACCTTATATAGAAACAACAAGAAGGATGAGAATCGAACCCGCGACCCACTCCCTCATATTAAAGGGAGTATACCACCTAGGCTAATGCCTTTTTGATTCAATCTCTACTTAAGAGCAAAGTTTTAAATCTCAGAAATCCGAGATTACTCGGAGAGGGCTGATACGCGAGACGTCTCGCATCTCGGCGAGTCATCTCAGTGATTGCCTGAGGCGAGAAATAGTATTTAAATTATTTTACACTATTAAAATATGTGTGATCTTACACTATTAAAGAACACTTCACTATTATGTTATGTGATAGATATATATGATCAATCTAAATAGTTCAAGTAGCTGTCCGTCAGTATAACATATCTCAATAAATAATCACACCTTTTTTAAAATTGGAATTAAAGAATCACACCTATAATATGATGCAAATCGTCCGATCAATAAGCTTCAATATTAATTCTTAAAAAATAAGAACAATGATGAATATGAGAGTGCACCGATTTAGACTTAGCATGAAAGACATTGATAGGTCATCCCACAGATCAGACACCTCCATCGAATCATTGAGGGCGCGCTTGCACCAACATTGCAACAACAATTGACTATTTTAAATCAGATGATGCAAATCATTTTTTGGCCTAATCTTTCACACAATAGATCTTAACGTCATTGTTGGTTGTACTAGCATTATTTGCACCTGTTTTTCTTGTAAAGAGTGCTCTCTTTCACTAGAAAAAAATCGTTGATTACCTTGAATTAGATGATCGAGATCGTTTTAAATTTCTAATCTTCCACACAATAGATCTTGAGATCATGAAGCACCTATCAGACGGTCACATGTTAATTCCAAGTGGCACACATCCCTAAAAGTGATGTTGATCATGGGCATACCTATTAGACAGTCACTTTTAAGGATGTGTGTCACGTTGAATCGACATTTGACCTCTTATAAGTGCGCAATGATTTCAAAATCTATTACATGACATTTGACCTCTCATAGGTGCGCAATGATTTCAAAATCTATTAAGTGGAAGATTGAGAGGAAAAATGATCTCCATCGGCTAATTTAAGATAGAGCGTCGAGTGCAAATAATGCCAACTTATAAATATTAGAGATACACATGGCTAACACTCAAACATTTTTTTTTGGTAAGAGTTTATCTACCATGACTGATCATAGGTAGGCACGGCAGTTCACACATCTTGTGATTGCATGACATATACGGACTCCCAACGTATGAAAGTCTGTGCACATCATGCAGTCTCAAATATGTGTGGACTGCTTTAATACACTTGATTAGGTGGACACTCATTACAGGTGCCCCTAAAAATTCGGTTGGTGCAAATAAAAGTACTCGTGTAGCATCAAAAGCTTAATAAGTTGCATGTTTTGTGTGAGAAGGCTTGACGAATGGATGCCACGTTTCCTTTGTCATGGTAGCTTAACAAAAGAGATAAGTGACACGTGTGCCCGCCCCCCCACGTTCCCTTTCAGAGGGTATAGTTATAAACGTGTCCTTATATGAAGGGCTTTGGAATTGGGAGAGATCACTCTTAAAGGGACACATAAGGGGGTTCTTAACTTGTTATAGAAAGTGGAAGCAATGGAAGGGAAAGAATAGAGGAAGGAGAAGATGAAAGAGACAGAGAAAAAGAAGGGTGGGGATAGCCCTTCCTCACTTGATTCGACGGCTAAGAAGTTGGTTCGGGAGGCGATATCAAAGGGTGGTGCACGGGTGGTAGATGATGCTGCCCACCAGCCGGATGATATTCTTGCGTTCGCTCGATCGGTTGACAGGGTGGACTCTTCTCTAGAATGAAATTAAAATAGAATATTTATTTCATGTCCTTTTTTTTTTGGTTTGTGGCGTTCATCGATTTCTTGTGGATCATGGTCTGGAATTAGAAATTAGTGTACATCTTGTTGGATATATAGGTAGCACGATGGGTGATGGGTGGTATGCCCCCACATTATTAATTTGGGTTAAAATTTTAAAATATTTTAATAATTATATACTCATTCAGTGCGTTATTATCGACTGTTTAAAAGTTTTATTTTCTTTCTTCTCTCGTGACACCCGGTAGTGAAGCGCTGACAAGTTGGTAGGCGTGGGCACCCTGATAGGGATGCATTGGTACCTCCGCGTCCGCGTGGGGTAAAAAAAGAGGAAAGGTGATGTCGGCATCTCGTTTTAGGGACATCGGCGCTTTTATATCGATGTATCGGTACTTCACTAAAAAATGGGTGTCGATACCTTTATATCGAGGTGTCGGTGCTTTGAAGGAAAAAAATCGACACCTTGATATAATTGCGTAGTTGCGCGACTGAAAAAGTAAATCTGACACTATTTTGTAAAGAGGGAGAGAGAAAAGAAAAGAAATTAAAAAAAAAAAGTTAAACATGACGGCCGAAAGGAAATATAATTTTTAAAATATTTTAAGGCTTCGTTCAGGTGTTTCTTAGCTTTCTCAGAAAAGCTCTGAATCTTGACAGCTCAAAATCGTGCTAATTTTTAGTATCCTTTGATTTCTGTCTTTCCCAGAACTATTTTTAAGTTGCTATGATTCTTGATTTTTCTCAGAAAAGTTAAATTTTTAATCATTTTTAAATTTTTCCCCGAAAAGCTAATAATCGGGTGAATCTGTGATTGTGCTATCGTCATACGAATGTTTGATGGTTCAGGCGAACAGTGTATATATATATACATCGGCCAATATTTCAAACCATAATCCTAATAGACAATATACAACCCAAACATTCTATGTAATAAGCAACGAAAGACAAACTAAGCATACACCATCATAGCTTTACTCATGATTCTAGCTAAGGTTGATTAAAAAGGTGCGATAAGGAAAAGATTTACTGGATTTTAATACCCCGTGCATTATAGAATATGGATAATAATGCGATCATTCACTTTTCCCTTTCAGCTTCGCAGTGATATCTCCGCTGTAGGGTGCAACATGGTATGCATACCGCTGGATAACGAAGAACATGACTATCACTACGCATACTATGACGTTATGTATGGCTTCTTGTATGTGCTCGGCGTTTAATCAGAAATGGTGAGTTCGGATGACTCTGAACGAGGCTAAGATATCAAGCATAATTCCCTGCCAATGATAAGAGAAAAAGCATCACATCCATTTTCGAGAACATTATACCAATCAAATTTTAGTGCATGGTAAACTACATTGATCGGATTCTCCTAACCATCTGACCAATCACGTATTTTGAAAAGTCAAGTAAAGGACTGCAGTCCAGGACCAATGAACAGTTATAGGATGGTCGCAATCGCCTGCAAACCACGTTCATCTCGGGTAAAATCAGGGGCGACTCGAACTCAAAGTATTTATCTACTTCATAACAATCAGAGGCAAATTTATGTGTTGAATTTTCCGGGTTCCAATGTATTAAACCGACAAATGTCTATGTCCAAGATAACATAAAACTAATCACCCGACCCCACAGTAGCTAATTAGATCAACCTCATGCTTCCATATAACCCAAAAACATGAGAAATAAAACCACTATAACTTTAATCTGAAGGCTACAAACACTATTGGCGATTAGGGTTGCTAATCAAATTATGATGATATTATTCAATATCAATGCGGATGAAAACATGGTAGCCATGAAACATTCCGTTTAAAAGAAAAGAGATGGTAGATCATACACACCCATATTATACAATACATACTCCTGTTGAAGCAACATTTGATCAATATCCAATGGTGATCCAACAGTTGCCTCTAATGCCACAGCAAGCAGCCTACACATGCTTTGCGAAACATTCAGTATGATTATTACAAAAGAAGTGGTCTGTCAGCACTGGCTTCCTGAAGAAAGCTGGTTAATGTTTAAAACAATGCTCAAAAACCTTGTTGATCGACATGGAACTTGGACTAGCTGGCCTATTTAGGCCAGGGCTCAAAGTAGAGTCCAAACCCAGATCGCTAAGTTTTATATTGACCCAGATGACTAGGACTTGGAAACCAGAAGAACATTTTCATTTTCTGATTTTGATCCAAGTTCTTCAACATTGTTTTAAATTTTCAAAATAAAAGTTATAAGGTTATCCACATGAGAACAGAGAGCATGAGAAATTTACCTGCCAAAAGTAGAAAAAGCGATCTCTTTTAGGCACATGAACTTTGATAGAAGTTTGTGAGGTGCCAATTCCTTTGCAAACACATGGTAGAAGACTACGAGAGAATACAGAGCCAGGGAAACAGAAACATTCAGTAGAGCCCGAGAAGTTGAAGCACTATCATCAAAATAGAGCACACTGGCCGTATTATAACGAATTGTCATGTCTAATTCTTTAGGAGCTTCAATGTTTGATGGTTCAGGCGAACAGTGTGAGGCTGTATTTGAGGAACATAACTACACAGGTTAGGTACATATCTTTTATAAAAGGTTGAAAGATTTTTTCATACCCATAATCTTTTTCTCTAATCATATTGACTAATTGTTAATGGGAACATGAGAGATTGATAGGAGATTAAATTTCATATCCTTATTCTTTAATGAATAGGAAGATTTCCACAATGAGACAAGAAGCTACAATTGAATTTAAACTTCAAGGAAAAGAAATCAATCCTTCAAATCAAATGTCTCAGCTAAAATTCGGAATACAAAATAACGGATCAAAGTAAACATGCTATATAATCCCAGAATCGAATATGGTGGTTGGACTTGGATGTGCATACAAGTTCAGTATGTGTCAGGGTGGCAAAGATTTTGAAAAGCATGATAACCTTCTAAGCTGCATTAGCAGTGTGGGATTAATTGGTCCAATGCAAAATAATAAATATCGTATGATATTTATTAGAGTTTCAGGTAGAAGTATGAATAAGAAATCATATCAACTAATCATTCACCAGCTAAATAAGGATTCTGGAAGGCTCCCGACACAAAATAGTTAAAAGCATTGACTTTCAGAATCCAAAATAGAATACCTAGCTTCCCTAACCGCCAATCCCAATAAATCACAACCAAAATTCTTATGTAGTTCAAATTTCAAAATACTTTCTCACCGAAATGGTAAATCCACAAGTACTTAACAACAAACTTATCAAGATCCATATCCATAGCATTCATAACCATGTATCAAAAAACTCGGCCGGCCGCAATACGTACCGACATCACTGGAAATTCATACCAATACCACCCTGATGGAGGTATCAAGGTGGCATGGGTGCAATACCGCATCAGTATATATCAACTGACACTACCTTGGTATCAGACGATATTGTATTGGTATTGATCAATAGAGTCATTTTTTATTTTTTTAAACCTTTCTCAAAAAAGAGAGGTTGCAGTAGCACCGATACCGTGTTGGTGTCAAGTATCAGCTGATATGTATTGTTCTACTGATCGGACCGATACCTATACCGCTACCAAGTTAGACACCTTGGTTCTTAATAATGAAAAGCCAACTACTATCATAACTTATAGTTCCAATAGATCAAGTAAAAAACACTCAGCTCTTTCCAAATTAAGGAATAAATGACACTTAAAAGTAACTTCTAATTTTTTTTAAATGATCCATCAGCTCAAAAGATCCACGGGATCTGAAAAGACACTCAAATTTGCCAAATTCGTGCACAGATCATGTTCAAAATTTATCAAAGTTCTCATTATCATTATTTGATTTTATTTTTCTGCTTCAAAGATTCCATACAGATTCAACATAAAAAGATCAAATCAAGATTCCCTAACTATTCAACAGCAAAATGAAGCATAAAAATCTCAAATCCACAGTTAATCAAGAATAATTTCTTTAGCTTCCGTACTCTGAAATTCTCCAAAAATCATCGACCATGCTTAAAAGGATCGAAAACAAGAAAATAAACCACAAAATGCATAAAAGAAATCGGATGATGGGTGCACCCATAAACAACAGAGATCAAATGATCTCAACCATATGTTCAATTCACTCTAACATTTTAAACTTAAACAACTACCATAGTAACGTCTAGAAATCGATTATATTCTAGGGTGTAAGAAATCGCTGCAAAACTTTCCCCATATTCTAGGGTTCTACGACCCCATCAAAGTAACCAAAAAAAAAAAATCTCAATCATTTTTCTTTTTTATTTTACCTGTAAAAAACTTTTGATCATTAAAATTAGAATCCAATTACTATTGAAGCACAAACAAAAACCCTCTCCCCTCTCAAAAATAATAAATAGATGATTCAAGGAAAATATACACACAAAAAAAAACATAATAATAAATGAAATAAAAAATTATATATATATATATACACACACACAACAGCCTAAATTCATAAATAAATAAATAAATAACAAAAGAAAGAATTATAATTTACAAAAATTAATTTTACTTACAGATAGACTCTGATAAGAAGAACCTGCAACAATCGAAGATGAAAAAAGCAAACCAAACTCACTTCCCTCGAATCAAAAAAGAAAAAAATGAAAGGAACTTTTAAGACGTTGCTTTCCGCGACAGATGGGTTCGATTGCATATGAGGGAGAGAAGTATGGTTCTCCCAGCTCAGAATCGGAGGTTTTCGGAGACAAAATGACGGAAGTGCATCTGTCGTTGTCGCTCAAAAAGCGCCCTGTTCTGTGTGGGGTCCATTGCAACTCGCGAACAGAGGAAAAGGTCGGAATCGCTCCGATTTTAGTAACTTTCTGTGCAGGAAGACGGTTTCTGAGGTTTCCCCAACTCTCGAATGAGCCCTAAAAGTTTAACCCTAGTTAATAAAGTGAGCCTCCATCCCACCCATCACTTCACAAAAAAAAAAAAAGTGCTACACGCTGCGCCCATATCAAAAGGAACAAAGATATCTCTATGCCCAAGCACATTTTCTCCTTTGATATATATATATATATATATATATATAAAGAGGCCCTGCATGCATCTCTTAGGTGTAGAGAAATCTTTACATCCACGATCACTTGGCCATCATGAGTCATCCATCATGAGTTTAGGTATCATGACAACTTAGGCAATGTCGATCAGATCCCATTCAAACAAATAATAATTGTTTTAAAGACTTTTTCACCATTAAAAAGTTAAAATGCATTATCAAAAAAAAAAAAAAGAGGTTAAAATGCTTAAAAGCAATTTTATGTGTGTGTGTTTTATACCATATTTTTTCATTTAATTGAAAAAGTTGCAATGAGAACTTTTCAAAAAGTTACTCACCAATTATTTCCCCGCACGCCATACAACAACAAATTTTTTGTGTGTTGTATACCATATTTTTAGTTGCATTGAGAACTTTTCAAAAAGTCCCTCACCAACAGGGACTTTTGGTAGAGGCATGCAATTTAAGTAGGGGAGATACTAATTGCACGCAAGAGGCCCTCGCATAAGACTTAAAAAAGGAGATGGCCCTTGCACATAACTCTTAAGAAAGACTTTCTTAATTGGTATTTTGGGGACTTGTTCTGGGAGGAACACCATTTAAGTCGTCTGATTTGGTGATGGCGTAAAAGATTTGCAAAAATTTTTGATCTACCAAAGTCAACCAGTGAATCAATTGTTGTTTTTGGAGTTTTCTTGAGTTCAATACACTTTAACGGCTTGGAATACTCATACCTTACATCTTATAGTTAGTGTAGTATCATTTAAACACTAATTTGGTGTTTAATAAAGTCTTCAAATTAAAATTGTACTGGGGATGCGGAATAAAGAAAGGCCTATTCTAATATCATGATAAATTTAGGCATTCATCTTAAAACCAATTGACTATGAGTTGAGGAGCCCAAGATGTTATAAGGAGAGAGATAAGTCTATAGTTTATCCAATATGGGATTAAACTTTAACAATTTGAGAAAAATCTATAATTTATCCAATATGGGATTAAACTTTAACAATTTGCACACGAGATTTTTACCATGGCACATGGTTTAAAGAAAAATAATATTCTTACGATTTGTACCGTCTAAAACACCATCTAAGCCATTTGATTTGAAGGCATGTCAAAGATTGACACGGAAAGTCATCTCTATCATCTGATTGAATATTGTTAAACACCATCATCTGATTCAATGATGGACTCAAGCGAATCAGATGTAAGAGATCATGTTTGGTATCAATCTTTGGCTGCAAAGATCTACACATCATGACCTTCAAATCAGAAAGCTTTTTGTGTGCATATTGTAGCTCCCATATTGATGGCAGTAGAATCTTGCTCTTAAGAACTACACCGCTATGAAATGAGGACAGGACCCCTATCAATGTAGGTTTAATCCCAACATATATTTGTTGTATAGAAGTCGCACTAGAGAGGAGCCACAAAAAGAAGGCTGTCCTTTGTTCCTTTTAATGATGACCCCAAAAACCTCTAAACTTGCATTTAATTCTCTAGAATTATAGTTAAGTCATTTAATTTTAATATATAGTTAACTCTATATATATTTGTATTTTGAAGCTTAGTGCATCTCCAAGAACACTCGAACACTAGTTATTTTTAGATGTTTTTCGTGAGTGGTGAAGTGGCTAAAATAATAAGTGCCTCTTGAAACAATTTTTTAACAAGGATTTTTATTTTAATGAAATTAAAATAATATTTAAGTGAAAAGTAGCCGATATTTAAATTAAAAATAATATTTCAAATATAAAGTGCTCTCTCTTCAATATTGAAGAGAGATGATCTTTATTTTCACGTGAAAATGGTCTCTCTTTGAGCCAAAAGAACACTTGAGATGCTCTTTATTTCTAGCTCTTTTGAGCTCATGACAACTAGTAGAAAAGAAGTCTCTTGGAGATGCTATGAGGAGTTGATTTTGCTCAAAGAAAAACAGAGATGACATCATACCATTGTTGAAATGGGTGGGAAAATGGGGAATAAATAAGTTCATCGGATACTTTTTATGCCAATCAAATCAGCCTTTGTCAAATTCTGGCAATTCCTCGATAAAAGAAGAATCACAATACTCATACAAAGAATGTTAAAATAAAAGAAAAGTTGAACCCATCAACTGATCTACAGCTTCTAATGACAGGGATGGGAAACAAAAAACAGCAATCTTTCTTCAATTTGTCCTCAGATTCCACTTCAGGGAGCATTTTAATGGCTTTCGATTCAAACCCATTTGCTCAAATCAAACTCTTCGACTCTCTCCTCTCCTTTTTAACTTGTTTGCTCTCTAAATTCATCACTTCACATCTGCTTTAGATATGATTTTTTTGCTGAGACATGCTCAAATGATGGTGTAAGATTTATTTATCAAAAAAAGAAGGGTGTAAGGTTTTAAAGATTGTTGATGTTTAAATGATAAGGTTAGTTGGTTACACTACACTGACACCCCATTGTTATAGAAGGCACCCACAAACTCTAGAGCACCCTCTTGTGATTTGAGCATTGGCTTCTTTATTTCTACTTCATTTTTAGGGATGGGTGCCACTTGGAATGAACATATGAGCTGTGGGATGGTACTCATGGTCTCAATCTATGACACCATAAATAAAATAAAATTTGAGATCATTGACAAACCATACACTTCAGGCGTGTGGACCACATGTCACACATCCTAAAAAGTGACTCAGGAACTAAGCAGCGACTGAGAGAGAAAATTTTGTACAAGGGAGGGCAAGGTATATATGGCCGATATAGAAAATGAGTTAGTATTAGGTAAGTGGCCGATATAAAAAATGAGTTAGTATTAGGTAAGTAGCATGTTAACTTAGGTGTGCTATCATCTAAAGATTTTTATGTAAAAATTAAGGCAACAAATAATCGGCCCTTTTTCCAAAAGTAATGGTATGGGGTAACAGGCCCGGTCCATGCGGTGATTCGGAATGGATCAAATTTTTAGACCATATTTAATCATGTGATTCAAAGTAATCAACATCCTTTAAAATGAATAATCATGTAAAAATAGTGTTTTAATTAATTATTTATAATCTTCTTTTACTTTTCGATACGATCTGAAAGCAGATATTCTTATGAATATTCCTAAAAGGAAAAGAGTCATTCGATTCTTAGCATCGGAATTATTGACGCGAGTTATTAAGAGGTGCACTGTTTAGTTCTTTTCTACTAGAATTGTCCATTGCCGTCGAGTCGAAGAACTAGAAAACCTTGAGATTGGATCATTTTCTAGGGGAATTTATTAGACATCGATACGTTGGGACCACCCACATCGATATGTTAGGACCACCGGCTACCTTGAGATTGGATAATTTTCTCTCTCAATTTATTAGACATCGATATGTTAGGACCACCAGCTTTAAAAAAATCGTTTAATTCTATCATAAGCTTTTGATATGTCTATATTTAAATATAAATTATTTCCAAGAATAAAACTTTTTAATTTTTTAAGATTTAATATGACAATGCCATCTTGACTTGACAAATACAAGTGTAAGGTCTACATTCATGCTAGGCTGGTCGTAAAAGTTATCTGTCCTTGAGTGTTATATTTCCACTCATTGTTTCAAGTTTTTTTTGTATTTTTCCTTTATTTTTATTTTTGATCTCTAGACAACCACATTAAGAGCACCGCAAACATTGGAAAGGTTTGATCTCTAGACCTCTCCAACCACATCAAGAGCACCCCATATATGTCTTTTTTTTACCCCATTTTTTTTTTAATATTACGTGGCAAAGCCAAAACACAATGATGAGATCGGATCCATCAGCCGGGCCAGGTACCAGTTTGGTGCATGTGTGTGTGTTTGTGTGTCGGTCTGGGCGGGGTGTTTGCCCTACGAAACTTTTGAAATCGAATGCAATGACTATAGTAGAGATTGCTTAGTCCAAGATAGTGCCCTTTTAACTTGCGCTAAGTTTAATAAGTGCCCGATTTTTTTAACATGTCATATTGAGCCATCATGTGTTTCTCGTGATTTGAAATTGATAGCTTTAATACTTTTGTTATAGAAAAGATGGAAGAATGATTTATATGTTTTGATTTTGCAGTTAAATGCCATCTAACTTTACGGCATGTTAGATTTATATGAGAGCCATTAATTTTGGATGTCGTTTGATGACTTTGAACTGAGCCATTGAGAGATCAATTTCCTTCTTAATCTTTTGCAAGAAAGATTTTTAGATCGCAATGCACCTATCACATGGTATACATATAAATTTCGCCTGGCACCCATTTCCAGAAGTGATTCGAGTATTCCGTCTTGTGGCACTTGAGCCGCTTACCTAAGCTAACTCTTTTCACTGTCAATGATGACTTGCCCCTCGAAATCTTGTCGGGATCATCACACTTGTCATTGTGGACATCTATTTGGATCGTACTCATATGGTTTTAGCATGTCGTTCGGAGGTCACAAGCAGACTGTCTATGGACGAAAGCTTGAGATATTACAAATATAAGTAAGAGAAGAGGAAGGCTAATTAAAATCTAATGAAAAATTATGGAAAGTGCCACGAAGGATTGTGAAGTTAGGGTTTAGTGCCGAAAAAAAGGAGTAAATAATATAAGACTTACAAAACTTACCTTAAATAGATGAGATATGAGAAGGAAAATTACAAACGTAAGACAATTTTGTTGAGAATAAAGTGCAAGCGGCCCGACGTGACTGATTGTACCGAGCTGCATTAATTGAGCCTCACTGCACTTGCAGTCAATTGTATGATGCGATATCATCCACCTACACTTTGTTTGCCTAAAATATGTCCTCCAAATAACACAGCCTAAAAGACAATGATAGCCTTATAATGATGATGATATAATAATTAATCACAATGATAATAATGAAGATGATTAGCCATATATGCTGAAGAGCTGAACTGCATTGGCCCATATGGAATTGTTTTATTATTATTATTATTCTTATTTTAGTAGATCCAGTCAGCTGGGATTGTCCTTTGGATACCGTATTTGCAGCCGAAGATTCAGTATAAAATCGTTAACTGCCTTGAGTTGAACCTTGAAGATCGTTATTGGTCATGAGCTTCCACACAATAAATCTATGAGATCATAGCACACCATTGGATGGTTTGATGTTGATTCGACATGAAATACATCTCCATAAGTGCAAGAACCCTTCTCATCATGATCACGATTATTCTATGGGATGTGTGCTACTGCCAAGTGGAATAAACAAGGTAAACACCTTCTTTATTCCAAGATCCGCTGTATAGAAGATTTGGAAGAAGATATGTTCATCATCTAAATCAAATCAGTGAACGATTAGAAGATATGGAAGAAGATATGTCCATCACCTAACTCAAATCAGTGAACGATTAGAATCGGTGAAAACCTCAGGTTGCACGAAAAAACAAATCTTCGGCTGCAAATACCAGAACCCTTGGTTCATTAATGCAATTGCTTTGTGGCAGTGGCTAAGTCACATGGTGGCCCTCATGTCAAAAATCTCCATGATTCTCTGCTACTCTGCAGTAGATCCTCATGTGAAGGGGCCCACACATCACCAGCAGTGCACGACCGCCAAAATTTTGCATATGGTGCGTATCATCTTAACAGAGACTTTAGTTGTCCCAAGTAGCAAGTCATCATCAACACGGCACTTTACCCTCTGATTTGGACACTGTTAAAGAGAGGCCGTTTCAATGCCTAATTAGCACCACATTTGAAGGCTTTTAGTGTTTCTTTGGTAACAAGTAAAATAATCTATCCCGCACATCGGCTAGAGATATGTCCATACTCCATAGGGTTTGCTACAAGTCTTCGTAAGGCATAGCTCGATGCTAGAATTCACCTTTTTTTAAGTCGGTTTTCACCCTCTTTGCTAACATCTCACTATCTACCTGCTTATAGTTACCCATTATTCTTAATAACTCAAGAATTACTAGTTTAGTAATTTTATCGTCCTCTCTGCTCACTCTTTAACAGAGCAGATTTTATTCGCTCTGATAGGGAATTAGTACAGAGCAGGGGAGCAAGCAACAAAGAGCTATGTCATATACAGCCTAAGTGATTCCCTCTCCCCTCTTAATATGATGCCGTTTTTGGTGCATACCGGCGAAACATAATGCCTACGCGAACAAAATCGGGGGCAGAGGCTTACGCTCAGAACCAGCCAATATCATATCAGGTCAGGTTAGGTTCATCACACATTTGTTCTGAAAATTCATTTTCCAGCTCGTGTATAATAAGCTTTCATTAAATTTTTTTATTAAAAATCAGTTTTACGTACTTGAGTCCCATTTTACAAACTATTTAGTTTTACTCGAATGTTTTGTCAATCAACATCTAGAGGAGCCGTCCAACGCGAAAGGTTGCCACTTAGAATCCGAGAATCAGCCTCTCCTAAATGAGATAAGGCTGCCTATCATCTACCTCTCTAACCTTGCCGAAAGCTGTTGGGTTGGGTCAAACCACAATTTTGTCTGCCAATGGAAAAATGGCATATGTTAGACCTGACCCGATCCAACCCCACGGGTCATTGTTAAATGCCTGACCAAACCAGAAAATCCGACCCGACTCGATGACGCCTCCCTATTTCTTATTATTTTATATATAATGTCTGGTCAGAATCGGGCCTATTCAACCCGACCCGATTTTTGCTAGACCAAACCTGACCTAAAGCTCAGGTCGGATGCCTGACCCGATAAAAAATCCAGGTAGGCAGGTCAAGTATCAGGTCGACCCGAAACGTTGACAGCTCTATAACCCCCTAGCCAGTGGCGGTGTGGCCTCTCCCCTGACGCCAGACTCACTGCCAAATTCGCCAAAACTAAGTAACTGACTTCATTTTCTGGAACCAAATCCATCACTAAATTGCTAAATAAAAAGGGTTAAGAAATGCTTAAAACGTACTGGCGTTACGTTGTCTAGATTGTGGACTCATTTACTCGATATGCCAATGTCTTATTAGCTGTGCATTTGTGGACTTTGACATGTACACGGATTCTATGCTCTCTAAAGTCTGTGCCTGTCTCATGATCGAGTCACTACACAACTGAAAATACAAAGCTCGTTTTGTATTTGTATAAGCTAAGAGCAATAGACAGAAATTGTTATTGGAGGATGATATGATAAATTTAACTTTTTGATTTCATGCATCAAATCTTGAGAGCTCCAATGAAAGACGTCAAAAATAGTCATTTCGAAATATTTTATTGATTTTATTTATTGAAGGGTTGTAAATATATTTAATATATTTAAATATAATAAAATTTAATATTTTAAATTTGAAGCCTCAAGTGCCTAGTAGCCAGTGTTGGCTATCAAACCATTGGTATCATATTTTAGATGAAATAGGTTACTCCATTAGAGAGAAATCAGGCTTCAAATATTTTTGTTAGAGGGTGTTGAGCTGTTTTTTTTTATGCCTTTATATTGGAGATGCTCTAAGGCCTCTTAACATCATATAACTAGAGGCTGATGTTACTACCATAATATTTTATGTTACAATCACCTCAATTAAATGAAGGAAAAATTTGTTGACTGATTTAAATTAGATGGTGCAGACTATCTTTTGTCCCACTCTTCCAAATGATTTATGTTGATATATCAATTCATAGGTTTATCAATATATGGTCAAATGTTAATTCCTGTAACACAAATGCCAAAAAGTTTAAATGACTACAGCCTAATCAAACTTACGTCTCATTTTAGTCCCGCAATCTCAGGCTTTATTGCCCGGAAGATTGGGACAAAAAACGTGGGCAGACTTTCCTTCGTTTAAGGGCTGGTGTGGCAGTAACACCGGCCTAAATAAAATCTCTTCCAAAAAAACCAGCATCCTAAAAATATAAAAAATAAAAGTAACAAAAGCCTATACATGTTTTGGTCCCGGTCTCCACGTGATTAGCTAGATCCAGGACCCATACTACAGTTCTCTCTCTCTCTCTCTCTCTCTCTAGGGGCCATACTATAAAGTGTTAGGTCTCTCTCTCTCTCTAGGGCCATACTATACAGTGTTAGGTCTCTCTCTCTCTCTCTCTCTCTCTCTCTCTCAGACCACACTATACAATTAGCTCTCTCTCTAGGACCACACTATACAGTTAGGTTTCTTTATCTCTCTGATGGGGTTGTTCAACCGTTCGGTTGTAAGCAGGGATTAAAATTTCGGTCATATTTTGTATGAGATTAAAATTTTCAGTCGAAATTCGAATTTTTGCCGAAAATTCGGTCCAAAATTTCGATTTCAATCTTCTCCGAAACCAAAATTTTGATCCTTGGTTGTGAGTGAAGTTTCCGTTTAAGTCTAGCATAAAGCCACTTGCTAGATTTAAGATAAAAATATAAGAGAGCAACAACTTGCAGACGAGCTTCGTAGCTTTATTTATTTAGTTATTATTTTTTGGGTTTTTTTGTAAATACTTCCTTGAGTTATATTGATATTACAAATAAGCCCCCCTAATTATATCTATTTGCTTTAAATCCCTTGAGTTAACATTTTCGTGTTCATAAAACACCCTCTTTAACGGATGTTACTTTAAATGATTAATTAGTCGTTAAAGAAGAGCCTAAATACCATATTTATCCTTTTTAAAATTAAATTACTAAATTGCTACCTTCTACATTAGATAAGAGTAATTTTAAATCCACCCCTCCACTTACAAAAAAGAATAGTTTTAAAATCACCCACCAAATATTTGAGTTCACCCACGCTGAAAAACATTGACTGCATTGAATCGGACGATGGAGATCATTTATTGTCCCAACCTTTCACACGATGGATCTTGAGGTCACGATGGCACTATTAGACAGTTGACTGCATTGAATTGGACGATGGAGATCATTTATCGTCCCAACCTTTCACACGATGTATCTTGAGATCATGGTGAAACCATCAGACAGTTGACTGCATTGAATTGGACGATGGAGGTCGTTTATCGTCCCAACCATTCACACGATGGATCTTGAGATCATGGTGGCACCATCAGACGGTTGATTGCACTAAATCGGACAATGGAGATTGTTTATCGTCCCAACCTTTCACACGATAGATCTTGAGATCATGGTGGTACCATCATATGGTTGATTTTTTATTTCATGTGGTACACACTCATAAAAATAACCTTAAAATTAATTTTAACCGTATACGTGATGTTAAGGTTACTTTTCTGAGATGTGTGCCACGAAATAAAACACTGATTGTCTAATGGTGTGCCTAAATGATCTCCATCGTCTGATTCAATGCAATCAATGTGTTTTAGCATGGGTGAACTCAAAGATTCAGTGGATGGAAGCAGACGCGGTTAGGCAATCCAATTCCTAAAAATGGGTCTTGAATCATATAGGAAATTAGAGGGACGAGTATTTTGAGTGGAACACGTAGATTGAAGGTTTTCTTTTCAAGAATAATTGTATCATTTGTCACAAATCCTCCATTGGTTGAGTATTCGTCAAAACGTTGGCATGCTTTAATGGGGGAATCACCCATCTGATAAGTCTTGAATCTGATGAGTGAATGAAGGGCCTTTTAGAAGAGTACCTTTAAATCCACCCCTGAATCTTTAAGTTCACCCACGCTGAAACACGTTGATTGAATTGAATCGAACGATGGAGACCATTTATCCTCCCAATCTTTCACATGATAGATCTTGAGATCATGATCGTACCATCAGACAGTCAGTGTTTTGTTTCACGTGGTACACATCTCAGAAAAGTGACCTTAACATCACGTGCATGCTTAAAATTGATATTAAAGTCATTTTTAGGGATGTGTATCACATGAAATAAAAAGTCGACCGTCTAATGGTACACCCATGATCTAAAGATCGATCTCATCAAAGATTGGGACGATAAAAAATCTCCATCGTTTGATTCAATGCAGTCGATGTGTTTCAACATGAGTGACCTCAAAGATTTTGTGGGTGAATTTAAAGATACTCCTTTTAGAGTAGTAGTAAATTATAATGGCATGACTTTTAAGCCTTTTAAAATAATGATAAACTTTAATGACATGACTTGTAAATATAGATGAATGAAGGGTCTTTTAGAATGATGGTATTTTTAAAATATTGGTTTTATTAAAGGCAAAATAGGCTTTCCCTCCATAAACTCACGACTAATTAACGGCAGGGGGTTATATGAAATAGAAACACAAAAATAGGAGCTGCAGAATAAATACTAATAACTCAAAGGATTTCTTATAATATTAGTATAAGAGGGGGTATATGCATAAAACCCTTATTTTTTATTAATAAATAACGGAGAAGTTAAAGGGACCTCACCCTTGCCATTAAAATAAAATCGAGAAGATAACAAAAGACTCCGGACCAAGAGCGGGAGCACCTCCTGAACCCACTGGCGGACAAAACCAAAACACAAAATAAACGGGACCTAAGTGAATGAGCGAGAGGCTCAAATGAGATGCCGAGAACCCAACAAGGAACCTACCCAGACAGGCTTTGTAACTTTTGCACTTAGTTTAAAAGAAAAACACCATTTAAGCCAACTCATTTAAATTTCATAATGTAAAGATCTTTTACCCTATCGTCGGACTTAACAAAGTTGAGCATTGAATCACATGACAAGCTTAGACTATGTTGACTAAGACGATAGAAATTGTGTTTCGTGCTAATATTTGGCATCAAAGATCTTTACAATATGAACTTCAAATTAGACTATATAGATGGTATTGTACATGGCACAGGTTCGGGAAATAGCAAGTCTTTCTTTTTATAAAATATTTGATGATTTTACTTCAAAATAGTTAGGGACGACAAGAGGCGGGAGGTGTTGAATGAAGGAGACAAAGTGGGTCTCTGATGTAGGAGACGAGACAAAGTTTGGATGAAAGAGGCGAAGTGGGTTTCTGATGAAGGAGATGAGGTGTTGGATGAATGAGATAAAGTAGGTGAGTTGGTCAAGTACCTGCTTTCAAAAGCAGGAGACCTGAGTTCGAATCCCTTCTCCCCCCCTTGAGGTCACCATAGAGATTTATATCCTGTGCTGACCCAGCATGTTGTCACGGGGTCATTCTTTCAGCAGTGTCAGCCCGTATGGAACCTAACGTCCGATGCATTAAGTCAGCCTATATTTGATACCAACTGTTGCGGGGGCGTCTTTCGACGCGCCATCAACCCGTGCGATACTTTGTTACCGCATGCAATGAAGTCAACCAATCTCTTTTATCAATTCTGATATCACCCGCCTAGAGGACGGGAACTCCCCCTCGTGGTTACCCCTGTTTCGCGGACTACCATCTGATGTATCGTGTCCCTTACAACACGCTCGCTTGCACTACTGTTCCATACTTGGCCTGTTCAAGCTTCACCATGTGCACTCCACTAGTACCTCGCTTTGCAACAATGTTGGCATACAACTCTCCATGCCATCATGTCTTACTCGCATACCGAATCAAGCCCACAGTCGCATGCCTAACTCATGCTGTCGTGCTCAACGGAGTCCCACGCAACCCTCATGCTGTCATGTTCTACTGAGTCCCACGTAGCGCTCGTGAAGTTGCTCAGTCGTATGCACCGCGACGCGTAGTTCAGACTATACTTCAACCTTACCTTAGGTGCCACACGGCATGGCTACGTCGATGTCCTAAGCCCACCCTTTCAGACCTAGGAGATACTTGCGCCCCCTCTGGCAACACAAAGCCCCGTGTGGAGGGGAATAGCTCCCTAGCTCCATTTTCCTATAAAAGGGTAAAACAATAATTCAGCCAAAATAGCAGGAGAACCTCAAACCCCTTGCTTTGATATATTTTACTGTTCACACCGCAACGCCCCAAATCACTAGCCCACCTAGCCATGTCGGGTTTGTGTCATGACCCCCATGCGACCATGTCGCGTCCTCGTAGCGCGATCACGTCGCAAGGCCCTCCTGGCCCCCACGTTGCGTGCCCTCCTAGCACCACATGTCGTGCCGTCCCGGACTAAGATATCGCGTGCCCTTCTGACACCATATGTCGTGAGCTCGAGTGTTGACCCCGTTACATCCTCCACCACTCCATCATGTCAACGTTCTCATTGACGCATTATCACAGTGAACTGACTCCGCCAACTCCTCGCAGCATGTTAGCATATCATATCTAGCCCCGAGGTCTGGCACCCCCCGCTAGCTCACTTTCAATCTAGTTCTTAGGTCAACACCTTCCCACTAGCTCCCCAATGTCATCCCTGTCGAGTCAACCTGGTTTCACAGTCACAAGACCCTCACCTGTTAACTAGCTCGTGGATGTCGCGTGCCCTCTTGACACCACATCGCGTGCCCTGCTGGCACAAAATAACTCGTTAGTATCATCCCATCTGGATCGAACTTGGCTCTGATACCAAATGTCACGGGGTCACTCTTTCAACAGTGTTAGTCTATGCGGCACTTAACATCCGATGCGTTAAGTCAGTCTATCTCTTATACCAACTGTCGCGGCGGTGTCCTTCGACATGCCATCAACCCGTGCAGTGCTTCGATACCGAATGCAACGAAGTCAACCAATCTCTTTCATCAGCTCTGATACCACTCGCCTAGAGGACGAAAACTCCCCCTCGTAGTTATCCCTGTTTCGCGCCCTACCATCAGATGTATCGTGCCTCTTACGACACACTCACTTGTACTACTGTTCCATACTTTGCCTGCTCAAGCTTCACCTTATGCACTGTACTAGTACCTCGCTTCGTAACAGTGTTGACATGCAACTCTTCATACATCATGTCTTGCTTGTATCTAAGACGGGCCCGCGATCGCGTGCCTAACTCATCTTTGTCGTGCTCAGCGAGTCCCATGACCCTCATCTTCATTGTATGCTCTCTTGGAGTCCCACATAGCGCTTTCATTGAAGTTACTGACAATATGCACCACGACGCGTAGTCCGAGTCATACTTCAATCTCACCTTGAGTGTCACACGGCATCGCTACGTCGACATCATAGGCCCACCCTTTCCGGCCTAGGAGACATTTGCGCCCCCTCTGACAACGCAAGGCCCCGTGTGGAGGGGAATAGCTCTCAAGCTCCCTCCCCCTATATAAGAGTAAACCAGTAATTCAGCCAAAATAGCAGAAGAACTTCAAGCCCCTTGGTTTGACATACTTTATTGTTCACACCACAACGCCCCGGATCGGTAGCCCACTTAGCCATGTCGCGTCAGGTGTCGCAGCCCCCATGCCAAGTGTCGCACCTGCGAGCCCTCCACAGCCCTCACGTCGCGTGCCCTTCTGGCACCATATGTCGTGCCGTCTCGGCACCAAAATGTCGCGTGCCCTCCTGACACTACATGTCGTCAGCTCGAGTGTTGACCCCGTCACAATGTATTAAATATGGGGAGCGCATGTCTCCCTAGGATTAGGCGAGCACTCTGAGAGGCCCAGATACCCAAATTATCAAAAAAAAAGAATGAGTTTCGAATGAAAAAGACAAAGCGGGTTCCTGATGAAAGAGTGAAGGAGACCAAGTGAGTTTTTGGGATTTAGAGGATTTCGGGTACCTTTATTTACAACCATAGATTCATTCTTTTCAAATCAGGATTAACATGTTTGTATGATTGATCACTTTGATTCAAATGATGGAGATCACTTTTCACCATAATCTTTTGCGGTTCCACCCAATGAATCCTGAGATAAGAGGCATACCATCAAGGGCCAGATTTTAATTTAACATGAGAGCCTACCCAAAAAGTGAACACAATCATTGTTGTACAGCAAGCGTGGCTCTTGGATCTGCTTTCGTGATGTATGTCATGTGAATCAAATCTGATCGTCCCATAGTAGGCTCATGATCTCAAGATCCATGAGGTCAAGGACTGGAGCGAAAAACAATCTGCACCATTGAATTCAAAGTAGTCAACGATTTTAAGCACTTGTAACCGAACTCTAGATGGAGATGGGACTCAAAGTTGGTCAGATAAAATGTGTCATGAGCTATGATTGGGTTAAGATCTGAACAATCAACGAATAACTTATGGTTGGGTGAAGATCTGACCACAATATAGTTGGATCAATATCTGACGGTTGGTAGATGGTCTGACCACATATAGTGGATTGGTCGTATATTGGGTGTTGTGTAGAAGGTTCACATAAATCTAGGCTAAGGTAGTGGTAGATGGCTATGATAATGGCAGATAAATCTGACCATAGAGTTGGTCTCGTTGGGCTTAGAGAGAGGCAAAACACATTAATAAAGTAGTTGCAATTGGCGCTAAACTAAAGCAAGTTGTAGCAATTAATTGTTAGTGGCAGCTTTGGAAATATCAAAAGTTTCTACATTTGGTATGCCATTTGACGACAAATTACTTTTAATATTGCGGCTCCGTTACTCACAGTTTTACATGGACACGAAAACGCTTATTAGAGACTCCAAAGCAAATAGGCTCAGCGTGGACAAACTCTCCCATTCGATCGGTTAATTTAAAAGTACTCTCAAAATTCAAAACCACCGAAGAGGCATTTGCCCATTGGTAACCTCCCTCCATTGTGTAGAGGGAGGAGGTCGTGGGTTGGATACTATTCCTCTACGCTTTTTTTTATCACCTTGTTTTTATAAGGTGTGGGTTGAGTTTTGATTAATCCTTACCACTATAGTTGAAGGTCTCTCAACCTGTTCTCAATTGTCATATGTGTATGTATGTATGCTTACTCTTCGACTCTTGAAATTATCTCAGCCAAAATAATTGTATGAGAAAAAAATTAAAAAAATTTCAAGATTCAAAACCTTCTCAAGTAAAAAAAAAAACATAAAAAGATTCAAAACCTTATCCTTCCCTGAACTAAATTTAGGTTTATATAATCATTAATTTTTTTTTTTTTTTAAATAGGCTTTACCTTCATCCCACTAAATGCATATCTACAGCTAAAGGGAACGGTGAGATAAGATTTCTTCTACGGAGCAAGGTTCCCTTTGAATAGAGCAAGGGTTAAGGGTTACACTCAAATAAGGAATTATATCCTAAAGCCTCGTAGGTGTGAGGGCTGCTAGAAGCTTCTTAAGGCTTTGATTTCATATATGTTCGATACTATCAACCTAAATAGCCTAAGTAATTGTTGTAAATCACCTGCTATTTGACCCACTTCAATTAAATGTTTGGCTTTTTTTATTTTTTTTATAACTTGAATGTTGGAGTCTCTCAGAGCATCCACCTAATCTCAAGGGCATAGGCGCATCCTAAATTCAACATATGCCAAGGCAGTACAGGATATAAATCCCAATAGGATGGCCTCAAGAGAGGGAGGGGATTCGAACTCAGAAATAAATGTTTGATCGCTAACATCTTCCAACACCTTCAATGACGTAAGATTATTTATTAGTGGGGCCACTACCAACCCCTTTAATGGTAACCTTTCGTTCAATGGATCTTTAGATCATGAGATTATCATCAGAACATCACATTTTAATTTCATATAACACACATTTCCACAAAATTGAAATGATCATGGCATACATAAAAAATGACTCTAAGATCACATTTCGAGATCTGAATGAGTCGGTGGGATTGGGGCCTTAGCAGCAGTTCCATTTATTGCATAGGTCCCCAAAACCTGTCTTGAAAGTGGCGACGAGCAAATAGCCTTTCGACAGCACTAAAGGGCAGTGTCACAGATCGGCCCACACACTGACAACTGTGGAAGACAACGATGGGACTAGAATCTCGCTACAGAGAAAGGTAATTGAAATCTTATCTCATACAAATCTGAGACAGCGACATGACAACTGTACTCTGTTTCAGTAGAGGGAGGAAACAACAAACGATCACCCATGTCTGTTTAATTACACTACATATTTCGTCTAGGTTCCAAACAGGCTCTAGAAAGTTGGTCTTTGCACCAAATTTAAAAGAAAGACTTAGTTTGATCACCTCTATTTAAGCGATTAGATTTGAAGGTCATGATTCAAAGATATTGGTGGTAACAGATTAACAGGAAATATAATCTTTAATATGTGATTAAGTGTAGTCAACGTATATTATATAATTCAACCGTTGACTATAATAAATCGATGATAAGGTTTATATCTTTTGCTCCAATCTCATGGATTGGAGAGCTATAAGTTATAAGCTTCAAATCACACAGCCTACATTACATTTTCATGTCACACGTCTCTAAAATACCTAAGTCTATGGTTAAATTCAGTATAACGAGTTTTAAAAAGATTTGATATTTTAGAGATATATAACTTCAAAATGTAATATGAGTTGTCCAATTTAATTAAAGATTATAATCTACATATCTCGAGTGGATAAGATTGGAATAAAATTGCAAAACAAATTACTTCTCATTTGATCTAATTGTTAATTGTTGTCAACTATCGAATAATAGTTTTCACTAAATTTAATCAATGCGAAGATTATAATAGCCTTCCACTACATTTAATCACATGACAGAAGATTATATTGCGTTTTAATTGTTTGCAATTAATTTTTTTTACTTATGGCGTTCAAATAAAGGGACTTAGATGGTGTTTTCACACACTAAAGGATACCAAACTTGTAAGCCTTTTGTTAAAATTAGTGCAAGGGCCAACTTTTCCGGTGCAAGTAATGGTTTCCTATATTTTTGAGGTAGTCTCCACTGAGTGGACAGTCCATCTGACCGTGTGATATGCTTTAAATACATGAAAATCCGTGCAAATCACGCAATGACTCAATGGACTGCTTTAATGAACACGATGGTGGGCACACATTTGCAGACAAACTCATTTTTATTCTTGTGCCACCGTGATCATTTCTTCTGTTGTTCTTCTTCGTCATAATTGGATTTCGTCGAAGCACCAAAACCTTGTATTAAACCTACAAATAACCCTAAAACCCTCTAAACATGCCCTTATTTCTACCCATTTGTAGCCAATTAATTTGATTTTTAGTCATTAATTTTATATATTTGAATTTTGTAGCTAAGTAACTGATTTTGTTCCAAAAAGAAAAAACAGAGATGGGTACGAAAAGGGGAAAAAAATCACTAGATAATACACTTTTTATAAGAAAAAAATTACTAGATAAAAGAAAAAGAAAATCTCAAACTTACAACACCTTGGAACATAAAAAATAAAATAAAAAACGATTAAAAAAAAGTTCATACCATCAAATGATCTACATAGACAGACAAGTTTCCAAGGACATTGATGGGAAACGAAAAGCAGCAATTTGTCTTCAATTTCTCCTCAAACTCCACTCCAGAGACCATTTTAATGGCTTTTGATTCAAACCCATTTGATAATATAACCTCTTATACCCAAAGATGAACCAAAACTCCTGCACCCTCAAACAGAGCTCCTCTGCTTTTTTAAAACTTCTTTGCTCTAAACATTATTATATGGATAATGATCCAGAGTGAACCCTACACTCCAAAGAACAGCAGGAGACGCTTCCACAGCCGTCAGATCATGATCAAAGGTAGCAAATCAAGCGTCTAAAACAGAGGGTGCAAGAATACTTCCTTTTGGTCTTAAAACAAAGAGGGAGAAAGCATAACCTCCATTGGATCTCGACATCCTTGGCCTCGACGTTTCCTCCACAATAGGGACAACAACCAGGTGCCTTTTGTTTCCCTAAAACCCTCTCTTCCCCATCACACAGAAATATTAAACACATCTTCTTCTTCTTTTGCTTGTCCTCTCGCTTATTTTGTAAGCTTTTTTTCTTCTTCTCTCTCTTACTTTCTCCTCCGTTTCCTTGTAACCATTAGCATGTTTTGATCTCTGATTTATAGAGGGAAATGGGGTTTTATACACGTGTCAGTAGGAGAGAGAGCGACCGATTTGTGATTGTGATACAATGTTATCCAAATGCACAAGTACTTTTACGGCGCTCACGGTTTGTAAATAAATATCTCATCAGCCTTTTATTTGTATATGTATATATATATATATATATATATATATATATATATATATATATATAGCGTTGGCACTCCTAAAAGTCCCTTTGATAGAGACGCGCCGATGCTTCGATAGAGATGCACACTCATTATCAAAGTCCCGGTGCCTCATTATCAAAGTCCCGGTGCCTAATTTTGGGTGTGCTATCGCTTAATTTCGAGCTGCAAGCAATTTTCTATCGGGCACCACATTTTTTTTAATAAAATATATCTAAAAAAAATAAGTTTTGACACTTTTTTAGAAAAATAAATAATAAAAAAAGATTTAAAAAAAGTTAAAAATAATGACTAAAAGGATATTTAAGTTTTACAATATTTTAAAAGTATAACCGTAATTAGTAAAGTAAACTCAATGTCATTCATAACTTCACTAAAAGAATGCTACGTGTCGCACTTATATTAATTGGCATAGAGATATCTCTATACTCAAGCGCGTATCATCAGAACTTATATATGTATATAATCGGAGATATGCGCACATGCGAAATATCTCTGCGCCTATTGATATAAACGCAACATGCAGCGCCTTTTTGTAAAATGATGGGTGACATAAAGCTCAATATTTTAAAATATTTTAAAAGTGTAACCCTAATTAGTAAAATGAGCCCCATGTCACTCATCACTTCACAAAAATGACACTATGCATCACACTCATATCAATTGGCGTAGATATTTCTCTACACCCGAGCGCATACCATCAGGCCTTACATATGGTCGGAGATATGCGCCCATGCGAGATATTTCTGCACCTGTTGATATAGACGCGACATGTAGCGCATTTTTGCGAAATGTTGGATGACATGAAGCTCAATATTTTATTAATTAGGGTTATGCTTTAAAATATTTTAAAAGTTAAATACTCTTACAGTCATCATTCTTGACGTTTTTTAAGTCTCTTTCATTTATCTTTTTTCTCTCCATTGTTTTAAGAAAATGTCATACTTACTTTTTCTGATATATTTTACTCAAAAAATATGGTCGCTCAATAACAAAGTGCTAGTACCGCGGCAGCGAAGCACCAACACTTTGAAACGAGGTGTCCACACCATGATATTGAGGCAATGTCACCCCAGTGGCCAAGCGCTAGCACTCCGGCACCAGGGTGACAACACATCGTTTTAAGGGTGCCGACACGCCTGAAACGAGACGCCGACACCTCTCTTTTTTAATAAAGCACCGACACCTTGATATATAGGCACTGTCACCTCAACACCGGGGTGCCAGCATTACACCTCCGAGGTGTCAGTTGTCACGGAGTTACTCTTTCTGACGTAATCTCTCGTGCGACAACTAACTTTCTCGGTCTAGATCAGCCTACTCACGTTTCAAACTTGCACGGTAACGCATTACGTTAGAAATTATGAGGATTCCCGAGTACAATTCATCGCTTCCCCTAGATGACTATGTTGCGCTCGTGTCGCGACTGTATCACGATCCATTCTGCCACCATCCTGCGTGCCCTCATGGCTCCAGAGCGGTTGTGAGCCGCGGGGCGCAGCGAATAATGGCGTGATACGCGACGCGCAACATATCATGTAGAAGCGATCTAATGTCTTGCTTACTAGTGGTACAAGTGGCCCTGCGGCTGACCCGGATTGCCACTCCGCCAGCCAACGTCACACAGCGCCTCGCTATTGGAGTGTCAGTCAAAGATCAAAATTTAGGCCGAAATGATCAAAATTTCGGTCCAAATATGTATAGGATTCATATTTTCGGCTAAATTATCGGCCAAAATTTTGGTCCAAAATTTCAGTTTCGGTCCCCTCCGAAATCGAAACAATACCCGAAATTTTGATCTTTAGTGTCGGCGCTTTGTTGTCAATGTGCTAGCATTTCGCTATCAAGAGCTTACCTTTTTTTGAGTAAACTATACCTGAAAAAATAAGTGTTACACTTTCTTAAAAAAAGTGCGAGAAGTGAGAGAAAAGAAAGGTACTTTAAAAAGACTTCTAAAAAAGTTAAGAATGACAGTTGAAAGAGAATATAACTTTTAAAATATTTTAAAAGTTTAACCCTAATTAGTAAAGTGAGCCCCATACCGCTCATCACTTTACAAAAAAGGCGCTACGTGTCACACTCATATCAATTGGCACAGAGATATCTTTACGCTCGGGCACATTTTCTCCTTTGCTATATATATATATATATGTGTGTGTGTGTGTGTGTGTGTGTGTGTGTGTATGTGTGGTTGACGAAGAATGCGGACAAGCAGAGAGATTTTTCTACACACAGATTGCTCTATGAATGACATGTGGCGTGAGGCCCACTTTACTATCTAAGGTAAAACCTTTAAAATATTTTAAAAGTTACATTCCCTTTCAGCCGTCATACTTGACTTTTTTAGAAGTTTCTTATTTTTTTCTCTTCTCTTCATTTTTTCAAAGAAGTGTCAAGACTTACTTTTTCATCTCTATTTTATTCAAAAATGTGAGTCTCCGATAGCGAAGCGCTGACATCTCGATAACGAAGTGCTTACATCCCAAGAGAGAAGTGTTGGCACCTTGATAATGAGGCGCTGACACCTCGTTAACGAATAGTTGGCACCCCGAGAGAGAAGCATTGACACTTCAATAGGCAGGCGCTAGCACCCTAATAGTAAAGCTTTGACACCGCGATAGAGAAGCGTTGACACCTCGAATAGCGAGGCGTTGACACCCCACTGACACCGCGATAGAGAAGTGTTGACATCTCGGATAGCGAGGCACTGACACCCCGATATCAAAGCACTAACACCCCGAGAGAGAAGCATTGACACTTCGATAGGCAGGCGTTAGCACCCCAATAGTAAAGCTCTGACACCGCGATAGAGAAGCGTTGACACCTCGAATAGCGAGGCATTGACACCCCACTGACACCGCGATAGAGAAGTGTTGACATCTCAGATAGCGAGGCACTGACACCCCGATATCAAACCACTAACACCCCGGGTAGTGAAGCGCTTATACTCCTTTATTAGAAAAGAGGTGGGTTGGTGGGATTTTAATGTTGGGTATTTGTGACCCACACACTAATCTCTTTCATTAATTATTAAAACTTGAATTGGTGAGACTTTCTAAACGTGACACAATGGGAATTATCACGCAATCAGGTAGAATTCCTAATTTATAGGGTTGTGGTAATCCCTTTTATAATGTGACACATTCTCTAGATTTAGTCTCTTTAATGGGCTAGGAGACTAATCAAGGTCTATTTAAGGAGAACAACGTCTCCTCTTTATTCATTCTCAATGTTATTCCTATCAATAGAGATAGAAAGAAAGAGAGGTGGTTTGTTCTAAGGGTCGTGATCTTATACCGAGGATCTGCCGATCAAGCACGTCTTTGCGATCATCCGATCAGGTAAGTAAGATTTATCTTACTGGATCATTGTTGCACTTTATATGTTGATCAAACGATTCAAGCCTAGATCTAAAAATCTTCAACATTTAATATGCATGTAATCAGGCATAGGATATTTCAAAAAGGCTATTTACCTTTTTAAAAAGAAAATAACCTTAATTAAAATATAATTAAATAATTATAAAATAACAAGGAAGAATTCACAAAGAGACAACGTATTATGCTCATATATAAGGATAACAAATTTATTTTATTTATGATATCTTAAAATCGGTCTCACACTGATAGTGATGCATGAAAGGACAACAGATTACTTTATTTAGATTTTTATGATTGCTAATTTAACATGCTTTCTTTGGTCCCTAATATCAGTTGATAATGGACTTGATGGTGTTTGATATGTTGTTATATTGACATAGTCACAAAAGTCTTAACTTTATTTGAAAAAAGTTTGACGAATTGCAATCATCCTGATTACATGTTGCTTAATCGGCCCAGTTGACGGCTTTCCCGATTAATCGACAATTTTGTGCAAATTCGTTAACCGATCCAAAATTATAATTTTGATTTCTGCAAAAATGAAAGCCTGATTGAAACATTTCGGTTTCGGTTAATCAATTTTTTCAACTCCTCAAACTAAAACCGAACCAATCCGATTTTGATTTTGGTCGGTTAAGTTTTTATTTTTTCTTCATATTTTTCATATATTTTGCGTTCTTTTTCTTTTTTCAGTTTTCTTATCCTACTCAGCTGATTTTTGATTTTCATGTACCAAACTTAAAACAGAAATTTTGGTTTTTAGTTCGGTTTTGGCAAAATTGAATCCTAATAAAAATACTTCAGTTTCAGTCCGATTATGGCCGATTCGAAAGGCTCGATTTTCAGATTTTGTTTTTTTTTCGTGCACCCTTAACTTTATATGATTTTTTGGTAAAAAAATTCATTTAGGGCTATGGCCCGCTCTTATGCCTGCTTATTTTGGAGTTTATTGCTTTTCTTTTTTTTACTTATTTTATTTATTTAAATCATTATTTTTAACTTAAAATATATTATAATATCAATGTTTTTTTCACTTAAACCCTCTCGACTACCTATTCCCGATTTGTAAACCCCACCATGATCTAAGGTAGATAGTCTTTATCATCATTTGAGCTCCCACCATGCTATTGAAAGCTCATGCCCGGCGATAGTTGGAAGCGTCCACTTTAAAGTACATATAAGTCCGTGTATATTACAATTGGCCTGCAAGTCCCCAACACTTTTCAGTTGGGTGCTAAGTTCTTGAGCCGATCGCAATATATGACCATTTGATAGGTGATTTCCTTTTTATAACTTTCAGGAAAAATATTGAGATTAAAAATATACAAAATATATATTTTTAAAAAATTACTAAAATTTATACTAAATTAATAACATATTTAAAATAAAAAATTAAAATTTTGCCAAAAATTACTTAAAATTCTCCAAATCTTAGTAGACTTCCCTTTTTCGTGTAATGAATGAAGATCGACGTGGGTGATCTGGTAGCCGTAGATGTCATCGACACAGAAGCTGCCAAATGTTTATTAGATGTCAGAAAGATGCATGTGCTTTATTGTTGATGCCATGGATCAAAATTTCGTCCGATACCGATACGTATCGGTATCGGACCTGAACAATACGGTATATTAAAAGTACTGTATCGTTCATTTGTATATATATGGCTAGATGATGCATTCAATATATTGTCCGATATTTTATTGTTTCAATACACATCTTCTAATACGTATAGTTTAACGAGATTTTGACCATGATACTGGAGCTGTGGACAAAACATGACGTCTTAGACGCCTATTTGATCAAATAAAAAGAGTAATCCGTTGGGTGTCTGACTGAAATCGAGGCAAGTTGCTTGCCTTGGGTGTCGGTTATGAAATCTTGGGGTCCAATAGCCAGCCAGTCTGCCACAATTAAGCCGAACTCGGCTCAACTCCAATCACAGTGTTTCCCTACGCGCTTTGTATTCGTCAAATGCAATCAATAGACTGTTAGAGGCGGCTACTGCATTGGCTTATTGAGTTATTGCTTAGGGAAATTTATCGGAACGACCGTGTCAGATACACCTTTTCCGGTAGAGATCCTATATTTTCATCTTTATCCAAATCGACCAGCTTTTAGCTCAATCATTTTCTGCTAGCACAAAAAGTCCGAAATACCCCTTCTTACATTTTTTTTTTCGTTCTACATCATTTAAAATTTTAAATATTTATAGTTTTCTATATTTACGCAGTGTGAAATGAGTTCTATGTCATCTGATTTGAAGGTCACAATATAAAATCGATGGCTCCAAAGATAGACACGAAAAAAGGCGATGTCACCTTTTTTTAAAAAAAAATTTAAACAATCGATGACGACTCTTAAAATAGTCGATGGCGACTCTTAAAACAATCGATGGCGACTCTTAATACAATTGGTACCGATTGTTTTAAGAGTCGCCATCGACTGGTAATATATATATATATATATATATATATATATATATATATATATCGACTGTGTAGAAAGTCGGGATTTTTTTTTTCATAGTCGATGGCAACTGTTTTTATAGTCGGTACCGACTGTCTAAATAAGTGATGACGACTCTTAAAACAATCGATACCGACTGTGCTAAGAGTCGCCATCAATTATTTTAAGAGTCGCCATCGATTGTTTATTTATTTATTTATTTTTAAAGATGCGATATCGTTTTTTTTCGTGTCTATCTTTAGCACAATCGATTTTATATTGTGGCCTTCAAATCAGACGGCATAGATCTTGTTTCACATCGCGTAAATATAAAAAAGCGCAAATATTTAAAATTTTCAATCATATAGAATGAAAAAAAGTGTAAGGGGTAATTCGGACTTTTTGTGCTAGGTGAAAATGGCTTAGCTAAAAGTTAGTCGGTTTCGGTAAAGGTGAAAATATAGGACCTCTGACGAAAAAGGTGTCTCTAACAGGTCGATCCGATCAATTTCCCTAATGTTTATCTTTACATTGCGAGAAAGCCTGGAACGTCAAGGAGGAGAGAGAAAGAATAGATGTTTACATTGCTGCCTAGAATGTCAAGAGGAGAGAGAGAGAGAGAGAGAGAGAGAGATTTGACGTATGGTATTGGATTTTCATCAGTACAACTCATTAGTATACTGTCAGTCTGTCATCAATACAACTTAAACGGCTCATTAGATTTAAATAATTAATCAAGTACTGGCGCTGGCGGTATAGGCCGAGTCGTATCGACCTCGGGCAAACTAATACCCGAGACAGATACCGATTTTCATACCTTGTTTGGGCTAATATATAAACCTGGGTAAACCTCACCTTATAAGCCGATTTTTTGAAGTTGAGTTAGGCCCATGAAATTCTATTATGGTATCAGAGCAGTTAACCACAGAGATGTAGAAAGACATGCTACATGTGAACAGGGCCAGCCCTGAGATTTTAGGGGCCCAAGGCGAGTTCCTAAAATGGGGCCCCTCTTTCATATAACTTTGAAAAAAAAATATTCGCAACAACTATTTTTTTGACAAATAAAACAATGCTCATATTCCTAAATTAGATATATCTGCATATCTCATTCAACTATGTATAATTTGAAAATGCAACTAACAATATAATGAAAGTATATATTAAGAAAATGTAATACAAAAAGAGTAAAACTAAATAGTAGAATCTACCTGATAGATCGAGAAACTCATGCAATAACTTTTTGGCATCTCCGAACTTGTTCATCTGCATTCAAAAAGAAAAAAAATAAGGTCTTATGTTCTAGAAAAATATAAACATAAATGAAAAAATATTATTTATATTATGCAATTACCTAAAAGAATTCATTTAAATATTTCTCTTCTCGCATTTTTAGCTGCAAAATCGATGATTAAAGTTGCATAGTTAATATTATCCGCCATATCATTTTCAATGGATAGCATGCCTAATCTATTTAATCGTTCTTATGACATCGTTGACTGAAGATATGATTTGATCAACTTCAGTTTTGAAAAACTTCTTTCACCAGAGGAAACTGTAACTGGTATAGTTATTAGTATCCTATAAGCAATCTAGACATTTGGGTAACAACCATCCATTTGTTTCATATAGTTCAGCACTTCAATTGGTGTTTTTACTTCTTTTGATAAAGTATCTTTTAAGACTCAATTCTGAAGATAAATCTAGCCTGTCAATATTAATATGCTCTTCATGTTTGAGAACATGCTCAAGATTTGCGCAAAAAGTCTCCAAACATTTATCGCTAACCGACCTTAGCTTCTTCAAATCAAACAAAAGCCCAAAATGTTGCTCATATGTTTTAAACAGTTTAAACCTATGCTCAAGTGATGAAAGGCCTCGATCAATAATATATGTAAAGTAATTAATTCTGAAAGATTCTTCAGCTGATTGTGACACTTCTTCACTTGCATTCTCATCAAACTATTTCTTTCTTCAAATAATGCGCTTTTCACGAAATATAAGCTCAATCTTCATTTCAATCGCAACTTCATTAGCTTCAATTAGGATTTTCGCGAATCTATTTTCCCTATATCTTTTAAAATAGGTAATGAGTCCTTCTAATTGCTGAATAGCAATATTAATATCCATACTTTCTTGTTGAAGAAATTTGCTAACAGTATTAATAGCAAATAATACATTGTGTCAAATAGTTATAGCTACTAAGAACTCATAACTCTCAAGTTCATTTGTTGCAAGAGATTGTGCTTCACTAGAACTTTTGCCGTCATTTTCACAGGTAGACTGTGCTAGGATAAGTAGAGCATCTCTTATTTTTGGAGCTTAATATCTTATTGCTTTAACACTTTGAACACGACTCTCTCAACGTGTTTCTGATAGCCTCGTAACTGTGAAACCTTTCACATTATCTATTAAAATTTGTCATCGCTTTGGAGAGGATGAAAACAATATGTATATACGTTGTACCACCCCGAAAAATGTTAAAATTTTAGGAAAAGAGTTCGTCATATGAAAAAGTGCAAGGTTTAGACTATGACAACCACATGATGTGTAGAATGCTTTAGGATTTATTTCAAGTAATTTTTTTTGTACACCTTTGTATTTTCCTTTCATATTGAAGTCATTTTCATATCCTTGTCCTCTTATATCATCAATATCGAGTCCAAGAGATTTCAAAACTTCTACAAGAACATAAAAAAGCCTCTGCCCAGAAATATCATTGACTTTCAAGAATTCTAGAAAAAACTCTTTAACTTATATTTGACTTGTAGATTCATCAACACATCGTATGACAAGAGACATTTGCTCTTTATGGCTAATATCTGGAGTGCAATAAGTATTATTGAATAATATTTCGCTATCTTGATTTTCTGAATAATCTTACTTTTGATCGCATCTCTCATCATTTGTATCAAGTAATTCTAAATTTTGTGACTTAGATAATAATAATGGATTTCTTTGTTTTGGACTAATCGAAGGTGCTCTTGCATTATTGGATCAAATTTGACTATCATTTCAACTATACCCAAAAAGATTTCATTCCTCTCTTGATAAATCTTTTCATTATCCCTTCGAAACGCTATATTCTTATATGCAAGAATCTTCACGATAGAAACAATCTTTATTAATACTTGTTTCCAATGCTCATCTTTTTTTATTTTTTCTTGGACCTCTTTATCAATTGTCTCAGTCTTTCCCAATCTCATACTCAACTCAATCCATTTGCTCATACTGGTAATATGCTCATTAGTCCTTTCGTGTCGTTTCAATCTTTCGCTGAGATTTTTCCAATCATTCAATCCTTCTTTAGCGAATTGAGTAGTTATTCCTTCTGTGAAAAATAATTTACAATTGAAACAATAAGCTCTCTGGCTAGTATATAAATATGCTAACCATTTCCTATCCTCCTTTTCTCCATTTGCTAATTATCGCATATAATGGGAAGACGAGAACTTCCTCCCATGAATATTTTTTGAAAAATTCTCATTAATATCTCTCAAAGGATCCTTCTCTACTAAGAAGTCTCTAAGACTCTGTTGGACATTGTTCCAATTGGCCGGATCATAAATATTTAAAAGCCAATATTCTTTATAGTCATTCTTATTTATATTTTCTTCTTCACTGTCATCTTCCCCATCATTCATCAAGTCTTTGTCTTCATGTTCTTCATTCTTGTCGTCTTCTTCGTTATTACTAAAGTCTTTGAACTTATGTTCTTCTTCTTCATTAGTATTCACAACTTTTGTTTGTTTACTACTTCCAAAAAAATTGTAAATAGCTATTGCTTGAGACTGAATAAGTTTTTCTATCTTTTGCTTATTCTTTCTTTTCTCAACTTCAGACGGATAGCTTCTATTAGACATGATTTGAATGTGGTGTTTCTCAACTACAAACACGAGATTGAGATAAGGGTAAGTTGCTAACATCATATAAAATGAATTCTTCAAAATATATAAAATCTATTTGAAGAAACAATGGGATTTATCTATTTTCAACAGAAACAATAGGATTTAAAACCTAATTTGAAGAATTTAAACATATGTAATAAAAATAAACTTCAATCTTATCTTACTTAGCAAAAGGAGTGATGTTCGAAAGTTGTTTTGGTGATTTCCATACTTAATTATGTGGAAAATCCCCTTCTGTAGGTAGAGTGAAAGAGAGGTTTGGAGAGGAAAAGATGCCACTAATTTAATATTCCCATCTAACTAACAATATGTCATGGTTAACAGTTACACTATAGGATGCAACTACACAGAGACATTCATGTTTAGCCCCAACCAAAATTTCAAATGGATTTTATTTTGACAATAAGGAGTTTATCCAATGTTAATTACTTGTACTAAAACTAAGCTAACACTTACCATAGAGATCTTTGAACCACTCTTACTATGACCTTCATTAAAGATCAACCATCATTAAGCAGTGCTAGCTCTACCGGTGATCATCTAAAGAGGACTCAATCGAACAGCCATGCCGCCATAAGCACCCAAAATCAATGGATGGCACAAAAAAAAGAATATAATAATAGTTGATTACTGACTCAAGCCAATCCTCAAAAAGACCAAAGACAAAAGCCAAAAATGATACCCTGTATTCTCTTTCTCGTGCAAGCACCAACCAAAAAATGAAAAGAATAGAAATGTGTTATCAAAACCACCATACTACTTTATAAATAGTTAACTCCCAATGGTCTCAATGGACTGCACCTTAGAAGATTTAAATAAATTATGCCTTGGCAGTTGGAAGAAAAACTACAATAGCATGTAGATTTTGTCTTAGGGAATTTCACAAACAAGTCATAAGCAACATAATTTCTTAGCTATTTACACTTTGAATAAGTCTCAAGTAACTTTTATACTTCACTTAGCTCCAACTCACCTCTGATCATATGCATTTGCATTAGAAAATCAAACACGAATGAAAAAGTATATAAAGTACAACTCCACTTGAATGTGCCCTTTATCTGAATCAATAACTTATCCACTTTAAGAAATGCACACAAAGAATTCAAAACTTATTAACTTTTGTCAAATATAAGACTAAAAAGTTCTTATAAAACACAAACTGAAGAATCTCGTACGTTGCGGATAAATCCTTCACAATTGTGATCAACAAGTCCAACACCCCATACTGCCATACAATTATACGAACTTCATTTCCAGAAGCCCTAAAGCCTAAAGGCCTAAACTATGGGTACAAAAGACTAAAAGAGATTGGGACATTGCACATTGAGTTATGCTTTTCAGCTTTTCTCTCTCTAACATTGGGTGATGTACTGATGTGATGAGAAATTGAGATTTGAGAATGTCATAGAAAAACTCAAAGAAAAGGACACAGTTATATATATCTGACTCTGCCCTGAACAGGACTGAACTCTAAGCTATGTGATGTGATTTTTAATTGTGATGTTTTACTCGCAAGCACACGAATCAGATTGTATATAGTGGGTGCGGAGTACGAGATCGTTCCCATGAGGACTATTTTTGAAGATCTAAAAAGATGAGACAACAATTCAAGAAATCTACTAAGAGTCAACAGTGCCATACCAATATTATGATTAAGGCGGTTTTATGAGATGATAATTACTGACTACAAACTAAAATTTAATTGATGATTCAAAAATAAAGGTAAAGATAAAGATAAAGATGAAGATACTAAATCCTCCCATCTTTAGTCTATTCTTCCCATAATACAAATCTAAGGATTAAACTATGAGATATACCATTAAAGAAAAACATCTTTTATGAAAGATAAATGGTCAAAATGGTCAAAACCCTGATAGGTTCCACGTTGCATCCCTGCAATCAGGACTTAACTTCAGAGATGATTTTCATATATATATCTGGGATCAAGGGCATGGCTCGGCACACTTGATCTCAGATGCAAATAAAAATCATCTCCAAAGTGGGTAAAAAATTCTAACAAGAATACCACCATAGATCTGAGATCAAGGGCATAACTCGGCACACTTGATTTCAGATCAGGGAGTAATTAAGATAAAATTACCATTACAGATCCAAGATCCAGGGCATGGGTCGGCACACTCGATCCCGGATCATAATCGTAATTAGATCCACACGATGAAAGCAAAAAGACCATATAATAATGATTGGGGTAAAATTACCGTCATAGATATGAGATCCAAGGCATGGCTCGGCACACTCGATCCCAGTTAGTGGCAGGGATTTCATCCGTTCGTAATAATATGACAACCATAAAATAAAATCTCATATTTTAATTCTAAATTCATATTATTAGAAATACATTCATCGGATGAGAATCATGAGATCCCCATCCCTAAGAAACTAGCCACACATGCTGTGATTAAATGACATAAACAAATAAGAAAGGAAAAATGACATCAATTTAATCAATTAAAATACATCAAACTTCAATAGAAAATTATTTGATCCACAAGTACGATGATCTTCAGAAACGAAGTAAAAGAATGCTCTATACTGAACTTTAAATTTTATACTAGGAATCAACTGAACAAGAACAATAAATTGAAGGAAGGAACACTGAAAAGATTAAAGGAACAAAGCTCTCAAAAAGGAATAATGAAAATTTTTATTTCTACGTCTATTCTAAAAAAATAAAAACTCTTATTCTAGCTCTCTAAAAAATTATATATCCCTCGAAGTGTTGGTTCAGGTTTAAATAGTTTCCAAATTGCATAGGTTTCCCAGCTCGAAAAGTCGCTTCCGTATCAGACTACTCTCTGTGCCTCGATTAATCGAGAAAAGAGTCGATTAATCGACCTTCCCAGATTTTCGTAAATTTTAGCCCACTTTTGCATCAGACACTGATTCGGTATTTCGGCCATATATTTCTACTCCAAACTCGGATTGACATGATTCTTATGGCGTTAGAAAGCTGACAGAAAACTCTACAACTGCTATGTTTTAATAATTTCATGAATCTGACGTCTTGGAGGTCCAAATTGAGTTGCAAGTCGCACTAAGTTCTTGATGATCCAAGGTTGCAGTGTTTTGACATTATTTTTGGAATTCTTGGGCTGTTTTATGCACTTGAATAATATTTATCTGAAACACTTCAAATTTAGTAATTCTCACCAGATAGCCTTCATCGGATAGCTAAATGTAGGTATTTAGGAGTGAAATATCATCATATTTCACTACTCATCACTATGCTTCTATGCCTATTGCCTTGTAAAGTGAAGAAAGCTGGAAAATTAATTACAGCCCTTAGATTTGGATCCAAACTAATTCAACGGTTGATTAAAAATTAAAAATAAATACAAGGAGTTGGAGCATTTTTTGGAATTTAAACATGCCATCTAAGTGTGTGGGTTGGGGCAAAGTTTTGACGGTGGAGAGTCTCATTAAAAGAGGTAATGCTCATTCCGAGTCAATTGTATAATGTGCGAGAAATCACTTGGATCTGTGGACCACCTGTTCATTCATTATCGTCCATTTCCCGAGTAGGGATCTTTTTCACACCCTTATTTCACCAAGTGGGGTATATGCCAGTTTCAGTAAACAACATTTTGGATTTATTGTGCTGCAGATTCAATGGACTAATGTCATTGCTGCCAGGAGCCTATCTGTTGGTCGATATGGCTTGAAAGAAATGCATGGATATTCGAAGGCTGAATGTGGGATTTTTTTGTATTATTAACTATGCTAAAGATTACATGCTTGAATGGGCCAATTCTATGGAGAATCTGAAGGTGTGAAAAAAGGATTTGGATCCAAACTAATTCAACGGCTGATTAAAAATTAAAAATAAAAACAAACACAAAATAAAAACAATGAAGGGTTTGGATTAGAATGTGAAAAAGGCTAGTGAGATTGTGAGGGAATCCTCTTAGATAAAAAATGAAAAATAGAAATTAAAATAAATAAATAAATGAGATAATAAATAGTAAAGAAACCTGAAATTAAACCTCTGTTTATTCGTTTTGTTACTTTGGGCAAGAAAGGAGTGGGGTTGCGCCGTCGCGGTGGTGGTCAGGTGGTGTGAAGCTGACTTGTCGAGAGAGAGAGAGAGAGAGAGAGAGAGAGAGAGAGAGAGAGGAGAATAGGGGAGCTGGGGAGCTGGGGAGGGGCGATTGAAAGACGGAGATAGGCAAATAGCTAGGGTTTTTTTTTTAAAATCGTTTTAAGTGGGCGGTGGACTGGCCCAACCTGATTTCTGAGGGCCCTTATCAGTTGGGCAGGGGCCCTCTAAAATTTTTTTTAATGTAAAAAAGCCTATTAAAAAAGGGCCTTTTCAGAATTGGGGGCCCCGTAAATTTCGGGGGCCCAAGGCAGCCGCCTCTTGTGCCTTGGTCCAGGGCCCATACTGCATGTGAAGGGACGTGAGCGATAGTCCCGCATTGCCTAGGCATTTAGCCTTGGGCTATATCTAAAGTTGGGGTAATCCTCACTTACAAGCCAGTTTTGTGAGATTGATTTAGGCGCAAGAAATTTTATGATGGTATCAGAGCAAGTAACTATAGGGATATAGAGAGTCATATTACACGTGAGGAGGCGTTACCGATAGTCCCACATCACCTTGGGCTATTTATAAACCTGGGCAAACCTCACCTTACAAGCTGATTTTGGGAGGTTAAATTAGGCCCAAAGAGTTCTATCAAAGCCAACCTCAAGCTAATCCTAGCTTAGGTGGTTGAGAGCCCTAGCCACAAGTAGTTACCAAAAGTCCAAAATACGTTTTTTTCTCAAAAATACTCGTATCTTTAAAAATATATATATCATGTTTTTAACATTTTATAAGTGTTTTATTTATTTTTTTTTTTTGAAAAATTTCTTCATTTTTGTCAAAAATATTTATTTATTTTAAATATTTTTACTTTTTGCCGAATTTTACCCTTTTTTTCATGTCCTTTTACCTTGCCCAGTTTTCCCCCTATTCTGACTTGCTAACCAATGTGTAAACTGGCTAGGCTAGATTGTGGCTCAACCAGGCCTATCGTGACTTTGGCTGGGTTTGGGCTACGGAGTTAGCCTAATTACTAATTGGGCCTAGGCCCAGATAGGGACGATTATTAAACAGCTGGTATGTACTTGGTTTTTAGGCTCGATTAGGAATTGGGTAATTCAATCCCAGCCCATACCCAACTTATCCCGGAAAAGCCCAACTACTTAAAGGGTAAAAGACTAGGATGGCATGTGGCTCGATGCGGCCCAATTTAATTTGGGCCAGGTTCAAGCTAAACCGTAAGACCCGGTTAATAATCATGCCTAAGCCCAGCCCAACCCGATTATTAAATGGGTTGAGTCGGGCCTATTTTTAAGCCCGATTAAGAACCGGACCGGTCAAAGCCTGGGCTGAACCTGGCTCGAACTGCACCATTTTGACACCCCTAGCCACAAGCAGTGGCGGAACCAGGATTCTCATCTAGGCAGGGCGCAAAATGAATTAAAGATAAATTTTGTACAATGAATTTAAATTTAAACTACTTTATATTATAAACTATAATTTTCATTAAAATTACATAAAAAAAGAAAATTTTAATTAGGCCTAAACCAAGAAAGACTATAAATCGCATTTGCCCTAGAAACTAGGCCTAAACCAAGAAAGACTATAAATCGCATTTGCCAGAGCACACACATCAAATAAAAATTTATTCACATATTTATCCTAAACATAACCACATTTCCTAAACATAAATTAATCATTATCAGCCAATAATATAGAATTACAAAAAGTTAAATTTAGACAAGAAAAATTACCTCCGATTTAGCACGATCTGAAGAAATTTTAACTCAACTCCGATTGCGCGATCGGACAAATCCGATTTGTTGAAAATATACACAATAAAATTCAAAATACAATTAATATTTAACAAATAAAATTTTAAATTTCAATAAAAATAAAGTCCCTAAATCTCCATTGTATATTCACTGATATGGGGAGCACAAATCATGTGGAATAACTAAGTATGGTTCACTCTTATGTATTCATAATATATGTGTTTTTATTTTCATGCTCATATTTGTAGAAAGCCCATGTAAAACATAAAAATCATGATTTAAAAAGCACAGTATTTTAGAGAGAGACAAGGAGTATCATATGGTATAATTGATTTAGGAAAATAAATCAATAATTTACGCACAATAACCCATTGTATTATATGACAAATAAATTAAAAATAAATAAAATCCTAAATCTAGAGAGACAAGAAGAAGTACCTAACCCTAAATCAATTAAAAAATAAATAAAATCCTAAATCTAGAGAGAGAGAGATAAGAAGTCGAAAAAATCATCAATCAAAATGCACAACAAAAAAAATACTGTACTGCAGAAAAATTATTTGGTTCGGTTACAATGCGATCCTTTCAGATTAACTAGATAAACCAAAATAAAATACCTAACCAAACTACAGTACGAAATCACCATACTAACCCCACAGAACTTGAATATGAATCCTCACTCTGTCTCTGCCACGGGCCCACGGCCACAAAGACATGGGGCCTTGGGGGCTGAGGCGGTGCCGGTGGGAGGGTTTTTTTAGGGAGAGAGAATAAAGAGAGAGAGAATAGGGGGAAAGAGGGCGTCAGATTCTTAAGCCTGGGAATAGGGGGAGAGAGGGCATCATATTCTTAAGCCTGGGAGGGATTTTTAGGGAGAGAGAGAATAGGGAGAGAGAATAGGGGGAGAGAAAATAGGGAGAGAGAGAATATGGGGGTGAGAGGGATTTTTTAGGGAGCAGAGAGAGAATAGGGAGAGAGGCGTCAGAAGAGAGAGAGAGAGGGCGTCAAAAGAGGAAATCTAGCTTATATATATATATATAATTTTGGGTTTTAGTGGGGGCGTGCGCCTGCACTGGTGGGTATGTGGTTCCGCCCCTGGCCACAAGTGAAATCTAAGCTTAAGCTTGGGTTATCCTTATGCTACGAGCACACCACATTTACTACCTGTACATCGTAAACTAAAATAGGGTGGGGGCTATTCTCATTGGTTTTCGGAATAAGGATCAGATTGTTTTTCACGGACGAAAACCATTAATTGATTTGAATTAGACGATGGAGATTATTTTTGTTCTAATATTTCCAACTCCCAAGATAAATCTTAAGATCATGCGCGCCTATGAAATGGTTAGATGTTGATTCCACATGATACATAATACACATCCCTAAAAGTGAAGGTCAACTCTTTTGCGCATAATCTAAGTCAGTTTTGGGGATGTTTGCTACGTGAAATCAATATCTGACCGCTTGATAGGTGCGACATGATCTTAAGATCACTTTGATTATTATTGACAAAGTTAATTACTTATTATTATTATTATTATTATTATTATTATTATTATTATTATATATATAAATCGAGCCATAGAGCCGAGCCGGCCTTAGCTCAAGCTCGACTCTGTTCATTCGAGCTACAAACTGTTCAGTTCAGCTCGGCTCGGTTCTCGAGCCGAGCTCTAAAGAGAAAAGCTCTTATTTTTTTGCCCGATTAATAATCGGACCGGTCAAAGCATGGGCTGAACCTGGCCCGAACTGCACCATTTTGACACCCCTAGCCAGAAGTGAAATCCAAGCTTAAGCTTGGGTTATCCTTTTGCTACGAGCACACCACATTTACTACCTATACATCGTAAACTAAAATAGGGTGGGGCTATTCTCACCGGTTTTCGGAATAAGGATCACATTGTTTTTCACAGACGAAAATCATTAATTGATTTGACTCAGACGATGGAGATTATTTTTGTTCTAATATTCTCAACTCCCAAGATAAATCTTAAGATCATGTGCGCCTATCAAATGGTTAGATGTTGATTCCACATGATACATGATACACATCCTAAAAGTGAAGGTCAACTCCTTTGTGCATAATCTAAGTCAATTTTGGGGATGTTTGCTACGTGAAATCAACATCTGACCGCTTAATAGGTACGATATGATCTTAAAATCTGATTTTTGGAGGAATGAGACAACATAATCTCAATCATCTTATTCAAATTAGTCAATGATTTTCGTCCCTTAAAAATTGTGTGATCTTAATCCAAAAAGGGGTGAGCCTAGAAATATTTTGCATGAACCTAGAATTTTTTTTATTATTTAAATATTGAAACACAAAATAAGAAAAAATTTGTGTGCACCCAACAGTTTATCAATCTGATTGTTCACATCTATAGGCATGTTTTTTTGGGCTGAGACATGTTCCAATGATAGATTGTAATTTAAACAATTTAGATTGTTTACATATGTGCGCCACATGGGTTGAGACATGTTCCAATGATAGATTGTAATTTAAACAACTTAGATTATTTACATATCACACTTCAATGATGTGAGATAAAAAAATATTATTTTAGTGTTTAAACGTCGTTTAGAAGTCATTTTCTCAATATGTAAACTCAATCAGATACAACTCAAAGATTGTGCCATTTAATGATTTCTAAAAGGCACCTTTGTTCACCCCTATATAGGGGATTGTTGAAGGCACTTATATCGGTAACCATTAATCACTTGAAATTAGAAGTTGGAGATTATTGTTCACCGAAACCTTTCAAACAATAGATCTTGAGACATGAGCTTATCAGCGGGTGATCAATTTTTAATTCCAAATGGCATTGATGATGGATCTCAAAGAAATTACCCCTAAAATTACAATTGAGAATGTCATATTTCAATTTACAGTCAAAATTCTTCAAATTATAATATTCAAATCATACAACACGCATGATATTTTCATAAAGCACTTGTCTCAAAAAGTGACACATGACATTTGGGCTACTTACCAAATCCCAAGTTTCAAACTGTTATCAAACGTATCAGAGCATCACAACCATAGCATTAAAAGACGTTGATAGCCTTTGTTAGAAAAATGTGCACGACCATCCATATCATAAGTAAAGATAGGGCTGCAACTAAGTCGGGCTAAGCCCGAGCTCGGGTCAGCTTTACCTTATACGAGCCGAGCTGTAGGTTAGCTCTAAGCTCTTCGAGCTCAAAAATTTCAAGCTTTAGTTGGGCTCTTCGAGTTCGAGCCGAGCTCGGGCTGAGCTTCGACTCAAGTATATTCTATCATAAAAAATTTCCTCTTAGTATTTTTCAAAACTTCTACTTCATTAAATATTCATTCTATGAGAGAGAAGATGAGAAAGCTTCAGCAATAAGAGAGAAGAAATAGGAGTTGAGTACTCGAGTTGCAGGAGACAGCCGTAGGTAAGAGTAATAGTGGGTAAAATAGACCTTTCAAAGTTAATTACTTATTATTATTATTATTATTATTATTATTATTATATATAAATCGAGCTATAGAGCTGAGCCGGCCTTAGCTCAAGCTCGGCTCTATTCATTCGAGCTACAAACTGTTCAGTTCAGCTCGGGCCGACTCTCGAGCCGAGCTCTAAAGATAAAAGCTCTTATTTTTCGGGCTGAGCCGAGCTGAGTTGTCGAGCTAGCTTGGCTCTCTTGCAGCCCTAAGTACAAATTAGACCATTCAAACACCCCAAAGCAATGATTAGACCATTCAAAAACCCCAAAGCAATGATTAGACGAATCAAGCACCCCAATGACTCTGACTTTGTGCCAACAATATCAGTTGGACATGCAGTGTTATAGAGCAGACAGGTTTTATGCAAGCAAAGCGCAGGTGGCTGACATAGCACGACACAATTAGCTGCAAGTGTTGTGAGGCCCAAAAATGATAGGTCAGGGCAGCCAGCCACGTTAACTGCCTACGCAAAACTTGAATAAGGCTATAATGGTGATGAATTTTATTTTTTTGTTATCGCGATGGTCGACGGCTTGGGTTTCCACTCCCTAAGATCCCGAGCTTGAAACCAATGTTTTAAAACTTGGACAGGACACCGAACCAGCTAGGGCACCAGTTTGGTCAAACCAGCTGGTTCAGCCGAACCTGCTCAAAAAACAAATAATAGTAGAATTATGTTTTTTATATTATCATAGATTAATTTTATGATATAAGTTTTTAAGATGTATAGTAAAAATTAAAAAGATACGAACCGGTTAAGAAAAATTGGGCGGTTTATAGTTCTACAAGAAAAAGTCAAAAGTTTCGGTTATTCTGTGCATCAGACCGCCTTTCCTTATTCCCCATGCTGGTATGCCGTGTGGTATGATAAAAAATATAATAAACTAAGAGCTAAAAAGAGGCTTGCGCCTTATCTTATTACCTAAAAAACCTGGGCGCTACTTTATCACCGCCGAGCGCCCCAAGCAGCGACTGAACCAGCGTTTTCTGTCCTTAGCTCATAAAATAACGTATATATTTGCCTTCTCTCTTACTATAAGAGTAACAAAGTTGAGCTGGTATAGTCGATATTAGGTGGAGGTACTTCTATTTGCACTAACCAAAACTCTAAAAGCTAACACCTAATCCCACCTGTATATGATTTGATAGGTGTTGAAGAGGAGAGGGGTACGGTGGGAAGCGAGTGCTCTTATAATTTTGGTGGGTACAATTAGGGCTACACTTAGGTACACCCTCTTTGTGTACAAGTCACCAAGGTTCAACAAGTGGTCACGCAAATTCTTAGATTATGGGAGGCGACCTTGAAGGATGTAAATATTTTTATCCCTTGTAGCATAAAGATAAATTTCGGCAAACTTGCTGAGATTCTCTATAAAAGGAGTTACGACAAAACTTTCAACAAAACCCATATTATTTTTTTGGGGTTTTACTTAAAGGCGCCCTGCGCCCTCTTTCATCTCAATAAAACACATTCGCCTATTTTTATGCCAAAATAACATCCTAGCATACGTTGAATTAGAATCCGGGCATATTAGCCTATGTATCATCTTTTAGGTATTTATAATAATAGCCTTTATCTAAATAATAATTATAAAAGTAGAAAAGCTCTATGTAATGATATTTGGTCGCCATCGTCTCTTTACCCTAAAAGCTTTAGTTGCAGAAAGCAGTCGACGAGCAGCCAACGAAAAAAAATCACCTCCTCGAGTCTTCTCTTTAGTCTGCTGCAAAGATCATAAAAGCTATGCAAATCGAGCGTCAAAAAAATCATAAAAGATCATAAAATTTGATAGCACCTATCGAGCCACCCCTTCATCTCCTCTGAGCCAAAAAATTGTGAATACCCAAAAGCTTCAATTGCAAGTCCTTCCTGAATCGAGCGACAAAAAAAGCATGTGAAGCCCTCTTTGTGCCTTCTCTTCCGATACTTTCGAAATCTTTAAAATCTATTTTTCTCCTCCATTAAAGAGTGAAATTATTTGAGGGTTGCTCACAATATTATTAATTTAAAATGATCTTAAATGTTTGAGAAAGAATTGTTGAAATGACGATTTTTTTTGGGCACCATATGTTAATGGCAATTTTTTTTAAGATAACAGATGATTTTGAATCTTTTTTTTAATAATATATATTTTTTTAAATGCATGATAATGGTATTTCTATTTGGCGTTCGCCAGCAACATAGGTTCACGATCGCCGGAGAAGACACTCAAAAATTGAAAGGCTATTCAAGGGCTAAACGGTAAAATACATTTGCACTGCACATCAATGCGGGCCGTTTAAAAGCTACAGGGGCGCTTTTTAGTAATTAAAAAAAAATCACGAAAATAATAATAAAAATTGTGGAGGGGCGTTTTCTCGTACTTTTCTCTTACTTTTATACAATACAACCTTTCCTCAAAATTTTTTTCAAAATTGACCAGAAATCTGAAATATCACCAAAAACAAAATTTGTTAATATGCCTTGTACGGCCAAATGTAGCCTGTGTATGGCAAGGATCAAACTTTCGGATTTTATTTCGATTTCAATAGGGATTGAAACCAAAATTTTGGCCAAAATCTTCAAATATCAGAAATTTCCAAAATTTCGGTCAGGCGGAAATTTTGATCCTTGGTGCATTGCGTTGATAAAGAGGTAGCCACGTAAAAAATTGATGGCTCAAGGAAGTTGGATTGCAATTTATAAAGCACATTTTGCCAAATGAACCCTACTAAATCTCTAATTGTCATTGATTTTTGGGGCTTGACAACACTTATTCTTAGTTCGGGGGTAGAGTTAAAGAGAAAAAATTGGGCAAGATTCCCCATTAGATATTTGGACTCAATTTTATGAATATGATGTTCGTGAAGGAATCTAAATGGATCTGACGATCCGACCGTCCAAAATTAAGCCGAGAGATCTAGGCGCATGATCAATCAAAAACAATAAACCAACCATCTATAAATTACATATATGTGCATACCTTGAGCGTTAGCCATTAATGGTTGCCGATCTTCAACGATCTTCTCGCGTTCAATGTCTCCTAGCACAATGGGGATGCTCGCCAATAGGGAGGATTGAATTACGTCGAGCTATCGTTGGGACCAGGCACCCCTTATATTTATAGCCAAAGAGTCCTATCCCATTAAGGACTGAAATTGCTAATTATAGTGTGATTAGAAATCACAATCATACTTTAACTGAAAGACTCCATAAGCAGTTGCCTATTCTCTTCAAACTCACCAGAATAGCACTTGTACATATTAAGGTTGATCTTATACCATTCACTGGTCAACGGGTTTGACCATAGTGATGGCCACCAAAATAGAAACTTCTTACAGTCTCCCACTTGGCCAAACTATGTCAATAAACTCCGATTACCCAATGTTAGCTAACTTTCTTTGAATGGGAAGTCACAATCAATCTCAATCAAAGTCTTTATTATCAGTCCGGTCCAGTGAGAATTTCAACACAGAATCAATGTAGTCAATATATCATATCAGCGATATATGACCGCTCATTAGTTACTGTACTGGAAGTCATCACCGACATGGATTCCAACTAGTATGATGTCACATAGATTGTAAGTTTACATAACTGAATGGTGATTACATGTAAACGCAATCTAATATTGGTCCTACTTTATTGCCATCTACTGGCACCAGATGTTCCAAGGAGTTATTTGCATAAAAATGGAAAAGCAAATAAATAAATTTTATTTCTGAATCAATTAAACAAATGTATTCACTCGCATATACCCACTCTCAAAGGCTATCAAAAATATCCGTTAACCCCATGCGCGCAACATGCTCCAAAAAGAGCTTGGGAGGTAAACCTTTTGTGAGAGGGTCAGCCAACATGAGTGTCGAACTTATCTTTTCAACAGATACAATTTGATTCTGAACTTTCTCCCGGACAACAAGATATTTTATATCAATATATTTGGAACCCCCACTAATCTTGTTGTTATTGGAGATAGCAATCGCAGCGGAATTGTCACAAAAGATTCTCAGTGGCTTTGAAATAGTATCAACAACTCGAAGCCCTGAGATAAAATTCCTCAACCATATCGCCTCACATGTTGCCTCAGCACATGCAACGAATTTGCCCATAGTGGATTTATGAAGTCAATAAATAATTTCAAGGTTATTCGACCTTTTGTATGTGAGCATGTGTCCTTTAGTCCCTTGTAAATAGCGAAAAACCTTCTTAGCCGCTTTCCAATGATCCAAACCAGGATTACATTGGTACCTGCCAAGCATGCCAACTATATACGCTATATCTGGACGAGTACAGACTTGTGCATACATGAGACTCCCAACTGCCGATGCATAGGGAATTGTCTCCATCTGTTTTCTCTCCGATCGATCCTGGACTCAAGTAGACTAAATTTATCACCCTTAATGACAAGGGAACAAAGAGCGTAACAATTGTGCATGTTAAACCTTTTAAGAACTTTATCAATATAAGCTCTTTGAGACAATCCCAATATGTCACGCTCTATCTCGATGAATCTCAATTCCTATCACGTGAAAGCTTCACCAAGATCTTTCATATCAAAACTCTTTGATAAAAAGTTTTTGTCTCATATAACATGCCCAAGTTGTTACTGCAAGTAAGATATCATCAACGTATAAAACAAGGATGATAAACTTACTCCCAGATTTTAAGATATATGCATTGATCCACGTGTTTTCTTTAAAACCAAAATTTGAAATGACTTTTGAAATTTTAAGTACCATTGTCGAGATGCACTTTAAACCATATAGAGACCTTTTGAGTCTACAAACTAAATGATTCCCCTCAACCCGAAACCTTCAGGGTTGTGTCATAAAGACATCTTCATGCAAGTCGCCATTCGTAAAAGCGCTTTAACATCCATTTGATGCAATTCTAAGTCAAAATGAGTTACTAATGTCATGACTATCCGAAAGGATTCCTTTCTAGAGACAGGAGAGAATGTCTCTTTATAGTCTATTCCTTCTTTTTGAGTGAAACCTTTAGCGACTAACTTTGTCTATATTACCTTTGGAGTCTTGCTTGGTTTTAAAACCCATTTACGCCTCATGTGCTTGACTCCATTAGGTAACTCACAAAGATCCTGCATCGAAGTTATGTTTCATTGATTCCAACTCATCTTTCATGGCTTGAGCCATTGAGTGGATTTGTCGCTTCATAGCTTGGCTAAAGGAAAGGATCGATTCCTTTCCAAAATCAAACTCACTCTCATTTAGGTAAACTATAGTCATCAGAAATGGCAGGCTTCTTTGCTCTCTCTGATCTACGCAATGATAGATCAGTGGCAGTCGCCATGGGAGCAAGAGCCTCCTCAATGTGGGGTGTGTCAATAGGTATAGCCACAGGCGCATCAACACTGGCTTGAATAACTGGTGTTGGTGCCACTTTTTCTTGGATAAAAGGGATAGGAATAATAACCCGATTCTCCTCAAAAGTGATTTTCCTAGGCTCTATACTCCCACTGATCTCACGATCCTCAAAGAATTTTGCATGTCTAGTCTCAACAATCCGGGTACTATGAGTGGGGCAATAAAATCAGAGCCTTTTGATCTATCGTGGTAACCAATGAAATGACAACTTATAGTTTTAGGTCAAATTTTCCTAATTGTGGGTTGTACACCTTTGCTTCAAAGCTTCAAATGTGTAAATATCCTAAAGTCGGTTTTCTTCCTACCCATAGCTCATAAGGAGTTTTGGGAACTGCCTTACTGGGAACTCGATTTAGGATATGCATCGCTGTTTTCAAGGCTTCTCCCCACAAGAACGTAGGCAACGTAGAGTTGCATAACATGCTTCTCACCATATCCATAAGAGTACGATTTACGTGCGTTCACCTACACCGTCTGCTCGAGTGTTCCCGGCATGGTGTATTGAGCGACAATGCCATGCTCTTGTAGATACTGGAAGGGTCCCTGGATTATAGAGTATCTACCATAGTACTCTCGCCTCTATCGGATCTCACAATTTTAATCTTGAATTGAGTTGTAACTCAACTTGACTTTATAGATTTTAAACATATCCAGGCCTCAGTTTCGTGAATGAGAAATATGTAACCAAAACGAGAATAATCATCGATGAAGGTAATAAAATACTTTTGACCACCAATAGCGGAGTTGGAAACGGTCCACAAATATCGGTGTGGACTATTTCCAAAGAAACTTCGAGCCCCTTTCTTATTAGTCTTTGTGAGTTTCCTTTAACGCAATCAACACAAGTATTGAAATCGAGAAATCGAGCATCGATTATATCATCTTTATTAACCTCTCCATTCTATCCTTAGATATATGGCCTAAACGTTTATGCCATAAAATGGAGGAGTTATCGAGTGCTCGTTTTGCTTTCTTACTTATTTTATCATTCACATGCATAGAAACTAAAGATTGGGCGTAAGATGAATCCAAGTTCAACCGATAAAGATTGCCCACTAATGAGCCACCACCCACAATATCGAATTAAATAATAGAGTAAACATATTATGTCCAAATTTAAATTCAAAACCTAATGAATCCAATTTAGAAATTGAGATAAGGTTTCTAGTGAATCGGGAACATAAAAAGTACCAACTAAATCCAAAATGACACCACTTTGTAAAATGAGCCGGAGAGTCACAATGGCCCCTTCGACCGCTTCTACGCTATTCCCGTGTTTGATGGTACATTCGCCTTTACTTAGCTTCCTGCTGGATCGAAATCCCTGCATTGAATTACTTATGTGAATAGTTGCACCAGAATCTATCCACCAAGTATTGCGTGGAGCATCAACATAAAGTGATTCAAAACACACAAAAGCAAGGTCATTACCTTTCTTAACTAGCCAATCTCTGTATTTCTGACAATTCTTCTTAATGTGTCCCTTCTTCTTACAGAAGTGACACTTGATGCCAGAAGTAGATGTGCTAGCCTCTCCTTGTTTGGTTTCAGTGGAGGAGCTTTCACGTTCTTTCCTTTATATTGTCCCAGATTTCGCTTGAAAGTTCGTTTATGGGCCAAGAGCGGGCGTAATGGGCACTTTCGTGTTTTCTACCAAGTCGTTCTTCTTCTTGGACACAGTGAGCGATTAGCTCGTTCATCTTCCACTTCTCTTTCTGCGTGTTATAATTGATCTTGAACGGGCCAAATTGTGCAGGAAGAGAAGTCATAATGAAGTGAACAAGATAACCCTCAGAAAAACCCATGTCCAGTTCTTTCAATTGAGTTGCCATGCCACTCATTTTCATAATGTGCTCCCGGACGCCGCTATGACCATCATATTTCATGGTTCCCATTTTAACAATTAGACTACTGGCAAGGGCTTTAGAAGTCCCTTGAAATTGTTCCTTAATGGCTTGCATGTATTCTTTTGCAGTGTGCGAGTCAGGAATACCTCCCCGAATCGCATCAGCAATGGAACTCTTTATGATCATGAGGCTCATACGATTTGATCTATCCCATTTTTCTAAATCAGATGGTTCATCATGCGGATCCTCGGAGGCATCAGCGGTGAGCACCTTGGGTTTATCAGATCGTATAGCATAGTCAAGATCCATGCAGCCTAGAACAATTGCAACTTGTTCCTTCCATTTCTTATAATTTGATCCACTCAAAAGTTCAATTCCACCAATCATACTGGTTATGGTAGATGGGTTCAACACAATAATTAAGGGCTTTATTATGTCCACATACAATCGGTAACTATCAATTCCACAAGGTTATAATTATAACATGTGACGCCGAAGTTAAAATATGTCAAGGAATATAAAAGTAAAACCAATGTGATTTTATTGAGAAACAATTTGTGTCATTATGAGCCTCCGCTGGGTCGAGTCATAACACACTAGCCGCTTCCTCGCCTTTTTATTAATGATTGTGGTACTAATTTGCGTCATTATGACCTCCTGGGTCGAGTCACAACACGCGAAAGCGACTACACACAAAAAATAATGAATAGTGAAAACACAGCCATCATATAACATTAAGTGATTCATCACCGTTGGGCAGAAGAATCCCTTATGTTGTAACGCCAACGTTCACTACACATTTACACTGGATTTGTAACACGGTTTTGGACAAAAGTAAACCTCACTATGAAAACCACGGCACTAGGAAAGGCCACGTCGTTAAGAATCTTTCCAAGCCATGTTTTCAAATTAGGTTTGATAATATTTTAGAAGACCACAAACCGTATTATGAGGAGGTGTCAAAAATAGACGACAAACGAGCATTATAATGTGTAAATACCAGCCATGGTGGTAGAGCACAATCTCCACTACCCAATTCTAATGAATGATACTTGAACAAAAATTGATTACACAATTAAAAAATGGAAAAAATAACATCAGGTTATGAAAAAATTATAATAGAGGGCTCATTATCAAAAATAGACCTCAAAAACGGATCCGGAATGTCCGAGATAGTCAAAAAGCATATATAATGTCAGAAAATCGGACCTGTAAATAGCCCAGAAATTGCCCGAGAACATTAAGAAATAGGGTGGTCTTGTTGGGCCGGGTACCATAAACCGGGCCATGGGCCTTAGTGACCGAGTGGGCCAAGGGCCCAGTGGGTCGGGCGGACTCGGGCTAAAAGAGCTGAGTGGGCCTCAGCCAGTTGGTCGGGCTGTGGGTCGGTCCATAGTCCAAAATGGGCCATGCGGGTCAATTGGGCCAAATAGGCCCATGCGGGTCGGGTGGGCCAAGTAGGCCCAGAGCCGAATGGGGCTATGGCCCAGTGGGTCGGGCTGGGACCAAAAAGGTCGGGCCAAGTAGGCCCAGCAGGTCATACCGCTCAGGCGGGTCGAGCCGGTCGGTCGGTCGGGCCAAGGTCCAAGTCGGCAGCCACAAGGGCCTCTTCTTCTTCTTCTTCTTCAAGTTTTTTTTTTTGAAGTTACACAGAGGTACGACCGACGCATGGGGCTTGAACACACCTCATCGGCCACCACCGGCTGATTGGCGCCGGCCGGTTATTTTGGTGCCTTTTTTTGGTGCCGTTAGAGTTTAGTACTTCCACGCCGGACGCGGCCAAAATCTCAAAATTTTTTTTTTTTTTTTTTTTTTTTTTAAAAACTGCGCCATGCTAGTTTAGATATTGACGCCCACAAAAAAAAAAAAATTTCGTTCCTCTCATTTGAATGCACGACGAGAAGTCGAGATCTAAATATGATGTTTTGATTGACCAAACACCATCATGTCTCTGATACCAATTGAAGGAATCTAAATGGATCTGACGATCCGACCGTCCAAAATTAAGCCGAGAGATCTAGGCGCATGATCAATCAAAAACAATAAACCAACCATCTATAAATTAGATATATGTGCATACCTTGAGCGTTAGCCATTAATGGTTGCCGATCTTCAACGATCTTCTCGCGTTCAATGTCTCCTAGCACAATGGGGATGCTCGCCAATAGGGAGGATTGAATTACGTCGAGCTATCGTTGGGACCAGGCACCCCTTATATTTATAGCCAAAGAGTCCTATCCCATTAAGGACTGAAATTGCTAATTATAGTGTGATTAGAAATCACAATCATACTTTAACTGAAAGACTCCATAAGCAGTTGCCTATTCTCTTCAAACTCACCAGAATAGCACTTGTACATATTAAGGTTGATCTTATACCATTCACTGGTCAACGGGTTTGACCATAGTGATGGCCACCAAAATAGAAACTTCTTACAGTTCGCCGTTTGCATATAAAAAAGGATTAATAGCGCATGGCAAAAAAATGTATTTTATATGAAAATGTGACTAAAATAAGTTTTTCTAGAACAATCGAATAGAAGAATTTTTTTATTTCTTTACATTTCATTTTTTCGTTTGGATGAAATTTGTACTTCTTTTTTTCCACAGAAAACATGTTTAAATGAAAAAAAAATTTAATTAAATCAATTTAATACTTCTTTAAAATATTAATATTATATATATATATATATATATATATATATATATATATATATATATATATATATATATATATATATATTACTTTTTATTTTTTGATAGTTTTTTCATGGCTGCTGTACCCTTGCTAAGGATCAAAATTTCAGTCGAAATGGCTGAAATTTTGGTTTTGGTCTCCACCAAAATTTCAAAATTTTTGTACGGAGATGAAGATTTCGGTTCAAAATTTTGATTTTGATCTCCACCACCAAAATCGAAACAAAATCCGAAATTTTGATCCTATTCCTCGTTCTCTATCTTGGTGACCATGCATGTGGCACATGATTTTGAGCATTCCAAATTGTGAAGGTGTTAGTTCTTATATTAAATAATGTGGAACTACAAGTGGCACTCATAGGAGCATATGATCCTTCTAATCAAAGCACTATATAATGAATGATTGTTCATAGTTTGTCAACACTTATTAGAATTCTCCAACCGGCTTAATTTTTTTCCTTGAGACACATGTCCATGGAGTTCGAAAAATTGAAGAGAAAAATATTTTTAAAAAATAAGATTAAAAATTAAAAGTCCCAATTTATTGGCAAAATTCATACATTATTTGTGAATATTTACAATTTTTTTTAATAATTTGCATTTTTTTTTTTAACTTAACGAATAAACCAGAATTTATTTGTAGAGGTCCAAATTTGCAAATTATTCACAATCTTTTCAAGAAATGGGCATAATTGGGGTTTATACTTACTAAGTCACTAGTATTAAATATATATATATATATATATATATATATATATATATATATATATATATATATATATATATATATATATAATTAATTTGTAGGGGTACAAATTCTCTTTTTATAAAGATAACAAACCTATTAAAAAATATTTTCCTGCCTTTTGAAGGCATGATTATCTCTCTTGGCTGCTTTTGCCTTTGTTATCCTCTAAAAGTTTACCAGGAATTCTTATTCTAACTCTCTTTTTCTAGATTTAGCCAAATATATGCACATAGGAAGAGAAGAAAATCTATTAAACTGAATTTGCCTTACTAACATTTTATAGATATTTCTCCAACGAAACTTGCTTATAGTTACTAAAAAAAAAAAAAAACATAAAAAAAAAAATTCAAAGTATCTCCGTAGTATACACCTTGTTCACGTGTGATCAAAAGAGAAATAAGCTCTTTCCCTTAATCATCTGTAAGAATCCACTCCCATGGAACATTTTAGTGGCAACCCACAAAACCCCATTTGATAAGTGATAACCATATCCCCTCTCAGCAAATACCAAACAACCCAAACCACCTCACCCCTTCCTTCCCCTTTTCATGGAGACGAAGATCCCACCACAACCGTCTGATCTTTCATTATGGGTATACCTCCAATCGTCTAGAACAGAGAGTGCAATGATACTTCCTTTTGGTCTTAAAACAGAGTGGCAGAAAACAAAACCTCCACTCCCTCTCTACGTCTATGGACTCCACTGCTCCTCCGCAGTAGGGGCAAATCCCAGGTGCCTTTTGCCTCTCTAAAATTCTCTCTTCTTCCCCACATATCAATATCAAACACATCTTTTTTCTTCTAAGGGGTTTTTTTTTTTCTTTCTTTTGTGTGTGAGAAAATGACAAAATCTTCAGAATCCGTAGTCTATGAAGCATTTATTTATAGCTATTTTGATGCTTCAAACAGACGGCTGAGCCGTTGTTTTAAATCGGTTGGATAAAAGACTAAAACATGGTACTAAGAAGTCTCTGGAATCATCTGGTAGGAACTCTCTCTCTCTCTCTCTCTCGGCCTTCAGAGTTAAGAAGAGATCTTTTTAGAAGGTCCCTCCAGAAGCTGAACATTGCTTGTTTCTAGGGTTCTGAAATATGTTATTGTCAAAACGTTTGGCAGATTGTCACACGGAATGCTGCTTCGAAACGATTAAGGTCCTGTTTGTAGGGGTGGAAATTCGGTCAACCGAAACCGAAATTTTTGTTTCCAGGTCGGTTTCTGCAAAACCGGAACATTTCCGTTACAGTTTCGATGAACGAAACTTTTCAACCCCACAAATCGAAACCGAACCGATCCGATTTCAATTTCAATTTCGGTCCGTTCGAACAGGGTACTAAGAAGTCTCTGGAATCATCTGGTAGGTACTCTCTCTCTCTCTCTCTCTCTCTCTCTCTCTCTCTCATAGAATGGTCCCACGTTGCCCGTGGACTTGGAGGTCTTGGGCTATATATAATTTGGGCACTCTTCAAACCGAATCAATTGGATTTCAGTTTCGATCCGTTCGATTTTCAGTAATCTTCATATTTTCTTTCACTTTTTTTCTTTTTCTTTTCGTCTATCGGTTTTTTCTTTCTAGTGGGCTGATTTTTATTTTTAGTTACCAAAACCGAAATCAAATCGGGGCGACTCGTTCAGTTCGGTGTTGGTTTCAGTCCTGTTCGAAAGGTTCTATTTTTGAGTTTTATTTTTTTTATTTGCTCCCCTACCTGTTTGGCAACTTTTTACTAAAAAAAAAAAACAGAGCTTTCTAAGGAAATTGTAAAGTGAAAAATACATTCACCCCAAGGACTTAAGCCAAGGATCAACATGGGGGTTTCATTTTTGGGTTTCAGGCATGACCAAAATCGAAATTTTGGCTGATAATTACCCCCCCTTAAAAATACCATTTTGGACCGAAATTTCAGTTCAAAGTTTCATTTCGGTGGGAACCGAAACCGAAATATTTCAGCCGACTAGTTATCGGCCGAAATTTTGTTTCATGACTTAAGCCAACTGTAATATCTCTTTTAGAGCTGTTAGAAAAGTGTTTTTTTGAAAGAGAGTTGCCAAACAAGGCCTACTACATTAGTAGTGCCGACTAATATAACTTAGAATTTTGGACTTGGAGGAACATCTATGGATCTAGACCAAGGATCTAAATATCAGGTTCGATTTCAGTTTCAGGCATGACCGAAACCAAAAATATGAATTTCGGCCGAAATTTTGACCCCCAAACAAATCTGGCCAAAATTTTCAGTTTCGTTTCAGGCATGCCTAAAATCGATGCATTTCGGCCAAAATTTTGATCCATGATCTAGACCATGAGAAGCACTCTACACTAAGGCCATGTGGAATACTTTTGGAGCGATCCAACGTCATTAAGTCATAGTTTATAATTTATATCGAGAGCTATTATGAGCTCAAAAATCACATTTTCTCAATACTTAATTGAATCAAATAAGAAGGGTAGTGTTTCATGTAGGGGTGTTTTCGGTTCGGTTTAGGAGCAAAATCAGTTTCTAGATTTTGGAGCAAAATCAAAAATCAAATCGGTCCTAATCAGTTTCTAGATTTTCAAACCAAATCAAAGCGTCCAACTCTTAAACCAAACCAACCCTATTTGATTCGGTTCGGTTTGATTTGATTGGTTTCGGTTTTCCTATAAGTTCTACTTGCACATCAAAATTTTCTCAACTTCTCAATTGATTTTCCTATGAGTTTTTTTTTTTTTTTATACGCCTATAAATTTTACTTTACCGCTTTAGGATTTAGGAATAGGCCAAAGACAAAGGTAAGGCTTTATATAAAAATATGCATTTTACTTAAATGCCCTTTAAAATTAATCAAAATTCCCACCCATCTATATATATATATATATATATGGGAACCGATTAGGTCCTCCAATGGAGGACGGTGACCATCCTCCAAGATCCATGTGGAGCTCCACGTGGCACCCAAAATATTTTTTGGGTGCCACATGGAGCACAGGTAGACAATTTAGATTAATATTAAAAAAAAAATCAAAATTTTTTTTTTTAACCCACAAGTCAAAGTTTGACGATTTTCATTGGTCCACATTTCACGGTTCGAAATATATACCGTGGAGATGAGTTTTTAATTCTTTTTTTTCCAAAGATGATCTAAGCAATGCACCCAAGGTTCACGTGGCACTCAAAAAGTATTTTGGGTGCCACGTGGAGCTCCATATAGAAGGTTGGAGGACGGTGACCGCCCTCCTATGGAGGACAGAGACCTTTTCCTATATATATATATATATATATATATATATATATATATATTGTTGTTTGGTTGGTTTTGGCTTGGGGAGGCTTGGAATCAAAATCAAACCAAACTTTTCGGTTTTTCTTTTTGTCAAATCAAGCTCAAATCCGATACCCGTCCAAACTAGACCAAACCCAGCAGTTCGGCCCGATTCTGTCGATTTGGTTGGTTCGGTCCAAAGAGTGCATAACCCTGGTTTCGTGCCAATCGTCGATACCAAAGATCTTTATAATGGTCGTCATATCAAACGACTTAGATAGTGTTTCCCGTGACATAGGTTTCAAAAATGCTAAAGTTGCATTAGCCAATTTCTTTGTCAGCTCCCTCCCAAACTAGATATACTTGTTTTTGCAAGCCCTCCTTCTCCTTACTAACTCCCTGCAAAGCAGGATTCACCTACTCTAACAGCTACCTCCTTGTCAGAGCAATTAAATCCTAATATGCTCTTGCAAGAAGTAGGCCGAGAGTAGGGGAAAGCAGATAAATCCTAATATGCAAAAAGTTAGCACAGAGAAAGGGGATCTGCTAAAGAAGGTAGCAAAGATTTAACCAAGAGAAAAGGAATCTGCTAAAACTAGTTAGTAAACCATATTCTACTAGGGAGCTACGAGAGAGGTATGCCAATCACACAGTGTCTTTCTTATTAAAGTATGTGCAATGGCAAACAATTTGAAGGAAGCTAATTGCTCCTTTTTTGAGGTGGGTGAGGTGCTAGTAATTTTAAGGGAGTGACTACTTGCACCTAGAAATTGTGTTAGTGGACCATATTTGAGGTTTTGTGTCATCTAAGATGTGTGGCATGAAACATGATCTCTAGCATATGAGTTTTCAATGCAGTCAACTTTTGACTCAAATGTTAGGCTCTAAATGTGTTGAATGCTAGTCTTTATGCTAAAGTTTTTTAAATTTTAGCATTCAAATCAGAAAGCTTAGATGGTGTTTTCATGCGACACAAGTCTTCAAAATATGAAATTTTTCTTTTAAAATTTTAAAATATTACAAATGTGTTTTTATTTAATTTTAAATTTTATGTTTTCACTATTACATTTCTTTTAAAAAAAATGATAGTAACATATTTATGTCTCAATTACTTAATTTTTTTTATGTTAATTTACCTTTTAAGTTAAATTTGTTTTTTTCAATTTTGAATGTTCGCTTCATTTTTCATCCTTTCAAATTTCTCCCGAGCCCGAGCTCATGCATTGCATGGGGTGTAGGGCAAAAGATTATATTCATTCGAGGATTTGAACCACTTAATTTGTATACTCTAATATCAACATTTAATGGAAAAAAGAGTGAAATGGTAAAAAAAGTAATGACAGAGTTGTAAATATGAAATTAGCTTTGTAATATTTATAATTATATCATTGCCCTATTATCCTTTACCCCTTGTTTATTAGCTATAATTCACCAAAATTACCTTTTTGGAACTACTTAATTAAGAAATTAGTTTTGAAGATTTGCTAATGATATATATATATATATATATAAAATAATCGTAAGACTTGAGTCATGAGGCATAAACTCATGACTCGAGCTTCTATTAATTTCATGTCACATTAGATAATTTAAAAAGTTAACCTGATATGACATATAGTCAATGACTGCTAGAGTCATAAAATTATGTTTTATGACTCGAATAATAATATTATTACCCTCTCTCTCTCTCTCTCTCTCTCTCTCTCTCTCTATATATATATATATATATATATATATATATATGAAAATGATCGTAAGACTCGAGTCATAAAATATACTTTTATAATTCTAGCAATCATTAGTTACATATCACATTAAATAACTTAAAAGTCTACATAATGTAACATATAATTAATGATTGTTAAAATCATGAAAGTATATTCCATAACTCGAATGAGAGGATCTTTATATATATGTATATATATATATATATATATATATCCATTCGTTCCAACCAGGTGGGAATCATTGAGTTGTGTCTCATATTTAAAATGAATCAAATTTTTATTCACCAAATTTCACATTATGACAAAAAGGAAGGGTACCACCGTTGTTTGTGGGATGCAATATGATAAGATTTTTTAAAGGGAGCCATTATTTGCACATACTTTTCAAGTGATTGCACATACTTTTTTAAAAGAAAGGCTTTAAGTTTGGCGACCTCTACTATATGAAAACACCATCTAAGCAATTTGATTTAAAGGCCGTGATTTAAAGATATTAATTGCAAAAGATTATAACAAAATATAATTTTCATCATTTGATTAAATAGAGTAAAAAGGCTACGATATAATTCAATAATTGACTACAATAGATCATATGACAAGTTTTGTGTTTTGCTACAATTTTATGTACCAGAGATCTATTAATCATGAACTTTAAATCAGATGGCCCATATTTCATTTTTACATATCACACATCCCTAACGTATCAGGTCTTTCTTTAAATTCGGTGCAATTACTTGAAAATGTGTGCAAGTAATGACTCCCTTTTTTAAAATATTAGTTGATTGCTTAAATTAGTCAAAAACCTGTGGCACGAGGCTTAATAATAAGTTTTTTAAGGCGAGCCTTAGAAGGGTCCATGAGACTCATTATTCTCTAAAATATTTGTTCTTATATTATGAAAGTCTTCTCTTTTTTATTATAATTATAATATAAGTTGTTGAGATGTGAAGACAAATGTGATTGAGTCACATTGGAGTGTTAATGGTAAGGGGTCATAAGTCAGGGTTATAATAATAATTTTACATTCTATCATATTAGGCCTAGTTATTTTATATATAAAATCTTTTTAGAGTGACTGTTCATGTAACCTAATTTGAATCTCTTGAAGAATAGTGAAACCTAGGTGAATTCATGGATGTAGGCATTATTGTCAAATTATGTAAAATTGATGTGTTTTTTCAGTGTAATTGACTTCCGTTTTTGTTCTTTTTCACTTTCTTTCTTAACATGAGAGGGTATGTTTGAACGCTCGTATCACAAACAGGGGCGGAACCACATACCCACCAGTGCAGGCGCACGCCCCCACTAAAACTCAAAACTTTATATATATATATATATATATAAGCTAGATTTCCTCTTTTGAGGCCCCTTCTCTTTCTCTTCTGACGTCTCTCTCCCTATTCTCTCTCTTCTCCCTAAAAAACCCCTCTCTCCCCCCTATTGTCTCTCTCTTTAACCTAAAAAATCCCTCCCAGGTTTAAGAATCTGATGCCCTCTCTCCCCCTATTCTCTCTCTCCCTAAAAAATCCCTCCCAGACTTAAGAATCTGATGCCCTCTCTTCCCCTATTCCTTCTCTCCCTATTTTCTCTCCCCCCATTCTTTCTCTCCCTAAAAAATCCTTCCCAGGCTTAAGAATCTAACGCCCCCTCTCTCCCTCTATTCTCTTTCTCCCTATTTTCTCTCCCCCTATTCTCTCTCCCTAAAAAACCCCTCCCAGGCTTAAGAATCTGACGCCCTCTCTCTCCTTATTCTCTCTCCCTAAAAAATCCCTCCCACAAGCTGTCTCATTAAGGCCTCAAGTCTTTGTGGGTCAGTGGGCCGTCAGAGGCAGTGGGGATTCATATTCAAGTTCAGAGGGTTAGTATGGTGATTTCTGCGTAGTTTGGTTAGGTATTTTATTTTGGTTTATCTAGTTAATCTGAAAGAATCGCATTGTAATCAACCAAATAATTTTTTACTGTGATCTGATTTTTTTTTTGCATTTTGATTGATGATTTTTACTTGTCTCTCTCTCTAGATTTAGGGTTTTATTTATTTTTTAATTGATTTAGGTTAGGTACTTCTTCTTGTCTCTCTAGATTTAGGGTTTTATTTATTTTTTAATTTATTAACCATATGATACAATGGGTTATTATGCGTAAATTATTGATTTATTTTCCTAAATCAATTATACCATATGATACCCTTGTCTCTCTCTCTAAAATACTGTACTTTTTAAATCATGATTTTTATGTTTTACATGGGCTTTCTACAAATATGAGCATGAAAATAACATAATAATAAAAACTCATCTATTATGAATACAAGAGTGAACCATACTCAGTTATTCCACATGATTTGTGCTCCCCATATCAGTGAATATACAATGGAGATTTAGGGACTTTATTTTTATTGAAATTTAAAATTTTATTTGTTAAATATTAATTATATTTTAAATTTTATTGTGTAGGTTTTCAACAAATCGGATTTGTCCGATCGCGCAATCGAATTTGAGTTAAAATTTCTTCAAATCGTGCTAAATCGGAGGTAATTTTTCTTGTCTAAATTTAACTTTTTGTAATTCTATATTATTGGCTGATAATGATTAATTTATGTTTAGAAAATGTGATTATGTTTAAGATAAATATGTGAATAAATTTTTATTTGATGTATGTGCTTTGGCAAATGCGATTTATAATCTTTCTTGATTTAGGCTTAGTTTCTAGGGCAAATGCGATTTATAGCCTTTTTTTATTTAGACCTAGTTAAAATTTTCTTTTTTTATATAATTTTAATGAAAATTATAGTTTATAATATAAAATAGTTTAAATTTAAATTCATTGTACAAAATTTATCTTTAATTCATTTTGCGTCCCGCCTAAATGAGAATCCTGATTCCGCCACTGATCACAAAACACATTTTGTGAATACCGTGTTAACGCGTCGTACCATAAGCTTATGAGAGTAAGGCTCGTAAGCCTTTTCCCTTACATGTCAGGAAAAAAGTGATTGAGCGTGTTAAATGACTCTTCTTTCAAACGATAAAGACCTATAAGATAGCCACTTAACATATAAGATGACCATCTAAGATGACCATCTTATAAGATGACCTATAAGATAGCTACTTATGGGACAATCAAACGTGCCCAAAGTGTCTCAAGCTTGCGCTTTGGCCCCACTGCCACTAGCATTAAAGCGGCACCCATTTATCACAGAAGAGGAGTCGTTGACGACTCTCCGTGTAGCAAATGCACACAACACAGCTGTCATAAGATAAATGCATGCAAATGGAAAGAGTAAAGAAAAACAATTAAACTGAATATACCTTTCTAGTCATTTAGCCTTTATTAATAATTTTTATACATATTTTTTCCATCGAAATTTGCTTATACTTGCACAAAAAGAAAAAAAACAAGGGATTAATATGCATTTAACCCTTTGAGACGCTTTATAAGCACTGTGCCTCTTATGTGCATTATGGACCTTGCTTTGATGTTTTCATTACTCATTGTCCCTAGAGGAATGGACTCACCGATAATATAATCATTGGTAGCTCTGAATCAAACGAGGAGATATTTTTTCATCCTAATATTTAATCTAATTGATCTTAAGATTATGGGCTTATAATTAGATGATTAAATTTTAATTCACATGGCACACATAGCAAAAAAGTGATTTCATAATCATCTTTGATTCTCACCTATGACCATGTTCACTTTTGCCCCTATCAACCACATGGATTCAAAATTTGACCACCTAATGTTAGGCTTCTAATCTCAAGATTTTTTAGGCGGAAGACAGTGTTAACGCTCCATTGTCTAATTTAGAGCAGTTCAGAGGCTAATTCTATAACACTGAACAACGGATTCGTCAATACAAGGGTAATAAATAAAAACACAAAAATAAGGACCACACTGTAAATACGTGAAATACGGGAGGCCAGAGTATAAATAAGAAATATTTAAGGGGGCTAAATGTAAAAAGCTTAAGAAAAAAAAAATTAATAATAATAAACAAAAATTCAAACTATCTCTTTTTTTTTTTTTAAGTTTCTTATAATTAAAGGCGAGGGATAGAGACCTCACCCTACCATTAAAGAACAAAGTCGAATTACATACAACAGGAAGGAAAATCACTAAGTTGCTAGGAGAGCTTCGGAAATGCCATCACCCCTAAACAGCGAGGGACGCAAACCACATGAACGTATAATTAGAAAATCCAAAGAACAAAAACATAACTAAAATAGCCCCAAAATAGAATTGGGAGAACAAGATGTTCAAACTTGAGAACCGAAGGGAAGAAAAACCTGGCAGGAGAAATAAGCTCCTCGATCATTAGTGAAAATTCAAACAATCTACACGACTACACCACTTCATTACCCTGTGATCAAGGAGAAATAAGCTCTTATCCTCAATCATCTGTAAGAATCCACACCCTTCGAACATTTTAGTGGCTTCCCACCAAACCCCATTTGATAACCATCTCTTCTATGATAGAAAAACTCAAACCACCATCACCCAATATACCCCCTTCCTTCCCCTTCTCATGTCGACAAAGATAGACCAAATGATCTAAAGATCAGAAGGAGACGAAGAACCCACCACAACCGTCTGATCTTTCATCATGGGTATACCTCCAATCGTTTAGAACAGAGAGTGCAACAATACTTCCTTTTGGTCTTAAAACAGAGTGGCAGAAAACAAAGTCTCGATTGACTCTCTACGTCTATAGACTCCACTTCTCCTTCGCAGTAGGGGCAAATCCCAGGTGCCTTTTGCCTTCCTAAAACCCTCTCTTCTTCCCAACATATCACTATCCAACACATTTTTTTTTCCTTGCTTTCTTTTTCTCTGAAAAAACACCAACCCTACGAAAATGCTTTATAGAATTCATGCTCTTTGAACCCTTCATTTATATAATTTGTTTCTAAGTAGACTTTCAAAAAAGTCGGCCGAGCCGTACATTTTAAGTCGGTTGGAATTTGGAAACTAACCAAAACATCGGTACTACGTATCTATCCCTCTTCTCGACATATCGTCATATCCTATAAGGCTTATCAGTAGTTATCGTCGCTCGACATTAATAGCCAATGGGCCTCAAACATTTCCTTTACACCACGTGGCATATCCTCTCAGTGATAAAAGTCATCAAGTCAGAGGCTCAACTGATTCTATATAGCACTTATAATCATAATTTTAAATATCCACCATATCCCATATATATATATATATATATATATATATATATATATATATATATATATATAGGATAATATCAATCGGATTATGCCCCATCGGATGCGGATATACATCTTGGCATTATATTGATTTAAATATCGGGTCAATTATGTCAAATATTGGGTCAGCTTTAGGGGACTTAGTCCTGGACTCATTTATGATCGGTGCTAAACTTTTTGTAATTTTATAATCTTTCATAGGTGATTTTTAATCTCACACTAAGACGTTAGATTAGAATCAGTTGGAAGCCATGTAACATTGATATGAGAGATTGGGTTCTACAAATTACCCAAGAACGATTAAAGGCCATCTAAAAGATATGCATATATAACATTCAAATTGTGGTCAAAAAAGGAAAATTTTAATGTACCAAAATGTGTGGACGGTATTTAAATTGTAACCACAATTTTGACTACTAAAAACCTTTTTTTATTATTTTGGTTTATAAATCGCATGCCATATGGTTCAAGACCAGTGTTATTTTGTTATTTTGGAATGACGTGTCACGTGACTTGTTATATGAAGTCTAATCCACCGCCCCGTCCCCAATAGTCACGTGACTTTTCCTATTAATATTTTTAATGCCAAAATTTCTGAATTTTTTCTCCGAAATTTTTTAAAATTTTATTTTATATGCTTTGTGGTCAATATATAAACAATTGCGTGTCAAAAAGTGCACACGCATATGCGTCGAATAAAATTCGTGGGCAGAAATTGACCGAGTAGCACTAGCACAGCCTCATAGGTCCACTCACCCAGATGGACCCGTATTCTACACTTCTACAATATAATATGTAAAATTCGTGGTACCCCTCACCAACTTCTCCCATGTACGCTGTGTTTGGAATTGCTCTTTGCTTAAGAGCTGCTCGTTGCTATGGTGTAGAGCACTTTAGCATGAGACTTTTTAATTGTAAGTATTCTTACCTGTTTCGGAGAGTGAAAGAGTTGAATTTGGATCTCTTTAAAAGAGCAATTTAAACTTGCTCATTTAAGTGGGCTGCTATTTGCCTCCAAAAAGTAATCTCAATCACAGCCGAAGTTACCCTACTTTGTATATGCCAAGAATTTGATCATTTTATCCTCCTATTTTTTGGAGTGAGTTTGCATAAAGCAGTTATATATGAAGTCCATGGAAATGGATCTAAGGCCCCTCCATCCATATATAGTCACTAAGTCATGGTTCGACAATAATTCAATTAGATTAAAATCCGATAAGCTAATTTAAGAAAATATCCATAGAAAAAATTGAAGATTAAGAATAAAAAATAAGATTAGAAAGTAAAAGAAAAGTTTTAATTTATTAAAAATCACGATTGTTAAAAAAGTCGTGAATTATTCACAAATTTGTTGACGTCCTTCTCTAAATTCGCAAATAAAGCAAGATTATTTGTAGAGCCTCAATTTGCAAATTTTTGAAAAATTTGGTGACTATACTTCCATCCATGCATTGTGGCATAGGATGCGCTTGTTGTTGCTTTTGATGGACTAAAAGTTGCTATGGGCTCCAGCTGGGATCATATATGCTCCTTGCCCAAATAATGCAGGGAGAGGGAGCTGTTTAGATTGAATAAAATAAAATTGGGAAGTAGCTTAGGTTACAGGTGTTTGAGTTTGCTTAGGATTCTTGTAATCGAAGTCTATAATAGGCTAATACCATTCAATGGAAAAAACATTCAAGATTTAGCAAAATGAAGTCTCCTGTGTCCTGTCACTTACCTCTGTCCTCTCTTTCATCTTCTTCTTCACCCTAAGTAATTGGTTTTAATAAAACTTTTGTACGATATGTTTAAATTTTATACAACGTAGTCCGTGCTACCTTTATTCTTTTATAATATTTTTACTTTGAGAGATATTTTCATAATTTTTTTGCTGGAAAAATTTAAACATACAAGTGGTCGTGCTTCTTTTGATGCATGATACATGGTCATATTGGACATAAAACACGGGCATCAATTTCAATTTAGCCAGAACAATAAATATGGGTAAAGCTCTTGTTATCTGATGCAATCTTTCTCCGCTCTGAGCTCATCTCTCCCCTAGCTACTTTCTTTCTAGATCAAAGGAAGGAATAAGTCATTTTTTTTCTCTCTCCATTCACCATCTATAATGCCTTGGTCATTCTCCACATAAGGACAGCTCTTGTTGATTGTTTGGCTCGTCTGATAACGCTAATAAGAAAGGTCAGTTCAGTGAACAAGCCAGACTAGTCTAGTATTGTGGTAAGGTACACAACACAAGAAAGACTAGTGGTCGAGCATCTTTTAAGGGAAGCTCTCCCTCCCTAGCTTAACCAGCTGGAGGAAGGGCAACTCTTTCTCCCCAAGCTAATCGGGTTCTGATTGTCTTGTCTAATCTTACCAATAGGAGAAGCTAGCTTTGCATTTCAACGACTCGGGCATCCATCCAGGGTCGTTGAATCAGAGTTGGAAGGGACGCCCTAGCTCCTCCTAGGGAGGAGGTTCACTCATACAATTTATTCTAAATACTTGTAGTACAGGTAAGGTTCAATTAATACCTGTTACACTATATTGGTACTAAAGCTAATAATAACTCCAACAACCCCTCCCTTCAATTGCACTCAAGTACTAATGCTAACAGCTCCAACAACCCCTCCCTTAAATCACACTCAAGGAAAGAGAGGGGAAGGTTAGGAAGGGTTAGGAAGGGTATTGAGCCCTTCCTAACCTCTGAGTAAAAAGCTCTTGCTTTAAATATAATTTTCGAATGCCAGAATCCTTCTTTTAATACAAAAAAAAAATACTGATCAAAAAAGAAGAAAGAAAACCTATCATTTCATCAAATTAATTTAACAAAATAAGAATTGACCTCTTTCACTCTGTGATTCACAATACTTACAGACCCAGATGCTGGAAGATATTGAAGCAATAAATATGCAAAGGAGTGTAGAAAAAGGAAATTGTTAAATTAAATTTGCCTTTAGCTAATATTGTTAATAATTTTTACACATATATCTTAATCGAAATTTGCTAGTTACACAAAAAAAGAAAAAGCAAAAAAAAAAAAAATCAAACCATCTACATAGAATACACCTTCATCATGTGATTCTTTGTAAGAATCCACTCCCATGGCTTTCCCTCAAAACCCATTTCAGAATCTCCCCTGTTAGCAAACATCAAACAACCCAGACTCACTATACTCACAGATGGAACAAATGATTTATGCCAGAACAAGAGGATCCTATCACCACCGTCTGATCTTTCAACAAGGGAGTCATAATTGGTCATGGGTATACCTCCAATCGTCTAGAGCATAGAGTGCAATGATACTTCCTTTTGGTCTTAAAACAGAGTGGCAGAAAACAAAACCTCCACTCTCTCTCAACTTCCACCGCCTCCACTACTCCTCCGCAGTATGGGCAAATCCCATGTGCCTTTTCTCTTCCTACTACCCGCTCTTCTTCCCCGCATACGAATATCAAACACATCTCCTCCTGTGTGAAAATGCCACCTCAATCAATGAACCCCTATATATAGGTGCTTAAAAAACGTTTCTATGCGCTGAGGTCGGTGATGACGAATGGCGGGCTGGCGGACTCAGGATTTCCTTCAAGGAGGACTGGAGGAGCATAAAATTAATCAATAAATTTTAAATTTTTAAAACTTTAAATTATAAAAAACTTATTTTATAGCATTCGCTTATAAATATATGTAGGGAGCCATTACTTGCACATGGATTTCAAGTGGTTGCACCAAAGTTAGAGAAAGACTTCGTATTTTAGGGACGTGACATATGAAAATATAATCTGAGCCGTCTGATTTAAAGTCTATGATCTATAGATCCTTAGGGGGGATAAAATTGGAGCAAAACACCATATTTATCATATGATCTATTGTTGTCAATCGTTGAATCAAATAATATCTTTTGACTATATTTAATCATATGATGAAGATTATTATTCATGCTAATCTTTTGCACCTACTATCTTTAAATGACAGGCTCCAAATCAAACGATTTAGATAGTATTTTTATATAGCAGAGGTTGCCAAACTTGTGAGTCTTTGTTTTAACCTCGATGCAAGGGCCTAGTTTCCGAGTGCAAGTAAGGACTCCGTTTATGTATCGTTGACAAGGGGCTGCTACTAAGCCACTAGAAACATGGTTCAAAATTTCGGCTATTCGGTCGAAATGTTTCAATTTCGGTCCCCGCCGAAACAAAAATCATATTTTCGATCCTTATGAAGTTTTCGACAGAAATTCAAAATTTCGGAAAAAGTTTCAATTGAAAATTTCGGTTTTGGCTCAAGCCGAAACGAAACCCAAATTTTTTATCCTTGACTAGAAAGTACTAGGATGTTTCTCACAACTAGAGGAGGGTTTATCTGCTTTGGCAGTTCCCTTTTTCTTTCCTAAATTTCTATTATCAACTTGAGCAAGTCCCTCATTTTAGACACCCCAATTTTCGTCCTCTCGGAATATACAAGCATATTCGGTCAACATTTAACCTTGCCCGCAATCTTCGAAAAATGACTGACCTTCTCCGAAGATCTAAAACCCTAAACAATGGACTATATATTGAAATAATAGTATATGATCGAAGCACAGGCTAAAACAATAGTTCTGTGGCTCGAACCCGAGTCAACCCAAGAAGGTCCTAAATTCCGCGCCCTCATAGAGGCACGCAATTCAATTGCACGGCCCATAGTTGGGGCACCATTGGTCCCACTTGGACCAAACCTGCCTTCCGGCGAACCGACTTAAGACTTCATTACGCGCTTGCTCCAACGCTCGCAATAGGATTGCGCATGACATTTGTGGCGCGCAATTGGTCCCACTTGGACCAGCCTTCCACCTTCCGTAAACCGCCTGAAGACTCGATTACGTGCTCTCCCCAGCATTCGCAATCAATTTCACGCCCCACCACCAGCGCATAATGGGTCCCCAATTGAACCTAGTCTCTAATTCTCATGACTGCCCAAATTCCTCAATTAAGCGCATGTACTAGGGCGCTTAATTGGATTATGCGTGCTACACAGGGCGTGTAATTAGTTTCAAGTGAGTTGAAACTAGGACACTCGACTGAGTTAATCAGTCGGTCATCGACTCAAAGTGATTAAGCGCACTGGACATGGCGAGTAATTCAATTAAACGCTCTATACAGGGCGCACAATTGGATCTGACTAACTAATCACGCACCTCCCACAGGGCACATAATTATCCTGATACCTATAAATAAACCTCCCTACTACACCAACAATCAACATTCGGCAATCGAATTTTCAAATTCCTCTCTTCCAAGCTTAGGGATTTTGAAGTTTCTCTCTTCGGCGCCCGACTTTATTTAATCTCTTAGGTTCTAATTTCTAGTTCTTAATTTTTAGTTTCTAGTCCTCAATTCTAGTTTCTAGTTCTTAACGTCTAGGTTTCAGTTCTTAATTTCTAGTTCCTAATTTTCTTTCTAATTCTTAATTTTCTTTCTAGTTCTTAATGTTAGTTCGAATTCTTCGTTCTAGTTCTAAATTCTTAATTTTCGATCCTGATTTTTTATTCCTAATTCTCAATTCTAAGTTCAAATTCAATTTTAAAATTTTCAATATTTATAAAATAATCCTTAACCACCCGATTTGCCCAATAGAGCTTACGGAGGATACTCGAAAACATAGCTGATCCTCCTTAGCATAACGGGTCACAATCCCTTTTTTTTATTAGACTCTCGATAGGATTAAGAGACTAGGTTAATTAGACTTCCAGTGGGATCATGAGACTTGATCAATTGAATTTTCAGTAGAATTAGGAGATTAGATTCGTTAGAGTCTTAGTAGAAGTAAGAAAGCCAAACTAGTTGGATTAAAGGCAACTTAAAGCTGCTGAAGTTGGCAGGCTAACGTTCAGTAAAGGAGTCAACCTGCAAGCCCCCTGTGACGGGAGAACGCAGCGTAGCTACCCAAGCCTTCTACAACAACCACTCGTTACTTTGGTGTCTGGGCGGCACGGCATATGGTGCTAGCGGGGCACGCGACATAGGGCCGTGAGGGCCTTACGACATGGTGTCTGGGGCATGCGATATGGTGCCAAGAGGACACGTGATATCCTGATGTCAGGACCGCACAACATGTGGTGCCAGGAGGGCACGCGACATGAGGCCAGGAGGGTATCGTGATGTGGTCGTGCTGCTGTAGTTGCGACATGCTCGCAGGGAAAGATGGTGCAGGGAGTCAAGGGCGTGATGGCTAAGGATATGACACTGTGTGCCACGGGCAAAAGACGTGTGTCATGGGGGTATGTCAAACCAACGTGTTTGAGGTCCTCCGGTTGTATATCCATAGATGGTGTTTTAATCATCTATGTGAAAGAGGTGTTGGATGAATGTCTTCCACCCACACGGGGCCTTGCGTCGCCAGAGGGGGCACAAGTATCTCTTAGGCCTGAAAGGGTGGGCCTAGGACGTCGACGCAATAATGTCGTGTGGTACCTAAGGTGAGGTTGAAGTATAACCCGAGCTACGCATCGAGGTGCATACGGCTGGGAAACTTCACGAGAGCTGCGTGAGACTTAGTTGAGTACGACAATATGTGGGTCAGGTATGGACGTATATTAGTAATTCGAAATGCACACGAAGGCGGGCTACGTGGAACTCAGTTGAGCACGGTAGCACGCGGCACATTGGTGCAAGCGAGCGTGTTGAAGGGGGCACGATACATCTGATGGTTGGCCTTGGAAAAGAAATAACCAGGAGAGAGTTCTCATCCTCTAGGCGGGTGGTATCAAAGTTGATGAAGAGATTGATTGGCTTCGTTGCAACGGGTAGCGAGGCACCGCGCGGGTTGATGGGGTGTCGAAGGACACCTTCGTGACAGTTGATATCAGATACATACTGACTTAGCGCATCGAGCGTTAGGTGCCGCATGGGTTGTCACTATTGGACGAGTGACCCCGTGACATTTGGTATCAGAGCCAAATTCAATCTAGAATGGATGATACTAATGAGTTAATTTGTGTTAACAGGGCACGTGATGTGGTGCCAAGAGGGCACGCGACATCCTTAAATTAGTTAAGAGGTGAGGGCCTTGTGACTGAAGAACCAGGTTGACTCGGACCTAGGAACTAAATTGGGAGTGAGCTATCTAGTACCACAGAAAGGTCAGTGACTTGCTGCTTTGTTATACAATGACAGAGCATTGATGGCGTGTAGTGAAGACATAGAGTTCAGGGATTGCAATATCGAGTGAGGACATATTCGAGATAAAGAAGTGTCTTCGCGTCAACGAGGACATTGACGATTTTGAGTGGAGGAGGATGTGATGGGTGAATGCAACGTAGCTTTGGTGTTTGGGCGACACGGCATGTGAAATGTCTTCTACAACAACCACTCGTTACTTTGGTGTCTGGGCGGCACGGCATGTGGTGCCAGCGGGGCACGCGACATGGGGCCATGAGGGTCTTACGACATAGTGTTTGGGGCATGCGATGTGGTGTCAGATAAGCACGCGACATCTTGGTGCCTGGGGCACACGATGTAGTGTTAAGAGAGCACGCAATATCTTGGTGCCGAGACGGCACGGCATGTGGTGTCAGGAGAGCACACGACATGAGGCCAGTAAGGCCTTGCAACGTGGTCGTGCTGCTGTGATCGCGACACGGTCGCTGGGGAGACGATGCGAGGAGTCACGGGCGTAATGGCTGAAGACATGATACTGTGTGCCACTGGCAGGAGACTTATTCCATGGGAGTATGTCAAACTAACGTGTTTGAGGTCCTCAAGTTATTTACCCATAGATGGTGTTTTGACCATTTATGTGGGAGAGGTGTTGGATGAATGTCTTCCACCCACACGGGGCCTTACGTTGTCAAAGAGGGCACAAGTGTCTCTTAGGCCTGAAAGAGTGGGCCTAGGACGTCGACACAGCGATATCATGTGGCACCCAAGGTGAGGTTGAAGTATGACACGAGCTACTCATCGCGGTACATACGGCTGGACAACTTTACAAGAGCTGTGTGGGACTCAATTGAGCATGACAGTGGGCCAGGTATGGACATGTGCTAGTAATTCGGAACACACACGAAGGCGGGTTGCGTGGGACTTAACTGGGCACGGTAGCACAAGGCACATTGGTGCAAGCGAGCATGTAGAAAGGGGCACGATAAATCAGATGGTTGGCCTTGGAAAAGAGGTAACCACGAGAGCGAGTTTTCATCCTCTAGGCGGGTGGTATCAGAGCTGATGAAGAGATTAGTTGGCTTCATTGTAGGCGATAGCGAGGCACCGCGCGGATTGATGGCGCATCGAAGGACTCTCCCGTGACAGTTGGTATCAGAGACAGGCTGACTTAGCACATCGGGTGTTAGGTGCCGCACGGGCTGTCACTACTGGAGGAGTGACCCCGTGACACCCCGCTCTTCTTAAAGCGTGATCAGTAACGTGTTGCAACGTCGATAAATATCTGCAGCTGGCGACCGCATCATACAAGTATTCTCCATTTAATATTCATTTTTTCATTTCAGCATTTAACATTTTCTAATTTATTATTCATCGCCTTTATCAAAGTCCACTTGAATCGAATTGGGCCACTTATTCTGGGGACCGAAAGGAACCCAAAAAAAATGCGTACCAACACTCATCTCCTTATTAACTCCCAGCAGAGCAATTTTTTATGCTCTTTGCTCACTTCTTCCCAGAGCAAATTTTATTAGCTAGCACAGAGGAGGGAGGTAGTTGCTAGAGCAGGTAAATATTATTTTTCAAAGAATTAGCAAGGAAACGGGGTCGATTAGCAAGGAAACGGGTAGCTCTGACGAGAAGCTAACATAGAGTTATACCAAACGCAACCTAAATATATCCACTAACGACAACTTGAAAATCACTGACTGCTTTTGATCAGATGATGAAAATCATTGACACTTTCGAAAAAGTGTTCAATATTTTTCATAAAATAAGGTAATTGTAGCCTCCTAGGCAAATGTTAGGTGAGAGAAAGAGAGAGGTTAGGGACCTAAGGTTTATCATAGGGCAAAGGTCAGGTCCAACCAGGTTGAACTGGATTTCGAGTTCAACCACATCTGCAATCGAAGGAAATAGGAGAACCTTGACTGCATGTCAAAATCATGAAAGACAATTTTCTCCCATATCCAAGGGCTGCAATTGTGGTTGAACCCGAAATCTAACTTAAGTTGCCCGTATTGGGCCTTAGCTAAGTCTACCACTAAATTGACTAAGATACTACCACACATGTCGATAATAAATTTACGCTTGGCAACCACCAACCACCGAATCGTGGAGGGCACCTACACCCAAAATCATTGATTGTCTTGACTCAGAGGATGGAGATCATTTTTTACCTCAATCTTCCACACAAGGGATCTGGAGATCATGTTCGTACCATCACACAATCAATAATTGTTGATTCCACCTGTCACAACTCCTAAAAAAGTGATCAAAAATCAGATTTGAACGTGATGTATGCTATGCGATTTTTTATCATTCTTTTAAGATGTGTGTCACATGGAATTAATGACTAATCATTTGATGGTACGTCCATAATTTCAAAATAACATTTGTGAAAGATTGGGGTGAGAAATAATCTCCATCCTCTAACTCAAAGAAGTAAATTGTTTTCGGTGTAAGCGCCCTCTAAGAGTGGGTGGGTGTTAATAAAGGTACTCCTTTACTTTCAACAATCCTTCCTTCCCATTCCCTTAATACATCCTCTTCTTATTTATAGCCTTACAACTTATTGCAATATAATCACCCAAGTAGTTACATAAGCCACTTCATAAGTACATAACTAATACAATGTACAACACATATACATATAAAAATATGCATACGATTTACAACTGTAAGATCATAACATTGCATCATCAAATGATCTCTGGCATGCGATCAAGAACCTACATGATCCCTAAAAAAATTTCAAAGGCGCGTTTTCCAATTTAAGAGGCAAGGCGTCGGAGTTTAGTTTTTTTATATTTAGAGAAAAAGAAGGCTTGAGGTGCACTAAACTTTCTACTGATCGGGTATAGGGTATATGCCCTACCCATAGGTAGGGCTGTTAATGGATCGGGTCCAACAAAAAAATTTACTGCCTGACAATTATAGGGTGTTATGCCCTACCCAACCCGATGGAACACCCTGAACCAATGAGTCAAGAGTATATGTCTGACCCAACATGACTCCAAACCTGAATGCCAAACTCGATTCAAAACTTTTTTTAAAGTCATAAGATGTTCTATCACTTGGACAACTTAGATTACTAAATAATTTCAGGTATGCATCATTTGGTTCCACCTAACCAAAGAGAGCGGATCATGCCTTACACAACAAGGGGTTGTCGCAATGGTTGACGACTTGGGTGTGCTTCCCAAGTTCATGAATTTGAAATGACTCCTCTTCTATGATAAATAATTGTCTCCTAACTCATAAGGTTTAGTGCAAGCGTAACTTTGGGATACCCTATGTTATAAAATATTTATAAATTTATAAATAAATGGAGCCATTACCTGCACTTGGAAAGTTGGCCCTTGCACTGATTTTAAAAGAAAGACTTGCAAGTTTGGCCACTTCTGCTATGTGAAAATACCATCTAAGTCGTTTGATTTGAAGGTCATGTTTTGAAGATACTAATTGCAAAAGATTAGAAGGAAATATAATGTTCATCATGTTATTAAATGTAGTCAAAGACTATTGTCTAATTCCATATGACAAGTATCTTGTTTTGCTCCAATCATATACACTAAAGATTTATAGATCATAAACTTCAAATCAGATGGCCCATATTACATTTTTCCATGTCACATGTTTCTAAATACCAAACTTTTCTTTAAATTTAGTGCAAAGGCGAGCTTTTAAAGTGCAAGTAATGACTCCCATAAATAAATAAATAAATAAATAAAGATGGAGAGTAGATCGCGCCTTCAAAAGCGTGCACCACCTCCACCATATGCTACTGGCACAAGATCTCTAAGTCCCTATCATGGTGGGTCCATCAGTCAACTGTTGACTAATACATATATGTTTTTTTGATGGGCTAATACATACATTAGGAATCTATAGAAAGCAACAAAAGAAAGGGAAGAAAAACGAGAGCCTTGTGATGCTGGTGTGGACAGAGGCACCCCTTTTCTTTGGAAATATAGGTTTCGTGTATTTGATAGAGGATGTGACAAGCTCTAATCGTCGGTGGGCCTACGCCCGACAGCTGTCGGTGGGCCCACTCCCGACAGCTGAAACTCTGTGTTCTTCGATCATGTAAAAAAGTAAAATAATGGAGAATCAAAAAGCGTATGCGAATGGAAAATAAAAGGGTAGTTTAAAACGCACCTATCGAATCTTGATGGACACCTCCACTAAAAATTATTAATTGCTTTAAATCAGATGATAGAGATCATTTTTTACTCCACTCTACTATATGAGGGATCTTGAGATTATGGTGCACCTATCAAACCGTCAATTTCCGATTCCATATGATACGGATCCAAAAAATTTGACCCGACGCTTGAACATGATGTGTGTCATGTGATTTAGGATCACTTTTTTGGTATACGTGCCATGTGGAATCGAAAACTTACAGTCTGATAGGTGCTCTATGATCTCAAGATCCCTTTTATGGAGGATTGAAGAGAAAAACGATCTCCATCATATGATTTGAAGCAATCAATAATTTTTAGCATAAGCGTTCAGCAAAATTCAGTAGCTGCGCTCCACAAAATAATTTTTTTGGAAGCAGCCTCTGATGTCCGCCCATTGTATGCGCTCAACACTCCGAATCTTTTTAATCTTTTATTATTTTGAATTTTAGTCTTTGGAGCATGGATTCAAAAATTGGCCGATAGATATCACGTATCAGTCAATACGGCCCATAGCTTTTATTATCTGAAATTGGTATTAGTCGATACGGGTTTATATCGGCCGATATATTTCGGGTATCGGCCAATATTTCTTTTTTCTTCTTTTTTTTTTTTTCTTTTTTTAATGGATAGATGCGTATCAGTATCGACCGAGTCGTATCAATCCTCCATGGATCGATACCCGAGTCCAATACCGATTTTGACACCTTGCTTTGGAGTGACTTTGTTGTTAGGCATCTGTATCCGAACTCAACTCTAAAGAGCTGGATCTAAGGCCATACCATCCAAGGCTCACTCTTCACGTGATACTGATCAAGCCAAGTGTCACATGGCTTTGAAAAATCTTATTCATTAATATTGTGCCTCATATATTCAATTAAAGTGTGCCCAAAAATCAGATCACTCCCATTTATCCGATCTATGCGTTATAAAATAAACAGTCACTCATATTTTTTAAATGTTCAAATTATAGTAAACGAATCGGATGGTTAAAATTTTTTAATCAGTATGTTCGTTGGGGTGAGACTTGTGTCAATAATGAATTGCTAGTTTAACTATTTGAATTAATATGAAAAATGTGTCAGTGGCAGGAAGGTATACAGTTATGCTACAATTGTTTAAAGGCAGCCATAGGAGTATGCCCTCTTTTTTTCGCTTGATCGGAGCCGTCGCTTTTTGCATCATAAGCTTATCGTGCTTTTGAAGTACTTTCTAGCCACTGAATTAATCATGTTGAAAAAGTTGACCGTTCCTGATTTTGGGGGCTGTGTCATTTGTTGAAGTAAACTTCTCATAGGAAGATGGTTGAACCTTTTGGGCAACGCTAATGATTGGTTGGAATAAGTAAGGTGCACGGCCATTGTGCACCCTCAGAAGATTTAACTGGTTGAGCACATAGTCACCAACTCCGAGTTCGGCAATAATTTGGCGAAATTAAAATTTTAAAAAATCCGGCATAATTATGCAAGTTTGGGGAAATTTTATTATTTAAACTATAATTTATAATTAAATAATCAGTCTAAAGACGACTTCTCAATTAAGGTGTCTAAGTCAATATCGGGCTCAGGTATTAGTCTATGAAGGACCGCTACGACACAGCCGATCCATATCGGCCTTTTTTTTTTTTTTTTTTAAATAGAGGTATCAACCCAAATCGATACCGTATCTGCTGATACCCAGTACATATCAGCCGATACAAGCCCATATCGGCCGATATCGATACCGATTTGAGATACCGATATGTATTGGTATGGGCAGATTTTTTATACCATGGCTTCAAATAAGATTAATACATGTTAGATAAAATAGGGACATGATAGGAGAGTATTGTGAGACCCACTTTTTATAATATGACCCATGACACTATAAAAAATAAGACTATTAGCGGCAATTTTTTTAGCAAAAAACTGTTGTTATTAGTCTTGTCGCTACCAAAAATTGTCGCTATAAGTTTTGTTGTTACAAAAAATTGCCTCAACCGCAAGTGCAGCTAATACACCTTATTTTTGTAGTGTGATACTATATAATATGACCATATATATATATATATATAGAGAGAGAGAGAGGAAAAGGTGTCCGTCCTCTATGAGAGGACGGTCACTGTCCTCCAAGGTTCCAGATGGAGGTCCATGTGGCATCCAAAACATTATTTCAATGCCATATGGATCTCGGATGCATTGCTTAGATCATTTTTTTTTTTTTTTAATTAAAAACTCATCTCCACCATGTGTTTTTTGAGTCGTGAAATGTAGACCATTGAAATTAGTCAAACATTGACTTATGCTTTTAAAAACTTTTTTTCGAAATTTCTTTTTTTAAAATTGACCTAAACCACCCACCCGTGCCCCACGTGACAACCAGAGTCTTTTGGATGTCATGCGTACCTCCACGTAGACCTTGGAGGATAGTGACCGCCCTCCCATGGAAGACGGAGCCGGCTCCCATATGTATATATATATATATATATATACACACACACTAGTAAAAAGCACGTGCGTTGCACGTAATTCCATGTCACCTATGTAAGATACCTTGCGAATAGAGACCTAAAAAGTTCAATCATCAATTAAAAATGAAACCTCTTTAAAATACTTTTCTTGTGGAGGGTAACATTTCAAACTTAGATGTTTAAAATTGGTAATCAATGAAAGATGAGTACTAAATAAGGTAATTTGATAAATCTGAAAAACACGTACTACAAAGCTTGAAATATTCTCTTCCCAATAATGGAAGAGAAATTGCAAGTTTTCATCTAATTAAAAAGGAAAATTTAAAAATTATACATAGAGCATAGTATTTGATCCACCAGTCTTATCAAAGATTTGGGCATCTTCATCATCTTTAAATTCGAATAATATACTTATTTGTTTTTGTACACAAATACTTCAAAATGCGTACTTAAAGCCATCATTTTTTGTAAATGAAGAAGCTCAACCTAGAAGCACGAAGGAAATAAATTTAGGAAGCTCATATGTGAAACTTTTAATCTACTTTATAAATTATTAATTATTTAAATAGATTCCCTAGTTGCCTCATCAGCCAATCTACAAGCTATGTCTATCTTCCCATCAATCAAAGCTCCTAAAAACTCAGCAATTTTAGGTTTAGTGGTAGAGAATGAGAGTTTTCATAAGGTAGAAGAAAAGTTATAAACAAAAGACAAATTTGATACAGACAAAGTCCAAGTAGTTGACGTAGCGCAACGTGACTGGCTGCACCAACCTATATTAATTGAGCCCCACTACCTCGAGGCACATCACTATAAGTTCAGCAGAAATCGTATAAGGTCTTATCCAATCTACAAACCCTTGCAGATCAAACATAGAGAGATAAAAAATAAAAAGAGAGAGATCACCTTTGTGACCCCATCAATCGTATTCGGCCGACCAAACCTTCTTACTCAATTTCACAGACAGATCAAACAATTTCTCCACATAGTACCTATAATTCCTCTGTAATTTCAACTCCCAAACAACACCAAGAAAAGGAAACTTGGTGGAGAAGATAGACTTGGGTACCATCCTTTTGGTCAATCTCTCATTAAATGGCATCCATACCCCCGGAAAAACATAAAAGTTACTTAATAATAGAAAGAAAAATGGATTATAATAGGGGTAGCTATCAATACCCTACATTTAAAAGTAAAATTCCACGAAAGCCCCTTTAATTTTTTATATCCCAAATTTTACTTTTGCTTCAAGTAAGGACAAAGAATAATAGAGAGGATATCTTTGTCCCAAATGAAAAATGACGGACCATGCTTAGACTCTCAATTTGCATATAGAAGTAAATAGGTATATATATATATATATATATATATATATATATAACTTTCCGTTAGGATAAAAAAATACTTATAGTTTAAATAATTTCACTTTGGGCAAAAAAATATTTGGATCGTCAAATAAAATAATTTAAAATTTTCATAAGTCAAGGAAACTATTTGATTTCATTATGTTACAAGAGCGTTTTGTTAATAGGAAAATGATGTGATAAATCTATAGTTGAGAGAAATGACAATATAGTGTAATATATATTCACATGCCCATGGATTCAAACTATCATATAGTCTCACTAATCAAAGGATTATAAACTTATAGTTGAGCGAAATGATAATATAGTGTAACATTTATTCGCATGCCCATGGATTCAAACTATGATCATATAGTCTCACTAATCAAAGAATTCTAAACAGTGTGGCATCCATTAATAACATTTTTGTTATGAAAAATATAAGCAATCAAATTTCCAAATTTGAATGGAGGGCTTCTTAAATCACTTGACTAGTTGATGGGGCATAAGACAAGACTTCTATGGTATATTGTGACTTCATTCCCCCTCTACAATTTATGAATTATGACAAGCAGACACAAATCCGTACCCGGCACTAGGGCTGTCAACGGGCCAGGTTTCATCCAAGGCCTGAGCTTAAATTGGTCGAGTTTGGGCCCAATATTTTAAGTCATTAAATAAATGGGTCAGGCTAAGCCCGGATAAGAAACGGGTTCAGGCTACAAAGCATAAGCCCGAACCGGTAAAATGATGCCCTTATAAATAAATAAATAAATACTCTTAAAATATATAAGAAACCGGGCCTGGCTCGGATAGCTAACATGGCCGGTTCGGGCTACAACATTTAAAAATCAGGTTGAGCCCAGCCTGGCCCGATTAGCCATTGGGTCAGGTTCAGGCTCTAATTATATCTTTTAAAAAAATGGGCCTATACAAAAACCCGACCCCGCCTGTTGACGGCCCTACCCGGCACCACCCGACCATTTACACTAATCGGGCTGGGTTTGGGCTCTCTTTATATCTTTTTTTTTTTAAATGGGTCTATACAAAAACCCAGCCCGACCCGTTGACAGCCCTACCGTCACCACCCGACCATTTACACCCCTAGGTGGATCTGCTACCAACATGTGGCCGGCCACTTGCCATCTTTTTCGTTGCCCCAATTCCCGTGGTTGGATCAGGATTTGATGGCGATGGCATCTTTGGCGACTTTAAATACAATGTAGATGACTTGGAATCGGCCAGTCGGGCTTCAAGGCCTGGTCTATATCTGGTCAGGTTTAGGAAGGACAAAGTCATCAAACAAAGATCTTCATTTTAGGTCCCAAAGTCTTACTATGATGCAGTTGGCCGAAAAACATGTGGGCCCAAAGGACAACTTGGCCCACAAGATCCATGCTCAGGCCCAGTAATTACAGCCCAAACAGTATTTGGACTTACCTCCACCAAACTTCTCTAAGTGTGGGCTGGAGTTGGATAATAGAGAAAAACATGAATGGTCACAATGTTTTAGAATTAATCCACCATTCCAATAATGCTTGAATGTATAGATAAGGCGGTCTCTTTTCTGTTTTTTTCTTTTTTTTAATTAATGATACCTTGTGCCTTACATATTATAGAGTATTGCTACATATGGGATAACTCTCTGCTAGCCCCTGCCATATCAGAGTTCACCTCTTTAACAGGTTTCTATCCTCTTTGTTAGCATTTTGCTACCGTCTTTAGCAGGTATTCCCTCTCCTTGATAACTCTTTGTATAACAAGATTTTATGCAAGATTTACCTATTCAACAGTTCTACCCTCCTCTCTACTCACTCCTTGTTAGAGCAGATTTTATTTGCTCTAGTAGAGAATTAAAGTACATATGACATAGCTCTTTGCTAGTCCCTACCACAAGAGAATTCACCTATTTTAGTTGATTCTCATTCTCTTTTCTAACTCCTTGCAAATGAGGATTTACCTGCTCTAGCAGTAAGTGAGTAGAGAGGAGAGTAGAACTGTTGAACAAGTAAATCTTGCATAAAATCTTGCTATGCAAGGAGTTACCAAGGAGAAGGGGTACATGTTAAAGCACGTAACAGGATGTCAACAAGGAGGATGGGAACCTGCTAAGGCCTGTGAACTCTGCTATGGCATGGGCTAGCAGAGAGCTATGCAATACACAGCCTTCGAAGAGCGCAAGGAAGTTGCTGCTTGAGTAAGTAAATCCTCCTTTAGAGGGAATTCGAAAAGAGAATGAGAACCAACCAAAGCAAATAAACTCTGCTGCAACTATCAAAATTTCAAGTTTCATTTCGGTTTCAGAGGGGACCGAAACTAAAATTTCAGCCGAAAATTTCAACCCCCATACAAAATATGACCAAAATTTCAATCCCAAATTATCGTTTCAATGGGGACCGAAAGTACCGATAATTTCGATCATTTCGGCCAAAATTTTGAGCCTTGCTCTGCTGTGGCAGGGGCTAGCAAAGAGCTATACCATACACAGCCTATGACAATTCAAGAGCAACACTTGGAGAATTAATCTCACACAACAAAGCACCCTCATTGAGTGATACGAGAATAAATCCCACCCAACAACTCTCACCTTATTAATAAGGGAGGAAGCAACATGGAGTGTAGAACCCACTACCTCGAGCCTCACAAACAAGGGAGGATACCAACTGAACTACCACTATATCGGTTCATGTAGAGATACGTTGACTGGTTTTCTTCTGAGAAAAACGTTGGTCTGTTATCATATGATATAACAGCTAATAATATTTGACCAAATAATTTCAACTAACCCAAAAGCCCCAATTTTGCATTCATATCTACTGAAATTATAGAACAAACCCCTAAAAAAAAACAATCCTGATAATCAACGTCAGGAAAATTTCTAGTGAGGAAATGGGCGAGCCGTTGGGCTGTTTCCTGACCTGAGAGACCCTCGAAACCCCACAGGAGCATAGTACAATAACATATCTCAAGAGAGAAACAATGGTGTACGCTAGAATGAGTTTGTAACTTATGGTGAGCAGCGAAGGATTTCCTGCAAGAAATGATGATTGGTATTTGCTAGAACGAATTTGTAGTTGATGGTGAGCAGCGAACGATTTCCGGCGAGAACTGTTGAATAGTTCAGTGTGAATCTGATTTCCAGATGGAACGGAAAAGAGATGGTGTGCAGCTAGCCAAAAAAACATAAAGAGTGAAAAACCTTAATGCCATGTTACATTCTAATTGGCACAGATATGGCAGATATGTTTTACTTATTACTTCCCAATCCAATAAAACTGAAAAAAAAATTGGTAGTATTTATAAGCTTTTGCCGTTATGTTTTACTTATTACTTCATAATTCAATAAAAATGAAAAAAAATTTGGTATATTTATACTTTTCTCCGTAGGAAATGAGTCAGTAGACCATTTTACCCTATCCCTGTTATAGGTACAACTGTACAAGGAGAAACTCACCAATCATGAACAATACCAAACCAGTAAACACCTTTTGGTTTTAAGGTGGAAAAGAGAGACTGAAAAATAAAAAATAGAAGGAACAAAAATTGTTTTCAATAAATCTCCAAATGTAATGGTAAGCTAACTTATTCCAACTAGAAAATTTTTAAAATTTGCCTGTATGTCAACCAAGTCAAAGCTTTTCTCTATAAACATTTTCCATATACAAAATTCTCTTCAATGGTAGTTGTTAATATTAACTTATTCCAACTTTAAGTTTTTCAAAATTTTCCTGTATGTCAACCAAGTCAAAGCCTTTCCCTATTAACATTTTCCATATACAAAACTTTAGACTGGGCTCTTCAAATAAATCTTATTTAAAATTTCAGTAACTTTCAATAATCATCATTTCATTCAATAAAAATGGAATTCAGTTTCCATTATACCTAGAGAAGAATCGATCGAGATCATGGCAATGGGCCTTTTGGATTGTGGGCCTCGATATCAACATGCCGGATCCCAGGGACTATCTTCTGAATCTCTTTTTCTAGCCTATCTACTTCACTTCCCAAAGCTGTAACCACTTCCTCACCTGCCACATCAACATGTAGTTGTTTTAATGGAACCATAAATTTTGGAATTGCATATGCCATCCCAACTTACCATAGCTTGACATGATCTTGAGTAGGGCGCTGTCATCTTTACCCTCGGAAGCTTCTCGAAACTGTCATTGACACACATCAGTAAGAGTATGCATTCCACCAATATATATATATATATATATATATATATATATATATATATATATATATATATATATATATAGAGAGAGAGAGAGAGAGAGAGAGAGACAAAAGTTCCAGTGAGTTTTCAGCGATAAATCGGAACCGAAAAAAGTGCACCAATTGGATTTTCCTACTCATCAGGTCGTTCACCTGTTTTCTGATAGCTAGTAGAAATTTCAGTTTCACAAGTAATAGTACACAAATAAATCCATTGAATCTGACTATTAAAAATTCATCTGATCCTTGCAATTTTGAGGATATGACCAATCAATTGGATAATTCCAATCATTAGGAAATTGTGTAAATTGGAAGGAAGCTAGCGTATGTAACTACAGTTTTTTGTACTAAGAAAACAACAATTTTTTTTGTAACTGCTGTTTTTTGTACTTACAATTTTTTTTGTATAGGGTAACCAACCCATTCCCAACCTGGATGGGACACTATTTTGAATTAATTCCTATTTACCTACTTCTATCCATGTGGGGGGGGAAAAGAAACGTCGGTACTCAGCAAAAAGACGAACTCGTGTTCTTTCTTTTTTTATTACCTTCCTTGCGTATGTATACGACTGAATCCATTCGATTTCTAAAAAGGATTACTAATCCTTAACTTTCATCAAGTGTGCAACTTGTTGGAAGGACCTGATGTGATAATTTGGTAGGTCAAAGATTGCATTGGAAAAACATTTTCACCATGTGTAAGCGGTCAAATGCTTTTAAAGTGAACAAGTAAGACTGATTTTGGATATTTACACGGTAACTCTTCATTCTGAAGGCATTTGACTACTTTGAGTCACACTATACAGATTTTTGTTCTGTTACTTCAATGCCATCATCGACACCACAGAGCTTTTGATTGTGGTCATCACACGGCACACTTGACGAAATATAATCCCACGTGTCCAAAACAGTTACTCGTTCACTATCTAGATTGGCAAACAGGCCGGGCACCCTAGAACACCTCAAATCTGAACATTGCCAGTTTGGAAAATGTAAGAGATGATCAAAGCTCTTACACTGCCTACTATGTAAGTAGGCAGTTTGTCAAATCCGAACATTGCCAGTTTTAAAATGTAAGAGATGATCAAAGCTCTTACACTGCCTACTATGTAAGTACTGATAGGTCAGCAGCAAGTACCAATAGAATCCTGTGTCTCCCAAAGTGATTGCTAGAAATATATAAATTTGGATAATTAAGAACTAACCTGCTTGGCCCACTCTCCACGTCCAGTCCTTTCTAAATAATTTTGTACCACCACCACGCCATTGAAATCTGTCACATGTAAGCCATAACAATCAGATTGCCTTGGCATTCAGAAACATTTTCTAACACGTGAAGAGATTGCCCACAGCTTCTCATAGACTTGGGTATCCCATATTCAAATGACTAAAATTTCTGTAATCAATTTTCCAGTGACACTTCTGATGCTGAGATGCATATATACATATATGGGCCTAAATTTAAGGCATGTGTATGCTCATTTTAAAAATTTTGGAAGTCATAATAATAATTACCGACATTAAAATAGTTTTGGCTCCGAATTGCATGAAAAATTAGCAGCTCTCATATAGATTTTAAGTGGCTACTTAATTTTACTAAGCAAGTATATGCAAGTGCGTTTGTGACGCACATGTCAGGTATCTAGCTGGGTACATCATCAATTATTATAACACTTCTTTCCATCATTAAAAAAGTGCCATAGGATGTAAGAACACTTGGAGATTTCTAAAACTAAAGTTCTACTATATATGATTTAAACTGGAACATAAAAAAATGGAACTGCATTGCTTGTATTGGACAATACATATCCCAACATGTCATTTTTACACATTTTGTTAACAGATACAAGCCAACAAGAGTTTTATTTTATTTACCGATACAAATAGATACGTGTTTCAATTTGATGTAGAGATAGATCGCACTACCAAGAAACTAGTCCTTGTATTAATTAGTAATAGCTGTCAAGATAGACTATACACCCACACGTAAATATTAAAAATGTTATCAGAAAAACTCCAGTAGAAAGCAAAGGATAGAATAGATCACCTATTTCAGCTTTGAATCTAAAGAATCCAGGCCCAATCACCTCACTTTTGCAATCGTATAGAGCATCCACAACCTGTGGCAGACTAACTTTCATTGCATTGACTTGTGCTAAAGAAGCCTGAATATTACATGAAAAATTACTATAAATTATATGGTGGAACTATCCTCACAGGGTCAGATCTCAAAAACCGAAGCACTCTTTCCATATCATGATTATCAATTGCTCTGCCAATCAAAGCATGACGGTTCCTTTGGATGAGAAAAATAGCAACCTACAAGACAACATTTAAATTCAGTTGTATTCACTAAATATGGATTAAATAGTGAGAAATGTAACAAAAAGGTACTTGACATTTCCTAGGTCCTATGTTTGGCAACACAGATTTTTATTAAATTTTCATAAAAATTTGCTAGTAGATGCTTACTTCAGATGAAGATGCCACAAATAATCAAACACCAGCATGCCAACCAATTTACCTCTTTTTATCAAGTGGAAAGTATTTTATTGGAAAACCATTTTGAATACCGTTAATCTCAACAAAAGCTTGTACAAGTTATACAATAAACTCCCCTATATTGTATAGTGGAAAGTACTGTAATAGAAAACCATTTTGAATAACTATTAATCTAAAGAAAAGTTTGTACAAGATACACAATAAGTTCCATAGAAGCTTTTAATCCAAAACCTTCTCGGTTTACCAGCCGGGCATTTTCTTCCCCTACAATTGTGGGAGGATTCCTTCCATAAAATATGATGAAAGATTTTGCGCCATCTCCAATAAAAAGGGCCTTGGCGTTTGTCCTTCCCACAGGGTGAGGGGTACGCTTCAAGACGTGAGGCCTAAAGCTCACAAATTTTTTGAATTTTTTTTTTATTTTTCTGAATTGTTTATTTTGAAGAATATAATATATGTGTAAAAATATTTAGAGAATATAAACAAAAAAAATAGTATGTTAGCCAAAACTAGGAAATAAATTATGGAATATGGAAAATTTTCAATCATAAATCAATCCATATTCAATGTACAAATGACAAACGGATAACATTATAAACAAAAAAGGGTTGAAATGCAGAAGTCAGAACATATGCAAAATTGCAAATATTTGCAATACAAAAGTCTCAAGTCACAAGACTCACAACTTACAGAATAATGATTACAATATCAATTAAAGTTCAAATGCTCATTTGATTGTTCCGTTCTCTTTATCAAATAACGATCTAAGTTCTTAAATATTTATAGAGGTCATTTTCCTAATATGAATGAGACTCGGTGAACTGCCAACATTCCCAAAGTCCTGTTTACCTTCTATGCTATGTTGGTGTGCTTTTGCCTGAATTGTGAGTTTCATTAGATACCTTAAGTTTGCAAACAATTTTTTGTTATATAAACATAGATTAACAAGACCAGAAACTACCAAGAGCATAAGGAAAAACAAATAAATAAAAGTGCATCCCATCAATACAACAGTAATTGCCCAATATCTCCCCCTCCAAATAAGGCAATCTGGACCTACCGTATGATAAACTATAGGAAGTTTCCCAAGCCTCCGATCCTCATAAAGGAACAAAGACACAGCATTTTATATTTGGATGGCCAAGTGTGGCTACCTAAGGTTCTAATACTCATGTAGTTGCCCAATTATTCATCCAAGCAATGGCATGCATTAATTACCCCCATCCCACATGTTTGTGGTTGTTGTTTAGCTAATCCTTTAAGGAGCAATTTATTTGAATACCTGCAAATCATGTTTGAGAAAGAGGGAGAATGAAGAATACATGCTTAATTTTTCCTTACTCTTTAAAAAAAAAAAAGAAATTGTCTGTTTTCACGTATTGATGGTGAGATAGTAGAAGTCAAGTATTTTGTCTCTATAAAAGAGCTTCAATGAATTGATTTAGTATATCAAGTCAATATAGCATCTTGAGCACCTGGGAGCTCTAAGATTAGACTGGCCAGGTTTTTACTAGGCCGTGTTGTTCAAGCTGTATTCTTAACAATGTTGCAGATTTGATGATAACAAATGAAAAAATTGGTGTGAAATAGTTAGGAACAAGAAAGAGACAAGCATAGACAGAGAGGGACTCCGTTAATTCGTAGGAAACCATGTCAGCACCAGGTTCTGCAAGATGGTCTGCCAATGTATTTGTTTTCCTATTGTAACATTAACAATTTCAAACCTAGCACCAAGCCAAGATTTCCAAAAATTTGATATGGGGCCTATAATTATAAAGTAAGCCCTTCTTTTGATGAGCCAAACCAAACACGATGAGTGCATCACTATAGGGCCATATCGAGCAATTCGCATGGTTTTTTGAGATGCAAGAACCTAAAAAGACACAAAGATTTCCTTTCACTAGCACACATCCTTTAGCTCCAATTTGTCAGTCTAAAACAAAGATGAGGCCCTAATTAAAAGACTGTACTTAGTTCACATGGCTCCCACTTTTAGTGGCGTCTACAAGAGGTAGATGTTAGGCAGCCTTACCCCCATTATCAAGACGCTGATTCCCGGACTTGAACCTGCGATGCATCGCATCGCATCGCTTTGGGAGGACAGCACTTACCATCCCACCAAGGTCCGACCTCTATAGCCACAGGATATTCCTACAAAGAGACAAATGGAGATATTTTCCTTCACGGGCTTCTCTGAAGTCCTCAATGGCTTGCAAACATTTCTGAGTCCCTATACCAATATGGCACTGCTCAAGGTTTAATCCCCTACTCATCTTGTGTATATGGCCAATTATTATCCTTCTTGTTTAGAATTAAATTAAAACAAAAAGCATGCCATTGAGATTTGAGAGTAACTAAATGCAAATATTCTCCAGCTCAACCAGAGCTACGTCGCCTACTCACTTCACAACCAGTCAACTACTATATGGAAATAAGCACATACCAACGACAATTGTCGAACAGGATTTAATTTATCCCAATATAACTAATTCAAAATACTGAAATGAAAGTTTATCAACCAAAGGAATGACAAGCAAGAAAGCAAGCTGCAATGGCTTTGAACAACTGAGGGTCGAAACCCCATTGACCACAAGTTTTCAAACTTCAAAAGCCAAAAAAAGTTAAATAAATAAATCAGCTAGGGTAGCCATTATGATGTCAACTCTCATGTCTTCGCTTTCATCAATAGGTACAAGAGAAGAATTGCAGTTTTTTTAAGGTTGGTGTTACTACCACACGACTTTATGTTACAGCCACCTCACTTAAACAATGGAAAAATCCGTTGAGCGCTTTAAAGCAGACGATGGATATCGTTTTTTGTCTCAATCTTCCAGACAATAAACATTGAGATCATAGGCCTACCATCAAACGGTCAGATGTTGATTCCACATGGCACATATCCCAAAAAGTGAACACGAACAACATACCATCAAACGTTGTTCAGGTTCGCTTTTTGGGATATGTGCTGCACGGAATCAACATCTAACCGTCTGATAGTAGGCCAATGATCTCAAGATCTATTGTGTGGAAGATTGGGATGAAAACTAATTTCAATCGTCTGATTTAAAGCAGTCAACGTATTTTTCCTTTGTTTAAATGGGATGACTGTAACATAAAGTGGTGTGGTAGTAACACCAGCCTTTTTTAAAGGATCCTACTAACAAATTGTTTGTATTCACAAAAGCATAATCTGAAAAATCTGTGAATATTCAATAGGAGGGCCAAAATATTCATGCTTTGCAACTAAAGATGTTCCATATGGAGTACAATGATATTACGATTCAAAGTTTAACATACCATTCCAAGTAAATTTCCAACTATAATGGAACCGATAGGATCATATATTGCATTTCCTGTTTTATTGACAGCCACCAACGATGCTGCAGCAATAGCAAGGCCAGTAACTGCAGCACCATCCTGCATAATAATGATTAAAAATACCCACAAAAAAAGCTAATATGAGTATAACATTGCCAAAAAGGAACAAAGAAGAGACCAACTGCAGCCAATTAAATTGAAAGACATTTAGTGCAGGTATTCAGGTACAGCATATTATAAGATAGCCGCTTCAGTTTAGCTTACACACAGCATGTAAAATTGTAAAAATATTCCAGCAGCAATGCCACTGTGGGTATAGAGTACAGACAATCAGTACATTGGATCATGGTTCTAAAACTCAGAGTGGAGTAACTCGGCCAAGTTACACAACTCGTCGAGATGCTAGATTTAGTGTTGAGTCGAGTTTTAACTGGGATGATGTGGCCATCAGTCGTAAACCATCCTTATATATTTAACTATTTTCGTTAGATTATGTTTTAGAAACCCTATCTTACGCAGCTCTCTGTTCTCTCTCTCTTTTAGAATGAAGAGAAGGGAAAGAAAAAGAATCATAGAATTAGTATTAATTAAGGCATGTGAATCATACATTTTTTACAGTGATCACTATCTTTTTTCCCTATTTTTTATGTATGTTTTTATCATTTTTATTTTAAAATATTTTTTATACTTTAATATTTTTAAATATTTAATAAATTATCGAATAGGACTGAGTCAAGTTTTATTCGAGTCTTCAAGTTAGCTCAATCAGTGAAGTCATGATTTCAAACCACACACACCAACTTTTTTGTTTTTCTTCTAAGATAAGACATACAGGCTGTATTTGGGATTGCTCATTGGAGGGAAAGAGCAGCTCTCTGCTCTGGCGCAAAGCACTTTTGTAAGTGCTCGAAGCTCTTTCAGAGAGTGAAAGAGCTGAATTTGGGTCTCTCTTTAAAAGAACAATTTAAACCTGCTCTTTTAAGTGGCCTGCTCTTTGCCTCCAAATAGCAATCCCAAACACAGCCATAACACTGTTAGGTATCGGACATTAACTAGCCAAATACCTACCAAAGTGACATCATGGGAATAACCTTATGCATTTAAAAAAGCATTAAATAAATTATATAAGTTAATTAATAAGCACTCAGACAACCAGAAAGGCATGTCCCTAATCTGCATTATTGGCTCAGACAGGTTAAAAACTCATGTTGCATGATGTATGCATTACCACACTAAGAAAAAATGAGGGTTAAGTTTTGCTAGGAAAAAATTTTAATTAGAACAAAAAAAATTTATTTAAACTTATTAGTTTAAATAAAATTAGCTTGGTCAAAGAAGTTAGTATCATCAAATGAGAAGTTTAGGGTTGATTTAAAAGAAAAAAATATGTAGGATGTGAATAGCCCCATAAATATGTAGGAAAAAATATTAACTAGACAAATAGCTACCGAAGTGACAACATGGGCATAACCTTATGTCATTAAAAAACATTAAATAAATTATATAATTTAATTAACAAGCACTCCGACAACCAGAAAGCCATGTCCTAATCTGACTTATATTGGCTCAGACGGTTTAAAAACTCATGTTGCAAGACATATCCATTACCATACTAAAAGAGAAAATGAGGGTTAAGTTCTGCTAGCAAAATTTTTAATTAGGACAAAAAATTACTTGTTTAAATAAAATTTATTTCGGTCAAAGAAGTTAGTATCATCAAATGAGAAGTTTAGGGTTCATTTAAAGGAAAAAAATATTTAGGATGTAATAGCCCCATAAATACCCTCTAAGATTTACTTTTCTCTTTTGTTTAGTTAATTTTCTATTTATTTTTTTTATAAGGACTAAAGTGGAAGGAATGAACCATTATTAAATACTATTAAGAGCTAGTTAATAAAATAGTGAGTAATCTATACCTCAAACTAATAATTAATAAATTCTCTCATTATACCTTAATCTAAATGTTGAAATTAGAGTTTATATGGATTGGTTAGTATGAAGTTTAAAAGGTGCAAGTTTTTATCTTGTGGTGACATGAAACTGCAAAAAATATGCATAATTAAGAAAAGATAGATGGTATAAGGTGCTCGGCCCATGCACCATCTCCCACCATCAAAATGGTAAAACCATGAGACTAGCATGAATATTCATAAGCACCAAATCAGTGAAAATATATTTCACTTTTGACTGAATTTCTATTGATAAATATTTGTATAACTCCTGGCATCTGACAAGTTTAGCGAAGGAAGATTAACATGTGTGCTTTTCTTAGTGTGTCGGTTAAGCATCCAATACTAGCTGAAAAAGACAGTGTTAGTATTAGGTATTAAGAAATGTTCACAAAGATTGGTGCACAAAGGTTGGTACAAAAAGGTTGGTACAAGGATATGTATAAGACATTTATGAGCACGTAAATTAAATTAATGAATGTTTTATTTTTAACTTTCCACCAATTTATGTACAAAGATATCCGTAAAATTCCTAAGATTAATGCAGGGAAATTGACATATATACTTTCTGTCATATGTTAATCAAATATCCAATACCAACTCATAAAAAGGATTTGTTCACAAAGGATGGTGCATGGTTAATCCCGGACTTTCAACATGAGTTAACAAAACTCATATCTTCATTAATAGTTAATTAGTTTCTTAAAATACGGTGGCAAGAAGTTTCAAAAAGAGTTATTATATAATAAGCAACCCGTTCAGAATCTAACTCTGAACTGCCCACGAATTTTGGACAAGTGCCACTACTTTAACAAGTGTGCCACTGCCACATCTCTATTGAGTGATGAGTATGATGAAACACATATAATGAATGGCTACCATTTAAGGATAGATGAACTACATGCTTAGTGGTATGTGTACCATGGTTTAAAAACTCGACAACTCGACTCAGAACTCGGGTGAGTCGACTCGGCTCAACCAAGTTTCGAGCCGACTCGTCTATGAGCTCGAATAAGGCTCCAATTCGGTCAACTCGCCGATCCAACTAGGGAACTAGGTCGAGTTTGTCGGCTCGGTGAGTCAACTTTAGTTTATAAATGAAGGACCGGCAGGGGGTTTTTAAGAAACTAAAAGGGCATACTAGTCCTTCCCCCTTTATATTTAAAGACGTCGATATTCTCGACAGAAACTCGACAGACAGAAGAAGAAAGAAAGAAGAAAGAAGGAAGAAGAAGAAAAAGAAGCCCTCTCCTGCCCTAAAATCTCATCGCAGCCCCTCTCGTGCCCTAAAATCTCATCGCAGCCTGGATTAAATGATAGTCTGGAGAGACGGTAAGGTTTTGACGGAGGAGATTTCATTGGGAACTTCCAGAAGTTGAAAGGGAAAATTGTTCTAACCGATATTTAAAAACTAAGCTGGTGTTAAAGGATCTTACACCATTAAATCAAACTTTTGACCATACGCAGTTAAAGTGCTTTTATGCCATGTGTGCACATATGTGATACAATCTAAACTATCTAAGTTGCAATCCATCCTTGGAATGTTTTTCAGCCAAAGAATCGTGCCTATAAGTGGATGTACACCATCCGATTAGTGAACTTTAATATCAGCCATCAAAAATTAAGAACAGCCATTGGATTAGCTTAAACAGATCAGATGGTTTCAAATATCTTAAAAAGTGTGATTTTTAGGCCCATTGCCCTTCAATGTATGATCTATCACTTTGACGGCATGGATTACCGGCATCTTAAACCATTAATGGTGTAAGATCATTTAAACACCATTTTGGTGTTTAAATGACAATCATGAGAGTCTGGTCCAGATTTAAATGATCTTACACCATTAAACAAGTAAGATGTGAAGAATCTAATCCATTAATGTGATTCAAATCCTCTCTTGAACTTTAATTGGCTGACTATGGACTACAGCATGTACTATTTAGACTTATGAAAGATGTCTGCTACATAACGTAACAGTAAAGCCTACCTTTTAAAGATTTTTTTATCGAATTATATATATATATATATATATATATATATATATAAATAATTTTAAATATTTATTAAATAATCCGAGTCAAAGAGAGTCGAGCTCACTGTTGTCATATGCGATCGCATGTGCCATCAGGATGGGGTGGATCGCATATTCGATTCAAGAAGGGGTGGATAGCATATGCGATTCAGGAAGTATGCCATCGCATATACTTCTCCAACGTTTTTTTTTTTTTTTTTTGGCTTTTAGGCTTCCCCAAGCCCTATTAATAGGGGGTTTCTCTTCCTAATGCATACCACATCTCTCAATATGGTCCACTTTATTTTTAAACAATTTGGACTTATTTTTTATATTTTCCCTTCTAACTTATGGGTTATATATTTTTATTTCTCATTTTAGACACTACAAAATTAATAGAGCACAAAATTAACACAAGCATATTACTTTTACTTTGGGATTTTTTGGGATTTTTTTTTTTTTTAAATGTATGCCATGGCATATGCGCCCCGCATGCATATGCCATTTGACTACATTGGTCGAGTTAGAATGAGTTTCCGAGTTAACTCTACTCAGAAGACTTCCGAGTAGAGTCGAGTCAAGTTTTCGTGTTTTAAAACCAAGATGTGTACTATCTTTAGGTGCATATTTTCCTCAAATAACAAGCATCATGGCATAAGGACAAGACAATCGGACTCATCATATGGGTCATTTCTGCAATTAATAGGGCATGTGCAAATATATATATATATATATATATATATATATATAGAGAGAGAGAGAGAGAGAGAGAGAGGATGAACGATTTCATGGATACAAGTAACAGTTGGAATTACAAGACTGATGTGATTCAAGTTCAACATTAGTTTCTTAGAAGCCGTACATTCAAACATTAAAAAGAACTTCAAAATGTAACATCCGACCATCTTTGATCATGAACCTTAGTTATTAAGATTCCATTAGTATTTCAAATAACAGCGCAATTCTCATACATTGTTCTAACTTCAACTGCAGCAGTTCAATCAATCTCAGAAGCAGCACCAGAGTCAATTAACAACAACTGCATGTAGATCTAACATGAGCAAAATTACCTCTGTCATTACAGCAACCGATGTTGGATCATGACCACGCCAGACATAATCACGTATTTTCATTCCCTCTGCAGCTGCACCTTTCTTAACAGCATTTATAGCTACGATAAGGGAAGCACCTAAAGAAAAGGAAAATTAGGAACAAAACACTTTGATATAGTTCAGAAAGCATATTTATATGCACCGAATTGTACCTTCAATGATGAATGAACCACCAATAACCAGAGCTGCATAGTGGATATTTTCTGGAGGCTACCCAAAATATACGTACTCATAAATCAAAGATAGCATGATGGTTTCCAGAAAACTAAAGAATATCATATATAATGAAATTCAAGATACCTGTGAACTCCACAAGTTTTGAACTCCATGCACAATAGTGGCTCCAGACCCAAGGCAGAAAATGCCAACAGCAGATATCAAAGACCAGACAAATCTTTCCTTTGAATAGCCGTAACTACAGAAAACCACGTAAGAAATAACTTAGAGCTTTATATGAAAACTAAAACCATGCCCAACTGCCCAACGAATAAAACATTTGTGCCACCCGGAATTTTCACTTGACTCGCTGAGTTCAAATCCGGGTCTGACATTACAAGAAAATGAAAATAATTCCCAACTGGCCACTGGAACCTTCACTTGGCTTGCTGAGTTCTAATCTTCGTATACAGTATGGTAGACTCTTTGACCGTGTCAAACTCTTAGGCCACCTTATGTATGTATTTATTAGAGAATATTTAGGATATGAGATTAGATTAGTTAGATTGAGAAGATAAGATATGATTAGTTAAGATTATATTAGAAAGTGATTAGGCTTATCTCTCTTTGTATCTAGTCTATTTATAAACGGCTACTATTTAATGAAATAAAGGTTAAATTCTCACAATGTAGCCGCACACATCTCCCTCCCTCCCAAGTTTGTCCATGAAGAGCTGATCTAATTGTAAGGCCTCCCTCCCTACCTTATTATGTCTTCATCAAGTTGTCGAATGGCATCAGAGCTTTAATGGCTCATGCCTTTCGACCAAGGACCACAGCCACCTGCATCCATTGTTGCCATCGCCACTTCTTCATTGGGTTGCACAACCATATTTAGGCAGTGATAATCATTCTTCAATGTTTACACCTTCCTAAGTGGCTGTACAGCGTTGGTGTTCTCTCCATGCTTGTTGGAACTAAATCACCGACACTAATAGTAATGACACCAACTCCAATATGTCTAAGTCAAACCACCACCATATTCATCCACAACACACCTCTGCATGCTACGCCATTATCCAACGCAGACCTCAATCACCCCATATATGGCTCCTAATTCAAGCACGCAGTCCCCCTCACATACCACATGGCCACCTGCCGTGCACCAACACCCAGCTACAAGGACATCCGTCCTCTATACCAGCGTCAAGGCATGCACATCCGTGTGTGTGTGTGTGTGTATATATCAATAGAAGTTTCGGAATCTCTTTGAAAGTCAAGGGCCGGCTATTTTTGGCGTGTGGGGAAGAATAATGTGGAATATGTTTTCCTTGGCCCAATGTTGAGGCATATTGAAGGAGAAAACTAATTATAACTTAATTGAGTATGTATAAGGTGATACAAGCATCATTCAAAATATGAAGATTGTATGGTCCAATGATTGTATAATTATCAAAGAGTTTCAAAGCATCTATACTAAGATATGATGAGACGTTGGAGGTGGGGGTTGAAATTGTATCGTGGATTTAGGGAGATGTGAAGCATCATGACGTAGCAAAAGCCTCCGAGTGGGGCAAGAAAATTGCACTTCAATGGTAGTTTCACTAGATATCTAGGTCAGACAGGAATCACAACTATCCTTTTAAACACAATGATGGATGTAGGTAAGTTGAATAACTCAAATCCGATAGGTATAAAAGAAATGAAGTGAAGGCAAGGGCTCTAAAGTTAGGCACTAGCAATTTCAATTTCTCTCTTCATGGTCTGTTGATTGTGGGTAGGGGTTAGCTAAATGACATTTAAAAGATCAATTAGTTAATATTAATGTCCTTGGACAGATTTAAAGGAGGCTATGAGATTGTGAATAATTTGATGAAGGATTGCATTCATCGGTCAAAATCTCGGAAATCCAGAACGAATCATCCACGCCTCATGGACAATACGTACCGGCATACCGGCCGATACATTGAATCAATGTATCAGCCAGTATTTTTTTTTTTCAAAAAAAATCTGAAATTTTTTTTTTTTAAATGAAAATTATTTATTTTAAATATTTTCAATTTTTTTTAAGGTATGTACCTTTTTTTTAAAATATTTTCAGTTTCGGCTTCGATTTGGGGTCGATTCGACATCGATTCTGGGTTTTAAGGAGGCATTCTTAGCTACCAGAGGGGAAAGAAGAAAAAATAAGACAAAAAAAGAAGATACATTGAGGAGAGAGAAGCACTGAGGAAAAGAAGTGAAGAGAAGGCTCACGGGTCCTTAAGAAAGAAGAGAAGATAAGAAAAGAATAAATTATGCCCACTTCTCATAAAAGGGGCCTTAGAAAAATATATCAATGTATCGGACGATACATTCAATGTATCGCCTGGAACGACCAGGGACGATACATTGAATGGGCGAGTCACAGCCAATGTATACCTGGCAGAGATGTTGACCCATGATTGCGTTAACAGATCTTCTTTAGCAATAAGAAAGGTGTGCCTCTTAATCTAGTTTCTATTAGGATTCCTCATCTTGGCTTGGAGCGTTTCTGCCATTTGTATTTTGTTCTCTTTTAACATATTAGTATTCTACCAGAGGAGAGAGAGAGAGAGAGAGAGAGAAAGAGAGATGGTGTCTTGAAAAAAAAAAAAATTATCGGTCAATGGTGCCTTGAAAACTCAACCAAGTGATTACAACTCGACCATGGATCAAAATATTGGACAAAACCGATATGTATCATCTAATACCTATCAATTTCAGGGGTGCCCGAGACGATAAATACAGTATTTATCGAGCACCCCAAAAAACAGGCAATTTATCGTCCGATACAGGCAATGTATCGCCTGCATCAGATGATAATTTCAAATTAATTATCGTCCGCTAATTTCAAATAAAATTTCAGGACGGACGTTCGTGGCTTCAGAACGGGTGTCCGCGAGAATTTAAAATAATAATAATAATTTGTACCGAGCCGATGCATTCAATGTATCGGCCGATACACCGGTACGTATCGTCCAGAGACCTGGACGATACATACCGGATTTCCGATATTCAATGTTATTGATTGAGTTAACTCAATCAATTCACCATAACTGAAGCAAGTTCTTGTCAGTCAAGGTACATGACTCAGTGAGTTGACTCAGATTCTGAAACTCAAGAAGCCAAAGTCAAGTTCTGATTTTTTAAATTATAGCACATTCACAGGCAATCTCAAATTATAGGTGTATTTTTGGGGATGAAAATAAGGACTTCCAAAGGGACAAAAGGGAACTTTATTATCAATAAAGTAGGACAAGCATATGCACACATCAGGCAATAAATGACCCAAAGAGGCATATATTTATGTACTTAACAGCTTGTTAACACAAAGGTTTCTTTGCAAGTTCCAGATCATCAATGATAAAATAGCGATGCCGGAAAAGCCAACTCTTTATGCCCTTAATGAAGATAATATTTAATGTTTGATTAGACAGAAAATGAAGAGTGTTAAGCATATGGTGGAACAGAAAACTCACGGATGCAGAGCATCTGGACCACGCCTTGAGCTACTCAGACCATAAGCAAGCAGGACCTACAATATTAACAGAACTGAGTTCTTTCAATAGACTTCTCTTGCCTTACGAGTATAAATTAGGAAAGAGAAACTTATATAAAAAATGTAAAATATGTAAAACAATTGAATTATAAAAAATAAAAATAAAAGATAGAAGGGAACAAATCAGAGCGGACATCTTAAGCCCTACATACTTGGTTAGCAAAATCTGCAAGTGAATGTACAACTTCTGCGAGCATAACATGGCTAGAAGTCACGAGCCACACACCAAATTTGAGAGAGAATACAAGAAAGTTGCACCACAGTGCAGTAGTAACTGCTCGTTGGCTGGAGTACAAGCATTTTTCATATTGTTAGGCAGGCGACATAAACAAAACAAGAACAAATTGTTTATACATGTTTGTGCCTGAAAAATGGCTTTTAAGATTTAAATCGATATCAATTGGCTCGCCTATAAATAAAAATCCGTCTTTACACATGGATTGGGCGATAAGGTGCAGTATATTTTTGTTATTTTAAAAATAGATATATCTGTATATATATATATATATATATATATATATATATATATATATATATATATATATATATAAAATAACGAGTTGAGAACATTAGAACAAAGTAGAAATTGTAAATACTAATACTGGGCTATGAGAACCATTTATAGATAGAGACCATGAGAGAAGCACACATTTTATGCCACATGGCATATTTTTTTCAGGCAACCCAAGTCATGAAAGTTAGCTCATATTGGGAGCTACCATGGGCCAAAGGTCATGGTCATTTGGATCTATGCACATTAATATGAACAGCTCTGCACATTTTCCAAACGATTAATATCTAATCAGATGGCTCCAATGATCTGGAATGTACGGTTTTTAGGACCCTTGTGTGATTCATATTGAAGCATATACTCGGGGGTGGATGTAGGGCAGAAGATTACGAAATGGACTCTTCATTCATTAGATAGAGAAGTTGTGTGTAGTACAAGTGATGACCATACACTTGAATCACTTAAAATGACAGAACATGTATGCCACATGGCCTAATGGGCGCCTTTGATTGCAATCTGTGTAAAGCCATCACAGGATCTAGTTTCCACTTGTCTATACTGTATTCTTAAGGGTAATGGGGCATTAAAGTCGAGAATGTGTGCCTTTTAGCCACGAAATCCCACAAAAATATGAATAAATAAATTACTCAGCCTTGAGAACCATAAAATCCCTTTTCCATTATATTCTATGATAAGCAAGCATTTATGCCTTTTTAAAACGAAGCATTTAAGGAGTCGTTTCTTTTCAAAAAAATGGATATGTTGTTTATGCATTTATGATTGCAACAAATATGCATTGATGATGTGAGAGTTTTTGTCAACGGTGTGATATCTTAATGCATAAGGGCCTTTTGGCTGAGATCCTAGCAGTCAGTAAGCATTACCTGTGGTTGAAATGCAAAAGTTATGCAACATTCGAAGTCCTTAAAAGATTTTACATTAAGTAAAATGTTAACTTTATGTGAAAGAAGAATGGGATACCAAAAGCATTTATAGATAGAGACCATGAGAAGCACCTATTTTAGGTCACATGGCATATATATGTTTTAACATTTTACGTGTTCCATGTTGAAGGCCATCACAAGGACTAGACAGACCGAAAAATCAAGCATATCAGAGCAGTGGAACCATCCGAATAGAGTGCTTTTAAATGGATTATGGTTCACATCTACTTAATGGCTCATATTCAAGCACTCAAATTGGATGGGTCCAACTTCCATTGATCTAATATGCACAATTTTTGGGCCGTGTGGCACAAGTGATGGTCATCCAAGTGAAACATATACAGCGATTCAAGATACGTGGCCAAAATGGATGACTCTCATGTCACTATCCATGTAAAGAAATCATAGGATTTGGTCCCATGAGTAAAGTGTACTCAAAGATCAAAAATTTAGTGTGAATCCTCTAGCATTGCCAATATATATATATATAAAAGGTAATGATCCTCTCACTAGAGTCATGGGACATAATCCCATGACTCGAGCTATCATTGGTTGCATGTCACATCAGGCTGACTTTTAAAGCCAATAGGAGCTCAAGCCATGGGTTTATGTCCCATGAATCAAGTCATATGATCATTTTCCATATATAATTATATATATATATAACATATGGGTTCATGTAGCATCATAGGGCGTTGGGTTAGAATCAGTTGAGGTCCATGTAGCATCCATTCAAGGGATTATGTTCTATGGCAACTTGCCTACAGACGATCAAGAGCCACCAAAAAAATTGGGCATGATCTGATGCATATTCCCCGTCCAAAATGTGATTCAAGGAGGAAAAATTCAATGCACTAGGATGTGTGTGCGGTACCAAAATTTGACCACCCAAAAAAAAATTTTGAATTTTTTTATAGATTACATGCCACGTGGCACATAATCCTAAACCGGGTCATGTTTTCAAATCACATGCCACGTGGCATGTGACCTGGGGTACCCACGTGGCATGTGGGTTAGAACCCCAGAGCACATGCCACGTGATTCCAAAACAAGACCTGTCTGATACTTTCCATATTCTACTTCATATATATATATATATATATATATATATATATATATATATATATATATATATATATATATGAAGTAGAATATGGAAATCAGACATAGAAATCAATTCACCTTTTTTACAGCAATGAGTTACCACTATTGTTCCAAAAAAACAAATAAATAAATAAGTCAGAGCTAGAAACAATTGTTTACACAAAAGCATAGATAAACAAACTGATTTACCTTGGATCATCAATTTCTGTCTTTTTAACCTCTACAGCTCTAGAGCAGTAATCTACAATAAAAATTAACAGAAAATTCAGCCGCAAATTTAACAAATCGAGAAAAACAATCCTGCCACACTGTTGAAACGAACTAGAAACTTACACCGATGATGCGAAGAACCAAACGAAATCAAAGCCACCGAACCGTAGCAACCTCCTCTAGATAAAAGATCGCCCAACGATACCGACGAAGGTATTGCAAAGTCGCTGCGAAACCTTCGATCTTGTTCTAAATTCGACCCCGAAAGCTGAGTTTTTTCGGATCTAGGAGGAGGTTGAAATGATTGGAGAAGCCCTAGGTGGGGGATTTGAGCGGATTCTTGAAGGTTTGCGACGAAGCGAGCTGTTCGCAGTAACTGAACTAAGGGTTTTCTCTTCTGCATGCTAGGGCATTTCCATGGAGATATCAGAGAAGGGATTTGGAGGGTTTAGGGTTTTCAGATTTTATTTAGGTGTGTGTGCTGCAGTGTTTGAGAGGGAAAGAACACTGAAAATTTCACTTGCGAGACGCACATAATTTGAAAAAATAAAAGAAAAAAAAGTTTGTCAGCCTTTTTGATGGCTGGAACTCTGGACTTTAGCCTACTTACATTCTCACACATGAAAACCGCAAAACTCGAAAATCTCCACACATATATATATATATATATATATATATGGGAGATTTTTGAGGGTGTAAACGGGGCTGGCAACCGTACATTGCCCGTTGACCGTGATACCTTTGCAGTATTTCTGTCAACGGGCCGTAAACGGGCTTCATGAGGGTGCTTGGGCGCCGGCTGATAATAAACCGAAGAAGCCACTGAAATGATAATAAGTATCCTTCAGGGGCGTTTTACGGTACTTATCTCTATAAAAAATTTAGGCACAATCTTCTTTGCATTTGAGGAGGATTTGTGGTTTGAAAATAAAAAGAATCCATTGTTTTCTCTAGAAGCAATGAGCAAAACTTGAGGCAGAACCTACCAATAAATTTGCATTGAAAGATTTGTAAGGTGCAAATAAAGTCACTCCTTCTGTAGTAAAACACTAAATTATTTTTTGATGGTGTATTATCAAAACTTATTTTAATGGTGTAAGATCGTTCAAAAGGTTATATCTATTTCAAGCCATCTCACCGAGATGCGACACGTCTCGGTCCCAGCTATCCAAGACAATTGGAAAATCCGAGATTTCAACCCATGATCAAGACCTAATTGGCGCAACAAAATTAGGAATAAAAAAAATCTTCATCAACAAGACCAACGCATTAAAGTTTTACAAAATAAAATTAAAGAATATCATGTATACCCAACATACCTGTAATTTTATAACTCTTGTCCGCTTTCAATCATAGAGACCCAACATTTTACACTATAGATCTCGAGATCATAGGCATCAAATTAGAAGAAACACATGATAGTTTCACATGACACACCACCCAAAATTGGCTCGAGTAGAAAATTAGGGCCTGAGTCAAGTAACTAATACCAACTCTTTTTAAGTGGTATCAATGTATTTCTATTGCATTAGCTGTAAGGCTATCAATAGGGCAAAATGACAGCCAGGCCCATTTCTATTGATAGCCTTACGGCTAATCCATTGAAATCATATGATGGAATTCGTTTTTCATTCAAATTTTCCACATAAAATATCTTGACATTATGGGTCTATCATCAATCGGTCAAATTTTGATTCCTTTTTGCACACATCCTAAAAAGAGAACGCGATCATGAAGTTATATCAAACATGATTCTAATCTAGATGTATGTTATGTGAAATCAAAATATGATCTATTGTGGGAAAGAATAGGGCAAAAAATGATCTCTATTATCTGATTTAAGGATGTGAGACCCGAATTAAGAAAAATAATATAGGATTTGAAACTAAAGATGCCCATTTAAAAAACGAGGACTGGGACTATGCGTCCGGGCTCACGATCATCCCTATGTCCACACTAGTTGGGTATCATGTGGCACCCATCATGAGAATCAAGTGTCACGACAACTTGGATTAGATCAATCAAGTGTGACAAGAAAAATTTAGACACAATCCGATACATATCCACCTTTGAAAACATGGTCAAAGGAGCCCAGATTCAATACTCCAAATTTGTGGGACATTATGGTCTCTTTGACCCATCAAATATGATAACAAAAAAGCCAATAAAAAATTTAAAATTTTTGAAACCGCATGCCTCATGACTAATCACCAGAAAACGAGTGTTGTTTTAAGACAAGCCAATTTATCTAAAAAATATTTTGCAGCCCTAAAATAAATAAGAGAAAGGGCATACTCTCCTGACCATCATTTAAGCATCAAATGGTGTTTAAAGTTTAAATGATCTTACAATATTTATTGGCTTATGATCTTGGAAATCCATACCATTCCATCAAAGTGATATATCATTAATTGAAGGGCTATAGGTAAAAAAATACACTTTTTGGAACTTTTGAACTATTCGATCTTTGCACTCTAATATCAACAATTGTTCTTAGTTTTGATGGCTGATATTAAAGTTCACCGATATGATGGTTTACATCCACTTATAAGCAAGATTCTTTGGTTGAGACATGTTCCAACAAGGGATTGCCACTTGAAAATTTTAGATTGGTCATAGTTGTGTGCCACATAGCGCAATGATAAATCACACTTCAACGGTGTGAGATAAAAATTGACATTTTTAATGGTGGAAGATAATTTAAACACCATTTTAAATGTCGCTAAGGAGCCATTATCCCATAAAAACTCTTCCAAAAGCTTTTTTATGGTGGGTATATAATATTTTAAAGGGCACGACTCTCGTGACTGTCATTTAAGCACAAAAATGATGCTTAAATCATCATATGCCATTTATGGGCTCAAGCATGGGTCAAAAAATCATCCGATACCGATATGTATCATCCGATACGTATCGATTTTGGACTTGGGCGGTACGATACAAAGGCATTGTATCGTACCCCCTTAAAAACAATGTACTTATCATCCGATACGGGCAATGTATCGTCCGATAATATGTATATATATATATATTTTTCGATTGTCTACACAATCGATGGCGACTGTATAGACAATCGGAATATTTTATTTTATTTTATTTTTATTATTTTATATATATATTTTTTTCCGATTGTCTACACAATCGATAGCGACTGTGTAGACAATTGGCATCGATTGTGTAAACAATCATGTAGACAATCGGATATTTATTTTTTTTCCCGATTGTCTACACAATCAATGGCGATTATCTACACAGTCGTCATCGATTGTATAGACAATCGAAAAAAATAAAATTCAATATATCAAACCGATACATTCAATGTATTGCTGATACATTGAATGTATCGGCCGATACCCGATACGTATCGTCCTGGAGGTCAGGACGATATGTATCGGTTTATTGATATTTTGATCATTGGGCTCAAGGTGTAGGTAATCCACACCATCAAAGAAATAGATCATAAGTTGAAAGACATTGGTCCTAAAAATCAATTTTTTTGAGAGATTTTAATCATCCGATCTATACACTCCAATACCAACCGTTGTATATAATTTTAATGACTGGTATTCAAACTCGTGAATTGGATGGTTCACATCCACTTGCGGACATAATTCTTTAGTTAGTACACTTTCTAATGATTGAATGGCACATGAACCATTTAGATTTATTATAAATCGATGAGGAAACCACACTTCAATGATGTGAGATAAATAATTCTAATTTAGCGGTAATAGATCATTTAAACATGTAGCATATTTTACAAAACTCTATCATTTAGCTCTAATTGTTTATAGAAATTAATACGTTAATGATTGTTTTATTTTATTATATGTGCATCTGTAGTTTGCAACTTCACGGAGACACGACAAATTTTGTTATTTGGAAGCTGCAACCGAATATTTAGCCTCCGCAATTGATGGTTACATTGGTGATTCCCTTGAATCATATGACGCAGGTATTTTTTATGTTCCAATATGATATTGAGATCATAACCCACCTATTAGACAATTTGATTTTGATTCAACATGAAAAAATTCCCAAAAGTGACCTGAGAACGACCCTTCTCATAGTATGACATAATCACATTCAATTTTTAGGATGCATGCAACATAAAATCAAGATCTGAACGTCTGATAGGTGGTATATGATCTCAAGATATTTTTTGAGAAAGATTAAGAAGAAAAACAATCTTCATCATCTGATTCAAGGAAGTAAACAACATTATCAATGAAACCATTGGTTGTAGAGATTGAATCTTTAATTGTAAATAATGGTACCCCTTAATAACTTTGTGTTTACGATATCTTTGGAGCGACCTTTACATTCCTTGAAAAGTTTATTTTAAGGTGTTAGCCTCTCTCACCTAACAAAAAATTTCTCCAGGGCACCATCTTGGTCCTACAAAGGGGGGACTGCCGCGACCACCCACATTCATTGTCATCTATAACCTTTCCACTCCCTCGAGTGCGATTGGCATAGCTCTTTGTCAGGCCCATGTTAGAGTCAGATATACTTGTTTTAGCAGACTCCCTTCTCCTTACTAATTTCATGCAAAATAGGACTTACCTACTCTAGCGGCTACTTCTATGCTAACTCCTCGTCAAAGCAAATAAAATATGTTATGACAAGGAGTGAGCAAAGAGCAGGGGAGAATTGCTAGAGCAGGTAAATCCCGCTTTGCAAAGAGTTAGCAAGGAGAAAGGGATCTGCTAAAGTAAATAGCAGAGATTTACCAAAGCGAAAGGGAATCTACTAAAGCAGATAAACCCAACTCTGATGGAGAGCTAGCAAGGAGCTATGCTAAACACAATCTCTAAGCAACATTATTGACTAAAACCGAATTGCAAAGTATTTTATTTCTATTTATCATAAAATTCTTTAATGTATGGTCCCTTAGAAGCTGATTCTCATAGGTTTTCAAGGCCTTTTATATTTGTTGATGTCAAAGCTTGAATGATTTTACGGGAAGAGGCTCATTATGTGATGTCGGTGGCGCCTCATGAATCCTACCTAAAATCAACTATCAACAATTAACCATATTAATTTGTTATTATTATTATTTTTTTAAAAAAATTTTTTATGAAAGGGCTCATTGTATGATTTTCGATGGCATCTCATATTCATGAATCCTACCTAAAATCAACTGTCAAGAATTAACTTTATTGATTTTATTATTATTATTATTATTATTATATATTTTTAGTTTTTGTTAAAGGCTAGCAAGCATAATAAAAAATTTCTAAATAAGTCTTCCAAATATGGATTTAAAATGATACATACAAGATCTAATAGACAGATATCTATATATAGGATATAGCATGAGAAGCTTTGGTAAACATATATGTATGGGATATATTGGAGACATATTGACGATTCTGGTTGATATTAAAGTACTCATTAAAAAATAAATAAAATTATATATATTAAAAAGATTACTAGTATTTAGAGCTGAAAGGATCTCTCCAACTTAGAGTTTCCACCGCGTTGATTGCCTAAAATATGTTGATATAAATGGTATTGAAAATAGTTTGGCGGTATGTAGTTCACTACGTTGTCTTAAAGACAATAAATACCCCTACTCCGTCGGATAAACGAAGATGTAATTGAGTTCCCAACAAATCTACCTTCAGGATACAACATAGCTCTGTTTTGTCAAGAACCGTTAGTTCTTTTCTAGATTCTAGAAAAAGAACATGTCACGCTGATTTTCTGATACATAAAAAGATTCTTAAATAAAGAAAATAAGATTTGGGACGGTGAAGATATTTCACTTTTTGTCTTTTTAAATAACGGTAAAGAGATAAATCAATTCATTTGTGTCTTTTCAGATTTACGGTAAATAGATTTTAGACTTGTGTACATTCAGATTTACAGTGAAGAGATATTAGACTTGTGTCTTTTCAACTAACGAAAGATAAATCAAAATTTGAAAAGACACTTCTCTAGAGAGAAAATAAGTTTTACAAGTTTGCTATTGAATTATTATTAATATATAATGATAGTTATAAACTTAATTTTGAAATAATAAAATATATATAGCATTCCCCCACTTGTTGCAAAATAATAAAAATATGTATCATAGCTATCATACTAAGCATCATTAGAGGTACCGTTCTATTTGAACTTTTGACTAGTACATACAACTCAAAATTTGTAAGGACTTCAAGTAGTTTATAACTTTGAAATTAAAACATGTCTAACAACCTGAAATTACATACACACTTACTATAACCTAAATCATTAGTGACATAAGACTTACGCTTTACGAGCATACGCTAAAATCTTGATTTCCTGAGTATCTTAGAGAGATGATTGAATCTTTATGGAAGCGGCTTCACCACCATATTTATATAAGTGAATATGTCATAGGTGCTCTTGTAACTATTTTATCACCCTAACTAATGAATGCTTACAAAATTATTGAGAGTTAAACTCACCTCCTCATGCTATAAGAGATGTGCACGATATTTAACACCATAGGAATAGCCAATACGTAACATACATTTGTGTACTTTCAAGAGTCACAGAGTAATTTCTTATTTCATTGAACTTAGGAATTGAGATCTCCGACTCTACTAAGTTGAAGTTTAACTACTGTGCCTTTAAAAATATCGGTCTTCGACCTATCATTCTTAATGTTCTTAACGTTGTATCTCTGGGTAGTGCTTTTGTAAGTGGATGTGCAAGCATCTTAGAAGTTGGATGCAGTCTAACATGACCACTTTATCACTTAACAGCTGCCAAATGATGTTATATCTAAGGCCTATATGCCTTAATTTTCTTTTATATTACTTATTAAATAAAACATGCAAAACAATTTTATTATCATAATAAACATTAATTGCATATATATGTTGAGTCAAGGAAATTTGTCTCATGGAGCTTCAAGGTCACTCTATATTTTTTGCTCCCGCAGACAATGCTATATACTTTGATTCCATACTTGAATAAAAAAATATGCTTATTTTTTAAACCCCACGATACTGCTCCTCCATTTAAAGTAAAAATTCATCTATTTGTGGATTTTGAATCAGAGAAGTTAAAAATTCAAGTAGCATCAGTAAACCCCTCTAAGAGTTCAGGGTTGTCACTATAATTTAAATTATAATCAATAGTTCTTTTTAAGTATCTCAATACCCTATGAATATCTTACTAATGTTCAGACATGAGTTGCTAATAAATCTATTCAATACCTCCACTATAAATGCTATATCAGGTCTAACATACTTCATTAAATATATAGGGCTTTCATCTCAATGACAATAAACTATAATTTCTGAACTTGTTCAAAAATCGATTTATCCTCACCCTTCTTAAAATCAAAATATTTAGATATTAGAAAAGTCTTTGTACCTGCATCTTCAGTTAGATACTTTTTCTCGAATGTAACTCATAAATTTTTAGTGGCAGTGCACTTATATAATATGTTGAACAATCTTTCATTCAATCTATTGAAGATGTGGTACTGACAATCTTGATCATCTTTTAACTATATGAGCCGTGCATTTAATTCTCCACTAGTTGTACTTTTCGTTATTTCCGTTACAAAAATTAGTGGACATAGTCTAGTGAAAACGCAAGCATTATTGAATTGTTGCAAGATAAGTTATACATTTTGCTGCCATCTTTTGAAAGTTGACCTGCCAGATCCGTCAAGTTTGATGAGATTTTGATTCATGAACTTTATGCTTTAAACTATTAGAATGATTTATTGTCTAATTTTTTTATATAAATGATATTGAAAATAGCTCCAAGGCACGTAGTTCACTACAGTTGGTATGCGATTTTTGGGAACCCTCTCGGATTAGGAAAAATGCTCCAAGTTGGTAACTAAGGGTGTAGTTGATTCGGTTTGGTCGGTTTTGGACCAATACCACAAACCAAACTGATCCTAAATCGATTTCTAGATATTCAAACCAAACTAAACCGTTCAACTCTTAAACCAAACCAACCCAATTCGATTTGGTTCGATTTAGTTCGGTTCAGTCGGTTTCGATTTTCTTATAAGTTTTACTTGGATATCAAAAATTTTTTAACTTCTCAACCAATTTTCTTGTAAGTTCTACTTTACCGCTTTAGGATTTAGGAATGGGCTAAAGAATGGATAGGGTGTTGTATAAAAATATATATATTACTTAAATGCCCTTTAAAATTAATCAAAATCCCCTATATATAATTATTTATAAACTACATTCGGTTCAGTTCGATTGGTTTCAGCTTAGACCCGGAACCAAACCAAACTTTTCAATTTTCCTTTTTTCCAAACCAAATCCAAATCAGTACCCATCCAAACCAAACCAAACCTGGTGGTTCAGTTGGTTTGGTCCAAAAAATACACAACCCTATTGGTAACTCGAGACTCGGATTGTAAGACGGTGAAGGTAAACTTACAACAAACAAACTTGTCAGTTTAAAGGTCGAACAACAAACAGACTTGTCAGGCCGAGTGTTAATAACAAGCAGACTTATTAATGACGTTCAAATAAGGGTTATGCAGCACACAAATCAGTAAAACCAATGTCAGTAACAAATATACTCACTTCGATAAAATATTAATGATAATGCAACAAATAAAAATGTAAAAAAAATGTTAGTGACAAACAGACTCATTAACGAATGAAGTACCCTAAAAAAAAAGTGTTCATAGCAAACAAACCTAGTAATCAATATGTGATTGCCACTTGCAGATATTTATCAATACTGTAGAACATTATTGGTCGTGAGGTTTGGGTGGGGGATTGTGGGGTGGACTCCTATACTAAACATCGATTTGCCGATTTTAACAACTAAGGTTACCTAATTTTAATTAATTAGAAAAAATAATATAAAATTCTAAACTAAAAGGGGTGTATTGGCCTGTTATGCGCAGAAAGATTAAACTCATTTTCGAGTACCCTCTGTTGGCTCCCTTGAGCAAATCATATTAAAGGCTATGATGCTTGAAAATATGCAAGTGGTATGAACCTAATTAGATATAGGGTTAAAATTTTAGAACTGGTATCATAAGAAAAATGTTATAGGTTTAGCCTTATTTATATTTGAAAAGTGCGATAATCGAAGTAGAATGACTAACCCCAACTAGAACGCCTACTCAACAAAATTTTTAAAAGAAGTTGAAGTTCAAAACTCAAACGTTTAGATTTTGACTTTTTTCAATGCAAAATTTCAGAGCCAACCTCAAAAATTCCAAAGAGAATAAATGAATGAATATATTGAGAATGAGGGGAGTAGGGACCTATTTATAGTTCAATTATACGCTAGAATTCTAGTGCATAATTTAAAAGTCAGTTAGGAACTTGGCTCCACGAGCTAATCCTAGTCTTAAGTCAGGCTTTCCGATGGACTCTGGCCACAGATAAATAAACATATTTACGCGTAAATGTCATTACTCTTTCCTTTCGATTTACATAAGATGTTACATGTAAATAACAAAATGCCTCTTATTTGAATCCAATAAAAATAGTTTTAGATCAAATTTCTCAAAGAATAAAAAGTAAACTTTTCAGTTCAAGAACAAAATTATATTTTTTATAATTTGGTCAAATTTTTAACTTTCAAATGACAAATCTTTTTGCGAAACTTCAAAGTCTATAAATTTTATCATATCAAAGCATTACTAAAATATCAAAGTCTGATAAAAAATGTTTACATTTTGACTTTCAAATTGGAAATATATTGTCACAGTTATAGCTCGACCTTTGACTCTCGGTTAACAAGACTTATGGCCTAAAATATCATAGTTATAACGTCACATATGATTTCGAAAGGTTGGAAATTGAGCGTCTACTACTACATTGTCTTAAAGACAATAGACACTTCTACTCCGTCGAATAAACGAAGATATAATTAAGTTCTCAGTGAATCTGCCTTCAAGACACAATAGAGCCCGATTTTGTCAAAAACTGTATATTATTTTCTAGATTGCACTTTATAGAAAAAGAACATGCCACACATATTTTCTCATAAAAAAAAATTCTTAAATAAAGAAAATAGGAATTTAAGTGAGAAAGATTATTATTTCTGATGACGATGAAGATTATGAATCATTGTGCCTTTTCAAATGACGATGAAGAGATTTAATTTCGTGTCTTTTCAAGAACGATAAAAAGGCAAATCGATTCATTTGTGCCATTTCAGATTTAAAAATAAATCAAATTTGAAAAGACACTTCTTTGGAGAGAAAATATTTTTTATAAGTTTGCTATCGACTTATTATATATATATATATATATATATATATATATATATATATATATATATATATATATATATATATATATATATAATGATAATTATATAAACTTATTTTTGAAATAATAAAATATATATTACTAAACTAATATATATAACAAAATCATAGGATGTAGCTCAGTTTTCGTCTCACTCTCTCATACTTAGATTGGGGAGATTGGTGGTTTCGGATTCCACAAAAAAAAAACTTTTATATCAATAGATCTTGAGATCATGACTCAACTATCAAACGGTTAAGTGTTGATGCCACAGGCCACAGATCCCTAAAAAGTGCCTGTGATCATGTACGTACCATGAGAAGGGTTTTTGATCACTTTGGGGGATGAGTTCCATGTGGAATCAACACTTGACCAACTGATAGGTGGGTGATTGGGATGAAAACCGATATTTGTCATCAGATTTAAGGCAATAAACTATTTTAATCATGAAAATTTATGGCTGCAGAGATAGAATCTCCGTCAATAAATACTGATATCCCATTAAATATAAATAAAATAAAATAATAAAAAATTGCCCCAAGGGCACTTTTGGTATAATATCTGATTTATTGAGTGCGTATTGGGGATATAGGCCTATATCGGCTGATATGAACCGCTATTAGATGAGGCCTAAATTGATCCATGTCCATTTATACGTATCTGATATGACTGGTTTTTAATGCTATGCTTCAAAATACTCCTAGATTGCTAAAACCAACAAATTTGAAATCTTGTTAAAGCAATTTCGAATAGCTCAACATTCTCCACCGTCTGATCAATAATAAGAAGAAAGTGGAGTCACATATAAGCATGTTATAATATGTACGCTTACACCATATCATCTCCCTAAAACATATCAATTTGGCAGCGTTGTGTCCAAAGCCGACTCTAACTACTTATAGTGACCGCAACGTTGGTTAATTGACACCAATATAGGCTGCTTAAGCTCAAGTACTGAATCAGGCAGACTAGTCTATCTTCACCATACACGTGGCAGAAATGATCATGATTCGCTATTACGTAAGGGCCTGAGTACCAGATTCAGTACCCAACGATAATACTTTAAGTTGGAGGTAAGAAGGCATGGCGGGGAGGCACAAATAGAGGAAAGCTGAACAGCAGATTATAAATAAAATAAATAATTTATATTATCTTTTTTTAATTATAATAATATAGTATCACAAAATTCTCCTCATCTCTGTCGAAGAATAACGAGATCTGGTTAGTTTCCATCACGAGAAATCTATCTGTGTTAAAAGCGAAAAAAGAAAAACAAAAAAATTAATCTTCTTCTCCAGAGGGTTTTGGTGGCCAACCATATTTAGTTTCGAGTGCTGATTCTTCATCATGTGGTTATCTTTCTGGCGATCTAGAGATCGTTTCTCCTTGGCTGAACTACGGTATGTTTTTTTTCGGTCCCTTTTTGAGATGCGTTTAGGGTTTCGTTTCGTCCGTTTGGTGGTTACTGAATTAGTTGTGTGATGTTGTTTTGTTGTTTAGGTCAACTTCCGACATTGAATTACTAACTAATTATGCATTGTACTTAATTTGAATCGTGATTCTTGTTACATTCTTTGAAAATTTAGATTTTTTTTTTTGTTTTTTTAATCCTGGTTGAGATCTGGCTGAAATTGTTCTTCAATTAAGCTTAGGAGCGGGATTGAGGTGGCGTGAAAAGTTCAGAACTTTTAATTGAAATTGTTCTTCAATTAATCAAATACTGTACAATTATTGTTTGATTTTGTTGTTTTCAGTCTCAGTTAAACGTCAGTTTGCATAATCCTTTATGTCGTAGGAAGCTAAAGTTGGATGTGAAATTATAATGCATGAAACACATAGGGCACTTAGATTTCATGGTAATTATGAGTTTACTTGTTTGAAAATAATGCAAGTTTTGGTAAATTATAAAGAGCAATCCTGGCAATAATCCATGATTGTATATAAATCTTATACTTCTTAAAATTCTCGTGGTTATCGATAATTGAACTTCAAAAACAGTGATCTTCGATGCCATTGAAAGGATACTTCCATTTTGATAATGTTCTTGAATCCATTGAGTTCATCTTAAAACTATAATCGTATGGAAAGAGGGTGGGCTGGGGTTCGAATCTAGGAAATAGTGGATTGTGTGTTTAGTATTTCTAGTACTTTGGAGGTGAAGATTATGGGAGGTTTTACTATATTAGGGTGGGTGTAGGCGACAATTTGAAAAATTATGTATATTGGCTAAATATTGGTTTGTTTGGACTTTGGATCATTCACCAAATTCGGATTCAGTAATCATTCAAGGAGAAATTCAAAGATTACAAAAAGTAATAAATTACTAAAATATACCAAAATATTATCCCATTTAAAGTTAAAAATGATGTTTTTAAGCAATAAAATAGGTGCATTACATAATCCACATGCATTGACAATTCACAATCATAAAAAAAAGTACGAAATATGATTGAGACATATACCACAATCATAAAATTTGAAAAAAATCAAGAAATATTTGGAAAAAAATTCACGAATAGGCCGAATATTTGACAAAAAGTTATGTAGGCCACCTATTCTGGGAATTTTGCCCAAAATATGATTAGTTCAGAGAATTTTGTGACAGTGGTTTGACTCCATGAGGGTTTATGTTTTAACAACCTAAGGGAGGAGATATTTAAGCCCTTTGGTGAGTCTTCTAGTGCCACAGTGCCATAAATTTGGGTATTTGGGCTATGCTACATATGCATATGGCGGATTTGAGGAGAATGTCTCAAGCTGGATCAATGCAGGGTAGGCATCTTGGAGATAGGTTCGTGGTTTGTTTTTTGATTAACAAGTGTTACTTCGACGAAAAGTATTATTTCATAAAACAATGGTAGGCCGGTGAGGTCAGTATTACTCTTATGGTGCAAAGTATTGGGCAATGGAGAAGTGACAAGAAGGTAAAGTTTATGTGGTTGAGATACATATGTTGGAAGGGATGCATGAAGTAATAAAAAATTGTAATATAAGAAACTAGTACATAAGAGGAATTTAGGGCTGGCCCAATAAAGGAGAAAATTAAAGAATCTTGTTTGAGATGATTTGGGCATGTCCATTGGAGACCTAACACGACTCATGTATGAAGGATTGAAACTATACAAGTCCGACTCCAACTTTCTTTTAAATTCTTGCTTGCTAGTGGAATGCGGAGGTGACTTGTAATAGAATTTGGAGTGCACTCATTTCACCTTAGGTGGCAGCTTTTGTTTTAATGTTGAGGGATAAAAATCCTTATCAAGGGGTGGTGGAATGAACACCAATCACCTCTTTCTCCATCGGGCATCGTCTAGCTTGTTTGATGCTACTGTCCTACTCTTTTTGGTATGTGCTGGGAGTTCACGTCAAAGTTGTTACTGGTGGATAAATAGACATATGGCCTTTCAATCCTATGGGATGAATCTTATAGAGAATCTTCCATTGTGCCTTGCCTTGCCGAGTGAAGCAAGAGCCTCTATGCCTGAAGGACTACTTTTCAATTTCTTTTATTATCTTCGAAAATGGAAATTAATGTTTCTTGGAATGAGATGATTGCGCTCCTGCCTGGTGGAAACATCAAAGTGATCTTTGATTGATTTTAAGTTGGTAAGCTGGGGCCAGCAGGAATCTGGAACCAGAGGTCTAAAGGAATCTTTAAAAATGGTAAAGATGAAGGTTGATATGCTTCTAGTCCTATTTGCGTCAAGAACTCTAGTGAAGTGGAGGTGAATTGGTTGAAGGGACAAGGGTCTTGATATAAAATTGTTAGTTATGATCTTAGAAGTTGGAGATTTTCTCAACACTATTAGATGTGTTAAAAAGTGATAGTGAACCGTAGAGACATGCTTTCTTTGTTAATGAGATTTTGCCTATCGGAGAGAGGACTCGAGTGCCTTTTCAACAAGTTCAAGATAAGCAGATGATTTTGTGGATAGACTTGCAAAAGAGGGTATACAGCTATACATATAGGTTAAATACTCTTGCATATAAGGGGCACATTACCTCTATTTTTGTTTTAGAGAGGCTTGTCTTGAGAGTTTGGGCAGGTGTTAGATTCTTGTTTTGGGCCATTTCTTTCTAATCTCCTTCCATTCTTTAAAATTTGTTAGTTCTAAAGGAAAGAAAATGGAAATGTCTAAAAGAAAGGAATGAAACTAAAATGTGGGCAATGTAGAAATAAAGAAGCTAAAAACTAAAGAGGAGAAAGACCCATTTAGGGCTCATTTTAAAGAGAGAGAGAGAGAGAGAGAGAGAGAGAGAGAGAGAGAGAGAGAGAGAGAGTACATTATTGCTTTTCCAAGATGATAACAAGTTACAATAGATGGGTCCTTTACATAGAGGGCACACAAAACACAACTCTTGTTCCTAACCAATGTGGGACTAAACCTACTATCTTTTACATGCATACGTCTCATATGTAGTCACGTAATACATCCAACACTCCCCCTCAAGTTGAGGCTGTTGAGCATCAATGAAAATGATGCTCAACTTACCAACAATAAAAAGGGCCCCTGAATCATCTCCCCCTTTCATTGATAGGGCAGAAAGAAAGACATAAGGTCAAAAAGATAGTGGGAAACACATCCACCATTCAAAGCAATGTGGGAAAGACTTCCTCATGCATAAAATGCTGCTTATAATAGCAGCAAAAAGGTCACTCTTCATCAATGTAGAAGGGACAACAAGTAGGCAAAATGTATGTGTTAAATACCACATACACAGCCGTATATTAGCATTAGAAGAAATAAAAAGAAAGGGAGAGAAGATGGCACTATGGCAACTTCCGCGAGTGAGTGCAGCACCAAATATTATTAATCTTTTCATATCATGAGGCAGCATAAGTACTAGCAGCTCAAATAATTATTTTCACATCCAGCTAATATGCGGTCTTCAGCAGTAACTCATCCAGCCATCCATAAATACATAAAGACACATTACGGCAACCAAGCTGGCTGTACCAGCCAACATGCAAACATATCCTAGGAGCACGAGCAAATACTGATCTGGTTTCCGAAGTAATCCATCTCTAAACAGAAGTATTACAGCAGACAACTAAAGTTTTCCAGCAAGCATGTGATCAGGTTGCAACAGTAATAGGGGCGAAACCTATGCATACCAACCACCAGGAAAAACACCTTCTCTCCTTCGATATGCAACAAAATCGTGTAGGACCACTTCCAGAATGCGCATAAACGAAAACCGATCCAAATCCATAGTATGAGAGGAACCTTTGACGCAGCACAGAGGAGCGTGCCCAGAAACTGAGAATCAGATCTGTAAAATCAATTTTAAAGATCCCTTCGAAAAAGCATAAAAAGGCTCCAAAATCATGCTAGTTATGAAAAAGGAGCATTAGAAGGAACCAACCTGAAAATTGTTGCTGGCTGGTACAGGCTAAGGCGAGACGCTGATGATGATGAAGATGGCTTGGGGCTGTTGAAGAGAGACTAAAACCACAACTACGAGAATTAGGGTTCCCGATTTTTGATGCACAAAGATTCGACGGAACAACAAGTTGCAGAGCATATGTCAGACCTAATTTATTGTCTTTTAGTGTCTCTTCTCTCTTCTTCTTTCTCTACTTCATATCTAATTCCTTAGATTTTTTATTTCAATAAAATCTCTATCTTCCTTTATATCTTCTCTGCAAACTCCCTCAATCCACACACTCATTCTGCATGATCTAATCTTTTCTTTGATTTAAAACTTCCAATGAGAGTTTTCTTCAAGCCGCTTCTACATTGTATACTTTTGGGAGAGATCATGACGAACCTGATCTAGTGAGCCATCGGCTTTGACAGACTCCAAGATAAGCGGGATGCGGCAGTGATGGACTTCAGAGACAAGTGGTGACCACCATCAAGCACGATTGAATGACTGTAATCATTTATCAACAATATCATGAAGATCAAGGGTTCATTTTTTTGTAATCAATGGCATGTTCCTTCTTCAAAGGAATATGCAATTGCAGGAGGGTAATATATAATATCTTGGATAGATAAGAGAGATACACATCTTATGTTGTGTATCTTATCTTTTAGGTAAGATCAAGGATCAAAATAATGGTTTCGTTTTTGGTTTCGGGCATGAACGAAACTGAAAAGTTGAACCGAAATTTCGGCTGAAAATTTGAATTTCGGCCAAAAATTTCCCCTCTCATTTTTTTGACTGAAATTTCGGTTCCAAATTTTGTTTCAATGGGGGACCGAAACTGAAACATTTCGGCCCCCCACTGAACCATGGATAAGATTAAGATTGATTAGGATTTTATTAATATTTTAAGAAGTATTTTGAATTGCTGAACATCTCTTGAGATCTTAATTGATTGTATTCACCTGTATTTAAAGAGACTTTTCTTTATAATGAAAAACAGGGAAAACTATTGCCAAAATGTAGTCTCTAAAGTTTCTCTAGGTAACACCTAGAAAAACATTTAATGCATGTATAATGTTCCTACTTCCTAGGTTTGGAATGAAGTCGGTCTACTACTTTTTGGGTGTCTCACAAGAAAAGGGAAACTATTATACTTCTGTTTGGAATGCATCCCGGATGTAGGAAAAACGCTAAACTCTAAACATGCTTTGGGAAATCAATTTTTAGAGTTTCACCTGTGTCGATGCCACCTTTTTCGAGAACATTCCCTATTTCTCACCTTCTACCCCTGCTACTCCTACTATGCCTCCCTTTTATTGGATATAGTTGCCCCTCCCAAGGAGCTGATCACCTACTCTTGACGTAGGAAAAACCAAGCTGACAAGATCCCATAATTGGGCCAAAGACTTGCCTCTCTCCCTTAGGTACTACTCCTTCTAGTGCAGTTCTTGTTACATCAGTTATTGTTTGTGATGACTCTGATTTTCCTATTGCTTTATGAATGGACTTGCACATCTGATTCTCTTGCACAATTTGTACCATTCCAGGTTATTTTACCTTCTTATTGTGCTTATTTACATTGTTTTCTTCTGTTACCACTCCCAAAACTGTTTTTGAGGCATTGCAACGGCTTGAGTCGAAGGAGGCTATGAGATTGCCGCTCTCTATAAAAACGACACATGAGCCCTTGTTTCTCTTCCTCCTGGGAAACACAAAGTCGGATGCAAATGAGTGTAAGAGTGCACGTTGTCAAGCATATAGATGATGACAGTATAGAGAGATACAAAGCCCAACTCGTTGCTAAGGGCTTACTCAGTTTTATGGCATAGAATTTATTGTGACTTTTGCTTGGATTGCGTAACTTAACTCTATAAGTGTTCTCCTTTGAATTGCTGCCAACTGTGATTAGCCTCTGTTCCAGCTTGACGTGAATAATGCTTTTCTTCGTGCTAATCTTACTGAGGAAGTCTATATGGATCTTCCTCCAAGTGTTCAGTTTAAAGGGGAGAATGGTAAGGTAAGTTGAATACGGTCATCTATTGGCTCAAACAATCTTCCGATCATACAGTGTTTGTACACTCTTGGTAGGAGGGCCACACGATTCTACTTTTGTATCTGGACAATATTGTCATCATAGGGGATGATTCGTCGTTCAGTGTGTAAGTGAAGGAGGTTATAAGTCAAGCCTTTGAGATTAAGGACTTGATCCTCTTCGATATTTTTTGAGCATAGAGGTTGCTCGCTCTACTAAAGGCATCTTTGTTTCTCAGAGGGAGTATGCTCTCATTCTTCTTGAGACTAGGAAGTTAGGGTCTCACCTTGCATTCTCCCCAATAGGGGAACTTTCTTTCTAATCTAGGCATGTACCAACGATTAGTTGGGAAACTGATTTACTAGATCATCATGAGACTAGAAAGCACTTAAGCCATAGTGTTGTTAATTTATGCCTAGCACATGGTATTCTTTGCTCTTGAAATGGCCTTCCGAATATGATGTGATACTCTGATGCTGACTGGGCTGGTTTCCCTATTGATCAACGATCAACTTTTGGTTTTGTACATTCCTAGGTGGCAACTTAGTCATCTGAGTATCGGGCTATGGCCCATGAATCTCGTGAGGTACTTTGGTTACAGACTTTCTTGATCGAGCTTGGTCTCCATATTACCCCCCCACCCCCCAATTCATCTAGTGGCCATTCATATTTGCAACCAATGCCATTCTGCATGAGTGGTCCAAACATATAGATGTAGCCATCCACTTCACTCAAGAAAAGATAACATCAACACTCATATCTACTCCTTGTAACCATTCTTCTCTTTAGCTGGCGGATAGCTTCACTATGGCACTTGGCCCTTCTTGTCTTCAAGAACTTTGTGTCAAGCTCCGCACGATCAATACATATGCTCCAGCTTGAGTGGCAGTGTCGTGAGACCTGTGAGACTATTAGTTTTCCAGAAATGAAACTTCTTGTAATTATGGTTTAGTTGTACTCCTTTAGGGCTATCCTCTTTCTGATAACTTAGGTGTCCGAGCCTCTTAGAGCAACCGACTAATCCAATGGTCACGTGTGCTCCCTAAGTTAGCACGTGCCCGGTCAGCATGGGATATAAGTCCCTAGGGTGGCCTCAAGGAGGGGATTCGAACTCAGATATCCCGCTTCCTGAGGTGGTTACCTGGCCATCACGCCAAACCCCTTGAGGTTCCTTCAGGGCTATAATTGTAGATTACCCTATACCTATAAATGGAAGGGTCTATGGTGGTGACCTAATATTCCCTCCACCTAATTCGTCTCTTCTCTTCTCTCGTCTCCTCTCCTCTTCCTCGCATTTTTTCTACTTCTCTACTTTTTACTCAATATCATGTATTTTCAATGTTACTTGCAATTTTATATTTTAAATTGCCACATGAATACATGATATGGTTTTGCAAAAAGTTGGTATTAGGTCATGACCTGTGCACCACCTATGTTGTATCGGTAACAATCTATAAATGTGGAACACTTTTTCATCAATTCTGTAACATGTGGTATACATCGCTGTAGTTTATATTGGAGTCAGTTCAAAAAATGTCATTGAATGATTTCTACCCTCTGATCAAGATCCTAAAACAGCCTTAAAATGGACGGCTAAATAGCATATGGTCAACGCTCCACATTGAGGCACAAAGATTCTTTTGAATAGATGGTTAGGAACCTCTGATAAACATGAAGTTTGGGCTGATCCCACCTACATGTGGGTTTACCACCTGAACATCTCAATTAATGAACTAGACATGCTACATGTACATAATTTTATGACCCATGCACCATAGCTGGTGCAGTGATGCACGGCCCATGCACCTTATACAAATTCTTTCCAGAATTTATTTCATGGTTATTATCATATGATTTTTTACATTCCTAATATCTTTCCTGAAGTTTTCTTGGAGCTAAATTGCTGCATCTCTCTTTTGGGGTATTTTTTTTGTCTTCTTTTTTTTCTGGTGCGTTGTTGGTTAAATCTGGCCTTTTCCATGCAGCTATTTAACTGATCAACTACAAAAAATTCAAGTAGTGAATGAAGTTAACAAGGTACTTGATCTCTTTCTTCAGATTTAATTGCCTGGGTTATGATCATGTATTATATATTCTCTATTCAATATATCTTCTCTTTTGAAGGATGTTGCCATTGAAGCCCTGAGATCAATTGCGGAGTTAGTAACATATGGTGACCAGCACGATCCAACCTTTTTTGAGTGAGATTTTTCAATATCTGATGCTTTCATTTTTTTTGTCTAAGATGTTACTATTTTTTACCCCAGTGTGGATCTCCTGTAGGTTTTTCATGGAGAATCAAATCATGGGAGAGTTTGTGCGTATATTAAAAATTAGTAAAACCATGAGCGTTGCACTTCAGTTGCTACAGACAATGAGCATTATGATTCAGAATATAAAAAGTGAACATGCTATTTGTAAGTCAACAACATGAATAAATAGTGCAAGTTAGTAGGCTAAATATTAGCAGTTTTTTTTATTTTTTTATTTTTGGTGAAGTACGGGTGATGTTTTCATTAATCTCTTTTGTCCCATGTTATGCAGACTACATCTTCAGTAATGAACACATTAATAGCCTTATAACATATTCCTTTGACTTCCGCAATGAAGAGCTTCTGTCTTACTACATATCCTTTCTAAGGTTGCTAATAGCTTGTGGCTTCTTTCCATCATTCCCTTTCTCTCTTTTCTGATATCATGAACTTCACTTGTTGCAGTGTTTGTTTAAGATAATGTTTTTGTTGTTTCTTTTTCAACCCTAAGTAGTCTCAACTTTTTATGATGTGTTATTTATTGTTGTCCTTGAAGGGCAATTAGTGGGAATCTGAACAAGAGTACAATTTCTTTGCTGGTGAAAACTCAAAATGTATGCTTTCTTAGACCCCCCCTCTTTTATGGAATGATTCAATCTTGCCATCCTGTTTATGTTTGCCTTTTTTTTTTTTCCCATTCTTTCTTGGGAGCTTTATTCATTATATCCCACACGCAGCTGGTATGCCATATGATGGCAAATGCATTTCTTGTGTGCACCATCCTGCACTACGTTACTGGTTTGGTGTTTTGTTCCCCCTAAAGTATTAAACTGTTCTGATATGCATTCTTATCGATCTCTTTTTGTGAACCATGGATCTATTGCAGTGAAGGTGTGGTTCACTGACGCAACTTTTGCTGTGTTGTAGATTTTGATAAAAACCGATTTGACCATCCTAGGAAAAACAAAATGACAGTGCTTATGAGCTGATCTTAAATTTGGAAAGAGAGAGAAAGAGAGATAAGTGATCAATAAAAGAGAATGCTTGTAATTTTAAATACATAAAACGGTGTATTGTGAAAAAATGTTTTATGTGTCATCTTTAGCATGTTCAAAACCCTGTATGATTAAGCCAAAAAAAAAAAATGTTTGGTCATAAAATGACAACTTTAAAAAATCCTCCCCCCCCTTTTCTCCATGCATTTTTATATTTAGCTGAAGATGAAATTTTATAAAAAAAAATGTCCATTCTTTTTTCTGATCAGCTTCAGTAACTTAACCTCTATATAAATTTATTTAATTCAATTATGAGTTGTAAATTGTAGTATCTCTTTTGTAGAAAATTTGTTTCATTTGATGTCATTCTGATTGATTTTACCCTTTATAATATGAAATATTGATTTCTTACGAAAGTCAGAATGTTGTGATGATTAGTCCGTAGCCAATTACCACCTTATGAACCAGAAAGACTTCATAGCCACCCCACCACTATATTGCATCATTTTGTCAATGACTACTAACTTATCTGCGTGCTAATCTCTTATACATAGAATTGTACTCAGTTCATTGGATGCATTTGGGAGAGACCGTTTTGTCATTATTTGAATAGTTAATATATTTTAAAACCACGACTTGTCATCCATTTGGCATCCCTAAGAATATGGAAAACACATGGTTCTGAGAGAAAGTGTTTAAAAGAATCAGTGAACGAAGCAAAGATACATTATCAGGCATGAAGCATCTGGCCTGACTTTCGAATTGGGTCTGAACCAATATTTTATATAAAGGGAATTTTTTTTTTTGGGCGTGGGGCCAGGGGGGGGCGCCGGTGGGGTGTCGTTGTTAGGGGATAGTGAACTGGGGTGCATCTTTTTTTTTGTTTTGGTCGGGCATATACCCTTGACCTGTTGGGCGGCCAAAATTTTGGCCCGGCCCGACCAGACCCTTTGACAGCGCTACAACTACTTCTGAATCAATAACAACTGAATTAATTTAGTGAATGACTTCTAAGACAGTTTTACTGCATGGCAAATGGATTTGGAGGTTGGGATGGGAAAAGGAGAAAGCCGAGCTATGGTGGCAGGTCGTGTCCTCCAAGTATGGGGTTTGCGATAATGACTAGGATCTTCGGATGGATGGTAGGAATGAGGGGGGCTGGTGGAATGGAGTTAATTCCGTAGCCTCTGATTTCAAGGACTGCCTGGGTTTTAGCTTGGGAAATGACACTAGAATTGACTTCTGGGGGAATAGATGTCTGAAGGAGACGTTTTGATGCAGAATCAAAGCCTACGCACTGGAATTGTGGACTGATTGAGAGAAGTAGACTTGGGAATTGACCTTTAAAGCCCTGCTAAGAGACTGGTTGAAAGCCGTGATGAGACTCCGTCATAAAATAGAGTCCTAGATTCACTGTTGACCGCAATGGGCTCACTGTCGACCGTGAGTCAAGTCCGGATCGACCCTTGGAAAAGTGACCATAACTCCCTCAATTATTGTTGAAATTGCACAATTCTTGGCTTGTTGGAAAACTACTTCGATAAACTTTCAAATAAGGCCAGTTTCACATCAATCGGGCATCGTTTGATGCTTCAAAAGTGCTGCATATGAAAAAAAAGGGTTTATTAGTTGAACTAATTGTGACAGTTAGATTAGAAGTTCTAATTTTAGTAGTATTCTTAAGGTTTTTTTACTTGTTATAAATACTTGCACAGATTCTCATTATAGAATAGATTATTATGAATGAATATTTGGTGCAAATTTGTGCTTGAGAAAGAGAGATTCTTTCAACTTGAAGAGCAATTCTTTAATTCCCCGAGGTGGGTTTGGTGCGAGACTAATAATTTCTGTGGTGAAATTTCAAAGATTTCCTTTTTCTTCTTCTTTATTTTTATTTTTTAAACATTTATTCTGCGATTATCGTGTATCAATCGTGGAATCGAAACCCTAAATCTATTGTGTGGGATTTACATAATTTAGGATTTTAGTGTGTCCGTCCGGTATCATGTTCCCAATTTTTTTCGTATTGCCACCCAACAGGGGGGACCAAGATTGGGAAAATCTCTGCTTTGATTAATGACTCGAATACCTGGAACATCACACGAAGGCATCTTAAGGAGGATGAGGTTGATGAGTTTGTTACCTTCTTTTAGTTGATTCATTCAATGAAAAGAAATTTGGGGAACCACGATTGTAGGATTAGGGATAAGAATGCTAAAGGTACTTTCTCGGTTAAATCTTTCTATGAACATCTTTATCAGCAATCAACTAATACGGGTGCTCGCCAAATCTGGTCCAAAATTTGGAAGTTTAAGATCCACCAAAAATCAAATTCTTTAGCTGGTCTGTGTGTCACAGAGTTACTCTTTAGCGACGTGAACTCTCGTGCGGCAACTAGCTTTTCTCGATCTAGCTCAGCCTACTCGTGTTTCAAACCTGCACGGTAGCGTATTAGGTTAGAAACTATGCGGATTCCCGAATGCAACACATATAGCTATACGCAGCGATAGTCCGAGGGGCAGCCCCACTTAGAGTTTAGGTCCGCACCATGAGGGTGGTCGTGGACCACCAACATGATGGCTCCAGCGCACGACGCGACAGGAGCGACCTAACACCTATGCGAGGTCCGGATGCGCGAAGTCAAGCCCACAAGGCTATCATACGCGTTCCATAGGGGATCACTTAGGCCAGCGACACGTCACGTGGCTGTTAGATCCTTTCCCCATATATATGGTTTAAACATCAATAGTGCCTAAATGGCAGGAGGACCTCAAACGTATTGGTTTGGCATACCGCAACGCCCTCCCGCATCGCTAGGCCAACTTGGCTCAGTCGCGTCCGCATCACGTGCCCTGCTGGCACTGCATTACGACCAACTGCCACCATGTCGCGTGCCCTCCTGGCCCACGACCGAAGCTCTTGGAGTATCAATGGCGAAGCCCTCATGGCTTGGTAATGCTCTGACGATGCTCCAGCTTCAACCCACCAATGCCTGACGCACTAGTGGCACAAGTGGCCCTGCGGCTGGCTCGGATGGCTGGCCGCCAGCCCACGTCACATGTGGCTTGGGGCAGAATTCTTATGATCGATCAACTTATTAGACGGGGGCGAATGTCCAGAACAAGTGCAATCTTTGTATGCAGGCAGAGAATTGATCGACCACACACTCATGCACTGCCAATTTTCGATGCAAGTTTGGAGAGTGGTCCGCAATACGTTCAAGATCAGCTGGGTTTTCCCTGAGAACACCGACAGTATGTTACGAACAGTGGGATGGTGTACCCTTTGAGGATATCAATGGGATCTTTGGAAGATCTCTGTTTATGCGGTTGTGTGGGATATCTGGGTTGAAAGAAACAACAAGATACTCGCAGAATTGGAAGACCCTTCAAATATGTTGTGAAATCGGCGGGATTTTGTGCTTAGCTGGATTAAAGTTTGCCATATGGGAACGACAATAGTGGATCTGTGTTTTTTGGATGAACCTCTCTTGTTGGTGGGCTGGCGCTCCTGGTCCTTCGGCTGCCATTTTGCTTGGGTTGTTTGAGTGGGGCGGGTCTCTTTTCACGCCTTTTTTTTGTGTCTGGCCTTTGTCCTCGGGTAATCCTTCCTATCCACTCAGGTATGTACTGCTTTTCTTTTTTAATGAATTCGTTATTTTACCGATCAGAAAAAAAGTTTTACTGCATAGATCAGATCATTCACTGCTACCTAATTACAGGTCAAATTCCTCTAAATATATGTATGATATTATAGACTATATGAGCAGGCCTGTGTTGGACATATTCAAGGAAGAGCAGGGGCTTGTGTTGGACATATTCAAGGAAGCTTTTTTTGTTATTCACAGATTTACATTACATATTGAATTTTTTGTTCTTTCATGATCTTGGCTTCTTCAAGAAATGAGGAATACACAATGCTCCACATGCTCCATAAGCTGATTAGGAACTAGAAGCTTGTACACAGACACATTTTCACACACGTCCTTTCAAGCTGATTAGAAACTAGAAAGCCTGCTCATTAGTGATGCATGCTTTTTTTTAATGCGGATTTATGAACACTTTTGCCGTATATATTGTTTCCATCAAAATTGGAATTAATGGCAGTTGTTAGTTTGGCTGAATGCATCTTGTTTTGTTCAAGGTTCTCTCTTGGGTTGGTTCGGCTGGCTGATAGCAATCAAATATTTATCTTCTTAGGTCATGATGTATTTATCTTCTTCTTCTTTTTTAACAAATCATTGAAGTTTTTGAATTGATGTTTACGTTTGTTGTATTGATTCCATGTGCCTTACAAAAACTGAAATCTTGACCAGATGTTGGTTGCTTTTGTTTGCTTTGCATTGGTTGTTTAGTGAATTTGAGTGTGTTTTATCTTTCATGTATGTAATTTTTATTTTTTTGTATGAATTCAGGATGAAATAGTTTCATTTCCATTGTACATTGAGGCGATTCGATATGCTTTCCATGAGGAGAGCATGGTCCGTATTGCAGTACGTGCTTTGACACTTAACATTTATCACGGTGAGTTGATAGGTCTTGTTTCATATGATATATATTTACGCCATTACATTATGTCATACAATTTATTTTCTATATATTTTTCTCTCGTTTTACTTTTCAGTTGGAGATGAGTGCGTTAACAGATATGTCACTAGCCCTCCCCTAGCAGATTATTTTTCAAATTTGGTTACATTTTTCCAGAAGCAGTGCATTAATTTGGATGAATTGGTCTCTGAAGCTGGAAGGTAAGATTTCTAAATTTTAATGCAAAGTGATCAGATTTCTACATTCCCATCTGTCTCAGAATGACACTTTTTTTCAAAGTAGGATTAAACTTGTTACTATAGCTTAAGATTTTTTATCAACTAATTGTATGTATGATCCCCTAACAAACATCATTTGGCTACTGAGACAGGAACCCTGGCCATTTCAATTTAAATTCTCGCGTTCTTGCTGCAGTAGATGAAATTGAAGACGATCTATACTATTTCAGTGATGTTATTTCTGCTGGGATTCCCAATCTTGGAAGATTAATTACAAACAATATTTTGCAGCTTTTGGTATTTCCATTGCTTCTGCCCTCTTTGAAGGTGGCTTCTAGTGATGTAAGAATATTTTTCTCTTTTAGGCATCGACTTTTGACTGTTTGCTTCCCCTTTAATACTAAAAATGCTGCTTACTACTCTGTTTGATGGTTTTCTATTTCAGGGAACACAAATAGCTGTTACTACTTCCCTATGTTTACTTTGTTGCATCTTGCACATAGTTAAAACCAAGGATTTGGCAAGTATCATTGCTACTGCTGTCCTTTCTCTGCCAGATACCTTCCCTTCACAGTCTGAATCCAAATCCAACGGATACTTACATGATCATGGTTTCGCTCATGAAAGCCATCCGCTGGATCCAGATACTTTTGTAAAGCATACAGCCATTGGAAGTTTAAAAGTTACTGTATCAAAATCCTGTGGTGCTTCTCATATTTGTGCGGGAGAAGATTGTTTCTTGCAACATGATTATGGAAATCAGCATTTGTCTTTGAGGTACTGTTACACAACTTTATGTAAATAAAAATCAGCTTTACTCTAGTTGCAAGTAGACAGTACGGTTGGGTTGAGTAGTCTTGGTTTTGGAATTTCGTAGGTGTCAAAGAGTAGGTATCCCTAGCTTGGAGTAGAGATTTAGCTCATAGTTTGGTCATCTACCTTTCAATGCTCAGAAAAAGTTAATTACTACTAAGAAGAAGAAATTTCATCTTACCAGTCTCTAAAAGATGCATAAGAAATGTGCTGCCTGTAGTAATCTAGACGTACAATTTTGATAATATATTGGAAGTTCATGCAGTTTGGAAGCTTAGTTCTACTATACGGAGGCTACCTTTACTCCCCCTTGTTTCCAATTTACATTCATCTAACATAATCAGTCAACCAGCTTGATCATTCTTGAGAAGTGTATGCAGTGATGGTGAATGTAGATGATCAAAAGTCTAGCTGAAAAGAAAACATCTTATATGGTGTGAAAAACAACAAGCTTTACAAAATATCATAAGGATCATTGTTGTCATTCGCATATGTGACCATACGCAAATATCATAAAGGATCATTGTTGTCATTCGCATATGTGACCATACGCGAATATCATAAAGGACCATTGTTGTCATTTCGCATATGTGACCATATGCGAAATGACATGCCATCACATCACATATGCGATCGCATATTGCATTTCATTTTTTTTAAAATACCAAAAATATGCAAACAATTTGAAAAATAGGAAAATATATGGGTATAATATAAAGTCTTACAAATAGAAAACATACATTGTGGTCTTTATAAAACAAAAAACTCCCCCAATAAAGGTAATACACTTCTATTTTATCAAGAGAAATAACAAAAAAATACATTTACTATATGAAAATTAAAAAAATTTGAAAAAATACATTTGAAGAGAGATTGGAAATAGAATGGGCATGCAAGAGAGAGGGAGGGAGGGGTTCCCATTTTTGGAAAAAGAACCCAACGGGACAATATGCGACAGTATGCGATCGCATATTGCACTATATCGCATATGCGATATAGTCATATGGGACCGCATATGCGACCGCATATTCGCATATGTGGTCGCATTTGAGAACAATGTAAAGGATATAAGCTTGGCAAAGAGGGAAGCTAAGAAGGCTGCAAAGTATGAAATATGAAAATTTGTATGCTATTTCAGGGACAAAGGAGTGTGAGAAAGATATTTACTAGCTTGCCAAGATAAGAGAAAGGAAAAGGCTGTGTAACTATTTCTGTCGATGAAGATCTTACCCCATAATGAAAGTAATTACCTCTTCCAAAAGTTAAGGTTTTGTGCAGCACCAATGAGCTTTGTACCAACTCAAGTTCAACGCCCAGTAGCTTGGTTAAGTTGTAAATTTCTATCTGCTTGTCCGGGTTGCCTTTGAGAACTTTGCGCTACTGACCTCTTCAGCCTTAGGGCCTATTTAGCAAACCAGTGGAAACCTTGCAGCAATGAAACTCTTTCCTGTGAGGTTTGCTGTGGTAACCTGGAAAGCTATCAAAATTGTGAACACGTTAACAGGATCACAACAAAACCATTGATGAAAAAAATACTGTCAAATGAGATCAATGACCATTAACAACACTGATCCATCAACAACACAATTGTCAAATGACTCAAATGAGATGAAGAACCATCAATAAGAAAGATCTGTCAACAACATCAAGGACCATCAACAAATAAAGAGACACTTCAACTAGAATATCAAGAAACATCAACAGAAAAATAAAGAATTAAAAAAAAGTCCATAATCCAGTGCTGGTCTTGTACGTACGGGGTGCTGGGAGAGGTGGACGGGATACGAACCTAACCTTTGGTTTTTTACACACACAGTGGCTGCTTTCCGGACTTGAATCCGCACCTTCACGCTTGACAGCCCAAGCCTTTTACCATTTCATCCAGCAATGGGCCCTCAGAAGAGAACATTACCCAGTTAGGGTCCTGTTTGTACATGCTACTGGGAGGGCTGTCCGGTATATGGACCTAGCCTTTTACGCACAAAATGGCTGCTCTCTAGACTCGAAGCAAGCAATGGCCCCTAAAAAGTCAATTATCTAGTGCCGGTACCGTGCGATAGGGTGCTGAGAGGAGTGAACAGGATACACACCTAGCCAGAGATCCTCTGGCTAGGTGTGTATGGACCTAACCTTTTACAGCCCAAGCCTTTTAAACCATGGGAATAATTAAAACCACGGAAATAGAGAAGAATCCTTGGAAATAGAGAAGGGAATCCGATTGGTCGATGCACCCAAATCCGTGTTTCCATTTGCACAAAATACAATAGACATCCTAGTTCTGATATCAGTTGTAGAGGTTTTAAGAAACAGATGGAAACTTGGTTTACAGGGCTCTTAATTCCTGTGCTTGAATAGCGCTTTCACACAAGAGAACATGTGAAGCCGATTGCATTTTGTGTGATTTCCTAGGTTTTCACGTTAGAAAAAAAAGCCCGTCAAATGCAAGTTGATAAGCTTCATAAATCTCAACCATGCAATGTAGCACAATTTCGTTGCATATCGCTGCTTGTAGATCATTGATGTAACAAGTCTGACGGGGATGCCGACACTATGGACATCGGCTTTGGACCATATCGCGTATACCGGTGTCGGAGGATAGGGAAAGGGAACCAGAATTGAAGAATTGAAGAGAATTGATGCGTGCTTTGGTTGATCGATCGATCCCAAATATTTGATCGATCGATCGATCGAGGACAGGAGCTTATGAGCTTTTGGCGAATTTATTCTTCTCAGTCGATCGATCGAATCCAAACTTTCGATCGATCGATTGTGAACTGAGATTTCGAGCGATTTTATTATTTATAAATCGATCGATCAATTGACCGCGTAAGTCAAGTTTGCCAAAAGACGGAATTTTGGTTTTTTTTGGCAAAACGTGCTATTTTAGTGTTTTATTGTTTTATTGTTTTAGAGTTTTTCTTCTTTTGAGGCTCACTATATAAAGTCCTTATAAGCATTGTAACAAGCAGTTGATGATTAATGAAAAAAGGCCATTTGCTTTAGGTTTGAGATGAGCTTTAATGGAGAGTGATCCTTCTTTTTTGGGATGGTTTGGTGTGAGGCCAAGGGTGCAATGCCCATAATTTCCTAATATTTTCTGTCTATCTATTTGTTTTCTCTGTTTTCTTTTCGATCCCATAAACCTATTTCAGCCAATTTCTATTTGATCATTTAAAAAACCCAAACCCTAGATTTCATCTGAACCATCAAGTTGATCTGATTCAACAAACCCTAGTGAGATCTAGTGATTCCACATCTGATCGAAGAATGAACACCCTAATCTGGAAAAACTAGAGTTCCATCTCTAGAATAGATCCACACCGCGAATCTAACGGGACTCGCACATCGAACTGGACTCTAGGCGAACCTTGCACGAACAATCAAACGAAAATCTACGAAACCCTAAGGTATCACGAGTATTTTGAGATTTTTGCTTAATTAATCAGTTTAGTTTCGACACACCATCATTTCATTATCATTCACGCGTTTGAGGCTCGTTGTCCCGCGTTAGTTGTGATATCAGAGACATAGGTTCTAGGTTAAGGCATATTTGTATGTCATTTCGATTTTATTGCATTTGTGTTCATCTGTGTGTATGTCTTGTGTTTGATAAAATTTCTCATTCATTTTGGTTCATAGCTGCATGTCATTTAAAATCCGTGTTAATAAGTCGTGATCACCATGGACTCGAGTGAGATTGTCAATGCTCTTAGGGGCATCCGAGCCGAATTGAATGATAAATGAGAGGATGAATGCCATGGAACAAACCCAAACATCCATAATGCTAGGCTACATGACCGATTAAATCGGGTGGAAGGAGTTGACGAGCAACAAGACCGACGCCATGAGCATAACGGTCCGCACTTTGAACGCGGTGGTCAATAAAATGATTGGAATCGGAATCATAGGGAGGTAGATCATCGCGGAGATGACTACTACCCGGATGGAAGACTCCTCAAGAATGTTCGAGTTGAGTTTCCAACCAATGGAAGAATGGACCCTAAGTCTTTCTCGATTGTGTCTCCGATATGGACCGCCACTTTGAGTGGTATGGTATGAGTGACGAGCGATGTGTTAGGCTCGTCAAAATGAAACTCATCGGCCAAGCTCGACTCTTTTGGGTCAACGCCGAACGCATGAAAGCGAATGCGGGTCGACATGAAAGAACGACTTACAGATAAGTACGCTCCTTTATCATATTACCAGCGCTTACTTGATCAATGGCAAAATTTACGACTTACATGAACGATACTTTGCCCCCATTATTTGTTGGGTGGACATAAAAGAACGACTTATAGATAAGTACGTTCCTTTATCATACTATCATCGCTTACTTGATCAATGGTAAAATCTGCGCCAAGGTAGTATGCTTGTGATCGAATACATTGTCAAATTTGAAGAATTCATGATGAGAGCCAAAGTATCGGAAGATCATCAAGTCACTCTCTCTAGATTCCGCACCGGGTTGCGATTGGAATTGCAAAAGGAGTTGATCTCCCGTCCCGTTGACGCTCTTGACGAGTGTTACGCCGTTGTACAAGACCTTAGCGATACATGAAAACGATGGTGGTGAGGCGATTTTAATCACAAACCAGTGGTCATCGTACTGGCGAGGGAAGGCTTAGTGCCGGAAACCCACCTCCCAAACCTACACAATCCACTCCTACCAATGTGAGGTTTGACAAAGGAAAAGGTGTGATTGAGGAATCCTCGAAGGGTAGTCTCAAATTAAGTGCTATAAGTGTCATGGGCTGGGACACTTTGCCGCCCAATGTCTTACAAGAGACCCCCAAAGGAATCTCTTGATTGAGGGAGAGGAAGGCGAGGATGATGGAGGTATTGATGAAGTGTTTGAGCTAGATATTACACCTAGTGATGATAATGGTCGTGCCTTAATTGTGAGGTGTGCCCTTGCACAACCTCAACGAGATGAAAAAGAGGATTGGAGTAGGGAGAACATCTTTCTCACCTTCGCCAAATATGGAGAGAAGAGTTGTAGGGTTATAGTGGATAGTGAGAGTTGTACCAATGTGATGTCGACACACACCATCACCCGCTTAGGGATTATACCCGAAGCTCACCCGAGACCATACAAAGTCGCATGGGTCAACTCTTCATCTATGCCCGTGTCCCTAAGGTGTCGTGTGCCGATTCAATTGGCTTCGTATTCAGATACCATGTGGTGTGATGTGGTGTCGATGGATGTAGGCAACATCATTTTGGGAAGGCTGTGGCTTTATGACGTGGATGTGACCTTTCTTGATCGATCTAACGTATGCACGTTCATGTATAAGGGCAAGAAGATCACTTTAAACCCCTCGCCTCCCAAAACACCATCGACCAACAAAGTTGAGAAGAAGGGGGGTCAGTCTAAGGCCATCAGCATTGTGAGCCCTTCGGAGTTTCAAGAAAACATCTTTGGATGAGAATGTGGTGTACGCTGTCATCACCATCGAGCGCGCTCTCGAGTCTATGGGCGAACACCCTAAGGAGGTTGAGCCAATTTTGAAAGAATTTGCGGATGTCTTCCCGGAAGACTTGCCCAATGAACTCCCTCCAATGCGTGACATTCAACACGCTATAAACTTAGTTCCCGGATCTACTCTATCGAACCTGCCCCATTATAGGCTGAATCCAGTTGAACATGCCGAGTTAACGCGACAAGTCGATGAGCTCCTTCGGAATGGGTTCATCCTAGAGAGCTTGAGCCCTTGTGCTATACCTGCACTACTCACACCCAAGAAGGATGGTACTTGGCGAATGATTGGATAGTCGGACCATCAACAAGATTACGGTCAAGTATTGGTTCCCTATACCGATGCTCGACGACATGTTGGATATGATGGTTGGTGCCACCATGGGTCAAAATATCGGGTTACCGATACGTATCGTCCGAGCTCCAAAACGATACGTATCGGACGATACGTATCGGTACCGGTTGGTATCGGACGATACATTGAATGTATCGTTCGATACATTCAACTGTATTGAATGTATCGAACGATACATTCAATGTATCGTTCGATACCAATACCGATACGTATCGTCCGATACGTATCGGTATCGGCCGAAATTTTGATCCATGGGTGCCACTATCTTCTCCAAGATAGACCTTAAAAGTGGCTACCATCAAATTCGTATCCGCCTCGGTGATGAGTGGAAAACCGCCTTCAAGACCAAAGATGGTCTCTGTGAGTCGATGGTCATACCTTTTGCGCATTCTAATGCCCCAAGCACTTTCATGAGGCTCATGACCCAAGTGTTTAGGCCGTTTCTAGGCAAATTCCTTGTGTATTTTGACGACATTTTGATTTATAGTCATGACAAGGAATAACACTTGACCTACCTTTGGTTGGTTTGTGAGACTCTGAGAGGGAAAAGGTTAAGGCTATTGTGGAGTGGCCCGAATTTAAAAATATTCACGATGTTTGTAGCTTCCATAGCTTGGCTACATTCTATCATCGCTTCATTCAAAGGTTTAGCACCATTATGGTTCCCATCACTGATTGTATGAGAAAAAAGGAGTTTCAATGAAGCAAAGCTGCGACAAAAGCCTTTGCCGAGATTAAGGTGAAAATGATTAGTGCACCAGTCATGCGTCTACAGGATTTTTTCTAAAGTCTTTGAAGTTGCTTGTGATTCATCGGGTGTAGGTGTAGGCAGAGTGCTTAGCCAAGAGGGCCATCCAGTGGCCTACTTTAGCGAAAAACTTAATGAGGCAAAGCAAAATTATTCTACCTATGACAAGGAGTTTTATGTGGTCGTCCGATCCCTTTGGTATTGGAAACACTATCTTAGACCGCAAGAGTTTGTGTTATTTTCCGGCCACCAAGCCTTGCGCTTCCTTGCTTCCCTAAAGAAGCTGCACCCAAGGCACGCGACATGAGTCGAATACCTCCAAGGGTTCACATTCGTATTGAAGCACAAAGCCGGTGTTGAAAACAAAGCGGCAAGTGCGCTTAGTCGTCGGTTAATGATTTTGCAAACCATGAGCACTGAGGTTGTCGGATTTGAGCGAGTGACAGAAGAATATCCCGAGTGCCCAGATTTTGGGATGGGGTACAATGCTCTCCTTAGTAATCCGACCAACATAAACTCTAACTATACTCTATAGGACGGGTATTTGTTCAAAGGCAATCGCCTATACATTCATCGCACTTCATTGTGTGACTTCCTCATTTTGGAGTTACATGCTGGAGGGATTGCCGAACATTTCGGGCGTAATAAGATTGTTGCGCTCGTAGAGGATAGGTTTTATTGGCCTAGCTTAAGGAGAGATGTTTCTCGGGTTGTGAGGCAATGTCGTACATGCCAAGTGTCCAAACTAAGTAAACAAAATATTGGCCTGTAGCCCTGCCACACACATCGTGGCAAGACATCTCGATGGACTTCGTGTTCGGACTCCCCAAGACTCCGCGAAAACACGATTCCATTTTTGTGGTAGTGGATCGCTTCTCCAAAATGACCCACTTTATATCGTGCTCTAAAACCTCCGATGCCGCTCATATTGCTAAACTATTTTTTGAGGAGGTTGTGCATCTCCATGGGCTACCTATGACCATCGTGTTTGATAGGGACGTCAAGTTTGCTAGTTACTTATGGAAGACCCTGTGACACTTGATGGGTACCATGCTGTAGTTCTCTTCGGCCTATCATCCTCAAATTGATGGCCAAACAAAAGCCACCAATAGCAGCTTAGGCAATCTTCTTTGTAGTCTAGTCGGTGATCACATTAGGACTTGGGATTCTATCTTGTCAATGGCCAAGTTTGCATATAACAATTTAGTCAATAGGTCCATAAGCATGAGTCCATTTGAGGTCGTACATGGTCCTAGGCCTAGAACAACCTTAGATCTGATCCCTATGTCTTCATCACATCGTGTGTCTGAGTCTGCAGATGAATTTGCACAACATATTCATAATTTGCATGCCGAAATCAGACAAAAGATTAATTCAAGCAATGATCAATATAAATTATCGGCGGATTCGCATAGACGTTTCAAAGAGTTCCAGATTGGTGATCAAGTAATGGTTCGGGTTAGGCCTGAACGGCTCCCAACGGGAGTTGCAAAGAAGCTCCAAGCCCGTGGCCTTTTAGGATTGTCGCAAGGAGTGGTCCTAATACACATGTTCTTGAGCTTCCTCCAGATACAGGAGTTAGTTCAATGTTCAATGTAGAAGACCTAGTTCCTTATCTAGGCTCAACCCTACCCCCTTCCAACCCATTCCACACCTCTCCTATTCCCGATCCCAGTCCAGCCTTGCAGCCGATACCCCTTCTTCAAGCAGACAAAGAAAAGAGGTAATTGAGGGATATTAGATGATCTTGTGGCATCCACCTGTGGCGGTGGGTTTTAGAAGTATTTAGTAAAATGGATGGGTAAGCCGGAGTCTGAAAACACATGGATCAATGAAAGCGAGGTTTGTTGTCTAGACCCTGACATGCTAGAGCATTACCAGGCCTCCACTTCATCGGTGATGAAGCCCTTTTGGTCTGGGGGAATTGACGGGGACGTCGACACTATGGACATTGACTTTGAACCATATCGCGTATATCATCGTTGGAGGAAACAGAAAGGGAATCAGAATTGAAGAATTGAGAAGAATTGATGCGTGCTTTAGTCGATCGATCGATCGATTGAGGACACAGACTTTTGAGCTTTTGGCGAATTTATTCTTCTCAGTCGATCAATCAAATCCAAATTTTTGATCGATCGATTGTGGACCGAGACTTCGAGTGATTTTATTATTTATAAATTGATTGATCGATTCTAGAATCGATCGATCGATTGACCGCGTAAGTCCAGATCGCCAAAAGATGGAATTTTAGTTTTTTTTGGCAAAACGTGCCATTTTAGTGTTTTATTGTTTTAGGATTTTTCTTCTTTTGAGGCCTACTATATAAGCTCCTTATAAGCATTGTAACAGATAGTTGATGATTAATGAAAAAAGGCTATTTAGGCTTGAGATTAGCTTTAATGGAGAGTGATTCTTCTTTTTCGGGATGGTTTGGTGTGAGGCCAAGCGATGCCCATAATTTTCTAATATTTTTTGTCTTTCTATCTGTTTTCTCTGCTTTCTTTCCGATCCCATAAACCAATTTCAACCAATTTCTATTTGATCATTCTAAAAACCCAAATCCTAGATTTCATCTGAACGATCAAGTCGATCTGGTTCAACAACCCTAGTGAGATCTAGTGATTCCACATCTGATCGAAGAATGAATACCCTAATGTGAAAAAGCTAGAGTTCTATCTCTATGATCGATCCACATTGTGAATCTAACGAGACTCATGCATCGGATTGGACCCTAGCCGAATCTCGCACGATCAGTCAAATGGAAATCTATGACCGTAAGGTATCGCGAGTATTTTGAGATTTTTGCTTAATTAATCAGTTTGGTTTCGGGACATCTTCATTTCACTATCATTCACACGTTTTAGGGTTGTTGTCCTGCGTCAAAGTCACTTATTGCTCCTTTGGCCATTTAAGACCATTCTTTATCGCAAGTTTATAGAAACTGCTAGTATTAGCATATTATTCTTGAACTGTTTGATCATCTTGATGAAAATTTTGAAATTTTTGGAAAAAGCATTTGAACAAAATCTGTCAGTTTGTATTTCTCACACAACTAAGCCATCCATCTTCTCCCACTTTGTGATCTTTGGCTTCACGTTGTTCCTATGAGATTTGAACTTGATCCTACCAAAGAGATGCATACCCAAGTAATTGTGTAGTCATCACCTTGAGCTCTTTATCTTTGGCTAGGGTTCCATGCTCGAAGAATCACTCGAGAACATTTTTATCAATTAAAAAATATCTCCGATGAAGATCCCGAGTTCAGATACCTTGACCGCAATTTATAAACTCACCTAGTAACTCCCCAAGGCTAATCTTAATTTCATCGAATTTTCTAAAATGTGTAGTTCAAATCTGGAATGTATTTTTAGTTTCAGCATCTTAATAACTTTAGAAATACACTGACATGCAGAATTAGTTAACCTTGTCGATAAGAGGGTTTTACTTGCATGCTTGGACGCCTGGCATGCCAGTGGTGCATATTATGTGTCACTAGCCACTCTCATGCAGAGCTTCCTAATTGGAAGCCCATTTAAACAAACAAAGTATGTTTGGCCAACTGAAGGAGTTTTCCCTCTAGGATGTGATAAAAAACTCATACTGTTGACATCAGCCTATCTTAGTGCATCCCATAGGTTTCACTGACTTGCCTTTTGATTTGTATGGCGGTTATGACTGCTGTATGGATCTCTTGATTGCTTACAATAAATCCCCTCTTTTACACAATACTGTAGCGACCCATTTGGTTTCTTTTGGCAGATCCTTGAGTCCAACATAATTAATAAAATTTACAGGGAGTTATAGCTGATTTCGGGAAGAATTTTATTTTTATATTTTGGTTTTTAAGACACTATTTCCCAGTTTTATGTGTTTTTAGTTTTTGTTAATGGTAATATATCATAACAACTTGAATTTCTGCATTGTTTTAATGTGTCTCTGGACCCTATCTTTATAATTTTCATTCAGGGCCTTCCATAGGATTGAATAAAAAATCCAGGCACGTTCATGGGATTGGGCCTGTAGCTTGATGGAAGGTTGACAATATTGCAACCTAGAGGTCGCAAGCTTACTTATAAAAAAACAAATAAATTAAAAATTGAGGCACGTTCATTGTGTGATATAGTGTAACCAATAAACCTATAGCTTCATGTATGTAACATACAATGAAAGGATCCTTTTGACCTTGAAATATCTTCAATTGCTCAATCGTTCCTTGTGGGAGGTTTATGAGCTCGCCTTGGATCTATTTTTTGTACTCCAGCAATAGTTTAAGGGAGAGATACTTGTATATACATTTCTGTGTTAGATAGCTTGTGCTTTTCATCATACCCATTTCTTTCTCACCAGATGCATTTCTTTAATCTTGGTCTCCTTTTCATTTACAACAACTTTTCTTTTACTTGACTATATATATATAGTGTAATGATCACCTCACTCGAGTCACACATGACTCAAGCGGATGACTGTCAGATCACGTCGTGGTTAACATTTGACCGCGATCTGACGGTCACCCGCTCACGCATGACTTGAGTGTGACTCGAGTCAGGTGATCATTCCCATCTATATATATATATATATATATATATAGAGAGAGAGAGAGAGAGAGAGAGAGAGAGAGAGAGAGAGAGAGAGAGAGAGAGAGAGAGAGAGAGAGAGAGACCTTTTCTTTTTTGTTTTCTCATCTAAGGATTGATTATTTATTGCAAGATTGTCTCGCTGTAGGGAAGTGTTGCTATCGTATATTGTTCATGGCGAAGACATACAAGTTTTGGGTTCTTTGAGTGTGATGGCTACTTTGTTGCAAACAAAAGGTCCGTCTTTATTATTAGGTTTAGTTCTGTACTGCATATCATTTCTGATGTCCTTCTATTAAACTTTTTGCTTCGTTGTAGAATTGGATGAGTCAATGCTAGATGCACTCGGGATTCTTCCCCAAAGAAAGCAACATAAGAAGCTCTTGCTGGTAAGAATTGTACCTCCCTTCTCATTGCTCTGAATAAGGTTCCATTAGCTTATCCTTAGAGGGCTGACCTATGTTTCTAAATGCTTCTAAGAATAACAATCACTGATTTTGTATATTACAAGTTACTTCTGTATTCATCAACCTTCTTGAAGTTGTAGTTTCTGCTACTTATTTATCATTTTGTAATTGACTCTTGTTCAGTTTTACAGTACTGAGTAGCGGCTGTTGTTCCTAAAAACTCAAACCATTCAGTCATACTTCCCTACTAACTTGGAACTTGTGGTTGCCCAATTTTTTTTTCATATTAAGCATCACATAACTGCCCAATGTAGCAAGGCTTATGGATATTTCCTCACCATACTTGGACCCAGGTATCTGTGGAAAGGGTTTATGAAGAAAAATCAATTAAAATAATTACTAAACAAAATGTATGTCATCAAGGTCTATGTAAAACTTTGCCGACTTTTCAAGCGAGTCTGAGGGTAAGCTGTCTTCCAATTGCACTAAACTGTATCTTCAAAGCCATGCATTACAAAAGATGATTCCTTTTTGAATATTGCTAGTTGTATTACATCTCTTTTCAATGCATTCACATGCATTCATTTCAGTTATTTTTTAGCTCAAAGTATATGAAATCAAAATATATGAATATCGTATACTTTCTAATTTCATGCTGAATTGTTTTCAGGAAAGAGCAAAAGATTATTTGATCTCTATAGTATGATTTGTTTTTATTTGAACATTTGATTTTTCTAGATTATTTAACTGAATTATTGTGTCATGGTTCATTTTATGCCTGCAGCAAGCATTGGTGGGTGAGGACTCTGGTGAAGAGCAGCTATTTTCCTTGGAAAATGGTTCGATGAAAGATGGCATCAGTAGTGAACTTGATAGATACCTGCGAATCCTCAAGGTATTCACATCTTTCTCTCTCTCTCTCTCTCTCTCTCTCTCTCTCCAGTTTGCTGCCACATTTTAGTCTGTCTAGTCTGTCTAATTCATTATGATGTAGTAAACCCAAGAAATTTTTGCTAATGAAATTCTCAATCTTTCATTTTAGTATCCTTTCGTCTTGCTAGCATTATTATGTTTTATCTACAATGGAAGTACCTGATCGTATTAGGTGAATTAGAAGCATAGATTCTATTTTATATTTGGTATGCGTTTTATGTTTAATATACTTAGCCTGCCAGGTATATCCATAGCATGACTAAGAAATTTCTGCTAACATGACTATGCATATAGATCAAAATCTTAGTTGTATTAGAGGCCCTTGGAGTGGGGGCAGGCCTTGAGAGGAGCCAACAGAATTAACAAATGATTAAGTGAGACATTTAGTATCTATAGCTCCTATAGTTGCTCACTTTTAGAGCATGAGTGTTATGCTATGTTCAATATTCTACAATTATCGATGACGGAGCTCGGTGATGCAAGAGTAGTAATATAAGTGGGAGATCGTGTTGCAGGATTGCAGAGGGAGCTACAAACAATGAGGATTCCACAAATAGGTATAATGATAATAAAGTACTTGGATTGATGACAATTAGGGTTAGCGAGGATTGGAGTTAGAAGAAGTGAGAAAAGAGAGGAAGGAGAGAGGGATATAGGAGAAACTACACCATTCATTTATTAGTGTGTGTGTGTGTGTGTGTCTATATATATATATTTTTTGATCGGTAGAAGATTCATTCCATTGCAATCAACACCAGCGAGAAGCTGGGAAAGGGAACAAGGAAAGAAAGACCAAAAATAGGAACAAAAAGCTAAAAACAAAAGAACTGGGCTCTGACAGTGAAGCCGGACCCCATCCGCTCGGGACTTCGAAGAACTAGCCGGGATTGTCTCTCGGGTCCCAGGTTCCACCCTTATTGAAGGGGATCCACAAAAACATGAGGTCTCTGACACTCTTAAGAATAGACCCAAAAAGGCCGCTCTTTCGGTTGAAAACCCGATTGTTCCTTTCGAGCCAAATACCCCAAAGAACTGCTATGGCAGCCACTCTCCAGAATGCTCTGTGGTCGCCAGAAAATTTGTGCCAGTACCAAGAGACCAACAACTGAGGAACCGACTCCGGGATAACCCAACTCATCTCGAAGGACAACAAGATGGAATTCCATATCTTAAAAGCCACCCAACAATGGATAAAAAGATGGGAGCTCGATTCTTCATTACTCAGACACATCGGGCACCTATTGGGAGTATCTTTGCCCCTCTTCACCAGCTGATCAATCATCAGAATACGACCGAGGATCACCATCCAGCAGAAAAATTTCACCTTTCGCGGGCCCGGGACTTTCCAAATGAAGTCCCAGTCAACCAATATCATCGAACTACAAGAGAGCATTCGGTAGAAAGATTTGACTGAGAAGTTATTATTCTTTGATGCCAGCCAAATGCGAGCGTCCCTGTGGTGCTGGCTTCTCTTAATTCCGTGAAGGAGTATAAGGCGATGGTACTGCATCATCTCGGCGGCGGAGAGAGACCGCCTTGTGACTATGTTCCAAATGGGAACTCCTCTGATAACTGAATACATCTCCTCTGTTGAAGCGCGAGGGAGAGCCGAGACATTGAAGATGCTTGGAAAAAACGAACGCAAGGGGTATAACTCGATCCACGAGTCTTCCCAAAACTGAATACGCGACCCGTCCTCCCAGCTGAGTGAGTTTCACCTAGAAAATACCATTGAGACACCGCATATACCTTTCCACCAAGCTGAGACCCTTCTAGATATGGACACGTTAATACCCCAGCGACCTTGCACCCAACCATATTTTTCAGCCAAAACGTTTAACCAGAGGCTGCTCCTCTCGGACTCGCAACCCGCCTGCCATAACCACTTTCCAAGGAGGGCTGTATTGACCAATCTTAGATTTCGAATATCAAGCCCGTTGCAGCGTTTAGGCAGGAGGCAGGTCTCCCACCGAACTAGATGATATTTCTTGTCTAACCCAGAGCCCTCCCACAAGAAGTCTCTTTTAAAATTTTCTAACTTGCTGATCACCGCTATGGGGCACCGAAACATGGACATAAAGAAGATAGGGAGGCTAGCAAGAACCAATTTGACCAGGCACAATCGACCCCCCTGTGCTTAAAAGTTTTCCTTTCCAAGAGGAGAGTCTCCCTTGAAATCTTTGGACAATCAGGTCCCATGCATGAACGTTGGGCTTACTCACTCCTAGAGGCTTACCCACTCCTGCGCCAAACGCTGAACCAAAGGCTATCGATGGCGATACCGGTCACCTTAGACTTATGAAAATTAACTCGCTGCCCCGAAACCGCTTTGTATATCATGAGCATATCAGTGAAAGCTTTGATCTCATCCAAACGAGCCCTACCGAACAATATCGTATCATCAACGTACTGTAAATGAGTAACCACCCAACCAAAAGAACCAATCGGAATACTGAAAACGCTTCCTATAGATCGAGCACGCTCGAGGAGCCCTCCCAGGGCCTCACCGACGATGTTGAATTGAAAGGGAGACAACGGGTCTCCCCGACGTAAGCCTCTAGAACTCTTGAAGTATCCAGCCGGGAACCCATTAACCAGAATCGAGAACCACACCGAAGAGTAACACGCTTTCATCCATCTTCTCCACCTCTCTCCAAAACCAAATCTCCCCAACATATAATCAAGGAAATCCCAGTTGACTCGGTCGTAGGCCTTCTCTATGCCAACCTTCCAGATGATGGCAGGAAACCTCTCTGAATGGGCTGAGTGAATAACCACCCTCACCATGTCTATCAGCTGCCTTTTAGGACCAAACACCCCCTGGTTGGGCGCGACGATCTTTTCCAAGACTGGTTTCAATCGGTTGGCCAAGACCTTGGACAAGATTTTAAACATGCAATTGATGAGACTGATGGGCCGGAAGTCCCGTAGGTCCTCGGCCCCTTCTTTCTTTGGAATGAGAGCGATGAAAGTGGAGTTGAGACTTCGGCCTACGGAAGCGCAAGAGTGAAACTCATGGAAAAAGGCCATGATATCCACTTTAAGAAGCGACCAGAAGCATCTGTAGAATTCCATGGTGAAACCATCAGGGCCGGGGGATTTATTGCAGCCATTGAATGTGATCGCATCCCACACCTCTTCTATATATCACTTATTACAGTGACTATACACACTCCACATACTATGGACACATCAATAATAGTTTCAACTACACTACCCCTCAAGTTGGTGCATATATAACAAACATGCCCAAGTTTGATATAAGATAATGGAATCTTGACCTTCCAAGGGCCTTAGAATATAGGCTCTTTGTACTTGAGACTTGACTTGAGGAATGCAAAATTTATTTGCTGCATCTTTCTCCCGAATGAAATGACATTTGACTACAATATGCTTGGTCCTTTCATGAAAGACTAGATTCTCTGCTATGTGTTTGGCAGCTTTGTTGTCTCCAAAAAGGTTTCTAGGGAGCTGTACATTGATTCTCAAGTCCTCAGGGACAAATCTAATCCACATTCCTTTACAAGTTCTTTGTGACATTACCCTGTATTCAGCCTCAACACTAGAATTGGATACCACATGTTATATTCTAGTCTTCCAAGTAATCAAATTGTTTCCAACAAAGGCATACTATACTGTGGTGGATCTCCCATCACTGAGGGATCCTGCCCAGTCAACATCAATATAAACTTCCACATTCAAATGGCCATGATTGTTTTGCAACAACCCATTCCCTGGACTGAACTTTAAGTATCTCAGAATTATGTACACTGCATTCAAAGTTATGATCCGTGGAGCATGCATATGTTGAGTCACAACATATTTGGACCAGTGATGGTTAGGTATTTCAACTTCCCAACCAACCTCTGATAGAATGTCTTCAAGTGGTTTCCCATCTTCTGAATTTATCCAGTGAATTGGATTCGTAGGGATATTTGAGGGTTTACACCCTAACATACTAGTCTGATGAAGCAAATGAGGGAACATTTTCTTGAACATATTCTTCTCCATCTCTTTGCTCATCATTGGGCACATCTATTTGAACATTTTCATCTTGGCCTTGCAAACACTGATCTTCAATCTCAGACATTGTCTCCTGTATGGGATGCAACAATGACATAGTGCTCTCTTCCTTTCTATTCTCCCCTTAATGAGGGTACTGTTGTTGACAGGGGCACAATAAGGAGCAGACTCAAAGAATCTAATATCCATAGTGACAAACTGTTTACTCGACACAATATCATAACACTTATACCCCACCTTTTGGGATGGGGAGTAACCAATGAAAACACACTGAACAGCCTTTTCATCCAATTTAGCATGATGAATTTCGGGTACCTGGGCAAAATACAAACACCCAAATACCCTAGGAAGGACCGAAAAGAGCGATGATGAAGAAGATAACATGCGGAAAGAGGATTTGCCTTGAAGGACAGAAGTTGACATTCTATTGATTAGAAAACATGCCATGCAAACAGCTTCAGTCCATTTTTTTGCGACTTTCATTTCAAGTAACAAGGCCTGAGTACCTTGAGCAAATGGCGGTTCATTCTATCGGCTATTCCAGTTTGCTGCGGGGAGGGGTATATGGGCAAGTGGTCTCCCACTCAATGTCAGACTGAAGGTGATGTAAAGAGTACTCTCCCCCATTATCTGACTGTAACATTTTCAGAAATGTGATGTACTGGTTTTTGAACAAGTTTATGATGCACAGGAAAAGTGGAGGCGACTTCATCCTTGGTTTTCATCATATACAAGATAGTGAGATGGGTACAATCATAATCAATAAAAGACAATCCATATACGACTTGACACTCCATATATCATTATAGACACCAATAATAGTTAAACCTCCAAAAGAAACAAAAGGCAATATGTTGCACCAGATGGAAGTTTGTGAATGATATGATTTTGGGACTTTAAAAATAATGTAATTTGGAATTATAAAAAATAAAAAATCTAAGTTGGGCAGATGTGAGGAGGTGCTTTTAATATTTAAGAAAGCATTGGTAATTAAGGAACCACAAAAATAATCACACTATTGGATGTGGTTTAAGTGGGAATAAGTATACACTTGTTATGAGGGCATATTAGTAAATTATATGATGAATGCATTACCTTACCATGGATCAGAAACAATGATCAGATGGTAGGGCACATGAGCTTATGCACAACTGAGACTAACTGAGAATTTTTTTAAATTGGTGATCAGAAGAATTTTATTAACTTTAATCTAAAAGAGTTCCCTAAAAGTAGGGGGTTTGGCCTGCTGGTGATTGGTTATGCGCAACTGAGAGAGTAGGGTAAATATAATGATTGTTGTAAACTTGCCCACGTTTCTTTTGTTCTTCCTTTTGGATAGGTAAGATTCATTAAATAGCGAGAAGTAGCGAGGTACAATTGCATTGCCCTCTTTCTTATCATGTTTGGTGGCACTTTGATGCGGGACGAGAATCCTAAACTACGTGAATGCTATGATTTAATTTATTGCCGAAATTAAACTAAACTAATTTGAACAATAAATCTGAAAATAACGCGAATACCCTAAGGTATTCGCGTTTTCCATTTGGATGATCGCATGGTGATTCGGGTAGGGTTCGGTCTGTTGCGTTAGATCCGTTAGCTTCACGGAAGGAAGATCCTAGAGGTAGAACTTTAGCCGCTTCCAGATTAGGGCTCGCTTGTAGATCAACAATGAAGTCACCGGTTCGATTTAGGGTTCGCGGAGACGAATCGATATAACGGTTTAGATGGATGCTAGGGTTTAGGATTTCGGGATATTAAGATGATGGCTGGATTTAGGGTTTGTGGGCGTTGAAAAGATTGCAGGGTAATGGTTGAAATATGGTTGGTTGAGATCGGTACGCAAGCAGAACAATTAGAAAATCAAAGAAATAGATAGAAGATAGATTGTGGGCTTCACACCAAACCCTTCTCGGGAAATAGATCGTGGGCTTCAAGTTCCAAAGCAAAAGCTCTTTTTTTTCATTAATTAAAAACTAATTACATTGTTTTTCTTAATGACCTTATATAGGAGGTTTCTAAAACAAAATAAAACCCTAAAACAAATAATCAAAAATGACAAGTATGCCCTCAAAACTCAACTTCGAATTCTGACGGAACTCATTTTCGGGAAAAACCGATCGATCGATGTGAAGCATCGATTGATTGAGCACATATATAAAATATAGCTCTCTGGTCACTAAACAATCTATCGATCGATCGAAGCATATATATATTCGCCAAAATAAGTTTTCCTGGCTACAGTTGGTCGATTGACTGCGCATTGCTCTAATAAGCAGATTTTGCTTCTTTACGCCTGGTTCTGATGCCTTTTTCGTTTCTTCTCGCGCTGGAAATCTGTTACACCCAAATCCAAGGCTTTCGATCTTGGCGCTCCCCATCACACTTCAGTGTCAAGCTTAGGTCAGTAGGTCAACTTCTTGGATGAAGGTTGGCAGCTTTTCCCTCTCAAGGAAGGGGCCTCTATGCTTGGCAATTATTTGGACATTATGATATTAATTAAAATGATTATCCTCTATTTATGGGATTCTAGAAAGAATTTTAAGACAAACAACTTTGTAGGAATATTTTCTATGGTACATGGGTGGATGAACCCTCATTGGGATTGGGATGGTTGGAAAGAAGTCATCGATAGTTTACATTGGCTAAAGATGTTATTCTGTTGTATAGGCTGACTCCTTTTGTTTTAGGCTTTTAGCTCCTTGGTTCTAATCTATCTTTTGCCTTGCTGTATTTTTCTCCTTTTTAATAAGTTTTCTGTTGCTCAAAAAACATGAAGAAAAATGATATAATAGCAAAACAAACTGCAGGAAGCTGTTGGTTCCCAGCGAATGTCATCAAGGATATCCATCTCGCAAAATGGCCAAAAGATCACAAACCCATAAATCTAAAGGAACTGAATTCAGTCTTTCCAGTGTTACCTCTCTGCTCTCACTGACACTAAAATTCTGTCAGTTTCTCAGAACTTTGGCTTCTATTTCTGAGGCATCGAGGAATGCCTAGCCCATTTGATGGTGTTTGAAGAAATCTCCTTCAATCCACAATTTTGCGAATTGCACATATGCAAAAGTGAATACTCCTTCAAAGAGACTTGGGTTGCGTTTGGCATAGCTCTTTGTTAGCTCCCTGCCAGAGCCGGTTATACTTGCTTTAGCAGGCCCCCTTCTCTTTGCTAACTCCCTGCAAAGCATGATTTTCCTTCTCTAGCAGCTACCTCCCTGCTCTCTGTTAACTCCCTGCCAGAGCAAATAAAATCTGTTCTGGCAAGGAGTGAGCAGAGAGCAGGGGAGAATTGCTGGAGCAGGTAAATCTTGCTATGCAGGGAGTTAGCAAGGAGAAGGGGGACCTGCTAAAGCACGCAGCATGTATTTAGCAAAGAGAAAGGGAACCTGCTAAAGCAAACCTGCTAAAGCAGGTAAGCTCTGGCAGGGAACTGGCAGAGAGTTATACCAAACACAGCCTTGACTTCTGCGTCAGTTGCACAGCTAGGATCCCTTCATCACTATCATGGGTTATGGTCTTAAGGGTATAGTTTGCTCTTCCCAAGGATGCACCTCTTCCTAGGAGAGAGATGCAATTACATGTCTCTTTAGGATGACATGGCAAAACCAAGGATTAGTCACCGATGTGGTTCGATGTATGGTTTCCTTGCCCATGAGAATCACTGTCCTGAGAGTACTGAAACTGCATTATATTAGAATTCCTTGGGCGACCTGATTCACCTCTCTGTTCTCAGAAAAGACATTTGAGATAACTCGCATTTCAGTTGTGTCAAATGCCCCATAACACTGACGAAAAGTGATAAGCCAAAACTAATTTGCTCCCTGGGTGAAGGAAAAGTTGCATAATCTAGAAAGAGAAGTAGCAAAAATAGTTTAATCAATACATCAATTAAACCTTGAAAGAATACCTTACTATTTCTTCCATGATCAATTGATGGAGGAAAAAAAGTTTTGATATGTTCAAACAAAAAACTCTAATATATCATTGATGACATATTGCTGTTAAGTAAGGGTTGCCCATGAAATTAATCATTCATACATTATAGCTACTGGTTCTGTATGAGAATACTGGCATGGTACCAATTAACTTGGTTGTTGTCACTTAGCTCTCTTTCGTAATTATCATAGTAAAAGCTAGGTGTATGTTTGACTTTCCCGGTTGAAAACTTATGTCTTATTCTAGCATTCTCTTTACATTGGGGATTATTTATCTGAACAAATATAATTCAACTCTACTGATTCATGTTTCTTTTTGCAGGATGAATATGGATTATTGTGTTCTTGCAGGGAACCAGAAATAAGCCCTCAAAAACATAGATACCAGGTCTTTTGTTATCCCATCATTTTTTTTTCTTTAAAGAAATTGGATCATGTATGAGCTGTGGAAATTAGAATCCAATGTAGTGGATTGTAGAGTTCGGAATCTAATAATAAAAATTCGATGCCCAAGGGTGGCATAAAATATCAAGTATACTAGTCTCTTGATAACCGTGCAAATAATTACCATTTATATACCTAGTTGGAAGATGAACACATTGTACTTTTCATGTTATTGTACTTTCTGTTTTCCTTACTTTGGCTTAAAATTGCCCTGGATTATGAATCTAGCAGTTATTATGTTTTCCTAATAAAATGCTGATCATATAAAGCGATTAATGTAGTCCTTTAGTTTTTTAATGACTAAATGGAAAATAATGCACAGGTCTAGAGTTTCTATAAATCAAAAGCTTATAGCCTTATACTTTAATACATAACTGATATGTTTCTTTTGTAGGTGCTCGATGCATTGGTCAGTCTTTTCTGTAGGTCAAATATTTCTGCAGAGACATTGTGGGATGGTGGTTGGCTTTTGCGGCAGCTGTTTCCATACAGTGAAAAAGAATTTAACAGTTATCATCATAAATTACTCAAAGTAAGAACAGGGAGTATATTTGATGTTGAGGATTTATTGATATTTCTTGGTTAAAGCTTTAGTAGTATTTCTTTTATGCAATATTAGCCTGTATTTTCTTTGTTCACAATGCTATTTTCATCTCTCTCTCACACACACACACACAATGCTATGGATTTATTGATATTTCTTGGTTAAAGCTTTAGTGGTATCACACACACACACACACACATATTATGCAATACTAGGCTGTATTTTCTTTGTTCACAATGCTATTTTCTTCTCTCTCTCTCTCTCACACACACAATGCTATGGATTTATTGATATTTCTTGGTTAAAGCTTTAGTGGTATCACACACACACACACACACACACACACACACATTCTCATCAATGTTTTTGTATACGTGACACGATTTTTGGTGCCCTGTGGTGCATGGGGCCATTGCCTAGATTAGATTCAACCTATGATAGCACCAAAACACGTATCTCTACCATGTGATTTAAAGATTTGGACAATCACGTGGTAGCCTTTCTTTTTTGGTGCTTGTAGGCTCTTAATTATATGGTAGAAACCGTTGTTCAATATGATCTTAGGATTTATTTGCTCTAGATGATGGTCCCATATGCCACTTACACTACGTGGCACCAAAATGGTGCCATGTGCACATAATTGATGACCTGCTCATCAACATTGTTGATCAGGTCTGCCATCTAATACCGACTCATATTAATGAACGCATGCATCCCTATTTGTTCTAAGTTCGACTGTTATATAAAAGATATATTTATTTGACTGGTTCTTTTGTGCTTATTTTTGTATGAAAAAAATACTTCTAATCTAAGCAATATAGTGGCATGGAAAGTAATGATAAGGTCGTCATGCACAGGATTCATACAAGAACTGTGTCAATGATTTGCTCGGAGAAATCAGAGGAAGCTGGTGTGATATGCTGGTAACAGTTCTTATAGATGAATGGAAGAAGTGTAAAAAAGGTATATTTGATTTCTGTTGGCTATGATTATAATGTTTCTAGTTTACGAGTGGTGCATGATTCTGCTCAGTTTCTTGATTGTAGCAATTGAGGCTTCGTCTCCCCATAAAGATCCCAAGTGCGTACTCTTGTCATCTCGAATCTGCTCTTCTGAAGGTTAGACTACCTATTTCGCTCTACATTATATTTTCTTGAAAGAAGATAATTATGAAAAAGACCTTTTAAATTTCCCTCTTACTATGTGATGCATTTTTTTTTCCAGGAGAATCATCTTTTGCTGCTGGTGAAAGAATGAGTGAAATAGTGAAGGTTATAATTCACCTTATTTTGGTTCTTCTTTGTTGAAATAGGTGAAATTAGATCTTTTATTAACTAAAGCTTAGTCTGTTAGTATACTTTAAGATAATAGGTTAGGAACTGATTACAAAAATGACACAAACGACATGGGGCTAAGCCCATGACCAAATATTCTTCCTACACATAAAACAACAATGAAAACTTGGGAATTGTTGAACTTGCGTTCTTGACTCTCAAGCTAAACATAACGACAAGGCATATAGTTTCTCAGTATAAAGGTCTGGAATAGATCAACCGATTGATGACTATGTGCATGCATGGTGTTGCGAGCAAATGTTTCTCTGGAACGGACAGAATAGCAAACAAAGAACTTCTATGTCATTGTAATTTCCAGAGATCCAGCGTGCATTGGCTCATATAGAAGATTGAGCACCAAAGCAGCGGAAATAATTTCCAAAGATCCACGGCAATGTACAAAGCCTGTTAGAAGTAACCAAACCAAAAGGAGAGAATTGATTGGGGTCTAAGCTTACTTTGATACCATTTTACAAAAACAAAAAGAGTTTGTGAACTATTTATCATTTGACATGATAAACTAACAACCTGGGTCCTTTAAATAACTGGAGAAGCCAAATAAAATATGATTAACATTTAACGCAGGATATGACCTACAACACAAACAATATTAAATGTAAAGGGTTGATGGAAGCTCCCTGTAGGGTGTAGATAAAACCCTCACCGCTCCACCTTTTAGGCTACTTGGCACAAATTTTTTCCAATCCAAGGTGTCCAAATGGCAGGCCCTCATTTGAACAAAACTCATTCCAAAAGTTATGACTTTTGGAAGAGTTGAACTGTCTGATCATAGAACTTTAACATGGACGATTTATATCATAATCGGATAGTATGAGTCCTGCGATTGTCTTGATTTTTGCGCTGTGTTCATTTCAAATGGTGGTCTGCCATTTGGATTTGATTGGTCATGATGCGCGCCATGTGGTCTCACATGACCTAAAAGTGAGGCAGTGAGTGTTGTCTCCATGGGTTAAAATATCGGGTTACCGATATGTATCGTCCGAGCTCCAAAATGATACGTATCGGTACCGGTTTGTATCGGACGATACATTGAATGTATCGTTCGATACATTCAATACATTTGAATGTATCGAATGTATCGTTCGAGTCCAATACCGATACGTATCGGTATCGGACGATATTTTGATCCATGGTTGTCTCAACCAGCTGGTGAGGAGAGTAAATCCCAAATGTAAAACATGAAGCAGAGAAATAAAAGCTTAGGTAATGTTTAGTTTCTAATCTAAATAGTTATGCAACTTCATGCAATTTTGATTAAAGTTGTCACCTGTATTGAAAAAAAAAAAGTATGGTGAACCGCATTTCTTTCTATTCATTTTCTTTATCAGTATGAACACTGTCATGTAGCAATCAATAATATTATTTTTGCAATCCATGAGTCTTGAAATATGCAAATACATGCTTCTTTTTTTTTTGCATGGTTTTCAGTTTTCATCTTAAATTTGTTTTGAACTTCTGATACATTTTTTTAGATTGTCTCATGTTTAGGTTTTGGTTCTTCGTCATCAACTTCAAATTTTTTCATGTGGAGGGACCTTGCCCGATCACCCCCCTGTTCATTCTCCGGAAGAGCGCCCTGCAAATTCCCGAGCAAAAACTGTTGGCCTGGATGCTTTAGATCCAAAACCTGGTACTGAATTAAAACTAGGTCAGTGTGAAACTTGTTTATTTTCTTGCTCTTGCATTTATTGGTAATGGCATAAACTATGCCTCTTAGAATATGCTTTTCTAAATTTGCCAACAGTCAAGTGTTGTTAAACCATTGTTACCATATGCAGTTGATGCGGTGCCTTGTAGAATTTCATTTGAGAGAGGGAAAGAGCGTCACTTTCACTTTTTAGCAATCTCTAGGGGAACATCTGGGTGGATTCTCCTTGTAGAAGAATTACCCCTCAAGGAGCGCTATGGAGTGGTTCGAGTAACCGCACCCTTGGCTGGCTCAAATGTAAGTATACTATAGATCTTCAGTTTCAAATTTTGAATGCCATTGTTTATGGGCTTTGCTTAAATCATTATGAGATCATGCACATGAACTTAACGAAAAGAAATGGATATCTAACATATCCATTCCGTTTATACTATATATATTTTTAAATCTTTTCACTTGTAGCAGATAAACTCATATTTGTATATTTATGTCAATCTAGTTTAGAAGATTGAATCTCCAATATTTATATCCCTTCCGCCACAGTGAGGGAGGCTGGGAGGGTGATGGTAAAAGGGCCTAAGGATTAGAACTATCCCTTAGTCTACATTCATTAAAAAAGTGTACCATGTTGGACAAAATCATAAGTTTCGACATTTAGGTTCTATTTTACAATCAGATGGTGGGTTTGAGGACATCTCAAACAGGATCTATGCAAACTGAACTAAATGGAGACATGCGAGTGGGGTATTGTGCAATCTAAGAGTTCCTTCGATTGAAGGGACATTTTTTTTATTAAAAAAAGGTGAGACTTGTACTACTTTATGGTGCAGAATGTTGGGCTATTAAGAAGTGACAAGAAGAGCGTACATGTGGCTGAAATGCATATATTAAAATGGAGTGCAGCAACAAAACAGAGAAAGTAGGAATAGCCGAATTAGTAGATAAAAGAAAAAATTTAAGGGTGGCTCATATAAAGGATATACTTACGAAATGTCCTTTGAGATGGTTTTGACATTCCCATCGTATACCGAAAACAACCCCTGTACTAAGGGTTGAGACAACATAAGCACAAGTAGGAGAAGAGGAAGACCGGTAAATGCCTGGAGGGAAGCAGAGAGAAGTGATCTGACAGATTGTGGATAACAAAGAATATAGGCTTGAATAGACTTGTGAAGACAATCACCTAAATAGAGGATGATGATGGTCTAGCATAGAATCAAAAGGATTTTTTTTCGCAATTTCATTACCACAATGATGAGGCATAAAACAACTTATAGGAAATGCCAACTTGGAGATAGGATAGTGAAGCCATGGAAGATCGCATGCGCCATATGCAATGGCCCAATACTCAGCTTCAGGACTAGAGTTAGAGATAATTGGCCGTGTTTTTGTATTTTTCAAGCAGCAGCATCCCCTCTTTGGAAGGCACAATATCCATATGTGGATCAATGATCAGTACCGGATCCTGCTGAATCTGCATCTATGTAACCAACTTCTAGTCTGAAGATGATGAAGTTACAATTGTAGGAGCGATAAAAGAATGGATCAGGAGAAGAAGATGGTAAAAGAGCTTAAGATTATAAGTTAGTCTTATATTGGCACCTTATATACACCTTACGACATTATCCTCACTAATGGCGTAACACACTAAAAGCAATTACAAAGTAACCAGACACTAACGCCACCACCTTGTTCTCTATTCTTCTGAGGAAGAATAAGTAGGAAATTCCTTTCGGAAGATCCTTGGATTATATTTTATTTATTTATTAATCTAAGAAACCGATTCGGTGAATAATACTTTGGGTAATTGTTCATATTTTATCCAAATATTTTATTCTAGTAGTTGTGCAGCACATACCGAACCAGTACACACTGTTTCTCATGATTGATCATGCTTAAGCATGCACTTTTACCATACCTGACCTGGACCCAAAGCCACTTATTAATGGTTATGGATCTAGCCAAATCCAGACCCGAAATGGGTAAGAATTTTGCAATAGGACCTGACCCAATCCAATGGGTAGGGTCTGTGTCAAAAACCCAGACCCAAATCATTAATGGGTCGGGCATATCCCTTTGGATAATTAGAATAAATTTGGATATCCCTTTTATTATTCTTATTATTATAATTGTGACAATTTCTTTTGTCCTTTCTTTAGACATTTTTGTTCTCAATTTCTTTTCGAACACTAGTCAATAAGAAAGCTCCCTCCCCATCAAGGCTTCTATACGTATCCCATCTGGTTCCAATGTTTTTCTTGTCTTCATCTTTCTTAAGGATGGTTTTACTTTTGCTTCAAATATTATATTAATCATCCCTTGATTTGGTTCCCTCTCTTGCTCGGTTTTCTTCACATATTGCATATTTAGCAAGTCTTGAAAATTTATTTTCCATCTATTTCTTAATTAATATTTCACCAAAATTCTTTATCTTTATCCTTAAGGTCCTTTACCTGGTCAAGCTCTCTAGTTTCACTTTTATTGTCTTGGCAGGATAGGAGATATCTTGCTCCCGTTCGTCCCAAGTCTAACTCTACAAACTATCATACACTTCATACTTGAGTTACTCATGGCTCTCTTAGCTTCTTCCCTTTTTCCAACTTATAACTCTCAAAATCTACTATGTTTCTGGTTTTTGACCTTTTTTAACAAATATGACTGATTGTTCATATTTTCAAGTATACCAATGATTCAACTTGCCTTCTAAATGAATAATTTTACTCTTGACATGATATTATAAACTATTAAGTAGATTTTAGAGTAGCGATCTAACTTCAAATTTTCACCATCAATATTGTGATTATAATGATTAATTGATGTAATAATTTGAAAAATTACTACAAACAAATTTTCAGGATCACCATTCATCACCTTTTTTATTTGATAGGTCAGTATGGGATTTGAACCCTGACCTCAATGCTACACGCTTGAGGGCATCACCACTGGGGCAAAGATCCAGTTCCGTACCATTCATCACCTTGACCCATCTATATGGGGTCCGCCACAGAACAATATCTATAGACTATTAATATTTGTACATTTCAAACACACCATCCTCAGGTAGAATTCCAATACAATGTACTTACTGAAGGCTGAACTCTAGTGATGCAGAAAGGGTTGTCTTAATTATTGTGTATCTTAACTAAGACCTCAAAATGTAATTTTGCTTTGTACCTGTTCGAGCAACAAAAAAAGTAGGATTTAAATAAGTACAAGAAAATATTCTCCATTCATTCTAGATCTGTGTCCAAGGCCATAGTAGGGGATTAATGCATATCATAATCCACCCAATCACACATGCTTGAAATCAAGAGGTGGTTGACTCCTTAATTGCACCTGGATCCCATTCCATATTCACGTATCAACATGAATTGTTCCCATGTGATTCTTAGATCTAGTAGTTTGTAGCTGTGGCACTTCATCCATGGTTGTTAGCAACCCGAATTCTAGGAACTGACACTTCAGAATTAATATATCAGCTTAATTAGATTGCAAGATTACTCTAGCTCTCTTACCAAAAAGTGAAAAAACAAAACCGATCAGAATTAATATATTAGCATTCGTATACCGCTAAGCTAATAGTGATGGGGACGCCGAGTACGTGGACATCGGTTTTGAACCGCATCGCTTCTACTAGCGTCGGAAGAAATGAAGAGGAAGCCCGAGTGTTATAGCTTCAGGGGAGAAACGGGGGCAAAAGATGTCATCAGGCGACGAACGTCCGGAAATATGAGGTCTCACTGTTTTGTGGGACGGACGTCCGTTGCATTCTATGTCCGTAGGCGACGGACGTCCGTGGCCCCAGTACGGACCTCCGAGGAGGTCGCCACCCCAGTGACGGAATTTTGATTTTTGCGAAAAAAACTTGCCTTTTAGTCTTTTAATTGTTTTAGGACTCTTTTATTTCGTGCTATTATTTGGTTGCCTATATAAGGAGGCTTGTAAACACTTTTTATTTAGTTTTTGATTATTATTGAATGAACTTTTGCTTAATGGAGAGTCTTCTTCCCCGTGATGGGTTTGGTGTGAGGCCCAGGGAGTGATTTCCAAAAGTATCTTTTTATCTTTTTCCTATTATCTTCATCTAATTGATCCATCTTTTCTAAACCATAATTTATTTTGTCCATCGATCCTGAAACCCTAATCCAATCCAGAACCCTAATTTTATCAGATCCATCAAATCAACCCGATTCCACAACCCTAGTGAGAATTAATGAATCTACATCGAATCGACGACGAATGCCCAAGCCTGAAAAAGCTAGAGTCCTATCTCTAGGCCCGATCCCGCCTTAAAGCTAACGAGACTTGCACATCGGATTGGACCCTAGTCGGATCTCGCACGATTTACCTATCTGAATTCTCAGGACCCGAAGGTATCGTGATAATTTTGAGATTAAGATTGAATTACTTAATTTAATTTCGGCAAAATTGCATTAAATCATTATTCACGCATTTTAGGGTTCTCGTCCCGCGTCAGTTTTGGTATCAGAGACCTAGGTTTCTAGGTTAGGGCATACTTGCTTGTCATATTTAATTTGTTGTTTATTTTCTTTTGAGTCCATACTGCATTTCATACTAGAACCCTAATAGATATATGTGATCACCATGGCCTCGAATGAGATTCTCGATACTCTTAGAGATATGCGAGAAGAATTGCGTGTAATTAATGACCGACTGAATACCATAGAGCAAACTTAGGCAACATTAGGGGTTTTAATGGTAGGCTGCATGATCAAATCAATCGGTTAGATGGGTTTGATGGACACTGTGATCAGCGCTGAGAGCGTGAAGGTCCACCCTTTGATTTCGATGGTCGCCAAGATGATCGAAACTGGAATTGTAGGGATCATCTTAGAGATGACCACGATCCCGAAGTGTAACCATCGACCAACAAAGTCGAAAGGAAGGGCGACACGTCTAAAGCCATCAGTATAGTGAGCCCTTCAGAATTTGAAAAGTTTTCTTTGGATGAGAACATGGTCTATGTTGTCATCACTGTCGAGAAAGCTCTCGAGTCTATAGGCGAACACCCCAAGGAGGTTGAGTCGATTTTAAAAGAATTTATGGATGTCTTCCCTGAAGACTTACCGAATGAACTCCCTCCACTGCGTGATATTCAACACGCCATAGACTTAGTTCTCGAATCCACCTTACCGAACCTGCCCCACTATAGGTTGAATCCGGTTGAGCACGCTGAGTTAACTCGGCAAGTTAATGAGCTCTTTCAAAAGGGGTTCATTCAAGAGAGCATGAACCCTTGCGCCGTACCCGCGCTACTCACACTGAAGAAGGATGGAAGTTGGCGAATGTGTGGATAGCCGGGTGATTAACAAAATTACGCTCAAGTATCGGTTTCCCATACCGAGGCTCGACGGCATGCTAGATATGATGGTTGGTGCCACTATCTTTTCTAAGATAGACTTTAAGAGTGGCTACCATTAAGTCCGAATCTGCCCCGGTGATGAGTGGAAAATCGCCTTTAAGACCAAAGATGGTCTTTATGAGTGGACAGTCATGCCATTTGGGCTTTCTAACGCCCCGAGTACTTTCATGAGATTCATGACCCAGGTGTTGAGGCTGTTTCTAGTCAAATTCCTTGTATATTTCGATGACATCCTGATTTATAATCATGACAAGGATTAGCACTTGAACCACCTTAGGCTGGTTTGTGAGACCCTAAAGGGGAGAAGTTGTTTGCGAAACTCAAGAAGTGCACCTTCGTGCAACGTTCCGTTGTTTTCTTGAGATTCGTTATCTAGACTGATGGAATTGTCGCGGACCCTGAAAAGGTTAAAGCCATTATGGAGTGGCCCAAACTTAAGAACATACACGATGTCCGCAACTTCCTTGGTTTGGCTACTTTCTATCGTCACTTCATCAGAAGCTTTAGCACTCTCATGGCCCCAATCACTGATTGCATGAAAAAAGAGATTTCAAATGGGGCAAAGCCGCGATGAAAGCCTTTGTCGAGATCAAGCAACGGATGAGTAGTGCACCCATCATGCGTTTGTCGGACTTTTCCAAAGTCTTCGAAGTCACATGCGACGCATTGGGTGTGGGTATAGGAGTGTTTAGTCAAGAGGGTCACCCAGTGGCCTATTTTAGTGAAAAGTTTAATTGAGGCGAAGTAGAAATGCTCCTATGATAAGGAGTTCTATGCGGTCGTTCGTTCCTTATGGTATTGGAAACATTACCTTAGGCCGCAGGAATTTGTGCTGTTCTCTGACCATGAAGCTTTATGCTTCTTAGCCTTCCAGAAGAAGCTAACTCCGAGGCACGCGAAATGGGTTGAGTGCTTCCAAGGGTTCACCTTCGTGTTGAAGCATAAGGCCGGTGTTGAAAACATGGCTGCTAATGCGCTTAGTTGTCAAGTTACGACTTTGCACTCTATGAGCACCGAAGTTGGGGTAGAGCACACTGCTCTCCTTAATGACCCGACCACCACACACTCCTTGTCCACCATCCAAGTTGGGTACTTGTTCAAAGGTAAGCACCTTTGTATCCCTCGCACTTCATTGCGTGACTTTCTCATTTGAGAGTTATATGCCGGAGGGTTAGCTGGATAGTTCGGGTGTAATAAAACTGTTGCGCTCGTAGATGATATGTTCTTTCGGCCTAACTTACTGAGAGATGCAACCCGAGTTGTTAAACATTGTCGTACTTGCTAAGTGTCGAAATAGAGTAAGCAAAATACTGGCTTGTACACCCCGTTACCCATGCCACGCACTGTGGCAAATCCTCAATGGATTTCGTGCTTGAACTTCCCAAAACCCCAATGAAGCACGAACCCATCTTTGTCGTAGTGGACCGATTTTTCAAAATGTCCCACTTCATACCTTGTTATAAGACCGCCGGTGCTTCCCACATTGCTAAATTATTTTTTGCGGAGGTCGTGCGTCTTCATGGGTTGCCCAAAACCATTGTGTCTGATAGGGATGCCAAGTTCACTAACTACTTTTGGAAGACCCTTTGGCACATGGACACAATGCTTCAATTTTCTTAGGCCTATTACCCTCAAATGGATGGCCAAACTGAGAATACTAGTAGTAGTTTAGGGAATTTCCTTCGTAGTCTTATCGGTGATCATGTTAAGACCTGAGATATCATTTTACCCATAGCTGAGTTTGCCTATAATAATTCTGTCAATAGGTCCATAGGCATGAGTCCCTTTGAGGTTGTACATGGTTGTAGGCCTAGGACACCTTTAGATTTGATCCCCATGGCAGCGTTGCATAGAGTATCTGAGTCAGCCGATGCATTTGCACAACACATTCATAGTTTGCATGTCGAAATTAAACAGAGGATTAATTCAGACAACAATCAATACAAATTATCTACTGATACTCACAGGCGTTTCAAAGAATATCAGGTGGGTGATCAAGTGATGATCAGAATTAGGCTCGAACTGTTCCAATCGAGAGCTGCAAAAAAAGCTCTAATCCCGAGGCGCTGGACCTTTTAGAATATTGGCTAGGAGTGGTTCTAAAACATACATATTTGAGCTTCCTCCAGGTACGGGGGTGAGTTCAACATTCAATGTGGAGGACCTAGTTCCCTACCTGGGTTCAACGTGACCTCTTGCAAACCCTTTCCAGCCTTCTAATACTCCCAGCCCCACCCATACCTTGCCAACGGTGCCTCTTCTCCAAGCAAACAGTGACAAGATGTGATTGAGGATATCCTAAATGATTATGTCGTATCCACACGAGACGACGGATTCCAGAAATACTTGGTCAAATGGGTCGGAAAATCGGAGTCGGAAAACACATGGATCCATGAGAACGAAGTTCGCCAATTGAACCTCGACTTGCTCGATAGCTACCACGACCGTGTTCCATCGGTGATGAAACCTATTTGGTCCGGGGGAATTGACGGGGACGCTGAGTACGTGGTCATCGGTTTTGGACCTCATCCCTTCTACCGGCATCGGAAGAAACGAAGAGGAAGCCCGAGTGCTACAGCTTCAGGGGAGAAACAGAGGCAAAAGACGTCATCAGCCGACGAACGTCCGTAGGGTCAGGATTGATGTCCGAAAAAATGAGGTCTCACTGTTTTGTGGGACGGACGTACGTGACCATTCATGGACGTCCGTGGCATTCCGTGTCTGTAGGCGACGGACGTTTGTGGCCCCAGTATGGACGTTCGTGGAGGTCGCCGCCCCAGTGATGAAATTTTGATTTTTGCAAGAAAAACTTGCCTTTTAATCTTTTAATTGTTTTAAGACTCTTATTTCGTGTTATTGTTTGGTTGCCTATATAAGGAGGCTTGTAAACACTTTTTATTTAGTTTTTGATTATTATTGAATGAGGTTTTACTTAATTGAGTCTTCTTCCCTGTAATGGGTTTGGTGTGAGGCTAAGGGATTGATTCCCAAAAGTTTCTTTTTATCTTTTTCTTATTATTTTCATCTAATTCATCCATCTTTTCTAAACCATAATTTATTTTGTCCATTGATCCCGAAACCCTAATTCAATCCAGAACCCTAATTTTATCAGAGCCATCAAATCTACCCAATTCCACAACCCTAGTGAGAATTAGTGAATCTACATCGGATCGACGACGAACGCCCAAGCTTGGAAAAACTAGAGTTCTATCTTTAGGCTCGATCCCGCCTTAAACGGGACTTGCACATCGGACTGGACCCTAGTCGGATCTCGCGCGTTTTACCTATTTGAATTCTCAGGACCCGAAGGTATCGTGATAATTTTGAGATTAAGATTGAATTACTTTATTTAATTTCGGTAAAATTGCATTAAATCATTATTCGCGCATTTTAGGGTTCCCGTCCTGTGTCAAATAGTAACCCCATATTTTTTTTTCTTTTTCAATTTTTAATAAAATCTTATATTGGGGCTATAATTTTTGGTTTTTCCAAGTCTTATCAATTGAAAACTGATTCCTGTAGCTCAATACAAGCACACTTGTTTCTATGGTCTGTCCTCACATCCTTTAAGTTCGCAAAATTTTTCTATGTTTTTGGAATATCATGATTGGGCAATGCTGACCATGGGTCAAAAAATCGTCCGATACCGATAAGTATCGCCCGATACGTATCGGTTTTGGATCTGGGCGGTACGATACATTGCCTATGTATCATACCCCCTTAAAACAGGGTAATTATCGTCCGATACGGGCAATGTATCGCCCGTATCGGACGATACATTCAAATTATCGGGCGATAATTTCAAATTATCGTCCGATAATTTGATTTTTGAGTTTTTTGAAAAAAAAAAAGAGTATCAAAACGATACATTCAATGTATCACCGATACATTGAATGTATTGGACGATACGCGATACGTATCGAACGATAATTTGATTTTTTAGATTTTTTGAAACGATAATTTGATTTTTGTGTTTTTTGAAAAAAAAAAAATGTATCAAAACGATGCATTCAATGTATCGCCGATACATTGAATGTATCGGACGATACGGATGATAATTTGATTTTTTAGATTTTTTGAAAAAAAAAATGTATTGAAACGATACGCGATATGTATCGTCCTGAAGTTCAGGATGATACGTATCGAAATTCCAATATTTTGACCCTTGATGCTGACCCACATTATATATTTGATCATGGAATGGATGGTTTGAGATTTACTAATATTCTTATTTAGAACTGATGTGTTACATAAAATTTTTTTCTCAAATCAGTGATGATTGCGCTAACAGCTTGTCTATTTCCATCAGCCCAGAATAGATGAAAAGCATCCAAAATGGATACATTTACGAATCCGCCCTTCAACTTTACCCTTTATGGAACCTGCAAGGCCTGATGCCTTTGGCAAAGCAAAGACAAAGGCTTTGATTGATGGAAGATGGACACTTGCTTTCAGGGATGGGGTTTCTTGCAAAGCCGCTGAGTCCATGATACTTGAGGAGATGAGTTTACAAAGCAACGAGGTGGAGAAGAGATTAAAGCCTTTGCTTGACCATGATGCTCCTATAGATTCCATAGACCCTTCTCCGCTTACCGAGGTTTCATCAGTAAAACCTTCGTAGTAGGTTCAAATTGTGAAATTGTTGTCAAATTATAGTTTGGAAAGGTGGGGGGATACCGTCTGATGAGGTTCATCTGGGATGAGGTTCGTTCTTCTGGGAGATTTAGTCATTTCGCCATGTTCTGTGAACATAAGTAGTGATGAATTCCGGTGTTTTTTCATGACCAGGTTCATCCTCTATTTCTAAGGTATTTCTGACAGGAGGAGCCTCTATTCTAACATGGCAGTTGCTTCACATGGGTTCCCAACACACCCTCCATAATTTAGGGAAAAAGTTGCTTCTCATGGGTGGGGAGCAGCCTCCCTCCCTTTGTATATTATTGTCTACTAGTCAGCCTTATAACATAGAAATGTAGAGTAGAGATGGAGTCGTTGAATCATCAATGGTTCAATGGCATTTTTTTGTATACTCCACTCTTTCCCCCAACCCGTTCCCCTAATTTTGCAAGGTTTTTTCTTTAAATGTTCATTCTTTGACATGCCCTTGTGGTAGGGTCTCTCTCTCTCTGGTTTCTTTCCACCTCTTTTTTATGTATTCTGTATTCTACTTGCGTTGGATTCGTGTACATTAAAGACCTTGAAGTACGATGTATTCTTTGAAAGCATATATATAGATGTGGAAAGATAAGGAAAGTATATCTTATAGTAGAAATTGCAATTTTGTACAATGTTTACTGTCAACTTTACACTTTCCAGATATGGGTGGAAAGCAACTTGAAATTTTCTCCCATTTGCCCTTTGCTCTGTAGGTGTTATTTATTAATTTATTGTTGCTTTTTGCTTCAGTTGCCCTTAATTGGATTGATTTCTTCACTAGGGATGAATTCCAGTTGAAAAATAATTCTACTATAAGCAATCTGTAGGCTGTAAGTAAACAAGGATTTCAAATTCTTGCCATGAGAATAAGCTGCACATTCAAATTTGAATATTAGTGTGAGTAGAGTTTGTGTTATCTCCAAAGGTGGATACTTGTCAAACGTAGGGAAAAGCATACATTAATATGCGAACAAATCATTGAAAGTGTCTTCTTAACCTTTCACAGCTTTGGGGCAAATTTTTCTGTACATCCCTTGAGTTTGGTGGAGGGAGATTGACCTGTGCACTGACTTTGGTCCATAGTTTGGGCACCTAATACCAACTGGAAAAAAAAGAACAAGAAAAAGAAGAAAAAGGCTAGACTTGGTATTTAGGTACAAGCATTGCTGCAGTGCTTTGGTGAATCCTCTCTCAAAATGCTCAAGCTTCGAGAGGTTTTCAACTATTTTGCATCTGATCTTTTTTCATTTTCCCCTGAGAAGAGGATGCATATGTTTTTTCATTGATTTGGTGCTTAGATATATCCGTGCATCTCCCAATGGAAGTCTCTGCATGTCATGCAGTCACACAGATGTGTGGACCAGGGTTACCTAATCCGCTTAAATTCCCTTCGAACAATGAATCGGTTCTATGTGAACAGGTACAGAGTTCATTTCGGTTCGGTGAAAGTGGGCGAACTGGACGAACTGTTGAACACTTGAGCAATCGCTCACACGCTACCCAAGTAACCAGCTGCGCCAATTATTACTTTTAAGGATTTATTACCAATATGTCTCATCCCGTATTTAAATCACCAAAATAACTAAGTTTATTTTTGATGACCGAAACGTCTCACGATACGGGTGTATGTGACCCCTGTTGTGAACTAGAAATCATCTTTGTTGGGCTGGCCCTGCAGCATAAAAATCAACATTGGTGGGTTAGCCTCGAAGCATGAATTATAATATCGATGTCGTCTCATAGAAGTAGTCTGAATATTTTTTTAATTTGGAGGGAACGAATTGCCATGCTTCGGTGGGCTGGCCATGAAGGAACCCCTATTCAGCCTGTGTTGTAATCTTTTTGTCATCTAAAAATATCCTATATTTTTTTGTAATTAAAATGGGCAGTGACAACCTTTTAGTAAAAAGCCCAAAATGAAAACTGTTATTGGTAGCTTTAAAAGCACCTACGGAATCTTGCTCCGCACCCATGCCAAAAACCGTTTGACTGCTTTAAATATGACCATTGACTTCTTTAAAGCTGGCAATGGACATTATTTTAGTCTCGTCTCTCCCTTTATAATTTTTTGGTCCCGTCATTCATAATTAATTGGTTTTGAGGTGGATATCCCAATTTATCATGGTATCACATCAGGCCTTTTTCCACTCCACGTTCCCAATTCAATTGCCCACGTGATGTGGTTCAGTTTTGCCCATGGATCAAAATTTCGGTCGAAACGCATCCGTAATGAAATCTTCAAAATTTTGGCCAAAATATCAACCGTTTCAATTATTGGCCGATAATTTGAAGGGTCAATATTTTGGGTTTACAATAAAATAAAATTGGGCACCGAAATTTTGGCCAAATGTTGGCCAAAAATTTGAAATTTCAGTGAAACTTTTTATTCGGTTGGGACCAAAATCGAAATCAGTATTTTGATCCTTGGTCCCGCTAACACGTGCAGAGGCGTGTTGAAATTTAGTCTCACATTGGGTAAATTGTAGTCTTGTCTCTCCCCTTAAAAATATTTTGCGCCCCTCCACTCATAGCTAATTAATTTTGAGATAGATATCTTAATATATCATAATCCAACTAATAACTTATCATTGGCATATGTCTCATCCAAGGAATTAAACAAACTTTGGAACCATCACTTAAATATTTGGCTGTTGAAAAATTATCTACTATCGTTCATATTATAGTGCAGAGATCAGATGGCTCAAATGCTCTAATGGATGTGACCTTTGAGCCTCTGGTAGCTTCCAATATGACCAACAGCTTACAATGAATGGATTACTCATGCCCCACATTCATTTTGATGGTTTTATAGGACAGAAGATTTGGTACATCCGTCCCACGTTCATTCCTATTATTTGTTTGAAATGAGCGATGGACGGGAATCACACATTTAAGTTTGACATTATGAAGCTAAGGTCAAAATCTCGGGTATTCCAAATCGATATTTATCGGACGATACGTATCAAAACAGTAATTTATTGAATGATACATTGAATATATCGTTCGGGCATTTGTATGTAAAATGGACAATACGGCATTTGAATGTACCGTATCGTCCTGGTCTAATACTAATACGTATCGGTATCGGACAAAATTTTGACCCATGTTTTGAAGGCTAAAGGTAGCCTAGTACCATGGATCAGGTAACTTACTTGGTCCCACACTAATTTGCAGTAATGTGACATTGATCACATGATCGGATGCTATTTGTAGGAGCGGTTCAATAATCATATTTGGTTTTACCGTTCATTTCTCATCACGGTTAATGTTATTGACCGTGTAGTTATATATATATATATATATATATATATATATATATATATATATATATATTTTAAATTTAAATTTTTTTAATAAAATAATCATGATAAGTGAGCCGCTCTTATTCATGGCATCCGACTATAAGAATAGGCGCCACATGGCTACAAATTAGTGTGGGAGTAGATTCCCTTCTATTCAAGGATTATAATTAAATGGGTTTTTTTGTAAATACCCCTTATGTTATGCTGAAATTGCATAAAACCCCCTGAGTTGTGGCTATTTACACTGCACCCCCTACTTTTATATTTCCTTTATAAATACCACCCCACCGTTAAATGACAGTTAACTAGGCGTCATTTCTTCAATTAAATGACGTGCTTGGCCTTAACATCATATACAAAATGACCATTATATTTTTTTCAACTTTGATTTCATTTTAAACGGTGGATAAGCTTCGGGTCCTGCCCAAATTTTTTGGGTGGAATATGATTAATCTCCTATAAATTGCCGTATTATCCGATTTTTTATTTGGGTGTCAATGACGCTCACTTAACTCGTGGGTAGCGCTAAAATGCTACCCCAGTTGGTACCATCTTGATCCTACCATTGTTATGAATCAACTGAGCATCATGGACACCCAAATCAAAAGTCGGGTAACACGGCAACTTAGAGGAGATCAATCATGTTCCACCCAAAAAATTTGGACAAAATCCGATGCTTATCCACCATTTAAAATGCGATCAAAGTTGGGAAAAATACAATGGCCATTTTGTATATAATATTAAGGAAATATGCGTCATTTAATTAAAAAAATAACGCTTAATTAACTGTCATTTAACGGCAGGGGCGTATTTGTAAAGGAAACATAAAAATAAGGATTTTTTATAAATACCCCCTGAGTTATGCTGATATTACAAATAACCCCCCAGTTATAGCTATTTGCTGTAAACCCCCTGGTTAGCATTTTGGTATTTATAAAACATCTCTCTAACGGATGCAACTTTAAATGGTTAACCAACTGTTAAAGAATAGCCTAAATACCATATTTATCCTTTTTAAATTAAATTACTAAATTGCCACCCTTTACACGTGATTAGAGTTGGCGCCCCTCCACTTACAAAAAAGAGTAGTTTTAAATCCACTCACCAAATCTTTGGGTTCACCCACGCTAAAAAACATTGACTGCATTGAATCAGACGATGGAGATCATTTATCGTTCCAACCTTTCACATGATGGATCTTGAGATCACGGTGGCACCATTAGACTGTTGATTGCATTGAATCAGCTGATGGAGATCATTTATCGTCCCAACCTTTCACATGATGTATCTTGAGATCATGGTGGCACCATCAGACAACTAATTGCATTGAATTGGACGATAGAGGTTGTTTATCGTCCCAACCTTTCACACGATGGATCTTTAGATTATGGTGGCACCATTAGACGGTTGACTGCATTGAATCGGACGATGGAGATTATTTATCATCCCAACCTTTCACACGATGGATCTTGAGATCATGGTGGCACCATCAGACGATTGGTTTTTTATTTCATATGGTACACACTCAAAAAAATAATCTTAAAATTAATTTTAATCATGTACGTGATGTTAAGGTCACTTTTTTGAGATGTGTGCGACAAAGTAAAACATTGATCGTCAAATGGTATGCCTAAACGATCTCCATCGTCTGATTCAATGCAATCAATGTGTTTTAGCGTGGGTGAACTCAATGATTCGGTGGATGGAAGCAAACGTAATTAGGCAATCTAATTCCCAAAATAAAATAAAAAGATAATTTTTTTGTACAAAATGATAATATGAAGCACTATACCATTATTAAATAATAGTTACCAATATACCAACGATGATATGGTAGTGAATCCGATCAATTGTATAACCAGTGATTTATTAAATGATAGCAACCAATTGAATTTGGAATTTTTCTAATCCATAACTGGGCCTCAAAGCTTAGGTTCTGTGGGGTAGACTAAAAGGTTGGATGGACACGATATTTTATATACAATTTAGGAAATGAGGGGATTTTGAACCGGATCGGGTCAGATGAAGTAGGGGCTCGAGTCCGGTAGCCTGTCAAAATTTTGGCCTACCCCTACCCATTAATAACATAGTCTTCACTGATTTTTAGAGTCTTGATAGTTGAAGGAGTAAGATTTCAACACAATAGACTCTTCATAAGCTTGATATTCTCTTTATGTCGATGATGCTGATGATGGCCGAATAATGAAAATACCCAATCTGCATTATAAGTTATGACGTCACTTTTAGTAAACTCCACTTGGATACAACAAAGCTGGAGGATAAACCGATAAAATCGGCCTTGTTTGGCAACCCGAGTTCTAAGGATTGGCCAATAGTAAGAAAAAAATTGTATCGATAAGTATCGGCGAATACCAATTGGTCTTTCATTTGATGAGTTTTGAATCATATAGGAAATTGGAGGGATGAGTATTTTGAGTGGAACATGTAGATTGAAGGTTTTCTTTTCAAGAATAATTGCATCATTTGCCACAAATCCTCCATTGGTTGAGTATTCGTCCAAAGGTTGGCATGCTTTAATGAAGGAATTACCCATCTGATAACTCTTGAATTTGATGGGTGAATGAAGGGCCTTTTAGAAGAGTACCTTTAAATTCACCCACTGAATCTTTAAGTTCACCCACGCTAAATACGTTGATTGAATGGAATCGAACGATGGAGATCATTTATCCTCCCAATCTTTCACACGATGGATCTTGAGATCATGATTGTACCATCAGACGGTCAGTGTTTTATTTCACGTGGCACACATCTAAGAAAAATGACCTTAACATCACGTGCATGCTTAAAATTGATATTAAGGTCACTTTTATGAGTGTGTACCACATGAAATAAAAAATCGACCGTCTGATAGTACACCGATGATCTAAAGATCGATCTCATGAAAGATTGGGATGATAAACAATCTTCATCGTTTGATTCAATGCAGTCGATGTGTTTCGTCGTGGGTGAACTCAAAGATTTTGTGGGTGAATTTAAAGGTACTCCTTTTAGAATAGCGGTAAATTATAATGGCATGACTTGTAAATATAGGTGAAGAAAGGGCCTTTTAGAATGGTGGTAACTTTAATGGCATGACTTGTAAATATAGATGAATGAAGGGCCTTTTAGAATGGTGGTATTTTTAAAATATTGGTTTCATTAAGGGCAAAATAGACTTTCCGTCCATAAACTCACGGCTAGTTAACGACAGGGGGTTATATGAAACAAAAACATAAAAGTAGGGGCTGCTGAATAAATACTCATAATTCAGGGAGTTTCTTATAATATTAGCATAGCAGAGGGAGGGGGTTTATGCAAAAAATCCTAAAAATAAGGAGTGCAATGTAAATAGGCATAACTTAGGAGCTTTTATGCAATTTTAGCATAACATAGGGGGGTCTTTGAAGAAAACCCTAATTAAATTCAAGCTCTCCTTCAAACTAGAAATTATGAAAAAGACAAAAATAAAAATGGTATAATGACTCCTGAATAACCTTAATTTTGCCATGTGGCACACGTGTGAACGATCTACATTGTCCAAGTGTCAAACTGTCAATACATTATTGAAACATGTCTCGGCCAAAAATTATGTCTACAAGTGAGTCTGAACCATCGGTTCAGTATCAGCGAGGACAAAATAAGAGCAACGGATGTTATTAGAATGCAACACACAGATCAGGTAGTTAAAATCTCCCAATGAGTGTAATTTTTTGACACGTTACCCTTCACTGTATGATCTATCACCTTGACGGTATGGATTACTCACATCTTACACCATTAATGGTGTAAGATCATTTAAACACCAACCTGGTGTTGGAAGCAAAGGGCAGCTCTCTGTTTTGGCATAGTGAAGGCTTTGAGCAAATATCCATGGAACCGATTAAGGTCGTCAATCTTAGTCCTCAGTTATTGGATATTTATGAAAATAAACAGTACCGTTACACCATATATCAAGTTTCCGAGCATTGGTCGCCAATCAAGTCTAGAATCCCATAAATACAGATTTAATCTAATCCTAATCCTTCTTCTTCAGATTAAGGTCGTCAATCTTAATCCTCAGCTATCGGATATTAATGAAAATAAATACTACTGTTACACCATATATCAAGTTTCCGAGCATTGGTCGTCAATCAAGTCTAGGATCCCATCAATACAGATTTAATCTAATCCTAATCCTCCTTCTTTAGATTAAGGTCGTCAATCTTAATCCTCAGCTATCGAATATTTATGAAAATAAATAATACCGTTACACCATATATCAAGTTTCCGAGCATTGGTCATTAATCAAGTCTAGAATCCCATCAATATAGATTTAATCTACTACTCGTGAGGGGCAAAAAGGCAGCTTCAATCTATATTACACAAAAAATATTTCAAATACAAACACCGAGGTCCTCACTTCATTCTAGGATCTTTATCTGATTGAATCCCCAAATATATAGCAATGAAAGAGAATTGATCTGAATAGGAAGACTAGCGTAGTGCTTAACTGTCCCAGATCGGCCACCCTTCCTTCCTGCCGATGATCTGAATAGTTTTATTCCTTCCAACATTCTCTGAACGCGAGAGGTTCACAGTCACATTGCAAGTCCCAACAAGCATGGCCAATGGTTGCATTTTCCACGCGATAAATGGGAAATCAGCCCATTCTGCGAGAATGGAAGCCAGAGAGGCACCAAGACATATGGAATCTCCAACGCCGTTTATGAGATATGCCCATGCTTGTTGAGCAAATGGGCAGTAGCAAAAGATGACAATCTGATTCCTCGTCCTCCCCACAGAAAACACACAATTTGGTTATACCATCCCCCTCTTGAATGATTGAACCCGGGTTAAAATCCTCCCCGTTGCCGCTTCCCATCCCAAAAAATTTCACCTTCAGTGGTGTTACATTTGTCCCACATTGACTGTGGGCTGGCCCTTCTTGATTTTTTTATATCTTGGATAAACCTCACCTTACAAGCCGATTATTTGATTTCTTATCAATTGGGGTATCTATTTTCCATAGAGACCCCCATGAGGGACCAATGTTGTGATTACTCAGGAGAGCCTAGCTTATAAAAAGATTTAACTAAACTTTCTAAACTTTTGCCAGCGCCCCACCATCCTATCACTTCCCATCTCATTAAATATTTCGCTATTAAGTTCGTCTAACAACACTAGCAGCTCTCTTTCCCCTCTTCTTTAACATTCCTCCTAGGGGTAATATTCCATTGCACTAGGTTATCGGCGACCACTCTCACATCCCTTAACCTTGCATTCTTCACCCTTGCAAGGTTGTAAATCCTAGGGAAAGTGAACATAACCGATTCCAGCGAGAATTTGATACCCTCTTCAAACCGCATCTTAGCTTTATGGACACTCTTCCACCACCCCTACCCTAGGCGTCCTCTAGGACATCTAACCCCCCAACCCCTATTTTCTTTTCCGTATTTTGTTATAACATCTCTAGCCCACCAAGAATTTGTTAGAATTTTCACAGATCTAGATTTGAATCACACGATCAAATATATATATATATATATATATATATATAGATAAGAACATGCCTACCTTGTTTTCTTCTTGGGTCGATGCGTCGGTGATCTTCGTCAGAGATTCCTAGTCCATCTTACCTCTCATCTTCTCTAAGTTTGTCTCTAGATGAGAATAGGTTAAGTTAAGAGGAAAAGGGACTGTATATATCAAGGAAAAAGAGTGGAGATATATATCACTTATATTAGGAAATTACTTGCTTCCTATCGCCTTAAGATACGTGTGGTCAAAGGTTCAACCCATTTTTATGGAAACCCAAAGATGAGTTAAAGTGTTGACCACAAATATCTAACAGAATTCTCCTCAAATTTTGCAAGATCTAACATTGAGTAAATTGCCACATTATAGAGTAAATTTGAAGTTTTGAACATGAAAAGTCTTAAAATCCAATATGATAGAAAGGGAAACAGACATACAAAATAACTCGAAGAGCTTAAAAGATGAAGAGGTTTGAAAAAATCTCTTTGTCTCATGTTTTTGATAGAGAGTTCATTGATATTTATAATTGTTTTATGCAGCTACAATAATGTGATACAAGGTACAGGTGGATTGAGAACTCTGTTGAGTAACATTGGGGAATTTGTTGTTAACTAATGCTACTCATTGGAGGTATGGGATCCTTTGAGAATGTTTGAAGTCGATGTTGTTGGACTACGATTGACTGAGCCTTGGTGTGCCGATGATTCAAATTCAGATTTTGAATTTGAGTTTTGATTCGGTGCTTCTCTAACATGCCCCCACAAGTAAAGCGTCTCGTAGGCGATGCTTAACTTGTTTATTAAAAAATTGAATCGAGTCGTAGCTAGTGCCTTTGTCATTATATCCGCAACTTGATCTTTTGTAGAAATATATCGCAGCTCCAGATCACACTGCAACTTTGTCACAGATAAAGTGAAAAGCAATTTCAGTATGTTTCATATGATTGTGGAAAATGGGATTTACAGGGACGTATATCGCTCCAATATAATCGCACTAGAGGATGGGACAGTGAGATTGAGGAATGAAAAATTCACTAAGAAGTGATTGGTGTTAGATATTTAAAAGTTTATTAAACTTGTATTTTTCCAAGAGGTGTGTCTTTTCAATTGAGGTGTCTTTCCAAAGTGATGTGTCTTTTGAAAATGAAGGGTCTTTCCAAAGTGGTGTGTCTTTTCAAAATGAAGGGTTATTCTAAAGTAGTATGTCTTTTCTGAAGGGATGTATGTTGCACATTTTCATAGGAAAATGATGCATTAACACACCACTTGATTCCTATTTAAGGAATCTAAAATCATTGTTTTAGACACCACAATAGAATCTTCTTTCTTCTCTCTTATTATGTCTTTAAATGTATTTATTAGAGCGTTCTTGCAATATTTGGTGTTCGGATAGTGTGATCGGATTCACCAAATCTTTTACAAGAATACGCAGTCGGTTCGTTGTATCCTGGAACCAATTTGTCGGTAATCGGTTGGTGACCACTTTGTCAAAGTAGTGGGGGCAAATATTAGTTTAAAGATAGCGATATTTCTCGTGCCTCGGACCAGTTCCCTGTATTATTTCGGATTAATATTTCACATATTTTCCAACAATTTAAAACCAATATTTGCATTAGCAAGTGTGTCGTTGATTCGAGGGGCTCGGTGTTTATCATGAAGTTCAATCAATGGACCCAGATTGAATTAGTCATGGAGAATTTGAATTTGAAAATTCGGCTACAAACAATTGTAGGAGATGATGATGTGATGGCAATGTAAGGCACTCCTTGAATTAAAAACGGTATGCTTACTTTTAAATATTCAATTACAGTTACAAGTGTCACTTCAACCCAAGGATTTTGAATTGATGTGAGCATAATAGCACCAATTTTGTTTCTTCTTTATGCATCTATTCTCACTAATATCTAATGATGCTCTAACCCTCCGAATGGGCAAATGTGTGTGTGTGTACAACACATGCACATGTGTTAGTTGTGTGTAGGCACATCACACATACGTGCACCATATGATGTAAGTCATGTATGAGAGATAATTTATTATTATCATTTTCAAATGTTCCATTGTGTACATGATTGTGCACTAGTACATGCTTGCTATAAAAATATGTATTATAATTATATGTTTTTTCAATTATTTTATTTGGGGTGGACCCATTGAATGAGTTTTAAGTTGGCACGAGTTGACACCGAAGTTGATTTTGGGCCAAATTATTTTTGTTGATATTCTATTAGTAAACACCAATATATTGACATCTTTGTTGCCAAGGATTTTAGCACCCATCAGCGATCATGTTTGTGCAACATTGATAAGCGACAATTATTCATTCTTTTTGGTAACAAATTAAAATATTAAAATTAAGTGTCCACATGATAGGATAGGCGTGATTCATACCTCATCGCTATGTGTCTATGATTGATTGGCGCTCGATCTTTTGGGGGACCTTGATTAGGTGAGCATGATCACATAAATGTTGATGATCGAGTAATCACAATCTAGATTCTTCTAAAATATCATCAATTGAGGATAAACGATTGGTCAATTGATCAAACCTCAATCATATATGTTATGTGTGACTATTTATTCTTTGAAAAAATGTTATTATGTGTGATTATTTGTATTATTGCAAGATTCATACTGTTTGAATGCTTTGATATCTTTAATTATATGCATGTTCTATTATATTGAGTTCATTGATAAGTGAATTGAGCAAAAATGCTAAGAATTATCTTAAAAAGATAATGAATTTAGATTGTAAAATCTAAATTATTTGAAGATGATTTCCCTTTAATAAAGGAAGTCACAATTATAAATCTCATTATGTATGTTTTTTTATGGTCTCGTAAGAAAATGAAGTGATTTAAGGTTCTATTGGTAGACGTACTAATAAAGATTAAGTCAAAACTTCTAAATTCTCTGTGGAACTTATTTTCTTATTAATGCACAAGAAAATAAATAATTTGTGGATTTAGACGGACATGCTTGAAGAAACACTTTATGTGTTGATAATTGCAATTATGTGCGATTATGAAAGTGTTAGTCTAAAATAAGAATCAGGATGAGTTTAAAGTCATTTATCCAAATAGTTACTTACAATGGAAATCCTACATAATATTTGTTTGGTCAATGTTTAGGTTCAAAGGGAAGAACAAGTCGTAAATTCGTAACGGACAAAGGGGCACTACATTAATGAGAATTAAATTCTCATAAACATCTCAGGAAGGGTAGTGTTTTACCTGTAATGGATAAGGGGAGGTTGAGCATTGCTCTTAATAGACGCTATAACATAATGTGTTGAGATGTTAAAATTACAGGGGCATCTCCTATAGGTCTACCTGTATAAGTGTGAGGGTGGAGCCACTTTCAATGAGACATGACTTTATCTCATAAATACTTATGAAAATCAGGGTACTAGCATATGGCCTAAATGTTTGAACACTAAATATATGAAATATATGTGTGGAATAGTTTCGATTTGTCGTATAAGATTGTTAGTTCAAAACTTAGTTTCACTAAAAATTTTGGCAAACTTTGAGTTATTTCTACTAAAGTGAAAATTTATGAAAATCAGGGTACTAGCATATGGCCTAAATGTGCTAACCAATTTATTGAACACTAAATATATGAAATATATGTGTGGAATAGTTCCGATTTGTCGTATAAGATTGTTAGTTCAAGACTTAATTTCACTAAAATTTTTGGCAAACTTTGAGTTATTTCTACTAAAGTGAAAATTCAAGTCTGTAAGACATTTTCATTTATGCATATATTTTAGGCTTTGCTCTGATTTAAAAATTTTAAATAGTGGGGGATTGTTGAATATTTAAACTTTTAAATAGTGGGGGATTGTTAGATATTTAAAAGTTTATTAAACTTGCTTTTTTCTAAGAGGTGTGTTTTTTCAATTGAGGTGTCTTTCCAAAGTGATGTGTCTTTTGAAAATGAAGGGTCTTTCCAAAGTGGTGTGTCTCTTCAAAATGAAGGGTTATTCCAAAGTGGTGTCTTTTCCGAAGGAATGCGTGTTGGTGTTGCACATTTTCATAAGAAAAAGGTGCATTAACATACCACTTGATTTCTATTTAAGGAATCTAAAATCATTGTTTTAGAAACCACAATAGAATCTTCTTTCTCTCTCTCTTATTATGTCTTTAAATGTATTTATCAGAGCGTTCTTGTAATAATTGGTGTTCGGATAGCGTGATCGGATTTGCCAAATCTTTTACAAGAATACGCAGTTGGTTCGTTGTATCCTGGAACCAATATTTGCCTATTGGCGACCACTTTGTCGAAGTAGTGGGAGAAAATATTAGTTTAAAAACATCGATATTTCTCGTGCCTCGAACCAGTTCCCTGTATCATTTCGGATCAACATTTCACATATTTTCCAACAATTGGAACTAAGTGATTTCAGTTGTTGTGTGGACAAGAGCACCAGGAGATTATGTTAGGGCCCAAGAAAACAGTGAATCCACCAGTTGATTTGCAATCGTCGCGGCAGCCTGCCCAATCCGCATTAGAAAAGGAAAATAGTTGGACCGAGTTCGACTTGTTGATTATTTAGCTGTATGCAATGGTCGATTTTAGATAGCGAAGGATTCGCTTGATAGCAGTCCAATGATCATGAGACGGTGGTTGCATGTTCTTCCCAAGAAGAGCGGATGCGGCATGCCAACGAGGGTCATTGTTGGCTGTAATAAGCAGGTGGGAACAGGTGGGTTTGATGCATGAGAGAGGAAGGCTAGAGGAAAAGGGTGTTTAGTTTTCGAGTGCTGTCTTTTTCACGTGCTATCATTGGATGTGAGTAAGAGGTGCTTGGATTTTTGATTTTCTGTGGTGGGTAATGGGTAGGTGGCAAGAGGGGGTTGTGGACTAGATTGGGAGGGGATTGTGGTTGATGAGAGAGGTAAAGCAAGTGTTTGGGGAGTGGCGTGCGTCCTGGGCAGAGGAGTTGGTTGATCAGGTGAGGTATTAGGGGTGATTGGGTTGGCTATAGGAGTGGTCTTATGAGGTGAGGTATTTGGGGCAGGGGTGGTGGGTTTTGCCGTAAGAGTGGATGGTGAGCCAGAGCCATCAGGTGTAGGTGGGTGGGTGGGTGGTAGGCAATAGTGAAGATGAGGAAATGAGGGTAGGTGCGTTTATTTGACGTTCAGGATTTATTATATTTCTTGGTTAAAGCTTTGCTAGTATTTCATTTATCTAACATTTATAGTTTCCAAGTATAATGGAAAAGTTTTGAGGAGAACAATTTGGCTCTAATTTTTTCCTTCACAATGCAATTTTCTTCTTGCACACAATATATCAATATATATAATAGATGATGGGCCGAGCGGCAATGGACAAAGCCTGTTAGAAGCAACCAAACCAAAAGGAGAATTGATTGGAGTCTAAGCCCACTTTGTTACCATTTTGCAAAAAACAAAAAGAGTTCATGAACAATTTATCAATTGACATGATAAACAGGGAACCTGGGTCCTTCAAATAACAGGAGAAGAAGCCAAATAAAAAATTTCTTTGATATATATTTTTTTTTCTAATTTCTTCAGATTTTCTAACAAAACTATTTTCATTTTATTTAGTTTCTTTAAGGTATGTAAGAACTTACGAATAATGTTAACTATTATCGTTACTTTTTTTTAAGAATTCCATTCTAGTCATTTTATCGTTTGCTGTCCCAGTGTTTCCCTAAATTGATGCTTTGTCCCTCATTTCTCTATTTTATTATCATTTTCTAGTGGAGGATTGTTATGAACTGGTTGCTTTGTTTATTCTGGATTTGATTGGTATTTGTTAGGTTATTAGCTGAATTTATTTACTTTAATTGGTTTGTAGAACAATTAAGATGATTGGGTGATCTTGAGTTGGGAGCCATTACTTGTAGAGGATAAGTTGGCCCACCCTTGCACATAGTTTAAAAGGAAGACTTGGTAGTTTTAGGACTTGTGCCGTGTGAAAACACCATCTAAGTCGTTTGATTTTATAGCACTTTAGAAAACAATGTCTCAAAAATAAACTTTTTAGCAAAAAAGACCCAACCTCAAACATTTTAGAAAAACGGTGCTTTCACGAATGTTGTAACTTCATAAAACCGTGCTTTCTCTATTATCCCTTGATTTTATTACCTAAGATCTGATTTAAAGATCTTAGGTGCAAAAGATTGACACAATATCGGTCTTTACAATATGATTCAATGCAATCAAAGGCTATTATCTGATTCAACAATTAACTACTTCAAATCATATGATGAGATCGTGTTTTCCTCCAATATTTTGCACCTGAGTTATTTAGATCAAGGCCTTCAAATCAGATGCTTAGATGGTGTTTTCGCGTTGCACATGTCCCCAAAATACTAAATCTTTTATTTAAACTATGTGCAAGTAATGGCTCCCTGACTTTTGACTTTAGATCTTTTAAGTATCTTAGTTACCAATGTTTCTTATATTTTATAGGAGCCAGTTAGCAAGTTGAATTTTATCCGTTTACCAAGTCAAACTCAACGACTATGTAACATTGTTTTAAGGATATGGATTTATTGTCATAATATGAAATAAAAAATTTGTCCAATTAAATTATGTTGCAGAATATGTCAACTGGGATGTTGATTTTCTTCAAGGACTTCATCTTCTTCTATTTGAAAAGTGGGAGCTAATTCTTTGCTTTGTACAGTGGTTGTACCATCTAAATTTTTTTCGGGGTTTTAGAATTTCTTACAAAATTTCTGGGGTTTAGTAGAATTGTTTTAAAAAATTTTCAGGCCTCGGTATAATTTCTTGAACAAATTTTCTCTCCTTTTCTAAAACATCTATTCTGTATTTGTCAGCGTTTTTTTATGCGACACACGGCAAGATGATTGAGACCGTCCTTCTGTGTGACCACACGATAAGAAGATTCGGCTCACTAGTGGTCGTTGATTACGACTTCATCGCATCAATCAGAGTTTCATTCAGATTTTCTTTCGGTTTTTCAGAATTTCTGAGTTTTTTTTTTTTTTTGTAACATTCATTTCACTTTGAAACACCAAGTTCATCTCTATGTAACATTGGTTCAAGGTATCAAACCTTCATTTTCTCAGGAGGAATGTAAGTATTATCTACTTAATAGGTGTTGGGTTTAAGGCACTGGCGGAGCCAAGATTTTTCTGATAGGGGACCTTTTATAAACATAAGATAGCAATAATAGTAAAGAATACTTCAATGGTGTGAGATTAAAATTTCTAATTTAATGATAGAAGATTGTTTAAATACTATTTAGTGTATGAATGTCTTTCAGGAGTCATTATCCCTAAAAGGGAGCTTGGGGAGCCGAGAGAGAATTTTGGGATGGGATTTGGAGAGAGAGAGAGAGAGTTTTGGGAGTAATATTTGGGAAGAGAGAGAATTTTAGGAGTCTATTTCCGTTAAAAAATTTGTGGATAAATTTAAAAAAAAAATTATTTTAAGAAGTTTTGAGATTTGAGAGATCCTTATTAAAAGATCTTGTCTCTAAAAAGATGGAAATTTAAAGATTTTAAAGAAAAAAAGTTTGCGAAGAGAGATCTTAAGACCCCATTGAACAACGTGGCTCTGCCACTTGTTCAAAGTTTGGTACACGTGGATCGCCCAAACAATAGTTATTCCAAAATACTTGTGACCTTACTTAAACAGGATCTGTTCTATATATAGGCTTGTATGCCCTTTATCTTTAACAACATTGGTTCAAGGTTATGGATCTATGGTCATAATATATATGTAATCTATGATACTGATTTTCTATAAGGGCCTCATCTTGTATTTGGAAAGAAAGAGTTAATTTTTTGCTTTGTATAGTAGCTATGAAAGGATAACAAGGTTATAGAAATTTGTTATGCATATATATCAAATATTAATGCAATCTAATGAGCTTGAGATGATATGAAAGTCTTCAATCTAACTACAGATGAAACACGGGTGCAATGATGCCCCACATTTGGGCTATTGTTTCCTAATTTTTTATGCATAATGCACAATGAAGAGTAGTAGGGCTGGCAATGGGCCGGGTTAGGGCCAGGCCACGGCGCTAGGAGCCAAGGTTAGGCAGCCTAGCCTGACCCTAAAATCAGGATGCCCAGAGATTCCAGAAAGCAGTCACACGCTGCAGGATGATGGGACTAAAAAACTTCATCGTGTGATTGAAACCAGTTATTTCATTAGGAATGAATGACTAAAATTGATTTTATGGAGCTATACTGTAGTAGTTGATTTTATAACCATTTGGCTGCTTGAAAGAAACACAATTGATATAATTTTTTTGGATTTTTTAACTCTTCCCCTCCACAACTTTGTATCAGGTCCTCCAATCACACTTTACAATTTAATGAGATTGATATCATTTTTTAGGTGGTACTAAGAATTATAAAAGTTTTAAGAGGACCAAGTCAAATTCCAGTTTAGACTCTTAGTTAGCAAGCCATCCAGACAGGCTGTAGCCCATAATACCAATAGAATCTAAATTGTTACTGCTCATTGGTGAAAAATGAACTTTTTGATACATTAGTTAATCTAGATTTTCTTTTCTCATGGTGTTTAAATCAACATTGTAGGCCCATTGGAGTTACATTAGTGAATCTAAGTTCCATGCAACATTGGGGTGTGAATTTTGATTCGCTTTGGTTGGCAGGCACGAGGGTGTGAACTTTCAAGTAATCCAAGTAGGTTTCACTAAACTTGGAAGATGCACCGATAGTGCTCGGGTCAATTTCCCTCCACCAAACATGGAAGATGCACGGATATTTCTGACCTTCTAAGCAATCCAAGTAGGTTACACTAGTAAAAAATTTGATCAAATATCAACTTTTAAAAAAGTCAAACTTTGATTAAATGTAAAAAAAAAAATAAAAAAAAATTTGGTAATATATTACAAAGTAATAAATTAAAAAAATGATGATCTCTTTAGGGATACAGAAGTTCAAAAAAAATAAATTATATTTAAAAGTCAAAGTTTGACTAAATATTAAACTTTGACTTTATGTTAATTTCAAGTCTTAACTTATTGCAAGTGCATAATAAAAATTATAGTACTAGCATAGGATCGCTCCCATGAGGAAATTTTTTTATCTAGTTATTTCTTTATTTCTATCTTTTATTAAAATCCTTATTTTAAAAACTTCTATTTATCTTTAAGATCTAATTTACTGGAGAAATATGAATAAAAAAATAGTTTTTAATCTAAAGTACATAAAATAAATCCTGATCCTCCTTCTTCAGATTAAGGTGGTTAATCTTAATCTTCAGCTTTCGAATATTTATAAAAATAAACAGTACCGTTACACCATATTTCTAGTTTCCTAGCATTGGTTGTTAATCAAGTCTAAGATCCTATCAATATATATTTAATCTAATCAACAACTTCTTAAAATCTAGGTGTCAATCAAACCTTAGAAAATTGAAGATGAGAAAGTAAAAATTGTTACACTAGTATGTAAATTCTAACCTGAGTTGTCAATTCAAATCAAAACTTGGAGATGTTTACAAAGCAAATAAAATCTAAACTAAAAAGTAAAGTAAAATATATTCTTCACCTCTCAGCCACAGTCGTCAATTGCACCTAAGAAACTACAGATATCTACACTAATCTTCAACACTCAATTATAGTCGTCAATTGCACTTGAAAAACCTCTGATATTTAATCTATTCTAACTATATTACACTACTTTGATCGAAAAAAAATCCAACCTCAGGCATCAATTGATGCTGAAATTTTTTTTTGGTTTATTCTTACACCAGACTCTCTTATTTATAGATCATAAGGAGTCGATTTATAAAGATCTAATTTTAATAAAAGAAACTACTAGAAATAAAAGTATCATAATATAACTCTAATTCCTAATTTTATTCTTCCTTGCTTTCTTTAGTTGATGCGCTTATGGAGTATTATTTAATTAGCAACAACATAATCCTTCGGAGTGCCTTCATCAATCTCTTCAGATCCGTGATTCAGCAGACTTCTAATTCTAGAGATCTTCTAATTCAGTACATAGCGGTAATAATTCTCACTCATGTGATTAGGAGCAGTAGATAGCAGCGGGAAAACTTTTATAATTGCAATCGTAAATTACGATTATTTATATTATAACTTATTTTTGGAAAATCGTAAATCACGATTTTCTACTTTCATACCTATCATACTCGGACGATTATTTATAACGACTCTTCATTTCCTTTTTATTGCTTCAGCTTCTTGAACATGTATTCCTTTGAAGAATCGTTTATTACGAATTTTCATTTTGTCTTTTAGTATCGCACTTAATCATCTTTTGCGATTTTCTGTTTCTGAATATTGAGTGAATCGTCTTTAACTGTTTTTTGAGTTCATTTTGAAAAAATATTAACACTTAGACTGTTTAGCTCTAATATTTGCACATCAGTAATTCATTAGTAGAAAATTAAAACCTAACATCACTAAGTTAAGGGTGATAAAATAATAAATTTTCAACCGTTAATATACACTTTTCAAATTTGGACTAAAGTCAAACTTTACATTTTATAGAAAATAGAACTTTGATCAAGAAAATATTACATTGATACGGTATAAATTTATGTAGTAGTAGATTCTATCTATAAGCAGGTTTCGAGATTGACTAAAAATAAATTTTATGTAAGAGTCAAAGTTTGAAAGTTTGACTAAAGGTCAAACTATTGACGAATACAATTGAGAATCTAGTATCAAATTATACATTAACATGATAGTATTATTTTTTCGCCATCAAATTATTAGAGTCAAAGTTTAATAAAAAGTAAAATTTTAATTAAAGTCAAAGGTTGACCTTAAAGTCAACCTTTGACCCCTAAAAATTTGATAATATATTACTAACTTATAACTTATTATCAAGTTTTAGTAGTCAAAGTTTGATCAAAATTCAAAACTTTATATAGCTTATAAATCGAGTTAAAGTTTGATTAAAATTTAAACTTTGACCAAAGTCAAATATTAATTGAAAATAGTGTGATGTAGATAATGTGGTTATAGTGATCGTACTGATATGATGGTCATAAAAATTGAAATTACTTTTTAATAGTCAACAGATTTTTATTTTATTTTTTAGATTTTTACAAGTAACTTTATATTTGCAATGACAAAAAATTATTATTTTGTTAGTGGGAAATTCAATTTCAGCCGCTTAAAAAGGTTGAAATGGTGTCCTCCTAAAATGATTTGGTATAGGGAAATTCAATTTCCATGCAGGGCCGACTTAATTTCATTTCAATCTCCTTATGTAGCTATCAAACAACAACAATTAGAAGCTAAATTTCATTTCCACCTATGAAATTACATTTCTATGGAAATAATGATTTCATGAAGTACTGTAATTTGTTCTGTTTGGGTTCAAAATCTGGCCACAAAGAAGAAACTGATTGTATTAATTTGAATATGTTCAATTTTTTAGAACAATTAATGATTGCACGTATACGGATTACCGGTCATGACAACTCAGATTTATGTCATATGGCTCATATTATGAAGCACGGAGATATGGGTCATAGGTACGATACGATAAGGGTAAGACGATACGACAATTTAAAAAAAATTAAAATACGATATAGGCGGATACTTGTATTTAAAAATTATTTTTTATATATTTTTAGGTTAGTAAGCGTAAGGAAACAAAGAAGAAAATGAAAAAGAAATAAGAGACTGATTTCGAATTGGAAGATTGTATGTGTGACGTCCCCAAATTCACGCACCGGATCAATGCGCTTACTTGGAGACATCGCACTATATCACATATCCATGAATATAAATAAATCAATTAATCTATAAAGATCCGCATATAAACGCAAAGAAAAAAAATAATTATTAAAAGTGCATACATAAATTTTTTTTTTCCATCATCCTGAGAGCAATACTAAACTATGAGTGAACCCGAAGGGTAGCTCAGTTAGTCAAGCCTTGGGTTTGCTCCCTAATGGTCACCAGTTCGAGTCCCCTCAGGGCCACTGGAGTATTACTCAGTTGTTAGCTTCAGGACCTCATGGGATTAGTCGAGGTGCACATAAGTTGGCCCGGATATCCACGGATATAAAAAAAAAATACTAAACTATGAGATAGCAACCTATTATATCAAATTGTATGCCTACTTTTTAAAAAAAATTTTAAAAAAGAAAAAAAGAAGAACATGAACTTATTCATAAAATAAATATGATTTTTATGTCTTAAAATCCCTTCTAGTGCATAAAGAAAAACCTAATCAACTAAGTTTCAAATCTTTCTACGCTTAAATTTGGATTTCCATCAATTATTGACGCATCTACTTCACCCACTCCATGTATAACTGTACTCTCTAGAATCTCAAACAATGGGTCAATTTACTAAGTAAACGGGTGTGGATTAGACATTATGAGGCTAATAGAAAAGGTCCATAACTCAAATCATCTCATAAAATCAAATAATAACGGAGATATAACATGACATAATAATGAGTAAAACAATAGAATGAAACTGAAACATAACATCAAATCTAAATATAACACTATGGCTTGGGTCTCTACCCTAATTTTATGTGTGGTCATTTTTAATTGTGTATTTAATACTCATGAATCAACATACATAATGGATATGATTATCTCTTTCTTAATCATTATTCTAATCTTCTCTGATCCTTCGATTAGTATATACGTTAACCTTCACATAACATCTCTTCAGTTAAGTAGTAAGCTTAAAATTAAAGATCTTCTCCATCTCTTTAATCTTATCATTAATGCATGGATGCATAGCTTTTATCGTAATTTCTCTAGCATGCGCCCATAGAAATTCTATCGTAATCATAAAAATATTTTATTTCTATGTGTCATATCGTAAATGTATCTTTTCACTTTTATGAATGCGATGAATGTACATACATAAAAAAATTAGAAATCAATCAATCATATAATAGCTCTTTCACTTGTTTAAGCTTAACACATCATAAATATGTAATCTCTATCGATTTCTACTTGTTTCATGTCGTGTAAATCAAATATCCTAGGTTGCATGAATTCTAAGCAATAAAAATAATGATGAACATAAATAAACATTTAAGCATGATGATTAAATATAGACAATATTTAAATAGAAATTTATTGCTTGCATCCTAGACAAATTATGAAATTCTTAACAAATTCTGGATTCTAGACAAATTTCGGATTCCAAACAGATTCTGGATTCTAAACAGATTCTGAATTCTGGACAGATTATGAATTCTAAACAGATTTTGGATTCTAAACAGATTCTGAATTCTAAACAAACAAATTTTAGATTTTAAACAGATTTTAAATTTTACACAAAATTTCGTGATCAATCATGAAACCCCGTGTACAATCGAAAATCGGCGATTAAGCATAAAAATTTAATAATCTAGCATGAAGAATATTCATTAAATGAAATAAATCCTAATTCCTATTTTATTTTTGTGTTATTTACATTTTCGATTAATCTCAACATGATTTCTCCATACCTCTAGTCTTCGTGTAAAATTTACGTAACTCCTCTCCCTTAATCAAATGTGAAGCTCTAATCCGAAATCCGTTCGCGTTGTAAGCTCCTCTTCCATTCTTCTAAGTCTTCAAACCAAAAACTCTAGGGTCCCTCTTCTAATTCTTCTTCTTCTTCTCCATAATTTTCTCTTTCTCTATGAGGTTATTAGGTTATAAGAGTTATGTAAAAATTCTATAAATTAATCAAAGTTCTATAAATTAATCTCTATATTTATAGTATTTTATGGTTTCCTCTTTAAGATTTAATTCTATTTAGAATGCTTTAAAGTTTTCTATTTAATATCTAACTCTATTTAAAATACTTTAAGGTTTTCTATTGAAGATTTAACTTTACTTAGAGTTTCCTACATGGGTCTTAAGTGATTTTATGGGCCTTTATTTACTTAATGGTTCTTTAATTAATTATTGGGTCTTTAATTACTTAATGAAACTTTAATTACTTAATGGATCTTAAATTAATTATTGGATTTTTAATTACTTTACTAACATATTTTAAAAGTCCATTAAACATTACTAAACACATCTCAATTATTACTAATACATATTTAAAGGTTTTTAAGGTATATTAATTAATTATCATGGGTCATTATTAAACAAAGTAAATATTATATTCATGCGTAACAACTAATCACATGCATCAAATCAATCAAACTAATCAAAATTACAAGTCTAGCAAATAATTAAGGACTAAATAACAAAAAATCTTGATCATTACAACATGTTAGAAGGCTCCCCAGGTAGGCTCATTCGATTGCTTCTTCTTTTCTGAATAACTCAAAATTCATAACTCACTCAGAGTCTAATTCCTTCTTTTAATTTTTTTTTTTTCTTCCAAAAAATGCCCAAGATATACATGCAGTTATATCCCCTATATATCGGAATCCGATACAGATACGATGTCAAAAATGGAGTATTCATACTTCAGTAGCAACTCATCATTCACATGTCTCAGCCAAAGAATTATTCCAACTTTGGAATCATCACGTAAATATTGACTGTTAGAAAAAATATCTATTATTATTCGTATTACAATGCAGAGGTCAGATGGCTCAAATGCTGGAAGGGGTGGGGTCTCTTAGCCTATGGTAGCTTCCAATACCACCTACAACTTCAATGACTTGGATTACTCGTGCCCTACGATTTATTCAAAACGTTTTATAAAAGGGAGTCATTACTTGCACACATTTTTCAAGTGATTGCACCAAATTTAAAGAAAGACTTAGTATTTAGGCATATGTGATATGTAAAAATGTAATATGGGCCGTCTCATTTGAAGTCCATGATCAATAGATATTTGGTACATAAAATTAGTCAACTATTAGTATTATATAATAGCCTTTGACTCCATTTAATCAAATGATGAAAATTATATTTTATTCTAATCTTTTGCAATCGATATCTTTAAATCATGATTTTCACATAGTAGAGGTCGCCAAACTTGCAAGTCTTTCTTTTAAATTCAGTGCAATCACTTGAAAAGTGTGTGCAAGTAATTGCTCCCTTGATAAAAACAGAAGATTAGATAGACCTGCCCTATATTATATTATGAGTTGTTTAAAATGAACAAGGGCGGGTATCAAACGTTCGAGTTGATCTTCTGAAATGAGCGATGGAAAGGTTCAACTGGTTGACCTTTATACCAGTTTTAGAACCTTTTTACAAAAATTACTTTTACAAGGAAATTATTTTTGGGCCGAAGCTGAAGAAATCAAGATTCCCTTTTATTCAAGGGTTATATTTAATTCTCTCCTTTAAACCAAAAATTTTGAAAAATTCACAAATAAGAAGGGAGATAATGGCTCATGACCAACATTTAAACACCACAATGGTATTTCCTAATGGGTGAACAATCTAAATAGTTTAAGTGCCAATTCATCGTTGAAACATGTCTCAGCCAAACCTTATGCTTATAAGTGGATGTGAATCTTCTGTTTGGCGAACTTTAATATCATCACCATTAGAGGGCACATCAGGTCTGAACTTTAATATCATCCGACTGCTATTAAAGGGCACATCAGGTACTGAAAATCTCCCAAAGAGTGTAACTTTTTGGCATGTTAACCTTCAGGTATGATCTATCACCTTGACGGTATGGATTATCACTTCTTAAACCATTAATGGTCTAAAGATTATTTAATCTCTCTCTGTCACTCACTCACTCTCTCTCTCTCTCTCTCTCTCTCTCTATATATATATATATAGATTGAAAAAATGACTGTTTTAAAAAAAAGTGAAAAAGAAGTAAAGCAGAGTTTGAAAAAATGACAAGAAACTCACAATTTTTCCAATACCAAAGCCACAACAAGTTTTGACTTGAAACCTAACAAAAAAATAAAAAATGCTCAGCGATTTGAAGGTCTATACCTTAACAAACCATTTTCAACTCGCCCTAACACACAGAAATTAAATTTCTGGACAAGATTTCAGCATGGTGAAATTTTTGAGCAAATATCCATGGAACCCATAATCCCTACGTATCATTTATATTTATCAGTTTCTAGAAAGAACAAAGGTAAAATTAAATGAAGGGAAATGATAAGCCTAGCAGCTGCATTCTACTAGTGGGGGCAAAAAAAGTAGCTTCAATCTATATTACACATACAACAATTTCAAATACTTCCGAAGCAGCTCGAATTGATCTACAAACGGCTCTAAGTCCTCTGCCATAAATTACAAATCGGCTGTATTGTTTCTGGGTGTGAAACAAAAACCAAGGGCCTAGGTTCATTCCCAGGAACTAAGGCTGTCAAATCCTCAGGCTCTTTATCTGATTGAATCCCCAAAAATATAGCAATGAAAGAGAATTGATCTTATCCCATATGTTGTGAAACGGATGACTACTGCTTAACTGTCCCAAATCGACCACCCTTCCTGCCGATGATCTGACTAGTTTTGTTCTTTTCAATGTTCTCCGACACAGCCGTGTTGTGTGCAGGAACAATTCTAAGTGGGTGGGCTTCTGTGTTGAACACCCATTCATCGAGCGAGATGACCGAGGGTGGCGAGAATAGGAGATATAAATACTTGAGCGTCTCTGCAAGGAAGAAGCTTTGCATCATGTTGTCCTTATCACCCGTATTGACCTGAAAAACAATAAAAACAATAAAACAGAGGACAACTGATAGAATTGAAATATGGCAGCTATTTCACCTACATTGGCTTCTTTGTTATTTGGCTATATAAAACTTAGTTGCACGAAGCGGGAGCGGCAATTTTTTAAAATCTAGGAAGCGGGAGCACCTATATATATGCATATATATGATTTTCTATTTTTTCAAAAATAAAAATAAAAAAATTATTTTCCAGCTGAGAGTTGAAATTTTGGAAATAGGTATTTTAATGATTGAATTTGGGAAATAGGTATTTTATAATTTCAAACAATAATAGTGTAAATTATGAGAAGAGGGAGAGGCTTTAATTTCGTGGGTCCCACTTAAGTACTCAATGGAGAGATGGGTTGCGTTTTAAAAGGGTAGTGGTATTGTATCCTTTCTTTAAGTACACCCATGATCATGGTCACTTTTTGGGGATGTTGCCACGTGAAATCAACATCTAACCGTTTGACCAGTAGGCCATGATCTATAGATCTATTGTAAGGAAGATTGAAACGTAAAATGATCTCCATTGTCTGATTCGAGGCGAGAAAGTGAGAGCGATAGAGAGAGAAGAAGAAAAAACAGTTTCCACATCTCTAGACCCCCTTATTTTTTTATGCCTTTTTGGAAGAAGAAGAAGAAGAAGAAGAAATCAAGGTATGCTATTGTTTCAATTTTCTTTATGATTTTTTATTTTTTTTTAAATTCTGATCTATATAGTGTAATTTTCACACATGCAATCTTTTTTTTTTCCCTGCTTCTGTTAGGAAGTATTTTTTTTTTTTTCACATACACAGATTCCTTAGTTGTGCAACCAAACACCCGTTATATACCATTTTATTATTGTTTTTTTCGAACATAAAGTGTCTGAACCACGGTTCCTAAGTTTAGGAACCGTGGTTCCTACACTGATCCGTTTCCGAAAAGGGGATCTGCGGTTCCCTTAAGAAACGTGGGGGGGAAATGGACGCTTTCTGCTACTAGGATATATATAACATTGGTTAGAAAAAAGGAATAAAAAAGAAGAAAAAATCATACTTGCTTTAAAATATTATGGAAAAATTGGCCAAAAGGGATGGCTTTCCGGAAACTATAATCCAAAAACCTGGAAATTGTGAGATTCCAAGAAATGGCATTTAATAAAGAATAATGGAGCATTAGACACATACTCACATTTCAAAACAAAGTATGCACCATTTAGCCATAAATCCCCTGAACTTGATTTTGCAAAGTTTGAGCCTCAACAAATGAATTGTTCAGTCTTGGGATTCGTGAAAGTACTTTAATCCTATTTAACAGAATTTTATGAAAAATGAGAAAGTACTTTTCTAAAAGTAGCACAACTCTTGAGGAGTAGATTTCCTTAGAGAAAGTGTTATACATCTCTAATTATACTAAACTTTTTTACAGTTGTGCTTAGCACAACCAAAGTTGGTGACTCGCAACTCTACCCGCCACTCTGCAACAATGAATCATGAGGCCACCTCTGGGATGGGCCATAGCCCAAAAGTACAACCATCGCTATTTCTATCCTTCGGTCAATTGCTTACTATTGAACAATCAACAAAAATTTTGAGTAACAGACCACAAAAGATCCACTGTTTTTATAGTGATATCATGCAATCTGTGTGTTTTTGTCTACGACCCATCAAAGCCAATTGATTGGGAGATATTGTGACATTTGAAAGGAAGGAATATATATATATATATATATATATATATATATATATATATATATATATATATATATAGGGAAATGATTATATGATTTGAGTAATGGGACATAAGCCCATGACTATAGCAACCATGCAGCAAACGGTTGCTAGAGTCATGAAATTATGTTTCATGACTCGAGTGAGAGGATCATTACCCAAATATATATACTAATCTTGGTTACCTGCTCTGTAGGAGCAAACATTTGCCTACCTTGGGCTCCAAAACCCTTCCATATTGGTCCAGGTGGCACCCAAAACATGGGCTGGTTCCGTGTGGAGCAAGGGGATATTTCATAGATTATATATAATAACAAATAATAAAAAATGGATAGTGGGTTTGAGTGGTACTTACATCCTTCAATCCGACATAACCCGAATCAATACGGGAGTTCTTTTCAAAGGCTTGGAATATATTCCAACCCCATTCTTGGTATGTTTTGTTCCCAGTGACCCGCCAGAGATACATGAGAGATTCTATCGTTTCTGGCCGTAATATGTTCCATGATGTACCGACCTTCATGTCCTGCCAATTGCATTTTGCTGTCAGACCATAATCTCAAGTAAGACAAACTTCAAGATATTATGAATATCTAACCTCTCCTGCGCGAAAGAAATAATTTTCCCCGGCCAATTTCGTTGGAGTTGATTCGTAGAAGTTATAACAAGTCCGACCAAGCTGCACAAAAAATAAATACTTGTTAGAGGAAAAAAAAAACGAATAACACAATGAAGTCAAGAAGAAAGAGGTAACCAAAGCCTAAGTTGGAATCTATTGGGAAAGGATGTTTAATTCTCATGCAGGAAATAATCTCGTTTTAGTTGTAGGTAATCGGTATAAGTTATAACAAGTCCGAGTAATATGCATAAGAAATAAACACTTATTAAAGGAAAATAAAGAAAGTAAAGTTAGGGGCGAAGAGGCAAGTGATGTCTCTAAGCTGGAATCTATTGAGGAAAGCAAACGATATAAGTTCCCGCAGCAGCTATAAATTTTGAAGTATTAAAGAAAATTATGCTTAATCCATGATTAATCAAAATACTTTGGGGTAAAATTGGAGTTATTTTAAATTTTCCTCTCAAGAGAATCTCGTAATTTCTAAATCCATGTCCACAACAGTGCTTGAATCCATGTTTTTGCTAACATAGCTATTGTCTTAAAATATTTAAAACTAAAACTGTTGTAATTAGCACTTATGCCTGCAGTTAAATCAATATAGAAAGAGAGTCGATGGGTCAGCAGTGGAAGGTCTGTGCAGGACTACCATCCAACGCATATCAACCTCGGCACATTTGAGGGGCATCTGGTAATTATCTTAACTTGTACAAACATAAACTAAAGAAAGAAAACACAAGGATATTCTGTGTGGAGGCTGGGGCCGTGGGGCTGGGACATCATCCCATGATTCCTATCTTTTAACCATGGGACAATGCCAGTTGTGCGCCACATGGCACCCCAACACAGATGTGTGCACGGTCAATCAAAGACCATTACAAACAGGGAAAAAATTAAGTTAATCAACACGATCAATGCCTTAACAAATGAACGGTTAATTAAAAAAGTCAAGGCCTTAAGAAATGAATGGTTAATTAAAAAAGTCAAGCCACCATTCAATTTCACATCTTTAGATCAAGGCCCTACCTAATTTTCTTTTTCCTTCTAAAACCACCTAGGGTGGGGTGAACCCTAAGGGGAGTGGTGCCATGTGGTTTGCAGTGCAACATGGCACTGCACAGGATACCATCTCAGGGTTCAATCTGCCGAGAGGATTGCTAAAATCCAGATAAAGATGGATGTAGTTTATACGAGTTTTTCACATAGCCTTCTGGTTGTTCCATGTAAGAAAGTTGTCTTAACCTGTTCCAGGAGCTCTTATCCACTTTGTGAGTGTCCAATGTTTGTTAGGAATTTGGAAAAAGAGACTGTGTTGCATTCAACGTTGATAAGGGTGTTAAAGGAGATCATTAGTCCTAAGAATGAAGCTGACAAAGGTTCGGGTGTAGGATTGGGTTAAAGAGTACTTTAGGATAATGTTTAGAGTTTTTTTAACTAACTCTTTTATAGGTACCTCACATATTGAGATGGCTATTCCCAACTATCAGTTAAAGATGTAGCTAGAATCTTAAGTTTTTCAAGCGATTGGCTGCCTAAGACTAAGATATCGACATTGATGCGGGAACTTACTAAATGCAATGCTAGGGCTGAGATTAGGATTAAAATTAATTTAATCAATTAAAAAATAATAATTTCTCATAACAAATTACCACGAAAATTCTAGAAATTCAATTAGGTGATTTAATTTCGGCCCAAAATAGCGTTACTTACGTGTACGTTCCCTATCGCGGATCTAGAAGACTAGGGTTCTTATGAACGGCTAGATCTCCGATAGTTTTAGGGCGTCGAACGAACTCGCAAGCGGGTTCTCTCGATACCAAACGAAAATAAAAGGCTAATAAAATTAGTGATGAACAAAATATTGATTTAGGGCTTTTATGAGATCAATAAAATAATTAGGATTACGCAAGCCGTAAATCTAAAGAAGATAGAGATGAAAGAAGAGTTGGCCTCGCACCAAACCGCAAGCGGGAATCGAAGAATCGCTATTCGTTTTGAGAGAATCACACCCTCACGAAAGTTTAGAACTCTCAATTTGCATAAGCAATTTTCATTAACAAACAACTAATAATAAAAGTGTTTACAAGCCTTTAAATAGGCTAACCAATGCATAAAATAAGAAATCCTAGTATAACTCTAATTCCTAATTCAAATAAAAGAAATATCCTAATTCTTCTAAAACAATAAAGTCCTAAATTATCCGGGTTAATCGACCGTGCTAGGGTGTTGGGTCAGATTAATGGCATCAGAGTAGGTTTGCAGGGGAGATGTATCACGCACCTTTAGTACACGGATGATACAATATTATTTGGGAAGGCTGAGATATCAGAAATTGGTGCTATGGCTGATGTTCTCTCCGTCTATGAAGCGGTGTCGGGTCAGCGGGTTAACCTCCTTAAGTCGTCGGTATCGGGAATTAGGGTGGACGAGGATCTGCTGGTTTCCATGGCTGAGTCCGTTGGGTGCCGCATCGAAGGTCTGCCTATTAGTTACCTGGGTTTGCCTCTTGGGGTCAGAAGGCTCACGATCCGTGATTGGTACTGTCGTTGCAAATTTGAGCCGAGGATCGTCTTGGAAAGGCGGTTCTTTGAGTCTGAGGCAGGCTGGTTTTGATCAAAGCAGTATTTTCGGCAATCCCCATTTTTTTCCTATCGATGTTCAGGTGTCTCGCTTCTATTACTGATCGATTGGAACGTATTCAACGATCCTTTTTGTGGGAAGGGGCGGGTCACCATAGGCGATACCACCTTGTAAATTGGGATACTTGCCAGCTGCCATTTGCTTATGGGGGGCTGGGTATTCGGAGCATCAAGCGATCCAACTTGGCCTTGCTCGGGAAGTGGATTTGGAGAGCGGGAAGGGAGGAGAGGGGGATTCGTTTGTCGACCTGAGGTCTACCTCGCCGTGGTGGAGAGACATCTCTCGTACTTGGGAGGGTATGGCTAATGGGGTTAGGTTCAGCTGGGGATGCGGGTCTCGCATTCGGTTTTGGGAAGATCCGTGGTTGGATAAGGGCCTGCTCTGTGATTTGTTCCCGCATATCTACTCCCTCTCCCCCAACCGGGGGGGTACGATTGATCAGTTCGCTTCCCTCACCAACAATATGATTGTTTGGGAGGTTGTTGTCAGACGGCGTCTCAGGGACAGTGAGGTGGGTGGCTATGTGGACTTGCTGAATGTGCTTCTTTCGGTGGAGAGGAACAGTATAAGGACCAATCTTCGGTTATGGAACTTCAATCGAAAGGGGGAGTTCACCGTCAAAGATCTATACCGATGGTATTCGCGCCGACCACTCATCAGGTTCGATGGGAGATGGCTGTGGAAGGAATCTATCCCGCTAAAGATAAGGATTTTTGTTTGGACGGTCTGCAAGGAGAAAATTCTTACCAGGGATCAGTTACGTCGTAGGGGGAAGGACGTCTCCACGGCCTGCGTTATGTGCTCCGAGGAGGAGGAGGCGGCTCATCTGCTTCTTCATTGCCGAGTTGCTCATGAGGTGTGGGGAGGCATTCTTAAAGCTTTTGGTTTGGCATGGTCGATGCCTCAGTCTCCTCACTCGCTCTTGATCAGCTGGGAGGCAGCAACGGTGAAACAAGGGGATAGGGTTGCGTGGAGGGCCACACTGTTTGCGGTGATGTGGTGCCTATGGTGTGAGAGGAATTATAGAATTTTTGAAGACAAGTCCAAACCTGTTCGCGTGGTTCTCAGGGCGGTTTCGGATCTTGTCATCTTTGTATGCAGTGGAGGAGCAGGGCTAGTTCACCTTCCGGTGGGACCACAGTTGGGGAGCTCCACGAGGGACTCTTTGGGAGTCTCTCAGAGCCCTTGCTATCTCTGTGTCGCTTGTTGTTTTCTTTTGATTATTGTGATTGTATAATCGGCCTTCTTTGGTTTTATATAATCCTTATTATCGATCAAAAAAAAAAAAAAAAGGAAACTAATCCTATTTCTAATAAAAGAAACAACTCTTACTTTCTAAAATAAAATAATAAAAGAAGCTAATCCTAATTCAATTAGGATTCTTGAAATTCGTCACTTTATGTGCAGCCTCCGAAAACTGACCATAACTTCTTCAATACTTGTCGGAATTGCTCAAATTTTGGCTCATTGGAAAGCTACTTCAATAAGCCTTAAAATATGATCAATTTCGTATCAATCCGACTTCGTTTGACACTTCAAAATAGGTCAAACATAAAAGTGACGGGATTAAAAGTTAAAGACCCTAATAAATTTTGGATTTTTTTTCTTTTTAATCAAACGAGTATTTTTTTTTAAAAAAACTCATTCGTGGGCCCACTTTCTCTTTTGACATCTCTTTATCTGATCACGATTCAAACAGGCGAATCTAAAATATGCATCAATCCCCTCTACTTTGAAAAAGTTCGACCTTGAACTTTGGTTGGCATGAGTTTTCACGGTCGCGATCACAGACAATATATATGGAACTTCGATCGGAAGCGGTTGGAATCGAACGTCCCCATGGTTGTGATAGAGCTCCAAGAGATCCAGGTCAATCTGCTGAAACTTTTGTATAATCCACGTACTCTCTGTGTCGGCCTTATTCTTCCATTTGACCAAGTACTTCTGAAGTCCCCTATGGTTGGTGGATACAATCTGATCAAAGCACATCTTCGATGATCTCACAGATATGCCGAGTAGGTGGGGGTAATGGTGTGGGAAGGGGAATAATTGAATCATCGGATGTAGAAGGCTCAAAGGAGTTGGCAAGGATGGTTAAAGAGCCATGGAATGGAACAAAGTCCTCCACATTGAAAGTCGTGCTAATCCCCAATTCCGGCGGAAGATCTAAGATATGAACATTAGAATCGGCATGCTTCAAGATCTGATAGGGTCCAACACCACGAGCTTGTAACTTCTTTGCAACTCCTTGTGGGAATCGCTGGGGTATATTCCGAACCATCACAAAATCACTCTCTTGGAATTCTTTGAACCGTCTATGAGAATCTGCAGAGAATTTATATTTTTCATTCTTTAAATTAATTTTAATCCTAATCTCAGCCCTAACATTCCATTTAGTAAGTTCCCGCATCAAATTGGTATCAAAGCATCAGTTTAGTTTTAGGGTTTTAGTGCTCATATAGGTTTTAGTTTTTTTTTTTTTTTTTTAAAGTTAAAAAAAATAAAAAAAATCATTATTTCCGATCCGTCTGGCTTTTGTCTGAAAATTTTGGTCTGTCTTTTGTCTGAAAATTTATGTCTGCCTTTTTGTCTGCAATTTCTGTCTGGATTTTGTCGGAAAATTTTCGTTTGGCTTTGTCTGAAATTTTTTATCTTGCTTTTGTCTGAAATTGCTCGTCTAGCTTTTTGTCTATATTTTTTTGTTTTGTTTTTATATATTTTTAAAAATCTTTCGTCTAAATTTTTGTTTAGCTTTTGTCTAGCCATTGTCTAACTTTTATCTTACATCACTTAGTTTCATAATTGCATGTCATTTCAATCTTATTGCATTTTATTTCATTAGTGTTCATTAGTGTGCACGTCTAGTGTTTGACAAAAGTTCTCATCCATTGTTGGTTTATAGTGTCTTTTTAGTATTGTATCTAAATTGTGTTCGTGTCAAGCATCATGTATGAGTCACTTACACGTCACCGTGAATTCCTTACCCGTCATGAAAGGGTACTAGCCAAACAAGGAAACCACTACACTCCAAATTCTTGGCAAAGTCTCAAAATTGATGAGACTAGAGTTAGGGGATACCCTGATCATTGTGAACCCGAGTACGACCCTGCCGAGAAGTTTATTAAATTTATTCGGAATGAGGTTCCAAGTTTTGAGGGATGGTTAAACCCCAAAACCTTCGTGGAGTGGTTGTCTAGTGTAGAATATTTTGATTGGTATGACGTACCAAATGAGTACAAAATTAAGCTAGCAAAAACAAAGTTGGAGGGTAATGCCAAAAAATTTTGAACTCGCGTAGAACATCGTATTGAATCTCTTCGAAATAAACACATCTCCACATGGGAGGACATGAAGGTGAGACTTATTGCAAAGTATCTTCCTTTAACACACCGTCACCTCCTTCAGAGTTTGAAAACCAAGACGGATAAGCGTCCTGATTGCCTTAAGTGCCAAGGGTTTGGACACTTTGCATACCAATGCCCCACAAAATTTCTCACTCAGAATTTATTGACTAAAAGAGTGAGTCCTAAGGAGCCGGTACTAGTGTAGTACCGTGCTCAGTGAAGAGGAGATAGAAGAAGCTGATGAAAGTCTAGTTTGTATTAAAGAGACGTCTATTTCCCTTGTGAGTAGTGATGTTGAGTCACTTACACTTGAACCAATCGAGCCACTTGCCTATGAGTCATTGGTACCCGTAGAATTGGGCGCACACAACTTGGTGCCCACTAAGTCAAATACATGTGAGTCCATCGAATTGGGTACACAAGAACCATTAGAGTCAATTGAATCGAGTACCCCAGAGTCTTTGATTTTGGTTGAAGCGAGTACACATGAGTTAATCAAGTCGAGTGTACATGAGTCATTAGTGCCCTTTGCATCATTCACACAAGAGTCATCAGAGTCTGCATCCACTTTTGCATATTGCATTCATGAGTTGCATGCTGAGATTAAGAAAAGAATTAATTTAAAGAACGAAAAATACAAGTTCTCTGCAGATTCTCATAGACGGTTCAAAGAATTCCAAAGGGGTGATTTTGTGATGATTCGGAATATACCCGAGCGATTCCCGCAAGGAGTTGCAAAGAAGTTACAAGCTCGTGGTGCTGGACCCTACCAGATCTTGAAGCGTGCCGGTTTTAATGCTTATATCTTAGATCTTCCGCCGGAATTGGGGATTAGCACGACTTTCAATGTGGAGGACCTTGTTCCATTCCATGGCCCTTCAACCATCCCTGCCAATGCCTTTGAGCCTTCTACATCCGATGATCCAATTATTCTCCTTCTCACACCGTTACCCCCACCTACTCGGCAAATCCGTGAAATCATCGAAGATGTGCTGGAAGATCAGATTGTATCCACCAACCATGAGGGACTTCAGAAGTACTTGGTCAAGTGGAAGAAAAAGGCCGACACAGAGAATACGTGGCTTACAGAAGAGTTTCAGAAGATTGACCCGAATCTCTTGGAGCTCTATCACAACCATGGGGACGTTCGATTCCAGCCGCTTTCGATCGAAGTTCCATATATATTGTCTGTGATTGCGACCGTGAAAACTCATGCCAACCAAAGTTCGAGGTCAAACTTTTTCAAAGTAGAGGGGATTGATGCGTATTTTAGATCCGCATGTTTGAATCGTGATCGGATAAAGAGAAGATGTCAAAAGAGAAAGTGGACCCACGAATGGATTTAAAAAAAAAAAAAGACCCGTTTGATCAAAAAGAAAAAAATCCAAAATTTATTAGGGTCTTTAACTTTCAATCCCGTCACTTTTATGTTTGGCCTATTTTGAAGTGTCAAACGAAGTTGGATTGATGCGAAATTGGTCATATTTGAAAGCTTATCGAAGTAGCTTTCCAACGAGCCAAAAAACATGTAATTCCGACAAGTATTGAAGCAGTTATGGTCAATTTTCAGAGGCTGCACATAAAGTGATGAATTTCAAGAATCCTAATTGAATTAGGATTAGTTTCTTTTATTATTTTATTTTAGAAAGTAAGAGTTGTTTCTTTAATTAGAAATAGGATTAGTTTGCTTATTGTTTAGGACTTTATTGTTTTAGAAGAATTATGATATTTCTTTTATTTGAATTAGGAATTAGAGTTATACTAGGATTTCTAATTTTATGCATTGGTTAGCATATTTAAAGGCTTGTAAACACTTTTATTATTACTTTTTTGGTTAATGAAAATTGCTTGTACAAAATTAAGAGTTTTTAACTTTCGTGAGGGTGCGATTCTTTCAAAACGGAGAGCGATTCTTCGGATTCCCGCTTACGGTTTGGTGCGAGGCCAACTCTTCTTTCATTTCTATCTTCTTTAGATCTACGGTTCTAATTATTTTATTAATCTCATAAAAGCCCTAAATCAATATTTTGTTCATCATTAATTTTATTAGCCTTTTATTTTCGTTTGATATCGAGAGAACCTGCTTGCGAGTTCGTTCGACACCTTAAAACTATCGGAGATCTAGCCGTTCATAAGAACCCTAGTCTTCAAGATCCGCGATAGGGAACGTACACGAAAGTAATGCTATTTTGGGCAGAAATTAAATCACTTAATTGAATTTTTAGAATTTTCGTGCTAATTTGTTATGAGAAATTATTATTTTTTAATTGATTAAATTAATTTTAATCCTAATCTCAGCCCTAACATTGCATTTAGTAAGTTTCCGCATCAATTCAATCGTCTAAGAAGAAAGAAGCAACAATTTCATAATATTGAATTAAATTTAGGGTTTAGGGACAGTAATAAAAAATGAAGATTTGCCTGTATGTGTACATTAGTGTGAGTAGCAACTTCTATATTGGCCATTATGAAATTTATGATACAGTTTGTTGTAACTGAAAATTTGAAGTCAACTAAAGAAATGCTAAGACGCTAAACAGTGATACTAAGAAATCACACAGCTTTCAAGGTCAAGCCACACATGATTGGGGAGCATAGTCTAGTCGGGCTTCAAAGAATAAGTCAACAAGAGAGTTTAAAAAAAATTGGAAAAAATAGAGAGGTTGTGAAAAAGTCGAGAATTTTTTTTTGAATAAAAAGTACAAAAATATTGAAAAAGTTCCAATTTATTGAAAAAATCGCGAATTATTCGTGATTTAATAGCGAAGTTCGCAAGTTTTCAAAAATAGAAAAGAAAAGTGATTGCTTGAAGAAGTGGCAATTAAAACGTGATTTATACGTTTTACAAATAAGTCATGCTTCATTTCCGACTTTTTCAAAAAGTTAGATAGTCTAGTGACTATGACGGGGAGTGGGGACTGACCACAAGAACTTAAAATTACAGTCTAAATCTTATAATTTGGCACCTCAGGACCAGGAACCTTTTTCCTAAATATATAGAGGGTTATACCATGAACTTTAAGTGCACAGCTGAAGGCATACACATAAATCTTGCACTGTGTATTGCACAAGTCAATTATTGACTTGCACATACAACCATCAACTTTTCACAATGCATTTTATGGTCTGACTTAAAGTCAATGGTGGAGTACATCTGTAGTGCACAAGTCAATGAATGACTTATGCAATACACAGGGAGAGATCTTTGTGCATAACTTCAGCCATGCACTTGGCATTTAACCTTATATATACACACACACACACACACACACACACATTCATTGGACATCCTTAGTGATAAAAAAAATAAAAGAAAAATATTGGACATTCTTGCTCTCCACCGTTTAGTTGAAGACTTTGCCATAGGTACACCGGCTGTGTTCCATTGATTTGTCCAAGAACCAATCTCAATCTGCCTGCATACAAACCTTGGAACCCATGCAGATTTCTGGCATCCATGAAATCCATGCAGTAAATTCGTTTTGCAAATAAGTCATGCTTCATTTCCGACTTTTTCAAAAAGTTAGATAGTCTAGTGACTATGACGGGGAGTGGGGACTGACCACAAGAATTTAAAAATACAGTCTAAATCTTATAATTTGGCACCTCAGGACCAGGAACCTTTTTCCTAAATATATAGAGGGTTATACCATGAACTTTAAGTGCACAGCTGAAGGCATACACATGAATATTGCACTGTGTATTGCACAAGTCAATTATTGACTTGCACATACAACCATCAACTTTTCACAATGCATTTTATGGTCTGACTTAAAGTCAATGGTGGAGTACATCTGTAGTGCACAAGTCAATGAATGACTTATGCAATACACAGGGAGAGATCTTTGTGCATAACTTTAGCTATGCACTTGGCATTTAACCTTATATATATATATATATACACACACACACACACACAAGCACACATTCATTGGACATCCTTAGTGATAAAAAAAATAAAAGAAAAATATTGGACATTCTTGCTCTCCACTGTTTAGTTGAAGACTTTGCCATAGGTACACCGGCTGTGTTCCATTGATTTGTGCATGGACCAATCTCAATCTGCCTGCATACAAACCTTGGAACCCATGCAGATTTCTGACATCCATGAAATCCATGCAGTAGATTTCTGACAATGCAGACAAACTGAGATTGGTCTTCGTATGGCTGGTGGCACTTGGCCAGTTTGTCTAATACAAACTCTTAGTTCAAGGTAAGTGTTTCATTCTCTTATTATTACTATATTATCTTTAAACATTTGGCACTCATATTCCCAATCAGGCATTCATAAATCCCTGGTGGCAGAATATTTCTAGGAAACGGACAAGGCATGGTGTAAAATGAATAAAATTATCTCCATCTATCTCAGTCATGAGTCTGAAATTAAGACATGAAAATTTAAAGCATGTAACAAAATCTATAATTCCGAGTTGAACTTCAAAAAATTTCAAAAGAGGACTAATATACAAGAAATTAGACAAAAACTAAAACTATAAAGCAATACTTTAGGTGTAAAAAGACTTTAGATACCAAAAAAGAAGCTTTAGATAAAAATTAATTATTGTATGCATCGAATTCGCGATATCTATATCAAGAATTAATGTAAACATCACTTATAACTTGAAAAAACAAGTATAGAAAACCTAATTTATTTAAAAATAATATTAACTACAATAGAAAGATACCTCCTCCGCAAGTGTCAGAAATTTCTCAGCATTTTCAGGGTCATAACCCGAGGATCCTAAAGCCAACATTCCTGGAGCAAAGCACGCTAATTCATCCATCTGCACATATTTAAAAAAAGCACTGCAAGGTCAAAATTCTACATAATAAGATATTGAAAACAAAATCAGAGAGGAACATTTTTGGTAGTCAATTACTACCTTGTCAGATAGAGAATCACCATTTTTCTCACAGATGTATGTGAAAGCAGATGGCGTAGTTTTCCGAACCAAACTTAGCAAACCTTTCATTGATGTTTCCCACATTTCTCTGCTCTCAAATAGTACAACGATAATAAGTTAATTGGTGTTTGTTTTCATGAATTAAAACATGAAAATTTTGAAAAGGTTTGCTGGCAAAGCATGTGTCAAATGTGATTGAGAAGTAAATTCCTTTTAACAATCAAAAGAGATGATTATTGATATGGTAAGTTACTTTAACCCAGAAAGCAAAAGAAAGATTCAGATTCTAACCTATAATGCTTTACAGCTTCTGTTTTGTTCCCTTGTATCCAGACTTTGAGGAGATATTCATAGAAACTGCAATGGATCAAGAGTTTGAATTAACATTTGGATGTAACAAACATCGCCAAGTCTAATAAAGCAGCTTCCAACCCCCAAAAATAAAGCCATCATTGTATTCCAAAATCATAAAGCACAGTAAGAATTTTAGAAGTACAGTCGAAGTTCATATGATCCCAAATTTCTCTTTAAATCAAAACTCAGTCTGCTGATTTCTATAACTAAAATTCGTATCCAACAAAATTTCTTGATGCAGAGAACGGATTTGTTTGCTTTAAGTAGGTTAGTTTGTGAATAGAGAGATATTTGTATCTCTAGTGATGAAAGTACAAAGGGAAAAGACATTCAGGGAGCATTGTGTCATGGTGTGACAGCCTTGTGCACTGGGTACTTTGGTATTTGTTAGGGTAGACGAGCATTGTGGGGCATTGAAGGGATTGGTATTAGGTCTGCGTTGTATGCATGCTTGGTGACAGTTCAGGCTCGTGTGAGAGCTAAGCGTGGTCGCATGTCATAGAAAAACTTCGTAGATAAGATTCACATTTGAGAAATAGAGGTCAGCAGCAAGGTACTGCATAGTCAAAACATATAGCCTTCTCCTATTTGTTTTATTTCGATTGATATATAGGTGCAATAGATTATTTTCTTAAAAGAGACATTCTTTCTTAATTGATTGAAAAACTCTTTGCAACTATCACTCTGCCATATTTTATGAACAGAAAATGCACGACAATCTCTCTAAATGATGCTGTTCAGTTTTTGGATGGTTTAGAAATTAAGTAAAACCTTTATCAATTTAAAATGCTGTTCATGCTTCTTGCATCCCTTTTTTCAGGTTAACCAACGGTTTGATCAGATTTTGATGCAAAACTTTCATTCACAGGGTCCATTCACCATTGCAATTTGTGTTGATAAAAAGGCAAGTTGTAGTACTCTCAATTTTATTCTATACATCTAATTTGTTTACTCATAAGTATCAGTTAGTTATCACCAGTAGCTGTAACTTTCAATGAAATTAGGCAAAGAAATGAAGAGCCAAACATTTTACTGTCCTTTAAATTGGTTAAATGAATGGAGCATTCAGAAATGAAATATTAAAATTTTAATTTTACTTTTGTCCTATTAAAGTTTAAAAATAATTATTTGGTTACAACTGAGCCGGTTAGACCAAAAGCGTACTAAATTTTATTCCTTGAGATGACAAAAATATCCATCCTTATAATAGTAGGATACAAAATATTTTTGTTCATTTAAAAATATGGGTATTTAAGTCTTTGTAAATAATTTTCTACATAGAGAAAACAGCCCCTATTTTTAACAAAAAAAATGCTGGCCCTATCCCGGATCTCTCCTCTCTCAAAAATTTTAGTGGGTCTTATAGGAAATTGGTGTTACACAGTGTGGTAAAGTTGACAAATATAGAGTGGTATACCAATTTCCTTTAAGACCCAGAAAAAAAAGTTTTTTAGTGGTCAAAGGATATTGCCCCTCATATTTTGATGCATTGAATTTTCCCCCCTTTGACCACATTTTGGACGGTGGATATGCATTGGATCTTACCCAAAGTTTTTGAGTAATATCTGATCATGCATGGACAAGTTTTTGTCTCACCCGATCCCCTTGATAGTTTCTCATGGACCCCACTTGATTGAAATGAATGTGATCCACCATGCATTCCAACCCATATCCCCGGGCCTATATATATATATATATATATGTGTGTGTGTGTGTGTGTGTGTGTTTGTGTGTTATACATAGAATATAGGTTATGGGGTGGCTGCCTTAGAGGTGTAGCATTTGAATGCTACACTAGTGCCGACATCATGTGCCACGTGGCATGTGATTCTAAAACAAACACCCGTTTTGGGATCATTAGCCACATGGCATGTGAAATGTGGTCAAAGTTTGATCTCCGCCTCCCTTAACTTCGTGCATTGAATTTTTACAACTTTGATCACGTTTTGGGGATGGACGTGATCGACCTTGTGCATTTTTTCCTTGGCACCCACATGGCACTAGGGCAGTGTTGAATGCTACATCGCAAATGTAGCATCCTGCGTCCCACTGTCCATATATATATATATATATATATATATATATATATATATATAGAGAGAGAGAGAGAGAGAGAGAGAGAGAGAGAGAGAGCTAATGCTTAATATTAATGATAAGGACTATGGCACAACTAGATGCCAATACAAAGCAATAACCTATTAACACCCTCTTTAGCTAAGAAAACAAATTGTTAGCTTCCCTGAGTATATGATACACCACCAGTCACACAGATAGATAGATTGGTGATGAAAATTTATTAAGCAAGACAAAATTCCAATAGTACACAAAACTCAGCATAGCATACTGCTGAATACTAAATCTGCCATGTTGACCCTTCTTTGGTGAAACGAATAGGCTATTCGTTTTTTATAGGTGAGCTGGGCTCAAACTTGAGGCCATCACAACTTCAAGGTCACGGGTTCGAGCACAGCCTACCTATGAAAAAAAAATGAATAGCCTCTCTATTAGCTTATTTGGAGATGCTACGAAAGAAACCTGAACGGACTTGCCTAGATCTAGTCTCCTCTAGTCCTTGATGACGTTTGCCACACACCAGGGAAATAAATCCTTGTTTGTCGCCCACCAGATAACATTCAAGGAATCTCCTTATATACATTGACGAAAAGCTCCACACTCCGCCAAATTGGAATCCATCACTCTAATTTCCATATTGGGATTCAGAGATTGCAAGAACAATATTACATTCATCTTAAAATCTTGTGGGACATAAGATTTCACCACTGTTTGAAATGTCAGCACTCACTAACCTAAACATCCATAGCAGTCGAATATTCTCACTTTTAGCATGACTCGTCAATTCCAACAAATTTGGATATACAATAGGTTGCGATGCTTATTGAATAGCTGAACAAATTATAGAATCCAAATTCTAGCAATAAGGTAAAATGGTAATTGCAATCAGTCAAGAGTTTCTCAAGTCAATAAAGGTTCACCAAAGAGATAGCATAATAATCAACCAGAGTATTCTATATCCCAATAAAGAGAGTAGGTGCATCATATCAACCAACTAATGTCCATACCTATCACCCATTGCCCCAAATGTAATTGTTGAGTATGTTGTTTCACCCGATTGGGGATTTATGTAGATCGGGAGTAATCCATCACTCGGAAATGTTTTACGAAGCCGTGTGATTACATTTTCCGCCTGAAACAGAAAACAGTACACATCCTATTATAAGACTTACTACAATAGTGGTTAATGAAAAAACAAAAAGAAAGGTGTATCCTACAGTATTCTGTTTTGAGCATCTTATATATATAGGTGATGATCCTCTCACTGGAGTCACGGTGTGACTCAAGCTGTGAGAACATACATCATCGCGGTCAATGTCGCGACAATCTGAACGGTCTCACAGCTCAAGTCACACGGACTCATGTCATATGATCACTTCCTTATATATATATATATATATAGGAGAGAGAGAATGATCTCCTAACTCGATTCATGGGACATATACCCATGATTCGAGCTCCTATTTGTTGCATGTTATTTCAACTGCCATTGAAAAGTCAAAAGTTATTGCAGCCAATGGGAGCTAGAGTCATGGAATATACTCCCATGATTCGAGTGAGAGGATCATTACCCTATATATATATATATGGCTGATGATCCCCTAACTCGAATCACCAAGTGACTCAAGTATCCCACCCATACAGTGGCGCATCAACGAGCAACCTGAATGGTGAGATGACTCCAGTCATGCCAGTTTCCCTGTGTGTGTGTGTGTGCGCGTGTTACAAGGAAAAAAGCAGAAAGGCTATCCCAAGTTCCCGACAAAGAAAGAATCTTATGTTGGCATAGGGCAAGACTTGGGGGGTTGGACAGGCCCATAGATGCCTCCTGGGTTGGAAACTTTTGAGGTTTATAGTAAGTAGAATACTATAGCTGGTAACTTTCAGTTCCTTCATATAAAATAGAAACATTCAGTGCTTATGCCATTCTTTGTAACTTGTTGCACATCAAGTTGAACATGCTTAATAGTGTGGCAATTATATACACATGCAGAGAAGTGCACACCCACGTGCACATCCTAAAAGAGAAAAATGCAGACAAAAATTCACAGGTGCAAACAGAGAAACATGCTAAGCACATAGACAAACAACAGAAAAAAAATGCATGAACACATATAAGCACAAACATGGCGAAGTTGCTGACATGGAAAGCTCGTAATATAGATAATCATCAAAAACACTTTAAGAAAACACTCAAATAGTATTTACAGGTTGAGATGGTAAATTTTTTTATGCAGCTTGCATGTGTAGGGAAGGCTTACAACATATTACATCTATGTTGCATTTGAATCATGTACAATATAATTCCTACTATAAAAAGAATGTAGCTTAGATATGAGATAACAAGATCAAAATAATTTCAGACTTAAAGGACTGTAAGTGATCCTTTATTTGTGTGTGCCTTTGGTGAATTAGGCTTTAGGAGTAATATATTCTAGTGTTTCTGTTTATAAATTTTGAACTGGGACAAAATGCCATGACCGAATCATGCACAACAGTGATAAGTATCATGCATGGATGGTTACTAAATAGAGCATATTACTATGTCTTTATGGATTCAGCAGCCCAAAAAAAAAATACTGAATTAATTTTAAGGATCTATTCTGCTTTTATGAGAAAATTCGCGCTGCCAGGTGACATCATAAAAGACCATTTTGGGAAAAATTAAGGATTCCTCTTACAATCTCTTCTATAAATTTTTTTTGATTGATTACTATCTATTCTACAATACGGCTAACAAATCACGATTTCCTGTAAAATCAAAACCTTTTCCCCAACCAATATATTTATCTCAAGTCACTGACATCTAACTTGATAGCTAGGGTTCTGTTTTAGATCCACAATCAGCATATGAAGATTGTTCCATATATTTTGAAAACCTAAATAAGGGTATGAGCCTAAGTGTCCAACATAACACATGGGTATTGAAGAAACAATGATGTAAAAACCCCATGTCTAGATCTGGTTCCACACCCTGTTACTGCAGCTGATCATGCAGCATCTAAAAGAAACGACAACTTGGAATTAATCCACACATATCTCTTGTTGATTTCTAGTGTCCTTTCCACTCAATAATTCAGGCCTTCCAAAACCAAAAATAAAAGGATAATTTCCATTTCTCAGAATATATACCAAATGTTAAAAGGAAAATCGATATAGACTTTTCAACATTAAGAAATGGTGGAAGACATGCATAATTATTAGAAAAAAGCTAAAAAGAATAATTTGAACAAACCTTCTGCTGGTATTTAGGATCACCAGTCCTCTGAGATAAAGCAATAAATTCAAGTTGTTCCGTGCCAGAATCTGCTAGGATGCTGTTTCCCTGGGAACAAGAACAAATAAATTTAATGCAACTTCAAAATTTTACAAAGACCATGTAATGGTCAATGGTGCAGTAAATTCAGTTGCTGTCAACACTTAAAAGTGGGAGTTATGTGTGATAACATTAACAATTCAATCAATGTAAATGTTCATAGCTATTTGATATTACACGTCAAAAGTAAGCCTACAAAAAAAGGCAATGCACTATGTTGCCATGAACAACCACCATCAGCACCAAAGAAACGGTTATGCTATTTACTACATAATGTTAAGTGGTTACATTATGAAGCTTGATGAACATAAGTTGTTGGAATTTCCATAAATCATAATTGTAGCAAATGAATAGGTTGTTGGAAAGAACGGTGTTGAAACAAACAGTTCCTAACAGTGTGAGACAAACAGTTGCTTTCAAACAAGTGCTCATGGTAAAATGTGTCTTCTGTTTTTTTTTTTTTTTTTTTTTTTCCGCATGCGCATAGATCATTTGAAAAGAGTAACTCGAATATTTCAAGGACAACTCATTGATGTTAATGAAATAATAAGAAATTTTTGAAATGTGTGAAAATTGACATTGATTGAAAAGTGTAAAGTAATCTACGCATTAAACAATCTATGAGAACAAATTCTGTCATTTGCAGGGTCTATTAAGATCTGGGTGTTGAGGCTATGTGATGCGGACATTGGCTCATACACGGTGTGTAGGAGGCACAAGAAAGGACTTAAGAGCACCACAACACTTTAGATGGGCGATTGAAGACCAGTGTATAGAATGAAATAGAGAAGTAGATGAAGATAAAGAGGGAGAAGAAAAGAGGAAGAGAATGAAGAGAAAAGAGGGTGTTTTGGCAAAGATAGCTTAGTGTTGATATGACACTAACTAGCCCATATATTAGCAAATGATAAAAAATTACAAATATACCCTTATAGAGTAGGGTACACACCAACAGTAAAAACAACTAATGACACACCAACATATATAAATAAAATACTCCAATAGATATAGAGAGAGAGAGGGAGATACAGAGCCTCTTGACTATGCATTCGAATGAACGGCTGGGCCGTGCATTCGAACCAGTTGGGTGCCCCGAGGCACCCAACCTGAGGTTCGGGTGCCACAACAACATGCCCAAGGTTGATCAAGTACCATTTAGAAAAATAAAAAGAGTAATTTTCCACCGATGAATTTTGGGTCAAAGGTGCAAAACTTTAATATACAGTGTTTGGGCAGCAACCCACAAACTTTTACCTTGGTTTGAAGGGCAAAAAAAACTACGGGACTAGCTAAACCATTAGAGGTATGGTGTAAATCATGATCATGTGCCCCGTCGCACGTGATCTAAGATTCAAATCCACGGTTCACGACATGCATTCGAATGCATTGTCCCATTTTCCATTAATATATACACACACACACACACACACACACACACACACACATATAAGGAGGGAAAAATGGGAAGCTTCACCTCATTAAATAGGATGCTTGTTGTCTAGTAAACTGAATGGTGGGCTAGGAATTAGAAGATTAGCTGTGGTGAAAAACCACTGCTAGGGAAAATGAATTTGGAGAGCTGGTGGTGAAAAGGAAAGAGAAAACTTATGGTGGCAAACTATATCGGTAAAATGGGTTCTTTAAAGCGGCTGAGAGATTAATTTCCAAAGGAAAAATGGATCGGATAGGTACAAAGGGGTTAATCTGTGTTAGAAGACTTAAGTTATACCTCAATTTCATCTGTGGTGATGGGAGTATAATCAATTTTTGGGAGGATAAGTGGGTGGGGAATTTCCTAACATTTACAGGTTAGCGGTTCAGACAACGGTTCCTACAAGTGCTATAGCTGAGAACAGAGACGAGAGAACGGTGTGGAATGTCTCTACCAGAAGGATACTTAAGGATGAGGAGATTCATGAGTATATCAACATATTCAGACTGCTGCAATCTATATCTCCTAATAGGGCTAACAGAGATTGCCGAATCTAAAACCGCAATGGAAGAAGGGGGGATTTTTGCATTCACCCCCCTAAGATATGTCGTATTTACACTCCACTCCACCCCCCGTGTTTCACTTATTTACACTGTGGTCCCCGCTTTTGTGTTTCCTTTGCATTTCACCCCATATAATGAGGAATCAACAGTTGAGTATTATAATACTAAACTTTGATTGCTTGGAATCAGATGATGGAGATCATTTTTCACCATAATTTTCTACCCAATGAATCTTGAGATCATGAGTCTACCATCAGACGGTCAGATTTTGATTCACATAGCACACATTGAAAAGTGACCATGTGTGATGCACGCCCACAATCATGATCACTTTTTGTATTATCTGTCATATGATATCAAAATCCGACCATCTGATGGTAGATTCATGATTCATTGGGTAGAAAATTATGATGAAAATTGTTCTCCATCATCTAATTCCAAGCTGTCAAAGTTTAGTTTTATAATAGTCAACGATTGATTCATCAATGTATGAGGCAAAATGCAAAGGAAACACAAAAGCAGAGACTGCTATGTAAATATGTGAAACACAGGGGGTGGAATGCAAATACAACATATCTCAGGGGGGTAAATGCAAAAATCCCATGAGAAGGGTGTGTTCACTGTCAGATCTTTCTATTCCTTTCTGAACAAGTATACATTTGCTCATGAAGACAAGCCAAAAATGGATCAAATTCTGGAAAGTTAAAATCCCTCCAAAAATTAAAATTTTCTCCTGGACTGCAGCGTGGGGAAGGATTATTACAAGGGGTTAACTCCAGAAAAGAGGGATAATTATCAGAAACAACTGCCTTCTTTGTATGGTGGGTAGGGAATTGGTTACCCATACGCTCCTCCATTGAAGCTTCTCGGCTAAAGTGTGGGGTTTTTTCAGTATCTTCGGTATTGAGTGGGCCTTCCTGGATTATATTGCAGATAAGTTAGAACAGTGGGAAGGGGCGGGCAATCTGGGAGACAAATGGCATGTGTGGCAAATAGTGCCTTATGCAGTCATGTGGGCAATATAGATGGAAAGGAATAATAGAGTGTTTCGAAAAAGGAGAAACACTCTTCCCAGATGGTCCTTACATCTGTAAGAGATTTCCTCCTCAGTTGGATCTCCAGTGGGCAGCAGCAGCTTCAACAGGATGACATGGAGTTTTATAACACCTGGGACATCGTCAGAACACCCTAGACCTTTCTTGCCTCCTTGAGCCTTGGTCCCTCTCTCTGCCCCACATCTTTTGTGCCCTTCCTATGTCCTTTGCATTTTAGCCTTTCCCTGGGTTGAGATATGTTGCAGGTGTTCTGGCTTCACAGCTCCCAAGCGTTGACTGCTAGTTTTGGGGGTCATTTGGGTAGTTTCTCACTACCCGCTTAGGTACGAACTCTCTCATGGTTTTAAAACACGGAAACTCGACTCGACTCGGAAATCATCTGAGTAGAGTCGACGCAGAAAATCGGTCCGACTCGACTCGCTCCGACTCGGGTTATATATATATATTCTTCTTCTTTCTTTCTTACTTTCTTTGCTTTCTTTCTTTCTTTCTCTGCTTTGCTTTCTTTCTTTTTTTCTTTCCTTCTTTCTTTCTTTCCTTCTTTCTTTCATTCTTTCTTTCTTTCCTTCTTTCTTTCTTTGCTTCGTTGCTTCGTTGCTTTGCTTTGCTTTTTTTCCCTTTTTCCTTCTTTCCTTCTTTGTCTTTCTTTCTTTTCCTTCATTTCTTTTCCTTCCTTTTTTTCTTTTTTCCTTCTTATTCTTCTTTTTTTCTTCTTTCTTTTTTTTTTTTCTTCTTCTTCCTTCGACTCGCCGAGTCGACAAACTCGGCTGAGTTTTCAAGTCGACTCGGCGAGTCGACCGAGTCTCAGCCCAAATCGAGTCTGCAGCCGAGTCGACCCGAAACTGGGTCAAGTCGAGTCGACTCGCCCGAGTTTCAAGTCAACTCGGCGAGTTTAAAAACAGTGCTCTCTCTATTTCACTTTCTAATATATGTTTTTGTTAGAGATAAAAAAAGTGAAAAAGAAATAATCAATATATAACTAATAGAGATGGAAATAATGAATCTTATGAGGACAATTAAGGTACAAAAAATGCAACCGAGCAAAAAAATATTGAATACAAAAGGTAAAATTGAATGAAAAAAGAACTAAATCATACAAAAATTGAATGTTCTGGCCATGTGGGGTGTGATATTCTATCAAAAGATATTGAAAAATTAATTTCATGATACACTTATATTCATGTTGCAAAGGAACAACAAGGGCATAACAGGGATGCACCATTCATATGGACTGTAGTTTTTGACACGGGCACAGGTACAAGACTTCATATTACTTATGGACAGCTACTGTTGTAAGTGCCCGCTTAATATTACTTACGGGCAGCTACTGTTTTAAGATAGGGGGTATAGGTACAGCTCCAACTCTGCAGGAGAGAGCAGAAGTGGAGTCTGATTTGTTCAAGCTTTGTTTTACCAAACTTGTATCCAGTGGTGGCATATCAGCATTTGTTTTCGTATGTACAAACAAGGTTACATTATTCAGAATTAACTCACTGTGCAATATAAATCTAAGGGAAGTGCTGGAAAAAGAGAAACAAAACTAATGCAATGCATAGAATTAGTCAAAAATTGAACAAGAAAAGAAAAGTAGTTCATGAATTACCCCTGCCCAGTTGAGATTTTTTGGATGTCCATGTGCCAAGTTTATTCTGTTATAGGGAATCCCTGAAGGTGTATCCCATGCAGGCAGCAACCTATCTGCAATATCTCTAGCCTTTTCAAGAAATAATTGATCCCCCGAGAGATCATATGCACTCAGAAGTCCACCAACAACTCTGGGATACAATGAAAATAGGAGGTAAGTAACAGCAAGAGGATATGTAGCCATGTGTTGCTTGTCGTTGGAAACTCTAATAAGCCATCAAGGGACTTCTTCCATCAGGAAAGAAGACAAAATACTAAATGATGACATTAAGGTTAAACCTTATAAAGCAACCTTATGGTTGTCTCAAAAACGCTAGCGTCGTAGTTCTTGTTAAAGTCCAATGAGGTAGAGACCCACCTGCCATGAAGCAACACTAGCAACTAAGGTCAATTTGAAGGATTTCAAACAAAATGATTCATTAGGCTTGAGAAGAATTATTTTATATATACACATATATATAGACACACACACACACACACACACACACACACACACACACACACATATATATATATATATATATCAATGAGGCCCCAGGACTATGCATCAAGACAAAACCTTGAGGACCACGACCTGATCATCAGGGCACCATGTGGCACCCATCACGAGGATTGGGTGCCACAGCAACTTAGATAAGATCAATCATTAAAATTGGGCATGATCTAATGCATATTCACCGTTGAAAATGTGGCCAAAGGTGCCTAAAATCAAAGCACCATGTTCGTTGGGTGTCACCTTGTCTTTGACTCATCAGTTTAAAAAAATAAAATAATAGATTAAATCACATGCCCCATGGCTGACCAACCCAAAACGGTTGTTGTTTTGGGTTGGTCATGCCATGTAGCATGTGATTTGGTGTCCAGGTGCAACCCTGCAGGGCTGCTTCCAGACGATCTTCCCATCTCTCTCTCTCTCTCTCTCTCTCTCTCTCTCTCTCTCTCTCTATATATATATATATATATAGGCAACTATTAGGAAATGCCTATGAAAATTGTATAGGAGACAAAAATAACTACTAGTTGAAATGTGAAAATGTGGTCAACGGTGCTCAAAATCAAAGCACCAGGTTGGTTGGGTGCCACCTTGTCTCTGACCCATCAGTTTTAAAAAATAAAAATAGGTTAAATCACATGCCCCATGGCTGACCAACCCAAAAAGGTTGTTGTTTTGGGTTGGTCATGCCATGTAGCATGTGATCTGGCACCCGGGTCCCATCTCTCTCTCTCTCTCTCTCTCTCTCTCTCTATATATATATATATATATATATATATATATATTGGCAACTACAACTTTAAAAGTATATATTAGGAAATGCCTATGAAAATTTTATAGGAGACAAAAACAACTGCTAGTTGAAATTATATCAACCTTCATCCAACCAATAATAGAACATATCTAACATTAGTTTTCTCTGTTCTTTAAAGAGAGCAAAAGTATATGTTTGGTTCAGAGAGCAAAAGGCAGGAACAATTATAAGTCTCATATGAGATTATCAAAAGCTAGATATTTAAAACTCACTCTCTAGCCTTTTGGAACTGCTGGTCTAGACCCATTATGTATAATGTATCAAGAGAATCGACTATGGTTGCTCCAAGCCCACCAAAGCTATCAATGCCATTCTTCGTCTGTGGCTGGAAAAATAAATAAAATGTGGGATTTGGTGAACTTAAGAATAAATTAAAGGGCCCGTTGTGGGCATGGGCCCGACACGGGTTGGGTCGGGTTCACTTCGGTCCGTCTAAGAAATTTAAAAAAGAAGTTAAGCATGAAATGGTAAAAAATAAACATCATCAACACGTAAGATAAGGGCAAAAATATGAAACTTGGGGTATAGATCAATTAATGAAATTTTAGACTGCAACTGAAATGTCAACAGTGGAAATCATAACATATGGACCTTCCTCTGTAAAATCTGATGCCAAACAATATATCAATAAACAGATTAAATTGAATAGTATTAAAAAATATCCTAAGTTTTTTTTACCATGCATTGAACATTGATAAGAACTTATTATTTCACCCTCGTTGATCCCCAACCCTAAAAATTTTAATCAGGTTAATGCCTTGATAAATACTCGACTTCAGGATTTTGCAACAAAAATGAGAACCAGGGAAACATACGCTGAAGAAATTCAACTTTACATATAGAGCTAATAAATGATTCATGTTCACTTTTTGGGATGTGTGTCAGGTGGAATCAACATGTGACCATTTGATGCTAGGCCCATGATCTCAAGATCTGTTGTATGGAAGATGGGGACCAAAAATGGTCTACACCGTCTGATTCTAAGCAGTCAATGGTATTTTCTTTGTTTACAAGTGGCAGTAACAAAATGGATGTGGCAGTAACAATGCGTTTTTTTATAGGTCTGGGAATTTTTTAAAAATCAAGTTTTTTTTTATAGGTAAGTTGGGATTGAACCTGCGACCTCAACGTTCCCATATGTCAATTTTCAGTTGAGCTACAGGCCTGACACCTAAGCAAATCATGGTGTGCATTCATTGTTCTCTTCCATGCTTTACAATCGAGGTTCAAAATCTTGGTTTCATAATGGTTTATACCAGCCAGAATACAGCACTACCAGTTCATACCGGTATTGTATCATGGTACCTTAAAATCCCAATTATAATATGAAGCAGATTTTGAAACTACCATGTGTATATTGTTTGTACCAAAAGTACAAAAAGTGTTTTTAAAATTTTCAGATATATTTTTTATGCTTTTTATAATTTAGAAGTATTAAAAAAAATCAGGAAAACCATTTGCACTGGTTTAAAATACATATATGGTCTGAAATATCATATGTATGGACCATTGTACCACAAAGTACAAGCAGTATTTATATATTTTTTCAGATTTTTGTATTTAATTTTTTTTTAGGGATAATGGCTCTTGACCGACATTTAAACACCGAGATGGTGTTTAAATAATCTTATACCATTAAAATTATACTTTTTATCTCACACCATTGCAGTGTGATTTATCATTATGCCATGTGGTGCACATTTGTGACCAATCTAAATTGTCCAAGTGGCAATTCATCATTGGAACATATCTCAGCCCAAAGAAACAGGCCTATAAGTGAATGCGAACCATTCGATTGAAGAACTTTAATATCGGCCATTAAAACTAAAAACAACGGTTGACATTATAGTTAATAGATCGGATGGTTTAAATCTCCCTAAAACACCATTTTGTGGGCCTGTTGCACTTCAATCTATGATCTATCACTTTGACGGTACAGATCACCCACATATTAAACCATTGATGGTGTAAAATCATTTAAACATCGTTTTGGTGTTTAAATTCTGTTTAGGAGAGTTGGGTCCTTTTTATAATTTATTTATAAGTAACAAAATACAAATACCCTTGGAATCCATTTGCACTGGTTTGTTTCATCCAGTAAAACAAGTACATACTGCTACTGCCAATGGACAGTATCAGTACCGATACAGAAGTACAAAGATTTTAAAACCTTGGTCACAACACAAATATATAATTTCGAGGATAATCTTTTCAACTCTTGAGTAGAAATTTCTCAGATGGTGATACAATATAATTCACTAAAGGCACAACCCTACTCCTTTTTCTTGGAATCAACTTATAGAACATAAAATTTGCACAAGTTTCTGATGACAAACTCATACGAATATAAGATATCATCAAGTAGATAGTATAATAAAACAACAAAAATAGATAGAAAAATAACAATATAAAAAAGTAGGCAGACAACAATTTGTTAAAATAAAATTAGCAAACCTGGAGTTCATCTTTACCCCATGCATATGTCTCATAAGAATTCCATGCATGAATCATAGCTTCCTTTACTTTCTCTCTTCGTTCCATGTCAAGCTGATCATCATGAAAGGTGGTGCGTACACGAAGTTTCCTATTGAAGTGGATATCTTCATCCACATCACCAAAATATTTCTTTAAATCTTGCAGCTAGAGGAATTTACAAAAACTTCAGCATAGCTTCTACAAAAACCAGTATAACTTCTTCAAACAAAAAAGAAGCCTTCTAACCATGGTTCCAGCTCCAAAACCGGTATGTATCGTCCGATACATACAGGTTCCAGATGATACATTGGTATGCATCTTCCAATACATTACCAATATATATGTAATGCAACGGTACAATACATTCAAAGTATCATACCGGTGACCTCCAAATCCGGTACATATCGGACGAAACACACTGATTTTGTCCAAAATTTTGAGCCATGCTTCTAACACTCTATGGGGAGTCAAAATGACCATACTCATTATGAAATCACAGATCGTACCAAAAAATTATCAAATTTTAGAATAAAACAAGCAAAAAAAGAAAATGTTAAATATCTTGCCTGATCCTGCAGCTGGCTCAATTCCTCATTTAATTTAGAAATCTCTACCTGCCAAATAACAAAAATAATGTAATATAGAAAACTAAAGAAAAAACATTGACTTTCTTGCAAAAGATCTCAAAAGGAGCTTTAATAAGATAAACATAGCTACATTGAAAATGAAAAGCCACAGTATCAATAAATCACTATTCTTATAAAAACGACACAAACCATGTGCACTTTTTCCGAGAAATGTAACAATATTACTAACATGTACTAAAGGAAAATTTCATTAAAGTAGATTGTAGGCACATAATATAATTAAATGAAATAAATCATCTAACCAATAAGCATATACTGTCTCAACTTTATCTTCAGATGCACAAAATAAAAATGTCTAATATTAGTAGACTAATAAATATACAGAAAAAATCAATTTTGAGGGATCAACAAATATAAATTAAGACCTAAGGAATATTAAGTAGCAATAAGTTTTTCTCTCTGCAGGTACACTATAACTTAATAACAACATCATTATGCTACTAATTGGTGATAACGTATCATTGCTAAGTTGCAAATAAGTAGTCTCATGAAAGGATCCATCGCATATTCAGTGGAACTTTGCCAAAGTGAAGCCAGCCTCAATAAAATATAAATTTGGATATATTTGTCTTTAGCTTTGCTTAGTATTTTGATAAATTAAATTTTGATGATAAATGGCAGAGATAAAATATAAACAGTGGCAAAAAGAACATCCATTCATGCATGAAATCTAAGAAAATGATAACTATAGTCATAAAGAGAAGATAACTCTTAATAGAAATCAACATGATCAAGTTCAAACATAAAAAGGGTTTGTACTTTGTACCCTGGTTATGTAAAATGCTTTGATCCCACATAGGTGGCATAATTGTCGTCAACTTTGTGCCTTGCATTTGCCCTATAAATAACTTTGCACCTACTCATTACTTCTGGCGCTTTTCTAGTGGCAAACAGCATCAAAACACAATGAAAATGGCACTTTTGGAAATTCTATCAGTTTATCTTTTCAACAAGACCACAATCACTCGATTTGGATAACGATTAAGTGAGTAGTGGACAAAATACAGACACAGTGTATGACAATTTTACATTCAGGTAGTGATTATTAAGTCCTTGGATATTTAATTTAGGTTAGGAGTCTAATTCTGTTTTGAATTCTGTATTTTATTAATTTCTACTGAAGTAGGTTAGTTTACAACTTGTAGTAGAAATTAGAAAGAGTCTTAGTTTAATTTCAAGTCCATTTTCAGGCATAATATTATTAAAGTACTTACAGTTATATTGAGTTTGTAGGTTTTCCATACGCATTATAAAATCACTGTCATAGAACTTTAATTTCAATTTTTGCTTAATAATTTGTTCTTCCACTTAGAAAGCTTGAGAGCTTCTTCTACCTTCGGCTTTGGTGCTATTTAGTGACAGTCAATTCACTAATTCTATCATAAGTAAAATTGCATACTCTTTTCTATTTTTCATGTACTTCCTACACCGAATCTTTGTTTTTTATTCTTAGAGGGGTTTGAATGCGCTGGAACAAGTGCGCTGTTAGGAGAATTATGGCTTGGCAATTCCGATGGCAAATAGAAGAGGATAGCTGTTGTATATCAGGAATAAGTTCTCTTTGAGACAATTGACAAAGTTGAGCTAAAGCGGTAAGTCTAAACCTTGGCCCTCACCTTATTGTAATACGAATCTTCGATATTAATGGATCTTTTTTCAATTTCGCGGATAATATTAGTCCCTGGAATGGGGAGATAGATCTCGAGAGTGGCAACAGCAGGTCGGAAGAGAGGGGATCATGTGTTCCTTGACAGTAATTTCAAACCAAAATATTTGATTGATGAGTCATAAGACAATTTCAGGATTCATATGGCCATTAGAACACACACATGATGATGTCAGTGATGTGTTATATTCTTTTCTTTTTTTCTTTTCTTTTACCGATAATTAGAGGGATAATATGAAAAACCCTTTCCATTCTCATATTCCACATGTTGAGTTGAATGAAAAGGTGAGTGATTAACAGTTTTCTCAGTCCTTTGATAAATGTGGAGTATGGATATTAATGTCACTATGCCGGATTTATGGTTGCCTTCAAGCGAAAGAGCTCATAAATAGATCATGGATTTGACTACAAGGAGGTTCTCGACAATCGAAAGGGCAAAAATTGTTGTAGTCATGTTGAATGGCTATGCTTTAGCTTGGTGGGCGCAATTACAAAACATGTTAAAACAAAGAGCAATGCCTAAAATTGTCAATTAGGTAAAGATGAAGGAAAAGTTCTTACTGTTCCAATCAACTATTACCAAAGGCGATCAGCTGTCTTCAAAGCACTCAAAAAAGAGATCGGAATATCGAAGATTATATCGAGTTATACTAACTTATGACGGGTAGTTATCTTTATAATAGTGAAAAAAAAACTTTATACAAGTGAAGATCAATTTCTTGGTATATCAAAGAACTACAACTTTCAATTTAAGACGTACTTCTATGACATCCTATATTAACTATTTCAATTTTGGAAAAGGCTTATGGTAGGATGCAAAGAAAGATAATTTGGTGGACACTACGGAGGAAATTATTCTGATTGAATATATTAAAATTTTGAAATTATCCACGACGTGTACGAAGGGGGGCGATAACTAGCGGAAGAACCATATGGGAAGAGATGATGGAGCTGCCTATCAGAGTGGTGCTAAATCAAGGGTTTGAATTTGAGTCCTTATTTGTGTGCATTACTTAAGGATAAATTAGCAATATATATATATATATATATACACGATAAAGTTCCATGGTGTATGTTTGTGGATTATGTGGTGCAAATTGGTCAGACCAAAAAACAAATAATCGATAAGTTCCAACTTCGGAGAAATTCCTCAGAATTAAAGGGATTCAAGTTTAGCGAAGACGAGATTCGAAAGAATGATTCGGTCAATGTAGAAAACTATTCAGTGCCACATCATAATATTTGGGCTCTATAATACAACTAAATGATGGGGGGTTGAGGGCATCCCAAACAAGATCAATGCAGGGCATGTGAAGTGAGATGAGACGAGAGCAGTGTGTTGTTTGATCAATAGGCACTAATTTAAATGAAGGGACATTTTTATGAAGTGGCAGTAAGACCTCGATTATTGTATAGTGCTGAGCAACGAACATGCAACACGTAGAGAGAGTAATTGTGATGCGCATGATAACATGGACGCTCGGAGTGACAAGAAATAAAATTAGGAACAAAGGGCATAAAAGAAAGTTTAATGGTGCCCCAATAAAATATAAAATTAAAGAATTTTGTTTGAGAAGGTTTGGGCATGTTCATTGCACAATCACAAAGTTCGAAGTGGACAATAAATCGGCAAGTGTATAAGTCAGGCAAAATCAGCCAAAGTCGTAAATATCAGGGAAAATAAAAAAATTATATATATATATATATATATATATATATATATATATATATATAACATAATGTATTTCAAGTTTTTAAAAATGGTTTTAATGAACAAAATAATACAAAATAGGCAAAAGAAGAAGAGTAGTGAGCTCTGAGATGGGAATGAAGCAGAGAGGGTGATAGCCCTAAAGGTTTTTTTTCACTTTAAATATAAGTGAGAAAAAAATAAAAAACAGACAACATCACAAAATCGCCAATTAATCGGTGATGTAGTCGGGAAGACTGCAAGTCACCGACTTTTTGAAGAAGTCAAAGACTTTTGTGACCATCGTTGGAGACTGTATACATCCTTGTACGAATGAAATGATAAACACAGGGAAGTAGGAGAAACGGAAGACAAATAAGTAAGTGGAGAGCGAGTGAGAAGCAACATGAAGGATTGTGGAGTAATAGAGATTTTAGCCAAACAATAAAAATAAGCAGAGGAACAAGGCATGCAAAGGCTATCCCAAATAGATGTGACAAGGAGATAATGTTGATGATGGACTATTTCATATCTCTACTAACCAGCAATAGCTATAGAAAACAGAAAAATGGAATGCGGTAGGAAGCTAGCATTTGACATTTTTTGGGTTTCTGAGAGGAAAGATCAAGCAACCAGGGCAGTGCATCCAGAGGATGTAGTGGTTGTGCAAACACAGATCTATATGGAGGGGAGTATAGTACGAATAATTTTCTAGTTTAGGCCACTATGAATATATTTCACATTCCACATTTATATGATTAAAGTGTGGTGAGATCAGTCATAGGTTCACACTTGCTCATGGGATTGCAAAAAAATCTCCATTATGTCAATCCTAATGAGCTCCCAAAAGTGTAGAAGACCCAGGCTCGTATTCCCCATCTACATAAATATCACAGCCTTTTCTGCATTTTCTTCTATGCGTTTCGACGATTTCACGATTAATATTTCTACAAATCTCTGATAACTCGATGTTTCAATGACCTAGCCAATCTTCTGTTTGGAACAAATTTCAGTAGTAGTCAACAATCTTTCCAATATCCTCTACGACTTCTTGTAACAGAAGATTCTAACATGAGTGTGATTTCTAGTAGCCCTTCTTGTTTCACATCAGCCATAGGAAGAAAAATAAAATAAAAAGATATTCATTTTTTCTTTATGAGAGAATAAATCTAAATTCTTTATTTTCTACCTAGTGGGTGCATGTGCGATGCATGTAGAGGGAGAAAAAGATTTTTATAGTTATAACTTATAAAAGTGTATTTGCAATAATACGAGCTGCCCTTTGTGTCATTGTTGAAGTAAGGGTATTTTGTCTAAGCAATAAAAATTCAGACTAAGCAATTAAACACCCTTCTCCCATTATAATGGCAAAGATGTACTAAACTTTAATTTATTGTTTATTCATATCCTTTGCATAGTTCCATTTCTTTTCTTAGCAAAACACTTTGAACTTTGAACTTTGAACTTTAAATTAGAAATTTCACATTGAATTTGGTGTTTAACACTTGCCGTTTGGTGATGGGATTCACAAATCCTCCTAAGCTGCAATATTTGGGTGTGCGTATCATAAGCCACACACACAGCTCATCCGATTGTAGTGTTACCTCGGCACTTGTAGTTTTGGGATATTTGTCATGCCGATACTTGATGGTACTTGGACATGTGCCTATACTTGGTGGAACTTGGACACTCTTCAACACAACACGATACTTCTAAACATGTATGAAAATAACATATAATACCATCAAAATGTTCCTCATTCTGACATGATAAAATGAACCATCGTTTTATAAAAAGAAAGTATAAAATTTAGTAACTTATAAAATAAAAGGCTAGGATCCTTGAAAACGATTTGTATGAATAATTGAATATATTATACTTTTAGTTACGTTCATGAGATACATTATGTATCTCTTTATTACATATCTCAATTGCCTCTCTAAGATTTCCCTTCAAATTTTTTTACTATATACGTTCTATTTTTTATTTAATTTCATTTTTCTCGAGGTCGTGCCGCCGTATTGGAATCTTTAGAAATTTGCGTGCGTAACATCTATGACACCTTGACACCCGTGCCATGTGTTTAGGTAACATTGTCCGATTTTGAGCGTAACTAAACTGCGTCCAAGCATGTAAGAGACATTCATTATTACAATCGGCATGGCTTTACTGTATGAAACACCCCCTAACTTAAAATCACCATCTCCATCCTAAGGTCGTATTTGGTTTCGCATCACTTCTGCGACCTAATTCCCCTCAAAAGTGAGAATCCAGAAGTGGGTTTAGGTAGCTTCCGAATTCTCGTCCAATTTTAAGGTAGAATAGTTCTTGAGGGAATCAGTTGAGCGTGAAGTTGGGCATTACCAAATTCTTATAATTATGTTGTTTTTTCTGCTTTTCACGGCCCAGAAGCAATTCCAGGACCCTGAAAAAATGCTGCCAAAAACTACGTAAATAACTTGTAACATCGATTCATGTGTTGGTGCTTGACATGAAGAGTTAAATATGCAGCTTCCAGTGATGCGCCCATCCATAGATACTTTGAAAAAATGACAAAAAAACCTAGAAATGAGGAAAATTGATAAATTTAAAATAAATTCTACCTAAGTCCTGTATTACAAAATAAAAGCATCTACTAAAATTTCTCTTAAATCATCCATAAGGTGAAGATGGTGATCACTTGTAAAACTCATTCCATTAAGAAACATGGTTGCGACGCAAATCCCAGCAGATAATCTACACCAAGGATATTTACCCATCATCCAAACCCAATAAATAACAATAATACTAATAATTTAAAAAAAAAAAAAACCATCATTCATTGTCTAAAATACTAATTAAAAAAAAAAAAAAACATCATCCATTGTCTAACATCGTGATCAGCCATAATTTAGGATCTGCAACTCGCGCTTACACGTGATCTCTACTTCAGATCAAATTTAATCATTTTAAAAAACCCTAAACTAAAAACCCGACCAAATTCAGAAGCCTATTAGATGATATAACAGAAACCGCCGTTTCCTCAGCGATCAAACAAAATAAATCGATCGTACCTCGTGCTCTCTGGTTAGGGTTTGGCGATCCCACACTAAGAAGGAAACGCTGACAAAGGCAATGAAAAGGAGAGCGAGACGTTTCGGGCGTTTCAGGTAATACGATGGAAGAAGATATCGCCATCGATTTGAGAAAGATGATGATGATGATCGATTCCTAGCCATTGGATTTGGATCAGATCTCGAGTTCGTTTTCACCTCTCCTTCTTCTTAATTTGGTTGAGATCAGAGAAAGGGCGATCGATTTTCCATATTTTCCATCGAACGGTTGTTACGGTCGATGAAATTTGTTCGCGGGGTCTGACAGTTGACCTGAAAATAAAGGGTGGAGGTTTGTTTGACGAAATCAGTTTGACTAATGTGCGCCGCGGGAAATCACTTCAATGGTCTAACCGTCTTGTTAAGATAAGATTCTCACCGTCTTCCCATTTTAGACAACGTGGTGCAAATGTTTTCTCAATCAACTTGGTCCAAATAGATGAGTACCTTTAAATACGCCCACCGAATCTTTGACCCATTGACTTCTCTTGGATCTGACCATGGAGTTCGGTGCTCAACCCAATATTTCACATGATAGATCTTGAGATTGTAGGCTTACCATCCACCAGTCAATTTTTTATTTTACGGGGTACACATTCCAAATAAGAGACCTTAACATCATGTTAAACTATCATGCTCAAGTAAGGTCATCGTTTTGGGATGTACATCATGTGAAATAAAAAATTGATCGTCTTATGCTACACTCGTGATCTTAAGATCCATCATGTGAAAGATTGTCTATCGCCAGATTCAAAGAAGTCAACGGGTTTCAACCTCCGTGAACTCAAAGATTCGGTAGGTGGATTTAAAGGTACTCTTAAAAATTATGATGAGTAGAGGATTCATATCATCGACTATAACACTTTAGCGTTTTCTCAATCTAAAGTCATCTAAAAGGTAAACCCAATTCAGCTCCAAAATTATGCTAAGAGGATTCATATCATCTTATCACAACAAAGGAAGGCGAGTCCCAATTTCTGATGTGCCAAGATCCGATAAAACGGAGAGCAAAAACGGATCAAGAAAATCAGAAAATCAGAGAGCAAAAAGGGATCCAAAAGTAAGGGAAGGAGACGAAGAAGAAATTCACCAATTTCTACTCGATTTTGCTATCTTCACGAGTGGGTATCGGTCCTTGCAAGGGTGCCAAGTTGAAACAACTTTGTCATTGGTCTTCTACTTTCATGTTGTCACGTCCTTAAGTCATTCGACTTTCATGTTGTCACGTCCTCAACTGTGCCATTGATGCCCTCTCGGAACCCAAATCCGGCAAGACGGCTCTTAATTTACCTAATTGGAAGAATGTTATGGATGAGGAGACTGTTGCCTTACATCAAAATTCTACATGGAATCTGATTCTCCGAAAACCCAACATGAATATTATTGGGAGTATATAAAACTCAATTCTTACTAGATGGCTGTGTCGAACGGAACGAGCCTCGTGGCTAAGGGCTAATAGTTGTTAACTATAAATTTGGGGCCTTGTATACCGTAGAGTTGCGGGATTGTACATAAAAGAAGCAAGATGTGTAAGAAGCATATGCTATCCATTTTCAAAACTTAAACAAAGTATGGGTTGAACGATAACTCAAGTGGGATCCTCTTCCTCGTGGAAGCAACAGGTCATGGGTTTTAATTCCCACACCTGCTCCCTTTCTTTGTTCGAGTTTCCTCCCAATGTGATGTGCCAAAATAGATCCTTTCCTCCAAAACAAAAAAAAAAAAAGTCACTCATGGTCTTGAGATTGAGAGGTAAAACAATCTCTATCGTCAGAGTCAATGTAGTTGAAAGCCATTAAAAATTAATGACTACCATGAAAATCTAACATATCATTAATTTGTATCGCCTTTTGACAACTTTAAGTAAGACGATGGAGATCATTGTCCAAAATTTCCACACCATATATCTTGGGATCATGGTCGTACCAACAGACTGTACACATTTAGATTCCAAAGTACTAAGAGCATCGGCATACTGGTTGCGTACCTAATACTAACTGCAAATATAAACTATTGGTATGGCTATTCTTACCCGTTCATTAGTAAGCACCACACAATTTTTAAACGTACGAAAATCATGTTGATTTGAATCAAGCAATGGAGGTTTTTTTATGCTCCAATCTTCCTCACAATAAATCTTAAGATCATGGTGCGGCTATAAGACAGTAAGATGTTAATTCCACATGGAAAACGTCACTAAAAGTGATTGTCAACTCCTTTGCCAATGATCTAGGTCACTTTTGGTGATATTGACTATGTGGAATCAATATATGACCATTTGACAGGCCCACCATGATCTTAAGATCTATCGCGAGAAAGATTGGAGCAAAAAATAATTTCCATCATCTAATTTAAGCGTGATACTTACTAATAAACGGGTGAGAATAGTTGTACCCATAAACTATAAATGTGGATTTTCTTAGGCTTCTTTTCGATGCACAATAAAAAAACTCGAAAAAAATATTATTTGTAAATGGTTTCTGCGAGCGTTCGTAAAAATAGAAAGTATTAAATTAAAAGAATTTTTTTTTTGGTAAATGGCAAGAATGGCTTTATAAGCCCGTCAACAGCTCTCCCAAAATCCTGAAAGTCTCCCACTTTAGACATGCTTTTCTCTTCCTCACTAACACCATGTCCATGAGCAAAGCACAACCGACAGAGACACATAAATAAGATGGTCTTTGTATACCAATCAAGCCACACGAATGGCAACACTCTCATATTCAATAAATTAAAAATGCGTTGACCAGATTATTGAACTCATCCAACCAATTTGATCTGTACAGATATAGTTAATTATGGTTGTCATCACTAAGGCTGTCAATGAAGAATCCGACCCAATCTTCGCGTTGGGTTGGATCAGGTTGGGCAAAACTTGGGGTTGAGCCGACCCAACCGTCGGGTTGGTTGGATCAGGTTGGGCAAATATTGGGGTCGACCCGACCCACCCAATATTTTATATACAACAAGAAGGAAAACAGAGGGTTTTTAACCGGGTTGGGGTCAGGTGACTTATACCCTTGACCAGATTGGATCGAGCATATGCTAATTTTTCATTGAGCAGCCAAAACTTTGGCCAAACCCAACCTGATTCAGTTGATAGCCTTCGTGGTCACACAATTGGACAGTTCAATTAATGATTACGTGTGCCACATGCACAATAGAGATGATTCATCTTGTATCCATCACTCTAATTGAACGGTCAGGATCATCCTACAGTGCGAATCATGACATCGAGTGTTTGCTCCACTGCATCATTGGGACCATATGATTGCGAGCTAGGTTCCAGCCCATCCTCAACGTTATGCTGCCAGGTGGACGAGCTAGATTGCTGATTGCGCCGCTGGTGTTATCATGACAGTACACCTCAGCTCGATCTGACCAATGTTATGCAAATAATCTTAAAATCTGCATGGATCTCAACCAAATCTTGACTTGGCACGATTATCTAGATAGGCAAAACACAAATTCAACCCAATGTTGTTAACATTGCTGGATGGTGCCTAGGCCGCTGAACCCCCTTGCAGTAGACCCGGAGGGAGATTAGGCAATGAAACCTAATAATGCTGCAATTTTTTCATATTATAGCTGATTGAAGAAGATCCACGACAACCATTAAATATATAAGAGAACCAAGAGTAACAACCAATGATAGAAATATTATGGGAGCCACTACTTGTACGAGAGATTTGTGCTGTTCCACACAGTTTAAAAAGAAAGGCTTGGTATTTTCGGGACCTGTGCCACATGTAACACCATCTAAGCCATCTGATTTGACGGCCATGATGTAAAGATCATAAGTGCCAAAGATTGGCTTGAGACACAATCTCTATCATCTGATTCAAGGTCAACACAGTAATCTGAATTATCATTGTAACGAAACTGTTAAATCGATGCCGATATCAAGTAAAATTTCATGCAGATGCTGTTCAGGTCATTAAAACTAAATAGCTCACTGTTACCCTAGGAATGAAACAAAAACACGGCCCTGTAATAGTTCTTGGTTGTCAGAGACGAAAATTTATATTTACTCGTTCTAAATTTTTGAGATCCTCCATTACATACATGTAAAGTAGATAATGTGGATGAGTTCTCCCAAATCCATCCAATTCATACAGTATGCTGAGACCAATAAACCTGTCACAAGTCATTACTGTTTTCCGTAATCGTGCCTTGGTTGTCGTTTTGTATGTTGGCTTCCGGGCTTTCACTCTGAAGGAAAACAATGAACAATAAAACTAAACAAATCGAAAACAGGACTTACAAGGCGGAGGAGATGAGAGGTGATATTAAGTAACCGCCTCGGGTAGAATCTAGATTCTACACAAATGGGATTTTGGACACATGGCATTACAGTTTTCATCAAGTGAACTGGTAGATGAAAAGTAAACGACAGTTATATCAACAGTGCTGAAGATTTCATTGAAAATGCATCTCTATCGTCAAATGCCATAAAGATGAACCGCCGTTCTACCCGTCTCCAAAAATGTATTAGCTGTTCAGTTTCATGGTGTTTGACCATTCTTAATCATATGATTGTGATGCGCTTTCAATGAAATCTTTGGCACAGCTGATCTGATCATCCTCTACTTTGCATACTCTGGTCCACTTGATGAAAACCGTAGTGCGGCGAATCCAAAATCCATTTGTATGGGATCTAGATGCTACATAGGTTAGTTACCTAATACCAAATTACCAACTCATGGAGATATGTCATCTTGTTAGGAAACTACAGCTATATATAGATATGAAAATGGTACAATGACAGTGAATCTGGCTAGATTCAGATAGCCATTTGCACTGCTCATGCAAATTTCTTATTTCACTTTATTTTGAATCAGTTATGTCTTGTGCACATTACCCAATACTTTCTTATAAACATTAGGTAGCTTACCTCCTCATTCAGGTTTGTCAAAGAATTCTGAATATATAAGGGTGAATTCTTTGGAAGTGGAAGTTCCTTCAGAGATCCCTGCAAGGTTCAGTGCAGATTTCAGAGTTCAGAGATTCCAATAAGAATGCAATTATGCGAGAGTTCAATCGTACATGTTTCAAGTACATTCATTCAGCAGGTAGATAAATATTTTGATTAAAACAATGGTGTCCTGGCCATCATTTAAACACCCAGTTGATGTTTAAATGATCATATACCATTAATGGTTTAAGATATGGGTAATCCACACTGTCAAAGTGATAGATCATAAGTAGAACGGCATTAGGCCCAAAATCATATTTTTTGAGAGGTTTGATCCATCTGATCTGTGTACTCTAATACTAGCTGTTATTCTTAGTTTTAACTGCAGATATTAAAGTTCGCCAGTCGGATGGTTCACATTTACTTATGGGCATGATTCATTGGCTAAAACATGTTTTAATGATGGGTTGCCACTTGGACAATTTATATTGAGCTCAAATGTGGGCCACATGGCATAACAAAAAACCACACTTCAATGGTGTAACATGAAAAACTCTAATTTAATGGTGTAAGATCATTTAAACACTATTTTGGTGTTTAAACAACTCAATTTTCTATATTTACTGGAAATCAAACATCTCGGCTGATAACAAAAAGAGGAACCATGGCACAACCGAAGTGCATGTTCACATCAATAAGGATTTCCCAATAGATAAAATACCTTTTGGATTGACAGTAGCCCAAAAGTCACTAATTATAACCATCTGAGTAACGAACACTTCTGAGTTCAACATGGACAGAGAACTCAAAACTCCTAAGGCCTTTTCTAATGCACCTAGCTTAATAAGTAAACCTCAAAGTATCGACTAGACTGGGCGAAGATGATGAGTTGGTATGGTTGGTTGGGTGAGATGCATAAAGGCTAGTAAGCCATCCCAAATAAGAATACGATGGAACGTTTTATGGACAAGTTAAATGGTTATTTTTGTGGATATATGCTAGTGAACCATCATAGATAAGAATACATGAGGAATACGTATTAGCAATAATAACGTGAAGAAAGTTGTTCAAAGCATTAATATTAAGCATCACAAAAGTCTCTTGACTTCTTAAAAAATCGGAAAAAGTCATCGACTTGCAGTCATCCGACTACAATGCCGATTAATCGGCCGAGTCGGCTGATTAATCAGCGAAGCTTGTGATGTTGTCCAATGTTTTTCTTCTTGTTTTTTCACTTATACTTAAAAGGGGAAAAACCCTTTAGGTTCCATACTATATTGTTCATAAAAAACCTCTAGGTTTTGCCGATTTTGTACTCTTTTGTTCATTAAAACCATTATTTTTAACTTGAAATATATTTTAATATAATTTTAAGTTTCTTATATTTTTTTTATTTTTTTTAAATTTACACCATTTTTTCCAACTTTGACCAATTTTTGCCAATTTTTCCTGACTTAGACCCTTGCCGATTTACTATCAACTCATGACTTTGTGACTATGTTATTAAGTCCATGAAGACCGTGATAAATGTTGTTGAATCTTCCCATCTATTTTATATCCAATTGCTTTATTCCCATTACAGTGACGAATAATATAGATTAGAGGTATATTTTATGGAATTGTCTAAATCGTACTCAGAAGATGCACTTGGTCAATTGGGACATCGTCACTAGATCAAAGGAAACCAAGGATTTGTGTGTTGAAAAGATTGTTTCTTTCAATCAGATTCCTGATCAGGAAATGGTGGTGCTGCATTGCTGGTGCTAGCTTGGAGCCACATCTGGATATCTAGTTCGAAAGTATAGAAAAATCCTTCAACTTGGGGATTGGAAACAAGAGGCTTGGCCCGCCCTCCAAATAGTCAAACAATTGGATTTCATTGCATTTTGATATGCACAAGAATTATGATTTTCAAGTTAAGACACATTTATAGAAGGGTAAAGTAACAAGGAAATTTAAAATGCAGTTTAAAACTTGATTCAGATCTCCCCCCCCCCCCCTAACGCGTGTTAAAATAATAATTGAAAAATCTGTCTATACCAGTATAAAAACCTGCTAGTACATGCTGATACAATGGTACATATCATTACCAGTCATGGCCGGTATTGGTTTGGAGATTTTAAATCCTGCTTCATTAAAAAAATATGAATACTAAAAATTAAAAAGGGGGATTGGAAGTAGTGAAGGAGTCAACCAACAAACATGTCTCTACCCAAATATGGGTGAAGCAAGGCAAAAAGTAGAGCTTAAGTCAAATATCTCATCAAGAATCCCAATTTCCAAGGAATTGAGGCACATCTAGAGGCCAGTTGGATAATGTTAAGCAGGTGCCCTTCAAACAACAATTGGATAAGTTGTGGACTTAATAATTTGTCAAATGCCGAATAGAGCTCTATTTTTGGGCCTGCAAAAGCTAATAAACCACTCTCAATTGGAGTGTCCTAGACAAGGATCAAAATATCGGTAAACCGATACGTATCGTCTTGACCTCCAGGATGATACGTATCGAGTATCAGCCGATACATTCAATGTATCAGTTTGATACATTGAATTTTATTTTTTTTCCGATTGTCTATACAATCGATGGCGACTATGTAGACAATCGGAAAAAAAAAAAAAAAAACCCGATTGTCTACACGATTGTCTACACAATCGATGGCAATTGTCTACGCCATGGATCAAAATTTCGTCCGATACCGATACATATCGGTATTGGACCTGAACGATACGGTACATTCAAAGTGCCGTATCGTTCATATATATGAAAAGTACTGAATGATACATTCAATGTATCGTTCAGTATTGTCTGGTACCGATACGTATCGTCCAATACATATCGGTTTTGAGCTCGAACAATACGTATCAGAATGACGAAATTTTGACCCTTGGTCTACATAGTCGCTATCGATTGTGTAGACAATCGGGGAAAAAAAAAATTCTAGATTGTCTACACAATCGATGGCGATTGTCTACACAGTCGTCATAGATTGTGTAGACAATCGGAAATATATATATATATATATTATCGGACGATACATTGAAATTATCGTCCAATAATTTCAATGTATCGTCCGTATCATCCGATACGGGCGATACATTGCCCGTATTGGACAATAAGTACATTGTTTTTAAGGGGATACGATACAATGCCTTTGTATCATACCGCCCAAGTCGACGATACGTATCGGTATCGGACGATTTTTTGACCCATGGTTCTAGAGGATCATCAGATAATGTCAAGTCAGTCAATCCCCTTCAACGATAGTTGGACCCAAATGTAGACTTTTAAGTCGCTAAAGCTCTAGTCTCTTAACTTGTGCTCCATTGAAGTGTTCTATTCCAATTGGACACACACAGACACACCTTCCATTTGGATAATGTAAATTTAGTGTTCTCAACATATAGAAATTGCCAGGGAGAAAGAGTTCAAGAGCATTTCATTTCTTTACTTCCAAACACCCCAAAGAAAAGCATATAGGAGATACCCTCAAAGAATACAATCTATGTTCTCGAATGGTGTGTGCACTCTAGCAGCATCCACAAGATCCAACATCTTAGTGAGTAGTTCCGAAGTTTCCATCAAATGCCAGTGACCCTCAGCTTTCTCAAGAAGAAACAAGTAGGAATTGAGGTAAAAGAACATACACAAAATAGAGAAGGGTATGCAAGTTTACCTAATTAGCACAAAACCGGAGATAGAAGAATCTCACCAACTAAAAAAAATTGATAAAAAAAAACCTAAAGCTTTTATAAAAATAAAATAAAACAATCCTAATTGCAGGCGGCAGATGAATGCCACTTCGCATCGTGTTTGTGGATATGTTGAGATGAATGTCGCTTGAGGTGGTTGGGACATGTTCATCGGAGGCCAGAAGCAGACTGTGTACGAAGGGTTGAGACGCAAGCACAAGGAAGTAGGAGAAGAGGAAGACCAGTGAAGACCTGGAAGGAAGCAATGAGAGGGGACATAAAGGATTGTAGAGTTACAGAGAGCTTAGCGTTCTCAGAAACGACTAAAGAAATAGTACTCACAAAGCAGACCCCAAATAGATCGAGTAAGGCTGTGATGATAATGATGATGATGAATCATTCAGGTTGACCAGAGTCTCCTTAGTGTGTGTTTTCTGATGTAACACATGTCAATGTTTAGGTAAATATGTTTCCTGTAAAAGATCCTGCAGTCGGATGAAAGGGATCAAAGCAGCACTGGAGAAACTTTGTCCATTATAGTTTATTGGGGAAAAAATACTATAGTATTATTGTTCATTGCCCTAAAATGGTCACATTTTACATTTTTTCAAAGGTTTGAATTTATCTCCTTTTATGCCCTGTTGTGTAATCGTTAGCAAGTTGGTACATTACTAAAGATTGATCTATGATAATTATTGGGACAACACTGTTCAATTAAATTTGTCCATATTTTCTCTCTTCATTTGTTTATTTAAACCCAGATGAGAATGGTTTTTTATCAATTGTATGTGAACTCACATCTGTAAATCCAAGCTTTGGATAATACAGTAGAGGAAGGACCGGGAGCATGGAAAATCAATCACAACTGAGCTATTTATCATGCATCAGTGAACCCACTTTCATGCATTGCAAAAAATAAAAATGAAAATCGTATAATCATGTTAAAAGGTATCGATTTCCCTTTCGCAGAGTTCAGTCTCCTTAGGTGGAAGATAAGCAGCTAGGTAGGAGATTTAGATGGTCTGAAAACATACCTTATTTGCCCACTTAAGCCCACATGCATTGCATAGACTCCTTGGTCCAGTAGGACCACGGCGCATCATCGGAGTCGCCTTCTCACTAGTACCACAGTGAACGCATCTGAACCAATATATTTCATGGAAAAGTTAGCAAGAAGTTTCCAAAGCATAACACATACGGAAGAATAAAAATACATTATTAAGATAAACACCCTCTAGCTTTGAGATGGGAAGTAAAAAAATTACATGCACCGCAAGACAAAATAAGAGAACTCAAAGGGAACGGAGAAGAAATTGATATATAGTTATTGTTAATTAGGAAAGATTAAGAGGAAAGGAGAAATAATTTTAAAATTGAATACCTAAAAAGAAAAGAGACTACCTCTGACATTAAAGTTGCAAAATGTTACCCTAACAAAATAAAAAATCAAAAACACTAGTTCACACACAAAGGCAGCCATATTTTGGATGTTTCTAGGGGAAAGCCTACAGTCTAGGGCAAGAGGGGGAGAGAGAGAGAGAGAGAGAGAGAGAGAATTGAGTTGCTTCTTAGTATGCTCAACATAAAAAAGAATTCAGAAAATACCACTTGGAATAGAAATAATGACTGAATGGCAGAAAAAAGAGAAGAAAACTGAATAAATGATCTACATTTTATGTCTCTTTTCTTGTTTTGTGCACTTCTACATAAAAAAAGTTTATTTCACTTACTAAGTATAAGGTATTACGTACACATAAAACCAAGTGCAGCGAGATTGATTTGATCAAAATAGAAAGCCATTTACTCCCACACTGTGATTAGATTCTAGTGTTTGAGTTGCACTATACAACTAGACAAAGGGACTAAGAAGGACATCTCAAACAGGAACAGATCAGTGGAAGGTGAGCGAAGTAGAGACAATCGAATGGTGTGATCAATGAGTGCCATTTTAATTTCGATTGAATAGATAATTAATATCAATATTGCATGATACGTGACACAGTTTTGCCTAATCCATGTGTATGAAGGCATCATTGGCAATTTCAAAATCACTCTAAGCACTCCCTTTTGTATCAATCATTCAGAATTTTAAGGATTCTTGACAATAAGTCTCCACTATAGCAATATCTAAGAGTCTAATATATTGGATTTTCTATGTTGAGAGTGCTTAGATTCAATTAAGTGAGCTGCTGCTTCGATGGCAGAGATGATTAGAGATTGGAGGAATTTCATCCTCCTCAGTGCCCTCCACCCCCACCCCCACCCCCACTTTTCCACTTTTCCTGGTTGAAGCTGGGGGTGTGGGGCTACAATCTGCACTAAGATCTTATTTCTATTGTTGCTTCCATTTTTTCCTTTTCGTGTTTTTTATTTCTTTTTATGGCTAAGCATCTCGCACTACTCTTTTTAACCTGCCGTAATTTTTGTTTCTTAATGGCATTTACCGATATACAAAAATTAATAATAAAAAAAAAGAACGGGATACTCTATGGTTCAATACTTCATCCATAACACTTGGATAAGGATAAAAGCAACTTTACTGATAAAATTAGAAAAAAGTCACAATGATCAACAATACATTTAACAGAAAATTTAAACCATTCAGTTACCGAGCAAACCATCTAACTCCAGAAAATCTGATAATGAGCAAAGCAACCCTGAACGCCTTTAACCTTTTTTACTTTATATTTGAACAAAATGAGCCAATTTACAAATGTTAGAATCATTATTTGCACAAAATGCAAATAATCCAACACGGTTAAAAGTGATACTGTCCGAGATATAAAATGCATTCCTAGAATATGATTGGAGCTTACACAATCTCTGGTTTGGGTGGATTCTTATCAGAACCCCTCTTTTGAGTATCCTTCGAATTTTTCTTTGACGATATAAATTGACCCTTGTCACGTTGCCTCCTGCAACAATTATAATGATGAATAAGTAACTACTACTACAAAGAAGAAACACTCATACCACAAATTTAATGGCATCATAAACCATCTGAAAAGCATAGCAGTCCTAAAATTCTAAAAACACGAAATCAATGAGTGATACAGAAAAACAAAAGATAGCAAGTAGTAGACAGAAAAATGCACTGCCTACGAGAGACGCATTTATCACGATACAAAATAAAAATTTATTGCAGCCTTAAAGTAGACAGACAAATGCCTGGCCTACGAGAGATGAGTACAAGTGCACACATGTTTGTAGGAAAATCTGCGAGGACTATAGGCAGTCCCTAGAGGGTCATCCTTATGATTTTCGAAAGGCCGTGAGTACAAAGATCGGCATGAAGATGATATGGAGCTGCATTATGCTTCAATATGGATATGAGGTAATAAAAACAATATAGTAATTCAAATATATTTATTTACACCTCGTTCTATTTAGCAGCAACAATCGCAATAAACTCAACCTCCACGGTGGAGTGAATTATAAATATATTGTTTTCAATTCCCTTGAGATTGTTGCATTAATGTATGGGTTAAGATCCAACAATTCATTTCCTTTGATGCTTCACTATTCACATACCTATCAGTATTGTTTTATCCTTCCATAACAACAGGAAAGTCAAAATATTGCAAGACCATAGTTGTCAAAAGCGATCGCATATGCGATTATATGATCCTAAATGTACAAATCTCATATGCCATGATGGCATATACGATTTGGAAGGTATGCAATCGCATACATGTGTATGCGATCGCATACCCCTCCAACAGTCATAAATATATCCGTTGGAGCTTATTTAATTTTTTTTTTTATTTTTAAGCCTCCCCAAAGCTTATATATAGGGGGTTCCTCATCCTAATCCATACCACATCCATCCAAGGTATGATTTGTATCTCTTTGGTCTTTTTTTTTTTAGTTTGTAGTGCGCTCTCTCTCTCTCTCTCTCTCTCTCTCTCAAAGCTTTGTTGATAATTCCTTTTGCTCTATTTTATAGTTAACTAAGCAAGGAGCTTCAACCATCATTCTTCAAGCAAAGAGGGAAGAAATCATTTCAAGAATCAAAGATTCAAGGATTCAAGAGCTAGAAATTAATTTATAATTCCTATTAAATTTTGTTTGATTGTTTTTCCTCCTTATTACACCTCATTTCTTTCCTTTTTTCCTTTTTTTAGTGTGGTTGTTACTTGTTAAGCTCTCCATTCTCCACTCACTTCTTTAAATTAACACAAAACATATATTATACACTTTTGGGAATTTTGAGGGATTTTTTTGGGTTTTTTTGAAAAAAAATAAAAAATTATGCCATCACACAATTGCATATGCGGTGGCACTATGCCACCGCATATGCAATTTAACAACATTGTGCAAGACATAATTGATACTCCTATAGATGCTTCAAAACTTGCAATAGTGGTATTGATTGGTAATTGATACATTGTGATAAGATAGGTTGGTGAATTAGGTGACGGTAGAGAAAGAGAGGAATCCGAACCCTACGTAAACAAGAGTCTATATAGTTGTTCCAATGCAACGCATTGAACCACCTTGTCACTCTCTACGCTTAACAAATTGTGGCTCCGCGCTCTGCTCTCCTAATAACACTTCATTTTTTTTTCAAAAAAGAACCAAGTTTGTAATCTCTCTCTCTCTCTCTCTCTCTCTCTCTCTCTCTCTCTCTCTCTCTCTCTCTCTCTCTCTATATATATATATATATATATATATATATATATAATTTCGCCATTCTTGTCCCCAACCAGTCTAAACTTTAAGTCTTTCTCAGGCATTTGAACCTGCAAAGGGAAACGCAATGATAGCTAAGCCCAATCCCTCCTTATTCACCCCCAACGATATTGAAGAAATTGTCTTAATAAATTCTGAAAGCCCCAGAGCCTGAAAGTTTTAATGCCAATTTTTCAAGACATGCTAGCCTCTAATTGGCAGCGAAGAGGATCCCAAATTAGTCTGGATCAGCTTGTCCTTCTGCCTGATGGAGAAAGGAAGCCCGATCGAGTTCGTTCAGGCATATAAGAATGTCGTTGCCTGGATCTCCAACAAATCTTTTTTGCAGGGACTGGATAACAATGAAAGATCGATGAGGATTGCCTTGTTGTACACACCAAGCATGTTCTGATGTTTCCAACGATCAAGGTTTATGATATGATAAGTCAAAGCATTTACCCTTATTTCAACAAAGGAAGCATAAACCTCTTCTATAGAACCATTTTGGTCTTGGTCCCAATTCAATACTAAACAAGTTTGAACTAATTGAATGCTTGTGTGAGAATTTCCTCGAAGTGGTCTACATTAGAGATACATGTGTGTCCCCTCTAGACCCTGAAGACGACCTCCACCTTAGCAATAGCAGAAGATTCAGACGCAGTTCCGGTCCTTGATCAAATTCAAACCTTGTCTCAGTAGTTAGTAGGTGATCCAATCCCGGATAATACAATAGAAGCAGAGGCTTTAGTTAAGAGCATTTAACAGCCCTGATCTACTAATCATCAACTCATCTGGCACGGAGCACAGAGAAAGCCCCCCACCCCTCTTTCCCTCCCAACCCAGCCACCCTCTAGCCGCCTACCTACTCCTAATGATGCATTGAGTGGGATGGCGGAATGAACTAGGAACAGATTGATTTATTCTTAAAGGTCATGGGATGGCCTTACGAATGAAGCAAATATTGAAAGAGTCGATATTAGCCGCGATCGCTCCAGAAGGAATGGAAAAGGAAGCTAACCAGAACAAGGGAAAAGGAACAAAACAATGCCTTTCTTTGTATGGACAAGAAAGTATTAACACTCTACAATGGCAGAAGCCAGGCAACAAGAATGGGCTTGGGTCCCAGACAAGTCGAAAATTCCGACCAACAAGTATTACTTATTATATTATTACAACGAAATCTTCCACAATTGGAAAAAAATTAGCAACTTTTATTTATTTTTCATCCTTTCTTCTTCTTCGCTTCAGATCGGAATATAGAAGAGCTGAGTGAATCCAAGACCCTTTGCCTTAGGATTAGTCAATTCTAGTTCTCAATGGGGGTGGGAAGGATATAACTCAGCAGCAGAGTGTTACCTTGATTAAGAAGAGATAGGATTTGAACCTGCAATCTTCAGGTCATGAGGTCATGAGCCTGATGAGTCAACCAATTCCTCTACTCTGCCTATCCCTTCCCTTTGTTGTTGAACTAAACTATTAGTGCATTCGGGTGTGTTTGTGTTCGCTCTCCTTCAGCGAACTCCAGCTCTCTGCCTGCTATCCACCAGAGCAAGTTTTATCTATGCTAGAGAAGAGCTCATTTTTTCACTTAAGCAGCTCTCCCCCAGTGGAAATGGGGTGGGAAGTTGGTATACCAAACGGGCCTCACTTAAAACTGCTCGCCACCAAAGCGAAAGGGACGAGGAGAGCTACGCCAAATGCATCCTTCATTGCTGGAATCAGTTCGACTCTCTTTCATTGTGGTTATAGAAAGTGAAAGTCGTTCCGTTTCGTACGAGCTTGCTTCACACGTCGTCCTAATCTATTTTTGCTTGGCCATATACAAAACTCTTAGTGAAGGACAAAGTTCGAAAGATAGCTAGCAAATTAATTTGGCACACACAATGCTAAGGAAGCACCCCGTTGGTTGCACACAAATATATGGAGCTCAGCATGTCTAGAAGCACATGAGAACATTTTTTTGTTGATATTATCACTAGTATTCCATAGTGGGTCATTCATAGCATTACCATACCTTCCACGTTCATTGTCGGTTGGTTATCCGTCAGCACAGGTTTAGCTTGCGATGATGTATTTGGAACCCTCAGCCAAACGAGTATTTCACAGAGAGAGGATGATACTATGAGCTTCTTGGAGTTTTGAACCTTTTGGAGAAGATTTATGTTCCAATATCAAAGTCAAATCAAACAATTTGGTTTACGAAAAATACCAAATATGTTTTTTATTTTGTTGGAACATTGTAGATGCTCCTCATCCCTCCAAGGTGCTCTTTATCATGGTACGTCTAGTCCAGAAGCTCCCAGAGTAATTGTAGCCTGGACAGCTTTCCCCAACAAAGTCATCCTTTTTTATCACTTGCAAAATCACGTAATAAGTCACCAAGTTGATATGCGGTGTAAAGATGCAGGCAAGATGGCAAATCATCATCACGATTTTGGGGGTCGGCTTTGCTAGTCTTATTTCTCTACCAAATTTAGAGTTAAACTCTATATTACTTTACAATCCTTCATGCCATTTCTCACTACTTCTCTTCAAGTCTTTAATGGTCGCCCTCTTCTCATCCTTCCTTATGCTTCCATCGTTTCAATCCTATTCTTAATACATGGTTGTTTTAGACTTCTAGGTCTCCGGTGGGCATGCCCAATCCCTCTCAAGTGAAATACTTGAGTTTTCTCTTTATTAGGGCCATCCCTAGACTTCTTATGTATTTGCTCCTAAATTTATCCTTGTTACTTTCGGCATCCACCTTAGTATACGCATCTTAACCACACTAACTCTTCTTCTTGTTGCATCTTCTTACCACATTAGCATATGCATCACAACCACATAGGCGAGGCCCAGAGCAGGACCTAGGGGGAGCCTAACCGGTAAGCCCAAAAATGTTTCAATTTTCACTCCTAGTAGGTTGTATAGCATAGAATAAATGATAAATATAAAAAAACTGTAAATAATTATACAAATGAAGTTGCATATGCGCCTAGCATCTACCAACAATCGTCATGTAAACTGTAGGTTGAAAGAGTAAAATAACAATTAACAACTAGCAAGCAACAATTAACAAATTAAATGGAACAAAAAACAATAACAAATACATCACTTCTTTTGAAAATATAATAGTTTTAGAGTTTAGATTTTAATGACACCTAGAGATCACTAGTAATCAAATATAAAGTTAATTTGTACACTCGAAATTATTTAGAACAAATTTCAAGATAAAGGTTTGTTTCAGTTGAATTTTGATTTGTAAATGATTGAAAAAATATAATTCTTAAGAAAATGGGCCTTTGCCTTGATGCCCTCAAGCATTTAGATTGAGGTCAGAGGTTTAAATCGCACTTTTTCCTTTCTTAAAGAGTTTAAGGATAATGTTTGATAAGAGCTATAGTTATGTTTTCCTAAGAACCATTTGCAAAGCTTTGGAGTGGTATTTGTCATCTTAATTATACCGTTGTGGCGGCCCTAGGTAGGCCCACTTAAGTGCCCTCTTAGAAATTTGTCATGACTATCCTCATGGGCCCAAGGCGGGTAAAGCATATGGATGCCATGCCTAGACAGCCACCCTCCCTAAGCAGGGCCCATGCAAAACTTTGGACAACAAAGACTCTTCATCATACAGCTCGTTGATCATTAAACATATGACTTTCTTGCCTCCATTTCGCCCATCATAACTTGATCATGTTTGAGAGGTCCTCCTCAAACCCACCATAAGATTGTATCGTGGAGCCCAAAATACTGAAATGTATGATTTGTGGCACTAAGCATCCTCCAAGCTTTCATGTATTCTGTCTTTTCTCAAGCCCAAGAACCTTTTGGAATTATTTTTAAACTCGTTTGAATTGCACCAAGAAACATAAAATATAATTTTGGTGAATAGGGGATCCAGGCCTTCTTTAGCGAAAGGGGAGGATTCTATGCAAATTATGCTGCATCATAGTCTTAATTCTTATGGAATCTGGGGAAAGAACAAGCCAAATAATAAAAGTATTACTAATATAGCTGAGCAAAAAAGAAGTATTATAATTAATTCAGTAGTTCAGCTCTGGCTCTCGAAGAGTTCAAGTTGATGAGTTATGGGGATTTCAAGCTGTCTTGGGACGCAGTTTTGAATAAGATGAATTATTACCAATCAGGGCAAAAAAGCAAACAGAAAATCACTTAATTTTCCTTGCCATGCTCCTCTAGTATGAGGGGGGGTCAGGAAAATTATGCATTGCAAAAGGAACCAAAACGAAATCATACAATTTTTTATAATGGATAACATATTTTACTTCGCAATGTCTAAAATCGGATATAATCATATAATAACAGTGGACCTAGACAGAATTCATACAACAATTTTTCTATATAAATTCAGAACACAATGTGATATTTAAGAGAAAGAAGGTTGAAGGGAGATAAAAGAATAATAGATAGCAATGCATCTCATACCTAAGTGCTACCTCTTTACGAACATTGTAACGTATTTTCTTATCAAAGTTTCTCTCTTTTCGCTTCTCCCGGAATCTCATCAATGAAGCAGTCTGGGAAAGTTAAAAAACTGCAGAGCGTCAGGTAACCTTGCTCGAATACTTCTAAACAGAGGTGAGAAGAGATTAAACGAAACCGTAAAAAACATTAGCTTATTCAGATAATGAAAACGCACAAATTGCAAAAAAGATACCCTATTATTTTGATGGGATGGCACTGCGGTAGAAGGAGTGCAACCAGGCACTTCACGTCCCTCCAATATAAGAAGCACCACTTGAACCTGCAGAACAAGACTTAAAAGGATTATTACTATTTCTTGCAGCGCTTAGGCATCAAGGATAAGGATTACCCTAAGAGGATGGACTAAATTTTCAAATTATGATAAGGAGAAGACTACTGGAGTGATGGCAATAGTCCCATAATGGAATTTTTTTGCATAGATGACAGATCATATATTTTACATTACAATATACCCAACAGCAGTTAGCACAAAACATTTATATAGTTTGACGAGGCCCTTGTTGAGGTGTAAATTTAAAGGTTTTTTGCAAATACCCCCCTATGTTATGCTTAAATTGTATAAAACCCCCTGAGTTATGCCTATTTACACTTGCCCCCCCTACTTTTATGTTTCCTTTATAAATAGCCCCCTGCCATTAAATGACAGTTAACTAGGCGTCATTTTTTCAATTAAATGACTTGTTTGCCCTTACTTAACATTATATACAAAATGACCATTGTATTTTTCCCAACTTTGACCGCATTTTAAATGGTGGAAAAGTATCGGATCTTGCCCAAATTTTTTGGGTGGAATATGATTGATCTCCTATAAGTTGCCGTGTTACCTAATTTTCGATTTGGATGTCCATGACGCTCGCTTGACTCGTGGGTAGCGTTAAAATGCTAACCCCGTTTGTACCATCCCGGCCTTACCATCGTTACGAACTAATTAGGTATCATGGACATCCAAATTGAAAATCAGGTAACAAGGCAACTTAGAGGAGATCAATCATGTTCCACCCAAAAAATTTGGCCATGATCCGATGTTTATCCACCGCTTAAAATGCGGTCAAAGTTGAGAAAAATATAATAGCTATTTTATATATAATATTAAGTAAGGGCATATGCATCATTTAATTGAAGATGGCAACATGGCTTGCCATAACGGCGAGGGGGTATTATAAAGGAAACATAAAAATGAATGTAAATAGACATAACTTCGAGGGGTTCTCTATTCAACATAACTACATTTACAAAAACCCTAAATTTAAATACTAGCCAAATGTAGCAAATGAAAAGATTCCTACTTCCAATGCATAATAGCCCAAAAACCACAAATTAGCACAAAACGGACAAAAAAATAAATTTGCATATAAATTATAGAAACTTCAACATATAATCCCATTAATTGGCATGATAACCGACTTTGAAGCACCCAGGTGAAGAAAGGAATCTGCCATCGCCGGTTGTTCTTGAACTCAATTTTGATGTTTGAGCAATTAGCAACTTGAGCCCGAGTGGCTTTGGTGGATTAATTCGAAGCAGTGATGATAGTATTATCAAGATGTTGTGGACCTCTTTAGTGGAATGATGGCCCACAGCTGCGAAAGCCTTGACGTTGCTTGGGGGTTTTGCTTTTATCATGTTTACCATCATAATCTATTTGTTATCAAAAGGTGACTCATTATGAGATTAGATAGCTTTCTGAGGGGGCAGTGTATCGTTGGAGACTGGAAAACGAGTTTGAGAAATATATGGATCATTATGCGACCAAGGTGGTGTACATAAGTCGTGCATTGAGATGCTAACGGAGAACCAACTGCCTTGCAAAGAGGAGAGTTTCTCTGGGGCTTTCTGTTTTTGCGGATCTTATTAATTGTGACTGATATAATTATGTCTGCAACATTTTTTTTGCTTGTTTCTATTTTCTTCTCCATTTTTTTGATCGATCAAAGGTAAACTATTCTATTAAAAGCATAAATAAGAGCATATAAGGGGTGGGGGGTAGGGAGAGAAGCTACGGCCCACAAAAGGAAAAAAACGACTAACCCCCCAAAAAGATAAAAACCGCTGCAGGAAAACAGGAGGATAGACCGAAATATCATAGGAGAAAAAGACCCCCTCTTACACTGAGAGGAAAAAGAGTTAAAGTTGGAAGCTATCCCATGCATCAAATGCCTCCCCTTCCATCCCAGAAAACCCATCTTTATCTAATCTAGCCCATGTAGCCATTAGATCTCTAATCATATTCATTATCATCCCCATATGTCTATGGATTCTCCTAAAGACCCTCTCATTTTTTTCTCGTCAAATAGTTCAAAAAACGGTAAACAACCCCTCCCTCCAGAAACACTCCTTTCATGCCCTCAAACCGAACCCTATTCCAGCTGAACAAAATTCCCCAAATCTTGTTCACCATCCAGCAATGCAAAAACAAGGGGAAAAAAAAAAAAGATGATTCACTGATTCTTCCATCTGAAGGCACATGGCACAAATATTATTCATTGTTTACACCTCTTCATCAATTAATCTACAGTTTGGATACGTCCCCATGCCAAACTCCACCTAAAAAAACTCACCTTTGAGGGTATTGGAGCCTTCCACAAAGAATCTGACGGGGAACGCCAATAAAAAAAAAAATAAATAAATAAAAAATTGTGAACAGTGATAGCGCGCTATGAACAATATTGTAGCGTTGTGAAACGATTGCCTGTTTTACTTTTTTAGTCTTTTATTATTTTAGGACTCTTTTATTGCAAGTTTTATGTCGTTTAGGGTTTTCTTAGCCTATACAAAGGCATTGTAAACACTTTATTAATTAGTTTTTGACTATTGAATGAAAGAGAGTTGCTTTTGTGCAAACCCTAGAGAGCTTGTAAAGAGTTTTCAACCGAGGGAATGAATCCTTCAAACCTTGAGGAGTAAACAATCGTTTCTCGTGCACTTGGTGTGAAGCCGACGTACAGCCGTGGTGTGAAGCTTCGAAAAATCCTTGGTGTGAAGCCTTAGAATCTATCCTTTAATTTTATCTTTTCTCTAGTTATTGTCAGGTATTATCTTTCTTTAATTTCGTTGATAAAATCAAATCCCAAATTGTTCCCCTTCTATTAAATTATTTTAAGCCTTATTTAATTTAAAATCCTCGAGGAGTCAAGAGACGATATTGCGATTGTCGATTGATGCCCTAAACTATAACGAATCTCGAGTTCCCTCATCGGAGCCGTTTTTCTAGATCGGGAAATTTTTACGCATGCGACGCTAAAATAGATTAATCGAATTGTTTTATTAATTTTATGTGTTGCTTGATTTTGAATATTTTCGCTATTCAATTCATTCTAAAGTTAATCCCAAATTCGCATAATAGAATTTTAGCGTTTGTCCCGCGTCAGAAACCCACTCTTGTCGAATCAAAGGTCTTCTAGCCAGGATCCTATAGAAATATTTCACCGTGAACCACCCCTTCTCATTACCTTTCCAAATTCTTTCATTTTCCCTTCTATAATTTTTCCTAATGTTGCAAAGGTGAGATAGAAAATTTGTGTAAATGCCAATTTCCTCCTCATATGTCTCATACATTTACTCCAGGTGCATAGAGTTCCAAATTACCAAGCACATATCTGCCACAGATCACCCTGCATATACCGAGAGTTCATATGCAAAAGTCTCCCTCAACGAATGATCACCCGCCCAAACATCTTCCCAAAACCGAGTTCCATTACCCCTACTCCAGCTGAAACAGATCTACCTATTAAATTCAGGTGAAACAGTACATACCCCTTTCCACCAGGCAGAACAGCTTCGACCTTCAGCAATTCTGATATCCCATTCATCTTCCATCCACCCATATTTATCAGGCAACACTAGCAGCCAGAAACTAATTCTTTTCTTTCTCATCTCCAACTCTCAAAACCCACTTCACAAGTAAAGCTTTATTCATATGTTTCGAACTACTAATATCTAATTATAACCCCCCATAACATTTAGGAAGACCTCCCAATTAATCCAGTGGTACTTCCTATCCGGCCCACCACCTTCCCACAAGAAGTTTTGTTCAATTTGTCCAAGCTTCTCAATAATCCCCATAGGACAAGCAAACATAGACATAAAGGACACTGGAAGGCTAGAAAGAACACTCCTCACAAGCAACAACCGTCTTCCACAACTGCTGGATCATCGGCTCCCACAGAGCAGCACGTGGCTTACCAATACCTAGCAGCAGCCCTAAGTACATAATCGGAAGATTCTCCTTAACACAGCCCACCCCATTAGCCAAGAAATGGGGTGGGCTGTGTAGGAGAAGATCCTGATCAATTCCGATACCCATAATTTTAGATTTATGTAGGTTAACTTTCTGACCTGAAGCTGCCTCGTAATGGTGAGGACATCTCGAACAGCTTTCAACTCAAATTCTACAGCCCGACAGAATATCATAGTACCATATGCATATTGGAGGTGGGAAATAACTCTGTTACTCATCAACACCTTGAAACTTAGATGTGATTTAGCTCCCAAGACTTATGATCAGCCCACCCAAAGCTCCCCCCACCATATTGAACAGCAACAGGGAGAGAGGGTCTCCTTGACGTGACCCTCAAGAAACTTTTGAAATAGCCTCTAGAGGTTTCGTTGATTAGAAGAGAAACCGGGTAGAAGAGTAGTAAGCTTTCAGCCACTTTCTCCACCTTTTTCTGAGACCAAATCTACCCAACATATAATCCAGAAAGCACCAAGTAATCCTATCATATGCCTTTTCTATATCCACGTTCCAAATTATTCTTAGAACCTATGCCTTCTCTATAACCACCTTCCAAATAATTCTTAGGGACGTATTTTCATTTTCATAAGCCGAATCCACAACCTATTGAGCTATTTCCATTGTATCAATCAGCTGCCTTCCGCTACAAAGGCTCCTCGCTTCCCCAAATAATTAAATGCATACAAGGTGTCAGCCTGTTAGTCAGCACTTTAGCCAATATTTTATATAAACTGCTTAGGAGACTGATAGGCCTAAGATTTTTTATATCTTCAGCCTCCTCCTTCAGTATCAACTAAATAAAAGTAAAAGTAAGATCAGTGTTGTCAAAATCGGATTGTATGGGTGGATCGGTTTTTTTTGTGGATCGGATTGGATCATAAGATCCAATAAGATTTTTTTAATAGGAAAATATATGAAAATTATATATAATAAATCTAAAACATTGCAATATGATGAAATTTACTCAAAATAAATTGTACAATACCACAAACCATATACCATACATGACTACATGTAATAAAATTGGAAGTATCAAACCAAAAATGAAGATGTATAATTGTATATCAAAACACTTCAATGTTGGAAATGTGGAAGGAAATTGGTGTCCATGACCGTAAGAAAGAGCTATGGCCCCTCACAATGTATGCGGTTTTTTGGGCTATTTGGGTGGAGAGAAATAATCGAAAGTTCAGACGAAAAGCCAAACCATTTATAATGGTTATCCGTGATATTCGAGACTTGGTGATTAGCTGGAATGCTGCCAAAATGACCGAATTTAATGATTGATATCAGCACTTCATGATGTTGTGGGAGTACTGCTGTCCTTAGTTTCCTGCGGGCTGATTTCGTTGCGACGGGGGTTTAGGATGTCGCGGACCTGCTCGGGTCCCCAGGTAAAAGCTTTTTTGGGGGTCTTTTTGTTTGGGTGGTTCCTTACTACCCACCAAGGTATATATCTCCTTTCTGTTTTGCTTTAATATATTATAGCTTTGTTATGATCTCAAAAAAGGGATTTTTTTTTTTAAAAAACACTTAAATGTTCAAGAGTCAAACTCATTCCAATTTCACCTAGATTCTAATAGAATACTCTAGCATGGCATCATCTTGCTTAAAAACTAGCCTCAGACTTACTTTCACTTACACGTCGAGGGGGTATGATCTTAGTTGATGAGAACTCAAAATAAATATTATGCCTCTATAAAAATAAAAAATAAAAGAGAAACTCTTTTGCCTTTACTTGAGAAGTTGGTTGAAAATGGCTATTTCTTCAAGGGCCACCAAAACTAGCAAACTTCATATGCATTTTGAAGCACTCGACAATAATTTTTTTGAACAAACGGCATTGAAATTCAAGCTCATACGATGAAGATATTTGCAAATTAATGAATAGGGCTTTTGCTTTTTCGGGGAAGAAGACAAAACCCTAAAATATTTTCAATAGAATAAGAGATAGAGGGCCTAATACGTTTTAAAAGTTCTCTTTTACCATAAAGTAACTTTTACAAGTTATTTTATTCAAAACTTAAAATAAAAAAATTTAAAATATATGATTCAGCTAGGATCATGAGATCGTTGATTGAATTGGATCGGAAGATTCGGATCTCAGAATCGTACGATTCGGGGGCATTTCCAATCCGGTCTCAAGATCGGATTAAAATGTCCCAATTCGATATGAATCGTAAGATTCTGACAACACTGATTAAAACTTCTATCATCATAACCCAGTTCATTAAACTCATTGAAGAAGTCCATGATCTTCCCTTTCATCATTTCCCCGAAACATCTATAGAATTCTAGAGTAAATCCATCAGGCCCCGGTGCCTTATTTTTCCCACTATTGATGATAGCCCTTTTAACTTCTTCCTCTCCAAAGTCTCTTTCCAGCCCCACCTGATCCTCTTATGAAACTTCTTTTTTTATTTCAAGCCCTCTAGACAGGCCTATTCCAGCCTTCGTTCTTGTAGTAAAATTTCCCAACTTGTTCACCGATCAAGTTTTTGTCCTCAAGCCTGGTCCCATCCACTACAATACCTCCCATGGGCTTCTTCTTGCGTCTAGAATTGACAACATAGTGGAAGTATCTAGTGTTGTTACCTCCCCTCACCAACCAATGTAATTTGGATTTTTGCTTCCACATAATATCCTTGTCCAGACAATTATCATTAAACTTCATCTCAATCTCCATTCTAGTCTCCCTTTCTTAACACGTCAAAGCTCTACTTTCCTCAATATTATCAAAGATTTAAAGTTCATACGGCGGCTCTTCTTTCGTCTTATCAACCAAGCCAATTTCTTCCAAATTCCAAACCTTTATATGATCTTTAAGACTCTTCAGTTTACTAGAGATTTTGAAAGTTGCAGTACCTTCCACCCTATCTTCCACCCACCAATTACCAACCAGCTCCTTGAAACCCTTATTTCGCAGCCGCATGTTTCCAAAATGAAAAGGAGTTGAGCCTCTGCAGCCCAATGTACACTTCGGTAGAGTAGGTCTAGATCTTAAATAGGTCTAGCTAAACCTTCCAGCACCGCATTAGGGAAAACATCCAACCATTCCAGCGCACACAAGAATCTAACAAGGTGACAAAGTGTAGGGACCTCCTGCAGCCTAGACCAAGTAAATTTCCACCATTAATTTGAGAAGTTCATAAGACCACCTTCACTGACAAAACCCCCAAATCCTCCCATACCCACCCTGTCTTTGGACCACCTTGGTTCTCATGATCGACGTGGATAATGTTAAAATAACCCCCCTCTCCCCCCCCCCCCCTATCCGCCAGGCACCAGCAGTCATCCCATCTGGTTGAGATCCCAGCCAATTCGAACAAAAAATCCTCCCTCTTCGCTTCCTCATTCCGGCAATAAACTCTGGTGAAAACCTTTCGTTTCCTATTATCCCTATTTTGAAGAACAGAGGCGGAGAACTCTCCCACTTCAGCATCAATTCTCTCGAAGATCAGAGTATTTCATGCCACCAAAACAACCCCCGAAGCTCCAATCGAATCAACACCCGGATATAAGGTTCATGCTTATGTTCCAATAAGGTTGTTCCATATCAACCCAATCCTATGGGGGCCATACTTAAGTTGAATTTTGATTGAAGATCGCTTGCCAACTTGGCTCTAGCTAGATTGAAGAGTGCATTTTCAAATTACCTTGGTGAAGTTATAGAGGCGTTCTCCGGTCCAATGGGGTTTATAGATACAAGTGAAGCAGAATGTAAGACTCTCTGGGAAGGTCTTTTTGGAATATGGATCCTTTTTCATCATCTAGATGGTCTGTTATAGGTGAAAAGGTGCCTCAGCTATTGTGATTAGTTGGATAGCATATAAGAGAGGTGGTCCTTAGCGTATTCTTCTTCTTCTCCATATAGCTTTTGTTTCAGGATTAATGGAATATGACCACCCTTTTTACATATTAGGTCATTACCGTCCAACTTGTAGCGCACATGGCACAAGTGTTGGGCAATCCAAGTCATAAAAGAGGTCACTCATATTGGGAGCTACCCTGGGCCCCAAAAAACACACTGATTGGGAGATGTGTCTGATCTATGCACTCTAATATGCACGGCTATGCTCATTATTTTGACAGGCAATATTTAAGTGCACCGAACGAATGGAACCACCACTCTGATGGCCATTATTTTTTAGTTGAGACGTGCCAACGATAAACTTCCAGGTGTTCTTAAATTTATCAAAGATATGCTCTCTGTTGCGATTGAGTGGCCAGTCATTGTTGGAACGGATTTTCGGGAACCCTTTCGGATTCAGGAAAATGGTCCAATGTGTCACTCGGGACTCGGTTTGAAAGGGGGTGAAGATACACTAGCAACAAACAGACTTGCCGAAACCGAGTGTTACTAACACAAACTTACTAACACTCAAATTAAGGGTTATGTAGCAAACAAACTTGCAAAACCAACGTCAGTGACAAACGGACTCACTTTGATGTAAAATAGAAATGATAAGATAAACTAGCAACAAACAGACTTGTTAATTCATATAAACCTGCAAAAGAGATGTTAGTAACAAATAGACTCACTACTATCCTGCAAGGAAGTGGTGTTAGTAGCAAACAGACCTACTAACAGGGGCGTAGGCAAGAATTTTTTTTGGTGGGGGCTACAAATGATAAAGAACCGTACTTAATAAAAACTCTATAGAGTTAAATGAGGGCTTGATCCGATTTGGGGGCTTCTACATCATAGATTTGGGCACTTATATACAAACAAAGGTTGTATAAGAACCATGCTTAATAGAAAATCTAGAGTTAACTGGAGGCTTGAGCCCCCACACCCTTCTATGTAGCTACGCCAATGCCTACTGACCCTACATCAGTGACAAACACACTCACTTTGACATAAAATATAAATAAAGGTGACAAAACATAAATAAAGGTAAATTAACAACAAACAGACTCACCAAGAAACCTGCAAAAAGAGGTATTAGTGACAAACAAACTCAATCCTACAAAAAATACGTAAGTGACAAGCAGACTCACAAACGGAAAAAAGTAAAAGGTAACAAACATACCTACTAACCTGATTTGTGACCGCCACATGGTAGGGGATTGTGGGTTGGATTCCTATACTAAACACCGGTCTACAAGTTTTAATAGCTAGGGTTGCCTAAAGTTAACTAATTCGAAAATCTAACCTAAAAATACTAAACTAAAAAAGGATGTGGTGGCTCGTTATGCGCGGGAGGATCGAACCCGTTCTCGAGCACCCTCCATTGGCTCTCCTGGGAAGGCTATGATGTTTTGAAAATATGCAAGAGTGGTGTGAACCTAATTGGCACTAGGTTTAAGAATTTCAAAATGGGTATCTGAAAGTTCTAGGGCTAATCTTATTTCTCTTTGGAAAGCGCGAGCAACGAAGTAGAAGGGCCAACCCCAACTAGAACGCCTACTTAGCGAGATTCCTAGAAGAAAGTCGAAGTTCTAAACCTAAACTTTTAGAGTTCAACTTTTTCTAATTCGGAATCTCATATCCAACCTCGAAAATCCCAAAGAGAATAAGTGAATGAGTGTGTGTACTGAATGAGAGGGGTAGGGACCTATTTATAGTATCGGGCTAATTATATGTTGGAACTCCAGTGTATAATTAGGAATTATACACTAAGAGATCGGCGTATAATTCAAGCGGCGGCTAGGAACTCGGCTCACGAAGTCGTCGTAGTTTGCTTGAAGTTACACTTCTAGTCCAAAGAGGACTAAATCTAATTATACACTGAGAAACCAATGTATAATTTGGAAGGTGGTTAAGAACTCGGCTCGAGGAGCTGTCCTGGTTTGCTTCGACTTGGGATTCCTAATCCAAAAAGGACTAATTACTCGTATGGAGTTATGCGTATAATCTAATTATACGTTAGTTCCCCAGCTTATAATTCGGAACTCAGCCGGGTCCGGGCCAGCTTGAATTATACGCTGTGATTCCAGCATATAATTCAATTACACGTATGGACTCATGCATATAATTGCGAAGCTATGGATTTTTGAGAATTTCGCTGAAGGTTAACTTTTTTCATATTTTTGGGCAGGTTATAGAAAGGGATAGACAAACAAACAGACAAGGACAGACAATCAGGCAGACATATTTACATGTAATATCATTTAAGTAAATTTAGAGGTTGAAAATGGGGTGTCTACAGATGCCCCTCTTCGGCGTGTGTTTATGGAGTAAACACACGTCGAAGAAAGTAGGCACCAGACCATTTGTCCTCTACTAAAGGGATCTAGCAGAAGCGGCCTTTCGATTAAGATAATAAAACAATAAATGATCTGTGTTGAGTCGTTGATGCCAATCTTAGGTTTCCTTATCATGAAGTACATGGGATCAAGGATCAAAATAGCGATTTCGTTTTCAGGGATGACCGAAACCAAAAATTTGAACCGAAATTTCGGCCTAAAATTTGAATTTTGGACGAAAATTTCCCCTCAATACTTTTTTGATTGAAATTTCGGTTCAAAGTTTCGTTTCGATGGGGACCGAAACTAAAACAGTTTGACCAATAATTTTAATTATCGGCCAAATTTTTGAACCATGCATGGGATTGTGATGTTCTTAAGTCGAGGTGACTGCTGTCACTCGTTCGGAGACTGGTTGTAGCGATCGAGAGGCTTTCTGCAGCAGTAGGTGTTATCACGACCAGGTGGGGGGATTTTCCCACAGTCGAAGTACAAGTGGTGCAAGCGAAGGGTGAGAAGTGATTTGGGCTTAAATTCTCACGGTATCAGAAGATAAGTGGGTAAAAAGGTTCAAGTTGCATCAACATCGAGTGCGTCACTGCTCACACCAATGGTGCATAACAGTTCTCATCAAAAGATCATTCAAAGTTCTATAGAGAGTGGAATAGTCACATCCTTCCTATTAGCTGGAATGAAATCAAAGATCCTATCAACATATTATCAAAGACCAAAATAGAACCATGACACAGCCCGATCAAAAGGGGAAGATAAAGAGATGAAGAAAGAGACGACAGATAATGCATGCAATTTTGAAATATTGGGTTTAAATTAAATCAATTTTGTAAAATCATAAAACAAGGCTCCCGAGATGTTACTTGATGGTCCTGTCAGGGTGGGATTTGTGGACCCGGCCTTCTTTCAGGGTATCAAAATAACATTCGGTGTGCCAGTTACTACGTTCATGTCGCTGTAGACCATGAAGATGGTCGCTTATGGGAGGACTACAAAGATCATACGCGTAATTATGAACGAGTTTTGAAAATTACTTAAAATATTAAAATAAGAAAAATAAAAGTTAATTTTTGAAAAATAATAGAAAGAATGGAAATACTTACCTGAATGGGTGCAGAGACTCGTGTGTAGAAGCGAACATTTGGCTCATGATAGAATGACGAATATTCTTTGATGAAGGGTTGATATCGACTCTTCGTTTTCCTTATCATGAAGCAAAAATTTTTAAAGAAAGTGGATTGCTTATTCGGAGATCGGTTGTGACAATCGAGGGGTTTTTTCGCTACCGTGGAGCTATTGCAACCATTCGGGGGGACGATGTTGTAGTCGAAGCACATGTGTTGCAACCAAAGTGACAAAAGAGGATAATATTAGGGTAAAATGGGGGTCGGAAGATATTAAGTGATATCAACAACGAATGCACCATGATTCAAAAAAAAAAAAGAGTTCTCCGAAGAATATCCGGATGTTCTCTTGAAAAATATTTTTATGATGTGCTTAGTAGCTCTGCACTATCATTCTCGGTAAGAGGGGCTACGTGTTATGGGTGTAGTAGATAAGAGTGAGACAGAGAGAGAGAGAGAGAGATGCGTACGATTTTATTATTATTTTTTTACTTGTTATTGACTTTGTTGAAGAGGCGGGCGGTCTTTGTTCATAAAGATTTTATTATTTTAAAACTTTTTTATTTGTTTTTTTTTAATAAAAATAAATTATATGAAAAGTAATTTTTTTTTACTATTATATTTTTTATTAATTATTTTTCTTTTGTTGTTTTGAAAGAGATAAAGGGTTAAAATAAAATATTTGAAAATAAAAATGCCCCAGTATGGCAATAAGGTTCTTCTAGGTTCCGTGAAATGCGTTAAGCTTCCCAAGTTGCATTATCAAAGGTTTAATAAATAAAAATGCCTCAATGTCGAATCATAGAGGTACTTTTCTTGACCTTATTGATATCTTGGAGCGGCCTTGGAATTTTGGATGTATTTGAAGAGTTAGTAATAAAGAAAGTACCCTTGTAGTGATGTCGTATTGGGAGACAACTAAATTATTTCAGTTATATACCAGGTTCACCTTTTGTAATAATAATCATCATGTACTGTAATTTTTAACAAGAATGAGATGAGTGGTAGGTAATAAATGATTGCACCATTTGTTATTCAAAAGTTTTCGATTTTATTCCTGAAAAGATTCTGAAGATCCATTTGACTCATCTTCCGAAATGAAAATAAAGGGGAGAAAAGGGTAAGGCCAATTGATGTAAGGGTAGCTTCTTATTCGACTACTTTTAAAAATATTAGTAGACTACTTTTTTCTCATGTGTGTAGTGCAGTGTCAAAATTGAGCTTTTTTTCATATTCCAACACCATCAAATTATCAAATTTTGTGGTTAGCAAGAGTTTTGTCATCCTCCCACCACCGTACGACGACATCTAGATTGTGAGGATGTCAGGGATGCCCTCGCAATTTTGCTTATGCTTCCCTGGGTTCATTGACTTGTTCATTCGTCGCATGCTCTAGCTTAGTCATTTTTTTTTTTTGAAGAATATGAATATTTTTTTTTTTGAAACAGCTTGCTAACGCAAGAATTATGAGTTTTGATGAAACCTTGCATTTTTATTTTTTTTGCTCTATAATCGACTCCAATAGCATAAAAGAGTGTGAGAATCCAATGTTTTCTATATTTCAAAAGAAGTTTTATGATTCACTAGTCCTTTCGATTAATTTACCCGAATAAGAAGGTGGTTAATGAGTCAAATGATTCTAAAAAGTTATTTCGAGGATAATAACCTACGACTGATGAATGCTTTGGAATAACTACAAGGATGGTAAATATATAAATACGCCTGTTTTACTATAGAATATGATGATTATTGAGTTATGAATAGTACTTTCTCAAATACATAACATTCCATGGGTTAGGAAGTTCCTCCCCATCTTGGTTTACCAACCTGTAGGCATTTCCTGGGTATGCAGCTGCTATCACATAAGGTCCCTCCCAATTGGGTTTCAACTTTCCTTTAGGGTGTGCGTGCCTAGATGGCATGATTTTCTTCTAAACTAAGTCTCCGATTTCAAAAGTTCGTTCAAAAACTTTTTTATCGGAGGCTCTAGCCACTCTCCTTTGATATAGTTGTGCATAATATATGAGTTCATGGATGGTCATTTGATTTGATTACTAGTCTTCATTTATTCTGCATATAAGTTTAGAGACCCCTACGTCATTGGGTTACTTGATCATCCTTTTCTTTTGTTATTATTGTTATTAGTATTAGGGTATTGTTACTGCCGCAGTACCTTATGTTACACCTGCATAAATACTGACTACGCATTACCTATCACTATTGACACACCAATTAATAAAATTAAAGAGGAGAGCACTATCTTTGACGCTTCTACCTAATGCCCTACAATAGCTAGGTCATATCCTACCCAAGGTAGGAGACAAACTCGTATGCGCTACCTAAACAAAGCTTGCATCTAAACCTATAATATCTTTAAAATTGGCAGTTTTAGATATAAATAGTTGTGCAACCAAGAACCCATTAAACATTCTTAACAGTAGTTATGTGCCCATTAGACCAACCTGTGTGCACTGAAGAACCCATCTTCATATCTGCCTAAAACCTTGTATTGAACCCACTATAAAAACCATCAAAATCTATCTTAAACCACACACAACTTTCATCAGAACCCATCCCTACAACACAAACAATTTGTCATCAGCCATGAACCACCATCTAGTTATGACCCAACTCCTAAACCATATCAAAATCACTTGAACCTATAGAATCCCATGAGCCTAACTCAACATAACAAAAATGGCTTGTAAGATGAGGATTTGCCCCAGGTTTTATATATAGCCGAAGGCCATGATACCCAGGCGATGTGGGACTATCGCTCACGCCCCCTCACATGTAACGTGTCTCTCGGCATCCCTGTCATTACCTACTCTGATACCATGTGAAATCTATGACTAAACTAGCTAATGGAACCTCTTAGGGTTTATTATTGTTAGAGGAGAGAGAGAGAGAGGGGAGAGAGAGAAATACACAATAGACTACATTGTTTCATTCATATGGAAAGTAATTACGTGGAATGTGTCATTTATATAAGGAGCAACCCTAATTACTAATGACACACCATACATTACTCATGACCCCACTTACTAACATGGCACACCACACAACACTAATACTACCAAGACACCACATAAACTACTAACGCACTAGACTTTACTACTAACAAACCATGACATATTGGCACTAATTCTAACATCTCTAACAGAACCCACCTCACGGACCAGCTCTGGACCCTAGAAAATGTGTTGGTAATTTCATGATCACCTTTGCAGTAATCCCATTTCCACGATGGAAAATGATGCAATTGTTTTTCTCTCTAGAGAGAGAGACCAATAACTGGTGGCATGCGCGGATTGTTTTCCTCGGAATTCCGGTCGTTGTTAAAAATGTTTACAATGAAACTCTGGTGCGCAGGTATAAAGTAGGATACATTGGTGTGAATTTGCTTAAAATGTTGGTAAATTGATTTTAGTTAGTGTGGTCGTAACATACTATTGGTGTATGTTGATGACATACCATTACATGCGATAATTCTGGTTTCATAGCTCGTGTGAAGTTTGTGCTCAGTCATTCTTCATTGGCATTGAGATTGCTAGGTCACATCGTGGCATCTCATTACCCCGCGGAGATATGCACTTGAATTACTGCGCGACACTGGCATGGTAGGGTGTAAGACTACCAAGTCTCCTATGGATCCCAAACATCAATTACATGCGGATATGGGTGAGCTTCTACTGATCCTTCCAAGTACGAGAGACTAGATACTTGTTGATCGCCTCATCTACCTTACGAACACTCATTCTAACCTCACATTTGCAGTCCCTAGCTGCATGCTCCACGTCCTCCTCATCTTGACGTTGTTCATCACATCTCAAGTTCCATGAAGGCTTCCCCTAGGCGTAACTTGTTCTACAGTGATGCTGGTCACTATTCTCTTAGCTACTACAATGATGTTGACTATGTTGGTGCTTCTTCAGATCGTCGCTCCACTTCGGGTTATTGTGCTTTCCTTGGCGGCAATCTTGTAATGTGGAAAAGTAAGAAGCGGGAGGTCGTCCCCAAATTCAATGTGAAATCAAAATATAGGGCAATGATACATGGATCTTGTGAACTCATGTGGTTGCGCTCTCTCCTTACCATGATTGGCTCTCCACCATGCATTCCTATTCCTTTGCATTGTAATAACCAAGCAACCATTAATATTGTCGATGACTCAGTCCTACATGAGAGGACCAAACACATTGAGGTGAATATTCACTTCATTCGTGAGAAGATTCAAACGGGACCCAAAGCTAGTCCCAAAGTCTCATCTTCCCATTAATTGGCTGACTCCTTCACAAAAGCTCTTGGACCTACTCAACTTCAAGGCGATTGTCAAGTTGGGCATGATGGATATCTATGCACCAACTTGAAAGGGGAAGTATTGAAACATGAGTTAAGGATTATGGAGTGTAGCGTACAATTAATGTAAGGCCACTATAAAGGGCACTTCAATCTTTTCGTTTAATATAATGGATAATAGAGTAGGGTTACCCTTACCCTAACCCTAACTAAGTAATTCAGTGCTCTCTCCCCTCTTACCAAACCCTAACACTTATCTACTAACCCTAAGTCATCCTAGAAGTCAAGTATCACAGCGAAAGTATGTCATTGATCTGTTGAAATAGACGGGGTTGTTGGGAACTAAACATGTTGATACTCCTATGGATCTCAATCTCAAGTTGATTGTTGACCAAGGAGAGGTCGTTAAGGAATTTGATTAATATCGGAGGTTAGGAGGAAAACTTATTTTCCCTACCATCACTCAGTCGGATATTTCATATGTTGCAGTGAGGTGAGTAGATTCATAAAAGTTTCTCCGGTGCGTCATATAGATGTTGTAATTCATATTTTGAGGTATCTAAAAAAGTGACTTTGGTCGTGGACTTGTTGTACAAATTAAAATATTAAAGGCTATATGAGCTAGATCTCCATCAGATAGGAGCTCAACTACAGGTTATTGCACTTTTGTGGGAGGTAATCTCATTACCTGAAAAAGGACGAAACAAAGTGTGGTGGCCAAATCTCGTGTCGAGGGTGAATGCAGGGTCATGGCACATACTACTTGTGAGTTAGTCTTCTTGAAGCCTCGTGAAGGAGATTGATCTTAAAGTCAAGGAGCCCGTGAATTTTAAAGTTGTGACACATAATACCAACCCAATGTTTCATGGAAGGACGAAACATATTGAGATAGATTGATACCTTATCCGGGAAAAGACAAGGAACGAGATCGCCACTCTCTCTGTCAAGTCAGTGAATCAGTTAGCTAACATGTTCAATGCTTAGGAGAAAGCAACTAGATTGGGCCTTCTCCAAGTTGGGTATCAATGATCTCTATGATCCAAATTGACGGAGAGTGTTAAAAGTTAATTTATTAGACTTTCGACTTTCGATAACATAAGGGCAGTTTCGTCATTCCAGTTCTCTAATAGCATGCATGTAATTTATCTAACTTGTGAGTAATATATGGTCAGTAAAACATAGAGAGGGACGTCTGCTCTCTCACTCTCTCTTCCTCCCTCTCTCGCTACTCTTCTCCTTGCTTGTTATTCTCTCTCTAGTTTTCACTCTCTTTCTCTCTCCTTTCTGATATGTAACATGAAACCCTAGCTTACCAAGGGGTATGAAAAGAAGTTTAAGCATGCTACTTAGGTTTTTTTTTTGTTTTGGAGCAAATCACAATGTGGGTGTAATTGCTGGCGATGGAACAAAGAGATAGTCTAATTGAATTGGGTACAAGACAATATCCCAATTCTATTATTCTGCAACTTCATTGTTTGCTTTTATACAGACAGCATTATTGCTCATCACTAAAATCGCTGTTCCTCTAAAAAACCCTAAGTCCTAAAGTAAAGATACAAAACAATATAACAGCTCCATGAAACCTTACCAGAATTATTCTAACCCTAAAAAGAAATATCATAGAAGAAGAGCGATCCGTTACCTTTTCAGCCGACACCGAATCAAACACGAAGACCTCGCCCTGAAACGAAAGCGTCAGCTCATCACCCGGCTCCCGTGAGACTACAGCACCCTGGGGCTCCGGTAGATCGCCGTGATCAGAAACTTCGTCTTCTTCCATCCCCTCGCTCCCACCAACGTCTTCCTGATCATCGTCGATCACACTACCACCATCATTATGGTGATGGGGGATCCCGTGATCAGCTTCTTGCATGTAATGAGAATCCACGCCCTGGATCTGCGAGTTGCTGCTGCTGCCGTATTCACCACCGTTGATGTGTCCGGGGTTATGCATGGAGAACAACAGATGGTTTCTGAGAAATCGAACGGAAAAGAAGCTTTTTTTTTTTTCTTTTATTAGGGTTTAGACGAGAGGGCGATGCCGAATCGTGCGTCGAGGGTTTTCGAGAGGGAAGCTTTATTTGTTTATTTTCGTTCTCTCACCCGTAGGTACGGAAGAGAGAGGAGAGAGAAAGAAGAGAGAGGACTTCACACGAGTATTTGGTACTAGATACTCAGGCTGCTGTTCCTTAAAAGGCAAACGGGTTCGACTGTCTATGTGGACACGTGAGATCACTTATAGCATCTTTGGCTGCGTTTGGGTTAGCTTTTTTGGGGGCAAAGAGTAGCTCTTTTACTTTTTAGTTCCTGGTAAAACTATTTTTATATTTGATAATACAGCTCTTTGTCTCATTTGTTTTGAGAGGGAGCTATTTTAAGTGATAAACTGTTCTATACCTGCCCCGAGCATATTTTATCTGCTTTAATAGAGAGCAGGCAAAGAGCTGCTTCTGCTCTTATAAAAGCTAACCCAAATATAGATTAGGGTTTGTTTTGGTTGGTATTACTAGCACACCACTTTATGTTATAGCTACCTTACTTAAAATAGAGGAAATTTTCCAATTTTCACTAAATGGATCTTAGATCATGAACCTACTAGTCAGATATCCATTCTATGTGCCATGCACCCCAAAAAGTGAATGTGAATGGTATGCTATGATATGCTTTCTTTTTGAGATTTGTGCCACTTGGAATCAACATTTAACCATCTGATTGTCAGACCATAATCTCAAGATAAGTTGTATGGAAGACTCGGATGAAAAATCACCTCTATCGTCATTTAAAGCAATGAACTAATTTTTTTCCTTTGTTTAAGTTTAGGCGGCTAAACTGGTGTTGTGGGAACACCAATCCCACCATGAGGTACATGCTTTCAAAAGTAGGAGACCTAGTTCGAATCCCCTCTCTCTTGAAACCACTCTAGAGATTTATATATGAGAAAAGTACTTTAGGATGCCCGAATACTCAGGTTATCTGGAAAAAAAACACAAGGCTTTGTTTTTTCTAAAAGTGTTCAAATTATACTAGGGAAGTATTTTTAGGAGTTTGGCAAAAAAGGAGCTAAAACTTGCACACCAGACTTGTATTGTGACCCAGTTAGAAGGAGAGACTTTGTTATTTTTGGGATCTATACTAAGTAGAACACTATTTAAGTTGTCTAATTTAAAGGTCATGTAGTAAAGATCTTTGTAGCCAAATATTGGTTCGAAACATGATCTCTATTATCTGATTTGTTAGAGTCAACCATTGAATCAGATAATAGCTTTTAATTGTATTGAATCATATGTTAAAGATTGTGTTTCTTGCCAATTTTTGGCCTTATCAAATCATATGATTTAGATAGTATTTCATGCGTCACAGATCCCAAAAATAACTCTTTCGTTTTAATGGGCAAAAGGGTGACTCATTGAGAAAAGGAACACTTTGAGTTTGACTAATTTTAATTTCCTATGTAATTACTTGAAAAATGGACTGGGAAGGCAAAATAGCTTTGAAGATCAATATTCTCAAACTATGGTGTCCTCATAAAAGTAGAATTATTATTTGGTGTCATTTATTTGTTTGTAGGAAAAGGCGTTCGTCTGGTAACCGCCCCCCAAGGTTCCAGGTGGAGGTCCACGTGGCATCTAAAATATTGTTTCAATGCCACGTGAACCTCGGATGCATTGCTTAAATCATTTAAAAAGAAATATAATTTTGAAAACTGATCCCAATAATGTGTTTTTTGAATCGTGAAATGTAGACCATTGAAACTAGTTAAATATTGACTTATACTTTTAATTTTTTTTTTTTGAAATTTCTTTTTATAAAATTGATCTAAGCCATCCACTCGTGCTCCACGTGACAACCAAAGAGTGTTTTGGGTGTCATGTGTACCTCTACGTGAAACTTGGAAGATGGTGACCATCCTCCCATGGAGGAAGGAACCGGCTCCCATATATATATATGACGAAAGTCGGTTCCTTGCCACGTGATCATAGGGTTGAACCCTAAGACATGGCCAGTTGGACATTATGTGGCAACCAAGTCAAGGAGTAGGTGCCGCGGCAACTTATTCAAGGTCGATTAAGTACCATCTAAAAAAATGTACTTTTCCATTATTGAATATTAAGGCAAAGCTAGAGAAAATTTAATGCACCATATTTTTTAGGCAAACCTAGACATTTGACTTGTGATTTGAAGAGCAAATAGTACAATTTTTTTTTCCTACAACTCTAAGGGGAACGAGTGTTATTTTAAGATCCGGTTGCCGCATAGCAGCCCAATGGACCACTTCGTAAGGTTCAAACCCTATGGCCATGTTCTAAGAGCTATTTTCCGTGTGTACCTTTAAATTTACCCACCGAATCTTTGAGTTCACCCATGTTGAAACACATTGATTACTTTGAATCAAACGATAGAGATCGTTTATCCTCCCAATCTCTCACATGATGGATTTGGAGATCATGGGTGTACCATTAGACAGCCAATGTTTTATTTCACGTGGCACACATCTCAGATAAGTGACCTTAATATCATGTGTACGCTCAAAAATGATTTTAAGGTTACTTTTTTAGGTGTGCACCACATTAAATAAAAAACCGACCTTTTGATAGTTCGCCCATCGTGTGAAAGATTGGGACGATAAACAATCTCCATTGTCTATTTCAATACAAGCAATGTGTTTCAATATGGGTGAACTCAAAAATTTGGTGGGTGAATTTAAAGGTAATCTTTCTATATATAATCGGGTACATGTACAGCATATTATATGTCGACGGCTAAGCATACACCATGCCGCACTTCTCATTCACTTCTCTCGACTAATACCATATATTTTAAGGGATAATGATTCTGATAAACGATTAAACAACAAATGGTGTTAAAAGTTCTTCTATCATTCAATTGTCACTTTTTATCTCATATCATTAAAGTGTGATTTATCATTGTGCCATGTGGCATATAATATCAACTATCAAAATTAAGAACAACAGTTGATATTAGAGTACACATATCAGATTGTTAGAATCTCTCAAAAAGTGTGACTTTTTGACCCATAGCTCTTCAAGTTGATGATATATCATTTTGACGGTATGGATTTACAATATCCTTAGCCAATAAATGGTGTAAGATCGTTTAAACACCATTTACTGTAAATGATGGTCTGAGAAGTTGATCTGTATTTTTAAAAGGGTTTTTTACTTGACAGGGCCGAAACCATCAGGTAGTTACCTTATAGGGTCTGAACTGACCGTAACGACCCAACAAGGTCCGGGAATTTCCAACTTTTCAGTTTTTAGGTGTTAAGAGACATGTACTCTTATGATTATCTTCAATTTTTTTTGACATGTGCCTAAATTTGGATCAAGTGAAACATGAGGTTGACAAAAATACCCTTAGGTCGGATAGGAGAGACCAATTGGTCCACTATAAGACGGATTGATTGGTCTTATATGAGACTGATTGGTCTCAAATGGGACCAATCAACACTGATAGGTCATATATGAGATCCATTGATTGGTCTCTATAAGCCCTAAGACTATTGTGGCCAAACTAATTGTTCATTTAATCCGAATTTAAGTGCATGTGAAAATTTGTGAACCCTATTAGATAAATAGGAAAACATAGTTTTAAGTTTTAAGGTTTGGATACTGCTGGGTCATTACCGATAGCAGGTAAAAAGCAAAAGTTCTGGACCCTCCTGCGTCATTCGCCCTATTTAAAAAACCTTGTGGCCCCGCTCAATCCCTTAAATTCCACGTGGCAACTTCGCCCTGTGACATCGATGGTTATATCTCCACCCTCATCCCCCGATCTTCTTGTTCATACTTCGTTCCACCCAATCATCTCTAACAAGAAGAAGATGATCACCATTTCTCAATATCATACGTTTCAGCTCCATCTTTCATAAGAACTTTGATGTGAAAGAACCAGAATTTCTTGAAATACTAGTCAACCAGGAATTGCTAGGAATCCTCGGGTTCCTACAAACTTGGATTTTCTAAACAATGGGTTAACTTGGAAACTGCCAAACGAGGCCTTGGAGTCTGTTCGTACAAGGAAGCAGAGGCAATGCTATACTAGGGATTTGATTCTCAAATCCAAGTTAACCCATTGTTTAGAAATGACTCGAGACTTGGAAAACTGAGACAAGAAATCCTTAATTTTTTCAGGGAGAAAATCCTTCATATTGAAGTGCTTGGTTTTGATGCTACGGATCCTCCAAAGCGCATATTTTTTGGGCTGCACAAATGTCATCAATTATGGTACAGATGCAAATTTCTAAAATTTGAAAATTGCAATTGCAATATATAATGGAATTAAGAGTAGTTTTCCCATTACAAGAATAATGTAGTCTACTAGAAACTTCTTAAAAAGATGAGGGTGACATCAATGCATCATCATCCTTATAACGCGTACCAAAAACATTATTTATACATGAATCTCACAGAAACAGAAAAGGCAATGCAGGAGTCGTCTTCATACCGAAAATAAGCCAAACTGGGGGATCTAGTTATGGAATCGTATAACTCTCATAAACGGGTTTAGATCCTTCCACAAATAGGTTTGTAAGTTGCGCATTGTAGAGAATCAAATCAACGAATCCAAATCCGAAATAAACTGTCCATCAAATAGGAGAAATCTCTTCACTATATATCCGGTATACGATGATGAAGTTGATGGTCTTCGGCAAAGCAAAAGAACTTGCTTCTACAGAGGTAATGTACACCAAATATCCCCACTGCTGAGGGGAGATTATTAGCATCGTATGGTGAAGTACCGGATTTTCTGGTGTTGCCAAAGCTTACACAGGGACGCCATAAAATTCTTATTGTGAAACCTCATCAATCGTATGCCCCAAATTATTCGTAACGAATTAAACCCACGGACATCATATAAAAGAAGAATACAAGACCTGCACATCACTGCTTGCATATCTTAGATATGCATGTTTCTGCACACCCAATTCAAATCACAAAACGAATGAACAAATGGGATATCATGAATATCTACGGAATAAAAGGTAAGTCATCTGAACCAGGTTGACGGCTGTTTCTCCCACAGAACTTGCTCATCGATCTTGCTCAAGTTGTCATCATCAAGACGCTTCCACGTTGTAATCCTCTTGACCCCCATCCATGCCCTTTCACCCTTTTCAACCTCGGACAAAATTACCCTTGCTCTTCTTGGCCATCCGGTTCTCCCGTAACCATGGTACCCGAAGCCCCCACCATAACAAAACCATATACCATCGATCTCACCACAGAAGTCGTTCGCATGATCGTGGCCAGTGAAAACTGCCTTGACATCTCCCATGGAAAGAAGTGTCTTCAGGACTCCTGAATTAAAGGAAGAGCACGCAACCGCCTCCTGAAACTGACCCACATACCCCTTGAACCAGAGCTGCCGGACTTCGGGAACTGGGATGTGGAAAAATGCCAGAGCTGGAGCTCGCTCCTGATAAATTAGACGGGTCAAGTCAGATTTTTGGGTAGTGTGGATTCCAAGATAAAACAAACATTCGACATTCCTCTATAACATACTGTACAACATTCTTGGCATTATTTATTAATTAAGGCTGTGTTTGGGATTGCTCTTTGGAGCCAAAGAGCAGCCCATTTAAAAGAGCAGGTTTAAATTGCTCTTTTAAAGAGATCCAAATTCAGTTCTTTCACTCTCTGAAAGAGCTAAAAGCACTTGCAACCAAAGACAGTCGCATACAAAGTGCTCTGTACCAGAGTAGAGAGCACTCTCTGAAAGAGCTAAGAGCACTTGCAACCAAACACAGTCCCATACTAAAGTGCTCTGCATCAGAGTAGAGAGCTGCTCTTTGCCTCCAAAGAGCAATCCCAAACATAGCCTCAGAATTATAGTGCAGTGCTAAGTATGGTATCAAGTATCGGCGATATGTATCGGTATTTTGGCCAACTGATACCGATACCAGTATTGGGGTGGTATCGGTATCGGCTGATACTACACAATATCAGTCAATACATATCGGGTATACAGCTCGGGCATTGGTAGATGCCTACCAATTTAATTTATTTATTTTATTAAAAATATTTTCTTTTTATTAAACAAAAACCATCTAATAGTTTAGGTTAAAAGCCTAAACTTTAGTTTAAATACTGTAAGTCTATAACACACACACACACGCACATATATATATATAGAAAAGGCATCGGCGTATCGGTCCTCCATGGACTGATACCCGATACCGAGTCCCGATTTCATGTACCACAACCACGACTGGGACATGTGCTCACTCAGACCTCCCAACTGATGAGCCATACCAAACGATCACATTGATCAACAAGCTGAATCGTCTAGGAAAGCAACAATTGGCCAATAGGCAAAGTACAGTAGCCCAACAAAAAACTGTGGACAACTCTATAGGTACGTTTATCCAATCATAGCAAATTTCAGGTATATAGCCCATCAGTTATAGTCTCAATTGAAGAGCACATGCACTAACACACAACAAATTGTGGGTGGAATTTTGCATACGGAAACTTTGGTGGTTCTATACACCAGGCACACTTAGATTGGTAAATGTGCCTATACCATACGAATACCTTACATCACTGTCACCTAGACACGTGGCACGGGTGCCATGTGTCATAGATGTATGACATGCCAATTTCTAAAGATTCCAATACTGTGGCACGGCCTTAAGAAAATTAAAATTGGAGAAAAATAGAACATATACTAAAGAAAATTGAAGTGAAATCTTAGAGAGCCAATTGAGATAAGTCATGAACCTAGATAAAAGTATACTACATTATACAAATCGTTTTAAGTACCCAAGCTTTTTATCTTATAAGTTACTAAACCATACATAATATTTATATATATAAAACGACACTTCATTTTATAGTGTCAAAACGAGGAACATTTTGATGGTATTATGTAGTATTTTCATGCATGTCTAGAAGTATCGTGCCGTGTTGAGGAGTGTCCAAGTGCCACCAAGTGTTGGCACCAGTGTTACCTTGGCACGTCTACTTTTGGGATTTTTGTCGTGCCGACGCTTGGACACTCCTCAAACAGAACGAAACTTCTAGACATCTACTAGAAACCTTATATTATTGTTAAAATGTTCATCGTTTTGACAACGATAAAATGAACTTTGCTTCAAAAGAAAAATGTGTAAAGTTTAGTAACTATTGAAACAAAGGTTTGGGTCGTTAAAAACAATTTTATACTACAGTATATGTTTATTTAGGTTCACGACATATATTATGAATTTTTTCATTACATATCTAAATTGGTTCTCTATGATATCCCTTCAATTTTTCTCTATATATGTTTTATTAATTAATTAATTAATTTTTTTTTTATGGTCATGCCGCCGTATTCGAATTTTTAGAGATTGACATGCCAAACATCTATTGGCACCTTGATAATTGGCGCCCATGCCACGTGTCCAGGTAACACTGGTCGGCACGACAAAAATCCCAAAAGCAGAAGTGCCTAGGTAACAAAGCCTTACTTGCATGTTTTGTGCCCAATGCAAATATTATAAATAATCAGCATTCATCTATAATCTCCCAATCAAATCTATTAAGATCATACCACTTCAATTTACGTTGCATTAGACCATTAGCCTTGTGTTCCATGGCAAGCATATATTGTATTATACAGGATTTTCTTCTCTCTCTTCAAAAAGCAGCACTGTTTGCCAACTCTCATGACTTTAACTTGGGTTTTTTTTCAGTACACATCAGGACAATAAGGCATTCAGTAACTACTTAATTCGAAAGTCATTTTATGGGCTAAATTAATAGCATGAGAAATTATGAAGTGAAAGATTGGAGGGAGGGTAAGTAGCAAAAAAAATTAAGAGGTGAAAGATGGTGAAAAAGGACAAATGGTTCACCAAATAACTGTTGACCACAGTATGGTACGTTTATCCGATCAGAGCAAAATTTGTTGGGGTATATAGTCTAAGTTGATGAGCATGTGCACCAAACTATGGGTGGAATTGGTGGAATTATTGTCTAACAAAATTTTGGTGGTGCTATACACCAGGCTCTCAATTAGATTGGTATAGGACTAAAGGTGTCTAATCACATGGATACCTTTACATGCATGTTTTGCACACAATCATGGTCGAAAATACAGGTTTTCCGGTATCATCCAGCTCTAAAACTGATGTGTCATCCGAAACATATCGGTTGTGGACAATACATACCAATAAATACATATATATATATATATATATATATATATATATATATATATATATATGCATCGATACGTTACATTCAAAGTATCGTACCGGTGCCATCCGAAACCGCGTATCGGTTTCGTCTGAAATTTTGAACCATGCACACAATACAACTATCTTTGCTATCATGATGAGAGAAGGTGTTATATCACAATCAGTTCCATTTTTAATAGTGACCAAAATAGGCACAGTTTTAAACTGCTGTCCAGTAGAGCTTGGTACCTCATGCAAAGTGTCCTACTAAAGGAAATTCTTGCTCGGTTATGTTGGATTAAAAACAGAGCTTTGTTGCCCTTGAAATGTATCCTACTAGGGGATTTCTTCCCGAAACAATGAGATACTAATGTTCTCTGCTCATTTAGGCAATTATCTAAATGAGGCAATTATCTAAACTACCAGTTGGGATAATGCAACCTGTCCCAAGGCAGTTTGACAACTCCTAAGGTCCTGAAACCCATAAAATACTGATCCCTGACTATCAGCCAATACATGCTTCAAACTACTTCATAAATTTCAATTCCAAATGTCCCTAGTGAGTAGTGACCCAAGGCCAAAGTCTGAAATCTCCTCTCTGGTAGCCAATAGATAAGGCTAACGTGAAGGCCATGTCAATTCCAATACAAATTATATACCATGTATACATATACATCTATGGATGGTTTTCATAGTTTTCCCATACAACTAAACATATACTAACAATGTATAATATAAGGCATGGATATCTGATGGGGACGCCACCTAGAGAATCTAGGTTTCAGGCTGTACAAGGTGTACCGGCGGAAGAAGAAGCGACGGAGGAGCCATGGAGCGCCAAAATCCATCGAGGAAAGGCCTTAAAGAGCACCCCAAAAGGACAGTCCCTGCCCAAGTTCGCTCGAGTGAGCATCATTCTCGCTCGAGCGAGAATGCTTCAGAAACGTGGGCAGATTCTCGGCCAAAACTCGCTCAAGCGAGGACCCTTTAAGATTCCTGCTCGAGCGAGAACCAAACCCGCTCGAGCGAGTCTAGTGACGTGCTTGCCCGATTTGGGCATATTTATTCTTTTGTTTTCCTTTGTTTTTGAGAGCTTTTAGGGTTACCTTTTAGGGTAACTTTGTACTTTTCTATTTTAGGGTTAAAACTTTTGGACACTTGCTATAAAAGGTTAAATGTAAGCCATTTTTGGCATTATTGGTTGATTTTAATGAAAGTGCATTGCATTTTGGGCTTGAGAGGAGCTTTGAAGAGTAAGTCTTCTTCCCCATGTGGGTTGGGTGTGAGGCCAAGGGTAAGATGCCAATGTTATCTTTGATCTTCTCTTTATTTCTTGTTCTTGTCTAATTTTTCCCATTTTCTTATCAATATTGTACATCCAATTTTCCCCCCTATTAATTAATTGTTCAAATCCCAAACCCTAGATCTAGAACAACTTTGATGTCCATCATTGTGGATTGAATCCGACCTTAGCCCACCGATCCATGATCGTTGTTGGGCTCGAGCTTGTTCGATTTGTGCCGTTAATCGCCTCAATTCAAAAGCCCTAACGAGGAACTACCGATTCCACCGCGAGCTATGATCTAATGCCTCGACCTAGACGAAACTAGAGTTTTATCTCTAAGATTGCCTCTTCCGCACTTCCTAACGGATCTCGCATGTCAAATTAGACCCTACTTGAATCAAGCATGATCACTTAAGCAGAATCGCGCGAAACCCTAAGGTATCGCTTTAATTAGTGATTAATTGTTCAATTAATTAGTTTAATTTCGACAAATTAGCATATCATGGGCATTCACGGATTTTAGGGTTGTTGTCTCGCGTCAGTTTTGGTATCAGAGACATAGGTTCTAGGTTAGGGCATATTTGCATGTCATTTTAATTTCATTGAATTTTATTTCATTTGTGTTCATTGGTGTGCACGTCTAGTGTTTGACGAAAGCCCTCATTTATTTTGGTTCACATGTGTATGTCATTTCGATGTCGTTTGATTTTATGTCATTTGTGTCTTCATTTGTGTGCACATCTCGTGCTTGTTAAAATTACTCACTTGTTATGTGGGTTAAAATCATTCGTTTGATTTTATTTTCATTAGCTTGTTCATTTGCATGCTCATCTTGTATTTGTTAAAATTCCTCAATTATTGTGCAGTGCACATTTGTGTGTCCCTTTGTGTGTTCATTGATGTGGTCATTTGTATGCACATCTAGTGTTTGTTAAAATTACTCAGTTGTTATGTAGTTCACATTTGTGTGTTATTTGCGTGCATATCTTGTATTTGATAAAATTACTCAACCATTTGCGTTTCATAGTTGCATGTCATTTGAGAACCCGTGTAGTGAGTCGTGGTCACCATGGACTCGAATGTGATTGCCGATGCTCTTAAGGGCATCCAAGCCACGATGATCGCGATGAATGCGAGGGAACTAGCCAAACACACTCAAAATCCTAGGCGAAATCCAGAAAGTCGTGATGAGGTTAGAGTTAGGGGGCACTCCCATCATTGTGAACCCGAATATGATTTTGATAGAAAATCTCTAAAGTCTATTCAAGTCAAAGTCCCGAATTTTGAGGGTACGACAAACCCTAAATCCTTTGTGAGATGGTTGGCTAGCATAAAGGAGTATTTTGACTCGTATGATGTGTCGAAAGAGTGTAAGCTTAGGCTCGCCAAAACGAGGTTGGTGAGTCACGCTCAAATCTATTGGGATGGTGTAAAGTTTCGACGTGAGTCACTTCGAAGTAAGTTCATCACACGATGGGAGGACATGAAGGAGCGACTTACTGAGAAGTATATTCCTTTCACGCACTGCCACCTCCTACGGTGTTTGAAATCTAATGTGGATAAGCGTCATAAACACACCCAACTTGAGTCAAGGAGCACCTACACTAAAGAGAGCTCTAACTCCGTGGTTCAAACATTGAAACCCGCGAATACTCCTACAAGGCCCCAAATTGATCACGGGAAAAGAATTGTCCACGAGATATATAATTTCGGGTTCAACCATTGAAACCCGTGATTAATTCTCCAAATCCCCAAATCAATAACGGGAAATGACCGATTGTTGAGAACCCCAAAACTAGTGGTCGAAATAAATGTTACAAATGTCACGGATTTGAACACTTTGTATATCAATGCCTCACAAAATTTTCTGCTCAAAATTTATTGATTCAAAGAGAGGTCTAAGGAGCCGGGAAATAAGAAAGTGGAAGAAATGGTGTATGATGTGGTGAGTGAAGAGGAAATAAAGGAAATCAAAGAAAATCTAGCTCGCATTGAGGAGACTTTTATTTCCGTTGTGAGTAATGATGTTGAGTCGCCCACGCACGATTCGACCAAATCACTTGCACATGATTCGTTAGTGTCCTTAGAGTCAATTGTACACGAGTCCTTGTTGTTTGTAGAGTCGAGTACACTTGAGTCTTTGGTGCTGGTTGAACCAAGCACACACGAGCCAATCAAGTCACTTACCCCATGAGTCATTGGAGTTCGTTGAGTCAAGTCCACATGAGCCATTAGTGTCACTTGATTCGATCACACATGAGTCACTAGTGTTGGTAGAGCCCACTACAGATGAGTCACTAGTGTCGATAGGGCCCACTATATGTGAGTCGTTAAAGTCGCATGCACATGAGAGTATCGAGTCCATAGATACGCATACACATCATAGTCTCGAGTTGCACATTGCTTCACATTCCGAATCATGTTGTGAGTCAAGTTTTGAGTCTCATTCCGCATTGCATGCCTAAATTACGCTTAAAATTAATTTGTGCAATGGAGATTCCAAATTAAAGGTGGATTTGCCTGTGAGCTTCAATGAAATCCAAATAAGTGGCCAAGAATTGGTTCGAGTTAGGCCTGAACGATTCCCATCGGGGATCGCGAAGAAGTCCCAAGCCCGCGTTGCCGGATCTTTAGGGATAGTGGCAAGGAGTGGACCTAAGGTATATGTGCTTGAGCTACCTCAAGGTATGGGGGTTAGTTCAATACTCAATGTGGAAGACCTAGTTCCTCATCTAGGCTCAACCCCACTTCTTAGAACTCGTTTTTAAACGCCCTTTCTTTGTGAAACAATCCCGACCCCACAACCCCTATTTGTTCCTCCTCTGAAAAAGATGAGTAGCGAGGTCATCGAGGAGATCTCGGATGATCTTGTGGCATTCACCCGCAGCAAAAAGTTTCTGGTTTATGAGATGAAGAGGGTTGGTAAATTGGCTTCCAAGAGTGCATGGGTCAATTATGAGAGAGTTCGTCGCTTGAGTTCCTGTATTTCCGACCGATATCACTATCACACTTCATCGATGATGAAGACTTTCGGATCCGGCAAAGTTGATAAGAAGCGTCAAAAATATTTAGTAGAAGGGGTTGGCAAGCCGGGTTGTTGGGTTCGTCGAGAAGAGGTTTACCGCGTGCGCCCCGACATAATCAACCGAGGTGAGGATCATAGGACACCGGGTGCTAAGATTGCTTGGGCTAGTTGTAAGGAGTTCCACCGTTTGGGTCCCGATATACTTGACTAGTACTACATGCAGGTTTCATTGGAGATGAAACATTTTGGGTCTGAGGGAATTGATGAGGACGCCAACACCGAAGACCTAGGTTTTGAGCCACACGAGGTGTACCGGCCGTAGAAGACGAGACGTAGTAGCCATAACCGACCGATGCCACGAGCCAGTTTCATCGGTGATGAAACATTTTGGGTATAGGAGAATTGATGGGGACACCACCTAGAGGACTTAAGTTTCAGGCGTATAAGGTGTACTGGCGGAAGAAGAAGCGACAAAAGAGTACCAAGATCCATCGAGGAAAGGCCTTAAAGAGCAACCAAGAAGTAGAGTCTCTGCCAAGGTTCGCTCGAGTGAGCATCATTCTCGCTCAAGCGAGAATGCTTCAGGAATGTGGGCATATTCTCGGCCAAAACTCGCTTCAGCAAGAATGTGTCTGAAAACGGGGCCAAAACTTTTAGCCAAAACTCGCTCAAATGAATCTTGGTTGTCGCTCGAGCTACCCCTTTAAGATTCCCGCTCGAGCGAGAACCAAACCCGTTAGAGCGAGTCTAGTGACATGCTTGCCCGATTTGGGCCTGTTTATTCTTTTCTTTTCCTTTGTTTTTGAGAGCTTTTAGATTACCTTTTAAGGTAACTTTGTACTTTTCTATTTTAGGGTTAGAACTTTTGGACACTTGCTATAGAAGGTTAAATGTAAGCCATTTTTGGCATTATTGGTTGATTTTAATGAAAGTGTATTGCATTTTGGGCTTGAGAGGAGCTTTGAAGAGTAAGTCTTCTTCCCCATGTGGGTTTGGTGTGAGGCCAAGGGTAAGATGCCCATGTTATCTGTGATCTTCTCTTTATTTCTTGTTCTTGTCTAATTTTTCTCATTTTCTTATCAATATTTTGCATCCAAATTTTCCCCCTTTTAATTGATTTTTCCAATCTCAAACCCTAAATCTAAAACAACCTTAATGTCCATCATTGTGGATCGAATTCGATCTTAGCACATCAATCCATGACCATTGTTAGGCTCGAGCTTGTTCGATTTATGCCGTTAATCGCCTCAATTCAAAATACTAGCGAGAAAGTATCGATTCCACCGCGAGCTACGATCTAACGCCCCGACCTAGACGAAGCTAGAGTTCTATCTCTAAGATTGCCTCTTCCGCACTTCCCAACGGATCTCGCACGTCTGATTGGACCCTACTTGAATCAAGCATGATCACTTAAGCGAAATCGCGCGAAACCCTAAGATATCGCTTTAATTTGTGATTAATTGTTCAATTAATTAGTTTAATTTCGATAAATTAGCATGTTATGGGCATTCACGGATTTTAGGGTCGTTGTCCCGCGTCAATATCATATAATAGACGCATTACATTTTATGTACTTAGAATCATAGTCACCAAATTCTCTGAATATTTGAAAATTGCAAATAATTCACGAATTTAAGGTTCTACGAATTATTCCCAAATTTATGAAAAATTCTTGTATTTTTAAAAATATTTGTGACTGCTGCGAATAATTCATGAATAATACCCGAAATATTCAAGATTTTTTCAATAAACCATGACTTTTAATATTTCTTAAATTCTTTTTGATTCACTTCAATCTTTTTTTTTCTTTTTCTCCGAAATTTTCCCCGAACTTTCAGATTTTTCCAAATTTTAACCTTGCCAAATTTTTGCCGAACCCAGACTTGGTGACTACACTTGTAATAAATGGTATTACGTGGTCAGACCTAAGCACGCAAAGGATGGTTTTCATATCATCTACAACAAACAGCTTGCATTAGTGTTACATTAATCTAGATTCTACAAGGAGCTATGCCACCATGTGTATTGATAGTAGTTTGGGAACCACATCAATTAAAAAATATTCTTAAAAAAAAGGTAACGATGTTATATCTTATGGAAATGATCAAGAAGATATATGAAAACAAAGTGATATGGAAGTGTAATAAAAAGGATTCGATAGCGAGATGCAAAAATTCAGGCAAATGATTAAGAAGCGAATGGTAAGATTAAGAAAAAAGTGTAGTAGGAAAATATGAAACTCTACAAAAATCTCTAACCTTACAGCTGAAAAGTCATCATCAACATTGTCCTATTTATTTGGGTTGGCTATGGGAATCCTATTTCTCCACTGAATTTATTTAGGGTCTCCTTGTCACTCCACAATTCTCGTATCACTTCTTGTTACTCCACTCAAAGTCTATCACTCTTCCCTTTTTACTTGTTCACTGGTTCCTTGTGTTCGTAACACAACAATCCATTACACAAGGGCTGTTTCAGGGCTGTAATAGATATTCCCAGCCCATACAACAAAAAGGACCCGACTCTTGACCGCCATCTAAACACCAAAACGGTGTTTAAATGATCTTAGACCATCAATGTTTTAAGATGCAGGTGATCCGAACTGTCAAAGTGATATCAAATTTTGAAGTGCAACAGGGCCCAAAATAGTGTTTTAAGGAGATTTAAACCGTATGATCTGTTGAATATAATATCAACCATTGTTTTTAGTTTTAATGGATGATATTAAAGTGGATGGTTTAGATTCACTTATAGGCTTATTTCTTTGGGCTGAGATATGTTCAAGTGATGAATCCACTTGGACAATTTAGATTGGTCATAGATGTGCGCCACATGGCATAATGATAAATCACACTTCATTGCTATGACATAAAAGTATAATTTGAGTAGTGTAAGATCATTTAAACACCATATTGGTTTTTAAATGATGGTCGGAACCATTATCCCTAAACAAAAGCATTCTTTGATTTTCTGTTTTATCAGGGCTAAACTTAATCTCAAACTCAAGTACTCATTTTTAATTCTATCCTTTCTTGTTACTACACCCATCCAAATTAGCACACACATTTCAATCATATGTGCTCTGTCACTTCTTTGTTGTCGAACACTCTACACTATCCAACAATGTAGAGCTTACTGCTGGTCTATAAAAATACCCCTTCAGTCAAAGATAATGATTAATCACTCAACATGCCACTTGTTTCTCTCCAACAATGTAGAAATTACTAGTGCCTCGTAGAAATTTAAAGAAACTAAGAACTAAAGAGAAGAGAAATACACATTAGGGTTTATTAGAGAGAAGAGGAGGAAAAAAATAGAAAAGAAAGAGAAGAAAAAGGAGAGAGAATCACACACGGCTAGATTGTAGCTATTTTGTGTTGTTTTACTCATAGAGAATATCTCTACAAATAGATAAGATTACAATCAGACTCTATCTTAAAGATAAACACAACTTAAACAATATTCCTATATATCCTAATCTTAACAGATTTTATATTCCTCATAGAGTCACGACACTTAAGATCCTAATCTTAATCTTAAACCCAAACGCGTCCTATCCTATCCTATCCTATCCTATCCTATCATACGTAACCCTTCTCTAATATGTCTATCCTTTCTTGTACTTGACAAATCTAACTTAGCATACACATCTTAATGACATTTGATATTACATTCTTATCACTATTTGTCGTCCAATACTCCAATATCATACAACAATGTAAATCCTACTACTGACTTATAAAAACACTTCTACAATCAAAGTTGAACTCACCAATCACACAACACACTTGTTTGTGTAGCATTTGCCCACGTACATTGATCCTGTTTGAGATATCCTCTTCAAACCAACCATTTTTTTCATACAGCAGAGCCAAAATATTGAAACCTATCATATTGTGGCGCTAAATGATTTTCAATTTTGACCAAAATTTCCTCAATGCTCTTTGTTCATTAAACTTGCACTCCATACATTGTATTTTTTTCTGCAAATTTTCAAACTCTCTAACACTAACTATTTTCTCAGTCATTCCAATTAATCGTTTACTTACTTTTTATTTGACCAATTGGCGCCACATCATCTACAAACAACATACAAATTTCATCATCATGTATTTACGATGTTAATTCATACATAAGGGGACATTTAAATTTTCCAACTCTTGTAAAATATGAAGTTACAAACAAATCTTATGCAAAAAATTTAATGGCACTAAATGTGAAGTATGAAACCTAAACATGTTCCAAGAAATCAACAACTTCGAATAAAAGCATCATTTGTATATAATGTAAAACATTTAAGTTCAGACCCCAAATTGATGGCATGGAGTGATGATGATGTAAAATATATGAAGTTTACGTGAATTAACATTTGGCATACGAAAATTACATGAAAAAAAAAAACATGTGGCATACAAACCAAAATGGATCACATGAGATGGAATATAAGAACCTTGAAAGAGGTGTACTTAAAGTCAATACTGAAGGGGATTTGGGAGCACCCCATAATGGGATTTGGAAGTTGTTATTGTGAAATCAATATTATTTATCATGGAATATTATATGGCTGTGTAATATAGTACCTAGTAGTGCATACATCTAACTTTTAGGGGAGTGTTTGTTTATCTACTTTGTTTGTGCTGGAGATTCACTCTCTTTTACAGCGCATTGTCGCACAAACACAAACAACGAGAATGGAAATAAAAAAGAAGATGAATTTGCAAAAAATAAAGTACTATTTGCATAGACAAAACACAATTACTATATAGAAACGTAAATGAAACCAATAACATAAAGTCAGCTTTGAATGTATTGCGCTGTTGCCTATTAAACAGGATTTGAAGTCACCATATTTGGAAAAAAATTATTACTATTTTTTTCATTATACCTCAAAATTTTCCGATATGCTACGGAGCCAACGAAGTTGAGATTCCTTGATCCAACCGTAAGTTCGAACTCCTTCAACCAATGACCTATCGCCACTGTCAAGAAAGTAGAGATTGAGGATGCTGGTATTGGCCAAATCTGAACCTGAGGCACCATGTACTTTGATGTTATAATTTCCAAATCCTTCAATGTCTTTGTATGTTTGAAGCACATCGGAGGAGTTCCCAGTAAATGGGTTGATTTCAGAGATTGAATAATCCATAATGGATATAAATGACATAAGTTCTTCCCGGGTCATCGTTGATTCTTGGTCATGGTTACCCAGTATTGCGGCCCAAGGGATTCGGGATTGAACAGCTGGAGCAAAGGCTCCCACCAAAGACTCGGCAGCATCCGCAGTGCTTGGCCCAAATATATTATCTCCTATTTGGAAAGAACATTGGACCAATATTTCAGAGAATTCTTTCATCTTTTTAGAGACAAGAAGAATTGACATTAGCAGGCATGCAATTGTTAACATTTTGACAGAAGAAGTAATTCTGAAACTTCTAGCTATGAAGAAAAAAACACTAGGATTTGATGTAATACTTATAGAAGTTTGGATTGTATTGGGAGAGAATGAATTAAATTGGTTGAGTAAATTATTCAATAAGATACTTAAAAATGAAGAAAATACCCGAGGAATGAAAGAAAAAAATTGTGGTCCCTTTTTATTAGAACAAATGAGAAACTTTGGGAGAGAATAGTAGAACAACGCCTAAGACAAGAATCAAATCTCTTAAAGAACCCGTTTGAATCTATGTCGAGAAGATCAACAACTGAAGTTAGTTTCCTATTGAGGCAACTTATGGAGAAGTTCCGAGGGAGAAGGAAAAACCTACATATAAGTTTTATTGATTCGGAGAAGGAAGGCTTATGATAGAGTGCCGAGACAATTAATCTGATGGACATTGAGGAAGAAAAGGCATCCTACTTATATGTTGGCATTATCCAAGAGGTGTGTGAGAGAGTGGTAACTAATGTAAGAATGATGTGTGGAGAAACAAGTGAGTTCCCTGTCGGAGTTGGGTTGCATCAGGATCTTCCCTAAGCCCTTATTTGTTGCACTGATCATGGATGAGTGAATCATAGACATATAAGAAGAGATTCCATGGTGCATGATATTTGTGGGTGATGTGGTACTAATTGCCCAAATAAGGAAAGCAATAAATGATAATATTAAGGTAAAATATGGAGAAAAAACTTGGAGTCAAGAGGTTTGAAAATTAGCAGAACAAAGATGAAATACATGGAGTGCAAATTTAGTGAACATGATAGCCTACAGGATGTTGTAGTGCAAAATTTTAATCTATAGAGAAAATTGGAAGAAGAGAAGACAAAAAATCCAAAATTTATTCCTGAATTTGAAGTGTCAAATGAAGTTGGATTGATGGGAAATTGGTCTTATTTGAAAGCTTATCGAAGTAACTTTCCAACGAGCCAAAAAAAGTGCAATTCTGACAAGTATTTAAGAATATATGGTCAGTTTTCGGAAGCTGCACGAAAAGTAACGAATTTCAAGACTCTTAGTTGAATTAGGATTAGTTTCTTTTATTATTTTATTTTAGAAAATATGATTTGTCTCTTTTATTACAAATAAGATTAGTTTCCTTATTGTTTTAGGACATTATTTTATTGTTTTAAAAGAATTAGGATATTTCATATTTCTTTTATTTAAATTAGGAATTAGAGTTAGACGAAGAATTAGTGCTAGAAATTAGGATTAGTTTCTAATTTTATGCACTATAAAAGCCTATAGAAATTAGTGCTAGAATTTAATTTTGGAGTTGAATGAAATATTTTGTTTGGAGCTTTTGAATCTCAACTAGCTGTAGTTAGTATTAGGTGATCATGCGGATTCACTGGCAGAGGAATTTTGGTGGGATATTTTTTAATTCAACCACCTTGGAAGACTAGTTTCATCCTTCCTTTAGGTTTTGCTATTTCTGTGTCAAAACTAGTAACCTCTCAAGTGGCTATCGTGCAAGTATCACATCAGAGGAGGATTTAGTGAAAATAGAAAATCATCTATTGCCTCATTTCTATAGATTTTTCTATTTAGGCTTTACTTTACAAGCATGTGGTTAATTTGAAGAGGATGTCTCAAATATGATTAATACAGGTTGGACGAAATGAAGACAATCAAGCAGAGTATTGTGTGACTGAAGAATTCATAGCTGAGTTTGACTAGTACCGCGTTAAAGGCTCCTTCCCCCGAGGGGGATTAAGGGGGATAACGTTCAATAGGTGATCGAGTACACTTAGAATTGAAGGAATGGTTTTATAAGATGGTGGTTAGATCTGCCATATGTTATATGGTATGGAGTGCTGGGCAAGAAAAAGTGACAATAAAAATATAGTAAATGTGTGGTTGAGATGCGTACGTTGAGATGAATGTGTGGAGTAACAAGAAAGGATAAAATGTAGAACGAGTACATGAGAGGAAATTTGAGAGTGGCACCTATAAAGAAAAAATAAGGAATGACACTTAAGGTGGTTTGGACATATACATCGGAGGTTAGAACCTTAGTAAGGGTTGAGACGCTACAAGCACAAGGAAGTAGGAGAAGAGGATGATCACTGAAAACCTGGATGGAAGTATTGAGAAGGGACATAAAGGATTGCAAAGATACATAGAGCTTAATGATGATCAGAAACAAATGGAGAAATAGGACTCGCAAAGCTGACGCCAATTAGATGTGATATGGCTGTGATGATGATGATGATGTTAATCAGTCATAGGATAAATTGTGGAGTAGCCACTTCAAAAATGTTAAACAATAAAAAGATCAACTAGCACCTAAGGCTTCCTTATGATTGCAACACCTTTTAGAACCAAATTCCATGAAAATAAATTCTTACACGAATTTCAAAGTCACAAAACACATGATATCAAATTTTCAAGGGAAATTGGAAGCTAGAATATTTTCATCGAGAGCTACGCCTCTAATACCCCTTAGTTCATGCGAAAAGTACTATAATAACATGCATAACTGTGAAATTTGTTACGTTGTGTTTGGGCCCACTATCCTTTAGCGGACGCCAGCTCTCCCCCAGAGCAGGTTTTATCTGCTATGGTGAAAAGCCAAGCAGAGAGCTGTTATATCACTTAAAACAGCTCCCCTTCAGAGCAAATAGGGCAAAGAGCTGTGGTACCAGACATGCTTTTGGCTCCTCACCGGAGCCAAAGAGCCGCTCTTTTGCGCGGGAGAGCTACCCAAACGTAGCTGTTGTTTTGTGATGTTCCTAAGCACTATTAGCTCCTATAAAAGTAGGGAGCAACTCTCGTGATTGTCATTTAGACACTTCCACAATTAAAGGTATGAGATGTCAGCAACCAAGCTGTCAAAGGGTTAAATCACACATTGAACTGAGGTGGGATCGAAAATCACACTTTCTGGGAGATTTTAACCATCCATTCTGTGCACTCTAACATCAACCATTATTATTGATTTTTAACAACTATATTAAAGTTCACTGATCAGACGGTTTATATCTGCTTATAAGCATGATTTTAACCATCCAGTTTGGACTATTTAGATTGATTGCAGATATGCACCACCTGGCCTAACGTTAAAGAATACTTTAATGGTGTAAGATCATTAAAGAACATTCTTTTCTATATTATTTGCTAACAATAATCCATACAAAGTCAAATGAAGCTGTAGTTGCCTGTAAAAGCGATAAAATCAGGCTTTTCAGCCTCAATCATCCTCCGAACGAACTTCGTAGTATTAAGATCAGAGCAATATCGGAATTCCGAAGCCGAAACGTCTCTGCATCTGGTCATAACACCATTCGCGTAATGCATATCGGCCACCTAAGTAACAAAAAATTAGCAGATCGATCATGAAACCCTAAAAAATTTAAAAAGATCAATAAGATGATGCAGAGAGACACCTGAAGAATCTTGAACTTTCCATCGTATCCGAATCGAAGAGGAAGATCGGCCTTCTTCTTGATCTTCACCTCGGCGTTCCCTAACAACAGTCTGGAGATTAGGGTTTGAAATGAGGTGAGTGATAGAGAGAGGAATAGGAGGTAAAGGAGAAGATGGAGAGAGGATTTCATTCTTCTTCTCAGAAAACTCCATCGTTGGTACATCGACAGCGAGCAGCTGAGCTGAGCGAGTTTTCGTACCTTTCGTTCCTCGTTAGAGGGCCGTTACGCGGACACCACTTTTTCTTCTAGTAACTATTGCTATCCGCACATCAATTGAAAAAGCACAAACAATAAGAAACTGTCATAAAACCTCTTTAACTTTCCTCGCAATATCCCACGGGCGCTTCAGCTTTTGGAATCCCAGATGCGTACTGCTTTAGTTTATTTCCTTTCTCTTTTCTAACTCCGGCAAAAGAGAATTTATATGCTAAAGCAGATAACGAGATCAGGATGAAAACTTACTAAGACGGATGAACTTTGCTATGATAAGAGCTAGGAGAAAGTTATGCCATATGCAGCCAATGTCCCAAATTTTGACCCTTACCATCAAGATTTGTATCATGTTTGACAAAAATTGCTGGGTAATCCGTCAACCTTTGTGGACGTGTCAACAATTTTCGTCAATCAAGAGACAAACATTGGCAGTAAGGGACAAAATTTGGGACATTTATATTTTTCGGGGGTTTAGGTTGGGTTTCTTAAAGTTCAAGTGCTCATGAGACGTTACAATAAAAGAGTAGGGGTTTTATGAAAATTTTCTAATATAATAATAAGAGCACCTCTATTTGTGCCCACCAACTCTCTGGAAGTGCAAACGTCCCAAACCCATTAAAAACCATTGATTCCATCTAATCAGATGATAGATGTCGTTTTTCAACCCCATCTCCACACAACAGATCTTTGAGATTATGACACAACTATTAGACAATCAATTTTTCATTTCATGTTACAGATGCTCGAAAAATGGCTATTGAATCATATGACACTCAAACGTAATTTTATGGCCAATTTTTGGGGATGTGTGACATATGGAATCAAAACTGACCGTCGGATAGGTGAATCATTATCTCAAGATTTATTGTATGGAAGATCAAGTTGAAACACGATCTGTATCATTTTATTAGAAGGAATCAATGATTTTCAAGGGATTTGAGGTGTGATCGCTTTCAAAGAAAGTGTGAGTGCAAATAGAGGTACTTGAAAAAAAATAATAATAATAATAATAATAAGGGAACTACAACTAGCACACGAGATTTGCACATGAGATTTGTTCCGTCTCATGAAGGTTTAAATGAAAGATATGGTACTTTAAGGGTTTGTGCCATGTGAATCACCATTTAAGCATCATGATTGAAAGATCCATAGTGACAAAGATTGGCACAAAATATGATCTCTATCATCTGATTTAATGGTTAAGTGTATTAGTTAAGATGATAGAGATTGTGATTCGTGCCAATCTTTGGCATCGAAGATCTTCACATCATGGACTTCAAATCAAGTGGATTAGATGGTATTCCATGTGGCACAAGTCCCAAAATAATCAAGTTTTTCTTTTAACCCACGTGCCATGGTACAAATCTTGTGTGCAAGTTGTAGCTCACTGATAATAAATTTTGCTTTTTTTATTATTTTGGGTACCTCTAGCGTGCCCCCGTGTTCTCTGAAGGCGACTACATCTTAAACCCCTTGAAAATCATTGATTCCTTCAAATTAGATGATGGAGATCATTTTTTACCCCGATCTTCAATACAATAGATTTTAAGATCATGGCACACCTATCAAACGGTCGATTTTTTTTACTCCATGTGTCACAAAGCCCCCAAAAATGGCCCTTAAATCATGACATATATCATGCCCAAACAAATTTCTTTCAAGAACTCAGACGACATATTTCCCAAAAAGATTTTGCAAATCAAACCCTAATCAGAACATTTTAGTTTTGTTTTTGGTTAACTGAACTTTTCAACCTCCCAAACCGAATTGATCCAATTTCACTCAATTTGATTATTGTTCTTTTTTTTTTTTTTCGGGGGGGGGGGGGGGGGGGGCGGTATTGAAACCGAACATGACCGGATTGATTCAATGTCAATTTTCAACCAATTTCAATCCAGTTTGGAAGGGTCATTTTTCAGTTGTTTTTTGCACCCCTACTTGTGCAACTTTTTAACATCATTTAAGTCACGGAATACTTTTATTTGTACCCACCGAGTCTTTGAGGGCTCCTACACTGAAAACCATTGACTGCTTTGTATCATATGATGGAGGTCAATTTTCATCCCCAACCTTCCACAAAATGAATCTTGTGATCCTAGACATACCATGAGACAATCAATTTTGATTCTATATGACATATGTCCCAAAAAGTGATTAAAAACTCAAACATGATTTTCAAGCTAAATTCTTGCTTTCCATTGGATATATCCAAACCATCCAAAAGGGCATCCTTAAAGATGTGTGTGGCATAACTCTCTGCTAACCCCTGTCATAACAAAGTTCACCTGCTTTAGCCAGTTCTCATCCTCTTTGCTAATATCCTGCTACCTGCAAACATCCTTTATCCTTAATAACTCCTTGCATAACAAGATTTACTTATTCAACAATTCTACCCTCCTCTCTACTCACTCCTTGCCAGAGCAAATTTTATTTGCTCTAGTAGGGAGTTAGTACAAAGCAAGGAGGGAATTAATAGAGAGCAGAAAGGTTGATGCTAGAGCAAGTATATCCTCTCTTGTAAGGAGTTAGAGGTGAACTTTGTTGTGACATGAGCTAATAGAGAGCTATCCCATATGCAGCCTATTTCTTCTCTCTACCAGCTATATTTACATGCTATTCCATATATGGCACTCAATAAGTCGGGGCATGCAAAAAAGTTTGGTGGCTGACATGTAAATAGTATATGCCCAACCCGACCCAATGTAGCACCTCAATCTGACATGACCCAACGGGTCAAAGTTATATGCCAGACTTGACTCGACAAGTTCATCCGTTAGGATGAAAAATGAGTAAATCTTTATACTCAAAATTTTTGACTTTAGAGGCACTGCATCAAAGGCTATATAGGAGGTTGCGATGAAAATCTAAATCGATCAATGCGATCATAAATGTTACAATCAATTTATTCAATAAACTTAGCCAATGAAGATCTTTCTTAGTTCCAACCTTTCACACAATAGATTTTGAGATCATAGAGAAGATTTACATATGTAGCATCTGAGTTTTAGCCTAATTGGTATTTCATGGAGTAAATGGTGCCTTTATCTAAAAACTAAGATTCTTACATCTCAAACTACATCAAATGTGTTTTCAGACCGCCATCCCCGATAAGTCATGTGAGAAAAAAAATGACCATCTGATGATAGGGCCATGATCTCAAAGATCAATTGGGTTGACAATTGGTACTGCAAACGATCTCCATCATCCAAATCAAAGCAATCAATGATTTAAGAGTTAAGCATATGAAACCCGAGCTATGTAGGAAGAATCTTGAGTTAGAAAATAAAGGCACCAGTGGAGTGAGAGGAGAGGAAGTCGGGCGATATTTGGGCCCACGATGTGGGCTAAAAACAAGTTTTCACAGTTGTGTTTTTTTGGAAACCTTTGTTGGGTACAAAAAGGTTCTCTCAAAAATCTAAATCGTCGAATTCACCGCACCCTTTTTCTTGCACAGCTTTCTCTATTTCATATCACACAGATATCACTATAATTTCACTCAAACTCTATTCTGAGACGAATTTGTTTTAGGTATATGGCCTGAATATGTCAGCGAATGCATACCAATCTCAGTCCGTCAGCATGAATACGCCTTGGAACACATATTTCAAAGATCTACAAAAATCCGTGCACCTACAATTTTGACCATCCAGAGACTGGGATTGTACTCCAGTACAACTACCACGAGTTGGTGTTCAAACCTGGAAAACTCCTACTTTCCAAATGAATTGATAGTACCTGTATCTACAGCCGGAGATTCTGCATTTGCAGCCAGTGGTTTCCACCGATAAAAATGACGGAGATTCTTTATCCACATAATATAATGGCCTACTCATCAGAGGGTCAAATGTTGATTCCAAGTTGCACACATCCCCAAAAGTGATCGTGATCAGAGGGTTCTCGGGTCACGTTTGGGAATGTGTGCCATACAAACAGACTTTTGTGGTATCACTTGCTTAAAAAACAGCCCCCCATGGCCAATGCTCTCCCATTTAAGGAAAAACCTATAATGTAAGGAAGGATAAAACACTAAAAATGGATGGCTATCACCAGATTGCTGGATCTTCCAGAGAAGAAAAACTGCATTTCCGGAAATCATTTACGCTCGAAGCACATTTACATAGCACCACCCCTGCTGTCAAACAGACCTCTAGCTTGACAACCCCTGAATCATCAGCAAAGAAAGACTGCACCAAACAAAGAAAAAGCCACATACCGACCCCACATTAATCAGGGCGTAGTCTGTCCAGAAAGGATGAATGCTTGAACGAGGATTTGGGCAGAACGAATCTGCTCGGGCGTTCCAGAAATGACAACAGTCCCCTCTGTAGCCCCAGGCCTTGGGTCGTGAATTATAACGTTAGCGCTTGAGATCTAATTACAACAAATAGAAACATCAAACAACCACTAGGTGGGCTTTTTTAAACATGCTCGAAGTGGGGTGGTCTTCTGCAATTTCAAAAAATCTACGTATGTATAGTATTGGGTACCTCTGTTTGCGCCTACAAGTCTACTGAAACCTCCATCGTCCGAAACCCACTGACTGGAATCAGATGATGGAGATCCTTTTTCACCCCAATCTTCCATACAACAGATCTTGAGACCATGTGCGTACCATCGGACGGTCTGTTTTTGTTTACACATCCCAAAAAGATGGTGCCTGAAATCATAAGGCGCACATCACACTCAAACGTGATTTAGAACTTTTTTGGGCGACGTGGAATAAAAAACAGACCATCCGATGTTACGATCATGGTCTCAAGATCCATTGTGTGGAAGATTTGGGCGAAATACGATCTCCATTGTCCGATTTCAAGCAGTCAACGGGTTTCACTAGGTTTCGGACATAAGCACTTTCAGTAACCCTGTAGGCGCGAACAGAGGTACCCTATAGTTTTTTATAATTTTTTTTCGCTTTTCTAAAACTCAGCCTCGCCTGTTATACCATATCAGGGTCATTTGGGTCAAACATTTAAGCAGGGTAGTTTCAGTTTAATCAAAATAAATAGCATGAGCAGCAGTCCACCGACCTGTCTAATCATATCCAGGTTAATATTGTTCTCCCCGTAAACCGACCCCAACAACTGCTGAGGAACTACAACTTCAACACTCGTGCTTGTCAACACGGATGCCTGACTTCCACTGCAGCAACCAATTCACTAGATTAAAGTTGTGTCCATAAAAACAATAATTAAAAATTCACAAACAGAATTACCTTCTGATGCCCCCACTCATGGAAGCCAAGCTCATTCCAATGTCGGATATTCCTCTAAGGTTTCCACCGCCTCGTGTCTGTAGAAAGAAACGAGTTAAACTTAATATACCCAACACTTTGTTTGAAAATAATATAGTTTTTTAGATTTTTGCATTTACCACCTTGCGATTGTGCAATGTCTTATTTACACTCCACCCCCGCATTTCACCTATTTATAGTGTGGCCCTTGCTTTTGTGTAGACAAGATAAACTTTGACTGCTTTAGATCAGACGATAGAGATTTCTTTTTGCCCGATCTTTGATTAGTGGATCTTGAGATCATGGGCCCACACTCAAACGGTTGGATTTGATTCACATGGATGGCACACCTATTGAAAAGTGATCCAAGGACCATGTTTGATGGACAACCATGATAACATTAACTTTGTGAGTTGTCTGCTATGTAAAATCAAAATTTGACTGCTTGATGGTTGGCTTGCAATCTCAAGATTCATTGGGTGGAAGAATGTGGTGAAAAAAATATCCATCGTCTGATTCAAAGACGCCGAAGGTTAGTTCTCTAGCAGTCAATGGCTAATCCTTCATCGTAGGGGGTAATAAGTAAAGGAAACACAAAAGCAAGGGGCCATAATATAAATAGGTGAAACAAGTGGGGTGGAGTGTTAATAAAACATATCTCAGGGGGGTAACCTTTTTTCCCTAAAAAAAGCTCTGTCGAGATCAAATGTGAGCCCATACTTAACTTAAAAACATGTCCACCAACCTGAGGTGCCCATGACCTTGGTGAAGAAGGGTGGTCAAAGGTAGGACCATTTCCTAATCTGTCGCTGCCATAAGAAAAGGGATTCCGCCCGCTATTTGCATGTCCTGGAGAGGGCTGGTGATCGTAGAGTCCAATAGAAGAATCCATACCATATGAGAGCCCAACGGAAGAGTAATGCCCAGGAGAGGGCAGGTCATGTCTTGATCTAATCGGAGCAGGAGATTGTCTCATCGGAAAGATGGCCTCCAGTATTTTGCTAGTAATAGAAAATAAAGCACCCAGAACATTCTGTGAGCTGCCCGAGATCTGCCAATGAACACCAGATGTCGCATTCAAATAACCCTTTTTAAAGAAACCGTGGTCACTAACAAACATAGTTACAAGCAATAAATCGGTAAGGGTCTAAGTCGGGGGAAAATCGGTCAAAGTAGAAAAAATAGGGGAAAATTAAAAAGAAACAAAAATATAGAAGATATATTCTAATATATTTCAAGTTAAAAATAATGATTTCAATGAACAAACTAGGCAAAACCTAAACCTAGAGGTTTTTTTTCCCCTTAGGTATAAGTGAAAAGAAAAAGAGTTAAATCCCCTAATGCTTAAAAAACAAAAAATTTCCAGTTACGTAGAAGTTAAAAAAATTTCTCACATCGAGTCAAATCCCAAACCATACAGTTCAAATCTTGCACCTGAATCCTTTGTTTCATAAACCAATAATAGTTTTAGTAAACTCCATGATTCCCGTTATGAATTTTACAATTCAATGAAATCATACAATTTGATATATAAGAAAAAAAGCATCATTGTGTTCGCAAGCTTCAACATCCTCGCTAAACTGTTGAGTCATTTGAGGTCTTATAAGCCATAGAAATAATTATAAGCACCTTACACTCTCCATAAGCATATGAAAGACAAAACCCACCACCTTCTCCATAATCAAATAGTTCATGCAATGGAAGACAGACAACCCACCATCTGCATGAACCAAATTCTCAAGCCAAGAATCTTATAATGGCACTTCAAATCACTCTTACAAAATAAATTTTATATAATGATGACCAAATCTGTCAGGGTAGAGTAAATCTGAGAGAAGATATTCAGAGCTTCACAATGGAGAAAATGCCACCATGATGATTTTCTGCAAAACAATCGAGACCTAGAACAATATGCACGCCACGTTGGACTATGAGAAAGTTTGAAAAGAGAATTTTGGCAATTGATGGATAAACTAGTACAAGACATACCCAATAGTAATAGCATAGTGATTGGAAGAGACTTTAAGGGACACATGAAAAAGATAGCCAAGTATGAAAAGATACACGGAGGATATGTTTTTGGTGAAATGAATGAGTTGAGAGAAACTATCCTTCATTTTGCAGTGACCTTTGACCTAGCTATAGCAAATATCATATAACTTTCAGGAGTGGAGTGAATAGAATGCAAATAGATTATTGTTTATTAAAGCGAAGAGTGTGGGCAAATTGTAAGGATTGCAAGGTCATCCCAAATAGAGCCTTATGACACAACATTGAATGGTAGTGTTGGGTGTTCTTGTCAAGAGCCAGGTGACTAAAAAGATGACAAATGATCACCCAAAAATAAAATGGTGGAACTTAGAATGAGACGAAAAAAATCATAAATGGAAAAAGAGTGACTAAGAAGTGTGGAAGTGTGGAGAAAATCTAAATGAGATGTGGAAACAAATAGCACAATGTCTTAATTGAGTTACTAACGAGGTGCTCTAGGAATCTAAAGGAAGAATGGTTACACAAAAGGAAATGTGGTGATGGAATGTAGAGCTTCAAAAGTTAATTGTCAAGAAGATCAAGGTAGTTAAGGCGATGTGGCGAAGAGGCTTGCTACACTATGGAGAAGCCATTTATTATTATTTTAATTTTTAATAATTTTTACTTTTATTTTGCAATCATTAATATATATATATATATATTTATTTATTTATTTATTTATTCTTTCATAGAGGACGAAAAAAATTCAACTACTTAGACCATGGATCAAAATATCGTCCGATACCGATACGTATCGTCCGATACATTCAAATGTATTGAATGTATTGAACGATACTCGAACGATACATTCGATACATTCAAATGTATTGAATGTATCGAACGATACATTCGATACATTCAAATGTATTGAATGTATCGAACGATACATTCAATGTATTGTCCGATACAAACCGGTACCGATACGTATCGTTTTGGAGCTCGGACAATAGGTATCGGTAACCCGATATTTTAACCCATGACTTAGACATTAGGCATAAACAAATACCAATAAATTCAAATCAAATTATCAAATATGGAGCATCAATTCAAACATTAACTATTAAATATTTTCGTACCGATGACATGTGCAACACCATCAAAGTCGTCTAATTTAGAGACCATCGTGTAAAGATCTTTTTGCCAAAGTTGGACACTAAAAGTGATCTCTATCATCTGATTCAACATAGTCAAAGAGAATCAGATGATAGAGAATCTGATTCAATAGTTGATTGAGACAAATCAGATGATAGAGATCATGTTTCATGCCCATCTTTGGCAGCAAATTTTTTTATATGATTGGCTTCAAATCAGACGACTTAAATGGTGTTTTACATGACAAAATTCCACTAATAGGGTTTGATTGTCTTTGTTGTAACTTAGGTTATAAGTTAGACCTTATAAGAGTTATAATTTATATGCAAGTAATAACTTATAATTATTTATAATACAAGATTGTCACCCCGTTATTTGTAGAATTTAGCCATTTACCTCCATACGGTGATTTCCCTCGACACTCTCTAGGCCATGGCGTCGTCTTGACAACCATGGAGAAGTACTTTAAGGAAGGCAAAGATCAAGAAATATGGAAGATTTTGTAAGACACAAGCTTGCTAAAAGAGAAACTACGGAAGTCATAACTAAGATTAAGTATGAGGCATATAACAATTTGTACACCAAGTTGGGAACAAAGGAGATAATTCTATGAACTTAGGAAGATTAGAGACATAAAAACTAGAGATCGTGACCAAGTAAGGTGCACAAAAGATCAAAGTGTCCTGGTAAAAGAGAATGAAATAAAGAATAGATGGACAGAATACATTAGAAATTTATTGAACATGAAATATGCGAGGGAAGTAGATCAAGAAAATGAACCAAATCAAGGTATAATACACAAAGTATCAAAAGCAAAGTAAAGTAAAGATGAAGAAAAGAAAAGTATTAGGGATCACATGGAATACCTATAGAAGATTGGATTGTAATGGGAGAGAATGGAATGGAAGAGACTGAATTGCATCAGTTGGCTAAATTTTTCAATAAGATGCTAACAACAAAGAAAATATTTGACGAATGGAGGAAAAGCATTGCAATCCCTATTTATGAGCCAGACATTTTTCAAAAAAAAAAAACTTATGAGCCAGACTACGAAACTCTTAGAAAGAATAGTAGAGAGGAACAAGTATATTAGAGAACCAATTTCAACTTAGGCGAGCAAGACCAACAAATAAAGCCTTTTTCTCGTACATTCAACTTATGAAGAAGTTTAGAGAGAGAGAGAGAGAGGGAGAGAAACTGATGGTTTTTATTAATTCGGGGAAGGCTTCTCATAGAAAGGCAAGACAAATAATTTGGTGGACATTGAGGAAGAAATGTATATTGAGATTATCTAGACATGTATGAAAGAGCAGTAACAGGTATAGGAACTATATGTGGAACCACTACTCACTTGGTCTCCTTGCTTTAGAATAAATCTTTCTATATTGGAGGTCCAAGGATCAAGTGGTGGTGGTAACGAAGAGGAACTGCATGTGGAGAGACAAGTGAGTTCCATGTCAGAGTTGGGCTACATCAAGAATCCACTTTGAGCCCACCCTTGTTTCCCTAATCATGGACGCTTTAACTATAGACACACAAGAAGAGATTCTATGGTACACACTGTTGTTATATGCGATCGCATATACGATTAGGGAAGCCTTTGTCCCATATGCCATCAACTTGACATGTACACGATCGCATACATCTCCAACGGTCATATTTATGACCGTTGGAGCTCTTTTTATTATTAATTTTGCTTTTTAGGGCTCCCCAAAGTCTATAAATGGAGGTTCCTCTTCTTAATCAATACCACATTCATCCAAGGTATGATTTGTGCTTTTTAGGGCACCCTAAAGTCTATAAATGGTCTCTTTTTGGTCACTATTTTGTTTAACAACAATGAAATTTATATTTTCCCTTCTAACTTATGGATTATATACATTTATTTCGAATTCTAGATAGTACAAAATTCATAGAGCACAAAATTAACATAAACACATATTACTGATCAATATGGGAAACTTTGGAGATTTTTGGGGATTTTTTTTAGATTTTTTTGAAAATAAAATAAAATTATGTCATGCCATAATCTCATATGCGATGTCGCATATGTGATTTGACTACATTGATTGTACATGAAATTTGCAGATGATGTGGTACTTATCGCCCAAACAAGAACACAAACAAATGATAAGCTGGGCTCGGGGCTGTAACATAATGGAAGGTTGATAATATTACAACCACAAAGTCGTAGGTTAGAGCCAAATTACCGATTAAAAAAACAAATGAAAAGCTCAAATAATGGATAAAGGCCTTAGAGTCGAGAAGTTCAAATGGAAAAACAAAGACACAATATATTTTTGATTGACAAAAAAAAATGTAATTGCAAACGAAACGAAATTACTAGGATAACTTAAAAGCTTACGAAAAAAGGAAAAGGAAATAAGAAAAAGAAAAAACAGAAAAATAAAATAAAATAATAAAGAACAAAGAGGGTTGATCACACTGGGAAAACCAACCACATTTCCTCCACCTTGACGAGACCCGACACCTCAAAACACTAGTGCAACGGGAGCCATATACACATAAATTGATATATAGAATGAATGATATCTGATAGAGCATATAGAGTGCAACTTCAGTAACCATGATAGCTTAGAGGAGAATTTAGTTAAAATAGAAAACCATGCCGCGTCATCATAAATTTGGCTATTTAGGCTCTACTTTAAAATCATATTGTGGATTCAAGGAGAACATTTCATATAGGAATAATGCATGTTGGTTGAAATGGAGACAAGCCAATGAAATATTGTGCGACCAAAGAGTCCGGCTTCGATTGAAGGGACGTTTTTAAGAAAGTGGTAAGACCTGATATACTATACGGTGTAAAACGTTAGGCTACAAAAAAGCGAAAAGAAGACAAAGTGCAAGTGGGGAATGGTGCTAAGATGTGTATGCTAAGATGAATGTGTGGGGTTAAAAAAGAAGAGTACATAAAAGGAAATTTGAGAGGGTATTAAAGGCATGGAATTTAGGTCAAATCGAGTATACCGAAGCAAGAAGAAACGAAGAAGGGACCAAGAAGCACCAGCTTCAGTCGGAAATAGAGCTTGAAGGTTTAAAGGAGCCAATACTGCCCAGGCTCGCTCGAGCGACCCTGCATATTGCTCGAGCGAGATGAAGATGAAATAAGGTCAAACTTTCCGCCATAAGTCGCTCGAGCGACCTTTCGTTGTCGCTCGAGCGAGTCAGCAACGGACGTCGACCATTTTGTTCTTTCTATGGCTTTTCTTTTTTAAGTCACTTTTAGGGTAGTTTAGTATTTTTCTATTTTATGATTTGTTTTACTTATGGCTACTATAAAATATCTTTTGTAAGTCTTTTGGAGGCAGTTGATTATTAATGAAAAGAGTTATTTGCTTTAAGCTTGAGATGAGCTTTAATGGAGAGTGGTTCTTCTTCCCCGTGAGGGTTTGGTGTGAAGCCAAAGGTGTGATGCCCACAAGATCTTAATCTTCTCTTTACCTTATTTTCACTATTTCTTTACCAATCTCTTGAATGCAATTTACCCAATTCTATTTGATCATTCAAATCCCAAAACCCTAAATTCAATTTGAGTCGTTGGATCGCTTCAATTCAAAAGCCCTAGCAAGGATTTCGCGATTCCACATTGGATTTACGAATGAGTGTCCGACCTAGAAGATGCTAGAGTTTTATCTCTAGGATCGCACCTTCCGCAAATTTAAACGGATCTCGCGCGTCAGATTGGACCCTAGTCGAAACAAACATAATCACTTAAGCGAAAATCCACGAAACTTAAGGTATCGCGTTAATTTGGGATTTTATTGCTTAATTAAATAGTTTAACTTCAACAAACTAGCATTTCATTATCATTCACGTAGTTTGGGGTCGCTATCCTGCATCAGTTTTGGTATAAGAGCCTAGGTTCTAGGTTAGGGCATATTTGCGTGTCATTTCAATTTCATTGAATCTTATTTCATTTGCGTGTTCACTAGTATGAACATCTTGTGTTTGTTAAAATTACTCAGTTATGTAGTTCACATTTGTGTGCTTATTTTGAGTTAGTTAAAATTACTCAGTCATTGTGTGGTTCATGGTTGCTTGTACATTTTAAAATTCATGTTTCAGTGGTGTTTGTGTCGATCATCATGCACGATTCTCTTGCACGTCAACATGAGTTCCTTACCCGTCGTGAAAGGGTACTAGCCAAACAAGGAAACCGTTACACTCCAAATCCTAGGCGAAGTCCCGAAAGTCGCGATGAGATTAGAGTTAGGGGATACTCCCACCATTGTAAACCCGAATATGATCTTGATAGAGAATCTCTAAGGTTTATTCAAGTCGAAATCCCAGATTTCAAGGGTACGGTGAACTCTAAATCCTTCGTGGGATGGTTGTCTAGCATAGAGGAGTATTTTGACTCATATGATGCATTGGATGAATGTAAGGTTGAGTTAGTTAGCCAAGACGAGGTTGGTGAGTCATGCCAAAACCTATTTGGCTAATGTGGAGTTTCGACGCGAATTAGTTCGAATTAAGCCCATCACACAATGGGAGGATATGAAGGAGCGACTTATCGAGAAGTATGTTCTTTTCACGCACCACCACCTTCTACGGTGTTTGGAAGCTAAAATTGATAAGTGTCATGATTTTCGCAAGTTTGAGTCTAAGAGCACCTACACTAATGAGAACTCTAATTCCAGGGTTCAACCATTGAAACCCGTGAATACTCCCACGAAGCCCCAAGTTGATCACGGGGAAGGAATTGTCCACGAGAGATAATTTCGGGATTCAACCATTGAAACCCATGATTACTCTTCCGAATCCTCAAATCGATAACAGGAAAAGAGCGATCAATGAAAGCCCCAAAAGTTGTGGTCGTAACAAGTGCTATAAGTGTCAAGGACTTGGGTTCTCTGCTTATCAATGTCCCACAAAAATTTATTGATTAAAAGAGAGGGCTCCAAGGAGCAGGAAAATGTGCAAGTGGAAGAAATTGTGTATGACCCTAGTACCGTGGTGAGTGAAGAGGAAATCGAAGAAAGTCTAGCTTGCATTAAAGAGACTTTTATTCCAGTTGTGAGTAATGATGTTGAGTCGCCCACACATGCGCCAATCGAGTCACTTGCCTATGAGTCATCGGTATCTCTGGAGTTGGTTACACAAGACTTGTTTGTTGGTGCCCGTTGAGTTGAGTATACGTGAGTCCATCGAACTAGTTACACAAGAACCATTAGTGTCAATAGAATCGAGTACACACAATCGAGTCGAGTGCATATGACTCACTAGTGTTGGTAGAGTCCACTACACATGAATCACTAGTGTTGATAGAGTCCACTACACAGGAGTCATTCGTGTCACACGCACATGAGCATACCGAGTTCGTATGTGCACGTACACATCATGATTTTGAGTCACATTCCGCATTGCATGCCGTAAAATGCCTATAATTAATTTGTGCAATGACAATTCTAAATTATTGACGGATTTGCGTATGAGCTTCAAGGAAATCCATAAGTGGCCATGAGATGACTTGGGTTGGACCTGAACGATTCCCCTAAGGGGTCACAAAGAAGTCTCAAACCCGCGTTGTCGGATCTTTTAGGATGGTGGCATGGAGTAGACCTAGGGTATATGTGCTTGAGCTACCTCAAGGTATGGGGGTTAATTCAACACCCAATGTGGAAGACCTAGTTCCTTATCTAAGCCCAACCCTACTTCTTAGAAGCCATTTTCAAACGTCCATTCCTTTTGAGTTAATCTGAATCTCACAACCCATACCCCTTGTTCCTCCGAGCAAGGTGAAAAGTGATATCATTGAGAAGATCTTGAATGGTCTTGTGGCATTCACTGATGGCAAAGGGTTTTAAGGCTATTTTGTGAAGAGGGTTAGAAAAACGACTTCCGAGATTGCAGAGGCAAATCATGAGAGAGCTCGCCACTTGAGTACGTGTATGTCCGACCGATATCACGATCACACTTCATCGATGATGAAATCTTTCGGGTCCAGCAGAGTTGATGAGAAGCTTCAAAAATATCTAATAGAGTGGATCGGCAAGCCGGGTTATTGGGTTCTTCGAGAAGAGGTTTACTGTGTGCGCCCCGATACAATAGACCAAGATTAAGATCATACGTCACCGAGTGTCGAGATTTCTTGGGCTAATTGCAACGAGTTCCACCGATCGGGTCCTGATGCACTTGACCGATATTACGTTCGAACTTCATAGGAGATGAAACCTTTTAGGTTGAAAAGAAATGATAGGGACGTCGACTTCAAGTTGGTTTCATTGGGGATGAAACACTTTTGGTCTCGGAGAATTGGCGGGGACGCCAACATCAAAGGCATGGAATTTGGGTCGTATCGAGTATACAGAAGCAAGAAGAAATGAAGAAGGAACCAAGGCACCGGCTTCAGCCGGAAATAGAGCCTAAATGTTTAAAGGAGCCAGTACTGCCATGGCTCGCTCGAGCAACCCTGCATATTACTCAAGCGAGATGAAGATGAAATAAGGCCAACTTTTGGCCTGAAGTTGCTCAAGCGACCTTTGGTTGTTGCTCGAGCGAGTCAGCGACGGACGTTGACCATTTTGTCCTTTCTATGACTGTTCTTTTTTAAGCCACTTTTAGGGTAGTTTAACATGTTTTTGTTTTAGGGTTTGTTTTATTTATGGCTACTATAAAATATCTTTTGTAAGCCTTTTGGAGGCAGCTGTTTATTAATGAAAAGAGCTATTTGCTTTAAGCTTGAGATGAACTTTAATGGAGAGTGATTCTTCTTCCCCGTGAGGATTTGGTGGGAAACCAAGGGTGTGATGCCCACAAGATCTTAGTATTCTCTTTACCTTATTTTCACTATTATTTTCACTATTTCTTTACCAATCTCCTGAATCCAATTTACCCAATTCTATTTGACCATTCAAATCCCAAAACCCTATATTCAATTTGAGTTGTTAGATCGCTTCAATTCAAAAGCCCTAGCGAGGATTTAGAGATTCCACATTAGATTTACGAATGAGTGCTCGACCTAGAAGATGCTAGAGTTCTATCTCTAGGATCGCACCTTCCGCAACGCGCCGGATTGAACCCTAGCCGAAACAAACATAATCACTTAAGCGGAAATCCGCGAAACCTAAGTATCGCGTTAATTTGGGATTTTATCAGCAAACTAGCATTTCATCATCATTCACGTAATTTAGTTTAATTTCAACAAACTTGCAATCCTTTCCAAACGTCCCCTATAACCTCGCAGCCTATACCACTTCCTTCCCCAATCAAGCAAAGGAAAGAGGTAATCGAGAAGATCTTAGATGACCTTGTGGTGTCCACCCATCGAAGGTTAGAAGAAGACCCTATACAAAGGATTGAGATGCTCCAAGCACAAGGATGCAGGAGAAGAGGAATACAACTGATTTTTTTATTTTTTTTTTGGGGGGGGGGGGGGGGGGCCGGGGGGTAGGACTCTCAATGTGCTGAACCAGCTAGGGAACTCGGTCGGCTCGGCTCCCAAAAAACAAGTTCGCAAGTACCTTGAACTCGACTCGTAAGTCAAGCCAAGCTATGAGTTAAGAGCTCGTTTGTAATTGAGCAAACCACGAGCTGGGTAGCCTATAGCTCGACTTGATATTATTTATATTTATATACATATATATATATATATATATATATATATATATATATATATAACACTCAACTTGCTAAAATATCTTAAAATTTAATCGTTAGAAGCTTTTAACAGCTTAAGGGTTTAGGGTATTTTAGTAAACTAACATTTTTTTTCTAATCTACCTAGAAATACCTAAATTTATCGGCTAAAACACTAACCCCTAACTCTCACCTCCTTTCTACGACTCTCATCATGCTAATTTGGCTATGAAATAAGATACTTTGATTAAACATTTTTTAACAAGAAGACTAAAAGTTTTAACTACTTAGATATAAATAAATTAAAATGTAATTAAAAAAGAAAGATAATAACAAATAACTCCAAATAGTCAAAAATATTAATAGCATATTCCTAAGATCGAACTCGGCTCGATCTCAATAGAGTCGAGCTAGAGCTGAGTAGTTTTAGGCTCGAATGTAAAAGAGCTCGAGTCGAGCTCAGCTCGAATATAAAAGGCTATCTCAATCCGACCCTGAATTGGCTAGAACTCGGCTCGTTGAGAGTCCTACATGAGGAAGCAGTGAGATAGGACATGAAGGATTGATGAGTTATAGAGTGCTTAGCGTTGATTAGAAACGATTGGAGAAATAGGTCTAGCAAAGATGACCCCAAATAGATGGGATTAGCCTTATTTTATATATAGTTAATAGATGGGATAAGCCTATATGATGTGATGATGATGAAAAAATAGAAAAAAAATTCTAGAAAAAAGAGATAAAATAGAAGATTAAAGTGAACATGAAGAAGATAAGAAAATAAGGGATTTTAACAAGAACTGAAAGAAAATATGACAGAAAAAATAAATTTTAATTTTAAAATTTATTGATGAAAAGTTTCTGATCGGACGGTCACAGTCTTCAACTTTCACTCCCATTACCTTTATCTTTGGCTTAGTTTCAAGTGTCAAATGACGTCAGATTGATGCAAAATTAGTCTTTCTTGAAAGCTTATCGGAGTACTTTTCCAATGAGCCAAAAACGAGCAATTTTGACGAGTATTAAAGAAATTATGGTCAGTTTTCAGAGGCTGCACTGAATTCCAGCTGAACTAGGATTATTGTCTTTATTATTTTTTTTAGTCAATAAGATCTGTTTCTTCTACTAAAAGTAAGTTTGGTTTCTTTATTATTTAAAATATATTTATTTATTTTTTTTAAAATAGAGTATTTCTTTATTCAACGATCTTGGAAGACTAATTTCATCCTTCCTACAAGTTTTACGAGTTTTATGTCAAAACTAGTGTCATCTCAAGTGGCTACCATGCAGGATCGCATCAATGATGATGATGAGGATGATGATTTCAAAACATCCAGTTACCAAAGACAACGTCCTATGTAACTTTTGAGGTTGTGCATTCCCTAGAGAGTTACTAAGAACAACAAATAATTTATAATTGTAGGATTCACTTATTTCGGAAATACCATGTCATGCCTTCGCGATACCAAAAATTTTGAGGAATTCAAAGAGTAAGAGTACTTCATAATTTAGCAAGTGCGTGAGTATTTCAAGGGCCGGCAAAAAAATATAGCATTAAAGAGGCAGAATTCCCTGATTTGTCCATATCTCCCAGGGTCAAGCAATGCCAAATCCTTCCATAATTGTTTCAAAAACACATAATCCATTGCATAGAGATACTTATGTTATAAAAAGTTAAAAACAGTTTGGAAACAATTAGGACTAATTGGAAAACCATCAACCGGGCAAACTAAAGATTAAGGGTAACAACAGAGACCTGGAGAGATGCAGATATAAAGTAAAACTCAGTGCTCAAAATTTCATATTTCTATACCAAAGAGGGACTTGCTATTATCACTTGTCGGAATCAATGGTACGACAAACACCGCAGGGAAGTGTGCAGAGACCTCATGTGTTTACCTATGCACCAAACGACATACAACCATGTTATCAAAACTCGGCCGATACTGATAAGTATCGGTGATATGTATCGGTTTCATTGATTACTGTCTCGGTATCGGCCAATAAAGTCTTGGTATTGGCCGATATTGACCAATACAACCAGTTTGTTATTTTTTATTTTTATTTTTTCCACAAATAAAAAATAAAATTGACCGATACAGTATTGCTGATATCGTAGCCGTATCGTCCGATACCCAATACTGATACAGATAATGACACCTGGCGTATGACACAGTGCAAGTTCTTCGTTCATGTATAAGAATTATCAATACCTGCACAACTTCATCATTTGGTGAAGCGCATCTCGGAACTTGTTCCTTCACAAAAATTCGAATGACTGCCCCAGATGTTTTTCTCATTTCAGCAATAACGGCGCCTCCTATGCCCAACAAACAACCTATCTGCTGCAAAGGTACAAGGAGCCTCACTAAAACAGTGGAGGCCTTCTCAAATCCTATCTCTGAAAGTCTTGAATGGACACGCATAACAGCATCCTGTGCAGGAGAATGTTTTAATTCTGAACTCTGCATCAGCCAAAGCCAACAGCAAGATTAAATAGTAGTAAAAATAATTCAATAGCTAATAAATTAAAGGGATCGACTCTCCTGACTGTCATTTAAATACCAAGATGGTGTTTAAATGATCATACACCATCAAAGTGATCGATCATAAGTAGAAGGGCAATGTGCCCAAAGTTCATATTTTGGAAGCTTTGAACCATCTGATCTGTGGAGTCTAATACTAGCTGTTGTTCTTTAACGGCTGGCATTAAAGTTCGCCAATCAGATGGTTCACATTCACTTATGGGCATAATTCTTTGGCTAAAACATGTTCTAATGATGGATTGCCACTGGGGCAATTTTGATCGAGCTCAAATGTGCACATGGCATAATAAAAAGCTACACTTCATTGGTGTAACATGAAAAGCTCTAATTTAAAGGCGTGAGGTCATCTAAACACCATTTTGGTGTCAGACGCAAATTTCCCATAATTTAAATGCTTTAACGCCCAATCTAGTGATCAGGTGGCAGGAAAATTCCCACAATGTTAGAACAGATATTCATTCCAATTAGAGAGGTGGGTGTACAGGCCTCCCGTGCTGATATCAGAACCACACGCTCCTCGGAATCAGGCACGCCGTCTTGTACCGTGATTGATGCACCAGTCTCGTTCTGCAAAGCCCGTATAATGGTACCTCCTTTCCCTATCAAACTGCCAACTTTATCATTTGAGCATAACAATCTAAACACGACTTCCTCTTCCGGAACGTTCCGGTGGCCTGCTGCAGAGCTGTCCTTTCCCGGGTTTGAAGTATGACCCCTAGAATGATAGTCCGTGGAGTGCGAACCAGGGGCATAACTCCTCTGTGGAAATGGAGCCACTTGCGCAGGTGGACCAGGTCCACGAAGCATCGCCCCTAAAGGTTTAGGGGTGGCAATGTTGGCGGTTTCTAGCTTGGCGTTTTCCTGAAGGCAACGCGAAACAGATAAAAGAGCTTTTCTTACGGCTGACGAATTCCCTGTTATCTGCCAGACCAGTGAATTGCCTATTAAACACACAAGAATTAACTATATCATAAATAAAGAACCATAGTCTTTTATAGTTTAAGTAAATATGTATAAGGCAAAAGTTAACCATGGGAGACCATTCAAGATGCCTTTAGAAGGTAGAACTATAGTATATTTCGGAGTAAATGATTATATGTAATCAGAGCTATCTATGAGGCAGGTCTCATGCAATTGAGACTATGGAAAAATGTTGGTTGCCGTGTCAAATCGCCTTGGACATGGACAAGCATTAAATCAACATATGATGACAAAATACCCAGAACAATTTATAATGTTTGAGACCATTTTTTTCTTTTATTTTAGCAATTGTTTTATTGTTAATAAGGTTCATTACAGTGTATTATAGCATTTGATATTTTATACATAACATGCTTCAATCATTTATGTATGTATGTCAGTATGTGCAACTGACCATAATGCACAAGTAGATTGTGGATAGCATCCCCACACGTCCGTATCCTTCCATTGCATATTCCAAGAAATAGAACAATACATTTTCAATTTAAACATAAATTTCGTTGATCAGCAACAGAAAATTTATTACAACGAAAAAAAGGCATAAAAGAGAGTTGCACCAAAGTAAGCAAATTACAAGTTACAGCATCAATCCAAAAATAGGGAAGACAAGGAAACATAGATTGAGAAAGATATTGATGGATTTTTTATGGAGTTTGCCAAAGAAAATTTCTCTAATTTAATATATCTTTTCGAAGAACCTTTTGTAACCTTATACATCTCAATTATTACTATCCTTTCAAAACCTAAGCATTTCAGAGCGCAAAAAGTTATATATAAAAAGTTAGGGTTATATAAAAAAAGTTAGGTGGAACTCTCAAAGCTGACAAATAAATTAGTTTGAGCTTTACATACCAAAGCCAATAGATAATTCCAAGGAAGCATGGATACTCTATTTTTGGCAACGTACCCCGTATCGGATGCGAATACTTGAGGGATACGACTGAATGTGTATCATGGGCGTTTCACGGAAAAAAAAAATTATAAAGAAGAATCAAATTGCGAGTTTGGGATTTAGGGTTTTTCAGAAAAGAAGGAGAAGAAATCAAAGGAGCCTCTACTTAGGAGCCTACCAGCGTGCAGCCTACCTATTTGAAATCAGTCTCTATAAGTTTTTTTTTACATTTCTTAACCTAAAATATACCTTAAAATATATAAAAAATAATTGTTAAATAAACGTATCCCTGTGTCCCGTACTCGTGTCCATGCTTCTTAGGATAATTTTAATACATAGGGCTGAAACCACAATATATCTTATAACTGTATGTTTCTGTCTCCACACTTGTCATGCTTCAAAGAAAAATTATGCTGGAGCATTTGGTGCTAGTGAACGATACCAGTACGTATTGTCCGGTACGTACTAGTATCGTCCAAAATACTCAATTTGCATGATTGCTGAATCGATTCTCATCCATTTGCCGGATATGTTAATGGTTTAGTTCTATAAATTTTTACTTTTATTTTTTTAATCGGTTCTATAAATTATTTCTTGTTCATCTCTTTCTTGATACAATGCATTGTTTGGTTCTTTCTTTTTTCTGTTCTTTTTTTCCTGTTTTTCAAGATTAACTACTATAGAATTGTCTAGTTCTTTATTTTATCATTTCTCTGATGAAAAACGATATGTTGTGAGAATCTTGCTACTGATTGTTGCGTTGTTGTATTTTACTTGCTTTTTTCATGAATCATATGGAATTCTTAGATTATTGCTTTGAGTGATTTTTATGTGTTCAAATGTATGAGATACTTTGTTGGATCTGTACTTGCACCCTCAAAATAAACTTTTTGTTGAAAAAAATAAATCCCAGGAATTAATGGTTAATGCAGAATTTCCATCAGTTTCAAAGTCAGCAGTCCATTTTTACTTGGCTCTCTTTGACATGAGGTTCAAGAGCAGTCGCTTGAAAAAAAATTTAGGAAAACTGATCGTGTGCCTTGTTTTAATTTTATTTTAATTTTTTCTGGCCTATTCTTGATAATGAGCGAAAAACATCCCAGAAAATAATAGTGCAGAATATCTTTTAGTTATAATTAGATCAGGCCTTTGTTGCTTGAATCAATTTGACATGCTTCAAGAACATTCACACTGGGAAAAATGTTTCCCATTACAGATGCTATTGTTATTAATTCCCCCTTTCTGAATTCACTGGCAACTATATGTAAGAGTTCTCAGATTAAGTAGCAACCTGTTTACAGCATGTGAAGTCTGAACATCCCTAGCGTTGTGCTACAGTCTTTATCAAGAAGAATGAATCTTAGAGAGTGGATCTCGGGTAGTCAAAAAACATTTCTGACAAGCTCTCTGTTATATGAAATCCATTCAGATAAATAATGTATATGCACGAGGGACTTGAGATGATTACAAATCCTCAATGTAATTTGATGAGATGGAATTTTCCTTTGATATACGAAGAGCTTGGCCTGTGCGAAAGCTTCTTGCATCTCAAGGCAAGGAGATGGATGATGTCCCAATTCTTAAACTCAGCTCATGTGTAGTAATCTAGTAATGCTCACTGTTGACCACATCATGGAAATGGACGTTGATGCAAATCCTAGAAGAGGGGTAATTAGAAGAATCAGGTGCAAGCCTTTTAAAGGCTCACTAGCATGGGTCAAAATCTCGGTTTTTCTGGTACGTATCGTCCGGGCCCTAGGACAATAAGTATCGTTCGTACCAGCCAATACATTGAATACATCGGCGATACATTGAATCAATGTATCGGTTGGTATATTTTATTTTATTTTTAAATCTAAAAAATCATTAAAAACACCTAAAAATGTGTATTATTTATTTTAAAAAATTTTAAGCTATATACCTTTTTTTTGTATTTGGACCCATGTATATAGTGCATTTCGCAAGTTTTTTCCTATCATAAGAGATTAAATTTCACATAAGGTGTGAGATATAAACTTTAAACAAAATATTAACATTAAAATTTAATGTAACATATTTACCCTTAAAATTAAAGAAGAGGAAGAATCCACCTTAATGTGCTGAAATGAGCCTAGATCTGAGTTTTGATGAGTCAAAACGCGTTAATCAGCATCAAAATGAAGTTCCAGTGTGGTGAAATGGCTAGGAGAAGAGAGAAGAGGAGATAAAAATATAGAGGTAAAAAAATAGGGTTCAAAACCCAACTCCCGGGTCCACTTAAGTGTACCAAAAATATCAAAATTTTAAAATCTCGGACGATATAGTCAAAATATCGTCCGAGATTTTGACCAAATGAATGTATTGCCCGGTACGACTATCTGATCATGATGTACACAATCATCATAGCCTTATACCATCTATTTGGGGTCCGCTTTGTGAGTCCTATTCTTCACTCGTTTATGATTAGCGCTGAGCTCTTTGTAACCTCACAATCCTTCATATCCCTTGAAACAACTTCCATTCAGGTCTTTACTGGTCTTCCTCTTCTACTACGTCCTACTTGTAGTGTCTCAATCTTTCGTACAAGGTTTGCTTCTAGCATTCGATGAGCATGCCAAAACCATCTCAAGCGATACTCTTTGTAACCTCTCAAATCTTCTCTTACATACTCATTTCGTATGTTATCCTTTCTTGCTACTCCACACATTCATCTCAAGATAGGCATCTCGTCCCCATGCAATCTATCTTCTTGTCACTCTTTTGAAACCCAACATTCTGAACTATATAATATGGAAGATCTAACGGTCGTCTTAAAAGAATGTCCATTCAATCTAAGTCAAACTCTTGGACTGCACAATACTCTGCTAGCTTGCCTCTATTTCATCCAACCTACATTAATCCTATTTGAACGTCATCTTCAAATCAACCATCTTATTGTAAAGTAGTGCTTAAGTATCAAAATATATAGCAATGTGACACTAAATGATTTTCTATTTTAACTAAATCCTCCTCCAAGCGAATATGTTCACTAAATTTGCACTCCATGTATTTTGTCTTTGTTTTGTTAATTTTCAAACCCCTCGACTCTAAAGCTTTTCTCCATGATTTCAGCTTATCATTTACTTTATTTTTTTGAGAATAGCTTATCATTTACTTATATCCTTGTTTGTGTAATTAATACTCTGATCGTGATGTAGATACGAAAATTAAACTTGGATCATTTTCACAATCACTTTCATTTGCAATGCAAGTCCTATCACGGAAGTCCCACTACCGTAAATTTTATACCATCTCGTTCACAATACAATAAAAAATGAGACAGTTTATAGATATGACAGTGAGACACTAGTATAGTACCAATGCTGCAGTGCACAGGCCAATAACCCTAATCTCAATTCATTCTTGAAGTACCAGAAACAAATACAGAGTTGGACACCTACATTTGTTTTTCATAAAAAACACGTCATAAAATCCATAAAGTTTTCAAAGAAATTAAGTTCAATTCTTCGTGTATTTGATTAACTCTAATAATTTAACATTTTTCTAAGATAACAACTAACATTTTACAAACATTTGCAATATATGCGAAACCAGTTTGCAATTAATATTTATTTTTTGTGACTGCATCCAAAACCATAGATCCAAAAGCAAAAAAATCTTCACCTGAATCAATTCATCTCCAGCATCAGCACACGCTGGGATCTGATCTTTAGGAAGAACCCTAATCTGAGCCCCACTCTCCTCCCTTAGCTTTGCAACAATTTTCCCCCCTTTCCCAATAACACAACCCACTACATTACTCGCCGCCAACAATCTACAACACACAATCGGCCCTTCCTCTTCCTCCTCTTCCGCATTCTCTCTCTCTCCTCCTCCTCCTCCTTCTCTCTCCACATCCACCTTCAAAATCCTCTCAAATATCCTAACCAACGCCTTCTGCGCCGCCGAAAAATCGTCATCTCCTCCGCTATCTCCATCTCCTGCGCGGATCTCCGTCTTTTTTAGGGTTTCGGCCGCGACGATTTGGATGACGCGCTCGTCGCAACCGGGGATCGCGTCGTCGATGCGGATCTTCGCGCCGGTCTCTTCGCGAAACTGCTTGATGATCGAGCCGCCTTTGCCGATGACGCCGCCAGTTTTAATGGCGGGGCAGAGGATTCGAAACAGGGTTTCGCCGGGGAAGAGTTTCAGTGGGAGTGGTGGCGCTTTGGAGTAGGAGTTGGCGGATGAAGAGCCGCGCCGCCGTTTAGTTTTCACGCCGATGGTAGCGGCGCCGTTGAAGTCGGTGGCTGCGTCGGCGGCTCGTTTCGCCGGCGCTGCCATTTTTTATCTTCGCTTGGACTTGAGTCTCTCCCGCTTTTTTTGTTTTCTACCTTTGGTTTGCTGATGTAGATCTGTTGTTGAGCGCGTGTATTTTAGATGGATATATTGGACAGTTATCTTACATTAGTTTAGGCGGGCAATACCTGAGATTTTCTAGGAGGGTACGGCTACTTTCAGCCATTTTTGGAGGAAGCGACAAAAAACTACTGACTAATTTGAATCAGACGATGGAGATTGTTTTGTCCCAATCTTCCCTAAGGTAGATCATAAGATCATGGTGTGCCTATTAGGCGGTCAGATGTTGATTCCACGTGGCACACATCCCAAAAGTGAAGGTCGACTCTTTTTCCCATGATCGAGGTCACTTTGGGGATGTTGTTATGTGGAATCAACATCTGATGGTCTGATAGGTGCAACTTGATCTTAAGATATGTTTTTTATGAAGATTGGAATCAAAAACAATATCCATTGCTTGATTCAAATCAGTTAGTGGTTTTTGTCCGTGAAAAATTGTGTGGTCACGCACATGGATAAAAAAATTCGTCCATCGGTATCGGTGGTGAACGATACGGTACATTAAATGTATCGTGTCAGTCATTACTATGTAATGTACCGAACGATATATTCAATGTATCGTCGAGACGACCGAAATCTTGTCGTATTGTCCGTCGTCTGCGATTTTAAACTCGACGTCGTACGATTTTCGACATTTTGGTCCATGGTCACGCATGCAGAGGTTTTTTAGGAGCCAGAATGTGACAGCCCGGATTTCGGTACCCCGAAACTCGTGCCATCAGTACGATCCTCCAGACCATGCCCTAAAATTGTGCACGAAACATTGGTATAACAAGCACAATTAAATAAATAAAGCAAATAATCTCATAAAGCGGAAACGGTTAATATGCCCAACTGGCATACGCAAAAGACAATTCTACTTTCATGCCACTGCATGAACAGAGAATCGACCCGAACTATCGGTGATAAACAGATCACCCCAGATGGTTCGCCAAAAGAATAATCCAATTCAATTACATGTTTAACGAAAAGAAGACTTGACATACCAAGCCGTACAACTAGCTTTCAAAAACTACTATTTGATCAAAGTATACAGCAGAGTCTCCTAGAAGAAGTCCTCGTGAGGAAGTTCCAACTCGTCTCCAGGCACGTAATCCGAATCACCCGGATCTACGTCTCCCGAAGCCTCAGCTGCTGCTATCAGTGGGCCTGCGACGTATAGTCTAAAGGGTGAGCTACATTCTAGCTCAATAGGGAACAAGCACAATGAACATATAAATTAAGAGGAACATATATTCCATGATATTCTAAGCATGATGTGTCTATGCATTTGCTAGAAAACAGTTTAAAAGCTGATTAATTGCATTCAATTTTACTGGTAATTAGCATGTCTTACTTTACTGTTGATTTATCATGAATGACATTAAACAGGCCTAAAGCAAAACTTAAATCTTCAACTTAAGTAATCCCCGAACAATATAGCATCGAGCCCCGATGAGATACCCTTCATCGTCGTCTAAATAGACAGTTGTTATAAAGTATTCCCTGGGAATACGACCAAAGCCCCTTTCTCAATAGGCGACGAGGTTAAAACTCATCTCAACATCCCTGGGATGTGCTTACTGTTACGGATAAACCTCTGCACTGGTGTACGGATTGGCCGCCGTACCGGTCACGGATATCCTGTCGCGTCAGTCGTGGGTATCCTGCCACGTCGATGGGGTATCCTATCAAACCTCAAATAACAAAAATAATATGTGCTTTACATATAGTTGTTCACCGTGAGTTTGCTATCTTATATCAGTTAGGCCTCAACAGTAATTATTCAATCATATATATATATATATATATATATATATATATATATATATACATCCCTGTGATGTATACATACCCGTATCACACATGATGTCTTTATTACTTTCTCACCCCCCTGGGGATCCCTCATTCTTATTAGATTACTTGATCTTAATCACTTACATCACACCGATGCCTTTTTCACATTCTTGGTGTTACACACACACCCATTTTCACAAAGCTTTTCGTAGCTAAAACAACTTCAAATCTGATAATTACATCACTACATAGATGCTCTTAAAATTAAAGTACATGTTCAAGGTGTTTCATACCTCAAGTTCCTGATGGTCGAAGCATCAAAGTCCCACGCGGCTCCTTGTGCTCGCTTTCACGCGTACCACCTATAGTACATCATAACACATGCAATACATCGCTAAAGATATAATGAAGAAGGTCCTGGACCCTCCATGAATCTCAAAGAAAACTTATAAAGTTAAGTAAAACTGCCAAAGTTGATTAATCGATTCCTAAAATCGATTAATCGAAACCCAAATCGATTAATCGATTAATCGATATTCAAATTTGATTAATCGATCCCAAATCGATTAATCGAAGTCTCTAACATAATAAAGTCAGTTCTTAAATCGAGTGGTCGAAAGTCTGAAATCGATTAGTTGATCCCAAATCGATTAATCGAAATCCAAAATCGATTAATCGATTTCCCAACTCGATTAGTCGATTTCCCCAGGTCTTATTTTCCATCCACTGGAAGTACCCAGTCGATTTCAAAATCGATTAATCGAACATCCAAATCAATTAATTGAAATCGGGATTCGATTAATCGATTTGGCCAGATTCAGCTTCTTTTCGGGCTGTTCTTCCAAAACTTTTTCCTTCCTTTTCTAAGCCTTTAGTCTACTCTTTTAAGCATATTTGACTGAATTTAATCACCCACACTCTATGCATTAACTTCAATTAGAACTCACCTCAATAATCCATTCAAGGGATTGATTTGTTGGGTTTGATGGCTAGGGTTTCAGCTTTTCGTTTCAACAATCCTAACGCGTTGAATCCGGCAATTAATGCGAGCTCCTCCTCTTGATTTGCATTAGCCTCTAGTACGTCAGTTCATCACTCCTTGCATTCAATGTTTGACCATCACTTAGTCAAACCTACGATCAATCAGGCACAGATCTCGAGGTCAAAATTAAACGGTCACTTTTTCGATATATTACACAGAAGTTGATATGCGGCTGTGATCGACGAGTGCAACACATTGTGTACATAGTCAAGTCGGTCGGCAATAATTCGACAAGATTAAAATTCGGCAAGTTCAGAAAAAAAGTAAAAATTAAGATTAAAAAGTATAAAAAGAATTTAAGAAATATTAAAAGTCACGATTTATTGAAATAATTTTGAATTATTTGCAAAATTGGTAAATATTTTAAAATTATACAAATTTATGATAATTTGTAGAACCTTAAAGTATTTACAATTTTTTAGAATTTTGTGACTATAGTTGTGTATAAGTGCACTTTGGTTTGAGAGAAAGAAAGATGCCTTTCTTTTTGAGGCATTAGTTGGGTTTTATTAATTAACCCTTACCACTGCAGTTGGTGCTCCCTCATAATGCTCCCCAACTGTCATATGTGTATGCATGCCCGCTCCTCGATTCTTGAGGCTGTCTTGGCCTAAAAATGGTCATGTAAAAAAAAAAGGATGCCTTTCACATTATCACAAAAATAAAACTGATCACTTTACAGTCACATTATCAAAAAAAAGAAAAGCCTTTCACTTTACAGTCTATAAGTTTCGATCTTAGGCACCAAGACGGAGTAGGAATTTTTTTGGGAAAAAGGGGTAAAAATTGGCACGTACAGAACAAACAAACAAAAGGGAGAAAAATGGAGGGAAAACCGAAGGGAAAACTTTAGAAAAAAAAAAAACCAAAACAAAAAGTAGAAGAAAAAGAAAATATATATAATTTTTTTATAAATTTAGGGTCACTTTTTAGATATTCTTGCCACTTTGAATCAACATCTAATTGTCTGATAGGAAGCCCACAATCTCAAGATCTATCGTGTGGAAGATTGGGACGAAAAATGATCTCTATCGTTTGATTTGATGTCGCAGTCAACGGATTTTCCCTTTGTTTAACTGAGGTGGTTGTAACATAAAGTGGAGTGGTAGTAACACTAGCCCCATTTTATTAAGTATGTAACACAAGAATCAGGTGACTTGATATTCCAGTTACTTTTTTGATAAGTCGTGAAATTATTTGCAATATACCTTTTTGGATGTGTGCCATTCAAAAATAAGAATTCTTCTTTAGTCGAATAAAACCCTCAAATGCCATCTAAGATTTAGGGCCTGTTTGGATCGGGGGAAAAGAAAAGAAATCATGAAAAAGAAAAGGAAATGTGATACTTTCCTATGTTTGATAATAAAGTTGTGTCACTGAAAATCATAGGAAAATTTAAAATTTTATTTTTCATTGGAAACCGATAAATCCCTCTAAAATAGGAGGATTTCATCGAATAACTTTTGTCATTCTAGATTTCTTTCTTTTACACTCCTCTATCTCTCACTTTCTTTTTTTAATGAATAAATTGAAACAAAATCAACTATTAAAGAAATTACAAAAATTAAAATAAAATAATAAAAATTTAAATTTTTTTAAAAAATTTAAAAAAATAAAAATAAAATAAAAAAATAAGAATAAGAATAAAAAAATAAAATAAAATAAGACTTAAAAAAATAAAAATAATAATAATAATTTAAAAAATAAAATAAAATAAAAATAATTAAACAAAAAAAGAAAAAAAGAAAATAAATATTAAAAAATTAAAAAATAAAAATAATATAAAAATATAAAAATTAAAAATAATAAAATAATAATAAATATTTTTTAATAAAATAAATAAGAAATAAGATATAAATTAAAATAATAAATAAAGATAAAAATACAAAAATAAAAAAAAAATTTAAATTTAAATTTAAAAATTAAAAAATATTAAAAATACAAAAATTAAAAAATAAAAAATAAATAAAATAAGATTTAAAAATAAATAAAATAAAAATACAAAATACAAAATTAAAAAAATTAAAATTAAAATAATAATAATAATAATAATTTTTTTTAATAAAAAAAAATAAAAATAATAATAATAATATAAAATTTTAAAATATAAAATAAAAATATAAAAATAAAAAATAAAAATAAAAAATAAAAAAAAATTATAAAAAATAAAAAATTAAATTAAATTAAACTTAAAAATAAAAAATAAAAAATAATAAAAAATATTTTTTTAATAAAATAAAATAAAATAAAAAATAAAAATACAAAATTTTAAAAAATTAAAAAAATACAAAAATAAAAAATAAAATAAAAAAATTTAATAAAATAAATAAAAAATAATTAATAAATATAAATATAAATATAAAAATAAAATAAATTTTTAAATAAATATATAAAATAGTCAAATAATAAAATAAAATAAAAAATAATAATAATATATAAATAATAATAATAAATCAAATAATAAAATAAAATAATATAAATAAAATAATTTTTTTATTTTTTTATTTTAATTATTTTAATTATTAATTTTTTTTTATATTTGTTTATTTTATTAAAAGAAAGAGAGAGAGAAAGTGATTTTATTTTTTATATTTTTATATTTTTTACTTTTTATTTAATTTTTATTTAATTATTTTAAAAATAAAGTAAAATAATAATAAAATTAAAATTAAATATAAAAAATTTCAAAAAAAGAAAATAATAATAATAATAAAAAATAAATAAATAAATAAAGATTAAATCTCTCTCTATCTCTTAGCTCTTTATTATCATTCTTCTTTTTAGATGTCTCTCTCTCCGAGTCTCTCTCTCATAAATTTTCTCTCTCTACATATTTCTTTTAATTTCTCTCTTTTAAATTTTTTCTCTTTTAAACTCACTTTTTTTTTTCCTAATTTTTCTTTCTCTCACGAAATTTCCTTCATAATAGAAAATTAAATTTATTGGGTGTGTGAGAGATACTATCGATAATGGTAATTTTCTGTGTCAATTACACAATCCAAACACCGGAAAACTATGAATTCTTATAAATTCCGAAAGAGCTAGAATCCATTGGATTTACAAATCTTTTCCGATGTTTTCCGAAAAATTGCCAAACAGACCATACTAAGGTTGTGTTTGGCACTGCTCTTTGAAAGAGTAGAAAAGAGTAACTGCTCTTTGTTGTTGCAAACGAATATGGAGGGAGACAAGGAGAGGCTGCTCTTTAAAATTGGAAAAACATCTCTTAGAAAGAGCATGAAAAATTATGCTATTTTAAATAGGGTTTTTTTAATTATTATTTTAAAGATCATGCATCCTCCCTTTCATCTTCTTTCATCCTTTATCTCTCCTTACATTTCTTTGCAATAACAAAGAATAGTCGTTGCTCTTTTTTACTCTCCTAAAGAACAATGCCAAACACAAAATGAAGACTGCTTATCTTTTACAAAACAGTATCACTAGATTATAAGTCGAATCACATAAAACAAGTAATAATTCTCCACTAAACACATAAAAGGGACCTAAGTTTCAAGTGCATCAACAAAGATTTAAAGACTCATATATATATATATATATATATATATATATATATATATATATATATATATATATATATATATATTGGCATATCGGGGGCGGGTCTCAGGCCAATATGTATCGGACATGTTGAATACATATCGGCCATTCTGATGGATATTTAAGCACCTTTTTTGTTATCTAAAACAATAAATAAAAAAAGAAATAAAAATGAGCATTTTTGATATTTTATTCAATTCTTATATAATGCATGTCAGCTGATGTAACCCCATATGGTCCAATATGACCATTGGCTGATATTTGACTAGCCCAATATTTAATCTATTATTGAATTGGGGAGCCAACCCTGAACCTGAGCCCGAGCGGATATGTATAGAAAACTTTTAAAATGCATTGAAAACTACAAAAAGTAAGACTATTAGCGGCAATTTTTTGAATAAGACAATTAGTAGCAATTTTTTACAATAAAAAACTGCCGTAAAAAACTGCCGTTATTAATAAAAAATCTATTAAAACTATTAGCGACAAAAGCATTGGCGGCAATTTTTTGTTAATAGCGGCAGTTTATGACTGCTGCTAATAGTCTTATTTTTTATAGTGTAATAATAATTCAAGATTAAAAGGGTCAACTGTCATATCCCTTCCAAAGGCAGAGACTTTAAGAGCTTTGGGCCCGCACCTAAAGTTAAAGTGGTATCAATTGTGCCAGTGAAAGGACCATCTATGTCATATTAGGTTGACTTTTTAAATCACCTAATGTGACATATAACTAAAGGAAATTTGCATTTTCGGCTATACAAGTTTGCTTATTTGCAAAAACGACCCTATAATTTGAAATTGTGTAAAATGGGCCAACTCCAAGCCAAACCGTTTTCACTTCAGCATCCATATTTTTTTTTTCATTATATATATATATATATATATATATATATATATATATATATATATATATATATATATATATATATATATCATTTTTTTTATTATCCATTTTTTTAGTTCCGACTACAGTAGCGCTCACTCTCTTATAATTGCGAGTCGTGGTATCCGATATTTTAAGCGCTATCTTAGGTGCTATTTTACGATAGCGGACGATATTTTATGATAATGATCGCTAACATATGATAGTGATCGCCAACATATGATAGATTTTAGGGTAAGAATCTTATGATAGCGAGCGTTATCTTAAGATGGCGACTGCTATTTTATGATGGCGGTCGCTATTTTTTTTAAGATAGCGATATGTTAGCGGCCGTTATCTTAAGATAGCGGCTGCCAACATACTGCAGCAATCGCTAACTTAAAAAATAAAAAAATAAATAAAAAAAATAATAATTAAGATAGCGGTATATTAGCGGCCGCTAACATACCGCAGCGGCCGCTAACTTAAAAAAAAAGAAAAAAAAGAAAAAATTTTAAGATAGCGTTATGTTAGCGGCCGCTAACATTCTGAGATAGGAAAAAAAAAATAATTTAAAATTTTTTTTATTTTTATTTTTATTTTTATTTTTAAGATAGTGGTATGTTAGATAACGGCTGCTAACAGACCGTAGCGGGCGCTATGATAGCGGCCGATAGCGGCCGCTAACATACCGTAGCGGGCGCTAAGATAGCGGCTGATATCTTAAGATATCGCCCGCTACTTTAAGATGGCACTCGCTATCTTAAGATAGCGGCCGATATCCTAAGATAGCGCCTGCTACCTTAAGATGTTGGCGGCTATCTTACCTAGCCTGGTCTACCAACTATATATTAAAAAATATGGGAAATCAATATCTCACGAAGATAATGTAGTCGATATCTTACCTAGGTTGTTGTAGTTCTCTGGATTATACCAATTGTAGTCGAATTTCGAAATCGCAATTCAAGAAAAAGTATAAAAAAGGCAAATAAGCATAGGGAAACACATATATAAGGGAAACGTGAAACCGACTTGGTTTGGAGCTGGCCTGTTATACAAGGATTGAAACTATATGGCCGTTTCTACAAATACGCAAACTTATAGGGCCGAAAGTGTAAATTTTCCTATAACCTATAGAAGTTTGAGTCATAAGCTTATGTCTCATAACTCTGAGTCATATGACATATATATATATATATATATTGTTATATGATAGACAATTTTACAGGCAGCCTTTTGGCATACTATGACTAACTTTGTGTGCAATAGTCACATCTTGCCACATTAGCTGCCACCAAAATTATCTGAAAAAAATTGTCTAACTGTTTATAATTTCTCAGATATATGCAATGGTAAAAGTGAACTTTTTTAACTTTTTGTCACGGTGAAACTTACCCTCCTTTAACCTCGTGAGTCAAAGAACGTTTTTCACTGCCTGTAATAATCTTGTTGGCATTTTGTAAGAGTAAAAAAGTTCAGTCAAAGGACCTTTTTCACTGCCTGCAATAATCTCGTTGCCATTTTGTAAGAGTACGCTTTTCACTGCAAGCAATAATCTTATAGCCATTTTGTAACAGTAAAAGGTCGGTCAAAGAACCTTTTTCACTGCCTGCAATAATCTTGTTGGCAGTTTATGAGAGTAAAAGGTTAGGCCTGTAGTAGCATTTTGTAACACTAACAGGGTACTTCTATTAGCACCCACGAAATATCACTTGTGCAACCCCATCAAAGCAATTAATTACTTCTTATTGGATGATAGAGATCCTGTTTCACCGCGATTTTTTATACAATAAATCTTGAGATCATGTCACAAGATTAAAAATACCCCAAGATTTACTATAAGTTGATTATAAAAGAGCTGATATATGGTAATTGACTTGTTCTCAATCTACATCAGGTATGGGTCGTAGATCTTGGACGCATGACACTATTTTTGTTAACTATGTGTGTCATGTGATGCTAAGGACGCCGGTGTGAAGATTTGGTAGGTCAAATTTTTTTATTCCATTGTATAAGTGAAAGCAGTCAAATACATTTATAATGAACTATTACCATATAAATATCTAAAATCAATTTTTTTTGAATGAGATTCTTTCGCCTTGAATCACATATTTACCAGATTTTCAGATTCTGCCCTTTCCATCATATGATGAAATATAGTGTCACATTTCCATGATCAATGATATATATTTCAAGTCTAGAGTCCAAATTAAGGATAAATTTTTTGGTTATTTGATATATATTGGCCAACTTCAAAATCGATGCATATCGGATGATACGTAATGATTTTCAACAGTACATTAGTATGAATTGGTTAATACACACTAAAATATATTGGCTGATATATTCAATCTATTGACCCGATTACTTCCAAACTAATACATATCGGACTATGATGTATATTTCAAGCTTAGAGTCCAAATTGAGGATCAAAATTTCGGGTTTTTGATACGTATTGGCCAGCTTCAAAATTGATACGTATCGTCCAATACATTGGTATGTATTTGCTGATACACACCAATATATTTGGGTTGATATATTTAATATGTTGGCTCAGTTCCTCTCAAATCAATACGTATAATTTTCATCCAAAATTTTGATTCATGATCCAACACATTTTAAAATAATAGTAACTATTTTGAAGATTTTGATGATGAAGTGAAGTTGTTTTCCGGGCCCAATGGTAATGAAGTTGATTCAGTGAGATTAATGCAAACATTTGATGACATACTAATTGAGATGCCAGCTATGCCTTTAAATGGCATGGGCCATGGGTAGTGGGGAGAGAAGAAAAAACAGCTGCCAAATTTACGACTTAAAGAAAAAGAATAAATAGCCCTCTATCTATATAAGGTGATAGTTTACGTAACATTTTCATGCAAATCAAACACGATGCCTACCTTTGTGGTGTATTTTTTGCTTTTGGCTGCGTATGCTCTTAGTGTGCCATCCAACTTTGCAAATGCAACTCTACCAAAGCCATATCCGCCACCATGTTCTCTCTATGATAAAATCAAAGGCAATTGTCCTCCTCTTCCTCCACCTTGCTCAATCTTTGACCAAAAGAAGGGTAGGTGCTCTCCTCCTCCACCAGTAGACCCAAAATCACCACCACCACCTCCTCCACCAGGAGGATATCCACCACCTCCTCCTCCACCAATAGAAAAATCACCACCTCCTCCTCCACCAGGAGGATATCCACCACCTCCACCAGGAGGATATCCATCACCTCCACCAGTAGAAAAATCACCACCTCCTCCACCACCAGTAGAAAAATCACCACCTCCTCCACCAGGAGGATATCCACCACCTCCACCAATAGAAAAATCACCTCCTCCTCCACCAGGAGGATATCCATCACCTCCACCAGTAGAAAAAACACCACCTCCTCCTCCACCAGTAGAAAAATCACCACCTCCTCCACCAGGAGGATATCCACCACCTCCACCAGTAGAAAAATCACCTCCTCCTCCTCCACCAGGAGGATATTCACCACCTCCACCAGTAGAAAAAACACCACCTCCTCCTCCACCAGTAGAAAAATCACCACCTCCTCCTCCACCAGGAGGATATCCACCACCTCCACCAGTAGAAAAATCACCTCCTCCTCCTCCACCAGGAGGATATCCACCACCTCCACCAGTAGAAAAAACACCACCTCCTCCTCCACCAGGAGGATATCCACCGCCTCCACCTAAAGATTCAAATCCATGCACACCTCCACCACCGCCACCACCGAAAGATCCGAAACCATGCACACCGACAACACCCCCACGATCTAAAGGTAGCATTAATCGAAAGCTTATGATTTCTGGCTAGCGTTCTAGAGGATGGTGCTTAGCAACAAAAGACATTCTATCTATGTAATCGTACTTGATGTTGGATAAAGAGCAAACTTTATAGTAACTGAGTTTGCTCTAATTTAAGGCTATAATAAATGTTGTTCTTTTGTTCTATTTTATCTTTTTTTCCCCTTTTCCTAAGCAAGCCAAATCAACGTTACTTAAATTTTCTCTTTCATCTAGCAAATTGGTTACCGAACCCAATTCAGTGCAACAAGCGAATTATCGAATTAATGTTAAGAATTTTATTTAAAATAAAAATTTAAAAGCACATAGATGGGATTTAACCCTAGGATTTTATGATTTTTATGTTTTATAACTAACAAAGAGGTCATTTGTATTTCATTGATTAGAAAGTATAAATTTAATAAATAATTTTAAAACTCATCCTACACCTAACGAATCAGATTCCCTTAATACTAGAGAATTGCAAACCTGAATTTGAATCAAACGAATCAACAAACTAAGTAACCATGAGCCGAACTCTTATTAAAATATTAACACAAAACTACATTGATGCAAGGGCAACATTTCCAACTCATTGTAATTTTGGAACTGAGATGCAAGGTTAAAGGTGCTTGAATTTGTTGTCATAACTCCATTTTTGTGTTAATGTGAAGATGGTTCCTTAGAAGCCTTCTAAGATGGGACCTACTAGAAGCCTACTATTAAGCCACGTGGCACAAATCTTTAAACAATTCAAGTCATCAACGTATTAGTTCATATTTTAATATGAAGTGAGCCAAAAAACTACCATTGGAGGTTTTGAATCATCCAATCGATGCACTTTAAAATCCAAATGTTGTTCATATCTTTCAACTCTCTATGTTAAAGTTCTATGATTTTGAGATAAAACTTAGAAGTCCTTTGATTGTGGTAGCTTTTGGATTAAGCATGGATGATGGCCATCCAAGTGAAATGATTGAATTAATCCACTACAAAAAATAAGACTATTAGCGGCAATTTTTTGGAGTTAAAAACTGTCACTATTAATAAAAAATCTATTAAGACTATTAACGACAAGGGTATTAGCGACCGTTTTTTGTTAATAGCGACAGTTTTTGACTGTCGCTAATACTCTTGTTTTTTGTAGTGATCCCAAGATGAATATATGCCTAGTGGCATCAAATGAATTTATTAGTGGCTTGTAAGGAGCTCAATATTAAAAAAGCTTCTAAGGAGAGTCTGCTCCTTTGCAAATGCATCAGCCGTTTGATTGGATTCTTAGAAAATAAATAGGGAAGCACAGGTAGGAACCATAGTGAAAAATTTTGCGAAATTCGCCGAAAAGGGGGTCTAACGAAAATTTTCAGAAAATTTCGGTATATTTCGGCGAAATTTCAGAAGCTTCGTTAATTTTTGTTAATTTTCTTTCTTATGTTTAAATTTTTTATTTTTTTTATTTTAAATATGTTAGTAATTTTGTATATATTTTAGTTTTTTTTTTTTAAATATTAAAAATATTTTTTAGTATTTTTAATGTACCAAAAGGAAAGGAACCCCACCGAAAAATTATCGAAAATGAAATTTGTCACTATGGTAGAACCATATATATATATATATATATATATATATATATATATATATATATATATATAGCTAATATTATAATAGAAAATTTTGACATTTCTTGGTGCAATTCCTAAGCAGTTTAAAATATCTATCTAACCTTTTGAAGAACTTGGAGTAGGTTTCCGCAACCATTTAATTCCATTAATCAAGATATAATCCTCTTTATTTCTCCATGGGCATCAACTATCTTTATCCTTGTGTCTCCTTCTTCTTCCATTTATAATCTATATGTCCTTTAATACAAAATTGATTCCAAGCTGATTTAGAAGGGAAAGAAGCAAAGGATGAGAGCTTTCAAAAAAGTTATTTTTTCTTCAAACTAAGGTCCCAGATTAAGAACTGAGCTACATCAGTCCCAACAATTATCTGAAACCCTTTCACTAATTGACAGCCCAATTGCTATAAGACTTTCTTCTCTTAAGTGAGGTTAAGGGTTCAAACTGCCTTTAACATATCTTCAATGCCAATAGGAAAAACTCGACTATAATTGCTTCAAGAAAAATAAAATTGACCATAATAACATTTCGGGTACCTCGGTTTACGTCTACACAATCTCCGAGGGCGGCTACCTTCGAAACCCTCTGAAACCAGTTGACTGTTTGAAATCGTTTTTACCCCAAGCTATCACATGGTTGATTGAGACCATGAGCATACCATCAAACAATTTGTTTTTTATTCCAGGTGGCATAGATCCCCCAAAAAATGGCTTTAAAATCACATGGCACACATCACGAAACGGACCATTTTTTGGGGATCTGTGCTACATTAAAAAAGGACTTCGAACGTGGGCGCCCTCAGAGATGGAGAACGTGTAAGCACTAACCGAGGCACCCTAACATTTCTGTCAAATCAACTATCATGCTACATGGAGGAACAATCTACAATCTACATCTCGATGGAATCATCATATCACTCCCCTCTTGCTATGATTATTCACATATACGCTAAAAAAAACAGACTATTAGTGGCAACCATAAACTACTACTATTAACAAAAAAAAATGTCATTAATACCCTTGTCGCTAATAGTCTTAATAGTTTTTTTGTTAATAACGACACTTTTTGGATACAAAAAACTGCCACTAATAATCTTTTTTTGTGTAGTGATAGTAAGAAGTTTGTCTTGAATAGCTAACCAAGCACACAAGGAGTGCTTAGGGACGTCGACTCTATTCCAAATCAACTTCTTATTCCATAACACTCACATTGTTCTCCTTAATCACCTTCCAAGCCGAGTTCAAAAAAACATATACCTCCCGTATTCGGTTCCCATATCCATTTATCAGCTATAGAACGATTGGGAGGTTGGATAGATGGAACAATGTCCCAAGCCTGGTTCGTTCTAATGGTATCCGCGGGAGGTAAGTTCTAATCTCCATTTATTATTAAATCCTTCACTCGATCTTTAGCTCCAATATTGGATTGGTTGATTATAAGGCTCCTACTAATCCGGGGAATCAAAGTTTTGTCCTCTATCCAAGGTTCAAACCAAAAGCTAAGGATGGGGCTTGAGGCAGAGTATAAAACACAATATTTGTCAATGTACTTTGCCTTCATCCCTTGATTCCACAAGGACTCTTTTATCATATAATAAAGTCCAAAACAACTTAGACATGCCGATCAAGTTCCAAACTTCCAATCTTTCCATCTTCTAATGTCAAGCCCCCCTTCGATCCAGCACATTCTTTTCCAACTAATTGGATGCATCTTCGGAAGCCATTCTTCTTGTTATGACCGGGGTTCTTTTAAACCTATCCTACGGTCATAAGATGGAGTGGAGCACCAAGCTTTATATGGGTGCACAAGCTTGCACCCGAATTCTATCAAATGTGTTGCCTAAGGCAACACCCTTCCTCTCGCTTAGAAGAATTGACACTTTGGGCATTGATCTCTCCAACCTGAACCACTCGAATCCACGCAGACGTGCTACAACATGTGGGTAACTTCTTATCCTCTTCAATCTATCCTCCCAACACATTTGAGAATCCATGAAAATATCAACGATCGTGAAAGATCGACATAAATCATGTAAAAATCAGAAAATATGGTGTTTCACGGATTCTAGAGGCCCTTGTGGTCAAATGGCTAATCATCACCCTTTGACCCCAAGGTGTGGGACATCATGGCTCTCAAATTTGCACATATTTTATGCAACAAAAATGTCCCCAAGGGCTTGAAAAATAAAAAGAACGGCTGCTGCCCTGTTTAGTATTTTGGGTGCATACGGATTGGTGCAAACCACTAGTTTGACGGCACAATCTCGATGATCCAAGACTTTTTAGGGTTTATTTCACCCCCCATAATTCTGAAATAATATTCATCCAACGGTACACTTTATTTTTGTAGTTACTATTTTATATTTTTTTTAGTATCCCCAAAATCGTTGGAAATGTGTTAAAACACTTAGATTATCTTGTTGCTGCCTTTTATGTTAAAATAGTGTGAGGGGCCATATTTGACCCCCCAGATCTCTAGGTTCTGGGCATTTTCCGGATTTTGGTTAGTAGGATGACCCCCCCTAATATATAATTAACTATCGACTGAGTGTCTTACTTTGATTTGTATACTTTTACTTGCACGAATTTTAGTATCCCCAAAATCTGCACCTTATTTCTGTTTAACTTGAATATTTTCTGCTTTCTGTTTCTATAAATCGTGTACATATTGGCGAAAGGGCCTGATTTGTCCCATTTGATTAAGAAAATCATAAATTTTTGGGCCAAGGTCCTTTGACCACATTAAAGACCATCTGTTCATCTGTCAAATGGGCGGTCAGATTTTCATGTTAATATATTCACCTCGGTCTGTCTGCCATCCGATGTGTTGCACATAACTACCAAATTTCCTGCACTTTACTCCCTGTGACACCCTAGTCTAGGGTCCGGTTTGACATATCCAGTCCAACTTAATTGTCTGTACAAATTTTCCAAAAGTTATGAAAAACTTTATACCCTTAGAGAACCAATGTTAAGGGGCATGTTCGACCCCTTATTTGACCTTGAAAACAACCAAACCAGTGAGAGGTCCAAATGGAAACCCCGCTTATTTTTTAAAACACTAAATGGGCACTCAACCTGATGTCTCATAATCAGTCTATTCAAGCCCATAAAGTGCGCTTCAAATTTAGTTTATGCCTTGATGAAATTCCGAATCTTAGGACTGTCATTTCATGTTATTTTTTCCATAAATGGAATAAATATCACTAGCTGAAATAGTGTTATTTTTCAATAACCTAGACAACCAGAAAATTCGAATCAATCGGATTATGATTCTCGAAATCCGTATATACCCCACTTTTTTTTAGGCCTTGTGTAGTTATTTATAAAGATTAAGTCCTAGAAACCTTTTCAAATGAAACGAGGTGTAACCGAGCAGCTCAAATAATTTAAGTTGTACGTTACCATATTTAACTTAAACCCACAACCATCAAAACATGTTTAGGTCCACCATGTGGACCCGTACCAACCTATGGGCCAGTTAAAAGCTCATAACCATAGCCCTTTCATCAAGTTGAGTTAGGCCCAAGGTCCCCTATGTTGTGAGTTGGGTCCAATCACCTGTTTAGGCCCAACCCACCTTTTAGCCTTAGAGAACGTTTTAGATAGGTCCTAAAACCATGCCAAGATGGTGCACGCTATTCGATGATTGTACAATTATATGATCTTGATCAAAACTCTTGCCCAATTAAGTAAGGCATTTTTGCATTTAGCCCCCTATGTTATTACGAAATTGCACTCAGACCCCGTATTATTCATATTTATTCTCCGCCCCTTTGATTGGCAGCATTTGTGTAGAAAACTCCTTGCGGTTAGTTGACCAGTTTTGACTAGTACTAATTGCTAGACGTATGTTAACGAAATTGTGTAAAGACCTTTTTATCCTTTTTATCCAAGGGTAAGGCTGTAGATTCGTTTTAGAGGAAAAATTAAGAACATCCATGGCTTTCGAGTCGATCTGCGTATCAGACCCACGAATCGCCGCCGTCGATTCTAGCAATAACACATTTTCAAGTGTTGCATATGGGTTTCGAACTCCGTCAAAGATCTTTACGAAGTCTCGAGAAGTGGATGATGAGGACGACGATGAAGAAGAACAAGTGGGTTTTGTGTCTTTGTTGTTGTTCTTTCTAGCAACGGTGGAGGGAGAAGATGAGGAGAAGAGAGACAACTACTTCAACATTGAAGACCAGCTGCTCCAACATCGAGAATAGTGAGATGTGGATTGATAGAGAAGAACCAAATGGAGATCTGCTCGAACTCAGGGACGATTCGATGTTCTCCCTCTTCATTTCTCAAAACCACTCAGAAAACCACTCTCAAAATCACAGCCGTAAAATCAGATACACGCCTCTCTAGCCGAAAGCTTCGAGCCACTGTGATTGGCGGCAGCCCAGTCGACGCTTGCGCTATCGAAACCCTAGCCACCGGCGGAGTTGAAACCTTCCTCATCGAACGCAACCCTGGCGGCGCCATCCCCTTATGCATGCTCTCCGAGTTCTCCATCCCGCCGGAGATCGTCAACCGAAAAGTGACCCACATGAAAATAATCTCACCGTAGATTTCGGTAAAACCCTAAAACCCCACGAACACATCCCCATGCATGATGTCAAAATTAAGAGAAGAAGAAGAAGATCAAGCAGCCAACGGTGAGACCTTGAGTCATTCGGACGAAAACGGATAGGAGTAGCGAGGAGGAGTTTTTGCACAAGAGAGAGAGAGAGAGAGAAAGATTGGGGAGAGGTTTTTGCACGAGAGAGAGAGAGAGAGAGAGAGAGAGAGAGAGAGAGATTGGGGAGAGCTTGGTCTGAGGCATCAATTTTCGTGACTCGCCTTCTTCCCCGTGAAGTTGAAGGACATTTGGGGTGACTCTTGAGCTTGGAACTTGCATGGTCCTTGGGAATTCCCCCCCTAACCTTGTTGGGAAAGAACTCATAGAAGATCATTCATATCTTTATTAGATTTGGGTTTTTTTTTTCATGGTGATTGAGAATCGAAGGGTAGAAAATACCACTTAACCACACTTAATTAAATGGTATGATTACGTCGATGCGACTCGAAGCTAGCGAAGGGTAATAATGGTATTTTCTATCACTCAAACCCCATCAAGTGAAAAGGCGTGATGGCAGAACTCCTTTTTTAACGATTTGTTAACGGAAGTGGTCATATGTTCATTAAACTTTAGTCAAATGGGTGAAGAATAAATATGAATAATACGGGGGTTGAGTGTAATTTTGTAATAACATAGGGGGCTAAATGCAAAAATCCCATTAATTAATGGTCAAAACGATCAAACCAATAGTGGAAATAATGAGATACCTAAACATCCACTACATTGATGACATCGGTAGAACTAGATTGTTCTAAACTCGATGTAAACTACACCGAAATCCATAAAATTATATTCGATGGTCTATACGAGAGCTAGTCATACAGGGTCCGATTCTCATTGAAATTACGCGTATGACTAGCTCAATTTCATCAGATCGAGATGAACTATTCGATGAGAATAACTCATGCTCGCTTCGAGAAGCGTGTCATAAAGTCGATCATAACTTTTAATCATTAAATGCAAAGCTTCCAATGTCACTAGTCAAAGTTTGACTTATGCTATAACTTGTAATTGACTTGTGATCAGTTCACTCACCCTTTTATTATTGTATAATACTTGTTTAACTTTTACGTGTATTATGAATAGTATTATTTATAATTAGACTTCAATTATCGTGACATGTTTCTAAGATATATAAGATGCATGATCTATTAAGTATTTTTCATCGGGACTACATTACATCTATGTTATAGAAATACGATAGAGCATATATGTGATATGATAAAGTAATAAGATATAACACTCGACTTTTATGCCTTCGTCATAGTGGGGTTCCTTTCACCATCATGTGAAACTTGAAATATCGGCATCTATGCACGGATGCAACACCTTTATGGGAGTATGGGCTGCTACAAGAAGTATATTCAGGTTACTACGGAATCTATCCCATGGAAAGCGTAGTTTAGTAGCGCTTACCGCACCATGGCTTACTCCAAATTCTAGTTGTATAAAAATGATAAGAAATAATATGTAAGATAAAATAAGACACTAATATGATAAAATACGCTATGAATACAAGCTTAATATGAAATTAAGTTCTGCACGTGTCATACCTTAAGAACCATCATAAAGGTATAACGCCTGTAGCCAAGACGGGTCTGAAGGATAATATGTTTAACTTTGTCTCTTATTAAGGGGGCACTAGAGGTTTCAATTTAAGGGAACTTGTTACGCAACCTCATTAGGCTAAATGGTGGTTTACGATACGATACAGAGGTTAGGTGATTATTTATATGTGGACCTTTGTAGTAGGCTCGAGTAACGACCCTAGCTCAGGTCGTTTATGTAAAATATATATGATGCGAAGTGCATTATGTAGGTATATGAAGTTATAATAAGACTTAAGATAAACCACATATGTTAGGTTGATAAGACAAGTAAGAAAAGTGAGAATCGTTAGAAGCATTATATACATTGAAATTTGCTATGTCCTTTCAGCTTTATAATTACGAAATATTTATCAGAGCCTTTATTATGCTGTTTATATAAAATTTTAAAGGATTCACTTTCACTCATTAAGTTGCACATACGATCACTCTGGGTAGATTGTGGTGGATCGGTTGTGTAACCGATTGAATTTACGTGATTGAGTATATTCATCCCACGAAAAACTAATAGCTGTAGTTAAAGATATGAGCTACACTACCCCTGAGAACTTGATGCACCCATAGTTAACATGACGTATGAGGGCGAGGACAACAGAGATCATTTGGCGAGGGTGTAGATATTGCTGATTATTACGAGAACTGAGAGCTCACTTGCTTAGTTTTCTATCTATTACTTGGGAGGGTTACGTTTCAAGTTGAGTTGATTTTGTTCGCACATGTTGTCAGCTATTCCTATTTATTTTCTATCTCTTAGATGGATGTCTAGGATGCTATAGTTTTTATTAGTTTTATTTTCATATTTATCTCATGCATATGTTTATATTAAAGGTGATCACGAATCTTAAGGACCGACTTTAATGGTGTTTATGAGATAGTATGTATATCCACTTATCGCCTTAACAAACATGCGGGTTCTTGCCACATGATTTTAGACCTTCAAGATCGGGTAGAATTCTGGGTCGTGACAGTGATGTTATCAAAGCCCAGACTCTACATCCTTAGGGACCGAGGGACTATAAAGAGTATGATCTTTGAAGATTGAAGATTTTAGATTTCAATTAATTATTTTTTTAGAGTCGACTTAAAAAATCTCATACATGTTGAGAACCAAGGAGATATATTGAAAATGGCTTTTGAAGATAAAAAATAGGTTAGAAGTATTTTAAAGAAGTATGATTATTGATAATATACAATGTTAAGTTTCAAGTAAGGATTGAAGAATTTATTTAAGAAAAACCTTTATGCGCTAGGAACTTGTTAGAGAAATTAAAAAGGATCTTTGATGAGTAAGTAGCAATTAGAAGAAACATTTTAAGATTTGAAGGCGATTAAATAAACAAATCTTTAAGAATTGGATGGTTTAAGATTCTAGGTAAATTGAGATGTCGATTATAGAAATAGCCGATGGGAAGCGACTTCAACTTGTACGGCAATATTGTTTGAAAAATTATAGTTAATTGAAGAGTAGTCATTATCCTTGGATCAGAATGAAACATTTTGAGACCAATTAGTTACAACGTAGAGAGCAATCTGCCATGAAATTTGAGGAGTTATCAATTATGAGAGGAATGGTAAATCTAGAATAAATAATTTATGAGGTTACGAAAAGTGTTTGAAAGGTTAGGGATTATAATTGAGGAAAGACATCCTATTGATGGAAGATTTAAAATTTTCTCTGAGAATATCATCTGTGAAATAACAGGTTATAAGGAGAATTAACTTTTGAAGACTGGATGTTAAGAATTTAATTAAGCAAGACATCGTATGAGAATAAGAGTAAAAATAAGGATTGGTAGATCACAAGAGTAAGAAATTAGTGAAAAACCTTATGAAAAGTAGACACTAGTTTAAATTCATAGACCCCATTTTATGAATCATGTTTGTATGTTGTGTGACATTTGATGGTAATGTTGGAAAAGTGTAAAATGTTGAACCGAAATAATACAGGGAATCGGTCCGAAGCATGAGAAATATCATTGTCTTTAAATTAATATTTGCTCCCACTACTTTGACAAAGTGGTTACCAACAGGTTACCGGCAAATTGGTTCCAGGATATAATGAATCGATTGTGTATTCTTGTGAAGAATTTGATGAATCAGTTCATACTATCCGAATACCAAATAATGCAAGAACGCTTTAATAAAGACATTTAAAGATATAACAAAAGAGAAGAAAGAATACTTTTTGTGGTATCTAAAACAATGATTTTAGATTCCTTAAATAGAAATCAAGTGGTGTGTTAATGCACAATTTTCCTATGAATAGGTGCAACACGCATTCCTTCGGAAAAGAAACACCACTTTGGAATGACCCTTCATTTTGAAAAGACATACCACTTTGGAAAGACCCTTCATTTTCAAAAGGCACATCACTTTGGAAAGACACCTCAATTGAAAAGACACACCTCTTGAAAAAATGCAAGTTTAATAAACTTTTAAATATCTAACAGATAATTGGGACCATAGTAACCAATTTTTTTTTTTTTGATAAGAACCTTAGTAACCAAATTTTAAATTTGCAATCATTGAATGAGGTGCTAATTGAAAAAATAAAGTAAATATTTGATAAAAAGTTTAATAGATCATATATTTGGAGAAACTTGTGAAAGGGCCTTAGATAATCTCATAGATTGATGAATTATAGTCGACCTCTACGGGAGATCTCTACCTCGATGCTAGCAAATATTAATTATCACAAATATTAAAGTTTTGCGAGTAAAACTGAAAAAAAAAACCTAATAATAACCGTAAGAAAGAGGCTCAAACCGCTCAATATGAACTCTATTGCTGAAAAGTCAAAATTTCCCCCTCTATATGTTAAGAAGAGTCCAATTAGTGTCAAACGTGGAAACCATCAGACCGCCTCTATCGCTCAATGAGTGGCTCCACCCCAATTCAGCGTTCCATGTTCTCTATTACAAAGATCTCCGAGCAACTCAAGCACCTTTACAAATTTATATTTTGCCACATGGCACTTATCCCTGCAAAAGTGGCTCATTCTACTTCTCTCATACTCCTAATAATATATGGTGCCCAACACCTAAACCATACCATTCTCTTCTATGATTGACGTGGACCTATCCCAAGAGATGTCCACAACACCCTCATACTCTTACATTCTCATATTCTATTCGTGGTACCCAACATAGTAACCAAAACACCTAACGTGGGCCATTTGGCTTTCAATTTCTTATAAAGAAAGCTCCTTCTTCATCCACCGTTCATAACATATCTTATTTGGTTAAAGTCCAAGGTAGACTTTTGTTCCCATTTGAGGATCGCCCTCGTGGTGCACGACCCACACACTTACTATCATATTCATCGTACAAAGACGTGTAAGTTTGGTGTGTGGGTCTTAGTTCTATGCTAGATCTCCCATTCACATGCACTGGCATATAATTTTCGGGGACTGAAAATTTTCGTAGGAGGGAAAAATGTTATGACTCGAGTTCTTTTAAATTTATCCTACGGTCATAAGATGGGGTGGAGCACCAAGCTCTATATGGGTGCTTCACACTCTAGCACATCACTTAAAAACAAAAAATTGAATAAATTGAATTTCTTATATGGGTGCACAAGCTTGCACTCGAATCCTACCAATTATGTTGCCTAAGGCAACCCCCATCCTCAATATAAGGGTCAAGAGGCAGCAGTACCATAAAGTTCCTTGTAAGGAGCTCGTGTTTGCTTGCCCAATTGACAAACACCACATACAGGATCCAAATTTTTTGATAGTTTTGATCGACCTTTGACAATTTATCATTTGCAATCTTCACAAGATCCTGAATGTTCATATGACGCCAAGTCAAGCTCATCAACAGACGCCAACAAACATGAGGGATCAGATTTCACATGAAAAATATAACAGCCATCCGAGGATATGATTCTATTAAGAAAGACATTTCCAATCTTATCCAACACGGTATACCCCGACTAATTAAAAGAGATATTCATCTCTTCATTACAAAGTTGACTAATGCTAATAAGATTAGCTTTTAGCCCATCAATATACAAAACCTCAGAGAGCTTAGGACATCCTGGAGCATCGACAACTCCTTTCCCAACAATCTTGGAACTATCCCTATTTCCAAATGTAACCTAGCCCGAATCACATTTCTCAAGAGACGAAAAATATGACTTATTTCCAGTCATATGTCTTGAGCACCCACTGTCCAGAAACCACTTAGAAGACTCAAAAGCTTCCAAAGTAGTGTGAGCAACTAAAACACTAACAATATTTTTTCTTACCCATTTCCACTCCATTAAATTACTAAGAGTCCTCAATTGATGGATAACTATTTTGTCATGCTTTTGGCTAAAAAAGTCAACTTTTCTTACATGACATGTGAGATTTATATGTCATTTTTTATTACAATAGATACAAATTGGGCTCTTTTTGCCACTAGTCATTTTAGGAAACGAGGTGTAGGTAAGATAGGAGGTAAATTAAATGAATCTTCACTGTTTCCGATGCCAAGGAATTTGGGAGTATATTTCAAGTTTTCTTTTGTTCCCTGAAATAGAGGTTTTGACATTAGTAAAATTCAATCCGATTTTATCATTCCAACCTTTGCTAGCATCCCAAGCCCTTTGAGTGTCCACCCTAGCGTTTTTCAATTTTTCTAGGGTGACCCTTTCATTTGAAAGCTCATTCTTGAGACTTTCATTTTCAATGCAAATAAGATTGTAGTTAGAGCAATACTCAGCTCCTTCAAATCTAAAAACTTAATTTTGTCCCTTAAGCTTTTGACATCACTTTCCAAACTATATACATTTTCAATCAAAATGTTACAGTCAACATTATTCACAACACAAGTGGACGTAAGTAATGATAATTCTTTGATTAACTTTGTCTTGATTTTGTTTAACTGAACACTTTCAAGATAAAGTTCATCATAAGCATCATTTAAGTCCAATTCATCCACCTCTTTATCTGAAACAATCGAAATAGTGAATGGATTATCTTGAGTCTCCTCATGAATGGAAGCAACAAAAGCACGAAATCTATGTTGAGACACATTTGATTCATCGGAGGAACTCTCTTCACTAGTCTCCTCTTCTTTTGAGGCGGTCATGACTTTAGATTTAACAATATTTTTCTTCTTGTTGGGGACAGTCATAAACAAAGTGCACATAGCCGCAACACTTGAAGCATTAGATTTTCTTTGATGATTCCTTATGATAATTTTTTGTGAAAACTTTTGGTTTCTCATAAGATTTGCCTGAATTCTTTCCATTTTTTTTTTTTAAATTATATTTTTTGACAAACAAGGCAATATCCTCTCGATCATCACTTTTACAATCCTTATCACCATCCATTTTCTTAGAAGATCGAAAGACAATACTTTTATGTTTTTGTCTATCCTGAATCTCAGATTCATAGGTTTGAAGGAATCTCACTAACTCATCTATGTTGATCTGGTCAATGTCCTTGCTTTCTGAGATGGTCGTTACCTTTGGTCTAAACCTTTCAAACAAAAATCTTAGGATCTTTCTGACAATTTTATGAGGTGGTGTATCCTCTCCAAGGTAGAAGGAACCATTGACAACATCATTGAACTTAGCATATAAAGTCCGTAAACTTCTCAGCATCATCCATCCGAAGATTTTCAAATTGCGTTGTTAGTATTTCTAATTTGTTGATCTTCACTTATGTAGTCCCTTCAAAGGCAGTCTCTAAGATCTTTCAAGCATCCCTGGCCACTTGGCCATTACAAATCCTACGAAACTCAAAAGTCGTTACCACACCAAAAATGACATACAATGCTCTAGAGTTAGCATTGACGACCCCTTTTTCTTCACTATTGTAATGGTTAGTGGGTTTCATAGAGATTCGGTTGATCCCATCTAAATAGATCATCTCTTGAGGTAGTGACCAACCACTCTCTACAGTAGCCCAGATCATGAGGTTCATTGATTTAAGAAAGGCCTTCATTTTAGCCTTTCAATAAGGATAATTGTTATCATCAAACAAAAGAGGTTGTATTGTGGAAATGTCCTCTCTAGGTAAATCAGAATTTCCCGAATAAGTCATAAACATGCGATTCAAAGAGAATCAAATCTGAGCGAACCTCTCTCTGATACCAATTGAAATTCCCTTAATCAAAAGAACTAATTTGTTATTTGATTAATTCTACTTTAATCTAAAGATTACACATAGACCAACAATCACCGAAACACGATATTTATGTGGAAACTTGATCACGAGAAAAATCATGGGACCGAAATTCAACTAAACAAATCCACTATGAAATAAAATAATTACATAGAGTTTCAAATGATATACCAAACAAATGCATATGCCCTATCAAACTCTCGAATAATCCACCGTCCCATCGCAGGTCGTCTCCATAGCCTTCAAATTTGAATGCTTTCCTCAATTATTGATGAACTCACAATAATCCACCTTGAGATCCATAAGGTTATTAACCATACACCCTAATCCCTAGGGCTCACTACTCCCAACTCATTTGGGCAAATTAACAAGAAGAAATATGAAGAACAAAAAAAACATTTTGAAAAACTTCTACCACCATCAGAATTTGATTTACTTTCAAAAGGAGGAAAAAGTAGATTTTTGGGCAACCCAACAACTCCCCAAAAAAGAACAATCAATTGCTTAGCTCATTTGCCTTTTTAAAAAAATCTTTTATTAAAAATCCTAAAGCTACCCAAGAGGACAACACCAATAAAAGTTCAAAAAGCTTTTGATAGCAAATGAACAAAAAAGTGATGTAAGTCTCAGATCGAGGAACCACTACTAGCTGTTATTAAAGTGACAACAAGTTGTAACCACAGCTTGCTCTTACATTCATGGCAGCTAGCTGTGGACCACAGTTCACTATGAATTTCACAGCAGCTAGCAGTGGACAAACACACAGCTCGCTGTGGACATCGATACATAATGCAACCACAGCTAGCCGTGGTCAAACCCACAACTCGCTGTGGACACCACTATAGAGCTTTCAGCGGAGAGCTTTATAAAACAACCAATTGACGCAAAATCATTTTGAAAAAGACTCTATATGTTAAAAACATGATCAAAGATATAAGCGTGAATGATAACATTGTTAACCAACATATGATCCATCCATCTTGGCACACAATCTTCCTAAGGGAGATCTATATGATTTTTTGAAATAGAATCCGACAACTAGATCTAACACTCTTTACCTTTAAAGAGCAACCCCAAACAAAACCTTAATCTTTAACTTTTTACACATAAAGTGGCTGTTCTGGACTCAAACCCGTCTTTTAATGCTTGATTGCTCAGGCCTTTTACCATCGCACCAAACAATGGCCCCTCGAAGATAACATTTCGCCTGTGAGACACGATTTTAAATCATGGTCTCAGGTTCTCAACTACTCAACTATAGTTCAGTTCTCCAAATCAAGTGGGGCCACAAACTCCATATTTTCTGGTCTCAGTGACATGAACGTGGCCAAATGAGTTGAACAATGTAGTCAGAAGAATTAATATACAGGTTTAAGTCCATCTTAAATTGGTCAGTAACTAAAAGAAAAAAAAGAGTACAGATCTGCCAAATTAACTCTCAATATTAAAGCAATTTACATCTCTTATAATAAATATACAAGTTTAATTAAGTCCATCTTAAATTGGTCAGAGAAAAAAAAAAAAAGCTGCCAAATTAACTCTCAACATTAAAGGGATTTATATCTCTTAAAACTTTGGTTTTCTCTATCTCTCTCACGCCCTCCTCATAGACTCTCTCTCGCTCTTTTATTTATATATAAGAAAGTTGGCTAAACCAACATACCAATTTTCTAAGAAAGGTTGTAGGAAATGCACAAGGCTCTCGCTTTTAGCAGGGTCTGAAGAGGTAGATTGTAGGCAGCCCTATCGATTCCTAGACTCGAACCCGCTGACACATCGCTTTAGGCAGACAACACTTGCCATCACACCAAGGTCCGACCTCTCTAAGGTACCATTTTCATGCAAAACCTAAACCATGTCGGCTCCCTCTCCTCCATTGTTGTGTCTCGTGCTCTCGTTTCTATTTGTCGGTCCATGGACAGTGGCACATGGGAGCGAGCCTCCAACGGAGAATACTTACTGTGTTATCTTCATAAGGGATTTATGCAGGCCTCTAAACCCGGGAGATCGATGTATTCTCGACGCGAAAACTAGAACATGCAGGCTTTGCACTAACTGCGAAGTAAGGGAGGGAAAATGCCCTCTTCCTCCTCCCCATCAGCCTTATCCACCTGCTGCTCCTCCTCCTCCTGGATCACTACCACCTCCTTCGCCAACTGGAATCTCAGCACCAGCACCAGCACCTCTGCCACCTAATGATCCTCAACCGTTTCCACCATCACCAACATGGCTACCCACTACCTAAACCATGTAAAATAAGTAACTATGCTGATCTCCTTTTCCCAAATTAGAAAAAGTAAAAATCTATGATGATCTACTTCTGAATAAATAAAACACTCAATTTTCTATGTCTAAGGTGTTTAATTCTTGACCCTTTTTTTTGTTCGTTTCATAGACTGGGATTTGTTCTTTGTGTGGTTCTACTAATTTTTTCTTTGTGTGTGCCTGTGTGGTTCACCTAATTTGAAGGTTACTAATTCCAAATAATCATGCACCATTTCAAAATGGGTAACTAAGGCTAAGGAGGAAGCAATTGAAATTAGAAAGAACCAAAAGAGGATGTGGACTTTTGAGGCACGTTAAATGCACATTATTTGGCTCATTTCGGGAAGAGAAATGCAATACTAAAACAGAATAATGGCAAACACGTTCCAGGGATTCAATGAGGCCTAGACCTCTGTTATCTCTCTGTTTTTGCTCACTGAAAAGAGATCCGAACAATAAGTATTGATGCGCGAAAAATACCAAAAACATAATAAAATGCTTTTAAATGAAAAATAATTCAAAAAAAGAACTATCAAATGAAAAATAATTTAGAAAGCTTGTGTATAAAAATGACCAAAAAGAGTTGTTAAATAGACCTCAATGTATCACTGCGAAAAGAAACAATAAAGTTATTTTAACCATGGTATCAAATATCGGCACCGATACATATCAGTTTTTCGGCAAACTGATATGTATCAGGTATCAACTCAGGTATGGTATCGGCCGATATGTATCGGGTATCGGCATCAGCCGCCGATACCTCTATTTTCTGATTTTTTTTTATTGCACCGATACAACTCGGTATCGGAAGATTCGTATAGGTCCTCCATGGAGGACCGATACCCGATACTGATACCGAGTTTGACGCCTTACTTTAACAGTTACCTTATCAATGGGATAAATTTGACCTTTCAAAGGTCATATCTTTTCAGTTTAATTTTGATGGTCTAGATTTGGCTTTAAAATGTTATATCTTTCAGAGTTAAAATTACTCGTAATAATGCTTCAGGTTCAAAAGTAAATTTCTAAGAACATCTCCAAAGGAGCTCTTCAAATCCAGCGTTACACCTCAAACGGCTATATTTGCTACTTGAAGAATCCCTTGTCCCTTTCCAACACTCTTCAAATCGTGGATATGAAGACTTGGTTTCACTCTTCACTTCCAATATAATGTTTTTTTAATAGAAAGTGGGACCATTGAAGATAGATGAAATAATAAACAAATTAAAAAATATAAATATTTTAAATTTAAAGAGCATGATTGGAGAAACCTGCCTCAAATTTAAACTCATTACCGACTAATTTTAAAGAGCTGCTTTGGAGATGCTCTAATAATCACAATAATTGTTGATTAGAATTGGCTCATTAGACCACACACGAAAGCACAAAGGTGGAAGCTATACCGCCAAGAATACTGCTCTCCTTCACAGCCATCTACTTATATTAGGGAAGTGGTTTTATATCTACTTAAAGAAATTTATTTATTTCCAGTGTGGGACTAAAAAGAAAAATCATTTCCCTCCAAAGGTTTGAAACTATTTTTTACTTTAATTTTTAACAACAAAAATAAATATATATCATTTAGAAAATCTCTAACTTTAGATTGTGAATAGGTTATTGACTAGAATGATGTAGATTGTGTGCCATTTCGAGGCGATAGAAGATGGCAGTATGCTCCACAAAGGTTACCATTGGGTCCCTGTACAACCCTTATGGACAGTGGCGGAACCACGTGAGGGCGAGTGCTGGCGAGCACCCGCACTCAAACCCAAAATAACAAAAAAAAAATAGTAACTTAAAAGCCAGTGTCATCTCCCTCCCTCTCTCTCTCTCTCTCTCTCTCTCTCTCTCTCTCTCCAGACCCGACGCCCACCACCTTGCCATCTCCTCTCACCCACCTGATTCCGACGCTTGCAATGCCTCCTCCTACCATGAGCCACCTCGGCACCTTAAAAATGATATCTCTCTTTTTCGCCCACCACCTCTTGATCTCCTCTCGCCCACCTAATTCCGACGCTTATGATGCCTCCTCCTGCCAGCAGACACCTCGGCGCCTTAAAAATGGTATCTCACACTCTTTTTCTTCTTCTTTTTCTCCCCTCTCTCTCTCTCTCTCTCTCTCTCTCTCCCATCTGGTTTCTGTGACAACGTCCCCTCCAATCCACCCTCTCCGTTTATCTCTCTAGTCTCTCTCTGTCTATCTCTCTTTGTACTTCTTTAAACTTTGAATCACACCCCGTGGCACTAATTTCTCTCTCCCTTTCTCTCTCTCTCTCTCTCCTATCCTCTCTTCTTTATTTAAATATGTATATTTTTTTAATACAATTTTTTTTCTTAGGGTCTTGATTGAATTCGGATTATCATAGTATCTTATTTAAGAGGGCTTGTGATGCTTGTTATAAAATTTCGTCGAATTACAAAACATTTCATCGGATTGCATGCTAAATTAAAGATAAATTTAATTCTATTTAATATAAATTTGATGTAGTTCTATTTTGTGATATGATGATGATTTTCAAGATTGAGATTGGGGATCTAAATCCCTAAACCCTAATTCCCTAAATCTTAAACCCTCAATTTTGTAAATCTTAAATCTCTAATTTCCCAATTCTCTATTTTCCTAAACCTTAAACCCCTAAACCCTAAGCCATTTTGCAATCCCTAACCCCTAAGCCCTTTCTCTAATTTCGTAAATCCTTTTGCAATGAAGTCCCTAAACCTCAATTTCATAAACTTAAGTCTTAGTTGCTAAACCTCGATTTCGTAAATCCAAATCTTAGTCTCTATAAAACTCAATTTCGTAAATCGAAGCTCTAGTCCTTTTGCAATCTTAAAGCCCTAATTTCCTAACCCTAAACCTCAAATTTGTCAATGTATTGTTAATATATATATATATATATATATATTTTAATGAAAATTATGTTTTATAATATTAATTAATTTAAATTTATATAATTTAGAAAAAAATTATATCTAATTCATCTTGCGCCCCGCCTAAATGAAAGTCCTGGTTCCGCCACTGCTTGTGGGCTCGGGAGGGCCTCTACTTGAAACTTGAAAGGCTATCCCAACATCTTAAAACATTGAATTATACCTCTTTCATCACTATTTGGTTTTTACCCACCGGGTTAATGATCTATTTTAATCTGCATGATAATAAAAAGTATACCTACAGAGATTTTATGGTCACAATTTTAATTTAATTTTAATTTTTTATAACACGGGGTCCCAAGCTTGTGCTTGAGTTAATCCCTATGAGGTGCCACTGCCTTGCCTTTTTCACAACATGCGCACCTACCCGTTTATTATAGAAGAGGAGACATTTTGAATTAGATAATTTCTAATTCAACTTTGAGGGGGATATGTCACAAGTTAGCATGCCTGCGTATGGCTGTCAACGTGGCAGGTGAAAATTTTGGCTGCCCGAAAAGAAATTTGCAGATGCCCAACCCAAACCGACCCGGTAAAAAATAATATTGGGTCTGGTTTGGTCAACCTAACCCGGCAAATGCCCAACCTGACCTGACCTGTTGACTGCCCTATGCCATTACATGAAACAAGACTATTAGCGGCAGCCAAAAACTGCCGCTAACAATCTTTAATGATTTTTTAGAGCAAAAAACTGCTGCTAATAATCTATTTTTTTATAGTGTGCCCGTACATATACCCTTGAAGCCTTGACCGTAGTCACAAAAATCGTGGGATTCTTTTTGAATAAATAAATTTGCAATTTTTTGGTGTTTCAAAATGTTTGAAAATTTTGAATAAACTTGCAATTAATTCGTGAATGATTTGCAAACTTTTTTATATATCATTACTTTTAAAAAATTATATATATATATTCTCTAATTTATTTTTATTTTTTGAACTTAACGAACAATGCCGAATTCTTGCAGAACCCTGACTTTGTGAGTATGCGACTATACCCCTTGGCCCATGCTGCAACCAATATTTTGGCCGGACCAGACCCAATCGGATTACACTTGTTAGAAGAGGAGAGTGGGTCCCTTAACACATAGAGGCTTTATAAAAACTAGGACAATATATGGGAGACCGCAAATAATAGACCACTCACCAGACCACTTATGTGGTGTGATGCAAGCAAGGTATTAAAAATCAGCCTATACTGATACATATCGGTATCCCAACTCGGATATCTGATACCGTATTGGGGATTGGCCGATACATTTTGTTTCGTCTGAGACGTGAATTTTCTTTTTTAAGGAAAAAAAAAAGGCCGACACGTATCGGTCTTCGGCAAACCGATAGGCGAGACCGATACCGATTTTGGTACCTTGGATGCAAGTGTCCTGGGCCTAGCAATGCAGGTCAGGCCATCCACTTGGATTGCGCCATGTAAGCAGTCCATTATTAGTCTATTGTTTGAGGTCGGCTGATTATAATTTTCCAATTTATCACTAGATTATACTAGCTTTCCCAATACAAGGCTCCAAATTTATGGCATCTAGCGTGCTAAGGGGAAACTGATTAAAGGTTTGAAAAAAAGCTGCCAAATGAGATCTTAAGATTAATGGGAACTAAAGGCTCTCTTTAATTTCGAAGTCTTATCTTCTACGCATTCAATGGCTGAAACCTGTTTACTTCCATTAATAGCAATAATATCTCCCTCTATAAGTTGGCCAAACTTGAATGCTATTCCCATTCCCATGCTAAAAATAGGAAGAAGAAGTGAACTAACAAGCATGTCTTCAAGGTGGTTGTGGCTAGTGCTTTTGTTTTCGTTTGTTGACCCATGGAAAGGTGCACTTGGAACGCCGCCTCCTCCTCCACCACCACCACCAGTAGGAAAGCCTTCTCCTCCTCCTCCTCCTCCCCCACCACCTCCACCACCAATAATAATCGATATTAGGCTTTGTATTGTGATTGGGTGCAGATGCATGCATTCAAGTCCATCTGGTCCTCCTGCGCCGCCGCCTCCAGCACTAATAATCGATATTAGGCTTTGTATTGTGATTGGGTGCACATGTCCTCCTGTGCCGCCGCCTAACGTACTACCACCACCGCCAGTAGGAATACCCCTCCCACCACCACCAGTAGGAATACCCCTACCACCACCACCGCTAGTAGGTACTCCATGATCACCACCCCCAGTTGGAAACCCACCACTTCTTCACGCTGACCACCACCACCACCACCTCCAATTGCAATTCCTACTTAAGTCATGTAACAAGAAGAAACTACGGCACTGACCGGAAAAATAGTACGCGCTTGGCCAAGCGAATAGTACTTACTACTAAGCGATAATAAACTTATGACATGTAATGGCACTTTTATTTTCGACTTGATCATGTAACTTGATCCGGTTTAGAAGGGTTTAATGCATGGGCTTTTTCGTATACTATTGATTTAACTTTGGTTACCCTTGCGTGAAAACATGTGTCTCTTGTCCCACTTTGAACATGTGGTGCACATTTTTTATCAATCCAATTCATTTAACCATAATATAAACTTCACTTACAAGAAAATAAGCCTCTATCAGACGATCCAAACTATCCAATCCAAACACTTCAATACAGGCCCTACAATTTTATTATAGTATGCTGATCAGATCCCTTGATGGCATGTTTTTGGCTGGGTGATGTTCATATAATATTTAGCCACTTCGACGACTTATAGTTTGTTGTTGCGTGTTAGCTCTTATAAGAGAAGATGTTTTGCCTGCTCTATGCAAAAGTAGATAATATCTGCTATGACAGAGAGCAGTCTGAGAACAGCTTTATCATTGAAAACAGCTATGGGTCAGAGCAAATGAGACAAAGAGCTGTATTACCAAACATGAAAGTAGTTCTCTGTAAAAGGAAAAGTTCAAAAGATCCGCTCTCTTGCCTAAAAGAACTAACCCAAATGCAGCCATAGACTTTCTTATAAGCAACATTATAATACCTTGGGACATAAGAATAATGAGTCCGTTCCCATGACTTTAAGGGACCTTAAAATCTGAGAAAGTCAGCTTTCATGGAAGACAATGGGGTTTTATAACATTTTCCCTTTTTGCTTAATTCAAGAGCTAGTTGGAAAACACAAAAACTCCACTCGAAAGTCAGCCGGATCATATATACTGAAAACTAAAAAAAAAATCAACTCGTCTGACCCGATTTTATATATATATATATATATATATATATATATATATATATATATAATTTGTTTAAAATTATTTAGCTAAAAAATGAAAAAGTTAATAAAAATATAAATTTCTAATCCATATTGACCTTCGGACAAAAGGATATTCACACGCGAGTCACCCTCACGATATCTATCTTGTGCAAGGTAGGCATAGCACAGTCATCTATCATAATACACCTTGGCGCACGCAGGTAATCAATTGACATGTTTGTAGAAGACATTTAGCCCAAAATTCACCCTCTGCTGTAGTTTAGTTGATATCATATCGAGTATTCATAGCCTTGTCTCTCCTCTTATAAGATCATGCCCCCCTTCATTCATTGTCGATTGATTTTAAGTTGGATACTCAAAATTTTCATGGTATAACAGCAGGCCTTTTACGCGACCTAGTTCAATTGTCTATGTGATTTAGTTCAGTCCGATAAACAACTATTGTCCGTATTTTTTTTAGCCAAAAAACTCGTGATCATAATAAAAATCATTGGATTCCACAATCTATGGAGTAAATCTAATTTAAATTATGGCCACATGTAGCATGCTTATGAGTTCGGTTTATGTACATATCAAATCAAAGAACTACGATTATTACTTTTTGCGGATGGTCTATTATAGAAAGAGAGAGTTGCTACCACAGTGGGTATCTCCTCCCCCCATTGTGGGGGTGAAGGTCGTGGGATCAAGCCTCCACGCTTGTTTTTCTCGCTTGTCTTTATAAAATGTGAGTTGGTTTGCCCTCATCACTCTCGTTGGTGCTGCTCCGTAACTGTCACATCTATATACATGCACTCCTCGACTGTCAATGTTGTCTTAGCCTTATGGCCGTAAATTTTAATTTTTGATATATGTGCACTCCTCCTCGTTTAAAATTTGTGACTTTTTAAATTTGTGATCAAATCAGTGCATCTAGGGTTGTGCAGAAAATCAATCGAACGAACTCGACCAACCGAAATTTCGGTTCGGTTTCGGTTTTATGGCATATTAGTTCGGTTTCAATTTTGAAAAAATGTCTTATCGGGTTATCAGTTAGGTTTCGGTTTTGACGTAAAAACCTGAAACCAAATTGATAAGAACCCGATAATAGGGTATTACTTTGGTGCATACAAAAATAGGTTGCAATTAAAAAAAATTCTTTTAAAACCTAAACTTAAAAGTTAAAACATAGAAATTAGAAGATAAAGGATAAGCCTTAAAACTTAAAATAAGCAAAAAACTAAAAACCCTTGCTGTCCCATATCCCATTCGTTTCCACTTCCCAGTTCCCATCGGCCACCATCAGTCGTTCGCCATCGCCTGCATCATCCACCACAAGCCCACACGACCACACTCCACAGCAGACAACATGCTTCTCTCTCTCTCTCTCTCTGTTCCTCTCTTTATTCTCCCACTACAAAAAATAAGACTATTAGTGGCAGTTTTTTTTAATAAAAAACTGCCGCTATTAGTTCTGTCGCTACAAATAGCGGCAGTTTTTTGTAGTGTAGCGGCAGCTTTTTATAGCGACAGTACTAATAGCGGCAATTTTTTATTAAAAAAAACTGCCGCTAATAGTCTCATTTTTTGTAGTGTCCCCTGTCTCTCTCTTCCTTACTATTTTTTTTTTAAAATTTTACAAATACAAAAACTGAGGTTTAGAAACCAAAAATTGACCGAATCGATAACTATCGGTTCGATTTTGGTTTAAGAAACTGGAAACCGATAGTTATTTGTTCGGTTTCGGTTTAGCATGAAAACCGACCCAAACCGACCAGATAACACCCCTAAGTGTATCAAAAAGTCGCAAATTTTAAAAATCAATGGATAAAAAACGATGAGGACAAGCGAGGATGCTTTATAATAAACACTATGACAATAACTTATCAATATATATATATATATATATATGGGAGCTGGTTTGGTCCTCCAAAGTCCACGTGGAGCACGGGTGGATGGTTTAGATCAATTTTAAAAAAAAATTGAAAAGAACTTATTAAAAACACAAGTCAAGTTAAAGTTTGACGGATTTCAATGGTCCTTAATATATATACTTATATAGTAGTATATATAGTATATAGTATATACAGTAAATATAGTAGTATATAGTTGTATAGTAGTAAATATAGTTGTATATACTTATATATAGTAGTAGATATAGTTAGTGTATATATTAATATATATGATATATTTTTTTTTAATGAAATAATATATATACTTATATAGTAGTCTATAGGGAGACCAATCATTCGATGTCTCTTACAGGAGACTTGCATGGTTGAGAGAGAGAGCGTGTTTTGGTCTTGACCCCTAATTTTCGTGTCTCTTCTTCCTCCTTGGTTTCCTAGGGTTTTTTGGGGTGGCCTTACCACTGAAAGCTTGCAAACTCCTTGGGGGATTGCCCGCCAATCATTGTAAGGGGAAGGCAATAAGGGTTCATCCGCTTCCCTTTGAAACTGGGAGCGCTTATGCGTTTCTTGAGGGTTTTTGTTGTTCTTTTCTTTTTGTTCTAGTTTTCTCTATCTTTTTCAATGGCTGCTTCGGATGCAACGGATTCTTCCTCGATCAGATCAACGTGGTCGACTCTGGTTCAATCAAATACTTCACATTCAGGTGGAGTGTGTGAAAGATTGGATTTCATAGAACAAAGCTCTAAAGAAGAGATTATCATCTGCCCTGAGGAGGAGATTCAAGAAGTACATAGATGGCGCAATACGCTGGTGTGCTATGTGGTGGGTAGAAGACCTTATTATCAAGGTCTCAAGGTTGCTGTCGATCAATTATGGAAGCTAAAAGGCCTTGTTGAAGTTATAAGTTTAGATGATGGGTTTTGTTTATTCAAGTTTACGGTTGAGGAAGACTGTAATGCTATTTTGAATGGAGTGATATGGTTAATTGCAGGGAGACCTCTTGTTCTCAAGAAATGGGTGCCGAACATCAAACCTAGAAGAGAGCTGCTCAAAACCATTCCTATTTGGATCAGACTACCTAGACTTCCTCTATGCTTTTGGTCCAAGAAAATCCTAAGCAGGATTGGCAGTGATATTGGTATTCCAATTCACGCAACTGCCCAAAATACTAACCGATCAAGACTTGCTTATGCACGTATATGTATTGAGATTGGGCAGATTTTCAATTCCTTGATTCTATAAAAGTGAAAGCTGAAAATGGAGAAACACATATTCAACACATTGAATATGAATGGCGACCCAATATTTGTTCAAAGTGCTCTTGTTTTAATCATAATGCCAAGAATTGCCCACATTTGCCTGGTGTTACTAATACAAAGAAGATTTTGACTCGATGGACGCCGGTGAAGAAGGCCAATCCGTTCAGTTTGATTACCTGCACTAGGGCTAAAGATGGTCTTGTAGAGGATGAATCTAAAATCATCCATTCAGAGGCTGACGTTGATGGCACAGAAATCTATGAAGACATTATTCCGGGGAAAGACTCAAGCATTAACAAGATAGGGGAGAATCTGATTGAAGCTGCCGTGATAGATGGGAACTCTGAATCCCATTCGAGTAAGGAGGTCATTCTCCTTTATTCCAGGAATTAGAGCCGTTCAAGGAGAAAATTGTGGGACATTCCCAACCGTTTAAGGAAGAGCATTCTTCTATTATCCTAGAATTAGAACCGACTAATTCTAAGGAGAATCCTTGGGACAGGGTGGAGTTGAGATTCGCCTTCCAGATCTAGAGCCAGAGAAGGTCAACTTGTCAAACTCTTTCAATGCACTAAGTGAAGATGAAAATCAAAACGACAAGTTGGACACCAATCTTTCACAATTATTCCTTAATAGGAATAAGAAGGTCAATTATGTTAGAAAGAAAAAAGGAGTTTTGTGAATGCTAGTTAACTTGGAGAATTGTTCACTTTATTAGATAACTACAATGACTAATAAATAGCCTTACACTTAGAGGGAAATAACAACCCACGACTTTACAGGTTCTCTAATCGTAGAGTATGACTACACTAAATAGAAAAACAAACTTGTCCCTCAAATAAATGAGGAATTATTCAACACGACAGAAGTGGACCTAAATTCTCCAACGGTTTCATCATCCTCCCTTAAACTGAATGCCATTGACATTCAATTTACACCTGAATATTCACACACACCTAGTAACCCTCGCAGAAATATCAACTTACTCCTGCGTAGAACATTGAATTAGCTCCACTAATCCAAATGGAACGTTACATCTATGTGCTTTTTACGACCATGCATTACGGGATTCTTCTAGAGTTTGATCGCTAAGATGTTGTCACAGTACACCACCGTTGGATTGCTTTGCACTTGATTGAGACTCTTCAAAATTCTTCTTAACCACACAACTTGACACGCACTTGATGTTGCTGCTATGAACTCAGCTTCGATGGTGGAAAGAGTAACAATTGGTTGTTTCTTTGAAGACCAAGAAATAGCTCCTTAGCTCATTAGAAATACATAACCTGAGGTGCTTTTTCTATCATCCTGATCACCGGCATATTCACTGTCCGTGTATCCAATGAGCTCTTCACATCCTCCCTTCTTGTAAAACATCCCAAAGCTAATTGTGTCTTTCACGTACCTCAAAGCCCTTTTTACAGCTAGCAAATGAGACTCAGTAGGACTCTCCATGTACCTACTGATCAAACTAACAATAAACATCAAATCGGGACGTGTGGCAGTTAAATACATGAGACTTCCCACCATCTGCTTGTAGAGAGTACTATCAACTGCAACTCCCTCTTCATCTTTCATGAGTTTAAAACCAGGGACCGCCGAATTGTGAATTGAGTTGCACTGATTCATATTGAACCTCTTAAGCATACTTTCGTTGACCGATAAAGATTCCATCTGTCCTTTGTAACACTTCAATACCAAGAAAATATTTCATTCTTCCAAGATCAGTCATGTCAAACTCAATCATCATGGATTTCTTGAGTTGTTCGAACATCATTTGATCATTGCCAGTAAAAATGAGGTCATCAACATAAAGACACACAATTAAAATTTTACCTCCACCCGCAGTTTTAAAGAACAAAGTATGTTCGTAGGGACATTTGGTGAAGCCGTTTCTGATTAAATATGACTCAATGCGACTATACCAGGCTCGAGGAGCCTGTTTGAGTCCATACAAGACCTTTTTGAGTTGATAGACCTTGGATTCATGCCCTTTCTGTTTATAACCCAGAGGCTGATCAACAAAGACCTCTTCATTAATTTTCCCATGTAGAAAAGTTGACTTGACATCAAGTTGGTAGACCACCCAACTTTTCAGAGCAGCAAGGGATATGACGAGTCAAACAGTGTCCAAGTGAGCCACTGGTGTGAATACTTCATCATAATCAATTCCATGTTGCTGACAGTATCCCTTAGCAACGAGCCGAGCCTTGTACTTATTCACTTCCCCATTTTCGTTGAGCTTTGTTTTAAAGACCCACTTTACTCCTATGGTTTTTCCTCCTGATGGCAGCGCCATTAGTTCTCATGTATCGTTCCTCTCTATGGCTTGGTAGATCACCCAACTTTTCAGAGCAGCAAGGGATATGACGAGTCGAACGGTGTCCAAACGAGCCACTGGTGTGAATACTTCATCATAATCAATTCCATGTTGCTGGCAGTATCCCTTAACAACTAACGGAGCCTTGTACTTGTCCACTTTCCCATTTTTGTTGAGCTTTGTTTTAAAGACCCACTTTACTCCTATGGTTTTCCCTCCTTATGGCAGCGCCATTAGTTCCCATGTATCGTTCCTCTCTATGGCTTGTATTTCTTGATCCATGGCTTGCCTCCATTTCTCATACTTCATAGCTTCTTCGAACGTCATGGGATCCCTGTCACTGAACATGGCCAATTGTATCATGTTTGCACTTTCTTCACCTGAGAGATCTTGGGCAGTTTCATAGTCTTTCATCCAAACTGGTGGCCGTCGAGCTCGTCCTTCGCGTGGTGAATTCTCACCATTTGGAGTGTCTCCTCCATTTTGAGCAGACTCAGGTTCAATCTCTCCAGGCCCTGCATCAGCTTCAAACTCTTCATTACTTTCATCTACTATACCTGCTTCTTCGTCAGTTTCCCAACCGAGATTAGCCAATATGGCTTGCTTGTGACCATCATCCCAACTCCATTATTGATCTTCTTCAAACACCACACCTCGACTAATAATTATTTGTTTGGAAATAGGATCAAATAATCTATAAGCTTTAGATTCCTCACTTACCCCCAGAAAAATGCATTTGAAATTCTTGGCATCGAGCTTCACTCTTTTGTTGTCTGGTGCATGCACGTGGGAAATGCATCCAAAAACTCAAAAGTGATCCACCGATGGTTTAAGCCCACTCCATGCCTCCTCAGGTGTCTTCCTTTTCACGGCAAGAGTCGGATATCGATTCAACACATACATAGTCCAATTCACTGCTTCAGGCCAGAAGGTTTTGAAAATTTGTTTTGCTGACAGTATACTTCGCACCATATTCATAATAGTACGATTTTTCCTTTCCGCAACACCATTTTGTTGAGGAGTATAGGCAACCGTCAACTGTCTATGGATTCCATTTTCGTTACAGAAATTTGTGAACTCCTATGATGTGAATTCTCTCCCACGATATGTTCTAACACTCCGTATGAATGTCTCGGTTTCCTTCTCAACTCTTGCTTTGTAGGACTTGAATGTGGCAAATGCTTCTGACTTCTCTACCAAGAAGTAAACCTAAATTTTTCTGCTGAAATCATCAATAAAGGTGATGAGATACCATTTCTTGCTGTTTGAAATTGGGTTGATTGGTCCACATATGTCAGCGTGCACCAGTTGAAGATTGTTGGAGGCTCTCCGCATGCTTTCTTTGGGAAATGGATCACGGTGCTGCCTTCCTACCAAGCAGTTTTCACACACCTTTTGAGATGCTATAAACTGAGGTAAGCCCTTCACCATGTTCTTTTGTTGGAGCACTGATGAGTAGTAAAATATGATGATATTTCACCCCTAGATACCTATATTTAGTTATCCGATGAAGGCTATCTGATAAGAATTATTAGATTTGAAGTGTTTCAGGTAAATACAAGCCAAGTGCAGAAAACAGCCCAAGAATTCTGAAAATAATGTCAAAACACTGCAACTTTGGGTCATCGAGAACTTAGTGAGACTTGTAGCTCAATTTGGACATTCAAGATGGCCGAATTATGAAATTGTTAAAACACAAAAGTTGTAGATCTTTCTGTCTGCTTTCCAACGGATCATGAATTGCCTCAATCCGAGTTTGGGACAGAGAGTTATGACCAAAATAACAAAGCAGTATTTGATGCAAAGTTCGGCAGAAATTCACGAAAATCTGAGAGGTCGATGCATCAACCCTATTGGGTCGATTAATCGATCCTAAATTTTCGAGTTGGAACACCTCTGTGGCTGGGAAACTTCAGCTCTATTTAAAGCGGATCAAACACTTCGGAAAGGAAGAATTAGAGAGAGGAATGAGAGATAGGAATGAGAGATAGGAATTAGAGAGAAGAATTAGAGATAGGAATTAGAGATAGATAATTAGAGAGTTAGTTTTGGCTTTTCTTTTTTAGAGTTTTTGGAGAGAATTTTTTGAGAGGATTATTATTCATTATTATTATTTTTGGTTTTAGGCTCCTCTTGGCATCTTTTCAAGAGTACTTTTTTCTCCTTCTTCTAGGGTTCCATCTGAGTAGATTGTACCTAGGATTTGTATTATTTTTCCTTTACGTTAATGAAAGCATAGATTATATTTAGGAAAAGGCATTGTAAACAAAGATCTTTGGAAGAAATAAAAAGATGAATGACTTTGAATGAACAAGGAGATCATACACCAAAGATGAGCGGCTAAATTAGTAGATCGGGGAAGATGCAATCCCCAGATAAGTACTCTTATTTATGATTAATACCATAGTCGATTTATTGTTATCATGGAATCGTTTTGCTAAAAGTTTGTGTTATTGAAAATATATTGAATGCTTGTTATGACCGTTGATTGCGCGTATCAACGGCTATAATCGCTAGATCTGGACCTGCAGACTGATCTAGGCTGCAGAGCGATTATGTGTTTACTGTTGTGATCTAAACATCATGAAATACGCTATGCTTCTTACATGACTCATACCGCAATGATAGGCTGAGTCATAGTTTTTAGATAGGGTATGCCGGATTGATGATCATATTTTATTACGAATAATCTCTATAGCTGAATAATGGTGTGAATGATGCTTTAATGAAACTGTGGGTTTTAATGGTAAAAAAGGGGTACAAATCTGGGGTAGCATATTTGTTGATCTCATTTAATTATTATTTTAGATTCATTGGTAATTAGTTGTTTAGATTAATTTATTTTTCTTGCATTTAGGAAAAGTGTGATAAATTTTGGTAAAATTGAATTTGCCCTTTGGTACTTCCTTAGAGACGTTTTTAAATCTATGAAAGAATTAATTAAAATTCAAGATTTTCCTGTGGGTTCGACACCCTTGTTCTTGTCATACTGCAATAGATCTTGTGCACTTGCAAGGGTTACACTTAAAATCGATCAAGCACTTGGAGCCCTTTCCAACTAAGATGCCCATACCGACAGTGCCAAAGGTTTGCTTGATCTGTGGTCAATGAGGAGAAGCGTTGTTGTTCCTTTGGTGAGCAACGAGCAAGCACAACAAACATCCTGTTATGTGCTATCTCGGTTTTCAGGATTAAGCCTTTTTCAGAATGAAAGATTTTGCATTTTCCATGTTGGATAAGCACTACCAACCCCTTTTCTTGCAATTGACCGATGCTCAACAAATTGTTCTTCAAATTTGGTACGTAGAATACTCCTGTCATCATAAGCACAATCCCATTTACCTCCATTCGAACCATACCCTTGCCTTGTACGGTAAGCCTCGAATCGTTGCCTAGCTTCACAGATTCTCTAAAGCTGCTATCAAGATCCCAAAACTTGTTTTTGTTGCCACACATGTGATTAATACATCCAGAATCAAGAAACCAAATGTGCTCAGATGCAGCTTCTTTGAAATCCACAAGAGCCATCAACAACATCTCCCCTGTCGCTTCTACATAATTTGTTGTTTGTTCCTTGGCTTTATTATGACATTCCCATTGAAAGTGCCCCAACTCATGACAGTTGTAGCACTCTATGGTAGATTTGTTGAACTCAAACCTACCCCTTCCTCTTCCTCTTCCCCTTCCTCTTCCTTGATAGGTGCCTCTGCCTCCACCTCTTCCTTCTTGTTGGAGTCCATGAGTGATTTAAAGGGCTTGTTTGGCTACCGCATGCTGATTGATCCTCTGTTCATGCTCCAAAAGACTGCTTTGGAGCTCATCTATGGACAGGGTGTCCAGGTCATTTGATTCCTCAATAGAACATACACCGTAATCATATTTTGAAGTCATAGACTTCAAAATCTTTTCAATGATTACCACATCACCCATTTGCTCCCCATGAATTCTCATCTTGTTAGCTATGATGAGAGTTCTTCCGAAGTAGTCATTAACTGATTCTCTAGCTTTCATGTGTAACAATTCAAACTCTTTACAAAGAGCTTGCAATTGAGCACATTTTACACGTGTTGTTCCTTGATACTTTTGCTTCAAAGAATCCCATATATCCTTTGCAGTGTCCTTCTTCAAGATGGTCTCTAGTATCGAGCGATCAAGAGCTTGGAACAGGTAGTTCTTAGCCTTTAGATCTTTTAACCTTTGATCATCAATGGCCTTTTTTTATGACTCATTAAGATCCGTTCCTTTTGCTGCAGCAGTGATGCTCGTCTCCACCAGGTTCCAATAGTCTTTGGAACGCAAAAAAATTCTCCATTAGCATACTCCCATGGTCGTAATGATCATCAAATCTTGGAATGGCAGGTTGCACAAAGCTACTATCAGATGCCATATATGTGTTTCTTCACTCTGGCACTGGGATTGCAACTTGGCTTTAATACCAAATGTTAAAAAGAAAAAAGGACTTTTGTGAATGCTAGTTAACTTGGAGAATTGTTCACTTTATTAGATAACTACAATGACTAATAAATAGCCTTACACTTAGAGGGAAATAACAACCCACGACTTTACAGGTCCTCTAATCGTGGAGTATGACTATACTAAATAGAAAAATAAATTTGTCCCTCAAATAAAGGAGGAATTATTCAACAAGACAGAAGTGGATCTAAATTCTCCAACGGTTTCATCAAATTATACCAAAAGAACCTCAAAACATAAAAGGGTCATTATGATCCAATCCTTACCATTCCAGGCGAGGAAAAGTAGTGACGAGGAGAGGGTAAAAGGGGGAGAAGAAATTTATTCCTAATGAACATCTATTTTTGGAATGTTAGAGGTATTAATCATACCTCCAAAACAAGTGAAGTTAGAAGCCTCATAAGGAAGAATAAAATCGGCATTTTTGACCTTGTAGAAACCCGAGTTAGTGAACAGATAAGAGAATCAAGTGCTCCATTAATACGGAATGGCTTAGTCTTAATAACTATGATCATCACCGGAATGGCCAAATTTGAATTCTTTGGAACCCAAGCATTTTCAATGTGGTGAAAGCTGCGAGGTCTGCCCAATTCATCCATTGCAATGTACAACGAAGATGGGATAATTTTCAGTTTGATTTAACGACAGTCTATGGGTCGAATCTCAATTTTGAGCGTCTTAACCTTTGGAGAGATTGTTAATATATCTTTTCCCATGAGCTATCCTTGGATAGCGGGGGGTGATTTTAATTTGGTTTAGCCATGAGAAAATAGAGGGAAAGATTATCCCAATGAGAATTTTAAATGAATTTAATCATGCTCTTGTTAGACTGGCCAATATGTGACATGAAGGTGCGAATTGGTCTTGGAGTAATAAATCCTTGGGGACTAGGAGAATAATGTGCAAGCTTGATAGTGTGATGGCGAATATTGACTGGAAGAGAGTCTTCCCAAACGGCAACGTTGATTATCTTAATGCTAGCATATCCGACCATACACCTATGATTATCGATATGGATCGGAGAATAATCTGCCAACTGGACCTAAACCTTTTAAATATTTCAAAGCTTGGAACAATCACCCAGAATTGAAAAGCATCATCCAAGAGGCATGGAAAATTGATGTAGAAGGGAACCCGATGTTTTGTTTACAAGAGAAATTGAAGCACAACAAGAGAGAGCTTAGAAAATGGAATAAAAATTGCTTTGGCAACATCAACTACAAGAACTAAGACTATTAGCGGCAGCCAAAAACTGCCGCTATTAACAAAAAACTGCCACTAATACCCTTGCCGCTAGTGTCTTAATAGTTTTTTTATTAATAGCGCCAGTTTTTTGCTCCAAAAAATTGCCGCTAATAGTCTATTTTTTTGTAGTGATCAGAATCAGGAAGGAGCAAGCCAAATCTAACTTGGAAGGTTTTCAAACCAAAATTCAGAGGTACCCCTTGATGATAGCCTTGTGAATGAGGAAGTTCAAGCAATTAAAGAATATCACAAGGAATTAGATTTTGAGGAAAAGCTCACTCAACAAAAAAGCCAAAGCCCATTGGCTTAAGAATGGAGATGGGAATACCGCATTTTTTTTATGCATCCATAGCATCGAGAATCTCTATGAATACCATCCACGAAATTACCAGGTCTGATGGCATCAGGGTGGTGGATCCGAAAAATATTAGAAAGGAAGCCTGTATTTACTTTGAAAATATCTTTACTCCTTCGTCTTATGGGAGTATGCAGGAGATTCCATTTCTACATAAACTTACTCTAGAGATGGCTTCTATCCTTTCAGGGGAAGTCTCTAATGAAAAATTTTTGGACATGATCAAATGTGCACCGAGTAGTAAAGCTCATGGTCCTGATGGATTTTTGGCCGACTTCTTAAAAGATCACTGGGATATTGTGGGAAGAGATATCCTCAAAGCGGTACGCAATTTTTTTTGTTTCTAAAAAATTGTTTAAATCAGTTAATTCTACTCTTCTTACATTAATTCTGAAGGAGGAGAATGCTAAAACATTGGACAAATTCAGACCAATAGCCCTTTGTAATTTTGTTTACAAGCTAATTACGAAGATTTTGTGCAATAGACTAGCAACCGTTCTTCCATATCTCATTAGTCCGAATCAATCACCCTTTATTAAGGGGAGGAAGATTACTGAAAATATTTTACTGGCTCATGAACTCATCTGAAACTTTCATTTTCAGAAAGGCCCAAAGAGCTTTTACACCAAAATTGATATTCAAAAGGCTTACGATAAAGTTCGTTTGCGGTTTTATTATTAATAGTTTGGGGCAATTGAGATTTGATCATACATGGTGTTGTTGGATTGAACAATGTATATCTAGTCTCATATTCTCTGTGAATATTAATGGCACTCCTAGGGGGTTCTTTCAAAGCAAATGTGGTCTGCACCAAGGTGACCTACTCTCTCCGTTGTTGTTTACATTAGTCATGGAAGTGTTGACCCGTATGATTGATGCCAAAGTAGAGCAAGGTTTAATTAAACCTCCACGGTTTGATAATTACTCGGAAATTTCTCATCTGATTTTAGCGGATGATCTTCTCATGTTTTCACAAGATGATGCACATTCGGCCAAGGAAATCAACAATGTTCTCAGTGACTTCTTTCTTGTATCGGGTCTCAGAGTCAACCAAAATAAAAGCTCAATTATTTTCAGTAAGACATGTACCAATAATATCAACATTAGAATGGAGATTGAGTTTTCAGAAGGCTAACTCCCAATGCGCTATCTGGGTGTTCCCCTCTTTTCTTCCAGATTATCGTATTTTGTGTGGTACATTGATAGAAAAGATAATATTGAGAATTGAAAGTTGGAAGAGCCTCCTTCTATCATTTGTTGGTAGACTAGAACTTATTAAATCAGTATTAAATAGTTTCTAGATTTACTGGTTCGACGCTTTTATGATTCCAGAAAAATCTTAGACGACATAGAGAAGATCCTTGCTATCTTTCTTTGGAATGGGCCAACTGGAGAAAATCATTTACATATGACAAGTTGGAACATGATTTGTAAGCCGAAAAGTGAGGGCGGTTTGGGTATTCGAAGACTTAGAGATTGGAATGATGCGAGGCCCGTCAAACTAATTTGGAACCTTATATCTAATCCAAATTCTCTATGGGCAAAATGGATGAGGGCTCGATATGTTGGTGATAAATTTATTTGGGCGTGTAATCTTTCAAATAATTTTGCGTGGTTGTGGAAAGGGTTAATACGTATTCAAGATACTATAAATGAGAATGTTGCATTGGATATTGAAGATGGTTCAACAACAAGCTTTTGATTTGATCCATGGTTAGGAACATATTCACTATATAAGAAATAAGGGCAAAGATTGGTTCTCCAATCAAGGATTCAAGAAGATACTAAAGCGGGCAAATTATTCTTGAATGGAAATTGGGACCTTCCTGTGGCTACTACTCTTCAAATGGAAGCGGCATGGGATGAAGTTCTTTCTCACCGTGATACTAATACTCTAAGTGATGATAAAATCATGTGGGTGAACTTAAACAGTGGCATTTTAACGATGATATTAGCATGAGAAGCGGTAAGAGAACATGGGGCTCGGATTGATTGGGAAAAGTTCGTTCCAAAATATAGCTTCTGTGCTTGGATGTGCATCAATAGAAAGTTGGCTACAATTGAGAATCTTCGTCGTAAAGGTATGATTATCATATCTCGATTTATTTTTTGTTGGGAAGCTTGTGAATTTGATGACCACCTATTTTTCCAATGTAAATATTCTAATTGGATATGGAGATTCACAAGTGTCAGGATCCAAATTCATAAGGATGATGTGGGTAATATTGAACAAGCACTTCAATTTTGTTTGATGCATTCATCAAAGAATACCAAAAAGTGGGTTTTGATAAAGTTAGCATTTGCTGCTTGTATCTAGCATTTTTGGAATGAAAGAAACAAAAGAATCTTCAATAATTATCAAACTTCAAAGGAAATGCTGTTTAAAAGGATTGTGGGAGATGTTACAATCTCAATAGAAGGGGAGAACCAGGTAGTGAGGTTTCTCAACGACGATAATATACTATCAAGATGGAATATAAAGCACCAAAAGAAGAGTTCTTATGAATATGGGAAATGGAAGAAACCATCAATGAGAAATATGAAACTGAACTGTGATGGCTCAATTGCTAATGGTTTGACAAGGATTGGTGGGGTATTTCGCGATCACGAGGATACAACTTTAAGAAAATTCAGTGGCCCATCCACCAATGATAACATTATAGGGGTAGAATTAGAAGCTATTCCACATGGATTACTGGTGGCTACGAAGGAGAATTTTGATAAGATTATTATAGAATCTGATAGTCTGATTGTAGTGAATTGCATTAACAGGTTGATAGAATGCCTGTGGAGATATAGACACCTTATTTTGCGTATTCAAACACTTACGAATAAATTTGAGGAATGTAGGTCTGTTCATACTTGGCGAGAGCTTAATTAACCGGCAGATTTCCTAGCTAGAAGAGGGAGAGAACTATCCCAATTTGAATAATGACCAAATCTTGATGATTGTTCGATTATTTTGAAATCTCTCTTAAAGGATGATTTACTTATTGCTTATACTAAAATGTAATCATTCCTTATTTCCTTTTCTATTAATAAGGGTGAGGACCCTATAACCTCAAGCTGAATTACCAAAAAAAAAAAGTAATATATTATTATATAGTAGTAAATATAGTTAGTGTGCTCGATTATTTTGAAATCTCTCTTAAGGGATGATTTACTTATTGCTTATACTAGAATGTAATCATTCCTTATTTCCTTTTCTATTAATAAGGGTGAGGACCCTATAACCTCAAGCTGAATTACCAAAAAAAAAAAGTAGTATATTATTTCTTAAATAGTAGTAAATATAATTAGTGTGTGTGTGTATATATATATATATATATATATATATATATATAGTTAGTATATACTATATAGACTATATAGTTAGTGTATATATATAATTAGTTAGTGTTATAGTTAGTAGTATATAGTAGCGTATATAGTTTTTTTTTTTCTGAGAAATAGTAGTGTATATAGTTAGTATATATGTATGTTAATATAATATTAATATATATAGTTAGTGTATAATAATGTAATATATCTCTATCCCAAAAAAAAAATGTAATATCTATATATATAGTATATATATTGCTAAAGGAATATTATTCATGTACATAATCATTAAAACGAGATAATTGCTAAATAACTATATTGACTATATATACTACTACTATATAAGTATATATATTATATATATATATACACCTTTAAATTCACTCACCAAATCTTTGAGCTCACCCAGCTAATCTTTGAGTTCACCAAATCTTTGAGTTCGCCCACCAAATATTTGATTTCACCAAATCTTTTAATTATATAGAGTACCAAACCTTTAATTATATATACGCTAACTCAAGGATCAAAATTTAGGCTGAAAATCGAAAATTTGGCCAAAATTTTGGATCCCATACAAATTTGGACCAAAATTTCGGTCCAAATTATCGTTTTGGTGGGACCGAAATCTATAATTTCAGCCAAAAGTTCAGTCATTTTGGCCGAAATTTTGATCCTTGCGCTAACTAATAGAGTACCTTTAATTACTGACCATCCGAGGAAACACCCTTGAGAATTGGAAGGATAAACGATCTCCATCATTTGATTCAACTCGGTCAATATCTTTTAGCGTGGGTGAATTCAAAGATTTAGTGGATGGATTTAAAGAGAAACTAACCATTCACCGTGAACCGAACCGAACCGATACACCGACTGAGTGATCAGGCTGAAGCCAAACCGACCGAACTGAACCAATGCACCGACTGAATGATCGGGTTGAAGACAAACCGACTGAACTGAACCGAATACTGAAAATATCGGTTTCGGTTTGGGGATTACTGCTAATCGGTAGACTGAACCAAACCGATTCAACTTCCGGTTCGGTTTCAATTTGTAGTGTACCGAGCCGAACACCGAAAAAATCGGATTAAGTTCGGTACACTGAACCTGCATCCCTACCCCAATACAAGGCTCCAAATTTATGGCAGTGGTCAGGGAGAACTGAATCAAGGGTCTTGAAGAAAACCTGCCAAATAAGCTCTCAAGATTAATGGGCAGTAAAGGGTCTTTATACTTTGAAGTCGTATTTTCTAACCATTCAATGGCTGACATCTGTTTATTTCCATTAATAGCAATAATATCTCGGGTACCACTGTACTCTCCCAAAAACTGTTTTCTCACCCCACCTCCTCTAATCGGCATGCATTGACTGCCTTTGATTTAGATGATGGAGATTATTTTCCATCCCCATTTTTGACACAATGAATCTATAAATCATGGGCGTACCATCAAACGATTAATTTTTTATTACACATGGCATACATCTCAAAAAGTGATCCTAAAATCATGTTTGAGTATTATGTATGTGAAATGCTTTTAGGGTCACGTTTTTAATATGTGTGCTACATGTAATAAATAAATGACCATTTGATGGTACTCACATGATCTATAGATCCACTCCGCAAAAGATGGGGTCGAGAAAATTATGCCCATCATCTTATTCAAAGGCCAACAACGCGTTCCTGTTAGATGAGGTGGGGTGAGATAAAAGCCGTTTGATGTTAGCATAACGTAACCCTGATATCTCCCACTATATAAGTTGGTCCTGCCTACATGCAATTCCCATGCAAAAGACTGGTAAGAAGAAGTGAAGCGAAAAAAAGGATGCCAACGTCCACTTCTTCAAGGTGGTTGTGGCCACTGCTTTTGTTTCTGTGCGTAGTCCCATGGAAAGGTGCACTTGGAGATGCTGGCTCAGGGATTGGTATTAGTCTTTGTACAGATATTGGGGGCTTCTGCGCGCCTTCACGTCCATCAGGGCCCCCTTGTATACGTGATAAACGCACCTCTAAATGCAGGCTTTGTACTCTCGTTGACAAGATCAATCACCTTTGCCCTCCTCCTCCTCCTCCTCCCCCTCCTCCTCCTCCTCCACCTCCACCTCCACCTCCACCTCCACCTCCTCCACCCGTCGTCCCACCTCCTCCTCCTCCACCCGGCGTTCCACCTCCTCCTCCACCCGTTGTTCCACCACCTCCTCCCCCCGTCGTTCCACCACCTCCTCCACCCGTTGTTCCACCTCCTCCTCCACCGGTTGTTCCACCACCTCCTCCCCCCGTCGTCCCACCACCTCCTCCACCCGTCGTTCCACCTCCTCCTCCACCGGTTGTTCCACCACCTCCTCCCCCCGTCGTTCCACCACCTCCTCCACCCGTCGTTCCACCTCCTCCTCCACCGGTTGTTCCACCACCTCCTCCACCCGTCGTTCCACCTCCTCCTCCTCCTCCTCCACCCGTCCTTCCACCTCCTCCTCCTCCCCCAATACCAGTATACTCACCACCTCCGCCACCAAATGCTACCAATGGATGCTCATCACCACCACCCCCAGTCCCAATTCCCACCTAATTAAGCCATGGACATGCAACGAAGAAACTATGGCGGTGACCGAAAGAGTATGTGCTCGGCCTGGCAATAGTAGTTAACTACTTAGCGATAATAATCGTATGACATGTAATGGTGTTTTCATTTTGGACTTGAAATGTAACATGATCTGGTTTTGAGTGGTTTAATGCATGAATGCATGGGTTTTTTCTTAATTATGTCACAGTTGGGTGGAAACAAAAGTCCCATTGTCCCACTTTTAAGTTTTAACACGTGGTGCACAATTTTTCACAATACACTTCATTTTAGTGATACATCATAATATAATATAAACTTCAATATATATGCCCTACATTAGATATGAACTTATTAGAGAATCTCTAGGGTTAGATGTGATGCGTTAAGATTTAAGTTTAAGGTTAGACTACAAGTTTTAGGATTATATTATGAATATAAAATCTTAACTTTTAAGATTATATTACGTATTAATCTTAAATCTTAATGCATCTCATCTTATCTTATCATATGTAACGTTACAGATTCTCTAATAAAACAATGGGTTATATTATGATTGGATGATCAGATCCTTTGATGGGTATGTTTTTAGGGTGAGGGATTTTCACATCGTACTTAGCCACTTAGATGACTTAGATTTTTTATTTTTCATTTACGACTTGGATTGTTGTTCTTGAGTGTTACTATCATAAAGAGTTAGGTTGTATTTGGCATAGTTCTCTGTTAGCTCCTACCATAGTAGAGTTCATCTGTTTTAGCAGGTTCTCATTCTCTTTGCTAATCTTTTACTACATGCTTTAGTAGGTCCCCTTTTCCTTGATAACTCCTTGCATAACAAGACTTTATGCAAGATTTACCTGTTCAACGACTCTCTCCTCCTCTTTGCTCACTCCTTGCCATCGTAGATTTTATTTGCTCTGAGAGGGACTTAGCAGAGAGCAGGGAGGTAGCTGTTAGAGCAAGTAAATCTTATTTTGTAGAGAGTTAGCAAAGAGAATGGGAACTTGCTAAAGTAGGTAAACTCTGTTATGGCAGTGGCTACTAGAGAGCTATGCCAAACGCAACCCTAGTCTCCAGAGTCTACACATGGTGAAGCAAAAGCCTCTTAGCCACTGAGCAGTATATATGGAGAGTTTGTTATCATGAATTTATAAGACCTTAAAATCCATGAATATAATCTTTTTATAGAAGACATTGGGGATGATATTTGCCTTTTTGTGGGTCTACTGTTCTTTCAATTAATTAACACCCCTTAAATCATTTTTTTAATACTCCATAGGTTCTATATATATTACCACCCTACTATTATTTATTTATCAGGGTCTTTTCCTTGTTGGCAGAAGGCGATCTGCAATATAAATGTATTTAATAAAATATATTTAATATAAAATTATTAGATATAAGGTGACGACTCAAACCCCAGTGACAACGATTTTTTCCAGATCTATCAACTTCATAGATCCGATGCACGTAGATGGAGGCATAAGCATATTGTGCTCAGTTTGGAATATAATCATGAAGTGGAAATTATATCATGGTTCAAAATTTCGGTCGAAAATGTTTCGGTTATGGTCTGATTTGGTTGTATCTAGTATGTGCATCAAAATTTTAGCTGAAATTTCGGATTTCGGATTTCGGATTTCGGATTTTGGTTTCGGTCCCCACCGAAACAGAAACGAAATCTGACATTTTGATCCTTGAATCATACCATCCGAATACATATCTTCAAAAATGCACCATCAAGTATGGGTAATTTGAAAGTAGCCAATATTCTTTAAAAAAAAAACAACTTTTACTTAAGGGCCACAGTAATTTTTTTTGCACTACTTTTGTTCCATACGCTGCCTTTTAGAAAAAATACTTGCATCACAATATATTTTTCCCTATGGATAAAAATCTCGTCCGCAATTTTATATTATCACCTGTAAGATTTCGGCTTTAGCTCGCTCCATCTACAGAAGCATCATAATTTTCAATTTTTTTTTTTTTGATAACCTGGATATCCAAGCCTCTTAGATCACCCACCTAATCTCAGGAGTACATGCACATCCCAATTCAGTACATGTCGGGTCAGCACAGGATATAAATCCCTACGGTGGCCTCAAGGGAGGAGGGGATTCGAACTCAGATCTCCTGCTTTTGGAAGCAAGTACCTGACCAGCTCACCTAACCCCTTGAGATTCAATTTTTTATATACTGGTTGACGATTTTGAATTTACATGCTTATAAGTTATATTCTACAAAAAACTATGATTGTAAGGTTTTTCATGCTGAAAACATCACTCTAAAGTCTTCAAAGTGACTAAAAATTGGCCGAAATTTTGACTGAAATCCTGGTTGACTCAATGGGCATAATAGTCCATACCATATGTTAAAATAAAATAAAAAGAGGAGCATTTCCTATCCTACACTATTATTTTTTGTTCCAAGGTGGTCTCTCTTTGTTAGATTATTTCTTCTAAGTTGAAACCGTAGTTACCGGTTCTTCGATTTTTCGAAAAAGTTGAGGATAATTCGTGATTTTTGATATATATATATATAATTATTATTATTCACGATTTTTAAAAAAAATTACAATATTATAAGTATTCATGACCTTTTTCAAAAACTCACAAATTTTTAGAATTATTTGTAGATTTTCTGACTTATTCTTGAATTTCTCAAAATTTTCTATTTTTTTATTATTTTTAAAATTTTTCTGATTTTTAATTAATACATTTTTATAATTAATCTTTTTATTTTATCAAACACTAAGGCTTTGTTTGATAACATGGAAATGTAATTTCATAGTGGAAATGAAATTTAGTTTCTAATTGTTGTTGTTTGATAATTATTTAAGGAGATGGAAATGAAATTAAGTCGGCCCCACATGGAAATTGAATTTTTATACACCAAATCATTGTAGGAGGAAATCATTTCAACCTAAAAGCAAAAAAAATATATTTTTTAACTATTAAAAAGTAACTTCAATTTCTATGACCATCATACCAGCACGATCATTATGACGATCACATTATCTACAGCATATTCTTTTCAGCTAATATTAGACTTCGGTCAAAGTTTGAATTTTAATCAAACTTTAATTGGATTTATAAGCTATATAAAGTTTTGACTTTTGATCAAACTTTGACTACTAAAATATGATAATAAGATGGAAGTTAGTAATATATTATCAAATTTTTAGGGGTTAAAGGTTGACTTTAAGGTCAAACTTTGATTTTTAATTAAAAATTTACTTTTTCTTAAACATTAACTCCAATAATTTGATGGCGAAAAAAGGATACTGCCGTATTGTTATATAATTTGATACTAGATTCTCAATTATATTAGTTAATACTTTGACCTTTTGGCTAAACTTTGACTTTTACACAAAATTTATTTTTAGTCAAACTTGAAACCTCCTTATAGAGAGAGTCTACTACTACATAAATTTATACCGTATCAGTGCGATTTTTCTTAGTCAAAGTTTGACTTTTGGTCAAAGTTTAAATTTATATAAAATGTTCTACATTTTTATTAGTAAAATATTATAATTAAAAATATATATCATTATTTTAATTTATAACTTAAAAATATATTGCCTCATTTTTATTGGTCAAAGTTTGACTTTTAGTCACAGTTTGACTTTTATTCAAATTTTGACTTTAGTCAAAATTTGAGAAGTGTATCTTAATAGTAGATAGTGATTATTACTGTTGTTATTTGTATTTTGGTAATGTAAATTTTTATCAGTCAAAGTTTGATATTTAGTCAAACTTTGACTTTTTAACACAATTTGATTTTTTTGAACTTTTGTATCCCCAATGAGATTATTAATTTTTTATTTATTATTTTGTAGTACATTATAAAAATTATTTTTACTTTTTTTTATATTTGGTCAAAGTTTGACTTTTTAGAAAGTTGATACTTAGTCAAATTTTTTACTAGTGTAACCTAGTGATGGATACGAATACGTTATGTTAATTTGTAGGTTGACGGTAGATTGTTAAATTTGTTATTGGTCAAAGTTTTAAAAAATAGTCAAAGCTTGACTTTTTTTAAAAATTGAATTTTGTTTCAAGTTTAAAAATTAAATTTTGTTTCAACATGTAACCTTATAATACATACTAGCATTTACTAGATAATTTTGTACTTTAGTCTTAAGAATTTTTATTAATCAAAGTTTTACGTTTGGTCAAAGTTTGACTTTTATTAAAAGTGGATATTTGATCAAATTTTGATTAGTGTAACCTAAAGATGTATATGAATACTGTTATATTTATTTGCAGTTGAACTTTTATAACTTATTGGTATATCGTAAAAAAAATTTAGTCAAAGTTAAACTTTTGGTCAAAGTTTGACTTTTATAAAAATTTAATTTCAGTTAAATGTATAAACTTATATTAGATACTAGCATTTACAATTTTGTTATTTAGCATTACATATTTTTTTAATCAAAATTTTAAGTTTGGTCAATGTTTGACTTTTTATTTGAGTTTGACTTTTCAAACTCTGACTTAATTAATTTAATAATAAATAGTGATTACTATGATATTAATTTGTAACATACTAAAATATCATTAAAAAAATTATTGGTTAATATTAGGCTTTAATTATGATTTTAATAATAAATGATCAAAACTTAAAAACTCATTTTCAAATTCATTTTCAAAGATACTAATCAAACAAGAGCAATCAATTTCCAATAAAATTCATTTCTCAAACACACTAATCAAATAGTGAAAAATCCATTTCTAGAGGAAATCATTTCGCAAGAAATCGACTAAGAAATTGATTTCATTTCCTCTTTGGAGTTTCATTGCTATCAAATAGGGCCTAAGAAAAATAAGACCATTAGCAGCACCGCTATTAACAAAAAGGCTTGTTGTTTCAATAGCAACAAGACTAATAGCGGCAAACTTTTTTGTTAATAGCGGTAGTTTTTTGTACCGCTAATAGTCTTATTTTTTGTAATGAAACTTTAGCCACTATTTTTTCCAAGTTTGACAAATTTTTTTGTCAGATTTTTGTATGTTTTTTCCGACCTGACTTATTTTCGAACCTCGACTTGGTCGCTATTCTTGAAGTTGAAAGGCAACATTAAGATTATTATTTTATTTTATCTATTTTTATTTCTTTTCCAATGCACATCTCTCACTCAACTTTACATATGGGAGAGCTTGGAACTTTTTAGTCCTGATTTTTGTTGGCACACTATCTATATCTATCTACCAAGGATCAAAATATCAGTAAACCAATACATATCGTCCTAACCTCCAGGACGATACATTGAATGTATCGGCGATACATTGAATGTATCGATTTGATACATTTAATTTTATTAATTTTTTTTCAATTGTTTACACAATCGATGGTGATTGTCTACACAATCGCTATCGATTGTATAGACAATCGAAAAAATAATAATAATAATAATAATAATAATAATAAATTTCTGATTATCTATACGATTGTCTACACAATCGATAGCGATTGTCTACACAGTTGCCATCAATTGTGTAGACAATCGAAAAAAAAAATGCATATACATATTATCGGACGATATATTGAAATTATCGTCCGATACGGGCGATACAATGCCTTTGTATCGTACCGCCCAAGTCCAAAACCGATACATATCGGACGATACGTATCAGTATCGGACGATTTTTTGACCCATATGTTATCTACTTTAAAATATTATATTCCACCATAAGTATATCTCTCTGTTAATTTTATAGTGACAAATTTCTCCGAAATTTCACAAAACAGGGTCGAGCGAAACTTTCGGCAAAATTTCAATGATTCATCCGAAATCACAAAGTTTCATTAATCTGGTGAAAATAAACAAAATTTTGCTAAAATTAGTGATTTTCTTTTAATTTTATTTAATTTTTAAATAATAAATAATTTTTTTTATAAATATTAAATATAATTTATATATAATATTTAATGCACTTCTTGAAATTTTCTTGAAACTTTTTGAATTTTCCCAAAATTTATCCAAAATGAACTGAAATGAACCAAAATGACCCCTTTACTGAAATTTTGCCGAAAAGAGAATTTGTCACTATGGTTAAGCTTTTATGATCTAATATTTGGTCGACCATTAAGAAAAAAATTATTTAGATAAAAATCTTTCAAAATTAGCATATAAATCATCTCAAGTTTTCTCCGTTTGCATTGTCAAAGTTAAATAATTGAACCCATAACTTACCTTCCATGCCCTCACAGCAATGATTTTCTTAAAATTTTGCCAAAATATTTATGCTATTATGCTCTCATCCCAACATGAATTATTTAATTCATGCAAACTAAAATATGATTTAACCCTTTTTCTCCTTATTTTCTTGTCCTTATTATTTTTTATTTTTTTTATTTGACTATTTTCTTGTCCTTTTTTATTGAACACTTATACATTGAATTTGATAGACATCAATAGCTTACAGGAATAATCAAAGCATATATCTCAACTAGCAAGAATAAAGCTAAAAAAAAAGAGTCATGGGTGCTAGTTGAAGAAAAGGTTGAACCTATTGAGATTAAATGAAAATTCCTAAATAAGAAGGGGTTGGATGAATTTATAAATTAGGGTTTTATGATACTTTTTCTTTTTTAAAAAATAAAAATTAATTCCTTTTTAGAACAATAAATCGGCCAAGAGGGTGTATAAAAGTTTGTGTACCGATATTCAAAATCAAAGATTCTACATTCGTAGCCATGTTTTTTTGTCCCAATCTTCCACATTTTGAGAATAGGTTGGACCCATCATATGATCAGATGTTGACTCCACGTGGCACACATCCCCTAAAGTGATTGTGAGCCCTTCTCATGGCACATCTTGTTGGATTTTTGTGGTCAACGCTTTAACTCATCTTTGAGTTTTCATTGAAAATTGGGTTGGACTTTTGACCACACAAATTTGGAGGTGATAAAAAGCAAGTAATTTCCTAATATAAGTGATATGTCTCCACTATATTTTCTTGGTGAGGTAGGAAAGAAAAGTGACTATATAAGAAGACCACCCTTAAAAATAGTATTGGTCAAAAGAAATTGATTACGAGTTAATACTATCCTAAATGTGTCTGTAGACCATAAAAAGGGAATTAATTGCTCTTTAAGCTCTGACGAATTGATTGCTGTTTAGCCTTCTGTTTATCAACAGAGGGCCTAAAGGCTGTTTCTAGTCCTTTCCTTACACCCATTTAAGGCTGGATATTAAATATCTCGAAACCTTGCATCAGATGTAGAGCTGTCAACGTGCCAGGTTTAGGGTCAGGCTCCTTTAAAATCTAGGTCCTACTGGTTCATGGGTAGGCTGTAGCCCGCTTTTACTTAGGCGGGCTTTGATACGTCAGCGCTACCCTTAACTTAGTCAAGGTTTAACTTATAATGACCTTATTCGGCCCGATGCACGTCGAGCTTTTGGTTTTCAGTGCTTCCCGGCCCTCTATCCCCATTTTTGAGCCTTAGGACTAAGATTTTAGGCCCCGGGCCTAACCGATCCTATTTACAGCCTTAATTAGAGGTTAAAAATGTCGGTTTTCCAATGCGATTTGTCCATTGCTAACTTCTCAATCTTTTGATGTCGAAAATATATAAGCTTACTTTGGCTTGTATCAGAAACCATATAAACCTCTACTATTGACTCCTCATTCACAGGATCATTCCCCATTCTTTTCATCCTTTGTGACATTTTAGTGTTTAAAATTGTGATTCATTGTTTTAAACATTAAAATATGGGCAAACAACTCTCTCTAACAAAGTTTTGGCCCTGTTTAGTAAAGTTGTTTTTGAAAAGCACTGTTTAAGGTAAAATATTGATTGAGAAACACTTTTCATCCAAGGACATTTACAACCTATAGGCGAAGACCGAGAAGCAGCCCCAGGCTGGGTGGAAACTCCTTATCACCCAATATTAAAAGGGGTTTGTTTTTTGGAAGAAGCTTGGCCAAACAGGGCCTTACTTTCAACTCATCTCAATCTATATAAGTTGGACAACCATCAGTAACAATTACATGCAGAAATCAAAATGTCTACTTCTTTCTCTTCTCCTCCTCCACTATGTATTGCACTTTTAGTTCTATCTTTGGTTCCATGGAGACTTTCAAATAGCATTCCATGTATTATCGACAAGGAAACTGGAGAATGTAAGGATCCATTTCCATCTTGTTCTTCCATGGGCATAATCAAGGGCAAGTGCACTCCTCCACCTCCACCGCCGCCACCACGACGACCACCACCACCACCTCCACTGCTTAGACCTGCACCACCATCAATAATGGCACCCCCGCCGCCCCCGCCTCCACGGCCACCACCACCACCACCACCTCCACTGCCTAGACCTGCACCACCATCAATAATGGCACCCCCGCCGCCCCCGCCTCCACGGCCACCACCACCTCAACTGTTGGGGCCTGCACCACCACCATCAATGATGGGACCGTTGCCACCAGCACCACCAACAATAATGCCACCACCACCACTTAATGATCCAAAGCCGTGTTCATCATATCCCCCAACACCAACACCCATGTAAGTATGTGACTAGAGGAATTGCAACCTTTCCTGAAAAAACTATTGTTTGAAGGTAGAAGAAGAGGAAGAAGTAGAAATAAGTAGTAGTGTAATAGAGAAAGGCTAATCACTTTGTGCACTCTTTCTTAAGGAATTAATGCTTCACTAGAGTTACATAGTTCATGCACTCTGATTTTAATGGTTGCTCTAAAAGAAAATAATTGTTTTAATGCTAATAATTCGCTTTGATTTTTCTTCTGTAACGATTCACTTTGATTTTAATGCTTCACCATATCCTTTCGCCATTTAGACTTTCAACAAAAACAAAAAACAAAAACACATTTAATATCTCTCATCCGGATCAGACGCATGGAGTATTAGATGCACATCAACTCCGTGCTCGGTAATTCTTTGTGAGTAGCCATACCTGAGGGACAGTCTTATATGATGGATAGATTTTATGCATAGTGCAGGCGTTTATATGGTGAGTTGTAATTGGCTACAAGTGAAGTAGTGCTCAATTAATACAGGTCGGTGTAATCAGTTATGTCACCCCACATCAGCCGCCTGTACCTTGTTTGCATCAAATCTGTCCATCCTTTGCAATTTTCCATATATGAGCTCCAGGAATAAAAAATCGGCTGATACAGATACTTATTGGTTTTTTGGCCAACTGAAACGTATCACATCCGATACATATCGGGCTTTTGCCCGTCTTCTGCCTGCTTCATATCAAATATCGGCCATTCTGTGATAGAAGTTGTAGTATAGCGGTGACTGGTGACCACCGGATGCAAAGAGTACTTGATTACAACAGGCGGTAGGTTTCATGCAACTAGCACGGTGATACGCTTCAGCAGCTGTATGGGAAAAGGAGTTTAATTTTTCGGGATTTGCGCAACTGAAGGATAAATGCTTAAAGGGTACCACTGTTCACACCCACCTATTTATTAAAAGCAATCATGACTCAAACCCCTTCAAAACCGTTGATTTCATTAGAACAGATGATAGAGGCCATGTTTCACCCATATCTTTCACAAAATAGATCTTCATAGCATAGCGCACACATCAGCCGGTTAGTTATTAATTCCATGTATCAATGATTTCCAAAAAATGGCCTTATAATTACGTTTAAGCTAAAGTGTGTCATATGATTTACGGTCCATATTTTGGAAATTTCTGATTCATGTAATAAAAAAATGACCGAATGATAGTTGATCAATGATCTTAAGATCTATCTTGTTAAATATAGGCATGGAATAGGACCTTCATCAGCATATCCCACACAAGCAACGATAGAACTAAAAGTGGGTGCGAACCACGTTACCCACTTACCCTTCTCAGTTTGGAGAAGGAACGCCTTGGTCAATGAATCCAGCCTGTTATTACTTATTAGTGACATAGGATTGTCAATTTTGAGAAGAGACCCCATTTTTCTTTCCTCCACGTCTCATCTTCTTGACAGTTGTGGTCTTGCTTCTCTGTGAGGAATACGTATCGGTAAGCTGAGTGCTCTCTTCTCTGCAAGGGATACGTATCATTATATGTATTGGCATATTTACTGGCATACGTATCAATGCGGGTTTCTTTATAGCTGTGTTCTCTATTTTATTTATTAAAAAAAATATTCATTTTATTTATAAAAAAATAGGCTGATACGTATCAGTCATATCGGTCCTTCATGGATTGATACCTGAGTCCAATACTGATTTTAAAATCTTGTATGAGCTCTTGCGGAATCTGTATTGCCCCAATCCGAAACTAAAAAAGATCAAGAAAAATGTATTATCACAATTTTTTGGGCTCTCAATAAGATATTTGATCAATGTATAAGAAATATTTATAATTAAAATTATTTTAATTAAAATTTTTCATAATCTAATTTACGATATTGTTTATGCTATATGACATTCATAATTTCAATTATAAATATTTCCCGTGACATTTGATTTAATGACTTTTAGGGAACCTTGTTCTTAATTTTAAATCACTCCGAGACTTTCCTCCATTCCCAAGTTAATCTTGATTTGTGTGTTTTCTGTTGAAAGTGACATATAGCTGTTGGACCATTTTACTCAAGCTGCGAGGAGTATACTCTATCTCCTCCCTATCCATATGATCCCTTCTCTTGTGGCACCAACCAACGTACCCCTCGCTTCTCCTCACGCGCCAACCAACACCTTCCTTCCTTGTCCTCACGCGCCAACCAACCAACACTTTCCTTCTCCTCACGTGTTAGGTTTGCTAGTTTTGTATTAATATCAATGGTTTTTCTCATATATGGCAATTGCCCTCGACATATGAAGAATCAGAACCGTTTAGACGAAACTTTTCCATAAAAAACTTTGGATCAAAAGACTCTTAATCTTTTACTCAAATTCAATCCTCTCACTCTATCAGATCAACCCTAAATTTTTCAAAATTACGTTTCTGCCAAAATCCTCATCCGTAACCTTGGATCTGGTAATTGCCGTCGATCGATGAAGAATCAGAGCCATTTAAACAAAGGTTTGATAAAAAGAACTTTGGATCGAAAGGCTCGTAATCTCGAATCATGCTACCTGATAGAATTTTCTCTCTGTAAAATAGGAGTTATTTTCTAAGGAGAGAGATTTTAGTCGGTTTTCATCAATCTATATCAAGATTTTAAATTTTTGACGGGGTTTATGGGAAGAGTGACACGTGTACCCATTTAATGCTTTACTCTTTTTGCGTCTTCTTTCCGCGTGCGCATTTTCGGGAGGTTGGGTCTACGCCATCGGAAGAGCTTTTTTGTTTTTAACAGCAACAAATCACCTATAAAACGCGTGATTACTTTTGTCTATTTCATAAGATTTAACATTGTATGCTATGTGTACATTTGTGAAAGTCAAATTTTGACAAAAGTTTAGGGCCAATGAAAATTTGTACATTTGTGAAAGTCACATTTTGACACTGAAGAGACAAAGTTGGCCCTTACAAACAAGATAAAAAGAGACTTGTAATTTTAAGTAAATTTAAAATATTATCTAAGCCGTCTAACTTGAACGTCTTGATCTAATGATCTCTCGAGTAAAAAAATTGGCATGAAACATGACTCCTATCATATGACGCTCAACTACCGAATCAAATGATAGCCTTTGACTACAATAAATCATGTAATAAAAGTCGTATTTGATGCGAATTTAAAGATTTATATATTATATATAATCACTAAATGTGACCGCATAATAGCTTACTTTGTGTGTGCAAGTAGGCTGACGCACTATAATACTAATCTATCTTTCAAAATATATGCTTGGAGCCTAGTTTGTGTGTGCAAGTAGGCCGATCTAGCGACAAAACAACAGTTCTAGCATCGCATGCAAGTCGTGCACTCTATAGATTTGAAGAAACTTTGTGCTATATCTCTTAGGCTGCATTTGGGTTAGCTCTTTTGGGACAAAGAGCAGCTCTTTTATTTTTTGGATGCGGGTATGAGCTCCCCAAGACGTATTTTAACATTGTCTTACTCTTCGGAGGGCACGACGATGATGATGATGATGCCAAATATTGGTAGAGTTGTCTTTGAATTAGGTCTAATATTATTTTTCAAAGCCTAATCGATATGTATATGTTTCTGTTTTGTTTGTAGTATTATTTTTTTTGTACATATTTAAAATTTAGCCAGTTTTGTCTTACTGATTTAATCATTTGGTAATTTGTATATTTTCTTTTATATATATAAAAAATGTCGTATGTGATATGTTATGTTAATGTTCTTTGTAGGACGATAAATTGTCTAACTTTTCGATTAGGTATTAGAGACTCATTTTTAAAGTAATGACCATTAAATCAGATTCGGAAAAAGATTTCGTCAAATATGTTCAGCCCATCTCGATTGGTTGCCGGAAAATTTTGAGAGAAATTCGAATACGACACATAAACCGATGATTAGATAACGTTTCTATGGTTATAACATAACTACCCATTGAATCGATTTTGAGGATTTTCTGAAAGGAACTTAAAAATAAAATATTTTCATCTTTTATAAGAACAGTCAGGAATTTGAGTAACTTAAGAATGCATATGGGAAAAGCTAAAAATCGTAGTCTACTAAAATTCTGCAGGAATTTAGGGGTTCAAGAATATAAGCTTTTCTGGGAAAAACAAAGAAACACATGAACGAGGCCGGAGAGAATGACTTTTTGGTGAAACACATGAACGAGGCCGGAGAGAATGACTTTTTGGTGACCTTGGAAATCGTAATAATCCCTTTTGCTAAAATTTTCTAAAGCAGTTTAGGTTGTGTATGACATAGCTCTCTGCTAGCCCTTGCCATAGCAGAGTAAATCTATTTTAACAGGTTCTCATCCTCTTTGCTAACATCCTACTACGTGCTTTGGTAGACACCCCTTCTCCTTGATAACTCTTAGCATAGCAAGATTTTATACAAGATTTACCTGTTCAATAGTTCTACCCTCCTCTCTACTCACTCCTTGCTAGAGCAGATTTTATTTTTTCTGATAGAAAGTTAGTAGAGAGCAGGAAGGTTGCTGCTAGAATAGGTAAATCTTTTTTTACATGAAGTTAGAAAAGAAAATGGGAACTAACTAAAGCATATGAACTCTATTGTGGCAGGACTAGCAAAAAGCTATGCCATAAGCAGCCTTAATAAATTCAACAAATTGCTAGCAATGAATATGTCAACTTCGTTACAACAGAGCTGGTTTTGGGAGGAGTCTGGCATAGAATTCTAACGACTTTTTAGCTCCATATTTGCTTCTAATTGTATTCTTACTTTGCAATCAGGGTTTGTGCATGCAAACATTGTTGATTACTTTGAATCAAATGGTAGAGATTATTTTTCAGCCCAATCCTTCACGCAATAGCTATAAAGATCATGCTCCTACAATTAGATGATCAGACTTTGATCCCACTAGGCAAACATCACAAAAATTTACCAGAGACCTAAGTTTAATGCTATGCCCATGATTAAATTCACTTTTTGAAATGTTCACCAAATGGAATTAAAATCTGACAATTTGATGGTATGCCAATTATTTCAAGGTCCATTGTGTGGAAGATTGGGACGAAAAGATCTCTCTATCGTCTGATTCAAAGTAATCAATAGTTTTAACATCTGATTCAAAGTAGCCAATAGTTTTAACACATCCAAACCTTGGTTGTGAAAAAAATCTCTGGTTGCAACTAACGGTTGGATACACCCGCCCTCCGCGTTCCTTTCAAGATTCTCTTGCTACATAGTTTTTAAGAAGCCTATGGGTGTACAGCAATGATGAGGTCCACCTGGTTGAATCTGATTTGGTGTTCAACCAAGTTTATAACCCTTTGATAAAAGAGAACATTGACTTTGCATAATGTTATAAACATTGAAACTGTGGAAGTCAAAATTCCCTTCTACCCAGTGGGTTTATAGGGGCATATAGTAGTGTTAATGGGTCCAACGACCTGGGTTCAAACTTGGTCGGCTCGATTAATTAAAAGGCCATGCTCAGGCCTCGACAATCCGGTCCATCGGGCTCTTATGGAAGGGTATAAATTGGTCCAATCCGAGATCGAACACAAATCTAACTGAAAATTCACACTCGAACCAGTCTAAACCAATCTATACCAACTTGGATCGGGTCCAAATTAAGTTGGGTCAGGCTAACTTAGATCAAGATATTTTCCACTCACCCAACCCGATTATCTACTAGGCTCGCTCACGCCAGCACAAGCGGCTTGAATAATAATACGACCAGTTCAGGCCCAAACCAAACACGTCTAGGCCTGTTGACACCCTAAACATAGATAGCGTTGTCAACAGGCCGGGCTTGGATCTTTTCAAAGACCCGATTATTTTTTCCCTAAAAAACTAGACTGGAACCTGGACTGTACACAAAAACAACTGGCTCAACCTGAGTACTTTCGGGCTTGGACTTTTTATTTAAGCCCAAACTGTACGTTAATCGGGTTGAGGTTGTGACAGATTCGGGACAGTCCGGCCTTGATTTGGTAGGGCCGGGTTTTGGTGGGCTCGATTATTTTTCATCCTAAAAATGAGGCTCGAACTTGGCCCGAATACAAAATTAAATTATTTATATTCCTTTTGTTTGGTTGGAAACTTGGAATACCAATAGATTACTCTCTAAAATTAAAAAGTCTGGTATTGATTGGAGAATAAAATTATTCTCCCTTTATATATTATATATTATATATAACTTGATTTTATAGGATTATCTTAGTTCGTTAGATGGAAGAGTAATGGCACTGGGGGTGTAGACGCCGCGTCACGCAATGCGCGTGGAAGGGAAATGGGCTTTAATTAGGCGCACTTGGCGCTTAGCTTCCGGGAGTATTAGTCTTTTGAAATCTTGGCATTTAATTTAGTTGACGAAATTGGCTACGGTCAAAAGGAATAGTCAAACTAATCCCTGCATCGTAACGTGCTGAATTCAGCCGCACTATACAGTTTTTCGGCTTCATTGTCTCATGGACACGAGTACGTCCAAGACCCGTTTAGGTGCTCCCGTTTAGCACTCGCGACTTTATACCAGATGGATAGCAAAATTCGTTTTAAAGAAATCTTCCTTAAGATGGAGCCTGCTATGCCACTTATTATATTTTATTTGCCTCTATTTTTTTAATCTCCTTCTACTAATTTTTCTAAAATTTCATTGGGTCACAATTTTTACTTCCAGTCCCACACCAAACCGTTTGAAATGCCTTTTAGCCACTTAATCCTATCCTAAACCGACTATCGGACATTTTGTTTTTTCGATAGGAAACTATCAGACATTTGAAGGCCTTAATTAAAATTTGTAAATGCTGTTTTTAATATGATTGATTTGTAAAAGACGCCTGAGATAATCTTATAATATCGTTTGATTTGATTGATGGGGAAAAGATTCTTGATAAGCTTGCCGTCATAATCCCTTTCTTGAAAGGAAGACTAAAATGTCTCACTGAGAGAGAAAGAAGAGAGAGAAACTGGAAAATGTTTCCAGGAAGCGCAATGAAAGAAGAAAGTTTTCTTATCCACAGAAATAAAGATAAATTCTGCCTTCCTATCCACATAATTGGAGCTGACATCTACAAGGGATGATGGCTACTCACCGAGTTTAAAACTTACCTCAAATGGTGTTTAAATGATCTTAAATCACTAGCCTATCACTTTTTATCTCATGCCATTAAAGTTTGATTTATCATTATACCATATATCTATGACCGGTCTAAATTTCTCAAGTAATAATCCATCATTGGATATGTCTCAGCCAAAGGATCATACTTCTAATTGAATGTAAATCATCCGATTGGTAAAGTTTAATATCAATTATCAAAATTAAAAACAATCATTGGTATTGAAGCGCATAGATCGGACGGTTCGAATCTCCCAAAAAGTGTGATTGTGAGACTCATAGCCCTTCAATTGATAACATATTACTTTGAGGGTATATAAATAGATGGCTCCATTTATTTATATATATATATATATATTCAACAACTAAATAGGCCATTCACAAGCTTTAGTGCTGTCTGGGTTCATCAAATAAAAGTTCCGAAAAATTAAAGGCTTTTGACTATAAAATGGTGAGTCTTTAGATTCCGTTTTTCCTGTGTGGTGTTCAATGCATTAAGACTCTTTTGTGCAACAATCAATATTTTAGATCACGAAAATTGATGCAACGGTTGATACTATTTGAGTGACCCCATTTCTACCCAAAATGGCCAAATATATTCTACCCGTTAGGCAGAAACATGTAAACTTTTGAAAAGGGTGGCATTAGTTGTACCCGATTTTCCTATGAAGAGAGGGCTTCGTTGAATCTGATGATCGAGATCATTTTTTATCCAACTCTTCCACACAATAGATTTTCAGATAATGGTTCGTCTATCAAACAAAAAATTTAGAAATTTTGATTTATTTTTCTTTAGGAGCCGGTGCAGCCTATTTCTACCCAAATCTATTTTACTGGTTGGCCAAAAACATGTAAAATTTGAAATTTTGCAATTAGATCTTTTCTCCAGTGGTGCTGTCCTCAAGCCTGTAGCTTTGAGGGCAGGAATTCAAATCTCATGCTTTATCTATTGGAAAAGAAAAAAAAAATTAAATAAATAATAATAATTAAATTAAATTAAATTAAAATTTTGATTTTCTTTTTTATCCCCAGCCCATTTCCACCCAAACCTATTTTACACGTTGGCCAAAAATATGTTAAATTTTAAAAATTTATGTACTTTTCATTAGGAGATGGTCACGCGGCACTTGGCTAAATCTCCATCTTACTTAGTCAACTCTCGAAAATAAAACGTTGACAATATTACAACCTCAAGGTCACATATCCAGGTCTAACTTATCTATCAAAAAAAAAAAATATATATATATATATATATATATATGAGCATATGTAAGTCTATAAAAGAATAAAGTTGTCTTTCACTTATTTAGCACTCAACAAGATTGGTGCATTCCCCAATCCGGTATTAGAATATTGCACCAAGTCCCGCAGTTGGTGCCAAAGATATGGAGTCGCTACAGGAATAATTTGGCAAGGTTAAAATTTTCAAGAAAGTTCGGCAAGTTAGGAGGAAAAAAAAATATTAAAAATTATGAAAATATTTTGTAGTTGAGGTCATGATTTATTAAAAAGCTACAAACTAATCGTTATTTATTTGTGAATTTTTTTAAAAAAATCTTTAAAATATATATAATTTTTTTTCAAGGAATGTCTTCCCAAACTTCCCAAACTTCAAAATGTCAAAAGTTTCCGGTATTTACAACAAAAAATTCTACATTCCCAACCAAGGTTAACAGTTAAAACTATTGACAGCTTTGAATCAGATGATAGAGTTCAATTTTCATCAAATCTTCCATACAATAGATCTTGAGATCATGTCCCACCTGTCAAACGGTTAGATGTTAATTAATTCCACTTAGTACAAATCCTCAAAAGTGACCGTGATCATGGGTGTACCATGGGAAGGGTTCTTTGGTCACTTTTGGGGATCTGTTCCACATGGAATCAACATCTTTTCGTATGATAATTTGGCTATTATCTCAAGATCTATTTTGTGGAAGTTTGAGACTAAAAAGATCTTCACCATCTGATTTAAGGCAGTTAACGATTTTAACGAGCGAAAGCCCTAATTGCAAGTGTAAAATGCTCAGCGTAAGTATTGGTAACCAAGGTTAAATTATTTGTGAAGGGTGCGGCTATTATCACCCATTTAATAATAAGTACCGCAATTTTTCACGAATGAAAATTATTAACTAATTTGAATCAGACGATATAGATTATTTTTTATTCCAATCTTCCTCAAGACAGATCTGAAGATTACGGTGCGCCCATCAGACAATCAAATGTTGCTTCCAAATGACACACATCCAATCATAGGAAAAGGAGTTGACCTCCACTTTTAGGGATGTGTGCCGTGTGAAATCAACATCTAACCATTTGATAGATGCGCCATGATCTTAAGAACTATCATAAACAAGATTGGAACATAAAACAATCTCTATCGTCTAATTCAAATCAATCAGTGGTTTTCATCCTTGAAAAAACTATTTGGTACGTACTATTAAACAGGTAAGTATAGCCGTACCGATTTGCGAAATTTGAAGAATTCAGCAGATCTTGTGATTGATTGGCGCCAGATCAGATACCTAATACCAACTCCTATGATATATGTAACATACACGATCATTGATCCAAAATTTCATCGAGGTGGGTCATCATATAAATAAGACCCTAGCTTAGCTCAAACCTCATACTAATTAAATGATCTTGACTATCTATCTATCTAATCAAGGCCTCAGAAAATCTTATGGACCACATGAGTTTGAACAAAGTCTCGTCCACGCAATCGCTTGCCACGTGTACCCACGTAGATTTGTTCCATCCTGAAGGAGCATCAGGCCAACCAGTTGTCAGCATCTGATAGGTGCACTTTTCCCTTTAAATATGGACCATTCCTAACTGATTGAAGCCGCATCTCCGATTTGATACCTTTTTGTCCAACTGCCTCGATCATAAGATGAGTTTCACAGGTTTTGGAGGCCTTGAGATCTCTAAAAGCTTGCTTGCTTTCAAATGGAATGGGTAAAAGTTATTTCTTAATCTTTACAGCCGTTGTTTGTGTTGAATCAAATGATGGAGATTGCAATATTAAAATCGCAATATTCTACTCAATAAATTTTGAGACCATGGATGTAACATCAGGCGGTCAGTTTTTTATCTTCACATGGTACGGATCTTAAAAAAAATATATTAAAATCATAATTAAGGGTGATGCGTGTCACATGATTTTAAGACGGGCTTTTTAAGATATGTGCCACCTAGAATAATAGCAGGCCGTCTGATGATACGCCCAAGGTCCCAAGATCCCGTGTGTGGAAGATAGGAATGAAAAGTGATTACCATCTTTTTATGGACGGCAGTCAATTATTTTCACCATGGGCGCCAACCATTAATACTAGCTCATTAATTAAAGGAGCCATTTGTTGCACGCACAAACTTAGCCCAATCACACAACATAAAAGGAAGAATCAATGTTTTTGGGGCATCTTGAAGAGAAAATATCATCTGAGCGGTCTGATTTGAAGGCTTTAATCTAAAGTTTATAATTTTAAAAATTGGCAAGAAATACAATCTCTATCATCTATTCGAACAAGTCAAACATACTATGGCATTTGATTATTTTCAATCACGTGACTGATCGGGTGCCCTGAGTAACTACATAGGCGCTAATAGAGGAACGCTTTGTTTTCCTAATAAGTGGCGGCCTCATAGCTACACGCCTACACATTCATATCTCCAAAGATATATCCACGTGGCTATCTCGGAGTGGCGACCGTATCTGCCGTAAGATTATTGTGGGCGTTACGCCGTTACGGTGGTAGATTTAGTGGTGAGCTCGAGATAGAAGGATGCGCGTCAGTTAACGGTGATTAAAGTAGCCACGTCATTATTACTTATAACACTCTTGACTCTTCTTATAGCTGCCTCATTCTTACTTATTTGACTGATTAATTTCTGGATCAAAATATATGGCTGGTGTTGCTCCCGACTTTTGTTACAGCCACCTACTTTAATAACGTAAAAAACGTTGATGACTTTGAATGATTTTTTTTTTCTTTTTCTCAATATTTTACATAATAGATCTTAAAATATTGAGTCTATTATCATACGATCAAATATTAATTTCATATGACACATCCAAAAAATAATTAAACATGATCATAAAAAACTGTCAAACATGATTCTTTCGGATGTGTGACTTGTGAGATCAAAATCTGATCATTTGATAATACACAGCTCAGGCCACATAGATTTTACATTGCATCCCGCAAAGCACCTACCCCAGTACCCGACGACTCCGGCCAATGGCTCAGCCCGGTTTATATAAGAATATAAAATATAACAAGTATTTTGTATTTACCTCTTCAAATATGTTTTATTTACGCTTGGCTCCTGTGATTCACCCATTGGCAATTGGCGAAAAGCTGGAATCTAGGGTGAAGTCACTGTAGGCGTAAATAAAAATTTTCAAAAAAATAACTCACAGGTGGTTTTTATATAGTTGAAATTAACCTGTTTTAACTCATTGAAGAATAGACTTTAACTGTTTTAATAAATCTCTACTCTCTGCTCACTTTTTGTCAAAGCAAATTATTTTTTATTTTATTTATTTATTATTATTTTTTTTATGATATAGAGATAGCTTCTAGAGTATGTAATTAGTCCTACTTTCCCGGGAGTTAGTAAGGATAAAGAGGGACTCATAAAAAAGTATACCCAGCTCGGGCCAAGGAGCTAACACTCTAAAAAGTAAGACTATTAGCAGTAATTTTTGCCAAAACTGTCGCTATTAAAAAAAAATTATTATTATTTTAAAAGCAGTAGGACTAGTAGCGGCATTTTTCGTATTAATAGCTATAGTTGTTTGCTAATGTAGAAATACCTTATTTTTATAGTGTTATAAGGTTGGGAATGGGAACCAAAAATGATTTAGATGAGTAAAACTTATTTTAAAACTCCTAAGATCTCGCACAACCATTCATTAATTGAAAAGTGAATAATCAATTCTGTATTTTTAACTTTTATTTTAATGAGAAATTTACCAATCAACCTATCAGATATATTTTCCCGCTAGAGATCCTATATTTTCACTTTTAACCAAACCGACCAAGTCTAAGCCGAGCCAGTTACAGCTAGCACAAAAAGTCAGGAATACCCCTTCTTACACTTTTTTTTGTTCTACATAACTTAAAATTTTTAATATTTACACTTTTCTATATTTACGCAATGTGAAACGAGATCTATGTTGTTTGATTTGAAGGCCACAATATAAAATCGACGGTGCTAAAAATAGACACGAAAAAAAGCAATATCGCCTCTTTAAAAAAAAATAAAAAATAAAAATTTAAATAGTCGATGACGAATCTTTAAACAGTCGATACCAACTGTTTAAAGAGGTGATGGCGATTCTTTAAACAGTCGATACCGACTATTTAAACAGTTGCCATCGATTGTTTTGTTTTTTACTTTTAACCAAATCGACCAAGTCTAAGCCGAGCCAGTTACAGTTAGCACAAAAAGTCAGGAATACTCCTTCTTGCACTTTTTTTTGTTCTACATAACTTTAAATTTTAAATATTTGCACTTTTATATATTTACGCGATGTGAAACGAGATCTATGCTGTTTGATTTGAAGGCTACAATATAAAATCGACGGTGCTAAAAATAGACACGAAAAAAAAGCGATATCACCTCTTTAAAAAAAATAAAAAATTTAAATTTAAATAGTCGATGACGAATCTTTAAACAGTCGGTACCGACTGTTTAAAGAGGTGATGGCGATTCTTTAAACAGTCGATACCGACTGTTTAAATAGTCCACATCGATTGTTTAGTTTTTTACTTGTATTTTTTTTAAAGAGGTGATATCGTCTTTTTTCGTGTCAATCTTTAGCACTATTAATTTTATATTATGGCCTTCAAATCAGACAGCATAGATTCTATTTCACATCGCGTAAATATAAAAAAGTGCAAATATTTAAAATTTTAAACTCTATAGAATAAAAAATAATGTAAGAAGGGGTATTTCTAACTTTTTGTGCTAGTTGAAACTAGCTCGACTTAAAACAGGTCGATTAGGTAAAAGGTGAAAATATAGGATCTCTACCAGAAAAGGTGAATTTGAAAGGATCGATTTGAAATATTTCCCTATTTTAATTAGTCTCTCCATCTCTCGTAGTGCTAGCACCATAGACATGCTACTATTCATCTTTTAATAATCTATAAAGCATGTCGTAGATGATCATTACTGGATTTAATCATCATATTTATCCTTCATATGGTTTCCCCTAAATTTCCTTTGGTTAGTATATATATTAACCTATTGGTACGAATGATATTTTAAGCAAAATTATATACATACATCAACAATAAGCGATCATGAACAAAAAATACATACCATGATATGATTAGGGCTGTGCATCTTTTGGACTGAATCGATAAAATCGACTAAATCGCCGGGTTTAGTATGATTTGAACGGGTACCGATTTGGATTTGGTTTGGAAAAAGAAAAAAATGAAACGTTTGGTTTGGTTTCGATTCGGTTTGATTTGGAAAAAGGAAAAAATGAAAAGTTTGGTTTGATTTCGATTCTAAGCCTCCCCAAGCCAAAATCAAACTGAACTGAACCGAATGTAGTATAAATATATATGAGATTTTAATTAATTTTAAAAGATATTTAAATAAAATGCATATTTTTATATAAAACTCCACCTTTCTTTAGCCTATTTTTAAATCCTAAAGTACTATCACTCAATTAAAGAGAGATCCTTTAGGGTTGGGAATGGGACCCTAAAATGATTTAGATTAGTAAAACTTGTTTTAAGACTCCTAAGATCTCGCACAATCATTCATTAATTGAAAAGTGAATAATCAATTCTGTATTTTCAACTTTTATTTTAATTGGAAATTTATTGGATCATTCGCTAGAGATCCTATATTTTTATCTTTAACCAAGCTGACCAGTTTCAAGTAGAGTCGGTTCCAGCAAGCATAATAAGTCAAGAATACCCCTTTTTACGGCTTTTTTTAGTTTTATATAGTTTAAAATTATAAATATTTGTACTTTTCTATATTTACACGATGTGAAACGAGATTTATACGGTTTGGTTTGAAGGCCACAATATAAAATTGATAGTGACAAAGATAGACACGGAGAAAAAAGTGATATTGTGACTTTTTAAAATAAAATAAAATAAAAATAATTTAAACAGTCAATGCCGACTCTTTAAACAGTCGGCACCGACTATTTAAAGAGGTGATGACGATTCTTTAAACAGTTGGTACCAACTGTGTAAACAGTTGATGGTGGTTGTTTAAAGAGTCGTTATCGACTGTTTAATTAATTATTTTTATTTTTTTTAAAGATGTGATATCGCCTTTTTTCGTACCAATTTTTGGCACCATCAATTTTATATTATGGCCTTCAAATCAGACGATATAAATTCTGTTTCACATCGCGTAAATATAAAAAGGTGCAAATATTTAAAATTTTAAACTATATAGAATGAAAAAAAGTGCAAGAAGGGGTATTTCTAACTTTTTGTACTAGCTGAACTGGACTCGACTTAGAGCTGGTCAGTTAGGTGAAAGGTAAAAAGATAAGGTCTCTAACAAAAAAGATAAATATGAGAGGGTCGATTTTGGAAATTTTCCTATTTTAATTGCTGTCTCCATCTCTCGTACAACGAGCACCGTAGACATGCTATTATTCATCTTTTAATAATCTATAAAGCACGTTATAGATGATCATTACTGGATTTAATCATAATATTTATCCTTCATATGGTATCCCTCTAAATTTTCTTAGGTTAGTATATATATTAACCTATTGGTACGAATGATAATTTAAGCAATATTATATACATACATAACATGATTAGGGCTGTGCATTTTTTGGACCGAACCAATAAGAGCGACCAAATTGCCTGATTTGGTCTGATTTGGACGAGTATCGATTTGAGTTTGGTTTGTAAAAAAAAAAATTGAAAAGTTTGGTATGGTTTCAGTTTCAAGCCGAACCGAACCAAACTGAATGTAGTATATATATATATATATATATATATATATATATATATATATATATATATATATATATATATGGGGCTTTGATTAATTTTAAAGGGAATTTAAGTAAAATGCATAATTTTATATAAAACTCAACCCTTGTCTTTCTAAATCTTAAAGCGGTAAAATAGAACTTATTGGAAAATCAAATCAGAAAATTTTGATGTGCAAGTAGAACTTATAGGAAAATCAAAACCGACCGAACCAAATTGAACTGAATCGAATCAAGTTGATTTGGTTTCAGAGTTGGATGGTTTGGTTTAGTTTGAAAATCTAAAAACCAATTAGGACTGATTTAGTTTGTGATTTTGATCCAAACTAAACCGAATACACCACTAAATATGATAAAAACATGCATTTTCGGCGATTATGTATCCGACATGAATTGGACAAAATCCCCAAAATACATTTTTGGCAAAAAATTTAATATTTTAAATATAAAAAAAATCGCGCTTAAATATCGATCCCGAACAGTGTTATGTGGATAACAGATTTTATGCGAACAATGTATAAGCAACTGATGTGGTGCGGCGCAATTGGCTATAATGAGACTCAATTAATACAGGTCGGTGCAATCAGTCGCATCGTGCCACTGATGAGTAGTGAAATATGATGATATTTCACCCCTAGATACCTACGTTTAGCTATCCGATGAAGGCTATCTGATAAGAATTATTAGATTTGATGTGTTTCAGGTAAATACAAGCCAAATGCAGAAAACAGCCCAAGAATTCTGAAAATAATGTCAAAACACTGCAACTTTGGGTCATCGAGAACTTGGTGATACTTGTATCTCAATTTGGACCTTCAAGACAACCTAATTATGAAATTGTCATAACACAAACGTTGTAGAGCTTTCTGTCAGCTTTCCAACGGCTCAAGAATCGCCTCAATCCGAGTTCGAGACAGAAAGTTATGGCTAAAATACCGAAGCAGTGTCTGATACAAAGTTCGGCGGGAATTCACGAAAATCTGGGAGGTTGATGCATCGACCCTAAATTTTCGAGTTGGAACACCTCTGCGGCTGGGAAACTTCGGCTCTATTTAAAGCGGATCAAACATTTCGAGAAAAAAGGAAAAATTAAAGATAGAAAATTAGAGAGTTAGTTTTGGCTTTTCTTTTTTTAGAGTTTTTGGAGAGAATTTTTTAGAAGATTATTATTCATTATTATTATTTTTGGTTTTAGACTCCTCTTGGCATCTTTTCAAGAGTTCTTCTTTCTCATTCTTCTAGGGTTCCATCTGGGTAGATTGTACCTAGGATTTGCATTATTTTTCCTTTACGTTCATAAAAGCATACATTGTATTTAGGAAAAGGCATTGTAAACAAAGATCTTTGGGAGAAATGAAAAGATGAATGACTTTGAATGAACAAGGAGATCATACACCAAAGATGAGCGGCTAAATCAGTAGATCGGGGAAGATGCGATCCCCAGATAAGTACCCTTATTTATGATTAATACCATAGTCGATTTATTGTCATCATGGAATCATTTTGCTAAAAGTTTGTGTTATTGAAAATATATTGAATGCTTGTTATGATCGTTGATGACACGTATCAACGGCTATAATCGCTAAATCTGGACCTGCAAACTGATCTAGGCTGCGGAGCGATTATGTTTTTACTGTTGTGATCTAAATATCATGTGATACGCTATGCTTCTTACATGACTCATACCGCAATGATAGGCTGAGTCATTGTTTTTAGATAGGGTATGCCGGATTGATGATCATATTTTATTTCGAATCATTTTTTATAGATGAATGATGGTGTGAATGATGCTTTAATGAAATTGTAGGTTTTAATGGTAGAAAAGGGGTACAAATCTGGGGTAGCATATTCCTTGATTTCATTTAATTATTATTTTAGATTCATCGGTAATTATTTGTTTAGATTAATTCATTTTTCTGCATTTAGGAAAAGTGTGATAAATTTTAGTAAAATTGAATCTACCATTTGGTACTTCCTTAGGGACGTTTTTAAATCTCTGAAAGAATTAATTAAAATTTACATTTTCCTGTGGGTTCGACACCTTTGTTCTTGCCATACTGTAATAGATCTTGTGCACTTGCAAGGGTTACATTTAAAATCGATCAGCCACATCAGACGCCTTTCCAATGGTCACCTATTTGAGTCCCATCACGGGCCACTGGAGTATTACCCGGTAGTTAGCTCCAGGGCACCGTGAGATTAGTCAATGTGCACGCAAGTTGTCCCGAATACTCACGATTATATATATATATAATCTGTCCTATTTTTATAATTTTCCAGTCGGTCACTCAACATGGGGAACCAACTGATATACCGATATAAATTGATCTTTAAATTCGTGATCGCCCGTCAATTTGATATACATGAAATCTAAATCTGATTGTGTGATGGTAGGATCGTGGTCTCAACATCTGTAGTGTGGAAGGTTGGATGAAAACTGACCTCATCATCTGATTTAAGGGTCCTTATTAACTCGGGATGTGCAACTAGAGCCGCCCAAATAAAACTTGAGTTTTTTGCAAATACCCCCTTGAGTTATGTTGATATTACAAATAACCTCCCAATTATAATTATTTGCTTTAAACCTCCTGAGTTAGCATTTTGGTGTTCATAAAACACCCTCTTTAACGGATGCTACTTTAAATGGTTAACCAGCCCTTAAGGAATAGCCTAAATACCATATTTATCCTTTTAAAAATTAAATTACAAAATTACCACCCTCTACACGTGATAAGAGTAATTTTAAATCCACCTCTCCCCATACAAAAATAGTAGTTTTAAATCCACCTCTCCCCATACAAAAAGAGTAGTTTTAAATCCACCCACCAAATATTTGAGTTCACCCACGCTGAAAAGCATTGACTACATTGAACCGAACAATGGAGATCATTTATCGTCCCAACCTTTCACACAATGTATCTTGAGATCATGGTGGCACCATCAGACTGTTCACTATATTGTATTGGATGATAGAGGTCGTTTATCACCCCAACCATTCACACGATGAATCTTGAGATCATGGTGGCACCATCAGATGGTTGATTGCATTGAATTGGACGATGGATATTGTTTATCGTCCCAACCTTTCACACGATGGATCTTGAGATCATGGTCGCACCATCAGATGGGTGATTTTTTATTTCATGTGGTACATACCCAAAAAAATGACCTTAAAATTAATTTTAACCGTATACGTGATGTTAAGGTCACTTTTCTTGGATGTGTGCCACAAAATAAAACACTAATCGTCTAATGGTATGCCTAAACGATCTCCATCGTCTTATTCAATGCAATCAATGTGCTTTAGCGTGGGTGAACTCAAAGATTCGGTGGATTGAAGCAGACGCGGTTAGGCAATCCAATTTCTAAAAATGGGTCTTGAACCATATAGGAAATTGGAGGGGCGAGTATTTGGAGTAGAACAAGTAGATTGAAGGCTTTCTTTTCAAGAATAATTGCATCGTTTGCCATAAATCCTCCATTGGTTGAGTATTCATCCAAACATTGGCATGCTTTAATGGGGGAATCACCGATCAGATGAGTCTTGAATCTGATGGGTGAATGAAGGGCCTTTTAGAAGAGTACCTTTAAATCCACCCACTGAATTTTTAAGTTCACCCACACTGAAACACATTGATTGAATTGAATCGAACGATGGAGATCATTTATCCTCCCAATCTTTCACATGATGGATTTTGAGATCATGATTGTACCATCAGGCGATCAGTGTTTTATTTCTTGTGGCACACATCTCAGAAAAGTGACCTTAACATCATGTGCATGCTTAAAAATGATATTAAGGTCACTTTTAGGGGTGTATACCACATGAAATAAAAAATCGGCCGTCTGATGGTACACCCATGATCTAAAGATCGATCTCATGAAAGATTGGGACGATAAAAAATCTCCATCGTTTGATTCAATGCAGTCAATGTGTTCGGCGTGAGTAAACTAAAAGATTTTTTTTGGGTGGAGCTAAAGGTACTCCTTTTAGAATAGTGGTCAATTATAATGACATGACTTGTAAATAAAGGTGAATGAATGACCTTTTAGAATAGTAAAAAACTTTAATGACATGACTTATAAATATAAATAAAGGAAGGGCCTTTTAGAATATTTTTAAAATATTGGTTTCATTAAGGGTAAAATAGGCTTTTTATCCATACACTCTCCGCTAGTTAACGGCAGGAAGTTACATAAACACAAAAGAAGAGGTTGCAGAATAAATACTTATAACTGAGGAGTTTCTTATAATATTAGAATAAGAAGGGGGTATATGCAAAAAACCAATAAAACTCATTAAAAAAACAAGGATATTTTAGACATACTCCAAAGGCACGTTAAAAAAAGGAACGCGTAGAATAATGACGCGTGTCTAACTCTAACGTCCTAATATAATGCCACGTGTCTGGTAGGCTACAGCCGTATCGATTACTTGTGGAGAATTAGATGACCTTCTTGGACCCCACAGTTTCTATTGAAGATATTTTCAGATGTGGGCTAATTAAAAATAAATAAATAAATATTAATATTTAAATATAGAGTATTTCGAGGCGAACGAGGTATGTGGACCGGGAAGGCGTGCTTCAGAAAGAAAGAGCCAACCGCGTATATAGTTAAGAGAATCGGTCATCTTCTTTTCTAAACCGTTTCCTAAGGCGGTTTTCCATTTCCACTACCTGGTTTCCCATCAAAACCGCTTCTCTCACCAACTCCTTAATAACTCAAACCCACTCCTTCTTCATTCCTCTCTACAAAACCAGGGTCGGGCGATTTCTGGTTTTACAGGTTATTCGGATTCGCCGCATTCCTGATTGGAATCTCGCCGGACTCCGGCTCCTTTGTCACTAAATCGGGGGCTGATTTCGTCGGGAAAGTTTTACCGATCGGGGGGGCGATTTTATTTGGAGAAAATAAAAATGAAGGTTAGTGTTTGCGAACTTTGTAACGGAAAGGCTTCGCTGTATTGCGTTTCGGATTCGGCTTTTTTGTGTTGGGATTGCGATGCTAGGGTTCACGAGGCGAACTTCTTGGTAGCTCGACACGTTCGACAGATTCTCTGCGTCAAATGTAACGGAATCGACAGAGATCAGATCTCCGGTGTCGGATATAGGCCGAAACGGTCGATCTGTGAATCTTGCGTTGCGAGACACGTGGATCATTCTAGTTCGTCTTTGTCTTCGTCGTCTTCTTGCTCATCTTCTTTATCTGATTGCATGTCGAGCTCGGGATCTGCAGCAGCTCCGAAGCGATTCTCTCGGAATAATCTCCCGGAAATCCGTACGATCGCGCGGTCGAGAACCGATACAAACCCTAAGAAGAGGAAAACCCTAGCTTCGGAGATCAAGGGGAAGAAGAGCGTGGATGTGAAGGCGGAGGGCATTTTGGTAAATTGGTACAGGAGGTTAGGATTAAACAACGCTTCTGTTGTTCCTCTTGCATTACAAGCCACAGAGATTTGTTTAACGAAAATGCCGATTTTGCCCCTCCGGGTTTGCCTCGCGTCCTCGCTTTGGTTCTCCATCAAATCTTGCGAGCCAAGAGAAGCCTCCACGTGTCAGTTGAAGAGGCTGGTCCAGTGTTCCGGTGTGCCCGCGAAGTCCTTTCTTACGGTGGAGTCGAAGCTCATCAAGATTTTGAAGAAAGCTGGCGAAGAAGATGATGATGAAGAAGGTTGGGCCGAATGCTCTGATTAATTTTTTTTTTTTTTTTTAAAGTATGTGTGACGCATGTGGATCTTTGTAGAGTGACACGTGTGTTCTTCGACAGCAGGGTGTTGATACTAAAAATTTTAGAATTAATTTTTTTTCTTAAAAGTCATGGAAATGTTGTTGATCTTTTGGGTTTATGATTGGGTGTTTAGATTGTAGTTTTTAGATTTTAAATTAAATTTAATTTATTATGATCATAATTATGTAATTTTTTTACTTTTTTTTTCATTCAATTGTGGGTGTGTATCAGTGGTTTGTTGGCCCTTGGCAAAACCTTGAGCATAGTGACAAACTTTTTGTGATTTTGTCGAAGTTTCTGAAATTATGGTAAATTAGGTCGAATGAACGAAACCTTTAAAATTATTGCCTTCATTTAAATTATAATTGATATTTTTTTAAAAATGACTTGAGTTAGATGATTATTATCCATATTTATATACCTATTTATTTTATTTTTATTGTATTAACATAATTTTTAAAATTTTCTCTATTTTTTTTAAAATATCCGAAATGACAACCCACGGAAGATTTTTCATCGAAATCTTTGGCACAATGGATTTTATGTTGAGACAAACTTGACTTGAAAACAAGCAAGGTCCAAAATTTAGGTGAAAATGACCGAAATTTCGATTTCGGTGGAAAACTTAAATTTTTGATATTTTTGGCACTGTATGAAGGTTTCGGCCGATTTTTGATCCAAAATTTTGGTTTCGAACCTACCCTAAACAAAATTGGAAATTTTGATCCTTGAAAACAAGTGTCTCACGTCACGGTCCAACTTTATTCTTTAAGTCAATGTTTTTGGATTGTATCATTTGAAATAAAAATATGCTCGGATAATCTTAAAATATGCGGTGTGAAAGATTTGGATGAAAAATGATCTCCATTTCTCTAATTCAAAAGATTCAATAGTTTTCGGTGTAAGTGCCCTCAATAATTTGCAAAGTGCAAAACAGTCTACTTAGCAGACTTATTGAGCACATGTATGAGTCATATAAGATCGTGTTCCTGTGTATATGGGTGCAAAAAGAAAATCGAAAGTCGAGCCTTCCGAGCTATCGTTAGCAATTTATACAGATTGAAAATCAACACCGAACCGAATAGACTTGGCCTGATTCTGTTTCGATTTTGGTGCCTAAAAATTAAAAACCGGCCATGGAGGGTGAGAAAACTTAAAAAAATGAAAAATGAAAACAAACAAAAACTGAACCGAATGGAACCAATCTGATCCGGTTTTGGTTTGGTTTGGTTTGGTTTTAGTTTGGAGGGTTGAAAATTTCAGTTAGCTGAAATAAAAATGTTTGATTAGGGTTTGGCTTCGCAGAAACCGACCTGAAACTTGAAATTTCTGTTCTGGTTTGATTCAGTTAACCGAATCTGCACCCCTAGATGTATGTGGCTTGCTATTTTCACCTAACCTGGTGGGGTAAGATCTATTGGATATAAGCATTGTATATATCAATTATAGATATATATGTTTAACAAGTGAGATTGAGTAAATATGTTGTGGATTGGTTAAGAGGTCATGGCATTTGAACGAGTGGATCTGATTTAAAGTGGTAGAAGAAAGAAAAAGTGAGGACTGATGAAAGTTGTGGAGAATGTTGAAGTCACAGAATATGTGTGACTCTGTGTTGTCTAAATGATGAGTCAAATTATTATTATTATTTTATTGAGGAGGAGGAGGTATGGACACGTATGGAGCGACTTGACTTAGTTACCAAGTCTGCTGTCTGCTTATCAAAGTGGTGGTGAATGTGGAATCCTAAATATTTTTATTTATTATTTTTATTTTTAATTATTATTATTATTATTTTCGTTTACTTATAAAAAAAACTTATTTTATATTTTTATGGGATGCCATCAAACCTTAACTTGATATCTTAAAGAATAATATTTTATTACCTTATACGGACGGATTAGAGACGACCCATGTTGAGCCATTATTATTGGTAGGGATAATGGTTATTGACTGAGTTTTAGGCTATGCTTTGCATTGGTATTTGGGGAGAGTAGAAAAGTGAAGCTAACTGTCCTTTGTTATTGTAAATAAATGGTGTGAGAGAGAGAGAGAGAAATAGAAGGATTGAGAGAAGATAAGAGGAAGGTTGTTTTTTGAAGTTGGGAGAACAACACTCTTTAAAAAGAGCGATGATGTTCTTTCCTTTTTTTCATGTTTCAACAGCAATCTTTCCTTTTTTTCCTTCTCCAATCTTTTTCTCTCTCTCTCCATATTCATTTGCAATAATAAAGAGGAGTGATATTTAAATGATCTAGCACCATTAAAATTATAACTTTAATTTTACAATGTTGAACAGCGCTTTATCGTTATGTCATGTGGTGCACACTTTTAGCAGTCTAAAATTGTCCTAGTGGCAATCCATTATTGTAGCATATTTTAGCCCCAAAAACTTGCTTATAAGTCGATATGAATCATCAGGTTGATGAATTTTGATATCAGTCATTCAAACTAAAAATAACAATTAATATTACAGTCAACAGATTGGACGGGTCAAATCGCTCAAAAAGCTTGATTTTTAGACGTATTGCCCTTTGATGTATGATCAATCACTCTGACCTACATTTATCCCTGGGCATGCGCCAGATCAACAAAGTTATGCTGACCTACGTTTATCCCTAGGCATGCGCTAGATCAACAAAGTTACGCAGATCGTTGTCAACTCGTAACATGTGGCTCATGATGTGCGCTAGTGTAGATTTTGAACTCTACTATCTAATGCATTGACTAACACTAGTGATATTTTACACCAAAGATATTTGGTTCATGGGGAAATGGTCAGGTATAACCAGATTGAATTGGATTCCGAGTTCAACCACATTTGCATTTCTTAGAAATAGAAAAATCTTGCTTACACGTTATCCTATAAAAAATAAAAGTCATGAAGTCAAAATTCTCCCATATCCAAGGGATGCAAATATGGTTAAGCTCAAACTCCGATTCAAACTTAGTCAGACCTAACCATTGCCTTAGATCATGACACCTCTATCAAATGGTACACAAGGTACTCCCATACTCGTGCCAATTACTTAATAATTATCTTTTCTCTCTCTATCGGCTATAACTTACTTAAAGCTATGTTCAATATATATGGTCCCCATTAATTGTTTATGACATTTGGGTGCATTGAGTCATTGACTAAAATGACGGAGTCATCTTCCATACCAATATTTTGCACCACAGTACTAGTCCTGGAGAACTCCACATGACACACATCCCAAAATGTTACTTGATTACTAAGTTACATGTTACTTTAATATTAGGGTCACTTTTTGAGATGTATAAAATGTGAAAGCGAATCAATACTCTCGCACCCTAAATAATAAGTTATTACACCATTTTAATGATTGCATCCGATGTAAAATAACAAATAAATAAATAAAGTGAGCATTATCTTATATGCAGATTATATAATGGGCACTTTAGAAAAAATGATTCAAAATGGAAAGTATATGTGTCATATATTGGGCTTAAAAGTTTCGTAATTTAGGGATTCTGACGAGATTCGGAGCCCATATTTTTTGTTTGTTAATGTGAGTTACCTTACTACTCTCTTATAAAGAAAGAATTTAAGTTTTATAAAATGACCAAACTGCTCGCCTTCGATTACTTCTTTTTGATTTTGGAGCTTTCCCGCAGCATTAATGGAGACGACTCTAGACCCTTCCAAAAATCCCTAGAGAAAAGCATCAGCATTGAGCTCATAGCTTTCTCTCTCCTGCACCAATGGCTGCCAAAGTTGCTTCTTCTTCCTCTTCGAAGAAGAGGAAATCCAAGAGAAAAAATAATATACAAAAAGAAAACACAAATTATCTAAATACTCTATCATGGAACCGATCTCTCTTCGTAAACGGCGACCCTCTCTCGCTTTTTGGTAATTTCCTGTTTTCTAAACCCCATTAATGGTGCAGAGCCAAGCTAAGAACGTATTCTTGATGAAAAAATAGGGATCTTGAATGAGTTTTTTTAATAGTTATTTAATAGTATTAGAGCTAATCTTACTCAAAAAATAGGGATCTTGAATGAGTTTTTTAATGGTTTCTTTAATCGTATCAGCGCCAAGCTAAGCCTAAAGACGCCAGCAAGGTGCCGATTGACGTCGGATCTGGTCGGAGATTGGCTGGTTATGATCGTTTTTGGCTTCTGATCAGTTTTCTCTCTTGGGTTAAAGTCTTTCGGGGTCTGAAACTTGGTGATCTGAGGAGCTCCATCTTCATCATCTAGCCGAGAACCCCAATCCTAACCAGAGACTCTCTTGCAGGGACAAGATAGTAATTTTGCCTTTTGAGTTAAGGGTAGTATCGTCTTTTCACCAACTTACTAAAATGGCTTAAATGTAATTTGAAATTCCTCCTTATCTTAATTTCCGTGAAAATCTATCTCAAATATCATACCAATCCCTTTTTCCCTAAACTTTTAAGACTAGTATATTAGCCGAAAACGATTATAAACCGGTTCTCTTTTTCTAAATTTGCCTTATATTAATTGCACTTCACTTAAAACAAAAAATATAAAAAAAATTGCATAAAAATATACCACCCATGTTTTGAGAGAAATCTTCTTGTCCTTCATTTGAATCGCCTTCACATAATAGATTCATAAGCTTTAGATTGTTGATCATTGAATTCTTTCTTCTTCTTAATTACAAACTAAGTGAAGCCTTTCTTCTCAACTATTTTCTCTTTCTCCTTTTGTCTCTACATTTCTTACACTCTCGAGAAAAAAAAAATGATCAAATCAGGTAAAAAAGAAAACGTCTTAGAATTTGCACCGTCTTTTAATCTTTTATCATGTTTTAAATGTGGTGCAAGTATTTGTACCATTTCTCTAACTTTTACAATTTTTAATTCCTCTTTTTCTTTTTAAACGGGTCAATGTGAATCCATCATATTATCTCATACGATTTAATTGACTCTTATGATCTTAAAAAATATGGTGTAAATTATTATAAAGAAAAACCATCTGCAATCGATTCAATGCAATCCAAAAAAAAGAAACAAAAAAAAAGGGAAAATGCAACATGTTTATATATGGTGGTACATAGTACACGAATACCTATCCTACTTGTTTGGGCAGTCTTGTAAAAGCAAGTCCCTGTGGCTCACAACTTCCTTGTGGTCACGCTTTGCATAACGTGACACCTACACAAATATTCTGAGGTTGTTCGTACAACTGCATGCCATGTACAAAAAAATATGTGGCTTCAGCTATCTACTCAAGTGATGAGAAAAAAATGGTTCTCTAGGGCGTAATCTTAGGGTTAGAACCCTATGATCTCCTCCATGTGGAGCTCTTGTGTGGCACCTAAACCTTGAAATGAGACCTGTTCTCCTTAGGGATCTCTCGGCTTTATAGGGTTTAGAAAAAAAATATAATTTCTAAACTTTTTTAGTCTTTAAATCACAAGTCAAATATCTTAATTTACCCAATAAACTTAGTGTATTGATTTTTTTATAATTTTAACCAACAATCAACGGCCAAAAAACACTCTTTTTATATTTTTTTATTATAAATATTATGTGATTGACTTTGGACAAATTGATGCAACATCATATCCTCAAATTGATTGCCACGTGTTGCCCAACTAGCTGCGTAGTACGATTATAATATAAATAAATAAATGCAAGAGATGGCACAAATAGATAAGTCTTTTTCATGTAGCTGTTCCCTTCACGTCCTACTCTCTGCTTCACTCATGTGGGTGGCGTGTTTTTAATGAAGTTGGTGCTTGAATTTTGAATGGAGGACAATGTAAGGTCGATATTTATCCACGTCATCACTCTGAGTCACCGCTTTGGCCTTCGTGCAAATTCTGTAGAATTGGGTCTAACGTAACCGACCCGTTTAGAATCTAGTGTCTAAATGTGTCATTTTCTTGGATAAGTGTGTCACTTCTCATGTGGTGGTCATGAATTTTTTTCATATTTGGTGTCAAGAATGCATCTGAAAAAGAGGTTCTCTACATATCTTTGAGTAACTTAAACGTATTTTCATATATTGGAATCTGTGTACAGTGATAGGGACATTTGGACTGAGCACCCGCCTAATCTCAGAGGTACATGTGCACCCTAAATTCAGCACATATCAAATTAGTACGAGATATAAATTTATAAGGTGACCTCAAGAGAGAGGAAATTCAAACTCAAGTCTCCTGCTTTTGAAAGAAGGTATCCGTCCAGCTCACCTAACCTCTTGAGGTTTCACTTATGATGAGTTGACACCCATTAGAAAAAGGGTTTAAGTCTACTCGGTCGGATATCTTTGTGGCTGAGTGACTTGCATAAATTTTCATATATTAAAAATATATGCTAGTCACTCAATCATAAGGTCTATGGACTATATTGTCCACTCATGATGAGTGGACACCCATTATAGACTAACTCTATTGTGTGATTTTATTAAAGAGTCATTAATTGCACACACAAATTACACCCATTGTAGACTAATTCTATTGTGTGATTTTATTAGGAGTCATTAATTGCACACACAAATTTATTGTTTGCACAAAATTTAAACTAAAGACTTGGTATTTTAGAGGGGTAATCGCCAGGTCCATCCAGATTGAATCGGATTTTAAGTTCAACCATATCTGCAGTATTTGGATATAAAAGAATCTTGACTTTTATGATTTTATGTTTTATAGGATGATGTGATGGCAAAATTCTTCTAATTCCAAGGAATGCGAATGTTGATAAACTCAAAATCCAATTCAACCTTATTGAACCCAACCATTGCCCATTTTAGAGTCTCGTGTCATGTGGAGACACTATCTAAGATCACCTCCAACCAAGATAGCTAAATTTGATTAGCCATTCACTATTTTAATTATCATTCTTCATTTTACCTATTGTCATTTTAATAGACACTTCAACAAATTCTCTATTTGAACTACTCCTTCCTTTGAAATATGAGACTGACTCTCCTAATCGTCATTTAAACACCAAATGGTGTTCAAATGATCTTACACCATTTGTTGACTTATAATCTTTGAAATTTATACCATCAAAGTGATATATCATCACTTGAAGGGGTATGGGTCCCAAAATCACACTTTTTGGGAGATTCGAATCATCCGATCTGTACACTATAACACCAACGGTTATTCTTAATTTAAATTGGCTGATATTAAAGTTCTCCGATCGGATGGCTTCCATCCAATTAAAAACATGATCCTTTGGTTGAGACATGTTCCAACGATGAATTGTCACTTGATCAATTTAGATTGATCATAAATATTTGCCATATGACATAATAATGAATCACACTTCAATGGTGTGAGATACAAAATGACATTTTAATAGTGTAAGATCATTTAAACACCATTTAGTATTCAAATGTTGGCCAGGAGCCATTATCCTTTTAAATATTACTTTTTATTCTTATTTTATTATATTATTACCAATATTCACAAAGAAAGTCAGATATTATTAAAAATTAAGTAGCAAACGTGAACAGAACTCGCCAAAAGTAGCGAGTACTGTAGCACGTCTCTGCTCTGAAAAATTAGATAGCAAATCTGTTGGAAGGGTGATTTTGAGATTTAACTAATTATTTAAGCGAATATGTGGTCTTTAGCATATGCTTTGTCTAATTTGAAGATCATGATCTAAAGATCTTTCATGAAATAGATTGACATGAAATACAATCTTTATCAAATAATTCAAATATATTGAATATGATAGAAATCATGTTGTGTCAATCTTTTGCATCAAAGATACTTATATCATGCCCTTCAAACTAAGACAATTTCGATGGTATTTCTATATGACATGGGTCCCCAAAGGGTGCCATTAATTCCACAATCATAATTGGCCAAAGCATACGGTTTAATAGAATTACTCGATATTTTGGGGATGAGAGCCATCACTTGCACACAGTATAAAAGAAAGACAATATTTTGGACATTTGTGTCATGTGAAAACAACATATGTGACAGCCCGGATTTTGACACCCCGAAACCCATGCCATCAGCACGATCCTCCAGACCGTGCCCCAAAACTCTACACGGAATAATGGTATAACAAGCAATAATAAGAAATAAATAATTAACTGCATAAAGCGGAAAAGTTAATGTGCCCAACTGACACAAACAAAAGACAGTTCTACTTTCATGCCACTGTATGAACAGAGAATCGATCCGAACCATCGGTGATAAACAGATCACCCCAGATGATTCGCCTAAAAGAATTATCCATCTATTTAATTACATTGTTTTAACAAAATAAAGGTTTGACATACCAAGACGTACAAATCTGCTCTCAAAACTACTCTCTGTCAAAGTACACAGCAGAGTTTCCTAGAAGAAGTCCTCGGGAGGAGGCTCCAGGCACGTAATCCGAATCACCCGGATCTACGTTTCCTGAAGCCTCAGTTGTTGCTAACAAAGGACATGCGACGTATAGTCTAAAGGGGTGAGCTACATCCTAACTCAATAGGGAACAATCACAATAAACATAAAAATTAAAATCTCACATATATTCCATAATATTCTAAGCATGATGTGTCTATGCATTTGCTAGTAAAATAGTTTAAAAGCTGATGATTTGCATTCAAGTTTACTGGTAATTTACATGTCTTACTTTACTGTTTATTTATCATGAATGACACTGAACAGGCCTAAAGCAAAACTTAAATCTTCAACTTAAGTAATCCCCGAGCAATATAACATCGAGCCCCGATGAGATACCCTTCATCGTCGTCTAAATAGACAGTTGTTAAAATGTATTCCCTAGGAATACAACCCAAGCCCCTTTCTCACTAGGCGACGGGGTTAAAATTCATCTCAACATTCTTGGATTAGTCGCTGCAGTACGGCCACGATATCTATTTGCGTCAGTCGTGAATATCTCGCCACGTCGGTGAGGTATCCTAAACAAACCTCAAATAACAAAAATAACATGTGCTTTACATATAGTTGTTCACCGTGTAAAGTGCTATTTTATATCAGTTAGGCCTCAACAGTAATTATTCAATCATATATGCATCCCTAGGATGTATAACTTACTCGCATCCACTAATGCCTTTATTACTTTCTCATCTCCTGAGAATGTCTCATTCTCATTAGATTACTTGATCTTAGTTACTCGCATCACACAGATGCCTTTATCACATTCTTGGTGTCACACACACATTCATTTTCACAAAGCTTTTCATAGTTAAGACATTTTTAGTTCTGATAAAGATATCACTACATACATGCTCTTGCAATTAAAGTACATGTTCAAGGTGTTCCCTACCTCAATTCTCTGAAGGTCCAAGCATCAAGGTCCCACGCGGCTCCTTGTGCTCGCTTTCACACGTACCACCTATGGTACATCATAACACACACAATACATCACTAAAGATGTAGTGAAGAAGGTCCTAGACCCTCCATGAATCTCAAAGTAAAACTATAAAGTTAGGTAAAATTGCCAAAGTCGATTAATCGATTCCCAAAATCGATTAATCGAAATTCAAATCGATTAATCGATTCTCAAAATCGATTAATCGAGATTCGAATTCAATTAATCGATCCCAAATCGATTAATCGAAGTCTCTAACATAATAAGGTCGATTATCAAATCGAGTGGTCGAAAATCCGAAATCGACTAGTCGATCCCAAATCGATTAATTGAAATTCAAAATCGATTGATCAATTTCTCAACTCGATTAGTCGATTTCCCCAGGTCATGTTTCTCCAGCCACTGGAGGTACCCAGTCGATTAGTCGATTAATAAATCGATTAATCGAAATCCAATTCGATTAATCGAAATCGGGCTTACTTGACTTTTCAACTTCCAGACCAAAATCGATTAATCGAATCCTAATTTCGATTAATTGATTTGGTTCGATTCAACCCCCTTTCTGGCTGTTCTTCCAAATCTCATTTCTTTTCTTTTCTAAGCTTTTAATCTATCCTTTTACACATGCTAGACAAAATTTCATTCATCCATTCTCTATGTATTGAAATCAAATCACACTTACCTTAATAAATCCTTCAAAGGGTTGATTTGTTGTATTTGATGGCTAGGGTTCCATCATTTGCTTCAACGATCCAAAATCACTTTGAATCCGACAATAAATGCTCTACTTTCCCTCAATCCAACCCCAATAACTCCTTTTTCAATTAGTTACCTTCTCTCTCTTTCTCTCTCTCTTCTTAACTCTTCAACAACCAAACAAAAGGGGAATAGGGTTATTAAACCCTTATATCCTCTTTCCTGCTTGTGTGTTAAACACATACACCAGAGATAGGTGTATGTGACCACTAACTCACACTATACACCATACTTCGGTGACATTCGTACTATGTCAATTCATCACTCCATGTATTCAATGTTTGACCATCACTTAGTCAAACCTACGATCAATCGGGCACGGATCTCGAGGTCAAAGTGAAACGCTTAATTTTTTCAGGATATTATATTCTCCCAACCTTGAGAATTTTCGTCCTCGAAAATAATCCAAGGGCACTCTGGTGTGGTACCCCACACACACAGAGGTGTCATGTACCCACTTACGAAATTAACTTAAGCATCATACAATACAAGAAATAAAACTAAGGGAAAGACATCCAAAACTGATTTGTATTCCATTAAATTTTTTAAAATTTACAAGTTTCTTTAACTTTCTCCATAATTACACTTGGAAATTTAAATGCAACTGTACTAAAATATCCAAAAAGATGACAAAATAAAACCATCGTCAGACGCTCACGTCGTCCCCTCTCCTGGCTGATCTGATGCTGGGGCGGGCTGCTCAGGTGGTGGCTGGGTCGTCTCCATAGGCTGCTCGGGCTGCTGGGGCGTCGAACCAGATGCATCGACGGTAGATGTACTCGCGTGGAAATCAGTCCATCCGCCTCCTGCGCGAGGCGCTGCTGGTAATCCAACGGATAGATGTACCGTAGTGTGTGGAACATCAAGAAGTCCATCCGTCAGTTCATCCTCTCGTTGTTGGCCTCCATCCGAGCCAACACATCCTCTATCGTGGGCGCCGGGCAAGCCGCTCGCCGGCTATATGAAGAAGTCGGTGTGGCTGCCGCTGACAGCGCTGGCGGCGTAGGAGAGGCGGTGGTATGAGAGGGTGCCCCCTCCGCTGGTGGATCAACTGGGTATGCCCCACCCACGGGTGGGTCCTGATGTGGTGGTGGGGCTACTGGTGGTGGTGCTGGTGCTGGACCCGGAGTCGGTAGGGTCCACTTAAGTAGGTTGTAGCTACGGCTCAATGAAGAGTTTGAGAATGTCTTCACTCGATCCGTAACCCTCTGCTCATGGGGCGATATAGCGTACTCTGGAGCATTTGAGTAACACTTCAGTATGCTCGAGATGAGCCGAGCATAGGGCATTTTCTCCTTGGGCCTCAAGTTGCCCTTCATCAACTTGCCCTTAATGTATCTCATCCCCTCGAGGATGACCATCGTGGCGTCATATCAACGACCACAGAAGGCCGCATAGAGTGCCTGCTGCACCATCTCCACCCACTCGGTGTCATGACGCAACGGGTAGAGGTTGCACTTGATTATGGAATCAAGCATCCACATGTAACGGGGAAGGTCGACCCTCCTAATAGAGGATCCTGACCCCTTCTTCCCGTTTGTCATCCGTGTCATTATCTCCTCAAATCTCACCTCTTCCTCGAAGTGTGGGAAGAGGGTGGTCTCGGGTACAAAGTCAAGGAGACATTCAAGAACCTCGTGGATGTGGCGACCAGTGAATGTGTAGTCACGACCCTCTATCTTGGTCGTGACTATATCGTCGGTAGGTCCATCCGTCAGTCCTTGGTAAAATAATCGAACCAACCTAGGGTAGTAGGACCCGCAGATTGGTTTCAAGATGTTGTCGAGACCGGCCTTTACAAGGTAATTATGAGCCCATTGGGTCTCGCTCGGTACATTGGGGTTTGTAAACAGGGTTTGATCGATAATGTATTCGATCTCAAATGTTTTAGCCGCCCACCACTCGTTGGGTTTGAGTACATTGGTGGGTGGTGGTGGCGTGGGCGAAGACGCGCTTGTCGACCCGGATGTGGAATCCGATGCCGACGGTGACGGAGTCCTCACCGGTGATGGGGTAGGTAGTGGCGGTGCGGTGTTCTTACGCCGGACTGGAAGCGTGGAGGTTGCCTTCTTTGAAGACAATCGGGTTTTAGGCGGCATGGTTGGTGAAAATAGAAGAAAATTGGGGTTTTATAGTTTAAATTTAAGAAGAACTCGAATCTAGGGTTTACCTTAGGTATTTGATCCAATGCCACGCGATTTCACTTCGAATTCGATCCAAAATGCCCAAAACCCTAGCTCAATAATCGGTCGGAGAGAAGAAGAAGGCGCGCAAAAACAAGGACTCCAAATGATTTCGAATGGGGAGAAAATCCCTTCGATTTATATATATAGGCCCCGGTTCGATTAATCGATTTCCAAAGTCGATTAATCGAGTTTCAAAACTAGGTTCAGCCGCGCGAAATCGATTAATCGAAACTCAAAATTGATTAATCGAAACCATTTCGATTAATCGAAATCGTAGTCATCTAAAATTTTAAGTTTTGGAGCTCACTGGTGTGAGCCAGTCGATTAATCGAAATTCTAAAATCGATTAATCGAATTTTACTTCAATTAGTCGAAATCGTAAGGTCCTTCAAAAATTTCCCAAATTCATTAAGTAACTCGATTAGTCGAACCTCCAGTTCGATTAATCGAAATTCCAAATCGATTAATCGAATGCCACTTCGATTAATCGAATTCATATATCATTCTTCAAATTTTTCTAAAATTCTTAAGTTACTCGATTGATCGAATCCCCAGATCGATTAATCGATTTGGAATTTCAATTAATCGAACTGGAGGTTCGACTTGGATTCTTTAGATTTAACAACTTTTCATGTCTCCTTGATCTCTCTTGGTAAACTATGACCAGTTGGTCATTGGTTCTACAAAATACATCATCACGGCCATGTCGTGACCATGATGAATTCCAATTTCGTGTTCAACATCGCATTTGAGACTCTATGTGGATAAAATTGTTCTCTTAAATAAATTGATCATAAGATCGACATTGAATTATAACATATAGTTTAAATCCACAAATATGCTTGCGGTGATACAATTTTGACTCTCAAGCTGTCGCAAACAAGTCCGGATATTATTCTTTCACGTCGGCCTCTCGTTCCAACGTAGTTTCTTCGACCGAATGATGCTTCCATCGAACAAGTACTAATGGAATCACTTTTGTTCGCAACACTTGTTCCTTTCGATCTAAATTCTCCACCGGCTCTTCGATCATAATCATATCCTCATGCATCTCAAATGATTGACCGCTCAACACGTGATCAGGGTCATTATGGTACTTCCTGAGCATAGATACATGGAATACATTGTGTACTTGATCAAATAACGGTGGCAATCCAATGCGGTAAGCAACTTCCCCAACTTGACCCAAAACTTCAAAAGGTCCAAGATAGCGGGGACTTAGCTTCCCTCTCTTTCCAAACCTCATCACGCCCTTCATAGGCGACACTTTTAGGAATACGTGTTCACCCACCTTAAAGTCTACACTAGTCCGTTTGATATCAGCGTAGCTTTTCTATCTGCTCTGAGCCGCTTTGAGTTTGACCCTTATCATCCGAACATAGGTGGCATTATCTTCAAATATCTCGGGTCCCAAAACAAATTTCTCCTCGATTTCTTCTCAATTGATGGGCGATCTACATCGCCGTCCATAAAGTGCTTTATATGGTGCCATCCCAATGCTCGTCTGAAAGCTGTTGTTATATGCGAACTCAATCAAGGGTAGGTGCTGATCCCACGATCCTTGTAATTCTAACATACATGCCCTAAGCATGTCCTAAATGATCTGATTGACCCTCTCAGTCTGTCCGTCAGTTTGTGGATAGAATGTCGTACTGAAATCTAGTCGCGTTCCCATTCCTTCTTGAAATTTCTTTCAAAACTTTGATGTATACAATGGGTCACGGTTTGAAACAATGCTACTCGAAATTCTATGCAAACGGACAATCTCTTTCATATACAGCTCTGCCAGTCTTTCCGTCGTGTACATCGTGTTGTAAGGCAAGAAGTGCGCTGACTTGGTCAATCGATCGACGACTATCCAGATGGCATTGTACTTCTTTGTAGTACGCGATAGCCCAACGATGAAGTCCATAGAGATCGATTCCTACTTCCATTCCGGTATAGGTAGAGGCTGGAATAAGCCTGCGGGGTGTTTATGATCGATCTTGACTTGCTGACACGTCAAACACCGCGACACGTACTCTGCCACATCTTGTTTCAAACCTCTCCACCAGTAATTAATTTCTCAGATCTTGATACATCTTTGTGCTTCCCGGGTGGATAGCATAGCTTGACTTGTGAGATTCATCAAGTATTGTTCATCGCAGATCGGCATTATCCGGAATGCAAAGACGACCCTTGAACAATAAGGAACCATCCTCCTTGATCTAAAACTCTGATCCAATGCCTTCAGATACATCTTGACGAATCTTAGTTAGCGCCGAATCTTTCATCTGTAGTTCATGGATATGCTCAAATATCATCGGTCTCACTGAGATATTACCCAAGAAGGCTCCTGTAGCTTGTGACTCAATGTTTGCATCATATAGTGCCAGATCTTCAAACAATTTCCATTTGTGCATACCCAAAATTAAACTAGCCAATTGAGCTGAACTCTTCCGACTCAAGGCATCGACTACTACATTAGCCTTGCCTGGATGGTACTGTATGAAAGAGTCATAGTCTTTGAGAAACTCTATCCATCTGCGCTGCCTTATTTTAGTTTCTTTTGTATAAATAGATATCTGAGGCTCTTGTGGTCGGTGAAAATCTCAAACGTCTTACCGTACAAGTAATGTCTCCAAATCTTGAGTGCGAAAATGACCGCTGCTAATTCTAGGTCATGTGTCGGATAATTCTTCTCATGGTCTTTCAACTGTCTCAACTCATACGCTATCACCTTTTTGTGTTGATTAAGCACACATCCCAAACCAGTATACGAAGCATCGCTATACACTGCAAACCCTCTACTGCCTGAAGGAATAGCTAACACTGGAGCTGAAGTGAGTCTCTTCTTGAGTTCTTGAAAACTCTTCTCGCATGCCTCATTCTATTCGAACCTTGCATCTTTCCGTGTAAGTCTAGTGAGTGGTCCTGATATTTTTGAAAAACCCTCAACGAAACCTCGATAGTAACTCGCCAATCCAAGGAAATTGCGAATGTCGGTCACGCCAATCAACGAAACTTCGATCTTTGCTGGATCTACGGTGACACCATGCTTTGAGACAACGTGTCCGAAAAAGCTAACTTCTTCTAACCAAAACTCGCACTTGCTGAGCTTGGCATACAATTGGTGTTCACATAGAGTCTGTAGGGCTATTCTCAAGTGCTTTTCGTGCTCTTCCTCTGACTTTGAATAGATCAGGATGTCGTCAACAAACACTACGACACAAGAATCTAGGTGTGGTTTAAACACCCTATTCATCAGATCCATGAATGACGCCGGGGCATTTGTCAACCCAAACGGCATCACTAGGAACTCACAGTGTCCGTATCGAGTCCTGAACGCAGTCTTCTGAATTTTCTCTGCCTTGACTTTCAACTGATGGTATCCAGATCTTAGATCGATCTTGGAGAAATATCTTGCTCCTTACAGTTGATCAAACATGTCATCTATCCTAGGTAAAGGGTATCGATTCTTAATTGTGAGTTTGTTCAATTGTCGATAGTCAATGCACAGACGCATTGACCCATCTTTCTTCTTTACAAACAAGACCGGTGCTCCCCATGGAGACACACTCGGTCTAACAAACCCCTTGTCCATTAACTCTTGCAATTATTCTTTCAACTCCTTCAACTCAGCAGGAGCCATTCTGTATGGTGCTTTAGAAACAGGCTCCGTTCCTGGTGCTAAGTCGATGGCGAATTCTACTTCTCTCTCTGGAGGTAATCCGGATAACTCCTCCGAAAATACATCGGCGAAATCTCGCACAACTGCTATCTCAGAGATAACATTCTTCTCCTCTTTATGCTCCTTCAAAAATGCCAAGTATCCACTGCACCCTTTTCTGATCAAGTGCTCGGCCTTGACTGCCGAGATAAGTGGTAGGTGTGTCGACCTCTCTCCTCAAAATCTAAACGATCTCCTCGTGTTGGGTCTGAAGATGACAACCTTATTCTTATAATCTACCGTCACACAATGGGTCGATAACCAATCAATGCCAAGGATCACGTCGAATTCTTGCATGTCTAACAGAATTACGTTCGCCGGTAGCTCAAAGACATCTCCATCCATGACCCTCACGATCACGGAGTTGCAACCCTTTTCGGTATCAACCGATTTCCCAGTAGGAGCAGCCACGGTTAAAATGAAGTCTAAGTCCTCTGGGTCGACTTTCATCCTCTTGGGGAAGCGAGGGGTAACAAATGAGTGGGTAGACCCTGGGTCTATCAACACTTGAGCTTCGTATGTCACGTCGCTTCCCTTCTTATATATTTGTAACGTACCTAACCTTGAATGACATTGTTTGTATTCTGAGCCTCTTGAGCGATGACTGCATAGGCTCTCCCTTGGACGATCGGCTTTCTCGCTTGTATAGGTCGTGGAATAGGTGCTGAAGCTATCTTCCCTTTGTTCATCTCAGGGCACTCCTTGATTAAGTGGCCCACCTTGCCACATTGGAAGCAACCTAGAGTTCCTTGCCTACCGTCAGCTGTGTGATGAGACTTGCCACACTTGGCACAAGTCTCACGAGGTGTGGAAGAAGCTGCTCACGAGAACCCCTGAGTAATTGTAGCTCCGGTAGTAATAGCAGGGCTCTCATATCTTATCGGCCTCCCTGACGCAAACAATGGGAATTTCTGTTGGTTGGTCTGCTGCGCCGGTCTCCCATAACCTCCTTCGAGCGGTGGTTTCTGATTGTTTGGTATGAACCTCGACTTTTTGTTCATCGGTTCATAATTTCCCGTTCTACTCTGATCCGTATTCCACCTTTCTTGTTGCTCTCTCTGGCGGAATTTATTATTATTCTCCTCCTCCACTACGAGCGCTTTGCTCATGACTTCACCATAGGTCCTCAGTTGGAATGGTGCTACTCCTCCCCTTACGTCCGACTTCAAACCTTGCTGAAACCTCTTTTCTTTCATCATCTCAGTGATGACATAGTCGGGCGCAAAGCGAGCGAGTCGCATGAACTCCACTCCGTATTCTCTCACAGTCATCTTCCCTTGTACCAATTGCAAAAATTAAACTTCCATCTGGTTCCTCACCACTTCAGGGAAGTACTGTTTATTAAATTCCTCGACAAACTCATCCCAAGTCCATGGCATATCTGGAGTCTCCTGAGCCCTAGTTCGTAAAACAGACTTCCACCAAGGCCCAGCCTCCCCGTCTAACATATAGGCTGCCCAACGGACGCTCTCGTCCTCCGTACAAGTGAGCACACTGAACACCTTTTCCATCTCACTTAACCAGTTTTCAGCTTCCATGGTGTATGCCTGTCCTGAAAAGCTAGGAGGTCTCATCCTCCTAAACTCGGTAAAAGCTGAAGACACTGGCGGTGTCAGAGCCACTGGAGGTGTCGGTGGCTGATGCTACTCATGAGCGGTATGAGCTGCCAAGGATGCAGCCTGTTGGGCCATAGCAGCCGCTATGGTCTCCATGGTGTGCATCATCCTCTGACGCTCCTCTCTATCTTCGTTTCTTTCTCTAACTCTTTCCTGTTCTCGCTGATCTCGATCTTGGTTCTCTCCCTGTCCATAGCCCTCTTGAAAACCACTACCTGAAGCACCTCCATGTCCCAAAGGTACTCGATTGAAATCTGAGATGAGATCATCTCGACTATGCAAATTTCTATGAAGACCGCCCCTGGGTCGGCCTCTTCCTCTAGGAAACATAACGGTTTGCACGTGAAAACAAAGTTTTTATTAGCAGAAGTCTCTATGCTCTGACAAAAGAATGATTGTCAGAATTTTTAAAAGAAAATGCTCTGATACCAACTGTGACAGCCCAGATTTTGACACCCCGAAACTCGTGCCATCAGCACGATCCTCCAAACCATGCCCCAAAACTTTGTACGAAACAATGGTATAATAAGCAATAATAAGAAATAAATAATTAACTGCATAAAGCGGAAAAGTTAATGTGCCCAACTGACACAAACAAAAGACAGTTCTACTTTCATGCCACTGCATGAACAGAGAAGCGATCCGAACCATAGTGATAAACAGATCACCCCAGATGGTTCGCACAAAAGAACTATCTATCTATTTAATTATATTGTTTTAACAAAATAAAAGCTTGACATGCCAAGCCGTACAAATCTGCTCTCAAAACTACTCTCTGTCAAAGTATACAGTAGAGTCTCCTAAAAGAAGTCCTCGGGAGGAGGCTCCAACTCATCTCCAGGCACGTAATCTGAATCACCCGGATCTACGTCTCCCGAAGCCTCAGCTGCAGCTAACAAAGGACCTGCGACGTATAGTCTAAAGTGCTATCTTATATCAGTTAGGCCTCAACAGTAATTATTTAATCATATATGCATCCCTGGGATGTATAACTTACTCGCATCCACTGATGCCTTTATTACTTTCTCATCCCCTGGGGATGTCTCATTCTCATTAGATTACTTGATCTTAATTACTCGCATCACACAGATGCCTTTATCACATTCTTGGTGTCACACACACACCCATTTTCATAAAGTTTTTCATAGTTAAGACATTTTCAATTATGATAAATATATCACTACATACATGCTCTTGCAATTAAAGTACATGTTCAAGGTGTTCCCTACCTCAATTCTCTGAAGGTCCAAGCATGCGGCTCCTTGTCGCTTTCACGCACACCTATGGTACATCATAACACATGTAATACATCACTAAAGATGTAGTGAAGAAGGTCCTAGACTCTCCATGAATCTCAAAGTAAAACTATAAAGTTAGGTAAAATTACCAAAGTCGATTAATCGATTCCCAAAATCGATTAATAAAATTCCAAATCGATTAATCGATTCTCAAAATCGATTAATCGAGATTCGAATTCGATTAATCGACCCCAAATCGATTAATCGAAGTCTCTAACATAATAAGGTCGATTATCAAATCGAGTGGTCGAAAATCCGAAATCGACTAGTCGATCCCAAATCGATTAATCGAAATCCAAAATCGATTAATCGATTTCTCAACTCGATTAGTCGATTTCCCCAGGTCATATTTCTCCAGCCACTGGAGGTACCTAATCGATTAGTCGATTACTAAATCGATTAATCGAAATCCAATTCGATTAATCAAAATCGGGCTTACTTGACTTTTCAACTTCCAGACCAAAATCGATTAATCGAATCCCAATTTCGATTAATCGATTTGGTCCGATTCAGCCTCCTTTCTGGCTGTTCTTTTAAATCTTATTTCTTTTCTTTTCTAAGCCTTTAATCTATCCTTTTACACATGCTAGACAGAATTTCATTCATCCATTCTCTATGTATTGAAATCAAATCACACTTACCTTAATAAATCCTTCAAATGGTTGATTTGTTGTATTTGATGGCTAGGGTTCCATCATTTGCTTCAACGATCCCAAATCGCCTTGAATCCGACAATAAATGCTCTACTTTCCCTCAATCCAACCGTAATAACTCCTTTTGCAATTAGTTACCTTCTCTCTCTCTTTCTCTCTCTCTTCTTAACTCTTCAACAACCAAACAAAAGGAGAATAGGGTTATTAAACCCTTATATCATCTCTCCTGCTTGTGTGTTAAACACATATACCAGAGATAGGTGTATGTGACCACTAACTCACTCTATACACCATACTTCGTTGACATTCGTATTATGTCAATTCATCACTCCATGTATTCAATATTTGATCATCACTTGGTCAAATCTACGATCAATCAGGTACAGATCCCGAGGTCAAAGTGAAACGTTTAATTTTTTCGGGATATTACACTATATGAGCAATATCTTTTGAAAGTCATGATCTATAGATTTTAAGTGCAAAAGATTGACACAAAAAATAATCTTTTATCATCTAATTCAATGCAGTTAAATGCCAGTATTTGATTAAACAATTGGCCGTGTTAAATAATATAATGGATATCATATCTTGCTCCAATATTTTACACTAGAAATCTATAAATCGTGGCTTTCAAATTGGACAACTTAGACTGTGTTCTAGTGAAACATCATCTATGCCGACTTATTTGAAGACCACAGCCTAAAAATCTTTAGTGCAAAAGATTAGCATGAAACATGGTTTCTAATCATATGAGTCACTGCGGTCAATCATTGAATCGAATGATAGCCTTTGAATGTTATGCATTTATGATAGAGATCATGTTTCGTTCCAATCTTTTGCACCAAAAATCATTAGATCATGATCTTCAAATCAGACGGTGTAGATGGCATTTTCACATGGAAAAAAGTCCCAAACTACCAAATCTTTCTTTTAAGCTGTGAGCAAATATTGACTCTCATCTCCAAAATATCTTCTTTCTTTTTAAGTTGTGCACCTATGTGTGCAAGTAATGGCTCCCTTACCTATTGAGCAATAGCTCAACTGGTACGTTCTTTCCTTATGGAAGCAAAAGGTCTCCCCATGTCTGCTCCTCCAAGTGTGCTGCATCAAAAATGGATTCTCACTAAGTGCAAGTTTGCACAGGTGCTACATCTGGGCGGTCTATGCCGGATGCGGTATGGCATCTAAAAAAATAAAATGTAGTGGCTCCCTTTAATGTGTTGGGTCACATGCTTTTAAAATGAACACTTTAGAATCTAAATTCTAGAGGGGTAGCCTTTTAATTATCAAGAGGGGCGTAGTGAGGAATTTTTGTTAGTGAGCGCTATAAATAATAAAGAATCATACTTAATAGAAACTCTAGAGTCAAATAAGGGCTTAAGCTAATTTAGGGGCTTCTATGTTATAGATTTGAAGGCTTATATACAAATAAATGTTATATATGAACTATACTTAATACTGCTTGAGCCCCACACCCTTCTGTGTGGCTACGCCACTGATTACCAACTCAATGCTATAAACGATGGGCGACTGATTCATTCATCAATTGGAAATTGAAATGTCTTATGTGGCAGCTGGCAGACCAACTTACTTGCAAGACCCGTATGGTTTTAGAAAAGCACCTTTCACTGTTATTACTAATTTTAAAATTTTATTTTATTTTTATTTATAATTAATAATTAATGTAAAAGTACCTCTGTCCTTTTGACTCTCAATGTGAATACTTCTATTAGCTCCTGTTGAAATCATTCAATGACACCATCTATGGGCTAAGTCTGATATAACTATGGCTCCAAAATCTTGTCTATGATTATTAAGCTTAGGGTACCTTTATTTATAACTTAAGAATTTTTTTTTCCCCATTTCATGTGCTAAAACTCTTGAAAGGAGAATGTTTTCCGACCAATTTTTAACATAATAAATCTTGAGATCACGAGCTTATAATTAGAAAATCAGATTCTGATTATATGTGACACATACTCCAAAAAGTGATCCGAAAATCATATTTAATGTACGTTCATAATCATGTTCGTCATATTTTAGGATGCGTGTCATGTGAAAACAACATTTACTTGTTGGGTCAAATAGTGGGATGAAAAATAATTTTCATATTGTCTAATTCAAAACAACCAATCTCTTGAACACCTAAAATCCGGATTATATATAAAGGTACCCTTAACTTATCTTGGACAAATTTTGACACACTCCTTATTTTGGAAAGTGAGCAGTTTTAAATGGGCTAGTTTTATTGGGCTTTCTAAAGGTAGAAACAGCTGATGTAGAAAGAATTGGCCATAAGTTTCGGCCCAAAGGTTGTGCTATAGAATAATTCCTACCCTCTAATGAAGAGCCCAAATGAGCCTTCAAATCAATGGATAATTCCTACCCTCTAATGAAGAGGCCAAATGAGCCTTCAAATCAATGGCTAAATAGCAATGGGGGCTAATGGCCTTCCACTTGGACATCTCAATTGTATGCCACGTGTATAAGGAATAATTTTTTTTATTTTTTATAATATCATACGACATAGATAATCTAAATGTACCTTACATATTCTAAAGAGTATGCCAATTGGAAGCAAATGTGAACTATAGAATCTACGACCTCAATTGTTACAAAGGAGAGAGGATACCAACTTGAGTTAAAATCCAATTTTCTCTTGCTACCATTGTACTTCTGCCAACACTTCCAAGGAAAACATTTTTTCGGAGTTGATTTTTAGGAGCACACGTTTCGATTTGTGTATAGAGAGAGACTATCATAAATAATTCTTAAAAATAAATTTGAAAGGAACCCAGCTTGATTGGATTTGTGTATTGGTAGATGAATTGAATACTCACAGATTTTTCCTAATTCTTTGAGACTTTGTTTGGCAATTCTTTTTCAAAAAACACTTTTCATATAAAAAAATATTTGATGAAAAGCACATTTCACCTAAGTACTTGACCACTTATTTGAAAATGGCATTATGTGGAGAAGCTGTCTCATACTGGTTCTCATATTACTTCTACAATATATAATAAACCTTTTCGAGAAGCAAGATTTAAAGAAGCAACACGTGACACAACTCTTTACAACACTTGAAAAGTGTTTTTTGGAAAATGATTGCCAAACAAAGCTTAAGTTGTTTCATAAAATTTAAATATTAAAATTATTTAAATTTTTATTGATAAAAAATATAGTTAAATATTAAAATTCAAAAATGGATTTCATCACCATGGTCTCTACCTATCTAACATCCTTACCCAAATTCTCTACTTCGCTATCACCTTACCTCAACTACTTAGATGGCTTATTAAAGTGGGATTCCGATTCATGGCTGAGATGATGGTTTGAGAGGCAGAGTAAAGTAGTACTGGTTGATTCATGGCTGAGATGATGGTTTGAGAGACAGAGTAAAGTAGTATATCATGGTTGGGATGTTTCTAGTGGAAGATAAAAGTTTCATAGCTGCTGACATGATATTTTATTAGCTCTAAGGAAGGAAGTTACTATCCGAACCAAGGATCAAAAATTCGGATTTCGTTTTGGTTTCGGGCTGGACCGAAACCAAAATTTCGGCTGAAAATTTGAATCCCATACATCAAGAACCGAAAATTTGAGTTCTCGATTTCGTTTCGGTCTAGACTGAAATTGATGCGTTTTGGCCAATAACTGTCGATGCGTTTTAGCCGATAACTTCAATTATCGGCCGAAATTTTTATCCATGATCCGAACCTAAACAATTACTTTATGAGTAAGTCTATAATGAGTGTCCACATGTCCCTGTGACTAAGTGATTTGCACGGACTTCCAATGCATGAAAATCTGTGCAAGCCAGGCAGTCACATGGACATGTGGCCCGCAATGTCCACTCATGATGAGTGGGCACCCGTTAATTGTAGACTAACTCTTCAGTTATAGCCAACGAAAATAAGGACTCAAAGCCCTTAAACTATGCTCATAGTATAGTATGTTTTCAAACTTAATTTTAAGGTCTTTCTCATAAAAGAGAAGCAACTCTTTGTTTCCTCTTTGTCACTGGAAAAATTTGAATTCAAGACAAGACAGATTTTCAAATTTAGCTAATCAAATAGTTCTTTTCATTTTTACAGAATTATATTATAAAACAAATAAAAACTTGTAAAACTCATCCTACCCATAGCAAATTAGGTTTATTGGGCGAATTTAGAATTGCCAAGAATTCAAACATACCAAAACTAGCAAACGAAGTACCTTTTAAGGATAGTTAGAAAAACAACCTTGAAAAACAAACGTTTTAGCAAAACAACCCCGAACTTAAACATTTAAAAAAAACAATGCTTTCACGATTTTCGGAACTTCAAAAATTCATGAAAACACCATTTAAATTTTATTTTTTTTAAATTGTGCTATCAGGAGTTTTTAAAGTTCTGAAAATCGTGAAAGCGCTTTTTTTAAAACGTTTAAGTTTGGGGTTGTTTTGCTAAAACGCTTGTTTTTCAAGATTGTTTTTCTAGAGTGCCCTAACTTTTAACTATCCATTAGTACCATCTAACAGAATATGCCATATGAACACACCAAGATTAATCTAGTATAACCCATTTCTACTTATCCAATGAGAGATGTCCATATGAAGCAATTTATTTGTCTTTACTACTATAAAGCAAGAAGGGCTGGAATGAGGACGAAAATATTTGATTTTTTGCTCATTTTATATTTTAAAAAAATCTAATAAAATCATTGAAGGATAAGTTTGTTTGCAACCATGATTGTAGGAAAGAATCTCTCATTACAAATAATAGGGTTTTTTGCATACAACTCCTGAGATATGCCGATATTGTATCAAACCCCGTGAGCTATGAGTATTTATTTTGCAGCCCTTGCTGTTATGTTTGTATTTCATATATCCTTTACCGTTAACTAATCGTGAATTTATGGAGGGTAAGGTTTTCTTTTTATCCTTTAAAATTTGTATCCTGCTTTATTTCACGTCCTATTTTTAGGTTTGGAAGGAGGCACAAATACCTTGGTCGGCCCACTCATCAGCCACTAATATGCGGCCCCAAACTCTCCTATTCCTGCTTATTTAATAATAAATAAGCCCATCAAACTCCTCTTGCTCCTTACACTCGCTATTTGCCCCCCGCCGATCTTTAAAATGAAGCCCGCTCTCTTTTTCTAACAATATTTCTAGCGGCCTCCACGAGATGGTCCAGATTGACCATGTTGTTCGGCTAGTGGAGTATGCTTTGAATAAGTGAGGGACTTTGGCCAAGGAGTTGATGGCATTTGATTGTTGGGCATATAGCATTCCTCAAGCGCAACCCAGACACCTTCTACTGAGGATAGTCCATGTATTTTATAGAGGACTTCCAAATCCAAGATAGCGACAGTTGATCCATTTGTTGAAATTGATGACACTGGTGGAGAACGAGGCTACTGTAAATGGTGATGGTTCGAGGATCTGGCCATCAAGATAGACCCATTAATTGACGGTGAAGGTTACGGTAAGTAACGATTAATACCGAGAAAAAAAATTGTATCGATAACTATCCGCCATTACCAATCAGTCTTTCATCTGATGAGTTTTAAATATAAACAATTAGAGGGTTAGGGATTTTGAGTTGAATATATAGATTGAAGGTTTTCTTTATAAGAATAATTGCATCGTCTACCTCAAATCCTCTATTGGCATGCTTTAATGGGAGAATCACCCATCTGATGGGTGAATGAAAAGCCTTTTAGAAGAGTACCTTTAAATCCACCCTAGGGCTGTCAACGGGCTAGGCTTCAATTCGGCCTGACCTGGGCTCGACCCGAATGGGCTGGGCGGGCCTAATTTTTTAGAAAGTTAATAAACGGGCCCAGTTTGGCCTGTATAAGAAATAGGCCCAGATTCAGGCTTCAAAGTTTAAGGCCCGGCCCGGACCGATCCGGCCCGTTTACATGAGGTCCTTTAAGAAAAAAAAACTTAAAATTTTTGTTAAAAATTATTTTAAATAAACGAGCTGGGTGAAAACCTGGCCCGGCCTGTTAACAACCCTAATCCACCCACTGAATCTTTGAGTTCACCCATGTTGATTTCAACGCGTTAAATGAATTGAATCGAATGATGAAGATCATTTATCCTCCCAATATTTCACACAATAAATCTTGAGATTATCGGTGTACCATCAGACGGTTAGTATTTTATTTTGCATGGCACACATCTCTAAAAAGTGACCTTAACATCACATGCACGCTTAAATTTGATTTTTAGGTCACTTTTATCGGTGTGTACCACATGAAATAAAAAATCCGACCGTCTGATGATACACCTATGATCTACAGATCGATCTCATGAAAGATTGAGACAATAAACAATCTCCATCATCTTATTCAATGCAATCGATGTGTTTCAGTGTCGGTGAACTCAAAAATTTTGTGGGTGGATTTAAAGGTACTCCTTTAGAATGTTGGTAAACTATAATGGCATGACTTATAAATAAAGGTGAATGAATGCCCTTTTAGAATGGTAGTATTTTTAGAAAATTGGTTTCATTAAGGGCAAAATAGTCCTTCCGTTCATAAACTCGCGCGTAGTTAACGACAAGGGGTATATGAAATATAAACAAAAAAGTAAGGGTTGCAGAATAAATACCAATAACTCAAGGGGTTTGATGCAATATCGGCATATCTCAGGGTGGTATAGGTAACCCCAAATAATAATACCCATTATTAAAATATGGGTTTTTTGCAAATACCCCTGTGTTATGCTGATATTACAAATAACTCCAAGTTGTAACTATTTGCTCTAAACCCTCTAGTTAGCATTTTGGTGTTTATAAAACACTCTCTTTAACGGATGCAACTTTAAATGGTTAACCAACTGTTAAAAAATAGCCTAAATACTATATTTATCCTCATTTAAATTAAATTATTAAATTGTCACCCTCTACACGTAATTAGAGTTGGTGGCCATTCACTTACAAAAAAGAGTAGTTTTAAATCCACCCACCAAATCTTTGAGTTCACCCACATTGAAAAACATTGACTGCATTGAATTGGAAGATGGAGATCGTTTATCGTCCCAACCTTGCACATGATGGATCTTGAGATCACGGAGGCACCATTAGACGATTGACTGCATTGAATCGGATGATGGAGATCATTTATTGTCCCAACCTTTCACACGATGTATCTTGAGATTATGGTGGCACCATCAGAAAGTTGACTGCATTGAAGTGGACGATGGAGGTCGTTTATCGTCCCAACCTTTCATACGATGGATCTTGAGATCATGGTGGCACCACCAGACGGTTGACTGCATTGAATCGGACAATGGAGATCGTTTATCATCTCCACCTTTCACACGATGGATCTTGAGATCATGGTGGCACCATCAGACGGTTGATTTTTTATTTCATGTGGTACACACCCAAAAAAATGACCTTAAAATTAATTTTAATCGTGTACGTGATATTAAGGTCACTTTTCTGAGATGTGTGCCACGAAATAAAACACTGATCGTCTAATGGTATGCCTAAACGATCTCCATCGTCTGATTCAATGCAATCAATGTGTTTTAGCGTAGGTGAACTCAAAGTTTCGGTAGATGGAAGTAGACACGATTAGGCAATTCAATTCCTAAAATAAAATAAAAAGATAAATTTTTTGTACAAAATGATCATATGAAACACTACACTATTATTATATAATGGTTACTATTATACCAACGATGATATGATAGTGAATCCGATCAATTGTACAACAGTGATTCATCAAATGGTAGCAATCAATCGAATTTGAAAATTTTCTAATTTATAATTGGGATTCAAAGCTCGAGTTATGTGGGATAGATTAAAAGGTTGGATGGACACGATATTTTATATACAATCTAGGAAATAAGGGGGTTTTGAACCGGATCGGGTCAGATGAAATAGGAGCTCGAGTCCGGTCGGCTGTCAAAATTTTGGCCTTCCCCGACCAATTGACAACTTAGTCTTCACTAATTGTTAGGGTGTTGATAGTTGAAGGAGTAAGTTTTCGACACAATAGACTCTTCATAAGCTTGATATTCTCTTGATGTCGATGACGCCGATGATGGCCCAACAATGAAAATACCTAATCTGTATTATGAGCTATGACGTCACTTTTAGTAAACTCCACTTGGATACAACAAAGTTGGAGGATAAACCGATAAAATCAGCCTTGATTGGCAATCCAGTTTTTAAGGATCAGCTAATATCGAGAAAAAAAATTGTATCGGTAAGTATCGGCTAATACCAATTGGTCTTTCATTTGATGAGTCTTGAATCATATAGGAAATTGGAGGGACAGGTATTTTGAGTGGAACATATAGATTGAAGGTTTTCCTTTAAAGAATAATTACATCGTTTGCCACAAATCCTCCATTGGTTGAGCACCGGGCCAAACGTTGGCATACCTTAATGGGGAATAATCACCCATTTGATGAGTCTTGAATCTGATGGGTGAATGAAGGGCCTTTTAGAAGAGTACTTTTAAATCCACCTACCGAATCTTTAAGTTCACCCACATTGAAACACGTTGATTGAATTGAATCGAACGATAGAGATCATTTATCCTCCCAATCTTTCACACGATATATCTTGAGATTATGATCGTACCATCAGACGGTCAATATTTTATTTCACGTGACACACATCTCAGAAAAGTAACCTTAACATCACGTGCATGCTTAAAATTGATATTATGGTCACTTTTATGGGTGTGTACCACATGAAATAAAAAATTGACCGTCTGATGGTACACCCATGATCTACAGATCGATCTCATGAAAGATTCAGACGATAAACAATCTCCATCGTTTGATTCAATAGAGTCGATGTGTTTCAGCGTGGGTGAACTAAAAGATTTTGTGGGTGGATTTAAAGGTACTCCTTTTAGAATAGTGGTAAATTATAATGGCATGACTTGTAAATAAAGGTGAATGAAGGGTCTTTTTGAATGGTGATAAATTTTAATGGCATTACTTGTAAATATAGATGAATAAAAGGCCTTTTAGAATGGTGGTATTTTTTAAATATTGGTTTCATTAAGGGAAAAATAGATTTTCCATCCATAAACTCACTGCTATTTAACGGCAAAGGGCTATATGAAACAGAAACATAAAAGTAGGCTGTACAGAATAAATACTTATAACTCAGGGGGTTTCTTATAATATTAGTATAACATAGGGGGTATATGCCAAAAACCCTTAAAATATTTTTTGAAAAAAAGCTTCTTTTTCGCTCTCTTACTCTCATTCCTAGCTTTTAGAAGAGCAGACCTAACTCTCTGTCAGAACATTTATCTGCTCTGACAGAGAGCCGGTGGAGAGCAGTCATGGCTAAATTTGGGATATCTCAGGTGAAGAGCCAAAGAGCATCCCGCAAAAGAGCAGTCAACTTAAAAGAGCAAGTTTAAATTGCTATTTTAAAGAGAACCATATTCAACCCTTTACCTCTCTGAAAGAGCTAAAAGCATTTACAATCAAGCACAATCCTATACTAAAGTACCATGCTCTGAGCTGCTCTCTGCCTCCAAAGAACAATCCCATACACATCCTATATCACTAAAAACAGCTCCCGTAAGAGCAAATGGGGCAAGGAGCTTGTTCCCACATGGAAGCAATTTTCCGCTAGAGGCAATTTTCCACTAGATCCAAAGAGCGAAAGAGTAGATCGAAAGAGCTAATCCAGCCCTAAAGAGAGTCTCTCTCTCTCTCTCTCTCTCTCTCTCTCCATGTGCATAGCACGTGTCACACACTAGTTTATAATATAAATATGAAAAAGGCAAAGGTACACGCCAAGTGGGGCCCTAATCCATCCTTTCTCATCAAATGAGAAGACTTCTAACAAGCACCCCACATGTGAACAAACCACCTCAAGCGCATACTAGCACATGAGACTATGGAATGAGGAGAGTTGGAAGTTGGAACCAAATTAACACTGTGCCATTGCTAGTAAGTTCTCTAATACACCCATCTCCCATCTCCCATCTCCCATCTCCCATCTCTCTAGACAAAGAAAAAAACCAACATGATCTAATTATAATCTTACTCAAAATACAACTATTAGAGCAAACTTTATTTATTAATTTATTATTATTATTATTATTATTATTTTATAATCTGAATCGTGTCCGGACCTCTTAGAGCACTCGACTAATTCCAAGAGGCACGTATGCGCTCAAAGTTATCACATGCCGGATCAGCACGTATGGCTCAAAGTTATCAAGCGCAGAGGGATAACTCAAGATTAATTATAAGAGCAAACTTGGTCCTCATACTCTTTGATATTTCCCTTTGGGTTATCCAAAAACCTCCCTAATCTGAAATGCCTTAGCTCCACACCTCCCACTGACCCCTTCCCATCCAAAACCATATCAGCCACAACCCTCCCCACCACCGGCCCCATTTTGAACCCGTGACCCGAGAACCCTCCTGCCACCACCACCTCCTCCCCGAACTCCCCTCCCAAGTAGTCGATTATGAAGTCCCCATCTGGCGTCATTGAGTACATGCACCCCTGTGTCAAAATCGGCCCCTCATCGCTCTCCACCCGCCCCGAAAACCGCCCTTCAATCCACTCCGATAATTCTCTCTCCACCATTTCGTTCCCCGTTGCCCAATTCCGCTTATCGGGGTCGCACGGGGACCCACCATGCACGGCGATTTTGACCAGCCCTGGGTACTCCATCATCGGCGTACCGTATATGTACGGGCTCCCGTAGCTAGCGAAGGTCGGAAAACCGCTTTCCGGGGAGAATTTGCTCTCGTGCTCTTCTTTGATTCGCCAATAACATATAGTGGTGTGTAAAGGTTGAATGGGGAGCACTTGCCGGCTCACCTCTTCAACTAGTTTTTGCATCCATGCTCCGGTGGTCACCACGCATTTCCGCCCCCAAAACCGATTACCGCCGTCTGTGAAAACCCAAATCCCGCCCTTCTCTTTATCTCTCTGCACTTTCTTCACTTCCACATTGTCTCTCAAAGTTGCACCAAGTTTAATGGCTAATGACTGAAACATAGACACAGCCTTTGTGGGCTTGATCACCCCGCCCGTCTCGGTGACGACTCCGATCCAGTTGTCTGGCACGTTGAACACTCCGGCAAACCGGTCGGAAACCTGTTGGGGATTGAGAATGGCGTGTCCAGTGGAACTCGATTTGCAATTTGCGATCACCGCTTGGAGGCTCTTGTTGTCTGGAGGGCCCATGTCGAAATGCGCCATCTTTGAGTAAACTCGGTACCCAATTTCGGATTCGGCTTCTTCCCAAAGGCTAGAGGATTCGAGGACCATGGCAGAGTAGTAGGCTTCCGGGTACGTGGTTCGTATCGTTCGCGACACGCCATGGGACGAGCCGCGGTCGTGGAGGAAGTCGAATTGCTCGAGGAGTAGGACTTTTTGACCGCGTTTCGCCAGTTGGTACGCCGTGCAGCTACCCATGATCCCGGCGCCGACTACGATAATGTCAAATAACTCGCCGGAATATTCCATACGTATAAATCCCTCTCTCTGTCTCACTCACACACTCTCTCACTCTCTCTCTCTCCAAAGATTTTGGCCAATTCAACTGTCCAACTGGTTCAACTTTAAATGAGATTCAACTGATTTTAAAACCGTTGGATGAAATCTTGACATTCGGTCTAATAGCTCATTTTCAATGGCCTAAGCATATATAATTGGGATGATGGCTCCTGACCGTTAATTAAACGATCAGGAGGTGTCTAAATGATTTTACACGATTAAATTTATAACTTATATCTTATATCATTAAATTGTGATTTATGACATGTGGTGTACATCTTGATCAATCTAATTTGTCTACGTATCATTGTAATATATTTTAGCCCCAAAAATATGCCTATAAATAGAATATAAATCATTCAATTGATGAACTTTGATATCAGCCACTCAAACTAAAACCAACGGTTTGTATTATAGTCAATAGATTGGATGATCCCAAGACTCAAAACGCTTGAAATTTGGACTCATTGTCCTTTAATGTATCATCTACTCACATGCTCAAACATTAATGGGTTGAAATGACTGGCAGGAGAGTGGGTTGGTATATAATTAATTATATACCAATGATTGGCCCCATTAGCTAATAACAGCTCATATCCAGATTTTAAGGAACCGTGATCTCATGTGGGGTTGATTTAGATACTTATCTCGGACAAAGAAGAAGACATACCACTTGGACCCATCAATTATTTCTCTTTGTAATCATCTGGACATCCACACTCATCTCTTTGCTACACACCACGTGGTCACCTTATCTAGTATTTACAAAAGGGAACCAGTAGTTGCAGCCAGACGATTCGGTCTCCGCAGCTCTTTGGTAAAGATCGCTTTTTTTTCTGCACAAAATTTTTGAGATCATGGCATACCTATTACACAGTCATATATTATTGGTATCACTTGAAATAACTACATCCTAAAAAGTGACTAAAGGACCATTCTCATAGTGCTTCATGAAATTGATCACTGTTGAAATGTGCGCCAATTGGAATTGACACTTGATCTCTAATAGAGGTCAGTCATCAGTCATGATCTAAGTACTCAAAAAATCTATTTTGAAAACGACCAAAAAAAGAAAATTATCTCCATCGTCTGATTTAAGGCTGTTAATGATTTTAACAATGGAAACCCCAAGGCGGAGAAAGAATCTTCAGCTGCAGATACGTACACCCTTTAGAAAAGCCACCATTAACTTCCAATATTCTCTTTACCAAGGCTTCCATCGACTCTCATTATCAGTCGAAATGCTTCGATTTCGGCCCCCACTAAAACCAAACTTTAAACCAAAATTTCAGTTAAAAAAGTATGGAGGGTAAATTTTCCATCAAAATTTCATTTTAAAATTTCAATTTTGATCATGTTGAAAACCAAAAACGAAATCGCTATTATGATCCTTGCTCCTGGCCGCCAAATATTTTGGCATTTAAATGAACTTATCACCAATTCACCATTACAAGGACTAAGGCCTTGTTTGGCAATTTTTTTCCAAAAAGTACTTTTCAGGAAGAAAATATTGAATGAAAAGCACATTTCACTGATAGAAATGGCCACTTCTAATTGAAAATGATGTTGCGTTGAGAAGTTGTCTCATACGATAACATATAAACGTGTTTGTTTTCGAAAAGCAGCATTTGAGAAATAACACTTTAAAAGTACTTTTTAGAAAAAGGTTGCCAAGAATGTCTTAAGAAGTCAACAATCTAAACCACCAAACTGATAGCTAATGCATTAGATGTCCCAATCCTTATGATCAAATATCAACCTCTCTTATTTTTTAACAATTAATATTAAAGTTCACCAATTAGATGGTTCAGATCTACTTATAAGGATTATTATTTCAGCTAGTTTTACCTTCCAACTATGAACTGCCAATTTGACCATTTAGATTGATCAACATAACCTTAAGTGCACTTTGATGGTGTGTGATCAAATATAATGGTGCAAGATGATGTAAACACCACTAATTAGAGACTTTTGGGGCTTTAAGTATCATGTAATAGCATATGATGGCAGAATATGCCGTGCAGCTTTTGTTCTCTAAGCACTATCAAGACCTTCTAATCCGATTATGACACGTGGACTCATCTGAGACGTGAGCCGTGCGGTGCAGATTGAGTCAACATGCAACAAGGCACATGAACGAAGACATGTTAAGGAGGCAGGGGGTGATGCCACTTGTACTCGTGCTTCATTCAATATTTTTTGGTAGTTAGTAAGACAAAAGAGTCCGTTCGCTGAAGTCAACACTTCAATCTCAGCATCAACAAAATATGCAAAAAGACAACAAAAATAAAGTTAGCTTCCTGGACTACTTGTCCACTTGGAAGCATGACACGTGACACTTCATAGTGTTTCGAGATCTACAGGCTAACTATGCTTCTCATCAAGGTATCAAGTATCGGCCGATAAGTATCTATATTTTGACAACTGATACTGATACCACCCCGATATCAGCATCGGGCTGCACAATATCATTCTATACGTATTGGGAAACAGCTGGTACCAAATTTGAAAAAAAAAATTCCTTTTTTATTTAAAAAACACATCTAATAGGTTAATTATAGGCCTTTTATGATACTTTTATGACCATAAGTCTAAATTTTTGCAGATTTTTCTCAAAAAATAAAATTTTTAGCTGTATTGGCATATTAGCCGATACCGAGACTTAACAGTCCTCAGCAAACTCATACCCGATTTGATACCTTGCTTCTCATAAGTAAGAGGGGCTGTCATTTTAACTGCCCTGTAAATTTGAAAAAAGGAAGAGGTGCTTTATGTGACATTAGAGGTGCAAGATCTGATCCAACCTGAAAACCGAGCGTGAACTGAACCAGCCTGAAAATCGTTCGGACCAAACCGAATTGATTCTAGTTCTGTTTTGGGCGATGAAAATCAAGATAAATCACAAAAAACCAAAAGGCAGCTTAAACATACAAAAATTAGTAAAAAACTCGAAACCAAACGAAAAAATGAAAATATTGGGTTGGTTTCAAAAAAACAAATAAAAACATGGGAAACCAAAACCAAACCGATTTCTGTTCAGGTACCTGAACTTGCACCCCTGTGATATACATTTTTTGATAAAGGTAGCGTGGTACTAGGGACTTACCTGGTCCTACATTAGTTTGCTGCCATTTGCGGCACCTAATCACATGATTGGTGTCACCTACAGTGGCGGCAAGATGATCATAACTATTGTGAAAAAAATAATTTTAATAAAATACATAAACCTGTATGAGCAATGTCGTGAACCTTGTGGAAATGAACAGTGAAAGCAACTGTGGTTTTGCAGTTCATTTTTAGTGGAGTTGACTCTATTGACAGCACAATTTTATATGGCTTGTTTTAATTTCTTTTGTCACAATAGTATTATGATCATCGAGCTGCTCCTTTATGTGGCACCCGATCTTGTGATTGGGTGCGGTGCAAACTAATGGGGGACCAGGTAAATGTACCAGGCTACTTTTGCCCTCCAATATGTATGTCACCAAGTCAGAAATTCAAGTAAGAAAAATCGAAAATTACTAAAGTTTAAAAATAAACAAATAAAGAGAAACAAAAAATATGAGACGGAAATTAATTTTTCTAATCGTGAACTTCAATTTAAAACTCGTTGTTAAGTTAGTTTTTTCAGAAATGAAAAACAAGAGTTTTTCATTTAAACTTGATAAATCGTGTTTTGAAATGTAATGTTTGCAAGGAAAATATAAAATCATTTTTTTCCCCAATAAGTTGTGATTAAAACGTGAAATGATCGTCCTAGGATTTAATTGGTGATTCAAAAGAAATTTTCTTGATAAAATCGCGTTTGAAAATATGAAGTTTGTGAAGGAAATTTAAAAAAAAAATCATGATTAAAATGTGAAATAGTCGTCCTAGGATTTTGTTCGTGCAACTTTTCTTAAAAATCGGAAAATTGGGTGACTAAGTTCCCACCTCCCTCTGATGTTATTTAGGTTTGTATGAATATCTTTGCTTCATATGCCTCCCTGTAATTATGTGTATACGTATAAATATCATAAACCATAATGTTTATAATAGATGTATAATTTAAGATTACTTATGCTATGGTTTATAATAGATGTATAACTTAAGATTACTTATGCTACAGTTCTAATCAGAGTAGTAAGATATTTACCAATCCTTAAGCAACAGACCAGCAACATCTTTGTAGCTAACCTTCTTTTTTGTCCGATTTTCGCTCAGATCTGATTGTGGTTTCTCATCTTCAAAAACTGTTTTTTGAGTTTCCGCTTTCTGTAACCCGAGACTTGGTATCATATCTAGTAACATTGCTTGCACTGGATCAATCATTTGTTCCAGTTTCCCCGTTGTTCCTGCCTTTTCCTCCTCTTGGATTCCACAAATGTTCTCGAACCCTTTGACCTTTGCGCCTTCAGGGGCACTTTCTTTTTTGTCCATTTCAATCTTGCCCACAGTATCAGACCCTTGTTGTCCTCTGTAATCTAGAATCTCCTTCCCTTTGTATGCTTTGATTTCGTCTGCATCATTAACAGTCACAGAATTTTTAGTCTTGTTTTCCTCTTCCGTGGTCCCGATGCCTTTCCTCGTGCCAGCTTCATCTGAAGATGCACCGACTTCTGATTCATTGGGGTTTAATTTTGCAGGCCTGCCCTGCTTCGCCCGTGTTCTTCGAGTTTGTCCAACATTCGCTCCTCTTTTTGTATTCCCCTTTTTCACTTCAGTGACTTCCCTCCTTTCAGGTTCATCTGAGGATGCGCCGTTTTCTGATTCATTTGGCTTTATTTTTGGGGCTCTGCTTCCAAGATTTACCCGTGTTCTTTGAGTTTGTCCGGCATTTGCTCCTCTTTTTGTGTTCCCTATTTTCAATTCAGTTTCTTCCTTCCTTTCACCTGCATCTGAGGAATCACTGTTTTCGGATTCATTTCGGTCTATTTTTGCAGGTCTGCTTTCAAGTTTTGCCCTTGTTCTATGAGTTTCTCCAACAGCCCTTCTTCCTCTTCTCGTATTTGAATGGATCAATCTCCCTCTTTTCCCTTTCTCTTTTCTATCAGGTGATGCTGAGAATCTCTCTTGTTCTACAGAATCTACGGCAACAGGAACTTCGACCTCTTGTTCACTAAAACAATGAAAAGGCACAAACAGGTTAGATTGGAAGATAAATATTTATGGGTCCGTCTAGCTATGTATATATATACACACACACACACATAAATATGGTGCGTTTGGATAAGCCGAAACCGCTGATGACTTCTGAGCCAATGGCGTTTTTTAAGTCTAAAAAGGGCGATGGCACAAAAGTAGGAAAGGTTGGGGGAAGCCCTTCTGTGAATTGCACTGTCCAAACAGGTAACTAATGCGCCATTGTTTTTTTAGTTAATGGCACAAAGTTCATCAATGTTTAGAGATTGTCCATACGTGCAACACGATAAAGCTAGGTAATGTCATTTGAAAAAGGGCGCAATCCTTGTTTTAAAGTGCTGTCCAAACGGGGGCCCTAAAGAATATGGCCACCTTTCTCTAACTAGGCCCTGACCGGAGAAATGAATAGAAACTTTCCAATGGTTTTTCTCATGTTATGGTTTTGGCAACTAGGAGTGTGAAATCATGGGTAGCAAGTGCAGCCCCTTGTGTCGCAAAATGGATAAATATTGATACTTCAGATGTTATCTGGGTTATTTATGTTGATCAACTAACAGCTATAATGTACTTATAACCACTGTTTCAGAAGTAGTGCACATAGAAGAGTGGGGACTATGGGTCAAAATATTGTGCGATACATACTAGTATCAAACCACAGCAGTATGATACATACACCAATTATCGCCTGGTGTATGTATCGTCCGATACAAACTTCGTACCGTTTGTATTGGACGATACATTGGTTTTTTTAATGTATCGGACGATACATTCAATGTATCATTCGGTTTTTTTGTATCGGCCATACACTCAATATATTGGCGATACATTGTTCAACGTAGCGGCAATACATTCAATGTATAGACCGATATGCAGATACATATCGTCCAGGAGGCCTGGACGATACGTATTAGATTTCCGATATTTTGACCCATGGCGAGGACCTTGTCGTGGACACCACCTGCAACATTTTTTGTCCATACAGTAGTACCAAGGGTCAAAATCTTGGGTCCGATACGTATTGTCCGAGCTCCAAACCGATACGTATCGGAATAGTAACTTACCGGACGATACATTGAATGCATCGTCCGGGCATTTGTATGTAAAATGGACGATACGGCATTTGAACGTACCGTATCGTCCTGGTCCAATACCGATACGTATCGGTATCGGACAAAATTTTGACCCATGAGTAGTACACATTGACAACAGAACAGATAAATGTAGTTCTTTACGCATCGACTAATTAGTGCGTGCATGAATTATGTGTATAAACTATGTATGCATGGTCGTATGTAGAGGCATGCATCCATGAGTTGCATTGTATTCTATTTACAAAGTACGCATCAGATGAACCATGCACATATTCATGCATAAATACACCTACATATCCCATCTCACATATTATCTACTTATTCACCTATTCATTTAACCACCTTATTAACAGTTCCCTGACCCATAGTCACCAAGTCAGGGTTCGGCAAAAATTCAGAAAGGTTAAAATTCGAAAAAATCCGGTAAAATTTGGCAGGTTTGGGGAAAAATTCGGAGAAAATTTGGTAAAAAAAATAAAAACATAAGATTAAAATGTATAAAATATTAAAAATCACGATTTATTGAAACAATCATGAATTATTGTGAACTTTTCGCGAATTATTCGTAGAGTTTGTGAATTTTTAAGAAACATACGAATTTTTCAAAAATTCGCAAATAATTCATGATTAATTCGTACAGCCTTAAATTCACGAATTATTCGCAATTTTTTCAATAATTTGGAGAATTTGGTGACCATACCCTGACCAAGACCTCCTGAATGTAAGAAATGACGAGGATCCAAATGAAAACATACCACCAAAGAATATCCCAAAATTTGTCTAATTTTTTTCATTACAATAAGAGATTGGTGATTGGAGATCATTGCAACATCTAACAACACAGATTAATAAATGCCACCCCCATGATCATATAGAAACAAGTCTGGAATACAGGATTTGCTGTTACCTTTCTTTGGTATCTAATTCCGAGCTTTTTGGCCTCAAACTATAAGCATCCTCTTGCAACTTTTTGCCCCTCTCCAAAGAATCTTCCAACCATTGATGCCTGACAACATGTAATTTTTTGCTGCGTAATATATGTCTCTGCTCTGGTGGAAAACTGCAGGATGCATACGTAGGCATAAATAAACATTAAGATGAAATTGCTCCATATTAAAGGATAAAACTACAGGAAATAAGAGTTAGATCATCCACAGGATTGGTCGCAGCTAAGACCAATTAGAAGAAGCAAGTTCAGATCTAGAATAAATCAACCCACAATATTTTATAGTTGGAAGCCCTCTATAAAACCTCCTAGGTTGTGAGATTTGTGGCGAGACTAGATGTAGATATTAAATATCCAGAAGAGGATAACCAAAAGGCTCAAGAATCCGGAGATATGTCCTAGAATAAAATATGCAATAATAAAATCTGGGATGTCAAGGGTGTCAGGCAGATATTAAAAAAAAATGCGATTAGGAATGCATGCTCCTTTTGCCCCTCAACCCCCTACCCTTGGGTGGACCACCACCCGCTCCGACCACAAGGATCAAAGTTATATGCCCGAGCTGAACTGATCAACCAGGTTAGGTCAGGTTACCCAGTTCAAAATCACCTAAACCTTATATTTATCTAAAATATTGGGTCGGTTTGAGTGGATTGACCTGGACTTTGAGTTTGTCTGACCTTATTCGACCGAAAGGTCAAGTAGGATCAATGTTGTTAAATGGCATATGCGATTGTATGCCATGGCATGACCCAATTGCATATGCGATTGTGCCATGGCTTACTTTTTTCCTTTTTTTGTCAAAAAATAAAAATAAAAATCGAAAATAATAACAAATAACATACTTTTTGTCCATGGCATACTTTTTCATGATCACTAGTAGTATGGCTATGGGCTCTTCTTCAATAAAACCATAGTTAGCTACAAAGTATAAAACAAATATTATCAACAAAGATTTAAGAGAGAGAGAGAGAGAGAGAGAGAGAGAGAGAAAGAGAGATTATTAAACTCAAAATGAGAGTATGAGACCCAAAACATACCTTCAAAAGTTGTTAAGTGTTAGGGACAGAATCCCCTAATTATAAGGTTTGGGGAAGCCCAAAAAAAAAAAAAACCCCTAGGAGACGGTATGCCATCGCCTACAGTGTATGCAATCACATACTATCGCATATTCCACAGTATGCGATCACAGACAAAAGTATGCGATGGTGTACTTTGCTGGATCGCACAGGCCATCATGGCATATGCAATCCCACCACTAGAACTCGCATATGCGAACGCGTACTGGCATATGTGATCGCATATGACAACAGTGGGTAAACTTCATGCCCGACCTGACCCCATGGTCAAGTTTATGTGACCGACAGGTTAGTAATGGGGCAACCCGACTCATTGACAGCAGTAAATTCAATATAAGTTAGGTTTCTCATGGAGGAATTTTTATATATTCTGAACTGGGTTATCAATAAGGGAGCCATTACATACACACGAGAAGTTGGTCCTTGCACATGGTTTAAAAGAAAGGTCTGGTATTTACCTGGTATTTTGGGGAATTGTTCCATGTGAAAACACCATCTAAGCCATCTGATTTGAAGGCCGTGATCTAAAGATCTGAGGTAAAAAAATTGGCATCAAACATGATCTTTAACATATGATTCAATGCAGTCAAAGGCCATTATCTGATTTAACAGTTGATTGTGTGGAATTATATGATAGAAATTGTGCCAATCTTTTGCGTTGTAGATCTTTAAGCAAGGCCTTCAAATCAGGCCGGCTTAGATGGCGTTTTCACATGGCACAAGTCTCCAATATCAAGTCTTTCTTTTAAACTATGTGCACGCACCAACTTCTCGTGTGCAATTAATGGATCCCTATCAAAAATTACATTGACCATATTCTGTCCACTATCAACTTAAATGCCGGCAAAACAATGTGTACCGAAGTTAGATATAAAATTGATGAGCATGCAATGTACAGGTGAACCGTCATGCTTACCTTTCAGAAAATTTATCAAAGTCAACATCAAACTCCATTGGTGAAAAGACTGCCAAATGAGTAGCACAGGAAAGATCATTGCTAACTTCACCACCATGCATAGATATTTCAAGTGCAATTCTCGTCAAGGCAAGCTCTGATAAATCTTTCGGGTCCGTATTCCTTCCATTATGATATACGGGTTAGTGCAAGTAACAAAAGTCAACATGAACATAATCTTGTACCAAAAGGAACGAGTTCATTTTCCTGTCAACACTTGAAAAAATAAAATAAAAAAGGGTTTTTTGCATTTACTCCCCCCCCACCCCGAGATATGTCTTATTTACACTCTGTCCCTCGTGTTTCACCTATTACACTGCAGCTATTGCTTTTGTGTTTCCTTTGATCATTTGCCCCTACGGCGAAGGATCAATCATTGACTGGTAGAGAACTAACCTTTGACAACTTTGAATCAGACGATGGAGATTGTTTTTGATGGGGACATCAAGATCAAGGGCATTGGATGTGGGCCAAAAAGATTGTCCAGCAACGGAACGGAAGAACCGAAAAAAATTTGAAGAGCTGGGAAGTGTGTTAGTCGATCGATTGACCCAGGGCCTCGATGGATAAATTGAGGGCAGTGTGCTTTGACTTTTTGGCGAATTTTGTTTCTCAGTCGATCGATCGATTCTAAATTTCGATCGATCGATTGTCGTCCGTGAACTTCGAGTGATTTATAAAGTTAGAAATCGATCGATCAATTTGTTGCGTAAGTGGAACCCCCCAAAAGACGGAATTTTAGTTTTGGGGGTAAACTTGTCCTTTTTAGTGCTGATTTGTTTTAGGGTTTTCTTTTTTGAGACCTATAAGGTCCTTCTAAACTTTGTAATAGGGAGATGATTAATGAATGAAAAATTGAGAGCTTGCTTTTATACAAACCCTAGAAGACTTGTGAAGAGTTTTCGATCGAAATAATGAATCTTTCAAAACCCGAGGAGTGAATCTTCATTTCTCGTGCGACTTGGTGCGAAGCCAACGTACAACCTTGGTGAGAAGCCTCGAAATTCGTAGTGTAAAGCCGTAGAACCCTACCTTCCTCTTCTATCATTTTCTCTAATTATTGTCTAGTAATATCTTCCCTATTTGCTTTAATAAAATCTCAAACCCCAAACCCTTATTAATTTATATCTTTTGATCTACCCTTTTAATTGAATTAATCTCCTGAGCCTTCGGTTTTTCCAAACCCTAGAGGAGTCAAGAGACGATATCGCAAACTGTCGCTTGGTGCCCTAAACTAGATCGAAACTCGAGTCCTTTATCGGGTCCGTTTTTCTAGATCGGAAAATTTAATGCATGCGAACACTAAAATGGAATTATTCTAATTGTTTTTAATTGAATTCATTAAATTATTTTATGTGTTTGGGTGATTTCGAATATTTCCGCTTCAATTTAATCTAAAGTTGATCCCAACTCGCACATTTAAGGTTTTAGCATTTGTCCCGCACCAATTTTTCACCAAAATCTTCCACCCAATGAATCTTGAGATTCGGAGCCTACCATCTAGCAATCAAATTTTGACCGTTTGATTGTAGGCCCAAGATCTCAAGATCCACTAGGTCAAAGATTGGGGTGAAAAACAATCTCCATCTTCTGATTTGAAGAAGTTGAAGTTTAGTTTTTTGGAGAGTCTATCACTATAAGGGGTTATAAGTAAAGGAAATACAAAATCTAGGGCCACAGTGTAAATAGGTGAAACACGAGAAGGGGGGGGGGAGGGAGTGTAAATAAGACATATCTCAAAGGGTAAACGCAAGCAACACAACAAATAACAAAAGAAGAGCATAGGATCATACATTGGGCATGGTGAAGCAAAGAAGCTAATGCAGCAATCTTGAAACAAACACCATTTCTCCATTTGACAGTACTTCTTCTTATAATCATTTAGATTCTCGGGATCTTCCAATTTTTCCATGTTTCCAAACATCTGGAAAATAGCAACCAAACAAGCATTTAATTTAAGTCTAATTAATTTTGTTGGAAACCTTGGAGTTCAATATCAAGACCTAATCTGACATAAAGTTTTAAACATACTCAAATTTAAGTTTATTCTCCTAATGCTAGAAATGAGACAAAAATCACCAGTTTAATTTTGGATTTGAGAGGATATCAAGACCAGTCCCAGGATATGTTAACTATGTTCCATGGGTATTGGTACACAGGTGTGTGATAGGGAGTTGAGTTTATATAAGACATTGAAAAATCCCGATAACCTAGTTACATTAGTGAAGAAGCAAAGCATTATTTACACCTACAAGCATGGTATCAAAACTCGGCCGATACCGATACGTATCGGTTTCGTCGAGAACCGATACAATACGACCTCGATACAGGTATTAGGGTGGTATCGGTATAGGACCGAGACGGGTCAGTATCCGCTGATAAGGTCTCGCTATCAGCTGATACCGCCTCGGTATTGACCGATACTGACCGATCCATTTATATTTTTTCTATTTATTTTATTTTTCATTAAATAAAAAATGGCCGATACGGTATCAGCGATACCGTATCGGCCGATACGTATCGGTCCAAGATGGACCGATACCCGATGCCAATACCGTATCCGTATCGGTCGATACATATCGGTTCAAGATGGACCGATACCCGATACCAATACCGAGTATGATACCTTGCCTACAAGAACCAACATAAATCATGGACCCTACTAATTTTATGCAAAGAATGTATTGCACATTACACCATTATATAAGCTATATCATATACAAACTAACTCATGAATTATGACCGACCACAGCTTGGGGGTGTGAAATAATCAGGATTAGGCTTGTCCAAGCCTGGAAGGCTTGGGCCTTAGCTAGGCCCACCAAGGTCGAAAAAAATTGGGCCTGATATTGGCACATTAAGCTTGTGGGCAAGGCCACCCTGGTGACCGCACTAATATTTTAGGCTTTTAGCTAAGACCAAGCACAAGACCACCGTGCTTAACTTGCAGGCAGGAGCATAGATTGGTGCCTAAACAAGTTCGGATTCGGGTATAATTCAGTAGGGGGTCAGTTCGATTCAATTCAGAAAAAATTCTCAGGAAAATTCGGATCATAAAAAATAACAACAGACCATCAAAATATAACAAAAATAAATTTATTTAAAGTTCAAATGGTTACAGCTAATGAATTATGCATATAAATGTGTGTTAGTGAGTAGCACAGGAACTTATGTTTGAGAGTTGTGTATAGTGGGTTTAGTCCCCAATTGAGTAGAAATGTATTAGGTGTTAGGCTTTTGTAATTCAGATCATCTTGGATGGCAATAATATAGTCTTATAGTTCTGTCTCTCTCTCTCACACACACACACAAACCTTAAGTGAGTACTTCTCTTCTTTAGTTATTAGTTGAATGATTTCAACATGGTCTCAGAGCAGCAATGCAACAACTTAATGCTAAATTTAGACTAAATTCCGCCTCTGCTTATGTAGTCAGTAACTCCTTGACAAACAAATCCTAGCCATGAGTTTCTGTTTCATTTATTATTTGTGTCACCGTATATATTCTGTTGAACTAGTGTGCCAAATCAGTAGATCTATCTTGGTCAAACATGTAACGAAGATGGGACACCCACATGAATTTTCGGAAACATACCTGTTTGATGTCCATTACGTCAAGATCCCAGAAATAGTAATCGGAGAATGCATCAATCTCGCCTTGTAACTTTTTTTTCGAAGAGTCCGAAAGAGAGAGGAAGTACCTTTTGAGAAAAAATATCTAGTTATAAGAGTGTCATAATTTGAAATAGAGGGCCTTTAAACTCACCCACTGAATCTATGAGTTCACCCACGCTGAAACCCATTGACTGCTTTGAACTAGATGACGGAGAACGTTTTTCGTCCCAATCTTTCACACGATGGTTCTCGATCGTGGGCATACCATCAGACAGTCATTTTTTTATTTGACGCGGAGTGACCTTAAAATCAGGTTTGAGCGTGATGAGTTCCACGTAATGTAAAGGTTGCTTTTCAAGGACGTGTGCCCCGTCAAATAAAAAACTGACCACCTGATGGTACTCCCATGATCTCAAGATCCATCATGTGGAAAATTGGGACGAAAAACTATCTGCATCGTCAGATTCAAAGAAGTCAATGTGTTTTCAACGTGGGTGAACTCAAAGATGAGGTGGGTGAATTTAAAGGTACTCTTCAAATATGGGCAAAACAATGGTAACAGATGTAAGAGAATGACTCAATTATGTTCTCACAAACTTTGGCTGTAAATGCAGGAGATGCTTTTGTGAGCAACAATCCAAGATCCAAGAGTAGTGAATAATATCTCCACGAAGCTTAGCTGCCTGATATTTGATCCCTGCCACCAAACTTATTTATTATTCAACTTTCACTGCACCCAGGCAATAAACTTCTTACTACAAAATGAAAATTCAAACCTTTTCTCTCGGCTGCTATATAGTGAGTTACTGAATCATTTAGATTCATAGAGAAAGCTCCTCCATTCTCGGCAACCATTTTGTGGAAGGAATCCACAGAATAGGAAGGAGGAACATTGACAAAGTCTATGAAATCAAGGAAAATAGTTCTCTAGTAACATACTACCACATGAAAATAGCATAAAAGAAAGGCCACATGACAATCTAGAGGTGCCCAAGACTGTTTCTGGTGTAAAGAATATTAACGATAACCATGTTCAAATTGTCAACAACCAGTAGACAATATGAAGAACAGCCGCACATTAGCTGATACAGATATATAGAAGGGTACCTCTATTCGCGCCAACACCTTTTCTGAATGGGGCAACGTCCGAAACCCCTTGAAAACACTTGACTGCTACAAATCAGACGATGGAGAACTTTTTTCACCCTGATCTTCCACACAATGGATGTTGGGACAGTGAGCGTACCATCAGACAGCCAGTTTTGGTTTCCACGTGGCACGGATACCCAAAAAGGTGTTGGCGCGAATAAAGGTACCCTATATAGAGTTCATGAATTAAGTTGATGCAGCCAACCCCATATAGATGGGATGCGGCTATAAATGCAACTGTAAATATAGCCAGTATCAATCATCCATTTGATTCTGATAGAGATGCAAAAAACTAGGAAGATATTTTAATAGTATGGGATAATTGGACGGAGCACCGATCCTAGGATACAAAACATCATGTTTGAAAATATGAGAGTTGCCTCCTGAACGCCAGAGATGTCGGTCTGAATGAAATGAGCAGGGACAACGGAAATGGTCTTATTCTCTCCCTTTATTGAGGATTTAACACGTTTTGACTTGAGATCTTGGAAGCCTCCGTAATCCATTCCCCTTTGGGTGTTACCATTGCTTGCTTGTACCATATTTACAAACGCTGGAATAGGAAAGAATAACCCAAAAGAAAATCAAAGCAGCATCCTCAAAGGGCTGATATATATATATATATATATATATATATATATATATATATATATATATATATATATATATATATATATACACACACACACACACATAATACATAATCATCAACTGAATAGAGGCCAACAATTATGTGTATCTATTAGTTTATGCATTATAATATACTATAACTTCGGAAAACTACGGATGTGATGTTAGAAATTACGGAATTATGTATAATTTCATTTAACGTTATAGTCATTACATTTAATGGCATTGAACATCAATGAAGATGCCAACTAGAAGAAGCATAAACTTGTAAAGAAATAAAGGTATTCTTACATTGTACGTCAAGGCAGTCGTGCCAAGGTTTGTCATATCTCACCCGGTGAATGCGGGGAAATCTCAGACTGTACGGGGCAGCAAATACCTGGAAAGAGGAGGCAATTACAATCAAGGTCTCAAACTCAGTATCGGCTGTCGGTCCATCTTGGACCAATACATATTAGCCAATGCAGATACGATATTGCCCAAAAAACATATATATATATATATATATATATATATATATATATATATATATATATATATAAAACAGCCGATACTGAGACAGTATCAATCTGATACTGACACAGATATCGATACCTGTATCAGGGTGGTATCGGTATCGGTTCTTAACGAAACCGATATATATCGCTGATACGTATCGATATCGGCTGAGTTTTGATATGATGATTACAATTACTACACTGCCAAAAAATCAAGGATGTAAAAGATTACTCCAGTCTTAAATGTCTTGAACCAAACTCATATTAACTAAAGCATTGAGTTGTTGCATGCTAAATATAATTGTACAAGAACATACAAAATATAACCCAAATATTTGAGACAAGGTGATGATGATATTAATAAGAACACGTAAACGTCAAATACACAATTGTTAACCTATACCTCTGAACTAATTGTCCGTATATCGCTCGTAATAGAAACTATGATTGATCTGCACATAGGTAAAAAAAAAAGTTTGTTATTCCATATGCATAACATTAGAATGAAATATAATGATAGGCCGCTAACTTTTCAGGGCTCTCAACCCAAACATCTGGCCTTTCTTTTGAATTATTTGTGACTTCGTAGAAGCTCGGTGTCCTCTTTGGGTATTCATTTTTCCTGTTAACATTAGAATATGTGGTTCAAAATCATACCTCGATATCTAATCTATTTGTCAATACATAATATAAGCATTGATGTGTAGATGGATATGACTGATTTCAGCTTTTAAAAAAATAAAGCATTTTTAAAAAACCTAACTTCATCAAGAAAAATACAAAAAAGAAAACCAAGTATACCAAACTATCAATATATACAATACAATTGATATTGAAACTTTATATTTCATTCATAGCAATTGAATGAGATGGACAAAGGACATTCTCATCATTTGATTGGAGATGCCTAAATCCATAGTGAAATTTGCCGACTTTTTGAAGAAGTCACGAATAATGCTCAAATTCTTGAAAAAACGAATAATAAAATCCAAATTTTCCGAATAAATTGCAAATTTTCTGACTTTTACCTGGGTTTTTCCTGATTCTAGTAAAAAAATTAGTTTTAAATTTTTTTAGTTTAATTAAAATATTTTATAATTTTTCTTTTCAATTTGTTTCCAAATTTTGACCTTTTCCCCTGAATTTGACGAATTTTTCCGAATTTTCTCAAATTATTTCCAAGCCGATTTATTCCCGAACCCCAACTTGGTCACTATGCCCGAGTCCATGACCCAAGACGGCGAAGAAGCACTAGCAGAGAATCCAGATGACACAAGCACAAACACAAGCTGTTGATAAATCTCTTGAAACAAGCAAAAGGTAGACATGTTCTCACTAAGCTTTGGCATGAACAATGAAGATGAATCATTATAGTTGATGGCAAAAAGAAAGTCAATGTGGTTCAACTGCACAATCCAGAGGCTTTCTGCTATAGTTGGGAAGAACGTGGCCAGACTAATTCCAATATTTTAAAGGCATTAGTACCAAATTTGTTTGAAGCCCCTACAAACAGTGACCTGATTTGGCAAACTAATAGACCACTTAGGGTGGCTCCTCCTATATTTAATCAACTGTGAAGAATATAATTAAACTGAGTATGAAACCAGGCAACTATTTGCATCTAGGCACCTTTTTGCTCACAAAAAAAGAAACCTCAAACTTCACATCCATGTTGTGCCAGATGAGAGATAAAGCAACAAAGAATCGCTGAATTATCTAGTCCTTTTGAGTCACCAACATTAGTCCAACTCCGGCTAAAGTAACCAAGAATGAATGACACTAATTATTAAAAATAACCCAGAGTCAATTTACATAGCTACAGAAAATCCCACTTCATTGGCTGTGGAGAACTGAATTAGACTTGAGGCGGTGTGTCACTTTCATAGAATTTTGTACTTACGCTACTATATTTTCATTGTAAATTATCCACTGGTACAACAAATTTGTCATCTATATGGAGTAGTATAGAGAGATTGACATAACCCCACAAATCACATGCTATTAAAATTTTTAGAAATGAATTACCCACAGAATAATTTGTCCCTACCAATTATTTTTCCAAGTGAACAAAATTGCACTCAAGGTCATCATAGTAGAAGCCATTGAAAGAGAGAACAGGAATTTCAGGATTAAAAAATGGAAAATAAAATAAAAATAAATGACACTTCACAGTCTCTGATGACAAAAACTATGAGCAAACTACTGCAATTTGTGCTAAGCTGTGCAGGGCCGGACAACCCACATTCTAGCTAAATGTCATAAAAAGAATTAAAAAGAGTACCAGCTTATAACTCACAACACTGCTCCAAAAAACATTCAAATTTTCTAAGGCTCTGTTTGGTAACGTGGAATCAGCTCTTGGAAGAGAATTAGCAATCCCATGCAGCCATGCTCACTTCCTTGGAACTGAATTCCCCTGGAAATGGCACTTCTCTTGTTTGATTATGTTGTGTGGGTAATGACTTCCCTAGAGTTTCAACTCTATTGTTTGATTTAGATTCTTTGGGAAATAAATTCCTGTGGAATTGGAAAAGGGTATTTTTGAAAAATGCAAATAAAAGAAAAAACTGAATTTAAGATACTTCATTCCAATTATTTCATCATGACCATTTTGTTGAAGTTTAGTCCCATATCAGATAAATTTTAGTCTTGTCTCTCCCCTTATAATATCCTGGGCCCCTCCACTCATTGCCAATTGGTTTTGAGATGGATACCCAAATTTATCACTGTATCAGAGCAGGCCTTTCTCCACTCCACGTCACCCAGTTCAAATTATCCACGTGATCTGGCTCAGTCCTGCCAAGGCGTGTTAAAGTTTAGACCCACCAGGTTAATTATAGCCTTGTTCTCCCCTTATAATATCCTGGGCCCCTCTACTCATTGCCAATTGGTTTGGAGATGGACGCCTAAATTTATCATATTTTGCCCCCGGGAATTGACACTTCAGCCGATTTATGCGTGCAATTGAAGATTAACTGCGATGGAATTGGAGCGTGGAAGTGTACTCCACGTGTGGATCCCACATCAATTCACTCCACACCTTTAAATTTCTATCAAACAAAAAATGCAGAATTGACAATTCAATTCCAACCTAGGAATTGCCACTTCCACGTTATCAAACATAGCCAAAATATTGCATGACCCCTTCATAAACCTTTATATATGCATGGAAACCAAAATGACTTTCCTACCAGAAGGGAATACAGAAATTACATAGAGGCCCGTTGGGAACGAAAGAAAGGAGATTCCGCACTAGCAGTACCTTATAATTAAAGGACAAAATATTTGTGATAGTGGGGATAAAGTTCTGCTGAACTTGCATGACAACAGAATTGCGACAACAATGAACTGTGCAATTGAAAACTCAAAGGAGAAAAAGTTTCAATACCACCAAGAGAGAGAGAGAGAGAGAGAGAGAGAGAGAGAGAGAGGAGAGTGAGAGCTTAAACACTCCAAATTTAAGGCCCAGAATGATAGCAGTGACCACTGTCAATAATCAGTAGTAAATTAGTAATACTAGTATTGAACATGGTCAAATGCCCCTGTGAAAGAAAAAGTAGGTTTTTCTGCATTTACCCCATATGTCTTATTTACACTCTGCCCTCCATGTTTTTCCTATTTATACTGTGGTCCCTGTTTCTCTGTTTCCTTTACTTATTATCCCTGAAAGTGACGGATCAACAGTTGATTGTTACCCACAATCATGTTCACTTTTTGCACTCTCTGCCATGTGGAATAAAAATATGACCGTCTGATAGTGGCCCATGATCCCACGATACATTGGGTAGAAGATTATGGTGAAAAAATATCTCCACCATCTGATTCAAAGCAGTCAAAGGTTATTTTGTCAAAGAGACCGTCACTATAGGGGGTAATAAGTAAAGGAAACATAGAAGCAGGGACAGCAATCTAAATAGGTGAAACACGGGAGGCAGAGTGTAAATAAGGCATATCTCAGGGGGTTAAATGCAAAAAAAAAAAAAAGCCAAAAAGTAAGAACCAAAGTTCTTAGTTGTATAATGACACAAGTTAAGTCAAATGTCATTGTATAGATGGAATAGTTTTCCACAGCAAGTTTGATGGGAAAAAATCAAAAGGCCCTAGACAATACCTGAAATAAGGCTTCAATTTAGTGACAACAGCATCAAGTTCCTCGTCAGACAGACCAGTACCTACTCTACAAAATGAAATAAATCTGCAAGAAAATATTAAAGTAATATAATTAGTATGTGCACTAGTTTATAAGAGCAGATAAGCAGTTCAAATAAACTTTAATGTATATAAGACCTGAAAAGCAGTTCAAATAATGTATCACATCAACATCAAAGTTGCAGAACAATCCACGCATGATAATAAATTCAAGCATCAAGGAGAGATCAACAGATACTCAAGGTTTTTGTTGAGTAGTAAACTAAACATTAATATTCAAATGAAGAAAAAGGAGAGAGAGCGAGAGAGACGATAGACTGAGAGAGAGTAAACGAAGCATTACCCTCATCATATAGACTAATAAAAATCCATTAAAGCAGGCAACCCAAAAAACATTCTAAGTGTCATAAATCTAGTTCCTACAAATTATTCCTTCATTCAAAGTAACAAAAAAATAGGATTTTTTTAAAATTAAAATACAAACCACGGAAAGCATGTACGAAAAAGAATCAGCATAAGGTGTGCATTTTATCATCATACACAACATGAAGGAAGTTGGTACATGCACCTCAACCCTCGATCTCACTGAAAATACATCAAACACGTGTGATAAGCTTGACATAGCCCAACCCATTTTAAACCAATGTCTCAAATCTCAATAACCAAACCAACAAGGGAATCAATGTGACGCCCCAGACCCACACACCACGATACTGTCCGGTTTTGGGCTTAAATCCCCTCCCCGGTTTTGTTCCTGGCATGGACTTACATCCCCACCCAAAACGCGTCGTAACAGGTAAGGTTCGCATACACCTTATAGCCCAGGCTCTAGACATTTTCCTATCCGATGTGGGACTATTACAATCCCCCCACCTTATAGAAGAGTTGTCCTCGGCTCTGATACCATTCCGTGACGACGCAGACCCACACACCACGACATTGTCCGGTTTTGGGCTTAAGTCCCCTCCCTGTTTGGTTCCTGGAATAGGCTCAAGTCCCCACACAAAACGCGTCATAACATGTAAGTTCTGCATACACTTTATAGCCCAAGCTTTGGACATTTCCCTATCCGATGTGGACTATTACAAATTTACAATCAAGCGGGTCAGACCATGTAAAACTAGGTTGGGATCGGTTCAAAAGAAAATTTTCGATGGTCAAAAAAGTTGGTTAGGTCTCTCTTTGAAAAAAAATATTATAAAAACTTATTAAAACAATTGTTTCATAGTTTGCTGTTTCAATGCCCCTTGAAAAGTATGGTGTCAACTGTCAATTTTGAATCCTCTCACCAATATTCCCCAACTTTGAAAAACTTTAAGAAGCAGGAAAAAAATAAAATAAAAATTATAAGCATATTGATCTAGTTCCATGATAAACCAGATGAGTGCCCTGATCGATGTGCCGGCTGGTCTGACCCTAAAAAACCTGTAAAAGTCAATCATAGGTTCAAATTAGCTCGCTAGATCTGCTAGTTCCGGTCAAACATGGTCGAATAAGCTCTTTGGTCCAATTTTTAAGGCATTTTCTTAAACAAAGACATGTTTTCCAACTGTACGGCGCACTATGAAAACCTTGAGGTTATAGGTTCAATCCTAGCCGTGGATCAAAATATCGGATGAAACCGATACACATCGGTTTCAGGGGTGCCCTATACGATAATAAGGCTATTTCTCAGGAACCCCAAACAAACACCAATTATCAAGCGATATGAGCAAATTATCGCCCGATATGACGATACATTGAAATTATCGGGTGATAATTTGAAAAGAAAAAGAAATTGTGGGGCCCAGCTACTTGGTAGCTCAGGAAACCCCTTTTATTTTCCTTTTTTATTCTTTTTCTTTTTCTTTCCTTTTCTTTTCTCTTCTCTTCTCCTCTTCCCTTCTAAGCACCGAAGAGGCCTCCTCTTCATCTTCCATCACACGAAATCGATCGGGATCGCCGCCGACTCACCGGAGACTATACAAAAGTTATGTGATCTATATTTTTATGTGTTTTTTCCTCATTTTCTTATATTTTTGGGTGCTTTTTACTAGATCTACCCATAAATATTGTAGATCTATATTTTTTAGCCCCAAACTTGTAGGTTTTGTACTAAAACCCCCAAATTTGAGGGGCTAAATGTCTCAAATTTGAACTAAAAACGAATTTTTTAGGGTTTTTATTTTTTACTAGATCTACAAACCTAGGTTCATTATATATATTTTTTGGTACTTTATTATTAACCTAGATTAATTATTTTGTTCCTAACCTAGATTATTTATTGTATTTAATTATTATTTGAATAAATATTATATATATAATCATATACTAACTATTATTTTTAAATATATATATTGATTACTATTTCAAAAAGTATATATCTATTAATTACTATAAATTATCAACTTATCATATGTTTTATGCTACATATCATTGATGATATTTCACAAGTAATTAGTAACATGTGACATATCATTGATTATATGTCACATGTAATTAATTACATGTGACATTTCATCAATGATATGTTGCATGTAATCAACATGTGACATATCATTGATGATATGTCACATGTAATTAGTAACATGTGACATATCATTGATTTATGTTGCACGTAATCAACACGTGACATATCATTGATATGTCACATGTAATTAATGACATATCATCAATGACATGTTGCATGAAATCATCATGTGACATATCATTGATGATATGTCACATGTAATTAATTACATGTAACTTATCATCAATGATATGTCACATGTAATTAATGACATATCATCAATGTTTAGTTGCTTCTAATTAACATCCAATGGTCTCTTATTGTAGGTGAAATAAATAAATATGGTACGTAGGCAAGATTCTGCTTGACAATACGGCAAAGCTATAGATGGCAATAGGTTCTGAATTGAATGTAAGCTGTGTGAGAAGAAAATGCAGGGAGGGGGCATGACACGATTGAAAGAGCATTTGGCTCACATCAAGGGAGAGATTACAGGCTGTGAGAATGTTCCGAAAGAGGTGATATTAGCTATGAGAGCCATAATGTAGACAACTAAGGAAAAAAAGAAAGCAGATGCCAACAGAGATAAGGACGTGTATGAGAGAATAAGGAGGGGGGATCCAGAGTTTCCTGTACCTGGACCTGAGGGATCATGAGATGATGATGAGGATGTCGATGTCGATGTTGTGGCAACGAGAGTGATGAGGGAGAGTGCTAGAGAAGCAAGATTCCAATGAGATCAAGAAGAGGCAGATTATCGGTTTAGGTCCAACTTGAGGGTCACATCTATGCGTGCTTGTGGTGGTGGGTCTAATCAAAAGCCACATGATGTTGAAGATGATGAGGGGATTGTGGGGTTGTGTAGATTAGCAACCATGAGGGAGACCAGGAGACATAGTACAGGTCATATGGATGCGTTCACGTATCGGACAGAAAGTTTAAAACAAACAAAATTGAGAGCAACCTTATAGAAAACATGGGGGAAGAAGCTTGGAAAGGAAATTACGAAGTTCGTGGTATTCAATCACATTCCAAGTCAGGTTGTGGAGTCTCCATACTTCAAAAGTACGATCGATATTAGTGCAGAAGCTAGGCCAGGAGTTAAAAAACCTTTTGTATACGAGGTATCTGGGGCCTTCCTGGATGACGAGTACAAGGAGCTTCGAGCTTACGTGAAAAGCTTTGAGAAAGTGTGAGATGAGAGAGGTTGCACAATTATGTGCGATGGGTGGACTGGTCCTACAAAAAAAAGTTCGATCAATTTTTTGGTATATAGCGATGTTAGGACGGTATTCTTGAAATCAGTGGATGTTTTTAACCATGTGAAGACGGTTGATTACCTATTCCAATTAATGGATAAGGTAGTTGAAGAGGTTGGAGAGAAGCGGATTGTGCAGGTGGTTACAGACAATGCCGCCGCCAATTATAAACCAGTTGGTACCCGGTTAATGTTGAAGAGACCTCACATTTATTGGACTCCGTGTGTCGCTCATTGAGTAGACCTCATTCTTGAGAACTTGGGAAAAAGGAGCAAGGCACAATCAATTATTCAAAAGGGAAGAATGATTACCCCCTTCTTGTACAATAGTGACAAGTTGGTGAATATGATGAGGGAGTTTACTAAGAATGAGCTCCTCTGGCCTGGGATTACACTGTTTGCCACACAATTTCTAGCCCTCCAGAGCTTAGCAAGGTATAGGCGTGGGCTAAAAACAATGGTGACATCCCAAAATTGAGTAAAATTTGAATCAAAACTGCCCCGGTCAAAGAGACCTGCTTGCATTCAAGTGGCTGACTTCATCTACAGCACCCTGTTTTGGACAGATGTTGAGCATTTGGTGGACGTCACTACCCCGCTAGTACAGGCGTCGAGGTTGGTAGATGGTGGTGACAAACCAATCATGGGATACGTTTATGAGTCAAGGCAAAGTTGGCCATCAAAACGAAATGCCCTGCAAAATATAAGCAATATTGGTTGATTATCGACAAGAGGTGGGATAAATAATTCCACCAATACTTGCATGTCGCAGGTAATTCGTGCTTAACTGCTTATTTAATGATTTTAATTTATTTGTTATCTTTCTTAGTGCTCATTATTTTATATACTAATTAGTTGCTCATATTTTATGTATAACACATTACTTGAACCTCATCTTCCAATATACGCGACACTTTGAGTTGAATGAGACCGATGAAGTGTACAATTGTTTGCTCAATGTCATCCAACGGATGGAGCCTGAGCTGGCGGACCAAGGTCAAGCCATAAGAGATGTGAGTAGTCATAATATTATTTCTAACTTGTAGATCAATATGCTCTATTTGTAGATTGATATGTCGGCTATCGTATTTCCTCTTTGTAGATTGATATGCTCCGGAAGAAACATGGGTTGTTTAGAACGAGGCTAGAGCAATTTCAAATTCAACATGATAAACCAATAGATTGGTGGATGCACTATGGACATGATGAACCAATACTAAGGCGGATTTCCATGCGAGTTTTATCCCAAACATGTTTCGCATCCAACTGTGAGCGGAATTGAAGTACATTTTCTCTTATCCACACGAAGCCTAAGAGTAGACTAACTATGTGCCGATTGGAAAAGTTAGTATAGTACCATTATAAAATGCGGTTAAAGGTCAAGAATATGGAGAGTACCATCCGTGGCAAGCAGTTATTTAGCTTCTTAGTTCATTCATTTTTTATTTGATCTAATTGAAGAGGGATAAACTAATTAATCTATCATATTCTACCCTATAGATAATGAATATTTTAATGCCATCGAGTTGGATTATATATTTGCGGAGGATGATCCTTTGAATCAGTGGGTTGAAGAGAGAAAAGCTCCACTGTTGGATAGTGAGAGCACTGTTGGATAGCAGAAAAAATAGCTAAGGACCAGGCTTCTCAACAACCTAGGCAGGAAAAAAAACTTCATCGCAAATCCCCCTCTGAACCTGATGAAGAAACACAGTCCGGTAGTAATAATAATGATGATAATGATGATGGGAGGTGGTGGTAGTGGTGGTGGTGGAGGCGATGAAACACTAGTGGTGGAGGCAATAATGCAGGTCCCTCTTATGGAGGTATTGCCGAATGGGACGATGAAACGTTAACCATGTTTGACTCTCCTACATTTAAAGATGGAGGAGTTGAAGGAAGAGGAGCTTCAAAATCTTACCAACCACCACAAGATGATTTGGGTTATACAATTTCTACCTTTGGGGGGTTTAATTTGCAAAACACCGAAGATTCAGCAACCAGTAACCCATACCCAATCCCTCAACCAACCTACCCCCAACATGAAGACTTCATTGGTCAAATTTTTGGAGGACCGACATTTCCATATTATCATGAGTATCAATATGGCCAACACTATAGGCAAAGTTGGGACACTGATGATGATGATGATGACGACGACGAAGAACCACCAAGGAATTCAATGTGGATTTAATGTAAGTTTTTCATGTACAATGTGCTACGATCAATAGTCTACTATGGTGACTTTAATGTTATATTCATATACAATGTTTAGTTGAGAGGCTTTATACTTTTAAGGCGATAACATTCCCAAAGATGCCTCAAAGAAGCCTTAAATAATTTTTTCAAAATTTGAAAAAATAGAAAACCATTAATATATGCTTCCAGAATTTTAGGATTTTTTTGGGATTTAAGAAAAAAAAAAAAAATAATGCCAGGCCAATACATTCAATTTATCAGCGATACATTGAATGTATTGGCCGATACACCGGTACGTATCGTCCAATACGTCCCAGATTTCTGAGATTTTGATCTATGATCCTAGCTTACCTAAAAAAACCAAAGACATGGTTCGTTAGAAATGCTTCAGGAAGGCAGTTTGGCCACATCATGAAAGCAATAATCACATACAAAATATAAAATATAAAGTATAAACTCAACTTAGGAACAATAAACGCTAAAGAGCAATAACAATCATAATATTCCCAACAAAAACTCCGATCTGTTATTTAATGCAACATAAAAAGAAGAATATGATGAAGGTTTAAAGACGAAGTTTCGGTTTTTTTTTTTTTTTTTTAATTGATAAGGAAAAAAGATGTAGCTCTATCACTGTTCCAGATGAAAATGAAAAAGTGTAAATACTTCTAACTAATCACCTTTTGGGATAGGTACTAGAAGTTGAGCACTCGGCCAGACCCACCAAAAATTGAGCTACCTGAAATATATTTAATAATATCCAAAGTTTTTTTAGATAGCATCATGAAAAAAATATGGTGAACAAAAAATGAGGTTAGAAAATGATGATACCTCCCCTCCACGACGCCCAGAACCAAAGTACCCTCCTATTAACAGCAATACACGAAGGCAACATTAGCAGCCACATATAATAGTATATTACACTACATATATGTAATAGAAATAGGACCCCACTCTCCTGACCATCATTTAGACACCAAAATGGTGTTCAAATGACCTTAATGATTTAAGATGTGGGTGATCCATACCATCAAAATGATAGATCATAGATTGAAGTGTTATAGGCCCGATCTATGGATTATAATATCAACCATTGTTTTTACTTTTAATGACTGATATTAAAGTTCATCAATCGGATGGGTCACATCCACTTATAGGCATTTTTGGGGGGGCTGAGACATGTTCCAATGATAGATTGCCACTTAGACAATTTAGATAGATCACAGATGTGCGCCACATGCATAATCATAAATCACACTTCAAGGGTGTGAGATGAAAAGACTAATTTTAATGGTGTAAGGTCATTCAAACGCCATTTTGGTCTTTAAATGTTGATCAGGGGCCATTATCCCAAAGAAATAGCATAAGAAGAAAAGCCAAACCTATGATTAAAACATCCAGATCAGATCCAGCATGAATGTAATCAGGCTTTAACTTTAACCATTTTCCACTCCGATCACTTGGTTCCCATTTAGAACTAAGGTCTTTCAGTACAATCCCTTCGTCCCTAAAGAGATGTCGAAATAGTTTTATTCATAAGAAATTACCAACGAGAGAGCAGCACTTCATAACTCAGCCTGAAATCTTACGACAGAAAATTAACCACTCAAGTAGGCAAGAGAAAACCCCTGTAGAAACAAAAGTAAAAGCCAAACAATGAAAAGCAGTAATCAAACATATGTAATATTGTACTTACTTAATGATGCCATAATCTCAGGCATGCCAGGAGAGAGGATTGAAGACAGCTTCAAAGAGCTAATTTGGGTATGCACTCTGAGTCAGATTAATATTCTTTGCTGAGACTGAGAGTGATAAAATTGGTACAAAGTATCCCATCCCAGTATGCCTTCTTCATTAGATCTTTTCGTTTCCAAACAAATAAATTGTAGTATCTAACAAAACTGTCACCACTTTAAGTAAAAAAATGTGCATGAAAAGTTGGGAGGAAATACAAGAAGAAAATATAGTTTTCTGTAGGAAATGGAGGACATTAAGGTGCGGGGTTAGGAGGACTCGCGGATTTTTGCATAGGGAGAGATTTGACTTTTTCATTGTAAACAAAGAATGCAATTTACTTGGGAAGTAATGAAATTTTCCATGTCAGGTGTTTGAGCATTTGGCTTTGCATAGAAAGGGGATTTAGAGTGAATAGCAGGTACAATGTAAAAATAGGATTGGCAACTTATTCTTACAGAAATGAGCCCACTGTCACAGAGTCACTCTTTGCGACGTGAACTCGCGTGCGGCACCTAGTTCCCCAAACTAAGTCAGCCTAAAACTCACACCAAGGGAAGCAGCGTCGGGTCTCGGATGCGGCGGATAGTGTGATGTGCAGTGACAATCAGAGGGTCGGCCTCCTTTTGGAGTTGACCCGCACCGCGGAGGTGGTTGGAACCACCCCAAATGCAATGGCCCTTGGCTGCACAACTCGTGTGGCCAAGAGCGATCAAGCAATGTCGTGTGCGAAGCAAGGCCCGGATGCACATGCACGCACGTGTTAGTGTAGCGACACGTCTAATAGTACAATGCATAGTTGTTGAGCTACAGTCCCTACACATAAGGATTAAACACCATATAGGGGAAAGTAATGGAAGGACCTCAAACACATTGGTTTGACATACCACCTTGACACACATCTCCGGTCCGTGGCACACAGTGCCATCCTCCACACCAATACACCCACAACGCCTCGCATCTTCCCCCTCGCGACCGTGTTACAAACCCTTAATGTCACCACGCCGTGAGCCCTCGTGGCCCATGACCAATGTACTTGGAGTATCTACGGTGAAGCCCTCATGGCTTGGTGATGCGCTTACGATGCCCCGATGCAGAGAAGGCATGAGACGCCTATGAAGGCCTAAATTCAATCCTCCAATGGCCCCACGCAGAGCACAAGCGACACAAGGGCCATGCAGCTAGCCACGCTGCATGTCCCCGTCACATCCTCCCCCACTCAAAACCAGCAACGTCCTCGTTGACGCGAAGGCCCTTCTTTCCCTAGAACATGCCCTCCCCTCATGCTGCAGTCCCTAAACTCGAAGTCTTCACTGCACGCAATCGTTGATCGGTCCAACACGCACTTTTGGCAAAACAGAGATGAACTCACGGGAGACGCTTTCCCACGTCCTCAGACAATGCCTTCGGTCCTTTTTCGTAGACCAAAGATCTCACGATCACCTGCGACTCGCTTCTTCTGAAGATACCTATTTGGCTCTCGCACTCGCTTCCTATGAAGTTGCACTGAATCATCTGTCCAGTCATCCATCTCTCACGGACAAACAATGCCTTGTCGTTTCATAACAAAGCAACAAGCCACTGACCCTTTCTCCGGTTCAATGTAGCTCAATCAAAATTTCGCAATATCCTGCTTAACTATATCCCTCGATCCTGGCCCATCGCAACACACTGACCTATCCCACTGTCCCACACCGGCGGTCTCGATCATCATGTCAAGTACCAGTAACCGATTCAGAAAATCTCAGCTTCTTCATGAAGTGAGTACGAAGCGTTCTCATTGCTCCTTGCCATACATGGCAACGGTGCATAGCACCTACGTGATCCAACGTTTCATGTCAGAAATCACTAGCGTCCATCTGTCTCAGACCGACCCACTATTTTTCTTGACTTCTTCTTGAAGTGAGAACATAGCATCCTCCTTGCTCCAATAAGCATCAAGCATCAGCAAATGTCCGCAACAGTGTATCCCAGCAGTAACTCTAGTTGTCACAGCATCAGAGCTCATCTCATCACCCTAACTCACTTTTCGACACTAGTTCAGTAATCTGAGTGCCCCCACTCTTAGTTCCTCTACATCAGTGGAGGGAGCACTAGTGGAAGTTTGAAGAGCGTTTAAAGACTGTTTATGCTGACAATCTCTCACCCGATGTAGTCCTCCACACCGAAAGCAACCCGACTTCGGCCTATTGTTGGCTGACTCGGCCGACTTGGCATAAGACTCGTTTCCATGCAACTTTGTGTTGCACGCACCATTCTTGCCTCCTTTATTGGCTTTCATACGGTTCTTCGAAACACTTTCATTCTCTTGCGACATCACTGTGATTCGATTTGTCGGCCCAAAATCAGTCAAACGTTCTGCAGCAGCCTGCCTGGCTGCCAGATCCTGTACCCCTCTCCTCTGCAGCTCTGTCTGTGCCCACGGCTTGAGACCTTTGAGGAAGTAGAATAGTTTGTCCTTCTCGGACATGACCTTGCTGTTCAACATCAAGGCAGAGAACTGTTTTACATATTCTCAATGTGCTCGTATGCTGCAGCTTACGTCGAGCAATGAACTCGACGTTTTCGAGGAAGAACTGAGCTTTTAGCTCTCTCTTCAGATCTTCCCACGTGTTGACGACGAACCGTCCACACCGAATATCTCCGTACCGCGTACGCCACCACAATTTGGCATCACCCTCGAGGTACATGGTCGTTGTTACCACTTTTATGCCTTCTGTGGCATGTGGTATGACACGGAAATACTGCTCCATGTCCCACAAGAAATTCTCTAGTTCTTTCGCATCTCAAGCACCCCATAGGATCGCGGCTCAGGTATCTGTACCTTATGCGGGGCTTCTGGGTGCAACGCATCCCCAAAGCCCATCGCCCTCATCAAGACATTGACCTTGACAGTCAGCTCTTCAATCTGAACGTGAAGGGCTTCGACGGTGCCCCTCATGTCCTCAGTGAGGATCTCCACGTTCTTCACTAACTTGGCTTGGTTTGAATCGTTCTCCATGGGTTGTTCCAAGCGACACCACTGACTCGAACTGCTCTACTTTAGCTTCCAGATCATCTAAATGTTCCCTTGTTGTGCGTCGTCCCGTATCCTCACCGGTTCCCTCAACGTCGGCCATATCGATGGCTCTGATACCAACTGTCACAAAGTCACTCTTTGCGACGTGAACTCACGTGCGACACCTAGTTCCCCAAGCTAGGTCAGCCTAAACTCACACCAAGTGCAGCAGTGTCGGGTCCCGAATGCGGCGAATAGTGCGATGCACAGTGACAATCAGAGGGTCGGCCTCCTTTCGGAGTTGACCTGCACCGCGGAGGTGGTCGAAACCACCCCAAACGTGATGGCCCTTAGCTGCACAACCCATGTGCCCAAGAGCAACCAAGCAAACCCGCGTGCGAAGCAAGGCCCTGATGCACGTGCATGCACATTTTAGTGTAGCAACACATCCAGTAGTACGGCACGTAGTTGTTGAGCTACAGTCCCTATACATAAGGGTTAAACACCATCTAGGGGAAGGTAATGGAAGGACCTCAAACATATTGGTTTGACATACCACCGTGGCGCACGCCTCCGGTCTGTGGCACAAGTGTCATCCTCCACACCAATACGCCCACAACGCCTTGCATCTTCCCCCTCGCGTCGGTGCCGCGGCCATGTTACGAACCCTTAATGTCACCACATCATGAGCCCTCGTGGCCCACGACCAATGTACTCGAAGTATCAACGGCGAAGCCCTCATGGCTTGGTGACACGCCTATAATGCCCCGATGCAAAGAAGGTGTGACGCGCCTATGAAGGCCTAAATTCAATCCACCAATGCCCCCACAAGGAGCACAAGCAGCACGAGGGCCCTGCCGCTTGCCACGCCACATGCCCCCTTCACACCATGCTAGAGACATTCCAAGCCAATAATCTTAGAAATGGAAAGAACTTGAAGATATTATTATATATTCTAGTAAGGATGTATTAGTATTCCAGTATGACCTTCGGTCAGCAGTCAGCCTTTGTAACGACTGAGATTTTTCGTTATTTAATCCTTAATTATTTGCTAGATTTGTATTATGATTAGTTGATCGATTTGATGGATGTGATTAGTTGTTACGCATGAATGTAATGCTTACTTTATTTAATAATGACCCATGATAATTAATTGTTCCAATTAATATTACCCTAAAAGTCTTTAATATGTGTTAGTAATAATTGGGGTGCGTTAAGTAATGTTTAATGAACTTTTAAAATATGTTAGTAAACTAATTAAAGACCCAATAACTAATTAAAGACTCATTAAGTAATTAAAGGCCCATAGAATCACTTAAGACCCATGTAGAAAATTCTAAATAGAGTTAGATCTTAAATAGGAAACCTTAAAGTATTCTAAATAGAGTTAGATCTTAAATAGGAAACTTTAAAGTATTCTAAATACAGTTAGATATTAAATAGGAAACCTTAAAGCATTCTAAATAGAATTAAAAATAAAATAAGAAATCATAAAGTATTATAAATATAGAGATTAAATTACAAAATTTTTAATATAACTCTTATTACCTAATAACCTTAGAGAGAGAGAGAGAGAGAGAGAAAATTTTAGAGAAGGAGAATTAGAAGAGGAACCCTAGAGTTTTCGGTTTGAAGGCTTAAGAAGAACGTGTGAGGAGTTTACGACGCAACCGAATTTGGGATTAGAGCTTCGGATTGAATCAAGGAGAGGAATTACGTCAATTTTATGCGAAGACTAGAGGTATAGAGAAATCATGTTGAGATTAATTGGAAACGTAGATAACACAAAAATAAAATAGGAATTAGGGTTTATTTCATTTAATTAATATTCTTCATATTAGATTATTAAAATTTTATGCTTAATTGCGGGTTTTCGATGGTACACGGGGTTCGTGATTGATCACGAAATTCGCATGCGAATCCGAATCATTTAGAATCCGTAATCGACTAGAATCCGTAACTGCTTAGAATCCGTAATCGCTTTAGAATCCAAAATTTGTCCGAATCCGAATGCTGTTTGGAATCCGTAATGCTCGTAATTAATTTGTTAGAAATTTCATAATTGTCTAAGATGCAAGCAATGAATTTCTATCTTAATCATCATGCTTAAAGGTTTATTTGTGTTCATTATTGTCTTATTACCTAGAATCCATGCAAGCTAGGATGTTTAATTTACACAACATGAAACAAGTAGGAATCGATAGAGATTACATATTTATGATGTGTTAAGCCTAAACAAGTAAAAAAGTTATTGCATGATCGATTGATTTTCAGTTTTTCTATGCATGTACATTCATCGCATTCATAAAAGTGAAAAGATACGTTTACGACATGACACATAAAAACAAAATATTTCTATGATTATGATAGAATTCTTATGGGCTTATGCTAGAGGAATTAACATGAATAAGAATGACAAGTAATAAAAGTTATGCATCCATGCATTAATAATAAGACTGAAGAGATGGAGAAGGTCTTTAATTTTAAGCTTACTAATTAACTGAAGAGAAGTTATGTGAAGGTTAACATAGATACTAATCGAAGGATCAGAGAATATTAGGATAATGATTAAGAGAGAGATTACCATGTCCATTATGTATGCCGATTCATGAGCATTAAATGCACAATTAAAAATAACCACACATGATATTAGGGTAGAGACCCAAGCCACAATGTTTATTTAGATTTAATGTTATGTTTCAATTTCATTCTATTGCTTTACTTATTCTTTATGTCACATGTTATATCTCTGTTATTGTTTGATTTTATGAATTGATTTGAGTTATGAACCTTTTCTATTAGCCTCATCATGTCTGGTCCATACCAATTTACTTGGTAAACTGACCCATTGTTTGGGATTCTAAGGAGTATAGCTATACATGGAGAGGATAAAGTAGATGCGTCAATGATTGATGGAAATCCAGATCTGCACGAAGAAGGATTTGAAGTTTAGTTTATAGGTTTTTCTTCATGCATTAGGAAATATCTTAATATTTCAGATTATTTTTATGAACAAGTTCATGTTAATGATGGATTATGCTTGATTTCAGTTTTATTTAATTTAAGGAGTAAGCATACAATATGGTATAATAGGTTGCTATCTCATAATTTAGTATTGTTCTCATGATGATGATATAAAAAGAAAATTTATGCGTGCACTTCTAATAGTTATTTTTTTTCCGTTGCGTTATATGCGGATCTTTATTGATTAATTGATTTATTTAAGATCATGGATATGTGATGTAGTGTGATGTCTCCAAGTGAGCGCATTGATCTGGTGTGTGAAATTGGGGACGTCACAGCCTTTCTATTGGTTTAGAAGATATTTTATAGGCTCTCGGTTTAGAAGATATTTTATGGGCATAGATCTCCTGACCGTCATTTTAACACCAAGTGTTTAAAATGATCTTACATCAATAACGGCTTAAGATGTGGGTAATCCATACGTTTATAGTGATAGATCATACATCAAAGGGGAATGTGCCTAAAAACACTCATTGGAAGATTTTAACCATCAGATTTGTGCGCTCTACTAACAGCTATTCTTTTTGTATTTAATGGTGGATATTAAAGTTTACCAAATGGATGGTTCACATCCACTTATAAGTATATTTTTTGGATGAGACATGTTTAAGTGATGGATTATCAATTTGACAATTTAGATTGTTCACATATGTGCACCGTGTGGCATAGTTGTATAACACACTTTAATGGTGTAAGATACAAAAGCCTAAATAATGGTGTAAGATCATTTAAACACCACAGTGGCCACACCACTTTGGTCTTTAAATGTCCATTTTCCCTATTATTTTATATATTCTTGTAGGATGCGTTTAATGAAGCAGTTGAAGCTGGGACGGATTTACATACAACGATGGGTGGTCATCGGCCCCCCAAAGTTTTAAAGAAACCTAAAAGGGCAATAAGGGCCACGGAATAGGGCCTCGCATATATATATATATATATATATATATATATATATATATATATATATATATATATATATATATATATATATATATAAAGTTCCCCTCGAGCTTTTGACCGTATGATAGGTTGGCCATGATCTCTAGATCTACTGTGTGGAAATTTGGGATGAAAAACAATCTCTATCGTCTGATTCCAGACAATCAATAGTGCTAAGAGTGGAACCATCGATTGTTGAGGCAGAATCTTGATTGCAAATACCTGCTCCCTTTCTTTAATATGATAAAGCAACAAGAGAGAAATTAGGCGTAATAAAATCATGAGGGGAATCCTTATTTGCAACTATAAGTTTAAACACATTATACGGTTGCCAATAGTGGTAGGTACCCATTTAAAATGTGGTGCCTCTTTTCTCGCTCCCTCATCTCATACCTACAAAATCTCTCTCATGGCTCACCTATTATAAAGAGTTGGGTACCTCTTTTCGCGCCTATGTTCAACCCCCGAAACTTGTTGATTTCTTTGAATTAGAGGATCTAGATCATTTTTCATCCCAATCTTCCACACAATGGATCTTGAGACCATGAACATACCATCAGATGGTCTATTTTTTATTCACCGTGGTACAAATCCCCAAAAAATGTCACTTGAATGTGATGTGTGCCATGTCAAATTTTATCTTGCATGCAAGTAGTTGCTCTATTTTTGGAGATTTGTACCACATGGAATAAAAAATAGACCGTCTGATGGTACGTTCATGGTCTCAAGATCCATCACATGCAAGATTGAGGTGAAAAACGATCTCAATCGTCTTATTCGAAGTAGTTATCGAGTTTCAAGGGGTTTCGAATATATGAGCTCTTAGAGATTGCGTGGGTGCGAATAGAGGTACCTAAAGAGTTTTACCGTTGAGTAGCATTATTTACACCTTATGAAATTGTAACCTCGTCCCATCTCCTCTATTCATAATGCACTGACCGTTTTGAAGCAAACGATGGAGAACATTTTTCAGCCCAATTTTCAACACAATGGATCTTGAGATCACAAGTGTACCATTAGACAATCGATTTTTTCTTCCATGTGGCACACATCCCAAAAAGTGACTCCAAATCATGTTTGAGCAAGACATGTCCCATGTGATTTTAGGGTCATTTTTTGAGATGTGTACCACATGAAATTAAAATTGACTGTATGATTGTATGCCCATAATTTGGGGAAAAAAATTTGCGTCGGAACTATCAACTACTGAGTGTCCCCCCCCCCCCCCCCCCCCCCCACAAAATTAGGAAAATCTTGTGTCCACCACTGAGTTGAAGGCTTGAAGCCTTTCTTATTATAATAGGTTTAGCATTTCCTCACCATGTCCCTATCGTCACCTTGACCCGTATATTTTAGAGACAACTTTCTGAGTCTCATTTCGCTTATCATCATCATCATCATAGCCGTATCCGACCTATTTCTCCACTCGTTTCTGATTAGCACTAAGCCTTTTGTAACTTCACATCCTTCACATCCCTTCTCACGGCTTCCATCTAGGTCTTCACTGGTCTTCTTCTTCTCCTATGTCCTTTTAGAGTCTCAATCCTTAGGGTCTGCCTCTGACCTTCAATGAACATGTCCAAACTACCTCAAGCAACACTCAATAGTTTTTCCCTCTATAGGTGCCACTCCCAAATCTTCTCTTATGTACTCATTTCGTATTTTATCCTTTCCCATTACTCCACACACCCATCTCAGCATACACATCTCGACCACATGTACTCTAGCTTCTTGTTACTTTATTGTAGCGCAACATACGCATCTCAATACTCATTTAGGTTGTAGGATAAACACTATGTTACTCCGCAATCCTTCATGTTGTTTCTCTCTACTTCTCACCTAGTCTCTATTGGTCAGTCTTTATTGCCATGTCTCACCCATGCGTGGGAGCTCTTATCTCTCTCTCTCTCTCTCTCTCTCTCTATATATATATATATATATATATATATGCATTTCAATGCTTTAGGATTCCCAATATCACAATGTCTGATGCCAACTTATGATCGTTAAAGTTACACAGCCAGATCTCCAAATACACATAATTACTCAATATAAGTTTGATTAAACACAGTTTCCTTATTTCGAGATATGGTAAGTGAAAATAAGGATGAAAGCTTGCTAACCTATTCTCGATGGTTTCTTTGAAAAATCTTTCAACCTCTTCCATATTGTATGCAACAAGAGACCAGCATGGCTCCCCTACAAGATCCATAAGAGTATTCCAATAATGAGGAATAGACCAAGCGATTAGCAGATAAAATAGTGGTTGCACAAGTACACAATGTTTGTAAATTTAAGAGAGAGAGAGAGAGAGAGAGAGAAAGAAACAGAGAAATGAAAAGAAAAGAACAGTAAAATCAGTAGATTTGAACTTTACAACAGGAAACTAAACATGCATCCTCATCTTTCTTACAGTTAAATAAGTACGGTTCCGGTCACCCTCCATGAAAGTTTCAGATAAGTCCCAAAGGCGTGGAAGCTATAAAAGAACCTATGACTAACTACCTAAAGTCTATGTGGATCAATACAAGTTTCAACAAAAATTACATTAACGTAACATTGTATTAAGATGATAATACTTCTTCGTGATAATATCACCATGTAAATATTTAGTAATATACAAAAAAAAGAAAAGTAAAAATGTATCTATTAGAACTGCTAAGAACTGTACATAAAACATTTTTAATATTCTGAAACAGTGTCGCGCATCAATATACGTAGCATAAAACAGATTGGAATATATATATATATATATATATATATATGTGTGTGTGTGTGTGTGTGTGTGTGTACAGAAGAGATAAAACAGCATCATGATCTAGCATATCACAGACTAACGTCAAGAGTACTTCTTTGTCACTCTTCGAGTTAGTGATGATGTGTTGGTAAGAAATATCCTAACAAGTCGGCACAATGGTATTGATTCACAGGAGTAGGATGCAGAACAGTTTCACGGGGTTCTTAGACCCTATTAATGAGATTTTATTATGGGTTTCATGAACCCAAAAAACATAAGCCAAAAAAGGCATGTTTTGTGGAGTTTCTCAAAACCAACTTCAAAATATAAAATAGTATGGTCACATAGAAAACCCCTGACCCACAGAATCAGCATATGAAGTTATTAAAAACGAAAATAAAAATTATTCCCTTGATTCAATGAAACCCACATTTCAAAATCAAGAGATACCTTTGTGAGTAATAAAAAGAGAACCCCAATATTGAAATCGAAAAATAATTTTGTAATTTCTATGATACCCAAAGTTATTGAGTCTTAACTCTTGATCGTTGACAAACTAAACCTTCTCTAGTCTTGGTCACTAGTTCTCTTCCTTCATCCTATAGAGAAAAAGAAAGACCTTCTAGGATTAGAAAAACAGATTGGGCTAAACCCCAATATTGAAATCGAAAAATAATTTTGTAATTTCTGTGACACCCAAATTTATTGATTCTTAACTCTTGATCGTTGAAAAACTAAACCTTCTCTAGTCTTGATCACTAGTTCTCTTCCTTAATCCCATAGAGAAAAGAAAACCCTTCTATGATTAGAAAAACAGATTGGGCCAAAGTCCAGTGTATAGCCCATGGATCAAAATATCATCCGATACCGATACGTATCGGTTTTGGAGTTGGACGATGCGATAAATAGGGTTTTTCTCAGGCCCCTTAAAAAATAGTCAAATTATCGTCCGTATCGTCCAATGTATCGTTCGTATCGTTCAATATATCGTCCGATAATTTCAAATTATCGTTTTGTTTGTTTTTTTTTTTTGGGCAAAATACCGGAAAGTATCGTCCGAAACCGGTACGTATCGGTTTTCGGGCTGGACGTATGTATCGATTTTCCAAGATTTTGATCCATGGTATAGCCTACACATGTTATGAGTCACTGAGTCAGGACCCTAATTAGATGGCACAACGAACCATGAGTATTGTTCCAAACTTGCCAGCATAGTAAGGCTGCACATAAGCCCAGATAAGCAACGCCCCCGAGAACCTGTTTCGGTACGATCCACTACACATCTGAGACAGATCAAGAGTTCAGATTCCATATGGTACAATAACGTCATATCAATTGCGTGACTTCTTGCATGCATTGGAGTGATCACCCTTAATTTGCATGGCAGGTAAAAATCTAAAAATAATTACTTTGACCTTCAGAAAAAAATAGGCAAGAAACAATAACAATTACAATTTTTTTAAATTCTTTGATAATTAATTAAAAATAAAATTAATTAGAGAACGTCCCAAACTGAATCAAATATTATTTCAAAAAAAAATTAATACACATGGCATTATATATACAAAGTAGAATTACCACCATGCCATAAAGTGCTCCAATCACATTTGGTAAGCATTATGGTAACATCACCCTTACTATGTAAGAACAGGTGATATGTTGCACTCATCACACCGTCCTATGCACTGAATCAAATTGATAGTTTGACTTTCTAATAAAACTCTCAGACCCAGAGTACTCAGGTTGTAATAACATCTGATATCAAAATGGTCAAGGCTATAAACAGGTGCACAGATACGAGAAGTACTAAACAAAAGGTGCAATCACTTACTTTCCATAAAAAACACAATCTACTCATGTGAAAGTGAACACATGTCACGTGAAATGAAGACGTACAACAACTTTAGGTGAGGGATTCATTGTCGGATATATTAGTAAGAGATCTATGTATGACTGCAGATGATTAAAATATTAGATTAAGTGCTTGTTACGTATTGAAAATATAATTAATCAAGTCAGTGAGAGAATGTAATGTGTTAATGTTTGTATTTGGCAATAGTCCCACATAAGAATCTAGGTTGTCTTATGTTATTGCTCTATAAAAAAAATTAGTTTATAATCCATCATCACATTGTATACAATTTTTTATAAAAAAAGATTAGGATAATGTTACAAAATACCAGAAATTAAATTAATTATCTAGTTAATGACGCTGATGAATATTAAAGTAATAACTGATGAATTGAAACAACATATATATATATATATATATATATATATATATATATATATATATATATATATATATATATATATATATATATATATTGTAGGCAGAGAAATAGGTTTTTCACTTTTCAACAACTAAATATGTATTTCATAAAACTTACTATAATTGCGTAGTCTTGATATATTTTCAACTGGTTTCTCCCATTCTTAATAAAGATTCATTTATTATTTTTCCCTCTTCATATATTCTTTGGAGTCGCACGTGCCAACCCCCCTTCCCCACCTCCCCACCCCACCCAACACATATCAAGATGATATGTCCATAAATTCACTTACATATTACAGCCACAATCTTTTTATAGTAGCTGTTTTTGAGCAGGTAAAGTAATATTAGTATATTTAAGAAAATTAAGACAGATGTGAGCAAAACGACAAAAAAAATACAACGAAAATAAAAAAGACAAGCATATTTCCGTTGATTTTACCAGAAGGTCGATGAGCATTAAGACCACCATCAGGCACTAAAATTTCCAATCGACCCTTCAAAGGTTTTACAACTTTCCGAAGCAGATCATGACGTTCCTTCAAGCTCTGATGAATAACACTAGTGTCTCCAACATAAAGTACATCAAATGCAATATCTGATCATCTTACGTCAAGGTAAATGTAAGCAATTGCATTCATGACAACGAAACTGATGCCTACGAAGAAAGCAAATCATATAGCACACTAATGCAATACAAACACCTGAGCAAGGGAATGCAGTTAAAAATAAGAATAATACCTCACAGATCATAAGTATTTGAAAATGTGAAGAGGAAATCTACATGTGCCTCAGTTTTGGAAATAGATAAGATTTCCAAACAACAATACTACTTGAAAACAAAATTGCTTAAATTGTTCTAACTAGTTGCTGGAAAAAATAATCATCTAGAAGAGAATTTTTTTTGTCTAACAAAAATAAGGCTGGTGTTACTACCACACCACTTAATGTTACAGCCACCTCACTTAAATAAAGAAAAGTCAGTTGAATGCTTTAAATCAGATGATGCACACAATAGATCTTGAGATCAAGAGCCTACCATCAGACGATCAGATGTTGATTCCATGTGGAACACATTCCAAAAAGTGAACGTGTTCTCATCCCTTACATGGTTGAGTTTACAGAGAGAGAGATAGGAAGAAATTAGGGTTGAGTTTCACACTATGTTCTCATCCCCTTATTCATTAATATTTATACTCCTTTTACAATGACATTGACACACACACAATTATACTAAGATACCCCATTAGATAATAGAACCTACACACAAGCACACACACACACCAACTTATGACATATTCTACTTACACACCAACACATTTATGACCCAAATTACCAAAAACTTGCTTTATTTGCTTAATTATGTGACATATTAGTATGAAAATGTTGAAGTTCATTGGAACTAGCTAATTTTATGACAAAAATAAATGGGAATGAGCGTATGTTTCCTTTTCTTAATTTTAAACATTTATTTATAACTTTTGTATTTTTTTTATGAATTTTTAATAAAATTTGGTTGAATCTTTTGAAGTATGATTCAATTCAAAATGACCCCTAACCTCTCATGATTCATGATTTGAATACTATGGAAGAGATCAGATAATTATGAGGATGAGTCTTGAGTTATGATAGCAAGTTGTCATTTGCAGCACAAAGTTCACTGAGGCATGCTTATAGGAACCAGTACTTAGTAGCTGTAGACACTCAAATCTGGCCCAAAGCACGATCGACACATACTTCGAGAAAGGCGTACTCCCAAGCTTCTGAAAGCACCTCCCATACTCTTCTCAAACCCTTAGAACTTAACCCAAACCCTTAGAACCCTTCCCAGACCCTTAGGAATCAGCCCAAACCTTTAGAAAGCCCAACCGGACCCATACAACCCGATTTGAACCAATCCAAAACAACGGATGAAAAGAGATGTGCTAATGTTTGCATAGATATCTGCAGGAGCTGAGGCCTATACCAGTGGAAAGTAGGGATTCCCAGCTTTCCAATGAGCTAAGAATCGCCTAATTCCGAGTTGTACATCAAAAGTTATGGCGAAATGAAGCATGCGTAGAAATGCAGGAATTCAGTACAATCGTAAATACGATTGTAAACAGGATTCAGAATGCAAAATCGTATTCAGAATACAATCGTAAACAGGGTTCAGAATGCATGAACGATCGTAAATAGGGTTCAGAATGCATGAACAATCGCAAACAGGGTTCAAAATGCACGTACGATCGTAAACAGGGTTCAAAATGCAAAATCGTATTCAGAATGTAATCGTAAACTAGGTTCAGAATGAATGTACTATCGTAAACAGGGTTCAGAATGCAAAATCGTATTCAGAATGCAAACGTAAACATGATTCAGGATTCAATCGTGGCTAGCCCCATCATCCATCCTTAAAACCCTTTTTCACCTTTTCCAAGCCCTAGAAAACCTAGAAAACCTTAAATTGCCCATTACCTAATTTCTAATCCAATTAGTGAGTTAACCACTCACTAATCACCCTCAACCTCTATAAATAGTGGCCCCCACCCTTTAAAAAAGAGGAGAAAGAAAATTTTCAAACCTAGAAAAGTTTCCACAAAGAAAAAAAAAACAGAAAGACGGGCCAACTCATAGTAGAGAAAATTTTCAAAAAGCTTAAACCTTCTAGGTCTTGAAATCCCAGTTCATCAGATACCACCCCACTTCCCTCAATATCATTCCTAAGCCTTAGCCAATTTAGAAATCTTAGCTCACCATCCATCTTCCCCAGAGTTAGCTAGTTAGAACCTTGCTCTAACCCACTGTGCTTTCGGAAGCTCACCGGAGCTAGCATCAAAGCAAAGATCCAGCGGAGGTGCTACAAGGGCCCGAGAACTCCGGCTCCCCCCTCCTATTCCTCTCTCTACTTTCTTTTGCTTTTCCTCTATCCTAGAATTTGAGCCGTTCCGCCCATGGGTCAAAATATCGTCTGATATCGATACGTATCATCCGGTACATATCGGTTTTGAACTCGGACGATACGATAAAATGGCTTTGCATCGTATACCACTGAAAACAGTCAATTTATCGGACGATACAGGCAAATTATCGCCATATAGTCCGATAATTTCATCATTTTCCCATTTGCCTAAAATAGTTAAATTATCGTCCGATAAGGGAAAATTATCGCCCGTATCGGACGATAATTTCAAATTATCGTCCGATAATTTGGTGGTTTGACATGGACCCATAATTAGAAATTATCATCCGATAATTTCAAATCATTGTCTGTATCGCCCGTATCGGACGATACTTTGAAATTATCATTTGATAATTTGGTCGTCTGAGTTTTTTGGGATTTTTTTGAAAAAATAAAAAATATATCAAAACGATACATTCAATGAATCGCCCAGGACGATACGTATCGGAATTCCGATTTTTTTATCCATGGTTACACCGTCGAAATTTCGGTGATTGCGAGGGGCTCAAATAGGATCAGAGTGCCTTCGGGCAAGGGAAAGTGTTGTTTTTTTTTTTAGCCATAGTAGAGACCGCTTACGAGCGGGCTAATCGGGTGCCTAACACCTTTCCGATTAGTAACCAAAGTCCCTACCTAAAGGCATTGGCGCAGACAGGATTCAAAGTCATATTTTGCACTTCGGTGCTTATAATATTGATTTTGGGTATCCCGGAACACCAAAAGCTCCGAGTGGTGACTCCATTTTTTCTTGTGAATACATCGTCGCGACGGACCCGCAAAGTCCATGGTTGCACAGTAGCCACTAAGAAAGATTCTCGAATTTTCAAAATGTTTGATAATAGATAAGTGTTTAAGAAGATGAAAGGTCAACATGAAGTTGAAGGTAATTGATGAGCTAAATCAAGTTTGAAAACTCGGTTAAGTCTTCGCCAAGTTCTATGCCTTGTATGTGCAAAAATTTAAAAGATGCAAGAAATATGCATAGTGAAAATGAGATGTGGGAATCAAACTCCCAAATTTGGACAAGGTCGCTAGATACAAATTCCCCTTCAAGAATGTTGGAAGAAAATTGAATCTGAAATTTCCAATATATATAAATATATATATATATATATATATATATTTATTTTTTATTTTTTTTAACATGACGTATAAACCTTCAATCCAAGTTTTTCTTTTTCATTTTTGGAGAAGATTTTTGATTTTGTGTATGTGGGGTGGGGGGTGGGGGGGAACAAAATTAAAATTAAAGATAAAAAAAGTTGAGCCTAGCATCTCCCCAATAATTTTTCTTTTCTTTTTTCGTAACCATGCTGAATAAATCTTCAATCCAAGATTTTTTTCCCCCTTTTTTATTCATTTTTAAAGAAAATTAGAGAGGGAAATAGGTATCAATATTAACAGGTCCAAAAGTAAAACAAACCAACCTCTATCATAGTTCTTGATGAAACTCATGTTTATAATCAACCTGGAAAAGGGTTTAAGTGAGTTGAGAAAAAACATTCTAAGTTCTGGGTCAACTCAGAAAGTCGTTGCACCATGTCTTATACCGCCTTAAAGTGCAATCAAGACTTAAGTAGCCTAGCATGATACTTTTTTTGCATAAATTTTTGAATTTTAGATCCATATTTGCAAGGAATATATTTGTGCGATATTGAAAACCATTGTTATTGAAAAGAGCATTTTGCTGATTTTCTTTTGTAAGACACTTCTATGGCCTCTTTTCTATCATAAAGCAACCCATATAATGGTCACAATCTCCGTTTGTGGAAATATGATAAAACCATTACGGGAAGTAGGAATATCCTTGTGGAATTGAATTTAAAATTTTATGGTTTATGGGAGGAGACAACAGCTCACAAATATTTGAAACAACACCTTAGTAACAAAAAATGAATCAGCGAAGGGTGATGTTAGCGAAGTGTCACGGCGACACAATCCGACACGTCTGCCAAGCCCGTGCGACGCCTTGATGCCACTACAACAAGGCCAGCCTAACCCTCCATCAACTCTGATACCACCTGCCTAGAGGACGAGAACTCCCATCATGGCTACTTTCTTGGCTAAAGCCCACCATACCAATGCATCGTGCCCCTTACGACACACATGCCCGCACATTCATGCCTTGGCCTGCTCGAGCTTCAAATTGTGCCATGAACTAGTACCTCACGTTCAATAGTAGCATGTAGCTCCTCATGTCGTCCCATTCCAACATGTCTCGCTGTCATACTGAACCAAGCTAACAATAGTGTGTGGCCCTTGCAACTAGCACACATCTTAAGCATTTGACCTCGTGCCAATGTGCACCACAATGTCTCACGTAGCCCAAGAGTGCCTCCCTCATAGCCAACCTATGTGCACCGTTGCTCATAGCTCGCGACATAGCAACCTCCCTCAGGTGACACACGGCATTGTCGAAACAACGTCCGAGGGCCACCCTTACAGACCTAGGAGAATATGGTGCACCCTTCAGTGCCACAAGGCCCCATGTGTATAGGAGTAGCTCCACAGCCCCTCCCATATATATGGTTTAAATGCCACCTCTTGCCAAATAGCAGGAATACCTCAAAGTGCTTGGTTTGGCATACTATTGTGTGCCACACCTACCCATGGCACACGAACCATGCAACACCGCCACTTGCAAGCCAGCTACTCGCGCCCACGCACTTCTAGTCGCCACACTAGCACACTAACTAACTCAATTAGCCATCTTCGCCACTCATAAGGGAGCACGCAAGGCCTGCACGCCTCCACGCTCGTTCGTCACACACCTAGCTCCAAGGCTCACGCCTTCATGCTAGCCAATCCACCTAGCTCCAAGGCTCATACGCCTACCTGCTAGTACCCAGAGTATTGACCTCATCACTATGGATCAAAATATCGTCCGATACCGATACGTATCGGACGATATGTATCGGTTTTGGACTTGAAAGATATGATACATTGGGTTTTTATCACCCCCCTTAAAAAACAGTCAAATTATCGTTCAAAGTATCATTCGTATCGTTCGATAATTTGAAATTATCGTTCGATAATTTCAAATTATCGGTTGTTGTTTTTTTAAAAAAAACTGGAAAGTATTGTCCGAAACCGATACGTATCGTCCGGTACGTATTGGTTTTGGGGTTGGACGATACGTATCGAAAATCCGAGATTTTGATCCATGCTCATCACATAAAGCTTATTTTGTAGATCGTCCAATCGTTTGGCTATGATACCAACTTAACTTCTGGAAAGTAATTTAGGGTTAGGGTTTCGTATGGAGGAAGAAGAAAAGAAGCGAGAGAGAGAGAGAGAGAGAGAGAGAGAGAGATTTACGGATAGAATAGCTTAGTTACGGTTAGAAGTCCCCAACTGGCCTTTAGTTCTCCACTGGTATTTGACCAGCGTTAAGAGAGCACTTAGCGTTCTGTAACTTCGCAATCCTTCATGTCCCTTCTCACGGCTTCCCTTCAGGTCTTCATTGGTCTTTCGCTCCTCCTATTTCCTTGTGCTTCCAATGTCTCAAGCCTTCATACAATATCTACTTGACGGGGACAGCGACATCGTAGACATTAGATATGGACCGTTTTGTGTATACCGACGTCGGAAGAAGCGGAATGAAAATCAGAAATAGGCGAATGAGGCGAAAATTGGCGAAAGAAAAATTGGAGGAATTAGTCAATTCGACCGATCAAATTGAAGTTTCGATCGATCAAAGTCCCATTTCGATCGATCGAATGACATCGACAGAGTTATATAGTTCTTGAGTGAAATTTCGACCAATCGAATGGACTATTCGATCGATCAAAATTTCAATTCGATCGATCGATTTTCACTTTCGAACGATCGAATTCCAATTTCGATCAATCGAAATTGCGCCGGGTTGTTTAGTTAATTTTGAAATCGAAAATCGAACTTTTGTTTTGAGGGTTTATTTGTCTTTTATTTATTATTTGTTTTAGGGTTTTCTTTTATTGAAAGGACTCCTATATAAGGTCCTTTAAGTGAACAATGTAATGGATTATTGATTATTGAATGAATGAGCGTTTTGCTTTAAGACTTGAGATGAGTTTCTTCGAAGAGTGATTCTTCTTCCCGAGAAGAGTTTGGTGCGAAGCCAAGGGTGTGAAGCCTGCAAATCTATCTATCTCTTATTATCTTTGCTTACGTGATCCTACAACCTAAATCAACCATCAGCCTTTGGAGATCCTAAACCCTAGTTTTTCCCTAAACCATTGAATCGATCCGATTCCTCAACCGTAGCCTCCATCAGACTGCTAAGCCCAAACCATATCAAAATAACTCAAAACCAGAGATTTCATCATTGCATTGTCCTCCCATGGAATACTACGAAAACCTGAGGTATTCGTTATATTTTGAAGGTTTTATTGTTTAATTTAATTCCATTTAATTTCGGTAAAATCAATCATTGCATTCACATAGTTTAGGGTACCGTCCTGCGTCACTGCTTCTGGCCTCCGATGAACATAGTGGTCTTGGGCTTACATGCTCAAATATCTAAAACTAAGGAAACCTACTCGGAAACTTCAGTTGTCCAAGAAAGCAGCCTATAAGAACAAATTATAGTAGGGAATCAGACCAAGAACTAAATGGCTTATAAATACATAAGTGGTAATATTGCCTAGAAATTTGTATACAACAAGAAAACCTGCTTCATGTGTCGTTATAACTAAAATAAATGGCAATACTGCACAAAAATTTACATGTTCGTACTAAACGTGTGCATCTAGTGCCTAGGGATAGCATTTAGGGTACCTCTAATCGCGCCAACACATTTACTAAAAGCACCAACATCTGAAATCCATCAACTGCTTGTAATCAGGTGATGGATATCATTTTTCGCCCTGATCTTCTACACAATGGATCTTGAGATCATAAGCATACCATATGGCGTTCAGTTTTTTATTCCACATTGCATGGATATTCCAAAAGTGGCCCTAAAATCATATGACAAACATCACGCTCAAACGTTATTTTAGGGCCATTTTCTGGAATTCGTGACACGTGGCATCAAAAACTTTCCGTCTAATGGTAAGATCATGGTCTCAAGATTCATTGTGTGGAATATCGGAGTGAAAAATGATCATCTGATTTCAAGCGGTCAATGGCCTAGCAGGGGTTGCACACATGGGCACTATATGAAAACCTGTTGGTGTGAATAGAGGTGCGCTAACATTTATTGTCTAAACAATTACTACAGTTTAAACAACAATATTCAAAACGCACAAGGAATAATTGCCAAGTAAAGCCCACCTCCTCCCCCCACACACATGCGAGCACACACACACACACAAGCATACACACATCAAGTGAGTACAATACTAATCTCTGAAAATGCAATCCAGCATCCCAGTTTTTTACCAACCAATCAAATTACAGAACCTGAAAAACCAGATCTGAACTCTGGAAACATCAGGAACAACTCGAAGGATACAGCATAACTGTTTCAGAAGAAACAATACATGAAATTACTAAAAGTTCCTGCCATAATACTTCTCAAAACATGAACATCAAAATTACATAAATTTCACAGCAGCGAACCTGTCGATGACTCTCCAATCCCTCCCGAGCTGCCTTTGCTGTAAAAAAAAAAAGGAAAAGAGAGATGGAAAAAATTATGAAAGCATGTACAAATTAAGTATCAAATAGATAAATTTGGAAGCAGATGGATCGAACTGTTCAAAGACCTATTTCTTGATTTGAGCCAAATTCTGCAAAACGTTGTGTAGATGTGTCCCAGACCAACATTTCACCATCAAGTATACACCTGAGTAATATATTATTGAATATGTAAGTACTGAAGTGATGTTTATAGTTGCATGCCTATCAACGTCAAAGCGGTTAATATTTTAATAGACAGTAAGATAGCACGCATAACAAAGAATTGTAAAAAAATATAACAAATCACGAATCTTATACATTGTTGTTACGGTCACCTCATATTGATAAAAGGGTACCCCTGTTCGTGCCAACAGGTTTACTGAAAGGGCCTAAGTCGGAAACCACTTCAAACCCATTGATTGCTTCGGATCAGGCGATGGAGATCGTTTTTCACCCCCGATCTTCCACCAGATGGATCTTGAGACCATTAGCGTACCATCAGACAGTCAATTTTCAATTCCACAGATGCCCAAAACGTGTACCTAAAATCATATTACATACATATCATGCTCAAACTTGATTTTAGGGAATTCTTTTTGGGATCTGTGACACGTGGAATCAAAAACTGACCGTCTGATCATAAGATCATGGTCTCAATCCATCAAGTGAAAGATCGGGCTGAAAAACGATCTCCAACTTCTGCTCTGAAGCAGTAAATGGGTTTGAAGGGGTTTCCGACATAGGCTCTTCCAGTGCGAAATGAGAGTAATTTGAAATGGAAATCAAGAAAGAATTTCTGGTCACAATACAGAAAGGCATGAATTGTGCAAGAAGTTCTTTCGATTATAGCACCATGTGTCTCGGAGAGCATAAGAATTCTTGATCAGGCCAAAAAGATTGCCGACCGGAAGCTCCTACCCCACCATGCATGTCCCTTTACCTTTTAATCATGGTATGGCATTGTCAGGTCCAAAGGGCTACTTTATTTGTTTCCATAACTTCGCTAGGTGTTTATGCCACTATTTCAGCTGGTCGGTCCAGTAATTAGGAGGCGGCCATTTGGTCACCAATGATACTAGGACCAAGGGGGTCAAAAAGGGTTTGTGCTGCAGTTGTTGAACGATCTACCATACACAGGTATGGACTTACAGATTTAGCTCATAAACTCTTTCTTTCATCCATCAATAGGGTAGGGCCCTAGTCGGTGAATTTTTCGGGACGGGATCAAGAAGTCAAAGTCATAAAAAACGAAATCTTTCTCTTCGCATCTCAAATTGAGAGGAAAGGTAGTCTGCTAAGCTGGCCTATATAGACACGGACCCGTCCAAAGTGATGTTTAAATGATCTTTCACCATTAATGATTTAAGATGTGGAAAATCCATGTTGTCAGAGTGATAGATCATACATTCAAGGATAGTGGCCTCAAAATTTGCACTTTTTGGGTGAATTGAACCATCCAATCTGCACATTCTAATACCAACCATAGTTTTTAGTTTTAATGGCTGATATTAAACTTCATCAATCAGATGGTCCACCTCCATTTGAAGCTTGATTCTTTAGCGAAGACATGTTCCAATGATGAATTGCCACTTGGGAAATTTAAAATTGCCACTACACAATTTAAATTGATCACTAATACACACCACATGGCATAATAGTAAACAACATTTTAATGACGTAAGATCAAAACTCTAATTTAATGGTGGAAGATTGTTTTAGACACCATTTTGGTATCTAAATGTCGGTCAAGAGCCATTATCCCATAGACATATAGCAGTCTTTTAACTGTATAATAAATTTAAAAGATTAGAGAAAATTAACAAAATATGATAATTAATTAGGCATATATAAGAAAAGTTATAGATAACTTTTCAGTCACAAATTAAAAGAGTAAATTACAAGTATGCCTCATGTGAATTTACACCCCAAAGCATGCCTCGAGGCAAAAAGCTTACACTTAGCCTCGAGGCTTACGCTCAAACGCTATTTGAAACATTGAAATTCTTCAAACAATAACGAGAACTCATATTGAGCATACCCATGCCCTATTCAAAAAATAAAGTTGTCAAATGTATGACTATTCATTTGTAGATATGTTTAATATATGATTCTATTCTGGGGAAGGTTTGGGATAGTTTGCATTGCAAGCATAAAATGGTCATGTAAACTTTATTTCTTTGATTAATACAAGATCTGTGCCCTAATCATGGGCAACCTCTCCCAGATTCCTTTCTCTTCTTCTCTTCTCTTCTTTTCTCTCCTTCTAACACCAACCCTAATCTCCTCCCTGAATCACTTATATACTGTTAATCCTCCTAAGAAATCATGCTATCATAGCAACAAGATCCTTATTTACACGTTATCGGATGCTGACGTCATCGCAGCTGGCATCTATTTCATGGTTTCTTGGAATATTGGACCATCGGCTCTTCCGATTGACCTACAACTACAAAGGCTTGATCGATTTTTTCTACCTCTCAGCTCATTTGGATTCTCTTTCTTTTGATAGTTGGATTGCCTGTTTCGAAGGAGATATCATGGCTGTTTTCTTGTTTGTCTTTGAAACTATCAACTGAAGTTATTGTTCTGGAGAACTGTGGGCCCTACCGCTACGAGGTACACACTCTAGTGAATGAGATACTCTTCTAGGTTTGATCTGTAGTGCATTGCAGTTTATTTGCTTCTTCGTTTTTCGTTTGGAGTTCGATGGTATGTGTTGCCCTTGTTGAATCTATGATGTTGGGATGTGTTGTCCTTGTCGAATCAATGATGTTGGGATGTGTTGTCCTATTAGATTAATGGAATTGCATTAGGGTTAGGTGAGGAAGAAGAAGAAGAGGGAGAGAGAATTAGGTATGAGTTGCTTGACTTAGCACTCTCCCCAATGCATTAATAATATGCATATCATCTGCATCATCACATGGATATCCGTACCATAGAAATATGTAAACTAGACATACACACCCACTACGACTACATGCACCCACACACATATAACTAGTTACATCACTAACAATCCTTGTTGAATCTAAGATGTTGGTGTTGCAACAATAATGTTGGTGTATTAATAGTGTGTTTCGCTCTTGCATATCTGAAATAGTGTGTCGAATGTGATGTTGTGTTGTTCTTCCTTTTGAAAGGATTGACAGTGGAAGTGGTGCTCTCATAAACATGGATTTTATCGTACTAGTTATCTTTATTTTTGCAGCAATTTCTCTGAGATCGTGAGTTGTTGCTTGATCTAGTTTTTGATCGGTGCTCAAATATTCGAGTATTAACAGGATGTCTGAAGTTAATTCCAGGGATGAATCTATTCACGTGTTGCTCCTCCCCCTTTTGGTTCAAATGAGGTTCACCGTCTGATAATATTCAGAAGTTAAATGGAGACAACTACCTCCTTTGGTCAAAAGCCACAACTTTATATGGTCGGTCCATGATGGTGACCCTATGTGGAAGAAACAACCCCTAAACCAACAGAAAATGATGCCAACTATGTCAAGAAGATGAGAGAATGGAAGGAGGATGACTCCTTAATCATGTCATAGATCCTGCAAACCATTGACCCCTCTATTGCTTCGGGCAACTATTACTGGCATCTTCAAAAGAGGTACGGGATCACTTATCTTGCCACTATTTTGTGGTACTATGACAAAAATCCATCAGTTGCAAATGGAGATATGAGGCTGCAACAAGGAGATATGACGGTACCTGCCTATTACAACAAACTGAAACACTTATGGGATGAGATGCAAGCTTATTCACCTTCTACTGAGTGCACCTGTGGGCTCAGAAATCTCAGAAATAATTCCTTGAGAAACTCCGATTGTTTCAATTATTTTCTCGGGGCGGTCAGGTTAGTAGTCAGGCCCGTGGTAGAGGAATTGATGGTTGAGGTCATGGAGGTGGCTCAAAAGATGCCAAGAGGAAATGTGATCATTGCACGAAGATCCTACACTAAGGCTCTGTTTGGATATTTTCTAGAAAACAAGTGGAAAAGGATTTGTGTATTCCATGGATTCCAACCTGTTTGGAATTCTCACGAAACCAGAGAATCTGGTGTTTGGATACCATAATAACACATCAAAAATAAGGATAGACTACCATCTTCAGTGCTCACTCAACACTCAATAAAAATCAATGGTATATTTATCTCTGAGCAGAAATATGTCAAACACCTGATGAGCACCATATAAATTATTTTCATACAAAAATAATTAAACCTAAGCACAGAAAATGGATCAAACACAATAAACAAATCTGTTGGGGTGCACTTGGACTGAATATGAATGCATTTTTTGGCTAAAAATGGCAAAATTTTAGGCCAGTTTAAGAGTCTGACTTGAATTTTTTTTGCTAAAAATAGCAGATTTTAGAGCCATGGGCGTTTAATTTAGATGCTTGCTTCTATGGTTTGTAAGCTGGGGGCTTCAGTGAATTGTCAATGATCTATTGATTTTCTTCACGTGAATGCTAGAATCACCGGAGAACAGTTGGCCGTTGGATTTTTCGTTGGTATGCAAGGCACGGTGAAATCATACGACAAAGAGGGGAAGTTGGTGCAGCACGATAGGGTTGCAGAGCATCAGGCAGTGTCGCAAACAACACCAAAGAAAAAAATATGAGATAGAGAGAGAGAGAGAGAGAGAGAGAGAGAGAGATTTTCCCATGGAAATAACAAAATCCTGTGTAAATGCTAGGATCTTGTCATTTCCTGAGGTCAGGAAAACAGGCCATTTTCCCATTCAATTTCTGACACTAGCTTTTTACCCAAACACTAGAAATGGCAAAAAAAAAATTTCCTTTCGACCCATTTCCTTTCCTTTCCCCCAATCCGAGCATAGCCTAAAGATATTTTTTGGGATTCATATGGAAAGCCTCAAAGAACAAAATGTTTCTCTCGTGGAGCTGCAGTTGTTGATACCCCTACTACACCTAACACATCTAGAAATGGGTCCAGCTATGTACAGTTGTCTGAGGAGAAATTCCAGATACTATTATGTGATTGTGATAGGCACTGGCTCTCCTTCCACTGCTAGTGTTGCTTGCTCATCTGCACTCCAGTTCCCTTCTTCCTCGTCATGGATTATAGGCATTGGGCATACTGATCATATGACCGGTGAGTCATCACATGTCTCTAAGCTGTTACCTACCAAACTTGAACATCAGGTACATATTGTCGATAGATCACTCTAATCTGTCACTAGTTATGTTCATGGTATCAGTACTCGGCAGATACCAATAGGGATCAGTTTCATCGACAATCAATACGTAATAGTATCAGTATCAATACCGGGACGATATGGTGTCAATATCGGCCAATATCGTAAAGATATCAGCCGATAATGACTAATACAAACTTTATTTATTTATATTTTTTTAAAAGACCGATTTGTTATTGGCAATACCGTATCCGTATAGGCCGATACGTATAGGCCCAAGATGGACCGATACCCGATACCGATATTGATGCCTTGGTTGTTCCTATGTCTCATTTCATTGATCTCCACCTTAAAAATCCCTTCATTTCACCACAATTTGTTGTACGTCAGCAGTTTTAGCGAACTCTTAATTGTTGTGTGACCTTCCCTCCCCATTGTGTTTCAGGACCTCAAAACGGGAAAGAAGATTGGTGTGCATCATGAAGAAGGAAGCTCATACATCTTCCAGCCTACATACTCCTTCTCTGCGCTTCATTCTACCGATTTGAATCGTGATATTTTTTTTTGTGGCAATTGTTTAGGACATGCATCATATACATTTTGAAAAATCTTGTGATGCTTAAGTCCTTGTATTTTGATACAGAGCTTAAATGTCTAAAACACACTAGAACAACTTATTCAATTAGTGTCTCATGGTCGTATAATCCTTTTGATCTCATTCATTCTGTGACATATGGAGACCATCCCAGTGATAGGTAGGAATACGATGAAATACTTTGTTACATTCATTAATGATCATTCAGTATGACTTGGAATTTTTTGTTGCAAAATCGTGCTCAACTTCCAAATTGTTTTATGTAGTTCCATCGTAGGTTCTTACTTTAACTGCCATATCAAAACAGTATGCATCTCTTTTGACGGGGAATGCCAAAAAAAAAAAAATTATTGTTCACGATGAACAGTGATGGACATCCGTGAACAGTGACGGACGTCCATGATAAACAGTACCGGACGTCTGTGAATAGTGACGGACATCTGTGATTTTGCCCTCTCACATCCGTAGGTCACAGACGTCCGTGGGGTACTACGGACGTCCATGGGCGTCGTGACAGGGTTTTCTAAATCTTGCGGAAATTGCCTATTTTAGTGTTTTATTAGTATTAGGACTATTTATTTCGAATTTTAATTATTTGTGGCCTATATATAGAGGCCTGTAAAGACAAATTAATTAGTTTTGATTATTGAATGAAAGAGAGTTACTTGTGTGCAAACCCTAGAGAGCTTGTGAAGAGTCTTCAACCGAGGGAGTAAATCCTTCAAACCTTGAGGAGTGAGCAATCGTTTCTCGTGCGACTTGGTGCGAAGCCGATGTACAACCGTGGTGTGAAGCTTCGGAAAATCCTTGGTGTGAAGCCTTGGAATCTATCATTTTATTTTGTCTTTTCTCTAGTTATTGTCAGGTATTATCCTTCTTTAATTTCGTTGATAAAATCAAAATCCAAAATTGTTCCCCTTCTATTCAATTATTTTAAGCCTTATTTCATTTAAAATCTTCGATGAGTCAAGAGACGATATTGCGATTGTCGATTGATGCCCTAAACTAGAACGAATCTCGAGTTCCCTCATCGGAGCCGTTTTTCTAGATCAGAAAATTTTACGCATGCGACGCTAAAATGAATTAATCTAATTATTTTATTAATTTCATTGAATTAATTTTATGTATTGCTTGATTTTAATTATTTTCGCTATTCAACTCATTCTAAAGTTAATCCCAAATTCGCATATTAGGGTTTTAGCGTTTGTCTCGCGTCAGTTTTGGTATCAGAGCACAGTCTTAGTTTAGGGTTCTCCGCATCATATAGATTTTAGGGTTTATTTCTTTCCATTTCAGATCTATCTTACACTATCTAATTTTGCATAATTCCATCATGGATACCAGTAGCTTAAAAGCCCTTATTAGAGATCTTTCATCTAAGGTGACCACTAGTCAAACCCAGATGGATGAGTACATCACTGATCAACAAGCTAAGTATAAGGCTTTATAAACCCGTTTTGAAGAGATCAATGAGCTCATCGCTGATAATCACAATAGAGTCAACAACCGTGATTGTAGGAGAGATGTTCCTCCCCGACGTGAGGTCCAAGTCAATCTGGACCATAAGGTCATGAAATCTATTAAAATGGACGCCCTTACTTTTGATGGGAAAAGACAACCCAAGGTTTTTCTTGAGTGGATTGCCAGCATGAAAAATTACTTCGAATGGTATTCCATGTCCGAAGAATGCAAGGTCAGATTTGCCAAATTCAAGCTTATGGGTCAAGCTAGACTTTATTGGTTGGGAGTAGAGCGTCGTAGGCAAATCCAGGGTCTTCGTCCCATTTCCACCTGGGCTGAAATGAAAGTCCAACTGCACGAAAAGTACGTTCCCGTATCATATGATGAACGTATTTTTGATCAATGGCAGCCATTGCATCAAGGAGATTCCCCAGTCGCAGAGTACATCAATCTGTTTGAAGACCTAATGACCCAGGCCGATGTCGATGAACCAGCAAAAGTTACCCTCTCCCGATTCCGAATGGGTCTTCGCCCAGAGTTACAGAGGGAGCTCATTCCTTATCCCATTACGGATCTCGAGGAATGTCCTGCTACGGTCAAAGAATTAGAACGGTATCCCGACACCCCCAGTCATGGCCGATCTAAGTCTTCTAAATTTGAGCATCAATCTAACCCTATAGAAAAGGGAAATAATGCCTCTAGTCAATCCTCAAAATCCATAATTCTCCAAGTTGACAAAGGAAAGGGACCAATGGTCGAAAGTTCTAAGCGTGCCCCGCAGCAATGTTAGAAGTGTCAAGGTTTTGGTCACTTTGCATCTCAATGTTCTAGTAAGAGTCAGACTTTGATCATTCAGGAGCATACTGAGAAAGAGGACAACGAGATACCCGAAGAAGTATACGAACCATGTAGCACTCTAAGTGATGAGGAAGGTGAGGTTCCGGTCAGAGCCATAGGTTGCGTTAGGGCAATTCCCATTGCCGAGGACGGTGTTGATAATGTGTCCATCTCAGGTGAATCATTAGAGTTGGTAGGATCACATCATCATTCTGATTTGCATGGGATTAACAATCTGAATTTATTGAGCACTAGAAATACACATGATCGGACTAACACATTGAATATATTTAATGAATTTGATACTAACAATTTTGTGTTAATTCCTTATGGTTCTGAGCAATGGAATCTTTCCCAATCTCGGAAAGAAGGGTGAAGGTCTAGATCTTCTTCTAGGCAAGGGCAATCATCCGGTAATTGTCATAACGAATCTTACACCTATTCTTGATCCCACTACCCCGTCCTTTGATCCATTCCTTAAAAATCACTCAACCCAACAGCACCCATTTACTCAATTTCTATCTCGTACCTTACCTGTGCAATATGAGAAAGGGTTGAATGAGAAGGTCATAGAATTTCCAAGCTTCCATACCAATGAAGACAAGAATTAGAAGTATCTCACAGCGTTGAAAGGCAAACCAAGAATTGAGCTCCCGAAGTGTAGCATCTGTGGATTCCCTAACTCATTGGAGATGAGTTTTTCCAACCCGGTGAGTATTAATGGAGACATCATACAGAGGAAGGCAGATGAAAGAATAAAGAGAAAGGAGGCAGAAAACGTCAACGGATGACTTGCAAGGAGTTCCACCGTACGAGTTCCGATACACTTGATCAGTACCATGTGCGTGTTTCATCGGTGATGAAACATTTTGAGTGGAGGAGACTAACGGGAAACACAAAAAAAAAAAAAAAAAAAAAATTTAAATACTGTTCATAATGAACAATGATGGACGTCCATGATGAACAATACCGAACGTCCGTGAATAGTGACGAACATCCATGATTTTGCCCCCTCACTCTCCGTAGGTCACGGACGTCCGTGGGGTACTACGAACGTCCATGGGCGTCGTGACGGGTTTTCTAAATCTTGCGGAAATTGCTTATTTTAGTGTTTTATTAGTATTATGACTATTTATTTCGAATTTTAATTATTGGTTGTATATATATAGAGGCTTGTAAAGACAAATTAATTAGTTTTGATTATTGAATGAAAGAGAGTTGCTTGTGTGCAAACCCTAGAGAGCTTGTGAAGAGTTTTCAACCGAGGGAGTGAATCCTTCAAACCTTGAGGAGTGAGCAATCGTTTCTCGTGCGACTTGGTGCGAAGCCGACGTACAGCCGTGGTGTGAAGCTTCGGAAAATCCTTGGTGTGAAGCCTTGGAATCTATCCTTTTATTTTGTCTTTTCTCTAGTTATTGTCAGGTATTATCCTTCTTTAATTTCGTTGATAAAATCAAAATTCAAAATTGTTCCCCTTCTATTAAATTATTTTAAGCCTTATTTCATTTAAAATCATCGATGAGTCAAGAGACGATATTGCGATTGTCGATTGATGCCCTAAACTAGAACGAATCTCGAGTTCCCTCATCGGAGCCGTTTTTCTAGATCGGAAAATTTTACGCATGCGACGCTAAAATAAATTAATCTAATTGTTTTATTAATCTCATTGAATTAATTTTATGTGTTGGTTGATTTTAAATATTTGCGCTATTCAACTCATTCTAAAATTAATCCCAAATTCGCATATTAGGGTTTTACCATTTGTCCCACGTCATCTTCCCCTTCAAAAATGTGTTTGTTTCTTTCTTTCTAGAAAGCCAAAAGATCAGCAAATAAAACAGCGCAAATAGGTCCCAACGTTTCTTTGTCATAAGAAGGAAATGACATAACAATAAAACAATAAAACAATAAAGAAACATACACACAACACTAATGGCTTTCGTTGATGCAAGTAAAAGAAAAGATCTCTCCCCCCCCCCCCGCCGCTTCTCTTCTCCCAATTTAAGCTGCCTGTTTGCACATAATGCATCAAGTAGATATAGTCCTTGGTTGCATTGCTCATGTAAAAAACTTATCAACTTTTCCAAACAAGAAGCAGCAGCCTAGGAAGGACTAGAGAAGACTAAACCCCTTTCAAAAAAATTGAAGGAAAACTAAACTCATAATTTAAATAGAATGAAACTAATTTTTCCGGTAAATATTCACAGGCTAGTCGCAAATTGCTCAATGTTCGTCAACAGAAGACGATGAATTTTTTGTTAACTTCAGTTACCAAATATGTGCATCTTATGGAGTCGCTGAGGGCTAACTGTCCGAACGATGAAACTAACGAGACTTTGTGCCAACAAAATACCAACTAATTAAAATATTAAAATGTCTTACTTAACAATACCTTGAATGCAATAAGCACAAAGATTAAATACCAATTAATCAAAATGTTAAAATGTCTGATTGCGCAATATCTCAAATGCCATAAGCACAAGGATTGAAAGTTGAGGAACCGCACAAACATAGCCCATGAAAAACAAAATACAAATGCAATAAATTTAGATATCATCAAATACAAATGGAGGGCGGTCAAATAGACAAAAAGGATTAGGGACCTACGGAAAAACAAATTACAGATTATGGAGAAATCGATTAGAATGCATACCTGTCAACGAGAATATTTTGATTAATAACGTTGGCCATAGCATGTTCATATTCAGAATGATCCAGAAAACTCCTACATAAATATATAAAAGAAGTCAAGAACCACATAGTTAACTGACGTCAATGCTGTTTTCTATGTCTGCTGATATATAAGCAAACTAGTCATAATAACTAAATATGTAATTGATAGGCCTGGCTGGCATTAAGCAGTACCCAACTAAAATTTAGGGCAGCAGTTGAACAGGCTTGAATAATCTGCATCCTATTTAGTGAGAGTGGGGGGGTGTAAATTCGGTTAACCGAGCCAAAACTGAAAAATTGGTTTTCAGGTCGGTTCCAGCCTCTGAACCAGAAGCGAAAATTTTCGATTTCCATTAACCGAACTGATCAGGTTTCGGTCGGTTTGGTATGGTTTTCGGTTTTTTTTAGTTTTTCCTTTTTTTAAGAGAAATTTTCAGTTTTTAAAAAATTTCGGGGTTTTAGGTCGGTTTTCTAATCCTACCCAGCCGTTTTTCAGTTTTCAGCTAGCAAAACCGAAACCAAACCGGACCTAACCAGTTCAGTGTCGGTTTTCAGTCGGTTTAGGTCCGGTTCGGAAGGCTTGGTTTTCGGTCGGTTTTCGGGTTTCAGTTTTAATTTGCACCCCTAAGTAATAGAAGGGGTGGAAAGAGACTTCAGTCATTGCAACCTTCCTCCGCAGAATATTTGGCTAGTCGAAAAAGTCACAGAGGGTAGTCTCTCAAGTTTATTTTGGAAGTTCCATTTGATTGAACTGAGTATTAATTTTTTCATATTCTTGCACAGGATGTTTGAAGATATCACGGTTTTATGTTGGTCAGCCTGGCATTTTGAGTTATTGAGCATAAGATATTAAGACCAGATACCATTTGGCAATGACAAATCCAACTCTAGATTTACAACAGAATTGAAAAATACAATACATTAGATTATTAGAAGAGAGAGAACTAGCATATCTCGATCTCCAAATGAATAATGAAATTCCATTACACATGCATCAAAATCTCGGACAATACCGGTACGTATCGGACACGTCCAATACGTACTGGTATCGGAACCCTCCGGTACAATACATTGAATGTATCGTACAATAATAATACATATATATTGGAATGTATCGGACGATACATACCAATCTATTGTCCAAACCCCACACGTATTGAACGATGGGTATCGGATTTGGAGCTGGACGATAGGTACCGGAAAACCGGGATTTTGACCCATGCAGATAACCTAATTATTTATGAGAAAGAGTAAAGAAACAAAAATAATGAGTGTAGGTCATTAATCTATGTGCGACTACCTTGAGAAAAAATGTATCTTTGCACCATTTTTATGAATTTGAATACGGTCACCATCAAATTTGCACTCAACAACCACTTGTTTTCCGTGAAGCTAGAAAACAAGAAAACATATCAAACCGAGTTCATATAACCGAATAGACACAGATCAAGGAACAAACATTGGAAAAGATAGAAGTGAGTGCTGCTTGCAATGGATGCGTAAACTTCATTCTTAGAGGCACGCATCGTGGATTCTATATTCTTTAAATAAAATAATGCTGGTGTTACTACCACACCACTTTATGTTACAGCCACCTCAATCAAACAAGGGAAAAATCCGTTGACTACTGTGAATCAGACGATGGAGATCATTTTTATTCCAATCTGCCATGTAAATAGATCTTGAGATCATAGACCTCCATCAGATGGTCAGTTGTTGATTCCACCTATCACGCATCCCACAAAGTGAACGTGATCATAGCATACCATCAAACTTGGTTCACGTTCAGCTTTTGGGATGTGTGCCACGTGGAGTCAACATCCGACTGTCTGATAGTAGGCCCATGATCTCAAGATCTTTGTGTGGAAGATTGTAACGAAAAACAATCTCCTTCATCTGATATAAAGCAGTCAAAGGAATTTTCCTTTGTTTAAGTGAGGTGGCTGTAACATAAAGTGGTGTGGTAGTACACCAGCCTAAAAGAAATATCACAAAACTTTAGCGCACTGACAGGAAGATTGATAGAACATATAGATAGGATTTCGAAGAATGATAGAACCCACAATTCACACAAAATTAACTTGGAATCCTTTTTCTGAGTTCTCAAGTTTCAGCTTTCTGGATTATTTTAGATGATTTCATCCTTAAGTCCACTTCAGCACCACGTAGGGATTAAAGATTGGCATTTATTGATAACAAAGATAATGTTATCGGTAGCGTTCATATCCACAAAGTTCTGTATAGAGATACCCTTAAATCAGAACCTGTTCAATTTTTTCATTTTCATGACGAGATTACCTACAATGTAAATTATCGAGCTATACGCCTGTCCTTTTTTTTAAATGATTTTCAACAGAAACATATTAGAGATCATCTAAACGTTATATCCATCCCCAAAAAAATTTAACTTGCAGAGATTCTAACACCCATTGCTCATTTTTCACCCCATTGACCATATGACCACTAGGGTTCATGTTGTCAATGCATGCTTCTGAAAGTAGAAAAGCATCATTAAATCATATTCGTCTGCTTCACATGACGTGCACCTTGAGGCATCAACTTTCTTAGATGGCACTAGTGTCCCACAACAAACAAAGAAGATAGCATATGATTTTCAGAAGTTAACTCAAGGCAAACTTAATCAAATATCAGATATTAAAAATGGTTTGGAATCCCCAAGAATTAAATATTTTATTTCTATATAACAAACATACATGACTTTATATGCAGAAAAATTGATTGCAAAGGCCTACCAAAAGCAAGGTTGAAACTTTAGATATAGGAGAATAATCAAATCCAGGCGTTTAGTTAACCTATATAACAGCAAGAATTCCCAAAGTGTACAATATGTTTCACAAAAAGTTTATACAAATATTTGAAAGAGTTGGTATAAGGAGTTAGAAATGTAGAGGTTGAGTTGTTCAGGATAGGGTCTGGAGATATTAGGGTTAGATGGATGAGAAGAGAGGACAGAAGAAAGATATAGGTAGAAGGAATAACAGTTATGAGTTCTACAGTCACAGCCATTTCATTATTATTTATATCAATAGAATTCCAAGTTAATTTGTTAGGGTTAGGTTGAGAGGAAGAAGAAGAAGAAGAGAAGGAATATATTAGGGTTGAGTGCTAGTCCTCAAAACCCAATGCAAAATACTATTTATATAATCTTAGCATGTTCACGTATTACATGGTTCCCGAGTTAAGTGAATTGTAACTACACACACCTAAGATACTTACTACACTCCCATACAATAGAACTGGCATCTCCAACACTCCCTCTCAAGTTGGAGTATAGATGTCTAGCATACCCAACTTGAAGTAGATGCCATAAAGTCTCTTGCCACCAACACCTTTAGTCAAGATGTCGGCAAGTTGATCTTCAGTTCTAACTTGAGAAATACTAATTTCTTTGAACTCGACCTTCTCGCGAATGTAGTGACAGTCCACCTCAATGTGTTTTGTTCTTTCATGAAAGACAGGATTCTCTGCAATATGATGGGCGGCTTCATTGTCACCATACAAGATAATTGGAGAGGATACAACAACTCCCAAGTCTGACAAGATGAATTTAAGTCGCATGCCTTCTCTTCCACCTTGGGACATAGCTCGGTACTCCCTCTCGGCACTAGAGTTTGATACTACATGTTGCTTCTTAGATTTTCATATAACCAAATTACCCCCCAAGAAGGTGCAATATCCCGCAGTTGATCTCCTATCATCTGGAGACTCAGCCCAATCGGCATCAGTAAATATCTCTATATCCAAATGACCACGATTTTTATAGAGGAGCCCTTTGCCAGGACTTCCCTTCAAATACCTCAAGATCCTGTGAACAGCCTCCAAATGTATTGTCCTTGGTGAGTGCATATATTGGCTCACAACGCTTACTACATAACCAATGTCCGGACGGGTCATAGTTAGATAAATTAGTTTACCAACTTATCTCTAATAGATACGTGGATCCTTGAGAAGATCACCTTCACCATTTAATCGGTGGTTTTGCTCAATAGGTGTCACAGCAGGCCTACACCCCAAAAACCCCGTATCATGAAGGAGGTCTATGGTATACTTCCGCTGGGATAATGAGATGCCCTTCTTAGATCTCGCCACTTCAATACCAAGGAAATATTTCAAGCATCCCAAGTCTTTAATTTCAAACACTGCTCAAATACTCCTTCAGTTTAAGAATCTCATGACTATCATCACCCGTAATGATGATATCATCAACATAGACTAGTATGGCAGCCATCTTGATTTCCCTTTTACAAATAGAGTATGATCATAGTGACTACTTCGATACCCGAATCTCATAATAGCATCACTAAATTTTTGAAACCAAGCCCTTGGGGATTGTTTTAATCCGTAGATAAATTTCTTCAGCCTACACACTTTTTCCTTCTCCCCTTCTTTTACAAATCCAGGAGGAAGGTCCATGTAGACCTCTTCCTTGAGATCACCATGAAAGAATGCATTCTTCACGTAAAGTTGAGAGTGTGGCCAATCTTTGTGAGCAGCCAAGGATAGCAATACCCTGATTGTGTTGGACTTGGCTACAGGTGCAAAGGTGTCCTGATAATCAACTCCTTGTGTTTGAGTATATCCCTTTGCTACAAGCTTTACTTTATATCTTTCAACAGTACCATCAGGTTTATACTTAACTGTATACACCCATTTGCAACCAACAACTCTCTTTCCTTGTGGGAGTTCAACAATTTTCCAAGTTTGACTCTATTCCAAAGCATTCATCTCCTGAATCATAGCATCCTTCCATTTTTGCTACAATAGGACATCAAAAACAGTAGAAGGGTGATAGAATCAAGAGAACAAATAAAACCATAATGAGATGATGAGAGATTGTGATATGACACGTACTTACTAATGGGATGGCGAGTACATGATCTAGGAAGCTTTCTGTGAGCAATGGGTAAATGAAGATAAGAAACAAGAGGACCCTCTTCAAGTAAGAGATCCTAATCGGTATTCTGAGAAGGTGACTCATCTACATTCGCATGCAGAGTGACTTCAACGACGCTTTTCATGTTCCTTCGCTTATACATCTTTCCCTTTCCATATTTATCAAAGGTGGGTTGTTCGCTTTGTTGTGGCTCAACAATTTCATCATCCCCCATAGGTAAAGCTCTAAACACCTCAGATTGCTCTTCATTTTGAAGTTGTTTCTCCCCCTGAAGAGGACTCAGAGGACTGGAAAAAGGAGTGCCCTCAAAGAATGTGACATCCATAGTGACTATCACACGACGAGTGAGAGGTCGAAGCACTTGTATCCTTTCTGAGAAGAGGAATACCCAATAAAAATACACTTGGTAGCCTTGGGATCAAGTTTACTACACTGAATATTGGGGATATGTGTGAAACATAAGGAACCAAAGATAAGTGGTGGCACTAAGAACATAGGTTGATGAGGAAACACAAGTTGGAAGGGAGAATGTCCTTCCAGAATAGGTATAGGTATTCGATTGATAAGGTAGGCAGCGGTAAGGACAGCTTCACTCCAGAGATGTTTAGGAACCTTCATATCAAACAACAGAGATCGAGCAACCTCAAGAAGATGCCTATTTTTCCTCTCAACAATGCCATTTTGTTGGGGGTATAAGGACAAGTAGTTTGCCACAATTCCATGAGTGAAGATAAGACTGGAGAACGTGAGAGGAATATTCCCCACCATTATCCGATCGAAGAATCTTAACATGCCCAAGAAATTGTGTGCTAACTAGTCTGTGAAACATAGGAAAAATATAGGCAACTTCATCTTTGGTGTGCATCAGAAAGAGCATAGTGAGTCTAGTATAGTCATCAATAAAAGTAGCAAAATAACGATAGCCATTCAAAGCAGTAACAGCGGAAGGCCCCCACACATCAGAGTGAATAACTTCAAAAGGAATAACACATTCACTATCATTCATGGGATAAGAATTGTGAACATGTTTAGAGAGCTGACACGTCTCACAATTAAACAAACTACTATCAAATCCATGAATTGGAAATAAAAGTTTCAAACGACTAATATGAGGGTGACCACACCGGGAGTGTTACAATCTGGCTTCATCAACGGAAACCACCATAGCTGCAGGAGGAGATGCACCACGTAAATCTTGAAAGAGGTAGTCCCTTCTCTTCAGTACCATGACTAAGGATCTTCCCCGATTTCAGGTCCTAGAAAACACAATATGATGGAAAGAATCTCACACTACAATGTAAGGAATTGATAATTTTACTGACAAATAATAGATTCATAGGCATGTTAGGAATCAAATAGTAGAGTCAAGGGACAAGGTGCCTAATTGAACACTCCCTTTGCCCTTTACAGGAACAACAGATCCATCAGCAATGCGAATATGAATAAAATCAAAAAGACTAGACACAGATGAAAATAAATCTGTCATACCAGACATGTGATCCGTAGCTCCAGAATCGATGATCCATGGAGACTGAAAGGATGACGTCACATGTGGAGACCCATAGGTACCTAATTCAGCTATGTAGGAGGAAGATGTTTGTCCCTATGTTACCATCATGCACTGAAGGCGACCCTGGAGATCTTGAAGCTCTCTCTATAAGCTCCGGAAATCAGATGGAGGGGGAACTGAAGTAGGGATTCTCTGACCACTAACTGGATTAGAAGTTTCCTCATAGGAGAACTGGAATACACGACCTGAAAGGAATTTTGGCTTCCCATGTAATTCCCAACATCTCTCTCTGGTATGGCCCTTCTTGTCACAGTGAGAACACAATAATTTCTCTTTCTTCATGCAAGAGGCACCCAAAACCTCCACGAGCACCACCTCTACCACCAGGTTTGCCTCCACCACGACCAAAAGAAGTGAAAGACGGTAGGACAGATCTCTCAGATACATCACCATCAAGAATCTGCATAAACTGTTGTCTGCTCTCCTCATGCTGGAGGAGGGCATACATGGCACCAAGTGGAGGACACTCCTCTCTGCCTAAAATGTTTGATTTAACATTCTCATATTCAGGTCTAACCCTTTTTAGGAAGTCAAGCACTCTCCTCCTTCAGTATTTTTACTAGCCTTGCTGGCACACGAGTTGCACAGTACTTCTTGATAATGGGCTAGTTCATCCCACAAACTCCTCATTTGCGTGTAATCCTTTCCAATAGTCTTATCACTTTGCTTCATAATATTAATTTTGTCATTAACTTGAAACATTTTTGCGAGGTTTTGTTTCTGCGAGAACGCATCCCTCACAGCCTTCCATAATTGTTTAGCATCATTGACATACATAAAAGAATCACTAATGTCTGATTGCATTGAGTGTAGTAGCCATGTCATGACAGTTAGATTGTTACTTTCCCAATCAACATACTTAGGGTCATCTTCTTTGGGTTTAGGGATCGTCCTGTAAATGTAACCCAATATTTTCCTCATTCCTAAGTACATAGCTGCAGACCGTGACCACGAAAGAAAATTGGCCCCATTCAATTTCTTCGTAGTAATTTGTAAGTTATGAGACATTTCTCCCCCACCAACGATCCCGAATTTATTCTCGTCCATGATTAAGAGATACCGGGTTTTAGGAGAATGACTACTGATTAATCGCAACTATCAGCAAATGATAAATTTGTTCATAAGGTTGGAATACACAACCCATTGCAATACCACCACTATCATCTGCACACAACTCTCCAAGAAGGGGTCTCTACAAGTACCCAATTTAAGACAACTACACAATCATAGCAGCTTAAACAGCAAGATACAAGGCTGTAAATTTATAACTTTAAAGGAGCAGGTTCAGAACAATATAACCAAAAATTTGAAGGCAATCTATTACATTTTCGACGAAAAACAGACACATCCGGCGACTTAAATCTTATTCTGATACCTCACAGACACTTCTGGCGACTCAAATCTAATCCCAGCACCTCAAACTTACAAAACTGAAGAAAGTTCCTACGCTTCCAATGACATTCTGGCGACATTCCATGGAGTCCGGTGGATGAACAAGCTTCCGGCAATGTTTCTGGAACAAGCTGAGAAATTTCTGGGCACTTTGGCAATGTTTGACTGTTTTCCGGCGAGATTACTGCTCTGGCGACATTGATACAGGTTCCGGCAGCCCAAAATCACCTAAAATACATCACTAACAGGTCGTAGAGGCATCGAAAGCTCTTTATTTACCCATTTCGATGCCTCTTACAAAGATTGGAACATATCTAAAGTACAGAAACTGCTGCTAGAGTTTCTGCAACTGTTGGCGATAAGGTGGCTGAGGTAGAAGATGAATTTAAAAGTCTATGGTCTGGTTCTCAGATGGTTGTAGTCCAAGAGACAAAAATAAAGGGGATAAAAAAACGACCCAGATTCAGTCGACCCCGATGAATTCTGGTAGGGTTCTGGCGACACCTTACGTCAGCATGATGCCATTGCTGACATCAGTAGTCATCTGGTAGTATCGACGGCACGGTGAAAACAAGCCTCTTATTGAATGGCTCTGATACCAAGTTAATTTGTTAGGGTTAGGTTGAGAGGAAGAAGAAGAAGAAGAGAGAAGGAAAATATTAGAGTTGAGTGTTAGCTTCAAAACCCAATGCAAAATACTATTTATATCATCTTAGCATGTTCACGTATTACATGATTCCCGAGTTACGTGAATTGTACACACACCAATTCACTCAACTACACACACACCCATACAATAGAAATGACATCTCCAACATTCCATGTATAACACTGACACTGTGTGTAATCACAATAATATCTACGTAGACACCATACCTAAACTAGTGATATACCTACTACACTCCCCCTCAAGTTGGTGCAAAGATATAAATCATGCCCAACTTAGAGGTAATGTCACATAGTCTAGCTGTTCCAACAGCCTTGGTGAGAATGTCCACCAGTCCTCAGGAGCAACCTATGAAATACGTACTCCTTTGACTGCACTTTTCTCTAATCAAGTGACAATCAACTTCAATATGCTTGGTTCTTTCATCCTGGACTGGATTCTCGACAATGTGTATGGCGGCTTCGTTTCCACCGTAGAGAGTAATAGAGCATTTACTTGTATACCAAAATCGGCAAAAATGAAACGAATCCACATACCCTCACACGCCTTGGAACATAGCCCTGTACTCACCTTCTGCACTTGAATTAGATACAACATGGTGTTTCTTACTTTTCTAAGTGACTAAATTACCTCAAGAAAGGTACAATAACCCATGGTGGATCTCCTTTCACACACTAAACCAGCCCAATCAACATTGGTAAATACTTCAAAATCCAAATGACCATGATCTCCATACAATAAACCCTTGCTAGTGTAAATATGTGAGAATCCTGTAAGCCGGCTCTAGATGATAACTCTGTGGAGAATGCATATGTTGACTAACAATATTGACAGCATATTCTATGTCTAGACGGGTAATTGTGAGATATATGAGCTTCCCACGAGGAGTTGGTACATGTGAATATCTTTGAAAGCTTCATCATCTCCAGAATTTAGTTTGTGATCTACTTCTATAGGGGAGCCCATGAGGCTACACCCAACATTCCTGTTTGCATTTAAAGACAAGGGTCTACTTCCATGGTGAGAGGGAAATACCCTTCCTAGACCTTGCACTGTTTGAGTCTCCTAATCTCTTCCTCATCATCCCCTGTGACAACAATATCGGCAATGTAAACAATTAGAGCAGTGAGTCACCTTCTTTTACAAATGGAGTGTGGTTATAATGACTTTTCTGATGACTAAATTTCACAACAGCATCACCAAACTTCTTGAACCATGCTCTTGGTGATTGCTTCACCGTCATTGCTGTCAAATGGCTTAATTTCGCTTAAGCAATTTGGCTCAATTTCGCTTAAGCGATGGCGTACTTTTTTTTTCTTTCAAAAAAAAATAATAATAATAATAAATTAAAAAATATTAACAATAAGTATTCAAGTCTCTAGAAAGGAAAATTAAACATTCTTGCATTTAAAAAAGAAGTTTTACATACTAATATTCAAAATTATAACTTTAGTTTTGATACTGAGTACTAGTATCATCTACTTTGGGCCGTTGATGGTGTAGATCTATCATCTTCATAATCTTCATGATCATCTACCATATAGTCTTCTAAAACAACATCTCAATCATGTTTTTTCCTATAACGCTTGTCCATATACTCCATTATTTCCTTTCGGATTTTCAGAATAACTTTTCTACAAGCCCTAGCATTTAATCCGGCTCCATAAGCAAGATGTTTATGAAATTTTAATATAACTAAGTTTATAACAATTTAATTCACTAAAAAAAGGATTACAAAGCATAAAATAAATAATAATAATAAATTAGATCGGAAAGATGGGAGGAGATTTGGAATAAAGAATGGAGATTAGAGAGAAAGTTAAAGCCAAAATAGTTGTGTGAGGAGTAGAGGACCCAACCCACCATTTTATAGAAGCAATGGGACCTCAAAAAGCGAAAAAAAAAAAAAAAATTAAGTGCTTGGAGTATTATGCCATCGCATACTAAGTATGCGATCGCATAATGGCCAAATCGCATAAGCCATCATGGCTTATGCGATTTGATGGCATAAAACCGCTTAAGTGATCGCTTAAGCGATCGCTTATGACAACTATGTTCACCGTATCTCTTAGAGGAAGTACGCCTTGGATTTACTTCATCAGACTGGTATGTTAGGGTGTAAACCCCCAAATATTCCAATGGATCCTAACCACGGGATAAATTCAAAAGAATGAGAGCTGCTTGAAGATATTCAAATGTATCTAAGGTAGTTAAGGCGGTGTAGCGAGGTTATGGCGAAGAGGCTCGCTATGCCATGGGGTGGGCATGGCGAAGCCATAGCGAGGCTATTTATTAATTTTTTAAATTTTTATTTTTTTTAATTTTTATTATATCTTTTAATTAGTAGTATTTTTTATTTTTTATTTGTTTATATTTTTTATATATGAAGAAAAACAAAAAAAAACAAAAAATATAAGAAAAAAGTTCAACTACTGAAGCATCATACTTTGATTCTGATATTGAGGATTTCATGTTCTAGGCATAAACAAATATCAATAAATACAAATCAAATATAGAACATCAACAAATTTGCAATATGGTAAGTATAAATAAGTAAATATAAAATATTAAAAAATATATAAATATCAAATACACATACCATAGTGTAACCAACGTTGAGGTTTCGTGGCGAGAGAGAGAGAGTTGAGGATTTTGTAACTTGTAAGTTTGACTTCTGCAACTTATATATTATAAAAAATGTTATAACTTATAAGTATTATAAGTAATTACAAAGTCATACTTATAACTTTTTATTTTATAAGTATTATACGTTATTATCCAAAAAAATCAACTAGCATGCATAGCGACACCATAGTGTTATTCTGTCATGGTGATGCTATGGCGTCACTATTTAGTTATCATAGCTATTTGGTTGTATATGACGTTTCTCATCGTCATTCGCCATGGCGGGGCCATAGCGAGGCTATAGCGTCGCCTTAACTACCATGGATGTATCAAAGGCTGGTTGGGAAGTTGATATACCTTACCATCACACACCCAAATATCGCATATGTTGTGATTGTTGTAAGTCAACATATGCATGCTCCACGGACCATACACGTAGATGTTGTGTACATGATGCTTAGATACTTGAAGTCTAGTCGAGGGAAGGGATTGCTGTACAGCTATCATGGTAATTTTGACATGGAAGTTTACATTGATGCTAATTGGGCAGGATCCCTCAGTGATAGGAGATCCAACACAAGATATTGTACCTTTGGTGGAGGCAACTTGGTTACTTGGAGGAGTAAAAAATAGCATGTGGTTTCCAATTCAAGTGCCGAGGTCGAACATAAAGCTGTCACAAGGATCTCATGAGGGACTGTGGATTAGATTTATCCTTGCGGACTTGGGGATTAATGTTCGACTCCCTATGAACCTCTTTAGAGACAATGAAGTTGCCAAACACATTGCAAAGAATTTGGTCTTTCGTGAAAGGACCAAGCACATCAAAGTTGATTGTCATTTCATTTGAGAGAAAGTTGAAGCCAACGAGGCTTGCATTCCCCAAGTCAGATCTCAAGAACAAATTGCTGCTATTCTTACGAGGGCTTTTGGAAGATCAAGGTTATATAAGCTTATATCCAAGTTGGGCATGTTTGATATATATGTGCCATTGCCAACTTGAGGGGAGGTGTTAGTTATATAGTGGTGTGTCAGTGTCTCATTGATCCTCTTTAGAGACAATGAAGTTGCCAACTTGAGGGGAGGTGTTAGTTACGCGTGCAAATGTCTTCTTATATAGATGGGTGTGTCATTAGCTCATTGTAATAGTATAAATATTAATGATAAATGGGTATGACGATAAGTTTCTCCAACCCTACTTTTCTCCAACTTTATTCTTCTTCTTCCTCCAAACCCTAATCCGAAGAACAATAAATTTAATTGTTTCATCCACTACATCTATTCCTCCTACTAGTAGTATTCTCGTTCCTCCTATTGGCACTATTCCCACTCCTACTGATATACAAAGCCTACAGAGAGAGCTTCAGGATCTTCAGAGAAGCATGCAATGCATGACTACCACTGAGGGACAGGCATCCTCCTCCCACGTTGCTGAGACAAGTATCTATGGGTCTGCTCATGTGACCGTTTCATCTCAGTCTCTTGGGATCATTGATTCTTGAGCTACCGATCACATGTCTGGTATGTCCGATATTTTTATTCCATCTCTAGTGTCTCTGATTCTTGCCATATTCGTATAGCAGATGGCTCCCTTGTTCCTGAAAAGGGAGCAGTTTATTTGGAAAATGTTTCTCTTGAGTTCACTCTTCTCATTCCTAAAATGCCTATGAACTTGTTATCTGTTAGCAAAATTACAAATGCTTTAAACTGCAGTGTAACCTTCTATCCCTCTCATTATATTTTTCAAGTCCTGACATCGGGAGGATCCTTGGACATGGTATTGAGGAGAGGGGGCTCTATCTGTTTGAAGCCCAGAAGAAGACTAGTCCACCATTCCCTCAGTTGTTGCTACTACTCTTTCAGATGATGAGGCTCAATTATGGCATGCTAGATGTGGTCACATGCATATTTCTCGATTGAAACTTGTCAAATAATTCCTTGTTCGATTGTGAAATTTGTCAAATGTCCAAGCATGTTCATAGTTTTTATCCTTAGAGTAATACAAGAAGTAGTGTTCCCTTTGAACTTATTCACTCTGATGTTTAAGGGCCTTCCCCAGTTACTGCTTTATTTGGTTATAAACATTTTGTTTCTTTTATTGATAACTGCACTCGCTTCACTATGCTTTTTTTTATATATTCTAAAGATGAGGTTGCCTTACTTTTTTCCTTTGTTCCACAAGTTGGTTGGCAATCAATTTCATGGCAATGTAAAGACCCTTAGATCTGATAACAGTGGTGAGTATACCTCCCATCATCATCATGAGATTGAATGGCAATCAACCTACCCTTATCCCCCGCAACAAAATGGGGTCTCTGAAAGGAAAAATAGGTATCTCCTTGAAGTTCTCGCTCATTATTTGGCATGAGCATTCTCAAATACTTGTGGGGGCTCACTGCTGCGTACCTCATTAATCATATGCCCACTCTCATCTGTGATGGCAAATCCCCATTCCAACTCATTTTTCCTCACAAGGATCCTTTTCTTGTTCCTCCACATGTTTTTGGATCCTTATGCTCTACTCATGTTCCCACTCTTCATCGCTCTAAGTTGGACCCTCAAGCCACTCGATGCATTTTTGTGGGATATCCCTCCTCTCAAAAGGGGTTAAAATGTTTTGATCCTATCTCTCGCCAGATAGTTGTGACCATGGATGTTACCTTTTTTTAGTATGCTAAATTTTACGCTCCCCAATGCCCTCTTTAGGGGGAGATTAATGGTTCTATGATGGGAGAGCACACTGAGGTGCTACCAATGTTGGATTTGAGAGATGATGGAGATGTAAGTGATGAGAATGTGCAAGCATAAGATGTCCCTAAATTTGACAGAAAGAAAAATTCTGGTTTATGGAAGGAAAAAAGGCAGGAAAGCTCTTCAAAAGCAAATTGCAGAGAAGAATCAATAAGAAGAGCTTCCTTCTCAAACCACTGATCAGGATTCCCTTCCCAATGAAGGCCAATCCGCTTATGATCTTGATCTTCCTATTTTGGTTCGCAAAGGATCTCATTCATGCACTCATCACCTTATTAGTATGTGTCATATCAAAGTTTAGTTGCCTCTCATTACTCCTTTATTTCTGTCATAGGTTCTATTCCTCTTCCTACATATGTCTCTAGTGCTTTGTTGCAACCAAAGTGGAGCGATGCCATGAGTCAAGAGATGAAAGCCTTAGTGGAAAATAAAACCTGGGATGATGTTGATTTGCTAGAAGGCAAGAAGATTGTTAGTTGCGAGTGGGTCTACACTGTGTAGAATAGGTCAGATGGATCAGTGGAAAGGTATAAGGCAAGATTGGTGGCACATGGGTTCACTAAAACCCAAGGCATTGACTATCAGGATACGGTTGCTCCAGTGGAAAAATCGAACACCATCAGAGTTCTATTATCTCTTGCTGCCTTCAGAGATTGACCTCACTCAACGTGATGTGAAGAATGTATTTCTTCATGGAGATCTTAAGGAAGAAGTGTATATGGTTTTACCTCCAGGGTTTGTTAAAGGACAAAAGAACAAAGTATGTAAGCTCAGAAAATCCATTTATGGGTTTAAACAGTTGCCAAGTGCCTGGCTCCAAAGTTTAGTGAGGTTGTTATGTGGTATGGATACCAAAGAAGCCACTATGATCACAGCATGTTTGTAAAGAAAGGTGCGTACACTACGGCTATCCTGGTGTATGTTGATGATATTATCATCACTGGTGATGACAGTGAAGAAATTTTACACTTGAAAGATCATCTTCGCAGAGCTTTCGAAATAAAAGAATTAGGTCCTCTAAAATACTTTCCTGGCATTAAAGTGGTAAGGTCAAAGAAGGGAATTGCCTTTTCGGGGAGGAAGTATACTCTTGATCTTCTTCATGAGACAGGGATGTTAAGATGCAAACTCGATGTGAATCGTGTTGAACAAAATCATAGGCTGAATGGAGAAGTGGGTGAACTCCTCAAGGATCCTAGATCTTATCAGAGATTAATTAGTAAAGTACTCTAAGATCTTAATTAGAGATTAGTTGGTAAAGTAATCTATCTTATAATGATGCGTCCTCATATAGCGTATGTTGTGAGCATGGGTTGTCAATATATGCACTCACCCAAGAACACTCACCTTCATGTTGTCTATAGAATCCTCAGAAACTTGAAGGGGAGCCCTAAAAGAGGACTCCTGTATGGAAATCATGGTCACATTGATATTGAGATCTTCACTGATGCGGATTGGGCTGGATCCCTAGATGATAGGAGGTTCACCACTAGGTATTGCACCTTTCTTGGAGGTAATCTTGTGACTTGGAGATCTAAGAAGCATGTTGTATCCAACTCTAGTGCAGAGGGGGAGTATAGAGCTATGTCCCTCATGAGGGTATGTGGCTGAAATATATCCTTCCTTATTTAGGAGTGCATATTACATTGACTTTGACTCTCTATGGTGACAATGAAGCCACTCATCACATTGTAGAGGACCTTGTTTATCATGAGAGGACAAAGCATATAGAAGCTGACTGCCATTTCATCAGGGAAGAGGTTGAAGCCAAAGAGATTACCATACCTCAAGTCCGGTCTGAAGATCAGTTGGTCAGCATCCTTACCAAGGGTGTTGGGGGAAAACGTTTATTTGACATAACGTCCAAGTTGGGCATGATTGATATATATGCTCCAAGTTGAGGGGGAGTGTTGGTGATGTAGTTCTATTTACATGCGTGGGTGTGTAGTTAGTATTCATTGGGTGTGTGTTTATGTGGTGTAAATTTAGTACCTAACACCTTTTACCGTAATTCATGTACCTTGAGATGTGTGATGTTAAGATGAAGTATATAAGCAACAATATGCATTGGGAAGAGTACTAAGCAAGCAACTCAACCCTAATTCTTTTTCTCCTTCTTCCTCACCTAACCCTAACCCTAACCCTAACCCTAATCAAATCTAACTAACTTAACTGCCTACGCTAAGACCCGTTGACGGCCTTAAATCTGACATCGTTATCATTATTATGTCAATCTTCGACACAATAGATCTTGAGACAATGGGCGTGCCATTAGACGGTCAAGTTCCTTATTCCACGTGGCAAAGATCCCAGAACATGGTCTTTAAATCATGTTGAGCGTGTTTTGTGCCATGCGACGTTAGGACCATGTTTTGGGATCTGTGCCACATGGAATCAGAAACTTGACCGTCTCATTTCACACCCATGTCTCAAGATCCATTGTGCCAAAGATTGGCATGAGAAAAGATCACAATCATCAGATTTAAGGCAGTCAACGGGTGTTTAAGTGTAGTCGCCTACCAGTAATCTGATAGGCACAAATAGAGGTACCCTTCTAGATATTCTTCCATACGCATAATGTTCGTTAAAAATTCCTTCTAAGTCGGGTAAAATTGAATAACAGAAACTGGATTTGAACTTCCATCAAGATCTGTGCCATTGATATAAATGCAGCATAAGCTAAAAAAAACAACATGAAACTTCCATCAAGATCTGCATCATTGATATGAATGAGCATCAGCTTAAAAAACCACATCAATTTCTAACGTGCGATGCCCATAAAAAATCATAGCATAAACATTATAGTACAGATTACAGTAGCCAAATTTGTGGCCAGTCTGCTCACGTAATTCATAGCTTGCTACGTTTCTAGTGAATTAAGAGAGAAAAAGCCTAATTAGCTAGTAAATTTGCTAAATCATTCTGCAGGTCATGGAGGGTTACAATGGAAACTAAGTTCCAAGCAATATTATAAATCTAAAACGCTAAAGAATACTTGAAAAGAGAAATAACAATTAGAAGATTAAATTAGTAGAAACAAGAACAAGATACACTAATACTTCCTAAAAGATTATATGAGTAAAATTAGAAAAGCAAGTGCTCGGATTTACAACCTTTTTCCATGCAGTAGGAGCATCACTAACTCTCAAAGCTAGTTGAGGCCGCACAGCTTTTCCGACTTCGATATCCTACAAAGGTGATGATGCAAAACATCTGTTAATATTTATTCAACTCAACGTTACTCTATGGAGAAATTAATCTAATAAATCTCTGTAAAAAGGTCTACAAGGGCACTAGTTGTTTACAACCATATATAGTGTAGAGAGTTCTAAGGTACATCTCTTGAACTCCTCATAGTAACCCTCAATCAGCAAGCAGCGTATTCCCATTATGAGAAAGGACTAAAAAAAATACTGGGAGCCTTCCACGTCAACAGCATAATTTAGCATAGAACGCAGCACATAATTGTCTAAATTCTAGGGAAGTAGAAAGCCTACTCAAAAACTTCTGTTTCATGGTGTCAAAACACGGCGGAACTGTGACGACCCAACATGACCTGATATGATATTGTCCAGTTCTGGGCCACATCCCTCCCAAGGTTTGTTTCCATTCTCAGGAAAGCGTCATATCTGGACGGGAAGGGACTCACTGATGGCCCAGGATCAGGGCGAGTTTGCAACCAATATGGGAGAAAAGCATCCCATTAGGCGGGAACAGGGCCCGGGGCCCCCTCTCCGGAACAGCCTGTGATTTTCAGCATTTGAGTTCAGAATTTTCTGTTCCAATAATTCTGTAATAACAACTGTACTTCTGCCCAATAATTATATAAATATACTGTTCAAAACTGCTGTATTGCTTTGCCCATTCAGTAAGATAGACGGTAAAAGAACAGCACACCTAATGGAAGCAATATTAAGTCTGAATACAGGTTCTGAACCGCAGCACCAATGATTACTTGAGCAGCAGTACAATAATAAGTAGAAAAGTAATTGTCGTACCTTTGATTTGGTACCTCTAATTTATAACAGAAATATGATGTAGAACAATAGTGAGTCAGAAAAGTAATCAGACATTCTGTAGTAAAGGGCAGTAAAGATGACGAGAATATCAGCAGTTTCTGGTAGTCACAAAATTCGCCAAAAGCGAAATTGAGTTTCTGCGAATTATTGGCGATTTTTTCAAAAAATCATGTGCTTTTTTAAAATTCACTAATAAATCACGAACAATTTCAGATTTTTTCAATAAATCATGATTTTTAATATTTTATTTTACTTTTAATCTTATTTTTTTATTTTTTCTCTCTGATTTTTCTCTGAATATTTCCCCGAACTTGCTAATTTTGCCGGATTTTTCCAAATTTTAAGCTTGCCAAATTATTGCCGAACCCCAACTTGATATCTATGGTTGCAAAATACAGCATTAGCACCTCCCGATAGACCATAGCATCAAGAAAAGTAAACTGAAAAGTCACAGTAACCAACCAACAGTGGCGGAACCAGGATTTTGACCCAGCCGGGGCGCAAGTGATCGTGACAAATTTCGGTGAAATTCTACGAAATTCGTTGAAACAGGGTTCAGACAAAACTTTTAATGAAATTTCAGTCATTTCTCCAAAATTGCAAAAAATTCAACGAAATTAACAAATTTTCGCCAAAATTAATGATAGTTTATTAATTTTAGCCATTTTTAAATAATAAGAAAGAAATTAACGGTTTCATCTCTCTCCACTAGGTCGTCTGAAAAGAAGGCTAAGTAGAACAAGATTTTGGTTGAAAATATAAGAAAGCATAAGAAGATTTAAACAAAAATATAAGTTTTTTTTTTACTCTCAAACCATCATTAAAACGATTATAATGACAATTAAACCATAAAACTAGCACATCTCAGTTATGAAACCTAATTTAATCTGCCATTAAAATTATTATATTTGTCATTCTCTATCATTTTAGCCATAAACTCCAATTAAGTTTTTATTATAGCCATCATCTCAGCCAACAAACTTACTTTAACATGGCCCCCAGGCTCCAACCATGAATTAATTTACTATTAAAATTAAAAACTACCATCATAATAGTGAAATCCACTTTAATCTGTCCTTAAAATCATCATCTCAACTGTGAAACTTACTCTAATATGCCACTAAATCTTTCTCAACCATATAAAAAAGGAAATAAATAGTTTTTTTTTTTATCAGTAATGTGTAATATATTGAAATCAGCAAGATGCTGGAAAGTACAGTACATCAACATAACCATCAAAAACGGGAAAAAGGTCGAAAGACCGAAAATCCCGCCACCTAAACAATTTTAACCCGGATCCCACATATGACTTTCCTCACCCTGCACCCGTTCGCCTCTTGAAGCCCAAAGCCACACCTAATCTCTGATAGCCTTTAGGATCATCCCCACTGGACGTGACTTGTTCTCAAAGATCCGCAGGTTGCGTTCGCGCCATAAATTCCAACATATGGTGTACAAGACCGTCTTCCAGTATTTATTCTGCTGCTCCTCCCCAACCGACTCCCACATCAGAAATTGAGTGTATACCGATGCCGGCATAACCCACACCATATCGAAGGACTGAATGACCACGTTCCAAACCTAGTGAGCCATCTCACAATGAAGCAACAGGTGTGCAGCGGACTCTTCGCTATTCCTACACATGGCGCATCGATTAGGAATGTCCTTCCCTCGCCGGATAAGCTGGTCCATCGTTAGGATTTTTTCCTTGAACATCGTCTATGCAAAAATTTTAACTTTTGAGGGAATGTTAGCCTTCCACAGCGTAGCCCTAAGCCAGCTGATCAACAGTCGCCTATTGAGCATCTTGTAATATGATTTGACTTTGAAACAACCATCTCTGCTTGGAGACCAAATGCGCCTATCCTGTTCTTTTGGGAGATTCTGCATCTGATACAGTCTATGCAGCAGATGGAAAAAAGAGATCATCTCTTATTCACTCAGCATACGCCTGGTGGTGACATTCCATGTCCTCTCACCCGGATTCTCCGACACATACTCTGCCACCATTCCTGACGTGTCCGTAGCAATGGCGAATATATCTGGGTAGTATATTTTAAGTGAGTAGTCGTCCACCCACGGATCCTTCCAGAACCTGATTCTGGTGCCACAGCACCATTTGAAGTGTATCCCTCTGGCAAAAAGAGGCCAGGTATGACAAATGCTTTTCCACCATGCTGATGTACCTCTTCATGTTTCAGTTTGTACACCCCAATTCCCCTCCGAGTAGCCATACTTCTCAATCAGCACCTCACGCCAAATGTTGTCCCTTTCTTCCCTTGCTCCCGCTCTCCAGAACCATTTACCAAGAAGAGCAATGTTGGTCCACTTCAGGCTCCAGATACCCAGCCCCCCACATCTGACCGGTAGCTGGCACGTATCCCAGTTAATTAGGTGATATTTCTTGTCCGATCCAGCTCCGTCCCAGAAGAAATTTCGTTGTATCTGCTCCAGCCGATTGATGACCGCTATCGGACACTTGAACGTAGACATGTAGAACGTCAGCAATGCCACGAGAACCGATTTAATAAGGATTAGCCGCCCACCGCTCCTGAGTAACTTGCCTTTCCACGATGCAAGCCGTTCAAATTTATGAACAACGGGATCCCAGTCCCTCTCAGTCAGAGGTCTCAAACCGAGAGGCAGCCCGAGGTATTTGATTGGTAATTTCTCAATTTCGCAGTTCACCACTTGAGCTATCTCATTCAGCAAATGGTCCTCAGTCCTAATTACCGTGATACTAGATTTGGCAAGATTTATCCGCTATCCCGAAACAGCCTCGTAAATCATTAGAATGTCAAACAACGCCTTGAACCCCACGACATCGGCTTTGCCAAAAATTAAAGTGTTATCAGCGTATTGGAGATGGGATATGCACCGATCATTTGTCCCCACCCGAATTCCGATCACAAGATTTAATTCTCTCCCCCGCCAGAGCTTCGACGATGATGTTGAATAAGAAAGGGGAAAGGGGATCTCCCTCTCGAACTCTTGAAGTACCCAGCTGGCGTACCATTAATCAACACAGAGAACCAAGCCGACAAATAACACCCCTTTAACTATTTTCTCAAATTTTCGCCGAAACCCATTCTCCCAAGCATGTAGTCAATACATCCCCAACTAACACGATCGTACGCTTTTTCCATATCAACCTTCCAAAGCGCCGCTAGCCGACGATGGTCATGCGCCGAATGTATAGTCTCCTGGGCCACCGCTACTAGATCCACTAATTGTCTTCCCTTAATGAAAGCTCCCTAATTATTGGAAATGACCTTCCCCAAAACCGGTTGTACTCTGTTTGCGAGTACTTTGGCAATTATCTTGTATAAATTGTTAATAAGACAAATCGGGCGGAAGTTGGCGATGTCTTCGACTCCTTCCCTTTTGGGGATAAGTGTGATGAACGTGGAGTTGAGGGATCTCCCTATCAAACCCGAGCGGTGGAACTCCTGTATCACTGACATAATATCCGCTTTTATCGACATCCAGAAGTTTTGGAAGAACTCCATCGTAAATCTGTCGGGGCCTGCGCCTTGTTCTTTCTATTGTACTTGATCACTCGCCAAACCTCCTCTTCCGTAAATAGTCTTTCCAAGTCGGTCCGCTCCTCCTCGGACATGTACCGAAAGTGGATCCCATCCAATCCCGGTCGGTGCAGCCTTTCATCTTAATACAGCCTTTTGTAGAACCCAACGATCTGCTCCTTGATCTATTCTTCCCCCGAGTAGGAGACCCCATCCGCCACGATTCTTCCCAAATGTTTCGATTTGTTCCGTGCGTTGGCAATCGCATGGAAGTATTTGGTGTTGGCATCCCCCTCCTTGAGCCACTTCACTTTAGATATTTGTTTCCAGTGGGTCTCCTCCACCACGCACATCCTATCGAATTCTAGTTTAACCCTATATCTTTCTTCTCTCTCTCCCTCCTTCAACCTTCTTGTTTCTTCCTGATTATCAAATTCCTTAAGTCTCAACAGTAGTGTCTCTTTGTTGAATTGAATCTGACCGAACACCTCCTTGTTCCAAGTCTTAATTTTTTCCTTTATGTGTTGCAGTTTTGATATGAACCTGTAGGCAGCTGTCCCGACCGGCGTCGTTTCATTCCACCACGTGGGAACCAAAGTCCAGAAGTTGTCATCTAAAAGCTACATGTTCTCAAATCTGAAGGGAGACGGCCCACGAGCCCTCGAGTTGCAGGATAGCAGAATTGGCATGTGGTCGGAGACGGCCCTAGCGAAGCCATCTACTCTTGCCCCTGGGAAAATGTCCAGCCAGTCCAAGGTGCAAAGAAAACGATCAAGTCGGCTTAACAAGGGGTTGTCCTGAAGATTTGACCATGTGAATCTCACTCCGGCAAGTGGGAGATCAAATAGTGCCCAATCTGCGATAAAGGTGTTAAAGTCATGCATGACCGCAAGGTCCGGTGGACCACCCTGCTTCTCGTGTTCCCCTCTGATGGCATTGAAGTCACCCCCAAGGCAGAAAGGGAGGTCCCATCCGGCGGCAATAGCGGCGAGTTCAAACCAGAACTCGTCCCTCTGGTTGTCACCAGTTGGCCCATAGATCCCAGCGAACATCCATGTCTTTCCTGTGTCTTTAGTGCGCAGAACGACCGGCGCGGTGTATACCCCACCTCTTCCTCCATTTTGTCGAATAAGGTCGAGTTCCAAGCTACCAAAATGCCCCCCGATGCACCCACTGAGTCCACCCCTATCCAGTCCCAACGATTGCCACCGAGTGTGGAGGCGACTTTCCACCTATCACTGCTGCCTCATTTTGTTTCCTGTAAGGTGATAACATCAGGCTTCAACGCGGTGATCACATGTTTGACCCCCATTTGCTTCCGCTGACCGCTAATGCCACGCACGTTCCAAGATAACATCTTCATAGTAACTGATAACTGCGCCCGCCCACATCTCAGCATGCGAGGATTAGCTCCCCTCTGCTCCCCTCCCATCGGACATTCCCCATTGTAATCGCGCCAATTCTCTGGATCTTCCTCGTCGTGTCCTTCTGCTCTCTTGCCTGTTCACCATTATCGACCGGAAAACCTTTCGAAGGTCCTCTTCCGTGCCCTTGAATGACAACCCAAGTTCCTTCCCCACGCCAATTAGCCGATCAATGTTGTTCCAACTATCAGTCTCATCATCTGATTCACTACCCGTGCTGATTCGAATCATATCTTCTTCCTCTTCCGTCATCGAAGTATCACCTTGAAGGGCTCCACCACTCCTCTCGCCACAATCTGTATCGTCCGCTGGTAACCTCTCAAACCTTGGAGAGGATTCCTTCGAAGCCAACGTAGCCGAAAGTACCCCTTTGGTATTTGGTTCCGACGCTATCCTCTGCCCCAAGTTGTTGTCGGTTCCAGATTGTCGGGTCGACCCATCAGCATGATGTATCCATTTGCTGGGTTGACTCATACCCCCCAGTCTCGGTCCTAGGCCCGCCAGATGCGAACCGATAAAGACCCGGAATAGCTTCTTATTGGGCCCAGAGCCCGAGCTAACAGTGAAATTCCACGACCCGCTCTGTCCAATGCCCCGTCCGCTGACTCCCGCCAGCTGTCTCCCCAATAAATGAGCTCCGACACGTGTCGCCCTCCCGCTTATGTAGCCGGCTATATCCCATTCCAAAAGGTAATAAATAGCTATTGGCAAGGGGAACCTCTTTCGCAGAGGAGGCACAATATTATTTTCAATTGAGGTGTATATAAAAGAAACTTGATGTGTAACAGTGTAATTAGTAATTTCAGATAATTGATGAAAGAGCAAAAAAAATAAATAAATAAACCTTTGAAGATGGAGATCTTACCGACGCGCAGCATGACAAGAGAAGGTGGGAGGACCGAGAGGCGGCGGTAATCTGAGAGGGGTTTTAGAGAGAGAAAAGAGAGAGAGAGAGAGAGAGAGAGAAATAGGTCGTCGATTTTAGAGAGAGAAATAGATCACCAGCTTAGAGAGGTTTTAGGCTTAGCCTTTTAGAGAGAGAAAAGAGAGAACAGAGGGAGGGCGCTGCAGCGCTGGTTTAGAGAGAGAGAAATAGGCCGTCGATTTTAGAGAGGGGTTTTAGAGAGAAATAGGTCGTCGGTTTAGAGAGGTTTTAGGCCTTTAGCCTTTTCGAGAGAAAAGAGAGAGAGAGAGAGAGAGAACAGAGGGAGGGTGCTGCCGCGCTGGTTTAGAGAGGGAGACGAGGGGTTTAAAGAGAGAAGAGAGGGAGGAAGGAGGGCGTGGGTTAGAGTGAGAGAAGAGGGAGGGCATAGGTTTGAGTGAGAAAAGAGGGAGAGAAGAGAGAGAGAGAGAGAGAGAGAGAAAAAAGATGAAGTTTTATAATATAAATATATAAAATAATAATAATAAAGTTTTGGGTTTGAGTGAGGGCGCTCGCCCGCACTCATGTGTACGTGGTTCTGCCACTGCCAACCAACCATTATCGTCGAAGGAGACGAGATGGACGCTTTACTCAGCAAAACCAAAAAGAGGAGAATGCAGCAATCTCAAGAGATCCACGGCAGCAAATAGAGAAGATTCAAAAACCTCGACTCCTTATTCTCCTCTTGAGAACTTCTCTTCACACAAGATAACAATCACCACCCATTAATCTCTCGGTAGTTAACTTAAAGAAAAAAAGAAAACTTCCTATTTTACTTTATTAACTAGCAAAAAACCCCATGCGATGCACGGGTGAGAAATTTTATTTAAAAAAAGAAGTAAAAAAGAATATTTTAAAACAAATATAGTTTAATATTAAATAGTATTATTAATTTAGAGTAATTTAAAGATACTTATATCATTGATATTTTGGCTTAAAGATAAAATATAATATACCACTGGTAGAAGTATTTTTCAATTAGTGATACAATTATATAAATATGAAGATAAATATAATAAATAAATATTATGAGATTTTTTCTTCTCAACCAGAGTTTCAAGTGGTAAAATTATTGACTGTTTTGAATCAGATAATGGAGATTTTTTTTTCGTCCCAATCTTCCGTACATTAAATATAATATACCACAGATATAAGTATTTTTCAATTAGTGATATAATTATATAAATATAAAGATAAATATAATAACTAAATATTATGAGGGCTATATCTTTATAACTAAATATAAAGATAACTAATGTGGCAATAACTAATATAATAACGGTAGCAATAGGGCCCCAGGAACAGAAATTTAAACAGGGGATTTTTGAGGGCTTTGATCATAAAATTCTGGGAAGGTCAAGATCTGTTGTCGCCACATTAGGAACTAATAATGGCTGGCGTGAGATGCTGTGGACGTCCCAAAAATCTGGCAGATTTGGTCAAAAAAATCTTGTGACCTCGGTAATAATTTTATGTGGAGGTTGAGAGTCCTGAAAAGAAGGGAGCCACTATGAGTTGTCAAGAATCCTAAGAGGAAGAAGTCACGGCAACAAATTTTAAGTTTGGATTCCTTTATGAGTTCTAAGAAATGAGTCCTAGTAGTGTCCTACAAGTTAGGAGTTATCACGAAACAGTTCTTTCTTTATTTACTTTAGAGTAAGAGTCCAAGTTAGATAAGATTTTGGTTATAGTAAAAATAGAAGTGTAAGTTTTTTTATCTATATATATGAAGTTTTCTAATTCTCTATATAGATCTTTTATCTATCTATCTATCTATATATATATATATATATATATATATATATATTGAAACTGTAAACCCTAATGGGTGTTCTACTTTCTCTCCCTTCTTGTTAGATTAAGTGGCCAAAAAAGGTATCTTCATACTAAAACTCTGGATTTTAATTTTATATCTTCTCCTATACCTCCATGCTACATCACTCTTACCAAGAAACAGTATGAATACTGAAAAATTACAACAAACTACTCTTCATAGAACTTCAAGACATGCAGCATATGTAAGAGGTGCAAAAACAAAGTCTTTCAATGTTGACAGCAAACACCTACCTGTCGTTTGTGCCTTTGAGTTCGATCTTTCAGCTTTTCGCAAACTAATTTTAAATCACAGGTCACATTGAACAAGTCCTCGGCATCTGGATGAAATTCGTGGAAGATGCTCTTTTCGCTAACTCCGAGTTTCAGATCTATGAAGAAAATCAATCAATGTTGATGCGCAGAAGTTCATACACAAATAAAGTGATGTGGATGTTAATAAACAATACCTTTAAGTACGATCATAACTATCCACTTCATTTCCAGTACATTTGTTTTCTTAATGAGATCAGAAAGAACTGAAGCCTTGTCCGTTCTATTACAAAAAATTGTATTTAGGAAATTAAAAAAAAAACAAGAATGCTAAGCTCATAAAACGGTAAATGCCTCATATAATTGAACACAGCAGATGAAATAACTGTCATATAAAGTATGCCGAAGCAATCACAGTGATAAAATATAAAGAACATATACATATACAGTACAAGAAAAAAGACAAGATATGCTTGAGTCAAAGAAACATAATATATATATATATATATATATATATAGAGAGAGAGAGAGAGGCCTGGGACAATGAGTCCAGGGGTAGCCATGAGGACAGCGTCCAGATCATCTGGGCAGGCAGCGATCATGACAATCGGGTGCCAAGGAAACTTAAGACAAGATCAATCAAGTACAACCCAAAAATTTGGACATGCTGTGATACATATCCACCATTGAAAATGTGGTCAAAGGTGCCGAAAATCAATGCATCACACATTTGTTGGGCGTTACCTTATCTTTGACCCATCAAACAGAGGTCAAAAAAGTCATAACAAAGAAAAATAAATAAATCACATGCACCATGGCTGATCAACCAAAAATGGGTATTATATTGGGTTGATTATGCCATGTGGCATGTGATCTGATATCCAGGTGTAACTGTCCAGGGCTACACCTGGATACATTTCCGCATTTCTAATATAAATATATACATATTGTGAAGCTTAGTGTGAATCGCCAATGGTTTCGTTCGGTCCTCTTCCCCATGGGTGTGGTATATGAACATGACAGTAGAGCAGGAAGTTCTAGCATAATAAATCCTTCTATTCCATTATAATAAATGTGCATGTGTCTTGTCTCAAGGGAAACATGCAAATGAATGATCAAAGAAAGAAATGCACTTTGTTCATAGTCCGTTTTTCAACACGCCTTTTAGTTCGTAGTGAAGCAAGCCATTTCGCTTAATGTCCCTTTGTGTATTCTTTTTTCTTAAGGCATGGGTGAGAAAGAGATGGCCTATTTTGAACCATATTTTTGTAGATGCTTCATGGAATAACTGTGGATGGAGGTAAAAATCATATCCAATCTCATGAATCAACCATAATGATAGACATACAAATGATGATGTACTCTGACATGTTTTATAAATGTTTATATATTGGAGAGGCTTTGCATTTAACTTGGTTTGCATCCATGACCTCCTTCAAGGTGTGAACTCATTCATATCTAAAGGACCAGACAAAATGGGGTTAGGACATAAGCAAATGAGAAAATATACAAAACTAATTTATTAGAAATTTTTAAAACACCTAAAGATAGATTATATTTCATTCCTGGAAAAGTTTTACAAATACAACTGTAGAACAACCGAGGTACAACTGGAGCCCACTACAAACTATAAAAAATCAACAAGGGCTAACAGTCTAGAAACATGTAAAAAATCAACATGTAAGGGCTTAGTTATAAGAAAGACAATAACAGATGAGAAAATGAAGTCATATCGATAATATGCTATACATGAATCAAGTCCGCAAATCCATAATAATAAATGTAATAGGGTGAAATTTGGAAAGCATGCATTAATCATAAAATGTTAAAATCAGGTATTCGGTATTTGATTTTTTGTCGTTTAAAATCAGTATTAAATACATCACTTAAAATACCGAACTGACATATAGAGATTGGGTTACCACATATAATTAAAGCTATAACGTAGCTACGAGCACAAATACCAAGGGGTCAACTGTCATCAGCATCAGTCATTGGTCATCAGATGCTGGCCAGCTAAGGTTTATCTCCAGCATTCTTGATGCATCAACATATTCAGTATTCCGGTCGTGACAAGCTAGAAACAATACAATATTAAATTATCATCTATGCTTGTCATAACTCAGATAACAATCATCAGTTATCAAGTACTAATACCGATTTTCTATTTTCAGCCATCAGGTACTAAATAGCAATTATCAAAATTGGGAATCAAAACATTATTATAGAAGTTCAATAATTAAATCCGATCACAAGATTATTCAATAATTAAATCATGTAAACAAATTGATTCGATAATTAAATTATGTCATAAAGCTTTTCGGTAATCAAATCAAGTACTAAAACTTTCAAAAACCTTTTTATACAAATGCAAGGTAAATGATGCTAAGAACACTTAATTAGCTTAAGTATGATTAATTAAGCTAAATAAAATTAGTTAGGCTAAAGAATTAACTGGTCTAAGCATAATTAACTAGGCTAAGCAGGATTCATTAGGCTACCTGGGATTAATTAGCTAAGCGCAATTAATTAGTCTAAGCAAGATTAATTAGGCTAAACAGGATAAATTAATTGAAGCACAATTAATTAGACTAAGCGGGTTTAATTAGGCTAGGTATGATTATCTAGACTAGACAGGATTAGGGCAGCCAACCTCCTTAAGGAGCTGAGGGTTGGCCAACCTCCTTAAGGTGGAGCCACACACCTATCTTGGCCAATCAGACACACACACACACTTACCCTACCACACACACACACTCTCTCACATGCATGCACCTGTGTGGCCCCATATGGACCACAACCTTATTTTTATATAGATTAAATTCAGGTCTTTTCTTTTAGCTCTAAACTTTATCCTATCCAATCTGCCCCCATAGTTTCACCCTTAAAACTAATATCAAAATTGCCCTCGGAGGATGTGGCATAACTCATGATCATGTGCCACGTGATCTAGGGTTCGGTCACACTTCTCAGTCCATGTTTTCGAACTCATAAAGCCATCATCCAGTGATGGTCCAGTATGTTCGCGGTATTGGGAGGGGCGAACCGGATACAGACCTAATATCTGACCTTTTACACACAAAGTGGCTGCTCTCCATACTCGAACCCGCGTCTTCACTCTTGACAGCCCGAGCTTTTACCATTGCACCAAACAATGGCCCCTAGTAATATATACATATATTAATAAGGGGAAAAAATATGGCACTTCAACCAATTAAGATGCCTTTAAATTACATAAGAAATTTTGTTTACCAAAATATTGATGATATTGCACACAGCTCACAGACACCTAAGAATAATATCTGAACCCTTATACCAGTACTGTGCCAAAATGCCTTGCTCTATAGCATAATCCGGATGGTCCCTAGAAGAAATGCATTTATATGTATATATATATACACGCGCGCGCGCGCTTTACCCATATCATACTAGCAGCAAAATATGTTCAGTTGAAGGACATCCACGGAAACCAAACCCAAAATCAAAATATCAAACTTTACAGGAACCAAGCTTTTTTAATAGAGCAAATGCAAGCCGAGAATATATGTCCATAAGAAAAAATTACCAAGCATAAAACTATAAATTAAATCATCTCCTAACTTAAATGATGCTAGTGTGGAAAACATCAATGCATGTGAAAAAATACCTATTTTCTTTCAAAGCCAAAAGATCAAGCGCATCATTTATCTCCTTGATTGTTAGCCCACCTGAAGCCATGCCTTGCCTTCGTTGAAGCACCTGGGCACAGAGAATGATAAAATATGACACACTTTTTTTTGCATTGCGGATACAAAATTTACATCTGTATACCCAAGACGATATGTCTCGGTATCATAAACTCTGCTAAATGGAGCAAACCACAATTTTTTCCCGAAGTAAAATAAGATTTCACCAGTCGTTACATAACGTGACATGCTAAAAAATAATCAAAAGAGAAATGAAAATAGCCTATGACTACGATTAAACTTTAATGCTCAATCAATGGTTCAAAATATCGGCCCGTACTGGTATAAACCAGACTTACCAGTAACGAATGAGACGGGTACTATAAATAGGCATATGAACATCGCAGCTATATACCGGCTGAGATATTTATTCACTGCTTATATCAGTCTGTATAAATGGTATATACTATATACCGGAATATTCTGACATATACCGGTATATCTGCTTATTTCTTACTCCTATACTATTTTTCTAAAAAAAATTATGTACTGGTATATACCAATTTATATTGGGCGGTATACCCAGTATGTTGCGTGATTAACCATGCTTGTGTTCGCGTGATACTCTAACGTGATCCAGCCAGAGTGTCAATATCAGTATCGGGTATCGGTCAATTTTGGGCCGATACAGATACGGTATCGTTGATACTGTATCAGTGAATTTTTTATTTTATTTTAAAAGTAACAAAAATAGAGAGAGAGAGAGAGAGAGAGAAAAGTCTTGTATCAGCCGCTACCGTGAAAGTATCGGCCGATATCGAGACAGTATCGGCTGATAATCACCCGTATCGGTCCGATACCGATACCAACCCAATACAGGTATCGGAGCGGTATCAGTATCGATTTTCGACGAAACCGATACGTATCGGTCGAGTTTTGATACCATGGATCAGCACACTCAAATTGTGATGAGCAGCAGATCCATGTTCTTTCAGCTATATTCATGTTCTTTCAGCTATGATGAAAGCTGGATTAAACCTCCTAATTACATTAAGCTGAATACTGATGGAGCCCTCTCACCAAATGCAGACGGTTTAGGCGTTATTGCCAGAGATCATATGGAATCATTGCAGCTGCTTTTGGGGCAAGTCATAAGACCGATATAAACGCGAATGAGTTCACTGCAATTCTTCAAACTTGGAACTTTGCTAAAGATAACAAATTTAAGTCAATTGTAATCTCCTCCGATTCTCAAATAGTAATGATTGCGATTGATGGGTGCATAGATAAACCTTGGCAGCGATACACCTATCTTGTCAGAAAGATGAAGAAACTATGCAACAACTTTGATGTGATCTACTATCAGTATCAATGGTTGGAGAGAAGCTGAGGCTTGTGCTTGTGTGGTGCACGTGGTCCAACCACACTCAGCTTGCCAACATGGAGATGATTAGGAGCAGAACAGGCCATGTTCTTTCAATTATGCTGAATCAGTCATAGTAGGATGTTATTTTCTTAAGGTTAACGTGTAATATAAATTGTAGGGTTCTAAAATTTGCTTTATGCGGGTTGGTTCCCTCGAAGAAACCATTATCCTCCAAAATAGCTAGGAAGAAGAAAAGATTTGCTACTTGAAATGCAAAAATGATGAAATGATAGGGTTACTGAAGGAGAGAATAGAAACCCACGGAACGAATTGATGTAGAGACTCACGATCATGGATTCCAATATTGAAAATTTTCCGGTGGCCAAGGTGAAGAGAAAGAAGAAATCTCGCATGATCGCTCCACTAATCAAACTCATGACGCACCCACAGTGAAATAGGATAGAAAGATCCAAATTGGAATGGCCATATTAGATTTTCCTCAATTTGATTGAATCGATTCCTAAGGTTGGTCGGAGAAATAGAACTCGCGAAGCGCCAAATAGATGGGATAAGGCTGTGATGATGATTCCTCATATGGTTGTATGTTGAACAACTTTCATCCCCCACAAACCCCTGCATCTCAACGGTTGCTCTTGGCATCGTTCCAAATGGAAGGAAGGCTCTCCAGTGGTACAAGTCAATGGAGAGTTTAGAACCCATTAGGACCTGCGATGAGTTCACCAAGGCTCTACTAAACCAGTTTGGCCAATCACTGTGTGAAGACCCTCCTGCATTGTTGTAATTGTCAAACACAGTTCGTGGAGTTGGCTATCCATAAGGCCGGTATCAGTGAACCCCCTCATTGTAAGTTGTTTCATTGGAGGATTAAAGGAAGAAATCAGGTTAAGCCCTAGTAGCAAAAACCTTCTATTTATTGCCGCTCCCGCTTCCACTTTTGATCATAAAATAATTCAATTTTGAGCTTTTGATGGCGCTCCCGCTTCCAACCTACTACACGCTTCATGCCGCTTCGGGTAACTACGGATTGAGCATTCAAATGCTTCGACCATCTACACTTACCGATGTGATTGGATTCGCACACATGCAAGAAGAGAAGGTTATAGCCCAACTACGAGAACCATGCTTGTGGTTGCGTGGTACTATGCACGTAATCCATCATATTTAGCTTGTCAAGAGCAGTCCAAGCCATGTTCTTTCAGTTATGTTGAATCAGTCAGAGTCATGGATCAAAAAATCAAATTTCCAATACGTATCGTCTTGACCTCCAGGACGATACGTACAACGTATCATCTGATACATTCAATGTATCGGCGATACATTGAATGTATACTTTTTTTTTTTTCAAAAAAATTCCAAAAAATCAAACGAACCAAATTATCGGACAATAATTTCAAAGTATCATCCGATACGGGCGATACGGACGATAATTTGAAATTATCGGACAACAATTTCAAATTATGGGTCCATGTCAAACCATCAAATTATCGGACGATAATTTCAAATTATCGTCCAATACGGGTGATAATTTGCCTGTATCGGACGATAATTTGACTGTTTCAGGTAAATGGGAAAATGATGAAATTATCAGACGATACATTGAAATTATCGTCCAATAATTTCAATGTATCGTCCGATAAATTGACTGTTTTCAATACTATACGATACAAAGTCATTTTATTGTATTGTCCGAGTCCAAAACCAATACGTATCAGACAATACGTATCGGAATCGGACGATAGTTTGGCCCATGGTCAAAGTAGATGGTCATTATTGTGTCATTTAGGTGGGTAGTTACTTGTTGATTTAGGTGGTTGATAGGAGTAGCTGCTGCATTGAAAGACCAGTGGACTGTCATATGCATAGTCATCAAACTCTCTGAATTTTTTAAAATTCACAAATAATTCATGAATTTGAGGTTCTGCGAATTAATCGTGAATTAGTCGTAACTTTTTGACAAATTAGTGTGGTTTAAAAATTTGCGAAGTCCATGAATAATTAATGATTTTCTCAAAAATAATCGTGGTTTTTAATATTTATTAATGTTTTTATACTTTCTAATCTTCATTTTTTTATGTATTTTTTTTTCTCTGAATAGGTCCGTGAATTTGCCGAATTTGCCAGAATTTTTTTTAATGTCAACCTTGTCAAATTATTGCCGAACCCCAACTTGGTGACTATGGTTGTACGTAATTAAGCCTCTTTGAGATGGTACTAAAATATTGATTCCATTCCATCGAAGCAACCATTATTTTCAAAATAGCTAAGAAGACAAGATCATGTAACGTATATACCACCAGTACCAGCTGTGGGCAGTATTTACGGCTGGAACGAGATTTTAAACCTTGGATCAATCCCAAATGATTCATATTCCCACTAAATAGTTCACATCAACTCACCGGCTAGTTAGCATTCACCAATCTCAAATCCAACCATTCAAAGCCTTTTAATAGTCTACAAACAGTAGATAAGAAGCAAAAAATAAAACTATGTTGATAATTTTGTAGAGTTACCCTACCCCATTACCTTATCTACATTCAAGAGCACAAAACAGTAGATTGATTGGTTTCATCATTTTACTAGTTGTTCAGGAAACCATAAACAAAAATGGTTGAAATCTTACGGGTACAAACTGATGAAGCATAACGTGGATATTTTACACGAAAAGGTGGCATTTTATGCCGAAGTGACGGTTTCTAATTATTTGTCTCACCATAATTTCAGCAGTAATCACTGATGTGGCAACCTGTTAAGGTTATATCCAATACTCCAAAAATCCTAGGCATTGGTGGAGAGGGAAGTTAATTTCTTATTAATTTAGGGTCATAACACACCACCATGGTAGTCAAAGTGACGTTATATGACGGGGACACCGACATTGTAGACATCGGATACGGGCCGTTTCATGTGTACCGACGTCGGGAGAAGCGAAATGGAAATCAAAACTAGGCATAAAGGAAAGAAATCGACATTTTCGTTCGATCGAAATCACGCGATAATGAAATTTTTTTTGAGTTTGAACTTATGTTTTTGAGGTAAATTTGTCTTTTTTTATGTTTTATTTTCGTTTTAAGGTTTTATTTTAAGACCTCCTATATAAAGTCATTAGGAATAACAATGTAATTAGTTATTGATTATGAATGAAAGAGCTTTTGCTTGTGTGCTTGAGATGAGCTTCTACGAAGAGTGAATCTTCTTCCCTAGAAGGGTTTGGTGTGAAGCCAAGGGTGTGAAGCCCACAACATCTATCTCTATATTTTATTTTCTTTCTCTGCTTCTAAATCTTTTCGTACACTCGAAATCATAAACCCTAGCTTTTCCCTAATCCATTGAACCGATTAGATTCAACAATCGTAGATCCCATCAGAGCTATTAAACCCTTCTGCATCAAATACCCAAAGAAAACCAGTGATCTCATCATTGAATTGTGAGCGCTCTAATCTGGAAAACCTAGAATTCTACCTCTAGGACCGATCTGCACAGCAACTCTAACGGATCTAGCGCAAAGACTGGACCCTCTCCTGAATCTAAACGTGATCTTCCGCATGGAAAACAATGAAGCCTTAAGGTATTCGCTTTATTTTCAGATTCGTTGTTCAATTTAATTTAAATTAATTTCGGCAAGTAATTAATTCACCGCATTCACGTAGTTTAGGGTTTTATCCTGCATCACTATAGCCTCACTATGGCCTCGCCATGGCAAATGGCGATGGGAAACATCATATACAACCAAATAGCTATAATGGATAAATAGTAACACCATGGCATCATCATGGCGGAATAACACTATGGCGTCGCTATGCACGCTATTTGATTTTTTTAGATAATAACGTATAATACTTATAAAATAAAAAGTTATAAGTATGACATTGTAATTACTTATAATACTTATAAGTTATAACATTTTTTATAATATATAAGTTGCAAAAGCCTATGGACCCTAGCAAAGATGGTATGTTCAGTGTCAAATCGTACTATCAGATGTTAACTCGTCGACCGCTTATCAAATTCCAAGGAGCAATGTTGTGGAAGGCTAATATCCCACTTAAGATCAACTTCTTCGCCTGGGCATTATTCAAAGAGAGAGTGCTCACGATGGATTTACTCATTCGTAGAGGAAAGAATATCACTAATTGCTGCGTCATGTGCTCTCAGGAGGAGGAATCGGTCGCTCATCTATTCATCCACTGCGATGTGGCCTCCAAGATTTAGAGTATCATTTTGAAACTATTTGATATGAATAGGGTCATGGCTGCTACGCCTTACGTTCATTATCTGACCTGGAGCGCGATTGGCATGGAGGGCCAGCTAAGGAATAATTGGAAAGTGACCTTCTTTGCTGTCATCTGGAGTATCTGGAAGGAGAAGAACTTGAGATTTTTTTAGCAAAAAAAGACACTTGTGGGGTTTATAGTGAAAGCCGCCAAAGACCTAGTCTCACTATGGTTATCTTTTGGGAGTGAGCTGACTTCGAAACCCTGGGAGGCAGATGCTAGGTTTTTCCTCTGTTTTCTTTTTCTGTTTTGCTGTCCCATTGGTTGGTTGTTTTGTGGTCCTCCATTGGTCGACCAGGCTTTGTAATGTTTCTTTCAACACCTTGCTGGCTTTTCAATATACTCTATTTACCAATCAAAAAAAAAAAGTTACAAAATCTTCAACTCTCTCTCTCGTCACGAAACCTCAACGTTGGTTACACTACGGTATGTGTATTTGATATTTAAATATTTTTTAATATTTTATATTTACTTATTTATACTTACCAAGTTGCAAATTCGTTGATGTTCTATATTTGATTTGTATTTATTGATATTTGTTTATGCTTAGAACATGGAATCTTCAATATCAGAAGCAAAGTATGATGCTTCAATAGTTGATTTTTTTTTCTTCCTATATTTTTTTTGTTTTTCTTCCTATATAAAAAATATAAACAAATAAAAAATAAAAAAGTACTACTAATTAAAAGATATAATAACAATTTTAAAAAATTAAAATTTTAAAAAATTAATAAATAGCCTCACTATGGCTTTGCCATACCCACGCCATGGCATAGCGAGCCTCTTCACCATGACCACGCTACACCGCCTTAACTACCTTGATCTCAGCCCCTTTTCTCTCTCGCAGCCCCACTCTTTTACAATCTCTCTCTCTCTCGCAGCCCCTTTATTTCACAGCCGCTTTCTCTCTCGTCTCTTTCTCAACGCAGTACCTATCTCAGCCCCTTTTCTCTCTCTCTCTCTCTCTCTCTCTCTCTCTCTCTCTCTCTCTCTCTCTCTCTCTCAGTTGACTATTTTTTTTCTTTGCACCTTCGCAAGCTCAAAATCTTTGCCTCCACAATCACTAAACTTTTTTTATAGGTTTCTTTCAAGAGCAATGAGCGACACTACGGTATGTGTCATTGTGTACTTGAATATTCCTTATATTTTAATCTTTTTATATTGGTTGATATTTCATATTTATATTTACTTGTGTTGCGATTTTATTGATGTTTCATATTTCATAATTAATTTTCTCCCTCTATTTATTGCTTTTTATTTATGTCTGCTTAATTAATTGAATTTTTTTGTCCTTTATAAAAAATAAAAATAAAGTAAAAAAAAAATAGATATTAATAATTCATATAAAAATAAAAAATTATTTAAAAAATTAAAAAAGTAAATGGCCTCACCATGGCCACGTCATGGCCTCCCCATGACCTCGCCACGCCGCCTTAACTACCTTGCACACTACCATGCTCCACAGTTGACGTCTGCGGCGGCTCTCACTCCAATACCCCCTTTAGTTCCTCAAGTAGCCCTTTTCTAAGGTTGCCTCTTCCAGGACTCCATGGCAGCCCACTTTGTGGAGGCTTTCACTCCTGTACCCCTCTTTAGGGCCCCCAGTCGCCCCTTTCGTGACTCGAACTCGAGACGTGGTGCTAGCTCTGATACCATTGGTTAAGGTCCTAACCAATGCTCCAAAAATGCCTAACGTTAGTAGAGCAGGAAGTTAATTCCTTATTACTTTGGAGTCGTAACACAACTCGTGAAAATTTTTTGACTTAGAAACCTATCCCTCGTAAAACTTAAAAATCACACGAGAAGTTGCAAGGGTTATAATTTCAAAAAACTTTTATGACCATCTACATAGTCTCATATCACGCAAGGCCTTCACTTTCGGTGTACCTGGAAAAGATTGTGGGAATTGTGTTTCACACAACTTCTTGCAATGAGACAAATACACATTTTTCGCAAGTAAAGGTGCATATTACAAGTAATATCACCGATCAAAAAAAATATATTACCTGCAAGAAGCCTTTTACGTGAGAAATGATAACCTCGAGGTGATAATGAAGGATAAAACACTAATTACATAAAAATTAATATTAAAAAAATTAAAATTTTAAAAATAAATAATTGATTAAAAGATTGAATAGGCGGCGACCATTTCAAGTGGATCAAACTCCTAGTGATCTTTTCTAGTAGATAAAACTCATCTTCTTTCAACAATCATTTCCCACTTTCCTAATCACATATTTCATATGTATATCCTACAACCCGTTACAATATAACTACCCAAGTAGTTACATAACCCACTTGATAACTACCGACCTAATATGGTGTATAACGCATATACAGTACCGGCCAAGGGGCAAGCCCCACGAGGCAACCGCCTCGGGCCCCTAATTTTTTTGGGCCCCCAAATCTTGTAAATTTTTAAAGGTTAGTTGGTTAATATTATTTTCAATGTACAAAATATTAAATCTAACTAATTGTTTAGTTGGTTAAATGGCTGGTATTGCTTTGTTGTATACCCAACAGGTTGTACATTCAACTCTTCTCACATCCTATATTTGCATTTTATTTTATGGGTCATAGATCGGATCAGATCGGGTCTCGGTTGGGACAATGGCCTCACTGGGCCAGGCCGGCCTTACGCATTGACCCAATGGATTCTCTGGCCCAATTTTAATCGAATCGGATTTGTTTGACCAAATCCTTTATATATATATATAACGCCCGGGCATAGAGATATCTCTACACCAACTTATATGGGCGCGACATGTAGCGTCTTTTTTGTGAAGTAATGGGTGGCATGGGGCCCACTTTACTAACTAGGGTTAAACTTTTAAAATATTTTAAAAGTAATATTCCCTTTCAGTAGTCATTTTTTACTGTTTTAAAAGTCTTTTTAAAGTCTCTTTCTTCTCTCTCTCTCTCTCTCTCTCTCTCTCTCTCTCTCTAAGAAAGTGTCAGACTTACTTTTTCAAACATAATTTACTCAAAAAATATGAGCGGCCAATAGCAAAACGCTAACACCTCGACAGCGAAACACTAGCACCCCAATAACGAGGTGCTAGCACCCTGACAACGAAGCGCTGGCGCCGAGGTGCAGGTGCCGGGTGTCGGCGGCTCTATATCAAGGTGTCGACGCTTCACTAAAAAAAAACTGGGCATTGGCACCTCTTTTCAGGGGCGTCAGCACCTCTATATCAAGGTACCGGCAATTCAATATAAAATAAAATAAAAAAATAATAATAATAATCAGCGACGCGCCGAGGTGTCAGCTGTGACAGGGCCAATACTCTGGGTAGCAGCAGGAAGGCGTAAGGGCCTTGGAGCCGGTTGGTTAACAGCAGGAAGGCGTACGGGTCTTGGAGCTGACTGGTGACAAGGCAGTCGCGACGCGGTCGCATGAGGAGATGATGCGGGACATTATGGGCGTAGTGGTGTAGGGCATGACACTGTGTGCCACGGAAGGAGTCTGTGTGTCATGGGTGTATGACAAACCAATACGTTTGAAGTCCTCGGGTTATTTGCCCATAGATGATGTTTGAACCATCTATGTGGGAGAGGTGCTGGATGAGAGACTTCCACACACACACACAGTCTTACGTTGCTAAAGGATGCGCAAGCAGTGGCGGAATCAGGATTTTCACCCAGCCGGGGCGCAAGTCATTGCGATAAATTTCAGCGAAATTCTCCGAAATTCGTTGAAACAGGATTCGGAAGAAAGTTTTAACAAAATTTCGGTCATTTCTCCAAAATTGTGAAAATTTCAACGAAACTAATGAAATTTCACCAAAATTAATAAAATTTTATTAATTTTAGCCCTTTTTGGGAAATTTTGGAGAAAAATACGCAAAATGCGACAAGTTCGGGGAAAATTTTGGAGAACAAATTAAAAATAAGATTAAAAAGTATATAAAATTTTAAAGAATGCTAAAAATCAAGATATAATGAAAAAAAATATGAATCATTTGTGCATTATTCGCGAAGTTCCATATTACAAAAAAAAAAAAGAATTTTTAGTGGTGTACATTTACCTTAGAGGACATATATCATTAGCTATTTCCATTACTTAATAATGTCCCTCCAACTATGTTAAAAAGGTATCACTGTTTGCAGCCCAAATATTACTCTGCGATCATAGACCAAAATCAACCATAGAAGAGGAAGAAGAAGAAGAATAAGCAAGAAGGACAATCTAGCCATCTAGGGCTCCCAAGTCCCAAATCAACCATAGAATAAAAAGAAGAGAGATTTTACCGACGCGACGGCGGGTGGAGTGGAGTGGCGGCAAAGCGGTCGCTGTGGCGGGGAGAGCTTCAACTAGCGTCACTGGCGTCGGGTTCAGGTCCTTCAGGACCTCAGGTGGGTGAACTGCAGTTTTTGGTTTGGATTTTAGAGAGGGCGCTGGCGAGGGTTTAGCAGTTTAGGGTTGGGTAACTTGGGTTTTAGAGAGAGAAAAGAGAGAGAGAAGAGCGAGCCTAAATAGGTTGGGTAACTTGGGTTTGAGCGAGAGAAAGAAAGAGAGCCCAAATAGGTTGGGTAACTTGGTTTTAGAGAAGAGAGAGAGAAGAGAGCCCCCAAATTAGCTTTTGGTTTAAGGAGGGCGACCAACAACAAATATCTTAAAAGTATATAAAAAAAATAAAAGTAAGAAGGTATTTTTTTGGGTTTCAGTGCGGGCGCTCGCCCGCACTCAGCTGAGCATGGTTCCGCCACTGTGCGCAAGTGCTTCCTAGGTCTGAAAGAGTGGGCCAAGGATGTTGCTTCGGAAGCAATATCGTGTGTCACCCAAGGTGAGGTTGCCATGTGGCCCCGGGCCGGCATCGCGGTGCACGTGGGTCGGTTAAGACGGAGGCACTCAAGGGCTGTGTGGGACTCGGTAGAGCGCGGCAGCATGAGGGTTAGAAGATTACGTGTGATGGTCGCATGGGCCTCACATGATGGTGGGCTTGATTCAGTATGTCGGCGAAACATGTTGGAATGGGACGGCATGAGGAGTTGCATGCTACTGTTGCGAAGCCAAGTACTAGCACGTGGCACGAGAGTGAAACTGGACAGGCCAAGTGTGACACTGAGGTGCTGGCATGCGTGTCGCTAGGAGACACGATGCGTTGACATGGTTGGCCTCGAGAGAAGGCAGCCGTGAACGGGAGTTCCCGTCCTCTAGGCGGGTGGTATCAGAGTCCTATGGGTGGATAGGTTGGCTTCGTTGCATGCGGCATCGAGGTGCCGAACGGGTGTGATAGCCAGTGTCGTGCTGCGTCCCCATAACACAGTGCTTCGATTAAAATAAAAATAAAATTAAAAAATTAGCAAGGCGCCGACACCTCGATATAGAGGCATCGACGCCCCTAAAATAAGGCATCGGCACCTCGGCGTTAGCGCACCGAGGTGTCAGCGCCTCGCTATCAAGGTGTCGGCACCTCGTTTTCGGGGTGTCAGCGCTTCGCTGCCGAGATGCTAGCGCTTCGCTACCGAGCGGCCACATTTTTTGAGTAAAATATAGTTAAAAAAGTAAGTCTGACACTTTCTTGAAAAAATGGAAAGAAGAAAGAGAAAAGAAATAGACTTTAAAAAAAGTCAAGAATGACAACTGGAAGGGTATTTAACTTTTAAAATATCTTATAAGTGTAACCCTAGTTAGTAAAGTGGGCCCCATGCCACCCATCACTTCACAAAAAGAACGCTACGTGTCGCACCCATATCAATTGGCGTAGAGATATCTCTACGCCCAGGCGCATATCCCCAACCCTCTATATATATATATATGGAAAAGGTGTTCGTCCTCCATTGGAGGACGCTCAAGCGTCCTCCAAGATTGGGGAAACGTCTAATTGGCAGCATGACACCAAATTGATCGCACACAAAGCAGGAGTTCACTGCTTAGACCATATTTAGCACACAAAAAAATTGAAAACTCATCTCCACTATCTATTTTTTGAGCCTTGAAATTTAAACAATTAAAATTAGTCAAACTTTGATAGACGCCTTGAAAATAAAAATTTTGAAATCTTTTTTGGGGAAATTGATTTAAGTTGTTCCCTTATGCTCCCCATCGAATAGTGTTTTGGATGCCACATTGATCTCCACAAGATATTGGAGGACGGAACCAGCACCCTATATATATATATATATATATATATATATATATATATATATTTCTATTAAATGACCCTACTTAAAACAACAATTTTGGGCTTGTTACAACTTCATTTTTTGCAAATGAACTATCAATTTTTATCTACTCGGCAAGAGCTATCCAATGAACCTATTTATGGAACCTTTTGAGACTGTTTAAGTGCTAAAAAATGGCAGTGAAATATTCAATGGCAGTTAAAGTACTAAAAAATGTCAATATAATTAGTAATTTAAGTCCTTAATGGGAAGGACTCATTGGCTATAAATATAAGGGATGTTTGGTCCCAACAATTGTTCGACACACTTCAACCCTTCTTATTAGCAAATGCATCCCCATTGTGCTCGGAGGTATTGAGAATGAGGAGATCGTTGAAGATCCAAGCGGCAACCCATCTTTCATGGCTCACACCCAAGGTGAGTTAGAGATCTTTTGTTTTAAAGCTTTGGTAAAATCATAACCATCACAATCTTCACGATAAAGTACGCACATATATTTCAATTTATGGATTATTGATTTATTGTTTCGATTGATCACACACCTAGATCCTAGGGCAACTATTTGGGTGTTCGGATCAATAGATCCATCAATTGGTATCAGAGCTTCGGGTTGAGGCTAAAGAAGATCAAACGTGTTTGAACGATTCAGATCTTCAAAGGATGTAGTATTTTGTATTATTCAAAACCCTTTGTTGTTCTTTTGAATGTCGGTATACTAGTTTGTTGGTGCTGTCAGTGATAGCAAGATGCCCAATAGTTTTTTTGGCATTGGCCGGAATAAACGACGACACTTACCGTCGCCGACATCCCTTGAATGCCAGTGCGCCATTTGTCCGGTGATTTTCTCTTTTTTCTTTACCAGAAACGGCTTGGTGTAGAAGGTGATGGAGGGTATTGGGTGTTTTGGAAGACACCTATTATTATACTTCTCCTAATAAGACAAAAGGAATAAAAAATCTTTATATTTTTTTGTTTTGGATTCCGTTGAAACCTCCATCATAAAGGGTAATGGGTCAAATCTATGTTTTGAGAAACACTATATTTTAATGGCTTTATATATTAGAAATTATATAAAGAGAAGCTTATTGTCTTTTAGGCACTTGTTATTACAAGCTTATTTAATATAGCCACTTTATGCCTCTTTATCCTGTGAGAGCAAATGCCATAATAATGTACGCCATCAAAGGCCTTGTTTCCATGTAGATGACCCAATGACATCATTGATGTTTTTATGTGCTTATTCTTTAGAGAATCGTTATATTTTGCATTGGTGCATTAGAAACTTAACTTGAAATACGTTTTTGTTTTTGTTAAGAATATTTTTTTATAAGCATACTTATTTTCATTGGAATTATAAATTGTGGTTTATATATTATTTTCTTAATGATTTTGTGACCATCTAAAAAGTTACTTTTACTTTCTTTTTTTTTGTCAGTCTCATGATGTGGATATTAAACCCAAATTGAAAACATGGCTTGGAAGGATTATTTTGCCCAACGGTAATGGTCTTTCCTGGTGTCGTGATTTTCGTAATGCGGTTAAATTTAAGTTTTAAAAAAAATGAGAGATTGTGCTACAAATTTAGTGAAAATATAGTAAACGTTGGCATCACAACTCGAGGGATTACTTCTGCCCAACGGTGATGAATCACTTAATGTTGTGTGATGGTATGTTCTACCATTTAGTTTTTCTCTTTTTGTGTTACATTTTTCTTTAATATATATTTGAGTTAATTTCTTAGTTGCATTTTTAAATTATTAATAATAAAATATGCAGATATTTGTAATCTAGGAACATGAGTATTATTTTATTTGTCAAAAACAAAAATATTATGACGAAAAAAATATTTAGGTTATATTGAGGGCCCCATTTTAGGAACTCGGCTTGGGCCTCCAAAATCTGGGGGCAGCCCTGCACATGCAAACATGTATACCATCTACTGCCATATGATCGAAACAGAAGAAGTAGAAAACTAGTTAATCATTAAAAAAGAGAAGCTAAAAACCCAATTGTCAAGACCTCGGCAGCGACAAGAGCGAAATTGCCGGCATTGGCGCCGGTCTTCGTGCCGCCCTTGCGCCAATTGACGAGACGAACAGCATCTTCGGAATCCTTGGAGATCCCCAAGGCGTCGATGAGGCACGTCGCGAGCGTCGACTCCTTGAGACCGTAGGTCCCTCTCTCACGATCGAGGGAGGGGAGGATCAATCGGACGGCGCTGAAGTACTCGCGCGAGTTGTAGATTTGATCTAGAAATTTACGGAATTTGGAGCGCTTTTTGGCTGAGGTTTTGGTACGAAGCATTGATTCGAACATGACGCAGAGGACTCTGAACTTGACGGTTTCCTCCGACATCTTTCTATCGGTTTGAATTTCTAACATTCAATGGCGCGCCGGCGGGGGTATAAATACCTAGAGAACAGTACACGTGGCATTTGTTGCGCGAGGGGGAGGCACCTTTTTTCTGAAGCACCCACTTATTTGGGTATGCTTTACTAGTGGCACCCACTTAATGATGGGAATTCTACTTTGCTTATCCCGGAAGCACTCATTTCTTTCTTCTTTTCCGAACACCTTCTTCTCTGGCATTACAGAGTCAACATTTTCTTTCTGGTTCTTCTTATGCTTCTTTTGAGTGCCTCATCTTTTTCTGTGGTAACTCGCAGCAACAAAGACATCACCAACAAACAACCATAATTGAAAAAGATTTAAAAAATCTTACATAACATAAAACAAAATTATTGTTGAACTTATGATGGTGGATACCCATTTTCAGTTGTAAAAAAACTGATTTTGAGCACCCAATACCAGTCTTTTACATCTAACAATGAATTTCCACCGTTAGATTATTTTCTAACGATAGGTGTCTATAGTCACAAATCCATAAGTCTTTTTAAAATAATTTAGGATTTCTTTTGTTGTTTTATAAGTATTTTATGTTTTCGTTGGAGGTGAGGAAGGAAACAAAAGAGAAAGAGGAAGAGGGTACTTTGATGATGACGGTGGTGCCATTGCGTCGGAATTGAGGAAGAAGACGAAGAAAATGAAGAAAAATATGTTCTTCAATAATGCCAGCATCGCTGTTGCGATTGTTTAAAGTTGAGGAAAAAAATACAGAGGGTATTCAATGATGCCGACAATAATGGTATGGATGCAGTTGAGGGAAAGAAAGAAGAAAGGACGAAGAATGAAAGGGTTTATATATGTAGGCGCCCACAAAGTAAAGATAGGCTGGTGGCCATGAAAAATAAATAGATTCTATATATTTTTTGGAACCACTATTCGCACTCACCGAGTTGTTGGAACCACTAGCGCTCAACATAATGTCAGACATCATTAAGTGGGTCACTAAACAAGTAGGCTCAAATAGAGGTTCCCTTGTGTTTTTTTTTCGCACATCAGAACTTAGGCGCTTTAAGAAAAAATAGACTCTACCCTTCAAATCTAATTTTGAATAGCTAAAACTCTCTTTTAGCCCTCTCTATTTTAGGGCCTTTTAAAAAAAGTTTCCACCCACGATAATTATTTTTAGCTATTCTTCATTTAAAATAATCTTTTTTTTTATATTTTAATATATGCTTAACATATATGACAAATGGAGAGAGAGAGATTTAATAATATTTTATTAATAGCGAATGGACGAGGATTTGCTATTAATAGCGAGTGTAGTGGGAGTCACCATCTTTAGTGCGTCTCATAGTGAATATGTTGGAGCGAATTTTTTACTCTTCAATCACCAAAATAATGATTTTACTTTTTTTTTTTTCTTTTTTTTAATAGAGAATCTGTTGGATATGCTCTAAGAGGGATCGATTCCCCTATAAAAAAAATTGCACGTTTTTAAGTAAAACTATTTTGCCAATTGAAACCATTTTCCCACTTATTTTTTGCGGATGATAGTATATTATATCATTCGACAAAGGAGGATGAATGTGAGAAAATTATGAACATTCTAAAAATTTATGAGGAGGCTTCAAGTAAAAAAATAAATTTTGAAAAATTAAAGATCTCATTTAGTCATAATATTCAACATAATACTCGAAAAAAGATCATGAATATTTTTCAGGTTAAGGCAGCGGGATGCAACGAAAAATACTTGGGTCTTCCTATATTTGTGGGAAGATTAAGAATAAGAGCTTTTGAAAGTATTAAGGAAATAATCTGACAAAAACTTATATGGTTGAAAAGTGAACTTCTATCAAAAGCGGGTAAGGAGACCTTGATTAAAGCGGTAGCTCAAGCAATTCCTACTTATGTTATGAGTTGTTTTAAACTACCCTCCTCCCTTGTCAACGAAATGGCTTCGATTATTGCTAAATTATGATGGAGTTATGGAGGCAAAGGTAAAGGTGTTCATTGGAAAGCGTAGAATGTTATGTGTAGACCAAAGTTGTATGGTGGAATGGGCTTTAAGGATCTTTCTGCTTTTAATTCCGCAATGCTAGCAAAACAAATTTAGAGACTCCTAAATAACCTGAGTTCCATTGTTGGTCAAGTGTTTAAAGCTAAATATTATCCGAATGAAAATATTTTTGAAGCACGATCGAGTGGAAATGTTTCATTGTCATGGGCTAGTATTATGTCGGCTAGGAATCTCATTGATAAAGGCTTAATATAGAGGGTGGGAAATGAAAATTTAATATCAGTTTGGGAAGACAAGTGGATTTCATGCAAATCTACCTTCAAAGTAATCGCTCCATGTGTCAACACTGGTGACAAGAAGTTGAGGAGTTCATCCTACAGAACCCAAGACGCTGAGATGAAGAGAAAATTAGGGATTGTTTTGTTGATGCGTACAGAAAGGAGATCCTCCAAATTCCTCTTCCTAATTCCTATTTTGAGGATAAATTAGCGTGGGCTTATGACAAAAAGGGAGTTTTCTCGATTCGTAGTGCGTACCATATCGCTCGTATGGCGGCATCTGATTCGGGAGAAGTGCTGCTTTTTCCAATAATCCAAAGATCAATGTCTTTTGAAAAGACTTATAGGCTTCTCGGATCCCAAACAAGATAAAGATCTTCGCATGGCATGCTTGCTCTAACATTATACCGGTAAAATCTCTTTTGCAAAAAAAGATTTCAATTATCCCCCCAAATTGTGAATTCTGTGATAATGTTATAGAATCTGTGGAACATGCACTTAGGGATTGCCCAATAGCGGAGATGTGTTGGTTCTGCTCACCACTTGGAGCACGTACTTTCCTACGTTGACACCTTACCTTTAAGGATTGGGCCTTAGAGTTATACACTTCAATGGGTAAAGAATTCTTAGAAGATTTTTTTATTATGGCTCGGGCAATATGGAATGAGAGGAACCAGATTATTCACGGAGAAAAACCTAATGAACCGACCAATATAGTTGCCTCGACTTTCCGTTATCTTACTGAATTTCAAGTGGTTAATGCAAGGTCCCAAATAGTACTCTGAAGCTTGTTTCCCAACAGAAAGCTGCATGGTCTCCTCCACCACTTGATGTGTACAAAGTAAATTTTGATGGATCTTGGAATGTGAATTTGGGATCGGCGGGCATTGGCGTGATTATTTAAAACTGTTTGGGTTTGGTCATGGGATCTATGGCTAAAGGTATCTTAAACGTATCCTCGATGAACTATTGTGAAGCAGTAGCATGTACGAAAGCAGTTACTTTTGTCGCTCAAATGGGTTTCTCAAATATTATTTTTTAAGACGATTCATCTCGGGTGCTAAATGCAGTATCTAATCTGGTTGCTGATGATTCGGACCGCTCTATTTTGTTTGAAGACATTAAAATTGTTGCTAGATCTTTCTCTAATTTATCTTGGTCTCTTGTTAAAAGATCCGCAAACAATGTAACGGATGATCTAGCTAAGATTGGTTGTTCTCACAATTGTAATGAGGTTTGGATTGAAGAGGCCCCTTCTCAAGTTCATGACCTAATTGTTGCCGATTTTTCTTAAGTAATGATAAGTATGTGACCTTTCAGTCAAAAAAAAAAAAAGAGCTAGGCGAAACCCTTATAAATATTAATTAGTATTTTTGTTTTCCTAACCCTTTTTGGGTAATCAGCCCTAGATTGTAAGCCTCTCGATGAATGGTAAAAACTAAAAGGTAGGGACCAAGGATCAAAATTTCGGCCGAAATGATTGAAATTTCGGTCATTGTTTGTATGGGATTGAAATTATCGGCCGAAATTTTGATTCAAATTTTTGGTTTCGCTCCCCTCTGAAACCGAAATGAAACCCGAAATTTTGATCATTGGTAGGGACTCTCCTTACCGTCATTTAGACATAAAATGGTATTTAAATGATCTCACATCATTTATGGACCGGGTTAGGTGAGTTGGCCAGGTACTTGCTTCCAAAAGCAGGAGACCTGAGTTCGAATCTCCTTCCTCCCTTGAGGCCACCCTAGGGATTTATATCCCGTGCTGACCTGGCATGTGCTGAATTTAGGGTGCGCATGTGCCCCTGAGATTAGGCGCGTGCTCTAAGAGGCCTGGATACCCAAGTTATCAAAAAAAATAAAAATAAAAATAAAATCGATTGTTCTTAATTTTGATGACTGATTTTAAAGTTCATTTTTCGGATGGATTACATCCACTTAGAAGTATGATCTTTTGATTGTAACATATTTCATCGATGAATTGCCACTTAGGCAATTTAAATTTAGATTGATCATACATGTGTCCTATATGACACAATGATAAATCAGGCTTTAATGGTATGAAATAAAAAGTGACATTTTTATGTAAGATGATTTAAACACCTTCTGATGCTTTTTTTTTTTGAATATATCTTATGCTTAAATATAGGTTAACAGCGATTATCCCAAACAAAAAATACGTAATAAGCTAATCCAATACACACCTCATTTATCGCACGTAGTGAATAATTGAAAAGGTCAAAGGTGCATCTATCTAATACCAATATTGAATAAAATTGGACACGTGCATCTAAATCAATGCATAGAAACGTTTCTCAACCGTTAGATCCAATGGCCAATGACCGATGACCAATGACCATGCATACATGTTGAAAAATATATCCGTTTTACAAGTGATCTTGAATCTGAGTGATAACTATCCTGTGTCCCTGTCGCTATCATGGTTCCAAAAGACCCACCTTTCGTCTTCCTCTCGGCTCCCTCCCCCTGTAAACCCCCATCAAAACCCTAATATTTCTGAGACCCCATCAAAATCTCACCTTTTTATATTGTGCTATTCGGCTTTAAGGTTAGAGTTTTCTTCATGGAAGCTCTTTCAAGTTCAGTCTTCCCTTCCAAATTCGCCGAAACGTCTTCGATCCAAACCTCAATCAAACGAAGCAGGTGCTTAAAAAAAAGCTCAAATTTTGAAATCCTAGGCTTTTCGATAGGCCGAGAATCGACTGCGAATAGGGTTTCGACGTGTTTTCGTCAAGTTAGAGCTCTCGCTGGCAATAGTTCCGACAGTGGCGGAGATGAAGGAACGTCGGGAAATGGGTTCGCTTTGATCCCCGAAGTCAGTTTTCTAATATTGCAATGTTCCATCAATATTTTGTTATTGATTTTAGAATTAACAGTCAGTCTAATATTTCAAATTCACGAAAACGGTACACGTTGTTTGCTGCTAAATTATATGTGGTTATGAATTCTAATATTCTTAGGATATTTTTTGTTTCTTTGTTATGTGATTAGAAATTCTCTGTTGTGAAGCATAAATGTGATTGGTTGATCAAATGATACTATCTGTTACATGGTTTGTTGCTTGAAGTAGGCTCACGATTGGAGCAGCGGTTCAGTGGGATGATAAGTTCAATCCTGACCCTACATTGGATTGGCTATGACAAAAAATTGCGCTGAGCTAACTAGCCTAACCGTCTGATCAGGGCAATTTCCCATGTTAAGTGTGGACAATCTGCCCACTTGTATGCCCGCCGATCCAAATTTTACAAACATAGAGATTTATTGACACTGCTGTCCCATGGTGTGTTATTGGTCCTATGATATGTTAAATTGACCTTAAGGTCGTGAGATCAAACGATTGGTGATCAAAAGCGAATTATTGAGTCACTGACACTACTGTCCAATCAGCATGAATCTTAGGCTATGGCCAATCCATGTGGTGGCGTGTCATGTAGACTGTTGGGTTCGCCCACATTTGTGCCCCAAGGACTTATGAAAGTTTGTGTAATAGAGCAAGGTAGTTAAGGCGGTGTGGTGAGGTCATGATGAAAAGTTCGCCACACCATTTGTTATTTTTTAATATTTTAATATTTTATTTACTAATCGTTAATGTATATTTATTTTTTTTTAATTTTTTTAATTTATATATTTTATAGAAGACAAAAAAAATCAACTAATTAGGCATCAAGCATAAACAAATATCAATCACTAGAAAGCAAATATTAGTTTTCAAATATGAAACATCTCGTGTGAGTTCATCGACGGACGTCGATTGATTGCGAAGAACTTGAGCTTGATTGTCGTCGATTGATTGCGAACGTACGAAAACTTGAGCTTGCAAAGGTGGGAAGAAAAAAAATTGCCGAGAGAGAATATTTAAAAAGTAAAAAAGATGAGAGAGAGAGAGAGAGAGAGAGAGAGAGAGAGAGAGAGAGAGAGAGAGGGTTTCATTCTAAACCCTAAATAAGTTTCATATAATTTATAAAATATAGGTTATAAATATAACGTATAATTTGTAACTATTTACTATTATAACTTATTTTTTACAAATTATACCTATAAGATATAATGTATAAGGTTATAACTTATAATAACATTTACTTATAAGGTTATTACTTATATTATTATAAGTTATAACCGATTTACAAGTAGCGCCCATGGTGGCATCAAGGCGTCATTCCGCCATGGCGCCGATATGGCGTCACCATTTCATATGTTCTCGCCATTTCATTTGATATGGCGAATCTCTTGCCATTCGCCATGCGTCGCCATATCAAATGAAATGGCAAGAACTTTGATAAATCTATGCATCCAACTCAAAACCAATTGGCAATGAGTGGAGGGGCCCATGATATTATAGGGGGGGGACAAAGCTATAGTATAGTTTATCCAATGTGGGACTAAACTTCAACACGCCCACGCGAGTGTTGGAGGGGCTGAGCCAAATCACGTGGACAATTGAACTGGGTGACGTGGAGTGGAGAAGGGCTTGCTTTGATACCATGATAAATCTGTGCATCCAACTCAAAACCAATTGGCAATGAATGGAGGGGCCCAGGATATTATAAGGCGTGAGACAAGGCTATAATTTATCCAATGTGGGACTAAATTTCAACAAACTTCAAGGAGTTTGGCGTGATGACCAGGTACGTGCCTCAAGAAGCGGGAGACCTGAGTTCGAACCTTCCCCTTGAAGCCACCCTAGGGGTGCGCATGTACCTCTCGGATTAGTCAGGTGCTCTAAGAGGCCTGGACACCCAAGTTATCCATGAGATCATTCTGCCCGCATTACTCTTTCTTAGTGAATACAATTTTTTTTTTATGTGCATGAATCTACCTATAAATGTCTAATTATGGTTTGATTGATGAGTGTTCTCCATCAGCGCATGTTTCATATGGATGTGTAGCATTGGTAAATATATTGTTCAGTCTTTCATTAGTCTTAGACATGGGAATCTCGCAAATGTGGAAACCAGAGTACTACCTGCTATATAAGCAAGAATTTTCCATGATTTGCTCCATATAGTGGTTTATTGTTTTTACTCATGTTTAAACAATTCCTTTATTTCATTTCTGTTTTTAAGGTACTCGTTTAATTAATCTTATGCATGTGTATATTTTTCTCTCTATTTTTCTTTTTGTCGGATTTAGACAATGGTCATTTCATTTATGCCATTTTACTCTCTTCTTTAGTTAGGAAGTTTCCATGATTTATGTGTAGTGTGTGTTCTTGTTTTGGGGCTAGTTTGGACCAGCAGAATGTTTATTAATTCAGAGTTCAATGTTGCAGTGGTCATATGTCCATTACAGCTTAACTCCCAACCATAGATTCTCTCTTTCGTAAAAAATTACAGCCATGTTTGTGCCCTTATCGATACATTTTTTTTCCCTTCTGGCTAGACCACTCTAAGAACTCATATTAGCATACTGTTTTCAAACATAGCTTTTAATTTTAAATTTTACTTCGGAAGGAAGGGAGAAACTTATCGTTGTTATTTTTATTTTTTTCCGCACATTTTTATGATTACCTTTTCTGTATTTTAAACAGTAATTTGGCCAATATAAAAACCAGAGTAAGAACTAAAGATTCATAAATAATGCGTCCTAATGGGTCCATTACCTTGAGATTACTTTCCAACAAGGCAGATGGCTTTTTGTAAATAATTTAGTATTTGTTTAATATTATTTTTCTATTCATTAGTAGTGTGTCTAATCAATCAATGAAGTCACTCTTTCCATTAAAATTAATGTATGGAAACACCTAAAGGCTGTCTTCAATTTCGACAAATCTGTGATATCATTTATTCTATTTTGAAGAGTAATTCAAAGCACGAAGAATGCAAAGAAAGGGGAAAAGATGAAAATCCGGTGATATCAACACTTCCTACAAGTGGAATTGGAACGAGCAACAGTTCCAGGGCTGGACTTTTTAGAACACCAATTTCTGGTGGTGTACAAAGTGCAACCTCTGCTCATGATTTACCCCGACCAGCCTTGGCAGTTCGCAATCTGATGGAGCAGGTGAAGACTACTGTCTTGGATACTGATGCACCGTGTCCTTCTAGGGGTGGCAATGGGTCCGGCTTGGGCTTCGATTTTCATCATTTTTGAATAAGGCCAAGGCCGATCCCGGCCCGTCTATAGTAGAATTTAAGGCCCGAGCCCGGCTCATTGCCACCCTTACTCCTTCACATGTATTACCTATATATATTTCCTTTATTTTCCTCCCTTTGTATATGTAAAATTGTAAATTTTGGTTGATCCTTTGCCAATTGATGCTTTGGAATTCTGTTTCTGTTGCTCGTGTTTGTAATTGAAGGCCAGATTTGCTCATTTATGCACTGTTATGTCTCGAATGCATCACCGTCGAGAAGGATATCCTTTCGGTTCATTAGTTGATTTTGCACCTGATTCAATGGGACGTAAGTTACTGGTTTTATTTCAGACGATAACAAAGCTATATATTAAAATATAAAGAAAAAGAGGACATACCTTAGTGGGTAGTAAGACACTACCCAAATAGAGAGCCCCCAAAAAAACTCACCCGAGAACCCGAGCAAGACCACTTGTTACTGGTTTTTGATTTTTTGCTTTTGACAGATATCTCTAGACACATGTTATAATGTGGCTAGTTGTTCTCTAATAATACAATACTTGTTATTGTTTTAATGCAGACCCGATATTTTCCTTTTCACCATTGGCTATCCACACAAGGAATTTGTTGGCGGATCCAAGATGTACAGTTGTTGTACAGGTGTGATTTTATTTATAAATTTATTTTGTTATATTTTTATGACCAGTGGTGGGTTTTTTTAGGATTTTACACTTTTGACAGCTGGTTTCAATTATAGATACCGGGATGGAGTGGACTATCAAATGCACGGGTAACAATTTTTGGTGACGTTGTTCCACTCGCTGCTAATCAACAGGTGCTTGTAAAACAGTAATACACATTGTTATCAATGATTGTGCATGTTTTGGAATATCTGTATTGTTCATAGCGTTTGATGCAAATTTCAATATTTTAGACAGTTCTTGACAAAAGTTAATTGTTAATTGAATCAAAGTAACCAAATGTCATTGAAGAGTTTAGTATTTGAATTAGAGTAGCTAAGAGCCTGTTTGGCAACACCCAAATATATATATATATATATATATATATATATATATATATATATATATATATATATATATATATTTAAAATTTTTGAAGCAAAAAACTAACAAAGTTAATCTGCATACAAGTAGAAAGTAACTTTCAAAAAGTAGAAAAAATTATTTTTTTAAAAGCAAAATATTTTTGCTTTTGCATATTCTAAAAAGTTAATTCCATCCCTATACCTTCCCACTACTCGAATGAGTACATAAGAGGAAATTTGAGAGTTGCACCTACAAAGGAATTTTCTTTTGGAATATCGCTTGTGGTGGTTTGGGCATGTCCATCGGAGGCTAGGAGCAAACCCTGTATGAGGCGTTGAGACGCTACAAACACAAGGAAGTAAAAGAAGAGGAAGACCAGTGAAGACCTCGAGGGAAGCAGTGGGAAGGGACATGAAAGATTGCGATGTTACGGAGAGCTTACCTTTGATCAAAATGAGTGGAAAAATAGAACTTGTAAAGCTGACCTAAATAGATGAGATAAAGCTATGATGATGTTAATGACCTCCCCACCACCACCACCATTACCTCCTCAGCCATCAACACCACCATCACCAACTCCACCACCACCACCTTGTCTCCACCACCACACCACAACCATCTCCCTAGTCCCTACCGCCCACACCTCCCCACCGCTGCTACCACAAGTAAGTAGGTGGTTTATTGAACCAATTTTTTAACTTTTTTTTCTTTATATTTAGGTGCTTTACCAAACTAACTCTTGCTTTATGAAAAAAAAAAGACCGAATGTAACTTAAATTGAAATTACTTTTCTTTTTTACTTTTATCCAGACATGCTCCAAACATCCTTGACGAGTTTAGACTCGATTGGCGACAAAGTTACCAACAGAGAATCATAGACTGCTTGCCACCTGGTCTACAACCTAGATTCTATCCCTTGGAGAAGCTGTCCTCTGACCGTTGAGAGGGGGAAATGTCATTGTCATTGCGTAAATGCATATTAGTTGAAAAACCTAATATGCACTTGTGTATGCATTTGAGCATGCTGTGTGTATTTTTTGAAGAGAATTTTGTCATAAATTAAAAATATGTTAAATAGATGGGAAGTTCAATATTCAATAACACCTAATCTTGTCAGGAATGGGCTCATAAGCAGTACATAGCAAAACATCAACAAGGGCCATCTCAACAGTGGGGAAACTTCTACTACTTCAGGATGCAGAATATTAGGTTTGTCATAAATTCAGTTTTGTTTTGGATTCACCGGATTTTGCTTTAAATTTATTTCATTAAGTTTTGGACTCTCATGTGGCAGCTATTACTGGATCATGTGCCAGCATGTATATGCTATTAAGAAGTCTCCGACATTGCTCTCTTAAATACAACTAAATTGCATTTTTTTCACCCATGTGGTGGAATCTTTTCTAACTTTAGAGGATAAGATTGATTTAGATACCACCACAGCGACTTAGCAAGTTTGTTAACGCCAACAGAGTCAGTGTTATAGAAATCGAATCAAATTGGAAAATTGAAGAAGGGGCCTATTCAAAGGGTGGTGTTATTCGCGCCCATTTTTTCTGTGAAGAACACAGTTTCCCCACCATAAAAAATCATTGATTGGCTTGAATCAGACGATGGAGATCGTTTTCCGTCCCAATCTTCCACACAATAGATCTTGAGTTCATGGCACACCTTTCAGACGACCTCTTGTTGATTACATGTGGCACATATGCCCATGATCACGGTCACTTTTGGGGATGTGTTCCACCTGGAATCAACATTTCACCGTTTGATAGGTGCGCCATGATCTCAAGATCAATTGTGTGGAAGATTGGGATGGAAAGCGATCTCCATCATCTGATTCAAGCCAATCAACGGTTTTTATGGTGGAAAAGCCCGTGTTCTTCACCGAAAAAATGGGTGTGAATAACGCCACCCCTATTCGAATTGGATTGTGAATGTTTATCTGCATTCCTGTTCTACCAATCTTTGTTCCCATGACCTTGAGGTCAAACAAAGGCAACTTTGAACCAACAAAACAGCGTAGGAGATTGGGTTTAACTTCTTTGTCATTTTTTTTGATTGAGATAGGTATGCTGGGATTTAATTTTGCGACCTCAAGGTTTCAATATTGTCAACCTTCCACTTTAGCTATAAGCTAACTGAACTTTAGATTTTGAAGGGGAAAAAAAAGTAACAATATGCGACTGGGTGTTACCAGTTCATGTATTGACTCATTTTTATAGGTTTTTAACCTTCTGATTGTACATGATTCAGTTGGATCCATGGGTCAAAAGCTCAGACAATACTGGTACGTATCGTCTGGTACATACCGGGATCACTGTCAGCGGTACACGATATGTACGGTCTGTATCGCTGGCCAGTGGTACATTTTTTTATTCATTGAATGTATCAGCGATACCGATACGTATCAGAAAACCGAGATTTTGACCCATGGTTGGATCGTTGAAGATTTAGCTGAACGCTATAAGGTTCAGCTAGTATTAAATTCAGGAGTGAATTCTGAATCGCACATGGGAAGATTCAATCTGAATCATAGGATTCAAACTTGAATAGTAAGATCCAGACACTGCAAAGGAGTACTCGACTTATAATCTCAAGAGTGGAAACACTCAGGTTCTGGGGCCTGGGAAATATTGAGTTCTTACAAGCTATTGGAACAATGCTTTATTTTAATGTGAAAGGCAAAGTATGCTGCTTAGTTTTGTAGCTCCGTTTGCTAGGAGAGTCGAGCCTTGATTCCCAATTGTCGATTTTACATGCTTTGACAAAAAAGCTTTATTTTAATTACAGCGTAATATTACATCCGCCGAGTTTCCTTGGTGGTGTTACCTTGCTCATGAGGATCATCTGTTTATCTGTTAAATCGCAAGTATGGTTTGGAATTGGTTGTGACTGGACATAAGAAAATTTTGATCCAAGCACAGTGTTTCAAATAGGGTTGTCAACTGGTCGGGTTGGATCAAAATGTGTGCTGCCCAATAATAAAATTGCAAATGCCCGACCTGATGGTGCACTCAAGCCGACCTGACCCGACGTGGAAACCTGCCCTGACCCGAAAACCGGACCACTCTACTTTTATACTTTTTACATATATAAATATTGGGTTGGGTCGACCCGACCCTACCTTACTCGAAACGACCTCTTGGGCGACCCGACCCGACCTGATGGGTCAAGTTTATGTATCCGACCCGGTAACATATCTGGTCAGGCCGGGTCTACCCGACACATTGACAGCCCTAGTTTCAAACCAGACAGTAGCCTGACTAGTTATTAGTTATTACTCTTCCATTGGTCGTCTGCAATATCTTCCAGTCACTGATTGTTGAGAGAGTACGTGATCATCTTTGGAGGGTATACCTTTTCCATGCCCACTTTTTATTCTGCAAAAGGACTGTTGAAATAGATGCCAAAAGCTCAACTGTATGATTAAATGATTTCTTCAGTTCATATCTAAATATACCTCCAATCTGGGTTGCAATTTTCCCATTAAGTAATTTAATTATGCTTACCAGAGAGTTTTCATCCTCAGGCTTGTTATTGTGGAATTCATTGAGCATATATATATATATATATATATATATATATATATATATATATATATTCTCTATGTGATGTTTCATAACCTTACTATTGTTCTGGATACCAGTCTTTATGTCATGAAAGTCATATGCAGAGATCTATCAATTAATGCATGAATTTTATTTTTTTCACCTACTGGTATCATCAGTGACATATATTTCATCGGAGGGTTTGGTACTGTTGCTTGGGTAGATGTCAAGGAATACGAAACCTTACAACCTGATAAGATTGCAGTTGATGGAGGAGAGCAAAATTTAAAGGTGAGCCAAAATTGCTCTAGCAAACATTTTACCCATTTATTTATTTTAATTTTCCTTTTCATGTAAAAGTTTGAAACAAAACTCTTGAAGATTTGTCCCCTTTATATGCAGCTTGATGAGATAGTTTTGTGGGCATTCTGTGTAGGAACTCAATTCCATATTCTCAAAGCCACTCCGAGAGCTGCTATCCACTGAAATAGAGATTGATGATGCTGCTCTCATATCAATAGATAGCAAGGGAACAGATATCCGGGTCCGGCAAGGTGCACAGGTATCTTTCACGTTGTCTCATATACATGCACACAATAATAACATGGACTTGTCTCTAAATATGCTTTGTCCAATGTTACCTAGGCACTTCTATTTTTGGGATTTTTGCCATGCTAACACTTGGTGTCACTTGGACACTCCTCAACAGCATGATGCTTCTGGACATGTGAAAATACCACATAATACCATCAAAATGTTCCTCGTTTTGACACGATAAAATGAACCGTCATTTTATTAAAAAAAAATAAAATGTGTAAAGTTTAGTAACTTACAAAATAAAAGGGTCCTTCAAAATAATTTGTATAAAATAGTATACTTTTTAGTTAGGTTCATTACATACATTATGTATCTTTTCATTATATATCTTTATTTTCTTTAAGATTTCCCTTCAATTTTTTTTTCTATATACGGTTTTTTTTTTTTCTGAAGTCCGTGCTGCCGTATAGGAATCATTAGAAATGGGCATGCCAAACATCACAGCTTGACACTTGGCACCCGTGCTATGTTTCTAGGTAACACTGGCTCTGTCTCAGACACGCGCACAATAATAACATGGAGTTGGCTCTAACATAAGATGGTTACGAGGGCATAGCAGCTATAACATTTGCATACCATCAGTTTGTGGGTCTGAAACTTTGAATGCACACAGTTTCTAAAGAGATTGACCATCCTCACTGGGAAGGTTATCAAACTTATGACAGCCTTCTACCCCATCAAAATCCTGACAAAAGCTGTCTTCCATCAATTTAGATCCCTCAATTTTCTATACTAGTGAATTTTTTATAGGATTAGGTGACTAAAAGGTTCTTAACAAGTTTTATAACCTTATAATTTTAGTGATCCCCTAGTAGTCCTTTTACAAAAGACCAAAAAATTGAATTTAGTATGCATGTACTACATAGTGACAAAAGTCTCCGACTTTTTCAAAAAATCGGAGAAAGTCAACGACTTGCAGCCATCCCCACTTTATTGGCAATTACTCGGCCAAGTTGCGACTTGGCCGATTAATTGGCGATGTTTGTCATGTGGTCGAATTTTTATTTATTTATTATTATTATTATTATTTTCTTTATCACTTGTACTTAAGCGGAAAAAAACCTTTAGGTTTTGTACTATTTTGTTCAGTTTGTTCATAAAAGCCTTTAGGTTTTGTATATTTTGTACTATTTTGTTCATTAAAATTATTATTTTTAACTTGAAATATATTATGATATATATTTATATTTTTTTGAATTTGTTTTATTTTTCCTGATTTTTTTCGACTTTGACCAATTTTTGCCGACATTTCCCGACTTGACCCTTGCCGATTTATCGCCAACTCCCGACTTTGTGACTAGGGCATTAAGTATACAAGTATTTGTCTATGGATGCTTCTTTGTGTTTGTGTGGGTGGCACACATGCATAATAGTATGCTGTGCATTCATGCATTTGCTTGGCTGTTTTGTGTATGATGTTTTGTTGAAGTTGATGGTGCGAATCGGCATACACATGCCATTTGTTCCCAACTTTTAAATCGATGTGCCACATCTTGGATGGCCTATCATCCAAAAAAAACTCAGGTAGGAAATTTTAACCCTCTTAATAAGCTTTTTTGCAGACTGTTGGCCATATTTTTGTTCAGAGATCGGCTCTGGTCGCATACATCCTTGACCAATCCACTTCGTCCAAGTGGTTAGACGTTTTGTGGACTTCGCTGGGCCAAAAAATTGCACTGCGAAAACGGATCAGTACTATCCAATCCAAACACTTCAATATGCACCTTGTGTTAGATATGAACGACCGTCTATATTAAAGAGCCTGGATGGAATGGTTAGAATCCTTTGATTGGAACCAATTGGGAGCTAACATCAACTCACATTTGCAACTTGAACTACTTGGATTGGTCAAGGTTGTGCCATGTGGCAAAACAAGTGCACGAGCGACCCATCTGTCGATAATGTTACGCCCCATTAATCCTTTTTTGGGCGTCTGAAGTAGTTTACACTCCTAATTTAATGAATAAATTAACTCTTCAAAAAGCCCACCAATCAGATGGTTGGGAGTTGGGACCAGCCGTTTGGTCAGTCTTTCTTCTATAGGGGCAACCAACAGGTCACCTGTCAATGGGGCAGTCCAGATTAATGGGGATGTACCTCAATGGATATTTGCAGTTTGCGGACTTAGTGGGTGGCACAGGTTGTCCAACCTAATCTATGTACATGCAAGTATTGTCACTAAGTCGGGGTTTGGCAATAATTCGGCAAGGTTAGAGTTCGAAAAAATCCGGCAAGTTCGGGGAAATATTTAGAGAAAGTCAAAGAGGAAAAAACAAAAAATAAGAATATATAAGATTAAAAGGTACAAAATATTTTAAACATACTAAAAAATCATAATTTGTTGGGATTTTTTTTGAATTATTCATAAAATTTTTTAAACGCTAGATTTTTTTGAAATATTCGTGAATAATTCAGGGTTAATTCGCAGAATCTCGAATTCTTCAAAAATTCGGTGAATTTGGTGACTATGCATGCAAACACAGCGGATTGGCAGTTAGTTTTTTTATTACTGTGACATGCTTCCACGTTTTTTCCTTTGATATATTGGTGAATATATCCCTTTCTCGCGCATTGCAGTTCAACATTCAGAGGCTATCATTTGAAGTTGCATATGGGGTGGAAACATTGGAGGAAGCCAAGGCAGCACTCCAGAAACTAATAAGCAAGGGTTGCAGACTAAAGTTACAAAATAAAAGTTGAATGGCTTGTAAGTCTATTACTTGTTTTTTTTTTTAATCTCTGCTTGTTGTTTTATACCAATCTCAAATTTAGTAAATTATTATTTACATCTAATATTACATTGTAATGAGAATCTAAAATTAGATGAAGCCGTCGTGGCCCCTCAAATTTTGGAATGTTATATGAATGTTTTAAGTAGATATAGATTTCGTGCATGCTAGCAAATTACTTTTTCTGATTCTGGCAGCACAAAGTAACGTATCCGCTAATTCAAACTCACCTGACTGGCTGTTCTCAAAAAAATAAAAATAAAAATAAAAATCACCTGACTGGCATTGCATTCGTCGTAAGATACATCTTATTTGGCTCAACCTGTTATTGATAAGGATTGAATCAATCTTGAAGATATTTCTTGTGAGGATTAAATAAACCAATGAGAAAACATATCTATTACCATCGGATGGACCAACTCTTGTGACCGACATGTAAACGCCAACTCTATGTTCAAATGATCTCACACCATTGGTGTAAGAGAGATATGATGTGTCGTTAAAGCCTATGGGGAGATTCTAACTCGTCCCAACCGGTTGCAACATTTCGCTACTGTCCCTTCCTGCTTTCCTTCAGTCGGTCTCCGAAGCAAAGCTAAAAATGGATCTCTCTCACAAGGAGTCGTCGACTTCGGTTGGTTCTAGTTCATGGTTATGGTGAGGGAAGTGTCATTGATTTTGACCATGGAAGCAGTGGTTTTGCTATGGTGGAGGGTTTTTGGTTTGTTTAATTTGATTTTATCATTTGGATTGTGTTTTTTCCTAGTTTTAGGTTGACTTTTTTAGAATTTTTTTCCCCCTCTGTTGAATCTTGAGTTTTTCGTGATGTGGTTTCAAACTTGGTAACTACTGAAGAGCAGTGCTCTTCAGTTTTTCTTTTATTATTGAATTTGTGGATCTACGGTTGCGATGTTTATTTATTTTTGGATGGGTAAGCTGGGTTCAAACCTGCGACCTTTAGGCTGCAATATTGTCAACCTTTCATTGTGCTACAGGCCCAAGCCCCTGGTTGTAAAGTTCGTCTCTCTCTCTCTCTCTCTCTCTCTCTCTCTTGAGAGATCGACCCATGCACGACCCTTCATGCATGGGTCAGATATCTATACAAATGACCCTTCATGTGCGGGTCAGATAACTGGACAAACCTATACAAATGACAAATGTACTCTTCATGCCAGTGAACCCCAAAAGCGGTTCAAATCAGATTGGTGAACCCCCCAACTTTAAGGGTACCTCTATTCTGAGGGCACCTACCTTTGAAATCTGTTGACGGCTTGAAATCAGACGATGGAGATCGTTTTCACCGTGATCTTTGACACAATGAATCTTGAAATCAGCGCACCTATCAAACGTTCAAAGTTTTGATTCCATGTGGCACAGATCTGAAAATGTAGCCCTAAACTCATGTTTGAGTGTGACATATGCCATGTGAGTTTAGGGCTACATTTTGGGGTCTGTGCCACAACCTTGACTGTGTGATAGGTGCGCGATGATCTCAAGATCGATTGTGTCAAAGATCGGAGTGAAAAATGATCTCCATCGTCTGATTTCAAGCCATTGATGGGTCTTAGCGTAAGCGTCCACCAGTATTTCTTGTGGATGATTCATAGTGCACCAGATTCAAATTGGGATCTACTTTGATTGAATTGCAGTAAATTTGTTTCAAAAATTGCAATACCGATCTCTTCATCTTCCTGAGTTGACTTCCAACAAGTATGTGCAACCAAGCCATAGCCGAAATTTGGACGATTCTGATCGTCGGATGAATGGCTAAAGAATTGGACGGTAATGATGGGTGGTCATGCGTTGGAAAGTAAGATGAGACAGAAAAAAAAATTATCCTTATCTACGTGATGCTTGACATCTCACCATACCTTATCCCTTGGCTATTTATTTCGTTTAGCTTCTTATTAGATGTTGATATCTTTCAATGCCTTAGTTTTCTACCTAATGACAAACGCATACATGACTTATGAGGAAGGTGCCTGAATACTGAAGCCATAGGTTCAAGTATAGGTATCAGTTTCTGTTTAAACCGATATTGGTATGATATCCTTAGTATCGGTCGTTACCGGTACGTATCGGCCAATATGTATCACGGATCAGTTGATATTGCTATTTTTATTTTATATGTTCTTTTTTTAAAGCAAAAAAAGGAAAAACTAGTGTTGGTATCTATAGATTCATGTCTCTATTGGCCCATACCATATTGGTCCAAAGAGTGGACCGATATCTGATTACAACCATAGATACAAAAATCATCGAATTTTTGAAACATTCACGAATAATTCAAGGATTTAAGGGCCTATGATTATTCTAATTTTTCAAAAAATTGTAAATAATTCCTGATTTTTCAAAAAAAATCGTGATTTTTAATATTAAACTTTTTTTTGTTGTCTAATTGTTTACAAAAAAAATAAAAAATTCTCTTCGATTTTTCCTTCGAATATTTCCCCAAACTTGCTGGATTTTAACCTCACTGAATTAGTGCTGTACCGCGACTTGGTGACTATGATTATAGGTTACAACTATCCAAGCAAGGTTATGTTGGTCTTCTAGAGGTTGTTTGGATGGTTAGGATTGTTTGGAGCCCATGAACCAACAGTAACCCTGTTACTGTAGCCCAAGCACCTAAGTAAATCTCTTACTCCAATTCTATCTACATTTTGGCAGTCTTTCAAATCTAAGGATTTTGGAAGTCATTCTATGCAAGGATCAAAATTCCGGATTTCGGTCTTGGTGGGGACTGAAACCGAAATTTTGAATTTCGGCCAAAATCTTCATACAGTGCCGAAAATATCTGAAAACATCAGATATTGTTTCAGTTTCGGTGGGGACCGAAACCGAAATTTTGGACCGAAATTTCGGTCGTTTCAGTCGAAATTTTGATCCTTGATTCTATGTCGTTAACTAACGGATTTGGAGGGGCCCTCGCTCACACACGAAGAGTCTGCTTTTGATAGGATTGATGGATAAAAAGCTTTTCGTCAGTTGTGATGAACTTATTAATCCCGTTGAATACTTGAATCTGACAATGAAGATTGATTCTCATCACAATCATTTTGAAGATTGATCTTGATACCATGGGTTTACTATAGAACAGTCAATTTTTTATTCCAAGTGACATAGATCCCAACAAATGATCCTAGAATCATGTTTGAGCGTCATGTATGCCACACGATTTTTTAGTCCTTTTTTACACGAGGATTGATTTTCATCCCAGTGTTTCACATGATTGATCTTTACTTCAATCTATATACTACCATCTTGATGACTTGGAATGCTTAGACGCATATATCAAGTACCCTATAACTACGAAGGTGGAAGACAACCTAGCATGATTCAGCAGGCCATGAAAGACCATGATTAAACGAGACGTTTCGAGCATGGACAAATCGAGATGAGGATCATATTTTTTGGTGGAGAAATGAATTATTGGGCCTAAAATCACCCTAATCTCGGCTCGGCTCACTTCGGGCGAGACGTCTCATCTCAGTTTCAGCAGTGTATGACTAGCCAAAACAAGACGGGATGCCGAGATCTTAAAGTTTAAACCAATTGCCTAGTGCTGGTCCCCTATCGGGAAGGGTTGACGGGATGCATACGTAGCATTTGGCTTTTACGCACAAAGTGACTGCTCTTCAGACTCAAACCTGCAGTTTCAAGCTTTGACAGCCACTCACCGGTCGCAGCAAGTATAATATATAGTTTTGGGAGCTAAAACATGGAATCTTTGGCCTCAGATGATTTTGATGGTGTTCCACGTGTTACAGATCCCAAAAATGATAAACTCTTCCTTTTTAACTATCTGCCATGAAACAAATCAGGTGTGCAAGTTTTAGCTTATAGACCTTTTCCAACCTTGCATTTCTAGAGATGCAGATTAAAATTTCGGTTTTTGGTTCTGAACTGTGTGAACCGAAACCGAACAGAAAGATATCGGTTCAGTTTCAGTTTTATTTATTTATTCATTTTTTCCAAAATAAAAGCAAACCGAAATCTGAATAATTTGGTTTTTTCGGTTCAGGTTCAGTCTCAAATTTTTTACTATTTTATATATATTTTTAGGGTTTTTTGTTTTTGTTTTTATTTTATTTTTTGATTTTCTCATCCTATCCCTTCAATTTTCGATTTTTCCCACCCAAAGCCGAACTGAATCGCAATTAGTTCGGTTTCGGGTCAAAGCTTGCATACCTATACATTTGTTGGGTCACCCTGTGAGCGATGCCTTCCTAGTGGACCCTTTATTATGGCATCTAATCTATGATTTGTTGAGAATCAAAATTGTAAGAAGTGGGCAAGAGGGCTCTGCTCTTGTTGCCGCATCTTCTTCAAGGTGGGAAGAGAAGAGGGTTTGGGAGACTACTGACTCACTCAGTGGTACTGCTAAGGAAAGCTACAAGACGGATTTGGAGAAATTGTTATTTTGGCCCACTACTCATTTACTTACTTAGAAGGCTATGGCAAACCACTCTCCATTTGTCTTTTCTAAAAACAACAAATAGACCTTTTATATTAAAAAAAATCAAAAATAGGCATGACCCTCACCCAGTATATCTATTATTTTCCTACTTCTCTTATCCTTCCTTCAAGCTTTCAATTTTCTCTCTCTAGAGTCTACGCACGCCACTATGCATAAAACGCCATTAGATGTAGCTTTCGTCATAATGTAAACGAGCTATAATAACCAAGTTCCCATAAATTCAAAGATTATAAAAAATAATAATTTGGTGGTGTTCTGCTGGGTCCTATGGGGGATCAGGTGACCCAATAATTTGTCCAAGCACAGTTAGGCACATTTTAATATAAAAAATTAATTAAAAAGGTTTGATATTCACAGTCCAAACTATGGTCAAAAGGGAAAGAATTTAATATATTAAAATGTAGGGGCCAATATCTAAATTTTGACCAAGTAGAAAACTTAAATTTTTTATTTTTTATTTTTTTATAGAGCACATGCCACATGGCACATGATTTTGGATGGATGGGTTCACGAGTACTAAACAAAAGTTAGCCAACAAAACACAATATTTTAGGGATATGTGCTATGTGAAAGCACCATCTAAGTCATTTGGTTTGAATACCATAATCTAAAAGTTCCAAAGTGCAAGAAATTGGAAAAAAGTACACTCTTTTATATGATTAACGTAGGCAATTGTTTTAATCATCTAATAGCTAATGACTACATTGAATCATATGATAAAAATCTTATTTTGTGTCAATTTTTTGTAAGTATGATCTTTAGATCATCGCCTTCCAATAAATGGACTTAGATAGTGTCTTCACATGGAACTTGTCCCCAAACTACCGCTTATCCTCATTATGGTCATTATATAATCTATAAAAGAGTGGTCGTCCATTGTTCCCTTCTATAAAACATGAATTTGTGTAAAAGCTTATTATTTTTCATAAAAAGGCTTAGTACCTGAAAAGGATTAAACTTTTTAATGTTTACTTAAGAGCGAGAGTCAAAAATAAAATATTTACCTGAACAAGATCTAGACTCTCATTTTTAAAAAAAAATTTACCCGAGAGAGTCAATTTCCTCAAAACCCGTGTTTTAAACAGCAAAGATCCCCATAAACTTAGGTTAATGCAAGTGCTTTAGTTCGTTACTTAAATTGGAGATTGATCAATCCATTTAGAGGTCAATCGATCTGATAGGAGACCGATCAATCTCTTATGAGATCAATCGCTCTAATCAGATCTATCCGATCAATCTCCTATGAGATCAATCATCTCTAATCAGATTTATCGGTCTGTTTGGAGAACGGTCGTCTCATAGTATAGACCGATCGGTCTGCTCATACTTTAATTCGTTAGTTTAAAATTGGGGGCCATTTTCGTCATTTAATATATGAATTTTGAGCAAATTGATCATCTCTGATAAATATTTTAAAAAGGTGAGAAAGTCTGAACCCTCGCTGGAAAATATTTTGTTTTCGAACCCTGAAGTGAATACTGGAAAATTTTAACTTTTAGATAAAAAGTTAAATTTACGTGCCCTAATTTGTTATTTTCTCCTTTAAGCAAATGTGACAATGGATTTAATCCCATGTTGAGACTTGGGAGTGGTGGGTTAAAACCAACAAATCACTTGCCACATGGTGGATGAGTGTAAAATAACACCTATTTTAGGATCATGTGTCATGTGGCATGTGATCTATAAAAATAATTCAAAACAAAGTTTTTTTTTTAATGATTAAAACTATGGTCAAAGTTTGGATACCTCCCACACATCCTAATGCATTAAATTTTTCCCACTTTGACCACAGTTTGGACAGTATATATACATCGGATCATGCCACAATTTTTGGGTGACCTCTGATTGTCCTTAAGCAAGTTGTCGTAGAACCCGATCCCCTGAATGAATGCCACACGACCTCCAACTGACTCTAACCCAACACCTCGGGGTGAGTTTGAACCCCTAGTCTGAGGCCTCTATTTATAATGTTATTGTATTTACTAAATTAGTGACTCACACCAAATTGAGTTCTCATGTTTTCAAAATGGGATAATGGCTATGATCAAAATGATATTTAAATGATCATACATCATTAAATTAAACCTTTTTTATTCTAATTTTTTTATTTTTTATTTTTTTAAATGGGTAAACAAGATATAATATTGTTAACCTTCCGTTGTGCTGCAGGCCCAACCACATTTTAAACATTAATAATGGATATATCATTTCAATGAGTAGAATCGGTTTCTACCAAAATAGATACAAAGCATATATCACAATCAAATAAATTTACAAAATCTGAAAATTCTTGAAATTTTTTTTTGATGAATCGTTGAATGGGCCAATTAATCAGCAAAGAGTTCACCTATTCTCAGGATTTTTCCAAAAAATTGATTAAATTGGAAAAGAGTACCTTTAAACTCACCCATTGAATCTTTGAGCTCACCTATGCGGAAACTCATTGAGCCTACCATCAAACGATCAATTGTTAGATTTCACATGGCACACATCCAGGGAAAGTCACTTTTTCCAAATGTGTACTAGGTGAAGTGAAATATGACCGAATGATGGTAAGACCATGCTCTCAAGAGCCATGGTGTAAAATAGTGGCACGGAAACGATCTTCATCGTCTGATTCAAAGAAGTCAATGGGTCAAAGATATGGTCGGCGAATTTAAAGGCACTCTTTGGGAAACTTGGTGAAAGAGGCACTAGCTATAGTACTGTATCCTGTAGGACCTGTAGTCTGTTGATTCTGTTCTCTGATCCAAATTGACCAGAACCACCTCCCTCTCTCTCTCTCTCTCTCTCTCTCTTCTCTCTCTCTCTCTACCAGCTCATTTCCATCCTCCCTATCACCATCGTAATCAACAAGACATAAAATAAAATGTAAAAATATAAGTTAAAAAAAAACCCGTTTTTACCATTAATTCTGAGCAACATAAACAGAAGACCACCCGCCACCACAAGAAAAGTAAACCAGTAGTCCACTCTAATGGCACATAACAGCACCACCTCCACCCACATAACCCGCATGGGCGATGACCTCATCTCAACTATTCTCCATCTCCTCCCCATAGACTCCATTCTCTCCTTTTCTTCAACTTGCAAGAGATTCAAATCCATAGCCTCCTCTGACTCATTCTGGCAGTCAATTTGCAGAAGGGACTGGGGTGACACTTCTGTTGATTCAATCTTACCTTCTTCTTCTTCTTCTTCTTCACAGAGATGTTGGAAAAAGATCTACCAACAGATTTCTCAACTGGGTTCTGTCTCTTGCTTTAGATTAGTTGGTAAAGACAGCATCTTTCCAAGACCAAGGGCCTCTCACTCACTCAATTTCATATCTAATTGCCTGGTTTTGTTTGGTGGAGGTTATGAGGGAGGTCAGTCTTTTATATGCCCATTTTTGAGCTCTTCTTCTTCTTTTGTTTTTGGGTTATTTTGTTTTAGTTTATTATTTTTTAGAGTTTTGGATTGGTTGGTTTTCTTTTCTTCATACATATATGGTTTATGCTTGAGGTGTTTGGAGATTATGGAAAGTATGGTTGTGTATGGCATAGCTTTCTGCTAGCCCCTGCCATAGCAGAGTTCACCTGCTTAAGTAGGTTCCCATCATTTTTGCTAACATCATGCTACCTTCTTTAGGAGGTACCCCTTCTCCTCGATAACTCCTTGTATAGCAAGATTTTATGCAAGATTTACCTATACAGCAGTTCTACCCTCCTTTCTACTCACTCTTTGCCAGATCATATTTTATTTGCTCTTGTAGAGATTTAGTAGAAAGCACAGAGGTTGTTGTTAGAACATGTAAATCCTCCTTTGCAGGGACTTAGAAAAGAGAATGGGAACCAACTAAAACAAGTGAACTCTATTGTTAGAGGGGCTAGTAAAGAGTTATGCCATACACAACCTATATGTTTTGGAAGCTGATTTGAATCATGGGTCAATCTTAGATGCATAGATTTGTTGGTAGTTTATACAGAAGATGATGGAAATAGATCGAAAATGGCTTCAAAGCATGATTAGATAGTTTTCTTTAAGACAATATTTACCCCCAGTATACAACGGGATAACAACAAATTCGCCTCTAAGATACAATGAAGCCTCGGTGATGCACCGATCTGTCACAAACTACGTTGCACTGTAGCGTGCAACCCAACGAAATGAATGCACAAAATTGCTCTAGTAGGCGCATGAATTTCAAGGACACGGAGATAGGATTCGAGATTTGCAAGTATTTAAAACCCCTCCTTGGCCCCTACTTATAATGTTCGATGCACCCTTTCAGGCGTGGTTTGTCTGTTGGTTCTTTGGAACCCTGATCGATCCGATCAACATTTGCAAGGATCCAACGGTACACTCCGAACGGTCACATCTTTTGGTTATTGAACAATCACTAACGGCTATGTCCAAACCGTTTTCATGAATGGTGGAAAACTGCCGCTATGAGTATTGTTTTCACTTTCAAACCAAACAATATAAAAGGTAAGGTTCTATATACATGGTGGGAAACTTTCTTGTAAATTAGAGAGGTGAGACTAACTTTCTACAATACTTTCAAGATTTGGTGGGAATAGTTTCCCTCCAATACGTTTCAAATTTCAAATCACTTTGATTAGAAGGTTGTAGGTTCAAATATTGGCAAAAGTAGCTTTTCCACATGAAATCATTAAATGAAGTAACTATTTAAAGTTAAGTTAATTTTTTTTAACCAAAGTTAAAATTAATAATAGATTTTATTTTGTTAAATATCCAAGAAGATTTTATTTTATTTTTATTTGTTTTGAGCCATTTATACTCATTTTTGTTTAAATAGGCTGGATGATATGGGAATATTTAGTTAATGAATTATCATGGGGTCTATCTGGGTTTTGCATTATGACAACATTCCATTGCTTCATGCATTCGGTTGGATCAATTGGAAATAGTTTGTGCATGAATTGTTTGAGGAAAAGAAAAAGAAATATATTGTTATATAGCAGGTATGAATGGAATCTTTTTGGGCTCTGCAAGCCCTTTTTTTTTTCTTCTTGCTTTGATGATATCCTTGTTGGAATTGTCCCACATCGTTTGTGGGCAGGCCCTTCTTGGGCTCTTTATATCTTGGGCAAACCTCACCTTACAAGCTGATTTTGTGAGGTTGAGTTAGGCCTGTTGGATTTCTATATGGTATCAAAACCATTCTTTCTCCCAACGTCACCAATTTCTTGTCCACGTGATTTGGATCAATCTCGCCAACACGTGCGCGGGTGTGTTGGAATTGTCCCACATCGTTTGTGGGCAGGCCCTTCTTGGGCTCTTTATATCTTAGGCAAACCTCACCTTACAAGCCGGTTTTGAGAGGTTGATTTAGGCCATTTGGATTTCTACAATCCTTTGGAATTGTTATTTGTGTGGTCTGTTTTCAAGTTGCTTCATGTGATTTATGCATTGATTTTGAATGCTAAGTCCAAGGATATCACAACTCTAAGTGCAAATTTTATAAGTTTGGAAGGTGAGGTTTGGAAATTCCAAGTTGGGTTTTGGTAGTATACGATTATCGGGATCAGAGGATATCCATGTTTATTAGTGGTTTGATTTGAAAGATTTTTTTCTCCAAATTTTGGAAGACCGAATTATTTTCAGGAGACTGCTCATAATAATCTGTAGAGACTATTGTCACATTTTCCAGCCCCTTCTTTTATATTGGTTTTGCTTGTGGAAATTACTTGGAACCCTTTTCGTGCACTAGACTACCTGCAATTTTTAATGTCGCCTCATTCCCTCAAAACACAAGGATCAAAGTCACATCTGTATAAGTGCTAAATTTCAATATGAAGGTCCCTTCAACATTTTTTGTTAACATTTTCATTTGTAGTAATCTACAATAAAATCCTAGAAACATAAGTTGCTTGTTAAAGAGCTCATAATCTTTTTCTTTTTTTTCAATCGGCTAAAGAGCTCATAATCACATATCACTCTGTCTCTTGTTCCTAAGTTTTAGACAGTTGTCCATTATCTTGTGAGCATTGATAATGCAGGACTTTGATGTTTTACAACCCCATGAATTCGAAACTGATTTGGAAAACTAGTTAGCTAGTTTAAGCCATTAATCTCTTAATTTCGCTCGGACTGTAGCAAATTGTTCAAACTAACTACCAAACAAGCAACTACAATTTTTCTCCTATAGGTGCAGATTTAACAAAATACATTATCAAACTCCACCACCATCGCCATTATCATCGCTTTGTCCTCTCTTGTTCAAACTCCATATATAGGTCATCCTATTTCTTTATCTCATGGCATGCAACACATCCACGCAAGGTTCAAAATCCCAGTTTTCCGGTACGTACCGTCCAACTCTAAAACCCATACATATCGTTCGATACATATTGATTCCGGACGGGTATGTATCGTCTGACACACACACACACACACACACACACACATATATATATATATATATATATATATATATATATATATATATATATATATATATATATATATATATATATATATATTTGTCAATACATTCAAAGTATCGAGTCAGTGACCTCTGAAACCGAGCTGTATGAGGCGATAACCCTGTTTGTCCTCTGTCATAGCCATGCTTCTATGCTAAACTGTGGGACCGATGCTCGCAATAGAGTAACTAGGAATTTGAAAACTTGTAGAATTAATTGTTACCAAATTCAAACCAGACTTCTAAATTATGTTTTTAAAAGTTTATGTTCTAACTTTTGTCTCCATTTCTAATCTTCCATAAAAGATGCCAGGTTCTCATCTTTTGTTAGGAAAGCTGGAGCTGAACCCATAAATGGTTATAATTGTGGTGGACTATAATTAGATGTCACATCTGATAAGCCTGTTTTTATGGTATGAATAACCCTCTTTAAGTTGGCACATTATTATTCAAGAATCCCACTTGGCCTTCTTTACAATTAGGCAGTTGTGCAGCTCCTCTGAATAAGTTTTTGAAATGGAGATTTAATCTGAAATGGGTTTCTCAAATTGGAAAACAATAAATCATCTCAAATAAACGGAATCTAAAAAGCAAGGCCGTTACCTAGTGCTGATCCTGTACTTAGGGGGTGCTCTCCGAACTCGATCCCATCTTTACACTTGACACTTGACAGCCCATTCCTTTTACCCATGCACCAAGCGATAACTCTTAAATGAAGTGAATCTAAGGTTTCTCTATTTGGGTCTATTGTGGGGTTATGAGAGTAGTAAGGTAGGCATTAGGGTATTCTTGATTCAGTGAATCTTCTGAGTCTACGAAGGAGGTTTTCCTTCGAAGTATCTTTCCAATGGAAGGTCACTGCTCAATATGTTTGTCATAATTGTAGTTTGTCGGTCAAAATGTTGTATATTATTATCGTTGTCCTAGTTTCTCTCTATTTGTCGGGTTTGTTGCATTTTGTCTCAGCATATTCCAAGAGCCTTTCTTCATTATTTTCCCTATATCCCATCTCTTGCTTTAAAGAAATTCAACTCGTTCTAGGATATCAGGTTTCTCTTTATAACAATGCCAAAGCTCATACTTGTGAGTTGTCAAGGAGATTTTGAAGGTCTCTAAATGTTTTTGCTTCTTGACATCAAGAACTAGGATGGTTTGGAGGAGAATGTGCAGGTATGGAATCCAGGGGAGATACTTTCCCAAATTTCTACCTTTAGGCAATTATAATAATAATAATAATTATTATTATTATTTTATTTTTTATGATCCTTCTTGAAAGGAATTTCTCAAATATGTAGCCATATAAGGACTAAGGTTTAGGACAAACTTAATGAGAGTAGTTCTAAATTTGTATTTTTAATCTGGATATAATCTATGATTATCAAATATAAATATAAAAAGGATTGGAGTATGCTTGGTGAAGTTTGGCAGTTGCTGCTGCTGTAAGCACATTGCTCTCGAAGTGGCTTTTATAGGAGTCTGCATCCTCGAGGTTCTTGTAGTAGCCAGTAGGAGTAGCTGATGGCTGCTACTTAGTTAACCAGTAAACACCCTATTCCATACCCACTCTGATGTTGATTTATGGAGGTCCTCTTGATCACCCTGAATTGATGCTTTATGACGGCCATGGATAAGAGATGGGGAGGCTGCGCCGCCAATGAGGCATCCAACTCTCAAGAACATCTTCTATAATATGGACTTAACCACTAAATCTATCTTTTGAAGATCCTCTCAATTAATCAGTTTCTGTCATAAGATATTGCGAGACCTTAATTTAAGTCGTAAACATAAAATGAAGCCATTTCTGCTTATTGTGTTAAAATCCTGGAATCTGACTCTTTTTTTTTGAAGTCTTGTTCAGGACGCCATCTTGATGACACGTGGGTGGCGTACATTGGAAAGGAGGTCAGAAGAGTGCTGAGGTGGCAGCACATCAATTCAGGCATCCCAAGCGGGCGCTTTGGACAAACCTGCAATGTCATCGGCGATGACACTCTCATTCTCTTCGGAGGGATCAATGACAACGGGATTCGCCAAAATGATACATGGGTTTGCCATGTAACACATGAAGAATCACCACTCGATATCAAACTCTCGTGGGGGACTTTGGACGTGGGCGTTACTGCACCTCCTCCTCGTGGGGCTCACGCTGGATGTAGCGTCGCCAACAAGTGGATTGTGATCCATGGAGGAATCGGACTAGACGGCCTCAGACTGAATGACACATGGCTGCTGGACCTATCAGATGGCATGAGATCTGCCACGTGGCGTGAGATCGTCTCTATCCCCCCGTCTCCTCCTGCCCGATCAGGTCACACTCTGACGTGGGTCGGGGGTACCATCATGGTTCTATTTGGTGGGAGGGGAACGGCATATGAGGTGCTCAATGATGTATGGCTCCTCGACTTGGGAGGCGAATATCCCATATGGGTGGAGATCGTAAACAACACTTGTAACATGCGCGATCGTGTGGTGCCTCACCCGCGAGTGGGTCACTCGGCAACGCTCATCTTAGGAGGCCGAGTGCTGATTTATGGAGGGGAAGATTCACAACGGCACAGAAAAGACGACTTTTGGTTGTTGGATATCGGAGCTGTACCAGCTGTAGCAATGCAGCACCAAACACAGAATCCAAGGAGGTTATATGGTAAACTGTGGAAGAGATTGAGGGCTGAGGGTTGTCAACCGGGTTGCCGATCGTTTCATCGGTCGTGCACAGATGATTCAGGGCGTTATGTGTACATATTTGGTGGCATGGTGGATGGTCTACTTTTGCCTGCTGAAACATCTGAGTTGAGGTTTAATGGAGAGTTGTGTGTTGTGGAGCTTGTGTTACAGTTGTAGACAAGGGAAGATTGTAAGTCTAGTTTGCTCGTAGACATCTGTAATAAGAATGCTTTGTAAATACTAGTGAGTAGATATATTTTGTGGCTTAGTGTCTCTAGAATTTATTTTCTTTTTATTGCAATGGGCTGCCAAAATTCTTCCATTAGTTATGACCAAGTTCAAAATCTCGTTTTTCCAGCAAACTCCAAAACTGATACTTCTCGGTTTTGGACAATACATTGGTATTTATCCAACGATGCATACCAATACATTTCATGTATCAATCCGATGACCTCCAAAACCAATATGTACCAGATGATCTGATTGGTTTCATCCAGAATTTTGAACCATGGCTGAGACTGTTGAAAAGAAGAGGAGTTTTTTAATATCTTGCCCATTTTTCATAACGGAGTAACCCAGAGGGCCAGCGTTACGTACACGTGTAGCATGGGTACTAGGTGTCGTAGGTGTTTGGCACAATTTTTGAAATTCTAATACCGCAATACGAATAAAATAAATATAAGTATTTAAAAATGAAAAATATATTATAATAGAAAAAAACACTTTAGATCAATCTTAGAAAGCTAAAGGAAAAAACTACTTTATGAAATTATACAAAATGTCATTGTCATAAAAGTAACTTAAAATAATTTATATTATACAAATGAAACTTTAAATTATAAATAATTTATTTTAGGAGCCCGACCTGGGCACCGTCGCATAGGTTTTGTGCCAGGACCAGGCGATGCATGTGGATCTCTGTGCTCTTGAAATCAGTGCCAATCTCAAGGTCCACAGCACGAAGTGCATGCCATGTGTTGGGTGGATGGGTCGGTCACCTAATACCAAGCTCACGTAGTAAAAGGAACACCCATACAAGCTTCCATCGGGCAAAATTTCTGACACTAAAAAATGGTCTGACCTCTCTTCAGTCTTGAAGTTTGGCTGGAATTGGCTCTCTTTAATGAAGATGGCAGATGTAGAATAATATTAAAAATGCTCTTTAAAATTTTCTATTTATTTTCTTATATTACTTTTTTAATATTTTAATCGACTTGTACGACCAAGATTTAGACCTATCGATATGTGTAGGTTTTAAAACCTTGTATATATATATATATATATATATATATATATATATATATATATATGATTTTGGCAAGGTACCTCAATGGAGTACCATCACCATATTTCAAGGTTCAAATGGAGCTCTACGTGCCACTCAAAATATGTTTTGGATATAATGTAAAGCAATGTAGCCTCGTGGAGATTATTTTTTTCAAATGAAAATTTCAAATAACATCTCCACTGTGTATCTTTTGAGGCTTAAGCATGAACCATTGAATCACAATCAAAAATTGATTTTCAATTTTAAAATTCAGTTTTTTACTTTATTTTCTAAAATGGATGTATACAACCTCTTAGACTCCATGTGGTGCCAAGTAATCTTGGAGTACCTATCTTCGATGCGCTTACTTTGTTTTACAGTATTAAATTTATCGTTAAAATTTAAAAAAATTTAAGGATATAATTCTGGGTTGAATAACCGGTACTTTTGGCTCATTAAATGAAGGGAAAAAGTTAATTTTTTCTTTCTAAAATCTTATAATTGGTCAGTGAACCTTTAGAGGATATGGTACAACTCGAGATTACATGCTACATGACACATAATTTTCACGTTCCGAATGTAGTGTTGAAACTCTACAACTCAAGTGCAGGGACACTTACCGTACACACATATCATTGAAAAAAACAGGAGCGAGTTGAAACTACACTACAATTTTTTCGCAGGATGGCTTTATTTACAGCCCACAAAACTTCAGGCGCATCCCACATATGTATTGCATTGATAGTGATATAGGTTGTAAAAAAAAATTAAAAGAGATTTAGAAAACAAGGGAGTAGTTGAAGAAAGTTTTAACCTTTTTACTAAGTTTTAGCAAAAATGGACTAACACACTTCCCAAGGTCCCCAAAAATTCATTTGGTCAATGTGCAACAAAAATGGTGATATGAAATTGAGAAAGTCTCCAAAAAATTATTCGGTCATTATATGAGAAACATTTATAGTTGAAATTATCAAAGTACCCTTCTACTACATGTCATATAACACAAATGATATCGTGTATTTAATTGGGAAGAAAAATGACTATATAATTTCAACTATAAATGCTTCTAAAACCTTGACCGAATGTCTCATTGGGAACTCAAATCGTGACTATCTTTTTAAAAAAAAAAACTTTATAAAGTAGTATAATATGCTAAAACGGAGAAATGCCAACCCATTTATTTCATACAGAGACAAAAGACTAGAAGAATATAAACGGTGTGGGATAGTGGAGTTTGACAGATCTGGGCACTTCGGGAATTAAAAATCCATACGCATATACAAAGGATGAAATAGTTGCATAATACCCACAAGTTGGTATTATGTAGTGGGGCCAAAAGACTAGAAGAGTATAAATGGGGTGGGATAGTGGAGTTTGACAGATCAGGGGCACTTCAGGAATTAAAAATCCATATGCATATACAAGGATGAAATAGTTGCATAATAAATTTGAATTTTGTGTGTGGGTGTTCAGTGTTTCAGGAATCAAAAGCAGTCATGAAAAGAACATGTAGAGGAAAAGACAAAAGGGTTACAAGCAAAGAGCCATAAACCCACTGAATTGAAGGCAGCATTAATAATCCCACGACACAACAACCATGTCTCTTTCAATCTCAGAGGAATAATTATAAAAGACACAGTAGGAGCAAAAGATGAAAAAAAAACTTTGGATTTATCCTTTTACGCTGTTCTTACTCCTAGTTAGTAAAATTCAGGATTCCAAATTTGACAACTGTAAAATCAACAAGTTCAGGAGACAAGAACCAAAGTTAAATACGAAAGATTGAAGAAGCGCTAATTTTGCACATTGACTGGATCAGTAGTGATGATGGGTTTCTGTATAATGTCGAATTTGGGGGTTGATGGTCAATGGTGAGCAAATCTATGGCTGACCTACCAGATCAATCAATAGCAGGTTAAATAACAAACTGAAATAAAATCACAGACAACCCATCTTCTGAATTCAATAACAGCAGCAACTCCTATGCGATCAATTTAACAAGAATACGTCAACATAAGAAAATTTTCAGATTCCGATAGACTGCTGGGAATTACACCATCCAATAGCTTCAGCACGTTATTGCATCGTCACAGGAAGGTACGGTTGATTGGTGGAATCCCCACCCGCGCTTTCAAAATGTGGACCCATTGAACCCGACAAAGGAGCCCTTCATAATGAACACAGAGAAAAAGTATCTAATTTAGACTACAGTTTCAAGTAGTAGCACAATTTTTTATATTGATTAGATATAATCTCAGTAGTCAATACCGTCAAGAATGAAGACAAAACACATACAAAAATAGCCAATGTTGAGGAAATCCTTAAAGAATTGTAATTCCCTGTCTAATAAGGATGAGCTGACTGAAAATAAATTTTCTGGGAGTGAGTTGTTAACAAGGTGTCAAGCTCGGTATCAGTACCGGGTATTGGCCGAGACCGATACAGTATCACCAATATTGAAACCATGTTTTTATCATTGAAAAAAAATATTTTTATCTTTGAAAAAAAAAACAATAAAAATGTTTGTATCGGCCGATACAGATATCGACACCACCCCGATACTTGTATCAGGTTGGTATCGGTATCGTTACTCGATGAAATAGATACGTATCAATATCGACCTAGTTTTAATACCATGGTTGTAAATGAATCTATGTATGTCAAACTGTCATCATAGGTTAGAAATGGTATCTACCCTGTAAGCCTGCAATTACTAAAAATGGAAGCTGGACCCAGGAGAAGCCAAGAATGCTGCTCCAAGGTGTGTATTTGGATGCCACATGGGACTTAAATTCCCTCATGAGACCCATCCCCCCCCCCCTCCCTAGGGATTTAGAGAAAAAAAAAACAAAAAACAATTATATCACCATGATCAGCAATGAGGAAATGAATGGTTAAACAATCTTTCTTTTCACCATTGACCACCGTTGATCTCAGCAGTAAAAAAATTGCTATTTTACTTTCGAAAATTATTTGATTGCACCTCTTTATATCCATGTGGACACCCAAACTTGTTTGTTTGGTGCCATGTGAACAGCCAAGAGCAGCATTCTTGGTTGCTCTAGCCTCACACCTCTCTCTCTCTCTCTCTCTCTCTCTCTCTCTCTCTATATATATATATATATATATATATATATATATATTGTTACAAATGGATTTCCATAAATAAATAAGCATACAATGAAACAGAAATAAAAAAAAAGGAGGCAGCACCTCAACTGAAAAAGTTGGACTAACAAAAATCCAAAGAAAAGAAAAACAAAATGTTTGAACTAGGAAACTGCATTCATGGCTACACATCTGAAGCTTAATCTTAACTGAGAGTCTCAGCCTCTCAGTTGAATTTCCATTTCACATTTTTTATCACTATAGCCCAGTTGCTATTGTACCCGCAATAACAAATCAGCAATCTTGCGGGTGGAAAAGCAAATCATAATAATCCGAATGATGATCACACACGTGTGTCAGGCATGTTGTAGAATGTGTTAAGAAATGGAAACATGAATCATCTACTACATGAAGAACCGAGTATACCTGGTAGAATCTATATTCTACTTCAACATAACAAAGTAATAACAAACTCTACTTTTTAACGGCACATACCTGCCCAAACAACTTGGCATGTTTGGTTTGCCAAAAAAAGAGAACCCAGCATAAAGGTCCTATATTGGATATTGACTCTACATCATTGGACTTTCCCTTTGCCTAGGTGGCACATTATTCAGTAAGATAAAGACTTGGGAGGCTGGGTCTAACCTCTAATGGTTCTATAACAGGGACGATTTCACCAAGTATGTCTGCCAAAATGAATAATCGAATGGGAATTAGGATGCATGGAGTTGATGCACCTACAACTTGATGGTTGGCCACCACTCATAATCTCCACTGGGAATGAAATTAGGACTATCTACAAATGCAGTGCCTATGGGGCCTAACACATAGCACATTGTTATAAAATAAATACTGACATCCTGTCATGACATTGATCTATTCCCGCCATGATAATGATGAGTGATCTCAAGCACTCGAGGGACTCCCTATGCTACAAATGAGTTCACATTATTAGCTCATGTTTGATCATTCTCAAGGGACACTCTTAACCGATCAAAGTGGAAGAAATTGAACTTCCTAAATGCATGGATAGAACTGGACCACTCATCTTATATGTAGCATTTTAGTTGCATATATGTGAGTTATATGGGATCATACTTTTGAGAGAGATCAATAATCCTATTCATGCCTTTGAGGTACAAGTTAGCACGTCTCTTCCTTGTCTTTAATGGAACAGGTCTTTTAGTACCCCTCTCCCTCTAGCAAAAGCTCAAATTCATTCTTGCATTTTTTCTTCTATCTTGTTCATTGTCTTGTTGTTTTACATTTTTTGGTTCGAATTTTTTCTATTTCTGAATATAAATTATACAAACGGAAATATTAGTACTCATGTTTGATCAGTCTCAAGGGACAATCTTAACCAATCAAAGAGGAAGAAATTGAACTTCCTAAATGCATGGATAGAACTGGACCACTCATCTTATATGTAGCATTTTAGTTACATATATGTGAGTTATATGGGATCATACTTTTGAGAGAGATCAATAATCCTATTCATGCCTTTGAGGTACAAGTTAGCACGCCTCTTCCTTGTCTTTAATGGAACAGGTCTTTTAGTACCCCTCACCCTCTAGCAAAAGCTCAAATTCATTCTTGCATTTTTTCTTCTATCTGGTTCATTGTCTTGTTGTTTTACATTTTTTGGTTCGAATTTTTTCTATTTCTGAATATAAACTATACGAACGGAAATATCAACTCATGTTTGATCAGTCTCAAGGGACACTCTTAACCAATCAAAGTGGAAGAAATTGAACTTCCTAAATGCATGGATAGAACTGGACCACTCATCTTATATGTAGCATTTTAGTTGCATATATGTGAGTTATATGGGATCATACTTTTGCGAGAGATCAATAATCCTATTCATGCCTTTGAGGTACAAGTTAGCACGTCTCTTCCTTGTCTTTAATGGAACAGGTCTTTTAGTACCCCTCTCCCTCTAGCAAAAGCTCAAATTCATTCTTGCATTTTTTCTTCTATCTTGTTCATTGTCTTGTTGTTTTACATTTTTTGGTTCGAATTTTTTCTATTTCTGAATATAAACTATACGAACGGAGATATTAGTACTCATGTTTGATCAGTCTCAAGGGACACTCTTAACCGATCAAAGTGGAAGAAATTGAACTTCCTAAATGCATGGATAGAACTGGACCACTCATCTTATATGTAGCATTTTAGTTGCGTATATGTGAGTTATATGGGATCATACTTTTGAGAGAGATCAATAATCCTATTCATGCCTTTGAGGTACAAGTTAGCACGTCTCTTCCTTGTCTTTAATGGAACAGGTCTTTTAGTACCCCTCTCCCTCTAGCAAAAGCTCAAATTCATTCTTGCATTTTTTCTTCTATCTGGTTCATTGTCTTGTTGTTTTACATTTTTTGGTTCGAATTTTTTCTATTTCTAAATATAAACTATACGAACGGAAATATCAATTCATGTTTGATCAGTCTCAAGGGACACTCTTAACCAATCAAAGTGGAAGAAATTGAACTTCCTAAATGCATGGATAGAACTGGACCACTCATCTTATATGTAGCATTTTAGTTGCATATATGTGAGTTATATGGGATCATACTTTTGAGAGAGATCAATAATCCTATTCATGCCTTTGAGGTACAAGTTAGCACGTCTCTTCCTTGTCTTTAATGGAACAGGTCTTTTAGTACCCCTCTCCCTCTAGCAAAAGCTCAAATTCATTCTTGCATTTTTTCTTCTATCTGGTTCATTTGTCTTGTTGTTTTACATCTTTTGGTTCGAATTTTTTCTATTTCTGAATATAAACTATACGAACGGAAATATTAGTACTCCATGACATAAATTCTTGATTTTATGTCTACTATCTATCCCCAAAATTTCAGAGCATTTGGCTTTGCAAAAAAAATATTGAAATTTCCTGAGTGATCTGCTGTCTGTGAATAGGACAGCAAAGTAGTACTTCTACGTTATAAAATTCTATAATTTGAATTTTAGAAAGGTGTCAAAAAAAAGTTGTAGATCTTGTTTTCCTCCACAAAATTTTTCATGGAAGTGTATCAATCCAATATACGGATCAAAACATATACAAACTTTAAGGTGGATTTTTACTGCAGTCCTGAACTCGTTTTCATCCGAATTTGGCTGGAAATCCACTACCCTGTTTGTGGAACACCTAGCTTAGGAGAATCTGGCCTCAAAAGTGGTTGACTTAACTGAAACTAAGAAACATCAATGACAACTTTCTTTTTTAAGAATATCCGTAAACAAGTAATTTTATGAAGAAAAACAAGAATAATATACAAAACAGGTTCACGTTGAGACCAGCGATATCCTGGTCCCACCATCAACAAGACTACGATAATAGAAAATTGGTTAAAAACACTTCCTCAGTCACAAGATCAATCAGGAAAAGGTGTATGCATTATCATAAGGCTATCAAACCCAGTCCCCAGCTTATCCAAATGGTCGACCGTAACTTAGCAGCATAATGTATATAAGAGGAAAAGCAAGGTGCAGTCTTCAAATATCTCTCTGATTTGATATAAAACATTGTCCAATCCCCACGGAGACCTCACCCACCCTTACCCGGCTGATGACATTATATGAATCTCCCTCAATTACAGGCTTACAGCCAAGATATCCTGCGATTGAAGAACTTTTAAACCATCAAGAACTGCCCTGGTAGTTGAATCCACCAGGTAAATTGGACAGGCATCTTCGACTATTCTAATGCCTTTGTGATCATGGTTCAAGCCATCCATGCTGCTGGTATTGGCTGATTCATTCCTTGAAGAAAACCAGATCCGACTAATCCCAGGGGCACGTGCGCACCCTAAATTAGGACATGCCATGTGAGCATGGGATATAAATCCCTAGGGTGCCCTCGAGGGGGAGATTTGAACTCAGATCTCTTGCTTCCTGAGGCGATGACCTGGCCAGTATCCCGAACCCCTTAAGATTAAAAATAAATAAATAAAATCCTAGTAAAAAATAGGTCTTGAGGAGTGTTGGGGGTGAGACGATAACTTGAGAAGTTAGGTTCAATGAAAAGACTAATCTCAATATTGCATTCTAGAGCCTTCCTCCATCAAGATGGTTAAACTAAACTTTAATGGTTGTTCTTTGAGTAGTCTAGGACCTAGTAGATTTAGGCAGTTGGTTAGGAATCATCATCATCATCATTATAGCCTTATTACATATATTTGACGTTGGCTTTGTGAGTCCTATCTCTTATTGTTTCTTATTAGCGCTAAGTTCTCCATAACTTTCGCAATCCTTCATGTCCCTTTTCATTACTTCCCTCCAAGTCTTCACCGGTCTTCCTCTTTTCATACTTCCTTGTGCTTGTAAAGTCTCAGTCATTCGAAAAGGCATGCTTCTGCCCTCCAATAGACATGTCCAAACCAATTCAAGCGACATTCTGTAATTTTTTCCTTTATAGGTATCACTCTCAAATTTCCTCTTATGTGCCCATTCCTAATATTATCCTTTCTTGTTACTCCACGCATTCATCTTAGCATACACACCTCAGCTCCATGAGCTCTATCTTCTTCTTGCTTTTTTGTATCTCACTATTCTGCACCATTATCATATGGCAGGTCTTATTGGTTGTACTATAAAACCGTTCCTTCAAACGAAGTGGAACCAATAGGTCACACAATACTCCCCTTGCTTGCCTCAAATTTCATCCAAGTTGCATTAATCTTATTCGACACATCCTAGATGGTTTTTTATTTTAATTAAACCCTCCTTTGTGCTATCATGTTCACTAAATTTGCACTCCATATACTTTACTATGCAAATTTTCAAACCTCTTGACTCTAAGGCCTTTCTCCATAATTTCAGCTTATCATTTATTTGTTTCCTTATTTGGGTGATTAGTACCACATCATCCACAAATAACATGCACCATCGAATCTCTTCTTGTATGTTTGTAGTTAGCACATACATAATCAAGGCAAACAAATAAGACTCAAGGTAAACCTTTGATGCATCCCAACTCCGACAAGGAACTTACTCGTCTCTTCGCACGTAGTTCCTACACTAGTTACCGCCCTTTCATATATGTCTTGGATAATTTCAATATGTAAATTTGGATGCATTACTTTCCCAAAGTCCACCAGATCACTTGTCTCTGCACTATATCATAAGCCATTTCTAAACAAAAAAACATAATATATTATTATTTTTCCTTCCCTCTCTAAACTTCTCCATAAGTTGTCTCAATACAAATTTGATTTTCGTTGTTGATCTTTTAAGCATAAATTCAAATTGGTTCTCTAACACTTGATTCATGTCCTAGCCGTTCTATTATTCTCCCCAAAGTTTCATAAGTTGGGTTATAAGTTTAATCCTTGATAGTTGGAATTGGATGTCTCATTTATTTTTATAAAAAGGGACCACAATGCTCTTCCTCCATTTTTCAGGCATTTTCTTCGTTTCCAATAACTTATTGAACAACTTAGTCAACCAAATTTGTCCATTCTCTTCCACCACAAACCAAACTTCTATAGGTATGCCATATGATTGATAGATAGCAAATTGTACATATTTTTATATCCCAAATCGATAATTTGCGTTACCTAGTAAGGTTAATTTAATCTCTATTAGCTTTTTTTGATAGCATTGCAGGTATTCTTCCAAATCGGTTATCTATAACAAAAAGCAGGGTTTTGTTAGGAATCCGGACCACTCACCTGAGTGGAATTTAGAGAGAACTGAAGGACAAAGCCGAGAAATGTCCAAAATCGATCGATCGAGATTTATGGTCAATCGATCGAGCTGAGGCCTAGAAAATCGAAAAAAATGATTCGGCGTATTTCAAAAATCAGATTAAATGAGGTGGAAACTCTAGCTTTAAAGGGGTATAAAAAGGTTCTTTTGAGTTCGGAAAAATTCATTCTGAAAACCCTAGAAAGGATGGAAGACCGTTTGAGAAGAAGAATCAAATAAGATCAAAACTTACAGGATGACTCAAAGATCTAAACCATCAAAGAGACATCATCAAATAATGCAAGGCTAAAGATCTCAATTGTTTAGGGGCCAAAAGAAGTTATAGATGAGTAAATAATTGTAATAGGGTTTAGTTTTTATTTCATTGACTGGATTGATTGTATGAAGTTGAGTAATTGATTTTAAAGTTTTATTTACTTTGTTTCTAAAGGATTTAATGTTCAGATCCAGTCTGTGAATAGATATGTGATTTTTAGATGATTATTCTTAGATTTGATACCTGTGGTTTAGATCTAATCATTCATGCAATGGTAATACTGATTCTAGATTGGTAGAATAGATGAACTCTGCTAGGAAATGATAGGTTATACTTACTTTAAGGTGGATGATTTGTACCTTTCCTAGATGGTTAAGGATTCTTTTAGGGATTAGTTCCCACTTGTAGTGAGGAAAAATCCATGAATCCAATCATTCAAGATATGAACTGAACCGTATTGCATTATCTACAATTTTGTTAACCGACTTTGGGCCCTAGACAATTTTCTCATTTGGATTTCTCATCTTGTCATTTTTCCTATCTAAAGTTTTGAAGATTACTCTCATTTCTTTTAATTAATCGAAGTTTTTATTTTAGTTTCAAAAACCCCAAAATCTTTTCAACAGAAAATGCAACAGATCTAGATTAACCAATCTTCCCTTGGGTTCGACATCCATAATACTTACCCTAGTTCCACGAACTTATGCACTTGCAAGATTTTATAATTTAACGATCAATGGTTCTAGTACTTTTCTTTTCTTTTCTTCATCTTTGCTAAGGTTGTTATCTTCACCTTTCTCTACTTCATTTATCAACCCTTGATTTGGTTCTTCTACCTAATCTACTTTCCTCACATATTCCATGTTCAATATTTCTTTTAAATACTTTTACCATTTACCCTTTATCTCCTCCCCTTTTACCAAGACCCTTTTATCTTTGTCTCTAATGCACCCTAGCTGGTCAAATTGTATTAGAATATGTTGGAGCCATTGAGTGGGTTGATGCAACTAAATTGGAGGAAGGGGTTTACTTAAAGGCTTACAAGGCATTGGTAGCGCTATTTTTGAGATCGATAATTATCAAAGGAGACTTCTACAATGGTGTTTGATAAACGTCGTAGGGGATAATTATCTTTGGCAGTTGGCTAATATTTTAACAAGTTGGGAGATAGAGACCACTGACACTTGAATGACTGCTTAGATCCTCTGTAAGGCTATTTTTTTAGTTGATATTTCGGCCAAGAAGGGGGTGAACCTAAGATACCATCCTTTGATGCTTGATTTCTTATGATTTCTTTCGTTTTTTAATCCATTTTTTGTTGTAATCTCTTTTGTACAACTCTCAGTGTGATAGTAGATTGGTGTCTCAGTCATGGATCAAAATATCGTCCGATACCGATAAGTATCGGTTTTGGACTTGAACGATACGATACATTGGGTTTTTATCGCCCCCCTTAAGAAACAGTCAAATTATCGTTCAATGTATCGTTCGTATCGGACGATAATTTGAAATTATCGTCCGATAATTTCAAATTATCGGTTTTGATTTTTTTTTTGTTTTTGGGAAAAAATCGGAAAATATCGTCCGGAACGGATACGTATCGTTCGATATGTATCGGTTTTGGGGCTGGACGATATGCATCGAAAAACCGAGATTTTGATCCATGGTCTCAGTGCTAGGGGGCTATTATTCTTTTTCTATAATAAAATCTTCTTCTTCCTGATAAAGAAAAAAGATAGTCGATTTTTAATATATTTTAGAAGATGTAGTTTGAGTTAATAGGATAGTTTATTTTCTCAAAGTCGACAAACCCTAATGTTTTTTTATTATTAATTTAAGTGTAGCTTCTTCATCCATTTCTTATTTATCGTGCATAGTTTTGTCAATATTTAGGCCTTTAGGAACAAAGATTGCATCAAAGTCAATCCCAATTAACCTATCAAAAAGTAAAAAAAGGATTGCATCGAAGTACAATAGGATTTCTTTCTCCAATTAGCGATTCTTTTTTTTTTATCCCCCCTCCCCTCCAACAGACACGCACACACTTTTTATATATTGGGGAGCTATCCATTTAGTGAAAGCAATAATATATATATATATATATATATATATATATATATATATATATATATATATTTCTAAAAGCAGATTGATGGCTAGGCTTGGTCCTTTTTTCCACTTTAGGACAAGAAAGTGTTAAAAAGTTATATTTTTACCATGTTAGGTGTTCGTATCCCTTGGTCCATTTGAAAATTTTCAGGGGTAATTAACGGAAATCCTATTTCGGTGCATAGGTATCTTCTTTTACCCCTACAAGAAGTATTATTCACACACTTCTTCTCTCATTTATGGTTGTCCTTTAGTTTAATGCAAGGACAACTATAGTAAAGGTTGAATTGGATTCATTCGGGATGGGAATTGTTCGCTGGCGAGTTTAGGATATGGTCATTCTTATCCTCTATCCGGCCTTCATCTTCAATGTTCCCCATATCTTCTTCATCTGCAAAATGGCCCACCATGGTCCTCTCATTAATTTTGCTGAAATAGGTTGCCATCACGTCCATCTTCAAGCATAAAATCAGTCCCAGTTGTCCTCTCAAATAGTTATTGCTTACAATTCAAATATGGTTTCACACCATTCTGTGGAAGTCTTCTTGCAATTTTCCCAGAAAGGAGCCTTCAAATCTGGAAAGAGTCTTCAAGGTACGATGTCACTTCACAAAGTTTTTCCTCCTTACATAACCATCTCCTCTGTAGGACTGCAACACAATGACCCACTCACATGGATCTACTTTTCTAGGGTAAGAAAGATGATGGAGGCAAGGACATATTTGTATTTAAAAAATGCTCTATCGTTCTTTTCAAAGAGCACTACTCTCAGCTCTGCCTTCTTGCTAATCAAATATTTCCCTTTTTTACTACTTCAAAAGCTCTCATTCTAACCATCAGTGGCAGTGGTGTGTTTGGATCAAGAAAACAAGAATAAACATTCACAATTTTTGGATGCAACTTGTCTTGACATATCTTCTTCTTTTTTTAATATCAAATGCCATTATTATTTTTAACAGTATGAATTTATTGGTTATGTTGTTTTTCTTAGTTGTTTTTGTATACTTTCCATTTCTTATTATTTTTAATGTCCATAGAGAGGATTCAAGATTGATAATAAGATACGTTACTTCACCACATTTTTTATTTTATTTTACTGTTGAATCAGCACGTGGCATCAATGATAAAGAACGTTTATTGGATCCTATAAAGAAGGACCTTACTATATGCTCCTTTCAAGGAGTTCTTTTTTTGTTTTGTAATTGTTCCACTTTGTAAAAAATTACGAGATGAGCTTGCAGTCCCATTTGAGAAGAATAGAAGCCGTGCTTTTGCTTTATCAAATTCTGTATATAGTGTTAACAAGGACCCGCTAAAGGCTCTTTTCTCCTGGGAACTGCTTCTAATGAAGAGAAATTCATCTTTTTACAACTTCCAAATGATGTAAGTAATATGCTATTCACCAGTGTTATTTTTGAATTTTAAAATCTGCAAATTAATTTTCTACATTTAATTTTCTTTCTTTGTAATTTCAGGTCATATTCATGAAAATAATCATGGCGCAAGTCTTCCACAGAATTTGATGCATCATTGTATATTAGAAGATAAAACAATTTATTTATGTTCTGTTTTTTGAGGTCACAATACATTTATTTGATGTGCATTTTAGTTTCCTTTCATTGAGCTGGGATAACAGTGGCTTTTGTTATTAATGCAATGTACTCCATGGTTTCTGCTTCTTCAACCTCATAGCAAAAATGATTTTTGAAACTTCCTCTTAAAAAAATATGATTTTTGAAACTGAAGCATACAGTGGAACTAAATACGAACTTCTCTAATAGATTATGGAACTAAATATTGGATTTCTCTATTGGTAGTTTTTTTTTTTCCAATATGTTTTCTCAATTTTTTGTGTAATTAGAAATTTCTTATTTTCATTATTATTTTCAAGTTTTTCCTCTTGGACACTAATTAGGATCTACTACAAATTATCCGAGAAATTGCTTAAAATTGAATACATAAAGGTTGCCATTAAGGTTAAAGACCCTGTTCACGTGGCGATTATGGCAGTAGCCTGAAAAGGTTTAATTCGAGATAACACAGGCCTTGTTCAATCTGTGAAGTATACTTTTTATTGTCTGTAGTGTTTAGTGAATCATGCAACTCATTGATGTGTTCCCTCCTTTTTAATTCATTTAGTCGTGTGCGCCAAGAAAAACTTAGTGTGCATGTAGCATCCTCTAACAAAGAAACTTAAATCTTTTTAACTAACTGGCGTGTAGTTAGAAAAGGTTGCCTGCTTTAAGAAGTTTGTTGAGTATTACATGAAAATATTCTGTGTGCACACGCGCAACAGCCCTCTAATTTTATGCTGGTAGTAGTTGGACTGCCATGTGCATTACCTGTGGTGAATGGTGAATGAGTCACCATAATTGTAGACAAGGCACCAAATCTTAACAAAATCGAATTATGCAATAGACAAAGAATGGTCTAAACAACACTCAGTGTCGCATTACCTGTGGTGAATGGTGAATGAGTCACCAAAATTGTAGTAAGGCACCAAATCTAAACAAAATCGAGTTACTCAATGGACAAGGAATGGTCTAAACAGCACTCAGTGTCACATCAGACACAGCTCAATGGAGGATTCAAGCCATCTAATCAAGGAACTTACGTTTAATATGGCCCATTGTTTAAGATCAGATGGTAGTGAGCATTTCGTGATGCAATTTTTTTGGCTTAGCACATTAAAGTTTTGAACACACGTGTGTCAAAGATATAAATTATATTACTGAGACAGATGCACATGTACAATTTTCAAGCTTTATGACCCAAAGTGAAGTAGTGCGCCCTCTCTGATGTGGGACTAAACTTCAACACTCCCCTGCAAGTGTTGGCCGGACAAAGCGAAATCACGTGGGGAATGAACTAGGTAATGTGGAGTGGAGAAAGGCATGCTCTGATACCATGATAAATTTGGACGTCCATCTCAAAACCAATTGGCTATGAGTGACGAGAGCCAAGAACTTATAAGAGGAGAGACAAGGCTATGAATGTCCAATGTGGGACTAAATTCAACATTATTTGATTGAATTGCAATCATAAGGCTGCTATATTACGATGGCTTTATATGGTGACATTGTGGCGCATCTAGCATAAATTCTAGAGTCTTAGTAATCACCAGTTATATGTTATTGGTTACTGGTACTGGTGAAAAACCATTAGTCCGAGGAATATTCTCTTCATATAAATTTGGTTGAGGGACATCCTATAAGCATGTTTGAATTCACGTTACTGTCGTAAAATGAGAAAAGTTGTTTGATGCACTTTCCTCAAACACGTTAAGCCACTTTTTGTTAGAGGTGTAGGAGTCTCCGCTTACAAGGCCGGCCCTCGTAAGCCTTTGTAACGATGTGTTAACTCTAACATGTTAGTGGATACAAGCGATCAAACATGCCCTATGCCTCATGCTATGAGAAACATATGGTTGCGTGGAGCTGGACTATAAACTTGATGCGAGTATTCAAATGTCATGAATATAACATGCTATAGGGTATATATATATATATATATATATATATATATATATATATATATATATATATATATATATATATATATATATATATATATATATATAGTAATGCATTTGACTTGAGCAAGGGAGTACCTTCCATCAATCCCATAGAAAAATTAGGGAAAAAAAGGGAAGTAAACATAGTCAATCGTGGAAAATGAAAGTAAACAAAATAACTGAGCACATGCTAAGGTTTAAGCACTTAAATTAGGGGCAAATCATTAAATTAGGATCACTTCAAATTGTGGTATATTTACAAGGTAAGTGCAATGCTACGTGCACCTTTATATATATATATATATATATATTCCAAAAATTTTGCAACTTCTTCCATTTTATGCGTTATATTTCAAGATACTCCACTGGTTAAAATGTGATAACCCCTAATTGTAAGTTGAGCATGTTTAAGAAGTAATTGCCTTCTTTTCTCCACTATCCACAGATATAGTAGCCTTTTCTTCTTTTTTTCTGGCTAATAACGATTTCTTCAAAAGAAATTAGCAAAGTCAAAGGGTCAAAGAGACCCAACACCCCACCAGATAATTAGCAAACCTCCATAGAAATTAAGACACCGGTCACTACTAATACAAAGAATTTGTTTAGCTGTGCCATCTTTTCATCCTTCACTGATGCTTCTCCCACTTCATATACCCCTTTTCAATTGCTTTTAGATCATTTCATCTAAGAGCAATTGGACATTATTGAGAGTTGAGACTCCTTTACGCAACTTGCAAACCAGAGCAAGCTAGCCTTAAAGAACCAAAAAAAGTAAAAAAATAAATAAAAAATGAAAAAGAAAAAGAAAAAAGGAAAACTTCCGACCAGAAACCATACGAAAAGCAAAGACAAAAATCACAAAGAATTCCACTTGCTAGCTTACCTGAACATCATAGAACTTGATATAGAACCTGGAGCTATCGACAGAGAGCTTGGTTTCAAGAATATCCGCAATGGCAGAGCTCAACTTTCCATTGACACTCGGGTTAAGTCCCCCAATGGAGATTAATTCTCCATAAGCAGCTGGTTCTTCACTTCCAGAAAATGCAATGGGCACTCCTCCACTCAACAAAATCATCACATACTGAATCACCACATACACAAAAACAATATGAAGGAAGAACAGGTCATCTTCATAGTCAGAAAGCCAGGATACGGCAATAATTTGGTAAGGGGGCAATTCGGGAAAATTCCGACTGATTGGGTAATTATTCGATAAAATTAGCAAAAAAAAAATTTAGAATACATTATAATATATTTCAAGTTAGATATAATGTATTTAATAAACAAAATAAACTATAAGGTGCTCGACACAGGAAACATTCATAATTACATAATCTATGTAATCATATAAATGTATATGCATGATTCCTATCAGTTAAATTCGGTAAAATCAAGAAAAATTCGGCACTCCCTTAATTTGGAAATTTCTATCGTTTTCTCAAAAAAGGGAGAATTTTGTGACTATGATCATCTTTGAGAAAAATCATGAAAAATTGAACTATTATGACCATAGTGACCAAGTCGGGGTTCGGGAATAAATCTGATTGAAAATTCCGGCAAAATTCAGGAAAATAAAACAACTATATGCCTTCAAACTATAAAAATTAAAAAAAAAATCGACAAATTTGCCAATAATTTGTGAAATTTGCAAATAATTCTTGAAATTCAATATTTTTTGAAAAAGTCGCGACTTATATAATTTATTCACTTTTTCAAAAAATCGAGACCACTTCACTTATTTTTTTCAAAAAGTCGAGAATTTGGTCACTATGGTTATGACTCCAACAAGGAACCCACATGGTCAAAGAGAAAAAGGGGCCAAAACCCATCTCCAACAAGTAAGCTTCAGATAATTAGGAGAGAGAAAATGACCCAAACCCATTAAGTAGACTAATATAACAGACAATGCCACCAATCCATGAAGACAAGGAGTTAAACCAATCTCTAGAAAGGAGACTGAATAAGCTAATTACATTACCATATAACCTATTGAATCACCATGAACACATTTAAAATAAAATTCATTTCCAATCAATCAAATTGTCACATAGTATGAAGAAAAAGAAGAAAAGTTACTTCCACATATTAAAATCCTAGAAACTGAATCAACCAGATAGAAAATTCAGTTCCACATATTAAAATCATATAATACTCAAAAACCCAAAAATGAAGGAGACCAACAGAGAAAATCCACCTTAAAAAATAAAAAAATCAATCCCAACAAAAGCAAAAAGAAACCCATAAATTTGAACTTGAAAATAATAAAGATAAAAAACAAAAAACGAAGAAAATGATGTGGAGGATTTACATACAGATTCAGGCTTGCCTATAATTTTGGCAACTGTTTTGGAAGCATCTTTGAGTATGTCTGAGGTAACAACGGCATCCACTGGAACATTCGTGAACAAATTCAAAGTGGGCATCCTCGATTCCTTTTGCTTTACTTCTAATTTTTTTTTTTTTCCCAAAAAAAAATATATTTAGTTTATTAAACAACAAAAGAGGGGGAAAATGGAAATGCTCATATGAAGCAAGTGTTTTGGATTTGGATTTCCTTTATATATATAATGGATTTGGATTTCCTTTATTTATATATATATATATATATATATATATATATATATATATATATAAGATACGAGATAGTTAGATTGGAGTGGATCACTTGTGCAACTCCTATACTTTTGATTTATGCTGATATGATAACAATCATTTTTCTTTCTCTTCAGTTGTCACAATTTTATAACACTTCGAATCAGATGATCGAGATCATTTTTCGTCATAATCTTTGTCACAATGGGTTTTGAGATCATGAGCCACCATCTTACAAGTCGGATTTTGATTCCACATGACAAACATCCCTACAAATAAATATAATCATATGGGAGCACATCAAATATAGCTCTCTGGTCATTTTTTGAGTTCCATGAATCGTAGAATCAAATTTGTAACAAATGGTATAGTTAGGCATAGTTTAGTTTAGACTCAGCCTAAAAATTGTGCCATTGAACTATTTCTACTGCCATCATATCAAGAGCCCAATACACAATAGCTTTCAAATGGGCAAGAAGTCCATTTCTTGTCCATTTGATCAGATGGTTAAAACTTCTTGCAAACAAGTCATCTACATGGTAGCCTGCCAGGTGTACATTTCAACTGATAAATTTGGCTTGCCACGTGTATAGAAGTTGATGGCCCATGCATCACAAAGTTGGTGTACGAATTCTTTATTGAAGAGTGAGAATGGTGCTGATGATAATGTTATATGTGCTTTATAATTGATATTTACTCGCAATATAGATAAGGGTGCAGTGGCTCTAGTTTGCAAATACGTCGTGTGGCCCTCAGCTTAGCCCACCTTAAGCCCAAACGCCAATCCATTGGCATCCCCCTGTTCATCTAAATTTAGCAAGGTCAAAGGTCCTCTTCAATCTAACACCGCTCATTTGAGGCTTCCGGCATATTAAATTAAAGGGAGTCATTACTTGCACACACTTTTTAAGTAAGTGCACCGAGGTTAAAGAAAGACTTTATATTTTAGAGGCATATGACATGCGAAAACGCAATCGAAGTCATCTGATTTAAAGTTCATGATTTATAAATCCTTAGTGGATAAGATTGGAGCAAAACACAATATTTATCATATGATCTATTGTTGTCAACCGTTGAATCAAATAATAGCCGTTGACCATATTTAATCACACGATGAAGATTATATTTTGTGTCAATCTTATCCACTAAAGATCTATAGATCATGAACTTTAAATCAGACTGCCCAGATTGTGTTTTCACATGTCACAAGTCCCTAAAATATGAAATCTTTTTTTCACTTCGGTGCAATCATTTAAAAAGCGAGCGCAGGCCTCCCAAATTAAAATGCAAAAGATGGAATTCACGTATGTCAGTGCATTTGAAAGTTGTGCTTTTGGCTAAATTCTAATATAATTCAATAGTATATGTCATTGATTGACTCATTAAACTCGAAAAAATTGAAGATTGGCTTTGCCTGACCGCCAAAGTACATGAAAAAACATTATGCATAACTTATATAATTATATTCATTGCCAATGAAAAAATTACCCATTGGTTGTTTGTTTTGAATCAGATGATGGTTCTTCCACACAATTGATCTTGAGACCATGAGCATAACATCAGATGATCCACTTTTTATTCCATGTGACACGGATCTCCAAATCACGGCTCTAATATCACATGGCACAGATCACGTTGAAACAATATTTTAGAGCCATACTGATCGTTTGATGGTAAGATCATGATCTTAAGATCTATTTTGTGAAAGATTGGGGTGAAAAAAAATCTTCTTCATTAGCCCAAGGCCGCTCCAATGTAGGCGCTTTCAATAAAACTGTATGTGCAAACAGAGGTACTCTTATTCATTTAGATAAAGCAATTCAACTTTTTAGGCATGTTTGATTGCACAATGTTGATGTCCAAATTGCCCTAAATAAAATCCCAAGAGCTAACAGGCTTCTGTTTGCTCCCCAAGGTTGTGGGTTGTGTAAGTGCAAATACCCTGTTAAAAAAAGAAAGAAAGAGTAAAGTTTGCATGTATCCCAAATACTCAATAATATCTCCAAAAAAAAAAAAAAAATCCCAACACAAATCCATCAAAACACACACACACACACACTCTCTTCTCTCTCTCCTCTTCAAACCCATCAACTCTAATGCCAATAAAATCAAGCCATCCTCTTCATTCAATTACAAAAGCTTTTAACAAAACCTACTAACAAGAAAAGAAAAGGCCCACATAAAGCTATACAACCCCGAGTTAAAAACAAAACAAAATAAAAAAACACCACCATCTTCAACCAACCAAATTCAGTCCATCACCATCAACCCCCCACCTAAACTGGTATAACATCAATCTTGGACGTATCTTCGCATCGCAACACGATACCATCAAGGCTTGCAGGTAGGATACACTTGGCCCATTGGCATCCCGTTGATAAGGGTTCGGCCGGAGGAACGATCATGAGCACATTATCGTTCCTTTGGACGACTCCCATTACACTAACAGTGCTCCCTTCTTTTATGTACCTACACACATATACAGAAATTGCAGCTTAGTTAAAAAATCCGGAAAAGGATGCAGAAAAAGCGCCTGCCTCATTTTTTATTTCCTGTAAATTAGTGGAAGAGTACCTCCGTACGCGCCCACATCCAAAACCCAGTGACACCCGTTGACTGCTTGAAATCAGACAATGGAGATAGTATTTCACTCCAATCTTCCACAAAATGGATCTTGAGACCATGATCTTACCATCATACGGTCAGGTTTTCATTCCACGTCCACAAATCCCAAAAATAATCCTAAAATCATGTGCGTTTGAGCGTGATGTGCGCCTTGTGATTTTAGGGCCATCTTTTTGGGAACCATGCCACATGGAAACACCAACAGACTGTCTGATCGTATGCAGATGGTCTCAAGATCCGTTGTGTTGAAGATTGGGGTGAAAAACGATCTCCATTGTCTGATTCATAGCAGTCAACAGGTTTCATTGGGTTTCAGACATAGGCGCTTTCAGTAAACCTGTAGGCACGAACAGAGGTACCCATTAGAGGAATAACAAACGTTCAACAAATTTTGAATGGATATTGGTAGCCTGGTACCAAGGACCACGTAACTTACCCAGTCCCACATTAGTTTGTTGCCACCTTTCATCAAATCACATGATTGGGTGCCACATAAAGGAGTGGCTCGATGGTAATAATAATATATATAAAACTGCACGGTCAATGGTGTCAACCATGTGGAAAATGAAACGGTGAAACCAAATGTAGTTCCACCGTTCATATTCCGTGCAATTGACTCTGTTAACCGCACTGTTTTATATTGCTTATTTTGATTTTCTTTTTCACAATAATTTTAATCTGCGAACCGCTCTTTTACATGGCACCCAATCATGTGATTGGGTGCCACGTGGCAGCAAACTAATTCGGGCCTCTTTGTACCAAACATAGATGTGGAGACTGACAATAAAGAAATAACAGCTACAGCTATTATTTAAAAGAAAAGGTCCGAGGAGTTCAAATTTACCCTTCTTTCATGCGCATTACACGATCATCACTAGAAAGGTTCCTTTCCCCCAACCATCTGATAAACTCTGGAGACAATTCTCGGTTTTTCTGATTGATGTCGACAACTATAGACTCATCGACATATGGGGTCACCCTCGCACCATAGCCAGTTTTTACTAGTGCTCTCAGACCAGATTGGAAATCTGAGATGTAGAAGTCGACCACATGCCTCTGGCAAAATTCAAATACGATAACGTAAATGAAGCTTCCAAGTTTCAATCAACATGTAAAGACCTAAAACAACGATTTGAGAGCATATGAAGAAGTTATTCTAGCATCGCTGGAAAGGTATGTGAGAAATTTCCATATTAAATCCCTAAAACTTCCAGGTGGTGGATTTCTAAATCATTTGTTGTAGAAGCCTATGTTAACACAAGATGAATAACCCCCCTACCCCCACCGGAAAAAAACAAAAAAGCACCCCCGATGGTAATTTAGGTGACCCACCTCTAGAGATCTAAGCCCCCACGTAAACCGGCGATGTGTCGCATTGGCAGCCTTCGAATCCCATCCCCTGTACTCATATAAGCTTGTAGATGTGTACACACATCTAGGAACCTTTTGAAAAGATGACTCGAGGGGCACATTTCCACAAGTAACCACCTGCAAGGTATTGAAAATCCAACATAACTTTAAAATATATAATAAATAGCACGGATCAATCTAAAAGGAGTGTTTTTAGGAATATGATAACCAGACAGAAATTAAATCTATTTGAACTAAGTAAACATTGCACATAATACGAGAATAGAAGCTATCCTAGTATATACATTATATATATGCATTACCCTTTCAACTTCACACCCATGTAAGATATTATAGACTATTAAAATAGAAATTTAATGGAGAGAAACATTTATCCCAGCTATTCAAACCAGTAAAAAATTTCCTTGATGTTGTAACAGTAAGCTTGTCCAGACTATAATGCCAAATTAATTCTCTATCTGGTCTTGATGTCATCTCCTATTTCTAAAAATTATTATTTGCACCACCAGTTTCGATTTTTATTTATTTTTATTGGTACCACCAGTTCAAAGATTGCAATGTGATGGAGCGTTTAGAGCTGATCAGAAAAGAGTGAATGAATCACGAATGTCAGCAATATATATATATGAGGGCCGCAATGACCCATGAGTGTAGCATCGAGCGCTACCCACGAGCCAGCTGGGTGCCACAGCAACTTGCCAAGCTCGATCAGGTACAATGTAAAAAAAATAAAATTTAAAGGTGCAAAAAGGTGCTTATCCACCATTGAAAATGTGGTCAAAGTTAGAAAAAAAAAACAATGCACAAAAATGGGTGGGCGTCACCCTATATTTGACTAATGATTTGAAGGGCAAAAAGGTTTTAAAAACCATTTTTTAAAGTCACGTGCTATGTGGTGTACACTCCAACATGGGTGTTGTGTTGGAGGTCAAATGCCACGTGGCATGTGATCTAGCCCACATGAGTAGTGCTTGGGCTTGGGCGCAAGCCTGGTGCACATATATTAGATTTCACGCCATGGGTATGCAATGCCTAAGAGTAAATAATAAGCAGAACAATTCACAAGTAATCTTCAAGTAGCTACTACATACCCCGGAGACCTTGACAAATTGCCCATCTTTTGCGGTTCTAAGCTCAGCATCAGGATATCGGGAAATGAAACCCGTAACAGCATTCCTTCCCCAACAAGTATTCCAAGTGAAAAGTGCAGCAACGGCACTAAAAAGAACCACAACAACAATGAGAAGAATGGCATTGTGGACGGCCCCGAGAATAAAACCACCCGCAATGAACCCCATCACAAATAGCAGAATCACCGACCACAATATCGGCTTCGGGAAGCTCCTCCTGAACGAGTAGTCATCCTCCTTGCTGAGATTGGTAACAGCCTGGTTGTGAACCATCGAAGTGCTATGTAGCTTAATCAACCCAACAGAGTCCAAGGGACCAGAAACTTTCCGAGGGGCACCAGATGAATTGAGCGGTCCCGAAGAAATAGGCCCTGACGTAATGAGCCCTGTTGTAGGGAGCACCGGTGCGAGAGAACCGGAATTTTGGCGAACAACTGGGGTGACTCCACCAGATTGAGGGCCCGATGATTTCTTAATTGGATCCCCATGTCTATTAAGTGGGCCCGAATTGGACTTCTGCCGATTCGATCCTCCTGTAACTATTGAAGCTGAAGCCGGAATTGATGCAGATGAGACAGGACCGGATGTAGAATAACTAGAACGACCTACAACAGTGGTATTAATCGGGCCAGAGTGTGAAGCAGTGCCTCCGAACGATCCAGTTCTTGAAGGGGCATTAGATATCGGTCCGGATTTCCTCGACCTTGAATTTTCTCCATGAATATCGAACATTTTTCCGAGTTCTCCAGATTTTTTTATATCGCCACCCGTGTAGGGCATGGCTGTGGAGCTCATTGTTGGAGGTCTTTCCTTTGGCTGCTCGGGGCGGCCCGAGACGTACAGTCCATTGCTAAGCTGATGGGATGGGAATCTGGAACCCATCGGATTACTTAGATTAGATGACTGAAAGTTGACAGGACAGATTATTCAAGTAACTTCTGACTCGAGTATAGATGCGGCAGCTGTGACCCCAAAGCTAGAGTCCGCAGGGATCAAAGTGGGTTATCTATATCCACTGACATCACCATGATGATGCTGCAATTGCAACAATACAATAGCATATCAATGAGATAGCCAAAGGAATTACAGAACTAAAATGCACGAATGTCAATAAACGGCAGTTACATGTATGAAGGTAAATGAATCACATGTCCATCAGAATCACTGTGACAAAATACGGTGTTTTTTCAAAAATGTTCATTAAAAAAATAAATATAAACACATATAATACCCGTACTTTCGAATAAATGTGTATTTTTGTATAATACGCATCTTCGCATATTAAAAATATTTCACCCATATTTTACCGTATTTCTAAAAAACAGTTTTAAACATTTAAAAAAAAATTAATATTATCTTATTTTTTACCCGATTTTTCCCGTTTTTCCGTCTACCGTATTTTACAATTTTTTTACCTTTCGATTTTTCCCAATTTTTCTGTTTCCAACTTTCTCACTCACCGTATTAAACCCGTTCCCGTATTTCGTCACTTTGATCAAAATTAACAAATTAGAACCAAGTAATATTTATATTTAAACCCGGATAGTTTGAACACAGTTATTACTAATTCATAGTAGAGATTAAATTTTGGTAGCCCAAAACATAATAATATTGAACCTTGAACAGAAAAAAAAAAAAAAAAAAAAAAAAAAACAACAACAACAACAACAAGAAGCATGCCTATATATTTAGATGAGAACACTTACAAGCAGGTAGATTTTGTGATTTCAAAGCAAAGGATCATCACAACTATTTAACAGATGGAATAGGTATAACTATTTTCCATGTCAATTTCTTAGGAGCCCAAAGCAGCAGCAGGAAAAGGAGCAAAGTAAAGGAACAAGAAAACGGTTAACCAATTCAAGGTTGGTGGGACCACTCAGGGAAACATATCTATGAGACCTGGGAGTATGGGTTCAAACACACACACAGGCCGTGCATGAACCAGTTTGGTGTCATGTCCACATGCCTAAGGTCAATCAACAACCATTTGAAAAAAAAATTCATCTAACACCATTGATTTGTGGTCAAATTTTGAGTTGAAAACCCAAACCTTTGACTATTGAAAAGAAGAGCAAAATGTCCTTATAAAAAATCTCTAAAACCCTAGAGGATGTGATGCAACTTGCGATCACATGCCACGTGGCATGTGATCAAACTTCATTCCTAACCTCAATAAAGATTACAGATAATTCCATGAATCCAGCCAAATCAGATAAAAATTTAAGATATAAATTCCTAAATCTGTATTTTATCCTGAAAATGGAGCGATGTTTCAGAAACAAAGAGGCTGAGAAAGGTGACTAGACCTAATGAGAATTGAAGAATTTTCACACACCTGGCCACTCCCATCGTCTGAAATCGAATCGTCCAAACATCAAATTAAGGAATTATAGATATCCATCCCAGTGGGATGTTGATCCAAAAATGCAAATTTAAAATTTTTAAAACCCCAAGAAATGTTAGAATCAGCTAAAAATCATCATCATTTCCAAACACCTAGACATGGAGACCTAAGGCATGAATCCCAAATTGAGGAAAAAAAATTCAAGTTTCCATTACCAATAAAAAGATAAAATTAAAATGATTTATTGCACTACCGTGAGAATTCGAAGAGCATTCTTCTCATTTACATCTGAAATCTAATAACCAGAACTGAAGTCCAAATGAAGTAATAGAGCACACCCCAGATCCCCATGCATCTAAGTTGAAAAGTAAAAAATAGGCCACCTTACGTGCTTTACATAAGTTTACAGAAAACCTGCCATTTTGAATATCTGGCATACATATATCCAATCGCAAAATCCATATAAAGAAACACATTGACCTCAAATACCAGTTTCAGAAAAAGAAAAAAAAAAAAAAAAAAGCAGATAAATAACCCTACATAAAATGCAAGATTACCAGATATCTACCATTTTTGGCATTTAGGATTTGAAAACTAGAATCCATATTCCAAATGAAGATATAAAGTACACTCAAAATCCCCAGCTAAGCACAAAAATTGAGCCCATGGAAAGCAAAGTTGGAAGTATAAAAATCTATTTTTTAGCAAAAAAATTATACAACGCCATACTATTTAGAATATCCAATTTCCAAAATTAACAATCCAATAAACAAACCTAAACCAAAATGATCTAAATGAGAATATCCAGAAAGCATACGAGTTTGAAGAAATCCCAAACCCGGCACACATCAAGAGATAAAACATACCCGGATTCACATTGCCGTTATAAAAATAAATAAAATGACAAAAAACAAAATTCTACTTTTTAAAAATGATTGCAATCTGGAGGTTTGAAACAGAACCCAAGTCTCAATCATGAGACAAAACTAACTGGCAATTCCATTTCCATAAAAAAGCCAAAAAAGATAAATCATAAGATCTGGCACAACCTTGGGAGATGCAAAAATATTTTTGATCGTCAAGTCAGTGAAAGGTCAAAGGCGTACTTTTCACTAGTTTGTGTGTTCATAAATAGCAGTGCAATTGCTGAGGCTTGACCATTTTGGCACGAGGAGATTGACCCAAACACCACCAGCGGTGCTCAGATACGGTACCTAATACCAACTCAAATCAGAAACCTACGAAAAGGGGGATCATGCATAAACCAACCAATTCAACATCTAGAGCTTGCAAAACAGAACCAAAATCCAAGATTAAGCTCCATAAAGCTTACAGTATGCAGGATTCTGAGCAATCCAACAAATCCCAACATCTAGGGCTTGAAAAAGCAGAAGCCAGATCCCAAATAATGATACAAAACACAACCAAATTCTCATCTCAATAAAAATTGCACACAACATGAAGTCAACAGAATCCTGCATTATAACAAGGAATAGCATATTCCCACATCCAAAAATGGACAAGGATAGCCTAATTACCCAAATGGCAAATCATATGTACCCAGATTCACATCTCTTTAGAAACAGCAAACAGAATGGCAATAATAGAAACCCTACTTTCAAGCAACAACAAAAAAACCGAATAATTCAAACATCTAGAACCCATAATACAAAACCCAGATCCCAAATCCTGAGATAAGACCTACCCAGATTCAGATCTCCACCATATGAGAATACCTAAAAACCTTAAAACATTATATTAACTATATCAAGAAACACTACCACTTCCTACGCCTACTGCTCAAAAAATGAACCCAGATGACGTCCCATAAAAGACCATAAACCCTAAATTGAAGCATTGACATTAAGAAACCCCTCCAAATTCCAACATATAACTCAAAACATCAGAACCCACACTCAAAAACATAACCAGATTCAAAATTTCACAAGAAACCGAACAAAATGACAACAGAAGCAAACCCTACAGCAAATAAATATTCCCAAAAACCCTACTAATTTCATCTTCTACTAACCAAAAAACAAAACCCAGATCCCGAATCCGAGACCCAGAAAAACCCACATTTCCATTTCCGCCAAGAACAAGCAAAATCAGAGAGATCAAAAACTCTGACCCAAGGTTTAAAACCCTTCAAACAGAAGAAATAAGGTAAGATACAAGCAAAAAAAATTGGGTACAAAAGGGCAGAGATTTTAGTACCTTTGGACGAGATGGGTGATTGATTTAATCTATGGATTTGGAGACATAGCTGATCAAAGTGGAACTGAGAACCATCAGAATCTTAGAGAGAGAGAGAGAGAGCTTTCTACTGGGCTGTCTCCTCCAGCATAACCAACTAAGAGAGAAATAAAAAAAAATTAAAAAATTATTAAAATAAAAAGAAAAAGGTGAAAAACACACCTCAGACCTCTTTCTCCATTTTCTACTCTATTCTCACCAAATGACGAAAATAGCCTTTCATTTTTTCCTAAATAATAGCCAGGCCCATCGCTTCAGAAAACGTTCGACAGACTCCACCAGAAAAGATTTGGTTCTAAAGTGACACGGGATTTTTTTGAAGACCAAATTGCCCTTACTGATATTTGCTCTGATATGACCAAACTGCCTTCAATGAGTTGGCATTAGGTGGTTGGACTCCATCACCATCTATAGTGATTGGCCCTCAGGTCCACCAATCTCAGAGTCCATAGAGGTCCCCGCCGGTGATTGGGTTCATCGCTATATACCATCATCATCATCACGATCTTATCTCAGTTATTTGGGGCCGGTTTTACGAGTCTTATTTTTTTTATAATAAGTTAATCTTTTACATCTGGCTATCAACCTAACGTTGGGCTTGAGATCCGCAATGACAGAGTTCATATAAAAAAGTCTCAATTGCGGTTTTCGAGAGTGATCAACTCTAGTCAAAGGAACTTACACTTCCCATCTCATCAATCTAAACCATCCACAAGGCATGCCATCACTCCATCGTGTTGTGATTCTGCAGTTAGAGGCCGTTCAAATCAAATCAACGGTCTAGATCAAATGGGCTCATGTTGCGAAATGATATATAGAGCATCTACCATCATAGAGTAGTTTATAAGATCTTCCTCCTTACGTCCACATCTTCAACTAGATTAGAGTGGTTTTAGTTAATCTTGGCTTTATTAAACCATTTCAAGTTTGGCATTTTCTAGGAGTTGCTCTTGGGTCCTTCTATTGATTTGACTACTATTAGGTGCGTGGTTCATATACGAGTCAACCTCCAAACTTTAGGAGATGTACAAATATTTATGAGTGAGCAAATTAAGGAAAAAATAATTCCCAAAATAACTTATGTATCTTGAAAATAGGCTGAAAATTTATTTTTTGGTGGTATTATTTGCACTTGTTTTTATTGTGATGTGCATACGCTCTACCACCATAACAAATCGTTGACTGCATTTAATCAGACGATGAATATTATTTTTCGTCCCAAGCTTCTACACAATAGATCTTGAGATGAAGGCATACTTATCATGCGGTCACATGTTGATTCTTATCTAGATCGCATGGATAAAGCAATTCCCCATTTGTACAAAATTAACTTTCAGTACCATTCAAAAAAAATAAAATTAGCTTTCAGTACTTTTTTTAAACTGAAAATCTGTTTTATATATGTGCTTAAAAAATGCCTAAGTCCCAAATTTTCATTTTTTTCTAACCATATTGAATGAGGATAATTTATTTTATCCAAATATTTTGCCTGCAATGTGCGTTTCCTTACAAACAAAACTAAATAAAATAGCGTTTTTTCCAAAGGGTCTGATTGGCAATTTTCCCAAAAACATAGGAAATGAATTTGTAGATCCAATGGATTCCATATCTTTGAAAATTCACAGAAATTCATTATTTTCTGGTGTTTTGATTGAGTAATTATACCTAAAAAATAGAAAATAAACACCATAGATGACGTACATCTCACACACCCAATAAATTTAACTTTCTATTGTGAGAGAAAAGAGAGATTTGAGGGAAGAAAAAAGAGATTTAGAGAGACGAACAAAAAGAGAAATTTGGATAGAAAAATTATGAGAGAGAAATAATAGCGTCATCTTTAGTGTACATAACACACACTAATAAAAAATTAGAAAAAGAGAGAGAGAGAGAGAGAGAGGAAATGGAGAAGAGAGAGAGAGAGATAGATTCAAAGAGAGAGACTCAGTGAGAGAGAGAGAGACCAATCAAGAGAGAAAAATTTGTAAAAAGAGAAATTTGTAGAGAGAGAAAGAGAAAAGTGAAAGTGAGAGAGAGAGTTCTCACCTAACAAAAAAATGAGAGGAGAGAGAGGCAAAAGATTTTCAATGAAATTCCCCAATTTCCAATTTTACATGAATTTATTTATTTTTAATAGAAAAAGAAATTTTGAATTTTCTTATGATTTCAATGACACAATATTATTATCAAACAAGATATTTTATAATTATTTCTTTCATTTCTCAAGATTTATTTTTCTTTCTCCCATCCAAACTAATCCTAAAAGTTTTGAAACGAGGCCTATTTTTTAGATGGAGGAAAATTGACCACGGCAATTGCCTGTCATGGGGATTTGATACCAACCCTCGATTTGACAAGAAGCCCATTAAGTATTGATATCATGTGCCCACTTGCATAGAAAAGGTATAGTACCCTATGACACCTTTGCCAACTTAATCAACACACACACACACACACATATATATATATATATATATATATGTGTGTGTGTGTGTGTGTGTATACATGATGGCCCGGGGAACCATATGGCTCCTCATTGCACCAGCTGGGGGTTGGCATAATAGTTAGGACAATGTCTCAAGAAGCAGAGGTCCTAAATTCGAATCTCACTCCAAGTTGGCCAATCGCAAGAATATATTTATCCTTACGAATTTGGTATGTGTGATATGAGCAGGCTTTTCACGTGCCCCGGGGACTTAGTTGGGTTCTCTAAAAGGCTGGGATATCTCGTCATCAGAAAATATAATTCAATATGTACAAAATTGATGACCCCTTCATCAACTTTGTAGCCGGTTGGCTACCCTATGTTAGCTCCAAGTTTTCATGCTAACTCTTCAAATTTCAACGTTAAAAAGAGAATGTAGCCATTGCACATAAAGGCAAGGGTAGTTTAGGCAATATGATTTTCATGAGCTGCCGACAGGAAAACAAAATTGCTTAAGAGTATCCTCAGGTGGCATAATTTTGTAGTTCGATAACTGTTTAAAGGGTAATATCGGAGATGAAAATCTCTATCTGATTTTGTTATTACGTACAATATATAGGGGTGTTTATGGTATTTTAAGTTTCGTCCTCTCTTTCCTTGTTCCACTTCCACCACTGCCGGTACGTTGTCCCTACGAGATAGCGATGTGCTAACCAAATATTGTCGGAAAACGGCTTCCCAATTAATCGTCGATCCAATCCGATATATCGGTATTAGTTTTTTAGTATAAAAGAATATGATAATTATACTATGTAAAGAATATATATATATAGCCGGTTAGGTCCTCCACCAGGAAACACATGGCATTCAAAGCACATATTTAGTGTCACTTGGAGTATGGTGCATCAAGGATCAAAATTTCGGATTTCGTTTCGGTTTCGAATGGGACCGAAATCGAAAATTTGAACCGAAATTTTGAGCGAAATTTTGAATTTTAGCCAATAATATCAATCCCATATAAAAATCTGATCAAAATTTCGGTCCAAATTATCGTTTCGATGAGGAACGAAACCGATAATTTGACCTGAAATTTCAGTTATTTCGGCATAAATTTTTATCCATGCGGTGCGTTGTTTAGATCAATTTAAAAAGAAATAATTTTAAATAAATCTTTACTAATTACTACTATATAAAAGTAAAAATAATTTTTGTTATATTTTCGTACCTAAAATATTCCTAATGGTTGCTACCCTTCTCCCGATTGTAATTGCAAAATCTTCTAATTAATCTACTACTTTAAAAATCTTCTAATTAATCTAGGACTCTAAATTAGCAAATAACTCATATATGATACAAACTTTAATTCTCTCTCTCTCTCTCTCTCTCTCTCTCTCATGTACACAGGGCTGCAATAGAGCCGAGCCAGCTCGACAACTCGACCGGCTCCGCTCTATATATATATATATATATATATATATATATATATATATATAATTAACTATTTAAGTTTATTCAATTGTACTTTGAAGGATAAAATAGTAACTTTTGGCCCCCATTTGTCCTCAGTTATTTCGGCATAAATTTTTATCCTTGCGGTGCGTTGTTTAGATCAATTTAAAAAGAAATAATTTTAAATAAATCCTTACTAATTACTACTATATAAAAGTAAAAATAATTTTTATTATATTTTCATACCTAAAATGTTCCTAATAGTTGCTACCCTTCTTACGATTGTAATTGCAAAATCTTATAATTAATCTACTACTTTAAAAATATTTTAATTAATCTAGGACTCTAAATTAGCAAATAACTCATATATGATACAAACTTTAATTCTCTCATGTACACAGGGCTGCAATAGAGCCGAGCCAGCTCGACAACTCGACCTGCTCGGCTCTATATATATATATATATATATATATATATATATATATATATATATATATATATAATTAACTATTTAAGTTTATTCAATGGTACTTTGAAAGATAAAATAGTAACTTTTGGCCCTCATTTGTCCTAAGTTTCTCTTTATATATTATATAGTACCTACTGTTACTCTTACCCACGATTCTCAATATCACCTTCGTTTGAGAGCAAACTGAAATATCTAGTAAATCAGATAAAATTAGTGAAGTCATTTTTATCATTTTATATTTTTTATAAATAATTAGTATTTTCATCATGACTTATATATTTTATTTAAGGGAACAAAATAGTTATCAAGTATATTTTAAGAGTTTAATTATTATAAAAATATATTATTTTTCGTAAATTTTTTAAAAAATTATGCACTCAACTGACTTCACTCAATTGATCTAATTTCATCAATGTTCATCATGCTACATGAGTCTGAGAAAAATTTCAAACTCATCGCTTGACCATCAAATTAACCAATAAGGAGATACAAATCAAATAATAAGTGTCATTCAAAATGATATCTACTGAAAATGTACGCGATTTTTATTTTGAGTTCATTTTTTATAATAGAACATACTTGGCTCGAAGCTCGGCCCGAGCTCGGAGAGCCGAACTAGAGCTTAAAATTTTTGAGCTCGAAGAGCCTAGAGCCTACCCAAGCTCGGCTTGCATAAGGTAAAGCTGAGCTAGAGGTGAGCTAGGGCTTGGCCCCGGCTCGATTGCAGCCCTATATGTACATGACTCTCTTCTAAACAATGGCTAATAAATATTTCCTTCTCCTCATTGAAATTTTATAAAATAAAAGGTGAATAAAATAAAATAAAAATAAAAAATCATACACAGATTTTAATATATCGTTTTTTCCCCGATTTCAGGTATGTTTATATGTCTTTGTTTTATTTTAACACATTATTTTTTTCCTGATTTGTTTTCGTCATTGTCTGATATAGAAGTGTATTTTTATAATCAAAGAACTTTATGCATGACTGTAAATGAGATTGGATTAAGAAATATCATGAGTTTTTGCTTATTTTATATTTTGATACAGTTATTATTTCTTTCGAACTTGAATCGCTAGATCTTCATTCTCAGTGCCTCGCTTTCCAAACTTGAATCGTCGGATCTTCATTCTTCGACTTATCAAGAAGAAGACTAAATCACCACCATTAAAACTAGAATAAAATGAAGTTTCGGCAAGAGATGCACCCCAACCTCTATCTCCAAATGAAGAATGATCTTGGGTCGCGTCTCTTTTCTCTCTTGACAAATCGACTCAAATCAAATCTTCAATGAGTTTTTTCGATTTCTTCTTCTGAGTTTGCTTTTTGTTATATATGCATGCAATCTACTTTAGGACATGATATGGTTGAAATATGCTCTAGCATATCGTAGTAGTTTAATAATTAGAGTTTTTAAAATATAAATATATTAATTAAAAATCCTCCTAGGTGAATCCTAGCCATTAAATTTAATGTTAGTTTCAATAGATGAGATGATTTCTAATCTTACAATCCACGTGCATTTGCACGCGCATCCTTACTAGTAGTTTTAAAACACAAATCAAACTTAGACTAGTTTCGACTGTCCAAAATTTATGTCTTCAAAATAATATTAGCAGTGCTGCATGGAGCTCTATGAAGGACCTTGGGGGTCAAGACCCTTTTCATATATATATATATATATATATAAGTTAGTGCTAGTACCAACAATGATATTAATACTATCTCCTGCTTCATCGAGACCATCCATTTCAAGTAGATAAAATGGTTAATCTGATTGTAATACTCTTTAGATTGTTGTGGCCTTGTGGGCCATTGTCATCATTATCATAAGCATCTTGTTATCACCGTAGTAACAAAGTTCGGGTTCAACAATCATTGTGGGTTATTACTTTAATTTAATTCATATAAAATCAGAAAATATTCTCAAAAAATGGGAAAAAATTTTGGTGGATTATAGAGACACTATATAGTTAGATTGCATTAACAATTTATGATCGTAAAAAAGATTGTATTAAGTATGATTAAACATATATAATAATGCATCATAAAAAACTGAAAAATTAGTGAAGGAAGGGAAAACTCCACAAAAATATAAAGAATCAAAAAAATATTTGAAAAAAAGTTCGGCAAATTACCAATTTAAGTATATTTCCAAAGTCATCGTGGCTTTGTCCTCTCAGGAAATAGTTTTGTAGGGTTGGTATTAGGCACCTATCTAATCACCATCGAAAGACGATCAGTCAATCCAGGGTGGCCCTGAGATTTTTGGGGCTCTAAGCGACCGCCTCGTGGGTCTACAACTCGGGCCAACTCTGGGTCAATCCCCCTCATACCCTCCATCACAAAATTCTCTAAATTAACTAATATTTAAGATTATTTTTTTGAGTAGGTGGTCTGCTGTCAAATACTTGCCACTTCTTTAGATTTTTCTCCAAATTTTTAAATTTAACAAATTTATGAACTTTTACCATTACGATGCATGCTTTAATCATACTTTATACTGTTTTTGTGATGTAACTTATTAATGCGTTCACATTTTGTAATACATTTATTTCATTATCTAAAAACATTGTGTTTAATTTTAATCTTTTAGTATATTTTAACAATTCAATATTATTATTTTTATAATCATTAAATTTTGTATAAAGTTTTTGAACTTGTATGAGTTAAATCAATCTAACACCTCAATGAATAAATTCAAATTCAAACTTGCGTTATCATTCTCGTACCCGTGGTATAAAAAATCGGCCGATACCGATATATATCAATTTCTCGGTAAACTGATACATATTGCCCCCAATATATATCGGTATCTCAACTCAGATGCCCGCTACGTCAATTTCAGCTAATACCTCCATTTTTCTTTTCTTAAAATAAAATAAAAGGCATATACGTTTTGGTATCAGCTGCTATATATCGGCCGAGTTGTATCGGTCCTCCCAGGACCGATACCCGATACCGAGTCCGATTTGGACACCTTGCTCATATGTCCCAACATAACTTCCCATAGAAAATATATAAAAAATTTATACTTGATTGTTAAGCATATGACACTTTTTCATCTAAGCTTGAGACCTACATCTAAGGAGGACTGGGCCTACAGAGGTGCTAAATCTCATCACTTTACATTGAGTTAGAGATCGGCATTCAATGGTCCTGATCAATGATTACATGTTTGTTGTGTGCGGCACATCGGCACCAAATTTGGTAGTAGTGTAAGGTACGGGAAAGTGGAAAACTTTGAAATGTTTAAATGCAGAATGATAATGTGCTGCTCAGAACCACAGTACTATATATGCTTACATGTCTTCCTACAACCGTTTGATCAGTCTTTGCTTTATCATCCCTCAGTCATCATGTTCATATCTAAGGTGGGTCCAAATTTAAGTTCTTGGATTTGATGGTAATGATCTGTTACATTTTGGGGTAAGTGAAGTTTATATAATAGCTACTCATTTGGATCAAGTAGATTACACAAGGATGGTGCCACGTGGCACGAAAAGTGCAGAGTGTGCGTCCCGTCCATTGATGTAGGTGATCAGAATCATGTCGGTTTCGGCCGTATTTTATAATCAACCAGGTCATGAACGGTGGTGATCTAGTAATTAACATTATACACGTGGCATTGATTTGACTCCTGCACACATGACCATTATTTCAATCTGATCCTGACTACTAGGTGATTAAGACCCTCAAAGTGCGAAAGAATTGAATGGTAAGGGTAGATTTTTCGGTCTACTTTTAGGGATGAATCCAATCTAGACCCTATACAGTGCCCGTGTAGAGAGATGGTGCCATCATTGGTGATCGGGTGGATCGCCAATTTGTAGAGTATCGCGTGCTGACCTGGAACACTTTCTATGACGCAAAGTCTACTGACATGGAGAGGACACTTTGGATTTTTTGGCAGGGTAGATGAATTGGCATTAGATTAGATTCGCATATGCACATGGGAACCTATTTCAATAGTCTTCTAACACGTGGCATTCAGGGCCATCAAACCGATTAGATTAGATTCGAACCATTTCGACGGTCTGATCAAGATCCGTCAAACCGATAGATATTGTGGCATCGAACCATTTCTACGGTCTGATCAGGAGCAATCAAACCAATGACTAAAAATGGGCCTTTTTAGTAATTTAGCTTCAGGTTGTTGGGTGGTCACATTTATCTAAGTATAGATATTACAAATGTGTGAACGCTAAGTAAAAATTATATCTAGGGTACTTTAGAAAATAGTGCCTCAAAAATGAACTTTTTGGCAAAAAAAAAAAAAAAAAAGACCTGACTTTAAACGTTTTAAAAAAAACGGGCTTTTCACGGATTTTAGAGCTTTATAAAACTGTGAAAACACGGTTCAAATGTTTAAAAAAATAGTGCTTTTACAATTTTCTGAAGTTCTAGAATCCATGAAAGCTTTGTTTTTCTAAAACGTTTGGAGTTCGTCTTTTTTGTTAAAAAGTTTATTTTTTGAGGCATGTTTCTCTAATTATCCCTTATATCTAATTAGATAGTGACCCAAAAACTTATGGCACACAATACCCTTAAACGTTATTTTAAAGACACTTTTCAAGATGTGTGCCATGTAGAATTGAAAGATAAGGGAGCGATGGTATGCTCATGGTCTAGATATGTGTCATGTGAAATTGAAAGATAATTGTGTGATGGTATGCTCATGGTCTCAAGATCCACTATATGGCAGATTGAGACAAAAATGGATATCCATCCTCTAATTCAAAGAAGTCAATAATCTGATAACCTTCTCGAATGGGGTGATATTATAATTTTGTGAGGTGCAAATAATGGTACCCATACTTAAAACACTATGCACACTACCATATACTTATATTTTTTTGAGATGAAACTTTTATCATTTTCATTAAAAATGAAGAACGGTTACAGACTGGAAAATAAGTAATCCCAAATTGACGGTTACAAAATAGAGGGTCACAATCCAATGAGTGGTAGTTACAATCACTAACATTAAAATAAATTGAATGACATTCAAGATCCATCTAACAACGACACAAAATTCAGGGACCTTCAGAGTAAAGTAAAAATTCGAGAATCCATCACCATCTTGAACATCCGCCGATAACCGATACTGAAGATCCACCCAAAGAGAGGCAGACAACAACCAAACAAATGCTTCACACATCTCTTCAAGAGAAATGAAGTTTATATACCGTTCGAGAGAAATGGTAGGCAAGAGATGTACCCAACCTCCACCTCCAAACGAAGAATAATCTTGGATCGCATCTCTTAGAGCAAAAAACTGCCGCTATTAACAAAAAAATATTAAGACTAGTAGCGACAGTTTTTTTATTAATAGCGGCAGTTTATGACTGCTGTTAATAGTCTTATTTTTTGTAGTGCTACATTAGTAAAAGGTCAAAAGTAAACTTCCAACATATATATATATATATATATATATATATATATATATATATATACATAGAGAGAGAGAGAGAGAGAAAAAAAAAAAATGATCATATGACTTGAGTCATGAGACTTTTCACCCCATGTGTGGTCAATATATGACTTTTGTGAGAGGGTCATCATATGTGTATATATATATAGGAAAAGGTGTCACCGTCCTCCAAGCTTCTACATGGAGCTCCGCGTGACACCTACAATATTGTTTCGATGTCATGTGGAGCTTGGGTGCATTGCTTAGAAAATTTATCTCCACCTTGTTATTACGGGGTCACTCTTCCAGCAGTATTAGTCCGAGCGGCACCTAACGCCAGATGTGCTAAGTCGGTCTAATTTAACTTACTCACAACTGAGTAACGCAATGCGGATTCCCGGGTACTACGAAGAGTATAATGTTTATCCTACTCAAGTTTCACTTCGGCCTCTATCTTTGGACTTCACCCTGCGAAGCAGCGCAGCAGGTCAGGGACGACAACGACGGTTGAGAATGCGATAGGCAGTAATAGGCATATACCGAGCCTCCTTTGGGCTAAAATCGGCACCGCGAAGGTGGTTGGAAGTCACCAACGCGATAGCCCTAGTACACAATGTAATTAGGACGACCACGCTCCAAGCATGACCTGGATGCACGCATATAAGCCCACGAGGCTAGTGCACGTGTTGGGTCGGGGGACCCCAACTCATGTCCCCCTATATAGGGGTAAAACAGTAATTCAGCTAGAATGGCAGGAGGACCTCAAACCCCTTGGTTTGACATACTTTACTATTCACACCGTAATGCCCCACATCGCTAGCCCAGCTGGTCATGCTGCGTCCGTGTCACTCCCAAGTTTTCACCCTTCATCCCAACATGCTGCGACGCCCTCGTGGCTTACGATTGATACACTTGGTGCCGCCCTCAAAGGCCTCGACGCACCAGTGATGCTTATGATGCAGAGAGGAAAAATGGCTATACGGCGGACCCGAATAGCTATGCCTACTACGTCAAAATAGGCAAAAAAAGACGGTCTGAAGCCATCTTATTCGAAAATTAAGACTGCTCAGAACCGTCCTCTCGTCCGTTCCTTTTTTGGGTGTCTTAAATATATAAGACGGTCCTAAGCTGTCTTATATTCCATAAATAAGACGATAAGAAATGACTATTTTCGACAGTCCTAAAATAAGACAGTCCGGAGCCGTCTCATATTAACCACTAAAGGACGGTCACCGACCATTTAATAATTTAAAAAAAAAAATCTATAAAACGGTTGAAAATCGTCTTTTATCGAATGCTTAATTAGAGACGGTCATGAATTGTCTTATTTATTATATCGGACAATCCTTTATGAATCGCCCTATTTGAATGGTTGAAATAAGAGAATCTTAGACAGTCATTTTTTGAAAGTTGTAATAAAAAAAAAAATTATAATTATGGGAATGGTCTGTACTCTAGAATACCTTGCTCATCCATAAAAAAAAATACAAATGAACATAAAAAATATATTTCATACTAAAATAATAAATTTACCCTACTTATCTATCGAAAATTTGTCATGTTTAACCAATAGAAAATCACAAATAAGTATAATAAATATTTTAAACTAAAACCACAAATTTACACTACAACAGAAGCTACATCTTGAACAAAATTTGAAGCAAAGTTAAATATTTAATATAAGTGACATATTACAAGCTCCTGAAGTTGTAAGCTGAGTTCATTTAATATAAGCTACATATTACAAACCACACATAAAGACCTAGAATTTCTAAAGCAGCGCCATTCTAAAAGACCTTCAATCATTTCATTCTTTGCTCTACAAAACAATCCTTGAATGACGCAAGCAACAACAAGCTTTGGTTGTAATCATCGTGATTAGAGCAATAGGTCCCCTTGAGTTCGTTAGTGGTTAACCATACAAAGCTTAATTGTTGCTATCAGGTTGTTGGTGGAGTTTCTAAACAAGCTTTGATTAAGACCTTTTTTTAGTATAACAGAGTTGTCTCTCAAAGTGCAACTCCATCCATCTCATGATGGGGCACCATCCAATTATGAGATGTGTCGCAACAACCATTATAACAAGATTGACTATTTTAACCACAAAGATAAAAATCTCATATTCCCCAACATTCATACCTTACGATTTATATGTCTCTAAGGTCAAATCCCCGTGTACAGAGTCCAAGTAGCCCTATCCCTATCAAATACCAACACAATAATAATATAAGCCATGTGAATGTGAATCAACTAGAAAATTCCTAAATTAAATGCATGTACATCATGGATATGCAATATAAGATAAAGTACCCACAGTTGTATTATTTGGATCATTCTCATATTGAGTTGTGTGAGTAGATTGGTAAGAAGAATAAAATGAAGGGCATGGATTACTTACCTGCATAGAAATTGACACAGAAATTGAAGGTATACAAAAAATTGAAGTTATAATCCACCACAGTCCTGAAACATAAATTGAAGGTAAAAAAAAAATCAAGTGAGGAAACATTCTAGTGAATCAAAATTACTCATAGTTACCTGGTTCGCACTAACCTAGCATGAAATGCTAACTAATTTAACAAATTTATTACTTAATTTAGGCTATATTTGCCTTCATTTCTCTAGTAATGTAGCAAACTACAAACCTATTACACCAAATTGATAACAAATAAGACAGACTACGGACAATAAATAAACTGCTAGTGAAAAGGAATAATAGTATAAACAAGTCTAACAGACATGTTAATTTAATTTACTTACCATAATCAACTGGAGCGACACGACCAATTGCTAACTCTCCAAAGTCGAGATCTAACACATCTTCAGTTGTAGAATCATCGCCATCAAGGGGAACACTTTGCACCTTAAAGCTAGCAGGCATCAGTCCTTGACCTGGGCTATGAGAATCCATTGTTTTCTCCCAGCTCTATCAAAATAAGGAGAGAGATTTATCAAATAGATGAAAGAAAATTAAACTAAGACTATAACAAATAAGACACGACTAGATAAGCATGTATACAATTATACCATATTATAAGCATTTGGTTCGATAAAAGTAAGTTCTGCATCATCAGATAATTTCCTTTGGAACTATGCAGGCAAAGACATCAGATATCTTAAAGTAAGTTCGGATCTCATTGATGCATGCTCTAATATCTTGATTTTCTCATACAATTTGTTTACAGTCGATACAGACATCAGACAAAGAGTTTTAGGTGAGACAAGCTTAGATATGCATGTGAGGCCTAATAAGAGGCCCTACCCCAATTGTCTTCAAAGATTTGGAACGTGGTGGTCTCGTCTGAGACGCTTTGTTTCAGGTGAATTTTTAAACCATGTGTTGTGGTAGTGGAATAAATCAATAGAAAACTTAAAAGCAGAGGAAAAAGATTCAATATCAGGATAATAACAAAATTCATGATGATCCAGTTACAAGCTAAATGAAGAAGAAGATAAAAATAAAGCTGGAATTATAGTACAATAAACTATGCAACTAATAATCACATAAAAGTATGTTGGTGAGATCTTCTCCAATAACATATCAATCCCAGATTTTGGGACAAACATATTAAGCCATGGATGTGAAACATCCCATAGCCCTTTGCTCCTCAAGCTCACCTCCTCCATTCTAACTCTATTTAGGAAATCAAAGTAAGAAACTTCAACACCATATATGAGTGATGGCATGAACCTCAGATGCCTTGATATTTCCTCAATTACCTGGAAAAAAGTGGTAAAAAAATTGTCAAAATGGGAGCCACAATTATAATGTGATTTTGGTGATGGGGTAGCAGAGAGGCTGGACATCCATCAATCAAGAGTTAAGATTCTGTTGGGAATAAAGATCGTATAGGATAAAAAGCTTTGGCTTTGGTAACAAAAAAAGGCATTAAAATTTAAAACTTTATTTTTTTTCCTAGAAAACAATAAGATATAATGATACTCTGTAAAGAAATCTTTAATTAGAACAGAAACTAAAATAAGTGTTTAGCAAGAACAAGGGTCTAAAAAAGATAGAACTACAATAATCTAATATAACTTCTTTCAACTACCTATAACACAAAAAATAACAACCCAAAAGAAAATAAACATGAGGTTGAAGAACTTCTTGACGAAGATTACTTTCACCATGCTGAAGAGTAAACAAAACAAGGATATAATTATAAGCGTTCGGTACTAGCCTACAAAATTTTTCATGTGCATCAAAATGGTATCTTCAATAATCAAAAGTTAAAAACTTTAAAACGAGTAAACAATACGATGAGAACTTCCATGTGAATACCTTCAGACACCGGAATGCTAATATTTGCGCTTTAAGAACATGTAGTTGCTGCTTAGTAAACCCAAAATGTTGTTGTGGCATCGGTGTCGCAGTTGCACCCTGAGAAGGAAAATGGGATCCTGAGCCATCGCTGGAAGATACTATGGATTGTGAAGAGGGTCTGTTCAAATGCTGCAACTGTTTGAAGTACTGCATTTGCAATGTTTCAGGGATATTAAATGTACTCTTTCCATGTGAGTGATCAACACTTGGACTCGGACTTCCAGATGACTGTGGTGAATTCACGGCCACCAGTCCATTTCCATGCATGATTGGATGCCTAGATACCCTCTCCGATTGGTTCTTCTGGCCTTGGATAGTGAGCTACTGCATTTGAATATTATTGGCATTTGCAATAGTAGTAGTCCCAACAGTTGGAAATGACCCAGGAGAAGGAAGTGGCTGTCTGATTTTTCCAGAGGCAGCCTGACCGGATACATCACTGGATGAATTCCCCTAGACAGAACTAGCATTAGCAACTAGTGCTGCAGAAGACATAATCTGTTGCTTCGACAAGTGCAGCCAATACAGATTTATAGCCCTTATGCTTTCATTTGTTTTCTGCATTGCAGCCATTCTACATTGTAATACTAGAAGAAGTTGAGCAATCAGATTGGCATTAGCAGAAAGAGAGAGGTCAATGTTATGCTCCAATGCCCAAGTCTGCATCTCTTGCAACTGGGCCACCGCAAGCTGGCTGTTCATGATGTTTTGTATGCTTGACTGAGCCTGTGGAGCTGCTTGAACAGGTCTTATCATGTTTCCTGTAGTTAACTGCCTAGTCATTGCTTGGGGAGGCTTCAGTTCACTCTTTTGATTAGAACTCACCTGCCCTTGCTCCATTTGCCTCTCATTGTGGGCAAAATGTTCAACTGCATTTTTAAATGGCTGTTTTTTGGAGCAAAAAAACTTCCACTACAAAAAATAAAGAATGGGATTGTGGTCTTAGAACAGCAGAATGGGAGTGAAAGAAAACCTTCCACTACAAAAAATAAGACTATTAGCGGCAGTTTTTTGGAGCAAAAAACTGCCGCTATTAATAAATGAGGAAGCTACCTCTCCAAGCAAGAGTTCAGCTGGAACGCAGCTAGCATACCAGATGTCAATAGCAGTTGTGTACTCGGTGGCTCCAAATATATGCTCGGGAGCTCTATAATACCTAGAACATATATATGATATATTTGGATCTCCTTTGACATGTTAAGTTCAAATCCCTCAAGAAGAGACAATAAATCATCATAAGCCAGAAGAGAAATTTAAGATTGATAGCAGGATGAAAATATATGGGATTTATTTATAAAGAAAAGTGCATACCAAAACTTTTGCGATTCCAAAGTCACATAATTTCAGCTGGTGAGTATGAGGGTTGACCTGTTTATAGTTTGTCTGCTTAGATATGATTCAATATGAATAAATTTAAAAAGTATATTAAGTCAAGTCGTGTATTTTGTATTATTTAAGATGATGGTAGAAAACCAGAAGTTCCAAAAATATATTCACAATATTTAAGTCTAAGTCCAAGAATTTGTAGGTTCATTTATAGAAATGTCAATTGGAATTTTAAGCACATTATATCACTAGGCTTGTGTCTTAAAATCCTAATTATAAACATGACACAAGGCTAACCACTCTCACTCAACATCAACCTCAAAACCCACCACCTTTTCATTATTTTATGCCCCAAATGACTTGTCCATCATTTTCCTTTCCACCTTGTTATTACTTACACTCTAACCTAACCCAAACAATACCTGAGGGAGGATATGGATAAATTCTACTAGTCCCCCTATGTAGTTTTGATTATTGTTGAATCATAAGAGAGAGAGAGAGAGAGAGAGAGAGAGAGAGAGAGATAGGGAGACTTGAAAAGGGAAGGGAAGCATGTGTTTGGAATGAGGTTAGAGGTACCTCAAACTCAATTTATTGTAAAAACAGGCTTTAATTTACATGCCTAAGCCACCACCTAAACAATAAAGGAAGAAAATATAACTTAAAACAATGAAGTTCTACAAATATTTACTTTCATAGAGTATATTACAATCATATATTATATGACAAATAATTAACCAAAATTGAATTAAATATTAATCAAGATCCTAAATAAATGCATTTTCATGTGAATTTAAACAGTAAGTAAATATGAAGTGTAACAATTGGCAACAAAAGTACAAAGTAATTACATGCATACAACTTGCAAAGAGCCTTATACATACAAAGCAGCTTTTCCTCCCTAATAATAGGTGCCAATACTGGCACGATCAGAAGCAACTGTCGGAAAAATTTATTTTGTTTAGGTGGATTGGGGGGCAAAAGGCTTAGGTGATGTTTAAAGTAACACAGGTTCAAAAGACCAAAGATAGAGGTACCTTGTACAAATCTTGTGTGCTTGGTACACCTCTAATTCTCTTTCTTAGAGCTAATAGAGTGAGGACCTCTTTTTTCATACATTAAATAGAGAGGTAAGGATCCCTCTAAATCTAACCACAACTCAAATTTCAGAAAAAAGTTCTTAAGTGCATATAGTTACTTCCTTTGCAATTGCAATTTAATAGACAAACAAACAACACATAGCAATTGTCTCCCTCTGTTTCCCAAGCTAATTTCTTTGGATGCGACCCTTCAAAACAAACCCAAAATAATTATAAACTAAAAAGAACAACAAATCTGCATCAAAATCAATTCCCAAGTGAAACTAAGCATTTCTAAATATATTTTTTAAAAATAAAATATGAGATTGATGATGTACAAAACAAAATACCCAAATAAAAGAGCAGTGAGAGCCCAAGAGACCAAAGCGGTAGAAGCCGCACCAGCCAAGCTATCGCTACGCCATGCTCTCAGGTGCATCAGACCTAAAAATATCGAACACGCCAATACATATAAGAGAGATAAAACTGATAGATTGTATAGTAATTACAATGAATACAAATGATTTCATCATTATCTCGTGAACAGAATTGAGCAGCCAAATACACACATAGATTGTAGATAGAGAGATTATTGCTAATTATTCCTTTTCTGTTAGTTTGCTTCTATCTGATAAGTCAATTACTCAAATTCAGTTTATGGAAATGATACATGTATGTATGCATAAACCACCCCAAACTTGTAGATAAGCTTTTGCAAGTTTAAGCTGTAGGAAAGAGAAACAGAGAAATAGAGCTTGAAAATCTGCACCGGCTCACATACCATTACATAGAAAGCTCAGGTCGGATAAAAACAAATGCCTAATCTTTTGTTTTCTAGCTCATTTTGGGTAGTAAAAGAGAAGACCACCCAATCTTTTGGTCTTTTCTTTCTCATGGTTTTTGGTCTCACCATATTTAGACTTTGAAACTATCAGTGGCAATTAGTTTGGCTTGTAGCTGCAACCTATTGTCTAATTAAAACCCTTTCTGCTGACCCATTTCAACAGATGGTGAAATGCCCATTACAGAACTCAATCTTTTAAACTCAAATATGCTTAAATTCGACCCCAAACCCTCGTTTTCTCAGTCTCCTCTGTTGTTTCTAAAATGGGTCTTCTCTCTTCTGTTATGAACACCCTTTTTGGCGATTTTCGAGACCTCCCTTTTGTTGAACGAATTACTATTCTGATCCACTTGGTGTTCTTCGTTTTGTTCCTCTTGTTCGTGTCGGCGCGCTGGATCTTCACCTACGTCGGATTCGCGTTCGACTGCTCGTCAAGGAAAATGGCGCCATTCTGTCAAGGCCATTCATAACAACTAAGACATGCCCGAGATCGCGATCGAGAATGGAGGAGATGGAGCTACGAATATATATATATATATATATATAGAGAGAGAGAGAGAGAGAGAGAGAGAGGAGAGAGGGAGAGAGGGAGGGAGGGAGGCAAATGAGCTAGGTTTTTTTTTTTTGTTGGTAGAGACAGATGAGAGAGAGAGAGAGAGAGAGAGAGAGAGAGAGAGAGAGGGAGAGCAAGAGACCTTTAGAGGCTTCGAGAGGTTTTTGTTTTAGGTTGGTTATACCATCGTATTAATAAGATGACATATATAGTCTTACTAATCGTCTTTAATTTTTGTGCCATGGGTTAGCATGTGGCCGTCTTATTAATAATTTTAAGACGGTTGCAAACTATCTTAATTTGGGGCGAAAAAAAACAGTCATATATTCCGTCTTTTTTATACCTTTTTAACGTAGTAACTGCGGCTCCCGTCACATCCTCCTCCACTCAAAATCGTCAACATCCTCGTTGACGTCAAGACACTTATCCGTAAGAACAAGCTAAAATTGTATATGCAGTATTGTTCATCGGCGCTTCCGCCTTACCTCAAGCCCCAAAACTGTACATATTGTATTGTTCACCGGTGCTTCTGCCTCACCTCAAGCCCCAAACTGTACATGGTTGGTGTCTAAGTCTTCCCACGGCCCACGTCAACAAGACCACAGTGTATGACTCTCTTCTCAGTGATTTGTCACCTTTAAGCCGGCATTTTGAGGGCACTGCTTCGCTAGATATGGGCCATCGCATATGAAGCAACCCTGCATCTTCTTCTGTGTACCCTTCTGCACACGATGTGACGCTCGTGGGCACTCTTTCACTATGTGTGGTCCCTCACATATGAAGCACTTCCTCACCTTCTTCGGCTCGACTGCCACTTTCTTCTTACCTCCAGCTTGCTCCTCACCTTTCTGTTGAAGTCCTCTCTCATGTGTCTTCCTCGCATCCTTCGTAGAGTTCTTGAGAACTTCTGCATCGCGAGAGCCTTTGGATGTCTCAGACTAGAGTTTCTTGACTTGTGGTGTTAGCGTCTCGACTGGTATCGTAAGGAACAATCTCTTTAATATGCATATATCTTCGCGTAATTCTCTCAAGGCCACCTTCATACCTCGCACTTCCGCAGACAAGTATTCCACTTTCTGGGCCAACGCAGCATGGTTTTCCTCTTGTGTCATCACTATCGGTCCCAATGTCTCTAACGGTTTATCCTGAATTTGCAACGAAGCTCCTTTTGCCTCCATCTCAGTGGCTCTAATACCAAATATCGCGGGGTCACTCTTCCAGCAGTGTCAGCCAGTGCGACACTTAATGCCCGATGTGCTAAGTCAGCCTAATTCAACTCACAATTGAGCAACGCAATGCAAATTCCCGGGTACTATGAAGAGTATAATGCTTGTTCTACTCAAGCTTCACTTCGGCCTTTACGTTCAGACTTCGCCCTACGAAGCAACGCAGCAGGTCAGGGACGGCGACGATGGCTAAGAATGCGATAGGCAGCAATAGGCATATACCGAGCCCCCTTTGGGCTAAAACCCGTACCGCGAAGATGGTTGGAAACCACTAACACGAAGGCCCTAGTACACGATGTAACTAGGACGATCACGCTCCAAGTATGGCCCCGATGTACGCACATAAGCCCACGAGACTAGTGCACGTGTTGGGTCGGGGGACTCAAACTCATTTCCCCCTATATAAGGGTAAAACAGTACTTCAGCTAGAATGGCGGGAGGACTTCAAACCCCTTGGTTTGATATACTTTACTATTCACACCGCAATGCCCCACATCACTAGTCCAGCTGGCCATGTCGCGTCCATATTGCGACCGTGTCACTCCTAAGTCTTCACCCTTCATCCTAACATGTCGCGACGCTCTCGTGGCCCACGACCAATACATTTAGTGCTGCCCCGCGGGAGTATCGACGCACCAATGATGCTCATGATGCATATTGGGAAAATAGCCCTATGACGGACCTGAATGGCCACTCCGCAGCCACCGTCACACTATTTTTTGAATCACGAAATATGGACTAATGAAATCCGTCAAACTTTGACTTACAGGTTAATTTTTTTTTTTTCAATATTGATCTAAATCATCCACCTGTACTTCATGTGGCACCCAAACAGTATTTTGGATGCCACATATACCTCCACACCTCCGTGTTGCTCTTGAAGGACGGCACCTGCTTTCATATATATATATATATATATATATATATATATATATATATAGTCAAGCATGTAGGTTGTGACTTGTGAATATTAATTTTGATTGTCCAGCTAATCGTGAGGTGCACATTGATTTATAATATTTAGGTGCTCAGTGTTCATTGAATATAACTTCTATCTCAGTGTAGGAATAACAGGTCGTACAACATAATTTTATGTAGGCAGAGAGACGTCACAGATTTTAAGTGAGTCTTCCTAGTGAGTAAAGCTGGCTTGAAATGGGTTTGTATTTTGGAAATTGTCTGCCTCCACGGATCACGAGGTTATTAGTTATTGGCTAGATCTTATTTATAATAATATTTATTGTGGTAAAGGATGGCGTGATGATGCAGAGTATCGTACTTTGTGCTTTGAGGTGCCCGGATGAGCCGTTCGACATTCTCTCTAATCTTGAGTCTTGACCTCAAAAAGGTGCACTATGTTCAATACTAGGAGTCTCAATGGGCCGGATTGGGTCTTAAATGGGCTAATATATTATAATCGGGCCTCATGAATCTAGCTCATATGTGATCTGTTTATGAATCGGACTTACTTACCTTAACCATTGCCTGGCAAAAGAGAAAATGCGGAACTAAGGACCTGCAATCCAAGTTGTTCTCATCTTAACCATATTTTTTTTACATATAAATTATTATAAGGAAAATGGTGTATGGGATTGAATGCTTGACTGAACTCATGCATTCAAACCCAAATCATGTGCCACGTGGCATATAATCCCCAAACAACACCTACTTTGAGATTATGCTACATGTGCCATGAAATCTATATTAAAAAAACAATTGTGGTAGTCAAAATCATGCTCAAATTTTGGGTTCCACCTTATATATTTTGGTGCATTAGATTTTAGCTCATGACCACATTTTAGACAGTGAAAATGCATTAAATCAGGCCCATATTTATTTTGGGTGGTCTTTAATTATTTTTGGGCAAGTTGTCATAACACCCGATCCATTTGATGGGTTCCACATGGAACTCACCCGATTTGATTGCATGAATCCGTCATGCATTCAAACTCATATTCCAAGGCCTCTTAAAATAATTGGACAATTGCCTCTTCTTTTATCCCGAACGTCCAGATGATATGATCCCGTAAAGAACAACATCGATGGTCACAATTAACTTTTATTATATTAAAGGATGGGAAATATTTAGGTACAAGTCTTTCACATCCTAAATGGGAAGATAGAGGGGACTGTTTAGGTACAAGTTTTCATCCAACGTCCAACCGTTGAGGGGGCTTTTACTAAAAACGCTGTTGGATGTTTAAAAAGAAGTTTTAAGCAATCATTATATATATATATATATATATATATATATATATATATATATATATATATATATGGAAAAAGTATTTACACGGCCGGTCCTGAGATTTTGGGGCCTCAAGGTGAGCTCCTAAAATGGGACCCCTCTTTCATATTTATCTTTTACAAAAAAAAAATTATTATAATTTTTCTTTTTGATAGATAAAATAATACTCATTGCTTTTAGATTACAGATACCTCCATATTTCATCTATTGTTTATAATTTGAAAATGTAACTAACAAATTAACAAATTAACGAAAGTCTGTATTAAAAAAAATACCAAAAAAAAAAAAAAAGCTATATAGTAGAACGTGCTGGACGAATCGAGTAACTCAACGAATAACATTTTAATATTTTTTATTACTTTAACTGCTATTGAATCTTTCACTATCATTTTTTAGCACTTTAACCGTCTTAAAAAATTCTAACACTAAATTCATTGGATAACTTTCGTTGAATAGATCAAAATTAATAAGTCATTTGCAAAAAATGGAACTGTAACAAACCTAAAATCACTATTTTAAATTAGGGTCATTTAATAAGAAAAAATTATATATATATATGGCTACCTCTAAACGCGCCCACATCCCAAACCCCTTGAAAACCTTTGTCATAGATCCCAAAAAAATGACCATAAAGTCATATTTGAGTGTAATGTGTGTCATATAATTCAAGGCCATTTTTGAGGATTTGTGGCACATGGAATAAAAATTGACCGTATGATAGGTGGGCCATGACTTGAAGATTTATTTTGTGAAAGATACGTTTGATAAGTGATCTCCATCTTCTCATTCGAATGAATCAATAGTTTTCAAGGGATCTAGGACATGAGTGCTTTTCGGAGAACTAAATAAGGAAATCATTTTAATAGAATTATACATTAAAAATTATATTAAGCAATATGCATTACAAAAATAAGGTGTTTCAATGACACTTACTATTAAGGAAATTTTTGATAGCGGCAGGACTAATAGCGGCAGTTTTTGTTAGCGATGTGACTAATAGTAGCAGTTTTTTGTTAAAAAAAATTGCCGCTAATAGTCTTCTTTTTTATAGTGATGGTAAAGTTTAAAAACATCCAAGATTTGGGGCCCCTAAATATTTGAGGGTCCGAGGTGACCGCCTTTTGGGCCTTGGCCCAAGGCCGGCACTAGGTGTTCGTTCTTTATGGGAGGACGGTAATCGTCCTCCAAGCTTTCACGTGGAGCTCCACGTGGCATTCAAAATATTGTTTCAATGACAGGTAGAGTTCAGGTGCATTGCTTATATCATTTTTGAAAAAAATAAATTTGAATATTTATCTCCATCCTGTGTTTTTTTGAAGTATTGGTTAGTGAGAAGTGAACTTCTCGAATGACCGTCCTGCATATCTTACTAATCTTGCTGGACATTCTAGTGATCATAATAACAAATTTTATTTTTGGCAACATTTTAGTAGGGGGTCATTTCGGATAAATTTCGATAAAAATTCGAAAAATTTCAGAAAAATTTCGGGGAGTACAAAAAATAATATATATAAAATATATTTAAATTTCATAAAATTTTTATTTATTATTTAAAAAATAATAAAAATTAAAAAATATTTATTAATTTTGATTAAATTTCATTAATTTCTCTGAAATTAATAAAATTTCAGTGATTTCGGAGAAGTCATCGAAATTTTGTTGAAAGTTTCGCCCACCCCTGTTTTGGTAAATTTCGAAAAAAATTTGTTACTATGCTAGTGATAACTTATAATAGGTATAGAGTATTATTTTTAAGCGAGAAGTAAAATAATCGGCGGATCGTTCCGTGCTATGCTACGAAAATTTTGTAAGTTCAGCCAGTGACCGTCCCGCGCGGAAAATTTTAGTCTTGGGTGGCGTTATTTGCACACATTTTTCTTTTGAAAAACTCCCACATTTCCACAAGAAGAAAACTTTGACTGGCTTGATTCGTACGGTGAAGATCGAATTTCGTCCCAAAATTCCATGACATAGATCTTGAGACCATGACACATCTATCAGACTGTCAGATCGTGATTCCATCCGGCACATATCCCGAAAAGTGACCATGATCATTAGCTTACTATGGGAAAGGGGTTTTCAAGTCTTACTTTTGGGAATGTGTGCCTCATGGAATCAATATCTTACCGTCTGATATGTTCTCCATGAAGATCTATTGTATGGAGGACTGAGATGAAAGATGATCTCCATCGTCTGATAGGAGGCAGTCAACATCTTTTGTTGTGCTACTGCGAGTGTTTTTCCCGGAAAAGCGGGTGCAAATAACGCTACCTTTTTTAATTAAAAATTTAGAAAGACGAAAATACCCTTACTAAATTTTTTTAACATGAACTTGTGGATGGACATTTTCGTCACCATACAAGTTAAAGATAACTGAGGAAGCAGGAGAAACGAAAGAAGACGGAAGAAGGGGAAGATAGACGAAACGATGAAGAGCGCTCTCTCTCTCTCTCTCAAAACAGGTCGAAGAGTAGCCATTTCGACATTCTCTCTCTAAAACCCGTAATATATACGTTTTTTGGAGTTTCCTGTCGAGAACATGGAGCAGATGAAGAAGAGACTCAAGAAGAAGGAGCTGAGATACAGGCCAACAAGTCAAGAAAGTAAATGGGCGCCATTTTTAGGGTATTTCATTTTTATGGTTTTGTTGTTCAAATTCCATTTATGAAGAAGAAGAAGAAGAAGAAGGAGGAGGAGGAGGAGGAGGAGGAGGAGGAGGAGTTATACAGGCCAAGTAGATCGGGGCCATTTTTAGGGTATTTCATTTTCTTTTGCATCTCTGGATTTACCCTATGAAATGATTGCTTTATGGCTTCCTTGGGTTTTTTGGATTTCTAGTTTACTTTGATTGTTGTTTCTTATAAACATGAAGCAGAAGCACGTGCATTCAACCATTTTTGACATACCCAAACAATTTCAATCCACACAGACAAATAAACAAACACTTGCTGTACATACAGAGTTGTCCAACAAGGGGCTATGTACACAACACTAATTGCCTTGATAATTATGAATTACCAACGAGCAGCAATAGTAGCTAATCCACCATAATTTGTGCTGTTGTACACACCATGAACCACAGCAATACTGCTGCTATCGCCACTCTTCACACTACAAATTCAAATAAAGAATCTCAAAATATATGCGAAACTGCGTAAAATACACCAAAACGTTTGTACTAAACCAACACCAAAAAATTCTGCACTATTTGCTTGCAGCCTATATACAATCCACACTCAGCCATACAACTGATTTCAACCTTTTCACAGCAATGTGAACTGCAGTCCATCATTACCATAGAAAAAAACAAGAAAAAGTTTCACAGGCGAGACCCAAAAACCCCACAAAAAACTCTCCAATATGCATTTTCAGAGAACAAAATTGTATAAAACCTCCTTTCCAAGTTCGGTATCTAAAATCGATTCCGATCCACCATAGACAAACTAGATTTGAAGACAAAATTTCAGAATTTCGATTTTCTTGAAAATTGGTAAAAAAATCCAAAATCGAAAAAACAACATAACTTTCTCTTCATAGTTCCAAATAAAAAAATGCCACCACCAATCATCTCCTAGACATCATAACAATATTGATTTCCTTCTTGACCTCATAGAGTTTTGGGACCTATAAAATCATGAATAATTGTGAAAAAAGAAAAACCCTCAATTCTACAACAACAAGACTTCAAGTCAAGAAACTTGCAGTATTATAAATACTCACCAAAGGATTTTTTTATCTAAGCAATTCTGACAAGAGGTTAAAAATTTGACTAGGGTGATGTCAGCATGACGTCAGTGAGCGATGGGTGATGTCTGCAGTAAATTTAGGTCCGTAGCATCCCACTATAATACCAAGTTAATTTAGGGTTAGATTAAAGAAGAAGAGGAAAGATGGAGGAAAAATGAGGATAGTGAGTCAGAGAGGCTCATCACCATATTCATTAGTGAGGGTTTTGTGGCTAATTTAAGGGGTTCAGCCCTTGTTGTGAAGGATTAACCCCTTGTGCAATGGTCCTATGACCTGTTGAGGGTTATTGACATCTTGGTGTGAAAGAAGAGTGTAATCTCTGGTGCGGGCGAAGAAAAGGTTATGAGACCTTGTTGAATTGTTCTATGTGCAAAGAGGAAAATTGAATTTGTGGACGGATCTGTTCCTGACCTCAATGCTACACTCGATGCAGCGTATGCTGATTGGCGGTGATACTACTCAGGTTATGACATGACTCTTACACTCGATGAAGACCTGCAAGTCCGCGTAATAAAGATAACTCATATTAAGAGATGTTTCAAAAGAGGGTTTTGGATGGTGGTGATTAATTAGGATTTGTGTTGGCGAGATTTCTCTATCGTTTCCGCTAATGGAAATGTTTGGGTGGGAGGCACGAAGTAGAGTTAGTTCTGAATGTTGTCACCAATTTTGCTGAATTATTGAAATTGCAAACTTAAGGTTCTACGAATTGTTCGCGTTTGTTTGAAAAATTTGTATGTTTTTCTACAAATTCAAGAACTTCACGAGTAATTCGTGAATGATCTAGGAATAGTTCATGATTCTTTTCAATAAATCATATATTTTTTAATTTCTTTAAAAAATTTGTACTTGTTAATCTTTTTTTTTTTTTCTCCGAATATTTCCCCAAACTTGCCAAATTCTTTCTGATTTTTTCCAAAATTTAACCTTCCCAAATAATTTTTGAACCCCGACTTGGTGACTATGGTTTTGAAATTTGTTTCGAACATTGAAAATAAAAAATCCTGCTCTATGGTCTCTAAGTGCTGGTTGAGAGTTGAAGGCTTGACACGCTTATCTCTACATGTTTTAGACCCCAAAATCCTCAGTAAAATTCTTTCCCATGTTCCTAAATTTGTTAACATTCGAAATGGGCAAAGAAATATCTGATTCAGATCTCGAATTCGTTGCCGAAACATTCCCTGATCTCCAAGTCCTTAACCTAAGCATTGCCAAAATACAGAAGGTCGATGCCGAATCCAATTCCAACGGGATGTCGCAGTTGCGATCTGGCGCAGTAATCTTACTAAGGTTGTGTTGACGAGGCAAAAGGGGATCAATTGTTTGAATCGTAATATCTTTTAACTAAGGTAACCTCTAGTCCTTCATCAAAGTCACCAAGTTCTCTGAATTTTTTGAAAAAATCGTGAATAATTGTGTACGAACTAATCCCGAATTCATAAAAATTTGTGTATTTTGAATTTGCCCGAATGTTGTTGAATTCGAATATTTCCCCGAATTTTACTGAATTTAAACTCGCCGAATTATTGCTGAACCCCCGACTTGGTGACTATGACCTCCATAAGGTATCAGTCCAAAAAAAATCAGTTTTATGCTCTAATGCCATTACATGCTACCTCATCAGACTGTAGCTTCAGTTTGGCTGAGACTAAATCCTCAGTCTTTACATCAAAGAGAGAATTAGAGAACTCAGGTGACATATACTATTATTTTGTATGGACTTTCCATTTTCACCTTTTTCGATTCAGAGAGGTTCACATGGAGATAATCAGCACTCTAGTCTAAGATACAATTCTTCTTTATTATGGGAACTATATTAAATAGAAAAATCTCTTTATTATATTTGTCAATCTGTTTTTTTCTCTAATATAATATCTTGTCAACCAATCAAGTAAGTAAAAATTGAATATACAACTTGTAATTATGATTTTTGTTGACCACCCAAACATTAAAAAAATGAGTGATGTTATAAATAAGTATTTTTATATAGAATACAAAAGTTTAAAGCATTCTACAATTGTGAAATCAGATTAAGTATGATGACATCAGACTATTCATTAACTTTTATGTGAAAATTTTAAATTATTAGAATGTTATGCAATATAAGTAGGAACTAATTATGTTAAAAATTTAAGAGTCAATAACTTAAAGAATATAATAGAATTTTTTTTTTATCTTGATGAATCAGAAAATAAAATTTATCTTTGGAACTAAAATCTCAATTCATTCTATGAGGCCTTGATATGTTCATATTTTAAAACCTTGGTGCCCAATGTCTTTATGTATGTTAATAATTTTTGTCGTTCTCAAAATCATAGGGTACTCTCCAGTGTCTTTTCATCGTGTCTTCGCACAGTCTCATTAGCAAATGGGTCTGTGTCGAGAACCATAAAAATGCTAGATCTCAGAAAAAGTGATCAGGCTACAGATTTTGGCATCACACATTTGCGGCAAATGTGTTGTTTAGAGGAATTGATCTTAGCGGAATGCAATAGCCCACACGTGGTCGATGCTTCTTGGTTGACCAATCTTTCCAACGTGACACTTATTTCTCCTATCTCTAGTCTTAAGAGATTGGATGTTTCTTGGTTGACCAATCTTTCCAACGTGACACTTGTCCCAGTACTGCTCAGCTGTTAGAATCTTTTGATAATTATAGTACAGCTTGTAACTTGATTATTGGGCAGGGAATCAATCCGATGATCTGGTGCACACAATTCTTGGATGCCGATCATTTAAATGTGTTGCATTGGACACACATTACAAATTTTGATGTCAACTGCGATGCAAGAGGAGCTACGTAGTAGATTGTGTAGATTACATTGGATGTGAATCAATTAGTGCTCTTGAAGCTTCGCTTCACTTCCCATTATTGTGCTTCCTAATTCTTGCATGGTCTGTTCTCTTATCGTTTTCTTGGTAGGTAAGCTTGAATTGAACCAGCAATCTCACAGTTCCGAGGCTTTCCAATTGGGGGACAGATCCAACCAGTAATTGGTTTATTTTGTTTGCTATTTTAGTGATTTAAATATGAATTTATATATTCATTAGTTGATTATGAATTGAAATTTCTAGTTTAAAGGTAAATTGCATAATAATCCACTCATTATTCACAACAATAAGTTGTTGCAACCAAATGGTAATTGATGGTGATAAATATGTTGTTGGATACACACACACGCACACTCATTATTCAGAGATTCTCTCATCTGAGCTATCTTCGTCGGAGTCGACTTCCTCAAATTCTTTATCCTCGTTGCATCCATTCTCATCGGAATTCATCACTTATTGATCGATTTCTGAATGAGGAGCATTTTTAACTTGCCTCTGACTCGATTCACCATGCTCTCTTTGAAGTGCTGATTCAATAATGTTTAAATGCTGCAAATAATCCTTTGAGAAATGGCTATTGATATCAGTTTGAGTTCCTTTCTGTTTCCTCACTGATTCTTGACAAGTAAACTACATGCTTCAGCTTCCCTGGGCACTTCTCCAGGCTATGCTTGAAAGAGGAGCAGTGACTGCAAATACTTGGTTATTACTTGTACTCCAATCTCTGGAGATACGTCCTCCCGTCATGGGTTTGAAGTTGGATTGTAGTGGGGGGGGGGATTCAAACTCTGTTCCAACAAAAGTCAATCTTCGACAGTTTCTCTACAACCCAAGATGGCCATTTCAGTTCTGTAAGATTGATGAACTGATTCGCAAGGTCAATCTTAACAAACTTAATATCCCTTATTTGGGCAAGCACGATAACGTGGAAAGTACGCCAGATCATGGAAGTGGCATGGGAGCTGTGGCTGCAGGTTCTAACAACCCGAAAGTTTGCCTTTAAAGTAAGAAGGGAATAAAATGAGTTTTTACATAAACCTGTTGAGTTGTTAGAATTAGCTAACATGACTATTAAAATGATTTCCTTCTAATGATATAGCATTTATTTAGGGAGGTTTAAGGCATTTTCTATGAAGAGGTCGCAAAGGCATAACCGATCAAAAAATAAAATTCACCGATAAAAAAAAATAGCCGCAAAGGCATATGCTTTGAAGATTTTAAGGCATTTTCTTTCCAGAAATAGAGTTTTTACTTTTCCATCTTTTCTTTATGAGTATCTCATTTCAAGTTGTACTCAGTTGGCTATATTTTGTAGAAGTTTCTCTTTGTTTGATTTCTTTTTTATTGTTATTATTATAAATTACTAAGATCAACATTTTATTAAAATATAGCTAGAGCAATTACACCATCACCTACCTGAGCGAGAAACTCAAATCAGCCCACTACTACATACAATGGAGGGACAGAATGCCTGAATATTAAAGCATTTCTAGTTACTCATTCCTTAGCGAAATATCCGCTTTAGAAGTTTGGACAGATGTAATTGTGCCATATCTCTTTTAGAACTTCACAATTCTCCCTTTTCTTTAAATCCCTTATTGGATCCATACAAATTAGGATGATACGAGCCTAAATAGGCCGTGTTATTCCTATATCATGTGTGAGCAAAACTACAGTTCTGGACTATACTATAGTGTTCGGGAATCTAGTCTTTCTATGGATTCTTTATGTTGGCAATTTTTAACCACTAGTAAGGGTTGCACTTTTTGTTTCCTCCAAACTTTCTTTGTAACGTATTAATAATGTTTGTATTAGAATGAAAACGAAGGAATACAAGAGTGTAAAAACAAAATTACAGCATTATGGAAATTAGAGATTCCCCTAGATATGTTTGTACGCCTGTAAAGTGTCTTCCCTAGCTAGAGTCTGCTGTGCGATTACCCTCTCTCCTAATGTAACTTAATACTTGAACTTCTTTCATTGCTTTTCTTGATAGAAATTTTAATGTTTGAATCTTAAACAGTTATTTTGAAACCATTTGAATTTTTTTAAAACCTTTTAGTTTGACCATTGCCCTTTCAAAAGACTTGCATAAGGCAACTTTAGTTTTTATCGGATCTCACACAAAATTTCTTGGGTCACTCGTAAACCTGTGAGTCGGATCCTCCATCAGTCACAAGGGCTTAGTTCAGTGCCAACTTGTGAGCTCTGTTTGTATTTAAAAATTTCAAAGAAACAGGTTGATTCGTAGCAGTTCTCTATTAATTCTCATTCCTATATGCATTTATGATTCAAGGATTTTCAGAAAAAAAATGAAGGTTACTTAAATTCATTGAATATAGAAGTCTAGATATTTGAAATGGCTGACCTCAATTGGATTGATTGCTGATCGTTTTAAATTAAAACCTTTCAAGTGCACAAGTTTGAATGTACTAGGGCAAGTACATGGGTGTCGAACCTCAGAGACTTGTCGTTTTTCTTATTTAACTTATGTCCTATAGTAAATATATGTATAAAATTAAGTTGTCCTAAATAAAATAAAAATAGAAAGAAAACCTAAAATAGTTTTGAAATAAGAGATGAGAAGGCAGTCTGGGATCTCTCTTGGATCTCAGACTGGTATAAAATAAACCCTATTTCTTTTCTATAATGAATCCTAGGTACCCCCGCTCCAGGCTACAAGCTTAGTCCCTTCTTTTATTAATTAGATAAATCTAATCGTCAAAGAACCATTGCACGAACCAACAAAAACTACCTTACAAGGCCTACTCCGTTTGTGAATATTTTATCTAGGCTAACCCAAATCCCTACAAGGCTACTGGAATTAAACTAAACAAGATGACAACGTTTCTATCGCGTTCTCGATATATTCGGAACCTCGAACATGCAATCATACGATAAACGGAATTCAAAAATAGAAAAAGAAATAAAACTTTATTAAATACTTATCCGAAATTTACAAGAGATCCCAGCCTGAGCGCGTTTAGCCTCGCATCGATCGAAGACCTTCTCCATTGCTGAATCGCTCTTCGATCGATGATTACAATCAATCTCTCTCTCTCTCTCTCGCTATTTCAGAACTAATCTAACCTAAACTTACGAGCAAAAAGCCCTAGGGCTAAAAGCTATTTTATTCCTAAGCTTAGGGTCCTTATTTATAGATTTATAGGGCCCTAGAACATTGATTTCTAATAGGAAACAAACCCTAAAACGAATCTAATCTAAACTAGGAAGGAAAAATATCTTGGAGTCTTGATTTTCGGAAGAATCTCAACTGTTTGCGCCTAAAAATAGCAAGCAAACCCAATCTGCGCTCCTGAAAATCAGCAGAAAATCTTGGCTTTGACTGGTCTAGAATAGAGTTTGTCCGGTCAAAATTATTTGTATAAGAAAGCCCCTTCTGTTGTTGGGTTTTGGCTGGTTGAAATATCCATTTCGACCGGTCAAGAATCAGATTTCTGAAGCTGTTTTGAGCTGGAACGAACCAGATTCGCGTCCGAAAAATCGCAGTCTTGACCGGTCAAAATGGCAATTGTGACCGGTCACGACTGTACTTTCCTGCACTTCTATGCGAACTTTATTTGGTTATAACTTTTGATATACAACTCGGAATTCGGTGATTCTGGCTGGTTGGAAAACTAGGAACCTCTACTTTCCAATGGTAGAGGCCTCAGCTACAACAGATATTTGTATTAACTTTGACATTCCTCTTTCTCTCTGCTGTTTTGGTTGGTTCTTACCTTAACTTTAAGACTCCCTTAACTTTGCTCTTTTAACCACATTCGTGCTTTTAAGCTTTCAAAACCAGTTATGCTCAATCGTGCACTCAAAGAAAACATTAGTAATTAAATGAGGCTTTGCAATACCAAGATTTCGGTCTAAATTATACACTTTTGGAGACCGATCAATTCCATGCATCTATGTTAGTTAGTTTGCTAATTCACTTGATTCGAATTCGGGTTCTCAATTGATAATTTGCTACTGTCTCACAAACCCGATTCCCTAGGGGTACGATGAGTTATTTATTTTCTATTTTTGATAAGGTAACTAAAAATATATTATATAGTAATTAAGGTTTGTAGTTTCTACAAGAAAGCTGGCCGCGTACTTGGTTAGCAGTATGCAAGAGGTAAGCAAGCCAGAGTGGTCACCGCTTTAATTCCCATAACTTGTTTATATTTATAAGAAAATAAATTCAGTTTACATTATTCTGGTTCCCGCATCTCGCCAACCGAACGAAATTGAATGGCGAATCCGAATCAGTTCGCCGTTTCGTGGGTAAACTCGCGTATTAAGTAACATAGGCAGGCATGCTCAGCTACTATTCATGGTGGCTTTTAAAATTATTGTACCAGAACTAGGTGCCTAAAAACAGCAAGAACTTTTTTAGAGTTATAGACTATGCTAACATCTCAACTTTTAAGACTTAGGAACATTTCAGCAGTGAACAGTCCTGTTTTTAAATTAGTGTACCTTTTAAAATGTCGACCTGTTTATTGTCACTTATCAGAGCCAAGTGAACAGTACCAGATAGAGCTGTTCTTTGGAATAATCTTTCTGCAAGAATTTCACTTTCGGACTCTCATATTCTAGTAGGAGATTTTAATGCGATAACTAGTTCTGCTGAGAAAAGAGAGGGTAGATCTCCATCTTCTCATTCAATGAATGACTTTAGGGACTCTATTCATCATAATGAACTCATTGATGTAAGCTTTAAAGCCAATCCCTTCACATGGTGTAATAATTGTCACGGATGAATTGATAGGTGCTTAGTCTCTGCAAATTTTCTCTTTCCTTGGTTCACCTATTGTGCATCATTGTTCAATATTATCATCTGATCGCTGTCCGATTTTAGTCTCTTTTGGAAGCTCATCATCTTTTCCAAAGCCATTTAAGTTTTATAATTTTTGGTTACAAAAACCAGGATTTATGGATGTGGTAGTTGCATCATGGTCAAGAAGGGCAGAGGGTTCCCCTCTATATAGGGTTTTCTTGAATCTACGTCAGTTTAAGAAAAACCTTAAAAGAATGGAGCAAATCAACTGTGGGTAATATACTAATATGCAGCAGAAATCTCTGAATCGGAAGCAAAAGTTAATGAACTGGAAAGATCTCGTATGAATGATGGCTGGTCCCAGTTAGTTAACTCAGAATGTGCACAAGCCAAAGCAGCATATCAAAATTTTGGTAAAGAAGAAGAGTCAGTGTGGCGTCAGAAATCTCTAGTCAAATGGATGGAGGGGGACAGCAATGCAAAATTTCATCACATTGTTTCCAAAATCAGGTAATCCTATATCCTTATCTAAATTTAGACCTATTAGTTTGTGCAATTTTCTATATAAGGTCATATAAAATATACTCGCATTGCAGCTAAGTTTGGTCCTTCCTTCAATCATATCAAAAGAGCAAGGAGCTTTTGTTAAAGGTAGAGATATTTATGATAATGTGATATTGGCCTATGAATTAATGCAAGATTTGGATAGGAAAACATATGGCGTGAATATTGCATTGAAAATTGATACATCAAAGGCCTATGACTGCTGAGAATGGGATTTTCTGATGGCAGTTATGGAAAAGTTTGATTTCAGTCCTTCATTTATTAAATTTGTCAGAGTTGTATATCAAGCTGTTGGTTTTCAATATTAATAAAGGGATCTCCGGTTGGGTATTTCAAAAATTCTGGAGGACTCCGTCAGGGGGATCCTTTGTCTCCAGCATTATTTATTTTAGCTGAGGAGGTGCTAAGTGGAGGACTCTCATACCTTTGTAGTCTCGGAAAATGGAAAGGTTTGGTTCCTCTCACAATGTGGTCTGCCCATCCCATCTTCTCTTTGCAGATGATTAACTGATGTTCTCTAAATGCACAAAGAGATCACTGCAGCAATCGTAGAAACTCCTTTCTCAATATTTGGAAGCATCGGGTCAAAATTTTAATTTGTCAGAGTAAATTTTTTCATCTCAAGGAAAGCGTCCCATCATAAAATTTCACTTGTGGAAAATATGTGAGGTTTCTCAAAAGAAACTTTACCATCCACTTATCTAGGTGTTCCTTTCTTCTCTGGAAGACTGGAAGACTAACAAAGGAAGCTTGTTGGACTATTATAAAACATGTGCTTTCGGCAATTCCATTTTATCTGCTCAGCATTTTTGCCCATGCCAAAAATTTTACTGGGGAGAGAGTGATGGTAAGAAGAAAGCTCGTTGGGATAAAGTAAAAAAAACAACGAAAGGTGGTTTGGGTATCAGGTATTTTCAAGATGTAAAGCATGCAGCAATGGTCAAATTGGGTGGGATGGAAGATAGTTACTGAGAACTCCACATGGGGAAGACTGTTATTTAACAAGTATAATGCAGGGAAACAATTATGGGAAATAAAATCGAACCGGGCCATTCAAAAATCCGGAGGGCAGTTGCTCCAACAGACCCCAGAAGTTGTTAAAAATGTTAAATGGGATGTAAATTTTGGTAATAGTACCTTTCTATTAACTCACAATTGGACGGGGCGGGGCCGGTTATGAAAGTCTAAATGAAAGACCAAAAGAGGAACCATTGCCATAGGAAGCTATGAATAGTCTCAGATCGTGTGAAATGTTTTTTGGGCTTTGAAATATACTTTGAAACTTTGGCTCAAGACTTGTAGCCTTCACTCAGACGCACTGAATTTTATAGCTTTCACCGTCATGCACCCCATCAATCATGCACACGCGCGCCGAGCCGGGACGGGCACGAGTACGTGGCGGTACATTTAGTTAATTTTTTGAACAGAAGTGTAACCGCTTTTTACAGTTTTATTTATTTGAATTTAAACCACTTTTTTGTAAACAGATATGTTTCTTCGGTTTCTTTTAACGGATATGTCCGTTCAGTTACACCCCTTGTTTTCTATAAAAGGAATCCGAGACCTTGTTTTCATTTATTGCGTTTTACATTTCTTTTATCACTGTTTTAAAGATAGTTTCAGAGTCTCATGTGCTTATTTGGTGTTCTGGTAGTGTGATTAGATTCGTCAAATTTGATCACACGAACACAACCGATTCGTTATATTTTGGAACCATTTTGCAGGTAACCCGTTGGTGACCACCTAATTGAAGTGATAGGGCAAAAAATTGATTTAAAGACAATGAAATTTTTCGTGCATCGAATCGGGCCTGTGTCTCTTCCTGCTTCCCGTGCCAATTTTCCCAACAGCTATGCCAAATGGGACTTGGCATTCTAATCTTATTAGAAACAGTTTGGGGATAGAAGCAGCTTGGTTAGTGGCAGCATGTGATCCTCCAAATGATGGCAGGATGCTATTATTTGGAAACCATATCTACTTTGGATCGGTTTACTACGAAATCGGGATGGGAAGAGTATAGGTGTTAAGCAACCGAAGACGAGTGTTGAAATTGGATTTGGGCATCTCCTGTTCCTACCAAGTTTTTTATTGGCGTGTTTTCGAAGAAGGAATTCCAGTAGAAGTGCAAGTCAAAACCCGGAAAGTTCAATTAGCAACCAGATGTTGGCTTTGCAAGAACAATGAGGAATCGATCTTCCACTTGTTTCTTGACTACTGATGTTCATAAGAATGGAGTGGACAAGTTTGATGGCTGCGTTTAAACAATGGTCAAAAGGATAATTGAGATATCAGTTCTGATTGATTAAAAAGGCTATTCGCTGTTTCATTGTATGGCAAGTATGGATAGAACGTAACCGAAGAAGACATATTAACTCCACTTTGTCCCCAACTTCACTGATAAGCAGAATTCAGAAATGGCTGCATGAGTTAAGCCTCCCACATTTCAAAGGTCCAAGTCTTTGAAGATAAAAACAGTAATGGAGAGAGAGAGAGAGAGAGAGAGAGAGAGAGAGTTGAGATAAATAACTACATATATTTTTTATGGACCTAACTGCCTAACTATATATTTTTTATGTGAGAAATCCATAATATTAAGGTGATAGATCATACAGTGAAGGGTAGCGTTGCTCATATTTTTTAATGATTGATATTAAATTTCACCGAACGGTGATTCACCTCCACTTATAAGCATAATTTTTGGCTGAAACATGTTTCAATGATAGATTGATACTTGGACAATTTAGATTGTTTATACATGTTGATGAATTCTATGGGCCTAACTCAACCTCACAAAACTGGCTTGTAAGGTGAGGTTTGCCCATGTTATATATAACTCAAGGTCTCCAGCCCACAACCGATGTGGGACTATTCTAACATGCCCCTGCATGTGTTGGCGGCTAATACAAATCACGTGAACAATTGAACTGAGTGATATGGAGCGGAGAAATGCCTGTTTTGATACCAGGAAAAATCTGTGCATCCAACTCAAAACCAATTGGGAATGAGTGGAGGTACTCAGGAAATTATCAAGGGAGAGATAAGGCTATAATTTAGACTGAGCAAAATCACATAAAAGATAGTCCCACATCGCTGCCTTGGGCTATATATAACATGGGCTTGAGGTGAAGTTTGCCCAAGTTATATAACCCAAGACTAGTGGCGTAGCCACATAGAAGAGTGTGGGGGCTCAAGCCCCCATTTAACTCTAGAGTTTCTATGAGGTATGGTTCTTATACAACCTTTGTTTGTATATAAGCCTCCAAATCGATGGTAAATAACTTCTAACATTATATGTATAATTTGTATCCCCCACTAACAAAAATTTCTGGCTACGCCCTTGCCCAAGGCCTCTAGTGTACAACCGATGTGGGACTAAAACTAACACCTTGAATTGAAGGGATCTTGACTTCCTTGGGTGCATGCATAAGAGCGGCTCGAAGATCATAATTATTATGTTTTTAAAAAATAAAAAAATAAAAAATTGTACGGTCAATGGCATCAACTTTGATTTTACCGTTCATTTTACGTGCAATCGACTCTTTTGATTGCAGTATTTTTTATTTTTTATTTTATAACATCAAAATACTATTGTTTTATCAAATCCAAATGCAAAAATTGGGTAAGAAAGCATGGGTAGCACCAAGTTTTGCCTGAGTTTTTTTCCATTGTTGATGGAAGGTGGTTAAATTGACCTTTTACAGAGATTTAATGGAATTTCATTACGGAGATTAACTAAATAAAAACACCATCTTAGGTCAAAATCCACAAAAAGGTAGCATTGTGGAATTGAAGGATGTAGAAATTATATTTATAAAAAAAAAAAAAAAAAAAAAAGGAGATGGAGAGGGAAGAAGATAGAACATGAGAGACTACATTATAGAAAATCTTCCTTGCTTTTCATTAATCGTTTTGTGTCTACAAAGATAAGCCTAAATATTTTAAATATTAAGATTCTAATCTTTACCCCATCCATGTGTAAACTAATAGAATCTCTAATATGTGTAATAACAGTACCAAGGTGCTCTCCATTAGATCCCGCAATTAAGAAGGGAGACAATTAAGTGAAAGATGACCCCTTTCAAATATAGTGACAAATTTTATTTTGGGCAACATTTCTGTCGAGCGTCATTTCGGTTTGGATAAATTTTGGAAAAAAGTCAAAAATTTAAAAAAATTTCGGGGAGTTATAAAATCGGGTTTATTATCATAGTGACAAATTTCACCGAGGCGAAATTTTGTGAAATTACCCGAAATGAGGGTCAAACAAAAATTTCCGTCACTTTTCGAAAATCGATATTTTCGAATTTTCGGTTTTCTTTTGTCTTTTTCTTTAAATACAATTGTACTTCACTAGAAGATGTGACAGTTAGCACTGTGACAACACGTCAGCTCTGTGCTACTGTGCTACCACACACGCCTGCTTGTTTGTGTAACGGAATGCATATTATATAGCTGGCTAAAGTATTGCCGTTTTCTAACATCCTAGGTGTGGGACTAAACCCTTCAGTTTTTCCATTTGTCTATTATAGTTCTCTGCTGTAGCTGTCTTCTATATCTATTCTTGAGCCAATTGCTTAAATATGTTTTTTATATATTTTTAATCTCTGAAACTTTTTCGAAATTAATCCGAAATATATCAAAATTAATCCAAAATATACCGAAAAATTATCGAAAATGAAATTTGTCATTATATTTATTATTCAAAATAATTAAATATATTAAAAAATTATTAATGTGGACAAAATTTTTCTAATTTCGTCAAAATTAATAAAAACATTTGAAATTAAAGTATATATATATATATATATATATATATATATATATATATATATATATATACACCCTTGATTATAAAACCATGGTCTCGGGAATTGGGTTCAATCCGAAATGGCATATGCGATGAGTAGGTTTTAGATTGAGAGGAATGGCCAAAATTTTTGGCACTATCTTAAGCCTCAATGGGCATGGGTGACCCCTCCTCTCTTTTCTCTTGGCCAAAGGGAAGGTACGAGCCACGTGCATCATCGAAATGCAACTGCATACTCGTTTTAACTTTTAGGCCTAGTTCACTTCATGATAACATGAATGCGGTAAAATTACACTTTGCAGGTAAAATGGAATACACATAATGCGGTAATAATAAATTCTATCCCATAAAATAATGTATTCTCTTCACTGTATTTTCCCTCTGTTAAAATTATTTTTGGGCATAAAATTCAATATACTCTCAAGTGAACAATACTTGTAAAATGCTTGTAAAATTATTTTTTGGTGGTAACATTTTATCCGTTCCTTTTGTAATCATCATATAATTCACATCCCCTATCAGGGAAACTCTCGAATGTGATGAAGTTTTTATACAATGTCATCTACACTATTATGATTGACCCTATTGGTTCGTATTTCATGGATCACAATTTTTCGACCATTAATTACACATCAACTCTATGGATGAGTTGATGAAATTTTCACACACCGTCATCTACATGATCACTATAGACCCTATTGGTTTGTATTTCGTGGATTGCAATTTTTCGACCATTGATTACGCATAAACTCTATGGATGAGTTATATTATATCTTATTATAAGCACAATCACTAAACTCTTTCTAAATAAACATATTTTTGAAGTCCAACTATATAAAATGAACACGAAATAAACACATACCTTAGTAATAGGGTGTACCATTGGATGTTCAATTTTTGCATTCATGTGGCACACATCTAAAAAGTGACCTAAAATCATGCTTGAGTGTGATGTGTCACATAATTTTAGGGTCACTTAAAGTCACATTTTGTTATGTGTGCCACCAAACTGACCATATGATTTAACACCAATGATCTTCGTGGAAGATTGAGATGAAAAACGATCTGATTCAAAGGGAGGTTTTAATGCATGTCGGTTGGAGGAGAGGGCTGAGATTAGAGTTCCACGGGGTGTAAATAATGGTACTCACAAAGCAAAGGTTTGTGTTACTATCACGACACTTTATGTTACAGCCACCTCACTTCAACAAAGGAAAAAATTAACTGTTTAAATGAGTCGATGGAGATCATTTTTCGTCTCAATCTTGCACACAAGATCTTGAGTTTATAGGCCTACCATTAGACGATCAAATGTTGATCCTACGTGACACAAATCCCATAAGTGAATGTGATTAGTGTAACATCAAACATGATTCACACTCACCTTTTGGAATTTGTACCACCTGCAATGGACATCTAACCGTTTGATCATAGGCTCATGATCTCACGATCTCGTGTCAAAGATTAGGACGGAAATGATCTTTATAGTGTATAACTAATAATAAATGCAAAGAAATGTTGGCGCTGAAAATTTTGCTTGCAAAGATTTTTACTTACGCGTAATTTTACCAAAAGTCAAAAAATTATAGGGTAAACTTTGGGTTGATTTGACGGATCATTTTACGCTAATCAAATAAACAGCCACAACAGTCACATCAGAAGGTAAAATGCCCCTTTTACAGTAAATTTAGCATTATGGGATGAAGTGAACGTGCCCTTAGTCTCTTCGTGCTGTTTCTATCCATCTCAAAAGGCAGAGGAATGATCAAGTCATCCGCTAGAGATTCAAAATGACCAAATTGTCCGTATTCCCTCTCACGTGAGGGCCGCTGCCATGTCTTGGCACCCTTTATTTATGTGAGAGAGACAAAATAAATAAATATATATATATATATAGAGAGAGAGATAGATTAACGTATAAAAAATTGGCGGTGATACGTATCGGTATTTTGGCAAACTGATATAAATCGATATCCCAACTCAGATACTCGATACATATCGGGTATCGGCCGATATGTATTGGTTAGGCCCAATTTTACAATTTTTTATATATATTTTTTAAAATAATAAAATAGGCCGATACATATCGATATCAGCGTAGTCATATCGGTCTTGGGCAAACCCATACCCAAGACCGATACCGATTTTGATATTATGGGTAATGATCCTCTCACTCGACTGTCCATATCGTGATCAAATGTTGATAACAAATGACGTGAACGATCTCACGACTCAATTATGCATGACTCGAGTCATTCGATCATTTTTCCACACACACACACACACACACACACACATATATATATATATATACACCGTCCATGTTGCAGTCAAATGTTGATCGTGCACGATGTAAACTGTGTCACAAATCTAGTCGCGCGTAACTCGAGTTATATGATCATTTCTTTATATATATTAACTTCAATGTCCGAACCTGAACATAATACCCAACTAATTTCAAGGGCACGAGCAGGGCCGGCCCTAGACCAAGGTCAGCCAGGCAAGAGCCTTGGGCCCCCGATTTTTAGGGGCCCCCATATCCTATTTGCCCATTAATAAATAGTTTTCTTTTATAAAAAAAAAATTTCTATAAAGATAAAAGGGTCCCGAATTCTGTTACCTTACTCTTAATACTAATTTTTGTGTCTTTTCGGGTTAAAATTTTATTTTGAATTTTGAATTTCCATCATTTTCATCACAGTAGTTAATTATTTTCTTTAAAAGTCTATTTGACTGTTTGCACCCACACGTTTTCTAAAAGCTCTCACGTGTGTAACTCGTTAATTGGGTTAGATCAGAGTCTGATGGACTTTTTTTAACCCTGATCTTCCACACAAGGGATCTTCGGACCATATATCACCTATCAAACGGTCAGTTTTTAATTCCACATATCACATATGACATTTCCCCCAAAAGTGCTCCTTGTGTGCAATGGCACATATCATGCTCAAACGTGATTTTAGGGTCATGTTTTGGGGATGTGACATGTGGAATAAAAGTAACCATATGATAGGTGGGAGACATGGTCTTAAGATCTATTCTATGAAAGATCGGGGTGAAATACGATCTCCATTGTCTGATCCGATCCAAAATCTTCATAAAGATTTGACCACTCAAATGGTCATATATATAAGTCTTGTTCTATTGACTTTTATTTAAAAAGTGAAGATTTGACTAAATACTAACTGATCTATTGGATTGATACATGTATAAATCAAGTGAACCTTGTTCTGTAGGATCTATAAAAGATAATAGATATTAGGATCAATCTAGGACCATTTGTTACATTTATAGTTTCATCATCATTATCATCATAATAGCCTTATCCCATCTATTTGGAGTCAATTTTTAGGAAATTAACAGGGTCTTTTTACAATCGTTTGTCAACGTGACACCAATCCCCTCTTTTCATTCGGGATTGAAATTGTTAAAAGGCTATTTGATTCGAAAAGAGAAGACATATGATAGATGGCTTCCTTCAATATTTTCTTCTAGAAGTTCTTATACAATCTGAATTTTTTTAGTATTACATTTTCTTTTTTTTATTGCATTTTCCTTTAATATGTACTTATATTAAATTTTTAGTTACATTTTTAAATTATATATATAGTAAAATAGAATATGAGTACTATTTTATGGGAGCCATTACTTGAACACATTTTTCAAGTGATTGCACCGAATTTAAAAGAAAGACTTGCAAGTTTGGCGACCTTTACTATGTGAAAACACCATCTAAGCCGTTTGATGTGAAGGTCATGATTTAAAGATATCAATTGCAAAAGATTATAACAAAATATAATTTTCATCATTTAATTAAATGGAGTCAAAGGCTATTATATAATTCAACAATTGACTACAATAGATCATATGACAAGTATCATGTTTTGCTCTAATTTTATGCCCCAGAGATCTTTTACTCATGAGCTTCAAATAAGACGACCCATATTGCAATTTTACATATCACATGTCCCTAAAATACAAAGTATTTCTTTAAATTCAGTACAATCACTTGAAAAATGTGTGCAAGTAATGGCTCCCCTATTTTACTTGTCAAAAAAAATATGTGACGAATTTTTTATATATTATAAAGTAATATGAAATAGGGGCCTATTTTAGGAACTCGCCTTGGGCCACCAAAATGTCAGGGCCGGCCCTAGGCACGAGTGCACCCTAAGTTAACATGTGCTTAATTAACATTAGATATAAATCTCGAGGGTGGCCTAAGGGTGAATATGAACCCAAGTCTCGCCCTTCGTGAGGCTGATGCTTGACCATTTCAATCTTTTAAATGGTTGAAATTTAGTTTATCACTAACAAAATAATATTTTTTTGTCAAGTAACTTATAAAAAACTTAAAAGCAAAAAAAATACTTTCATTTCTATGACCATCATACTAGCACGATCACTATGACCACCACATTTTCTATATCATACTCTTTTCAACTAATATTTGATTTTGGTTAAAATTTGAATTTTAATCAAACTTTAATTGGATATATAAGCTATATAAAGTTTTGGCTGTTGATCAAACTTTGACTATTGAAACATGATGATAAGTTATAAGTTAATAATATATTATCAAATTTTTAGAGGTCAAAGGTTAACTTCAAGATCAAACTTTGACTCCTATAATTTGATGGCGAAAAATGAATACTGCCGTGTTAATGTATAATTTTGATACTAGATTCTTAATTGTATTAGTCAATACTGCCTTGTTGATGTATAATTTGATACTAGATTCTTAATTGTATTAGTCAATAGTTTGACCTTTAGTCAAACTTTAACTTTTGATTAAACTTTGATTTTTACACAAAATTTATTTTTAGTCAAACTCGAAACCGGCTTATAGATAGTCTACTACTATATAAATTTACACTGTATCACTGCAATTTTTTTTTGGTCAAAATTTAATTTTCTATAAAATGCTATAAATTTTAATTAATAAAATATTCTAATTAAAAATATCTATCATTATTTTAATTTATAACTTAAAAATATATTGTCTCATTTTTAATGATCAAAGTTTGACTTTTGGTCACCGTTTGACTTTTACTCATCAGTACCATCCAAGACTTTAATATAAAAACTATTTTCATAAGTACCATCCACGACTTTATTTATTTATTTATTTATAATCAAGACTTTAATATTTATCAAACAAAACTTTAATATAAAAACTATATTCATAAGTACCATCCAAGACTTCAATATGGACCCTATGCTAACTTAAAAAAGAGGAGCGGCTCTCCTAACTGTCATTTAAGTACGAAAATGGTATTTGAATAATATTATATCATCAATGGTATAAGATGTGGGTAATCCACGCTGTCAAAGTGATGGATCATAGATTGAAAGGCAACAATGGTTCCAAAAATGAGAGATTTTGAGATTTTTTAACCATCCAATCTGCACACTTTATTACCAACTGTTGTGCTTAGTTTTAATGATTGATATTCAAGTTTACCAATTGGATGGTTCACATCCACGGATGGACATGATTCTCTGGTCAAAACATTTTATAATGATGAATTAGCACTTGAGTAAATTAAGTCACATGTCGTAATAGTAAACATGGTGTGAGATTAAAATTTCTGCCATTATCCCTTTTTAAAAATACTAAATGTAGAAATAAGAATGCTTAGAAAATGTTGATTTTTTTCCCAAAATATTGAAGAATTAGGATTTCAGTTTTGGTTTTGGTGGGGATTGAAACCGAAACATTTCGGCCGAAATCTGAAATTTTGAATCATATTGGATTCATGTGGAGACTTTGCAACACGTGTAGAGAGAGAGAAAAAAAAAAACTCCTCTATTGGCTATTAGTCATTGTAAATTATATATTTTAAAAAATGAAAATAATAAACAAATAAATATGTTATATTTGTTATAAAAGAGGAAAAAGTACTGCCTATATATTTTTCCCAAATGGGCTATGTAGATTAGATATATATTAATAATTGTATCTAACACTGTCCAATTTCATAGATGTAGATTAGATCTAAGTTTTTAATAAAAGAATTAATGAGGAGTGATTGGTTTGTTGAACTTTAGTCTCACATTGGCTAATTTATAGCCTCATCTCTCTCTATTTACAACCAATTGATTTTGAATTAGATGCATCGATTTATCAGACTGCCAGAGTGTCTGATTGTCCGGTTATAGACTAGGGTCATGGCTGCCTCTCTTGCCTTTTTTTTTCCCTACAAATTCAAGCCATCAAAGTCATATGCCAATGATAGATTGTCATTTGATCTTAGTTGGATTTGTTAATTGAATGCCACGTGTCATTATAATAATTACATTTTCCTATATGCATGATTTTTATTGAAACATTTACCAATGAAAAGGTAATGGTGGACACCACTTCAATTATTTGGATTGATTAGTGAATAATGATATGTGCCGCTTAGGTCATGACCAAGGATTTAATCTCGGAGACATATCGGCATCTGGTTAGCCGATAAGTATCCACCAACCTAGCCGATATTTGAAAACATATTTTTTAAAACTTTTAAATACTAAAAAATAATTTAGTATGAAATTTTTTGCAAAGAAGGATATTTCTGATATTTTATTCGACTCATATCCTATACATATCGGCCGATATGACCCGATATTTGACATGTTTGATATGATATTTGAGCCCATATAATATGGCGGTGCATATTCGTATCTTTGGAGCAAAACCTGATACATATCAACCAATATGACCTGATATTTAGTCCATATAATATCGAGGTGCGTATCCGGTGGGGCAAAACCTAATGCATACAGGCCAATATATATAGGATATGACCGATATTTAGAATCATGGTCATAACCCTCTCTTATACCAATGATTATGAGAGTCACCCTTTTATAAAATATTAAGTACTTCATGCCAAATCCATCACTAGCGGTGCAGAATCGGTTACATGAAGTTAATTGAAATTAAAAAATTCAGTTTTAGATTTGGTTCAGTCTAAATTGAAATTGAACCAAAACAAATCAGTTTGGTTAAATTTTCAAAACTCGAAAAAGAAATCTAACTGAAATTGAAAAAAAATTATTTGATTCAATTTAGTTTCATTTTCATAATTATTATATATTATTAATATTTTCAACTTTTTCTCGAGTTTTCCTCTACCATTATGGGTCGATTTTTTAAGCCTACTCAACTAATTTTCAATTTAGTCCACCAAAATCGAAACCGAATTAATTAGGAATTGGGTCTTTTTTTATTTGGTTTTAGTCTGGTCAGCGGATCAATTTTTCGGTCGTTTTCAAAATTTCGATTCTTTCATCCCTATCCTAAAACCCTAAAATTTTGAACCTCTTAAACCCTATAGCATGGATGACACACCACACACCACCATTAGGGTTTTTCAAAACATCATCACTAGCGATTGAACTTTAAGCACCCAACGTATGACCCAAATCAACCACATATAAAGGGCAAAAGCGTCCAAAAAGCTTAAACCATTGCCACATCAGCAGATTCAGAAACTGCGTTCCTCCTAGATTCACGTGTAAATCCGCCAACCAATAAAAAATATGGCCACGTCAGCATAATATCGGCACCAACCAATAGGTTTGTGACACGTCACTAGATAAGCAGAACGATCTCCATGGCCCTATTGGCTGACAAGTAGATGACCATATCATGGGTCGACGCTTGTCAGAGGAACAAAATGTCAAAGGTTACAAAATTACCCCTCAGCTTTATGATAAACTACCTATATGGTACTGAACTTCTTATCGTTATGTTTCACTGGTATATGCTTAGTTCCGATATTTAATTGACCAAAGTCCCCTTCTTATCAAGTATCGGCCGATACTGATATTAGTATTGGCTGTATCGGTTCTGTCGATACAGGTCGGGTATATACTGTTAAAAAATTTTCTTTTTAAGTTCTTAAAAAAATTATTTAATAGTTTAAATATAGGTTCATAACATTTTTCAATTTTTTTTCAATAAAAAAACAAAATTCACCATTTTGGTGTATCAACCGATGCAAATACATATTGGTCCTCCGAGAACCCGATACCTGATTTGCTACACTTGCTTCTTATATATTGTTTGGCTTGCCAATCTGAGTATATATATATATAGGGTGCCGGTTAGGTCCTTCAATGGAGGACGGTGATCGTCCTCCAAGATCTACGTGGAGCTCCACGTGGCACCCAAAACACTTTTTGGGTACTACGTGGAGCAGAGGTAAACAATTTAGATCAATATTTAAAAAAAAAATCGAAAAATAAATTTTAAAATCATAAGTTAAAGTTTGACGATTTTCATTGGTTCATATTTTACGGTTCAAAATATACATGATGGAGATGTGTTTTTAATTTTTTTTTTTTCAAAGATGATATAAGCAATGCACCCAAGGTTCACGTGGTAGCCAAAAGGACGGTGACCGTCCTCTCATAAAGGAGAAGCCTTTTTCATATATATATATATATATATTACTGTTCAATATGAAAATCATTTGAAATGATTGACTTATGGGTATATCTCTTCCATCCCTACCAACACCCAATATATAGGACAAGCACCGGATAGCAGCCTACATAATCATAACCATCAAATTGTAGCTCTATCTGCACCATCAATATTGTTGGAGTTTGATTTCATGTGGCATGCATCCCAAAAAAATGAATTGATCATGATCATATGATCAAATATTATTCTTGGGCCACTTTTTAGGATGTGTGCCTTATTGGATCAAATTCGATCGTTTGATGATACACTCACGGTCAAGAGCTATTTTGTGGAAGATTGAAATGAATTTCAATGTCGGTGCTCTTAGGGATTCAGTATGTGCAAATATAGCTACCTCTAAAGACAGATCATCAATACTAAGAAAGTTAATGCAACAAATCAGAGGGTTAACTAATGACACACTACACTACATACATAGATCAAATCAGACGGTTCTGATCACAACTCTAATAAATCAAAGTGGCAAAACAGTTTATTAAAACAAATCGAAAGGCATATTGGTCATTATGGTGGATAAAATAATTGGATCCTCCAAATGCCTGAGACACAAAAAACAGGGGAGCAGGCAGAAATCAGTGGTCCAGAGTCTTCCACACCCCTTTAACTAATGAAAACCAGCATTGTCGTTTCCCCTGGTTTTTTCTTTACCAACACTTCTTCAATCTCTTCTTTAATCTCTCCATAAACCTCTGAAATCAATCCGACTTCTTTTTAAATCTCGAGAACTCAACCCACGTTTTCTTCTCCAGACTCCAGAGTCATAATTTCTCGCTATTCCGTTTTTGGTATTTTTTGTAACAGGGGGATTCAGGGCTCGATTTTCGGCGTCCATTTGATTGAATTGCAAATGGGTTTTCTGGGTTTTGGGATTCTCTTGTTTTTGTAATAGTTTTAGTATAATACTTGCCTGTAATTCATTTGGGTTTTCAGGGTTTTAGAGAGGTTTTATCAAACAACACCCTAGATTGCCTCAATTTTCGCTTTTTGGGCACCCTTTTGATTGAATAGCAAATGGGTTTTCAGGGTTTTAGGATTCTCTAGTTTTTATACTAGATTTAGTATAGTGCTTGTCCTGTAATTCATTTGGGGGTTTAGGGTTTTGGACAGATTGTTGAAAGGCCTTTTAGGAGAAGAAGTGGCCTCTCTCTCTCTCTCTCTCTCTCTATATTTAGATATTGGTTCTGAGGGTTTTGTGGTTCTCTGTTTACACTCTCCATAGATTTCATATGGGTTTTAGTTTTTTGAAACGGAGTTCATCTCTGTAATGGTTTCTTTTGTTGCTTATTGTCACAAAGCCATTATTCATTTGATAGAATTCGAGATGGGTTTTAGAGTTTTGGGGTTTGCAGATTTCAATCTGTAGTTACCTATTGGCTCCCATCTTACAGAGTTAAAAGGGTAGGTTTTCAGGGTTTTAGGATTTTTTTTTAACAAATTCAAAGCTGTGGTTTTATTCTTTTAGACCTTTTTGTTGCAAATTCAGATTTGCTAGGGAATCTGGGTTGAAGGTTCTAGACTTTCTATTCCATCCATTTTTTTTGGGAGGGAGGTTTTAGACCTTGAAAACCAACCAAATTTTGTAGGGTTTTAGACCTAGTTTTCGTTGTTATAGGGTTCTCTGAATTGAATTCAGTTCATCTGTTTTTGGATTCAACATTTGCCTTTTCACTTTCATAATCTCGTCAAATACCCTCCAATTTCATCACTTATTTTCGAGTCTTAAGCTTCCGAATAACACAAATGTCGTCATGTATAACCGGAAGTGGCCGAGCTTACAAATTAGACCTCGAAATTGTAAAATCTGCGTCCCCTCCAACACTTCGATCTTCGCACTCCTCTTCTTCCCCATCATCCACACTCTCTGAATCCATCAATTCTCCTCTTTCAATCTCGACCCGAAAACCGCGAACACCGCGAAAGCGGCCCAACCAAACATACACGGAAGCCGCTGCACTCCTCTCCACAGTATACCCCAACATCTTCTCCACCAAAAACCTCGCAAAGATTTGTAAACACACGAAACCTTACGAATCCTTCTCCGAGTCATCCGAATTACTACCGCCATTTCCTGCCCTCGACAATGCCGGATTCCTACTCCATCAATCGATTCCCGAAAAACCCGCGTTACGAATTGAGCCGAAATTGGATAGTTCTGGAGAAAAATTAGGCCAGAATCTGACTTGTAACGTTTTCCGGCCTAGTTCTCCCAGTGGGTTCGATGAATTCGAGGAAGATTTCGACGCGGAATCGATGCTGGACGAGGAGATGGAAGAGGGAATTGATTGTATAATGGGGAATCTTAGTGTTAACAATGAGTCTTTTAAGGAATCCAACGGTTTCCATGATTACTACAGAAATCCAATCGGATGTGGTTTTGGCGGGAAATTTGGATATGGGTTTGGTGGGAATAGGATAGCATTGAGACACGTGGAGGATTGTGATTGGTTTAGGTTTAGGACCGTTGATATAGTGGATATCTCACCCAAATTCAAAATGTGTGAGAAGAAAAAGAAGAAGAAGAAGACTAAGGTGGAGGTGGAGGGGGAAGGTGAGTTGAGAGATTTTGGGCCGTCTGATGAGGATCTGAGGGAAGGGTTGGGATTGAAATTGAATTACGAGGAGGTTTTGAAGGAGTGGTCGGATCGTGGGTCACTTTTTTCGGACGAGATTCCAGGTTCACCGGAATCTTCTAGAGAGGCCATTGTACGTTTCTAATCTCTTGCTATATAAGCATATGGAAAAATAAGAGAAAAAATGTTTTTTTTTTGCTATTTAATTATTTAGTCACGTGGGAGAGGGATATTTTTTTAATATATATATATATATATATATATATATATATATATATATATATATGTAAGTGGATCTAGCACCATATAATATAATCAAGGCTTAAATGGTTGATTGGATGTGGTGTCTCATGTCCAAACACCAATCTTGGATTTAATGGTGTTTGATTCGCTGATATATGGGTTAGATGCTAAACAGGGTGCGGTTTTTGCACCTTTTTATATTTCCCGTGAGAAAATTCCTAAATGGTCGAGCTAAATTATGCTTCGGCAAACCGCACTTATTCCACATTTCAATATCATCTAAATCATCTGATTTGAAAGATGTGATCTAAAGATCTTTGGTATAAAATATTGACCACCGCTAGGACGTGTTTATCGTGAAATACTTAATACTCTAACAGCACCCCCCATTCCCCTTTAAAAGAGCACATGTTAGCAGAGCAAAGTGGGTGCTCTTAGAGTTGAACTGGGTGCAAATAGACCTATTCATACAGTTTGGGAAGATTTGTTAGTTGCCGTTTGCCTTAGCAATTATATTTTGAACAATTTTTATTTTGAGGGACTTTATTTGCAATCCACAAAACTTTCAACCCACCTGGATTGAGCTTGAGGATGCTTGGTTGGGAGTGAAATAAACAGGAGGTTTATCTGTTTACAACTCACAAATGTTCCTATACAACCATTACGTAGGTTGCGCTTGATGTTTACATGGCTGCAACTATAGCCGCCCTTCTTATTTAGAGGATGCTAATTGCATATATTTCCGCTTTTAATGCGTGGTGTTACGGTTGAGACGTGGCTTGACTCAGGAGCCAGAGAAGGTGTGAGATGATCCAACGGCTCAGATCATCTTTCTAATATTTTGGGGCAAAGCTGATGTGGAGATAATGCCCCTACTCAATGCCAAAAAACATAAATTAATTAATAAACCTATACTACTTTAGAGTTTGTATTAGGTACAAGGATTCTGTAATACCAGTGCTACACCGATCAATCTCAGACCGTTTGTATGGCTAGAAGTGTATCTGCACGGATTTCTTAGAATTTAGAAATCTGTGACCATCCCAAAACTTACTCGAGCAGGGATGATCATAACCATCTGTCGGTGGTCGTCCAAAAGAAAGCAATTATCAGATAATCACAATTATTTAGGCGATTATCTAATATTTTGACAGTTTAGATCGAAGAATGTAACAGTTACCGATAAAGATTGGAACATAGACCGTTTTCATCTACTAGTGACAACCTTGGAGAGCCTTTAAAGTTGCATAAATAAAACAAAATAGTATTATTATTATCCTCATGATGTGTATATATTTGGTACCATTGGGTACCTTTATTTACAACCTGAATTTCTTGCTTCTCAACCTTTATTTACAACTCAAAATTCTTTCTTCTCAACTTGGGTTTACCAGATAAAATAGTTAATAGTTATAAATCAGACAATGGAGATCATCTTTCGTCCCAAACTTACAGACTGTAGATCTTGAGATTTGGGCCTATCAGTAGAGGGTCAAATATTAATTCCACATGGCACACATGTCTTTTTCTGAGAAAATACTAAAAAAATATTCTTCTTTAAGAGGTGATATTATAGCCAAACCGAGACCACAGATAAAGTACCAATGTGCAGTCTAAACTAAGGTTCCAGATTCGGGGTAAGCGGACCAAAAGTCATTTCCAGCCCTATAGAAAGCTAGATGGTCTAACGATGGAGCTTATTTAAAGACCTGAAAGAAAATAGTAAAAAGCGACATGAAGAAAAAGAAAGTAGTAAGAATTAGCAAGAGCATAAGAGCAATTAGCTAGAAACGAGTAAAAAAAATAGGGCTTTAAAAGCCGACCCAAAGTAAATATGATTATGTTGAAGATAATGATAAAAGAGTCGATTTCAATTTGGGTTGTGGATTGTGTCCTTACAAAATCAACAACGGTGCAGTATCGTATTATTTGCAACCCAATTAATCTTTTTATATACCACAACCGTTGGTTATGTGGGGCCCTTCTTGGATAAGAAATATAGCCAAAAATCACACATACTGAAGTCATAACCAACCAATTATGCATGGATAGCTGTAATTTTCTCGTTGTTGCCAACCGTTGGTTTATGTTTCATCTTTCAAAGAATATCACATTCCCCAAAAATTCGTATGGAAATATTTTATTTGGTCATCAAAATTAGTCAAAGGCTATTTATCTTGACCATTTTTTTTTTACTATTGTTTTATTGTGATTTAATAGTAACATGGCAAATTTGAAAATAATTTGCACCATTTGCTATATCGTTTTAATGTGATTTAATTGTATGTTTTAAAAAAAAAAAAAAATTATTATTAGATATATAAATAATCGTCTTCTTATACTCTAATCTTCTTATTAAATGACTTTTTTTATATTATACTTTAAATTATTTATATATTGTGTAACAAAAATGAGTGGAGAAATAAGAATCGCAAATGACACTCTAAATAAATCACACAAGTTTTTGAGGACGATAATTATTAGATATGATTGTAATATACACAACATTTTTTTATGTTGGATTTTTTTTCATAGGGAAAGGAGATATAATTTATTTTTTAATGCTGAATTTGCTGATTTATGTTGGGATTTATGACAGGCCAGGCTCACACGATTGGATTTATTATCGGAGATCGAAAGGCAGCAAAGGGACGAAAATGGCGGGGTGAGAGAGGCAAGTGTGCTAAGGTACAAAGAGAAGCGGAGGAACCGGCTTTTTTCGAAGAAAATCCGCTATCAAGTCCGGAAAGTCAATGCAGATAGAAGACCCAGGATGAAGGCAAGTTTCTTTTTTTTTTTTTTAAATATTCACTAATTAATCATTGGAATTTCACCGAAAAATAATTTAAAAAGGAAAAAAAAAATTCCCAGTGTTTTATAATTGTAAGTGAGATTTAGATTATAAATAGGGATTTGTCTAGTTCAAAGTAGGATTAATATAAAATTATCTTCCAAAAGGCTAGGGGTTGGAACTTATATCTTTAATTTTATACCTATGTTTTAAAGCTTTAAATTGTGGTTATATAATTCTTTGTACATGTTAGCTCAAAGAATAAATGCATGAATAATTAATTTGAATTATGGTATATTATTAATTTTACACCTATCAACACTACAAAAAAAAAGACTAATAGCAGCAGCGTTTGGCTGTAAAAAATTGCCTCTATTAGCAAAAAAGCTATTAGGACTATCAGCGGCAATTTTTTATTAATAGCAGCAGTTTTTAGCTGCCGCTAATAGTCTTATTTTTTGTAGTGCAAATATCAAGATGGGAGGCATTACTTGCACACGTTTTTCAAGTGATTGCAACGAATTTAAAGAAAGACTTAGCATTTTAGAGACATGTGAATGTAAAAATGTAAAATGGGCCGTCTGATTTGAAGTTTATGATTAATAGATCTCTGGTACATTAAATTGAAGCATAACACGATACTTGTCATATGATCTATTGTAGTCAACTGTTAAATTATATAATAGCCTTTGACTCCATTTAATCAAATGATGAAAATTATTTTTTTTTCTAATATTTTACAATTGCTATCTTTAAATCATGACCTTCAAATCAAACGGCTTAGATGGTGTTTTCATGTGGTAGAGGTCGCTAAACTTGCAAGTCTTTCTTTTAAATTTGGTGCAATCCGGTGCAATCACTTAAAAAGAGTGTGCAAGTAATGGCTCCCTATCAAGATTTAGGTAGGCCTTATTTATTTTTTATAAATAGAAAAGCGTTAAGATTAGTGGCTTATGCACATAGAGCTCTAATCTTAAAATGGGTCCACTTTCCCCACCAACATTACACAATTATTTTGCTTACAAGCAAACTCTTAGGCCCCAAATCCTGTCAAAGGTGGACTCTCGCAGATTTTGGGGAGCCCTAAAATCTGCCAAAGTCAGCTTTTGACAGGATTGAGAGGGTAAAAAGCATTTATGATGCTTTTGACACATACACTAGATTTCTAATAACATACTTAGGCTAAAGATTTAGTGTATTTTGGAGTAAAGTGACTTCAAATAGATAATATAAGGTGATGATGATGATGATGATAAATCCCCGTGAGTGGCTTTGTCTGCAACTCGTAAAGATTTATCCTTACTGGCTCGCACGTATGATGTGTGGGTATTTCAGGTACTTGGGAATTAGTTGGGTGCTCTAAGAGCTTGGATCCCTTGTCATAAAAGAACCAACTAAAAAAAAGGCTATTACATGTAGGAAGCTAGCATATACAAATGTTAGAACCCTTGATAAATGAATTTTAGCTTTTGAATATGAGAGGTAAAATTTCCATAAATTATGGTCTATTTAGATAACTCTATTAATCTGATACATTTTTATCAAATAAGCAACATTTCTAAACATTTACAAGCTATGATTAACATTTGTAATCTATGCCAAATCATTTTATGAATAATTTGAGAAATTTTACTGAAAAATCCTAAACTTTCACCCCCAATATCACTAGCATGCTTAAACTATTGATATTATCAAATTAGTACCCAAAGAAATCATAAGTTCATTACCTAGACTCCTGCCATTAATACGTTGATGGAGTTGACAACATGGGTCTATTGATGAACTTATGATTTCTTCGGGTGCTAATTTGAATGCTAACTCAGAGTTTTCGTTCATATGTTAGCGGGAGTTGACGGCAAAAGTCTAGTTGATGAAATTGTGATTTCTTTGAGTGTTAATTTGACAATATCAATAGTTTAGGTGCGTTAGTGATATTAGGTTTTTTTAAATTTTTGTCTTTTATTTTTTTTATGATTGTGCATCTAAATGATATATAAATCACTTATATGATTATTGATTTCATTTGTTTTTTTAAGACCCAATTAGTTGTCTTGTGTATTATGAGTAAATGTTGCTTTTGTTTTTCATTTCTTGCAGGGTCGATTTGTCAGAAGGCCAACCCTTCTACAGTGAGAAATTTTGGATAATCTAGTAGGGCATGAGAGAAAATTTTTCCTTTAAAAAAGAAAATAAGAGAAAAGAAAACAAATGTTGGTTAGAAACACTCATATCATCTCTTCTATTTTTTGTTATTTTGAAATAGAAAAAATACAAAGGCTTTTTAAATTTCTACCAAGAGAGGAGAAGACAAGTTTTGACCTATAATTTTATCGAACTTTTAGTAATGTTTAAAATAAAAAAAATTTGATTTCTTTTGGTTGGTGAGTTTAAGAAAGGTAAAGAGGGGATTTGTTGGTTTTTATTTTGTTGGTATCAGAATAGGTGAAAGCTTATTGACTGTAAGTGGCCAGAGACTAGCATATAATGAAATCCTTTTTATACTCTCTCTCCCTCATAGAGGTTCACAATGCATCTTGTCTTGTAGAGCAACATTTGGCTGCCTTGTAGAGATTTGGTGGCATGGTGGAAGTGACAAACTATGAAATCTTTTTATAAATACTAGAAAGTCACAAACTATATATATATATATATATATATATATATATATATATATATATATATATATATATATATATATATATCATTTTTTAAATAAAAAAGTACAAACACAAAAATTTGTATACAATGAGCCAATTAGTCAACCATCGTGGCACCGTATGATTTAAAAGTGGAAAGATGAGGATTTTATCGCTTTGTCAAACTCGCCAAACCTACCTAAGAGATGCAAGCTTATTTATGTTCATGCTAATAAGTGAAACTACATTTTTGATCTTTTACTCATTTACAACTCATAAATATTTATGCATCTCTCATAATTGCAACACTCATTTTCGACTTAAATGATAAAATCCTCTGCTTGATTAGAAAGCGATCCTAACTTTTTGATGCTTAATTTCTATCCGAACACGAGAAATGGACGGAATTTAATTTCCTTTCCACCCATTTCTTTTTTTTTCCCTATCCAAAAAATTATAAAAAGCTTTCAGGTAAGGGTTGGTATTAGGCATGAGTAGTGGCCTTTAGGCCATTTTAATCACACAAATTTTAGAAAAGTTAAACATTTAGCTTCACTTATTTGTGTGCTTGGGCAATGATCACGTCAAACCAATTGAATTTTATAAAGGTTTTTAAATGCCATTATAATGGTCGCAAATGCAACGCTCCTTTACCTTTATAAAGATTAAACTCATTAAAGGGTACAGTCTTGATAAGTGTTTTAAAAAAAATCTTTACAGTGTGTTATAAAGGCCATTAATAATGATTATAAAGGTGGTTATGAAGGTGTTAAATTATATTTTATCTTTTAATAAAAAAATCATTTTTTAAATTTTAAGAGACAAAATATGTCAAAATCCTAGCAATCCACTGCTTAGCAGCCTTTATCCATTACAATATGACTGAAAAAAACGGATTATAATATCTCACCTTTATAACCTAACGAAACACAATGGTTAAGACCCTCGGGACCCTCTACTTTTATAACGGCCGTTATAACTGTCGTTACGAAAATTATGAATTCCATATGACGTTTAAGTACTTTTAAGCCCCTCGAATGCAAAGGAGTTTTAGTTTTACCACTTCCACTTTTATAGCTTGCCATGAAAGTATTTATCATTTCAAAGTTGTTTACATTTATTTGATAAGAACGAAACTCCATGGAGAGAATGAGATCAATTTATAGTGAAATGATTTCCTAGGGAAATAAAAATTTCATTAGGCTGTGTGAGATAATTTTTAATAGAAATAATTTCGTTAGTTTGATTAGTCTATCTGAAAAAGAATTTGGAAATAATTTTTTTCCTCTAAATAGTAAAATAAGAAGCTTTATTTTAGAAAGGGCACTTTAGAAAATGATGCCTCAAAAATAAATTTTTTAGCAAAAAAGACCCAACCTCAAACATTTTAGAAAAACAACGCTTTCAAGGATTTTGGAATTTCAAAAAATCGTGAAAGCACCGTTTAAAGAAAAAAAAAAAAAACAGTGCTTTCACAATTTTCTAAAGATCGAAAATCCGTGAAAGTATCGTTTTTCTAAAACGTTTGAGGTCAGGTCTTTTTTTTGAGGCATGTTTATCTAATTATCCCTTTTTAAAAAAAAAATAAAATTTATCCAAACAATAAAACAATAACCCTTATCATCTATAAATGACATTTTTTAATCAAAATAATATTAAAATCATAAAAAAAAACGTATGTATTGTATTGGGAGTACCTCAATTTCAGCCACTTGAATGGTTGAATTGGTTTTCTCCGAAAATGATATGCCAATATTGCATCAAACCTCCTAAGTTATGGGTATTTATTCTGTAGCCCCTTACTTTTGTCTTTTTGTTTCATATATCGCCCATATCATTAACTGGCTGGGAGTTTATGGACGGAAGGAGTATTTTGCCCTTAATGAAGCTAATATTCTAAAAATATCACCATTCTAAAGGGCCATTCATTTATCTATATTTACAAGTCATGCCATTAAAGTTTACTACCATTCTAAAAGGCCCTTCATTCACCGTTATTTATAAGTCATGCCATTATAGTTTACCACCATTCTAAAAGTACCTTTAAATCCACCCACAAAATTTTTGAATTCACTCACGCAGAAACACATCGAGTGCATTGAATGAGCTGATGGAGATTGTTTATTGTCCCAATCTTTCATGAGATCGATCTTTAAATCATGGGTGTACCATCAGACGGTCGATTCTTTATTTCATGTGGTACACACCCATAAAAGTGACCTTAAAATCAATTTTAAGCTTGCACGGGATGTTAAGGTCACTTTTCTGAGATGTGTGTCACGTGAAATAAAACACTGATCGTCTGATGGTACGTGATCAGTTATATAATTTTTCATTTTATCACCCTTAATTTAGAGATGCTAGGCTTTAGTTTGTTACTAATAACTTACTAATGTGCAGATATTAAAGATAAACAGTAAAAGAGAGTCTATAAGTGTTAATATTCATCAAAGTGAACTCAAAATAGTAGTAAGAATAACGATTGAGTGTGTAAAGACGATTCGTTAAAACAAGCAAGTTGAGAAATCGTATTTAACGATTTTACGCTGTTGCTGAAGTAAAAAAGAAAGAAATAAATAAGAAATCGTAATTTTACGATTCTTTAAAAAGACGATTCTTTAGAAGTGACAAAAGAGTAAAGACGATACAGAAAGGCAATGAATCATGAATAGAAAATCGTCAAGTATGAAAGCCATGAAAAAAGAGAAAATCGTGATTTACGATTTTCCAAAGAAGCTACAATAGAAGAAACTGTCATCTACGATTTTCCAAAAATATAAGTTTTCTTATTTACTATTATTGTTGTTGATCACATGAGAGCTATCACCGCCATGAACAGAATTAGAAGTTCAGCTGATCATGGATTTGAGAAGATTGATGAAGATATACTCCGAATGACTCTACTGCTGAAAAATAAAGAATCTTCCATAAGCGCATCAACTAAAGAAAGTAAGGAAAAGATAAAATTAGAAGTAGAGTTATATTAGGATAGTTTTTACTTATTTTATTAGATTTAGAACTTGTAAATCAACTCCTTATGATCTATAAATAAGAGAGCTTAGTGTAGGAATAATCATCAAAGTATTTCAGCATCAATTGACGCCTGAGATTGAAATTTCTTCCGATCAGTAGTGTAAAATAATTAGAATAGATTAGATATTAGAGGTTTCTCAAGAGTAATTGACGACTGCAATTGAGTGTTGAAGATTAGAGTAGATATCTGTAGTTTCTCAGGAGTACTTGACGACTGTGACTGAGGGGTGAAAGATATATTTTACTTTGCCTTTTAGTTTAAATTTATAGCTTTGTAAATATCTCCAAGTTTTAATTTGAATTGATGAGTCGAATTAGAATTTGCAGATTAGTGTAACGATTTTTATTTTTTCATTTTCAGTTTTCTAAGGTTTGATTGATGCCAAGATTTTAGGAAGTTATTGATTAAATTATATCTGTATTGATATGATTTTAGACTTGATTGACGATTAATGCTACGAAACTAGAGATATGGTATAACAATACTGTTTATTTTCATAAATATCCGATAATTGAAGATTGGGATTGACGACCTCAATCAGAAGGAGGATTTAGATTTATTTTATGCACTTTAGATTAAAACAAATTCTGTTATTCATATTTCTCTAATAGATTAGATCTTAAAGATAAATAGAAGTTTTTAAAATAAAGATTTAAATAGAAGATATAAATAAGAAGTAATCAGATAAATGAACTTCCTCGTGGGAACGATTCTATGCTAATACTATAATTTTCATTATGCGCTTGCAATAGGTTAAGACTTGAATTCAATATAATTTTAATACACATAATAAGCCGGTCAGTACGCCGATAATCTCCAGATCCATCGTGTGAAATATTGGGAGGATAAATGATCTCCATCGTTCGATTCAATTCAATCAATGCGTTTTAGCGTGGGTGAACTCAAAGATTTGGTGGGTGGATTTAAAGGTACTCTTCTAAAAGGTCATTCATTCACCCATCATATTCAAGACCCATCAGATGGGTGATTCTCTCATTAAAGCATGCCAATGTTTAGACGAATACTCAACCAATGAAGGATTTGTGACAAACGATGTAATTATTTTTGTAAAGAAAACCTTCAATCTATCCACTCAAAATACTCGACCCTTCAATTTGCTATATGATTCAAGACCCATCAGGTATTTTCCAATACTTATCGTTACAATTTTTTTCTCAGTATTGGCCGATATTTACCGATATAATTTTTTTTCTACATATTTTTAAAAAAGACCGATTTAATATTAGTGGTATCATATCCATATAAGCCGATATGTATCGGTGCAAGATGGACCAATACCTGAAACCAATACTGATCTCTTAAGTGCAGGTCGGATTAGCCAAACCTTGATGCTTCTTGTACTTCTATTTTATTAAATCTAATACGAAAAGTCTTAATTAGAATTAACCTAAAACTTTCTATCATTATAAATAAAACTTTAAAAGCTCCCTACTTTCTATAATAAAAAATTATTTCCTCTCAAGACTTAGACGAATCAACGTCTTGGGCATCGACCTTTTCAACCCGAATCGCTGTTAATCTACCGTTCACGCTTCAAGAGGTGAGTACCCATCAATCCATCTTGTTCTTCTCAGATCTCGTCACATAGGATACGTTCGATCGCACATCGATGGATTTAAAAATCTTATTTAAACCCAAATATCTCATAAATTAATAGACCTACATATTTAATAATATGTTTTCCCTTGAAAGTTGTATATTTTATAGATCAGTATATATTTTATTTCTCTTTTCTTTTTCCTTTGTTTAGCTATTAATATTTTACCTTCTATTAGGTCTGCATATTTAATATGTTGTTTTTCTCTTAAATCTTCATACTGATTAAACATGAATATCTTTAAGTATGATAAATCTACATATTTGATATTTTATTTTTCTATTAAAGTTACATTATTTACAAGTCGGGTTTATATTTTGTTTCTCTTTTCAAATGATCTCTTTGTTTAGCTATTTAATATTATACTTTTCTATTATGTCTTTATATTTAACATATTATCCTCTTTTAAATCTGTAAAATTAATTAAACTCTAATATTTGTAAATCTGATAAATTGACTTAATTAGAATAATACCATATTAATATTATTTATTTCTAAATCTATATAGTTAGAAATTTACTCCTCTACTAAAACTATAATGATATATTATTAAACTCTTCTATTAAATCTGTAAAATTAATTAAACTCTAATATATGTTAGAAATTTACCCTTCTACTAAAACTATAATGATATATTAAAAATTTATCCTTCTATTAAATTTATAAAATTAATTAAACTCTAATATTTATAAATCTGATAGATTGACTTAATTGGAATAATACCATATTGATATTATTTGTTTTAAAATCTATATAGTTAGAAATTTACCCTTCTACTAAAACCATAATGATATATTATTGTTGCAAGTGTATATTATTATTTATTTAAAACTAATTAAGCCATAAAATTAAATTATATTCTTATTTTATTTTAAAAAATAATAAATTATGCCATCTTGAAGTTTCGGGTCCGAACTCGCGACTACGAACCCAAATTTGCAGTCATGAATCCGAACTCGCGATCATTGATATACTGGTCTTGATATTTTTGTTATAACTTTTTACTCTGACTTCGGATTGACGCAATTTTTACGCCATTAGAAAAAAGACAACGAGTTTTACAACTTTATATGAAATAGCTATTTCACAAATTTAATATTTTAGAGGTAAAAATAGGGCGGCAAGTCAGGTTCAATTTTAAATAACCCAAGGCTGCACGAATTCTCTGATTTTCATGACTAAAGTTTTTGTGTATATTATATCTTAAGGTCTTTCGATCGATGGTCATGATAAGTCATAACTTAATGATTATAAATATTTTTTAATTTAATTATTCAATTATAGTAATATATATATATATATATCAAATTATCTCTTCAACGCGACCTCTTCGATAGCAGGAAAGGTTAGAACTTCGATGTCTCATGAAAATTAAACTCTAACATTTACGCTATTGAAATCACATTAATAACTACTCTATCCTATAAGTGTATTGGTGTTATATAAATATATAAATATATATATATATATATATATATATATATATATATATATATATACATATGAACATAATAAAATTTAAATGTAAATCTATAAGGTGTATGATAGTGCTATGCTTTCATCTTTATCATGATATATGAGTTATAGACACGTTAGGTCATATGTATGCGAGTATATGAGATCATGCCTAAGCTTGGGTATGGTAATTCACCGAGATGGTATTGAAGTGAGGAATACATCGTATTCACATGCCTCATAACTCATAGTGGTATGAGACATCACGATGAATCGGGTGAGTGCGAATTCAGTGTAACCTTATATACGATGGCATATGCGGTGATCCTATCACCCCGAGTTTTAATATGAGAGGATAAAATATGAGTTATGATATGAGATTTGGGCCTTGAGCCTTGGCTATGGTGAGGTTATTCTATTATTGCTCGTCGTAAAATTAAGTTGTAACAGTATGATATGAGTGTGAGTACGATATAAGATATGTTATGAGTACGATAATAAGACACTAGTGTGTAGGCCAACAATAGATTAAGAACTTAAATCTCTGTACGTGTCGTTCCTTGCGTAGCCACCGTAGGGACAACAACGTCTTACAGCCAATACAAGTCTCTCGGAGATAGTATGGGTATGACCGAGAGTATGAGTAGGTTGTGAGTATGTGTGACCATTTTTGTCTCCCTATTAGGCCGGATGGAGGAGTATAAGTATAATATAGGGGCATTATGATATGATTGTATGATACTATGATGACTCTCACTTGGTAGCTAGAGTCGCGACTCTGGTACAAGTCATTTAGAATTTATGAGTATGTTAGTTACGGTCTTGCGATGTACAGACGCATGTGTAATAATAATAAAATATGGTATGTTACGAATTATGATAAGGTACGTTAGGATATGAGCGTCTAGATCATGGTTCTGTATTTATGTTATGATATGAGTTTTATGTTATGCACTTAATTTTGTCACTCACTTGATGCACCCACAATGCACATGAGTAGAATAAGGTGGATTGCTGGTGTATCCATTGAGTTTACGTAACTAAGTAAACTTATCCCACGAAATCTAAACAATTACAGGTGATTACATTGGTGGAGTAGACGCCGGCTATTCAGATCCCATTGACGTTGACTTCGTTGATCCCGCGGGCGTTGAATACCAGGAACCTTAGGAGGGCAACGCCGCTGTGAACCAGGAGGATCTTAGTGTTGATTTTAATCCGAGCATCGATTATTGATAATTTTAGACTTGGTATCGCGTTTCATTTAATACTTTGGTGTTAACTTTAGCTTTCTTTTATCGGATTTGTCTTCGAGTTTTATTTCTCTTTTATTGGTGGGTTACTTGGATTTTATCGAATTTATTCAGTATTTATGATTGCTTTATATTATACCTTTATACGTTGGCTTTTACGAATTTCATGGAACCAGATTTGCGCGAGAACTTCGACTAGGTGTATGAATGCTTAGCATATCTGGGATGGGTGCGGGTCATAACTCGAAATTCTAGGCCCTCGGGATATGGTAGAATTTCGGATCATGACACTAAAACACGTTGATTGAATTGAATCGAACGATGATGATCATTTATCCTCCCAATATTTCACACGATGAATCTTGAGATTATCAACGTGCCATCAGACGATCAGTGTTTTATTTCACATGGCACACATCTCAGAAAAGTGACCTTAACATCACGTGCAAGCTTAAAATTGATTTTTAGGTCACTTTTATGGGTGTGTACCACATGAAATAAAAACTGACCATCTGATGGTACACTCATGATTTAAAGATCGATCTTATGAAAGATTGGGACGATAAACAATCTCCATTGTCTGATTCAATGCAGTCGATGTGTTTCAGCGTGGGTGAACTCAAAAATTTTGTGGGTGGATTTAAAGGTACTCCTTCTAGAATGGTGGTAAACTATAATGGTATGACTTGTAAATAAACGTGAATGAAGGGCCTTTTAGAATTGTGGTAAATTTTAATGGCATGACTTGTAAATATAGATGAATAAAGGGCCTTTTAGAATGGTGGTAAATTTTAATGGCATGATTTGTAAATATAGATGAATGAAGGGCCTTTTAGAATGGTGATATTTTTAGAATATTGGTTTCATTAAGGGCAAAATAATCCTTCCATCTATAAACTCACGGCTATTTAATGGCAAGGGGGGTATATGAAACATAAACACAAAAGTAAGAGCTGCAGAATAAATACCCATAACTCAAGCGGTTTGATGTAATATCGGCATATCTCGAGGGGGGGGGGAGGTTGTTATATGCCAAAAAACCCTAAAACGATTACATGGCCCACTAGCTATCCTTTTCATCTCCTTATTAATGCAATCAAAGATAAACATATGGAAAGTAAGTTTCTTTTCTAGCAATATTTGATATTTCGAAATTATCAATTGGCCCTAAATTGATAAGAGTTTCCAAAACAGGTTAAATACAATAAAAGGTTCAACCACTTAAGTCGGACCATTGCCCTTGCATGCTCCTAGATAGTTGTAGGCAACCCAAAGTTTGACCATTTTAGCATAAGGAAATTGACCACTCACTGTACCAACTCTTAAGAGAGTCCCAACTAAGATTGTCAAAGGGCCGGATAGACCTTAAATGCTATGCCCAGCCCAGCCCTAAATGTTAGGGCTACCTAAGGCCAAATTTTGGAGACCCTAAGGGAGGGTTGGGGCCTTTAAAATAAAAGCCATGAATTTTAGGGCCAGGCTAAGATAGGGTCAAACCCTATATATATATATATATATATATATATATATATATATATATATATATATATATATATATATATATATATATATATATATATAAGTAAATATTTATTCTATATCTTTGTTTTATCAAATGTGTCATTCTCTCTAACCTTTAGATCATTCTTAATATATAGATAGAAGGTTAATTTGATAATTTTTAAAATAGAGTTATCTTTTTTTCATATTTTATATTATAATTTATACTTAACATTATCTAATGATAGGTATCATTAATATTTTTTATAGCATAAGAAAAAAAATAAAAATTGTAATGTTTGAAATCTTAAAGCCCGATCCTAGCGTGCTAGGGCTAGGACCAGCCATACGAAGGCCCTTCAAGGGCTAGGGTATGGACAATGCAAAAGACTGAGTTGGCCCAACCCCATTGACACACAGGCATAAACTGCCGCTATTAACAAAAAAATTGTCTCTAACATCGTTGTCGATAATAGTCTTAATAATTTTTTTGTTAATAGTGGCAGTTTTTGGCTGCAAAAAACTGCCGCTATGAGAATTCAAAGAAGCTGCCTAAATATTTGGTGAGTTTTAAATTCACAATCATCAAGCATTCATATTCCTCCCATCATAGTGGCCAAGTCGAGGTTCGGGAATAAATTGGCTTGGAAATTTTTTGAAAAAATCGAGCAAAATTTGTCAAATGCGGTCAAAATTCTGAAAAATATATTAATAAAAAAAAAGTTTATAACAAAGTCGGGAATAACTTGGGAAAAAGTCGTTTAATTTGCATATATTTCATAAAATTCAGAATTTATTCGAAAATTCTGAATAATTTGAATTTTATTTGTGTTTTTTTTCTTCAAAAAATTGTGAATTATTCGCTGACTTCTTAAAAAATTTGAAGAATTTGGTCACTATGCCTCCCATCAATATGATTCATCATCCCTATCACCTTCTCCTATCCATTTGGAGTGAGACTTTTCAAGTCACCAGTTGTAAGTCGTCATTAGCATTTTCTCAATATATCATTATCATTGCCTTATCCAATCTATTTGAAATGACTTTTTAAGTCTGCCCAAAGCTCTAGTAGAGAGGTGATTGGTTTTAAATAGTACCCTTGCAAGTGCACAAGATCGGTTGTAGCACGGTGAAATCAAGGGTATTGTACTCACAGGGAAACGTGAAATTTAATTAATTCTTAAAGAAACAAAGACACCCAAGGAAGTACCAAAGGTAAAAGTTCGATTTACCAAACAATTACCATACTATTCTAAATGCAATAAGGGAAAAGTAATCTATGCAAGAACAAGTTCTGATAAATAAAAGGATAACTTGAGGAATGATCAAGGAATTTGTTACCTCAGATTTATAACTTTTCTACCAATACACCCACAATTCCATAATACATCAATCACACCATCATTTATCTTAAAGAAAAATAAGTCGTAAGAAAATGTGATCATCGATCCGACATACCCTATCTAAAAATGATGACTCAGCCTACCATTGCGGTATGAATAATGTAAAAAGTATAGCATATCTCAAAAATTTTAAATCACGACAATGAGAAAATAATCACTCTGCAGCCTAGATCGTCTGCAAGTACAGATCTAGAGATTATGGTCGTTGATAATCGCGGTCAATGGCCATAATAAAGCATTTAAAAGATATTCAATTAAACACACTTTTTAGCATAATGATTCCATGATGGAACTAATAAATTGTGGAGTTAATAATAAAAATGTTACTTATCTGGAGATCGCATCCTCCTTGAACAAATATTTTAACGGCTCATCCTTGGTGTGCAATCTCGTTGTAAAGTCGAAGCCATTATCTTAAATATATACTTTTTATTTATCACTAAAAATTTCTTTACAATGTTTTTCCTAAATACAATCGATGATCTCACAAATTATAAAAAAAAAGAACTGTAAAAGCCTAAGTACAATATACCCAGAGAAGAAGATCCTAAAAGAGACAAGAGAGAGACTAAAAGAGAGAATAATCCTAAAAAAATAGAACCTAAAAAGAGAGCCCTCAAAATAAAGTCGTAGCTTTATTTTTATAGGAGCTGGTAAGATAACTTCCATAACAGTCTTAATCGATTAAGAATCTCTTCTCAATCGATTGACTCTAAATTTTCTAAAATTCGAATTTGAATTTGAATTTTAAGTAAAGGGAAAAGCTGTCTTTATGGCCAATCGATTGAGAATTGGTTCTTAATCGATTGACACATAGGGTAAGGTCTTCCTTCTTCTGATGGATGCTTAAACCAATCACTTGCTTTCACGGATTTTGATGCTTCTTTTGACCTCTTGGTTCATTGTTCCCGTGTAATATTTAATTATTCTCTTTTATGCCTTTTGAAGATCAAACGGTCAGAAACACTTACAATCACTAAAACTCTATAACAACCATCAAATGCTTTCATCGGATAGCTAAATATAAGAATTAAGGTGCGAAATATAGTCACATTTCAGCACCGATCAAGAGGTCACTAATATGTTAATTATAGTTAGTTTCCAAATTAATAGTTGGCTTAAACTCCAAGGCTCCTGATTTCTTGTACATATATTAGGGTTTTGACGATCAACATTTATGCCATGTGGCCCAAGTCTTTGTTCAATCCAAGTAATCCAACTGGCAACACGCAATTAGTATGTCTTGAAAGAATCAAGCACTTAAAAGCTATAGAACAATCTGATTGGTCTAAGTGTCATTGCAATCATCCATGGTAGAGTGCATTACCCCAAACCTTTCAATCCTTTCAATCGTGTGTGTGTGTGTGTGTGTGTGTGTGTGTGTGTGTGTGTATATATAGACTTACGGCTATTTAATGGCAAGGGAAACACAAAAGTAAGGGCTGTAGAATAAATACCCATAACTTACGTGGGTGGGTTGTTATATACAAAAAACCCTAAAAGGATTACATGACCCACTAGCTATCGTTATCATCTCCTTATTAATGATATCAAAGATAAACATATGGAAAGTAAGTTTCTTTTCTATCAATATTTGATATTTCAAAATTATCAATTGGGCCCTAAGGGAAACACAAAAGTAAGAGCTGCAGAATAAATACCCATAACTCAGGCGGTTTGATATAATATCGGCATATCTCGAGGGGGGGGGGGGTGTTGTTATATGCAAAAAACCCTAAAAGGATTACATGACCCACTATCCTTGTCATCTCCTTATTAATGCTATCAAAGATAAACATATGGAAAGTGAGTTTTTTTTCTATCAATATTTGATATTTTGAAATTATCAATTGGGCCCTAAATTGATAAGAGTTTCCAAAACGGGTTAAATACAATAAAAGGTTCAACCACTTAAGCCTGATCAGTGCCCTTGCATGCTCCTAGATAGTTGTAGGCAACCCGAAGTTTGACCATTTTAGCATAAGGAAATTGACCACTCACTATACCAACTCTTAAGAGAGTCCCAATTAAGATTGTCAAAGGGTCGGATCGACCTTAAAAGCTATGCCCGGCCCATCCCTAAATGTTAGGGCTACCTAAGGCCAAATTTTGGGGGCCCTAAGGGAGGGTTGGGGCCTTTAAAATAAAAGCCATGAATTTTAGGGCCAAGCTAAGATAGGGCCCGACCCTATATGTGTGTATATATATATATATATATATATATATATATATATATATATATATAAAAGTAAATATTTATTCTATATCTTTGTTTTATCAAATGTGTCATTCTCTCTAATCTTTAGATCATTCTTAATATATAGATAGAAAGTTAATTTGATAATTTTCAAAATAAAGTTATATTTCTTTCATATTTTATATTATAATTTATACTTAACAATATCTAATAATAGGTATCATTAATATTTTTTATAGCATAAGAAAAAAAATAAATAGAATTGTAATGTTTAAAATCCCAAAGCCTGGTCCTAGCGTGCTAAGGCTAGGGCCAACGATATGAAGGCCCGTCAAGGGCTAGGGTCTGGATAATGCAAAAGCTCGAGCTAGCCTAGCCCATTGACAGGCAGTCATAAACTGATGCTATTAAGAAAAAAATTGTCGTTAATATCCTTGTTGCTAATAGTCTTAATAATTTTTTTGTTAATAGTGGCAATTTTTTGCTGCAAAAAACTGCCGCTAATAGTCTTATTTTTTGTAGTGATAGTCCCAATCAGGTCACGTACTTGATACCAACTCTTATGAGAATTCTAAGAAGCCGCCTAAATATTTGGTGAGCTTTAAATTCACAATCATCAAGCATTTATATTCCTCCCGTCATAGTGGCCAAGTCGGGGTTTGGGAATAAATCGGCTTAAATTTTTTTTGAAAAAATTTAGCAAAATTTGTCAAATACGGTCAAAATTCTAAAAAATATATTAATTAAAACAAAAGTTTATAACAAAGTTGGGAATAACTTGGGAAAAAGCCGTTTAATTTGCATGTATTTCATAAAATTTGGAATTTATTCGAAAATTCTGAATAATTTGAATTTTATTTGAGTTTTTTTCTTTAAAAAATTGTGAATTATTCGCTGACTTCTTAAAAAATTTGAAGAATTTGGTTACTATGCCTCCCATCAATATGATTAATTAGCATTTTCTCAATATATCATTATCATTGCCTTATTCAATTTATTTGAAATGACTTTTTAAGTCTGCCCAAAGCTCCAGTAGAGAGGTCACTAACATGTTAATTATAGGTAGTTTCCAAATTAATAGTTGGCTTAAACTCCAAGGCTCCTGATGGTCAACATTTTTGCCATGTGGCTGAAGTCTTTGTTGAAGTAATCCAACTGGCAGCACGCAATTAGTATGTCTTGAAAGAGTCAAGCACTTAAAAGCTTTAGAATCATCTGATTGGTCTAAGTGTCATTGCAACCATCCATAGTAGAGTGCATAACCCAAAACCTTTCAATCCTTTTAATGGTATATATATATATATATATATATATATATATATATATATATATATATATATATATCTATAGGAAAGGGCCTCCGTCCTTTATGGGAGGACGGTCACCGTCCTCCAAGCTTTCACGTGAAGCTCTACGTGGCAGCCAACATATTGTTTCGATGCCACGTGGAGCTCGGGTGCATTGCTTAGATCATCTTTGTAAAAAAAAAATTTCAAAACCCATCTCCACCGTGTGTTTTTGAATCGTGAAATGTGAATCAATGAAACCCGTCAAATTTTGACTTGTGGGTTTAAAAAGTTTTTTTCAATTTTTTTTTTTAAATATTGATCTATACCATCCACTTGTGCTCCACGTGGCATCCAAATAGTATTTTGGATGCCACGTGGAGCTCCATGAGAATTTTGGAGGACGGTGACCGTCCTCCATTGGCGGACCTAACCGGCTTCCATATATATATATATGAAATTTTTGTAAAGTCGCTTACCAAATTATTTGAATTGGCAAAATCCCTAGTCTACTTGTGAAAACAAAGACAAACGATTGGCAAATGAAGAAGTTACTCCTTAATGCATAGCCAAAAGACTAATATACCCTTAATTTCAATAAAAATATAAAAAAGGCTTTTACTTTTCCCCACAAGCGGGATCTTAGCGATCGATCGAATGATCGGCCACATTTGCAAATTTATTTTTTGGAAAATTTATCTGACCGACCTTGTCAAATGTACCTTTTACTGCAAAGACCTTATAGTTTCACCTTTATCCAAATCGATTAGCTCCAAGCCTAGCAACAGTAAAAAGTCAAAATTACGCTTTTCTTTAACGCACAAAAGCATCGTCTTTTTTCTCATTGTAATCTGCTGTTCATTGTAATCTATCCAAGGATCTTTCTCAGCATAGAGATTAAACAAGAAGTTCTATTTTTAAGGTACACCTAGATCTAAACCGTAAAAAAAAAAAAAGAGGATATACCTAGATCTATGTCATATGATATTTACATTTTTTCTTCTTCTTTCTAAGGTATTTATTTTGAAATTATTTTTTTTCGATGCTAAAATTATTACAATCAATATTGACTGTGAAAACAATCGACATCGACTGTTTACACAATCGATGGCTATCGTAATCGCCATCAATCGTATAAAAAGGATTTTTTTTTACTGATCGAAAAAAAAAAATCCTTTTTAATAAAGTCAAGATCATCGTTACACAATCGATGATTTATCGTATATCTGATCGCCATTATTATATAATTTTTTTTTTTTTAAACAATCGGCATCGACTGTTTACACAATCGATGGCAACTGTGTATACAGTCGCCATCGATTGTGTAAATAGTCGATGTCGACTATTAAAACAGTCGGCACCGACTGTGTTAAGAGTCGTCATCGACTATTTTAAGAGTCGGCATCGACTGTATTAAGAGTCGGCATCGACTGTTTTAATTATTTATTATTATTATTATTTTTTAAGAGGCGATATCGCCTTACAAAGGTGTATCTGTGTCAATCCAAATAGCAGATCGGAATAGATTGGATTGAGGAGAAGACATTGTCACCTTCGTCACTTTTGATTTTTAGAAACTGTAGCAGATTAAAATGAGGAAGAAGATGATATTTTTATGTGTTAAAGAAAGGGGATAATTTGGACTTTTTGCTATTCATAGGGTCAGCAAGGCTTCCAATTAGTCGATTTGGGTAAAGGTGAAATTATAAGGTCTCTACAGTAAAAAGTACATCTGACAGGGTGGGTCAGGTAAATTTTCCTTATTTTTTTTTGGAGATGAGTGGTTGACCAACAAATTGACCAAGTGGTTAACCGTCGTTGGTCTACCGATGGTTCACCGACTCGGGTGACCTATAGATCTAGTGGGCGCTCGAGCTTTCTTTTTTAACTTCTTTTTCTCGTGTTGGTCATTATTTCGATTTGTAAATACTAAAATACATATATTAAATAAATAAAGGTCATGTCTAGTGCACAATGCTCAAGCTTTTAGCGATGCTCGGGGAGGTAGGTGGTAGGCAGCTGATTTCAAGACTCACGCAGACAACAGTTCTCCGAAGCAATCTTTGTATTTTTGTAAATAAAAAGAGTAAAATAAATTTCCTCTAATCATGCAATAGCAATGAGGGTTATTTGTATTATTATTTAAAATTAAATGTGATTAAACTAAAAAGAAAGCAATCTTTATATTTTTGTAATAGAATATAATTATTGCAAGTATAAAAGGTTTGAATTGATTTTGCCAATTCAAATAGTTGGAAAATCCGATAGTTTGGTAAGGGATCTTGCAAAACTCCCATGAATATAGTACCCTAATATAATAATACATGGTATGAGATCCATAAATATATAGATTGGGTATATGTGTTTCATAAAGTTAGGGCAATAGAAAGTACAATAGAATATAAGTGAATCTCAGTTGCATCAAATATTGTTCCTCTTCTCTTATTCTTGTTATTTGTTGTCTTAAAAAATAACAACTGCTTTTGGGACCCTTTGTTCCAAGATGTAAGTTTTTTCTGCTCTTCTTCTTTATTTTATTAGATTTTTATTTGAATTCAATTTCTGTAATCCCATATGAAACCAATAACAGAATACCAACAGAAAAAAAATGTATGTATCAATAAGCTTTTCCTTCTTCTTCCTCTCTGTTTTTCTGTTTATTGTTTTTTGGGTTTATGGGTTATTTGAATTGTTTGTTTGGGTGCTTTTTTTTAATAATAAGATTGAATTTTGGTGTACCCATGATTCCAAAATAATGGTAAAAAGAGATTTGTGGGTTTGTTTTTCATTAAATATTCCGTTTTGAATTCCTGAGAAAATTAGCACCCAAAACAAGCTATTGGCATTTTTTTTTAATAATCCTGGTGTTTTGGGGAAAACCCAGTCGGTGTATTGGATTCTAATGGGTTTCCTCTTGTTTAATTTAAGGTGTTTTTATTGTTATTGGACTACTGTTCTTTAATTCATAATAACACATATAGGTGTTGCAGATAATTTTGATATTTTTTTTTTCCAATTTTATGAAAGTTTGCTACCTTTTTTGTCCCTGGTAATTATGGATCTGTTTGGCAACTGTCCCTACCTGCTCCAGCCGTCAGTGTTACCTAGACAAGTGGCACCGGTGCCAAGAGTCAAGGTGTCATAGATGTTTGGCACCCCAATTTCTAAAGAACCCAATAAGGCGGAACGGCCTTACGAAAAAAAATTGAGGGGGAATCTTAGAGAGCCAATTAAGATATGAAATGAAAATATATACAAGGGATGCCACGAACCTAACTATTTTATAAGTTCCTAAACTTTACACAATTTCTTTTTTTTTTTTTTAATAAAACGACAGTTCATTTTATCGTGTCAAAACGAGAAACATTTTGATGGTATGTCTAGAAGTATCGGGTTGTGTGAGCAGTGTCCAAGTGCCACCAAGTGCTGGCACGGCAAAAATCCCTAAAGTAGAAGTGCCTAGGTAACAGTGCAGCCATTCTTCTGGGGCTCCCCTACCTGCAGCGTGTTTGGTAACTGTATGAGGAGCGGATGAGAAGCTGCAGAGTGCTGGGGGAGCGGGTCTAGCGATGGTTTTGCCAGTGCGTTTGAAAACCGCTCTGGCGGGAAGTGGACGGGGTGCTCTCTTTGCCAAACACATCCTTTGTCGTCACAGTCACAGATAACTGTTTACTAGATACATATAGAATAATTTCTCTAGTGTTATTTTTTTCTTCTTTTTTGGATTGGGATTTCTTTCTCTTTGTCGAGTAAAGTGCACTCAAGGCAGAGCACCGGCCATCTATATGGCACATGTGATCATAGATCAGACCCATCAATGTTTCGGGTTATCATGTGCATGGGACACCTAAAACATGTTGATCAGGGGATTCTAATTGAATAATCAATACTCTGTTGCTCGTTGGATGCGGAACCATTGATCATAATAATTTTAATTGATCAATTGTGGACTATGCATCAGATGAGTGGATGGCCAGGATTGTTTGATTGGTGTGATCAGGGATTTAAAGTCCGATATATATCGGCTGGGTCCCAGGCCGATACGTATCTGATATATCGGATACGTATTGGCCAAACCGGCCGCTATTTAAACAACCTTTTTTTATTTTTAAAACAATAAAAAATATAAAAAGAAATTGCAAAAAGGGCATGCTCAGTATTTTTTCCTAGTCATATCCAATACATATAAGCCGATATGACCCGATATTTGACCTGTTTGACCACGATATGTGACCCTATCTTAAATCGGGGTGTATATCTGTATCAGATGGGGCCTAACCTGATACCTATCGACCGATATGTATTGGATATGGCCGATATTTAAAACCATGGGTGTGCTTTTGAGACTGCCCACATGCTGCTCTGCCAAGTGGAGGGTTCAGATCAAGCAACACCCTTTATGATAAGGCACAACTACATTATAGCTATTTTGCAGTTCTTGCACAAATCATTCATCATGTAATTGGACTAATTTTTTATTTCCTATCTCATAGGAAATCTTGTATACATTGAGTTTGCAGAATCACAGAGCTGGGTAGTAACTTCGTAAACTAATTTGCCAATTTTCTATACAAATGGAAATAAACTCGGGTTTGGTCTTATCAGCATCCGAAAGTTCATATCCTCGTTCTTGGCGTTCACAACATATAAATGCAAAGTCGTTCATTTCGATACCTTCTGCGAAGATTTTCTGTTCCAATAAGCAAGTCCGCCATCAAGTATCGAATAATGATGCCGGAAAATTGGGGGTTTCGCGACCTTCGATTTTGGGACATGTCCAAGATTCAGACATGGGGAAGAAACATTTAGAGGAAGAGGCAAGTTTGAAGTTCAAATTCGTGAGGACATTGTTGATTGACAATTACGATAGTTACACGTACAATATTTACCAAGAGTTGTCTGTTATCAATGGGGGTAAGTTATATCTTGTATTTTTTGTGTCTCCAGAATTATCTGGTGGTGTTGTCTATGCTAATTCTTTGATGAGAGTGTCTTAAAAAGTTTATGTGCAAATTATTATGATTTTTAGTGCTCTTTTGGTCTTGTTATGTTCATTATTTTTAGTGTTCTCTATTATCACTTGCCTTTTTTTGTTTGTTTGTAAGCTCAATCAAAAAAAATCTTTTGAATCTGTTTGCTACACCTGTTAGAAAATTTATAAATATGAGCGTGAAGAATGGAAAATTATATTTTATCACAAGAACGATCTTTGGTGATCAAGCTTTCAAATTTCCAGCGTGATGAGCTACAAACTTACTTGATGTCACAAATGCATTCTCTTAAGTTTTGATATTCCATATTAGGATATGTATCCTCTTATGGTTTTCGACTTATAATATGATTTGATAAGTAAGAACAACGTATGTATTTGGTACACGACATCAGCATTTGCACCTATTTTTTTAGTCAAAAAGGTTTCTGATATCTGGAATATCAATAAGTAGAGCACCATGGGTGCACACAAGACTTCTTATACGGAAAATCATTTAGCTGGCCAGCGTATATGTTATGTTATATGTTCATATGTTATTTGCTAGTCAGACATTGATTGGATGATTCACTACTGATGAGGGGTAGGACCACCCTAAGGTGACTCGGTTTTAGTCCCTCATCAGTTGGAAACTCGTCTAGAGCTAAGCTGAGTCCAGGTTTTTTTTTTTTCACGTTTTAAAATCGGGGAGCCTATTGTGGCAGAACTGGACAATATCGTACCAGGTTGGATCTGGGTCGTTACAAGTACAATGCAAGGATGGAAAGAGAGACAGCTGCAATAAAGGTTTTGATCCATTGAAGAACAAAATAATAGAACAGTAGCCAAACTCATCATCATCATCATTGCCTTGTCGAATCTGGTTGTGGTTGGCTTCATGAGTCTTATTTCTCCACTCTATCTTTGTTCAAGGCTACACTCTTTGTCAAGTTTGTCATCTCGTGAATTGAAACGTAAATCGTTTTCCCTAGAAAATGAATCCGATTTTAAATCGAATTGTAAATCATAAGATTTAATTGAATTTTTGAAAAAAAATGTGAACAACATATGATTTTTTTTTTTTTTTAATCAGAAAATATGAAAAATGAAATACATATATTCAATCATTTCCAAAACAAACAAATTCCAAAAGGCCAAAAAGGTTATTTATTTCATGGGTTGACCCACTGTTGTTCATTCATGTAAGTTCTCTTGTAAGTATGTATACATGTATAACATCTATGTATATAAGATGTGTATGTATGAGTGTATGACGCTATGATAGTATGAGTTTGACTCTATGAATGTGTCAAAAATAAATTAAAAATAAGAAATCATAGAGAACAATCATTCATATGACTAAACATTGGATATTTTTAAAGTGATGGATTTTGTTAGAAACACTAAGCTTTAGCAAAGTACCCTTTTGCTCCCATTGAATGTTTAAAAAAAAACAAAAATCTGGTTCAGATCAACTATTGTGGAGATACTTAATATATAGTCTGTCCTACAAAAACTCAAAAAAGCTCTGAAGTAGCTTTTTACAATCTAAAAAGAGGTGTAATAAGCATAGAATAAGGTTCATAAGGGTTTAGGGGCTTTTTCGTAATAAAGAAAAAAAAGTTGGTTTTAAGTGACATCGTGCGACACTGCATAAGGTTTCATTAGACTCTCAAATCGTACGATTGAATCTTACAATTCAAATGATTTTTACGATTCAAGTAGGATTGATCAATTTCAGGCATATTGCGATTCAAATCGAAATAGGTGCGATGTGATTGAATCATACGATTCAAATTGTGAAATCGTTTTGATTTGACAACCATGCTCTTTGTTACTCTGCAATCGTTAGTGTCATTTCTCGCTACTTCTCTCTAAGACTTTATTACTCTTCCGCTTTTCCTGCTTCGTTGTGCTTGTATTCATGGATCAAAATATCGTCCGATACCGATACGTATCGGTATTGGACTCGAACGATACATTCAATGTATCATTCGATACATTCAAATGTATTGAATGTATCGGACGATACATTGAATGTATCGTCCGATACAGGCCGGTACCGATACGTATCGTCCGATACGTATCGTCTTGGAGCTCGGACGATACGTATCGGTAACCCGATATTTTAACCCATGCTTGTATTGTTTCAATCCTCTGTATAGGGGTTGTTTCCGTTCTAAAACATAAACCAGAGACTTATAAGATGATAAATACATATCGCCTAGCCCTTGTCGCCTGAAAGCAGACTCGCCCTCACCCACCTGCTATATGTTAAAACAAAGTCAATACAACTTTGCTAAAAAAAAAAAATCCAAACATTCAAGGTTCAATGGTCTTCGCCCCTCACCTCATGTTCCAGTCCTCAACCGACTTCTGATTTCATCTAGTCAGATGTTGTTCCAGATGAGCCTTCAAACATCGTGGATGGCTTTTTCCCTCCACCATCAGTTCATCGCTCAACAAGAACAAGCAATTGATATAAAAGGTTTCATGTGAAACCTTTTGAGGATAAGTTCTTTCTATTTGAAATATCAAAGATAAAGGAACCGGGACTCCTCATCTTTCTTCTTTTACTGAAGAAGTAATTTAGATATGAGATATTTGATCAAACCTCTTAACCTGATTTCATGTTGTTTTCAGGAAGCCAATTATCAATGGTAGGGTTTAAAATGTAAAGTTTGATACGTTGTTGAAGAATAGAACATGCTATTTTTTTATCTGGATCCTTGGACAAACAATATATTTAATGCAGGTAATAATGAAATACTAAATTTCCCTTATTAATAGCCAAAAACACAAGGGATAAGTAAATAAGTAGCAATTTTTATGAAGGATAAGATTGGCATGGGATGATGGTGATAAAAGAGAAAAAGCGGATAAGTTTTATCTTAGTAGGTATGCTGGGATTGAACCTGCGATCTCAAGGTTGTGTTAGGGGTGTCGATTAGTCCGGCCATAAACAGCATGTCTTTAATAGCAAATAAAACCGGGCCCGACCAACCCAATGTTTAAACTGGGCTTACCGAGCTCGACCTTCGATAATGAAAATATGGCTGATGATGGGGAGAGAATGCATGATTTTTATTAATCTAACTTCATTCATTCCGCAGAACCTTTATTCTACAGGCTTCTTTTTTTATGTTGAAATTGATAAATGCTTACCCAAAGGACCCAATTTGATGAGTTATTATCAAGGATTTAACGTCGGATACATATTCGCATATCAGCTGGGTCCCAGGCCGATACATATCCGATATGGCGGATACATATCCGCCAACCCAGCCGATATTTGAAAGCCCTTATTGTAATTTTTAATTAGTGCAAAATATTTTAATACAATAAATTTGCCAAGAAGGGTATATTTGAGATTTGTTGCTCATATCCAATACATATCGGCCGATATGATCGGATATGACCCGATATGGGCCGCTGTGGCCCAATATTTGACCTATTTTACCTGATATTTGAGCCCTTATAATATCAAGGTGCATATCGGTATCCGGTGGGGTAAAACCCGATACATATCGGCCGATATGTATCGGATATGAACCATGATTATTGGCACTTCAACAGAAGAATATAAAAGTCCTTTCATCCAAATAGACTATATGCCTATGCTCCAGTACCTTAAAAAAAGAGTTGGTAGTAGGTGCCTGACCTGTCCACGGCTTATGGAATACGCACTGTGCACTGCACAAACCTCGAGACACTTGTTGGCTTCGAGAGAACAGAGATTCATGTGCGCCTTGGAGTCCATGCATCACATGGTATGCATTCTGTGTGCTGGTGGACGGATCCGACACCTAACACGAGCTCCTAAACAAATATGCGCTTGTTATATGTTACAGGTTGCAATTTCTATTGGGTGTTGAACACGTATATGCTTTTGTGCCTGCCTTTGAACTCATAGGTTGATGCGCAAAATGTCAACTCTATTGCCAATAAACATGGATAATTTGTTTATAGATGATTATTTTCCGTGATTTTGTTTTAACGCACTTTTTATTTGTAATATTATTCTTCAGTTCCTCCTGTGGTGGTTCATAATGATGAGTGGACATGGGAGAAAATTAGGCATTACTTGTATGAGGAGAAAACTTTTGATAATATTGTCATTTCCCCTGGACCTGGAACTCCAGCGTGTCCAGCAGACATAGGTGAGACAAATAACTTTTGATTTTTTGAAGGATTTGACTTGTATGCATTTTGTTTATAGTTTTTTTTTGTTTTTGTAATATAACATTTTATGTTTCCGATTGTAAATGAAAAATACTTAGTTGGGAACAATTTGACATGTAAGCATTTTTATTTAGGAAGCTACATCTGACACGAGATTTGAACCTGGCACATCGTCTAAAAAGAAAGACTTGATATTTTTTAGATTTGTGCCTTGTGGAACACCATCTAAGCCCCTTTGATTTGAAAGACATGATGTAAGATATTTTCCGCTAAAGATCGGCATGAAATGTGATTTCTATCATCTAATTCAATACAGTCAAAGATCATCATCTGATTCAATACTGATTTAATGGTTGACTGAGACAAATCAGATGGTAGAGATCCATTTCCGTGCCATTATTTGGCAGCAATCATCTTTACATCACGGTGTTCAAATCAAAGGGCTTAGATGGTGTTCCACATGGCATAGATCTCAAAAATATCAAGTTGTCCTCTTTTATCAATGTGCCACGGAACAAATCAGTGTGCAAGTTGTAGCTCCCTTTATTTATAGTTTCGATCATTTCTTGTAGTGTAAACTATTTTAAGTTTTCTATTGTAGATTCAAAATATTTAGTTGGTGAAATTGTGTCCTGATAACAAAGAAGTATTCATTTGGATTTACAGGAATATGTTTACAAATCCTACTTGAGTGCAAGGATATTCCAATTTTGGGTGTTTGTCTTGGCCACCAGGTAATGTTTTCGTAACTTCTGCAATGTTATGTTTTATCTTTTTTTTTTTATTAATTTTGTTGGTTTAGATGTTCAAACTCTGTAACCAAAGTTCAAACATCTGACAAAAATATATTATATATAAATAACCAAAGAAGATTATGATTTCAAACTCTGTAACCTTTCTGATTTATCTTTTAGTGGTTACGAAATAGTATAGGTTTTATGACTGATGATTAAAGCATGCCTGTTAAGCTGTTACTACCTTTGATCTCTTAGAGATATAAGGAAATTATGATGCCGTGTGAAGTGATTCATGTGTCCAAATGCCTTTTTTTTCTATCTACAGTCACGAAAGATATATAGGGGTTTTTTGCATTTACCCCCCTGAGATATGTCTTATTTACCCTCCGGCCCCATGTTTCACCTATTTACATTGCGGTCCCTGCTTTTGTGTTTCCTTTACTTATCACCCCCTACAGTGATGGACTCTCTGACAAACTAACCTTTGGCTGCTTTGAATCTGACGATGGAGATTGTTTTTCGCCTTGATCTTTGACCTAATGGATCTTGAGATCATGGGCCTACATTCAGATGGTCAGATTTTGATTTACATGACACACATCTTGAAAATTGATCCAAGAAGCATGTTTGATGTACACCCACCCACAATCATGTTCACTTTTTGGGCTGTTTGCCACGTGGAATCAAAATCTGACCGCCTGAAGGTAGACTCTTGATCTCAAGATTCATTGGGAGAAGATTTGGTGAAAAATGATCTGCAGTCAAAATTTAGTTTTATAATAGTCAACGATGGATCCGTCACTATTGGGGTAATAAGTAAAGCAAACACAAGCAAGGACCGTAGGGTAAATAGGTAAAAGGCAAGAGGACGAAGTGTAAATAAGACATAACTCAGTGGGTAAATACAAAAAAGTCTGTATATATTGAAGATAAGTGGAAGATTTAAGGGTGGCCCCATTAAAGAGAAAACCAAGGAATGTCATTTGAGTTGGTTGGCATGCCACGGGAGACTTAAAGTGGTATAAGCACAAAGAAATGGGGGAGAGTAATAATGACTTAGAGGGAACTAATAGATTCGACATGAAGGATTATGGAGTAAAGAGAGTTTAGCGCTCAACAAAGATGAGTGGAGAAAATAGGATCCATAAGGCCAACTCCAAATGGATGGGATAAGGTGAAGATGATGGCCTGACTACTGAAAGAAAGAGGCATTTGCGAACATTTTGATCGAATGTTGTCAGAACCAGACCGGACCTCTGGTCAGATCGAAACCGTTGGGTCTAGCGTCCGATCTTTGTTCAAACAAATGGGAACTTTAAAATGCAGAAAAAAAGAGGACCTATTTTGTTTTTTTTTTGACAAAAGCGTCCCAAAACGAAAAAAGGATTAGAAAATGCATTTGTTTATATATTAAAAACACAAAGTAAAAAAGTAAATTTACTTTTATAAAATTAAAGATAAAGTATAAAGTGCATATATATATATATATATATATATATATATATATATATGTATATATATACACACCATTTAGTCGAACGAATCCATTGACTGATCTGACCATGGTTCGTCCAATTTGGAAGGGCTGGAGTCCCCAGTGGTTCAGTCAAATATCCAATTTTTAGAACATTGTTTTAATCATTTCACATTTATAGGCACACCTTTTTAATTTTGATGGATATGGGTGGATTAAATTCATCATCGATGGAAGCAGCAAAAAGAAATCTTGGGCCAGTTGAGGATTGGTCTCAAGCAAGTTGGGTGAGGACATTATATGTATATATTTACACCATTTAGTCGAACGAATCCATTGACTGATCTGACCATGGTTCGTCCAATTTGGAAGGGCTGGAGTCCCCAGCGGTTCAGTCAAAGATCCAATTTTTAGAACATTGTTTTAATCATTTCACATTTATCGGCATACCTTTTTAATTTTGATGGATATGGGTGGATTAAATTCATCACCGATGGAAGCAGCAAAAAGAAATCTTGGGCCAGTTGAGGATTGGTCTCAAGCAAGTTGGGTGAGGACATTTTGAATCACAACTCTCGAAGAGCAAACTGGTCCTGCTAACTAATAAAATCTTCCATATCTGAAACAATCCATGTGAAAGATTCCCTATGGTTTTCCTTTTTCAGTTCCACAATATAGTAGCAAAATATACAGGATAAGGTGATGGTGATGACGATATAGTAGCAAAAAATATGTTCACTAACGAACATGTGCTTTATATCGTATATTCTTTTCTATTAAAAGTTGATTTCTTTGACATGTTGCACTTCTTAGGCCTTGGGATATGCTCATGGAGCTCGAATCGTCCATGCCCCTGAACCAGTTCATGGACGTTTGAGGTACAATAAAAACTCAGAAATGTGAAGTCATTTGTTCTATTATGTGTTCATGAGCTTAAAATGTCTTTTATTTATATGGAAATTGCTTTTGCTCCTACAGAAGTCGAAGGATAAACATTTATTCAGTTTGAGTTTTACCATATTTTGCTATAATAGACCCATAATTTAGGCCTCCAATTAGCTAATAATGAGCTCATATTTAACCCGAGAAGGCTAAGTATGTAATTGGTTCCGGTATGCGTCCCCTTAACTTATTCCTTGTCCTCTTACAGTGAAATAGAACACACCGGGTGCAATCTTTTCCATGACATCCCTTCTGGCAGAAAATCGGGATTCAAGGTAAAAATTTTAAGGGATAATGGCTCCTGACCGACATTTAAACACCAAAACTGTGCTTCAATGATATTCCATCATTAAAGTTATTCATTTTATCTCACACCATGGAATTGTGATTGGTCATTATGCCATGTGGGACACATCTGGACCAGTCTAAATTGTCCAAGTGGCAATCCATCATTGGAACATATGTCAGCCCAAAGAAACATGCCTACAAGTGGATGTGAATGATCCGATTGATAAACTTTAATATCAGCCATTAAAACTAAAAACAACAGTTGAAATTATAATCAACAGTTCGGATGGTTTAAATTCCCCTAAAACACCATTTTTGGGCCTGTTGCACTTCAATTTATGATCTATCACTTTGACGGTGCGGATCACCAACATCTTAAACCATTGATGGTGTATGATCATTTAAACGGTCAGGAGAGTCGGGGTCCAAATTTTAAATGTCGGAAAGGGTCCAAATTTTTTTACTTATATCTGATGGCGGATTGCATGTTTATGATGCTTTTTTTAACATGTTACAAAATCTCTCTCTCTCTCTCTCTCTCTCTCTCTCTTTTCCCTCATGAGGCATGATTATTTTCTCGTCATCCTTTCCTTGCACTTCTCTTCCCATGCTTAAATTGATTTCTCTACAAATTATCTGTTGCACCCATATCAATAAACATGAGCGTCACCTCTAAAAACCAGTTACTTATGGTTTGCAGGTTGTACGGTATCATTCACTTGTAATTGATGCAGATTCACTTCCCGAGGAACTGATTCCTATAGCATGGACCTCTTCTTTGCATTCACTCTCTTCTCTCAAGACCCAGAAATCTGATGTGATCTCCGGTGTCTTTGGGTGTCAGCCTGATCGATCTTTATCCGTTGGTTGTTACGCGAATAATCTTGAAAACGGAAATTCGTGGTTTCTCCAGAATCCTGAGGACATGGGAGGATCAAAAGTCCTTATGGGCATAATGCACTCTACCAGGCCTCATTATGGGGTGCAAGTATGTTGCACATGCACTGTAGTGTTATGTTCACCTCTGCTTGTTGTTATAGTAATGTGTACCTCTATTCGCGCCAACATCCGAAACCCCTTGAAACCCATCGACTGCTTCAAATCAGACAAAGGAGATCGTTTTTCGCCCTGATCTTCCACACAATGGATCTTGAGACCATAAGCGTACCATCAGACGGTCAGTTTTGATTCCATGTGGCACGGATTTGCAAAAGGTGGCCCTCAAATCATATGGCATACATCACTCTTAAACGTGATTTTGGGTCCACTTTCTTGGGATCTATGACACCTGGAATAAAAACCTTACTGTCTGATGCTAAGATCATGGTCTCAAGATTCATTGAGTGGAAGATCGATGTGAAACATGATCGCCAACGTCTGATTTCAAGCAGTCAATGGGTTACAAGGGGTTGCACACGTTGGCGCGAATTGACGTACTCTATATTTAACTGGTTGGCTATTGTTTTGACTTTCAGTTCCATCCTGAGAGTGTTGCCACTTGTCATGGGAGGCAAATATTTAAAAATTTCAGAAATATGACTGCTGACTATTGGCTGAGATCATCCCCCATTCATGAAAGAAAGGTTCACAATATTGGTAAATTTTACTTGTTTTTTGTGAACATAAAATACTTTTGCCCTTTTTGCATGTAGGATGCAACCTCAATTTCTTTGTTTCTCTGCTAGCTTTGTTTTATTTATTTGTTGGATATATTCCAAATCTATTTATTCTCCATATAGATATATTTATAGAATGGTATGATATTTCTTCTGCTTCTTTGTGTGAGATAAGTTTCCTTAGCATGGATGCAGGTCTCTAATGCATGTCGACTTCTCAAAGAATTGCAGAAGAGTGAGTTATCCGTTTCTAATTCAGCCATGGGGCACCGTTTAGATATATGCAAAAATATAGCACTCAAACCTAAAAGCATGGATAGTAGATATCTGAAGTTGCAGTGGAAAAAATTTAATCACTTGGCCAATCAAGTTGGCGGAGCAAGAAATATTTTCTGTGAATTGTTTAGTGATGAGAATGCTGAGAACACATTTTGGTTAGACAGTTCCTCAGTGGACAAGGTAATGTAGTTTCTCATCATTGTTACGTGCTATGTATATTTTTAGATTGATATAGATCACCAGCATGGTTTGAAATCTCGGAAATGACTCGGACAGTCTCCAGACCGAGACGTCTCGCGACTCGGTGAGATGTCTTGGAGAAACGGCGTGAAAAGAAAATAGCCCTTTACATGATCTTACACCATTGAAATAGGTGTTTGACCTTACATAAAGAATATTTCACTGTTATGCCACCTGGCAAATATCTATGATCAATCTAAACAGTCCAAGTAGTTGTGCATGATTGGAACATATCTCAGTTAAAGAATCGCACCTATAAATCAATTGCATACTGTCATATCAATGACCTTCAACATTAGCCGTTAAAAAATAAGAATAATAGTGGATATTAGAGTGCTCATATTGATAAAAAAAAATAAAATATTAGAGTGCTCAGATTTGGACACACCGTGCTACCCGCTCACGAGATCATCACATAGACATGATACGGTACGATAAAATAGTGTTGTGTATACAAAGATAATGATTAGTACACTTTCAATGGTGTACTAGCCTAACATCCTATGTAAGTTAAAATATAAAATAAATATTTTCTGTATTGCATCTTGGGGCGAAACACACTTAAATCTCGTCTCACTGACTCCCGAGACGGGAGACGTTTCGGATGAGATTTCAAACTTTGATCACCAGTTCAAACACAAACAAAAAAAAAAAACAAGTAATTAAAGAGACACGTTTTGAAACTTTTTTCTCATTTTTAACTTACATACTAAGACATCTACCTATAGCTTTATTATAGTCTTGCCTCTTATCAATATCATATGGGTATCATATGGTACATGATACCATAGAGTATGTACTATATGGTACAGTATAATACACGACACAAGTGATATATATATGATTTCAATTACAACTTTACTTTTTTAACAATTTTTTTTTTTATAATACTTATTTACCTCCAACTCTAACCTCTTTATAAATCCCTTTCGTGTCTATCAATTGAAAACAAAAAGAAAAGAACGTAGAACATAGAAAGAAGAGAAGAAAAAAGAAGAGGAAGGGGCGCTTCAGAGTCTGAAGAGGTCTATGAGGAGAAGAAGAGGAAAAATTATGATGATTTAACTGATGATGTTGACATTGAGGATGGAGATGCAGAATGAGGATTTGGAGTTTTACTTTTTAGGGTTTCAAACTTCCAATGTTAAAAAACAAGAATATAAACACATGGATATACTTGTAAACAATAAGAGTTATCAAGAAAACAAATGTTTACACTTGATAAACACATTAATTCATGACTTTATGTGACTATGAATATTTCTCTGCACTTTATGAATCAATCCAGTGAAATGTCTTATTTGTTCAACTTATTTGATGCAAATTGTAATTTTCAATATTACATATGAAAGGAATGAACGTTTTTGACACTTAGTATTTCATGAAAATGGTCGAGATTGTTATATATTTCAATTTCTAATTTTTAGATTTTTTTTCTTTAATTCCTTTAATTTTCTCCTATTTATTTATAAAAATTTAAGTCTATCTAACAATACACGATACTATAATTTAAGAGGATAATACGCTATATGATACACAATTTGACAACCTTCCTTGCTTTGACTATCGTTTTGTTAAACTCTTACTTTCTTATAACTGACATTTCATTTTTTCAACATACACTATATCTATTTACAGGGAAGAGCACGGTTTTCATTTATGGGTGGTAAAGGTGAAACTTTATGGAAGCAAATCACATTTAGATTGTCAAATCAAAGGTCCATTCCAATATTCTTTATATCAAACAATGGAATAGCGTGAAAATTTGTCCCATTTGGGCACTCTTATAGGTTTTGGTGATTTCCCATTTTAAGTATGTACTTAGCAAGGTGTCAATATCGGCATCAGGTATCGGGCCATCTTGATACGTATATGTCGATACGGATATGGTATTGTCGGTCGACATTATTTTTTTGAAAAAAAGAAATAAAAATATATTAAAAAAACTGGTTGTATCAGTTAGTATCGGCCAATACCGAGACAGTATCAGCCGATGTCGAGACAATCTCGGTCTGATACAGATACCACCCCGATACCTCTATCAAGGTGGTACCGATATCGGTTCTCGACGAAACGAATATGTATCGCTCTATTTTGATACCATGGTACTTGGGCAGTATAATTGTATGAACTGTTTAAATTGTTATATTGAAATGGAGCTTACTTCTCAGTAATAATGCTGCTAAAGATGGAGGTTACTTGTCAACCGAAGATGTGCACGGCTCTGTTAAAAGAACATTTGTACAAGATGGGTTCTTTGATTTTCTGAACAAGGTATTGATTTTATGCTCAATATCATAGTAGTCCATTGCCTCATGTTTCTTCTTTTATTTTCCACATCATCATCATCACTTCCTTATCCCAAGTACTTGGGGTCTGCTTTGCTAGTCCTATTTTTCCACTCGTTTTTGTAAGCTCTCTATAACTTGGCAATCCTCCATTTCACTACTCACTGTTTCCCTCGAAGTCTCACTGGTCTTCTTCTTCTCCTACTTCTTTGTGCTTGTGACATTTCAGTCATTCATGCAAGGTCTGTTTCTGACCTCCGTTGGACATGCCCAAACTATCTGAAACAATATTTCGTTATTTCCTCTTCTATAGGTGTGACTCTTAAATCTCCTTTTATGTCCTCGTTCCTAATTTTATTTTATCTTTCTACTCCACTTATCTATCTTAACATACACATCTTAGCTCCATGTACCCGATCTTCTTGTCCTTTCTGTAGCCCACATTCTGCACCATATAGTATGACAGGTCTTACCATTGCTCTTAAAAATGTCCCTTCAATCAACATGAAACTCTTGGATTGCACAATACCCTCCTCAAATCCACCATCTGATTGTAAAGTAGAGCCTAACATACAAATCTATGGCATATGGTGCTCAATGATTTTCTATTTGAACTAAATCCTTCTCTAGGCTATCATGTTCACAAAAGGTCTGATCCACATATCAACGTTCTTATAAATGTTGTGCATGCTTGTGTTTCTCATCCATGTAAATATGCAGCATTCCATTACTGTAGGTGATCCTGTAGGAGATCTCTTTACTCTAAAAAATCATTATGCATATATACACACACAGATGAGAGATAGAGAGAGAGAGAGAGAGAGAGAGAGAGAGCTGGGAGCTGCTGCCGGCTTCTGAACACAGATTTCAGTATTGCTCAAATTATCAAGCATATGATTTGACTGGTTGACTGAGTACAACTTTGCTCCCCTAGTCAAACAGTTTATGAACAGATAGAAATTCTTAATTGACCGCTACAAAACATGTTTTCATTGAGAACACATAATTTTGATCTGTGTGTGTGTGTATATGGGCAATACTAACCTCACCACTTCATTGTAAGGTTAGCATTGTCCTTCGAAGATAATACCCTTATTAAAGGGTATTTTTGTAAAATTACTAGGGGTAGTTTAGTATATTTGAATTAGATAATAAATAAAGTGTTTGCTATAAATGAGGTGTCCTCATTTGTTGGACACACCTCATTTATTATCTAGTTCAACTTTACTAAACTCTCCCTAATAATTTTATGAAAATACCCTTTAATAAGGGTGTTAATGTCTAAGGACAATGCTAACCTCACAGTGAAGTGGGTAAGGTTAGCATATATATATATATATATATATAGAGAGAGAGAGAGAGAGAGAGAGAGAGAGAGAGAGAGAGAAACAGAGAGAGAGCTTTGTGTATGTTTACCCTGCTTTTCTTATTTCACACGATGTCTATCAGGAACTTCAATCATTTCGTTATGAAAAAGAAGATTATGAAGGGTTGCCATTTGACTTTTGTGGTGGATATGTTGGTTTTATCGGGTATGTTGTTATAGTTTGTTCCTAGTCATTATTATGATATATCGCTTAAATATATATTAATGGTCTAATATATATTTCACTTTATATATCTCTTGCCCTTTAACTCGAGGGAATTCACCTTGAAGAACAGAAGAAGAATAGGCCATCTTTTTCTTAACTCTAGATCCATTATGGGAAAAGCCATTCACCTTTTAGCTTATCTGTATATATCTCTTGGTAGCCAGAATCCATTACACAAGGTGCTGCTCTTGCTTTATATTCTGGTTCTACTGCTATCAAACCTATGCTTCACGACTATCTCTGTAAACCTGTAGTTCAATTAGTTTTCTACTGTTTGTTTATTTTATTTTATTTATATTTTTTGACATGGATATTCTATGTTTCTATAATTCACTATGTTACAAACTATTATATCATACCCTGTAATATGCATTGGATTTTTCTAATCAATTATGCACCCTCAAAATAGGGAGACTATCCAAGTTCCTTGAGCAGGAAAGACCAAGGTAAAAAACAAAAACTTGATACCTGTCCACAAATCTGGTCAAGCATTCTTTTTGGTTGGGGACCATGTACCAAGTTTTTCAAAAACTCGACTCTGTCAATTCAAAATATTTTGACCAATTTCTGGTTTGCGTTCGATATTTTGAGATACAGGGAAAAATTGATGCAGATGCTAGATGTATACGAGCAATGGAAGTAGAATATAATCGATGTGATAAAAGAGGAAGAACACCCAATAATAAGAAAAGTCGAAGAGTTAAGATGTACCTCGATACTATAACAATCAACACACTACAGAGCATAGTGACCAAATTTGCTGACTTTTTGAAAAAGTCGCAAAAACCCAAATAATTCCAAATTAGTCGAAAACTCCCGAATAAAATCAGAATTTTCCAAATAATTCGTGAATTTCCCAAATTGTATGCGAATTTTACAACTTTTTCCTGGATTTTCCCCGATTTTGGTCCAACAAAATTATTATTATTATTATTTTATAATTTATAAAGAAAAAATCCGAATTTTGCCATATTTTTTATATTTTTTTCCAACCCGATTTATTCCTGAACCCCAACTTGGTCACTATGCTATAGAGAGTAACAGGGCCATTTTCAAACTCACGATGAGTTTATTTCCATACCATAAACTAATAACTTGATTTTTCGTCCAACATAAATAAGGGAAAGAAGAAACTATGAAGCCCATAAAATTTCTATCCTAGTAAACTACTTCAAAGAAAGACTCCTATCTCATCTTAAGCCACTTTCCTTTTTTATCAATCTAAACTACTTTCCTTAACTAACAAATAAAATTCATCTAAACTTCTAAAATACCGATCACAATTCGAAGGGAGAAGATATCCACATGATCACTTCAGTGATCATGTGAGAGATAATTAACACTTATTTTTTTGGTCGGTAAGTGAACTCTCGAAATCGAGAGTTGATTTGAGATTGCATTAGTGAATCTCATAATCACGTTAGTGATTAAGTGATCCACTTAAGTGGTCATGTGCTCGCTTATTGATCACGTGAATCACTTATGGTTTCACAAGATCCTTATTTTTCACTTGGGCCTATCAATATTCTCAGTAAGCCCTTAGCGGGTATTTTATGTATCCCAAGTATTTATTTTCTTTTTTCTTTCTTCTCTTCTTCATTGATCCATCCTTCTTGTTCGCTTCTTTCACATCTAGGTGGTTTATGTAATTTTGTAGTAGATTAGGGCAGAAGTGTTTTTTTCATAGGTAAGCTCGGATTGAACCTGTAGGATGCAATATTGTCAACCTTCCATTGGGATTAGGAGAAAAGTTGAACTTTTAAAATCTGTTACTTCCAGGACAAAGAGGTGGATCTTACATTTCATGAGATTCAACAAAATTATTGGTATTCTCACATTAGAGATTATTTGAAATTCTAGGAGTGGCTATCTAATTAAATCCCTAATCTATGTAGTGACGAAAGATCACAACCACACAAAGAACGCACAACAGTTTTTTGTCTAAAAACTCAACTCTAGGAAAAAAACCACGGGACCATAGTGCAAGCAATCAAATCCACTATAGAGGTGAATCTTACATTTCATGAGATTCAACAAAATTCTTGGTATTCTCACATTAGAGATTATTTGAAATTCTAGGAGTGGCTATCTAATTAAATCCCTAATCTATGTAGTGGCGAAAGATCACAACCACACAAAGAATGCACAACAGTTAATTGTCTAAAAACCCAACTCTGGGAAAAAAACCACAGGACCATAGTGCAAGCAATCAAATCCACTATAGAATAAAGGGACTACCTCCTGACCGTCATTTAAACACCAAGTGGAGTTTAAACAATCTTACACCATTTATTGGCTTCTAAACTTGGAAATCCATACCATCAAAGTGATATCTCATCAATTTATTGGCTATGGGTCCAAAAATTACACTTTTTGGGAGATTCGAACCATCCAATCTGTACACTCTAATATGCTCTTAATTTTGATGGCTGATATTAAAGTTCACCAATCAGATGGTTTACATCCACTTATAAGCATGATATTTTAGCTGGGACATGTTCCAACGATGGATTGCTACATGGGCATTTTAGATTGATCATAGATGTCTGCGACATGGCACAATGATAAATTACACTTCAATAGTGTGAGATAAAAAATGACATTTTATTGGTGTATGATCATTTAAACACCATTTGATGTTTAAATGACGGTCAGGAGCCATTATCCCTTGAATAAAACAATTAAATGCGAATGATATACCGACAATGCAAGCATGCCTATTAAAACCCTATGCAATCCAACAACCCATCACGAGCCGTCTCCATAGCCTCTGGATTTGTTCGTCTTCTCCAATCGTCGATCAACGCACAACAACCTCACAACCGATGATTACCACACAGTGGTCCACCCAAATCCTTGAGCAAAATTAACAAGAATAGAAAGGAAGGAAACCCTTTGAAATTAGAAAATTTTGCTCACAAAAATATTTCAAAGGGGCAGAAAAACATTTTTAATTCATGGGAGTTTGATCCAACTAAGTAGGTAAATAATCAAAACAAGCTTGGATCAGCTCCCCAAAAGCTTAAAAAATAGCAAGAAAATACCCTGAAAAATTCCTAAAAAATTGTCCAAGAAAAGAGAATGAATCTGTTTCTGCAGGCACTTTGGCGGTTGACCACGATCGGGCCAACCTAGACACAACTCTTTCAAGCCAGGTAAAAAGGTGGATGGTTGGACCAGACATCTAGAACCATCAAACACATACCATCTTGGCTGGCACCTATTTAAGGAAATCCATCATGGTTTTGTCAAACGGTTTTGACAACAAGAAGATCTTACAGTATTAGTATTATTAGTATTTTTATCCAAAAGGGAATTTTAAGCATTTTGGTAATTTTTTCTTTCATTTCATTCTCTGCTCGACTTTTAACATCAACAGTTGAAGTTAAGAGTATTCTTTTTCAAGATATTTTTGTTTTCTAGTTTGGTCTTTTCATTTGAATATGTTATATCTTCAAACCTGATACTTAGACTTCCACTAACTGTGTCTTTCCAAAATTCAGGTACAACCTTAAAGTTGAATGTGGTGCAGTGTCTAACAGTTACAGGTCAAAGGCACCCGATGCTTGTTTCTTCTTTGCCGATAATATTGTAGTGATCGATCATAATAATGGTGACGTATATATTCTATCTATACACGAAGTCCATCATCTTGAAAACAGGGAAGCCCGAGTACATGAAATCTCTAATAGAAAATCATGGTTAGAGGAAACTGAGAAGAGGCTTCTTAGTTTAAAAGTTACGGCTACTAAAAAGTTTAAGGATAAGAGTTCATGGCCAACAACTTCCATCCGACCTGAGGCGGGCTTCGTTATTGAAAAATCGAGAGTTGAGTATATGAAAGATGTTGAAAATTGTCTGAAGTTCATCAAAGATGGAGAAAGCTACGAATTATGTTTAACGACACAGATGAGGAAGAGAATTGAAGATATAGACGCTCTGGGGCTTTACCTTAGTTTAAGAGATAAAAATCCGGCTCCATATGCTGCCTGGCTTAATTTTGCTAAAGAAAATTTATGTATTTGTTGTTCTTCCCCTGAAAGATTCCTGCGGTTGGATGAGGATGGCATATTGGAAGCGAAGCCCATTAAGGGCACCATTGCACGTGGCACCTCATCAGAGGAAGATAAACGGCTCAAATTGCAACTGCAATACAGGTACCGATCTCAGATTTTAGTTTACATTAATATGTCAGCTGTATTCTGTGAAAGAAAACATCAAAGTGCTTTCCATTGATTAAAAAAAATTCAGGATTTGGAAAAGAGTACCTTTAAATACGCCCACTGAATCTTTGAGAGCGCCCATGCTAAAAACCCATTGACGGTTTTGAATTGGATGGAGATCGTTTTTCATCCCAATCTTCCACACATTTGATCTCGAGATTATGAGCGTATCATCAAAAGGTTAGACTTTGATTTCACATGGCACAGATCCCAAAAAAAACTGATCGAAAAATCGCATGGCATTCATCACATTCAAACTTGATTTTAAGGTTACTTTTTGAGATATGTGAAATCAAAATCTGACGTTCTGATGATATGCCCATGATCTCGAGATCCATTTTGTGGAAGATTGGAACGAAAAACAATCTCAATTGTCTAATTCAAAGTAGTCAATGGGTTTTACCGTGGGCGCTTTCAAAGATTCGGTGGGCATATTTAAAGTACCTTTTTTGAAAAAATGATGGAAATACTCCTTGCTGCCAAAGTTGGTGAAATTATTCATATTTTTTGAAAATGACTCCATAATATAATGACCCAGTTTTCCTTTGCTGCATAAAATGATGCCAGACAGAAATTTTTTCTTTATTAACAGTACATGCACTTTCTTTAATGAAGGATTTGCGGTTTCTCGTAAAATTTCATTTTTAAACTTCTCGAGAGAGATTCAATAATCTACAACCTGTGAAAATGTGCCCTAATGAAACTTGTGCCTTTAGCCTCTATAGCATGCCAGGTCATGGCATTTAGGGTTCATTAAAAAACAAGTGCATTTCATTTCTTTCTTAGAATATATGGTTTTTTTGGTGAAGTTTGATTTTAAAATTCTTGAGAGGTCGAAACATCTGCTAACAAAACTTGGCCCTTTGGCTTATGAAAAATATGCCATATTTCCCAAGTGTATATAGAATAGTTACTGCATAAAATACGCAGCCATCTTGGTGTTACTAGGCAATAAATCGTTACACTTAAAAAATTGAGATAATTATGTAAGCTGGAAAATATATATAATTTTGAACAAATTTCCTATGATCATCCCAATTTATTAACTTCTATGTTTAAGGATTTAGTTTCCTTAATCTGTCAGCAAAGTAGTTCCCTTGTTTTTTTAATCCTTGGTTATTCTGTCTTTTGTATCCACTTATATGATTAATGTGAGTTCACTGTTTGGTTGAGACTTGAGATAACACCCTCACCATCCCATAATTTAGGCCACGTGGCACAATTTTTTATTATTAAACCAAGTCGTTCAATTGGCTGACCATAATTTGATCTAAACTCACCCCAAAAGTTACGACCATCAGACGATTAGAACTGTTTGATCAAAGTTCATAACACTTTAATATGGACCATCTTCCATATCTGCCATATGGTCCATTTTAAAGTACTACGATCGGTGGTTTGAATCCTCTAATGGTCGTGATTTTTGGGCTGACTTTCCTTTAAATGATGGCGTAATGTGTGTTTGACTTGCTCAGAAATGCACACCATGTGCCCTAAAAGTGGGATATGGTGAGTGTTATCTCAACGAGACTGCGAAAAGTCAAATCTCAAAGTGTATTTCTACGTTTTCTTTGGTTCTTTGTTCTGCCATTAACCATTTATATTTCAACAGTGAAAAGGACCAAGCTGAAAACTTGATGATTGTGGATCTTCTAAGGAATGACCTCGGCCGAGTCTGTGAACCCGGCACGGTGCACGTGCCTCGTTTAATGGAAGTGGAGTCTTACTCAACAGTTCACACTATGGTTAGTACAATCCATGGAAAGAAGAGATCAGATTTGACCCCGATCGATTGTGTTAGATCTGCGTTCCCAGGAGGATCTATGACCGGTGCACCAAAATTGCGATCGATGGAGCTTCTAGACTCTCTTGAAGGTTGTTCTCGGGGCATATACTCGGGATCCATTGGATTCTTCTCGTACAACCAAACTTTTGACTTGAACATAGTGATCAGAACGGTTGTGATACATGAGGGTGAGGCTTCGATCGGAGCTGGGGGAGCGATCGTTGCCCTGTCAAACCCGGAAGATGAGTACGAAGAGATGAAGTTGAAAGCAAAGGCCCCAGTCAAGATCGTGACAGAGTATCAAAGCCGATTCGGGTCTTGCGATGTAGCATCTCATTAGCAATTTGATCAGTGTAATATGAGTTGATTTTGGTTTAACCTTATTATTTTGAACAGTGCCCTTATTCCCAGTTGGGATTTCACCATTGTAATGAAGGAATGCTAGCTGGCATTGAGAAATTTTCAGTTGTCACCTCTTATATTCACGATAGCTATGAAATTTATAGTTTTACATAAATTTTTTATCAGTTTCTTCGATAATATATGTAGGTAATACTTATTTTATCAGCAAATTTCCTGCAATTCATAATCTCCCATTTTCTTTTAGGGCTTGTTTGGCAACGGGAAAATGACTCCTTTATCCTGAAAATGAGCTGAAAATTCATTTTCCACCATTTTCCCTTGTTTGGCAGCCGCTGAGTGGCCCACACAGAACATGGAATTTTCCTTATTTGCGTAAAATCAGTTCTCAGCGATTTTTTTTTCTTCTGAAAATCAATTTTACCCATGCACTACAAGTATGCTTAATCCCACAGATCTATTTTTTAAAACTATATTGAATAAAAAAAGTTTATTTCACCCAAATCTTTTGCCAGACATCTCTAGAAAATTTCCTAGGTCCTATAAATGAAAATATACATTTTTCCTTCCAGATGCATTTTCCCCTGCAAATTCCCAAAAGAGGAGTTGGTACTAGCCTTGAATCTCAGGTCAATCTCCTCATTAAATTGTCAAGCCTCGGGAACTGGCCAATAATTCATAAGCATGCAAATCAGTGAAACACCCTTTGACCTTTCAATGATTTAGCGTTCAACAATATCTGCACATTCCCCAAATTTGATTGAGGGATATTGACCCGAGTGCCAAAGCTGGCACTCAGGTCGGGTACCTAATACCAACTCTTATAGCAAAATCTATGGTTGTTTTTGGAATTGCTCTTTGGAGGCAAAGAACAGCCCACATAAAAGAGCCAAATCCAGCTCTTTCACTCTCCGAAAGAGTTAAGAGCACTTACAGTCAAAGACCGTCTCATACGAAAGTACTCTGCGCCATAGTGGAGAGCTGCTCTTTGCCTCCAAAGAGCACTCACAAACACAGTCTATAGGTCCGGGTTAAAAAATATGGCTTATTAGGCAATATAGATTTTGTATATGACTTTTGAAAACATTAAACCATGGCTACAGGGATTGTTTTTCAAACACACTTTACCCCAAGATCGTAGGGCCAACAAACAAAAAAAATATCAGGTCCCATTAATTCTGGCCAGAGATTTTGGTCAAACAAGTAAAAAGATATACAACCAGAGTTTGCAAGAGTACCTAATAGAGAAGACGATGGCTGCTTTGGGTGCTTTTGTGGGCTTCGTATGGGCTGTTTCAAAGGAAGGGGTGACGTGAAAAAAGGGACCGTTTTGTAACCGTTTGAGAATCCCTGTAATTATTTTAGCTACGAGACGAGCCTACTAAGTGAAAGAAAAAATCATACCTGCAGTGTGAATAGTGTCTTACCCAAGGTAACAAAATGGGTATCGGAATCGGGTATCCATCCTCCAAGGACCGATACTTTTTAATTATTGATTACATGTTTAGAAAACAAAGAAAAAAAGCATAGTGGTGCATATAATTATTGATTAGATGTTTAGAAGACACTAACTTTCAGTTTTCAAAAATGTAAAGTTGGTTAGAGAAGTGATTCCCCTTTACCTACTTTTTTATATATATATAGAAACTGGAGCGAACCGAACTGTGAACCAGTTTGTGGTCCAGTACCAGTTCTAGCGAACCCGGTTGGACCATAACTTGCCTGCTCATTCAGCATAGTTTTAAAGTTAATGAACAAATCATGTGAAAAGAAGAAAAACGTTAAGTATTGGAGAATAACATATAAAATTCGACCTCTTCTGCATTTGAGTGCTCCAAGATACCATAATTTCATCATAGACTCATAGTAGATAACTGTCACAGGGCATTAAAATAGGGGCAATGGTCAGGTCCAACTGGTTGAATCTGATATGGTATTCAACCAGTTTTATGACCATTGGGATAGAAGGGAATGTTTACTTTCACACTTTCCATTTGTACAAGATGACATGCAGTCAAAATTTCCTCCTTTCCAATGGTTTTAAAACTGGTTGAACTTGTTGGATATTTAACAAAATAAATATTTATTATTAATTTTAACCTAATAATATTTATTTATTATTTATTACTTTGGTTAAAAGTTTTTGGCTTAACTTTAAATGGTTCCTTCATTTAATAGTTCCACGTGGAAAAGCTACTTTTGCCAATACTTAACCTACAACCTGTTAGTTAGTGATTTGAAATTTGAAAAAGTATTGGAGCAAAACTATTCCCACTAAAACTTTAAAATATTATAGAAAGTTAGTCCAACCTCTCTAATTTACAAGAAAGTTTCCTACCATATATATAGAAACTTACTTTCTATATTGTTTGGCTTGAAGGTGAAAACAATGTTCATAGCTATGGTTTGCCGCCACGTGTGTGCAATGTGTGAATGGCGTAATTGGAGCTTTTAAGACGCACTTTGCACTTCGTTGTGTCGTTAAAATTCATGTGCCTACTAGAGCGACTCTATTTGTTCGTTTCATTGGGTTGCACATTACAGTGCAACGTAATGTGGCACATCGGTGCATCACCGAGGCTTCATTGTATCCTGGAGGCGAATGTGTCGTTATCCCATTGCATAGTGGGGACAAATAGTCTTAAAGACAACAATCTAATCATGCCTTTAAGTCATTTTCGGTCAATTTCCATCATTTTTTGTGTAACCCACCAACAATTTGAAGACTATTTCCATGGCACAAAAAGTGATGGATCTCTCTAACACGAAGGTCAATAAACTTGAATGCTTTAAATGCACCAATTTCAAACGATGACAATCAAAAGTACACTTCTTACTCACGAACTTGAAAGTAGATTATGTTCTCACTATAGACTCACCACCATAAGAGAATGAAGACGAAACACTTGAAGAAGGTAGAATCTATACAAAATGGGAATGCAACAATTGCACATGCAAATGTTACATTCTCAATTCTCTTTTTTATGTTTATCAACCATACAAGACTACAAGGGACATATGGGAGGCTCTTGAACGGAAATACAAAGTAGAGGAAGCTAGCTTGCAGACATATTTAGTAAGTGAGTTATTTAATTTTAAGATGTATGATTCTAAACTTGTTTTGGAGCAAGTGCACCATATACAGATTATGTTCAACAATCTTGTGGTGGAAGGAAGCACAATAGACGAAGATTTTCAAGTCTCTGAGGTTATTGCAAAATTACCGTTGGGATGGAAAAATTACTGCAAGAGTTTGAAACATATTAAAGAAGATCGAACTATGGAAGAACTTTTTACTCTTCTTATCGAAGAAGAGACTCGTCTATGTAACGAGGAAGAGAAAACTGAACTCGTCTCCGAGGTTCTCATCGTTGAAGATGCATCCAATTCATCGAAGAAGAAGAACAAAGGGAAAGACTTTAAACTTAAGCCAAACAAAAAGGAATTCAAGAGAGGAAAAGACAAAAAAGAGTACTTATTTTTATTGCAAGAAACCTGACCACTTCAAACGTGATTGTCGAAAATTTTTGAAGAATAAAAATTAGGCAAACATTGTGGGTGAAGTAGATCTCGTTGTAGTGATCTTTGAGGTCAACATGGTCGATGGTGAAAATCAATAGTGACTCGATTCTGGGACTACTAGGCATGTGACCTCTGATAGAAATAACTTTGTATCCTATGAGAATGGAACATGATGGACATAAATTGTTCATGGGAAATTTCATTACTGTGAAAGTTGTAGGGCAAGGAAAAGTTGTTCTTAACTTTACTTCTGGAAAATATGTCACCCTTGATGATATACTCCATGTCCCTGAAATCCAAAAAGATTTTGTATCGGCTAGTATTCTCAACAAACATGGATTCAAGATTGTGATCAAATCCGATTTCATTGTACTTTCTAAGAAAATGATGTTTGTAGGTAATGGATATGCCTCTTGCAGAATGTTTAAGTTCAATCTCAATGAAAAACTTGCTTCTTTGGTTTATATGTGTGACTCAATAAATTTATGACATAATAGATTAGGGCATTTAAATTTAAGTTCTATGGAAAGTATGGTTTAATTAGAATATTCCTAAATTACATATAGATTATGGTAAAGATAGGTGTAATATTTGTATACAATCTAAAATGACTAAGAAGCAATTTAAGTGTGTTGAAAGACAATCTAAATTGTTAGATTTAATTCAGACGGATTTGTGTAGTTTGAATAACATTACTGCTACAGGCGGAAAAAGATATTTAATAACTTTCATTGATGATTGTTTTAGATTTACATATGTTTACCTACTTAAATCGAAGGAGGAAGCATTTAATAAATTTATCTCTTCTAAGGCCTTAGTGGAAAATAAATTAGATTTTAAAATTAAGACATTGAGATCGGATAGGGGAGGTGAATACATGTCACATGAATTTTCAGATTTTTGTGACCAACTGGGAATTATTCATGAGGTCACTTGTGACAACCCAAATTTTCCAAACACGGACTCCTGGGATAAAATTTTCTTTTTGACCAAATGGGAATCCCGGACTGCCAGATCGTAGATCACAATTTGAAAACAGAATACTTGGTACATCCACATATAAGCGCGAAAATCACAGCAGATATACATATGGCAGAACTAAAATCAAATCTACATTTCTACATAGAGAACACGTAATTCAAAAGAAACAACTAAACCACCGGTGATGGCCGACCATCACCTAAACAATGGTGTACAAATGGATGTATAAAAATTGATACTATAATCATACAACCCACCTCGATGGACCACGTCAGAAATCTACAATTCCCAAAATCTTACCAATGTTCACAAACCCTAATCTATGAATAAAATTCTCAAACATAAGATCTTCTTCCGGTACGTAAAATTAGACCCTCTTCAAGTCCGGTGTCCTGATCAAGTGCCACACCCGTGATGTATAGTCGGGGTGAGCTAATAGTCTAAGCTCAGTAGAGAAAAGATCAATACCAATGTACATCCTATCAATCAATGCATAGATCCAATAACTATAATTCAAAAGCATATTTGAATCGAAAACAGAAAACTAAGTTTCAATGGCATCTTCATAAAATGAGGCTGAGACTAAATGACAGAAGCATTTTCATTTCAAAACAGAAGCGAAATTCTAGAAGTATTTTTCATATCACGAAAAAAACAAAATGACTAATCTTTCGAAGGAATTTCTTTTCGTATCGGAAACATACCTAATTTTTCAAAGCATTGTCATATCTAAAACAGAGTTCGTAAGTTCTTAACTTCAAAATCATAGTAAAAATCAAAGGTCTCAAATCAAAATTTGATGCTAGAGTTTTACTTCTAAGTTCAATGTCAGGGGTCAACGTCTAAGTACAAATTCGGATTTCAGAGTTCCAATTCAGAGTTCATATGATTCAAGATTTACATTCAGATTTCAGATTCAGAGTTCATTTATTGGATTCAGATTCAGAGTTTCAGAATTCGGAGTTCAACTTTCGGATTCAAAGATCAAGTTCAATTCACTTACATATAATCCGCCCTAGCGGTTCACAATTGTACAAATAATCCGTCCTAGTGGTCCACAGATACACATATAATCCGCCCTAGTGGTCCATAGACACATATAATCCACCCTAGCGGTTCACAGACACACATATAAGCCGCCATAGCGGTCCACGGGCAAACATATAATCCGCCCTAGCGGTCCACACACACACATATAATCTGCCATAGTTGTCCACTTCAATTTACCTGACTTATTATTCGATTCACAGATATGCCGCCATGCCGGTTCGATTCACGGATTAACTGTCGTACCAGTTCGATTCATAGATATGCCGCCATGCCGGTTTGATTCACGTATTAACTATCGTACCAGTTCGATTCACGGATATGCCATCATGCCGATTCGATTCACGGATTAACTGCCGTACCAGTTCGATCCACGGATATGTCGCCGTGCCGATTCGATTCACTTACATGGCTTACACATTCGATTCACGGATATCCCGCTGTGCCGATTCGATTCACGATTCGGAGCTCAAGCTCTTATTTAAATCTAGAGTCCACAGATTCAATTTACAACATTCAGGGATTCAAGGTTCAGATTAAGATTCAAGTTTGGATTCAAAAATCAAAGGATTCAAGGTTCGGATCAAGATTCAAGTTCGGATTCCAATTTCGTGTCAGGATTTCGATTGTTCAATACACTTTAAAAATTCAGAGATTTTCAAATAACCAAAACACAATTCAATACCTCTATACTTCAAGATTTTCAATGTTCAAAACCGATTCTTAGTATTCAAATGCACTTAAAAAATCTAAAGGTTTTTAATTTCAATTGCTGTCAGTTTTAACAAATTCAAATACAGTTTCAGACAATCATCTACAGTTCACAAATTCAATTTCAAAAGATTCGAACGAAATCAATATTACAAGACATTTAAATATTCAAAGTTCATATGCAGAGTTCGTATTCAAAGATTCGAAGTCTGATGTTCAATTACGGTTAAATCTGACAAGTTCTAAATCCATTTCTACCAAATCATACTCAATTTTATTATATTAAAAAATTCCATGAATCAGAGTCAAAAATGTAAATGGCATTGAGATTCCCCTACGGTAGTTTCCAAAGAATCCAAAGCGACAATCATTTCAAAGCTTTCAATACATTCACAAGTTCGAAATCCATTTCTAAATCAAAAGATTCACTTCGATTATATCAGAAAATCTATGAATAAAAATAAAAAATGCAATCAGGTAGTGAATTCCCCCTACCTCAATTTCGAAGTCGTGCGGGAGCAGAAGCAAAACTAATGTCCAATCAACGGTTTTCAACTCTCAATCTACATTACATACATGATGATGCATTAAGGATTGATCTTAATTACTAATAACTCCGACGTATTAAGTGTTTTCTCAAAATCGAGGCGAAAATGGGCAAGTTCGTGCTCACTTAGAATTTAATCCAACTTCTCGCTCAATTTTGACCTTTAAATATTTTGATTCATTAATTTGCTAATTCACAAAAGTTATAGAGCTTGTTGTCCTCTTTCCAACACCGTGAGAATAGCGTAAATCCGAGTTTGGAGCAGAAAGTTACAGTCAAAATATCGAGACAGTGTCAGTCCTCATTTTGTCACGATGCACGAACAAACTTTCGGACTTTTTTTCATGTTTTAGAAGGCACTTAGTTTCAACTTCAGCGCCTTCCTAAAACCCATTTTTCTCTATTTTTAACCCCTATCTTTTGCACACCATCTAAGCAACCTAACCTTAGCCTAACACATGAATAAAATACGGTATATACCTCCTAAAATCAGGCGCGCAACACCCACGACGATCGTATCCAAGGATTGGCTCTCTATGCCTCGTCTTTGCCCGATCGTTTGAAACCTTTTGATTCTTTCGATCGTATCGGTCAGAGATCGACTCCTCTTAACTCACACACAGCCCCTCATTTCCCTTGCGTGAAATAGAAGGATCTAGAGATATGTAAATGGGGTTTGGGTCTCAAGCTAAAAGAGGGTTTGGGAGAGTTCTCTCATGATCTTGATAGTAATTGCGGCAAGGATTGGCGCCCTCTTGCGCTGGGTCTAAGAAGAAGATGTTGATCCATCCAATGAAGAAGCAAGCCCATCCCCTTTCTCTTCTCTTTCTTTTCCTTCCTCTCACTTCTCTCAAACTTTGCAAGACAAATGAAAATCCATGGGTGGGGCTTGTTTATAGCGTGGGGTTGGTTTCGGAGTGAAGCTTATGCACCGAAACAAGTATATGCTCTTATGGGGTTGGTTATGTGTGAAGTTAGCACACCAAAGTAAGGTGTTGGCTTACATCCAACTGTTCAAATTATATCCTCATTATTCACATGGAATTTCATTTTTATTATTTAATTATTTAAAAATTCAAGACGGGATTGCGTGACGTGCCGAACACGAATGCGAAATCAGGCAGGTTCGGATTCAGATTTTCGGGATGTTACATCTATACATATAACCTATATTAGTTTAGGTGCCACGTGACAGGTTGGGTTATTGGGCTCGGGTGTACTCTCCGTTCGAGTTGAAATTCAGGTTGAGGCCCAAGTTCGAGCATTGAGCTCGGGTTCGTGTGCAACATGCACAAACACGCATACACTCTACATAGGGTACGAGTTGGGATTTAATGTGCTTGGGGCACACCCCAATTATAACTAGTGGGGTTTTAGGCCACAATTCCTAGGTCAAATCTTTGACTCGAATCAAATCAGTCAAAAGGTCACAAATTCGTCAAAGGTCAACGATTCCACATTTTCAAAATGTCGGGTTATTACATCACTGCTCCATTTTCTTCTCAATCCAATGGAATTGCCGAAAGGAAAATCAGACTCTAGTAGAAATGGTAAATTCTATGTTTATAAATTCTGGTTTGAATTCAATCTATAAGAAGCATTACTAATTGCATGTTATATTTTAAATCGGATACCACATAAAAAGTCCTTTAAAACTCCATATGAAATTTGGAAGAACAAATCTCCCAAATTACATTATTTAAAATTATGGGATTGTAGAGCGCTTGTTATTGTATCCGATTATAAACGTATAAAATTAGATCCTAAAGTCATAGAATGTGTATTTGTGGGATATTCTCTTAATAGTACTACATGCAGATTTTTGGTATGTGAGCATAATAATATTTTTGAAAAATATTCAATTTTTGAATCAAGAGATGCAGTGTTTTATGAGAATAAATTCTCCAACATTTCTAAACCTCTTGTATCCTCTGACTTAGGAGAATCTTCTAATTCTCCTCATCTCTCTAGTAGTGAAGATGAAAAGATAGAACCTAGAATAAGTAAGAGACCTAGAAAAGCTACTAATTTTGGTTAAGATATCTATGTTTATCTTGTAGAAGGAACTAGAAATGAGAAAATTAAGAAAATGAGGTTTATTTTGAATATCGAAGAAGATTCTAAAACATATGATGAAGCTATTAAGTCTATTGATTCCGCATTTTGGAAAGAAGCTATAAATGATGAAATGAATTCTATCATAAGGAAACTTAATCCTAATGGCAATATAAATAAGTTTAAGGCTAGACTTATTGACAAAAGTTTTAGACAAAAGCATGATATTGATTATTTTGATACCTATGCTTCAGTGGCTAGGATTTCTTCAATCAAGATATTATTTGTTATTACTTCCATATATAATCTCAAGGTTCATCAAATGGATGTTAAGACAACCTTTTTAAATAGTGAAGTTGAAGAGGAAGTATATATGGAACAACCAAAAGGGTTTATAATGAAGGGACATGAAAATAGACTTTATAAACTCATTAGGTCCCTATATGGTCTAAAACAGGCTCCCAAACAGTGGCATGAAAAATATGATAATATTATTTTATCATATGGATTCAAGATTAATGAAGCAAATAAATGTATTTATAGTAAGAGTTCAAATGGTACGAGTTTGATCGTTTGCCTGTATGTGGCTGACCTTTTAATTTTTGCTACCGATTTAGAAAGTATGGAAAATATTAAAAAAAAATTGGCTTCAAAATTTGATATGAAAGACATGGGTGAAACCGATGTAATTCTTGGAATAAAATTATTTAGACAAGATAATAATATCATTTTATCTCAGTCACACTATATAGAAAAAGCGTTAAAGAAATTTAAACACAATGGAGAATTAGCACCAACACCCTTTGATCCAAGTGTGAAATTAAAACCCAATGATGGAAAAGTGTATCACAATTAGAATATTCTAGAGTAATTGGTAGTTTGATATATGCTACTCATTGCACTTGACCAAATATTGCTTATGCAGTAGAGAAGTTAAGTAGATATACTAGTAATCCTAGTCATGAACATCATAAAGCAATTGGTAGAGTATTAAGTTATCTTAATAAGACTAAGGATTACGCATTGCATTATATTGGTTATCCTACAGTATTTGAAGGATATACCGACGCTAGTTGGAACAATGATTTAGATGAATCAAGGTCTACGAGTGGATGAGTATTTACTCTTGGAGGTGCCGCAGTTTCTTGGGGATCAAAGAAACAAACATGCATTACTCATGTGACTATGAAATCAGAATTTATTGCTCTTTCGATAGGAAGCAAGGAAGCAGAGTGGTTAAGGAGTTTATCATTAGAAATTCCTATTTGGCCTAAGCCCATGCCATTGATATCTTTTATTCTGTGATAGTGAAGCTACACTATCTAAAACTTATAGCAAAATTTATAATGGAAAGTCTAGACATATAAGTCTAAGACATAGTAATGTAAGTCAATTACTTCGTGAATGAGTAATTATTATAAATTCAGTAAGGACCTTTGCAAATCTAGCGGATCCATTTACAAAAGGTCTTGCAAGAGATGTGGTAATTAAAACATCGGAAGAGATGAGTTTAAAGCCTAATAAATCACATCACCTATGATTGTAACCCGACCTATTTTCTGCAGTTCAAAAACTAAAGGTTCAATTGGAAAAACAAAACATAAGAAGTGATTGCACATTATTAAAGTGTGAGTATAGAACTCAAACCATCCCAAGTAATAATGCGGTACTTGTAACATAAGGAAGAGGTTGAGTTAATTCTCTTAATTAGTTTATAACATATAATACTGAAATGTCCAAGTTACAAGGGCATTTCTGATAGAAAAATTAGTTCTATATCAACTTTGATATATTCGGTTGATTATATAGAAAAATTAGTTCAAGAATTTAGATCACTAAGGTTCTTTATCAACTTTGATATATTATCACTAAGTGAAGATTCAATTCCTTAAGACACCATCATTTATATATACAACAGTCAAGAAGTGCTCAAGATATTTTTGGAACATATATATACTGTCTTTGGTTATCTGATTTAAGATTGACACTAATTACCTTTATTTTATAAATATGGGAGGAAGATATTTAATAAAATAAATATTTATTATTAATTTTAATTTAATAATATTTATTTATTATTTATTACTTTGGTTAAAAGGTTTTGGCTTAACTTTAAATGGTTCCTTCATTTAATGGTTTCATGTGGAAAAACTACTTTTGCCAATACTTGAACCTACAACCTTTTAGTCAAAGTGATTTGAAATTTGAAAAGTGTTAGAGGGAAACTATTCCCACCAAAACTTGAAAGTGTTGTAGAAAGTTAGTCCCACCTCTCTAATTTACAAGAAAGTTAGTCCCACCTCTCTAATTTACAAGAAAGTTTCCTACCATATATATAGAAACTTACATTTTATATTGTTTGGCTTGAAGGTGGAAACAATGCTCATAGCGGCGGTTTGCAGCAACGCACTAGCGCGTGCGTGATGTATAAATGACACTTTTACGGCTCACTTTGCTCTTCGCATCATCGCAAGGAGCTTGAGGACCTTTTCTTATTTGATCTAGGATAGTCCGATAGGTTGACTAGTTGACCGAGCGAGGATTGCCTTCGCACGTGTGAGCCGGATGTGTGCATTAGCAGGTTTTCGACTGTTCATGAAAACTATTCGGACATAGCCGTTAATGACTATTCAGTAACCTAAAGATGTCACCGTTCGGTGTATACCGTTGGATCCTTGCAACATTTGAACGGATTGATCAGGGCCCTCGATTCAAAGGAACCAACAGATACAACCGCCCCTAAAAGGGTGATCAAACATTATAAATAGAGGCCAAAGGAGGGGTTTCAAGGACTTGCAAATCTCGAATTCTATCTCTATGTCCTTGAAATTCGTGTGACCTACTAGAGCGATTATATGCGTTCGTTTGGTTGGGTCGCACACTACAGTGCAACGTAGTGTGTGAGAGATCAGTGCATCACCGAGGCTTCATTGTATCCTGGAGGCGAATTTGTTGTTATCCCGTTGCATAGTGGGGATAAATATTGTCTTAAAAACAGCGATCTAGTCATGCCTTGAAGCCATTTCCGGTCTATTTCCATCATTTTCTGCGTAACCCACCAACAGAACCTGGTGTCTGGTTCAACCAATTGGACCTCACCATATCCAATATTCATAGTCTGGTGGAATGCAGTATATAGTCACCATAGTCATCAAATTCAAACCTTGAAAAAAAACTGATTGCTTCCATCCAAAGTTTTTTCTCAGAAGAAACATAAAAGCCTCAAACTAGAGAACTCAGGGTGGTGTCCTGAAACAACAGTAAGCATGAATAGTGGCAGCCCTTATGGTTGTATAAGTCCACCTGTGGTCAATCAATTTTCCAGAATTTGAGTTGATGGGGGAGATGGAATTATTATTACATATAATAAATTTATTATTTGGCAGTAAAGAAGTAGTGAATGGAAAATATCACTCAAAATACTCCCGATCAGACAGTTTTAAAAATAACTAAAAAGGACAGCTCAAAAGTGAATTGTGTTAAAGTCCAAAATAATATTGCAAAAATGCCTAGGCATTAGTGGAGTGGAAAGTTAAGCCCTAATTACTTTGGGGGTCAGAATACACCACCACGCTTCACATCCGATGCCCGTGGTGGCCCACTCTGTGGCGACTTTTGCTCTGGTATCCCTCTTTGGGGCCCCCAGGTTGCTCCTTCCATGACTCGAACTCGAGACGTGGTATTGGCTATGGTACTATTTGTTAAGGTCCTAACCAATACTCCAAAAATGCCTAGGCGTTAGTGGAGTGGAAAGTTAAGCCCGTATTACTTTGGGGCCATAACAAATTGGGTGACATCTGAGCATAGTTGTTGACCGAAATGCAAGAGATGATTGGCATTACAATGATGTACAACTATATTGGGATGATTTGGATGATGAAATTGACCTGTTATCTTTAGCAGAAAATTTCTCATAGATTGTATTATGTGAAGGCAGAATACACTTAAGAGGAAATGTTTTTGGGGGGTTTTACCAAACAATGCTCATGCAGAAAGGATTACCTTATATCCTAATTCAAAAAAAAAAAATCTCACATTGCTTACATGTTTTTGTGGGCTTAGAATACAATACAAAGGAGTGTGAAAATACATACTTGCCATTGGTAAATGTGAAATACTAGCAAAACTACTCAATAGTAGAGAAATATACTAGTTTTTATGGCGCAGAATTTTAGGGAAGGGTGTGGTTCTCTTTATTTTGTGGGGCATTAGTTGATTTTGATTTATAGGTAACTAACCACCATAGGATAATTTTTTGATAACTACGAAAAAAAGACAAGAAGATAGAGAGAGTGAATGTGACCGAGATGAGTATGTTGAGATGGATGTGCGAAGTAACAAGAAAAGATAAAATCCAAAACAAGTATAAAAGTGGAAACTTCAAAGTGGTACCTATAAGGAAAAAAATAATGTAGTCCTGCTTGAGATGGTTTGGATGTGTTCATCAGGGGCTAGAAGTCGGCCATGTACGAAGGGTTGAGATGCTACAAGCACAAGAAACTAGGAGAAGCGGAAGACCGGTGAAGACCTGAGGGAAGTAGTAAGAAAGGACATGAAGGATTGCCAAGTCATAAAGAGTTTAACATTGATCAGAAATGAGTGGCGAAATAGGACTTGCAAAGCCAAACCCAAATAGAAGGGATAAGGCTATGATGATGGTGACATGGTGTAAGATCTTAAGCGGATCTAGGCCCAAATCAAGTGATCAAAATAATTTTGAAATAAATGCTGGTTACTTGTTTCTTCTTCTCCAATTTGATCGACACCGACGATGATCTCCGCCAGAATCCTAGTCCACATGACCTCTCATCTTCTCTAGGTTTGCTTCTAGATGGAAATAGACTAGGTTAAGAGGAAGATGAAACTATGGTCTCCTTTAAATAGTCACCTCTCTTTCCTAACCCATCAAGGAAAGAGAGGAGATGTATCACTTCTATTAGGAAACTATTTGCTTCCCATTGCCTCGAGATATGTGTGGTCAAAAGATCCAACCCAGTTTTTGTGGGTTAAGGTGTTGACCACAAATGACAAGGATGGCTCGACACATAATATAAAAGGGTTGACCTGTGCTATTGAAGATGAGAAAAACCATTAAACTTCCCTAGACGATACCTTGGGCCTGACTAAAAATTATTGATAAGCTACAAATTTCACATCCAATTCTATCCCCTGGACTACATTTTGGGTAGATCTAAATATGAAAAATAGCAGAAACTTTTTCACAAGATCATCTTGGAATAGTGTGGATGGCATCACAAATTGAATTTGACTGACTGTTATATATAACTGGAAAAGGTAAAGGTACTCCAGTGGAGTACCTTCTATAGGTACTCCAACATCACTTTGAGCTCCCGGAGGGCCATCAGAACACAGTTTGTGTGCCATGTGAAGCCCAAAAAGACTCTGTAGATAAAAACAAAATTAAAAACAAAATTTTCAAAACTGAATTTAAAATTTGAATTTCAAATTTTAACTATGATTCAACGATCCAGATTTTAAGCCTCAAAAAATTCATAGTGGAGATGTACTGAATTTTTCCTATAGAAATGATCTAAACAACACTACCTTGCTCCACATGGCACCCAAAATATGTTTTGAGTGCCACATTGAGCTCCGTGTGGACCTTGGAGTACGTTGAGGGTACTCCACTGGAGTAACTTCCTGGCATCATATATATATATATATATATATATATATATATATATATATATATATATATATATATATATATATATATATAGATGGACTCCTTTTAGCCTCGAAATGCCCATTGTGTGAAGTCGAGATTTCAAAGGTATGATGTCAGTCAAACTAACATGATTTGGAGCAGAGATCACTGTCTCTTTACTCACATAAAAATACTTGGACACTCCATTTGGTGCTCTAAGTATATAGTCTCAATCTGGTTGCATTTAAAATTTGACATTTTTCATTAACAATATAGAGATTAGAAATGACAGGATTGTTTTCCATCAAAGGATCGGCATTTTGAAGTTAAAAAACTCTCATTTGGATCAGATGGATACTTTAATATCCCTCGAAAATTAAAAAACCGAAGCAATAGTTTGTTCTATTTATCACAGTGACGTAATTGGAAAACTTGATCTTGCCTTTGAATAAATTTGTGAAAACCTTTGACACTGGTTCTTCAAATCCAGCTTACCCAATATCAGATGGATCACGTTGCACTGGAGTATCCAATTGTTGACCATCCTAAAGTCACTAATGGCAAAGATTTTGGTGGCTCCCCAGTTATGTTGTAGCTAAAACTGTTGCTTGGATTATTCAAACCACATTCTAATGCTGTTCTCAGTTCATTGGAAGGACTTCTTAACTAACCCAAGTAAAATTCAATGGAATTTATCAAATTTCTCCTTAAATATCAAAGAAATATGGAGGAATTAGATAGGGGATGTGCTTATAACTCGAGAATGGAATTAAACAGCAGGCTTCAGTGGCTAAATCTGACTTGGAACAATAAAATTATCAAGCATTGTGATCATTGTCATTGGGAGATATCAGATAGATGAAGGTCTAATATGCAATTACCATAATCTAGTATCATTTTCAAAATAAGAAAGTTTATACTATAGTTTAATAACTCATTACTTAGTACAGAATTAATCGGTTTTGGAGGGGATTGAACCCTGAGTTCTTAAAAAAAAACAGCCAAGAGACGGGATTCTGAAAACTTGGCTAAGCCAACCAGTAAAGTTTTCAATCTAACGAATTGCTAACAAATTTGATAATAAAAGGATATCCTTGAATGGTTGTTGATATTTATAATATATTTTAACACAGTGCACTCATTTGTGATCATTGTAATGTTATTTTAATTATGTTAATAAGACAATTACAAACCCAAAAAGTTGAAACAAAATAGGAAGAGAAAAAATGGAGTCCTACTAGCTCAACCAACCAATTGTCATGTCAGGTGAAAGACTACATACTCCATTAACATGTCTCTAAATAAACTTGAAAAGTGAACTTGGAGAGGATGTCTAATCAAATAATATAGTGGTCTCCTTGATGAACCTGGCAATTTTTAGGTCCTCATCAACCTCAAACCATAAATGGATTAGGAACTAGGGGAGTCATGCTTAAGGTTGAGGTTCCAGTCTACTTCAGTTCAACTTGCCGTGTCAAACCGTTGAGTGCAAATTTCCAATTATGTCTGTTGTAACTTGGAGTCTTTCTTGCCATATTCCGTTGCTTACAAGAAGCATTAAACATGTTTCAATTTTCAATTTCAATTTTTCTTTTATTTAGTGACATTTATTTGTCTTTTTTTGCCGGTCTCATCTTACAATTTTAAGTCGATTATAACCTAACAATTTTAAGTCATTACCATCATAATCTAATAATTTCAAGTCTTGACCATCCTATGGCCATGACAAATACAAATATCGTGAGTCAAAATCCAACAAGGCAGGGCCAGCCATGGGCATAGGCCCAAGAGGAGGTCGCCTAGAGCCTCCAAATTTTATGCAAAAAATAGGGCCATTTTTTTGTGTCAATATGTTGCAGGGCTCCATTTTAGGAACTCCCCTTGGGCCCCCAACATCCTAGGGATCTCAGGGCCGGCCCTGCACCAAGGCTCGAAGCTTTGATGGAACGAACTTCAAAAGGTTCATTTCATCTTCACGACATTGAAGATTGTCCATATACTAACTTCTTTATGTCCTAGACTAAGTGATGATCCTACACCAGAAAAATTACAAAATCAACAGAAATGACAAGCTGACCATTACGCATGTTAAGGTTGTATACTCAATTTTGTGGCTGATTCCCTATATGATGTCTACCAATCAACCGAGTCAGTACATGAATTCTACGAAGATCTAGAGAAGAAGTCCAAGACAAAGGATGATGGGTATCCGTGTTACCTTGTAAGTCAATTTTAAAATAAATTAATGGTTGATGGTAAGTCGATTCTTGGCCAAGTGCAACAAATTTCAGGATATCATCAACAACTTAACTACCAAAGGAGCAAAATTATAAGAGTTTCCTCGCTGATTGTGAAATTTTCATTTATCGCAAAATACTTATACATAGTAAGGGAAGACAAATCATGGAAGATCTCCTACTCTATCTAAGGATTGAGTAAGAGGCCCGTAATAGGGATACTCGAGAGGAGAAATTTCAATTTCCTGCTAAGATCAATTTTGTTGACTCAAGCACTAACCCTAGTGACTCTACAAGAATCTAAGTGTAAGTGTGGCGACAATTACGACCAACAAAAAAAATGACGAAAGAAAGACAGCTAAAAGAGAAGGCTAAGAAAGGGGCATCTTATCACTACGGAAAATCTGGTCATTTCAAGAATGACTGCTATTATTTCTAGAAACTCTAATCCTTATGATAAAATCTAGCAAATGAGGTTGAGGAGAAACTTGTGGCAATGATATTAGAAATTAACACGGTCGGTGGATTTATATTGGTGCTACTAGGCTCAGTATGCTGCAACCATCTAATGTTCAAGTCCTATGAAGACACACGTTATGAGCGAAGATTCTACATGAGGAATTCGTTCATTGTGACAGTCGTAGGACAAGGTAAGATGAATTGCAATTCATTTCCAGAAAGATTATCACTTTGACCAATGTTCTGTATGTCGCTAGTATTCGAAAGAATATTTATCACTTTGACCAATGTTCTGTATGTTGCTAGTATACAAAAGAATCTAGTTTCGGCTGCTTTTCTCATCAAATTAGTTTTAAGATTGTTTATTAGTCCGACAAATGTATCATTTTGAACAATGGAGTGTTTGTTAGAAATGGATATGTTGTAGGGGAAAAGTTCAAAATCAACAACAATAATGAAATTTATACTTCTGCATATATAGTTGATTTTTTTAAGTTGTGGCATGCTAATTGGGTCATATAAATCAATATTATATGAAAAGAATGCCGTTGATGAATATTATTCCTGTGTGGAAAACTAGATAATAATGTTTGTGGTATTGGTGAGAAAACCAAGTTCTTTATAAAATCTTTTTTTAATGCTAACCAAAATTCAAGTGTATTAGAACTTATCCAGAGTGATACATGTAATCTTTTTCGTATCATATGATAGGAAGAAAGAGATAGTTTATCACATTTATGGATGATTGTTCTAGATAAATATATGTGTATTTATTACAAAATAAATACAAGGCATAAGAAAAGTTTCTAGTATTTAAGGCTTTAGTTGAAAATCAGAAAAAATTAAGTATGTTGATTTTTAAGTAAAATTATATAATTTTATATTTTAAATAATTTATCTTTACGTACTTTTTGTGTGGTTGGAATACTAAGAGATTGCTCTTTTAAAAGAATAGTCCCTCATTGACTGGAGAATAGAATAACTCCCTCCATATATATAGCCTCACTTTTATAGTATTATCTTGACGAGTGAGATGAAAGAGTAATGCTCATGGTGGCGTAGTCACCATGTCATGCGACACACGGGCATGTGTGCATGTAGGGCAATGGGATTTGGGCGCAATGAGGCCCGTAAGGAGCTTCGAGAGCATTATTAAACTTTTAAATTTTGGCCATTACTTGGTTGAATAGGTTTACCATAATCAAAACGGGTAGTCAAACTAGTCATTAGTGGGAAACTATTGAAAATCTGCGAGTGAAGAGGATTAATGAGTCTTAACGAGTCTTGCAGTTATAGATTTGGACTGTTCTATTTGGACGGACTAATCTGTATCATCCAAATTTGTAACCACCAGATTCGCATGAAATTCTATGAAATGAGTTGACTCAGAGAATGTATGCAAAAAAATTAGAGTATTAATTCGCCAATTTTGGAAGAACAATATCTTTTATTTTATGGCTAATATTCATCTCAAATAAAGGGTTTCTCGCTGGATCGAAATGTATTGAATTCAACTATAGTACACAGTGATTGAGTTCGTTGTATCCTGGAAATGAGTACGTCCAAAACTCATTTAGCACTCGCAGTTTTATACCAGAAGAGGAACAAAATTCGTCTTAAAGAATTCTTCTTGACGATCAAGCCTTGGAGTCCAGATCATTGCAATTATTTTTTAGTTCTTTTCTTCTATATTTTTCATATCCTTCTGTTATTATTTCCAACAAAGTCCTTATGCTCCGATAAGGGGGGAATATTTATTTACTAAATTTTCAAAAAATTGTGAGATCAATGGAGCTAAACATGAAGTAATCGCCACTTACACCACCACAAAATGGAGTATAGGAACTGAAAAATGAGACTTTAGTAGCAGTAGTAAATGGTTTACTTGTTGAAGTTTAGTCCTACATCGGGTATTCATGGTCTTGTCTGTCCTCTTATACAATCTTGGGCCCCTCCACTCATAGCCAATTGGTTTTGAGATGGATACCCAAATTTATCATGGTATTGGAGCAGACCTTTCTCCACTCCATGTCACCCAGTTCAATTGTCCTCGTGAATTGGCTTTGTCTGGCCAACACGTGCAGGGGCGTGTTGAAGTATAGTCCCACGTCAGGTATTCATAACTTGTCTCTAAAATCTTGTTTTTGAAAATTCATATTTCAAAAATATAATGTGTTATACCAAAAAATTTTGAAAAATTTCATTGCACTGACACATTTCAGGTGATCAAATAGCCTGAAATAGATAGAGTACCCCTTGGAACATATGTTCCTTAAGATCCTGGTTGTGATAGACAGTTGGACCGTCACTTAGGTGTAATAGCTGGAACTTTGGCTAGCTGACCCTTCTCTAGAAATCAAGACACATAATCAAGTGCACTAACATCCTGATAAGAGATTGGATACCTAAATTAAAACTAACTGATATTTTGTGTGAAAAAGTTAGAAATTTGAATTGCTTAGTTGTGTGTGTTGATTTAGACCCTCAACTCATAGCCAATTGATTTTCAGATGGATGGCAAATTTATCATTACTTTGTAATTCTCATCTTGAATTAGACCTCTGTGGTAAAGTACTGTTATCAGCCACATATATTTGAAACCGTATTCCATATAGAAAAGTTAGATAATACTCTTTACGGAATGTAGGGCTCTAGTTCAGTTGCCCGATCGTAATAGGCCGAAAATTGTTTTAAGAGCCATTGAATTTATCTTTTTAGGATATTCCCAAAACAGTTCTACATATAGATTTATGGCTATAAAAAATTGTGAGATAATTAATAAATTTGCTATAGTTGAATGTAGAGAAGTAATTTTTTATGAATAGTACTTTAATCATCTTAGTATTAATAAAGATATTTTTGTTTAAGAGCAAAACTTAGAATTACTAGGTTCACCTAGTGAAAATTTTGATGAACATATTGATTACCCTTATAATGAAACTGAAGATATTAGAAAAAGTAAGAGGTCTAGAAAAGAACCATAGTTTAAATAATGAATATTACTTATATTTGATAGAAGGAGATGGATTTGATAAACATTATTGAATATCCCTATTCTCTTAGTATTAATAGTGATCCTTTAGCTATGCAAAAAAAATAAAATTAGGGGGCTAAACTCTGACTAGAGGCTATAAGAATGAAATAGATGTTATAATGAATAACCATACTTGGGGTTGTTGGATTGTGACGACCACAAATTCACACAACAGATCAATGCGCTCACTTGGAGACATCACATATCCATGATCATAATTATGTTAATTAATCCATCAAGATCAGCATATAAACGCAACGAAAAAATAACTATTAAAAGTGCACACATAAATTTTCTTTTTCCCATCATTATGAGAGCAATACTAAAATATGGGATAACAATCTATTATACCAAGTTCTATGCCTATTCTTTAAATTAAATAAAAAAACTGAAATCATGCATAATCTATCTTCAACATAAACCTATTCATAAAAATAAATCTTTAAATAAATATCTTAAAATCCTTCCTAATGTATAAAGAAAAACCTAATTAACTAAGCTTCAAATCCTTCTTCGCTCAAATATGGATTTTCATCAATTAATGACACATCTACATCATCCACTCCATGTATAGTTGTACTCCCTGGAATCCCAAACAATGGGTCAGTTTGCCAATTAAACCGGTATGGACTAGACATGATGAAACTAACAGAAAAGGTTCATAACTCAAAACAGCTCATAAAATCAATCAATAACAGAAATATACCATGTGACATTAATAGTGAGTAAAGTAATAGATTGAAACTGAAATATTGCATTTAATCTAAATAAACATTGTGGCTTGCGTCTCTACCCTAGTTTCATGCGTGGTCATTTTGATTGTGCATTTAATGCTCATGAATCGGCATGCATAATGGACATGATTATCTCTTTCTTAATTAACATTATAATCTTTTCTTATCCTTCGATTAGTATCTACATTAACTTTTGCATAACTTCTCTTCAGTTAAGTAGTAAGCTTAAAAATAAAGGTTTTCTCCTATCTCTTCAGTCTTATCATTAATGCATGGATGCTTAACTGTTTTACTTGTCATTCTTATTCATGTTAATTCATCTCGCATAAGCTTATAGGAATTCTATCGTAGTCATAGAAATACTTTATTTTCATGTGTCATGTCGTAAAGGTATTTTTTCATTTTTATGGATGCCATGAATGTATATGCATAAAAAAACTAAAAATCAATCAATCATGCAATAGCTCTTTCACTTGTTTAGGCTTAACATATCATAAGATGTAATATCTATTGATTTCTACTTATTTTATGTTGTGTAAATCAAACAACTTAGGTTACATGGATTCTAAGCAACAAAAAAATAAGGATAAACATAAATAAATATTTAAGCATGATGATTAAACATAGGCATATTTGAATTGAAATAAAAATTCATTGCTTGCGTCCTGGACAGATTCTGAAATTCTGGACAAATTCTGAAATTTCTAGATAGATTTTGGATTCTTGACAGATTTCATTTTAGCCAATGTTTACGAGGAACGACCACATGCTACAACTGCGAAAAGAAGGGCATAGAGTGGTGAATTGCAAGGAGCCGAAGAAAAATCATAAAGCACCAATGATGATAACGACTCACGGATGAGTTTATACCATATTTGAGATGGATGCTAGATTCTTCGATGATGTAATTCACGGTACATTTTAGATAGTTTATCTTCCTTCTATAGCATATAGGAACTATTTGAATTGCTATATTTAATGTGCATATTTATTTACCTTACCCTTATAAATTACGCAAATATGAAAAATTAATTAAGACACTTAAGAATTCGAGAGAAACTTAAAGTTAAAACTTTTTTCTTAATTATGATCGCTTAGCAATGATGAATGTGTATGCTTATTTTAGGCTCTTTGTTGATTGACGGATGTTTCGCTCACGTACTTATGGACTCAGGAGCGTCACATTCATCTGTTTCTTGGAGCTTCACTTCACAATTGGAGTGGAAACCAAGCGTAACGAGTTTTGTGTTAGCTGTCATAACACCTTTGGGACAAACCGTCATTGATGATCGGTACTACCCAAATTGTGTTGTTCGAATTGGAGAGAATGACCTAAAGGCTGATTTGATGGGTTTGGACTTTGAAGATTTCGACGTTATTCTTGGAATGGATTGGTTAGCGGAATCACGAGCTGTAATAAATTGTGATCTCATATTTTAGTATTGCTCTCATGATGATGGGAAAAAAGAAAATTTATGTGTGCGCTTTTAAATTGTTGTTTTTCCATTGCGTTTATATGCGGATCTTGATGGATTAATTGACATAATTATGATCATGGATATGTGATGTAGTGTGATGTCTAATTGACATAATTACGATCATGGATATGTGATGTAGTGTGATGTTTCTAAGTGAGCGCATTGATCCGGTGTGTGAATTTGGGGACGTCACATGGACTTACTATCATATCAAAACCAATAGGATGCAAATGGATATTTAAAAGAAATTTATTGATCGATGGAACTATAGTTAAGTTTAAAACAAGATTAGTGGCTAGAGGTTTTAGATAAAAGGAAGGTGTAGATTATTTTGATATTTCAGTTTCTAGATTATGTACTATTAAAATATTAATTTTTAGCATACATACATAAATTTATAGTCCACCAAATAGATGTCAAAACCAATTTCTCAGAAGGAGTCTTAGATAAAGAAGTATATATGGAACAACTTGAAGGATTTATTATAAAGGAAAATAAGGTATATAAGCTAAGTTCTTCTATGGATTAAAACAAGTGTCAAAACAAGGACACAAAAAGTATTATGAAATTATTATTAACTAGGGTTTCAATAGAAATAAATCGCATAGTGCATTTGCAATGAGATTTATGATAATAAAGAGAGAATATTTTGTCTTTATGCAGATTATATGCTTCTTTTTGGAACGGTCTTGGATATTGTCTTAATAACGAAAGGTTTCTTAGCTTTTATTTTTAAAATTAATGATTTGAGAGGTGAATGTTATGATAGGAATAAAAATTCTTTGAAAAGACAATGAAATAATACTCGTATAGGCTCATTATATGGAGACAATAATATAGAAAAAAATACAATCATTTTAGTAAGGATGTAGAATCTACTCCTATTGATACAGAAAACAAGGATAAAAAAATTTATAACTAAAATATTGAAGTGAGATAGGTAGTATGACAATTTCGTATATGTATTAGTATCCTGGATAAGTATATTGAAATTTTTATGTAGTGTTTTTAGCTATTTAAAGAAAATTTTAAATTTTGGTTTATGTTATGTTGGTTATCCTAGTTTTTTAGAAGCATATTATTATGCAAGTTTGAATTTAACAAATTATGAATCCATGAGTGATGTAGGACAAATGCTAAAGCCCTAATTATGCGAATGTAGATTGATTTAAGATTTAATTGAGTAGCGGTAATTTAATAAAACTTTTTTCCAAACTCATAAAATATCCAATAATTTTACTAAGACAACTTGTTTGATCCGATTTAGTGATTGTTAGCATATGATTTTCTCAAGCTATAAAATGAGATCATGTTAATAGAACTCAGAGATTTTCACTCTAGTCTAGGGCACCAAGCGACTATCAAGATGATGTTTCTTGACTCCTTGTTAGGATTTGAATAATTTAAGGCCCAAAGGGTTTAAAACATTCAAAGAAAAGCAAAGAATTTGGGTATGAAATTAGTGATCAAAATGCCAGCAACAATAACTATGAGAAGATATTTAGGTTTCATGGGTCTTCGAGAAAAGAAACAACTAAATAAACTACCTGACAATAATCAAAAGATAAAAATAGAAAAGGGAAATAAGTTCCATGGCTTTGCACCAAGGAGATAATTGGCTTCATACCAAACCGCACGCGAAATCGAAGATTCTCTATCCGAGTTTTAAAGAATTGCTTTTTCGGGTGAAAACTCTTCACAAGTTCTCTAGGGTTTTGCACAAAGCAAAGCTCTCAATTCTTGTATTAATCAACTAGTCAAATAACAATATTTGCATGCCTTTATATAGGCTAGCAAACCAAAATTAAGCATAAAATTTGAAATAACAAAGTCCTAAACCTAAACAAACACTAAAATGATAAGGTTTGCCTCAAAAATCGTATAGCCGCCAAATTGCGAATAGCGTTCACGAAAGTTCTTCCTACGTCGTGGATGTCCATCCTCGATGATGTGCACCAAAATTGAATGGGGTCCAAATTGTGAATGTCCGTGTTGCTGGGTTGCAGAGGTCTGTTGACGGGAGACGTCAAGATCGAGAGCATTGAAGTTGAACCGCAACAGAATTTCAACTTCAGGAAAAAAAAAAAAAGTTACTATTCATAATAAACAGTGACGGACGTCCGTGATGAACAGTGATGGACGTCCGTGATTTTGCCCCCTCACTATCCGTAGGTCACGGACGTCCGTAGGGCACTATGGACATCCGTGGACGTCGTGACGGGATTTCTAATTTTAAATTTTTTGTTGCGAAAACTTTCCTTTTTAGTGTTTTATTAGTATTAGGACTCTTTATTTCGAATTTAATTATTGGTGGCCTATATTTTGAGGCTTGTAAAGACTTTTTAATTAGTTATTGAATATTTGAATGCTTTTATGCTTAAGTATTCTCTGCCTGAGATGGGTTTGGTGTGAGGTCAAGGGTGTAGTGACCTGAGATCTCACAACCTCTTAATTGTAAGATCTTAGACCGTACCTTCGTATCGTGAACCATAGAAACATAATAAGGCGATAAAAGAACCTTAAACAGCGGAAGATAAAATTTATTTAAAACATTAATTAATCTAAATAAAACCCATGATAATGTTCTTATTCCAATAACAAGTCCAACATAATTAAAGCTTAAACAGTTTTGATAAAATACTAACTGATCAATGTCCTATTTATTTAAAATTACTAATAACTAGAAAGGAAAATAGCTAATTAGGCCATGAAGCCATTATCGCCATTCAGTCCAGTTTCTTGAGCACCATGTGCCGTCTCATCGCCATAGACCCATACATTGTCATTGGCAACACCTGTCTCATCTGGTCACCCACATTAACAAGGGGTGTAAGTTTACACTTGTATGGACCAGACATGCAATCCATTGAAGTATAAAAATATCAATCATAGCCATATAAACATTTCGATATATTTCATGTATGTGTGCATGTGGCATGTATAATCTCACTAAGCTGAAATAAACTGAACATAAACATATATATCAATATTACAGGAGTGTATCATTTCTTTTAATTTCATCTTGCTTGTCATTTAATGCACGTTAGACTCCGTCCCGCTCAAGACGTTGGGTCTTAATCATGCTTATCACTTGTTTAGTTAGACTCCGTTATGCTCAAGACGTTGGGTCTAATGCATCATGTAATTTATTGCATGTCAAACTCCATCCCGTTCAAGACGTTGGGCTGAATCATACTCATCATACTCTTATTCAGTTAGACTCCATCTTACATAAGATGTTGGATCTAATACCTTCTTAGACTCCATCATGTATAAGATGTTGGGTCTAATGCTCTTTAATCGTATTTAGTTAGACTCTATCAAGCACCAAATGTTGGGCCTAATACCTTCTTAGACTCCATCGGGTACAAAATGTTGGGTCTAATGCTCATTGATCATAGCTTGACATTTCATCGTGTTTTACGTGTCTTGATTGTGCATTATATGGATAATTATGAAACATGTAAAGTGCATAAGAGTGACATCATAATACATAAGCATTTAAGTGCCTTTAATCATGGTACATAAATATTAAAGTGTACACAATCATGGTGCATAAATATTATAGTGCATAAACATTGGCGTTTAATAACACTGTTGTGAGAGGAACTTGAATATAGAACTTAGCTACGCAACACCATCCATTGATTTCAGGTTCAGGCTCAATCGACATCCAATCGTCAATCGATTGACATAATTTTGCGCATATCATAATACATAAGGCTCAATTGATTGACTCCTCTGAATCAATCGATTGACATAATTCTGTGTATTTTTCCAAAATAATATCATTTAGTCTTCAATCAATTGACACCCAATCGTCAATTGATTGACATAATTCTATGCATTTTCTGATAATAAAATTATTCAGTCCTCAATCGATTGACATCCAATTGTCAATCGATTGACATAATTCTGTACATTTTTCCAAAATAATATAATTTAATATTATCTGCCCTACTGTCCATCCTCAATCGATTGATATATAATTGTCAATCGATTGACATGCTTCTGTGAACACATATCAAAATGCATCAAATCACATGGTGGGATTTCAACCGTCTTCTTTTTAATCAAAATAATCTATATTAATAATCACTAACCCTTGCATGCATCTCATTTAATCATACAATCATTATTCATGAAATAAATACACTAATTTACATAAAAATCTATTTAAAAATTAATATTTTAAGTTCAATGGAAAGCATGATTTCTCCATACCTAGATCGATCGTACCACCACGATTAGATTCAAATCCCAACAATGATGATGATTTTAGAAAAATGTGAAGGCCGCTTGAGAATATACGCCAACGTCTCACCGCACTTCCAAAAGAAGGGTTCTAGGAAGATAGATCTAGAATTTCTTCTCTAAGGTCTTTAGGGTCTTTGACGGCTCTATTCTTAAGAAGAACTCTAAATGAGCTTATAATTTAGGGTTCTCCGTAAGACACTTATTTATCACATTTTGGGGATTATTCGGTGTTAGGCCAACACAACAAGGAGGTTTATAGCACACATAACAAGGTTTGATCCCTAGACCTCTTATCTAGAACTTAAAGTCTTTAACCAGTAGGCTATTACACAACTTATGTTCATTAATGACGAAAATAAATATAAGAGCTTGAAAAACCAAAACATGCATTTTTAGATAAAACGTTTTGAAAAGTCAAGGCATGCGGGGAATACGATATTAAACACATACACATATTTTAGGTCTATCAAAGACATAAAATTCAGATCATGACAAAGGGAGTGATTCCCTAAAGCCATCTTTGTTATCTTCTCTACTATCTATCTCTGTTTTCTTAACCTTTCTCTGTGTTGATTTAAATTTGTAAATTTTAATCTATTGATTTCGATCCCAAAATCCTAAACCCCTTTTGAACCCTAAATCAATCAGAGCCAAAGCCCTTTTCTAAACCATAAACCTAAACCAAACCAGAAGCCTATTACAAAACCATAAATCCATTTCATAACCCTAATTAGAGCCTACGAATCTACATCGAATCGAAGACAAACGCCCAAGCCTGAAAAAAGCTAGAGTTCTATCTCTAGGCTGATCTCGTCTCAAATCTAATAGTACTTGCGTATCGGACTGGACCCTAACTGGATCTCGTGTGATCTACCAACCTAAATTCTCTGAACTCTAAGGTATTTAAGATAGTTTTGAGATTAAGCTTGAATTAATTTATTTAATTTCGGCAAAATCCGCATCAAAATTATATTTACGCATTTTAGGGTTATCGTCCCGCGTCAATTTTGGTATCAAAGCCCAAGGTTTTCTAGGTTAGGGCATATTGTGTGTCATCTTAATTTTTAATGCATTTTATGTTCATCAAGTGTGCACGTCTAGTATTTGTTAAAATTCCTCAACTGTTGTGTAGTCCATAGAATTGTGTCTAAGTTGTGTTTGTGTCAAGTATCATGTATGAGTCACTTACACGCCACCATGAATTCCTTACCCGTCATGAAAGGGTGCTAGCCGAACGAAAGAACCACTACACCCAAATTTGTGGCAAAGTCCCCAAAGTCGTGATGAGATTAGAGTTAGGGGATACCCTCATCATCGTGAACCCGAGTACAACCTTGCCGAGAAGTTTTTAAAATCTATTCGGAATGAGGTCTCAGATTTTCAGGGTACGACGAACCCTAAAACCTTTGTGGAATAATTGTCTAGTGTAGAGGAGTATTTTGATTGGTATGATATACCAGATGAGTACAAAATTAGACTAGTGACAATAAAGTTTAAGGGTAATGTCGAGATCTTTTGGATTCATATAGAATTCTGTGTTGAGTTTCGTCGGATTAAACCCATCTCCACATGGGTGGATAAAGGTGACACTTATTGAAAAGTATGTTCCTTTGACACACCGTCACCTTCTACAGAGTTTGTGAACCAAGATAAATAAGTGTCCTGATTGTCTTAAGTGTCAAGGGTTCGGACACTTTGCATACCAATGCCCCACAAAATTTCCCACTCGGAATTTATTGACTAAAAGAGTGAGTCCTAAGGAGCCTGAGAATAGGGAAGTGGAAGAAGTGTACGACCCTCATATCGTGATGAGTGAAGAGGAGATGGAAGAAGCTGACGAAAGTCTCATTTGTGTTAATGATACTTCTATCTCCCTTGTGGATAGTGATGTTGGGTCGAGTACGCACGAGTTCATCGAGTCAAGTGCACTTGAATCTTTGAAGTTGGTCAAACCGAGTACGCATCAGCCAATCAATTCACCTACCAATGAATCATTGGAATCCGTTGAGTCGAGTCCACATGAGCCAATAGTGTCACTTGATTTGATCACACATGAGTCGTTAGTGTCAATAGAACCTACTAAATGTGAGTCGTTAGTGTCGCATGCACACGAGAGTATCGAGTCGGTTACATGTGAGTCACATGCACATCATAGTCCCGAGTTGCATACCCCTTCATATTTCGAGTCTTATTGTGAGTCAACTTTTGAGTCTCATTCCGCATTGTATGCCGAAATTAAACAAAAGATTAATTCAAGCAACAATAACTACAAATTATCTACTGATACTTCGACTACCGAGAGTATATGGGCCAGTGATAAAAGAGCTTGCCGCTTGAGTTCTCGTAATCCCGACCAATATCGCGATCACAGTTCATCAGGGAAGAATTCCTTCAGGTCTAGGAGAGTTGATGAGCAGCTTAAAAAATATATGGTAGAGTGGGTTGGCGAGTCGGGTTATCAAGTTCATCAAGGAGAGGTTTACCGTGTGCGTCCCGCTACAATCAACCGAGATGAGGATCATACGTCACCAAGAGCCGAGATTGTTGGGCTAGTTGCAAGGAGTTTCACCATGCAAGTTTCGATACACTTGATCAGTACTACGTGCGTGTTTCATCGGTAATGAAACATTTTGAGTGGAGGAGAATGACGGAGAACGTCAAGATCGAGAGCATTGAAGTTGAACCGCAACAGAATTTTAACTTCAGAAAAAAAAAAATATATTATTCACAGTGAACAGTGACGGACGTCCGTGAATAGTGGCGGACGTCCGTGAAATAATAACGGACGTCCGTGATTTGGCCCCCTCACTGTCCGTAGGTCACGAACGTCCGTGGGGCACTACGGACGTCCGTGTACGTCGTGACGGGATCTCTAATTTTGAGTTTTTTGTTGCGAAAACTTTCATTTTTAGTGTTTTATTAGTATTAGGACTCTTTATTTCGAATTTAATTATTGGTGGCCTATATATTGAGGCTTGTAAAAACTTTTTAATTAGTTATTGAATATTTAGAATGATTTTATGCTTGAGTATTCTCTGCCTGAGATGAGTATGGTGTGAGGCAAAGGGAGTGATTTCTTAAAGCAATCTTTGTTATCTTCTCTATTATCTATCTCTATTTTCTTAACCTTTCTCTATGTTGATTTAAATTTTTAAATTTTAATCTATTGATTTCGATCCCAAAATCCTAAACCCCTTTTGAATCCTAAATCAATCAGAGCCAAAGCCATTTTCTAAACCATAAACCTAAACCAAACCATAAGCCTATTACAAAACCATAAATCCATTTCACAACCCTAATTATAGCCTGTGAATCTACATCGAATCGAAGACGAACGCCCAAGCCTGAAAAAAGCTAAAGTTTTATCTCTAGGCCGATCTCGCCTTAAATCTAATAGTACTTGCGCATCAAACTGAACCCTAACTGGATATCGCGTGATCTACCAACCTAAATTCTCTGAACCCTAAGGTATTTAAGATAGTTTTGAGATTAAACTTGAATTAATTTATTTAATTTCGACAAAATCTGCATCAAAATCATATTCACGCATTTTAGGGTTACCGTCCTGTGTCATCTGTCCTTCAACCGTGGACGTCCGCCATATAATGACGACTTTCTTCTTCTTTTGCCCCTCACGTGTGTGCCTTCCTAGATGGGATCATGATGCACACACACATGGGTTTCCATGACTCTTCCAAAGTGCCTTGAAACACCTCAACGCTTTGAATTTTTTTTTGCACTTGTTATATACCTTATAACATTTGATGTCCCCATTGATGAGTAGATGGATATTCACCCTTGTTGGATCTAAGATCTCTTGGGGATCAAAGAAACAAACTTGTTTATCTCATTCAAAATCAGAACTTATTACATTAGAGACATACGGTAAGGAGGCGAAGTGGTTAAGAAATTTAAGAATTAAGGTTTCATCACTCTCAAATCCTTTACCACACCGTGATAGTGAAAAAACATTATCGAGAGCCTATTATAAGATACATAATAGGAAATCAAGACATTTAACTCTTAGAAATAACTTTATTCAACAATTACTCAATAGCTGGGTAATTTCGGTAATACGTAACATGTCATCAAAGAACCTGATAGATTTGGTAACAAAAACCTTGATAAAGATGGAGTGTATAAAACACCATTACAGATGGGACTAAAAGCCATTAAATCCTAATTATTAATAACTAGTTGTAAATATGTGATAGGAAAGGTGAACTATATAGAACATCCAAGGTATAATAGTACCTATAAATTGTAATGAGAAAGAGCATGAGTTATAACTATTAATAGACTTAACAATAAAGTGTTGAGGTGTTTATATTATAAAATTACTTCTTATATAAGTCTACCTTTATAGGCGTGAAAGTCTAACATTTTCTAAGATGAGTTAAGCTTTTACTCATAAACGCTCACAAAAATCAGGAATCAGGTGCAAGGTTTTAAAAGTGCTACATAATAAGCACAAAAGTCCTCATAGAAGAAATGTGCATGTTAAAAGACAACATTGAAGGTGCCTCGAATTTTCGATGTTGCCATTCATTTATTATTATTTTTTGTTGTTTACTCACTATCAGTTTTGGGCATACCATCAAACACTCCAAACATATTTACAGAAATAAAAACCAATATCATTCTTGCCATTCCAAAGGTTGAAAAAAAAGAGATAAAGATTAATGGCGTGTCACCGACATTAATAGATTATTTCGTTTATGCATGCACTTTTAATTCAGCAATATTGTCAAAAGTTGACTTTCACAACTGTCAAGCCAGTAGTTGTTAAGCTGAAACGAGTAGTATTTGTAGCCAATCGAATCTATCAAAAGCTAACTTTGTGCAGATTTATTAGGCAGACATTTACATATTTTTGGGGTCCATAACATTGGCATTGTGGGAGTTAACTTTTGACATGACTGGTGAGGTACAAGGCTCTTTATAATTAAACAGTATGTATTGATAACATCTTTTTTCACAAGGAATACTGACTAGAGGATGACTTTGAACAATCCAAGTCATGGTGGTAATTCATATATTGAACTAAATGGTGGTAATTTATATATTGAACTAAAGTGTGACACAAAATAACTTATCGGAGCATCTGAATCATATGATGTATATATTCTAAAATGAAGGATTATTTTGTAATAATCCTTCATTTTAAGAGGTTCGATCGAATAATTTAATTATGATTTAAAACAGTGTTACTTTTTGCGTATGTTTCCTATCGGATCTAGAAGACTAGGGTTTTTAGCGAATGACTAGATCTCTGACAGTTTTAAGATGTCGAACGAAAAAAAAGGCGTTTTCTTTCGATACCGTATGAAAAGAAAGGTGGATAATAATTTTAATGGTGGAAAATAAACAAGCGCTGATTTTTATGGTGTAAAGATAGGTTAAATTTGGGATTTAATAGAGAAATAGATAGGCTAGAGTTAAGCTACTTACGTAACTCGTAGATCATAAGAAGATAGAGAGGAGGAAAAGTTGGCATCACACTAAACTGCACGCGGGCCGAAAAATTACTCTTCGATTTTTAGAAAATCATACCCTCACAAAAGTTTAAAACTCTCAAAGTTTACAAAAATAATTTTCATTTACCAATAATAATAAGCCTTTTTAAATAGGCTAACCAAATCCTAATACGAAATTAGAAAAGTCCTAAAGCAACTAAAACACTAAAAGGAAAGTTTTGACTAAAATAAATAAAATCCCGTCAAAGTTCGTGCGATCGATTGATCGGTTCCGGAGATCGATCAATCGAGAAATAATTAAATTTTCCGAAGCCACTGACTATAATCGATCGATAGAAAACCCTGAATTGATTGATCGACTGAGAAATATAACTGCGCTTAGAATATGTGTCATCTGTCTACCATCGATCGATCGAAGGCTGGGGTCTATCGATCGACTAAAGTATTTCTTCAGTCTTTTGAATTTGGGCATTTTTTTGCTAACTTTAATGTTCTTCTTCCGCCTCCAATATGTTACGGGCGACTGCTTGAATCGGATGTCCCCATCAATTTCGAAGGCTGAGATCGATTGATTGACTAAAAGATTTCTTTAGTCCTTCAAATTTGGGCATTCTTCTTGCTAACTTTGACATTCTTTTTTCGTCACACTGCATGAATCGGACGTCCCCATCACTGGATGGACAACTTTCTAATCCTAATTAGGCTTATATATAAGGATGTAGAATCCCTCTTTCTGCACAGAGTACATATTCATTGAATTGAAAGAGATTTAAAGAAAGAGAAAGCTTCTCATCCAAGTCTAGTTTAGATTGCATCACTCGCTCACGAACAAATTTACGTGAAAATTCTTTTCAGCGTAAGGTACTCTAAAGTTAATTTCCATGAATTGATCATGAGAAGATCCTTAAAACCTTAACACTAATTTGTTAAAAAAAAAGGCAGTCACAAGAATACCCCCTTTTTTCATAACTACATCTAGACACCTTTAAGAAATAAAATTAAATGACCAAAATGCCCTTATGAACCTGGTTGTTTTCAAAGCCTAAGTCAGAGACAAACACTTCACATGGGCTTCCACAATCACATACCACACGACATTAAAGAATGATTTTATTGAAGGGTGTTTTAGTAATTTCATAAACAATAAAATTTTAAAAAGAACCCTTCCTCTCTTAGAATTTAAAAACCCCACCTTTTAATCATAAAAAAAATAACTTTATATAAACTCCTTCACTTATTTTTGATCTGTTATATACAAAAACACCAGATATTCAAAAATATTACAATAGTATATATATAATTTCAAACGATATATAGTGAATAGAAACCCTTCTTTTCTTTTCCCCGTTTCATCTCGGGACTCCCGTTAGGGTTCCTCGCACAAGGCAGAGAGAACTCGTATCTCTGTGCCCTAAATCCCCTTTCCGGTAAATTCTACTCGCTTTCTAGATCTGCAATTTCGATTCTTCTGTTCGTCGATATCTGTTAATTTCCTTTTAGATGTTTGATGTTTCTTTGCTTATTGATTTGCGTTCCTGGTTAGATCTGCATAAAAATTATCTTGTTTGATTCTGCGTTTTTTTTTTTGTTTTTTTTGCATCTTGTTATATTTATGTTGTTGAATTTTAAGCGTTTTAGCATATTATTTTACGACTTTATGTGAGGTTATCAAATTGCCTTCGCGTTGTAAGGCGGTGGACTCTCTTGAGCACATGTTTATATCATATATGTGCAACATAAAACACATTTAAAACCCTAGTTGTTGTATAATACAGTTGTTATAAATATAAATGTATGTATTATATATAAATACGATTAATATATGATTAGATGATGAATATGTGTAATGAGGGGATGCGATGATGATGTTATAAATTTATGCATTATATTCCATTTTTTTTATATTAGATTTATGTATTATATTCATTGTTATCAAAATCCTACGATTTACGATGTGAACCTTACCGTTCAAATCGAATCCCAGGCTCAGGGATTCGATATATGTAATAAATCCTAAATTCATGTAAATCTTACGATTCATATATTGAATCGTACAATTTGTTTCAAATCCTACGATTCATAAGAATCTTACAATTTAATTCACATGGGGGTTTCATGGTCACAGATTGACAGTGAACTGTACTTTTTTTGATTTCTCTTCACTTTTTGTTATTTTAAGAATAAATATATTTGAAAAGTTCTTTAGTTCACTGTTATAAAAAGTTTCTAGGATTTTTCGTCTTTAAAATATTTATTTATTTTTTAATATTTTGTGGTATGAACATGGATTCAGTTCTCGTTTTGTTGCGTAAGTTCTCTAATGTTGAGGACTATCAATGGAATGCGTACTTTTGAAGTTTGAAGGTCTCCGGTGGACAACATATCTCAACAAATTTTTTCCATGTTTCAAGTACAGGAACAACTATTTTCTTTATTTTTTGTTGCTATAGATTAGTCTCTAAGAAACTTGATGATTTAGCTGTAGATATGTACAAGGTGTTAGTATCGGTATCGGTCCATCTTGGACCGATACGGAGACGGTATACCCGATACCGTATAGGCCGATATTATTATTTTTTTAAAGTAAAAAAATAGAAGAAAGAGTTGTATTGGTCAGTTTCCGCCAAATACTGACCCGTGTTATCAGGGTGGTATCAGTATCAGTCATGGATCAAAATCACGGTTTCGGTTTCGGTCACCAACCAAACTGTAATTTGGTAATTTCGGTCAAATTTTCGGTAATATGCTCCGAACTTTACCGAACTTTATTTTTTTGATTTTTTTTTTTAACTTTTTCACATTATTAGCGTTAGTTCCCTTCCACATGACACAAATCGCAAAAATTAGTGAAGGTTCCACATGACACAAATCCCAAAATAGTGGCCCTAACAACCGTTGGTTTCCCTTCACTTTTACTCTCTCTCTCTCTCTCTTACCTTCGAGAAATATGAGACCCAATAGTGGTGATTATGGCCGGAGATCATTGTCACAAATTCATGATTTGGCAGTAATTCGTCTAGGGGTCAGGTCGGTGCAATTCCGATAAATTCGGGGAAAGTTCAGGCATAATTTTTTAGGGAGCTTGGTTACCGGGATGTATTTGTGTCAAACACCAAAGTACTAGCCTTTTCTAAAATCGCCAATTGTTAGACCATGTGGGTTTCTTGCTAGAGATAATTAATGTATACGTGCCCAACACGAAATACTAGCACCAAGTACTAGCCCTTTCTAAAATAGCCAGCTGTTGTAACCTCTCGAGAATCGAGAATGTCCTCTTAGTATGATGAAATGACAACCTGTAAAGGCATTAAATGTGAAATGGAAAATAAACCACATCTTCCATCATCTTGCTTCTCTCATCTTCCTTTATGTTTCTTCATTCAGTCCTGAAGACATTCGCCAGAGAAGATAGCCGAAAGATGAGGCAAGAAAATTGTTTTTTTCTTCATTGCAAGGACCTTCTCTCATCTAAAAATTGTTTATTTTTTTATTGTTTAAGGTATGGGAAGAAAAAAACAACTTAAAGTGAAATTTCAAAATTTCGGCCGAAATTTTGGATTATCATCCGATAATTTGAAAATTTGGTCGATAATCCTAAAATTTTGGGACTTTGCCGAAATCCACTTCATTTTCGTTTCGGGTAGGCCTGGAACCGAGAAGTTTCAGCCAAAATTTTGATTCATGGTATCAGTTATCAACGAAACTGATACGTACCTGCAAGGTATCAAACTCGGTATCGGTATAGAGTATCAGTCCATCTTGGACAAATACGTATTGGCCAATATGGAGGATATGGTATCACCGATATCGTATCGGTCAATTTATTTATTTTTATTTTTTTTTTTTTGAAAAAAGTAAGAAAAAAGGAAATAAAAGTTTGAATCGGTTAGTATCGGCCGAGACCGAGACAATATCAACCGATACTAACTTGTATCGGCCCGATACCAATACCACCTTGATACCTGTATTGGTTCTCGATGAAACCGGTACGTATCGCTAGGGGTGATGTCGTTTCGGTCGATTTTCAGCTGGAAACCTGAACCGACCCGAATTGGTCGGTTTCAGTCTAAACAGGAACCGATCTGAACCGTCCATCAGTGAAAACCGAGCCGAACCGAGATTGGTTGGTTTCGGTTCGGATTGGTTCCATAAACTGTAACCATAAATCCATAAAAAAAGCATCCGACCGAACTATAACCATAAAAAACATCCAATTCCATGAACTAAAAAAAAAACAATCCGATTCCGATCTACACCATCTAATCCGTGCACCATACGAGCTATATACCCAAAAGTATAAACCCTAAATAGGAAATCAGAAAAAAAAATTCTGATCACAAATTTACAATTTACAAATCACTAAATAAAAACAAAAAGTTATGTACTTGTGTTGATCTTTTGATTTCTGATCAAGATCATTCACTTTTATGGAGTAGCCGATGGCAACGATGGAGGCTGGAGAGCGATTGAGAGATCTTGTCTTCTAGAGATGGAGAGATAGCGTCATAGAGAGGAGATGAGAGGGGAGGACGAGCGGAGGAGAGGGCGAGAGAGGAGAGGAGATGAGAGAGAGGCAGAGCCGCTGCGGTGGGAATGGGGTTAGGATATTAGGGTATTTTCAGCGATTAGAGTTAGGGTCGTTTTTTTATCATCCCCTCAAGAGTTTTTTTAAATTCATTCTCTTGAGTTTTTAGGAAATAAAAGCTAAATAGCAGTTTTTTAAGCTTTTAGAAGTTCTACAGGGTGCATTTAAAAAAACTAAAAAGCCTGTTTTATATATATACACTCACACACATAAGAAATTGGTTTGGTTCGGTTGAAAGCATGCCCCTATATTGAACCGAAACTGCAAAAAAGAAGAGTTTCACATTGAAACCGATCCACCCTATTGGAAACCGATCAAAAATTAAATTTTCGGTTGGTCGGTTCGGTTTGCCTGGTTAAATTATCCGTACGTAGGGCTTTCAATGGGCTTGGCGAGCCCGGATTTTGGTTCGCACCCAGCCCAAAAAAAGTGGTATATTTTATGAAGCCAATGCGGCCCGGTACCTGGGCCGGGCTAAGTATGTGGTGATCTAGATTGATCCGGGCTGGGCTTGGGTTGAATGTTCCAACACCCGGCCTGCACTCGGCTCGGATATATATATATATATATATATATATATATATATATATATATATATATATATATATATATATATATATATATATATATATTGCACCTTGCAATCCCAATCGGTACTAGCTTCATAAATAGAAACCCTAAAATAGGGTTTTTATTCTATCGCAATCTCTACCGCCTCAAGTCCCAACTCTAAGCAAGTAAGTCTCACTCCCTCAAACTCTGTCGTTGAAAATTGATTTGAACTTTTTTTACCAAGTTTTATTAAAAAAAAATCTCCCAAAAAAAGCCTAGGAAAAAGCCCAAGCGGGGCCCGAGATGGGATTGGGCTAAGTACATCACAACTTGGGTTAGAGCGGGGCTAAAAAAAAATGGAAGCTCGACCCGGGTAGGGCCGGCCCATTGAGAGTCGTACCTGTACGTATTAGGATCGACCGAGTTTTGATCCCATGCGTATCGGTATCGGGCAAGTTTTGATACCATGGATACATAGTTTTAAGCCTTTGATTGGTTCAATAAGTGAATGGAGAACATTTTTCGTCTCAGTCTTCAACAACATAGATTTTAGGATCATGGTATTACCTTTAGACAATCAGATTTTGATTCGTCGTGGAACACATTTTGAAAAGTGATTCAAGAACCACGTTTGATGTATGCCATGATCATTTCCAGTTTTTAGGATGTGCTACATGAGTCAACATTTGACCATTTGATGGTAGGCCCATGATCTCAAGATCGCTTGTGTCGAAGATTGGAATGAAAATGATCTCCATTGTTTGATTCAAAGCAATCAACGATTTAGGCACGTGAAACCCGTGTTGAGAAGGAAGAATCTTGGGTTGTAAATAAAGGTACCCTTAACTTTTGTTAGAGTTAGTATCACGGGTTGCGGGTTGTCGAAAAAACCGTCGAAGAAGTAACGAAAGGATCATTGGGGGGTTACATAAAAAATTTTCTTTTCCATCAAGAGAGGGATAAGGAAAACTTGGTAATGATGCAACCCGCGATATTAACTCTAACATCGTTGGTGACAAAGGAGGAGAAAAATATTTACAAGCTTACCAAGGTAGAAGAATAGAAAACTAGAGACCTTGATTAGGTAAGGTGCATTAAGGATAAATATTTCAATATCAAAGGATCTTTGTGAAAACAAGATGAGATAAGTAATCGACTTAAAAGGTGTTTTAAAGACATCTTAAATGCAAAGTACGAGTTGGAAGTAAACCAAGAAGGGGAACCAAATGAAAGGAAGGTTAAAAACATTCTTAACAAAGGTGAAGAAGAAAGAATTAGGACCTTATAGGATACTTAGTCTAGATTTCCATGGGGAAAGGGTTAGTTTGATCGACTACATTGTTTAATGAGATATTCAAATAGGAAAGTTGCTTGAAGAATGGAGGAGGGGAACTACACTGTAATGTTTGATTGACTAAATCTCAATTCCGACACTTAAATGTTTGACCTATTTTCAAGTACTGAACGGATGTCATATTGATGCAAATGGTCTTATTTGAAATCTTATTGAAGTACCTTTCCAATGAGCCAAGAAATGCACAATTTCGTTGAGTATTGAAAATTTATGGTCAATTTTCGGAGGCTGCACTGCAAAGTGACGAATTTCAAGGTTTCTAGCTGAGTTAAGATTAATTTCTTTTATTATTTTATTTTAGCCAACAAGATTTGTTTCTTCTATTTGAAAAAAGTTTTTGTTTCCTTATTATTTAGGAGGCCAATAGTGTTAGCGTTTAATTTAAGTTTCAATAAAATATTTTGTTTTGAGTTTTTGAAAGCCCTACTAGCTGTGGTAGAGGACGTTTTTTTGTGGGATATTCCTTAATTGAATCATTTTGAAAGACTAGTTTAAGGCTTCCTGCAGGTTTTACTAGTTTTATGTTGAAACTAGTGCCCTCTCAAAGTGACTATTATTGTTCATAGATTGCATCAACTCCCTGGAGGTGTTGGGCTCAATCAAGGGTCTGCCTTTGAACCAGTATTTGTTTGTCCTGATCATGGATGCGTTAACAATAGAATGCAATAAGATATTCCATGGTGCATGTTAACTGCCCAAATATGGAAACAAATAAATGACAAGGTCAAACTATGGAGAAAGGCCTTAGAGTTAAAGTGGTTTGAAAATTAGTAGAACAAAGACATAATATATGGAGTGTGGATTTTGTGAACATGATAGTTTGGAGGAGGATTTAGTTAAAATAGAAAAGCCATCTAGTGCCACATTTTACAGATTTTGTTATTTAGGCTATCCGTTACAATCAGATGGTGGATTTGAGGAGGATGTCTTGAAGGATTAATGTAGGTTGGACAAAATTGATACTGGCAAGGGGAGTAATGTGCAACCCGAGAGTTCCATTGCGATTGAAGGGATGCTTTATAAAGCAACTATAAGACTTGCCATACGATATAATGCAGAATGTTGGGCCATGAAAAATCGAGAAGATATAATAAGTAGAGCTGTGATGCATATGTTAAGATGGATTTGTGGAATAACAAATAAGGAGAAAAGTAGGTACTAGTGCATTAGTAAGAATTTGGAAGTGATATCTATATAGGAAAAAAAAAAGGGAATGCCGCTTGCGGTGGCTTGACGTGCCATCATAGGCCAAAAGCAAACTTTGTATGAAGGATTGAGATGCTACTACAAGCCCAAGGAAGTAGGAGAAGAGGGGAAGACTAGTGAAGGGCTGGAGGGAAGCAATTGGAAGGGACATGAAGGATTGTGAAGTTACTGAGAGCTCAACACTGATAAGAAAGGAGCGGATAAATAGGGCTCACAACGCCGACCCAAAATAAGATGAGATAAGGCTATGTTTATGATGATATGTATCTGCTAAGAATTATAGTTGTATAAAGATAAACATTGTATTCTAAATAGATACAAAATGATTGGATTGACACCTTTGTTGGTTTGCTCAATGATTCAAAGCATTGATTAATCCTACTCCATCTAGTCCTTGATGGAAGCAATGAATTGACTAATTACTGTTTTTTCCAAAAAGAAAACTAAGGAGCACATTTAAGTTTGGTCCATTTCTACTGATAAAAAAAGAAGTTTGGTCCATTTCTATACTAATCAAAAGGGTTAGGGTTGGGGACCTTTTGCTAGAGAGAATGCCATAATTGGTAAGTCTTTCAAACATTCCATGTGAGAGAGAGTGCTTTAGTAGGAGTCTTATGATTTTTGGTAGCATTCCATGAGAGAGAGGTCTGGTCCATGGAGCTGTATATATGGTTTATCGGGGCATGGAGATCCTATATAATTCAAGTTCGATCGCTGAGGTGAGTAATGGATGGAGAGATCAAAGTTTTGTGGCATGCCCTTTGTCGAAAAGATCATTCTTAAACTATTATTGATTGAAGGTGGCTCTAGTGATACGATTAGATGGTTGCATCACAAGGCTGCCCCTTCTTGGAGGCATATTCCCAAATCAAGAACGATTCACAGAAGCCTTTAATCTATAAAGAGGGCTTCCCATATTCATTGGGAAGTAAATTCAAGAGCAGATAATATTGCAAAAGTTGGGGCAGTCAAACAAATTTATTTGATGAAGAGGTAATGGATGAGTTTTATTTTGCTGGTTTTTTGTCCTTGCTATTTTTTTTTGGGTTTATATCTACTAAAGTTAAATTGAGCGTGAGATAGAGAAACCTTGTAAGCAAAGGATGCAATGGAGAATAGAAAAAAAGAGAGTAATGGCTGCGTTTTGGTTAGCTTTCCCGGGCCAAAGAGCGGCTATTTGACTTCGGTGAGGAGCTAAAGTCGTGCTTGGTATCACTGTTCTCTGCCCTATCTGCTCTGGCGGGGAGCTATTTTAAGTGTTAAAACAGCTCTCTGCCAAATCAAATAAAACCTGCTCTGGCGGAGAGCAGGCAGAGAGCTAGCATCCGCTAAATGAGAGCGGACCAAACACAGCCTATGAAAACTAAGCAAAAATTGAATGATTAAAAATTAAAAAGTGATAAAAGCAAAATCTCTATAAGACTGAGATGATAGAAAATTGTAGAAACTAAGCAATAAGGTAATAATGTGACATATAAGCGAGCTTTATAAGGCCGATCACTACATATGCCGCTGGCTGAGAAAAGCAAAAATCTCAATAAGACTGAGATGATAGAAACTTGTAGAAACTAAGCCATAAGGTAATAATGTGACATATAAGCGAGCTTTATAAGGCCAACCACTATGTATGCCGCTGGCAGAGAAAGTTTGAAGAACTTCCCTCATTCGTTGCTAAGCCATGGTCCCAGGTCTCTGACTCAGTTCACTTCTTCAAAGAATCCTGCACCCATGGGCATATGGCCTGGCAGGCCCTCCTTTTCCGACCCCCTTTTGCCACAGTTCTTCGAGTCACGTTCTGTCACAGCCTTAAAACACAATCTTAATTGTTAGAGGATTTAAACCTTGATTGCTGAATGAACTATTTGTGAGTCCAGTCAGCGGGAAACCAACTCCTCTTCCTGTCAGCGGGGAACCAGCTGATCGGGTATATACATTAACAAATAGCCAAAGAGGGAAGGAAGGAGTCACTAGCTGGTCTAGAATCCCCTACCTCCGTCCGGATAAAGCAGCCAGCCATCTCATTCATCTCTTTCTTCGCTCATTAGATAATAATTGATGTGTTGAGGCCCATTCTTGATGGCAAATTGGGAAGGCTATTGGCTTCCTTCATGCAGCAGATGATGGAAAAGGTTTGGAATTCCTCTTATCCTTGGTGGACGTTGTGAATCAGCATATTATTATTTTTTTCCCCAAAAAAGATAAACTAAGAAAAATAGAAATATTCAGTGTAGCCCATTTAGAATTTCAAACCTATTCTACGATTAAGTTAAATGATTCTTTGCAGTATAGAGACATTTAGTCATATTATTCTTTATACAAAGTTAAATTTCATGATTATTTCCTTAATGGAGTTTGAATTCAAACTCTTCTATGTGTATCTTTCTACAAGAATTTTTTTTCCAACAAAAGAAAATAGTAATGGTGAATTTATTGCATCTTTTAAATAAGGAGGACAAAGATTTCAGAACTCTGCCTAGTGAGCATGATTCAGCCAGCTTGACTTTATCTTAGTGAGACGTGATATGAGTCACACATATCCATGTAAAATGGTTTTTGAACTTACATACTTCTAATTTATGAGTTGGATAGAGTCGAAACAAGCATTGAATCACTCGATTCCTCATCAGCACTTAACCAGTCCTTGTTCTTCTTGTCTCCTTATGATCTTCTCTTGGGTTATTTAAGGACCCATCCATCACTTGCATTATATTTACTATTGATACCATTACATGATGTGCTTTATTTTCAATGATTTGACGAATAGGAAAAGATGATTTTATTCATTGACGAGACTTTTTTGAAATTTTTATTATTTTTCCTTCCAATTGCTCTATAGAGAGGAAAATGGAAGGATCCATCAATTAGTTCACTTTCTTCTCTCTCTCCAAATGCGACAATGTATCTCATTCAATGAATTTCAACAAGAAACCATTGAACGAAAGTGTCTTAAGAAATTGTCCCATTCTATGCATGAAGTGATCACACATGAGAAGCTGATTGGGTACTATTGCCTGATGGAAATTTACACATGGCATATGCTGATTTCACCCAAGGCAAAGAACAATCAGAAGGAAACAAAAAATTACCATTCTCAAAACTCGATCTTCTTACAAGTACCAATCAGATGAACATATACAACCCTTTAAAGACACTGCACCAAGCAGCCTAACAATTGTAGATACCTTTGGAAGATGGGGTACCAGAACTTTCCCCGCAGCAGCCTCAAAACAATCTTTAGTGATCATGTCTCTGTTAGCGACCTCTCTATAGTCTATAGAAGCTTGTGGTTTGTAAACACACAACACAAAGGCATATTCCGAATTTGCAAATCTGATGCAATAATCCAAAATATTATATTTTAGATTGATTTGGAGACTTCTTTAAAGTAGAATTTAGTGTCATTATTTTTTGTGGAGTTTATTAATTACTTATTTTTCCTTTTCATAACCCTTTTTCTATATTGTTTTTGACACCATTTTTCTGCTGATTCTTCTCTTTTTTGTCATGATCAACAGGATATTTAATGTTGTTTGTGGACATAAGTTCTCGGTATGATTTTTATATGCGACATGTAAGGTGTTTTGAATTATGTATGGGGAATTGATCAGGTTCTTAGATGTTAACACCTTGGAATGTTAGTGCCCATGAAATGTTGATCCAGAGCTCTCTTCCTACTTCTATCAGAGCAGCTCTATCATTTGTTTCTGATCATGGAAAACAAGGAGACTCGGATTTGTTATGTGATTTGACTGAAAATAGTGAAAATTTGCAGAGGTGTTTGAAATGTGATGAATGTTCTTGGGAGGAGTGCAGAAACTCTCTTTCAATGGAAAAGGACAATGTGGCCAATAGTATTGGCTCTGTAATTGATTCCAGGACCTGTTCTCATTTATTAACTGTTGACAATGTATGTGAAAGTTCTTCACCTAGGAAAGATGTTTGTGTTTACATGCGACGAAATCTACATAAGAACTCTGTTGCTCTTTTTCCAGTACAGACAGAAACAGATAGTTCAAAGGGAAGTGGTTGTTATGCTTCTAGCATAAGTTCTGATTATCTCTTGCCAGCAGCTCAGAAGGATGGCGATCGAGATTCTCCAATCAAGGAAGAAATTGATGATGTCAGGTCTCCTGTGATTATCATAGACCTAGATCTTGTGGATAGTGGAACCACATCGATAGGCAGACAGTGCTATCCAGAGAAGCCTGTTGTTCTTCCTAGCACACAGATCAATGACTCAAGGGGTTCGAAGGTTGTCTCAGAATCAGATCCCATTAATGGTTGTTCAGATGGAGAAGAAGTGTTTGCCGAAGTATCCGTCAGTAAAGATTGTAAGTCAGCTGTGAAATATTACTCCAGGATTAATAATAGATTCCCCTCTTCAAAATCGAATAACAATCATGGTATAGCCTGGAAGGATGATCATCCAGATTCTCAAATTAAGGAAGCTGATGGCGTCAGCTCTCCTGTTATACCCATAGATTTATGTGATGCAGATCTTCTGGATGATGGAACCACATACATCGTTGGACAACTTCATCAACAGAAGCCTGAAGTTATTCCAACTGCAGAGATCAATGATCCAAGGAGTTTGAAGGTCATTTCAAGGTTAGAACCCAATAATGGATGTTCAGTAGCAGTTAAAGGGTTTACTGAAGTATCCGTCAGTAGAGAGAATAAATCATCTTTGAAATATTACTCCAGGGTTAACGATAGATGTTCGTCATCATCAAAATCGGATATGAAAGATTGTTCAACTTTTAGGAAAATTGCAGCAGATGACACTGGGGAGTGCTCCTCTTCTGATGTTGTTGCTACAGAAGTGTTCGATGAAAATCTTTCAGCAAAGGAACTTTGCATCTCTATATTAAGAAGATGTGGACTTCTAGGAAGAGTTTACCCTACCAGAGCTTGTGCTTCTACAGAAGTCGGGGGTATTGATGTTGATGCCAATTGTTTTCAAACATGCAAAATATGCGGTCTTTCAGAAAATCCAGTGAAAATGCTAATCTGCGATCTTTGTGAAGGAGCATTTCATTTGTCTTGCTGCAATCCGAGAGTTAAAAGGTTACCAGTTAATGACTGGTATTGTCAACCATGTTCTAAAACGAAGACAAAACTTTTGTTGGGGAATAGCACTGAAAATTCCGAAAAAAAATTAAACCAAAAATCATGTCCAATATCATCCATGTTGGAAGACAGTGAGCCATATACATCTGGTGTTCGAATTGGTAAAAATTTTCAAGCAGAAGTTTCAAACTGGACAGGTCCAATTTTCGAGTATGTCCTATCAGCATCAGTTATGTTCATTCTAAAAATTTAAGTGCTATGGTGATAAATGTGAATTATTCTTTTTTCCCTGAATGAATTCAGTCAATAGGTCAGACTGTTTTAAATATAAGTGCTATGGCGCGTAGTGCTGTTTATAGCCACACACTTTGCACGATATAATAATGCAGATTTACCCCTGCTTTACAGAAATGTTTGTTCAATTGAAATGCCACGCATTGATTACACAGCACACCACTCACATGTCCCCACTTCTGCCACCCTGCATTAATGTTATCATCACACCCACCATCTGATTATAAAGTAGAGCTCAAATAACCTTACCGGACTAAATGGTGTTCTGTTTTGACCAAATCATCTTTTAGGCTCTCCCCTTTGCTAAACTTCATTTCACGTCCTTGTGCTTCTTTAATTATTTAGTACTTCTACATGTTGTTGCAACTTGCAAGGTGTTACTTGTATTCACACTTGGTTGTATAGTTTCAGGACTCCATATATTTTCATTATTATTATTTTTCTATTCTACATTTTTGCGGTATATTTTTGCATTCTGTAATATGTGTGCGACATTCCTCAAGGATCTTTTGTCAATTTCTTTCAACTGGGTGTAAGTTTTGGGTTTTGTTATGATTGTTCAATTCGGTGCAACAAAACACGATGTCTTTTTAAAAGATCTGTTTCATACACATTTAAAATGCTGAGGAAATAAGTTGGGAGAAGGGGCAAAAAAACGGAAAAGTTGGGAAAAAGGGGAAAATTGGAAGCTATTAGAAAAATTAAAATGCATATATCTTGGAAGAAGAGCTTGTGGGTATGTATTTTACTCAATTTCGTTTTACATACACTACTATCATTAATACTGTAATATGGATAAAACATGAAATTATAAAAAAATTATGTTTAAATTTTCATTCATGACATAGTATATTGTTTTTATATTCTAAGACAGTTTCAATGCATGTTACATGATCTTGTAGTTTTACTTACTATTTTTTACTTCTAATCATAAATTTGAAAGGCATGATGAACTCGTTGTTTATAGATTATTTTATCCATAATCCGTAGACAAATAAATTGGTTAATGTTACAACAAATGGGAAGGGCCCTTCAATCCCAGTTACCTTTAAACAAAATGTCAGAACAAATGATGGGTTTAGAAATTGAGATGGAGATCTTGGCCTCTTATACGTAAGTTGGATGGAGAAGGCCTGCGACCAATCAATTGTGGTATCATGGATTAGTTACTTGATAAATGGCTTTGAGGAGTATATGGCGTGGGTGGATGCGCACATGTACTTCAAAGAAAAAAAATTCAATCCTTACTGATTCCCTCATGTGGTCCAAGGAATGTAAACTCACTTTCTCCTGGGTAGTGTATGGAGCTTCCTTGAAAGAGATGAGGAACTTCAAAGGGGAGTATTTTGTTCTTTCAATTGGTATTCGGCTTTTGTCTATTATAGGAAAGATCTTTTATTGGATTAGAGATGGTGATGTTTTTCTATCGTTTGTGCCATTGGAGTTGGAGTTGGAATCGAGGGCCATCTCTTACATTTGGTCTTCCTAAATGTATAGGCTCACTTTTGGTAGCTCTAAAAGACTGTTGTTGAGAGGCTCTAAAAGAAGTATGATGCCGGCCAAGTGGGATAGATGGCCCTCGATTCAATTTTGTGTCATGTATTTAATTCTAACATAAGTTTATGGCTACTTTTTGTTTCTCAAGAATCCAGCTTATTTTCTAATGACAAAAATTGCAATTTTTTTTTGTTTGAAAGCCTATTTAATTAGCATTCTGAAAAAGCAATAACATGCAATTTTAATAAATCTTTAGTGGCTTTCGCACATCGGAATCCTCACAATCAGGGCCGGCGGGTATGGGCCCTTAGCAAAAATGGCAACTTCAGCATTAAGTCTTACTACCGGATGCTTTCGTCCCGCCTGCTAATCAGATATCAAGGAGCAGGGGTGTGGAAGGCGACCATCCTGCTCAAAGTAAAATTCTTCGCGTGGACGTTATTCAAAGATAAAGTGCTAACGATGTATCAACTCATTCGAAGGGGGACAAATATTCCTAATCGCTGTGTGATGTGCCCCCAGGGGGAGGAGTCCGCCTCACATCTCTTTCTCCACTGTGGGGTGGCGTACGAAATTTGAAGTATTGTTCTAAATCTGTTTGGCATGAATTAGGTCTCTCCCGCTACGCCTTACCTCCATTATTTGGCGTGGGATGCGGTCAGATTGGAAGGCCAGCTAGGGAACCATTGGAGGGTGATGTTCTTTGTTATCATTTGGAGTATATGGCACGAGAGGAATGAGGATATTTGAGCATAAAAGTAGGCCGGTGGGGATGATTATGAAATCAGTCAAAGACCTGGTGAGGCTTTGGGTAACTAGAGGCAGCGAGGTGTTTAGAGGTGACTCATCTCCCTGGGACCCAAGTTAATTTGGGATTGGGGTCGGGGGCTGTTCCTGTCCTTTGTTTCTGCTTTTTTTGTTGATGTTGTATTGGTTTTCTTTGTTGTCTTGCTTTTGGTCGTCCTGTTATTGTATTGGTCCATTCAGCGCCTTGCTGGTTATCAATATAATTTTGAATTACTGATAAAATAACATAATAAATAAAATAAAATAAAATATACAAATATAATTTTGAATTACTGTATATGTTTATAATTTTGCATTATAAACATATACAAATAGGTTTTACGGTTGTGGAAAATTTAGCTTATTTTAAGGACAACATTCATTGAAGGCACTATTTTAAGGGTTTAGACGTAAGAACCTTTAAAGTTTTAAAATTAACAACCTAACCCATTGGGATGGAATCTGTGGACAAAAACAGCTGGAACTGTGTGGACCGTGGAGTTTTCTTTATGAAAAGTTCTTTGAATATAGTATTTAACACAATTTAAAAATGCAAAATATTCTATATGTTAGTGTAACTTCTACTTGAAAATGGTGGCAAAGACGACGATCGTGACAAAGACGATGACAAACAATGACAGAGATTTAGAAAGTTAAAAGTAACCCTAAGATCTACAAAACCCACACCATACACAAATAAGAGAATTAAAAAAAAACTTATTTATGAAGTATTCTATGAACTAGTACCAGTATTTTCTCAAAAAACATTTTCATTATGTCAGTATACCTCTATAACCTTTGTATCTAGTAAAGAAAACACTATCAAATTAGCCAATGCTAGAAAAGCATAGAAAAATGTATGGCTAAAAAATGGGCATATTGGATAATCAATATAACAAATTACTCCAAAGCACTCAATTGGAACAATAGAGAAAAATTTTACAGCAGAAAAATGGGATTCATAATCATCATCATCCTCACAACCTCATCCCATCTCTTTTGGGTCAGTTTCGCGAGCCCTAATTCTCGTTTATGATCAACACTAAGCTTTTTGTATCATCGCCTCCCTTCTCACTGCTTCCCTTCAAGTCATCACTGGTCTTCCTCTTTTCCTAATTCCTTATGTGTTGTCTAATTCTCGTTTCTGATCAACGCTAAGCTTTTTATATCATCGCCTCCCTTCTCACTGCTTCCCTTCAAGTCATCACTGGTCTTCCTCTTCTCCTAATTCCTTATGTTTTGTAGCATCTCAGCCCTTTGAAGAACATGTCCAAACCATCTCACGCAATTCGTAATTTTTCCCTTTATAGGTGCCACTCTCAAATTTCTTCTTTGTACTCGTTCTGAATTTTAACCTTTTTTGTGACTCCACACACCCAATCTTAACATACACATCTCAACCACATACACTCTTTTTTCTTGTCACTTTTTTGTAGCCCAACATTCTGCACCATATAATATTGCATGTCTAATCTCCGTTTTATAAAGTAGAATTCTTGGGTCGTACAATACTTTGCTTGGTTGTCTCCATTTCATCCAACCTACATGAATCCTATGTAAGACGTCCTCTTCAAATCCACCAACTGATTGTAAAGTAGATCCTAAATAGCGAAATCTATGAAATCTATGAAAATGTCGCAGTAGATGATGATCTATTTTAACCAAATCCTCCTCTAGGCTATCATGTTTACTAATTTTCCCTCCGTGTATTTCGTCTTTGTTCTGCTCATTTTCAAACCTCTTGACCCCAAGATTTTTCTCTATAGTTCTAGCTTACATTTATTTCTTTCCTTGTTTGGGCCATTAGTACCACATCATTTGCAAATAACATGCATCATGTGTTCGTGTATGTATATAGTATGTTATTAGTATGTGTATGGTGTATGTGTATGGAATATCTATAGGTGTGTGTGTAGAAGTTGTTCTCTTAATAGAAATTATAGTGAGTGCCTCTCTACTCAAGCCTTCTCATTGTTTCCTTCTCTTCTGTTTCCCGTAAACCCTGAACCTAAAGCCACTATCTAACCGAAAAACCACTCACCTAAAATGATCTAACTCTAAGCCCTAAACCCCTTCTTAGTGTCAGAGCGGGACCCCCTTCACTTGTTTTTTTTTTTAATGGGGAAATTGAGCTCGAACCTGCGACCTTGAGGTTGCAATATTGTCAATGTTCCACTATGCTATAGACCAAAGCCTGGACCTACAAAGTGGCCAGCACCACTTTATAGGTATGTCATCATCTTCCTTGCTAACATTAGCTTAACATCCTGCTGATGTTAGGGGGTTAAGATTATTGACTTTTTGACCTGAGAATACTATCACCAAGATCAGATTTCTTTGCAAATTCACTTCTTTCTGTTGGAGTTTTGTAGCTGAAGCCTCTAACCTGAAATTTCGAAGGCGTCTTTACATGCCAATGTTCTCGCCCAGATTCTCGTGATCTATTGATTTGAACATCTGTTAAGGAATTTAAATCATCAAACAATGTATGAAGTTGGATAATTTTTCGTTACAAAATCATTTGTATATTTTTCGTGGGATCCATTGAGATTTGAGGGAGATATGGTGATCCTCGTGTGACTGCACTTGCGTTCTTCCTGTATTTCACTTTTTTCCTGAAGTCTGGTTTCTACCACCTATGTTCTTGAAATTCTAAAGGCTTTTCTATATGATCTGGAGTTATGTGGCTGTATTGATTGTTTTTTGGGGCGTGAATGTCTACCTGTATTATTGGCTGCATTGATCGCTATATTGATGGTTTCAGTGATGGATTGCCCCTTTGCTATTTAGCAGATTTTTTATTTTCTGTGAAATTTTTTGTTGCTGAATACCTTCTTTTTTGGTGTTGCTGCAAGAGTGGGGCTCTGCCGCCTTTTAGATTTTTTCCCATCAATCCTTTCTTAAAAGGGTTGCCCTTTTTATATCAAAATGACTTGAGGGGAACAAACCATGAGCACTGATAACCTTCCCACGAGTATTATATCCATTAAATTGAACTCCATTAATTATTTGGAATGGAACGAGCTATTACCTTGTATGTCCAAGGTCGTATGAAGATGAGTATACTCACCAAAACCACCTGATGCTGAAAAATGGGTTGCAATCAATGCTATCATCCCGAGTTGTCTATTTAATTTGATGTATCTCTCTATCTATGAAGCATAAATGTTATATCATAACGCCTTCAAGCTTTGGAGTAAACTTGCTGACATATTTGGCACCGCCTAACATGATTTATCAATTAAAGCAAATGATAGCCAAATGTAAACAAGGTGACTTGTCTATAGGGGATTACTGTAGTATCCTGCAAAGTATGTGGGAGGAACTTGGTCACTATGAACCATTGTATGCCTTTGGCGAGGATGTTGGAGACTTGGAGCCGAACTGGCCTAGTGTCTTGAGAGGGATCAGATCTATAGATTTCTTGGAGGCTTACGACCAGACTATGAGTAGACACATAATCAGATTCTTACTACTATGCCTCTTCTCACTTTGAGCATTGTCTATGTATCTTGTTTGCTGAAGAGCAGCGAAAATCAGCATGTTTGTTTTTTCTTTTAATATAAATGCTAGTGAGACCCTCTCTATTCACTAAGCTTTCTCTTTCTAATATTTTTCTCTCTTCTACTTCCTCTAAATCCTAAACCTAAAACCACTAACTTAAGCCTAATACCACCTCTACCTATAACTACCCACCTAAAACCATCCAACTCTAAACCTAAACTCCTCCATGAAATCTCTGGCCATATGTCTATGGTTAACACATCCATGATTAGGGCAAAGAAATAAGAGCTTAAGCAGATCATTGATACATCCCAACTCCACAAGGAACTTACTCATCTCCCCACATTTAGTTTTTACACTAATTACCACCCTCTTATAAACTCTTGAATAATCTTAATATACAAGTTACAGATGCATTTCTTCCTCAATGTTCGTCGGATAATATCTTGACACGCAATTATAAGCTTTCTCCAATCAATTCCTCCTCTCTCTGATCTTCTCCATTAGTTGGCTCAACGGAAAAATATCTTTAGTTGTTGATCTTTTTGGATTATTTTCGGCATAAATCCAAATTGGTTCTTTAATACACTTGGTTTTGTGTTAGTGGTAGTTCTACTATTCTCTCCTAGAGGTCCATAGTCTGACTCATAAGCAATGTTTTCAAATGGCATAAGCCGCCCGAGCGATTACGTGCCAAATGGCTTATGCGATTTGGGAAAATCACATAAGCTTTGACCTACGATTTTTTTTTTGAAAAATCGAAAAAAATTTGAATTTTTTTTTTGAAAAAATCCTAAAAAATGCCCTAATGTCCTAACTTATTTTCAATAGTCAAGATGAGTGAATTAGGAGCTTAGATAGAAGATTAGAGAGGAATTAGAACAAGAGAAGGTTGTGGGAAGAGAGGAGGTCCAAACCCCACTTTTACAGAGGATAGGGACCTAAAAAAAATTAAATATGCTCCAATGATTATAAATATGACTTTTGGAGCATTATGCCCTCACATACAAAATATGTGATGGCATAAGCCTAAAATATGGCTTATGCCATCGCATACCTTTCTAGATTGTATAAGCCTGCATGGCTTATGCGATTTGGAGGTTTTGGTTGGCATAAGCGATCGCCTATGACACAACACTGCTCATAAATTTAATGCGTCAATAGTTGGCACGATGTCTCCTTTATTTTTATAAAAAAAGGACCACGATGCTCTTCCTCTATTCTCCAAGATTTTTTTTTGTTTTTAGTATCTTGTTGAACAATTTAGTCGGCCAATTCAATCCATTCTATCCTACCGCAATCCATACTTCAACAGATATTCCATCTGGTCCTAATGCTTTTCTTTTCATCTTTGATAAAGTTGTTTTTACTTCAACTTTTGATATTTTATTGATTGTCCCTTGATTTAGTTCCTCTTCTTGATCTACTTGCTTCGTGAATTCCGTGTTTAATAGATCCTTAACGTATTCTTGCCCTCTATTCTTTTAATAGATCCTTAACGTATTCTTGCCCTCTATTCTTTATCTCATAATCTTTTACTTGACCCTATGATCTTCGTCTCTAATACATTTTTTTTTTATCAGCAATAAAAATTGTATTAATAACCAGCAAGGCGCTGAAACCCAATACAATCGCGACACACATAATCAAAGAAAGAGAGAAGCTACAAAAAAGCAAAAAGACAAGATCCACTGACAGACAAAAATCTGGGCGTAGCCCCCTTAACCCGGGTCCCACGAGAAATTACAGCAAGTATCCCCCGCCCTACCCTAAACCTAACCAGCTCTGCCACCGACCTGATAACCATACCGACCGGTTTAACCTCTTAAAAAATTCTGCGATTTCTCTCACACCATAGGCACCACATAACGGCAAACATCAACGCCCTCCAAGCCAGCCAGCCCTCCCCCGACAGCTTCACCGCCTCCCAGCTGAGCAACAGCAAATAAGGCGATTGCGGCATAAGACCAAGCCATACCAAAATCTTTTAGAATGGCTCCCCACACCTCATTAGCCATGCCGCAATGAATGAAGAGGTGAGAAGCAGACTCCTCACCATCGGGACACAAAACACACAAACTCGGGACAGCACTACCCCGCCGAATCAGCTGGTCCCAAGTGAGAATTTTGTCCTTACACACCGCCCAAACAAAACCGGATCTTTAACGGAATATGCTCCCTCCACAGCCATTTACCCTCAAACCTGATAAGCAGGCACCGCGACATCCATTGACGCTTTGACGTTGAACTTCCCATTCCAATTCAGGGCCCAAATCCTCTGGTTAGCCCGTCAGTTGTTATGTTGTGTCTCATACAACCTGCTCAACAGATCCAGATATCGCCCTACCTCGCAGTCCCTGAGGCGCCTTCTGAAGACAACGTCTCAAACACTCCTCCCACAGACGATCGACACAAACTCGTCAACCCTACCCCCGGGTTCGATGATAGGGCAAATATATCCGGGAATATATCTTTAAGCGGCCCCACCTCCAACCAGCGGTCCTCCCAAAAATGTATCCGTGAACCACAACCCTAGCTATATCGGATCCCTTTCGCCATAAACTCCCAAACACGCGAAATCTCTCTCCACCATCGCGAGGTGCTCCTGTGGTTGGAAAGTTGTATCCCCCAACTCCCCCAGGAGAGGCCATACATCTCGCTTAGAACCCGCCACCACAGACTTCCCCTCTCTTCCCTTCCCGCTCTCCAAATCCATTTACCTAGCAATGCCAGATTGGTTCTTTTAAGGTTTCGAATCCCCAGCCTACCACAAGCAGTCGGCAGCTGATAGGTGTCCCAATTCACAAGGTGATATCGCCTATTTAAACCGGCCCCCTCCCAAAGAAAAGACCTTTGGATACGCTCCAGGCGATCAAGAATCTTGGCGGGACATCTAAACATAGACATGAAGAAGATTGAGGTCGACGATAGCACCGCTTTAACCAAGATCAGCCTCCCCCCACTGCTCAAATACCTTCCTTTCTAAGACGACAAACGCTGCTCAAACCTCTGCACTATCGGAAGCCAATCACGACTCGAGGGCTTTCTAATCCCAAGCAGCAAGCTGAGGTATCTGATGGGCAGCCTCTCGGTGCCACATCCAACCAAATCAGCGAGAATACCCAGGGAGTCCTCATCCACCCCAATGCCAGAGACAGTTAATTTGGAGAGATTAATCCACTGTCCCGACATTGCCTTGAACACCGAAAGCACATAAGCCATAGTGCGGAGCTCTGTCATCTCAGCCTTCCCAAATAAAATAGTGTCATCCACGTACTGCAAGTGCGTGAAGGATCTTCCCTGGTCTCCAACCCGGATCCCAGCAAGCGTGCCCAAGTCCCTAGCGTGTCCGATCAGCCAGGATAAAGCCTCCCCAACCAAGTTGAAATATCCGGCAGACGTACCATTCACCAATACCGAAAACCACGAAGTAGAGTAGCACCCGCGCATCCACTTCCTCCAAGTAGCCTCGAAACCCGCCCTTTTCAGCATGTAGTCCAAATTCTCCCAGTTGACCCGGTCATAAGCTTTCTCCATATCTACCTTCCAGACCACGGCCGACCTTCGTTGAGCAGAGGCTGAATGAATGGTCTCGTTAGCGACCGCCTTTAGATCCGTCAGATGCCTACCACGGACGAACGCCCCCTGGTAATCGGAAATAATAGTACCCATCACCCATTTCATCCTGTTCGCCAGCACCCCTTGATATAATCTTGTAAAGGCAATTAATCAGGCTGATTGGTCGGTAGTCGGATATATTCTCAGCCCCGTGCTTCTTAGGGATGAGGGTAATAAAAGTATAGTTTAAAGCTCTCCCGATAAACCAGTCGAGTGGAATTCAAGGAAGACCTCCATCAGATCCTTCTTAATGACCTCCCAGAAAGTGCGGTAAAATTCCATGGTAAAGTCGTCCGGCCCTGGCGCTTTGTTGCTACCGCCGACTCTGATCGCTGTCCATACTTCGTCCTCCGTAAAAACACTGTCCAAGCCCCTGCTAACCTCCTCCGATAGAGTAGGCAGAAGCCAACGATAACTCATCAAGACTCGATCGTGACCCAGCATCGCCATCACCCCATCCATCGTGATACTCCCTAGATACTTCGACTTACTACGGCCATTAGCGATCGCATGAAAATACTTTGTATTGGCATCCCCCTCTTTGAACCATCGAGCCTTCGCCTTCTGCATCCAAAACACTTCCTCGACCCTGCAAACCTCTTTGAACTCCACCTTAGCCTGTAATCTGATCTCCCTTTCCTCACCCAACAAGTTTTTGGTTTCCTCCAAATTGTCTATCACCCTCAGCTTAGAAAGGAGGTTCTCCTTTCTAACTTGCACCCTTCCATAATCGTCTCTGTTCCAGGCCTTGATTATATCCTTCAACCGCCGGAGCTTAGAGAGGAATTTGAAAGCAGCCATCCCGTTCGGCACATATTCCGATCGCCAGCCCCGAACCTTTTGCCGGAAAATCTCATCCAATAACCACATGTTTTCAAACCGAAAAGGGGGAGGACCCTTTCTGCGGGATTCACAAGTGAGTCCGATAGGGCGATGGTCCGAGATGGCCCGTGCGAAAGCTTCCAGACGGGCCCCTGGGAAGATGTCGAGCCAATCAAGAGAATACGTGAATCATTCCAACTCGCCGAGAGATGACGAACTCGACCACGTAAACTGCGCCCCCACCAGTGGAATATCGAATAAGCCCCAGTCCACAATGAAGGAGTTGAAATCCCTCATAACCCCCTGATTAGCAGGCCCGCCCTGCTTCTTTGAGTCGCACCGAATAACATTAAAGTCCCCAGTCAGGCAGAGCGGCAAATCCCACTGAGCAGCCAAAGCATTTAATTCAAACCAGAACTCTTCCCTCTCCCGGTCAGTCGCTGGACCATAGATACCCGCAAAGCTCCATGGTTTCCCTGCCACTTTATCCCGGAGCACCATCGAAGCCGAGTAGCAGCCCAATTCCTCATCCACCTTGTCAAACAGAACCGTCGACCAGGCCACGAGAATCCCTCCAGAAGCACCAATGGAGTCGACTCCGACCCAGTCCCAGCTGTCCCCCCCCCCCAATACCGAAACAACCTTCCTCCTGTCACAGACCCCACTTAGTTTCTTGAAGGGTAACAATAACAGGATTAAAAACCGCAATCGCCTGTTTAGCCCCCACCTGCTCTGCTGATCACATATTCCTCTAACATTCCAAGATAAGCAGAATCTTAATTCAGTCGCCTCAATCGACAAGAACGTTACATCCCCCCCGCCCTCCTCCCATCCAACATGTCCCATCATAGCCGCGCCAGTTCCCGTGATCCACCTCGCCGCTTTCTCTTAGTAACCTGACGGCCCGTAATGACTGATCTGAATACCTCTCGCATTTCAGCCTGAGAACCCTTAAATGACATCCCAAGGTTTCGCCCACTTCGATCAACCGATCGATTTCCACCATCAGTTCGACTTCCTGGACAATTCCAAGCTCAGTAGGATCTGGGCATAATTGCAGCTGCATCTTCCCTTCCGTCAAACTTGTCATCCCAACATCTACTATATCAGGCCAGCACCCCCGTTGAATCTCCATTCCCAACCCGTCATAACTCGAGTCGATCGCATCTCCAAAGACCATGGCGGCATCCCTGGTAGTGGTGCTGCACCAACGGAGGACTTTCGCCTCGCTCTCGCAGCTCCTCCCAGTCATCCCCGTCCTAACAGCTGAAAAGGAACCATGGGTCCCCTCATCCACATAATGGGATACGATCTGGGCCTCCGGGTCGGTCCACCACTGAAGAGGAATACCCCTGAACCGTCGGAGCAAAGGGATGGCCCGCTCGAATAACCCGGTCCAAGAAATCCTCCAGATCCATCCCAACTCTCCCCCATGGGGTCCTCAGTGCACTTTAAGGCCCGACAAGCGTGGACCCCATGTCCGAAGCACGTGGCACCCCCAAAAGCCGTCGAGGAGTCCCACGTCAGCCCGCCACGTCTCTTCCCCCCCCTGCGCAGGTAAAAATCCCCTCCTACCAAACCCGCGGTCAGAGACCAGCAAACCCCCCAAAGACCCTCTAGATCTTTCCAAGCCCTGGCGACGTGTCGGCTCCACATGCAAGCTCGCTCCCCGAGGCCCCCCTGCATCTTCTCCTTCTGATAAAAACCCTAAACTACTTTTTAAATCCAGATGCAACAAAGCTCCGAAGAGGGCTGACCACCTCAAGAGACATCGGATCCCAGGTACGATCCCTTACCTCGTCCATCCCTTCCGACAACCCCCTGTTCTCACCTACCTCTGAACTTGCAGGTCAATGTTGTCAGGCTAAGAAAAAGTAGTAATCTGGACCGTAGAACCCCCCGTAGTACCGAGATCCCCCGCCGGCACATCGGCCGTCAGCAGAGCGCTAGATCGAAACTCGAAACCCACCGTTGGTTGAGAATGGGCAACTCGGAAAATGAAGTCTATCTCCCCCGACGTGGTCGGAGTGCCGCAAAGGCTCCGGTTTTATGCCAAATCCGTGGCTGAGCACCCCTTCGTGGTATCCGTCGGTGCCCGATCCGCCGAAGCCCATCCATGTCCGACTGGATCCGGCAACGCCTAAACTTCTACTACTGGCGGGTCAACGAGGCCGATGCCGGAGGGGCATCACCCTCGAGGCAGCTTCAACAGGATGATGCTCGATGACCGTATGCTCCCGACGTCCTATTTCTACAATGAGCTGACAGCGTTGGCCGTCGATCAACACATCGATGAGGCGAGGGATTCTGTCGACCAACTCAACAACGACGAGGATGCAAAAGTGAGACGTGCCCCAGAGGTCCGCGGACCGGCGGTCGACCCGGACAAAGCGACCGCACCAATTCCCGATCCCTAGGAACACCTCTGGGGACCAAGCATGCAGAGGAAGCCACAGATCTGAACCCCCTCTTTCTCCTCCACAATGTGTACTCCACCTACGGCGGGCTCCCATCGTCTGCATTCAACCAGACACTCGTCGATGATAAACCGCTTTTTGAGACATCCCGCGGCCAGGTCCTTCGAGTTGAATCGCAAGAGGAACAGAGATGAAGAAATAGGCGATACCATAGGTTTGCCAGAACTCTCCCAGTTGTAATTAATCCATCTATGAACAAAGAGCAAAGAAATTGTATCTTTGTTTGCGCCGATGACCACCCAGAAATGGCGTAGATTAGCCGCTAGAGAACGTAGGTGCAAGAGGTCAAAACAGAGAGGTCCGGGACCGGATCGGTCATCCAAAGTCAGGGGATCCCTCGGATGGACCGGCGCCAAAACCGGGCCATGACTCTCACTTCGGAAGGACGACGATCTGGGTAGATGGTCCCCAATCATCAGCGAGGCAGAGTCCACCACTCTGTTTCTCCTGGTGACAATCGACCACCCAAATCTCACATCCCAAAGCTGAGACTCATTTAGAAAGGTCTGCCTCTCCCTTCTCGAATTAGAAATACAATCCTCCGCGGATGAAACAGTCTTACCTTGTGCTCGGGTGGCGTCGCAACCATGGCGATGGCAGATCGAACGGTGACGAAAGTTGATATTGCGGCACCAACCGCAAACCCAATCTCCAGCCCTGAGCACAAGGCAAGGCAAAGCAATCCCGGCAGGCATCAATATGTATGTTTTAAGCTAAAATTTCTAACACTATGCCCTCACCTCTACGACATCATTTTCACATTAAAGTCAATAGTCAAGATGAGTGAATTAGGAGCTTAGATAGAAGATTAGAGAGGAATTAGAACAAGAGAAGGTTGTGGGAAGAGAGGAGGTCCAAACCCCCCTTTTACTGAGGATAGTGACCTAAAAAAAATTAAATATGCTCCAACGATCATAAATATGACTTTTGGAGCATTATGTCCTCACATACAAAGTATGTGATAGCGTAAGTCTAAAATATGGCTTATGCCATCGCATACCTTTCTAGATTGTATAAGTCTGCATGGCTTATGCGATTTGGAGGTTTTGGTTGGCATAAGCGATCGCCTATGACACAACACTGCTCATAAATTTAATGTGTCGATAGTACCTGGTCGACATCTCTAGTTTTCTTTTCTTTCATCTTGGCAAGCTTGTAGAATTCTCTCTCCTTTCACTGACCCCAAATAGATGGGATAAGACTGTGATGATGATTACTTCTCTCTTTCTTTCAATACCGGCCTAATGAATAAATTGTTATATGTTTAATACTTAACTTTACTCATAGCTTTCTTAGCTTCTCTTCTGGCGAGCTTATATCTTTCAAGATCATTTATAGTTCTTGTTCTTTGCTATTGCATAAAATTTTTCTTCTTCTCGGCATATGACTTTTGAATGTCTACATTCTACCACCATGTTTCTTTTTGTATACATTTTCTTCCTTTAGATTCCCAGGCACCTCCTTAACCCCTCGTTTAAGGCATCGAGCCTTTTTTTTCCGACCTCGCATATGGGCCCCCTTCACACCACCATACTTCTCGTTCACTCATTTTTCCTGTAAAAGTTATTTTGTTTCCTTTTAATTCCCACCATTTTATTTTTGGGTGATCCTTTGTCATCTTTTAAGTCATTTGGCAGTAGTAAGTTTTTTTGCTAGGGTAATAGTAAGGCTTTTATTAATGCAGTCGGTGCCTCTTACACCTACCATCTGTCTCCGTTCTTATTGTTGTTTTCATCCTCATATGAGGCAAGGAATGGTTGCATCTAGACTACAAGGGACAATAAGATGTTCTTGAGGGGATTTTCATGAAAAAACCATTCTTGCATATGTGGGGCTAAGGCCTTTCATGTTTGCACAAGTTTCAGTTTTAGATAAAAAATACCGAAAGTTAGTAGTTTTCATAAAAAATGGGGGGCTTAACTGGAGTTTACCTTGTTTTAATCAGACTGTTGACTTAAGTTAGGTGTTAGTCCATTATATTGATGTTAAAAACTTTGTCAAGATTTAAGACCAAGGTTTTATGCTTATCATACTTGTAAGTCAAATTAATAAAATTAGAAATCCAATAATTATGAGCCATATAGTCAAATTAATACAATTAGGTATCCTATAATTATGAGTAGAGATTATATGTCACTTGCATATCACGTTTTTAAAGGCAAGCGTTTTGGTGTTTGAATATTTAATTGTTGTAATAGAGTCAATTAAGTTAGCAAACTTCCATCGGACATTTTCGTATTGATATAAAAGAAAATTATATTGTGGATATCCAAAGCTATTGAACATTTTCAATTGACTTATTGAAGATATCTTCACTGACTTCAGATTTTAGGTTGAATCTCAATTTTTTTGCTTTTGTTCTTTATTATTTTTATTTACAGAATTTTCAATTTTATTTTCAACTTGCATCAAAGTTGACCAATTTCATGTTTGATGCTATGCGACAAAGAATGCACTCTCTTGCAAAATTGATTGTAGAGAGTTCTTTTTATGAGAACATATACTACTTTTGTTAATTAGCATTTCATCCATGTCACTTTTTGGCCATGGTACTGATAATTTGTTTCTTGCTCCATGTCGTATGATTTTTCTAGGCACAATGACTTCAATAGTATCGGTGACCCTTTCGAACTGGATCTGACAGATAGCTTAGAATCGAATGTGGGGATTCTTGACTTGAGATGTTTTTTTTCCCTGATTTCTTTTGATAGCAATTCCAAAATTGTAGTTTTTCCCTTCAAATAATTAAATGGCATTTTTGGTTTACTAGGGTTGGAACTCCAACAGATCATCTACATCTAGTTCTATAGGTAATTGGCTTCAATGTCGAGAGGTTGTAGATCGGAACGAAGGAGAAATTTCTGGAGGAGTTGTTTGTGGGAAATATCGCAGGTAAACTTATTTGTTATAGTGGCAATATGATTAAGTCGAATATTTATTTAAGATATTCTCTATTCAGTATTCATAAGACTTGATTTCACTTTTCTATATCAACATAACGATCGTGTGGACATAATTATTTTCTAATAGTTTCTTACGAGATCATGGTTTTTTATATTTTGGCATTAATTGGTGAACAAGATCAAGCTCAAATGTGAAAAGCATCTGCAACCCTATCCAATCTAATGGTTTAAGAAGGGCTATAAGATAACAATTGTTTTATGGTGACTGTTAACTCACATTGTCTTGTTACTTTTTCCGTCGGAGAATCATACAATGATTAAGTGTGGTATGACATGCTTTCAACGATGCTTGTGACATATATCTTAGGAGTCTATGATAATATGATGGAGGAGATGTACCACAATGCTTGTGACATATTCGTCCTATTCCCGAGAAAGTTCATTAGAATTCTTAAATTCTTTACTGATAGCATGAGGGATGCAAAAAGCTCCAGACCAGAAAAGATTGAAACTGCTGAGTGTGACAACTAATATTCTAACATTGTGATAGAGAGGAAATAAAAAAGAGAGGAATACCATAATTAAGGTTTATGAGAGAAAGAAAGATGGAGAAGAAAAGGGAGAGAGAAGAGAGAAATAACACAATAGGGCTACATTGTTACTAATGTGATAAATGAGTTATATGAGACGTCCTCTTTATATAGAGGGCTACTTACATATAACACCCATTTATAACTAAGGTTAGACTAAACTCACTCCTTTAACTCTAGACACTAACATACTAGCATAATACTGATATTGATAACGCTAATAAATTCCCACATCTCCAGCACTCCTCAAGTTGAACATCCATGATATGGATGCACCAGCTTGCCAATTAATTCAAAGATATATGCGTTGTTGCCAAATCGCTTAAGCCATGTTAAGCTATTTGACTGCATTTTGCTTAAGCGAATTGCTTAATCGCTTAAGCCATGATATACTTTTTTTTTTCAAAAAAAAAAAACTAAAAAAATAAAAATAAATTAACAATAAGTATGCAAGTCTCTAGAAGGGAAAAATAGACATTCTTGCATTTAAAAAATTTTTACATACTAATATTCAAAATTTTAACTTTAGTTTTGATACTGAGTACCAGCAATGTACTCTACACATTCATTTCTAACCCATCGTGGTAAATCTCCTCCATCATCTTCATTAGCATTGTCGTCATCGGAATCATCTCCTTCTACATTCTCTTCTTCTTCCTCAGTTTCGTCTTTATACGATCTCACTAGTATGAAATCTATATCATATGACTGGCCATATTTCCAACCCGGATCATTCGATTTTGGTCTTAGAGGATCCGGGGTTGAATATGTAGACATAATTACTTGGTCAATGATGATAGAAAGTAGGAACTAGGAAAAGAAAATTAGAGATTTAAATTTTTTGAAACTAAAATAATAAAATTCAAACCTCCCAAAAGGCTTGCTTGCTTGATCCGAGTCACTTGATTAATAGAAGACTAGAACTATAAGCTTGCTTCACTATTGAATCTTGATCTTTGATCTTTCCCTTTGAGGCTTTAAAGCACACTAACACTAATATTACTAAATTTACAACAATTTAATTCACTAAAAAGAAGGATTAGAAAGCATAAAATAAAATAAAAACTAAATAGAAAAGTGGGAGGAGATTAGGAGTAAAGAATGGAGATTGGAGAGGAAGTTTAAGTCAAAATAATTATGTGAGGAGTAGAGGACCTCAAAAAGTAAAAAAACATATATTTAAGTGCTTGGAGCATTATGCCATTGCATACTGGGTATGCCATCGCATAAGCCATAAAGCATGGCTTATGCCATCGCATACTTTTGTATGCCATGGTATAATGTCAAAATCGCATAAGCCATGATGAGTTATGCGATTTTATGGCTTAAAATGGCATAAGCGATCGCTTATGACAACAGTGGATATATGTCTATACCATCAACTCCTTTTGACGAGATAACCAAAGGTTTTCAAGAATCAATGATCAACTGTGTGGGGCAACTGCTTGCACTCACTAACAACTTGGTGCATTACCACATTCAAGGGGCCATGTGGTACACTTCATGGTCCTTTAACAACTCAGTACAACACTGCCTTTATGCGGCCATGTTGCAACCATTATGGTCCAAATAAGTGGCTAACTACTTAGCCAACAATATTTATTGTTCTTGGTACCAATACAACTTAGGGTTTTTTGACAATGTATAACCTACATATAAGCCTATTATAAATTTTTGCTGAAGGAGGACCATCAACCAAACGCCAGCCATCATAACCTATTGCAGCCATCTATCTCAGCATCACGAGGTACCAAACATTACTAGACTTCACGGATCTCAGGGCATCTTCAGATGTCACTGATCTCAGGGAAGCAGCATAGATCTTAGGGTATCTTCAGATTTCACAGATCTCAGGACAGCAGCATAGGTCTTAGGGTATCTTCAGATTGCACGGATCTCAAAGCAGCACCATAGATCTCAGGGCATCTTCAAATTTCTCCGATCTCAGGGCATCTTCAAATTTCTCCGATCTCAGGGCAGGAGCACAGATCTTAGGGTATCTTCACAGATCTCAGGGCAGCACCACTGATCTTGGGGGGCATCTTCAGATTTAACTGATCTCAGGGCAGTATACCCTTTAAAAAAAACAAAGCATACTAATTCTTTGATGTTAGGAGGGGCAAAAAAGCAAGCATCAAAGATGGTGCAAGTAATGCATATACATAGAGGTCCCCAAACTATAAGGAAAAGAGAGAGAGAGAGAGAGAGAGAGAGAGAGAGAGGGAGAGGGGGGGGGCGCATAAAAAGTTACCATCACAAGATGGTGCACATTTACAACACCAAAAAAATTTATCAATAGACAATGGTACCAGAGACTGAATAACATCCAATCAATGGCCCAATATAATAAGACAATTGCTTCCAAGGCACCCTAACGAATAACCCATCACACACCAGAGAGGGTATAGAGAAATCCTGCCACTACTTGTAAGGAATGAGAGCAGATCCAACACAAAAACTGTTCCAAAGAGTATCATCTTCAACCTGCTGACCTAGAATGCTGAGAACATCAAAAACTCAATCTGATAAATGCTCAAGAAACATGCCGGAGACACAATCCGACCTGTGAATATACTGGAGAAGCCAAAAACAACTCTATCAAGAAGTTGGGATGTTAACAAGCTGCAAGCTTATCATCCCCTTCGCATATCCATCTTCATCTCCTCCCTTTTTTTAATGTTGATTCATAAAAGCGAAAAAGGGAAGGGGGTTTTGCAGGTTTTAAACACCTGATTGAAGACTTAGGCCCTATTTAGTGGTATTTTGATGGATTTTTTAGAAGGCAAGCACTAGAAAAGCTGATAAGAAATAGATTATAGCTGTTGTAGACAGTTGTTTGTTGAAAGGAGCATCTGTCTGTACAGCAGCAGCTATGTACAACGGCTTCTTTTTCTTCATTTTTTTTCAGCAACAGCAGCCCATGGAGCATTCCATGGCTGCCAACAACAACATCTGAAGTTACAGTCTTTCCTTCCCAGCTTCCTTCTCTTTTTTTCTCTTCACACTTTTTCTCCTATTCTCCCTCCAAAAGAAGGTCAAAAATACATGAGACATGTAGGGGGAAGATAAATGCTGACAAGAAAGGATAGATGGCTGCGACATCAAGTATTTCATAGCTATAATCTGTGAGAGATGTTGAGGAGACGAGAACTAAGAACAACAAATGTTTCCGATTTCTAATGCACAAAGATCTATCTATGCGACAATGTGTAGAGCATACATCAGAAGAAACCATAGATGCGATGCGCGAAAACAACCCGTTCTGATACCGTGACAAAGTTAATAATCTACTATTGTAGTAAAGGAAATAACAAAGAAGGAATACCCCTGTCAAGTTTTATGGGAGAAAGGGAGAGAAGAGAGAAACAACAGAAAAGGTCTATATGAAAGCGGTCTTAAGAACACTTTTCTGCATACAAATTTGGAGACACAAGTGCCATCCTTGGATGACAACTTTCTTTTTATAGCATCTTGAAATTGTATCATAGCATTCCTTCTGCTATGCTATAAAGTCATACATCTGAAAATAGCATGTATTGATTGTTTTTGTGTAATTTTTGTTTCAAAATACTCAGGGTTTCCATTTATGCTCACTAAATATACATACTGCTAACTGTTATCACAGAGCACCTCTTTTTGAAGTTCAAACTGATGACTGGGACTGCTCTTGTGCTGTGCTTTGGGATCCAATCCATTCAGATTGTGCCGTCCCTCAGGTGAAATGCTCATTTGAACGATTTACCTTGCTTATTATCTTAGATTAGTTTCAGATTTCGATAGTCACATTTTCTGATCCATAATCATCACCGTGTCCAATCTAGTTACATTTTCTGACCATCCTTCATAAATAATGACCTAAGACATTCCTCTAAGCATATATGTGTTTGGGATGTCCTGATTGAAGGAAAATAATCCAGGTATGAAAAAGAATGTGGCGTGTTATATGCCACAGCTACAGTTTGGAACTCTTTTTCATGTCAATTGCTTTGGATTCAAGGATCAGTGCCGCATCAGTTGTTGCATGTCGATTTCTTAAAATCACCACCAGTATGCTATGTAACTCGCTCACATGTCCCCGTTCAAGTTGGTGCAGGATATCAATATACGCCCAATTTTACTCGAATGAGCATAACCTATTCATTCTGGAAAGCACATCGGCTAATGGTTCCTCCAACTTACATGTGCAGCAAGATAGTTAAGGCAGTGTGGCAAGGTCATGGCGAGGCCATTTACTTTTTTTTTTTTAATTTTTTAATAATTTTTATTTTTATATATTAATCATTAATATCTATTTTTTTTACTATTTTTTATCTTTTATATTTTTTATAGAGGACAAAAAAAAATTCAACTAATTAAGCAGACATATATAAATAGCAATAAATAGAGAGAAAAAAATTAATTATGAAATATGAAACATCAATAAAATCGCAACATGAGCAAATATAAATAAAATATAAATATGAAATACCACCCAATATAGAAAGATTAAAATATATGAAATATTCAAGTACACAAGGACGCATGTTGTGGTGTCACCCATTGCTTAATTCGTGATAGAGGTTGCAAGAAACCTATAAACAAAGTTTAGTGATTGCGGAGGCGAAGATCTTGAGCTTGTGAAGGTACGAATAAACAAAAAAGTCAACTGAGAGAGAGCGAATAGAGGCTGATAGAGGTTCTGCGCTGAGAAAGAGGCTGCGAGAGAGAAAGGGGTTGTGAATGAGAGGGGTTGCGAACAAGAAAGAGGCTGAGAGAGAATAAAATAACGTACCTGTATTTTTTTTTGTTGGGGATTGCGTGAGACAGAGACACACGAGGGAAAGAGAGGAGCTACATAAGAGAGTGAGTAGACGAGAAAAATGAGATATGGTCTCCAAACCCTAAATAACTCATATGTATAAGTGATAACTTATAAAATATAAGTTATAAATTATAACTATAACTTTAAATTATACGTTATAAGTATTATAACTTATGAGTTAATTTATAAGTATTATAACTTATATGCTTATAGTTTTTACAGTTATAACTTATTATAATATAAATTATTTTATTAATTTTTATAAATAGTGCTCATGGAGACGCCATTTCGCCATGGCGTCGCCTTGACTACCATGATGTGCAATATCCTATTCTCCTTGCATGTACCTTTTCACTCACAGAAGGAATGTCAACCTCAATATACTTATTTCTGAGTCTTATTTTATTCTTGAACAATCTGACCTACATCAGTACCTGATTGGATCAGTGAAAAACAGATTGCTTTCCAAGTGACAAGAGTTAGTTATAAAATGGATAATAGCCAATAGTGGATCTTCTATAGGTAGATGAGGTGCCCCATTTGTATTAAGAGGGTGCTTCATCACAGAAATGATCAGGGAAAAAGACCAACATTCCATAAATGAGAGAGGATATGAGACATCTCAAATATTTGTAAACAGCAACTGTAAGCGGCATTTTTGGAGGATGCATAAGCTGGCTTACACTCCCCCACTGCTAATCAAGATCTTGCTTGGTAATAGTGAAAATATATAAACTTTTTAAGCATGGCTCAGAATCTCAGTATCAGAGCCTATATCAATGGGCTTCAATACCGAGATATTGCATATCGGTGATTAATGATCAAATTGCCTCATAAGTCTTGATCTAGTTTAAAAGCTATTTGAAATTAAAGGGGAAAAAGGAATAACAATAAAAACATATAGAAAATTACTGTATATCATATTGCTATAACAAATATATATATATATATATATATATATATATATATATATATATATATATATATATATATATATATATCTGTGTGTGTGTGTGTGTGTGTGACTATTATATTATTATACATAATAGGAATAATGAGATGTGAGAAGCATTTTTTTATATTTCCTATGAGAACCACCCATTTTAGGCCATGTAGCATACATTGTTTAATCATTTAAAGTGTTTCATGTGGATCGCCATCACTTGTACCACACTCAGCTTGAAAATCACGCATATGAGAGCATTCGAACTATCCAATTGTAGCACTTTAATATGAACTGTTGCTCATAACTACGTAACAGTTTATATTAAGCTCTCCAATTGGATGAATGTTCTGATATGCGTTATTTTTTGCTCGAGTGCGGTGTAAGTGATGGCTATCCATACAAAACACTACAAATGATTACAGATGGATGCCACATGGCCTAAATGGGTGCTTCTCATGGCACTATTATGTACAGAGATCATAGGTGCCCGTCGCTTTATATTATTTATGCATTTACAAAACTATTTGGTAATGAGAGGTCAAGCTAATGCTACCCATGATGGCAACTGTAACTGGAGATAAAGGTTACAGACTTATGAGGCCCGGTAGAGTTTATGATGCAATTTATGGGTTATGAACTCTCTACTCAGAAGGTTCAATTATTCAAAGAGAAGTTGTGATTTTTGCAATCGCTTCCCTCAGAACCGTTTGGACATACTTTAAATGCCCGTGCTGCGTAGGAAGGTCATTTAAAGTGGACAGGAGCTCCACTGTACGTGGTGCTTCAGTTATCGTATGTCGCGCTGCATTGGAAACATTCACCCTCTTCAAGGACAACTGCATGTGGTATACTAGTTGTTCATTGTTCATAGATTAGCGTTATTGAAGTCCTACTCATAGCTAAGGCAAGTCCATTGCCTTTGCAAGGAACCTCTCTGCCAGGTCATCTTAGTTTTTTTTTTAAAAAGCTTTGTGAGGTCTTCTCAGAGCAAGGCATGGATCTTAGCTCAGGTGGATCCTGTAACAGTTCCAAAAAGAAGACTACAGAGTTGAATTGAATTCATGATTGGTTTATCTTTTAGAAGGTAAATTATGAATTTATATGATTCATATTTAGCTCTTTGTTGTTGGCATCATTTTCTAATTTGTAGCTGCTCTCATTGATTGTGTTTGAAAATTGAAAACATGATACACGATGCAGCTGATCTAGGTTATAATTGTTTGCTCTTGCACTATTTGACTTGTACGATATTGCCTTTTGATTTTCATTGACTCCTATATACTTCATTTGTAGTTAATTTCTTTGAAACCAAATTTTGGAGTAAGTACTTTTTTCTTCATTATCATATCTTTATACCATATTTTTTATTTATCTATAGGAGCTGCCGACAGATGAAGTCTTGAGGCATCTAAAATATATAGAGATGGTATGTGTAAACTACCCCCTTTGAAGATTATACTAATTGTGCCTTTTAATGTCACGTTGCATCTACCAATATTGTTGGACATCATCACTTACATAATATGCATTGTAGATCAACTGATCAATGCAAAAGGTATCTGTTTTTCAAATGTTCAGAAATTTAAATTAGTAAAAGCTCTAAGCTTGCACATTAATCAGGCCATACTACAAAGGGAGTACTAGGACTTTGTTGAGCATGATGTTTGCTGTAACTGTCACATTGTATGTATTAAAGGTTAGATACTGCATCAGTGGATTTTAGGAGCAATTTGGCATGTTCTTGGAACTGGAATCCCTCTAAATCGTATCTATATAGCCACAAAATATGCCCTTATGTTTTGGCAATCTATAATGAGTGTAATAGCTTGGAAGCACGAGTGAAGTTGTGAGCAATAGCTGAAGTTTCAAGGGATGACTGATCCATGTCAGTTGATTTCAGCTATGCACCAAATAAATGATGAAAAGCTATGAAATAGCAAGCCTCCATTTTTTGAAGATTTTTAAAACAGATCTCTTTTCTAATAAAAGAAACAAAGAAAAGTAACCCATCTGGTCTCTCAGAAGGAAAAATGCAATAAGTCCAAGCCTAATGAACCCAGCCATGCCAAATTTAGCCCCAAAAAAAAAATCCTAAAATTTTTCCTAACTACCATAAGGGACCTCCCAATTTTGCCAATGAATTTTCCAAATGGTTGCCTTTTTGAACAGTATATAAATGACAATCCCACAGAAGAATGTGCATACAATCCATGTCTCTGAATTTTTTTGCAAAATCCCAAGGCAGAGAGGTGGAATGACTAAGCCACCAAATAGTGTTTAGGGGGTCTTACTACAAGCTAGAAGGAGCCAACAAATAGAGAGGAGTGAGACGTGTCTGATGAACTCTACTTGGATTATCTAGTACTAGACTGACCAAGCAGGTCAGCAAATGTGAGAATTTCTCTCCTAGCTCTCTAATACATCTCTCTCAGGCATAGGTTAAAATCTTGGTATCAGTCTTAATATCAACCAATACTGAGAATGATACATCTCGCCTCCATGAGACATGTCATTGATACTCTATGTATCAGCTCAAATCCTCGCTACATGCTGCTTAATTAAAATCATAGTTAAACAATAATTAAAGATCTAAGAAAGTTAGAAGTTACATAATAAGACTAATATAAATATAACTTAAATACACTAATTTTGATATGTTTAGTATAAATATGTACTATATTAGTTCCAAATAATTATAACTTATGTTATAAAATGCTAAATGATACGTTCTATGTTATACATTATGTTATAGAATGCAAATCAATAATTTATATTATATAAATTAAATAATGATATAATATTTTGAAATCTCACTTAATACCTGCATGATAAAATAAAACTAACTGGGGATAACATAATACCTGTTTGTGAAATGACGATGGTATGATCCCATGTGGATTTAATGAAGATTGGAGAAGAAACTTGGAGGAAATAAAAAAGATAGAAACAGGAAGATGTGTGCAGACGCAGCCCTGGAGGACTGCACCTGGACGCCAGATCACATGCCAAGTGGCATGATCAACCCAAAGCAACACCCGTTTTTGGGTTGATCAGCCATATGGTATGTTATTTTTTCTTTTTTTGATTTTTTTGGCCTCCATTTGATGTGTCAAAGATAAGGTGACGCCCAATCAACCTGGTGCATTGATTTTGGGCACCTTTGACCACATTTTCAATGGTGAATATGCATCAGATAATGCCCAAGGTTTTTGGGTGGTACCTGATCTATCTTGCCTAATTTTTCGTGGCACCCGGTCCTCATGATGGGTGCCACATGGTGCATATGTGATCTGGATGCATGATCCCAGGCCTAGAGAGAGAAGAAATAATCCTCTCTTAACTACACTCTTTTTTGAGACAAATTTTTGTACGGACCAAATTTTTTTAATGCTAAGTGAGAAATTGATTTCTCATCTGAAACGATACACTAATTTCTCATCGAGAAATTAGTGTCTCTATGAAGAGGCCCGAGACACATGTATTTATTGTCTCGTGCCTCTTCGAAATCAAGACATATCACTCTATACATCTCAGTATCTGACAAAAATTTTATCTACTCTTTTAGGTCAAAGATGCTTTAGTTGCATTTGTTACAACCATCAAAGTTATAATGAATCTAGATAGCAATAAGAACGGAGCTCAAAAAAGCATGCCTTTTCTTCTCCCTACCCAATACAATCTTCAGGAAAACAAATCACAATCAAAGCTCTTAAGGAGCTTGTTCTCTCCACACACTTGAAAAAATATATCTATACACACAAATTAAAGGACCTTGGACCTTGGTCCCATGGTTAAACGTTGGTCCAAGGTCTTTTTTTGGTGCCACTTGGCACTCAAATGCCACTTGGTTGCCATTTCCCTAGGGTTCACCCATCCCTAGGGGCTTTTAGAAGAAATTTTTTTATCACTGTAATCATGTGTTTGGTGTCAATTGACATCCAACTAGCTCTTAACTAAGGTTCAACAGTGAGACTGAGGTCCAAGTTTAACTATATATATATATATATATATATATATATATATATATATATATGGATTCCAGTATGCTCATCTAATGGAGGACACCCAAACATCTTCCAAGCATGGTTCAAAATACTGTTCGGACTGGTACATCTCGGCTTTCTGGACTACCTCGACCCATATATTGGTATATATCCACCAATAAATACTCCATATATTGTCCAATACCAATATGTATTGCTTTTGGAGTTGGCCGATACTTACCGGAAAACTACGATTTTGAACCTTGCCTCCAAGTCCACGTGCCTCCCAAAACAGTATTTTGGTGAGTGCATTGTTTAGATCAATTTAAAAAAATCTAAAAAACAAAATTCAAATATGTATTGATTTCAATGGTCCACATTTTTAAAAGATTCAATTAAAAGAGTTAGTACCAAAAGAAAGATGTACTTGAGAATCACTATAAAATATTTGAGAACCAAAAGAAAAATGACCATGTCATGCCTAATTGCACCATATACCCTTATACAAGAAAAATGTCAAAAGTCAAATATGTATTGATTTCAATGGTCCACATTTTTAAAAGATTCAGTTAAAAAGGATTTGTTATTCTTTAAAAAATTTAGTGCCAAAAGAAAGATGTACTTGAGAATTAAAAGAAAATGTTTCTCTATAAAATACTTGAGAACCAAAAGAAAGATGCCCATGTCATGTCTAATTGCACCATATACCCCTTATACAAGAAAAATGTCCCCGGATATACTTTTATTGAATATATGCACTTATGGGTGCAATTACAAGAACATCTCAACAATATGCGGACAAACATAAATGCTTTGTGATGGCTTGATTGTTTACAACTCTCACATGGAGCCTGTGAATAAATCCACCATTTTCATCTATTTCTGCTGAAGTGCGGATTTTTTATTTCTTGCTTACATTATGTAATTAGAATGTAGGAATGCCAACGCAATGGTCTAATATTTTCTGTTATTTAATATTCTTTTTTAAATGCCATGTAGCTGAGGCCTCGATTAGCTGGTAAGAAACGGAAACTCAATTGCATCAGAAGTGACGGTTCTGACTAGTTACAGAGGAAACTCAAGTGTAACATTAAACATGGTGGTGATTCATGAATTCATGTAAGTGCCCATACATTTTACCTTGTCATGTATATTGTACGTTTTGATCATATTAGTCAAAGGGTTTTGCACATTATCGAGTCTTTTGTTTTGTCACTATTTTTGAAGGGCTAGGGTATCAGATGGATGGGTATACACCCCACCTAAGTCTGAACACCCTCATACTGTACCACCACCACCACCTGAAACGGCTTGGTTATGTTGCCATATTGAGAAAATCAGTAAAGACAATGTAATTATTGTTATCATAGGCAATCTGATCGGGGCTCAAGTAGTCTTGTTAAAGTAACTTCTATAATTTTTATTTTTATTTTTTTATCCATGTTAACCAATTCAATGAATTAAGGGAAAGTTTGAAAATTGGGATGCGAAGTTATCAAGCTGTTATGATTCAATATTACAAATAGTGAGATTTATTTGTAAACTTCATGATTCATGCATGTCTTCTACTTTTGTGGTTACATTGTGTTATTTATTTATTTATTTATTATTATTATTATTATTATTATTATTATTATTATTGTTTTTGTGGGTTGTTGCTTAGTATGGTTGGCGTTGATTCATCTTATGGAAATGCTATAATTCTTTAATTATGACTAAATGTCAGAATCAGTTGGTATTGGATGTTGTGCCCATGCAAACCTCGGATGCACACGGATTTTAAGTTCTGCAAGACCTATGGCCCTGGTAAATGGGCCGGTCACATAATACCAACTATTTATCCAAGATCTGTTTAGAAAAAAAACTTTCAGATTTGGGCACTTTGGAAATTGGGGATCCATTTTATAAAGGTTCTGCATATTATACCGATTTCAAAAGTTTTAGTAAATAAGGATTGACACGGTTTTCTAAATTCCCAAAAAGAGAGTTATTCTGACTGGAAAAATGCTACTTGAAATTACCGAACCACCCTTCTTCCATTGTTATCCAAGATCTGTTTAGAAAAAAAACTTTCAGATTTGGGCACTTTGGAAATTAGGGATCCATTTTATAAAGGTTCTGCATATTATACCGGTTTCAAAAGTTTTAGTAAATAAGGATTGACACGGTTTTCTAAATTCCCAAAAAGAGAGTTATCTAATAGACTGGAAAAATGCTACTTGAAATTACCGAACCACCCTTCTTCCATTGTTATCTTTGTTGACCTGAAGAAGCTTGTAGTCTTTCTGAGAATGGTGGTTTTGCACTTCCATTAAGCTTTCTAAATCGTAGCTTAAGCTTTCTAAATCTGTTCTTTCTACCTCCATTAATGGTGGCTTAAGCATTCTAAGCCATTAATGGAGTTTGGGATGCACCATTTCAGTGACTGTCTAATGATCACAAAATATTACAAAACAGTGGAAGACGATTGCAGAACGCTTTCCAGATTTGAACAGAGAACCACCATATTAGAAAGGAGGATGGAGATTGCAGACACCTTTAAGCTTGTGGTGTTGACCGATATCAATACTTTGGGTGAAGAGAGGAGATTGAGCCAAGAGGGAACTAATCTTGATTCTTTTGAGAACATGAGATTTCAGAGGCTGAGGCTTCTCTTCTGGCAGAGAGGAGTTCTACAACAAAAGGATGTCTTTGTAATTTCAAATCTGCCTTACCCTTTTGGGGTCCTCAAAAATCGTGTGCATCCCCATTTGCTAAAATTTTCCGGAACAATATAATAGGCTAAAACGTTACCTTACCAATCTTGTTTTTCTAATTTCTCCTTCAGATTTCTACCTTTGCACTTCGAACATATGCTTACTGTCTCCTTTTTAGTAACACTTTTTAGATGCTGAATTCTGTCTTAAGCTTGCTCTGATACCTTGCAGCGAGTACTTTTGAATACTAGGGGGATTTGATTCTCCAGTGTGGTTTAGACCCCTTGGTGAGAGAATCCTGGTTGGTTAAAGTTGACTCTCACATCGTTCTGCGGACCTGAAATCTGAAAACATCAACTTTCTACAGGATCTCTCTCCGAAAGGTGCTTCTAAGCCTTCCAATTAGGCCGTAAGCAATTACAACATTGCTGGTTTTGATATTGAATTGGTATATGCACTGGTCAATTGTGCTGCTCCATTAACCAATCAAACGTTGGATGACTTACAGAGATTTAGGGCCTCAAAATCTGTGCATGTCTACGTTTCGTACGGTGCACGATTGGCACATGCATTGCACGACCTGTGCACCCAATACTAACTCTTCCAATATGCTTTATGATTGTGGGGGTGAGCTTGTGTTGCCAATTATATATGAACTCTGACCTGAAATCAGTGGCATATCAAGGGTACATCCAATGTTTACCTTCAGTCAGTACGTGTGCACGTAAATCTAAACCGTCCATTTGATGTCTGCTTCAGTGAGCTAAGGATCCTAACCATCTCATCACTGATCTAACTTCTGCATCCCTATACAACTTATATAATCCGAAGAAAAAAGTAGAATAAAGGGCTTTACTTTTCTGTGTGAAGGTAATAAGGTAAGTATGTTTTTGGTAGTAATAATGTCGTGATTGCCCATTTAATGCTGTTGGGGTGTGTTCAGATCCAATCCGTATATTTGTTTTATGATCTTTGGATACACTGGATTATGACTAGTATTAGTGTGGTTTATATATTAGAGATCTAATGGCGATGATTGAATTGTGGCACACAAAAAACAAGGGCCCCTAATGTGAAGAAAATACAATAGTGGTTGGAACTGAACACAACCATAATGCTGTATCAGAACCTCAACTATCAACATTTGGGTTTCGTAATGAAAGATAAGAAGAAAGGGTTCAGAGCAATGGGAAATGATCTTGGCATGGAGCAGCTGGTGTTACGGTACCGGATCCAAGCGCTCTGGGCAGCACTCAGGTCAATCGCTTTCTGCCCAAATGGTCAAGCCCTGGGAGGTGCAAAGCTATTTATGAGCACACAAATCAGTGAAAGTATGCATTGATGACATTTCAGTAATTTGGCTCTAAAAGACATGAGTGCTTTTTCTCTCTTTGCGCGCAAGGTCTTCGTTGATCGAAATAATCGACTGGTCTGAGCTTAGCTCATGAGCCCAAAATTCTGTGGCTTAATTTGGCCCGTTGAGCGAGACCTTGTGGACCATCAGCCAAAACAAGGCATGTAACTTTTTGAGTGTGGCCTGCTAATGCTTTAATAGACTTGGTTGGGTGCGTGCAGGCTGCACTTGAAGTGGAAAATACTGACAACTGAGCCTTTTGCAGCTATCATAAAAAAGCCTCAACTGTAGGACTGGAGAAACTTGCATTATGATTCTGAGAAATCTAATTGTAATTCCCATGGTTTAAAATCTCAGGATTTCTGAGTTGTCTCGGACAGCCCTGAGACATAGATGTCTGGGCGACACGGTGTGAAATAAATATAATCCTTTTAATAATCTTGCACCATAACACAGGTTTATGATTTTACAACGTTAAAGAATTCTTCATTGTTATGTCACGTGAGAAATAACTGTAATCAATCTAAACAGTCCAAGTTGTTGTCCATGATTGAAACTTTATCTTAGTTAAGAATGACACCTATAAATTAATTGTATACCGTCTGATCAATGATCTTTAATATTTTCTGTCAAAAAATAAGAATAATAGTGGATATTAAAATGCACAGATTTGGACATACTGTGATAGCCGTTCACACGATCATCACATAGACGGGTATGGTAAGATAAAATTGTGTCATGTGTACAAAGATAATGATTAATACACTTTTAATGGTATACTAGTCTAACATCTTCCATAAATTAAAATATAAAAAATATATATTTTTTGCATTGTACCTCAGGGTGAAACACAGTTAAATCTCATCTCGCTGAACCCCGATATGTCTTATCTCTGGTCATTATTAGATTCTGGTCATTATTAGGTACTAAGATAAAAAACTGACCCTGTTCAATAAAAAACAATTTTTTTTACCTTATTACATGCCTTGGCCTTTTTTTTTACGGGCTATGGTAATTTCAGGGGCTATGGTAATTTCAAATAATTACGAAAAAAATGGTCAATCAGAAGAAGCAACAACACCAAATGCAGTAAAGTTTCTTCTTTTTTTTTTTTCATTAAAACAACTTGCAGAGAAGAGAATGCATGGTTCGCCAATCACACCTTTTCCTTTAATTCTGCCATCGGTACATACGTCACAAGCTGGTTGCCTAAATGTTTTTCACTTTTTACATTATTTTGATCCGTAAATAATCTCAGTACCTTCTTCATCTTCTCAACCTTATCTTCAAGACTAAACAATCTTTCCATCTCGCTCAAGTATAGTTGCTCGGTGTGCTTCTTCCCATTTACACGAAAAGCATTTCCATGTTTCGGCTTCGCTCTCTTATCACAAGTTGTTTTTGTCTTTAAGCTGCTCGATTGGGTCTCGAAGTACTTTGCACTGTTAAACCATGTGGTCACCTGATAAAACAAGGATAATTCAGGAAGGATGATGAGGAAACCAGCTTAAACTAGATATCAGAAAATTCAGCAGGAATCTTCTCGTCACTTAAATTTTTGCAACCAACTGAATTCTTTTGAAACTTATGAGAAAATAAACTAGATATCAGATAATTCAGGTAGCATACAGCGCTATCTTCGAGCCAGCTGGGTGCCATGGCACCCAACCTGAGGATCGGGTGCCACAACAACATGCCCAAGGCAAATCAGTGTGGTTTTCTACCGTTTGAATTTTGGGTCAAAGATGAAAAAAATTTAGGTGGAAAATTTTGGGTGAAAAACCTGTATCTTTAACCTGTGAATTGAAAGGCAAAAAGTGGGAATATTTTTTTGTTCTCAACCCTGGGGGAAGTAGTTAGTGAACCCTTAGGGGATGTTGTGTAACTCTCAACCACTTGACGCGTGATCTAGCACTCAAGTGTAGCTTTTTCCCGCTACACTCGAATGCATTGTTCCTCTAGCCTCATTTACTCGTATGTCATCATATAGCCATCACAAAACATGCAAAACCAAGCAATACCTGATGATAAGGTATTCCTAATTGCCTTGATAACTTCCGTTTGACAGCTATCGAAGGGAATTGATTTTCAACAAATGCCGCTCTTAATTTCTGCAATGCAAACCTGATATTAATGGCCTTAATCCATTCATAGAATGTTGCCAAATTTCTGCAATGCAAACCTGATATTAATGGCATTAATCCAGTCATATAACACTCATGCCCAGTGCCTGGTAATTAGAATTCAATGGGAATGAATCCGGCTTACACAAAAGCTTTGACATATAATCAATAAAAATTATGGTAAACTTCAATGGTGATTTATATTGTATCATTATGATGGCTGGCCATCTTGTGGATGGAAACAGTATCATGGTGATCAGACAACCTTTGACCGTCCAATTAAGAGCCTGGAAATATATGATAGCCCACATATAATTAGAAAAAGTGCTCTCAATCGAACGGTCAGGGTCTTGCGTGATTCTTGTACTCCTGTCCATTCATAAGATTGACATGCCACATGGACACTTCGACTTTTATGATTATAGTGCCACTGTACAGATGATGCAAGCACCATGGATCCAGTTCTTAGTCCTAAAATATGACAGCTACAGACAAACCATGTCTGTTATAACTATTAATTTTTAAAAAATACATGTATGCCAACTCTTGGACACATCAACTGTCAAGACCATCCAATCTCTTGGATACCTCTTGTACGGGCCACTGATCAACTGTCCTATTTAAGGAAGGTTGCTGTAACTTTATAGACTAAATAGACGCACAATCGCCTGGTTAAGAGCTTCCAAGCATTTTGATTTTTGGACTATCACACCTCCAAGAGTTGGCCAGAGGAACGAATGGTTCAGATTGATTAGTATGAGTGCCAAAAAGGTGGGAAAACCACAAACCATTACGGTCAGTTTGCTAGCTTTAAACCAAATGTCTAAGATATGCCATACCTCAATAGTGTTGGTGGGAAGAGCACCTGTTGCTCTTTTATGCTGCTTACTCAGAGGGATGGTTAGTGCCATTGAATTTTTTCTCCGACGAACTCTCAAGCTTTTAGGTATATGGGCACTGGATGCCGAGAAGACCAGACAAGAGTTAGCCTTGGATGCTGTTTGATCAGCAGCACACTTCTTTCCAATATATGTGTTTGATTCTTTAGCAATGCTCTTACTGTGAACTTGTTTTGTGCTTTCTCCCTGTGATGGGTGAAAAAAATGACCAGCACAAAAATTAGAATGGACGAAGAAACTAGCCTTACCTTTCCTTGGTACCACATTTATAAAGTCATATTGCCCCCAATGTATGCATCTTCTTCCTTAACAAAATATTTCTTTTGGGTACCTCTGTTCGCGCCTACACAATTACTGAAAGCGCCTACATTGGAAACCCACTTAAACCCGTTGACTTCTTGAAATCAGACGGTTGAGATCGTTTTCCACCCCAATCTTCAACACCACGGATCTTGAGATCATGAGCTTACCATCAGACGGCCAGTTTTTTATTTCACATGGCACAGATCCCTAAAAAGTGAACCAAAATTCACAAAGCATACAACACGCTCAAACGTGATTTTAGGGTATTTTTTGGGATCTGTGATATGTGAAATAAAAAAACTAATCGTCTGATAATAAGATCATGTTCTCAAGATCCATTGTGTCGGAGATTGGGGTGAAAAAAAAATCTCAATCGTATGATTTCAAGAAGTCAATGGGTTTTCGATGTAGGCGCTTTCAGTAATCGTGCAGGCGCGAACAGAGGTACCCATTTGTTTTTAATCATCAATGGAGAAAGCTCATTAAAATAGAATGAAAATAAGACAAGAAATTGAGCTGGGTAGGCTAACCCACGTTAGCACTAACACAGACACATGGCAAGAAAACATAGAAGAAAAAACAGCGCAAAGGAGGCTAAGAATGCAAAGGCCTAAAACAACCAAGAGTAGAACGCCACTAATTAACCCATAAACTTACTTTACCAAAATTTGTTACAAATTAAGAAGGCAACCTACTTAAAGATTGCAGAGTTGTAGCTTTGGCACTGTTTTATTCAAGGCCTTACCCAAAACTACCCCAACGATTGCAGAAGTCGTAGTGTAACCAGATCATTAGAGATGGGCACTAATTTTATTTAATTAAATTTAGGTCGTGCAAATATGTGAACTCAGTGGTACAACAGTTGCTAACTTGCAAGGAGTTGGGACATCCACTGAAGCTAGAAACTCCTCAATCAACAAGCTACCGGGAGGTCACACTGAAACGAACTCCCCAAGATGGTCTGTAAATCAAATAAGGAGAACAAACAAACCCACCCCCAAATGCAAGCGGACCCTGCTCCAAAGCAAGACTACTTCACCTAAATATCACCTCTCAATCTGGAAGGAGTTGGTATGGGTTAACCAACACGTTCATTCTCAAGTGTGAATGGATCAATATCCTATGCTAAAATGGTCAGACCTTGGGAAGTGCACAGCTATTTCTGAGCATGCATGTCAACAAGAAGTACGGGTTTGACCATTTTAGCATAAGGAGATTGACCATTCACTATACTTATTTAGCAGAATCTCACCAATATAAGGGGCCTCTTTGCTCAACCAATCTCCAGCAATCATATCCACTAAGTTGTGCTGCAAGTAGGAAACACAGAAATGTCGCAAATTGAAAGGATTGATGGTAGAAGTTGGAAAAGAATAAGATGTCACAAAATCCAACATCTTCGCTCATAAAAATCATGCTTGACAGGTTGTTGCTGGGGATTTCCAACTGGAACTAATTGGCTGATTCCCTATTTTGTCTCCGAGAGAATATGCTACCATACTCAATCCTCCGATCTTTGTCTTCAGTTTATTTCTGATGTATATTGCTGAGGGGAGATGGAGAGGAAAGTATATACCAGTTCCCAACTCGCTGATTTCTATCCTCTCTGTGAACTTGAACGAACTTACTACATGCTTCCGTCTCTGTCTTTCCTCCTATTCGAAGCAAAAGTATCGGAGAGCATATGCAACCTTCCTAAATGCTCCATCTTTCTTTTCCCTCCATTCTGAGGTATAACACAACATATTGTAAGGAGAAGACGCCACGTACAGGTTTACTCCCTGGTCCGTATACTCTGCAATCTATGAGTCTCCCTATTTTATTAACAATCTTTATTAAAGGATAGAGGTATAGAAGGGACAATAGCATCTCAGAATCCTATTAGAAGCTAACAACAAACTAATTCAAAGGACTGTCCCCCAACTTTAGAACATGTATAAGAACAACTCCGGCTATCTTGTTCACGTCCCTCTCTTCTTGTGTGGCCAAAATAAATGCATAGCAATTAAGTCTATCAATGATCCCCATAACATAACTACATCTCCATAGGTTTTTGTTTGTCACCCATCTAAAACCATCAAGACCGGATGATTCTATGAGCCATTAGTTCCTCATCTAAGTTTCATACATAGTTTTCTAATGAGTTATGCCATGACTTTTGCACTATGACACCACCAGAAAAAGGAAAATTCTTAAGTCTTCGTGGGTCATATTCTAAGGTCGCAGTCTCTTGCTACAATTAAAAAAACAGGGTGGAGGTTGGGATCAAGCCTAGGATGTATTAGAGTATCAACAGTTAATTAGGGTTAGGGTTAGGTAGAGAAGGAAGGAGGAGGAGAAATTAGGGTTGAGTGAATGAACACTCTTCCCAATGCATTAAGTATTTATATGATCTTACATGTGACATGGAATACGATGTCACAGAAAACGAGGAGGATGTAAGTAAATCTACTTACAGTCTACATCCCAAAATATACTACTCAGACACCCATATACAACGACATCTCTACATCAACATGCAGAAACCACATTCGACCATCTAAAGCTTTAATTGGAAACACCAGCAGTTAACCAATTGTTGGTGTAAAGTGTATCCTCAGCTATAATGGGACAAATCACTGTTTCGTAAATTATACATGAACTTCTTTTTGCAAACTGAAGTAGATTTAGGGTGGGAAGCCTGCTAACTGAAAACATCAGAGAAAACTTTGTAACTTCGAAAGAACATGCTACCCCTAAAGAGCCACTGGAAAGATATAGAGATGAAGAGCATTCATAATTAGATAATCAGGCAAAAACATCGTAGTGTGGATCATAGTCACAAAAGTCTCCGAGATTTTTAAAAAATCAGAAAAAGTGGACGACTTGCAATCATCCCGACTTTATCGCCAATTAATCGGCCAAGTCACGACTCGACTGATTAATTGGTGATATTTGTGGTGTGGTCCCTTTTTTTTCTCACTTATACTAAGGGGAAAAAATCTTTAGGTTTTGTACTATTTTGTTCAGTTTTTTCATACAAAACCTTTAAGTTTTGCCTACTTTATACTATTTTGTTCATTAAAATCATTATTTTTACCTTGAAATATATTATGATATACTTTATATATATTTTTGAATATTTTTATGTTCCTCTATTTTTTTCGACTTTGACCGATTTTTTTCCGACTTAGACCATTGCCGATTTTAGGGCCGACTCCTGACTTTGTGACTATGGTGTGGACAGTAGAACAATCTTCAGGCTAATTTTTTTATTTTCAAGCAATATATTACACTTCTACTTTTGGGCTTTTTGCCGTGCCGACACTTGGTGGTATTTGGACACTCTTCGACACAGCACAATACTTCAAGATATGTATGAAAATACCACATAATACCATCAAAATGTTCCTTGTTTTGATGGGTATTATGTGTTGTGTCAAAGAGTGTCCAAGTACCACCAACATTTTGACACAATTCATTATTGTGTCAAAATGTTCCTTGTTTTGATACAATAATAAACCGTCCTTTTATATATAAACAATTGTGTAAAGTTTAGTAACTTATAAAATAAAAACATGGGTCGTTGAAAACGATTTGTATAATATATTTTAATTTTAGTTAGGTTCATGACATACATTATGTATCTTTTCATTACATATATCAATTGGCTCTCTAAGATTTCTGTTCATTTTTTCTTCTATATACAATGAATTTTTTTTAATTTTATTTTTCTTAAGGTCGTGCCGCTGTATTGGAATCATCATAAATTGGCGTCCCAAATATCTATGGCACCTCGACACTTGGCACTCGTGCCACATGTCTAGGTAACACTTCTATATCAGATCTTGATTGGAAACTTATCTGAAGCAAGAAATTGGTAACACTTATGTAAATACCCCAAGATGCATATACCCATCTCACGAATACCAACTCATGTACATGAAGAAATTGAGGACACTCCAACTTACCTTTCGGATTTTAAGAGCCATGTATCGAGCATTCTTGAACCACTTGTTAACCTGAAAATTATTGTTTCAAGAAAAAACAAAAAACAAACAAACTTGTTACCCTGAAAATAGCAATGAAAAGGAAAATCTTCTATCTAGAGAAAGAAAATAGAGTCTAAAGGGAAAGTAAAAAAAATAAAATGACGAAAACCTTTATGGTTCAAGACCTAATATAAGATCAAATTTAAGTTGCTCACTCTCACAATGTAAAGGAATATTTTTGAAATTGATAAGTTCAGTATCATAGGAAGTATCTTGACAATAAAAGAAGGCTGGTGTTACTACCACACCACTTTATGTTACAGTCACCTCACTTAAACAATGGAAAAATTTGTTGACTGTTTCAAATCAGACGGTGAATGCTTTCGTCCCAATCTTCCACACAATAGATCTTGAGATCAAAGGATAGCCATAAGAGGGTCAGATGCTGATTCCACGTGGCACACATCCAAAAGGTGAATGTGATCATAGCGTACCATCAAACGTGGTTGGCGTTCATATGTGTACCATGTAGAATCAATATCTGACCGTCTGATAGTAGTTCCATGATCTCAAGATCTATTGTGTGGAAGATTGGTACGATCATCGTCTGATTTAAAGCAGTCAACAGATTTCCCCTTTGTTTCAGTGAGGTGGCTGTAACATAAAGGGGTGTGATAGTAACACCAGCCTAAAAGAATATAATATAATATAACCAATCCAAGATATAGAAACTTTGTCATATTTTTTCTTCAAAGCCCAGAAGAAACTTGACCAAACACAGCAATAATTTATAAAATGTTGAGCTCTTCATCGTAGAGGTTAATCAATCATTCCGAAAACTCTAGGTAGTACCTTCTCGGATGCAATACCCAACTGCTTTGAAAGATTCTCTTTGACAGCTCTTGAGGGAAGCTCATTATCAGCAAATACTCGACGAAGCTTCTGGAATGAGAAACCGCAAACAGAATTGATTGATGTAAAAAGTGCAGATTTTCCAGATACAAGCAATTTAAATCCAGAAGGCATAGAGTCAACTTAATCAGGAACCATGAAAAGTAAATCAAATAATGCAATACAAAGCAAACGTAAAGCACTTTCTCACGAAACAGGGCATGCGTAACCCCTCATGCTATTACTTATATCTAGAGCTGTCAATCAGCCCACTTGGCCCTCAACCCGGCCCAGAAAATCTGGGCTCGTTAAGTGCCTAAACCGGCCTGGTACATTGGCCGGGCAAGATGAAAACAGCCAGGTTTAGACCAGGACGGGTTAGGGTCCTATGTTGTGTAGCCCGCTTCAACTCGGGCCGGGTACCCATTATATATATCAAACTTTAAAGTTGCAGGTTTACCCATTATATTTAATTGTACTCTTTTTTTTTTTCATTATATTTGTGCTATACTTGTGCGTTTAAAGAAAGAAATGTTGTAAGAAAAAAAGTTTACGAATAAAACAAATATGTACAAAAAAAAATTAAGGAGAAAGTGATCCGCAACCCGGCCCGGCTTACAGTCGTACTAGGGCTGAGAACATGTTGGCCCGAGCTAGGGCTGACTCCTTGGCTGCCCGGCCTAGGGCGGGGCTAGGGCCAAGCATATCCTGGCCCATTGACAGCCATTCGGACAGCCATAGTTTGCATATGCAGGTATATACTCAGGGCTGTCAACAGGAAGTGTTGAGTCAGGCCGACCCGGTTCAAATAATACACACACACACACACACACACACAAATCGAGTCAGGCCTGATCCGACCCAACAAGTTTATGTGCCCGACCCATTTCAAAAACTGGGTCGGGTGGGTGGGGTAGCATGCCAACCCGACCCGTTGACAACCCTACATATACTAGCAAAACTTTTGACAGGAGCAGAACAGAGAAGCTGATCAGTATCCAGTATCCAGTATCCAAACTTTATTCAGGGGTGCAATGCTATTACAGCATAGGTACGGTTATCAATAATTCAGATTCCAATATTTTTACCAGGGTAGAAAGAGTAATTTATATGTTGGAAAGGCATCCATGTAACTCTAGGTTTTACATTTACCTCAAAATGTGCATGGAGGTTAAATTTGATTCAAGAAACTCTCAACGCCTTCATGACTTTAATATCCTATTTAGAGGCATTGGGAATGGATGCCAATACTGTGGCGGATTCCTTAGCGAGAGAGGTGTTATAAGGGGGGCCTAGCATATCGTGGATAACTTGCTTCTTAAATTATTTTTACTTGCAGTTGTTTTACTTTTTCCAACATTCGTAAAAAAATGAGTATTAAATAGCTATCTATATGTCAGTAACGTATGAATCACCATTGGTTTGATGTTGAAAGGACAAATGATTAAGATGATGGAGTCAACAGAATCGTACCCTAGATTAGATTGTCATTAGATACCATACAAATTTCGTTATCACATGCAACACACAATAAGATATCTCTTATTCTTAATAGGTTGCGAACAATGAAACATCAGCTTATGACATGAATGATGAACAATGAAAGTCAATAATTAGAAACAAATTTAATGTTTCAGTTGTATTTTGATTGGGTACCTCTGCTTGTAACCATGCAATCTCCGAGGGCGCCTACGCTCGAAACCCCCTGAAACCTGTTAATTGTTTCGAATTAGACGATCTAGATCGTTTGTCACCCCAATCTTCCACATGATGGACCATGAATGTACCATCAGACGGTCTTTCTTTTATTCCACGTGATACAGATCCCCAAAAAATACCATTTGAGCGTGCTGTGTGCCATGTGGAATCTCGACTCATGTGCCAGTAGTTGCTCTCTATTTTTGGAGATCTGTACCGCATGGAATAAAAACAGACCGTTTGATGGCACGTTCATGGTCCATCGTGTGGAAGATTGGGGTGAAAAATGATCTAGAGCACTTGATATGAAGCAATCAACAGGGTACCCATTTTCATTTTACGGGTTCTATAATTTTGTTTGAGAAGCACATAATACTCTAATTAATTACCTCAACTGCATTGGGTGGGATCCGAAAAAGTGGTTTCTTATCCTGTGAACTTAAGGGCAGTTTGCTTTCAACTTCTTTCACTTCCGTACTCAAATAGCCACCTGCGTCATTACACGTACCCACAATGGTCCCCGCATCGGACTCTCTCCCTCTTCGCTTTCTTCTACAAGGCCCCCAGTCTTCGTCTTCACTATGTTGTTCATTTTCATTTACTTCCTTCCCAAACATTTCCTAGGAAAAGAACATGAAGCATAAAATATATATATATATATATATATATATATATATATATATATATATATATATATATATATATATTTATATACATCTAAAGATAAGTAGGAAATATTAGCTATTAGACATTCCAAAATGAGAAGATAAAATAATTGCCTTTTTTATCACTATAAATTTTATTAGAAAAAAAAAACAATAAATAAAATAATTGCCATTCTTTATACTTAGTGACAATTTTCACAACTTCTAGTCTTAGTTCCTAGTACCATTTTTTGATTGATCTGTCACAAAAAGCTGAGTCAGTACTAGGTGTTTGGAGAGGTACCGGCACAGTGCTTGGATCATCTATCCCGTAAACAAGACGCAAATAGTCATCAACCTAAACTGTTCAGGTGGCAGGCATCCTGTGGATGGAACATGCTGATTGGAGGACTCCAACAATCCATATAACGCATGTTTTGTACATAAATGTGAACCGGAATCCATAACCCTTTAACTGCCCATCTGAAGGTCCTTGCATTTCTTTGATCAGACGGTTAGGATCCTCCATCAGTGCAATTTTTTAGCTGTCTGATCCACATGATGCTTGATGGATGGACACTTTGGATCGATGACCATGTGTGTCACATATGCAATATAGATGACCAGGGCATCATGGCTTGTGTGCAGGACTGAGCACCTAAAACCAACTCAGATGATACTCGTATCTAAGCTAGAATGAAGTAACTTTAATGCCATTCCATTCATGACCGGAAAGTGTTGGGTTTAGAGATTTTATGTCCAATCACCTGTCCTAATCATCAGGTGATGAGATAAAACAGTTTGATCGGATTGAATGGTGTCAGATTTACATCCAAATATAAGCAAAAAATTACATACTTGTTCCTTTCTTTTTTTACGAATTAGATTTATGATACTCACATCATGCAGTTTCTTATAATCCACGTCTTTCCGCTGCCTTCGGCCACTTGTAATTTCAGTATCACTAGTGCCATAATAATCTATGCCAATGGTTGAATCAACAAAATTAATTTTGCCTCCATTCGAATCACCATAGAAGGATCTTCCGGATTCTGAGCTAGCTTCATCAGATGACCAAAATAATCCACTTGAACTGCTAACATCATCAGACATGTTCTCTTCAACGCCTGGTGTGCTACATCTTTCATTTATTTCTGGATCATAGTCATCGTCATCAGAATCATCAGACGGCCATTCTTTCACTGGACCGAAGGACGTAGTTTCACCATCTGGTTTGATAGCTTCTTCCTTAAAGATATCCTATCGTGATTTCAAAAGGATAATATAGCATTTAGTCGAGAAACATGATATAATGAGCTTGCATCACTTTTATTGACAAAAGATATGTTGGTCCAATTTATCCAGTTTTAGCATATGAACAATTTGCACTTAAGAATTCACTTGTAGATGGTCGCAATTACCAACCTCCCAGTTGCTATTCATAGAGAAATGGGTTCCTAGATGTGCGTTAGTGGCTTCTAGTATTTCCATCTTACACTCGCAAAATTTGCAAAGCCATCCTTGATCTCCAGGAGGAACTGGGGAAATAAAATAAAAGTCAGATATACCGATCGGAAAAAAAGAGTCACAATATGCTAACTAGTAGCATTTCAGCAATACAACTATCTGCAATTAGAAAAACAAAAGGAAGAAAAAGAATATTTTGAGTCTAAGACAGAAAGGTGATCAATAAAAGCCAAAACTAAGAGCAACGGAAAGTAGAATCAATGGGCATTTACCAAATATGTTTTTAGTACGATTATTTCTTGTTAATGATAGTTCATAAGAAAACAAAGGTTTAAATTAAAACAACCTCAATTTGTCCGACATAGTATTGATTGCAATCATGGTATCAAAACTCGGACGATACATATACGTATCAGTTTCATCGAGAACTACTACCAATAATACCCTGATACAGGTATCTGGGTGGTACCGGTATCTTTATCGGTATCAGACTGATATTGGTCAGTATTGGCCAATACATACCAATACCACTAGTTTTTTATATTTTCTTTTACTTTTTTTTCAAAAAAAAAAAACGGCCAATACAGTATTGGCGACACCGTATCCGTATCGGTTGATACGTATCGGTCCACAATGAATTGATACCCGATCCCGATATTGACACCTTGATTGCAATGTGGGATGCTACTCTTTCGTAGGAATTTCTGATTTGTAGTATTTAAGTTGTATCTATAGCTATTAGGGATAACACCAGTAGATGATAAAAAACCACATTAAGATAGATCTTGAAGATATCTGGAAGATGAAACACAAAACATGAAAGCCTTCTAGAATTCACTAAGCCTCAGCTTGCAACACCTTAACACAGCCAACAAGGATTACACATAGAAATCAGAAACAAGGTGTCAGTATCGGTATAGGTATCAGGTATTGGTCCATCTTGGACTGATACGTATCGGCTGATACGAATACAGTTTGCCAATACTGTATCGGTGCAAAAACAAGAAAAAAAAAAAGAAAAAAAAAAGTTAGTATCAGTCAGTACCGGCCGATTCCTAGCCTATATCAACCGATACTGACTCGTATCGGCCCGATATCGATACTGTTACCGATACCACCCCGATACCTGTATTAGGGTGGTATCGATGTCGGTTCTCGACAAAACCTATACGCATCGGTATCAGCCGAGTTTTGATACCATGATCAGAATAATTGGACATAAGCACACAAGCCTTAGCACATCTTGGTTCTTTCTTGATGTGGGTATCATTCATTGATCCCTATGTCCAATGATGTGCCAAGACTCCCTAATAATCAAACCAAATGTAATGTCAGGCAGCATTGCCCGTATTTTTGTCGTCCGCACAAAGAACTCTGCTGACATACCATCAAAGGGTGGGAATCAACTGGGTGGTCTAAATCAATGAATCACATGTTCAGGCATTCAGTGATGCATGCTAACTACATCAGCCTTTTAATATGTAACTTTATGGAAGATAGATGCCAATCCCAACCCAGCATGAAAAAGAAGAGTTAGCAGGTTGAGAGCCAGATGTAAAAATTCCATCAGATCTCCATAACGAGACATGAAATAGGTAATAACAATATAATAAAGAAGTAGGGCTTACTATTTTCAGTAGCCAACGGAGGCTCCAAACATTTTTGGTGGAAAGCACAGTTGCAAGTCCCATCACATAGTATGATGTCATTATCTGGAAAAGCATCCCTCAATTTGCACTTCGCACAGAAAATCTAACACAAGCTAGATTTGTCAGTCTCAAAAAGCGCACAGCGGACTAAATTTAGTAATAGACAACCCCTCTATTGTGTGGAATATATCTAAGGGTAATGATCACCTGACTCGAGTCCCGTGACTTGAGCGGATGACTGTCAGATCACGTCGCGGTCAATGTTTGATCGTGATCTGACTGTCACCCGCTCGAATCACTTGGTGACTCGAGTCAGGTGATCATTGCCCTACATCTAATGCTATCTTATTTAAAATGAACTACGAAATTTAAAAGAGAATGGAAAAATTAGGGTATTGAACAGTACATGTTCATGAAAAACACGTCCATCTGGATCGATCACAGAATCCTCGATGCGACCTTCAGAAGTAAGCAAATCTAGCTGGCGAAATGCATCACGAATACCAAGTTTGCATTGTAATATCTGCTTCTCTGCTCTTTGTAACTCTTTTTCTGGCTTGATTTTTTCACGACTGTAGAGCAAAAGCTTCTAAATCAATCAATCTTAATCATTGTAGATTGAAAACAGTAAAGGTACCCATAATGATCTCTTACAAAATGACTTCCAAGATCATTACTTTTAATCATCATCGAACAGCTAATGGTTAAAACAGGATAACAGAAAATACAGGAGAAAAGGCATAAGATCTGTTCCACAACTGCATAAGATCTGTTCCACAACTGCAAGAGAAGTCACGAGACTGCCTCAAAATAATTTCTAGCAGAATACCAATCCAAAAGGTACCTGGGTTTGTGATCCCACATAGGCTGATGGCCCAGAAAATCGTGAAACATCTGTTTTGAAGAGAAACCTTTCGAAACACCTACATACATAAAAGCACTCGATCCATTCACAAAAATTACTTGAAATGGGATTTCAATCAGATCTTGGCAGAAATCTGGTCAACCAAGGTTTAAAAAAAAGGACTCCGATTACTTCAGCAGTGGGTGCGACATCGTCTGAGGAAAAGGCCAGGTTCAGGTGATTTGCTACCAACTTGACTTCCAGATATGGGTTTTAGGGCTGATAGATTAGGGTTAGGTTAGAGGAAGAACATGAAGATAGAGAGAAAGACAAATGAACTAGTTAGGGTTGGAGTCCCTACTGGCCTTTATATAAACACTCAATCTTAGTCCCCAACTTGGTGACTATGCACTCAATGACAAGAATACCCTTACACAACACATCCAATATTAAAAACTACGCCCCACTGTTATATATATATATATACATACATATCCCAGTATTGATCATTTACGAGAATTGAGAATCACTGTATATCATTTTCCTTACCATTTTTAACATGGTATTGGCATAAAAGAAAAGTACTATGTGAAAACTATTGAACCTTATTCTCATACCCTTCTCATATTTCAGAATTAACTCTTTGCATTCTCATAACCTTGTGATGGATCCTTGTACAATTCTCTCTTACAGAGAACAATGTTCAATATATGGATTTCCTTGATTGCCAAGACCGCACGTAATAAGTAGAGTACCTTTAAATTCACCCACCGAATCTTGCACCCACGCTGAAACCCATTGACTGCTTTGAACCAGACGATAGGTATCATTTCCCGTCCCAATCTTGAGCACTATAGATCTTGAGATCGTGGGCGTACCATTAGACGGTCAGTTTTATTTAATTTCACGTGACACAATCCCAAAAAAATGACCTTAAAATCAGGTTCGAGTGTAATGAGTTCCACGTGATGTTAAGGTCACTTTTCTCAGACTATGCCACGTGAAATAAAAAACTGAACGTCTGATGGTACACTCATGATCTCAAGATCCATCATGTGAAAGGTTGGGATGAAAAAATGATCTCCATTGTCTTATTCAAAGCAGTCAATGGGTTTTCAACGTGGATGAAATCGAAGATTCGGGGGCTGAATTTAAAGGTACCCTATTACTTAATGCCTGAATCCCTTTAGCTTGTCATGCTTGCTCAGATCCATGATTCTTTTCGTTTCTTTTTATTACATTATTTTTTTCCTTCGCTTCTCCTTATTTCTCGGTCTCATAGTTATTTTTTGACTAATGAAAATGATAACTGAGAATCAATTTGTCATTACCCTTGATTTACCTTTTTCATGTGGCATAAAAGGAAAGCACTGAGCTTTAAATTGTTGAACCTTACTCTCATACCCTTCCACATTTTCGAAGTTAAACTACTAGCATTCTCGTAATTTAGTGAGAAATCCTTGCGCAATTTCTTACAAGGAACAATTTGAAAGTTACAGATATCCTTGATTGCCAAGATTGCAGGCAATATGGTAATTTGTGAATCCTTTTAAGCTTATTTTGCTTTTTCAGATCGATGAAAAAAATTCCTTATTTTATTCTTCACTTCCCCGTATCCCTGGTCAAGCGTATCATAGTTTTCCCAAGAAAATTCCACATTATATTCACTTAGGCTGTGTTTGGGATTGCTCTTTGGAGGCAAATAGCAGCTCTCTGCTCTGGCTCTGAGCACTTTAGTATGGGACTGTATTTGGTTGTAAGTGCTTTTAGCTCTTTCGGAGAGTGAAAGAGCTGAATTTGATCGCTTTAAAAGAGCAATTTACACCTGCTCTTGTAGGCTGCTCTTTGCCTCCAAAGAGCAATCCCAAACACAGCCTTAGCATTTTTTGGAAATATGATCAAACATCAATCTGAATATGCAACTTCTTTATAGTGATATTGAGGGATTGGAAGATCCTAAATATATGACTCTCACATATTACCATAAGTATTGAAGATATGGCACACCACAGGGGCTCTTTGTTATAGTAATTCTCTCATCCCTAGAACTACCAGATATGTAGGCCAATTGGTCCTAATTGCTCTTACTAGGTTCAAATGTTCTAGACTCCTCTCCTAACATGTTTCATCCATCACATAGGTATTTCTTTTGTTTGTGCAAATTATTTACATTCATTAGGCTGTTTACTTATCTTCCAATGTTTGCTCTTTATCCACTTTTTTTTTTGAAACATTAAAACTGCAATTCTATTGAAAGGAGAAATTACAACCATAATTTCGCAGTGCCAAGTGAGATACTCAAGATGCTGGAGCATTGTGACAAAATACGGCTTTTTAAAAAAAAATATGCCTATAATACGCATTTTTTTGGCATAACGTACTAAACATGTATACTACCCGTATTTTTTAATAAAGCACATATTTTCGTATAATATGTGTATTTCATGTATTAAACTTTTTTTCCTGTATTTTAAATTTTTTGTTTCAAATTTTTTTTTAAATTTCTAATATTATCTCATTTTTTTTGTTTTGTTTTTGTATTTTACAGTTTCTTACCTTTTGATTTTTCTCATTTGTTTACGTATTTTACCTTTTTTCCGACTTTCTCGCTCAGCGTATTAAACCCGTACCCATATTTTCTCACTTTGCGTTGGAGGAAACAATAGAAAAAAAAAAAAAAAAAAAAAAAAGATTGGGGGGGGAGCGGGTGGAGGAATTCTTATAAGGGGGACTCCAGAGAGGAAGGGCCTATCTAAACACCACCAGCAATGATATCACACCGTTCTTCCTTGATTTTTTGGAATCCCACCTAACAAACTTTATGCTGCCCAAAGCCCAAATGCATAAGTCATCCACAGTTAACAAAAAAATTTATTCACAAAAGCCCATAATTTGTAAAATTAAACATTAAATCTACGAAAGCATGTTTAAGTCCGATTGACCACATTTCTTGACCTTTTCAATGTCCTGATGGATACAACTACTTCAGTTACAATTCAGAAAAGCTACTAGTTATTCATTTGAAAAACTACAAATGATGTTCGTCTGAATTAGCATGGAGGTTTGCTCAACAGTATATAATGCTCTACACTTGATACTACGTCAAGATGAGAATACAGACAAAAGCAATGGAATACACAAAATGAGTCTAAAAAGGATTACGAGCAAAAGGAAAAGCATTTCCAGCTTAGTGAAAACATGACTCTGATATGATAGTTTCTTCCAACTCTATCTCAAGTTTAGCAAATCCTGGATGATATCAAGGAATTTAGGCTAAAATATGCATTGGCAGTTTTTATTATTTTCTTATATAAAGGGCGCAACTCTCCTTGACGTCATTTAAACACCAAAATGGTGTTTAAATTATCTTACACCATCAATGGTTTAAGATGTGGGTGATCCATACCGTCAAAGTGATAGATCATAGATTGAAGTGCAACAGGCCCCAAAATGGTGTTTTAGGGAGATTTAAACCATCTGAGCCGTGAACTTTAACATCAACCGTTGTTTTCAGTTTTAAAGGCTGATGTTAAAGTTCATCAATAGGATGGTTCACATCCACTTATAGGCATGTTTCTTTGGGCTCAGACATGCTTTAATGATAGATTGCTACTTGGACAATTTAGATCGATCAAAGATGTTCACCACATGGCATAATGATAAACACAATTCAATGGTACGAGGTTAAAAGTCTAACTTTAATGGTATAAGATCATTTAATATAAAAGTGAAGGACAAAGTGATGAACTCTACGTACCTCTGGCCTTTCCAACCATCCCCAGAGTATGCATCAATAAGGTTCTGCTCCAGCTTCATTTTGATCAAGAGGTACCGTGTTCGCCTTTTCAATCGAGAGGCTTCATCTAGCGTCATCTTTTCAGTTTTCTTTTTCCGCTTTCTCCTCTTTTCCATTCTTTGAATTCTGCCATCTCCATCTGCATTTTTCTCATTTCCTTTATGTCTCAAAGGAGAAGCTTTTCCACCTAGAAGCCTTAACGAAGACTGCTTTTTAGCATTACTAATATCAGAGGCCTTCTGAAGAGTTTTTCTCATCAGCTTTCCATTCAAAGAGTTATTCCTAGTTCCATTAGCAGAAAACTCAGATGCCCTTCTCTTGGACAAGAAAGAACCAATTGTTTTCACATGTGATCTTGGTTTCAGTTTGCATCTCTTTCTATAGGAGATTTTGCAACTAGTCTTGTTTTGTAATGAGGGATTTAGCTTCGAACCGATTTCCGTCTTGGAAAAGGAAGACTTTCCAGAAAACTGGTGCAGTAATTTCTTTCCCGTTTTCCGCATTTAGCCTTTGCTTTAAAAGTACTCCAATACCTAGGCGCTTCTGCTTCCGATCATAAAATAGTTCAATTTCGGGCTTTTGATGATGCACACGCTTCCAATCTACTACACGCTTCTTGCCGCTTCGGGTAACTAAGCTCCAATACCATCAGATAGAGCTAATTAAAATAGGCTTTTCACATGCATATGCGGTCAGAATCTTTGAAATGGTACAATAGATTATAGAACTCCCTGAAGATCATTTCATCAGATCAGCATATCAGAATTATAAATTAAGGATCGATGATAAATAAATTGATTAATAGGATGAATTCATCACCAGAATCTTAAATATTATCAAAACATAACTCGAGAGGAAAATAACAGATCAAAAAGGAAGGCATATGGATATAAACTGATACTCAAACTCCACCAAAGCAATATAGAGAAGCAAAACCTACCCCAGCCTATGGTTCTAGAGTTTAAAAAAAAAATCATTTTCTGTACACCAACTATAGCATTGTTTTCCAGAATTTAAGGATAAATTTTCCAATTAACACAAATTTTCAATCCAGTCATCGCTAATAAGCTCCATATTCAATGTCTCCAATCAAAAGCCATCTTCTTCAAAATCCTTTACCTAATTTTAAAGATCATACAAAAATAAGATAAATAAAATAAAATAAAAGATCAAGATCATGGATCTAACAACAATCCAACTAAATTAAATAAAAATTACAATGAAAACAAATAACAACTTGTTTTGATGGAAAAAGGTGGAATACAGTGGTGACTTACCAATCACTCATGTACGATTTGCAGAAATAATTTTTTTGTGAAACATCTTATGTTCAACAGGCCATTGTCAAGGTAAGACGAGGATGGGGTCCTTGGCAAGGATAAGGTCACCTAGACTTCCCTACCCCTAGTTGTCTCTCTTTCTAGGAAATTTCTAGGTCACCTAGGTATTGACTAGGACCCAGAACGTCAGTCTAGACCTCAGAAATTACCACTTCATAATATAAATGAGACACAGTAAGCCCTCAAGTTGGTGCATAGATATCTACCATGCCCAACTTGGAGATAATGTCATACAACCACTTTCCTCCAATCGCTTTCGTGAGTATGTCCACCAAGTGGTCTTTCGAGCTCAGTGGAGGTGCACGAAACTCCTTTATTTCAACATTTTCTCTTATGAAGCAGTCTACTACAATGTGTTTGGTTCTTTCATTATACACGGGATTTTCTGCAATATGAAGTGTCACTTCATTGTCACCATATAGTTGCACCGGGAGCTTTATATTAATCCCAAGGTCGACTAGGATAAATGTGAGCCACATGCCCTCATGTGCACCTTGCGACATAGCTCGATACTCACCTTCTGCACTTAAGTTAGAGACAACAACTTACTCTTCCATGTAATTAGGTTTCCTCCCAGAAAGATGCAATATTCTGAGGTAGACCTGTCACTGAGAGATCCGACACAATCTGCATTCATAAATACTTCAACATCAAGACGACTATTGTTACTCTAGAGTAACCCTCTCATGGACTTCCATTCAGATACCTTATAATTCAATACATTGCATTCAAATGAGCTTTCCTACATTAATGCATAAAGTGACTAACCACACTCATTGCGTAGGCAATATCTAGAAGTGCCATAATCAGGTATATCAACTTACCTACGAGTTTATACATCAGGCATCCTTGAGGATTTCACCACCGTCCCCCAGTAATTCGATCATTTTGTTCCGTATGAGTAGCTACAACATCCCAGTCTGCTTTAGAATGTCAAGAGTGTACTTTTGTTGGGATAGAGCTATTCCTTTCTTGGACTTTGCAACTTTGATGCCCAGAAAATATGTGTGAACCTAAATCGTTAATATCAAAGACTTTAGAAAGATAATGCTTCAGCTTCATAAGTTCCTTATTGTCGTCTCTCGTAAAAATGATGCCATCGACATAAACAACCAGTGCAATGATGTGGACCCCCTTTTTACAGACAGTGTATGATCGTGTTGACTCCTTTTATAATCAATCTTCATGACCGCATCATTGAACTTTCTAAAGCAAGCCCGAAGAAACTGCTTTAGCCCATAAATTTCCTTTCTCAACCTGCAAATCTTGCCTTTCTCCCCTTGAAGGGTGAAACCAGGGGGGAAAGCCATATACACCTCTTCCTTCAAGTCACCATGTAAGAACGCATTCTTGACATCCAGTTGGTACAGCGGCCAATCTAAACCACAAGGGATAGAAGAACCCATATAGTGTTTGACTATGCAACAGGTGTGAATGTATCTTGGTAATCAATGTGAGTCTCTAAGTGAACCCCTTTGCAACCAACCTTGCCTTATATCTTTCTATAGAACCATCAGGTTTATACTTCAGAATGTAGACACACTTGAACTCAACTACTTTTTTCCTATGGGAAGTTCCACAACATCCCAAGTCCAATTACGTTCCAAGGCTTTCATTTCCTACATCGTAGCTTCCTTCCATTGTGACTGTAAGAGGGCATCAAATACATTGGTAGGAATAGTGATAGCATCTAGAGAAGACACAAAGGACATGTGAGATGTTGAAAGATTTTAGTAGGACCTAAACTTAAAAATAGGATGACGAGTGCAGAACTTGGGAGCTCCAAAGAGCAATGGGAAGATTTAGGTCGGTACTTGGTAGGTCTTCCTTAGGAGAGGAATCTTGACCAATGGTCTAAGGAGTGTAACAACCGAGATTTTTATGTTTAATTAGACCTTAATTATTTGCTAGATTTATAATTATGATTGAAAATTTGATTGATTTGATGCATGTAATTAGTTGTTGCACATGAAAATAATGTTTAATTTATTTAATAATGACCCTGGATAATTAATGAATCTAATTAATAGACCTTAAAAGCCTTTAAATATACGTTAGTAATAATTGGGGTGTATTTAGTAATGTTTAATGGACCTTTAAAATATGTTAGTAAATTAGCTAAAGACTCATTACTCAATTAAAGACCCAATAACTAATTAAAAACCCATTACCTAATTAAAGGCCCATAGAATCACTTAAGACCAATGTAGAAAATTCTAAATAAAGTTAAATCTTAAATAGGAAACCTTAAAGTATTATAAATATAGGTATTATGTTTAATTTCCAGAACTTTTGAGAACCCTTGAGTGTTAGAGAGAGAATAGTGAGTTCTAAAGAGAGTGAGTTTTAGAAGAAGAAGAAAGAGAAAAAGAAGAAGAAAGAAAGGGAAAAGAAATTGATAAAGAAGAGATTAAAGTTAAATTTTATATTTCTTATATATCAAGAATTACGTTTTAAAAAAGAAAAAAAACCTGTTCTTTATTTCTTAAATTATCCAAAATTTGATAGATCTTCAACATCCTCAATAATCTTCTCAAAACTTTAGCATACCTTTAAGAAGACCATTTTTATTAATTTTAAGGTTTACAACTTTATCTTTAAGGCTTTTTAAAATAAGGTTTTTTCAAGAGACTTTCAAGACTTTGAGAAGACTTTTCAAGATTTCCTTTTCAAGATAATATTGAGAAGCATCAATAATTCCAATACCGTAGAAAAAGACTTTTTAAAAATACTTTTTTCAATAATTCCTTTCATAAATCAAGATTTCAGAGTTTTTTTTTAGAATCTTTTTTATAAGGGTTTTTTTTTAAATCTTTTTAAGACTTTTTTTAATACTTCTAATTTGCCAAGGCTTTTCAAGAGGATTATCAAGTAGGTATCTTCAAGATTTATTAAAGCCCTTTAAGAAGTAGAGAATACAAATCAAGAAACCATCAGGTATGGAAAAAATCATAGGGTTTTTTAACGCTAGGAATAGGTATCATGTTAAGATGAGGTTAATTCCTTTTTCAAATATTGAAAGAGCATGTTTATTTTATTTTTATCACCATATACCTTAATGATTAATTATAGAGTCACATGATTTATAACATTGTTCCTGTGACGACCCAGACCCACATGCCACAATATTGTCCGGTTCTGGGCTTAGGTCTCTGCCTCGATTTTGTTTCTGGCATGGGCATTACGTTTCGCCGTCCCCACCCAAAACGCGTCATGACATGTAGTGTCCACAATCACATATAGCTCAGGGTCAGGACTTTTCCCTATCCGATGTGGGACTATTACAATCCCCCCACCTTATAAAAGGCTCTAATACCATTTTGTGACGACTCATACCCAAATGCCACAACATTGTCCGGTTCTGGGCTTAGGTCCCCACCCCAGTTTTGTTTCTAGCATGGGCGTTACGTTTCGCTGTCCCCACCCAAAATGCGTCATGACATGTAGTGTCCGCAATCACATATAGCCCAGGGTCAGGACTTTTCCATATCCGATGTGGGACTATTACAATTCCTTAGCAATTTCACATGTTATTTACTATGCTTATGGGATGTCACTCTCATATGAAAGTTATGTTAATGTTCATATCACTTAGTTGATGTCTACACATGTGAATTTAAGAAATTTGAGATCATGATAATGGACCATGCTATGGACTAATAAAGTGGAATATTGCATGACGTTTTTACCGAGGTTTTTGCAATATATTTATTGTACATTTCATAGCATATGAAAGTGGTAAGATTCACGATTTTCACAAACTAAACCATGATACCATGAATGAATTAGACACCATAAACGTTATGAGTAGATTTACATCTACTATTTAAAGTGAATAATATGAGACGATGAAAAAGACATGAAAAGCATGACTCAATGAAGACATAATGCATACTAGCATTAATGAATATGTTAAGAGATTACCGTTCCATGCTGTAACCAGCTCAGATCCAATGGGCAAGTAATCTAAGATTTGAAATGGTAACTATGTGTGTCTAAGAAGAGAAGACCATGTAGAAACCCCGTACCTAATTGATATACAATAAGGGTGAAGATTGGGACAACATACCAAAGATGAAGAATGATCATGACGAATGAGATTCATGTTGCATTGCATTTAATATTAATAATGAAAATTACCACACGGAAAACTAGGAAGAGACATGAACAAGTCACACGTTATATATCAATGTTTATTCTTAGTTATTATTTTATATTGCTCATATATATGTCATGAACTTATTGCTTTTATTTCACATTGTTTATCGTTGGATTATTTATCATTATTTATTCGTATAAGGCTTGCTTACGGATTTCTTGTATTAGCGATCCTATGACTTGCCCATACGAAATTCTTTTAGACTCGCATCTTCATTTTTACAATGAGATGGCCAGGAGATGAGTTTATCACAAGATATGAGGATACTAATGCGGAGATCCATGACGCAAATCGGGATTTAAATGAAGACGGTTTCGAGCGTTAGGAGTTTATTTATTTGAAGAGTTAAGATTTTTATTTTAGATTTTATTTAGAGTTCTATTTGGAATTGTTGAAACTTTTTTTGTTGAGTTAGTTTGGATTATTGATTATATTATTTATGAGCAGTTAATTGATTAATTTTAATTCAATTCAATTTTTAATGGCTCATATTACTTATGAATGAATGGCGATTTATTTTATTATTTACATTCCATTGTGCTATAGTTCGGATCATTATATAATATTTTATCTTTTGTTGCTAGTTATGTATGTTACGTAGTTTGACGTCTTCAGATGAGCACATTGATCCAGTGTGTGACTTTGGAGACATCACAAGGAGGTCTTGAGGTTTTGTAAAAAAATCTTCGCTTTCTCAAATTTATCGAAAATAATATTCATCTCAGTAGGCACTTCTGTCTCCTTTGGTTGTGCCCCATTTATTGTACTCTTTGCTGTTGTGCTTCTCAATATTATCAATATCACCATTATTATAAGGCAAAACAACAGTGCTCTCTTCTTCCTTAAAACTCTCCCCTTGAAGATGGCACTAAAGAGGAGAGAACGATGTCAACTCGAAGAATGTGACATCCATAGAAATAAACACTGGCCCAGACTCTAGGTCGTAGCACTCGTGCAGCTTTTGGGTTGGTGGATAGCCAATGAAGATACACCTGGTTACTTTTGGATCCAACTTATCACGGTTAATAGCCGGAACATGGCAAAAAAGAGGGAACCAAAGACATGAGGAGGTATAAGGAACAACCGATAAATTGAACATAACAACTGACAAGGGCACTTACCTTTAGAATAGGTGCAGGCATACAGTTTATCAAAAAATTGGCAGTGAGCACAGCTTTCCCCTACAGACGTTTGGGAACATTCATTCCAAAAACCAAAGAAGGTGCAACCTCACCCATTTGTTGTGGAGTGTAAGGACACGTGGTTTGCCACTAAATTCCATGAGTGCGAAGGTATGATTGAAGATGGTGTAAAGAACACTTTATACTCTCCACCATTATCATATCGTAATACCTTAACATCTACATGAAATTGAGTATGGACCAACTTGTGAAAGATGGGAAAAATTGACACAACCTCATCCTTAGATTTCATCAGGAACAACGTTGTATATCTAGTACAATCATCAATAAATGTGACAATAATGATAAACACACAATGAGACAATTGGGGATGGCCTCCATAATCTGAGTGAACAAGTTGGGAAGGAATGCTACTTTCACCTAGACTGCCTAGATACGAGTTTCTACAATGCTTTGGGAGTAAATACATTTCATATTTAAAGGTAGTACTATCAAAGGAGTTAAACTATTCTGAAAACAAAATGCACAAACGTGATATTGGCAGATGCCCACAACAAGCATATAGGAATACAAGTTTTGACCCGAACCCGACCCGACCCGACCCAAAAAGCAACCAAACTCAATCAGTCCCAAACCAATTGGAAACCGAACCGGAACCAGTTCGGTTTCAGTTTTGGGTGGCGGAAACGAAAATCGATAAGGTAGGATTAAAGTGTTCTTTACACCGAACCGGAACCAGTTCGGTGTCAGTTTTAGAAAATGAAAAAGAGAATAGCTAAAACTGAACCGATTCGTTTCTGTTTAGTTTCAGTTCAGTTCGGTAAACCGAATAAGCATCTCTACGAGCATGCCACAGGTGTATCTCATCCAATGAGATATACACAATAGCAATCGGCCTTGGCATGTGTTGGTCTTCAAACAAATAGAGGCCTCGCTCCTCAAACCCACGACCAAATATCTTCCTAGTAGTCACCTCCTGAAAGAATGAGGGATAAAAGGTTACACTGCAACTAAGAGATTTAGTGATTTGACTAACAGATAACAAATCCATAGACATCTTTGGAACATGAAAGGTGGAATCTAGAGATAAACTACCAAATTTTACTATTCCATTACCATTTAGAGAGATAAGAGACTTGTTCGCAACACGAATATAGCAAGGATTAGACATAGGAGACATGGAGTGTAAAATCTTGGACATACCAGACATATGGTCAGTCGGCCCCAGAATCAATGATCCAGGGAGACTGAGAAAAGGAGGATGCATGGCAGATCCAAAGATACTTGACTCAACCACATGTGAAGAGGAGGCTTGCACAATGGAGGCAGGTTGTAGAAGATCTTGATACTCCTTTTGCATTACAGCAACTAAAGTAGAGGATGGTGTGGTGGGAATTTGCAGACCACGATTGCCTTCAGAACTATTTTTCAAAACGACCTTGATTCGTCCATTGATGTGATACTTCACCGAAACAACTATTGTCCACTTTGACAAGTAAACAAAAAACTGATGTGCACACAACACAAGCAATCCTTCAACAAACTAGCACCTGTTGTCCACACAACACAAACTTACTTTTAATTTCTTGCCCACATATCACATAAAATAGCAACAGAAAACTGGGTAACACCAGCAACACTGTTGGGCTAGCTTGTAAGGGATCAACACAGGTTATTGTGTTATCTCAACACATTAACTTCAAAGAAGAGCACAGTCATGCACAAAACACGTCATAAATCTCTCAAGAATGCTTCAAATAATGTGAGACCACACCTAGCTCAAACCCAATCATCCCCATCTGAAAAACAACATAAAAAGCTAGCATGCAAACCAAAATTCAGAAAAGTGTGAATCTGATGCAGGAAAATCGCACGCTAACCTTAAAATAGCATAAAATCGCTCGTCAATTATTCCAAAAATAAAATAAAAGAGTAAGATAGAAGATCTTCATAATCGTTGCAAAAAGACTTGTCGGCCTCGCACCAATGATAACTTTGAAGAATCACCCCTCAAAAGTGAAAACTCATCTCAAGTTTTCTAAATGAAAGAATCACTCTTTCACAAGAAGCACAAAAGCAACTTAATTTTTTTTTATTATTCATTCACTAATAAAATTTGTTCTTACATGTCACTAAATACGCTAAGACAATAATAACTAACTAAATTCAAAATAAGAAACTAACTAATTGAAACCGCCAATAACCAACTGAAACGACCAATATCCAACTGAAACTGCCAATAATCGCCAACTTTCAAACGTTCCTTCTATAACCATAGATGTACGTTTTGAAGCCACAGACGTTAGTCATATGTTGACAAATTTTGTTTCACGGATCGTTTGAAAACCCATTTGTGGGTCCACTTCTTCCTTGTTGACTTTCTTCGTTTGACCCGGCCACGATCCAAACATGTGAATCTAAATTCCGCATCAGAATCGAGCGTAAAACACCCAAAAATCTAAAACTCAACAAAACAGCTCGTGATCGTGATTAATCATCAAATGGTGGCCAAGGAAACTCTCCCCATATTATTCCGATGCAAACCCATAAATCTTGTGGAAAATTTTGATCACACTAAGCATAGGGGTACAAAAAACCGTGGATCCCTTGTAGAAAGGGCATCAAATACATTGGTAGGAATAGTGATAGTATCTAAAGGAGACACAAAGGACATGTGAGATGTTGAAAGATTTTGGTAGGACATAAACTTACCAATAGTTTGGAGAAGGAGAAGGTGGACGAGAGACGAGAGATGGAAAAAAATAGGGTTATGAGTTAGATTTTTCTCACACCCTTTATCATTAGCATATATACCCTTAACAAATAATAGAACCCTGAGATACACACACGCACTAACATAAGTAAACCGAACCGTACACACCAACTAAAGCTATGTACACACCAACAAACGTAGGTCGATTGGTGGGCTACAACAATATAATATATTTGAGGTTCTCCCACTACTTTAGTAAAGTAGACCTTGTATCCATATATATGTGCAAGGACAAGTCAGAAGGAATATCACATGCATGGCAGGCCTCAGTGAGCTAAAGAGCATGTTGATTGTTTCCTCGGATATATAGGTATAGTGATATAGTCCTATCATGGTCAATGGTGCTTGGAGGGCACTGCGCCATGCCACACTAAGGGGCACTATGCAAGACCGTGTATACAGGAAGGACCCTCTTTGTTAAGCAGGCTTGGGCGCTAATCCTAGGATAGGTAACTTTGGGAAATGCATATGTTGGCTTATAATGGACTCGGGCGTGATGCAACTAAGACAAATAGTGAGAGGAGGCACTTGTAGTAACGCAAAGAGATACAATTCTGTGCTACATGACCCACAATTGTAGATGATAGCCTAATGCAGAGGTTTAAACAGGCGATGGGATGGGCTTGTGATTCATTAAGTAGGTTGGAACCTAAAGTACGAAAGAATTGTGCTGGTTGAGAGGGCCAAAGAAAAGGGCAGGCTTGGTTTGAGTATGTGTGAAAATATGTTGATATATGATGGCATGGGGCAATGATCAGGTCCAACTGGTTGAACCAGACGTCACGTTCAACCAGTTTTACAACCAATGGATAGAGGAGAATCTTGACCACATATGTCAACCTATAAAAATGACTGAGGCAGTCAAAGATTCTTCTCTATCCAATAGCTGCAAATCTGGTTGAACGCAAAATCCGGTTCAAGCTAGCATGTAAGTGTCAAGTGTGACGGACTTGTGCAAAAGGCACAGGGTGAAAAAGGTGAGGACCCACAACCTCAAGCTCATCTACCGAAAAAAGGTACTTACCCCACTTTCAGTGCTTTAACGAACGGACCAGCTTGAGGCCGGATACTTACCCGTAGACTTAGTCGGGATCTCTACGAGGCAGGATACCCCGTTATCAGAACAAATATAACAAAGAGATAAATCAGAAATAACCAATAGAGCAAAACAAATGTGATCAACACCCATCATATCAATCATCAGACATGTATTGTGTATTTAAACTGATCCTTTTCTCACCTTAAAACAGGAAAAAAGAAATATCCTATCCAAACCTCCTCAATTCTTCATAACCAATACTAGATTCTCTTCTTCAAAACCCACAACCCAATTCAATGATCATGGATTCTAATACAACCCACATTAAATAAATAAATAAAACAATGAATCCTATCATAAAAAACTAGCACCATCCAACTTTAATCTTATTTATAAACACAAAAGCATCAATGATCACCAAAAAAAACAAGTACCCACAAGAGTTAACTTATCTGTCAAAAAATAAACAAATAATATGCATTGAGAAAGAAATATGAATCTAAGAGAAATGAAGCAAAAAAAAAAAAGTAACCCACCTGAGAGAGAGAGATATAGAGCTTGAGAAGCTTGAAACAAGTGATTTTTATCAATTCAGATTGATTCCATACCAAATTTGGCATAAAAAAATTGGTGGTTGACTTATTTTCGCCTGAATACTTCGTAGAGCATAGATTTTTGACGATCTCGGCTCTTCACATAGACAACGTTCAGCTCTTGCTCTGCGCTTTCTGGGCAAAAGGAGCTGAAAAATGCACCGCAGTGGTTACCGGTGACGGACCATTATAAGTTGGGAAATTTTCACTTTCGGCGCTATATGTTTTCATATATGCAAAAACGTCCCTATAGTTTCAAACTTTGCAGAACAGGCTAGCTCCAAGCCAAGTCGTATCCACGTCAATCTGACCTTGTTTCCCCTATATATATATGCGTGTGTGTGTGTGTGCGCGCGCGTGTGTGTGTTTATTTTCCTTTATTTTTTATTATTTCTTGTATTGTCATTTACAGTTTCAACTACAGTTGGTAGCCTAGTGAACTGCAATCAGTTAGGTAATCTAAAATCTCTTCATAGCAAACTTCAGAAATTATAAGATAAAGTAGTGGCTGATATCTTAAATCAGTTGCCGATATTTTATGATAGCTGGAAGCTATCTTAAGATATCGACCGCTATCGTAAGGCAGCGAGACGCTATCATAAGATATCGATCGATATCTTAACATAGCAGCCCATTTATACTATAATTAGCTCATTTTCATTTTTTTAAAAAATATTATAAGTTTAAATGGATGTTCCCCTTCTTTATCATTTAATTTCGTCCATGTTGACGATAATACTTACAACGGAAGACTTCGGAGGATTATCACTATCACAGAGAACATATCCTTTGATCAATTTATGCAGAAAATGTACACAGTCAGTATAGGACTCGATAGGAAGAACATGCAATTACACCAATGATTTCATTACGCATAGAGAATGAGCTGGTGTTTACCCAATTGTCGGATTCTGATGATCTTACAAATTTATTCATAGCATATCGTATTGGTTATGGTGTGATAATTATTTATATCGAAAAATCATTGGTAACTTTCGGAACGAAAATTTTATCTTTTTTAGAAGCATTTCAACCGTTGCAGAAAACAAACGAAGATCATCAAGAATGTGGGGAAAACGTCAGATTAGTAGATGATGATGGTGTTACCGTCCTATGTCGCCGAATTACAGCGAGTTGACCCAGACATATATACCAAATTGTGTCTCGACCCTAAAAATGTCTTTCAGAAGTTTTTCGTGTCATTTGGGCCTTGCATTAAAAGCTTTCATAATACTTTGCGAATAATAATTACGGTAAATGGAACGCATTTGCGATGCCGATACAAAGAAGTGTTATTAATAGCTACGGGGATAGACGGGAATAGATATTTATTCCCTATAGCGTTCGGTATTGTACCCAAAGAAAATAAAGATCATTAGACATGATTTCTTAATCTATTAGGGAGACATGCAATCGGAGACTTTGAAGAGCAGTTTGTATTAATATCAAACCGGCAGAAAGGTTTGATGGAAGTTGTGGAAAAAAAATTTCTTAATGCCTTTCACAGTTACTGTATGCGACATCTAGCTCTAAATCTTTTTCATACATATAAAAATATAATCTTCAAACCCCTTTTCTAGGTTCCTGCCAATGCATATTCGGAGGTAAAATTTAAAAGAATTTTACGAAAAATAGAAAATGACGCCCCCTGAATGTACAACATGGATTAAAGAAATTAGTGACCATTTCTGGGTGCACGCTTATTTTTTAAGGAGGCGTTATGATATGTTGACAACTAATATAACTGAAAGCATTAATAGTGTGTTGAAAATAGCTAGAGAGGAACCGATCATAACCATGCTAGAAATTATTTGCACAAAAGTAGTCAAATTTTACCTTCGTTGTCAGGAGGAAGGAAATAAAATGACACACGTCTTAACACCGATAGCCCAAAAGCAAACAACACAAAATTCAAGATGGGCCCGTCGAAAGAACGTTGTACCATATGATCACGATACATTTCAAGTTAAATATGGTGATTACACTCACAGTGTCGATCTAGATAAACGAACATGTACATGCAAGCGTTGGGTTATCCTTGGATTACCATGTTCACATGCGATCGCCGCATTATCGCGCCGAAACATAGAAAGAGAGATCCCCCAGTTTTATGAACATTGGTTTTCCAGTAACTTGTTTAAAGAAACTTATAAATAACACTTTGTCCCGACCGTTGACAAGCGCCAATGGATTGCGCTAACAGACGACATCGAAGTTTTACCTCCGCACAAGATGCGTCAAGTCGGCTGTCCGAAGAAACAGAGTATAAGATCTAATGGCGAAGTTCAACTACTACGATGTAAAAATTGTAACGAATACGGTCATAATCGACGCTCGTGTAAATTTGTTAGAATTTGAAATAAACGATCATTATTTGTAAATTATTGCATCTTACAAATTATGGGCTATCCAAACTAAATTATTTTATTACAAATTATGTAATATGAAAGCACTCTAAACTCTAAGTTATTTCATTACAAACTATGTAATTTGATGGTACACTAAACTCTAAACCCTAGACTCTAAATAATATGATAGCGACCGCTATCTTACAATAGCAGCCGCTAACTTAGGATAGCAGTCGCTATCCTACATTAGCGTCCTCTAACTTAAGTTAGCGGCCACTATCTTAGGATAGCGTCTACTATCCTAAGATAGCGACCATTAACTTAAGTTAGCGCCCGTTGTCTTAAATTAACGGGCGCTATTTTAGGATAGCGATCGCTATATTTTTATATAATTTGAAATGAAATATTAAAAAATTATAAAAAAATTTTAAAGAAATACAAATTTTACAAATTAATTTTATAATGTTACCTATAAATATATACAAAGAGAAAATTATAACATTATAACAAAAAAATATATACAAAGATTTTTTAAAGAGAAAATTGTTACATTTATTTCTCTAACTTATTAATCTCCCAAACGTGGACAATGAATGTCCGATTTTGGCTCTAAATTATTGCATGTGTCTCTCTTCGAAATCGACAGACCGCCTTTGGGAGAAGTATTTTATATACTTTATTATAAAAACACCACAGTCTCAATCATTGTGTTGGCGCGAGAGATCGTCACTGTCTAAGACCGTTAACTTTCACGATTAATCGAAAATAGACTTCAAACCGAAAGTATAAAGAATGTGCGAAAGATGATACAATAGACATTTTTTGTGTGATTCGAACTTCCTTGAGCACTCTCGATCTGTCGGGTCTATCAACTTAATGACGTGAACACCTACGAAAATTTTAGCCAACGCTCAATGACTATTTTTTATTATGTATCGGAAGAAAAATCTGCACGGAAACGAAATCAAAGTCTTAAATAATAATAAATATAAAAAGACATTAAAGTTACATAAATCGGAGTTTAGTCTTTAAAAAAATGTACCGTTTCATATTCGACCGCTTGAATTCGGCATGTGGGATTGGTAAGCTGGGATTCAAGCGGCTTACAATTGTGACGAACCTGTCACTCGTCACAATAAACCTGTCACTTATCGAATTGAGTGCTGTCAGACCTTTATTATCGATAATTTTTTTTAATTTTCTTTCATCTGCTATAAATAAGGTCTGAAAGACGATAATGCGATAAGTAAATAAATTAAAAAGAGTGAATTGAGAGTTATGAATAGAAAGACAGATAAATAAAGGAAACAAAACAATAAATAATCGAAACCTTATCAGGGCGGACGCAGAAGCGAACCAACTTTTTTCAGCCTTTTCCGAAAACATTGAATCTTTTATAATTTTAATGACGTTAAAGTACGCGTCTATGACTTCATTATCTAGCCACGTGCGTTCTTTGAAGACCTTTAAAATAGCAACTGTGACGTCAACACCCATGATATTATTGACGATCATAGTGTCCTCATCCGCCGGCCGGTTTCAAAAACTGAGCATATATTTATGCTCCATGAATTGTGGTTCATCCTCATCCTCCTCTACAACTACTCTTGGTCTTTTAATAGCGGCTTTTATTTTTGGAGTCTTTCTCTTATTCTGAACACGCAAGTCATATCCCTCAGCTTTACTCTTTGAAGTTGATAGTTTCATGAAAATTGATTTTAGTGATGCCGGCTGTGACTCACGACAAGACTGGGTAAGCAAAGCGCCCACTTCTTGCAAAGCCTCCACCAAGGATTGTTTAGCAGTGGGTTGAGGTGCATTGAGTTCAAGGGAAGTTTATGAGGCAGTGGGTTGAAGGGCAGTGGGTTTAGGGGCAGAAGTTTGGGAGGCAGTGGGTTGAGGAGCAGTGAGTTTATGGGCAAAAGTTTCTGAGGCAGTGGGTTAAGGAGTTGGGTGAGAAGCAATGAGTTTATGGGCAAAAGTTTTGGGGACTGTTGAGTGAGTGGCAGTGGATTGAGGGGTAAAAGTTTGAGGGGCTGTTGGGTGAGTGGTAGTTGGTTATTTGGGAACAAAGGCCTCAAAGAGAACCGAGGAAAGAATATCATCTTACATCATTGTAAAATACATTAAAACTTTGATTGCCATTATATTTTTTAAAAATAACTTAAGTTGGCGGTCAACAATTTAAGTTAGCGGACGCTAACTTAAATTAGCGTCGAATCTTTTAAAAATGAATTGATTTAAGTTAGGGATTTAGTACCTTTGTCAAATGAGATTTGATCACGTCAAGATCATTTCGTATTGCGTCATTTTCGGCTATTAAATTGACTACCTGATCTTGTAGTGACCCTACTTGCTCTTGTAGGGTCTTCTTGTCTCTCCCTAGTTATTCAATAGTAATAGCTTACCCTTTCAGCACTATAAACGCCCGTCTGAATTCACCTTTCATCTCTTTAATCGACATACGGAGATATGTGCATTCTTTTCTCAGCTCAATTATTTCTTTGATTAGATGTAGTTGTCTAGCCGACTATTCCCTGATTGGTTGGAGCCTTATCTCCAGTTACTTGCCCTTTAATTCCAGATGTTGACGTATACTAACCTCGTAATCGTCGGTATCGTCACTGTCATCACCGTCATCATCATAAGACTCCTCGCCTCTTTTTTGGGTATGTGTCTCATAATTTGGGACATCGCCTTCATGTTCGGTAGGGTACTCTCTTTCTGCTCTTTTTTCATCTCTCTTTGTATAAAAAAGAGTCGAATTGATCGATACTGTAACTCGTATTTTATAGCTTCAAGTTCTAAGATAACTAGACTTAAGAAAACATTTTCGATAATAATTTAGATTTCGACTGAATTTCGGGGCTTTCCATTTCTATAGCCTTGGAAATGGATTTTTCAGCTGAGTAAGAGTGGTGGCGACTCCTGAAAAGTACTCAAACGTCAAAATCTGTAGGGCGATAGTGCATCCGTAGATGTTATAATACCCATTTTATGACGTTTTGGTCGCTTCCTTTCTGACGATCGTTTTCGATATACACTCTACTAAAATTTTGTAAACTATCAAGCCCCATGGAAACTCATTAAACTTTTCAAGGTTACCGACTAATTCTAAGTACTGAATATCCACTTCCTGGTATATGTCCGGAAGTAAGAAAGAGCATAAGAGAAACAACAATGATTGTTTCAAAAATTCATCGTTGGATAGCTGGGCGCTATCAACTATTTCTTCAATACGAGATCTTTTAGCCGGTGTCCCAAGAAAAAATTTGTATCGAATGATTTTTTTCTCTGGCACGGTCACATATTCAGACTCAGGTTCCGTCAATATGTTTAGACTTAAAATCAATGATATATCGGACTCCTATAGCAGTACATTTGTGTTCTTGACTTTAAAAACATTATCTGTAACTCAAAAGCTTAAAATTGTGTCAACCAAGTCTCCAATTCGCTTCGTCACCGATTTGCCGCCGCTCTTTCGATTTTTACAAAAAAGTTAAAAAAATTAAAAGTAAACAGTAAAGTATAAAATTAAAGTTAAAGCTAACTTTTATATAATGAATTTTAAAACTGAATATTTTATTTGACATATACAAGGTTGGTGTTGACGTGGATACGGCTTGGCTTGGAGTTGGTCTATTCTGCAAAGTTTGAAACTACAGAGCCATTTTTGCAAATACGCAAACTTATAAGGCTGAAAGTGCAAATTTCCCAATATAAATTCATCTGTGGAAAATACCAAAATTACCTCTTCGTTTTATAAGTTCATAATAGATCTCCAAAGAAGCTGGTGAGATTAGGGGGTGCAATCCATAAAAGTTTGGTGTCATTTACTCCGAGGGCACTTAATCACTATTGGGTACCTCTATTCGCCCCACCTAATTACTAAAAGCACCCACTTAAGAAAAGTACGCTAAACATAGTCACAATAATTCATGAATCTAAGATTATACGAATTAATCTTGAATTATTCGCGAATTTATAAAAAAAATCATGTGTTTTTAGAATTTGAGAATAATTCTTGATTTTATTTTTTTTAATGTGATTTTAATATTTTCAAAAAATTTATACTTTTAAATCTTATTTATTTTCTCTCCAATTTTCCTTCGAATATATCTCCGAACTTTCCGGATGTTTCCGAATTTTAACGTCGCCGAATTACTGTCGAATCCCAACTTGGTGACTACGGCGCTAGACATCATTAGAAACTCTGGGGGCTGCTACTAGTCTCGTTTGTCATCCCAATCTTCCTCACAATGGATCTTGAGACCATGAGCATACCATAAAACGGTCAAGTTTTTATTCCATTTGTCACGGATCCAAAAAATAGTCCTAAAATTATGTTTGCACGTGATGTGTGCCATGTAATTTTAGGACCACTTTTTTTTTTTTATTAAAATAAACCGTCCAATGCTCATGATTTCAAAATCCGCTGTGTGAAAGATTAGGGTGTAAATCGATCTACCTCGACTGATTCCATGCAATCAATGGATTTCACTGGGTTTGAGATGCAGGTACCCTTAATTAAAATGCAAATACACTTTTTTTTAGTGTCTATGGCATGTCAAAAACTAAAATTGAAACGTTAGTGCCCTTCAAAGTTATATATATACATGCAAGTTTTTATGCCATCATATCTAAGCTCATAATTCGAGATATCCTTTCAGGTTCAATTGAGGGCATAGAGGATTTACGGTAGGCTTGGCTTTTGGCTTTCGTAGGTTGGGATGTCTTGGCATCTACGCAAATTACATAAAAGTTATATATTGGTTAAAACAAGCTGTATTGTCTACAGGCATGATTTGACAAATGAAAACTAAGCAAAGCGCTTAAATATGAAAGTTTTTCAAGAATAAAACTGATTATTCTCTCTTCATCGGGAAGACTCACTGGTATGATTGCTCTTTCGCATTTATCGCAGATTTGATACTCACAAATCATAACGAAAGAATGAGCTAAATTTCATCTAAGTGATGTTCAAGATATTGGACGGCCCAGAGTGCTTGGTATAAAATCAAACCTTTTGTTTAAAGGTACTATGACTAGACATTTATGAATAAGAGGCATGGCCACCTCAATTTTGGCCATACGGCAACTATATTTGGCAATCCAACTCATCATTCTCGTCCCTCATATTAATACATTGATTTGAACTGCTCTTAAGAATTATAATAATTTTTAAGTAAAGATTTATTTCCTTGCAAAGGCCAAGTTTGTGTGTGAACGCTCAGTTTACTGTGCAAGTTGTTCCTTCCTTTCTCAGGCTTGATATTTAAATGCACCCCCTGGATGGCTCAAATCATTTGGAAGGCGTGATTTTTCGGTGAGACGTGTTAATGATGGGCTGCTCTTTGGACTAATCATACTGTTAATTTCAGATTATTGATCCCAATGTGTCACATATGGAGGTCTCTTTCGTTTAAGTCATCTTTTAAAAAATAAATCACACAAAACACATGATAACTCAACATGGCACAAATCTCGAAAAGTAACTTAGATCAGTTACTCAATACTAACCTTTTAACATTGGAAGACGTGCAATAGGTTTCACTAGGTGCAACGGGCCTAATAGTTCATATGTTCCTAAGAGTATAGTAGAGTAGAGGAGGGGAAAGGGGGGTGGTGGGGTCGTTAAAAAAAATTTAACCATCCATATTAGAGCAAGGATCAAAATTTTGGTCCAAAATACCATAACATGGGGATCAAAATTTTGGCCAAATTATTGGATTTCGGTTTCGGTCATGCCCCAAACCGAAATTTTGATCCTTGAATTAGAGTGGAAATCCTCCAATGGCCCACAGTTGATGACATGAACTGCTCAAAAGATATGTCACGTGGCTTAAAAGGTCAGCACCAGACAACAAAGGAAGAAATAAAAAAAAAAAATCGTACTCTGAGATGAGAAGTCAACTCAGTTGCCTGTAGTGAAAACAATCTCAGATAGCAGTAAGAACTCACTTGGTAGAAAGACTACCTTGAATAGGCATAGGTAGTCCTTGGCTTCAGTAATGTGAGGCACCCTCTCAACACAAGCAGCTCTTGAAAAAATTCCATGGCTGAAAAGCACTTCATGGGTGATGATGGTTTCGACGCCTCATAATTCATAATAAAACCACCAAACCTGTTTGGGTTGCTCCAAAAATTGAGTTTTCCATCTTTTTTTAAATATACATTAGAAACAGGTGGCAGAGCGCTGCTGCTGATCCCGGCAACTCAAATTCACATAAACTGGGCTCGCTTACATTTACGATTTATGGGCTCGCTCACATTTTAAGATTTATTGTTGGTGTTGGTCACCCACGTTCCATGGTTGAAAGCATTCTTAACATCCATTTGATTGATAAAACAAATTTCATAGACAATCATGAATAGTAAACAGAACACACCGTAGGAAGACTGTAAATATGAGTAAGTCTCCAGGAAATGAGTATTCACATCTCCTCGTGGAAAGAGATTTATTGATCAAGCCTCAACAGCCCACCGTTCAGACTAGCACTAAACTATCTCACTTGTGCCAAGTCGTCCACTGTGTGCTGGCCTTGTTAATTGGGTGAGTAGGAAAATCCTGAATCTACCATTGATTTAGGGTCTTTTATGACCTCTTGGCAGTGTCATTTAGATAAAATACTCTTTTATGACCTCTATCAAGATCAATCCTGTAGTTGGAGCCTTCCAATGATTTTTGCTGTATCCCAATTGAAGGAAGGGGGCATTGCTTGGTGCAATGGTAAAGGCAGGATTTGAGTCAGAAGCGCAGCGACTTTGTGTAGAAAAAGCCAGAGGTTAGGTTTGTATCCCTCCACCCCTCCCAGTACACTGGCTAGTTGCCATCTTTTACCCAAATTGAAGGAGCTACTGAAGGTGTTGGATGGTACAGATCAATTGGAGTGTATCAAGAGAGACAGAAAGAGAGAGTTGCCTTATCTAAACGGCATTCAGACAGTTACTCTGTAACCGGGCTGCATCCCAAAAACACCTTTCCATCCATGGAGACTACCAAGCTGACCATTTTGAAAACCAGGTTCATCTGATTCACAGTTTCAGATGACAAGGCAAAATGTCGCTAAGATAATTGCAAGAAATGAAGCATGAATAATCCACAGTTTAACTGAATTTTATTTCATCAGTCAATGCTGGTGACACATTGGGCAGAACCAGTAACCCTTTTGCCACAAATATCCAGAAAAAAAAACTTAACAAACAAAGAGCATTCTAATGTTGAATCCACAGATGAACACATGATCTCACCAACCTGCAAAATTTTCAAAGAAAACAAAAGTGGGTTCCTTAAGTTTTGGTCAATTGCATAAAAATCCGTCTATAAAAATTAATATCTGTCTACTTCTTCGATTTTTCTATTTCCAACCCTTTCATTAAGAAAAAGATTCAAGGAAATAACAGTATGCAAGGTACAGAAAGATTCGCATAACAAGTAGTGAATGGAAACCACAAATTCAGAGTTCTGGAGCCTAAGTAATACACAATTATAATTGATGTCAAATAGGGATGCAAGTTTCCAACCAAAATCGAGTGGAAAAATACTGACACGAACAGGCCCGAAACCGATTCAAAACCGAAAAAATCAAACCAATTCTAAGGTGGTTCAGTTTCGGTTTTGGGTGGCAGAAACCTGATTAGGTAGGATTAGAAAACTGAAAAAATTAAATACAAAAAATTCAAAAAAAAAAGAAAAAATACCGGAACCAAACCCATTTTTTCCAGTTTCAGGTTCGGAATTTGAAAAAAAAAATGAACCGTAACCGAATCTCGACTCGTTTCGGTTCATATTGAACCGACCCAAAGAACAAAAATTTCGGTTTCGGCTCGGTTAACCGAATCTGCATCTCTAATGTCAGTTTCAAGGAAAAGATTCGATCGCTTCACCAATAAACCCTGGTAAGCAAGCAGATTTCTAACATACGTGAAATCCATATATGTTGACCATACTAACATACCGATATCGGTTTGTAACACCAGCAAACTGGCACTCAGCACATTCCATGTGACCAGTGACATCTTTTTTTCAATCTTTTTTTTTAGCATTTTAGATATTTGCATAGGGTTAACTTTGACCAATTAAGAACGGCGGCAATCACTACAGTCAAGGTGTCATAGATATTGGGCATACCAATTTCTAAAGATTCTAATATAGCAGCACGGCCTTAAAAAATGTAAAAGAAAAGTTGAAGGAAAGCCAATTGAGATATGTAATGAAAAGATATATAATGTATGTCATGAAGCTAACTAAAACTATAAAAATGTTTTCAAGGACCCAAGCTATTATTTTGTTAGTTACTAAGCTTTACACAATTTTTTTTAATAAACCGACGGTTCATTTTATCGTGTCAAAACGAGGAACATTTTGATGGTATTATGTGGAAGTTATATACATGTCTAGAAGTAACGAGCTGTGTTGAGGAGTGTCCAACTGTTGGCACGTGTCCAAGTGCAACCAATTGTTGGCATGCAAACAAACCTTAACTAATGCTTATAGACCTATTGGAAGGGAGGAACTGGATTCCATCCAATGCAGTTAAAGAATATGATTAATGCTTAGTAAGATGAAAGAACCAGATGATGTGGATAATTAATTCCCTCAAATTAAGATACTAGTGCCAACATTATTAATAATTCAACCACACCAGAACAATGCAAAATAAGCATCCCCTTGAGATGTGTGTTATCAAAAAGAGAGAATCCATCTGGTTTTCCATCCAAATCATTGGATCAACCAACTTGGAGGAGAATATAGGACCTTTTTTAAAGAAAGCTCATGAGCAAGAAATTATTCCTATTGCATATGATCTTCAAATTCTTTTAACCTTTTTGAGCTTTTTCCAGGAGTAGAATTATGTGGTGTTAATTTTGGCTTTTCTATTTTGCATCCCTTAGCCTCCATTGCTACTGAGAGATTCTTTTAACCTTTTTGAGCTTTTTCCAGGAGTAGAATTATGGGGTGTTAATTTTGGCTTTTCTATTTTGCATCCCTTAGCCTCCATTGCTACTGAGAGTTCATAAGAAGATATTTATTAAAAAAAGCTAATTCTCTACTTGTTTTTCTTTTTTAGAAAAACAGGTTTCTTTAGAAAAGAATGATATTCAACCAAAAAATTTTATGGGCAACAAACTTTAGAAAAAAATGAAATTCAACCAAAATAAATAAATTTATGGCCAACAATCCCGGTTATTTGAACGAGTCGATAAGTTTGAGGACTTGACAAAATTGGACAAATTTTATTTGTTTTTATTTTGTTTTATTTTATTGCATCGTTAGGGTGGAAAAGCTGAACAAGAATTGAATTGATTTGGCTTAGTTCCATTTAAATTGACTATTAGTATTCATGACTATACCCAATAATCCAAAAAAAAAAAAATTTGATCACTATGAATCAATAGGCATCCCAAATACAACCATGGAATGAATCTCATCAATTCTTCATGCAATGGAAGAACTTACGTCTTTCTCTTCAACTTTGTCTCATATTCCTTTGGAATCTGAGAAGGTGGCAATTTCCTCCAATGTGCTTAAGAATCTTGATGTCATAAAAAACACACATGTTATTGAGTTATGCCCTCAAACAATGGAGAAAAGATAGAATAAAAGGATAGAGGTCCAAGGCTGCACGTCGGCTTCACACCAAGTCGCACGAGAAATGAATAAACACTCCTCAAGTTTCGAAAGATTCGCTCCTTCGATCGAAAACTCTTCACAAGTTCTCTAGGGTTTGCACAAATGCAACTCTCAAATTTTCATTAATCAAAAACTGTCTATTCCAAAGTTATAAAGACCTTATATGGTAGGCCATAAAACAAAGAAAAACCTAAAACAAATACTAAAAAACAGACGATTATGCCCTTAAAACTTAAATTCCTTCAAAATTTGCACTGTAGCTCAATTAATCGAGGTACTATAGCACTGTAGCAACCTTCAGTCTCCGATTTTGAACTACTCAATTTCTTTTCAATTCTTCCGTTTCAACTCCCTTTTAGTTTTTTCCGACGCTTAAGAATTTTTTGCGGTTCACGTCCGATGCTCTTGATCGTGATGTCCACATCAGCATGCCTTCTACAAGAATGGGCCTATACCTTGTAGCTGGGGTTAGGATGACCGCCACCAAGATAACCCTTAGATACAGCCGACATATCGGAATTGATGCTTTCTTCATTTCGACGCCTTTTTTTGCAAAATTTAATATTAGTAGTAAACCTCCTCTTGACCCACCCATTACCCTACAGCATGAGCCCCATCATTTAGCAACCACATCATGTAGACCTGCATACTCTAGCACCTTCTCAAATTTGAACAATCTCAGCCAAAAGAAACACAAAGTCGCAACTAGCAGAAGTGGGGTATGGTCCAAGGTAGGCCTTAGAAAAGATTCAAAAGGCGTAACGGAAGCAATCCTCTCCCAATCCACCAAAATGAAACACAGTCCAGATGAGAAATTATCTGGACCTCTTCGATATTTGACCAAATGACCTCTCTTCCTTTCATTAGAATATCAATCAACTAGAACTCTCACACAAAAACTTGGAGAAGTTCATCCTGCTTCACGTAATTCTACGTCCTCTCCTCTGTGGAGAAATTGGGATGGTGCTGAAATATTAGTCAACACAGCATGGTGACTCCTCTCCATCCGTCAGAGCCTTTCACTCCTCCCAAAACTTCTTGCAAACTAGCAAACAATTTGGACTACAGACATTTTTCAGCATCCATAGGAAACCGTCATCCAAACTCACAAGAATGTAGGGTAACGGGATGCATTCCAACGTGGCAATGACCGCTAGTTTGTTGCTCCTCTGCATGATGACCAAGCTCTCTTGGCGCCCCCAATCACATCACATTGAACCCACTTTTGTCTCATATTCACTGAAACAGGAGTTTTACAAAGAAGTGAAGAATAACCAACAATGAGAAATAATCTAGAAATTATGCTCGTCACCAATGAGTCACTAAATCCCACTTTCATCTCAATGGGCATGGTGATGGATATTTTATGAGAGCAGGCCATGGATCGCTTCATCATATCAGCAAATCCACACGTTACAAATGTTAGGAATATAAGTAATAAATTTCTAAGTCACTAGATCTCATTTGCATCTCAATGGGCATAGTGATATTTTATGAGAGGAAATGATGCATCTCTCCATCATATCAGCAAGTCAACATGCTACAAGTTTTAGAAGAATAGGAAATGAATTGCTAAGTTATTTACTGTAAAAGGTCACAGTGTCGCACAGAATAAATGCTGGAGTTGGAGTCCAGTGCATGTAATGCAATCACCCAAATCCAATGTTTGGACCCACAAAGAGATCAGATGAAGAGCAAGAGAAGACAGAAATTGGAAACACGGGGAGGTAAACACATCAAGATTCGAGACATAGGAAAAAGAAGGAAAAAACGGTTACAAATTTCTAAAAGGCCCAATAATAGGCCCAGCATCATGGGGCCCATAAACGAGATCAATAGGTAGGATATAGGAGAGCATTGTGTCCAAAACGAGGTCCATTTAATCGGCGTACAAGTGGCAAAAGAGATCCACATAGAGATGTGTGTCATGCGTCCTCATATTCTTATTAGAGGAAGGTCCAATAATAGAAAGGCCCTCATGTTTCATGAAGAGCAAGATGGATGGTTACGATTAGAGGGGAAGGTCAAAGATTGAGAGCATAGTTACCAAAAGTTAGAGTGGCATGTGATGCGCGACATGAAGAGAAATTGAGGAAAGAAAATGAGGTTACCATAATAGAAAGTGGAGATGCGCCAAGCCGTAAAGTGATTAATGGGAATTTGGGAACTAATATACCAAAGGATGCTTTATAGCCCTAATTTACCAAGGTCAAGCATTGGTGTTCCTGTTATAGGACACTTGCAAAGGTATTTGGTGGCTTGATCCTTAATAAAACCGCACCAAAAAACCTCCCAATCTTCTTCCTTCACTTCCTTCATAATATTGAACTTGTTAGTCATGACCCCTTCACTTGACTTCATAAGACTGAACTTGTTAGCAGTCAATGTTCATATCAGTTGACTGTACTTCTGATGCAGTGCAAAATCCGAAAGAAGAGAAGAAAGAAAATCAGAAGTTTATTGCTGAAAAGTCTTTGATCGGAGGGTCGCGGAGTCTTCAACTTGCAATCCCGTCACTTTTATGTTTGGGCTATTTTGAAGTGTCAAACGACGTCGGATTGATGGGAAACAGGTCTTATTTGAAAGCTTGTCAAAGTAGTTTTTCAGCAAGCCAAGAAACGCGATATTCCTACAAGTATTGAAGAAGTTATGGTAAGTTTTTGGAGGTTGCACTGAAAGTGACGAATTTCAAGACTCCTAATTGAATTAGGTTTAGTTTCTTTTATTATTTTATTTTCGCAAATAGAATTTATTTCTTTATTAGAACTAGGATTAGTTTCCTTATTGTCCTTATTGTTTTAAGATTTTATTATTCTTTTAGGAAAATTATGATATTTTTATTATTTAAATTAGGAATTAGTGAAGATATTACGAAGTAAAAACAAAAGAAGAACAGTTTTTAGGAAATGGCAAGCAAACCGCGCCTGGTGCTAAGGGTTGGGGACTGGATATGGGGTAAGTGTCGCAATATCAATTTCCGGTGTCGCTCGGTTTGCCACCGTCTTGGCTGCGACGCATCCCAATCGCAAGGCAAAACCGTAGCATCGGTCGACAATCGGATTCCGGTTTCGAGGTGGGAGAGACAGACTGTTTTAAGTGAACCTCAGGTTCGCGATATTGATCAGGGGTGGTCGATAGCCGCAAGGAAGAACAGACCAGTTACACCGTCCTTGGTGCCTATTGACCGGTGGCCAGGTTTACCTTGTCATTTGGCTACGAATGCGATTGTGTCGCCTCCGAGGAGGCCGGTCAATATATCGGTTCAGAAGGGGCCCGGGAGTATCGATAAACATCCCAGCTCTGGGTGTCTCGAAGTTGACATACCTCACATTCGCTCCCTCGCAGCCAATTTGAGATATTACTGGGTGGTTATCGCCACTGACAGGGATATACTCTCTTTATTCAATATACACAGATGGATTAATAACAGTTGGAAGATCCCAGATAAGCCTATGGTTTCTACTATTTTCGCCGCATCGGTCCTTCTGCGTTTCGGGTCGGAGGAAGCGGCCGCTGCTATCTGCCTCAAAAAGAAGGTTGTCATCGATGGTTGTCCGGTTGTTTGCTGTCGGTGGGATTCTCGACTGGGCGAGGTTCAAATTAATAAGGAGGAGGGGGTCTGGCTACACATCTTCGGCCTCCCGCTCCACTTGTGGTCCTCGGAGATGTTCCGAGGGATAGGTAACCGATGTGGTCACTTTCTCCGGGTTGATCGGCGATCGGCGGACCTCTGGATCACCTCACATGTTCGCATTCTAGTGGCTGTCGAGAGCTTCGAGTGGATTCCTCGTATCATCGGCGTGTTGGTCGACAGCCATGAATGCCAGCTCTTCGTAGAGCTCGCCCGACAGGAGAAGATTGTCGTAGACCATCTGACGGTCGAACCGGTTTCGGGGGCCTTGACCACCGGCTTTGGCCTCCCTCCATTAGTGGTGGTTCAGCCGCTCACGGAACCACTCGCTACTTCGACCGAGGATCTGGACGAGATTTCCATTGAAGCGGTGTCGATGGGTGCTTCGGCCGAAGATCAGGTGGCCTCCGAGCGATCGACGGCTCTGATTACATCGCACGGTGAAGCGGATGTCGTACACCTGGACCGACAGGAAGTAGGTGAGAGATGGGGACTGACGGCGATGTCGGACGAGGCAAGTGACCGTACCTGGGATCCAATGGAGATCGAGGTTGTCGGCCTCCTTGCACGGTATGCTCCTCTGGTTTGCGAAAAGCCTACGAGGGTTTATCGAAGAAGAAGACGACATCTAACGCTGCTTCATAGGGGAGCGAGAAAGCCGCTGGAGTCGACACGTAGCCTGCCAATGGAAGGCTCTGGCAGCTTTGTGTCTACTGCGAAGGGTTTTGAAGGTGGGACGTCGGGCTGGAGGGGTTTTAACTTTGTTCAGGGGGGTGGGACACGTGGTTACGACACGTGGCATCTTATGCTCGCTTCTAGGTCCGACGAGGGTCTTAAGAGGGATGGCTTCGACAGGGGGGTTTTAAGTGGTTTTGACGACCCGAATTCATTGAGAGGGTCTCTTTACGCCCGTGCACTATGGGAACGATGAAAAATGTATCTGGGCTTTGGACTGACCCGGGAACGACGAGATATGTAGATGGGTTTTTATCCCAGTTTTGAAAAAGAGGGACCCAAGCCTCTATATTTTTAGACGAGCTCTAGTCATGGGGTGGAGCCACCAGAAGCGACCCGGAGGACTTGCAGCGCTGCGGAAATTCACAGGGGGAATACGAGGCAATAGCTTCTGATGAGGGAGAGGTGGGAAGGATGGGAACCGAGGTGGTGCTGCATAGGGGGTTGACCTGTCACGGTTAGTGGTGAACAGAGCCATCTGACGGTGGACGAGCTGCAGATACTGCCTCATACTGTTCAATCGGGCTATGGTGAGGGCCGGGATTCCGAATTGGTGGTGGAAATTGATCGGCTGATCGAAGTTGGGCGTAATCTTGGGATGACGTTTAAGGGGTCTCAGGCAGAGCTACGGGAGGTGTTCCAATCGATTATAATGGGCAGGTAGATTAGTAAGAGAAAGCAACGAGGTGGATCGCGGGAGCTGGCACGGCTACATTGGGATATGATGGATGGGAGGAGGGGGTTGTGACCGGTAGACTGGTCATTTTGGGCGGGTGCAAATTAGTTCGATTATGAAGATATTATCTTGGAATGTTAGAGGTATTAGTGATCGACTGAAGTGGTCGGGGGTTAAGCAGGCGATCAAGGCGTACAAACTAGTGGTGGTTACCCTACAAGAAACTAAGTTGGGAAGTTGTGATGGAAGGAAGGTTGCCTCGATCTTGGGGGGGGAAGTTGGGACTGGATAGGACTCGACTCCATCTGCGCTTCCGGTGGGATCCTCGTGGCTTGGTCCTCAGCTCTGTTTGATAAGGTTGATGAGGAATTGGGGATCTTCTCGGCTTTCATCATGCTACGAGACAAACAGTCAGGAAAAGTTTGGAGCTTTGCGGGTATCTACGGGCCGGTGACGGATCGTGAGAGGGGAGACTTTTGGTTCGAGTTGAGTGCGTTGGTTGGTCAATGGGACTTTCCACTTTGCTTGGCTGGGGATTTTAACGCTATCTGCTGGGATTTCAAGAAGCAGGGGGGGCTGCCAACCTTGGGGTCATGAGGGACTTCAATTCCTTCATTGCGAGCTGGGGTCTCTTCAATATCCCGTTGGTGGGGGCCAGATTTACGTGGTCTAGTTTACAGGATCCACCGTCTCTCAGCCGGTTGGACAGATTTCTCTGCACTACCGAGTGGTTGGACTTCTTCCCGAGTGCCAGATTGGAAGCCTTCGCGCGCGCCATTTCGGATCACAGGCCTATTGTTCTTACTTGCGACTCTCGGGGTAGGGGGTAATCCCCTTCGAGTTGAGAATATGTGGTATTGACGGCGTTTTGGAGAAGGTTGGGGTGGGAGGAACCTGTCCATCGGATAGCCGCCCGCTTCATCACCAAGTTACGCCGGACAAAGGACAGAATTAAGGTTTGGAATAGGGATGAGTATGGGAAGGTGCATGTTCGAAAGGAGGAATTGCTCTCGAAGCTTAAAATGTTAGATAACCGCAAGGAGACGAGGAATCTTTCGACGGATGAGTGGGAGGCTAGAGTACAAGCTAAGGCGGAATTCACTCAGACATGTAGGGCTGAGGAACTTTGTTGGATGCAAAAGCGAAGGTTAGGTGGTTCAAAGAGGGGGATGCCAACACGAAGTATTTCCATGCGGTTGCGAATGCCCGCAACAAATCGACATATTTGGGGAATATCACTGTGGATGGGGTGCAGTACACAGGCCATGAGGAGGTGCAGGACAATATTGTTGATTTTTACAAACGACTGTATACGGATGGGGGTCTCCCGAGACCGATTTTGGATGAGCTGCAATTCAGATCTATCTCTCACAAAGTTAGTAGGGAGTTGGAAAGCAAATTTACATAAATGGAAGTGTGGACCGCGATCAGAAGTGGTGGCAGCAAGAAATCACCAGGGCTGAATGGGTTTACCATGGAATTCTATCGCGCATTCTGGGAGTGTATTAAGGTGGAGTTGATGGAGGTTTTTCATGACTTTCATTCTTCGGGTTATATTGGGAGAACACTTAATTATACGTTTATTGCTCTCATTCCCAAGACTCATGGGGCTGAAAATATTTCTGATTACCGTCCGATCAGTCTGATCAACTGTGTCTACAAGGTTATCGCAAAGGTGCTGGCTAACAGGCTTAAGTGGGTCATGGGTACTATCATGTCTGAGAATCAGGGGGCTTTCGTCCATGGGAGACATCTTACGGACCTTGTCGCAGTTGTTAATGAGACCATTCATTCGGCATATGCTAGTCGTACACCGGCGGTGATCTGGAAGGTGGACATGGAGAAGGCCTACGACCGGGTTAGTTGGGAGAGCCTTGAGTATATGCTTGGAAGGATGGGGATTGGTGCCACTTGGAGAAAATGGATGCGCAGATGTTATTCTTCTCCGTGGTTTTCAGTGATGATTAATGGGACTGCGGCGAGGTATTTCAAGAGCTCGAGGGTCTTAGGTAGGGCGACCCTCTTTCCCCTTTCCTTTTTAATATGGTGGGGGAGGCTTTATCTGGTCTGATCGGGCGTGCAAGGTTATTGGGTATGCTTACTGGCATCAGAGTCGGCGATCAGGGGAGGTTCATCACGCACCTTCAGTATGCAGACGATACGATCTTATTTGGGAAGGCGGGTGTAACGGAAATTCATGCCATGGCTGACGTGCTCTCAGTATATGAGGCGGTGTCGAGCCAACGGGTTAATTTCCTCAAGTCTACGATATCGGGTATTAGGGTGGAGGAGCAAGCTCTGACCTCCTTGGTTGTTTCGGTTGGGTGCCGCATTGAGGGGTTGCTTATCAAGTACTTGGGTATGCCGCTCGGGATCAAAAAGCCCACCAGTCGTGCAGAGATTTGAGCAGCGGTTGTCAGCTTGGAAAGGCAGGCTGCTGAGTAGTGGGGGAAGGCTGGTCCTGGTCAAAGCGGTGCTCTCTTCGATCCCCATCTTCTTTCTCTCCATGTTTCGGTGCCCCGCTAAATTATTAATACACTGGAGCGTATTCAAAGGTCATTTCTGTGAGAGGGGGCAGGTCTCAATGGACGATACCACCTCGTCAATTGGGACACGTGCCAATTGCCTATCGCTTATGGAGGGCTGGGGATACGGAGTCTCAAGAGAACTAATGTGACGTTGCTCGGAAAGTGGATTTGGAGAGCGGAAAGGGAGGAGGAGAGGAGTAGTCTCTGGTGGTTGGTTTTGCGTGATAAGTATGGTCTCTCAGGGGGGAATTGGGGAATAGATTTGTCCACTCACAGATATACCTCGTCGTGGTGGAGGGATATTTCTCGCACTTGGGAGGTTAGGGGTGCGGTACAACTGGGGGTGTGGGTCCCGTATTCGTTTCTGGGAAGATCCGTGGTTGGATGAGAGTCCGCTCAGGGCTAGTTTTCCGGGAATTTATGCCCTTTCCTTGAACCCAGGTGGTAGGATTGATGAGTATGTGTCCATTGTCAGTGAGAGGAGTATCTGGGATGTTGCCATTAGAAGATGCCTCAGGGACAACGAGGTGGGGTGCTATGTGGAGTTGCTGAGTAGGCTTTATGCGGTGCAGCGGAATAATATCAGGACTGATAAGGGAATTTGGGAGCTGAATCGAGAGGAGAAGTTTAGTGTCAGAGCGCTATACTGGTGGATATTGCGTCGTCCGCTCATCAGGTTCGAGGGGAGTTGGTTATGGAAGGTTCTCCTTCCACTCAAGATCAGATTTTTCTGTTGGACGGTTTGTAAGGACAAAATCCTTACTAGGGACCAGCTGATTCGGAGGGGAATGGACGTCCCGATTGCGTGTGTTATGTGCTCCGACGAGGCGGAGTCCATCGCTCATCTCTTCCTTCATTGTCGTGCGGCGAATGAGGTCTAGGGAGCCACCCTTAGAGCCTTCGGTATGTCCTGGGTGATGCCACGGTCTCCTTTCGCGCTCATGTTGAGTTGGGAGGCGGCGAAGGTGGAAGGGGGGGATAGGGGACCTTGGCGGGCAGCGATTTTCTCCGTCTTGTGGAGCCTTTGGTGCGGGAGGAACCGTAGAATCTTCGAACCCAAAACCAAACCTGTCGGAATGATTATTAGGGCGGTTGCGGAGCTCGTCACCTTCTGGGGTGAGCGCGGAGGTCAGGAGGACAGCAGCCCCAATTTCTCTTGGGACCCCGGTTAATGTGTGGGGTCCTAAGTGGGGTGCGTTGTTCTTAGGGATAGGCCTTTCTTTTGATTTGTGTCACTTGATTGTATACGGCTTCAGCGCCTTGCTGGTTTCTATACAATCTTATTACTGATAAAAAAAAAAAAAAAAATTAGGAATTAGTGTTAGACTAGGATTTCTAATTTTATGCATTGTAAAAACTTATTTAAAATGTTGGAATATAATTTTAGAGTTGAATGAAATATTTTGTTTGGAGCTTTTGAAGCCCGACTAGCTGCAGCTAGTATTAGGGGTTCCTGCAGGTTCACTGAAATATTTTGTTTGGAGCTTTTGAAGCCCGACTAGCTGCAGCTAGTATTAGGGGTTCCTGCGGGTTCACTGGCAGAGAAATTTTGATGGGATATTCCTTAATTCAACCACCTTGGAAGATTAGTTTCAACCTTCCTACAAATTTTTCTCGTTTTGTGTCAAATCTCAAGTGGCTATCGTACACTTTGGAGATCTTTGTTTCCTGCTTCTCTTGGTATTCGTGTGAATCAACAAGAAAGGTGGACGTCTATTAGAGTTCTGACATTTCTGTTTAGAAATCAACAGTTCTAGTGGAAGGTTGTGGCGAGCGCTGCATCAACTTGTTAGCAGGCCTCGAACTTGACTTCATTTGTTAGCTTACCTTAATTGGGGACACTTCTTGTTTAGGGCCAAAAGCAGATCATCGTATTCAGAGTGGGCATCGCTCATGGCTTGCATCAATCAGCATGTTAATGATCAAACTTGGTAAGTTGAAAAGAATCCAGACTTGTCGACTTGTTCATACAATAAATAACTAAACATATAAGAATTTTTTTTTTTAAATGGACTCTAAATGATGCAATTGTACAACGTAAGCACCATACAATAAGTTGTGCAACCCAATAGGGCTTGTGCCTGTTAAGCACCATACAATATTATTAGTTGTCAGCTAGCTGGTCCTCGGAGGCAACCTGAGGAATGCAATATTCATTTGACTCTACTTTCTCTCTAATGAAATGAGAGTCTACTTTCAATATGTTTGGTTCTCTCATCGTACCTGGGATTCTCAGTGTAGATGCAGGACGACTTCATTATCACCCTAGAGTCACGAGGAGCTTCACATATATACATATAGATCGATGAGAATGAAACAGATCCGCATGCCCTTATGGGCTCCTTGAGAAACGACCATCTACTCGACGTCGGCACTTGGAACGGTAGAGTAGCTTGTCGTCGAGACCTTTTATCACGCACTGAACCAGCCTAATCGGCATCTGCAAATAGTTCCACATTTAGGTGACCATGATCTCCACACAATAAAGCGTTACGGAGGCTTCAATTGAAATATCTAAGGATCTTATAAACAGCCTCCGAATGACAACTCCATGGAGAATGCATATACTAACTAACCACATTGATGACATACGCAATATATGGACGAGTAATAGTGAGGTATATAAGTTTCCCCATGAGGCGCCGACACATGTGAATGTCTTTACAACTTCTCCACCCTAAGAACTTAGCCTATGATTCAGTTCCGTATGAGAATCCACGGGTCTACATCCCAACATTCATCTTTGTTTGAGAAGGTCAAGACTGTACTTCATATGTGAGATATCAATGCTCTTCTCAGATCTTGCAACTTTGATACAAAGAAAGTATTTGAGTGGTCTAAGGTCGGGTCTACATCCCAACATTCATCTTTGTTTGAGAAGGTCAAGACTGTACTTCATTTGAAAGATATCAATGCTCTTCTCAAATTTTGCAACTTTGATACAAAGAAAGTATTTGAGTGGTCTAACGTCTTTGATATCAAATACATGAATTAAGTAATACTTGAGGTCTCATAAACTCCACTTCATCATCTCCAGTAACCACAATGTCATCAACATAAAAAATGAGAGTTGCTAAGCCATTTCTTCTTTTAACAAAGAGGGTGTGATCCTAATGACTCCAGGAGTAACCACACTAAACAATGGCATCATTGAACTTCTTGAAACAGACATGAGGAGATTGTCTCCCCCAAGGAGTACAAATTGGAGGTGGAGCCATATATACCTCTGTTCTTGCATCAAGAAAAAAATGGCTCTTTACATCAAGTTGATAAGGCGGCCACCCTCAATGTGCTGCTAAAGAGGGGGGAACCTGAATAGAATTCAACTTTGCTACAAGAGCAAACGTGTCCTAATTGTCAATACCATAGGTTTGAGTGAACCCCTTCGCAAATAACCTGGCTTTATACTTCTTTCCAGAGCTATCAAGTTTGTACTTCACTTTGTGGACTCATTTGTATCCCACTAATTTCTTTCAAAGAACATGATATGAAGAGTCGGGAGAAGAAATAAAAGTTGAATGGATTGCAGAAAGAGCATGATATGACACAAACTTACTGATAGGAGATGACATTCAATTAATAAAAAAACAAGTAGCTAGAATAGCTACATTCCACAGTTTTTTAGGGACATTAATTTCACAGTTTTTTAGGGACATTCATTTCAAAGAACAAAGCACGGGCAACTTTGAGAATATGAGGATTTTTCCTCTCCGCTACACCATTTTGCTTTGGAGTGTAGGGAAAAGTGGTCAAGGACTCAATGCTATGCTCACGAATATAGGACTGAAGATGATTAGAGGAATATTCTCCCCCATTATCAGTCCTGAAGATCTTCACATGAGCATGATATATTGAGTTTAGATTAGCTTGTGAAACAAAGGAAAATTCTTGCTACCTCGTCCTTTAATTTCAACAAACATCAAAAAAATGAGAGCAACCATTAATAAATGTAACAAAGTAATAATAACTATATAGAGAGAAGTAATATGGGATGGTCCTCAAACATCACAATGAATAACCAAGCAATGTGTATCACATCTATTACCACTGGTTGGGTAAGAGTTCTTACTGGAAAAACTCGGATAATCTAGGAAACAAAATACGTAAACTAGCTATAGATAAATGGCCAAAATCAAAATTCCATAATGAACTTCCTCCAATAGTATTTGTAGAGGTTACAGCAAAAACTCGTTAATCTTTTTTGGTCTTCAAAGAGATAACAACTCCTTATCCTCACGACCGTGGCCAAAGATCCTCCCCTTCTTCAGGTCTTGAAATAAAGAGTGGCGGAAGGAAGGTTACACTACAATTTAAGTTTTTTACTACCCTACTAACAGAGATGAGGTTAACAAGAATGTTAGGGACATGTAAAGTAGAATCCAATGCTATATGACTAATTATGAGTGTTGAAATATGATCATATTTCACACCCAAAGACTTACACTTAGCCATCCGATGAGAGCAATCTGACAGTTTTGTGAAGTTTTGATGGTTATGACCGTTGGATGCAATTGATGGCAAAAAGGAGTATAAGAGCAACCAACACTGGAACATTGAATCAAGGAACCACAAGCCCAGAAATTTGTGAAGAATCGATCGATCGAATCTCATATTGATCGATCAGAGTCGAGAAGAGTTTAGCTAGAAAAGTTGCTACCTAGAATCGATCGATCAACTTGTTTATCGATCGATCGAATTTATATAACCAATTTATATAATCAATTTGTGTATTAGGCTATGTCCAGATTCGATCGATCAGTTTGTTGGACCGATCGATCGAATTCAAATGAATAGAATCGCGGCAAACTCAAAATTCAAAATCGATCGATCTATGCTTGGATCAGATCGATCAATTTTGAATCTTGAATTTTTTGACCAGCGATCCTATTTAAGCGAAATTAGAATTAGGTTTATCTGTCTAGCATTTTCCCTTAGCAGTTTTAGGTATTCTGAGCTTTTTCCTTCATTTTCCAAGCACTGTTCCTTCATTTTCTTAGCCTTCGATCATAGATTAGTTTAATTTTGTACCTTGGAGAAGGATCGTATCTTGTATTTAAGCAAAGCGTTAGATTGTTCAACCTTTTTATTAGTAAATTAATGCAATTCTCAATTTCTATTTCATTTGAGGTGTGGCTAAATCGTACTGAGGATGGGGATCTAATGAACCCCATCTAAGGTGTTCATTTATAAATATAGATATGTGATTAGAATATCTGTTCTAGATGCTTTGAGTTTTTTATGCATATTGCTCTTGCAGATCTCGCGAAAACCTATTACCATTTAAGATATGAGAACTAGTCATGCCTTTCCCGCGATCTCGGATCTGTGATCTAGAATTCACACCGAGTTTTTCATTGAAAATATTTGAGGCATTTATTCATCGTGATTAAAGAAGTCTTTAATACAATGAATGTTAACAGTTTTAAAATCACAAGTCTTTGGCGTTGTGATATAAAAAAGGGAGACAACGAGAAAAATCAATTAACTATTGTGTGGTATTTTTACTGCTCATCTTTGAAACTGTTGAAATCATTGAAACTCTTGGTGTCTAGGTCATTGCATGCATACTAGATCATCCATAGAAAAGACTTTAGAACCTTTGAATTTTGAGATCGAGTGTACTTGTCGCTTGCATCGCAAAGAGACTAGGTTGAGACGTGTAACTGAAGTTGAGACTCCTAACCTAGCCACAATGGCTGAAAATGGAGAAGTCCCACAAGGCAATGCCGAAGAACCAACCCTTAGGGAGTTGTTTGCCCGTATCACTTCCAATACCCCTTCTTGTATTACCTATCCGCCATAAACGGCGCTCGCTTTGAAATGTGAACCAATGTGATTCAGATTCTCCCTATTTTCCATGGTATGGAAAGGGAATACCCGTACATGCATGTCAAAGATTTCATTGAGGTCTATTCTGCAGTGTATCAAAATTTCAACGAAGAATCTGTGAGGCTACATCTGTTTCCTTTTTCTATAAAGGATAAGGCTGAAGTTTTGCTGAATTCTTTACCAGCCGGATCAATAACTACATGGGATCAGCTGGTTAAGAAATTCTTGTCAAAGGTCTTCCCCATGGCCAAAACCAACGCCCTGAGGCGCGAGATTTGTGATTTCGTGCAAGAAGAGGGTGAAAAAATTTACAAAGTATGGGAAAGGTTCATGAACCTATTGCTCAAGTGTCCACACCAGTTTGCTAAATGGAGGTTGGTCCAATACTTTTACAACGGATTGGATCAGGCTAACAGAAATTTAGTCATGTCAATGAACAATGGAGGATTCCTAGGACTCACTGAAAGTGAATCCTATGACTTCCTAGATTTCACGAAGAGTCGAGATCAACGAAGTAGGAGTCGGGATCAAGTTGGTACTTCGACCAAGAAGAGAGGTTTGTAAGTGGTCAAAGGCGCACCTGTCCTCAAGGCGAAAGTGGAATTTCTCACTCAACAAGTTGAGGAGTTGCAACTTAAAAAGAATGTGAGTGTCACGGATGTTCAAATTGAACCATGTTCATTTTGTGCAAGTCTGATGCACATCGATGATTTCTGCCCTCAGTGCAAAACTATTCTGAAAGTTCCTTGGAACAATTGAATGCATTGAACAACTATGGACGCAATGTTGGAAACACTTTTAATGAGCATAACCCCAATAATTGGCAGAATCACCGGAACTTTTATGGAGGCAGGATTCGCAGAAATCCCAAAGAAGAGAACAGAGGATGGGTGAAATTTAAATCAAGGACGGTTTCAGCAAAACTACGGTGTATGAATCATTACCACCAGAATCAGATGGGCCAACCCAAGTAGCTGGCCCAAAACTTTCAACCCTCGCAACCATTGATTGGTTATCAAAATCAACAGGCACATCGTCCCACTCGAACCCAATATCCTCATATTGATGACTTGATGAGGACGTTTATTCAATAAACAACTTCCTCAATATCAAAATTGGAGACCCAAATGGGTCAGCTGGCTGCACATCTCTATGAAAGGGAAAAGGGGACACTCACAAGTCAACCCACCCCTAACCCAAGAGGGCAATTGGCCATTGAACAGGCATCGACCTCATCACAAGAGGAGAATCAACACCAGAAAAAAGCAGTCAGAACCTTGAGATCTAGTCGGCAGATTGACAATAAAGTGAATATGCCAAAGGAGGAAGAGAGTCGAGAATCTAAAGATCAAATAGAGAAGGAAGCGGGGAGCGAAAAAGGAGTAAACGAGAAGGAAAAAGAAAATGAAGAAATTGTTGAAGATAAGGGCTTTACACCCAAGGCCCTATCCTCAGAGATCGGTGGCACCCAGAAGGAAGCGTAATCTAGATGGTATCTTGGAGGTATTCAAACAGTTGAAGATCAATATTCCTTTCCTTGACACCATCCAGCAGGTGTCAGCCTACGTGAAGTTTATGAAGGGCTTGGTCACGATAAAGAGAAAGACCGATGTTTCAAAGAAGGCTTTGTTCGTCGAACAGGTGAGTTCAGTACTCCAATTCCGACTGAAGGGTCATAGACATATTATATTTTAATGCTCAAGACAAATAAGTATAATTACCATCTTGTAAGGAAATGATTGAAGGTCATATTTGACTCACTTGTGCTTAAAATGCCCCACCTCATACAATTTTACCTTTTAGTACCTCTTTGAGCTTATCTAAAAATTTTTGCTTTCATAAGTTCTTGGATAAGCTACGTTAACCTTTACATCTACACTATTTTTGAAATTTTGGCCTTACCCTTCTTATTTCTGAAAAATTAGGAATAAGGGATGAGAATGAATCAAAAGAGAGAAATGAAGAGAAAATGACTTGTGTTTATTGAGAATGTATTAAAAAAAAGAAAAATAAAATTTTAGACGGAAAAAAGGGAGAACAGAAAAGAAGAATTTGAATAAGAATGAAAATGTGATGTGTCTACAAAAAAAAAATCAAAAGAAGGGTGAAAAGTAAGAAAAGAAAGTTGAGGAAAAGAAAAATAAAAACAGTGAGAAATTAGAAAAGCAAAAGTGAGGAAATAGAAAATCAAATGAGTCCTTTTCCAGTTTCTCAAAAAATTTTGAATCTTAATTTCCCGTTCCTTCTTACCCTTACTTGAGCCCCATTACAACCTCAAAAAGACCTTCATGATCCAATTTTGATATGGTAATTGCCTTGTTGAGAGTAATGACATGATGCCTATGACACTTGATATGACATGCATAGGACATACAAGCATCTTTTCACATGAAAATTCTTTTTATTCTTTGATACACCGTGTTTCTTTTATCATGTGAGATCCTTCTATTTAAATATTTGCATTGACATCTTACATGCGTGCAAAAATTTACCCCTCATCAGAGTGCCTTTATTTTGAGAGTACATCTATTGTGAGGATTGAGTCGAAACAAGGATCCAATAGTTCACTGGTTGGATAGGTCTCGAGATGGATGGATTTTAGCTTTGGTAAGCACACACACTTCGCATTTAGGCATGAATGAAAGAAATATCTAGAAATCAGAACATTGAACAAATTTGAATAGGCATCGATAAGATTAGCATGACATTGGTATTCGATATTGAGGACTTGCATGTTAAAAACAATTAATGGTTTTTGTGCTTTAAATGTATATGCATTAGGAAAATCAATGTTGAAAACTTAATTTATCAATGGTTAGAAATTTTTGAAGTTTGTAGGTATCTTCACTAAAAACCTTCAGGAGACACAACTCCTCCACTAGGGATCATCTAGCGCTTTAAAGGCTAGTTACATACGCTAAATGCAATCGTGTTCCCTACGAAAGTGACCTTCATTACTTCTTTTAGGATGTTAGTTTACTTTTCAGCTTTGTTTATGTTCTTTGTTCGAGAACTAGTAAAGTGTAGGTTTGGGAGTGTGATGAGTGTTGAAATATGAACATATTTCAGACCCTACGACTTACACTAAGCCATCCGATGAGAGCAATATGACTATTGGATGCAATTGATGGCATAAAGGAGCATAAGAGCAGCCAAACACTTGAACATTGAATCAAGGAACCATCAAGCCCAAAAATTCATAAAAAATCGATCGATCGATCAGAGCTGAGAAGAGTTTAGTCCGAAAAGTTGCTACTCAAAATCGATCGATCAACTTGTTCATCGATCGATCGAATTTATATAACCACTTTATATTATAAATTTGTGTATTAGGCTCTGTCCAAACGATCAATCGGTTTGTTGGACCGATCGATCGAATCTCCCTATGATATGCACCTCGTCAGATGGGATCGATGTTGCAAGACGAAAGAGTAGGGCGGCCAGGAATCAAATATCTAAGGCTAGTCAACAAAACGCTCTTAAGCGAAGTGGCACAATGTGGAGGATGGGAGAGGAAGATGAGAGAAATAAACTTTAGTGCCAAATTGCGTTGGTTTTGGAAGGATGTGGGGGCGGGGAAGCAACCACTCTACAGGAGTTTTCCAATGATTTTCCGGCTAGCGTTAGCCAAAGATGCGATTGTCAAAGACTGTATTCGCATTTCAGATGGCTTTTCTGTCTGCGACATCCCTATAAAGCGTCGTTTGTGGGAATAGGAAAAGAACGAGTATCTGAACCTTATGAACATCTTGGGGGGATTGATTCCCAATACGGGAAATGAAGATATGAGTGTGTGAAAATATTCGGCTAAAGGGTGTTTTACAGTTAAATCATTCTATAATATGATGAAGTTGCGGGATGGAGGGATTACGGAGAACAGTATGTGGTCAGGTTTTTGGAGGATTAAAACCTCCAAAGATTAAATTTTTCGCTTGGTTGGTAAAAGGAAAATCCTCACGAGGGATCAACTAATCCGAAGAAATATTCCAGTGATCAACAAATGTATGCTATGCATGAGGGGGAGAGAATCGACGAATCATATTTTCCTACATTGTTCCTTTGCTCGGTCTATTTGGAGTAAGATTTTGAAAATCTTTCAAATAGATTGGGTTATTCCTTTTTGGCCAGCCCATATGATGGAAATGTGGAAAGAGATTAAGCATGAAGACCCGAGGAAAGATTTATGGCTACTAACAGTGTATGCGGTGTTCTGGGCGATCTAGTTGGAAAGAAATAGCAGAATTTACGCACAAGGCAAAGCCGTTCTCGCTAATTATTCGGGACATCAGAGATCTAGTAGTTAGCTAGAATGCGTGCAAGATGAGGATCGAAAAATTCAAATTTCAAAATCGATCAATCTAAGTATAGATCTATAGATTATGAATTTTGAGTTTGCCCCGATTCCATTTATTTGAATTCGATCAATCGGTCGAACAACTCGATCGATCGATCGAATCTGGACAAAGCCTAATACACAAATTGATTATATAAAGTGGTTATATAAATTCAATCAATCGATGAACAAGTTGATCGATCAATTCTAAGTAGAAGCTTTTCGAACTAAACTCTTCTCAGCTCTGATCGATCGAGATGAGATTCGATCGATTCTTCACGAATTTTTGGGCTTGATGGTTCCTTGATTCAATGTTCAAATGTTGGTTGCTCTTATGCTCCTTTATGCCATCAATTGCATCCAACGGTCAGATTTTCCTGAAACCATCAAAACTTCACAAAACTATCATATTGCTCTCATCGGATGTTTAAGTGTAAGTCTTAGGGTGTGAAATATGATCATATTTCAACTCATCACACCCCCAAACCTACACTTTGCTAGTCCTCGAGCAAAGAAGAACATAAACAAAGTTGTTCAAGTAAACTAACAACTTAAAAAAAGTAATGAAGGTCACTTTTGTAGGGAGCACGATTGCATTTAATGTATGCAACAAGCCTTTAAAGCGCTAGGTGATCCCTAGTAGAGGAGTTGTATCTACTGAAGGTTTTCAGTGAAGATACCTACAAACTTTAAAATTTTCAAACCATTGATAAATTAAGTTTTCAACGCTGGTTTTCCAAATGCATATACATTTCAAGTGCAAAAACTGTTAATTTTTTTTAAACATGCAAGTCCTCAATATCGATTACCAATGTCATGCCATTCTTATCAATGTCTATTCAAGTTGGTTAAAGAAACACAGTGTATCAAAAGATAAAAAGAATTCTCATATAAAAAGATGTATGTATATCCTATGCATGTCACATCAAGTGTCATAGGCATCATGTCATTACTCTCCACAAGGCAATTACCATATCGAAGGAAATCGGATCATGAAGGTCTTTTTAAGGTTATAATGGGGCTCAAGTAAGGGTAAGAAGGAAAGGGAAATTGAGATTCAAAATTTTTTGAGAAACTGGAAAAGGACTCATTTGATTTTCTATTTCTTCACTTTTACTTTTCTAATTTCTCACTATTTTTATTTTTCTTTTTCTCAACTTCTTTTCTTTCTTTTCACCCTTCTTTTGATTTTCTTTTTGTACACACATCATATTTTCATTCTTATTCAAATTCTTCTATTCTTTTCTCCCTTTTTTTCGTCTAGATTTTTTTTTTTTCTTTTAATACATTCTCAGCAAACACAACTCATTTTCTCTCATTTCTCTCTATTGATTCATTCTCATCCCTCATTCCTAATTTCTCATAAATAAGAATGATAAGGCTAAATTTTCGGAAATAGTATAGAGGTAAAGGTTAACATGGCTTATCAAAGAACATATAAAGGAAAAAAATTTCAGATAAGCTCAAAGGGGTACTAAAAGGTAAAATTATATGAGAGGCATTTTAAGCACAAACGAGCCAAAATATGGCAGTCAATCATTTCCTTACAAGATGGTAATTATACCATTTATCTTGAGCAAAAACACAATATGTTCTACCACAATAATATGAAAGTGATGTCATACAAAGTCACAAGCCAAAGTGAAATGTATGAGATCATGCAAAACAATTTGTATCCAAAGAAAACTCCAAGTTGTTTTATTCACTCATCAAAGACGGATAGAAGGATCTAAGGCTCACCGGGTTAGTCTCCACTAAGATCCTAAGGTTCAAAGTTCGAAACTTGTTCCTTGATTTCTAGACCCTAGCATATAATATAAGTGCAAAAAATTCTAAGCATAAACTGCAAATTTATCCATAAATCTTCACGTTGAATTTCACAATTATAGACACAATAATCAAACACATGGCATCAACTTTCTCAAAATAATACTTTCATGCATCAACAATTAAAAATTTTGAAAATCGATTGAAACTTCAAAATAAGGTTCTCAGTGCACAGTCGATTGATCGAACATACATATCGATTGATCGAATTGCACGTGTGTGGCCGAAAGAAACTCATGCAATATATTTAATCAATCGATCGACTTGAGACTCGATTGATTTATTATATTATATTTCAGCAGTTAACCCGAGAACACACCTTTTCCATTTTTTTAACAAAATTCTTACTCAATCTAATTACTACTCACATAATGAAAATAGTTAACCTGAATTAATGAAGGCATGACTTTTGCACCCCCAAACCTAAGAGGTACATTGTCCTGATTGTATGATAAGTTAAAGAAAAGGGACCCCCAAACCGGTGTAAAACTCCAAAGGCAAGAACAAGGGGGATAATGTCCATAAAGATAAAGAACACAGGTTATAAATCCATAACAAACACAATAGAGCAGATATGAATGAGTAATGCCAGAAACAATTTTAATAACCTGAACTTTTATTAATAAGTGATCATTACACTTATTTCTTTTAAAAAGAACCTAGCACCTAAAACATCAACCAAAAGCAAACTAGCCTAGAACAAAAGAAAAACAAATCCTAATACCCTAAGCATTCCTAAAAGAAATCTTACTCTTAGATCCCTAATCTTACATAGCATTCCCTCCCTCGGCATTGGTGAAATCAAGGACATTCGGCGCCGGGAATAACTTCGCACATATCTCAAGAGGGATCATATCTATGACATTTGTCAGGACTGCAGGTGGAATCAGGGAGGCCAAAGGCGAATGAGGCGGCAAACTTGGCAGTGTACGAGGGGGCGATGGCGGGTCAAGATCTATCATCTCAGCATCATTGAGATCGATTGACTTTTGTGGTTCTGATTGCCGAGCCCTCTTTCCTCGATATTGAATCAGTACCAAACTTGAAGAACAGTGTCCCGATAATCCTAAGAAGATCATTCCTAGCGACATCCAATGCATTGCATAAACGGGATAATGAACCTGTCATTTGGGAATATGACCGTGGAATTAAACATCTTTAACATTTCAAAACAGCCCTCTGAAGATGAAGAACATGCACAAGTTTGTGTAATAGATAGTGTTGTGGAGGAAACATTCCGTGTATCAGAACTGATGGATCCTCTAGAGGCTTGTCTAGCCCACTTCGGTGAGGATTTCGATGTGGGCCAAATGATTCTGGATGTAAACGAAATGTTAGACTCTGCACTGCTAATGGGAGACGAGAAATGGCAACCTAAACCTAAGGCCATTGAGGAAATTAAAAAGGAATTGCCTAGGGAGGAGGATAAGATAAATCTGGAACTCAAACCTCTCCCTAGTGATCTGAAGTATACATTTTTGGGAGAAGCTGAGACTCAGCTTGTCATAATATCATCGAAACTAAATTGTGACCAGGAGGAAAGATTGATAGAGATGCTACATGACCACAAAGCTGCAATTCGGTGGTCTATCAAGGATATAAAAGGGATTAGCCCCTCGGTGTGCATGCACCACATCATCTGGAAGAGGAGGCGAAACCTTCTCGAGAACCCCAATGAAGGTTAAACCCAATCAAGCCAGACGTTGTCAGAAATGAGGCGATCAAATTGTTGAATGCTGGAATCATTTATCCCATCTTTGACAGCAAATGGGTTAGCCCTACGCAAGTGGTACCGAAGAAATCCGGAGTCACGGTTGTTAAGAATGAAGAAAATGAGTTGGTGCCAACTAAGGTACAAACTGGCTAGAGAGTTTGCATTGACTATCGAAAGTTAAGTGCAATGACAAGGAAAGACCACTTTCCTTTGCCTTTCATTGATCAAATGCTCAAAATATTGGTCGGGTATGAATATTACTGTTTTCTAGATGGCTACTCAGGATAAAATCAAATAGCCATAGCCCCGGAGGATCAGGAAAAGACAACATTCACCTGTCCTTTTGGAATTTTTTCTACTGCAGGATGCCCTTTGGTCTCTGCAATGCACCAACTACATTCCAGAGATGTATGCTAAGCATATTTTTTGATATAGTAGAAAGATTCCTAGAGGTTTTCATGGATGAGGTGAAAAGGGTAAGGAGTATGGCTTTAACAAGTCCCCGGGCCCGGATGCTTTCACGATGGAATTTTTTCTGAGTTGTTGGTCGACCTTGAGAGAGGATTTTATGGCCATGATTCACAACTTCCACGACACGGGAAGAGTTATCAAAAGTATGAATTCCTCTTTCTTAGCGCTCATTCGAAGCGGGAGGGGCTACATCCATAACAGATTTCCGTCCGATAAGTCTTATCGGGTGTGCTTATAAAATCATAGCCAAGGTCCTAGCTAACCGTTTAAAGTATGGACATAGTGGTGGCGGCTTCTGAAACTATTTATCCGATCAAGAAGCGTAAAGACAAAGGATGGGTGTTCAAGGTTGATGTGGATAAAGCTTACGATAGAGTCCAATGAGACTTCCTAGATTATGTCCTTCAAAGGATGGGCTTCGACGACAAGTGGAGAAGGTGGATGAAAGGATGCTACGCTTCAGTTCGTTACTTGGTTCTTATTAACGGGACGCCTTACGGGTATTTTCGAAGTAAAAAAGGGTTGCGGCAGGGCGACCACATATCACCTCTGCTCTTCAACTGTGTGGGGGAGGCCCTCTAAAGCCTCTTTAAGAGGGCGAAAGAGTTCAATTTGATAAAAGGTATTACCACGGGTCACTCAGGTTCGACGATTTCTCACCTTCAGTATGCGGATGACACTTTAGTGTTTTGTAACTACGACAATGGAGACAGGGACCTTGAGGTAACTAAGGATATCTTGACGATTTTTGAAGCGGTTTCGGGGCAGCGAATCAACCTGAACAAATCCAATTTATCCGGAATTAATATGCGCACTGATGTCACTGAGCGGGTCGCTAGGGACACCAGTTGCATCACGACCTCGCTCCCTATTTCCTACTTAGGAATCCCTTTGGGATTCGGGAGGAGAGTTCGCTTATGGGATACAATGGTCCAGAGATTTCAGAAGAGACTGGCAACGTGGATGTGATGTCGCCAAATTCACACATCGGATTAATGCGCTCACTTGGAGACATCACACTACATCACATAATCATGATCATAATTAAATCAATTAATCCATAGAGATCCGCATATAAAAACAACGGAAAAATAACTATTAAAAGTGCACACATAAATTTTCCATCGTCATGAGAGCAACGCTAAAATATGAGATAACAACCTATTATACCAAATTCTATGCCTACTCTTTAAATTAATATATAAAGCTGAAATCAAACATAATCTATCATTAACATGAACTTGTTCATAAAATAAATCTGAAATTAATATCTTAAGATCCTTCCTAATACATAAAGAAAAACCTATCAACTAAACTTCAAATCCTTCCTCGCTCAAATCTGAATTTCCATCAATTATTGAAGCATCTCATCCACTCCAAGTATAGTTGTACTCCCTGGAATCTCAAACAATGGGTCAGTTTACCAAGTAAACCAGTATGGACCACACATGATGAGGCTAATAGAAAAGGTTCATAATTCAAACCAATAAATAAAATCAAGCAATAGCAGTGATATAACATGTGACATAAATAATGAGTAAAGCAATAGAATGAAATTGAAATATAGCATTAAATCTAAATAAATATTATAGCTTGCGTCTCTACTCTAATTTCATGTGTGGTCATTTTTATTGTGCAATTAATGCTTATGAATCGGTATACATAATAGATATGATTATCTCTTTCTTAATCATTATCCTAATCTTCTCTGATCCTTCAATTAGTATCTACGTTAACTTTCACATATAAGCTTAAAATTAAAGACCTTCTCCATCTCTTCAGTCTAATCATTAATGCATGGATGCATAACTTTTATTACTTGTCATTCTTATTCATGTTAATTCCTCTAGTATATACCCATAAAAATTCTATCATAATCATAGAAATATTTTATTTTCATGTCTTAAATGTATCTCTTCACTTTTATGAATATCATGAATGTACATGCATAGAAAAACTGAAAATCAATCGATCATGCAATAACTCTTTCACTTGTTTAGGCTTAACACATCATAAAATATGTAATCTCTATCGATTCCTACTTGTTTCATATTGTGTAAATCAAACATCGTAGGTTATATGGATTCTAAGCAATAAATAAACATTTAAGCATGATGATTAAATATAGGCAATATTTGAATAGAAATTCATTGCATGCATCCTAGATAAATTCTGAAATTCTTAACAAATTCTGGATTCTGGATTCCAAACAGATAACGACACATGGACGACTTTATACCTTATCAGGGATGGATGCTAAAGCCTCCGATGATGTGATTCACGATACGTTTTAGGTAGTTTATCTTCCTTCTATTGCATATAGAAACTAGTATGAAAACATTACCTTTACGGGGAAAAGTTCATCGTATCAACGGACCATCAAAGTTTAAAGTACTTGTTTGCACAGAAGGATCTGAACTTGAGAGATTCTGGATTCCAAACAGATTCTGGATTCTGATTCTGAACAGGATTTCGTGATCAATCACGAAACCCCGTTTACAATCGAAAACCCACAAGTAAGCATAAAAATTTAACAATCTAATATGAAGAATATTCATTAATGAAATAAACTCTAATTCCTATTTTATTTTTGTGTTATCTACGTTTCCGATTAATCTCAACATGATTTCTTCATACCTCTAGTCTTCGTGAAAAATTTACGTAATCCGAAATCTAGTCGCATCGTAAGTTTCTCTCACGTTCTTCTAAGCTTTCAAACAAATAACTCTAGGGTTCGTCTTCTAGTTCTCCTTCACTGGAATTTTCTTTCTCTCTCTAAGGTTATTAGGTTATAAGAATTATATAAAAAATCTGTAAATTAATCTCTATATTTATAATACTTTATGGTTTCCTATTTAAGATCTAAGTCTATTTAGAATGTTTTAAAATTTCTTATTTAATATCTAACTCTATTTAGAATACTTTAAGGTTTCCTATTTAAAATCTAAATAAATGATTCTATGAGCCTTTAATTACTTAATGGGTCTTTAATTAATTTACTAACATATTTTAAAAGTCCATTAAATATTATTAAACGCACCCCAATTATTACTATCACATATTTAAAGGCTTTTAGGGTATATTAATTAGATTAATTAATTATCATGGGTCATTATAAAAAAAAGTAAGCATTACATTCATGCGTAACAACTAATCACATGCATCAAATCAATCAAACTTGAGCCGTCTTCATACGTTCTCAGATTAGCTATACTTGTGTCGCCGTGTCTTCAACAAGCTGTGGTCCAAGTAGGTTTCTTACTCCAACCTCATCCTAGCATAACGGTGTTCTGTAGCTCTTCCGTAAAGTGCTTCATATGGTGGCATTTGAATCGTTGCTTGATAACTGTTATTGTACGAAAACTCTGCTAATGCTAAGTGATCATCCCAACTTCCCTTAAAATATAGCGCGCATACTCTTAACATATCCTCTAAAATTTGATTCAACCTCTCAGTCTGACCATCTGTCTGAGGGTGAAAGTTGAACTATACTCCAATCTTAATCTCATACCATCCTGAAAACTCTGCCACATACGTGAGGTAAACCTAGAATCTCTATCAAAAATAATACTCGATGGCACGCCATGTAAACGCACAATTTCCCTAATGTAGATATCTGCCAGTTGCGTCGATGAAAAAGTAGTCCTGATTGGAATAAAGTGTGTTGATTTTGTCAGTCGGTCTACTACAACCCAAACTGAATCTTTCCTTCTCTTCGTCCTCGGCAATCCCATGATATAATCCATACCAATGCTTTCTCATTTCCATCCTGGTACAGGTAACGACTGCAATAATCCCAGTGGTTTTTTGTGCTCAGCCTTCACTTGCTGACAAGTAAGGCATCGTGACACATAATCCACAATCTCCCTCTTTATATTTGGCCACCAATAATTCCTCTTTATATTTTAATTCATCTTTGTACTTCTAGGGTGTATCGCGAATTTTGATCTATGAGTATCGTAGAGAAGTTGTTGCTTCATTTCCGCATCATCTGGTATGTAATATCTTCACTGGAATAACAATTCCATCCTCTCTACATGTTACTTATGCATTCTTACTCTCTTTCAAACAAACTAGAACTAGATCTTCTTAATGCTTTCCTCTAATTTGAACCAATAGTACCGGTTTAATATCGATATAGGATAACAAAGCCCTTGGTCTAAGTATCTTCTCTGGAACATTCCGACTTAGCGTATCAGCGACTACGTTACCCTTCCCTGGGTGATACCGAATCTCAAGGTTAAAGTCTATCAGAGTTTTCATCCACCTCCTTTACCTCAAGTTCAGATCCTTCTACGTAAACAAGTACTTTAAACTCTGATGGTCCGTTGATACGATAAGCTTCTCCCCGTAAAGGTAATGTTTCCATAATAGTTCCTATATGCAATAGAAGGAAGATAAACTATCTAAAACGTACCGTGAATCACATCATCGGAGGCTTTAGCATCATCCCTGATAAGGTATAAGCTTGTCCATGAGCCGTTATCTATTTGAAATTCAGAATCTATCCAGAATCAAGAATTTGTCTTGGATGCAATCAATAAATTTCTATTCAAATATTGTCTGTGTTTAATCATCATGCTTCAATATCTATTTATATTTATCATTGTTTTTATTGCTTAGAATCCATGCAACCTAAGATGTTTGATTTACACAACATGAAGCAAATAGGAATCGATAGAAATTATATATTTATGATGTATTAAACCTAAACAAGTGAAAGAGTTATTGCATAATCGATCGATTTTCAGTTTTTCTATGCATGTACATTCATGGCATTCATAAAAGTGAAAAGATACATTTATGACATAACACATGAAAATAAAATATTTCTATGATTATAATAGAATTCCTACGGGCTTATGCTAGAGGAATTAACATAGATAAGAATGACAAGTAATAAAAGTTATGCATCCATGCATTAATGATAAGACTGGAGAGATGGAGGTCTTTAATTTTAAGTTTACTACTTAACTGAAGAGAAGTTATGTGAAGGTTAACGTAGATACTAATCGAAAGATCAGAGAAGATTAGGATACTAATCGCAATTCATAATGTTTATTTAGATTTAATGCTATATTTCAATTTTATTCTATTGCTTTACTCATTATTTATGTCACATGTTATATCACTGTTATTGCTTGATTTTATTTATTGGTTTGAATTATGAACCTATTCTATTAGCCTCATCATGTCTGGTCCATACCGGTTTACTTGGTAAACTGACCAATTGTTTGAGATTCCAGGGAGTACAGCCATATATGGAGTGGATGAGATGCTTCAATAATTGATGAAAATCCAGATTTGAGCGAGGAAGGATTTGAAGTTTAGTTGATAGGTTTTTCTTTATGTATTAGGAAGGATCTTAAGATATTAATTTCATATTTATTTTATGAACAAGTTTATGTTAATGATAGATTATGTTTGATTTCAGCTTTATATATTAATTTAAAGAGTAGGCATAGAATTTGGTATAATAGGTTGTTATCTCATATTTTAACATTGCTCTCGGGTTAACACCTGAAATATTATATAATAAATCGATCGAGTCTCAAGTCGATCGATCGATTAAATATATTGCATGAGTTTCTTTCGGCCACACACATGTGCAATTCAATCAAGCGATATGTATCTTCGATCAATCGACTGTGCACTGAGAACCTTATTTTGAAGTTTCAATCGATTTTCAAAATTTTTAATTGTTGATGCATGAAAGTATTATTTTGAGAAAGTTGATGCCATGTGTTTGATTATTGTGTCTATAATTGTGAAATTCAACCTGAAGATTTATGGATAAATTTGCAGTTCATGTTTAGAAATTTTTGCACTTATACTATATGCTAGGGTCTAGAAATCAAGGAACAAGTTCGAACTTTGAACCTTAGGATCTTAGTGGAGACTAACCCGGTGAGCCTTAGATCCTTCTATCCGTCTTTGATGAGTGAATACAACTCGGAGTTTTCTTTGGATACGAATTGTTTTGCATGATCTCATGCATTTCACTTTGGCTTGTGACTTTATATGACATCACTTTCATATTATTGTGGTAGAACATATTGTGTTTTTGCTCAAGACAAATAGGTATAATTACCATCTTGTAAGGAAATGATTGACGGCCATATTTTGGCTCGTTTGTGCTTAAAATGCCTCTCATACAATTTTACCTTTTAGTACCCCTTTGAGCTTATCTGAAAATTTTTACCTTTATATGTTCTTTGATGAGACATGTTAACCTTTACCTCTATACTATTTCCGAAAATTTAGCCTTACCATTCTTATTTCTGAGAAATTAGGAATGAGGGATGAGAATGAATCAATAGAGAGAACTGAGAGAAAATGAGTTGTGGTGTTTGCTGAGAATATATTAAAAGAAAAAAAAAAAAAAAAAATCTAGACGGAAAAAAGGAGAAAAGAACAGAAGAATTTGAATAAGAATGAAAATATGATGTGCGTACAAAAAGAAAATCAAAAGAAGGGTGAAAAGTAAGAAAAGAAGTTGAGAAAAAGAAAAATAAAAACAGTGAGAAATTAGAAAAGTAAAAGTGAAGAAATAGAAAATCAAATGAGTCCTTTTCCAGTTTCTCAAAAAAATTTGAATCTCAATTTCCCTTTCCTTTTTACCCTTACCTGAGCCCCATTATAACCTTAAAAAGACCTTCATGATCCAATTTCGATATGGTAAATAATTGCCTTGTGAGTAATGATATGATTCCTATGACACTTGATGTGACATGTATAGGATATACATGCATCTTTTTATCTTTTGATACACCGTGTTTCTTGAACCAACTTGAATAGGCATCGATAAGAATGGCATGACTTTGGTAATCGATATTGAGGACTTGCATGTTAAAAAAAATTAACGGTTTTTGCGCTTGAAATGTATATGCATTTGGAAAACCAGCGTTGAAAACTTAATTTATCAATGGTTTGAAATTTTTAAAGTTTGTAGGTATCTTGACTGAAAACCTTCAGTAGACACAACTCCTCCACTAGGGATCACCTAGCGCTTTAGAGGCCTGTTGCATACGCTAAATGCAATCGTGCTCCCTACAAAAGTGACCTTCATTACTTTGTTTAGGTTGTTAGTTTACTTTTCAGCTTTGTTTATGTTCTTCTCTGCTCGAAGACTAGCAAAGTGTAGGTTTGGGGGTGTGATGAGTTGAAATATGATCATATTTCACACCCTAAGACTTACACTTAGCCATCCGATGAGAGCAATCTGACAGTTTTGTAAAGTTTTGATGGTTTCAGGAAAATCTGACCGTTGGATGCAATTGATGGCATAAAGGAGCATAAAAGCAACCAACACTAGAACATTGAATCAAGGAACCATCAAGCCCAAAAATTCGTGAGGAATCGATCGATCGATCAAATCTCATCTCGATCGATCAAAGCTGAGAAGAGTTTAGTCCGAAAAGCTGCTACTCATAATCGATCGATCAACTTGTTCATCGATCGATCGAATTTATATAACCACTTTCTATAATCAATTTGTGTATTAGGCTCTGTCCAGATTCGATCAATCAATCGATTTGTTGGACAGATCGATCAAATTCAAATGAATAGAATCGGGGCAAACTCAAAATTCAAAATCTATAGATCTATGCTTAGATCGATCGATCGATTTTGAAATTTGAATTTTTCGACTAGTGATCCTTTTTTTTTTGAAACAGTAACAAAGCAATATATTAAAAAGAGAAGAAAACAGAGGTTTACAAGAAACGTACCTTGGTGGGTAGTAAGATACTACCCCAAACAAAGCAAACAAAAAACCCCAAAAAAAGCTCCTCAAGGACTCACCCCTATAGCCAGAAGAGACAGGTCCAAGATAGTTAAGCCACAACCCATTGCCCACCTACCGCTCCTGCAAACACTACAGACAGCAATCCTCCTAGGGTCTAAGGAAATGTTGAAGCCCCTCCATAAACATCCTCATCTTGCACGCATTCCAGCTAACTACCAAATCTCTGGTGTCCCGAATAATCAGCGAGAACGGCTTTGCCTTGCGAGTAAAATTTTGCTATTTCTTGCCAACCAAATCGCCTAGAACACCACATACACTGTTGGTGGCCATAAATCTTTCCTCAAGCTTAATCTCTTTCCACATTTCCATCATGTGGGCTGGCCAAAAAGGAATAACCCTGTCTATTTTAAAGATTTTCAAAATCTTACTCCAAATAAACCGAGCAAAGGAACAATGCAGGAAAATATGATCCGTCGATTCTCTCCCCCTCATGCATAGAATGCATTTGTTGATCACCGGAATATTTCTTCAAATTAGTTGATCCCTCGTGAGGATTTTCCTTTTACAAACCAACCATGCGAAAAACTTAATCTTTGGAGGTATCTTAATCCTCTAAAAACATGACCACATACTGTTCTCCGTAATCCCTCTATCTCGCGACTTCAGCATATTATAGAATGACTTAACTATAAAACACCCTTTAGCCGAATATTTCCACACTCGCGTATCTTCATTTCCCGTATTGGGAGTCAATCCCCCCAAGATGTTCATAAGGTTCAGATACTCGTCCTTTTCCCATTCCCCCAAACAACGCCTTAGAGGGATGTTCTAGACAGAAACGCCATCTGAAATGTGAACATAGTCTCTGACGATCGCATCCTTGGCTAGCACTAGCCCGAAAATCGTTGGAAAACTCCTATAGAGCGGTTGCTCTCCCGCCCACACATCCTTCCAAAACCTAATTCGCCTACCGTCTCCCCACCTGAATTTAGTACCTTCGAGGACATCCTGGGAACACCCTTTAACCGCCTTCCACCATGCCGATGTCTGATTGTGACTAGAATTGTCATCATCAGGGGCCCGTATTCAGCCAACGCAATTTGGCACCAAAGTTTATTTCTCTCCTCTTCCTCTCCCATCCTCCATAGCCACTTCGCTAAGAGCGCTTTGTTGACTAGCCTTAGATATTTGATTCCCAGGCCTCCCTACTCTTTCGTCTCGCAACATTGATCCCATCTAACGAGGTGCATCTTTTTCCGATCCCCGGCTCCCTCCCAAAGGAAGTCCCTGACTATTTTTTCAAGATTCTTTGTGATGCTAGCCAACGCACTCAGAAAAGACATCATAAAAACCGGGATAGAAGCAAAAGTAGATTTGATGAGGGTCAGTCTTCCTCTGTTACTGAGCATTTTACTCTTCCACGTTGCCAGTCTCTTCTGAAATCTCTGGACCATTGTATCCCATAACTGACCCCTCTTCCTCCCAAATCCCAAAGGGATTCAGAAGTAGGAAATAGGGAGCGAGGCAGTGATGCAACCGGTGCCCCTAGTGACCCACTCAGTGACATCAGTGGGCATATTAATTCTGGATAAATTGGAATTGTGCAGGTTGATTCGCTGCCCCGAAATCGCTTCAAAAATCGTCAAGATATCCTTAGTTACCTTAAGGTCCCTGTCCCCATTGTTGCCATTATAGAACACTAAAGTGTCATCCGCACACTGAAGGTGAGAAATCGTGGAACCCGAGTCAGCCATTGTAATACCTTTTATCAAATTGAACTCTTCCGCCCTCTTAAAGAGGTTATGGAGGTCCCTTCCCCCACACAGTTGAAGAGCAGAGGTGATAAGGGGTCGCCCTGCCACAGCCCTTTTTTACTTCGAAAATACCCGTAAGGCGTCCCATTAATAAGAACTGAGTAACGAACAGAAGCATAGCATCCTTCATCCACCTTCTCCACTTGTCGTCGAAGCCCATTCTTTGAAGGACATAATCTAGGAAGTTCCATTGAACTTTATCGTAAGCTTTTTCCATATCAATCTTGAACACCCATTCTTTGTCTTTAAGCTTCATGGCCAAATGAATAATATCAAAAGCCGCCACCACTATGTCCATAAGTTGTCTTCCTGGGATAACACTCTTTAAACGGTTAGCTAGGACCTTGGCTATGATTTTATAAGCACACCCGATAAGACTTATCGGACGGAAATCCATTATGGATGTAGCCCCCTCCCGCTTCAGAATGAACGCTAAGAAAGAGGATTTCATACTTTTGTGTTAACTCTTCCCGTGTTGTGCCTCTCAAAGTCAACCAGCAGCTCCTAAAGAATTCCATCATGACACCATCTGGGCCCGGGGACTTGTTAAAGCCCATACTCCTTATAGCCCTTTTTACCTCATCTTCCTCGAAAGATCTTTCAAAATCAGCTGCCTCGCGATTAGAAATAGAGTTGAAAGGGACCCCGTCCATACGTGGTCCAATCGTCGCCCCATAATTATGCAGGTGCTCGTTCGTAAAATTCCACAATTTTAATCGAGATTAAGCTGGGATCAGCGTAGACCGCCCCATCGATGTTAATAGAAGAGATGTGATTCCTCCTCCTCCCATTGGCTACCATATGGAAAAATTTATTGTTCCCGTCTCCCTCTCATAACCAGTGAGCTTTCGATTTTTGGCATCACTCCTCTTCGAAAACCATTCGATTGAACTTCATCTTTAGAGTTGTTCGGATATCTTTTTCAGCTTCGGAGAGCATTGTCGTCTCTTCTGCTCTGTCCAACGCACCAATCTCGGCCAAAACCTTTTCTCTATGCAACCTCGATTTCCCGAACTCTTCCTTTTTCCACTCCTTAATTTTCCCTTTGAGATTTTTGAGCTTGGAACTAAAAATATATGAAGGAGAGCTGGTCGTTCCGTCTTGGGACCACCACACCTGAATCAACTACTTGAAGTCGTCATTCTGCAGCCATGAGTTATTGAATCTGAAAGGTCTCGGTCTCGTTCCCTCCCTTCTGTAATCATTAGATGATAGGACTATCAGAAATGGTAGTAGTCCACAAAGTAACCCTTGGATCCGTAACCACTTCTAAGAAATCAAACCGGCACAAAAATCTATCCAGCCTGCACAGCGTCGGATCATCCTGGCCATTGGACCACGTAAATCTCTCCCCGCCATCCCAAGGTCAAAGAGAGTTCGTTGAGTTATAAAGTCTGCAAACAACTCCCTAGCCGCGAAGTCGATCGTGCTTGAGTTTTTTTTGTCGTTGCTAAGAACAGCGTTGAAATCCCCTCCAATGCAAGCCGAGTGATCCCATTTGCCTAAAACCGCGCTTAATTCAAAAAAGAAGTCCTACCTACTCCTATTGTCATTGGGACCGTAAACCGTTATTGCCACCCAATCCTTGCCATTTCTACAGTCTTGAAGATGGGCGGCCACTGTGAAATTGCCCATTTCCGAGTCCATCAATTTGTGTCGGTCTGCATCCCAAGCAAGGAGAATACCTCCCCTAGATCCCTTCGCTGCCAGCAACATCCACTCCCAAGAAGAGCCTAGTAGAACCGATCTAACCATATAATCGTTAGTTACCCCCCATTTAGTTTCCTGCAGCCTAATAATCTCTGAATTCTGATGGAAGATGAAAGCTTTAACCAGCGCCCTTTTATCAAAGAGGCCTAAACCTCGCACGTTCCAGCTTAAAAACTTCATAAGAAACAATGTATCAAAAATCCACCCCACTCGTTCCCCTAGCCACAGCCCATAACCCGCAACGGACCCCACTACGCTTCCACCCCCCCCCCCAACGCCCCCGTGAGGGCCCATCAGGAGTCATGCCTTTCCACTGACCCTTCCTCAATCTGGTATAGTATAGACCCCACCTCGATCTGACAAGGCACTTTATGCCTTTTAGTCTCTCTGCCTTTGCTAACTGTTTCCCCCTTCTGATCTGCTTGATAAGTGATCCCCAATTATGTGCCTAAATTAATCAACCTCTCACCTTCCTCTGTTGCAATCGTTGTCGTGATTTTGCTACTTTCCTCTGCTTTCTTTTCCATTGCTATGGATCCCCCTGAAACCCCTTGATGTCCTTCTGATTCCGTGCGTAGACGATCGGCGGTGGGCGATGGTGACCCGCTCTGCTCCTTGGGCCTGTATCTTGACCCTATACACGTGCCCTGAAAGCCCAACTCAAAAAAAGAGTTTAAAGGTGGCATGGGTCTGGAAGGCCCAGGTTCCTGAAAAATAAAATTACAATTACAATTAGTCCGTCTCAGTAATTGGGCCCATGGGTTCGTCAACCATTCCAGGTTCATGACTTGCCTTCTGGCCCATTAAGGAGTCGTTTGGCTCCTGACGTGACCCATTAGCCCTATAAAATTTATTGTTGTTGTCCGACAGGTGAGAGTTAACACACGCTCCCATCTAACTGCTGGCAGATGGGTTATCGCGTCATCAAGCCAAATGTCCTTGCCCTTTGGGTCTGCATTGGTTGGTTTATCGAGAATCTGGTTCACAGATTGAACCATGGTTTCGAAGTAACTACGCCTTAACTCATTAGCCTTAAAACTGGATCGGTTATTCACTCGGTTGGACGAGGAGCAAGATTTGGTTTGGCCCGAAAGACGCGTGTCAAGCAAACCTTGGTTCACAGCCTTTAATGTCTCGTCCTTCCCGTCCCATCCAATTGTCAAGCGTCTCTTTGAACCCCCCACCACCGCCTTGTAGCCTACGTGTGTCCCACTCTCGTCAGCAAAGAGGCTCTCCTTTTCGGTGTTAAACCCATCTTGTCCCTCACCCTTCCTGTCCGCATTTAAGGAGGGTTGCACACCTTTCAAAGTCGTGGACGCGTGTCGACCCCTAAGATTCTCGCTCTGCATCTCCATAAATTCATGATCGGCGTCCTTTTCCTCTTTAGAGGAGACTTTTGCTGCATCCAGAAACACTTTGTCCCACCACTCCAAGATATCGTTGTCATTCCTCTCCACCTCAGCATGCCACATCAGCCAGTGAGGGCATTGGGTCCCCCGGAGCATGCCAACCGGGATCGCAGTCGTGTTCTCGCCCGAGTCGAGCCCGATCCGCTAGCGCTGGAAACTTGGGAGCTTCGTCCCATCCCTGCAATGCATTTCCCTGTGAACCTCTCCCGAATCGCTGAACATTTCTCCGCTAGTAATCGCTGCATTATGTATCTCACCGGCCCTTATCTGACGGGATCTTATTACGTCATCATCTCGAACCGTTATCCATTTGTCCCTATCCAATTCGCTCCACCACCGGTACCTGCAACCATCGATGAGGATATCTCCCCACCGCGGTACGTCGGCAATGTCCATGGGGCGAACGACTATCCTGGCATACCAGATGTCTACCCGGTCAGCAATGAGAGTGTCAACACTGAGAAAAATCCCGCAATACCTCCCGATTCCGCTCAGGACCTCGGTGGTCCAAAGGAACTGGGGCAGGCCATAAATATGGAGCCAGAAACCGTCATCTTCCTCTTTTTGAAAGGTTGTGCTGAAGCAATCTTCTTCCCAACTACTACAGCCGATGGCGTTTCCTCCTCGCTCTGATGGTCCGTGAGTAACCAACAGTTCGATAGCCGCGGGTATCTCTTCCAAGAAGGCGGCAAGAAAAAAAAAAACTTTTTGTAATTTTGGAAACTGTAAATGTTTTAAAGCACTCACCAAGCAGATGTAGTAAAGTAGCGATTTTTTCTTTTCGTTTCACATATATATCTCCCGTAACTTGAATGGTGGAAAAGGCTTTCTCCTCCGTTATCTTGTAATTAATCGGAGCCCGAACCTTTGAACTTCCATTCTGTATCTTGGTTTTAGGAAAACGTTGGTTCCAGCGCGCATCGTCTTTTGCGAGGGCCCCCATCCTCCCTCCCGGCTGAGCAAGTTTTGGCTGAAAATACGAGTTGACTTGTTTGTATTGTCTGCCTGCGATGGTCCATCCATTCTTAAGATCGCATTCTTGTCTTCTCGTTATGATTGGGTTGGGTTCTTATTATTCCCTTTTCTTCCCCTCTTCATTGGTTTGAAGTTCATAGCGTTTGAGATAGTTACCCCGGAACTCCAGTGAGCACCGCAATCCATAGTATAGCACCGAATTCTTCTTTTAAAATTCAAATTTCTGCATTCCTCACACATCCTGTCACCGTTATGTACCACAATCGGTGATCCCCAACCTAGAAGTTCCCCATGTCGTGAGGGGATGGTGTGATTACCGTCGGTGTAACTCCTCGGGTTCTCATATGTCGCTCTTCTGCTTCGGGCACCTCCCTGTTCACCAGCTTTCCAACTAATCCTCTCCCCCGACGGTCTCCTTTCCATGCTCCTAGGCCTCCTCTGAAATCTCACATCTGTGGAATCTTAATCGTCATCGAAACACCCAGTGATCCTATTTAGGCGAAATTAGAATTTGGTTTATCTATCTAGCATTTTTAGGTTTTTTGAGCTTTTTCCTTCATTTTCCAAGCACTATTCATTCGTTTTCTTAGCCTTTGATCTTAGATTAGTTTAATTTTGTACCTTGGAGAAAGATCGTATCTTGTATTCAAGCAAAGCGTTGGATTGTTCAAGCTTTTTATTGGTAAATTAATGCAATTCTCAATTTCTATTCATTTATCTTTTGTTTATTCATAGAGATGTGGGGCTAAATCGTACTAAGGATGGGGATCTAATGAACCCCATCTAAGGTGTTCATTTATAAATATAGATCTGTGGTTGCAATGTTTGTTCTAAATGCTTTGAGTTTTTTATGCTTATTTGCTCTTGCCAATCTCGTGAATACCGATCACCATTTAAGATATGGGAACTAGTCATGCTTTTCCCATGATCTCGGATTTGTGATCTAGAATTCACACCGAGTTCTTCATCCAAAATATTTGAGGCATTTATTCATTGTGATTAAAGAAGTCTTTAATACGATGAATGTTTTGCCTCCTTTCTTTTACAGTTTTGGAAGAGCATATTTTAGAATTATTTTTGTGGATTTAATGTTATATTTTTCATAAATATTCGATTGATTTCGGTGTTTATGTGTTTAGAATTGTTTTCATATTCCAACCATTAGATCTATATTTTGTAAATGACAACCCAACGATGGGAGGCTTTAGCATCATAATCCTCACCTTTTTATTCTCATTTTAATACCATTTTATTGTTTTAGAATTTATCTTCCATCACACTCTTGGAAATTGGTAAAGTAGATTAATATTGTGATAGATCTGTAATTTTTCTTTTAATTGATTACTATTTCCTTTTCATAAGCCTATTGCCAATCTTCATATGATCAATCTCGCACTCCGTAATCTATTGCTACATTTTGATTTGTGTGCTTGCGAATAAAACAGTTTTAAAAACACAGTAACTAACATAAACACTCCATTTCCCAACAATGGAAACAAGGGACTCATCAGCAATACGAACAGTAAAGGATGAGACGAAGCAAAACTCCGAAGATATACCGGACATATGGTCCATTGCCCTTGAATCAATGATCGATTGAGACTGAGCAGAAGATGTAGCCCAGGCATGTCCTATGATACCTAAGTCACCCACATGAGAGGGAGAGACGACATAAAAGCTTGAAACACACTACAGAAAATCTTAGTACTCCTTTTGTGTGGGGGTGTAGATGTAGTAGTCATAGCTGAAGTATATGTTGGAGGAGTGGCAATGGTAGATTCATCATCAACAACAGACGAGAGAGCACAATTATTCTGAAACTTGAGACTTCCAACTAAGTCCCAAAAAAAAAAATTACGTGACCCTTTTGGCCATAATGAGAGCACTTTAATAACTACGACCACGCCCGCGTCCCCTTGATCAACATCCACTAGAGCGAAATTCGGAGTATGAGGGAAGAATAATACTCTCCAGAGTCTAGAGCAATACATCCATCAGTTTCATCCTACTCTCTTTACACTAAAGGAGAGAGAATACAATTTCCAAAGGTGGCAGCTCCTCCCAACGACCCGACGGGTAAAGTTTACGTACCCGAGAGGAAAGACCACAAAAAGAGCCTAGGTGCACGCCTAGGCGTGCCTTTCACAGCGTTATTAAAGAGATGGGAGTGCGGCCAGCTAACAAATAATGTTTTCTTCATTTTTACCATTAACAAACAATGTTATTGGTTTGCCTATCATTAGGACAGAAATATAATCCCAATTGACAACCAATAAAAGCCTTAACTAAAAGTGGATCCTTGAAACAATTACCGAGAACCAATTGATCATGTGGAATTTTATATATGTATCAAGTTGATGCACTTCATCATATTAAGTGTTTCATTTCATCCCAATAAACAAAAGACATAATTCAGGACATCTAAAAACTTTGCATGACCATATATCTCATGGAAGCATGTACGATTAAAGTAGAAAATACCCAAGGAAGATTCGGAGCAAAAAATCAAGTGGCCATCAACCTGACTAGTAACAATTGAGATAGATATCAGATTGATCCACTACATCATATAAAGTGTTTCATCCTGATAAACCAGAGAAATAACACACGGAATCTAAACATTCTGAACCAACTATCGGATGGAAGCACGTACTATCTAGTTAAAAGCACCCAGGGAATCTGAGAGCAACGAATAGAGTAGCCATCAGCCTGACTAAAATAACCCATTCAGAACACAGGATTTAGCCTTCTTTTCATATAAGAAAAAATTAAGCTTGATTAACCCACTTTAAGGATCCAGATCCACCCTACCCCTCCGCTACTCATCAATCATTACTCACCAGCTAAAACGGATACATATTAAAATACAATTTTAATCATATTCGAAAGTTCCACTGCATCTAAAATAACATTGAATGGATATAACCAATTCCTGTTCAAAGTAGAAATCAACCAGGAACGAACAATTCTTTCCTTTTATCTGTGCTTAAGTACAATCGCTGTGAAAGGTATAATTTTCTGATGTATAAATCTGTAAATTTATAGAGCCAAGCATCGAAATTGAACCAAGATAAGGGGAAAAAAAAATGCATATAAAAATCAATCTTAATCATATTCGAAACTTCCAATGCATCTAAAATTTCATGGAAAAGATATAACCCATTCCCGTTCAAAGCAGAAACGGATCAGAACAGTGGCATTTCCTTCCTTTTATATTCCAAAGTTTTTTTTATTTATTCTCACATTACTAATTACAGCACTAATCACCGTCAGAATGAATAAATCAATAATTAATTAATCAATTTTAACAATTATCAACTTGATCATTCTGTCTTGGAAGCCATCTGACCCAAATCGCCCTTAATTATAAGAAAAAAAAGATTAAACGCTTCTTATCAGATCCAAAATCACCCCTAATTGTAATGATAGTAAAAATATAAAAAAAAAATTAAAAACGCTTCTTATCGGATCAAAAAAGTGGGTATAACATGCACGAAACAGAGGAGGAATCATGCATTAACCATAACTAAATAAAAAATTACACTTGGGGGGGGGGGGGGGGGGGGGGGGTGGTCTGCTCCAAAATCAGGTATCCAGCCGCAAGATCACGAAAAAGAGAAATCCGGACAACAAATAATCCCGAATAAATTTAATGCTACACACTTACCAGAAAATGACGCACGATCGCGATCAATCAATGGCCACCGTGCTCCTTGGCATGCTGCTGGTGCGCGAGATGGCGGCGTTCCTCGGGAAGCGCAACGAGGTAGGAGAAGGCCATGCCGCCGAAGCAGACGTGGAAGAGAGGATCTACGGAGCTCGTTAGTATATACTTCTTGTGGTAATTATCCAAACCTCTGCTAACAGCTTGCTTCACGTAGCTAATGGTGAACATCGGTTTAAGATGCGCAGGCAGATCCCTAACTTTCAAACCCTTGATCTCGTTGTAGAAATTTCTCATCGCCATTGGAAGACACGGAGAAGATGAATCAGGAACTTAGAAACCCTAACCCTAGCTTTTCTCCTCCCTTGAGGATCCCCACCCACCTAATAAACCGATCGATAATAGATAGGGTGTTATAACTCTGGTTTAGACGTGCACGGATTTTAATGCTCCTTAACATCTGTGCGTGTCTCATGGTCCATTCGCAGCTGATGATACTTCAGCCCTTTTGCTGCAGGGAAGGCAGTCAATGGGTCTCGTTCTACCACCACAATATACAGGAATCCATGACGTTTTTCATGTCTCAATGCTGAGGAGATACATCTATGACCCATCACACATAGTGGAGATCGAACCCGTCGATATAAAGGAGGATCTCACTACCATAGCAAGACCGATCAAGATCCTTGACCACAAAGTTCAAGTCTTCAAAAACAAAACTATGAGATTAGTGTTGGTCCAATGGCAACATCACACGCCAAAAGAAGCGACCTGGGAAAATGAAGACGACATCAAAGAAAATCATCCTGAGCTTTTTGAATAATCAGACGTAATTTTGAGGACGAAAATATTATAAGGGAGAGAATGTAATAACCATGATTTTTGAATTTTATTTAATGGTATTAGATGATGTAACATATGCGTGGCTAACGCTCACACCGGAATATACTCACTTTAGAAATAGTCTGATTTTTTTATATATCAATATTAGACTCAATGCGAGTACTCGTCGATACGATTCCAACGATATATAATTTGTCGATTTTCGATAAGAATATAAAAAGTTATGCCGTTTGAAGAGTGAAAGCGGGTTAAAGGCATGCGTAAATTCGGAGAGAATCACCATTTACCTTGGTGCTTACACAGCTGGAGCAAAACTCTCTCAGCTTTTCAAGTCGTATGAATTCTACTTGCGTGAAAAACTACTATTTTATTAAATCTTATATCTGAAAAGTCTTAATTAGAGTTAAACTTTATCTGAATTAGATATATATTTACTTTTCTCTCTTGTCTTTCTTTATCCCTCTTCTCGCAAAAGCTCCGACATCTTTCATAATTCCTCATCGGATCTCCATCGATTTTCGATCTTATCGAAGAATGTTACACATCAAAGTTTCTCATCGCCACGACCAATTTATCGTAGAAAGGAATTCTCATGAAAAGACGGCATATCGTCTCTGAATCCGATCTCCATCAACCCAAATTATCGTAGGATTCAAACACGCCAACAGTGGGTGCCTCTAAATCCATCTTAAATTATTTAGTTATTTCTTAAAAAGAAAACCCTAATTTTTCTTAAATTTTGATAAATTTCGGTCTTAAAAATATAGAAATTAGGCCCCAAATTCGATAGGATCGTTTTCGATTTTCGTGAAATTCGGCCAAACTCTTCAATGAACACCTCGGTATTTTAGCCATAACTTTTTATTCCGAACTCGGATTGACGTGATTCTTGCGGCATTGGAAAGAAGACAACGAGATCTATAACTTTGTCCGAAATAGCAATTTCACGAATTTAATATTTTTTAGGTCAAAATTGAGCTGCAAGTCGGGATACATTTTAGATGATCCAAGGTTACACGGGTTTGACATTATTTTTTTAACTCTTTGACTACTTTATGCTAAACTTATCTCTAGACTTATAAATCGCTAAGATTAAATAAAATACATTAAATAGCTTGCGAATAACAATCTATAAGTTTAAGGGTCAAATATGGATGCTTTTCAATACTTACCATTCTATTACCTCCTAAGCCTCATACAATTCTTGAATTGACACATGCGCTCCTTTAGAATTTTAAAATATGTTGGATCGCTATACCAGTCAATCACCAAATTTCATGAATATAATTAACTTTAATGAAGTATAGTTTCAACACTATTGTAAAATAAATATAGTTAAATATTTCTTATTTTTACTTTTTACTTTAATATATGTTATGCTCTTTATTAATTTTCTTCAAAAATATGAAATGTTTAAGGTTTATGTTATAATTCATTCTTATATACCATTATCATATGACATTCATCATATAAAAAATCACGATAGGGCATAACGCATATAAGTTAAGAATAAAATATGACACATGACTTAAGCCTTCGTCACGGTGGGGTTTCTTTCGCGATGTGGAACTTGGAATGTAGGCATCCATGTACGGATGCAACCCTCTATGGTAGTATGGGATACCACACGAAGGACATCTAGGTTACTACGGAACCCGTCCCTTCGAAAACGTGGTATAGTGGAGCCTATCGCACCGTGGCCTATTATAATTAAGTTTTAAGAAAAAAATGAGAAAAGAATATGTTAAGACACATATATATTAAGAAAGTGGGGACTTAAGCCCACGCAAATATAAAATCGGGGCGGGGACCTAAGCCCATAACCGAATAATGTTATGATATGTTAAGATACGCTGTGAAGGCCAGCTAAATATAAATTAAGTTTCTACACGTGCCATACCTTACCAGCCACCGTCAGCGCTTAACGTCTGCGCCAAGACGGGTCTTAAGGACATTATAGCCTTGTCTCGAACTAAGGGGACATCGTGGTTACTATGCCGGCAACCTCATCTGGCTGGATGGTGGTTTATGTTATGATATGGAGGTTAGGTGGTTATCTACACGTGGACCTCGCGTGGTAGGCTCGAGCAGCGATCCTGGCACAGATCGTTTAAATAAGATAAGATGCGAAGTACGTTGTGTAGGCGTATGGAGTAATTAATAAGACTTACGATATGTCACGTATGCTAAGTTGATAAGACAAATAGGAAAAGAGATAAGAAAATAGAAGCATCATGCACTCTTCGTGTTATATTAGTATATTTTTCAGTCTTGATTATGATAGTCTATGAATTATGGATAAGTTTATTTCATTTATTTAAGATGTTGGTTATATTTTAAAAATGCACCGCAATTCAAGCGATTGCACGCCCACGAGTAAGTTATGGTGGATCGATTGTACAACCAGGAGTTTGTGATTGAGTAAACTCACCCCTCCCAAAAATCTGGGTTTGGTGAAGATTACGCTTATCCCGTCCTTGATGATTTGAAAGTCATTGATTGAGATGGCTCATATAAACAAGGATGTCGGCTACCACCTTGATGAGGCGTAGATCCGTGATTTTTACCAGCATTGAGAACCCTTTTACTCTAGTTTTCACTATTTCTTGAGAGACTTGTTTTAGCCTTGATATATTGTGTGAGTTTACATTTGAGACCGTTTTACCCTATCTGAAACTGATTTTGATTTGATATCCTAGATTCATGGTTAGGATTAAGTACTTCATTATTATTGTCTACGTTTTTCGTTATTAATTTATGAGTAAATTATTTTTAATGCTATCTTAAATGCCTCAATCCATATGCTAAGTCAATTTATAGATTATGTGTATGTCCGCTTATTGCCTTAACCAGCATGCGGTGTCATAACACGGAATTCTGGGCCCTCGATATCGGGTAAGGATTCTGGGTCGTGACAGAGATGGTATCAGAGCCTAAGCTTTACTTCCTTGAGGACTGTGTGGCTCATGTAAGTACACTATAGTGATGATGTGATAATGATTTTGATATACCCCAAGCTTTAGATCTTTTGTGGACTGAAGGATTTTAAGAAAGTGTGATGATCAATGACGTAAGATTTAAAAGTTCAATTGAGGATTTAAAGATCTATTTGATGATAACTTATATGAGTTAGGAGCATGTGAAAGAAATTGAGAAGAATCTTTGAAGATTGAAAAGCAATTAGAAGATTTATTTTTAGAGTATTAGGGAATAATTAGAAAAGATAAATCCTGACTGGTTTGATGGTTTAAATATTCATTATAGGTTGAGATGTTGACTATAAGAATAACTTATTAGAAGTGAGTTCAGATGGAGGAATAAATTATTATCATCAATCTCATATTTATTTGAATTACTTTATGGTCAACAAGATATAATAATGATGATAGCCTATAACAGAGTGTTAGAAGTAATTGATGTTGAGAAGTGAGTATATTTTGAATAAATAATTTAAGAGACTACGAGAATTTGATTTTTGAAAAGTTAAGGATTATAAAGAGTGGAAGAACATGAGGAACACCTTCGTCTCGCACTTCAGGCACTTCGAGATCACCAGTTGTATGCCAAACTCAGTAAGTGTGAGTTTTCGCTTAACCAAGTGACCTTCCTTAGCCACGTGGTATCAGCAGGAGTGACCGTCGATCCTTCTAAGATCGAAGCAGTTAATGAATGGAAAGCACCGACGAGTGTCACCGAAGTTAGGAGTTTCCTCGGATTGGCAGGTTACTACCGACGCTTTGTAGGATTTTCACGCATTGCTCTACCGCTCACCGCCTCCTGCGGAAGAATGTTAAATTTGTGTGGAGATGAATGTGAATCAAGTTTTCTAGAACTGAAGAAGAGGCTTACTACTGCACCAATCCTCACCCTACCTTCCACTTCCAACACTAGTGAATTTGAAATATTCACAGATGCGTCTCGCCAGGGACTTGGTTGTGTGCTTGAACAAAGTAAGAAAGTTCTCGCTTATGGGTCAAGACAGCTCAAACCACATGAAAAGAACTATCCGGTTCATGACTTGGGCCGGTGATTATCTTCGCCCTCAAACTATGGCGCCACTACCTCTACTGGTAGAGGCGTTCAAGATTTATCTGGATCACAGAAGTCTCAAGTACCTTTTCTCACAAAAGGACCTGAATTTGAGACAACGTAGATGGATGGAATACATGAAAGATTACGACTGCTCCATAAATTACCACCCCGGAAAAGCAAATGTCGTCGCTGATGCACTTAGTAGAAAATCTTCGGCATTATTAGCCAGATTAAAAATTTGGAAGCCCTTCAATGAACTTCATGAAGAAGACATTTACCTCAAGAGATTGACGATGGTGTATATTTGGTACGCAATTGTGATGAGTCCGTTCATTTTAGACAAAATCGTGGAAATACAACGTCTGCACCGGAGATCCTCAAAATCATTGAAACCATAGGATTGAAACCCGATTTCACCTAAGGTAGGATGGGATGTTACTCTTGAGACAAAGGTATGCGTGCCAATGACCCTCAAGTGAAAAGGAGATACTTGATGAAGGTCACAAATCGGGATACTCCGTACATCCAGCGACGAAGATGTATCAAATCGAGAAATTGGTATTGGTGGCGAATATGAAACGGAAATAGCGAATCGTGTCGAGATGTTTAGTGTGTCAACAAGTCAAGCGTAACATCAAAATTGGCGGACTTATACAACCCTACCCATCCCGGAATGGAAGTGGAAAACATATCTATGGACTTCATCGTGGGTCTACCAAAAGGCGATGAAGAAGAATGATCTGTCTGGGTTATCGTTGATGATTGACCAAGTCACTCATTTCTTACCATTCAAGACTACCACGATGGGAACAAACTTGTCAAACATATTTGAAAGAGATTGTCAAACTACATGGGGTCCCAATCGTTGTCTCGATCGAGACTCCAAATTTACTTCAAAATCGGATGACCTTCCAAAAGCTCGTACTCGATTAGATTTTAAAATCGCTTTTCACCCAGACGGATCGAAAGTGAATCAAGTAGTTGAAGATATGTTACGGCGTGTATGCTCGACTTTTGAGGAATCGACGATCACCTCCGATCGAAGTTCTCTTACAATAATAGCTACCAGCAAGTATAGGAATGTCCCTTCAAGCTTTATATGGCGAAGTTGCGACGCCATTGTGTGTTGGGACGGTTGGAGTTAGGAAGATGCTTGGACCGAATTAGTCCAAACTACTGAGAAAGTCAAACCGATCTGTGAACGACTTAAGATAGCCTGGGATCGTCGCCGAGAAAATCGCCAACCCTCACCGTCAGTAATTTAGAATTGAGGTAACACATTGAAAATTTTAAACTTTAAATTTCATTGCAATTGTATTCATGATTAAACACAAAATTTGTTTAACAGTTGGTGACGAGTATATTCATTCGCGTCTCTCCGACTAAGGAGTCATGCGCTTTGGAAAGTGCGGAAGCGAGCCCAGATATGTAGGGCCTTTCGAGGTCACAAAGCGTGTAGGCGAGGTTGCGTATAAAGTCGTTCTACCACCACAATATCTGAGGAATCCATGACGCGTTTTCATGTCTCAATCGAGGAGATACATCTATGACCCATCACACATAGTGGAGATCGAACCGTCGATATAAAGGAGGATCTCACTACCATAGCAAGACCGATCAAGATCCTTGACCACAAAGTTCAAGTCTTCAAAACAAAACTATGAGATTAGTGTTGGTCCAATGGCAACATCACGCCAAAAGAAGCGACACAGGAAAATGAAGACGACATCAAAGAAAATCATCCCGAGCTTTTGAATAATCGATACGTAATTTTGGGACGAAAATATTATAAGGGGGAGAGAATGTAATAACCCAGATTTTTGAATTTTATTTAATGGTATTAGATGATGTACCACACAGTGCGTGGTGCTAACGCTCCACACCGGAATATACTCACTTTAGAAATAGTCTGATTTTTTTTATATATCAATATTAGACTCAATGCGGAGTACTCGTCGATACGATTCCAACGATATATAATTTGTCGATTTTCGATAAGAATATAAAAAGTTATGCCCGTTTGAAGAGTGAAGCGGGTTAAAGGGCACAACTGTAAATTCGGGAGAGAATCACCATTTACCTTGGTGCTTACACAAAGCGCTGGAGCAAAACCTCTTCTCAAGCTTTTCAAGTCACGTATGAATTCTACTTGCGTAGAAAAACTACTATTTTATTAAATCTTATACGAAAAGTCTTAATTAGAGTTAACCTATACAAGGAATTAGATATATATTTACTTCTTCTCTCAGTTGTCTTTCTTTATCCCCTCTTCTCTGCAAAAGCTCTGACAGTGCCATCTTTCATAATTCCTCATCGGATCTCCATCGATTTTCGATCTTATCAGAGAATGTTACACCATCAAAGTTTCTCATCGCCGCGACCAATTTATCGTAAGAAAGGAATTCTCGCGAAAAGACATATCGCTCTCGAATCCGATCTCCATCAACCCAAATTATCGTAGGATTCAAACACGCTCAATGTGGGTGCCTCTAAATCCATCTTAAATTATTTAGTTATTTCTTAAAAAAGAAAACCCTAATTTTTTCTTAAATTTTGATAAATTTCGGGTCTTAAAAATATAGAAATTAGGCCCAAATTCGATAGGATCGTTTTTCCCAGATTTTCGTGAAATTCGGCCAAACTCTTCAACAGACACAGCCTCGGTATTTTGGCCATAACTTTTTATTCCGAACTCGGATTGACGTGATTCTTGCGGCATTGGAAAGAAGACAACGAGATCTATAACTTTGTCCGAAATAGCAATTTCACGAATTTAATATTTTTTAGGTCAAAATTGAGCTGCAAGTCGGGATACATTTTAGATGATCCAAGGTTACACGGGTTTGACATTATTTTTTTAACTCTTTGACTACTTTATGCTAAACTTATCTCTAGACTTATAAATCGCTAAGATTAAATAAAATACATTAAATAGCTTGCATCGAATAACAATCTATAAGTTTAAGGGGTCAAATATGGATGCTTTTCAATACTTACCATTCTATTACCTCCTCTAAGCCTCATACAATTCTTGAATTGACACATGCGCTCCTTTAGAATTTTAAAATATGTTGGATCGCTATACCAGTCAATCACCAAATTTCATGAATATAATTAACTTTAATGAAGTATAGTTTCAACACTATTGTAAAATAAATATAGTTAAATATTTCTTATTTTCTGTTTTACTTTAATATTTCATATGTTATGCTCTTTATTAATTTTCTTCAAAAATATGAAATGTTTAAGGTTTATGTTATAATTCATTCTTATATATGTTCACCATTATCATATGACATTCATCATATAAAAAATCACGATAGGGCATACGCATATAAGTTAAGAATAAAATATGACACATGACTTAAGCCTTCGTCACGGTGGGGTTTCTTTCACGGTCGCGTGGAACTTGGAATGTAGGCATCCATGTACGGATGCAACCCCTCTATGGTAGTATGGGATACCACACGAAGTACATCTAGGTTACTACGGAACCCGTCCCTTGGAAAACGTGGTTTAGTGAAGCCTATCGCACCGTGGCCTATTATAATTAAGTTTTAAGAAAAAAATGAGAAAAGAATATGTTAAGACACATATATATTAAGAAAGTGGGGACTTAAGCCCACGCAAATATAAAATCGGGGCGGGGACCTAAGCCCAGAACCGAATAATGTTATGATATGTTAAGATACGCTGTGAAGGCCAGCTAAATATAAATTAAGTTTCTACACGTGCCATACCTTACGAGCCACCGTAAGGGCTTAACGTCTGCAGCCAAGACGGGTCTTAAGGACATTATAGCCTTGTCTCGAACTAAGGGGACATCGTGGTTACTATGCCGGCAACCTCATCTGGCTGGATGGTGGTTTATGTTATGATATGGAGGTTAGGTGGTTATCTACACGTGGACCTCGCGTGGTAGGCTCGAGCAGCGATCCTGGCACAGATCGTTTAAATAAGATAAGATGCGAAGTACGTTGTGTAGGCGTATGGAGTAATTAATAAGACTTACGATATGTCACGTATGCTAAGTTGATAAGACAAATAGGAAAAGAGATAAGAAAATAGAAGCATCATGCACTCTTCGTGTTATATTAGTATATTTTTCAGTCTTGATTATGATAGTCTATGAATTATGGATAAGTTTATTTCATTTATTTAAGATGTTGGTTATATTTTAAAAATGCACCGCAATTCAAGCGATTGCACACACGCCCACCTGAGTAAGTTATGGTGGATCGATTGTGCAACCCGCTGAGTTCTGTGATTGAGTAAACTCACCCCTCCCAAAATCTAACGATTTGTGAAGATTCTGCTTATCCCGTCCTTGATGATTTGAAAGCTGCTGATTCGGAGATGGCTCATATAAACAAGGATGTCGGCTACCACCTTGATGAGAGCGTAGATCCAGCAGATTTTTACCAGCATTGAGAACCCTTTTACTCTAGTTTTCACTATTTCTTGAGAGACTTGTTTTAGCCTTGATATATTGTGTGAGTTTACATTTGAGACCGTTTTACCCTATCTGAAACTGATTTTGATTTGATATCCTAGATTCATGGTTAGGATTAAGTACTTCATTATTATTGTCTACGTTTTTCGTTATTAATTTATGAGTAAATTATTTTTAATGCTATCTTAAATGCCTCAATCCATATGCTAAGTCAATTTATAGATTATGTGTATGTCCGCTTATTGCCTTAACTTGACCAAAGATGCGTGTCATAACACGGAATTCTGGGCCCTCGATATCGGGTAAGGATTCTGGGTCGTGACAGAGATGGTATCAGAGCCTAAGCTTTACTTCCTTGAGGACTGTGTGGCTCATGTAAGTACACTATAGTGATGATGTGATAATGATTTTGATATACCCCAAGCTTTAGATCTTTTGTGGACTGAAGGATTTTAAGAAAGTGTGATGATCAATGACGTAAGATTTAAAAGTTCAATTGAGGATTTAAAGATCTATTTGATGATAACTTATATGAGTTAGGAGCATGTGAAAGAAATTGAGAAGAATCTTTGAAGATTGAAAAGCAATTAGAAGATTTATTTTTAGAGTATTAGGGAATAATTAGAAAAGATAAATCCTGACTGGTTTGATGGTTTAAATATTCATTATAGGTTGAGATGTTGACTATAAGAATAACTTATTAGAAGTGAGTTCAGATGGAGGAATAAATTATTATCATCAATCTCAGATTTATTTGAATTACTTTATGGTCAACAAGATATAATAATGATGATAGCCTATAACAGAGTGTTAGAAGTAATTGATGTTGAGAAGTGAGTATATTTTGAATAAATAATTTAAGAGACTACGAGAATTTGATCTTTGAAAAGTTAAGGATTATAAAGAGTGGAAGAACATGAGGAACACCTTCGTCTCACACTTGAGCACTCGAGATCACCGCAACTTAGTAAGTGTGAGTTTTCGCAAACAAGTGACCTTCCTTAGCCACGTGGTATCGTAGAGGACCGCGATCCTTCTAAGATCGGCGCTTAATGAATGGAAAGCACCGAGTGTCACCGAAGTTAGGAGTTTCCTCGGATTGGCAGGTTACTACCGTCGCTTTGTTGAAGGATTTTCACGCATTGCTCTACCGCTCACCTCCCTCACTCGGAAGAATGTTAAATTTGTGTGGACCGATGAATGAATCAAGTTTTCTAGAATCAAGAAGAGGCTTACTCTTCGCACCAATCCTCACCCTACCTTCCACTTCCAACACTAGTGAATTTGAAATATTCACGGATCGTCTCGCCGAGGACTTGGTTGTGTGCTTGAACAAAGTAAGAAAGTTGTCGCTATGGGTCAAGACGGCTCAAACCTCATGAAAAGAACTATCCCGGTTCATGACTTGAACTGGCTGCAGTTATCTTATCTTCGCTCAAACTATGGCGCCACTACCTCTACGGCGAGACGTTCAAGATTTATCTGGATCACAAAAGTCTCAAGTACCTTTTCTCACAAAGGACGAATTTGAGACAACGTAGATGGATGGAATACATGAAAGATTACGACTGCTCCATAAATTACCACCCCGGAAAAGCAAATGTCGTCGCTGATGCACTTAGTAGAAAATCTTCGGCATTATTAGCCAGATTAAAAATTTGGAAGCCCTTCAATGAACTCGCCGAAGAAGACATTTACCTCCAAGAGATTGACGATGGTGTATATTTGGCACGAATTGTGATGAGTTCGTTCATTTTAGACAAAATCAGGGAAATACAACGTCTGCACCTCAAAATCATTGAAACCATAAGATTGAAACCCGATTTCACCTAAAAGGCGGATGGGATGTTACTCTTGGACAAAGGCTATGCGTACTCAATGACCCTCAAGTGAAAAAGGAGATACTTGATGAAGGTCACAATCAAGATACTCCGTACATCCAGGCAGTACGAAGATGTATCGAAATCTGAGAAATTGGTATTGGTGGCCGAATATGAAACGGGAAATAGCCGAATACGTGTCGAGATGTTTAGTGTGTCAACAAGTCAAGGCAGAACATCAAAAATTGGCCGGACTTATACAACCCCTACCCATCCCGGAATGGAAGTGGGAAAACATATCTATGGACTTCATCGTAGGTCTACCAAAGACGATGAAGAAGAATGATGCAATCTGGGTTATCGTTGACAGATTGACCAAGTCAGCTCATTTCTTACCATTCAAGACTACCACAGATGGGAACAAACTTGCCGAAACATATTTGAAAGAGATTGTCAAACTACATGGGGTCCCAGTCAGTATTGTCTCTGATCGAGACTCCAAATTTACTTCAAAATACTGGACAGCCTTCCAAAAAGCTCTGGGTACTCGATTAGATTTTAGTACTGCTTTTCACCCACAGACGGACGGCCAGACTGAAAGAGTGAATCAAGTAGTTGAAGATATGTTACGAGCGTGTATGCTCGACTTTCGAGGGAACTGGGACGATCACCTCCCGCTGATCGAGTTCTCTTACAATAATAGCTACCAGGCAAGTATAGGAATGTCCCCTTTCGAAGCTTTATATGGCAGAAGTTGCAGAACGCCATTGTGTTGGGAAGTTGGAGTTAGGAAGATGCTTGGACCGAATTAGTCCAAACTACGATGAAAGTCAAACCGACACTGTGAACGACTTAAGATAGCCCAGGATCGTCAGAGAAAGTACGCCAACCCTCACCGTCGTAATTTAGAATTCGAGGTAACACATTGAAAATTTTAAACTTTAAATTTCATTGCAATTGTATTCGTGATTAAACACAAAAATTTGTTTAACAGGTTGGCGAACGAGTATTCATTCGCGTCTCTCCGACTAAGGGAGTCATGCGCTTTGGAAAGCGCGGGAAGCTGAGCCCCAGATATGTAGGGCCTTTCGAGGTCACAAAACGTGTGGGCGAGGTTGCGTATAAAGTCGTTCTACCACCACAATATACAGGAATCCATGACGTTTTTCATGTCTCAATGCTGAGGAGATACATCTATGACCCATCACACATAGTGGAGATCGAACCCGTCGATATAAAGGAGGATCTCACTACCATAGCAAGACCGATCAAGATCCTTGACCACAAAGTTCAAGTCTTCAAAAACAAAACTATGAGATTAGTGTTGGTCCAATGGCAACATCACACGCCAAAAGAAGCGACCTGGGAAAATGAAGACGACATCAAAGAAAATCATCCTGAGCTTTTTGAATAATCGGTACGTAATTTTCGGGGACGAAAATATTATAAGGGGGAGAGAATGTAATAACCCAGATTTTTGAATTTTATTTAATGGTATTAGATGATGTACCACCACATGCGTGGTCTTAACGCTCCACACCGGAATATACTCACTTTAGAAATAGTCTGATTTTTTTATATATCAATATTAGACTCAATGCGAGTACTCGAAATCGTCTGATTCAACGATATATAATTTGTCGATTTTCGATAAGAATATAAAAAGTTATGCCCGTTTGAAGAGTGAAGCGGGTTAAAGAACTGTTAAATTCGGAGAGAATCACCATTTACCTTGGTGCTTCTAATGACTGAGCAAAACCTCTTCTCAAGCTTTTCAAGTCACGTATGAATTCTACTTGCGTAGAAAAACTACTATTTTATTAAATCTTATCTGAAAAGTCTTAATTAGAGTTAACTATCTGAATTAGATATATATTTACTTCTTCTCGGTTGTCTTTCTTTATCCCTCTTCTCTAAAAAGCTACGGCGGCCATCTTTCATAATTCCTCATCGGATCTCCATCGATTTTCGATCTTATCAGAGAATGTTACACCATCAAAGTTTCTCATCGCCGCGACCAATTTATCGTAAGAAAGGAATTCTCGCGAAAAGACTCGGGCATATCGTCTCTCGAATCCGATCTCCATCAACCCAAATTATCGTAGGATTCGAAACACGCTTCAACAGGTGGGTGCCTCTAAATCCATCTTAAATTATTTAGTTATTTCTTAAAAAAGAAAACCCTAATTTTTTCTTAAATTTTGATAAATTTCGGGTCTTAAAAATATAGAAATTAGGCCCAAATTCGATAGGATCGTTTTTCCCAGATTTTCGTGAAATTCGGCCAAACTCTTCAATCAACCTCGGTATTTTGGCCATAACTTTTTATTCCGAACTCGGATTGACGTGATTCTTGCGGCATTGGAAAGAAGACAACGAGATCTATAACTTTGTCCGAAATAGCAATTTCACGAATTTAATATTTTTTAGGTCAAAATTGAGCTGCAAGTCGGGATACATTTTAGATGATCCAAGGTTACACGGGTTTGACATTATTTTTTTAACTCTTTGACTACTTTATGCTAAACTTATCTCTAGACTTATAAATCGCTAAGATTAAATAAAATACATTAAATAGCTTGCATCGAATAACAATCTATAAGTTTAAGGGGTCAAATATGGATGCTTTTCAATACTTACCATTCTATTACCTCCTCTAAGCCTCATACAATTCTTGAATTGACACATGCGCTCCTTTAGAATTTTAAAATATGTTGGATCGCTATACCAGTCAATCACCAAATTTCATGAATATAATTAACTTTAATGAAGTATAGTTTCAACACTATTGTAAAATAAATATAGTTAAATATTTCTTATTTTCTGTTTTACTTTAATATTTCATATGTTATGCTCTTTATTAATTTTCTTCAAAAATATGAAATGTTTAAGGTTTATGTTATAATTCATTCTTATATATGTTCACCATTATCATATGACATTCATCATATAAAAAATCACGATAGGGCATACGCATATAAGTTAAGAATAAAATATGACACATGACTTAAGCCTTCGTCACGGTGGGGTTTCTTTCACGGTCGCGTGGAACTTGGAATGTAGGCATCCATGTACGGATGCAACCCCTCTATGGTAGTATGGGATACCCACAGTACATCTAGTTACTACTAACCCGTTCCTTGGAAAACGTGGTTTAGTGAAGCCTATCGCACCGTGGCCTATTATAATTAAGTTTTAAGAAAAAATGAGAAAAGAATATGTTAAGACACATACATATTAAGAAAGTGGGGACTTAAGCCCACACAAATATAAAATCGGTAAGGGACCTAAGCCCATAACCTAATAATGTTATGATATGTTAAGATACTGGTGAAGGCCGATAAATATAAATTAAGTTTCTACGTGCCATACCTTACGAGCCACCGTAAGGGCTTAACGTCTCCCAAGAGTCTTAAGGACATTATAACCTTGTCTCGAACTAAGGGGACATCGTGGTTACTATGCGGCAACCTCATCCGGTGGATGGTGGTTTATGTTATGATATGGAGGTTAGGTGGTTATCTACACGTGGACCTCGCGTGGTGGCTCGGCGTGATCACACGAATCGTTTAAATAAGATAAGATGCGAAAATGCGTTGTGTAGTCGTATGGAGTAATAATAAGACTTACGATATGTCACGTATGCTAAGTTGATAAGACAAATAGCAAAAGAGATAAGAAAATAGAAGCATCATGCACTCTTCGTGTTATATTAGTATATTTTTCAGTCTTGATTATGATAGTCTATGAATTATGGATAAGTTTATTTCATTTATTTAAGATGTTGGTTATATTTTAAAAATGCACATAATTCAAGCGATTACACGCCCAGTAAGTTATGGTGGATCGATTGTGCACACTGAAATTCTGTGATTGAGTAAACTCACCCCCTCCCAAAATCTAACGATTTGTGAAGATTGCTTATCCGTCCTTGATGATTTGAAGAGTGCTGGTTCGGAGATGGCTCATATAAACAAGGATGTCGGCTACCACCTTGATGAGAGCGTAGATCCAGCAGATTTTTACCAGCATTGAGAACCCTTTTACTCTAGTTTTCACTATTTCTTGAGAGACTTGTTTTAGCCTTGATATATTGTGTGAGTTTACATTTGAGACCGTTTTACCCTATCTGAAACTGATTTTGATTTGATATCCTAGATTCATGGTTAGGATTAAGTACTTCATTATTATTGTCTACGTTTTTCGTTATTAATTTATGAGTAAATTATTTTTAATGCTATCTTAAATGCCTCAATCCATATGCTAAGTCAATTTATAGATTATGTGTATGTCCGCTTATTGCCTTAACCAGCATGCGGTGTCATAACACGGAATTCTGGGCCCTCGATATCGGGTAAGGATTCTGGGTCGTGACAGATGAATACCTTATAATTTTAGGGCCACTTTGGCTACCATCTGCGCCACGTGAAATACAAAATTGTCTGGATGATGCTACGCTCACGGTCTCCAAATCCCTTGTGTGGAAGATTGGTGCTAAAAACGATCTTCATCGTCTAATTCGGTGGATGTTAATAAAGCTACACAAAATAATTTTACCCAGGACAGAGGAGGGGGCTAACAGGGGCCACGACCCCCCACCACAAACCAACTTTTTTTTTTTCTTTAAAATTTAATATGGCCCACCGGGCTAGGCTCAAAGACCGGTTACTATGAGCCCCTACCCCCATCCCACGCCCTACTTATTGAAATTGATAAAATTATAAATTTTTTAATTTTTACATTATATAAAATATGCATGTTGAACATCTATATGTGCCGCCGCTGGATTGCACACCGGCATTGTTAATATTGGCGAAATTCGACCGACACTTATATCCATCAAAGTCTGATCTACAATCACAAATTAAGGCTAATCCATCAATCTTTGATTGTGCATCGACATCGATATCCATCATCAATGTCTGATGGATAGTGACAAATTTTGGCGAAATTCTCTTAAATGAGGGTACGACGAAATTTCAGTGATTTTGCCCAAAATTTCTAGTATTTTTGATAAATTTTAAGCTTTTGGAGTTTTTTCGGTGGCTTATACTTTGGCCCCTCCCACAAAAGTTTCAAACTAAATGAAGAAACAAATCTATACTATTACTCGTAAAATCACCAACTTCTATGTGTGCAAAATTATACAAGGAATAGAGGATTGATGCATGCATAATTTAGTGCTACAAACGAACCCACACCGAGGATGCACAATCAATGGCCGTCGTGCCCTTTTTTGCATGCTGTTGCTGGTGCTACTTGTGACGAGGGCACGCGGCATGGCCATCCAGGTCAGTTGTAGGGTCATTTTTCCTCTCTGTGTCATGAGCATCACTGGTGCGTCGAGGTCGTGAGGGCGGCACCAAGTGTGTTGGTCGTGGGTCACGAGGGCGTCGCGATACGTTGGGATGAAGGGTGAAGACATGGGCGCGGCATGGTCGCAACACGACCATGTGGGAGAGTGATGCGGGGCTTTGCGGTGTGAACAGTGAAGTATGTCAAACCAATACGTTTGAGGTCCTCCCATCATTTCGGCTGAATTACTATTTTACCCTTATATAGGGGAACATGAGTTGGGAGTCCCCCGACCCAACACGTGCACTAGCCTTGTGGACTTATGTGAGTGCATCCGGGCCATGCTTGGAGCGTGGTCGTCCTAGCTACATCGTGTACTAGGGCCATCGTGTTGTCGGATTCCAACCACCTCCACGGTACGGGTCTTAACCCAAAGGGGGCTCGATATATGCTCGTCGTTGCCTATTAATTTTTTAATCTTTGTTGCCTATTGCCTTAACAATCGTTGTTGCTGGCTCTAACCTGCTGCGTTGCTTCGCAGGGCGAAGTCCGAACGTAGAGGTTGAGGTGAAGCTTGAGTATGACAAACCTTCCACCCTTCATAGCATCTGAAAATTCGCATCGCATGACTCATTTGGGGGAATCAGGCTGACTTAGCGCATCGGGTGTTAGGTGTCGCACGGGCTGACACTGCTGGACGAGTGACCCCGTGACATGTTGCTTCTCCTCGAGCTCGTGGCGCATCTCGGGGTACACGACAAGGTAGGAGATGAACATGTAGCCGAAGTAGACATGGTAGAGTGGTTGTATGGAGCTTGTTTGTATATACTTTCGGTGGTAATTCTACATCGCTCTGTTAATAGATTGCTTAACATAGTCGACAGAGAACATAAGGGAGTTCCTTTATTTTCAAACCCTTTATCTCCTTGTAGAAATTTATGATCGTCATGGGGGGACAGAGAAGAGAAGATGCATGGAGTTTTCCCTTCTCTTTTGTTGTTAAGTCCCTAACAATTTTGCATGTGTCACCAACTGCCACTACCTTCTATTGGGTTTTGGCTTGATTTATGGTTGCAACTAAAGATTCCTTTGGGAATTGGTTTGGTCGACTAATAGTCAATAGAGATTTAAATGGGTTTAGTTGCTATTTTTAGATGAATTAATATAGGTTCCTATTAAATAAGATACGGAAGATAAGGAAGGAGCGTTCAAACCAAATTGGAAAGTGAGAGTTTTTTTGGAACGTGGGTTCTCTTGAGGATAAATAGTGTGAGAGAAAAACTTGCTATAAACGAAGAGTCATAATCTATGTAGGAAATTAGGTATGAATAATAGGCAAGTTATAAATAGGTGAGTGAGTTTTTTGGATATTTTGGGGGTTTTTGGAATTGGGATCTCCCTTGTGCGTAAGAGTTAGAAAGAGAGAACTTGGGGTTTTGTTTTGCATGTGAGATTTGTTCTTTTAGGCATGGGTATTTGTGGTTTCCTTTTGTTGGGTAAGATTGGAGAATTTGATCTCCATTATTTGTAGCCTTTGTGTATCTTCTTCGTGATAGTGGAACACATTGTTTGACTGCCCGTGAATGTAGGCTTAGGTTGAACCACATAAATGTTATTTTTTTTTTATGGTATGATCTCTTTCTCTTTCTACCCTCTTGTGATATTGGTTATTTGATTTATTGGTTGTCTTTTTCACACGTAAAAGCCATCAACGTGATTAGAAGTGCAAACGCCTTGTAAGGGATTTTTGCACAATAATTGGTATCATAGCCTAGGTTTCGACTTGGGCATCATTTTACTTCCACGAGAAATTTTCGCTTGTTGTTGGTGATTTTTTATGATTAGTTGTGTGAGGGTTAGATGTGACAGAGAAAGATTGAGACAAGATTAATCGGCAGACTTATGATACAAATCGGTTGTGTTTTGCGAAAGATCAAAAATAATTCGTAGTGAAGGGCACTAGTTGCATAGAAGCACTGTGCTAGGTGGAGCAGCCACCATTATTGATATGAAGATTGGTACTGCAAATAATCTTATAGAAATTTGTAGTTTAACACTTTCGGGTGCGATGAAGCCTATGGGCACATTTGACACTTTTGGATATATTGGTATTAGTAATTTGGCACGCACATTCGGGTGCATTGGCAATTTAGACACTTTCGAGTGCATTAGCAGTTTGAAACTTCAGGTGCATTGGCAGTTTGACACATTCAGGTGCATTGGCAGTTTGGCACATTCAGGTGTATTAACATTTTGTCACTTTTGGTACATTGGTAGTTTGGCACTTCAGGTGCATTGTCAATTTGGGCACTTTTAGGTGCATTGGTAGTTTGACACTTCGGGTGTATTGACATTTTGAGTACTTTCGGGCGCATTGACAATTTGGCATTTCGGGTGTATTGACATTTTGGCACTTCGGGTGCATTGGCAATTTGGACACTTTCGGGTGCATTGGCAATTTGGCCATTCCGAGGTGCATTGGTGTCGGTGGGCAAGTTTGAAGGTAGTTTTGTAGTTGAAATTAAAGATGCTTAACATGAGATTTCATATCAATATAGAAAATTATTGTTGATTTGCAAGTCTTGTCAAGGTGGAGATTGTTGGGTTTTGACTTGATTTATGATTGCAACTAAAGATTCCTTTGGGAATTTGTTTGGTCTACTAATAGTTAATAGAGATTTAAATGAGTTTAGTTGCTATTTTAAGATGGATTAATATATGTTCCTATTAAATGAGATATGAAAGATAAGGAAGGAGAGTATAAACCAAATTAGAAAGTGAGAGTTTTTTTGGAACGTGGGTTCTCTTGGAGATAATTAGTGTGAGAGAAAAACTTGCTATAGAAGAAGAGTCCTAGTCTAAGTAGAAAATTAGGTATGAATAATAGGCAAGTTATAAATAGGTGAGTGAGCTTTTTGGATATTTTGGGGGTTTTTGGAATTGGGATCTCCCTTGTGCGTGAGAGTTAGAGAGAGAGAACTTGGGGTTTTGTTTTGCATGTGAGACTTGTTTTTTTAGGCATGGGTATTTGTGGTTCCCCTTTGTTGGGTAAGATTGGAGAATTCGATCTCCATTGTTTGTAGCCTTTGTGCATTTTCTTCGTGATAGTGGAAACACTTTGTTTGACTGCTCGTGGACATAAGCTTAGGTTGAACCATGTAAATCTTGTTCTCTGTTTGTGATATGATCTCTTTCTCTTTCTACCTTATTGTGATATTGGTTATTTGGTTTATTGGTTATCTTCTTCGCACATGAAAGCCATCAACGTGATTAAAAGTACAAACGCCTTGTAAGGGGTTTTTGCACAACACCTTCACATGTCAAAACCCATTTGGCATGATCTAGGATCACTCACTACGTGGCACTAAGTTTGCCACGTCAGAACCCATATGGCAGGAGATAGGAGATCAACCGACAAGTTTATAATTTTGTATTTCAGTTTAATTGTTATAGAGAAGTGTTTATATAATACTCGTTTTTAGTCATAGATATGCAAGCTTTGACTCGAAACCCAAAAGAACCCCAAACCAAGCGAACCGAACCGCCTTGAAAACCGATCTGGACTGAAATGATTCCGGTTTGGTTCAGTTTCGATTTTGAGTGGCAAAAATCGAAAACCGAAAAAACTCAAAAGAGTGCTTAAAACTCAAAACTGAATCGAAATAACCAAAAATTTTCCGTTTTTGGTTCGATTGTGGCAATTTGGTAGTCGGTGGACCAAAACTTTATTTATTTCAATTCAGGATCGATTTGTGGCCTGCTAACTCGAAAACTGAAAAAATCAAATTTGATTCGATTTGGTTCGCTGAACTTGTATGCCTACACAACTTAAAAGAAAAAAATTGTTGACTGCTTTAAATTAGATGAGGAGATATTTTTTGTCCTAATTTTACACACAATAAATCTTGAGATCATGAGCCTGAGAACGAGAGAGTCAGATAATTTCATCTGGTATACATTCCAAAAAGTAAATATGAATCATATTTAATTATATATCCTAATTATTTATACTTTCAAAGATGTGTGTCACGTGAACTTATTAAACTAGGTGCACATGACGAAAAATGATTTACAGTCAAAACACTAGTGACGTGGCTATAACAAAAAACCACGTGTGGCTTAACACTTCTCCTTATACTTATAATGAGGACATTTTCGTTTCAATTTCGACTCGTGGACTCATCGCCGGATGACACACATATCAACCAATCCAAATCGACACAAATATCAACCAATCCAAATCATTTAAATTATAGACCATCATTTGAATTCAATTAACTATCTAAATCAATAAATATAAATTATAAATAAAACGTCTATCATGATATCACTGCCAACCGAAGCACATTAATGCTAAAAATCGAATGATTCTAATCTTATTATGGACATTTTTTTCAGCAATATTAATTTTATTTTTAGCTACTTAAATGGCTTAGATTGGTAAGAAAATCTCCCATGATCTAAAACATGAGAATATGAGGTCCATCATAAAATCTCTACCGTTTAGTATGAGCACCAAAAGGTGGACCCTTAGGTTTAGAGATGTAAAATATTATGAGTTAAAGCGTCCAAATTAAATGATTCAATCTTGTGAGTAAAACCATATTCTTAAATTTGCTGTGCAATATTCATATAATTAAGTACCATTATTTACACACCTTGAAATGGTAAATATGCATGAATAATATTTTATTTACACACCTTGAAATAGTAAGTACACACGTCCCAATCTCCCATTAAATTTATTTTGAGATCATAAGCGTATCATATGATGACATTGTTTTGATTCCTCATGGCACACATCTCAAAAGTGATCTTGAGGAAGAGTGGTTCTTAGATTACTTTATAGAATGTGTTCCTCATGGAGTCAAAATCTGACCATATGTTGGTACATCTATACCTCAGATCCATTGTGTGAAAAATCAGGATAAAAAACGAGCTCTATCATCTGATTTAAAACAATCAATATTTTTATTATTGGTACTTATAATACATATATGCAATTGACGTCCTTATGATTTTTGTGGGTGCAAGTAGAGGAACCTTTTCCTCTCTCTCTCTCTCTCTATATATATATATATATGGGAGCCAGTTAGGACCTCCATTGGAGGACGGTGAACGTCCTCCAAGATACACGTGGAGCTCCACGTGACACTCAAAACAGTGTTTGGGTGTCACGTGGAGCACAAGTGGACGGTATAGATCAATATTAAAAAAAAAAATTGAAAAAAACTTTTTAAACTCACAAGTCAAAGTTTGACGGGTTTCATTGGTCCATATTTCATGGTTCAAAAAACAGACGATGGAGATGAGTTAATTTTTTTTTTTTTTCCAAGATGATCTAAGCAATGCACCCGAGCTCTACATGACATCGAAATAATATTTTGGGTGTCACGTGGAAGCTTGGAGGACGGTGCCCGTCCTCCCATGGAGGAGGAAGGCCTTTTCCTATATATATATATATATATATATATATATATATACACACACACACACACACACACACACACACACACACACACACGTGGAAAAGGGATCCGTCCTCCAACCTTTCACGTGGAGCTCCACGCGGCACCATAATATATTGTTTCGATGCCACGTGGATCTTGGGTGCGTGCATTGCTTAGATCATCTTTGAAAAATAAATAAATTAAAAACTCATCTTCACCGTATATTTTCTGAACCGTGAAATGTCGACCAATAAAAATCGTTAAACTTTGACTTGTGGGTTTAAAATTTATTTTTCATTTAAAAAAAATTTATTAATCTACATTGTCCACCTGTGCTCCACGTGACACCCAAAAAGTGTTTTGGGTGCGAGGGGGAGCACAAGTGGACGGTATAGATCAATATTAAAAAAAATAAATTGAAAAAAACATTTTAAACCCACAAGTCAAAGTTTGATGGATTTCATTGATCCACATTTCACGGTTCAAAAACACACGGTGGAGATGAGTTTTCAAGTTTTTTTTTTCAAAGATGATCTAAGCAATGCACCCGAGCTCTACGTGGCATCGAAACAATATATTAGCTACCTCCACGTGAAAGCTTGGAGGACAGTGACAGTCCTCCCATGGAGGACGAAGACCTTTTCTTATATATATATATATATATATATATATATATATATATATATAGGGAGCCGGTTAGGTCCTCTATTAAAGGACGATCACCGTCCTCCAAGATCCACGTGGAGCACAAGTGGACGATATAGATTAATATTTAAAAAAAAAAATCGAATTTTTTTTTTAAACCCACAAGTCAAAATTTGACGGGTTTCATTGGTTCACATTTCACTGTTGAAAAAACAGACGGTGGAGATGAGTTTTCAAATATTTTTTTTTCAAAGATGATTTAAGCAATACACTCGAGCTCCACGTGGCATCAAAACAATATTTTTAGTGCCACGTGGAGCTCCAAGTGGAAGGGTGGAGGACGGTGACGGTCCTCTCATGGAGGACCGAGGCCTTTTCCATATATATATATATATGGAAAAGGCCTCCGTCCTCCCATGGACGATGGTCACCGTCCTCCAAGCTTTCACGTGGAGCTCCACGTGGCACCCAAAATATTGTTTCGATGGCACGTAGAGCTCGGATGCATTGCTTAGATCATCTTTGAACCTAAAAAAAATTGAAAACTCATCTCTACAGTCAGTTTTTTGAATCGTGAAATGTGGACCAATGAAACCCGTCAAACTTTGACTTGTAGGTTTAAAAAGTTTTTTTCGATTTTTTTTTTTTTTTAATATTGATCTATACCGTTCACTTGTGCTCCACGTCGCACCCAAGCACTATTTTAGATGCCACGTGGAGCTCCACGTGTATCTTGGAGGCCGGTCACCGACATCCAATGGAGGACCTAACCGGCTCTATATATATATATATATATATATATATATATATATATATAGGATTGTCAAACCGGATTTTAACGACTTGAGGACTAAAATACTCTTCCAGCCTTTTCCGCGCATTTTAGCGAACAAATGGCCGTTATGATACACGTAACAGAGCGCTTCTTTTCTTCTCTCCGCCATCGTCGTCCAAAGAAAGAAGAAACTAGGGTTGGGGTTTCGATATTGAAAAATGGGGACGCTACAGAGCTTGAGAAAAGCCTATGGAGCACTCAAGGATTCCACCAATGTCGGCCTTGCCAAATTTAACAGCGAATTCAAGGTTCAATTTTTATATGATTTTTTTTTTTTTTTTTTTTAAAATCCTGTTAAAGTTGTTCAAATTATCGCCATTTCGTTAAACTTCATATTTCTTTCTTTTAATGGAAGGATTTGGATGTTGCAATCGTCAAGGCGACAAATCACGAGGAATGCCCACCGAAGGAACGTCATATTCGAAGTGAGTATTCGGATTTTTTCGATTCTTTTGCATTGAATTTCTTCCTAGATCTGCTTAATCGATCGGTTTGAGTCATAAAATTTTAGCTTTATGGTTTTTAATTCGATTTAGTGTTGGATTCCAGCCTCATTTGGATTGACCACGGATCAAATTTGTATTTACGGATTCTTTTGTTTATATACACTATTCCCAATTCTTGTTTTCACCACAATATGACTTTTTAAGAACAGCTAGAATCTAGGATAAATACACAACTAAGCAAATACGAACTTACTTGAGCAGAGCTTGACTTGTTGAAGGTTTTATACGTTGATCTTCTTCTTGTTTCTCCTTTAATTTTCAACGTCCACGGCGGGAGATCTTAAGTGTGCCTTTTGAAGGAGAATAGCAAGCTCAGACAGACAATGTTATCTGATTCGCTGGTTCGCTCAGATCGAATTCCGGTTCACAATTTCCAGTTTGTTACATATAAACGAACTCGGTCACTATGGTAGGAATAGTTTAAAGAAAAAAAAAACATTAATATTTAAATTTAATTGTTAACTAGGTGTAAATTTTGCATATACAATATATAAAATGTTATATGAAAGTAAACAACAGTGCATGGATGGAGCACTGCTTGTCCGAATCTGCTTGCAATGGAAAGAACAGGCTTCAATTCCTTCGAGTGAAGCTCTTTGTGCATTTATTGTTTAAAAATCGTGTAGGCCGGTTTGCCCAACCTGAGCTAATTGGAGCAAACGGAATTGCAAACCGGTTCGCGGGCCGCAGGGCCCGCCTAGCGAATTAGGCTGAGCTCAGAGACATAAAGAAAGGATAGTGGTCTCCTTAAATAGAGCTCTCTTCGTTAAATCACCAAGGAAAGAGCGAGGAAACATATCACATATATAATTTGATTTGCAACAGCCTCATGGCCTTTGAGATGCGTGCAGTCAACAGGTCCAACTCAATTTTAAAATAATCAAAGAGAGTGGCTATTGCGTGGATCACAAATACCCAACAATCTCTCACTTGATCCCCACAATAACTCATGAGTATAGAATATTTTGAAAATGACTCTATGGGTTGATTGACTCAGAAAAAAGGATGGCTATCCCATTTAAATTTGAAAAAATAGTTGACCCTCACTATCTCGATACCTTCCTTTACATAAATAGTAGTAGTGAAGGACTACAAGTGCACATAATGGTCCATCTTATCAAATCAACACTAGAAAATTCCATGGTCTAGTGTTATAAATTAACCCGAGTCTTACTTATAATACCTTTGTATCCTTTTTATATACCCTAAGGCATGTCGTTCTGATAATTTACCGACTCTCCATCACCAAGCTCTTAGAATGAAGGTTACTCTAGTGCAAGCAAATTCAGGTAAAATCTCACTATCCTGCCATGTAAAACGCTCCACCATGCAAATGGGCTGAGTATAGTCCCATATACTCTCAAAATAGCTCAATAGCTCGTGCACAACAACATAAGAGACATGATGCATTAGTAACAGCTGAAACTAATCAATCTAGAGAGACAACTCCAGCTGAAACTATGCACTCAAACCCTATCAAGTCTTTTTTTTTTTTTTGATAATCTGGGTATCCGGGCCTCTTAGAGCACCCGCCTAATCCCAGTGGCACATGCGCACCCCAAATTCAGCAAGGTCAGCACGGGATATAAATCCCTAGGGTGGCCTCAAGGTTGACTCTCTGCAACTGTCAAAAGCTATTAGCTTCCACTGATCTTACCATCTCTAAAATAATAAATAAATACTATTTAAAAATAATTTTCTAAGCAGATTCGATTCTGAAGTCTGGGCTTCTCAATGAGTTGCTGCTCCTATAATCTGCTTCAACATTGACGCGTAACGACTCTTCCTACATGCGCTTTCTGCTAGCAGTACTAAGTCATTTGGTCTCTGCTCTCTCTCTCTCTCTCTTTTGCTTATCTTTTTCTTCTTCCTCTTCAAACTGAAGCCTTTAATCTAACCATAAAACCCTAATCACATCACAAAGTCAAGTTGGTATTAGGGCCAACCATTCCTGATCTTAGCTGTTGCTAATGTCACCCTCACCTACTAACATCAGCATGATGCCATGTTGACGTCAGTCAGGTCAAACTATTGACCTCAAAGGATAAACAATAATAACACAAAAATGATCGGTTTTTCAATTTCTCCCACTTTTGTGAAGGAAACATCATGTTTTGATGCATGGCTTCTCCAATTTAGTGTTTGCAGACTGGGGTTACGGTTAGGTGGAGGAAGGAAGAAAAGAGAGAGAGAGAGAGAGAAGAGAATGAACTAGTTACTGCTGAAGTCCCTACTGGCCTTTACATTAATGATGTAAAGACAATAATACCCTTATATTACTCACCGCTATTATAACACTATTACATATGTACATCACAATAAATTAAGCAAATAACGACTTGAGCAAATCTTGACTTCTTTAAGGTTCTATATGTTGATGTTCTTCTTCTTCTTCTTTCTCCTTCAATCTTCAACGTCCATGACAAGAGATCTTGAGCCCACGTAAGCTGAGAGAGAAGGGATGGTGTGCTCCATTAAATTGTGCTCTCTTTTCCTGACCCATTAAAGAAAGTGAGGTAACGTTTTACATATATAATAGGAACTGCTAGCTCATGACCCTTGAGATGCATGGGGTCGACGGGTCTAACCTAATTTTAAAAAGAAACAAAAAGAACGGTTAATGTGTGGAGCACAAATACCCAACATTTGGTACTAATGATTCCTTATGCTTTTTCATTCTCTCTTTATCCCTGATAGTATTTATTTATTTTTTAATTATTATTTCTACTTTATATATATTATTTTTTATTTTTTAGTTCTGAGCTTGCGATGTTATTATTCCATGCTATAATGTAACGAATCGGATAAGCAACTGACTCACAACAATTTTTGTGCCTGAAAACATGATATACAACTGTGTTAAATGTAATGTTTCACACACACGTAGCCCTAATTGATATACAACATTATTATAAATAGGTCTGCAATCGAGCCAGGCCGAGCTCGAGCTCGGGTCAGCTCTAGCTCAGCTCTATCTTATGCGAGCCAAGCTGAGGTCGGCTCTGGGCTCTTTGAGCTCGAAAATTCTAAGCTCTAGCTCGGTTCTCCGAGCTCGAGCCAAGCTTCGAGCCAAGTATGTTTTATTATAAAAAATTTCCGCCTAGTACTTTTTAAAACTACTATTCAATTAAATATGTATTTTATAAAAGATTTAAATGAACGATTAAACATAACGCAACATATGAAATAAATAAATAATTGCCGGAGGTTCAGTTCTTGCCCTTTTGGTGTTGGGCCTGTTGGCAGTTGCCCTGCAGCGGTGGGTGCTTGCGTGTGAGAGCGAGAGAGGAGCCAGCCGCATCCCTGATGCGTGAGAAAGAAGGTGAGAGAGGTTTAGAAATCACTCAAATCAGAGAGAAGTAGGAGTTGAGTTGCAGGAGGCAGCCGTAGGTAAAAGTAAAAATGCGTACTATATATATATATATATATATATATAGTAAAAATTAGGGTAATTAGGGGGCAAGCGTTCTTATTTTACCCTTCAAAGTAAACGTTAGATAAACTTAAATGATTACTTTGAAGGGCAAAATAGACTTCTCAAAGTTAATTACTTATTATATATATATAAATTGAGCTATAGAGCCGAGCCGGCCTTAGCTTGAGCTCGGCTCTGTTCATTCGAGCTACAAACTCCCCAGCTCAGCTTGGCTCTCGAGCCAAACTCTAGAGAGAAAAGCTCTTATTTTTCGGGCCGAGCCAAGCCGAGTTGTCCCGCTGGCTTGGCTCTATTGCAGCCCTAATTATAAACATATATACATTCAGATTATGTAAAGATAATATTTATTATTTCTATTTCTCCTTTTCTTTTAGTATTTTATCTCAATCTTATGTTTTCTTTAACCAAAAAGTTCATACCATAGTGTCAAAGATACACAATATGTGTTTTTTGAGGCAACCGATACATTCTCCAATGCTGATATTATAAAGGTTGGAAAAATGCGACTTGTGTTTTTCTTGGTATTCATGTTCATGTTCTTTTTGGGTTCATGGCCTGCATTATTTATAAAGTTATTTTAATTTATACTATCCTGCTTAATGGGTTCATTATACTGTTTTTTTGTTGATTTTCCCCCCTTTTTTATTTCAGAAATTTTTGCTGCTACTTCTGTAGTCCGTCCACGAGCGGATATATGTTATTGCATTCATGCACTTTCAAGGAGATTGTCCAAGACACGAAACTGGACGGTATGTTTCTCTCTATCTATCTGATCATTTTTTTTTACTGTTTTTTTATACCAGCAGTTCATATGAAGTATCTTGATCATGTGATGCCCTTAAGCGTTAGTTGGAATTTATTTATCAGAAATAATTAAGGGCTTATGGGCTCTGAGAATTGGTTAATTGCACTATCAATGAGTACCATTTAGATTGAAGGGATATCTGCTTGCCACAATGCTTAACCACCCTATGTGCCCCCCTCATTCAAAAAATTCATAGAAGGCTTGAAAATTGGAACGGTTTCTTGCTTTCATATGAAAGGAGAGTCGGATCTCATCAAGTGGGTGCTTAGGAGTATCCAAACAATTTGATTGAATACCTCTCTACTTCCAAGGAAAACTGATGCGTATGGAAAATTAAAGAGAAGAACAGAAGAGATAAAGAGCAGCAGCAAGAGGAGATTAATACCAAATTTGAGGAGGTTATATGGGGACTTCAAGAGAAGCCTACGAGCTGTCATGGAGTCCTAGTTGTTGGGCCAACAACGGGTCCGAGAAGGGGTTGGCATAGCCAGTTAATGAGCAGAAATAGGGTTTTATTTCCTGAAAATTAGGGCCAAGAAGAAAGCCCAGGTTAAGGGTCAGGCTTAAACAAATTTAAGGTAATAAATAAGGCCCTAGAGACATAATTTAAAGAAGAGAATTTTTAGGGAGTTTCATTACAAAAGGCAGGGGTGAATTAAGATTCTTTTTTGCCATTTTTTTTGGGAAAATTAATTAGGAGATGGAAGAGATTATCCAAATCTCGAAAAGTTGGAGAAAGGTGGAGTTACAGTGAACTTTATTAAGGAGCAAGGGTGGTAATTTTAAAGATTGTAAATTTAGTAGTCCATATTAGATAAAGAGTTAGTTAGTGATAAGTGAAAGTAAAAGTAATTTTTTTATTTAGTATTCAAGAGTAGTGAGTGGGTTAGGATACCAAAATTGAAGTAAAAATAGGATTTTCTTATAGTAAAAGTTGGATTATAGTAGAAGTTAGAGTGAACTTAGAAGTTAACTGGTATTTTACTTTTTATTTTATTTAAATCTGCATGTAAACTGCCGTAAGAGTAGATTTTATTTTACTTCCATGTGATTGCTAACGCACGGAACAAATTGAAACATTTGGGAAGAATCGTGGCGGATGGGGTCTCCTACTTGGGGGAAGAACAGATCGTTGGGTTCTACAAAAGGTTGTATTCACATGAAAGGCTGCGCCGTCCGGGATTGGACGGGATCCATTTTCCATACATCTCCGAGGAGGAGAGGACCAACTTGGAAAGACTATTTACGGAAGAGGAGGTTTGGCGAGTGATCAAGTACAGTGGAAAGAACAAGGCGCCAGGCCCCGACGGATTTACGATGGAGTTCTTCCAAAACTTCTGGATGTCAATGAAAGCGAATATTATGGCAGTGATACAGGAGTTCCACCGCTCGGGTTTCATAGGGAGATCCCTCAACTCCACGTTCATCACACTTATCCCCAAAAGGGAAAGAGCCGAAGACATCGCCGACTTCCGCCCGATTTGTCTTATTAACAGTTTATACAAGATAATTGCCAAAATACTCGCAAACAAAATACAACCAGTTTTGGGGAAGGTCATTTCCAATAATCAGGGAGCTTTCATTAAGGGAAGACAGTTAGTGGATCTAGTAGGGGTGGCCCAAGAGACTATACATTCAGCACATAACCACCTTCGGCCAGCGGCGCTTTGGAAGGTTGATATGGAAAAAGCGTATGATCGTGTTAGTTGGGAATGTATCGACTACATGCTTGGGAGAATGAGTTTCGACGAAATTTGGAGAAAATGGTTAAAGGGGTGCTATTCGTCGGCTTGGTTCTCTGTGTTGATTAATGGTACGCCAGCTAGGTACTTCAAGAGTTTGAGAGGGATTCGACAGGGAGATCCCCTTTCCCCCTTTCTTATTCAACATCGTTGGCGAAGCTCTGGCGGCGCTGATCAGGCGGGGGAGAGAATTAAATCTGGTGACCAAAATTCGGGTGGGGACAAATGATCGGTGCATATCCCATCTACAATATGCTGATGACACTTTAATTTTTGGCATGCTGATGTCGCGGAGTTCAAGGCGTTGTTTGACATTCTAACGATTTACGAGACTGTTTCGGGACAACCGATAAATCTTGCCAAATCTAGTATCACGGGAATTAGGATCGAGGACCATCTGCTGAATGAGATAGCTCAAGTGGTGAACTGCGGAACTGAGAAATTACCAATCAAATACCTTGGGCTGCCTCTCGGTTTGAGACTTCCGACTGAGAGGGACTGGGATCCCGTTGTTCATAAATTTGAACAACGGCTTGCTTCGTGGAAAGGCAAGTTACTCAGCAGCGGTGGGCGGCTAGTCCTTATTAAATCGGTTCTCACGGCATTGCCGACGTTCTACATGTCTGTGTTCAAGTGTCCGATAGCGGTCATCAATCGGCTGGAGCAGATACAACGAAATTTCTTGTGGGACGGAGCTGGACCGGACAAGAAATATCACCTAATTAACTAGGATACGTGCCAGCTACCGGTCAGATGTGGGGGGTTGGGTATCCGTAGCCTGAAGTGGACCAACATTACTCTCCTTGGTAAATGGTTCTGGAGAGCGGGAGCAAGGGAAGAAAGGGATAACATTTGGTGTGAGGTGTTGATTGAGAAGTATGGCTACTCGGAGGGGAATTGGGGTGTACAAACTGAAACGCGAAGAGGTACATCAATATGGTGGAAAAACATCTATCATACCTAGCATCTTTTTGCCAGAGGGATACACTTCAAATGGGGTTGTGGCACTAGAATCAGGTTCTGGAAGGATCCGTGGGTGGACAACTACCCACTTAAAATATACTACCCAGATATATTCGTCATTGCTACGAACCCGTCAGGAATGGTGGCAGAGTATGTGTCGGAGAATCCGGGTGGGAGGACATGGAATGTCACCACCAGGCGTATACTAAGTGAATAAGAGATGATCTCTTTTTCCCATCTGCTGCATAGACTGTATCAGATGCATAACCTCCCACAACGACAGGATAAGCGCATTTGGGCTCCAAGCATAGATGGTTGTTTCAAAGTCAAATCATACTACAAGATGCTCAATAGACGACCGTTGATCAGCTGGCTTGGGGCTATGCTGTGGAAGGCTAACATTCCCTCAAAAGTTAAAGTTTTTACATAGCCGATGTTCAAGGAAAAAATCATAACGATGGACCGGCTTATCCAGCGAGGGAAGGACATTCCTAATCGATGCGTCATGTGCAGGAATAGCGAAGAGTCCGCTGCACACCTGTTGCTTCACTGTGAGATGGCTCACCAAGTTTGGAACGTGGTCATTCAGTCCTTCAATATGGTGTGGGTTATGCCGGCATCGGTATACACTCAATTTCTCATGTGGGAGTCGGTTGGGGAGGAGCAGCAGAATAAATACTGGAAGACGGTCTTGCACTCCATATGTTGGAATTTATGGCGCGAACGCAACCTGCGGATCTTTGAGAACAAGTCACGTCCAGTGGGAATGATCTTAAAGGCTATCAGAGATCAGGTGTGGCTTTGGGCTTCGAGAGGCGAATGGGTGCAGGGTGAGGAAAGTCATATGTGGGATCCGGGTTAAAACTGTTTAGGTGGCGGGATTTTCGGTCTTTTAACCTTTTTCCCGGTTTTGATGGTTATGTTGATGTACTGTACTTTCCAGCATCTTGCTGATTTCAATATTTTACACATTACTGATCAAAAAAAAAGAAAAAGAGCAGATTTTATTATTGAATAAATTTTTTTTGGGTGAAGAATTTTCTGTGGCCATGACCCTTACTTGGTTAGTCAACTTCTTTGTCTTATTGTTGAATACCATTGCTGAAACAAGGTGAGGCATATTAAAATTCTAAATATTATGTATCAGGTTAGGTGTAACCACTAGAAAGGGAAGTCTAGAGGTGTATGAGTGAAGCTAAGGGAAGAGGCAGAAGGGTGTGTTTGATGAGAGTTGTTTCCATTGTAGCAATTTTTATCACCTTTGGATGGACACAAGAATATTAGATGGTGTCCATTGGCACAAAAAACAGGTCTCGAAGATGATTTTGAACATAGGACGTTGATTGTGAATGGGCTGGGGATAGAGGAGGAAAGTCTTGTATCGGCTACATGGAATCTGAAACCAAGAACTAATAGGTGGCCTCCAATGTTTTTGTCGATGGTGTCCACCCTGCCATGAATTTGTTAAGTATAATTCGGACGGTGCCATTGGTAAGGATGGGGCTGGTATCAGGGGCATTATTCGCGATTGCGAGAGAGGAGGGGGGATGCTTTAGCGCTCTTCTCGATAACTTTTTAGAAGTGTAGTGTTTGTTAGGTTGAGCTAGAGGGCATTAAAGAAGGTATGGAATTGTAATTACCCCACATCGGACAGGGAAATGCCCAGAGCCTGTGTTATAAGGTCAAGGCCAGCCCTGAGATTTTGGGGACCCAAGGTGAGTTCCTAAAATAGGGACGCTCCATATTAACCTAAAAGAATACTCATAGATTCCAAATATCTGCATATTCCATTCTATTGTGTATACATGTAAATAGAAAATTAACGAAAATATATATTAAAGGAAAATGTAGCCCAAAAACAGAAAAGCTAAATAGTAAAACGTACCTGGCGGATCGAGTAACTCAACCAATAACTTTTTGGCATCTCCGGATTTATTTTGTATACAAAAAGGGAAAAAATAAGGTTTCATAATTCAAAAAAGCATAAACATAAATGTAAAAATATTACTTTTTTATTTTATGCAAGTTCCTAAAAAATTTCATTTAAATATATCTCTTCTCGCATTTTTAGCAGCAAAGTCGTTGATTAAAGTTGTATAGTCAATCTTATCTACCATATCATTTTCAATGGATAACATAGCTAATGCTTTTAATCTTTCTTGTGACATCTGCAATATGCGGACGACACGATTCTGTTTGGCAAGGCGGACGAGTCCGAGCTACAGGTGTTAGGGGATGTGTTGTCAGTTTATGAGGTTGTCTCGGGGCAGCGAACTAATCTTCTCAAATCCTCCATTACTAGAGTTGGAGTAGGCGACGCTGAGGTGGAGGAGCTTGCTATTTCAGTTGGGTGTCCGATTAAGCACATGCCTATTACCTATCTAGGCCTTCTGTTGGGTATCAGGAAGCTCTCGGTTCGTGACTGGAACCCGGTCGTTCATCGTTTCGAGCAGCAGTTGTCTACTTGGAGGGGTAAACTCCTAAGCAGCGCGGGCAGGTTGGTTCTGATCAAGGCGGTCCTATATTCGTTGCCAATTTTCTATATGTCAATGTTTCACTGCCCGACGAAAGTTATACAAAGTCTTGAGTTCCTTCTTGTGGGAGGGGTAGGGATGAGGATAGGGAGGGACTGTGGAGAATGGTGCTAGTCGAGAAATATGAACGAGCTTCGAGGGACTGGGGCATACATCCAATTGCACGCATAGGTGCTTCGGCCTGGTGGAAAGGGTTGTGCCGGATCTGGCCCAGGTTTGCCAATGGTTTGGAGTTTAATTGGGGATGTGGTACCAGAATTCGGTTTTGGGAAGACATATGGTTGACACCCTACACTCTCAAGTCCACCTTTCCTGCTTTCTATGCTCTGTCGGCCAATCCGGGGGGGATGATTGATCAATTTGTGTCGACGGATAATGGGGCAGTGGTCTGGAATGTGAACACACGCAGGTCTCTGACTGAGCACGAGTTGGTTGATTTTGCTAACCTGCTACAGCTGTTATATGCTGCTCAGCGGAATCAAAGGGAGGCAGATCAGAGGATGTGGGCTTCGACTCGGGATGGTATTTTTACGGTGAAAAGCCTATACAAATTGTAGACTTGCCTTCCACTGGTGCTCTTCGAGGGGCGATGGCTGTGGAAGGTCCCCATCCCCTACAAGGTTAGATTCTTCATGTGGACTCTCTGCAAAGATAGGATTCTCACGCGGGACCAACTGGTCCGCAGGGGGAAGTTGTTGCGACCAACTGTGTCATGTGCGATGAGGGGGAGGAGACCACGGCACACCTATTCCTTCACTGTCCTATGGCATGTTCGGTTTGGAACGTGGTATTCAGATCCTACGGCCTGAGCTGGGTTATGGCGGAGACCCCTTACCAACATTTACTTAGCTGGGTCCCGCGATTGGGGGGATGCAGACAGGCGGCTGCAGACCAGATGTGTAGTCTTCGCGGTGTTTTGGTGCATATGGCTGGAGCGCAACGCCAGAATTTTTAACAATGCTAATAGATCAATGGCTATGCTGGTCAAATCCATCACGGACCTAGTGGACTTTTGGGGGGGACAAGGTGTGAGGGGAAGTGGGCAGACCTCGTGCCTCTGGGATCCGGGCTGAGTTGATGTATCGGGACTTCGCGGGCTTCCTTTTTTGTTTTCTTTTGTTTTTCTTTTCTTGTCTTCTTTTTCTGATCTGTTTTTGGGCACCCCTTGGGGTCCCCTTTGTCATCTCTGCCTTTTGTATTAGGTTCTCAGTGCCTTGCTGTGTTTCAATATAAAGGTTTTCTTAATGATCAAAAAAAAAAAAAATCTTTCTTGTGACATTGTTGACCGAAGATATGATTTGATCAAATTCAATTTTGAAAAACTTCTTTCACCTGAGGCAATTGTAACTGGTATGGTCAACAATATCCTATAAGCAATCCTGGCATTTGGGTAACAACCAACCATTTGCTTCAAATAATTCAACACTTCAATTGGTGTTTTTAATTCTTTTGACAAAGTATCTTTCAAGACTTTAAATTCTGAAGTTAAATCGAGCCTATCAATATCACTATTTTCTTCATGTTTAAGAACATGTTCAAGATTTGTACAAAAAGTCTTCAAACATTCATCACTAATTGATCCTAACTTCTTTAAATCAAACAAAAGTCCAAAATGTTGCTCATATGTTTTAAATTGTTCAAACTCATGCTCAAGTGACGAAAGGCCTTGATCAATGATATATGTGAAGTAATTAATTCTGAAAGATTCTTCAGCTGACTGTGACACTTCTTCACTTGCATCCTCATCAAACTGCTTCTTTCTTCGAATAATGCAATTTTCACGAAATATAAGTTCAATTCCCATTTGAGACGCAACTTCCTTAGCTTCAGTTAGTGCCCCCGCGAATCCATTTTCTCTATAGCTTTTTAAAATAGGTAATGGCTCCTTGTAACTGTTGGATCGCAACATTAATATTCCTACTTTCTTGTTGAAGAAATTTGCTAACAACATTAGCAACAAAAATATATTGTGCTAAATAATCATAGCTACTAAGAACTCATAACACTCAAGTTCATTTGTTGTGAGGGATTATGCTTCACTAGAAGTTTTGTTGTCATTTTCACGGGTATTCTCTGCTAGGATAAGTAGAGCATCTCTTATTTCTGGAGCATGGTACCTTATTGCTTTAACACTTTGAACACGACTCTCTCAACGTGTTTGTGATTACCCCTTAATTGTGAGACCTTTAACTTTATTCTTTAAAATTTTCCACTGCTTTGTAGAAGATGAAAATAATGTGTATATACGTTGTACCACCCCGAAAAATGTTGAAGCTTTAAAACAAGACTTCACCATGTCAGAAAGTGTAAGGTTTAGACTATGGCAACGACATGGTGTGTAGAATGCTCTAAGATTTATTTCAAGTAATTTTTTTTGTACACCTTTATATTTTCCCTTCATATTAGAGCCATTGTCATACCCTTGTCCTCCTATATCATTAATATCGAGTTCAAGAGTCTTCAAAACTTTTATAAGAACATTAAAAACCCATGCCCAGAAGTATCATTGACTTTCAAGAATTCTATAAAGAACTTTTTCATATGTATTTGACTTGTTTGCAGATCAACACATCATATAACAAGAAACATTTGCTCTTCATGGCTAACATCTAGAGTGCAGTCAAGTATTATTGAATAATATTTCACTACTTTGATTTTCTGAATAATTGTACTTTTGATCGTATCCCCCAACATTAGTATCAACTCATTTTGGATTTTGTGCCAAAGATAGTGACAATGCATTTCTTTATTTTGGATCCGTCGAAGGTGCTCTTGCATTATTGGATCAAATTCGGCTAGCATTTCAATAATACCCAAAAAGTTTTCATTCTTGTCTTGATAAATCTTCTCATTATCTCCCCAGATTGCTATATTCTTGGATGTAAGGGTCTTCGTGATGGCAACAATCCTTATCAATACTTGTCTTCAATGCTCTTTCTCCTTTTTTATTTGTTCTTGGGCCTCTTTATCAATTGCCTCATTCTATTGCAATCTAAGACCCAACTCAATCCATTTACTCATACTTACAATGTGCCCATTAGTCTTTTCATGACTTTTCAATCTATGACTAAGATTCTTCCAATCGTTTGATCCTTCTTTAACTAATTGGCTAGTTATTCCTTCTGTGAAAAATAACTTGCAACTGAAACAATAAACTCTATGACTAGTATATGAATAAACTAGCCATTTCCTATCCTTCTTCTCTCCATTTGCTAATTATCGCATGTAATGAGAAGACGAGAACTTTCTACCATGAATATTTCTCGAAAAAATCTCATTATTATCTCTCAATGGACCCTTCTCTACTAAGAAGTCTAGAAGACTTTATTGGACATTGTTCCAATTGATCGGATCATAAATATTTGAAGGCCAACATCCGTCATCTTCCCCTTTATTATTCTCATTTACATTTTCTTCTTCACCGTCATCTTCCCCTTTATTCACCAAGTCTTTGTCTCCATGTCCTTCATTCTTCTCATCTTCTTCTTTATTGGTCAAGTCTTCGAGCTCATGTTCTTCTTCATTCTCATTCACAGCTTATGTTTGTTTATTACTTCCAAGAAACTTATAGATGGCTCCTGCTAAAGACTTAATGAATTTTTCTGTCTTTTGGTTCTTTCTTCTTTTCTCGGCTCCAAAATGATAGCTTCTAGTAGACATGATTTGAGTGTGGTGTTTCTCAACTACAAAGAGAGGAAATTGAAATTATAATTTAACCAAAACCCCATTCCCAGAAGCTCAAAATCCAATAATCATATGAATGTCTCTTTTAGAAAACTATCATATGATTCAAAAAGAAATCTCACTTCCTACAAACTGAAAGTTAACAAAACACATTCATTTTCCACCAATCAATCCATCAAAATCAAAACCCAACTTCACGAAAAGGCCGCCATACCATCCATAACAATCAAAAAATCAAAACCTACATCACAAAATATGAAAATGAATAGAACCCAACCCATCAATCTCCACCTGAAATTCAATTTAATCAAATCCCAACCCAAAAGTTGCCTTAATCCTTATCACCCAGAACAATCAAAATCATTTCCTATGACATGAAATTTATCTAAACCCATACAATATGTCCAACGTCTTTTAAGAATCTCCAACAGAGTGCCCACTGTTGAAACACTTCATTATGACATGAACATCTCTTGAAACACTTCATTATGAAGAGAGGGATTGAACATATAGCATTATGTAGGTACTAATCTGGTGGAGAAAGTGTCCTTTTAAGAGGACAATTACCATTTGATTTTTCTCATCTAGAAGATCTCTCCCTATTGGCTAAAATAGATTGAGATTGTATTGTTTTGCCAAGTTCTAATACCTTATTTATTTTATTTGATGTTTCAATTACATGTATCTTTTTCATTTTTTAATCAATATTGACTCATCACTCATGATGATCAAAACCCCAAAAATCAGATAATACTTCTCTATTCTTCTTTCCAATCCAAAAAAATATAAGATAGACATAAACTAATCAGAAATCTCAGGGGATTCAGGTGTGAATGGATTAATAATTCAGGTGTGAATTGATTCCACATGGCACATATTCCAAAAAATTAACCCTAAAAATGACATGGCACACATAACGCTCAAACGTGACTTTAGGGCTACATTTTTGGGATCTGTGCCATGTGGAATTGAAAAATGACCATTTGATAGGTGCACCATGATCTCAAGATCCCATATGTGGAAGATTGGAGCAAAACGCGACCCCCATCATCTGATTTAAGGCAAACAATGATTTTGGCATAGGTGCCCAGGAAGATTCCGTGGGTGCTATTAAAGCTATCCTTTCTATAATCGAAAATGAATTTTACCCATCAGAAACAAAGCAATCGCCCATCATTGAATTTACCCACAAAAACTAAAGAATAGAGCAAAACAATCTTAACCCTATGAAAAGCTCATATAGGACAAAGGCATTAAATAAAACAAGAAGGCCTTAAAGGTGCCTATGTGTAATCATTATTTTGTCCTCTTATGGAGAAGTACTATGTGGAGTGCTTCCACAAAACACATAATATAATATAAAACCCATCATCTTCTTCAATATGAAAGCAAGACCAGGGAAGGGATACCTTAGAGGAAGCCAATATTAAATGAACATCCAAACCCATCATAAATAAAATAAATAAATCCAAAAATAGAAAAATAAATCTTACACTTTTTCAAATGGAGATTAGAGGGCTTGGAAGCTGAATCGTCTTCTATTCTTCTAGGATTTGGAACCTGTTCTCGGAGATATGGAGCAGTGAATTTTAGGGTTTGGACTTGGGAGCTGCATCTTCTTTGGCAAAAGATGAGGAGCCGAGTCTTTTTTTTTTTTTTAATGCGGACTGCTAATTTTTTTTTATGGAGGTATACGGATAAAATTTTGGGGTCTCTAAAAGCCGGGGCGCCGAGGCAGCCGCCTCGTTGGCCTCGTGGCCTCGCCCCAGGGCTGGTGCTGTATACATGTCATGATGCGTTTTGCGTGGGGACTTAAGCCCATGCCAATAACAAATCGGAGAGGGGACTTAAGCCCAGAACCAAACAACATCGTAGTGTGTTGGAGATAGTAGTTTGTGTGTGGTGTGTAGGAAGCATTGGTGTTAAGTGCAGTGTGTAGTGTCCACATGTTAGTAAGCGGGTGTTATTAGTAATGCATGGTGTGTCCTTATGTAATTAGAGTTGCTTCTCTATATGAGGAGCATATCTCATGTAACTTTGAAAACACATTAGTAAAAATGTAGCCCTTTTGGTTCTTACTCTCTCTCCTCTCTTCTTCTCAATCTATCTTTTTCTCATAAACCCTAATGAGGGTATTCTATTCTTAGTAATTTCCCTTATTATATTAGTCAATTACTAGTTTTATCAGTTTGTGGGTTTGGTCGTCACAAGAATTGATGCTGGACCTTGGGTTATCGAAAATTATTGTGGAGATGGATTCCATGGTGCTTGTGAATTACTTGTCATCGATGGCTTTGATGCCATGGAGGTGCATCCCAATCATTGGGCAAATCGAAGGTTTGATCAAAGAGTTAAGTTCAGATCATGCACTCTTGCAGCGAGGCAAATTCTTTTGTGGATTTCTTAGCCGATCAAGGGTTGAATAAGGACATGGTTTTCTGATGTTATAATGATGTATCCTGGCTTGCTTTGATTAACTCTTCGCTTAGGAAATATCTAATTTGCATTTGTAAGCAGCTATAGTCTTTTTTAAGTTAATGCTAGGGTGAGGTCCTCACAACCTCGTTCAAATATCCCGAAAAAAATAGATTGAGAGGACGTCTTTAGAAGATGGTGATAGGACAGATTGTTGGCTACAAAAAGCTACAAGAAGGCAAACTACATTTGGCCGAGATGCATATGCTAAGGTTGATATTTGGTGTAAAAAGAAATGTAGAGTAAATATAAATACTTAAAGGGAATTTTAGGATAGCCTTGATGAAAGATAAAATTAATAGATATTGTTTGAGATGATTTGGGCATCCCCATCACAGATTTGGAACAACCATTGTACAAAATATTTCTAGAGCACAAGCACGAGGTAGTAGATGGGTAAGACTAATGAAAACTTAGGAGGAAGTAGTGAGAAGTGACATGGAAAATTGCAAAGTGAGTCTCACAAAGTCATTCCAAATAGATGGGGAAGTAAGTCTCGCAAAGCCATTCCAAATAGACGGGACAAGATGGTTTTATGATATTTGTATTTGTGTGTCTGTTTGTGTGATTTCTTACATTATTGTACATGTTAATTATCATCGGGGAATGTTATAATAATATGAATTTATTTATATGAATGCTACTCATTCAACAAATTTGATTGATTGATATGAGTTGATTTTCTGTTATGATGGATCGACAAAAAAATAGCTGGCCCAATAGCTGCTTCAGCGGCTGCAATAGCTATAACAAAGTTCGAAAAAAAATGTCTCCTTTTAATTTGGAGAAGTGATAGGTTCCTAGAAGATAATCTGGTGGAGTTGAGGACATGCATTCCGAACGAATGTATTTAGATTACCCAAGGCAAGTGCCATAGGGTGACAATTAGTGTAAAACTACATGTGAAGATGGGTGTGTTCTATGCCAGAGTTGTGCTTTATTTAAGCCTTTGCTTTGAGTCTCTATATTTTTGCATTGGATAGATGAATTGATCATAGAAATACAAAATGAGGTTCCGTGTACATGTTGGTTGCTGATGATATCAAGACATGTGTCATAGGGAGACAATTAGTGTAAAATGTGAAGATGGGTGAGTTCTCTGCCAGAGTTGTGTTTTATTAAGCCTTTTCCTTGAGTCTCTATTTGTTTGCATTGAATAGATGAATTGATCATAGAAATACAAAATGAGATCCCATGTGCATGTTGTTTGCTGATGATATCAAGACAAGTGTCATAGGGAGACAATTAGTGTAAAACAACATGTGATGGGTAAGTTCTCTGCCAGAGTTGTGCTTTATTAAGCCTTTGCTTTGAGTCCCTATTTGTTTTCACTGGATAGATGAATTGATCATAGAAATACAAAATGAGGTTCCATGTGCATGTTGTAATTGATGATATTGTGCTAATTGGCTAAAGAAGGAAATAAGTAAATAATAAGTGGGATAAATGGAGAAAGGCATTAGAGTGAAGGGGTTTAGGAATTAGTAGAACAAAGACAAAGTATAGGAAGTGAAAGTTGAGTGAACACAAGAGCTTGTGGGTTGATTTTTTCAAAATAGAAAACCAGTTTAATGTAAGGTTTGTGCTTCGGCATCAGTATGGGGAACTCCACCAAATTTCGACATTTTCTTTCCATACTCGGCAAGTAGCAGCTAGTTTGGGACTCTTCAAGGAGGATCGCTGTTATATATTCAATATTTGGGCTCTATTACAGTAGGGATAATGGCTCATGACCGACTGGTGTTTAAATGATCTTATACCGTTAAATATTAGACTTTCAGCTCACACCATTGAAGTGTGATTATCATTTTTCCATGTGGTGAACATATGTGGTCAATCTAAATTGTCCAAGCGGCAATCTATCATTGGAAAATGACTCATGCCAAAGAAACATGCCTATAAGTGGATGTGAACCATCCGATTGATGATCTTTTATATCAGCCATTAAAAATGAAAACAATGATTGATATTAAAGTCCACAGATCATATGGTTTAAATCTCCCTAACACCATTTTTGGGTCTGTTACACTTCAATCTATGATCGATGACTTTGACAATACGGATCATCCACATCTTGAACCATTGATGGTGTATGGCCATTTAAACACCATTTTGGTGTTTAAATGACAGTCAGGAGAGTTGGGCCCATTATAGTATTATAAAACCAGATCAATGCAAGGTGGGGAAAGTAGAGGTAAGTGAGTGTTGGGTGCTCAACGAATGCCACTTTGACTGAAGTGACATTAGAGCAGCGGTGAAGAAAAAAAAAATTATGGAATGTCTCTTGAGATGGTTTGAACATGTCCATTGGAGGGTAGGAACAGATCTTGTTCGAATGGTTGAGACGCTACAAGCACAAGGAAGTAGGAGAAGAAGAAGACCAGTGAAGACCTAGAGGGAAGTTGTGAGAAGGGACATGAAGGATTGCAAAGTTACAGAGAAATTAGTGTTAATCAGGAACGAGTGGAGCAATAGGACTTGCAAAGACGACCCCAAATAAATGGGATAACGGTTTGATGATGATGACGATGACTGATCCTGTGTAGAAATTTTGTTCTATCCAATATATATTTCCTGATATATAGAAGACTTGTGAACTGGCAACACTACACATATATTGGGCTATAATGTGCTGCTTTTAAGCATAAATTTTTCATAATATCAGCTGATACAAACTCCTATGGTTTGTATCGGCTTATAAAATGTTTTTTCCTCTAGTGGGCAAGTTGACACATGATAGGGATATTTCTTAGGAACTATCTATTTGCGCAGTCCACGTTATCTCCATAACACGGCAAGGTTTGATTCATGCAATAAGCAATTGACTTTAGTGGTCACTAATCTTGCTATGGATATTTGTTTCTTTTTTCTTTTTCGTATTTTAAATTCCATTAGCACTTAGAAGTTCAATTAAATTTAACATGTATGTGACTAATTTGGGCATTCATCTCAAAACCAATTGGCTATGAGTGGAGGGGCCAGGATCTTATAAGATCAGAGATAAGGCTATGAATATCCGATGTGGGACTAAACATCAACAGTATGCAACGGAATGTGTAGTCTCTTAGGAGGCCCATGCATGCTTGTAAACCCATAGGCATGTTGCTTGCATGGATCCCTAGCAATAGGTGGCAGGGTCCTAAAATTGGATATATGATCTATCATTTTGAGAGCTATGTGTAATAGTCCCACATCTGATAGGGAACTGTCCAGAGCCTGGGCTATAAGCTGTATGCGGACCTTTCATGTGACAACGCCTTTTGGGTGGGGACTTAGGCCCACGCCATAAACAAAACCGGGGAGGGGACTTAAGCCCATAACTGGACAATATAGTGGTGTGTGGGTCTGGGTCATCACAGAATGGTATCAGAGCCGAGGACAACTCTTCTATAAGGTGGGGGGATTGTGATAGTCTCACATCAGATAGGGAAATGTCCAGAGCCTGGGCTATAAGGTGTATGTGAACCTTACATGTGACAACACATTTTGGGTGGGGACTTAAGCCCATGCCAGAAACAAAATCGGGGAGGATACTTAAGCCCACCGGACAATATCGTGGTGTGTGAGTCTAGGTCGTCACACTATGACCATGATATTATGATCAGTTTTTAGGTTGGATATTAAGATTGATTATTTTGTAACATTTGACTCTCTTAAATTAGTCCATCCGCATTTAAGTCTTGCCTGACATGTTCATCTCATTTCTAAAGTTTTAATTCCTTGTCGATGCAATTCTACAGGTTGCATTGAAAATATTAATAGTTATTCACAGGACTTTAAGAGAGGGTGATCCGACCTTTCGAGAGGAGCTGTTAAACTACTCACAAAGAGGAAACATTCTCTACATATCTCGTTTTAAGGATGACTCAAGCCCTCTTGGTAAGTCATTTCTGCCACATGTCATGGATCAGTAATTTATTGATTCCTTGTTCTAGTAGGATGTGCTTTCAGAAATTTGGATTTATTCATAGTTCCTAATCAGATGGATTGAATTTTCCTCCTTGCAGCTTGGGACTGCTCTGCATGGGTTCGTGCATATGCACTTTTCCTGGAGGAACGACTTGAATGTTTTCGGGTTTTAAAATATGATATCGAAGGAGAGCGCTTCACAATGCCTTCCCACGGTCCACCCCGGGTGTGTTTTGCTCTACATTTGGTAGCATATCTGAGTGTTCTAGGATTTTGTATTTGCCACTGCTATCTTATCGAATTTTCCTCTCTATTTTCAGGGACGTTGTAGAACAAGGTATTTGTGTAATGCTGAGTTGCTGGAGCAGTTGCCTCCTCTGCAGGAGTTGCTGTACCGCCTCGTTGGCTGTCGGGTAGTTGCTAATTCAATATGTTTATTACAGTTTGGACCTTTCTTGCTTAAGAAACAAGATTGAACTCAACATTGATGTGGCTTACAATATTAGAATTCATTGAAATAGTTGCCTTGTTCCTTGGAACATAGTCACATTTTTCTGCTTCACTTTTTGCAGCCTGAAGGTGCTGCTTTTGGCAATTATCTTATCCAGTATGCCTTAGCTCTGGTATGCTTCGCATATATATTTTTTATTACAGTAAATAAGTAGCTTATGTAATGAATCTTACTTCACCAGTCATATTGTTGTTGTGATGGGTGTACCCACAGAAAATCTGTATTCAAATGCTTGGACCCAATATTTGTCCTTATCTATTTTGTTTTGAAAGGGAGCTACAACTTGCACACGGGATTTGTACCATGGGACATGTTTAAAAAGAATAGTTTTTAGGATCTGTGCCACATGGAACACCATTTAAGCTGTCTGATTTTATGAACATGCTGGAAAGATCTTTTAGGGCAAAATTGGCACGAAACATGATCTCTATCAGCTGATTGGTCAGAGTCAACCATTAAATCTGATACTGGCCTTTGACTGCATTCAATCAGATGATAGAGATCGCGTTTATGCCAACCTTTGCCATCAAAGATCTTTCCAACAAGTTCATAAAATCAGACGGCTTAGACGGTGTTCCACATGGCACAGATCCAAAAAATGACAAAGCCTGTCTTTGTATCACGTGCACACGGTACAAATCTCGTGTGCAAGTTGTAGCTCCAGTTTTGAAATATGAAAAAAATTGGGCTTGTAGATGCCAGTGCCTCTACTTCATCCTTCCATAACTTTCTTAAACACTAATGCTTTAGATTAACTGAACTACTAAAATGTGGCAAAGTGGAACTGGAAACGGACAAATAAATGCCAACAGTTTTGATAATCTATAGCAAAGACATTTCCTTAAAGTTTGAAATTTGATAATACCATTAGCGATGTAACTGCCACATCACACACATAATTCTCTAACAATTTGTAAATTTAAAATAACCAAATCAATGTACTCTTAAACAATGTTCTAAAAATTAAATTTCTCTCAGCTTGTCTAGACTCACCAATATTTGTAGCTGATTTTAATGTAGTGATAGGTCTGTCTGCCATTCCCAGTCTCAAATGAACTTGGTTGAAGCTTATATTCACTATTAATTTCTGTCCAATTATTCTGAAGTTCACATGGAAGAAGAGAGGGGAAAGTAATAAATGAGAAGTAATCAGGAATAAACAAAGAAGACTAGAGGAACATGAATATGAGAGAGAGCGTTCATATTCCTTATTCTCAAATTTTTTGTCCTCTTAATTTCAGTTTATTGAAATTCAGATGACGGGGGATCATATTTTCTCAACATTTTTCTTCTCTTAAAGGGTAGTCTTTGAATTTGGTTAGAAAGCAATAAAAGAAGATGAATGAGAGAGAGAAGAAGAGCTGAGTGATAGAGAGGAAGAGAAAGAGAGAGAGGGAGGATGTGCATGATGTCTCGCATGCTCTTTTTCGTAGTGTTTTTTTCAGAAAAATCATAAACTCACTTTGGGTATTTGCAATCTGTGCCATTAGTGTAGAGCCAAATTGCCCCATCTCCCTAATACGCTTAATAAAATGTAAATACAAAATTAAAAACTGGAAAAGTTACAAAATAATTGATTGCTGTAGCTCGATACTCCACTTTAGCATTGGAAGGTGGAACAATACCTTGCTTTTTTAAAAGATATGAATCTCCAAGAAAAATACGGAAGTTCATAGGTGGGTGATCTTTAGTCTCATTACCAACCCTATGTGCATCCGCATAAGCCCGATCTAATGCCTGAGATGATGATGAGAGCATGAAATTGGAGCATGGGACACAAACTAGTGGATGATGCATGATATAGAAGCATAGTGAATGAATATTTCTTCAGAAGGATATCTAGGCATCATTTCCATTGTACAAGCTGGTTAACTACGTACATTCGTAGTCACCTAGTCGGGATTTTGAATTATTCAGCGAGGATTAAAATTCGTAATTCGGGAAAAGTTCGAAATATTTCAGAAAAATCGGTGAAATTCGGAGAAAAATATGAAAGTCGGGAATTGCTCATTGAGGGAAAAATTTGAGAAAAAAATTGGCAAATTCAGGATAAATTCAGGAAATTTACAAAGTGAAAAACATACATAATTAGTTAAAAAATTATAACAAAAAATAATTATCCTTGAAAATCCTTTGGAATGGATCACTGGAGTAGTCGAGCCACTGGAGTACTGGACGTTATTATCTTTTGAGAATCCTAAATGGAAGAATATAAAGGGAAGGTTTTTTATTTTGAGGCCCAAAGTTTCTACTTAAAAATCCTCTAGTTTTTACTGTTTAACCTGAAATGGGTTTTAAAAACAAAATCCTTCACCTTCCTCTTACAGACTTATGGGTTATGGGGAGTGCGAGAAGTCCACCAAGAATTTGAATGATAACTATCGTGCTTTATTCGATTATGTCACAAATTTATTGTACAATTCAAGATATGTTAAAGATATCGCGATAAATTTATTACAACTTGTAGATACATTTTACTCAACTTTATATTAAAATATCAGGAATTTATCATGATACTTTCAAAATGTTGTCTATATTTGTTACTATGCGTACATTGCATACTTGATGTCTGGATATGAGATAGTACGAGAGGTTAGACTATCTACGAGTTGATGATACATGATCATAGCAAAAAATTGTTCTCCATCTATAGGTATAGGCTTAAAGTTCAATTAATATATCAAAGGTCTTGGCATCAGTCACGGTGATGAGATGAATTATACTACCATAGAGACAACAAGTAGCCACAAGGAATGGCCACAAGAAAAGAGTGAAATTGTGGAGGAAGAAGGTTAGGGATTGCTAAATTCAATCACTGTGAGCTTTACAAATTAGAACAAGACGGGAATGATAGAGGTGATGAGGTTAATCAATTGAAAAATGTATAGGCATCAAAGGAGATAGTGGGAGAAGTAAAGGTGTTCTAAAACCATCGCAGCGTTATGATAAAAAATTAAGAGATTTTTTCATGGCAATGATGAACTGTAACATCTTGAATTTTCCAAACCTTAATTCACTAATTAAATACATGTGCTTAACAAGATATACACCTTAGTTTACAGAATGGATACCTTAGTTTAGAGAACCTATATGTAAAATTGTGTAAACAATTACACAAGCTCCGTGAGAGCATGAATGATGAGAGGCTTGAGTTCTAACCAAGAGGTCTAGGGATCAAACCTTGGGAGCGGACTCAACACTCTATTTTTGGCTTTTGAAAAAAAATCTTATACTCCTAGACTTGGTGTATTAACTTAACACCGTACCTTTACTAATAAGTTATAAATAAGTAACCTATGGAGAACCCTAGCACACAATTCGAGAATTCTTCTTAAGATTGGAGCCTTAGAAAACCTAGCCGCCCCTTCTTTTGAGAAAACCCTAGCCTCATTCTCTTCTTCCCAAGAGAGAATCCTAGGCGTCATTTTAACTTTCATCAATTTTTTGTCCACTAGAAACGCTCCACCTTCCCACCACTGAGATCGACGAGGGCGAAGTTGGGAGATCAAACAGACGCCGAGTGTTGGAAGCCGATTCCTCAAACATCGAAACATCATGAATCGACCATTCACAATCACCAAAGGTAAATATTGTCATTTTGTGTTACAAATTTATTGTCTCAATTAGGTTTAAATTAGTAAATCACCGGTTCGGAAATGGAATCGAAATTTTGGGAGGAAAAGAGAAAATAACTCATTATCGTATGGGGTCGCTTGAGCAAAAACCCTTTAGAAATCTCTCGGCCGAAACTCGCTCAAGCAAATTTGGGTGTCGCTCGAGCGAGGTGCCATAGGACCTACAGAGATTCCACTAGAGTAAGTCGCTCGAGCAAGTTACGACAGAGTTACTTTCAACCTTATCTTAGCCTCTTTCGTGTTTTAAATTTCGTACTCCCGGATTGTCGGGAATTATGACAACCATTGATTTCTCAATTATGTCTGTGTTATAACGTGGAGTTTGAGCGAAATCACCAAAGACCACCGTACTCCTTTTTACGACTCAAGGACCCGAGGTAGGGGAAACTCAATGCATAGTTCTATTTCAGACTTTGAATCATAAGACCTTAATGATAAATTTGAACTGAATCTATGATCATTTGAATTGAATTTGAACTTATTTGATATCTGAAATTGATCTCGAACTTATTGCATCTTATTGTACCTGAATAATTGAATTCTTTGAACATTGAAACCTTTGAACTTTGATCCTGTATTTGAATGAGAATTATTTTTGAACTATGAACATGGTACTACTACGTATTAGAATTTTGCATGTGATTTAGAGAGATTCATGTGGAACGAATCCTGTGCTTTAGCGCTTTTGAACCGCTTCGATGGCCCTTTGGACCGCACAAGTCTCCCTCACAACGCAGGGGCTTGGGCATAGGGCTCTCAATGGGCTGGGCCAGCGCGGATTTTGGCCCACACCTGGCCCGGAAAAAGTGGTATTTTTTATTAAGCAAACCCGGCCCGGTGTCCGGATCAGGCTAAGTATATTATAATCCGGATAAATCTGGGTTGGGCTTGGGTTGAGTGTTGCAACATCCGGCCCGCAGCCGGCCCGGATATTTTATATATATATATATATATATATATATATTGTACTTATCTTTTTAAAATTATAATTTTTTATATAGTTAAATATGATTTACTTAAATGCCCTGAGATTAAACCTTTGAATAGTTTAAACTTGGGGCATTTAAGTCAAAAGTGTAATAACCTTGTGCATATATTTTTTGGTTGGACAAATTGGATGACTTAATTTATTTTCAAACAACCATTGCATAGCTTTTTAGTCACGCAACTTGGATGACTTGTTAATAGATTTTCAAGCAACCGTTGTCCGTTATAACTATTATGCAACAAATTAAAATAAAATATTTGAATAAAATTATGTACGTGAGCCTCTGTAATGGTAATATAATTATTTAATTAAAATTTTAACCTTCTTCAAACTTTTATTAGAAAAAACAACCCAACCCAAATTTATTAGAAAAAACAGCCTCAAAAATTAGCCTAAGCAAATTTTATTAAAAAAAAAAATAGTCGGAAAAAACTGAACACTGTTCGCCCGCCTACCAAAGAGGGGCCAAAGCTTGCAATGAGTACATCGTGAGTCTGTTAGGATCTGAAAAATTGGGAACTCTGCCCAGGTAGGTTAGGGCCGGATTGAACTTGGCCCTAATCCGGCCCATTGAGAGCCCTACTTGGGCATTTTGGAAAATTGTTCTTAAAACGACGATGGTTAGGATTCCCATCGGTTTTGACTTCGGCGCTAATGCTATATTGGTGTTAGAGATTATTTAAGTTACTAATTTAAGTCGTGCATAGAATAAGAAGATAACATTTGAAATTCTGATAATGAATAAAGTAAAGGAACGCTCACATGAAATCTGAGAAAGGACACCTTTGAAAACTTATACGAACTCAAATCTAAGAATATGCACTTTTGAATCCAAGATACTTCCACATTCTGTTTATCATTAATTTACCTTGCAATTGTCATTGGAATTATGCATTGACTGGATGAAATATAATTTTGTATTGAACCGTCCCTACTGAGCTTAAACTGTTAGCTCACCCCGACACCACATGTCACAGGTACAGAAGCTGCTCCGGATTTTGAGCTTGACACAGATCCCGATTTTGTGCCAGAAGACGAGGACGATCTTCCATCGAAAGACTTTTACCCTCAATAGAATCTTGAGATTCTTTTGAATTTGGTACCTTATGGACTCAGTAGAGTGTTGATTGTTTTCGTTGATATAAATTGTACACCACTATTTGCACGACGAACGACAGTCATCGGTGGTTTCTTTTTATCTTTCTAAATTAGGTTATGTTACGATTATTGAATCACTTATTGTGGCCAGCTCTATATTTTAGTTAAATTTTCGCATTATGAAATTGTGTACCAAGTACTTAACGACTCGGAGTTCCCATAATTTCATGTGGGAAAGTCAGGTCGTTACAGTTGGTGTCAGAGCGATAGCATTAGATTCTGTCAAAACATAGCTTAGTTTCGCGGTCGCATTCGATTTAAACTTTTGTTCGATCGTGACAGATCCTCATGGCACCGCATGGTAGACCAAGAACTGTTAACAGTGAGGGCACCTTGAACGGAGTCGGAATTGCTAGAGGTGCCAATGACATTCCGTTGGGAGGAGGAAATAACGATGCACGTGTCAGCCAAGCCCTGGAGACTATGGCGAATACGATGGCACAGCAGACTACATTGCTGGCGACCAGATATCAACCTTCCGGATTTCAGGAATTCAGAAGGATGAAGCCTCCTAGTTTCTTTGGCCAAGCTGACCCACTTGAAGCTGAAAAATGGTTAAACCAAATAGAGATCCTTCGTGTGATTCCTTGCACAGAAGAAGAGGAGGTCAACTGGGCTTCCTTTCAATTAGAAGGGGAAGCAGACCCATGGTGGAAATCGGTCGAAAGAAATAGAGTACAAGAAACGCCAAATACTCCATGGAGCTGGGCTCGGTTCACCGAGGAGCTTAATGAGAAATACTTCTCGGAATCAGTCAAAGATCAATGGGAAGTCGATTTTATATCACTGGAACAAGATCGGATATATGTGCACGAATGTGAAGACGAATTCACCTGGCTCTCCAGATTCGCACCTCAACACGTCGCCACAGAACTCATGAAAGCTAAAAAGTTCGAATGTGGCCTGAAGTCGAGCATCAAAGAAAGACTTTCCTTGTTTAAGCTAAGGATCTATACAGAGGTCATGGACTTAGGTCTCATTGTTGAACGAAACATTGAGAAGATGTACCAAAGAAGAGAAGAGCAGAAAGGATAGAGCAAGTTGAACGCAATCATATGCCGACGATCAGGCAAAGAAAATGAAGTTCTCGATATCAGAACCCTCTCGACCTGCTTAAACTACCTATTCAAAACCGGCTATGTCTGCACCTACGAGGACTTTCCATCCGTTGAACCTTACTACAACTGGAACATCGACAGTACAACAGACTGCACATATCACTTCATCCGCACTGGTCAAGTCATGCCCTCGATGTGGAAAGCATCACAGATTAGAAGAATGTCGATGGAAATCGGGCGCATGTTTCCAATGCAGCTAGCAAGGGCACTTAATCAAGGATTGCCCTGAATCGAAGAAGGAAAAGATGTCAGCGACGTCTAATCAGAAGCCTACTCGACCTATAGTTCATGATTGCGCTTACACGGTCTCTACTCGTGACGTCCAAGCCACAAATGACGTCATCCAAGGTACAATTCAATGTAAATTCTAAGCCCAACCATCTCACTTTCAATTAGCAAATCTTCTTGAAATTCAGATTGAGTATATTGTTGCATGATCACTACCACCTTGTTATACAATATTGATTGATTAAAACGCATCACCTTAGGTACCGTACACCTGTACCAAAGTTGTGAATCTGTCAACATCTGTCAACACAAAGCACGCGTCCTGATAGACCCTGGCTCTACACACTCGTTTGTGACTGCTCAGTTCGCTACCGAATTGAGTATCACACCATAACCCTTGGATTTCATCTTATCCATATCAATCCCCACAAGAGACTCAGTAGTTACCGACACCATTTTCTGATCAGTCATCGTCCTAATTGAAGTCCACAAAACAACGGTTCATCTGATCATTCTAGACATGCAAGGATTCGATGTAATCCTTGGCATGGATTGGTTGTCAACTTACCATGCAAGCGTGGATTGCCTTCGAAAGGTGGTTACCTTCCGCCTTCCAAAAGGAAAACCTTTCCGATTCTATTGTATCAAGTCAAGCATTGCACCTTTTGTATCAACAATCCGAGCTATGCAGCTATTACAGAAAGGGTGTCAGGGATACCTTGCATTTGTACAAGGTCAACATGATGAGAAGATCTATATCGCTGACATTCCCATAGTACACGAGTTTTCGGATGTGTTTCCTGAAGATTTGTCGGGATTACCACCGAATAGGGAAGTTGGGTTCTCGATCGATTTGGCTCCTGGGACAGAACCCATATCAAAAGCACCCTATCGTATGGCTCCGGCTGAATTAAAGGAACTGAAGGAGCAGTTGCAAGAACTCTTACACAAAGGATTTATCAGACCGAGTGTTTCTCCATTGGGAGCACCCGTTCTCTTCGTAAACAAGAAAGACGACTCAATGCGTCTTAGTATTGATTACCGTCAGTTGAACAAGTTGACGATTAAGAACCGCTATCCACTTCCCCGGATTGATGATTTATTTGATCAACTCCAAGGTGCGAAATTTTTCTCGAAGATAGGTTTGAGATCAGGCTACCATCAGTTGAAAGTTAAGGCAGAGGGCATTCCAAAAACTGTCTTTCGCACTAGATATGGTCACTATGAATTCCTAGTGATGACATTCGGGTTGACAAATGCACTAGCATCTTTTATGGACCTAATGAATAGGGTATTCAGACCACATCTCGACAAATGTGTGGTGGTCTTCGTGCATGACATTCTCACCTATTCGAAGACGAGAGGATCACGAACAATATCTATGCGTTGCCCTTCAGACGCTTCATGATCACTGACTATATGCAAAGCTAACCAAGTGTGAATTTTTGCTAAAACAAGTCAACTTCTTGGGACATGTAATTTTCGAGGCAGGCATAACAGTCGACCCAACAAAAATTGAGGTCATTGTCAAATGGGAACAACCAAAGATGGTAACCGAAGTCCGCATTTTTCTGGGTCTAGTCGGGTATTACAGGAGTTTCGTTGAAGGTTTCTCCAAAATCGCAGGACCACTCAGATAATGAGGAAGACCGCGAAGTTTGAATGGAACGACGTATGTGAAGAGAGTTTCCAAGAAAATAAGCTAACTTCTGCACCAGTACTTGCTATACCGTCAGGCAGTGGAGGTTTGTGGTATTTAGCGATGCATCACATAGCGGTTTAGGTTGTATATTGAATCAACACAATAAGGTCATCGCATACGGTTCGCGATAACTCAAGGATCATGAGAATAATTATCTGACGCATAACCTAGAACTGGCAACAATCATTTTTGCCCTAAAGATTTGGAGGCACTATCTCTATGGAGAAACATTCAAAATCCTCACCTATCACAAGAGCCTTAAATATCTTTTCATCCAGAAGGACCTAAATATGATACAAAGAAGGTGGATTGAATTCCTTAAGGATTATGATTACACCATTCAGTTTCCACCCAGGAAAGGCGAACGTAGTCGTAGATGCCCTGAGTTGGAAGGCATCGGCTCAATTGTCAAATCTCATCATGAGAATTCATAGATGGCATTTATTCGAAGATATAATTTTATGCGACACAAAAATAGATGTGAAAGACTCATGGGCTTTGATGGCAAATATTACCATCCGACCGACGATCTTCGATAACATTCGTAAACTTCAGATGAACGATGAGGAACTTATAGCGATCAGACAAGGTGTGATCTGTGATACTAAATCAGATTTCTCCATTAGGGAGGACGGTTCGTTACTTTTCAGGGGCCGACTATGTGTACTGACCAATACCGACCTTACGCACGATTCTAGAAGAAGCTCACAAATCAAGATACGCCATCCATCCGGGATGTACAAAGACGCACCAAGATCTGAAGAAGAGCTTTTGGTGGAGAGGCTTGAAGAAAGAGATAGCGGAATACGTATCAACGTGTTTAACATGTGAACAAGTGAAGGTTGATCATTGTAACCCCTCTGGGCTGTTACAACCATTACCGATACTAGAATGGAAATGGGAGACTATATCCATGGATTTCATACTTGGATTACCTAAGACCGCGAAGGGTCACAATGCGATTTGGGTGATCGTTGATCGCTTAACCAACTATGCTCATTTCCTACCATACAATACAAAGTATATAGCTAGTCAGCTTGCATATTTATATCTAAAGGAAATTGTCATACTACACGGCATCCCGATTAGTATCGTCTCGGATAGAGATCCATTATGTACTTCTAAGTTATGGCAACGATTCCAAGAAGGAATAGGCTCGAGATTGGACTTTAGTTCCGCATTTCACCATTAGACAGACGGTCAGACAGAAAGGGTAAATCAGATTATGGAAGGCATGCTTCGAGCTTACAAGCTAGATTTTCAAGGGTCATGGGACAAGCACCTACCCTTGATAGAGTTTGCCTACAATAATAGTTATCAGGCAAGCATTGAGATGGCTCCTTTTGAGGCACTTTATGGTTGGAGATGCAAGTCTCCACTCAATTGGGAGGAAACTAGGAAAAAATTCTTATTGGGCCCAGAAATTATAGAGAACACATCCGAAATGATACGGTTGATTCTAGAAAGATTAAGGTCGCATAGAGCCGACAGAAGAGCTATGCAGACCTCAAACGAACAAGTACCGAATTTCAGGTAAATTTTAATAAAATCATAAATGTCGTTTCCCTTAAATTCATATGCATTACTTAAACAACACATTCCCTTGCAAAAAGGGGACAACACCTTCATTAAGACCTCACCTACCAAAGGCGTGATGCGATTTGGAAAACGTGGGAAACTGAGTCCACATTATGTTGGACCCTTTGAGATATTGGGTTGGGTTGGCGAAGTCGCATATTGTATTGCTCTACCGCCCCAGCTGTCGAGCATCCACAACGGATTCCACGTATCTATGTTAAGGAAATACGTGAAGGACCCAACTCACGTCTTAGACTATCAGCCCATAGAAGTCCATGAAAACATCATATTTCTGCATTGGCCAAGAGCTCTTCAACTCTGCTCTTTTTTTCAATTTAGAGTAAACTCCTGGCCTTCTCTTAGCCATTTACGACTGCAAGGAAAATATGATTAAGACAAATAACCTGTTCTACAAAGCTCGTAAGTCCTTAATCATGATCAAATTCTGTTATGCCCAGAATGGGTCCGTGGCTAAGAAGTATTCACGGGCGAAATTGAGTGCGCGAATCAAGAGAAGCGCACAACCAAAATTTATGTTGCAGTAAAAAAAAGCACGCTGTCAAATAGGTTGCAACCAAAATGTTCCGCGACCGAAATTAAGCGCAGTCAGTTTAGAAGACCTTGAGGACTGCAGTCAAAATTTGGGCACAGTCGCTACTAATGGCCGAAGTGAAAGCTCCTTCGACACTAGAAGGAGCTCACTCAATCGATTAGAGACCTTTTTCATCTATAAAATAGTTATAGAGTTAAAATTGTATCAAAATAACAAAATTTCTAAGAAAAATAGAAGCAAATGCAAGAAAGTCTCAGGTGAAGAAAATCTTTGGAAGAACTTGAAAGACCAAATCCTCAAGGATCGAATCCTCACGAAAAGTAGAAAGAAGACGCTGAAGAGGCCTATTTATCGAGTTTGGGAGGCCATAATGGTTTAAAATTTGAAAACTCAACCCCCACAGAGGCACAGACAAAGGTGGCGATTCAGTTTTCAAGGAGGCACCTGTTGGCAGTATACTTTTGAAGCATGCAGCCAAATGTTGCCTGCTAATGGAAGTCTGCAGCCAAAAGTTCGAAACGAAAGAAATCTGACAACTAAAAGTTCTTACAAAGAAGGGCTTGTGGCCAGACATCCGTGGCCAAAATTTTACAGCGAGCGAAAACGTGTGGTCAAACTCACACGACCAAAGGTCATAGCAATTGCGAAGTAGTTTAGATCGCATTATGTCTATTCTAAGTACATACTTCTATACTATGAATGTACTTAAAAAAAAAATTGATCTTGTATGTTATGTGTAATGGTTCATACTAAACTGATCATCCGTGTTCTATGAGGTATGTGCATAGTATGCAACAAAATGTTGAATGATCCTAGTTGACTTATAGAATACTGGTCCTATATATATATATATATATATACTGTGTACCGGCTTATTTGAAAACTTTCTTCTCCTTTCCCCATATGAGATATCATGACAAAGAGAGGATTTTTTACCTTCCTCACCTATAACAAAATTCCCATGGAAGTCAATATACATTTCTTAGGGACCCAACCAATAATGTTTCTAGAATCTCCCTTTATCATTGGTTGTCCCTCTAATCAATCAATGCTGCTTGTTATTATGAACTTAGGTGAACATTTTATATCAAACCCATTCTCACTTTATCATAACCGGTTAAGGCTTTCCATTTTTCGGCTATGCAGGTATTGAAAGAGAGCTTTAAAATATACTGTGCTGTCAATGATGGCATTATCAATCTTGTCAATATGGTATAGTAATCTTCACATGTTAAATGACCGTATTCCCCTCTTGGAACAGGTTACATTCTAGTTCCATTTATCCTCTAAATGGTAATTCTGTTCTCTATTGCAGTTCTTTGAGATGTCGAGATACGATGCTGTAAAAGCCCTTAACATATACAAAAAATCAAGTCAACAGGTTTCATAACATTTTAACATTGAATTCATACTACTATGATAGTGCGTACAATGATGTGATATAGTGGAGTGCTTATTGACTTACCTAGAAAAGCACATGCTTTAACATAAAGTATGCTTGTCGAATTTACATGTACTTTGGGCAGGCTGAGAATCTTTCTGATTTTTACGATTTCTGCAAAAATCTGGAGTTCGCTAGAAACTTCCAGTTTCCAGTTTTGAAAAAGGTCTCTTTCTCTTTGTTGTTTCTTTCTTTTATTTGAATAACGTAAATAGATATTTCAATTGCCTATTTGATTCCTTCCTACATTGTAATGATTTATATGTTCTTCATGACTGTCCCTTTTCTACAGTCACCTCCTTCATTTATTGCAGCGATGGAAGAATACATAAAAGAAGCTCCATGGAGAGGATCTCTTTCGAATAAGAAGCTGGTGAGTAAAGTCTTCTGGTATGTGTGAGATAGGAAGGTTAGAATCCTCTAGATTCAGGCATAGTGATTTTGCTCTGAGATTGCAAAATGTCATCTTTGTCATGGTTTTCTCTCTTTTTTTAACCTATTTTGCTGTTTTTGATGCTCATGGCTTAGAAATTTAGAGTTAGCCAACCTGCCTTGTTGCAGAGTTAGTACTATTGTGCTAGCAGTCTAGCACCTAAAATTGGGTTCAATTCTTTGTGACTGCCAGGCATCCAGTTTTTAGTGACCTTAAAATGTATCATCTTACTGTTCATCCAAAATGAAAATTGTAGCCTATGAACCAAATAAGGCGCAACACATTGTTATTATGTTCTTCTACATTTTTTATAGGCTATTATTATAATCCTTCACTGCCTTCAGATGGACTTTCCTTTCCAACTTTTCTTCATCTCGTCTTCCCTTATTTTCTTCTCTTTTATTTTTTCCCCTCTTCTTTGTCTTCTTCAATTCTTTTGCTTTCTTTATTTCTTCTTCCTCTTCTTCATTGCCTTATCCCATCTATTTAAGGTCAGTTTTGTCAGTCTTATTTTCTCTACTTAATTCTGCTTACAGCTAAACTCTCTTTTACTCAAATCTTTCATGTTGGTTCTCATGCTTATGCTTCTGTTCTATCGATCATTCGTGCATGGGCTGTTTCTGCACCATACAGTAATGGAGGTTTTGCTTTGTAAAAATGTCCCTCGACACTTGTTGATCACACACCACACCACTTTCATGTCCCCACTTTGACCACCTTGGATTGATCACAATTGAGATGTCCTCAAACTCACCATCAGATTGTATCTTGGAGCCCAAATATCAAAATTTAGACATTGTGGAAACAAATGATTTTCTATTTTAACCCAAATCATCCTCTATATTCTTGTGTTTGCTAAACTTGCATTGTATGTACTTTGTCTTTGTTTTGATAATTTTTTTTTTTGATTGGTGATTGAGCTTGTATTAAAAACAGCAAGGCGCTGAAAGACCAATACATTCCCGGTACACAATAATCAAAAACGGAAAAGAACAAAGGACAACAGACAAAAAATACAACAGCGATACACCACAGCCGATACGATCCACACTCAACCCCCTCGATTCTAAATCCTTTCTCCAAATTATCATTTATTTACTTCCTTATTTGCCCAATTAAAAATACATTTCCAAATGATATACTCCATGTAGAAAATAATAAACTAATAACTAAAGAGGAGAAATACTCATTTAGGGGTTAGTAGAAAGAGGAATGGAGGAGAGAGAAAGAGAGCAATGGACACTTAGAGGCTACATAGTTATTATTGAGGTAATTTGAGTTATTTATGCAAACATCCTTTCGTAATTGTTTTTCAAATCGACAAAAACCATTTTTAAACTTTTCCTCCTCTCTCTAAACTTCTTCATAAGTTGCCTTAACAAGAAAATGAGTTTAATTGTTGATTTTTCTGGCATAAATCTGAACCGTTTTTCATAAATATTTGATTCTTTTCTTTAGAAGTTGCTCTGCTACTCTCTTCTAGAGTTTTATGATATGTTTAATACCTCTTTAGTTAGCAGAATTTTACATATCACATTTATTCTTTTAAAAAGAACAACAACACTCTTTCTCCCTCCTTCGGCCATTGTTCTCTCTCTCGATATCTTGTTGAATAGTTTGGTCAAAAAATAAAAGTCCCCTCTCCCTAACAGTTCTCTTTTTACTTTCTTCATTCAATTTTCTTATTCTCAATATCTTGTTGAACAGTTTTGTCAACGAAAAAAAGTTTTTCCCTACCAATATCCAGACCTTTATAAGTATCCCATCAAGCCCCTAATGCTTTCATTTTCTTCAGTGTTGCTAAAACTAATTTCACTTAATTATTCTTGATTTGGTTCCCCTTCCTCACATATTTCGTATTTAAGTAGTTTTTAAAATATTTTTCCAGCTATTCTTTATCTGAACTTCTTTCACCAAAATTGTACTCCGTCCTTAATGCATCTTACCCGAGCAAGGTATCTAGTTTCCCTTTCTCTTATATTGGCAAACTAGTAGGTATCTTTCTCCCATCCTTCATCCTGAACCTAGCATATAAATTGTTATATGCTTCATACTTAGCCCTACTCATGAAACTATCTTAGCTTCCAATTTTATCAACTTCTATCTTTCAAGATCTGTTGTGCTTCATTTTTATTTTTTCCTTCCTTAATGCATGCCCTTTTTGGGGAAGTAGACTTTTGAACCTCTATATGTTTCTTTATGCATATCCCACTTTCCTTTCCCCATGTATCTCTTTTGCTACCCTTTCAATATAATTTGCCATTTATTCCTATATGTCATTTAGATCCACATTTGATTTCAAAGTTCTTGGTTTATTAGTTTATCTTTAAATTATATTATTTTTCTCCTTTTATGTTCTACCACCTTATTCTTGAGTAATCATCTGCCACTTTTCTAGTCATCCGGCTCTCTATACAAACATCCAAAGTCACCAGTCTATGTTGTGTTGTAATAGTCTTTCCTAGGATGGCTTAAGATTTTTTCAGGTTGTCCATCCTCTATGTCTAAACAAATATGTGTCCTATTCGATCCACTCTTAAAAGTTACAAAATATTATTCCTTGCTCTTTTAAGTAGAGAATATTAACTATATAATTATTTTAATGGTCATAGATTGTGAAATTTTCCATGTTGACAAATCTTTATCCATCAAAAGACCATCGAATGCAATTTTTAAAGTTAATTTTCTTTTTTCACTCATCAAATTGGGTACATTGATTCCGCTGAGTTGGCTCACATAATTCAGCTCCTATTAACGCTTTTGTTGCCTTGTTAATCCATGCACATGTTAATGATTTAGGTTTCGCTTTGAAAAATATTTGAACTTTGAAGGATCGCTTGTAGTCTTAAAACAAGTAAACAACTTGAAATTTTGCTTTGGCCTTAGACAATCCATATGCTACTTCAGCCTTCTCTCTAGATGAGGCAGCCAGATCTGATTGATGGGTTTGGGGACATTTTGCATTATGAATTGATCGTTTAATTTAAATTTTTATTATGTGTCCTGGTTTGGTTCTCTAATCTCAAAGTTTTGAAAAGAACCAGGCTTTAGTTGGGTTTATATTGATTATTTCTCTATTAAACTAGGAGTATCAGCAGAGGAACCCGTCAACACAGGAACCAGAAAAAGCTTCCCCTTCGGAAAGTCAAAAATCCGCTGTAGAAACTGATGAGAAGCCAGCCATAGAGTCACAAGAATCTAAGCCGGACAATAAGGTTGCAGCTCAATCTGTGAATGCTGATACTGGAGATTTATTGGTGAGTTCCTTGTAGGGGTGCTAAAAACGGGAACCCCAAAACCAAGCCTTCTGAACAGGCCCAAACCGGACCAACACTGAACCGAACTGATTCGAATCAGTTCGGATTTGGCAACTGAAAACCGAAAACCGGCCGGGTAGGGTGAGAAAACCGACCAAAAACCGAGAAATTAAAAAAACAGCAAAAAATGAAGGAAAACTGAAAACTGAAATGATCCGACTGGAACCGAAATCGGATTGATTCGGTTCGGCTTCGGTTTGGGGGAGTGAGAAGTTTGGTTAACCGAAACCAAAACGTTTTGGTTCGGATTCGGTATTGCAGAAACCGACCTGAAAACTGAAAGTTCAGTTTCGGTTCGGTTAATCGAATCTACACCCCTAGTTCCTTGTATCTTATTTTCTTCCGTAAACCCTTTTCCGAAATATTCCTGACAAACTTCAAACTTCTTTGTGTAGGGTTTGGATGACATATGTCCCAATGCCATCGAACTTGAGGAAAGTAATGCATCGGCTCTAGCCATTATTCCATCTGGTAGAGCATAGAATAGTGTTGCATTTCTTTATTAGCTTAAGACGTTTGGACAATTATTATTATCATGGTTCATAAATCAGGACGAAACCGGTATGTATTGTCTGATATGTACCAGTCTCGGAGGTCACCAGTACTATACTTTGAATTTATGGTACCGGTGCATTACATATATATTGGCAATGTATCGGACAATACATTACCAATGTATCGTCCAAAACTGGTACGTACCAGATGATACGTACCGTTTTTGGAGCTAGACGATACGTACCGGAAAACCGGTATTTTAAACCATGATTATTATTGTTGTTTTTTTAAGCATGGTCCCAGATGTATGTTCTTTTCATTTTTCAATGGAATTTCTTAGCTTTACGTGCTTTGCAGCAGAATAAAGTCTACTACATTTCTATTATTTCGAAGCTATGAAAATCTTACTAATGTGTCAGAGGGTAATTCAGAACCTTCAAGGGCTGATAGATTGCCGGGGAATGCAAATGATCCTTCAGAATGGGAGCGAGCATTAGTTACTACAACTAGCAGCAATAGCAGTAACTTGACTGGAAGCAAATTGGTTTGTGTTTTTTGCTTCGTCTTCTATTCTCTTTGTTTTTATTATTTGATATTTATATATAACAAATTGTCCATGGTGGAAAATATCATAACGATCATCATCATCATCAATTCATTTATATCTGTTCTTGGAAAAAGTTTATACCATATGATAAACAGTTCAATAAGCCTCTTTGTCATCAATCAGCTTGCACAAAAGGGTACTCGAGACTGTTCTTTGCCTCTATCTTCATCTTAGTACTAATCATCCCAGAATATGGACCTCTCTCTCTCTCTCTCTCTCTCTCTCTCTCTCTCTCTCTCTCCCTGTTTGAGAATTTCCCATGGATCCCACCAAGCCGCCACTCTATATAAGGATGAGTTACAATTTCTGTTTAAACTCAACTCAGCGAGCCACAGAACAACGTAACACTGTTCATTTTACTTGTCTTTCTCTTGTGACTACTGCACCCATATTTCCTTTTTTTCTTTTCTGTTTATTAACTGACCAAGATATTTGCAATTCCATGCTGTCATGTTTTGAAAGCCTCATGCCATATTAGAAGTAGGCAGGTGTTACTACACGCCACTGTATGTTATGCCCACCTCACTTAAACAAAGGAAAAACCCGTTGACCACTTTAAATCAGACGATGAAGATCGTTTTCGTCCCAATCTTCCACACAATAGACAGTGAGATCATGGGCAGGTGGTCGGATGTTGACTCCACGTGGCACACACCCAAAAAGTGAACGTGAACTGCATTTGATGGTCTGCTATGATCACGTTCACATTTTGGGATGCGTGCCAGGTGGAATTAGCATATGACAGTCTGATGGTAGGCCTTTGATCTCAAGATCTATTGTGTGGAAGATTGGGGAAAAAACGATCTCCATCACCTGATTTAAAACAGTCAACAAATTTTTCCTTTGTTTAAGTGAGGTGGCTGGAACATAAAGTGGGGTGGTAGTAACACCAGCCTAGAATTAGACCTTTTTTGTGTCTCTGTCCTAAGGTGTTTGGTATGGTCACTTGTGCTAGGCTGGTGGCTTTGACAAACTCTTGCTTGATAGCTTGTATGATGATGCTGCGGCACAGAACCAGAAAAATGTAGTATATGGAGTTGGAATGGGGGGTGATGGGTTCAACCACGGAGACCCATTTTCCATGTCAAATGGCATCGCACCCCCTCCCAGTGTGCAGATGGCCTTAATGGCTCAACACCAGCAGGAACATATGATGACAACAATGATGATCCCACACCTACAAACATATCAACTTCATCATCCTCAACCACAAATGGGATCCACCAACCCATTTGGAGACCCCTTTGACAGCTTACCCCAGAGCACACCTCAAGGAAAGAGTTTGATCTAATTTTGTTTCCTTAATTTCCATTGTAATCTTTATTTTTTTCATTGGTGGCGGTGGTGATTTCCATTGTAATCTTTATTTTTTTCATTGGTGGCAGTGGTGTGTTGTGTTTCTTGTAAAGTTTTAGTTTCTCTGTATATCCTTCTATATCTGAATGCATTACTACTTGTAGTGGGGCATATGTATTCTTTGATCATTCTTTGTAAAGTGAATAATAATACAAATAGTAATGCATTCAGATATAGAAGGATATACAGAGAAACTAAAACTTTACAAGAAACACCACACCACCGCCACCACCGCATTCATTTGAAGTCATTGGTTGAGGATGGATCTATGTATTCCTTGTGCTCTCTCTCTCTCTCTCTTACACATCCCACGTGCGTGCGTGTCAATTGACTAGGATGTTTTCTAATTTTCTGATACATGTAATTGGCGTCAATTTACTAACTTTTGTTACAGCCACACCACTTAAAAGAAACATTGATAACACACCATTGGAGTGTTGTGCACCCACCCATAATCCTTTCCTCTCTGGCCCCAAGTCATGCTTGCAAGGGACTAGCACCCTGAGACAGAAAGAGGGAGTGAAGGCTACAGTTAGAAGGAGACATCTCGATTGGTGTGTAGGTATAAAAGAGAGTTTATTGTATGAGGCTGCTCTCCATCAACTTCAAGAGATGCACATATATTTTTAAGTGCCAAGTTAGTGAAAGGTCAAAAAACTACTTTGCACTGATTTGTATGGTCGCATATTTTTCTACCTTCCAATTCGTCACCCAAGCTAATTAGTGTCGCGTGGCAGTCAAACACATGTTTGCTTGTCACCAGACTCCAGCGCAAGGTCAAGTCATTATTGTCTACTAAATTCTTTTTGTATAAGTATTAGTCACTGTTGGCTTGGCCGTAGTCAATGATTTTCAAAAATGAAGGATGAAACATTTCATCAATTCAACATCCATTTTCATCCTTCTGTAAACCACCAAGGAATGGTGAACTGTAGAGGGGATAGGTATCATGAGAAGCTACAACTTGCACACAATATTTGTACCGTGGCACATAATTTTAAAAGAAAGGTTTGGTATTTTTGAGATCTGTGCCATGTGGAATGCCATCTAAGTGGTCTAATTTGAACACCATAATGCAAACATCTTTAGAGTCAATGATTAGCAGGAAAAATGATCTCTATTATCTAATTTATCACAAGCAACCATTGAATTAGATGATGGACTTTGACTGTCGAATCAGATGATAGAGATCGCCATCATCTCATGAAATATTCACCCACTTAGTGTACTCGAAGCATACACTTCTTCCTCAACTCTAGCTAGTCGCGACGACAACCCTCTTCTTTTTTCCTTCTTCATCGTCAACTTCAATGAGTTGCAACAATGATGGCGCCAGCGCCGAAGCACCCTCTTCTTTTTCTTCCCCAACTTTTTTTTTTATAACCTGGGTATTCAGGCCTCTTAGAGCACCCGCCTAATCCCAGGGGTTTTCTTTCTCAACTTTGGCGAGTCACAACAACAATGACGATATCACTAGAGAATCAATTGAAACTCACAAACAACTTTAAAATGAATATTCATGACGATGGCTACTACTGTTAGATGTAAAAGAAAAAGAAAAAATTGGCTGTGAGCACTCACCCCCAATTTTTACATCTGACAGTGGGTCCCACTATCAAATCGCAGATAGGACTTGTATGTGGCACTGACAGTGGGTGCCTACAGTGTTGAACAATTGTGAAATATTATTCCGAAATAATACAAGGAACCGATTTGAAGCACGAGAAATATCGCTATCTTTAAACTAATATTTGCCCCCACCACTTTGACAAAGTGGTCACCAACAGGTTACCGGCAAATTGATTTTAAGATACAACGGATCGGTTGTATATCCTTCTGAAAGATTTGGCGAATCTAAACACCAAATATTGCAAGAATGCTCTGATCAAAATCTTTAAAGACAGAATCAGAGAGAAAGGAGACTCCAATGTAATTGTTAAAAAATAATAATTTTAGATTCCTTAAATAGAAATCAAGTGGTGTGTTAATATCACCCTCTTCCTATGAAAAAGTGCAAGAGGCATCCCTTCGGAAAAGACACAAAACTTTGGAAAGACCATTCATTTGAAAAGACACACCATATTGGAAAGACACCTTAGTTGAAAGGACACTCCTCTCAAAAAAGACAAGTTTAAAGGACTTTTAAATATCCAACAAACAGTCAAGTTATCACATTTGATGGTAGATGCACACCATCATTATTTTTTGTAAGACTCAGTTTGTTCTTTGGTGTTGTTGTTGTCGCCGAAATTGAAGAAGAAGAAGAAGAGGAGGGTGCTTCGATTGATGTCGTTATTGTTGCGACTCGTTGGAGTTGAAGAAGAAGAAGAAGAGGGTGCTTCGACGATACCCTCGCGATCGTTGCAAATCACCTAAGTTGAGGATAAAGAAGAAGGTGCTTTGGGTAGACTGAGTACATGGTTACTATTTGTGTCTCTTATTTTTTTTTTTTCAGAAGCGAAGGGAGAGAAAAATGCCTACAGCGGAAGAGAAGGGCTAATCCATTATTTCTCTCATGGCTCCGAGCATGCCAATATTAAAACTGATGGTGCGTAAATGTCTTTGATGGAGAAGTTGGAATTAGCATCCCTATAATTAAATCTTGTGTGGCCAACCAACCCCCTTAAATTTCTTGTGAGGAATTCGGTGGGAGATCGAGGGGCGATTGAAGCCACTCTTTCCCCTAAGATGGAAGGCCTTCAATGGGAACTAAAAGGGTAATAGACGAACTGCATATTTCTCGACACATATCCTCAACAACGATTTCCATCCGGCCGAGCCTCTTTGAACTAAGAGATAAGGTGCCAGGCAAGGCAAGGAGACACCATGGCATGCCCATATATCTAAAAAGATTGATACATGCCTTCTTAGGGAAATGGTATTTCAGGCACTAACTCATGGTCTTTCTAACCACTCCCCCATTCTAATGAAGTGATCCATTGAGATAATAGGAGGAAATCATTTTTCAGCTTCTTCAACTATTGATATAGAGTAGGGATTTCTTGAGGTGGTTCAGCAAGCATAGAACACTGATGTCATTGGCTCTCGTAGACTATTTACATGTGCATAGATGTAATTTACATGTGGGAGCCATTACTGGTACATTCTTTTCAAGTGATTGCAACGGCTTGCACCGAATTTAAACGAAAGACTTGTAAGTTTGGCGGCCTCTACTATGTAAAAACATCATCTAAGCCGTTTGATTTGAAGGCCATGATTTAAACATATCAATTACAAAAGATTAGAACAAAATATAATTTTCATCATTTGATTAAATTGAGTCAAAGGCTATTTTATAATTCAACAGTTGACTTTAATAGATTATATGACAAGTATCGTGTTTTGCTCTAATTTTATGTACAAAAGATCTATTGATCATGAACTTCAAATCAAACGGCCCATATTATATTTTTACATATCCCATGTCTCTAAAATACCAAGTCTTTCTTTAAATTTGATGCAATCACTTGAAAAATGGATGCAAGTAATGGCTCCTTTACACGTACGTACTTATTGTTGATTCATATTTTTGGGGAGCAAGTGGGATGTGTTCTTATTTCTGAACAGGTTTTTGGTCCATATGAACCGTTGGCGTAAATGCTTGTCAAAATGCGTTTGAAACTAATCATGTAGGGGATTTTATTTGTTTCCTATTAGGAATCTTAGGTAAGAAGTAGTTTCGAAAGCACACACTTTATAAAATATGCACCGTTCAGTGTTCCCGAAGCACACTTCTTCTCCCACAACTCCAGCAAGTCGCAAAGACGACAACATATTATCAAAGCTACCCTTTTTCGAATTTTTATTTTTCTTCTTCCTCGACTTCGGTGTGTCGCAAAGACGATAGTAGCATCATCCAAGTATTCTCTTCTTCTATCTTTTCTACAACTACAAGTTACAATGACGACAACATTACCGAACCATCTTCTTCTTCTTCTTACTCAACTTGCGCGAGTCATAATGATGACAACGTCACTGAAGCACCTTATTCTCCTTCTTTCTCAACTCCAGCGAGTCCCAACAACAACAACGACATCACCAAAGCACCTTATTCTCCTTCTTTCTCAACTCCAGTGAGTACCAACAACAATGATGCCATCACCAAAGTACTAATCAAATCTCACAAAAAACTTAAAAAAGTAATCATGACGATGGGTGCTTACAGATCACAAATAGATTTTGTCTCTGACACTGGCCGTGGATGCCCACTATCAGGTTATCACATATGATAGTGGTGTGCTCGGTGTAAATTTGTTTTTTAAAAGTTTTTGTGAGATTGGGTTGGTACTTCAGTTATGTCGTTGTCCTTGTTGTGACTCTCTAAAGTTGAGGAAGAAGAAAAAGAAGAAGATGATTCTTTGATTGATGTTATTGTCGTCATTGCGATTGGCCTAAATTGAGTAAAAAGAATATGAAAAAGGAAAAAAGGGTGCTTCGGTAATGTCGTCATTATTGCAAGTCGCTGATGTTGAAAATGACTAAGAAGAGTGTTTCGGGTACACTGGATGGTTGCATATTACATGAAAAATAATAAAATATGAGTCAGAACTCTTACGATTTTGTAAATAATAAATGGGGTGCTTTCAGTGATTTGGTGGGTGCTAATAGAAGTATACCTTTTCATTCGTTTGGTGCAGGTGCACCTCCAAAGTAAGCCAACCAAACTAGAAGCCAGCTACTGTTGGTTCATGTGACAGGGCAGCAAACTGTTTTTGGATCTTTGTTTTGTAACCGAAAAGCAAAAGATTTGGTCTTTGTAACTGATTGTATCACTGTTAGCACCATTGACTGCTCTAAATCAAATGATGGATATCGTTTTTAGTCCCAATTTTTCACACAAAAGATCTCGAGAGCATCACTAATATATTAGACCGTCAGATTTTGATTCTACATGGCACACATCACCAAAGTAATCGTGATCATGACATATTATGAGAAGAGTTATCAAATCACTTTTCGGATGTTTTCGATACAAAATCACCATTTGATCATCCAATCGGTGGGCCATGATCTCAAATATACTGTGTGAAATATTGGACACAAAAATCTCCACCGTATGATTCAAAGTAGTCGACAATATTAACGGTGGAATCATCGGTTGAGAATGAATTTATTATTTTTTTTTTCCTGTGAAGAGCACACTGTTCCACCATAAAAAATTGTTGATTGTTTTGAATCAGACAATAAAGATTGTTTCCCGTCCCAATTTTCTACACATTAGAGCTTGAAATTATGGCACACCTATCATACATATGTTTTAATTCCACGTGGCACTAATCCCCCAAAGTGACCGTATAATAGCTACTTGAATGTGTGTCATATGGAATCAAGATGTGACCATCTAAGTGGGCCATGATCTATAGATTTATTTTTGAAAGATTGGGATAAAAAAGGATCTCTGTCATGTTGTTCGAGGTAGTCAACGGTTTTTATGACAGGAAAAATGGTGCAAATAATGCTACCCTATTATTTTTTATAATTGGTGCGCGGTTAGTAGAATTTGTTATGGTTCTAGCACTGGTGAAGAAAACAAATTGGTGTGCTCATAGCAACCCTCTATAAATACCCTTTCACCACGGCAGCGCCTTCCTCGCTCGCTCTCTGTTATCTCTCTCTCTCTCTCTTTCTCTCCTCCGATGGCGAGATTCCTTTCACAAACCCTAATTCAGCAATCCCCATCAATTTTCTCACGAAAAATTCCATCTTTTTCGCCCTCGTCTCGCCTTCTAACCGTCCGAAACCGATCGAATAGTTCGGAGAAGGCGCAGCTGATCGAGGTCGATCTAGATCAGGAAAACTCAGATCTCGAGGTCCTTGGGATGCGGAGACTCGAGGATGCGATCCACGGGATCATCGTACGGAGGTCGGCACCTGATTGGCTGCCGTTCATCCCTGGTTCTTCGTACTGGGTCCCGCCACGTAAGCGGCCGTTCGGTGTCGTCGAATTGGTCGGGAGGTTGACGAATCCCTTGTCCGAGGAGGAAACCCTGTCCTTGACCACTGTCAGAGGGTGGCCTTCGGCTTCGTATTTTGTAGAAGGTGAGATATGGATCTCGATTTTTATTTTTGTTTTCGTAAGTTTTTATTAATCTTGATGGTTTTATTTTATTTTAGTTTTTTGTGGTTTTTGGGTGTATTAAGGTTATGGATCGTGTATTGTGGAGATGCATAATGATTTGGAGGAAATTTGGAATTTTTTTTTCTATCTATCGGTATTTTTTTTTATTAATCTCGATGGTGTTACTTTATGTAGATTTTGATATGAAAGTCTTCATGTTTGGCAATTTAGTTCGTCAAATTGTGGTTTTTAATTAGGGACAAGGTTGATTTTACGGGAATCTAGTTGATTTTTTATTTTTTTATTTTTTTTCCCTATCTTGCATTGGTTTTGAGTGTGTTGGATTTGATAATGGTTTTTAGGCGTTTTGGTTGTTTGATATGCGTTAAAGTTTGTACTTTGAAGTTTTCTGTTGATTTTGTGGCTGTTGCTATAGGTTTTTCCACAAATTTTGTGTAGTTTTGATTCGGAGTATATATTTCCATGTTGATTTTAGGTTTAGTTTATTGTTCCTCATGATTTTGGTATTTTGTAGTTAGTGTGAAGGTATTGTTTAAGAGCATTCGTTCTCATGGTGAAAATTAAGGGGATTCAGTCCATTGATTTGTAGACAATTTTGTTTCAATGATGATTTCTGGTCTTGAGCCCATTGTTTCTTGTGATTTGGCCTATAGCCAAATGGGTGGTTGACAATATTCACCTCTGGGTCACAGGTTCAATCCCAGCTTACCTATAAAAAAAATTCTGATTTAATTAACTATTCATTCTTTCAAATCTCTGACAGTCAGCCATTGCTTCATGAAGAGCTTCTTCAACCCTAATCTTTAGTTAATGTAATTGATTAATTCCTACAAAAAAAAAAAATTTATTTTTTTCTTTAATTTATTTCCCTCTTATATCGGACATAAGTTAGTAATTTGGGTTGTTTGGGCAAGAACATATGCCTCCTTGTTTTTTTTTTAGACTAAGCCCTACAAATGCACAAATCACCTGCAAACCACTTGCATCGGATAAGCCTGGGGGATTCGAACTCAAGACCATGGAGAGAAAACCCACGTCTTGAACTGTCATGTCAACCCTGTGCGGGTTATGCCTCTTAACAATCCACCCCTCCCATCCCCCCCCCCCCTCCCATCCACCGCATTAGACATTGAGGAGATGAAGGCCTCTTGGACTAACAAGGCATTGAGGTGACGTATGAGCATTCAGGAGTCATATGCGGTTAATTTGGCGGAGCCATAATTTCATTCCATATATAAATGATAATATGCTTGCTAAAAAATAATTAAATAAATAAAACCATGAGCTTTGGATTCATAAAGACGCTGCAACTGAAACTTTAAAGTTGAACTATAAGAAAAGAAAAGTTTGATAGAGCCCAGTCATAGTCAGTAGTCGGCAAATTCTTAGACTCAAAGAAAAATCATGATTAAATTGATGGTTGATCCTAAGACCGTTTTTTGTGATCCGATCACAACTTATTGAAGAAGTCATGGCTTTTTCTTCTTCTTCTTTTTTCCTCAAACTTTGTATTTTCATAGAAATCAGATAGCTTGACTTTTCGCATGCTACTACACCCGTTTCCTCCATTCGTTCTCTTCTTTTCAAGTTTTTAAGTTATGGTTGAAATTTAAAAAAAATTCAGTTCAGTCTTAAGAGGTTCCTCTTAGTAAGATTTTCTATCATTAAAGATTTGTAACTAATCAAGAAAAGATTTTCTAACATGATTTTGGTTTTTTGGGATACAGGTGCCATCTAGAACTAGGACTGAGTTCTTTGAACCATCATGGAAATGGGAGTTCTGGCTTGAAATTACTTAAACTTAAGTACAAGAGTCTATAGGCTTAGGAATTGCCTCTTGAACTATGCTTATATAAATCTTGTACAGCAGATTCTTTTGCATATGGTTTTAGGCCTGTTTGAACATGTCCGCAAAACATGGTTTTGCTTGACAACTCAAATAACGCAAACCATCGTTTGTGGACAGCTGTTTGGCGTTTTTTAAAATTATAGATTCAGATGGGTACATCAATGTTTTCATGCTAAAATGTTGATAGGCACAGTTTAAAAAATTATTAATATTTTTTTTTTAATTAGGTTGGTGGGATTCAGTGCAAAAAGCATAGATGCAAAGATGGTTGCATCAATGTATTCATGCTAATATGTTGATAGGCACATTTTAATTATATATATATATATATATATATATATATATATATATATATATATATATATATATATATATATATATATATTAACGAGGTTGGCGGGATTCAATGTTGAAATGGCGCTTAGTGTCCAAACACACCCTTATACTTTATAATTTTATCAATGCCTTTATAGGCAAATATGTCAATAATCTGCTTATTTGTTTATAAGGGGAGACTACGTAGGTCTCAAATGTTCATGATGTGAAATAGGTGAACCTCACTGTGACAACAATGATGTTCGGTGGAGTCCACACACAGTGGAACCATAATGAGTTTGAAAAATACAAATTTGTGCTAGGAACATTAGTTTGGTGCAAATATTTCTCTCTATTCCTTGATTTCTACCAATTATTTTGCTGTAGGTGCATCTCCTCGTACAGTGAAGAAGAATTCAAAGAAGAAAGCAACACAGTCTGAAGACGAAGAAGGATGAGTTGTATCTGAAAAGATGTTATCAAGAGTAAGTGATATATGTTGCCACATTCCTAATCTTTTTTCATTTTCATATTCATCACGGAATCTATTTAACATGTGATGGAAATACAATAAACCTTGCTTTTTTTAATTTTCACATCCATCATCATTTCTATTTTAAAATGTGATGGAAGCGCAAAACCCTTTTATAGTAATGTCTTCGTTGATTAGATAAAGGCACCCAACAACCTATGTTGCCTTTCAGGATACTCTTGAAAAGGTGACCAATTATTCACCCTTTTTTCATTATTAGTAATGAGAATTTATTTAAAACAGAGAGATAAAATTATAACTCCTACTCTAAGCGACCTTCTTAGAACTGGACGAAAACAGCCACGAGGTAGCCAGGAAGTGCATACCCGAAGGGCTCGTTCGACAGTTTCTGCCTAGAAAGCTAGTTTCTGAGGAAAGTCACTTTCCGAGTGGGTTGTTTTTTAGTTACTCAAAAACTCATTTTCTTAGCATTTTTTATATTTTCTTGTGTTCTACACTTTCTCAAGAAAGTGCATTGTGTTCTTCTACACCCTATAGCCGCACATATTTATGACCATCAAAGTGGTTATATCGATCGGATGATCGTCAAAATTTATAGACATCCAATCGGCAATGTGTTGACGACTTCTGTCGGACAGATTATGAGAAAACCACTTCAAACGTAGGTTCTTTTATGTGGTTGTTACTACGTTATATGTGTATGTTAGAAACGAGCTCGGAGTAATATAAACTATCATAATTTAGACTAGGAAACGAGTTCTTAGTACCTACTGTACCATATTCGATTATGCCATTACATACAACATTTTGGCATAATATAAACCAACATAATTTTAAAGTTATTTATAAAAGTTCAAACTAATATGTGATAGGAGAAGAAGCATCGTCGTCGCCATCAGACGAGTGGGTGGGAGTCGCAGTATGCTCGGGGGTCCTGGTCGCAATGTCAATGCTATTGAACAAATCACGAAGTCGAGGCATGAGCATCTCCTCTTAAGAAGCAGAAGAGTCCGAGCTTACGTCCACGAGGTTGCAACAGACCCCCCCTCGATTGTACATTTTCCCTCTCAATGGTCAATGGGCGGGAATGACTAGTGGGGCGGGTGGACGGACTGGTGGTGGTGCAGGAGCCCTTTGTTGGGCGAGTGCATAAAAGCCTGGGGCACAAGTGGAAAATGAAGGGGTCGGGGTTGGGGCTACTATTGTTGCAGCTGGGGGTGTCGTACAAGCTACGACATCAGTGAGTCCAGTATTACAAGGTCGATCCTGCGACGGGCAGCTGGCATTGGTCTCGAGGAGGATGAACCTATACGGGAATGCGAAGATCCTGGTGTTCCAGACATTTCTGCAATGCAAATATGTATTTTTCCGAATAAAAAAAAAACAGAAAGTAAGGATAATAAAATAACAGAGACACGATAAGGATAATAACAACTCATACAAACGTTCCACACATACTATCTCCGTGCACGCGAGCATCTAGTGTGGATTCTATCACTCTATTTATAACATCCTCACATTGCATGACGTCTGATACAATTGGATTGTTCGTTTCTTTTTGTGACGCGTTCATATTGTGGTCGTGCAATGCATTTATTGCCTCTTCATATAAATTGAATGAACAATAATACGTTCCTCAAAAGCCAATTACTTTTCTTACGCATTCTTCCCAATTATTATAAATTTCAGGTCGTCAGCCCATGAAGGCAACGTAATATTTGGCCATGATATCTACAAATATATAAAAAAAACTTACGACGTTAGATCTATACATTAGAGAATTTGGCGATATAATTTGTTGTAGTCATTACACATATTGAGGAACTATCAATACATAGTACTAATTATACAATTTATAAAATGTCAAAGTTGTTGTCAACTAGATTATGCACCTAACATTCTGTGAGCTATGCCATCACGAAATGCGCTCATCCATTCACTATTCCGTCTTGATTGTGTGCATTCAACATCTAGATCTTCCTCTTCCACGGAATCCTCGTTCGGCAGTTCCACGCGTTCCTCTGGCCATTCATTGAAGAATGGATCTTCCCGATCGTATGTTTTTATGTAATTGCGTATAACGGAACATGCGGCAACTATCCTCACTTGGGATTCCAGAATACAAGCTCTCCCAATTTATAGCAGCTTCTTGACCCTCCTGCGAGATTTGTAAATCTTGGGGGTGTGACTAATTCACAGTCACATGTGATGCCTAGGATGCCTTATTGCAAACCTATAGTTGTGTTGTCAACCTCTCAAATCTATCAACTGAAATACACATCAGTAGGGAGTAGCCAGTGAAGTGTCTCTTCTTCATTACATTGACCGAAAAAATCTACAACAAGCAACTAAAATAGAAACAACAATTACTTTTATATAAGGCTGCAAGTAAAACAGCTAATGAAACTGAAAACAGCAGGTACATTTATATGGGTTTCAAATTCAGCTACATATGGGCTTCATATTCAACTTATATATATATATATATATATATATATAAATGAAGAGCCTTGGTGTTGGGTAGTAAAATTGAATTATAATTAGTTAGTCTATACGCCTACAACACAGTATAAACTTGATTATAATCATTAGCTTTAAGATATTGTATTTTGTTCTAATTGCAGCTAGTTACATTAGCAATGACAGTTAAAGACAGTTAGTTACATTAGCAATGACAGTTAAAGAGCCTTGGCCTTGGTCCAATTGCAGCTAGTTACATTAGCAATGACAATTAAAGATACCCCTAATTGTGACAGTTAAAGGACGTTGGCTGGAGCTGCTATCAGTTGAAGGAAGGATTTTGTGAGACTCCTCGTTGTGTACTATAGTAGCCCAAGCTCAGAAACTGAGCTTTCTTGAGCAATATCCTCTGAAAATGATTTGTCCCTTTCAGCGGAAAAAGCTCGGAAAACACGTAGCCCCATAAAAACTCTCGAACAGAAGGAAACCTCAGAAAGTGATCAGGAAACCCATTTTCTGTAGAAAATGCTCAAGAAATGTCATTTTCTAAAGCCCATATGTAGCTATCAGTTGAATCTGAAGCCCATATGTAGCTGAATTTGAAACCCATATAAATGTACATGTTGGTTGTTTTACTTGCAGCCTTATATAAATGTAATTGTTTCTATTTTAGTTGCTTGTTGTAGATTTTTTCAGTCAATGTAATGAAGAGACTCTTTACTGGCTGCTCCCTGCTGCTGTGTCTTTCAGCTAATGGATTTTAGGGGTTGACAACATAGCTATAGGTCTGCAATAAGGCCTCATAGACATCACCTGTGGCTATGAATCAACCACACCCCCAAGATTTGCAAATCTCGGTGGAGAACCAAGAAGCTGTTATAAATTGGGAGAGCCTGTATTTTGGAAACCCAAGTGAGGATAGTTGTTGCATGTTGCGTTATACATAATTACATAAAAACATACGATCGAGAAGATCTATTCTTCAATGAATGATCAAAGGAACACGCGGAGCTGTCGAACGAGGATTCCGTAGAAGAGGAAGATCCTGATATTGAATGCACACAATCAAGACGGAATCGTAAGTGGATGAGTGCATTTTGTGATGACATAGCTCACAGAATGTAGGGTACACAATCTAGTTGATAGTTACTTTGACATTTTATCGATTGTACTGATTAGTGTTATATATTGATAGTTCCTCAATATGTGTAATGACTACACCAAATTCTCTAATGTATAAATCTAACATCTTAAGTTTCTTTATATATTTGCATATATCATGGCCAAATATTATGTCGCCTTCATACGCCGGTGACCTGAAATTTATAATAGTTGGGAATAATGCGCGAGAGAAGTAATTGGCTTTCGAGGAGCGTATTATTGCTCCTTCAATTCATACGAAGAGGCAATAATGCGTTGCACGACCATAATATGAGCACGTCACAAAGATATATGAACAGTCCAATTGTATCAAACGTGACGATGTTATAGATAGAGTGATAAAATCCACACCAGATGCTCGCATGCACGTAGATTGTATGTGTGGAACGTTTGCACGAGTTGTTATTGTCCTTATCCTGTCTCTGTTATTTTATTGTTTTATAAACAACTTTAAAATTATGATGGTTTATATTATGCCAAAATGTTGTATGTAAGGACATGATCGAATATAATATTGTTGGTACTATGAACTCGTTTTCTAGTTTAAATTATGAAGGTTTACTTTACTCCCAATTCGTTCCTAACATACATATAATGTAGTAACAACCACATAAAAGAACCTACGTTTGAAGTGGTTTTCTCATAATTTGCTCCAAAAGTCATCAACACATTGCCAATTGGATGTCTATAAATTTTGACGATCATCCGATCAATATAACCGCTTTGATGAAGGTCATAAATACGTGCGGCTATAGGGTGTGGAAAAACACAACGCACTTTCTAACATTTTCTTGAGAAAATGTTAGAAATGCGAAGAAAATGGGTTTCTGAGTAGCTCAAGAACAACCCACTTGGAAAGTGACTTTTCTCTCATAAACTAGCTTTCTACGCAAAAACTGTCGGACGAGCCCCAAGAAAAAGTCACAAATGACAAATAGTCCAACAGACGAACTTCACCTTGTTTTCTAACCAATTATGATGCCACTTTATACATTTGTAAACAGATGGTTCGTTCATAGTCACCAACGCATTGGATGATGACCCTTATTTGTAGTTTATAACTTGTCTGGGATTTAAACTAGTTATTTTCAATAATTGAGTAGATTTTGGTTTCAAAGAACGATCTGTTTCTTTCTTCCTACTGTTATAGTCTGTTAGCTCGATAACGTTCTGGTTAACTCATGTTGACGCAACCTTGAGATCGTAGTTCTGCCACAGCTTACCTGAAAAAACAATTTATATATATATATATATATATATATATATATATATATATATATATATATATATATATATATATATATATTTATTTATTTATTTATTTATTTCATGTTAGCAGAATTTCTTATGCTTGCATGTTTTCTGGAATGATTGTTTCCATTTCTCTATGTATGTCAAAATAAGGGAAAAAACATCAAATGCCTACCCAATATTTCAGAAGAAATAGTGGTCATGTAGTCCATGGAGCCTTTTTTTTTTCTTTTTTGAGATATCCTTATTATGGAATTTAAAAAAAAAAACAATTTATTTTGTCGTCAAACCTGCTCCATTTCAAAGGCAAAAATAAGGTACAGATTCTGGTCACTACTTATGACGATAAAATCCTGTCATTTTTTTGTTGTCTCTTGGCACACAAATCTCTATGGCCACCTCATGAATGTGGACCGTAACTCAAAAAATACACGGTGTCCAAACATATATTAACAAGCTAATTAATGTTCTTTCTGTGGATAATTCTCACCGGCATTACTGACCTGCCAAATGTAGGCAATTTATCTGATGGATAGAAATTTCAAACCATTGTAATTTTTGAGTTACAACCCGTACATTAGATTGGACAGTCCAGATTGGTTGGTAACTTGGTCTGGGCGCCATATCCAAATTACTCTGGGCTGTGACTTTTTTTTTCTTTTTTGTTTTTTCTTTTTGAGATGTACTCTCTCTCCTTTGACATGACAAGATGATAGCCAAGCCACTTTTATCACATTTGTCAGTGGCCTTGACATCTGTAAATGTCAGCTTAAAATAGGAGTCTGCATTTAACATAGTTGGTGGGGTAAGTTTGCACTTTGCTGTGGAGGTATAGATGACTTTGGATCATCTATATGCTGCTGATCTTTCGTTTTTTCGTAAGCATAACTTTGGGGTTGGATGAGGCAAATTTCTTAGTAACTGACAATACAAACAAGAAGTTGATGTGTAAAATTTTTGTGATCTGATCTTATATGCCTTCCGAAAATGACATTTTTGCAGGCTTTGGCTACTTTGTAGATAACGTGGGGAGCGAACGAGGCGAGTGTGGACCGGAAAATCCGTTGTACAAAAGAACCGAAGGAACTGTACCGAGATCAATCTTTTCAGTTCAGTGTTGTTTACTTACAGAACTACCAAATCTCTTCCTACATGCTCAGAATAACCTACTAGTATGAATATGATGTGTACTTGAATGGATATTTATTCATTCTCTCTCTCTCTCTCTCTCTCTCTCTCTATATATATATATATATATATATATATGATCATGAAGCAGATATCCGATTAAATCAAATTGCTATTGTTGTCAGTGACTTTGGAGCCTTAAGTGCAGTGAATTATTGATTATGTAGTTTTAATGAGCTAAGGTGACACAACAAAAAAATAAGGGACCGACTCTTGTGACTGTCATTTAAAAACTAAAATGGTGCTTAAATGTTCATATACCATCAATGGTGTAAGGTGTGGGTCATCCACACCGTCAAAGTCATAGATCATAGATTGAAAGGCACTGGACCCATAAGTTGCATTTTTTTTTAAGTTTTGGAACTGTCCAATCTGTGTACTACCAAACGTTGCCTTTAGTTTTAAAGGCTGATATTAAGTTCGCCAATCGAATGGTTAACAATTCAATTATAGGCATGATTCTTTGACTTAAATAGTTTCTAATGATGGATTGCAGTTTAGATTGATAATAAATGTGCTTTGCATGTCATAATAGTAATCCACACTAATGGTATGAGATCAAAATTTTAAATTTAATGGAGGAAGATCATTTAAACACCATTTGAATTTTAAATATTGGCTCCTAGAAAATAAAAATAAATGCGAGTTGTCTATTCAGTGGCGGAGCCACGTTCAATGAGGGGTCCTAAGATCTCCCATCGCAATTTTTTTTATTTAAAATTTTAAAAGTTTTATTTTTTTAAGGGTAAGATCTTTTAATAAGGATCCCTTAAATCTCAAAAAATTTTAAGATATTTTTAAAAACTTATTATTTTATTCACAAATTTTTTAACATAAATAACCTTTTCAAATTCTCTCTCATCTCAAATATTACTCCCAAAATTCTCTCCCCAAATCCCATCCCAAAATTCTCTCTTGGTTTCTTAAAACCTTTTTAGGGATAATAACTCCTAACAGAAATTCATACACCAAATAATATTTAAATAATCTTTTACCATTAAATTAGAAATTTTGATCTCACACCATTGAAGTGTTCTTTACTATTATTACTATCTTATGACCATAAGAGATCTCTCATAAGAAAAATCCTAGCTCCACCACTACGTCTATTTGCACCAACCAAAATGCTAAAAGCACCACCACCTAGCCCCTGACCTATAGATGATTTAATCGTGGCGGATAAGGCTTTGATAATAAATAAAGTGAATTCTACCCTTATCGAGAAGACCATTCATTGTAGTCAAACTCCTGTTTTTAATTGGTGCTTCTCATCATGATATCAAATATCAGCCGATACCGATACATATCAGTTTTTTGGCAAACTAATACATATCAATGCCAATACGTATTAGATATCATCTCGAGTATTGATATTGGTATCGACTAATACGGGGCCATGTCGGCCAATACATATTGGGTATTGGAAGATACTTGTATTTTAAAAAAAAAAAATTTAAAAGAAACACCGATACAACTTAGTATCGGCCGATTCGTATCAGTCCATGGTGCACCCATACTGAGTTTGACACCTGGCTTCTAATGGCCTTTATCTACTATAAGACATGTTATATGGTAATCTACTCGTTCCCATTCTAGATTGTAACGTCCCCACAACTTTCATTTTTCACCTAGATATGCCATCTAAGGATTTAAGACCCTATGTAAAGATTTGGTCGGTCCAATATTGCATGAGAAAAAAATTCCGATTCAAAGCTTGCCCTACATGATTTTAAAGTCAAATGCCTTCAAAATATGAGCTTGCCACGATTAGCTTGCCCTACATGCTCCACGGACATCATAAATCACATCATTCTATACACTACAGACGTTACAGTGCATGAAAATCCGTGCACATCATGAGGTCTTGCCAATGTGTAGTGCACTGTCCTTCCCAGCATGACGGTCTGTGGATATAGACAATTTCTTAAAATAAATGAGTAAAATAAATTTAGAGCCCCTGGGAATATGTGCTGTGTGTTTTGTTCACTTTTAATGATGTTTTTAATGATGCTGGAACTTGGGAGTATGCATTCGAATGTGCACGCTTGGGCCGTACCTTAGACCAAATTGGGTGGCATGTGACCCAATCCAACATATACAAGGTTGATCAACATCCATCCAAACAAATTTATCATACATAATTGATTTTGTAATCAAAAGCAAAAAAAATTAATCGAGAAATTATTGGGTGGAAAACCCATATCTTTGACAAAATGAAGAGCAAAACCCCCCTAAAACCTTTAAGGGACTGATGAACTTTTAGAAGATGTGATGCAACTCATGATTACATGCCATGTGCCACTTGATCTACCATTTGAGTGGGCACGGCGTTCAAACCTAATAGATTACTTGTACAATTAGAGAAAAGTGAATATCATGCATTCATACTACCTACATCATCATTGATAATGGTGATCCATATTTTCTCTAACAAAGATAAGGAGGAGCTGACAGCATTGAACTTCAAAACAAGGATTATAAGATAATCTTACATTTCTATAAGATAACTAGAATTATATGCATACTTGTTGCACCCAAAAAGTTTTATCTTGCACCCTCGACCTCAAGCTTACAAAACAAAGCTATAGGAACAGCATTGCATACTAGCCTACATGTGATATCTCGGTATCAGCAGAACAGATTCAATCAGGTATTCCAAGGACAGGGATTCAATCCCATGTTTACCTATAAAAAACTGCTGTATTATTGAGGTTAGGATTTAATCCCATGTTTACATGTTAAAAAAATCTGATCAAGCTCCCTAATATCCGCTCCAAAAAGTGGGAAGCCTTCTTGAGGACCAAACTCTTAGATCAATAGATGTCACACTTGATTGACACAAAGTAGTATGCATAACTCATTTCTACCCTCAACTGACTATAAAATGTGTATGCATAACAAAGTCCAACACAAATGAATCACAGAAAGTCAATCGTTTTTTTTGTTAACATAGAAATCAAGATCACATATGAAAAGCAACAAAAATGTTATTGTACATTTTTGAAGGACTTCCTGTTTGGCTGCATCAGTGACCAGATTTCATTGTCGTTTTTTGTTCGTTTTTGCATTCCCGCTGCTTTCGACTCCAGCATTCAGTAAAGCGTGTAGTCAAGCTCTAGTAGCACAAGTGTTCTTTTGAACTCTAAAAATGGAAAAGTACACCAGCATGTAATAACCAAGAAAAAAGAAGAAACCAAAAAACGATAAGAATAATCACCTTCTTAATACTGGATGGAACTAGGGAGAGGGTGCCCGTTAGAGGTAATCAGCTTGTACAATCTTCCTTGCAATGTACTTCGCCAAAAAATCAAATCCATGGAAGTAGAGAGCTTCAATTTCCATCCTATGACCTTTCTCTATCATTAACATCAACTCTGCCCTATATACATCCTTAAAATAAAACAAAAAATTTGATAAGGCTGCTTATATCTATATGTAGTTCAAATGGATGCAGAAAGTTGTGCATGGCAGATAATTAGGAAAGTCGAAAGGATGCTCTGGTTATATGCAAGTCTACACACAACTTTGGAGATGTTATTTAGAACATGAGAGGAGGAATATGGACATTGTTGGCAGGCATTTGGTCTAGTGCATAGTCACCATTCGGCAAGGTTAAATATGGAAAATTCGACAAGTTCAGGGAAATATTCAGAGAAAATTTTCAAAAATTTGTGAATAATTCGTAGAACCTTAAATTCGTGCATTATTCGCAAATTTTTCAAAAGTTCAGAGAAGTTGGTGATTATGGTCTAGTGGTTTTTGGCAAGGTTGAAATTCAGAAAAATCTGGTAAAATTCAACAAGTTCGGGGAAACAATCGGAGAAAAATCGGAGAAAAAACGAGAAAAGAAGATTAAAAAGTATAAAGAAAAAATTTAAAATCATGATTGAGTGAATTATTCGCGAAGTTCATGAATTTTTAAACAACATATAGATTTTTCCAAAAATTCGGAATAATTTGTAGAACCTTAAATTCATGAATTATTCGCAAATTTTTGTTTAAAAAAAAAGTTTGGAGAATTTGATGATTATGGTCTAGTGGTATGATTCTCGTTTCGGGTGCGAGAGGTCGCGAGTTTCATTCTCTCAACGCCCACCACCATTATATTTGTAGCCGACCTCGAATAGATGGGATAAGGCTATGATGATGAATGAATGAATGAGGAAAGCTGAAAAAATCACTGAGTGACCAGGTGCCAATATTTAGGACATTAGAGATATCACAGCTTCATCTGACTTGCCTAATTTAAAACTGTATGATTTAATAGCTTTCTAGTGATATTTCATTGGGGCAAGTCATTTTAGTTATAACCTAACGGTAAGGGTACCAAGGACCAGGTAACTTACCTGGCCCCGCATTAGTTTGGTTGCACATGGCACCCAATCACATGATCGGGTACTACATAAACAAGCAGCTTGACGATCATAACACTATTGTCAAAATAAAATAAAATTTAGCCATATAAAACCCTGCAGTCAACAGAGTCAACTGCACGGAAAATGAATGGTAAAACCACATTTGTTTTCACGATTCATTTTTCACACGGTTGACACCATTGACCGCACAGTTTAATATATATATATATATATATATATATATATATATATATATATATATATATATATATATATATATATATATATATATATATAACCATCATCATCATTATTATTATTTTCACAATACTTATGATCATCGAGCCGCTCTTTTACATGGAACCCGATCGTACAATTGGGTGCCACATGGCAGCAAACTAATGTAGGACCAGGTAAGTTAGGTGGTCCTTAATACCAGGCTACCTTTATCCATAACTTAATTACCTGCAACATCTTGGAGGACAACAAGCTCTTAGCTATTTGTAGGTCGCGTGGCTTCAACGGGACCAACGATTGTTGAGGTATAAGTTGTAAATCATCCCCTCGCAGTCCCAGCCACTTAACATTGCAAGCTGAAAGTGGACAGTGAAAAGAAATAGCAGCAATAATTTCAGCCTACAGCAGAAATTGATATATTTCTAGACTGGAAAGGACACTGATTTTAGACATGTGGCACTATTTCTCATTAAGTGTGCCATGACATGCAAACAATCTCACGTAAAGATCAAGTAGGAAGAAGATTGCATTCCAAAAAATCTCTGCCATGCGATTCAAAGTGGTCAAACACCTTTTAAAATGACCGGCTAAAACAAATTTACCATGTAAATCTTCAAATCTGTTTTAGCCGTCCATTTTGAAGGCGTTGACTGCTTTGAATTTTTACATCGGGTCTTCCTCATCCTGTGGCACACCTGGTGAAAAATAGTGCAAGGTGTCCAAAATCAGTGATCCTTTCCAATCTAGATTGGGAACAGGTCCATTAACCTGTACAGAGCATAGTATAATGTACCGTATCTGTACGCCTCCAAGCCCATTGTTATGCTTCCAAACTTATAGGTGCATAGAATAGCTAGTCCCGCTGGATTCCTTCAAAAATTTGAAAACTAAAATTAAAATGGCTAACAAGTAGCTAATGCAATGTTATGACCAGGGTTCCTTGGGTATCCACCAGTCAACCAGTGCCAAGATTGGCAAATCTGGAAAAAATTTGCTCAATCGATGAAGAAGGAATCTGTTTTGGATAAAAGAAAAAAGAATATAGTCAGCTATGAAGCAACCAAGGGATCATAATTTCATCATTTCAAATTTACAAGAAATTAAAAGTAATTAATCTTAATCAAGGGGTGGAATGAAGAAATAAAAGGTAACATAGCTAAGATATATGCATACATTCAAATGTCTCATGAAAATTGTCACTCCTATCAATGAACCATTCACTTTCTTGCAATGAAGGCACGTGGAAGCTGGAAATCATGTGAAAGTACAATATTGCAACCTTAAGGTCGAAGGTTCAATCCCAGCTTACACAAAAAAAAGGAAGTAAAAAATGTGCTTAAATGTGAATCTATATGGAAGCTGGTTCCCTATGACATGATCGTAAAATTAAACCTTATGACATGGCCAGTTGGGCACCACGTGGCAACCAATTCGAGAATCGGGTGCCACGGCAACTTGCCCAACGTCAATTAGGTACCATCTACAAAGAAAATAATTTTAAAAGAGTGTTTTTCCACCGTTAAATATTGGATCAAAGTTGTAAAAAATTCAATGCACCAAGTTTGTTGGGTGAACCAAGATATTTGACTTGTGGTTTGAAGGGTAAAAAAGTCCACAAATTGTTTTTTCTAACTAGAGAGATGGGTGAACCCTAGAGGGAACGGGTATCATTTTTGAATTTGAGTGTCACGTGGCAATCCAAATAGACCATGTCGTAGGGCTCTTGCCTGCATATTTGGCCCCATCTTCCCATATGGGCCTATTTTGGACCAAGATATGTTTTCACCTTCCATGATTAAGTTGGCCATATCAAGATATCTTTGTGACAGATTTAGAAATGCAGTCAGTTAGTTTTAGGTATTATCAAATCATCCCAGCTACGAAAATGAGTCATCCATCAACTAAGTAAATACATTGATGATGTAGGCATTTTCTTTGGGGTGTTGCTAATTTGCTATCCTATAATCAAGTAGACTGGAAGTTTCATCCCCGGATTCATGGGAAAACAGATTTCAGGTATAGGTTGAAAAGTTGGATGAAGACTTCTTAGACTCATTTTCTATGCTCCAGAAAGGAATTTTTGTTAGCTTCTTTAATTAGAGGTCGAGGCATGGGATCCCCGTTCTTTTCACCTTGCTTACGTGGTAGAGGCATTAGGGATCATATTGAAAGCAAAATATTTATTGATGGTTTCCATATGGTACATATTTCGATTTTACACTTGCACTTTAAAATAAATGTCCGTCGTGATGGTTTCCATATGATCCATATTTTGATTTTAACACTTGCACTGTAAAATTAGTGCCATGCTGGTCTTTAATGCCCCTTTAGTTGACTAAGATAGAGACTTCATATGCATCTTTGACATTTTGCCATTTTGGGCACTTCCACAATGAAGAACCTATATGAAGTTATGCTCTATGGCAGGAACTGGAAGTTAATATAGCATGACTTCATATGAACCAACCAAATGCACCCAATGATATATGGGTAGGGTACCCAGATCCTAAATGGATCTGCCCATTTTGACTCAATGTTACTTGATTCGCTGGTTCGGTCAGTTCGAATTCGGGTTTGTAATTCGCAATTCGCTAAATCCAACTGAACCCTGTTCGCTAGGGGTAGGATGAGTTTTAAATAAAATACAAAATATTTTAGTAAATTTTAATAATAATGTATAAATTTTTTAGATATACTATATATAATAAAATATTAGTAAATTTTACAACAGCTGGACAGAAGAAGTGGTGGTAGTACATGTGACGTTGTAGTTAAGAGGCCAGGGTTCGAATCCTGTGAGCATGTTTTTGCAACTGATATACCTATTCGAAAAAAGAGTTTGTGATTATGTGTAGGCCGGCGGCCAGTTCGCTCATTTTAAGCAAATCAGAGCGAACCGAACCATGAACCGATTTGTGATTCATTGAGTTACCCAGTGTGACTTGGGCTCCATTCAAACCCAATCCATTAGTAAATGGGCTGAGTCCAGGTCTAAAATCTAGATCGATTACTACATGGTGATGGGTCACATCTAGATCTATGCTGACCTACACTCAATTTGATGCATTGCCATCCCTAGCTACTGATGTAATAATGAACTCCCGACACAATTGAGGCACTTACTCCTCTAGCTCACAATCCCACGATTGAATCAGCATCGCAATCAACTTAGGTAAACAAAACATTCAGTCCCACCAGCAAACCAGTCTTTAGCTTCTTCCACACAGTTGGTCAATCTCCATACATAGACAACCATTTCTTACTTACCCAGCCACATTTCAAGAGTTGCCTTCCACAATGAAAGATCAAGAAGTTTTTGCAAATACCTGAATTCCGTGGGAGAGAATGTGGATTTTCAGACTCTGAGAAACCACATTGACGCAAACCGAAACTCACTCCTTTCAAGAAAAGTCCCCAACTAATAGGGGAGATAATGACAATACAGAAACAAAATGCTAGATTAGACAAAGAACAAGCTCCCTTCTTTAACTCGGACTTGAACTGTCGTCCTAAATTTCAATGGTACAAGAATACCAATACAAAATTCACATCGTTGCTTTCAAATTATTGGGACGTGTTACGGATTATGCATTACAGAGTTATGTTGTGTGTGTGTGTGTGTGTGTATTGTAAGGGTGTTTCTGTCTTAGCGTCTAATATAAAGGCTAATAGAATTTCCATAACCCTAACTAAGTCACATTGACTCTAATCGTATCCTCCTCTATTTTTCTCTTTCTCCTAACCCCAATCATTGAAGGATAAACCCTAATTGATCTCTCACGTCAACTTGGTATCAGAGCTAGGAGTTTGTCTCAGTCGGAGTTTGTCTTTGTAGCATAAGCCCTCTCACGTTGGAGTTTGTCTCAGTCGTTGAGATCCTATTAGTTGGCGTCATGATCACATCAACTGGTCCCAATCCAAATCCACCTGCTAGGTTGAGGTTGGACCCTTGCCTCTTGCTGTAACCGATAATAGCTGACCCAGTTTCGCTTCTTGTTGGCATGCTAACTTCACTGTCTCCTGCATTGTCAATGGCCGAAACATCAAGATTTCTTGGCCAATCTTGTCTGGAAGGCCTTAAATGGACGTGCACATCAAGGCCTGATCAGACCACCCTTAGCACATCGTTCAAATTCCTCTTACTTATCTGGACAGTAACTGTTATTTACTGCAGTTTTGCTAGCATTCCTTCAAGGTTTTCGTAATCGGCTGGTCCAAATAGGACCAACATAAACATTGTCATGCTCCTCCATGTGACATCAGGGCTGGTAAAGGGGTACCACTGAAACCATCTTGATGTTAACCTATCCATGTGGTATGAGGCTAGGAGTACCTTCTCATTTCTAGTTGTAAGTTGTATGATTATAATATATTAACAACTTCTGGCATTTATAGATAAACTCCAGTGGATCGTGTTTGTCAAAGTGTAGGAAATGGATCCAGGTAAAACACAATTGGATCCTTCAGCCGCTCCACTCATTTGGGTTCCCAACGTCCGAATCTCCCGTGCCTGTGTCACCTTCGTTGTCATGCTCCTCCATGTCAGGTCAAGGTTGGTACGGTTGCACCACTAAAACCATCTTGATGTTGCCCCATCCATGTGGAATGAGGCTAGAAGTACCTTCTTGTTTCTAGTCATATGATGATAGTGAAAGAACAACTCCCATTTATAGATGAATGCCAGTGGATCTTGTATGTCTAAGTGGGGGAAATGGATCTGACCAAAACACAATTGGATCCTTCAGTTGTTCTACTCGTTTGGGTTCTTAACACAGGAATCTCCCGCGCTTGTGTCACCTGCGTTGTTGGGAGGAGGAAGACACCTACGTTACTTAATTCGCTAATGCAACTTAAGAATGGTGAACCAGTTCGCCATTCAGTTCGGTCTAATTTGTTGTGATTGGGCAAACTAAGCGAATTTGGTTAAAATTTTGTCTTAAGGCGTATGAAAAAGGCTGGAGGTGGGGCGATTTGAACCCACAACCTGTAACATTATACGACCAACCTTCACATGAACCATATAAGCCAACAGCTGCTACTTGTACAAAAGATTGAACGTTTTCAGTTATATATCTACTTCTTTTAGCTTAGAAAAGAAAATAATAAATAAAAATATTTAATAGTAAAAACTCATCCTACCCCTAGCAAATCGGGTATTCATGGGAGTAGCGAATTACGAACTCGAATTCAAATCGAGCGAGTTGCGAATTAAGTAACATAGGAAGACAAGGGGCTTTCTTCAATTAGATCGAACCTAATGTTCATATGCTCCAAGGCTCTTTCTAGATCCCCCATGCATTTCTCCATTTGTGTTGGCCTCCTGGCTCTCTTCCGCATGCCTAGAAAGACATGATTCATAGTCTGTAAACGGGTCGGGTAAGATCCATGTCGGGGGTGAACCGGACCCTATTCATTTGGAATCTGGTCGGGTTCGAACAAAAGATTTCGGGCCCATTTCGAGTCCGGGATTCGAGTCCTAGTCAAGCTAGATCCATACCCGACCCATTGAAGATTGGGTCGGGTTTGGATCCGGGTGAGTCTAATTTATATGTTTATGTAACTCACAAATATAATAACAAATAAATGGATAATTCCTAGTGAACTGAGATAGAAATAGCTAAATCTAAATAATTAGTTTACTAATTAGATGAACTGCTGAAATATTACACATATAGGTTAAACCAATGACCCATGTCAAGATGTTATTAAACCGTAACTACAAATAAAATATATAATTATATCCCTTTAAGGCTTTAACCCTTTTTCTTAAATAGAAAACTAATATATAAAGATCATATATCTTATCTACAACGCAGACTAAATGGGGTTTAGGTCGGGTCGACTTCAGGTAGGGTCCATATCCAAAGGCCCAGACTCAAGTCGAACATAACTTGGGTCAAGTACAGGTCCGATCAGGTCTTCCCAAGCCATTTGCACCCCTAATGGTTCCGTAACCAGTTGATAGGGTTCTCACTCTATCAAGGTCCACTAAGAAGAATGTCATCCTTTACATCTTCTTAGTAAACCTTGATAGAGTGAGAACCCTATCAACTGGTTACGGAACCATTAGGGGTACAAACGGCTCGGGGATGACCTAGATCCGATCCAAGAACCGACCCGATTGAAAATTGGGTTTGGAAATAGTCCCACTAAACTTGCCAACAATATAAAAAAATAGTCCCACTAAACTTGCCAAACCAAAAATAGCAACTACTAATTATCCCCTAACTTATTGCTAGCATGCAAATACATAACAAAAATCCAAAAAAAAACCTAAAAGATCCAGTTAAGCTTAATCTCTAAGCCTACCTTGTGGCAATGTCAGGGTACCCTTTGGCCGTGATCAAAATGCTTGGAATTTGATTGAATACGCGATCCTCAGCCAGCCTCTGGAAAATTGCATCCTAAATATATCCAAAAGTCCCCCAAAAGGCATATCTTAAATAAAAAGCAACAAAGAAAGCCATCATCCATTATTCAAATAAGAAAGAAATGAACCATGTACCTTTTCTACAACAATGATATACCTAGCATCTGAACGGAAAACGAAAGTTTTTAATGAATTCAAGTCACCAGTGATAGCCTTTCCTGCAGACCCAAGTGTTGAACAGTCCACAGATGCTTGATCCGGCTCCTTGGTTCATGTTTCAAATTAAATCAACCAGCAGGTGAGCCATATTTTAGACAAAATATATGGAAGACAGAGAAAAGTGATGCATGGAAACATGTGGAGCTAAAATTTCCCACATGTAAGAGCCAGATATGGAAAGCGAAGAAATTCCAAATTCATGGACTCCATACAAGAATGAAAAGGGAAAATATTTTGAAAATAAAAATAAATTGAATTAATAACTAAAGGATAATGCATATAAACAACTATAGTACTAGTTATTATACTTTTGGTTTTCTTATAGTGATTATATAATTGGAACATCATATAAAAATCTACATGTATAAACATAACTTTTCTTTTTTAACTACGTGAACATATGCAATACAAGAGGAGTAACTCTGTGTGTGTGTGTGTGTGTATATATATATATATATATATATATACCATAAATTGGAGAGTTGGATGTGTCAACTAGGGCTTGGCATCCCAAGTGAAGAATAAGAATAACACTGATACAGAATTGTTGAATTTGGAGCTTTGGTCCTCCAATACCATAAATTGTAGCTTAGATGTAAACCATAATTTCCACCTTCCCATAAGCAATACTATCTAGTTTCAGTAAACCGATCATTGATTTATCAGGAATCGGGTCAGACTATCTCTAATATCATTTGGCAAGTGGTGGATCTCAAATTGTGAAACACTGAGAACCATGGGACAAAGCATGATATATAATCAAACCTGAAATAGCAAGCGCCCCACTATGGTACCTCTGCTAGATGCTATGATACCAAGACATTGGCGACTGCACCGGAGCAAGGCAACAACATCTGGAGCATAAATTACCCAAATTTCCAAGATCAAAACAAACAAAAATTCACCAAAAAAAAGAGAGAAGAAAATCAATAATAAAACACACCCAAAGAGACAAAATAAAGAAAGACGACTATGCAATAGAAGCCAAAAAAAAAAAAGACCTTGCACGGTTTTGTTAACTTGAACTTGGGAAGTGAAATAATTCGGAGAATCACAAAGCAGCTTATAGAAAAGCTCCCGTTGCGTGACTTGTTTTTCCTGAAGCAGAATCTGGAAGCATAGCTCCATCACTTTCCACACTAGTGAAAAGGGGGGATAAAAAACAAAATAAAACAAACAAGCGAGTTTAGAAACTTTCAATTGGTATGAATGATCAGTTAATTGTGTTTTCTTAGTATTTGGAAAAAGATCTGTAAAGAGAAAAGGAAGATTACAAATTTCTATAATATTAATAGTAATAAAGGAATGAAGTATTCTTTTAGGAGATATAAACACAAATAGAGGTGAGAGAATATTCAACAAATATAACACTTCCATATTGACAGTGTTAGATGTACTAAGTGTAGGTCACATAACTTCATTCTCCCCTTCCTAAAAACTGTGGTGATGCTATGTGAGTTATGTGACAAAAGAAAGTTCACCTAACACAACCTGAACCCAAAATAGGTTTCTTAAATTTGCAACTACCTTTTACTTCTATTCATGAATGCACCTACATTATCTCTTCTTTTAAGTACCTCTAATGAAGGCCTTGGCGTTGTTGCCTCTCATGAGAGACCTTGTGCAGCAAGAATGTGAGAGGAAGATTGATGAAACATCACTCAACAATCCATGACGGAAATATATGTTACTTGAGCTTCTATTTATCTGCTTTAAGAACAAAGCAGGATGCTTTAGATTACTCCTTAATCCGACAAAAAGCTGAATTCATGGAGGTTGAATTTTTTCGAATAATTAGTCATAACTTGGTTCTACAGAGCAGAAAATAAACAAATTCATTTGTTTCTATATTTGAGAAATCATCCAAATTTCCAACTTACATATTGAGATTATCCAAGGCATGTATGAAAGGGCATTGACTAAGGTAAGAATTCCATGTAGAAAGATGAATGAGTTCCCTATAGGAGTTGTGTTGCATCAAAGATTTCCCTTAGGTACTTATTTATTTCCCTTGATTATGGATGCGTTAACCATAGACAGATAAGAAGAGATTCCATGGTGCATATTACTTGCAGATGATGTGGTACTATTCGTCCAAACAAGGAAAACAATGAGTGACAAGGTGAAATTATGGAGAGAAGCCTTAGAGTCAAGAGGCTTCAGAATTAGCAAAACAAAGACGAAATATATAGACTGCACCTTCACTGAAAATAAGAGCCTGGAGGAGAATTTAGTTAAAGAGTTAGCCTACGATGGGTGTCCACGCATCATGGGCGGTAAAGCATGCAAACACAAAAAAGAATTACAAAGGGCTGAGCTTGGTTATATCCAGGGAACGTGTTTGCTATTCTCCTCTTTTGCTATCGCGGTTCTAACCGGATGGAAGCAAATAACATTTAAATAACGCGTTTATCTTAACGTGCCTCTAAATTCTACCCTTAATTTCATCTCCTTTATTTATGCTTCCATCTTCCAATAATTTTTCCAACAAAACAGTCCACACATCTGTGTGACTTTATGACGTGCACGAACTTCCATGCATTGGAAGTACGTGCACGTCACAAAGGCACTCAGATGTGTGCACTGTCGTGCCCACCCATGATGGGCGGAAACCCATTGTAGACTAACTCTTAGTTAAAATAAATAGCATATAGTGTCATATTGTTATAAATTGTGGATTTGAAGACATCTCAAATAAAATTAATGCATATTGGATGAATGGAGACAAAACCAAAAAAAAAAAAAAAAAAAAAAAACGTGGAGAACTGCGTACACCAAAAGTTCCACTTCAATTGAAGGGACATTTTTGTAGAATCCCATGAGCCTAACTCAACCTCACAAAACCGGCTTGTAAGGTGAGGATTGCCCCAAGTTTATATATAGCCCAAGACTATGATACTCGGGCGATGTGGGACTATCATTCACGCCCCCTCACGTGTAACATGTCTCTCTACATGCCTGTGGTTACCTACATTTGTAAGGTTGAGACCTTACAAATGTAGAGAGACACGTTATGCATGAGGGGGCGTGAGCGATAGTCCCATATCACTTGAGTATCATAGCCTTGGGCAATATATAAACTTGGAGAAATCCTCACCTTACAACCCGGTTTTGTGTGGTTGAGTTAGGCCCGTGGGATTCTACAATTTTTATAAGACAATGATATGACCTAAGATAGTAAATGGCAAGGAATGTTGGGCTACAAGAAGATAAGAACACGTGAGGCTGAATCAAAATGCATATGCTAAGATGGATAGGTGGAGTAACAAGAAATGATCAAATTAGGAACAAATACAAAAAGGAAATTTGAGAGTGACACCTATAAGGGAAAAATTACATAACGTCATTTGAGATGGTTTGGACATATCCATTGGAAGTCATAAACAAAATCTAAACAAGGGATTGAGACGTTACAAATACAAGGACGAGGAAGATCGGTGAAAACTTGGAGGGAAGCAATGAGAAATGACGTAAAGGATTGTAGAGTTACGAAGAGCATAGCATTTAACATAAGAAAGTGAAGAAATATGACTGACAAATCTGATCCCAAATAGATGGCATAAGGCTATGATGGTGATGATCTAAATTTCCAAAAAACCTATTTTATAAAATCGTCTTGATTAAACGTCTTCAAATTATTGATCCAGTATCCTTACAAATATATCATTCAAATAAAAGTTACAGAATGTCATTTGAGATTGTTAGGACATGTCCATTGGAGGTCATGAACAAGCCCTAAACAAAAGATTGAGACATTACAAGTACAAGGACATAAAAAGAGAGGAAGATCAATGAAAACTTGAAGGGAAGCAATGAGAAGTGAGATGAAGGATGATGGGGTAACGAAGAGCATAGCATTGTACTAAAGCAAGTGGAGAAATATGACTCGCACAGCCGATCCCAAAGGATGGGATAAGGCTATGATGATGATGATGCTCGAAATTTCCAGAAATCCTATTTTATAAAATTGTCTTGAATGCATAAACCTCTTCAAATTATTTCTACAGTATCCCTGCAAATATAGAATTTAGATAAAAATGCAAAATTACAAAGTCTCGTGATAGGGAACATTTAAATTATTTATTTTTAACGGAAAAATTATTCAACAAAAAAAAACATTTATTTCTATGCTAACTCTAGATATTCCTTTGGATTATCAATGTTCCTATGATCCTTCATTTGTGAGATTGAACATCACTCATTGTATCATAATTTAAATTAAGGTACAAATTGTCTCTTAAAAACAGAAACTAGAGGCATGAATTAGAATGAAATGAAAAATGTAATAACCAGAGAGAGATCTGGTATCGCAGGAGAAGGAGAAACCAAGATCTTGAGGAATCTTATAACTGCTACTTCGATTCTCGATCGAACCTGATAGAATTTAACAAAAATGCAATCGTAGATAAGGAGAGAAACTCTTAATATATTAAAAAAATATATTTTTTAATAAAATAAAATATTAGAAATTGAAGAGGAGTGTGATTAGGACAGTTTACTTCGGAAGGTGGTAGGATTTCGGCGTAGCAGAGATGTTGATCTGAGTAGAACACAGAGGATTTGCAGAGATCGGCCATTATCGAAAGGTATTGAGCTCGGTTTAAACGTACGCAGAAAAATGAATCTATTTAGCCGCTAATATTTCAAGGGTACCTCTATTGGCGCCAACCCTTTTCTCATCGATTGCTTCAGATCGGAGGATGGAGATCGTTTTTCACCATCTATTTCACATAGTGGATGTTGAGACTATGATCTTCTAATTCAGACGGACAATTTTTATTAAACATGTCGGGATCCCAGCAAATGGTCCTAAAGTTATGTTTGAGCGTGATAAATTTTATATGATTTACAGTCAATTTTTATTAACCTTGTCGCAATCCCAACATATGGTCCTACAGTTATGTTTGCTATATGATTTTAGGTACATTTTTTAGCTATCCATGCCATGTGGAACAAAAAACCTGCCACATGATGATATGCTTATCGCCCCAAGAAGATTAAGGGTGAAAAATAATTTCTATCGTCTCATCTGAAGCAATTAAGGAATTTCTAATGTTGGCCCTTTCAGTAAACCTTCTGGCGCCAATAGAGATACCCATAATTAAAAACCTATTTTTCTCCTAAAAGTGCGAGAAGAGTTTAGGCATAAGAGTATCTTTATTTCCATCCACCGAAGCTCAACAATGTAGAAACGTGTAAAGGGGAAAATAGACAATTCGGGGGTGGCTGATGAGTAAATCTTGAAGTTCACCTGCTATTTTCATCCTCTTCCTCTATCGTTTTGGCGAGTACTTTGTTCCAGTAAGTTGTACACTCTCATGAAACCCCCTTGGAATCCACTTCTACTTCTCTATAAGTTCCAGCGAGCTCTTTAGCTCGGTGAGTTGTATATTCCCATGAACCCTCTTCAAACCCACTTCTTTTCCTTTCATTTAGGCGAGTCTTCCATTCCAGCCAGTCATACATCTTTGTGAAATGAGAAGAAACTCACTTCTTCATCTTCTCGTCCCTCTTTAAACTTACAAAAATCTATTAGAAACCTTGAAAAGATTGAGAAATGTAAGGAAAAATATATATATAAAAAAAAAAACTCGTTTGTATTGTGCATGTGGGTACCTACTATCAGTTATTTTATTATAACATTGGGCACCTACCGTCAGCTTCAAACTACGATGGGTACTCATTGACAATGGGTACCCATTGTCATATTTAAAAAACTGGTGATGAGTACTACAGTCAATTTTAAACTATTGACAGTGGGTACTTACCGTCACACACACAGACACCTTCTTTTTCCTTCTTTTTCTTCTTTTTACGTTTCTCCTTCTTTTCAGGGATTTTTCAAAAGAAGTACATGAGTTGTTAAATTTTATTTCTCTTATTCTCTTCTTTGTTCTTTTTTTAAAGGGTTTTAAGAAAGTTTCATAGCCTTTTCTTCTTAGAGTTTCAAAAGGATTTCATAATTTATTCTTCTTAAGGTTCAAAAAATTTATAAATTCTTCTTCTTAAGGTTTTATAAGCTTTTTCATTCTCGGCATTACTAATATCGCCATTGTCGAGCAGAGAAGAAGATGTGAGTGTGACGAAAGAATTCAGTAAATCCTTTCTAAAATATTTACACGAATGAGTGGGTGAACTTAAAGATTTGATTTTTTTAAGTTGTACACCCCATAAGTGGGTGAAATCAAAGATTCGGCGGGTGAAAATAAAGGTACGATATGTATCGGCTATTTCTTAAAAATTAACTTACGTTTTATAATTTGAAAATATTAAATATATATAGCTTAACATAATTAAAAAAATTTAAAAATTATTCAAGGCATTTTTTATATTATATATATATTTGGTCATGGCGTAACCACATAGAAGGATGTGGAGGCTTAAGCCCCCATTTAACTCTAGAGTTTCTATGAAGTATGTTTCTTATACCACCTTTGTTTCGTTTGTATATAAGCTCCCAAATCTATGATGCAGTAGCCCACAAATCGATAGTAAAATAACTACTAATATTATAGCCCCTACCAACAAAAATTGTTGACAACACTCATATTGTATTAGCCGGATGATGAACTGATATAATACAAATATCGTCCGTTATAAACTGATATTTATACCCATATTGAATCAGTACATACCGACTGATATGTATCAGACATGCTACACATTTAAAACCACAAGTGCAACCATTTTGATAATATGTAACATTCTTTTTCATCAAATAGTCAAATGCATAGGACCCGGCCTGAAGTTGTGGTGCACGACAGATTGCTTTTAAAAAATATTTTCATCATGTGATTCAGAGAGGTCAAACACCTTTAAAATAAGCGGCTAAATATTCCCATCATGTGATTTGATGGACATAGTCACGGCAGTGGCAGTCGACATGTCTATATAGCTGTATAACATGCACGGATTTTCAATGCATAAAAGTTCGTGCAAATCATGCAAATCATGCAGATGTAGACTTATTTAATACATTGTGACTCCGCAACGTGCACAAACTTCCAATGCATAGAAGTTCGTGCACATCATGCAGTGGTACAAATGTATGGACTGCTTTAATGAGCACGATGGGTGAAACACTCATTTTAGAGTAACACTTTCCCAAAAGCCACTAAGATTATGAGTCTTAATCGGATCAATGTCTGCCAACGGCTTTTTAACTAACTCCAAATCTACATATATGTTATAGTCTAAAAATCAATGTCCATCACCTTCAAATCTACATGTAACGACCGAGATTTTTCGTTATTTAGTCTTTAATTATTTACTAGATTTGTAATTATGAGTAGTTTGATTAATTAATTGTTACGTATAAATGTAATGCGTACTTTATTTTATAATGACTTATGATAATTAATTAATCTAATTAATATTCCCTAAAAGCCCTTAATTATGTGTTAGTAATAATTGGGGTGCATTTAGCAATGTTTAATGGACTTTTAAAATATGCTAGTAAATTATCTAAAGACCCATTAAGTAATTAAAGACCCAATAATTAATTAAAGACCCATTAAGTAATTAAAGACTCAATAACTAATTAAAGACCCATTAAGTAATTAAAGGCCCATAAAATCACTTAAGACCCATGTAAGAAATTCTAAATAGAGTTAGATCTTAAATAGGAAACCTTAAGTATTCTAAATAGAGTTAAATCTTAAATAGAAAACCTTAAAGCATTGTAAATAGAATTAGATCTTAAATAGGAAATCATAAAGTATTATAAATATAGAGATTAATTTACAGAATTTTTACATAACTTTTATAACTTAATAACCTCATAAAGAAAGAGAGAAAATTCTAGAGAAGAAGGAGGAGAATTAGAAGAAGAATCATAGAGTTTTTAGTTTGAAGGCTTAGAAGAATGCAAGAGGAGCTTACGACGCGACCGATTTTCGGATTAGTGCTTCAGATTGGATCAAGGGAGAGAAGTTACATAAATATTTTACGCGAAGACTAGAGGTATGGAAAAATCATGTTGAGATTAATCGGAAACGTAGATAACACAAAATAAAATAGAAATTAGAGTTTATTTCATTTAATGAATATCCTTCATATTAGATTGATAAATTTTTATGCTTAATCGCGGGTTTTCGATGGTACACGGGGTTTTGTGATTGATCACGAAAATCTGTGCAGAATCCAGAATCCGTGCAGAATCCAGAAGCTGTTTGGAATCCAGAATCTGTTTAGAATCCAGAATCTGTCCAGAATCCAGAATCTGTCCAGAATCCAGAATCTGTTTGGAATCCAGAATCTGTCCAGAATCCAGAATCTGTTCAGAATCCAGAATCTGTCCAGAATCCAGAATCTGTTTGGAATCCAGAATTTGTCCAAAATCTAGAATTTGTTAGGAATTTCAGAATTTGTCTAGGATGCAAGCAATGAATTTTTATTCAAATATTGTCTATATTTAATCATTATGTTTAAATGTTTATTTATGTTCATCATTGTTTTATTGCTTAGAATCCATGCAAGCTAGGATATTTGATTTACACAACATGAAACAAGTAGAAATCAATAGAGATTACATATTTATGATGCGTTAAGCCTAAATAAGTGAAAGAGCTACTGCATGATCGATTGATTTCAAGTTTTTCTATGCATGTACATTCATGGCATTCATAGAAGTGAAAAGATACGTTTACGACATGACACATGAAAATAAAATATTTTTATGATTATGATAGAATTCCTATGGGCTTATGCTAGAGGAATTAACATGAATAAGAATGATAAGTAATAGAAGTTATGCATACATGCATTAATGATAAGACTGAAGGGATGAAGAAGGTTTTTAATTTTAAGCTTACTACTTAACTGAAGAGAAGTTATGTGAAGGTTAACGTAGATACTAATCGAAGGATCAGAGAATATTAGGATAATGATTAAGAAAGAGATAATCATGTCCATTATGTATGCCGATTCATGAGCATTAAATGCACAATTAAAAATAACCACACATGAAATTAGGATAGAGATCCGAGCCATAATGTTTATTTAGATTTAATGCTATGTTTCAGTTTTATTCTATTGCTTTACTTATTCTTTACGTCACATGCTATATCTCTGTTATTGTTTGATTTTTATGAGATGATTTGAGTTATGGACATTTTCTATTAGCCTCATCATGTCTAGTCCATACCAGTTTACTTGATAAACTGACCCATTGTTTGGGATTCCAGGGAGTAGAGCTATAGATGGAGTGGATGAAGTAGACGCTTCAATGATTGACGGAAATCCAAATTTGAGCGAAGATGGATTTGAAGTTTAGTTTATAGGATTTTCTTTATGCATTAGAAAGAATTTTTAGATGTTTAATTCATATTATTTTATGAACAAGTTCAGGTTAATGATGGATTATGTTTGATTTCAGTTTTATTTAATTTAAGGAGTGACCATATAATTGGGTATAATAGGTTGTTATCTCATAATTTAGTATTGTTCTTATAATAAAAAAATAATAATTTATGCATACACTTTTAATAGTTATTTTTTTTCCGTTGTGTTTATATGCGGATCTTTATGGAATAATTGATTTATTTAAAATCATAGATATATGACGTAGTATGATGATGTCTCCAAGTGAGCGTATTAATCCGGTGTGTAAATTTGGGACGTCACACTACATCTATTGTTTTTCTAAAAAAAAATAAAAAAAATAAAATCTACATCTATTGTATAATCTCAAAAATTAGCACTATCTTTTAGGCTTTAAAAATGACACCACTTTTTAATCTAGCTTATCTCCACCACCAAACTTCGTTCACCTATAACCTTACTTGGCCCTTCTAAATAATATCACTATCACCAGCCCACTATTGTCTATGTCTACCAAATCCATATCTTAACTTCTACACTATACTTTTTCTTCAATTTGAAGCCCTCTAAATCAACCTCTAGATTTGGAACAAAAGTTAAAAAATGAAAAATCGAAGAAGAAGACAAATGAATGGCTACTCAAAGATCAGAGTTCGCAAGGCTTGAGCCTGTAGCACAATAGAAAGTTATAATATTGCAACCTAGAGGTCAAACCCAACTTATTTATTAAAAAATAAAATAAAAAAAAATCATAGTGTGATACCCAGACTCACACCAATTGTTTGGTTTACGGGCTTAAGTCTCTTCCTCAATCTTGTTCTTTGCATGAGTTTAAGCTCCGACTCACAACACATTGTGACATATAAGGTCCGTATACACCTTATAGTCTAGAGTCAAGGGTCGGCATTGTGACATTTTCTTATTAAATATGAGAATATTATAATTAGCAATTACGAAAATTTATTTGACCAGCAAAACTTATTACAGCACTAATCACAACTAAAGATTCTTTTGTTGCAATCGATTGCTCCACTACTAACATCACTACTTGCCTCCAAACAACAAATATGTATATAAAAAACTATCATATGGTCAAATATTGGTTTCACGTGAAACCGCACCCCCCAAAAATTACTTAAGAACCCTTCTCATGGTACGTCGTGATTACGGATGTGTGTCACGTGGAATCAACATCCGACCATCTGATAAGTGGACTATGATCTCAAGATCTATCATCTAAAACATTTAGAGGAAAAATATCTCCAAGGCAATTAATTTTATTAAGGAACCAATAGTTGCACGAAAATAATCTTAAGTTGCAAATACTATTACCCTTTAGGCTGCATTTGGGAACGTGAATTTGAATTTCAGGATTTGGATTTGGATCTCCTAAATCCAAATCTATCGTCTGGTTCCACATTTTTGGGTTTGGATTTGGATTTGATAAATCAACTGGAATTTAGAAATCCATGTCTGTATGTAAAAAAGTGGATTTGTAAATAACACCTCCCAAGCGTCATTTGAAAATCCAAATCTTACACCATCATATAATTGGCTATGATTTGTGAATAAAAAAGTTGTTATCCAGTACATCATAGATATAGTTCGACCTGATACTCGATCCGCCTGAGCCGAATATTTTTAACCTTGACCGATCTGGTTGGATTGAGCATGAGGCATCCCAACCAAGAGTCAAAGTTTGATTTTAAGGTCAAACTTTGATTTTTAATTAAAATTTTACTTTTTATTAAACTGACTTTTATAATTTGATAGCGAAAAAATGATACGTCCATGTTGATCTATAATGTGATACTAGAATCTTAATTTTATTAGTCAATAGTTTGACCTTTAGTCAAAACTTTGACTTTTGATCAAATATTGACTTTTACACAAATTTTATTTTTAGTCAAACTCAAAACATGCTTGTAAAAAGAGTTTACTACATAAATTTATACCGTATCAGTGCAATTTTTCCTTAGTTAAAGTTTGACTTCTTGTCAAAGTTCATTTTTTTTTATAAAAAGTTATAAATTTTAATTAGTGGATTACTAAAATTAAAAATATCTATCATTGTTTAATTTGTAACTTTAAAATCCATTGCCTCATTTACATTGGTCAAACTTTAACTTTATATCAAACTTTGACTTTTGTACAAAATTTATTAGTTGTCAAACTCGAAATATGCTTATAGGTAGAGTTTACTATTACATAAATTTATATCGTAGCAGTCCAATTTTTCCTTGGTCAAAGTTTGGCTTTTATCAAAGTTCGATTTTCTATAAAAAACTATAAATTGTAATTTGTGGAATACTATAATTAAAAATATCTATCATTGTTTAATTTGTAACTTTAAAATATATTGTCTTATTTTTATTGGTCAAAGTTTGACTCTTCGTCAAAATTTGAGAAGTGTATCTTGAGAGTAGATAATGCTTATTACTGTGTTATTTGTATTTTTGTATTATAAATTTTTATTTGTGATTCAAAGATTGATATTTGGTAAAACATTGAGTTTATAACACAATTTTTATTCCACTTATGTAATTACACTTTCATGTTATAAAATAAGATAAATCAATTTCAAGAAAATTGACCCTAAGTTGAAAAATAGAAAAAAAAAAAAAAATATATATATATATATATATATATATATATATATATATATATATTCGAAAAAACACGAAAACAGATCGGTTCTGTTTCGATTAAGGGTGTAAGGAGTTTTTAAAACATTTTAGTTCTGATTTGATTTTCGGTGAACCGACACCGAAATCAAAATTTTCAGTTTCGATTTTAGTTTGGGTCACCGAACTTCCACCCCTACATAAAATGATAGAAACCAATGAAATATAAATAATTTTTATAAAAAAATTAGCCAAATAAAATATCTATAAATCATTAAGCCAAATAAAATATCCAAATAAGAGATTTGCAAATCTAAATATTTTAAATTTTGAATTAAAAATATTTAAATTTAAAATGTTTGAATTTAAAATTCTCAAATGCGGCCTTTCGAAAATGTCAATTTTCATGACTATGGCCTACCACTCCCTATACGCAAAGGCTAGGTGAGAGCTTTTAAAATTTTAATGGGTGCAAAATAGAGAGATCAAATCTAATACTCTTGTAAATCTCCTTCAGAGTTAGTATTTGGTAGTCGCCCGATCGTCAGATGACTAATATTCCGGTCACATTTTGAAGTGTCTGCTGCACGGTATCTAATGTCTGCCGTCTGATGGTCGCGCAATTAATTGATCTAAAAAAAGCTTTTACTGACGAAAAGAAATTCCCGTCACATTACCCAAAGGTAATTTCGAAGCAAAGCCTTAACAGAAAAGCCACATATATAAATACCTCCACTCCTTTCTGCAATTTCGACCCTTTCGCGGAGGATTTCTGGTGTGTGTCACATATATACGTCTAACATCTCCGACTCTTCTCTCTCTCCCGCCTCTTCCTCTGCAAACTCCTCCAGAACTCGGCAGCAGAACGGAGGCGGTTCAAATTTCATCACGCTCTCTCTATTCATTTTCTGGGATTGATCTCGAGATCGGTAGATCTAGATTTCCATCACATTCCCACCGAACCAGAATCTGACAATTGGCGACATTAGAAGAAGCTGGATCCTCTACAGGACTCCCAGTCCCTGAAACCTTCCGTGAACGGCCAGATCCGCTACCGATCTCCATCGTCCGCCGAACTCGAAGGCCAGAGCCAATCTACGGCGGATCAAGAGCAGAGGATGAAGCGTTTCCGGCAAGAATCGCTCTCCGATAAGATGTACAGATTCCGCAGCGTGATTCTAGTAGTTTCGATCCCTCTACTTCTCATCTCTTTCGTTCTGATCTTCATGCCGCACGTCCCCGACGGCGTCATCCTTCGACGCGAGGGAGAATTGCTTATGAGTCGTAGGGCTGCGCCCGAACAGAGAAGCAGCGACAGATCTAAGAGCTATGCGGTTATATTCGACGCCGGGAGTTCGGGGAGTAGGGTCCATGTGTACTGCTTTGATGAGAATTTGGATCTGCTACACATTGGTAAAGAACTGGAGCTCTTCCAAAAGGTAATGCCGAGATCTTATTTGGATTTTACGATTTGGTAGCAAAAATGTTGGGGGTTTACGGTTACTTATGGGTGTAATTTGCTGAATTGAAAAAAATGAGCAGAGAAAGACTATGGATCTTGGGCCTGAGATTAGTTATCATTGTGTCTTAAATGCCTAGTTTTTATTATTTTTGGCTAGTTGAAATTTAAAATGGATCTGTTTATTTCCAAATTCGAGTATTTTGAAAAAAATTCCTATTTTTATTCTTCTGTATCTAGCAATTTGCACAGGCCTGAACCCTCGCATGCATAGACGCATGTTGCCTCAATTGTTTTGTATATTCTTGTATTTGACAATGGCAATTAAAAGTGTTTAGTTCTCAAAAAGTGTTTCGTTATAGGTGTCTTTTTTTTCATATGAAATTGTTCATATAGTAGTTAGCACCAATTTCAAGTAATATTTGACCTAGAGCATGATGCCTTTTTTTCCAAATGAACTTTTAATTAGCTGTAACAAATAAAAAGCCTATATTGTAATTATTATCATAGAAAGGAAGTGGTCAATTTGTAGTAGTTTATAGTCTGAAAATCATAGAGCATAAATATTTTACTTGTTTGCCTCCCTGAGGAGAGATTACTAAGGACCTTTTTTGGCAATCCTTTTGCAAAAAGCACTTTTCAAAGGAAAAATGTTGGGTGAAAAGCACATTTCACCCAAGGACGCAATTTCCACTAGCTGAAAAAGGTGTCATGTTGAGAAGCTGTCCCATGCTTTGTAACACAACACCATTTTCAACATTTGATAGACTTTTTAAGAAGCAGCATGTGGCACACCTCTTTAGGGCACCTGGAAAGTGCTTTTTGGAAAAGGTTGCCAAACAGGGGCTAATGTTTTACTTCTTTGCTTCCCTGAGGACAGATTACTCTTTAGATAACAATTTTCATATATTGGTCTATTATCATTCAAGACTCCTTGGTGTTAAAAAGGAGCTTTTTATTTTTATTACTTTGTTTCAAACAGACCTTCATATGTCTGTATGGCTGCTCCCTTTGAAAAATGTGGGTCCTGAAGGAACTATTTTGGTCATGCTCATCCTTTCTCCTATGTTTTACCTTTTGGGACTGCAGGTCGAACCAGGTCTGAGCAGTTATGCAAGCAATCCCGAAGACGCTGCAGCTTCACTTAAGCCTCTTTTGGAAGAAGCTGAAAATGTGATTCCTAAAGCACTGCGCCAAAGTACACCTGTCAGAGTTGGGGTAATCCTAAATCTTTTGTAACATAGAGGATTCAAGTGAAGCAATAGTCTTTTCTTAATATAAAGAAAAATCGTAGTACATATTCAATGTTTATGCAGGCCACTGCCGGACTAAGACAATTGGGAGTTGACACGTCGGATAAGATTTTGCAAGCGGTAAGCACAGTTTAACTTTGTATCTTTGTCCATGTGAACCACTTACCTAAAATATTTTTTCTTGAATCCATATATTTTATTTTTTACCTATTCACATTATTGGAAGAACTGTAGTCCTGGCCTCCCGAGTATAATTTAATAAAACTATAACCAATTCATTGCTAGTATTGGTTTTTGCTTACTTTAAATATCTACCCCAGATCTTTTTTTTTTTTTTAATAATCCTAGGTCATTCTCATTGATTTGAATTTTGCATTCAACAGGTCAGAGATTTTCTCGAAGAAAAGAGTTCGTTGAAATTCAGATCGGATTGGGTCACTGTTCTGGATGGAACTCAGGAAGGCGCCTTTCAGTGGGTATATGTTTTGAATTATTTTATATTGTTTTCCCTCACATTTTTTTAATGACAGTTAAAAATCCAGTTAAATTCTCAGAAAACTTTCTGAATCTTTCGACAGAATCAACATTTGTGTAATTTGGAATTTATGAAAACTTGAGAAAAAACGACTGATCTCTGTAAACATGATCAACGGTGTAGTTGAAAAGCTCTAAAACATGGACTGAACATAAGCTTTTTAAACTCAAAAAATTCGTTTAAGTGCTGACAAAACTTCAAGTCAACTTGGACTTCGAACCCTGCTGAGTAACTTTGAACTTCTTTACTTCTGAGTAGAATTACAAGTTTATAAATAACGATTCAAGTCCGTTATTAGATTAGGATTTCATGTATATATATATATATAATATATATCAGTTTGTCAGTGCTTTTTTCCTTTTTCCCACCAAATTTCTTTTAAAATTATTTTTCTTCACTACCTATGAATCTTACCTTTAACATGAGTAGCCATAGTTGTTATGGTTTTTGGCTAAAATTACTTTTTCTTATACAGGTTACTATAAACTATCTTTTAGGGAATTTGGGGAAGAAATACTCAAATACAGTTGGAGTAGTTGATCTTGGTGGTGGATCTGTCCAAATGGCATATGCTATTTCAGAGGCAGACGCTGCGAAGTCTCCAAAACCCACAGATGGAGAGGATTCATATGTGAAGGAGTTGTTTCTGAAGGGAACCAAATATTACCTTTATGTTCACAGGTTTATCATTTTCTTTCCCATAAATTATTGTTGTAGATTGTAGAACCCTTGATTTCTGATGCATATATATGCTGTGTAACTAGCTTCCATAATGTCGTGTGAATGTAAAAGTTTCGGGCATCGATCCAGTTCTTTCAAAACTTTGATTTTTCTATGCTGTATTTTGTTGGAGCTGACTGTAGGGATCAAACTTCTATAACCTATCTTATTTTGTTGGAGCCTACTGTATGGATCAAACTTCTATAACCTGTCTTGGGTTTAGATGATCTTCAGAGAAATTCCTATAGAAGATTGTTATTTCTTCATGTAAATGACAAGGCTCTTGCTTCTGGTTCTGCAGCTACTTGCACTATGGCTTATTAGCAGCTCGAGCAGAGATTCTTAAGGTTGTGGAGGGCTCTGATAATCCTTGCATTTTGGGTGGTTATCAAGGTATGTTAGCAGTCTCCAGTCTCATGTCGTGATTTTCCAAGATGTAGTGTCAATAGTTTTCTTTTCCAATGTTTCACTTTCTTAAGGTGTATTTGGTGGTAGAGAACGTATGTTATTTTCCGATCTTTCACATTCTCATGATGTATTTGGTGATTAATATACTGTTGTCAGTACTTCTGTAGTAAAAAACAGGAATAATGGGTTACTTGAGTCTTCATCCTGGATGAAATACCTCTTAGCGATCAGATTTTTTAGAAAGTTAACTACCTGCCACAGATTTTAGGGGGGGGGGTGCGCAAATTCTTTTTAAGTAAGCTTTCATGAAATTCAGTGGTTAAATGGCATTAGAGTCGGGATGAAAACACTGGGGAGATGCAATTCCTGTAGGACATGCATAAAAAATAAATCTATAAATTTTATAAAGCCAACATATTGTCTGTTTAATAGTGTTTTTATATATGACCGATCAAGGTGTAGTTTCATTATAAAAACAAAATTACAGCAAGGCTTCTAAAGCGAGATGCTTTGAAGCGACCAAAAGCAAAACAAAACAAAGGAAAAAAGAGAATAACTAACACGAGCATATGAAGGTGTAGTTTCATTATATGACCTATATGACACAGATGTGCACGACACAAACTGGATAGACCACACCTGATTGTAGACCCACAGTTCAGCTATCTCCTGGGCTGGCTGCCGTCGAAACCCTTGGATAGAGGCAGTCAGCTGAAGAGGAGCTTCTTGCTCATCAACTGAGTTCCTGGTACCCTCAAATATTCTTCTGTTTCTCTCCAACCATAATAACCGGAAAATTGCTAAAACTAGAGAGTCTTAGCATTACTGTCTTCCTGATATTAGAGGTACTTTGGTTGACCTTGGAGAATGCTTCTTTGCACTGGCCTGGCATGCATCTGATGTGATGGTACAACAATTAAAAGTGAGCCCAGATGACAGTCGCTAGTAGGCAGTGAAGAAGGAGATTGTCCACTGTCTCTGCTGCCCCATTGTACATGACACCATAATCACCAAAGTTTCCCATTTTTTCAAAAATTTGGAAAAAATGGGTGACTTGCAATCAACCTGACTACATTGCTGATTGTGACGTTGTCTGATTTTATTTTATTTTTATTATTTTTAATAATTTAGGACTCTCGCCTTCTTTGCTACCTGCCTGTCTTAGAGCTCACTACTCTTCTTCTTTTTGCCTATTGTGTACTATTTTGTTCATTAAAACTGTTATTTTTAACCTTAAATATATTATGATATATATATTTTAAAAATTTTTACGTCTTTTTGAATTTTTTATTCTTCCGTTTTTTCAAATTTGACCGACTTTTGCCGACATATTACCCGACTCCTGACTTTGTGTGCATGGCACGTCTGTTTGGTATTGATATTCCGCGTTTGGTATGATTGTCGGTCATTTTTATTTTCCCCTCGCTATGAACCATATGAACATCGACACTTTGGGAGGGGACTTTAATTATTCAGATCCTAGTCCAATCTTAGGAAACCAGAGTCTTCTGTCGAAACATTTGTGTATAGACAACTTTCCAGTTGAGAATCTATTTCAGAGTATTTGAGATTTAGTCTTAGCCTAATGTCCCACATATTAAGGCCTGCTGGAGCGTGCACCATTTCCTGCATTGTGGCTTCTTTATTTACAACCAATTGGAATAGATTGCTGAATTTAAACTTCTGTGGTTGTTCATCGATCCATTTGTCTTTCCAAAAACAGATTCTGTTACCACTGCATATTTTATACTGAACACAATTTCGAAAAAGGGTTGATGCCTCCTACTAAACTTTTCCACCAGCTCGAGGCAATATGAAATCCACCTTTCTTGATATCCCACGCTGGGCACGGAACTATGTATTTGATAATGAAACAAGTGATTCTCACTGCCAATTCTCCACTACCATTCTGCTAGTGATGCGGAGTTCATTTGGCTGACGATGCAAATCCGCAAACTGCCCTCTCTTTTCATGAAACATGCTACATCCCAATTGAGTCTCAAATTATATTTTGAGACGTATTTGGGCTGCTCAAATTATTTTTCTTGCTGAGGATTGAATCTCCTTGTTATGGTAACAAGTTTGAGCAGCCTGCTATTACTTGATCATGCTTTGTCTCTGCATTTACTACTTCCAACTGTGCTTTCAATATGTGTAGTCAATGCTACTCTGCCCGACTTTTCTTAAGCTTAGTCTTTTATTTTTTTGAAGGGTCCTACAAATACAGCGGAATCGAATACAAAGCATCGGCTTCTCCTTCTGGCCCCAATCTCAACAAGTGCAAGAGGGCTGCCTTGAAGGCTCTCAAGGTTAACGAAGCAACGTGCACACATATGAAGTGCACATTTGGTGGCATATGGAATGGCGGTGGTGGGGATGGACAGAGAAATCTATTTGTAGCCTCCTTTTTCTTTGATAGGGCTGCCGAGGTGATAACATCTCTCTTCTTACTAGCATAGTGACAAATTTCTCTGAAATTCACCGATATAGCGGTCGGTCGAAACTTTGGGCGAAATTTCGATGATTTCTCCGAAATTGCCAGAATTTCATTAATTTCAGTGAAATTAACGAAATTTCGCCTTAATTTATGATTTTTTTTTTTTTTTAATTTCAGCCATTTTTAGATAATAAATAAAATTTCAATAAACATTAAATTTTATATATATATATATATATATATATATATATATATATATATATATATATATATATATAGTACTCTAAAAGAAATTCCCGATATTTATCCGAAATGGGCCCCTTCCGAAACATTGCCGAAACAAAATTTGTCACTATGCTAACTGTACCATAGATTACCATTTGATATTTAATTAAATGATTTTGCTTTATCTATAATTTCACTAATTATAAATATATCTCCCCTGCACAGGCTGGTTTTGTAAATCCCAATCTTCCGGTAACCACAGTTAAGGCCTCGGACTTTAAAGATGCAGCTCGACATGCTTGCGAATTGAGTTTGAAGGATGCTAAGACTACATATCCCCATGTTGCGGAAGATAATCTACCTTATCTATGCATGGACCTTGTGTATCAGTACACATTGCTCGTAGATGGGTTCGGTGTGTTATGGTTACCTGCGGCCTGTTTCCATTTCGCAGTTCCATGATTTAACTAGAATTTGTGATAATGGCTCATGACTGACATTTAAAAACCAGAATGGTGTTTAAATGATCATATACCATTAAAGTTGAACTTTTAATATTATACCATTGAAGTGTGATTATCATTATGCCATGTGGTGAACATTTGTGATCAATCTAAATTGTCCAAGCGGCAATCTATCATTGGAACATGTGTCAGCCCAAAGCAACATGCCTATAAGTGGATATGAACCATCCAATTGATGAATTTTAATATCAACCATCAAAACTGAAAACAACAGTTGATATTATAATCCAGAGATTAGATGGTTTGAATCTCCCTAAAACACCATTTTTGGCCGGTTGCATGTCAATCTATGATCTATCACTTTGATGGTACGGATCACTCACATCTTAAATCATTGATAGTGTAAGATCATTTAAAGATCACTTTGATGTTTACATGACAGTCTGGAGAATCAGGACCTTCTAATTTCTCTTTGATTTTTGTCCCTGACAGCCCTTGATCCATGGCAAGACATCACACTGGTAAAGAAAGTGAAGTATCAAGATGCCCTGGTTGAAGCCGCTTGGCCGCTAGGAAGCGCGATCGAAGTTGCGTCATCATCATAGTAAGATCCATGCGAGCAATGCCCATCATGGAAGATTTAGTTATATATTCCTGGCTTTGCACACTAGCAGTTCCCGGCACGAGTATACTTCAACGGATTCCTCTTTTATGGGTTGAACTGTGCACACCAGAGAAATATTCGAAGCTGTAGTCATGGCATGGTGGTGGACGGCAGGCGCAATTTCAGAAGGCAGAGAAAATTTGATGATTCAGTACTTAATGTTAGAGAGAACTGTTGTAGTATTTGCTATATCTTATGTGCTAGGCAGCACAAAGAGGTGGAATGTGATGACCCATTGTCATTATTTTGAGCTTTATCCAGAGGAGACCCCAGTCTAATATTTTTTAACTAATGATTGATCCATTAACTAGGAAGCGACGATCAAGATCATTTTTGTACCAATCTTTTATACAACTGATCTTGAGATCATAGGAATATCATTAAAAGTTGATGGTATGATGTAAGGCTGTCTACGGAGTGGGTCAGGTTTTTGCATAGGCCCTTTTTTTAAAAAAAATATAACGAGAGCCCAAATCTGGCCTTGTCCGGGTTTCTTATATTTTTTAAGAGTTTTATAAGGCTTAAACCGTTGAAACACTTACCAGGCCGATAGCTAATCGGGCCGAGCCATTTGTTTGCTACTTTGTAGATCGAACCCAATCCCGTTTATTAAAAAAGGTAAAATTTTGAGCCTGAATCTGACCCTGGCAGAATCAAGGTGGAACTTTCAATCAAGTTATAAAAAATCGGCTGTGACAGGGAAACCAGCTAATTCAGAACATCTCTTATATGTTGTTTGATAGCTTGGCCAAGTGGTCTAAGGCACTGGTCCAATAGGGGGTCACATATCCCCCAAAATAAATTTTGAATCCTATGACACACCATGTCGAGCTTAAACAGGTTTTAGGGTCATATTTTGAGGAATAGTGATGTGGGGGTCATATTTTGAGGAATAGTGATGTAGAATAAAAAACTTCCGTCTGATAGGTGAAACATGATCTCAAAATTATTTTGGTAGAAGATCAAGGCAAAATACAGTCACCCATCTTAAGCAATCAACTGATTTTAAGAGGTCAGTGATGTTGGTGCTTTCGGTAAATGCGTTGGTGCATTTAGAGAAACATAAAAAAGTAAACAACTCCTTTTTGCTTGTTGTGACAACTTATCAATGCTTCACGCTTCAAAAAAACAAGTAACAAACGATTGCTTTTTGTGTGATGTGATAGCTTGTCAATGGTCATTTCGGTCCAATTAGCTACCATTCATTTGACATGCAATAAATGTTTCCATTGAGGGTTTGGATCATCCAAATCCATCGGTACAATTAACTAGTATTCTTAAAAAATTTGTGCACGGTTTCATATATATATATATATATATATATATATATATATATATATATATATATGAGCTATTACTTGCACACATTTTTTAAGGGATGACTTGATATTTTAGGGACGTGATATATAAAAGTACAATATAAGCCGGCTGAATATGAAGTTTATGATCAATAGACCTCTGGTACATAAAATTGGATCAAAACACAAAACTTGTCATATGAACTATTGTAGTTAATTGTTGAATTATATAATAGTCTTTGACTCCAATTAATCAAATGATAAAAATTATATTTTGTTCTAATCTTTTACAATTGATATTTTTAAATTATGACCTTCAAATTAAATGACTTAGATAATATTTTCATATAATAGAGGTCCCCAAACTTACTAGTCTTTCTTTTAAATTCGGCTCAATCACTTGAAAAGCTGAATTGTATTGGTCCTCCACGGACCGATACCTGGCTCCAATATTGATTTGGACACTTTGTCCATATCATCATAAGGAATCCTGAGAGTTGATGAATAAAATCTCCAACACGCCTCATCAATTCCACGAGACATTCAAGAATCTTCTTCCTTCGAAAAAAGCCTTCAAATGCCATAGCTGCAGCCCTGCAACTACCAGGCACGGGACAAGAGGCTCAGGGAGGCTAGTATTGAGTGTTTTGTTGGGCTTATGTTCTCTGCATCTTCCCTTAAGACTAAAATATTGTCCAAAGTAGGGGTGCGGCGAGTCGGGTTGGCGTCCACCTAACCAACACCCTGAACCCGAACCTGACCTTAGCTAACACCCTTAAATCCTGACCTGATGCACACCCTATGACCTGACCCCGACCCTGACCCTGACCCTGACCCTGACCCGATTAGGATTTGTTGAAGACCAGCTCCAATTTTTTTTTTTTTCAAAGTCAGTCAGATTCAAATATCCTAAAATATGATAAGATTTAGGCACGTTGGGCTCATGGTAGTCTTTTTTCATGTAAAATTCACTTTTGGGGTGGAATAGTACACTTTTTTTATTGTAAAAAGTTATAATTTTGGTGTAAAATAGTTTGTTGGATTCAATGTCAAATGTGGGTATAAAATCTACTTTGTATAGTATTTTACTTTACATAAAAAACGACCATTCGGTATAAAATTTACTTTTCAAGCTATTTCACTTTAGATTCCTTCCTCATTTTGAAAATTTCAATGATTACACTTTTTATTTGTTTTTTTATTGTTTTTTATAAAGCTAAACCCTTATAACTTAAAAATATTACAAGTAAAATTATTGATACAAACCTCAAGAAATTATGGTGAAAAACACAAACAAAGATTATGCGTTTTAGTGTAATATGATTGGAGAGTTTAGGGTTTAAACCTGTTGACATATGGGGATTTTAGAAGATAAGTAACTACATTTGGCTTTTGATTAACCATGATTGAAAAAATAACAGCAAAAGATGATGCTCATCGTTGTCGTTGCCTCTATAGATTGGTTGGAGAGAGAAATAGATCGAAACATTGTCATCGTCGTTGCGATCACTATCTCATCACTCACCGTTGAATAAGAGGAAGGACACGGCTAGAAACCCTGCGTCAGTTCCTGTGACCGACCACCAACAAGTTTATAGATCAGTCAGTGATTTCTTTTGAGTGTGGTGAGTGAGAATGAGAGGATGGTGGCGTAATGCCATCCAAGGATTAAAATTTCGGCCGAAATTATCGGTTTCGGTCCTCACCAAAACTATAATATGGGACCGAAATTTCAGTCATTTTTGTATGGGATTGAAATTTCTGACCGAAATTTCGGGTGAAATTTAAATTTTCAGCCAAAATTTTGGTTCGAGTCCCCTCTGAAACCGAAATGAAATCCAAAATTTTGATCCTTGATGCCCTCTAGCATCAATGGTATATTGGATTTAGGTGATAGCAATTAATTTTAAATATTATTTGACTGCTTTGACTTAAATGATGGAGATTATTTTTTATCTCAATCGTTTGCAGCCAAAGATTTTTAATTCATGACACATCTGTCAAATAGTACACATGGCATCTTTGCAATAGGCAACCCATTCAGTTGAGAACATGGTGACCAAATTTGCTGACTTTTTGAAAAAGTCGCGAATAATTCGCAAATTAAAAAAGAAATGTAAAAATCTGAATTATTCAAAAGTTTCGAATAAAATCTAAATTTTCAAATAATTTACAAATTTTATGAATTATATGTGAATTAAACGACTTTTTCTAGTATTATTCTCAATTGATCACAAACTTTTATTTTTTTTGGTTAATATATTTTTTAATTTTTTTGAAAATTTACCGTATTTTTCCTGAATTTGACGAAATTTTCCAAGCCGATTTATTCCGGAACTTCGACTTGGTCTTAACTGGCCCAAACCAGCGACCCGATCCAGATCGTACTGTACCTAGGCTAGCCCCGAGCAGTGGCTCAAATTTAGCCAAGCCGGGCTATTTTCTTAGCCGGCCCACCAAATTAATAAATAACCGGGCCCAAACCCATCAATCCAAAAAAACTCTCTCTCTCTCTCTCCTCTCTCTCTTCGAGTTGCTGTGGTGGGGGGCATCCGTTCGTTTTATTTACAGTGGAACAAACCCTAAATACCAAACGATCGACAGGTGGAGCCTGAATTCAATTGCTGCCCTAATCGCCCGTCTTCCCCATCCGTAAGGCTATTTATCTCTGATTTAATTTAATCATGTTTTAGGTTTATTTAATTAATTAATTTATTCTGGTTTAATATAGGCCGGAAATTTAAAAATAAATAAAAAGCATAACTGAATCCACGACCTCTGTAATTTTTACTGGGGACGATCTATTCTGTTTGAACCGGCCGGTGCCATTTTGCTTACCTTTTCAATTGTTCTTTCAAAATTTCCGATTTATTCATGTGGTAAATAAAATTTATAGGGTTTCCGGTTTGGTTATGATTGCAAGATTTGAATTTTGAAAGGCCGTTTTTGGATGACCTCGGCATCCAATTGAGAGGCGAAAACAGTAAAAATAGCCAATTTAAAAATGTTTATTCAATAATTCACATTTAGTGGACAAAGATTCATTGATTGAACGGTTAGGGTTGTCTGATTAATGTGATTTTTGGAATGCCATCAATTTGATGGTTAGGGCTGTCTGATCAGTGTGATGCTATTACGAACCTGTGTGATCCTGACGCAATAATGAAGGATAAAATACAAACCATATAAAAATAATGAAAAATAAGTAATGGATTAAAAAATTGAATGGGCCACTATCCTTTCGAGTGGATCAACCTCCTGTGATCCTTTTTAGTGGATCAAAGTCCTAATGATCTTTTCAAGTAGATCAAACTCCTAATGATCTTTTCAAGTATGTTAAACTCCTTTCTCTTCAACAATCCTCCCTCCCATTCTCTAATTACATCATGCTTATAGCCTACAACACCTTACGATATAACTACCCAAGTAGTAACATTACCCGCTTGATAACTACCAAACTAATATACGTTATACAACATATATACACATACAAACATGTATACAATCTACAACCCTAGGATCGTAACAAATGTGTGGAATGTGACCGTTTAATGTGTCTGTTCGATTCTTATGGTCCCAGATGACGACCGTGCAGTGTAGATTACTGGATCAAATAATTTTCATGTGTATCCTGTAAATTGGTATCCTCATTTTTTTATTTATAACGGGGTATATGGCCTCGTAGAGCACCCCACTAAGTCCCTGGGTACATGCAATGCCTGCACATCACACGTACCAGTTAGTAGGGATAAAATCCCTGCGAGTGGCCAACAAGGGGTGGGATTCGAACTCAAATTCTGGTAATTAGGTATGCATAGAATGCACTACCCATATTTAATAGCATCTACAAGGGAAAAAATAGTATACAGTGATATAGTTATATAAATATCACCTATAGGTAAATATGGCCTATATGGATTTTTTTAAAAGGGTGAAACAACTTAAAAAAAATTTCAAATCAAGGGGGTATCCGCCGATACCCAATACGTATCGACCGACACGGGTCCGTATCAGCCGATACTGCTACCAGATACCGGTACGACCTAGATACTGGTATCAGGGTGGTATCGGTATCGGTTTCAGGCGAAAGCGATACATATCGGTATCGGCCGAGTTTTGATACCATGAATACAACAATCAATATGGAGTCTGGACCATCCAATCTCTGACACACTTCTTTGATGAGTTGTAGCTAGTCAATCAATTACCTACGTTTAGAAGCTACAAGAAAGATCACTGATTGAATGGTTGTAAACGTCTGGTTGATGTAAATTTTAATCTATGGCGTTTCCAAGAGGTGTCAAAGGATTGGGTGGTCTGGATCAATCAGCTTGTGTGCCAAGAACTGGGAAAGAGACTCTGGTTTTATCTAACACACACTGGACTGTGGCCCAAACTTTCCTAAAATACAATTAATAGACTTTAAGTATTTTTTTATCAATAGGAGTTCAATTTTAATATATATTTTTTATTTCTGTTGATTCAAGGTCTGCCTAATGGCAGAAAAAGCTCAGTCCTCAGAAACCTCTACATCTTCGTTACCCAAACCATCAGCTGACAACAATCTCCAGCAATCTCAGGTATCCTGTATTCAAACAAATACCAACAAATTTTCTACCTTCAAATCCATTATGCACTGTATTGAATTTACCGTTGAGGTTAGGGTTATGGTTCTCAATGTCTATTGTCTAGTTTTAAAATTTTCTTGCCTTTTTTTCTCATCCCGTTTGAATCCGTCACTATAATGTTTTGGAGTTTTTTTTATTCTTTTTTGTAGGTTTATATTTTTTTGATTCATATCTTTCCCAATATTCTTTACAGGATTACATTCTTCTGATCTGTATATTTTCCAAACAATGGTATTTGTAGGTTTAGGTTTGATACATTATGAATGGCAATTGCACCAACATGAATAATTCTTTCATTTTTTATTATTATATTAAAACATATTAAACTCAAGAAGAATAAAAACAGCTACATGTGTGCATAGGTGTATATATATATATATATATATATATATATATATATATATATATATATATATATATTGGTGATGATCCTCTACCTTGAGTGTATCCCAGCCATACACTCATGTGTCAATGCGACGTGTATGGTGAGTTGATTTCAGTCACAAGTGACTCGAGTCATATGCCAATTTCCCTATATGTGTGTGTGTGTGTGTGTTTCTTGGATGTTTAAATCGGCTGCCCACATTTTTTTAATGATTAATGCTTCTCTTTCTCTGGAACAAGCAAAGTTTTAAGGTTCGTACCATGTTTTTTATTTTATTTTTTCCTTCTTTAATCATAATAAGAATGGATGGTTTGTTATCTACAGTTACCCACATTCTCCGGTTTCCCGACTTCTCCTAATGTCGATCTCCAGATGTTTCCGATGATGTATTCTGCACTTGTGCCTGGGTCAATCCTTTTGCAAAATCAGGAACAAAACAACCGAGGTGCAGGAATTTATGCTGTTCCCACATTTCCGTTCATGGGACCCATTGCTGGATTTCCTTCCAACACACTTATTCCTCTAACCTACAATGTACCCACGTAAGTGCTTTTTGGGTAATTTTTCATGATTGTTTGATACCTCATATTTCTTTTTTTATTTCTGCTACTATTTGTAAATCATTTCCCACCATAGTGTTCACTTCTTTTTATGTGTATTTGAAACCAAGCTTTGGGAAGGATTTGTATGAATAAAGCTAGATGATTGTACCATTGGTTAAAGCATTGCCCAATCTTCTCTCTCTCTCTCTCTATATATATATATATATCGGATTTTTATCCATTGTTACAAACTTTTGTAATTTGTGTTGGATGATAGAAATCAGAATGTGCTTTGTCACATACTTGGATGGTATCTCTTGGTTTTTCAGATGTACAACTTGATGGGTGTGACTGTGATTACATTTTGGGGATTATCGAAATCATAGTCACAAAAGTCTCCGACTTTTTCAAAAAATCAGAAAAAGTGGGCGACTTTCAGTCATCCCGACTTTATCGCCGATTAATCGGCCAAGTCACGACTCGGCCAATTAATTGGCAATAATTTTGATATGGTCCAATATATAATATAAATATATATATATATATATATATATATATATATATATATATATATATATATATTTCCCATTTATACTTAAAGGGAAAAAAACTTTAGGTTTTGTACTATTTTGTTCAGTTTTTTCATACAAAACCTTTACATTTTGCCTTCTTTATACTATTTGTTCATTAAAATCATTATTTTTACCTTGCAATATATTATGATATACTTGTTGTAGTTTTTTGAATATTTTTATTTTCCCCTATTTTTTTTTTACTTTGACCGACTTTGACCAATTTTTTCCCTACTTAAACCATTGCTGATATATTGCCGACTCCCGACTTTATGACTATGATCGAAATGAATGAGTTAGTGGTGCACGTCATGATTTTGGACATGTTCTATAAATGGATTTGCTTTTATGAGTGGATGTTGGCTAATGGCAGTTCAGTAATTAAATATGAACTAGGAAGAAAGCCAATGAGGTAGCTGAGTGGATGTTGGCTAATGCCATTAAGATAGATAATAATTGGTAATAGTTTTTCCCTGTTAGTGTAAGACCCTTGAGTTGTAGAATCTTCTTATGTTATGCCATTATCTTCATTGCCTTTGGAACACTTTTTTTTTGTGCATTGGAGTCTACTGGAACTGGAGAGTAATAAATGGTATAGGGTGGTAAGAGAGGAAGGAGGAGGAGAACGAAGATAGACGAAGAAGAAGAGGAAAAGAGGAAGACTGGAAGTGTAGAAGAGGTTTTGGGAAAATTCCCTTAGAGTGGAGGATTGTTCAGGCCCTATATTAAAAGGACCCGACTCTCCTGACCGTCATTTAAGCACCAAAATGATGTTTAAATGATCTTATCCCATCAATGGTTTAAGATGTGGGTGATCCGTACCGTCAAAGTGATAGATCATTAGATTGAAGTGAAACACGCCCAAAATGGTGTGTTAGGTAGCTTTAAACCATCCGGTCTGTGGATTATAATATTAACGTTTTTTTTTGAGTTTTAATGGCTGATATTAAAGTTCATCAATCGGATGGCTCACATCCACTTATCCGCATGTTTCATTAGGCTGAGACATATTCCAATGATAGATTGCCACATGGGCAATTTAGATTGATCATAGATGTGTGCCACATGACATAATGATAAATCACACTTTAATGGTGTGAGATAAAAACTCTAATTTTCATGGTGTAAGATCATTTAAACACCGTTTGGTGTTTAAATGTCGGTCAGGAACCATTATCCCATATTAGAAATATTAAATATATTTACAAGCATGCCCAAAACTAAAGTGTAAAACGTAACTATAAACTATACAAATCTAATACCCTCATGTGATCGAACTAGATCGCACCAGCCGCCAAATCCATTTGGACCTGGGTTGCCAATTGAGCAGTGATAAAAAATTTAGCTTAAACCAGCCATGGTAAAGGAGCCTAGTGCACACTCTTCCCAACTTCAGCTTAGATCATCTCCATCGACTCCCTTACAGTCCTTATACACCACTGTCCAACCAATCATCTTTTCTTTGATCTCTTCAATGGTCTTTAACAGTTCTCAAAAGATTCTTCAATTGTGCTCTAACCAAAGTCTCCAAAGTATGACAAAAGGGACGAGGCTTTACAACCTTCTCCCTATGTCGCCAACTGTCCAGTATTCCGGCATTCCAACTAGCAATAAGGTCCCCCGTAGTGTACAGAAGGGTCAAAGTGATATCAAAGAATTGGAAGTAGCGCCAAGCTTAGTAGCCAATGTATAAATAAATGGTTTGCCGATTCCTCGCGCACAAGGCACATGGAACAACAGTTAGCAAGATGAAAACCCCAGCTTTGGAGGTGATCCATCGTCCACGATCTAATTGGCCAGATATAGATTACAGCTTACCCCAATGATAGTTGATCGATAGAAACGTTAACAGGCTAGTAAAAATGCACAAGAGAGCTTTGATACATAAACAAAGAATAAAACCATTCTTTTATTAAAATTTCTGTAAAAAAACCATAATAGCAGTCCACAATCTCCTTTATTTAATTAAAACTGAAAAATAAGTGCATAAGACTCCTATCTATACTAAACAACTTAACAACAGTAGGTTCCCTAAACTACTAAAACTCAATACAGAAAAACTCAAGCATCCATTGTACTAGTCAACTCCTCTTTTTTCTGTTTTATTGATTTTCTATCTGTCATTAAGTGATCAGCAGACATTGGTCCTCTTTTATTTGTCTCATGTGAATAAGTGTTCCATTAAAGGCCCAATTATATTAAATAACAGGCCCCTTCATGTATGACCAATCAGCAAGTTTGAAAACATGTCTTTTGATACCTTTGCTTCAGCCAATATATATGTAACAGAATGTCAGACTGTGTGCTATAGAAAATGACCAAATACTCTTGAAAACGCAAATAAGGACAATCATGTTCATAAAGGGGTGAGAAGACCATAAAGCCCTCAGATAATAAGGATATAAAATATGGAAACTATACAATCCACTAAAACATAAATCTTTGAATATGTATGTTCCATTGGCTAGAGTAATCTTGAAAAGAATTAACTTCCATGTCTGGAAGGCTGTGTGCTACTATTTGTTTTGTTATGTTTACTTCTTCAAACCAAAAAGAACTGAAGAAAACAGATTAAAGCAAATGAGTTGTGGTAAATACATAAAGATCACTAGCATACTCTAATTGTGGTTCTGTCACTATTGATTACAGTTGATGGGGAAATCTCATTGCTCATTGCTGACATATAGATTCTTGCTTGAGCTATAAAAATAGGTTCTTTCACTATTCCTGATATTTTTCTGTAGTTGGATATCTGTATAATTTTTGGTTTTTTGCATTTACCACCCTGAGATATATCTTATTTACACTCAGCCCCCTGTGTTTCACCTATTTACACTGCAGTCCCTTCTTTTGGGTTTCCTTTACTTGTTACCCACTACAGTGACGGTGACTGCTTTGAATTAGACGATGGAGTTTATTTTTCGCCCTGATCTTTGACCTAATTGATCTTGAGATCATGGGCCTACAATTAGACGGGCAAATTTTGATTCACATGACAGATATCTCGAAAAGTGATCCAAGAACCCTGTTTGATGTGCATCAACAATCATGTTCACTTTCTGGGTTGTCTGCCCTGTGGAATCAAAATCTGACCGCCTGATGGTAGACTCCTGATCTCAAGATTCATTGGGTAGAAGATTAAGGTGAAAAGCGATCTCCTTCATCTGATTCAAAGCACTCAATCTGTAGTTTTATAATAGGCAACGGTTGATCCGTCGCTGTAGGGGGTAATAAGTAAAGGAAACACAAAAGCAGGGACTGCAGTGTAAATAGATAAAACACGGGGAGGGGGAGTGTAAGTAAGACATACATATATCAGGGCGGTAAATGTAAAAAAGCCTATAATTTTTATTCAGCGTTGCTATGCCCAAGTTGTTTCAGAAAATTTGATTTCCCTTTTGTTTAGTTAGTGTGTACACACCCCTTCTCACGTATTTGAAACATAGATTTGTGACGTGGAGAATTCCCGTAAATTTGAAGCTTTATTTTGCTTGTTTCTTTGGCAATGCTTACATGCACACCATCAGAAGGCCAAATCCTGCTGAAGGAGCCGGTGTGGTTGGTGAGGGGCATGGACAGGAAGGAAGGCAACAGCATCCTCCACAAAGACAAGCTCTTGAAAGGAGATTTCATTTTGGATTTCAGCTTGACCTGTTGCTCATACTGAAGCTGGCTGCTGTAGTTTTTGTGTTCAATCAAGATGGGTCAAGACAGAGGCTCATTCTTCTTCTGATCTTTGCTTCACTCGTTTATCTGTAAGTAGCCATGTACTAGTTCCGATTAATTAGTGTATCCTTGTTTCATTTAAAATTGCTTTGAAAATATCAGCTACATAATGAAATTAGGACTTCTCTTGCTTTTGGATATATTTTTTAAGGACCCGACTCTCCTGACCATCATTTAAACACCAAAATGGTGTTTAAATGGTCTTACACCATCAATGGTTTAAGATCTCGGTGATCCGTACCGTCAAAGTGATAGATCATACATTGTAGTGCAACAGGCCCAAAAATGGTGTTTTAGAGAGATTTAAACCGTCCGATCTGTGAACTATAATATCAACCGTTGTTTTTAGTTTTAAAGGCTGATATTAAAGTTCATCAATTGGATGGTTCACATCCACTTATCGGCATGTTTCATTGGGCTGAGATATATTCCAATGATTGCCACTTAGGCAATTTAGATTGATCATGGATGTGTGCCACATGGCAAAATGATAAATCACACTTCAATGGTGTGAGATGAAAAGTATAATTTTAATGGTGCAAGATCATTTAAACCACCATTTTGGTGTTAAATGTCGGTCAGGAGCCATGTTTTAATTACGTCAAAGTTCCTTTTTGCTAATTTCTTCTCTGTTTTAGCTTGTTATTGGTTAATTGTGTTCTTTCTCCAAACTATGATTCTGCACTCTTCTTGTGTATCTTTACTTAATTTCTCTTATTTATGCCTTGTCCTGTTAGTGACTCTGAATGATTTCTCGATATGGGTTTTACAGATATCAAACCGGAGCTCTCACACCATTTATTCGATGGCTTTCACAAGGCATGCACAGAGCAGCACCACCTGCACAACAACGACCTGCTGTCAGAGCTGAGAATGTTCCTGCGGGTAGGCCAGAGGATGAGAATTCTCCTCGGCCTGGTAATTTCCCATACTTCCATACATTATATATATATATATATATATATATATATATATATATATATATATATATATATATATATATATATATGAAAATGATCATATGACTCAAGTCATGAGACATAAGCGCATGACTCAAACTCTTATTGGTTGCATTTCACATCAGGTGACTTAAAAAGTCAACCTGATGTGACATGCAGCCAATGGTTGCTAGAGTCATGAAATATATGACTCGAGTTAGAGGATCATATATATATATATATATATATATATATATATATACACACACACACACACACACACACGTTTAGTTCTACACCCAGACCATTTGGGCACTATGTGGCACCAATCACGAGGATCGGGTGCTGTGGCAACTTAGATAATAACAATCAGGTATCACCCAAAAAATTTGGGCTCTATCCGATGCATATCCACTGTTAAAAAGTGATCAATGACGCCTAAAATCAATGCACCTAATTGGTTGGGCGTTACCTTATTCAAACGGAGGGTAAAAGAGTTACTATATATATATATATATATATATATATATATATAATAATAAAAACCACATGTCCCATGGCTGATCTGGGTTGCTCATGCTACCTGGAATGTGATTTGGCACCCGGGTGTAGCACTTCAACGCTACACCTGGTTGCATTTCCCCAATTCTCCCTCTCCCTCTCTCTCTCTCTCTCTATATATATATATATATATATATATATATATATATATATTTCTTTTTTTCCATACACCAATTAGCAAGGTTCATGCAATTACTATAATATAGAGATTGCTCATCTCTCACTGTCCAAAAGAAGAAACTCAAGTCTTGAGACGTTATGAGCTAAGAGGAGGTCGATCACTATTTATTTCTCACATTAGAACCTTAGAGGAAGCCACTCGCTAGTTATGGGAGCATGAGCCTGCTAGAATTAGTCTGTAATTCAAGGATTATATACCTGCTAGAATTAGTCTATAATCAGATACATATTGCTTGATGTGCTGGACTTTTCGTCTGTACATACCGCTCCTTTTCACACAATAATGAACCATGTAAGGTTTTTTTTTTTTTTTTTTTTTCACTTCTTATCATCTGATACAAACTTGTATTGTTGTTTTTTCATTGAGCAAGCTGACAGACGATCGTAATTTATGTACCTTTGTCATCATCCATACCAATGTTAATTAATTCGCTCACTCACCTAGCGAATCGCGAATTGAATTCAGTGAACCAGTTTGCAGGTCAATTTAGTCTGATTCGGCATGACAAGCGAATTGACTGGTTATACTAAGTATTTTGTTTTAAATAAAAAATTGAAAGCATAAAGAGGGGATTTGAACATAGGACTTCATAATTTTTGAGTTTTTTAGCTAATCAAGCGATCAATTTTCATTCTTTTATTAAAGAGTGTAAATGCTTATTATAAAATTAATAAATACTTTTGAAACTCATCCTACCTCTAGCGAATTGGGTTCGCTTGATACTATACTAGCGAATTACGAATTGAGAACCCGAATTCGAACTGAGCGAACTAGTGAACTAAGTAACTACGATCCATATATGATACATGAGATATACTGATAAACAATCACATGCTATATGAACCCTATATTCACTGGGAGTCTGGGACGGGGCGTGAGAGACAGATGTTCTTGTGGTGTCACTAGTTTTCTGACATTCCCACAGTGCCCCCACAATCAGGATTAACCATTAATATGCCTGTCAAATGCCATCAGTGTCAATTGAACCCTCATAATTTCCCACTTGAAACGACTGGGATCATGATGGGTTAATTGTTCAAGATAAGTAAACATAGGATAGCCCTGCCCGCGATCCTTTAAATTTAGGAGCAGCACCATTAACAAAATCTAATTAGAATTTTTGTCCAAACTGGCCCTAATGTATTTTGTCGGAAAGGATTTATATCGTGCCGGTATCTGTTGTCAAACAAACATATCTAAGATACAGTGTCAGAATGTGGGATCTGCATGTCTCATCACCTGCAGTTTAACAAGTGATGGAATACGCTTGGCTCCATATAGCAAGTTCACAACACAGTCCCGCTCATGGATTTGGACGGGGTTAGTTTCACTTGTATCTTTTTTTTTTCGATAACCTGGGTGTCTGGGTGTCTTAGAGCACCCGATTAATCTCAGGGGCAGGTGCGTGCCCCAAGTTAGCACATGCTGGGTCAGCACAGGATATAATTCCACGCACCAAGTTAGCACATGCTGGGTCAGCACAGGATATAAATCCCTGGGGTGGCCTCAAGAGGGATTCGAACTAAGTTCTCCCGCTTCCTGAGGGGCGGGTACCTGGCCATCTTGCCAAACCCCTTGAGGTTCTATCTCGTGCATGTTTCTCAGCCAATTTCACTGATCGTCCATTCATAAGGATGTAAATGCTAGATCTATCTTTTTTGCAGAGGGGCATTCTGGGGCAGAGAACGAGAATGCACCTACAGAAAATGAGAACAGGCCAGTTGAGAACGAGAATCAGCAAGTAGCGGCTCCAGCCAATGGTATCAACTGGTGGGGAATTGCCAAGGAGATCCATATGGTTGTTGTTGGCTTCATTACGTCACTTCTTCCAGGCTTTCACAACAACGATTAAGCAATTTTCTCCGCACCGAATGCAGTAACTAGCAATCTAAAATGAAAAATTGTTTCATAGTCATGCTTCTTCTACCCTCTTTTCATTTCGCATCTCTTTTTCCATCTTTTGGCACTGTTGAATAAAGTGATTACAGTTAACACTCTGCATTAGTGAAGTAAAATGGAGCTCCCCTCATTTTCACTTTTCTTCCCTCCAATGTATTTGTAAACCATTGTCAAAACAAGGATTTGGGGAATCAGCGTTTTGTCTCTCTCCACTGACGTTCGGAACTTACGAGGATAATTTTGAGTGCCAAATCAGTGGAACATTGGAAGTGTACCTTCAGTGATTTTGGTGTCCAAAATAGTTGTGCAACTCGTAAGGCTCGAATCTTAGTTGGTGTGTGCAAAGTAATCGCCTTAACTGATGCAAGAAATTGAAATGCTGGTATAGAATTAACAGCTCTCTGATTCGATCAGTTGGTGGTGTGAAGGTTGGATTTTTCAATCTTGATTGAGCGGTTCGGAGTGATTTGTGAATTTTCCCAGAGCTATGCTGTATTAACTGTTGTGTAGTGCAACTCTGCGTAAAAGTTACTTTCCATGTAAAATTTTGGTGATTAGATTGCTTGCAAAATTTTTAATTTTACATGGAAAATGTTTGTTCTTTTTACCATAAAAATGGTTAAAAATTTACCTTTCACTGTAGCTTTTGCAAATGATTTTATTATTATTATAAAATTACCTGTTTTTAATACTTTTACGCTCTTAATGACACGGTGATGGCGTTGTGAACCGGGTTATGTCAAAATGGTGCCCACGTTATATTGGTCATCTGTTTCATTTCGATTACATTTTCGTTGTAATGTGCTGTGTAGAAAGAATTACCTTATAATGCATCACTTATTGTTAAATAATATAAAATTTTCTAAGCGCACACCAATTTTTGCTATTCGTATATTAAAAGCCCTATGGCTAAAATCTCTTGAAACTCATTAATTGCTTGGAATCACATTGAGATTGTTTTTCAACCCTATTTTCCACACAAAGGATCTTGAGATCATGGGAGTGCCATCATATCATTAGTTGTTTATTCCATATGGTATGTACACCCAAAAGAATGTGGCCCTAAAATCATAACACACATTCCGCTCAAATGTGATTTAGGGCATATTTTGGGGCTCTTTGACACATACAAGCTTTATTTGACAAAACTCATGGAAATTTTTTTTTTTTTTTTTTCTTGCATAAAAGAATTAATGGGAAGTTTTATTTTTAAAATTTTATAATGATTTGTTTTTTAATTTTCAGCTGTTTGGGTAAAGTGTGTAAAATTATTTTCCTAAAATACTATTATTCACATCATGTGAACTTGTAATCTCACCCTATCTCCTCAAGCCAAAATGCATTGGTCGCTTTGAATTAGAACATGAAAATTATTTTTTGTCCCAAATTTTTATAAGATGGGTCTTGAGATCATAAGCATATCCTTAAATGATTAATTTTTTATTTCGCGTGGTACATATCTAAACTCGTGAGACATATATCAAGCTCAAATATAAATCATGGGTTATTTTTTTGAGTGGGTGCCACATGAAATTAAAATATTGTTTGATGATATACCCATTATCTCAAGATGCATAATGTGGAAGATTGGGATAAAAAACAATCTCCTTTGTCAGATTCAAAGAGGTCAATGCATGTTGGCCAGAGGAAGGTCATGATTTTACTGTGTAAATAAATGGTACAATTATGAGGTGATGTTACATTTAAGTCTTTTGATACAAAGGCCATAGTCTACAGATCTACGATGCAAAAGAATGGTGTAAAACTGAATTTCTTTCATATGATTCGATACAATCAATTGTTGAATCGAATAATGGTTTTAGAGTGCATTAAGTCATATGATAAAGATCATGTTTGGTGCTAATCTTTTCACTTATGATCTTTAGATCGTGCCCTTCAAATTAAGTGACTTAGATGGTTGGGTTACACTTAAGTCGTCTGATTTGAAGGTCATGATCTAAAGATTTACTATGCAAAAGAGTGGCACAAAATTCAATCTCTATCGTACGAGTCGATACAAACAAACGTTGAATTAAATAATGGTTTTTAAGTGTATTGAATAATAAGATGAAAATAATGTTTAGTGTCAATCTTTGTCACCTAAGATCTTTAGATCATGAGCTTCAAATCAAATGATTTAGATGAAGTCAAACATGACACAAGTTTTACATGCCAATTCTTTCTTTTAAACTATGTGCAAGGGTCAGCTTTACATGTGCACGTAATAGTTGTCGGAACATGTTACACTATGATCAGTGTCAATTTTGGGGATGTGTACCACATGAAATCCATATGTGTCCATCTAATAGGTGGGCCATGACCTCTAGATATATTGCACTTAAGAAGGGACGAAAAATGATCACCGTCATTTATATCAAGACAATCAATGCTTTTAATGTTGCAAAACTCAAGCACATAAGCCAATTGTTAAATTGGTGTAAAGAAGGAGTACCTTTGTTTTTCACAACAGTATAAGATAAAAAAATTTCCATAAAAATTTTTCTTAGAACTATTACTCAGACCAGTTTCACTTTTTTTTTCCAAGTGGGACTAAGGATCAAAATTTCAGGTATCATTTTAATTTTGGAGGGGACTGAAATCGAAATTTTAGACCGAAATTTTGGCAACCAAAATTTTGGGTCCCATACAAAAATGTCCGAAATTAAGGTCATTTCGGCCAAAATTTTAATCTTTGAGTGGGACCCCTCGTGTCCCAAAAAGATAAAAAGATCTAAATCCGTAAAATAAAGCTTTTTAATATTTTTTTACAGACTTTTCGAGTTGTCAAACAAGGCCATAATAAAAAAGAGGCGCGAATAGAGCTACTCTACTCTGTTTTACGGGCTTTCATTAAACTTGTAGGCGCGAATAGAGCTGCTCTACAATATTTTCTTTTGTGATCGGGAATAAAAAAAGGTGGTGCGCGCCTAGCAGCCCTCTGGGAGATTTCAAGGGATCCACAGGAAAACTTGGTGTCGTCCCATTTACTGAACTCAAGTCGTCACTCGTGGAGAGAGAGAGAGAGAGAGAGAGAGAGAGAGAGAGAGAGAAAAAACTCAGAAATGGGAGAAGCACAGAAGACGGTGCATTCCCCTGTGCTCACATACACTTCCATGCTCTCTCTTCTCACTCTCTGCCCTCCTTTCGTCATCTTACTGTAAGTTTACTAAATCATTTATTTATTATTGTTTTTTTTAATTTAAATTTTTTATATCAGTTAGATCTCTGACATTTCAAATTCATTGAATCCAAACAGTCAAATTAATCCGTTGATATTTATCTACTCCCGTTTTGAATCCGATCTCTATCGATTTAACTACCTAATTCTGTATTCTGTTGAGATTTAATCGCTTTCAAATCGCATATATTTTCAGGAAGATTATGCAGAGATTGTTATAGCTGAAATTTCAATCAGATTGTTACAGTTACGATGGATTTGGGTGATGGATACCCTGGGAAGAGTGATAATTATCGATTTTTTTTTTTGTTTAAAAAAACAAAATTGGGTTTTATGTGCGATCTACACTAATTTTTTAATTTTTTTTTTCGTTTTGGATGGTTGATCAAGGGAGCTAAAACTTGCACACGAGATTTGTAGTGTGGCACAAGCTTAAAAAGAAAAACTTTGTTATTTTTGGGATTTGTGTCACCTGGAACTCCATCTAAGCCTTCTGATTTGAAGACCATGGGGTAAAAATCTTTTACACCAAATATTGGCACAAAAGGCAATCTCTATCATCTGATTTAATACAGTCAAGGGTTATCATCTGTTTCAATGGTTGACACTAACAAATCAGATGGTGGAGATCTCGTTTCATGCTAAATTTTGGCCTCAAAGATCTTTACATCATGATATTCCAATCAGACGGCTTAGATGGTGTTTCACATGGCAAAGATTCCAAAAAAGTCTCGTCTTAACCATGTGCCTACAAATATCGTGTGCAAGTTTTAGCTCCTTATTAGTTACATTTTTTTTGAAAAATTATAAACGATGGACAGTTTTTGGTAGACAATGCTGCAGACAGCTTATGTGGCGCGATGTGACTGGCTGCAGTGCTTGAACCCTACTATGTGTGCAGCCAGTCGCGTCTGTCTGAAACATTGTCTACCATAAATTGTCCACTGTCCTCTTTTTTTAACAAGAAAACCCTCTAGTCTGGACTTATGTTTTTACTCTTTGGTGGCGGATGGCAAAGGGCTGGGCTTGGGTCGGGTTGGGCCCAAATCTAAATTGGGCTGATCCTTTGGGCCCTTGATCGACGCCAACATATGGGCCAAAGTTATAAGTCAAACCCAACCTGAAAATTGTGCTAGATTGGTGCGATAATAATATTGGTTGGCACCAGGTCAGAATCCATGTTGGCCCGACCCAGCTAAACCTTTGGGTCGGATGCTTCCATGCCCAATTGGATCTGATGGGCCAACCTTATATTTTCGACCTGGTTTAAAGACTGCATCAGGCGGGTTGTCAGGTAATGGGCCGGCCTGGCCCGTTGTCAGCTCTGCTCTGGAATTTTATTGTGCTTCAGCTGGCTCATTAGCACAATGGGCCAGGCCCAGCTTAGGAACTTTAGCCCAAAAGATATATGGGTTTAGCCTGGCCTTAATTAGCATTTTACGTTGGACTTGGTATAGGGTAACCAACCCGATCACTCTTAAGTAAGAACGCATCAATCTCCTTATATGCTTAAATGTACAAACTTCAGGAGGTACATAGCTGTTTATGAGCACACAAATCACCAAAAGCACATGTTTGACCCCCATTCACAGAGTCTCACACTTGAGGATGAATAGGGTAACCCACCTGTTGACTCTCACGTGTGAATGGGTCAATCTCCTTATGCTAGAATGGTTAAATCTTGGCAAGTGCACATATGTTTATGAGCATGAAAATCAGTGAAAGTACACATTTAGCCATTTTAGCATAAGGAGGTTAACCTGTTCACACTTGAGAGTGAACAGGTCGGTTCATATTAGGGCCTGATCTGAGCCGGCTAGGCCCCACTAAACAGGATGCATTTTGGGCTTCAGTTGTAGGCCCAATTAATAAATGTGGCTGAGTTTGGGCTTGAATTTTTTGTACCCAATTAAAATCAGGCTGTTTAATGCCCTGCAGGTGACCCTATCCAGCCCGGTCCATTGCCGTAGCTGTAGCTATGATTACAAAATCCTAGAACAACTCGTTAGAAAGGTTCCATTTGATTTAGTACATTGATAATTGAGTTCTGATCTTTCAAAAGAACTGTAGACAGTGTAGGAAGGTTCAGTATGCAGTATACACATGTTTGTAGGGCCCCTGACCAACATTTAAACACCAAAATGGTGTTTAAATGGTGTCTGACCATTAAATAAGAAGCTTTGATCTTTCACTATTAAAATATGGTTTACTATTATACCATGTGGGGTATATTATTGATCAATTTAAATTGTCCAAGTGGCAATCCATCATTGGAACATGTCTCAGCCAACGAATCATGGCTATAATTTGATATGAACCATCTGACTGGTGAACTTTAATATCAGCCATTAAAACTAAGAACTGTTGGTATTAGAGTGCACAGATGGGATGGTTAAAATCTCCCAATATGTGTGATTTTTTACCACATTATCCTTCAATGCATGATCTATCATTTTGACGATATGGATTATCCACCTCTTAGCTCATTAATGGTGTTAAGATATTTAAACACCATTTTGGTGTTTAAATAATGGTCAGGAGAGTCGGGTCCATGTTTGTATTGTCCTTTCTTACATTCTAAAATGGTAGCACTAAGGGTTCCAAGGAAGAAAATGCTCATGAGCACATTTTTTTACATAATTATAATTGTCTACTTATCCATTTGAACTTCAATTCCTATATATAAAGGGGGGGGGGGGGGAGGGAATTGAAAATTTTAAGATTCTCTTGAGGAATTTTGCTATTAAAACTTAATAATTTTTTCATTATAAAAGCTGATAGCCTTCAACATATAGTATAGGACGTGGATAATTTTGATTTTCTCCAATTTATATATTCAATTTGTTCTCATCTTAAGAGCTGTTTGTCTCAAAAATCACTTTATCATGTTTTTCTAAATTATCTTAACATGAATTCAGCAATTCGTTCTTGAGACTTTGCTCATGATGCAGATGGTATACCATGGTTCATGCTGATGGGTCTGTGTACCTAACTTGGGAGTATTTCAAGCAGCATAGGCTGGAGGGTTTGAGGAGTGTTTGGCCGAAACCATCTGCTATTGCATGGAAAATAATTACTTGTTTTGCTGCTTTTGAAGCTGTACTTCAGTTGGGGCTCCCTGGGGAAAGGGTTGAAGGTCCAATTTCTCCCACTGGGAATCAACCTGTCTATAAGGTTTTAAATTCTCCAGAGTCTTATCTTGTAAATAATTGGATTCTTATCGCCATGTATTCTATTCTCCTTGAAAAAAAGTATATACAAGTCAACCCTCTGGTGTTTTATAATCTATAGATCAGTAATGCCTTATTCTGTTTTTGCGTTTCTTATAACATTTGTCAGGAAAAAATCTTAATAACATTGGATATCAGAAAGAGTGGGAACAACCATTGTTTGGAAGTCGATAATTTGTAATTTTGTTTCTAGTAATTATACTTAGCACGATGTGGAAATACATTTATAGAATGCTTTTCATTACCCATTATTTTCTTAACCAGTATTATCTGTACAATTGGCAAGGCAAAGGGCACTCAAAATGATATTAAGAACATAGAGAAGGGTATGTAATGGATGGGACATGATGTAGATTTGAAGAGAAAATGTCTAGACAGTTGGAACTATAACATGCAAATTTTCAATGTTTTATATCAACGTATTCTACTCATTTATGTGGAATTATAAGTGAGAAATGCTAGACTTAACAGTGATTATATAGAGTAGCTTCTTACTTGCTAGATTAAGCAAGTCACAACTCACAACTTACTCTATGTACAATGATATACCGTGTTGACAAAAAATTGTTTATTTTGTGCTTCTTTAACAATATACTCTCTCTCTCTCTCAACATATCTTGTGTAGCATTTTCTCTGTTATCACTATCTTTTAACTTTTGTAATGCTATGAATGCAAGGAGTTATATGTAGGGAGGTGCATTTGAGAGATTTGTCAGCAATCTTAAGGCTATTGCTAAAAACAGTTAAAAATGAAATAATAATAAAATAGATGTTTCTGAAGCTTTATCACAGTTGTTTGAGCCTTCAAACAGCATATGGTTGCTGTTTAGAGTTTGTTTGGAGGCGTATTAGTTTTCTTATTTGGTCTAGCTGTGATCTCGCCCTTTTTTTCTTCTACGGTGTGTTAAGTGGATTCCTCGTTGTGGATGTCGAAAATGACGGAGGGATATGTCCCCATGAACTCGAACAATCTTCTATCGAATGTTACTGCCATCAAGCTCAATTCTATGAATGATTTGGAATGGAAGAGAGCTATTGAGTTATATCATCAAAGCCGAATGAATATGGGCATACTTATGGGTTCTTTTCCAAGGCCTAACGTTTATTCTGTTGGTGCTGAAAAATAGTATGTCAACAATGTCATTATTCTCATTTGGCTCGTCAATTCTAGGGATTCCTCTATTTATCGAAAGTTTATGTTTTATGATTCAACAGTCAAGCTATGGAGTAAGCTGCAGAGCATGATAACCACATTTATCAAATCAAAAGCAAATGACTGCTGAGTGTGAGTAGGGGGATTCATCTATGGGAGAGTATTATTGTACATTTGTACTCTACAAAGTATGTGGGAGGAGCTCAGTCATTATGACCCTTTGTCTGTGTTTGGAGAAGAAGTTGGAGCCAAGTTGGCCAAGCAACTAGAGAGAGATCAGATCTATAAGTTTTTGGAGGTCTTAGACGAGATTATTAGCAGACTTGGACCCAAATCCTTACCAGTAGGCCTCTTCCTCAGGACTATATATCATTTTTTTTCTTCTTGAGGAGCAATGCCTATCAATTATGTCGTCTGACCCTACATCTTCACTGGTTCGATCTAAGCATGCTGTTTTTTCTGTGGATACTCATCCTCCTGGAGGTAGAGGTGGGGAGAGTGATCGAGGTTGTTGACATGGTGGACGTGGTGGGCCCAATATTACTTGCACGTACTGTAGTCTCGCTAAACATGATCGTGACTGTTGTTATCACTTAAATGGTTATCCCAAGGGTTGTCAGCCATACTTTTCATCTTTATCTGTCCATACTGCCGTTGTTGATCCTTTGTCTGAGGTTACTGTAGTTCTAGTATTAACTGACATTATGAGCTCCCTTCAATCCTAGATGACTGCGACCCGAGTTCCACATCACCTACAGCTCCTCCATAGATCACTCAGGACCTTCTACATCGAATAGCCATCAATTATCCTGCCTTCGCAACCACTTCTGCTTCTAGTTGGTTCATTGACTTAGGCGTCTCTCTATATTCTCCTCTATCTCCAGTAGCTCAGGTTTAGATTGGCTGACTGTTCCTTCACACTTATTTTTTTTTTTCTTGGGCCGGGGGGGGGGCGCGCGGGGTTGGTTGATGGGAACCATTTCTGTATCTTCTTCTCTTTCACTCTATCGTATGTTTTACATGTTGTACATTTCTCAACAAATCTTCTTTCCATTACTAGCATTGAAAAGAAATTAAATTGTTTTCTTATATTTGATCAATTCCCTTGTTTTTTTCAAGAGCTTACACTAAAGAAAATTGTTGGTAGAGGCATCTAGAGAAGGGGACTACACTATCTGGATGCGGACTTTAGTGTTGGGGTGGCTGATGGATCTTAAATAGATTTGTCTTTTGTTTTTCTTTTTTCTTTTGTTGCTAGTCATAAAATTGTCTTTGTAGAATGCTAGACTTGGATGCCTTACAAAGCTATCACACTTCAGGCATGGTTCCTGTTCCATTAGGAAAGAAAATGGTTGGATGCAGATGTGTACTTGCAGTGAAAGCATAATCTTGATGGGACTGTCATTTTTTTTTATCAATAGAGTGTCATCATCTAGTAGCAAGTGGTTTTACTGAGACTTATGGAATCGTTTATGAGGCTACGTTTTCTCCTGTAGCTAAGTTGACATTTACCTCATTTCTCTCGTTGCTATTCAACATTACCGTTTTATCAGCTTGATGTGAAGAATATCTTCCTAAATGGACAGCTCAAAGAGTTGTATATGGATCCTTTTTTTTTTTATCAGTAATAAGGAATTTATAGAAAAAACCACTTGCTACTAGATGATGCTAGCGAAAGACCAATACAAAAAGACACAACCAAATAATAGAAAAAACAACAAAACAGCTACCTCCACTCTCCACTCACACACCCCCCGAACTTAACCCGGATCCCACACGAAAACATTCCTTCCTGACCCCACCCCACCTTTAGCAACCCAGAGCCACATCAGGTCGCGGACCTGTGTCATGATCATCCTCACCGAGCTTCCTACTTTAAGGGGAGATAGAGAAAGTGTGTCGGCCTTGCAAGTTGATTTATGGTTTGAAGGAGTCACATATAGCGTGGATTCATGACTTCAATAGATTAATTATTGAAGATGAATTTTCGGAGATGTCACTCCAATCATACTGTCTTTAGTCACTCTAGTTCTACTGGCCGCACGATTCTCCTTGTCTACTAAGATGATGTTATTCTCACAGGGGATGAATCATGTTTAACTGCTCAACTTGGCGGCAATTTGAAGTAAAGGATCTGAGCATCTTAAAATACCTCTGGGACTAAAGATTGCAGATTTTGTTCTAGAAAATAAATTTTCTCTCACAAGGAAAGTATGCTGTTGCTTTTTTAGTGACATTGGCATGCTTGGTGGGTGTAAGCCAACTACTCTCCTATGGACCAAAAACATTCTCTTTACGGGAGTAAGTGTGATTTACTTCCTCATCCATAGGAGTATCAGCAGTTGGTGGCCGTTTGATTTATATTACTTGCACGAAGCTGTACATTACATTTGATGTCAGCTTGGTTAGCCGGTTTATGCATGCTCCTCGTACCTCTCATCTTGTTGTGTTTCATCACATTCTTAGATATATCAAGTCAAGCTCTGGTCGTGGACTGATATATCAACGCATGGTCATTTGAGCATTTTAAGATATTCAAAATGCTAACTGGGCTGGTTCAACACCAGATTGTCACTCTACTTCTGGTTATTGGGTTTTTCTAGGAGGTAACATGGATCGTGGAAAAGTAAAAAGCAATCAGTTGTCTTTCAATCGAGTGCTGAAATTAGCATCGAGCTATTTGTCACAGGGTCGCACTTCTGCAACCTCAGTCCCGTGCGACACCTAACGCCCGCTGCACTAAGACAACCTACTTTTGATACCAACAGTCGCAGGGCGTCCTTCGACGCGCTACCAACCCGCACGGTGCTTCACTACCGCGTGCAACGAAGCCAACCCATCTACACATCAGCTCTGATACCACCCGCCTAGAGGACGGGAACTCCCCCAACGTAGTTACCTCTATTTCACGGCCTACCACCCAACTGTATCGTGTCCCTTACGACACGCTCATTTGCACTACTGTGCTAAACTTGGCCTGCTCAAGCTTCACCCTGTGCACTGCACTAGTACCTCGCTTCGCAACAGTCTTGGCATGCAGCTCCCCATGCCATCATGTCTAGCCCACATACCGAACCAAGCCCACAACTTTGTGCCACGTGCTCGCGTGCTCAACTGAGTCCCACGCAGCCTGCCTTGGTGTGCGTTCCGAATTACTAGCACCCGTTCATCCTTGGCCCACATGCTGTCGTGCTTAACTGAGTCCCACGCAGTGCTCGTGTTCTTGCGAGGTTGCCCAGCCGTATGCACCGCGACGTGTAGTCCGGGGCCTAACTTCAACCTCGCATTGGGTGCCACACGGCATCGCTGCATCGATGTCCTAGGCCCACCCTTTCAGGCCTAGGAGACTCTTGCGCCCCCTCTGGCAACGCAAGGCCCCGTGTGGGTGGAAGGCAACTCTCCAGCTCCTCTCCCACATAGAAGGGTAAAATAGTCATTCGGCCAGAATGGCAGGAGAACCTCAAACCCCTTGGTTTGACATACCGCAACGCCTTCGCATCGCTAGCCTATCTTGGCAGTGTCGCGTCTATGTCGCGACCGTGTCGCTCCCGCGTCTTACCCACATGCGACAGTGTCGCGCCCCCGTAGCGCGACCACGTCGCCAGGCCCTCTTGGCCCCATGTCGCGTGCCCTCCTGGCACCACATGTCGTGCCCCACACACCATGCTACAAGCTCAAGTATTGGCCCCGTCACATATTGCTCATGAGACTTTTGACTTTTATGGCTTCACTCCCTATCTAAGCTTGAGTTACCTATTAGCGGCTCCATATCTCTACATTGTGACAATAAAACTATGAAAAAGTTTTCATTTGATTCAGTATTACATGAGCGAACCAAACATATTGAAGTAGATATACACTTTGTTTCATGAAAAAGTGTGGAACAGTTCTCTAAAGCTTATTGTTTCCTCCTCTAAATAGCTTGCCAATGTACTAACTAAATTTGGTGGACTAGGTCTTCTTCACGATATTACTGTGAAGCTAGGCATCTTAAATCTCCATGCTTTAGTGTGAGGAGGGGCTGTTGGTGTGTTGATTGTGTGTATACAAATTATACGGTGTGTGGTGTATAAAGAGTGTTTCTGGTATGTATGCATTATTTTCTCTTCTTAATATAAAAACTAGTGGTTTTCCTTAACTAAGCTTTCCATCTGCCTCTCTCTAATTTCTCTGTTCTCCTTCTCTTACCTTAACACTAAAACCATCATTAAAACCTGAATAACATCATCCCTAATACTACTTAGGTAACCAAGTTACCTGAAACCCAATATTAACTTTTTCCCACATGTGCCTAGCTGTTATGTAGTTGGTCTGGTTTTTTCTTGAAGCATGTATATAACTGGTATTATTTTTTGTCAAGGAACTGTGATATAACTGGTTTGTTATTTCATTCTATTGGGCAATGGAATTACAAATGCGCTTCTTAGTTTGGATTTTGGTTTATTTTTTAAATATGGTAACTAATAATTTAATATATTAGATATTGTGATGTAGAGATATTTCTCTATCCTTACATTCTTGTAAGGGCTCTTCGAAAGTATGCTTCTTGTTCTTGGCGTCATAGTCTCCTGTCAAGGCAAATCCCACAGAAGTCAATGCTGAAGATTTAAGAAAGGAATTTAAAGTATTTTCATGTGTGCCACCATTGTATATGGTAGAGTAGATCTTTGAGTTACATTAGATGCTTGGTGTGACGACCCAACATGACCCAATATGATATCGTCCGGTTCCTCCACATTGGCTTCCCTGTTTTAGAACGTGTCATGCTTGGAAGGGAAAGGGCAAAATTATAGCCCAGGTTTAGGACGAGTCTGCAACCGTTGGGGGGACAAAAGCATCCCATAATGGGAACAGGGGTAACAACCCCGGGGCCTCTACCCCTCTTTGGATCCTCTACTTCTCTCCCCACTCGATTGCAGAGCAGGCCTCGGTTCTGATACCATATGTGACGACATAACCGGACCTGGTATGATATTGTCCGGTTTTGCCACACTAGGCTCCCCAGTTTTATAACGAATCATACCTACAAGGGAAAGGGCTCACTTATAGCTCAGGTTTAGGACAAGTTTGCAACTGATGTTGGACTAAAACATCCCATTAGGCGGGAACACGGGGAGTAGAGGCTCTGGAGAGGGGTAGAGGCCCTGGGTTACTGAACCTGGTCCCGCTTAATGGGATACTTTAGTCCCACACTGGTTGCGACTCGCCTACAGGCACTGGGCTATAATCGATCCCTCCCTTTCGTGTATGATCGTTTTAAATAAACGAATGTGGTGGCAGAATGAGACAATATCATACCGGGTTGGGTTGGGTAGAGGCTCCAGAGAGTTGTAGAGGACCCTTTGGAATAACTGGACAAATGGTATCAAAGTCGAGGATGGCTCTGCAATCGATGGGGGAGAGGGGTAGAGGCTCTGGAGAGTGGTAGAGGCCCCGAGGTTATGGCCATGTTCCCGCCAAATGGGATGCCTTAGTCCCAAATCGGTTGCAAACTCGTCCTGAACCTGGGCTATAAGTGTGCCTCTCCCCTTCCAGGTATGATGTGCTCTTAAACTGGGGGGCCTAGTGTTCCAGAACTTGACAATATCATACCGGGTTGGATCTTCACACTTGGATCAATTGTCCTCCCAATTTGGCACCTCCTTAATGTGTTAGTTTGGTTGATAAGTAGGGTAATGAAAGAGTGTAGTGAGCCCATTTATTTAAAGATTCATCCCGTTGTCTCAGCATAGCTTTGTGCACTGTTATGTATTCCTTGAATTATCTTTTTTTTAAAAGTAAGTTTGTTTAGCCTTACATGAAGGAAACTCTGCATTCATACATTCCTATCTAAAAATCTGGATACTTAATATAATAAATAAACTAAATCGTACAGATAAACAAAAGGAATACAGAAAAAGAACTCAATGCCTTGTGACGGGGAACGTCAAGATCGAGAGCATTGAAGTTGAACCGAATTTCAACTTTGGGAAAAAAAAAAAAAAAAAAGTTAATGTTCAGCGATGGACGCAGTGATTTTGCCCCTCATCGTCTGTCAGAGGTCACGGACGTCTGTAAGTACTACGGACGTTCGTGGACGTCGTGACGGGATTTCTAATTTTGAGTTTTTTATTGCGAAAACTTTCCTTTTTAGTGTTTTATTATTATTAGGACTGTTTATTTCGAATTTAATTATTGGTGGCCTATATATTGAGGCTTGTAAAGACTTTTTAATTAGTTATTGAGTATTTTGAATGCTTTTATGCTTGAATATTCTTTGCTTGAGATGGGTTTGGTGTGAGGCCAAGGGAGTGATTCCCAAAAGCCATTGTTATTTTCTCTATTGTCTATCACTGTCTTCTTTGAATCTTTTGCCTTATTGATCCCTGCTTGTTTTTCCTACATCTTAACCTATTGATTTCTTGATCCCTAAAACTATAAATCTCTTTCCGAATCCCAAATCAAACAGAGCCTAAAACCCTTTTCTAAGCCATAAATCAAACCATAAGCCCATTACAAAACCATACACCTATTTCTAAAGCCCTAGTTAGAGCCTACGAATCTACATCGGATCGAAGACGAACACTCAAGCCTAGAAAAAGCTAGAGTTCTATCTCTAGGCCGATCTCGCCTCAAATTTAATAGTACTTGTGTATCGAACTGGACCCTAATTGGATCTCGCGTGATCTACCAACCTGAATTCTCTGAACCTTAAGGTATTTAAGATAGTTTTGAGATTAAGTTTGATTTAATTTTATTTAATTCGGCAAAATAACATAAAAATCATATTCACGCATTTTAGGGTCGTTGTCCCGTGTCACCTTGTCAAGAACGTGATTAATAAATAAATAAAAACTTAGGTGGTCTTCTCGTCTTTTGCTTTAATGCCTTCAGTTGTTTGGGTTCATAAAAAAATGAAGACAGAAATATGAGGTAACAAAAACCAAAGTTTGTTCTGATGTAACTGCAGATGGAATTATGAGGTCATAAAACCAAAGTTTCTTCTTCGGCTAGCAAAATTTCACCTGCAAAATCACCATTAATTTTCTTCATTTGTTACAAATTACATCATTACTAAAGAAACTTATGCTGTGAAGTTTTCAATCTCAAGCAAACAGTAGTTGGCATTTTATGAATAATCGCAGTCTCTGGTAAGTTGACGAGACTAGCATTGACTAGATTTTCATTAGCTAGAAACTAGAAATATATAACAGATTATACAAAGTGCAACTTTCCTCTGAGGGATGATGCTAGTTATCTAAAGAATATAGGTTTCTTAACCGCCTATATGTTAGTTGAACTTTTAAGTGGCACAGGTGCTTTTGTATCTTGCAATGGTTTTATTTTCTACTACTGTTGATAACTATTTATATTTACAGTTCCATCTGAGAGTTCATCAAATTCTGTCCTCATAGATATAAAATATGTGATTTGTAACGTAAAATTGCAGGGTCTCTTTTTGTAATATAAGTAGCGGCACATGTTAGAACCATGGTTTAAAATACTGATTTTCCGGTATGTATCATCCAGCTCCAAAACCGGTACATATCGTCCGATACGTACTGGTTGAGGATGATACATTGGTATGTATCGTCTGAAACATTACCAAAATATATGTAATACACCAGTATGATACATTCAAAGTATCATAAGTGATCTCGGAAACCGTTACGTTTCCTCTGGTATGTACCAATTTCGGACGATATTTTGACCCATGGTTAGAACCGCCCTTCTTTTTTAATAGATATGAATGATACTGCATTGAGGCATCTAAAATTTTGGAAACACGCCATGTTTATCTTCCTATTTCATGCAGGCAAACGGTTTGGCAGCATATGCAGTAACGTTGATAACTTATCTCAGCCTTTGGTGGTAAGGGGTTTCCTTATGCATTGGGCTTTTATATTTCTCAAATGTTCTTTTTATCTCGATAGTTGTTAGATAAACTGCTTCTGATAGCAATCTTATTGAGTTAAAAATTAGGCATAGCATCGTTGTCGTCATCATCACCACCATCATTGCCTTGTCCCAATCGAGTCCTATTTCACCACTCATTTCAAACAAAGTGGCAAGATATTTATAGCCGGCTGTAGGTTACAAATTAGGCGTGTGCTTGCATTTAAGCAGAAAGTGCGAAATTCGGTCCTTTATAGTAATTGAGAAGCCAATGATGGAAGTTATGCATCAGGCGGGCCCTAGGCGGTAGACCCCCATGGAGCTAAGAGGCACAGGTGGTGAGGTCTGCTAATGTTGTAATTATTATTTTTTTACTTTTATACTAAACTATAGAAGATTTATAGTAAATAATAAATATGTGAGAATACCAAAAAATGATAAAAACGTGACTATTTACTAATTGAGTATCAATCGTCAAGTAAAATTATAGGTTGAAAGCGTAAATTAACAAATGACAATTAGAAAGCAACAATAAAAAAATTAAATAGACAAAAAATAATACTAAGTAAATCATTTGTTTGAAAACATAATAATTCTAGAGTTTTAGATTTTTTTTTTATTGGATAGAGTTTTAGATTTTAAAGGTATTTATTCGTCAACAATGGTCAAATCTAAAGTCAATTTGATATGGTTGAAAGTTTTATAGAAAAACTTTCAAGATATTGACTTGATCTAATTTCATTCTGATTAGTTTATAAAATATTAGAAAATTGGGGTTCTTAAGGGATTGTGCCTTAGCTCAAGTGGTAATTAATGCACATGTAAGTTGAGGTCAGGGGTCTAAATTGCAACCCATAGTATGATTGTTTTAGCAAAAATTAGTCATTTGTAAAGTTTGGTTGCAGTGTTTATCATCTCACTTGATACTTTGTAGTAGTCCTTAGTAGGCCCACCTAAATGCCCTCTAGAAGTCTAATATCTCTTATGTTGCCCATGGTTGATAAAGCTGAAGTGGCGGGATAGGCCTAGGCTGTTACCCTCCCTAAGCAGGGGACCTGGGCGCAGCTTTCGACAACAGATTGGACATTTTTCATGGTCAATGAATTAACTAACATATTGTTGTCACGTGATATTCTTTACATATTTGGCTATTGATATGTAACCCCTTAGCCTTTGAGAAGTTTTTAATACAATATATACTTTAATTAAAATATAAGATAAAAAAATTGAAAGTACCAAGTGACAATAAAGGAATTGAATCCCCTTATACAAAGGAGCTATAGAAATGCTGCTCTTAGCTAAAAAATCTGCCACTGAGTTATTTTCCTCAAAATATGAGAAATTGAATATTAAGGGCACTGCTTGTTTCTCAATCTCAATGTTATTCTTTAATCTCAACAGACCAGGATTTTGATATAAAGCCAACTAATAATGTTTTGGGAATCTGCTGCCACAAGAGCATCATGCTGAAGGATCAAACAATCATTGTGACAAAACATGGCATTTAAAAAAAAATATATGCGTATAATACGCTTTTTTTGCCACAACGTACTAAACACATATAATACCCTGATTTTTTTAATAAAATGCATATTTTCGTATAATACACATATTTCATGTATTAAACGCGTTTTTCGCATATTAAACATTTTTTCCCACATTTTACCAACTTTTTAAAGAAAATTTACTGTTATCTCGTTTTTCCCCCCAATTTTTTCATTTCTTTTCGTCTTCCATATGTTACAGGTTTTTACCTTTATTTTTTTCCCTTTTTTCCTGTCTTTTCCCGACTTTCTCACTCACCGTATCAAACCCGTACCTGTTTTTTGTCACTTTGCAAACAATCGTAGACCCTCTATAAGTGTCTTGCCTCCTCATTGGCATCCGATGTTCCTCTCAGACCTGAAAACACATTTACAACAATACTCCAACTGGTATACACCAGAAATTCCAGACACACCCGCATTTCCATAAGTTATTATCAAAGGAAGTTTAAGCGAAAGCGTTGTTTGAGCCAGGAGGCTTAAAAAAATTATAATGTTCTTGGCTTTGTTCCGCTAAAGATGATCTTTTTTCAATTTCATAATAAGTCTTGGAATGCCACACAACGAAGGTCCTTCACTATTAAGCCAGTCCAAAATGCGACGTGACACTTGTTTTTGTTAGCAACTAGAAGAATGCAAGTGCCATGCACGTGAGCATTCTATGGATGTGAGCAAGAGGTAAGGGGTGGAGGGGACGTCAAAGTGGGAGACTTTTGGGATTGGGAACCTTTTTTTTTAACCCAAGATTTGTCCTTGTCAAATTGGATTCTACTTGCTTGAGCCATTGAATGCTTTGAATGAGATGATGGAGATTGTTCTTTCATCTCAATCTTTGATATAATAGATCTTGTGATCATGGTCCTAGCATGAGACGGGAATTTTTTTTTTCCTCGTGGCACACATCTTGAAAGGTGATCTAAGAACCACGTTTAATGTATTCCATGATCATATTCAATTTTTGGGATGTGTGCCCCCTGTGGAATAAAAACAGGCTATTTGATGGTAGACCCATGATCTCATGAGTTATTTCATCAAAGATTGGAACAAAATAAGATCTCTATCGTCTAATTCAAAGAAATCAACTGATCAGCCGAACAAAATAAGATCTCTATCATCTAAGACAGTGGTAGTAAGGGGCATTGTTATTAGTTGGGAAAAACTAATGCCTTAGTCACACTGACTCATCCCCCAGCTCGGCCTTCTCGTATTATAATAGTAAAGATAATCTCATCCATTGAAGTCACACCCTAGAAATTCTATATTTTCATTCTTCCCCAAAACGCCAAAATAGTGCATACAGAAGGTTTTTTAGACTAACCTACACATAGCTTAGATGCACATTCTTCTTTGGCTCTCTCCACGTGTAGACATATTTCTTGAATGTAGTTTGTTGATGACTTGAGGCTGATTGCAATATGTTTCCTGAATGGGATTTCTATGTTGAGGATGATTGCAATTAAGATTCTGTTCGCCATTTCCAACCAACAAATTGCCTTCAAGAAGCTCATAGAATGGTGAATCCTCTCAGTGGCAGGAAAAATCTTGCCTATGATGCGGCCTGTACCCTATAATTGATCATGCTCCTTTCATGTTCTTTTCCCTAGCTCCATGTCCAACTTTACTTCCGGTCTCATCTAACATGTAGTTTTTGACATTTGCAGTATCTAGTTAGGTTTGAAAATCAAGGTAGTTAAGGCGGTGTGGCGAGGTCATGGCAAAAATGCTCACTACACCATGGCGAGGCTATTTTTAAATGCTTAATTTTTTATTTTTATATATTAATCATTAGTATTATTTTCTTTAAAAAAAAATTATAGAGGAAGAAAAAATTTCAACTACTTACGCATCATTATGTGATTTCAATTTTAAGGATTTTATGTTCTAGGCATAAACAAATATCAATCATGAGGTGTAGTCATCATTCTTTGATTCTAATAGTTAGATGGTGTTGTCGCCATCGGTGTGAGGTGCCGTCAACTGGTAGCCTGCTGTGGTGTCGTCCATGCTGGTGTTGGTAGGTGATATGGAGAGAGAGAGAGAGAGAGAGAGAGAGAGAGAGAGAGAGAGAGAGAGAGAGAGTTGACTTTTGTAACTTCTAAGTTCGGGTTTCGTAATTTATAAGTTAACTTTTGTACCTAATAAGTTATAACAATGCTATAACTTATAAGTATTATAAGTTATAATTATGTTATAACTTACCTATTTTATAAGTATTATCCAAAAAACCTAAATAGCATGCATACCGACGCCATAGCTTTATTCTGCATGGCGACGCTAGTTACCTATCCTCGCAAATTGCCTGTGTATGGCGTTTACCATCGCCATTCGCCATAGTGATGCCATGGTGAAGCTGTAGCATCGCCTTCATGATCATGTTGAAAAAGTACCTGGACATCTTTTATTCGGACGTTTCGAAAAGTGTGCTTCATGTTTTTACTGAGATCTGCAAAGATTTTACTTAAGGCTGCATTACCTGTCAGATGCATATTTGCATTTCTCTATATGCAGTTATCCCTGCAGAAAGGTGCATGTGCTTTTATTATGTGCTTCCATCATCAATGAATATATACTTCTACTTTACTTGTTATTAAGTTCTAGCTCATTACCTAGTGTAGTTGATAATTCGATATGTTTCTGTATTTGTTGTTCAGGTTTGGAATATTTAACCCTGCAATTGTATATGACCATTTGGGGGAAATTTTCTCAGCGCTAATTATGGGAAGCTTTGTCTTTTGTATTTTTTTATATATAAAAGTAAGATTTCTATGTACCAACGCTCACTGATTCAAGCATATCATCAATTTATTTTAAGTTCTTTTAATCCTAATTCATAAATTCAAACTCTTTGTTTATTAGGGTCATTTGGCACCATCTTCTACTGATTCCGGATCATCAGGGAACGCAATAATTGATTTCTATTGGGTCTGCTTCTTGAACTATCTATCATTTACATATTCTGTTTGCTGATTTTTAAGTTCTGTGTTGATTCTATCAAAGTAATTTTTCTCTTTTGCAATGAATATATACTTCTGCTTTTGCAACTTTAAGAACGTTGATAATTTAATTTCTTACAAAAATCAGGGAGATAGGCAAATCTTCTGGGCAATTCAATTAGTGTAAAGCCTTTTTCAATTCTTAAAGAGCTTATGATGATACGAAGTTAGTTCTATGACTAGAGTATCTAGCAATGTACTATAGCCTTTTCTAGAGCCTTCGCTTAATATACCCATCATGTCTTTGTTCTGTGGCTTCTGCATATCAGTTTGTGTTGGATTTTGCATTTAGGAAACAACTATTTTTTTGCATTTAGGAAACAACCAAGTCGTGGTTCGGCAATAATTTGGCAAGGTTAAAATTCGGAAAAATTTGGGAAGTGCGGGAAATATTCGGAGAAAAATTGGAGAGAAAACAAATAGGATTAAAAAGTAAAAATATTAAAAATTGCTATTTATTGAAAAAATCGGGAATTGTTCGTATTTTTTTTTAAAGCACACTATTTTTTGAAAAAGTTGCAATTATTCAGGATTAATTCGTAGAACCTCAAATTTGCAGAACCATCACATGTGACTTGCTGACTGGAAGTATGGTTTGAAAATGGTCCAGTGCTTGTAAAGGTGGTCTTTGCCTGGTGGGTGTTAAGGATTCTAATGAAGTAGAGGTGGAAGCACTTCTTGAATAATATTGTTCATCATCAGGTTCTCTTCTTGTGGGATTGGAGACTTCATACATATCGTAATGATTACTGAAGAGATGAAGAGAATTTTGGACAAGTTTGAGCACATTAAATTGGTATTTGCAAGAAAAGACAGTAATGGGTGTGCAGACTTCTTAACAAGAGGGGTGTGCATGCGAGCAGTGTAGTTACCTAAATGCCTGGGGATACAATACTAATTGAATTATCATTATTTGTACTTGTAGATTTGTAAAATACTTATCCGTCTGTTGTGAATTATTTTGAGCTTAATGAAAGGGTGAGGATCCTCCAACCACACATGCTTAGTTATCGGAAAAAAAAGACACTCTTAATCTCATAAGTTGGACCTTGAAGATGGGGAAAGGCCGAAAGGGTGAGGACCCTCCAACCACACAATTTTACTTATTGGAAAAAAAGACACTCTTAATCTCATAAGTTGGACCTTGAAGAAAGGGGCAAGGCCATGGAGATTGCAGAATAGTATTTCAGGCTGCTGGGACATTGTGGTGCCATCTCTCTCTCTCTCTCTCTCTCTCTCTCTCTCTCTCTATTTCTTGTTAGGGGAAGCTATTTCTGTTGTAGACACTTTAGCTAAGGATCTGATTTATAAGGGTGTTTTGGTGATCCTCGTTTCATAGCTTTGTGTTTAATTTTTTTAATATAAAAAAAATTATTCATTAAACTATTTTTAAGTCCCACACTGCCCCAGTTGCAATGCTTCATTTTTTGCTAAACGAGATAAATTACCCACTCCTTGTATACCGGGCTTATTTTCTATGTCTCTTTATTTTTATTCATTTTTCCAGTTTTTGATCTATTCGATATAGGCCTACCGGCTGATTCTACTATTTGCATGACTGCTTGTAATAAATATTCTGTGTATGCATAGCAACCAAAAGGAAAAATCGTCATACAATTTTGTAATTAACGATACTTATTTGTGACTATTTACAAATTCTTGGTTTGTGATAAAGGGTTTTTTCTTCAACCAAAATGGTTAACTTAAATTGCATACACACACAAGCTAAGATACATGGATGTGTTGAAGTGTTCCTCTTTGGTGAAGTTATTGAATCTTTGAAAATTTTCCACTGTGACGCATCACTTATCGTTTTCTTGTCCTATAGGGAATGGAGCTGTATCCTCGAATTGGTAAAAGCTTCGATATAAAAGTTTTTACGAACTGCAGATTTGGAATGATGTCTTGGGCTGTTCTTGCTCTGACCTACTGTATTAAGCAGGTTAATCTCACTAAAATTATGATCACATAGATGTGTAATATTTGTGTATAATGTGTTTACCTGCTGCATCCATATATAGAAGTTTTTTTTTATCAGTAAAGACGCAATGTATTAAACAAAACAGCAAGAAGCTGGCTGAATACAAAAGGAGGTCAAAACCGACCAAAAGAGGAAATAGGAAAGAAAGAAAAAGTCACAAAAAAAAGGAGAGGGGGGAGGAGGGGAAAAGCGGACCTGTCAATTAGACAGCCTGGCTAAAAGCCTAGCCCGGGTCCCAGTGGCTGCTATCCCCCCCGGCACCCTCCTTACTCAACACCACCCAAGAGTACGTAAAGTCCTGAATAGTCTTCAAGATCATTCCCACAGGTAGACGTTTCCGTCAGAAGATTCAATTGTCTCTTGAGCCAAATGCTCCAAACAACCGCGAAAAAGTCCACCCTCCAGAAAGCTCCCAATTAGCCTTCGAGATCCGCCCGAAACCATGATAAGAATTGCTGAGAATTGGAAACCAGACAGGCCCACAACATATCAAACGACTTAAGAATAAACCCCAGATTTCGCGCGCCATTGAAGAGTGAAGAAATAAGTGCGAAACAATCCATATATAGAACTTGAGAAGCTGCATCTTCTCTTTTTTTTCTTTATGCAATTTTATTGTATTTATTCCGTAATGAAATTTTCCTAGTACCTATCAAAAAAGAATTTACCTAGTAAAAATAAGTAAATTATTATAAATGAATGCAAGGTAGTTAAGGTCGTGTGGCAAATTCAGGGCGAAGAGGCTCGCTACACCATGGAGAGGCTATTTGTTATTTTTAATTTTAAAATTTTAAAATTTTATTTATTAATCATTAGTATTCCTTTTTTGTGTTTTATAGAGGAAGAAAAAAATTTAACTACTTAGGCATTATTCTTTGATTCTAATATTGAGTATTTCATGTTCTAGGCATAAACCAATATAAATAAAAAGAAATCAAATATTAATTATCAAATATGAAACATCAACAAATTTGCAACATAGGCAAGCATAAATAAATATAAAATAATAAAAATATGAAATATCAACTACACATACCGTGCCCATTTTAGGAATTTTCAAATTGTAACTTATAAATTAATTGATAGAAGTTATAACATTGTTATAACTTATAAGGCGTTGTACGTTATAACAATGTTCTAACTTATAAGTACTAAATATTATAATAATATTATAACTTATTTCCCTCAAAATTTTATTTATTTTTAATTAAAACTCAAATAGCATAAATAGCAACGCCATAACGCTATTCCACCATGGCTCCGCTGTTTAGCTTCATATGGCATTTCCATAGAGGGAACATGGTCACAACCCTGCTATGCTTTAGTCCCACATTGGTTGCAAACTCGCCCTGAACCTTGGTTATATGTGACTATGTGAGCCCCTTCCCTTCCTGGTATGACGCGTTTTAAACTGAGAAGCCTAGTATGACAAGATCGGACAATATCATACCGGGTCACGTTGGGTCGTCACAACTGGTATCATAGCCGAGGAGGCTCTGCAATCGAGTCTTGGGGGGGGAGTAGAGACTCCATAGAGGGGTAGAGGACCCGAGGTTGTGACCATGTTCTCTCTGTGGGATTCTATATTCCCACCTAATCGGATGCTTTAGTCTCACATTGGTTGTAAACTCGTCCTGGATGACGCGTTTTAAAACCGGGGAGCCTAGTGTGACAATCAAACAATATCATACCGGGTCAGGTTGGGTCGTCACACTAGCTTTTGTAATAAGTATAATGATGCTACCTAAACTTCCCTCCCCCCAAACACCCAAATATACACTCTAAGCACAAAGAAGAAATACAACCAAAACACCCTACGCAAATACAACAATATGAACCCATTTCCCTCGTTCTGTCATTGTTGACTGTTCATTTTTGTCGCAGTATGAAGCGAATGGTCAAATAGCTGATTCTATGCTTGTAAATACTACATTGATGCTGGTGTATGTTACCAAATTTTTTTGGTGGGAAGCTGGGTACTGGAGCACTATGGATATTGCGCATGATCGAGGTGCGCGAATTGCAAACTCCTATATTATATTATTATTGTTCGCGTAGTACCATTTTTTATCACTTATCTACTGGTGTAGAAAGTGTAGAACATTTTGTTCAAAAAGGATGATAGAGCATGTAGTGAAAGTGAAACTTGTATAGAGCCGTAGTAAACACCATTCTGTGTGTTGGGATGTGTGCCATGTAGGACCACCATGTATTATGTTTGATTTGACGCCCATGATCTGAAGATCTACGGTGCCAAAGATTGTGTAGGAAGACGATGTCCATCTTCTGTTGCAAATTAGTCAAAGGTCGTGTAATTAATGGTATGTTGGGTTTACATGATAGCTGTTAATTACTTAATTTTAGATGGCATTTGATTGCTTTGACTTAGATGATGGAGATTATTTTTCGTCACAATATTTTTTGGGAAAGATCAATAGATCATGGCAAACCTAGCAGACGACGCACATGATTATTCCATGTGGTACACATCCCAAAAAATGATCCGAATACCAAGTCACCTGGCACTCGAATCACTTGGTTAATACTAATTCTTAAATTAATACTTAAACCTTATTAACCAATGATTCTTTTAGAGAGCTAAAAAAAATACTGCCAGTTTACTAGGATCATATCAAACTGCTTTACACGAGTTAAACTTAATCCATCTATCTACTACTCTTATGGATGCTAAATTTACAACTGAGCCATTACTTGCGTGTACAAATTATGTCCTTGCACGCAATTTGTAAAAAACAAAAAAAATCCTATTTGTTTTATTTAAATGACCATCATACTCTTACCAAGTGTGTGCAATCAAGGGATTTAATGGGCAATGACGAATCATTTAAAATTGTGTACAAGGACACATTATGTGTGCAAGTAATGGCTCCCAATTTACAATTGTGAGGTAAATTTTCCCTTAAACATTGACTGGTTTAGGGGTAAGATTATTACATATCATGCCATGCCATATGGGCTTTCACCCCAGTGACAACTTGTTTAGCCTTGCTGTAATAATGTCAATGAGAACTCTCAATTGATACTCAGGTGTTTGATACTCAGGTATTTGATTCTATTTTTACATTTTATTTTTTTTTAAATTTCTTGTGTCAAAAATTAGTTTGATACTCAGGTGTTTGATTCTATTTTTACATTGTTTGGTCTCAACAGCTGGATTTTATATTTGTTGGGGATGCTTGGTATGGGTGCCATCTATCTACACTTCTCCTGGATTATACCTTGTTAACCACCCTGTGCATCTTGGTGCTCAGGTACATGAATAGGATGCTTTCTATTAACCAGATGATTAAGAAACTTGTGTAAAAGGTTCTCCTTCGATGCTTAAGCCTGCAGTATAGCTGTTGAACTATTGACTAGTGTCTTGCTGAGCTTTATTAGCATGATATCAAAACTCAGCCGATACCAATACCACCTTGATACGGGTATCAGGGTGGTATCTGTATTGGACGGATACTGATCAGTATCGGTTGATACTGACCGTTACAACCAATTTTTTATTTTTTTCAAATATATATATATATATATATATATATATATATATATATCGACCGCTACGGTATCGGCGATACCGTATCCATATCCAAGATGGACCGATACTGATATTGACACCTTGCTTTTTAGTTAACCTTATCTGCTTCTGCAATATTGTTGTGATTTTATATATTTCCAGGGTTAATATGTTGAACTTCTAACGTTATCTTGAATACTGCAGCTTGCAGTTTTTATTCTTGTTGCGGGAATTGTCTGCATATATGTCAATTATGATTGTGATAGGCAAAGGCAACAGTTCCGTAGAACAAATGGGAAATGCTTGGTTTGGGGAAAGGCTCCATCAAAGGTTTCAGCCGGCCTTCAGAGGATTTTATTTTTTTTAAACTTATTGCCCCTTGCCTTAGATTTCTCTTAACATTGATATTTACGAAACGATACTTTTTATTTTGCAGATAGAGGCCAAATATCGTACCACTAAAGGGGAAACAAAAACCAGCCTCCTATTGACCTCTGGGTGGTGAGTTTTCTCTGAATCTAGTGGTTTCAATATGTAAACCTGAAACTTGCTAATCATAAATAGACAAGCTGTGGTGTGGTTGAGAACCTAGGCAGGTGATTCAGTATTGTCATGGATATGTAGATTCCGCCATATTTAGTAATTTATACTAGAAATTATCAATATTTAGTACTGTGTAAGAATTACATGGTTTTTTAGGTCTTTTGAATTAAGCCTTAAGCAATATTAGAAGTGGAGAAATGTATCCGGAGGAAGCCCTCCAGGGCTGCACCCCGGATGGCAAATCACATGCCACATGGCATGATCAACCCAAAACAACACCTGTTTGGGTTGATCAGTCATAGGGCATGCGATTTAAAGAAAAACCTTTTTTAAAAAACCCTTTTTGACCTCCGTTTGATGGGTCAAAGATAAGGTGGCGCCCAACCAACTTAGTGTATTGATTTTGGACACCTTGGACCACATTTTCAATGGTGAATATGCATCGGATCATGCTCAAATTGTTTGGGTGGTACCTGATCGATCCTATCTAAGGTGCCATGGAACCTAATCCTCGTGATGGGTGACACATGCTGCTCAGCTGATCTGGACGCATCCGTAATTCCGTACCCATAAACAGGAGAAAATTAAAAACTAAGTTTACTGATGCCATGGCTGATGCAGGTGGGGTTTGTCTCGTCACTTCCACTATGTGCCAGAAATATTAGCTGCATTTTTCTGGACCCTTCCAGCTCTTTTTAGTCATGTAAGCATCTATTACTATGCAATTGATACTTTTCTTTGTAGCTTCTGGACAATAGTTTTGGTATGATTTAATAATTCTTTGTTACTGTCAACTCTTTCAGTGTCTGCCTTACTTCTATGTTGTCTTTCTGACAATCCTTCTTTTTGACCGAGCCAAAAGGGACGATGACCGGTGCCAAGCCAAGTAAGCAATGAAAACTTAACCTTCTTATTGGGGAAATTGCTGATGCATACTTGTCTTTTCTTAAAATGAAGCTATACCTATGTCAATTTGGCCAACATGTCTTATGATACTAAAGCCTGCTACAAGAGTATGATCAACTTGGTGGTGGTATATTTTGTTGTTAGAGAATATTTACCCGTAAATAGCATGCTCGTAAACCTGTTGAATAGCATAATGTTACCGTGCTAGCTTCTTGGAGATTAGACCGTCATTTTCTTTGAGAAATTATTATAATCGTCATCATTGTGACAATATACGCCTTCTTTAAAAAAGACTGCGTGTATATTACTCGTTTGTTTGCCACAACGTACTAAACACTTACACCAATTCGGTTTTGGGTGTTGATGTTTGGGTGTCGATGATTAATACAAACTCGTAACATATGGGTGTTGACGTTTTGGTCCTTAGGGCCGGCGACTAGATCTGTCCTTACTGCCGTAATGTTGACTTTCGCCGGAGATCCGTTTGCCATCGGTATGGGTGTACTACACCAAGATCCATGGGAAAGATGGTCAAGGGTGATGACGATCAAACACAAGGCTTGACCATAAGCATCAAGTAAGTCATCATTAATGGAGCTCAGATGCATGGCTGGTCCATTGTGGGTGGTAGAGGTCATATCTTTTCTGGTGCCGGGCGTCGGAATGTAGGGTTTGCCGGGCCTCCCTCTGGGCGACGTCAGGGGGTTTCTTTTGCTGACGCCGCGAAGGGTGGCCCACACATAGCTTTTACCTCGAACGACGACACTCCTAAGAAACCTTCTCGGGTGGTTTATGGTCTCAACGATTTGGTGGCCCCCATGGCATCAAATAATGGGCCATCATGTCTTGCTCTAATGTTTATGAATCACTCTTTTACTACTCTTGAGTTAAACCTTAAAGACTACTGGATTGTCCTACATACGATTAAAGAGAATATACAGCTTATTCACATATACATGTGGTTATAGAAACATTGGATGCTACTCGACAGATCGGCGGTTTCGGCCATCTCTAATACGAAGTTCCTCCTCCAGTGTGCCCCTCAGCCGAGACGGCCAATGCGATCCTCTCCAAAAAGGCCTTCTACATCGATGGCAAACCAGTTGAATGTTGCTGATGGGACCGGGACGCAAGCGAGCTACAACTTCACAGATGGGAGGAAGGGGTTTGGATCCGCCTCTTCGGCCTTCTGCTCCATGCCTGAACCCAAGCGGTCCTCCACGGGATCAGTGCGCGATGTGGTGAGTGCATCCTTATCGACCGTAGTACCGAGGACTTGTGGGAAACTCGGTATGCTCGGATTTTGGTGGGCTTTGGTGATTGGGAGGCCATCCCTAGATTGATTGAGATCGGCCTCAACGGCCAAAAAATCTGAGTCTTCGTAGAAGTGGAGCTCGTGGAGAGGGTGTTCCTCCCACAACAGCCGCACCACATAGCCGAGCGACCCGGGATTTCTGACGTAGACGTATTCAGTGGTACCACAAAAGAAATCACGACGGAGATCAAACCAATTGGGAACCGGAAAGAAGGGCCCATAGGGATGCTGGTGCTCGCCCTGGAGGGGTGCACGACCTCATATGTCCCTCTCCATCGGAGGACTTCCTTGGCGACGGGGTCATCCACTCCAGAGGTTGGAACCACGGGATATCATTTTCGACTGGAAACTGTAGAGGAGCTGGAGGAAGGTGAAGTGGATTGTCGGTCAGACTTGGTGAAGAATCCACCGTTCGATAGCGCTGCTTCTTGCTCCTTTCGCTGGCCTGTGCCAGAGTTTCAACTTCAACCATCACTTGCCGATACTGCACTGACGCCCCCGATCGACACTGATGTCTCTCTCTCTGGATCCTACGGTGGAGATCGCGCCATCCCTCTTTGGTACAAGATCCACTGGTTCAGAAGATGTGGAAGACGAGCTGACGTCTTCGTTGGGTATAAAGCCTAGCTTTTTTGTTAGGGATTGGGACCCTATGACCCTGGAGAAGACACATGGCGATCTGCTGCCACATGGCGACGTTGGGGGTAGGGTCAGAAAAGGTTTTCAACACTCGAGGCGCCTGGAAGGTCAAGAGATGTCTATTCAACTATATCGCTGGGCTTGGCAGTTTTGGAAAACTAGCCAATGGTTTTAACTAACGGTATGGAGGGGGGAAGTCTGGGGTGTATGCTCGCCCAAAAGCACCCGGTGAGCAGGACAAGTTAGCCTATGGTGGTTTGGTTTGGGCTTCTTGCTTCTTGGGCTTTTCGGGCTTGTCTCACGTTGGGACCAAATCCTTAATGATATATGTGGGGCAGGTTCTCTGCACGGACCTACCTTGCGACCCGGGCCATCTAATGCTAAAGGTCCTCTACTGAAGTTGGGACCCGAGCCAGAACCCGCTGGTCTTCACCGTTCGCCGCCCTGCTTCCCAAGCTCCCTGCCCATGGTTTCGCCCACCATCCCCTTGCTGACTCTCCCTACCGACGGTCCTCCTTCCTCTTCGTCCTTGACTTCATCCTCTGTAAGTACTTGGACGGTTATCTTTGAGACATCCTCTGAAGATTATTCAGATTCCTCCTTTAGCGAGGTGCTCCCTCTCCGCTCGATGTTCCGCAATGAGAAGGGCAGATGGGTAGACTTTGTGCCGGTTCCGGATTCTTCTGTTCAGCTCTCCAGAAAGGCCCCTATTCCCATGTACGGGAACAATATGGATCTCGAGGCCGTTGATGTGCTGATTGCTTTTGGGAAGGACCTTGGAATGTCCTTCTCCGGATCCCGTGATGCTCTCTGGGAGATCTTTACATCTATCTCGAAGGGGCGACTCAATGCTTCCGCCACTCCTACTAAGAAAACACCAAAATCTAGGGAATTGGCTAGACTTGAGTGGGGTATGTCGAACGGAAGAGGGACGGGGTTTTTGTGAGAAGTACCCTGTGGTTGGGCTTATTCCGGTTTCTTTATGAAGATCATGTCGTGGAACGTTAGAGACATATGCAACCCGAAGAAAAGATCGGGGGTGAAGCAAGTCATTTTATCGCTAAATCCGGCTATCGTAACTCTCCAAGAGATGAAATGGGGTCCTTGTGACAACTTTAAAGGTTGCTTCAGTTTTGGGTGGTAAAAGATGGGAATGGATCGGTGTGGACTTCGTCGGGGCTTCGAGGGGGATCCTTCTCGCTTGGAATTCGATGCTATTCCAAAAGGTAGAAGAGGAAATAGGTCGTTTCTCAGCTTCGGTAAAATTGATCAATAAGGATAACGGAAAGTGCTTGGCCTTCACAGCTGTTTATGGTCCAACTTCAGAGGGGGCAGAAGAGGATTTTTGGTTCGAGCTGGCTGCGATGGCCGCGAGGTGGGAGGAACCTTGGATTTTGGGTGGGGATTTTCACGCCCTAAGATACCCCTCACGAAGCTTCGGGGGGCTTCCCGGATCGGAGAGATATGGTCAACCTTAATTCTTTCATAAACAATTGGGCGCTTGTTGATTTGCCTCTGCAAGGGGCTCAGTTTACATTGTCTAACCTCCAACAGGAAGCCTCTTTCAGCCGACTTGATCGATTTATTGTTTCGACTGAATGGCTGGAATTGTTCCCCCAGGCTTATGTGCAGGGGCTTGCTAGAGTGGTTTCCGATCACCGACCTTTATTACTTGATTGCGGATCTTTGGGTAGAGGTCCCACCCCTTTCAGATTTGAGAATCAGTGGTTGCTAAACGAGGAATTTAAAGAGCTGGTCCCAATGTGGTGGAGGGAAACTAATCCCATAGGGTTGGCGGAATTTTGTTTCATTTCTAAGCTGGGACATCTAAAGGGCTGGATCAAGAGCTGGAACCGTGAGGTTTTTGGGCTGTCTCACAAATGGAAATCGATCATCCTTGATTGCCTTAAGGAGTTGGACACCATTGAAGAAGAAAGGGTGTTGTTGGATTCTGAAAGTGCGGAGAGATTAAACCTAAAGATGAGATTTAGTGAGAATAGCCTGCAGTAAGAGATAAGTTGGAAACAAATATCCAAGGTGCACTGGCTAAAGGTTGGTGATAATAATACAAAGTACTTCCATATGGTTGCGAATGCCAGGTCGAAGAAGAAGCTCTTTACCAAAATAGTCGTAATGGGGTGGAATATTCGGAACCAGATCAGATCAAAGGGTAGATTTCAGAGTTTTACCACACTCTCTTCCAAGATGATGGCTGGGACAGACCGCAACTTGATGGGGTATCTTTTCCTTCCTTTACCACAGATGATCGAGATGACTTGGAGAAACCTTTTGCAGAAGAGGAGATCTGGGAGGCCATTAAGCGAAGTGGGAAGGACAAGTCCCCGGGTCCGAACGGGTTCAATATGGAATTCTATGTCTGCTTTTGGCCGTGTTTCAAGCTTGAGATGCTGGATTTTTTCAACGAATTCCATACCTGAGCTGCCATCGGCAAAAGCTTGAATTCGACATTCATTGGTTTAATCCTAAAGAAAGAGGGTGCTTTGGATATCAGAGACTTTCGCCCCATTAGCCTCATTAATTGTCTCTACAAAATTCTTGTTAAGGTGTTGGCTAACCACCTCAAGCGGGTGCTGGGGGAGATTATATCTGAGGCTCAAGGGGCTTTTCTTCAGGGTCGGAAACTCTTAGATATGGCGGTTGTAGCTCATGAGGCTGTCCACTCGGTTTCCTTTGACCGATCTCCGAGTTTTGTCTGGAAGATTGACATGGAAAGGCGTACGATATTGTCAACTGGGACTGCCTTGACTATATGCTGAGACGCTTTGGTTTTGGAGAGTGTTGGAGAAAGTGGATGAGAGCTTGTATATCGTCGCCGTGCTTCTACTTCAAAAGCTCTAGGGGGCTGAGTCAGGGAGACCCCCTATCTCCTCTTCTTTTCAATTTGGTGGGGGAGGTTCTGGGGGATCTCATCATCAAGTCGCAGATGCTTAACCGAATGGCTGGAATTTCGGTGGGCAGCAATGGTTTAGCCATAACTCATCTTCAATACGTTGATGACACAATTCTTTTCGGCAAAGGAAACCAAGAGAAAGTAGCGGCTTTTGCTAATATTTTATTGGCATATGAAGCAGTCATGGGTCAGAGGGTGAACATGCGGAAATCAACGATTTCCGGGATTAATATGGACCCAACATCGGTTGACGAATTAGCTACTACGGCATCTTATCTAGGCCTCCCCTTGGGCATCGACAAGCTTAAGGCTAGAGATTGGGAGACCGTCATCCACAAATTCCAAGGCAAGTTGGCAGCTTGGAGGGGAAAATTCCTTAGTATGGGTGTGGGGGGGGGGGGTCTGGAGCTCCTCAATTCGGTTCTCTCTAGCCTCCTGATATTTTTTATATCTATGTACAAATGTCCAATAGCGGTTATTCATTCCCTTGAGAAAATTGAGAGATTTTTTGTGGGAAGGGGCGGCGACAATAAAAAGTATCACTTAGTCGCTTGGGAGATTTGTCATCTTCCTAAATGCTTCGGAGGGCTGGGCATTCAGAACCTTCATCAAACTAATATCGCTCTTCTCGGTAAATGGTTATGGAGAGCTGGATCCGACTCGGAACAGAGCAGGCTGTGGCTAAATATCCTAATTCAGAAATATGACAGTGCTCGGGGATCCTGGGGGATTAATGTCGACCGAAGGAGGAATGCTTCAGCTTGGTGGAAGGAAATCAGGGCTGTCTGGAATGATTTCTACCGTTGGGTCAGATATAGCTGGGGTGACGGCACTCGGATATCCTTTTGGGAGGACCCTTGGCTGTCCCTATATCGGCTCCGAGTGATGTTCCCTTCCATATTCAATGTGTCCATGGCTCCGGAAGGCCTAGTTGCCGACTTCTTCTCTGCAAATGGTGAGGCCTCGGTATAGGATGTTTCTACTAGGAGGGCGCTTAGAGAGGAGTCGGAGCACTACCTCAACTTGATGATTGCCCTTTATAGATCCACCTCGAATCGACATTGTTGTGACTTGAGGACTTGGGTGTGCAACAACAAGGGGGATTTCTTGGTCAAATCCTTTTATCGAGCCCTTACTTATCGTCCTCTTATTAGGGTGGAGTGGTCCTTTATATGGAAGGCACCGATTCCACCTAAGGTTAGATTTTTCATTTGGACAGCGGTGAGAGGGCGCATTCTAACGATGCACCAGCTGATCAAACGGGGTAAATCTCTTCGGAATTGATGTCCTATGTGCCTTCTTATGGAGGAATCGATTGCCCACCAATTTATTCATTGTGGAGTTGCCACAAAAATTTGGGGTAACATCCTATCCTCTTTTGGCCTTAGATGGGTTGCCCCGGAAGACCTTTCTCAGTTTTTGGTTTCATGGAATGGGCTTAGATGGGAAGGTGAGCAAGGAGCCTTTTGGAGGGTGGGGGTGTACGCGGTGGTTTGGTCTATTTGGCTCGAAAGGAATGCGAGTGTTTAGACAGAAATGCCGTCCGATTGGCACCATCCTTAGCCTCATCAAGGAGCTGATGTGCCACTGGAGTTTGTTGGCCAAGTTTGGGGGGCCGGCTTTAGGAGAGGGGTGATGCTGAGTTCCTCCCCTCCCTTTTTTGGGGAGGTCTTGCTCCTAGTTTGTTTCTTTTCATTTGCTTGTTTCTGGCCATTGTGGCTATTTTTTCGGGGTTGTCCCGTATTTGGTTTGTTCTGCTCCAGCTCCTCGCTGGTTTCCTTTTGGAATGAATTCTATTTACTGATAAAAAAAAAGTACTAAACACTTATAAAACCCGTATTTTTGAATAAAATGCGTATTTCATATAATACACGTATTGCATGTATTAAACGAGTTTTTCCCGTATTAAACACTTTTTTCCGTATTTTTGAAGTGTTCTAAATTTTTTTTAGTATTATCTTGTTTTTTCCTGACTTTTTCCGTTTTTTTTTGTCTTCTGTATTTTATAGTTTTTTTATCTTTTGATTTTTTCCCATTTTTCCCGTATGTTGTCCTTTTCCGACTTTCTCGCTCACCGTATTAAACCCGTACCCGTATTTTGTCACTTTGATCATCATCATCACCATCGTTATAGCCTTATTTGATCTATTTGGGGTCGGCTTTGCAAGTCTTATTTTTCCACTCATCATCATCATTATAGTTGTATCCGATCTATTTTTTGGGTCGGCTTTGCAAGTCGTATTTCTCCACTCATTTAGCGCTTTATGTAACTTCGCAATCCTTCATGTCCCTTCTCACTACTTCCCTCCAAGTCTTCATCTTCTTTTTTTCCTACTTCCATGTGCTTGTAGCGTCTCAATCCTTCGTATAGGGTTTACTTCTAGCCTCCAATAGATATGTCCAAACCACCTCAAGCAACATGCTATAATTTTTCCCTTTATATTTCCACTCTCAAATTTCCTCTAATGCACTCTTTCCTGATTTTAACGTCATATTTATAACAAAAATCATATGCAACTTAAGCAAGGTGCATAAGGCGCCATGCAGGAAAGAAGCAAAGAAAATAACCCATATATATGCTAACATACAAGAAACTGAAAAGGTGCATTGCTTAGAAACCAAACAATTCTTGAAGTGTGGATTCGCCAAAAAACCTCCCCTTTTTGCTAGGGTATCCACCAGTTCATTTGCCTCTCTCTGCACTTGCCTCAAAAATAAAACCTTGGAGAAGCAAAGATCCATTATCTCATCAAAAGCACTAGCAAGCCTCCAAATGTGCGAGACACCATTCGTAGAGGTTTTCTACACTGGGATGTTGGTTTACTTTCTCAAAAAATTAAATTTTGATACTGTAATAGAAGCCTAATCCTCATTTTAGGACTTCTCTTAAGGCTTAGGGTACTAATGAGTTCTCTTCGAACCTGGGGTTTTGTAGTATCCATTGCTAATTTATGTCACGAGTCAGGTTCAGTTTCACTAAGGCAATGTAATGGGAAATTGGGAATTCCATTTCTAAAGAAATGTGAGGTAAAATTTGTTGTTGGTTATTATGATAGTAAAACATTATATAAGACTCACTGAAGTCATAAAAAAACTTGGATAATATAAAGTGAGCATTGATTACTATGTCATCCCGTAGGCATTGCTGACAAGCTGTTGATATTTATCATGTCCATAGTCACAAAGTCGAGATACAGCAACAATTCAGTAAGGGGTCAATTTAGTGAAGTTCGGTAAAATTCGGATATATATATATATATATATATATATATATATATATATATATATATATATATATATATATATATATATATAATATAATATTCTGATATATTTCAAATTGTTCATGACAAAAAATCCCAGGCAACACCATATATTGAAATTTCAGTTACGGGCAGCACCATCTATTTAAATCTCCGGCAGCACCATTAATATAATATAATTGGATTTTCTACTAAAATTCCTCTTCAAAGAAAAAATAAAAAAATAAGGTCCAAATAATTAAAGAAAATGAAGATTGAGTTCATTCTTTCAACCGTGCAAAACAAATGCACGAGAAGACTGACCTCTGTTCTCTATCATCTCCGTCGCTATCGTTATCGCCATTAGGGCAAAAGAGGAAAAGGGATGAGAGATAGGGCAGAGGTCGAGCGAGGAAGAGGATCAAGTGATGGGGCTCTCGTCCTTTAAGTGAGCCTTTTATCAGGCTTGGAAAAATAAACACAGCCCATGAAATTCACAGATTAAATTAATTTGAAAGTTCTGCCTAAAATGTTCATTTGAAATGGAAATCACTAGGGACATATGATGGAAATAATTAGCTTTCTAAAATTAAAATAAGTTATATTAATGTATATCAACAATAGCAGTAGGTGTCGGTTGATATTTGGGGGATAATTGTTGCAATCATCAATGAACCAGTGAAAGTGACCAAAGAAAAGAAGAATTGAAAGAAGAAAAGAAGATAAGAGGGCTTGAACGAAGAAGCAGCAATGGAGAAAAAGAGCTTCTTAACAGGGGGCCTGAAAAGGCTTGTATTTAAAATTCCAATGGGCGATTAGTTAGCATACAAGGCCAGTTGAGGGCCTGTTGAAATCCTGAAATAATCCCAGACCAATGAAAGGTCACATTAAACCAACCCGTTTAAGTTGCAGCAGGTGCTCACTTAAGGTGGGATGACGTGCCAGCTAACAAAGTCATCAACGCGATTTTAAATCACCATATTTTATTTTATTTTTTTGATCGGTATAGTGTAATTTCAATGATAAACAAAATTACAAGGTGGTACAGCTAGAGAGATTCTAGCAGGGGATCAACCAAAAGAGAGCAAAGGAGTAACAAAAAAAAAAAAAGCAAAAAAGAACAGACAGACCCAAGGGGATCAAAGAGTTATCCATGGTCAATTAGATCGTCCCATTTCTGAATGGAAGGCAAAGAGCCCACTCAATCATAAGCTCAAAGGACATGGATTGCACAATCGTGACCAGCCCAGCCTTCGTTGGCGACGAAAAATCCGATAATTACTCTCTCCAAATCATCTGAATGACCACGAGGAGGGAAAGGTTTCAAAAAAATGCTACCTTGGCCATTAAATGGATCAGCGGACCATGCATCAATTAAGCCAGAGACGGATGCCGAAAATACTCATGGATTTGGCCCAAACAGATTTGCATATTGGCAGTGAATGAGGAGATGCTCAACATTCTCAGAAGCTCGGAAACATAAGGCACAATTACGAGAAAAGGGCAGCCCCTTTCTCTGCAGTAGGTCCCTAGTTTTCAAACCATTCCAAGCAGCAGCCCATCTAAGAAGCAAAAAACTTGCCAATTACACAGATGGGTGGGGGCTGGACATGGAAATTTTTATGCAGCTTTGACAGTAAAACGGCAATCCTTGCCGTTGCTCCATTAACGAGTATCACTAGCCATATCGTTAAGTATCAGAAGCGGGACAGAGTTGAGAAGGTTATCGAGCATCCTGCTCTCCACATTGGATAGGGTCCTGGGAAAACTGATATCCAAAGCAGTTGGCCAACAAACATAGTCTTGGATACAAGCTGCATGATTGTGAACCTTAAGGAACAGCGGAAGAAAGGTATCAGTGGGTTATTTCCCCACCAAGTATCAAACTGAAAACTAATAAGAGCTCCATTACCCAAACAAAATTGAGTTACTGAGCAAAATTTCGCAGCAATTTTTCCAAGACCTTTCCACCTTCCCAATCCCAAATAGCGGAAATGCCAAGTAGACGTCCACCCAGATTGGGGCAGCTGATATTTGTTCCTAACAGTGGAGGCTCAGAGGGAATTAGCTTCATTTCCCAGGCACCAGCACCATTTACAAAGGAGGGCCTCGTTAACTTCCTTAATGCTCTTGATCCCGAGCCCACTCGAACGCTTACGTTGAGTAAGCACCTCCCATCTTATGGTATGCATTTTGCAGACACCTCCCCTAAATTTGAGGAACCCTAGTTTCCACCTAACAATAATCCCAATTGGTGATCTTAAATTACTGTGTAAAACACCCTTGCATATTAGTTCTCTTTTCTAGGAGGTTGTTACATCAGGAGATTTTGGCTGTGTTTGGCATGGCTTTTTGAGAGAGTAGAAAAGAGCAGCAGCTGCTCTTTGTTATTGCAAAGAAATGGGGGGAGAGAGAAGGATTGGAAGAGGATAAAAGGCAGGCTGCTCTTTGAAATAGGAAAAACAGTTTCAAAGAGCAGCCTCCCCTTTTTTCTTCCTCCAATCCTTCTCTCCCCATCTTCGTTTGGAACAACAAAGAGCAGCAGCTGCTTTTTCTACTCTTCCAAAGAGCAATGCCAAACACAGCCTATAAGTGGCTGTTTAGTAGTCGAAAATTTCTCCCCTATTAAATAGGGATGCACATGACAAATTCAACCGGTGATATTAAATCACTGTGAAGCTCCTTTTATTTTTTGGGTTTTCAACTATCGTGCAGAAGTCATTTTAAGCTGTTCGATATTAATATATTATTGTTGTTGTTTTTTTATTATTTTTGTTTTCCTCTTACTGTGTTAAGTGAGGTAATGCACATGTGCAGCAACAGAAAAATTAAAGCAGATACAACCCCCACAACAGCACAGACAGTTAATAGGAAATCATACATATAGTCCCAGGAGCTGCCAAACATCCAAGTAGCCTCATAGCTGAGGAGAGGAACATACTCACTGGCATGGTATCAAAACTCGGCCAATATCGATATGTATCGGTTTTCTCGGGAACAGATACCAATACCACTCTGATACAGGTATCCGGGTGGTATCGGTATTGGAATGATACAGGTCAGTATCGGCCGATATTGACCAATATAAACCTTCTTTTTTTTTCAAAAAAAAAAAAACAAAAAACTACTGATACGTATCTGCCAATACCGCATCTGTATCAGCCGATACGTAGCGGTTCAAGAGGGACTGATACCCGATACTGATACCTTGCTGCTCACTGGTTATATTGCTCCTAACGACTTCTCCAACCGAGAATACAGACCTTAACATATTTCACCACCAATGGAGGGGGCCTTTAAATCCCACAAAAGACTCTTATTACTTTCCATTCAAATGCTCCGCATGACAGCCACGTGCGACCTGTACCTGTACCCTTTATAAATCTACGAAATGAGTCATACTCATCTTGCAATTTTACAGGGTGTGGATGCAGAACCTAGAAAAAAATTCTGTTAATCATGCTATATTGATGCTGATGGTAAATAGTAAGCCAGTTTTTGGAACTACGGCATTAGCCCTCTTAATTAATTTCGTTGGTTTTGCTCTTTCTATATCTTGTGCCTGTGTAGTTAATTCTGCTTTCCTATATTTCCCCATGTCACCCAATGATTGCGATATATTTGTGTAAAGTACACGCCAAGTATTGAATCATGTTGATGTATTGCAACAGGTACCAGAAATACTGGAACCTCTATTGTGAGAAGGTGCCTTACAGGATTATACCTGGGATCTACTGAAGTCGTCCAATGGTTAAACCCATGACAATCTCTGGTCGTCAGATCAGTGAGTTATGAACACATTTTCACCTCATTGTTTACTCTCATTTGCCTGTAAGCTTCGACTTTTGTAATATCATGTGTGACATATGGCATGCATATGAGAGTAAGATAAAATTTGGGAGAAAGTAATATAGCTGATCTTTTATGAGTTCCGGAGGTTTTCTTCCTGTACACATGGAAATTTTGTTTATTTTGTGCGCAATTGTTCAGATGTTTGCCCAAAACGTGCCTCATCCAAATCGGGCCTTGCTAAATCAAAGCTGGGATAAATTTAGGCCACTTCAAATTGCCATATGACATGCATTTTAGTAGCGCCACTGAGACAGGTTCCCCAATGGAGTGGATTTAAATGGCATCGTATTTGCATAAAGGCATCATCCGAACATGTTCCAAAAAGCTTCAATGTTTCCTGATTGCACTGATTCACTTAGTGGTTGATGGAAAATATGGGGTTTAGGCTTTTATTTAGATTGATGGCCTTGATTGCTTAGAGTTGGAATGCAATGGACTAGTCAGCCTGATCTTTAGAGGTTTACAACGGCTATCAGACCAGTTGATATTTCCTTTATAATATAATTTTTTTCTGAATGGGGTTTTATGATTTTGGGCCTTTGGCCCAATATGCTATTACTTCAACTTGCTCTTTGGTCCTTTAGGACATTCTTTTGGGAAGGATCAATTGGTCTTCTATTCAAAAGTGGCTGAGGTGAAGTTTCTGTTTTCTCGTGTATATTAGGCCCATTGATTCATCAGTGGTTTTATTTATTTTTACTTAAATTTTCTTTTTTGATAGGTAAGCTGGGTTCGAACCTGCGAGCTTGAGCTTGCAATATTGTCAACCCTCCATTGTGCTACAGGCCCAAGCCCTATTATTATTATTATTATTATTGTCTGCATTTAACATGATTGGGATGGTAACACCTTTTTCAATTAGGGAACCTCTGCCCGCCAACCATATTACCGGGGGCACCAACTCTGAAAACCCATTGACTGTTTTGAATATGATGGCGGAGATTATTTTTTCACCCTAATCTTTCACACGGTGGATCGTGAGACCTTGGGCATACCATCAAACAATCACTTTTTGGTACCATGTGGCATGGTCCTCAAAAATGTGGCGCTAAAATCATGTTTGAGCGTGATTTGTGCCACATGATTTTCGAGCCACTTTTGTGGGATCAGTGCCATCGTCTGATGGTACGCCCTTGGTTTCAAGTCCATGTGAAAGATTGGGGTGAAACGATATCCACCATCAGATTCAAAGTAGGCAATGGGTTTTCAGTGTTGGCGCCCCTATAACACGATTTTTGTGCATAGAGGTACACTTTCAATTATTGAATATGTGAACTTTTATTAATGAACTAAAGAAAATCAAGAGAAACACCATTGCTCGAATCATCTTTTACTTATATGATAGGGATTGTGTATAATGCCAATCTTTTGCAGTAAAGATCTTTATATAACGGCCTCCAAAATGGTATTTTCATGTGACAAAATCTCAAAATTATGAAGCCTTTCTTTTAAATAAGGTGCAACACAACTTGTAGGTGCAAGTAGTAGCTCTATGTTTTTCAGGGAACTTAATGAGTAAAACAACCTTTGTAGAGGGAGCTTGATGGAGGACCCTGTGAGAAGATTATGTACACTGAGTGTTAATCTACAATGGGTGTCCAGCTGAGTGGACACGGCAGTCAACCCGTTTGTGGACCGAATGACATGCACGGACTTTCAATGCATGAAATCCGTGCACATCACCAGTGACATGTGTGTGGACTGCTTTACTGCTCATAATGGGTGGACACCCATTGTAGACTGGCTCTTATGTGCACACGTGGCTTCTGTTTTTTGAACTACGCCGCCTCTCTCACAAATCACACGGGTTTCTCGTTTGATCACTCTCAAGCATCCCACGGCTTCCGAGTGCTGTCAATGGTGCACGAGTCAATCTTCCACACCAAAATATCTGTGCATTGCATAGATTTTTCCTTTGATCACTCTCACGAATCACATGGGTTTCTCTTCTGATCGCTTCTGTGCATCACACATGTTTCTTTGTTTCAATAGGTCGGGCCAGGGTCCTAAAAACCATTTGTTTCCTAGAGAGACAAAAAACGTTGACTTTTCATATACAATCTTAAGGTAATGATTTTTTTGATCAGAAGCGCCATTTTTGGTGACAGGGCTCGAGCCCCTTATTCTTGTTCAACAAACAACAGATCAATCATGCACCACCAAATTCGTCAAACCTCGGAAGACTGGAGTTTTGGGTACGCTATATGCTACTCATTCTCCATCCAAAACTGGAAAATGAGTGGAATGTGGTTTCATAAAGTGCGCTAAGTGATTTGAAGAGTACAATCTAAGGATCTATGGCGTAGGAGATTGGGACGAACTAATAGCTCCATCGCGTCATCCTAAACAATCCAGTGCTTTTAAAATGAAAAGTTATTATGTAAATCTTCAAAATAAATTTTAGTCATTCATTTTAATATTATTTGATTACTTTAAATCATATGATAGAAATATTTTTTTATCCCTACTATATCTTTTGATTAAGGTCTTCAAATCACATTACACACGATGTAATCACATTTCAAAGGAAATAGGTCCGATATTGATATGTGCCACTTTACATGCATGTTGTACACGCATCAGGTAGTGGTAGTGGCAAGATGGAAGGCTTGGTCTAATTTGAGTGACATAGTGGGTGCTATTATGAGTTGTTAAGTCGGTTATTTAGTAAGCTTTGAATGCTGTGGCATAGTGGGTGCTATTTGGTTATTTAGTAAGCTTTGAGTGCCATAGTGGGTGCTTTTCTTTTTCCTATTATTCAGCTCATGGGTCAAAATGCCGGCTTTCCAATAAGTATCATCCGAGCTCCAAACTGATACGTATCAGAATAGTAACTTATCGGACGGTACATTGAATATGTCGTCCGGGTCTTAGTCCAATACTGATACGTATCGGTATCGGACGATATTTTGATTAATGATTCAGCTTTTCCTGTTATTTGTATGGCTATATATATAGCCTGAATGAGTTGAATGAGATAAGTCTTCTATTCCTTTCTTCTTCTTAATTCAAAATTCCTCCGTATCAGATACCCAACTCTTTGGTTAGTATTTTTAATCTTTTCGGAGTAAAAAAAATTGGTGATACTACGAGGTGGGCCACCGTATGTGTGAATGGTCTGCACTTTAAGACTTGCAGATCTCTATTCTTAGCATAGTGACCAAGTCTAGGTATGAGAATTAATGGCTCCCCAAATAGACGGAAAAGAAATGGTAAATTTTGGCAATTTCGCATGAACAAAGAAAATTTAAAAAAATTTAAAAATATAAAAAAAATCATTAACCTTAAAAATAGATATGTTTTGACCAAACATGGATTCTAATAGGAAATAAAAAAACTCTTCAAACGTTTTTTTTTTATTTTGTTGTTGGAAAAAGTATTTTTGTTCACTATGATTGTAAGTACACATGCCTTCTAAGTTCTAAGGACGATGAGGCTTTGGCGGTTTGTCAGGGACCATGCCGGTCACCTACCACCGATATACCTGATCCTCCTCATCAGCGTTTATCATGCATTCCACATGAAATATCAAAAAAGTTTCTTCCAAAATTGTGGTCAATATATTGTGAGGAGCTTTTTGTTTAACACCAACAAGACCTGCTTTACATCGTGGTGTGGCCACCGAGCAAGTGCGGTGGTCGGTGGTAAGAGTCATAAAACTAATAAATAAGTCACCACCCTAATTAAGGATCGACTCTAGTCACCGACACCAAACCAACATTTTATCAAACTAATATATATATAAAAAGCACCCGAGTCCCACCCGAACATCACACGTACAACAAGGGTAGGATTCAAACTTAAAACCTCCACTTCTCCGCTTCTTGAGATGTGGTTCTGGCCACTGAGCCAACCCCCCTATTGGTTAATTTATGAATAAGTTGGTATTTAGTTACATGACTTTCGACTTTGAGCGTGTAATCAATGAAAGTTCAAAAGCATACTTTCGCTGGTTTGGGCTTGTCGAGACTTAGACATTTTGGTAGGAGATTGACCCAAGCACCACGGCCTCGGGTACTAGCAGTTTAGCCATCTAAACCTGTCAAAGCTTTCCTTTTTTTTATCATATTTTCAGAGTCCTGACATCTGTGAATTTCAGGTTCAGATAGAATAGATGGGATAAATGTTTTCTACAGTTTTTGACAATTCAATCTTATAATAAAATGGTTGAATCAAGAAAAACATATACATATCTTTAAAACAAATACTGTGAAAGGAAGGGTGTGATAACCCAGAGAAATTTGAATTTTGATTAATGAGAATGCAATTGATATTCACATTTCAATCTATATATGTTTACATGGGGCCCTAGTGGGTCTAAAACTGTCTCTCATTGTTCCAACTGGCATGCACATGACCAAACAACATTGAGAATCCTGCAGTTGGGCGCCACCATCGATACGCCACTACCCCGCCACAGACAAACCAAAAGATCCTAACCATCCAATAAACCTACTCATGCATGATCAATGTGCCCCATATATTTTTGGCTGTGCATTTGCACAATCTACAACGGGTTCACAACAATCAGCCGCATCCTACATGATCAAATGGGAATCCTTCCAATATACCACTCTACTAGTCCAGCCTGATAACTCGACCAACCAAGCAAGTTCAAGCGGAACGATGGATAAAAAACCGAAAAACTCGATTTTATTTAGCCTTGAAGAATGGAAATTACAAAATGTATATACAAACACAGCTCATCTCACATCTCGGATAAGAGGTTGCTAATTTTCCGAAGCTCCTTGAGAGCTGACACAGCTGTAACCTGTCCTTTGCCTCGATCTTGCTGGAAGACCGACTCGATCACCTGCCAAAACAGCCATAAGAACTGTTATCATCCACATGCAATTTCTTCTATATTTTTTTATTTTTTTCTTCATTGTTTAAAAAAAAATTAAGTACAAAATAATGGAAAATCAGGTTACCTAACAAAGTTGGTATTTTGGGCACTAGTCAATTGCACAACACTAAACCAGTCAAACTTTGACTTTCCGCTAGATCTATGAAACTCTCCCATGGGTTGACCAGTTTAGCAATGCATGATTGACCCGTGTACCGTCCATGGTAGAAAAATAGCTAATCTATCCAATTTAGAGATTCATGCAGTAATAGTGCACCTTACCAACTCGTCGCTTAACAAATTTCTTACCTGAATATTTTCGAGCATAGATTGCCCTAGATTCCTCAAAGTACCGATTACGTTTTTGTCTGCCGTGTCTACCCCACTGCTATGTCCGGATGAATTAGTGCACCCATCGGTCGTTGACTGCCCCTTGTTTCCTACATTCTCCGGTCTTGGTCCCTCCACATTGCACCTTCTCTCAAAGTTCCCTTCACTATTGCCATTTCGACTAAACTTCCACAACCATTGAAATTTACCCGAAAGCAGTTTGCGTTCTTTGAAAGCCATCACTTGCTTATCAACCACATTTTTGTTAGACTCAAGTTGACTTTGGGTCACTTCCTTGGGTTCCGAGTGTTGGGGTGGTTGGTTCCCGGAAACCACGGTGCTGCATAAATCTTCCATGTTATCAGTCCCTTCATCATTATCATCCATAGATAAATTTGAGGCGACACTGCTCTTCTCCGAATCGTTTTCATGGTCGTTAGCTCTACTAAGAGGACTCGTCGATGTGGAAAAAATCGATGAATTGTCTTCGCTAACGGCATTTCCGTTCAAACACGCCTCCTCAGTTGGAAAAGTAAAGTCCTTGGTTCCGTCTTGTTCCGTTGGGCCCTCATGAAAAACCTTTTCTATGTTGACCTCAACGAAAAGAGGATCTTTTACATCCGTAACTGCTATTCCATTACCACCCAACTTATCGGAATCTGAGTCTGACCTCGTCTCTTGGGTCAAATCCTCTAACAGCCTTCGCCGAACAGAATGCCTGGATACCCTTTTCCCGTTTGCAGTCTTCGTAGAAGATGGAGCAGATTCCGCTCTAACCAAACCCGATCTTTCTATCTCTGCTGAGGCCCTTTCTTTCTCCGATGAGCCCTTTAATTGGGCTGAAAGGGGGTCACACTGATTTCCTTTTTGAACTTCTTCGGCCTTGTGCAACACTCTCCATTTCTCTTCCCAGTAACTCTCAGGAAACAAATTGAGCGGCGTTCGCGGAGAGATTGAACCGAACGATAAGCTATGCCTTCTACAACCTGCCGTTTTACTTCCGTCGAAGGTCCCGGGGGACGGAGATGGGGAAATTGAGCCATCAAAGGCAAGCGCTTGCAATGAGTTTGCCTTTTCTATCAACTTCTTCACGTCTATATTCTCCGGGAAATTGAGCAACCGCTTCAAGCAAGAGGTAGCATTTTCGGTTGCAAGAAGAGATGATCTTAAGTGAAGAAGCATGGACACGGCCATTGCTGAAATATAAGCTCCCCGAGGAGACCGCAAAATGTCAAAGTTAGAACTCACATTATCTATAGGACTCAAATGTGATTTATGATTTGGGTATGCAAATATTTCATCCCAAACGATCAGTAGATCCTCTAATAAGAATTCACGTCCATATAACACACGCAACCACCGGAGCGCAAAGTACTGGGGTTCGACACCGAGCTCAACAAGGTGGCTATGGAGAGACGGATCAACTGTCGAAAGCAAATGGTACAATGCAAAAGATGCTTCGATCACGGGAGGCAAACCTGTGACGGATCCAATGGCTGGTGATGGAGAGAAAAAATCTGCCATGGCCACAGCACCCCGAGCCCCGACCATTAGCGCATCAAACATGCAATATGCATCATGTTCCATAAATTTCTCAGATAAAAGGATACCCAATTCGCCTTCTGCTCCATAAGCATCAGTTAGCAAAAAGATTTTTCTTATGTCGGGATCGAGTTCATCGAGAGTGGCAATGCTGGTTACGCTCCCATGTAAGTCTCTCTCATCATCATCATTACCGGTTGACCAGCTTGTCGAAGTGGGAGAGCTGGTCCGTTCTAATTTACGGTTACACAATTGGTTACTTTGGGGATAATACGTCTGATCAAACTGGTCAGTGAAATGATCCCTGTAGAGTTCCCTCACTTGAGAAAGGTATTGCACGTCAACGTGAAGGACATATAACAGAGGAGCCAAGAGTTCGTGCATCCCTATAATAGTACAAAACACTTGTCAGTATTTCAAGTATCATACGGAAGCAAGGAAAACCTGACAATAGAACCTAGATCTGAACAAACAATGCCCAAGAAAACCCTTTTTTGCAAAATAATTTATCATTAGTTATGTTTACAAAGCAGATGCACCAATCCTGGCTTTTAGGGTATTACCTCGAAGATATAATTATAATTTATAAAGGGCTGATGTTACTACCACACCACTTCATGTTACAGCCACCTCACTTAAAGAACAGCAAAATTCTGCTGACTGCTTTAAATCAGACAATGAAGATCATTTTTCATCCCAATCTTCCACACAATAGATCTTGAGATCATGGGCCTACTTCAGACGATCAGATGTTGACTCCACGTGGCACACATCTCAAAAAGTGAATGTGAATCACGTTTGATGGTACGTTCACTATTTGGGATGTGTGCCTCGTGGAATCAACATCTGACCGTTTGATGGTAGGCCTGTGATCTTCAGATCTATTGTGTGGAAAATTGGGACAAAAAACGATCTCCATCGTCTGATTCAAAACAATTTTTCCTCTGTTTAAGTGAGATGGCTATAACATAAAGTAGTGTGGTTGTAACACCTACTAAATTTTAATGGAAAAAATTAAGGATATATGTTTCTTTTAAGGAGGAAGTTTGGAATCATTACTAGTAGCGTGATACGGACTCACATCTATGACATGAGTTGTCTAGTGTCTAGATCATTTAAAGTAACCTAGGTATATAGCAACTCATGTAGAAAATCATCCTCATCTAGGAAAACCACAAATGCATTTAACATATTGAAATTCATATAGCTTTCTCCTTTTTATAAAAGTCATCACTTTAAAAATAGAAAATAGTTCATTAAGCATTTTTTTCATCTCGCAAAAAGTTGGGCTTTTAAATTTCAATCTCTAAAAAAGGAAAGGCCTGCTAGTAGATTAAAAATCCTTATTAGAAACATAAAATTTTCAATCATGGTTAGGGAAAAAAATGGATACTTGCCTTGACCATAACCATACTCTGGATGTCTAAGGCACCACAGTAACAATATTCTTCTTAACATGGCTTGACACGCCAGTGTCTGAAAGTAACTCCCGTGTTCTGGATATAAACGGGACAAATCCTGGTCAACCATTTTCTCCAGCTCAGCATTACGGAAAAAGCGGCCCCACATGCTATCTACAATGACGATAAGCTTAAAATAATAAACAAATCAACTCTGAAAAATAAAAATAACGCTAATTAATTAAATAAAATTATAAGAAAGTCAAACAACCATTAAATATTTGTTACGAAACCGTCATCAATGTTCATAATCAATGCAAGGAGTCCTTGGTACCTGGATTCTGTGATAGTGGATTGTCCATGACAAGATCGGGAGCTTTATTTTCATCTTTAGGAAAATGGGAATTGATTAGAAGGCGTCTTCTCAAGCTGGCATATCTGTGGAAGCATAATCTTAGCTTAGTATAGGGGATATCCATCATTTAAGTGCAGAAAAATAGCTAGTTACTCTTACAAGTTGAACAAAGTTATCCACTAGCGTAAAATTTAGAAAAGATAACACAACAAATAGAGGCATACTTGACACTTCAGCTTTGTTTGTGAAATCAAAAAAGTTCACAAAGATGTTTAATTGAATTTATTGTGTTTGGTTAACTCTAGTAATATGGTTTCGTATCAATCTATACGAAACCATTTTGAATTAATATCAATTTATATTGTGTGATTGTGCACCTATCAAAAACATATAAAAATATTGTGTGATTGTGCATCCAAACGGAGCCTTCATGTTAGAATAGAACTCATGCTTTTGCGTCGCCTCACTAGTAAAATCATTCATGCCACCTCAAGTCATAGGACTAGATGTGTGGTCTTTTTCCCTAACACTGAAAAGCTAATATAGCAATAGAAAATAGCTGTTTACTTATAAGAGCATCTCCAACAAAGACGCTATCCCACTCGCTAAAGCTATGGTAGCTATCTAAATGCCAAAAAATGAGCTCCAGCAGAGAAGCTATCCCACTCGCCAAAATAGATGTTTGCTACAGTAGTAGCAAAATTTAGCTATTACTGTAGCAGTAGCTAAACATTAAAATAATATATTTTTTTAAAGATAATTCTCTTTCTCTCTCTCTCTCCTCTCTCTCTCTCTCTCTTATCTAGTCGTAAATTAATAATAAAATAAGAATAAACTGAAACCCGAGAGTCCCGAACCGGACCCAACCACACCGAAATCCGACACAAACCGAACCGAGCCGAACCCCAATTCGGTTCAATTTGGGTGGCTTGAAAGCGAAAAAAACCCAAAAAAACAAAAATAATAGCCTAAAAAAGTAGGTATTTTACCTACACAGAACCGCATCGAAACCCGACACAAACTGAACCGAACCGAACCCCAATTCGGTTCGGTTTGGGTGGCTTGAAAGCAAAAAAAACACAAAAAAACCAAAAAAGTAGGTATTTTACCTACACCAAACCCAATCGGTTTCGGTTTCAGAAAAAAAAAATTAAACAGAACCGAAACCTGACACAAACCGAACCGAACCCCAATTCGGTTCGGTTTCAGTTTGGGTAGTTTGAAGCCCAAAAAACACCCGAAAAAAAATGAAAAGATACTCTAAAAAAATAAAAAAGTAGGTATTTTACCTACACTGAACTGAACCAAATCGGTTTCGAATTCAGAAAAAAAAATTTGAACCGAACCAAATGGGATTCACTTCGGTTTCGGTTTGGGGTGTACCGAACCTAACACCGAAAATTTCGGGTTTGGTTCGGTTCGATATACTGAACTTGCATCCCTAACTGTGGACAATAAAATATAATAAAACAAGAATGAAGAAAGGAGTACCTAAAATAGAGTGTCTACTGGAGTGATTTTTACTATAGTAGTAGCTAAAGTACTGTAGAGATACCCAAATTTAGCTCTCCTTGCTGGAGATGCTCTAATAAAGTGTTGTTATTGCAAGCTGTTTACTGATCAATTAATAATAATATTTTATCAATAAAAACAAACATTTAACCAAATTCTATGACACAACATTCCTCTTTTGTAATTTGGATGAGAAAAACTATTATGATTGATTTACACATATTTTTTTAGAGCAATTTTGTGATCGCATTTACACAGATCAAAGCGAGGATAGCTCACTTTTATACCATGTGGCGCACATCTTTGGTCAATTCAAGTAGTCTAACTAGCAGCCCATCATTAGCACATGTCTCAGCCAAAGAATCAAGCCGGTATGAGTTTTCGAACCATCCATCAGTGTACTTTAATGTCAACCATTGAAAAAAATGCACAACCGTCCATATTATAGTGCATAGGCTGGATGATCCAAATCCTCTATTCTAATGAGTGTGATCTTTGAGTCTACGATAGATTCCAATATGAGCTACCATTTTAACGAATTGGGTTACTAAAATTATATGCCACTTGGCTACAAATTGGGGTGTTCAAGCCCCAATCTGTAAAGAGGCGGATCGTTTTCCATGTATCCACTTCCAAAACCTAAGTTAGAGCACAACCCTTCTTTAATTTTCACAACAACAATATAATCTCGAAATTTTCATACTACAGTTGGAGCCAAGTGATTTTTTCTTCTATCTTTTGCAATGAATTGGGTATACTGGTATCTCTCTGATCACTTTCCTCCATCACAACATATTCGATGTGCACCCAATAAAATCCAACAAACGGATGCACGAAAAAGACACAATTATAACCCAAATATCCTCACCCAAATGAGATCTATATGAATTAAAAAAATTAGCCAACCAAACGGTACAAACCAATTCGAAATCAACAGTTTATGTGAACAAAGCTCACACCAATAAATCCAAATTATTAGATTAAGAACAAAAATTGAAAACTAAAACCGATGTGTATCAGATTTTGGGCCTGGAGATATGGGTACACGAGAGTGCACATCTCCAAATGCGTAAATCACAAGTTCACCCAATTCATTGCAAGAGTACCTATCTCCAAATACATAAATGATATACCTATGCTGCAATTTTTATACACAAAAAATATTATTATTTATTTCAAATAATAACGGAATAAGAAGATCATTATCAGCTAATTGATCAACATCAAACAGAAAAGCATGATTTTTATGGTCAATTTCTTTTTAAAAAATGAGAAAATTAAGAAAAAAGCAAGGAGAAACAGAAAGTATTAACTAAAAAAATAAAGTTTCCTAAATTATGATTTTTTAAAAATTAATTTGCGTAAAAAAATTGTTCATACCTCCTTCTAGAATTGGAAGCTACGCGGCGAAGATCGTCGATGGAAGAAGAAGCCGGTAAGATTCCGAGATCGATACGCCACCGGACGCCTCTGAGATCATCAAAAGGCGATACACGGCGCGATCTCGGAGGAGAAGAACAGGAGATCATAGGTGCTGACGTGGGATTCGGCAATGCCAGCTCACCAGGATCGAGTGACATGATTGGGCAGGGAAGAAGAGGTTTGGGGGTTTTTGATTGGAGAAGGAAAGGGTAAGGCAAGAAAAGGGAGGTGGCTATTTGAGAAGAATCAAAGATATGATTTTTATATTGCGAGGATGAAATTTGGGGATTTGGTTTTTGTTTTGTGTGGAAGAAAGAAAGAGAGAAGAGAGAGAAAGAGAAAGAGAAAGGAGAGAGAGAGAGAGAGAGAGAAAGAGAGATCAGAAATGAAAGGGGAGATCAGAAGTTTGTTGGGTATTCATAGCTCTTGCTGAAGCTTGGAGGGGAAGATGAGCTGTCTTCCATTTTTATATATCAAAAACACCAAAACCTCAAATCACCAAAAACGGGAAAGCTAAAAAAGTACATAAAATAGTGTAATCATTAATTAATAAATAAATGACATGAATAGATAAGTAAAGAATATTTAAGGTTTACATATTATTAAAATAGTAAATTATCCTATAAAAAAAAAAAAAATGCAAATTAATGAGATTTCTTAATTTGTTTTATTTAAAGACGAAACTGCCCTCAGAAAATGATATATGCACCGATATGACAGTTGGTAATTTAGGATTGAAAATTTTAACGGATCGACCGTATCAGATACACCTTTCCTTTCTAACGAGAGACCCTATATTTTTACCTTTGCACAAACCGACCAACTTTACTGTTTTAAGTCAACTCCCTTCCAGGTAAGAGGAAAACTCTTAAATACTCTTTTTTATATTTTTATCATTCTATTTAATTTAAAATTTTAAAAATTACACTGTTTTATATTTATATGACTCGAGACAACATTTATGATATCTGATTTGAATTAATAGAAGTAAAGATTGACAAAAAAAATAAGTAATATTCCTTCTTTAGCTAAAAATAAAATAAAATAAACTGACTTCCTAAACCGTCGAAAGCAGATACCGCAATTCTAAAAACGTAGGAAACTAACTAGTGAGTATGCTTAAAGTATATATCACAAAGATAAAAAGTTTCTAATTTTCAAAGATTTGCAAATCGTTTACCACGGAAGAAAAGAAAAAAAATAAAATAAATAAATAATAACTTTGATAAAATGATTTGAATTCTCTCATGAGGTTGATGTCTTCAATTGGACGTCTCAGATTTAAGATGCTTGCCACGTGTAATATTGATGCCTTGTGCACTAAAAGTAGAGCTCGATGGGACTAAGTGTCTATTGAAAGGTGCTTCATAACCTTCCATCATACTGCCTTTGTACAGAATCAATCTTTTAAAATGTGCACATTATGTAAATTTTGACAATTACAGTTTGGTGAGATCTACCCAATCTTATAGTTTAATCGCCCGTCTCTCGCCGTATGATGCAAGAGATTACAGATGATTGATGTTGATTGATGTGATGTCACCAATATTCTAGGAAAAGGATAACACCTACAAATCTCAAGGTCCCAAAAAATTGTAAAACTAAATTTTAATGGGTTGCAAATAGCGGTGGAAATTCGGTAATCCTAACCGAAAACAATTTTTTTCAGTGTCGGTTTGGCTAAAACCAATACAAGACCGAAATATATTGGTTACGGTCTACCAAAAACTGGATTTATGAAACCGAAATGATCCAGTTTTGGTTTCAGTTGGTTCGATTTTGATATTATTAACTCTTTTGGCAGTTTCTCTTCTTACTCGGTAGGTTTTCAATTTTTGGCAACCAAAACCAAAATCAAACCTATCCAAAATTGGTTTCGGTTTTCAATTTTGGATCAGTTTCGAGTCGGTTTTTATCAGCTTGGTTGGGTGGGTTTTCGATTTTTCCATTTATTTTTTCTACCCCTAGCTCCAAATTGGCCGGGGATAAAATCTGTTAGGAATTCAACCCACACTAACTCCCAATCGCGATGAATGCGAAAAAATAAAAAAGCGCAAAGAACAATCACACACAACACAAAAGATTTACGTGATTCACCTAATCGAGACTACGTCCGCTGGAGTATAGCTATTATTTATAAACGTTTACAATACATACACTTTCTTCTCTCTGGTATACTCTCAAACAAGATCAAACACAATCTTTAACAAAAAAATCCGTTACTAAACCAAGGATGCAGTCCTTCAAAGAACAAAGAAGATATCTGTCGAAATATGGTAACGATTTCAGCAAAAATACGACTTCAGTCAGATCTTCAATCCTTAAGCTGTTCTTCAATACCTTGCCTCTCCAAGATATTCACCCAAATTTTCTCTCTTGAAAACTCTATCTCAAAAGTCTCATTTTTCGCTCATAAGTTTTCCCTTTATATAAAAGTTACGAATCATATTTCTATTCCGAGAGAAATTTGCTAAATCCCAAAATCGGCAGGTAACTAACGTCTACGGTCGCTCGAGCTACTAGAACCCGAAAAAAATCCTTTACAATGGTGCGCAGGTTGCTTGAGCGACTTTTTCTTGAAAGATTGCTCTAGTTGGGTGCTTACTTCGCTCGAGCGAATTTAGTTCTAGCTCGAACAACCCAACCAATACGTGTTGGGGTAAAAACTAAACCAACAAAATCAACTTTATTATTTAATCCTCAACTCCAAAGTCAAACATGGCACAACTCACCCTCAACCAAGGATCAAAAGAGCGATTTCATTTTTGGTCATCAAAATAGCGGTTTCATTTTCTGTTTCGGGCATGAACAAAACCGAAAATTTGAACCAAAATTTCGGCCATTTTCGGTCATTAAAATAGCGGTTTCATATTCGGTTTTGGGCATGACTGAAACCAAAATTTTGGCCAAATTTTTAAATTTCGACTGAGATTTTGAATTTCGGCTGATAATTTCACCCCCATACATTTGTGGACCAAAATATCCGTTCAACGTTTCGTTTCGGTGGGGAGTGTGGACCGAACCGTTTCGGCCGATACTTGAGTTATCGAGCTGATTCATGCCCATAACCCTATAGGCCATTTCCAGTCTTGGTCATGTATGTGGGAGATGCTGGGAAGGGTGGATGAATTACAAGCCTGATTTTTCACGCACAAAGTGGTTATTCTCCAAACTCGAACCTGCATTTCAACGTGTAATAGCTCAAGAATTTTACAATTGCACCAAGCAAAGGCCCGTAACATGAACCCAACCCTAATGAGCAGAAATTTAAGTCGGTTAGCGACTTGGGTTGGTCTGATTCAGGTGAAGAAATTAGGACCCTTTTACGATCAATTCAATGAATGGGTCAAAGATTTATGATCTGGTCGGATTCAAGTGGAGCTTATACGACTAATTTAATGAATGGGTCGAGATTTAGGGTACATTTGGTTCATTGTAATTGGTTCAATGTAAAAATTACTTTACCTGTAAAATGATGCTGACTGAATTACATGTAATTTTACTTTTTCTCATATAAAATACATGTTTCTTTCACCGGAACATTTTAGTGTAAAGTTCACTTTTTGTAAAAAATAGTTTTTGGGGTTTGCTTTTTTACTTTTGCAAGTAATATTTCAATATTATGAGCCATCACCCTCGTAAGTAAAAAAAATTACAGGTAATTTTTGTGGCACAATTCACGAAAAATTACGATAAAACAAATGACTTTTGGTAAAAAAAATAGAGCTGTTGGGGTGATATTACAAGCAAAAAAATAGAGCTGTTAGGGTGATATTACAAGCTTTACATGTAATATCCCCCATTTACATTAAAACAAACGTACTCTTATGATCTGACTCGACGGATGAGATGATATCCCATCAGTTTGATATAGCCCATTCGTACTCTTAGTTGGCAATTAAATATTAGAATATCTTAAAATCCCCCCCTCTGAATACCATTTAAGCTTTTGAATCACGCATTAAAGATAGTTTTCCCTTCAACCTTTCAAACAATGAATTTTGAGATTATAGGCATATAATTAGACGATCAATTTTCTTTTATTTCAAGTGGCAAAGATCCCAAAAAAGTAGCCGCCTTAACATCAGGTTTGCATTTCCATTATGTTAAGATCACTTTTTTAAAATATGTGCCACTTGAAATGAAAAAACTTGAATGGTATGCCCATAATCCCCTAATCCTTGGTCTATTATATCCAAAATTAGGATGAAAGTCAATCTCTATGGTTTGATCCAAATCAGCCAATAGGTTTTCAACGAGTAACCTTAAAGATACGGTGGATGAATTTGACTTTGAAGGTACCCATTGTATTTTTTTATAATCTTTTTCATTTTTCAATTTGATTTTATTTTGATTTATTTTTTTACGACAAAGGACCCAAGTGTTTTATTATGTGATTGATGACTAAGTGGCTGCAGTAAGAAAATACGAGGGATAATCGATGAGAGGCGACAGCTCCCTGTGGTATTAATTGATGTTAGAACGCTTAGGGTACGAATGATTTTGACATGGGCAATATTTTCATGCATAGTGATAAATTTCTTGGAAAATTTTCTAAAATTTTTCTAATTTTTTTTTAAAATTTACCGAAATAGGGATCAGGTGATACTTTTGGCAAAATTTCAATAATATATCTGAAATCGCTGAAATTTTATTAATTTCGATAAAATTAATAAAATTTTGTCAAAATTAATAAATCTTTTCTAATTTTTATCATTTTTTAAATAATAAATAAAATTTTTATGAAGTTTAAATATAATTTATATTTTATTATTTTTTTGTACTCTCCAAAATTTTTTTGAAACTTTTCAAAATTTTTTCAAAATTTATCCAAAATGAACCAAAATGATCCCCTACTAAAACATTGCCGAAAACAAAATTTGTCACTATACTTGCATGTGAACTTATGCAAGGGCCTTAAATTTATTATTATTATATTTTCATTTTATAGTTAAATATCATGTAAGATTTATAAAGTAGGACTTAATCACGACAAATATTTTAAAAATCATCATCATCATCATCACCTTGTTCATCTACTTAGGGTCATCTGTTGAGACTTATTTCACCACTCAATTTTTCTTTTTAATCAACTCTAAACTTTTTGTAGCTTTGCACACATTCACATCCCTTCTTTCCTCTACGCAAGTGCTGGTCTTTCTCTTCTATTATGACTTTGTACTTTTAATGGATATGTTCAAATCGTCTCAAACAATTTTTTGCAATATTTTTTTATATAAGATTTATTTATGACTTCTAATATGTATGGTTAAACTGTCTCAAGTAATATTTTATAATTTTTTCTTTTATAAATATCACATTCAAATACCTTCTCGGATACTTTTTCAAATTTTATTTTATATATATACATATATATACAAAAAAGGAGAATAGATCCACATTAAAGTGCCCAAATCTTATGAATCTTGACATTTTTTATGAGCATGTAATTGAGTAAAATTGATTATATATATATATATATATATATATATATATAACGAAAATAGATCACATTAAAGTGTCCAAATCTTATAAATCTAACATTTTTTATGAGCATGTGATTGAAAAAAGTTGATTATATATATATATATATATATATATATATATATATATAACGAAAATATATTTACATTAAAGTGCCCAAATCTTATGAATCTAACATTTTTCATAAGCATGTGATTGAGCAAAGTTGATACATGTTTAGTCCATTGGACGGCTTGATTTGGTCAAAAGAGTCTATTATAAAAGTATGGGACAGTGAGGATGCAATCCATTGACGATTTGGGAACTTTAATTAACTCTTTTTACAAGGGTACTTTAGTAATTTAATAAATTAAGTTTAATAATTGCAACTTCAAACTCTACTCTATTTAGGGGTTCAATTTTCTCCGGGCTAGCATTTCATAGTAAAGGCGAGAGAATCTTGGTCAACTTATGAGATAATTTAATCATTTTATAAAAAGTTGAGGTTTTTTGTGTAAATTTGTAAAAAGGCTGAAGAGCACTCATCAATGCCTCAAGAAAAAGCAACTAATTTTTATCGGGCGCTGGGCCCCGACCATTAAACATAGTGTTTGGCCAATCCATAACACATGTGGATTCACCATATAAATCAATCCACGTCATGCACACTAAACTTTGCCTACTTCAAACTAATAAATTGAACCAGGTATCTCTATTTGCATCGGCTAAATCTCTAAGGGCATAACAATAAAAAAAAATAAAAATCATTGACTGCTTTGTATCAGACGGTGAAAATAATTTTTCATCCCAATCTTTCACACAAACGATCTTGAGATCACCAGCTATAATTTTACTATTCATTTTTTTATTCCAAATGACACGCATCCTCGAAAAAGTGAGTTGAAAATCATATAGAGCAAATTACGATTAGAGGTATTTTTTGGTCACTTTGTTGAAATGTGTACCACATGGACTAAAAAATTGCATGTCTTATACACCTTTGATCTCAAGATTCATCTTGTGAAAGATTAGGACAAAAAACACGTTCTCATCATCTGATTCAAAGTAATCAATAGTTTTCAAATGTGTTGTTCATAGAAATCTGGTTGGTCAAATGGAGGTACCCAATTGAACCCTATACAAATTTGACATTCGATTAAGAGCTTAAACATGCCTATAAATTTAGGACAATGTTATACCGTAGACAATTTTACAGATAGGTTATGTGGCGCGGCGTAATTGGCTGAACACATAATTGGGCGCAAGCACTACAGTCAGTAAAGTCACGCCACATAAGTTGTCTGCAAAATTATCTATCAAAATTTGTCTACTGATTATTATTTCCCATAAATGTATGATTGAATTCAATGCTACAATGTATTATATTTACTATGAAAAGGTGTATTAATCAAATGGTTAGGATCGAGTCCTCATGCCCTTACCGATACAAAGAGTTGGTATTAAAGTAAAAAATATACTTTTACTAAATTTTGGTGCCTATAAATTTATTAATTGCCCCAATATTTAACTATTTTAGTGATGAGATTGACCCGTGCACTGTCCACAGTGGGTGGCCCATGGAAGGATACAAGCTCCCCTACATAATGCCACTTATATTACTTTGTTAAACACAATTATGTTATGCTATAATTATATTCCTAGCATATCCTCAACGTTTGCAAAGACGTCTCTCCCTCTCTCTCTCTCTCTCTCTCTCTCTCTCTCTCTCTTCTAGAAACATGGGTCCCCTGCCCTTTAGAAAATCACCTAGCAAAGACAAAATTGGGTCCCTCATTAGAAGTGGGATGGCAATAATTCAATTTAATAAACGTTAAAAATAAAGCAGACCAAGAGATTTCATCTCCTTAGAGTTACAATATCCTTTTGAGAATTCTCTTCAAATATATATATATATAAATTTTTGGTATGTAAATTTTGTGGAGCCTATGATGGTTAAGGCTTCCAAATCCAGCTCACCGACCATGCATGGATTTAATAACCGATACTTATTGGCATATCAGCCCGGTTCCAAGCAGATGTGTATCAGATATGGTAGATATATATTGACCAAATCGGCTAATATTAAAGCACATTTTATTTAAAAAAAAATAATAATAATATAAAACTATTTAAAAAAATTTCAAAAGACATTTTTATATAGCGTCAAGCTCATTTCGGATACATATAGGCCGATATGACTCGATATGAGCCGATATTTGACTCTATATCAAATCGGAGGCATATATCATATCAGAGGGGGCCTATCCCAATATATATTGGCCGATATGTTTAAAACCATGCTAGGGGGATAAAGATAAAAATTTGACATGCCATGTCAGCAAGGAAAAGAAAGCATATTCCTCTCACCAAATCCATTTTTTTGGCACTCTTATTTGTTGAATCTTGGATGTTTATGTGAAACCTAGTTCTACCTACCCTTCTCTCTTTTTGCTTGTATTTGGGACATCTTAGTCCCACTAGCTTTTGATTATAATCAATCATTAAGATTAAGTATTAGGTGTTTTGACGGAACCACGAACAATGGTGGCCCTAGTTTGACAGCACAATGACAAAAAAATTAACTACAAAATGGGTTTCTAAAGAGTTCAAATATTTATAAAATGTTAAATGTTTTTTTCTTAAAAAATATAGAAATAGTAGGGTTAACAAATCATATAATAAATTAAATTTATAATTTTGTAATTTTATTTTATTTTTTAAATTTTATGAGTGTCCAAAAGAAGCCTTAACTAAATAGAGAAAATGTTCCTACTTTATAACAGGGAAAAGTGCATTAATCAGGCAGTTAAGATTGCTTGACTAATATAGCTTTTATGCTGTGTTTGGGGCTGCTCTTTAGCCCACTTAAGAGAGCATGTTTAAATTATTTTTTTAAAGATCACCAAAGTCAGCCCTTTCACTCTCTTATCAAATACAATCTCATACTGAAGTGCTTTGTGCTAGAGCGAAGCTGCTCTTTGCCTCCAAAGGGCAATACGAGACACGAGAAATGTGTGAGACAGAATCCAATTTTGTCATTCCATTTCTATTTTACCTTTGGATAAAAATTACGAGAATGTGACGTTGAGAGGGGTTAAAACTTTTTAAAAAAATAATTTTTTATTGAAAAATTAAAAGGCCCCTTAACCATTTTAGTTGTTAATAGAACGAGTCACACCGTCACACAGGAGATCTAGATTGATGCATAGCAATGCGATCGGATGGCATGATTGACCCACGCACACTACTTGGTGCTGAGGAGGAAGCACCTGATATCAACTCTAACTATGCATGTATCCAGTGTGCTTTCATGCCATTTAATTTTTGATGGTTATGACTTTGTCAATCAAAAACAAGAGGAAATTGCAGAGAAGGAGAAGCCTTAGAAGATTCAAGGACTCTCAAATCGTTGACTGCAAGGGCTAGAAGAGACGAGAATTACTTAAAGGTCACCCTTTTTTTTTCCTGGACACTTCCATCAATAGGTGAGACCCATATTCCATGGGTACCTTCTAGGCTACTTGGCAACACGTGAACCACATTTTTGGCCCATTAGGGTTATAAATGGGCCAGGTTACCCAGCGGGCCAGCTCGATTTGGGCTTTTTGCTGGGCTTTTATAAATCGGGCTACTCTAAGCCATGGGTTAAAATATGGGAAAAACGATACGTATCGGTTTCCGACGATACATTGTTCGAAATATTTGATTTTTGTATGGGAGGCACCGATACGGTACCTTGAATGTACCGTATCAGTGAAATCCAAAACTGATACGTATCGTCCAATACGTATCGGTATCGGACGATATTTTGACCCATGCTCTAGGCTAGGCATGAGTACATAAAGAGGGTTGGGTTCAAGCTTGGGTAGTGTTGCAGCCTGTCACGTGCTTACTATACGGTGAGTAAATAGGCTGATCCGGTCCAATCAGAAACCCGTACCTAAAACCTATCCCAAGCCCAAAAACTAGGCCCAAAAACCTGAAAAACCCAATCTAAATTTATTCAGGTTGGTTTACTTTGATATGTGCTCAAGTTCACCTAATTAAAACCTGACCCAAAAATAAACCCAACCCAATTACTTGTTGGGTCCGGTTTGGACCTAATTTTAAGCCCAGTATAAAAAGTTGGGTCGTTAAAGCCCGGCTTGGCCCTGCCCATTATCAGCCCTATGGGGAATTAACTTTATTCAAGTGGTTTGACATAATGTAAAATTCACTTAGTCCAAACAATATATCTATCAAATGATCAGCACCATCCAGTCCAATCACTTTAACATGGACCATGCGTTAGATATAGGACTGTTAATGGGTCGGGCTTTAGCTTGAGCCTGGCCTGGCTCGGATCTGATTTGGGTTGAAATGAAAAGCCTAAGCTTGAAAGCACTTGAGCCAAGCCTGCCCCGGCCCATTAAGCTCAATTTTAGGGAAGATTGGGCTGGCCCAAATCCAGCCCAACTCAAACTTGTCTCCGATTGGGTTTGGGCTTAATAAAAGCGAGAGCTTGAAATTTTGAATCCGAATCGGGTTTGGCCCAAAATTTTAGGGTCGGAAATAATAAAAGTCTATAAAAAAGCTGGCTCAAATTGAACCCGACCCGGTCGATTGACAATCTTAGGATTAGACAACATAAGCTTGTTATATGGTGGACGGGAAACGGCAGACCATTCGACGGACTACTGTGTGGCGCAGTGCAAGCATAGTGGGGGCAACAATGCACGTCGGGATTGCTACTTATATCGTAACACATAAGCATCCGTTGAATGATTTGTTGTGTCCCAGTCAATTCATTATAATTTTTTTGCTCATTTGATTATTAGCAGCAAGGTGTCAAACTCGATTTCAGTCCATGGAGGACCAATGTGACCCGACGGATATCGATATAATTCAGTAACTTTAAAAAAGAAAACATTTCTCAAGCTTATATCGATACATATCGGCCGATACCAATATTGATATCGAGTTAAAGGACCGGTACATATCGTTTTGCCGAAAAGTCGATGCCTTAGTTATGGGTAGGTATGGGCCGATTTTTTATAAAAGATTTAAATTCGTCAAATGCATATGCTACGTGGCAAAAGAGTTGCCATTTATCCTATTAACTATATGGGAGCATCAGCCAATCGAGATAAAGGCACAATTATCCCGAACAATAACAAATGAAAAGGTCAAAGGCCAATGGATTTCTTCTTATCGGTTTGCTGCAAATGAGGACATAAATTAAGTGGCGGCTGTGGAATTGGAATGTCAGGTACATTGTCGGTGGTGCTGCTTAGGGATTGATTAATAAGGATTAAATAAATTATTTATTAATTAATCTTATTATGGTGGTGCTGAGTAAGTGATTGATTAAATAAATAATTTGTTAAAGTAGTTAATAATAATTTCATATAAAAGACGGTTCTCCCGCATCGTCCATACTTAGTTTAGGGGAATGATCAGGCATAATTGGTTGAACTAGATATTGGGCTCAACTAAATTTCCAACCATTGAATATTAGGGAACTCCAGAAAGTCAGGATTCGTATCTATCCAATGGTTGAAAATTTGGTTGAAGATATCTCATTCAGCCATTCAACCAGTTGGTTGAAACCATTGCCCCTTATTTTATATTAAGTGACCCCTGAGCATAGGAGAGCAAAGTGGGGCTTTGGGCCTTCTAATTTTGGGCCCAAAATGGGGTACCGCTTCCCATTTTCTTTAGAGGCTCGTGGCCTATGAAATAAATCAGATTATTTTTTTTAAATCTATTTTTATCAATATATAATAGGGCCCGTTTTAAGAACTCGTCTATGTCTATGGCTCCCATGGCATCATACTCATCATGTCAGGGTTCAACAATAATTCTACAAGGTTACAATTTGAAAATTTAAAAAATTTTGACAGAAAGAAATAAAAATAAAAATTAAAAAGTATGAGAAAATTAAATATGTCAAAAAAAGTTCCATTTTTTAAACAAATGTAATCTATACCCAAATTAATCCTGATTTACGTAAACTTTTAAAAAAACACATACATTTGAAAATTTTGCCTTATTTGGAGGCCGTACTACAGGCAGCCCCCTCCAACTAAACTAACCTCTTTTTGGTTTTGTTTTTAGATTTAAGGTGAACCCATTGGCCCAGCTCCCAGCCCAATTCACATCACGCCCCAGACTAACTTCTTTTTCGTTTACATATGTAAAGTATTTATTTTATATTAGCCATAAGGTCCAATCATGCATGATTACGCATATCGGGCAATATCTGATCCATAATGACAAAGTTTGTTGGAATTATACGAAATGGGGGTACAACCAAAATTTTGGCGAAACTTCAATTATTTCGCTGACATCACCAAAAAAGTAAACTTCAAAAGAATACACATTTTTGAAAAATTCTTGATTAATTTACAAAACTTCAAACGTGTAAATCATTCACAAACCTTTTAAAAATTCGCCTTACTTGGTGACAATTCTTGGCACCAAGTAATCAAAATTGGTATTGGTCTTGGGTATCGGTTTGCCGAGGACCGATATATATCGACTGATAACTATACGTATCGGCTTTTTATTTATTTATTAATTTTTTCAAATCTACGTCTCGGCCGATACAGGTCAGTATTGGTTGATATAGTATCCGATACCCGAGTTGGGATACCAATAAGTATCGATTTGCTGAGAAACCGGTGGATATCGGTTTGCTGAGAAATTGATATGCATCGGTATCGGACGATTTTTGATACCTTGCTTGGCACTATAAGAAACTTGTTACCTCTTCAATGAGTCGTACTTTAACATATGGAGATCAACATATGGTGAGAAAGCTAGAAATCTGGCAAAATCTAAAAATATTCTAAGGGCATGTTTGAGAGTTAGGAATAACTTAATCTAAGTTTATACTCAGATTATAGCCAGATTCTGAGTTTTTTGGTGTGAATCTGATGTTCGTGAGTTCTCCTAGGGAAGTGAGATTCTAAGTGGTTTCCGATTTACAACAACAACCAGTTGTCCGAGCAATTTGCTCGGAATAGCTCAGAATTTGAGCTCAAATTCTAGCGGCATTGTATACTTGAATAAAATTATATGCTTCAAATCCCAACTCAGTCAACGGTCATGAATTCAAAAGTATGTCTTCTTCCCCAAATTGCTTAAATTGTGAAATCATTAGGTTTTATGAAATTATTTGATCATCAAAAGCAATTGACAAGTTAGGGTTACCAGAAATTTCACAAAATAAAAATAAAAAACTAGTATGGATAGAATAGTTAAGAATTGAATGATCAAACATACCAATTGCCGAAAATGAAAGACAAGTATAGATTTTCGAGCTAACAGAGCTGCCGTCATGAGAGAGAGAGAAGAGAGAGAAAGAGGAGAGAGAGAGAGAGAGAGCAAAATAGAGTCGCAAAACAACAGGAGCTTGTTGAGAAAACTGAGCTTCATTGCGGTGGTACTCCGTTTTAGAAATACAAAGCATACGAATCTTAGCCACATAATTTCGTGAAAGTTGGACTCGTTGACCGTTTTATAGCTGATGTGATATTTTTATTTATGATGTTTTACTCGCAAGCGCACGAATCAGATTGTATATAGTGGGTGCAGAGTACGAGATCGTTCCCACGAGGACTATTTTGGAAGATCTAAAAAGATGAGACAGCAATTCAAGAAATCTATCAAGATCTAACAGTATTCTACCAATATTATGATCTAGGTGGTTTGATGAGATGACAATTACTAACTACAAACTAAAACTTAACTGATAATTCAAAAATAAAGGTAAAGATGAAGATACTAAATCCTCCCATCTTTGGTCTGTTCTTCCCATAATACAAATCTAAAAATTAAACTATGAGATATATCATTGAAGAAAAATATTTTTTATGGAAGATAAATGGTCAAAACCCTGATAGGTTCCGCGTTGCATTCCTGTAATCAGGACTTAACTTCAGAGATGATTTTCATATATAGATCTGAGATCAAGGGTATGGCTCGGCTCACATGATCTCAGGTTCAAATAAAAATCATCCCCAAAGTGGGTGAAAATTTCAACAAGAATACCACCATAGATTTGAAATCAAGGGCATGGCTCGGCACACTTGATTTCATATTAGGGAGTAATTAAGATAAAATTATCATTACAGATCCAAGATCCAGGGCATAGCTCGGCACACTCGATCCCGGATCATAATCGTAATTAGCTCCACACGATGAAAGCAAAAAGACCATATAACAATGATTGGGTAAAATTATCGTCACAGATTTGAGATCCAGGGCATGGCTCGACACACTCGATCCCAGTTAGTGGTGGAGATTTCATCCGTTCGTGATAACACGACTACCATAAAATAAGATCTCATATTTTAATCCTAAATTTATGTTATTAGAAGTACATCCTTCGGATGGGAATCATTAGATCCCCATCCCTATGAATTTAGCCACACATATTATAATTAAATGACATAAATAAATAAGAAAGAGAAAATAATATCAATTCAATGAACTAAAAATACCTCAAACTTCAGTAGAAATTATTTAATTCAAAAGTACGATGATATTCAGAAACGAAATTAATGTAAGAATCAACTGAACAAAAATAATAAACTGAAGGAATGAATACTGAAAAATTAAAGGAACAAAGCTCTAAAAAAGGAATAATAAAAACTCTCTATCTTTACGTCTAACTATGAAAAAGAAAAACTAAAACTAACTCTAATTATCTATCTCTAATTCTTTCTCCAAGTGCTTGAGTTGGCTTTAAATAATTAGAGATAGTCGACCCAAGCACTTCGAGAAAGAATTAGAGATAGATAATTAGAGTTAGTTTTAGTTTTTCTTTTTCATAGTCGACCCAAGCACTTCGATGACCCAAAGTTGTAGTGTTTTGACATCATTTTCAGAATTTTTGGACTGTTTTCTACACTTGGCTTGTATTTACCTGAAACACTTCAAATCTAATAATTCTTATCAGATAGCCTTCATCGGACGACGAAATGTAGGTATTTAGGGGTGAAATATCATCATATTTCAGTACTCATCAATAGCCACTAAATTCATAACCCTTTTCACGAATCTTCATAGCACCTTTGCATGGGTATGTTATTTTTCATGGATTTAATGGCTAGTAAGCTATTTTTTACATGATGATTCATGATGCCTCGAGAACTGTAAAATTCACCTCTCTTCCAAGGATATCTACGGCTACGAAGGGTCGGATCGGGTCGGGCCCGGTCTTAACAATATATTAATTGCCCCATAAATCCGAGGTATATGCCTGATCCAACTCGAGCTCAAAAAGACTGGGGTGGGTCCCAACTAGGATTGTAAACTTTAGGCGGGTTGGGTGTGTTTGGGCCGGGCTACGAGTTTTGATGTTTAATATATGAGTACCTTTAAATCCACCCACCAAATCTTTGAGTTCACCCACGCTGAAACACATTGATTATATTGAATCGGACGATGAAGATTGTTTATCGTCTCAATCTTTCACATGATGGATCTTGAGAATATGATCATACCATCAGGCAGTCGGTCTTTTATTTCATGTGGTACACACCCAAAAAAGTGACCTTAAAATTAATTTTGAGCATGCACGTGATGTTAAGGTCATTTTTCTGATATGTGTTACACTAGAAATAAAACACTAACCGTCTGATGGTAGGCCCATGATCGTCCATCGTGTGAAAGATTGGGAGGATAAACGATCTCTATCATTTGATTCTACAAAGTCAATGTGTTTCAGTGTAAGTGAACTCAAAGATTTGGTGGTTGGATTTAGAGGTACTCTTAATATATTATAAACTTTTTAATTCTTGAAAGAATATTTTATTTTCCCGAGTAATGACTCCTCACGGTCATTTAAACACAATTTAAAAACAAATAATCTTATGCCATTAAATTAGACTTTTGATCCTATATCATTAAAACGTGGTTTACAATTATGCCACACCCACAAACCAATCTAAATTGTTGAAGACTTGTTTGAGTCAAAGAACCATGCCTATGGTATCGAATGGTTCAAATGTCATTAAAATGTGTATTTTTGGGCCCATTGCCCTTCAATGGATGATTTATCACTTTGACGGAATGAATCTCTCACATCTTAAGCCATTAATCGTACAACATCATTTAAACACTATTTTAGTGGTTCAAATGTGGAGAGTCAAGCCTTTTTCTCTAATTTTTTTATTATCAGAAGTACTACACACATTACTTTTCTCTCTGCACACCAAATTTGTTAGCGGACGCTAATTATAAAAAATTATATAATGCCTACAAAGTATGCTCCGTCAAATATGTTCAGCCCCATCTTGATTGGTTGCCAGTAAATTTTGAGAGAAATCTGAGTACGGCACATAAACCTATGATTAGATCACATTTCTACGATCATAGTATAACCACTGATTGAATCGATTCTGAGGATTTTCTGAAAGGAATTTAAAAATAAAGGATTTTCATCTTTTATAAAAAAAGTTAGGAATTTCAGTAACTTAAGAACGCATATGGGAAAAGCCAGGAATTTGAGTATGCTAAGAATCTGTTAGGAATCTGAGTGTCTAAGAATCTGAGCTTTTCCGGGAAAAATCAGGCAACACCTGAACGTGGCCTAAGTGAATTTGCACAAGCATCAGAGAGAAATAAAAAAGATGGTATTTTTAATGTCGAGATGGTCTAGGCCTGTGAAAAATGGACAAAACCGCCTGATGGAAGATACAATATCAATTTTGATGGCGCTTGGTGTTCTAAAGCAAAAACAGCAGGCATTGGTGTCATAATCCAAGATCATGAAGGTGCGATAATGGCGTCGAAAGCAAAATTTTGTGATCATATTGCTAATTCGGATCATTGTGAAGTTGTTGCATTGTATGAAGCAACTGTTTTTGCTCAACAATGTGGATTTTAAGACGATATCTTTGAAGGTGATTTTTAAGGGTGATAAATGCAATTGAAGATGAGGATGAGGATTTGTCGGATTTATCTTTCTTTTTGACGGTATTAGCAAAAATCTAAATCAATTTAGGTCCTCAGTTTTTAATGAGCGGGTAATCGAGTAGCCGATAGCTTAGCAAAATTAGGTTTGCTTCCTGGTTATGATGAGATTTGGATGAAGGATGCTCTTCCTCACATTCATGATGTAATCATTTCTGAATTCTATTTTCTAATGAAATGAATCGTATATTCTATAAAAAAACAAAAAGATCATTAGTTCATTTCCCATAACTTTATTTATCATGACATACAAGGGGAAATTAAGATCAGCGTAACTAATGGCTCGGACTTTTTGAAAAAGTTGCATTTTAATCTTAGACTTTTTTAGCCCATGATTAAATCCCATTTAACTCACGACTTTTAGAATTTTTGAAAAAATTGTGTAAATAAAACAAGGATTTTAAACTTTTTCTTGATTTTTTCAAATTTTTAATTTTTTCTTTTTAATGTTACTAAGTTTTTACGACTTTTTATCAATTTTTTTTTTATTGTTCAGTGGTCACTATGGTTTGGACAACAGCTTCCCCAAAAGGGGTTTGGACAACAACTTCCCCAAAAGGAGTTTGTCTATAATAAGAAAAATTACAACTTTTAATTGTAGGGTCTTAAGTTACCATATTGGGCTAAAATTAAAGCAAATGATGACCTACCATTTGAACGATTTGGATTGATAAAAAAAATTATGTAACGTGACCTAAAAATGAACTACTTATGATGTTTACTTAGCGAGTCGGTGAGCTCCCATTAATCCTTACATTATTTTCTAGTAATAGTTGCATACCATTAATTCTCCCATTAGCTTTATAAAATTTATATCTATAGCAATAGTTTTATACTTACACTAATTTGACACCATAAACAACTATTTAATAAGCATTTTCAAATTGTATCCACAAGTTTAGAGCCCCTAAATTTGTGTTTACATGTGCAACCTTAAAATATAAACTCTTATAAATAATTATTAGTGTAAATTTAACAAAGTATGAATGTTATTTATAAGCCATTAATTTAAATATTTTCACTTAGTTATGAAGGATTAATGGTCACCTAAGCCAGAAAAATTTCAAGCTTGTGAAGAACCTTCTAGCTCCTCAAGCCTCAAAATTCTCATGCTTCCTAATCTTATAACGGAGGTGAGAAGTTTCAAACCCTTCAAAATTCATAAGCATTTATTAGGCTATGTTTGACAGCTCTCTCATGCCGGAGCGTGCTCGTGTGCGCCTGATCCACTACTTGCATGTGCCCCGTGGAGTGAATAAAACATGCTTTTCGAAGGGAGCAATTTTAATGAGAAACCCGCTTTCCGTAGCTCCCCATAAGTTTTCCGCCTTCCTTATCAAGCACGCACCCAACTGGTCTGTAACCGACTTTCGGTTTTTTGTTCATTCAGTCGCCTTACTAACTGTCATGACCCAGAATCCTTACTCGACCTTGATTTTATTTTTGGCATGGGCTTAAGTCCCCATCCAAATTTCATATTTGCGTTGGCTTAAGTCTCTACTTTCTTAACATCTCGTATCTTAAAATATTTATATTTCATCTTTTCTTATACTTAATTAGAATGAACTACGGTGCGATAGGCTTCATTAAATCACGCTTTTCAAGGACGGATTCTGTAGTAACCTGGATGTACTTCGTGTGACATCCCATACTATCATAGAGGGTTATATCTGTACATGGACGCCTATATTCTAAGTTTTACGTGATCGTGAAAGAAATCTCACCGTGACGAAGACTTATATGATGTGTTATATTTTATTCTTAACTTATATGCGTATGTCCTATCGTAAAATTCTATATGATAAATGTCAGATAATGATGGTGAACATATATAAGAAGGAACTATAATATAAATTCTAAGCATTTCATATTTTTGAAAAAAATTAATACAGAGCATAACACATGAAACATTGAAGTAAAATAGAAAATAGAAAATAAGAAATACTTAACTATATTTATTTTGTAATTGAGTTAAAAATATACTTCATTGGGGTTAGTTGCGTCTATAGAAATTAGTGATCGATTGGTATAGCAATCGGACATGTTTCGGATTCTAAAGGGGCGCACGTGTCCATTCAAGGTTTGTACGAGCCTCAAAAGAGGTAACATATGAGAAGTGTTGAAAAACGTTAATATTTGACTCCTTAAACTTATAGGTTGTTGTCCGATGAAAGCTATTTAATATATTTTATGTAGTTTTGGTGATTTATAGATCTTGAGATAAGTTGAACATAAAATAGTTCAAGAATTCATAGAATAATGTCAAATCCGTACAACTTTTATTTATTTAAAACTTATCCCGACTTACAGCTTAATTTTAACCTTTAAAACATTAAATTCGTCATGACACTAACTGTACAATGTTTCTTCCTTTACTTGTTGACTTCGTTTTCTCCAGGCTGAGTGAGAGGAGCTTAGAAGCATTGCCAATCACAACCTTCGGGTCAGAAGAAAGAAAAGAAAATAATATATCTGTATCCCTACAACCATCAATAGGGGCATTGTATAGGGCAATGGACCTGCTTCAAAACACTGATTTGGAACCTTAGAGTTATTGAATTGAGACACGTGGCACATAGAAACATGCAATTCGAAGGACATATTATAAAACACTGGTGGATCAAATATTAATAAAACTTTTTTATCATGTGATTTAAAGTGGTCAAATAATTTTAATATTTAATAATTATCGTAAAAATTTTTAAGTTGGCTCAATTGTATATTGACTGTTTTGACTAACACGATAAAAATGATGTTAGTTTTCTATTCTTTTAGATTATAAATATTTGAATCATTTTGTTACAATCCAACTGTCAAAATAGTGATACATTCCAAATTTGTAAGAGCTTTTGGGTCAAAAGTCCGATTAAGGGTTAGAGTTTGCCTAAACGTGTAACATAATTTAAAATGGCCCAAACCACACGTTTCTTTCATCACCATTTATGATACGTACACGTTTTTTTTTTGTTTTTGCTCTTTTAGGTGGTAAAATTTCCACTGATAGGGAGAAAAAATGAAAAATTTGTTGGCTTCAAAAGTAAAGGTATGATTTTGTAAAAATGAGAAAAAAAAATGAGAAATTGTTTAAAAGGATAGCGAAAATGACAGCGGTGTTTAACCACAAAATATTGCCCTGAACCGAATTGAAACCAATGCAGAATCGAAAAATTGAAACCGATTTTCGAGCGGTTTGGTTTTAGGTGCCGGAAATCAAAAAGCGGTTGGGTAGGGAGAGCAAACTAAACCTAAAACCGAAGTAAAATAAAAAAAAATCAAAAAATAAAAAAACCGACACCTCAAGCCCCAAAACCGAAATCACCACCGAAAACCGATAATTTTAATAAAGAGGTTTTTACGAAAAAAAACCCAGACCAACACAACTGACCGCCCAGCCCCAACCCAGATCCTTTACACCCAGCTTCAGCCTGCCCAGACTCACCTCTCTCTCTCTCTCTCTCTCTCTCTCTCTCTCTCTCTTTTGAAAGGTGATTTGTAAAAATCGGCTTTTAAGGTGAGGAGTGCCTAGATTATATATAGGCCAAGACCTCCAAGCCCACAGGCAATGTAGGACTATGCTAACGCGCCAACGCACGTGTTGGTGGAACTGAGTCCAACTAAATCATATGGACAATTGAATTGGGTGACCCAACGGTAACTCAACCTCACAAAACTAGCTTCTTTCTCTCTCTCTCTCTTAAAAATAAAAATAAACTCTTTCAAAAAACAAGACCGAAATCGATTTCTTTTTGTTCAATTCAGGGGGTGAGATGTTTCGGTTAATTGAAACTGAACCCGAACCATTCGGTTTCTTTGGTTTCAGCTTCAATTCGGATAACCAAATTTCCACCCCCATTTACAATCGAAGACTCTTTCTGCGCAACTGATGGTTCCACTATTAACAACATTGATTGTCTTGAATTAGATGATGGAGATCGTTTTTGGTTACTATCTTTCACTCAAAATATCTTGAGATCATTACCCACCTATCAGACAATCAGTTGTTGATTCCACTTGTAACACATATGTGATAACATGTACCGTGAGAAGGGTTCTTTGGTCACTTTTGGGGATGTATTCTATATGGAATCAAAATCTGGCATCTGCTAGGTGGCGCCCGACCACAAGATCTATTGTGTGAAAGATTGAGATGAACAACGATTTCGGTCATCTGATTCAAGACATTCAACGGTATTAACTGGTTGAACTTGATTTTGTGTTCAGTCAGATCTGTAGCCATTGTGCATGATAGAATCTTGACTGGACGTCGTTGTACAAAATTGAAATTTGTGGAAGTCAAGATTCTCCTTATCTAATGGCTGCAAATCTATTTGAACACAAATCCTGTTGCCAATTAACCATACTTGGAGATAGCTAGCAGTTTGGGTGGGAATACAAATCAAATATTGTTGCCAACTAACCAGATATGGAAATAGATAGCAGATTGGGTGCGAGCCTCTTCTAACCAACAGCTGAGGGCATTTCTGTAACTGACAGTATATAGATTATGAAATCTCGTTAAGAGTTTAATATATATAATAAGTATTTAGCTTATAGCCACTTAGCCACGCCACTATTAAAATCTAATAAGTGGGGTTAAATTTTCTATTCAAAAAACCAAAAAACAATCACCATCAAAATGCGATAAAAAGTTGGCTAGGGGTGCAAGTTTAAAATCGGAAATTGAATCAGAGAAAAAAAAAAAAAAAAATCGGCCAAAGGGAATCGGTCCAAAGCCGACCGAAACCTATTCAAAACAGAAACAAACTGGTTACAGTTTGACTTCAGTTTTGAGTGGGGGAAACTGAAAATCGGTTAGGTAGGATTAGGAAACTGAAAAAATCGTAAAAATAAAACTGAAAACCCGGAAAAAATGGTTAATTGTTTTTGTTAAATGAAACCCAACAAAACTAATTGAGTTTTTTCCGATCCGGTTCACTTCGGTTTTGGTTTAAAAAATTGGAAAAAAGAAAAAAGTTAAAAAAAAAAGAAACCGAACCGATTTGATTTGATTCAGGGTGAACTGAAAGGATGATTTGTATGCTGCTTCATGTTGTGTGAATGTGCCAGATAGTTGTGCTTTATGATTGTAGCGATGATTTATCCATTAGCATCAGTATTTGCAACTAAAAATTTGATCTCTGTGGCCTGAGGTTTCTACTGTTCATGTGTTATAAGGAGGTGTGTCACATGATTTTTTTTTATATTAATAACCTGAGTATCCGGGCCTCTTTGAGCACCCGTCTAATCTCAGGGGTACATGCGTACCTAACATTTAGCACATGTCAGGTCAACAGAGGATATAAATCTGTAGGGTGACCTCAAAGGGGGAGGAGATTCGAACTCAGGTCTCTTACTTTTGAAAACAAGTACTTGGCCAGCTTTCTTAACCCCTTGATGTTAAGCGTGAAAAGTGTGTTGTCAAATTATACCTACGCCCTTATCAGATGTGCAGTTATTTGGACTACGATGAGTCATTACTGACTCATCCTTGGGCAATAAGTCAACGTCTTATCAGTTGTTCACTTATTTCGACTTTGAGACATACAAATTTTAGGGTCTCAAAAGTCCATATATATCTCAAAGTTCATTTATGATCAAGAGCCTATTATCAAGAATGAGCCTTGGACAGGGCTCATTCTCTATAATGAGACAAATTCTCTGTAATTTAAAGATGATTGTAGGTTTAAAAAGCAAGAAGAAATTGCCTAGAAGGAACCATCTCACAAAGCTAAAGGACTCACATTGTTGACTCCCAAATTAAGGGATGAAAGCGTTTGAAAATATATGGCAAATTTGTCACATGCAAACTCTGTGGTCCGAGTCAATAGAACATAATTTAGTTATAGAACATTATGATGGATATCTATTGTTCGGAATACCCAAATATTTTTCCTAAGATTTAAATGTATAATCAATAAAAAAATAAATTAATAATTTATAAATTAAAATATATGTACGTATCTTATCGCAAAAATTATGATTATTATAGTTTTATTAAAAACTTTAAAATAAAAGATCTCTAACTCACCTTGGGTGTGAGTCATGAAAGATGGGTTGTCGTTTGGATGCTCAACGATATCTTCGTTCTCAATACCTCTGAGTACAATGACGATGCTTTTGCTAATAAGGAGGACTAAAGTGTGTCGAGCAATTGTTGGAACTAAGCATCCCTTATATTTATAGCCAATGAGTCTTTCCCGTTAAGGACTTAAATTGTTAATTATATTGTGATTGGAAATCACAATTATACCTTAACTAAAAGAGTTAATTATTAATTGGTTAGGCTGCGTATGACATAGCTCTTTGCTAACTCCTGTCACAGTAGAGTTCACCTGTTTTAGTTGGTTCCCGTTCTCTTTTCTAACTCCCTATAAAAGAGGATTTACCTGTTCTAGCAGTAACCTCCCTGCCCTCTACTAACTCCCTATCAGAGCTAATAAAATCTGCTCTGTCAAGGAGTGAGTAGAGAGCAAGGTAGAACTGCTGAATAGGTAAATCTTGTATAAAGTCTTGCTATGCAAGGAGTTATCAAGGAAATGGGGTACATGCTAAAGCAAGTAGCAAGATGTTAGCAAAGAGGATGAGAACCTACTAAAGCAGGTAAACTCTGCTATAATAGGGGCTAACAAAGAGCTATGCTATTTGCAGCCTTATTCTCTCAAATTCACCGAATTAGCAATTATTACATCATTCACCGGTCAACAAATTGACCATAGTGATGGCCACCAAAAATAGAAACTTCTAATACATTACCATTCAATGGCCTCTTTAAGTTCAAAGAGAAGATAATATGGTATTGCCTATGGACAGGGTAGCCCACCCATCCCGTTTTAAAGCGGTCTTGGGGTTGATTTTAGAGCCCACAGGCAGAGCTTGGGCTACTTTAAGCTTGATAATTAAACGGGTCGGGTTCAAGCTTAACTCCTAAGCCTATTGGACTCTCATACTTGATAGCTTCCTATCACCAATCTCATGCCATCCAATTGAAGTGTGAAATCATGCATCTTTCTCTCTCTCATACTTGATAGCCTCCTGCCACCAATCTCATGTCATCCAATTAAAGTGTGAAATCATGCATCTCTCTCTCTCTCTCTCTCTCTCTCATAACATCCAGTTTAATTATAATAGAAAACTCCCAATAAGAAATCATATTCTCAATAAAAAAGATTTTAAAGATCTTATCTTGTCAATAGGAAAAGATTTCCAACATATCATATATCTTTAAAGAATTTTTTTAAAAGTACAGAATAAAGAAGCCTCCTTATCTCTTCTTTCATAATCTCATTCTATTTGGGTCGTCTATTAATAAATGGGTCGGGCTTGAGTTTTGAAAGCTTGATGTGTTGGAACTATTGATCCGACCACCCAAAATATGCCTTAGGATCTAGGCATACGATCAATCAAAATAATAAATCAATATCCCATTAATTAAAATATATGTGCGTACCTTATTAGGAAGATCGTGACCGTCGCTTTAGCTTTAATTTGAGGTATTAATCCCGAGGCCTTTCCTATAAGGAAGAAGAAGAAGGTGGCTCTACCCACCTCTCTTGCTACATTCTCTTGATGGAAAGATGTCAAAAGACTTGTGTGTAGTGAGCGGAGAATGTCCACCAGTATATATAGCATGAAGAGTCATACCCTGCCTAGAATACCGTCCATCAAGGTATTCTAATATGAATAAGAATCACATGTAAATTAGGAAATCTTGGAGTTTCCCTCAATTCCCAATAATGTCCTTTATTATTTAAAGTAACCGCAATCCAAGGTTTTATAAAATCCTAGTGTGTGTGGACTACACAAAATAAGAATTTTAGTTTCCATAAAAAATTCCAACAGTCTCCCACTTGGTCCACACACGAGCTATGATTTTGAAAATGACTCCCACTGGATTAGACAACCAAAGCGAGTGCACTCTGAAAATAAAACATTGTTTGAAATAACTTAGACATTTTCAAAATTACTCAAATTTAATGAAAATATAGGAATGAATCATGAATGCACATAATATATCATTTTCTGAAATTGATACTACGACAGTTCCATGGTCACAAAACTATAATTAACAATAAATTTGAGAGATGATAACTAATTTAACATGTGAACTAAATGCACAACAAAAGTGTGCAAATCCATAATGTCCCGCTCCATACTTGTATGTTGTTCTAACATTCAGAAAATTCTGGCTTGTGAAATACTTCACCTGATTCTCAGAATAAGAAGTTATTAACGTGGTAACTTCGAACAAATACAAAAGAGTACCAATACTCACAGGCAAGATTAAGATAAAACCTTATTAGCTTACTCACCAAGGTATGCTAACCAAAATTGTAAAAAACTTCACCCTTACTTTGTGAAAAACTCTAGTCAAAATAGAATTTTTCTATTGGCTCACTTACCAAGGTGTGCCACTCAAATTGTGAAAAACTTCATCCTCAATTTGTGGAATACTCCACCCAAAATAGAAATTTTCTATTGGCTCACTAACCAAGGTGTGCTACTCAAATTATGAAAAACTTCACCCTCAATTTGTGGAATACTCCACCCAAAATATAATTATAGAAAAATTCTACCTAATTTTATGAAAAACTCCACCCAAAATATATATGTATATATAAAACAAATTTTAAGATACATCAATAATAGCTGCAGTTTAGAAGTGAGATAACTCCCACTCAAAATGTAAAGTTTAAGACTTTACTAATCCCTTATGGGGACAATCGTGATGTAACAATAGAACCATATAACCATTAAATAGTAATTCATGTTCAAAACATATTATCAATTTTAAAGAGAAATTTTCATAATAAATTATGATAAAATATAAACGGAGATCCCCACTCCATAATGATTTACAAATATGTTCCTTTAATAAATAGTCCTATCAATATATTTAATATTTAATATTAAAAGTTGCATCACCAATTTATGTCTCCAATCATAGAATCCACCAAGGATATAGACATGATAACATGTCACTAAAAAGTCTAAAAGACTAATGTCCACAAAGGACTCCAAAATGAATATACGTCATTAATATCCACCAAGGATATAGACACGATAACAGGCCACCCAAAAGTTTAAAAGACTAATGTTCACAAAGGACTCCAAAATGATTATAAGCTATTAATATCCACTAGGATAAAATAATTCGAATTAAGGATATGAACGAATTGATTAGAGTGTTTTATTATGTGCAATTAATCCATTCTTTGGGTATAGATAATGTGCATCATCCAGCATCACCTTTGTGCAGAAACTGAGTGTACAACCTATCCTCTCTCTCGGGGCGCAGAAAAAATACGCGTAGACCTAATCGCTTATGTTTTCGATTTGATCCCAATAATTCACTATCTTTGGGCAAGAGAATTATTATTCTCTCTCCTTCACACTTACGACTATTCTACTTACCCAATTTACAGGAAATTAATGAATCACCTTTGAGCAGAATCAATAACTCTGCAAATCAGTGCACAAGGTGAACTTAATGAGATAAAATCTCAAGATTCAAGAAACAATAACCTCCATAGAATGGTCACCTTTGGGCAGATCCAATCCTATTTCAATTATAGTCTCTCGAACGACCACTTTAGCGGTCTTCCTTAACCCCATTAGAAGGACCTAGACCCGATATGTCTAGTCTTAAAAGTTTAACCAACTCACCGTAAAGTGTGTGTAACATGCAAATAATCAAGAGTGTCACAAAATAATATTTTAAATAAATTTGTAATGACAGAACTTAATCATAGACCTATGAGCTTGCACACACATACACTTAGGCCATAAGATCAAACCAAGGATCCAAAAGTACATGTAACAACAATACACTAGACACATCATTAGGGTCATCGAATATTATATTAATTATTTTTGATAATAAGTCCAATGAATTGGGCTCAACGAATAAATTAAAATCAACTACTCAAAAGTCAAAATCAGACTTAAAAGAGTTCAATATACTTAAAAATGAATAAGTTTTCTAATGAGCCTAAACATGACCCAAGAAAAATAAATCATTATAAGCCCACAAACATATTCTTTTCAATAATCAAGACCAAAACAAGACTTGATCATCTAAAAAAGCATTCACCATTATAAGGCCCACAACTCATGGCCAAATTTGGGGCTATAACAACCCAAACTAAGAAAAATTTTCAATGAGGCTAAATTGAGTCCTATATAATAAACTCAAGCTCAAATCCAGTTCCAATTTGAGCTTAGAGATGGCCCAAATACCAAAAATGTTCAAAATCATTTATGTATCCAAAAGCATAAGATACAAAAGTCTATAAAATTTATATAAATCTAAATTAAAGCCTTAAGTATGCTTATGAGAATTAGTAAAATAATTTGATAAATAAGGAAGCTCAATCATATGAGTTCCAAGCAATGTCGTAACCTTGCCCCACCAAAACCACAATTCTTACTCTAGGATCAATAGGATGAGACCAGATTACACTAACAAATTTGAACTAGAATCCAATTATATAAAATCACTTCATAAAAGTCTCATAAATTAATTAGCAAATGTATATATATTTTTTCTGCTAATTTTTAATCATAAAATGTAAAATATAGTTACCAAAATAAATATGTGCGGAACACATCATACAACTCACCTACATATTAGTATTTGGTGCAATATTCATTATGAGAATAAACCTAACAAATACTATAATAATATGTATGTGTTTAGCAAAGAATCATAAATACACAACAAGTTTAATGCATGAGTCATCTCATTACGGTGTTTAAGGGAATTTAAGCCCAAAATAATAATAGGTCCTTTAAAGAGTCCACAAAATAATATTCATTCAAGAAACTTTATTTCCCCTTATTTATTTTGTTTTGTAGTGAAGAAACTATAAGTTGGTACACCCTATATACCTTTCGGGTCAATTTTGCACAAATCTATATTACCGAGATTTTAGACTTGCCCAATCTTGACCGTTAATCTACTCCAGAAGAAGCATCCCATCTCTCTCCTTTTGAAAGTGGAGAAAGAATAAGTAAAAAGTAAACCCAAAAGCAAGATCTCGTATCTTATCACCAAACTCATAATATCTCCACTATTGGGATCCATCGAGCACGGCTACCTTTCTTAAAATGCCCGAACCAAAACCAACTCCATATGTTAAAAAACATGGAAATAAGAGTAAATAGATACAGACGATTCAAAAGCAGTTGCAACTTTCAAGTTGGCAAAATAGTTCCCTGAGCCAAAGAACCAATGGCTAGTATATATAAAAGGAGATATGGGGAGACTATTCTCTCTCACAAGATTTAAGGTGCTTATAAAGCATTAACACAAATATATATATATATATATATATATATATATATATATATATATATGTTATGATCAATCATATGCCGAACTTGGCTCTGATACCAATTATTGGATCTATTGATCTGACCACCTAAATATTTGTCCTAGGATTTAGACATATGATCAATCAAAATAATAAATCAATATCTCATTGATTAAAATATATGTGCGTACCTTATTGGGAAGATCGTGACCGTCGCTTTAGCTTTAATCCGAGATATTAATCTCAAGGCCTTTCCTACAAGGAAGAAGAAGAAGGTGGCTCTACCCGCCTCTCTTGCTACATTCTCTAGATGAAAAGATGCCAAAAGGCTTGTGTGTAGTGAGCGGGGAATGTCCACCAATATATATAGCATGAAGAGTCATGCCCTGTCTAGAATACCGTCCATCAAAGTATTCTAATAGGAATAAGAATCAGATGTAAATTAGAAAATCTTGAAGTTTCCTTCAATTCCCAATAATGTCCTTTATTATTTCAAGTAACTGCAATCCAAGGTTTTATAAAATCCTAATGTGTGTGGGCCACACAAAATAAGAATTTTAATTTTCATAAAAAATTCCAACATGATGTTGGCGGACTTAAGCTTGGAATCATAAGCCTGTTATGGGATCGGGCCGTTGTGACAGGGCCAATACTCGAGCTTGCAGCATGGTGCTTGGGGCACGACATGTGGTGCCAGGAGGGCACGCGACATGGGGCCAAGAGGGCCTGACGACGTGATCGCGTTGTGAGGACGCGACACGGTCGCATGTGGGTAGGACGCGGGAGCGACACGGTCGTGATACGGACGTGACAGAGCCAAGATGGGCTAGCGATGCGGAGGCGTTGCGGTATGTCAAACCAATAGGTTTGAGGTTCTCCTGCCATTCTAGCTGAATGACTGTTTTATCCTTCTATGTGGGAGAGTTAGTGGAGACTGTCTCCCGTCCACACGGGGCCTTGCGTCGCCAGAGGGGGTGCAAGTGTCTCCTAGGCCTGAAAGGGTGGGCCTAGGACGTCGACGTAGTGATGCCGTATGGCACCCAATGCGAGGTTGAAGTTAGGCCCGGACTACGTGTCGCGGTGCATATGGCTGGGCAACCTCGTGAGAACACTAGAGCACTGCGTGGGACTTAGTTGAGCACAACAACATGCGGGCTAAGGATGAATGGGTGCTAGTAATTCAGAATGCACACAAAGGCAAGCTGCGTGGGACTTAGTTGAGCACACGAGCATAAGGCACAAGGCTGTGGGCTTGGTTCGGTATGTGAGCAAGATATAATGGCATGGGGAGCTGCATGCCATGACCGTTGCGAAGCGAGGTACTAGTGCAGTGGACAGGGTGAGGTGAAGCTCGAGCAAGCCAAGTTTAGCACAGTGGTGCAAGCAAGCGTGTTGTAAAGGGACACGATAGAGTTGGGTGGTAGGCCGCGAAGCAGAGGTAACCACGTTAGGGAGTTCCCGTCCTCTAGGCGGGTGGTATCAGAGCTGATGTGTAGATGGGTTGGCTTCGTTGCACGCGATAGCGAAGCACCACGTGAGTTTATAACGCGTCGAAGGACACCCCTCGACAGTTGGTATCAGAAGTAGGCTGATTTAGCGCAGCGTGCGTTAGGTATCGCACGGGACTGAGGTTGTAGAAGTGTGACCCCGTGACATTTAAGTATCAGAGCCAAGTTCGATCCAGAAGCGATGATGCTATTAAGCAAATTGGTGTTAGCAGCGACACGTGGTGTGGTGTCAAGAGGGCACGCAATATCCCTGAGCTAGTTAACAAGTGAGGGCCTTGTAACAGCAGAACCAAGTTGACCCGACAGGGGTGACGGTAGGGAGCTAGTGGGAAGGTGCGGACCTAAGAACTAGAAAAGAGGTGCTAACAGGTTGGGAGGAGTTGGCGGGGTTGGTTCACTGCGATAATGCGTCAACGAGGACGTTAACATTATGGAGTGGTGGAGGATATGACGGGGCCAGTACTCGAGCTTGCAGCATGGTGCTTGGGGCACAACATGTGGTGCCAGGAGGGCACGCGACATGGGGCCAAGAGGGCCTGGCGACGTGGTCGCGCTGCGAGGACGCAACACGATCGCATGTGGGTAGGACGCAGGAGCGACACGGTCGTGACACGGACGCGACAGAGCCAAGATGGGCTAGCGATGCAGAAACGTTGTGGTATGTCAAACCAATAGGTTTGAGATTCTCCTACCATTATGGCTGAATGACTGTTTTACCCTTCAATGTGGGAGAGTTGGTAGAGACTATCTCCCGCTCACACGGGGCCTTGCGTCGCCAGAGAGGGCGCAAGTGTCTCCTAGGCTCGAAAGGGTAGGCCTAGGATGTTGACGTAGCGATGTCGTGTGGCACCCAATGCAAGGTTGAAGTTAGGCTCCGTACTACGCATCGCGGTGCATATGGTTGGGCAACCTCGTGAGAATACTAGAGCGTTGCGTGGGACTTAGTTGAGCACGATAGCATGCGGGCCAAGGATGAATGGGTACTAGTAATTCGGAACGTACACGAAGGCAAACTGCGTGGGACTCAGTTGAGCACGCGAGCACAAGGCACATGGTTGTGGGCTTGGTTCGGTATGTGAGTAAGACATGATGGTATGAGAAGCTGCATGCCAAGACCGTTGCGAAGCGAGGTACTAGTGCAGTGTACAGGGTGAGGTGAAGCTCGAGCAAGTCAAGTTTAGCACAGTGGTACAAGCGAGTGTTGTAAAGGGGCATGATAGAGTTGGGTGGTAGGCCGCGAAGCAGAGGTAACCACGTTGGGGAGTTCCCGTCCTTTAGGCGGGTGATATCAGAGCTGGTGTGTAGATGAGTTGGCTTCGTTGCACGCGGTAGCGAAGCACCGCGCGGGTTGGTAATGCGTCGAATGATGCCCCACGACAGTTAGTATCAGAAGTAGGCTGACTTAGCGCAGCGTGCGTTAGGTGCCGCACGGGATTGAGGTTGCAGAAGTGTGATCCCGTGACACCATGCTTGGGCCAAATAAAAATTTGTGGGGCCCAGGTTGGATATACTTGAGCGTGGCTTCTTACCCCCTAGTCATAAGGTGATCATACTAAATTAGTTCAAAAACTGCTTGTCCCATTTTTTGAGGTCCTTGGTAGCTGGTACCCTAAAAATTAGCTTTTGTAAGTCTTACAAAAGCTAATTTTTGTAAAATGAGATAAAAAAAGAGATAAAAAAGAGTCTAACAACCTTGTAGAATGGGAGTGAAAAGAGCTTGGGAAACCTTGTATAAAATCTCACCCTTTTTTTGTTTGAGTTGTGTTTTTTTTATAGTTTCTGATTGTGTTGTTTAATTTGTCTACAATTAGCTAAGCGCGCCCATTGCATACTTATCCTAGACAATGAGCCAACGTCTTATTAGATGTGCACGTTTTGTGGACTTTGAGACTTTACAGATTTTATGCTCTCTAAAATTTGTGTCTCAAGGTCCCTTATAATATTATCAGAGGAGCAGTGCTCAGTGTAGACAAATTCTTGTCATTTGAAGTTGATTATGGATTCTAAAACCAAATGAAAATTCCTAGAAACAAGTGTTACTTTCACAAGAGTCAAGGACTCATAATTTTTTACCCCTAAGGATTAGAAATAGATGAAAGTCACCTTTTATTTAATTTTTTTCGTATATCTCATTAGACCCATTGACCGGCTCATGTGTTTTCCCTTATCGATCTCTATGTTCAGATCACGGGCAGAAATAATAATAATAATAATAATAATAATTTCATGCTCAGAAATAATTGTGCACTTCTCATTATTTGACCATTTTAGCTAAGGTGTCAATGCGGGTTGGGTCCATGGGGGACTGATACTTACCAGCCCATACGTATATGTAATCGCTTATTATTATCTTTTGTAAAGAGAGAGGTATCGGCCGATACCCATTCCGTATCGGCCAATACGCGATATGCATCGGCCGACAGGAAAACTAATATCGAGTTGGATACCATACGTATTGGTTGGCCAAAGACCGATATATATCCCCGATACCACCGATGCTTGATACCTTGATTTTAACATAATGAGATTAGCTTATTCACATAGAAAAGTGAGAAGGTCAACCAATGTAGCTACAAACCTACCTAAAAGAAGTTCATCAACAAAGAGTATGGGTGGCATTATTTGCACCTATTAAGCTTGTGAAGAACACACGGTTTTCCAACATAAAAAAATCAAAGACGATGGAGATTGTTTTTCGTCCCAATCTTTAACATAGTAGATCTTGAGATCATGATGCATCTATCAGACAATCACAAGTTGATTCCATATGGCTCACCTCCCCAAAACTAATCGTGATCAGAGGCGCAACTATCAAACAGTCACTTTTAAGGATGTTTGCCACGTGGAATCAAAATGTGACTGTTTGATTGGTGCATCATGATCTCAAGATCCATTATGTGGAAGATTAGTACGAAAATCAATCTCCATTGTTTGATTCAAGGCAATCAACAACTTTTTATGGTGGAAAATCATCTGTTCTTATAACACTACCCTTAGATTATATATTCCCTTAGATTATATATTCCCCCCAACTAAGATAGCTATGGATGAGGTCCATTTTGGGGCACTCCTTCCTTCTTAAGGGCATCCCTCCAATGACAGTTTTAGAGAGATAATATATCACTATAATAAGTTGTGATAAAAATGAACAGTGGGACAATATTTGGTTTCATTTCAATTTTACCATGGACCACATTTTCATTTCTTTAGTTTCTATAAAGAATTAGGGTACCATTAAGTACGCCTATTGAATGTTGAAATGTGCCCACTTTAAAAATTATTAATTGCTTTAAATGAGATGATAGAGATACTGTTTTGCTCCAATCTTCCACACAAGGGATTTTGAGGCCATAAAAAGATAATCAAACGATTATTTTTTTTATTCCACATGTCATAGATCTCAAAAAGTGGCCCTAAAGACATATGTCACACATCATGCTCAAACGTAACTTTAAGCCTATGTTTTTGAGATCTGTGGCATGTGGAATAAAAAATTAATCATCTAATGGTACTTTCATGACCTCAAGATTCCTTGTGTGAAAGATTGGAGTGAAATATATTCTCCATTATCTGATTTAAAATAATCCATGATATTTATCGTAAGCGCATTTCAAAATTTGGTAGGCGCATTAAAGGTACCCTAAAAAATTATTCGTATTAGCCATTTCTACATATTTGTATTTGACGTGCCACATAGACCAAATGGCCCTTAACCAGCCAAACTCTAGCCATTTAGATGAAGTCGCCATCATTTCCTTCCATTCCATAGACTTTATTATTATTGTTATTATTATTATTATTATATTTTAATTATTTGGTTTAGCCATTTCTATATATTTGTATTTGACATGCCATGTAGACAAAATGGCCCTTAACCAGCCAAACTCTAACCATTTAGATGAAGTCACCATCACGCCCATGCCATTCGATAGAGACTTTAATCTGTATGCCATTAATTATTATTTATTATTTTTTTATTTGAAAGGAAATAAAAACACTTATATTGAAAAATTCACAGCAATTATATCATAAATTTGTAGAGGGGCATCCTCCATCCAAATTTCATTATAACCATTAAAACGCACAATCTTAGATAGAAGATCAGCGGACCTATTTGAGGCTTTTTTTGTAAAAATGCAAGAGCACTCGTAGAAAACAAAAGATCTTCTTTAATATCAACAAACAGAGCTCCTAATTCTAATAGGTCGTCGACCGCCATCGTCACATAGTTTTTAAACCCACACTATCACGCAAAAGAGAACCATTTTTAGAGCAACATCTTCACAATAATCCAGACTTGAGAGATTCAAATCAATCTTTGCCATAGATGCTATCACCATTCCTGCATGCTCATGTATAACAACACCCCTAATTTCAGTATTTGCAGCATCTTCTTGTTATGCCCCGTCAAAGTTAATTTTAAACCTATCCATCGGAGGAGGATACCAATGCCCCTGAGGCACCACATGCATCCTTTGAGCGTTTACATGATTGACAACCGCATTAGCCTGCACATATGATTAGAGGAATAATTCTGCAGCTGTAGTAATCGCCAATGAATCACCATCGACCAATCTTTGAAAGATAGGTTATTGAAGAAGCTGAAACAAAGACCCAACAAGGAGAGAAACCAACGCTGATTTGCCTTGTGGCAATCTCATAAAGCATGTGTAACCAATTCTAGAGTTTGATCACATAAGACACAAATTAGATGGACAAAATTAATTTATTTTGGAAACTTGAAGCCACGGGAAGAATATCATGACAAACTCTCCACATAAAAACATTAATCTTACTTGGGATATGAACTCCCCAAATTGTTTTTCACAAAACGTTTCCTCGGATGAATTTGACGACCCAACCACTCCCCCTATATGATCTAGGTGTTGGGTCACCTTATACGCACTTCGAATAGAAAATAGATCACTTTTATTTAAGATCCATGCTCTCTTATCTTCTTTTTCATTGGTGGGGATATGAATTTTCAGAATAATATCGGTATTCGCTTCAAAAAATAAATCTCTGATTTTAGTTTCATTCCACCTTCTTGGTCCCCGCAACATCAGCTTGAAAACAACATTCACATGAGGTACACCATTCAGAGATATAGGCGGCATATGACATCGTTCTCTGCTAGCCCCTACCCTAGCAGAGTTCACCTGCTTTAGCAGGTTCTATACTCTTTGTTAATATCCTATTGCTTGCTTTAAAAGGTATCTTTTCTCCTTAATAACTCATTGCTTTAGAATTTACATGTTTGTACCAATAATATTTCCTTGATGCAAGTTCGATTCAAGGTGAACAAACCCGTAAGTGCAATAGAACAATTATTGACATCCATCAACTGTCGGGTGTACCCCTTCAAGAAAAACTTTCTTCTCTTCTAACATCTCTAAAACTTTTGTTTTCAAACAGTAAAATTTTGTAAGGTGTTTTTTTTGCTTGGCTCTCTGGGGCCGAAGATCCACTCCCGGTTTCGGCATGGAGTTTTCCTGAGCCACGAAGCTCGTTTGCTAAGATAATCCTTAGCTCTGGCGATGGGCTCAAATGCTCAATTTCTTTCACTTTAAGCCTATTTGGCGTGACTTTTAGAAATTGCTCTATGCATTGGGATGGTGAAAAACAACATTGCCATCCTAGATGTTTCTTGGTTGACGCAGCTTCCAGCGAAGCTATAAGTTGTCCTTTTTTTTTTTTTAATATAATTTGAATATCCGAGCCTCTTAGAGCACCCGTCTAATCTCAGGGGCACATGTGCATATCAAATTCAGTATATATCGGGTCAGCACATAATATAAATCTCTAAGGTGGCCTCAAAGGGGAAAGGAGATTCGAACTCCGACCTCCTGTTTTTGAAAGTAGGTACCTAGCCAACTCACTTAACCCTTTGAGGTTAAAACTTTTGGAAGCTATAACTTGTCATGAGCTGGAAGCAGCCAAAAACAACTTACTCACTTTAGGGTATGTGAAAACTATTTTAAGCGGAAGTCGGAAGCTAGAGCCACATCAAATAAGGCCTAAACCAGCAGCTAAAAGCTGCTCTTTCCTTCCATTTCATACATTAATATAAAAAGGGTGCCTATGTTCGTGAGTACTCAATTACTGAGGATGCCTACACTGTAAACCGGTTGATTGCGTTGAATTGGATGATGGAGATTGAGATTCATCACAATCTTAACGCGATTGATCTTGACACCATGGGTGTACAATCAGACCGTCAGCTTTATATTACATGCGACATATATCCCAAAAAGTGAAAATCACTTTTGAGCGTGATGTGTACCATGATATTTGGATAATGTTTTTGGGGTTTGTGTCATGTGAAATAAAAAATTAGATAGTATAATGGTACGCCCGTGTTGTCAAGATCAATCTTGTGGAAGATTGGGATGAAAATTAATCTCCATTATCAAGTTTAAGGCAGTCAGCCGGTTTACAATGTAGGCACCCTTAGTAATCGGGTAGGTGCGAACGGAGCTACCCATACAAAAAATACCCCTCTGTAAACAAAACCTTATCCGACGGATGGATTGCTTCATCTTTTTCGTTCTTCCGAAGGTCCATCTTCTCTAAGCGATAGTTCATCTTCTCTGAGCGACGTGGTGCATAGAACCCATCTTCTCCGCGCTCAGCTTGGTCTTTTGCTCCAATTACGCTAGTAATCGGTGTGTGTTCTCATTCGTCCCAACTACCAATAGATGGGCAACCTATTTTACATTTTTTTATTATACAGATTATAGCCCTAAAATTGCACAAATCAGATGATTTAACTTTCTGATCAACCAAAAAGGTAAATAAACAGATCGGTTACCTGTATTTTACATCTTATAACCCATAAACAGATTGGTTATGGACTTCTTGGCCATTTCTAGCTGTCTAGTATAGGACTTTCTAATACTCCCATGAATGCATGTCTGCTCGGGAGGTAACAATGGGGAATTTTCTGCAATGGGCGAAAGCCTGATGAAGCAATGCAGTGTGGTGGTAGAAGCTGTTGAAGTTTAGTCCCACATTGGGTAAATTATGGCATTGTCTCCCCCCTTATAATATCGTGGGCCCCTCCACTCATAGCCAATTGGTTTTGAGTTGGATGCACATATTTATCATGGTATCAGAGCAGTCCTTTCTCCACTCCACGTCACCTGGTTCAATTGTCCACGTGATTTGGCTAGTCCGGCCATGTCGTACAAGGGCTTGTTGAAGTTTAGTCCCACAATTTGGGTAAATTATAGCCTTCTCTTTCCTCTTATAGTACCCTGGGCCCCTCCAGTCGTAGCCAATTGGTCGTCATGATATCAGCCAATTTCACTCTTTTAACTAGTTGAGAAAGAATTTGCAAATTGATGAAACTTGGTGGACGGATTTTCCATTTCCATGGAAAAACACTATTAGCTCCTATCCTACAGGAGAACCATAACCAGGAACGGATCTCCCCTTTCTCCGCCGGGGCTTCGGTCACCGGCCCCCCTGTCATCATGTCACCAACTTCCAGTTAGTTTTCACCCGAAAAAAATGCGTATATATGTTACACTTGAAATTATATAGATGGGAGAATTTTTGCCACTTACAAAGGATACAGTAACATCATCCTTGACATGGTTTAAATCCGAAATGAATGAAGTGTTAGAAACGAATTCCATCAACATGTACATATACACAACTATTGTAATGAAAGAAATGATTTGAATCCTCAAATGACCATGATACTTGGATTGAATCCCATCTAGACAATGCCTACAATTTGTTCATGTTGAATTTTTGAAGATGGATGCACATGTAAAATATAGATGACATATGCACCACTTCATGGCCTACAACTTTTTTTTTTTTTTTTTTCTTTCTAGATGAGTAAATTGGGATTGAAACCCTCAAATTTCACAGATCAGTTGGATGATCGCTATTGTTATGGATTTATGGGTGAGTAGTGCACAAACAATTCATTGATTGGATAGTCTGAATCATCTTGAACTCTTGAAAATCTGTAGGCTGTTGTCTAGCTGCTAGTAGCGTGGTTTGTTGTCCCATGCCATTTGCTGTAGTTCATGAACTGTTGCATTCTTTCATCATTTGATCCACCTCCAAGCGGAGTAGCATTAGAACCAGAAGCGACCCTTTCATCATCCAGGATCTTATTTGTTAGTCTACCACGATTTTTACTGTTGACTTATATGATCGTGATGGAATGACTTAAGGAGTATTTTGGAATTCACACTAATCTAAGTAAAGAGAAAACCTTATTAAAATCTGCCTTTACTTATAGGTTCACTAAAATAGTACAATTGTATATTATATAAACATGTGAGTACTTTTATAATATAATTATGATTTTTTTTTCCTCCAAAAAGCTTGTGGTAGCCTAATGGTAAGTGACTACGGAGCTGTACTTGAGGTGTTCGGTTCAAAAGACACAACCATCAATATTATCTTTACTTTTACATAATCTAGATGTGTCATACTGATATTTATGATCTGTGATCTCAACCAATAGTAGATAAGATGTTAAAGATTTTTTCTTTTCACGTACAAAATCTAGGGACCGTCCTATATTTTCTCTTCTATGCTCTCTAGATTTCAAAAATCCAAGGATTCCAATGTGATTTACCACCTTTACAAAGCCTAAAATTAGATGTGATAAAAAAATTTGGAGTTTGAGTTTAATAGGGACTCTACCATTAGCAATGAAATCTGTCACATGTGCCATTCTCCGTATTTGTTTGAGCGCACAGGAAATCAACCCGAACCTGTTCTGATTGTCAGTCAAAACCTGTTTATCTTTTATGATGTTATTCTCCATGTGGACCGAAAATTTAACCATACTCGATCACTCAATGATCTTGATGTGGTCTAGGGAGCAGTACCCACTGAAAAAACTGTTTTGGGACCCGAGGCTAAATCAGCCCCACAGGGGTTCTGAAACCTGACCCTTAACATGCCTAGTTTATAAACTTGCACAACAAAATATTGAATCTGTAACTGTCCTAGCTTTTTGAATGTACATCTTTGACCCTTGATCTAGTCCAATCTGTGAGGAATCACAAATTTCAGTAGGTTCACCTTTCCCCAATTTCGTGATCTTCACATGCCATGGTTGAATTTTTGAGTTTTGAACCTGAATTGTAATTTTGATAGTTTTGACTAGTTAGGCGACACAATTTCACTGATTACATTATAAATGTCAAATTAGTATTATATACTTGAATACATTAATCTTTTATGATATGATGAGCCTCACATAGTGGAATAACCTTGGATGCTATGATATGTCATGTAATATACATAATTTGTCTCTGAATGCATGTGTAATGTAACGAAGAAATTCTGTGAAAATGTAATATGCCTTCGTGTGCCTTAACGTTACGAATCGCAGTGAATCCTTGTCATGGATCTACTGCGAATTGTGAAAGCCATGGTGGTAAGGGATGCCATTAGCAGCTACTTCTCGATAATCACATAACACAGTGTTCGTTCTATCACATCGTGGCTATCCACATACGATTATTAAGCAAGAACGCACAACACGGAATGAGGAATGAAGTTAGTAAGTTCAAAGACTTTTCAAACATTGAACAAATATAATGGATAGACATAACATGAATTATCATGACAAGACAAGCACCATCTCTACGTTTAGAAGGTAGGTGACCTGGCATGAATGATTTACGATTTTGTTAGGATCTCATTATAACAGGACAAGATAGGGCTAAGTACGGGCCACCTCAATGAGCAGGGGCTACGGCTCATCATGAAATTGTCCATGGGCAACAATGGACGTGAGTCTCATCGGCATAGATGTTATTGTAGATTTGGCACCTATAGGCATGCTAAATTATTTAAAGATAATATTTAAATCATGTAGGAGCCTCAAGATGTGACGACCCAGACCCACATGCCATAATATTGTCCTGTTTTGGGCTTAGGTCCCCGCCTTGATTTTGGTCCTGGCATGGGCTTAAGTCCCCACCCAAAACGCATCATGACATGTAGTGTCCGCAATCACATATATCCCAGGGTCAGGACTTTTCCCTATCCGATGTGGGACTATTACTATCCCCCACCTTATAGAAAGAGGCGTCTTCGGCTCTAATACCATTCTGTGACGACCCAAACCCCCATGTCACAATATTGTTCGGTTTTGGGCTTAAGTCCCCGCCCCGGTTTTGTTTCTAGCATGGGCTTAAGTCCCCGCCCAAAACGTGTCGTGACATGTAAGGTCTGTATGCACCTTATAGCCTAGGCTCTGTTCAGTTCCCTATCCGATGTGGGACTATTGCACATGACATGTAAAATCAGGATAAGATATATTCTCATGTGCGTGCTTCATTGAAAACACATGATGTAAGTGTAATTTGAGACATGTTAACTGTAACGATATAAGTTGCTTACAAATTTCATATTTCATGTTCATTATGTTATCAACTCTATAAAGTAACATTAGTTTTTTTACTAGATCCTTCCCTCATGATGTTTATTGTCTTTGTCTATTTTTAATGATTATGTATGTTATTTGGTTAAATGATTCAAGTCATGATGGATAATTAATGTCTCCCTACTAAGAACTGTGGAAACTTTGCTTACCCAGTTACCCCGATGCTTTTGTGTCGTAGATCCTCGTGATTCTGACCTCTTGAGGACAACGTACTTGAGGAGGATCCTCATTATTCTTCTACCGACGAGGAAGTTTCATCCAGAGGACTTCTTTCCGTAGGATTCTTGTCTTATTTTTCATGGGCTTATTTTGGGACAATAGACTTGATGGCTCTTTTGTTTGTTGTTATTTTTATTTTATGAATGGATGGGGCATCTGGGCCACAAAATTTTGATTAGATGGAATTGATACTCTAGTTGGATGGTTTATTATTTGATGGATTTGATGGTAGATGGATGGATGATTTTGTTCCTAATAAATTATTTTGCTGCATATGCTTCTGCTAAATGTTTTTTCAAAATATGTGGGTTTACAAATGGTTTTGCCATCAACCTAAGATTAGATGCCTTGCTTGCTCATGAGTCATGACATGATTTTAAACCCACATATTTTGTTCCTAATAATAAAATTCCTTATTATTCTGTGTGGAATTTTGGGACGTTCCACCTCCCACCAAAGCCTAACGTAAACCCTAAACTCTCTATTCTCCAATTCTGCAACTCTCTCGAGTCTAGTCAATCATCATCTTCACCTCTTTCAAATCCCAGTTCTCTCTGTGACTCAGTCTCTCCGCTATCACGGTAGAAGAAGAAGGAAGCTATACCGCAGGGATTGTTTCCCTAAGAGTGATATATTGTTTTTGATAAAAATAAGGTTCCCTTTTTCCAAATCTCAGTTCTAGCAGTGACTCTTTCGAATCTCAATTCTCTCTGACTAGGGGTCTCTCCATGATTACGGTAGGAGGAGGAAGCTACCACAAACATTTTTTCTTTAAATATTGTTTTTTTTCCTTCTTTTGATTAAAACAAGGTTCACCCTGAATCACTGACTAATTCACCGTGATTCATGAATCTCTAATTCCCTATTTATATAACAATATAAATCCCTATTTATATCGATTTTTTAAACTCATCTTTGATTTACAAGGCACTTTGTTAAATTTTTTTAATCAGTATATATGTGCATTTTTTTATCTGATATCTATTGGAGCATTGGTTATTTATATATGTGCATTTTTTTATCTGATATCTATTGGAGTATTGGTTATTTGGCTTGTCCCTGCTTACCTATCATTATACACACACACACACACACACACACACACACACACACACACACACATGGCTTGTTAATGGGGATAAATACATGCTAATCTAAGTTAAAAATGGGAACGGATACATACTAATCTAATGGTTATTACTTATTTCAAACTAGACCGACTCGTTATCCTTTTTCTAAACTGAAAAGCTTTGTTCCTTTCATTCGGCGACCGGATACTGGATGCATGGTATAGATGACCCCAACACAATCTTTGGTGCTCAGGCCTGCTACTGAGGCTATTTTAAAAACTCCCATCATCAAATCATTCGCTTGCATTCGGCGAGCCAAACCCAAAGCCCTAGCAACAAATATGTATCTGGTTTGAACTCTCTTTTTTTTTTATGAAAAATTTAATCTAATTTCTACAATGATTTTGTACATTCAAATGAACTCAAATTTAACTATTTTGTGTCTTATAATTGCAGAGATCAAAACCCTTTAAAAGAAGATAATCCACCAGAGTAAGCATTTTAAGGCAAAAATATGGTTGTTAGGCTTCGTTTATCAAGATTTGGGTGCAAAAACAGGCCATTTTATCGTGTGATGGCTGCTGATAGCAGATCCCCAAGAGATGGGAAGCATCTTGAAGTCTTAGGTTATTACAATCCATTACCAGGTACTTATTTAGTTACTTATCATTATTTTTTGTCCCTCTATCAAGACTCAGACACTATTTGGTCACTATAATTCTATTTGTTTGTTAGAGCTTTAATAACAGATTAATGCCTTTCTAATTCTGCGTCAATTAAAATTTTAAACTATATATGCCCTTTTTCCAATAGTTTTTATTAGCTATATTTGAATTTGGATTTTTTTTTAAATGGTTGTTGTCCTGTGTATTCTCATTTTCTGTAAATTTTACTGTTTTTATTATTGGTTGTTGTTTCTTTATTTTTAGTTCTAGTTGGAGGCTCAACTTCCTTTTCTTTTTTTTTAAATCTTCCTAATAAATTTTTTTTCCCTAAGAAAAGATAAATCATTATATGAGATTGTTTTTTTGCTGTGTATTTTAGGACAAGATGGTGGTAAGCGCATGGGTCTGAATTTCGACAGAGTGAAGTAAGTGAGTGTTTTTTAATTATATTTATGTATTACCACTTATTGTTTGAAGCAAAATTATTATACTTGTTTGTGTAATTTGTTTGAGAAACATCATTAATCTTTTCATTTGTTTTAAATTCAATAATTTATTTCACAGTTCTCTTTTTCTTCTTATGGAAATCATAAAAGTGGATAGACCAAGAAAAAATATGCACAACAAGAAATGAAAGGAGATACCAAGAGTTCAAAAACAACTGATTTTATATGAGATTTTGAGTTTTGACTGCTTGTAAATGTTTTATATGCTCTGACATTTCCATGAAGTTGTGGTACATTTGCTCAAGCTGAGGCATTCTCTAGTAGAAACCTTTGTTATTGTACCATTCGAGTGTATCCTATCCACAAGTAACACATTGATAAACTTAGTTGAGGCATTCTCTAGTAGAACCTAGGTTATTGTATAGTGTTCGGAAATTTGTAGAATATATGGGAGGAGATGGAGATTTGGAGAAGCTGGAGGATCTCATAGTCGATAGTGGTAATTTTAAGACAATCAGCTGGTAACATGAGATTAGGGGAAATCAGGGGACTGATTGAATGGAGGGGCTTATGGAATTTATTTAGAGATGTCGTATGATGGATCCACGAATGGGGAGAAAATACCTGTAAGAGCTCATTTTAACTAGATTAGACCATTTACTTTATACCACTTCTTGGGATGGTCTGTTACTTGACTCTTTAATCGATGGTTTGCCATTGCCTGTTTCAGATCATATTCCAATTTGTTGAATTGGACAACTCAAGGTAGAGGTCCGTTGTCGTTTAGATTGGAAAATATTTGGCTAAGGGATGAAAATTCTCCAAAGTTGGCGGTCGTGGGAGGTTCGAGGGGTCAAAGTTCAAAATGTGCACAGAACTTAAGAAGTTGGAGGACAAAATAAAAAAATCAGTGTTACCTAGACACGTGGCATGGGTGCCAAGTGTCAAGGTATCATAGATATTTGGGATGCCAATTTCTAAGATTCCAATACGGGGGCACGACCTTAAGAAAAATAAAAATAGAACGTATATAGAAAAAAAAGTTGAAGGAAAATCTTAGAGAGCCAATTGAGATATGAAATAAAAAGATACATACAAGGATCAAAATCTCGTTTTTTCGATACGTATCGTCCAGCCCCAAAACCGATACGTATCGGACGATACTCTCCGATTTTTTCTCAAAAAAAAAAAAACAAAACAAAAAAAACATTAAAACCGATAATTTGAAATTATCGGACGATAATTTCAAATTATCGTCCGATACGAACGATAATTTGACTGTTTTTTCAGGGGGGCGATAAAAACTCATTGTATCGTATCGGTGAGGTCCAAAACCGATACGTATCGGTATCGGACGATATTTTGATCCATGGATACATAATATATGTCATGAACTTAACTAAGAGTGTACTATATTATACAAATTGTTTTCGAGGACCCAAGTTTTTTATTTTTTGAGTTACTTAACATTAGATGTTTTCTTTTTACAAAACGACAGTTCCTTTATTGTGTTAAAACAAAGAACATTTTAATTGTATTATGTGGTATTTTCATAGATGCCTAGAAGTATCTTGTTGTGTTGTGGAGTGTCCAAGTGCCACCAAGTGTCGGCATGTGTCCAAGTGTCGGCACAACAAATATCCCAAAAGTATAAGTGCCTTGGTAACACTGAAAAAATGGAATGTTGAGACTTTCAGCAGGGTGGAAAAGGTTAAGGAGAAGGTGTTGGGAAAACTTCTAGATCTTGATTGGCAGGAGGAACATCTAGACCTGATTAAGGAGGAATTGGAGGAGAGAAGGAACCTCAAAGTCCATTTTAACCAGAAGTGCTTGGATGATGTGGAAATAGAAATCGAAAGCACACTGGCTAGCGGCTGGGGATTACAAAAAATTCTTTCATACGACGAGGATTTGTAAAAATTCACGAATAATCGCAAATTTGAGGTTCTCGGAATTAATCGTGAATTATTTGTGGGTATCTCAAAAATTCATGTGTTTTTAAAAATTCGTGAATAATTCATGAGTAATTCGCGATTGTTTATATTTTTGAAACTTTTTTACACTTTTTAGTTTTATTTATTTTTTATTATGTATTTCTTCTCTCTAACTTTTCCTGAATGTTTTCCTGAACATGCTGAATTTTTCCCAATTTTTTTGAATTTTAACCTTGCCGAATTATTACCGAATCCCAACTTGGTGACTATGGCTTGGAGAGGTGGGGTTTGAGGAAGGGAAGTTAGAGCTACTAGTTTTAGGGCCAACAATGACAAGGTGTGGGACCCGATGTGTTCACTATGGAGTTTTTTATATGTTTTTGGGGCCTTCTTGGGGGGAGGTGATGGAGGTGTTCAAGGAGTTTCAGCAGGGGGGAAAGATTGCCAGAATGATGAACTTGACTTTTATAACTTCGATTTTGAGGGAGGGTATGAAACAATAGCTCATTTTCGTCGTATTATTTTATTGGGAAGCATATATAACTATATAAGATCCTGGATAAAGTCCTTGTTAATCATATGAGACCGTTGATGGGGAAGGTGGTGTCAGAAATTCAGAATTGCAAGGGTCTTTTGTCATGGAGAGATAGTTGAGGGATATTGCAGAAATTGCACATATGGAGATTGATTCGAGGAACAAGCATAAAAAAGCAGGAGTTATTTGAAAGGTGGATATGGGAGAAGGCATATGATTGGGTTCATTTGAGGTTCTTGGATTATATGTTGGAGAGGATAGGATTTGGGGACCCGCTATCTCCCTATCTGTTTAACGTAGGTTTTTTTTTTTTTTGGTGGGGGGGGGGGGGTCGATAAGATTTTGCAAACGTCTGATTTTAGATTCTTCCAGGGATTCAAAGTGTTCAAAGAGGGCCCTACGATCACACGATTATATTGTGTAGTATTTAGATGACACAATGATTCTTTGTGGGGCATCTCGGGATGAGGTTGGAGAGTCAAGGTTGTCCTTCGGTGTCATGAAGCGTGCTTACGTCAAAAAGTGAATGAGGAAAACCACTATGCTTGGAGTTAGGTTGGGAGAGGAACAGCTGGCGAGTTGGCACATTCTATTGGTTGCAGTCAAGTTTCACTGCCATCGAAGTATTTGGGATTGCCTCTGTGTGGGTACACCGGACCAGTCATTTCGGAATCCTATTGTGGAAAGGTTTGAGAAGAGATTGGCTACATGGAAAGGTCATATGCTATCTGTTGGTGGAACGCTGATGCTCATTAAAGCTACTAATTTCCAATTTGCCTATTTTATATGTGTATGCTTAGATGTCTTGCAGTTGTCAGCAATTTGCTGGAGCAAATCCAAAGGAATTTCTTATGGGAGGGTAGATGAGATTGCACGAAGTTCCACCTTGTAAACTGGGAGGTTTGCCACTTTCCTAAAGAGGATGGTGGTGTTGGGATTAGAAGGCTGTGGGAAAGAAACATGGAGTTGCTTGATAAGTGGCTCTTGTAGGTGGGTGAAGAGAGGGAGGCTGACGGGGACGCCGACATTGTAGACATCGGATATGGACCTTTCCGCGTGTACCGACGTCGGAAGAAGAGGAATGGAAATTAAAACTAGGCAAGAGAAGATATTCTGGAAACCGCAAGGAGAATGCCCAGCAAGCCCTCGCTCGAGCGGTTATAATCCTCGCTCGAGCGGGCCCTCGCTCGAGCGGCCACTTTAGCTCGCTCGAGCGGTTATAATCCTCGCTCGAGCGGGCCCAGTGACGAAAATTTTCTTTTATTTGTTTTTTTTTAGTCTTTTATTATTTTAGAACTCTTTTAGTGCGAGTTTTATTTCGTTTAGGGTTTTCTTAGCCTATATAAAGGCCTTGTAAACACTCTATTAAGGAGATTGATTATGAATGAAAAGAGCTTTTGCTTATGTGTGCTTGAGATGAGCCTCTACGAAGAGTGAATCTTCTTCCCGAGAAGGGTTTGGTGCGAAGCCAAGGGTGTGAAGCCTACAATTCTATCTACCTCTTTTATTTTTGTTTGCGTGATTCTACAACCCTAAATCGACCATCTTCTTGTGAAATCCTAAACCCTAAACTTCTCTAAATCCTTGAATCGATCCGATTCAACAACCGTAGAGCCCAGTAGAGTTATTAAACCTTCCGCACTTTTGATATTCGTGAGAAAATCGTGATCCCATCATTGAATCGTGAGCACCCTAATCGGAAAGAAACCTAGAGTTCTATCTCTAGGATCGATTCTGTATTTTGAACCCTAATCTGGATCTAGCGCTGGGAACTCATTATACGTGATTCTCCCAAGGAATAGTATGAGACCCTGAGGTATTCGTTATATTTTGCAAGTTTCATTGTTTAGTTTAATTCCCATTTAATTTCGGCAAAATTCAATCATATCATTCACGTAGTTTAGGGTACCGTCCTGCGTCAGTTTTGGTATCAGAGCCAAGTTCTAGGTTAGGGCATACTGTGTGACATTGCATTGATTGCACTTTATTTTCATCACATATTATTTCAGTTTGGCCAAAGTGTTCATCTTGCATTCCATTCTAGAGTAGTAAACTGTATCACCATGGACATGAGTGGGATTACCGAAGCTCTTAACAGCCTGAGGGCTGACCTAAAATCGATCAACGATCGAATGACTACCTTAGAGGCAGCCCAAAGGACTCTCGAAACATCCAATGAGAGATTGTTAGACCGAGCCAATCGGTTAGACGAGGGTGATGAGTACTTTGAACCACACCGTGAGCGTAATGGTCCACGTTTTGAACGAAATGGCTACCAACATAATCGGAGCCGGAATCATAGGTTTGATCATCATGGAGATGACTACGACCCGGAAGGGAGGCTCCTCAAAAATGTCCGAGTTGAGTTCCCGACTTTCGATGGAAGGCTAGATCCTCAAGTCTTCCTTGACTGGTTATCCGATATGGACCAGCACTTTGAGTGGTTTGGCATGAGCGATGAGAGGTGTGTTAGACTTGCTAAGATGAAGCTCATAGGCCAAGCCCGACTCTTTTGGGTCAACGTTGAACGCATCAGAACGAATGCGGGTTGTGCTCCCATTACCCATTGGGAGGACATGAAGGAGCGACTTTACGAGAAGTATGCCTTCTTCTTCATACTACCATCGTCTCCTTGACCAATGGCAAAATCTGCGCTACAGGTAGTATGCTGTGTCGGATTACATTGGCAAATTTGTAGAGTTCATGATGAGAGCCAGGTATCCGAAGACCCCCAAGTCAGTGTATCCAGATTTCGTCGGATTGAGATTTGACTTGCTGAAGAGTTAGTCTCCACCACTTGAGACTCTCGCCGAGTGTTACAAATCGTCAAGACCTTGAACGATATTTGAAAATGACGGTGACTAGGCGATCCGATTTTCACACTAGTCAATTAGACATGGAAGTGAAATCTAGTGCTTTGGAAACCCCGCCAAAACCCATAACCCACATCTACCAATGTGAGGTTTGACAAAGGTAAGGTGTAGCCGAGAATCCTCAAGAGTGGGTCTCATGTCAAATGCTATAAATGTCAAGGGTTGGGACACTTTGCCCAATGCCCTACGAGAGTCCCACAAAGGAATCTCTTCATTGACGGGGAAGGAGAAGAGAGTGAAGGAGTTTGAGGAAGAGGTCTTTGAGCCGAATGCCACACCTAGTGACGAGGAAGGTGATAGCATGGGTCGCGCTCTAGTTGTGAGGTGTGCCTTTGCACAGCCTCAACGGGATGAAAATGAGGATTGGCGAAGGGAGAACATCTTCCACACCTTTGCCACATGTGGGACAAAGAGTTGTAGGGTAATTGTGGATAGCGGAAGTTGCACCAATGTGGTGTCAGAACATACCGTCACCCGCTTAGGGCTTACACCCGCAGACCTTACAAAGTCGCATGGGTTGACTCTTCATCCATTCCCGTATCTCAGAGGTGTCGTGTACCCATACAGTTGGGTTCATACACTGACACTCTATGGTGCGATGTGGTACCAATGGATGTGGGCCACATTATCTTAGGGAGGCCATGGCTCTATGATTTGAACGTGACTATTTTTGGGCGATCTAACATTTTTACGTTCAATTACAAGGGCAAGAAAATCACTCTTAACCCTTTGGCTCCCAAAGCACCATCGACCAACGAGTTGAGAAGAAGGGAGGTCAATCCAAGGCCATCAATATTGTGACCCCTTGAGTTTGAAAGAGCATCAAAGATGAGAGTGTTGTGTATGTCGTTATTCTTGTTGAGAGTACTTCGAGTCATGCAGAGTACCCCAAGGAGGTAGAGCCCATCTCGAATGAATTTGTGGATGTCTTCCCCAAAGACTTACCTAATAAGCTCCCTCCCATGCGTGACATTCAACACGCAATTGGCTTAGTTCCCGAATCTACATTACCGAACCTGCCCCACTACAGGTTGAATTCGGTTGAGCATGCCGAGTTGACTCGGCAAGTCGATCCTCTACAAAGGGGTTCATAAAAGAGAGTCTGAGCCGCAGGTCTTTGCAGATTACTCACGCCTAAGAAAGATGGTACATGGCGCATGTGTGTGGATAGCCGAGCGATTAATAAGATCATCATTAAATATCGGTTTCCCATACGCGATGACATGCTTGACATGATGGTTGGAGCCACTATCTTTCCAAGATAGACCTTAAAAGTGGCTACCATCAGTGCGTATTACAGCGATGAATGGAAAACCTACAAGACCAAAGACGTTCTTTGTGAGAGGATGGTCAAGCCTTTTGGGCTGTGCAATGCCTCGAGCACATTTATGAGGCACATGACCCAAGTGCTGAGGCCATTCCTTGGCAAATTCCTTGCAGTATACTTTGATGACATCCTGATTTACAGTCCAGACAAGGAGCAACACATTATCCACCTAAGGTTGGCTTGCGAAACCTTGAGAGGAGAGAAGTTATCTGTGAATCTTAAGAAGTGTACCTTCATGCAAGATTCTTTGTATTCTTGGGATTCATTGTCTCGGTAGAAGCGGGATGGTTGCGGACCCTATGAAGGTTAAGGCCATTGTGGAGTGGCGAACCTCGGAATATTCATGAAGTCCGTAGCTTCCACGGTTTGGCCACATTTTACCGCTTCATCCAAATTTTAGCACCATCATGGCTCCCATTACCGATTGCATGAGAAAAGGAGTTCTATGGAGCAAAGCCGACGAGGGCCTTTGCCGAGATAAAAGAAAATGGTTATCGCACCGTCATCGCCTACCGACTTTTCTAAGGTCTTCAAGTAGCATGACGACGGGTGTAGGCATAGAAGTGATCTTGAGCGAAGGCCACCACATGGCCTATTTTAGTGAGAAACTCAATGAGGCAAAGCGAAATACTCCACCTATGACAAGGAGTTTTATGCGGTCGTCCGACCTCTATGGTATTGGAAACATTACCTGAGACTGCATGAATTTGTATTGTTTTCTGACCACGAAACCTTACGTTTCCTTGCTTCCCAGAAAAAGTTGAACCCAAGGCACGCGAAGTGGGTCGGGTACCTTCACGGGTTCACATTTGTCTTGAAGCATAAGGCTGGTGCCGAGAACAAGGTCAGCGATGCGCTTAGTCGTCGAGTCATGACTTTGCACTATGAGCACCGAGGTCATGATTTGAGCGAGCTTGAAGCAAGATTATCCCGATTGCCCATTTGCAAGAATACACGCTTTCTTTGAAAATTCGAACAATAACTAATATACCTACTGGATGGGTATTTGTTCAAAGGAAATCGTTTGTGCATCCCTCGCACTTCATTGCGTGACTTCCTCATCTGGGAGTTACATGCCGAGGATTGCTTGACATTTTGGGCGCGATAAAACCAGTGCGCTTGTTGAGGATATGTTCTATTGGCCTAGCCTTGTGAGAGATGTTTCTAGGGTCGTAAAACAATGTCGTACATGCCAAGTTGCAAAGCATATAAAACAAAATACGGGCTTGTACACCCCTTTGCCCGTGCCACACACCCCGTGGCAAGACATCTCCATGGATTTCGTGCTAGGACTTCCAAAGACTCAACGAAAGCACGATTCCATTTTTGTGGTAGTAGACCGCTTTTCTAAGATGGCCCACTTCATACCCTGCTCCAAAACCTCCGATGCGCGCTCACATAGCCAAACTATTTTTTCGGGAGGTTGTGCGCCTACATGGTTTACCCTGCATTTATTGTTGTGAGATTTACCGCCATTTCGAAAACTTTATGGCACATGATGGGTACCATGCTCCAATTTTCTTCGGCCTATCATCCTCAAACAGATGGCCAAACGGAGTCCACCAATAGGAGCTTAGGTAATCTTCTCCGTTGTCTTGTTGGTGATCACCCTAGGACTTGGGATTCTATTTTGCCTTTAGTCGAGTTTGCATATAACAATTCAGCCAATAGGTCCCTAGGTATGAGTCCTTTTGAGGTCGTCCTTAGTCATAGGCCTAGAATACCAATTGATCTAATTCCCATGTCTGCATCTCATCGAGTTTCTGAGTCAGCCGATTCATTTGCACAACATATACATGAATTGCATGCCGAAATTAGAAAAAGAATTAATGCTAGCAATGAACAATACAAAATATCTGCGGATGCGCACAGGCGCTTCAAGGAATTCCAGGTTGGAGATTACGTCATGGTTCGGGTTAGGCCTGAGCGGTTCCCATTGGGAGCCGCAAAGAAACTTCAAGCCCGTGGCGCTGGGCCTTTTAGAATTGTGGCAAGGAGCGGCCCTAATGCATATGTTCTCGAGCTTCCACCTGATATAGGGGTCAGCTCTACATTCAATGTGGAGGACCTGGTTCCCTCTGTAGCCCCAGCCCCACCCCCTCACAACCCCTTCCACGCAGCCCCGAGCCCACATTCCAGCCCCACCCTGCAACCCCTACCCTTCCCTTCCCCACACAAGCAACGCAGAGAGGAGATCGAAGGAATACTAGACGATATGGCGATATCCACCCATGATGGTGGAATTCAAAAGTACTTGGTCAAGTGGTTTGGAAAGCCGGACTCCGAGAACTCATGGGTCGCTGAAGACGAAGTTCGACGTTTGAACCCCGACATACTCGAGCACTATCACGACGCCGCTTCATCGGTGATGAAGCCTTTTCGGCCCGGGAGAATTGACGGGGACGCCGACATTGTAGACATCGGATATGGACCTTTCCGCGTGTACCGACGTCGGAAGAAGAGGAATGGAAATTAAAACTAGGCAAGAGAAGATATTCTGGAAACCGCAAGGAGAATGCCCAGCAAGCCCTCGCTCGAGCGGTTATAATCCTCGCTCGAGCGGCCACTTAAGCTCGCTCGAGCGTTTAATTCCCATTTAATTTCGGCAAAATTCAATCATATCATTCACGTAGTTTAGGGTACCGTCCTGCGTCAGAGGCTTTCTGGATTCACATGCTGAAAGCCTGAAAGCCAAGTATGGGGCTGAGAGAAATGCTCGGTCAATACTTCAAGGCAGGTCTGGGAAGTGCTCGGGATGGTGGAGAGGGGTTTGCACGGTTAGGGGTTTTTGTAAGAAACCTAAGGTGGATTAGACTCGGGTTAAGGTTTAGAAGAACAGGCTCTCCCTAGAATTCTTTTCTTCCGTTGGAAAATGGTGTGGGAAAGAATTCTGACTATTAACCAACTCTAGATAAGGGCATGTCGATTCAGAATGTATGTTTTTTGTGCAGAACGAATCAGGAGTGTTAAACTTGGTAAGCAAGTATCCTCGGCAAGGAAGACCCAACTCAACCTAACCTGGCAAGTGAAGCACCATGCATGCAAGGCAGTTCTGATGAAAGACTATGTGCATCTTTCTATTGAATCACCTAATACAGCCAGGATATCTTATTGGTTGACCGGTCTTCCTCTTCGTCTAGCCCACTAATACAGAAGAAGGGAAGCTTTGCAAGGTAGATCGAACTATGAGTGGACGCATGAACTAATCCAGAACGTTCATACATTGCCAGTTTGCAGAGCAAGTTTGGGCGATATTCCGAGTGAATTTCCTGACTCAATTAAAACTATTTAAAATCAAGGGGTTTGGTGTGATGGCCAGGTACCCACCTCAGGAAGCGGGAGACCTGTGTTCGAATCCCACCCTTGAGGCCACCCTATGGGTTTATATCTATGCTGCCCTGGGATGTGCTAACTTGGGGTGTGCACGTTCCCCTGGGATTAGTCGGGTGCTCTAAGAGGCCCGGACACCCTGGTTATCGAAAAAAAAAATTATTAAAAAAACGTTAACATCATTTAAAAGTTCGAGGGGGGTCTGTGGCAAGGAGACCCGCTATCTCCCTTTCTGTTTACCGTAGTATGGGGGGCTCTCAATTAAAGAGGTGAGAATAGTTAAAGAGGCATTGAGTTCCAGATATCTGAGGCCACAAAATTGTCCGAGTGTCTAAATTTAACGATAATACATAGAGGAATAGCTCTATTATTGGTGTGGCCAATACCTATATCCTTTTACTAATGATCTGAAGTTGGTAATGTGGTTCAATTACTAAGAGTTGGACCCCACTACTATTGGAACCCGACACTTGTGTATCATTCACGCCAATTGCTACTGCTCTGTTGGCAGTTTTCTTTGCTTAGTTAGCTGGCAAAGTCAGTTTTGTGTAGGGATTGGCCTTCGGATCTACATTGATCTATGCTCGTCTGTTGTAGCATCATAGGGTGAAGTCTTGTTCCGATATTACCATCTTGTTCACATTATAAGTTCAGACCTTTTGAAGTATTTTTTTTATTTGTATAAAGATCCATATTCAAGAAATATCAAAATTATAAGTGTACAAATGCAAGCTTGATTAAAAAATTGATATGAAACAGAAAATTCTGTTACTTTGGAGACCACTTGCACCGATAAAAAATAAAAAATAGAGACACCACTTGCAATTCTCATTGGAAAGTGTGGCAATGATGTAGGGGATATTTTTCACACTGACTTGGCACTTGCTTTCTTACTCTACTTTCCTTATCTCGCTCAATCGGAGCGCATGGTGGTGGGGTGAGCAATGTTAAAACTAATAAACAAAAATAATAGTAACATAACTAAAGTGAAGAATACCCTTATTTGGAGTTGTATGCATGTGTGTGTGAGAGAGAGAGAGAGAGAGAGGGAGGGCATTGTTACTATATGTTGTGAAAGAGTTACATGAGGTGGCCTCTATATATAGAGGGGTCCGGACTACTTACATACAAAACCCATTTACAACCAATGTGGGTTATCTCTTACCTACTTAACTAAACACACATGAATTAATACTATCGCCATTCTCCAACAAGCAAGAGAGGCAATTATAACCATTTAAAATCATTTCTCCAAAGGGGGGCTATGTTTGTCCATGAGGAGAAATGTATCAATTTGGAAGATCCGCTGGATTTGATTTGGGTTTATTTGTAATGAAACATCTTCGTTTTAATTGGTATCTCTTCTTATTCTTGTTGTGGATATAAATGCTCATTTTTTTTTACATCAAGCTTGGTGTACATTGCTCAATTAATCGGACCCGTCTATGTATACAAGCTATATTAGTGGCAACATATGGAGATCCGAGAAGATTCAAAGTACTTAGCTCACCCAAAATGGATACCAATAGTATATTTCAGTGGGGTTGTTTCGGCTTGTTTCCGATAAATTTCAGGGAGTATAAAAAAATATTTAATATTTATCAAATATTATTTATTATTTTTAAAAGTAGTACGCCGAAATGAACAAAATTTTGGAACTTTTCTGGCGAAATCACCGAAATTTTGGTGCGACCCCCTGTTTCGGTGAATTTTAGCGAAAATTTGAAACTTTTCGCCAAAATTTGTTACTATGCTCATATGAATTGTTTCCAACCAGAGTGACCTTTCACTTTTATGAATGATATTGTCCTATGGACTTTGCTCCTACAAACAGTGAATTCCATTTCTACGAAGGCGTATCACCAACTCTGCATCCCCAAACCTGTCCACCTCCACCAATTCCACTGCCACCTCCACCAGCCCCTTCACCATCGGTATACTATTAAGTACTATTTTGTTCAGTTGTTCATAATACTGAATTAATGTTCCATGTATTGCCTGGTTAGGCAGCAGCAAAGATAACTATTTCCTAGAGAACGAATGAAACAATTTAGGATCTTCAAAATTACATGAGAATTGGAGAAATGCAATTGGGTGTAGAGCCCTCAACCAGATGCCAAATCACATGCCAAGTGGCATGGCCAACCCAAACCTGTTTTGGGTTGATTAGCCATGGGACGTGATTTGAGAAAAAATAAAAATATTTGTTTTTGACTTTTTTACCCTCTGTTTGATGGGTCAAAGATAAGGTAATGCCCAACCAACTAGGTGCATCGATTTTAGACATTTTTGACCACATTTTAAACGGTGGATATGCATCGGATAGAGCCCAATTTTTTTGGTGATACCGATTGTTGTTGATATTCAAGTTGCCTTCCCACCCGATCTTCATGATTGGTACCACGTGGTGCCCAAATGATCTGGGTGTAGCCCTAAATGCCTGGTGTATAGTCCCAGCCCTCAAATTCCATTTGGGACCTGCCTATGTAGTAACTGGTGAGTAGTGACCATGAAATAAAACACAGATTCTTGGTGCTTTTGTGCGCTTTGGGGGTTGTCGGTTGTTTTATTTTCCATCGGAAAATCTATTGATATTAGAATTTCAAGATTCAGGCACGCAAGCATCCATGCATAAATTTGAATTTTTTCCCCTTCTGGAATTTTGTTTTGCAGGTACTGGTTATCAGTTGGTGCCCAGCCTTCAGACCCCATTCAACGCATTCTGTTCAGGGCAGGGCTTTTGCCACCTCCACCAATGCTTGCAATGGCCCGCAAAGGTGGCCCTCGCGATCCCCGTGTCACAGATCCTCTGACTGGACGTTATATAGGTCCCAAGAACCCTTCTATCGCTGATCAACCGAAAGGTGATGGTCAAACTGATGAAGTTGAAAGCTAAAACTTATGAAAATGAAAGCACATGACATTTGGCATCGACATTTAGTTCTTACACCTGTGTATCTTCAGTTTCTGTCGCGTTGGAACTCGAGCATCTTAACCTGAATCACCAAAAATAGTAGTTTTGAATTTGGTTATATCTTTCATGTAAGGATTGAGGGAAATGAAGTTGTAAATCAAGGGAATTTTCAGATGCTTCAAATTGTCAATTCTAGCATTGAATGAGTGATTTCATATCCAAAGGTTAATCGTACGGGAGTTTGATCTTGGCTCAGGATGAATGCTTGCGGCATGCTTTAGTAGATACCAAGTTGGATGGGAACATGTGTTTCCGAGTGGTGGACAGGGGATTCATGCTTGCTTGCAAATGATGCTGCAATCAAGGTTCAAAATCTCAGTTTTTTGGTATGTATCAGCCAGTTCCAAAACTGATACGTATATGTATCTGTTTTGGATGATACATTGGTATGTATCGGCCGGTGCATACCAATATGTTTGGGCCGATACATTCAACGTATCAACCTGGTGACCTCTGAAACTGATAAGTAATCCGATGATATGTATCGGTTTCATCCAGAATTTTGAACCATCGTTGCAATTGGGCTAAACTTCAACACCTGATTTTAAAAATGGCCCATTTATAGAGCCTGGAAATCAGCCTTCAGTGTGGCACTTGTTTGCGTTTAAACCAGCCAGAATGGGAAATCATGTTAAACACATGAAATGACTGGACCTTCATTTACCTCGATAAGAACTGCATTGTCTGATTTATGATCAGACAGTGATAAGAAAATGGGGCCTTCATTTACCCCTTCTTTCATAAATGGGCTTGCAGGGATAGGGCTGTCAACAGGCCGAGCTTCACCCTGAGCTCGGCTGGCCTTGATTGGATCAGGTTTGGGCTAAAATAAAAAGGCTGAGCCCGAAAGGACTGGGCCAAGCCTGGCCTGATTTTACATCTTGGCCAGTTTTGGGTAAAAAATAATTGGGCCGGACAAAATATGGCCCAAACCTAGGATGGCCTGGCTAAGCCTGGTTAAATTAATGAAAAAGGCCAGGCTGGACTGAGTCTGGCCTGAAAAGCAAAGTGACGTCAAGAATGGGTGTACAAGAAGCTGTAACAATAATAATAATCATCATCATCATCACATGCTTAGGGCATCTCCAATGGAAAGTAGTCAAAAATAGTTGGAAATGATATGGCAAATTTGAGGAATTGATTTCAGGCTTTAAATTTTGAAAGGTCCAATAGCGGACGTCAAAAGTAGCCGTTTGACTATAAATTACTGTATTAAATAACAAAAGGTCACATTTTCTATATAAAATACTATTATTTGAATTTTGAAGCCGGGAATTTCCAGCCGATATTGACTACCGATGCTCTAGTACCCTATTCCAAGTGGAATAGGTAACTCCGTTGGAGCTAGTTTAGGCATCAAAAGGAGCCGTTGGGTGCGGCTGATGTGAAATTGTGTCCCATTCCTCCACTCATCGCATTAAGCTTTCTGTAACTTCGCCATCCATCATATCCCTTATTGTTGCTTCTTTCGCAACTTTAGAATTCTATGTGCTTGTAGGGTCTCAACCCTTGGTTATAGGTATCCTCCTGACCTTCGTAACACTACAGTTCTTATTCCACTCATCGCTTTAAGCTTTGTGTGACTTCGCCATCCATCATATCCCTTATTGTTGCTTCTTTTCATATCTTCAGAATTCTGTGTGCTTGTAGGGTCTCAACCCTTGGTAATAGATATGCTTCTTCCTTTGTTCAACTTCAACCGGGGTGAGGGTTGGCCTGGCAGCTTGAAAGCGGAAAACTGGGCTGATTAAGAAGAGTTGGTTACACACACAACAATGAAGGGTCCACCTTAGAGGTAAAGAGTGCGATTTCACTGTTTTGGCACTTAACAAATATTGGCGAATCTCTTAATGTTTGACCATTTTGGCTGAGAATGGTGACATGTACACTCGTTGCCCTCGGTGTTGGGGCCATACGCCTAATACCAACTCGATTAGATGTGACAGGCAGGCCATGCAAAAATTCGGTGTACCTATCAGAAACGAAACTGATTTTTGCAGTTTTCGAGTCAGTTCACTATAAACCGATTCTGAACTGAAATGAAATCGATTTCAGTGTACCGAATTCCAAACTTCCACAACCGAAACCGAACCAAAACCAAATATTTCAGGTTTTTTTGGTATATCAGTTTCTTCAGGTTTTTTTTTTTGGTTTTCTCATCCTACCCCTTCGGTTTTCGCCACTCAAAACTGAAATCGAACCGGAATTGGTTTGGATTGGTCTGAATCGTTTTTTCGGGCTGGTTCTTGGTATGGCTCACTCGGTATTTGGTTCGGTTTCGGGTCAAAGCTTGTGTCCCTATTATACTGTATGAATAAGTGTTTATGTAGTAGTGCTGTGACTACAATTTAGTATTAGAAAAGTAGCCCAGCACTAAGGGACTTGGGTCGGTTTTTGGGGTTCCGGCTGGGGAATATGGTCACAAGACCGAAACTCAAAGGAATTAATGGAGCCTGCACAAGCGGTGGAGCATGTGGTTTACTAAATTGTATTGGCTTACCAGCCCTTGACATATGAACAACAAAACCTGTCCTTAATGAGATGGTATTGGCTTTCATACAAGTGTTGCATGGCTGTTGTCAATTTTTTGTGCGCCTTTCGAAATCATGCCTGGAATCTGATGGTTGCGTCATGATTTAAAGACCATTCCTGTAAAAGATTCTAATGGAAAATGATCTCCATCATCTGATTCTAAGCAGTCAAACACCATCTAAAATTAGTCACCATACAAATTCAATACTTTACAAATGATCTTTAGATCATGACACGCCCATCAGACAACACACACGATGATTTCATAAGACATGCTTAACACTGACTTTTAACTCACATTTGATTACTCCATTATGATTTTATGATTTTGTTTGGATGATGACCATCGGCTTTAAGGGGAGCACTTTAATAGGGTTCATCGTGAAGGTCAACTAGTCAAAGATAACCTAAGTTTGCTGCGACCAAATTTCCAAACCCACACTCAACAGATGTTTGGGTTGGGCATTTGGCCTGCTTAACTCCTTCACAATCATAGTCACCAAGTCAGGGTTTGGTTATAATTCGGTATGGTTAAAAATCGGCAAAATCCGGCAAAATTCGGCAAGTTCGGAATGCAAAATATATAAAAAAAAAATAAGATTTTAAAATTAAAAGTCACAATTTATTGACAAAATTCGGAAATTATTTGTGAGCATTTGAAAATTTTCGTGAATAATTTGGGATTAATTCGTACAGCCCCAAATTCACGAATTTTTAAAAAAATCGGCAAATTTGGTGACCATCATCACAATGGCACTTGGAAAAAAACAAAAGACTTTTGAAATTTCAAGGCTTTGTTCCTCTACAAAGGTCCCACACTGGAGCAATAAGAGTGGCATAAAAGCATTGTTTTTGCATCATTCCTATCTGAAAGCAGTGACTATTTAAAGGCACTGTTTGTAAACTGATGTGCTTTTTTCAGAGCTTAATTTTTTTTTTAATGTAACTTTATTAATTAATAAAATTATATCCCCCCACCTTGAAGAAAAAATAGAGGAGGTTCTGGCAAGAAGAGCGTATTCAGGCTTAAAATCATACCGATCTTGCCAGAAAGTGGCCGATGCTGTGATTTTAAATCACATGCCATTCAATCCTGTCAAAAGCTTACTGTCTTACACGGATTTATGACATCTGTGAAAAATCAACTTTTGACAAGATTCTATCTCTAAAATGTTAGATGTTTCCTTCTTTGTGGCCCTTCACTATGTTCAATCAGTTGACCAGTGAATAAGTAAAGATCAGATCAGTCTTGATATTATATAGTTGCCAGTTTGGTGGTTAAGAGGTTGAAAACTGATTTAGGTCTCCTAATTATGCTGTGATCATGATTTCTAATGATAATAGGAATAGAAGTTGAAGTCCTTTATGGGTATGACTTTCCAATATAAAGAGACTGGTGCTTGGTCCGATTGTGACACATTTCTTCGAATTTCTTTCAAATTTATCAAAAATTTCTTTGAAATTGGGGCGCACCAAAACTTTCAACAAAATTTCTTTTACTTCAGCCAATTACCATAAGTGTTGAAATTCAGAGGTAATTTTAGAATGTTATGACTTATGAAGTTGGATTCTTGCGGTAATTATACTTTCTATGTCTTTGTAATGTTCTTTTTATGATTTTCTAGAGATAATTCACTTACTATTTTTAACTTATAAATATTTTAATATATGTTTCAATATTTTTTAAGTATTATATATTTTGTTATAATCCTTCAAATTTTATCCAAAATAAACCTAAACAACCCCCACTGAAATAGTGCTGAAAATGAAATTTTCTACCATGCTTGGTCCTAATAGTCTCTCGAGAAAACTCTTTCTTCTTTCAAGCGATAGCACCCCCATTGTGCTTGAAAGGATTAGAGCCGAGAAAAGCATCCAATACAAAAATGGCGTACAATCAAGGTAAGCAGATGATCTCATTTATAAAGTTATTGATCAAATCATCACCCTAGACGATGGGGACATCCGATTCAAGCAGCCGCCCGAAACCTATCGAAGGCGAAAGAAAAACGTGAAAATATTTTAGTTGATTAGGATTTTTTTAATAAGTGCTTTGTTTTAGGATTAGTTTTCTTATTTGAATTATTTAGGAGTCAGACACATATATGTGATATGTGACTGTTAATTTCGTCACTTTCTGTGCAACCATCGAAAAAGTGATCATAACTCTATCAACGTGTCGGAATTGTTTGATTCTTGTCATGTTAGAAAGCTACTTCAATAAGCTTTCAAACAAGACCAAACATTTAATTGTTTGAATTAATTCTAATTTAATCTCAGTCCTAGCATTGCATTTAATAAGTTCTCGCATCACAAGGTTTGTATTTATTGATATAGACAAATTTCACGAGAGATGTTTCAAAACCTTGATGACCTTTATGATGCCAGTGCAGAGAGTCAAACTCTTTACTAAATGGTAATCTGCCATGAGATATGAGTCAAGGAGAAATAATTTTTTATATATATATATATATATATATATATATATATATATATATATATATATATATATATATATATGTCTCTGAGAATTTGTTGATGATGCATTTCTGTTAAGGGAGAAAAAAACATACTAGAGAATTACCAATATTTTGATGAAAAATAATCAGAACACTGGTAATCATTGTCACCTGTACTCTTTGTTCTGTTTTCCCACTCTTGCATTGGTGTGGCTATGTCGCTGGTTGGTGTTTCCAAACTTCAAAGGCACGACTTGCTTAATATATGATTTTCCCGGAAAATTTCTTTTTTCTTTCGATAGCGCTTGTAGCTCCGGTAGCCAGAATGCGACATACTCGCCTTCAGGATCGTAGTTTTGTGCCTGAAAATGGATTTTAAAGTTTGAGTTGGTATTGACAAATAATTTCATTAGAATAAATAATGGTAGAAACAAAATGGAAAGGTATACAGCTAAAACATTAAGCTCTACAAATAAGATTCCCAAAGAGAGAGAGAGAGAGACAGAGAGAGAGAGAGAGAGAGCTGGTTTCGTGATCCTAGGACCATCTTACATCGTAATCCTAACTCTTTCACGCTCCACGATGCACCCGAACATAGTTTTGGGTGCCACATGGAGCAAGATGGCATTGCATAGATCATTTTAAAATATATATATAATTTTATTTTTTTTGATAGAAAATATATATATAGTTGAGAACTCTTCTATATGACAAAAGTAAAAAATTGATTTATATTGAATGGTCCAAATTTCAAACGATATAAATCATGTGGTCGAAATGAGATTCCGATTTTTTTTTTTAAATGATTTATGCAAGGTCACCTCGTCCCACGTGGCACCCAAAACCAAGGTATCAAACTTGATATCAATATTGGGTATCAGTTCATCTTGGACCGATACGTATTGGCCGATATGGATACTATGTCGCAAATACCATACCGTTGATTATTATTTTAAAGTAAATAAAATGAAAAAATTTGTATCGGTTAGTATTAGCCGATATTGACTCATATCAACCCGATACTAGTCTTGATACCAATACGACCGTGATACCTGTATTAGGGTGGTATCGGTATCGTTTTGCGACAAATTGATACGTACCGTTGATACATATTGGTATCGGCTAAGTTTTGATACCATGTTTGGATGCTACGTGGAGCGTGAAGGTGGTCTCAGAGATCACAAAACCGTCTCAGAGATCACAAAACCTTTCTACACATATACAAGAGAAATGGAGGGTACTTCAATGGAGTATGCAAGATCGGTAAACCAAGCTAACATGCACCCAAAACATTGCTTTGGTGCTAGGTGGAGCTCCGGCAAGTTGTACAGATCAAACTTGAAAAATAAAATAACTGAATTTTAAAATTTGAAGTTAAGTTTTGATAATCAGTCTAAACTTTAAGCCTAAAAATAATAAATGGTAGAAATGTCATTTTGAATTCTTCTTTAAATGATGTAAACAATGCTACCTTGCTCCACGTGATACCCAAAACATGTTTTGGATGCCGTATGAAGCTCCATGTGGACCTTGTAGTACGGTTAAGATACTCCATGGAAAATAAATGGTGACACTATACTTATTTTAGCAGTCCATTTTTCAATGCTTCTATTCACACTACATAGATATTTTTTCAATTTTTTTTAATATGATCAATATGGTGGCTAACCTCACCCTATTCATTGTAAGTTTAGCATCGTCCCCGGAGAATAATACTCTTATTAAAGGATATTTTCATAAAATTACAAGGGGCATTTTAGAAGTTGAACTAAATAGTAAATGAAGTGTTTGCAATAAATGGGAACCCCTCATTTAATTGTAACTACATGTACCTCATTTATTGCAAACATATCATTTATTATTTGGTTCAAATTTACTAAAATGTCTCTCATAATTATAGGAAAATGTCCTTTAACAAAGTTATTATTGTTCGGGGACGATGCTAACCTTCCAATGAAGAGGGTGAGATTAGCTATATATATACTATAGCATACTCCATTGGCGTATGCAAGATTGGTACTCCAAGCTCATGGAGCTTCACGCGGCTCTGAAAGCACCTTTTTGGTGCCAAGTGGAGCTCCAGCAGGTAGTATACATCTATTAAAAAAAAAAAAAATCAGAAATGAATTTCAAAATTAGAAGTAAAATTTTGATTGTCATTCAACAGTCCATATTTTTACTCTAAAAAAATACAAGGTGGAGATATATGGTAAAACATCTTTGTATAATTTTGGTGTATGGTGAAGTTACCTTCCCAGGTTATATATATAAGATAGAAAAATTAATTTCATCAATTTAACAATATACCATGTAATATAAGAATGATTGGATCAACTAAAAAACTTTCAGAAAATTTTAGCATTTGATTCACAAGAAAGGATCATCAATCTGAAGAGAACTTCCAATAATGAGTGCAGTTACCTGCTTCGGGACGCTAAAATACCTATCCTCCCTTGGGTCATTCCCGACACCTATTGAAAAGACCAAATCATATATAACTATGTAATTTAAACAAAATTATGAAAAGAAACAAAACACGATATCGTCCTTGCACTAAATACAGTATTAGGAAAAACTACAAAAATGAAGTGTTCTAAAAGAAATGACTTGCAATTCCCCTTTAATATGTTGATTTATTTAAGAAATCGAGGGTGCAAATTGAGACAATATTAGTTACTTCACAATCAAGTTACCATTAAAATGCCTAGGGGTTTTGCATTTACCCCCTGAGATGTCTTATTTGCACTCTGCCCCCCGTGTTTTACCTATTTACATTCTATGCCCATGTTTTTATATTTGCATTAAATATACCCCATAGAGTGTTGGATTCTTTGACAAAATGACCTTTGACTACTTTGATCAGTTGGAGATTGTTTTTCGCCCTGATCATTTATCTAATTGATCTTGAGATTTTGATCATGGACCTATAATCACATGATCAGATTTTGATTTTACATGGCACACATCTCGAAAAGTGATCCAAGAACCACATTTGACGAACACCCATGATCATCATGTGGAATCACAATCTGACCGCTTGATGGGATGCTTCTAATCTCAAGATTCACTGGGTGGAAGATCGTTGTGAGAAATGATCAACATTGTCTGATTCAGAGTAGTTTTGTTACCAATCTGTCACTCTGGAGGGTAATAAGTAAAGGAAACACAAAAGCAAGGGCCGCCGCAGTGTAAATAGGTGAAACACGGGAGGCGGAGCGCAAATAAGACATATCTCAGTGGGATAAATGCAAAAAACCCTACATTGTTTGGAACACCAAAGATATAAATCTATGGTTAATCCTCTCATGTCTTAAGCAAATAACTGTAATTACAACATATACCACACCTAATTAAGGATATGCTTGTAAATTTAACACAATGAGTTTAAGGAAAATTCAAGTTTTCTACATGATCACTTCAATTTAAATTTCAAGCACACATATTGCCAATAAAAAACCATTGAGATATAGACTAACCTGCCCCATAAGTCCAGTTCCCATAATTTGAACATGGGTCATAATCCAAAAGGCATGTTTCAAACCATTCGGCCCCCATTCGCCAATCAATGCCCATATCTCGAACCAGAAATGAACAAACAATCTGTGAAATATAGATGATTCATTTCCAGTTACAAGATTAAGAAAAAATTGTCATTTTTTTTTTTATCAATATAAGCTAAACAAATTTATAATTTAACTTAGGAAGCTAAAAGTTGCACATGATATTTTGTGACGACCCAGACCCACATGCCACAATATTGTCCGGTTCTGGGCTTAGGTCCCTGCCCCAGTTTTGTTTCTAGCACGGGCTTAAGTCCCCACCCAAAATGCATCATGACATGTACCGTCTACAATCACATATAGCCCAGGCTCAAGATTTTTTCCTATATGATGTGGGACTATCACAATCCCCCAACCTTATAGAAGAACTGTCCTCGACTCTAATACCATTTTGTGACGATCCAGACCCACATGCCACAATATTGACCAGTTTTGGGCTTAGGTCCTCGCCCTGGTTTTGTTTCTGGAATGGACTGAAGTCCCCAACCAAAAGGCATTATCCGTGTATTAGAGCACACAATGGAAGATATTGTCCGATTTTGGGCTTAAGTCCCCTCCCCGGTTTTGTTCCTAGTATGGGCTTAAGTCCCCACCCAGAACACGTCATCCGTGTATCAGACCCGAGGACGGCTCTTGTATAAGGTGGGGGGATTGTAATAGTCCCACATCGGATAGGGAAATGTCCTGAGCCTAGGGTATAAAGTGTATGCGGACCTTACATGTCATGACACCTTTTGGGTGCGGAGTTAAGCCCATGCCAAAAGCAAAACTGGCGCGGGGACCTAAGCCTAGAACTAGACAATATTGTCGCATGTGGGTCTGGGTCGTCACAGATTTGTACCGTGGCACATGGTCAAAAAGAAAGACTTTGTTATTTTTGGGATCAGTGCCACATGGAACACCATCTAAGACATCTGATTTGATGACCATGATGTAAAAATATTTGAGACCAAATATTGGCACGAAACATACCGCTATAATCTGATTTGTCAGAGTCAACCATTGAATCAGATGATGGCCTTTGACTTATTCAATCAGATGGTAGAGATTGCGTTTCATGCCAATATGTGGCCCGAAAGATCTTCTCATCATGGTCTTCAAATAAGACGGCTCAGATGGTGTTCTAGGTGGCACAAATTTTATTTTTAAGGATGTGTCATGATACAAATCTTGTGTACAAGTTTTAGCTCCCTTCAACTTATTATCGATACTAATTTCTAAGGACATATGAAATTTCCCATGATTATATTAAGAGCAAGTAGCATGAAGAACAAAGTGAGAGAGATGAGCTCTAAAAGGAGTGGTCAATTGGCACCCAATCCCATAGAAGTTATATATTCTATACACTCTCAAATGGATAGAATTAAACTACACCTAGACCATTAAGATAACTCAACTTTACCTGACGTCCACGGTTTGACATGAAACCAGTGGCTGATAGTTCTTTCATGTTCGCATCTATGAGGGGGTACCTACAATATACCATGGTGGCAGTATCCGGTTAGTCGGATTCTTATATGACAGAGGTACCTCTATTGGCCCCTACCCAATTACTGAGGGTTCCTACGCTGAAAACCCATTGACTATGTTGAATCGGACAATAGTGATCATTTTTCATTTCAGTCTTCCACAGAAGGGATCTTGAGACCATGGGCATGCTACCAGACGGTCATTTTTTCACTCCATGTGGCACACATCCCAAAATATTGACCCTTAAATCAAATGGCACACATCACGCTCCAACGTGATTTTGGGACCACTTTTTGGGATTTGTCCCACATGGAATAAGAAACTTGACTGTATGATGGCACGCCCATGGTCTCAACATTCATTGTGCAAAAGATTGGAATGAAAAACGATCATCATCATTGTGAGGTACCCTATGACATATCCCAGGAGTCTTCACATTCCTTTCTATATGAAAGGGCGGGAAAGGTCTATAGTTAAAAAAGAAAAAATACCCAGTTCGGCCATCTCTCCAAGATTCAAACAATGTCTGATTCTGGCTCCACACAGACTCAACCTTTCTTGGCCCACCTGAAAGGTTTAATTAATGATTTTACTGCACCTGAAAAATAAACACAGTAAGACCATAAAATAGGATGAAACCGAACCTATATTCGTTACCTAGATGGAAAATAGAATTTCCACATTTTATTGATATGAACCTGAAATAATCTCTCCATATCAACTCAAATAAAACCCTGAAATTGTGTAAGAATTGTATTAAAAAAAAAGAATCTACGTAAAATTCAAATCAACCATATGAGTAGAGAATGCAATAGCTTCACTACTACAAAAGTGTACCAAGGAGATATCAACCACAGAGAATGCAATAGCTTCACTACTACAAAAGTGTACCAAGGAGATGTGTATTTATGAAAACTCTCGTAGAAAATATTTAGGAAAAATTTCAAAAAAATCCCTAAACTTTCACCTCAATGCCCTAAAGCACCCAAACTATGCATAATATCAACTAAACCACTGTAGAATACAAATGTACCAAATTAGACCCCTACTGTCACACCCCGTTATCTTTGTGACGGAAAGTGATGACGTGGAGCCTTAATGCCTTAAAGGCGCTGACGTGGAACATTTAAAGTGGTTACGTGGCCAGGACAAAGTGGATTTGAAGCGCAGCAGACAGTATTAAACCCGTTGAAAGGGTCTTTTGAACCGTTGGGTCTTCTTCCTGTCTACCTACTTCGTCTTCCCACATGAAGGAGGTCCTTCTCTTCCTGACGATAGAGGTTTAGGCCTCCCCTCTTCACCCGATTAGGGTTTTATTCAATGACTCTAATAACTATTTTCACTCTAATAACTCTTTTCAGATTGAACAACAATTTACTTCGGAGTCGACTCAAGAATGCCTACCATATAGCAAATCTAATTTGTGACAAGTAAGAGCCTCCGATTGCGGCAGTTGTTGCCTTAAAAAAGTGTGTATTAGGGGTTTCAGAGGAGAGGAGTTTGTGAGATTTCTCGCGACTAGATTGTCCGCAACAATGACTATCATATTTTGTGAAGGGTGTTCGCAAAAAGTGGCAGAAGCTAAAAAAGAGCTATTGGCATTGACTAAAGCTTTTTTGTTTGACGTGATTCTGAAACCTGGGCCTATGTATTCTTCTCCGGTTAAGAGCAATTTTATGACATAGGTATCATATCTCAAACAAGTTCATCAACGTTAATGCCTCTGTTTTGCTACTAATCTACAAGTCGACACGTAGTAGTAGAGACTGTAGTCAATTGGACTGTGGTGGAGTTTATATAGTTGAAGAGATCACAATTTTAAATAGGGACTATTTCTTGGTGCGATGGTTAAGGCTTGGTCTGTTAAGTATTGAAAAGTTGTGATACTCATGATCTGTGAATATGTTGCCACTTGTTTTAAATGTGATTTTTTCCCATGAGATCACAATTTTAAAATGAGCTTTTACCCCATGTGATGCCCATGAACTGTGAATATGTTGCCACTTGTTTCCATATTTAATAATAGCAGTTAGGCATGCCATGTAACTGCTCCAATACGTTTTCATGAATGGCCTTCTTTGAGCCCAACTCTTTAGCCTCCCTTCACAAGTGTGTGACATTTTACTATGGGTCCCATTTGGAGCATGTCTTCTTCTCAGTTATTTATAAATTTATTTTTCTATTTTTATTTGTGAGAATGGATTTTCCTCATTGTTTTTGTTTTTTTTAAATATGTGAGGTTGTGTTTCCACTTCTTTACAATTCACAAGTAGTTCAAGTTGTGGTTTGAGTGGATCTCATGTGGGTACGCGTATTCCTTAGAGCCATTAGTTGCAATTGTGAACTTTTTCTTCTTTATTTGTTATTGAACTAAGTGAAAGTGATTGATTTTAATGATCTAAAGGTGCATGCATTTCTATCAAAGTGATCATTGTTTTAATAGGGTCTAGGTTCTTAAAATTCAGGATATCCTTAGATCCTTCCCAACTTATGGGTTTACAAATTTTTAATGCTTTGAAATCTTGGTCAAGTTCAACTGGCTTGGGCAGAGGGCGTAGATTCTTTTTTCTAAGGATTTCAAACGAGGGTCCATATATTTGGATAATAAAATTTTAGGTTATTTATATATCCACCGAAAATGGTCGTGTTAACTGTTGTTTTCCTTTAGGCTGCGTTTGGGAACGATCATTTTGTAGGTTGGATTTGGATTTGAATTCATCAAATCCAATTCAAATCCAAATCCACCGTTTGGATAGCTATCTTGAGAGCGCTGGATTTAAATTTGCAAATTCCAGCCATTTGCAAATATCCAGTAGTAGAAGAAAAAATCTAGGAGATTGCAGAATCAAGCAAGAAAATGAGGAATAAAACCCTAATCGGGTGAAGGAGGCCCTAAATCTCTATCGTAACTTCACGTGTGCCCTTTCCCTCCAAATCCACCTTGTCCTGGCCACGTCACCGCTTTAAATACTGCACATCAGCGCGTTCCGTCGCAAAGATAACGGGGTGTGACGATAGGGATCTAATTTTGGTGCATTTGCATTCTACAAGAGTTTAGTTGATGTTATGCATAGTTTGACTGATTTAGGTGAATTGAGGTGAAAGTTCAAAAGTTTTTTTGAAAATTTCCCAAATATTTATCTGAAGTTGCAAAAAGCATATAGTTGTACCAGTAGGTTGAATTGTTTGCAGTTCTCTCTGTTTCGTACCTCTTTACCTGAACAAGATGGAGCCACTAGCCAGAATGAGGATCATACAACATTTTATTTAAGTACTAGCCGAGAAAGACGGCAATACCTTACCTCTTCATATACATAACGAGGAGAGAGATTGCCAAAAGCAAGCCATGGAGAAAATTTCGTCGAGTAATCAGGCCCTAACAGACCATTCCTTGTCTCTTTATAAACCTTCAATAAGTCCTATGAAATAATTTTTGAAATTGGATCAAAATATTGTTAGGCTTCAGACGATTAAGTGAAGAAGAAAAGAGACTAAAGATCAACTACACAAAGATGTGTAAGTGCTATTAAACTGAAAAATATTGAAAGATAGGTTGAAAGAATATCGTTTGAGATGGTTATATATGGGTAATGATCCTCTCACTCGAGTCATGCCATATATGGTTGTATATGGGCTTCCATATATATATATGGAAGCCCGGTCGTAGGGTTGAACCCTGCGACATGGCCAGTTGGGTGTCACATGGCAACCAGAGGATCGGGTGCCACAGAAACTTGCCCAAGGTCTATCAGGTACCATCTAAAAAAACAAATTAAAAAGGATGCTTTTCCACCGTTGAATATTGGTTCAAGAATAGAATACTTCTTGAATACGTAATGATGCAACAAGAAGTATTCTATTCTCAAGTGTCACGGCATTGGTAGTGCAGCCTAAGTAGACATTTCAGGTGCTGAAAAGATCAGGGACAAAATGATCTATTGTTGACAGTGGAAAACCTTAAAATAAGGTAAAGATTGATCTACAAATAGGTGGATGGGTGGTTGTTACTTGCAGAGCAGGTGATGCCCAGGAGATGGCATGACAGAAAACAGGGGTTAGCATGAAAAATACACTTAGCAAGTCAATTGAAGGTCAAAGGGAAAAGTCAAGAATTTAGTAATCTCAGATGAATAGAAATCTGTGATTATGTTTATATAAGTATATTCAAATTGCTAGCATGACAGGGCCTCAGTTATACTCTTAGTTAACATAAAGAGAATTGAGAGAAGCAACATTTTATATCCCAATCTTTTATCAATAAATCTTATCTGCATTTGCTTATCTCCTCCAAGAGGATAAGAAGATTCCATTTGAACTATCCCGTTGCCAGCTGGGGAGTTCTGTGGAGGCGTTGTACAATTGCTTCTATTACTCTCCTCTAGTTATGCAATTACATTCAAGGTATTGGACAGCTACGTATTGGCCAATACGGATATGGCATCTCCGATTCCATATCGGCCAATAATATTTTTCTAAAAAAAGTAAAAACAGAATTGTGTCGGGCAGTATCGGCCCATACTGACCCGTATCGATCTGATACCATACTGATACCACCCCAATACTTGTATCGGGGTGGTATCGGTAACGGTTCTCGACGGAACCAATTCGTATCGGTATCGACCAAGTTTGATACCATGATTATATCCATATTATTATTTTCACATTGCGATGGCACCATGGTTGAAAAATTCGGATACGTACCGGTTTCGGAGGTCACCGGTACGATACTTTGAATGTATAGTACTGATGCATTACATATATATTGGTAATGTATCAGATGATACATACCCATGTATCATCTGGAACCGGTAGGCACCAAACAATACGCACTGGTTTTGGAGCTGGATGATACATACCGGAAAACCGGTATTTTAAACCATGGATGGCACAAAATACAATTTTGAATGCATCCGAGTCTCCAGCTAGTAATGGTAAGAAAGATGCATTAAAGATAGGTGCTCACTGTTGCCAACAAAAAACAGATATTTATTGCCCAATAAACTCATGAAGAACTTCGTACATAGAAAAATATGAGAAAAAATTGTCTTGCCTTCTTCCAAAAATATTCATGTACTCTGCTCAGAGCTGCACTTTCACCCCCAACAAAGCACATTCCTTTGTCACACTGCATCTTAGAAAGACAAAACATCTTTTATTTAGGTTACATGAAAAGAAATTTTATCTATGAAGAATCAACTCGAAGATCAATATCGGTTCTCTCTTAGCATTCCAAGTACGTCACATGTCAATAAGTAACTGTAAGTAGCTACTCTTCTTACTTATTACATCACAAATCAATAGTATCCAGAGGATTATAATTTGGATACCAATAACAAGACTAAAATAAGCATAGACATTTAGCACTAGACACAAAAAAAATGGAATAGACATTTAGCACTAGATACTGATAAATAAGAAAAAATAAATAATTTCTTTTATTTTAAAATAGCACTTGACACACACTTACGTACTCTTATGAAGGATCTCAAGTTTCCTCTCTACGAGATACAGGTTATCAATACAAAGAAAAATGAAAAAAGAAGAATTTTAGAAGCAAATATTTATCATTAGATAAATAAGGTATCATAAAGATTAGATCCCCTAGGAGAACAAGACATTGCATTGTGATTGAGATGATAATTGGGAACACACATACACATAATTATAAAACTAACAAATTATGAGTTCAATTCTCAACAATCCCCTTCAACGCATATGATACATCAAACTATGTGTATTATTGGTGTATTTGCATGTAGTTAGTAATTATATGTTGTTAGTGGTTTTGGTGTGTAACCTACTTCATAATGGCACACTTGTAATTAGTATGCTTAAAATAAATAGGGATGAAGCTAATCTCCGAACCTAAAATCATTTCCCTAAAAAATTTTCCCTCCTCTGTGTAAGTATTTGATTTTCAAACATTTCAAGTTGGTATTAAAACCTTTGTTCTAGACTTGTTAGTGTGAAGGGCTTACTGCTAATGTCAGCAGCCCTTCAATAGGAAACCAGTGGTTAGCAGGGCACCTAGGATTTTCTTCCATGGGGATCAAGATATGGACTCATAAAATGAGTTAGTATTAGGTAAGGCGGCATGAGCGCCAGGTGATGACTTGGTAGGGTCACTTCTTTTTTGGATGTGTGCCATGTGGAATCAACATGTGTACCATTCGATAGGTGTTCCATGATCTATAGATCTTTGGTTTACAAGATGGAAGAGGAAAAACATCTCCATTTCATTCAAAGCAGTCAAATGCCAAGCTAAAATTAACGGATACCATGTAAATCCAACACGATGTATTTTACATGGCGTTTAACTACATTGAATCAAACGATGGAGATAGTTTTTATTCTAATCTTTTAAACATTAGATCTTGAGATCAAGGGCATCAAATCACACAGAACATGTGATGGTTCCATATCGCATACATCCCCAAAAAATGACCCAAGTAACAAGAGCGCACATGCTCACTCGAGCTGGGCACCCAATACTAACTCTTTTTTAATGAGTTAGCTAGGATTTGATAGCGAGATTGCGGGGATTTTAAATTCTTAATGAGTTAGTATTAGGTAGGCGGATCAAGTGCTAGGTGACTTGGTACTAAGATCTCTCTTTGGGATGTGTGTCACGTGGTGTTAGGAATATTGATATTAGAATTATATGTATGGTGTGTATTGAGTAAAATGGGTGTGCATGTATCTTTTCTATATAACTTAATATAAGTGCTTGTGAGAATTGTGAAAACTTTCTAAGCCTTCTCATTCTTTCTTCTCTTCTCTAAGTCTAATCTTAAACCCAACAAACCCTAACTAACACCAACTTCAACCTTCCAAACCCTAATAATATCAACTTCTTCTTGGTATCAAAGCCAAACCCATTGCCACTCACCATCATCGTTGACGTCAGCCAGGTCAAACAGTTTGACCTGGCTGAGATTAAGCTTATTGGGGATTGATCTGTTTTTTTTTATTTTCTGCTGACCATTTTTCTCTTCTTGGTCAATGGGAAATGAGATTGTCTTCTAGGTGTTTGCAAGGATCTTTGAAGCCACGTGAAACCCTTCACTTCTCTATTTTCTCTTTCCCAAATTCTCGCGCTATCCTATATCTCCCTTGCACACTGGGGCTTGCATGAGTTCTTTATTCCTGATGTTGTGGCGCAAAGATTGTAGCAATCTGTGAAGATTTAAAGTGTTTGTGATTTTCTTAGTTTCCTTGGATATGATTAAATCTGAAAGTGGACAACTATATGATTTTAGACATGATTTTATTTGTTAATATTACTACTGGATTATGTTGTTCGAGAACTGCACATCAGCTGTTTGTTGAAATGACATAGAGGGGTTCTTGGTATAAAATTAGTAAAGTGCTGCCATCAATCCATTAATAATTCTGTCCAAATCTTTAGTATAAAATTCACCTTTAATGCCTGGAAATTACTGCTATGAATGGTATTTCACTGCTAGAATACAGACAATGAGGTTTTATTGGGCTGTTTTAGAAAGTGTTTGTAAAAATGCTTGTTTGGAGATGATTTAGTGAACTAAGGATCAATATTGTTGCTGCTATGAGGAAAAATCTCTGTGGATCTTGTGAGAGTTGCCTATGATATAAAATCATTTTTGGGGTTATTTTGTGGCAGTCTTCGGCACTATTTTTTGGCTAGTTTGGGACACTATTTTGCGAATGTTTTGGTGTTGTTTTCCCTATATCCTTGCTTCTTTTTTTCCTTTAAGGAAAAATGACTGTGGGATACATAAATATGAGTGGTGAAAATCTTCCCACTAGTATCACCTCAATCAAACTAAATTCAAGCAATTATTTGGAATGGAAACAGGCCATCACCCTTTATATTCAGGGTAGTATGAAGATGGGTTTGTTGACAAGGACTACCCCTAGGCCTACCACTAGTGTTGGTGATATTGAGAAGTGGGATGCAGACAATGCAATTATTCTTGGATGACTCCTGAACTCCATAGATTCATCAATCTATAGGACCCTTATGTTTTATGAGTCTGCAGTCAAGCTCTAGAGTAAGTTGGCAGACACGTTTGCACCTTCTGATCATGACACACAGATCTACCAACTAAAACAGATGATTTCAGAATATAAGCAAGGAGATTCTACCATGGGGGAGTATTACAGTTCCCTTCAGAGTATGTGGGAAGAGCTCAGTCACTATGAGCCTCTTTCTGAGTTTGGTGAAGAGGTTGTCGCCAAGTTAGTTAAGCGATATGAACACGACCAGATTTATACTTTTCTTGGGGGCCTTCGTTCTGACTATGACCAGACACACACACAGATTCTCACCACTAGACCTCTTCCTACGTTGAACATTGTCTATGGGATACTCTTTACTAAGGAGCAGCGTCGCCATGTTATGTCTATCAGTACTCTGATCACTTTTACGCCGCAGGAGCGTGCAACCTTTACATCTGATACTCGCCCCTTTGCTACTAGGGGAAGGGGGAGCGACCGAGGAGGTAGAGGTGGTCGAGGGGGACGTGGTGGTTGCTAATCTCTCATATGTTCTCACTGTGGTCTTACAGGACATGACCGAGATCACTGTTATCGTCTTCATGGATATCCAGTGGGTTATCAGCCGAGATCTTCTACAGATCGCCCAAGGACTTCTGCTTCTACTCCTGAGTCATCTGCTTTTGCTACAACCACTACTACTATTGCTCCTAGTTGGGTCATTGACTTAGGGGCCACTGATCACATGACAGGTGAGTCTCAAGGGTACTCTCTATATTCTCCCTCTTCTTCTCCTGCTCAGGTTGGCATAACTGATGGTTCCTACCATGGATCAAAATTTCGTCCGATACCGATACGTATCAGATGATACGTATCGGTATCGGTGATGAACGATACGATACATTGAATGTACCGTATCGGTCATTACTATGTAAAGCACCAAACGATTACATTCAATGTATCGTCTGGTACACATCGATATCGATACGTATCGTCCGATATGTACCGGTTTTGGGCTCAGACGATACGTACCGGTTTTTCGGCATTTTGATCCATGGTTCCTACACTTCTATTTTAGGAGTTGGGACTATTCTCATATCCTCCTCTTTATCTCTTTCTCATGTTCTACATATTTCTCAATTATCTACTAATCTTCTTTCTATTAGTAGCATTGCCAAGAAACTAAATTATTGCGTTATTTTTTATCCTACTTATTATGTTTTTCAGGAGCTTACTACGAAAAGGATTGTTGGTAGAGGCATTGAGAGGGGTGGACTGTACTTCCTACAGGCTGACTTTAGTACACCTACTGCTGTTGTTGCTGATAGACCTGTTGATACCTCCTCTATTTGTCCTTTTTCCGTTAGCGTTAGCCTAGACACTATCTTTGTGGCATGCTAAACTTGGACATATCGGATTTCAGTCCTTATGCATTTTACTTCTCAATTTTAAATCTATTTGCACTTCAATAAAGTTTAAGTATAATGTTTGTGAGCTCTCAAAGCATGTTAGACATTCTTATTCATCACATATGCAAAAATCTGATGTTCCATTTCATATTGTTCACTTTGATGTGTGGGGTCCCTCCCCAATTACTTATATTGATGATTTTCAGTATTATGTTACTTTTATTGATGACTGTACTAGGTGTACATGGTTGTATTTGTTGAAACATAACAATGAAGTCTTTTCTAAGTTTCAGGAATTTCATGCATTACTTAAAACTCAATATGGTGCTACTGAGAAAATTCTGAGGTCTGACAATGGGGGGAGTATACGTCTCAATCCTTTACTAATTACTTGAAAGTGCATGACATTATTCATCAATTTTCCTGTCCTTATACTCCGCAACAAAATGGTGTTGCTAAGCGTAAGAACATGAATCTTTTGAGATTGACTCGTTGCTTACTTCGTGGTATGTATGTGCCAAAACCTTATTGGTCTTTGGCACTACTTACTGCTTGCTTCCTTATGAACCGCACCCCATCTAAGGCGTTGGCGGGTCATACTCCGTATTATACTGTTAGACCCACAAATCATCTTTTTTTTTTTTTGAGTTTTGTTGAGCCTCGTGTGTTTGGATGTACTTATTTTATCCGGGACCTTCGTCCCACTCGACAGAAATTAGATGACAAAGCTATCAGATGCCTCTTTGTTAGCTACTCTCTTATTTCTAAAGGGTATCGTTGCTATGATCCTCATATTCGTCGGTTTTACACTTCCATGAATGTCACATTTGTTGAGGATGTTCCCTATTTTACTGAGGATTGTCATACTACCCCTGCCCCCCTCTCCCTTTGTTTGCACTTCAGGATCTTCCTATTCCTCCGCAACAAAAGGGGGTGCTTACTTATGTCCGACGCAAGTGGCGTGGTCCAACTTTAGCAGTGCCTCCTCCTTCATCCTCTGCAGTGGTGACTCCAACTCCTGTAAATATCTCTGATTTAGCCCCTATACCTTTCCCATATTTTACTAATGATCCGGATCTTCCTATATCTCTCAGAAAAGGAATTCGGGATCGGGTGACTCCTTACCGCCTTGCCAATTTTGTTTGTTATCAGGATTTCTCTCCCACTTATCAGGCCTTTCTCTCTACCATTGACTCTGAGACAATCCCTCAGACTGTTCGTGCTGCCTTCGATCATCCCTCCTGGCGGGCTGCCATGGTCGAAGAGATGGATGCCTTACAAGCTAATCAAACATGGGACATAGTTCCTCTTCCACCTGAGAAGAAAATTGTTGGTTGTAAATGGGTCTTTACTGTGAAGCACAATCCGGATGGCACAATTTCTCGATATAAGGCTCAACTCGTTGCAAAAGGGTTTACCCAAACCCATGGGATTGCTTATGAGGCTACCTTTGCTCGTGTAGCCAAGTTGACTTATGTTCGTATTCTCCTGGCTCTTTCGGCCATGCAGTGATGGCCTCTTCATCAACTCGACGTTAAAAATGCGTTTCTTCATGGTAATCTCATTGAGGAGGTTTATATGGATCCTACTCCCGGTTTCTTACTTCAGGGGGAGACTACGAATGTCTGTCGACTTCGGAAATCAATTTATGGGTTGAAGTAGTAACCTAGGGCATGGTTTCATCGCTTTAGCAGTATTGTTATTGATTTAGGGTTTCATAGATGTCACTCAGTTCATACAATTTTTATTCATTCTAGTCCTTTTGGTTGTACTATTCTTCTGGTTTATGTGGACAACATTATTTTTACTGGTGATGATCATGCCTTTATCAGTTGGACTAAGAGTGAATTGGGCAAAATATTTGAAGTCAAAGACTTTGGATACTTGAAATATTTTCTTGGGTTGGAAATTGGTAAATCTCAAAAAGGGATATTTATCTCTCAGAGAAAGTATGTCATAGACTTGTTGCGTGATATTGGTATGCTTGGTTGTAAACTAGCAACCTCACCTATAGATCGGAAGCTTTCAATACATGAGAAGGATGAAGATTTACTTCCGGATCCGCATGAGTACCAGAGATTGGTGGGTAGATTGATTTATCTTACTCTCACTAGACCTGATAGCATGCTTGTTGTCAGTCTTGTAAGTCAGTTTATGCATGCTCCTTGCACTGTCCACCTTGCTGTCGTCCATCGCATTCTTAGGTATATCAAGTAAAACCCGGGGTTTGGATTGGTATATCGTGCTTCTGGTCCTATGAGTATTTCAGCTTACACTTATGCCGATTGGGCTGGATCTGTTACTGATTATCGATCTACTTCTGGTTATTGTATTTTCTTGGGAGGCAACCTGGTTGGTTGGAAGAGTAAGAAGCAAGCGGTGGTGTCTAAATTCAGTGCAGAAGTGGAGTACCGGGCCATAGCACATGGTACCTGTGAAGTCTTTTGGATGCGCTCCCTTTTATCTGAGTTTGGTTATCCTATTTTAGACTATGTTCCCCTCCACTGTGACAATGAGACAGCAGAGAAGATTGCTTCTGATTCTATTCTTCACGAGATGACTAAACACATTGAGATTGACATTCATTTTGTTCGCGAGAAAGTATGGGACAAGATTCTTGTTTTGATTGATGTTACATCCTCTCAGCAACTTGCAGATATTTTGACTAAGGCCGTTGGGACTAGCACACTTAGTGATGTTGTTGTCAAGTTGGGCAAGGTCAATATGCATGCTCCAGCTTGAGGAAGAGTGTTAGGAATATTGATATTAGAATTATATGTATGGTGTGTGTTGAGTAAAATGGGTGTGCATGTATCTTTTTTATATAACTTAATATAAGTGCTTGTAAGAGTTGTGAAAACTTACTAAGCCTTCTCATTCTTTCTTTCTCTTCTCTAATTCTAATCTTAAACCTAACAAACCCTAACACCAACTTCAACCTTCCAAACCCTAATAATATCAACTTCTTCTCAAGGAATCATCATGTTATTGACAAATAGGTGTATCATGATTTAAAGATTTTTTATGCAAAAAATTGGGGTGAAAATGATCTCTATCATCTGAGTCAAATCACTCAAACATCATCTAAAATTGGAGAGTACCATGTATATCCACCATACCTTTAGTGTGAAATACCTTTAACATCAACTTTATATATCCCAAGTATGCCGTTAACCTCCTATCCGCAAGTAGTCTCACCATAAGTCTTAATTGCAGTGTAACTTTTTCCCCTCTCATTGTTTGTTTTAGGACTTGTCAGCTGGAAGGTGTTTGGTAATGTCATGAGGGAAGAGGGCTCTATCTGTTTGACACTAAAAGACAATAGTGAAGAATACTTGTACGTCTGTCGCGGCTATTATATCTTTGGAGACTTGTTTCGACAACAATGTCGCTCATTTGATGACTCCAAATTTCAATGTGAGGTCTGCCAGTTATCTAAGCATCATAGAGCATCGTATCCTGCGAGTCATAGTAATTCTACTCCCTTCCACCTTGTTCACTCTGACGTGCAGGCCTTCTCCTGTTACTTCTAAGTCAGAGTATCTGTACTTTGTATCATTTATTGATGATTGCACACGCCTCACTAAGGTGTACCTGATGAAAGCTAAGGATGAAGTTGTATCTACGGTGTACCATAAATTTCTACAAACTCAGTATGAATCTTCAGTGAAGGTATTGCAGTTAGATAATGGAGGAGCATATTCTTCTCAGCATCTCCAGTCATATCTAGATAACATGATAATGAGTGACAAACTACTTTCCCATACACTTCTTAGCAAAGAGGCGTTGCTAGGAGAAAAATTGTCATTTACTTGAGGTGGCAAGTGCCTTGTTGATTGGAATGAATATCTCAACGAGATTGTGGAAAGAAACGGTCCATACAACATGCTTTCTCATTAATGGGATACCTACTCCTGTTCTTCAAGGCAAGTCCCTCATTGTATGTTGCACCTTCATCTCCCCTTTTTCATGTTCCTCCTAAAGTCTTTGGTTGTTTGTGTTTTTCCCAAGTACTTGGAAATCATCGTGATAAACTGGAATCCACCCAAAGCTCTTTGAGGTGTCTATTGGGTACTCTCCATCTCAGAATGGGTACAAGTGTTATGATCCTAGCAGAAGGTCTGTGTCTATGGATGTTACCTTCTTCGAGTTAAACACCTTTCTTTATTGATGTGAGTACTCCGTGCCCTATTCAGGCAGCGAGTAGAAAAGAAGAGAGCACGTTTCTGTTACCATTTCTTATACCTGAGATTAAAGATCAATGTCTACAAAGGAATGATGATGATGGGCAAGTAATGTGAAAAATAATGTTCAAAATGATGCAACTGTTCGAGAGAGGGTCCAACAGATGAATAGAACGGAAGTGTACAAGAGAAAGGAAGATTTGCAAAAGGAAAAGTCTTCACTCATAGAATGTGGAAAATGAACAAGCCCACTCTTTCTCAGATTATGGACCAAACTTAAGCCCTAGAGGAGAGTCCACATGAAACTGAAATTCCTCCTGCGTTAGACATGGAATTGCCCATTGCATTACGTAAAGGATTCTTGTACTTGTACTTCTCATCTTATTAGTAAGGATGTTTTGTATCGTGCTTTGTCAGCTTTGCATTCCTCCTTTATATCATCCTTAGGAAGCTATGATTCACGAAATGAAACTTCTTGAGTATAACAGCACGTGGGAAGTCACAGTGTTACCGGAAGGAAAAAGGGTTTTTGGTTGCAATGGGTGTTTATACTAGATTGTGAAGTATCAGCCAGATGGGTCAGTTAAAAGGTACAAAGTTCGATTAGTGGCCACAGGATTTACACAAACCTATGGATTTTATTATCAGGACACTTTTTCTTCTGTTGCCAAATTAAATTCGGTACCTGTCCTCTTATCCCTGGCTGCCCATAAGAAGTGGCTTCTTCACCAGTTCAATGTGAAGAATGCTTTTCTACATGGTGACCTTAAAGAAGAGGTGCATTATGAATTTTCCTCCTGAATTTACTCAAGAGGGGAGAAGGAACAAGTTTGGTTGCCTTAGAAAGGCTGAGAGCTTGATTCAAAAAGTTCAGTGATGCTATTGCCAAGTTTGGCAGAAAAGTCACTATGATTACACTCTGTTTGTGAAGAGGGGTGTTCAGGTCACTGTTTTCATTGTCTATGTTATAACATTGTTGTCACTGGTGATGATGAGGAAGAGATTATGAAACTCAAACAGTACTTGAGCAAAATGTTCGATATCAAAGATCTTGGTTCACTAAAATGTTTTCTTTGCATCAAAGTTGTAAGGTTTAAGAAGGATACTGCAACAGTGAAAGTATACACTTGATCTATTAAAGCAAACATGAATTTTGGGGTGGATTCCCTATAGAAGTGAATCACAAGCTGAATTCTTAAGATGGACAAGCTTTGAAAGATATTCACATGTATCGCCTCCTAGGGAAACTCATATATCTCACTAGTACCCGTTCAGACATAACATATGTTGTTCGTTTGTTAGTCAACACATATATTCTCCACAGAGTTGTCATTTGTTGGCTGTAATACTTGAAATCTAATCCTAGAAAGGGTTTGCTGTATGAAAATCATAGTCATCTAGATGTTAAAGTGTTTACCAATGCCGATTGGGCTAGTTCATTGAGTGGCAAAAGATCCACGACAGGCTATTGTACCTTTCGTGGAGGTAACTTAGTAACTTGGAGAAGTAAGAAACAACAAGTGGTATCTAATTGGAGGTAACTTAGTAACTTGGAGAAGTAAGAAACAACAAGTGGTATCTAACTCAAGTGTAGAAGGTGACTACAGGGCCATGTCCCAAGGGGCCAGTGAGGGTATATGGATTTGGTTCATTTTGGTCAATCTTGGTGTACATGTGAAGCTTCTAATGACTGTTTATAGTAATAATGAAGCCTCCATTCACATTGCAGAGGATCCCGTTTACCATGAAAGGACCGAGAACATAGAAGTTGATTGTTACTTCATCAGAGAAAAAGTGGAGTCTAGGGAGTATTGTATCCAACAAGTTGCTTTGAAGGACCAACTGGGAGACATTCTTACCAAGGTTGTTGGTTGTAAGAGACAGAATGTGTAACATTCCTCTAAGTTGACAATGATAGATATCTATTTACCAACTTGAGGGGGAATGTGTCCCTTGTAATAGATAGATGGGTGTGTGGTTATAACTAGAAGTGTTCAATGTGTTGTGTAAAAATGTAAGTGGTATATATAATAATGAAAAAGGGTGTGGGTGTATTGGATTCACACTACACCATTTTTATCTCTCTCTCTCTCTCTCTCTCTCTCTCTCTCTCTCTCTCTCTCTCTCTCTCTATTCTTCTCCTTATTCCTTTTCTCCTTCATTAACCTAACCCTAACCCTATCCCTAATCAACCAATATTAACTTCAACTACAACTACAGGACTGTACAACTTCACATTTCAGGAACCATTGATACAATCGTCATTAATAGTGTAAAATACAATAGTACACTTTTAGTCAAGAAGCTAAGAAGAAAATACATATTAGTCCAATATGGTGGGCAAAGTAGACTTCTAGTCAAGAAGCTAAGAACAAATTACATATATGCCATGATGGTGGGACAAATAGAAAATGATATATTAACCTGCCTTTTCCTCTTGGAGTCCAAGCTGGTGTAGTGAAGGAATACATCCACAACCACCGATTTCATCCAAACCCCTAATAGGAAGAGAGCCAAGTGACATGGGAAGCTTGTAGCAACCTCTGATATTGCTCTTGGTTTCAACAGACTGCAAATTGGTTACATCAACATTAGTTTCTTTATTAATATTCTAAGGCATAAAAGGCAACCCTTGAAATTTTTACCTTACGAAAATGTGTATATACATCTGGTAAGCTGCCTGAACTAAACGGCAGGTCCTCAATATGGTACATAGTACTCCCCCAAATAAGTTGTAGCTTTGGATTTGTCGAGTTCCCATTGGTGGATCCTGATTGTAGAACTACTCGCTGTAGACCTTTTTTGACAAGGTTTTCAACAAACAGCTCCTCACTGCAAGTTTCCTTATGAGCATAAACCTGATTTCATTATACTCAATCAGCAAAATTCACCTTGGGAAATGATAACTATAAGAGTATTACTGTAGAATATTATAGTTTACAAATTAGACAACTTTCTACATCGCAAAAGGTATAATACCCCTTGGGCAAAGCATGCTAATAGCCTTCAAAGGGTGGCCTTAGATATAGTCATGAAGTGTAATAGATAGCATAATCAGAACCTCATGGCCGGTGTTACCTAGACATTCTCCTTTTGGGATTTTTGCAGTGACGACACTTGGTGATACTTGGACGCGTGCCAACACAACACGATACTTCTAGACATGGTATGGAAATACCACATAATACCATCAAAATGTTTCTCGTTTTGACACGATAAAATGAACCGTCGTTTTATTAAAAAACAATGTGTAAAGTTTAGTAACTTATAAAATAAAAAGCTTGGGTTCTTGAATATGATTTGTCTAATATAGTGTACTTTTAGTTTAGGACATATATTATGTATCTTTTCTTTACATATCTTAATTTTATTTTTCATAAGGCCGTGCCACCGTTTTGGAATCTTTAGAAAATGGCATGCCAAACATCTATGACACCTTGACACTTGGCACCGTGCCAAGTATCTAGGTAACACTGCTCATGCTAAGTCTACGAAAACATGAATCGTGGAAGCAGCATAAAAAAGGGGCCATCTATAACAACAACTGGAAACTGTAAACCTCTGTATGAATGTCAGAACTCAGAAGTCATATGGAACACTCATCCACATTATATGTTTATGAGTACATATGAGGGAGACAATGAGTGCCTTTCCTTATTAAATTTATCAGTAAATTGATGTAATAAAATGATATAAATGGAATGATAATACCTAATGAGTCATAAGCTGATACTTTACAACATTAACCATACACAAGTTATGATAAAAGTTACTACTATACTATATATAATTTCAACATTAGTGTGCTTAGTAACTGTGTATACGAGGATATGATAAGCCAGCCCAATTGAAAAATATAATTTTTGTACAGCTAACATCAACCACTAAACCCATATCCCACAAAACCTATGAAAGGAAAATATTCTGCTTATAATTATTGACGTGTTGTAATGTATCCTTTTCTTTTGTTGATATTTCTTAAATATTATATATACCCTTATACACATCTAATTGAGATATAATTAACTCAATAAATTTTTTCTATATTTTTTACTTCTATAACCTATTATTATGTAATAATATTTTTTTTACTGTTATCACATGATTGAACATATCTGTTGCTAAGATGAGTCATATGGCAGAAAGCACTATCAGTGGTGACTCACATAATTGGAGCATTTGACTGCGGACAACAGCCAATGCGAGCGATTAGCTGATGAAAACTAAAGATTCACAGAGTTCATAATATTTAACATGTATCAAGAGCTGGATAAATAAACTGGTAAGTAATAATAGAAATCAGTATGCTACCTGTCATCGACATATCTGCATGATATTTCCCATTTTTCACCTTGAGGATATGATTAACATGGACTTTGTTCTAACCTCAATGAGAAGCATTGTGACAAATTTCTCCTACTGAAACAGGGGACGGATGAAACTTGCAGCGAAATTTCACTGATTTTTCCGAAATTGTCAAATTCATTAATTTCGGCGAAATTTAAAACTGAAATTATGAAAATTTATTAATTTCAGCTATTTTAAAATAATAAATAATATTTTTTATAAATATTAAATATAATATATATATATTTTTTGTACTCCCGGAAATTTTCTCAAAACTTTTTTGAATTTTTCACGAAATTAATCCGAAATCACCCCCTACCGAAATTTTGCCGAAAACAAAATTTGTCACTCTATGATGAGAAGTACCATATGGGGTCCTTTTATTTTAATGTCATTAAAAAATAAGTGCCTATTTTCCTCTATTAACTATACTGGTATGAAAAATTTAGACATCAAGTGTGTGTGTTTTGCTAAAGAGTGAGGATTCAGAAAGCAGTAAGGCTGTGTTTGGGTTAGCTCTTATAAGAGCAGAAGCAGCTCTCTGTCTGCTCTCTGTCAGAGCAGATAAAATCTGCTCTGGCACAGAGCAGAAAGAGAGCAGTTTCATCACTTAAAACAGCTCCCTGCCAGAGCAAATGGGGCAAGGAGCTGTGTTACCAAACATGAAAGCAGTACTCTGCCGGAGCCAAAGAGCAAAAGAGTTGCTCTTTGCCCTGAAAGAGCTAACCCAAACGCAGCCTAATCAAGCTACTGTGCACATGACACACGTAAAATGGATCTGACCCTGGGAAGGCCATGATGTCGATGAACATGATCCAAAAATGACACAGATCGGATGAATGTTTGAAAGCCTGAAATTTGAGGGTAAAATATATATGAATAGTCTACACAAATGTTCAAATGTACATTTATCAGATGATTAAAACCCTCCTATCAGTGTTTTTAGGCTGTGTCTCATCCACATGGCCAGCCACAGTGACAGTTTAACTCTATGATTGCGTGTGCCATCTTTACAGTTTGATGGCTGGATAACTAACCTTAATCTGTTGTCCAAAGCTGCGCCTAGGCCGCCGCTTTGCCCCCTAGGCCGTCGCTTTGCCGCCTAGGCCCCACTAAGGGAGGGTGACAGCCTAGGCATAGCCTGCTTAAGCTTTACGCACCCGCCGTGGGTGTCAAAAGGAGAATGCTAGACTTCTACAGGGACCTACTAAGGATCACTACAAGGTATATATCAAGAGAAATAATAAACACTACAACCAAGATTTACAAATTGTTCATTTTTTTGCTCCTTTTTTAAAAATAACCATAGCTATATGTTGCAATTTAGAATCCTGACCTCAAATTACATCCGCATCATCACTTAAGCTAAGGCCCAATCCCTAAGAACCAAAATTTTCAATCTTTTATAGACTAACCAAGAATGAATTTAGGTCAAAATTGTTTCTAAAAAATTGTCAACTGCATCAAATTAACTTTAGATTTGATTATTAACGACCAATAAATGTCTTTAAAATTCAGAAAATTTAAAACTATTATGCTTTCAAAACAAATGATTAACTTCCTATTATTTCTTGTTTGTTTAATTTGCTAATTGTTGTTTGCTAGTAGTGAGTTATTATTTTACGCTTTCAACCTACAATTTTACATGATTATTGATATTTAATGAGTAACTGATCACTTTTTATCATTATATGTTATTTCACATATCTGTCACTTACTATAGATCATCAATAGATTAATATAATAAGTAAAAAGATAATTGCAATATTACTAGGCCTCACCACCTAGGCCCTGCCTAAGCCCTGCCTGTCGCATTTAACAACTATGACTCCTTATTGCTTGGACCCATTTAACCTAGACGCCTAGGCTCCGCCTAAGCCCCGCCTGTCGCATTTAACAACTATGACTCCTTATTGCTTGGACCCATTTAACTTAGACGCCTAGGCTCCGCCTAAGCCCTGCCTGCCGCATTTAACAACTATGACTCCTTATTGCTTGGACCCATTTAACCTAGACTGATTCTTAGATAAATGTCGTAATCGTTAAAACTGGAATATATCTGTGCAAATATGTCAGCATTTTCAGTTTCTAATTTCTTACATTTTCCAAGTTACAAAGGTCTGGACATATTAATTCATCATCATATACAAAAGGGAAAAAACAAGAGAAATCGAAAGGTAAAAAAAGTTGTAAAATACAAAAGATGAAAAAAGGAAATATCAGGAAAAACTAGATAATATTTAAAAAAATATTAAATTTTTTTGAAACACTAATAAAAATACATTAAAATATGGAAAAAACGTTTAATATGCAAAAACTCATATTATACGAAAGTATGCATTTTATTCAAAATATGGGTATTATCCGTGTTCAGTATGTTGTGGCAAAAAAACACCTATTTTGTCACAATGTGCCAGACGAAGGAGTATTTCATGAGTTCAATTTAATACCGGATGCAATTTTTGAGAGGAAAAAATGCATCAAGATAAGCAAATTGCTGGATACAACTATATTTTATGCATAATAATCTAAGAAAAGAAGCACCTCACACATGAATATTATGAAAAATTGCATTGTTAGATATCCAAAAGAGCACAACTCAAATATAAACAGGATTCATAAATGACTAGCAATAGAACAAAGAATCTCAGATAAAGGCAATAATCTACGAGAGGAAAAGAAGCATATGTAATAGAGGGTGGGGGAGGGTTGGTTCTATTGTGAAACCATAACTGTATGGGCTCCGAGAGTTTTTGCAATTGAAGGGAGGATGTCCTCGGGTTTTCCATGTTGAATGAGCAAGTCCAATCCTCGCTTAACCAGATTCTTTTTCAAGTCATCCAAGCATTCTATCAAAAATTGTGCTCTCAAAGCTGTCATGACAATTATGTGATATTATAATCATAAAACAAGTAATTCTCACAGATGCCACCAAGGTATCTAACTCGGGATCGGTATCGAGCATCGGTCCATGGAGGACCGATATGGATCGGTATGGGTCGATACGACTTTTATTTTTTTTAAAGGTGAAAATAGTGTGAAATAACTTTTAAAAAATTCAACTCAAGGGAGGTATCGGCCGATACCCGATACATATCATCCAATACCGATACGACCCTGATACTGGTATTGGGGTCGTATCGGTATCGGTTTCCGGTAACTGATACGTATCGGCATTGGACGAGTGTTGATACCCTGGATGCCACAAGTAGGAGATAAAATCTCAGATAATATTTTCATGAATACTAAAATACCTGTCAATTTTATAATATCCACACTTCCCCAATAAAATAATTAAAAGGATAAACTCAAAAAGGAAAAAAAATAATTATTGAATGGTTTTGCATGTTTTCAACGTACAATTGCCACAAATATTTAAAAAAAAGTTATATTTGCGTTAGGAGTTTAATCGTAGGTCATCAGAAATCTAATCATTTAATGAAATGAGACAAAAATTACCCATGTCAAAATAAGTAAATACGTTTGAATGAAAAAGATTCCTATACGAAAGGTATAAAAACATGGTTACTTTTGCCACACTAAGAAAGAGATGCAGGAAGCAATGAGAGAAAGGTTAATATTGGTATCGAAAGGTAGAACAGAGCATGTATGAAGGATTGAGACATTAAAAGCACAAGGAAGTAGGAGAAGAGGAATACCAATGGAGAGTTTGAGGGAAGCTATGAGACTCGAGAGGCAAGGTGTCAATATCGGTATCGGCCCATATGGATACAGTATTACCGATACAGTGGTTAGAAGATTGAATAGGCCACTTGGGAAATTTCAAAAATGTACCTCCGGTTTTGGGGAATCCAAAATAATGGGTAGTCCCAAAATGGCGTGGATCAACGCAGTAAACCGGTAAAACCGCTTCGGAAGACGTCCACGCCCGGTGCAACACTTCATTGTCCAACACCCTCAGATCATTTCTGAACCACACGATTGCAACCCCAACACCGTTTCTCTTTAAATTTGAAGTCGAGTACCTTGAAAAAGTTTTATCCGCAACCGTGTCGATTTGTTCAGCAGTTAGCTCTGGAACTCGATGTGTTTTCGAGCTGGATTCCGATCTAGAGGCGGAATTCATGATCTGAGAGTGATTAGAGAGGAGAAGTGAGTGCGGAAACGAGAGATTGGAGGTGGGCTTTGGAGAGAAAATGAGGTTCTTCAGAAGACAAGTCATTCAATTTGCAAAATTGCAGTTGTGTGTGTGTGTGTGTGAGAGAGAGAGAGAGAGAGAGAGAGAAAATCTGATGTCTGATTAGCTGCCACGTAGCTTTATCTAAGTTGTTGATTTTATCTAAGTTGTTGATGCGGCAATGTCCTAGCCTATGGAGAAGGAACAGTGTTATTAGGTAGGCCAATCCTCCCTATTAGCGAGAGCATCCCCATTGTGCTAGGAGACATTGAACGCGAGAACATCGTTGAAGATCGGCAACCATCAATGGCTAGCGTTCAAGGTGCGCATATTTATAGTTTATATATTTATTGGTTTTTGATTGATCGTGCGCCTAGATCTTTAGGCTAAATTTGGATGGTCGGATCATCAGATCCATTTAGATTCCATCAGGGTGTCTGATTGGCTGCCACGTAGCTTTGTCTGGGTTGATGATGTGGCACTGTCCTAGCATGGGGAGAAAGGACAGTGTTATACAGTAGGCAGTTTTTATAGACAATTTTGCAGGCAGCTTATTTGTGCAATGTAACTAGCTGCATGCAATGTTGAGCCCTACTAATGCAGCCATTTGCATATCTGTAAAATTGTCTATCAAAAAATGTCTATCATTAATAATTTTCCATAGAAAAAAGGTTGAGGTGATAGGCCTCAGATACACCAAGTAAGATTTAATAAATTCACTTTTGCTACTATAGGGTGTGTGAACCCACTACCTTAGCCACATAAAAGGGTGTGTCCGCCATTTAACCTTCGTTTGTATGGAGTATATTTCTTATATAACCTTCGTTTGTATATAAGTTCCTAAATTTATGATGTAGGAATCCCCAAATTGATGGTAAAATAATTAAAAATATTATATTTATCACTTGTAGCTCTCACCAACAAAAATTTCTAACTATACCCCTACATGAACCAGTAATTGAAGCCAACATGAGTCAGCCCTGAAGCATACAGTATAACATCAACAAAGTCCTAGTGAAGTAGTCCTCACGCCGTGGTGGGCTGGCCTCAAAGTAGATTTAAACAAATTGCCAAGGCTAAAGACGCTTTGATGGATTAGCCCCGAAGTAACCCCGTATCTAACCCGTGTTGCAACATTTTGGTAATCTAGAGCTGGTCAATCTTCTTTTGTATTTAAAATGTTTTCTTAAAACGCCCTTTTAAGTAAGCGGCTTAAGCACGTGGGGATTTGTTGGTTCACATGTCACTTTTTGGGATATTTGTTATTTGAGGACTATAATCTAAATTGTAAAAATACATAGCCTCAAGGATCGAAATGAAAAAATTGCAGGTGTTGGTCAGACTGAGTCAAATCACGGAGAGAAATAAATTGAGTAACATAATGTGGACAAATGCATGTTTTGATATTGTTATAAATTTGTACATCCAACTAAAAATCAATTGACAATGAGTAGAGAGGTCAGGATCTTATAAGATGAAAGATAAGATTATGATTGTTCGATGTTGGACTAAAACTCCACGAGATGGCTACTAAAAATCGAATTTTTTGTTCTATTTTTTTTTTTAACTCGTGGCCTATGCATCGTGTAGGATAGTAATGAACCACATTGGAAAAAAAAAAATTCCGCTTTCTCTTGGGATGTGGTGTGTGAACCTCAATGGATTTGACATAATGGCCAGATACCGGTCTCCGGAAGGAGAGGCCTGAGTTGAATCTCCCTTTCAGGTCACCTTAAAAATTTTATCCCGTACTAACTTGACACAATATGCCCCTGAGATTAGTTAGGTGTTTTAAAAGGCCCGGACACAAAGCAAAGTTAAACAGCCATTTCTGAGCATGCATATTATACAAAATTCACTTTTTAACCTATTAGTTGCAAACAACACTATAATGCGAGTCCTCCTGTTGAAAAGATTTCGAGAGATCCATTTTTCCCAAGTCTTTTTTTCAGCAAAAAGAAGGGAGGTTGAACTTAAAGCATCAAGTTTCCTCTCTTTCCAACAAATATGTAACGAAAAAGTAGGAAAAAAAAAACTATCTTATGAAATAAAATAAAAGGGACAAGTCCTCCGTTTCCTAATAATGACAATAATAAAAAAACAAATAATAATAATAATAAGTGTTTTAGTCGTATAATCAAGTCAAGATTTGTCTTTTACAAATGTCTAGATAGAAAATTTATAATTTGTTCAACTTTGAGATCCATTGAAAATCCTCTCTTCATGGAACTCTCTGACAATAAACATCATAAATGAAACCTGAAAATTAGGGCTGTCAACGGCCTTGGCTGGACCGGGTTTTTCACCCAGCCCATTTTTTCTAAAGAAATAATTTGGGCCCGAACCTGGCCCGATAGCTAATTAGGCCGAGTCAGGCCCAACCCGATTTTAAAATTTTGTAGCATGAACCCGGCTTGGTTAGCTATTCGGGCTGAGTTTCTAATATTTTTTTTTTTTAAATTAAGTTTTTTTTTTTTAAAGAACCTCAGCTAATCGGGCCGGGTTGGGCCACACACTTTGAAGCCCGAACTCGGGCCTGTTTTTTATTCGGGCCAGGTCGGGCCCATTTAATAAATGCTTGAAAATTTGGGCCCAAAACCGGCCCATCTGGGTTCGGGCTGAAACCCGTCCCGTTGATAGCCCCACTGAAAATCTTGGGCCTGCCCACCAAACAGTTCTTAATGATAAATTTGGGCAAGAGCCTCGGTCGTGGAGGACTGATGGAAGGACCAATAAAAGTGTGTGACTAGACTTCAATAATATGCCTCCGTGCAAGTGAGCCAATTCATCTTGACAATTTACTTGATTGATGTGGAGTAACCCTTTGCTCCAATAATATGATAAATTTGGGCATTAATCTCAAAATCAAGTGGCTATGAGTGGAGGGACCCTAGATATTGTAAAAGGGAGAGATAAGCCTCTGACTACCCTATGTGAGACTACACTTAAAAAGAAAAGTATGTGTTCTCAAGTTTTGCATCATTAGCTTTTTAGATATATGAAAAAAGAGCAGTGTTACAGCCCCACTTATTTTTTGTTAGTGCAACACCACTTAAATAAAGGAAAAAAATTGATGAATGCTTTGGTTAGTGAAGATCATTTTCTATCATAATCTTCCACCCAATAGAACTTACGATCATAGGCCTACCATTAGACAGTCACATATTGATTCTATGTGACACACATCCCAAAAAGTGAATTAATCATAGAATATAATAAAATATGAGATATGACCAATTTTTCATGATCTCAAGATATAATCTGTGGAAGATTAGGATAAAATTGATTTTTATCATCAAATTCAAAATATTCAACGATTTGTGATTTGTTTAAACAGTGTGGCAATAACAAAAATGGGTGTGAGAGTAACATTGGTAACAAATAAATGTAAAATAGGGCAAAAGTCATCATCTTTTTTCTCTGCCCAATCACATTGCCATTTGGAAAATATGGAACAAGTAACTGTTCATGAAAAAGATATTGGATTATAAAATTTATTTTCTGAATAATATAAAAGTGTAACCTCTCCTTCTCTCCTCCACTATAAGGTCAATCAGCGAGAATCTAATACCCTAAATCATTCAGAAACCATCTCGAGTACCTTATTCAGAAAACACGTAACTTGACACATCATGTCTTGGGTGTCAGCAGTGGCAAGTGCTAATATTGGTATTTCTGTCATTTAAGAATAGTCCATGTTGAGTAAAATTTAGATTACAGGACTCTAATCTTACTAATATTATACCCAAACAAGTAAACAAATTAATTGTGTTATACTCACAATAACACACTTTCTAAAAATCATATACTTATTCCAAAAAATTACGTATGAGGTATGTGAGGTGCTTTGCAAATAAGGCATTCTTGCCTATTTATAGAGTTCCTAGCATATAATGAATGGTAATAAATCTATACACATGTCATACATCCAACGGTTATGGACTCTTCTAGAATTCTATCTAAAAGTTTTCACACTAATTGTCCAACATTCTCCTCCACTTTTCCAAATCTACTTTATAATATTCTATACTCTTCCTTCCACATTAGTTGAGAAGCTTCTCTTAAAAAATCTTATTTCTACATCCTTCTACAATTTTCTATAAAATATCTTTCTTCCACATTTGTTGATGAGAAACTTCCATTATCTCGGGTTTAGATAAATGGATTGAGCTTCTACTTTTTTGGAGCTAAAACAAATAGATTGGACTTTGTAATCGGCTGGAGTTGATTTTCAACCGTCCATACTCTGAAAAAAATAATCATAAACCATCCATTAGTCCACTAATTATTAACACTGTAGAACAGGCCGTCAAATTATTTAGATGATTGAAAATCCATTTTCCATAACCTATTGTTCTGGAAATGAAGTTCAATTAGATCTGCTCTGGACCTAAATCAGTGGCCAGTGATTGGTTTAACATTAGGTGATAACATATATGGCAGCTTCAAGTAGAAATTTTTAATACAATTTTATTACCAAAAGGCTAAAACAGACGTAGTTGATGGATTATAAAAGTTGCAAATTGATTATAAAAGTGGAGATGGTAAATTACCTGACGATGGAGTGTCACGACCCGAAATTCTACCCCATCCCGAGGGCCTAGAATTCCGAGTTATGACCCGCACATATCCTGGATATGCTAAGCGGACATACACCTAATCAGAGTTCTCGTGCAATAATGATTCCACGAAATCCGTGAAAGCCAACATACCAAAGTGGAATATAAAATAATCATAAATGCTGAATAAGTGTAATAAAATCATAATCCGCCAATAAAATGATAATGAAAGTCGGAGACAAATCCGATAAAATAAACTATAAAATCCGCAATACTAGTATCAATAAAACTCAATACCAAGTCCACAATGATCGATCGCACTCAATCAAGATCAAGACCGTAGTCCTCACGATAACGCGGCGTCGCCTCAAAGGCTCACGGTACTCAACGCGGAATCAATGAAATCAGCGTCGGCGAGATCTAGGTGGCCAGCGTCTACTCCACCAGCGTAATCACCTGCAACTGTTAGATTATCGTGGGATGAGTTTACTCAGTCACGTAAGCTCAGTGGATACACCACCAATCCACCCTATACTACTCAGGTGCATTGTGGGTGCATCTGGTGAGTGATAAACATAATATCTCAAAGCAGATAACAAAAGGAAGATAAAATCACGTGCATATCGAAATACTCATATCATAAATGCAAGACCATGGATCTGTATCATATCCTAACGTCTCTTACCATATCTCATAACATATTATATTATGTCTTATTATCATTCTCAAGATACGTCGTACATCGCATGAGCGTAACTAACATACTAGTGAAATCCTAAGCGACACATGCAGTAGTGCTCGAGCTACTATGGGAGGTCAACATAATATCATACCACCATATTACGCCTCGTGTCATAATACTCCACCACCCCAATGGGGAGACATAATGGCCAAACTCACTCATAACGCTCATACTCATAATCTCTCCCAGATCCGTCTTGGGAAAAGCGTTGTTGCCCTACTGGCTACGCAAGGAATGACACGTCTGAGACTTAAGTTCTTTATCTTTTTACCTGCACAATGTCTTATTATCGCACTCGTATTACATAACTTATCTTATCTCATATCTCATATCTTATCACTCTTATACTTAATCCTATGACAAACTATAGTGAGGCAACCTTCCTAATTCACGCTTCCCAAGAAAAGGTTAGTAGTAATGCGGATGTACTTGATGTGATAGTTTATACTACCATGAGGTGTTGCATCCGTACATGACGCCAATATTACGAGTTTCACGTGACCATGAAAAAGAAACCTCACCACAACTAAAGGCTCAACGCCGATTCTCGTATCATATCTCATATTTTATCCTCTCAGATTAAAACTCGGGGATAGGATCACCGGCCACCGTATAATGCTACACCAATATCTTCCACCATGAGTTATAAGGCATGTGAATACGGTGTATTCCTCGCTCAAACCATCTCTAGAATCACCACGCCTAAGCGTGAGGCATGATCTCATACACTCTCGTACTCATGATCTAACATATTCTTAACTCGTATAAATTGATTAAGTTGCAAATACAAAAGTATCACACATACAGAACGATTTATACTTAGATTTTGATTATGCTTATATTTATGTTTATTTACATACCACACCAATATAATTATAGAATAGAGTTATAAGTGTGATTTTGATAATCGTAAAAGTCGAGTTCGATTTACAAAGACATCAAGTTCTAACACTTTGTATTATCGAAGAATTAGCGTTGGTATAAAATTGATATATATATATAATAATTAGATAATTAAATTAAATAATATTTATACTTATTAAGTTATGATTTATCATGACCATCGATCGAAAGACTTTACAATATAATATACATAAGAACTTTGGTCATGATATTTAGAAAATAATCTTAAATTCGAATAGCCTTGATTCATTCAAAATTAAACCCGACTTGTTGCTCTATTTTGACCTCTACAAAGTCAAATTCGTGAAATAGCTATTTCACACAAAGTTGTAAAGCTCGTTGTCTTCTTTCCAATGCCGTAAGAATCGCATTAATCCGAGGTCGGAGTAAAAAGTTATGACCAAAATACCGAAATAGGTGCATCAATGGTCGCGAGGTCGGGTTCATGGACGTGAATTCGGGTTCGTAGCCGCAAGTTCGGACCCGAAACTTTAAGTTGGTGCAATCTATTATTTATTTAAATAAAATAAAAATATAATTTAACTTTTGAGCTTAATTAATTTTAAATAAATAATAATATAAACTTGCAACAATAATATATATTATTATAGTCTTAGTAGAAGGATAAATTTATACTATATAGATTTAGAAATAAATAATATCAATATGATATTATACCAATTAAGTCAATCTATCAAATTTATAAGTATTAAAATTTAATTAATTTTACAGACATAAAAGAGGAAGTAAACATATTAAATATACAGACCTAATATAAGGTAGAATATTAATGGCTCAAACAAAAGGAATTTTTGAAAAGAAAAGAGAAATAACATATAAACCCAATTTACAAAATATATAACTTTCAAGGGAAAGCATATATTAAATATATAAATCTATTAATTTATAAGATATTTGGGTTTAAATAAGATTTTTAAACCCGTTGATGCGCGATCGAACGCATCCTACGCGACGGGATCTGAGAAGAACAAGATGGATTGATGGGTACCTACCTCTTGAAGCGTGAACGGAAGATCAACGGCGATTCGGGTTGAAAAGGTCGATTCCCAAGGCATCGGCTCGTCTAAGTCTCGAGAGAGAATAATTTCTTATTATTGAGAGGAGAGAGCTTTTAAAGTTTTATTTATAATGGTATAAAATTTTAGGTCAACTCCGTTTTGCATAAGCACCAAACCAATTGGTGTTTCTCTCCCGAAATTACAATTATACCCTTTGACTTGCTTGATCAGTTAAAATGGGCATAACTTTTTATATTCTTGTCAGAAGTCGTCAAATTATATATCGTTGGAATGGTATCGACGAGCACTTCACAATGAGTCTAATTTTGATATGGAAAAAATTAGAAATTTTCTATTTTAAAAGGTGGGTTTCGATTCTGATGTGGAGCGTTAGCACACTACATAGTGTGGTGCATCATCTAACACCGTTAAAATAAAATCTAAAAATCTGGGTTGTTACATGGAGTCTTCATCGGAGAAAGATTAGATGAGAGATGAGAGTTAGAAGTTGTCATTAACCACAATAATAATAAGTGTAAGATGGATGGAAGGAAAGATGAGGTCGATTTTAGCGTACATCAACTCTTCGCCTACTCTTACTACTCGTTGCCTACTCTTACTCCATGCCAAAGTGGGTTTTATTCGCTCTAGCGAAGAGCAGGCTGAGAGCTGTTTTATCACTTGGAACAACTTTGCACCATATCAAATGGGGTGAAGAGTTGTGCTGCGAAACGTGATTATAGATTCCTTCTTGTATAAAAGAGTTGTACTGCCAAATGTGATTTTAGCTTCCTCCTAGTGCAAAAGAGCCAAAAAGCTGCTCTTTGGTGCGGGAGAGCTAACCCAAACAAAGCCTTTTAGTATGGGACTGAAAGACAAGCCTCTTTCGAGGCAAGGAGCAACTCTCTACTCTGGCACAAAGCACTTTGATTAGTATGGGGCTATGTTTGGTTGCAAGTGCTATTAATTGTGTCGAAAAGTTAAAGAACTAGATTTTTTCTTTAAAAGGGTAATTTAACCATGTTCTTTTAAGTGGGTCGCTCTTTGCCTCCCAAGAGCAATCTCAAATACTGTTTCCTTAGATAGCTCTATTGAGTTTTGCATCCACTAATTCTGAGATGTGAAGAAAAAAACTTAAGAACCGTAGCTCAGTTGGTATGCTCCCCTCATTGTAGGAATGATGGTTGTGGGTTCGAATCTCATCGTCCACTCTAGTTTTCCCTCCCTTATTTTTATAAGGTGTATGATTTGGTTATGTGATTTGTCTTCACCAATCTTGTTGGTGCAGTTTCGCAACTATCACATCTACATGCGTGCTCTTCTTTAACTGTCTCAGTCGTATGACCATATGAAAAATTAAACAAATATATGATGAAAAAAGCTCATATCCCACTAATTTAAATTATACACCATCGAGGCTCTCCAAAATTATACATTCCCCTTACTCTAATTTTTGGAGTTGCATGGCAACTCTAGACTCCAACTTTGCCCCACTCTCTCGCGGTCACTCTAGCTGTTGATAGTGCAACAACCACTCTCTTTTACTCCCCTTGCACCCCTCTTTTGTCTCTGATCAACCCGAGCATACCATGACATTGTTCTGATGTCGGAAAATAAGCTCAAACTTTGTAAAATAAAAATATATTTTTTTTCTGCATATAGCCGATCAATGCAAACTCTCATCTTTGCCAAATAACCTCACCACCAATACCTCCTCCCTCGATCCACCATCTCAACAATGATTCAAAATTTCGGCTAATATTTAAAATTATCGGCCGAAATATATCGATTTCAGAGGAGATAGAAATGAAAACACACATATTTCGGGCTAATATACTGGGTTATCAAATTATCGGCCCTTAATAGATACTTAGGGCCGTAGATCATAGCTTTTGATTCGTAACATCAAGTGACTCAAAATGAGAAGGGAATAAATGCTGAGGCTATATCTCGGTATTTTAGCTCCCAGTAGCATCAAATTCATGATCAGATGGTGATTAAAGAAAGATGGGACCCTATCTCCCTAAAGCGCCGACACGTTCTCATGTTTTGCACTATTTATTTTGTGGGTTCCACATACGCTCACATGCACCGATCTGCATATTTTAAAAGGATAGAATGAACGTTACATGTCCACGGGTACACCCCCACCCATATGAGATACTAATTTCCTTTGAAGGGAAATAAGAAAAAATAAGAGAAAACTTATATGCGGTAAATGAATTGTTGAGATTTTCATTGTTTGGATGACATCAAAAGGGTTGGAAATTATCTTTATATTTTATGTCAAAATCCGAGAAAAAATGCCGAAGGGGTCCCTCGGTTTTCTATCTTCCGAACTTTCGGACTTCTCATCCGTACGACTCTTCTCATAATATCACACAATTTTTTCACGGTCGAAAATCATTGACTGATTTGAATAAGACGATGGAGATTTTTTTTTTTCAATCTTCCTCATGATAGATCTTAAGATCATGATGCCCCTATCAGACGATCTGATGTTGATTCTATATGGCACACATCTCCAAAAATCAGAGACAGAACCACGTTATGACTTGGGTGATCAATTGACCACCCAAACTTTCTAAAAATTTGTTACTAAGCTTTAGAGATCCTAATTTATATTAGTAGATTATCATCAATCCAAAATTATCTTGACCACCCAAAATTATCAAAAATCTTCAAACAATTTCTTTGATGATATTTGTTTTCATAATAAATATATCTTCTTTGATTTTTATCCTATTTTTAAACTCTCCTCCATCTATTAAGATAATCTCTGTCAAGGGACTCTACTATATTGTATAGCTAGCTATATATTCATATGTATGGTGTATATGCTCTACTCATATGTATGGTGTATATACTCTAGTATAATTAATTTTAAAAAATAAATAATTTATTACGTGTAACAAGATTTTAACGTAGAATCAAACCTTCACAAAGCACCAAGTCTACCACTAGAGCAATTCAATAAGATATGATAGAAAAAAAAAACTTAATATATATATAATTTTTTAGTCATTTGGCTATTTTTTTGTTAGGATATATTATTTTCCTATATTTTCCTGTACATGTATCCAAACACAGGATTTGACTAATCCTGCGTTTTCCCAGCTAGCAATGTGATTATCCAAATAGTAGAAAACAAAAGCAAATAAAAGAATATCATGGTTTCCTATAACTTAACTATCCATGGGAAAATATAGGAATATTATTTTATTTTTCCACGTTTCCGTGTTTTTACTCAAATAGGCCCTAAAAGGGTAGAGGTGGCTAAATGCAAAGGTACCATTATTTGCAGCCAAAGATTTTTTTTTTTCAAAACTTGGGCTGCGTTTGGGTTAAACTCTTTTGGGGCAAAGAGCAGCTCTTTCACTTTTTGACTCCCAAAGAACTACTTTTACATTTAGTAACACTGCTCTTTGCCTCATTTGCTTATTTTAAGTAATAAAATTATTCTATGCATGCTCTATCCCAGTGTAGATTTTATAAGAGCTGATTCTGCTCTCTTATAAGAGCTAATCCAAAGACAGCCTAACAAAAGTTATTGATTTAATTACCGGTTGCCTTGAATTAAACGATAAAGATCATTTTTTGTGTATCTTGAGATCACGAGCATATAATCGGACGGTGAGAATTTAATGTCACATGATCCACATCCTAAAAACTGAAAGTGATTTTGGGTGTATCCTACATGGAATCAGGAGCTAATTGTCTCACGGTAGGTCCATGATCTGGAGATCTATTGAATCAAAGATTTACGCAAATCATTCTCCATCGTTTGTTTCAAAGGAGTTTAATCACTCTTGATCTTATTAAATGGGGCCTAATCAACTTCGTCGAGCCGACTAGCATCCCTTTCCACGGATTTGAGTTTTGACACAAACATCAATGGTGAAGAAAAAATCTCTAGTTGCAAATAACAATACTTTAAATGCAAATATGCATTTGATGGCCTACCAAAAATAAGTTATAAATCTTCACCCCACCCTCTTACAACTGACAAATAATTAGGTGGACTCAGGAACGACCTTTAATGTGCTTGACAAGTTTGTCCCAAATAAAGTTGGCATTCGGTGCACCTGTCATGTACTACATAGGCCAATCTCCCGCCACCAAAAAGGTCAAAATATGACTTTTCACTTATTTTATGCTCGTAAATGCTTATGCATATCCTAAGTTTGACTAATTTTGTTGGAAGGAGTTGGGCAATGGTCACGTCCAACTATGTTGAGCCGGATTTAGAGTTCAACCACATGCGCTGTTCTTGGAAATAAGAGAATTTTGAATGCACATAATCCTACAAAAAGTAAATACCATGAAAGTCAAAATTCACCCATATCCAAGGGCAGGAGATGTGGTTGAACTCAAAATCAAGTTCAACCTTGTTGGACCTGATCATTGCCCGAAGGGGATACTCCATTCATCAATAAACATATAAATAAAAATCCAACCTACCCTCTAACCCACCCACAAGTGACACTGATAGTTTTAACCACTGGATCTTATCCCTAATTTTATGTAACGCTCAAAAAGTTTTAGTTACCATGGGCCATTTACTTCCTCCGGGACATGATTTGGTGGCAATCCCTTTGTATGAATATGTCAATGGGTTATGGGCTAGTTCTAAAGCCCGATTAAAAATTGGCCAGTTTAAGCCCGCCTGGACTCGGTCCGACCTGATCAATCGAGATGTTTATTATAGAACTTATTGGGGAGGCTTGTAGTCCGGCAAAACCGACTGTCATAAGAGAGGTATTGGCTAAGGTAAAGCTCGATTCACAAACGGACTGGCCTAGACTGATTAGTAAGTTGCGACGGGTCTGGCTTAGCTCCCAAAGGCCCGATTTTGATCATCCCATTTAAGGCCGGATCCAAACCAACTCATTGAAGACCCCTAGCACTGCAACTGCTGCCCCACTCCTCCTAAATTCGGTTCGGTTTTGAGTTGGTTTTTTTTTTGCACTACAAAAAATAAGACTATTATTAGCAGCAATTTTTTGTAGCAAAAAACTGTAGCTATTAACCCAAAAACTATTAAGACTATTCGCTGCAAGTGTATCAGCGACAATATTTTTATTAATAGCGGTAGTTTATGACTGTCGCTAATAGTCTTGTTTTTTGTAGTGTTGTTATCATTTTATTTTTTCGGTTTTCAGTTTTTGCCCCAAAACCGAATCGGTTCGGTATGATTTCTGTCCGATTTGGACCGATTAAGTTTGGCCATTTTCGGGTTGGATTTGGGTCAAAACTTGCATCCCTACGTCCACATGGCACACAGTGGTTTCATGTTTAATTCATACATGTGATCATTAATCTCAACAAATCCACTTTCTCTAACAAATATTCCTTGTTCTTTTTTCCGTCGCCCCTGTAGGTCAATCAATTATTGAAAAATAAGGCTAGTGTTACTAACACACCACTTTATATTAAAATTACCTCACTTAAAAAAGGAAATATCCATTGATTGCTTTAATTAGACAAAATAGATCTTCTTTTTTCATCCGAGTCTTTCACATAATAGATCTTGAGCTCCTAAGGCTATCATTGAACGGTCAGATATTGATTCCACTTGGCACACTTCCTAAAACATGAATATCATTATAGCATACCATCAAATGTGATTCACGTTACTTTTTGAGATGTGGGCCACGTGAAATCAACATTCTCAACATCTTTTGTGTCGAAGATTGGCATGAAAAACAATCCCCACCCGTCTGATTTAAAATAGTCGACAGATACTATCAAGTAAAATCAGATTTTGAGTCCTACTCTATCTGTTGCCCTTAGAAATAGAAGAATCTTGATTATCTAAGTTTTCACTTTGTATAGCATGATGTGCAGTAGTCAAGATTCTCCTATTTCCAAAGTCATCAGCTGGGTTAGGACTGGAAATCTCTACTTAGTAGGAGATTGCCCAGCTGCCAGTTGCCATTTCGTTTCCCTGCATGTGAAAAATTATGTTGGCGGTTTATGGAGTAGGCTGTACCTATAGAAGGAGGGAGAGAGGTCACGGAAGCCACATAATTGCCCAAAACCCATGTTGCTGAGGTCATGGGTTCATTGTTGGCTCATCACAGGCATGTAACTAGTCCAATGGTATTTAAATAATGGGAGCTATTACTTGCACACATTTTTCAGTGATTGCACCGGATTTAAAGAGAGACATGGTATTTTAGGGACATGTGATATATGTAAAAATGCAATATGAGTAGTCTGATTCGAAGTTCATGATCAATAGATCGCTAGTACATAAAATTGTAGCAAAACAGGATACTTATAATATGACCTATTGTAGTCAACTATTGAATTATATAATAACCTTTGACTCCATTTAATCAAATGATGATAATTATATTTTGTTCTAATCTTTTGTAATTGATATCTTTAAATCATGTCCTTCAAATCAAACGGCTTAGATGATATTTTCACATAGTAGAAGTCTCCAAACTTGCAAGTCTTTCTTTTAAATTTGATACAATCCGGTGCAATCACTTGAAAGCGTGTGCAAGTAATGGCTCCCTTAAATAATTTTATACCATTTAAGTTTAAACTTTTTATCTCACACCATTGAAGTGTGATTATTGTTAAGCCTAATGGTACATATTTGTGATCAATTTAAATTGCCAAAGTGACAATCTATCATTGGAACCTCAAGGGGTTAGGTGAGCTGGCCAAGTACTTGCTTCCAAAAGCAGGAGACCTGAGTTCAAATCTCCTTCCCCCTTTGAGGCCACCCTAGGGATTTATATTCTGTGTTGACCCGACATGTGCTGAATTTGGGGTGCGCATGTGTCTCCTGTATTAGGCGGCTGCTCTAAGAGGCCCAAATACTCAGGTTATAAAAAAAAAGACAATCTATCATTGGAAACATGTCTCAGTCTTAAAAAACATAATATGCCTATAAGTTGATGTTAATAATCCGATTGATGAACTTTAATATCAACCATTAAAATTAAAGACAATAGTTGATATTAAAGTTCGCAAATTAGATGGTTTAAATCTCCTTAAAATACTATTGTTGGCCCTATTACACTTCAATATACGATCTATCACTTTGACGATACAGATGACCCACATCTTAAATCATTAATATTGTAAGATTATTTCATTTAAACTCCATTTTGGTGCTTAAATGACAGTAATGAGAGTTAGTTCCAATAACAATTATGTAGTAGGGCTATCAATCATTGTTATCACTTATCACAATTAGTATTTTTTGAAATAAATAAAAGTGTAAAATGCATTTAAAAAGAAAACAAATATTGTGAGTAAGCACGTATAAAATTTTCATAGCGACAGTTTTTACAGTAAAAAATTGTCGCTATTAATAAAAAAAACTATTAAGACTATTAGTGAGAAAGGCATTAGCGACAATTTTTTTGTTAATAGCGCTAATAGTCTTATTTTTTATAGTGTATCAACTCGGGTTTTGGTATTCGTATCGGCCGATATGAAACCCGTATCAACCTATACCTCCCAAATTTTTTAATTTTTATTTTTTTTATCGATACCCGATACCCAAGTTGACACTTTGGTCGTAACTAATTTTAAATAATTAATAGTAATTATACTCTATTAGTCAACCGTTCAAATAGAGAAGAATTGTTATATACTTATGCCATATTTTATGTATCTTTTCAAATAAAAGAATAAGTTATTGTTTTTTTATAAAAAAACATAAAAATAATGATTTTAAGGAACATTGAATTTGTTTCCCTGGGTGCTGATTTAATATGAGGGTGTCGCATTCGTCACATGCAGGTGTAAGAGGGTAGAGACAAAAGTGGGCCATCTTCACATGTGCGAGAAAAGTAGCCGTTGCAACGGTCTAAATCATGCCCACTCTAAATCTAAGATTCTCTCATATTAAAAAAAAAAACCATTTTAATTAAGAGTTGGCATTAGGTAACTGATTCTCAAGAGCTGTATGACTATTTATAAGCACACAAATCTATCAAAACGTATGAGTTCAGGCATCACCCAAATTATGAAACAGAAGATTGACATGATCATTGCGGACGGTGATCAGGTCAAGTACCTTATACTAACTCTTTAGTTGCTAACAATTAAACCCGGTGGGCATTATATGACACCCATCATAAGGATCAGATGTTACTGCATGTTGGATAATATCGATTTCAAGTGCCCAATATATATTTAATGTGATTAAAAGTGTCCAAATTCAATATATCAAGTTTGTTGGGCATCACCTTATCTTTTCAAATAAATTCCTTTGTTTTGAGTTACTTATGCCTCGTGATATGTGATATGGCGTCCAGGTGCAACCCTGCAACCACCAAGGCTTCATAGCGCATTTGCTTATGAGCCAATTCACTAGAATGCCCTCAAGATCACCCAAGTTGGGCGGCAGGAGATTGACTTGAGCATGGGTCACGGAGCTCGGGTCCGGTGCCTAATAAGTAATACCATTACTTTTAGTTAATAACAACCAATATAATTTAAAGTCTTTGTTGTATATGTGAAAGTGAGTTTTGTATATGTGAAAGTGATGGATCAGGTGGCCCACCCCACTATAATAGGGTATACTGCTTAAGGGATGTAATGGTGATCTGATGGCAACATGCGGCCCGACAATTGCATGAGCTTTTTTGGTTTGATTGATTGGGACTACCAGTGGTTAGGCGACCATTATCATTATATCTTAAATGGATAAGTTACCAAACAATTACTCACAAAATTATGTGATTTTTAATCACCAAAACGTTTAAATACGAGTGTTCATGAGCTTACTTTTCAAAGATAATGGTAGAAAATAGCTCACTCATGTGACCTTGTGATGTGCATGGACTCCTATGCACTATAAAATTTGTGCACGTCATATGATCGCACGAATGGGTGGACCACTTTTTCACTCATGATGGGTGGACCACCATTCAAAGACAAACACAAGCTTTAAGTAGCTCTGGTCCCATTTTATTTGATGGTATAAGTAGGTATAAGTTTATCTTGATCGTTGGAGAATTGGTGTGTAGGTTTATATTGTTGAATCTTAGATGGGGTACAAAGATTCAAATCCATCGTTTGGTCATTATCTTCTTAGCCTTGTTACACCTCATTCGTTTGTGATTTATAATCCCATTTCCAACAAAATTTTTAATCATCCATTATATAAATGCTAATCCTTTTCTCTTTTCATTCAAATGCAGCCTCACCTTTAGCACATAGGCTCGATGATATTGTTAGACCCCAAACGTCAACCAGATGATGGGTTTGGCCAGGTCCAATTGGTTCAACTTTTAAATGCGGTTCAACTAATTTTGATACCATTGGATGCAAGGGAATCTTGACTTTTATTGTTTTGCATTCACTTTTAAAATCGGTGCATCAAATGGTCTCAAAAATTGGTTGAAACACCTTTAGAGTCTAACTAGTTGGACTTGGCCAAAGCCCACAGATGATAATCCTTTTTTTATCTGGGATTGGGATCAACATCACCATTGAAAGAAACTCGTCGGCTTGTTTGTATATGAATACACATGTTTTATATTTTTTGTTCAAATCTTGAGCATTATCTCCGTTGTTTGTTTTCAATAACCTAGGTGCCCGAGCCTTCTAGAGGAGCACCCAACTAATTCACGGGATATAAATCTCTAGTATGGCCTCAACGAGGGGATTTGAACTCAAGTCTCTCACTTCCAAAGGCGGATAGCTAGTGTTATCTCTATTGTTGACAACGAAAACGTGTTTGGTAGCATTTTCTTATCAACTTGTTAATCGAGAAAAATTAGAAAGCATTTAGGAAGAAGTAGTGAAAATATTTAAAATTAAATACTTATTTGACAAAATTAAGAAAATTTTTGGGAAAAAATCATAAAACATGCATTTAAAACGTAAAATTGTGATCCTTTAAAAGATACAATTACTTTTGAAAAAAAACGTAAAATTGTGATCCTTTAAAAGATACAATTACTTTTGAAAAAATGTGTTTTAGACGTGTTTCCTACGATTTATGAAAAATGTGTTTTAAAAGAATATTTTTGCTTCAAAAAATTAGAGATTTCAAAAACTATTCACCAAGGGTTCATGAAAAATGTGTTTTAAAGAGTATTTTTGCTTCAAAAAATTAGAGATTTCGGTGACTATTCATCCAAACTGTCAAAATTTGATTGAACCATGTTTAGAGTCCAACCAGTTGACCTGACCGATCCATACTGCATTAAAACTCTCATTTCATCCTAAGGAACTCTTGGATTGCTATCAGCCGCCCACCAGTTGCTTATTGCAACCCTTTTTAATTTAGATACCGCTAATTGCAACCTTTAGATAACGATCAAACAGTGCAAATAAGGAATACACCGCTGCTCGTGAGCATATACTAATGACGTGGCAGGTTCGGTCCCACCGCTCATAATGTCAAATATAATGGCTCTGGTCCACAGTTAAACCTTTAAACGCCAAAGGGTGCTTAAAATGATTTTACACCGTTGTCTACTTTTATTTTCACCCTTGAGGTCCAATTTATATTATGACATGTGGCTCACATCTCTGACTAATTTAAATTGTCATTGATAATTCGACATTAGAAACATACAGCCCAAAGAAGCATTATATCTATAAATGGATGTTATTCGTTATTGATAAATTTTAATGCCAATTATTAAAATTAAAAATAATGATTAATATTATTATAACCAAATGAGATGGTTTAGATCTCTCTAAAACCTCATTTTTGAGCTTGTTGCACTTTAATTTATGATCTAACACTTTAACTGTACAGATCACCTACATCTTAAATTATCAATGGAATAAGATCGGATAAACACTATTTTTCTTTGTGATTAATTGACAATCATAAGAGTCGGGTCCTTACTTTAATTATGGGATAATGGCTCTTGAGTTTAACTCTTAGACCGTGATTTAAACACCAATGCAATTAAAATCATTTCCATCTTCTGATTCAAAATGAGTCAACCAATTTCACATTTATTTAAGTGAGATGGTTGTAATATAAAATTGTGTGGACCGTTTGCCATTTGGTACCCACACGAGCCTTAATTAATTTTCATTCTCCACGGCGAGACGTTTGGAGGACGGGAGTGCAGCTCGGTTATTCTATCATTTGATCAGGGGTATTTTCGTAAACATATTCGCCTCACGCAAAATCAATTAACGCAAAAGAATAAAAAACAGATCGACAAGAGTCGATGGTCAAACCGACGAAGATTTGTTATCCTGACCAAATGAGTGCGCACCAAATGTTAACTAATTACTAAATTATTATAGAGTATCTTTAAATCGACCAACCAAAATTTTGAGTACATTGACTTTGTTAAATCAAAAGGTGGCGATTTTTTATCCTCTTAATCTTTTACATGATGGATCTTAAAATCATTGAGTGTATCATCATACAGTCAATATTTTATTTAACGTGATATACATCCCAAAAAGATAATATTAATATTATATATATATATATATATATATATATATATATATGCGCTAAATTAATTTTAAGGTCACTTGTTTAGGCTTGTATTACATAAAGTAAAAAATCGATTATATAATAGTATGCTCATGATCAAGACCCGTTCTGTGAAACTGTTGGGACGATAATCAATCTCTATTGTTTGATTTCTTGCAGTAAATATATATAAGCATGGGTGAATTCAAAGATTTGGTGGGTCGATTTAAAAGGTATTTTATATATTTTATATATATATATATTTCCCTAATTTCCGGATTCAATGTCCGGCTACTTTTTCACACTACTTTTCTACTAACTCTGCAACACCAGCCCTTCTTCAATGGCACTACCGTAAATGTCTCCGAGATTCTTTCCTTCTTCAAAACCCTAGTTTTCTTCCACCTTTCTCAATTTCCAGATGCTTCAGTGACAGTGGCAAAACTGTAAATATCTGATTCGGTGATACCTTACTTCGATTTCGGCAGATTTAAAAACAACCGTTGCTTTTTAAAACTTTTTTCAGCAAATGTAGCTTCTTTAATGGAGTAACACTTACTATAGAAGCTTCGGTGATTCCTTTATCAGATCGCATTGGTAATAAAAACTGCAATTTTCTTGTTCTTTTCTGCAAATTTAAGCATTTTTAATGGCTTAGAAGCTTTGCTGATTCCTTTCTCTGCTCACAGTGTAGTAAAAATCCTAGCTTTCTCATTTTTTCTGCAAATTTAAGCTTCTTTAATGGTGGAATCCTAAGTATATAGTAAGTTTTGACATTTTGTTTGTTAGAACACTAGCTCTTTTATGCCTTTCTCCGATTTCAGTTTTTTTTAGTCTGCTATACTGCAATTTGTTTGATTTCTTAGTCTATCCACATGGCAATAAACTCTACCTTTCTTTCTTCTTCTCGTAGAAAATTTCAGCTTCTATGATGGTCAAAACGTAAATGTACTGGTAAAAAATTTAGTTTTCATATGTTTATATTATTTTTTTTAATTTTTAATTTTTTTTTTTTTCAGTTTCAGATGCCTTAATTGTGGCAGCTTAAGTAGCTGCTTTGGGGAATCCATCATTGGATCTCACTGGTAAATACTTTACCTTTTTTGTTCTCCCTTTGCAAATTTGTGGTTTTTACTCGCAGAAAGTTGCAAATTTGTGGTTTTTAATCGCAGAAAGGTTAGAGAAACCTGGTTTCTGCAATTCCAGTTGTTCCAAGATTTCTTCTTTCGACCTGTTTCTCCTTGTTTCTCAGTAAATTTAGTTCATCTAATTCTCAAAAGTCTCAAATTTTTGTCTAAACCTTTGTTTTTTTCGTTTTGTAATGAACAGCAGAAGAGTTAGAGACTTCAAGGGCACGGAATCCAGAGACTATTGTAGTTTGACTTGGGATTTAGGAAAATGATGGCAGTGGAATTTGGATGTGCAGTTTTGGCATTTTTGGGGATGTGGGTTTTCGTAAATGGGGGAAATGTTTACATCGTCACCGTTGAAGGCGATCCTGTGGTTAGTTACACTGGTGACATTGAAGGGTTTGCTGCCACTGCTGCCGATTCTGAGGAAAAAATAGATATTTCAAGGTATTCTTACTTCTAGTTTCCCTTGTGGGAATTTATCTTGTTTATTTAATAAGATAAGTAGGTGGAAAATTATTGGTCAATCAGAAAAAACTTGAGAATAGTAATTTAATCAAAATCCATCTTCATTTAATTTTATCGCCTTTTATTTATCTATTTTCTTAGTAATTACTGAAACTACGTTCTTTATTATAAAGTGTTGACGTTTAGTCCCACATCGGATAGATTATAGCCTTGTTTCTCCCCTTATTATCATGGTTTTAGAGCAGGCCTTTCTCTACTCCGCGTCACCCAGTTCAGTTGTCCACGTGATTTGGCTCAGTCCTGCCAACACGTGCGAGGGCGTGTTGAAGTTTAGTCCCATTTTGGGTAAATTATAGTCTTGTCTCTTCCCTTATTATCATAAAGAATAGACCGTATTACTGGCTTTGCTAATTTGAATATTTTATTTTCAGGCAATGACATAATTGTATTTTTATGATATTAATTTGCATATTAAATATCTTTGTCAACTTTTTTCTTTTATTGTCTTTTCCATTACTAATTATGAGTTGCTTCTCGGTTTCAGAATGAAGAGCCCTGCTAATTTACATATAAGTGATCTATACTTTTACTTTTATATCCATTTCATTTTAATCTTCTTCACTCATTTCCAGCTCTTCTTTATTGGTTTTGTTTTTGATGATTTTGAATTTGATAAAAAAGGATACATATTGTTGTTATGGAATCCCCTTGATAGATTATTATTATTAATATTATTTTCAGAACAGATCACATTTCTGGCACAATAAATTGGCCATTGTATTGTTATTATTATTATTTTCTAATTGATTTCTAATTAACACTTTTTTTTATCCTCTTCCCTAGTCTGTTATCCATTTTATGTATCAATATCTTCAAAAAGTGATCACACCAGATTATGGAATTATGTTAACATAGGATTTAAGCCATTGAAGACCATGTTCTTGCTACTGAATTAGGTGTGATGGCTCTGCATCCTACTTCAGAAAATTATATTTTATTTAGACTAATATTTAGCAGCATCAAATGAGAAATCTTTGGTTTCTGGATATTTTCTGCAGCATTTACGACAGTATAATTGGAGTAATTGATTAAGTGTTGTTCCACATGTTGCACTTTTGGAGTGTTTTTTGTTTTTTATTATTGGTACAGTTTCAGTTTTCCAATCATGGTATCAAAACTCAGCCGATACGGGTACGGATCGGCAATATGTTTCGGTTTAGAACCGATATGTATTGCACCCTGATAATGTATCGGGTGGTATCGGTATCACTAATTGGTATCGAACTGACACGGCTGAGTTTCGGCCGATACTGTCTCGGTATCGGCTGATACTATATTTTCTCTATTTTTTTTACTTTTTTTTTGAAGAAAATAAAAAGAAAATCGACCAATACGGTATCCACGATATCGTGTCTGTAACGACTGCTACTGGTACATTGTTTCCAATAATACTTGTCTCAGCATTTGTGAAATTCAAACTAGAATACACCTCACAATAAAAAAATTGAATAAGAATAATATTCTCTCTCTCTCTCTCTCTCTCACTTTGTTCTGCCCTCTTTGCCTTGTATAGTGAATCAGTAACATCCTACTCTGCTCACCTTGAGAAACGACATGATGCACTTCTTGAGTCGCTCTTTGAAGCTAGAACCTACAAGAAGCTCTACAGCTATCGCCATCTTATCAATGGATTCGCCATTCACACATCCCCTGAGCAGGTAAATAGCATCATTATGTTTTTGCCTAATACAGTGAAGGTATATATGTGATGGTTAGAGCCACAGGAACTGACAGGTCACAGAAATTGATTATGTAAAACAAAAGATGAGGAGCAATTATTTCTAGGTTTGAGTGACAGACAACCAAGGTTTAAAATAGCTTACGCTACGCACCTAGTAGCATAGTGCACCATAAGCGCTACGTAGTTCACCCATATAGCTTTCAGCCTCTGTAGCATGACTGTAGCGTACACTACAGTCTATTAGCGTGCACTATACGATATAGTGTATGCTACAAGATATTAGTTTAAAGATTCTTTTTTTAATTAAATTTTTTTGTTTACAAAACTGCTCCTAGGTTTTAAAACCAAGGGGGGCTTCAACCTTGTTTTCGTTCGCAACAAAGACTCTCGGGTTTTATAACCGAAACGGAGAGTCTCCAAGAGAAATCTCAAATAGTGAGTGGAAAAAAAAAAAAACAGCGAGATAAAAAAAAAATTGAAGGAGAAGCTCGCAACCCTAGAGTTGTGCACTTTTTTTAATATGCCAACTATATGTTGTGCACACTTTTTTGTGTTGTGCGCTTTTGTTTTAGGAAATCTGCACACTTTCCATATATTTTTTTTCCTATTATTTATTTATTATATATTCATATGTTTTAAAACTAAAAAACTAGAAAATTTTTGAGGCACATGCCTCACACCTTGAGGCGTACGCCTCGCCTCGAGGAGGGGTCGAATGCTACACTATGCACTTTTTGCTATTAAAAAATCACAGACAACATTGATGCTTGTGACATACCAGAATGTGGCTATACCATGGCATATATATTTAAAGAATATATGCAGTTTATAAGCGATCGGCAGTTCTATATTATTTTAATTTTTTTTTTTCTGTTCAGTACTTCATCCTTATCTTCAAAAACAAAATCATCGTTGCTTTGCATATATTCACTTTTATACAAATTCATTTTTTTGGGTAGGCAGAAGCCCTTCGTAAAGCTCCTGGGGTGAAATATGTTGAGAAAGATTGGAAGGTTAAAAGATTAACAACACACACCCCTCAATTCCTGGGGCTTCCAACTGGAGTATGGCCAACGGGTGGTGGCTTTGACAGGGCAGGAGAAGACATTGTGATTGGTTTTGTTGACTCGGGAATATATCCTAAGCACCCGAGCTTTTCATCCTACAATTCTGCACCTTATGGGCCTGTTCCTGGTTACAGCGGAAAGTGTGAAGTTGATCCAGTTACCAAGAGAAACTTCTGTAATGGGAAAATAGTTGGAGCTCAACATTTTGCAGCAGCTGCAATTGCAGCTGGTGTATTTAATCCAGCCGTTGATTTTGCATCTCCTTTGGATGGTGATGGGCACGGAAGGTTGGTTGTTAGGTTCTTATATCCTCAATGGAAAATGCTTTTCTCTTTGTTTTTAGAAAAGTAGGGATCATTTGTATATTTCAATGGTTATAATCTCAATGGAAAATTTGATGTTGACGTGTCTTCTTTTTCATTACTAGTTTCCATTTGCTTGCTTGTTTTTTGAATGTCAATTGTTCTACAAAGTACATAACGTCTGCTGTTGGTTAATTCAGAAAATGAGTAATAAGTTGGCTGTCTTTTAACAATCACTACGAAGCCATTACTTAGTCTTATGATGTATATTAGTTTTTACATATTATGTGCTTTGGAATGTTGTGGTTTAATCAACCTTTGTTGGTTTGAAGTGAGTATTATACTTGGTTACTCCTCTTTATAGAGGATCTTAGTCTCTTGGTTTAATATATTTCATTTAAGATGCAGTATTGTGAGATTGGAAGTTTTTGGAAAATTATAAATGTAGGACAGATTTGTCGAGGACAAAGTGCAGGTGGCTGACGTGGCGCGACGTGACTGGCGACCTGCATTAATTGAGCCCCACCGCACTTGCAGCCAATTGCGTCGCGCCACATCAGCCGCTTGCACTTTGTCTGCATAAAATCTGTCCTCCATATAACACTGTCCAGTTTTCTTAGGGCCTGTTTGGCAGAGTTGCGTCCGGAAAGCATTCTTAAGGGTAAAATATTGGGTAAAGAGCACTTTTAACCCAAGGACATGGCCACCTCTAGCTGAAAATCGTGTGTGTTTGGAGAAACAAGCTGGGGATACTTCTCCATTTTCAGCTAAAGGTGGCCAAGTCCTTAGGTGGAAACTGCTTCTTATAAAATATTTTACCCTGGAAAGTGCTTTTCGAACGCAACTTTGCCAGACAGGGCTTTAGTATCATAGCCATTTCTCTATGATGGAGTATTTGATTTTCATGTTCTTTTTTATCACTAATAATTGAATGTTTATTTGTATCTTGTTTGTGTTCATTTTTAAAATTTATTTTACACTTCATGGATATGTCAATCTTCTTATATCCATTGATGTCAATTGACATAATTCGAATGTCCACAGCATCTGAAAACGTTGTTCCCTTTTTTTTGCTCATCATCAATTTGATCACTATACGTGTTATACTGTTTAGCACCTGATTATTTATTATGACTCTAGCTCTACCATTATAACATTGGTGAACCTTTTTTTTTTTTTTTCCTGAATGAATACCAAGAATTTATTTTAAAGGAAACAAAAATTTATAGAAAAAAGGGGCCATGAGTCTCTTGTACAAAGATTAGTCTAATGACTCCCTCTTGAACACTCGAATCTGCATTTCATTAAAAAATGCATCAATTAGAGCATCATATTTTTAAGGTGCTTAAGTTGAATTGTAAACCCAGTTATTCACATTTCCTGAGTCTTCCTCCACAATACACAACCTCTGAAAGAGGGCAACAATAAAAAACTGACTTGTCCTCAAAACTATGGCCTTGGCTACTTTAGAGAATTTTAAATCAATCTGTCCCGTAAAGCCCTTTTGATTTCTGATTACTATTCCCTACCTTATATCTGTTGGAATCTATTGACAAACAAACACTTTCAAAATTAAGTTTGTGGAAACAAGTAAGTGGTTCTTTCATTTTAACTTTGGCACTATCTTTTTCTCTCCACTGTGGGCTATACTGCCTCAATCCCTAATCAAATAATGAAACTCTTGATGCTTTTCTACATTTTCATCAATTGCCTTATAGATGTCATTTTCTTTGATACCATTTCTTCCAAATCCCCCCCATAAAGGCCAATGTTGGAAATAAGAGGGGAAAAAGCAAATAAAAAAAATAGTAACACAGATTTTTTGATTCGAGGCACGAGAGCTGTCATTTTCTTTAAACTGTTATCTGCCCCTGCCATGAATAAGGTCAGCAACAAGTTAATGGCATAACAGTTTCAGGATACAACAAATCATATATGTGTTCTTTTGCCATACTTGTTGAATATGTGTACACTTCTCCAAATATCAAAGATTGTGAATACTCTGATTACAAGAGATTTAATCAAATTGCTAGTGTCTAAAACTTGTTTAAATAACTGCTTAAATAGAGTTAAAAGGGTGCTTAAGCAACTTTTAGCAAAATCGATGGTTATTGAGGTCCAACGGTATGATCTATTGCCATAGATTGAACTGTATAGGGAAAGGTTGCCTAACAACCATTCAATGAATGTTTACAGTTACCGATAAAAAAAGAACATTAACCATTGCTAAGCAAACACTTGTTTAAACACTCAATCAATTGGTACGCTTACTGCTTAGTTTAAAATAAATTCTGTACAATAATTTATATTAAATCCACACTATACCATACCACTCCTCGCCACACCATGTACACATCAGTCCAAGACATAGATATCTATCTAACAAAAGTGAACACATCAGTCTAAGACATAGCTATCTACCATAATTACTCAAAGATATTAGTAATTGGAGTCAGGTTCCCAAAATCTAGCTGATCTTTTCACAAAAAGTCTTGGGAATAGTTTATAAGGCATCGAAGGGGATGCGATTGAAGCAAATCACCAAACAATCACTTGCAATGAGAACCTTACCCAAAATTTGTTTAGTCAATGTTAAATTCCAACGAAAAGACAAATCATAAATATTGTGATGGATAAAGGATACTACATTTAAGAGAAATAATTTTTTTAAATATCCCACCTAGGTTAGCGTCTTGCCTGTAATGGATAAGGTAGGATGATCATTGCTCTTAATATATTCTCAAACATACTATTAAAATGTCAAATTATAGGGACATCTTTGGTAGGTCTCCCTAGATGATCGATTGTGAAAGCCAATGTGCTACCATAAGGCTTAAATGTGCTAGGAGTCATTGAATACCATTGATATCTAGAAGGATGCATGTGAGATAACTGTGGTAGGTTGTATAAGATTCTTGGTTGAAGACTAAGTTCACTACTTCGAACTTTTATCGTTAAGCGAAAGTTCAAGTCTCTTAGATACTTCCATTTGTGCACATCCCTTGTCATTCTTTGACTTTTAAATTGTGGAGGATTGTTAGAAATTTTAAACTTAAAAAATGTTTAGGCTCTATTTAGATGTTTTCAGAGGAAGAGGTGGAAATGAATATGAAGATCCTATGGATTCCAGCCCCTTTGGAATCAATTGAAATTCATCATTTTCTGGCATTTGGATTGTTTAAAAATCCATTAAAAATTAAAAGGGAAAGAGGAGTACCATCTTTGGTGTACACAACACACCAAATAAAAAATTAGAGAGAGAAATAGGAGAAGAGAGAGAGATCGGAGAAGAGAGGGAGATTCGGTGAGAGAGAGAAGATTTGTAGAGAGAGAAATCAGAGAGAGAGACCGAAGGGGAGAGAGAGAAGAGAAAGAGATAGTGGAGAGAAACGAAGAGAGATCGAGGGAGAGAGCGAGAGAAAGGAGAGAGAGATCATGGAGAGAGCGAGAGAAAGGAGAGAGAGAGAGGAGAGAGAGAGTTCATGGAGAGAGAGATAGTGGTGAGAGAGGAGAGAGAACGAATGAGAGATATTTTGATATCACTTAGATGTTACGGTGGCACCCAAAGATCCCGAGTATCTTTTCCATCGTAAAAGATGAAATCTTAGGATTTTAGAAGGATATGGTGATTTCCGAAGGTGGGGAAAGGAGTTTCTTTTCCGCCCATTTCCAACGCTCTATTTTGTTTGTCAAACATAGGAAATGAACATGTTTCCTTTCATTTCCCTTTTTTCTTTTCTTTTCCCCCTATCCAAACAGACCCTATGTTTTTAAAGTTTCTAAAACTTTTCCTCAGAAGTTGTGGCATATCAATGAGATAGATTTTTTATAGCATATATATAGGATATATAGTTTGGGTTAAGGCTTGTGGCCTTCACTCAAGGGGCCATTCAAATGTGTGTCTCCACCTCTTTTACACATTAACAAATATGCTACGCTCCACCCACACACAGGGGCGCAGCCAGGATTTTCCACTGGTGGGGGCTGGCAATGATCAATAGCCGTTAATACTTATTTTACGTTCTATTTGGGGGCTTGTTCATCATAAATTATGGAGCTTATGTCAAAAGATAGTTGTATAAGAAGAGTATCTAATACAAATTCAAAAGCTAAATGGGGGCTTCAGCCCCCACACTCTTGTATGTGGCTACGCTCGTTGTATAAGAAGAGTATCTAATACAAATTCAAAAGCTAAATGGGGGCTTCAGCCCCCACACTCTTGTGTGTGGCTACGCCATTGCCCATACACGCTCGATCCTAGATTCCCAGTCGAGTCAGGTTAGGCATGGCTCCGGCATAGGCACAAGCACAGGCATGGGCAAATTTAATATAATTTTTTCTATAAGATTTAGTTTTAAAATTTCAAATTTGTAACTGTCTTTGATCGTTTGGCCAAATGGTTGGATATTGGCATGTTTAAATAAATGGTTGCTTAGGAACCTTTAACTTTGATTTAATGGTTGTTTCTGCAACCTTTGCTTGTATGATTAAATCCATGGTTTTAAAACACAGAAACTCGACTCGACTCGGAAATCATCTGAGTAGAGTCAACGTGGAAAATCGGTCCGACCCGACTCCCTCCGACTCAGGTTATATATATATATATATATATATATATATATATATATATATATATATATATATATATATATAAAGTGGGGAAAAAGGAAAAACAAATTTTAGCGCACCTGTGGCTTATAAAGTGAAGAAAAGGCAGATTTTAGGGCACGATTCAAATCTATGGCGCAATCGTAAAAAAAAACTCACATTTAGGGCACGAGAGGGGCGGCTGAGGGCTGCGATGGATGGACCGGTCTTTCTTCTTTTTCTTCTTCTCCTCCTCCTTCTTGTTGTTGTTGTTCTTCTTCTTCTTCTCCTTTCTTCTTTCTTCTTCTTGCATGTTTCTCGTCGAGTTTCTGTCAAGGGCCCAAGGGCTTAAATATATAAAGGGCCAAAATTACAAGTATTCACTTAAATTTCATTAAACCCGCAAGCCACATTTATTTGAAACTAAAGTCGACTCGCCGAGTCGACAAACTCGGTTGAGTTTTCGAGTCGACTTGGCGAGTCGACGGAGTTGAAGTCCAAATCGAGTCTATATACGAGTCGACTTGAAACTGGACCGAGTCGAGTCGACTCGTTGAGTTTTAATACCATGATTAAATCTATGGCCATAGATTTTCGTTGAGCTTCAGTGATTTTCCATTTTGTTAAAAGGTGTTTAAGCATCTGTTTAACTCTATTTAAACTTGTTTTCTAAATGGCTTTTAGACACTTGCAATTTGAATAAAATCTCTCTTATTCACTTGCAACTATTTGTGATTAGAGCACTCACACGATCTATGTTTGCCACACATATTTGATCGTTGTATCCTAAAACTGTTTTGCCATTAACTTGCTGCTGATCATTGTTCATGGTGGGGGCAAATAACAGTTTAAAGAAAATGACATATCTTGTGCTTCAAATGATATTTTTTGTGTTACTATTTTTTTATTTTTCTGTTTTTCCTCTTATTTCTTATAGGTAAAGGGAGGATCTGCCATAAGACTGTTCTTCTACTAACTGGACATACCCATCTAATTAGATTTAAAATAAACACATCAATCTCGCCAGTGGACTATTAATGAAAATGTGATGAACTGTTTGTTCCGCTTTCTTGCCTAAATCCCTAAACCCTAAACCCTAAACCCTGTTCAAGGCCAACAAATTGAAATAATGATTGGAATTATAACTAATAATCGCAAAAACAAGGTTTGATTAACTCAATGCCAAAAGTTTAGTTCATCTGCATAGTCAATGATGGAAGACAATGCTGCCAGTGCCATAAAGAATACAATAGTATCTGAGTGATAAATAACGATATTTTGATTTTTGGAACTCGTTTTATTTTTCCTCCTATGGCATCTTAGTTTCCTCTACTTGTTTTTCTCATATTTTTTTTCTATTTTCAACATTGATGAGCAGTCACACAGCAGCAATTGCAGCTGGAAACAACGGAATTCCTGTTAGACTGCATGGATATGAATTTGGAAAAGCAAGTGGGATGGCTCCCCGTGCCAGGTAAAAAGATTTGTGTCCTAAAAATAAATTTTGGCTTTTAGCATTCATTTATATCAACACCAACTGAGACCTTGTTTGTGCACCGTTCAGGATTGCTGTGTACAAGGCTCTCTACAGGCTTTTCGGAGGATTTGTGGCAGACGTTGTAGCTGCCATTGAGCAGGTATGCAACGGCAACGTAGTAGAGGGAAATTTAGCATTTGTACATGTCTTCTGGGATTGAAGTAGACAGATTAGTTTTTCAAGAAAGCTTTAATCCATTCTTAATTGTTTGATATGCATAGTTTAAGATTCATTTTGGGTGAACCTATAAATCTTCTAAATCCTGGGTCTACCTTAGAAATTGATAATTAACAAGTGTTCTATTTGTGGGGAGTTTTGCTTACCAGTATTTTTAATAGGTGAATCCAAGTATTTTAACTCAGGATTATGTGTGGAATTGTTAGAAAAATATTCCACTTACTCTTGAGTCAACATTTTTCTCTAAAACTGAATTGGTGGGGCTATTTTTCAGATGACCTATGTACTTAAACTTAGTTGTTGACCTCTTGATCACTCCTAGATTTGGTTGTACTCCAAAGATTATCCTAGTTGATTTGGCATGTCTCAAAATTCTCATTATTCAATTTGTGAGTGTTTGCGGTATGTTAATCATCTTTAAATCCCTATCATTTGTTTGTGTTGAAAGTTATATATATATATATATAAATATATTCCATGAAATCTTTCCCTGCTATGATCATTGCTTATTTCTTAGAGTAGTTGTAGGCCATCGGCTCTTTTGCTGAAATTTAGAACCTTAAAAATAAAAGTTCAACTCATCATATAATTTATAGCTATCCAGAATAATTTCATTTCAGTTAATACTGGATGAAATTTCCTTTGTTTCACATACTTCTAAAACTTGACGAGTCAACGAGTTAACTCGGCTGAGTTACTAGACTCGCTGGGATTTCGTGTCAAGTCCGAGTCGGGTCAATTTCACTAGGATGATGCAATCTAGGTTCATAAAATGCCCTTATAAATAAGATATTTTCATGAGATAAGTTTTAGAAACCATACCTTTTTAAAAAGTGTTAATCTACTCATTTTATCAACATATCTTTCCATCTTTTTCCTTGTAATATATTTTTAAAATTTTCTAAGATATATATTTAGAAAAATATATACAAATTACCGAGTTGGAGCAAGTCGAGTTTATCCGAGCCTTCGAGTTAACTTGACTCAACTGACTTTCGAGTCGAGTTTTCGCGTTTTAAAACCATCTAATTGATTAGATAATTTTTGTTTACTTTTATTGCTGGTGCTTTATTTCAGATACAGGGGTTTTAACATGATTAATTGCTTGGAAACAGGCTGTTCAGGATGGAGTGGACATCCTCAATCTCTCAGTAGGGCCAAATAGTCCTTCGATGGCCTCCAGGACCACATTTTTAAATCCTTTTGATGCCACACTTCTTTCAGCTGTGAAAGCTGGAGTATTTGTCGCACAAGCAGCGGGAAATGGAGGTCCATTCCCAAAATCCTTGGTGTCCTACAGTCCGTGGATAACATCTGTAGCTGCTGCAGTCGATGATCGTAGATACAAAAATCATATTACTCTGGGGAATGGAAAAATCTTACCTGGGATTGGTTTGGCCCGTAAGTGTTTATGTTGCTTATTTTTCTTTTGTTTATAACAGTGTCAGATTAGTGGGAGGAATTTTTTTCCACTCCTGTAAGCAGTTTATAATCAGCAACTTAATGTAAATAGGGATGCAAGTTTTGACCCGAAACCCGAACCTGACTCAAAAACCGCAAGAATCGAACCGGCCCGAAATCCGATTCTTGTTCGGTTCAGTTTCGGTGTTGGGTGGCGAAAACCGAATAGGTAGGATCATGGATCAAAATTTCGGCCGAAACGAAACCGAAATCCAAGTCCAGATTTGTATGGACTCCAATATTTCGGCCGAAATTTCTGCCGAAATTCATATTTTCGGTCAAAATTTTGAATTTTGGTTTTGGTCATGCCCAAAACCGAAATCCAAATCGAAATTTTGATCCTTGGGTAGGATGAGAAAACTGAAAAAAAATCGAAAATTCTGAAAAACCGAAAAAGTAGATAAAAAATAATAAAAATTCAGAAACTGAACCGAAAAACAGAATTTTCGGGTTTCGATTCGGTTTTGAGATGGACCAAGTTTGGGTACCCGAACCTGAAACTGGTTGGTTTCAGGACAGAATCTGTTCTGGGTGAACTGACCCGAAAACCGAAAAAATTGGTTTGGGGGTTGAGGTCGGGTATGAACTTGCATCCCTAAAGGTAAATGAAGTTGTTTTTATGAAGACATCATTTATGTGAAGTGAAGAGCAGATTTGGATTGAGGAGATCGAAGATTCATAAGACTTGATGCCATTTCTGTTTTCTTTTATTCTTTATTAATCATCATGTTTGTGTTGGAAGGAAGGAAAATATACACTGTAGCATTGTACATGTCTTAGTTATATTGTTGAGAGATCTCACATTTGGGTATTTCTTTCAACGTGTGCACATCTTTCTTTGCTGGTGGTCATCAGGCCCACTGCATGTTCACAAATTTGTATTTTAAAATGTGAATCACGACTTTGGAATTCAAATGCTCTAATTGTCCTGAAAGTGACAAATTTAAGGGTTCATGTATGATGAAACACATAGGCTTCACACGACACTTGAGCGTGTCATGTGAAGCAAGGCTCTATCATGTAGGCCCTATATATCAGCATCGTCATGCTGCCCTCATATCCAACAATTCATATACCTCATATGACGTCCAATAGTGATTCAATGGCTGAAATGATGATTGATGAAGACCAAACAGCTTGAATGATGAGTGACAAGATCGTATGGCTGAAATGAAAAATGATCCTACGACTAAAAACAATACTCTGATGGCCCGAATCATCCCTCGTGTACATATGCTCTATGTGGGGGGGCCTTCTGTGATGTTGCACATGCACACATGGGGCCTTCAACTACCTATTCAAAGTGCGATATGAGGCAAATCTTTTCGATCTCTTCTTGCACCTCTGATACACTGATAGGCTTCACACGACACTTGAGAGTGTCATGTGAAGCAAGGCCAAGGATCAAAATTTTGGGTTGGATTTCGGTTTCAGGCATGACCGAAACCGAAATCCGAAAATTTGACCGAAAATATGAATTTCGGCTGAAATTTTGGTGTCCATACAAATCTGGACTTGGATGTCGGTTTCGGTTTCGTTTCGGGCATGCTTGAAACCGAAACGTTTCGGCCGAAATTTTGATCCATGAGGAAGGCTCTATCATGTAGACCCTATATCACCATCCTCATGCTGCCCTCATATCCAACGATCCATATTCCTCGTATGACGTCCAATCGTGATCCAATGGCTGAAATGATGATCGTATGACGTCCAATCATCATTTCAGCCATTGGAGCTAGAATGATGAGTGAAGATCGTACGGCTGAAATGAAAAATGATCCTACTGTTGGATTTTTGTGGTCAACACCTTAACCCATCTTTGGGTTTCCATTAAAAATTGGGTTGGACCTTTGACCACACGTATCTCGAGGCGATAGGAAGTAGTTTCCTAATATAAGTGATATGTCTCCACTCTCTTTCCTTGATGGGTTAGGAAAGAGAAGTGACTATATAAGGAGACCACCGTCCTCTCTTCCTCGAACCCTATTTCATTCCCATCTAGAGGCTAACCTTAGAGAAGACGAGAAGTAACGTGGTCTCGGATTCTTTGGCGGAGATCATCAGTTTCATTAAGGAGATTGCTGACGCGGAGACCCGATAATAATACAAGGTACGCTTGTTCTTGCAAAGGTATATTTCGATCGTGTGATTCGAGCCTAGATCTTAAAATTTTTAACCATTGGTATCAGAGAAAATCGGCTCGACCCATCGATCTAGCAGAAAATTTTAATAGAGAGTCGGGATGACTCTCTATTTTGTCTAAGCATTAGCATATAAGTTTTATCTTGGTGTTCGATTATTTTCCTATTCAAGATGATTTGATCTTCGCTCATGCAAAAGGGTCAGAATTTACTTGTTAACTGTTTATGAGACACTAAGGTGTCGTTTTCCCTTTTAAAGCATTAACACGAGAGGGTCAACTTTTATTGATTTTTATTACTTTTCGAAATAATTGTCACTTGTTCACTTTTAGTCTTTTAATTTAAAGTGCCTAATCAATCAAGGCTCTTATAGAGCATTCAAAACGCTGGGAAGCTTTCTGAGACACCATATCCATTTAAGCCGACCTCTCAAAATAAAAATTTACAATGAAAATCTTTTTAAAGAAGTGACATCTCTTACGTATAAGTGCTTTTGACTTTGACTTTAAAGAGTTATAGAATAGAGTCGGTGATAGGGAGTTATGGCCATCATCTTCGACGCAACATTTCATAGTTCTTATATTATGATTTTGTACATCAAAATGGCATATGGATCAATTTGGTAGCCTCACAATCTTCATCTTCTATGCTGCCTTTTAGGCAAATAAAAGTTCTTTTATAAAGAAGAGACCTAAAAGGCCCATGAGTTTAACCCATATTTGCCTGTGACCCCACCCGGTCGACAATCAGACTCGGGTCATGACCCGATCCTGGCCCATGGTCCCGTCCAGTCCATTCCCGGTCTATGGTTCATGACCTGATGCGGCTCGTTAGACACGACCCGTTTGTCCTTAAGGCCTATTTTGACCCATATTATTCCTTATTCTTTTCGGGTCATTTCTGGGTTATTTATAGGTCTGATTTTCGGACATTATTTATGGATTTTGACTTTCTCGGGCATTCTGAATTTGTTTTTGAGGTCTATTTTTTGAAAGGAGTTCTTTGTTGTGACTTTTTCATGACTTGATGTCTTTTTAACAATTTTTAATCAGATAATTATTGTGCTTTTGAGTGCTTTTAATTAAAGTTGGTTTTTGTGAGAAAATATAGGGTTGGGTATTGAAGGTTGTGCTCTAGCACCAATGCTGGTACTTACATAATGTTACCCATGATTATTATTAATTTTGGCGCTTACCCACCACATGAGTTAGATTTGGTTACTTGGAAGGATTCTGCTGCCCAACGGTGATTATTTTTTCTAGTGCTGTGGTTTTTATAAATGAGGTTTAATTTTGTTTGATTGTTCTCAACATATCATATCCGGTTCAAGGTAAATATCATGTGTACCTTTCAATGCTCTATTGTCGATGTTGACTAGATGTGACATGCATGCCCACATAATCATAGTTTGATGATTATAGATAGCTTGTTCACTTAATACATATGTATCTTATAACTGTTTGATTTTGATTAATTTGTTCATCAATTGCAATGTGTGGCATTGATTTATTTTTCAAAAGTAGATTAGTTCGCAAGATGTACATATATCTGGAAACGAGTTTTTGAAACTTTGAATTAGACTTGATATGGTTGAATGAAATTTAGGTCATACCTTAGGGATCAAGGTAGACCGATAAAACGATCGTTTGAGAGTACGTAGCTGAAATAGGCCGAGGTATGCCCAAAGGTGACCACCTATGTAGGTTGTGTGACTTTTGAATCTTGATACTTGTATCTCATTAAGATCGGGTTGACACATGCTTCGATGAGGTTTCTAACTTTTGGCCAAAGCTGATTTAGAAATTTCATATAAGTAGGGTGAGTAGAATAGTCATAAGTGGGTAGGAGAGAAAAGGGCAATTTTTCTGGCCAAAGCTGATGGAGAGTTTGGATCAAACATACGACACGAGTGATTAGGTCTATGCGTGTTTTATCAAACACGGCTTTGGAAACAAACTGCATGTTAAAGTTTCTGCCCAAAGGTGATGCTGAGACATGGCAACTGGTTGTCCCAAAGAGTGAAAGTTGCTTATAGCTGACACTTTAATTAATTCAGATTTGGCCCAAATCAGAATTTAAATATTCGAAGAATAGTTAGTGACATATGGTCATAGTTCACGGTGATCATTTAGTGACATATGGTCATAACGTAATTTTCGAGGACATATGATCATGACGTGTTCTAATTAAATCGTTAGTGATATATGGTTAAAGTGGTTGATAAAAATTTAGATGCATAATCGACATATTTCTTTATTTTGTTAGTAATATTTAATGTTTTGTTTCTATATAGAGCCATGGACATATCTATTATTCATAAGCAACTAGCAGGTGCTGAGCCTCTTGACGACTCCAACTATTCATCGTGGCGTATGACCATTGATATATCATTAGGATATATGGACTATGATTTTGTCCTTATTGAGGATAAACCTCCCACACCCACTACGAGCTCTACGGAATTGGAGAAGAATTATTTTGCTAAATGAGAAAAAGCTAGTTGTATGACCGTAATGATGATTCGTTCATCAATAAATCAGATTCTTAGAGGTGGGTTAACTCCTACAACTACGGCAAAAGAACTCTTGAAAAATATTAAATATCAGTTTGTGGGTACGCGAAAGTCTCTAGAGTATTCCTATCTCACACAATTAGTTAACATGAGATATGATGGAAATGGAAGTGTGCGTGAGCATATTTTAAAGATGTCAAAGTGTGCTATAGGGCTCAGGGAACAAGGGACTACTTTTGGTGATGATCTAGTTGTTCACTTAGTTGTCTATTCGCTTCCGCCTTCATTTGATACTTTTAAGGTGAACTATAATGCTCAAGAGACAAAGTGTGACCTTAACTAATTAATTTTCCTATGTGTGACCGAGGATGAGCGTTTGAAAGCGGCTAAAGTTGAGTTTGCACATCTGGCAGTGAGTGGGTCAAGCTTGAAGATTTTTAAAAAGAATTATAATCTGAACTTCAATCGAAAGCAAGCTGGAGCAGAGAACTCAAATAAAAAAGTCAAACATGAAAATTTAGAATGTTGGCACTGGAAGAAAAACATTTTCGGAGGGATTATTATATATTTAAAGATCTGTTGAAGCAGGTCAAAGGAGGAACATCTCAATCAGAGAAGTCATCTCAACCCGAGAAGTCCCAAAACTGAAATCACGCTTTCGTCATTTATTTATTTTTTCACGACATTAGTTAGTACTTTGACATTTATTTTGATAGACTTAGTTTGCATAAGTTTAATTAAATGATTATAAATAGTTGATGTTAAGTTATTGTTCATTGATTGCTATTATGAATGGCCAAATCAGTGGGAGATAACTTGCTTGGATTAACGATTTTTTAAATATATATTATGGCTGGCTCATCATATGAAATTGTGCACATGTTAATGACGGTACATGTGATTGTACTATGACCATTTGCATGAGGATTGTATCACATGGCAGAGTGGTGGAGTTAGATCGCATTTTGCCTGATATGCTTGGGCTAGATGTGATTAGGCACCACATCGGTAAGCCTTCTTTTTGTTAGATTGGTGACGTGAGTCACATGCGGAGAGCCAGTAAGATATCAGAAAGACATACCCTGGGGTATGAAGTTGGACAAATATATGAACGACATATGTGTGCATTGCCTGATATCACTAATTAAAGACTTAAGTCCATTAATGATGCTATTTTTGTGACCATGGATTGCCTAGTGTCAATTCGTAAGGTGGAATACTCTGTGCGCCATGATCCTTTACTGGTATTGTTATTGAATTTAGGTGGTTGTTACGAAGCATCGAGATAGTGGGAGTTAATGATTTTTGAAAATATAAAATGGATGGTCATCCGCTTTTCAGAGTTTGTCAATCCAGAGAGTCATTTTTTTAAAATTATGTTTAGATGAGTTAAGGTGTAGGCCAAGTGGGAGAATGTTGGATTTTTGTGGTCAACACCTTAACTCGTCTTTGGATTCCATTAAAAACTGGGTTGGACCTTTGATCACACGTATCTCGAGGCGATAGGAAGTAGTTTCCTAATATAAGTGATATGTCTCCACTCTCTTTCCTTGATGGATTAGGAAAGAGAAGTGTCTATATAAGGAGACCACCGTCCTCTCTTCCTCGAACCCTAGTTCATTCCCATCTAGAGGCTAAACTTAGAGAAGACGAGAGGTAACGTGGTCTCAGATTCTTTGGCGGAGATCATCAGTTTCATTAAGGAGACCCGATAATAAATACAAGGTACGCGTGTTATTGCAAAGGTAAATTTTGATCGTGTGATTCGAGCCTAGATCTTAAAATTTCTAACACCTACAGCTAAAAACAATACTCTGATGATCCGAATCATCCCGCGTTCACATTTCTCCTATGTGGGGTATTCTTTGATGTTGCACATGCAACCACGGGGCCTTCAACTGCCCATTCAAAGTGCTATATGAGGCAAAAATCTTTTCAATCTCTTCATGCACCTCCGGTACACTGAATGGTCTGAATATCCACTGCTTGGAAATTTCCTCCTTTTCTCATTTTTTTAATCTTTTTCCTAAGGAAATATATCAATACAGAAATCATGAACATTTGGCGCTTCTTTTCTTTTTTATGCATTGTTATCAATGATTTGGAAATAGGGAGATCTTAGTTTCTATTTAAGTCAATGGAAATGAATTTAATGTTAGTTCTATGATCAGAAAGTTGTTTCTGAAATCGAACACCTGTTTTTTTTTTTGTTGATAACCTGGGTGTCCGGGCTTCTTAGAGCACCCTTACACCAGTCACAAAAGTCTCCGACTTTTTCAAAAAATAAAAAAAAGTCGATGACTTGCAGTCATCCCGACTTTCTCGCCGATTAATTGGTGAAGTTGTGACTCGGCTGATTACTTGGCGCTGTTTGTGACGTGGTTCGATTTTTTAGTCTTATTTTTTTCACTTATACTCGAGGGAAAAAAAATCCTTTTGTTTTGTACTGTTTTGTTCAGTCTGTTCATTAAAAACCTTTAGGTTTTGGCTATTTTGTACTATTTTGTTGGTTAAAATCATTATTTTTTAACTTGAAATATATTATGATATACTTTATATATATATATATATATATATATATATATATATATATATATATATAATTTTTTATTTTCCTCAATTTTTTCGACTTTGACCGATTTTTCCTGACTTAGACCATTGCGGATTTATTGCCACCGACTTTGTGACTATGCCTTACACTTCTTTTTCAGCTATAGTTGCCTTTTCTATTATCAAGTAGGAATATTTTAACTCTGCTAGGTTCTTGATATTACCCCTCATCATTCTGAATTTGGCCGACTTTTTCTTGCTCTCCAGCTGCTACACACTGGAACCAAACATTCAGCATGGTTGCAGCAATGGATGTAATGCTGGATTCATATGATGTAAAGTACAGCCCTGCGGACTGCCAGAGGCCTGAAGTTTTAGACAAAAGTATGGTAGAGGGAAAGATTCTTCTATGTGGGTATTCCTTCAATTTCATTGTTGGTAGTGCATCGGTCAAGAATGTTTTTGAAACTGCCAAGAGTCTTGGTGCTGTTGGCTTTGTTCTTGCTGTGGAGAATGTTTCACCGGGAACCAAATTTGATCCTGTTCCTGTTGGTATTCCTGGGATTCTCATCACAGATGTCAGCAAATCAATGGTATGATATTAAATAGCAGTATTTTTCAGATTTGATTTGGACATGATTGGAAAATGTTGTAAAAATTAAGTGGATGCATTTTCTTTTAGATGCAAAAATTAAGTGGATGCATTTTCTTTACATTAAATTTCTTATCCTGAAAGAAATCATTATTACTGCAATAATAAAATGCTACATGTTTATTGTACTCAGAAGTTTAGGCCGATCTCCACCCTTTATTTTATAGTCAGTGAGGCATTTTTTTATTGACAACTAAATTTCAAGAGAATTGGTGACTTCATCTACTCTGCTGACTTAATTTGAGAATAAGGGACCGATTCCTGAGTCGAGACCAAAATTTTCAAAATTGGTTTATAATAGTGCTTGCACCTTCCTTTATTTTGTATAAAGCCAATTTTTATATTGGAAACATTTCCCTCATTTTCTAGAGCAGTATTAACTTTCTATTGAACTACATATGATCTTGAAAAGGGAAAAAAAAAAATTAAGAATTTCATTATCTTCTAATCAAAACTTCAGTCGTTTATATTTTTGCCTCTAAGATTTCTATTACAATTAGTATCTTAGTTCCACTGCTATGATGTAATTGATACTTCAGTGTTTTCTTTCTTGTTTCTTATTCTTTCATTTCGTTCTCGGTTTTCAATCTTCTGAGTTATGATTTTGTAAGTAATTCTGTTCCTATGTTGGGCATATGTAATTTCAGGATCTCATCGATTATTACAATAGCTCAACAAGAAGAGATTGGACAGGGCGACCAACAGATTTCAGAGCAGAAGCTAGCATTGGGAATGGTTTAATGCCTATACTCCACAGATCAGCTCCCCAGGTTGCACTGTTCTCCTCCCGAGGACCGGATATAAAGGATTTCAACTTTCAAGATGCTGATGTCCTCAAACCAGATATTTTAGCGCCCGGTTCTCTTATTTGGGCAGCCTGGACTCCAAATGGAACAGACGAAGCCGACTACATGGGTATTGATTTATGATATATCTTTATGTTTTTGTTTTTTGTTGGATAAGGCACCCATTCATTTGTTGTTGCATAAGCTACAAAATAAGCTGTCAAAGGAAAAAGTAAGATGCAAAGTACAAAGTGCAAAATATTCATTTCAGAATATTTTATTTATCTCTGGTCTCGCCAATTAGTTAATTGCTGGTTCTGACTTAGTTGTTATCTAACTTCTGGCTATATTAAAAAAATTAAAACTCGATGACTTTCGTCCAAGAAGCCATGATTTCATTGCAGGGTAGCTAGAAGTTTCCATTTCAAAACACTCTTTAGACAGATGTCGAGACACGGTTTAGGCAAAGCATTACTTTCAACTTTTATTTATTTATTATTTTTATAGCATCTTTGTAGTTTTTCATGCATTTCTACTTAATGTGTAATTTTTTTAGATGTTTGGTAGTATGTGAGCTACTTCTTCACTAGTAACCACTTGGTGTTTCCTAGACATGTGTCATGGGTGGCAAGTGTTTTATGTGTCCTCTGTTGCCCGGTCTAACAACCTCCAAATATTTTGACACATGACTCTTCCCCGGACAATATAATTAATATTTTAAGGAATAGTTGAAACAAAACCCCCCAAAAGCATAGTTTCAATCAATTTTTCCGAGTCAATGGTACTTAATGAGAATATAAATAAAAATTATCAATTACGCTATGCAACAACTGTCATTCAATTATTATTCTTGAAATTCTTTTTTTTTTTTTTGTGGTTAGATAACTATTCTTGAATTCTGGCTTACATGAACATCAACTGGTGCTTAAAAAATAAAGAAAACCTGAGAAAAATGACAAATAGAACAACAATTGGTACTTCAGAAAATATAGAATACCTAAAAGAAAAAATGACAAATAGAACAAGATTTGCAATCATTTGATATTCTAGCTTTTGAGCATGTATTACTACTAATAGAAATTTTTTTTGAGAAGAAACCCTAGAGAGCTAGCTACTGGAAAACCTACTTGATGAAAATGTGAACAATAAGCCTTATCTTTGTCAAGGAACTTAACTTAAAGAATTCGATATTATAAATAAGGTGTCAAGGACCAGGAGTTTTCTATTTATAACCGTCAACACATTAGATGATACCTTATTTCACCATATCTACATTTGCCTAATGTTGATGACATAAGAGGAAACTTAGTTCTTACATGTCGATGACTGTCCTGGTCCTGGCAAACAAGAAACCGATAAGTAGTAGTGTTTCTGTTGTCTTGGTAACACTAGAAGTAATATATATATATATATATATATATATATATTACTGCCAACACATTAGATGATACCTTATTTCACTGTATATACATTTGCCGAATGTTGTTGACATAAGACGAAACTTAGTTCTTACATGTCGAAAAGTGTTGTCTCATGTCGATAACTGTCCTGCCAAACAAGAAACCAATAAGTAGTAGTGTTTATGTTGTCTTGGTAACACTTGAAGTAATAATATATATATTCAATAGAGATAATGGCTCTTGACTGACATTTAAACGCCATTTGGTGTTTAAATGATCTCACAACATTAAAATTACACTTTTTATCTTACACCTTTAAAGTGTGGTTTATCATTATGCCATGTGGCGCACTTCTGTGATGAATCTAATTTATCCAAGTGGCAATCCAGCATTGGAACATCTCTCAGACTAAAAAAAATGCCTATAAGTGAATGTGAACCATCTGGTTGATGAACGTTAATATCAGCCATTAAAACTAAAAGCAATGGTTGATATTATTGTCAACACATCGGATGGTTTAAATCTCCCTAAAACATCATTTTTGTGCATCACACTTGACTACAATTTTTACAAAACAAACCTGTCCCCAATATTCTTCTAAATTGATACCTTTTCTTCGCAACGTCTGATGTTGTTGTGGTTGTTGTTCAACTTGTCCAATGAATTTTTAAGGGGAGTGTACATTGAGAGTTGAGATGACAATCTGGACAAAGTTTCATTTTATTTATTTATTTTTCGTACATATGTTTAGAGAGGATTTGTTTCTTCTGGGTTAAGTTGGTTTCTTTTAAGTGCTTAGTCTCTCCTCTACATAAAGGTTCCTCCTCTCACTAAATCTTTTAAATACTATATTTATTCCAAACTAAACTTTCCTTGTGATGACCCTGGGTGCCTCAATTAAAGAATGATAAGAAAAAAGGCTTTTTATGACATTGCATAATAACTTCTACAATTGAAATGTATTTATGTCAATTATAGTTTCACTTGATCAAATATGGGTATGGGTTTAATACGGTGAGCGAAAAAGTCGGAAAAAAGGGCAAAATTCGAAAAAAAATGAGAAAACAGGAGATAGTATTAATTTTTTTAAAACAATTTCAAAAAATATGAGAAAAAAGTTTAATATGTGAAAAACCTGTTTAATATTGTATTATACAAAAATATGCATTTTATTTAAAAATATGGGTAGTATATGTGTTTAGTATGCTGTGCAAAAAATGCGTATTTTTCAAAACAAGCCGTATTTTGTCACAAATGGTTTTACCAATCTTCTACTTAGTGTGCCCCTTCTGCTTTGAAATCTTGTGATTCTTTGACCTTATGGCTCCAAAAATTGCTTATGTTGTTTTTTTTTTGTTATCGATCTTTTGCTTATGTTGTTTTTTTTGTTACTGGTCTTGTTCCCATGAAAATATATCGATCAATTTTGACGAATCTATTAAGATGTTATTCATTTTGAATTTGTACTTATTTTGATCAGGAGAAGGATTTGCCTTGGTGTCTGGAACTAGCATGGCAGCACCACATATAGCAGGGATTGCAGCACTTATAAAACAGCACCACCCCAAATGGTCCCCATCTGCCATCAAGTCGGCTTTGATGACAACAGCAACAACATTGGATAGGACCGGCAGGCCCCTCCAAGCACAGCAATATACTGGAACACAATCAATGACATTGGTAGAAGGTACCCCATTCGATTATGGGAGTGGGGCTGTCAATCCGAGGGCTGCTCTTGATCCTGGACTCATCTTTGATGCAGGTATGTATAGATCTCTAAAAAGACATTACAAAACATTCAGACTAAGTTCCTACCCTTGAACAATGGTAAAGGTATCTTCACTCTTGAGTTCACTGCTTGCAATTCAATTCAGGAGATAAATTTGAATAAGGACATGTTTATTTTGAGAGATAATGGCTCCTGACCGACATTTAAACACTGAAATGGTGTTTAAATGATCTCACACCATTAAATTTGTACTTTTTATCCCACACCATTGAACACTGATTTATCATTATGCCATGTGGCGCACATCTTGACCAATCTAAATTGTCCAAGTGGAAATCCATCACTGGAACATATCTCCGCCCAAAGAAACATCCCGATAAGTGGATGTGAACCACCCGATCGATGAACTTTAATATCAGTCCTTAAAACTAAAAACAACGGTTGATGTTATAGTCAACAGATTGGATGGTTCAAATCTCTCAAAAAGTTTGATTTTTGGGCCTATTAATCGGTGATTAATTGGCCAATGGCCAATTAATTGGTGATGTTGTCTGATTTTTTTTTATATTTTATTTTTCACTTGAAGGGAAAACACACCTTTTGGTTTTGTCCTATTTGGTTGATAAAAAACCTTTAGGTTTTACCTATTTTGCACTATTTTGTTCATTAAAATCATTATTTTTAACTTGAAATATTTTATAATGTATTTTTATATTCCCAAATTTTTTTTCCAACTTTCACTGATTTTTTCCGACTTAGCCTCTTGTCGATTTATTGCCGACTCCTGACTTTGTGACTATGTTTTGACCCTTAAATAATTCTTGTCGAGATCTGTATAACGCCCTTCTTCGGAATTCTTCATCATTAACACTTACGAGCTCGTGGTTTAACAGATTACGAAGACTACATCAAGTTCTTATGCTCGATTCCTGGAATAGATCCACATGAAATCTCAAACTTCACAAACTCCCCGTGCAATTCCAGCAGAATCCAGCCGGCTAATCTCAACAGCCCATCCATTGCCATCTCCCATCTGGTGGGAACTCAAACTATAACAAGAATGGTAACCAATGTTGCCGAAACAGAAACTTACGTCATTACAACCAGAATGTCATCCGAGGTCGCAATCGAAGCTAACCCTCCAGCAATGACCCTCCGATCAGGCACTTCACGGGCGTTCACTGTGACCCTCACTACCAGATCAGTAACCGGTCAATATAGCTTCGGGGAGGTTCTGATGAAAGGCAGCAGAGGCCACAAGGTAAGGATTCCAGTAGTGGCCATGGGGTACTATAGGTAGGGAACAATATGCTGTTTTTGAGAGGTTTTCTATGGTATCTGATATTCTTTGTAGTCTGATGAAATAAAAACAGCAGTAAGTGATATTTATATAATGGTGTAAAGGTAAATTGTATAAGGGATGGAGATCTGCTAGTTTTCACTTATCTTAAGTGCTAGCATGTGCATTAATAGGTTTTTGAATTTGTTTATGAGAGCCAACCGTTGTGGGTTTTTGGTTGTGCATAGAGATTAGTTATTTGATGTAAAGCTTAGCATCTATATTCTTCTTGACAAGCGAGTTTTGCCATTAGCTTGAGATTTCCTGCAAAAGTTTTGAATGGTTCAGAATTCCTGATTACAGTTATTATTGTTAGTATTGTGGTTGTTGCTGTTATTATTATCATAATTATTTATTATTATTATTATTACCATTATTATAGTAATATGATCCTCTCACTATTCATGGGACAAAGCTCGGGGCAATGGTCAGGCCTAACTGGCTGAACCTGATTTCGTGTTCAGCCAGATTTTTATAGCCACTGGATATTAGATAATTTTTACTATATATTGTCCTATAAAATTGGAAACCGTGGAAGTCAAGATTCTATCATATCTAATGGATGCAGGCTTGGTTGAACACGAAATCTAGTTCAACCAGTTGGACATGACCTTTTGTGTTCAACCAGTTGGACATGACCATTGCCCCATTAGCCTATGACTCAAGCGGGCTGCATGTCACATTAGTTGACTTTTAAAGCTAGTTATGTGACATGCAGCCGATAGAAGCTCTCATGACTCGTGTTAGGAGTTTATTTCCCTTATTATTATTATTATGAATTATTATTATGGTTATTGTTGTTGACTTCTAATGTAGTTTATACAGAGCCATTTCTTGCACGCACAAACCTGACTGTAGCACACAATTTAAAAGAAAGATTTAATATTTTGAGGATCTGTTCCATGCGAAAATACCATCCAAGCCAGTGGCGGAGCCACGCTATGACTTGGGTGGTCAATTGACCACCTAAACTTTCTAAAAATTAGTTATTAAACTTTAGATGTCATAATTTATATTAGTGGATTTTCATCCATCCAAAATTATATTGACCATCCAAAATTATCTAAAATCTTCAAACAAGCTTTTTTATGGTATTTGTTTTCATAATAAATATTTCTTCTTTGATTTTTTTAATTAAATCTTACAAATTTGGCCTATTTTTAGGCTCCCTTCATCGATTTAGGTGTTCGGACTTATTTTCGGAGAGATTTCTCTCACAGGCTTTAATATGTTGTAGACTTACATACTCACATATATGGTGTATAGGCTCTAGTATAATTAATTAAAAAAATTTAAAAATTTATTACACATAACAAGATTTGAACCTAAAACCTAACCTTCACAAAGCACTAAGTCTACCACTTGAATAATTCACTAAGATATGTAAAGAGTAAAAAAAAACTTAATGCATATATAATTTTATTAAGGCATCAAAATTATTAAATAAAAAAATGTTGGGTCTTCTCGTTCATCATCGGGATATGTTCAACAACTTTGATAGTCTCACGGGCTTCCTGTAACATATTGCTACATCATCCTACTCTTTGGAGGATGATGACGAGGATGGTATTACCTCATAGTCGTTTTTCGAGGGAATTTTGAATTAGATCAATTTTGTTGAAACAATCTAATTGATATGTATATGATTTTCTTTTATTTCGTATCTAGTTTCATTTGTAGATATTTTTTTTAGCCTTTGCTTAGAAAAAAAATTATACAAATTTTCAACATTAATTGATTAGATTACCACCCTATGAAAAAATCCTGGCTCTGCCCCTGATCCAAGCTGTCTGATTTAAGGGCTATGATCTAAAGTTTTTAGTGAAAAAAGATCTGTCATATAATCAAAGCAGTCAACTTTTGAATCAGATAATTGCCTTTAAAAGCAATGAATCGTATGATAGAGATAAGGTTTCATGGCAATCTTTTACACAAAAAATCTTTAGATCACGACTTTCAAATGAAATAGTTTAGAAGGTATTTCTACATGATAGAGGTCCGCAAAATGCGAAGTCTTTCTTTTAAATTATGTGCAAGGACTACTATGTGTGTACAAGTAATGATGAATCCCTAGTTTTTAAACTCCTGTTATTTATGCAACCGAATTAAGTGGGATTGGAATCCAAGAGAAAATATAGTTAACAAATTTGAATCTTACTTGACAAAGATGGTATATAGTGACAACAGGAGTTCTTATGAAAAAAAAGAAACAACAGCAGTTGGAATTCAAAAAAATTAGTTCAATGCTTGGTGGAACTCATTTTCCACGGGGATGTATCTAAATACCATATATGGTGTTTTTTTCCCTCTACATACAAAGTTATATGAAGTTATAAGAAGTGTCTAAAGTTGATGCTGAATGATTAGAAGGGATAATAGCTCTTATAGAACCATATTCCTTAAAGATAAAAATGGAGTTCACCATGCTTAGTAATGGGATGCCTTGAAAATTTGACCTTTGGAGATCAATCAAAAGGCTGAACAATTATCTTTCACTCTCTCTCATCTAATGACAAAAAGCACTCTTTTTTTATTTTTCTATTGTTTGTTTGTTTTGGTAATTGTTCAGCAGTCTGATTCTAAGATTTTCAATAGGGAGTTTTACCAAACAATACTTTGTTACGAAATATATTACTTTGCAATCCTAGTTACTAAATAAATTAGTCACCGTGCCTAGTTATATATAATTATAAAACAAACAATGCCTCCCTTGCACATGTTTGGTCATTTGCCAACTTGCAATGACCCAAATACCTTTTCTCCATCTCTAAATAATTATACTTAAAATGTATAATTATTTAGAGATTGTTTTATTTATACGGAAAATTTGTCATTTTCATTAATGATGCCCTTAAAAAGGTGGAGGGACTGTGAGGTAATTTCGTTCATAACTAGGATATAGATTAATATATTTTGTAAGTAAGCATTATTTGATAACTAACCACTAGGGTTGCGTTGAACAAGCTGTCATATCTATTTACTTCTAAATGCAAATTGAGAGTTTAGCATTTGGTCCGTTTTTTTAATTTGGACAATAAAACCCTTCTTATTTACACTTTGTAGATAAGTAATTTTTGACAAATCTAAAAATGTATAAGACATTCGTTGGATATGAACTTTTAAAATTAGCTACACTTAGCTGCTGCTATTAGATTTCATTTTTTATACTGTTTGGTTTATGCTTCAGTGGAATTTATAATTTTGAGAGGGACAAAACTATGAGTAAATGAGACGGTTGGATTTACAGTGATTGTTGCATCATAGTGCACTTGACTAGTACTAAATGCGTGCAACACATAGCAGCAGTGCTTGCCCCCTATAGATATAAATATTGATATTGATATTGACGTTACTTATATATATATATATATATATATATATATATATATATATATATATATATATATATATATATATATAAATTCCCCTATATATACTTATGTATTTATGTTAAATTTAAATATACTTATTTTTTAAAATTTTCACATCCAAAATATAAACAAAATAGTCAATATAATTATTTTCAGTTGACTTCTGTATTTAAAATTATTGACACATCTATAGGATTGATGGTTTGAGATTGATCTTGAAGTACCTTGTACTTAAGTTTTACTAGCTTAGAAGTATAATAAACTAAACGGGTACAACTATTTTCACCCGCTTATTAGTGACTTTCACAAAGTTTTATCACAAACAAACATCATTGACTAATTTGAATTAGATGATGGAGAGTTTTTTTCTCCAATCTTTCTTATGATAGATCTTAAGTAGCCTATCAGACGGTTAGATGATAATTGCACGTGGAACATATACCCAAAGGTAATCTACATCATGGGCAAAGGAATTGACCTTCACTTTTAGTACGTATGTCATGTAGAATCAACATCCGGCCGTCTGATAGGCGCTCCATGATCTTAAGATCTCTTTGAGGAAGATTGGACCACAAAATAATCTTTCATCATCTGGTTCAAATTACTCCATAATTTTTATCTGGGAACAAACTGTCTGGTACTTACTAATCAACGAGGGAGGATAGCCGTAAACTAAACTATAGCATAGTATTTTAACAGTTGGCAACAATTGGTGAGCGGTTCAATTTTGGTTCAATCGGTCCACAAACTGCATTGACTATCATTTGTTGACCAGTCAATAAAAGAGAATTCTTAATTCGTGACTATCAAGGTTCGGCCAATCCAACTATAGTTCAAGCAATCTTCATCACATATTCTTGGGTTTTGTCTTTTCTTCCGTTTTATTTTGTTCTTCATCTTTTTCTTGGGTGATCGATTAAGCATAGTTTTAAGGATCCTCAGTTCCATAGGATTTGAATAGTTGTTTGTTTTTTTTTGAAAATTACCCTTGGTAACTGCTCCCCTCTTTCCTTTTCCCCCCTATGATTAGATGGATAGATATCCTCACTGTGAATAGTTGCATCTTATTGAGTCTTTGATCTGGGATTTGGTTAGGCGAATCTAAGACCACGTCCTGACGAATATCCTTTTTTTGTGCCAAAAAAGAGTGAGTAATTTAGACCTGTAACAATGAAGTTCAACAAGGCTACATGTACATATCTGTATAAGTCGGACACTATTATCCACAAATTTATGCATCTAATACATAAAAAGTGTCTAGACATTTGATTTTGTACATGCCATCCATTGTGACACGTACTATAGTCGAGTCTAACACGAATATGCATATCATTAAGGGATGCAAACAATTAGTATCTATGTCAAGAGAGGCTAGCAGGCTATGTGCTAAGTTAAAGATGCATTTCAAATTAAATTAATTCCTATCAATGATTTGTACGGCGAAAAATTAACATCTATGGCTTCACTGTTTATGCTTTGGATTCATTTCGAGGGAACCGGCATACGGTTAAAGGACCGAATTACATAACTCTACAACAAGTCACTTCTCTGTCTTGCTTATCTCAACTTAAGATGATTAAATTGTAAGCATCATACAAAATATTTAGGAAAAGGGAAGTCACGTGCATCACTCGTGCACTTTACTAATATATATATATATATATATATATATATATATGGGGGTAACCAACATGGGGCCCTGTTGGAAAAATGGCCAGTCCCACCCTTTGCTGGTCACTCATAGGGTTTATCCCTACTAAGTAGTAGATGTGTTGTGCCTGTATATATATATATATATATATATATATATATATATATATATATATATATATATATATTACAACACAATAGCTGAAGGCTCTGGACCACCAAACAGAGAGCACCAAAACAAACCAAGAAAAGAAAGGATAAAAAAAAAGCAGGGATCTCACAAAACAGGCTGCGATCATGAAGAACATGAATGGATCCATTCCTGTCATAATAATAAGAACATGAATACCTAAAAGATCATGAAGGCCTTTTGAATTGGCAGCCAGAGTAATTTCATAACCAGATCAACCACAGAGTTCTTGGTACTTGGGTTTTACTTTTGTTGGTACTATGGTTTTACATTTGTTAATGAGTCAAAGAGAGACTACAATAGGTGCTGGTGGGACCCATTGGTGCTTAGGCAAGCATTCCCACCCAGATTCCTTTGTGAAGGCTATAGAAAAATGCTTGGGAACCCATATTTCTCCATTAGACTTCCTTTCTCTCTCTGCCTTCCTCTCTCTTTCCTCAATGAAGGTCTTTGCTTCTCTAGCTTTTTCCCACTCTTTATTCAATACAGCTTCGTTCACATCAGCCCACACTAGTGCTGATTCACTTGCCAATAATCCCTGTTCCACAATAATTTTTTCTTTAATCCCAATTTAGAGAATAATCAAGGGAACAAAGAAGTCTTTTGAAACTATAGTGAGCGATAAAGTAGGAGTTCAGGAACATTAAGGAAAAATTCAGAGAAGGGTAGCTTTATCACCTATGCTGAAAACCGCTCAGTGCTATAAATCAGACGATGGAGATCATTTTTCCATCTCAATCTTTCACACAAAGGATCTTGAGAACATGAGCGTACCACACTACTACTAGACGGTTAGATTCTGATTCCATGTGGCACACGTCCCAATAAGTGAATTGATCATGACTGCTTGAACAAATGGGGTTATCGTATCACTCTGCGGAATGTGTGTCACATGGGACCAAAATCTGACTGTATGATGATAAGCCCATGGTCTCAAGATCCATTGTTTGGAAGATTGGGACGAAAACGATCTCCATTGTCAGATTCAAAGCAATCAATGATTTTCAGCTTTAGTGCCTTTAGAGATTTGGTAGATCACTATCCTCAATCTAAATAGAACTCGACCTGATCATATCAGGCCTCAACCCGAACCCGACCTGATTAGCAAAAAACTTGGGTCAGGTCTGGTTGGGCCAGTTTGGGTTTAATATAAGGTCAGGAGTCTGGGTCGGCTCAGAGGCCCAGGAGCCAAACCCGACCCATTAGCAGGCCTAGATGAATAGATTATCTGTGAGAACCAAAGAAATAGATATAAACCATGAATTTGAAAGGCTCGTGGAAAAACAGAGATGGGTTACCTTAGGATCCTTCACAGAAGGAGGCTGCAATGTGGAAATGGCTTCTATTGCATCGTATAGAATAGTGGTATTGCCGCTCACCACATCCTTCAGTTTCACAACTCTGCCATTTTAATAACACTTTTAGAAAAATATTTCTGTTTTCCTTTTATTTTTTCTTCCATGGTCCATCATGCAATTGAAGAGCTTGGCTATATTTAATAGGCTTATGCGCTTATATATGCTTGGTGTGGCAATAGCAGAGTCACTTTTTAGGATGTGTGACATGTGGATGTAGTCACCTTGTGTGCCATTTGATGGTAGGCTCATGATCTTAATATCTATGGAACTAAAGGTTGGGATTGGGATGAAAAAACATCTCCATTATGTGATTCATACTCATCAATGCCCATTAAAATGAATGGCTACCATGTTGTCAACATCATCATATCCTTATCGCGTTTATTTGGGGTTGGCTTTGCGAGTTCAATTTCTCCAATCATTTTTTATGAGGGCTGAGCTCTACGTAGCATCACAATCTTTTATACACCATCTCATTGCTTCCCTCCAGGTATTGACTGACCTTCCTCAGTTCCTCTACTCCTACTTCCCTATACTTGCAGGCCCTCGATAGAAATGTTGAAACCATCTCAAGTGACATTCTGAAATTTAGCCGTACGATTCTAAATTGAACGGCAACCATGTAAATCTCTAAAATCAGTTTAGCCGCTCATTTAAACTGCCATTAATGCTTTAAATTAGATGGTAGACATGTTGAAGTTTAGTCACACATCGGGTATATATATCCTTGTCTCTCCTCTTATAAGATCTTGGCGCTCTCCACTCACAACCAATTGGTTTTGAGATGGATCCCCAAATTTATCGGGCGTACCTTCAAACGGCACATATGATGATTCCACATGGTACACACTCCAAAAGCTGGCCCGTTCCAAATCATCGTCTCGAATGGATCGGTTACCATAAATCAATTGTTTTATTTATTTATTTTATTTGTATTTGTATTTAACTGGATGCTTTTACCTGTCCCAATGCCCATTGATCTCATAAATAGTTTTCGAGGACGAAGAATGAAAAATTCTTCCCTTAACAGATCTGCGATTGCGTCGCAAGCCCAGAAATGATTGGCCTTTATAATATAACTCGGCTTCAAGGTCGGAATCTTTACACCGGAATCTGATATTTCCGACCCACTCATTGCCAGGCACCGGAAAAAATCGTATGTTGAGATCAGGAGTAGTCATCTCATAAGCTTCACCGTGATTCAGGAGCTTCAACTGCATTTTCCCATGTAGTAAAGCTTCAACTAGAGTACCTAAAGAAAAAAATTTGTAATAAGTTACTATTAAAAAAAAAAGAATCTTTATGAGGCCCTGAATTTTTTTAGTAGTAAACTTTAACAATTATTTTTAGCAATCATGCAAAAACAGTAGGGCATTTTAGTTAGTCTCAAATTCAAGCCTCCAAGAATATTTATGAACCCCTAGGTCAAGGATCAAAAATTCGGATTTCGTTTGGTTTTGGTATGAACCAAAACCGAAATTTCGGCCGAAAACTTCACTGGAGACCGAAAATATCCGAAAATTATATGTTTTCGTTTCGGTTTCAGTGGGGAACGAAACCAAAACATTTCAGCCGAAATCTTCAGATTTCGGCCAAAATTTTGAACCATGCTAGGATATGCATTCGAATGCATGGTTAGGCCATGCATTCGAACCAATTTGATGTCGCTTGAGGTCATCAGTGTTACTATAATAGAGAGGGTTAGTAGGTTAAGCGACGAGTATTGACTGGAGAGAGAGAGAGAGAGAGAGAGAGAGAGAGAGAGAGAGAGAGAGAGTAGGGTTAGCATTATGAAGAAAAGAAAAATTTGTGAAAAATGGTAAAAATTTGAATCAGATAATGGAACTTGTTTATAGATCTTGACATTTGATCACATGAATACATAATTTCACATGACACATACCCCAAAAAGTGACACAAGTAACAAGAGCATCTGCATGAACCTTTCTCCATATATATATATATATATATATATATATATGTTTTTGTGTCTAACACCTCTAGGGAAGGATGAATCATAGGGGAAGTGTCACATGGGTAGGTGTTCAAAGCGACCAACTTAGTATATATATATATATATAATAATATAGGGCACTTTAGAAAAAGAACATCGGAAACCAAACGAATTAGACCTATATACAGGTATGAAGCGTTTTAGAAAAACAGGTTTTATCGTTTCTTTTTAGTTCTAATATTTGTGAGATTGGGAAATTTGTCCCACGTGCGACTAAGATTATCAATGGAAGATTACTAAACTACCCTTCTATAAAGGGTAGTTTAGAAGGTAGTTTTCGATCTTATCGACTGAAACATCTCGAACTCGAACGGGAGAAGAAGCTACGCAGGAAAGAAAAACCCAAATCTAGCTTATAAACTACCCTTTATAGAAGGGTAGATTAGTAAATTCAAATGAATAGCCCATTATACACGTGCCACTAAATTGCCGATCTCACGGAAATTAGAAGAACAAAATAACGATAAAACCTATTTTTCTAAAACGTTTCATACCTGTATACCTGTATATAGGGCTAATTCGTTTGTTTGCTAAGGTTGGTCCTCTAATTTCCCCTATAATATATACTATTTCAAGAAACAAGGGTTTGATTATAATTTTACAATATAAAGTTTGTTGACATACCTTGGAATTTTGGCGTGGGGTTTTGAATCCAAATTAACTCCATATTTTCTATCTCATCAGTTGCATAGAGGGCAGTTACTGGTGGGTGATGTGAGACCTGAAACAAGAGACTCATTAATAAAGTAAGGATTAACTATTATAAATTTATAATTAGCTTCAAATTATGGAGAAAGAGAGCCTTAATTTTCCATTTTATTTTCTTTTTAAATAACCATTTTAATAGTCATTTCTACTTTTTTTCCTTTTTAAATAACCATTCTAACAGTCATTATAATGCCTTATTAACAGCTTATAATTAGTCGTTAAGTTGCAAGTAATGCGAGAAAAAATGAAATAAAAAAAATTGCAAGTGTTAATGTATTAACATTAACGATTATAACAGCCTTAAGAGATATCCGATGTGCAGAAGGAAAGAGATAATAGAATTAAAATCCGAAGAAAAAAGCGAAAACATGAGTGAATTGAAAAGGCTTGCGAGAACGATCAACATTGAAAAAGGTAGTAGCTCGCGAGCCAAGAATCATCTCGGAGTACTTGCTACTCAATGAAAATTATGAATTGAAACGTTAGGATGTAGGAGGTATAAAGGATCAAAATTTCGGTCGAAAATATCGGTTTCGGTCGCCCACCGAAATGATAATATGGGACCGAAATTTTGGTCATACTTTATATGGGATTGAAATTATCGGCCAAAATTTCGGCTGAAATTTCTGTTTCGGTCCCCTCCGAAACCGAAATGAAACCCGAAATTTTGATCCTTGGGAGATATAGTGACCAAATTCTCCCGACTTTTTTGAAAAAGTCGTCAATAATTTATAAATTTTTGAAAAAAAATGAATTATATTTGTGATTTTTGGAATAAATTGTGCATTTCAGAATAACTAGCGAATTTTCCAATATTTTTTTAATTTTTCTCTGATTTTGCATAATTTTTTTTATTGTTTTTACCAACTTTTCTAAATTTTTATAATTTTTTACTAATATCTTTTTATAATTTTTTTTTTAGTTTTCTAAATTTTTACCATTTTTCTAGAATTTTTCAAAATTTTCCCTAAAGGATTACCCAAGTCGAAGTTTATTGCTTGAATGTTTTTATTCTTTAATCACAAATCAAAATTTCTCATCCTAATTATGAACAGAGTACATTAATATTTTACACTTTTGACCAACTTTTAAACAATAAATTTATACCTTTTTATTTTTCATGACCGACCTTGAATAAGTTGCTGTAATGTCTGATCCATTGATTTACTATCATGTGGCGCCCACTTGATTCAAAATTAAAGTAGATAATTCCAACTATATATTTATTGCCATCACAACCAATCGCTGTCAAAGGTATCAATTTAAAAAATGAACTCCATGGTTAATGGGGCATGCATATGTGGCCAAATTGAGCCCATATTACACAACTTTCTCATCACATGATTCAATACAACTATCCCGTTTTAGCCTTTGATGTATCATTGTCAACTTATCCGTATTTAACAATACTTAGTGGGTTCCATCTCTCACCATATCCAGCTTTTAATAATGTGGGCACAATAAATCTCTCCCTTCTCTAAAGGCCACGCGTCTGGATTATCCACTCGGGTGTAGAGGTTTCTCTACAGTCATCATCAGCTGGTCATCATGTAGTGTACATTACGAAGAATGGGTGCCACGAAAATTTAGGCAAGGTTGATTAGATCCCATTAAAAGAAATATTATTTTTATAATTTTTCCACCCTTAAAACTGCTGTCAAAGTTGGTAAGAGTCAATACACCAACATTTTAAGGTGATTTCTTATCTTTGACCCATAAAATGAAAAGGAAAAAATTTAATAGAATAATTTTTTTAAAAAAAATTTCACATGTCTCATTAGTGATCAACCCAAAACGGGATTTGTTTGGGTTGATCATGCAACGTGGTATGTGATTTGGCCACTGGGTTGCACAAGTCATCCTGTGCGCCAATCATATTCTCCCCACCGTGAAATAACATCTAACTACCCCAGCAGGGGTTGGCCTAGTGGTTGATAACATAGTTTTGCTCCCATAGGTGGGTGCATGCATTCTAAGGATTAGTTCTCATTTAGGGAATGGTTAGGTCTAATTAGGTTAAATTGGATTTCATGTTCAACCACATTTGCAGCCCTTGGATGTGACAGAATCTTGACTTTCATGGGTTTTAAATTTTATAGCATGCCATGCAATCAAGATTCTCCTATATCCAAGGACTACAGATGTAGTTGAACTTGAAATCCAATTTAACCTGATTGGACGTAACTATTCCCCCATTACTTAATTCGCACATTCACCTGGGGAATCACGAATTGGGTACAACGAACCAAGCAATTCGCACTTTAATTCGGTTGGATTTAACATGGGAATGCTAACTATCTTATTTTAAAAGAAAATTTTAATAGGGACAGACTCTCCTAATCGTCATTTAAATACCAAATGGTGTTTAAACGATATTACACCATTTATTGGCTTATGATCTTGGAAATTCATACCGTCAAAGTGATATATCAGCAATTAAAGGACCATAGGTCCAAAATCACACTTTTGAAGAGATTCGAATCATCCGATCCGTACACTCTAACACCAATGGTTGTTCTTAATTTTGATGGCACACCGATCAGATGGTTCACATCCAATTATCGACATGTTTCATTGGGCTAAGAAATATTTCAATGATTGATTGCCTCTTGGGCAATTTAGATTGATCACATATGTGTTTCACACGGCATAATTTTTTATCAGGACTCACTCATTGTAACTTCGCAGTCCTTCATATATATTCTGATCAAACATTGACCGCAATGTGATTTGACGGTCACTCGCTCAAGTCATGCGTAACTCGCAAGTCAGGTGATCAGTACTCTCTCTCTCTCTCTCTCTCTCTATATATATATATATATATATATATATATATATATATATATATATATATATATATGTATTCTCATAGTTTAGGTAGAAATAATGAATTATTGAAGAGTAGTAAACATAAGGTAAACCAAAGAGGCATTAGCCCAGTTGTTACCCTCTCTCTCATGTGAGGGAGTAGGTCGTGGGTTCGATTCTCGGCCTCCACGCAATTTCCCACCCTTCTCTTTAAAAGGTGTGGGTTGGGTTCTGTTAGCTAACCCTCACCACTCTAGTTGGTGCTCCTTTATGCTGCTATGCAAGTGTCATATGTCTATGCATGCCTACTCCTCAATTTTCGAGGTTGTGGCCGAATGGCTGGCCCACATGGAATGGATGGTCGGTAGGTTCTCATCACCAATGCATACATTTATTGCTCTCTCGTCAATCGCTTTCGATATTTCAAATTTATGCCACTACCTATCCTATCCATGAGGTAGCAGGTAAGTTACCTGGTCCTTATTATCATACAACCTTTATCCTTTGTTTTTTCCATATATTATTAAGAGTAAGTTTCCTCTCTTTGCACCAACCAAATCTCTAAGGGCACCACGACATAAAACCATTGAAAGCTTTACATTGAAGGAGGAGATTGTTATTCATTCCAAGCTTTACATATCATCAAATGATTTGTTGTTATTTCACGTGGCATATATTTTAAAAAGTGAATCAAAAATCATATTTAATCATAACTTACTAAGTGAATTTTGGGACGTATGCCACATAGAATAAATAATTGATCGTCTGATAATTTCCTTATGATCTCAAGATCCGTTCAAAATTAGGACGAAAAATGATCTCAAACAATTCCAATAGTTTTTTGGCTATGGTGCCCTTAGAGAGTCGGTGGGTGCAAATAGAGGTATTCAATTATTAATTTCTTAAATAAAAAGAAAATATTCAAAAGCAGCACTCCATAACCACTGAATAAATGAATAACATAGAATAATTACCTGTTCAAAAAGGAGATTAAGGGTTCCTCTAGAAGCATGATGCGTCTCTCCAAGAATGGGATTGAAAGGACATGAACCGAAAATCGTGGGGCGCACCGTAGATATGCTCCAAGCAACGACGGAGATGAATCGATCTAATGGGCTCCTCCCTCTTGCACACTTGCCCAACAGATCCTCACTAATGCAGTATATGCTTTCTCCATAGATTTGAAGCTGTGATTTTGGAAGGTTGAAGACAGGAGGAAGCTACATTTTATTTGCAACCATACCAAAATTAATGTTAGTGAAATATATGAATATTTATTCATTATCAATCACCACCATAGCATGCAATCTTCAAAAACTAAAATTGGGTTTATGCACCACTCGGAGGGCGCCAGTCATCAATGCTGGTTCACCATCCTCTTAAAACCAACTCTGAAAATATAATAGAAAAGGGACACTTTGCTGACCCTTTACTTCTAAACTGTGTCATGAAATCTAAGTAACCATTAGCACATGTCTTAACAGATAATTCAAACCGTCTATTCCACACACTTTAAAATCTGACCATTAAAATAGAACTGGCTAGAACCTGATTCATGGCGATGCCTTCCTCGATTAAATTAGGAAAACAAGAGACATATTTTATAAAAGGAGACTACCGTCCTCTCTCTTAATCTTTATTAAACTCCATCCATCTAGAGGAAGAATGAGAGAAAAAGAGGGGTAATGTGGAGGAAAGCTACACGTCTAGACTCTAGATCATTGGAATGAAGAAGTTCAAATTTGAAATAGAATATAGAAAGATCAAGAGCAAGAGAAGTACATCAAACAAGGCAGTAGCGATTTATGTTTTCAATAAATCCGTGATTTGATCGATGGTTGTTGAGACTAGATCTACGGTTAATCCAACAGTCAAAAGATGACTCTCCCTGATATCTGTGTCAAACAAAAATATGTGAAAGTTGGCTTGTGACAAGATTTGGAGGGTAAAAATTGTTCAAATATGGTGAGAATGAGTCACTCCCATACATAAATATGATTGATTTTTCATAGATTGAAGACCCCACAAGATCACACTATCCTTTAGATAGTGTGGGGTCTTTGTAGATAATGTGGGGTCTTTAGATACCTAAAAATCATTTAAAAGTGGCTCATTGCAAACTCATCCTACACATTTTTGGCTTGCATTTTGTCATCATTTTCTTTGCCTTGTTAATCTTTTGCCTAATGACTCTGACTCCAAATGTGAGGAATTTGCCTAACATCATACACTATAAAAAATAAGACTTTTAGCGTCAGTCAAAAACTACTGTTTTTAACAAAAAATTGTTGTTAATGCCATTATCGCTAATAGCCTTAATATTTTTTTTATTAATAGCGGTAATTTTTGCTCTAAAAAACTGCCGCTAATAGACTATTTTTTTGTAGTGATATTAAGATATATTTGTGTTAAATAATAAGATATTTTCAATAAAAAAAAAATTCCTCTTTTTAAAGATTTGCCAAGTGTTATTTTTACTTGCACAATTATGATTTTAAAATTGACCAATAGGGGTTTGGCAAATTGCATGGCAAGGACTACTCCTAGGAAGCGGAGGTCCTGAGTTTGAATCTCACCCTATGTGAGCAATGGTGCCTATGTTCACGGATTCACCCAAATTTCACTATTCTCAACAGTTTTAGGTGGAGAGTACTTTAGTCTCGGGAGTGTGTTTGGTTGGAAGTACGCGTAACTCTTTATAGAGTGAAACCTAGCGCAAAATTTGGGTCTCTTTAAAAAAATAATTTAAAGCTACTCTTTGCCTCAAAAAAGCTATCCCAAACACAACCTTACAAAAAATTATAAGAGCAGCGGCTCCAAAAAGATATTAGATACCTTATAATTAAGGCTAACACAAGAACAAGTACAATTATTATCAAACCGTTTACTCACAAGCTTAATCACTAATACTTTTCGAATATTTTAGTAGCATTAGTCTCCACATAACAACATGCCACTAGGATGATGAAAATAATTTTAAATGTGAATTTTCAATCTATAGGTCTGAGTTATATTATCTTGGGTAAAGGCAGCCTGGTACTATAGACCAGGTAACTTAATTGGTCTCGCATGATACCCAATCACATGATCAGAAGTTATGTATAAGAGCTCTCAATGATCACAATTATTTTATAAAAATAAAATAAAATAAATAATATAAACTCAGGTGGTCATAAGAGTCCGTGCCATTGACTCTAAAATTTTGTGTTGTTATATTTTAATTTTTTTTACAATAATTATTATCATAGAGCTGCTCGGATCAATGATATCCAATCATTAAATTAGGCGTTATGGCTGCAAATTAGTATGAGATCAGGTATGCTATTTGGTTCATGTCAAGGAACGAAATTTCAGTCAAAATGATCGAAATTTCAGTCTAAATTATCAGTTTCGGTCCTCACCGAAACGAAATTTTAGACCGAAATTTCGGTCACTTTTGTATGGGGATCAAAATTTCAGCTAAATTTTTGGATTTCAGTTTTCGTCATGCTCGAAACAAAAATTTTGGCTGAAATTTTTATCTTCGTCCACGGTACCGGGCGACCTTTACCCTATCAGATACAACTTAAATAGTGCCACACGTACAAAAGGTGTAATTGGTTCACTCTCGTAACTACCAACTACCGTGTAAAAGCATCCACGTGTCCAACTGTCGAATCATGTAAAGCAAGCAGTACAGGTGGGGCTAGAGTGGTTTTTTTTAAGTTTTTGTCGGTGTAGTTAGAGGTACCCATCCGTGTGATATGTTTGTCGGCTCCCTCTCCCTGTGTATGAAGGTGAAAAAATATTGATCTTATACCTTCAATGGTTTAAAAATTTGATCATCGAAATCATCAAAGTGATAAATCATAGATTAAAGTACAACAAGCCCAAACATGATATTTTAGATAGAATTAAACTATCGGAACTGTTATAATATCAATCGTTGTTTTTATTTTTAATGACTGATATTAAAATTCATGAATTGGACGGTTCACATCCACTTATCGGCACATTTTATTGGGTTGAGACATATTTTAATATAATAGGTTGTCACTTGGGCAATTTAGATTGCTCATAGATATATGTTACATGGGATAATGATAAATTACATTTCAATGGTGTGAGATAAAATGTGACATTATAATGATTTAAATACCATTTGGTGATTAAATGTCGACCAAGAGTAGGGCTCTCAATGAGCTGAGCCAGCTCGAGCATTCGTTGGGCTCGATTGAAAAAAATAAGCTCACAAGTACCTCGAGCCTCGTGACCTGAGCCAAGCTATGAGTATAGAGCATGTTTGTAAACGAGCCAATTACTATGAGCTGAGTAGTCTGGAGTTCCATTTGACTAGACTCAGACTCATTATATACTATATATTTTTAAATACTTATACGTATGAGATTATATATAACTTTAAAGTCTAATTTAAATCACTAAAATATCTTTGAAAAAATCATTCGAAGCTTTTAATAATTAAGGATTTTGAGTGCTTTAGTAAACTAACAAATAAAAATTCTACTCTACCCATAAATACAGAAACTTAATGGCATAAATTATAATCGCTAATTTACTATGAAATAAAATACTTTTAATTCGAAAAATAGAAGTTTTAATTGTTTAAATATTGATAAATTAAAATATAATAAAAAAGAAAGATAATAAAAAATATAACAAAGTAAAAAATATAATATAACATGTTACTAGGCGTAGTTTTAGGCTCGAATATAAAGGAGCCTACCTCACGGTAACCCTGGCTCGGCTTGTCAGGAGCCGTTATCCTAAAAAAAAGTTACCTGAAAACGAGTGAGATCAGATCCTGGCCGTACGCTTTTGAAGAGGGTTAAAATCCGATGGAGGAGATTGGAAGTAGTGCTCTCAGCAGTCAATCCTACCTCTAATGATAGAGGAGGCACAAGTACGGGGATTCTCTCCGCATCTTTCTCTTCCATAACCTACGCCACATCAAACGATTACCATCGAGCAAACGTTAACTTGCGCCGGTGGTGCACATATAAACCTTGAGACGTTCAAAGCCATGAAATCCGTGCCCGTTTACCCTTGACAATGTAGACGGACTGAAAATGATCCATTTCACAACCCTTCTACTTTACTTAATTCGAAGTCTTTTTTATAATAGCAATCTTTTTGTCCATTTTCCAATTGTTTAATTGAAAAATAGGGATTGAGTGATTCGATTTGAGCACTGAGAATGGTGCTTGGGTAATCTGTATCGTACGTCAGTTTGGTTGCAAAAAATAATGGTTAAAAATGAAAAATCTCTCCACCTTCCTCTATGTTTCCTGATAACCAGTATGCTCATAAAAAAAAAAATTGGTCTGCGAAAATTGTTTTATGTATCAAAATTTTCACTTATTAGATAATAGGATATCAACAAAAAAAGAAAAAAAGAAAAGAAAAAAAGAAAAAGGAAAAATCTCTCCACCTTCCTCTATGTTAGCTGAAAACCAGTATGCTCATCAAAACCACTTTTTGGGTGGAGAAAATTGTTTTATATATCGAAATTCATTTACTAGATAGGAGAGAAAACTTTGTATTCTGAAAATAAATAAATTAAAAGTCGTTTTATTTCCGGAATCTAAGTATGGAAACCTATTCTTTCCTTGAAACTATGGTATTGGAAATTAGGAGAAGGTGGAGAAGAATATTACCATAGTCGGGGAGAAGACGAAGAGATTTGAAAGCTGATGTCTCTCTAAGTAGAATGGTGGTTTTGGTAGAGGGTTTATTGGTTATATATATATATATATATATATATATATATATATATATAGAGAGAGAGAGAGAGAGAGAGAGAGAGAGAGAGAGAGGAGAAGTTATGGAATTAGTATTTAATTTCTTGGATAAATAAAATAAGGTATGCGTATATATAATTTGGTGCATGATGCCCATAAATGTATTACTTGAAAGTTGAGACACCACACATATACATTGCATTTAGACTAGATTGGTATCCGGTAGGGTTGGAAATTCGGTATACCAAACCGAAACCGAAACCGAATTTTCAGTTTTGGAATAGATTTGGCCAAAAACCACACCGAACCAGAACTTGTTGGTTTTGGTATACCGAAACCGATTTTTTGGTTACAATCTCGGTTGCCCAAAACCAACACCGAATTGAAACTTATCAGTTTCGGTATACCGAACTGAAACCGAAACCGACTTTTCAGTTTCGGTTTGACCAAAACCGACGCCAAACAAAAACCTATCGGTTTCGATTTTGGTAAACCGATAGCCAAAAAGCCAAAACCGATACCGAACCGAACCAATTCATATCTGTTTCGGTCGGTTCGGTTTTTTCAAATTTTTTATTTTTTAAAGGGATCTTCATTTTTATTGGTTTTCTCTTTTTACTATATTGGTTTTCAGCACCGAAAATCGATACCAAACTGAACCCAAATCAGTTTATCGGTTTTAGTTCGGTTGTGTCGGTTTTCAGTTCGATTGTGTAGGTTTTGGATTTTTTTTTCCACCCCAAGTATTAGGTGAACGGGTCAGCTTTTGGGACACTGTGACATGAAGTCAAACCATGAACTAAAAATCTGTGTTTAAAGGGCACAATGATATAACTGCTTTGAAATCAATGGGAAAAGTGTTTGTTATTCTTAAACTTTAGTACTATAGATTTTTGGGATAATGGTTCTTTATGTGAGAGTCACTTAAACACCAAATGGTTTTTAAATGATCTTATCCCTTTGAAAATAGATTTTTTATCTCACACCATTAAAGTGTGACTTACTATATTCTATATGACACACATTTATGATCGATCTAAATTGTCCGAGTGCCAATCTATCAATGGAATATGTCTCAACCCAACAAAATATGTCGATCAGTGAATATGAATCATCTAATTAATAAACTTTAATATCAGTCATAAAACCGAGCTTTAAAAAGCTCGACTCCGGCTTTCAAACCGAGCTTAAGAGAGCAAAAACTCTCATTTTCGGGCTGAGCTGAGCCGCCGAGCGGGCTCTCAGCTCTCTTGCAGCCCAATTCATAAGTACCATTCCTTTTATGTTATTATTTATTAAATAAAATATTTTTTTTCTAAAAACAAACCACTTTCGTTATCTGCACACCACTTAACTTTGTTTTTAATGTGTGCCGAAAAGCAAAAGCTGCAACCACAAATACTGGTTTGCAAAGCCGTCTTTAATTTTTTTTTCGGTTTTCTCAAACTACCTCTTCAGTTTTTGAGTTTTTTTATTATTTTTTTTTTTAAATTTTTGAATCTTTCACACAGTAGATCTTAATATCATGGCCAATCCATCCAACGGTTAGATGTTAATTTCATGAGGCAAACATCCCCAAAAGTATCATGATCCTCCCGTACCATGAGAAGAGTTCTTGGGTCAAATTTTAAGATATGTGCCATGATGTTTTCATTTGTTGCATTAAGTAGCAAAAGCCTTCTTGCTTGCTAGCACAAGCTCGAATCGAGATGTGTGGAGGAAAATTTGGAATTGTCAGGTTCCAAACAAGATTAAGCATTTCACCTGGAGAGCTAGTAAGAATTATTGCGTGAAAGCTTTCAAATTAACCAACGATTTTATGATGAATGATCAAATAAAAACACAAAATAAGAGAAAATCAAACACAATCACACAAGAGAAATTTGTGAAATAAGTGATAATCTCTACAAAAGGATAGCCCGGTAGGCCTAATTGGAAGCTGCAAGATTATAGTAATCACAAAGTCAATGTAGATGGATCTTGGGAATAAGGTGCTTACAATACGGGTATTGGAGTGGTTATCCGAGATCACAATAGGATCGTAGTGGCGTTGAAGGCGAGAAATTGTGGAATCATGTAAGCATAGTCACAAAATCAGGGTTCGGCGAGGTTAAAATTCGAAAAAATCTGGCAAAATCGGGAAGTTCGGGAAAATATTCGGAGGAAAAATCGGTGAGAAAAAAATAAAACAATAAAAAGATTTAAATTTAATATACATATACATATATATATTGAAAAAATTAATTTTTTTGAAAATTTCGAGAATAATTTGTGAATTATTCACGAAGTTCGAGGATTTGGCGAATTTTCGAAAAATTTGCGAATAATTCTAAGGACCTTAAATTCGCAAATTATTCATGAAATTTTCAAATATTCGGCGATTTTGTGAGTATGCATGTAAGCAATGTGGATAATTGTGAAGCACTGGCTTGCATGGGCAGCTTAGATTAGCACCTAATTTTCAAGAAGATGAAGTGGAGTCCTTGGAAATTTGGTGGCATAATTTTTGACATCAAAACTAGGTTTCGGGACTTAACCTCAGTAATGTGTACTTTTACGGCATCAAAACTAGGTTTCAGGATTTAACCTCAGTAATGTGTACTTTTACGGAGCGTGAATCCAACAGGGTGGCGCACGGACGGTCATAGGTTTCGGGATTTAACCTCGGTAATGTGTATTATACGGAGTGTGAATCCAATATGGTGGCGCACAGTCGTAGGTTTCAGGATTTAACCTCGGTAATGTGTATTCGTAATGTGTATTATACGGAGTGTGAATCCAATAGGGTGGCGCACAGTCGTAGGTTTCGGGATTTAACCTCGGTAATGTGTATTATACGGAGTGGCGCACGGTCGTTGCTAAAACACCCAAGAATCTTCTTGGATTGGTATGGTCCCTCCTTCCCTGTTTTTTTTTTTTTTTTTTGATAATTAACGATGAGGTTGTTGGGAGCTCGCTCTTATATTAAAATAAAAGAATTACAACACCACTACTCAGGTGAGTGTAAGAGAAGCTTCGGCAATGCCATCATCCCTACCCATACGAACCCTGACTCAACCCCAATCTGTAACCAATGCACTTAATTCTCAATAGACTGATCCCTACCCCCAGAGTCAATAGAACTTAGATTAAGAAGAAAATCTTGAATAGAACATATATGTATGATTTTAAGACTCTTGGCCCATTTTAGCAACTTTAGCTTGATAAGCTCCGCTAGTTGATACAAGTCTGCCTGCGCTCCTTCAAAAATACATTTGTTCCTCTTTTTCACAATACGCACAAGAAAATAAATGAAACTAAATTTCATAACCCGCTCTTCCCAATGCCACGTCAAGCATTCTTCCACATACCAAACAACATATCACACGAGAATGGCATGACCCACTCGATCTGGAACCATTGCAAAATAAGGCTCCAGACCTTCGATGAGAATCTACAATGGATGAAAAGATGCCCAGTATTCTCTTCCTCTTGCTTGCACATCACACATCTATTAGCTAATGAAAACCCCCTTGCTTTAAACTTGTCAGCCGTCAATATTTTTTTTCTAATAGATATCCAAACAAAATCGAGCATCCGATTCGAAATTTTAGATTTCCAAATTTACAATCACGGGAAGTAAGGAGTAATAGCGCTTGCCAACCTTTTATACAAGAGATTAACTTTAAATTCCCTGCTTTGATCATCGAGCCATTGCGAAACATCTCGATAATGATGGAATTTCTGATTTTCCTTAGTCTATATAATTTGAAAAACCAAACTTTGGGCCCAAGCGTATTTGTTGTGCATGCGTAAAGTTGATTTTCAATCCAAAAAAAAAAAATTCATTGAAAGGCATAAACGAGGAAAATTGCACTTTTCTTATGGGCGTCACAACAGTTGCCAAACAAGAAAAAATGATAGAAAATTAATCTTCAGCTCATTTTAATATAAAGCCATTTTACTTCTAATCAAACAAAGTAAGGCATAAAGTTTTGAGAGGTATAAAACTTTTTCCGGTTGAAAAAAAATAGGACGATTAGCATTAAGTAGTATATAACATTGACACAAATTCAGTAAGGGTTCATTTTAATTCATTTCGGTTAAATTTTGAAAAAAATTCGAAAAAGTTTTGAGAAAAATTCGGGGAGTATATATATATATATATATATATATATATATATATATATATATATATATATATATTTTTTGTCTATTTTTGAAAATTGTTTAAAAATAATTTTTTTAAAATTAAATTTGATAAAATTTCATTAATTTCAATGATTTCGACAAAATTACAAAAACTTCACTGAAAGTTTCACCCACCCGACCCTTGGTTTCGTGAATTTGGAAAAAAATTGTCACTATGGTCTATAATATTCAAACACTTGTCAAATCTCCTATAGTAATTAGGGATCTCAATGGGCCAGGCAAGCCCGGATTTTGGCCTGCACCTAGTCGGGAATAAATGATACTTTCTACCAAACAAACCCAGCCTGGTATTTGGACTGAGCTAAATATGTTGCAACCCGGATCAATTCGGGCCAGGCTTGGGTTGAGTGTTCCAACACCCAGCCCTCTCCTGACCTGTATATATATATATACTTATCCTTTTAAAGTTATAAAAAAAATTTCTTTTAATTAAATATAATTTATTTAAATACCATGAGATTAGTCATTGTTCGTTATAATTATTGTGCACCGTTGTTTGTTATAACTATTGTGCGACAAACTAAAATGAAATATTTGAATAAAAGCAAGTACATGAGCCTCTATATTGTTAATATAATTATTTAATTAAATTTTTAACCTTCTTCAAACTTTTATTAGAAAAAAATAATCCAAGTATAACCAAATTTTATTAAAAAAAATAGTCCAAAACAAATAATAAAACCAAAATTTACTAAAAAAAAATAGTCCAAAAAATCCAAAAAAAGGCTCAAGCCCGACCCGACCCAATAAGAGCCGGATTGGACTGGGTATATCGTAGCCTGAATTTGAACTGGGCTGAAAAATTGAGAACTCAGCTCGAATAGATTAGGGCCAGGTTAAATCCCAACCGGGCCCTAATCTTGGCCATTGAGGGCCATAATAGTAATCCATATAGGTTGCATTAAAGAATCTCATCCACTTCAAATAGGACAACTAGGTTCAGATGGGTAGACGGGTCCAAAATTTATTGTGAGTCGTAATTTCATATTAAATGAAGGGTTAGCGTCATGTAGTGGAGTAGGCTGAAAAATTGGGTCAAATCCCTGTCGCATGTCATATCTTGATCGAGGAATAAAAAATAAGTTAATACTGATACGTATCGCCACCGATATGCATTTGATATCAATTCGGATATTGGTAGAGGGTCTTGGCTGATGCGGATCCGTATAGGCCAATACGTATCGACCGATTCGTAGCGGTCCTTCACGGTCCAATACCTGTTACAGGTACCCAATTTGACTCTTTGATCTTAATTCCACATTTGATTCGTAGCAGTCCTTCATGGTCTAATACCCGTACCCAATTTGATTCGTAGCGGTCCTTCATGGTCCGATACCTGTTACTGGTATCCAATTTGACTCTTTGATCTTAATTCCACATACAATCTTTTAATTTTATTTTTGAGGAGATTGACTCCCCATACAATTAATCAATTAATGTATTGTTTGATTATTATAGATCCCCATCCACCTCATACGGTACGATTGAAGTCGGTTGCTTTGATGGGTTCAAAAAAATTGAGAAATGTATGAAAATACGCTCCATTTATATTTTTATTACAAGAAATATGGGCCCGTATTCCTATGCATTCTTCATACATGTGTTGGATGTCTAATAAAAAAATAAAAATAAAATAAGAATTTGTTGACAAGGGCAGCATTGTACTTATTTCTTTAAATTGGTCAGTGCCCTACGAGAGTTGATATGTGTAGTTGTCTGTTTCAAGTACATGAGGGCACTGTTTCGGAATAAAAATAGAGTTTGATTTTGTGGTGATAATAAATGATATTGGGCCCTGTTTTGTAAAAAGTCCAAAACTCTTCATTATTCACATACAATTATAGTTAGGTAGTTAGAGGGGTCAAATTTTCATCATCATTATAATAATTATTATCATCATCATTATCATCATAATTTTTTTTTTTTTTTAAGATTTTACGAGCTCTATTCTTTCACTCAGTTATGTTTAGTGCCCAGCTCTTGGTAAATCTTAGCTTCCACCAGTTCACCTAAAACCATTTGTGTCGGTGGCGGTCACTTCACTATTGGTCCTTAATTTTTTATTTAGTATTTTACCCTTTTGACCTTTAGTTTGATGGGTTAAAGATAAGGTGACGCCTCAAAATTTTGGTGCATTGATTTTTCTAACTTCGACAACTTTTTGAACGATAAAAAAGTTATAAAAATAAATTTTTTTTTTTCATTGGGACCTGATCGACCTTGACTAAGTTCTCGTAACACATGATCTTTATGATGGACGCCGCATGATGGCCAATTGACAATGAGTGTAGAGATTTTTACACCACATGAATCAAAATTTCGGTTAAAATTTGAAGAATTCGGCCGAAATCCAAACCGAGAACCTAAATTTCAGTTATGAAATAAACTAAGGAGAAAATTTCGGCTGAAATTTCGGTTTCAACCTCTTTCATTAAATATAAAAATTTATGTCATTGAACTTAGAGGAGTTCAAAACTACAGATGGGTACTAGCCCAAGAAAAGTACAAGGGGTATCACCAAAATGTATTGGCAATGGAAAATTTCATTCCGGTACGCGTGGAGTCACATCTAGAATTCAGGAACAATTAAGCAAAAGAAACTTTATCAGATCGACCCTCTCAGGTACACTTTTTCCATCGTAGACCCTATATTTTCACCTTTAACCAAACCGACGAGCTCCAAGCCGAAATGATTCCAACTGGCACAAAAAGTCTCAAATATCACTTATTACACTTTTCATGGTTGTACTTAGTTTAAAATTTTAAAATTTTGCACTTTTTTATATTTATGCGATATGAAGTAGCATCTATGCCACATAATTTGAAGGCCACAATATAAAAATCGATGGTGACAAAAAGATGAATATTGCCTCTAAAAAAAAATGGTCTCTTTAAACAGTCATTATCGCTTCTTTAAATCGTTGATATCACTTTTTTAAATCGTAGATATTGTCTCTTTAAACAGTCGGTATCGCCTATTAGAGTGTATCTTATTTGATAATTACCACATATCACTTATTTCAACATAGAATAGACAAATTTTTACAATCGATTACATTGTTTACATTACAATACTTTGATAATAAATTGTATAAATAAGATTACAAATATAACCTTAAGCGAATACAATTGGTTTAGATAACTACAATTGGTTGAGATAATTGATATATGATAATTATCGATTAGATTTTTTTTTTTCCGCCTTTTTCTACGTGTTAATCTTTGCCACCATCGATATTTATACTGTGATCTTCAAATTAAAGAGCATAGATGCTGCTTCACATTTGGTAAACATAGTTTCAAAAATCACCGAATTTTTGAAAAATTCGCGAATTTAAAGTCTCTCGAATTATTTGCGAATTTTTCGAAAGTTCGCCAAATCACCGAACTTCGCGAATTATTCCCAAATTATTCCCGGATTTTTCAAAAAATTTGTGACAAACTAATTTTTTTAATAATAATAATATTATTTTTTTATAATTTTAAATCTTTTTATTTTTATTTTTATTTTTTCTCACAGATTTTTCTCCGAATATTTCCCCGAACTTTCCGATTTTGTCAGATTTTTCCGAATTTTAACCTCACCGAACTATTGCCGACCCTGATTTTGTGACTATGTTGATAAATATAAAAAGGTGCAAATTTTTATTATTTTAAGTTATCATGAAAAGTGTAAAAAATGGTATTTGAGACTTTTTGTGCTAGCTGGCTCCACTTTTTTTTTTTTTATATGAAAAAAAGAATATTAATTGATTTCAAAAAGGAGAATACAAAGAGACTAAGGGAGGAGGGACGGCCTCCATCCAAACTTGAAAGGTTCTACAATTTTTTCCAAGCTCAGCTAAAGAGTGTGCATGCTCATTGGCTTCCCTGTTCACATGTTGGCATCTAGCCCGGTTGAAAAGAGGTAATAAGAGTTTTATATCCATTACAAGCATCGAGAGTGCTGATAAATCATCCAGAGAGCCATTAATCAGGTTAACCACATTCATAGAATCACTCTCTATAACAATGGAGAGGATCCCCACATCTCTAACTAATTTCACACCATGAAGGATTGCAAGTAGTTCAACTTAGAGGACACTTCCAACATTGTCAATACCATTTATCATTGAGGCTTGGACTCTTCCATCGCTATCTCGGATGATAGCGCCCACTCCAACACTATATCCCGTTGGCTCCAAGTCCCATCAACATTGATTTTAAAAGTTCCCCGATTCGGTTTCTGCCAACTAATCGAAGCCTTGTCCTCCTGATGTTGGGTCTCATGTTTTGAACAAGCTTTGGTAAATTCAAAATGTAAGTCTTTCGCCCACAAAATGTTACTCATTGGGTTTTCATTTGCCTCATCAAACAAAATTTTATTTCGCCTCCTCCAAATTGCCCATACAATGAAATCTGTCAAGATCCTCTTTATATTCTTTCATAATTAATTGGATCCAGTCAAAAAAATAGGGCACCACGTGCAAATCACATTTTAAGCCCAACGAAGATGCAAACTAGAGCCGTTGCGCATGGGGGCAATGTTTGAGAGCATGGATAGTCGTTTCAGGTTCCTGCTCATAGTAAGAACATATCGAGTTAACTACAATTTTCTTTTTGAAGAGGTTGCCATTAACCGGAAGTATATCCTTGCACGCCCTCCAGACGAATAATTTGACTTTGTTTGGGATATTGCTTCGCCACAATCTCCTCCAGACAGGGATAGAGTTAAAATTGTTTGATGATTCATTATTTGGGAAATCCTCCAAAAATGTGTGCGCTACGTAATAAGTACTTTTAACTATTAGTTGCCCGGTATTGGTGAAGGCCCAAGCCATTTTATCCTTGCATCTAGCTGCAGGAAGGGGGATTTGAAGAATACAATCTGCATCTTCTTTCCAAAAAGTGCGTTTGCTAAGATCAGTATTCCAAAGTTGTGGCTCGCCAATAATAAGTTGGTCAACTATAGAAATCGATAGCTGTAAATTTGGAGTGAAAATTCTGAAAGTCGTTTCCCTTAGCACTCATCTGTCTTTTCATATATTTACTGAGGAACCATTGCCAATCCTTGTAATAAGTCTTCTCTCAAGTATCTTTTTAGCTTCATATTTACTTCACCGTGAATAAGAGGAATTTTGTGTGAGTGTTAACTTCGGAAAGGATATGCTTGAGTAATATTTAACCTTCAGGATTCTTGCTATCAAAGTATCAAGTTGCTTTGAAAGTTGATAATTCTTTGAAAACCAAACCTTTTGTTTTAGGAAGACAAATTTTTTTCTAATAGATCCAGTGGACTTTATTATCTTTTTGGCATTATTCTCACCAAAATTGTAAGAGAAGAGAATTTATTTCACGGATTAATACCTTCGATAAAAGGAAACAACTCATTGCATACGTTAGTATATATTAGGCCCCTACATTTATGAGTACTGTTTTTTTGGCTTTCGAAAATAATTTATCTTTCCACACGTGTGGGAAAATGTGTATATGAGAGGGTTGATCCTGTAGATTCCGTTAAAGCAAATGTTATGCAAATAGTACCCTATATGATTGGTACAAACTGAATGGTACACAGTACACTTGGCAGCCAGCGACCCCGTCAACTCGACATAATGAAATGTGGTCCTCTTAGCAGCAGCCCTTTTAATGATCATGTCGGCCGCCTACAATGGGATTCGTTTGGGCCTTTTCACACCGTCCACTTGGTTTACTCATTTGACCACTAGTGCAGTAGTGCCCATTTGAAATTTTGAATCTTTAAACTTCTACTCGACCCTCAGTTAGAGTCAACGTTGACTACAAGGTAGAGTAGGGGGTTCCTCATGAAAAAAAGCCTCAAGTTGGCCTTTTTAAGCTCTTGCAAAGGGCACACGGCCCACCACTAGATACTGCAATAACAGCACCATTTCTGATGAGGTGTCACCAATCTTCCAACTCTTAAAGACAAATTTATAAATGTATTTAGGGATAATTAGGGTGGAAATTCGGTAAACCGAACTGCTTTTTCAGTTTCGGTATCGTTTTGGCTAAAATAGATACCGAAACTTGCCGGTTTCGGTAAACTGAAAAGCAAAAACTCATAACTGATACTGAACTGAACCGATCCATATCGGTTTCAGTCGATTCATTTTGGTTCAGTTTTGGGTTTTCCCTATTTTCATTGTACTTTTTAGAGGGATTTTGGGTTTTTTTTCTTTTAAAATTTTCTTTCCTAGTAAATGGGTTTTCGGGACCCAAAACCGATATGAACCAATCCAAAATCAGTTTTGGTTTTTCAGTTTTGGAGTGGTTCTGTTTGGTATCAAATCAATTTTTATCAGTTCTCCGGTTTTTTTTACACCCCTAGGGATAATGGCTCTAACCAACATTTAAACACCAAAATGGCCTTTAAATGATCTTATACCACTAAAATTAGGCTTTTTTCTCACACCATTGAAGTGTGATTTATATTTATGTCATGTGACGCACATCTATGATCAATCTAAATTATTAAAATGATCACAATCACTTATTGGAGCATGTCTCAGCCCAAAGAAACATGCCCATAAGCCATCTGTTTGATGAACTTTAATATCAGTCACTAAAACTAGAAATATGGTTTGATATTATAGTTCACATATCAGATGGTTTAAATCCCTCTAAAACTCAATTTTGGTCCTTTTGCACTACAATCTATGATCTACACTTTGACTGTATAGATCACTCTCATCTTAAACTATTAATGATATAAGATTATTTAAACGCTATTTTAGTGTTTATATGACGACCAAGGAAAGGCATTACTACTATATTACTTGGCAGGTTTCATAATGCTTCGAAAGAAGACTCAGCTCCATGTATTTATTTGTAGGACCCGATCTCCTCATCGTTATTTAGACGCCAAAATGGTGTTTAAATGATCATACACTATCAACGATTTAAGATGAGAGTGATTTGTACTGCCAAAGTGCAATAGGTCCAAAATTGGTGTTTTAGTGATATCTGGACCATCCAAACTATTGACTATAATATCAACCATTATTTTTAATTTTAATGGCTGATATTAAAGTTCATCAATCAGATGATTTACATCCACTTATAGGCATATTTTTTTAGGGATTATATGTTACAATCATAGATAGGTGCTCTGACAATTTAGATTATGCTTTAATGGTGTTAGATAAAAAGTCTAATTTTAATGGTATAAGATAATTTAAACACTAGTTTTGTGTTTAAATGTCGATTATTGGAGTTGGTATTAGGCGGCTTCTCCGGTCACCAGCGCCCTGTGTGTACATATGTGCAACGTAGCCTTCGAGACATACACAGATCTCCATTTCATTAAAATCTGTGCACATTTCATGTCCTGTCTTTAAGGAGGGAGGTTTGCATATGCAGACTTAATTGCAGAGAGAGTTGTTTGACCTCCTGTGTTCAAGGGCCTCATTTATTAGACCAACTATAAAAAGTAAAAAGATGGATTCCTGTTACATGACAACAAGTACTTTTGATGATGGTCTAACTGCCGTTGGATCTCAAAACGAGGCATCTAATGGTGGCTTGTTTATTTGATAACCCCATGTATGAAGGATCGAAATATCGGTTTCGGGCGTGACCGAAACTGAAAATTGTAGGTTTGGGCGGAAGTTTCAGTACCAATTTTTTTTTTTTGTCTTTTTCAAAAGACTCTTAAAATGGTTTTAAAATTATAGGCCGATAATTTGAAATTTTAATATTTTGACTTGATCGACGATCATCAATGATCGAACTTTCTTGAAATCAATAAGTCCTCAAAAGATCTAAAGTCTCGGGTCTATATGAATTATTATAGCCTCAATAAATATATTGTACTTACATAACCCATATAGTCCTCGAGGAAGTAAAGCCTGAGATCTGATACCATTCTGTCACGACCCGAAATTCTACCCCATCCCAAGGGCCTAGAATTTCGAGTTATGACCCGCATATATCCCGGATATGCTAAGCGGACATATACCTAATCAGAGTTCTCGCGTAATAATGGTTCCACGAAATCCGTAAAATTCAACAAATAGGGTGGAATATAAATGCAATCATAAATACAGAATAAGTCTGATAAAATGCGATAGAATGCTATCAATCCACAACTAATAGGTAAGTCAAATCGGAGACAAATCCGATAAAAATGAAAGCATAGAGTCAATGATAGTAATATAAGGCAAAATCTAATATCGAGTCTACTAACTCAATATCCGGCGCTCGGGTCAAAATCAACACTGTAGTCCTCCTGATAATCGGCAACGTCACCCTCCAAAGGCCCCTGATAATCAACGTCCACTGGGTCGACGTTCTCAGCACCAATCAGATCAGAGATACCTACGTCCACACCATCGGTATAGTCACCTGCAGCTATTAATTTATCGTGGGATGAGTTTACTCAGTCACGTAAACTCAGTGGGATACACCACCAATCCAATCCATACTACTCAGGTGCATTGTGGGTGCATTTTGTGAGTGATAAACATAGTATCTCAAAGTAGATAACAAAAGAAAGACAAAATCACATGCATATCGTAAAACTCATATCATATCATAAATGCAAGACCATGATCTAGACACTCATATCCTAACGTACCTTACCATATCTCATAATATATCATACCATGTCTTATTATCATTCTCGCACATACGTCTGTACATCGCATGAGCGTAACTAACATACTAGTGAAATCCTAAACGACCTGTGCCAGAGTCGCTGCTCGAGCTACTATGGGAGGGTCAACATAGTATCATACCACCATATTATTAACGCCCTCGTGTCATACTCATACTCCACCATCCAGCCAATGGGGAGACATAATAGCCAAACTCACTCATAATACACTCATACTCATAATCTCTCCCATAGATCCGTCTTGGCTGAAAGACGTTGTTGCCCTCTTTACGCTGCAGAGAACGACACGTACAGAGACTTAAGTTCTTTATCTTTTGCTGGCCTACACAGCGATGTCTTATTTTCGTACTCGTATCATAACTTATTTTATCTCATACTTATATCTTATCATACTCTTATACTTAATCCTATGACAAACTATAGTGAGGCAACCTTCCTAATTCACGCTTTCCAAGAAAAAGGTTCCGTAGTAACCTGGATGTACTTCGTGTGATAGTTTATACTACTATAGAGGTGTTACATCCGTACATGGACGCCAATATATCGGGTTTCACGTAACCGTAGAAGAAACTTCACCACAGCTAAGGCCCAAAGCCCGATTCTCGTATCATATCTCATATCTTATCCTCTCGTATTAAAACTCGATGTGATAGGATCACCGTATATGCCACCGTATACGAAGTTACACTGAATTCACACTCATCCGACTCGTCATGGGTCCCATTCCACCATGAGTTGTAAGGCATGTGAATACGGTGTATTCCTCGCTTCGATACCATCTCAGTGAGTCATCACGCCCAAGCGTAGGCATGATCTTATACACTCTCGTACATATGTCCTAACTTACTTATAACGCATAAAATGTAATTCAGATGGAAACGCAGAAAGTCAGACATACAAAATGATTTATATTAGATTATCTTATATATATATATATATATATATATATATATTTACACACATCCAATACAATATAGAATAAGATAAATATAAGTGTATTCTCGATAACGGGAAGGTCGGGGTTCAATGTTCACGAGGTATCGAATTCCTAACACTTCGTGTTATCGAAGAGGTCGCGTTGAAGCGATAAATTGATATATATATATATAATTAGATAATTAAATTAAATGATATTTATAATTATTAAGTTATGATTTATCATGACTATCGATCGAAAGACCTTACGATATAATATATACAGGAACTTTGGTCATGAGAATTAGGAAAATAATATTAAATTCGAATAGTCTTGAGTCGTTCAAAATTAAACCCAACTTGTTACTCTATTTTGACTTCTAAAACGTCAGATTCGTGAAATGGCTATTTCACATAAAATTGTAAAGATCGCTGTCTTCTTTTCAATGCCGTAAAAATCACGTTAATCCGAGGTCAGAGTAAAAAGTTATGACCAAAATACCAGGACATGTGCATTAATGATCGTGAGTTCGGGTTCGTAAACGCGAATTTGAGTTCATAGCCGTGAGTTCAGACCCGAAACTTCAAGATAGTGAAATCTATTATTCTTTTAAATAAAATAAATATATAATTTAATTTTTAAACTTAACTAATTTTTAATAAATAATAATATAGACTTGCAATAATAATATATATTATTATAGTCTTAGTGGAAGGATAAATTTCTAACTATATAGATTTGAAAATAAACAATATCAATATGATATTATGCCAATTAAGTCAATCTATCAAATTTATAAATATTAGAATTTAATTAATTTTACAGATATAAAAGAGAAAGTAAACATATTAAATATGCAGACCTAATATAATGTAAAATATTAATGACTCAAATAAAAGGGATTCTTGAAAAGAAAATAGAAATAACATATAAACCCAATTTACAGATCATGCAATTTTAATATAAAAATAAAATATCAAACATGCAGATTTATCATACTTAAAGATATTCATGTTTAATTAGTATGCAGATTTAAAATGAAGTAGACATATTAAATATACAGACCTAATGGAGTGTAAAATATTAATAGCCCAAATAAAAAAGTTCTTGAAAAGAAAAGAGAAATAACATATAAACCCAACTTACAATTATACAACTTTCAAGGGAAAACATAATATTAAACATATAGGTCTATTAATTTATAAGATATTTGGGTTTAAATAAGATTTTTAAACCCGTCGATGCGCGATCGAATGCATCCTACGCGACGGGATCTGAGAAGAACAAGATGGATTGATGGGTACCCACCTCTTGAAGCGTGAACGGAAGATCAACGGCGATTCGGGTTGAAAAGGTCGATGCCTAGGGCGTCGGTTCGACTAAGTCTTCAGAGAGAATGATTTTTTATTATAGAGAGTAGAGAGTTTTTAAAGTTTTATTTATAATGGTATAAAATTTTAGGTCAACTCTAATTAACACTTTTCGTAGGAGATTTAATAAAATAGGAGATTTTTATACGGAATAAGAATTCGTAAAAGGTTTCGTTCCAGCGTTTTGCATAAGCACCAAAGCAATTGGTGTTTATCTTCCGAAATTACAGTTATACCCTTTGACTTGCTTGATCACTTAAAATGGGCAAATTTTTTTTTATATTCATGTCAAAAGTCGTCAAATTATATATTGTTGGAATCGTATCGACGAGCACTTCGCAATGAGTCTAATTTTGATATGGGAAAAATTAGAAATTTTTTATTTTAAGGGGTGGGTTTCGATTTCGATGTGGAGCGTTAGCATAATACATAGTGTGGTACATCATCTAACATCGTTAAAATAAAATCTAAAAATTCGGATTATTACAATATATATATGTCATCTTGTCAAATTCTAAGCCACGTGGTGTGGTTGCACATTACACACAGTTTCCAGAAATTCAAGTTATCCAAGATCGAAAACATCTTATGATCTTTGTGTACGTATATAATCTAAAATATATGCACTTACGGTTAAGTTTGGATTAACTCTTTTAAGAAGAGAGAGAGTAGGTATAGAGCAATTTTATTACTTACAACAATTCTATATCAAAGCAAAATGTAATTTTGCTTTGAAGTTGAGCAAAAGAGCTGCACTTTAGCCTGAGACATAGCCTAAACTTCCCAGATTTAAGAATAGTTGAACTCTCTAAAGAGCGCTACGTGATCTTCAACTAACATTTAGCTGCTACAATGTTTTGGATTGGATGATAGAGTGGGATACTAGGGGCTTCGTGTGAGGCCTAAGGTGAGCTCCAATTATCCATATCTACATTAGACGTGGGCCGATAGCTCAACTAAAAAACTGGCAATATATATGGTTTGAAATTTCGCCCGAGATGTCTCGCGACTCTAAGTTTAGACCAGATTCAGGTGATATTGGTTTCGAGATGCAAGATAAAAAATATTATGTCTATATTTTAAGATCTTTGATCGGACGATATAATTTTATCTTTGTATCCCATCTATACGAAAATATGCTATTCATTCTCTTTGTACACACGATACAATTTTATCTTACCGTATCTCATTTATGTGACGATCTTGTGAATGACTATCGCGGCGGCGTGTTCATTTTTGTGCACAGTAATATCAATATTACTATTATTTTTTGAGGGTAATATTGAAGATCCTCTATCAGATGGTATACAATTGATTTATAAGTGTAAATTTTTAAGATATGTTCCAATTATGAATAATTACTTATTCATAAAAAAAATAATCATGATTAGCCAGATGGGCTATTTAAATTGATCTCAAATATTTTCCATATAGCATATCAGTAAAGAGTTGTTTAATAGTGTAAAATCAAACTCCTATTTTAAAGGTATAAGATTATTCAAAGGATTTTTTTTGTTTCATACCATCTCCCCGAGATGCGAGACGTCTCGGTCTCAGGGCTCTCCGAGACAACTCGGAAACGCGAGACGTATCAGTCGGAGGGCTGTCCGAGACAACTCGAAAATCCGAGATTTCAAACTTTGCTTCAGACAGAAGGGACATCTTGGATCGATGGCCAATCAGATGTGCTATACTGATCTTGCACCAGAGAGGGGTTGAATTGTGCCGCTCATGTTTGAATCCCCTCACCACATCGTCCAATCACCAATCTCATGAACGGACTTTTAGCCAATAGATGACATGAAAAGGTTGACTTTTATGGAACCATGACATCCAAAGTAGATTAGTAGTCCGTTTTATTTTGACACGCTCCCTACTCTAATCAAATATTTTCATAAACCTTATAATTTTATGATGCCGGTGAAGCCCCGGTCAACTCTCTCTCTCTCTCTCTAAGTGGTTCCGATACATGTGATCTTGATCAAACGGGTGGAATCAATTCTAACATACATAAAGTACAAAAATTAAACAAAAATTCAAGAGTTTGGCTGGCCGGGTACCCGCCTCAGGAAGTGGGACTGGGTACCAGCTTCAGAAAGTGCGAGACCAGAGTTCAAATCCCCTCCTTAAGGCACCCTAGGAATTTATATCCCGAGCTGACTCGGCAAGTGTTAACTTCGGGTGCACACATGACCCTAGAATTAGTCTGGTGGCTGTGTTCAGGTTAGCTCTAATAAGCATATCTCTCTGCCTGCAATCTGTCAGTCTTCTCGGACGAAGTGCAGACAGAGAGCAATTTATCGCCCCACTAGAGTAAATGTGGCGAAAAGTAGTGTTACCCAAGAATCAAAATTTTGCGTTAAATTTTGGTTTCGATGCCCGAAACCGAAACCCAAATTCAAAATTTTGGCCTAAATTTTGGATCCCATACAAAAAATCCAAAATTTGGATTTCGGTTAATTTTGATCCTTGGTGTTACCAACCATGAAAACAGCTCCCCGCTAACCAAATACCCTGGCGCCCAAGTTATGGAAAAAAAATAAAAATCTAATTCATTTCATGACCTAATCAATGCTACCAATGTATAAAAGTTTTACCATGAAAAATATAATTAGGGCTCTAATTCTCGAAAGTCAAAGTTTCAATTCATTTGAGGACGCCCGAAATGACTCTTGGATGGTCTCGAGGATTGGCTTCCACGACCCTCCAAGTCGATAAGAGAAATGGAATTCTTTGCTATTTGGATCCTGTGTTATGCCCCTAACACGTTGCCAAATCCGACATCTACCGGGAGCCGATTCTTGCCGTCTGATCATGTGTCTACTCGGGCTGGAAAACGGACTGTTGGAAGGCAAAGGGCCGCGTTTAGCGATTGCGGTAAGCCGAGTTGCGAGAGATGCCAAGTCCACTGGGGAGGAATCGGAGTTGAAGATGGAGTGGGGTAGTAAGAAGTAGACGTGGCCGCGCTCGAGCCGAGTCTCGAGAGCGAGCGGAGGTTGGGAGGAGAAGGAGAGTAGGTGGGCCGATGAACAGAGAAAGTGTTTATCTGGTTTTTCGATGATTTGGGTCGCCATTATTGGGTCTGTGAATTCCTCCACGAAGCCGCTGAGGTGCACCACACGTATGCCATCAAAGGAAGGTGATGAGCTCCAACAAGAGAAAGAACACCCCATCTCTCTCTCTCTCTCTCTCTCTCTCAGATCTCTCTCTCTCTCTCTCCCTTTTATGGGAGGGACTTGAAGAGTAGTGGACTTTTTCTTTGTTTGAGTTAAGTCGTCGTCGATAAAGGATTAAATTAGGGATTGTGTTGAACGTTTGTATCTCAGTTATATGGAAGTTAATCTAGGAAAAAAGCTTAGTAGTAGAGATTGCTAACGTCCAAAAAGAGGCTTAGACAGTAGCATAACCTATATATTTTATATATTGAGAAGTTCAACACTTCACCCTTTATATTTTAAATTATTTGAAAATCATTTGTAACGTGCTAGAGAATGTGACAATGGGTGATATAATTGTTAAAAAACAGAAGAAGAAGAAGAAGAAGAAAGAGTACCTTTGTTTTCAAGTCAAAGATTATTCTTTAAACTCGGTATCTGTCGCAATCTTCAACACAATAGATTTTGAGATCATGGTCCTATTATCGGATAATCAAAGTTGATTATATGGGACACACATCCCGAAAGTGATTCGAGTACCATATTTGATGTATACCATAATCATCTTCATTTTTTAGGATCTGTGCTATGTGAAATCAAAATCTGATCATCTAATGGTAAAACTATGATATCAAGATCATGAAAGATTAGGACGGAAAACGATCTCATCATATGATTTAAACCCGTCAATAGTTTAAACACAAAATCTAGCTTGAGGAGGAAGAATCTTGAGTTGTAAATAAATGGTTACCCATAATTGAAATGGGGCCGACGTTAATTAAGATAATTAGGTGTTTTATAACTTTGGAAATGTCATAAATTATGTAAATCTGTCTCATAATCCTTCGAATCCATCTTCATCAAGGACCCACAAAACTAAATTTCTTGAACGCACAAGTAACAGGGAAATTAAGTTAATAACAACTTCTTTTGTCTTCTCCCTTGCCCCTAGTCAATTAATTAATTAATTAATTAATTAATCATTAGATAAGCCAAGAGATAAAAGTGTTTAACTAATCTTCTTTTATTAAAAGTTAGGGCTCTCAAGTACATAAGGTTTCGTCAGAACATGAGCCTTGTTCCCTTACTTATTTAGGGCCGCCTTTGTGTGACATTTTATTAATTAATTAATTTATTTAATCAAGTGGTTCCACAATAACTCGTCCTAAGGATTTGAACTAATAATAACAAATAAACTTTCAAAACTTTAGAAAAATTAAGCTAATTAATTAAGGAGTCTTATTTTTCTAAAGTTTTGAAAGTTAAAAAAATAAATAATCTTAAGACTTCTCTTTAAAAATATTTAATGACCAATATATTTTTACAATTATCCAATTGATAAGTCTAATGATAATTTGATTGCAAATAGCATATATTATAGACATCTATATACATATGTTTATAATTGAAAGAGTTGCCTGAGCCAAGCCAGGCTTCCGGGCTTTAACCTGCCCTTGGTTCAACACACAAAAGGCTTTTAGTTTTGAGTTGTTCGTAGCACACTCAAATATTATCGAGAAATAAATCCGTAAAAGGTTGGAAGTGTATTTCCACTAATTTATGTAATGATAAATGACGGGGGCACAACGATTGAGCGGTATCTTAAATGGTATATTCCCTCCTTTGTCGGGCTTGAGGTAGTGTGTTTTAGACACCATGTTTGCTTCCTCCCTTATATTAATAAGGAGAGAATTATTGCATGTGATTTATTCCTCAATGCGCCCCTCAATGTGAGTGTTTTATTGTGTGAGATTTTTTCTTCAAGTGTTGGTATCAGTTGATACTTCTTTCATTTGATTTAAATTTTGATATCAGCTTATACGTATTAGTCCTCTATGGACCAATACCTGATACCAATACTCGATTTGACACTTTGACACTAATCCTTCTCTTTTTTCATTTCGGCCATTTATTAGCCATACATTAGTTAGTATTTTTTTTTAGATGGTGTGCCTTATATTATATATTGTAGAGAGTGACAATTCAAAAGCAACACTAAAGAAATAAGTTTTACACAACAAAGCACTAACATTGAGTGATAACATAAGAGAATAAATCTCACCCAACAACTCTCACTTTACTAATATAAGAGAGGAAGCAAACATAAAATTTAAAACTCACGACTTCAACCCTGCGAATACCAACTTAGCTACCACTCAAACGGTCATCATTAGTTGGTCCTAAAACAGGAAGATGAACTTGATTGGAAAATATTGAATTATTCATGTGAAGTTGGTATTATAAGGGGTTTTTGAGAAATTTTCCACGGTGCAATTAGCAAATGCAGAGTCAATACATGCGCACCTCCGAAATTAGCAAATGCGGAGTCAACAAGAAATATAAATCCCTAACGTGGCCTAAGGAGGGCCACCCTAGATTGAATGTATATCAAATTTTTGTAAAAAGATTTCAAAGTGCATGAAGGGAGGGCATCAATGTACATCAAATTATCAATCAATCAATCAACCAATTGGGTTCAGCTGATAGAGACTCCTGTTCCATCTTTGTCCAGCAAGTCAAAGTATCAAAATGGAAATTTATGAACGGTGGAAAGTATTTTATGGACAATGTTGCAGACAAATTATGTGGTGTGACGGGATTGGCTGTAGAGTTTGGGCCCATTATGGATGAGCCAGTCAAGTCATGGCACATTAGATGCCTCCAAAAAATTGTTTATAAAAAATTGTCCACTACATTACACTTTTCATTTCAAAATAGACCACTTATTTAATGAGTTTGGATTAGGCTCCGCTCCTACTTTCGGTCAAAGTGGACTTTCATGAATTCGTGGACAATAGAGATATGTGCATCCCAATCCTTATTTCTACATGTCCGCTATGCCCAACGAAAGTCAAGACTTTTTGAAAAAGTTGCAATTAAATCACGATGTTTTAGTTTACTAAATTAATCATGAATTCATAAAAAAATGAGAAATGTACCTGACCGACCCTGTCAGATGTACCTTTTACTGTAGAGACCTTATAGTTTCACCTTTACCCGACCAGCTCTAAGCCTAGCCACAATAAAAAGTCAAAATTACCCTTTTCATTAACACATAAAAGTATCGTCTTCTTCCCCATTGTAATCTGTCCAAGGATCTTTCTCAGCATAGAGATTCAACAGGAAGCTCTATTTCTAAAGTACACCTAGATCTAAACCGTAAAAAAAAAAAAAGAGGATATACCTAGATCTATGCCATCTGATATTTGCATTTTTTCTTCTTCTTTCTAAGGTATTTATTTTAAAATTATTTTTTTCGATGCTAAAATCACAATCGACATCGACTATGAAAACAATCGACATCGACTCTTTACATAATCGATGGCGACTATGTATACAGTCACCATCGATTATATAAAAAAAGAATTTTTTTTTTTTTTTTTACAGTTGGCATCGACTGTTTACACAATCGATGGCGATTGTGTATATACAGTCGACATCGACTGTAAAAAAATAAAAATAAATAAATAAATCATAAATAATAAAAAAAAATTTACAGTCGGCATTAACTGTTTACACAATCGATGGCGACTGTCTATACAGTCACCATCGACTGTATAAAATTTTTTATTTTCATTTTTACATTCGACATCGACTGTTTACACAATTGATGGCGACTGTATAAAAAAAAAATTATTTTTATTTTTATTTTTTTTACAGTCGGCATCGACTGTTTACATAATCGATAGCGACTGTATAATTTTATTTTTTTTTAATTTTTATTTTTTTGTCGACATCGACTGTTTATACAGTCGGCATCGACTGTGTTAAGAGTCGCCATCGACTATTTTAAGAGTCGGCTTCGACTGTTTAAATTTTTAAAATTTTTTTTTTTTTTTAAAGAGGCGATATCGCCTTACAAAGGTGTATCTGGGTCGATCCAAATACCATATCGGAATAGATTGGATTGAGGAGAAGACGTCGTCACCTTCGTCACCTCTGATTTTTAAAAACTGTAGCAGATTAAAATGAGAAAGAAGATAATGTTTTTGTGCGTTAAAGAAAAGGGGTAATTTAGACTTTTTGCTATCCTTAGCATTGGCTATGCTTCCAGCTGGTTGATTTGGGTAAAGGTGAAACTATAGGGTCTCTGCAGTAAAAGGTATATCTGACAGGGTCGGTCAGGTAAATTTCCCTAAAAAAATCGTGACTTTAAAAAAAATTATAAATTTAGCGTTAAAGTTTCAATTAATTTGCAACTTTTTCAACAAATTATATTTTTTTAAGGCTGGTGTTACTACCACACCACTATATGTTACAGCCACCTCATTTAAATAAAGGATAAATCCATAAACTGCTTTAATCAAACGATCTAGAAACTACAAAAAGGCCACAGACTATACGCCCAGGGTAGAGATTTCTCTACACCCAACATCAAGTAGCTAACATGTGGCCTCCATCGCGAGGATCAGGCGCAACGGCAACTTAGGCATGATAGATTAAATCCAATTCAAAAAAAAAAAAATTCTCTTTATAAATTTTCCACCCTTAAAAATATGGTTAAAGTTGCAAAAATCAATACACCAAAGTTTTAGAGCGTTACCCTATCTTTGACCCATGAAGCAAAGGGCAAAAAAGTTAGAAAATATATATTTTTTAAAATCACATGTCTTATGGATGTTCAACTCAAAACGGGATTTGTTTTTGGTTGAGCATGCCATGTGGAATGTGATTTGGCCACCGGGCGCACAGGTCATCTTGTGCGCCTAGGTGTATACTCTCCAAAGTCTCTTAAAAAGAAAGGACAATAAAAATATACTTTAAAAAAATACAAATTTTAATAACTATGGTGCGAAATGAAAAATTTTTGGAATCGACCACCATTGTTTTGCACTTTCCAGCATTGGACCTCTAATTTCACCTTTTGCGTAACATACTAGCTTGAAGTCAGGCCAAGTTAAAAAGTTGCAAATACCCTTAGGCGGTTCTAAACGCCTTAGCATCATTGATTGCTTTGAATCTCATGATAAAGATTATTTTTCATTCTAATCTTCGGCGGGATTGATCTTAAGATTGAGGGCGTACTATCAGATGGTCAATCTTACTAAAAAAGATGGAGTCATTATAGAGGAGTGTTGGAGCTCCTCTAGAGGAGAGTTGGCAATCCCTAAAGGAGTCCTGACGCTCCTCTAGAGGAGTGCTGACGCTCTCCTACAGGAGCGCTAGAGGAGTGTTGATGCTCCCCTAAGGGAGCGCTGGCTCCTCTAGAGAAGTATTGACGTTTCCCTTAAGGAGCGGCTCCTTAATGGAAGTGATATCGCTCCCCATTATTTTTGTCCCTATTTTTTAGTAAAATAGATCGTCTGATGGTACGCCCATGATCTCAAGATCAATTCCGTAGAAGATTAGGACGAAAAATAAGTTTCATCCTTGGATTCAAAGCAATCAATGATGCTAAGATGTTTAGAAAAAAAAAAAATCACCCAAGTTTTTGTCACCTTTTACATACCTTGGGAGTATTTACAACATTTAACTTGGCTTGGGTTTAAGCTGGTCGGTTATGAAAAAGGTGGAAGCTAGAGGTCCAATTCTGAAATTTTCCCATAAAAAATGTATCTTTTAAATTTTTTTGCCTTTCAAATAATAGGTCAAAGTTAAAGTGATGCCCACCCAACTTGATGCATTGATTTCTGTACCTTTGAACATATTGTAAACGGTGGATAAGTATCCTTTCTAATTTATTTTTGCAGCTAAAGATTCGGTCTTCACAACTAATGATTCCACCATTAAAATCGCGAACTGACGTGAATATTATGATGGAGATCATTTTTCATACCTTCACACAATAGATATTGAGACTACGTCCCATATATCATACATATTCATTCTACGTGTCACACATCCCCAAAGTAATCGTGGTCATGACGTTCTATGAGAAGAGTTCTCAGGTCACTTTGGTGATGTATTCCATGTGGAATAACATTTAATCGTCTAATAGGTGGGCCATGATCTCAAGATGTATTATTTGAAAGATTGGGACAAAAAAGGAAAAATAATTTCCACCATCTGATTCCAAGTAGCCAGCAATTTTAATAGTAGAACCATCATTTACAGAAATCGAATCATGGGTTGCAAAAACCCTAACCTAATAATAAAATAAAATAATAATAATAATAGTGATAATCAAATTAAAAAATTATGTGTTGCAGACAAAGTCATCTTTCATATATTTTACTACTTTGTCAAATCTACTTTGGCAATGCAAGAAAATAAACATTAAAAATAACTTTAACAACAAAACAAGAAATACTAACAGACCTGTCTTTCATCTTCTTCACCCTCTGAGCCAAGTCAGTGCCAAAGTCAGATTTTCTCTGATTCTATATCATCTCATTCTCCTTTAACCACTTCTTCGTACTCTCTGCAACCACAATAAAAAATCATTGATTGCCTTGAATCAAATAATGGAGGTCATTTTTCGTCCCAATCTTCCAACAATAGATCTTGAGATCATGACACACCTATCAGACGGCGACATGTTGATTCCATGTGGCTGATACCGAGACCGATCCCGATATTGTATCGAGGCTGATATATATCGATTGGCCAAAAAATCGATACATATTGGTATCGGCAAATTCTTAATACTTTGCTTATGACCGTAATGACCAAATTCACTGACTTAAAAAAATATATATCTAAATTATTTGCGAATTTTTGAATAAAATCCAAAATTTTTAACAATTCAAGAATTTCCCAAATTATACAGAAATTTTACGATTTTTTTTCCTGAATTTGGTTAAAAACTTTTATTTTTTCACTTTTATAATTTTTAACTGGATATAATACCGTGTGCCACATGGTTTTCAGTTATTTTTCGGATGAAAGATTGAAACGAAAATCGAATCGTCCTATTTATAGTGATCGAATTTTTAACGGCACCACAACCGAAACCCAGTAATTGCTTTGAATCATCTGATAGAGACCATTTTTTATCTCAATATTTTATATAATCGATATTGAGATCATGAGAGTACTAACAATTAATTATTTACCTCATGTGGTATACATCGCAAAAAGTTTGAAAATTATGATTGAATATGATGTGTGCCACATAAGTTTCAGTTACTTTTGTGGAATGTGTGTCAGGTGAGATAGAAAAATTGAGCCTCTGATGGTATACCGTTGATATAAGGCACCATTGATGTAAGGATCCATTATGTAAAAGATTAAAATGATAATAGAAATGATCTATTTGCACCCATCGAATTTTAAAGGCACTATAACCGAAAGTCATTGACTGTTGTGAATCAGACGATGAAGATCATTTGTCGCCCAATCTTTCACATAATGTATGAGATCTTGGGTGTACCGAAAATCAACTTTTTATTTCAAGTGTTGCACGCTTCAAAACGTTATCCAAAATCATATTTGTGCGTGATGTCTGCCACATGATTTTCAGTTACTTCTTTGGGATGTGTGTCACGCAGATTAAAAATTGACTATCTACTGGTACACCATTTACCTCAGGATCGTCGTGTGGAAGATTGAATTGGAAATCAAATCAAATCTTCAATGGGCTTCTTCGATTTCTTCTTCTATTTTCGTCTGGGTTTGCTTTCTGTTATATATTTCAAGGGATGAGATGATTTCTAATCCTACAATCCACGTGCATCCTTACTAGTATTTTATAAAAGCACGAACGATCAGCTATTTCTATCAATTTTGTGTTTTCATATTTTAGGTACAAAATATCCTTCTATACCATATATACCACTAAAATATCCTATATAACTTTAATTTTCCTAACTTAAGTGTAACTTTAGATTGTCAATCAAGTCAAATCTCTTTATTAAATATAAATTTCTCCTAGATTATAGGATTTTCCTAAATTATAGGATTGCCAATCAAACAAAATTTCTTTATTAAATACAAATTTCTCCTAGATTATAAGATCTAAGTGAATTTTTTTCTATTTTTTATCCCTAAATTTTCCTATTTTTTCTCCCTCTAAACTCCATTTCTCACGCACGCCTCTTCTCTTTATAACAAATTAGCAACGTCTAATTTTCTCTTATAAAATCAGAGCCCATTTATTTATGAATACCGCTCGGGTCAAAATGAGTAAGTATAAATGTCCGACCCAACAAAATCTCGATGGTGTACTCAAGCCAATCCGACCCAATGCCTAACCCACCCCATAAAATACTCCTATTTTTTATGGGTAACTTTAGTAACACCCACAGAATCTTGTTGGGTCACCTATACCAAAAATCATTGACTGCTTTGAATGAGATGATGAAGGTTGTTTTTCTCCCCAATCTTTAAAACAAGAAATCTTGAGATCATGAACGTACTATCAAACAGTCAGTTTTTTAATCCACGTGGCACAAATAAAAGAATGGCCCTAAAATCTTGAGTCGACTCGACCTAACTTAATCCAACCTGATACCTCATTTTACTCCAATTGTGAGAATCCGATAGTCAATGCTTGAAAATCCGTGTACGTCTCACAATTACACTAACATGTGGATTGATTTAATGCCCATGGTGACTGGACATCCATTGTAGACTAACTCTGTGAAAAAATGATCCCTCAACATAAATCATTTCACTTCAATCTATTTCGTATTTAACCAAGAATGTACGATACATTAAAAATACGAAAATTATAATAATTTCAAATTATTTGCAAAGATCGTTCAAAATTTATAGATCGTTAGTTTATTTTTTATTTACATATTAATATTAAATTTTAATCTTAAAATACCAAATATTTTGTCTTTTAATAGTACATTTAACGAAAAATTAAAAATATTTAACAAAGTGAAATAATAAATGACTTTAAGATTGATTTAATAAAGTGAAATAACAAATAATAGAACTTGCGAGTCAAATGTGATCTGTGAACCACATATGATGTACGCCCGTGATCATGTTCATATTTTACAATATTTGAGACAATAGATATTGATCTTCAACATAATAGAATGTGGGATTATTGTTCTATTATCAGACAGTCATATTTTGATCCACAATATGAACATGATCGTGGGCGTACATCAAATATGGTTCACGAATCACTTTTTAAAAGGTTTGTCACATGGAATTAAATCTTGTACGTATGATGGTAGGACCATGATCTTAAGATTTATTTTTTTTCACATTAACATAAAAAAATGATTATTTTGTAGAATTATTTGTAGTGTTCATAAAAATATTTTTTAAAAAAAGTCATATATATATATATATATATATATATATATATATATATATATATGAAAAGGTTGGGAAAAACCTCTAATTGGCAACATGACACCAAATTGATCACACACAGAGCACAAGTGCATTGCTTAGATCTTATTTAGCAAAAAAAACAGGAAACTCATCTCTATCATGTATTTTTTGAGTTTTGAAATTTAAACCTTTAAAATTAGTCAAACTTTGACAAAGGCCTTAATAAGAAAGTTTTTTAAATCTCTTTTTGGGAAATTGATCTAAGCAATTCCGTTATGCTTCCCATCACATCCAAATAGTATTTTAGATGTCACATTGATCTCCACGAGATCTTGGAGGACACTTGAGCGCTCTCCCATAGAGGACAGGACCGGCATATATATATAAAATACGTGCAACGCGCACATGCACTTTTACTATACTACTATTAAAAACAAAAGTAAGAGTTTGGCAGTTTCTGTCAATTAGCACTTTAGTTTTTAAACTATCCCAAACTAACCTTAGCTAGCCCTGAATCATCCTATCTATCCTTATATTTTAAATTTAGAATTTATATCCAATTTGAACCATTCACAAAAATCTAACTCTTATTTATACAAATTGGACTTCTATTACTCGTTCAGGATATCTCTAGGTCAATTCAACTTAGGATGGGGGTTTTTACAATTGAAGTTTCTTGAATTAGACGATAAGGATCATTGTACATTACAATATTTTAAATAATAAATCTTGAGATCATGGTTTCAGACCAAACGGTTAGATGTTGATTCCACTTGGTACACATCTTTATGGGTATCCTATGAGATGATGAAGATCATTGAAACAACAATCAATCCATCTATAAAACCTATGGTGGTATACCATTAATCTCAAGATCCATTTGTTTAAATCAGTCATTGACTTTCGGCCATGCTGCCCTTAGAGATCTTGGTATTTTGGGGACTTATGCTAGATGGAAACACCATCTAAGCTATCTAATTAGAAAGTCGTGATCTAAACATCTCTAATCATTGAAGCAAAAAGCAATCCATCTATAAAACCTATGATAGTATACCATTAATCTCAAGATCCATTAGTTTAAATCAGTCATTAACTTTCGACTATGTTGCCCTTAATATTTTTGGGACTTATGCTATGTGGAAACACCATCTAAGCCATCTAATTAGAATGTTGTGATCTAAACATCTCTAATGCAAAAGATTGACACGAAAGTGATTGTCATCATAGGTGTCTTATGAGACGATGAAGATCATTAAAACAAAAATCAATCCATCTATAAAACCTATGGGGTATACCATTAATCTCAAGATCCATTCGTTTAAATCAGTCATTAACTTTCGACTATGTTGCCCTTAGAGATCTTGGTATTTTGGAGACTTATGCTCCGTAGAAACACCATCTAATTAGAAGGTCGTGATCTAAACATCTCTAATACAAAAGATTGACACGAAACATAATCTCTAATATATGATTCAAAGTAGTCAACTATTGAATCTGATGATGATAGCTATTAATTTCATTGTGTTGAATCATGTGATATGATAGAAATTTAAATATAGTCTTTCCATATTTAAATCAACACGTGCAATCCCAGTGCACTTTTACTAGTATATATATATATATATATATAGGAAAAGAGTTTCACTTTCAATGGACGGTGATTGTCCTCTCCAAGATCCTATATGAAGCGCAGGTGCATTACTTAGATTATCTTTGATTTTAAAAAAATATATATATTTATCTTTATCTTGTATTGATCATTAAAATTAGTCTAAGTTTGACTTATGCTTTAAAAATATTTTTTGAATATATATAATTTAATTAATCTAAACAACGTGTTACAAGCGGCACCCAAAACATATTTTACATGCCACATGGAGCTCCAAGCATGGAGCTCCACTTGTATCTTGGTGGAGGAGGGTCACTGCCGCCCTCCTTGGAGAATCTAACCAGGTCATATGTATATATTCGTGATATCTTTTAAATAATTATATTTGGGTGATAGTTGACGTATGAGGCATGATATGGTAGAAAGAGGTTTTAACGGTATAAAATATGTGTGAAACGGCACTGAATTATAAATTAAAAAGAAAGGGTGGCTCTAATCATCCGAAAACTTTTGATTATTTTTAATTAGATAATGGAGATTATTTTTCACCCAATTTTCCTAACAATAAATCTTGAGACCATATGTGTATCATTAGATATTCAATTTTTTATTTCATGTGGCACAGGATCAAAAAAAGAGACCTTAAAATTATATTTAATCATGATGTATGCTACGTGATTTTAGGGCCATTTTTTGCGATTTGTGCCACGCGGGATAAAAAATTGGTTGTCTGAAAGTACTCCCATATTCTCAAGATCCATTGTGTGGAAGATTGAGATAAAAAAAATCTCCCTTGTCTGATTCATGGATTATATCTCAGCCACATTCGATACATTCCGCTCGAAATGTATCAAGTTAGGCACCATCCAATACGGATATACACTCGGATTCTATCTCGGCTTATCAGGTCAAATAGGTTAAATATCGGACAATATCGACCCATATGGGGTCATATTGGCCGATATGTATCAAATATGACTTGAACAAATTTACAATAAAAACTGTCATATTTTGTAAAAAAATTTTATAGTTTTATATAGTTTTTATTATTTTAAAAATAAAATAAAATATTTAAATATTAATTAATTTGGCCGATCCGTATATTATATACTGCATACTTATCAGCCTAGGACTCAGCTAATACATATCATATTTTAAATCGCTGATCTGATTCAAAGCCGTCAATGATTTTTAAACATAGGGGCCGACAGTAGACGGGTAGGGGTGAATAAACGTACCCTAAAAACAATTATATTCAATACAGATATAAATGAATTTTCGAATTTCAAATCTTTTGTTCAAACCGTTGGCGTCACCTGATGTCTACAACACCGTGGCTTTTACAAAGTTGGTCTTTTTAAAATTAAATAATAATTAACATTAAATATACAATTATTTATATTTATATTTATTGGATTGTGCGTGCAACGGTGCAAGTGCAACTTAATTTGAAGATGAATAAATATATTAAATTATATAATTGATTTTAAGATTGTTAGGTGCGGTTAGGTGCTCGTGGGGCCGATCATATGAGGTCATTTACATGTGCTCATTTACTCCCTCTCCAATTGCTCGTCCTAACAATTAGATATTTGTGGCCAATTGAATTCGGTTAAGCTATGAAGCGATATATATATATATATATATGGGAGCCGGTTCCATACTCCATTAGAGGATGGTGATCGTCCTTCAAAATCTATGTGGAGGTATACATGGCATTCAAAACACTCTATATATATATATATTCGGTTCCATATTCCATTGGAGGACGGTGTCCGTCCTTCAAGATTCACGTGGAGGTACACATGGCATTCAAAACACTCTTTTATTTTTATGTGAAGCACGGGTGGATAATTTAGATTAATTTTGAAAAAAAATTTGAAAAAATCTTTTTAAAAGCATAAGTCAATGTTTTCACGGCTCAAAAAAAAAATGGCGGGGATGAGTTTTCAAATTAAAAAAATGGTCTAAATAATGCACCCAAGGTCCATGTGGCATTGAAACTATGTTTCGGATGTCATATGGACTTCCACCTGGAACCTTGGAGGACGGTGACCATCTTCTCATGAAGGACGGACACCTTTTCTTATATATATATATATATATATATATATATATATAACCAATGGCGGCCATGACAAAATGTGTTGGAAATGTGATTAGTGCAGAGCATGGAGATTATTGGCGGCCTACGAAGGCGTTAAGTGGGCTAAGGAAAATGGGTTTAGGAGAATTATCTTGGAAGGGGACGCGAGTTTTGTTATTTCTTATATCATGGATCGTACCGATAATGGTTCTTTGCTTGGAGACTTTGTGAAGCTCATTCAAATGGAATTGCAAAACTTCCATTCTTTCTCATGCAATCATGTGAAAAGAGATGCAAATAAAGTGATTGATGGTCTAGCAAAAATGGGTCTCACTGTCATTGATACGGTGTCATAGATAGAAGAAGTTTGGTCTTTTTTTTTTAATCAAATCTGTGAAAGATTTGTTCACTGTAATTAACATCTTACAAGTGAGTGTGTTGGCCATTATAATGTCAATGACGCTAGACTAGGAGTCTCAATGGGCCAAGCCGGGTTTGAAATGGGCCTTAAATGAGCCAGTTTTAATCAAGCTTGAGCTAGCCCATTCCTGACCTGATTACTACTCAGGCTGGACCAAGCCTATTTCTTATCCGGGCCAACCTACCTCAGCGCATACCCTGCCCATTTCAAGCCGGGTTAGGCCACAGGCCACACGACAATTTCTATATAATTTATCTCCAATGATTAGATCGGATCGGGCTCAAGCCGAGCTTAAAGGAGCCAATATTTCATCAAGTTTTTGGCGCTAGCCCATACTTGGTATATTTTGTAATCAGACCGTGACGAGCTTATTTTCTTATATTCGGGCGTTCCTACATACGCATCTTAAATGCAAAATATTATCATATAACAAGATATTTATCATTCCATGCAGTCAGAGGCTATTATTTAATTAAAAAGTGCTCTTTAAATGATTTGCTAGGGTCATAGTAACCAAGTTGGGATTATGCAACCATTTGGTTGAGTGTCAATTTGGATAAATTGGAAAGATTCTAGAAAAAATCTGCAATAAAAAAAAAATCAATAATGAACTTTGGAAATATACAAAAATATATGTTAATCTATTCAAAGTTAAAAATATTGTATTTTTCTATAATAAAATGCATTACATAGTCTATATGCATCAACAACTTACAATTATAAAAATAATACAAAACATGATTAAAGCCTGTATTACAATTGCAAAAATTAGAAAAAATTCAAAAAAATAAAAAAAATGCTAGAAATATTTGAAGAATTAAGCAAACATTTGGTGAAAAGTTCTACAGTCCACCTATTCGGAGAGTTTTTTCAAAAATTTGATTTATTCGGAGAATTTTATGACAAAAACTAGGGTATGGTACCTAATACAAGCTCATGCTATAAAATAACAAAATGGGCCACCTAGTAAATATATCGTAGTAATATTTTCTTAGAAAGAATGTGAACGGGCATGTAAAAGTAATCAAATTACCTGTTTCATAAATCAGGTAGTACATGCTATTTGGTATTTATTATTAGCTTTCCGGAGCATGATGACCCGTGCGCTAAGCGGCTAGATCACATGCCAAGTGGCATGATGAACCAAAAACAAATCTCATTTAGGATTGATCAGCCATGAGACATGTGATTTTAAAAAAGATATTATTATTTTAACTTTTTCTCCTCCGTTTGATGGGTCAAAGATAAGGCTCGTAACGCCCCAAAACTTCAGTGCATTGATATTTTTAGCCGTGAAAGTCTTAAAAACAATTTTTTTTAATGGGATATCCCTTGTGAAAGGGCATGCCTAAGTGATCAACTTTCCTCTTTCATAAATCAGGTGGTACATGCCATTTAGTATTTATTATATTAAAATATCCCTTGTGAAAGAGTGAATCAAATTGTAAAGACGAAGGTGAGAATCAACGTGGAGGACGAGAATCGAACCCACGACCTACTCCCTCGCATTGGAGGGAGCGTACCAACTAGGCTAGTGCCTCTTTGGTACAGTGATCAAGTTACCTGTATTATAAATCAAGTAGTATTTAGTATCTATTATTATTAGAGTATTCCTAATATTGCCCATTAACACAATTATGAACCTCATTTCTTGAGAATTACTATTATTATTCACTACTAGTCTAGATCCATTTTGAAAGGGTAAAACTGACTTTTAAACAACGGAACAAAAGAGAGGGGCCCCATCCTCCCAAAATCGGTTTACTCTAATTTAGTACATGAAAACACCAAAATAATACACCAGTTCCTATAACATTTAACAATACAGTATCATCAATCTTTCCTTGAGAATTAGATCTACTACAATTCTCCTATAGCAAAAAATACAAAAAAAAATGTTATATATATATATATATGAGGGTATGTATTCCCATGAAGTATGAAAGATAGATACTCTAACATGACATGAAGCTCCGTGTGACACCCAAAATACTTTAATGCAAAATGGAACTCCTATAGATTGTATTAATCATTTTTTTACTTATTCTTTTACAAAAAATTCAGAACTTAAAAAATTAGAAGTCAAATTTTTGACTATTATTCAACGATCCAAAATTTTGAATGGCCGGCACTGCCTTAATTCATTTTACTTCCTTATTTATAGAATCCTTGCCATTGTTGACCGTGGGATAGCAGAAGCCCAAAAAGAAAAAAAGACAGAAGAAAAGAAAAGAAAAGAGGGGAGTTTAAAATTTCACTTTCCCCTTGTACAATAACTCAACAACACTAAAAAAGGAGTAAATAAGATTAACCAAAATTTGCAGTTTCACCAAAAAAAAAAAAGGAAAAAAAAAAAGAAAGAAAAAAAAAGCCTCCAAGAGGAAGCAGATCAAAGCCCTACTTGAGATGCAACACCCCAGTTACCTTGCCAAGCGAGTTCCATTGCTGGAACTGGATTGGGTATTCAATCAATTCGTGATTCGGCAATTTTTTACATCATTTTGTAGACACATATTTATAACCGAGGAAATGGGCGGGGGTCGTCGAAAAAGCGATCTTCGACCAAAGAATAATAACGATGGATAGTAATCAAATGGTTGTATAATTGGAAAAATACTGCATCAAATTATCAAGCGCTTCTGGGTAGAATTTTCTTGCAAATAAATAACACGGCTGCTTCATCCCATTCCACAAGCAAGGTCTCCGTTGAACTTCTTTCTGCAAGAGATCATGCAAAAATTGAAGGCATGATCATCATCATCATTTCCAATCATAGTGACAGAGTCTAGGTAGGGGGTAAAAAATGGGTCAAGAAATATACCAAAAAAAGGGTAAATTTTTGGCAATTTCATGGAAAAAACAAAATTTTCAAACAGCAAATCCCTGTCAATGAAAATTCACTAGGGTGGGCGTGCACACACACATTGTGATTTAGCTTGCTTTTCAATAATGCATTTACAACAGTACCAAATTACCATTATCTTATTTTTTATAAGTTTTTATATATATTCATAAAGTAAAAACATCTCTCCTAGACAACAAAATATTTCAGACTAAGCAACTAACGTGTCGCTGTTTTTTGCAGGCTTGGTTGGTCCCTACTCCTTTCTGCATCCCTAAACTCTTAAACCTTTCTCCATATATATATATAAGGTAATGCTCCTCTTCGTTCAAGTCACGATAGCTTGTTCAATATCCCTCCAACTTTCATCTCTTCTTCCCTAGACTAACAAATGCTGGATAGAGTTAACTTTATGCCTATAGTTAGCATAAGAGTGGATAAACAAAGTTTTTTTATCTCCCACCTACAGCCAGTGAGCTTTGGACTTTTTGTTAAAGGTTTCCTTTAGTCTCTATTTTCAACATCTTCCAGAGAGAGCTGCCTACAAAGCTCAAAATTTGCCAAGCAACACCTCTTTAGTTATGTCCAACATGCCAAACACCTCCTTATTCCATTTTTAATTTCTTCTTTGAGGCTTTTAACCTCCTTATTCCAACATGCCAAACACCTCCATATTCGGCACTTCTACTCACCCGATAAGTTTCAAAGACACAAGCTTCAAAGCTTTCATCCCTTAACGGAATGTTTTCAAACTTTAAAGGCATCGGCCCCCTGCCTGCAATTATAAATTTTAATCCCATTGGGTTTTGGAGATAATATAGTTTATACGTTGCCTATTTGTTTTTTGTCAAGTATAGGTAGGTGAGTCTAGTTATGTTGCTGGTATATGTTTAGCTTTACATTGGTCGGAAATGGATTTTATATGAATGTAGCCCTATATATATATAGGTCATATTATGTAACTCGCTATCACAATTAGAAACAAAGTAGTCCATTTATTGCCCATTTCTCTCTCTCTCTCTCTCTCTCTCGGAAACCCTAATGAGGGTATTCTTCTCTTAGTTATTTCCTTTGTATATTAGTTTGATTATTAGTTTTAGTATGGTATCAGAGCAGGTCAGTCCCGCAGGTCTTATTTAGGATTTTGTCTGGCGTATACTTTGCACATTGCCGCATAGACGAATTTTTTGTGTATCAAAATCAGAAACCATGTTTGCTCCTTAGTCTTTGTGTCTCCAACATATTTTCCTCCTTTCACCTCCATCTAGGGTTAGGTTTTGAAATATTACAATTAACCTTCCAACCCAGTTTTATGTATTTTACCTTTCCTCCTCACAATTTTTTGTCCATATAAGTCATTTGGATTTTTTTTTAGGGGGGGAATAGGAGGATATGATGCGAACAAAAACAAAAAGGAAGAAAGAAGATGTGAAGAAAAAAAAAGATACGGGATGAAAAATAAAAAATGTGAAGCGAAAAAGGAAAACTACAGGTTGAAGAACGAAAAGAAGATCAATAACAAATTCCAGATTTGCTGGCGTTGGCCTTGGATCATTTCACAGATATTGGTGATATAGACTGTTGTGCCCTCAATTGATCATATATTTTGTATGAGATTGCATCGAAAGTCACCTCTATGTTGTTTTCTTGTGGTATTGTGAGGCCTGGAGAAGATTTGAGGGAGTTGTGATGAATCCCGTGAAGATTTTGTTGGATTTGTCCCACATCGGCTGTGGGCTGACCCTTCTTGGGCTTTTTATATCTTGGGTAAATCTCACCTTACAAGCCGGTTTTGTGAGGTTGAGTTAGGCCCATGAAATTCTACATGGTATCAGAGCCGTTCTTTCTCCCCACGTCACCCATTTCTCCTCCATGTGATTTGACTCAATCTTGCCAACACGTGCAGGGACGTGTGGGATTTGTCCCACATTGGCTGTGGGCTGGCCCTTCTTGGGCTCTTTATATCTTGGGTAAACCTCACCTTACAAGCCGGTTTTGTGAGGTTGAGTTAGGCCCATGAAATTGTACAAGGTATCAGAGTAATTCTTTCTCCCCACGTCACCCATTTCTTGTCCACGTGATTTGGCTCAATCTTGCCAACATGTGCGGGGGCGTGTTGAATTTGTCCCACATCGACTGTAGGCTGGCCCTTCTTGGGCTCTTTATATCTTGGGTAAACCTCACCTTACAAGCTGGTTTTGTGAGGTTGAGTTGGGCCCATGAAATTCTACATGGTATATGCCCCCACACGTGTTGGCGGGACTGAGCTAAATCACGTGGACGATTGAACTGGGTGACGTGGAGTGGAGAAAGGCCTGCACTGACACCATGATAAATCTGTGCATCCAACGCAAAACCAATCGGCTAAGAGTGGAGGGGCCCAGGTTATAATGGGAGAGACAAGGCTATAATTTACCCAATGTGGAACTAAACTTCAACAGAGTTTACTTTATATATTTTTTGGTTGGTGATGGTCGACAGTGAAGAAAGCAAATCTGTTCTATTCAGTAAAACATGAGATAATTTGAAGACCGACTGTCACCATTTTACGGTGTACTATAGAGGAGAAATTTTTTTATGGACGGATAGTGGCTCATGTAGTAATGTTGGCCTAAGAGGACCAGTTGCTCCTAAGAGATGTTAGTATATTGGCTTGTATAGCCCATTTTAGTGTAGGGAAAAAATGAAAGGAAAAAAAATGTTATGGAGTTGTATGTTACTAGTTAGTGGCTATGGATGGTGGAGAAATGCATGGGCTGTTATGTTTGGAGGTGAGTTGAAGGCGATTGATATCCCCGGAATCACGAATTTCATGATGTATAGTCTTATATTAATGTTGTGCACTGTCAATCTCACCTGATATTTGTGGGTCATTGTTTAGCCCGTATGGCCATGGCACTGTGGCAAGAACAACAAATTGTTGTTGGCCAAGTATTTAGCAACTTGTTAGATAATGGTGTGTACCATGGCCACTTGAGTGCAAGTAGTTGCACCACGTTGTTGACTTGTAGGTTGTTCTTGGGCACTTCGGTGCAAGTGTTTGCACCATGATGTGGACAAATTGACAGGGGAGATGATTCTGTCGAATATGTATAATTTTTTTTTTTGCATTTGTGGGAAAGTTAGACATCAACGTCATGGATGCTCCAATTTGAGGGCGGAGTGTTGGAGATCATATAGTTCATATGTGATTAGTTAAGTATAGGTAGGTGAATCTGGTTATGTTGTGGGTATATGTTTAGTCTCACATTGGCTGGAAATAGGTTTTGTATGCAAGTAGTCTTCTATATAATGGCCCATCTTATGTAACTCATTATCACAATTAGTAATAAGTAATAACTAAACCATTTAGTGTCCATGCTTTGTCTCTCTCTTTCATAAGTAATAGCTAGTCCATTTAGTGTCCATGCTCTCTCTCTCAAATAAACCCTAATGAGGGTATTCTTCTCTCATTTACTTTTTATATTAGTCGATCATTAGTTTTAATATTGGGATGCATTCCTAGAGTGGCCGAGGTAAACCATCAAACTCCCCCCCCCCCCCCCCTCTTTCTTTCTCCAATCAGCAGGTCTACCAGCCCACACCTATCTATGAAAGCTCCGACCTCTCATCCCTTCAGCCCCACTGCTGCCACACCTTCTTTCAGAAGTCCATCTTATGGTGTTGAAGTTGGCAGCCAAACACCATGGTAGCTGCCAATTACAGTACACATCTTCCACCTCTTGCCAAAAGTCTTTCCTAAGCCGATCATCATTGGGGTCATACACCCCAGTATGACCCAATGCTTCCCGTTGTCTATGCTGTTGAACTTTACACCATCCAATTTAAGTTTGAAAATAATAAAAGTACAATTACACTTTGAAAATCAACCATTCAGACTGTCTATAGTGGCTCTGAAGAATACATCATTCTGACTAGCCAGAGAGAGAGAGAGAGGGGGGGGGGGGGGGGGGGGGGGTATCCCATAAGACAAACCCCTTAACAAATTGTGACTTAGTCATATTGGTATTACAAGCATATCAGAAAAGTAATACCTAATTAAAATTGCAGTCTTAGTCATATTGGTATTACAAGCATATCAGAAAAGTTTTAAAATTGCAGTCTTTATTAGGTGCTCTAACAAGGTTTTTCTCATTCATACCTGTTTTTTTCCTTTCAATAATATTTTCTTCATTAATACCCATCAAATTATTATTATTATTATTAATACCTAGTACATAATACATACATACAAATTAAAACTTGGAATACAATATGACGTGCAATATAAGTAAATATTTATGAACAAATAATATATTAACATACAAATAAGATACGAAATGAAGGCATAAACTTGATAATTACGGTTCTTAACTATCCAGGCCATATTGAAATCTTGATGAGATCTCATCTATTTTTATGGAATTGAAGAGATGCCTATAATTGTAGGAGAAAAATGTGACACTATATGGAAAAAAGCAAAGAAACAGTAAACAACAATGTTCTAGATGATTGCTGCAACATGCGAAAGCCAGATTTGTATCTTCAACAATGAATATCAAAGGAACATCTAGATGAGCATAATGATGCATGTTTGATAATGAAGGCAAGGTTTAAGGTCTCAGTATTGGAGACCATATCATCAGCTCCAATACTAGTATGTATTGTATCGTCCGATACAAATTGACGATATGCTTGGGAAGAAATAATCATATTGGTTGCACAGTACGACATAAACCAATATGGGTTTGTATCATCGGGCTCCGATAACAATGTGTATTCGGCAATACGTCTTGATATCATCCACTATTTTAAAATATGAATGGAGGAAAAGGGAGGTAACGTTGAAAGTGAGAAAATATATACCTTTTCATCGCTTGTAACATGTGTGCTCTCATCAATGGACTGCATATAATAATAAGATCAAAATTAATCTATGACAATTACACTATATTAACTAATTAAAATTAAATCTATACAAACTATTCTATATCGGAGTATCTAGTGTGCTAAGAAGAGGATAAAATGCATTAAGAATAATGCAGAATCGTACCGTTATATTCTTCAACAGTTCATAGGTAACATCCTGAGCTCGATACGCTTTTGGATGCCATTTTCCTTCAGACCAATCTACATGTGTTACTGACCAGTTTGCAATTCCATTGGGGTCAATCATCTGAAAATAACCACAGGAAAGTCACAAACATGGCAAAAACACTGGTAAAAGAGATAAAAGAGTTAAGACTATGGCACTAAAATTAGGTTCAAGTGCTGACATAGAAGAAGGTCGGCAAATAGTGTTCGTCAGCATAGCAATTCCGGCCTTCCAATCCTGGCTGTGAACATCAAACAAATACAAACATCAGTACACTTGTTCCTAGACTAGGTTCATATGAGAGAGAGAGAGTCCCTCAGTACGTTTTGACTATTGCTATACTTAAGAAATTTTCTTTATATTGGAATAAGGGTTTTCATTAATTGACATATTGACAACTTCAAGAGCCACCTGAACTCTTCTCTCATTATTGATTAATTGACATATTTACAACTTCAAGGGTGACCTGAACTCTTTTCGCAATTTTTTATAATTGAATAAAAGCTTTGAGCTTTTAGCTCCCTTACACGGCCTATTTGATGATAATGAATTAATTTCTTTCTCAGTGAAAACTAAAATAACTAACCCTAATTCTTCTAATAATACCTAAAATATTTCAAAATACTTGGAATCTTAGCATGAAGGAGGATAAGATGAAACCAGTGAAGACTTGGAGAGAAGTAGTCGGAAATGACATGATTTATTGTGGAGTAATAGAGTTTATTCTCAAACAGAAATGAGTGGAGAAGTAGGATTCATAAAGCTGACAGTAACTAGATGCGACAAGGTGATGATGATTACTTGTAGTCTTGTCACAACATTGCACCATGTTTGATTTTTATTTTATTTTATTTATTTTTGACGGGTAAAAGCAGTAATATATTAAGCAATAAAAAATTTACAATTACAAGGAGGGGCTAAGCGAGACTCTTAGCCACAATCCAACAGAACACAACCACACCACAGATAGACGAACACGGGTCCTCCACCATGCAGTCCCATAGATCTCTGGCATACTAAACTAAACCAATTCAAACCGCTTATTCACCGCAGTCCACATAATAAAGTTGCCCCTGAGAGTTTTGATAACCATTACGAGTGGCCTTTGGGTTTTTTGAAAGATCTTAGCATGAGGGAGGATAAGAAGAAACCAGTGAAGCCTTAGAAAGAAGTAGTCGGAAATGACATGATTTATTGTGGAATAATAGAGTTTATTCTTGAACAGAAATGAGTGTAGAAGTAGGATTCATAAAGCTGACAGTGAATAGATGGGACAAGGTGATGATAATTACTTGTAGTCTTGTCACAACATTGCATCATGTTTGATTTTAATTTTATTTTATTTATTTTGGACGGGTAAAAGCAGTAATATATTAAGCAATAAAAAATATACAAATACAAGGAGGGGCTAAGCGAGACTCTTAGCCACAATCCAACAGAACACAACCACACCACAGATAGACTAACACGAGTCCTCAACCATGCAGTCCTCCCCCTAACACACGCACACGCACGCTAAAAGCCCACATGATCACACAATACTAAGAGAAACACCACTTAATATGGAAGAAGGATATGAAAGCACCCCAAATCTTCGTAGTAGTCACAATGAATAAGAAGGCCCACACTCTCCTTCCCCTGAGGGCACATCATACACCTGTTTCCAATAGGTATACCCCTCTTGATGAGGTTATCAACAGTGGGGATTTTATCCAGAGCCAGAGTCTAGCAGAAAATCACAATTCTAGGACGAGCACCTACCTTCCTATAATGGACCACTGCAAGCGTGAGAAGGTCTACAACAGATAAGAGTAATGGAAAGACCACAGAAAACACTTGCTTTTCTGTCAAAGTTTATCTTCTTCTATCTTCGCCCTCCTACTAGATCAATTCTTGGCAGAATTGCATATTCTTGAGCCCTTTGGCATGGTTCAAAATCCCAGTAAACCGGTACATATTCAGCACTCCCCAAATCGATACATATCTGTGTATCGGCCGATACAGATCAATGTATCAGCTGATAATTTAAAATTATCGACATTGTGAGCCGATATTAGTTAATTTTGTGACATCTAGTTAGGGTGAGACTATAGGTGAGGAGAAGGAAGAAGAAGCCAAAATTAGGGTTGAGTTGCTTAGATCAGTCCTCTTCCCAATGCATTAACAATTTATATACTAGATCATTACATCATGGATTACAAGAACATTAAAATAAGGCAGGAAGTAAGAAGCTCTACTTATGACACAAAACTACTAGATGCACGCCCAAAGTTACTAGACACACACCAACTACTTTATTTACATAGTACATCACCACCCCCCCCCCCCCCCCCCCCCCCCCCCCCCGTGCCAGATAAGAAAGGAACATTCACAGTCAAAAGATTTTACAATGTGCTAAGCGGAGAGGATGCGGTGGATAGGGTTGGAGGTAATTTGGAAGTTCCACCTAGAACTCAGATTTCACTTCGACTGCAGTTTGGGAGAGAATCTTGACTGTGGATCAGTTATTAAAAAGGGGTATGGACTTGCAGAATGTTTGTATCATGTACGGTAGGACAGAGGAGAAAGCGAACGACTATACATTGTGCCTATGCTAACACTATATGAACCTGGTTTCAGAAAGTCATGTGGAGAGTTATTTAGCAGCTGGAGGGGAATCAAGGGATCGGGCAAGGAGGAAATATTCTGGGAAGTTGTTCTGCAGGCAGTTTGGTGGGTGGGTTATTTGGTTCGAGAGGGATGAGTAGGAACTATAAGATGGTGATTAGAGTGGCTAATGTTCTTATGATTGAATGGGTTGGGGGTAAAGTGGACAGAAAGCAGAATTCGAGGAGGAGTATAAGGGAATGTTGGGAAGATGCGACACATATAGTGTCCCCTTTGAGCTTGTTTTCCTGTTGGGTCCGGTGATTTGGCTGGGGCTTCTCCCTTTTCCTCGGGGAGCTTGTTCTTCTTTTTTCTTCTGGCTGGCCTTCGGCGTTTGTTTGATCTTCAGTCTAGTTTCTCACAAGCTGGGTTTCTTTGTTCTTGTTTTTTTTGGTTTCGTAATAAATTTACTAATAATATCTAGTACTAGTATGCTACCATCACATGAAGATATTTTCATGGCTTTTGGCTGTGCAAACTGAGGAACTACCCAATTTCAAGGTCTGTACAAGTTATTTTTAAAGTATTACAGCAAGAGTATAAGGGATTGCTATTCCAAGTAAAGAAAACTGGTACAATATTATGTTTCATATGTTTCAGGAGTAATCATCTGCTTGAAATTGAATTCAAAAGAGAAACTGCCAGTCTGATTATTGACTTACAAAGTTGATGTGCGAGACTTTATAATATACCAAGATACAAATGTACTGATGCAAATGCAGAACAATAGTATAAATCAAATCATGAAGAACAATAGAGTCTATCTAATCATATTTTGGCAAAGAACTACCTTGCAAAAGTGGTTGAATTTTGAGTAGTAAAGACTGTCTGCCATAACTATCAAAGCATGCTGACGCTTCATTGAGAACCACTGCAATACATACATGGATTAATATCCAATGCTACGGAATAAGAGGAAAATCATATATAGCATACTCTACACCTCAGTCTTTGGTCAAAAGACTATTGAGAACCAAAACCCTGCAGGAAAAGGCCTCCATCACTTTTTAATGGCCTCAGACAATGACCACAATAAATTCTATAAAGAATACAGGGAAATAGAAAATAAAAGAAAAAATTATAAGTATTACTACTGTCAACAGGAACAAGTCAAAAGACGACTACATGAATCATTTATTTGACCAGTGTATGGATAAATGCAAGATGAAGGTCATCAGTCATTTAGTTGATCAGTGTATAGATAAATGCCAGATGAAGCTCATCACCTAAGTCAATTAGATATAGACCAGCAAATAACTATATAATATGTCAGCACCAAAAGGGGAAAAAATGACAAAAATGCTGCTGTTTTGAGAAAGCAAAATCAAGGTACTTTGGGTGAATTCTTGTTTTTTCCAATAATCTTTTAACCAGATATATTCTTACTTTGAAAAACTTGGCCTAGTTTAACTCAGATCTAGGTGACCAAAGTTACCAAACCAGTTTGTGCCATGGTTTTTGCCAAAGTTCTTTAACACACATACACACACGCAAAAAAAAAAATGATAGAAGTAAAATCACCATAATATGCAAAAGAAACTAATATTTGCATGAAAACAAAGCCAAAATACACATGGCAGCAAAGGGAACAAAATCCCTCAAAGAATTGATTTTGTCATAAGAAATATGTATGGTAAGACACAAGCCTGTAGGGTTATATTTATTTATTTAGTTTGATGTAATAATATATGTAAAAATTGGTTTAAGAGAAAAATAGAGGGAAACTTCAAATTTAATTCTAATGTTGCTCCTCCTCCTATACTAAGTAAGATACTCCCACATTAGAAAGTATAAGAATGGTTCTCTAGCATGTATAGAACTTCTTACATTCTATTCTTGGTTATAAAAATAAAATATAGGCCAACCAGCGAACCAGCGCATGCGCGCATGCACAAACGTCACAAAATAATTGGCCTTTAGGGCATTGGCGGTTTAGGTGCACACACTTAGCACTTCGCACGTGTACATCGTCGCGAGTAGGCTGTCAACAGGTCGGGTCGACCTGTGGCGCAACCCACCCGCCCGGTCTTTAGGATTGGCTCAAGTAGCCATTTATCAAGCTCAACCCGAACTGGCCTGACCTGATCTAACTCGAGGATAGGGTTGGGTCAGGATTGGGTTCAACCCTTCAACCTAACCTGACCCCTAAAGGCAACAAAAACTATATAATTATTAATAAGGTATAATAGTTAATGACATTTACAAGTATAGTTTAGATGCATGAACTGTCTGTCTATATCTGTTTATACTACTAAGAAAGTTTAATAAAGCTAGTAGTTCATCTAACAGTTGTTAAATCCGAAAAATCGACTTAAGAGTATTAGGCGGTTTGGGTCAACTCAAAGGCTTTTACCAAGTTTTGACCACAATTGAATACCATCAAGCATGATTCATGCCTCGGCTAATTTGATCTTAGTGAAAGCAAGTTAACAGCAACAATGCATGTGGGCTACCTAGTAATTAAATTTGGCAATATAGAAATCAAAAGGGCTTGGGCCTGTAGGACAATGGAAGGTTGGCAATACTGCAACCTCGAGGTTGCAGCTTCGAGCCCAGCTTTAAAAAAAAAAAAAAAAATTATATATATATATATATATATATATATATATATATATATATATATATATATATATATATATATACGACGCCCTAGCTGTGAGGAACTTTGAGGAATCCATTGTAATTTTGAAATTTTTTGTTGGTGTGTAGACGGTGAGTAGTGTGTATATAGTTAGTGGTGTTGGTATTATTGCATTTTTTGTGCTCGTATGTGAGCTGGACGAGACGTGTAGTGGTTAATTGTTTTGTGATCTCTTTCTACTTCTGGACTACATCTGTTCCAGATCTGGTACAACTTGGTGTGCCTGCAACATCTTTCCTTGCTTGTCTATGGAAAGGGTTGACTGAATTTGTTGTGACATCATTTGTCCTTTCACATGATTTGGACAAGTATTGAATCTGTTATGATATGTTTTTTGTACCATCAAATGTGACTCGGCTTTGATTCTTTAATTCTTTTTAATGATTTGGCTGCAGCAACATACCTATGTCGATCTAGTAGATTTTTCTTTGGTTTGCTGAGTGTCTCATCAAACTTGTTTGAAGATATAGTTGATTGGTTTATGTGCCGAAATTTGTACCAAAGGTGTGAATTTGGTGATGATGTTTGATTTGCAATAGAGAGGATTATTTTTTGAGAGGCCTCTGTTTCTATCCCTATTTCCTACCATCAGTATTAAAATTATTTTCTTGTATATGATCATTTGTCTAGTTCTCACGAGTATTAGGAGGGCTCTCAGGGACACCCATCTGCTCAGACTACCACTGCACCTCCCTCATGTTGGGTTATTGATTATGGTTCTACCGACCATATGACAAAGACACTCACGGTAATTCTCTATATTCTCCTCCTTCCACCTCTGGACAGGCTCACTTAGTCGATGGTTCCGCTACATCTGTTGTTGCAATGTGGACTATTCTTGTATCGTCCACTCTCTCCTTATCTAATGTGTTACATGTTCCTCATTTATTAACCAAGTCTCTTTTTGTTAATTGTCTCATTAAAAATTACATTGTTCTGTCTTGTTTTATCATTCTTATTGTGTTTTTCAGTATCTCATCACAAAAAAGATTATAGGTAAAGGTATTGAGAGAGGTGAACTCTACTATTTGGATGTGAATCATGACTGCCCTTCTGCTGCTACCAAGGATCAAAATATCAAGTAAAATTTTGGTTTTGGGCATGACCGAAACCGAAAATTTGGACCGAAATTTCGGCCGAAAACCAATAATTTGGCCGAAATTTTGAGTTCCATACAAAATATGACCGAAATTTTGGTCCAAATTATCGTTTCGGTGAGGACCTAAACCGATAATTTGGACCGAAATTTCGGTCATTTCGGCCGAAATTTTGATCCTTGGCTGCTACAGTTGTTCCTAAGCCTTCATTGGTTTTTTCCTCCAGCTCTTTCCCATTGTTAGTATTGATACTTTTTCTTTATAGCAATGCCAAGTTTGGCAAGTGGGATTTCATAATTTGTGTGGCTTGATTCAATCTTTTACGAATATTTGTTAAGTCTGCTAAGTTTCAATGTCTTTTTTCTTTTCTTTTTTGGTAATTCAGTCTGATATTTGTTCCTCATATCTGTGCTCTCTCAAAACAAGGGCGGAATATTTATCCCTCTCGTATGCATAGGAGCACTGCTCCTTTTGAGTTGGTCCACTCCGATGTTTGGGGTTCTTCCCCGTTACTTCTCTTGAGGGATTTCGATATTATGTTGATTCATCTTATGAAGTCCAAAGATGAAGTATTTTGTAAGTTTCAAGAATTCTATTTTATGATTTGTACTCAATACAGTGTTCTAATTAAAAAAAAATCGCTCTGACAATGGTAGCGAGTACACCTATCACTCCTTCTGGAGCATGAAATTGTCCATCAATTTTCATGTTCTTAAGAATGGTACTGCAGAGCGTAAGCATCGTCATATCATTGGTATGACTCGTTGATTGCTCTACTTATGGTTTGTATCCTGTTCAACCACACTACTCAGATTTGAGGAGGTCACACTCCTTTTCTAACCTTGCGCCCCACCAATTGCATGGTCCTATTGAACTACTGGCTTTTGGGTGCATTTGTTTTGTTCCAGATCTCCATCCTAGCCGAAACAAATTAGATGACCGCTCCATTAAGCATGTTTTTGTTGATTACTCCGGTAAGTCTAAGGGATACAAACTTTATAACCCCAATTCTCATAGGTACCTTATTCTATGTACCTTACATTTTTTTAGTATGTTCCTTATTTTTCTCCTCATCAACTAGTATTATCCCAGCTGCAGTTACTCCCGTTCCTCTTATTCCTTTACCTCTTCTAGCTGCTCCTTCATCACCTTCATCCCCTGCTCATCCCATAACTATGGCTCGTCCCTCACAGGCTCATCCTCTATCACAACAGCAGGAGTTACACTTTTATGTTTACAAACATCAGAATGGAGTCCCCTCGGTCATACGACAGCTGTCCTATTGTCGTTGATCTCGTAGACAGCTCTATTCCCTTGCATTAGACTCCTATTTCTTCATCTCCTACCCCTGGTCCTACATTTGATCTTGAGTAGTTACCTATAGTTATTCGCCAGCAGGTGAGTTCTTGTACTACTCCTTACCCTCTTGCTAAGTCTATGTGCTATCAAACGGTCTCTCCTTGAAAGGCTTTTGATGCGAACTTTAGATCCGCTTGTTTGAATCATGATCGGATAAAGATGAGACGTCAAAAGAGAATGTAGACCCACGAATGAGTTTTTAAAAAAAAGCCCGTTAAAGACCCGTGTGTACATTAATTTAGGCAATATTTTATCTAGGTTTACTTTTCCTTTCTTATTAGGATTCTTTTAATAAGTGACTTGTTTTAGGACTAGTTTCCTTATTTGAATTATTTAGGGGTCAAGCACATATATGTGATATGTTACTGTTAATCCCGTCACTTTCTGCGCAACCATCGAAAAAATGGTCATAAGTCTACCAATATGTGTCGGAATTGTATGATTCTTGTCTTGTTGGAAAGCTACTTTGATAAGCTTTTAAACAAGACCAATTTCACGTCAATCGGACATCATTTGACCCTTCAAAAGTGATCGCATAATAAAAAAATGGATTAATGGTGAAAGTAATTGTGACCGTTAGATGAGAAAGTTTTAATGATTGATTAGGAGTTTTATTTTAAGTAGTATTCCTAGGTTTTTTTTCCTTATAAATACACATTGTAATCTCTTATGAGAATTAGTATTGATGATGAATGAAAATTATGAGTTTTGCTTTGTGCGAATTCTAGAGAACTTGAGATGAGTTTTCGATAGAAGAGTGATTCTTCTCCCACTTGCGGTTTGGTGTGAGGTCAACTTTCTTCCTTGGAGCAATTCCTTGGATCTTCTTCTTCTACCCCTATTTTTCCTTTTATTTTTTTGTTTTAATTGAAGAGCGAGAACCCTAACCCCTATCTTGTGGGATTTACGCTATTTTAGGGTTAGCGTGCGATTTTTCCCGCATCAGCTTTCCTTTCTGCTATTGATTGACACCAGTATTGTACCTCGTAACATCCGTGCAGCCCTTTCTCATCCCGCATGGAAAGCCGCTATGGTGGAAGAAGTGAACATCCTCGAGAGTAATCATACGGGGATATAGTTCTCCTTCCTGTTGGGAAAAAGGTTGTTGGATGTAATTGAGTTTTTGTTGTAAAGCATAACCATGATGGAAGTATTGCCAGTTATAAAGCACGCCTTGTTGCTTGCGGCTTTGCTTAGACTCCTGGTATTGATTATGATGCCACATTTGCTCCAATGGCAAAGTTGACCTATGAGAGTACTCATTTCCCTTGCGGCCAACCAAGCTTGACCCCTTTATCAGTTTAACGTAAAGAATCCCTTTCTTCATGGCCATCTCACTCAGGAGGTTTATATTGATCCCCTCCCAGCTTCCTGCTTTGGGGAGTCTAGGAAAGTGTGCAAACTCCGGAAATTTATATATAGTTCGAAGCAGTCGCCTCACACTTAGTTTCATAATTTCAGTGGAGTGGTGCTTAGTATGGATTTTCAAAGATGTCACTATGATCGTATAGTTTTCACTCATTCTGGGATCTTTGGTCGTATGATTCTTCTGGACTATGGTGTTGATCTTATTCTCACAGGCGATAATTCCTCCTTTATTCTCTCATGTGAAGTATGAGGTTGGCCGTAACTCTAAAGCCAATAATTTCGAGAGCTTGAAGTATTTCCATGGGCCTGAGGTTGCTCCCTCTGATATATTTCACTCTTACACGACCAAATATTATTTTCCTTGTTAGTTTGGAGAGCCAGTTTATATATGCTCCACATGGATGAGTATGAGTGCAAACCTTCCACTTCTCTAATGGACTTGGAACTTTCTCTGCATGATATAAAGGGCCATTTGAGTATCAATGTCTTGTGGGCCGCCTAATATATTTCACTCTTACACGACCAGATATTACTTTCGTTGTTAGTTCGGAGAGCCAGTTTATATATGCTCCACATGGTTGATCATCGTATTCATCGATATATTAATCTAGCCCCTCTTGTGGACTTATATGCTGCTCACATGGTCATCTCGCTATCTCTGGATATATAGATGGAGATTATGCAGGATCTATTACTAATCGTCACTAAGCTTTTGGATACTATGTCTTTTCGGAGGCAACTTGCTTCCTTGAAAGAGTAGAAAGCAACCTATTGACTCTTGTTCTAGTGCCAAAGCTGAGTATCAGGCCATTGCGCATGGCACATATGAGACTTTGTGGCTCCGTCAGTTGGGATTCTCCACTAGTTGTTATAATCATCTACACTGCGATAATACGGCTGCAGAGAAGAATGCATCTGATTATGGAGTGCATGAATGGACCAAACATATTAAAGTTGATGTGCACTTTGTCAGAGAAAACGTATGGGTGATTCATTAAACCTCAACGATGTTTCCTCGTCTCAAAAGTTAGCCAACATATTATTAAGGTAGTTGGGTCTGCTCTTTTTTATGATATCAGTCCCAAGATGGGCATGCTTGATGTTTATGCTCCAACTTAAGTGGGAGTGTTGGTGTGTATGGTGCTATTGTAGATGGTGTGTACGTAGTTATTGGTATGAGCATTATTGTAATTTTGGTTTTGATATTTAATATAGGGTTTGTAGAGCAGATTTCTCTGACTTGTCATTTCCTTCAACGAACCACAATCTTAAACGCTAAAACTACACCTTTAAGTACTTTTTTTACCAGATCAATCCAGTGGTAGATGACTAACGGGTCGAACTGGGTCTAATGGGCAGATCTAATGGGCCAAGCCGATTGGTCACCTATTGACCATAGTGGCGATTATAGTGACCATGTGAATTAAAAAGGGGCAACTCTTCATGACCATTTGAATTAATGACTATTTGAATGAAAGGGTGCAACTGTTCATCCAACCATCAGATGAAACATTAGGGACACTCTAGATGATGTAAGTCAATAACGCTGTTGAAATAACTGCCACAGTGGTTATTCTTTGAAAAGTCACCTGAGATCTATAAGAGATCTGTAGGCACAAATCAATGTACAATGGATTCATAAGAATTCCTTAACATAGTAATCCAGGATTCCTTTATCTTCTTTTCTGTTTTGATACTTACAAAAATTGAGTTTCCCGAGGCGATCCTCTACCATTCCAAGGTAGTCACACTCAAGAGATTGGGCTTGTTATATCCTGGAAATGTCTCCCTAGAACCCTTTTGCAAACTTGAGCATTCACTCAAGTAGGGGGGAAATGGTGTTTTAAAGATAGCGACTACACACCGCGAGTCCAATTTTCATTTTTATATCATTTTCCGATTTGCGCATATGCAATTCAACATAGGGTGTGAAAATTTGAACATTTTAACAGCGTGTGCTGAACTTAACATGTGGCATACTGAAGAGATGTTTTTTTCCAAAGAATCCAATGATGTGATGCTCCATGGAATAGAAAAACAAGATCGAGGATTGGAGGCTATGTGAAGTCTTAGCTTTGATACCATCTAAACAAATAAGGGAACTGTTGAATAATTTCCACTAGTTAAATAATGAAGCCATAAGGCATACAGATAGGTGGCCAAAAAGCTAAAAGACATAATTTCCCTGACCAAGGATTTAAATCTCGGTCATGTCAGGGACTCGACCCAGACATAAACCAAGTTGACTCAGTTTTGACTCAAACGAGTAAAATTTAAAAATAATAAAAATAATAGTTTTATTGTATGTTAAAAAAATATGACATGGCCAAATTGCAGCAAGTCGACAGTTTGATCGAAACCAAGTCAATTTTTTAGCCTCATCTTACACTGATAGAGAAGACTCAGATTGTATATATATATATATACATATATATATATATATATATATATATATATATATATATATATATATATATATATATATATACAATCTGGCCCTAAAGCATGATTTATAACACAAGTATACATTCCGGAAATTTCTCTAAATGACCCATGATTGAATGAGATGCATTTCATTGGGCAGTAGCATTTTACATATCCAGCTAACCTTGATGATTCTTAAACTCTGGGAAGAAGCAAATATGTATGTTCATCACCTACTAGACTATTATGCCTAGTTCTAGTTTAATTGAAGTAATCGTAAATGACATTAAAAAATCAAGACCTCATGCAAAATGTTTCTTAATGTTCCAATACTTTAATGTTTTACTTTAGTTTGTATTTTTCTTAGATAATCAATTCAATCTTAACCACATAAATAAATTTGCTGGAGATCAATGTATCAGATCCTTGGTCCCTTTATGGGGAAGTAGAGATGTTTGAATATAACTTAATAGTATCATCAATTTCAATATCTGGACATGAATATAAAAAATAGGTAGCATCAATGTCTGTGCAAACTAGTTGGAATGTCATGCAAATAAAATTTATTCCTAATGGTTGCATCTTATACCCCATTAAGCTACCATTCCAACCAATTGGAGATGGAAGACACACAACTCAATGTTTTAAGGTGCTGCGAGAGCGTTTCGAGCGTGGCGGCCCACGAGGCATGTACAGGGACCCAACACTAATGCTCCCCAATTTTCCATATTTCTTTTTTGCCTACTGGTTTTGTATTTTATGAAACTGGCAAGCTGACCTATGGACATATTATACACTTATTTTACTGGAGATAAATAAATGTCCGGTCTCCATATCAAAACACATATGGTAGATCATGAACATACCTGCGCACCCTTCCTAAAGTCCTTCATTTCCACCTCGGGCAACATACGAAGGGAATACCTGCCGGTTCCATGTGGGCCAGGATCCTCAAAGCTTGAAAAGGAGAATAAGATCTAAATTATTAAGCATCAATTTTGGAAGGTACTAAACAAAATAAATCTCAATAAACTTCATAAAGAAACCAAACATATAGCATAACTAATAAAGTAACTGGAAAAGGCTTCCATGTTGAACTAGCGGACCAATTTCTTTAAAAGGCTATGTTTGATAACTTGGAATTCAGTTCTTGGAAGTGAATTGGCAATTCCGTACACTTCCTTGGAATTGAATTCCCCTGGAAATAACACTTCTCTTGTTTGATTATTTCGTGTGGGAAGCGACTTCCCTAAAATTGCAATTCCACTGTTTGATTAGATTCTTTGAGAAATAAATTCCTATTGAATTGGAAAAAGGAATTTTTGATAAATGCAAATTAAAGAAAATAAAAGAATTTATAATGACTATTTTGCCCATGGAATTGGCACATCAGCCAATTTATGTGTGGAATTGAAACTTAACTATGATTGAATTGGTGTGTGGAAGTGAATTCCACATGTGGGTCCCACATCAATCCACTTCCACACCCTTAAATTCCTATCAAACAAAAAACGTGGAATTGACAATTCAATTCCACCCTAGAATTGCCACTTCCACGTTATCACACAGAGCCTTGGAAAGAAATTTTATAAGAGAAACATCACAAGAGCCAGCCATTCAGGAAATAAAACCAGAATATGTTCAATTTCAAAAAGAATAGCTAACTTACCAGTCAATGAAACTGACATTTGCATCCATAAGATAGTTATACACGTAATCGAAATTATGCAGTGGAACACAGCTGCAACACAAGAAAGGAGGAAGTACTAAATAAGCCACTCACAGCTCATCAAATTCAGCATGTACAAGAGGACTCTGTTAATAAAATTAGCCTATATTGGTTAAGGAAAACAAGGAGTAGACGGATTCTATGCAATTTTAGAAATCTGTTCACCTGTCAGAAAGCAAGACAAAGTGCTGATTATCAACATCTAATAGTGCATTTGCTAAAAGCCTCTTCTCTGCATCAACCATAGAAATTTTCCCCCAGACCACCTGCATGTACATCAGTTATCAATGCAATTGAATATATATATATATATATATATATATATATATATATATATATATATATATATATATATATATATATATATATATATATAAAGCAATTATGCAATTATAATGTAGAAATAACCACAATTCAGAAATGTTAAAATAAATCAGCAGTTCAACAAGCTATATTGACGTAACTGGTGAATAATTGAGATATCTATAAAAAATAATTGCATGGTCAGTTTTCAAAGATTCACGATATGATTTTTCATCCATAAATGTAGAAGTTTATGAGGTGAAGTTAACTGCTTTTTAAGAACTATTAAGTTGCAACCTACACAATAAATGCACATATATTGGGTGAAAGCTTATGGAGGATTCAGAACTATGCTGGACAAAATGAACATGAAAACTGAAATTGGACCATAGCATGCAGTGGCAAGTAGCAACCCTTAAGCATCTGCACAGGATTCATTTGATTTTTGTTTATTAAAAAAGTAATAAGAAATTGACTGAGTATGAATAAGTAACTATGGCAAACATTTCGTCTCAGATCATGTATTTGGAGCCAAAGAAACCATGAGAAATGCATACACATTCACAGATGAACGTGTTTCTTCAGCTGTTTATCCTCTATTATATATGGCATCAGGGATTTAAGGGAAATTCTGTCAATTGTTTCTTATATATTAAGGAAAAGCATGTAATTGGGGCTTGCCTCATTTTTCCAGAGATGCACTGGCCAATATCCTGATGAAGGCAAGTCACAGACTGAATATTGTTTAATCCTCAGCAAACTCTTGTCAGCATCAATTTGAGGGGGAGTCTTGACCACCATCTATTATATATTTCATTAGGGGATTATAGTTAGATTTCTCAATTGTTGCTTATTTTCCTAAAATAATATTTTTATGTATATATGACGCAAGGGTGTAGGTAGGGCATTTTTATCTTTTTTAAGTTAATATATATTGAATTCAATAATTTAGAAAATCGTATCCATCTTATATGTATAACATTTGGAGACCTTCAAGAAAATGAAGCATTCTCTTTGGTTTCATGTCTTTCTCTGGAAATGCCAAAGAAGAGATAAGTGACATCAAATAAAAGTGATACAGATCCACATAATTGTTGCAACATTATACAGTCTTTCACAGATTGATTAAAAAAAAAACCTATGACCTGAAACTTTCTTAAGCTTATTAGTTCATGAGTCACTAATTTGATAGTTGTGTAATTTTTAATTCAACGCCAATGATTGGGTATAATTCATGGTAATCTATTCAACAGTGGGGAAAAAAAGAAGTGAAAAGGCAAGAGACTTGAAATATGCAGAGTCAGAAACCATTTAAGATTTAAATAATCGCACTAAGAACTCTAATAGGTCTCAAAGTTGCATCAGAACTTGAAGTCAGCGTTAACAGATTGTAAAATATAAACAATAGCCCGAGTAAATGAATTCAAACTATGGGAATTGCAAACATAAAGTTTAAAATACCTTCTCGCTCCGAATGTCATGGCTGGCAAATAAAGAGCCATGTATTGGTTTTTCCCTAGATGCATGTACATAAATGGAATACCTGCCATCATGGCCCTGACAACAAAGATGGATAGAATTCAGTGCAATTACAAAGAGATAAAAGCTAGTTTATAAAGATCAAAAAACTGTTGCCCTCATATTACAGATAGTAGAGAGTTGAAATGCAAACAAGAATATCTACATTCTGAACACAGCAAGAACATGTATCATTGTTTTCCTATATGCATTTTGCTAGTTCTTAATCAGCATTATTTTTGTTGTCTGCAGTTCTATATATCCCCACTCTGTAAACAAATGCTGACATATGAAGTAAACAAAATCCTACATAAAATATTATTGCATATTCTTTTCTAATATGCAGGATGCATGTCAGGCTGGGGAACCCCTCTCAATGTTTGCTCCTAAACCATCTTCTACCCTAAGGAATTTAGGCTAACTTGTAACCCTAAATTATATATGGTTAATGTCTCAATACCGCAATGTACCTTGGAATGTGAGAGGCAGCCAAAGTGGATACTTACCTGATACATAGGGGATGTGGAATCGCTGTCCAGACACTGGAATCGTGGCCAGATCAAAAGGAGAAAGTCAACAAAGAAGTGGACCCGGGAATGAGTTTTTAAAAGGCCTGTTAAAGAAGGGTTGAAGACCCATGTGTACATGCACGCCACACACGTGAAGACCCAACATATGGGAAACGTGCACATGAGGAGGACCAAGAGGGAAGAAAAGACCGAGTTTCTGTCCAGATTCGCTCAAGCGAGATTCAGCCTCGCATGCGCAAGACCGACCCGATAACAAACTTTGATTCTGGCAAGCTAGTTCGAGCGAGATCGAGCTGACTCCAGTTCGACTCGACATATTTTGGGTGAAAATTTAAGATTTAGTTTCCTTTTCTTTTAGGTTTCTTTATTATACGATTTTGTCACTGTATAGTTGTCTTTTGGCTTAGGAGTCTTTATTTTTAGTAGGATTAGGCCTAGTTATGGTTTCTAAAAGCTATAAATACACATGTAAAGCTCTTTATGAATTAGGGAATGGAGATTTGGTATTGCTTAGTGCATATTTTGAGAGAAAGATTATTTCAATCCTTGAAGACTTGAGATGAGCTTTCGTTTGGAGCAAGAGTTTCTTGTCCTTTGGTGTGAAGCCAACCACTTCTTTGGAGCAATTCCGAAGATCTCCTCATCTTCTTCCTTGTTTTCTATTTTTGTTCACTTTTAGCCGGAAAATTGAGAACCCTAATCCTATTCTTGCAGGATTTACGCTATTTTAGGGTTAGCGTGATTTCCGTCCTGCATCAATAGGCTTTCTAGAGGGGAATAAGGAGACTAGGATTGAGCCTACAATTGCAAAGTTGCAGCCAGTAGCAACATTCATTTTTACAATAAAGTCAACCACAAAAATATAATATTTTTAATACATTTTCTTCGATTGTTTTATTTCTTAGTGCAACGTAGAGATTGGGAAAATTGCAAGGATTGCAAGGTCATCCCACGAGAGAGCCTTGAGACGCAACATATAGTTTTGGACGTTCTAATCAAGAGCCAACTGACCAAAAAGATGACAAAGGATATCCAAAAATAAATGATGGGAATTAAAAGGAGACAAATAATAATCTTTAAAGGAAAATGAGTGATCGAGACATATGATGGGTAGGAAGGGAATCCAAATGAGATGTGAGACTGGGAACAAAAGGCACAATACCTTAAACAAGTTGCTAAGGAGGTGCTCGGGAAATCTAAAGAAAGAAAAGGTGTATAAAAAGAAACATGGTGGTGGAATGCAGATATTCAAAAGTCAATTGCCAAGAAGTGTTTTAAGAATCACAAAAAACAAGTACTAAAGATGATCTTGAAAGATATAAAATCACCAAAAGAGAAGCTAAGAAAGTTGTGAGTAAAGTTAACTATTAAGCATACAAAAATTAATATACTAGGCTAGGAACGAAAGGAGAGAAAGAAATCTATAAACTTGTCAAGATCAAAAAAAAGGAAATTAGAAATCTCTACTAAATAAGGTGCATTAGAGAAGAAGATCAAAGACTCTTGATAAAAGAGGATGAGATAAAAAATAAATGGCAAGAATACTTTAAAGAACTATTAAACACGAATATGCGAAAAAAGTAGATCAAGAAGACGAACCAAATCAAAGGGTGATCACTGAAATATCAGAAGGTCAAGTAAAAGAAGCTTGAATACCAATAGATGTTTGGATTGTGTTGAGAGAGAATGGACTGAATTGGTTGACTAAATTATCTAATAAGATACTAAAAACGAAGAAAATGTCTAAGGAATGGAGGAAAAGCATTGTGGTTCCTTTCTATGAGAATAAAGAGACATCCGAATCAATGCCAACTATCGACGCATTAAACTAATTAGCCAAACTATGAAACTTTGGGAGAGAATAGTACAACAACGACTAGGACAAGAATCAAATGTATAAAAGAAACGGTTAGGATTTTTGCTGGGAAAATCGACAACGGAAGCATTTTTCCTATTAAGGCAATTTATGTAAAAGTTTATAGAGAGAAAGAAAACTTACATATTGTTTGTTGCTTTAGAGAAGGCTTACGATAGATTACCGAGAGAGATAATTTGGTGGATGATGAGGAAGAAATGCATCTCGAACTTATATATTGAGGTTATCCAAAACATGTATGAGAGGGCAGTAACTACCGTAAGAACGACGTGTGGAAGAGCAAGTGAATTCCCTGTCTGAGTTTGGCTGCATCAAGGATTTATCCTGAGCCCTTATTTGATTGTCCTAGTCTTGGATGTGTTAACCATAGACATACAAGAAGAGATCTCATGGTGCATGCTATTTGCAGATGACGTAGTATTAACAATCCAAACAAGGAAATAAATAAATTATAAGTTGAAATTATGGAGAAAAGCTTTGGAGTCAAGGGATTTGAAAATTAGATGAATAAAGATGGAATACATGGAGTGCAAATTTAGTAAACATAATCCTTGAGGAGCATTTAGTTAAAAGAAAATCATTTAGTATCACATTTCCATAGATTTCGCTATTTAGGCTTTACTTTACAATTAGATGGTGGATTAAAAGAAGACATCTCAAATAGGATGAATGCAAGTTAGATGAAATGGAGGCAAGCAAGTGGAGGATTGTGTCATCAAAGAGTTCAACTTTGATTGAAGAAACGTTTTGTAAGACGGTTGTTAGACTTGCCATATTATACGGCGCGAATATTGGGCTATGAAAAAACGACAAGAAGATAGAGTACATGTGGCCGAGATGTGTATGTTGAGATGGATGTGTGGAGTAATAAGAAAAGATGACATTCGGAATAAGTACATATGATTAGAGAATTTGAGAGTAGTACCTATAAGGAAAAAAGCTACGGGATGTCGCTTAGGGTGGTTTGGATATGTTCATTGGAGGCACGGAGCAAACCCTATATGAAGGGTTTAGACATTACAAGCATAAGGAAGAAGGAGAAGAGGAAGACCAGTGAGATCCTAATGGGAAGCAATAAGAAGGGATATTAGGATTGCGAAGTTACAAAGAGTTTAGCGTTGACCGGAAACGAGTGGAGAAAAGGACTTGCAAGCCGACCCCAAATAGATGGGATAAGGCTGATATGATGATGATTTTCTTCAATTGTTTCTCCTTGCATCTTGTCAAGCTCCCTTCTTAATATATTCTTCCCCCCTTTCCTCTTTCACTTCTCCCTATGTACTCTCCCTCCCCCCAAGCCCTCTAAAATTGAGAAATTTGAGGCCTACAGGCTCAAGCTCGCATCTCTAGAAGGCGAGGCCTACTTAATGACCAAATGTATTCAGTACTATTCAGTTTTGTACATTTGGGAGACTTGTATCATCCTCCACTGTTACCTACTGCACTTGTCCAATATTTTTACCATAGTTTTGACTTCTACTAATTTTTTGCTCGGTAAAGGCGCTATCTTTCATTAACTAAAATGAAAACAGCAGATCAAAGAAGACCGAGCGAGAGGGTCGATGCAATAAATATTAAAAAAAAGGAAAAAAGAAACCCAAAAAATAAAATACTTCTACCAATGTAACAGAGTCATACCATAGCATAAACATACACAAAAAGAAGAATTTAGAAATCAAAATCAATTCTAATTAGATAAGCATATGAATTCAAAACAAAAGAACTCAAAAGCATGTAGCCAACCAAGAAAATATACCAGGAAGAACTTCTCCCACAACTTTTCGAAAGGCAATGAACCTGGAGTCAAGAACATAAAAGCAATTTTTGGATTCTTTGATTGAGGAGGAGGCATATGCAGAATGTCCCTAATGACAACGCGTGCTGCTATCTCGCCATCAGTGAAAACCCTAGTTGGAGCAGGTGGAAGCCATGGCTGAAATTGACCACAAACCCTTGAAGCAAACAAGTAACAAGCTGCATAGCGCCGGGGTGGATAAACATAAGCCCCAATTAGTGACAAACACACCAAGGAGACCAATATAATAATCCACGGTGGCTTTCTCGAAGGAGGTCTATGGCGCGGCATTGGCATGATCTGCATTTCTCCAATGCCTAGCCGCCACGCCTGGGGAATCTTCATAAAATGAGTCACATCAAAGCAAATATCTCAACCCGAGAACCATGCCCACTATCAGGATTTCAAATGATCTGAAACAACAGAGAATCATGCCCACTATCAGGGGAAAAGCTGCAAGATTAAATCTTTCCAAAAACAAACAATACTGCAAATCAAGAGAACTAATAGATAAAACAAGGTGGCAATTCAGTGAAAATTTAACCAATTGATGAAGACCTCATTCGGGCCTACAGATTTACATTAATGGGAGAATTGAACAAGGATTTGTATTAAATTGTATTGATCATAGCTTGTTACTAAGTTACTACTTGGCCTATTTTATTCAAATGAATAATAGCTGATGTGTTCAAAAGTTAAGCTGCAAAATCCTTGAAATCATTTTTACTACAACATTGAGAAAGGGGTTGACTGAAAATTATTCGTCAAACAAAAATAATATGTCAAATTTTCTAAAGAGAACTGAATCAGTTGAAAATAAGATGCAGAAACCCACAATTTACTATTCCCACAACCAAATCCGGCTAATTTAAGTTCACAAGTTAAAAACTCAACATGGAGATAACAACATACAATCAGTTTCAATTCAGAGATAAGAAACACTAGAAAGCACCAATATGAGTTCCAACCCAATAAAGGAAAGCATCTCTTAAACGACCACATAATACAAAGTCTCACATGTTGAATATTCCTCATGTTATGGAACAAAAAGATAAAGGCAAACCTTATGAAGAACCTTTTAAAAAATGACTAGGATTGCAAAAATGAAAAATGTCGGATCTAATCAAACCAGCAAATCATCTGTACTCCATATTGTAACATTGGCGTAAATTTTTTCCTAATTATAGAAAAATTATAAAAAATCTTTACAAGAAAATGTGTGAAAATCCCAGATCAAGTTTATGTCTGAGTTAGAACATTTCATTGCATTTCGGCATATAATGACCTATACCTGGCACCCTAAAAATCGATCATAGGGGGTCGAAGGAAGTTTCATCACCCTAAAATCCACAAGAAATTTACTTTCAAACATTTCAAAATAACTAAACTCTACAAATTTAAGTTCAATTTGAGTAAAAAATGTATCAAATGAGATTCAAGTCATTTTTATGTGAATCGAAGATTTGAACCGTGAAAAAAGTTTTGCACAACAAGTTTACAAATCATACATCCTTCCAAGAGAAAAAGAAAATCAATCAGAGATGGAAAATAAATTGGAAATTGGGTATCCCCATGATCCAACTCAAATTTTAGAAAAACAATAAACATGAAAAGTTTTTTGCAATTATTAACACAACATAAGATCATCTCAAATTGATGTTAATTACGACCTAGCTCAAGCCAAAAACAAACTAACAAAAAGATAGACTTTTTCTGCAGCTTACAAACTGAAATTACTAAAAGTCAAACCCACCAGTCTGGATAAAACAAATCCAATGCATCACCTAAATTACTCATGGAGTAAAGTGGAAATTTCAAATCTCCAATTAATTCGAACCCACTTCCACCAAATCCAAATAAATCAACTACGAGACCTAACAAAATTACATAAGTTACGTAGAATTGTAACTTAAATGAATAAAATGAAAATCTAGGACAATGATAACCGTAAATTTCCTTATACCTCAACATCCCAAAACACAAAATCTAGCTCAGATTCTTCCAAAAAACCAAAAGAAAACTAAATAAATAAATCAAAACTCCTCAACAAAACCCACACAAACGATCCAATCCTAAAATCACACCGAAAAATACGGAAAAGGGTAGAATTAAGCAGAAACTTAACCGGAGTCAACAAAGCTGAACAAACACAAATCCAAACTAACAGCTCCAATTCATCAAAAAAACCACAACCACCTCAACAAAATAAAAAAAAATTGGGAGAAAAAAGTACATATACCTGATCATCCGAAGCGAAGAAAAAGTTTAGAGAGATCTCTCGATTCAAAGATCTAATGAAGATTCAACAAAACCGGTTGAAGATCTCAAGATCTAGGGCTTAAAAGAACAAAAGAGATTTATTTTGTTTGTCTGTTTGTCTCGAGACTCACTTTCTCTCTCTCTCCTCTCTCCTCTCTCTATATATAGTATTTATCTATTTCGGGCTCGAACCAGTCGTTCCAACGAGGAGAAGAAAGCTTCCGCCGGCTGACTAATAGTGTTTACAATTCACTATTTTCGTACGAGATTTTCAAATAAACGATAATATTGTCCTTATGAGCTTGGATCACATGTAAAACTCATACGTTTGTTTAAATATGGTATATGGTTATATCCACATATTTGGCCGTTAAGATTTGTATGATTTTCTCACCCATTTTCAGTACATTACTACTATTTATTTTCCTTTTTCCGTTTTGGTAAAATAATATTTTATTTACTTTATGTAATTATTTGTTGTTTTAGAAAATCTTATTAGTAGTTTACTACTTCTTCCTCCATTTATTTTATCCGTCCAGATACTTTTACCCCTATTATTGTCGGATGAAGGAAATTTACTAAAATAGCCCTGGTGTAGGAAATGGCCACTGCCCTCTCAGCCTTCTTTCCATGCGAGCGTAAAAGTACCTCTCTGCCTAACCAAGCCCACCAAGCCCACCGCCTCCTTTGCATCTGTTGGGAAGATCTTTTTACACCCCAACCTTTCACTCGATGGATCTTAAGATCATAATGGATGGTCATTTTTTATATCACATGCCTAAAAAATGGTTCTAAAACTGTAAAGATTATGCTCAAATGTGAATTTAGGGTTGAAATAACCATTGAAAAACGATTTTTACCATCATATTCAAAACAGGCAACGGGCTTCAGTTTTAGCGCTTCCCAAAATCTAATTTGCACTTATAAATACCTCACTTGTCGTATCATCTACCAGTGGGGCGCTTTTGTCCAAAAATGATTGATTGTTTGAATCAGATGGAGATCATTTTTAATCCTAATCTTTCATATAATGAATCTTAAGACCACGAGCATATCATTAGATCCACATGATTTTAAAATTATTTTTTGGAGATTTATGTCACATAATTAAAAATTGTCCGTTTGATGATATGCCCGTATGATAAAAATAAATAAATAAATTCAATGTATAAAACATTGGGGTGAAAAATGACTTCCATTGTCTGGTTCAAATCAATCAATAATTTTGATACGAAAACATGAAGACAAGTACCTAAAATCAATAGTTACACATCAATTTTTTCAACTAATATAAAAATTAAATAAATAAATAAATAAAATAAAAATAAAACAAGATATTTTAATCCGTGGATCCAAAAAAAATGAAAGAAGATCCTCCAAATGGATGGTTAAGATGTAAGCACAATGGTCAACATTAGATACAAGAAAAGTGGACAATTCTCGGGAAGAATCCCATCCACAGGATCGACTGAAATGTTGAATCTCGTTTGCTTATTATTTGTTGCACAATTTGGAAATTGCCACCTAATTCCTGCCACCACCAACACCACGTTAGTTCGAACAATATTGTCAGGTTAAAAACTTCTTTTATAATATGATAGAATAAAAATATTAAAATGACCATTATACCCCTTGTATCCGCAACATGTGCTGAATAATGCGTCCGAATTATGTGGAACAATACAAATATAGTGATCATATAAAGTGTAACGACAAATGATTTTATCCAAATAAATGAACATGTTTCGGTAATAAATAATTTTAATAAAGGGCAGCGTTATTTGCACTCATGACTTCAAAACAACATCCACTTTGGGTTGATTAATAAGGGGACATGATTGACTTTTTTGCCCTTTATTTGATGGGTCAAAAGTAAGGTAGCACCCAACAAACTTCGGACATTGATTTAAGACATCTTTGACCACATATTTAATGGTGTATATATATTGGATGGGGCCCAAAATTTTTGACTGATATGTGATTATTGTTATGCAAGTTGTTGACGGACCTGATCTTTATGATTGATGTCACGTGGCGCTCAAATGGTATGATAGTAGCATTTTTTATTACTCTCGAGTGTATCATCCCGGGCCTCTTATTATTTTACGCCTCTATATAATTATTTATTTATTTTATTTTGAAGAATTTTTAGAAAAACTCCACTCTCCAAATGCAGCCAATCTAGGGCCACTGGACTTTGTCACCAGTAGCGGTAATTGGGTTGTCAACATTAGGGTTGCAATCGAGCCGAGCTGAGCGGAACTGAGCTAGCCCAGTCTTGGGTCAGCTCTAGGTCGGCTGTCTTATACAAGCTGAGCTGGTACTGGTACTTAGCTCTAGGCATCAATTTATTGTGAGTGATGATATGGTTGATGGGGCAACTTGGATTGGAAATTGCAGGAAAAAATATCTTTATTCTGATGTAGTGGCTACAGATATTTGAAAAGGAAGAGCTACCATGTGATTGCCTAAGTCTATTTTAGCCATCTTTTATTGCTTAATGTTTGTAGTTTAAATTAATTGGTACAACTGTATAAGCAATCAGGCTACCAAATTAGTCAAACCTTGAGAGAAGCATAGAAATTAGAGGCATGAAAATTCGTGAAAGTATGTTTTGACCTTTTTGACAGAGCAATAATGACCTGTGTAGTGCATGGCTCGGGCACCAAATACCACATTTTATCAGTTAAGATTCAAATAGTTGATTATGATATGGGGGTTTATTATTATGGATTATGATTTTTAATAATAGATTATGATATGTTCACCATGTACATATGCCCATAGTTTTAAATATCAGATTTATCATAGATTATGATATGTTCATTATGTCCATATGCCCATAGTTTTAAATATCAGATTTATCATATATATATATATATATATATATATATATATATATATATATATATTAATATCGGTCGGCTGGTTTGACTGATACGTATCCAATATATTTGATACGTATTGTCTTGGGACCCGACCGACCGACCGATAAGTCAGTATGTATTGATTTTTAAATCCATGCTTATGCATCTATGATGCTTGTTGAGATCCACATGGCACATAGGGGTAGGGCCCGGGGTGCATTTTATGACATTGAATACTGTAGGAACGTTGTTTTAGCAGGTAAGGGCAGGGGTACCTTTTTGTTGAAATGGGGAGTTTCACAAGGATAAAAGGGTTTCTCAAGATATTTGTCTACTTTTGTTAGGTATATAATTTAATTTAAGTGGTAAGTATATTCCCCTTACCCAAGACATCGTCTTTTGGCACTTTTCCTTTATGTTTTAGATAAGGGGGACATTTTGGCAATGAAAAATTGGTAGCCATCTCCAAGCTATTCAGTGATATCTTGAAATAACTAATAACTATTGACTTTATAAATGATTGACTATTGAATTATAATGTAAATAAATATAAATCAAGTTTAATAAAAAACATAGCTAAATCTTTCTCCATAAAAGAGTTTTTAGGCTGTGTTTGGATTAGTTTTTCCAAACTAAAGAGTGGTTCTTTGACTCATTTGGCTTTAATAGGGAGCTATAATTGTGTCTCGTACTACAAATCTCAGCTCCAGCTGCTTAAATGGGGAGTTCTTTTAAGTAATAAAACAGCTCTCATGGTCTTCATCCGAATATATAAAACCTGCTCTTGCAGAGTGTAGGCAGAGAGGTGGCAACTGCCAAAGGAATGTGGACATAGCTCTCATGCACGCTCTCCATCCGAGTAGATAGAACCTGCTCTTGCTGAGTGTAGGCAAAAAGCTGGCATCCGCCAAAGGTGAGTGGACACAAACACCCCAGATTCTAGAAAGTTGCGTTCTTGACTTCTTAGAATATGGAGCCTTGACATTGAGGACATCTCTAGAGAGGCATTATCTAGATTTTAGACTTTCAACACCCCATGCCAGGAATATTCGTGTCATTGTACAAATTGATTTCTAACCGTTCCAAATATGAATTTTGGTTATCATATTCATGGGTGTAGTAGTAGACGGTCAGATTTTGATTGGATGTGACCCACATTCTAAAGTATGATTTGAGAATCATATTTGATTAGATGATCATGATTAATTCACTTTTTGGGATGATACTGACCGCTTGATGGCACACTCATGATTTTTTTAAGATTGAGATGATCATGTGATTTATGCCAGTCACTGATTTTCAGTATTGTTGCCCTTAAAGATTCGATAGGTGTAAATAGAGTTACCCTTTATTTACTAGGTATCGGTATTTGTAGGCGAAGACTCCGCAACCTGGGGTTCACAACGTTAAAACCGTTGACTCCTTGAACCAAAGGGTGGAGATTGCTTTTTGTAGCAAATTTTCACAAAATACATCTTGAGAACATGGCCCACCTATCGGACGGTCAGATGTTGATTCCACATGGAACTAATCCCCACTGAGAACCCTTCTCATGGTACACCCATGATAACAGTTACTTTTGGGGACGTGAGCCATATGTAATCAACACCTGATCGTCTAATATCTAGTCCATGATCTCAAGGTCTATTGTCTGAACTTTGAGAAGAAAAACGATCACCAGCGCTTGATTTAAGGCAGTCAACTGTTCTAGTAGGGCTGCCCGTTGATATTTTAATGATGAAAATACTATTAAAAGGGCATTTTTGATATTTTATATTTAGTTCAGCGTGAAATTAATGGTCGATTCAGGGTGCCGATAGATATTTTATTAACTAATTTTTTCTAAGAGAAATGACAACCCTTTACGGCCTCCTTTTGACCTTTATATATTTAGATTGAATTGACTATTCTAACTACTTAGTTAAAAATTAACATTCAAAATCTTCAGCATTTAATTAAAAGGGTTTGAACTTTGAATTTGGTGGCCTTAGTGGGTTTCTGAACCAAGTGCCAAGACCATTGGTTGGATACCAACTTAAGCCTAAAAGACAGAAGTTGGTATTAGGTGATAAAGGGTTACCGTGTGGTCATCTACAAAGAAAAATGGTTGAGCAGAATACTGAGCAGTATTTTATCCTCAAAATCCCATTGATCAGATGGTGAGGATTGTTTAATCAATGCAATTTACGGATGGCATTCGATGGAGATGGTGTAGACCTGTGTGAGACCCTTCGTAGTTATACCCTTTGAGTTGGGAGTCTTGATCCAAGCCAATCAATAATCAATTGGAAACGGAATTTGCGGTACTAGTGTTTTTCAGGTACACCATGATCCGTGCTGACGAATCAGACGGCTTGTATTGCATTATATCTGGGAGAGAAATGAGAATATGCATTCAAGCATGACCTGTGCGTTCGAATGCTAAATCATGTGATCGCAAGTTATCAAACCTTTCAGATTTACAAATCAATTTCACCTTAATTTTTTTACTTTCACATTATCAAACACAACTTAATTAGAGAGTTTATTATAGTTTTACAAAAACTCATTTTTTCTTCCTAAAAATGTACACGAGATTGTGGGAGTTGACTCTCCTCATTATCTTTTTTTTTTTTTTTCAATTATATAATTATTGACTCTCCTCGTTATCATCAATAGGTTTTTGTGTTTTTAATAACCTTCTAACTAATGCCAGACTGACTTTCATAAATTTCTATGTCCCCTATGTTTGTGGAAGTCAGCTTTTGCTACAAGAGTTGCTATATGGTAAGTGATTCGTGTTTCTTTTAAAAAGAAGACAGTTCACCAAAATCAGACGCTAGACATTTTATTTATTAATTATAATTCGCCGAATTTCAAGATATCTTTTATATAAAGTAAGCGAATTGATGTGAAGATCGGCATACTTTGGTCTAGTGGGTCGGACACTATTATTGGTTTCAACATTTTGATGATTCATTGGCCGAGCATTGTTCGAGTTTAAAAGAGCAAGTAATTGCTTGTACTGTTCAGCGGTGAAAGGATTAGATCCTTTACCAGCTTTCTCTTCCATCGATGTTTGGTTGGCGATGGGATTTGCGCTTTTGTTCCCTCGATGTCCTATTGGGAAGCCGTGTAGAAAAAAGCATTTCTCGACAGAATGCCCTAACTTGTTACAGTGGGTGTGCAATGGTCGTTCTCGACGTTGGCCTTGAGCATTCTTCTTGAAGTTTTGATGATTAGATCCTGCTATAGTGGACTTGTTGAGGAATGCAATGAACTCCGTGCTTTGAGGGTTGGCGATACTAATAGCTCTCTGTCTTTCATTTTGGACTACGAGAGAGAACACTTTGTTAATGGAGGGCAATGGATCCATGAGAAGAATCCTCCCCCGGATCGCGGCATATGAGTTGTTTAAACCTATTAGAAATTGCATCACCTGATCTTGTTGTTGGTAGTTGATCAACGATTTCGTTGCTCCACAAGAGCATGTCGGTATGGGTTGGTAGTGTGCGAGTTCATCCCAATATCCTTTCAGCTTAGTGAAATAAGCTCCTACAGTCGTTTGTTCTTGCACAAGAAGAGAAATCGACTGTTTAATTTGAAAAATCCGAGGGGCGTTGCTTTGAGAAAATCGCTCTTTCAGATCATTCCATACGTCTAATGTTGTTTCAGCATATATCACACTCAATGCCAACTCTTTGGATAAGGAATTGAGAATCCATGACAAAACCATGTTGTTTTCACCTTTCCCATGAGAAGTGATGTGGATCTGTTCTGATTGAAGGTTTGATGATGGATCCATCAATGAATCCTACCTTGTTTTTGGCTCGTGATGCCATGACCATTGCGCAGCTCCACGTAGCATAGTTTTCACCTATTAGAGCTTGGGAAACTAATACAGTACCTGGGTCATCAGAGTGATGCAAAAAATAGGGGTCTGAGTCTTCATTCTTTGCCCCTGAAATGATGTTATCGCGCTCTGTATGTGTAGTCATCTCTTCTCTCTGTTTTTTTTTTTTTTGAAATGAAAGAAGTCCGCTACAAATGGAGGTCTTGGGCTATATATAATCTGGGCACTCCTCACCTTACAAGCTAGTTTTGTGAGGTTGAGTTAGGCCCGTTGGATTTCTTTCATGGTATCAAAGCAAGTATTTCTCCACTCCACGTCACCCAATTTAATTGTCCACGTGATTTGGCTTGGCTCAATCCCGCCAACACGTGCGGGGGCGTGTTAGAATAGTCTCACATTGCCTATGGGCTTGGAGGTCTTGGGCTATATATAATCTGAGCACTCCTCACCTTACAAGCCGATTTTGTGAGGTTGAGTTAGGCCCGTTGGATTTCTTTCAGGCATGGTCTTCTATTTTTTGTTACAAATTACTGATAATAGCGTGAATATAAAATAACTAGTACTTACATCCAAGGTGTCAAAATTCGTATCGGACTCAAGTATCGCTTCATGGAGGACCGATACAACTCAGCCGATACCGATACGCATTTGTCTTTTTTTTTTTTGAAAAAAAAAGTGGCATTGGCCGATACCGCACTACAAAAAATAAGACTATTAGCGGTAGCCAAAACTGCTGCTATTAACAAAAAAGTTGCCGCTAATAATCTTAATAGTTTGTTTGTTAATAACAGCAGTTTTGGGCTCAAAAAAACTGCCGCTAATAATCTTATTTTTTGTAGTGCCGATATCGTATCGGCCAATACCAATACGTATCAGTTTGCAAAGAAATCGATACTTATCTACAATACGTATTGATATCGGCCGATTTTTTATACTATGATTACAACCTCAAATATTTTAAATATAAAATATCAAGGAATGAATGTTAGATATATATTGCCTAACACATTCGTTTTCTCTCTTACAAAGATTAGGTTTTGATCAAAAAGTTGACTTCCATGTGTTTGGATGTGTTTAGGATGATTTCATGGCAATCTATTGGAACTCTCAATTAAGATTCGATTAAGGAAAGCGGTACTCAACCTGATTAAGTTTCCTTGATGCATGGTTTAGGAACTTTAATTGCATATATAAAAAAGGTTGTCGTCTCCTCCTCCAACTTGCTTGAAATTAACATCATAAAAAAGCTAGATATTGAGAGAGATTCCAATTGTTGATATCTTGCCTCAGAGTTCGAACCAAAGAAAGCTTAAGGAAACAAAGATTTAAAACTCTAAGAGATATGTAATTCAATGGTTCAGCGTGCATGTTCTTGATTTGTGTTCATACCAAGATCTCGGCTATGAGGTCTTAACGAAGTTTCTTGCCGCCAAAAAAATTATGAAAATTAACAACCACAAGAAGCCAACAATAATAATAATAATAATAAACTCTACGCTTGCCCTGCCCTTTGTGTGGGTCTCCTTCCAATTAATATCTTGGATATGCTCTCCCAGGTTGTGAGTTCGAAGCGACTCATCTTCTGCACAAATCGGGAAATTCTTGTGGCATGGTGGGGCATTGCCATTGGTAGCCTGTACCGATCAGTCCAAGCGCACAAGCTTGGAATATATATACCCTATGTTATAAATAATAAATAATAATAAATAAAATTATAAAAATAATAAAAGCAGTCCAATCCCAAAGATCAAATTCAATCGAATAGCTTGTGGAACCTGTGATAGGTCAGCATACATTTGCATTTTGATGCAATCATTTATACATTATTAGTTGACTAAATTTAAGATATAACCAATCCATTCCATATATATTCCCCTAAGGTGGATGACCACACAAAAGATTAAAAAAAGTAGAAAGAGACAACCCCAAAAAAAAAAAAGAGGTTCATTTGGGTGGAATGGCAAAGGTGATACCTCTCTACAAGCTCCATCACTAACACTGTTGACTATTTTAAATCAGACGATGAAGATTATTTTTTGTAACAATCTTTCATATAATCATTTTGATAAGATCATGCTCAACATTTTGGTGAAATGTTGGTTCGGCATAAAACACATCCTCAAAAGTGACCTAATAACTATTCTCATACTACACTATGATCACAATCACTTTGGGGATATGCATCTTTTGAAATCAAAATCTATCCGTATGATATATGGGCCATGGTCTCAAGATCTAGTATGCAAAATACTGGGATAAAATATAATCTCCATAATTTGATTTGCATAAATGGTTTTAACAGTGAGTTGTTAAGACCGAACCTTCGGTTGCAAAAACCCGCATTCTTTATTAATTAATGTGAGTTGAATGGAAATAAGTCCACCAGCTTCTTCAATAGTTGGTGGTATAAGACCTGGCTCCTATTATTGTTTCTACTTAGATACGCGCTTTATTAATAGCTCACTTTATGCGAATTGGACTAGCGTGCATCCTTGATCAATTCAACTGGTCCACGCGCCACACTCTTAGGAAAAGGACAGTGGCTTTATTTGAATTCCATACTACTTAACCACTGAAAGGTTAGTCGGTTGTAAATAAAATAAATTTAAGGCCAGTTTGTCAATAGGTAAACGAAGGTACAAATTTGCAAGTAAAAAAATTAAATTACTTAAAAAAAAAAAAAAGAATTTTCCACTATTTTATAAATAGTATGGCTCACACAATCTGGGACAAAAAAAATATGAAACTTTTACCGAAAATATTTTTAACAAAATATCCACTGAAGTCGTTTTTTTACGATGTCTTGGGCTAACTTGAAACGGGCACACGGATGTAGCACGAGCCAACTTCCTCCTCATAATAAGGTGAGGATTCTTCTTTTTTACGACGTCTTGGGTACCACTTTTTGCATTTATAAATGCTTTCTTCACAACCATAGATTTGCACATGAAAACTATTAATTACTTTTTGGCCAATGTCGCTCTTTGCACATAGTTTTAAAAACTGATTTGATATTTTTGGTACATTTTCTATGTGGAACACTAATTAATCTGGCTAATTTAAAGTTGATGATGTAATGATCTTTAATCCTAAAAATTGGCACAATATCATCTCTATCATATGATTGAGTTAATGATTGAATTAGACAATGGAAATTGTGTTTCGTCAAAATCTTTGGTACCAAAGAATTTATGGCATGACCTTCAAATAAGACGGCTATAATAGTATTCTATGTGGCACAAGTCCCAAAAATACTTTCTTTTCAAATTATATGGAACGACACAAATCTATTGTGCAAGTTGTCACCCCTATCAAAATTAGTTTTATTTTGGACAATGTTATAGCAGACGGGAAACAACAAATCATTTAACAATTGTTGATGTAGCGTGAGGCCAACAATGCACAATGAGGCATCCGCTTATATATATCGTGCCACATAAGCATCCGTTGAATGGTTTGTTGTTTCCCATTTGATCATTATAATTTTTCTTTTGTTTTTTATAAGAAAATGAAAATATTCATAAAAAAAAATTAATGGCCAAGACACTCTTATTCTTTAAAAATATTAGTATCAAATATAATTTTTTAGATTTACAAGACAAATAATTTTGGTATCTCAAAATAAATTTTTATCATCTTTCTTTAGTATAATAGTAGTTTGAGAAGGAGGAATATCGTTATCTTTTCCATGTACATGTGCCTAACATGTGCCACCCACCCTTAATATATTAATGCAAAAATAAGGCGTGATCGCCCATACCAGAGAGCCGTGAATGCCTCATTTTTAGGCCACATGAAACCTGCTTTGAGCAATTCAAAATTTAAATAACAGTTGTATTAGATATTAGGTCATATCGGATGTTATCGGTCTATACGATACCACAAAGTGTACTTAAAGAAAAAAATAATCTTTTTTTTCTTTTTTATTTTAAAATAATTTTTATTAAATTAGTTCGAGTAGGGTTTAATCCGATACGCTAGATCTGTTAGTTTCGCAGAAGGCGGATCTTAGAGATAAAACTCTAGCTGTTTTCAGATTATGGCATCATTCTTCAATAAAAAGTGGGAGCATTAGTTCTCTCAGGATTATGATTCGGATTGGTTGAATGTCTCAGGCAAAATTTAGGGTTCAGGATTTTCAAGATATTCAAAAAACAATAGCTGAATTAAAGCTTTATAGAATCGGTAAACAAGACAGAGAAAAGATAAACAGAGAGATAAAATAAAAACTAGAAAATTGTGGTTTCGCACCCTTGACTTCACACCCTTCACGGGAAAGAAGATTTACTCTTCAAAGAAGCTCATCTCAAGCTTGAGGTAAAGTGTTCTTTCATTCATGATCAATTATTAATTACAATGTCTTTTAATGACCTTATATAGTAGGCCTCAAAAGGAAACCCTAAAATAAATAAACACTAAAAAAAAATACAAGGTTGCCCAAAAATTGAAATTTCGTCTTTTGGCATATAACTTACTTGACAAATTGATCGATCGATTTATAAATTTTATAAATCGCTCAAGTCTCTGTTCACATTGGATTGATCGATCGATCGACTGAAAACAAAATTCACCAAAAGTTAAGACCCCCTGGCCACAATTGATCGATCGACTGTGTACGCCTTTGTGTTTTCCTTTATGCATGGCTCTGGTTCCCTGATGTGATTTTTTTAATGTAATGTTTTACTCGCAAGTGCACGAATCGGTTTGTATATAGTGGGTGCAGAGTACGAGATCGTTCCCACGAGGATTAATGTTGAAACATCTAAAAGAGACAAGCAATTCTAGAAATCTATTAAGATCTAACAGTATTCTACCAGTTTTATGATTTAAGCGGTTGATGATAATTAATGACTACAAACTGAAATTTAATTGATAATTCAAAAATAAAAGTGAAGATGATGATAAAGATGAAGATACTAAATCCTCCCATCTTTGATCCGTTCTTCCTATAATATAAATCTAAGGATTAAATTATTAGATATTTCATTGGTAACAAACATCTTTTATGGAAGATCAATGGTCAACACCCTAATAGGTTCCACGTTGCATCCCTGCAAACAGGACTTAGATGATTTTCATATATAGATCTGGGATCAAGGGCACGGCTAGGCACGCATGATCTCAGGTTCCAATAAAAATCATCCCCAAAGTGGGTGAAAATTTCAACAAGAATACCACTTATAAATCTGAAATCAAGGGCATGGCTCGGCACACTTTATTCAGATTAGGGATTATTTCAGATAAAATTACCATTACAGAATCAAGATCCAAGGCATGGCTCGGCACACTCGATCCCAGAACATAATCGTAATTAGATCCACACGATAAAAACAAAAAGACCATAACAATGATTGGGTAAAATTACCGTCACAGATCTGAGATCCCGGGCATGACTCGGCACACGCGATCCCGGTTAGTGGCGGGGATTTCATCCATTCATGATAGCACAACAACCATAAAAATAAAATCTCATATTTTAATCCTAAATTTATATTATTAAAAGTACATCCCTTGGATGGGAATCATTAGATCCCCATCCCTATAAATTTAGCCACACATATTGTAAGTAAATGACATAAATAAATAAAGACGGGAAAATAACATTAATTAAAATTACCTCAAACTTCAAAATAAATTACCTTAATCCACAAATATGATGATCTTCAGAAATGAAATTAATGCAGGAATAAACTTTGAACAAAATTTAGGAATGAGTACTGAAAAATTAAAGGGAACAAAGCTCTCAAAAGAATAATAAAATTTTCCTATTTCTATGTCTAACTATGAAAAATAATGGCTAAAAACTAAGAACACTAAAAACTAAAACTCTTTCCTCAAACTAATTCCTACGTAATTCTAATTCTAAAAATATATATATCTCTCTCCCGAAGTGTTTGAGTCTTTAAATAGAACCGTCGCGCGGAAGTCTCCCAAGCCCGTATTTTCGGGTCGATTAATCGACCAAGGAGTGTCGATGCATCGAGCCGACAAAGAATCCCAAAAATTAGACTTTCAGTGTCAGATTCGTGTCAGACTCAAATTCTGGCTCGATTAATCGACCTGTAGGGTCGATGCATCGACCCCAGAAATCCGTGAAATTCAGCACTTCTTCTTGGTTCAGACATTTCTTTAGTATTTTGGCCATAACTTTCTGTCCCGAACTCGGATTGAGACGATTCTTGCGCCATTGGAAAGATGACGAAAAGATATACAACTTTCATGTTTTGAAAATTTCATAATTCGGCCGTCTTGAAGGTCCAAATTTAACCGCAAGTCGCACCAAGTTCTTGATTACCCGAAGTTGCAGTGTTTTGGCATTATATTCAGAATTCTTGTACTGTTTTCTATACTTTGCTTATATTTACCTGAAACACTTCAAATCTAATCAATCTTATCAGATAGCCTTCATCGGACAGCTAAATATAGGTATTTAGGGGTGAAATATCCTCATTTTTCAGTACTCATCATTCCCCTTTTGTTCCTTCTTGCGCTGAAAAAATCTATTGCGACCCAAATCCAAAGCTCTCGATCTTGATGTCCCCCGTCATTCTCCCAAATAAAAAATATTTCATCATCGATGAAACACGCATGTAGTAGTAATCAAGTGTATTGGGACCCGAACGGTGGAACTCCTTGCAACTAACAGAAATAATCTCGGCATCTGGTAACGTATGAGTATCATCCCGGTCGATTGTATCGGAGCGCACACTATAATCCTCTCATCGACAAACCAAATAACTTGGCTCGCCAACCCACTCTACCAAATATTTTTAAGGCTTCTCATCAACTCTCCTGGACCCGAAAGAATTCATCCCCAATAAAGTGTGACGGCGATATCGGTCGGGAATATAAGAACTCAAGTGACGAACTCTCTCATGATTGACCCATGCACTCTCGATAGTCGACTCACCGACCCTCTTCATCTCATAAACTAAAACTCTCTTTCGTAGGTGAATGCCACAAAATCATCCGCAATCTTATCAATGGTCTCGCTACTCATTTTGCTCAGAGGAGGAAAAGATAGGGGTTGTGAGATCGGGATTGGTATACAAAGAAATGACGTTTGAAAAGGAGTTCTAGGAAATGGGGTTGAGCCTAGATGAGGACTAGGTCTTCTAGCTTGACAGTCGAACTAACCTCCATACCTTGAGGTAACTCTAGTACATATACTTTAGGTCCACCCATTTCCAAAATCTCAAAAGATTCGGTATGACAGGTTTGGAGCATCCCTGCGATTCTCGATGGGAATCATTCAGATCCAACCTGAACCATCTCATAATTATTTAATTAGAATTTCATAAAATTCTTAGGTAAATGCATCGATAATTTAAGACTTTCATTACACAAATTAATTTTAAGCGGTATGCAACTCGGGACTATGAAGTGTATGTGTATCTATGGACTCGATACTCTCATGTGCATGCGATGCTAATGACTCACATGTAACCGACTCAAGTGCTCTTGACTTAACATTAATGACTCATGCACAACCGACTCTGTGGGAACTATCAGCTCATGTGTGATCGAATCAAGGGACACTAATGGCTCATATACACTCGACTTGATTAACTCGTGCGTACTCCCTTCAACCAAAATCAAAGACTTGAGGGTACTCGATTCAATTGACACTAATGATTCTTGTGCACCCTGTTCGATGAGCTCACGTATACTCGATCCAACGGATACCATCAAGTCGTGTGTAACCAACCCTAAGGATACAAATGACTCATAGTCAAGTGACTAGATTGGTTCATGTGTACTTGGGTCTGTTGGTGTGCGTTTTTTTTGGAAATTGGCGGTATTAGAGGAATGAGGACACTAGTCTTCACATCGGTCCCTTTTAGGGAGCAGTGAAGGCAGAGTAGAGGAGGCGGCGGCGGCGGTGGAGGAGGTGAAGATGGCGGAAGAGAAGGAGTAACAAGTGGAGGGATGTGTTCCCTAACTAATCCTCCCTGAAGCTTCCGATTTGACGTTTCAAGTCGGGCGGTGTTGCTTCTGGCGCCTCCAATTGGGCGCTCTGCTCTTCACTTTGTATTGATTTTGGGTCTCCAGTTTTCATTTTGGGTTATAAGTTAGGTTCTAGGTTTTCGTTTTGGGTTGTAAGTTCAGGAGGTATGCCTCTGGTGATACTTGTAAAATTTTTAAGTTATAAAGAGGTGTTTTTAGTTTATTGTGCTTATTTATTTATTTTAACTTATTAATGGATTAGTCAGGCCTATTTGATTTGTTTGATTCATTTAGGATTTGACTTAGCTTAGAGCTTTAGGATTCATTCCGGATTTATTCAGGGTTTATCCCGAAATTAATTTGCTTTATTGAGTTTTATCTAGAGGGTTTACTTGACCTTGTTAGGTTTGTTGGGGGTATTTTTTTATTAGGAGGATTATCTTGAGGATTCTTTTGTCTTGGTATAAGGTTTGATTTGGGATAACCCCTGCTAAAATGTGTGAGCTTTTAAAAGATTCTAGATGATTGTTGAGTGTTTTTAATCCCATTGGTCTATCTAGACTTGTGGTGAATTTATGCTTCTTAGGGGTAAGTATTGTGTGATTATTGGTTCATTTTGGTTTGTTATGGATTATGGTTTTTCAAAGGGGGTATGTGGCAGGTTTTAGATTGGATTAGATTGGGAGATTTTTAAAATGTGACACTTGTCACTCTGTGGTTTTAGGAAGGTATAATTTCTTTATTTTTTTTTATAAGTGTGAGTCAAAGGCTTTGGGGTTTTTATTTTGAATTTCATTTTAAGTTTAGGATTAAAAGTTTTGGGACATTTTTTGTTTGTAATCTAGGGCATTTTTTGTTCATTAATGTCTTTTCTTCTTTTCTATTTTATATCTCGGGTATTGAACCTAAAGAGTTGTATTCATTAAGTGAATTATTAGGAATTGATGGGATTGGGAATGCAAGGTAGCGGTTGAATTACTACCATGCTAAGGGAAGAGGTGGAGGAGGAAAAGGTGGTAGAAAGGAAACCGAAGGATAAGGCATGGTCAGAGTTCTCGTGACCGATGCCTATTTTTCCTCGGTAGGCTTTGCGGATTCAGTGTTAGTTGTTCATCCTTATTATACCTTCTAAGGTGAGCTTCCAAAGGTGGATCCCGCAGGTCCTGGGTGGCTTTCTATGAGCCACTCTTTCTTTTCTGTCGGCTCGGGGTGATGCATCACCGGGTTGTTTTTGATGATTCTCGGAGACTTAGATCGAGTCCCTACCTATGCATGGGGTGCGGCCGCATTGGCACATCTCTATGAGCAACTTTATCGTCGGGGATGGGGCGTCGCGACGATTGGAGGTTTCCTTCCTTTTCTCGAGGTGAGTTTTAATTAATTGGTGTCATGACGTCTTCAGTTTTTTTTTTTTGGTCTTCTGGTCGTAGCAGCTATTCAACATTTCTTTTGCATATTTTTTTAAGTTCTGGGCGTATGATCACTTCACCTCTCTTCGCCCAGGGGTCTCGACGGAGATTAGGTTTACGTTTTCACGGATGCACGTGTGGAGGATAGCGTTGAGAGGTCGTCGCTAGTCCTCGATTCTTCAGACCGCACGAGGTCTTTTTGATGATATGCACGCGGGGCAGGTAGGTGGTGTCTGTATTATCATTGTGTTTTCTCGGTTCGGTGCTTTTGTTTCTCAGGCTTCAACATTTATCGATTGATTTGGCTATCTATTTATAAGTGATTTGGAGGTCCTACGCGGATGGGGAGGATGCCGTTATGCTAGTGATTCAGTCTGGCGAGTCTTTCTTTGATGTAGACATATGGGTCCACTGTTTTGAGAAGATAGAGAGGATCCACCTCTCTCGAGTGGTATGGCAGTTGAGACTCTCTCAGGGAGTCCCTCCGGAGATTTGCCATAGGATGACAAAGAGGATGACCAGCCCCCTTGGCCAGAACTTTACAGAGCGGATGGCGTTTCATATGGCCGATTTTAGAGCTCGAAGGACCAGGGTGACAGGGGCGTGTGATGAGGCGGATGTGCAAGAGTTTGTGAGATTGTTCGAGGCACTGGGTGGTGGGCGCCTCTTCACACGTTCCTTCCATGGGAGTGGTTCTTTTGCGGTCGGTGGACCTGAGTCGGCGTCGGCATTGAGGGAGAGACTGGCCGCGTTGGAGCGGGGCCATCTCACGGCGAGTGTGTGTGTGTGTGGGGGGGGGGGGGGGGGGGCATTGAATGCCCTCCATAGGGCGATGGAGCAGATGGGGTGTGCTCTTCGTTCTAATGGGGAGATGATGCGCTCCCTAGCCATGTCGGTTGCTCAGGCTAGGGGAGCGGAGGATGAGATGGGGGCTCGGCTAGCGAAGATTCGACGGCTCCTGGTGAGTTAGTTTATTGGTTTAATTGTTTATGTATTACTTTGATTTAGTCTTCCAGTCGTTCTGATGTAGTTGTTGTGTTTTATTTTCTTTTGGTCAGTCTGAGAGGGAGGCTGAGGTCAATAGTCATGCGGCGATGGTCGAGTTGTTACATGGTCAGCAACAGGCAGGCCGGGAGGTGGAGGCCAGCCTACAATCTGAGATTGATCGATTGGTAAGTGTCTTCCTAGGTTTTATTAATTGTTAGCATTGTGATCTTGCCAACTGATGTGTTTATTGTTATTCTTAGAGAGCCGAGCTCGCTGCTGGAGGTCCCACGCCGGCATTTGATCTATCTTCAGTTGCCTCTTCTAGTCCGGAGGATCCAACGATGGCTCAGCTTCGGGCCAAGCTGGAGCACTGGGTGAGTTTCTTCAATCTTTTGACTCGTTTGTATAATTGTATTAGTTCGTTGGGTATCATTATTTTGCTTTTTTAATAGTTTACTAATATCATGTGGTATTTCAGTGTCAAGTTGTCGAGGACTTTTAGACGAGGGAGGCGACTGCTGCCTCTCTACGCCCAGAGAGTCAGGTATGATTTCTGGTTTGGTGTAATTCAGTTTAGGTTATTTATTTTATTTTATTCTGACATGTCTTGTGTTGGTTCGTTTGGTTTTGTGCGCAGGCTGTTCCGGACCTGAGGCTCCCCCTCAGGAGTCAGCTCCTATCCCTACTTAGGTATGTTTTAATTATTGTGTTTATGATTTATTCATCATCGTAGTGTTATCTGATGTATTTGTTATAGCTGCCTACGTTTGTTGTTCCTTCCGTGCCGCCTGCTAATCTAGTGACCGTTGCGACGGTTGAGCGACTTCTGGGAGAGAGGGCGGATCTGGTATGACTCTTTCCTTTTCAAAGTTTTTTTTTTCTATGCAAATATTCGTATATATATATATATATATATATTGGTTTTCTTTGACTTGGTCTGGTTACGCAGGTACGTGAGATTGAGGAGGCACGTCTAGAGGCGGCACGAGCGCATGCCACTCCTGAGGCGAGATGTACCCTTGGAGACGCTCCGAGTCGCGATGACCTGTTCGTTGAGATGATGGTTGCACAGAAGAATCAGATTACGGCGTTGGAGGCAGCGCGTCAGACGACACGGGCAGAGATGCAGGTGTCCCTAGATCGACTATAGTATCGTCTGACGAGGAGTGAGCGGGGAGTGCGCAGATTGGTTGGTCAGCTTCGTGGATCGAAGTCGAGAGCTACGGGTTCCTCGGCCGGGCAGTCCCGTCACACGCCACATGATCGTGTCAGGGATGATGCTCATGAGGATTCTATCATTCATGAAATTCTCGCGGGATATCCTCCTCGTTCTTGATCGAGGCGGTCTGTTAGTCAGGCGAGTGAGGGGGATTCTGTAGTGGGGCCTCGTCGTGTAGAGGTTCCGCAAACTCCAGGTACCAGGATTGTGTTTTCAAAAGATAAGTCTATGGGCCTCTAGGCTAATGATACTGGGGACAACGGTGATCAACCATCCCAGCGACAACGTAGGGAGTAGGGGTGCATGTGTATTTTTTTTTTGTCCATTGTGTGTGTGTGTTGTATATGCAGGGGAGATACCCCCCTGTGACAAATGTAAAAAAAGAAAATTTTGATATATATATATAGAGAGAGAGAGAGAGAGAGAGAAAGAGAGAGATTTTAGGTTTAGATGTACCTGATTAGCTCCTTTTTTTTTAGTTACCTCTTGCATCTACTTTTTGCTTTTGATGTCGTCAATCGTCATCGAGACCTAGATGCTTCCTAAGCTGACCTGGTAATGGTTGAAGGTTGCTTTGTATCTACACATCTAAAGGTAAGGTTATTAATAATTTTTGCTCTCCCCCTTGCTAGTTGTCAAGGGGGGTGTGTGTCTCAGACTAGAGCCTGATAGTAAAAGATAGATATATGCTCTTTTTTTTCTTAGTTTTTTCCTTTTTTCTCTTTTTTCTTTTTCTTTCTTTCTCTTTTTTTTTTTGAAATGAAAATAGTGCAATCGGGAAAGCAAATAACTAAAAATAAAAATAATAATCAAAATGCCTCAGTGTAGGAGCATGGTAGGATTGGCAGTGTAGTATCTTCAGTAGCATTTTTCGGATGGTGACTTCATTATTTCTCATCTTCTTTGTAGACGAGTCGATGCTTTTAAGGTGATTCTCCTTCTGATCCAAAAAAATGTCTCAGCGTCTAGATGCAATGGAGCTTTTCTGGATTTTAGATGAGCACTTTGGGTCTATAAGAAGTCATGGGTATTTGGGGAGTTAGTTTTGAAAAAAAGTTCATTAGTACTGATCTTTCGTCAGTAGGCTACTTACCCACTCGCACAGGCTAATCGTAAGTCTGGAGTAACAGAAAGTGATAGGTTATACGAGTAGGTGATAACCACCTCCAAACAACTCCATATGGGAGTAGCAGCTGTTAAACACCATTGAACATGGGTGTGAGCTGCGTTTGGGGATGAGACCTAAAGTCGAATGATGCATTCACTGGTTTGATCTAGTGATGATGTCATGGCCTCAATGAGAACCAAGCTAGTGTTGCTGATAGATGTTAGTTAGCCTGTGCATTATAGAATTGACATACATTGATTGAGTTCAGTTTGTCTACTTTACGGCATGATTGAGTTCAGTTTGTCTACTTTACGACATCGAGTGCTCCTGGACTTCTTTACCTACTTGTTGGTACACGCTTTTTGAGTCCCTTTACGGTTGCCGGAAACAGTGGCTCAATTCTGTCCAAGTGGACTCTAGCAAAGGCGGTGTTTTAAAGGTAATTAAATACTGAAAATAAAGAGATAAATCTTAAGAAAATATCTAGTTCATTGCGATCGCCAGCTGCAAATATTTATTGACGTTGCAACACGTCACTAATCATGCCTTCCGGGGTGAAAGTATGGGTTGTTCTCTTTACTGAATCATCGGCCGGTCGATGTCAGGAGCACTGAGTCACCTAGAAGTTTAGTTATACTAGTTTTCCTAATTCTCTTCTAACTGCTTTACCTTTCCCGCGCTTATTATAATTTTTGACTACTCTAATCTCCTAATATTATCGAGAATCTAATTAATTTTAATCCTATTAGAAGTCTAATTAATTGGGGAATCCTGATTCAACTAGGTCTCCTAATCTGACTAGAAGTTGAAACAACTTAATATTCTCACTTAAAAAAATAGATCTAATTGATATTCTAATTCTAATGAAAGCCTATTCTAATTAGAGGTCTAATTAATTTCCTAATCCTAATGGGGGTCTAATTATGTTAGAATCTAATTGAGGTTCCTAATCTTACTAGAAATACTAATCTTACTAAAACTATAGAAATATGCTAATTAGGTTAAATAAATTAATTCTGTCGAGACTCTGATTAATCAAAGTGCATTAAATCTATCAAAACTCTAAAAAAGGGGTTTTGGGCCCACTATGTTAAGGAGGATTGGCCCCGTTCTCGGGTACCCTTCGTAAGCTCCCTTGGGCAAATTAGATGGCTAGGGATTGAAAAAATAATTTTTAATTTATAAAATTATAGATTTAAAGATCAAAATTATAAATTTTAAAGGATTAGAAACTTAAAAATTAAGAACTATGGATAGAAAATCTGGAATTAAGAACTAATGATTCTAAGATTGAAACTTGGGCTAAAATCTAGAACATATAAGTTAAGATTTGAAAATCAAAGACCTGAGTTCTAGAAATTTAGAACAAAATTCGAGGCTAAAAACTCAAATCAAAACTATGAATTAGAATATAAGATCTAAGAACTAAAAATATGAAGAGAAATAAAAAATCTAAAGCTAAGGACTGGCTCTAGTAGCTAAGAACTAGAACCAGAGGAAAATGATAAAAATTAAGTATTGAAAGAAATCTAGAATTAAAAATTTAGAGCTAGGAATTAAAGACCTATAATCTAGAACCTAAGATATGGAACTAAGAACTAGAACTAAGAATTTAAAACTAGAAGAAAAGTTTACCTGAGGTCAAGGCCGAGGAGCCTCAAAATCCTAAGCTTGAAAGCGAGGAACTCGAGAGAGGAGAGTTCTCTAAAGAAGGGTTCCTTTTCGTTGAAAATTGTGCCTTTGGGTCGTGGTGGTGGGGCCTATTTATAGCTATTTGGCCAATTGTGTGCCCTGTAGGGTGCGCTCAATTGGTCAGTGAATTTCAATTACGCGCCATTTCTGGTGAGCATAATTGAATCACGTGCCTGATTCCAGGCGCTCAATCACTTTGAGTCGATGACCGACTTAGTGAGTGAACGACTGACTGGCTCAGTCGGGTGTCCCAGTCCTAGTCTAATTAGACTAATTGCGCGCGTTGCTTAGTGCGCTCAATCCAATTAAGCGCGTGTTTAAGGGCGCTTAATAGAGGAATTTTGGCGGTCTAATGATTTAGAGACCAGGTTCACTTGGAAACTTATTACGCGCATGTGATTAGGCGCGTAAATAGATTGCACACTCTGCATAGAGCATGCAATCGGGTCTCAAGGCGGTTTTTAGAAGGATAGAAGGCCAATCCAAAATGGACTAATTGCGCGCTGATGTGAAGCTTGCAATATGATTGCGCGTGCTTGCCAGGGCCCGTAATCAATGCCTAAGGCGGTCTTCAAAAAATATAATCCTAGTCCTAGAGGGACCAATTGCGCTCTAGCCATGGGGCGTGCAATCTAGATACGCGCTCTAGACAGGGTGCATAATTTAGGACTTTCTTGAGTTGGAATCGGGTTTGAGCCACAGAGCTATTATTTCAGCCTCGATTTCGACCATGTATTTTTGTTTCAGTGCATGGTCCCCGTATAGGATTTTAAAGTCTTCAGAGAAGGGTAGTCCTTTTCCAAAGATTGTAGGCAAAGTCAAAGGTTGACCGAATAAATTTGTATATTTTGAGAAGGCAAAATGGGAGTGTCTACACTATTGTTGCTTAATCTGATCTGATCAGTGTACAGTGCAAGCTACTAGTCTCATAGGTGACTCTTGTGCCTTAGCTACCCACCTTTATATATATGAGGATTAAGATTGGGTGTTGCAACTTTAGTGTATAATGACAATGATTGTGACTAATATGATCGGGTGCATGTACTATTAGGAAAGCGGCTTAGTCGAAATCTGAATTACGTAGTTGAGTGGGGAAGCTCCTTGACATCAACACCAGGCTCTTAGGGCCAATTATACACACTTGTAAGATTTATCTGCCAGCATCATAAACTACAAAAGATTTAAACGACAGTTTTTTTTTTTGAAAATGTATGTATTTATTAAATATTTTATTTTCAAAATGGATTTGAATAAACTATTTTAAAATTCTTTTGATAAGTTAAATAAGTACGTATAGTATGAGATTGCGATTTTAGATCAAAAATCGTATATTCCGGTGTGGTCATGCGAACTAGAGTAGGCATAGGAAAGCTTGGGTGATGGCACACTAGAAAGATGGCAACTTAGTGTGCACACACCTGTGTGAGAGATATGCGATCTCGACTGGTCCCACTCCACAGGTCCTTTATTTTGTAAGGACTATCACGATTCTATTTTTGGGCTCTAGAGAAATTTTTAATCATGGCACTACTCCCTATGGGGTTGAGTGGGAGATATTGGTTTGAGTGGCTGAGATGCCACTTGTACAACCCTTAGGGTATGCGTGATATACGCCGTATAATAGGCATATTAGGATTACCTATTAATATATGACTTTTAGAGATTGGAACTTATGGATGTGAAAATCTTCTTTCTCACAAGTTCTCCATTTTTTTAAAGCCCAAATCCTAGAGTTGTGATTATCCTTCTACGATCTCATCAATCACTGTCGGATCCACGTGGCGTATAGATAACGCCATCTTCTCTGATAGTTGAAGGTTCGGATCAACGAGCATTAAATTATCTTGACTTTTCTCGAAGTGTGTAGAATCGATTGCGATCCACCTATTGCTTCCGCGCGATTAGGGATCTCGAATCTCAACAGGGCATGGTCAATATACATGCCCAACTTGAGGGGGAGTGTTAGGAATATAAAGTATATATGTTGGGTGTAAGTAGATTTTATTCATTTTATATATATATAGGCTAGTGTGGTCATCGACTAAGACTAAGCCTTTCTTATTCTCATTCTCTTTTGACCTAACCATTGGTTTTTTTACACAAAAAGTGGCTGCTCTCTGAACTCGAACATGTGTCTCCACACTCGACAGACATCTATAAGCAAACAACATTCATTAGAAAAATAACTACGATTCTACAACCACAATTTTTTTTCCTCCTTGTGTTTTTCTCAAATTACAAAAAAATAGAGTCTATAAAGGAGAATGAATATGTATTAGTAGCCCTAAAAACCCTAAATGCTGAAATTTCTACCATATGTCAAATTAGCATGAGACCCGTGTCAGATATCCTAGACATATGGTATTAAAACTTGAAAGTTGATTTTATTTTATTTTAAAAATACTGCCACAAATTTGAATTTGTGAGGGCTCAGCTAACACCCAAGGGATGCCTGATACCCTAAAGGCATTGGTATCAACCAACACTAAAATTGGTATGAATCTCCGAGCAATCCCCCCATCACTGCCAATAAAGAATTGAATTTTAGTTAGATCATCAAAGAATAATGAGGATCAATATTTACCTAGGCAAACCTATTTTCCATTTAGATTTATGTTACTAACTCTACTTATTAATGGACATTAGAGAGGACATGTTGGAATTGAAGAGTTATGTTGTGAAACCCATTTCATCCAATCACCGCGCTTGTGCATCATATTACCCTAAAAAATAATAATAAAGAATTATATAATTCAAACTCTAAATTAGTCTCAGAATAGCAAAGTTCATTGTAAAATAAATAAGCTTGTATTAAGTACCAGACCAGAGTGCCAGCTACTCTTTTATCCAAATGGTCAAGCCTTGGGAGCCACACAACTATTTATGAGCACACAAACTAGTGAAAGTTCAAATTTTGACCTTTTACTGGTTTGGCACTCAAAAATATCAACTCACTTACCGAGGTTGCTGGTTTGAGATTGACCTGAGTACTGCCCGCAACCACTCTGCCCAATCCTTATGCTAAGTCAAAAATAAAAAGTTCGGTCTAACTGACATGTTATCCTACAATATCTGAGGCTCGCAATGCTTCGCAAATTAAGAAATGACTAATATGTGAGTCACCATATTTGAGCTTAACATCATATATCAATTTTTGAACCTACAATATGGAAATCAGCAAAATGGATAGATTATGTGTACTCAAAATACTAAGGGAACCTTAAAATATATAACTGTCCCATGACAACATTTATTTGATGAAATAAATATGTGCACATTAATGAAAAGGGTGAGTGAATAAAAATCGACGAGACCAACACTTATGACTTCTTTACATATACACCATCATGAAAGGCACCCATTTAGGCCAAATGCCATACATCTTTGATCATTCTAAGTGTTTAATTTGTATGGTCATCACTTGTACCATGCCCAGCCTAAAAATATACATATCAAGCACTGAACAGTCAATCAGAGTACTTTAATATCGGTTGTTACAAAAATGTGAACAACCTACCATATTAGAGTGCATAGATCAGACAGATCAAATCCTCCAAGGACTGCAATTTTTGGTCCCACGATTCCTCCCAATATGAGCTACGACTTTGGTGAATAGGATTGCTCAAACGATGTCTCATGATCTCTATCTATAAATGTTTCTCCAAGCCCACTATTCCATAATCAAATTAGGCTGAGTCATCAATTATCTTAGACAATCTACTTTCTCCATAGATAATTTCTTTATTGGATTTATAAGACAATATGGAGCACAAGAGTTCATCCAGTAATAAGAATATGTAAGCACCTACCACTTTCCCCAGTGTCAATAGCTACAGTAATCTTTTCATACTTGTTGGCCAATTTTTTTTTATCACCAATCAAGTGATTTCTCTCGAATGCAGGGCCATCGACATGAAGTCATGACTAGACATCGTTCCAAAATGATCACATATTCTTTAAAGAGTCTACATTAATCAACATAGTAGGTATCTCTTCTGGGACCAACAAATTTCATTGTTTCCTGAACAACGAACTAGAACTCGTTCGATGGTTTTTCCCTACAGACCAATGAAATTAAGTGGAAAAGGTACCCAACCTGAGTTTCACTGTTTCACAAAAGACCTGGTATGAGGTACCCAAGTTACCTAACCCCAGTGTCAGTGGTGACACTAGGTCAATCTCAAATCGATAACCTCGGTAATTACACTCGCAATTTTGAGCACCAAATCAGTGAAGGCCAAAAGTTGATTTCATTAGCTCGCGTACTCCTAAATAGAGATGCCACCATAGTTGCCAGTATTTGGTAAGGGATATTGGTATGGATACCGGTATTGGTACTGATACATTTAGGTGAAAAAAGTTTCGGGTACGTTTTAATTGATATGTCTTCGGTATAATATTTGTACAACATAGAAACGTAATAGATATGCTCTAATTATGAAATAGAGGTGTTATAGGTATGAAGTAAACACGACAATGGTATGACATAGATACGAGATAGATTCTGTCATAGAAATACTAGTAGTGCAACGTAGATGAGAAATGGATGTGACATATATATTGATACAATCTTGGTACTTCTTTTATGTAACTATATGTGAGTTATATTTGTATGCACAAGTTTTTATATTTTAAAATTTTGGAGTTTACTCGCATGATTCATTGAACTCATTTATCATTAGATGAAAAACACATGATTAAATTTATCTATTAGAAGTACATATAATATAATATATAGTCCAAATTACTTATCAAAAAATATTACTACAAACATATTTGCAACTGTACATGTCATTTCAATCATATGCATATGAAGCTCATTCCATGATTTACTGATTTATTAAAAAATGATCTCTACGTCCTTGAAAATTCATAAAAGTTATATTTGACATAATCTAATGGCTCTAAAACTGATTGTGTCGAAGGAAGAAACTAGTTTCGTATTTAAGAAATAGAAATACCAATTAAATAGGAAACAAATTTCTTTTTTAATAGAAATGTATTTCTATATAAACTGAAATGAGTTTCTCCTAAGATAGAAACTAATTTTTGTTTAAAAATGAAACGAATTTCAATTATTAATTGAAACGCGTTGCTAAAAAGGATTCTGAAAAATTTCGGAAATATTTCATACCAATCCATGGTGCTGGTACGTATGGGGACTGGTACAATAGGGTAAAAAGCATTTTTGGGTAACTATGAAGGCTACTCCCAACGAAAACCTATGTGGTCACCGACCCGAGAGTCATAGCTGGCACCCAGGTAAAGTACAGAAATGTCAGAACTTTAAAAGATTCTGCAACCATACACATTTTGGAACTTCTTTGTTTCTTATCCTCTGTTAGTTCTTTGAGAGAGATCAAAGCCAAAGAAGTTCACATGGGTAATAGCCTGATATCTTAATTCAACATTAGACCGAGAAATTCTATTTTGTTTCTTACTCTATTAAAAAACAAGGTTACCGCCCAGGAAAGCACGATAATTAGATGTAGAGCGATGATTTGTCGAAGCCTCGACATAATCAGCATTACTATAGCAACTAACCATAGAGCATTTGAAATTATAATAGAATAGCCCTCAACCAAAAGAAGGCTTCATATATCTTAAAATATGATGAACCGCACCACGATGTGGAACCCAAGGGGAGTACACAAATCGGGCAACCATCAATTGATCGATCTTGAAAACTACATGTAAAAGCCTCAAATCTAAGCTTTGTTAAGCCTTGAGAAGTTCACTAATGACATGTTAGTAGATATTTTAGTTTACAGGGAGTTTTGAAGGAAAAGAAGAAGAATGGACTTAAATCGATTAAAGAAAAGGAGAAAAAGAAGTAAAGACCGAGCTGGAAGAGAAACAGAAGACTGGACCAGTCGAAATAAAAACTGGACCAGTCTAGATTGTTGAGGGGAGATGTGCATAAAAAATACAAACTGGACTAGTCGAAATGTCGATCTGGGCCAGTCGAGTTTAGGCAAGTAACAAATTAGTTCTCCAGCAATCTGATTTGGAACAGTCGAGTTTAGGCAAGTAGCATAGTAGTTCTCCAACAATCTGATCTTGACCAGTAGAGTTGTGAATTAGACCAGTCCAGATCAGGAAACCAGCAATGAATTCAAATTCAGCAGGGAGGTTTGGGCAATTTCTAATTCCTTTCTTTCCTTTTTCTTTTAGATTTTTTTTAGGGCTTTCCTTCCTAGTATTTCTCTTTGTTTTAGGGCCTTATGAATCTATAAATAAGGACTCTAAATTAGGTTTAGAGGGTAGATTTCCTTACTTTATAGAAGTCGTATTTTCTAGGTTTTAGCATTTTTGGCTCACGAGATTTGTGAGATTGGTGAGAGTTGTAAAACCGTCTTCCTGAGTTGATTCAGAGTATTGTACTCCAATGATGAAGACTCTAACGACAATGCATGGCTAGTATTTTAGAGTTTAAGACCTCTTGTAATAAAAAATAAGTATTAGTTCAAAATTATGTTTTTTATTTATAATTTGAATTCGTTGTATGGCAATTATTGCATGATTGAGATTCACGCTTGTTTCCGACATGTTATGAATGATTTTATTTGATTTATCTCTATCTGTAATAAACATAATCGCCTTGTAGGGATTATGATTAGAATAGAGAGAATATTACACTATCAAATTAGTACTTGTGATAACCCAGACCCACACGGCACAATATTGTCCGGTTCTGGGCTTAGGTTCCCGCCCCAGTTTTGTTTTTGGCATGGGCTTAAGTCCCCACCCAGAACGCGCCATCTGTGTCACAGAGCGCACAACTGAAGATATTGTCCAATTCTGGGCTTAAGTCTCCTCCTTGATTTTATTCTTGGCATGGATTTAAGTCGCCACCCAGAACGTGTCATGACATGTAGTATTTGCAATCACATATAGCCTAGGGTCAGGACTTTTCCCTATCTAATGTGGGACTAATACAATTCCCTCACCATATAGAAAAACTGTCATCGGCTCTGATACCATATTGTGTTGACCCTGACCCACATGCCACAATATTGTTCGGTTCTGGGCTTACGTCCCCGCCCTGATTTTGTTTCTGACATGGGCTTTAGTCCCCACCCAAAACGCATCATGACATGTAGTGTCCTCAATCACATATAGCCCAGGGTCAAAACTTTTTCCTATCCGATGTGAGACTATTATAATCCCCCCACCTTATACAAGAGTCGTCATCGGGTCTGATACCATTATGTGACGACCCAGATCCACATGCCACAATATTGTCTAGTTCTGGGCTTAGGTCCCCGCCCCGATTTTGTTTTTGGAATGGGTGTTACATTTCACCGTCCCCACTCAAAACGCATCATCCGTGTCTCAGAGTGCACATCGGAAGATATTATCCGGTTCTGGGCTTAAGTCCCCTCGCTGGTTTTGTTCCTGGCATGGGCTTAAGTCCCCACCCAGAACGCGTCATGACATGTAGCCCAGGGTTAAGACTTTTCCCTATCCGATGTGGGACTATTATAGTACTTGTAGTCTAGTTTGATTAGTTTCATGCAATGGTACTTATGGATTAGGTCACTTGAGATTAGATGAATTATATCGCACCGACTAGTTCATGATTATGAACATGATTTGATTATTTTACCTAGCTTTAGCTTGTAACAAAGAGAATGTAATCATCCGAATTTAAATTGAAATAGGAATAGGATTGCGAATTAATATGAATCTGAGATGAAGAGAGACCCTAAACTGTTTTCTCCCTCGCTTTCCAAACAGATTACTTTTGCGAACATTAGCTTTTCATTGATATTTAGTTTTTAGTTTTTACTTTTCTTAAATTCAAATTTTTAGTTCCAGACTTGTAGACACAAAAAATTTGCCTTTTCCTTGAATAAATATATAGATATAGATCTATATACACACATTATTTGTGTCCTTTTTTTTAGATAAAATAAAATATATTATATATAAAGAGAAGATAAATAGAAACCCACGCAGACCATCCCTCTCTCCAATGACCCGTACAGGGTCACCTGCGATCCTTGTTTTTTCTTTTTCTTTTTTCCTTCTTTCTCTCATTGTCTTTTTCTCTTAAAATATGGCCCACGCAGGGTCACCTGCGCAGGCCATCTCATTCTTTTCTTCACTTTTCTCTCTTAATGTTCTTTTTCTTTCTTTTCTCTCTCTTGTGACTTGCGTGAGCCATCAAACTTTTTTGCACTTTATCCTTTTCTTCTCTTTTCTCTTCTCATTTTTCTCTTAATGTTTGAGTATTTTTCAAAATAGAGTAACTAATCACCTGTGTAGGTCATTCTTCTCTCAATCCGCGTGAAGGCTAAGACTCACGCAACCCTCACGACCCTTGATTTTTATGAAACTCTTACGAAAATCGTAGGATTATAACTTCTAGTAACCGCTATCATAAATTTATAAATAGCTGATCAATTTTCATTATTAGGGATTGAAAAATTCTTACGCGAGAGTTCTGTTGAAAACTTCTCCGTCTTTGATTCTCTTGCAAGAGACCTTAAGATATCTCCGAGATTTTTTCCCTTCCCTCATTTTTTTCCTTTTTCTTATTTAGAGTGTACGAGAGAAATAAGTTCAAATTGAATTATGAATTCGAACTGTTTTCGATACAGGTGCATATAAGATAAAAGCTACGACCTTTACCTAAATGTGATACACTTAGGATAAGAGTTACGTCTCTTACCTAAGTATGACTTAGATTGCGATTTGAGATTACGCGTTACGACACATACCTAATTTCATGTGTAGTTAGAGATAGTTAAGTTACGAGGGTGCAATCCATCGCTTAACTCTTAGGACGCACGTATTGCAACCTTTACAATAACTTTTCTTTATTCATTGGACCCAATGACCAGCTAACTCGACTAAGAACTAACCCAAGAACCATTTGCATAACGCTGCTCAATCCAGAGGAGATGCTGTAATGACGCTAACGATTTCGTAATGGACCTAAAAGTTTCATTAAAGATTTTTGGCATTCCGCTACAACCATAGATAAAAAAAACGAGCAACACTAAAACCTGCCATAACACAACACGTTAGCAGCCAACTTTAATCTGGCCGATATGTATCATTTAGCGATACCATAAAATATGCTTTTTTATAAATAGTTATTAGATAATAACCCTTAACACTGTATCATTCTCAGTTTTAGATAATTATCCACTTACCCATATTCATTCTCACTTCTACATAACTATCTGATGAGTACTGAAAAATGAGGATATTTCGCCCCTAAATATCTATATTTAGCTATCCGATGAAGGCTATCTGATAAGATTGATTAGATTTGAAGTGTTTCAGATAAATACAAGCCAAGTATAGAAAACAGTACAAGAATTCTGAATATAATGTCAAAACACTGTAACTTCGGGTAATCAAGAACTTGGTGCGACTTGCGGCTAAATTTGGACCTTCAATACGGACGAATTACGAAATTGTCAAAACATGAAAGTTGTAGATCTTTTCGTCAGCTTTCCAACGGTGCAAGAATCGTCTCAATCCGAGTTCGGAATAGAAAGTTATAGCTAAAATACCAAAGAAGTGTCTGAACCACAAGAAAGTGCTGATTTTCACGGATTTCTGGGGTCGATGCATCGACCCTACAGGTCGATTAATCGAGCCAGAGTTTCAGTCTGACACGAATCTGACACTGAAAACGTGATTTTTTGGATTTCTTGTCGGCTCGATGCATCGACACCTATTGGTCGATTAATCGACCCTAAAAAGTTGGCTTAGGAGACTTCCGCGCGACGGGGTTTATTTAAAGCGACTCAAACACTTCGGAAGAGAGATCTTTCTTTTTCAGCATTAGAATAACGTAGGAGATTAGAATTAGAGTTTTTTTTTAGAGAGTTTTAGTTTTTAGTGTTCTTAGTTTTTAACCATTATTTTTCATAATTAGACCTAGAAATAGGGAAGTTTTATTATTTCTTTTTAAGAGCTTTGTTTCCTTTAATTTTTCAGTACTCATTCCTAAATTTTGTTCAAAGTTTATTTCTGCATTTATTTCGTTTCTGAAGATTATCATCCGTGTGGATCAACGTAATTTATTTTGAAGTTTGAGGTAATTTTAATTAATGTTATTTTCCCGTCTTTATTTATTTATGTCATTTACTTACAATATGTGTGGCTAAATTTATAGGGATGGGGATCTAATGATTCCCATCCGAGAGATGTACTTTTAATAATATAAATTTATGATTAAAATATGAGATTTTATTTTTATGGTTGTTGTGCTATCATGAATGGATGAAATCCCCGCCACTAATCGGGATCGCGTGCCGAGTCAGTCATGCGGATCTCGGATCTGCATTTTAATTTTACCCTATCATTGTTATGGTCTTTGTGTTTTCGTTGTGTGGATCTAATTACGATTATGTTCTGGGATCGAGTGTGCCGAGCCATGCCCTGGATCTTGGTTCTGTAATGGTAATTTTATCTTAAATAATCCCTAATCTGAATAAAGTGTGCCGAGCCATGCCCTTGATTTCAGATTTATAAGTGGTATTCTTGTTGGAATTTTCACCCACCTTGGGGATGATTTTTATTTGAACCTGAGATCATGCGTGCCTAGCCGTGCCCTTGATCCCAGATCTATATATATGAAAATCATCTAAGTCCTGATTGCAGGGATGCAACGTGGAACCTATTAGGGTGTTGACCATTGATCTTCCATAAAAGATGTTTGTTACCAATGAAATATCTCATAATTTAATCCTTAGATTTATATTATAGGAAGAACGGACCAAAGATGAGAGGATTTAGTATCTTCATCTTTATCATCATCTTCACTTTTATTTGTGAATCATCAATTGAATTTTATTTTGTAGTCATTAATTACCATCAACCACTTAAATCATAAAATTGGTAGATTACTGTTAGATCTTAATAAATTTCTAGAATTGCTTGTCTCTTTTAGATGTTTCAACATTAATCCTCGTGGAAACGATCTCGTACTCCGCACCCACTATATACAAACCGATTTGTGCACTTGCGAGTAAAACATACATTAAAATATCACATCACTATCCACTTATCTATGTCTAGATAACTATCCACTTACCCATGTTCATTCCCACTTCTAGATAACCGCTCACGATTATATTTGTAATCTTATTTATACACTTTTCTATCAGAGAATTAAGATGAATTGTAAACACTGTAATCGTTTATGAAAATTTCTCTATTTTATCTTTCTATCTTCTTCTAATTTTCTTATGTTTATCTCTTTCTTTATGGTATCAGGGTCCTAATGGCTCACGCCTTATTCGATTCATTTAATTTTTTTTTTTTTTAAAAGTTTATCCTTCCTATGAACACTCGTCAAGAAACTTGTCATATGATTCGTTTTCAATTGATGTTGAGAGAGATCATAACAGACTTGATCTAGTGTGCCACCGGCTCCGACAAACTCTAAGCTGAGCGGGATGCGACAGTGATGGACTTTATAGATAGGCAGTGACCGCCAACAAGTAAGATCAAGTTTCAGGGAATATTAGATAATAACGCTCAATACAGCATTATTCCCATTTTTAGATAACTATTCACTTACCCATGTTCATTCCCACTTCTACGTTTATGAAAATTTCTTTATTTTATCTTTCTATTTTTTTCTAATTTTTTTTAATCTTCATCTCTTTCCTTAATAGTTTCTCTAAATTTTTCCTTTTTCCTTTTTAAAATAACATTTATAATTTTTATTTTGCACATCGGTCTAACTTATATGCATCTGTCATAGGCCGGCATAGGCCCACAGATATGATTGACTCATTGGACTGACACGTGGCATTTCCGGCTACTAGTTTGACAACTTAGAGTTGGCCACATATTTACGCCACGTGGCATACCGGTGTAGAAGTGGCCATCGAAGTCGCTCTCAACTAGAGAGAGGAGGAGCCCACGCTTCTTAGCCCTCCGAAGCTTCAGAAGAATCCAATAGTTCTTAGTTTTGAGATCCGTGCCTTCATTTCGTCACATGATCTAATGGCCGAGAGACTACTTGGCATATCATCATTAAGGCTTGTCCCATCTTTTTGGGATCATCTGTTTGCTTTATTTGAATAATGTATACTCTTTCTTTTTTCGTGAGTGTGTTTATTTTTGTGTTACTTCCTATTAAAGGCTGAATGGCACTCTTTTTCGAAGCGGGCCAAGTGTAATTAATATCTGACCGTCTAATAGATACTCTATGATCTTAAGATATGATATGTGAAAGATTTGAATGAAAAATAATTTTTTGTCTGATTGAAGGCAATCAACAATTTTTTTATGATAGATATGAGTGTGTTCACTGACAAGTTTAATGAGTGTATTACTGATCCATCCGACCGGAGTTTTTTTATTGGGCGGGACAAATAAACTTGACCTGTCGGGTCGGGTGTCTTGCATGAAGCCTCCGTCCTGACCTTCAGATTGGGTCTGATTGACTCAAAGTTCAGGTCCGGTAGGGTTTGGTCAAGGAAAAATCGAGACGGATCTTTCCCATTGTGTTATATATAAAATGAAGAATAGTAAGGGTTTTTAATTAATCGGAGTCAAGTCAAGTTTTTAGGTCGGGTAGATCGGTTTTCTGGTTAGGTCGAGCATATATCTTCGACCCATGTAGGGTCTGGCTGGGCATATGATCTTTCCCTATTAGGCAAAGAAAATTTTGGCCCGACCCAACCCACTGACATCTGTAATGAGGTATCCATTGGACAAGCCCAAGGCTCCAAACCATGTTAACACGTCTCGGCCCAGTTGACTCACCAGCCAACGAGTCACATAAGTGAGTGGGTCAACTTGGGCGTGCCTGTCGAAATTGGACCCTTGGCCTTGTTTGAAGTCAACTCAGAAGGCTTTCGAAACGTCTATTTTATCATAGATGGACCAGATTAGAAAGCAATGCATAGGGTGCTCCTTTTAAGCATCCAATACATCAAACAAAGGATAGTGTTAAATGGAGGAGAGATTTTATGAAAACAAAGTGTAGGCCGCTGATGTGGTGAGATGCAGTTGGCTGCTGTTGCGGTGCGGTTCAATTACTGCAAGTTGGTGCAGCCAGTCATATCGCGCTATATCAGCCGCCTACATTTTATCCTCAACAAATTTGTCCTACCATTTCCGTCAAACAAATGAGTAATTACTAGTTTAAAAAAAAAAAAAAAAAGTAATTACTAGTATTTATGTGTTGACTAGTAGTTTACATTTGTGTGGCCCCGAACAACGCATAAATGGGCACCACAATATTAAAAAATTGATAGCGATATTTACTATCAAATATTCTTTCCTCGCAACGATAATTCCACTAATAACATTTGACTGTCTTAAATAAGATGATTGAGATTATTTTTTGTCCCAATCTTTCACATTAGCTCATCTATCAGATGATGAGGTGTTGATTCTATATGACACAAATCTTTTTTTGGGGCACTTTTGGGGATGTGTTCGAGGTTGAATCAATATCTGACTGTCTGATAAGTGGCCATGATCTTAAGATCTATTGTGTGGAAAATTAGGACAAGAAATGATCTCCATCATCTGATTCAAAGTAGTCAACGGTGGAACCATCGTTTGCGTGGAAAGAATCTTCAGTTGTAAACACCACTATCCTTATTAAAAAAACCAAAAACAGCTTTTGAATAAGCATGCGTGGAATTATAACAGCCTCCCACCTTATAGAAGAGCTGTCAGTGTGGAACTATAACAACCAGAATCAACTTTTGATTTCAATCCTTGTAGGGGGTCTCTTGATTGTAGGGGTATTGGGCTTTTGTTTCTTTGATTGTTGGAGGGTTTTTCCTAGATATTTCAGTTTCTTCCGGTTCTAAGTCTGTCTCATTTCTCTCGGGTTTCTTATACCACCCAAGTAACTATTTTGATTTTCTCCGGGAAGTTCGATTTTCTAGATAATAATGCTTGGATGCTTCCTAGGGTATTACTCGGACCATTAGAGGCACTAGGATAACTTTTATACTTTTTAATAAAATAAAACAAATTAAGAAATAGCTTTTGAACAAGTATGTGGAAACAAAAACACCACTCATTAGGGATTAGTTCAAGCCCAAAGAGGTTTTAAATAGGGCGCTTTAGAAAAACAATCTTGAAAAACAAACGTTTTAGCAAAACAACTCCGAACTTAAACGTTTTAAAAAAACAGCGCTTTCACGGTTTTCAGAACTTCAAAAACCTGTGAAAGCACCATTTTCACGAGTTTTTAAAGTTCTGAAAACCGTGAAAGCACTGTTTTTTTAAATCGTTTAAGTTCGGGGTTGTTTTGCTAAAACGTTTGTTTTTCAAGGTTGCTTTTCTAATTATCCCCTTTAGGTACCCTATGTTATAAAAAAAGTCAACTCTAATGACGGTCATTTAAACACCATCTTATACAATCAACGATTTGAAATGAGGTGATCTATACCGTTAAAGTGCTAGATCATAGATTGAAGTGCAACAGTCCCAAATATGATATTTTAGAGAGATTTAAATCATATGATCTGTGGAATATAATATTAATCATTGGTTTTAGTTTTAATAGCTGATATTAAAGTTCATCAATCGGATGGTTCGCATCCACTTGTAAATATTTTTCATTGGGCCGAGACATGTTCCAATGGTAAATTTAGATTGATTACATATATGTGTCACATGATATAATGATAAATCACACTTCAATTGATTGAGATAATTAGTCTAATTTTTAATGATGTAAGATCATTTAAACACCACCATAAAATAGGAGTATATACATACTCATATAACTTGAAGATTGGTCTCTAATAATGAGAGGAGCACCATGAAAGCAAGGGCCAACACATATGCCACAAACCCACAAAGCTAAGAAGGAGTGATATATTTTATTTTATTTTATTTTATTTTATTTTATTTTATTTTATTTGTATGATAATAATGATTTACTATTGGGAATAGTGCCCTGAGATTCGTGCAGGAGGTTACTAAAACCGACTAAATATGGTCACCGGAGCCGTCCCCCCTTCAGCAGGATCTTTAAGTTTCGGAGATCGGTATTTCAGTAAATCGATAGTTAATTAAAAATGTCCAATTTTGAATAGGATATTTGAAATTTTTTTCGCGAGTTATTAGGAAAAATTTAGAATATTATACCATTTCAATAAGTTTTTTTTTTTTTGGATCGGAGCTTTTCAATAAGTTTTTGAGAGAAAACAGATTTTCAAGAGTTTGTAAGTTGTTGGGATTTGCGAAAGAAGAAATTTGTTCCACAGGCGATAAGTATCATATATATGAAATGATCAAAATACCTTCTAACAACCTATAAAACTTAAAAAAATTGTAAAAATTTGTGTTCATGCTCGAATTCAGGATTGATCTAGCCTGAGAAACAACCTGAAACCGAAAATTAAAAACATAGTTTTGAGACGTGTCTTGATTTCAGTATCGGTTGAGTCTGAAACCAAAATTTAAATAGTTAAATTGGGTCTAATATAAAGTTAATGTTTTAATATATTTTGTAGTACTTCAAAGGGTTGAAGAGACAAAAGAAATAAGTTAGAAAGTAAAAGATGTTGGCAATAAAATTATTATTTCTTCTTTCAAAAGATAAAAAATGCGTGAATTAATTACAGACAGTAAACGATAAAAGAGGTCACCGAGCCGATGTTTGGCATATTTGTATGTTATCCGCAGCCCATTCAAGGTTTCTCCCATAACAACCTGCAATGTAACACCATTTAGAAGCAACATAGATTTAACAACTTTAAGCTTGAAAATTAGTAAAGGGACATGGAAGACCTTTTTTCAAAAAATATCCTTATCACGATTCAGACCCACATGTCATAATATTGTTTGATTATGAGCTTAGTTTTCCGCCCCGATTTTGTTTCTGGTAAGGGCTTAAGTCCCCACCCAATATCCATAATGACATGTAGGACTTTTTCCTATCCAATGTGGGACCATAATAGCCTCCCACCTTATAGAAGAGCCGTTATTGGCTCCAATACTATTCTATGACGACCCATACCCACATGCCACGATATTGTCTGGTTCAGAGCCTAGGTGGGACTTAAGCTTATGCTAGAAATAAAATTGGGGCATGAACTTAAGTTCATAACCGAACAATATTATAACATGTGGGTATGAGTCATCACATATCCTTGAGACAAATGCACTAACTATTCTTACAATTTTATATGCTTATGAGCCAATCCATCAAAAATATCTAAAATGTGGGCAAACCATTACATTGCCTATTTGCACCTACCCGAAAAGCATTAGATAATACAGAACGGTTTTTGTCTCAATCTTTCACACAATAAATCTTGAAATCATAGACGCACCATCATATGTTCAGATTTTGACTCCATGTGGCAAGAATCCAAAAAAGTGATTTGATAATTGTTGGTCCCAAAATCTGAATTGTTGATTAAACGCTTGCCATTTGGTAATGTGATGGCCCCCACAAAAATCCCTGATTCACCCATAATACAGGATTCTTGCCCCTATATTATTTTTTGGGTAGTAAATCAAAGACGGCTTTCACCCATAATCCATCGTTTGATGCTTAAATGTAAGTAGTGAAAAATATTATAAAAGTCTCGTAAAATCTAAATACAAGATTTTGGAAGAATGCTTATATTCTACATTCAAGTTACCAAATCTTATACTTACAAAGTGTATGCATTCTGAGCCAGAAAATCCTCCCTCAGAAGCTTTGCTGTCTTCATTATAATTTGATTGGATTCTTCTAAACCATTTTTTCCAACAAGCTACAAATTTTAAATAGAAGCTTTAGATGGCTTTAGATAAAATGCAATGCTTAAAATAAAAAAATTGGAAAACTCATAAAAGGAACTAAGCATATATATACTTGAACAATTTCTTTCAAATTTTCTGCTCTCTGTAGCACTTCAAGAGCTTTCTCAGTGGTTTTGATAAAATCTGGATCAAATACCTCATAAAAAGATTCTAAAATCTGCAAAGCAAGACATAAAACATGAGAAATTAACAGAAAATTAACTAAACAAATAAAAATAAAATATTATATTGAATATTAAATCATTGAGGTAAGAAAAATAGCATCTAGCAGATTATGAGTATAGAACAAACCTAAGTGTGTTTTGAGTAAGATCTAAGCCAATTTATATATGGAAAATGTTTCTTTTGAGCCAGTTTCTTATCTAGAGCCCAAAAAACGTGGTAAGTGATTAATAAAAAAGTAAACGAAGTTAATATATTGTTTATTATAGATAAAAAGGCATCAAAAGATCTTTATTTACTATGCGAGAAGAGACAGCCAGGACAAAAAAAATTAGTTTTCTTCTTCTTCTTCTTATTATTTTTATTTTTCTAAAGGTTGATACTTTTTTTAAAGGCTGGTGATACTGCCACACCACTTTATGTTACAGCCACTTCGCTTGGTCAAAGTAAAAAACACTGATTGGCTTGAATGCAAAGATGGAAAATGTTTCGTCCCGTTCGTTCTTCCCGTGAATAGATCTTGAGATCATGAGCATACCATTAGAGTCAAAGGTTGATTAAACGTGACACACATCTCAATAAGTGAATATGATTATGGCGTACAATCAAACGTGATTTATGTTCACTTTTTGGTATGTCTGCCACGTAAAATCACCATCTGACCGTCTTATTGTAGGCTCATGATCTCAAGATCTGTTATGTGAAAGATTGGGACTGAAAATGATCTCCATCGCCCGAGTCATGGCAGTCAATGGATTTTAAAAGTTTTCTAAATGCCCCTTTCAACTCCCTCCCACTCCCCACAAACCCTAATATCACTCACTCAAAACAACCTTCATTTAGGTTTTCATAAACTTTTTTTTTATTTTTTATTTTGGTAAATAGGCTTTCCTAAACTTTCAAAACCCCAGCCCCTCTCTCTCTCTCTCTCTCTCTCTTCCGCGACAAATCGGAGCATGCTGCAACCAGTGGGGATTGAAGGCGCCTATGTTTTCCAACATCACTACATCAGTTTACTAAGGTTGGCAACTTCTCTGCATGTGATAAGTCGAATTTTCTTTTATACAGTTTAGCATAAAAAATACTATTCTATAAGCTTGGCTACTCAAGCCTCTTTCTTCATGAGTCTGGCAACTCAAACCTAAAAAAGGCATGAAAAATCGAGTAAAATTATAATGGACCAGATGGGAAACGGCAGACCATTCAATTTGGATGCTTACGTGGCGCGATATAAGTGGCTGCCGTGACATGCATTACTGGCCCCACTATGCTTGCATCGTGCCACATAAGCGATCCATTGAGTGTTCTGCCATTTCGCGTCTGCCATATAACATTGTCCAACAATCGAACATGTAGAAGGATGGTACCTACGAAGGTAGCATTTTTACACTACCTTCTTTTTCTTTGGCTAGATCACATGCCACATGGTACTTGATTGCGAGATGCATCACATTTAATAATGGTTTAATCAATTGCTAGAGGTTTACAAAAAGAAATTTTGACTTTTTTGCACTTCAAATCAGAAGTACAATATGTGATTTGGCACCCAAACACGGTGAATTAAAATTTTCCAACTTTGATGCAATATTCATCATGGAAAAGAACATTAAATTTTTTTTTCAAGATAGTTCTTGATTGACTTTGACAAGTTACCGTAGCACCTAATCCTTAGGTTGGCTACCTAGTCGCTCGAAGGTAGCACCGAAATACTACCTACATGGGTACGTAGTAGCATCCCGGGTCTTATATATATACATGGACGGGCACACTACATTAGCCATGTAGCATTCAATGTTACCCTAGTGCTCTTTTGGTGCCAATTGGCACCAAATCCAAAGATCACATATATGTGTCACATGACGTAATGATAAATCAAACTTCAATTGAGTTAGATAATTAGTCTAATTTTTAACAGTATAAGATCATTTAAACACCACCATAAAAAAAGAGCATACATACATAAATAACTTGAAGAATGGGGTCTCTAATAATGAGATGAACACAATGAAAGCAAGATCCAACAAACAAGCGTATATATATATAATAATTATTAGGGATAATTATTATTAACCGTTGTCGTGGTGGAGTTTACTAAAACCTACAGTGATATCTTCATGTAATTTTCTATATTTGGTCACCAAAGCCGTCGCCCCTTCAACAGGATCTTCAAATTTCTGTGACCTGTATTACAGTAAATCGATAGTTAATTAAAGATGTCTATGACTTTATTAATGTCATTAATGGTGAAATCCCCTATTTTTAAGCCGATATTTGAATTTTTTTCGGGAGTTATTAGGAAAAGTTCTCGAATATTATACCATTTTAAAAAGTTTTTGACAAAAAATGATTTTCAAGAGTTTCTAAGTTCTTGCGATTTGCGAAAAAAAAGAAATTTGTTCCACAGTCGATAAGTATCGTATATATGAATTGCCAAAATACGTTCTAAGGTACCTAGAAAACTAAGAAAATTAAAGTTCGAAAAATCGTGATAACTTACTAGTTTGATTTTCTCTTTCAGAAACCCAAGATCCTAGAAAATCGTAAAAATCTGTATTCATGCTCGAATTCAGAATTGATCGAGCCAGAGGCACAACCCGAAACAGAAAATTAAACCATGATTCTGAGACGTCCCTTTGTTTCAATATCGGCTGAGACACAGTCCGATACCAAAATTTAGAGAATTATATTAGGCCGAATATAAAGTTAATATTTACTGGTTGGATAGAACCGGATAAAATATGGTAAAATTGTTAATTTCTTTCATGTATTCCTAACTTAAAGGAATATGTAGTAATATAAAGGAATACTAAGTTTCTCCCCTATTCTGGAGGGGAGAGGTTGTAATATATTTAAGAGTAATACATTTATCACCCTTAAAAATGCTCAAACAATCAAATCCATGATAAATTATTTTATCATATCATGTTTTATCATATCTTCTAAATTTCATAGTAATTCAAATGGGTGAAGAGGCAAAGAAATCAGTCACAAAGTAGAAGATTAAAAAGGTGTGAATTATTAATTACATACACTAAGCGATAGAAGAGGTCACCCAGCCGATGCTTTATATATATTTATATGTTATCTGCATCCCATTTAAGGTTTCCCTCTCAATAGCCTGCAAAATGTAACACCATTTAGACGCAACAAAGATTTAACAACTTTGAGCTTTAAAAGGGAAGAAAACTTTTTCCAGCTAAAATGCGAGCAAACCATTAGATTGCCTATTCGCACCTACCTAATCTCTAAGAGTACCAACGCTGGAAAGCAATATATGATGGAGATGATTTTTTTCTAATCTTCCACACAATAAATCTTGAGACCATAAGTGTACCTTCATACGTTCAGATTTTGATTTAATGTGGCACGCATCTAGAAAAGTGATATGAGAATTGTTGGTCCAAATGTTTGGATCGTTGATCACCGAGGGAAATGTCGCGGGGCTAGTGATCGCCTTGAGCCAAGGTTTTTTCTTTTGAACCGTCTTGATCCATTGTTTCCACCATTGGATCCTTTGCACCATTGTGTTTTCTACACAGCACATGGGTCCATCAATCCCATTGTATAGATGGTTTGGATTGCTCATTAATACTCAAGGCGACACGATCCCCCGAATCACATAATGGTCGGTGATTAATTTCAATATTTAATCACATTATTTGACCTACTTAAGTGGTTTACTATAAATTTATTTTCTCCCTTAACAGAGTCATTATGAGGCACAAGAACGACTATTTGATCAACTATTGGTCTCATATCACTTTTTGGGATGTGTGCAATATAAAATCAAAATCCGACCGTCTAATGGTACGCCCATGGTCTCAGATCCATATTATGGAAGATTGGGATAAAAAGTTCTTCATTGTCTAATTCAGAGTATTCAATGGTTTTTGGTGTCGGGGCTTTTAGAGATATTGTGGGCGCAAATAGAGCTACCCAATTTCATCTGGGAAATAAATTAAAAAATTACCATAAACCTAATCACGCAAATCTGGACAAAATTTTTAAAGCATCTCCAACGGGCTCTTCAAATCTTTGCCGGCACATGCAACGACTACTTTCGAAGAGCCGGGTTTGCTAAAATGTCTTCTAACCATACTCTTCAAATTCACATAGATTTGAAAAATCCCTTTCACTTTTCAAATGTGAAAAGCCTCTTCTCACTCTTCAAATTAAAAAAAGTTTTACCGTTGGAGGGGAGAGGGCTATTGTTTATTTTTTAATATCTTTTTTCAATTTTTTATCCATTGATCAACCATTTCCACCATTTGTTCGGTTGCCTCATTGGGTTTTCCACATATCACATGGGTCCATCAATCTCATTATTTAGATGGTTTGGATTGTCCATTAATGCTCAAGGTGAAACGATTTCCATTGATCATATAACGGTTGGTGATTATTATCAATATTTAATCACATTATTTAACCTAAATAATTGTTATACTATAAATTTATTTCTCCATTAACAGAGCCATTTTTAGAATCAGTGTGGGAAAAAGACAATTTATGGGAGGGAATAGGAAGGGAGGATTTAATCTCTTTCTATCTACTTTTCTTTATGCTTTCAATAAATCGATTATTTGGGAATCCTGTCTTTTGCTTTGAGGCTTCGGCGCTCTATTGTTCTCTCTTTGTTTTTTCTTATTTTAGAGTTAGAATATGAGAGTTTTATCCTCTTTTTGGTGAGTATTTTTTTCCGATGAGATCGCCTCTATGAAGGTTTTTTTGCAGTCCATACTTGTTTCTGAAACGATTTTGGTCACGGATTTTATCAATGTATTGGTGGCTTCGTTGTTGCGCGAACACATGCAATATATCTACGTTATGAGGCATTGTTTAAAAACTTCGGTTGAAGCGATGTGTGAAACTTTTGGTCGGTTGTTGCTCCCGTTTCCAACGTGGTGAAAGTTTTTGTGGATCGTGAGTTTGCCGATGGTGGTGGTTTCTCTTCGGGTGGATCTTCGGTATCGGTTATCGGCAGATGTTCAAGATGGTGGTGGATTCTCGAATTTTTATCTTAAGGTCTCTGAATTCCATGTCGCTGTTAGATGGATCTTGGATGTCATTCAATTTATTTTAATGTTAGTGATTATAACTACCACTCATTGGATTGTGGCCTTCTACTGTGTAACCGTTCATTTGGAGTTACTTATTTTCTAGTTTGTAACTGTTCTCCATTTCTAATGAAGATGATAGAAGTTTCATCTCAAAAAAAAAAAAAAAAAAAAAAGAAACAGAGCCATTATGAGGTAGGAAAAATTAGAAAAACAACCTTAAAAAACAAACGTTTTAGCAAAAAATCAAGAACTTAAACGTTTTAAAAAAACAATGCTTTCATGATTTTTTAAAGTTTTGAGATCCGTGAGATCTCAAATCCTCATTAAAAATACAATCCTTTCACAAATCTCAGAACTTCAAAAAATCGTGAAAGCATTATTTTTTTTAAAACGTTTAAGTTTTGAATTTTTTGCTAAAACGTTTATTTTTTAAGGTTGTTTTTCTAAAATGCCCTATGAGGTATCATGTCCACATGTACCAACAAAACTCATTTTTTGATCAACTATTGTTCTTAGATTATTTTTTGGGATGTGTTGCACATGGAATCAAAATCCGACCACCTACTGGTATGCCCATGGTTTCAAGATCTATTTTTTGGACGATTGGGATGAAATTTTTTTCCCATTGTCCGATTCAAAGTATTCAATGGTTTTTGGCATTGGTGCTCTTGGAGCATCTCCAGCAAGGAGAGCTAAATTTGGATAGCTAAACACCACTTTAGCTACTACTACAGTACTTTAGCTACTACTACAATAAAAATCACTCTAGCAGACACTCTATTTTAGCTACTCATTTCTTAAAAATATTATTTTTCATTCTTATTTTATTATATTTTACTACCCACACTTACGGATGCAAGTTCGGTATACCGAACCGAACAAAACCAAACCAAACCAAACCCAAAATTTTTGATGTTCGGTTCAGTACACCCCAAATCGAAACCGAATCAAAACCCATTTGGTCTGGTTTGGTGTAGGTAAAATAACTATTTTTTTATTTTTTTAGGGTATCTTTTCATTTTTTTCGGGTTTTTTTTTCGGCTTCAAGCCACCCAAACCGAACTGAATTGGGGTGTTCAGTTCAGTTTGTGTCAGTTTCAGTTCGGTTCAATTTTTTTTTCTGAAACCAAAATTGATTTGATTTGGCTCGGTTCGGTGTAGGTAAAATACCTACTTTTATATATTTTTTTAGGGTATTTTTTTAGCTTTTTCGGTTTTTTTTTTCAGATTTTTTCGCTTTTAAGCCACACAAATCGAACCGAATTGGGGTTCGGTTCGGTTTGGTTTGTCGGGTTTCGGTGTGGTTCGGTGTAGGTAAAATACCTAATTTTTTAATTTTTTGAAGGTATGTTTTTTATTTTTTCGCTTTCAAGTCACCCAAACTGAACCGAATTGGAGTTCGGCTCAGTCCGGTTTGTGTTAGGTTTCGCTACGGTTTAGTCCAATTCGGGACCCTTGGTTTCGGTGCGATTTCGATTTATTTTACTATTATATAAGAGAGGAGAGAGGAGAGAGAAAGAGAGTTATCTTAAAAAATAAGATTATTTTAATGTTTAGCTACTACTACAGTAATAGTTAAATTTAATTATTGCTGTAGCAATAGCTATTTATAGCGGGGGAGATGGCGCTTTTGTTGGATCTCATTTTATATACGTTGGAATACTATAATGCATATAGCATGTGGGAAAGCTCTCCTATTGGAGATGATCTTAGAGAGAATGCATGTAAAAATTGAGCTACCGCTTTTCATTTGGGAAATAAAATAAAAATTACTAAAAATATAATAAGTTAAATCCGGACAAAAATTTTAGAGCATTCCAATGGGCTCTTCAAATCCTTGTGAGCACATGCAACGGCTACTTTTAAAGGACCTGATTTTTGAAAATGCCCTCCAACCATCCTCTTTAAATCCACGTGGATTTAAAGGGTCTCTTTCATTCATCAAATTTGAAGAGCCTCTTCCCACCCTTCAAATTAAAAAAATTATTATTTTATTTCAAAATTCTTGATCGTGGGAAGGGATGAGGCTATTTATTTTAAAATCTTCTTTTAATATTTTATAAAAATATATAAAAGAATAGAAATTGAAGGGTGGTTGGAGAAGAGCACAAAGGTACTCTTCAAATTTTTTCACACAATTTCTTCAAATTTTAGCCACACAAGCTTCTCCAACGGCTAAATTTGAAGAGCCCGATTGGAGATGCTTTTACATCCATGAAAATTGGGTATACCTTAAAATTTCAAAACTTACCAAATACCATTTTTCATTGGGCATTTTCAGTTGCAAATATATAGAAAAAAGTTTATGTTAAGAGTCATTACCTGGTTAGCTAAATCGTTGAAATGCATAATATTGCGCAACGTCCAAACAGTTTTGTAGAAAGGGCAGAATTGATCATATCTGTCAAAGCCATATACATTAAATTATCGAGAAATTTGGAAAAAATGTCTACTTTCAACTAGTTTTAGACTATTATTTTTGTTCTAACATTTAAAAAAAAACATGCTTATTGCGGTTTTATCCAGGATCGGTTGCCACGCTGACTTGCCGCATGGAAAATCAGGTATCACCCAAAAAAAATGGTCATTCATTCAATGCATATCCACCATTAAAAATGTGGTCAAATGTACTTATATTCAATGCACCAGATTTGTGCCTACAAAATGGAGGGAAAAAAAGTGTTAGAAAGTTTTTTTTTATTTGAATAACATGCCACGTGACTGATTAACTCAAAACGGGTGATTTTTTTTTTGGGAAATTTGCACTTTCGGCCCTATATGTTTGCGTATTTGCAGAAACGGCCCTATAGTTTCAATCCTTGCATAAATGGCCAGCTCCAAGCCTAGCCGGGTGCACGTCAGATATCTATATATATGCTTCTCTATGCAAGCATTGAATCTAGAATTTTTGTACCATCTTTTAACAATTTTTATCTCTCTTAGAAAGCGATTTCGAGATTCCACTAAAGGTCGTATAACATAGAGAATACAACAGGCTAGGTAAGATATCGAGTACAATATCTTTTAAGTTATTGTTTTCCAAATTTCTCGCAACATCGTAGGAAGTCCAAGATATCTTAAGATATCGGTCGATAACTTAAGATATCGACCGATATCTTAAGTTATCGGCCGATATCTTAAGATGTCGGCCGATATCTTAAGATGTCGGCCGATAACTTAAGATATCGGTCGATAACTTAAGATATCGACCGATAACTTAAGATATCGGTCGATATCTTAAGATATCGGTCGATATCTTAAGAGTTTTTTTTTTTTGTTTTTGGATTATGGTTTACGTTAAAAGTCCATCCATCGGCTATATATCTTAGGATATCGAGCGATAACCTATGATTGACAAAAACTCTAAAGTTTTCATTCCTTTAATTTTTTTAATAATATTTTTAAGCAATTGTAGCGCTAAGTCAAGTATAACTCTTTATAAACAACTAATTTTAATTTTAATTTAGTAAATATTGTAGGTTGAAATTTCTTCTTTGCCATTTTGATTTCAGACGTGAGAGATAATACTTACAACGGAGGACATCAAGGCGTTGTCTCTGTCACGGAGAATATATCATTTGCTGAGTTTATAGAGAAAATGTACAAAGTCAGTCGGACACGACCGGAAGAACATTCTATTACATTTATCGTTCATTACGCATAGGGAATGAGCTTGTATTTGAATTGTCCGACTCGATGATCTTACAAACTTATTTAGAGCATATCGTATCGGTGATGGTGTTATAAATATTTATATCGAAAAATCATTAGTCACTCTGAGCGTAAATTTTGCCGTCCTTTAGAAACATTTCAACCGCTTAAGAAACCAACGAAGATGATCATGGTGTTGGAGCAACATTTGATTGAAAATCAAGGAATACGGTATGAAGAGGAGAACATTGTTGCGATAATAATAGCCGACGATGATAGAAATATAAATATAGGATTCCGCCCCTACAGTAAACTTTCAGAGCAACCCTATTCAGACATTCCGATGAGTGAAGGCGATGAAGATCAAGGATATTCTCATCAAATGAATCCGATGCATGATACATCTCAGTTCAACTTCGGTAAATCGGTGGGAAGCGTTTTTAGTCGGCCTTAGTCCATATCAATGGCCTTGAACAAATAGCTTGAGCCAGCGATAATCGAGCCTTCAGAACGACCTCTCATACATCAAGCGTTCTGCATCGGCTAACATCAATCCAAACAAGCGCACATCAACCAAGCGTACATCGATGGGCTCAATCCCAATCACGTAATAACCATCCGATCGATGGGTGATAGTGATCTGAAAATAATGAAGCCCGCCGTCCTCCCACTTGGCGTGTTTATACTAATAGGGAATTGATCAACCTCGGTGGACGAAGACTATCACTTAATGACTCGGAAGGGAGTACATGGATTAGACGATGAGGAAGCTGTATGAAGGGGAACGATTACCATTGGTCGAGCGTTTAGAAATAAGAAATCATTTCAAAAGTTCTTAAAGAATTTGCGACAAATAATTTTGATTAAACCAATAAAAACCAGTCCTCTTCGAGTAACTGCGAGGTGTGTTGAAGTAGGATGTGCTTGGCGAATACATGCATCGAAATTAGTAGGCGTAGACACGTTTGCTGTGAAAACTTTCCACCCGGAACACACGTGCGGAATGCCAGCTTTTGGAAGCGGACATCGCCAATGTACGACATCGTGGATAGCTTCATTCGTTAGAGATAAACTATTAAAGGGTTTTGATGAGACTCCTGCTTCAATAATTTTTGATATTGAAAAAATACGATAAAAGAGGTTCTTTGGAAAGCATGGAGAGGAAAAGAAATGGCATTGAATGACATCCGAGGTAGTTGGAAGGAGCAATTTAAGATGTTACCGCGTCATATGTTGCCGAATTACGTGGTCGATCCCATATCTGAGACCGAATTGTGTCTCGAGCCTGATAATGCATTTCACAGATTCTTCGTGGCATTCGGACCTTGTATTCGAACCTTTCGCAATACTTTACGAAGAATAATTGCGGTAGATGGAACGCATTTGCGTGGACGATATAAGGGAGTGTTGTTAATAGCTACGGGATAGCGGAATAGACATTTATTTCCTATAGCGTTGACGTTGTGCGAAAAGAAAATGAAGACCATTGGACATGGTTTCTTGATCTATTAGGGAGACGTGTAATCGGTGAATTTGAAAATAGTTTGTTTTGATATCGAGACGAGAAGGTTTGATGGAAGCGAGAAAAAAGTTTTTCCTAATGCCATTACACCGGCTCTAAATCTGTTTGATAAATATAAGGATACAATCTCTAGACCGCTTTTTGGGTTCTTTGCCGTGCATTTTGAAGCAAAATTTAAAAGAATTATGCGAAAATAGAAGACGCCTTGTACGGAATGTACAAAATGGATTAAAGAAATTGGTGATCATTTCTGGGCACGCGCTTATTTCCAAGGGAGGCGTTATGATATGTTGACAATTAATATAGCTGAAAGCATAAATAGTGTGTTGAAAATAGCCAGGGAGGAACCGATTGTGAGCATGTTAGAAACTATTCGCACAAAAGTAGCCGAATTTTATCTTTGTCGTCAGGAGGAAGGAAATAAAATGACACATGTGTTAACACCGATGGCAGAAAAACACATAAAAAGAAATTCAGGATGGGCCCGTCGAAAAAACGTCATACCATATGGTCGTGATATATTTCAAGTTAAACGTGGTGATTACACTCACAGTGTCGATCTAGAATCGCGAACATGTACATGCAGACGTTGGGCTATTCTTGGATTACCATGTTCACATGCGATTGCCGCATTATCGCGCCGAAACAGAGAAAGAGAGATCCCCCAATTTTGTGAACACTGGTTTACCAGTGACTTATTTAGGGAAACTTATAAAGAACACTTTGTCCCGACCGTTGACAAGCGCCAATGGACTTCGCAAATAAAAGACATTCAAGTTTTGCCTCCCCACAAAATACGTCAAGCCGGCCGTCCGAAGAAAAGGAGAACAAGATCTAAAGGGGAAGTTCGACCACTACAATGTAAAAATTGTAACAAGTACGGTCATAATCGTCGCTCGTGTAAATTTGTTAATATTTGAAATTAACTTATATTACATCAAAGGTTGAGATTGAAAACAGATTTAGATTAGATTAGACCTAGTGGCAATCGAGCTTCCAATGATTTCATTATAGAAGAGTATTTTTTTTTTTCTCTTTTTCTTTCCTTCAATATAAACAGATTAAACCTCAATAAAAGAGCGATCAACATCTACAATGTCTTTTAATATATTTTTTTGGAATTGTGACTAAAATATATTGTTGTGCTTCTTAATAAATCATTCATTCATTCAAACAGGATTTGAAAGTTTCCAAATTCGCCCCTAATTTACTAGTGATTGGCATAAAGCCAAACCAAAGATATCAGACTTCACAATTCAGAAAGGTATATCTTAAATCATCGGCCGATGATTTAAATTATCTACGATATCTTAAATCATCGGCGATCATTTAAATTATCGGTACCGATGGTTTAAAATATCGTCAAATGTTTTAAATTATCGTACGATATCTTAAATCATCGGCGATCATTTAAATTATCGTGATGGTTTAAAATATCGTCGATGTTTTAAATTATCGTACCGATAATTTAAATCATCGCCTGATGATTTAAGATATCGTACGATAGTTTAAATCATCGATGATTTAAGATATCGTCGATAATTTAAATCATCGGCCAATAATTTAAGCTATCGTCCGATTATTTAAAATATCGGCTGATAATTTAAGATATCGGACGATGATTTAAATTATCGGCCGATGATATAAGTCATCCGCCTATTGGAATTGCTTCAAGAGAGGAAGCCTCCATTGATACATCATGCAAGGTGATACAAATAAGATAAATAATTGATAACAACGATAATGAAAATTATACAAGTTAATAAAAATTAATAAAATTAAATAATTTACAATTTCATCAAAAAATATCTGTACAAAACACTAAAATTTATTACGGATATTAAATTTTCTTCAAGCGTGCACATTCGATGTCCGATTTGGCTCTAAATTGTTGCATATGTTTATCGTCAAATCAATAGGCCGCTTTTGGGAGAAGTATTCTATATACTTCAAAATGTATACAATCCCAACCGTTCTTTTGGATCGGAGAACGTATTGAACGCCGATACCTTCCACTGTTGATCGAAAGCTGACTTCAAACCGATAGTGTAAAGAAGGCGCGGAAAGTGATTCAATAGACATTCTTTATGCGCTTCAAACCTTTTTGAGCACTCTCGGTCTGCTGGATCAATTAGCTTAATTTCTCGATCAACTAATGAAATTATAGCCAATGCCCAATGGCTATGTTTTTGGCTATGCATCGGAAGATAAATCTACACATAAACGGAAGCGAAATTTTAAATAATAAATTTTATTTAAAAGCCGTTAACGTTAAATAAAGCGAAGTTTAGTATTCAAAAACGTACCGTTCCACAGTCGATCGCGTGAATTCCGCGGATATTATTTGTCAATAGTGGTTCCATCGGCTTTGAATTGTTACGAACATTCCATTCGTCACAATAGGCCTGCCACCTATCGAGGTCGCTGAGTGCAACAATACCTTCATTATCGATATATTTTTTAAATTTTTCTGCGCCGCCATAAACAAGGTCGATTGGCGATAAGAGAAGTTAATCAAGAGTCGTGATTGAAAAGACAAAAAAAAGAAACAAACAAGCTTCCAATAAATATTTGAAACCTTACGTAGCGGAGCGACGAACCAACTTTTTCGGCATTGGCGGTAAACATTGAATCATTTATAACTTCAAGGACGCTCGAGTATCGTCGATGACTTCATTATCAAGGCGTCCTTTGAGAACCTTCAAAAAAGCAGCTGTGATCTCAACAACACGATAGTATTGGCGGTCACATTATCCTCGTTCTCCGGCCGATTCAAAAAGCGAGCATATACTTTTGCTCCATTGATATTGCCTCATCCTCCTCCTCCTCTACAACCAATCTTCGTTTTTATTAATGCTTTCTTTGGTGGGGACTTTCTCTTCTTACGAGCACGCAAGTCATAACCTTGGCTTCATTTTGGTAGATGATAGTTTCACTATAATTGTTTTTAGTGATGCCTACTGTGACTCACGAGAAGGTCAAGAAGAGGAGCACCATCATCACCGTATCAACCAAGGGTTGTTTAGTAAGTGAGGAGCGATGAGGTTTTGGGGCGCCGGGTTTAATGGCGAGATTTATTTGTAAGTTGGGCGGGTTTTGGGGTCATTGATTGTTGTGTAGGTGGATGAGCAGAGGTTTTGGGGCACTTGATGGCTTGGTTGAGGACCAGTTGGTTTTAGAACACCGGAATGATGGCTTTGTTGAGGAGCGGGGTTTTGGGGCGATGGTGATGGCTTTGTTGATGAGTGGTGGGTTGAGGGACGATTGATTTTGATTGAGGGTAAGTGGGTGAAGGAGCGAAGGTGTCAAAGAGCAAGAGGTTAAAATATTATCTGCATAATTGCAAAAAAATATACATTACAAAAATAAAAATAAAAAAGCGCATTATCGTAGATAATTTAAATATTCGATCGATAATATACATTGTCGATCGATAATTTAAATTATTGGTCGATAATGTAAATTATCGGTCGATAATTTAAATGATCGACCAATAATGTAACATAACGTCCGGTAATGTACATTATCGATCGACTCTTTAAATTATCGGTCGATAATGTATATCGTCAATGAATGTCTGACTAATTTTGCATTAAGTTGTAAAGAAATGATTTTGTTCTAAAATTGAAAGTCTTGGTTTGATACCTTTCTTAAATGAGAGATGACCGCATCAAGATCCTTAGTATGGCTTTATTTTCTTCTTGTAAGGCCTTCTTATCTACGCCTAGTTGTTCAATTGTGGGCGTAAATGCACGCCAAATTCTTTTCATTTCTTTTACTTCCATGCGAGAGTCTTGCATTCTTTTCTTAGCTGTCACTTCTTTGGTTAGGTGCTTGTTTAACTGGTCGCTTCTCTCTTGTTGGCTCGGGCCTAATTTCTTGTTTGCCCTTTGGTTGACGTACAACGACTTCAAAATCATCGTTATCGTCGCTATAATCTTCGTCATCCTCATTGTCGTCATCTCGGCTAATCGGCTCTTCGGCTCTTTCTTCCGGCCGTGTTGGATGACTTGGGATATCATCATATTCATCTACATTTTCTTCGGAGTTAGGCTCTTCTTCTCTTTCTTCGGTCTCTTCCTTCTTATTTTCAATTTCTCTTCGAATCAAAAAGTATCGAAGCCATTTATACTGTAATTCGTGCTTCTCAACTTCAAGCTCTATAATCACTTTAGACTTAAGAAATTTTTCTCTATATAAATTAGGGTTCTGGCTGAATTTGGGCCTTCCCATTTCATTAGCCTTGGAAATGGTTCTTTAAGCCCAATAGGAGCGGTGGCAACTGCTGGAAAGTGGTCAAACGCCCAAATCTGTAAGGGGATAGTGCATCCATAGATATTGTATTGCCCCTTTTCTGACCTTCTCGCCATTTCCTCCCGCCACTCGCTTTTGATATACTATCTAATAAATTATTAAACTATCGTGCCCCACGGTAACTTCTTGAACTCTTCAATGTTATCTACTATGTCTAAGTACCGTCTATCTACTTCCTGGTATGTGTCCGGAAGTAAAAAAGTACATACGAAAAATAATAAAGACAGTTTCAAAAACTCATCCTTGGATAAATCAAGATCATCAATAATTTCTTCATCGAGATCTTTCACGGCTTCCTCCGAGAAGAATTTGTATCGAATAGTTGTTTCCTCTTTTCGGCAACCTTCTAGGACTCGAGTTAAAATCGGCATGTTGAGGCCTAAAATCAAGGCTATATCGATCGGTTGCAGGAGTACATTGGTGTTCTTGACCTTGAAAATATTCTCTTCTACCCAAAAACTTAAAATAGCGTCAACCAAGTCTCCAACGAAACCTAATTTCTCATTCATCCTAAATAGATGACCGAATACCGAATCATCTAAAATTTTCTTTCTCTCTTCACATTACGATTGCATGTAAAATTTCCTAACACCAACTCCGTAACATTTTCCGATGGGCTTTAAAGTCATGGTCATTTTCAATCACTTAGTAGGAACTGCAATATAAATAAAAAGCAATTAATAAACAAAAGAAGTGATTTTGAAAAAACTACTAATCCCCTAACCTACCGATATCTTACCGATAATCTAAGATATCGGTCGATAATCTAAATTATCGGTCGATAACTTAAATTATCGGTCGATAATATAAATTATCGGTCGATAATCTAAGTTATCGACCGATAATTTAGATTATCGATCGATAATTTAAATTATCGATCGATAACTTAGATTATCGACCGATAATTTAAATTATCGGTAAGTTATCGGATTAGGTGGGAAACATTGGGGATGACTAAATGTGTTGAAATGTAAAAAAAATAAATTACCTGGAATTGTTATGTGAGCTTTGTGACCTTTTACCGCTTTGTCGCCGCTAAGTCGCCGCTCTCTTGTTTTTTTCAGAAAAGTTAAACTTAAAAGTAACAGTAACTAATGAAAGTAAAAGTTGCTTTTATACTAATGTTAAAAGGCGGTGGAATTTTTTTTTTATATTATTTAAAATAAGTCGCTGCTGACGTGGAGTAGGCGGAGGCGGCTAGGAGTGGAGCTGGTCATTAATGCAACGGTTGAAACTATAGGGCCGTTTCTGCAAATACGCAAACATATAGGGCCGAAAGTGCAAATTTCCCTTTTTTTTTTGTATGTCATATGGCATAGACAGCCCAGATATAGTGCCAGGGAAAATTGCAAGTAGAGAGGAGTTGATTCGGCACAGTACACAAGGAGGAGACCCGCACAAAGGGTGGGAGCAGGTGTGGGGATTAGAACCCATGACCTGTTGCTTTCACAAGAGAAAGAGGATACCAGTTGAGCTACTGTTCAACCTGTAACTCCAAACCGGCGTAGTTTTGGGTTGAACCCGTGCATTTGAAAAATACAAAAGCATATTTTTTTACCTAGAATAAAATCTAAAACTAGTTGAAAGTAGGCATTAAAATTTAAAGTCCCCCAAAAAACAGAAACTAGAAAGGCCAACCACATTGCTATAAAATGGTAACCTATATGTGCTTACAAAGTATATGAATTCTGAGCCAGAATATCCTCCCTCAGAAGCTTTGCTGTCTCCATTATTATTTGATCAGATTCTTCTAAACAATCTTCACCAACAAGCTACAAATAGTAAATAGAAGCTTTAGATGGTTTTACATAAAATGCAATGCTTAAAATAAAAAAAATTGGAAAACACATAAAAGGAACTAAGCATATATATACTTGAACAATTTCTGTCAAATTTTCTGCTCTTTGTAGAACTTCAAGAGCTTTCGCAGTGGTTTTGATAAAATCTGGATCAAATACCTCATAAAAAGATTCTAAAATCTGCCAAGTAAGACACAAAACATGAGAAATTAACAGCTAGCAAATAACTTAATAAATAAAAATAAAATATTATATTAAATAATAAATCATTGAGGTAAGAAAAATAGCATCTAGCGGATTATGAAGTATAGAACAAACCTTAGTGTTTTTTGAGTAAGATCTAAGCCAGTTTATGGATGGAAAATGTTTCTTTTGAGCCAGTTTCTTATCTAGAGCCCAAAAACCCTGGTAAGTGATTAGTAAACCAAGTTAATAGTTTATTATAGCCAAAAGGTCTCAAAAAGACATCTTGTTTACCATGCCAAAAGAATTAGTTTTCTTCTTATTATTATTATTTTTATGTTACGGCTACGTCAATTCGTTAATGTAAAAAACACTGATTGCTTTGAATCTGATGGAAAATGTTTCGTCCCCATCTTCCACACAACAGATCTTGAGCTTACCGTTAGAGGCAGATGTCGATTACACAAATACTTTTCTTCATCCTTTTTGTTTACTACAAAATAACAGGTTTTTAGCCGCAGTTCAGAACCACTGCTAAAGAATTACTAACCGCCACTAATACTTTTAGGGGCAGTTGATTCAAAACATTACATTTTAAGTGGAGAGAATAAAACATTACATTTTAAGAGAAGAGGAGAGAGGAAGTTTTAAGGGGTGGGTGCGAGATGTTGGCACTTTGGCGCACATATTTAAGGGCAATTTGAGTTTTTGGTGGCAACTTTTATTTATTTATTTATTATTTTGATAACTTCTACCATTTTCATTAAAAATGGATAACGATTATAAACTGAAAATAAGTAGCTCCAACCGGATGGTTACAGGGTAGAGGGCCACAATCTAATGAGTGGTAGTTACAATCACAAACATTAAAATAAATTGAATGACATCCAAGATCCATCTAACAACGATATGGAATTCAGGGACCTTCAGAGTAAGGTAAAAATTCGAGAATCCATCACCATCTTGAACATTCGCCGGTAACCGACATCGAAGATCCACCAGAAGAGACACCACCACCATCGGCAAACTCACGATCCACAAAAACTCCCATCACGTTGGAAACGGGGGCAACAACTGACTAAAAGCTTTACACATCGCTTCAACTAAAGCTTTTAAACAATGCCTCATGGCGTAGATATAGTGCATGTGTTAGCGCAACAATGAAGCCACCAATACGTCGGTAAAACCGTTTTAGAAACAAGTATGAACTGCAAAAAAGCCTTTATAAAAGCGATCTCCTTGGAAAAGAAAACTCTCACCAAAAAGAGGATAAAACTCCCATATTCTAACCCTAAAATAAGGAAAAACAAGGTGAGAACAATGGAGAGCCGAAGCCTCTAAGATCTCCAAAGGTTTGATTTATTGGAAAGCATAAAAAAAATAAAATGGAAAGGGCTTAAATCCCCCCTTCCCACCCCCTCCCATAAATCATCTTTTCTCCACACCCACTCTCAAAATCGCCTGGTGCAGCTTTTGTTAAAACACAGTTAACAAGGCGCCACCAAAACCCCTAAATTTTGTAGAGGCTCCGCCTCTTGCCGGCTATTCAGTGTCGTAGAGATGGTGAATTTAGTAGTCATATTAGGGTCCACGGGATTAAATTCATGTGTCTTTAACTTTCACAAACGTGCATTTTGTTAGTTATATACATGGTATCAAGTACCGGCCGATTTTGATACATATTGATTTTTCGTTAAACCGATACCGATATCACCCCAATATTAGTAAATGGGTGTTATCAGTATCAGACCGTTACGTGTCTCTATGGGCCGATACTGACCGATACCATAAAGAAAAAAAAAAGAATCAATATTTTTTACTTTCTTTTCAAAAAAAAATTATACTCGCCGATGCTGTATCTGCGAGACTAAGACATACGAGTCCAACATGGATCGATTCCGGGTACCAATACCGAGTTTGAGACCTTGGTTATATTATAAGTATTGAATCAAAACTTATCAAATAAAGAGAGAGAAAATGATCAATTATACTTCAACGGTGTTGAGGGTTGCAGATGTTACAAGCTCTGTGATGTCTCCTTCTTGATGAGAAATAGAACCTATGATACTTATGCTACCCACACGATCTGGGCTTCCAAGGCATTTCACTTTCCGAGCACGTCCATATAAATAGGCTAAACGCCTTGTCAAATATGCTGGATAACCACCTAGTTCTGATGTTTGAGGCTAAATAAAAATAATATTTATTATCAGGCAATGTAGAGAAAGATTTTATTGAATTTGATTTAAGGAAGTCACCAAAGATATTCATTCATTCCCATAATCTGAAAAAAATAAAAAAAATAATAATAATAACAATAATCTGAAGGTTAGCAATGTAAAGTTCAATGTACACTAGTGTCATTAGGGTGCCAAGGCAACATGCACAAGATCAAACAGGTCCATTCAAAAAAAAAAAAAAAAAAAAACATACCGTTCAAATGGCAGTCACAGTTGGAAAATATTTAATGCACCAGATATGTTTGGCTTCACTCAATATTTTTCTTTTTTTAAAAAAATTTATCAAGTGTCATGTAGCACGTGATCCCAAAATGGGTGGTTTTATGGAATCATGTGCCACATGGCACATGATCTCGCTAGTGCAGCGTTCAAACACTGCTTAGTGCAGAGACCACTTAACCAGTGAAAAGAGAACCTATAGGTCCTATACTAATATGAAAGCACATATGGGCATAGTCACCAAGTCGGAGTTCGGCAATAATTAGGTTTAAATTCGGAAAAATCTGGCAAGTTCGGGGAAATATTCAGAGGAAAAATCGGAGATAAAAAATAAGAATTAAAAATACAGATTTTTTTTTGAAAAAAATTAAAAATTACAATTTTTTTGAAAAAATTGGGAATTATTCGCGAATTTTTAAAAACACATGAATTTTTTTAAAATTCATGAATAATTCCATATTGTTAAATTCGCGAATTATTTGCGAATTTTTCAAAAATTCGACAATTTTGCAACTATGCATATGAGAAGGGAAAATGCACCTCCCAAATTTTGAGTGTCATCGTTTCCAAATCTTTACTGATGTAAGTTTTAACAGATCTAGCTGTAGCTATCTATTACTTTCTCTTAAGGGCTAAGGCCTAACCTTTCCAGAGTGTCTCTACACTAATGAGCAGAGTAACAAATTTCTTCGAAAACGAAATTTGTCACTATGCTAATGAGAATTCACTTGAATAGTGTACTATTATACTTAATTATAGTTTAATATTATGTTTGTAGATTTGAGGAGTGTATTTTTGTTAATGTATAATTAACAGATTAACAATAAATCAAATCAGAGTAATAGGATAAATTTGTCAGCTTCATTCCTTCCTAGAAGTTTAGGACAGAGGATCCTTCAATCTTTTCATAGAGCATATACAGTTTTGTTAAGGTGGATATGCATCTATGATGCATTATCTTACAATTTACGAAAACAAGAGGAGTAATTAATCAGAAATTTAAATTATTAAAAATATTTTAGGGAGTGATTTAAATCATTAGGGGTATTTAGTCATATCTCTATGGAATGCACTCACCTCTATTTAAGAGGCTACAAAATATAACCATTTAGAACATTTTAGACCTTTCAGTAGGATCCATCTATTGAGCTACAATTACAAGATTAAAATTACTTTGTTTGAGCTATATTCATGTTAGAGAAGATGTAAATAGATGCTTATGGGCTGCACATTTGGGAAACTTTAGCCAAGAAAACTAGTCAACCCTTAAATGTAATAATACATAAATATTTGGAAATGTTATTGCTAAGCAGGGAAGTGATATAACTTGGATTGGTGATGTAGATGTCCATTTCCCTTTGTAATCTTTGTACTCTCTTCAGAGAAGATCCTTAGGGGCTTAGTCCAAATGTAAGCTTGGGAAAAAATAAAGGGGGGGTCACTAAAACATCAAGGTGACTAACCAAAAGAAAAATGAATATTTATTATATAAAATGAATCTTCAGGTTGATCTATGATGTAAGAAGAAATGGGATATCTTTATTAAAAAAATAAAATAAAAATTACCATGTGATCTGATATTTCACATAGTGCTTTCGCCCAATGTGATGTTGAATCAACAACTGTGCTGCCATTGTATCCCATATCTCGGAAGTATTCAGCTATTGTCATGCCTACAAATCCACATCAAAGAGCATTATATTTTATGAAACTTTTTCATTTTTTGTTTTTTTTATAACAATATTTGATGAAACTATACAAACATCATAATGCATAAGAAAATATATCCCAACATTAGAAATGGTTAATACAAAGAACAAATTTTTTGAATATTCATTAAGAAACAATTATAAACAAATATTCATCAGGCACACAACTGCCACGGTAGCAAAAACTGATTTTGAAGATGAGCTACAAAATTAGCTTATGATTGAGATTAGTGGGAAAACAGGGGGTGAAATGCTTTTACATAAAACAACCTTTCCATATGGCTCTCATCACATTCTAGCTAGAAAGCACAAAGATGCTACTTCACAACAATCCAAATTCAATTCCTACAAGCATTCTAGTCTTTTGATAACCAAAAAATAATCAATAAATGCAAATAAAGAAAAGGGTATCTTTACTTTCAACCCAAGATTCTTCCTTCTCAATCCGAGTTTCAAGTGCTAAAAACGTTGATTGCTTCGAACCAGACCATGGAGACCCTATTTCATCCCAATCTTTGACACAATAGATCTTGAGATCATATTCTTACAATCAGACGGATAGATATTGATTTCACATGGCACACATCCAAAATATTGATGTATGCCCATGATCATGTTCATTTTTTTCGGATGTGAGCCATGTGGAATCAAAATCCGAGTGTTTGATGGTAGGAACTTGATCTCAAGGTCTACCATAAGAACTAACAAAGAAATTTTCATCTATCTCAGACAGAGTGGATCTAAGATATAGTTAATTACAATTACCTGTAAATATAGAGGCTTCTTGCGTTGCCATGGGCCATATAAGGAGTGTTGGTTACAAATGTTGTGCGCTTCATAATAGATTCTTCTTGGCCATCAAGTATTGGAATTTTTAATTCAGGGTAATTCACAATGACCTATGTAATCATGTTGTAGAATTTAACACATTTTAGAGGAAATAAAATGAATTTAATAAAAGAAAAAGAACAGAGATGACAAATACCTTTGCCATTTCATTTTCTTTTCGGCAACCAACATAAACTATGGCATCAGAATTAGAGTACTGCACATGAATACAAAACTTAGACACATGGTTTTAAATATTCAGCCATATCTGACATCAAGTTAGACCCCATCCGATATGACATATACCCCAATTCTATATGGGGCCAAATACCGGCTCCTATAAGCCAATATATATCCGAATATCGGACAAAAATAAAAAAGGTACTCTAATATTGGCCAGTTTTGAAATTGAATAAATGATGAAAGCACCTTTGAAAATGCTTGATTAAGCACTGTTTTCCCACAACCAAATGCTCCAAACATTGCACAAGTTCCTCCAATCACCATTGGGAAATCATACGAATGAATTCTTATCAACTCGAATCCCATTTCTATTTTTATTTGGAAAAGTAAGTGTTGAGGTTCTCGAGGCCTCACCCTTCGCAGTAAAACCAAGAAGAGGGGAACAAAATATAAAGAATATGAGATAACATATCTAAACCACTAGAGAGCTTCGGCATTGTCATCACCCTTCGGAGGTTCAGATAATCCAATCTAGCAAAAATGAGACAACTAGATTCCCTTTTTCGCATTGCAAATGACAACCAGAAATTGTTTTAAACAATTAAACTAGACATAATACCTGCCCAGTCAAAAGAGGTACGTCGCTAACAAGTTTTGATATGACAGGCCTTGGATTACGTACTGGCCAAAACTACACAAAAATAAAGTTCAAATCATTGTTGGGGACACTAGTGAGATAGTGAAATCGTGGTTCAAAATCTCGGACAATACCGTTACGTATCTGTATCGGAGTCCACCAGTACAAGATAAATTGGGTATGTATCAATGATACATACCAAATATATATCTATATAGTATGTATCAATGATACATACCAAATATATATCTATATATTTAATGTATTGGCGATACCTAATAAGTATCGTCTCGCTATTGGTGGTGGACAATACGTATCGGAAAACCGAGATTTTGATCCATAAGTAAACTTATACTCAAATATGGAAATTACAATCAGTTAACAAGAACCTGAAGCATAGTAAACATCTTTCTGACACCTTCAAAATCTAGCTCTAGCACAGTGTCCTACAAATAGATAAACTAGGTCAAAAGCCAATAAAACATGTGGTAATAGATGATTTCAGTAAATTATGTAGAGTATATATTACAGAGTCATCTCTAATGTAAAAATAAACATGTCTTGAGTTTTAATGAAAATTTAAAATTAGTATTAGAGACCATTCCCCATCTTAATGCCCAAGTAAATCTAATAAGTGGTTTCCTTTTGTAATCGTTGAAGCCCACTACAATGCAGAATACTTGTAAAGTAGAATACAAACATTCTGCAAAATTCCCGTATATACTTGCAAGCTAGAATCTTGTATTACGCACTTTACGGTATTTTTATATTGTTGATTGTTTACTAGTATTCTAGACCTGTGAAGCGCATAATAAAAGTCTTGATAACAATCTTGTATTTTGTGTGAACTCAATGGCTTTTTCGATATTTTATAAAAGCTGATTTTGTGTGAACTCAATGGCTTTTTCGATATTTTATGAAAGCTGATAATTTATAGGAGAATCCAACCACATTACCGAACAGAGGATTCTAACTAACTTATGTTAGAATCCCACATAATTCTGTATTTTAGGCATATATCAGTAAAAAACTAATTATTATATATTTAAAAGTTTATTAAATTTGTTTTTTTCCAAGAGGTGTCTTTTTAATTGAGGTGTCTTTTCACAAGAGGTGTGTCTTTTCAATTGAGGTGTCTTTCCAAAGTAGTGTCTTTTCAAAAGAAGTGTTTTTCCAAAGTGGTGTGCCTTTTCCGAAGGGATGCGCGTAGCACATTTTCATAGGAAAATGGTGCATTAACACACCACTTGATTTCTATTTAAGGAATCAGAAGTCATTGTTTTATACAATACAAAAGCGTCTTCTTTTTTTCTATCTTGTTATGTTTTGATTAGAGCTTTCTTGCAATATTTGGTGTTCGGATAGCGTGATCGGATTCGCCAAATCCTTCACAAGAATACACAGCCGGTTCATTGTATCCTGAAACCAGTTTGCCAGTAATCTGTTGGTGACCACTTTGTCGAAGTGGTGGGGGCAAATATTGGACCGGTTCCATGTATTATTTCGGATCAATATTTCAATTTCTCCAACACTACTTGCATATTTCCCCAATGAAATTTAATTTTTTTTGTAGATAAATTGGGGTTGAACCTAAAACCTCAAGATCAATCACTAAGTCTAAAAAATTAGTAGAAAAAAGTTTAATGAAGGATCCGATTTTTTTGGTGACTGGTGACTTGTACGGAAAATGGATCCCTAGGACTTGTCTTAAGGTTTGTACCCTACCACGTGGTCCATTTGGGCTGCCACAATAACGGCTCCCGAATCCCAAAATGACATCTGTTTCCCCTAGGATATTTTATTTATTTATTTATTATTTCTAAAAGTTCCTGAACTTTCTTGAACTTCATATCAAAGTCAAATATTGTGGTTTGCAGAACAAACATGGTGCTTTGAATCTTTTCCAACTTTGACCCTATACAAGATGGTGGAAAAGCGTTTTTTTTTTATTTACTTATTTTAGATGATACGTGATAGAGCTTGGGCGAGTAGTCGTGGCACCCTCGGATTGGTTGCCACGTGGTGCCTAATGGGCTATGTTGCTGAATTCATCCCTACACCACGTCGCAGGGGACTAGTTCCGAGTTTCAAATGCTGATTAGTGATTACAGTTATAAAATTAACATGATCAGCAATCAAACCTGTAGGCTATATTGACCAGCTGGGGCAATATAAGTTATGTTTCCGATATAACCAGGAGGGAGCGCAACCCGATGTTGAATTAAGTTGTTCTCAAAAACAATCTGCATTGTGATTTGTAAGTAATCCATAGAACAAAAAAATTCAAAATTGAAAAATATAAGTTTAATCATCAAAGAATTTTAATGCTACTAAACTTACCCCATATAAGTCTCCACCAGTTATAAAATCTCCCATAGCTGAAAAAAGTTTTAAAAATTTTGATTAACACTCTTGAAATGAATAAGTAAAAAGATTTCCTTACCAAAAAAACAAGATTTTTCAATAAAAATCACCTAATTTTCCAGGTTGGAACTCCCGTAGTTTGTTTCTGTCTAAAGAAGATACAGAAACTCCATTACCAGATCTTAGAGCAATTTTTTTTAGGGGCCTCTGCATTAACAAAGAAAAGGAAAATGCATCATTAAGGAATTCAAGAACGGGATTCAGGGCTGTACCGGGCCGGACTTTTGTTCAGCCCGATAATTTTCGACCAGAAGAACTAAGCCTGAACACCGTGTAGATAGGCTTTCGAGCCTGCCTTGGGCTTCTTCATCAAGCCTAAACCCGGCCTGAGTTGGGGTCGGGCAGCCGGATTTGGGACGAGCCTGCCTATTCCCGCAAAATCGACCGGCATTTTTGGCAGAGCCAGGTTCGGGCCGGACTTTGAGTGGCCTAATTATTTTTTATTCTAAAAATAAAGCCCAAGCCTGGATCATATATAAAATCAGGCTGGACTCGGCTTTTTATTTGTGCCCAAATCGGACCCAAGCCGGGCTAGGCAGGGCTTGGATCAGGATGAGCCCAGCCATTTGACAGCCTTAGCAACAGGATTTACTAAATAAGAAGAGAGGAAAAGAGCCCGACCCATTGACAGCTTTAGCAAGAAGATTTTCTAACAAAGAAGATAACAAAAATTATAAAAATAGAAAGGCAGAAATAAAGAAGGGTTTTATAGAGCAGTTACACAATAGAAAGCCAAAAATAAATAAACCCACAAAGAAAAACATTCGATCAATATGTGAAAAACATTTATAATTGAAATTATCGAATCTCCCTTCTTCCTAATTAACGATATAGGTTGAGTTATATGACATTTTGTAGAAGAATATTTTTATAATTTTAACTATAAGTGTTTCTCACATATTTATCGAATGATCTTTTGCAGGCTTTTTCAAAATTTCAAATAATCCTTTTCCCTCACACATTGGCTAAATGACTCTTTTGGAGACTTCGGAACTCGAAATCATAAGAATTCCTTTTTCCTAAAACTTTACACATTGGCTAAATGACTTTTCTTCGGAACTTTTAATAATTCCTTTTTTCTAAAACTTTCTAAGTACAAACTTTTTTCGAAGAAAGTGCAACTTATACTAACAGTAGCATTTATGACTTTGAGCAAACCTGAGTCCCATCAAAAAAATTCCCAAAAACCATATATATATTCTTATTTTTCATTGCAGAAAATCACCCATAGTATATAGAAAGTATGTACGTATATAGACTATTGGACCAACCAACAAATAAATAAGTATTATAAACCTTAAGGGGTTTGGCGTACCTGTCCCAAGAAGCGGGGCACGTGAGTACGAATCCCTCTTGAAACCACCTTACAAATTTATAGCCCATGCTGACTCCACGTGTGCCAACTTGGGGCACGTTGGGATTATTCGGGTGCTTTAAGAGTCGGGACACCCAAGTTATATAACCTAAAAGCGAAAATTAGAAAAACAACCTTAAAAAATGAACTTTTTAGCAAAAAAGTCTAGAACTTAAATGTTTTAAAAAAACAATGCTTTCACGATTTTTTGAAGTTTAGAGATTCGTGAAATCTTAAATCATCATTAAAAAAATAATGCGTAAGCATTATTTTTTTAAAATGTTTAAGTTCTGGACTTTTTCGCTAAAAAGTTTGTTTTTAAGGTTGCTAAAAAGCATAGTTTTTTTAATGAGGATTTGAGATCTTACGGATCTCAGAACTTCAAAAAATCGTGAAAGCATTAATTTTCCCAATATAAAAAACATATATTTAGATCATATAATAGGGAACAAATAAATCATATACCTTGGATAGTAGCAAAATCCCCTTCTAATAGAATAATCTCCCCAATAAGCTTGTCGCGACCGAGACGAACAAGTTCATACATAATAGCTTCACCCAGTCCTTCTGCGACTACAATTGGTCCAGATATCTGTAGTATTTAAGAATGTGGGAATACAAACAAGAAATTCCACATGTAATCCAAGAAATTAAGATCACATTAGTAAGCATGAGTTTCAATATCTGCCAAACTAAGTATCTGATATATTTGATACATATGGGACTGGGACTCGCCCGATATGCCACTATATATATATATATATATATATATATATATATATATATATATATATATAGGTCTTTAATCCCTGTAAAAAGGTTAGTTTGGGGCTTTTGTTGAGCTCCTCGCTCATTGGTCTGGCTCTGATTTGGGTGGTCTATTGTATGTTTGGGTGTGATGGCATTGCCGAAGCTCCCTACATAGCTCTCTCGGGGGCTTTTGTTTTAATTGGCTTGTTTTTTTAATGGAAGGATGATGACCCTATAAGCTCAATTGTGAACTATAAAAAAAAAATAAACAAAAATTAGTTTGCAGCCCACAAATTACTACCAAACTAGGGTGCAACAATGCTCTTTGAATTGGGTATTGGGTTGATGGCAGACTAAAAAATCCCAGCAAGTCCCTATGATAAGCTTTTTCTACTATCTTAATCCCAACAAGTCCCTTTGATAGGGTCTAACAAGGTAGTCATTATACTTCCCATTAGGGTCTTAGCAAAGTGATCACCATACTTCACATTAAAATTGTTTGAGGGCCCAACGAAGTGTAACTAGTGCTTTGTTAATTTGGGATAGAAAAGTGCAGACTACACTTTGCATTAGAGCTCAACTAAGTGATCACTACACTTTGCATAGAGCCTAATAGAGAATATTTAGGATTGATAAGAGTTTTATCCTATAATGTATATCTAATATTTTAGGCAAAAATAAAATTACATAAGATATAATAAATAATTTAGGAAGTAGTTTTAATCATTTACTTGAAATCTTAGTTAAATTTATGCAAATATATTTAAAGAGGCTTCTCTCCATAATGAAAAATAGAAAAACCATTCGAAATATCTTATTTAAAGTTTTTTCATGGTATTAGAGCTATGGGTCATCTCTAATCTCGCGATCAGGTCGACCATGGTCTTCTATTATACTCCCCTACTAACTTCCCAGTTTGCTTGAATTTTATTCTAATCAAAGCATCTCTTTCCTTTTTGTCTCTACAAGCTCCCTTATCCATACATCCATGCCAAACGATCTCATGTTCTCTTTTATTTAACATCTCTCCAATGGGAGTTTTCTTCAAATTGTGCGATCCTATTGTAAGGTTTTGAGAGAGATCTTGACGGACCTGATCTAATTAGCCACCGGCTCTGACAGACTAAAAAAAGAGTGAGTGTAATAGTGATGGACTTCATAGGCAGACAATGAACACTAACAAACACGATTAAACGTTACATGTCATTTTGATTGACAACTCACTTTATGAGATCGAAAGCTTAAATTCCATATTATTGCACATACTTTCTTCAAAAAAACATGCAATTGCGAGAGAATAATATAAAATATTTAAAATTGACATGAGAGATACACATCTTAACTCATCTTAGCTCGATGTAAATTTTATATTTTAGATAAGAATAAAATTGATTAGCATTTTATAAATATTTTGAATAATTAAAGATCTATCGAGATTAATTGAATATTATTCACCTCTATTTAAAGAGGTCTCTCCATATTGAAAGTATAACACTTTTTTGGCGGCAAATCTTTGCTAGCTCTACTTTTTAACGGTGACATAGTAGAGAGTAATAAATACTTGCATTAGAGGCGGTAGGAGTCACTAAGATCCGAGGCTTACTTTTTCCTTTTATATATATAAAAAGAGAGACAGAGAGGATCTCACAACTCAGTAAACTCATGACTCTTGTTGGTTGCATGACATTTCGATCTCTTAGAAATGTCAATTGGAATGCCGTGCAGCCACTAGAAGCTCCAGACCCGTGACTTCAAATATATATATATATATATGACTTGTTATACGATATAAATTTATGACTCGAATTCTTATTGATTATATGTTATATTAGATGACTTAAAAAGTTAATCTGAAGTGACATGCAGTCAATAATAGCTCGAGTCATGGCACTATAAAAAATAAGATTATTAGCGACAATTTTTTTAATAAAAAATTATTATCAGTAGTCATGTCGCTACCAAAAATTGCTGCTATTAGTTTTGCCGTTATCAAAAATTGCCTTAACAGTAAATATTGCTAAAACACTTTATTTTTATAGTATGAGATTATATTTCATGACTCAGAGTGAGGGAATCATTACCATATATATATATGGCATGTGATTGATATGAAAGGTAGAAATAGCTTCCTTAGTTGTTTTTTATTCTTTTTTGGGTTTTTTGCATATACCCCCGTGTTATGCTAATATTATAAGAAACCCTCTGAGTTATGAGTATTTATTCTGCAGCTCCTACTTTTGTGTTTCTGTTTCATATAACCCCCTGCCGTTAACTAGCCATGAGTTTATGGACCGAAAGCCTATTTTGCCCTTAATGAAACCAATATTTTAAAAATATCATTATTCTAAAAGGCCCTTCATTCATCTATATTTACAAGTCATGCTATTAAAGTTTATCACCATTCTAAAAGACCCTTCATTCACCTTTATTTACAAGTCATGCCATTATAATTGACCACTATTCTAAAAGGAGTACCTTTAAATTCACCAACAAAATCTTTGAGTTCACCCACACTGAAACACATCGACTACATTGAATCAAACGAGAGAGATTTTTTATCATCCCAATCTTTCATGAGATCGATCTTCAGATAATGGGTGTACCATCAGACGACCAATTTTTTTATTTCATGTGATACACACCCTTAAAAGTAACCTTAATATCAATTTTAAGCATGCACGTGATGTTAAGGTCACTTTTCTGAGATGTGTGTCACGTGAAATAAAACACTGACTGTCTGATGGTACGATCATGATCTCAAGATCCATCATGTGAAAGATTGGGAGGATAAATTATCTCCATCGTTCGATTCAATTCAATCAACGTGTTTTAGCGTGGGTGAACTTAAAGATTCAGTGGGTGGATTTAAAGGTACTTTTCTAAAAGACCCTTCATTCACCCATCATATTCAAGACTCATCTGATGAATGATTCCCCCATTAAAGCATGCAAACGTTTAGACGAATACTCAACTAATGGAGGATTTGTGGCAAACGATGCAATTATTCTTGAAATGAAAACCTTCAATCTACATGTCCCCCTCAAAATACTCGTCCCTCCAATTTCTTATATGATTCAAGACCCATTTTTAAGAATTGGATTGCCTAACCGTTTCTGCTTTCATCCACCGAATATTTGAGTTCACCCACACTAAAACACATTGATTGTATTGAATAAGACGATGGAGATCGTTTAGGCATACCATTAGAAGATCAGTGTTTTATTTCGTGGCACACATCTCATAAAAGTGACCTTAACATCATGTATACGGTTAAAATTAATTTTAAGGTCATTTTTTTGGGTGTGTACCACATGAAATAAAAAATCAACCATCTGATGGTGCCACCATGATCTCAAGATCCATCGTGTGAAAGGTTGGGACAATAAACAATATCCATCGTCCGATTCTATGCAATCAACCGTCTAATGGTGCCACCATGATCTCAAGATCTATCGTGTGAATGGTTGGGGCGATAAATGACCTCCATCGTCCAATTCAATACAGTCAACAGTCTGATGGTGCCACCATGATCTCAAGATACATCGTGTGAAAGGTTGGGACGATAAATGATCTCGATCGTCCGATTCAATGTAGTCAACCGTTTAATGGTGCCACTGTGACTCAAGATCCATCGTGTGAAAGGTTGGGACGATAAACGATCTCCATCGTCCGATTCAATGCAATCAATGTTTTTCAGCGTGGGTGAACTCAAATATTTGGTGGGTGGATTTAAAACTACTCTTTTTTGTAAGTGGAGGGGTGGATTTAAAATTACTCTTACCACGTGTAGAGGGTGGCAATTTAATAATTTAATTTTAAAAAGGATAAATATGGTATTTAGGCTATTCTTTAACGGCTGATTAATCATTTAAAGTAGCATCCGTTAAAGAGGGTGTTTTATGAACCCCAAAATGCTAACTCAGGGGGTTTAAAGCAAATAGCTATAACTGGGGGGGGGGGGGGGTAATATTAACATAACTCAGGGGGGTATTTGCAAAAAACCCTTTTTTTTTTATAAGCCCGCTTTAAGGTTGTTGAGTCTTCACCCTTTCAATAAAGAAGAAGAAAATTGCATCTGGAAGAATTGATTCTTTAAAATTTAAATGTGAAATGTGTGAATCTTGATAATTGTTTACCATATATACGAATTTTAGAACATCATTCTACAATCTGAAACACTTTAAAGCGCTTAATATCTAATTATTTATTTATAATTACACTTGAGGTTGTTGGGTCCTCACCCATCTTATACTATCAAATTAAAAAGGAAAATTTACATTTTCGGTCCTATAATTTTGCTTATTTGCAAAAACGGTCCCGTAGTTTCACTCTTTGCGCAAAAGGCCAGCTACAAGCCAAGTCGTTTCTACGTCAGCACACATATATCAAATGTCTCAAATACTCTTTGATTTCAAAATACTTTATATTTTACAATTAAAAAAAACTTTTTACTTTTCACAATTACTGCTGTAATAACTGAGAGAGCGACAGCGAAGCGATTTTTTTTTTTTGCAGGTATTTTTTTTAATTTTTTATTTAAATTTTATTCTCCATTGTCATTATATCATAGTCTGCTACATTACTGCTATCTTAGCATAGCGGAACGCTACCCTAAGATAGCGGAACGCTACCTTGCCATTATCTTAGGCTAGCGTTCCGCTACCTTACCGCTATCTTATCATAGCGGAACACTACCCTAAGATAGCGTTCCGCTCCGCTAAGATAGCGATAAGGTAGCGGAACGCTAGCCTAAGATAGCGGAACGCTAATTTAAGATAGCGGTAAGGTAGCGGTTTGATTTTAAAATTATTTTTTTAATTACTTAGTTAATTTTATGATTTATGCAGTTACCACTCACTCATTCTAAGATGTCTAAGCAAATAAAGGCCTACGAAAAATGTACAAGGATTAGTGTTAAAAAATTTACATGCATTGTAACGAAGAGAGGAAGGGGATACTAGATGAATCAATTTTCAGTCGTCTATTTAATATTTTTGAGAATTTAGTATTTATTAGAGACTTCGTTAACGCAATATTGAGCTTTTGGGTCAAAGATAATATTTTTAAAGTGAAGAACACCAAACTGTTTCTGAATGAGGCCGATATATCATTGATTTTAGGTCTTAATATGTTAACATGTTCTGAGACTGAGCATGTGGCTATAACAAAGGGAGAAACCATTTGATTCAAATTCTTCCGGGGACAGCCGGCTAAAAAGTCTCGTATTGAAGAAATTGTTAATAGTGCTGATCTTTCCAACGATCAATTTTTGAAATTATCGTTGTTGTTTCTTGTATGTTCATTCTTCCTTTTGGACACATACCAAGAAGTGGATAGTAAATACTTGGACTTAGTCAATAATCTCGAAGAATTCAAAGAATATCCGTGGGGGTTGGTGGTTTACAAAAATTTAATTGACTACATATGTAAAGTGATAGTCAGAAGAGAAGCAGCAAAAGTGTTGCTAAAAGGGTAATATAACATCTACGGGTGTACTGTCGCCTTACAAATTTGGGCGTTAGAGCACTTTTCAGAAGTCTACCCCGCTCGTACTCAGTTGAAAAGTCCCTTTCTGAAGCTGTTGAAATGGGAAGCAATAAAATTTAGCCGTAACCCAAATTATTACTTAGAAATTTTTTTAACTCTCCGGTTACCGTCAACGTCGATATTGAGAAACACGAATTACAATATCGATCAGTTCGGTTATTTTTCAGGCATAGAGATAAAAAAAGAATGGTAAAGAGAGCAGGAATACCCGACCCAAAAAAAGGCGAAAGAGTTACACGATTATTACGATGAGGATCATGACGATGATAACAGTGACGCTAATAAAGATTACGAGATCGTTATACGTCACCAAGCGAAATCAAAGGGGAAAGAACCGAAAAGTATACAGTAGCGAACAAGAGAACAGCCGGCTAGGCATCCCCAACTTATAAGCAAAGTAACGGAACGTCGAAAAGAGTGTTCGTCTCTCCGGATGACAGTTAGAGAAATGAAAGGCGATTTCAATCGTGCTTTTTCTATTTTAAAAGTATAGACGATAACAATTGAGCAGCTCGTAAGACAGACGATAACAATTGAGCAGCTCGTAATAGAAAAGAAAACCTTACAAGTGAAAGTAGGGTCTCTAGAAGATCAAGTAGTTTACTTGAAGAGAAAAAATACTACCATGAAGAAAGATCTTGGGGCAGTAAAATCTCATTTATCAAGGGTATATACTAACTTAAAATAATTAAAAAAAAAAAAATTTTTAATTTTTTTATATCATTATTTTTAGATCACTAACACTAATAAGGGTAATGCTATCAAAGTAGCTATCCACTAACTTAAGATAGCGTTCCGCTATCCTAAGATAGCGGATTGCTATCCTAAGATATCAATACAAACTGCTCTTGAAAGTCTCCGATTACGCGTCTCGCTAATAGATCAAGGAAGCATGTCCAATGATCTTCATTTTCTTTGGGTACAACGCTGAACACTATAGGGAATAAATGTCTATTCCCGTCTATTCTCGTAGCTATTAACAACACTCCTTTGTATTATCCACGCAAATGTGTCCCATTTACCGCAACTATTCTTCGTAATGTATTACGGAAGCTCCTAATGTAAGGTCCAAATGCTACGAAGAACCTCTGAAAGCATTATCAGGCTCGTGACACAATTCTATTTATATGTCTGGATCAACCCTCTGTAATTCGGTGACATAGGATGGTAACATCTTAAATTACTCCTTCCAACTACCTCAGCTATCATTCAACGCCATTTCTTTCTCTCTCCATGCTTTCCAGTAGTTTATTGTTACATCGTATTTTTTTTCAATATAAAAAATTATTGAAGCAGGACTCTCGTCAAAGCCTTTTAATAACTTATCCCTTACGAAGGAAGCTATTCATGATGTTGTACACTGGCGATGTCCTCTTCCGAAAATTGGCATTCCACACGTATGTTTCGGGCGAAAAGTCTTCACGACAAATGTGTCCACTGATGAGTAGTGAAATATGATGATATTTCACCCCTAAATACCTACATTTAGCTATCCGATGTAGGATATCTGATAAGAATGATTAGATTTGAAGTGTTTCAGGTAAATACTAGAAAAGTGCAGAAAACAGCCCAAGAATTCTGAAAATAATGTCAAAACACTGCAACTTTGGGTCATCGAGAACTTAGTACAACTTGCAGCTCAATTTGGACCTTCAAGATGGCCGAATTATGAAATTATCAAAACACAAACATTGTAGATCTTTCTGTTAGCTTTCCAACGGCATAAGAATCGCCTCAATCCGAGTTCGGAATAGAAAGTTATGGCCGAAATACCGAGGCAATGTGGGCGAGAATTCACGAAAATCTAGGAAGGTCGATTGATCGACCTTCTAGTCGATCAATCGACCAAAATGATGGAATTTAAGACGGAAAGGACTTCTTAAAGCAAATTTTTAGAGATTTGTGGAGGCTCGATCGATCGACCCTATAGGGTCGATCAATCGACCCTGACTTTTCGAGCCAGGAAACTCGCACGACTCGGATATTATTTAAAGCCAACTCAAACACTTTGAGAGAATTAATTAAGATTAGTTTTAGAGAGTTTTTATTTTTTAGAGTAAAAGTAAAGATAGAGAGTTTTTATTTTTCCTTCTTTTTGAGAGCTTTGTTCCTTTAATTTTTCAGTATTCATTCATTCAGTTTATTATTTTTGTTCAGTTGATTCCTACATTAATTTCATTTCTGAAGATCATCGTACTTGTAGATCAAAGAATTTTTATTGAAGTTTGAGGTATTTTTAATTCATTAAATTGATGTTATTTTTCCTTCCTTATTTATTTATGTCAGTTAATTACAACATGTGTGGCTAAATTCATAGGGACGGGGATCTAATGATTCCCATCCGAGGGATGTACTTCTAATAATATAAATTTAGGATTAAAATATGATATCTTATTTTATGGTTGTTGTGTTATCACGAACGGATGAAATCTCCGCCACTAACTGGGATCGCGTGTGCCAAGCCATGCCCGGGATCTCAGATCTGTGATGATAATTTTACCCAATCATTGTTATGGTCCTTTTGCTTTCATCATGTGGATCTAATTACATTATGATTCGGGATCGAGTGTGCCGAGCCATGCCCTGGATCTTGGATCTGTAATGGAAATTTTATCTTAATTACTCCCTAATCTGAAATCAAGTGTTCCGAGCCATGCCCTTGATTTCAGATCTATGGTGGTATTCTTGTTGGAATTTTCACCCACTTTGGGGATAATTTTTATTTGAACCTGAGATCATGTGAGCCGAGCCATGCCCTTGATCCCAGATCTATATATGAAAATCATCTTTGAAGTTAAGTCCTGATTGCAGGGATGCAACGTGGAACCTATTAGGGTTTTGACCATTTATCTTCTATAAAATATATTTGCTCTCAATGGCATATCTCATAGTTTAATCCTTAGATTTGTATTATGGGAAGAACAGACCAAAGATGGGAGGATTTAGTATCTTCATCTTTACCTTTATTTTTGAATCATCAATTAGATTTTAGTTATAGTTAGTAATTATCATCTCATCAAACCACCTAAATCATAAGACTGGTAGAATACTGTTAGATCTTGATAGATTTCTTGAATTGCTGTCTCATCTTTTTAGATCTTCCAAAATAGTCATCGTGGGAATGATCTCGTACTCCGCACCAACTATCTACAATCTGATTCGTGCGCTTGCGAGTAAAATATTATAATTAAAATTCACCCACACCGACCAATTTTGATGCTTGTATTCGCCAAACACACTCTACTTTAACACACCTCGTCGTAACTTGAAGAGGACTGATTTTTATTGGTTTAATTTGAAAATTATTTGCCATGACAAACTCTTTAAAAGCTTTTTGGAAGAATTTTTTATTTCTGAATGTCTGACCAACAGTTAATGGTTTCCCTTCATACAATTTTTCATCATCCAAATCTATATAATCGCCCTCTGAGTCATTAAGATCATATTCTTCGTCCACCAGAAGTTGATCAATTCCCTTATTAGTATCAACATGCGAAGTGGGTGACAGTTGTGTTTTATTATTTTCAGGATCACTATTACCGTCATCAACTGGACGATTCTTACGTGATTGAGATTGAGTCCGTCAAGGTACGTTTGGTTGAAGTACAGTTATTTGGGTTGAGTTTGGCCGAGGTGGGTATGTTCGAGGTGCGAGAGGCTGTTCTGTTGAAGGCTTGATTACCGTTTACTTCGAAGCTATTGATTCGGAAGGCCATTGATATAGACTAAGGCCTCCTAAAATCGTTTTTCACTGATTCTAGTCAAATGTATTGTTTATCGATTCGAAGTTGAGCTGAGATGTATCACACATCGAATTCATTTGAGGACAATATCCTTGATCTTCATCGCCTTCTCTCATTTGAATGTCTGAAGAAGGTTGCTCCAGAGGCCTACGGTAGGGGCGAAAGTTCTCTTCTTCGTTGACTATCATCGATGCAACGAAGTTCTCCTCTTCAAATCGTATTCATTGATTTTCAATCGAATGTTCTGGTTCTATACTATCATCATCTCCTAATCTGACGTTTTCCTCAATTTCTTTATTATCTTCGTTTGTTTCCTGCTGGAATAGTTGAAATGCTTCAATAGACGATAAAATTTCTATCATACGAGTTGCTAATGATTTTTCGATATAAATATTTATCACACCATCACCAATACGATATGCTTTAATTAAGTTCACATGATCATTGGAGTTGGACAATTCGGCAAAAACTAACTCCTTTCCTATGCACAAAGAAACCGACAGTGTAATTGAATGTTCTTCCGGTCGAGTCCTACTGACATTGTACATTTTCTCCTTAAATTGATCAAATGATATCTTCTCTCTAATAACGACAATCTTTCGATGTCCACCATTGTAAGTATTATCGCCGACTCAGACACCATCAAAATGGCAAAGTACGAGAACATCCATTTCATCCTAAAATATAAAAAATAATGAATATTAAATCGTCAAACTAACTTCTTTATATTATTAAGTTATACAGCGGGTCACTATCATAAGATAGCGGATCACTACCTTAAGTTAGCGCTACTATCTTATAGTAGCATATCGCTATCTTAAGGTAGCCGTCGCTACCTTAAGATAGTGATACGCTACTTTAAGATAGCGGCGCTAACTTAAGGTAGTGAGATGCTACCTTATGTCAGCGGCGCGCTACCATAAGGTAACAGATATTATCATTCTTTTCTTATCTTATAATTTTTTATACCTACTATCAAAAATGCTATCTTACCAGTGCTCGTTGTGTTTTAGCTATATAGTGTGATTTGTACTGGTACAAAGAAAATAGATTATAAGAAAATATAAAATACAGGAGAATTCTATCTCATGTATATATATATATATATATATAAAGAAGAGGATATATGTGTGCTGACGTGGAAACGGCTTGGCTTGTAGCTGGCCTTTTGCGCAAAGAGTGAAACTACAGGGCCGCTTTTGCCAATAAGCAAAGTTATAGGGCCAAAAATGTAAACTTTCCAACTAAAAAAGACCATATATATCCACGTGACACAGATCAAATATATATATATATATATATATATATATATATATATATATATATATATATATATATATATATAAGATGATTGATAAATATGATGATTTAATTTCTCAGTTAATCGACATAATTAAAGCCATTTGTTTTTAAGGATCAATTTTAAGCCCTCTGAGGATTTTAGTTTACAGTTGTGAAACCTCGCCAAAAGTTATATACATTAATTATTAGACGATTTAATGAGTTGGGTCTCTAACTCTCTATCGAATTCTTGGTCCAATAACGAGACCCAGACTTAACCCACATTGGTTAAAAGTTGAGTCAGGTCAGACAGCATGACCCATATATGCATACCTAGACCTAATCTCCAATTTTATATTGGGTTAAGTCCGAGTCGAATTGGATTTACCAACATACTTGTAACAACCAACAAAATCACTACCATATCCTTTGAACTTGGATAAACCTTAATAATTTTAGACTGGTTTTTGTCCTTCATGACCCTACAAAAAATAAGACTATTAGCAGTAGTCTATTAATAAAAAAACTATTAAAACTATTAGCAGCAAGAGTATGAGTAGCAATTTTTTGTTAATAGTTGCAGTTTTTGGCTGCCGCTAATAGTTTTATTTTTTGTAGTGTGAGAGGACGGTCACGTCTTCCAAGGTTTCACATGGAGGTCCACGTGGAGCGCGGGTGCATTGCTTAGATCATCTTTATGATTTTTTTTTTTAAAACTCATCTTCATCGTGTATTTTTTGAAATGTGAAATATGGACCATTGACACTTGTCAAACTTTGACTTGTGTATTTAAGAAATAAACTTCGAAGTTTTCTTTTTAAAAGTGATCAAAACCATCCCCTCATGCTCCACGTGGCACCCAAACAGTATTTTATGTAGCACATGGACCTTGGAAGACGGAAGACAGTTGATGAGTAGTGAAATATGATGATATTTCACCCTTAAAGACCTACATTTAGCCACCCGATGAAAGCTATTTAATATGTTTTATATAGTTTTAGTGATTTACAGGTCTGGAGATGTGTTGAGCATAAAATAATCCAAGAGTTCAGAATATAACGTCAAATTCGTGCTACCTTAGATCATCCAGAACTTATCCCGACTTGAAGCTTAATTTTGACCTTTAAAACATCGGACTCATGAAATGGTTAAAACACCAAAGTTGTAGAGCTCATCTTTTTATTTCCAATGCCACAAGAATCGCCTTAATCTGACTTCAATATAAAAAGTTATGACTAAAATACTGAGGCTGTGTCCGTTAAAGAGTTGGGCCGAGTTTCACGAAAATATGAAAATTCTAATTTCTCGATTGATCGAGTGAACCATTCGATCAATCGAGTCTGAAAAAAAAAATATTCAAAATTAAATAATTCAAAGTTTCAAATTTTCAAAAATTCGAAATTCTAACTTTTCAATTGATCGAGTGAACCATTTGATCAATCGAATCTGAAAAAAAAAAAAAAAAAAAATTTGGTGTTATTGGTGAAATCATGTCAATGCATGGATTCAATCTAGAATCATTTGCTATTTGTGAAAATTCGATGCACATTACACCTATGTGTCCCTTGAGCAACTCAAATTATTACCCTGAACAGGTCCAGCCAAATCCTGTTTGGAACACTCATGGCTGGTAAAGTCAATCTAATGACATGTGGGGGTTTAATCAACCTTCAATGTGTGATATGATACCTTACTCTGATCAAAGTTACTGGCAGAGTCAACCCAATGACATGTGTGAGTTTAATCAACCTCTAATGTGTGATATGATCAAAGTTACTGGCAGTGTCAACCCAATGACATGTGTGGGTTTAATCAACCTCCAATCTGTGATAAGCCTAACGATGATCAAAGTTCTTATCCCAACTTTCCTTGTGACTTTTCACAGCAAACTCAATACTTTCAAGATACAAAATCATATGAACTATTCTAAAATTCTTCTTACTCAGAATATTTAAAGAGTTTGGTGTACACCAACACTCAAAAAATTTTTAGGATACAATTTCAAGTTAGTCAGATGATCGAGTACTTACAAATGAAAGATAAAATAGAGGAGTCTCTTACCAATCGGAATGAAGAGGACCCCACTAATTTCGTTCAAAAATATGAGGAGGACCAATTGGTCACTACTCTTGAGAATGGCATAACGAGCGTTGAGGTAATGCAAGTGCGAGTAAAAGAGGAAATAGAATGGAACAATACTTATGTTGAGGGGGGAATTGAGAATATTGAGATGAGAGAGAAAGAAAATGACACCCTTACAATACCTGATAAGGGAGACAACTTTTTCCGATGGGTGTGAATTCGGTTTAGGGGAGAAAGAGGAACTTCAACTCTGTTGCTCATTCATTGAATACATAGATAATCAACATAATGTCGAAAAAAGATTATTGAGTTTGAATCTGGAGTACGATTTTGGAAATATCAAGTACAGGGTAGAGATTGAAAGGTTAGAGAGAGACCATAGTTGTGAAACGTGGGCACATCATGAGATTGTAGCCAAGTCCTTGACAAGAGAAATGCATGGACTATTAAACAAATCAATGGTCATTCTTAGAAAAAATTTCATGAACATTTGAGATCCTGGTGGACTTGAAATGAGTTTACACCTTGTAAATTAATTTTACAATTTTTCTTTCAAAAAATATAATAAAATAACATAAAATAAATAAATTTAAATTTAAATTTAAAAAAAAAGAAGCTTAGATACACTCATTTTTATGGTTAATTATGATTTTGATAGTGTTATTCGAGTAGTATTTTGTTAATTTTAATAAGCCCCTCACTATTGTTGACATTTTTTCGTGTGAAGAGGATGCTTGGATATACTGGTATATTTTCATATAGGTTTAGGGGAGGATTTTTCTTACCTCTTCCCTTTTCATGTGCTATCACGCGCTTCAAATCATTACCCTAGGTATGTTTTCTCACTTTAATCCAATATTTTATTTATTATCAACAATGAAGACATTGTTTTGTTCATGTTTGGGGGTATAGTTTGTGTGATTTTATTTTTTTATACTCCTAAAACCATAAAAAAATGTATAGTTTAGAGACATCACACATGTTATTTTGCGATAGTTTTTAAATTTTAGTTAATGATGCATGTGAATTTGATTTTGAGAATATCGATGCCATATTTTTATTACTTGTATCTAGGATGATGAAATTTAATATAATAATTTGAGGATAGTCCTGAAATTCATGCCTAGACATTTTGTGCACGTATATATGCTTAAGATCGAGAAACTATTTTGAACTTTGAATCCCAGGTTCTTAGTGGAGACTAAACCCGGTGAGCTTTAGAGCTAATTTTTCGTTCTTGATGAGAGTTTACATAAACTCGGAGTTGTCTTTGAATACAAATTATTCTTACATAATCTCATATATTTTATTGACTTATGACTTTGCATGACATTAAATTCATATAATTGTGTTAGAATGTATCATATATTTGCTATATTTGCTCAAGACAAATAGGCAAAGTTACCATCTTTTAAGGACATGATTGAAGGCTATTTTTGGCTCGTTTGTGCTTAAAATGTCCCACCTCATATAAATTTATCCTTCTAGTATCCTTTTGAGCTTATTGAAAAATTTACCTTTATATATTTTTTGATAAGTTATGTTAACCTTTAACCCTTCACTATTTCTGAAAATTCAGCTTTACCCTTCTTATTTCTGAGAAATTAGTAACGAGGGATGAGAGTGAATGAAAAGAGAGTAAGTGGAGAGATATCAAGTTGTGGTGTTTACTAAGAGTGTATGGTAGAACTATTAAAAGAAAAAGAGAAATTTAAAAAAGAATGAAAAATATGAGATGCTTTAAGAAAATGAAATTTAAAAGAAGAAAAATGAGTGAGAAAGGAAAAGAAAGTTGAAAAAATAGAAAAATATTGAGAAAAATAGTGAGAGATTAGAAAAGAAAAAGAAGAGAAATAGAAAAATCAAAAGTTAGTTTCTTTTCTAATTTCTTAGAAATTTTAAACCCCAACTTTTCTTTCATTCTTACCCTTACCTGAGCCTCATTACAACCTTATAAAAGACCTTCACGATCCGATCTTGCATTGGTAACTGCCTTGTGGAGAGTAAATATGTGATATCTATGACACTTGATATGACATGCTTAGGATATACAAGTATCTGTTCTTATAAGATTTATTTTTGTTCATTGATTGCATCATGTTTCAATTATCATGTGAGACCTTTTTGCTTGCTTTGTATTGATCTCTCACATGTGAGCGAAAATGAATCTATCATTGGTATGTTTATATTTTGAGAGTATAACTAAAGTGAGGATTGAGTCGAGACATGAGATCTGATGATTTACTGTTTTGACTGGTTCCGAGATGAATGAATCTTGGTTTAAGTATGCACACACTTCACGTTTAGGAATGAATTGATGAGTTATCTAACTATTTGAGTATTAGACTAATTTGAATGAATATTAGTATGATTAGTATAACATTGTTGTTTGAAATTGAGAATTTGCATGTTGAATTGATTAATGATTTTGAGTTTTGAAGTTAAAGATACATGAAAATATTATTTTAAAAACTCAATTTTATTAATGGTTTCAAAATGTGTTGAAGTTTGTGGGTAACTTCACTGAAAACTCTCAGGAGACAAAACTCCTCCACTAGGGATCACCTAGGGGTTTAAAGGCTTGTTGCATACGCTAAATGCAATCGTGCTCCCTACGAAAGTAGCATTCTTTATTTTTCTTAGATTGTTAGTTTATTTTTCAGTTTTATTTATTTTTTTCTTTGCTCGAGGACTAGTAAAGCATAGGTTTGGGGGTGTGATGAGTAGTGAAATATGTTGATATTTCACCCCTAAAGACCTATATTTAGTCACCTGATGAAAGCTATTTAATATGTTTTATATAGTTTTAGTGATTTACAGGTCTGGAGATGTGTTGAACATAAAATAATCCAAGAGTTCATAATATAACGTCAAATTCGTGCTACCTTGGATCATCCAGAACTTATCCTAACTTGAAACTTAATTTTGACCTTTAAAACATCGGATTCACGAAATGGTTAAAATACCAAAGTTATTGTAATATCCCGAAAAATTGACCGTTTGACTTGACCTTGGGATCCGTGCCCGATTTATCATAGGTTTGACCAAGTGATGGTCAAACATTGAGTTCATAAAGTTAGGTACTAATGTGAGAGTAGAATAACCTAAGTATAGAGTATGGTGTTATGTTGCAATCACATACACCTATCTCCGGTATATGTGTTTAACACACAAGCAAGAGAGAGAATAAAAAGGGTTGTAATAACCCTAGTTTCTTTTTGCTTTAATTATTGAAGAGAGAGTTAAGAGGAGAGAGAGATAGGAGTTGATGAATAGTAAAATATGATGATATTTTACCCCTAAATACCTACATTTAGCCGTCTGATGAAGGCTATCTGATGAGAATTATTAGATTTGAAGTGTTTCAGGTAAATACAAGCCAAGTGTAAAAAACAACCCAAGAATTCTGAAAATAATGTCAAAACACTGCAACTTTGGGTTATCGAGAACTTGGTGTGAATTACAGCTCAATTTGGACCTTCATAATGGACGAATTATGAAATTGTCAAAACACAAAAGTTGTAGAACTCGTCGCCAGCTTTCCAACACAGTCAGAATCACCTCAATCCAAGTCTGAGACAGAAAGTTATGGCCAAAATACCGAAGCAGTGTCTGATGCAAAGTTGGACGAGAGTTCACGGAAATCTGGGAAGGTCGATTGATCGACCTTCCAGTCGATCAAGCGACCAAAATAATGAATTTGAGACGGAAATGACTTCTTAAAAGCAGATTTTTAGAGATTTTTGGAGGGTCGATCGATCGACCCTATAAGGTCGATCAATCGACCCTGACTTTTCGAGCCAGGAAACTCGCATGACTTGAATATTATTTAAAGCCGACTCAAACACTTCGAGGGAGGATGAGAGTTTTAGTTTTTAATTTTTCTTTTTCATAGTTAGACATAGAAATAGGGATTTTTTATTATTCCTTTTTTAGAGCTTTGTTCCTTAATTTTTCAGTACTCATTCCTTCAGTTTATTATTTTTGTTCAAGTTAATTTATGCATTAATTTCGTTTCTGAAGATCATCGTACTTTTGGATCAAAGTAATTTCTGTTGAAGTTTGAGGTATTTTTAATTAATTCAATTAATGTTATTTTCCCTTCCTTATTTATTTATGTCATTTAATTACAATATGTGTGGCTAAATTCATAGGGATGGGGATCTAATGATTCTCATCCGAGGGATGTACTTCTAATAATATAAATTTAGGATTAAAATATGAGAATTTATTTTATGGTTGTTGTGCTATCATGAATGGATGAAATCTCCGCCACTAACTGGGATTGCATGTGCCAAGCCATGCCCGGGATCTCAGATCTGTGATGATAATTTTATTCCAATTATTGTTATGGTCCTTTTTCTCTCATCGTGTGAATATACTTACGATTATGATCCGGGATAGAGTGTGCCGAGCCATGCCCTGGATCTTGGATCTGTAATGGTAATTTTATCTTAATTACTCCCTAATCTGAAATCAAGTGTGTCGAGCCATGCCCTTGATTTCAGATCTATGGAGGTATTCTTTTTAGAATTTTCACCCACTTTGGGGATGATTTTTATTTGAACCTGAGATCAAGTGTGCCGAGCCATGCCCTTGATCTCAGATCTATATATGAAAATCATCTAAGTCCTGATTGCAGGGATGCAACGTGGAACCTATCGGGGTTTTTGACCATTTATCTTCCATAAAAGATGTGTTTCAATGGTATATCTCATAGTTTAATCCTAGATTTATATTACGGGAAGAACGGACCAAAGATGGGAGGATTTAATATCTTCATCTTTATCTTTATTTTTGAATTATCAATTAAGTTCTAGTTTGTAGTAAGTAATTGTCATCTCACAAAATTAAATCATAAGACTGGTAGAATACTGTTAGATTTTAGTGGATTTCTTGAATTACTATCTTGTCTTTTTAGATCTTTCAAAATTAGTCCTCGTGGGAATGATCTCGTACTCCGCACCCACTATATACAATTTGATTCGTGCGCTTGCGAGTAAAACATTACAATTAAAATTCACACCATGAGTAAAGAGGAGTTATTGAGGAGGAAGTGGATGCAAATCAAGAGGAGATAAGAGCATTCATTGACGGATTCAAGCGATTGGGATCGTGAAGCAAGTAATGGAACCCTAGCCATCAAATCCAACAAATAAATCCCTTGAGGGGATTCTTGAGGTGAGTTTTAAGTTAATGAAATGCGTGGATGCATGATGATTTAATTCAGGCAAATATGCTTAGAAGAGTAGATTGAAGGCTTAGAAAAGAAAAGATAAAGATTTGGAAGAAACTGAAAAGAGTGAGTCACCAAATCGATTAATCGATTTGGGATTTCGATTAATCGATTTGGTCTGAGAAGTTGAAAAGTCATGAAGGCCCGATTTTGATTAATCGAAATAAATTTCGATTAATCAATTTGGATTTCGATTAGTCGATTTGAAAATCGACTAATCGACTGAGAAGCTCCAGCCACTGGATAAATGAAAACCTGGGAAAATCGACTAATCGAATTGGGATTTCGATTAATCGATTTCGAATTTCGATTAATCGATTTGGGATCGATTAATCGATTTTGAGATCTCGACTACTCGATTTAAGAATCGACTGCTTTATATTGGAGATTTCGATTAATCGATTTTGAGAATCGATTAATCGATTTGGGTTTTGATTAATCGATTTTGAGAATCGATTAATCGAATTGTATTTCGATTAATCAATTTTGGGAATCGATTAATCGACTTTGACAGTTTTTCCTAACTTCTTAGTTTGACTTTGAGATTCAGGGAGGGTCTTGGACCTTCTTTGTTACATCTTTAGTGATGAGTTACATGTGTTATGTTTACCATAGGTGGTACGTGTGAGCATGAGCACAAGGAGCCGCATGAGACCTTGATGCTTGGAAATTCAGAGAATTGAGGTAGGGAACACCTTGAACATATACTTTAATTTCAAGAGCATGTATGTAGTGATATAATTATAAAATTTGAAGTTGTTTTAAATCGTGAAAAGCTTTGTGAAAATGGGTGCGTGTGTGACACCAAGAATGTAACAAGGACATCTGTGTGATGCAAGTGATTAAGAACCAGTAATCTAAAGAGGTTGAGACATCCCCAGGGGATGAGAAAGTAATAAAGGCATCAGGTGTGATGCGTGGATGTATACATCCCAGGGATGTATATATGTGATTGAATAATTACTGTTGAGGCCTAACTGATATAAGATAGCACACTTACACGGTGAACAACTATATGTAAAATACATGTTATTTTTGTTAATTGAGGTTTGGAGGATACCCCACCGACGTGACGGGATACCCACGACTGACGCGGCAGGATATCCGTGACCGGTACGGCGGCGAATCCGTACACCAGCACGGAGGTTTATCTGTGATCGTAAGTACATCCCAGGAATATTGTGTGATATTTAACCCCTCCGCCTAGTGAGAAAGGGGCTTGGTTCGTATTCCCAGGGAATATATTTTTACAATTGTCTAATTAGATGACGATGAAGGGTATCTCATTGGGGCTCGATGCTATATTGCTCGGGGATTACTTAAGTTGAAGATTTAAGTTTTGCTTTAGGCCTATTCAGTGTCATTCATGATAAATCAACAGTAAAGTAAGACATGCTAATAAACAGTAAACTTGAATGTAAATTCATCAGATTTAAATTATTTTCTTTCAAAAGCATAGACACATCATGGATAGAGTATCATGGAATATATGTGAGTTTTAACTTATATGTTCACTGTGTTTGTTTCCTATTGAGCTAGGATGTAGCTCATCCCTTTAGACTATACGTCGCAGGTTCACTGATAGCAGCAGTTGAGGCTTCGAGAGGCGTAGATCCGGGTGATTCGGATTACGTACCTGGAGACGAGTTGGAGCCTCTACCCGAGGACTTCTTCTAGGTGACTCTGCTATGTACTTTGACAGAGAGAGTGGTTTTGAGAGCAGAATTGTGCGGCTTGGTATGTCAAGCCTTTATTTTTGATAAACATGTAATTAAATTGAATTATTCTTTTGGCGAATCATCTGGGGTGACCTATTTATCACTGATGGTTCGGGTCGGTTCTTTGTTCATGCAGTGGCATAAAAGTAGAACTGTCTTTTGCATATGCCAGTTGGGCATATTAATGTTTTCCGCTTTAAATGAGATATTTGCTTTATTTATTTAATTGTGCTTGTTACACCAATATTCCGTGCTAAGTTTTAGGGCACGGTCTGGAGGTTCGTGCTGATGGCACGAGTTTCGAGGTGCCGAAATCCGGATTGTCACAGTTATAGAGCTCGTCTTCTTCTTTCTAACGCCACAAAAATCGCTTCAATCCAACTTCGGAATAAAAAGTTATGACTAAAATACTAAGATTGTATCTGTTGAAGAGTTGGGCCGAATTTCACAAAAATCTGGGAAGGTTGATCAATCGACCAACAGACTCGATCAATCGACACTCACACCGAATCTTTATGTTTTTAAAGCTCAAAATTGGGGGGAAAAGTTAGGTTTCGAAATTAGGTCCTATTTAAGAAAAAATTAGAGTTAGGGTCGAGGAGTCTCTCCTTTGGGGAGCCTTTTATTTTCCTTAGCATTTTTAGTTTCTTTTAGTTTTTTCCATTTTTTTTAAGTATTGTTATTTTCATTTCCTAGTTTTAGATCTTAGATTAGTTTAATTTCTGCATTCAAGAAAGGATTGTACGCGTTGGATTAAAGCTTTCGTGGATTTTTGTGGATCATTCTTTACAGCATTTTAATGTCATTTTCAATTTCTGTTTTTATTTTATTATTTATTTCAATCATGTGTGGCTAGTTGTATTAAGGATGGAGATCTGATGAACCCCATCCGAGGTATTCATTTATATTAATATAAATTCGTGGTTGAGATGTTAGATTCTTTTAAGGGCCCTAATATTATTATTGACATGAATATGATCTGATTGTGATATGAAATCTAGGAGCTAATCATGCCCTATAATCTCAACATTGCAATGATGATTTTATCCTAATTATCACTTATCTCAGGATTAGGTTCTACTACTATCTAAGGTGTGAGTGTTAATCATACACTCATTAGATGTTAATCATACATCTCTATGATCCTAGATCAGCAGTGTGACTTTACCCTAGGTCTATATTCTGATTACTATTTGAGGTGTGAGTGTTAATCACACACTCATGAGAGGTTAATCATACATCTTCGTGATCTTAGATCGATAGTGTAGAGTTTACCCTAGAGATTGGGTTCTAAATGTTGTCCGAGGTGTGAGTATTAATTATATACTCATGGGATGTTAATCACACATCTCCGTGATCTAAGATCCACAAGTTAGAATTCAGGTGTGTTCAGGGCCGGTACTCCTTTATAAATATCTTATAAGGATCTCATATCTTAATTCACAGATTTGTATTATGTAAATGATAAACTTACGATGGGAGGATTCAGCATCCCAATTCTTATATTTTATTATTTGTTTAAATTCTCAGTTACTGCCTAGTCTTTATCTCATCTGCCAAACTCTCGGAATCATAAAATTAATTTAAATACTGTGCTAGATCTTTAGTAATTCTTTTGGTTAATTGCTATCTCCTCTTTTAAATTTTCTAACAAATCCTCGTGGGAACAATCTCGTACTCTGCACCCACTGACTACATCACGATTCGTGCACTTGCGATTACAACTTAATTTTCCCAACAACAGTGACCGTCCTCCCATGGAGAACGAATCCAGCTCCATATATATATATATATATATATATATATATATATATATATATATCGTTTAATAAATGACCATATCCTATGAGCAAGGCTCCGACCAAATATCAGCATAAATGATTCATCGAAAAGTTATTATTGCATAGATATCGTTCAATACATAACAAAAGGTCGTCTCTGATCCACAAGGCGCCCACTTTTTTAGCGCGGTCGAAGAAATATGGAATATAATTTAGGGAAGTTTTCAGGATTGACCATTATAATCTAGGAATTTATATCATGTGCTAACCCGAAATGTGTTGAATTTAGGGTGCACATGTGCCCCTGCGATTAGGCGGGTACTCTAAGAGGCGCCTATACTAAGGTTATCAAAAAAAAAAAGCACCATCTAAGCCGTTTGATTTCAAGGCTACGAGCTAAGTATCATTTATACAAAAGATTGGCTAAGAAATATAATCTCTATTATCCAATTCAACCCAGTCAACTATTAAATCAGATTATGGCCTTTGACTCTACTTTTTTATAGGCAGGACTGCTTGGGCTACCTTTGATTATATTGAATCATATAATAATGATCGCGTTTCATACCAGTCTTTCGCTTCAAAGATGCTTAGATCATAATCTTCAAATCAGATGGCTTAGAGAGTGTTTCCACATGACACAGTCCCCAATATAGTAACTCATTCTTTTAAGTTATGTGTTTTGGCGAACTTTGTATGTGCAATTAATGGTCCAAGAGTTTTTAACAAGATGCTCGGGGATATGCACCCCAGTGCAGTCTAATGGTTGCATTTAGGCGAGTTGGGTGCCATCGGGCATCCAACCCAAGGATAAGATGCCACATACACAACGTAGATCACTGACCGTCTTAAAAGTAACAAAAATAAATAAATTATAAGGTTAATTGCACTGCAGTCCCTATGTTTCTTTGATATTATATGCAGGTCCCTATGTTTTTCATTATTTGAATTTCATCCAAACCTTTGGATGTATTGTGCAAAGGAGCCCCTACACTAACCTGAGGTAACCCAACTATTCCTTCCACTTAACTAGGTGTGATTTATGTACCAGAAATATTAGATCTGCCCTTCCTTTAGACAACTTGGATTGGAAGAAACTTTGCCTCTTCTTGCGTGGAAGGCGAACTAGGCGTCTGGAATGGCAGCAATGTAAGCTGAAGGAGAGGTATAACGAGTGATTGTGGATCGGCTGGGTCAACCCAATAAATGATAAATATGATCATTTTCTTTAAGTTTTTACCCACCTTTCATCTCCTCCATTGGGTAATCAATTTAAGGTTTCATTGGTTTATTTTTTTAATTTACTTCTTTGAAGTAATGCTTTGGTCTATAAATACCAAACTTGTGTAATCTGTTGCAGGGGATGACATTATTAACATTGTCCCCATCCGTGCATTGGATCAAGCCAACTTGCCATGCCAGAGTTTGTGAAGCATGGGGCCCACTTGATAGGGAAAAGGAAAGGAAAAATGTGCTCAGGTGTAGAGATATCTCTACACCAATTGATATGGGCGCGACATATAGCGCCTCTTTTGTGAGTGATGGGTGGCATGGGCCCCACTTTACTAACTAGGGTTAAAATTTTAAAATATTTTAATAGTTATATTCCTTTGCGCCTCTAAAACGAAGCGCCAATGCCCATAAAATAAGGCGTCGTGCTTTGATTATTATTTTTTAAAATCGAAGTGTCAGCGCCCCTAAAACAAGTCGTTGGTGAACCTACACTAGCACCCTGGCATCGGGGTGCCAGCGCCTCATTATCGGAGTGCCGACGCCTAGTTTTTAGGGTGTCGTCGCTTCGTTCCCGATGTGCTAGTGTTTCGCTATCAGGCGCCACATTTTTTGAGTAAAATATGCTTGAAAACGTAAGTCTCACACTTTCTCGGAAAAATAGAGATAAGAAAGAGACTTTAAAAAAGTTTAGATTGATAGTTGGAAGGGTATTTAACTTTTAAAATATTTTAAAAGTGTAATTCTAGTTAGCAAAATGGGCCCGATGCCACCCATCACTTCACAAAACAAGTGCTATGTATTGCGATCATATCAATTGGCATAGAGATATATCTACGCTCAGGCGCATTTCGCCTGCCCTCATATATATATTTTCCTTTTTGTATTTCTTGCGTTGCCTAAATACGTATCCTAATTTTCTCCGAGATGTCCGATTTTTTAGATAACAATGTTTGGTGCTGGCATGAGATTTTGGGTTTTTCCTAACCTCTTGTTTTATTTTTTTTTATTAATAAAAATATAATTTTCAATATATATATATATATATATATATATATATATATATGGAAAAGCTCCACGGTATTTAGGGAAACGTTCGAAAAATACAATTTTTTGATTATTTTTAAATTCTATCTTATATGTTCTTGATTCTTTTCTTGGAGCCTCCCACCAATAACTACCATTTAATCTATAATTTGTGTGGTTGGCATGTCAAAATAAAACTCTACTTAATGAAGGTGACGACCATATCAAAACTGTCGCCTAATTTTATAATATGAAGTGTTTGATAAGAAATTAATTACGCTAAATCTATGATTGCTCCTCTTCCGTGTTGTTTCTAGAGAATCGATGGACATGAGTCCTCTACAAGGATTTGACAGTGAATTTTGACAATAGCATTAAAAGAACCGTTTCACGTGTACATATTATCCATATAAATAATCGTTCACGCAATCCAATAAATAATATATATTATTTTCTAAAAGTGTTGCGAGCGCAATGGTACGGCAGTTGATTATATAGATAGAATTCACTGTAGCAAAAATAAAGTTTACGTGGCTTGCATGGACTACAACATTCTAGTGTTGAATGAATAGTATAAGTAAGTATTGGTCGGGTCCAACTTGATTGAATCGGATTTCGAGTTTAATCACATCTGCAGCTCTTAGATATAAGAGAATTTTTACTTTTATAATTTTTAATTTTTATTGGATAACGTGCAGTCAAGATTCATCTATTTTCAAGAGCTATAAATGTGATTGAACTCAAAATTCAATTCCAACTGCTTGGACCCGACCATTGCCCTAGCCCCTAGCTAGTAGATGCAATGGAAATAAAATGAAGCCTTTATAAGTGAAATAGTTGTATATAATGATATATAATGACCCCCCTCGATCATTCCGGGAGCCACTCCCATTGTTCAAGCTCTGATTAGCCTATAGCAGCCGTCCTTTGACTTTTCATAAAAAGAACAGCTGATTAAAATTTATCACAGCTGGAGTATCGAGGTGATCTCATGTCACTCAAGTAATAGTTTATAACACTTTCTACATAAATAATGAAATGACTTTTAATTTATTTTTTATAAATAAATTGGCTACGCTTAGGCTCTCAGAATCATTTCCTCATGTATACAACATAGAATTCTAGCAAATACATTTTTCTAATTCATAGCAACATAATTAGTTAGACTTTAACCAACATCAATATTGAAGATCGTTACAAAAATGTAGTAATAAATCATAAACACAAACAATTCATATTTGATATATATGCTGCTAAAGTAAGGAAGAGATATTGTTAAAACTAAATCAGACATTTATATTTAAAAGAAAAAAAAAAATCAAACATTTACGCATACGTTAACTCTAACAAATCAATTATGTAGCAAAAAGAAAACAAAATTAAAGAAAATACTATTATATCTACTTTATGGTAACTATATGCGTTTGGGTGTCAATTTGTTATTTTATAAACATTCCAACCAAAAATTTAGTGGAATTTGTCCTCTTAATCCTCTCTTGCACCCAATTTTATTATAATTAAATTCTTGTTATTTATATTATATATTTACAACCTTTTATTAAAAAAAGTATAATTTAAATAACAAGAAGTTAACTATAATTTAACTTAATGAATCATATTAACAAGAACTTAATTAAAGTTAATATGGTTAATAAAGATACTGTAAAAAGATAAGAACCCAATTATATTCTACTTTGAAGTGTTTGATAAGTAAACCAAGAGGACTAGGCCGACAACCACTTGCCCTTTATTTAATTCTGAAAACTCTGAAAACCCTTTTAAATATTTTATAATGGGCTAACATATGAATCTCGCCAAAATCGTAACCAATATATTATTGAATAGCTCTATTTGCACCCACTGAAACTATAAGTGCACCTACCTTGTATCTTGTGCTAGTTGGGTGCTTTTATTGTTTCAGTGGGTGCAAATAGAGCTATCGTATATTAGGGGACATATGAAGGTTTTCTGATAGACATGGTTCAAAATTCCGGCCTAGAACGCAAATTATCGGTCGAAATGATTCGGTTTTGGTCCCAACAAAAACAAAATTTTGATCTGAATTTTCGGTCAAAAAATGTATGGAGGAAAAAATTTCGGTTTCACTCATGCCCGAAACTGAAAAAGAAACCAATATTTTGATCATTGATGATAGGTACATTGACATGGGAAGGCATAATGGGGCGTTAGAGTTGTACTTTTTTTTTAAACTCCAAGTGCGTGTTTCTTATCTAGGAATGCAAGGTTTGACCCGAAACCCAAAACTGAACTGAAAATTGAGGAAACCAAACCGGTCCAAACTAGCCCGAAAACTGATTCAGACCGATTCGAACCAAATCGATTCTGGGTGGTTTCAGTTTTGGCCACCGAAAATCGTTTACGTAAGATGAGAAAGCCGGAAAACCCCAAAAAAGCCGAAAACCTAAAAAAATCCCTGAAAAATATTAGAAGATTGTAAAAAATGTGAAACCAAACCGAAAAAATCAAAAGTTTCGGGTTTCAGGTTTCAGTTTAAAAAAAAGAAGCTGATTTAAATCATTTCGGTTTTAGTTCCGGCTAACCGAACCGACAACTTAAATTTTGGCATCGATTTGATTCAGTAAACCGACCTTGCATCCCTATTCTTATATGAAAAATCCTAAGAAAATTTGACTTTTACAAATTTTGAGGTGCTCAAATTCTAGATCCATGAAAGCCCTTTTTAACCTTGAAAATCTCAAAAAAATTAAACTTGTAACCTCATGGTTGCGTCATGGTGTACTTTCCAGTTGAGCTAAATATGACTCCAACATAAACCTTATTGTTATTGAATATTCCATTTCATCATTTTCCTATGAGCTAGTTACTTGATAATTTTCTTGCTAACTTATGTTAGTATTTAGACCATTTTGAAAATTGAGCACCATGATAATTGTCTAATTACTCCTTAAATTTCTCAAAAAATAAAAAGAAATTACAAAAAAAAGTTTTAAAAAAATCTAATTATACAATCTTAGTCCCCTACATGTCAAAAATAGAATAAATACTTAAATGCCTTCCAAGTCCATGGATAATAAATGTATTTATTCAACCTTAGAAATCCATGAAACCCAATTTTTTATAAGATGCAGCTCATTTCTCAAAAGAGAGTACGACTTTGAAGCCCCATTTTCCCTTCATAAATTAAAGTGGTTGTTTAATGCCTTTATTTTGGTGTTATATGGGACTAATGCTAGTGAGGTACTTGGGAATGACTGATGATCTAGCTACAACTGTGCAGATCGAATTGTTTTAAAACTAAGGGTTTACTAATAATTCAGCTTATTGTTGTGTTAGCCCTAACTACAGGAAATTTAATATCTATATCGAGTGATTGCTCTTGTAACTTTTTCCGAAGCTCTTAAGGATAGTGAAATCTGGTTGAATCCGTGGACTTAAACATCATGCTGAACCACGAAAAATTGTTAGTCTTCTGTGTGATTGATTTTCTTTCTTGTTTCTTTTTATCCTTTTTCTTTCTTTATGCTCGATATAACACTCACATCTCATGACTAATTGATTAATATACAATCTAAAGAAGTTATAAAAAGCATATTTTGATGGGGCTTATAAAAGAAAGAATAGATATGATAGCGTACAAGTGGGAATCAAGAAAGATAATTAGGAATGCATAATATATCGCTTTGGTTTAACTAAATCAAAGTGAGCCCTTCCTCTTCTAGGCATTAGGATAACATATGCATCTACCAACAAGTAATCCCTTATTAACAAACCATATCCATCCACCCTTTGAATTGCTATTGGCATTTCCAAATAAATTAAAAAAACAAATTATATGTAGTTTTCAATTCAACCTCATATGATTATTCTTAATTCATTTCTTTCATACTCGGACCAACAACTTGCATTTTCTCTCTCTTCATAACGGGTCTCTAGAGAAGATGATTACACTAAAAAATTTCATATCAAGAAGTGTTTGACAAGCAAATGAACAAGAGGTCACGAAGGAGACACAAGCACATCTTGTAATATAGTAATCAATTATTAAATTATCCAAATGCATGCAATATAGCAATCAATTACATATTTATATATATAGGGGAGTCGGTTCCGTCCTCCAAGATGTCATGGTGCTCCCACGTGGCACCCGAAATACTGTTTAGGTGCTATGTGGAGCACAGGGGATGGATTAGAACAAATTTATAAACAGAAAATTCAAAAAACCTTCTTTAAAGCTTCCGCTAAAGTTTGACTAATTTTAATAATTCAAATTTCAAGACTCAAAAAAGAACATGGCGGAAAGGAGTTTATGATTTTTATTTATTTTTAAATGTGATCTAACTAATGCACCTGTGCTCTATATATCATCAATTTAGTTTCCCGCTGCCAATTGGAGGTTTTCCCCAATCTTGGAGGACGTACAGAAGCCTAAAATACTATTTACGGTTGCTAGATCGTGTGCCACGTATAATGTGAATCGTGAGTTTTGTTTTTTTTTTTTTATTATTCTTTTTTATCGGTATGCAAGGTTGAGTGGTCTTCTCCCTCATTATTGCTTAGAAAAGATTAAAAATGTATATACATTGAGATTAAATCTTTCATAAGAAGAGAATGTAGCCTATCGAGAATATCTATAGACGAGGTCTACTTAATAACATTGCTCACATGAAGACCTTTTTGCGCCAAGAAGTCAACACAACTATTAGTTTCTCGAAGGATATGGTTCACAGTGACACTTGAAAAAGATCTCATGCAATGAATCACACGACCAACCGAGTTGTAACTTCTCCAATCCGGTTGATAAACTTTATTTACCCATTGCACAATATTTGGGCAATCTTATTCTAGAATAATGGCTTGGAATCCTCTCTGTGAAGAAATTTGTAGACCAACCATAAGAGTGTGAAGTTCACTTTCTTCTACTATCTTGAATATTGAAGGCCCTGAAAAAGCTTCCACCATTGTACTTCTCAAGTTTCTACAATCATCGTGACTTTTGATTTACCCTTACCGATTGAGGCATCAACATTGAATTTAATTATTCTATTACTTGGGCAATTTTAAGAATGAGGAATAAGGGCTGGGTTTAGTAGATTTTCGTAGAGTTAAGGGCCAGTCATCTTCTTTTAAGCTTATCATATCAATTTTCTCGGCAACACTATTAACAATATTTGATAATAGGCTTCTTTTATAAAGCTGCTTATCTTTGGAAGTTTTTGCATTTCTTTGAATTAATACAGAAGAGCGTAATGCTTCGTATGTTATTTTGTTTTTATTATCAATATGATTTTATTTTTGTTGTCTAACTGTAGGCATCAAGAGGTCTTAGAGGCAAAGAAGAGTCATTAAGTCATCGAATCTCATCAGAATCTGGCTTGTCTCGATTTCAAGGCCTCTGAAATGCGTGTCAACAAACTTTTGACAGATGAGGCGTCTAAGTGGCGCGTCACACGTAGTCATGGCGTGTCTTACACGTCTTTATATTCATTTCTTGAGAGTTGAGAACCACACGTACCCATTGAAATTATCACTAATAAAAATATATAAAATATTAAAAAAAGAAAAGAAAAGAAAAAAATTAAAGGTAGCTTTAATAGCAGCCACTGAATCTTGTTGGGCACTTATGCCAAAAATCATTGATTGCCTTAAATCAGATGATGGAAATCATGTTTCGCTCCACTCTTCCACACACGGGATCTTGAGGCCATGAACATACCATCAGACAGTTCAATTTTTTATTCCACATGAAACAGATCACAAAACTATGGCCCTAAAGTCACGTTTGATCGTGATGTGTGCCATTTAATTTGAGGGCCACGTTTTTGGGACCTATGTCATGTGGAATCGATAATTGCCCGTATGATGGTACTGTCATGGTCTTACTATCCCTTGTACGAAAGATTGCAGCGAAACACTATCTCCATCATCTGATTTAAGTTGACCAATAATCTTGGGCGTAGGTGCCCTGCAAAATTCTGTGGACGCTATTAAAGCTACCCAAAAATCAAATGTATGTGATCCAAATCATTGCTCATATAGTGACTCTGTGAAGTAGCTAGAAAACTCTAGGAAAGGTTGGCTGTCACGGAATTTGACCCCTGAAATCAGTGAAATGGCTAAGAGACGCTAGATATTTTGTTATTGAGGACTTCGAGGAGAGTCAATCTCTATCTAGAAACATAAAAATACAACATCTCAATCAACCCTTGTATACGATTTTAATATTTGCATCAAATTGCTAATAACTTAGTTAAAATTAACTGCTTCCTGATAAAGATAGCTAAAAAATAAGTGGCTTGAAAAAAAAAATGAGTGGAGTCATTAGAAAAGATGAAGCCAAGATGGAGACACACACATGAAAATTCAAAATCTCAAGCGGTTTTTGAATTTCATAATCTGAAGTGTTCGATAAGTAAAGAAATGAGACTGCCAGGGGTACCTTCATCTACAACTTAAGATTCTTTCTTCTCAACTCAGGTTTCACATGCTTAAACTGTTCGATATTTTTTAATCAAACGAAGAAGATCACTCTTCCTCTTAATCTCCGGCAAAATAGATATTTAGATCATGGGCCTAACATCAAACGATCAAATTTTGATTTCACATGACACACATCCCAAAAAATAAATATAATGATAGGTCTACATTAAACATGATTCTCGGATCACTTTTTGGGAAGTATCCCACATGAAATTAGAATCTGACAGGCTGATAGTCGAACCATGATCTCAATATCTGTTATGTCAAAGGTTGGATGAAAAATGATCCCCATCGTCTAATTCAAAACAGTCAACAAGTGAAACGCGTGTTAAGAAAGAAGGCTATCCGTCGTTAAATTGTAGCGATGGACTGGTCTCACCGTGCCTGGCCTAACTTAACCCATGAATCTTGCCAAATTAATTAAGAAAATATATATGTACTGAAGCTAGCATGAGCGGGGTGAGGTGTTTCTATAGTTGCTTTACGTAAACCAAATAATAATATAATAATTATGTAAAAGTCCTGCGTACACCACGTCTATGTTCCTCCACTCGTGCGCACCACATGTCTGCTGATAGATAGATAGATAGAGAGAAAGTGGTTTTGAAATTGAAAGCTCTTTTGTTGGGAAGTTGGTATTCTCGTTGTCTACTGTTTACTTTGTACACTCCGAGTGGATGACCCCCATAGACCAAATAGTCCATCACTCCATCTAGGGATGCAAGCTTTGACCCGAATCCTGAAACCGAACAAAAAACCGAGCGAATCAAACCGAATGAAAAACCTAACGAATTGAGCTGAACCGAAAACCGAGCAAAATACCGGTCCGAAAACCAACTTGGACCTATACAAACCGAACTGATTCAGGTTCGATTTAGGGTGGCAAAAACCGAAAAGCAAGGATGTAGTATGAGAAAACCGAAGAACCCAAAACAATCGAAAAAATAAATAAATTAATTAAAAATAGCAAAAATGCTGAAACCGAACCGTAAAAACCAAAATATTATGGTTTCAGTTTCAATATTTGGTTTTGATCCAGGTTGAACCAACCCGAAAACCAAAAAAATGGGTATCAGTTCAATTCAGTACACCGAACTTTCATCCCTAAGTCCATGCATAGAATAAAAACTAGGTGGCTTCAATGGAGACAAAATATAATAAGAACAATTTATAAGCCTTTTTTTTTCTTTTTTCCCTTTTTTTTTTTATCCCTAAGTACATGTATAGAATGAAAACTAGGTGGCTTCAATGGAGGCAAAATATAATAAGAACAATTTATAAGTCTTTTTTTTTACCCTTTTTTTCCTTTTTTTTTTATATATTATTATTTTATTTTATTTTATTTTTTGGTAATTCAGTTTGAGGTTGGAGGGTCCTCACCCTTATTATTAAAAAAGAAAATAAGGAATGATTACATTTTAGTATAAACAATAACTAGATCATCTCTTAAGAGAGATTTCAAAATAATCGAGCAATCATCAAGATTTGGCCATGATCCAAATTGGGGTAGTTCTCTCCTTGCTCTGGCTAGGAAATTTGCCGGTCAATGAAGCTCTCGCCAAGTATGAACAGACCTAAATTCCTCAAATTCATCCATAAGTATTTGAATATACAAAATAAGGTGTCTATATCTCCACGAGCATTCTATCAACCTGTAAATACAATTCACTGCAATCAGACCATCAGATTCTATAATAATCTTATCAAAATTCTCCTTGTGAACTAGTTGCTACCTAAACTTTATTTGATCCAAGAAGATGGACATATACACCTATGGGACACTCTTAAGGTATGAGTGGCTGGGAGGAAATGATGAAATCTAAGGGATTGAATTTACAAATCCGACATTTTCCATCATTATAACGCAACTTATGCATCAAAAAAATAGATTTCAACTTATCACTACGTTTTTTGAGTTAGAGAAAGAGGATATCCCTCGGAATTTCAATTTTTTTAGCCTGCGAAAAACTGAAAAAACATCTCCTTAAGTCCTGCAATACTTGAGACATTTTCTACACCATCAATATGGATATCCTACAATAGAAAATGATGAAAAACAAAAGAATCTTATAGATTTCCGAAAGCTAAGAACCTCTTAAAAATATAGGATTAATAAATACTTTTCCTTCATTTTCTAAGTTTTTATGCACAACACACCCTAATGATCCCAACCAATAAAGCGAAAAAAATGAAAATTGAGTATATACATTTACTCACTAAAGACCTAATAGAATTAAAAAGAAAGTGTATATTGCTTACGCCATCTTTGCAATAAAATGAGGTGCAATGTAATGCATTGGTTTCCCAATTTGTCAACAATGAGCCAATGGCTCATTAGAGACAATCTCTCAGGTCTTGTCATCTTTGAGTGCGTGGACCTTAAAACATGCAGGCTTTTGGGAGCATAAAAATCGTGCACAACAGACAAAATCCAAACGGACGAAATGTTGGCTCATTATCTAAGAATGTGTTAAGTCCCTCGGATTTCCAATCCTACCCCATTCGCTCCCATTGGAAATAGGAGAATCTTGGCTTTCTTAGTTTTCACTTTTTATAGCATGATGTGTAGTCAAAATTCTTCTATTTCCAAGGGCAACGGATGAGGCAGGACTGAAAATCCAGTTATACTTGGTAGGATTGCCCGTGTTTGCATTGCCATCGTGGCTGATTGTAGTTAAATACTTAAGTTTCGAAGTAGGTAACCAAGGGAACACATTTGTATTCTAAATAGCTTTATTCCAGCTCTTTGGAGTCGACTTTGAAAGTTCTATTTCTCCACTGATTTTGAGCAACTGTTCATCTTTATGTAACTCTACAATTTTTTGGGGCACCTCTCATTGCTTCTTCAATAGTTTAGACGGTGATTGATTATTACTTCTGAATCCCCACTTAGGCCTTTAGGAGAAATTTATCTCATACTGACTCGACAACTGCTAAATTGGGGCACACATGTGTCTTTTGGATTAGTCGGGTGCTTTAAAAAACTCGAATTAGGTTATAAAAAATAAATTATTACTTTTGAAAAAATTGGGGTCACAGGATACATGAAATGCCATACTGCTAAGTTCATCCGTAGTTAATTAATGATTATAGAGATAAAGAAATAACACAACAAACCAAAGGATACAACTATTCTCACCTGCTTTCAGAGTAATTTTACATGCCATAAAATCATTGATTGATTTAAATCAAACGATGGAGATTGTTTTCTGATCCAATCTTCCCCATGATTGATCTTAAGGTCATGGCGCACTATCAGACTGTCAAATGTTGATTTCACATGGCACGTGTCCCTAAAAGTAAAGGTCAACTCTCACTTTTGGGCATGCGTGCTATATACAATCAATATATGATGGTTTGATAGGCGAGCTAAGGATCTTACTATCGTGGGAAAGATTGGAACAGAAGACAATCTCTACAGGATGATTCAAATCAGTCAAATGATGCTTAACTAAATCAAAAGGTACTTCTAAAAAGCAAAACCGGGAGACCACGGTCTTAAGTCTTATCTTAACAACAAAATTAGGTTGCTACGTACTCTATCCAAAGCCTTTTTAGTGGACAAATTACAAAGTAATGAACAAAAACGGGAAACGGCCTTCATTAAGAAATCCTTATATTTTATTCTCAACGCTTTGCATATGAGGGAACCCCAACCCATCCCTCGTCATCTGACCGTCTGTTTCCGTACCATCAAACGGTTGACCATCGTCCATGCTCGTCTCCATGACGTGGCAGTGTTTTATTGGTTATGATCTTTCATAGGCAGTGTCATGTCCCAACTGCACGTGCGAATTTGATGGCCGTTCCGTTTAGACTACTCAGATTGATTGAATTGCGTAAATGCCCTTGCGGGTTTTGTGACCAAGGATTCGGACTTTGCAACTATCGTTTCCATCGTGGAAAGGCCGATTGAGTCAAATCAGACGTCCAGGGTGATTGAATCAAATCAGATGATGGAGATCATTTAAGATTATTAATAAAAAATTGCCGCAAAAAACTATTAAGACTATTGGAAACAAAAATATTAGCGACAATTTTTTATTAATAGCGGCAATTTTTGACTGCCCCTAATAGTTTTTTTTTTTGTAGTGGCACACATCACAAAACTTATTGATTATGGTACTATGTAAAGAGTTCTCAAGTCACTTTTAGGGGATCGATGTGTTCCATATAGAATGAACGTTTAACTGTATGGTAGTCAGGCAATCATCTCAAGATATATTGTATGAAAGATTGGGATGAAAAATGATCTCCACTGTCGGATTCAAAGCAGTAACAGTGTTAGTTGCGCAACCATCATTTGCCGCAAAAGAGTCGTCAGTTAAAAAAAAAAAAATCACGAATTACGGAGGTGCAAGTAGTTGGAAAAACGGTGTGGTGACATAGCAATGCAAACTTTCTGCAAGGCACGCCTATTTGTGAGCTCGCAAATCAGTGAAAGTTAGTGCAGTTTTGACCTTTTGCTGATTTGGCTATCAAAGATATGCATGCATTTCATGGAGATTGACAGCAAGAGATCGCTAATGCCAACTCTTCTATAAATGAATTGGGTAGCGGCAGAGAGTACTTATATTTTATCATAATATATTACAGCTATAAACAGCGAGGCCAGAGTGAGATCCAACCGGTTGAATCAAAGTTTGACTTGTCAATTGGTTTTAAACCCTTGGATCTATACAAGTGAATCTTGACTTTGATGTTAGTGCATTTTTTAATTTTTGGCTAAAAACTCTTACTTAGATTTCTTCTTTTTACTTTTTTTTTGTTTTTGTCATTACATGTATGATTAGCCTACTAATTTTCAGTCCCACGTAGGAAAGAAATTAGAATTCCTTATATGAAGCCCCTTCTTACTATTTTGTTTTGAACAATCACTACAAGGAGACTTTCCAGTAATTTGCAATCGGTTGTTGCAATTGATTGAATCTGATCTCCTGTCCAACCATATTTTTAGCTTTTTTCTTTTTATGAATCATATATGCAGCCATTGGATAGGAGAGAATCTTGACATCCACAATTTTCATTTTTATTGGATGACATTTAGTCAAGATTCTCTCATATCTAATCGGGTGCAAATATGGTTGAGCACTAAATCAGGTTCAACCAATTCGACCTGATCATTACCCTTCTTCTATAGAGGTAATTATTGGATTTTTTATAACAAAATATATATTAGGGAACTATTACTTGCACTCGAAAATATCAAGTCTTTTTTTAACTTTGGTGCAAGGGCTAACTTTCCGTGTGCAAGTAATGGCTCCCTATATATTATTATTGTTATTATTATTATTATTATTATTATTATTATTATTATTTTATTATTATTATTTTTTTTTTTTTATTAGAGGCTAGGGACTACCTCAAGCCATTGGGTTGGAATCAAGTGGGATCCACGTGGCATTCATCTAAGGGATCAGGTTATGGGCAACTTGCCCGAGGACGATGAAAGGCTATCCAAAAAAATTGGACATAATCTGATGCATATTCACAGTCCAAAATATATATGGTCAAAAGAAAAAAAAAAAATCAATCCACCAGGATAGGTAGGCATAGGCTACAAAACTCATTGTATTATTATTATTATTATTATTATTATTATTATTATTATCATCATCTTCATCTTCATCTTCATCGTCATCTAATAACCACTCCATTATTTTATAAAGATTTTTCAACTTTTTATACTAATAATAGGTAGATGTGAGTAATTAGGCGCCTTATGGGTGACGACACTCAGTCGGTAAGAGCTTCACAAACACACTCAGACCGACGCCAAAAAGCTTATATTTCAACCTTCTTTGCTCTTGCTAAGGACAAAGTCTCTCAAACCCCATTTAGCAATCTCCTAACCAATCACACCCATCCCCGTGTATTCACACAAGAAAGACTTTGAATCCCTAGTTTTCGATCGTAAGTTATTGCCACCTTTGATCCAACGCTCTTCTTGTAGCCAGATTTTCAGATAGAGGCTATCAATTTGGGAAGCTTGAAGCTCTTAGAATATGGAGATGGAGATCACTTAGGAGGAAATAGCTTTTTCGTTTTCAGGCGATTTTCGGAGCTGGTTTTCATGTTGGTTTTGTTGGCTTCAGTCCAAAGGAGATGAAATTTAGAGGGCTTTTCTCATTTTCTAGAGTGAAATCTTCGAAGATGATCTATCATAATTGATGGGTTTCATTAAATATTGATGATCTTACAGTTAAACTAATTAGTCAATAGTTTGTGAATCTCTCAGAGCAGCTCTCAGTAGCTTGTGTAATATTTTTATATGGTACATAGGTTTTAGAGGAAAGGTTAGATAGAAAAGGTTTGAAGGGTTGGGAGCAGATGGATGGAGTGGCTAAGGAGGAGACATTGCCTCCAGGGTTTAGATTTCATCCCACGGATGAAGAACTCATCACTTACTATCTGACCCACAAAATATCTGATGCCAGTTTCACCGGTCGCGCAATCGGCGATGTAGATCTCAACAAATGCGAGCCGTGGGATCTTCCAGGTAGAAATATCTATAATTTTATGTTCATCAGCTCGATTTAGATAGTGGTGTCTTTGGATCATTTATATTTTTCTCTATCATCATAGTGTGGTGCCCTGTACAGCAAAAGCGTATGGTGCACCTATCTCTCTGCTCTCAGAAGCTGTCAATTGCCAAAACCCAAAACTCAGATGATCATAGCCGTCTGATAAGATAGGTGTCCCTTCAATTGGATGCTCCTGATCAATCATCGCGATCAGGCGCACCCAATTATGGTTAGAGGTGGGGATACACCTTACAACTTAGTGGTGTTAGTGCACCATAAGCCTCCTTCTTCTAAAAAACATCATATCCGTTATCTTACCATAGATTTATTTGTTTGTATTAGCCGATTTGGCATGGATCGCCACACGTACTGAGAATCTGTATATATAATATGCATGCAGGTTGTCTTTTTTTGAGTTCCTCTAAGCAAGGTGCGAGTTTTTAGGGTAATTTGACTTATTTCCTTGCGTTAATAATATGTAAAAAAAAAAAAAATGAATTCTATCCGTGATCACAATGAAATGAAATTGCAAAGATCTACTCACTAAAAAGAATATATAAAAAAATGCAAAGATCTTGGCTGATTAGGCCATCATCTTCAATACACATGATCAACATGAACCTGTTTCTCTTCTTCTTCTTCTTCTTCTTCTTCCCCTTCTTCTTTTTTTATTTTCATTGTTAATTTTATTTATAGATAAGTTGGGATTGAGCCGGTGACCTAAGGTAATTGCCATATTGAACCTTTTTTTTTTATAGCACTATTGTCAACCTTCCAGTTGGGTTACATACCCAACCCCATCAACATGAACGACTCTATTTTGAAATCTAATATTCTTGTTTAATTCATATACGAGAGAGAGAGAGAGAGAGAGAGAGCATGCAATGAGGATTACATGAGGCTCAAAAATCTAAGAGCTCTTCTATTAGCTTCATTGGTGAGTTTGGAAGGCCTCCATCTATAGCATAAATCTTTTGTTTTTTTATAACTATAGCATAAATCTTTAGAGAGGTGTAATACTTTAATTATTGAGTGGACAATGTTATATAGTGGATGGAACGGCAAACCATTCAAAGGACTGCTGATGTGGAGCGATGCAAGCACAGTGGAGCTACCAACGCGAACATCTGTTGAATGGTTTGTTGTTTCCCATACGTTCATTATAATTTTCCTCACTGATTTAAGGCCAATATTCCCAGATTGTGGCCTTCTTCGCACATCAATGAAATAGGTGTTCCGACCAACGAGTACACCAACTCTACCAACATACATATGTTTAGAAGAAACAACAAACTCTGATAAATAAAAAAAATTGACTCTTTCATCATATTAGACTATTAGAGATAAATAGATAGATAGATAGATAGATAGATATTCACGTTTCCCAAGGTGTCTTGCTCTCTAATTTAACTCTCTCAAAATTTTCCTTTTCTTCTGACCAACTAATGTTATGGTTCCACCGTTGGATCAAGAATCAATGGTGGTGGGTGAGTCGCGTTATAGAATATTGAGAATGTGTTGTGTATAAGATGCATATAAGAATGTGTTCTCTATCTCATAATCTATGATATAATGCAGGGAAGGCTAAAATGGGAGAAAAGGAATGGTATTTCTTCAGCTTGAGAGATAGAAAATATCCGACTGGAGTTCGAACGAACAGGGCAACGAATGCGGGTTACTGGAAGACGACGGGGAAGGACAAAGAGATCTTCAACAGTGTAACTTCTGAATTGGTTGGGATGAAAAAGACTTTGGTGTTCTATAGAGGGAGAGCTCCCAGGGGAGAGAAGACCAACTGGGTCATGCATGAATACCGCCTTCAATCCAAACCTGCCTTCAAAACCGCCAAGGTAAACCACTAATTAAACAAAGTTTCAATGGTACTCTTGAGCAACTAAACTCATTGTGACCCACTTGGTGCACTTCCTGCTATACCCCCAGTGACCTACCATTCCTACCAAAACCAATTGGTGCTCATTGATATAGAAATGTAAATATGTGACACTATTGTAGGTAGATCCTAACGGTCCGATCAAGATCAAACAGTAGAGAGTCAATTGTTGGGATGTGGCACCCTATCAAGTGGGTGGCCCAGATTGGTGGTTTCATGTTGCATATCTACGGTGGAGATGGTCCTTATCACAGTGCTATTATTTGATGGTGATTAGCACCATCAATGCACTACATTTCCGATTAGAGTTGGTATTAGGTGTCTGGCGCGTCCGCCAGGGAACTCTCTGCATGCCCTATCCTAAGAGATGCGCACAGACTTTAAGAGCATGGAGATCTGTGGACGGCTTGTGGCAAGTAATACTAATTCTTACAAAAAATTGCCAAATTGGCGTGTATAAGGTATGCCCGGCAGCTCATGGCCCCAATTACCATGGCTCTGATCATAAAATTCTAGCCGTCAATTGGTTTGCTTGGTCAACAAAACGGGTGTGCAATGGTCAATGAAAATGTTCATTGATGGATGTCCAACCGATTCCAATGTGAAGGAAATCAACCATCTAGGAACGTCTGTTCATGGGTCAAAATCTCGGTTTTCTATGTATCGATTGGCCAACTTCGAAATTGTGTTATATCCTAAGATACGTATCAGTTTCGGATAATATATTGGTATGAATTGGCCAATATATATTAAAATATATGAGTCGATATATCCAATGTATCAACCCGATTTGTTCCGAAATCAATAGGTATTGGACGATACAAAACGGCTTTGTCTAGAGAGTGTCCCTTATGTATCACCCCCTAAATTCTAGATGAAACTTTTCCTACATAATGAATACTGAAATTTGGACTTTCATGATTTTGTCATGCCTTTAAAATCCGTGAAAGGCAGCTTTGTAGAGAACTCCATCCATAACTAATAAGTTTAATGGGGGACTATTAATTACAAAAAAAATTCTAAATTTTAAGGATTTAAGGCATAAAAAACTGTCAAAAAGAGGAAATTTGAAGATTTGGAGGGGCTGTAAAAATGTGGAAGTCATATTTTGACCAGATTTTGGATTAATTTAAATAAAAAAAACTTAAACATGCTTATGCATTAGCTATAGAGGACCAAGTGCAGGATCACACACACATGGCACATATATAAAGTAATCTCCTTGGAATTCAATTTAACAGGACGAATGGGTGGTTTGCCGAGTGTTCCAAAAAAGCGCGGGCGGCAAGAAGTACCCGTCAAACCAGTCCCGGGTGAACCCGTACAACCTCGATATGGGCCCGAGCATCATGATGCCATCGATGATTCAGGGCGACACGGGGCACTACGGCATTGGTCGCGGCTACATCAACAATGCTGCTGACTTGGCAGAACTGAACAGAGTCCTAAGGGGCACTGCACCCAGCATGAACCTACAGATGCAACAGCAGTTCAGTCACCCAGGGACTTTCACACTATCTGGTCTAAATCTAAACCTCGGCGTGCCCTCCCAACCGGTTTTACGAGCAATGCCGGGTACGTTGAGCCAGCAACAAGTTGTCACCGATGCGTCTTCGTCCTCGATGATGAACAACTGTGTAATAACAAGTGATCATAGTGGATATGGTGGTGGGATGAATGGTAATGGGAATGAGAATAGTGGTAGGTTCCAACATATGGACCCGTGTGTGGATCTAGAGGGCTATTGGCCAAACTACTAAGGGTAAGTGGACCTACTTGTTTTTTTTTTTTTTTTTTTGTTGATGAAAGTGGACCTACTTGTTTTTTTTTCTTTTTTGATGAAAGTGGACCTACTTGTGAACAACAATGATGCAATTAAGCAGTATAATTAATATATGTAGGAGTATACTTTTTCTCTTTTCTTGTTTCTTTTCAGTAGAGTAATGAAATGCCTATTTTCTTTTACCTGTCTTTTTTCTTGCATATTTTTGTTTAACCTTTTGGGATAATTGCGGTGGAGGGACGGAGATCAAGAAGTTTGGAACTATTATTATACTAGTTTGAAAAGTTTAAGATAATCAAGATTGCACAATTTTTAAGGCCTTGGAAATATGTTACACGAATATTTTCACACACAAGTGTTAAATACTGAAAATGCCTAAATATAAAGGCATTTGTTTTTGGGCTTTAAAGCCATTACCCATCCTTCCACTTGCGAGGAGGGTTTCGTGGCCTTTCTTCTTCTTCTCCGGATCGTCATCAACGCTGGTACTCAGCCAGAAATGAAGACCATGCATCCAGAAATCCTCAGCCAGAAAACGAAGAGCACTCATCTGGCCGGAAGCCTTAATCAACTCCGGTTTTCGAAGCGACACGCCAGCGCTCTCGTCGACGATAAGGTTGAGGCTGGATTTTATATTTTAATTTCTTAAAACCTCCAGCCTAATTGTTGAAGAACTAAGAAAATAAATTATTTATGAGTCTCCCTCCGAAGAAAAAACGAAGAGGCCACATCCGGCCGAAAACCTTGATCAACTTCAGTTTTCGAAGTGACGTCGTCGTCGCAAGGTTTAAGGCTGATTTTTTTAATTTTGGGTTTTAGATTTTTTATTTCATAAAATTTCCAGTAACTATGAGTTGGATTTTAGATTTTTGGGTTTTTTAATTTTAAGGCTGAATTGTTATTATCTTTCTTTGAAGAAATGAGTTGGATAAAGTTTACTTTGAGAGGAGTAAGATTACCGCTCCGAGCCCAATTTTTTTTTTTTTTTTTTTTTTTTCGAGATGAAACTTTTATCCTTTTCATTTAAAATGAAAAACGATTACAAACTGAAAATTAAATAACTCTAAATAGATGGTTAGAAAGTACAGTGCTACAATTCAACGAGTGGTAGTTATAATAACTAACATTAAAATACATTGAAGGGCATTCAAGACCTATTTAACAACGACACGAAATTCAAGAACCTTCATAGTAAAGTAAAAATTTCATAATTCACTATCATCCTGAACATCCGCAGGTAACCAACCCCGAAGATACGCCAAAGAGACCCATCTAACAACTTTTATCCTCTTCATTTCTCCTCAGTCTCTGTTTAGGGTTGGATGTTCCTCTTAAAAGAGAGGGTATTTTAATTATTTCACTGGTAAAGAATAGGACAAACATGCCAAATTTTTCCTAAATCACAATTATCATAATCGAGAAAATCTGTGTAGTTTCGATCCCCCAAAACTTTCCATAAAAGTATAATGACCTAAAAAAAAATTTTTGTTGCATCCCTATTTGCTAATGCCCTTACCTTTTTCCTCTCTCTCTCTAGCAATGGTCAGGTCCAATCAGGTTGAATCGGATTTTAAGTTCAACCACAATAGAATGAGGAGAATCTTGACTGCACGTCATCCTATAAAATAATAATAATAATAATAATAATAATCGTAAAAGTTAAGATTCTCCCCTTTCCAAGGACTCCAGATGTGGTTAAACTCAAAATCCAACCTGGTTGAACATGACCATAGCCTCTTTCATTCTTTTTTTTGAAATTATTTTTTAAATGTCTTCTAGAGGCTTCAATGTCCCAGTAGCCTATTGAGCCATCTTCTTAAATTCTGTAAAAATCAGATCATACAGAATGTACCAACTCTGTGGACCACCACAATTACGTGAATTAGGACTCCATTCATAGCCATTTTTAGGTCAGGCGGTGCACATCTTTGATCAATCCAAATAGTTCAACTAGCATCAACAACTAAGCCTATTAGATGTTTCGAATCATCTGATCGTTCACTTCAATTATCAACGGTCGAAAAGATATACGCTAATTATATAATTAGATTGTTTAAAAAATGTACAACGTGTCTTAAAAGTGGAGCTTTCACGTCCTCCAATGTGTAAAGAGGCAGTGATTTTGCCATTTACTTGTTACTTACAACAGCATCTTCATATGCCAATTGTCTTCGTACCCTGAAACTCTATTCAATCTTAGATTCGGATTGCACTTTCTCAGCTACTCGTAAAAAGAAAGAAGATGAAGTGGGCTTTCACTGGAAGGGTGTTTCAGTATTTACAACTACAACTGCATATCCAGTGTTGACTGCCACTCTTTCTTGAAACCTCAAAAACCGGGAATATCCTTGTTTTTCTAAATTTTGTAAGAGAGTATAATTGCCTAAAACTTTTGAGAAACAATCCTTTTTTCTAGTTCTCCATGTCATGACACTCTCTCTCTCTCTCTCTCAATTCCTCTTTCTTATAGTTAGCTGTTAATTTTTCTGTCATGTGTATAAATTTGAAATGAAATTAGCAATGCCTTGATCTATGGACAGTTCGAATCCGGTAGATAGCGACATCTCGGATTAGTTGTAAATTATAACCTAAAATTTTAAGTGACAATATTTGTTTTATAATGATCAACTTTAGAATAGTTTCATATCAGTTGTGAGCTGGAGGCCTTGGGTTATATATAATTTGGGCAAACTGCACCTTATTATACCACCTGTGATACCATGATAGAATTCCACGGGCTTAACTCAACCTCACAAAACCGGCTTGTAAGGTAAGATTTGTCCAGATTATATATAACCCAACACAATCGATATAAGACTATTCTAACATTACTTGCTCTAGTAGTTGCCTCCGTGCTCTCTGCTCACTCCCTGCCATAGCAAATAAAATATGCTTTGATAAGGAGTGAGTACAGATCAGGGGAAAACTATTAGAGCAGGTACATCGAGCTATGCAGGGAGTAAGGAGAAAGGGAGCCTGCTAAAGCAAGTAGCAACAAGGATCAAAATTTTGGGTATTATTTCGGTTTCAAAAGGGGCCGAAACCGAAATTTTGGACCGAAAATTTCGCTCCTATACAAAAATGACCGAAATTTTTGTCCAAATTATCTTATCGGTGGGGACCAAAACCGATAATTTCAGCCAAAATTTCAGTCATTTCGGCCGAAATTTTGATCCTTGGGTAGCAAGGATTTAAACAAAAAAAAAAAAGGACATCTGCTAAAGCCAAAAACCCTACTCTAACAGGGAGCTAGCAAAGAGTCATGCCAAACACAGCCGTAATCTCTATGCAATCTCACGGCTATGGCCCACTAAGTGGCAGCAGATTGCTAGAAACATTTTGATCACTATATATGCATGTCACATCGATTGGTAAATAGAGGTTAGGATGCTATGACGTCGAGAGCACCATACGCCGCAATGCGAGCCATCAAGTGACCAGAGTTAAATCTCTTAAATAGGACTAATTGAGCGTCACTTGTAGATGGAACCTACACAAGGCGGACCAGGTTTGCCACTTGAAATATTCTTGACCAATCTATACTGTTCAAGTTGGTGATCGTCATGTGAATTGATGCCCGTATAGGCTCTTTAATATAGCCCATTGTTCATATCGAACATAGGATCCATATTGAAATTGAAGTGGGTGGATTAAATGATAATTATACATTAGTATTGCAGGTTTTGTATTAAATTTATAAAGGCCCGGGGATATGGATTGGAAACTTGGAATGCATGATGGACCCATGCATACCAATCAGGTGGGGTCCATGTCGAAATTATCAAGCACATTGAGCAGAGATTTAGATATGATCCACATCTACCGTCCAAAATTTGATCAAAGAGGAAAATTCAATATACCAAAATATATGAGACGGTACTAAAACTTTGACCACCAAAAACAAATATTTTTTTTTTTTTAGATCACATGGCAGATGGCAAATGATTCAAAAACAGGTCGTATTTTGGGATCACCTGTCACATGGCATGTGATCCAAGATTGGAATGTAGAGACTCATCATGCATTGCAACCCATATGCCTATGCCCTTTTCCCAAATTTATGTGGCTAAATTTAAGTGCGAAAAACAAGCACCCCTATTTGTGAATTTGTGCCTTCCGGAGACTGATTTCCTTGATGGTAGCTCTATTAACATCCAATGAATCTTGGCGGGCACCAATGGTAAAAATCATTGATTGCCTTAAAGCAGATGATAGATCATTTTTACCCTGAATCTTCCACAGAAGGATCGTACCATCAAAAGGTTTATTTTCTGTTCCACGTGGCACAGATCCCAAATAATTAGCCCTAACATCATAAGGTACACATCAGGCTCAAGCGTGATTTTAGGGTCATTTTCTCGGATCTGTCACGCGAAATAAAAAAATGATGGTCTGATGGTAAGCCCGCGATCTCAAGGTCCCTTATGTGCAAGATATGGGTGAAAAACGATTGATTCAAAGCAATCAATGGTTTTTGAAGTGCTTGCCCTCCAAAGATTCCTTGGGTGTCAATCAAGCTACCAACCTTTTCCTTCATTTGTCTACAGAAAATATCCCTAATCAACAAGACTTGCCATAAAAATTCATTGACCACATGCAACTCAATTCCTGGGCTGGATGGCTCATCAACCAGTGGCCCATAAATTCCACGGCTGAAATCAAACTCATGAAAATGTACCTGATCTCGTACCCCAATACCTCCACCCCAGTTGAGAAAACAAAGTTCGATAAACGGCAACCAAACAAATAGAAACTAGGAATAATCCAACATTACAACTTGGCCAAATTTTATTTGTCTATAATTGGGAGGGTAACTAGGATCAGAACTTTGACAATTCAAGCACAAAAATACATCCTAGTGAATAAAGAGAAGCCTCCTTTTAAGAAAGATCCAAAACTAAACAAAAACTTAAAATACATTCTAACAAAAACATGAAACACAGCTTCAATAACTGAGCTCTCCACTCCTACAGAACTGTATAGGTTTTTTTTTTACTTAAAAAGTGGTGTTCCGAAGAATATAAAAAAAAAAAAAGGTTCAAATCTCAAAAACCCACCATCTGGTTCTGACTCAGATTCTGTTTTTGTGGCTCCAAGTTACATAATTTGATTGCAAACCTACCACCCCTGCACAAAACATTAATCTCTATTACAACGCTCACCAAATAATATTTTAGTAAACGAAATGAAGAAGTCAGCAACAGCAGACCTAGAAAGAGAACCTAGCTGTAAAAAAGATGGCTTCAAAGTGCATTTTATTCATTTTTTCAGGTATAAGAGGGCAGGCTACTTCCATTCCACAAGTTCAGCAGGATACATATAATAGTCTACAACTTACTTCCCAAACCAAAAAAAAAAAAAAGAGCTGGTATAGGGTAACCAACCCCTCCTACCTCTAGATTGGGAATGGGTCACTGATGTTGGACAAGTGGCACTATTTTTCATGTGTATTGTGTAATATGATATGAAGATCTGATGGGTCAAAAATTTCCCGTGTGATTCAAAGTGGTCAAGGTGTTATTTAAACACAAAACTGTAAATTTGGGAGTTACTTATAAATAAGTGAAACAGGGGGTGGCATTTATAAATATGCCAAAACATAGGGGGGTATATGCAAAAATCCCTTATTCATATGCCATGCCATCGCTTGCTTGATTATTTTTATGATATGCCTATCATCTGTTTGATTACTTTGTTTTATATTATGTGTCTAATGCTTTAAACCCTGCCTATTAATTAAACATTTATTTTACGGAAGGAAGGACTTGCTGAATTGTTGATCTGTAACTCATCCCTTTATTAACTCCACAGATAAAGTTTACATCTATAAAGGAAAGGAGACAACCAAATAAGAGATCATTACATCTAGACAACCGAATAAGAGATCATTACATCTATAAAGGAAAGGAGACAACCGAATAAGAGATCATTTTACAGAGAAAGGAAGTGACGGAGAGGTAATTGTTACTGTAGGTTACAGTTATGTCAGTCCAGTCCGTTATTGTAGTGATCGCTAATTAATAGTTAACTCCAGTCGTATTGAGCAGATATTACATTTCATATTTTGTACTGAAATATTGGAAAAGTAATGAAATGAAAATTTCAGTTCTGTTTATTTTCCTTATTTTTCATTTTATGGTATTATTCATGTATGTCTCTAGTCCCTTTGTTGTCGGGTCTTTCTGCATAACCTCTGAAATTCATTTGGGATTTAGGACGTTCCAAATATACTTGTAACTTTCTACCTATCCGTTTCGCCCCATTTTGTTTATTGAATAGTGACCACCAATGGCTTCACCTCAACTAAGTGCACCTTGGCCCTCTTATTCAAGCCACACATTTTCATAGGAAACACTTAGACCCCAAAATAGCCCACTGTAGAAGATGCACTCAATTCTTCTGTGACCTGCCAAACACACACCCCTCCCCCCTTTTTGGGTCACAACTAAGTCCCCACTCCAAATTATGCAGTTCCCTTTTGTATTGTGTCAACTAAGTGCCCACTCCAAATTATGTGGTTCCCTTTTGTATTGTGTTTGCGTGTGGACATTACTCCTTTCCTACGCCTTTCCAAACTAGCAAAGATTGCTCATAAGGAACTCTCCACTCCTTGGTGTTCCACCCCCACTACCTTTGAGTACACAACCAGCTTTCTTAATGTTTCCCGACTCACTTGACGTGATCATATCTTCAATGTCCAGTAATTCCATTCAGATGATGTAGTAAGCAACCAGCTTTCCCAATGTTTCCAGACTCACATGGACATGTGATCACATCTCCGATGCCCATTAATTCCCATTCAGATTCGGTACTTGCACACTGATAACCATCCACCTGAAATCTACCCTCTTTTCTTTCCCGTTGTAATGAATAGACCATAAAGGGGTCACTGGTTCCGTTGTCAACTATGTCATTCATCTAATCTGTTTCCAATACTGTTCCCATCATCGGAATTCTAGCCACAACCTCCACTTTATCCCCAGAGATCTCCATATCACAATCCAAGATGTTGTGAATTAACTGATTAGTTCCTTCCTTACGCATAAAGAGGGTGTCACTGTGCACGCACAAACTCTCATTTTCCAGAACCCTTCTATGCATTACATGTCTGGAAACCTTCAGCAAAGTCGCTAGGTCCAATGAATAAACCTTCCACTAAGTCCAAGGGTATCTAACTGGCTGCTCTCCTGTTAAATACACACCCTGGATCAGAAACATTTGACAAAACAACCATATTCAAGTTGCACCTATTAAGTAAAGGAAAACTAAAAGGATAACCGATCCGCAAATCATAGTTCATGCTAAGGTTATCAGTGGGGCATGTACCCATCCTCGGTGACCAAGGGGAACACGCCGAATTTGCAAAGGAAACGTTGATCCCCTCTAAAAGATTTTGCCTTCCAACTCTGCGGTGGCCACCGTCCTCTGAGAGTTCCCCTCCACAGTAGAAGGATCGTCAGTATATTGAGAATTCACAGAGGTGCATCGGTGTAAAGGGGGTCTCTTTTACGGGAAATTTCACACTTCATACAACTAAGTGAAAGTGCAAGCTTTGGGAAAATAGAGACCTAGATATTGATTGTTATTTCTTAAGTACTTATTTAACATGAATTAATGCTATTTTTTACATTAGTTTCCTAGGCGCTCTTGCTTCTCCCTATTTATGAACTCCCATGATCTAGCCTCACCCGAAGATTCTCCAGTTCATGCACTTGAGTGGAAGTGCAAGCTTTGGGAAACTAGAGAGCCGAATATTTGTTGTTATTTCTAACTTATTTAACATGGAAATCCAAAAAACAATTGCATAGAAAACATGCAAAAAGGATGCCTCAAATCTTCATAGAACATGAATCAAATGCCAATAAAAAATCTAATAAAAAAGGCTTGAATCTCTTACTTCCATATCCCCATTTCAACAACTCATACACACTAACTTTCTGATGTGTATTTTAGATCCGCCTGTTTGAATCGTGGTTGGATAAAAAAGAGACGTCAAAAGAGAAAGTGGACCCACGAATGGGTTTTTAAAAAAAGACCCGTTAAAAACTCGTTTGATCAGAAAGAAGAAAATCCAAAATTTATTAGGGTCTTTAACTTTTAATCCCGTCACTTTTATGTTTGGCCTATTTTGAAATGTCAAATGAAGTCAGATTGATACGAAATTGGTCATATTTAAACGCTTATCGAAGTAGTTTTCCAACGAGCCAAAATTTGAGCAATTCTGACAAGTATTGAAGAAGTTATGGTTAGTTTTCGGAAGCTAGACATAAAGTGACGAATTTCAAGAATCCTAATTGAATTAGGATTAGTATCTTTTATTATTTTATTTTAGAGAGTAAAAGTTGTTTCTTTTATTAGAAATAGGATTAATTTTCTTATTGTTTTAGAACTTTATTGCTTAGAAGAATTAGGATATTTCTTTTATTTGAATTAGGAATTAGAGTTATAATAGGATTTCTAATTTTATGCATTGGCTAGCCTATTTAAAGGTTTGTAAACACTTTTATTATTAGCTTTTGGTTAATGAAAATTGCTTATGCAAAAATTGAGAGTTCTAAACTTTCATAAGGATGTGATTCTCTCAAAACGGAGAGCGATTCTTCGATTCTCGCTTGCGGTTTGGTGCGAGGCCAACTCTTCTTTCATCTCTATCTTCTTTAGATCTACGGTTTGCGTAAGTAGCGTAATCCTAATTATTTTATTGATCTCATAAAAGTCTTAAATCAATATTTTGTTCATCATTAATTTTATTAGCCTTTTATTTTCGTTTGGTATCGAGAGAACCTGCTTGCAAGTTCGTTCAACGAACTAAAACTATCGGAGATCTAGCCGTTCATAAGAACCCTAGTCTTCTAGATCCGCAATAGGGAACGTACACGAAAGTAACACTATTTTGGGCGGAAATTAAATCACCTAATTGAATTTCTAGAATTTTCGTAATAATTTGTTATAAGAAATTGTTATTTTAATTGATTAAATTAATTTTAATCCTAATCTCAGCCCTAACATTGCATTTAGTAAGTTCCCGCATCACTTTCCCTATCAAAACACTCATTGGTATCATCAATCACTTCAACATTGAACGTTAATTGGCCAAAACTACAATGTACCATATCCCATCCTAAAACTAAACCTGTCATATCACCCTTTCAATTTCCCTCGACTCCTCAGACCCTCTATGCCTGACAATATCATTTGCATCGCCCAGCATACCCGGCCCTACTAGCTTCTTCAATCAGGTTTCTTTCAAGCATCTAAATCAAAATGCACCACTATACCTCCCAAAATCTCCTATGCAATAATCTCCATTAAAGCATATTAGCGTCTTTAAGCCATCATTCTACCCCCACCACATCCTTCACAAGAGTAGCCCAAGTTCTACCAGCTGAGCAGATGAAACATGTTAAATACATCCCTTCAGTCCAAATAAAATTCGTCTGAAGACACTCCAGCTTCTCCCTAATTTTTCTGTCATTTAAAGTAGGGTCATCAAGTATATATGATGCAACAACGATGTCAATGGGTACCTTCTAAACGAAGGTTATTATATATGTTCAATCTCAATAAACAATCTATAAGTTTTAACAGCCTTTACAAGAAGCATCCTTCATTTAATACAAAATTTACTTTGAAAAACTAAAAATTGAGGTAATTTGAATTATATATAAAAAGGGGGGGCAAGCCTGTAGCTCAATGAAAAGAGCACACGATGGTGCAACCTTGAGATCGCAGGTTCAATCCCAGCTTACCTATTGAAATAAAAATAAATAATATAATAGGCTTCTTCGGGACAAGAATATATACCTTGAATTTAAATATGCCACTAAACCGACATCCAGATACCACGGAACACTCTACTTGTCGACATGCCTGCGCTTGTTAGTCTTACGATGTGAGTGGTTTGTGTGAGAATTCCGAACAGGTTTTCTCGCCTTCTTACTGCAGTTGAAAATAGAAGTGAAGAATATAAAATGATAACAGCAAAAGGAAAGAGGCAGAGAGCACAACATAATTGTCTTCAGTTTGGACAAAGAAGTTATAATTAACTACCTAGAAATTACGGATTTTAGAGACCAACCTGACGCATGTTGAATACAGTATAAAAGGAATCAACACAGGTAGAGCTAACAAAGCAGAGGCCTACAATGATTGATTATGGATGTCAGACAGAGAACATATTTATGAGCTCATATGCATATCTGTTAATACTGGTTAGTGCATACCGTGAACCAAACCAGCTCTTTAGTTGCAAAAGGCTTTGTGTGCTCATGTTTCTTTAAAGTTTCCTGGACACTGGCTTGGACCTACAACATTAAAGAAATTTTATCAGATATCTCAATAATTCCAGGTTTAAGCGAAAACTTTTGAATCTCTATTCTTGTTATGAGAACATATTATTGACTGCAGAAATAACAAAGATTACATACCGTCATGATTATATGATTTAAGTACTTACCTTAACATATAAAGGAGTTCATATAATGGTAAAGTGATCTAACGAAAATAAATAAATAAATAAATAACTATATATATATATATATATATATATATATATATAAAATTCTATGAGGCCCAGGGATATAGGTTTGAATGCATGGTTGACCATGTATTCGAGCCAGGTGCGGTTCACATAGCACACATCCAAGGGATCGCGGTGCCACGACAACTTGCACAAGGACGATTAGAGACCACCCAAAAAATTTGGGCATGATCCAATGCATAGCCACCAGTCCAAAATGTGGTCAAAGAGGGGAAAATTCAATGCACCAGGATGTGGGTCGGGACCCAGACTTTGACCCATGGTTTTGATGACCACCAAAAATTGTCTTTTTTAATATTTTTATAGATCACATGCCACATGGCACGTGATCCCAAAACAGGTGTTGTTATGGGATCACGTGCCACATGGCACGTGATCTTGGGTTCAAATGCATAGGTTCATTCATGCATTCGAACCCATATACTCTTTTCCCAAATTGTAAACACTTCATAAATATAAGAAAACACCTCAACATCAAATCACATACATATCACCCACATTTTAAGCTTTAGATAATAAAGAATTCAAAATTTTGGTCGTCAAATTACAATTTACAAATAATTATATCATTGACTGCATATCTAGACCAATCCATATCTTGAAGATAGATGAAAAGAACCATGTATTGCCCATTACCATTCCTGCTAGAATCGGCTTCAAAGCTAGACAGGAAACCTGATAATCACCCCCCTAGCACAAGGCATGGAGAGGACATGCAATAAATAATTGTATAGCGTTGAACGCTACAGCGCTAATGCAGTGTTCCAATATATATATATATATATATATATATATATATATATATATATATATATATATATATATATATGTGTGTGTGTGTGTGTGTGTGTGTGTGTGTGTGTGTGCGTGTGCGTGTGCGCGTGCGTGTGTTGGGGGGGTGCAGCAATCAAACTCTGCACCCAAGGCAGGTGAGCCCCATGTGGCACCAAAACACAAGTTTGGGTGCCACACACTCGAACAAAAGGGCAATCAATTACTGACTGACTACAGGAATATATATATATATATATATATATATATATATATATATATATATATATATATCAAAAGCATTGACCATTGTCGGTATGAACCTGATCGATCTTGACCATGTTGCCTCGGCACTTGATCTTTGGATTAGGTGTCACTTAGCATCCAAATGTAGCGTTAAACAATGTAGTGGTCCGATATATATATATATATATATATATATATATATATATATATATATATATATATATATATATATATATATATGTATATATGTGTGTGTGTGTGTGTGTGTGTGCGCGCGCGCAGGTGAGCCCCATGTGGCACCAAAAACACAAGTTTGGGTGCCACACACTTGAACAAAAGGGCAACCCATTACTGACTAACTACAAAACTACAAATATATATATACATATATCAAAAGCAATGTTGTTAAATTGCATATGCGATGCTATGTGATGGCATAGTGCCATCACATATGCAATTACGCGATGGCATAATTTTTTTATTTTTTTTTTGAAAAAACCCAAAAAAATCTCCAAAAATCCTCAAAAATTCCCAAAAGTGTATAATATATGTTGTGTTAATTTAAAGAAGTGGGTGGAGACCGAAGAGCATAACAAGTAACAACCATACTAAGAAAAGGAAAAAAATGAAAGAAATGAGGTGTAATAAAGAGGAAAAATAATTTTAAAAAATTAATAGAAATTAATTTCTAACTCTTGAATCCTTGACGTGAATTCTTCCCACTTTGCTTGAAGAATGAAAGTGAATTATCAACAAAGCTTTGATAGAGAGAAAGAGAAGAAGATAGCACTAAAAACTAAAAAAAAAAGATCAAAGAGACACAAATCATACCTTGGATGGATGTGGTATGGATTAGGAAGAGGAACCCCATATTTATAAGCTTTGGAGAGGCTTAAAAAACAAACAAAAAAAATTAAAATAAGCTCTAACAGTCATATTTATGACCGTTGGAGGAGTATGCGATCGCATACCTCCCAAATCGCATATGCCATCATAGCATATGCAATTTGTACATTTAAGATCACATATGTGATCGCATAATCACATATGCGATTGCTTTTGACAACCGGGATCAAAAGCATTAATCATTGTCGATATATCGGTGGTCAATGGTCTAAAAATTAATGTTGAAACATTTCACCAATTCCACATTCATTTTCACACCGTTAGATCAACAGAAAATATATTTATTTTTTTGCCCTTTTTCCTAAAAGCCCTAGGAAAGGGCTAGAAGGGAGAAGTGCCATCTCCCTCCCTCTCCTCCGTCCCTCTAATGAACATGAGGAGGGAGAAGTGACAACCATGATCAAAAGCATATGCGAAGAGAGTCGTTCATATTCACCTCTTTCTTGGACTGCAAAATACAGTGGTGGCCTCTCTCTCATCTCAATATCAAGAAACAAATATTTTTTTTTATCAAATAGAGCTATATTTTCGTTAGAACAACACAAATCAAAGCAGCTAAGCAAGAAAGTAAGCCGCAAAAAGGTAAAACAAAATAACAAAGCGGAAGGGACAAGAAAAAAGTACAAGTCAGTCCACACAGGGTCCTCAGATAAAGCGAACAAAAACACCTAAGGTGGTCAATTTGCTCCATTCCATCAGTTGTCGAACCCACCAAACAAGAGGGTGACGACAGGCACCACCAACAAATATCCTCGTTGATAGCATTGGTGAAAATTTTGAGTCTGGAATTTCACTGTAGAAACTAGTTGATTGTACTCCTTCCAAATTTCCAATATTGAGCTATTGTGCTTCCCTTCAAGACAGGCCAGCCAAAACCATGGCACATGACCCTGAACAATCGTTGAACCCAAAACAAAGCCCTGAAATTATCCCACACTTGACTTGCACATTCGCATCTCAAGAAGAAATGATCCATCGTTCCACAAAAATTACATTCCACTGAGACATCCATACGTCTTTTCCACAATCAGATATGTAAAACTCTACATACGCCACCTCCCACGTTAAGATCTTAACTCTCTGCCTGACATCTTCACATCACCGCCCAAGGTTGGCCCTCCAAAGGTCTCTTACTCGGGAACATTAGGAGAACTGTAACATACTATTTTTATTTATATCCTAAACCTCCATTCCTTTCCCCATTTACTCACCTTGCCCATCGAATATGCTAGCTCCACAATCTCCTCCTTCAAATTACTTTTGGAGTTGTATATTCTAATCATTAATGTTTTCAGCCCTATCTCAATATTTCGCTACAATTGCATTTTACACTGAAATCAATAAATTGCTTTCAATCCTGACCCTAAAGGTCCTTCACCACATCGCGTATTCGGTCAGAACCTAATCCTCTGTCCCAATCCTACACTAAAATTAATGCACTGATTGAACTTCTTCAGGTCCATCCATGTTATCTTCCATAATGCAAAAACCCAAACCTCCATAGCCGGTTGCCCATAAGTGTCATACTCATCCATTTGAGCAACTCGATCACCAGGTCCCCATCTTCTATGGAAAATCTTGCTACATCAAAATTTATCAAATGTTTTGATGCAGAACTAACACAATGCAAATAAGATGGACAGAGATTAATTGTGAATTAGTATGAATAATTAAAATATGAATTTCCCAATAAGTTATCACATAAAATAAAGAGAATTTCAATTAAATAATTTTGATATAGCGCAAAATAATATTACTTTCACCGTACGTTCCCTATAAGATCTAGAAGACTAGGGTTCTTAGCGAACAACTAGATCTCCAACAGTTTAGGACTTCGAACGAACTCACAAGTGGGTTCTTTTGAATCTATGCGGAATTAACAACAAATGGATTCTATGTATTTATAAATCAAAGGGCTCAAATAGAAAAAATCTCATGTTAGGATAGTCGAACGATCTTAGGTTAGGTTACGAAAAGATTGAGCAAGCAAAACACGCAATTAATTCCGGATCTTAGGAATAAAAATAACTAGAAGATTATCCAAGAACTTACACGTAAGATGGAGATAAAAGTAGATAAGAATGATAAAAAAGTTAGCCTCACACCAAACCACATGCGGAAAGAAGAATCGCTCTTTTAAGTTTTGAGAGAATCGAACCCTCAAAGAAAATTTTGATAAGAACTCTCAAGTTGTAAAAGCAATTTTCATTAACCATTAACTGCCTAAAATTGTATTTAGGATGCCTTTATATAGGCAAGCAAACTCTAACTAAACATAAATTCGAAATAAGAAAGTCTTAAATCAACTAAAACTCTAAAATGGCAAGTTTTGCCCCAAAATTCGTAATTCCGTTAACTTGCGGACGAAACTCACGGACGTCCGTCTTGTGCTCACGGATGTCTGTCCTTTGTTCACAGAAGCCCGTCGTCTACAATGTGCACAAAACAAGCCTCAAAATCACAGACATCCATCCTGGCATCACGAAAGTCCGTGGAAACGGATGCCTGTGCTTCAATTCTTCAGAACACTTTCATTCTTCAGTTAGGAACCTTCAGAATATTTTCGCACGCTTCTTTCGCCTTCGATAGGTCATAGGCAGTTCTTTGAATCGGATGTTCCCATCATGTTCCTTCTCTTTTTCAACATTCCTGGCATAGATAAAAACCCTCTGCATTTTTTTTCCAGTCCTTTCATCCCCATGGCAAGGCACTTAAACAGCACCAATGAATAAATAGGGGACGTTCGAGGGTATGAGTTTAATCACTTCAAAGCAGCCTTAACCCCAACCCCAATCAATAGAAAGGCACATTTTAGAAGTTATCAACGAGAATATTGTTACAAATACAAAAAAAGGAACAAAAGATAGATACCTGATGATGATATGTGGATGCTGATTTAAGGAACTTTCCATAAGTATGAACTACTTGTTTTGTATAGGGCTTCAAAGCAACCCGTGCTTTATCGACATGAGGTTTTGTGAGAGTGGCAACCTGGTCGATATAGGGCTTAGAGAACTTCTTAGCTTCCTGCAATCACATGAAAGCGTATTGGAGGCATGTCGAAAGTAGAACATATAAACTAAAAGGGAGACTTAAATAAACTAAAAGTAGAACATATAAACTAAAAGGGAGACTTAAATAAATTACCACTTCATCAAATTATTTCCTATCTAACCGGATAAGAGCAAGGAAAATATACCTCGAAGTAAGGATGAGCCACTTCTTGTATTTTAACAATATGTGGAGTCAGAGAACTCTTGGATGCCTCATAAACCTCTACAGTTTTGGTGGCTGCTAATTGAACATGGGGTCCAACAAAGTTTGTAAATGCCAACCATCGTTCTTTCAGTATAGGGATCCAAACCTTCATGCAGGATATAAAGAGAAATGGGAAGAAAAACCCAACCTATCAGTTCAGGAATGTGATAAACAATTTCCCATTGGAAAATTTGTACAACTTAACAGAAGAATGACTCAGACGTTAATCAATACCAACAATTTCATTATTTTAGAAATTTCCCTAAAATTTAAAATGAAATCATCTGAAAGTTGTCACTTAGAAATTTAAAACTACGGTTATCTGCCTAATTGGTTCCTAAGGATCACAGTCATCAAAGATTATCATATGGCATGAAAAGACCAGGCCCACCAGGCCCTAAGATAGATTAAAATCCTCAATCAGTTGACTTAAACGGAAAATTTATAGAAAAAAGAAATTTTTATATTCTTGAAGGTTCAAATCAAAAACCGAGTATATGAGTGAAAACTTACAACTCTGACTGTTTCCAAGTGAGGCTCAGCCCATTTTTGGGTCAGAGTGGATTTTTCTGATACCTGAAACCAGTTTAAAATGTAAAACCAGTCAGGAGCAGAACTGATCATACAAAGCAACCTTTTAAAAACAAATACTCAAAGGCAATGAAAAAAGTAAAAAAAAATAAATAAATACACAGAATTCCCCACATGGTATAAGAAAGTTAACCATGTCACAGGCTTGCATATAAACCAAGAATAGGCACCTTTTTCATGGTAAGATCCAAGGCAGGTTTCCCATACTCAATCCATTTTGCTTCTGCAAAGGACTGCACGCTTGAAGTACAAAATATTAATGCACAATCAATAAAATCTTGTCTAATATATACAAATGAATGGAAATGAAGACAAATTAATGGAGAAATAAGACTCATACAGCTGACCGCAAATAGATGGGATCAGGTAATGATCATATATGTATATTCATAAACATATAAGAGAAAGATATTATGGTCAGACCCTTATAGAGTTCTCTAGAAGACGGGCCTTAATTGGTTTAATATGACGGGTTCACTAGTTGTTAAATACATAACGAGATGAGCAAGTCATCCAGTTCCCATATTTATGAGACCAAGGAAAGATCATGGCGATGGTGAATTCGGATAATTTTTTTTTAATCACAAATAAATAGTGCACCATATGACTCGTCTTACAGGTTGTACTTGATATGATACAAGTCGAAAGTCACTTGTCCAAATAGTAAATGAATTATGCGCTCCTAATTTAATTTAATTCAATCAACATTTAGTTTTATCCCCAAACTGTACAGATACTAATGCATAAGAATATTCAAAATTCTAGGGTTCATGCTTCTAACTTATTTCTTCCAATTTTTTGTCACTTCTTTAATTTTTAACAGCCTGTGCTTCCAGACTTCTCAACAAAATCAAGAACAAAAGTCAAGAGTATTATCAAGAGTATTACAGCACCTGTCAATATATTTTATTCATATACATTTTTTGGAGTCTTGACACGTGACATGTTCTGATACTGCATTAGTTTACCTGGCATTCGACTAATTGAGTTGCAAACCAAGGTGGTAGCCATGCTCCATGAATCTGTAAAGGGAACATGAAACCAAGTTCATTAGTCCTTCCACCAAAACTAACCACATTCATTAATTAGAAAATGTAGCTTTGGGAACTATAGCAATGTAAAGCACAATGATAAAGTACAACTACAGAAACCATCCATCCAATAACTCAAAAAAATAGTCCATATGGAAGTAACATGTAAACAACCTATGAAATTGAATATCACGAAAGAGTTGCCTCCACTGATCAAGCGCTTTTATATAACTGCTTAAAATTTATTGTGAGTAATAAATATCACACAATGCGCTAGTAGTAAGAGCTACAGAACATTCTGCTGCAGGGAGACCAGTGAAGTAGTGAAGTAAGCAGCCATTCTTGCGCATTATCTCCTTCTAGGGCCAATAGGGACTGTTATGTTTGGGATATGACTTCCAAAGGGATCTACACTGTCAAATCTTTTTATAACTTCTTACACAGGACTGGGCAGCACCACGCTAGGGGGTCATCATGGACCAAATTCTGGAGCTTTAAAATTCCCCTGAAAATTAAAGTTTTCAGTTGGACTGTTGCATGGGGTAGGATTCTTATCAGAGATCAGCCCATTCGACGAGAGGTTAGCATTCACAATAGGTGCCTCCTATGAATGTTGGAGAGGGAATCTGTGGACCACACTATGCTTCATTTCCCTTCTACTTCGGCCATTTGGGGTAGCATTTTAAAAATTTTGATATTGACTTGTCCAGTTGAGACTGGTAGGCCACATTTTCGAGATTTGGGATGGGGTTTGTCTTCTCCTGTACGAAAGGGGGGACTGTGGCCGGTCATGAATTATGATGTGCTCTGGGCGATTTTGTTAGAAAGGAAGAGCAGGTTTTCAGAAGAAGCGGCAGACTGTACAAGTTTGTCATAAAGATGCTACGGATTGGCTTGTGAGCTAATGTGCTATGGGACACAATGGCTCGGCTGAGGGGCAAGTCCACTTTCCTGCTGAGTGGGATGTCCTCTCTCTTGGCTGCTCTGAAAGCAGGGGGTTTCGTTTTGAGAGGTTAGGTTTTTGGTGGTCTTTTTCTTCTTTCTTGCTTTTGAGTAGTGCCTTACTAACCCGCCAATATGTGCCATTGCTTTTTTAATGCATCTTTTGTTACCGATAAAACAAAGAAAATGAGGAAAATAAAAAATAATCATAAAATGTATAAAAAAATATACCAATGGAAGGTTGGACATGTAGCTCAATGGAAAGTTGACAATATTACAACCTTGAGCTCGCATATACAATCCCAGATTACCTACCAAAAACAAGGAATTCTTCTACAATGAGCCAATGGCTCATTGCAGACAATGATCTCAACCTTCTCAGCAGTGCAGCGAGTGGACCTTCAGACACGCAGAGACTTTAGAGAGCACAAAAATTCGTGCACATCTCGAAGTCAAATAAATGCACAGCTGAGAAGAGATCGGCTCATTGTCTACAATGATTTTGCAATGGGCCCATTATAAACGAATTCAAATTCCAAAAATAAACAACAAAACAAAACTCAGAAGAAGAAAGGAGGGAACAAACGACGACACAGAGATGAGGAAAAAAGGGAGAAGGAAAAGAGAGAGAGAGAGAGAGAGAGAGAGAGAAGAAAAATAAATTAATTAATAAAACATACATGTAGCTGTGAGGTGTCGTTTATCGGAAGGAAGAAAGGATTAGAGGGTGTCGGGTGGAGAGCCCAGACGAGAAAGGAGCTAGAGCTTAGAAGTTTCTCAAAGGGCTTTAAGCCTTCTAGGTTAAGTAGTGTCCTGGCCAGGGAAGAAAAACAGCAAGCTACCAAACGCACCGATTAATCAGCAAATTATTCAACAACAACATAAGTCGCCCACTTTTGTCAATTTCTCACAAGAGCAAGCAATTTCAGTGCCTATGGTTCTAACTTACCATTTATTTGTTTGCTTGTTTGGCCAAGTAGCATCAAATCATCAGCAAACATCATACATCATGGAATCCATACTTGTGTCACTGTAGTAATTCAGTCATAACTAACGCAAACCAATAAGGACTCGCGACAAACCGGAACGTGACAACTCTACTAGGGGTCTCAGTTATATCTCTACGTGTAGTTCTTACGTTATTCAACACGAATTTCTTACACTAGTAAACACATACACCATGGAATCTACTCTTGTATCACTGTGATCAATTCATCCATAGCCAATGCAAGCAAATAAGGATTCAAAGAAAATAATTAGTGCAATCCAACACCAATAGGGAACTCAGTCATTTCTCCATGTGCAGTTTTTCACTACTTACTGCTGCTTAATTGGGTATGCTAATACTTCATTAGGCCTACGACGGGGCGCTAGTGCCAGCCAGATCATCTGCTTCAACACCCCGACATAGGCTGCCTCCAAGTTGACAAAAACTAGTGTAAATTAATTAATTTTCTTATATTTTATATCTTTAAATATGCTTTACTTATCGAGTCAACTCTTGGTCAAGTATTCAGGTTGACCTAACCCTAGTGACTTTCAAATTGAGTTTCCAAATTTTTGAACCATAATCTAAAAAAAAATCTAAATCAAGAAACCCAAGCAAACTAATAAAGAAGCCACGAGAAATATACAAATTTTGTCAATTTTTCACAAGAGCAAGCAACTTCCGTGACTATGGTTCTAAATTACCATTTATTTGTTTGCTTGTTTGGCCAATTAGCATCAAATCATCAGCAAACATCATACATCATGGAATCCCTACTTGTGTCACTGTGGTAATTCAGTCATTACTAACGCAAACCAATAAGGACTTGCCACAAACCGGAACTTGACAACTCTACTAGGGGTCTCAGTTATATCTCTACATGTAGTTCTTACATTATTCAACATGGATTTCTTACACTCGTTGCCACATGCACCATGGATTCTACTCTTGTATCACTGTGATCAATTCAATCATAGCCAATGCAAGCAAATAAGGATTCAAAGAAAATAATTAGTGCAACCCAACACCAATAGGGAACTCAGTCATTTCTCCATGTGCAGTTCTTACACTACTTACTGCTGCTTAATTAGGGATGCTAATACTTCATTAGGCCTATGACGGGGAGCTAGTGCCCACCAGATCATCTGCTTCAACACCCCGACATAAGCTGCCTCCAAGTTGACAAAAATTAGTGTAAATTAATTAATTTTCTTAAAATCAACTATCCTACACAACCTAACATAGGAATTTCCTCAATTGCACCAATAGATCCATCTTGTACAGTAGTAATCACATAAAAAATCAACTTCTTAAGCGCCAGCACTAACATAGTTTAAAATAATGCCTTACCTCCATCAACTCATTAGTCTTTGATGTGGCTTCTAATTGTGCCTTCATTAACTCTTCCTGGGGGAGACAAAAACAATATATAGGGAAACATCATCAACAAACTAAACGAGCATAGCTTCTATATAGAAACTCTAGTAGACCAAAACACACCTCTGCCACTCGGAGAGCACGTTCAGTCTTACGAATTCTGCTCTTTTGTTCATCATTAGTCACTTGGAGCTGCAAAGGCACAAGGGAAAAAACAAAACAAGAGAAATTGCTAAGCCAGGAATCCACGAATATCACACCAATTGGAAAATGGAAAATGAAAATGACAAAATCGCAATATTATACATTTATCCAAAACGCTGCAATACCGTCAAAAACAATTCTACCGCATAAATATATCCCGTCAAGAACCAATCTAAAATGATCGAAGAGGCAAGCTCATACAAGGGTCAGATATTGATTCAACAGCAATGCCAATCAGAGCTTCATGTCACACAAAAAAATTAATAAAGATAAAAAAATATCATAATATTATATTTTAAGAAAAACTTGTATATTTATCAGTCAATGAATCATCTACTTCAAAATGGATCAAGGACAATTAATAATGGATCAATAAAAATAAATTACTCATAATAATAATATCATTACACTTATTAAAAAAAAAGATCTTACGATCTGAGGAATATAAAGAAAATAAAGCATAATCTTCTATAACCCATTAGAATGGATCAAGAACCATCACAGTGCATAGATCTTGTCGAGTCAAAATTGAAAACTCATGGACCCCAAACATAGTTGTATCAAGCCCGGAACAATCAAAATATGATCGAGGTAACAAAATAGCTGTAGAAAGCGTAATTGAGGTCCAAAGCTTCACCAGTCAGATAAAGTTTCAAACATCCAAAAAAATTGATTTTCAAAAACAATAAAGATTATCATGAGAACAATAAAATGGACAAATCCGATCGTTTAAATCACATGGAAATTAGGTCAAAAATATCTCATCAAACGGCACACTTAATAAGAATATGTATCTTTTACAAAGTATAAAAGTGCACTTTCGCATATGTGGATCAATGGCTTAAGTGCTTAAGGCAACCCAAAGAATTTAAATCACAGGGCACATAAAGTTCATTAGCAAAACTATTAAAAACAGCAGATCGAATTGTCAAAAACGTTCACTAATAGGGGTTAAAATAATGTAAAATAAAACTTACTTTTCACAACTGTATAAAGTGTACTGTTGGGAGCTCAGATCGAAAAGCTATTGCAGTCCAAATAACATGAAAGTTTATTGGCTGAAATTTTACTGGGGGAACAACAGATCCATTGGATTGGATCAATCAAAGAATTTTGAGAAAAAGAATAATATGGGGCCCAAAAACGTCAGGAAAAATATATATATATATAAAAGAGGAGCAGCACCAAGATTTCGATGCTCCCTAAAGCACCTAATCTCAGGATCCATCTCCCTTGTGGATATTGGATCCTGAGAGGGAGCCTGCGAGAAAAAACCCAGAAGGTTTGGGGTCATTCGGACCTTTCCTTCATCAGCCACACCCGGAGGCTGATCACCGCCCGAACGATTCCAAAATGCACCGGGTGGTCCCGCCCAATGCATTGATGGCCACCACGCTGGTTGGAGTCGCCGCAATCCGACGATATTTTTTAATTTTTTTTAAAAAAGTAAGAAAAAATCTATTAAAAAAAGAAGTCACTGGTTGGCCACCGAATTTGTTTCGATCGATGCCACCAATAGACCTGATTAAAACCCAACCCATGTTTTTTTATTAAAAGCCCTTTTTATTTTAAAAATAAAGGAAAATAAAAAAGAGGGTTTTAAGAACCTTTCAACATGAAATACTACTTGCAACGGCGTCGGCCGGTCACCATAGGGTGACCGGTCGGATACCCACATGCATCTTAAGAGATATATGGGCCCAGATTCAATCATCAGATTAATCCGACGATTTATGATGGAGCATACGTATATTTGATAATCAAATGGATCCTTATTGATTCCCTTAGGTATCTTTAGGACTGAAACAATGAACTAAATGCACATGGTGCAATAACATTAATCGTTGGTGAATCAAAGCTCACCACGGCGATAGCGAGTTCGCAAGGCAGTGAATACGGTGGTCCATCCAATGAAAACCAAAGTACCCACTCCTATGATGGAAAGGACGGCAAGTTTTTCATGGAGCTAAACAACTCTATGCCACCTGAAGATAGTGCACTCCTCATAGGATAGCCATGAGCATGGACGAATTGTCCCGACTCAACCCTAAGCTATGCACCATTCCAGACTTACATTTGATTGCAAGTTAGGTCTACACAAGAAATTCAATTCAATTTCTCCTTATAGAAATCCCGTGGAATCCCAAACTGTCCACTGATGTTCCCTAATGACAAATCTCTCTATAGAGAGACCCAAATCAATTCATAAGATGACACAATATATGAGAATAAATATGAATATATGATTAATAACAAACAAGTAGACACATTTTTGGTAAAGATCAACAAAAGTCAACCAAGTCAATGATTGGTAGTCTAAGGGACATAAACCAACAAAATTTGTGTCCCTATTAATTTCCTAAAATGATATAGAGATATTTTTTGAGGAGAGGGGAAAGGGGAGTACATAGCTTTTTAATCCAAACATCCATGCAGGACCTATATTCTTGTATGTCATCGGGAACCATTACAAGTTTGCAACGTATTGAACAAAGTTTTCAACGGCAAGAATTGACTAGCGGGTCTACTTAACATGGATAATAGCAAGAACTCTTCATTTTAGGGATTGGAACTTTCCCTTAGTGGTGATGCCCTCAAGCATGTAGCATTGAGGTCAGGAGTTCAAATCCCATGCCTACCTATCAAAAAAAAAAAAAAAAAATTTATGGAACATTTCTCTTTTATCTCTTCCTTAGTTAGAAAATATTGGAGCAACTAGACTCATCAATGGTTTTCCAGTAATGTGGACTATATGTCAATTAATGAGGCTGGGTTGTAAAGCTAAGGAGCATCAAAATATTCCCCATACATGCACGCACGCAAGCACAACACGTGTACATGCCTTAGTTGCACGAAGCAGCGGGAATCGTCATCAAAAGCTTAAAATTGAATAGTTTTATGGTCGGAAGAGGAAGCGAGAGTAGGATTCTGAAGCGGGAGCGGCACACTAAGTAGAAGGTTCCTGCTACTACTACATGCCCAATAATAAGAAAATAAAGTCCACAAAACATGAGCATTAGTGCTTATCAAGCAGTTCAAAATACTTACATTTTCGAGTTTCAAATTCAATTCCCTTATTTTCTGCTCAGCTTCAATTGCTCGGGATTCCAATTCATTTTTCTTCCTATGTTGCACTTCTACTTCCTTTTTAAGTTTCTCAACCTGTCCAAAAGAAAAATATCAATAAAATGCCACTCTTACCCATACATATCTAAAAGAATTCCTCCTTTCAGGACCTGCTTCTCCAGCTCAATAGCACGTGCATAAGCCTTTCCCACCCGTTCTTCGACATCTACAGTCCCCTTTTTCTATTGGACAAGGAAACAAAAGAAAATGCCATATATGAATGGTAGAAGTTTCAAACGTTAATCAAGCAAAAACCTAGAATTTGATAGAATTCAAAAAAATAGTAATAATCATAAATTCATAATAAAGATTAGTGTAAAATGCATATATTCTAATATGATACATGTCATGGCTACAACAACAAATTTTAGAGGGATCCTAAAATAAGACTGAATCCATCTTAGATTTGGTGACAGACATTCTTTGGTGTAAGTGACAGTAGAATTTGTTTCTGTATCCATAGAATATCAATATATATCATTCTAAATATATGCACCTTAAAAAAAAGCCCTTCTCATAAATCAATTATTCTTGTATAATCAAAGAATTGGAATAAGAACATTTATTCAAAAATCTTACTTGAATTGATTCTATCTCGCTTTGTAATGATGCAATGCTATCTGACTTCTCTTGTATAACCTTCTCCATACGTTCAATGCTCTCATCCTTGTGTTTCAATTCCAGGCTCCTATCCTCGATACTAGATTCTTCAACAGACAAGGAAAATAGATGGATCATCCGATAGAGGTAAAAACCAAATACATTTAAGAACAGAAAAATAAACCCTAAAGCTAGAAAAGATCCTGTAAAACCCAAATTATGTGAATATTCTTCAAAGATCAAAGAATTTAATCAGAAAGAGTATGATACCCCGATACCAGACAACAAATAGAAACCCCTTCATAATTATCCAAAAGAGAAAGAGGAACCTTTGGATTCCAAAAAACAGGATGGCGCAATTTAGTTAATGGTATAAACTCTAAAATTATTGAACTGCAGCGCACACCAATCAATCTAGTCCATCAAACTGATTAAGCACCAGTTCAATTGGCTATAACCGAAAATTTACGCCAATTAATAATTCCTAGTTCAATTGGCTATAACCTAAAATTAACACCAATTAATAATTCCTACCAGTCGAGCAATCGCCCAAATTTGGAGTCAAGGTATTGGCTACATATCAAAACATCGGCCCGATCAATCGAATGTGTGCCAAGCCAATAATACCATTTACTAAATGACGCCAGGCCCGATTAAAAACTTCGGACATTTGGAATAATTAGTCCCCCAACTCCTTTGAGTTGCTATTATTAATAACAGATTCACCTCAGATCACGGGCTTACAAATCATACTTTTTTTAGAAAAACTTAAAAATCATACAAGTGAAAAATAATAAAAATAAAACTATGTTCTGAAGGGATTTCCCAAACGAATAGTATAGTGTACTTGGGCTGAGCACCAAGTCACGTGGCATACAATACAGATCACAACACGTAAAAAAGAGACAAAGCAAAAAACCCGCTGAGCTATCAATCCTGACCGGCCGATCAAAGGCCTGAAAATAGACGATTCGATGATCAAAATTAGGGTCCACTACCGTCCAAAAGTGAAAAGATCAAACAATTAGAAGTCTCTAATTGGGAAAGAGTACACTATATTCACCCTTTTCATCGCCTCAACATAAAAGCCATAGACTTTCAAAGCATACAAGAACCCTAAGCACGAATAAATAAAAAGTTTTAAAAAGCACAAATTAGTGCGAAAAAAGGCCAAAATCTCCCAAAAAAATCTCTTTCCTTTTCAAAACCCTAAAATTTCTGCTGCGAACACGAACTCAATAACAGCAAAGAAACAAAACCTTAATCAATTAAACAGAAACAAAAAAATTCCACAAAAGTCAAAAAACGAATATTGGAACTGACCTAAGATGGAGATCTTGGACTTGAGCTGATTCAACTCGATCTTCAGAGACGAATCAGATATCTCCGATTCAAAAATTGACTCCTCGATCGGTTCATCAGATCTGATTGGTACCAAAAAGAGCAATAAGACGATCGAGAGTATGAAGAACTTCGAAATCGCCATTACCCTTCTCTCTCTCTCTCTCTCTCTCTCTCTCTCTCTCTCTCTCCCTCTCTGCTATGTTTTTAATTCAGTTGTTCTTCATCCAAACGTGTGCGAAGCGTGAGATGAAAAAAGAACGATAGACAGCAGAAACTATGTATTTTATATGTATAAACGGGTGTCCAATTCTTCTTAAGACACGTGTCTTCATCATATAAATCTTACGACGTAAAATCTAACACGCTGGCGCTTCTACCGACACGTGGCAATTATCCAAGGGGATTCGGGGCCACATTAATCTGTGGTCTCTAGTCTGCGCTTCACCTGAAGGAGCTCTCGAGGCGACGGTAGGTGGTGCACTAGTAGTAGAATCTGGACTTTCACGAGAATCAGAGGATATAAATTGTCAAACCGGAGGCATCCACTGAAAACAGTTATCATAAACTAGACTTTCATAAGAATTAGAGGATATAAATTTTCAAACCCGAGGACTAAAAACTGTTATCATAAATCAGGTATACGTGCTTCACACGCATAGTGATAAATTTCGTTTTTGAGAATTTTTTTTGGAGAGAGGAATAAAAATTTCCGAAAATTTTCCCCGATTAAAATATCTATTTAATATTTTTTTTAATTTTTTTAAATATTTTATCAAAATTTACCAAAAAATACCAAAATTTACCAAAAAATATCAAAATTTGACATTTTTTCAAAATTTTCGTTTCACCCCCATTTCGCGAAATTTCGGCGAAGTTTGTCACTATGTTCACAAGTAATTTTCACGTGCCCAGGACATAGTCACCAAGTCGGGGGTCAACCAATAATCCGGCAAGTCGGAGACATATAATTACAAATTTATAAATTACTTAAAAATTTTGGAAATTATTCGAGAATAATTTGCAAATTTTTGTGAACATATGAATTTTTGAAAAAATTGAGAATAATTTGAGATTAATTCAATGAATCTTAAATTCGTAAATTTTTCAAAAATTCGACGATTATTATGACTATGGTCCAGAAAGCATAGTCACCAAGTCAAATTCGGCAATAATTTGATAAGGTTAAAATTTGAAAAAAATAGCAAAATTCGGCAAGTTCTAGAAATACGAAGAAAAATAAAGAAATAAGGTTAAAAAGTTTTTTTTTAAAACATAATAAAAAATCATGATTTATTTTAAAATTTTTGACTTATTTGTGGCAAAATTCATATTTTTCAAAAACACATGAATTATTCGAAGTATTTGTTGACTATGCAGCAAACGAACAACAAATCCCAAATTATTCTCCTGAGCATTATGATCGTGGACGTAAATGGATCGGGTCGGGCTTAGGTTAAGATGGGTCAAGCTGGTTATCTAAACCCTAAATCCAAAACCAAACTTAGCCCGATTAACAAAAACTCGGGTGGTTGAGTTGTGTTGGGCACTGGGTTAACATATAAGGGAGGGAATTGTGTCAAGTCGGGCCGGGTCAGGTTCAGATAAGAAATTTCTGCCCTAGGCCAGCTTGATAGGTAAAAAAATCTGAACCCGGACCAGACCCCTCGAGTTTAAAAATGTTCACAGAGGTTTATTCATGAAATTATCAAGCGTGAGCTCCGTTAAGGCCCGTCCAGTTAGAGCTCTACGCTGAGTTCAACTAGGGCTCTCAACGGGTTGAGTCGGGCCAAAATTTGGTTTCCAATGGGAAAATGGCATATGTATGACCCAACTCGAAGTTTCTAGGTCTTTGCTCTCACAGATGCGCACAGATCTAGGTTTCTAAGTCTCTGCCAGCGGATTTTAAGGTTGTGTTTGGAATTGCATTTTGGAGGCAAAGAGTTGCTCCGTCCATCGCAAAGCATTTTTACATGAGACTGTGTTTGGTTGTAAGTACTCCTAACTCTTTTGGAGAGTGAGAGTTGATTTTCGATCTCTTTAAAAGAGCAATATAAAGTTGCTCTTTCAAGTGGGCTGCTCTTTGCCACCAAAAAGCAATCTAAAACACAGCTTAAGGGCTGCACATGTCCGGAGTATGCAAAGGGACATATATGGCTTCTGTACCCAAACTTCTTTTATAATAAATAACTATCCCTCAGGATCCCTTTCTTTATGTGAGCATTTAAAAGTATGAACATTGTAATGAGCAAACCTCAAACTACATACCACCAACGGACTTCTTATCGCGGCGCGATGCAAGTAGATGGCCCGACCTATATTGCTGGGACCCACGTCCCACTGTGCTTGCATAGTGCCAAGTAAGCAGTTTGTTGAATGGTCTATTGTTTGGGGTCCGTCATATATCATTGTCCTTAGAAGTAGTAGACTTTGTTTTCTCACTTTAGCTTGTGTTAGGTGGCTTACTCCCTCCCTTTTTTTCCAAGCTTAATGTCTCCTATGTTTTTTTTAACTTTATCTTGTGTTAGGTGTATAGTGAAAAATTTCTCCGAAATTCTCTAAAATTTCTTTGATATTTACTGAAATAGGGGTCGGGCGAAACTTTTGACGAAATTTCGATGATTTCTCCAAAATCGCCAAAATTAATAAATTTTTTCTAATTTTTATCATTTTTTAAATAATAAATAAATATTTTAAGAAGTTTAAATATAATTTATATTTAATATTTTTTGTACTCTCCGAAACTTTTCGAATTTTTCTTGAAATTTATCCGAAATAAACTAAAATGTTGCCAAAAACGAAATTTGTCACTATGGTTTGGTGACTATAACCCCGCTCACCAACGGCAATGACAAGGTTATCAACTCTTCACTGGATATGTGAGGCACAGGATCATCGTCTTAATCATGTGGCTGAGATAGTTGTCGGTGCAATCTGTTATATTTATTATTAATATAATAAATATTTTTATAATTTAAAAAAAATAAAACTTTATTTGATTTCTTAGTTTTGGGTTGGGTTTTTAGACAATAGTTATTCTCAAGTTTTATATGCAAATGAATAGTCTCACATTGGTAAAAATTAAAAGTGCCTAGGCTATATATAGAACCTTTCACCTTCTATTATTGTTTAACAATAATAAGAGAAGAGTGTGCCTAGCGGCGAGCCGCCGCGTTCGCGCACACACTTTGCACGTGCGCATCGTCGCAAGGAGAGGTTTGAATTTTTGACCAGGCAGATCCAACGGTCAGATTATTCGTGGGTTGGGTCGGGTCTAATGGGTCACTATTCAACGGGTCAATTCGGTCTATTGGGCCAAACGGATTGGTCAAACGTTGACCGTTGGACCCAACCGTTTTATAACCGCTTATAAAGTTGTATAACCGTTCGAATTTGAATTCGAAAAGTTACAACCTTTCATGCAGCCGTTGGATGTAGCGGTTGAGATCTTTGAAAGATAAAGCCGTCCAAATATATTTGTTGGTCCAACAGTCATATTAAAATTTCTATATAAGGAGGCCTTAAGACACAGATTGAAACACTCTGAAATCCATCGGAATCCTTGCATAAAACTTGAGAATTCCTCTTGCTATCTTCTTTTGGTGGTACTCCATCGGATTGAGTTTTCTGGGGCGATCCTCTACTGTTGCAAAGTAACGGATCGCATCTAAGAGATTGGGCTCGTTGTATCCTGGAAACGTCTCGCTGGAACCCTTTTGCAAACTCGAAGATTTACTCGAGTAGGAAGCGAATAGCGTTTTAAAGACAACGATTACGTGCCTCGAGTCCAATTCTCTTGCCCTTTTCATCATTTTCGGATTTCTGTTCTCTGCTTTATCTAACACAATCTTAGGCCGATATCAAGTCTAGGATGTGGATGCTTGTAGGGCCTTAATTTTTCTTTTCTTTTTTTTTTTCTTTTTCTTCTTTTAAAGATGTGTTCCACATGGAATCAATATTTAAATGTTGCTATCATCTCATGACATATTATGTCAAAGATTGAGACGTAAAGCGGTCTCCATCATCTAATTCAAAGTAATTGATGGTAGAACCATCAATTGGAAAGATCCATTCTTCAATTGCAAAATCCCACTCTTATTTAAATTAAGCTCATCCGAAACATTACAACCATCATATGATCTGAACCGTCCGATTATAGTACTTTGAATGGTGCAAATCTTCTATTAGTCATAGTTTTTGGGCTATTAGTTAAACTCAAATGATGTTCTACCAGTTGAACAACGTGGAATGGTTAGAAATGTGCCAAATTGTATACGTGGCATACGTTTCACAAATCCAAGGAGTTTAAGGATCATCTTTTCTTCTCTGGGGCCATTAGAATAAATCTAATTCATTTAATCTGAATAAGTTATATATATATATATATATATATAGGCACTTATTCAATGATAGAGATGCCTTTTCAATTTATCACAGTGTGTAAAGGTTGATGAAATCTGTGGCACATATAAATTCAGTGACCCCATGAATTGGACATTCCACCTACTAACTAATGGGCAATGGTCAAATCCTACCAAGTAGAATCGGATTTTCGGTCATCCCCATTTGTTGCCTTTGGATATAGGAAAATCTTGACTGCACATATACTATAAAAAGTGAAAATCGAAAAAAGTCAAAATTCTCTTATTTATAAGGACAACGGATGAGGTAGGACTAGAAATTTGGTTCACCTAATACCAACCATTTTAAATACTAATGGTGCTAGCATTTTAATTCTCTTTCCAACCTTTATGAATTTGACAACTGATATACATCCACCGAATTGTTGAAGGTACCCACATCAAAAGTCATTAACTGCTTTGAGTCAATGGAGATCATTTAGTATTGTAATTTTAAATAAGTTTTACTCGCAAGCACACAAATCGAATTATAGTATAAATCAATGGAGTGCGAGATCATTCCTACGAAGATTAGGGAAAATTTTAAAGAAAAAAATAAAAACTAATCAAGAGAATATTCACAGATTCAACACAATGTCTAAACTAATTTTACTGATTTCAAGGAGAGTGGTGAGAATTAACAATTAAACAATTAAATGAAATTAAAAGTAATAGAAAAATGCGGGATGTTAAATCCTTTCATCCTCGGTTTACCATTTATAATTATAGATCTAATTAGTCTGAATTAACAACAATAAGATTAGTGTTCTTTCAAAACTATCAAAGAAATGAGACAAAACACTCACCGTAAAAGAAATTAATAATGACGATAAATAGATGCTACAAAAGAAAATGACAAAACATTTACCATAAAAGAAATTTATTTATAATGGCGGTAAGTAAATGCCGCAAATATTAATATTAAAGAACTCGGTCTAAACTCCGAATTATAGATCCAAAACCATGAGAAGAGTATGACTAAATTCCATATTTTAGATTGATAATTGATTTTTACAGAGATCGGCAAGAACACTTAAGTGATAAAATTAATAAGCACCAAACATTAAATTTCAACCACGGATCTATGATAAATAAATGAAACTTAGGATAAGCGATAAAATTAATAAGCAGCAAACATTAAATTCTAACCACGGATCTATGATAAATAAATGAAACTTAGGATGTGACTTATTAGATCTCAACCCTCAAAAAGATTTAGCCACACATGATTAAAATGAACAACGAAATAAAAACAGAAATTGAAATCGATATTAAAATATCGTAAAAGTGCTCTACAAAATTCACAAAAGTTTTAATCAAGTCGTTACAATCCTTCTTCAAATGCAGAAATCAAATTATTCTAAAATTTTAAAATTAAGAAATGAAAGAACGCTAGTAACAAATAAAAAGGAAAATTGGAAAAAAGCTAAAAATAAAAACGCTAGTAACAAATAAAAGCTAAGATAAAAACAAGGTCCCTAAAACTAATTCTCAAATTTACTTACATAAGGTCTCAATTCAAAGTTCAAGGTTCGAAGCTCGAAATTTAAAATTGATCGATTGAGACCATTGATCGATCAATCGATTTTCACAAATATCAGAGCCTGACGCTTCCTTTGGTAGCTAGCCTTCACCGGGTAGCTTTAGGTTGCAAATAAAATCATATTTTACATCTCATCATTTATCGTCCCAATTTTTCATACACAGGATCTTGACATAATAGAGGTACGATCAAATGATTAGGCTTTAATTCCATGTTTGAGTATATTCTGTCACGTGGTTTTCCACTCACCTTTTTGGGGTTGTTTCCACGTACAATTAAAAGTTGATAACTGATGGTTTAGAAGCGGTCAATGGTTTTTGGCACGTGTGCTCCAAAAAGATTCGGTGGTGCAAATCAAGGTATCTTATAATATTTTAGGCTTGATCAGTAGAAAACCGATAACTCTTATGCTTCTGGATTCTTCCTTTTTAATTTTATTTTCTTAGGTTTGGTCGTTCTTACTTTTCTGTCTTTAACTTTTTCTCGTTATATTTAAAATAAAATAAAATAAAGTAAAAGACGTATTTCAGTACTTTTAAATCCACCCACCAAATCTTTAAATTCACCGACATTGAAACACATTGATTATATTGAGTCGGACGATGGAAATTGTTTATCGCCTCAATCTTTTACACGATGAATCTTGATAACATGATCATATCATTAGATGGTCATTTTTTTTATTTCATATGATACATACCCAAAAAAATAACCTTAAAATCAATTTTGAATGTGCACATAATATTAAGGTCATTTTTTTTATATATGTGTCACGAGAAATAAAACACTAACCATCTGATGGTAGGCCCATGATCTCAAGATCCATCGTGGAAAAGATTGGGAGGATAAACAATATCCATCATCTGATTCTACCAAGTCAATGTGTTTCAGCATGGGTAAACTCAGATTTGGTGGGTGACTTTAAAGGTACTTTTTTTTATATACGAATTTAAAGGTACTCTTAATGTTTCAGGCAATGCCAAAACTCCTAGGTGCTTTTTTTTGACAGTGCAATCAGAAATGAAGTGCAATGAAAAAAATATTTATGTCGGGGTGTGCATCCTGGGACAAGAGATCTGCAAGCAGTGACATTATGGTATCCATATATAAATGAACTTAATTCCATCGAATTTCCGGCTACGCAGAATTTACGGCTGTCCGATCATCGAAAAGTCGGACGGTCCATCGGATGGAATTCCCCACATCCAACAATGTCCGATCAATGAGAATCAAATGGTGCAAAATCAATTCATATTTAGCTTAAATATCGATACAAAGTACAAACTCTTTCCCAATCAAGAAACATCTAATGAACAAGTAACAGAACCATATTGTCAGAAGCCGAAAAATGAACGAACTTCAAAAAAAATAATCCCAAGAAGCATCTACGCAATTGATAATAAAACTCACCCAATGCTCTCTGTAATCACGAGTTCGGTGTCTCTTCCTCGGCCACTTTATCATCTATTTTTCTACCATCAATCTGCTTCTGCTTCGATGATGACCGATCATAATTCTTTCTTCTCGCTTCTCTGCGAGCCTCCCTTTCAGCTAGCTTAAGCTCTTTGAAACCCTGCTCAAGCTTTGCTTCCTCCTCTTGCGAGAAGAATCCCACATCCATCATCCCAAGTTCTTCATACATTTTCTCTATCTTTGCCTTCCAGAACAAGCCCATTTCAGTATCCATCTTTTGATAAGGCGTCTTCAACAAGTACTCGTCGATCCCCCCGGCTTTGTCGATACAACGGAGTGCATGAGTGGTAACTTTAACACGGATGTGCCGGTCAAGAATGTAACTAAAGAGCCGCTTCTCTTGTACATTAGGCTTCCAGGTTCGCCTCGACCTGTATTACAAAGCAATCTGTGAGAGTATTACAGGTTTATTTTGGGATCAGTGTGCCACAAGGTGGCCTATCAGTGGTCCTAAGAATGGCCTATCATAACCATGTATTATGCTGGCATTCGTCTGTTTCTCAACGGAGAGTAGGGATGCAAGCTTTGACCCGAAACCTGAAACTGAACCGAAAACTGAGCGAACCAAATCGGTCCGAAAAACCGATTTGGACAGATCCGAACCGACCCAATTCAGGTTTGGTTCGATTTCAATTTTGAGTGGAAAAAATGAAAACTTGGAAGGGTAGGATGAGAAAATCGAAAAAAAAATAATAAATAAATAAATAAAAACCAACAAAACTAGAAAAATACTTTTAAAAAAATAAATAACAATAATAACAAAAAACAGAAGCCAAACTGAAAAAAATGAAATGTTTCGGTTTCGGTTCAGTTTCGGTTGTGGAAAGTCAGGCTTACAACACCGAAAAGAAACTGGTGAAGCAAAGTCAGGCTTACAACACTGTCGTACTAATTGATACATCAAAGATTACATTTTTCTTGATCAAATCGAGGATTTTAATGATATCAACTACTGAGCAAGTGGTCAAAGGTAAGCTGATGAATTATCAAGGGAGGTGGAGGTGCATCAATCTGCTCTCTATATGTTTCCACGTATTCTATAGGGGTTGGAGGTGCATGCCCCAAAAAAAAAAAAAATTTTTTTTTTTTTGATCTGTAAATAGAGAACTCATATTGCAAAAATTCAGCGAGTAGCTGAGAAGAAGTACAAACAAGCGGAGGCCGACAGGCAAACAAACAAATAGAAAATAAAAAAGCAACAAAGAAAAGCAAAGCAGGCACAAGAACAGGAAACCTAAAGGCAGGCTAGAAAAAAATTTAGACAAAAAAATCAAATAAAAGCTAGATAAAAAATTTCAGACAAAAGTTAGACAAAAATCAAACAGAAGCTAGAAAGACAAGAAATAATAAATCTAAAATGGTGTTGGTAGTGAGTCTGTACTATGATACAAAATAATAAAAGAAATAAACAATAAAACCTATATGAATACCGACAACCCTAAACTAAAACTGTGCTATGATACCAAACTTTCTCGTGAGAACCGTAGGTTTTGTTAAGAGGGTTCCCCTATTACCGAAGACAGTGTTGGTAGTGAGTTTGTACCGCATGAGTCATTAGAATCGGTAGAAACATATCATCATTCTAACTTGCATGGGATTAACAACCATATTTTATTGAACAATGGAAATACGCATAATTGTACTGACCCATTAAATATGTTTATTGAATTTAATAATTGCATTTTTGTGTTGATTTATGGTGTTCATAAGCTTGGGGAATCTTTGCCAATCTTGAAAAAAAGGGAATGATGGAGGTCTAGATCTTCCTCTGGGCAAGGACAATCACCCTATAGTTGCAATAGCGGATCATACACCTATTATAGGTCCAGCCGCCATGCCCTTTAATTCATTCCTTAATAACCAAACAACCAAGCAAGGTCCCTTTAATCAATACATAACCCGTACACTACCTGTGCAATATGAGAAAAGGGTGAATGACGAGGTTCTAGAGGATCCAAACTTCGATACCCAGGTGATAAAAATCAGACGTATCTCACAACATGAAAGGGCAAGCCGAGAGTTGAGCATCCGAAAGGTACTATACTCGAGTTCTACAACTTATCGGAGATGAGTTTTTCCCACCCGGGGAGAATTGATGGGGACATCACGATCAAGAGCAACGGACTTTGAATGTAAAAACGTTTGAATTGATTATAATTCTTTTAAATAAGTGGTTTGTTTTATAATTAGTTTCCTTATTTGAATCAATCAGGGGTCATGCACATATATGTGAGATGTGACTGTTAATGTCGTCACTTTCTGCGCAACTATCGAAAAAGTGGTCATAAGTCTACCAATATGTGTCGGAATTGTATGATTATTCTCTTGTTGGAAAGCTACTTCGATAAGCTTTCAAACAAGACCAATTTCACGTCAATCGAACATCGTTTGACCCTTCAAAAGTGGCCGCGTAATAAAAAAGGGATTAATAGTAAAATTAATTGTGACCGTTAGATTATAATGTTTTAATGATTGATTAAGAATTTTATTTTAATGAAAATTTGAGAGTTGCTTTTATGCAAACATTAGAGAACTTGTCAAGAGTTTTCAATCGAATGAACGAATCTTTCGAAACTTGAGGAGTGTTTATGCATTTTTCGTGTGACTTGGTGTGAAGCTGACGTGCAGCCATGGTGCAAAGCCTTGGAAATCTTTGGTGTGAAACCTTGGACCTCTTATTCCATCTTTACTTTATTTATCATATGGTAATATTTTTCATTTGCTTTGATAAATTCGAAAACCCCCAAAATATTGTAAGCATCAATCTTTTGATCCGCCATTTTATTTGTTTTAATCATTCAAGCCTTATTCATTCACCCGAGAGGAATCAAGAGATGATACCGTGATTATCGCTTGGTACCCTAAACTAGAGCGAAACTTGAATCCTTCGTCGGATCCGTTTTTCTAGATTGCGAAATTTTAATGCATGCGAATGCGAAATTGAGTTACTCTAATTGTTTAATTAAATTTTTTTAAACTTCTGTGTTTGGGCGATTTCAATTATTTCCATTATTCAATTTAATTTGCGGTTAATCCCAAACTTGCATAATTAAGGTTTTAGCGTTTGTCCCGCATAATCTAATATTAGAGAACAGTTTTAGTTTAGGGTTGTTGGTGTTCATATAGGGTTTAGGGTTTATTTCTTTTATTATTTTGTTTACTACATTTTAGATTCATTATTTCAGATCTGTCTAGCTTCTATCTGGTTTTTGTTTAATTTTTTTCTGATTTTTTTTTGTCTAGCTTCTGTCAAATTTTCGTCTAGCTTTTGTTTGAATTTTTCGTCTAACATTTGTCTGAAAATTTTCGTCTAGTTTTTGTTTGAATTTTTGTCAAGCTTTCGTCTAGCCTTTGTCTTTAGGTTTCCTTTGCATCGGTTAATGTTTTCCTTTCTGGTGTTGCAATAAATCCGGAGCAATTAGCCGCTTCCATGGAAAGCTTTAATACCCAGACGGCTGCCATTCAAACCCAATTGCAAAATCAACAAACCCAACAAGCTAATTTTTCGACATAACTCCAAGAGTTGTCTAGATCGACTCATGGTGAACATCGTAGGGTTAGTCTTGATGAGAGGAGGGATCCTCCTAGGCGTGAGTATCGTTCTGACCCAGATGAGAGAATTACAAAATCAATTAAGGTTGATGGCCCACTTTCAAAGGAAAGATGGACCCCAAAATCTACATAGATTGGGCAGCCGCCATAGACCATTATTTTGAACGGTATGAAATGTCAGATGAGTGCAAGGGGCGGTTTGCCAAAAATGAAACTCGTGGGGCAAGCCAAGCTTTATTGGACTAGTGTAGAACGACGTCGAGAAGCAGTCAATCACGAACCCGTCGCCGTCGACATGAAGGAGAAACTTCATGATAAATATGTTCCCCGATCCTACAACCACTGACTCATTGATCAATGGCATGGTTTGAAACAGGGAAACATGTCCGTTGATGAGTACATCAATAAGTTTGAAAAATACTTATATCGAGTTAATGCTTATGAGAGCCCACAAGTCACATTGTCTAGGTTTCGCACTGGTTTACGTCCGAAGTTGCGAAAAGAACTCATCCCTCACCCTGTTGAAGATCTAGAAGAGTGTTACGCTAGAGTGCAAGAGTTAGAGAGGTATCTCGATGCTCTAGTTAGTGATCGATCTAAGCCTTCTAATCCTGATTTTCAATCTAGTCCTACTGAAAAGACGAATAATACCTGTGGTCAATCCCAAAAACCCGTGAGTTCTCAGATTGATAAGGGTAAAGGACTACTGGTCGATAATTCTCGACGCACACCACAACAGTGTTACAAGTGCCAAGGTTTTGGTCACTTCGCATCTCAGTATCCCAATAAACCACAAACCTTGATTATCTAACAGGATAATGAGAAAGAGAACAAAGAGTTAGGGGGGTAGAAGTTTACGAACCTACGGGAATGCCAAGTAATGAGGAGGAGGAGGTTCTCGTGAGAACCGTAGATTTTGTTAAAAGGGTTCCTATTACCGAAGAAAGAGTTTGTAATGAGTCCGTACCGCTTGAGTCATTAGAATCGGTAGGAGCATATCATCATCCTAACTTGCATAAGATTAACAACCATATTTTATTAAACAATGGAAATACGCATAATTGCAGTATTGCACTGACCCCATTGAATATGTTTACTGAATTTAATAACGGCAATTTTATGTTGATTCACGATAGTCCTAAGCATGTAGAACCTTTTTCCAATCTTGAAAAAAGGGAATGATGGAGGTCTAGATCTTCCTCTAGGCAAGGGCAATCCCCTGATAGTTACATTAGCGGATCTTATACCTATTATAGGTCCAGCCACCACGCCCTTTGATCCATTCCTTATTACTCAAACAACCGAGTCAAGTCCCTTTAATCAATACATAACCCCTATCCTACCCATGCAATATGAAAAAAGGGTGGATGATGACATTCTAGAAGAACCAAACTTTGATACCAAGGTGGATAAAAATCAAACGTATCTCACAACATAGAAGGGCAAGCCGAGAGTTGAGCATCGCGAAAGCTACCACACGTGGGTTCTATAACTCATCGGAGATGAGTTTTCTCACCCGCAGAGAATTGATGGGGACATCACGATCAAGAGCATCGGACTTTGAATTTGAAAACCTTTTATGAACACCGACAACCGCAAACTAAAATTGTTCTCTGATACCAAACTGATGCGGGACAAACGCTAAAACCCTAATTATGCAAGTTTGGGATTAACCACAAATTAAATTGAATAATGAAAATATTTGAAATCGCCCATACACATTAAAATGTTTAAAATTTTTAATTAAACAATTAGAGTAACTCAATTTAGCATTCGCATACATCAAAATTTCCCGATCTAGAAAAACGGATCTGATGATGGATTCGAATTTCGTTCTAGTTTAGGGTACCAGGCGATAATCACAGTAGCATCTCTTGATTCTTCTCGGATGAATAAGGTTTGAAGGATTAAAACAAATAAAATGGTAGATCAAAAGATTGAAACTAATAATATTTTAGGGGTTTTCAAATTTATCAAAGCAAAGGAAAAATATTACCATATGATAAAGGGAAAAGATGGAATAAGAGGTCCAAGGCTTCACATTTTCAAGGCTTCGCACCAAGGCTGCACGCCGGCTTCACACCAAGGCTCACGAGAAATGCATAAACACTCTTAAAGTTTCAAAAGATTCGCTCCTTCGATCGAAAACTCTTCACAAGTTCTCTAGGGTTTGTACAAAAGCAACTCTCAAATTTTCATTAATAAAAAAAACTATAATAAAATTGTTTACAAGTCTTTAAATAGGCAACCAAAATCCTAAGAATACAACTTAAAATAAAACTCTTAGTCAATCATTAAAACTTTATAATCTAACGGTCACAATTAATTTCACTATTAATCCCGTTTTTTATTACACGACCACTTTTAAAGGGTCAAACAATATCCAATTGACTTGAAATTGGTCTTGTTTGAAAGCTTATCGAAGTAGCTTTCCAACGAAACAAGAATCACGCAATTCCGACACATATTGGTAGACTTATGACTACTTTTTCGATGGTTGCACAGAAAGTGGCAGAATTAACAGTCACATATCACATGTGTCTAACCTCTAATTGATTCAAATAAGGAAATTAATCCTAAAACAAACCACTTATTTAAAAGAATCATAATCAACTAAAATATTTTCACATTCAAAGTCCGATGCTCTTGATCGTGATGTCCCCATCATTCACCTTAGCATACACATATCAACTAGATGTACTATCTCAAACTTGTTGCTTCTTCTTATCCCAACACTTCGCACCTTATGGTAATGCAAGTCTTATTGTTTTAATATAAGTAGCACTCATTGATCGCACAACAAATCAATTGCCTATCTCCACTGCCCACTACGCATTGATCCTGCTTGAGAGATGTCCTCTCAAATCCACCGTACGAACGTTAAAAGATCCTAAATACCAAAATCTACGACATCATGCCCTAAATGGCTTTCTGTTTTCACTTAAATCATTTTTCATGCTCACTAAATTTGCACTCCATATATTCCATCTTGGTTCAAATGATTGTTTACTTGTTTCGCTGTCTAACCGATTAACATCACATCATCAAAAAATAATATAAACCAAGGAACCTCCTCTTATATTTCTGCTGATTCATCCCTAACAAATGCAAAAATAAGTACAAACCCAAGGACGACCCTTGATGCCACTCAATTCTGACAGAGGAGCTGAGTCATCTCTCCACATGTAATTCTTACCATAGGTACTTTCCTTCATGCACATCTCGAAAAATCTCATCAGATTTCGTTCACCCCCTAGAGTCCACCAGATTATCTATCTCAACACTCTATCGTAGGCCTCCAACAACTTTCCTCTCTCTTAATTTTTCCTCCATAAGTTGCGACGGGGACACCACATACATGGACATCGGATTTGGACCACATCGTTTTTATCGGCGTCAGAATAAGCATAGAGGAAGCCCAAGTATCGTAACCTCACAGGAGAAACGAACACAAACAGCCAGGAGAACAACACCGTAGAAAGCCCTCATGGCTCTCTTGAAGTCATGTGACGATGATAATCCTTGCGCCTGAGTGGCGATGACCCGATCATAGCGATCACTTAAGGTCGAGCGAGCTACGGTACGACTTCAGACGGAAATTTATGTGAAAATTCCTTTTTTGTGTTTTATTAGTATTAAAACTCTTTTATTTCGAACTTAATTATTTGTGACCTATTTATAGAGGCTTGTGAAGACTTGTAGTTAGTTGATTGATTATTTGAATGCTTTTATGCTTGAGTAATCTTTGCCCGAGATGGGTTTGGTGTGAAGCCAAGGGAGTGATTTCCAAAGCCATTGTTATCTTCTCTATTCTATTTGCTACTTTCGATCTGTGTTTGCTTTATAAACCATAGCCTAATTTCTGCCTTGTGATCCCCAAAACCCTAAACCCTTTTGAAACCCTAAACCACACAAAGCCAACACCTGTTCAAAACCATAAACCGAGCCGAAAACCATAAGCCTATTGAAAACCGCAAATCCCTTTCATAACCCAACTTGGAATCTGTGACTCTACATCGGACCGAAGACGAGCGCCTAAGCCTAGAAAAAAGCTAGAGTTCTATCTCTAGGCCGATCTTGCCTCGACTCGAAAAGTACTTGCACATCGGACTGGACCCTACCTGGATCTCGTGTGATCTACCAACCTGAATTCTCTGAACCCTAAGGTATTTAAGATAGCTTTGAGATTAAGCTTGATTTAATTTTATTTAATTTCGGCAAAATCTGCATAAAAATCATATTCCGCATTTTAGGGTCGTTATCTCGCGTCAGTTTTGGTATCAGAGCCCTAGGTTTTCTAGGTTAGGGCATCTTTGCTTGTCATATTTATTTTATTGCATTATTTTTCCTTTTTGAGTTCATATTGCATTCCATATTAGAACCCTAATAAACCTTGTGATCACCATGGCTTCGAATGAGGCTCTTAATACTCTTAAAGCTATACGAGAAGAATTTGGTGCGATTAATGCACGTCTAAATACCATAGAGCAAGCCCAAACATCCCTAGGAGTTGGTAATGATCGATTACGTGATCGAATCAACCAACTGGAAGCGATGGGTGGGCTGGAAAATCAACACCAAGAGCGTGAGTGTCCTCACTTTGAACGTAATGGTCGCCAAGACAATTGGAACCGCAGGGATCATCGTAGAGATGACTATGACCCCGAAGTTCAACTCCTTAAGAATGTCCAAGTTGAGATTCCGACTTTCGATGGAAGAATAGACCCTACCGTCTTCCTCGATTGGCTTTCTGACATAGACCAACACTTTGATTGGTATGCCATGAATGACGACCGTTGCGTTAGACTCGCTAAAATGAAGTTGGTTGGTCAAGCTCGGCTTTTCTGGCTCAATATTGAGCGCATTAGGGTAAATGCGGGTTGTCCTCCCATTACCCGTTGGGAAGACATGAAGGAACGACTTACAGAGAAGTATGTTCCTTTATCATACCACCAACGCCTCCTCGACCAATAGCAAAACTTACGTCAAGGTGGTATGCCCGTGACCGATTACATTGCCAAATTCGAAAAGTTCATCATGAGGGCAAAAGTATCGAAAGACCCTGAAATCACTCTCTCTAGATTCCGCACCGGATTGCGACTTGAATTGCAAAAAGTGTTCATTTCTCACCCCGTAGAAACTCTTGAAAGATGTTATGCCGTTGTGTAAGATTTTGAACGGTACTTGAAAACTACGGTGGTGAAGAGGACCGAGCCACAATATAGTAACCAACAATCCGGTGAGGGACGATTTAATCCTCCTCCCAAACCTACACAACTTGCTCCTACCAATTCTAGGTTTGAAAAGGGAAAAGGTGTAGTCGGAGAATCCTCAAGGATTAATTCTCAAGTAAAGTGCTATAAATGTCATGGGATGAGACACTCTGCAGCCCAATGCCCTACGAAAGAACCCCAAAGATAGTGGTTGAAGAGGAAGTATTTGAACCGGTTAGCATACCCAGTGATAAGGAGGGTGATGCTAGTGGTCATGCTTTAGTTGTGAGGTGTGCCCTTGCACAACCTCAACGGGATGAAAATGATGACTGGCGAAGGGAGAACATCTTCCACACCTACGCCAGATTTGGTGAAAAGAATTGTAGGATTATCGTGGATAGCGGTAGTTGCACTAATGTTATTTCAATTCATGTCGTACGCCGCTTAAGGCTTACACTCGAAGCCCACCCGAGACCTTATAAAGTTGCATGGGTCAATTCCTCATCCATTCCCGTGTCGAAAAGGTGTCGTGTACCGATTCAGTTAGGTTCTTATTCGGATACCTTATGGTGCGATGTGGTGCCGATGAATGTGGGTCATATCATTTTGGGAAGGTCGTGGCTCTATGACATGGACGTGACCCTTTCTGGTTGATCAAACATATGCGCGTTCATGCATAAGGGCAAAAAGATCACTTTACACCCTTTGCCTCCCAAAACACCATCGACCAACACCGTTGAAAAGAAGGGCGAGTCTTCTAAATCCATTAATATTGTAAGCCCTTCTGAGTTCGAGAAAGCATCGTTAGATGAGAGTGTGGTGTACGTAGTTGTCACCATAGAGAGTGCTCCCGAGTCGATAAGCGAATGTCTCAAGGAGGTTGAGCCGATTTTAAAAGAATTTACGGATGTCTTCCCTGAAAACTTACCAAACGAACTCCCTCCTCTGTGTGATATCCAACGCGCAATAGACTTGGTTCCCGGATCTACCTTACCGAACCTGCCCCACTATAGGTTGAATTCCGTTGAGCACGCCGAGTTGACTCGGCAAGTCAATGAGCTCCTTCAGAAGGGGTTCATCCAAGAGAGTCTGAGTCCGTGTGCCGTACCCGCCCTACTCACTCCTAAGAAAGATGGTACGTGGCGCATATGTGTGGATAGCCGTGCAATCAATGAGATTACGGTTAAGTATCGGTTTCTCATACCAAGGCTCGATGACATGCTTGACATGATGGTTAGTGCCACTATCTTTTCAAAGATAGACCTTAAGAGTGGCTACCATTAAGTTCGCATCCGCCCCGGTGATGAGTGGAAAACCGCTTTTAAGACTAAGGATGGTCTTTATGAGTAGATGGTCATGCCTTTTGGGCTCTCTAATGCCCTGAGTACTTCCATGCAACTCATGACCCAAGTGTTGAGGCCGTTTCTAAGCAAATTCCTTGTTTATTTCGATGACATCCTGATTTACAGTCATGACAAGGAACAACACTTGACCCACCTTAGGCTGGTTTGTAAAACCCTCAAGGGCGAGAAGTTGTTTGCCAATCTCAAGAAATGCACCGTCATGCAACGTTCTGTTGTTTTCTTGGGATTTATTATATCAGCCAATGGAATGGTCGCGGACCCCGAAAAGGTTAGAGCCATTGTGGAGTGGCCCGAACCTAAGAACATACACGATGTCCGCAGCTTCCATGGCTTGGCTACTTTCTATCGTCGCTTCATCAGAAGCTTTAGCACCATTATGACCCCAATCACCGATTGCATGAAAAAAGGGGACGTTAAATGGGACAACGCAGCGACAAAAGCCTTTGCTGAGATCAAACAACAAATGAGTAGTACACCCGTCATGCGATTGCCGGACTTTTCTAAAGTCTTTGAAGTCGCATGCGACGCATCGGGTGTAGGCATAGGAAGAGTGCTTAGCCAAGAGGGTCACCCTGTAGCCTATTTAGTGAAAAACTTAACGAGGCAAAGCAAAAATACTCCACCTATGACAAGGAGTTCTATGCGGTCGTCCGATCTCTTTGGTATTGGAAACATTACCTTAGACCGCAGGAATTTGTGTTGTTCTCTGACCATGAAGCCTTACGCTTTCTTGCTTCACAGAAGAAGTTGAACCCAAGGCACGTGAAGTGGGTTGAGTACCTTCAAGGGTTCACATTCGTGTTAAAGCATAAGGCTGGTGCTAAAAATAGGGTCGTTGATGCACTTAGTCGGCGAGTGGTGACTTTGTGCATAATGAGCACCGAGGTCGTCGGGTTCGAAAAGTAAAAGGATGAGTACCCCGAGTGCCCAGATTTTGGGGTCGAGTACACTGCTCTCCTTAGTAACTTGACCAGCACATACTCTGTGTACACCATCCAGGATGGGTACTTGTTTAAAGGCAATCGCCTTTGCATCCCTCGCACTTCATTGCGTGACTTTCTTATTTGGGAGTTACATGCGGGAGGGATGGCCAGACATTTCGAGCGTAATAAAACTATTGCGCTCGTAGAGGATAGGTTCTTTTGGCCTAGCCTAATGAGAGATATCGCTCAGGTTGTCAAACATTGTCGTACTTGCCGAGTGTCCAAACAGACCAAACAAAATACCGGCTTGTACACCCCGTTACCCGCGTCACACACCGTAGCAAGACCTCTCTATAGATTTCGTATATGGACTTCCTAAAACGCCTAGGAAGCATGATTCCATCTATGTCATAGTGGACCGATTTTTCAAGATGACCCGCTTCATCCCGTGTTCCAAAACCTCCGATGCATCTCATATTGCTAAACTATTTTTCTCGAAGATAGTGCGTCTTCATGGGTTGCCCAAAACCATTGTGTCTGATAGGGATGTTAAATTCACTAGTTATTTTTGGAAAACCCTTTAGCACATGATGGGCACATTGCTCCAATTCTCTACAGCTTACCACCCTCAGACGGATGGCCAAACCGAAAGCACCAATAAGAGCCTTGGGAATCTCCTTCGTAGTCTTGTCGGTGATCATGTTAGGACCTGAGATACCATCTTACCCAGCTGAGTTTGCATATAATAATTCTGTCAATAGGTCTATAGGCATGAGTCCTTTTGAGGTAGTGCATGGTCATAGGCCTAGGACCCCATTAGATTTGATCCCCATGTCTGCATCCCATAGAGTGTCAAAGTCTGCCGATGCATTTGCACAACATATTCATAGCTTGTATGCCGAAATTAAACAGAAAATTAATTCAAGCAACAGTCAATATAAACTATCGGCAGATGCTCACAGGCGTTCTAAAGAATTTCACGTGGGTGATTATGTGATGGTCCGGGTCAGGCCTGAGCGATTCCCATCGGGATCCGCAAATAAGCTCCAATCTCGAGGCGCTGGGCCTTTTAGAATTTTGGCTAAGAGTGGTCCTAATGCATACGTGCTCGAGCTTCCTCCAGGTACGGGGGTTAGTTCAACGTCCAACGTGGAGGACTTGGTTCCTTATTTAGGTTTCACCCCACCTCCTGAAAATCCACTCCAGCCACCTTCTAGTCCTAGTCCCAACCCAACTTTGCAACCTCTACCACTTCCTTCCTCAAGCAGACAGAAAACAAAAAAAATAGAGGATATAATCAATGATCATGTCGTCTCTACACATGACGGGAGATTCCAGAAGTACTTGGTTAAATGGGTCGGCAAACCGGAGTCCGAAAACACTTGGATCCACGACGAGAATGAGGTCCGCCGATTGAACCCCGATCTGATTGACATCTACCACGAGAGTGTTTCATCGGTGATGAAACCTATTTGGTCCGGGGGAATTGACGGGGACGCCACATACATGGACATCGGATTTGGACCACATCGTTTTTATCGGCGTCAGAAGAAGCGTGAGAAGCCCGTCTGCGTAGCCTCGAGGAGGAGAAAGCGGACACAACGGCCGGAGAACAACGTCGCAGAGAGCCCTTGCGCTAGCGATCCCTTGAAGTCACGCAAGTGATGATAATCCTCGCGCGCGAGCCATAGGCGATGACTTCAATCACACGAGCGAGCTATGGCACGACTTCAGATGGAAATTTATGCGAATTTTTCTTTTTTTGTGTTTTATTAGTATTAAAACTCTTTTATTTCGAACTTAATTATTGGTGGCCTATATATAGAGGCTTGTAAAGACCTTTAGTTAGTTGATTGATTATTTGAATGCTTTTATGCTTGAGTAATCTTTGCCTGAGATGGGTTTGGTGTGAGGCCAAGGGAGTGATTCCCAAAGCCATTGTTATCTTCTCTATTCTATTTGCTACTTTCAATCTGTGTTTGCTTTCTAAACCATAGCCTAATTTCTGCCTTGTGATCCCCAAAACCCTAAACCCTTTTGAAACACTAAACCACACAAAGCCAACACCCGTTTCAAACCATAAATCGAGCCGAAAACCAGAAGCCTATTGCAAACCGCAAATCCCTTTCACAACCCAACTTGGAATCCATGAATCTACATCGGACCGAAGACGAGCGCCTAAGCGAGAAAAAAAGCTCGAGTTCTATCTCTAGGCCGATCTTGCCTCGACTTGAAAAGTATTTGCGCATCGGACTGGACCCTACCTAGATCTCGTGTGATCTACCAACCTGAATTCTCTGCACCCTAAGGTATTTAAGATAGTTTTGAGATTAAGCTTGATTTAATTTTATTTAATTTCGGTAAAATCTGCATAAAAATCATATTCCGCATTTTAGGGTCGTTGTCCCGCGTCAAGTTGCTTCACTAAGTAACGACTTCAACTTTTACTTTTCTTAACATAAACCCAAACTGGCCTTCAAAAATTTTTAATTGTCGTCTTAGATGTTGCTCCACTTAGTTCTCCTTCAGTTACACAATATGACTCAAAAGTAATAGTACTAAACAATTAGCACAACTCTAGTTCGATCTAAACAAGTTTAACAAGATCATAAAAACGAATATATAACCCAAGAATATTTTCCAAATCTTCAAAAAAAAAAAAACTTTTCTAACCTTGTTAGATGTAGGTTTTATGCGTCAATAACAAGCCTTACCAACTTAAGACAATGCGACTTTTAGCACAAAACGAGAAATGTATAATTTCATGTCATTTAAAATATATCATCAAGAGAGCCAAAGGAATCCCAAGAACCACAATACCATTATTTTGTAGAAAACTATAATCAGTTAAGATATAAACTAACTAGGGTTCATTAAAGAAAGAAAGAAATGAGGAGAGAGAGAGAGAGAGAGAAAGAGAGAGAGAGAGAGACTAAAGACTACATTGTTGCTATATAGTTATGATATGAGAGTTACAAGAGAAGAACTCCTTACATAGAGGAGCACCCCCTAACATATTATACATGGACAAGGTGGAACTAAAAACAATGCTGATAACACTAACTTAGCACACCTCACCTACTACTACCAAGTGAGAAAAGAGAAAAAGATACATGTCTAGCTTACTGATTTGTCTTTGATATGATAGAATATAAAATAAGGTCAATTCCATTGAGAACTGCATCAATTGCTTGAAGGCAGCCCTTTTTTCAATATCCCTCGCACAAAGAAACTCAGATAGAATTTTATTACTAGGAAAACTTGGTGTATTGGATAATATCGGGAATTATAACTTAAGGTAACTCAAGCATTATTGTAGGATCTAGGTTGATCTATTGGTCTATGTTAGATTTTGAATGGTCTTTTTAAGAGGCTGCCAAGTCTTGCCATATTAGCTGGAGATTTTTTTTTTTAAGGATATTATTTTGACAACTGTAATAAACTGGCGAAGTGGACAATTAAGAAAATAAAATGTCATAATGCAATTTTTGGATGTTCTCAGAAGCTTCAAAAGTGTATATAAGAAGGAAACCAAGGTTTGGTACTCTGGTTTCCGTGTAAGATTCAACCACCACTAAACTGAATTGTTTCACCGAAACTGAGTTGACTCAGCTGAGTTGCTGCACCATAATGATCAAGTTGACTCAGGTACGTCTGACCTAGTTGCAGGCTGATATATGTGGGATGAGCCTAAATCCATGGAGTTCTAGGCTGAGCACATGTATAATATGTGACTCATTTGGGTGCGCGATTGAAGCTGAATCAAAGCAGCAAAAAGGAATCAGACTATTTAATTGGGTATAATCAAGATGTCTTCTCAATGAACATATCAATGGATCAACGCACATAATAAATTAAACCCTCAATAAGAAAATAAGTTTGGAAGCTGGAATTAACATTAATGGCAGGGTGAATAGTTACCATCCAATAATTACAGAAAACAAATCATTTAAATAAGTTTCCTTTTTCTGAAAAAAATAATTAATACTAATGATAACGATAGTCCCATCTATCAATTTGCACTACAAGACATTCTTTCAATCAAACATAATTTCAACTTGTCTGATAAAAGTTTACTTAGTTCGGTAGTCCTCATCAAGCATTCATCTTGAGGTAGATTTTTTTGCGTAAAGAGCTTTCTTGGGCAAATCATATTTCGTTTAACTAGTTAATTTACATAATCAGGATCGTTTTTTCTCGTATTGGTAGGATTAGCAGTTCTCCCTTTCTTAAAGGAAAATGACAGTTGAGCCAAACCCTTTAATCAAAATATTCAAAGGTCATTCTCTTTTTTAGTGTTTGATGACAACTAAATTTCTAGAGCTTTCTATTTATGACTTAGAGAGGGTCATTTTCCCAAGAGTTCAGGATTCCACCCATCTCTCATCCACAAAATTTTCATCTCTTGATGGTTTTAAATCCAATTATTACAAAACTCTTTGCATTAGGTGACGGGGACGCCGACATCGTAGACATCGGATATGGACATTTTCGCGTGTACCGACGTCGAAAGAAACGGAATGGAAATCATCAGAACTAGGCGAAAGACGAAATTCTGGAGAAAATTGGAAGAATTAGCCAATTCGATCGATCGAAATTGCATCGACAGAGTTACAGAGTTCTGGAGTTATATTTCGACCGGTCGAATCATATATTCGACCGATCGAAATTTTCTATCGATCGAAATGTGAATTCGACCGATCGAATGGCGACGGCGATTTTCATAGCAATATGAAATTTTGATCGATCGATCGAAATCGCGCCGGGTTGTTTTAGTGTTTTAGGAGTTTAAGTTTGAGCTTTTGTGTTAAGGGTTTATTTGCCTTTTATTTATTAATTGTATTAAGGTTTTCTTTTATTGAAAGGACTCCTATATAAGGTCCTTAAGTTGAACAATGTAATTAGTTATTGATTATGAATTAAAAGAGCTTTTGCTTGTGTGTGTGCTTGAGATTCGCCTCTACGAAGAGTGATTCTTCTTCCCGAGCAGAGTTTGGTGCGAAGCCAAGGGTGTGAAGCCTGTCAATCAATCTATCTATCTATCTATCTTTTATCTTTGCTTGTGTGATTCTCCAAATTGACCATCATCCTTGTGAAATCCTAAACCCTAATTGTCCATGAATCCTTGAATCGATCCGATTCAACAACCGTAAATCCCAACTGAGTTATTAAAACTTCCGCACCAAATACTCAGAGGAAACCAGTGATCCCATCATTGAGTCGTGAGTGCCCTAATATGGGAAAGCCTAGAGTTCTATCTCTAGGATCGATCTACGCTGCAACCTACGGATCTAGGGCCTAGACTGAACCCTACCTAAAGCATACATGATTCTCCCATGGAATACTACGAAAATCTGAGGTATTCGTTATATTTTGTGAATTTTATTGTTTAATTTAATTCTAATTTAATTCCGGTAAAATCAATCATATCATTCACGTAGTTTAGGGAACCGTCCTGCGTCATTGGGACATTTAAATCAAATTCCAACAGTTTCAACCTTTCATGTATTATCCAAAATGAACTGAAGATCACTATACTTCAAAACTCCTTTCTTGTGACTTGCTTGTAGGGCTGACCCTGACTATCAATGCCCTTGCACCATCTTATGGCCTTGTTGTTTTCCCATGTTCAATTTGGTGGTTTCCCTCGGGTGGGTATTGATTGGAACAAGTATAAAATGCATGTCAGATGCTTGGTTTTTTGGGCGCGTTGATTGAAATTGAATCCGTGACCTCCACATCGCGACTCTTATATTTAGGTTTGCTTGAGACCCTGCAATTACATGTGTCAAACCCTTTGTTGTCTAAGACACTGGTGCACCCCACCATCAATTTCTAGGTTTTGTTTGCTGTTATCTTTTTCTCAACTGTAATGTCTGCTGAAATAAAAATAAACATAAATAAAAAACAGAGAAATGTCATCAGATGTTAACGCCTTTTCGAATACACAAATTTGGATTAACTTTGTAGGTTAACAAATTTTATAAATCAGAATCTCTCAAACCCAAACTGCTTCTTTTTAACATGAGAAATCAATGAAACCTATTCATTCACAGTGTTTCCTCAGTCATACTTTTGAAACCAGTCTCATACAGCTGTAGTCTGCAGTCAAACAGTCGTATTGTTATAGGCAGGGATGTGTAGTTACCAATATTAAGGTCATTATGTGAAGCATCTTTCTATTGCTGATTATAAATTATTTGGTTTCACTCTTCACATAGGCATCATAAGGTTATTGAAGTTATAAAGCTATGGAATCCTCTACAAGCTGATTCTCCAGACATCATTCAAGCCCAAATCCAATACCCACGAAGCGTTTGTTGGATCGGTTGACGACTTGGGTATGCTCCCCAAGGTCGTGAGCTCAAAACGACTCCTCTTCCGCCATAAACGGGTGCCACATATGCGTAAATTGTGAAATACTCGTGGCATGTTGGGGGCGATGACACCCCATAGGGACTAGTCCGAGACAACCGCCTACCCCCTTGATATGATTTGGGGGGCCAAAAGGCGCATCATATGCAATGATTCCTCTGACACTACATTGTTTCCTAAATTATTAGATAATACTAGAAAAGACACGGCCTCAGTACACGATGGTTCCTCTAGACCGATACCGAGATTTTAATCCTTGCCTTTGACACTCCATTAATCCAAAATTATTAGACAATACTAGAAATACACACACCGGCGCACCCACCCACAGTAATAACACTATGTAACTGACATGTAAATTTAGCAACTGGCAGTTGTAAGAGTTAACTATATATTTTGCTCATGAAATTGCACAAAATAAGAGCTTTGGTGTAAAAATAGTTAAATCACCCTCTCACATTGTGAGATCTTATAATATTCAAATGTGTTATGTTAGATGAGAATCAAATGCAACACATAACCACTAGAAAGTGATTCTCTCCCAACATTTAAACAGAGTTCTTGAAACTTGAATGTGACTCCTATTATCAAATAAATAGAGTGCACTATAGTACTGAATGTAATAAACTGTACACTACCGTTATTTGCAACTGAAGATTCAGTCTTGCAGCCTGAGGCTTCTACCGTTAAAACCGTTGACTGCCTTGAATCAGACGATGGAGATTTTTTTTCCGTTCCAATCGTACACATAATAGATCTTTAGATCATGACCCACCTATCAAACGGTCAGATGTCGATTCCACATGGAACACATCCCCAAAAGTGACCCGAGAACCTTTCCTATGGTAGGCTCATTATCACGATCACTTTTGGGAATGTGTCACATGGAATCAACACTTGACCGTCTAATAGGTGGGCCATGATCTTAAGCTCTATTGCATGGAAGATTGGGAAAAAAAAACAATCTCCATCATCCAATTCAAGGCAATCAATGGTTTTAATGGTGGAACCACAAGCTACGTAAACCGAATCTTGAGTTGCAAATATCAGTACCTAAAGTATATTTTTTATTATATAAGGTATGTTATCAAGCTATTTTTTTCCCTACTTCTCCATTGATCTTACACTAACCTCCAAGCTTTGTACTTTTCTTTGGAGTTTATATTACCTCTTCTACTAACTCACACTAAATATATTATCCCCAACACTCCCCCTTAAGTTGGATCATCGATGACATGGATCTCCAACTTGCCCACAAATACAAAAGGATACATGTTTATACCATTATCTCCCCCTGACTCAATCGGATCACAACACAAGAACATGGTGCAACACCTTGCACCTAAGTGCCAACAACAACAACAATGTGGTGCAAACACTTCCACTCACCAACAAAAATGACTTGGTGCAACACCTTACACCCAACTGGTCATGGTACACACCATGATCCAAGCAAGATGGTACACACCATGATCCAACAGTTACCTAATCAGCCTGTAACTAAGACTCCACCATCCATTCAAAAAGTAGCAGCCCATCCACCACCCCTTTTTTTAAAAGTATTCCCATCCACGATACTTTTTCTCCAACATAAAAGCATCTCTAGGAGTAGTTGCTCCTTTTAAGACAACACTACTACACGAGCCACCATCAAAACATCTAAGATGGCTGCATAAGCCAATACCCAATTAAAGGTAAGGAGCCTCCCTTTTTTCGGTTAATTCATACATGAACAGAAAAGAAGCACCAAGGCTGGTACACATATCATCCAATGGAAAGTAATAGAAGTGATTACAATAGATGGTGCTAGTGAACAACACCAAATCCAACCTCACCAGACGATGTGTCCTTTAAAAAAAGAGTCACCTACGTTGATGAATGTGTTGTATAGCTCTTCTCTGAATTGTCATCTCACTGACTCGAGACTTTGGTTGGCAGCAAAAATGGAAATTTCTCGGTCAAGTCTTTCTACGATGGGCTCACTTGTAGGCCTCTGGTTAGGGTGGAATGGTTCTTCATCTGGAAGGGCACCGATTCCGCCCCAAAATTCGGTTTTTCTTTTGGACGGCAATAAGGGGGCGCATCTTGATGATGGACCAGCTGATCGCTCGGGGGGCAAACCTCTCCAGAACAGATGCCCAATGTGTCTTCTCATGGAAGAATCTATCTCCCAGTTGTTCATACATTGCTGGGTTGCTACTGAGATATGGAGCATTATTTTGAAGTCCTTTGATCTCAGCTGGGTTGTCCCGAAGAACTTGCCGGCCTTTCTCATCTCTTGGAATGGATTAAGATGGAACGGTCCGCAAGGAACTTTTTGGAGGGTGGGCGCCTACGTGGAGATATGGCCCATTTGGCTCGAATGAAACAACAGAGTTTTTAGTCACAAACGTCGTCCCATCGGCACCATCCTTTGTCTTATTAAAGATCTGATGTACCATTGTACCTTGTTGGATAAATATGGGAGGCAGGGGGTTGAAGATCTGCATTTGTGACCCTCCACTTTTTTTGTCCTGTGTATTGAGGTTGGGGGCTGATCCTTGCTTAGATTGGCTGCCTCTGCTGGCTGCCCTTCTGGAGCCTTATGGCTCCGTTTGTTTTTTTTATTATTTTTTCTTTCTTTCTTTGCCGTTTTTTTATGGTTTTTTGGCCGTTTCTGTAATCTTCCCAGCCTGTCGTTGTTTTTTATGGAATGGATTCTTTTACCGATCAAAAATAAGAAAAGAAAAGAGTCACCTAAACCAAGGTGTATCAAATGACTTTTCTCCCTTCCATACAGCTGCAATGACCAGAGTGCAGGTGATTTGACTTACTGCAGGAAAGAGCTGACAGTGATGGAGAAGATAGTACTACTTGCTCCTCCTTTTGTCTTCGCTGTCAATATAATCAAAAACAGTTGTACCAGCCAACACAAGAAATAAATCTTTGAAGCTGTTGCTCCAGTTAACCCATAATACAAGTTATATGACCCAGAAAACAGTAAAAACCACAAGAAACTTGGGCCATGATCCTAAAAATGTTTGATGTTTGTTGGGTAGAAATTGTGCGGCTCTCCTGACAGATTGACAGGGGACCAGTTTGAAGGTAAGAAGGGTGATTTCTGGCATATCATGGCTCTTGAAAAAGTGGGTTATTTGGAGTGAAAGAACCAACAGAATTTTTAGACGGGTTAGGAAGTCGATTCATATGATAATGAAGGCTATCAGAGATATAACTTTGGCTTGGATTCACCTAGCTTATACAGGAGAGAATTTGGATGGGCAAAGATCACAACGGGGATTGGGACCAATTAACCTTTTTTGCCTCTTGCATTGGGTTGCTTCCTGCTTTGGTTTCAGAACATCCCACCATTTTATGGGTAAGCTGGAATCGAACCTGTGACCTCAAGGTTGCAATGTTGTCAACCTCATTTGAAATATGGATTGCAATGCTGTCAACTCCTTTTTAAAGATGCATTTGCTGGGAAAATTCCTCTGCTAGTGACCGTAGGGACACCTAATACTAACTGCAGATAGAATGGGCTTTGAAGAAGCTCCAAATAAATATTTCATTCAGCTTTGATTAATTTACAGAACTAATCATCTTTAAATATGTTTTTCCGATGTATAAATTAGAAATCCTAGGCTAACTCTTCCTTCCAATTAAAGAACAAGTCCAACTTTAGTTAGTCTTCCGAAAATAAACAAATACTCGACCTAACTACAATTTCTAAAGTAACTAAACAATTCTACTTTTAATAACTTCCCTAAAATAAATTAATCAGTAGCCTAAATCCTAATTTCAATACAAAATAAGGTAAAAATAAGGATTTCTCAATGTGACTGAATGGTCAATCTCCCGTTACCTTCTTCCTTTCTGGGCTCCAATTAGGGTTAAGTATCCACACTAAATCAAGAAGGATCACATGCGAAAAGTTGAACAATCTAGTAAAGTTTGGAGAATAGCTTTTTGGGCTACTACTTTTGAGATTTTTGTCTTGTCGACACTTGGTGGAACTGGGACTCTCCTCAACATGACAGCACTTCTACACGTGTAGAAAAAATTCCACTTGATACCATCCGAGATCTCATTTCGACACGCGATAAATGAATTGCCATTGTAATAAAACCTGTGTAAGTTTAAAAACTATAAATGAAAAAGCTTGGGTCCTTAAAACATGCATGTTTGTTACGAAAAAGCTTGGTTTCATAACAAACATGACGAATACTTTTTCACCTTTCATCAAGTAGGTTCCTCAATTAACCCTCTAAGATTCCCTTCAATTTTATTATATTATATATATTCTTAATGATAAAAAATTATCTTTATATTTTTTATGGTCGTGCCATACTGTAAAATTTTAAAAATTGTAATGCAAAACACCGGTGACATTTTGATACTTGGCATCTGTGCCACATGCTTACGTAACACTGCCGATTGAAGGGCATCCCACCCTCAATCAGTAAATAGATTAAATAGGTTATGCTTACAACATAAGTACCAAATACCTTTTCTGAAAGGCTGTTTGGTATGAGAATTTCGATCCCAAAAGAGAAAGCTTTTGTGTGGACAACACTTAAAAGCAGACCATTATAGGAGAACATCCGGAAAGAAGAAATATTGCACCAATGATACCCTCTTTTTACATGATAATCTGATCAAAATCCATATATCACTTATTTATTTACCATCTACTAAATAGAAAAAGTTGGTTTCATTTATCCAAAATCTTTGGTATTACATTAATTTGAATTAATTAACTCTCCCACTAACAGTTGGGATAAGTGGAATACACCAGGGTGGATCCATTCGAGTAAAATTACTGTGGTTTTTTTCTTTCACTTAAATTGCTCTAGGCAGTTCAAAGAGTAAAAAATGACTACTTTCAATTGAAAATCTAGGGATGCTTCCTACATAATCAACCATATTAATCCTAGGTGTCACAGACACAAAAAGTGCAGAAGTGTTACAATGCTTTGAAGGTATTGTGGCAACAGTTTTTTCCAATTGGAGTGAAGAGCTCTGTGCCATGGATCAAAATTTCGGCTGATAATTCAAATTATCGGCCGAATCATATCGGTTTTGGTCGGCACCGAAACGAAATCAACCGGATATCGGGTCATTTATACCAGAATACATATTATCGGCCCATAATTTGAAATTATCGGCCCATAATATGCTAATCACCAAATTATTGGCCGATAATTTGATAGACCATTTTTAGGATTTTTTACCAAAAAAAAAAATCTATTAATCCATTTCTCTCTAGTCTTCAAAAACCCATCAAACACAGGAGACCCATCAAAATAAATGGGCTTAGAAAGATGCCAAGCGGCTTCAAATTCCTTCATCTTCATCACCAACCATATCAAAATCAGTTCACCTCAAGATGTAGATTCGGCTGCCATGATTGATGCTTCAAGCTGTACTCGTCGCTCACCGTCATCAGTTGAGCAATAACTTGTTCGATCGAAATCAGTTGACATTCAATGCGATGATTGCCAGCTATGTGCCAGTTTTCTTCAAGGATTTGTCGGCAAAGTCGCAATACATGTGGAACTTGGCAACGGAGGAGTATAGGGAGTTCTCGGTGTTGATTCTGAAGGAGCGTGAGATGGTGGGGAAGGGGTTGAGGACTCTGGATGTTTTGATGGGGACATCCAACGGTGAGATAAGGAGCGTGAGATGGTTTTTTGAGAGGTAAGGAGCTGCTTTTGATCTGGCAGCGGAGGGGACAATTCAAAGGATTAAGGGACATATGGCAGTGGAGGGGACAGATGGAATCAGTACGTTTGGCAGATTAGTAATCACTCTATGCATAAAGCGACCTTCATTTCTCTACGAAATCTCCAAAATGCCCCTCTACTTATGCCCATATATTGAAAATGCCCTTACGACTTGGGACCGAAATTTCGGATTTTAATCCAAAATTTCGGTCAAATTTTCGATTTCGGCCAGTTCCGAAACTGATACCGAAACTGGCATTTTGATCCTTGCTCTATGCTCCTAGAAGCTTTTGCTCGCAAGGTCAAAGGTGACATGACAATAAGTAAAGTAAGGCTGGATGAAGCTTAAATTCGATAGCCGCGATGAAGGAAACCAACCAGACCTGTATTGGGGAGCCTTGACAAACGATATGGGAGAAGAAATTTTAGTTTATGAGCGACCCAAGGAATTTAACTCGGGATCGGTATCGGTCCATGGAGGACTGATACAAAAATTTTCTTTTCTATTCTTTTTTTAAGGTGAAACAACTTTTTTTAAAAAAAATCAAGCCAAGAGGGTATCAGCCGATGCCCGATCTGTATTTGATCGATTACCAATACGTATTGACCGATACGGGCCCGTAGCAGCTGATACCAATACCAGATACTGATAAGACCTCGATACTAGTATCAGGGTCGTATCGATATCGGTTTCCTGCGAAATTGATATGTATTGCCGATACGTGTTGGTATCGGCCGAGTTTTGATTCCATGCTTTTGCAGCAGTCGCCAACTGAGCCCTCTGGATTGGGGCATCTGTCATTCGCTAGCTAAATCCTCTAAATCTTTGGATTGATGGTGATTCCTCCAACTCGATTAGTGTCCAGCCACTCCTAAGCACCAGCATGGAAACATGAATCAAAGTTGAATGATGTGAACATGATCCTTGAATCAATGGAGATAGGGCACAGGCACTTTCCCATATCCTTACAGAAGGAAATTCGAGGCTGAGAAATTGGCAAATTTTAAGATATCATGTGTAACGTAACAATTGTCAACTTGTGATACATTTCATTAAGAAAAATAAATAAATACGAGAATAAGGAGAGAAGAGTCGATTCAAGATACGTGAGCCTTACTCAAATACTTGCAAGTAGTACTCATTGCCTTTTCCCCACATTGGATTACAATAATTTAGGAAAGCTAAAAAACTTATGAAAGCAAACAAAAATAAGTTGCTGAATAAACTCTGAAGTCCTAAGAAAACAAATCTACAAGTATCCACCAAATTATCTTTAAATATAAATGAATACTCTAACTAGAATATGGCATGTGCCACACACAAGGAATGATGGTGAACATTCTGCCCCCTCTTAAACCACCCGGACAACCCTTAAACGCCCTTATCCTCAAGGGCTGGAATCTTCTAGCATAAACGTTAAAGGGCCGATACCGAGATAGAATCGGCTGAGACTGACCAATATCGGTCCAATACTGATACTGCCCCAATACTTGTAATGGAGTGGTATCGGTTCTCGACGAAGCCGATACGTAAAAGATTATATAATATTACAGGGACTATATAGCATAAGAGTATGGGATAGAGATTATCTGTTAATTCTTGACAGCATAAGAAACTTTAATTAAAAGTTAAAACTTAAAAGTATAGGGATTAAAATGCAATTCTCTGACAAATGAAAATGCTATTCAATGTCCTAAACGGGCGACTAATAAAATGAACAGGAACACATCCAAACCAATGCAAATTCTGGGTGAGATGGGCATGTATGGCCAATTGTGGGAAGAAATAGATGATAGACATTCATAATGCAACTAATTTATACACAAGATCTTTTCCCAAAGAACAACACAACAACTAGAAAAGGATTGTGGAGCTCTTTGCTCTTGTAACCAAAGGAAGAAAAGAGCCACTCAGGATAATTACCAAACCGAAGCTCAATGGTCAAGTGCACCTTAGATGATAGAAAAAAGAGATAAAAGAAACTCACTTGTTCCCACCATCTTCGCTGACTTGGTTGCCGAACTGTATATGTTTGCCAGCGTAAATACCTCTCTTGGCGCGACCCATTACGACCTTGCTGGTGGGTAGAGTCTTCTTGAGAGATTCTTTGACACCCGGAGCCATTGAATCAGCACCGATCTTGCGTACAATCTTGTTGAAAAGCTCCTTTGATCTAAACGCCATGTTCCAATTCGATTACTTTTCTCTTTCTTTGATCACACCAATCTGTAGAAGCTTTGATTAGCGGGTAGCGAGTACTAGAGCGGGATTTCAAAGTTTACCTATAGGAAGCTTTAGGTTATGTCGTGGTCTGTGGATGGGTTCATGTGACTTAATAGAAACCATGGTTTAAAATACCGGCTTCCAGGGATGTATCGTCCGATACGTACCAGTACTGGACGATACATTGGTATGTATAGGACGATACATAACCAATATATGTGTAATGCACCGGAACGATACATTCAAAGTATCATACTGGTGACCTCCAAAACCGGTACCTATTGTCCAGTACGTACCAGTTTCGAATGAGATTTTGAACCACGATAGAAACTAATAAGGAACCCGTGCAATTCATGGGAGCAAAAGACCAACAAAACATGTTAAGGAAATCAGAATAATTACAAAATTCTCAATTAAATTTTGAAACTAACCATTTAAATTTGGAAATAAAATATTGTAGAAGTCAATGTGTGCAACACATCCATCTGCTCATCAGGTTAAACTAACAAAACACAATCCAATTGAAATATATGCATCCATTGGGTAATAATATGTGATGACATAGCACACTTAACAAACTACCAATTCAATAAAAAGAATAAACAAAATATACATGTTATATGGAAACAACAGTTATTTAAAGTGGGAAAAAAAAGTGATTTCCAAGTCATCAACTCGGAGTACAAATGTTCAGCTGGAACTCCATCAAATCCCAATACATCTTTCCTCATTTAGAAACAAAACATTTAAACTGATTATAATACAATTCAATATTGTTTTTCTAATCAATTCATGAACAAACGCCTAAAGTATAAAATTTCATAACCTAAAACTGAAGAAAAGAATTGTAAGGAAAGAAAAGTAACTTTATAAAACTCATTAGCGTGGTGAAGAGTGTGAACTATTTGCATTAGTCTGGTGAAGAGTGTGAACTATTCGCATTATCATACTGTATGTACTCTAAGACTGATTATTTTACCTCTCATATGTAAGGGTTTCGCCACAAAAATGAAAAACGTATAATTGTTCCAAGGAATGCTTACTTCCATCTTTGATATTGCCACAATAGTTACACCAACTGTCATCAGAGATTGAGGAACTTTGTGGACAAGCTGCTTCCACCAAGCAAAATAAAACTTTCTAAATGCCATAGAAACTCCTACCAATAAGGTTAATATTAGTATAAATACGCATGGGACCAGCACCGTGTAATGGCCTTTTTTGTATATGGAAATATGAAATCACAAGTCAAGTTTACTTCGGTTCATTCATGCAAACACATTGCTAAGAGATGCCCAAATAAATACAATTACAACTAAGTCATAGACAATGGCAATCAGCAAAGAGAGAAACATTAAAAAAAAAAATCCCTATATTTCTTAGTGGCAATTCTACAAACATGTGCCGGGAAAAACTTGGATCAACATAATTAAGCCATTATGGATAGCATTATAAAGGATAAAGATCAAGTATCTCTCTCATCACTGTTGAGCATTGGAGAAAACAAACGATTCTAGGTTATTAAGCTATTTATTGAGCTTATGTTGTGTATATAAGAAAGGTGTGGCCAGTGATACTTCTTTAAATATTGTCATCTCTCATGTCATTTAGATAAAGGTTTTTTCTTAATTCGTAACAAAGAAATTCATTAAAACGAAAACAGAGATACAACAGAAAAAGGAAAAGCTAGCGACAACCTACCCAAAAAAAAGAGACCCACCTCACCCACTTGACACCCTGCCCCCGTAAGCAGCCCGAAACCAATGCCCGGAAACCTTCACCAGTGGAAGGATTAAAGGGTTCAAAAGCAAGCTATCCCACTCATCCAGAAAACAGATGCCCTTTCTCTCTTCACCCTTATGAACAAGCATAATCCAGTTGAGCACAAAGTCCCCAGCAGATTTCATAACGGTCTTAAAAGGTCTCCCAGTTTTCTGTACACTCTTTTGTTTATTTCCAGACGGATCGCCCAGAACACAGAATGCATGGTAATCTCCCAAAGATCCCCTTTCATGCCCTCCAAGATGGACCCATTCCACTGTTCAAGCAGATGGCCACAGTCCTCCGGGAAAACCCAATTCATCTTAAAAGTGATGCCTAGTAAAATCACAGTGAATGGGAAGATTATTATCACCACCATTCAAAAAACGAGCCAATGATCTGGCCCCAAAAATCCATCGCCACAAGATAATCTACCATCATTAACAACAACACCTCTCCTTTTCTATTAAAAAACAGAGTTAAACTATTTGACACTCCTATATAAATGGTAATTTGGATTAACCAAATCCCCAAATCACATAGACTACCATTTGGAGCAAGATGGCAATGGGACATTCAACAAAAGCAAAAGAATTTGAGAAGCAAGTAAAACACCGTTCACAAAATACACTTTTTTTGTTCTAAAAAGGGAAAAACCAAAGTAACCATCAAGGAAAACATCAAAATAAGATACCAACTTTACAAAATTAATCCAAAGATTTCGTCAATAAATTGCCTTCAATCTAATAGGTGTTGAATCGCAACTGTTTTTCGGGTGGTGGTGGAAAAGAGGGAGAGATCCCGGTGGAGAGAAAATTTAGGGTTCTGTGAGAAGTTTGACGAAGAGGTCAGATGATGAAGAGTTTAAGGTAAGAGGGGGACTTGTCTTCTTCTCTGCTTCATTTAGAGGGCTGCTAAAGCACGTCAACTTTTGCAAATCAACACCAATTAATAAAAAAGAAGTAAATTTAACTCGTTGGGGCTCAGGTGCCGGCATTGAAATTATCACTTTATTCAAATATGGGCTCTTTAGAAAAAAACGGCCTACCTTTTTTTAAAAAATAATTCAGACACAAATTCATTCAAAGAGACCAGCAAGCTACAAAAGAAAAAGGGGCTCCGAGCAATGAGCAAGGAGCTCATCTAGAGCCAGAAACAAAAGCCAAAAACCCAAAACCCATCCCAAGACACCCAGAGCTCCGAAAAAAACTCAAAAAACTACCCCTCAGGCCTTCACATACAGATATCCAATCCCTAAGGCCATCTTGAATGGAATAAGGACCAAGAAAACCAAGGCTTTTAGCCCATTGGAGGACCTTGATCTTAATATTGTCAGGCAGCAGAGAGGCCCGAATTCCTTTTGCTTCGAAGACAAGATTAATTCTCTCCTTCCATATCAACCAGGCAGCCGCGAATATGACTAACTTCCAACATAGCTTCTCCCTTTTAGAAGGCCCGCCCAAGATCCAAGCACCTACAAGCAAACTCATTGTTGCAGGCATAACACAGCTGATATTCAGCCAGCGGGACAGATAGTTCCACGCCTTGGTCGAATAAGGACAATGAATAAATAAGTGGTCATTGTTTCCTCGTCTTTGAAACATATAGCACATCTACTAGCCAAATGGAAACCTCTATGTTGCAGGTTTTCCACATTCAAAACTTTATTCAAACCCACAAGCCAGAGGAAGGAGATGACTCTAAACGACACACGAGATTTCCAAATCCAAAGTCAGGGCAACTCCGGAGCGACAACAGAAGACAGCAGCCGATACAAAGATCTTACAGAGAAAGAGGCACTTTTATCCAGCCTCCAAATTAGGCGATCATGGCTATTAGTTATGGAGATAGATTGCAGAATGTCGAGGAGCTCCAGGATCTCTTTGATCTCATGGTCACATATAATCCGTGGGACATTTCCAACTTCCACGAGATTCCTCCTAAAGAGTCTACACTAGCCACCTCCTTAGCAGTTATTCTTGGCTATAGCTAAATCAAATATGGATTTAAAGCGGACAACAAAACGAACCTTACCATTCCACACATCATTCCGGAAGGAGGTCTTGGCACCATCTCCAATTGCGACGAAAGCCCCGAGGTGATAGATAGGGAAGCGGTTGGAGATAGCCCTCCAGCTACCAAAACCAAATCTACCACTCACCTCTTTGATCTCCCAAAGAGAACCACCACCATCATATTTAGCACCTACAACTGAGCGCCACAAACTACTTGGTTCACTAGCGGCTCTCCAAAGCCACTTAGAGAGCAAAGCATAACTAAATTCTTTGAGACTCAGGACCCCCATACCCCCTTCTTCCTTAGCTCTGCATAGAAGATGCCAATCCACCAAATGAACCTTCCCTTTATCGTCCATGCATTGCCATAAGTCCCTTTGAAGTTGTTCAAATTTTTTTCTAACCCAAACAGGGCACTGAAAGAGAGACATAAAGAACATCGGAAGTGCCGAGTAGAAAGTCGAATTTTTCTTTCCACCCTCGAAACCTTTTAGTCCTTTCTATAATGGGAAGCCAGAGATTCTTATTGGGAGAATAGGGACCGACCGGAAGCCCGAGATAAAGAAAGGGGATCGAAGTAGCTTTACAACCAATCTGAGCAGCAAGGGCAGCAATAGAATCCATAGTTTTAGCGACACCAATAAGGCTAGATTTCTGCCAATTTACTTTTAGACCCGAGATCGTTGAAAAAATAAAAGAATTTTTTTAACATTGATCAGCACGTGAATACCTCCGTCTATAAAGATGACAGTATCATCGGCGTATTAGAGATGAGAGATCTCCAGATCTTATCTAGCAGGCCGAAAGCCATGAAAAACTCCTATCGCAACTACCCTTTATATAAGAGCACTGAGACCCTCAGCCACTAACAGAAAGAGAAAAGGGGAAAGAGGATTGCCTTGACGGAGTCCCCTCTCCATCGGGAAAATACCTTCAATAGCCCCATTGATCAACAGGGAATCCATCTTCCGCCAAACCCCATTCTTTTAAGCATATAGAGGAGGAAATCCCACTCCACATGGTCATCAGGCCTTTTCAAGATCCATTTTGAAAAGGCCCAGGTTTTTAGATTTGTGAAGGGAGTCAATACACTTTTCTTTTTCTTTTTTGATAACCTGGGTATCCGTGCCTCTTAGAGCACCCGCCTAATCCCAGGGACACATGCGCACCCCAAATTCAGCACATGTCAGGTCAGCACAGGATATAAATCCCTAGGGTGGCCTCAACGAGGGAGGGGATTCGAACTCAGGTCTCCTGCTTTTGGAAGCAAGTACATGGCCAGCTCGCCTAACCCCTTGAGATTTAGGGTGTCAATACACTCATTAGCAATAAGCACGCTGTCCACTAATAGTCTTCCTTTGAGGAATGCGGATTGAAAGGAAGAGATGAGTTGAGGAAGTACACCGCTGATCCGGTTAGCAAGAGTCTTAGAAATGATTTTATAAAGACCATTGAGAAGACTAATAGGTCGAAAATCAGCTACATCGTCTGCACCTTCCGATTTGGGGATAAGGGTAATTAAAAATGCATTCATCTCTTTGCTGATGTTCCCTTTATCATAAAACTCTTGGCACACCTCCAACAGGTCTTTCTTTATGATATCCCAGCATCTATGGTAGAAGGCCATTGGAAACCCGACCAGCCCGGGAGCTTTATCTCCCACTAGGTTAAAAACAGCCTTCTTAATCTCTACTTCTGAAAAAGGAGATTCAAGATCTGACTCTTCAAAATGGGAGATGCAGGGGAACTGGATGCCATCTAGCAAGGGTCTGTGAGCATCTTCCTTTCTAAAGCGGGCTTGGAAGTGACCAATGAAAGCTGCAAAAATGTCTTCATGTGAGGAAAAAATGGATCCTCCCACTCGAATGGAGGCAATGGTATTTCGCCTTCTTCTATTCAAAGCAAGCTGTTGAAGGAATTTCGAATTTCGGTCCCCATTCACTACCCACTTGTCACGCGAGTTTTGTTTCCAATACACCTCTTCCATAATCAACACCAAGTCAAGCTCCGTTGTACAAGAAATTCTAACCACACGATCGGACGGGGAAAGAGGAGCAGCTTCCTCTTTTATATCTAAGGCTTTGATTTGCTCCAAAAGACTTTTCTTTCTTTCAAAAATATCCCCGAAGCTGTTTTTGCTCCAATTCGACAACGCAGCTCGGACCCTTCTGAGCTTAGCCATGAATTTACCAGCATATCCGCCTACAAAATCTGAATTTTGTCAAGAGTCTTTAATTACCTTCCAAACCTCGGATTTTTTGAACTACATTAACTGAAACCGGAAGGGGCGAGGTCTGCCAATAGGTGTGGGAAGAGAATGAAGAATAGGTCTATGATCGGAGATAGGGCTAGGGAGGGCTTCGACATAAAAATTAGGGTAGATAGCCTCCCAATCATTAGAGACCAAAATTCTATCTAACTTTGACAAAGAGGGAATATCCTGCAAGTTAGACCAGGTAAAAGTGCCACCAGAAATGTGGACGTCGATAAGGAAATTACACTGAATAAAATTTGTAAAATCCCACGCACCTGAGATACTACTAACCAAATTGGAGGATCTCTCATGGGAGAATCTGGTAATATTAAAATCACCGGCGATGCACCAATTATCGTTATTTATACCATATGCGGTTTTGGCTCCTTCCAACTCCCCCCCATAGCTGCAGTCTGATTCTGTTGTCTTGAGGACCATAGATGTTAGATAATAGATACGAATGCCCATCCCCTAGTCTCTGAAGCTGAATGGAGACACTATGAAGCCCTTTAAAAAAGTCACCTTTAGTAAATTTATTGGCATCCCAGACCGACAAAACCTTAGCTCCAAGAGCATCAACAGCTTCCCATTCTAGATTGCCTCCCAAACCCAGATCCCTAATTTTGAAAACATCAATAGAATTCATTTTCGTTTCCTAAAGAAGTAAGATATCTACTATGTATCGCCTAACCAACTCCCTGATTTTTCTGTGTTTTTCACATTCCCCTAATATTCCAAGATAGAATGATCATTGACCACCAGATACTCCTACCTTGGCCTTACCCTTGTCGCCAAAGGCCCCGGGAAGAGAACGGAAGAATGAAGTCTTCTTAATTCACGTTCAGATTTGGTTTTGATCGTCAGAGCTGCGATAAGGGGTTTGGATTGATCTTCAATGTATTCCAAAAATTTTAGAAAGTCTTGCTCGCTGCCATCAAAAGATATACCTAAATTTTTGCTGAATTCAAGGGCATTATGAGCTCTGATGCAAGCTCCAAGGTCTGATCCCTGGATGGGAGTGAGAGTCGTAGCAGTTTCCAAATCAATGTAAGGCATATCAGACCCATCAACCTGTGCTTGTTGATCATTGTCGGCGGCCATCTCTTATTCGGCAACCTTTTCCCATTTGGCACTCCTCGGCCCCAAGATCTTCAGCTCCAATCCCTTCAAAGCCAGGGGGCACGCTTGAGAAATGCTGTCAACCATATGACTTTCAACCCAATAGTCCTCAAATTCCTGCTGGATCGGGTGAAGGATTGGGTCTCAGTTTTTGGGCCTTCTACCAACAGACAGACAAAAGATCCATAAAGGAACCGTTGGAAGAGCTTTTAAAATTCGAGAAACTGGCCATTTATTGCTCGGGGTGGTCAGGCCGTAGGGGGTAAATTTGAACAGACAAATAATACATGGCGACCTGGGAGCAAGGATCAAGTGAGGGGTGAGGGGGAGAAACATGGGGGCTCGTACTCCTTCAAGGAGTTTTGGATATCTTCACCGCCAATTTTGCACAGTAAACGGTGTCATATTCAGCAGCAAAGTGAGGTGGCGAAGGAATATGCTTCCTTAGTTTTTTAACCCAAACCTTCTGAACCGGAGGGTTATTGGCGACAAGACGAACTTGAGAAGTGTCCCCAGTATTAGGGCCCCTTGCTCGGTTGCATGTGATTTTTTCAGCGATGATGGAGTAGCAACTACCTTCAACTTTAATGGAGATTCTTTTGGGAAATTGGTCCACATCATTGACTAATATATTAACCATCGGAGGGTGAAGAAAGTCCAAATTAGACACTGATTCATCAAATGCCCGAAGACGACCCAAACTCTCGGATATGCTTATAAACATATGGGGCACCAAGCGTGAAGAGGGACCCCTCTTATGTGAAGCCACACTGAAGTTCCTTCTTCTTAAATCCAATTGGAATGTCGGAACCACGGAGAGAACTGCACCTAAACCTTCACCATCTCCGATATCTTAGTTTTACCTTTCAACCCTTTCTCTTTTCCATCAGCGGAATTGAAGATGAATAAAAATCTCTTATCTCCCAGAGAAGAGATTTCTGGAATTTGATCCTCCAGCCAACTTTCACATGTCCAATCCTTGAGGCAGTGTAGAGAGATGTCAACATTAAAGGTTCCGATCAGACATCTCTGTAGAAAGCCACTTCGATCAGAGGTGTTAGAGATCACAACTTCTACATTTATCTCGCTTATTCAGAAGAAAGGAGCAGTCGACTTAAAAAACCTTCGGCCCTTTTGTCTGCTTAATTGCTTGTACAAAATATTGGCGAAGATTCTCTCTAACAGCCTCAAACCACTAAGCCTTTGTGCAAGGAAGACAGCTGATTGATATGGCGGCTTTGGCCCATGAGGTTGTGCACTCGGCTCATAGGAACCCAGATCCATCGGTGCTTTGGAAAGTGGACATGGAAAAGGCGCACGATCGCATTAATTGGGGCTGCCTGAAAAATATGTTGGCCAGATTCTGGTTAGGGGATAGATGGAGGAATTGGATGCGGGCTTGCTATTCTTCTTCATGGTTCTCGATCATCATTAACGGGATGCCAACATGGTACTTTAGGAGCTCGAGGAGGGTGAGGCAGGGAGACCCCCTATCTCCCTTCATGTTTAACATGATTGGTGAAGCTCTTGATGGTCTCATCTCCCGGGCTCGACAGCTGTGGTTCTTTTCCGGCATTCAAGTGGGTTGGTTTGGCCATCACATCGCCCATCTTCAATATGCGGATGATACTCTCCTCCTTTGCAAGGCGGATGGGGAAGAGTGTCGGAGATTAACGGATGTTCTTTCCATCTACGAGGGGATTTCAGGGCAGCGGGTAAACTTGCAAAAATCAACCGCCTCGAGCATCGGTGTTGATTAGCAGCATCTGACCCAGCTAGCGGAGATAGTACATGGGGTCATTGCTCAACTCCCCATAACCTATTTGGGCCTCCCCCTTGGTCTTGGACAGCCCACCGCCAAGGGTTGGGACCTGTCGTCAATAGGTTTGAGCGGCATTTTGCTTCTTGGAAGGGAAACCATCTCAGCAGTGTAGGTAGACTTCTTCTAGTCAAAATTGTACTCTATAACCTCCCAATTTTTTTCTTGTCTATGTTCAAATGTCTCATCGCGGTTGTGTATCGGCTTGAGCACATTCAAAGGAATTTTCTTTGGGAGGGATCGGGGGGTGACAAGAAGTACCATATCGTTAGATGGGATATTTGTCAACTTCCCGTGAGATGTAGTGGTCTGGGCATCCGAGCTTAATATTTGGATGAAAAACGCTCATCATCTAATTCAAAACAGTCTACAATTTTCACACATAAAATTTCTAGTGGCAATCTAAGATTCTCTAGTTGCGAAAAATGGTACCCTTAGGGTTGTCAATTGGTTGGGTCCACCTGATACCTGGCCCACCTACCTCACCCGATTTTTTTATTGTGTAGGCCACATAAAATATACAAGGATGGGAGTACTACTAATGCCACATAAAATATACCCTTAGAAGTAGCTCTTTGGCTGCTCTCTGTCAGAGCTTATCTGCTCTGGAATAGAGCAGGTATAGAGCAGTTTTATCACTTAAAACAACTCTCCATCAGAGCAAATGAAGCGAAGAGCTGTGTTACCAAATGTAAAAATTGTTCTTCGGCAGAGCCAAAAAGTGAAAGAGCTGCTCTTTGCCCCAAAAGAGCTTAACCTAAATGCAGCCTAAATCTCACACTGAACAAAACTCAAAGTCATTGACGGCTTTGAATTAGACAAATGACAATTGTTTTTTTGCTCTAATCTTTAACACAATGGATGTTGAGATCATGAGTATACCATTAGATTGTTAAGACTTTAGTTCTTCTCTCTGCTTCGTCTTCCTCAAACGAACACAGATCTCCATCTTCCTCAATGAGCGCCGATCTACTCAAGCGAGCGTTTGGATCTGTTGTCTTCTTGAGCTCCTCAAACGATGGTAGGTTATGCTCTCTCTCTCTCTCTCTCTCTCTCTCTCTCTCTCTCTCTCTCTCTCTCTCTCTCTCTCTCCACCACCTGAAAAGTGAAAACTATATCTTAACCCACATCACCTTAAAACTGTTTTCAAGTAGGTCAGTTTTCCCATGTTTTTTTTTAGAACCCCCTTCTATGAAGTAGGTACCTGCTGGGAGTTTCACCAAGGGGTACATCTCCAAGTTTGACGGCGCTATTGATCCATCCACCAAGGTTGGGGCACTGATTAGGTGCCTAATACCAACTCAAAGATGTTCACTTTATCTAAAGAACATAGGAACAAACTATGCACTTTATTTAAGGGATTTGTTTAGAGGAGAGAGTGATACGTTCGGATTAATTTACGGTACCGGTAAGGACTCGAGCATATTTTTGTATGGCCGCTGACTTGTCATCTGCCCTCCCAACATGATAAATTCTAAATAGTTATTTGGGAACTTTCAATCACGAACCTTTGGGAAGAGAAAAGAGTTCATCAATGGTGTGATTGGTGTCCATAGGATAGGGCTTTTGAAGTTTGACTCGGATTCTTGTGGATTTGCGGAGCATGGCTTTTGATTCCTTCCTTGCTCACTAGAGAATGTCGAAATATCTATATTAAACTTGCGTTTGGGAAAAGCTTGCACCGTAGCTGTTTGAAGGAATGCCTAAATGAGTGAAAGCATTCGAAAGGGTTTCTAACTTACCCATCTCTCTAAAAGGAGTTGGCTGGAGAAAAAAATGCCCATGGTTGGGGAGAACGATTTTTGGTCTGGAGATTGGATCTGCAATGTTTGTCGGAACCATAACTTCCACTTTAGGATGGTCTGCAACCGAAGTAGATGCAGTAACCCCAAGGATGTGACCAGAAGTCGAGGTCTCCACTCATTTTTGAAAGAACAGATGATCGATTTAAACGAGAGTCCGAATATTCAGGGGAGAAATAAGATCTATAGGAAGTTTTCGAAGGTTTCAGTAAGTCTCCGACAGCTTACTCCAGGTGGCCAGAGAATGTTAAGGCATCGTCATCTACCGACATTTTTTTTTAATCGGTAAATGTTCATCCAATACATAAAAAACAACGAGCAACTGAAATAGTACAAAGAGACAAAACAACCGATATGAGAGAAAGTGGATCCGCATGAGAGACCCACCACAAAACAAACAGACACGAACACGACAGCAACCGAATGGACGAAAGGAGTCCAGCGACCTACCCCGGTCCCATGAGTAAAGGGCCCCCTCTACGCTGTCCTTATCCAAGACCACCCAATGGCACATCAGGTCTCTGACACCCTTCAAGATCATGCCAATTGGCCGTCGCTTTCAGCAGAATATGCGATCGTTCCTTTCAACCCAAAGGTTCCAAATCACCACAAAGAAACCAACTCTCCAAAACGCCCCCAACTGCCCCTCCAACTTAATGCCAAACCAGGCTAGAAACATTTGCAAAATGGTGGCTAGAGATGCCCAACTCATATCGAAAGACTTAAGGATCACCCCCCCAAACTTAAAAGCCACCCAACACTAGAGAACGAGATGGGTCGCGGATTCCTCCGCCTGAAGGCACATGATACAAACGTTTGGTAAGACTTTACCCCTTCGAAGCAGCTGGTCGATGGTAAGGATTTTCCCTCGGATCATCGAGCACGAGAAAAACTTTACTTTGAGGGGAACCGGAGATTTTCAAAGGCCCACCCACTCCCATCTAACTAATGGTCGGCTCACTAAAATCCAATAATACAACTTTACACTGAAAACTCCTTTCTTGTTGGGCACCCAGACCCTCCCATCAGAAGCGTTAGGATTCCTTACTAGGTCGTAGAGCACGACAAACAACTGCTGGAACGGAGCCACCTCCTCATCTTTGAGCAGTCTTCTGGTGAAGAGGTTCCAAGCAGCCCCCTCTGCACCGTCCGCAAAAAAGGACGCCACCATATCACTAGAGTCAGCCGCAATGTTGAAGATTTCGGGAAATGACTCATTAAGTGGCATGATCTCAGCCTAAGAATCCTCCCAAAACCTGATGCGGAGACCATTGCCCCAACTGAAGCGCATCCACAGGGAGAAAACAAGGCCATGTCCTGCAAATGGCCCTCCACCAGCCCGAGTCGAAGTTGTTTATGCCAACATTGATGCCTTAATTGCCTCCTAATCCCTGTACTTCCCAACCAACACTGACACCCACAAATTGTCTCTTTCCCTATCCAAATCGGTGTGCAAAAACCATTTCCCCAACAATGCAATGTTGACCCAACGTAAGCTACGGATGCCCAGACTACCGCATCTCACGGGAAGTTGACAAATATCCCATCTAACAAGGAGGTACTTCTTGTCACCCCCCGATCCCTCCCAACGAAAATCCCTTTCAATTTGCTCAAGTCGATGCACAACCGCCATAGAACATTTGAACATAGACAATAAGGGGAGGTTAGAGAGTACAGTTTTGACTAGAAGAAGTCTACCTCCACTACTGAGAAGGTTTCCCTTCTAAGAAGTAAAATGTTGCTCAAACCTATTGACGACAGGTCCCAAGCCTTGGCGGTGGCTTGTCCAAGACCAAGGGGGAGGCCCAAATATGTTATGGGGAGCTGAGCAATGACCTCATGTACCATCTCAGCTAGCTGGATCAGACGCTGCTCATCAACATCGATTTTGTTGCTATATGTATAGAGTATAAAATGTGATAAGGCCATTGTTTAACTCAAAAACGAAATCTAAAAGGGGAAGTGATTGATGAGTACTGAAATATGATGATATTTCACCCCTAAATACCTATATTTAGCTGTCCGATGAAGGCTATCTGATGAGAATTATTAGGTTTGAAGTGTTTCAGGTAAATACAAGCCAAGTGTGGAAAACAGCCCAAGAATTCTGAAAATAATGTCAAAACACTGTAACTTTGGGTCATCGAAAACTTGGTGCGACTTGCGACTAAATTTGGACCTTCAAGACAGCCGAATTATGAAATTGTCAAAACACAAAAGTTGTAGATCTTTTCGTCAGCTTTCCAACGGCGCAAGAATCACCTCAATCCGAGTTCGGGACAGAAAGTTATGGCTGAAATACCGAAAGCGTTATACGTCTGAAAAGTGTCACGGATTTCTGGGGGTCGATTAATCGAGGAGAAGGAGAGTAATTGACTACTTTAAAGCTGATTTTGACCTATTGGGTCGATTAATCGACCCTAAATTGGCGACTTGGGAGACTTCTGACGGGAATCTATTTAAAGCGACTCAAATACTTGAGGAGAAGAGAAATTAGAGATAGGAGATTAGAGTTTTAGTTTTTGCTTTTCTTTTCATAGTTAGACATAGAAATAGGGAGTTTTATTTATTCCTTTTGAGAGCTTTGTTCCTTTAATTTTCGTACTCATTCCTCCAGCTTTATTATATTTTTGCTCAAGTTTATTCTGCATTATTCTTTCTAAAGACCATCGTACTTTTGGATCAAAGTAATTTCTTTTGAAGTTGAGGTATTTTTAATTCATTAAATTAATATTATTTTCTCTTCCTTATTTATTTATGTCATTTAATTGCAATATGTGTGGCTAAATTCATAAGGATGGGGATCTAATGATTCCCATCCGAGGGATGTACTTTTAATAATATAAATTTAGGATTAAAATATGAGAACTTATTTTATGGTTGTTGTGCTATCAAGAACGGATGAAATCCGGCAGCCATGCCCGAGACCTCAGATCTGTGACGGTAATTTTACCCAATCATTGTTATATGGTCTTTTGCTTTCATCGTGTGGATCTAATTACGATTATGATCCGGGATCGAGTGTGTCGAGCCATGCCCTGGATCTTGGATCTATAATGATAATTTTATCTTAATTACTCCCTAATCTGAAATCGAGTGTGCCGAGCCATGCCCTTGATTTCAGATCTATGGTGGTATTATTGTTGAAACTTTTACCCACTTTGGAGATGATTTTTATTTGAACCTGAGATCAAGTGTGTCGAGTCATGCCCTTGATCTCAGATCTATATATGAAAATCATCTAAGTCCTGATTGCAGGGATGCAACGTGGAACCTATCGGGGTTTTTGACCATTTATCTTCCATAAAAGATATTTGTTCTCAATGGTATATCTCATAGTTTAATCCGTAGATTTGTATTATGGGAAGAACGGACCAAAGATGGGAGGATTTAGTATCTTCATCTTTATCTTTATTTTTGAATTATCAGTTAAGTTTTGGTTTGTAGTCAGTAATTATCATCTCATCAAACCACCTAAATCATAAGACTGGTAGAATACTGTTAGATCTTAGTAGATTTCTGGAATTGCTTGTCTTTTTAGATCTTTCAAAATTAGTCCTCGTGGGAACGATCTCGTACTCTGCACCCACTATATACAATCCGATTCGTGCACTTGCGAGTAAAATATCACAATTAAAATTCACATCAGTGATCAATAGATTAATATTTTCTTCTGATAGCTTTTGAAATAAAGCAGATAAACATATCTTTTATTATTAAAATACATATTTAAAATGATTGTATGAATATTTCATGATCACTCATATCATAGCTATCATGCATTATATGAATATCATTATAGTGAGATCTGGTTGTCACGATATATGCCAAAATATCTTAATACTCTCTTTGTCTTAGGTGTTACCAAGTTGTACATGTTTGGGGCATGTGGCTTTCTATATTGACGGTATAAAATGAGATCTTTGGCCCACATGTATCTCTCCAGAATTACTTTATATAAACTTTGTAGCATACAATACAGCTAGCCGTAACTTAAGTCAGTTAATTGTATGTGTAGTCACGGCTAACCGTAATTCTCAATAGGGTTTGTATGTGTAATTTATGGTCAACCGTACTTCAAGTTACAGTTAATTGCATATATATATTCTTTATATTGAGTTTTAGGGTTATTAGTCTTGAAGATAATTTTGGAGAGAACTTTTAAGAGAGACGTCTTTATCTTTTGGGAAGACAACAAACCCTAACCCTAACCTACCCTTTTGATCATCTTTGATAGATTAAATGATCAAGAACTTTTAATCAAAATGTATTATTGCTTTTTTCTTTCTTTCGAGCTTTGCGATCTTATGCTCATCGAGTTGAGTGGATCACTGATGCATGTACATTGATTGTGAGGATAAATAAAATCGATACACTATGAGCAACAGATATGGAAGATCTATCATTGCTGGCTTGAAGGCTTGATCAAGACTGTTGTCACAGAGATGTCACTGTGAGGTTTGCATGTACTGTTCGCTACTTCTATAAACCACTTACTTTTTCATAGTGGATTTTCTTTTCCTATATTAGATCATGTGGATGTTTCCCTGAGATAGGATTTTACCACGTTAAAAATATTGATGTTGTGGGTTTGTTGCTTATTCTTATTTTTTGTGCAAAATCTATCACACATTCTAGGCTAATCTAGATTACTGAAAGCCCGTGAGATCAATCTTTGGAATTTCAATTATTACTGTGCTTACTTACCTTTCATATTAAATAACATCATAATTGAACTCTCTCCCTTTTCTTTGTTTTGAAAACAGAGTGCTCAATAAAAACCTCGAAAATGGTCAGATTTGGAGGTATGATGCTCATGTATTTTGATCTGTTGGCATCCACTAACAGTTAAACATGTCATATGAGAGAGAGAGAGAGAGATATCGAAAATATATTTTCCGAGAGATCATATTATCCAAATTCAAGTGTACCCCTTTGAATTTGACATACAAAAAAAATAGAAAAAAAAAATGAGAATACATTTCTCGACTCTTACACTCATCCAAATATTTAAATTTGTGTGGATTTTTAATCCAAACATTCAGATGCTTATGTTTTCCCATATCTAAACAGACCCCTAAGAAGTGAACGGGCTACCACCCTATTTATCTTTCTTGATCAAATGTAAGGATGTGGATAACAGAAGGGGGTTATCATAATTATTCATAGTTCCTGCCTCATTGGCCTTATCTCAATTTTGGCTCTCCATACATAATCCGATGGATAATTAGAACATTTATCTATGGCTGTCAATATGGTAATTAATGGGTTGAGCTTTAGCTTGGCTCGGGCCGATTGGGGCCGGGTTTGAGGATAGAGTTAATTGGGTTCGAATTGTTACTTGGGCCAATTGAGGCCCAAATAATGAATCAAGTGTGGGTTCGAGCTTTGAGGATAGAGTTAATTGGGTCAAAATTGTTACTTCGAAATCAGGCAGGGCAGCTCGACCCGATTCAAAACATATGCACCTTTACTAAACTAATTAAAATTTTAAAATGCTAACAAGTTTAACATTTAAACCCCATCTTATTTTCATAAGATGGGCACTGGGGTAGGGCATTCGAGTCAACATTCTAGTCGTGTTGGCGGGGTAAAAACTTTAAGTCGGTTCGACGGGTCAAAATAATTGAATTTAAGCCATTTTTAATTGGGTAATGGACATAAAAAAAAGAATGAAAACAACAAAACAAACAATGCAAATTACAAAATAATTGGGAACTTGTTTTTGTTTTAATTGATGTACTCTTAATATTCACCCCTAAATAAGTCAAAAGACTACATCTAGATCTTATAATTTAAGTTATATGCAATTGGGTCGAGTAGTATCATCGGGGAATGCTATACGGTCAGATCATCAAGTTGGGTTCTCGAGTCGGGTTAGGCGAGGCGGGTTATTGGGTTAGATTTCAGGCTGGGTTAAGACGTGCATCTAAACCCGATCAGACCTGACCGGACCCAAGAGCAATGGCGGAACCACGATTCTCATCTAGGCGGGCCCAAGATGAAGTAGAGACGTCTTGAAGTGCAACAGGCCCAAAAATGGTGTTCTATGGAGAGATTTAGACCATCGGATCTGTGGATTTTTAACAGTCACAGATCCGATGGCCAAAAATCAAAATGCAATTACCACTTGAAAAAAAAAGCAATAAAAAAAAGATTGAAGACCCAGAAAACACCCCATAATAATATTGAACCCAAAAAGGGCCAAAAAAATCAGAGCAAACAAAACACGCAACAACTAAAATTGAATCCCCCAAAATCATAAATCATAAACACCCAAAAGGGCCAAAAAAATCAAAGGAAACAAAATACACAGTGAAGAAAACTGAATCCCACATAATCAAAATTCAGAAACAACAACAATAAAGAACTCAAAAACGGCAAACAAATCACACTAAGATTGAATCCCCACAAAAAATAATTCCGAAACAATAACAAAGAACCCAAAAGGAGCCAAAAAAATATCAGAGCAAATAAAACATGCAAGCCATATTCTACTTCTTTTTTCCCCTCTTAATCTTCAAAAACAGATCCAGTTTAGAAATCCATACCACACTTATACTAGAATATTCTCACAAAATAGAAATAAAAAGAAAAATTCCAATGTTCTAAACCATACGATTTCCAATACTCAATCCATATCTATAAACAGATCTAAAAAAAACCAGTAGAGAATCCCACAGCACGCTTATACTAGGAATTTCCCAAAAAATAAAAAATAAAAATCCGATCTTTTAAACCATATGATATCCAATACTTAATCCATATCCATAAACAGATCTAACAAGCCCACTAGAGAAATCCACACCACACTTACATAGTTATATTACAATTTTATCCAAAAATTAAAAAAACAAAAAAAGAAATAAAAAAGCCGTAGTACCTGAACGCTATCATATCCAGCAAGGTGCAGCAGGGCAGTGGCCTAGATGAGAATCCGTATTCCTGGTTCCGCCACTGAATGTGAGAGAGGGGTTTTAGAGAGAGAGAGAGAGAGGGTTTTAGGAGAGAACAACAGAGGCGCCGGCCGCCGGGGGTTTTAGAGAGAGAACAGTCTTTTAGACAGAGAAAATAGAGGGAGGCGCGGGTTTAGAGAGGGTTTTAGCCTTTTAGAGAGAGAACAGAGGGACGGCGCTGGCGCCCCGGGCGTGGGTTTAGGGCACGGGTTTAGAAAGAAAGGAGAGAGCGTGGATTTAGAAAGAAAGGAGCGAGGGCGTGGGTTCAGAGCAAGGGAGCACCAACTACTGGGCTAATGCCTCTTTGATGGGTTTAGAGCAAGTTAAGTTTTATAATATTGGTGGTGTTTTTTTTTTTTTTTTTTTTTTTTTTTTTGCATATATGCCGATGGAAAAGTTACCAGTATTTATTGTGCAACTCTTCCTATAGTGTCTTAGTATTGGTGGTGTTTCAGATACCCCTGCTGTGGATTATTTTGCCTTTAATAAAACTAATATTCTAAAAACTATTACCATTCTAAATGTCCCTTCATCTATATTAACAAGTAATGCCATTAAATTTATCACCATTTTAAAAGGTCCTTCATTCACTTTTATTTATAAGTCATGTCATTATAATTTACCAATACTCTAAAGGAGTACCTTTAAATCCACTCAAAATCTTTGAATTTACCCACACTGAAACACATTGATTGCATTAAATCAAACAATGGAGATTGTTTATCGTCCTAATCTTTCATGAAATCAATCTTTAGATCATGAGTGTACTATCAGACAGTCGATTTTTTTATTTTATGGGGTACACACACCCATAAAAGTAACTTAAAATTAAATTTAAGCGTGCATGTGATGTTAACGTCACTTTTTTGAGATGTGTGTCACACGAAATAAAATGTTAATCGTCTGATGGTACACCGATAATCTCAAGATCCATCATGTGAAATAGTGGGAAGATAAATGACCTCCATCGTTCGATTCAATTCAATCAATGTGTTTCAGCGTGGGTGAACTCAAAGATTCTATGAGTGGATTTAAAGATACTCTTGTAAAAGGCCTTTCATTCACCCATCAGATGAGTGATTCCCCCCATTAAAGCATGCCAATGAAAGATTTGTGGTAGACGATGCAATTACTCTTGCAGAGAAAACTTTCAATCTACATGTTCCACTCAAAAAACCCGATCCTCCAATTTGCTATATTCAAGACCTATCAGATAAAAAAATCAATTGATATTGATCGATACTTATCGATGCAATTTTTTTTCTCGGTATTAGTCGATACTTATCGTAACCTTCACTAGCAATTAATGGGTCTATCTTGATGGCCAGGTCCTCTAACCATCACCATTTACAGCAGCCTCGTCCTCCACCAGTGTCATCAATTGCAACAAATTGATCAACTGTTGCTTTCTTGGATTTGAAAGTCCTCTATAAAATACATGGACTATCCTCTGTCTGGGTTGTCTGGGTTGCGTTTGAGGAATGCTGTATGCCCGACAATCAAACGTCATCAACTCCTTCCCCAAAGGCTTCCTATGGCCGCTTACATAAATCTTTCAAGGCTATCTACATTGAGCGTGGAGCCATTAAAAAGCTGGTCTTTGATGAAGACAAAGTCTTACGGATCATCATGGGGTCACCCACTTGTGACTGTTATTAGATCGCGAAATCACTTACCACATCGATCTTCTTAATGAAGAATTACAACTCCAGGTCTATGTTAAAGTCCCTAACTTATTCAAAGCATACTACAGTAGTCCAACAAAATGGTCAATCTAAATCATGGATTAAAATATCGGAAAATCGGTACGTATCGTCCGAGCTAAAAATCGGTGCATATCAGACGATATATTGAATATATCGTTCGGTACTTTGCATAATAAAGACCAAAAAGGTACATTTAATGTACCATATCATCTCCCTCCGATACCGATACATATCGGTATCAGACAAAATTTTGATCTATAATCTGGACCATCTAGTGGAGGCCGCTAGAAATATTGTTAAAAAAGAGAGCAGCCTTGACAAACGTCTTGATGATTAATCATCATTTTAAAGATCGTCGGGGAGCGAATAGCAAGTGTAGGAGCTGGATGGGCTTATTTACAAGCAATAATAGCAGATATAGCTGATGAGTGGGCCAAGCAAGGTAAGTGCGCCTCCTTTCAAACCTAAAAGTAGGATACCGATTTTAAAGAATAAAAAGACAATCTTGCCCTCCATAAACTCACAATTAGTTAACGGCAGAAGTATATAAAACAAAAATACAAAAGCAAAGGCTGTAGAATAAATATTCATAACTCAGGGAGTTGATGCAATATCGGCATATCTCAAGGGATATATGCAAAAGACCTATATATATATATATATATATATATATATATATATATATATAGAAAGGTTTTTGGCAATCTGCCTATTTTTGGCCTTATTTAGGACCCTAGTGATGGAATCTAAATAGATTTGACGATCCGACCATCCAAAATTAAGCCTAAAGATTTAGGCGCACGATCAATAAAACACAATAAATTTATAACGTATAAATATGCGCACCTTGAGTGTTAGCCATCGATGGTTGGTTGCCGATCTTCAACGATCTTCTCGTGTTCAATGTCTCCTAGCACAATGGGGATGCTCTCGCCAATAGGGAGGATTGAATTCTGTCGAGCTATCGTTGGGACCAGGCACCCCTTATATTTATAGCCAAAGAGTCCTATCCCATTAAGGACTGAAATTGCTAATTATAGTGTGATTGGAAATCACAATCATACCTTAACTGAAAGACTCAATAATCAGTTGTCTATTCTCTTCAAACTCACCAAAATAGCAATTGTACATCTCAAGGTTGATCTTATACCATTCATCGGTGAACGGGTTTGACCATAGTGATGGCCACCAAAATAGGAACTTCTAACAGTCTCCCACTTGGCCAAACTATGTCAATAAACTCCGATTACTCAATGTTAGCTAACTTTCTTTGAATGGTAAGTCACAATCAATCTCAATCAAAGTCTTTATTATCAGTCCGGTCCAGTGAGAATTTCAACACAGAATCAATGTAGTCAATATATCATATCATCGATATATGACGGTTCATTAGTTACTGTATTGGAAGTCATCACCGACATGGATTCCAACTAGTATGATTTCACATAGATTGCAAGTTTACAAACTGAATGGTGATTACATGTAAACTCAATCTAATATTGGTCCTACTTTATTGCCATCTACTGGCACCATATGTTCCAAGGATTTATTTGCATAAGAATGGAAAAGCAAATAAATAAGTTTTATTTCTGAATCAATTAAACAAATGTATTCATTCGCATATATCCACTCTCAAAAGCAATCAAAATTATCCGTTAATCCCATGCGCGCAACATACTCCAAAAAGAGCGTGAGAGATAAACCTTTAGTGAGAGAGTCAGCCAACATGAGTGTCGTACTTATCTTTTCAACAGAGACAATTTGATTTTGAACTTTTTCCCTTACAACAAGATATTTTATATCAATATATTTGAAAACCCCACTAATCTTGTTGTTTATTGGAGATAGCAATCGCAGCGGAATTGTCACAAAAGATTCTCAGTGGCTTTGAAATAGTATCAACAACTCGAAGCCCTGAGATAAAATTCCTCAACCATATCGCCTCACATGTTGCCTCAAAACATGCAACGAATTCTGCTTCCATAGTGGACGAAGTAGTCATCTGGGACTCTGAAGTAGACTAAATTTATCATCCTTAATGACTGAGGCAACAGTAGCAGAAAAATTATGCATTGTAAACTTTTTAAGAACTTTATCAATATAAGCTCTTTGAGACAATCTCAATATGTCACGGGCTCTATCTCGATGAATCTCAATTCCTATCACGTAGGAAGCTTCACCAAGATCTTTCATATCAAAACTCTTTGATAAAAAGTTCTTTGTCTCATATAACATGCCTAAATTGCTACTCGCAAGTAAGATATCATCAACGTATAAAACAAGGATGATAAACTTACTCCCACTGATTTTAAGATATATGCATTGATCCACAGTATTTTCTTTAAAACCAAAATTTGAAATGACTTCGTGAAATTTTAAGTACCATTGTCGAGATGCTTGCTTTAAACCATATAGAGACCTTTTGAGTCTACAAACTAAATGACTCTCCCCCTCAACCTAAAAACCTTCAAGTTGTGTCATAAAGACATCTTCATGCAAGCCGCCATTCAGAAAAGTAGTTTTAACATCCATTTGATGCAATTTTAAGTCAAAATGAGCTACTAATGCCATGACTATCCGAAAGGATTCCTTTCTAGAGACAAGAGTAAATGTCTCTTTATAGTCTATTCCCTCTTTTTGAGTAAAACCTTTAGCGACTAACCTGGCCTTATATCTTTCTATATTACGTTTGGAGTCTTGCGTGATTTTAAATACCCATTTACAGCCTACACGCTTAACTCCATTAGGTAACTCACAAAGATCCCAGACCGAGTTATGTTTCATTGATTCCAACTCATCTTTCATGGCTTCGAGCCATTGAGTGGATTTGTCGCTCTTCATGGCTTGGCTAAAGGAAACAGGATCTGATTCCTTTCCAAAATCAAACTCACTCTCATTTAGGTAAACTATATAGTCATCAGAAATGGTAGACTTCTTTGCTCTCTCTGATCTACGCAATGGTCGATCATTGGCAGTCGCCACGGGAGCAAGAGCCTCCCCAATGTGGGGTGCGTCAATAGGTATAGCCACAGGTGCATCAACACTGGCTTGAATAACTCGTGTTGGTGCCACTTTTTATGGGATAAAAGGGATAGGAATTATAACCCGATTCTCCTCAAAAGTGATTTTCCTAAGCTCTATACTCCCACTGATCTCACGATCCTCAAAGAATTTTACATGTCTAGTCTCAACAATCTGGGTACTATGAGTGGGGCAATAAAATATGTAGCCTTTTGATCTATCAGGGTAACCAATGAAATGACAACTTATAGTTTTAGGGTCCAATTTTCTTAATTGTGGGTTGTACACCTTTGCTTCAGCGAAACAGCCCCAAATGTGTAAACATAGCTCATAAGGAGTTTTAGGAACTGCCTTACTAGGAACTCGATTTAGGATATGTACCGCTGTTTTCAAGACTTCTCCCCACAAGAACGTAGGCAACGTAGAGTTGCATAACATGCTTCTCACCATATCCATAAGAGTACGATTTCGTTGCTCAACTACACCGTTCTGTTCAGGTGTTCCCGGCATGGTGTATTGAGCGACAATGCCATGCTCTTGTAGATACAGGGCGAAGGGTCCTGGATTGCGACCTGTTTCAGAGTATCTACCATAGTACTCTCCGCCTCTATCAGATCTCATAATTTTAATCTTCGAATTGAGTTGTAACTCAATTTCGGCTTTATAGATTTAAAACATATCCAGGGCCTCAGATTTCTCGTGAATGAGAAATATATAACCGAAACGAGAATGATCATCAGTAAAGGAAATAAAATACTTTTGATCACCAATAGTGGGAGTTGGAAAAGATCCACAAATATCAGTGTGGACTATTTTCAGCAAACTCGTGCTTCTGAGAACCCCTTTCTTATTAGTCTTTGTGAGTTTCCCTTTAACGCAATCAATACAAGTATTGAAATCAGAGAAATCGAGCGCATCGATTATATCATCTTTAATTAACCTCTCCATTCTATCCTTAGATATATGGCCTAAATGTTTATGCCATAAAATGGAGGAGTTATCGAGTGCTCGTTTTCGTTTCTTACTTATTTTATCATTCACATGCATAGAAACTAAAGATTGGGCGTAAGATGAATCCAAGTTCAACTGATAAAGATTACCCACTAATGAGCCACCACCCACAATATCGGAATTAAATAATAGAGTAAACATATTATGTCCAAATTTAAATTCAAAACCTAATGAATCCAATTTAGAAATTGAGATAAGGTTTCTAGTGATATTGGGAACATAAATAGTATCAACTAAATCCAAAATGAAACCACTATCTAAAATGAGACGGAGAGTCCCAATGGCCTCCACGTCTGCTTCTACTCCATTCTCGAGTTTGATGGTACGTTCACCTTTACTTAGCTTCCTGCTGGATTGAAATCCCTGCATTGAATTACTTATGTGAATAGTTGCACCAGAATTTATCCACCAAGTATTGCGTGGAGCATCAACATAAAGTGATTCAAAACACACAAAAGCAAGGTCATTACCTTTCTTAACTAGCCAATCTCTATATTTCTGACAATTCTTCTTAATGTGTCCCTTCTTCTTACAGAAGTGACACTTGGTGCTAGAAGCAGATGTGCTAGCTTCTCCTTGTTTGGTTTCCGGTGGAGGAGCTTTCACGTTCTTTCCTTTATATTGTCCCGATTTTCGCTTGAAATTTTGTTTCGATGGGCCAAGAGCGGCGTAATGGGCACTTTCAGGTTTTTCAGCCCGAAGTCGTTCTTCTTCTTGGACACAGTGAGCAATTAACTCGTTCATCTTCCACTTCTCTTTCTGCGTGTTATAATTGATCTTGAACGGGCCAAATTGTGCAGGAAGAGAAGTCATAATGAAGCGAACAAGATAACCCTCAGAAAAACCCATGTCCAGTTCTTTCAATTGAGTTGCCATGCCACTCATTTTCATAATGTGCTCCCGGACGCCGCTATGACCATCATATTTCATGGTTCCCATTTTAACAATTAGACTACTGGCAAGGGCTTTAGAAGTTCCTTGAAATTGTTCCTTAATGGCTTGCATGTATTCCTTTGCAGTGTGCGAGTCAGGAATACCTCCCCGAATCGCATCAGCAATGGAACTCTTTATGATCATGAGGCTCATACGATTTGATCTATCCAATTTTTCTAAATCCGTATGGTTCACTGTCAGATCCTCAGCCGAGGCATCAGCGGTGAGCACATTGAGTTTATCAAATCGTATAGCATAGTCAAAATCCATGCAGCCTAGAACAATTGCAACTTGTTCCTTTCATTTCTTATAATTTGATCCACTCAAAAGTTCAATTCCACCAATCATATTGGTTATGTTCAAGGTTCGATTTTATAATTAAGGGCTTTATTATTTCCACATACAATCGTAGTAACTATCAATCCCACAAGGTTATAATCATAATATGTGACGCAATAGTTAAAATATGTCAAGAAATATAAAAATTAAAACCAATGTGGTTTTATTGAGAAACGATTTGTGTCATTATAACCATCCGTTGGGTCGAGCCATAACACACTAGTCGCTTCCTCAATCTATATTAATGATTGTGGTACTAATTGCGTCATTATGACCCTCCGTTGGGTCGAGTCACAACACGCTAGCAGTACCCACACATACAAAATAATGAATAGTAAAATACAGCCATCATAGAACATTAAGTGATTCATCACCGTTGGGCAGAAGAATCCCTGATATTGTGACGCCAACATTCACTATACACTTTCACTGGATTTGTAACACGTTTTTGGATAAAATTAAACCTCACTATGAAAATCACGACACTAGGAAAGGTCATCACCGTTGGGCAGAAGAATCTTTTCAAGCCATATTTTCAAATTAGGTTTGATAATATTTTAGATGATCACAAAATGTGTTATGAGGAGGTGTCAAAATTGATAATAAACGAGCATTATAATGTGTAAGTACCAGCCATGGTGGTGGAGCACAACCTCCACTACCCAATTTTAATGAATGATACTAAAAAAAAATTAATTACACAATTAAAAAATGGAAAAAATAACATCAGGTCATGAAAATATCATAATAGAGAGCTCATTTTCAAAATTAGACAGCAAAAATGGATCCAGAATATCCGAGATAGTCAAAATGCATATATAATGTCCGAAAATCGGACCTGTAAATAGCCCAGAAAAGGCCCAAGAAAAATAAGGAAATGTTAAAGGGCCATGATTGGGCCGGGTATCGGGCCGGGCCATGGGCCTTAGTGGTCGAGTGGGCCCTATGGGTTAGTCCATGGGCAAAAAGGGCGAGTGGGCTTGGGGCCCTGCAGATCGGGCCATGAGCCAAAAGCCAAGTGGTCCAGGGGCCCAGCGGGTCAGGCCTTGATCTAAAAGGGCCAAGCGGGTTAGGTGGGTCAGGCCAAACCAGGCGGGTCGGGTGGGCCAAATGGGCCTGTCGGGTCAGGGGTGGGTAAAATATGCCCAGTTGGGTCGGGCCACAAGCCACAAGGGCCAGGCGGGTCGGGCGGTGGGCCAAAAATGCCCAGGCGGGTCGGGTGGGCCAAATGGGCCTGTCGGGTCAGGGGTGGGCAAAATATGCCCAGTCGGGTCGGGCCACAAGCCACAAGGGCCAGGCGGGTCGGGCGGTGGGCCAAAAATGCCCAAGCGGGTCGGGTGGGCCACAAGGGCCAGGCGGGTCGGGTAGTGGGCCGGCAATGGACCCACCCCAAAACCCTTGTCTTCTTCTTCTTCTTCGTTGGTTTTGTTTTTTTTTTTTTTTTTTGAATAAGTTGCATGCACAGACGCCCCCCTTCAGACCCACCCATGGTGGCCGACGCCGGGTGCACCGGTGCCGATCGCCCTGGCCGGGACGTCGGCCAAGCGATCCGTCCGGTGGCAAAAGGCCCACCGAGATCCGAGCCACAAAAACCCCAAATTTTTATTTTATTTTTATTTTTGATTTGCTGACGACCATCCCTCGCCCTCACGGGTGACTGTGACTGCACTGGTGGGCCATCCGAACGACGCCATTGCCGTGTCAATCCGGTGGCCGGAAAAGGCCCACCGGCAATCCCCTTTTTATTTTATTTTATTTTATTTAAAACAACCATTTAAAAAATAAAATAAAATAAAATAAATAACTCTACGTCATCGCTCGCATCAATTTTGTTTTACGCTAAAACTCATATGTTAATGCTTTGACCGATCATAATGCCAATCATGGCTCTGATACCAATTGATGGAATCTAAATGGATCTGACGATCCGACCATCCAAAATTAAGCCTAAAGATCTAGGCGCACGATCAATCAAAAATAATAAATTTATAACCTATAAATATGCGCACCTTGAGCGTTAGCCATCGATGGTCGGTTGCCGATCTTCAACGATCTTCTCGCGTTCAATGTCTCCTAGCACAATGGGGATGCTCTCGCCAATAGGGAGGATTGAATTCTGTCGAGCTATCGTTGGGACCAGGCACCCCTTATATTTATAGCCAAAGAGTCCTATCCCATTAAGAACTGAAATTGCTAATTATAGTGTGATTAGAAATCACAATCATACCTTAATTGAAAGACTCAATAATCCGTTGTCTATTCTCTTCAAACTCACCAGAATAGCAATTGTACATCTCAAGGTTGATCTTATACCATTCACCGGTCAACGGGTTTGACCATAGTGATGGCCACCAAAATAGGAACTTCTAACACCTAGTCCATTGAATGTCCATTAGGGCTAGTACCCGTTCAAAAGGATATAAAACGGCACAGGCAATTGGCAGATCCAACCTGGTTGAATGGGATTTCAAATTCAATCACATCTTCAGTCCCTAGATATAAGAGAATTTTGACCGCATGTCATCCAATAAAAAATAAACACTATAGAAGTTAAGATTCTATCATGTCTAAGGGCTGCATATGTGGTTGAACTCGAAATCCATGGTTGACCTAGAAAACACATTTAAAAATTTTAATTAATTTATTATTATTATTTTCTCAAAATTTGGGTCTCATTTTCAAACTCTTTAAGCTAAATCAGGAGCCCCTGTGAAAAAGGATTCATTGCTTTGCCTTCATAATCTTCACTCTTCACTGCACGTGACATTTTTGTGACTAACCAACCCACACCAAGAGAACAATTATCTCAGACCTCATCTTGTTTTGGCTGTTTATTATTTATTTATAATTAATTTTCCTTTTTTTTTAATGGAGAGTTTAGGCATAGGCTAATCTCTACTGGTGCAGAGCTCCACCAGTGCCACGCCTATTTCAGGATTTCCATACGGGTAATACAATCAGTTAACACACGAGGAGAGTGGTTTCCAACCCGTGACTTCCGGAATTTTTTGCCCTTTAAAATACGGGTCAAAGTTTTCTATTCACTGCCTGATCTAGGTGCATTAAAATTTTATACCTTTAATGAACATTTGAATGATGGTTGAATAAATACCCTTCTTTTAATGGACTTGATCAATGTTGAGCAAGTTTCCTTGGCACTCGATGATGGAATCTAAATGGATCTGACGATCCGACCATCCAAAATTAAGCCTAAAGATCTAGGCGCATGATCAATCAAAAACAATAAATTTATAACCTATAAATACGCGCACCTTGAGCGTTAGCCATCGATGGTTGGTTGCCGATCTTCAACGATGTTCTCGCGTTCAATGTCTCCTAGCACAATGGGGATGCTCTGCCAATAGGGAGGATTGAATTACGTCGAGCTATCGTTGGGACCAGGCACCCCTTATATTTATAGCCAAAGAGTCCTATCCCATTAAGGACTGAAATTGCTAATTGTAGTGTGATTAGAAATCACAATCATACTTTAACTGAAAGACTCCATAAGCAGTTGCCTATTCTCTTCAAACTCACCAGAATAGCACTTGTACATATTAAGGTTGATCTTATACCATTCATCGGTCAACGGTTTGACCATAGTGATATAAATAGAAATAAAGCGTCTTACAGGTCCCACTTGGCCAAACTATGTCAATAAACTCCGATTACCCAATGTTAGCTAACGTAGAATGGTAAGTCATAATCAATCTCAATCAAAGTCTTTATTATCAGTCCGGTCCAGTGAGAATTTCAACACAGAATCAATGTAGTCAATATACCATATCTTCGATATATGACCGCTCATCGCCATTCGTATTGAAGTCATCACATATGGATTCAACTAGTATGATTTCACATAGATTGTAAGTTTACAACCGAATGGTGATTACATGTAAACGCAATCTAATATTGGTCCTACTTTATTGCCATCTCGGCACCATATGTTCAAGAGTTATTTGCATAAAATGGAAAAGCAAATAAATAAATTTTATTTCGAATCAATTAAACAAATGTATTCACGCATATCCACTCTCAAAGGCTATCAAAATTAACCCCATGCCGCAACATGCTCCAAAAAGAGCGTGGGAGATAAACCTTTGTGAGAGGGTCACCAACATGAGTGTCGACTTATCTTTTCAATGATACAATTTGATTCGAACTTTCTCCCGACAACAAGATACTTTATATCAATATATTTGGAACCCCACTAATCTTGTTGTTATTGGAGATAGCAATTGGAATTGTCACAAAAGATTCTCGATTGGCTTTGAAATAGTATCAACAACTCAAGCCACGAGATAAAATTCCTCAACCATATCGCCTCACATGTTGCCTCAAAACATGCAGAATTCTTCCATAGTGGAAGTAGTCGACGTTTGTTTAACGCTCTTCCAAGATATAGGTCCACCGCAAGCATAAAAATATAACCCGATATGGACCTACGAGTGTCTTGCCACCCAGCATAGTCAGCATCGGAATAACCAATAACTTCAAGGTTATTCGACCTTTTGGATGTAAGCATGTGTCCTTTAGTCCCTCGTAAATAGGGAACAACCTTTTAGGCGCTTTCCAATGATCCAAACCAGGGATTACATTGGTACCGCCAAGCATGCCAACTATATCGCTATATCCGGACGAGTATGACTTGGGCATACATGAGACTCCCAGCGCCGATGCATAGGGAATTGTCTCCATCTGCTTTTCTCTCAGGATCGATCCTGGGACTCAAGTAGACTAAATTTATCGTAATGAATAGCGAACAATTGTGCATGTTAAACCTTTTAAGAACTTTATCAATATAAGCTCTTTGAGACAATCCCAATAGGCCACGAGCTCTATCGCGATGAAGCTCAATTCCTATCACGTAGGAAGCTTCACCAAGATCTTTCATATCAAAACGCTTTGATAAAAAGTTCTTTGTCTCATATAACATGCCCAAATTGCTACATGAGTAAGATATCATCAACGATAAAACAAGGATGATAAACTTACTCCCACCGATTTTAAGATATATGCATTGATCCAGATTTTCTTTAAAACCAAAATTTGAAATAACTTGAAATTTTAAGTACCATTGTCGAGATGCACCGCTTTAAACCGTATAGAGACCTTTTGAGTCTACAAACTAAATGACTCTCCCCTCAACCGAAAACCTTCAGGTTGTGTCATAAAGACATCTTCATGCAAGTCGCCATTCAGAAAAGCAGTTTTAACATCCATTTGATGCAATTCTAAGTCAAAATGAGCTACTAATGCCATGACTATCCGAAAGGATTCCTTTCTAGAGACAGGAGAAAATGTCTCTTTATAGTCTATTCCTTCTTTTTGAGTGAAACCTTTAGCGACTAACCTGGCCTTGTATCTTTCTATATTACCTTTAGAGTCTTGCTTGGTTTTAAATACCCATTTCTGACCTCTGGGCTTGACTCCATTAGGTAACTCACAAAGATCCTGCATCGAGTTATGTTTCATTGATTCCAAGTCATCTTTCATGGCTTCGAGCCATTGAGTGGATTTGTCGCTCTTCATGGCTTGGCTAAAGGAAACAGGATCTGATTCCTTTCCAAAATCAAATTCACTCTCATTTAGGTAAACTATATAGTCATCAGAAATGGCAGGCTTCTTTGCTCTCTCTGATCTACGCAATGGTAGATCAGTGGCTGCCGCCATGGGAGCAAGAACCTCCTCAATGTGGGATGTGTCAATAGGAATATACAGGTGCATCAACGGCTTGAATAAGCGGTGTTGGTGCCACTCTTTCTTGGATAAAAGGGATAGGAATTATAACGATTCTCCTCAAAAGTGATTTTCCTAAGCTTTATACTATGATCTCACGATCCTCAAAGAATTTTGCATGTCTAGTCTCAACAATCCGGGTACTATGAGTGGGGCAATAAAATCTGTAGCCTTTTGATCTATCAGGGTAACCAATGAAATGACAACTTATAGTTTTAGGGTCCAATTTTCCTAATTGTGGGTTGTACACCTTTGCTTCAAACAAATTTAAATGTGTAAATATCCTAAAGTCGGTTTTCTTTCTACCCATAGCTCATAAGGAGTCTTGGGAACTGCCTTACTAGGAACTCGATTTAGGATATGCACCTGCTGTTTTCAAGGCTTCTCCCCACAAGAGCGTAGGCAACGTAGAGTTGCATAACATGCTTCTCGCCATATCATACACTGCTCGTTACTGTTGGTGTGCGGCATGGTGTATTGAGCGACAATTCCATGCTCTTGTAGATCTGAGAAGCGAGGTCTGGATTGCGACTGTTGAGAGTATCTACCATAGTACTCTCGCCTCTATCGGATCTCACAATTTTAATCTTGAATTGAGTTGTAACTCAACTTGGCTTTATAATTTTAAACATATCCGAGGCCTCGATTTCGTGAATGAGAAATATATAACCAAAAGCGAGAATAATCATCAGTGAAGGTAATAAAATACTTTTGACCACCAATAGCGGGAGTTGGAAACGGTCCACAAATATCAGTGTGGACTATTTCCAGCAAACTCGTGCTTCTGAGAGCCCCTTTCTTATTAGTCTTTGTGAGTTTCCCTTTAACGCAATCAACACAAGTATTGAAATCAGAGAAATCGAGCGCATCGATTATATCATCTTTATTAACCTCTCCATTCTATCCTTAGATATATGGCCTAAACGTTTATGCCATAAAATGGAGGAGTTATCGAGTGCTCGTTTTCGTTTCTTACTTATTTTATCATTCACATGCATAGAAACTAAAGATTGGGCGTAAGATGAATCCAAGTTCAACTGATAAAGATTGCCCACTAATGAGCCACCACCCACAATATCGGAATTAAATAATAGAGTAAACATATTATGTCCAAATTTAAATTCAAAACCTAATGAATCCAATTTAGAAATTGAGATAAGGTTTCTAGTGATACTGGGAACATAAATAGTATCAACTAAATCCAAAATGAAACCACTATCTAAAATGAGACGGAGAGTCCCAATGGCCTCCACGTCTGCTTCTACTCCATTCCCGAGTTTGATGGTACGTTCGCCTTTACTTAGCTTCCTGCTGGATCGAAATCCCTGCATTGAATTACTTATGTGAATAGTTGCACCAGAATCTATCCACCAAGTATTGCGTGGAGCATCAACATAAAGTGATTCAAAACACACAAAAACAAGGTCATTACCTTTCTTAACTAGCCAATCTCTGTATTTCTGACAATTCTTCTTAATGTGTCCCTTCTTCTTACAGAAGTGACACTTGATACCAATTGATGGAATCTAAATGGATCTGACGATCCGACCATCCAAAATTAAGCCTAAAGATCTAGGCGCATGATCAATCAAAAACAATAAATTTATAACCTATAAATACGCGCACCTTGAGCGTTAGCCATCGATGGTTGGTTGCCGATCTTCAACGATGTTCTCGCGTTCAATGTCTCCTAGCACAATGGGGATGCTCTGCCAATAGGGAGGATTGAATTACGTCGGACGAACACCCTTATATTTATAGCCAAAGAGTCCTATCCCATTAAGGACTGAAATTGCTAATTGTAGTGTGATTAGAAATCACAATCATACTTTAACTGAAAGACTCCATAAGCAGTTGCCTATTCTCTTCAAACTCACCAGAATAGCACTTGTACATATTAAGGTTGATCTTATACCATTCACTGGTCAACGGGTTTGACCATAGTGATGGCCACAGAAATAGAAACGTCTTACACTCGATCCTCGAGTTAGGTGCCCAACAAGTTCAAACACGTTAGAATGCATGTCCTCAATCCTCTCTCTCTCTCTCTCTCTCTCTCTCTCTCTCTCTATATATATATATATATATATATATATATATATATGAGCTTAAATATGAATATATTATTATATAAACTTATACAAATTCATTTATAGATTATTATTATAATACCATGCTCGAACTTGACCGCATTGGAAAGCCCACTAGATCTGAGGGTCAGGCTTGGGATCAGCCTTGGCCCTTTAAGGCCATGCTAGGAAAAACCATGGCTGGCCAGAACCCGGCCCATTTATAGCCCTACCTACTTTGTTTGCCCCCTCTTTCTTACGTTAGCTCCACCAAAACCCCAATCTCTAAAATTATGGAACACTAATTTGAAATTCAAATAACCCTATCTCTAACTGAATGTCAAATTGTAAAATCTCTCCTGTAACCACCAAATCAGTATTTAAATTCAGATAATCTCATTGCTAAGTACTGAAATTTGAATTTAAATTCAGATAATTTCATACCTAACTGAAAGGAAGGAATTTTCATTATCTAGCTTTAAAATGATTTTTGGACTAGTAAGGTTATGATAATTAATTTTTTGTGTCAAATCTCAAGAAAAATGCTACTTTGACCCCCCCCAAAAAAAAAGGGGTCTCCGCTCTCCTAATCAAAAGCCTTTTAGCTAGCTAGCAAATCTCGTCAAAAAATGACTTTCAAAAAAAATTGAGTGTCTTGAAATACGTGTATTTCACCACTAGACTGGTTTAATATATTTATTTTTTTTGAAAAGTATGTAATAGTAAGAATATTTTCATAAACATGATAATCTTGATAATCTTATTACGTCTAATCCAAGAAAATAATCAATTGAAATAAATTATAAGAATAACGGTTGATATAAACAATTTACTTCTTGCTCTTCCAACTCTTAAACGTGAAACAGCTAAAAAAACCTTCACTGATTGGACCGACAATCCTAACCGCACGATCAATGGACTTTTTGATGATCGCCACCTGAGTGTCTTGCAACTAAAAAATATTTCACGGATTGGACTTACAATCCTCACCATAGGATCAATGAACTTTTTCGATTATCGTCACCCTCAGTGTGAGTTATCAGCGAATTCAGGATGAACCTCTACTTCTATAAGACTAATGCAAAACCCATAACAGAGAAAGAAATGGTGTCTATAACTTTATTGACCATCCTAAAGCAGTACAGAGAATTAGGAGCACCTGATGAGTGAATTTGGTGCAAGCGATGCCCGAGGCAATCGTTTCCCCATTGGTGGTGGATTTTGTTGCATCGTGGAAGCCTTAAATGAGAAGAAGAGAGTGCAATGTAGCCGAAGGACAACTTGCCAAATGAATAGCAATTCAGGCATGCAATCCCTCTCTTGCTATCTCCGGCAAGTCATCCTTGGCTTCATCGTTCTCTCTACCTCTTCATGCAAGGCACTTAGACGAATCAATATGCGCTCAGATCTCTCTCTTTCTCTCTTTCTCTCTCTCTCTCTCTCTCTCTACATGCTTTAAAGTGCAGTAATCCAAGTATATATAGGCACAGCTAGTTGTTATGATCTCTTAATCTAATCATTGTGGTTAAGTGGAGAAATCAAAGGGGGCAAGGAGATCCCTTTACTTCTAACAAAAGTTCCATGGACTCATGCGATTATTCTCTCACCCAAAGGGCATGTTCCAAACAACCCCCAAAAAAGTGTCCACACCGCCCATAACATCCAAACAAAAAAAGAACCTTTCCTCTATTTGGAAAATCACTTGGGCACCTAAAACATGATAAGTTGGACCTTTTTTCCCTTAAAAGGAAAAAAGTAGAACATGGGTGGTGGAATGGTGTGATGTGCCAATTTTTTATTTGTTTATTATATTTTGTTTTTATTCATATAATTTTTTTTTTGGGAGGAAAATTAGTTGTTTTAGAAAGGGTGCCTATGTTTACACGGCAAGATTCTTTCTTCTCAACCCGAGGGTTCACATGCTTAAATCGTTCACGTCTTAGAATCGACTAATAGATATCACTTGTATCCAAGGATCAAAATATCAGTTTAGGGTATGACCGAACCCGAAATTTCGGCCGATAATTTTAATTAAAATTATCGGCCGAAATTTTGAACCATGCTTGTATCCCAACCTCTAACACCATTGATCTTGGAATCATGAGTAGCCATCAGACAGTCAGATTTTGATTCTATGGGCGCACATCTCAAAACGTGAACATGATAATTATATACATCAAACATGTTCTCAAATCACTTTTCGGGATATGTATTAAGTGGAATAAAAATCTAACTCTGATGGTAGGGCCATGATATCACCTTGTCGAAAATTGAGACGAAAAACGATCTCTATAGAATTTAAAGCAGCCAACGATTTAAGCACTCGCACCTCAGGTTGAGAAGGAAGGATCTTGGATTGAAAATAATGGCATCCTTTTAGAAATGGTTGTTAATTGGAAAATTTGTTGTGAGATGTGAGATAGGAATCTTGAGGGGAGAGAGACAGGTCATGCTTGGAACATGACATGTGGATGGGGAATTAGCTGTTGGAAGGTGGACTCTGAGGGACCCACTATTTGACTTTATGCAAGGCATCCATTGTGTTCTGTTGATGCTCTTTTGTTATGCACTTTGGCTATGGTGGTTGTAAGGCTTAAAAATGCATGAGGCATGTATCAAAATATAGTCCGATACCGATACGTATCGGATCCTAACGATACATTACATTAAATGTATTGTATCGTTCATTTATATGACTGATATCGGACGATACATTCAATATATCGTCCAGTATATTACTGTTCCGATACGTATTGATTTTTTGCTCGGACGATACGTACCGATTTTCCGACATTTTGCTCCATCGCATGAGGTGATTTCTTTATCATCATAGATTTGTCATAAGCTTTTATCTTTCCATTTGGGTTAATGGCACGCTTGATTTGGATGGAGGCTTATATCAAAGGGGATGATGTTGGGGGTGCACCCCCATCTAAAACTGCGTACAACAGTGATTGTGCCCATTGATCAGGACCATCCATAACTAAAATCCATTTTAATTTTTTTATCAGCCTACAAGGAATGGGGCTGTCAGCGGGTCTGGTCGGGTTGGGCCAAAATTTTGGCTGCCTTGTGGGAAAATTGTATATGCCTGATCCGACCTAACCTAAAACCTGACCCGACGCTACACGATAAAAAGACCTAAAATAACACCCGTATGGGGTTGATCAGCCATATGGCATGTGATTTAAATTTATTTATTTTTTATAACTTTTTTTTTACCTCAATTTGATGAGTCAAAGATCTATAAGACAGCCCCACAAATTTGGTGCATTAATTTTATCAACTTTTGACCACATTTTTAATGGAAGATTTGAATCAGATAGAGCCTAAATTTTTTGGATGATACCTTATTGATATTGTCGGAGTGGTTGCAACACTCAATCCTCGTGATCGGTGCAACGTGGTGCCCAAATGCTCTGGGTGCAGGCTGTGCAGCCCTCAAGGCTACGTTCGATCATGGCCCCATATATATATATATATATATATATATATATATGTTTTTTTTTTTGTATATTTTTGCCCCCACCTACCCCTAAGATCGCTCATATCATAGTTATCAAAATTAGCAATCTTTTGAAAAAAACTCATGCCAAAACACGTTAAAATATGTAATTTTCAAAAATACTCATATTTTTAAAAATTTGTGATTTTTAAATTTTAAACACATTTCTTATAATTTTTTTTCGAGATTTTCCTAGTAAAAAAATATTTTTAATTTTTTTAAATATTTCCATTACCTTTTCCTTAATGCTTTCAATTTTTTTTCTTCACATTTTACCTATTTTACACATTTTTTTGCCTTGGAAGATTTTTTCTCGAGTATCGACTTGGTAACGATGGGTCGGATGCCTAATACCCAACTTTATTTGTCTGAGTTGAAAATTATTTTTGTGTCGGGCGTTGGGGTATTAGATCAATTGGTTCGCAACCTTAACAAGGAGCAAAAGTCTCGTTGTGATCCCTACCTTGATAGGCTGGACACTCATCCGCTTAAAAGCATAAAAGTGAGTCCACACATGGTAATAAAAATCGCCGAATTTTTGAAAAATTCATTAATCACAAAAATTCACGAATAATTTCCAAATGTTTCAAAAAAGTTGTGACTTACTAAATTTTTTAATAATTTATAATGGGAAGTTTGCATTTTCAGTCCTATAGTTTTGCTTATTTGCAAAAACGAGCTTATAGTTTCAACCTTTGCGCAATAGGCCAGCTCCAAGTCAAGCCGTTTCCACGTCAGTACCGACCTCTGAAATGTCTAAAAAACCATTGTCATTTAAAATCCTTTATATATTTAAACTATATTTAGTTTTTTACTTTTTACTTTTAACTATAACCGCCGTAAAAATTGAGAGAGCGGCAATAAAGCAGAAACATAGCGACATATAACTTTTAGGTGTTTTTTTTTTAACTTTTTATAAAATTTAATAATCCACAATCTTTCTCACATAATCCGCTAGTCTGACGTTATCTTAGGGTAGCGGTCCCGCTATCTTAGCGTATCGGAATGCCACCCTAAGATAGCGACATGTTAGCGGCAGAATAGTGAATTGATTTAAAAGTATTTTTTTAATTACTTAATTATTCTTATGTTCTTTGCAGTTTTCACTCACTGATTTTAAGATATCAAAGCCTTCAAAAACCTTCGGAAAGTGTACAAGGGTTAGTGTTAGAAAATTTTACATGCATTGCAACGAAGAGAGGAAGAGCATACTAGATGAATCAATTTTCGGTCATCTATCTAGGATTTCTGATAAATTAGTCTTTATTGGAGACTTCGTTGACACGATTTTGAGCTTCAAGGTTCAAGATAATGTGTTTAAGGTGAAGAACACCAAAGTAGTACTACAGGAGTCCGATATATCATTGATTTTAGGCCTTAATATGTTAACAGGAATTGATTCTAAGCATGTGTCTATGCTAGAGGAAGAAACCATTCGATACAAATTCTTTCGGGGACAGCCGGTTAAAAGGGTTCGTATTGAAGAAATAGTTGACAGTGCCCAGCTCTCCAACGATGAATTTTTGAAACTATTGTTGTTATTTCTCGTATGCTCTTTCTTACTTCCGGGCACTGAAATTAGTCGATAACCTCGAAAAGTTCAACGAATATTTGTGAGGGTTGATAATTTACAAAAAATTAGTTGAGTGCATATCTAAAGCGATAGTCATAAGAGAAGCGACAAAAATGTCATCAAAGGGGTAATATAATATCTATGGGTGCACTATCGTCCTATAGATTTGGGCGTTGGAGCTATTTCCAGGAGTTGACCCCGCATATACTCAACTGAAAAATTCATTTCCGAGGCTAATGAAATGGGAAGCCTTGAAATTCAGCTGGACTCCAAATTATTTTTGAGAAAAAATTTCTTAACTCTCCGGTTATCGTCAATCTCGATGTTGAGAACCACGAATTATAATATCGATCAGTTCGGCTCTTCTTCAAGAAAAGAGAGATAAAAAGTAAATAGGAAAAAGAATACCCAACCAAAAAAATAGAATACCTGACCCAAAAAACAGCTCGGGAGCTACACGATGATGAAGATAATGACGATGAAAATGATGAGAGTGACGATAATGACGAGTATGAGGTTGTTTTACGTCACCAAGTGAAATCAAAGGGAAAACAATCAGAAAGTAAGCAGCAGTCCACCAGGGAACAGCCGGCTAGGCATCCCCAACTTATAAATGAAGTAACGGAGCTGAAGAAAGAGTGTTCATCTCTCAGGATGGTGGTTAAATAGATGAAAGGCGATTTCAAGCGCACCTTTACTGTTTTAAAAGGACATGCGATAACTATTGAGTAGCTCGGGAGAGACCAGAAGACCCTACAGGGGCAAGTAGGGTCTCTAGAAGATCAGGTAGCCTACTTGACGAGCGAAAATATTGTAATGAGGAAAGACCTTGAGATAGTAAAGTCTTATTTGTCAAAGGTACTTAGTCTAACTTTAACACATTTAATTTTTTTTTAAATAAATATTTTAAGACATTGGATCGATAGCTTAAAATATGGATCTGCTATCTTACCATAGCATATCGCTATCTTAAGATAGCGGGTCGCTATCTTAAGTTAGCGGGGTCCTATGTAATAGTATGGATTGAATTCACTTAGATTAATTTCATGTTTTGTAATGATATAAGATGATATTCCTTCTTTGGTGCTCTTTGATGCTTTTGTTACCCCCAATTCCCCAACCTCTCATCACCCTGCCCCTGAGCCCTTTGTACCTACACCACCTGCCTCTCAGCCCCTTGCCCCTTAACCTCCTGCCCCTCAGCCCTCTGCACGCCAACCACCCAGTGGTTGATGCTCCACTAACCCAGCCTACTCATGAGTCGCAGCTAGCATCACTTAAATCCTTACTAGTAAAGCTCTCTACATCAATGAGTAAGGTCGACAGACAAGGGAAGGACACGGGATATGAGTTACGGGCACGGAAGAAGAAAAAGACGCCAACCAAGAAAGCCTGTATAAAATGACAAAGAGTGATCGTCGTGGAAGAAGAAGAGGTTGAGTCACAGTCTATGTAACCAGTATATGTAACCGGCCTACGGATGACGATTTTGTGATTGTGAATACTATCTCAGGTATTGACGTCACCCTCAAGAATTTAAGGGTCCTCAAGGGAAGGGCGTGGCTTAACAACGAAGTGATGGACATATACTTCAAGGCCCTAGAGAGTAAGAACTACTATGTTTTCAAAAAAGGTGGATAAGAGTTGGTTAGCATCGGCCGCGGCCCTAGTATCGCTTCTAATCTTTATTATTTTATTTATTAATCTATTTTTATTTATTTACTTCATTCACGCCTTTCAATTCATGACTTATTCTAATAACCAATTGCAGACCCTGATTATAGCGAACCACTCAAAATTTAAAAAATTTGTCCGTGATAAAAATCTGGGACCACTTAGCGACCTAGATAGGTGGGAGGCATACGGTGACAGGTGATAGGTTCGTCACCATTGCAAGTCACTTGAGGTCCAGCTTAGGAGTATGCCACGCGGTATTGATAATGTCAATTGTGGGACGGTAAGTTCTTTTTTAAATTATATTAACGCTTTATATATTTTTTAATTGATAATGTACTAATTAGATCTCCGGTTGCACATAGATTTATTTTTCAATGCATAGCCAGAAACATCACTTTGGGCATTGGTTATTGGGTCTACAGCGGACCGCGTTGTGAAGCTTATAGACCCAGTCGACCGAGAGTGTTCAAGAAAGTTTGAAGCACACAAAGAAAGTTTGTTACATCATCTGCCGCGAGTTCTTCACACTGTCAGATTGAGTTCTACTCTCGATCAACCGTGGCAGCTAACGGTGATGGACAGTGTCGATCTTCCGCACCAACACAATGATTGGGACTGTGATGTTTTTGTACTGAAGTACGTTGAACACTTCTCTAAACGGCGGACAATAGATTTCAAGGAGAAAGACATGCCGTAATTTCACGCCAAATTCGAACAACATTGTCCACGTTTAGGGCTATAACTACTTAGTTTATTTTTTCTTTCACTTATATATTCTTGTATAATTTGTAATAAGTTTGGGATAATGAATGTATATTTTGTAAATCATATAATAAAATTTTAACTTGTGTGAATTTTTTTTTATTTTTTGGCTATTATTGGAAGATACCTTAGTGGGCCGCTATGATATAATAATCTCATTTTTACAAGTTACAAATTAAGAAATAGGTTTTATATTCTAACAAATTTACATGAGCAACAGTTATGTCCGTATTCATTACAATTTTTATACCGTAGTATCAAACTTCGCCTTTAGATTTTATCCTCCTTTCTTTTGGGCGACCGGCTTGACGTATCTTGTGCAGAGGTAAAACCTCGATGTCTTCTCTTACAACGGTCCATTGACACTTATCAACAGTAAGAACAAAGTGTTTTTTTATAAGTTTTCCTAAAGAAGGTACTAGTAAACTAATACTCACAAAACTGATGAATCTCTTTTCCCCTTTTCTTGCATGATAATGCAGCGATCACATGCGAACATGGTAATCTAAGGATAGCCTAATGTCTGCATATGTACGTTCGTTTATCTTGATCGACACTGTGAGTGTATTGCCCCCGTTTAACTTAAAATATTTCGCGATCATAGAGAACAACGTTTTTTTGACGGACCCACCCTGAATTTCATGTTATGTGCTCTTCCGTCATCGGTGTTAACACATGTGTCATTTTATTTTCTTTCTCCTGACGCTAAAGGTAAAATTTGACTACTTTCGTACGAATGGTTTCTAACATTGTCACGATCGATTCCTTCCTGGCTATCTTCAACAACTGTTAATGCTTCCAATTATATTTGTTGTCAGTATATCATAACACTTCCCTGAAAAATATGCACGCATCCAGAAATGGTCACCGACTTCTTTAATCCATGTTATACATTTCGGGAGAGGGGGGCTTCGTCTTTTATTTTTCGTAAAATTCTTTTAAATTTTTCCTCCGAGAATGCACGGGCAGCAACCCAAAATAGCGGTCGGGAGATTATATCCTTATATGAATAAAAAGATTCAAAGATAGGTGTCGCATGCAGTAGTTGTGAAAGGCGTTAAGAAAAATATTATGAACAACTTCCATAAACTCACTATGCCGATTTGATATCAATACAAACTGCTCTTCAAAGTTTCCGATTACGCGACTCTCTAATAGATCAAGAAATCATGTTCAATGATCTTCAGTTTCTTTGGGTACAATGTCGAACGTTATGAGGAATAAATGTCTATTATCGTCTATCCCCGTAGCTATTAACAACACTCATTTCTATCATCTATGCAAATGTGTCTCATCTACCACAATTATTCTTCGTAAAGTATTACGAAAGCTCCTAATACAATGTCCAAATGTCACGAAGAACCTCTGGAAGACATTATCAGGCTCGCGACACAATTTGGTCTGTACGTCTGGATCGACCCGTTGTAATTCGACGATATAGGACGGTAATATCTTAAATTACTCCTTTCAGTTACCTCGGATGTCATTCAACGTCATTTCTTTCCCTTTTCATGCTTTCCAGTAACCTCCTGTTACACCGTATTTTTTAAATTAAATCAATAACAACTTATGCCTCACGAAGGAAGCTATCTATAATGTCGTACACTGGTGATGTCCTCTTCCGAAAGTTGGCATTCCACACGTATGTTTCGGGCGAAAAGTCTTCATGACAAACGTGTTCACACTCACTAATTTTGATGCATGTATTCGCCAAACACACCCTACTTCAATACTCCTCGTTGTAACTCGAAGATGACTAGTTTTTATTGATTTAATTTAAAAATTATTTGTCATGACAAACTCTTTAAAAGCTTTTTGAAAGAATTTCTTATTTCTGAATGTCTGACCAACAATTAATGACCCCCCTTCATACAGTTCCTCATCATCTAAATCCATATACTCGCCCTTTGAGTTATTAATATCATAGTTTTCGTCTACCACAGGTTGATCAATTCCCCTACTAGTATCAACACTCGAAGTGGGCGAGGGCAGTGCTTCAGTATTTTCAGGATCATTATCACCGTCATCGACTGGATGATTAGTACGTGCTTGGGATTGAGACCGCCGAGGTACGGTTGGTTGAGGTGTAGTTATTTCGGTTGCGGTTCGTTGAGGTCGGGATGTTTAGGATGCGATAGGCTCTTGTGTTGTGGCCTCGATTACCATTGACTCCAAAGCTATTGGTTCAGAAGGCCATTGGTATGGACTAAAGGCTCTCAAAAATATTTCCCACCGATTCCAATCAAATGTATTATTTATCGATTGAAAGTTAAGTTGACATGTATCATGCATCGGATTCAGTTGAGGACAATATCATTGATCCTCATTACCTTCTCTCATTGGAATGTCAGAGGAGGGCTGCTCCAGTGGCCTATGATATGAGTGAAATCTTATATTCATATTTCTATCATCGTCGACTATCATCGGTGCAACGATGTTCTCATCTTCAAATCGTATTCTTTCATTTTCAATCAAATGTTTGATTTTCACACCATTATCATTTCCTAATCTGACATTTTCCTCACATTTTTTATGATCATCGTTTGTTTCCTAGAATAGTTGAAATGCTTCGAAAGATGATAAAATTTTCGTGACGAGAGTGGCTAATAATTTTTCGATATAAACATTTATCACATCATCACCAATACGATATGATTTGAATAAATTTGTAAGATCATCGGAGTCCGACAATTCGGCAAATACCAATTCCTTCTCTATGCGCAATGAAACCGATAGTGTAATTGAATATTCTTCTGGTTGAATCCTACTGACATGTACATTTTCTACATAAATTGATCAAATGATATTTTTCTGTAGTAGCGACAATCTTCCAATATCTACTGTTGTAAGTATTATTGCCGACACAGACCCCATCAAAATAAAAAAAGTAGGGGAACATCTATTTCAACCTAAAATATAAAAAATAATGAAAATTAAAAGATAAAAAATGTCATACTTTACATACACACTAAGAGTCAGCAACCACTACCTTATGTTAGCGTATCGCTATCTTAAGGCTAACATCAGGTAGTGGATCTTTTCTTTCTGGAGTTATCTTTAAATTTCTGATATTTAATATCAAAAACGCTATTTTACCGGTGCTCGATTGTTCTTGATAGAGATACAATGTGTCTGAATTGGTACAAGGGACAACGGATTACACAAAACAATGAACTATAGAGGAGAATACTTATATATATATATATATATATATATATATATATATATATATATAATGAGTAAATAAGAAAAAAAAATCGGAGATGACGTTGAAACGGCTTGGCTTGGAGCTGGCCTATTGCACAAAGATTGAAACTATAAAGCCGTTTTTGCAAATAAGCAAAATTATAAGGCCAAAAATATAAAATTTTCTTTTATAATTTTAAAATTTTTTATTTTTATTTTTAAATTTTCTCACTGATTTTTCTTCTGAATAATTCTCCGAACTTTTCAAATTTTAACCTCGCTGAATTATGGCCAAACCTGATTTGGAGACTATCGTAAGCTGACAAGATGTTGACTCATTATCTAGGATGAGCCTTGTAGCAAACTTGTTCATTTTGTGGTATAAAATCATTATATATATCTTTCATATAATCTTAAATAATCTCTATTAATAAGGATTAATATGGAAAGATAAAAAGATAGTGAAACATTTGGAAAACAAGCAACTCCGACATGTCGGTAGACCATGCAAACCAGTTACTTGGAATATATTTAGGAGGCATGATGCGTCCGACGTGGCTAGATGCAGGTATGAATCGATTTTCGACGAGTGTACCATGTCGGGGGGCGGCATAATGATATGGGCTACAACGATTCGATGCTAGGTGCTAATGTGGACCAATGATAATGTGGGACATCTATGGTCATTGGACGGTGGCGCCACCTCAACTTGACATATATATTATTATTATTTTTTAACTTTCAAATTGTATTTACAATTGAACTCTCTACAGAGATGGCTTTAAAGAGAAGGCAAAGGTAGAATAAAATTTAGATTGGTATCCTTTTTAGAGAAAAAGGGTAGCTCAGTTCGTCCTTTCAGGAGATGCCTTTCAAGATTCTTGTGGTTTTGGATGATGATGAATGAGCAATAATAATTGTCAAAACCAATTTGCATGTGGTTTTGGATGATGATGAATAAGAAATAATAATTGTCAAAACCAATTTGCATGCCCAACTTTTACTCCAAATCTATAAATCAAATGCATTAATCACGTTATTTTGTTTTATATGACAATGAATGATGACCATGCATTGCATTGGAGACTGGTTGGGAACCATAAAGATGTGTGCTGCCAATTGGACATTACAGATTAGCACAGCTGCCCATCAACCCAATTTTAACTATAGTCATCAAGTCGGGTTGGGCAATGTCCAAGGTGTCACACTTAGAATCGGTATTGGGCATTGGTCTATGGAGGCCCAATACGGATATTGGCTGATTCCGGTATATATCGACCTATTTTTTTTTTAAAAAGAAAAAAATATAGGTATCGGTTTATTGGCCAATACCCGATACGTATTGATTGATACGGGCCCGTATCGGCCGATACCGATACCTAGTTGAGATACCGATACGTATCAATTTGCTGAGAAATCGATACATATCGCTGATACGTATCAATTTGCCGAGAAATCGATATATATCGCTGATACGTATTGGTATTAGGGCTCTCAATGGGCCGGATTAGGGCCGGGCTGGGGTTCAACCCGGCCCTAACCTATCCGAGCCGGGTTCTCAAATTTTTTAGCTTGGCCCTAACCTGGGTTGTGATGTACTCAGGCCAAGCCTGACCGCTACTGGGCCGGGCCGGACTTGGGCGTTTTTTTGAGCTTTTTCGATTTTTTTTTTCAAATAAAAAATGGTTTGGATGTTTTTTTGGACTATTTTTTCTAATAAACTTTGGTTGGACTTAGATTATTATTTTTTTCTTATAAAAGTTTGAAGAAGGTTAAAAATTTAATTATTTTAGTTTGCTGCACAATGATTATAACGGACAACGGTTCCACAATGATTATAAGTTTCTAATGGGCAACGATTAATCTCAGGACATATAAGTATATTATATTTAATTAAAAGAAATATTTATTTATAACTTTAAAAGGATATATATATATATATATATATATATATATATATATATATATATATATATATATATACGGGCCGGGTATGGGTCGGATGTTGGAACACTCAACCCAAGTCAGGCCCGGATTTATCCAGGTTGCAACATGCTTAGCCCGGTCCGGATATTGGGCTGGGTATGCTTGATATAAAGTACCACTTTTTCTGGATTAGGTGCGAGCCAAAATTCAAGCCGGCCCGACCCATTGAGAACCCTAATTGGTATGGGCCGAATTTTTATACCATGGCAATGGCAACGTTAAAAGTTTGAAAAATTCGAGAAAAAAAATCAGAGAAAAAATATTAAAAGGTATTATTTTAAAAATATTTTAAAAGACGCAATTTATTGAAATAGTTGCAAATTATTTAGTATTGGCTTCGAATTTCACAAGAATTTTTTCAAAAAAAAAAAAAACAATTAGAGATTAATTCATAGAACCTCAAAATCCAAATTAGTAACAAATTTTTTATAAATTCGACATATTTGGTGACCATGATTCCAACAATTAAATTAACATACATATCTAGGCCGATATATGATTACATTGATCACAATTCTCATTTATCAGTGCTCATAAATATTTTTTTTTCCACATAAATATTGATTGGCAACAACTCCTATAAAAGGACAATGTGATATTAAAATTCACATAAGGGTTGCTTTAGTCCAACGAATCAACCAATGTCCAGTGGTGTTTGTGCTTAAAAGGGTTTCACTTCTTAAATATTAATTGTATTTTTTTATAAGAGAATATTTATTTTTTATTAAAAGAGCCTTATTTAATTTATTTGGAGTCAAACTCATATTTGTTTATGGTTTTATATTAAATATTTGCAAAGACCTTATTTTTATAAATGATGGCATTGGAAGAAGTTGTTTTGGAGAGCTTTTTTCTTATTTTGGGCTGGAAATCACTGAGCAAAAAAGTACGATAATCTTTAGTGATGCATGAACTAATAAGCTTGGAATAAAACAAAGCTTTGACTTTTTCAATAGGATCTTTGACTATTTCATTCTTACCCACATGACTCATGCTATGAGTCATAGCATGACTCATGCTATGTGCCTTACGCTTTTGAAAAAGATAAAGGAGCGATTAGAGAGTTGGAAATGATACTTCTTGTCGTATCAGGGAAGAGTTGAAGTCATGACTTTGATAATGGATAGCTATCAAATATTTTAGTCCGGAACTTTCCTATTCCCTATAAAGGTTTTGGATTAGATCATAGTCACGAAATTTGTCAAAATTTTAAAATATTCACGAATTTGAGATTCTGCGAATTAATTATAAATTATTCAAAAATAGTCACGAATAATTCCCAATATTTTAAGACCATTTTTTTTGTCTTTTATTTTTTTGTCTTTGATTTTTTTCACCCAAATTTTTTTTGGATTTTTTCAAATTTTAACATTGCCAAATTATTGCCAAACTCCGACTTAGCGAATATGAATGGGATTGAGAAGCTATTTTGTAATGTCTTATATGGTGGACCTTCAATATGGATGGGATTGAGAAGCTAGTTTGTAATGTCTTGTATGGTGGACCTTCGCTTGCTCGGAAAATGCATCCTATAGATTAAGACATTGTTTGTAGATCGAAGAATGAAGGTGGTTTGAGATTAAGAAGTCAGAGATTGGACAGAAGAGGGAATAGTCAATCTATTATGTCATATTATAAGTAGAGTTAGTCTATAATAGGTATACACCTATAATGAGTGGACATCGCAGTCCATATGTCCCTTTGACTGCATAACTTGCATAGACTTTCATGCATTAGAAGTCCGTGCAAGTCACCCAGTCACAAGGTCGTGTGGACTGCAATCTCCCTCATGATGGGTGGACGCCCATTGTAGACTAATTCTTATAAATAACCCTCAATCTTTGTGGGTGACATGGATGAATGCAAAATATATCCACCCTTATGATATTTAGACTTATTATCTTCCAAATAACCCTCAATCTCAACTTATATGCTGAGACATACTATGGCCGTGTTTGAGATTGTTGTTTGGAGGAAAAGAGCAGCTCTTTGCTTGGGCAAAGAGCGCTTTAGCATGAGAATGTTTTTGGTAGTAAGCGTTTTTATTAGCTCTTTCAGAGACTAAAAGAGCTGAATTGGGGTCTCTTTAAAAGTGCAATTTAAATCTCATCTTTTAAGTGGCCTGCTCTTTGCCTTCAAAGAGCAATCCCAAACACAACCTATATGTGCTCTTTGCCTCCAATGAGCACTAGTTCTTTAATTCTACTTTCTATTTTTTGATAGGTAAGCTACACTCAAACCTGCTGCAACCTTAATGGTAGGTACATTTGGCATAGTTCCTCCAACTCTGCTCCAGCTCTCACTAGCTTCCCGCCATACCTACTCTTGTAGGGAGCTTGTTTCTCACTTGAAACAGCTCCTCCGTAGCACTGTTTAGACAGGGTTCTGGTTTACCAATCACACTCTTGAGCATAGGAGCTCCCTGTTATGAAGCCCAGAGCAGCACCTCCGTACCACTGTTTAGACAGGGTTCTGGTTTACCAATCACACTATTGAGCATAAGAGCTCCTTGCTATGAAGCCCAGAGCAGCACTTATGCCTTTAGGAGTTTTGCCAAACACACCCGGACCCTCCTTGATTGGCAGATCGAATTCTACATTAGTCATTAGGAGATGCATCATAAGCACAATAATCTTAGGACAGTGTTACATGGCAGGCAGGTTTTTTGTAGGCAAAGTACATGCAGCTGATGTATCATGATGAAATTGGCTGCAAGTACAGTGGGGTCAAACAATGCAGGTCGGGACAGCCAATCACGTCGCGCCACATCAGCTACTTGCACTTTGCCTGCGGTTTGCAAGTTTCCATAATCTTAAAATACCTATGAGGCTCCATTGATTGCTTTGTTTATGGCTTTGCTCTTCCCCTCCAAACTAATGTCTGCAAATGGGTTGGGTTGGATCAAAACCCAATTATTCAAATCCCCAACCAAAACCTGACATGACGTGATTACAAAAACTCTGGTCAGATTGCGCTAACTTAGGTTAAAATATAAGGTAAGGAGTTAGATCAACGGGGGCTGATTAGATAAAGAAACTACGACCCAAACCAAATCCATTTCATAAAAATACGAACCACCCATGGCAAATCGGGTCGCTTGACCTATTGGGCTGACCCAACCCATTTGCTCCCCTACTTCAAAACACCTCAAAAGCAGACTTGACAGAAGTCAGTGTGCCCCTACCCCCTCCAAGGCTCCAATAGAACCAAAACCCATAATAGCCTTTAAAAGAGGCCCTCATTAATCGCATTGGCTATGGCTTTACTCTTTGTAAGATCAAATACCATTGATTACAGTTGGTGGACTCTCGATTAAAGATTATTTGTTACCATATAATTCACTCTAACTAAAATAACCTTTAACCAGTTACAATTTCTATCTCCTCAAACTCCTTCACGGTGCTCCCACAACACCCCCTCTTACAATAGTTTGTGGTGCAAGGGATTGAAATCCTGTACTCTTGAGTAGCAATGTTCTCATGTTTGGCATGTACACCGCATCTGCTGTCACTTGATCGATCCTCACATGCTTGTACCCCATCCGCTCCCTCATCGACGCTTGTCGTGTGTCGGATCCTGTTACGCGTGACATTTTCCGTGTGTTCGTGACAGCGCTGTTTCGCATGATTGGACCCGTGTTCACACGAGTGGCCATCGGGAGTAACGTTTTTAATCACGTAAGATTTCGATTCCAGGCGGTCCGATAGTTGAGTAGCGGGCCCTTCTGGCCCACCACCACACACGTGATTTTGTTCATGACCATGAGTTGGCTGACTATGTGAACCGTTCGATCCACTTGCCTTTATGGTGTTGTCCTCACTCGAACAATGCCCTACACTACCGTGAGATCCGTGCCGTTGCATGTGTGAAGCTTCGGAAGACTCATTTTCACACCCCGGTTGACCATCACCATGTGAATGGCAATGGTGATGATCACGACCGTCTGATCCACATGCCCCTTCGTCGTGGTCCCCACCTGAACATTGCGTGTGTGGTACGTGGGAAGACTCCTTTTCACAAGCCTGTGGCCCACAACCATGCGAGGAGTGACAATGTTGATGATCACTAGTTGATTGACAACATGGACCGTCTGATCGACACGCTACTTTGGCGTGTTCCCCACCCGAACAATAGCCACCACGACCGTGTGACCCGTTTGGTTTCGCGTGCGGACCATGCGGTGCATGGGAGGAGCCACAACATTTTTTCCCTCGTGTAGTATGAGTAGTCCCTTGCAAGAGGAGCATGCTGTTTAAAATCACTAGCACGCACGTTCCAACATCAGCCAGCACAGCTGCCCAGAGAATCGGGTGGCCGGCGAAAGCCAATGCAAGGATGGCAGACTTAGTGACAATCGACGCTCCGATGTTCTCGATTATTTTCCGACGAGTTTTCCGTGCTAGACGGATTGCTTGTGGGACCTTTGTAATGTCATTAGACATGAGGGTCACATGGCCAGTCTCGGTCGCGACCGCCGATCCCGAGATGCCCATCGAGATACCAATGTCGGCAGTCGCTAATGCGGGAGCATCGTTCATGCCGTCACCGATCATGGCCGTCGGTCCTTCCTTCGTCTTAAACTCCTTGATGATTCTCACTTTATCCTGTGGTAGAAGTTCTGCATGGACTGTCTCTATAGCATGCCCTAGCTTCACAATAAGAGTGAAATATCAGTAAAATAACAGTATATGTTTACAAATAACTTATAAAAAATGAAACCCATAAATAAATTGTTTAGAGCAATTTAGTCTTAAATTTTTTACTTGAGGGGGTCTCCAACTACTCCATATTTAACTACATATTTACCTCACAGGTTACAACGTTCGGCTTATTACCTAATAATAGGGTTCCAGACCCTGAACTTTTTCACTGTTTGGGAAAAAAAACTAAGCAAACCGACCAAATATTTGACATGTGCTCATGAATTGAAATTCAATTTAAGTGAAAATAAGTTAGACTAAAACACACTTAGGTCCCATATGAGACTGATTAATCGCGTCCATATGAGACCCATCAACTAGTCTCATACGAGACCGATCAGTCTACTAGGAGACTGATCAATCTCATGTGGGACTGATCGGTCCCATATACAAATCAATTTGTATAAGACTGGTCGGTAGGTCTCATATCAGACCGATCCATCCATTATAAGAGTGATCGATATGTCCCATATAAAGACCCACTAATCAGGTCCCATGCATATGAGACCAATTGATCGGTCTCATATGGAACCTAATGGCATTTTCATCTAACTTATTTTTTGACTTAAACTGTATTTCAACATATGTCAAATATTTAGACTCGGATTGCTTAGGTTTTAAATAAATGAAGGTCTACAAACCTATTACGGAATAAGTGAAACATTGAACCTTATTAGGTAAAAAGTAAAAGTTGAGGACCCTGTTGGGTAATCTATCGTATAATCTTATGATGCAGGTGATAACTCAAAAGAAAATTACAATTGAAGGGATGGCTAAGCTGTTGGGCTCACCTGATTTTGTACGTGCATGGCTGCTGCATGGCTATCTCCAGTAAGCATTACAGTTTTAATGCACATAGATTTCAAATCAGCAATCGCTTCGCCTACCCTGGGTCGACACGTGTCTGAGAGGCTGAATATTCCGACAAGTATCCTGCCTGAGAAGACATATCCTACCGTCTCGCCTTCCTTGAGGCCCTCTAGGTTCGGAACTGATTCAACGACTAGATATTAATAGTTGTTTTACCACATTTTTATAAATAAGTGAAACAAAGGATGACATTTATAAATATGCCAAAATATAGGGAGGTATATGCCAAATTTGCAGTTTTGTATTTAAATAATGTTATGACTTACTGTTCTGATAACTACCAGCTCTAAAAAAGCAAAGTGATTTATCAACTGCATTGTTTTTTTTTTTGAGTTAGGAATAGTTTTTGGAATTCACTTTGCTTTTTTAGAGATGGTAGTTAACGGAACAATAACTCAAGGTGTTATTTAAATACAAAACTGCAAATTAGGGGATTATTTATAAATAAGTGAAACAAGGAGTGTCATTTATAAATAAGCCAAAACATATGGGGTATATGACAAGAAGGAACCCTCTAATAAAAGACTATATAAAAAGCTACTATATACATTGTAAAAAGGCCCAGATACCCAGGTTATCAAAAAAATTAAATATATATACATTGTAAAAAGTTAAATAGAGGCTAGAGCCCACAATCATATATGTGGCTGCACCAAGGATCAAAATTCTGGATTTTGTTTCGGTTTCGGTCCCTACCGAAACTGAAATTTTCAACCCCATACGTTTCAGTTTTGGTGCGGACCGAAACCAAAACTTTTGACCGAAGTTTTGATCCTTGGGCTGCACCCTCTAATGAATGTAAATTTATCACCATTATTGATAACTTAAAATTGTTCACTAAATGTTATTTGGTTCTTTAGATCCATATATTCGAGTATAACCTAAACTTGTTCACTAAAGATGGAACCTTGAACTCACTCTTAATCTTTCATTCTTTCCACTTTATCCTATTTTCTTGAATATATTCCCTTATACTTAATTAAAAAATTTAATTTTCCCAAATAAAAAAAGTGTCATTTTCTCATCTCCATACTGATACTACTTTTGGGCTAGTATCGGTACGGGTTCAGCGAGATTAATACGTATAACTAATATGTATTAGTATTGGCTGGTACTTAGTACCATAATTGAAATCATGATGAAGCTAGAGCTTTAGCTTGTCGGGCTTTGCATGCCGAACCATTTGATAATTATCAAAACACATAAATAAATGAAAATTTGTGTACCTGTTTCGGATCCCGTTGCTCTCGCTGCGATCCGCCTATTTCCAACATAAATATTTTTTCCATCGATTTCTCCATAAATTCCTTCCCCCGGAAAAATGTGAAATTCCTTCACATTTTCGAGTTTTGGTTCCACACTATTCAATTTGCTATATTCCACAAGTGCAGCTGCCATCGGGTGACTTGATTTACCCTCAATGCTCGAAACCCTGTATAAATATTAAATATAGATATAACTTTCTTATAAATATATAATAATTCTCACAAAATTGAAAGAGATGAATTTAATGCCTGGGTGTCAATATATTTAGGAACTATAAACATACACGTCCTCCAATGGAGGACAGAGAGCATCCTCCAAGATCCTACAAGGATCTTCAGGTGGCACTCGTAACATTATTTTAATGTCACGTGACACACAAGTGTATTGCTTAGATCATCTTTGAAAAAACAAAAAATTTCAAACTCATCTTTACCATGTATTTTTTTAGTAATAAAATTTGGATCGCTAAAATCAGTCCAAATTTGATTTGTGCCTTAAAAATATAATTTTGTATTTTTGTTTAAATTGTTCTGATCTAAACAATGCACCCACTTGCATCTTGGAGGACAGTCAGTGTCCTTCATTAGAGGACCGAATCGGCTCCCATATATATATATATATATATAGGAACCTTTGATCACCGGTGATGATTAGGTCCAACTGGTTGAATTGGATATCGCGTTCAACCATTTTTACAACCGCAGTTATAGGAGAATCTTGACTGACTGTCATCCTATAAAAATGGAAACCGGAAACTGTCAAAAGTCAGGATTCTCTTCTTAAAGGATGGTTTGAGCTATAACCTTACATGTGTCGTTCTCTTTATATGATTAATGGTAGGGCTGTCAACGACCCGACCTGATATTTGACCCAGAATTTTTACCAAATTGGGCACAAAATTTTTACCAAATTGGAAACCAGAAACTGTCAAAAGTCAAGATTCTCTTCTTAGAGGATGATGTAAGCTATAACCTTACGATGTCTCGTTCTCTTTATATGATTAATGGTAGTTCTGTCAACGGATTGGGCTGACCCGATACTGGACCCAGAATTTTTACCAAATAGGGCACATATATTTGATCTGTAGTGTCAGGTCGGGTATGAGACATCCCACCCTAACTTCGGGTTGGGTCGGTTCAAGCTGACAAGGGTGCTTTTCGGGTTTTGGCTTGTGTAAATAGACGTGCACCCATAGAGAATTGTTGAACTCAAGTGGGCCCAGAGTACACTCTATTGGCTAGGGTGGTTGAATATAAGGGTAGACAAGGGCCAAGGTCGGGGCTTAAACGGATCGAAGCTTTTGGAACTAGCTCATTCCCGCCAGCTACTAATCTGGCCTGTACGGCCCATTTATGCTTCTGGGTCTACCAACCTTGGACCATATCCGGCCCATTGCTAGCTAAGGAGGTTTAATTTGCACTTATGGTTTCAGGGGGTGGGAATAGGAATATGAAAAGAAGATGTTCCTTTACCAGTAGAGCAATGTGTTGAAGCTAATGCCTTTAGAGAGAGGCTTAAATTCCACTACAGAGAATTCCCCTTTGGTGATCGTCCCCGTCTTATCGAACGCGACATTTTTTATCTTCGCTAAGTCTTCGAGGTAGTTTCCCCCTTTGATCAGAACTCCGGTGGTGGCCGCCTTCGTAAGTGCACAGAAACTTGCCACTGGTGTTGAGAGCACAAGCGCGCAGGGGCATGCACTGACCAGAACAACCAATGCGAGCCGAAACCAATGCTTCAGATTCTGAACTTTTAGTGCAGTTGGAATCACAACAAGGCCCACCGATACTAAAACTACGGCTGTGAAAACAAATGAATGATAAGATATATGAGAAGAGTGGGGAGGATGGTAAATCAATCTCTCCATAAAATTGAGATTGGGGCTACTTTTACACCATCTTTAACTCATGACAAACCATGAAAACAGGCTTTATTTCTTGGTGTGGGCATAGCAGTAGTTGGTGTGCTATTAGTAATTTCATTAATCTACCTGAAGTGTAGTTTTCAATAATTGGTGTGCAAATAGAAAAAGGGTCGTTTTATTTACACCTTAAGATTCTTTCTTCTCAACTCAGGTTTCACAAGCTAAAACTGTTGACTGCGGCAATTTTTTGCTGCAAAAAAACTGCCACTATTAACATAAAACTATTAAAGACTATTAGCGGCAATTTTTTATTACGGTTTTTTGCATATACCCCCTTGTGTTATGCTAATATTATAAGAAACCCCCTGAGTTATGGGTATTTATTCTGCAGCCCCTACTTTTGTGTTTTTGTTTCATATAACCCCTGCTAGCCGTGAGCTTATGGATGAAAAGTCTATTTTGCCCTTAATGAAACTAATATTTTAAAAATATCACCATTCTAAAAGGCCCTTCATTCATCTATATTTACAAGTCATGCCATTAAAGTTTATTACCATTCTAAAAGGCCCTTCATTCACCGTTATTTACAAGTCATGCTATTATAATTTACCACTATTCTAAAATGAGTACCTTTAAATCCACCCACAAAATCTTTGAGTTCACCCACGCTGAAATACATCGACTGCAATAAATCAAATAATGGAGATTTTTTATCGTCCCAATCTTTCATGAGATCGATCTTTAGATCATGAGTGTACCATCAGACGGTCGATTTTTTATTTCATGTGATACACACTCCTAAAAGTGACCTTAATATCAATTTTAAGTATGCACCTGATATTAAGGTCACTTTTCTGAGATGTGTGCCAAGTGAAATAAAACACTGACCGCCTGATGGTATGATCATGATCTCAAGATCCATCGTGTGAAAGATTGGGAGGATAAATGATCTCCATCGTTTGATTCAATTCAATCAACGTGTTTCAGCGTAGGTGAACTTAAAGATTTAGTGGGTGGATTTAAAGGTACTCTTCTAAAAGACCCTTTATTCACCCATCAGATTTAAGACTCATCAGATGGATAATTCCCCCATTAAAGCATGCCAACTTTTAGACAAATACTCAACCAATGGAGGATTTGTGATAAGCGATGCAATTATTCTTGAAAAGAAAACCTTCAATCTACATGTTCCACTCAAAATATTCGTCCCTCCAATTTCCTATATGATTCGAGACCCATTTTTAGGAATTGGATTGCCTAATCGCGTCTGCTTCCATCCACCGAATCTTTGAGTTGACCCACGCTAAAACACATTAATTGCATTGAATAAGACGATGGAGATTGTTTAGGCATACCATTAAACGATCAGTGTTTTATTTCGTTGCACACATCTCAGAAAAGTGACCTTAACATCACGCATACGGTTAAAATTAATTTTAAGGTCATTTTTTTGGGTGTATACCACATGAAATAAAAAACCAACCATCTGATGGTACCACCATGATCTCAAGATCTATCGTGTGAAAGGTTGGGACGATAAACAATCTCCAACATCCGATTCAATGCAATCAACCGTCTGATGGTTACACCATGATCTCAAGATCCATCGTGTGAAAGGTTGGGACGATAAACGACCTCCATCGTCCAATTCAATGCAGTCAACTGTCTGATGGTGCCACCATGATCTCAATATATCGTGTGAAAGGTTGAGATGATAAATGATCTCTATCGTCCGATTCAATGCAGTAAACCGTCTAATAGTGCCACCGTTATCTCAAGATCCATCGTGTGAAAGGTTGGGACGATAAACGATGTCCATCGTCCAATTCAATGTACCCAATGTTTTTCAGCGTGGGTGAACTCAAATATTTAGTGGGTGGATTTAAAACTACTCTTTTTTGTAAGTGGAGGGGCGCCAACTCTTACCATGTGTAGAGGGTGGCAATTTAGTAATTTAATTTTGAAAATGATAAATGTGATATTTAGGCTATTCTTTAACAGCTGGTTAACCATTTAAAGTAGCATCCGTTAAAGATGGTGTTTTATAAACACCAAAATGCTAACGCAGGGGGTTTAGAGCAAATAACTATAATTGGGGGGGTTATTTATAATATCAGCATAACTCAGGGGGGGTATTTGCAAAAAACCCTTTTTTATTAATAGCAGCAGTTTTTGGTTGCCGCTAATAATTTTTTTTCTTTTAGCTTTTTGGGATGTGTGTCATATGGAATCAACATTTGACCTTATCATGGTACAATGGTCGCCCTTGAGCTCCAAATCCTCTGTGTGGAAGATTGGGATGAAAAACGACCTCTATAATCTGATTCATAGTAGCCAATGATTTTAGGCTTTTAGCACCTAAAATCGGGTTGAGTAAGAAGTAATCTCTAGTAGTATCAAGGTGCTCATAGATATAGATTGTCTAATGAGTTCATCAAGTGATGTGTTGTAAGCAAATGTTGGTACGAAAGTAGCAACTCTCAAAATTAAAAGTAAGTTTCAGTAGATGAATGTGTGTAAATGGCCAACCTGGTGTATAATACATAGCACACTTGTCTATGTATCTTTGTGTTTTGGACTTGTTGTTTTGGGCCTCCTCAACTAGCTTTGCCATTCTAGCCACCGCAGAATCCTCAGCTAGGGCAACAGTCTTTATACTAATATAACCTGCAAGTATTCTAAAATTTATAAGTAAAAAACAATTTTCTTCATCCCTTGCACAATGGTAGATGATACAAGTGACGGAACACTACGCTAATCGGGCATTACATATATTACATTATCCCCATTTTCCCCTCTCTTTTTTTTCACTTTCACTGAAAAAAGGATAATGAACTCCTTATACACCTCATTTCTCGAGTTGTGATTGGTCTAGAACAGTAGCCCTCCGATTGAAGGGATTATTATCCAATAAAGCTTGAAATGACAGTGACCTATAATTCACATCTGTGATACCTTATGAGAACAAAGATTTTGAACAAAATAGAGAAAAGAAAGGTTACCATTTAAGTTCATAGTGCCTGCCCAAACATTAGAATGGACTTGCTTCGCAACTGGAAGTGATTCTCCAGTCAAACTTCTCTCATCGACTTCACTCTTCCCTTCGATTACAATACCATCAATCGGAATCACTTCGCCAGCCTTAACAGCAAGCATTGTGCCCTCGTTTACATCTTTGACATCAACAACAAGCCCAGTTTCGGCTAAGATTGCCTTATGAGGGGCTATGGACATCAATGATGACATGACCGCGGTGGCCTGCAACATATTAGTGGTCTTCTTGAGACAACAATTTTTCCGAAGTGAAATAGGCAATTTTTACCAATCGAAACCCTACATGAATTGCTAATTTTTTTGCTAAGCAAGCGAGTATTTAAAATAATGTAGAATTACAAAAAATAGTACTAAAAATAACTGAAGATACTTATTAAAACGCAATAATTAAAGTTTAAGTATCTATTAAAATTTTTTAATCACCCCTTATTTTCTTTAGTGTATAGGCAGATCTTTATTCTTAAAATATAAAAAGAATATAATATCAGAATTCGTATAGAGTAACCGACATAATTGCTCTCACGTGTCAATGGGTCAATCACCTTATGCTAAAAAGGTCAAACATATATTGTTAATTGTATTGTCGAAAACTGATAAACAAAAAAGTAATAAAGTAAAAACCTCTGAAATCCTTAGGAATTATAGATATTAGTTGTATTGGCATAACTTTTTGTCACCTCTGTACCAGAGCCGAATATACTTGCTTTAGCAGGTCCCCTCCTCCCTGCTAAATCCTTGTAAAGAAAGATTTACTTGCTCTAGCAACTATCTCTATGCTCTCTGCTAATTTCCTGCCATAGCAAATAAAATATGCTCTGGGAGTGAGCAGAGAGGAGGGGAGAACTGTTGGAGCATGTAAATTCTAATGTGCATGGAGTTAGTAAGGAGAAGGGGTTGGGGCCGTGACCTACTAAAGTGGGTAGATGAGATTTAGTAAAGAGAAAGGGAACATGCTAAAACAGGTAAACCATGCTTTGCCAAACACAACCATTGTTGACAACTTAATCAAAGGTCAAAAATGTTCTTTCACTATTTGTGTGCCTCAAAATAATTAGGACTTTCCGGAGGGTTACCATTTGATAAGGAGATTGAACTGTGTGCCAAAAACAGGAAATCCGGTCGATACATGCTACCAATTCATAGCATGAATACACGTTTGATGCCCGATTAATTCAAAATTAATCTATGTCAATGAGTTGAGTAAAGAAATATAACTACTTTACAAATGAATTCTCAGCACACAAATCATGGGCACTGGTTCCTTTATATAGCTTATCTAAGAAGACTCCTAATTGAAACTGTTACAACAGACTTTTGTTGTTACAGAGGTTACAATGGTTAAAACAGAATTGTAAAATTGTTATGTTGTTACAGAGGTTAAAACAGAATTGGTTTAGTTATTGGTGAGTTGTCTTGACAACTATTTTACTGTTAATATCCCCCTTCAAGTTGATGGGTGTATCAACAACCTTCAACTTGAATTGTAGATACTTAAACCAAGTAACAGAGAGCGGTTTTGTAAAAATGTTGGCTATTTGATCAGCGGTTGAAACATATCGAACTTCAAAATTGCTTATTGACGACTTTTTCTCTGATGAAGTGGTAGTCAACTTCAATGTGTTTGGTACGCGCGTGAAATACCCGATTTGCAGCAAGGGAGATTGCCGATAAGTTGTTGCACAAAATCTGTGAAGTAGATTTTTGTGGGACATGGATGCCTTTAAGAAGCATCTGTACCCATGTTAATTCAGATGTTGTATGGGTTAGAGATCGATACTCTGCTTCAGTAGAGGAACGTGCCACACTACTCTGTTTTTCTGCACACCAAGATAGAAGATTGGGGTTGAGATACACACAAAATCCGGTAGTGGATCGGCGGTCGTTGACGTTGCCAACCCAGTCGGCATCAAAATAAGCGAGGAGATTGAGTGGACCAGATTCAAAATGGAATCCATAGTGAAGAGTCCCCTTGACAAATCGAAGCAATCATTTTACCATAGTAAAATGAGCATTGGTGGGCTTATGCATGTGCTAGCAAACAGAGTTTACGACATATGATATATTTGGTCGACTGATTGTGAGATATTGTAGTGAACCTACAATGCTTCTGTACTGATTTGGATTGTCAAATGGATCATCAAGCCCAGGTTTTTTATTCACTTTTGTTAAAGCGGGAAAGGCATATGGTTTGCATTCTATCATCCCAGCTTTTTCAAGGAACTTTGTAGCATATTTAGATTGAAACAAGAGTGTGCCTTTCGCTGTTTTGTTTACCTAAATACCTAAGAAATAGTTGAGATTTCCAAGTTCTTTCATGGAAAAAGCTAGAGATATCTTAGAGATTAGTTGTTGAATTTGAAAATTATTGTTGCCTGTGATAAGTATATCATTCACATAAACTAGGATCATAACTATGTGACTTTGATAGTGAGATATGAACAACGAGCAATCAGCGGAGCTGGATTTGAAATCGTTTGTAAGAAGAAATCGAGAAAACATATCGAACCATGCTCAGGGAGCTTGCTTTAGTCCGTACAATGCTCTTCGAAGTTTACATACATGATGCGGATATATGGGATCGACAAACTCTTGTGGTTGATCAATATAAATTTCTTCCTCAATGTAGCCATGTAAGAAGGCATTAGACACATCAAATTGTTTGATTGACTAGTTGTAATGAAGAGCTAGAGATAAAATGAGATGAATTATAGGTTGCTTTGGTAGTGGGTTGAATGTTTTAGTATAATCGATGCCTTACTCTTGATGGTATCCTTTCGCGACTAGTCATGCATTGTAGTAGGCTATCGAGCCATCCATATTTTTTTTTGATACAAAAGATCCACTAGCACCCAATTGAGTTTCTTTCCTTTGGTTTTGTAACTAGTGTCCATGTGCCTTGGGTGATCAAGGCATGATATTCTTCAGACATAGTTGATCGCCATTCTTGAAGCTTGTTGGCTTTAGTGAAGGTTTTTGGTTCACTGAATGGTTGTGAAATAGCAGTGAGACATAAAGGGATTTTGGGTTTGATAGTACCAGATTTTGACCGAGTTTGCATTGAATGATGGTTGGTTTGAGACCCTGGTATTGTAGTGGTTGGAGGTTGTGCCTGTAATGGGATAGATGTAGCTGACAGTGATGAAATATGATGATGACTAGTTGGACTGAGAGTTGGGATGGGTGAGGGAATAATGAGTTGTGTATTAGATATAGCTGGTGGACTGAGAGATTGTGTAGAGGCCGAGTAACTCGATGGGGAGTTATTATGTGATGAAACTAGGTTGATTATAGGTATGGGTAAAGGATTGGAAATAGGATAATAGGATGACAGTGGTAGGGTGTGCTTGGTAGGTGCGATGATTGGATTTGTGAGGAATTTTTCATTAATTTGCTCCACAGGTACACAGGTTTTGAGAGGGAATTCATCCTCAATGCATTGCACATGCCGAGAGGTGTATACTTTTTTTGTGTCAAAGTCAAGACATCTATATCCTTTAAATGTTTGACAATATCCAATAAATATACAACACTTCGACCTTGGTGAAAGTTTATCTTTTGTATAAGGTCTCAGTCATGGGAAGCATAGACATTCAAAGGATTTAAGTATTGAGAAATCAGGTGTGGTGTTGAATAGTAGGTCATAAGGTGTTTTGAATTTTAGCACAGAAGATAGTAGTCGGTTTATGAGAAAAACAGTGGTGAGTAAAGCATCAAGCCAATAGGTTTTTGGAAGTGAAGCTTGATGGAGTAAAGTGATTGTGGGTTCTATGAAATGCCGATGTTTTCTTTCAGCTATACCATTTTATTCGAGTGTATGGGGACACGAGAGTTGGTGTAAAATGCCGTATTGTTTAAGACAATGAGTCACGGTATTATTGATGAACTCTCCTCTATTATCCGTGCGTAATTTTTTGATAGTAAAAGAAAGTTGTTTTTCCACCATATCTTTGAATTCAACAAATTTATGATGGACTTCACTTTTATTTTGCATAGGATATAGTCAAGAAAAACGTGAGTAATCATCGACAAATAAAAGATAGTCGTGGAAACCACAAAATGATGATAATGGTGAGGGACCCCACACATCCGCATGAATTAATTCCAATGGATGTTTCACAGTAGATGTTGACATAGAGAAGGAAAGTTTATGGATTTTGCCTACATTGCAATGTTTACATGAAAAAACTAGTAATAGAACTACTAGGTAAATGGTATTTATTAACTAAAACATTGAAAACAGTAGTAGATGGGTGACCTAGTCTATGATGCTAGATTATTGGAGAAGATTTGGTGCAAACAAAAGCTTTTGACTGATGATGTGAGGTTGCTGATGGAAGAAATGGGTAGAGTCCTTGCTCACATGAGCCCTGGAAGAGAATCTTGTTTGTTGCTTTGTCCTAAATAATGAATCCATTTGAGTCAAAAGTTAGAGAACAACTATTATCTCTAGCTAATTTATGCACAGAAAGGAGATTATGGGATATACCTGGCACATGTAGAATATGAGTGAGAGAGAAAAGGAAACAGTGGGTGTAGAAAGAGACCAATTCATGTGTGTTTGATTTGAAGAAACTTACCATTGCCAACTGCTACTTTGTCACCTCCTTGATATTCACTGTGGATGTATAAATTGGAGAGATCACTGGTAACATGATTGTTTGCACCGCTGTCAATATACCAACTGGAATCCGAAGCAAAGGAAGTAGAAGCAAAGAAGGCTTGTTGGCGCTGCTGAGTGACTGATTTCTGGTAGCTAAGATCTATTCGATACCAGCATTATGTGGCTTCATGATTGGTTCGTCCACATATTTGAGATAACACGCGAAATGAGCCTCCACGAAATGATCATCGTCCCCTATTTTGCTGATTGAAACGGCCGCAACCTCCTCTATAGCTATGATTTTCACTGAATAAATTATAGGAAGAGTTGACCCGTTGTTGATTGCTTGAATTGGAGTGAGAATATTATTGATTGTATCTGTTTGTGGATGATCCATCACGAGCTGTGAATGCTGAATTGACATCGGTTGAAGGTGGGTTAGGAAAATCATATTTTATGTTGATTTCCTCTGATTCCAGTAAGAAGTAGAGTTCTTGAAATTTAATGGGAGTAGATCGAGTACGAATGATGGTTTTGAAGGGAGCATATTCAGCAGGTAGGCCACTGAGTGTGTAGAACACCAGATCATCTTCATCAACAAGAGTTCCAACTGCTGCTAGTTTGTTTGCATAATATTGAAGTTTGTCAATATAGTCTTTCATGAAGAGATCAACTTTCTTGAGGTTATAAAGTTTGGTCTTCAACTCATGGATGTGAGATCGAGATAGAGATTGGAAGCGATCAGAGAGAGCGTTCTAAACTTCAAAGGCGTGATTAAAATTCATCGCATAAGGAAGAATGGACGGTGATAAGGTAGCAATGATGCCACTGAGAAGATGATTGCCAATGACAATCCAATCCTCATATTTTGGATTTGAGATTTTTTTGCCTGATGAATCCAATGTTTCAGCTGGAGGACATGATTTAGATCCATCAACATATTCAAGGAGGCGATTTGCTTTCAGAGCATTGCGGATTTAAAGTTTCCAAATCTCAAAATTTCAGAATCAAGTTTCATTGTAACTAATGAATGAACATTTGAGATAAAAAATGATAAACTTGAGCGTATTTTAGAAGAATTTGAGAAATTTGCAGCCATGGTTATAGCAGAATTTAGAGATCACCTATGATTTCTTGAATTAATAAAGATAATGAATGGATTTTCTGTAGAAGATGATTCTTGTGATTCGATTGGAGAAGATGTATCTGCACTTGTTGAGAAGAATGAAGGTGTTCTTCGATCAAAGAGGTTGAATTTGCACTTGTTTGCGGTGGATTTACAGCGATGAGAGAAGATATGAAGATGAGAATTCTCTTGCAACGTGATTGGAGAGGATGAAGGATTTTGGGATCGAAGGGAGCTCGTTGGAGCTTAGATGCTCTGATACCATGAAGAAATACAACTACTTTACAAATGAATTCTCAGCACACAAATCATGGGTATTGGTTCCTTTATATAGCTTATGTAAGAAGACTCCTAACTGAAACTATTACAACATACTTTTGTTGTTACAGAGGTTACAATGGTTAAAACAGAATTGTAAAACTGTTATGTTGTTACAAAGGTTAAAACAGAATTGGTTTAGTTATTGGTTAGTTGTCTTGACACAGCTTTACTATTAATATTGAGTTGACTTAATACCCGACCGAACCAGTTTTTTATTGTATCGAGCAAATAATCTTAACTTGTCAAGTCAGGTCGAAGCAAAAATTGGGTCTGGTCTGGGGGTAATTAAGTGGGTCGGGTCAGGTTTTTGGGTTGGACATCAGATCGGGTCAGGTTTTCCCATCGCGTCAAGCATATATCCTTGACCTATCATGTCGGGTGCACTATCTTTTTTCTTATCAATGAAGGATAATTTTATAATTAAGAAAGGAGAGTACAAAGATTAAAAAAGGCCAGAAAAACATGATCAGATGACTCCCTTATGAGCTTTGGCATCACCATCACCCATGAGCAAGGCACCTACAAATTTACATCGCCATAAAGTCGAGGTGCACCGTCGGGTTGGGTCTAATCAAACATACGCCAATTTCTCATTGAACAGCCACAATTTTAGCCCAATCCGATTCATTGACAGCCGTACACTCACGTCATATATAATAATATATCCAACAAAATTTTTTTAATAACTATTTCATAAAACTATTAAAACTTAAAAAACATCACATGACAGGATAGGTGTGATTCAAATAATAATTAATAAATAAAATTAAAAAGAAAAAGAAAAAAAAGAGAGTGAAATATTCAAAAATGTGGGGGGGATGGGCCCTCGGTATCTTGTGATGTCCTAAAGATCCCTATTTTATATTTAGATTTAAGAGAATCAAATCCAAGGGCTGATAGCTGATCCTGTCAAAGAACCTACTCCTACATTAGGTGCCAGTAATATTGTAACATATTTAAATGCATTAGGTGCCAATAATATTGTAACCTCAAGGTCACAGGCTTGAGCCCACCTCATCTTGCTCATCAACGGAAAAAAAATAAAAATAGATTAGGTTGCTTAGGCTGCATTTGGACACATAATTACTTTATATTACCTTATGATGATTCAGTCCATATAAAAAAATTCCATAATAATATATATATAAATGAAAATTTATTGTTTTATTAGACTGTTTTATAAATAATTTTTTCTGAAAATTAATTTCTCTTATTTGATTAGTGTGTCTGAAAAAGAATTTTAAAAATGGCTTAATTGTCTAACTAATAAAATAATACCTTTTATTATTTGAAAAAAGTGTTTTTTTTATTTTTTTTATTTACTAGAATTTATGTTGAGAAATTACTATTGTGTTGGTGGGAAATCAGTTCACCACTTGAGAGGTTAAAAAAATTTCCTTCGTGTATAAAAATTGAGTTTCTATGTGGGGTCAACTTAGTACCCTTTTCATCTCCATCCTGCTGCCACATTTAAAAAAATGAAAAAGTTTCTTACATAAATGCCATGCCACTGCTTAGTGACAAGTGAGCTGTATTAATTGGATAAAAAAAATGTTATTTCTGGAATTAGATGGTGTTAGATGCACTTAGATTTATCTAATTCTCTCAAAAGCATGAGGAAGGGCTATGTAGATATAAAGTTAGTGCATCTGAACCATCCAAACCCCCAATATAGGTGGAAAAAGAATCAGGAATTAGATAGTGTTAGATGCCTTGTATTGGATCATTGCTCAACTAATAAATAAATAAATATTACGGACCTTATGACTTGCTCTTGATTCAAGCCACTCAGCAATGGTGAATAAGAAAACAATAGAGCCTGCCTCCCAATAATCTTTCAAGGCAACTGTTCCACCCACTGCAAAATATCAAATAAACCAACATAACTTTAAGAACCCTCTGATCAATTTCACTTCTAAATTCAGCCTCTGCATAGCCCTTGATTGGATTCTATGATAATCCGGCCCGATCAATTTGTGGGATAAAGTGCACCAAAAACATTTCGTGGAACACCATTTAAGCCGTCTGATAAGAAGGTCATGATATAAAAATCACTGATCTCAATATAGTCAACTATTGAGTTAGATGATATGTTGAATCATATAATAGAAATCTTGTCTCATGCCAATCTTTAGATCACTACCTTTGAATCCAACAACTTAGAAGGTGTTCCATGTGGCACATGTCCCAAAAATGCAAAATTTTCCTTTTAAACTTCATGCAAGTATGCAACACACTATTGTCATAATCAGTCATAAAAAAAGTGCATTTTTTTGAAGAAGAAACAAATGCGGTTACAATTTGTTAACATATAAAAACAGTATTTTATAGCAAAAATAGTATAAAACACTTTTTTCCATTTAAACCACGTTTTATATCTTTTATCTGTATTAAAAGCTTTTTAAACCAAAAAAAATAAAATTAACTAAATACACTTTTATTTTTCTTCTGTACTTTCTTTTTCCCTTTCTTTTTGGTATTTGTCTTGTTTTGCTGTTTATCTCTCAAAATTTTCTCTTGCCGTTTTATTCTCATGCTCCATTTTGGTGACTATGGTCCACTACTTGCACACACCTAAACTAGCCTTCCAACATAAAATATCTGAAACTTTTCCATTGCTCCATGTCACCGTTTTCTGTGTTCAAGTGGAAGGTCCTGATCACAATTGGTGGTGCCATCGAGATGCGCACTTACCCTTTTCGGAAAGGGTATAGGGACTTATCAATCTCAGCAATGGTCCCCACCCTGTCGCAAACAAAAAAGACCGTGCTGTCACCTGGACATTATTATTTAAATATTATTTTAATGTTTAAATGATCTTACACGATTAAAGATATAAGATGTAAGGGTTTAACTGTCAAAATAATAGTTTATATATTAAATAATTGACTCAAAAATTACTCTTTTTGAGGGATCTGAACCAACCAACAAGTGCATTATTCTATCGGCTTTGTTTTTTTGAAAGGCCAACAACCTATAAGATGAAGCAAATCAGCTCCCATTTCGACTCTTCAGATTGATCCAAAATGGGCACGCCATATTACTTTTATTCTTACACTATGAAAATATACTTTGTTTTTAATCTTACACTCCCTGTTATGCCACATGGCACACATTTGTAAAATATTTACATAGTCTATGTAACAGTCCATCAATGAAACATGTCTTAGTTAAAGATTCACACTAATAACTCGGTGATAAATATAAATTAAGCCCAAAAATCACATTTTTTGGGAGATTTGAATCATCCCATCTGCGTACTCTAATACCAATTGTCAACATTAGGTTAATTGCCAATATTAAAAGTTTACATATATTTCCAGAGATGGTTCTTTGGCTGAGATTTATTCCAATCATGGTATCAAATATCAGTCGATACTGATATGTATCGGTTTTCTGGCTAACCGATACGCATCGGCCCGGATACGTGTTAGGTATGGGCCGTATGAAGCTCTCGCAAACAATTTATTTAAATCCAAGAGCCATTGCTTATGACAGAACGGCTCAGAATAAGAAATGCCGAATCTGGCTATATTTTATAGCTAGTTTCATACTTTCATTCGTTTCACCCAATAATGGTATGTAATGAACAAGATTAGGCAATTCTCATCCATATAGGCGGATACGTATCGGTTATCTATGAAACGTTACGCGATATCGATACCCGTTTTGATACCTTGATTAAAATGATAGATTATTATTTAGGCAAATTTAAATTGATTAAAAATCTAGGTCATCTGACATAATAATAAATTACAATTTAATGGTGTAAGATTATTTAACCACTATTTTGGTATTTACGACAGTCACATACTCTGAGCCATTATTCTCATCATAATTTGTCGCTCATGTATGTTAACGGTTAACACCGTCACGAAATTTATCAAGAGTTTGTCTTTGATGGGTGGCATGGATTTAAAGACCGAAATATACTGGTATATTAGCCGGGTTCCAACTTCCAAGCCAATATTATTTAAGCAACTTTTTTTTGTAAATATATGAAAAAAAATTGCCAAAGGATTTTTTTGATATTTTATCCAAGTCATATTAATTGATATGAGCTAATATTTGAACCTCTATAGAACCGGGCTATATATCCGTATCGAATGGGGCCTAACCATATACATACGGTTTGATATGACCGATATGTATCAAATATGACCAATATTTAAAATCATGATGGGTGGTCCACCTACCATGAAGGGTAAAGTGGTCCACCCGTACATGTGATATTATGGTGTGCACAGACTTTCATACACTTTAAAGTCCGTGCACATCTCGTGGCCACACGTACGGGGTGGATTACTTTCTTACCCATAATAAGTGGACCACCCATGGTAGAGAAACACTTTTAACAAACACCTGACCTGCAATCAATGCGAGTATGTTGATATCAAGCATGAAGCTGCGTAAAGCCGCAATGCTCCTAAGCAGGATGGGAGGGAGCCCCACGGCGACAGCTCCCAGAGCCAACCACTGCATTGGGTGGTAAAGATACTTAAAAAATGATAAAATCAGCAATATGCCGGAGGCCACTGAATAGGGACTTGGCCACCTTTTCCCATTTCTCGCTTCTCCGAGTACCCTGACGTTCGCGTCAAGCCTAGCTTGATTTAGCGCTTTAACTGAAAAATAACAATAGTTGGTTAATGAACCCACGTCACCACCATCGTAAGAGTACAAAGCTTACGAAGGCACCTTTCAACCGTTGATCTTATAATAGCTGAAGAAAAGGATAGCTCTCTATTTGCACCTGTCGAACTTTTAAGGGCACCAATGCCGAGAACCAATGACCGCTTTAAATAAGATAATCGAGATATTTTTTCATCCCAATCTTCAACAAAATCAATCTTGGGAACAAAGAATCAAAGTCGGTATCGGTCTCGGGTATCAGCCGATACTGATACATATTGGCCCTTAAAAAAATTAAAAAAAAGAGTGATCGAGGTATATCGGCCTATACCGATACGTATCGGCTGATACGGTATCGGATACCCGATACAAGATATCGATACATATCAGTTTAGCCGAAAACCGATACGTATCAGTATCGGCCAATTTTTGATACCTTGCTTGGGACTATCAGCTTGTTGACTTGTTATTAGACGGTCAGATTTTGATTTTATTTCCAAAAAGTGATCTTAAAAAGACGTTCTAATCAAATACGATTCTTAATCACTTTTTAATGTGTTATTAGGATGATAAAAATGATTCAAAGTAATTATTGATTTTTGGATTTTGGTGTGTCTGAGATTCGGTGGGTGCAAATTTAGGCGCCTAAGAAAAAGTCAACAACCATCCGATAGAAGCTCAGCTCTAATCGAAGGGTAATAATACCATTAAGGAGGGCATTTTCGTCTATCTAAAATATGTGATACCGATTGTATCGAACCATATCAATCATCTTGTATGGCATTTAAAAGGGTACCAATATTTTTGCAACTAAAAGCTTCTCCGTCTGCAACAAAGATTTTTATAGGTGAAAACCAATTTGCCTTTAATCAAACGATGGAGATCCTTATCTTAGGTGGGCACCTATGAAACGGTCATATATTTATTTCAATGGCACAGATCACAAAATTACTAGCATATCATATATGAGGAGTTCTTGTATACTTGGATGGATGTATGAAAAAACAACGGTCGTAGAGATAGACTCTTCAGTTGAAAATATCAATAACCACATAAACCAAATCTATATACGTTACAGTTGAGGGATTTTTTTTTGGGCACTTTAGAAAAACGACCTTATAAAAGAAACGTTTTAGATTATTATACAAGCTTCAAACGTTTTAGAAGAAAAGGCATTTGCGATTTTTTAAACCTCTAATTTACGTGAGATTTGCAAAAACGTCACACGTGCGACTAATTTAATCAGGAGAAATATACTAAACTACCCTTCTATAAAGGGTACTTTAGAATGGGTTTTTTTCCATATCGAATTCCTGCGCAGCCTCTTCTCTTAAGCCCAGGGGTCGTTTCAGAAGAAGAAAAAAGATCCGAAGAAGAAGGTTAGATCTGAAGCCAAGGTTCTCGTCCAGCCCTGCGCAGCTTCTTCTCTTAGCCCTGGGATCGTTTCAGAAGAAGGTTAGATCTGAAGGAAAAAAACCCATTCCCGCTTCCACTTGATCATTCTGCTGAATAATTAATTGACAGTTTGATCGGATTGGTGATGAGGCTCGAGAAAAATAACGAGCTGAAGGAGAAGAAGACATAGAAAGCGACGAGGTCTTCCACGATTTTTTTACCCGCGAATGCAGCTCGGATCTTTGACAAGGGCGTTGGTACTGTAGGTAAGGTTCAAAAATAGGCCGATTAAGACGAGTAGAGTAAACAGGGATTTGATCTTAACAATGGCTCGTCGAGGACCGTGATTTAGACGACATTCCTCCATTTCCGATCGATGATTCAAATGATCCATGAAAATTATGTGTTACAGATAAAAACAAATAAAATTAGATCTGTTCTGCCGATAGACAAAAAAATACCCATTCCTGCTTCTAAACTATCTTTTATAGAAGGGTAGTTTAGTATATTTCTCTTGATTAAATTAGTCACACGTGTGATGCTTTTGCAAATCTCACGTAAATTAGGGGTTCAAAAAATAGCAAATGCCTTTTCCTCTAAAACGTTTGCAGCCTGTGTAATTGGCTAAAACGTTTCTTTTATAAGGTTGTTTTGCTAATTAACCCTTTTTTTTTTTACCTATTTGTATTTGGGAAATGAGGAGAGCGTCGTGGACGACGATGACGGTTCTAGATGGAACGATCACATAAACTTTTTGAATACCATCTAATGGTTTCAAAAGTTTCTCAATCAATGGGACTTCCGACGTGCAACACAGGCCCAGCACATCAAAATAACTCTTTTGAAACTTTACTGATTTGGTTGTAGTATTAGCTGCCATCTCTCTCTATATCTGCAAATATTAAAAAAAAAAACTCAATTTATTATTACCCAGTTAAATAATAAATCATAGAACTATATAGATCACAAGATTTTTATGATTCATTAACTACCCAGATATAATAGAAGAAGAGAAAGAAAGTTTATCAGTAAATAAATAAATAAATGACAACAGCAACAGAAATTTGGAGAGGTAAGAAGAAAAAGAAGGTAGAGTTTTCCTTTTTTAGTACTAATCATCCATGAATACCCACAGTTAGATTAAGATTGGAGAATTTATTCAATACCCAGATGAAAAAATTAAGGGAAAACGAATTTATTTGCTGTTAAATCATATAAAATGGAGTTTAGATTTCAGAGAGGATATTGAAGGCCAAATTGGAAAACAAAAAAATGTAAAAGAGAAGAAGAAAAATAAGAAATTCAAATTAGCTAGTCAGCACATAATCTAGATAATTAATTACAGAACCTGAGATGAAAGCAAGCAATAGCCCAAAGATGAGGAAAAGAAAGAAAAAAAATCATACTCAATTTCATTTTAATATTATTAGAAAAACTTGGATCTTTACCAAAACCTTCAGTTCCAAAAGAAAAAACCAACCTTCAAGATCTATTGGGTTATAAGATTTAATCAGAGTAATAAATCTCATAGATAACAGCTAAAAAAGGAAAAAAAATGCCTTGATAACTAGAAAACATCTAAAAATTTTATGGGCTTGCGGGAAATTCCAAAAACTAAGTCAGAAACCATAAATTTCTAACTGGGTAGTACATTAAATAACAAAGGATTTTGTATGAACCATAAAAGAAGTATTTATCAACTTACTTTCAGAAATGGGCCTTAAATGAAATTCGAGCTTTCCGCTTTGTTTTCGATTTGGCGTCGTGTGGAGAACTTTAAAGAGAATTGGGAGCGTTCAGGTGGGCAATGGAGTATGGACCCATTTTTAAAAGAATACCATAAAGAATGGAACAATTTTTTTTGAATTTTTAAAGTTTTAATGGGAATAATATATTTCAGATTTATTGAGAATTATAAATACAAAAAGAGAATTATAAAAAAAAAAAAGGAAAAACAGATTCAGTAGAATGGAATCCAGACATGCAACCACTAAGTATATTTATTGGGTGGATGTATTCTCTTAAGTCATAACCAAGGCACGCTCTACAGTCCTTTCTGGAACAGTCATAGTCACTTTAGCTCCCTTTTGATCAGCACCATCCAATATGCTGATCGCATTTGAATATGCTATCCTACATGACAACATCTATCACGACTGCGAATCCTTAACCGATCTCGAGGGCATAAAATTTTGTGTTATGATACAGCACGCTTGTTAAGGCGATAAACAAATATACACATAACTCATAAAATCAACTTAACATATGAATCGAGGCATTTAATAAAGCATTTAAAGGCTCATATATAACAGCGGAAAGCGTAAATAACATAAATGATGTGAAATCCTAATAATGCATATAAGAAATAAAGTAAAACAAGTTTCATGTAGGGTAACAATAATGTCCTCTCAGTTCGAGACAAAACTAACATATTGTCCTTAAGACCCGTTTCGGCTGCAAACGTTGGGCCCTTACAGTGGCTCGTAAAGTGTGACACGTGTAAAACTTAATTAATGTTCAGTTAACTTTCACAGCATATATTAACATATCTTATCATTATTCGGTTCTAGGCTTAGGTCGCAACCCTGATTTTGTTTTTGGCACGGGCGTTAAGTTTGCCGTCCCCATCCAAATTTCATATTTGCGTGGGCTTAAGCCCCCACTATCTTAATATATTGCATCTTAAAATATTTATTTATCATATTTACTTAAAACTTATTCTCAATGTGTCACGGTGCGATAAGTTTCACTAAGTTACGCTTTCCAAGGGACGGGTTTTGTTATAACATAGATGTGATTCATGTGACATCTCATACTATCATAGAGGAATTACATTCGTAGATGAAATCCTACATTCCAAGGTTCAAGTAATCGTGAAAGAAACTCCACCGTGGTAAAGACTTATATCATGTGTCATGCTTTATTCTTACTTATAATGCGTATGCTCTATCGTAATTTTCTACATGAAGAATGTCATATAATGCTGGTGAATATATATCCGAAAAAAATTATAATATGTATCCTAAATATTAGTATTCATAGAGAAGATTAATATGAAGCATAACACATGAAACATTAAGTAAAAATATTGAATAAGAAATATTTCAATATATTTATTTTATGATTAAGTCTAAACGCTCTTCATTGGGGTTAGTTGTGTCCATGAAACTTTGTGATTAATTGGTATAACAATCAGACATGTATTGGGTCCTAAAGAGGCATATATCTATTTAAGAACTGTAGGAGTCTTAAAAGATGTAACGAACATTCTCATTGCATCTGGAAGGTCCAAAAAATATAAGAATGAGTCCTGTTTTACTTAAATCGGATGTCCCATCGAAGAGAAACTCGAAATAAAAAAGTAAAGAAAAATAGTTCTAAAACTGTTAATCTCGACTGGTCGAAATTGGATTTTGACCGGTAGAGAATAAGAATAAAAGGAATTTCTATAAAATCGACCGGTCGAATCGTGTTTTCAACCGATCGAGATGAAATAGAGGACTAGAGTTCTTTTATAGAATAAAATCTCAACTTGTCGAATTATGTTTCGACCGATCGAGTTTTAGGGAAAAGGAGTTGTGGAGAAACAGAACTCGGCTGGTCGAAATGGATTTTCAGCTGGTCAAGTTTCCTGATAAATTGCGAAAATAGCAGTCTCGATTGATCGAATTTGATTTTCAACCGGTCGAGAGCTAGTAGAGGATATAGTCTTCTATATAAATATAATCTCGACCGGTTGAGTTTTGAATTTCGACCGGTCGAGCTTGCAATTTCAATCCCATGTTGAGTTTTCTGGAGGTGGTTCTAGATTTTTTTTCTTATCGATTTCTTTTAGGATTTATTTACGATTTTTTTTTTTTAAGAAATAATTGACTAATTTAATATGGATTTAGATACACCTACCTATTGAAGCATGAATCATTTTTCTTGATAATTTGGTTTGCCGGAGATCGGATTCAAGCGATGATTTACCCAATTCATTCCGCGAGAACTCTTTTCTTTTGATATAATCTTCGCAACGATGAGGAGCTTTGATGGGAGGAAGATAAGGCTCCAGAACAAGACGCACGGTTGTCGATCTCGCTCAAGAAAGAGAGGTGGCACACAATGGCTGTGTTGTGCAGAAAAGAGAGAAGGCTGTGCTTTTCAGGGAAGCAAAAACCAGAGAGAGAGAGAGAGAGAGAGAGAGAGAGAGAGAGAGAGAGAGGGTAATGGCTTGTTTTCTTTGAATTCTCTATTTATATATATAAAAAAAAGTAAATAGAGACTTCTGATTTGACAAGTTTGACTAGCTTTAAGGAGCAAAGTCCTTTTAGGATTCACTTTGATTTCTAAATCAAATCCTGTTAGTAATGGAATTAAATTACCTACCTTAATTGAGAAGGCAGCAGGACATCTTGGGATTTTCGTTTGCTATTTTAGTACAGTCGAATCATAATTAGAAGTTTCTTAAATTTAAAACATGTGAGCCATGATACGGTATGCATACAAGTATTGAACTTGGTACTTCCCAGATCAAACAACATTAAATAGGGTCAAAAGAGACTCAGGTCATAACAACATCAAACAAAAAAGGAAAGAAAAAAGGTCCCCTACTTCCACAGATATCATTCCCCTACCAGGGGTGCATGTTTGGCTATGGTTCCATGGATCAAAAGTTCGGCCAATAACTCAAGTTATTGGCCAAAATGTCTTGGTTTCGGTCCCCACTGAAACGAAACGTTGAACTAAATTTTTGGTCAAAAAAAGAAGGGGGGGGGGGGGGGGAGGGGGTGAGAAATTCAAAATTTCAGTTTCAGTCATGCTTGAAACCGAAATTGAAACCACTATTTTTATCCTTGTATTGTACCATTGTCTGCAACCCGAGAAAAAGGAAATTTCACCCCAGCTCGAAAAGGTAATCACGACATTTCCTCCTCTGAAACAGATGAGAGAGGTCATTTTTCATTGCAATCCTCTACAATAAATCATGATATCATGGGTGTACCATCAGACGATCAACTTTTTATTCCACGTCACAAATTCCAAAATTAACCTTAAAATCATGTTTAAGCATATTGTAGATCATGATTTTGGAATCACTCCTTTGAGATGTGTGTCATGTGAAATAAAAGCTTGATCGTCTGATTATAAGCCCACGGTTTCAAGATCCACTATGCAAATGATTGGGACAAAAGTCGCCTCTAGTGTCATCTATTTGAAAGCAGAGACTAATGAGATTACTTTTTTGACAAGTGACACTATATTATTGATATGTGGAGACAAATGCGATTGAGTCACTTGAGAATACTGATGATCCAACCACGAAGGGCCTGTAAGTCGAGAGTATATTAGTAATTTCACATTCTATTTTGTTAGCCTTAATTACAGGGTATATAAAGTCTTTTTCGAGTAATTGGTTCTGTAACCAAATTTGAAACTCTTGAAGAATAATGAAACTTGGGTGAATCCGTGAGTGTAAGCAATATTATTGAACCACGTAAAATCATTGTGTTTTCTTTGTGTGATTGATTTGCGTTATTGATTATTTCTAATTTCTTTCTTAACAATTTTTACATGGTGCAAATTAAAGAATGATAACCTTTCAGCTAGTCAACTTTGTCTAAATGGTTAGACATAAGGTGAGCTCCTTAGCCTTAAAAGGATATAAAGACGATCTAATCCAAGCACTTTAATAGGGGCCCTAGGTTATATAAACAAAACTCTCTCTATATTTAAGAGCCCAAAATGAAATGTTTAGTATCCTTAATTAGATGGGCACCAATTTTAAGCTAAGATAATTTCACATGTTAAATGCAACTAGGATTACTTAGATTGTGTGCCACGTAGCAAAACAATAAAAAATATGAAACTTTTCAGAGATGACTTTTCAATGATTTGACATGTTTAGAGGCTTTCAATTGTTTTAATTTTTTTGAGCTATGGGGTCCTTAAAAGGGAGACCCAAACAATAAGATGGTCCAAATTGATAGGTTTTTGTGGCCCATCTGTCAAGTTTATGAAATTGCTATGACCGTGTGTGTCACATTCCCATTATTTATATATATATATATATATATATATATATATATATATATATATATATATGCCAAAAGATTAAGTTTCTTTTGAGATACTTAACTTATATGCCTTTGTAATTTTAAATAAAGATAATTATAATTAACTAAGACACTTTAGATTTTAAAATGAAACCAATTATGGTATCACACCTACTCTTACTTTAAGTCTCTTTATAGACTACTTAAAAAGTCTACCTACATTTCTAAATCACCAATCAAAACTCCAAAATCACCCATTTTTAGGGCACCTCATTTTGCACCAATCAAAACTCCAAAATCACCCACCTAGCCTCTCCTCTAGATGATTTGACATGTGGAGAAGGTGGGTGCTTTTAGAGTTTTGGTGGGTGCAAAAGCCACCCAAATTCCCATTTCTGTTAGAATCTATGTTACCTCTTTCGTTCATTCATTTAGCGAATCGCAAATCAGGTAAAGCGAATCAGTTCCCAGTCTAATTCGGTCCAATTTCACATGACAAGCATATTGACTGGTTAATATTAACTATTTTGTTTTGAAATAAAATTTTAAAAGCGTTACGAGAGGATATGAACCTAAGCCTTTAGGATTTTGAAGTTTTACGATTAATCAAGTGGTCATTTAGATTTCTTTTATGAGAGAATGCAAATTTATGTTATGAAATTAATAAATGCTTAAATCATAGTGAATCGGGCTCCCTTGATAGTAACAAATTGCAAATTACAAACTCAATTCTAAACTGAGCCAACTAGCGAACCAACTAACTTTGGTCAGAATAATACTGAGGAAGAAATTACACGGAATTCAGGGCTGAACAATTTGTTGATTAACCTTCAAGCCTTCAAGTTTTATTATGTCATCATTTTGACGCTAAATGAGATTTACCATCTCATCATGTCTTAATGCATTTGGGTTTGTAACAATAATATAATGACGAATTGGACCTTGATTAAAGGAAAAAAACCCAATGGAGACCTCGGTTCCAATCTCCTCCCTGCCTTAAGACAATCCTAGGGATTTATATATATCTCATGCTGACCCGACATATACTAATTTTGTGTGTACATGAGTCCCTGGGATTAGTAGTTTTTTGAGATTGAGCTTTCCTCATTTTAGGCTTGAGATAAAACCTGAGTCTTCTCAATTTTAAGTTATTCAGTAACATGTGTCACACTATTTTTAACAATCCAAGTAGTCAGAGTGGCAAAATTTATGAGCATTCTACGACCCATAGTTACCAAAATCTTCAAATTTTTTAAAACTGGCAACTAATTCACGAATTCAAGGTTCTACAAATTAATAACAAATTACTTGTGAATTTTAAAAAAAATTGTGTGTTTTTTTTCAAAATTTGTGAATGCTTTATGAATAATTCACAATTTTTTTCAACAAATCATATTTTTTAAATATTTTTTATTCTTCTTTTATTATTTGTTTTTCTAATTGTTTTCTCTGAAAATTTTCCAAATTGCTAAATTTTTGCGAGATTGTTTTTTAAATTTAAAACTTGCCGAACTATTGTTGAACCCCCGACCATGCTCCAACCCCACTCCCCCAAAAAACAACAAAGAAAAAATTATAGCTTAAATTAGAACTTTAATATTCAGGAATCATAGGACACTGATCGCTTACATGGCGCAACGCAAATGCAGTGGGTCTGAGTAACACAACTCAGGCCATCCAATTATATTGCGCCACATAAGTAGTCCATTATTGGTCTGTTATTTGAGGTCCCCTCATTATTATTTTTTAGAATCAGATTAGGTACCCAATCTAAACTTAGCCGACATCTTAGGTCAATTTTCTTCTTCACGTGGTCAGCCCTCACGTAGCAAACTGTTAAATTAGAAAAACTTAAATTTGACCCCAAAAAATATCAGGGCGTTTTCCATTGATCTCCATTTGAGATTCGTTCAAGCTGTGCCCCACCTCTCAGATGGGGTCGATTACCTTGTGGCTTAAAACATTTCCCTAGTCATTCTCAAAGAGCTGGTATTACGTACCCAACCCAATCACTAGCGGCGGCGCTTAGGTCAATCTCCTTTTATTTAAATTGTCATGGCTCATGAGCAGCACATGCCTAAGTCCTTGTTTGACCAAACTCATGGAAATGATTTTTTTTTTTACTTTATATGTGCTTGTAAATAAAAGAACTTATGGGAAGTTTTATTTTTAAAATTTTACAATAGTTTGTGTCACGACCCAAAATCTTAATCAATCTCACGTTTGTTAAGGCGATAAACGGACATACATATTTTATTAGATCTTGCATAAAATTGGGATCCCAAAAATCGTGGATCAAACTTTCTTCTCATATTAAAAATTCTCTTCAAAAAGCTTACATTGAATTTTTAGTCCAATAAATAACCTGACCAAAAATAGAGGTTCGATCGACTACTGGAAGATCTTTCTAAACAATTATTATATATACCTGACGTCGTCAAGCTGATCATCCAAGTCGTCACCCATATAATCCGTATCATCTTCCAATTCATCAAGTCCATTGGACAATATAGTCCATATCTTCACCTGCAGTTGTTAGTTTTTGGTGGGGTGAGTTTACTCAGTCACGTAAACTCAATGGGTTGCACAACCAACCCACCACAATCTACCCGGGTGATCGTGGGTGCAACCTTGTGAGTGAAGGTGAAACTGAATTTTTCATAAAAGTTCTTATAATCATTGCATAATTATAAAACTATAAAACTGAAGTAACATAACAGATTTCAGTGCATATGATGCTTCTAATGCTTATACTTTTCTTACTTGTCTTGTCAACTTAACTTACATGGCATATCGAAAGTTTTATTATTATTCCATACGCCTACACAACGTACTTCGTATCTTACTTATTTTATTTAAACGATATGTGTCAGGATCGCTACTTGAGCCTATCACGCGAGGTCCACGTGTAGATAATCACCTAACCTCTATATCATAACATAAACCACCATCCAGCCCGATGAGATTGCGCTCATAAAATTCAGTGTCCCCTTAAATTGAGACACTATCGTATCATATTGCCCTTAAGACCCGTCTTGGCTGTAGACGTTAAATCCTTACGGTGACTCGTAATGTATGGCACGTGTAGAAACTTAATTCATGTTCAGCTGGCCTTCACAGTGTATCTTAATATATCATAACATTATTCGGTTCTGGGCTTAGGTCCCCGCTCCGATCTCATATTTGTGTGGGCTTAAGTCCCCACTTTTTTAACATCTCGTAGTTTAACATATTCATATTTCATCTTTTCTTAAACTTAATTAGAATGGGCCACGGTGCGATAGGCTTCACAAATCACGCTTTCCGAGGAACGGGTTCTGTAATAACCTGGATGTACTTCGTGTAACAGCCCATACTCCCATAGAGGTATTGCATCCGTATATGGATGCCTACATTCCAAGTTTCACGTGACTGTAAAAGAAACCCCACCGTGATGAAGGCTTAAAAGTCGTGTGTCGTATTTTATTACTTTTTTCTTAACATACATATGCCCTAACATACTTCTAAATGATAAATATCACACAATGTACATAAAGCATATAATAAGAAAGCAACTAACCATAAGGAAGCTAATATTTCTCGTAATATTTTAAACTATGATTCAAACACACAAATTAAATATAAGATGTTAGAAATACTGATATCAAATAGGTATTATTAAAATGGTGAGTTAGACTTTAACTCTAAGATATTATATTAAACTCTAAGACCTTATAGGATTAGGTTGTAGTGTAAGAGTAACTAAGGGTGTCTCGCTCATCTTTAAGAGAGAAAAGACGGTGACCTACGATGAATATCCTAAGCTCTAAAATACATAACTCAAAGTAATGTTGTGTTGATCTCAGCAGATAGATCTTGTCGATCTGATGAAAACGGGCTGATCGTTTGTGAAATTTGGCTAAGGATTGAATCCTGTGTGACTCAAACAAATTTCGACCATCGAATTCCTTATTACACAGTTTTCATGATATATATAATCTAATTTAGATCGATCTAAACTTATAGATATATTCAGAGTATATGATATTTGGGTCTCTCGAAGTTTCGACCATTGATTTAGTCATTCAGACCCTTATCTAGAAAGTCATCGATTCAGGTCGAGATCATGTTAAACACGAATATCGAGGTGTCTACACTCTCATGGTGTGAGAAAAATACACACCTAACAAGTTATTCTAAGTTTAGGAGTTTGGTTTAGGCCATTCCTTGAAGGTTGGTTCACGATTTCTCAAAACGCGCGTTTAACTACATTGGATATACGAGCCCATTAAGAGTCTATAGACTAGACGGGCCCACAAGACCCATAGTCCTTTGTGATGATTAGGGGTCTTAAATGACCCATATTATCGATAGATCAGACCTTATGTGTATGGGTGACGGCCCAATTTTACTAAAGTTATAAACCCAAAATTTACTGATGACACCTAATAACCATGAATCTTGCATTTGTGAATCTTGAGATCCGTGAAGATTTTAAATCAGAGTTTTTTTTTTTTTGGGTGGACCTAATTCAGTGAAAAAGAAGACATTTTCGCACAGTAAACTTTTGTCGAAAGTGACAGAATCCACATGAAATGACACCCAAAGTAACCTATAATAAGAAGGACTCATGTGTGAATTTAGGCAACTTTTCTAAGCCATCGGATTTCATTGGGAGCGTTCAGGCCTAACGACGTTAAAATTTTCCAAATATTAGGTTGGGTCCGTGTTTGGATCATACATTGGTTTGACCAAAATTAGGGTCAAAGAGACCCCTTTACCATAGTTATAGAGGGAATATACTATTTGCCTAGTTTCCTACAATTTCCAAGCATCGAATGGTGGGCCTGAAAATGCAGTAAAAGTCAAATGATCCATTGGGTCGAAAGTAGGTTTTCCATAGCTCACAAAGGACCTAGACACGTGGTATGGCCCGATTCCCAATAATTTGAGGGGCCAAAGTGATCCCTGACGCAATTTCCATGTGGCACACAGGCTGAAGCCTATAAGATATATATTTTTATTTATATTTTTGACAGCAGAAAAAAATAAAAATGCTAAAATCTGTTTTGTTTGCTTTCTTCTTCATTAGCAAAAACCTTCATTGATGGAGTTTGGGAGGGAAGTTTTCATTACACATATTTTTGTTTTTCTTTTTAAAACATAATATCAATATAAAATTCATATGTATGATGGCATCAGTAATCTAGGATCCAAGCTTGCTTCATCATCGTCAACCCAAGGTGTATAGCATCTCCTTCTATAGCTTCTATGTTCTATTTTTAAATTTAAATATGAACTATAAAAGAAACTAAATTCATCTACTAAGCGTCTTTTCTTTAAATTTTTGTACAAGTAAATCAGAGATTTAAAAGGCGAAAATAGTGTAATGCGAGTAGATTGAAGAGGATAAGAGGGCACCCACTTGATTGTGATCGTTGGTGTTTAGCATAGTTTTGGCGCGATGGGCGAGACCGAAACGTTGCGGCATAAAAGTCGGCTCAGATTGACACGGTCCAAGCCCCGCAGCGATAGTAGATCCCCCTTCTTTCTTCTTCAACAGCAATCGAATCCAAAAATGCCTGTCAATTTTTGGAACTGCCGTTGCTGTTTTGTGAATAGAGGAGGTGAAAGGTGGCTGCCGTTTAGGTTAACAGTGTGAAAGAGAGAGAGAGAGAGAGAGAGAGAGAGAGGGATCTTGAGAGTTGAAGAGGGGATGGCTAGTAGGGACTGTTGGTTGTTGGGAGAGGGAGAGAGACACACATAGAGAGAGGGAACATTAGTTGGGGCTTGGTTTGTTGGGAGGAGAGAGAGGGAGAGTAAGAGTAGGGGCTGGGGGTGCTTGGGTTGCTATTTTAAAGTGGAGAGGGAGAGAGAGAGACAAAGGGAGAGAGATGGTGCTGTTGGGTTTCTAATTAATAGCAGCAGTTGGTTGCTTGGTTATCTGACGTGGGGTTATATATATATGTAGAGAGAGAGAGATTCTTGATGAGTACTGAAATATGATGATATTTCACCCCTAAATACCTATATTTAGCTGTCCGATGAAGGCTATCTTGTGAGAATTATTAGATTTGAAGTGTTTCAGGTAAATATAAGCCAAGTGTGGAAAACAGCCCAAGAATTCTGAAAATAATGTCAAAACACTGTAACTTTGGGTCATCGAGAACTTGGTGTGACTTGCGGCTAAATTTGGACCTTCAAGACGGCCGAATTATGAAATTGGCAAAACACAAAAGTTGTAGATCTATTCGTCAGCTTTCCAACAGCGTATAAATCACCTCAATTCGAGTTCGGGACCGAAGGTTATGACTAAAATACCGAAGTAGTGTCTGATACAAAAAGTGTGCTGAAATTCACGAATTTCTGGGGGACGATTAATCGAGGAGAAGGAGAGTCTGACACGAAATTGACTACTTTAAAGCTGATTTTGAGCCTCTTTTGTAGGGTCGATTAATCAACCCTAAATTGGCGACCGAGAATCTATTTAAAGCGATTCAAACACTTCGAGGAAAAAATGAGAAATTAGGGAGATAGGAGATTAGAGTTTTAGTTTTTTACTTTTCTTTTTCATAGTTAGACATAGAAATAGAGAATTTTTATTTATTCCTTTTTGAGATCTTTGTTCCTTTAATTTCCAGTACTCATTCATCCAGTTTATTATATTTTTGCTCAAGTTTATTCCTGCATTATTCTCGTTTCTGAAGACCATCATACTTTTGGATCAAAGAAATTTCTTTTGAAGTTGAGGTATTTTTAATTCATTAAATTAATGCTATTTTTTCTTCCTTATTTATTTATGTCATTTAATTATAATATGTGTGGCTAAATTCATAAGGATGGGGATCTAATGATTCCCATCCGAGGGATGTACTTTTAATAATATAAATTTAGGATTAAAATATGAGATCTTATTTTATGGTTGTTGTGCTATCAAGAACGGATGAAATCCCCGCCACTAACCGGGATCGCGTGTGTCGAGCCAGGCCCGAGATCTCAGATCTGTGACGGTAATTTTACCCTATTATTATTATGATCTTTTTGCTTTCATCGTGTGGATATAGTTACGATTATGATCTGGGATCGAGTGTGCCGAGCCATGCCCTGGATCTTGGATCTGTAATAGTAATTTTATCGTAATTACTCCCTAATCTAAAATCAAGTGTGTCGAGCCATGCCCTTGATTTCAGATCTATGGTGGTATTATTGTTAGAATTTTCACCCACTTTGGGGATGATTTTTATTTGAACCTGAGATCAAGTGTGCCGAGCCATGCCCTTGATCCCAGATCTATATATGAAAATCATCTAAGTCCTGATTGCAGGGATGCAACGTGGAACCTATTGGGGTGTTAACCATTTATCTTCCATAAAAGATATTTTTCTTCAATGGTATATCTCATAGTTTAATCCGTAGATTTATATTCTGGGAAGGATAGACCAAAGATGGGAGGATTTAGTATCTTCATCTTTATCTTTATTTTTGAATTATCAGTTAAGTTTTAGTTTGTAGTCAGTAATTGTCATCTCATCAAACCGCTTAAATCATAAGACTGGTAGAATACTGTTAGATCTTAGTAGATTTCTGGAATTGCTTGTCTTTTTAGATCTTTCAAAATTAGTCCTCGTGGGAACGATCTCGTACTCCGCACCCACTATATACAATCCGATTCGTGCACTTGCGAGTAAGATTGCAGGGAAGCAACGTGGAACCTATTGAGGTGCTGACCATTTATCTTCCATAAAAGATATTTTTCTTCAATGGTATATCTCATAGTTTAATCCGTAGATTTATATTATGGGAAGAATAGACCAAAGATGGGAGGATTTAGTATCTTCATCTTTATCTTTATTTTTGAATTATCAGTTTAGTTTTAGTTTATAGTCAGTAATTGTCATCTCATCAAACCGCTTAAATCATAAGACTGGTAGAATACTATTAGATCTTAGTAGATTTCTGGAATTGCTTATCTTTTTAGATCTTTCAAAATTAGTCATCGTGGGAACGATCTCGTACTCCGCACCCACTATATACAATCCGATTCCTGCACTTGCAAGTAAAATATCACAATTAAAATACCACATCAATTCTCTTGCTTGTAAGGATAAACGGCTGGGCTGCAATGGCTGCTGATGCTTGGGTCGGTAAGAGAGATTAGAGAAAGACTCGGACGGTGCATGGGGACTTAGCCTCTTGAATAGAATTGTAGAGAGAGAGAAAGAAGGAGAGAGTTGCTAATTTAATTGGGTGTCCGCTTGATTCACGATGAGATATATACATATATAGAGAGAGAGAGAAAAGGAAAGAGAGAGAGAGAGAGTTGGCCTGTTGGATTATTGCCAATAAAAAAAAAAAAGGAGGCAAGAGTCCTATGTGACTCTAATACCTATTAAAAGAAAGGAAGAGAGAGGGTACCCGGTTGGGTCTTTAATAAAGAAAGAGTGAGATAAAGAAAGAGAGTCCAAAGGACTTGTGTTCTTTCCCTAATTAAGTACACAAGGTGTGTTAGAGTGTGGAGCACCCTTATTGAGCTTGGTACTCCACCCCATCTATCACCATTAGATAGGCCTCAAAAAGACTGGGGTCATAACATTTTGATTTTATTTTTTTTCACCCGTTTGGCTACATTGTGTAAAATTATTTTCCTAAGGCACCATTCTTCATACCATGTGAACCTGTAACCTCACCCCATCTCGCCGGGCCAAACTGTGTTAATCGCTTTGAATTATAACATGAATTTTTTTTTTGTCACAACTTTTTACAAGATGGGTGTTGAGATCATGGGCATACACTCAGATAGTTAGTTTTTTATTCCACGTGGTTCTTATTAATCCCAAACAGTAACTCTAAACTCGTAAGACATATATCAAGCTCAAATACAAGTCGCAGGTCATTTTTTCGAATGGGCATCACATGAAATTAAAAAAATCGTCCAATGATGTACCCGTGATCTCAAGATGCATCATGTGGAAGACTGTGATAAAAAACAATCTCCTTTGTCATATTCAAAGCAGTCAACGCATGTTGGTCGGAGGAGATGGGGCGAGCTGTGACGGGGCCAATACTCGAGCTTGCAGCATGGTGCGTGGGGCACAACATGTGGTGCCAGGAGGGCACGCGGTGTGGGGCCAAGAGGGCCTTGCGACATGGTCGCACTGCGAGGACACGACACGGTCGCATGTGGGTAAGACGCGGGAGCGACACGGTCGCAACATAGACGCGACACAGCCAAGATAGGCTAGCGATGCAGAGGCGTTGCGGTATGTCAAACCAATAGGTTTGAGGTTCTCCTGCCATTCTGGCTGAATGACTGTTTTACCCTTCTATGTGGGAGAGTTGGTGGAGACTGCTTTCCACCCACATGGGGCCTTGCGTTGCCAGAGGGGGCACAAGTGTCTCCTATGCCTGAAAGGGTGAGCCTAGGACGTCGATGCAGCGATGCCGTGTGACACCCAAGGGAGGTTGATGTATGACTCTGGACTATGTGTCGCAGTGCATACGGCTGGGCAACCTCACGAGAAGAACACCAGCGCTGCGTGAGACTCAGTTGAGCACGACAACACGTGGGCTAAAGAAGAACGAGTGCTAGTAATTCGAAACGCACACGAAGGCAAGCTGCGTGGGACTCAGTTGAGCACGCGAGCACGAGGTATAAGGCTGTGGGCTTGGTTCGGTATGTGAGCAAGACATGGTGGCATGGGGAGCTGCATGCCAAGACTGTTGTGAAGCAAGGTACTAGTACAGTGCACAGGGTGAAGCTTGAGCAGGCCAAGTTTAGCATAGTAGCACAAATGAGCGTGTCGTAAGGGGCATGATAAACTGGGTGGTAGGCCGCGAAACAGAGGTAACCACGTTGGGAGAGTTCCAGTCCTCTAAGCGAGTGGTATCGGAGCTGATGTGTAGATGGGTTGGCTTCGTTGCATGCGGTAGCAAAGCACCGCGCGGGTTGAAAGCGCGTCGATGGACGCCCCGCGACAGTTGATATCAGAAGTAGGCTGACCTAGCGCAGCGTGCGTTAAGTGCTGCACGGGGCTGAGGTTGCAGAAGTGCGACCCCATGACATTTGGTATCAGAGTCAGGTTCGATCCAGAAGCGATGATGCTATTGATCTAAGTGGTGTCAGTAGTGATACGTGGTGTGGTGTTAAAAGGGCACGTGACATTCTTAAGCTAGTTAACAGGTGAGGGCCTTGTGACAGCAAAACCAAGTTGACCCGGCGGGGGTGGCGGTGGGGAGCTAGTGGGAAGGTGTGGGCCTCAGAACTAGAAATGAGATGTGAACAAGCTGGGAGGAGTTGGCGGGATCAGTTCACTAGGATAATGCGTCAACGTGGACGTTGACATTATGGAGTGGTAGAGGATGTGACGGGGCCAATACTCGAGCTTGCAGCATGGTGCGTGGGGCACGACATGTGGTGCAAGGAGGGCACGCGACATGAGGCCAAGAGGGCCTTGCGACGTGGTCGCGCTGCGAGGACGCGACACGGTCGCATGTGGGTAAGACGCGGGAGCTACACGGTCGCGACATAGACGCGACACAGCCAAGATAGGCTAGCGATGAAGAGGCATTGCGGTATGTCAAACCAATAGGTTTGAGGTTCTCCTGCCATTCTAGCTGATTGACTGTTTTACCCTTCTATGTGAGAGAGTTGTTGGAGACTGCTTTCCACCCACACGGGGCCTTGCATTGCCAGAGGGGACGCAAGTGTCTCCTAGGCCTGAAAGGGTGGGCCTAGGACGTCGATGCAGCGATGTCGTGTGGCACCCAAGGGAGGTTGATATATGGCTCCGGACTACGTATCGCGGTGCATACGGCTGAGCAACCTCACGAGAAGAACACCATCGCTGCGTGGGACTCAGTTGAGCAAGACAATACGTGGGCCAAGAAAGAACGAGTGCTAGTAATTCGGAACGCACACGAAGGCAAACTGCATGGAACTCAGTTGAGCACGCGAGCATGAGGTATGATGTGCAGTAAAATATGATGATATTTTACTCCTAAAAACCTTTATTTAGCCACCCGATGAAAGCTATGTAATATATTTTATATAGTTTTAGTGATTTACAAGTCTGGAGATGTGTTGAGCATAAAATAACCCAAGAGTTTAGAAAATAACGTCAAATTCGTGTAACCTTGGATTATCTAAAACTTATCTTGACTTGTAGCTCAATTTTTACCTTTAAGACATCGGATTCACAAAATTGTTAAGACATCAAAGTTGTAGAGCTCGTCATCTTCTTTCCAACACCGTAAGAATCACCTCAATCCGACTTCGAGATAAAAAGTTATGACCAAAATACTGAGGCTATATCTATTGAAGAGTTGGGCCGAGTTTCACGAAAATCTGGGAAGGTCGATCGATCGACCTAAACCCTCGATCAATCGACTTTGGACCGAATCTTTATGTTTTTAAAGCTCAAAATTGGGGGGAAAAAGTAGGGCTTCAAAATTAGACCCTATATAAGGGAGAATTAGAATTAGGGTTAGGGATATCTCCCTTTGGGGAGCCTTTTATTTTCCTTAGCATTTTTAGTTTCTTTGGAGTTTTTCCCTTTTATTTCCAAGCATTGTTTTTTTCATATCTTAGTTTTAGATCTTAGATTAGTTTAATTTCTGCATTCAAGAAAGGATTGTACGCATTGGATTAAAGCTTTCGTGAATTTTTGTGGATCATTCTTTACGGTATTTTAATGTCATTTTTAATTTATGTCTTTATTTTGTTATTTATTTAATCATGTGTGGCTAGTTTCATTAGGGATGGGGATCTAATGAACCCCATCCGAGGGAGTCATTATATTAATACAAATCTGTGATTAAGACGTCAGATGCTTTTAAAGGCCCTAATGTTATTATTGAAAATGGTGAAAATCTGATTTCAATCTAAGATCTAGGAGCTAATCATGCCCTATGATTTCAGATTTGTAATAATGATTTTATCCTAATTATTACATATCTCGGGGTGAAGTTTTACTGCCATCTGAGGTGTGAGTGTTAATCACACACTCATAGGGTGTTAATCAGACATCTCATTGATCTCGGATTGATAGTGTGACTTTATCCCAGTGGTGAGTTCCAATCACTATATGAGGTGTGGGTGTTAATCACACACTCATGGGGTGTTAATCATACATCTCTTTGATCTTAGATCGTACCTTAAAAATTTCCTGGAGATTGGGTTCTGAGTATTGTCCGAGGTGTGAGTGTTAATCATACACTCATGAGATATTAATCATACATCTCCGTGATCTCAGATCTATATTTTAGAACTCATGTGTGTTTGGGGCAGTGCTTCTTTTTAGATATCTGTTAAAAATCTCATATCTCAATCCACAGATTTATATTACACAAATGATAAACCTACAATGGGAGAATTTAGTATCTCAATCCTTATCTTTTATAATCTCTTAAATTTCAATTAGTGGTTAGTATTTATCTCATCTTTCAAATTCTTACATTTTTAATTTAGAAGATACTGTAATAGATCTGTGGTAATTCTTTTGATTAATTGCTATTTCTAATTTTAAATTCTCTAACCAATCCTTGTGGGAATGAACTCGTACTCTGCACCCACTGACTATATCACGATTCGTGTACTTGCGAGTACAACTTAATTTTCACAACAAGGTACAAGGCTGTAGGCTTGGTTCGGTATGTGAGCAAGACATGGTGGCATGGGAGCTGCATGCCAAGACTGTTGCGAAGCGAGGTACTAGTACAATGCACAGGGTGAAGCTTGAGCAGGTCGTAAAGGGCACAATAAGCTGGGTGGTAGGCCGCGAAACAGAAGTAACCACGTTGGGGGAGTTCTCGTCCTCCAGGCGGGTGGTATCATAGCTGATGTGTAGATGGGTTGGCTTCGTTGCATGCGGTAGCGAAGTACCGCGCGGGTTGAAAGCGCGTTGAATGACGCCCCGCGACAGTTGGTATCAGAAATAGGCTGACCTAGCACAACGTGTGTTAGGTGCCGCACGGGACTGAGGTTGAGGAAGTGCGACCCCGTGACAGAGTGTACGATTTTACAATGCAAATAAATGGTAAGATTATGAGGTGAGGTTGCATCTAAACCTTTTGATATAAAGGCCATGATTTACAGATCTATAACGCAAGAGTGTTGCAAAGTTTAGCCTCTATCATATGATTCGATATAATCAACTATTGAATCAGATAATGGCTTTGGAGTACATTGAGTCATATGATAAAGATTATGCTTGGTTTCAATCTTTTCACACTACAAAAATAAGGTGTTTTTGCAGCACTTGCTGTTAAGGAAATTTTTGGTAGCGACAGAACTAATAGCAGTAGCTTTTTGTAGCGACAGGACTAATAGTGGCAGTTTTTTGTTAAAAAAAACTGCCGCTAATAGTCTTATTTTTTATAGTGTCACTTATGATCTTTAGATCATGGCCTTCAAATTAAGTAGCTTAGATGGTTGAGTTACATTTATTGGCGTCGCTGTTTATGGGTGCCTCTGTTCGCGTCCATGCGTTCTCTGAAAGCGCCCACGTCCCAGACCCTTTGAAGACTATTGATTGCTTGGATCAATTGAGGTTGATTGTTTTTCACCCCGATAGTCCATAGAATAGATCTCAAGATCATGTAGCACCTATCAGACGATCAGTTTGTGATTTCATGTGTCCCTAGTCCCCAAAAAATGACCCTAAAGTCACGTTTGAGCATAATGTGTGCTATATGATTGAACAATCATTTTTTGGGTATCGGTGATACAGGAAATCAAAAACTGATTGTCAGATTGATGCGCCATGAAACCAAGGGTTATTTTGTGGAAATTCTTTATTAAAATAGATCTCCATCATCTGATCCAAACAAATCAACCTTTTTGCAGGGGTTTAGGACGTAAGCACTCTTAGAGAACACGTAGGCATGAACAAAGAGGTATTGACATGTGTGCCACATCAAAGAAAAGATTGAGCATTTGATGATAAGCTCATGATCTCAAGATCCATTATATGAAAAATTATGATGAAAAAAAAATCTCAATCAATTGATCAAAAGCAGTCAAACAATTTTAGCATCCGAGTTGAGAAGAACGAATTTTGGGTTATAAGGGTAATAAATAAAAATTCTCTTTAATTTTATAACCCATGTCATGGGTAGAAACGATTTTCAACCAAATTTTGGTTGAATCTTTTATTCGAGTTTTTCTTTAAAAAAACTCTAATTTGTGAGTTCCACATGATTGCCAAACAGCGGAAAAAAAGAGTTTCTGTAAAATCTCAAGGTTTTACAGAGTTTTTCCAAGAACTCGTTCCGCCAAACAAGCCCTAAAAGTTTGAGAGGTTTACGCTCAAGGTGTCAAAGCGGGTATCGGTCCATGGAGGACTGATACGGATACGTATCGCTGCCTTTTAAAATAAAAAACGATAGAGGTATCGGCCGATACCCATTCCATATCGGTCGATACCCGATACATATCAACCAATACGGGTCCGTATTGGCCGATACCGATGCCAATACTGTATCGGAGCCACTACTTATCGGTGGGCCGAAGAACCGATACGTATCGGTATCAGCCAATACTTGATACCTCGCTTACGCTTCTTTGCAGCATAATTATCGAAAGAGTTAGTCTACAATGATTGTCCACCCTGCATGAGTGGATATCGCAGTCCTCATGTTTTTGTGACCGAGTGACTTGCACGGACTTCCAATGTATAAAAATCCGTGCAAATCACTCAGTTACATAGACATATGGAGTGCGACGTCCACTCATGAAGAGAGGGACACCCATTGTAGCCTAACTCTAATCAAGATTGGCCTTCTCTTTTTGGTAAAAAAATTAAAATCTTTTAATTTGAATGTGTTCTGTTTTTCAAAAATTGTTCGCAACATATTTAAAATGCATTTTCCAAAGAAAAAAAAAAAATTCTAAAAAAACTGCAGTTTTTATGTTTTAAATTCATTTTTAATGAAATTTTCTCAAAATTTGTAATTTTTTTATAAAAAAGATTCGTTTAGTTTTTTTTAATGTCTGGCAAAATTTTTCATTCCCTTTCCCTTTTTTAATCACTTTTTTGCGTTAGCCAACTTTTTCCTAAATTTCGACTTGGTAACTAATGCTCTCTAACAGTTGGCACGAAGCTTTCATTTCACAAAAAAAAAGACAAAATGCACCAATTTTGAAGCAAAGTTTAGGGAGTTTCCATAAAGAAAAATAATATAAGAGAGTCGATACTTGCACCCTAGATATAAGTCATTGCACCATTTAAAAAAGGAAAATATGAATTAAAAAAGGTTTCATGATTCAAGTTCTGAATTGATCCTTTTTACCCTATTTTGAGTCGTTCTCTCTCTTGAACGCAGAGGAAACAAAAAGAGCACAAAAAATAAAGAGACAGACAGAAAAAGAAAAATCGTTCAAGGTTTTGCTTAGCTTCTGACTGAGAAGTAGAAAACAATTGACAATCTTTTTGTTATTTTAAGTTGAATGCAGCCACATATTGCTTCCGTTGTTTGTTTGTTTTTTTTTTTTTTTTTTCTAATATTGCAACTACATATTGCTTCTAGTGCCCCCACACAATCTCTGAAAGAGCTCACATGTGTAGATGATGGAGATCATTTTTTACCTAGATTTTTCACTCAATGGATTTTAAGATCATGTCTCACCTATTAGACGATTAGTTTTTTATTCTACATGTCACAAATTCTCCAAAATTGGCCTTAAAATCATGTTTGAGTATGATGTGTGTTATAAGATTCAAGGAAAGTTTTTGAGGATTGATGCCGTGGAATAAAAAATTGACTGTCTAATAAGTGATACGTGATCTCAAGATTTGTGAAATATCGGTTCTCAATGGATTTCCATTGCGGTTGCCTTTTGAGAATGTGTGGGGGCTGAAAGAGTTACCCTTAATTAAAATGATGCAATGACTTATATTTGGCGTGCAATATTGGCTCTCACATGTAAATATATCCAAACAGCTATGGATTCTCGAATAGTACACATGAAAGCAAAATGCCCATCATCTTGTCTCTAATTTTAATGCATTTCCATGTCATCCAGCTTATTTTTGGATGATTGGGTGTATTCTTCGGCACGAACATCTTGTCACATCAGATTAAAAAATGGAATAGGGAGACAAAGTTGATGTGATATGAAGATAGTGACTTCACTAACTTTTCTGTCATTAGAGGAACGGTGTTAGATTCATGAACACCCTTCATTTGTATTATGAGATTGCATTGAATCCACTATAAGGGACAAGAACAAAAGATAAACAGGTACCTTTATTCGGGCCAATTGGCCTTGAAATCAATTGACTGATATCAAATCAGATGATGGAGTTCATTTTTAGCCCTGATATTGCACATGATAGGTCTTGAGACTATATGTTCTTCCAATCAAACGGTTGGGGTTTTTATTACGCATGCTATAGATCACAGAAAATGGCCCTAAAGTCATGTGAGTGTGATGTGTGTTATATGATTTTAGGGCCACTTATTATGTATCAGTGCCACTTGGAATCGAAAAGTGACTGTTTTATGGTATATTTATGATTCAGTTTTCCGTGTTTGGTTCAAAGCTTGCATCCCTTTCAATATCCTAAAATTTTCTTTTATTTTTTTATCATTGAGGTGGCTGTAACATAAAGTAGTATGGTAGTCACACACAACTTTATTTATTGGGTCGCTCCATTTGTGGACGGCAAATCACTAAAGGCACTATATATGAGAAAATCATTGGTGGTGATAATCTCAAGATTGATTGTACGGAAGATTGGGACAAAAATATGATCTCCATCGTCTAATTTAAAGCCGAAGATCCCCAAGCTCTAGTCTCTAGTGTTGTATCTCTTTGTTATATTATATTATTTGAGAATCGGGAATGCAATCAAACAAAGCCTTGGAGGGCTACACCTGGATGCCAAATCACATGCCGCGCGACATGTTCTACCCGAAACAAAACCTATTTTAGGTTGATCAGCAATGGGGTATATGATTTTTTAAAAAATATTTCCTTTTTTGACCTTTTTAACTTCCATTTGGTGGGTTAAAGATAAGGTGACGCCCAACCAATCTGGTGCATTGATTTTGGGCATCTTTCATCATATTTTAACGGTGGATATGCATCAAATCATACCTAATTTTTTGAGTAATACCTTATCGATCATGTCTAAGGTGTCGTGCAACATCCTCATGATGCACATGGTGCCCATCGAATTTGGACGTAACCATGGCTGCATCTCAACGCATAGTCTCGGGCCTCACGTTATTTATTCAATAAAACTTAATTATAAAAAAAATGATCTTCAGCTATGATGCCCTTTGAGATTTGGTGAGTGCCATTAGTTATTTATTTATATATTTGACCAAAAAGGGACATTAAGTTCCTTTATTATATCCTATAATAGATCAAACAAGACCACTTTACATGCTACTATTAGGCCACATGACATATTTCTTTGATTGAGGACTGAGCCAGAGATCATGAACTTCAAATCAGAGCCACATATTATGAACTCAGGTGCAACCTAACATAGTCACTAAATCGGGGTTCAGTAATAATTCAGCAAGATAAAAAATTAGAAAATTCCAACAGAAATTCTATAAGTCCGAGAAATTTTCAGAGAAAAATCGGAGAGGAAAAAATAAAAATAAAAGATTAAAAAATTAAAAGTTAAATTGACAAAAATTGGGAATTATTTGTGAATAATTTACGAACATTATCAATTTTTGAAAAAATTGCAAATAATTCAAAATAAATTTGCGAATTAATCAAAAAATGGGCGAATTTGGTCACTATGAAACCTTACTAGCAATATCAGTCTTATTTAAGAAAGAAAAATTTAATTAATCTACACTCTTTCTTCATTGTTTTTGTTATTTAGATATTGATGCTGCATTTAACAGATGGGGTGAGGGCCTTAGTTTATGGGTTTTGGCCTTTCTTGGATGAGCTCCTTTATGTGTAAGAGTAACCGATGGAGGTGTAAGTAACGGTCAGATGGTTTTTTAGCGGCGAAAGATTTGGTGCCCATCCAAGACCGCTGCCTCTCTCGCCCTTTTTTATGCACCTCTCACTACATACAAAGATTATGAATGTTGACCCTTCAGGTCCTCTTTGACCACTGAATGCTGACCGTTACAGTTTCTTGTTTTCCTCATCTTCAATCCCGGATGCTATTTCATAAAGAGAATTGGGGAAATGCATCGAGCTTAGGGTGAAAAAAACTGATACCCAAAAATCGAGCCTTCCAAATCGGACCAAAACCGATTGAAAACCGACACTGAACTGATTCAGCCCGGTTAGATTTTGGTTTTGCTACTTGAAAACCCAAAATCAGGCGAGTAGGATGAGAAAACCGAACGAAAATTAAAAAAACCGAAAAATTAAACGTGACACTAGGGCCACTTTTTCACACGAGGGATCTTGGGCCCATGAATGTACCATCCCACGGTCAATTTTTGATTCATGGCTTTGATCCCAAAAAAGTGGCCTTAAAGTCACATGGGAAACAGAAACACGATCCCTTGTGTGAAACATTGGAGCGAAACAGAAACAGGATCCCCATCATTTGATTAAAAGCCACCCATATTAATAATAATAATAATAACAATAACAAAAAAAAATTAACAATAACAATTTTTGCTCCCCTCATTGTGGGGTTAAGATCGTTACTCTCCAGTGTCTTTACAAGTTGTAAATTTTGTTTGTGTGGTTTGTCCTCACCACTCTCATTGGTGTTGCTCCGCAACTGTGGCATTTATATGCGTGCACTCAACTTCATCTGTCTCTGTCGTATAACTGTATTAAAAAGTAAATAATAATAATAATAATAATAATAAAATGAAGATATTCGGCTTCTACTTTCGGTTACTAGGAAGTCCATACTAAAATTTTTCAAAAACATCTCATTAACTTCGAATCTCGAGGAAAGTAGCTCACGACGTCTTGAACTGCCCTCATTCGAGGGGCAGTTCAAGACGTTGCGGGCTACTTGATTAATCTATGAAATCATTGTCTTATCATGAGAGTCTGACTGTGTGCGCTTCTCTAGAGATTTTGGCGGAGTTATTTTTCGTCATGGAACTGCCAGTTGGATGGTCTCTTTTTGTTTTGTTTTTCCTTTATTTTTATTTTTTTGCTGAGAATCTCAGTCAACCTCGATTTATAGTTATTTATTTTTAATGAAATTTGCAACTTTTAACTATAAAAAAACAAACCTTCAAATAATTAACCAATATGCTTTACTTCCCTTGTCTCTAGCTCTTTCAACTTTAAATATATAATGAAATCATGAGATACTAGGTGCACTTTATGTTGTGCGTGGTGATGATGGTCAAATTGAATCCATGCTTGTGGAATATTTTTTCATTAATTCTTTAATATATGATATAGGTCATAAACATTGTGATAAATTTCTTTTCAGCAATATCTCAGTAAGGGTTATTTTCAAAAAATTCGAAAAAGTATAAGAACAATTAGGGGAGTAAAAGAAAGTTTTACATAAATAAATTATATTTAATATTCATAAAAATCTTGTTTCTTATTTAAAAATAGGTGAAACTAAATTTTTTTTATTAATTTTGGTGAAACTTTATTAATGTTGCTGATATTAATGAAATTTCAGTTATTTTGGATAAACCATCAAAATTTCGCCCGAAAGTTTCATCCGACCACTATTTCGGTGAATTTCGGATAAATTTGTCTCTATGGTCATAATTGTTAGACCTTTTACGGATCTAGGCTCGAATCACACGATCAAAATATATTTTTTTCAAGAACACATGTACCTTGTATTTATTATCGGATCGCCGTGTGAGTGATCTCCTTAATGAAGCTGATGATCTCCACCAAAGAATCTGAAACCACGTTACCTCTCGTCTTCTCTAAGTTTAGCCTCTAGATGGGAATGAGCTAAGGTCAGAGGAAGAGGGGACGGTGGTCTCCTTATATAGCCACCTCTCTTTCCTAACCCATCAAGGAAAGAGAGTGGAGACATGTCACTTATATTAAAAAACTACTTCCTATTGCCTCAAGATACGTGTGGTCAAAAGTCCAACCCAATTTTTAATGGAAACACAAAGATGGGTTAAGGTGTTGACCACAAAAAATCTAACAATAATAGTATAGATATTATTTATCCTAAACACGAAATCAATAAATGATATTTTATTTTTATATTTTTGACAATAATCAAAAAATGACTTTTACTCTACGGAAGATGAAACAGTGACTAGCTTCAACTACATGATAGAAAGAGTCTTCATGAAGCCCTAAGAGAGAACCTTCAAATTGATAGCTAAATAGCATCTGTGCATTTGTCCATGTTGAGGCATATGATTAAAATCCCTTTGAGTGTCTTCAAATTGATAGCTAAATAGCATATGTACCATTGTCCATGTTGAGGCATAAAACTTCTCTGATCATACAGTTAGGCCTTGTTCAGCTGTAATTTGAATAAACTCAAATTTGATCAACATATGAGTTTCTCAGATTTCAGGCTTTTTCGGAAAAAAGCTCACAATCTAAGGAGGCCAAAACCCTTTCGGTTCTGCTTCAGATTATGATATTTTCCTAGTTTTTCCTTTTCTCTTGTTTGTTTGAGCCAAGGTAACAAAATTCTTATCGGGTATCCGTCCTTGGAGGACCGATACGTATCGGCCTTTTTTTTTTTTTTCTTTAAGAAACATAGGTATCGGCCGATACCAATACGGCGTTATATGCCAATACGTATCGATTTGCCAAAAACCGATACGTATCGCCGATATTTGATACCTTCGTTTGAGCAACCTAGATTCATATTCAAACCACAATTTCCAAGATACAACAAAGGTCAATCACTTTTTACTGTAAACGATATCAACTCTTTTTAATAACTACCTTCAATTGACACAAAACTTGACCAAAAAATTAATAATACAGAAGAGAAATTGATCTTTAAAAATGGTGAATTCATACTTTGATTTGGCATAATCTATTAGAAGAATCTGACAGTTATAAATTTGGACAGTGATTAGTCTATCCAGATCCAGATCGAACGATCTAAACATGTAATGGCAAGGGCTATTAATCCTCTTAATTCACCTGTTAACCCACTGAGAGCTATATTATGGAGGATGCATCTAGGCTCAGCTTGAAGTCCCCTTGGGGGTGATCCATCGAAGTTCGAAGCTTATTTTCGAGCACCACTACGAGGAAGAATAAAATATGTGGAGGGCAAGGCACCACTCATAGGACTTCCAAGTTTTACATGCAGAAAGCTTGAAAGTTTTTGCCTATCTTACTGCTTTAGAAGGTTTAACCAAGAAGGGATTATGCAATTTCCAATGTCCCCAAAATTTCCATAGTGTGAGGGCAGAGGGTTATTTAAAATTATGAAAAAGGTCTCAAAAAAATCATTTCATCAAAATATGTGAGAAACATTTATAGTTAGATAATATAAAAACATCTTTCTACAAAATGTTGCGTAACAAAAACGTTATCGTGCATTTAATTGAGAATATGGATTATTCGATAACTTCAATTATAAAAATTTCACACAATTTACCGAATGTCTTATTGAGATCCCAAAAATATCATGACAATATATTTGCTAAGACTTTCTGAACTAGTATAATATGTTAAAACTTTTTATAAATAATCCTTATTTTTTAGAATGTCTGTAATTTTGACTATGGAAAAACTCAATCATTCTAACTAGACCATTTCGAAAGTAAAGATGGAAGATTTTCTTTCTTTAAAAGATTTGTACATAATAATAGAAGAAAAAAATAGAACCTGCAGAAAATATTTGAATGAGAAAATAGGATAATAAAAAAATTTCAAATAATTTTTTTTTTTCAAAATGGGATCTTACTAGATTTCCCATTAAATCCTGAAACAACCCTTCGAAAGCCAAGAAGGCAATTAATTAATTGTCTATTCGATCATTTTCAACCACCCTCACTCTAGATTGTCCAATCTTTTTCTGATAATAGCAATAGGTTACTGACATCTGCAACAAAATATTCTACATTCGCAACACTATACGGTATTCGCACGTTAAAATTGGATCACCTATTAGACAATCAGATGTTGATTCTACAGGGCACACAGATCCCTAAAAGTGACCTGAGAACCCCTCCCTGTGATAAGCCCATGATCACAGTCATTTTGAGGGGTTGTGCAACATGGGATTAACATTTGACCGTTTGATAGGTGATCCCTGATATGAAGATAAGTTGTGTGGAAGATTGGGCGAAAAAACAATCTCCATTGTTTGTTTCAGTGCAGTTGGTTTTAACTTGCACAAACCTTGGGTACGAGATTTCAACCGATGATTCAGTCTCTGCAACTGCTAGCTCCACCAAAAACACTATTATCTGCTTTGAATCAAGCGATGGGGATCATTTTTTGTCCCAATCTTTTACACAATATTTTTAAATCATGGTCCACCTATAAGACGATCACATGCTGATTCTACATGGAACACACCTTTGAAAGTCACACCTAACAACTCTTCTCATAGTACACAATGCTCACAATCACTTTGGGGATGCGTACCACATTGAATCAACGTCTAACTATATGATATGTGGGCCAATTCTCAAGATCTATTGTGTGAAAGATTGGTACAAAAATGGATCTCCATTATTTGATTCAAGTCAGTCAATGGTATTAATCCTAGAACCATCAGTTGCAGAGACCGAATCTTTAATCCAAAATACCAGTACCCTAATAACAAAATCTAGAAGGAAATCTGGCTAAGACCCCTTAGGGCAATGCAAAAGGTGGTAAAGATTCGACAAACATTGTTTGGAATGGGACCTCACCACCTTGCTGCCCTAGGTGGTGGTCCCATCATAGAGGGTTAAAGGCAAAAGAAATGGTACCTAAGAGTCAACACCGAATGCCAACACGTGAAGTCGTGAACACAATTATGAGAAAAGGAACCCATTATAGCATAACCAATTATGGCCCCCTGTCAGGGTGCAACATGAAATATCTGGTAGAGTATTACTTTATGAGTATCTTTAAATCCATCCACCCAATCTTTGAGTTTATACACATTGAAACACATTGATTGAATTGGATCTAAGGATGGAGATCATTTATCCTCCCAATCTTTCACACGATGGATCTTGAAATTATCAGCATAGCATCAAATGAATAGTATTTTATTTCATGAGGCATACTTCTCAGAAAAGTGACCTTAACATCACATTTACGCTTAAAATTGATTTTAAGGTAACTTTTATAGGTGTTTACGACATGAAAAAAAAAGCTGACCGTCTGATGGTACACCCATGATCTAGAGATCGATAGCATGAATGATTGGGCTGATGATTCAATACAGTCGATGTGTTTCAGCATGGGTGAACTCAAAGATTTTGTGGGTGAATTTAAAGGTACTCTAACTTTATCAGTGGTAGTGCACTACCGAAAAGTGTGGTGTTAACCTTATAAGTGAGACTCCACTATAAGAAAAGTGTGAGGTTGTGTTTGGATAAGCTCCTATAAGAGTGGAAGCAGCTAGAGAGCTGCTTTTCATAAAATATGCGCTGGTGAAGAGGAGGCAAAGAACAGTTTTATCGTTCAAAATAGCTCTCTCTCTCAAAGTAAATGGGATGAGGAGCTGTGTTACGAAACGTGAAAGCACTTCCTTTTAGAGCAAAAGCAAACGTAGCCTATCTTTTACCATGAACTTTGACGTTAAACCCTTGAAATCGGCTTACTTAAGTTGTCCGTTAATTTTAAGGGATGATTATATATAATATGGGCTGTCGATGGGTAGGGTTCGGGATGGGATTTTGATCGGCTTGATTATTTTCTACTTTAAAACTTAGGCCTGAACCCGGCCTCGATACATAATCAGGTGTAGCTTGGCCCGATTCTTTTCCAGCTCAGCCTTTTTATTTAAGCCCATACCCAACCAGAACTGAGTTCAAGTTGAGCTGAATTCAAGCCAGCCCGACATTTTTCCTTCAAATAATTAGTCTCGGACAGGCTTGGCAGGTTTGGGCCCGGCTTTAAGTGGCCCGATTATTCTTTATTCTAAACATGAGGGCTGAACCCAGCTCGGATAAAAAATCGGGTCATATCAACCCGCGTGCATTCGCAGTTAGCCTTTAATTTAAGCCCAAATCTGACCCGAGTCGGCCAGTAACTATAATTCTGTGCACCTCTTCTGAGACCAAATCTCTTCACCTTAATTGTCTCAAGTGTTGTGCATCTCAAACCATTGGTGCTTGCCTACAATGTGGAAGAACCAATGATTCCCAGATCTAATAATTTGAACTCTTATTTTTTAGCTGGGTAGACAATGTTATATGATGGACGAGAAATGGTAGATCATTTAATGGACTGCTGATGTGGCACAATACAAACTCAGTGGGGCCAATAATGCACATTAAGGCAGCCACTTATATCGCGCCACATAAGCATCCATTAAATGATTTATTGTTTCCATTCATTCAATATAATTCTTCATATAACAATTTGCCACTTAGCCTAAAGAGTGGGTGAAGCTTTCTTTTAGGCAAAGGTGAGCTCTAATCATGCCTAATAAAGAGAGAGAGAGAGAGAGAGAGAGAGAGAGAGAGAGAGAGGCATTTGTGGATTCAAAATTTTGAGGAATATGAATCAGAAAGCATATTAAAAAGCTCTTAATTTTGAGTGTTGGTATTTGCTATTTGGGGTAGACTGCTGTTCATTAAATAAGGTAGCCTATCTCTGTTGTCTTCAAAGATGAGTGGGGCGCAGGTGTTACAGCTGGTGAGGCTCAACTGGTTGGACCCAATTTAGTATTCCGCCAAATCTGCACTCATTGGATAAGAATCTTGACTACATATCATCTTATAAAATTTTAAATTGTAAAAGTCAAGATTCTTTGATATTCAGTAGCTGTAACCACGAAATCGGGTACAACCAGTTGATCCTGACTATTGCCCTATACCAAAAATTGTCACAACATGTATAATTTAGCATAATTACTAAAATCTGTCATTATTAACAAAAAAACTGTCGTTAATACTCTTGTCACTAATAGTTTTAATAGCATTTAATAATTTTTTGTCAATACCGGCAATTTCACTAATAGCCTTAATTTTAGTAGTGATCTCCGATTTTATGAAAAAAAAAACTCATTTAAAATGTGTTTTTGTCATGAAACATCAAAAGAAAATACGTTTGAAACGTGTTTTATTAAAAAATACTCATATTTTTTAAAAAGTCGCAATATTTTACTTTTTAAATGCTTTTTTTTATGATTTTTAACCAAAATTTTCTTCATTTTTGTCAAAATAATATTTATTCTTCAATAATTTTAATATTTTCATTACTTTTTTCCAAATGCTTCCCGAAATTTTCCAAATTTTATCTTTTTTCACCTTTTTGTACTTCATTCTTTTGCCTTAACTATGCAATTTAGTCATGCTTCTATTACTTAATCACGATTAATTTGAATTTTTTTAAAAAATTGCAGTTTCTTTTTAAATTCACAAACTTCGCGAAAATTGCAAATAATTCACAATTTTTTTTAATATCTCACAAGTTTTTTATATATTTTTATATTTATTAAAATTTATTTTTTTTCCGAATTTGTCTCCAAACTTATAAAATTTTACCAGAATTTTTTGAGTTTTAACCTTGCCGAATTATTGGAGATTCCGACTTGCTAACTATGACTCTTATCTACTATGTGAAAAGATCATATAGTGCGAGCTGTGATGTTCACCATCAGAGGCGTAGCCAGGATTTTCTGCTAGTGGGGGCTAAGCAATGATTAAAAGATGTTAATACTCATTTTACCTTCAATTTTAAGGGCTTGTACATCACATATTTTGGTGCTTATACACAATAGTAAGTTGTATAAGAAGTATATCTAATACAAATTTAAAATTTAAATGAGGACTTCAGCCACCGCACTCTTCCATGCGGCTGGGCAAGTGTTCACTATAACATGCTTTTATTTAGAAAAAAAATTCACTGATACATAGTTCCACCCCTCAGACACATGTCATCATTTAAGATCATGCATATAAGACAAGGCTGATAAAAGGAAATGCTAATTTGATTTTCATGTCTCACAATCATAGTGACAAATTTCGCCGAAATTCACCGAAAAGGTGGTCAAACAAAAACTTCAAGAAAATTTTGATAAATTTCGGTTTTTTTTTTTTTTTAATGTTTAAATTTTTTTTGTTTAAATATGTTAGTAATTTAGTATATATTGTAGTAATTTAAAAAAATATATATTAAATATATTTTTTATATTTTTTAAATCCTCGAAACTTTTTCGATTTTTTTCCGAAAGATATCAAAATTAATCCAAAATGTACCAAAAGGACCACCACCGAAAAATTATCGAAAACGAAATTTGTCACTATGCTCACAATTAGATTGATAATGAAAGTTAGTTTTAAAAATATTAGACTGAAATGTGACAAGTTTCGTTTTCTACAGTATTTCGGTAGGGCATCATTTCAGCTATGATTATTATTGTTTTCTTTTTTAATGTTCTTAATTTCTGTAAAATTATATTAATTTCGTCGAAATTAATGAAATTTTGTCATTTTAAAGACATCGCTATGCGCACATATATTTCAATTTATGATTTATTGATTTATTGTTTTGACTGATCATGCACTTATATTTTAAGACAAATATTTCGACAATCGGATCTATAAATCCATCATAAACAGTGAGGATGTTACTAACATATTGTTGAGATAGGGCGTATCTTAAAGTTTGGACTACGAATGCACCATTTGTATGCCACCAGATATAACTTCTTTCGTAGTCCAACTAATCAAAGTAATAGCTCATATTGGCAGTGGGAGCTATCCTAAACCTGAAATTCTTATTAAATGGGGCATTTGAACTATTTGATAGATCTATAGGTTCTAATATAAAGACAATTGAGTACTTTTTTTAGCACTTAATATTAAAGTGCGACCGCCGGATGGTTTTAATCATCTGATAGACAAAAATTTTGGCTACCACATTTAAATGATGAGCTACTAGGTGAACTGCTTTGATACACTAAAGATGTGTTCCAAAGCACAGTCACAAAAATCACCGATTTTTTTAAAAATTCATAAATAAGTCGCAAATGTAAGGTTATGTAACTTAATCCTGAATTATTCGTGAATTTTTTAAAAAATCACGTTCACAAAATTTCACGAATAATTCATGAATTATTTTGGAATTTTTCAAAATATAGTGATTTTTTAATATTCTAATTTTTTTTATAATTTTAAGTCTTATTTGTTTTATTTTTTTCTCTTCCATTTTTCCTCGAATATTCCCCTGAACTTATTTGGATTTTTTCGAATATTAACCTTGCCGATTTATTGCCGAACTCCGGCTTAGTGACTATGACTATAAGTAGTTGGTGTTGAAGAATCTGCATAAAGGATTGCTCTATTTGCACCCATTGAAACTATAAGAGCACCCACCTTGTACTACTAACATCTCCACCCCTAAGTAGGGCTTTGGGCAGGTCGGGTCGGGTTGGAATAATATTTTTGTTGCCCAATGGAGAAATGGCATATGCCCGGCTTGACCTGGCCTAACTGGAAACCGTACTCGAACCAACGCACGACCTGAAAACCCGATCTGACCTGATAAAACCTCCTATTTTCTATATTTTATATAAAATGTCGGGTCGGATCGGATGTCTCATGCCTGACCCAATCCAATGGGTCAAATTCATGTGCCCGACCCAATAAAATATCGGGTGATCAAACCGACCCATTAGTGCAGGTGGGTGCTCGGAGTTTCAATGGGTACTAATAGAGCTATGCAAAAATTTTAATCGTCAACTCCCGTGGAGCTAGAGGCTCAACTCCTGTGATTTGAGTAGTTAACAAACTTCGTTAAGTAATATATTTGCTCGGGGCAATGGTATTAAATATCGGCAGGTTAGGGACCCTCCGACATGATACACCTCCCATTTGACATAAGGTTAAATATCAGGTCAAACTGGTAAAATATAGGCCTATATCAACCCATATAGTTTATATCTAGTGATATAAATCGAACATAATATCATAAATGCGCTGTGTAAAAAAAAGATATATATCAGTTGGTTTGGTCGATACGTAGGGAAAATATCAGCAAGGGAAAAAATTGGTAAAATCAGGAAAAAAATAATGAAAAGAATAAAGAAATTGAGGGATCTTCCCGACCCATTTACTAAAATCATTAGCCCAATCCATATCATTGAATTTATCAGGAAAAGGGTTAAAAACATGCGTTTAAAATGCAAAAATTATGTTTTTTTTTCAATTAATCTCATTTAAAAAAAAAAACAAATTTTAATCATGAAAGGAAGGGTTTTTCAAAAAATGGTGATTAAAACGCAAGTTTTTAAAAAAATTACCGAAATTGATAACTATGATCTTATGTATCCACTTTTAAATCCCTGCATGGGGGCAATGTGATAGAGCTAGGCTGCTGCTACCTATGTTGCCAAGTGGAGGATGAATCAGAAACCACCTCTTATTGCTTGTCGTTTCACATAAACGACCAATAATGCACCATCTTTGGGCAGCCATTGATGATGGATTGATTTTACGGTTAAAGATAAAGACACGAAAGTGATGAAACCACTAACAAAACGCATGCATTATGTAACAATCCGAATTTTTGAACTTTCTTTTATTGGTGTTAGATTGTGTTTTATACCTTGCATGGTGTTAGTGCTCTACACCGATACCTACCCTAGTTTAGAAAATACACATTTTGATTTTTAAAGAGGTATTATATTTAAAATTGTCTTTATGATATAGATAAGAGGTCTAAGGATCAAACTTTGCTACGTGAGTTTTAAACCTTTATTTTAAACTTTGAATTAAAAGCCTATACACCCTTATTTGGTGCGACCGCTTAGTACTGAATTAATGCCTATATATTATAAATAAGAAAGTTACGGAGAACCCTAAATCATTATTATAAAAATTATTCTTAAAAATACTAGCCGTCACTCCATTTTCTTCTCTAGCCACCCTTCTTTAAAAACACCTAAATCTCTTTTAAATTTCTTGTGTATTCTTCCACAAAGAACACCGTAGTGTTTTCACAAATCGTCTTTGGAAGAAGGCGTAATCATGGACGGATCATCGTGTGGACGCCGATCTCTATCACCCTAATCATCGTCGATCTGTCGGTCACGCTTTAAGAGATGGGTACCCATCCATCCATCTCATTCTTCTCAGATCCCGTGGCGTAGGATACGTTCGATCGCGTATCGACGGACTAAATAAAATAAACTTTATTTCACTCTTTATAATATTATTTTAAAATGAGTAAAGTGGTTAGCATAAATATGATTGCTTATAATCTAATCTTATTGATTTTGTCCTAGATGTGATTGCTTATAATCTAGTCCTATTTATTTTGCCCTAAATGTGATTGCTTATAATCTAATTTTATTGATTTTGTCCTAGATGTGATTGCTTGTAATTTAGTCATAATTATTTTTCTAATTGTTAATGTTATTATTTTTTTTTATACTTTGTTATTTTAATAATTAAAAATAACACAAATGATTAATACTTTATTCCATCATCCCTCTGGTAAAAGACATTTTATGGACATTATAAAATCGTGAATCTGAGTTCAAACTAAAAATCTACGCAACTATGATTTAAACCTATAATTTCCTTAAAATTTTTATAATATTTTATATTTTCTAGAAATTAAGCATTTGTATATATATATAGACCCATGACCTATTTTAAACATATTTCCAAGTCCAGCGTTTACAAAAGGTCCCATGTAGTATCTAAGACCTTATTTTAAGAAAAGAGATATTACATAGATTATTTTAACATAAGACTCTATACAATAAAAATCAAGAAGTTACTACATTTATATTAGCAGGCAACAATAAATCTTGCGGTTACTTATCAAAATAAAAAAATATATACATATATAATTATTTCCCAATGCTATAATTTTCAAACGATATAAATCATGCAGGCGTGATCAAATTTTAATAAGTAATATTATTATTAATATCATGAGGTCTCAATTGAGTATTGACTCTAAAACTGGAGAGCATACCACGGGATCACCTTATAATGCCCAACGATGGAGTTTGAATTTTCTCCCATGGGAGGTAATATATATATATATATATATATATATATGGTCGATAGAAAGGATGAGTTAGCACTAAATAAGCAACTTAAGCGTTAGACAACTTCATACTTAGGTTGCCACGTGGGATTCTGATGTTGGAGGTCTGTGACCCATCTTATGTTGGACCGTGACCCATCTGATGTTGAGCGACCGTCGGTGTTGGTCCATGACCCATCTAATGTCGGACCTTGACCCATCTGATGTTGGATCTTGACCCATCTGACCTGGATCGTGACCCATCTGATGTTGGACCGTGACCCATCTGATGTTGGACTGCGACCCATCTAGTGTTGGTCCGTCCACCTATCTCGATGTTGGACTTTGACCCATCGATGTTGGATCTTGACCCATCGGCGTGGATCGTGACCCATCGATGTTGGACCGTGACCCATCGGCGTGGATAGTGACCCATCGATGTTGGACTTTGACCCATTTGATGTTGGACTTTGGCCCATCGATTTAGATCGACCCATCCGATTTCATTTCATAGGATGGTATTAAATTAATTAAAATATCTTTTATAATATATTATGATATATTTAAAGAGAAAGTGATTTTAGATAGTAATATAAAATTAATAAATATTATATACTTATTATCATATAAAATAAATGTACTTGATTACTACCTTATTTTAATATTATAAAATTATCTTATAAGATATATGAGTAGTAGTATCCCGAGAGCCCAATTAGTTTCCTTTTATCGATGGATTGACCTATTAAAATTGACCAATCAATCATGAGCCAAACGACAACTTACACCTTATTAAATCGATCTATCGATTTTCATTTTTCAATCGATCGATTCTCATCCGAATAAAAACGACACGATTCACACCAAAATTTCACTTTTACACGACCAAAAAATTTAGTGCACTTGCACTTTGCGATAGATGGTCGTGATGTACTTAACTTTAAAAATAATAATATTTAATTTGGGCATTTAATAATGATAAATAATAATATATAAAAGTTTCGCTTTTATCGCTTCAACGCGACCACTTCGATAATATAAAGTGTTAGAACTTCGATGTCTTTATGAAACCGAACTCTGACCTTTACGATTATCGAAATCATACTTATAACCCTATTCTATAAATATATTTGTGTGGTATGTAAATAAATATAAATATAAATATAACCAAAATCTAAGTGTAAACCATTCTGTATGTGTGATACTTTTGTATTTGTAATTTAATCAATTTATACGAGTTAGGATATGTTAGATCATGAGTACGATAGTGTATGAGATCATGCCTATGCTTGGGCGTGGTGATTCGCTGAGATGGTATCGAGAAATACCATATTCACATGCCTTATAACTCATGGTGGAATGTGTAATCTCGTATACGGTGGCATATACGGCGATCCGATCACCCCGAGTTCAAATATGATAGTATGAGTTATGAGTTAAGTTATGAGGTTTGACCATAGGCTTTGGCTGTGGTGAAGTTTCTTCTACGATCACGTGAAACTTGAAATATTGGCGTCCATGTACAGATGCAACGCCTCTATGATAGTATGTGCTGTCACACGAAGTACATCCAGGTTACTACGGAACTTTTTTCTTGGGAAACGTGAATTAGAAAAGTTGTCTCACTATAGTTTGTCCTAGGATTAAGTATAAGAGTATGATAAGATATGAGTATGAGATAAGATAAGCTATGATACGAGTACGATAATAAGACATTGTTGTGTAGGCCAGCAAAAGATAAAGAACTTAAGTCTCTGTACGTGCCGTTCCTTGCGTAGCCACCGTAAGGGCAACAACGTCTTTCAGCCAAGACGGATCTCTGGGAGAGATTATGAGTATGAGTGTGTTATGAGTGAGTTTGGCCATTATGTCTCCCCATTGGCTGGATGGCGGAGTATGAGTATGAGACGAGGGCGTTATGATATGGTGGTATGATACTATGTTGACCCTCCCATGGTAGCTCGAGCAGCGACTCTGGCACAGGTCGTTTAGGATTTCACGAGTATGTTAGTTACGCTCATGCGATGTACAGGCGTATGTGCGAGAATGATAATAAGACATGATATGATATGTTATGAGATATGATAAGGTACGTTAGGATATGAGTGTCTAGATCATGGTCTCGCATTTATGATATGAGCTTTACGATATGCATGTGATTTTATCATTCTTTTGTTATCTGCTTTGAGATGTTATGTTTATCACTCACAAGATGCACCCACAATGCACCTGAGTAGTATAGGGTGGATTGGTGGTGTATCCCACTGAGTTTACATGACTAAGTAAACTCATCCCATGATAATCTAACAGTTGCAGGTGATTACGCTAGTGGAGTAGACGTCGGTCATTCAAATCCGGCTGATGCTGATTTCATTGATCCCGCGAGTGTTGAGTACCAGGAGGGCTACGGTGCTGATTTCGATCTGAGTGCTGGATATTGATCGTTGCAGACTTGGTAGTAGATTGGATCCCTATTATTATCATTAATTTTATGATTTCCTTTATCAGATTTGTCTCCAATTTCGAATTATGTTTTATTGGTAGATTTGTTGATTTTATCGCATTTATTTATTATTTATGACTGCTTTTATTTTCACCTTTATGTGCTGGCTTTTACGGATTTCGTGGAACCATTATTGCGCGAGAGCTCTGATTAGATATATGTCCGCTTAGCATATCCGGGATATGTGCGGGTTATAACTCAAAATTCTAGGCCCTCGGGATGGGATAAAATTTTGGATCGTGACACATTAAGATTTCAGTGTAATATGTGTGACGTTTATAGCAACAAATTGTGGGAGCTCCTAAAAAGCCAGCATCCATCTTTCCTCCGTTCCGGCCACATGCGTTATTAGCTTACCTAACCTTTTCATAATTTTATAGCTACAACTTGATGAAAACTTATAGAAACAAAAAAAACTTTATGAAAAAGATCCCGTGGATCCCGAGACGTCCCTCTCGCAATATGGAGCTGGGAGGAGGGGCTTACCACGCCCCGCCCCACAAATTTTTTTAAAAAGATAAAAATTTATGGGGGACCCAAACCCAATTAACATGAGCTATGAGCCCTCTCCAGCCATTGCAGGCTGGCCCTAAAATAGTGACCCTGTTGACTCTTGCCCTTCCTCATATAAGTTCCCGGCTCCGTTTGTGCCCCTCGCCTCGCTTTTGTGACATGCTATGTCTACCCTTTTCATTCCCCAGTAAAGGGTGGGTCCTATACATTAGTTTGTGGATTATGGTCTTATGCCTTGTCTACCTGCATCTTGTTGGTTCATCAATGAAAAAATCGGAAAGTAAAGAAGAGTATGACTGGGAAGTGGGAAATCGAATTTACGGCATGTATTTAGCTATTTTTCAATTAGGAGATCCTTAATCCTCCTCTTGATCATTTTTTTTAAAGGACTTTTAATCATCTTATGAGTAATAGACATATGTATTAATCAATAGATGAATTAGTGAATTTTATTATTTTTTACGACAATCCTTAGCCGAAACTCGATTACTAATAATCCCAACCAAGCTATATTCCTTTCCTAAATAGTATAAGATACTATCTTACAAATATGTTCTAATATTGGGTACATGACTCCATTACTAATGGTTGGGCTAGGCCTAGAATCCCCACTTTGTTGGGAAAGAATTTTTATAAGGTAGTCCATAGTGGCACGCCTAGTTCATTAATTGAAATGTTCAAGTGACAAGCCCATATGGAGATTGGACTCTGTCCAAAATTCATGCTTGTCAAAGTTTTGTAAATCTTATCAAAATGCGTTTTCTGTCCTCATGTAGACTGGTGAATCAGATGGTAGGACTCTCTAAGAGATTCTTTTTGACAAAAATGAAAAATAAAAAATTTAAAAAAAAAAACTTCAAACCGATATTTTAAGGCTAGATCAAAAGAATAAATGCTTGAGTTCCATTGATTGAATAATGGAGTCAATCTGGCTTTGATATCAACTGTCACTTTTGTGGATCTTGGCTCTGGTTCTAATACCAACTATTACTTTTGGGGATCTCTGTTCGAATTATCACTATAAAAAATAGATGGAAAAACAATTCTTTTAATACTTTGAAACACTTATATTTTGTTTATTAGCTTTTCTCTTCAATCTTTTTCTTCTTTCACTTGTCTTATTGACACAGCAATGAAGTCGGGTATACCTTACCTTTCTTTTTCTCTCCATATGCCTTATGGAGATAATAAGGTTGAAAGAGAAAAGGGACTATAGTCTCTTAAATATAAGCTTCTTCATTTTCTAATCCATCAAGGAAAAGAGAAAGATACATCACTATTAACTTAGATTTTTTGCCTCGAGATACATGTAATAATTGTCAAATCCTATATTACGTAATTCGCACTTCAATTTAGTCTCATTCGACAGGAAGAACAAATTTATTGGTTGATGCTAACTACTTTGCTTTAAAATAAAATTTTGACATGAAAGTGATGATTCAAACTTAAGAAATTATAATTTTAAAGTTTTATGGCTAATGATATGGTCATTGCGTTAGATTTATTAAAAGATGCAAATTTATGTTATAAAACTAATAAAAACTTTTAAAATTCACCCTATCATGAGAAAATGTGGTTTGGCTGTTAAAATGCAAAGTATGAATATGAATTTGAACCGGGCAAACTAATGAGCTAAATAACTTTGATAATCCAATCTTTAATGGAAATTAGAAAGCTGTAAAATTGTTAATGTGTTGGCCACAAATATCTAACAGAAAATACAAAGATAAGTAAATTATTATTACTTTTTAATTATTCAAATATTAGTGTTTTCTTTATACGTTTAATAATGGGTGCTCCTCGTTGGCCAAAGATGACTTCACCAACCCTATTTTACGAGGCACGTGACAGACTTTTTAACCCAATCCAAATAGTCCAAAGCCACCATAACTTTGGGAAAAGAAAAGGCTCAACATTTTGAAATGCTTCGATTCGATGCTATGGACCCTTTAATGGGTACATTTTTGGGCTGCACAAAGTTCATTAAATGATTTTTCACTTTGGCAATTTGTGTCACTAAAGTATTGCGTGACATGTGGCATCATATAGCTCTAAAGTGAGAAGGCGAGGGTGGTTTTATATTTGGAGCCGACACTAGGTAACGGCCTTTTTATATGATTAAAATGCTTTCACAAAAAGGATAATTAGAGAACCATGTCTCAAAAACAAACTTTTCAGTAAAAAATGCCTCTTCTCAAATATTTTAGAAAAACGGTGCTTTCACGAATTTTGGACTTCAGAAAATTATGAAAGTACTGTTTTTTCTAAATTTTTTGAAAAAAGCGGTGGTTTTATGGTTTCTGAGGTTCTAAAATTCGTGAAAGCACCATTTTTCTAAAATGGTTGAGGGCAGGTCTTTTTTACTAAAAAGTTTATTTTTGGGACATTGTTTTCTAAAGTGCCCTTCATAAATTTTATTATTTTTTCTTTAACACCGATATTTTCAATCTTTTACTGACAAAAAAGAATAATGAAAATTAAAATTTAAAAAAAAAAGAGTATTTCAATTCTTCCCTTTAGCAAAAGAGATGGTACTAAACAACGGTATGAACAATTGTTCGACTCTTATCCATGGTATCAAAAATCAGTCGATATCGATACGTATCAGTTTCTCGGCAAACTAATGCCCCAATACGTATCGATGTCTCAACTCGATATTGGCATCGGTCGATACGGGCCCATATCGGTATCAATTTCAGCTGACACCTCTATTTTATTATTATTATTATTATTTTTTAAATAGGCCGATACATATCAGTATCAACTGATATGTATCGGCCGAGTCGTATCGGTCCTCCATGGACCGATACTTGAGTCTGATACCGATTTTGGCACCTTGCTCTTATCACAGTCTTATTAATCTAAAGGGAGCTAAAAATTTCACACGAGATTTATATTGTGGCACATGTTCAAAAAGAAAGACTGCCATTTTTTGGGGAACTATGTCATGTGAAACACCATCTAATTAAGTTGTCGGATTTGAAGACCATGATGTAAAAATCTTAAAGGCCAAGCTAAAAATTAGCACAAAATATGATCTTTATCATCTAATTTATCAGAGTCAAATCGTTGAAACAGATGATAGTCTTTTAACTGTATTGATTAATCAGGTGATAGAGATTGATTTTCGTGCCAAACTTTGGTCTCAAAGATCTTTTCACCATAGTCTGCAAATCGGATGGCTTAGATGGTGTTCCTTGTGACATGGTTCCTAAAAATAAATAATTTGTCTTTTTTGCCATAAGCTCATAAATCTTTGTGCAAGCTTTAGCACTCACTCCACCAGGCGGCTTTCTCACCCCACCTATTTCAACTAGCATGTATTAATGGCCTTTAAATTAAATGGTGGAGGTCATTTTTCGTCCCCATCTTTTGCAAATGGATCTATGAATCGCGATCGTATCATCAGACGGTCGACTTTTTATTACACATGACACACATCTCAAAAAGTGACCTTAAAATCATTTGACCCACATCACGATCAAACATGATTTTAGCATCACTTTTTGAGATCTGTGTCATGTGTAATAAAAAATCGACCGTCTGATGGTACGCCCACGATCCATAGATCTACTATGCAAAAGATGGGAACAAAAAATGACCTCCACCATCTAATTCAAAGGCTGTCAATGCATGCTAAGTGGAGGAGGTGGGGTGAAAAACCAGCCTCTGGGGATGAGTATATTGATACCCTAAAAAATATTTTCATTAAAGAAAAAATCTTTACCTTCACCTTTAGAACAATAAATTAAATATAAATAGAATGTTTTTTTTTCTTTTTTTTCTTTTTTTCCTTTTTTTTTTTGAAAGGAGATACCCATATTATTAATTACTAGAAAAATCAGCAACAATCAAATTATGACATTGGGGAAGGGCATCCTCAATCCAAACCTCATTACATTCATGATAACAACCAAACTTTGCTAATTTATCCGCTATACTATTTGCAGATCTACGAACAAACGACCAAGAAAATAAAAGAAAAATGTTAACTGCAATCTTGATATTTTGAAGATCGGCATTTGGTTTTTATGATGAATATTAATAGAAACTTCTATTCATGCTAACTTGTTCAAATATCTTGTTTTGTGGTGGGTGTTGCATTCTCTAAGTTGCCCATTTCGAGTTCCGAGTTGAGAGATTCGGGTTGTCCGATAATTTCTATATTACTTATATCGGCCCCAATTCGGAAGGCTCAGTTTTCGAGTTTTATTTTTCCTGAACGTATATGTACGCGAGGATCAGTCTCGGGCAGAGCCCTGGCCTCTTGTAAGTTTGGGTAGGTTTACAAGTCAAAAAGGCTTACTTTAAGGGGCCTTTTTTTGGGCCAGGTTATGGGCCAGTCTGACCCAATGATAGCTAAACCTACAACGCTTGGTCAGTCAACTTAATTACAGTCACAAAAATCACCGAATTTTTAAAAAAATTGTAAATAATTTACCAATTTAAGGTCCCGAATTATTCACAATTTTTTCGAAAATTAGCCTGATCATATTCCCAAAATTTTCAAAAAAATTAGATATACTTAAATTTTTTTATTTTTAAATTTATCTCACAGATTTTTTCCTCCAAATATTTTTCTAAACTTTCCGAATTTACCGTATTTTTTCCGAATTTTAACCTCCCAGCATTATTGTCGAATCCCGATTTAGCGACTAAGAACCCAATACCAACTGATCGGTACTGGCAAACCACAGGTCACAGTCGGCTCACTAGAGTCAACAAACTTAAGGAAGGGCACAGCAATTTATGAGCATGTAAATCCGAGAAAGTAGAGCTTTGACTAGCTTAGCGAATGAAGTTGACCCGTTCACACTTGAGAGTGAACGGGTAGGTTGCCCTGTACTGCTCAAAATGAAATCTGCACTTCACGCTTGCCGTCTTTCTTCTCTAGCCAACTGAAGCTGAGCCTTTTATCTTCCTCAGGTTTTTTTTTTTTTTTTTTTTGTTATTATTATCTATTTATTAATTCCTTTTCTTTAATTATTTTTCAAATGATGTGAGTTTCTCCTAAAATTAAATTTATTAAATAGTGTCAATAAGCTTTGATTTATGGGCCTTATGGTTGAATTCTTGTATCTATCTTGATGTATATGTGATTGGATTTTTAATTTCACAAATAATTTCCCGCACGAACTTATGGATTCATTTAAATTTTATTCAAGTTTTTTATTTTTTTATGGGCACTTCAATTGGGGCGAAGGGGTTATGGTGAGGCCCATGAAAAGGTTGCATGGCTTATATTGTGAATCTTTTTCATTTTTTTTAGTCTATTCTTTTAGTCATGAAAAGGTGGATTGGTATTTATACTTCATATATATATATATATATAGATAAAACTCTGCTCTTTCATAATGCAAGAATACTTGGTTTATTCCTGGGTTTTGGAATTTTATGGGGTTGGATTACTGGGTTTCTCTTATTTTTTATTTTTTTGTTTATTTATGTGATTTGTATACTTAGAAGTTAGAACACTGAAATTGAACTAGTTTATGAGTCAGAAACTAGTTGAATCAATTGTTATTTTTCATTTTCTCTATATCTTTTTTTACAGAAATACACCTTGTAATAGATTTTGCATGTGCTGAATTGGGGTGCGCATGTGCCCCTGGGATTAGGCGGGTGCTCTAAGAGGCCAGGATATACCCAGGTTATCAAAAAAAAAAAAAAACTGGAATTGATTAATGAGTTGTTCAATTCTTCGGATAGTTTAATGCCACTGTACCTACCCTGTTATATATTGAGATGATATGGGGTAACCGACCTGTCCATAATCTAATGTAACGGTCGCGAACTTGTACATGTGGCATTATGTTTCATGATTTATGGTGTTTGACCGTTCTGAATATCTTGAAAGGGTTGTTTTTTCGATGAAATCTTCTGGCATCATTGATCTGAAATCTAAACTCTCACTACTTTATCTCAGATTGTACAACCTGAAGAAAATTGTGCCACATGTTCAAAATTGTGACCGTCAGAGAATCTAAGTTATGGACGGGTCGATTACCCTATGGCCTATACCAACCATTTTTGTTATAACCTGGGTGCCCGGGGCCTCTTAGAGCACTTGACTAATCCCAGGGACACATGCACCCCAAGTTAGCACATGCCGGGTCAGCATGGCATATAAATCTCTAGGGTGGCCTGGAGGGGGATTCGAACTCAGGTCTCCCGCTTCCTGAGGCAGGTATCTGGCCAGCTTGCCAAACCCCCTGAGGCCCCTATACCAACTCTTATATATTGCATAATCATTAAAGGGTAATTTACTTCCTTCTTTTACTTTACAAATTAACAATAAATGGATGTTTTTCTTATCAATGTACACATCGAGAATGGCATTCTCCGATGGTAATATGAAAGAATTAGTAAAGCAAGAACTTACTTTGGGAATTTCCACTTGTCAGATTATAGAATCCTCATGACAGAGGATACCACAACTATATATGCTAGTGATCATGCATTTGGACGCCTTCCGGATCATCTTCTGATTGAAATCTTTATTCGGGCACCGATCGCTGAATGGGCTCAGATATCTTGTGTTAAGAAGCACTGGGCTACTTTATTTCAAGGAGAGTACTTGTGGCGAAGTGCTCTTATTAGGACCTGGCCTTTGGCTGACCAGGCGAAACGATGGCCCGGGCCTATCCCTCGTGGTTTAAGCAGAAGGTGAGGATTTTGGATCACTCTTCGTATTCTATTTTTAATTGGTAGTTGTCATAGGCTTTCGCGTTTTTTAAATAAAAATAAGCTTTGGAAGATATAGTTTCCTTTTATCCTTTGTTTGGTTGAACTGATATGTATCATGTAGCAAGGTAGTCCACCAAGGGCACTATATTTTTCTTTTTCCCGGCTTTGATGGCTGATAGTTGTTCTACTTGAAGGCATATTAAAACTGGATATTTTGAATTTAATTATGGCTTCTTTTTTTTCTGTATTGCCTCCAAATAATGATTAGAATATTTGGACAATACTGATCATAAATTTTAATTTACAAGAATATAAGGGATTTTTTTAATCTGGAACCTATATAGGATTATGAATAACGGAGTAGGGTGAGAATTGGGACGATTAGTGAATCTTATGAATTTTGTAATGGAGGTAGTTTCCTCAAAGAAGCTTTCCGTAGAAAGGCAGCCCCAACTAAGTGGCTTTCCGTAGAGGGACAGCCTTCTCTAAATGCTGTTTCTATAAGGAGTGTGCCGCCCCCTTTAAAATGGCCATAGTAATTTTGGATTTAACTGATTATCTTAGCTTTTGTACAGCGATACTGTTATTTCTTTCATTTCATTTTCTTTGTGAATTCTTATTGCTCGATTCATAAGAGGTTTATAGCTTATTGTTCTTTTGTAACCATGTAGCAGTCTAGCATCAATGCAATCACATTTAGGAACAGATATGGAACTCATCTGCTTATATTATTCTTTCCATGTTCCAATTTATGCCATATGAATGTGACCCGTGGTGTTTTATTATCATATCGAAACATACTTATCAATTGGTACCAATTTGTTAATTAATTGATTTTATGCCGATATTTTTTCTCGGGTTAATGGGAGCTCACCATTCTTGTGGAACACCCTCTCCGTCCCACTTTTTAGGTCGGAACGAATAATTTTGACCAATCCAAGCTATCAAAGTTACTAACATTATATGAATGTCGCGCAACCTAAAAAAATGCCCATCAGAAGATTGGAGCCATTTGATCCCAGTACTTTAATATTGATCGTTGTTCATAACTAACGTAAGGTCCATATTGAATTTCTTGGATTGGATGGCACAGAACTACAGATCCTCTATTGGGCATATAGTTTATTGGTTGATGAGGTTCATATAATATCTTAATACAGTTATATAATAGTGTTGAGTCTGTCAATTTTTTTTTTATTTGGCTAATAAACTCACTGTTATGGAAATACACATTTTAACATTATATTAATTCTTTCCAAATCTAGTTTGGCACATAGACAAATTGAACTTTTTTAGGATTTCAAAAAATAATTCTCTTAATTATACTTTATCTTTGGGCATAAATACTTGGCGTTTGGGTATTTTCTCTAGTAGTGAGATATCATAGAAGGATAACCATGGAATTGGGCTTCATTGTATTCTGAGAACACAAGTTCTGGTATTTTATCCATGCTCGAACAAGGAGTCTTGGGGTTTTCGTTGCTTTGCAGTCTTCCTCGGGTTCGCAGGTGAGGTCTTGGGGGGTTTTCTTTGTGTTTGGGTTGTGCCTTACTACCTGCTAAGGTATGTTTTCTTCTTTGCTTTAATATATTGGTTTTGTTATCGTCTCAAAAAAAAAATTCTGGTATTCTCATTTGTTGTTGTGTTTCACGACCAAGGAAACAACTAGCATTTAAAAACAACGACAATTTCTACAAACCTTGGAGTTCTCCTTTCATGTATTTTTTTTTTCCAATGAATTTTTCTGAACAAAAGGAACATGAATTTTTTCGACTAATATTTTTCCTTACAAAATCTTGTAGGCATTGTATAGATAACATGTATATGGTTATGATGAATGCATATTTACTTTTTTTTCAACTAATTTTTTTAACTCAACAAGATTGGCCTGACGGTTCAAGATGTTGGTTTGCTCCCCATGGTCTTGAGTTTGACCTCCCCCCACCCCATCTTACTCGGTGCATGTGGTTTGCGGGTGATTGGATGCATACATGGAACTAGTCATTCCCTTGAAGGGGTTAGGACTTGGGATGCCTATGTTATCAAAATCAAGGTATCGGTCAATCTTGGACCAATACGTTCCGGCCGATACAGACACGGTATCACCGATACCGTATCGGTTGATAATTATTTTTTGAGAGAACAGTATAAAAAGATAGAAAAAAGGTGTGTATTGGCCGATACTCACCCATATTGATCTGATACCGATACCAGGTATCGGTATCGATTCTCAACGAAACAGATACGTACGATACGTATCAGTATTGGCCGAGTTTTGGTACCATGATAAAAAAAAAAAACGGAAAAGATGAATGCATACATACTTGCTTATCAAGTGGCAGGATCGTGCATGCACAGTTCCCCAATTTAACATTTGATGGTTCACAGGTCATTTTTGTCCCCCTTTTGCGGCAAGCCTTTAGATGTTGGGGAGCACAGGACGACAGTGTGCTTCAACCAGACAAAAACCTCGACAAAATAATAATAATAATAATTTTTTTTTTCAAAAAAGTTATGATGCCAGCAAAGTGGTGCAGCAATAGAAATCCCCTTTGCTACAAAGAAAAGAGTGCCATGGTTAAGATATACCTACTACATACTTCACTGCTCTTTTCCCTTTTACTTGAATTCTAAATTAACTATTTCTCTTTGAATGAATCCAACAGAGAGTATATTTATCTAAAGATCTCTCTTTCCTATTGGAGTTAAACTGTACTGAACTTCTATTGATTATGCACTTGTAGCTGGTTTGGCCATGGTATCAAAACTCGGCCGATACTGATACGTATCGGTTTCATCGAGAACTGATATGGATACCACCCCGATACAGGTACTGGGGTGATGTCAGTATCAGTATTGGCCGATACTGACTGATACAAATAGTTTTCTTCTATGTTTTTTTTTGCTATTTTTAATATATATATACCAATACTGACTGATTCAAATAGTTTTCTTCTATGTTTTTTTTTGCTTTTTTTAATATATATATATATATATATATATATAGGGCCAATACAATATCGGCCGATACCCGATATCGATACTGAGTTTGATACCTTGGGTTTGGCTAAGCGGCATTCTTGTGTTGTCAAATTTCAGGAGATATGTGGCTTTATATGTTAGTAAACGACTTTTTGGATTCAATGAAGATATTGACGAGCTTGTTGGCCACACATATCTGTTTCTGAAGGAGCAGCTTGAACTGTCAACTATGCCTCCTCCTTCAGGAATACTCCATGGAACCATAATTGGTGTGCTCTTAGCTTTTTCCCGTTCAATTCTACTCTTTTATTTTCTTGAAATGAGTATTATTATTTTAATCTTCAAATTTCAGCTGGTTATATAACTCCAAAATTGTTGGGAGGTTAATCTTCAAATATCCGGGTTTTTTTTTTTTTTAATATTGGAACTGAAGCAAATGGACATCTTCATGAAAAAGTCACATAATGCGCGAACCCCTTTATCCTCCTTGATCATTTAGAATACTTATTGAGGATATTTTAAGATTTTAAGAATTAGAGCACTAAAAAAATCATTAATACATTACTCCTACAAAGAAAAAGATCTTCCACTTAGATTAGTTTTATAGGGTAGATTCTAAAAGTTGAACACATGGAAATAGTCTTTTGCTGTTATTGATTTTTATCCTATTGTCCATTATGAGAACTGAGTGAAAAAAAAATTCTGATATTATCATGGTATTACAGGTAATTATTTCAAGAAATTCGTATGAAATTTTATTGGATGCTCTAATGTAAACTTCAACACAAATAAATTTTCCAAATAAGGATATTACTTAATAGCCTTTGATAAAAAACTGATTATAGATAAAGAAAAAATCAAATAAATTTTAATGGTTGCTCAAACATTCCCTTTTTTTAATTGGAAACAACATGAAAATTATATAAAAAAGAACGAGAGAGAGAGAGAGAGAGAGAGAGAGAGAGAGAGAGAGAGAGAGTTGAATTAAATTAAAACAGAGGGCAAAAATAGAGCTAATAACTACAAAAGGTAAGAAGAAAATGTTACAACCATCTCATTAATGCTGCAACCTCCTTTTGGCTGCATTTAGCATAGCTCTTTGACAGTTCTCTGCCAGAACTGGATATACTTTCTTTAGCAGGCCCCCCTTCTTGCTACCTCCCTGCAAAGCAGGATTTTCCTGCTCTAGCAGCTAACTCCCTCCCAGAGCAAATAAAATCTGCTCTGACAAGGAGTGAGCAGAGAGCAGAGGAGAACTGTTGGAGCAGGTAAATCCTGCTCTGCAAGGAGTTAGCAAGGAGAAGGCCAACTTGCTAAAGCAAGTAGTAAGGATTTAGCAAAGAGAAAGGGAACCTGCCAAAGCAGCTAAACCCTGCTCTGAGCGAGAGCTATAACAAACACAGCCTTAGTCTCTCAAAATGGACAACCATTCTCCTTAATGAATGCAAGAATATATGTGATTATTTCAAAGCTTCTAAGACCTAATCTCTGCTTTGTTGCTATATCATATGTTTGCTTTGGTTAGAAGTGGATTGGAATGTTTCCTGCATTCTACTTTTGTACTATTTTGAATTTATTTATTTTTTCATTTCTCACAACGGCATTGATAGAGTAACCCCGTCTCAACCTATAAGTTGGCTAAGTATGATTTGTATGGCTAATTGTAGAACCTTCTTGCCTCCAAGCAGATCAATTTATTGCATGCGGCAAATCGAGAGATAAAGCACATGAGCTTGCTTCACAGATCTGGCTAGCTGTCATCAACAATTTGGAAGAAAATGAGCACACGTTTCTATTACTAAAACGCCTAGCACAAGAGGGAGATGTAAGAAGCTTCTCTTTTTATTCTCGTAAAAGACAGGAAAAATCCTTAGTTTATGGGTTTCAACATCATCATGTCCTTTTCCCAACCTTAGTTTCTGGGGTTTTTCTGGGTGTTTTTTCATAAAAGAATGCCAGTATACGCACTTCGCTAACTCCATATGCCATCTTGCGCATGATTACCAGTTTAAACTGTTCATTCTCTAGGTCACCTCTTGAATGGGCCCGTCTTTGGTCACACCGGTCAAATGTTCTTATGACTCTGATCGGTTGCCTAATTTTGGGGTACCAAAGGGTCAAGATCATTCAATTGGTCCATTACTGGGCTATGTCCCATCGATCTATCCAATTGGTGGCTTACCAATTCAACAGTCCACCCTGATGCGCATGCATGCTGCTGTGGCCCATAAATGGTGTAAAGCATGTTGTATAATACTAGGATTCATTATATTTTAATTCCTCTTCTAGTCTCTATATTCACACTTTCTGTTTGAAAGTGCTCGCTTGCTTCTAATAAAAAAAGTTGATACTCAATACTCATTTAAAATAGAGTTGGTATTAGGTTCCTGGCCCATGCACCAAGAACGGTGCACAGGTTAATCAGTGCCAAAGGCAGTGCCCAACCCTACGCCAACATTGGGAGATGCACATGAATTTATGGGTGCCAAATCCGTGTAAGATGAAAACACGTACTTTCAGTGATTTGCATGGTCATTAATATTTGTGCATCTCTTGACGTTTGAACAAATTGGTGGAGGGAGATCTACAATGCACTGCTTGTCATGGTCCACGGGTTGGCACCTAATAGCAACTCACTTTAAGTATCAATACCATACCGGTTGGGTTTCCTGATTTTACCTGTTTTTAACACACATGCATGTGTGTCTTAATCTTTTCTTTTCTTTTTTATTAATAACAAAAGTTTCATTAAAAGAAAGGATAACAGAAATTGGTCAATAATCTTGCTTCATCGTTTTATTGACAATTCTGTTATCAATATGAAAAAAGATTTTTTCTTTTGTGATTGGTAACGATAAGATATATTAAAGAGGAATGAAAAAGATGACACCCTGAAACTCCCCTCCATCCCAAAAAACCAACAACGGACCATCGTCATCTGGGAAGACCCATTTCATTCTGAAAGAGTCCAAGCCACATGCCAGACCTCCATGGCAACCCAGCAATGGATTCACGCTCTTGTAGGCACATCATACATCTGTTTATAATCAAAACACCTCTCTTTTTCAACTGATCAATCGTGACAGCCCTTCCCAGGCCACCATCACAGTGTCTTCCTTCCAAGGTATCAGTACCAGTGTCGTTATTGGGTATCGGTCCATCTTGGGCTGATAGGTTTCGGCCGATACGGATACATCTGTTTATAATCAAACTACCTCTCTTGTTCAACTAATCAATCGTGACAGCCCTTCCCAGGCCACCATGACAGTGTCTTTCTTCCAAGGTATCAGTAGCGGTATTGGTCCATCTTGGATCAATAGGTTTCAGCCGATACGGATACAGTATTGCCGATACTGTATCGGTTGATTTTTATTTATTTTTTTGAAAAAAAGAGTAAAAAGGGAAAAGAAAAAAAAATTGTATCGGTCAGTATTGGCCGATACCAAGATAGTATCGGTTCGATACTGATATTGATACTTTAGGGATGCCTGTGCCGGAGTGATATCGGTACCGTTTCTCAATGAAACCAATACATATCGGTATCGACCGAGTTTTGATACCACGCTCCCTCCACCACTCAAATTTAGATCTGAAACCCTCATCAGCAATCCAAACATTCTCAAACCTAAAGGGACTCGCATCAATCCCATTCCTTTGAATATGCTTCTGGTGGATAGGAATGTGGTCAGAAATTGGTCTTGGCTATCCCACCATAACAGCATTTGGATTTTCATTCAACCATTCCAAACACGAAAAGAAACGTTAAGGGCTTGTTTGATTGCTCATAATGAGTCTCGAAGACGCGTTTCGCGGTACAATTACACTAGTCAATAGCGGAAATGTTGTTTGATTGCAACTTTGACCGAACGTGTTTTGTACGGATCAGACGACGCGTAGTCAAAAGGGACAACAACGCCAACCCCTCGTATGCAATCTCCACTACACGTTTCGCCTCTTATCGGGATCTAACATCCCAAATAAAAGACCCTAACGGCTCTTCCTCCTTCCTTCCATAGGCAACTTTTGTTTTTTTTTTTTGTTTAATTCTTTCCAAAGGCAACTGCAACAGACCTTCCCATTAACATAAAATTAATTATTCATCTTTATTTACTTCTTCTGAGAATCCACTTTCTTCTCTAAAGTGCGGAAAGCCAGAAACCACAGAGAAAAACGCAGAGTTAGATAGAGAGAGAAAAATGGAGAGACCGAAAGAGAGAGAAGAAGATGTTCGTTGAGGTAGTCTGCAATTGCGTTGCAGAAATCAAGCTCTCACTCATACTCCTCTGCTCATTAGCAACCCTTCTCCAATTCCTCCCTTCTTGCCTCTCTCTCACCTCTAGATCTCCGATTCTGCCTCTCTAAAGACTCTGTAGAACCCCAATCTCCTCTCTCGCACCTCAACCTCTCATCTCAAAAATTCATCTCACCAAATCAAGAATCTCAAAATCCCATTTCATTAAATCTAGAAGATGATTGGACACCTTCAATCACCTTCTTCCGGTGAGCTTCTGCAACTCTGATGCGCAAGGCTCCTTATGTTTTTGCTGTTTTTGTTGATAAATGGGGTTTTCAAAGTGATCACCACTTGCATAGATCTTTTCTTGTCAATTGAATTTAGTTAAAAAGTTACACGGATCTCAGGGACAATGACAATTGTTGAATTTAAGTGATATGTTGTTACAAGCCCATGCAAACAACTAACGTTTAAACGTGTTTGAGGCTAATACACATTTCACTGTATACGCTATTAAACAATAGGTTGATGTGCATAGTACCATTACAAGTGAAACGTGTATTAGCCTCGAAACGTGTTTCGCCATTATATGCAATCAAGCCCCTAAGGTAGATAAAACTGCAGTATTACTTGCTACTACCAGCAGAGAAGAAGCCACAACACAGCAAGTTATAGATTACAGAAGGTTCTAGCATATAGTTCCCAACTCTATGCAACTTGTCTGATCCCTTCTTTTCCCAGAGCATCTGCCAAGTAGTCTACTTCTCAGGGAATTTAACTGAACGATAGATCCAAATGGATCCATTATATATATATATATATATATATATATATATTAAGTTTAACTTCGCTAAATTCGAAACACCAAATTACTATGTTAAATGTATAATATTTCACGGAAGCCAGTCTTATATTTCTGAAATCATTCTATTTTCTGTTTCTGCAGATTTTCCTTCCATATCCATACTCGAGATCATACAGAGTCCAATGGAGGGTATTCGAGAAGCTCTTCACGGATTTCCGTGATTGTTTCAACCACGTCGATTACTATGATGTGTTGGCATGTGCAAAGTACAAGTTCCAGCCAATACCATCTGCCTGGTTGGGTTACTAGCCTCCCTCCTCTGCCAACTGATGCCGCCTTTTTAATCACATAATGGAAAGTTCATTCAAATCAACCTTGCACAGAATTGCGTGCCCTACGAGAAGATCTGAATCTCTCAACTGGGATGCACCATCGGTTTGCTTTTGTGTAGTCTATAATTCGAGCGAGAAACTGTATATTATTTGGATGCTTTGTTTTCTGGGCCTTCAGAAAAATGTATATTCAAAGGGGTCTTTAGAGCCATTGTAAATCTTTATATAAAATAAAATGGCTTGGATGAACATAGCTGAATTTGATTGTTGCACCCATAGTTACCAAAATCTGCCATTTTTTGAAGAAAAAAAACTCATTTAAAATGCGTTTTTTCATAAAACATCAGAAACATGTTTAACATGAGTATTTTTCAAAAGATACGCATATTTAAGAAAAAAAATCACATTTTTTAAATTTTAAACACGGTTTTCTACGAAAATTTCCTCATTTTTGTCAAAAAAAATATTTATTTTAAATATTTTTTGAATAATTCCGTTACTTCTTCGGTCTTCCCAAATGCTTCCCAATTTTTTTCCGAATTTTGACAATTTTTTCACGTTTTTTTTCCCTTGACGAATTTTCCCCGCCTTCCAACTTGGTAACTATGGTTGCACATGCCTATCAATCCGGGCTAGTGGCGCGAAAGTGGTCGGTGGTGGCCGCCACCGTAGCCTTCCAGATCTGACCTAGAGAGCAGATACTTCGGTTCGAAAGATTTCAGACACGAGTCGGGCAGGTGAGAACCAGTTTCAGTTTGTAACCTTAATCCAGACACAATCGACCCCAAATCGGACGACTCTTTCTGTCCGATCAGTTTACTTTTTGCAGACAAATATTGATCACTTTATCGAGTGTCTTTGGGAAGGTAGGGATCCGGATCACTACATACCCTGAGAGGGCTGAGACAAATCACATCCGAGCAATTCAAATTCAACTTGGTAGAGATTTTTGTACACTTAAGCGTCTGTCGCTACCAAGGTGTCAACTTGCGTAAGGTATCGGGTATCAGTCTATGTAGGACTGATACAAATCAGTCGATACCAAGTTGTATTAGTGTATTTTAGGAAAAATAAAAATTGGGAAGTATCGGCGGATACGGATATCGATACTCGAGTTGATATCTAATATGTATTGGTTTGCTGAAATATCGAAACGAAACGATATTGGCCGATATGTGATACCTTCATCTCTACATAAAAAAAGGTCGTAGCTGGTGCACAAGGCTCTGCTTTTGGCGAGGCACAGGAGGGGTAGATGGTAGATAGGCTTATCTCCATTTTGGAGAGGCTGATTCTACGACAGAACTCGAGTTGATATCAAAACCCTAAAAGTATACTGTAACAAGATTGAGAAGGCCTTTGGCTTTCTCAACATAATTCATAAATTGTTAAAGGGACCAACTCAGATGATCATCATTTAAATATCAAATGGCATTTAAATAATCTTATGACCTTTGAAATTTATTGGCTTATGATCTTTGAAATTTATACCATCAAAATGATATATCATCAATTGAAGGGTTATGAGTCCAAAACTTACACTTTTTGGGAGATTTCAACCATCCAATCTTTACACTCTAATACCAACGATTGTTCTTGATTTTGATGGTTAATATTGAAGTTCACCAATTGGTTGGTTCACATCCAATTATTACCATGTTTCATTAGGCTGAGACATATTCCAATGCTAGATTGCCACTTGAGCAATTTAGATTGATCATAGATGTGTGCCACATGACATAATGATAAATCACACTCTAATGGTGTGAGATAAAAAGTGACATTTTAAGGGTATAAGATTATTTCAACACCATTTTATGATTAATTGAGATTGAGCATAGATGTGTGCCACATGGCATAATGATAAATGGCACTTCAATGGTGTGAGATTAAAAGTGCCATTTCAGGGTATAAGATCATTTCAACACCCAAAAAAAAACACCATTTGGTGTTTAAATGTCGATCATGAGCCATTATTCCATTCTTAAATAGATGGTCGTAAATTTGGGAATAATACTTTAAAAAGTGTAAATATATTGAGAAAAATATATCTACAAAATAATTACCTAAGATATTTTACCTAAGCGGACCCCTATGACACTGATCTATGCGAACTATCAGTTTTCCTCTGGACAGGGACTGAACCACCCTATTAGGTAGTTTATTATACAAACTAGGAAAATAGTGGTTTTTTGGAACTGGATCATAAAATCAAGGTAACAAAATCGGTATCGGGTATCGGTCTTCCAAGGACCGATATGAATCAGCCGATACCGATATGTATCAGCCTTTTTTAAAATTTTAAAAAATAATTAATAATATAGGTATGGGCCGATATCCGATACATATCTGCCAATACCGAGTTGGATACCGATATGTATTGGCGTCGAAATGTACCGATTTATCGAAAAACCGATACATATCGGTATCGGCTGATATTTGATACCTTGCATAAAATAGGGAGATTAAAAACACAACTTGTTTCATATGAGCAAAATGCCCATTCATTTCATCTAATCACAGAAAACATGTGCTTTCTGATTATTTTAGCTTTCTGTTTTCTAAACATTCTATGCTCTTACCTTAGGTAAAATGAGAACATATCAAGAGTTTAGAGCCAGCAAGGGGCCCCTTTCCATAGAGGAGTTACTAGTTCAATTAGCCACTAGCAGGGATTTATCTCAAGTGACTGGCATGTGTGATGTGTGGGTGTTGCACGCACTCATGGACTTAGTCAGATGCCCAAAGAGATACCCCATTATAATAAATAATAATTGCAACGCTTTTACAGTTTTATTATTGGGTTTACTGATGTAGAGCCCTTTAACTAAATCCACATGCTACGCAATAAGGCTGTGTTTGGGTTGACCCTTTTGGGGCAAAGATCAGCTCTTTCACTCGGGCGGATAACTGATTTCACGTTTGGTAACACAGCTTTTCCCCCCATTTGCTCTGACGGAGAGCTGTTTAAGTGATAAAAATGCTTAGAACATATTTTATTTGCTCTGATGGAGAGCAAGCAGAAAGCTGCTTTCTACTCTTATAAGAGCTAACCCAAACACGCCCATATAGGTCTTTGGCTCTTGTTTACACTAAATTCATTAGTGAATGGTTCTCTTCGATCTCCTGAATATTTTCTTCATTGCAATCCAAGTACATCTTATGTTGAAGTTAGTCCACATCGAGTATTCATAGTCTTGTCTCTCCTCTTATAATATCCTTAGCCACTCCACTCATAATCAATTGATTTTGAGATGTATACCCAAATTTATGGTCATATAAGAAACTTCTGACCTCTAAACTGTTAAAAACTCAGATTTTCCAAAGCAGTCCATGTGGAATTACCTTCCAAAGAATGGCCAAATTTCCTATGAAAGGGCGATTATTGGACTATTTTTTTTCGTAATAAAAACCCCATATTTCAAAATTATGTCCCTTTGCTTACTTGGCCCGGTATTATGTGTGAGAGAATTGTATAAAATTAACTAGTCGACATACAGTTCTACTCAGATGACATCATTCATAATAAGACTCATTATAGGGATTTGATGGGCTCTTTAGAGCTTCCCGTCAGGTTGACGCCAACAATCCTCTTTTCTCATCCGATCTTGGGACCGGCAATGGCAAACCTTTTTTTTTTTTTTTAATCAGTAAAATGATTTTATTAGATATAAAATGAATAGAATACACACTTGTGAAAAAAGAACAAATCAACAAGTTGCTAAGAATGACTAAAGAATAAAACTACCCAGTAGATAGTCACCTCCTGAGCCGAAGAAAGAAAGAACTCATGGATAGACCGCCTTTGAGAGAGGTAAAAGAGGTTATATCGTGAGATTATCTCATTCAGCCACGTAATCTCTGTCCCCCTTATCAATCACCAGCAATTCAAATCCAACTACAGCCAATTCCTTCACATTCCTCATAATCAAACCCGTTGGTTTTCTAATACAATTAAACATTTAATCTCGATTATCTCCCTCAGTCAACAGAAATAACTTCAAGATCTAAGAAGCTCCAATATTCTCCCCTTCTCCCTCCATTTTCACACCTTCCCAAGCTGCTAACAGATCACAACAGGTCTTAGGAAAAACAGTTATCAGCCACTATCCATAAAGGCGATATTCTCTTGAGCCAACTGTTCCTATGAGCATAAAAATTGTGTTAGAAAAAAAATTGATACAACAAGATCATACAGTTTCTCATTCCATAAGCCGAGCTTAATTATAAAATAAATAAATAAATAAAAGTCCAATGACCTTATTGATTGAACTGAATTAAAGGAGAGTACCTTAATTTTCTCCGGTGAGAAGTTCCATCATATCAAGCATCTTGTTGGACTATATTGGACAGAGAGCCATCCTTCTCCATATTCAATTCCTTCTTGGTGCGCCATCTTTCTCTATATTCAAAGCCCTTCCAAGGGTGCTGTTTTTTTCCTGGTTAGCGGCTTGAAACCAGATCAAGCCTGTTGACACTTGCAAAAAGAAGGCTATCTAACCCCAATAAATGTGTGGTGTGTTACTCTGGTTGTGAGTCAGCCATACCCATTCTCATCCATTGCCCAACCACCCAGTCTACATGGAACTTCTTCAGATCTTACCTGAATCTTGTTGGTTGAACTCCTAGCAAATGCAAGGATATTTTAGCTGACCGTTTTATATTAGATCCACTGCCCAATTCTAAAGTCCTCAAACTGCTGGTTATAACCATTTTTTTGGGGCATTTGGAAGGAACACAATGCCATAATTTTGTAGGGTTAAAGCAGCTCTATTCACTGCATCATCCCAGAAATCATCACCAGTTTGCTTCAGTACTGGACAAGCAACCAATCCAGGGTTGGGTAGGAATAGGAAAGGGGAGAAACCGATCAATACAAGCTAGCATCTCGGAGTGCCTTGCTTATTTCTTGATCCAGATGTAAATATGCATCTTTACCAAGCAAAAATATATATAATATTCAAGTCCTTACAGGAGATCAACATTTGGGATGTATCCCTCCAACTTCATCTCCTCACTTAAAATTATAATTACTTGATCAATCTCTCTTGATCCAGCGTGTAAACCATTTTCACCAGCATGGAACTCATGAAGATGGTGATCAACCTGAATCCAACTACACCCAGGAGTTTTAGTGACACCTCTCTCTCTCATCAACCCTCTCATCCTTGCTGACTCATCCCACCTCTCCGATTTCGCATATATCTTGGACGAGATCACATAATTTCCCGAATTCAATGGCTCCAATTCAAGAAGGCGGTTCATAATCTTTTCCCCTACTTGCAAATTCTTAAAACTACGGCAAGCACAGAGCAATGCCCCGAAGATGATGGCATCAGGCTTTTCGGGCATTGTTTCAACAAACTCCAGGGCTTCATCTAACCGCCCCGATCGTGCCAACAGATCAACCATGCAAGAATAATGTTCGATCTTGGGAATTATACCAAAAGTTGATTGCATGGAATTATAGAACCGGCGTCCCTCCTCGACCAGGCCGGCATGCACACAAGCTGTGAGCACGCCGACAAATGTGATTTCGTTGGGTCGGATGACTCCATCCTCGCACAAACAGGTAAATAATGATATCGCGTCCCTGGCCCTCCCATGAAAGGCGAGGGCTGAGATCATGGCGTTCCAAGTGACAATATTTTTCGAAGGCATATTTTTGAAGATACGACATGCATGATCTAGGTCTCCGCACTTGGCGAACATATCTACAAGGGCCGTGCCAACATAGATGTCACTTTGGAGCCCTTTTCTCGAAGCGTATGCATCTATCCACTTGCCTAAGTCGAGGGCTCCAACTGAAGCACATGCAGATAGCACCCCTACCATAGTGATCTTGTCTGGTTCCATGTTTGCCTTTCTCATGTCGTGAAATAACGCCATTGCTTCTCCTGACAATCCATTTTGCGCATACCTGTTTTATTATAGTAAAAGTATATAATTAGCAAGGAGTCATATACATATTATAGGCATTTCTTCCATGGACTCAGAGTTTGTTTCTGTAAATTAAGGCCTGAATGCAGTTACATAAAATATTTCATTATGACTAATTTACTATATTGTTTTTAGATAGGTAAGCTGGGCTCGAACCGGCGACCTTGAGGTTGCAATGTTGTCAACCTTCCATTATCACTAATTTACTGTATTATTAAGCTAAAGCAATATAGTTCTTTAGATCCTTATATTCTGATAAAGAAATATAACCGTTGGCAATATACAAATGAAAGACTAAAGTGTTCATGACATCTAGTAGTTCATTCATATCTGATATTGGGGTCTCTAAAATGATATCTGCTCCATACTCACAAAGTTGGGATAAGGCAATAATTCGGTAAGGGGTCAATTAGGGAAAATCCGATAAAATGCCAAAAAAAATCAGGGAAGTACAAAACAATAAAATTATTCAAATATATTTCAAGTTAGATATAATGCTTTTAATAACCGAAATAAGCTATATGTTGTTTGATGCAAGGCATACCACATATCTATAATTACATAATCCATGTAACTATATAAATGTATATGCATGATTCATCTAAGTTATATTCCATAAAAATCGGGAAAATTCGGCATGTTCTTAATATGGAGAGTTTTAGCATTTTTTTTTTTAAATCGGAGACTTTTGTGACTGTGGTCTCCCCAATAGTGTTGTTTTATGCCCATCATCAACAGCCCAATAGTAATTGTAGCAGTTGTGGTAGCAGCAACAGTTCGGATAGCCACGGTTGTGATGTGGTAGTGGTAGTGGTAGTAAACAGTAAAACATCATATACTACGAAAATGCATTGCTATTTGACAAATAAAATATTTGAAGAGCGTGTTTAAACTAAAAACTAAATAAATAAAAACAGAGAAAGTGATAAGAATAAATTACTTGCCCTGTGATTATGGAATTCCAAGCAATGACATCCCTTTTGGGCATTCTATCAAAAACCCTTCTAGCAGAGTCCAAGTCCCCACATTTCCCATACATATCAATCAACGAAGACCACAGAAACGAATTCAACTCAAGCCCATTTCCTTCAACAAAACCCTCCACCCATTTCCCCAACTTCAAATCCCCTAAATCTCCAATGGCGCCTAGAACACTCACCAGAGTCATGACATCCGGTGTAAACCCGGCCACTCTCATCCTCCAAAACATCCCAATAGCATCGATAGCAAACCCCATCTTCACGTACCCCGAGATCATCGAATTCCAAGAAACCAAATCTCTCTCAGTAATTTCGTCGAACACCTTACGTGCATGATCCAATTCGCTGCACCTGGAGTACATAGTGATTAACGAGTGACGCACGTGATGATTGGTGACCAACCCGATCTTAAAAACCGACGAGTGGGCCAATTTTCCACAATTCAAGGACGGGATATTAGCACAGGATATTAGAACAAATGGGTAAGTAAAATTATTCGGTTTTTCGCCAGAATTTTTCATTCGACGATAGAATTTGAAGGCGGAAGTGTACTTTTTCCATGTGTTTGTTAGACCACGGATCATGACATTGTAGGAGAAGTCGTTGGGGTGCGGAATTTGATTGAAGAAGAGGGTGGCGTAAGAGAGGTTTTCGAGGTCGATGAGTTTGGAGAGGAGGTAGTTGTGCTTGTCTATAGAGTTGGTGAGCATTTGAGAGTGGATTTGTTTGAAAGATTGGAGAGAGTTGCAGTGTTTTAAGAGGGTGAGGAAATTGAAAGGGTGCAATTTTTCTGAAATAGTGGAGTTGGGTGGAATTTGGGAGAGGGGGTATGAAGGGGTGGGATGTGAAGTAGGGATCTTTAGTTTTAGCATGCCCAATTGCCCGTTGCCCATGGGAGAGAGATTGGGATTTGAATTGTTTTGGAATTTGACTAACTGACAGGAGGCTTAGAGGATCTCTAACAGGTATCCCATGATTAGCGGTTGTGCCGCATGGACAACCCAGCCGCTTCCTATGTAATAGCCATCAGCTTAAACAGCCATTTCATATCAAGTACCTTCAAATCCACCAACCGAATCTTTGAGTTCACCGACGCGAAATAGAGAGAAGAGAGAGGGGATTGAATGAGAAGATGGATATCGTTTATCGGCCCAATCTTTAACTCGATGGATCTTGAGATCATCGGCGTACCATTAAACCGTCATTATAATAATAATTATTATTATTTTCTCTCTCTCGGAAGAGGAGACAGATCTCGGAAGAGTAACCTTCACATCACATACACTCAAAATTGATTTTATGATTAGTTTTTTGGGTGGGTACCAAATGAAATAAAAACCCAACCGTGTGATTGTACGCCGATGATATGAAGATCCATTGTGGGAAAGATTGAAACGATAAACGATCTTCATTGTCCGATTTAACACAATCAATCTGTTCTAGTATGGGTGAACTCAAAGATTCAATGGCTGGATTTAAAGGTCATCTTTCATATCATATTTTTTGAATAAAATATTTTTTATTTAATTTATTAATTTTTCTGACTTTTAAATATTTGTATCTTTTAAATATTCAATTTACTAATTTTTTATTTATTAAAAAAGTAAAATTTGAGATAAATACTGGAGTTTTTTTTATTTTATTTTTTGAGATAAAATAGTTTATCAATTAACCAAGGAAATCAGAATCAACAACTTCAAAGACTTATAGAGGGACATCTTCCAACCAGACTTTATTACAACCATCATTTAAATCTAGCTTTGCTAGCACATCTGCACCATTGAAAGATCTATTAACAAGAGCTGAAAAGAAAGATGAAAGGCTAAAGGCTAAGGAATTGATATTATCAAAAATAGTAGAGAGCTCGGAAAGGTCATCCGCCCTAGAAACGCCATTAATAATTTTTGATAAATCCCCATTCGAAAATAATCCTTTGGAAACTCGTCTGAATCGCGAAAATGACAGCTTCCTATAGCCCAATAGCTTCGCAGTGATCAACCGAAAAAACAAACTTACAATTTTTTGCCAAAGCACCCATCACACGGCTTAAATGATTTCGTATAACAACTCCAACTCCTACAACCCCATTGTGAGAGCATCACTCCTCATCAAAGGTAGCTTTGTACATACCTTCAGTCGGAGGAGACCAAGTTCTGGGAATGGTCGAGATTGGGAAAATAAAAGGATTTGGGCCTTTTCCGTTTGTCAATTGAAATTCATTGATATATTTGCACACAGTATTAGCAATCTAGATAGGATCCTTTAGTTTTTCGTCATGACTGACACAATTTCTTTTATTACATAAAGACCATGTCAAAGTAAAAAAAAGATCCATATTCGACGAATCAACACAATCGAGGAACTCCATGGCCCACTCCTCAAAATTAAGATGACTATTGTGGCAAGTTCAGATACCCAACGGTGAGCAGAACCAAGTAAGGGCTGGTTTCGAACAATCTTTAAGTGCTCGTTCCACCATTTCAAGCGCATTGTCACATAGCTCACAAAGTGGAGGGGTATCCTTGATTCTTCTATTAAGGAGGCAAAAAGGCGAATTGCTAGATGAGGTCGTATTGTCAATGTTAAAAGAATCCTCTCGAGCTACGACGTAAGCACTTTTAATTGAGAAACTGTCATCCTTAGAGAAAGCCCGAACAATTCTATCTGCCTTTTCAAACATGGGAAGAGGGATTTTTAAAATAATTTTATAATCTTCCTCATAGAACAGATTTCTAATAATTTGAGCATTCCACCTAATTGGGTTTTTAAGAATGAACGCAACCGCTTTGACATCATTATTGGGACTAGGAATCACGACTTTGAAAGTAGTGGGTCTCGGGATCCACCTGTCCTTCCAAATTGAAATATAATTGTCATTCCCAACCCTCCAAATAATACACTTTTCAATCGTATTTCTAGCCGATAAAATGCTAGACCATGTGAAAGAAGAGTTCACCACTGATTTTGCATCAAAGATAGAGTTGTTTGGGAAATACTTAGCTTTGAAAACACGAGATACAGTAGTCGTCAGATTAATACACATTCTCCACACTTGTTTTGATAAAAAAGCAGTATTGAAAGCCCTAAGGTCCTTGAAATCCAAACCCCCCTCCAATTTAGACTTGCACACCTCTTTCCAAGATCGCTAATGAATGCCTTTATCTTTACCGCTTTGGCTCCACCAAAACTTTGCAATAATCTCCAAGATCTCATTTACAAGAGAAGTCGGTAATCTGAAGCAACTCATCATGTACGTGGGAATGGATTGAGCCACAGCTTTGATAAGGACCTCCTTTCCCACTTTCGATAGGAGCTTTCCTTTCCATCCCATGAGTCTCTTCCAAATTCAGTATTTTATGGAAGCAAAAGCAACACTTTTTTATTTCCTCACAATCATCAGCAAACCTAATATTTTTTATGAGCTCTTACCACTTTGACCTGTGACACATTAAGAATAATTTCGCACATTGACTTTGAAACATTTCTACTAAACGAGACCTTCGATTTGTCAAAGTTAATCATATGACCCGAAGCTTCTTCGTAGAGTTTAAGGATATTTATAATTTCTCCACATTCCTGCTCGTTTGCGAAATGATATAGAAAACTATTATCAACAAAGAACAAATGGAAAATGGTTGGTGCTCCCCTACAAATACGTATACCAGAAATCTTCTCACTTTTGACCTTCGAAGAGATGAGATTTGAGAAGACTTCGACACATAAGATGAAAAGATAGGGAGAAAGGGGATCACCTTGTTGAAGACCACGGCTATAGACAATCTTACTGATAACCTGACCATTGACTAAGAATTCAAAGGAAACAATTTTAACACACCCCATAATCTGTTGGAAAATTTGAAATGTTAATCCGAAATAATACAGGGAACTGGTTTGAGGCACAAAAAATATTGTTTTCTTTAAACCAATATTTTCCCCCACCACTTCGACAAAGTGGTCACCAACAGGTTACCGGCAAATTGGTTCCAGGATACAACGAACCGATTGTGTATTCTTATGAAGGATTTGACGAATCCGATTACGCTATCTGATCACCAAATATTACAAGAACGTTGTGATCAAGACTTGTAAAGACGGAACCAGAGAGAAGGAAGACTCTAATGCAATTGTTTTAAAAATAATGATTTTAGATTCCTTAAATAGAAATCAAGTGGCATGTTAATGCACCATTTTCCCATTAAAAGGTGTTACACGTATCCCTTTAAAAAAGGCACACCACTTTGGAAAGGCACTTCTTTAGAAAAGTCACAATACTTTGAAAAGATACTTCTTTTAAAAAGACACCATTTTGAAAAGACACACCACTTTGAAAAGATATAAATTATAATACTATTAAATATCTAACAATCCCCTACTATTTAAAAGTTTTAAATATCCAACAATCTCCCACTATTTAAAATTTTTGAAATCAGAGCAAAGCCAGAAATATATGCATAAATGAAAATGTCTTACAGACTTGAATTTTTACTTTAGTGAAAATAACTCAAAGTTTGTCAAGGTCTTTAGTGAAACTAAGTCTTGAACTAACGATCTTATACGACAAATCGGAACTATTCCATACACATATTTCATATATTTAGTGTTCAATAAATTGGTTAGCACATTTAGACTCAATGCTAGTGCCCTGATATTCATAAGTGTTTATAAGATAAAGTCATGTCTCATTGACATGACCTATATAGGTAGACCTATAAGAAATGCTTCTATAATTTTAACATCTCAATATATAGTGTTATAGCGTCTATTAAGAGCAATGTTCAGCCTCTGCTTATTTATTAAACGTAAAACACTACCATTCCTGGGATGTCTATGAGAATTTAATTCTCATCAATGTAGTGCCCATTTGTCCATCACAGATTTACGACCTATTTTTCCCTTTGAACTTAAATATTGACCAAACAAATATTAGGTAGGGTTCCTATCGTAAGTGACTGTTTGAGTAAATAGTTTTAAACCCATCCTGATTCTTCTTTTAGATTAACACTTTCGATAATTGCTCATAATTGCAATTATCAACACATAAAGTGTTTCTTCAAACATTTTTGCCTAAAATCACATATCATTTGTTTTCTTATTATTGACAAGGAAACATGTTTCATAGAGAATTTAAAAGTTTTGACTTAATATTTAATGGTACGTCTACTAGTAAATCATTAAATTACTTACTTCTCTACCTATTTCAATACAAGCAACATTCTCGATGAGATTCATAATTGTTTCTTAACATCTCTTGCGAGACTGTACAAACAACTATTGCAACGCGATTTACAATTGTGACTTGCTTTATTAAAAGGAAATCATCTTCAAACAAATTGGATTTTCAAATCTAAATTCATTTTCTTCTTAAGATAATTCTTAGCATTTTTGTTTAATTTATTTTTCAATGAACTCAATATAATAGAACATTCATGTAATGGAAGATATCAAAGTTTTATGCATGCTTAAAACAAAATAATCATGTTCCTTAAATCAAATAATTAAAAATTCTATAAAATAAACATAATAATCTAATTAGAATTATTTGAATATCTATAAATGATTCTATCAATCATTTTGGTAATAACTCGATATTGCCAAAATATCATGAGAATTTGATCATTGCCAATGATTCAACGTTATCTCCAATCGATCAAAGCCACTCAATGACCATGGAGCTTAATCTAGTCATTCCAAAATTCATACTGAGAATTGACTCCTAACAGCAAAACTAATTGTTAAAATGTTCAACTTTGACCATTCACTTTTTCGCAACTAGCACGCATATTTGATGAATCAAAGTAATCTATTTGCACCCAATTGTATCCCTAAGAGCACGCGCCTTAATTAGGGTTGTCAATGGGTTAGGCCAAGTTTGGACAAGCCTAAAAATTTCTGAAATTCTTAACAAGATCCAACTTGTTTACTAATTGGCCCAAATTTATACTTTACTGATATCAAATATATTAATGATTGGCGCTGGTATATAATCCAAAGTATATCGTTGAAACTATAAATATTGGAGATGTCGGAAGCGGAGGCATATGTCAAATGTTTCACAACAAATGTGGTAAAAGTGGTATGTCAAGCATTATAATAGGGAAACTATCTAAGAATTTATGACTTAAAATAAATAATCGCTTCAACCAAACTCAATAGTCACAACCTATGCAATGATAGTTGATCACTAGACTCATGCAACAAATGAATTTGAATAGTTATCACAATCTAACACACCTCTTAATAAAAAGAAAAATGACATATGTCAAAACAAAAGTCAAAACGAAACGGTTACAATTACAACCAGTTGAAACTTCTTCTAATAAAATGCATCAACAAAAGGACTCGACTATCATATCTGCTATAGAGAGATGATACATGTAGAACCCACAACACCCATATGCAAATTTCCGAAATTGTCCTTTATTTGGCAATTGTCAAAGGCGTAACATGCACATTTAGGGAATACACTTTGTTGTAATAACAATTGTGATTCCCATGACGACTTCCACTTAGATTCCAATCTCAGGGTCAAATAAAAAATGAAAAACAATGTGCAAAATACATTAGGGATATCTAACCATAAAATTAGGTGGCCGATGGAGATTATGGCGCCAATTAGCCTATTGCAACCGAGGATGATCTAGCCGGCCATCTCAATGGACATGCTGTTATACAACGACTGTAATGTAGCCGTGCAATTAAATCTGACCCAAATCCAAAAATTTCAAATATATAAAAAGTAGACATATCTCTTTTAATCCATGGAATGCCTTGTTTCTCCAATCCAATAATTATCTTCAAAATTGTCTCTCCCCAATTCTCCAATAACAAAAGTTCTCATCGACTAATTCAATCTAGGTCCATTGGTTGTAGTGTCATCCAAACATATCTCATCCCCACTAGTGCGATACAAAAGTTCCTCAATTGTAATTATCCAATTTGTATATTTGGATCTACATATTTATATATATACAACTTCCATGATAAACATGGAGCCACTTGAATAATGGCATTAGCCACAATTGCTTGCGTAAAAAATACTTATTAGTGAAAATATTGGTTTAAAATTATTGGAAAAATTGAAATGTTGATCCAAAATAATACGGGGAACTGATTTGAGGCACAAGAAATATCGTTGTCTTTGAACCAATATTTGCCCCCATCACTTCGACAAAGTGGTCACTAACAGGTTACCAGAAAGCTGGTTTCAGGATACAATGAACCAACTGTGTATTCTTGTGAAGGATTTAGCGAATCCAATCTCGCCATCTAAACACCAAATATTGCAAGAACGCTCTGATCAAGACCTTTAAAGACAGAACTAGAGAGAAAAGAGAATCTAATGTAGTTGTTTTAAAAATAATGATTTTAGATTCCTTAAATACAAATCAAGTGGTATGTTAATGCACCATTTTCCTATGAAAATGTGTTACACACTTCCCTTCGGAAAAAGACACCACTTTGGAAAGACACTTATTTTGAAAAGACACAATACTTTGAAAAGACATTTCTTTTGAAAAGATACCACTTTGAAAAGACACACCACTTTGAAAAAATATAAATTATAAAACTTTTAAATATCTAACATGATTAGATTGACCCATCTAGGATGAAAACCCAATTTCAGAAGAGTACATTGAAGGAAAGACCATTCAACACGGTCTTATGCTTTACTCATATCAAGTTTCAATGAGCATCGACCTTTCCTTCCTTTTCTTTTATTTTTGAGAAAATGAGCAATTTCATAGGCAAGTAAGGAATTATCATAAATGAGTCTATCAGGTACAAAGGCGCTTTGATGTTCCGAGATAAGGTTGGGTAGGATAACTTTGAGTATGTTCGCTAACACTTTAACACTGATTTTATAGACAAGATTGCAAAGACTAATAGGCCTAAATTGTGATAGATTTTTAGGATTTTTCACCTTGGAAATGAGCACGATATGAGTAGAGTTAACAAGAGATAAATTAGAGGATCCATTCAAATAAGCAAGGACAAAACTTGAAACAGAATGACCAACAATATGCCAATAGTTTTAAAAGAAAAGAGGAGGCATACTATCAGGACCCGATGATTTAAAGGGTGCATCTGAAAGAGAGCAACATGGACCTCTTTGGCTCCGAATTGGTGAGAAAGCCACACATTTTGGTCAGCCATGACCTTTGCATCGACTCCTTGGACGACCTCATGGATATGGTCAAGATCAGAGGATGTGAAAAGATTCAAGAAATATGTTGATATAATATTTTCCATATCACTCCGAGAGTGAACCATTTACCAGTATCATCGTTGAACCCTTAATGAAATTAACCTTCCCACGCTGGGATGCTGCGGAATGAAAGAATTTTGTATTCCTATCCCCATTCTTTAGCCACAGATCTTTAGAGCGTTGTTGCCATATTAATTCCTCCTTTCCCAGCAAGTCATCAATCTCCTTTAGCATCTTCCTCTCCTCATCACTATTTAGGAACAAAGGATCAGAACTTCTTTTCAATTTCAAGGAATTATGAAGCTTTGAGAGATTGCGTTGAATATCTCCAAAACTTCTTTATTCCACATCATCAAGTGTTTAGAGAGACCTTGAATCTTGCTACACAAGTTAGAGGTAGAGTTTAGCTGCATAAGACCCCACTGATTTTTTGTGACTTCCACACAATCCTCTAACTGAGTCCACATTGACTCGAAGTGAAACCTTTTTGGGTTCCTACACCACTCACTATTTTTTACAAAATTCGAGACGATGAAGGGAGCGTGATCAGATTTTGAGGAGATCAGATGTTGCACAGAAATCGAAGGGAATATGATCCGCCATTCATTATTTGCGAAGACTCTGTCTAATCTTTCTTCAATATGGTCAGCCCCATGTTGTTTATTGGACCAGGTAAAGTTGTACCTGGAATATCTCAAGTCCAGTAGACCGCTTACGTCTAAGACATTTCAGAATTGGTCCAACTGAGCTTGAGATTTAAGAATTTCTCCTCTCTTTTCATAATGGAAGAACACTTCATTAAAATCCCCAACACATAACTACGGTTGATCATTTCTCTGCCCAAGCTATGAAAGAAGCTCCCAGGACTGAGACCGATTCTTACTTTCAGAAGCACGATAAATATCAATTAATCTCCATGCTTCCCCAATAGAAACATCAATGTGAAATTTAGAAAAACTTTGGAGATCCACCTTCCACAATAAAGCGAGCCCTCCTGATTTAATAATTGAATCAACAAAAACATGGTTTGGAAATCCAATATGAAATTTAACAGTTTCCATCCTTCTAGAGCACAACTTTGTCTCCATAAAAAACAAAGCCCCAAGATCTTCTCTCCGCAAGAGGAGGCGGAGGGCGCGAACTGTCTAAGGGTTCCCAAGCCCTCGACAGTTCCAACATAATATTTTAATTGTTTTCAGTGAGGTTGTGAAGCAACCATCGTCAATATTATCATATCATCATCATCAAAGGGAGCGCTTGGTAACCCTCTGTGTCTCTTCTTCAAAGGAAATAAAGATTCCTCCTCATGTGCTGTGTGATGGGTCTTAGCCTGGGTTGGGATTGAAACTTTTGTACATGGGATGATTTGGGTTTATCTTTTGAGTTAACGACGTAGTAACTTTGGGCTACATGGAAATGAAATTTTCTCCACTTTGCCATTAACTCCCATCTCTAAAAAAGCAAAGTGACGTCGGAGAAGTATTTCTAACATAAGGAAAAAAAACAATATAAGTGATAAATGCACTTAACTTTTTTAGAGATGGCAATTAACGGAAAAAATAACTCAAAGTGTTATTTAAACACAAAACTGCAATTAAGAGATTATTTATAAAAATTAGCTTACAATGGGTTGTAGACTAACTCTATTTATAAATAAGTGAAACGAGGGGTGATATTTATAAATATGCCAAAATATAGGGTTATTATATATTTAAAAAACCCATATTTTCTAATCGCTAAATGTAATATATGTATTACACATAATCATTCTTTTTTTTTTTTTGAAAAGAAATAAAACACTTATATTAAAAGATCCGCAGCAATTACATCATAAATATGTGTGGGGGGGGGGGGCTCTCCATCCCATCCTAGGGCTCTCAATGGGCTGGGTTGGGGTTCAATCCAACCCTAGCCTACCCGGATTGGGTTCCCAATTCTTTCAGCCCAGCCCTAATCCGGGCTTGGGTGTTTTTCCAAGCTTTTGCCCGACTATTTTTTTTTAATAAAATTTGGTTGGACTATTTTTTGGGGCCGTTTTTTCTAATAAAATTGTGTTGGGTTTTTTTTTTTTTTAATAAAAGTTTGAAGAAGGTAAAAAATTTAGTTAAATAATTATATTACCATTATAGAGGCTCAGGTACATGATTTTATTCAAATATTTTATTTTAATTTGTTGCACAATGGCTATAACGGACAACGGTTGCTTGAAAATCTATTAACAAGCCATCCAAATTGTGTAGCTAAAAAGCTATGCAACGGTTGCTTGAAAATAAATTAAGCCATCCAATTCGTCCAACGAAAAAATATATGCACAAGGTTATTGCGCTTTTGACCTAAATGCCCAAAGTTTAAACCGTTCAACAGTTTAATCTCAAGGCATTTACGTAAATCATATTTAACTATATAAAAAAAATTATATTTTAAAAAGATAAGTATAATATATATATAATATTCGGGCTGGGTGTGGGCCGGATGTTGCAACACTCAACCCAAGTTCGGCCCTGATTTATCCGAAGGTAACATACTTAGTCCGTCCGATACGGCCGAGTTTGTTAATAAAAATAAATTAAATTTGGCCGACCCATTGAGAGCTCTACTCCATCCAGATTTCATTACAACTATTGGAAAGCCCAATCTTAGGTAGATGATCAGCGACCCTATTAGAAGACCTTCTTAGCACTTTTCAAATAACAAATTATCCTTTTTAATATCAGCAAATAAAGCTCCTAATTCTGACAAATCGTCGTCTGGCTTCGTCACACATTTAATAACTCTTAAGGAATCACCATAAAAAATAACCTTCCAAAATCAACACTTCTACGCAAAAGAGATAGCAGTTTTAGAACAATAGCTTCACAATGAGCCGGGCTTGAGAGATTCAAATAATTTTTTGCCATAGATGTCATCACCATTCCTGCATGATCACGTATAATAACCCCAATTCCTGCATTTTCATCATCATCGTGCCATGTCTCATCAAAGTTAACTTTAAACCTATCCATCGAAGGAGGAGACCAATGATCCTGAGGCACCACGGGTGTCCTTCGAGCATCTATATGATTGGAAATCGCATTAGCCTGCACATATGATTGGAGACTTGATTCTGCAGTTGTAGTAATCACCAATGGATTTCGAGGAGATGAACCATGAACTACTCTATTTCTTTCGTTCCATATTACCCAAGCGATACAACAAAATCTATCGAAATTCTCTTTACCCACTGATTTAAGGATCACCATCAACCAATCTTTAAAAGATAGGTTATTGAAGAAGCTGGAACGTAGCCCCAAAGAAGCGAGAAACCAACACTGAACATCCTTGTGACAATCCCGTAAAGCATGTGTAATCGTTTCTAGAATTTGATCACATACGACACAAATTAGATTGACAAAATTAATTTTATTTTGGAGACGTGAAGACACGGAAAGAATATTATGACAAGTTTTTCACATAAAACCTTTGACCTTATTTGAGATACAAAGTGGTCAAATATTTTTCTATAAAAACATTTCCTCAGATGAATTGACTATGGGCACGCTTGACGGATGACGCATTTAAGAGTTCGACATTTAAGAGTTCGAGTCCTTACGCGTCGCGAGTTCGGTAATCGAAAGCAAAAAAGTTGTCCAAAACAGCGATTCAAAAGGCTATCAAACGCGCCCTACGTGTAATCCAAAAAGTGTAATAAAATGGCTCTCCAACACTGGGTAAGTCGTTGTTCGTACCACATTCACTCATTTGCGGGTTTACCCCTTTCAAAGGTGCCATTGGATTTGTCTGTTGTGGCCCTTCCCGTCATACTTGGTCTCATCAAAAGCAAACTCCCTCTCGAGTAGGGGGTGTGTGGGTGTCGGCTATGGCCGTACCATTATGTCCTCTCGTGATGGGATAAAAGGTTTAGGAGCTAAAATAATATTAACAAATGAGAAATTTACCGGATTGGACCTATCAAATACGTTTTTTACGTCAGAAGCTCTGTAGTTTCACTTTTATCGAAATTGACTAGCTCTAAGCCTAGCCGACCCTTAGGTTAATAAAATGCCTAAATTACTCTCTTTCTTTAACGCATAAAAACATCATCTTCTTCCTCGTTTTAATTTAGTATAATTTTTAAAAGTCAGAGATGACGAAGGTGACGACGTCTTCTCTTCAATCCAAACTATTATGATCTGTTATTTGCATCGACCCAGATACACCTTTTTCGTCAAAGACGGTAGCAGATTAGAATGAGGAAGAAGATAATGCACCTATATAATTTAAAATTTTAAATATTTACATTTTTCTATGTTTACGCGATGTGAAACGAGATCTATGCCGTCTGATTTGAAGGCTACAATATAAAATCGATAGTTCCAAAGATAGATATGAGAAAAAGGCGATATCGACTCTATACACAGTTGATATCGACTCTGTACACAGTCGATATCGACTCTGTACATAGTCGGTACCGATCATTTTAAGAGTCGTCATCGACTTGGTACAGAGTCGTCATCGATTATATAAAAATAAATAAATAAATAAATAAAAATTAAAAAAAATTAAAATTTTTATTATTTTTTATTTTTTATATAATCGATGACGACTCAATACAGAGTCGTCATCGACTCGGTACTGAGTCGTCATCGATTACATAAAAAAAAAAAATCTATATCAAGTCGTCATCGACTCGGTACAGAGTCGGTATTGATTACATAAATTTTTATTTATTTTTAATATATATATAATCGATGGCGACTCTGTATAGAGTCGATGACGACTTTGTACAGAGTCGATGACGACTCTTAAAATGATCGGTACCGACTGTGTACAGAGTCGATATCGCCTTTTTCTCATATCTATCTTTGGAACTATCGATTTTATATTGTAGTCTTCAAACTAGACGACATAGATCTCATTTTACATCGCGTAAACATAGAAAAATATAAATATTTAAAATTTTAAATTATATAGGTGTATCCTCTTCTTCCTCATTCTAATCTGCTACATTTTCTGACGAAAAAGGTGTATCTGGGTCGATCCAAATAGCATATCAGAATAGTTTGGATTGAGGAGAAGACGCCGTTACCTTCGTCACCTCTGACTTTTAAAAACTGTACCAGATTAAAATAAGGAAGAAGATGATGTTTTTGTGCGATAAAGAAAGGAAGTAATTTGGGCATTTTGCTAACCTAAGGGTCGGCTAGGCTTGGAGCTGGTCAGTTTGGATAAAAGTGAAACTACAGGACTTCTAACGTAAAAGACGTATCTGACAGGGCCGGTCAGGTACATTTCCCATAATAAAAGCTTATAGGTTGTTGCAACCTACTTAACATAACATACTATGAGAAGAACTGTCATGTCAAATTTGGAGATATATTTTATGTATAATTAATATTTGACCATTACATAAGTGGGGGCATGATCTCGTTCAATGTATGTTATGTGAAAGATTGAGATAAAATATGATCTCCACTGATTGATTCAAAGTAGACAACCATCGTTATTGGTGGGACCGGGGTTCCGAACACGAGGCAATAATCAAGCCCACTTGATCCAAATATGCTCTGTTAATCAGTTTCATAGCCGTTGAACCGAGGGGAATGTTAACTAAATAAAAAAATATAAAAGTCAATATTCTCATTTATCTAATAAATCTGGTTGAACATAAAAAATTAGGTTCAATTAATTGGACCGGGCCATTGCCCCTTAAACAATATTGGGCATCCATGTTTGGGCCGACGCATTCTTTAAAATTGCTCACATATTAGACCCTCTTAAAAAAATATTATTATGTTGTATCAAATGATAAAAATTACATTTCACTCTAATTTTTCACACAAAGAATTTTGAAATCACGTCGTATTTGATAGGTGCGTCATAAGATTTAGATATTTGATCATCATCAATCAATGATTTTTAAGGGGGACGAACGACATGTTCGCCATTTCATTTGAAAATAAAGGACAATTTCGTAATTTTGACCCGCTCACACTTTGCAATTTTTGAGTTTCGCTTCTTCTGACATATTCCCTCTCAGATAGTACTATCGACCTGAATTTCTAGGCTTTCGTGCTTTTTAATTTTTAATTTTTTTTTTAAAATTCAAAATTATTTATATATTTTTTCGATAAATGAAAATCCAAAGAAACCTGTTGGCGGTTTTTTTAGGAATCTCTAGTTTATTAACTTTCTCCTATGTTCCTACCAATCCCCTCTTTCAGTGGGGTTCCATGCTTTCTCAGCTCATTTTAGGGTTTAGAATGCGTCTTCTTCGATTTTGGAAACTATTTGGTTTAATCTTTTTCGTCTTGTCTATTATGTTCTGATCGTTCCGTGGTTTAGAAACACATCCATTTTTGTTCAAATTTTAAAACTCCATTAATTTTTTTTTTTTTTTTTTTTGGGGGGACGAAACAATATATTTATACAGGTCGTTTGAGATTTCTAACTTTTTTTATGGTTGCTGAGCTTTCTAGGGTTTAAGAAATTCCAATTTTTTTTAGATTTATGTGATTTATGGCTTTCTATGATTTCATGGTCAAGAGGTCGCCGTTTGTTTGGTTTCGTGGGGTTTATGAGTTCTTATGGTTTTTGGAGTTACATTGATCCGGTTTTTTATGGGTGAATGGTGATAGATTTAAATTTGATTTTTGGAAGACTAGATAGCGTGGCTTCTCTGAAAGGCGATGCATTTGTAGTGCTTCGAGCTTTCTAGGGTTTGAAAAAATCTCAGTCTCAGTGTTCTTTTTATTTCTAAAGTTGGTTTTTTAGAAAAAAAAATCTGATCTTGCCTTTGTTTTTTTTTCTTTTTTGCTCCGTTTTTAACTTTTTACCTTTAAAAAAAAAAAACTTATTTCTAGAGGATTATGAGCTTTTGAAGGATTTGTGTTTGATATCATTTTTAGCGAAGGTTTAATTCTGATTTTAGTTTCTAAATAAACCTTATTTTCAAACAAATTATAGAAGATCCAATGGATTTTTTTAAGGTGAAGAGATTCCGAAAAGCCCCTAAATCAAATGCTGAAAAAGATCCAGAAAATAAGCATGAGCTGCCGCCAGAGGAACCAAAAACTTTGAACGGAGGAGATTGTTTGCCAAAAACAACAACTACTGACTCGGCGGCAGAAATTGAAGAAGATGAAGACGACGATGATTTCATTACGAACGAAGTGAAGAGGCGCCTGAAGGAGCTTAGAAAGAACAGTTTCATGGTGTTGATACCTGAAGAAGAGGCCTATTTGGAAGAGGAGGAAGATGAGGAGACCAGTTCTAGTGAATGGAGAAATGAGGAAGTGGAAGTTAGGGCAGTTCCATGGCGAGGGTTAGATTCAGTGTATGACAAGTACTGCGAGCGCATGCTATTCTTCGATCGGATGAGTGCACAGCAGCTGCACGAAGCAGGTATACTTTTTTGTTTGTTTTTTGATAAATTGATTTCTTTTTATAGCAAATTATCTCTAATTTTTTAGATGCACATTTTGTTAATATCAGCTTATTTATTATAGTAATAAGGGTGTTCATTTTCAGTGCAAAATGTTGCCCGTAAAATCCACTTTATCTGCATTTTTTTGCTGGCTGGATTACCTGCAATATGGACTTTGCATGTAATATATTGGTGTAAAATAGTTGTTCTTTTGGCTGCAAAATTTGCATGTAAAAATCCATTGTTACATGCAAAAGAACAAAGGCTGTAAAATTTTGATTACTTAGATTAATGGCTCATTACCATTCCCCATTGCACTTTCTACACTAGCCGACCTTAATGAAATTTTGCGTGAGCCATATGTATATATAAGAGCGGTAACAACTTAATTGCCTGACATTTGAAGATATACTGAGAGATCTGCTAATATTAAAAATGGCATTACCACGTTCGATTCCAGCTTACCCGTCATTAAATAAACAACTAATGGCATAATTGAAGCAGAAAAGAAGGATTGATCGCAAAATAAAATGAAAATGTCACTTCGATTAGATCTTCTTCATTACCCATGGCCCGCACCTCATCTACTTCCACGATCAGTTTTACAGCTCATTGATTTAAGATTCGTTTTCACCGAGTGCATGTAAACAAAATTGCAGAGTCCTAGGCTCCTAGCTCATCAGATTCAGTTCATCTTTCGAGGGAGGAAAGGGTTTGGAAATCTCAAGGGATCTAAGTGTTGAAGCATAAATAGTGAGTAGTGATTTAGAGAGAGAAAGGGGTTTGAAATCAACACGTGTCTACCTTTCTTTGTTCTCTTGAATGTTCTTCATCTGCGCTTTATAGTGGTTCTCGATGTACTGCTTGGCCGCAGCAACCCTCTCCATGGTGAGACTCGAACCCAGCTCCTCTTCTGAGGACTCGCCCTCGCTCATTTCCTCTCTATCGTTCTCTCTAAAATGCCAATGGATTAACGATGAAGATGAGAATTTGCGTAAAGCCTCTTAATTGCTACAAAAAAGGAGAGATACGGTGTAATAGAAATAGCTGTTTTAGGGCTGTGGAAATATCGCCTGTAATAAAATAGCATTATGAGGCAAGGGGGCTTGTAAGTCCAAAATTTTACCTGCAAAGTAAAAAGTGCTTACACCGATACACGAACGGAATACGCCAGAAGGAATAAGTTTCCTTGGTAAAAAATGCTTCCGTTGCCCCTAAAAGGAGCACAGAACATGTAAAATACCATGAATACCCTGAAACGAACATGCCCTAAAGAAAAATAATTACTTAGGAGGAACCACTTACTGGTAGAAAGCACATATTCAACAGAAAATGTGGAGTACAAATGTAGAATGCTGCAGCATCAAGGGTATGGGGTCAAAATGAATTAAGAGTAGCTCTTAGTTCCCTTCTCTAGCAACTGCATTCTCCCCCATTTTTTAATGAATGGCTGTTTTACTGAAAAGGACAAGTAAAACAAAACAATGATGAGAAATTTGCCCTGAAAAAAGCTGCATGAATCCCCGTGAAACAAGCCACTTAATTGCAATGTTACCGTAAGGGGAGGCTCTCTGAAATGCAATTCATGATCAATTTCTTTCTTCGCTAGTGTGTCATATTTTCCTCGCTTCATACATGATTAAAGTTGGAGACCGAACCTTCCAATAAGATTCGATTGAGCCTCCAACTTGAAGTACTTTTACTTATTTCAATCGATTAAGTGATGGTGTTCTCGGAATCATCCTCTGCCTTTATAGGGCTCTCTAGCTGTTTTTTAGAGATTTGGAGAGCTTCTAAGATGGTTCTAAATTTGGCTTCATTAGAGTCCTTGATGCCAATCAGAATCGCAAAAGCCTTTGCATTTTTCTCTGTTGTGATTGTGATTCTGTGAAAGACCTCTCTGATTCAGGCTGGACCCTACCAAATGAGCCTCCATCAAATTTGAGTTTCATCGCACCTTCCAGATGACGAATCCACCTTTAAACGTCATTATCCTTATGTGTGTCTGTTAATCCTGATTAAGTTCTTGAAGTTATAAACCTTGCAATTCTGTTTTTTCTTTCTTAAAAGGTTCAATTCCATGATAGAACATTCTATGTTACTTACAATCCAATTAAGAGTTTTTTATTTTTATTTATTTTAAATCCTACTGTTATGTTGCTCCAAAATGCCCCATGCCCCTAGGTTTCCATCATGTTCACTTTTCTCGTTATATGGTGGAAAGAAACCTCAAGTTCACCACAAATCCTTAGTCCCATCCAAAGTAGAAGCAAGTTCCTTGGGTCGTCTCCTTTTTGTGCGCAACCAGTACATTATTTGAGTTCCCTTCAACCACGCTCGGATTAAGATTTAAGAGTCAAGATGGGTAAAGTCAAAATCGTTCTAATGGAGTTCTATCTTTTGCTTCACATGTGTCTTTAATAGCTATCCAGCTCAAATAAGCGAAAATTACCTCCCATTTTTATTTTTAAAGACTTTGTCAATATTGGCCAACAAAGGATTGCCAAACAAATTTGACTTTGAAATTTAACGAGGCTATTACATGAACAAGATCTACTCCAATCACTTGACTTGACTTATCTTATTAAAGATAAATGTATCGCATTTTAGAGGCTATTATATGTCAAAAGTTGACATTTACATATAGTAAGGCCTCTGAAAATGAAATCTGTCCATGTAAACTTTTGACGGTGAAGTTAATAGCCCATTACTCTTCATGAAAACAAATGATAAGGCAACAAAAGGAGCATGAATATGTACATAATATATGCCTGAAAGCTTAAAAAATGATGCAAGTGTTGCCTAAGGGCCCAAGATTTCCATTATCTCCATGTTAACCAATTCATCAAGAAGCTCTAGCCAAACATCCGAGATGCAGTAACTTCTATGTTAAAAATTTGAGGTCCTGGTTGAACATTGCTCTTAAAAAGACGTGGATGGTACATTTCATTTGAAAAAAAGCCCATTTGACAACATCATCCCACTGTCTAATCATCACCGAAACAAAGTAGCTTCCAACCTCAATTGCGAGGCCTCCCACAATTAAATAATTCAAGGCCACTATAATGCCTCCAGAGTCCCCAATCGAGTCTAGACTTGCCCATTCGCATTAATTTCCCCCCAATATTGATCCCAAAACTTTGGTCAATCTGTTTGGACCAATTTAGTCTCCTAAATTGTAACCACCACCGACTTTTGTTTAACCAAAAAGGACTTAATTGCAGCCCTTTTTTCCCAAATCTCCCAGCCTCCTGACATTCCACAATATTAAACACATTAAAACACCTATCTACGCAGTAGAGTGACACCCCCATTCCCTACTTAGCACTCCTCTTCCAGTCTTCCCGCTACTTTTCCTTGTTTTACCACAAGATAGTCCTTACTGTATATTTAGGGGCTAGCATTTCCCTCCCTCTCTCTCTCTCTCTCTCTCTCTCTCTCTCTCTCTATATATATATATATATATATATATATATATATATATATATATATGTCATTACCTAAATCCTCCTAAATTTTAATCATTCTCAATATATATTCACTGCTTAGTTTATATACACCACAAACTTATCATTATTAGAAGAGGATCCAATGCTGTTTTATGAAAAATCAAAACATTTAGTGCTTCCCTCGACTTCTACTGCATTTCCGATTTTCATTCTCCTTCATTCTTACGGTACTGATTAAAGTCAATCTAATAGTGTCAATGTCGTTCGTTCTATTTATTCTGATACCACCATCCTCCATTACCTTCTTTAACTCTCTACTGTCCTTCACATTTCTATGCTCAGAAAGCCTCTGTAACTTTGTACTGATATTTCCATGCCTCTTTGCCAAACCGTGTGATTAAAACTATCTCATGTTCAACCTCTTACTCCTCTCTGTCACTTACTGCCCGAAGTTTTCCCTATCATTGGCCTATGCTACTTAATTCGCTGGTTTTCCCAGAAAGCTGTGAACTGGTTCGAGCAAACCAGTTTGCCAAACAATTCACCCCGATTTTCTGTGATGTGCGAACCAAACTATCCTTTAAAACTTAGATTTTATTGTAAAGTAGAAACAAGAGAGTGGACTCAAACCGACAACCTCATCAAAATAGAATTGGCCAATGCCTGGCCATTAGCCAATAGCACTGAAGTTAGTTTAGTGATTAGATGCAATTTTAAATTATTATATTATAGATTATGCATGGTTATAAAAAAATTATAGATGAAAGAAAACCTCATCCTACACCTAGCGAATCGGTTTCGCGTGATAGGAGCGAATTGTGAACTTGAATTCAAATCAAGCGAATTAGCGAACTAAGTAACATAGGTCCTGACCATCTGTATATTCAGATATAGGAGACCCCCAATCCACCCACCCCTGTAATGGGATCCAATTTATCTTTGACCTTTATGTGTCTAAATCTCCACCATATGTAACAAATTAGCAATGGCAACTGGGTACAAAGTGTGTTGTTTACTTGTTGAGCATAAAACGGAAATCAAAATTAGTACTCGACACATCTATTACATGAAATATATTTGTAGACGCAAAAAGAAAGCAAAAGAATCCTTCCAATGACTAAAATGAGAAGGTAATACCTGGGAAGTGTTTAAACAAAATGGCATACCACCAAGGATATGTGTTCCTGTCCCTGTCCTTGTCCTTGTAATGCGCCAAAATGTTCTCGGTGTTACTATAACATTCTGCAGCAAGGATCAAAATTTCGGGTAAAATTTCGGCCGAAATTTTGGGTCCCATACAAATTTGGACCAAAATTTTGATCCTTGTTCTGCAGTCAAGCACGTGTGCCACAGATACCTTGTGCCCCAGTGATGGCCTAAGTTCCCAATGCGAGCATGGTCCACGAGTCAGTGATATACAAAGTCCCCTCCTTCAATGGTGCTTCTTCCTTTCCACATGTCGGTACCCCATCGGGTCCAAGAGTTAAGAGATTGGGACAACTCAGAACATTCTTTAGACAGACATCACCTGTTGATAATGTGAAAGATGGCTCATCGCCACGGGGCACTCTTATATAGATGTACTTAAGGCTCTCAACGTGAACATCAATGTGTGGTCCATCTTTTAGGCTTTCAATGCAGACCTTAACAATTCCCAGAGGACCTAAACTTCCCAAAATCGCCTTGCTTTGTTCCCCACCTGTCACAATAGTTCCAAATGTCGGGCCTCTCTCCACACCTGGCCTCGAGATTCAGGCAAAACTTCATATGTACCCAACTGTCCCTCGTTATGTTTAAGTTCAGTACCCCTATTGCAACTCAATTTCAAATCCATTGAAGCATTTGCCAACCTTTTGATTCTGCTGTATATGACCGGAAGCCAATCTTGCACCCTTGCACTCATTTCTGTTACTGGTTCATGCGGGCATGGAGGCACTACATCATGAAAGCGCCTTCTCAAACTGGACCAATTAACAGAAAGGTTTCGTGTCTATGGTCATGATACACCATCTGTCTTGTACTCGAACACTAGACACCCTATCGGCAGTGCTCTTAACCAACCTACCCTCCTTTCTGATAGCTTTACATCCAAATTTACTATCTCTAACGATGAAGCTGATCTTGCCACATCTATCACAAACCCAGTCCCGCACCCCCTGCCCTAAAACCACCTGCCCACTTGAGCACATCTTTCCGCTGCCCCACTTCCCGAGAAACTCCCCTTGTCATGGACAAACATATGAAAAAACTTTGAGAACCGCTCTTGGAAATCCGAGACTAGAAGCAAAATTAAGAGGCCAAGTTGGCTGGTTATTGATATGAAAAAAATATACAATGAATTTGTGTACCTTACCCAATTTGATTTCAGTGAATTCTTATCCAATATCTGAAATTATGTATATGAAAACTGTTCCACTTCTTTTTCTCCCATGTGCTGGTGCAGTTTGTATTCTTATTTCTGTATGAAACATCCTTCCATATATATCTCTGAATAGCCACATCAATTTTCCTTTGAGTTGAAACCACGTGAGGCAATTCTGACTTCCTTTTTAATCTCTAAAATTGCAACTTTTCGTTCAGTGCTTTATTTCAAAATCTTTGAAACTATAATCAAATTGCTTGAAATATGATATCATGTCGTTCTGAAAGATTTTCATTCCCATATCCTACACTTAATTTAATTGTAAATTATGTACTCATGTTGCAGTCTTGGGGTAGCCAACAACCATGATGTAAATATCTGAGGCAAAAAATTGGCACGAAACATGATCTCTATCACAGATTTGTCAATGTCAACCATTGAATCAAATGAAGGCGTTTGACTGTATTGAATCAGATGATAGGGATTGTGTTCGTGCCAATTTTTTGCCTCAAAGATCTTTACATCATGTTCTTCAAATCAGACAGCTTAGATGGTGTTTGACATGGCTCAAATCGCAAAAATAACAAAGTCTTTCATTTTAACCATGTGCAAGTCCCTATTTTTTTTTTCCAGGCTTGTGGGTCACTGTGCATGTCCATATCAACCCTTAGAAAAAATGACAATGTTGCTTCATTGGTAATTGAGTTGAACATTTGAAATTGTTACTATAAGTTAGCATCCTGATATTCCAGTTAGGGGACCTCTAGCTGCGCTCACCTGTTTACTGAAAGCACCCACTTAATTTGGCGGGTGTGAACAGAGGTTTCCTTCCAGTTATGGATTGCTTTCAATTTTTTTCCATTTCCTCAATTGAGTGTGTTTTGTAATTTTTTTCCTAGGATCTCATAACCTTTCAAGCCCATCACCAAAATCTGCATCAAAGAAGCTCACATCGACTTTTCGCAGCCTTTCTTTCAAGAAAAGAGAAGATCCTGAAGAAAATGGGGAACATTTGCAGCAACATCACCAGCTCAACGAACCTTACCAAGACCTCGAAACAGCTTATGTGGCACAGATTTGCTTAACTTGGGAAGCTCTCCACTGCCAGTACACACAACTTATCCAGATAATCCTATCCCAATCTGAAAACCCGACTTCTTACAGCCATGCCGCTCAGCAATTTCAGCAATTTCAGGTTTTATTACAGAGGTTCATTGAAAATGAGCCCTTTGAGCTGGGCCCTAGAGTCGAGACTTATGTCCGGACAAGGAATTCCTTACCTAAGTTGCTTCAAGTTCCAAATTTTCAAGGTAACTTCATGATAGAGAGGAGACCACGGGGGCTTGGCGCTGTGGCCAGGACCACACCTCAAGAAGCAGAGGTCCTGAGCTCGATCCCCACCGTTTGTTGGCCACTTGTAGGGATTCATCCCTACTGTGGCTGTCAAGCCTTTGCATTGCCCTGGCGCTGCCCTAGGTGGGCGTTAATATGGTCGGTCCTAGCCTTAGCGGGCTGTAGCATGGTTTGTCCTAGCCCTAGGTTGGGCTTTCGAATATTACTATTTATATTTTTTTGTAGTTTTTAATGCTATAAATTATATATGATACCTACTATTGGATAGTCTTAAATATAAATTATAATATGAAATATAAAAGTTGGATAGCTCTATTATAATGTGTATGATACCTACTATTGGATAGTCTTAAATATAAATTCTAATATGAAATATAAAAGCTGGATAGCTCTATTATAATATATATGATACCTTCTATCTATTTATTAAGAATGGTCTAACGATTAGAGAGAAGGGTATATTTGATAAAACAAAAAATATATAATAAATCATTAATTTGCACGCACACACACATATAATTTTTGGCTTTTATTTTAAAGGCCCACGCCCTACCCTATGGCCTTCAAATTTTGGCCTCAGCCCTAAATTAATGGTCGGGCCGGGCCGGGCTTTTAAGGCTGGCTCGGCCCTTTGACAGTACTAATCCCTATTGACTGGTACATATGATGTGTGGGTGTTGCATGTACCCGGTGACTTACTCGGGTGGTCTAAGAAGCCGGATACTTGTTATAAAAAAAAGGAACGGGTAATTCATTTTACCAAAATTCTCTTATTCTCCTCCAGTACTAGAATTCTACATGCTTAAGTATCGAACTTCTCAAATATGATATGGTAAGAAATTCCCAAACTAAGTAATCTACTTAGTTGAATTAACCAGCTTTCTTGAAAATTATCCTTGACATAAGAGCCTTGAGCAGGTGTGGCAATGGTTGACTAAATTTTAGGCTTGTTTAACAAATGGGCTAGGATCGGGCTCTATTGCGTCAAACTAGACCCGGCACACATCCTTAACTTTTTAGTTCCATGTCAGTGGGATTAAAAAGTGAAAGGTTGGGTGCTTCGCATAAGCGGCGCTTTCCCCAGCCCCATTCATCTTATCCATTTCTTGAGTTTAAGTCCTCAAACAAAAATAATAGTAGTAATAATAACAATAAAAATAAGGGTACCTCTGTTCCTGCCCACACATTTACTGAAGGCACCCATGTCGAAAACCCCTTAAAATTCATTGATTTGGTTGGATCGGATGATGGAGCTCATGTTTCACCCAAATCTTTCACACAAAGGATCTTGAGATCATGTCGCATCTATCAGACGGTCATTTTTTGACTCCATGTGTCACAGATCCCTAAAAAATGGCCCTTGATTCATATGGTACACGTCACCCTCAAACGTGATTTTAGGGCTATATTTTGGGGATCTGTGACATGTCTGATGGGTGAGACATGATCCCAAGATCCTTTGTGTGGAAGATCGGGGTGAAACACGATCTCCATCATCTGATCTGACCCAATCTATGGTTTTAAGGGGTTCCCGAAGTGGACGCTTTCAGTAAACGCATGGGTGCTAACAGAGGTACCCTAAAAATAATGATAAATCATTATTAATCCTTTTAAATGATTGTTTTTGTTACTGTCTTTTTACCTTCATCTTGGGATATAAGTGCCCCTAAAGAATCGGGGCTTCCATTATTTTTGGTAAAATTACGGTTTTGCCAACCCTTTCAAAGGAAAGGACTAATTCCTACGGGCACGTGTGTTTACCACTTGCACACGACTGGGAAATTCTCCAAAAGGGATTTGTAGCATGAACTTGGGGAGCAAACCCAAGTCGCCTACTGCCACGCCCAAAGTTCAAACTTTCGGTTTTCCAGTACGTTGGTTTTGGGCAATACATTGGTAAGTATCGGGCCATACATACCAACATGGTTCAAAATCTCGTCCAATGCCGGACGATATGTACCGTATCGAGGTCACCGATACGAATATACGATACTTTGAATGTATTGTACCGGTGCATTACAAAAGTTTTGGTAATGTACCGGATGATACATTCTAAATGTTGTCTGGAACCGGTTCGTATCAGAAAACCAGTATTTTAAACCATGCATGCCAATATATATGGGTTGATACATTTGAAGGTATAGACCCCCCTCCCAATAAAATAAAATGATGTGTCAATATCTGATGATGTTTTGAACCATGGTCACGCCAAACACATGTGAGGTGCTTCCATGTTACTGTATACAAATTATTTACTTTAATCATTCTTTCAGTTGCGGGCCAGGACGAAATAGAAGATTTTGACTCACCTATCCTTGCTACCGACCTAAGCAGAGTAATTGAAATCTCAATTCTGACCTTTCGCCTTTTCTTGAAGACGGACAAGAAAAAATCAGGTAGCATTCTAAATATGTTTGGTGGTCATAACCTTGTCGCAAGCCCTCTGCAACAGATTCAAACCTCTCTTGACAAGGTACACTTAAAGCATAGTTCTTTTATTTATTTATTTATGTTTTTCCAGTAAAGGAGACATTTCTTAATATGAGAGAAAGGTGCAAATGAAACAACATGAAGAAAGATAATGGGCTCCCAATCCCACCGGGAATTGGATTAGGAAGTGAAAAGAGATACTAGAAGGGCAGTTAAAAGAGCAAAATATAGAAGACTAGTTTAGGGATCCCTATCAAATGGAATTGAAAGCATAGTTTTTTTTTTATGACAAGATTCTATAATTAAATTATGTCAAAATACTTGAAGCCTAGGTGACTAAGAAAGTAAGAAGCTGTTGTATTTAAAACAAAAAAATGAGTATGGCCATGAGGTATCTTTCCAAGATATGTTATGAGGCTATGATGCACCTTTTACTTAAAACTCATCCTACTCCTAGTGACAGGGTTGAAAGGATCATGGATCAAAATCTCGGTTTTTCGATACGTATCGTCCACCATCAATACCGAGATGATAAATATCGGTATTGCCGATACGTTGAAAAAAATTACATATCGGGTATGTATCGCCAACACATACCCAATGTATCGTATACTGCTGGCCAGCAATACCGGTACGTATCAGACTATACGTGCCAGTATCGTCTGAGATTTTGACCCATGGAAAGGAGACTGGTGGACTGCAAACCCCGAATCTGAAACGAGTGAACCAGGAAGCATTGGTACAGGCTCCTTAGTTAAAGGCTGTTGCCCCTCTTTTTACCTATGGTATGGGCAGTTCTCCCCTTTAATTGAGTTAGTATTACTTACCTGACCTGCCGACGTACTTGGGTCACTTTTCGGGATGTATATGCCATGTGGAAACTTCATGTGTTCCATGTGATTTGACGGCATGTCCCCATTGTTTTTTGTGTAAAAGATTGGAACGAAAGACGATCTCCATCATCTGATTCAATGCGGTCAAACACCATTTAAAATTAATTGTATGTTGGATTTACATGGTAGCCGTGAATTTCAGTTGGTGTTTGGCGGCTTTGAATCAAATGATGAAAGATCTTTTTTTGTCCCAATCTTTTACACCATAGATCTTTAGATCATAGGGACACATCCTAGAAAGTGTTTCGAGTACTAAGTCACCTGGCGCTCGTGTTGCTTACCCAATACTAGCTCATTTTCTTTGTTGACCAGATCACCCCTCCTGTGGAAGAAAATCCTGGCTCCGCCCATAGGGTCGGGTACCTAATAACAGCTCTTTATGGATAGTCAGGATAGATATCTGCATGTAATGTATTTGTTTTCATCATTGTGCATGGGGTCGGTATTGTTCTTAATTTTTGCATGTTTACAATCTATACATGTTCATAGAAGTGCATTTCTGTAGTCTGTACTGGTTTATCCAATTAGTTTTCTTGAGGGTAGTTCTGACCATAGTGACCGAGTTTAGATACGGGTATAAAACGGCTCTAGAAATATACGGGAAAAGGAGGAAAATTGCAGAAATTAAAAATATAATTTTTTTAAAAAAATATATGTTTTGACCAAACACAGGTTTTAAATGGGGAAAACAAAGTTTTGTTTTTTTTTTTTTTTGAAAAAAACAGGGTTTAAACGACTTTTTCCAAAAAATGGAAATTTTTCAGAAAAGACGTTTTAAACCCGGTTATTTTTTTTCATTTTTATGAAAAAACGCGTTATTGGTCAATATGGTTATGACGGAGAGCATTTCCCTATGTTTCAGAAGCTGATTCATTTATTTCTGCCCTTTATTTTCGAGCTGCAGAAAGAGATGAAACTGAAGGAACTGTGCAGAAAGAAGAAAGGGCGAAAAAAGGAATCATGGCCTGCGAAACCAGAGGAAGTTGAGCTTTTGTTTGGCCGAATTGACATTAAAGTGGTATCAAGGGTTCTAAGAATGGAAAGGATTAGTAAAGAGCAGTTGCTCTGGTGTGAAGAGAAGATGAGCAAGCTGGTTTTGTCTGATAGCAACTTTCAGAGAGATGGATCTCCAGCGCTCTTCCCTTGTTGATTAGGCAAACGTCACAGGTATGGTGTTCTTTCTTGTATGGCATATTGTTTCCTCACCGACATTTAAACACCATGATGGTCTTGTAAATGATCTTATACCATTAAAATTTGACTTTTTATCTCACACCGTTGAAGTGTGATTTATCACATTATGCCTCGAGTCCACATCTGTGATCAATCTAATTTGTCCAAGTAGCAATCAATCATTGGGTGGATGTGAACCATTCGATTGATGAACTTTAATATCAGTCATTAAAACTGAAAAGTGAAAACAATGGTTGGCATTATAGTCCACGGATTGGATGGTTTGGGTCTCCATAGAACGCCATTTTTAGGCGTGTTGTGTCACTCTGACGGTATGGATCATCCGCATCGTAAAATCTGTGATGGTTTAGGATCATTTAAACACCATTTTGGTGGTTAATGAATAATGATGATTAGGAGAGTTGGGTTAGGTTGATATGTTGCTTAATATATATTGTTTTCTTTTATAGGTAAAATGATAAAGAAATGTAATGTATGCTTTTGATAGGCAATGGAGAAATTTAGTGGAAATGTCTCAGCATTTCATTCCCTTTAGATCATATTCTTGTTATAGGCAATGTTTTTTATGTAGCCAGGGGAAGTAATATTGACATTTTTTTTTGCAGATATATATTCTCTCTTTGTATGAGGTCTGGATCTTGTACTCTTTCCTTAATGAAAAAAAAGGTTTGGGAAAAACAAAGCCAATAGATCTCATTGTAACCTTTTTTATTGAAAAGGTGGAGAATATCTTCAAACCTTAAAATTTTTTTTTTAGTATGTTTCCTTGTTATTGTTGGCTATGTTTTTTTGTTTATTCTGCTATTTTGAAATGTGTACTCTATCAGGAAGTGCACCTCATGTGCCTTTGAAATTTAAATAAGGGGGGCTGCTACTAACCCCCCACCGGATACTAAATATCCCCCTCTAATTATAGCTGAAAACTGCTAGTGCATTAGATGATAGAGATATTTTTTCGTCCCCAACTTTCACATATGGATCTTGAGATTAGACGACCAAATTGGCCAGATTTTAATTCCACATGGCAAACATCCTGAAAAGTGATACAAGAAACATCTTTGATGTGTGCTATGATCAAATTATTTTTGGGGATATGTTCCTCATGTAATCAAAATTTGTCCGTCTGATGATAGAATTGTGATCTCAAGATTCATTGTGTAGAAAATTGGAACGAAAAATGGTCTCTTCCAAGCAGTCAACAGTTTTCAACTATGGTTTGTGGGAGGTTAGTAGCAGCGCCATTAAATAATAGTAACAGTATATATATATATATATATCTCTTACTATCTTACTATATAAAAGTATGAACGAACTAAATCCTATTTCTATCAATTTTGGTATTTTCATATCTTTTAGGAATAAAATATCCCTATATCACCCCATATACCTTTAACTTTCACCTTATCTATCCTTTCCTATGTTTTCTCTTGTTTTTTCACTTCATAAAAAAGTTGCATCCTAATCCAACTAGTCTCTTCAAAATAAAACTCCTACCAAGGATCAAAATTTCGGCCGAAATTATCGGTTTCGGTCCCCACTGAAACGATAATTTGAGACCGAAATTTCGGTCATATAATATATGGGAATGAAATTTTCGGTCAAATTATCGGCCGAAATTTTGGTTCAAACGAAACCCAAAATTTTGATCCTTGATGCCTACTCCTATCATACCTAAAATATCCATACAAACATTCTAATCCAACCTAAAATCTCTCTCAGTATTCTTTCTCAATCTCAAAATAAAATTTCTAATATCTTTCCTAATCCAACTGGTCTCCTAAAAAATCTTAGCCATTTGGAAGGATTCATATATCAGATTTTATATCCTTTGATCGATTTATTAGCCTTATCCCCTCAAAATAAAACTTCTAAAAGAGTTCTCCCTATTCTTCCTTTATCTAAGAAAGCGCTTTCTATTTGTTTATATGTGATTGGTTATACATATAATGAAACAACATAAGAAACTTCTTCAAGAGCCGATTTTGAAGGGATACCAATTCCCATAAAACTTTTATCCATATATATTTTAGAATAGTTTAAGAAAAATTGGAAGAAACTTATAAAAATCATGTTTAAGATAGAAACTCATTAAAAGCGATATTTTAATTTCGTTACTAAAATTTTATTTTAAAAAAAGTACGATTTTGTTATTTACAAAGAGGTCATGGATAATACGCTAAGGATAGAGATTTCTCTACGCTCACCATTAGATAGCTATCATGTGGCGTCCATCGCGAGGATTAGGTGCAATGCCAACTTAGGCATGGTAGATCAGTTCCAATTCAAAAAATAAAAATTTCTTTTTATTAAATTCTTTCTATTAAAAATATGGTTGAAGTCGCAAAAATTAATGCACCAAAGTTTTAGGGCGTTACCTTATCTTTGACCTATCAAGCAAAGGGCAAAAATATTAAAAAATATATTTATTAAAAAATCAAATGTCTCATGGATGATCAACCCAAAATGAGATTTATTTTGGGTTGAGCATGCCACGTGGCATGTGATCTAGCCACCAGGCGCACAGGTCATCCTGTGTGCTGGGGCGTATACTCTCCAAAGCCTCTTGAAAAAAAGTACAATAAAAATGTACTTTAAAAAAATACCAAATTTGATAACTATGGAAAATTTTCATTGTTTCTCAATTTTCAGCATTGGACCTCTAATTTAACCTTTTGTATAATAGGCTAATTTGAAGCCAACCCAATTTAAAAAGTCGTAAATACCCTTGGGCGGTTCTAAATGCCTTAGCATCATTGATTTCTTTGAATCTCATGATGGAGATTATTTTTTATCCTAATCTTCGACGGAATGGATCTTAAGATCAATTTTACTAAAAAAGATTGAGTCATTACAGAGGAACGTTGAAGCTCCTCTGAAGGAGAGTTGACGATCCCTAACGGAGCGTTGACACTCTCCTAAAGAAGCGCTAGAGGAGTGTTGACGCTCTCCTAAGTGAGCGCTGACTCCTCTAAAGAAGTGTTGGCGCTCTTCTTAAGGAGAGCGTTGACGCTCCTCAATGGAAGTGATATCGCTCTCCATTATTTTTGTCCTCATTTTTTAGTAAAATTGATCGTCTGATGGTACGCTCATGATCAATTCCGTAGAAAATTAGGATAAAAAATAATCTCTATCCTTGGATTTAAAGCAATCAATAATGCTAAGATATTTAAAATCACCCAAGTTTTTGTCACCTTTTACATACTTTGGGGGTATTTACAATATTTTAATTTGGCTTGGCTTCAAGCTGATCGGTTATGGAAAAGGTGGAAACTAGAGGTCAATTTTGAAAATTTCCCATAAAATGTATCTTTTAAATTTTTTGCCTTTCAAATCATAGGTCGAAGTTAAAGTGATGCTCACTCAACTTGATGCATTAATTTCTGTACCTTTGAACATATTGCAAACGGTGGATAAATATCCTTTTTAATTTATTTGTGTAGCCAAAGATTTGGTCTTTGCAACTAATGATTCCACACTGACTTGAATCAGATGATGGAGATCGTTTTTTATCTCAATCCTTCACACAATAGATATTGAGACTACGTCCCACATATCATACATGTTCATTCTACGTGACACACATCCCCAAAGTAATCGTGATCATGACATTCTATGAAAAGAGTTCTCAAGTCACTTTGGGGATGTATTCCATGTGGAATAACATTTAACCGTCTAATAAGTGGACCATAATCTCAAGACATTGTTTGAAAGATTGGGACAAAAAATGAAAAATGATCTCCACAATCTCATTCCAAGCATCTTGCAATTTTAATGGTGGAACCATCATTTGCAGTAATCAAATCGTGGGTTGCAAAAATCCTAACCTAATAATAAAAATAAATAATAATAATAATAATCAAACTAAAAAATCATGTATTGCAGACAAAATCATCTTTCATATATTTTACTACTATTTCAACTCTACTTTAGCAATGCAAGAAAATAAACATTAAAAACAACTTTAGTAACAAAACAAGAAACATTAACAGACCTCTCTTTCATCTTCTTTACCCTTTAAGTCAAGTCAATGCCAAGTCAGATTTTCTTTGACTCTTTATCATCTCGTTCTCCTTCAACCACTTCTTCGTTCTCTCTGCAACCATAATAAAAATTCATTGAATGCCTTGAATCAAATAATGGAGATCATTTTTCACCCCAATCTTTCAACAATAGATTTTGAGATCATGACACACCTATTAGACGGTTATATGTTGATGCCTCGTGTCTAATAACGAGATCGATCCCGATATTGCATCGAGGCCGATACATATCGGTTGGCCCAAAAATCGATACATATCGGTGTCGGCCAATTCTTGATACTTTGCTTACGACCGTAGTGACCAAATTCGCTGACTTAAAAAAATATATGTATCTGAATTAGATGTGAATTTTCGAATAAAATCCAAAAATTTTAATAATTCGCGAATTTTTCAAATTATATGCGAATTTTACAACTTTTTTTCTTGAATTTGATCAAAAAAAAATATTTTTTCACTTTTTAAATTTTTAATTGGATATAATATTGTGTCCTACATGATTTTTTTCAGATGAAAGATGAAAATAAAAATCGAACCGTCCTATTTATAGTAATCGAATTTTTAACGGCATGACAATCGAAATTCATTAATTGCTTTGAATCATCTGATAGAGACCGTTTTTTATCTCAATCTTTTACATAATCGATATTGAGATCATGAGAATACTGACAATTAATTACTTACCTTATGTGATATACATCGCAAAAAGTTTGAAAATCATGATTGAATATGTTATGTGTCACATACTTTTCAGTTATTTTTGTGAAATGTGTGTCAGGTGAGATAGAAAAATTGAGCCTCTGATGGTACACCATTGATGTAACGATAATAGAAACGGTTTATTTGCACCCATTGAATTTTGAAGGCACTATAATCGAGAACCATTGACTGTTGTGAATCAGACGATGGAGATTGTTTGTCGCCCAGTCTTCCCCATAATGTATAAGATCATGGGTGTATCGACAATCAACTTTTTATTGTTGCATGTTTCAAAATGTAATCTAAAATCATATTTGAGCATAATGTCTGCCACATGATTTTCAATTACTTCTTTGGGATGGGTGTCATGCAGATTAAAAATTGACCGTCTAGTGGTACACCATTTACCTCAGCGTCATCGCGTGAAAGATTGAATTGACAATCAATTTTGAAGGGCACCATAGCTGAATACCATTGATTATTTTGAATTAGACAATAAGGATATGTTTTATCCCAATCGTACCCATAATGGATCTTGAGATCTTGAGTGTACTGATAGTCAATTTTTTATTGCACGTGGTACAAATAACACATCCCAAAAAGTGATCGAAAACCACGTTTAAGTATGATGTGTGTCACAAGGTTTTTGATTACTTTTTTGGGATATATGCCACATGGAATCATAAATTGACTGTCTGATGATTCACCATTGATCTCAAGCTTCATTATGTGAAAGATTGAAAAGAAAATCAATCTCTGTCATTTGGTTCATATCATTTATTGATTTTTCGAATGTAGTGTACTTAGATATCTAGTTGGTATAATTAGAGCTCTCCTTTAAAGGAAAGATTTGGTATTTGGAGGACTTAGGCCAACTGAAAACTTTAACTTAGCCATCAAATTTGAAGGTCATGATCTAAAGATGTTTAATACAAAAGATTGGTACAAAGAAAAAATCTCTATTATATGATTCAAAGCAGTCAAATATGGATGCATTGATGGCCTTTTATTGTGTTGAGTCATATGATAGAGATATAAGATATTTAAAATGTGACATTTAAATCAGACGAATTCAATAGTGTCTCTACATTTATATTAACATGTGTAAAGCACGCGCACTTTTACTAGTCTTACTACTATATAAAAGCACAAATGACCAAATCTCATTTATGTCAATTTTGGTGTTTCCGTATCTTTTAGGAACAAAATATCCCTATATCACCCTATATACCCCTAACTTTCACCTTATCTACCATTTCCCATGTTTCTCCTATTTTTTCTCTTCATAAAGAAGTCGATAGACTTCTTAATCCAACAAGTCTCCTCAAAATAAAACTCCTATCATACCTAAAATATCCCTACAAACATCTTAATCTAACCTAAAATCTCTCAATCTCTCTCGTTATTCATCCACTATCTCAAAATAAGCTTTCTAAAATTTTTCCTAATCCAACCGGTCTCCTAAAAAATCCTATCCGTTTGGAAGGATTCATATAATAGATTTTAGGTCATTCTTTGATCGATTTAAGAAAGCACTTTTTATTTGCTTATACGTAACTGGTTGCACATATAGTGGATCAGCATAAGAAATTTTCTCAAGAGTAGATTTTGAACAGATACCAATCCTCATAAAATTTTTGTCCACATATATTTTAGAATAATTTTAAAAAAATAGGAAGAAACTCATAAAAATCATGTTTAAGATCGAAACTCATGAAAAATAGTCTTTTAATCATGTTACTAAAGTTTTGTTTTAAAAAAAAATATAATTTTATTATTTACAAAGAGGTCGCGGACTATACGCCCAGGGTAAAGATTTCTCTACGCCCACCATCAGGTAGCCATTATGTGGCGTCCATCGTGAGGATCGGGTGCAACGGCAACTTAGGCATGGTAGATTAGATCTGATTCAAGAAAGAAAGTTTTCTTTTTATGAATTTTTCATCGTTAAAAATATGGTTAAAGTTGTAAAAATTAATGAAGCAAAATTTTAGGGCGTTACCTTATCTTTGACCCATCAAGCAAAGGGCAAAAAAGTAAAAAAATATATTTTTTTAAAACTCACATGTCTCATGGATGATCAACCTAAAACGGGATTTGCTTTGGGTTGAGCATGCCACGTGGCATGTGATCTGGCCATCGGGAGCACAGGTCATTTTTTGCGCCTGGGCGTATACTCTCCAAAGCCTCTTAAAAAAAGTACAATAAAAATGTACTTTAAAAAAATGCCAATTTTGATAACTATGGTGTGAAATGAAAAATTTTCGAAATCAACTACCATTGTTTTGCATTTTCCAGCATTGGACCTCTAATTTCACCTTTTGCATAACAGACCAGCTTGAAGTCAAGTTAAGTTAAAAAGTCGTAAATACCCTTGGGCAGTTCTAAACGTCTTAGCATCATTGATTGCTTTGAATCTCATGATGGAGATTATTTTTCATCCTAATCTTCGATGAAATTGATCTTAAAATCAAGAGCGTACTATCAGATGATCAATTTTACTAAAAAAGATGGAGTCTTTATAGAGGAGTGTTGAAGCTTCTCTAGAGGAGTGTTAAAGCTCCTCTAGAGGAGAGCTGACAATCCCTAGAGGAGTGCTGACGCTCTCCTAAAGGAGTGCTAGAGGAGTGTTGACGTTCTCCTAAGAGAGCGCTGACTCCTCTAGAGAAGTGTTGACGTTTCCCTTAAAGAGCGCTGACACTCCTCAATGAAAGTGATATCGCTCCCCATTATTTTTGTCCCTCTCTTTTAGCAAAATGGATCATCTGATGGTACGCCCATGAATTCAAGATTAATTCCGTGTAAGATTAGGACGAAAAACAATCTCCATCCTTGGATTCAAAGCAATCAATGATGCTAAGATGTTTAGAATCACCCAAGTTTTTGTCACCTTTTACATACCTTGGGGGTATTTACTATATTTTAACTTAGCTTGGCTTCAAGCTGGTTAGTTATGGAAAAGATGAAAACTAGAGGTCAATTATGAAAAATTTTCATAAAAAATATATCTTTTAAATTTTTTTGCTTTTCAAATCAAGGATCAAAGTTAAGGTGATGCCCACCCAACTTGATGCATTGATTTCTGTACCTTTGAATATATTGTAAACAGTGGATAAGAATCCTTTCTAATTTATTTTTGCAGCTAAAGATTTGGTCTTCGCAACTAATGATTCCACTGTTAAAATCGTGAACTGACTTGAATCAGATGAGATCGTTTTTCATCCCAATCCTTCACACAATAGATATTGAGACCACGTCCCACATATCATACATGTTCATTCTACGTGACGCACTTTTCCAAAGTAATCGTGATCATGACGTTCTATGAGATGAGTTCTCAGGTCACTTTAGGGATGTATTCCATGTGGAATAACATTTAATCGTCTGATAGGTGGGCCATGATCTCAAGACATATTGTTTGAAAGATTTGGGCAAAATATGAAAAATGATCTCCATCGTCTGATTCCAAGCAGCCATCAATTTTAACACTGGAACCATCATTTGCAAAAATCGAATCGTGGGTTGCAAAAACCCTAACCTAATAATAAAAAATAAAATAAAATAAAATAATAATAATAATAATAATAGTAATAGTAATAATCAAACTAAAAAATCATGTGTTGCAGACAAAGTCATCTTCCATATATTTTACTACTTTGCTAAATCTACTTTAGCAATGTAAGAAAATAAACATTAAAAATAGTTTTAACAACAAAATAAGAAACACTAACATACCCTTTCATCTTCTTCACCTTTTGAGCCAAGTCAGTGTCAAGTCAGATTTTCTCTGGTTCTTTATCATCTCATTCTCCTTCAACCACTTCTTCGTTCTCGCTACAACCACAATAAAAAATTATTGATTGCCTTGAATCAAATAATGGAGAACATTTTTCATCCCAATCTTCCAACAATAGATCTTGAGATCATGGCACACCTATCAAATGGTCGCATGTTGATTCCATGTCACCGATACCGATACCGAAATCGATCCCGATATTATAACGAGGCCGATACATATCGGTATCGACCAATTCTTGATACTTTGCTTACGACCGTAGTGAGCAAATTCGCGGACTATATATATATATATATATATATATATATATATATATATATGAATTATTTGTGAATTTTTGAATAAAATCCAAAATTTTAATAATTCGCGAATTTCTCAAATTATATGCGAATTTTACGACTTTTTTTCCTAAATTTGGTCAAAAGCTTTTATTTTTTCACTTTTATAATTTTTAACTAGATATAATATTGTGTGCCATATCTTTTTCAATTATTTTTTTGGATAAAAGATTGAAATGAAAATCGAACCGTCTTATTTACAGTGACCGAATTTTTAACGGCATCACAGTCGAAACCCATTAATTTCTTTGAATCATCTTATAGAGATCATTTTTTCTCTCAATGTTTTACATAATCGATATTGAGATCATGAGAGTACTGACAATTAATTACTTACTTCATGTGGTATACATCACAAAAAGTTTGAAAATATGATTGAATATGATGTGTGCCACATAATTTTCAGTTACTTCTGTGGAATGTGTGTTGTGTGAGATAGAAAAATTGAGCCTCTGACGATACACCGTTGATATAAGGATCCATTATGTAAAAGATTAAAACGATAATAGAAACGGTCTATTTGTACTCATCGAATTTTGAAGGCACTATAACCGAAAACCATTGAATGCTGTGAATCAGACGTTAGAGATTATTTGTCGCTTAGTCTTCCCCATAATATATGAGATAATGGGTATATCGACAATCAACTTTTTATTTCAGGTGTTGCACGCTTCAAAACATGATCAAAAATCATGTTTGAGCATGATGTCTGCCACATGATTTTCAGTTACTTCTTTGGGATGTGTATCACGCAAATTAAAAATTGATCGTCTACTCGTACACCATTTACCTCAAGATCGTCGTGCGGAAGATTGAATTGAAAATCAATTTGGAAGGGCACCATAGCCGAATACCATTAATTATTTTGAATCAGACAATAACGATATTTTTCGTCCCAATCATACCTATAATGGAACTTGAGATCATGACTATACTGACAGTCAATTTTTTATTGCACGTGATACAAATAACACATCCCAAAAAGTGATTGAAAATCACGTTTAAGTATGATGTGTGCCACAAGGTTTTCGATTACTTTTTTTGGGATATATGCCACATAGAACCATAAATTGATCGTCTAATGGTTCACCATTGATCTTAAGCTCCATTATGTGAAAGATTGAAAAGAAAATCGATCTCCGTCATCTGGTTCATATCATTTATTAATTTTTCGAATGTAGTGCACTTAGATATCTGGTTGGTATAATTAGAGCTATCCTTTAAAGGAAAGACTTGGTATTTAGAGGACTTAGGCAGTTGAAAGCTTCATCTTAGCCATCAAATTTGAAGGTCATGATCTAAAAATGTTTAATACAAAAGATTGGTATAAAGAAAAAATCTTTATTATATAATTCAAAGCAGTCAAATATCGATGCATTGATGGCCTTTTATTGTGTTGAGTCATATGATAGAGATAGAAGATCTTTAGAATGTGACATTTAAATCAAGCGAATTCGATAATGTCTCCACATTATATTAACATGTGTACGCACGCGCACTTTTACTAGTACTATATAAAAGTAAAAATAGTTTCTCTCACATTTTGTAATATCAAAAATACCCTTTTAAAAATAGTTAAAGGACGGTGCTTTCCTAATATAAGTAAGCGTCCCAGCTAAAAGGGACTCCTAGGTTGTATGGGAGTCTACCACGTGGTGCACTCTCCCTTATGATTATATTAGATATTTGAGATTCCAATTGATCTTAATAAAACCATTTTTTTTCGAGCCTAACAAAGTATCACCTAAATCCAATTCCAATCTTCCCTTTCTTCTCTTCTTACAAATATAATCAAAGAACACCCCTCCTCTCTTGAATTTTCTGTGGCTCAAAAGAGAAAGCAATAGCACTTTGGTGTTGTCAGATCAAGTAGAAGGGAATCAAAGTAGAACAAGGAACAAGAAAAATAATAAAATATGTAAGAATCCTCCACACTTGGCTAATGTAATAATATATCCTATGACTGATCAATCCAAAAGGGGTCTTATTTTGAATTGATCGATGACTCTATTTATTTCAATCTTCTATAAAATATATCATGAGATCATGCTACACCATCCAAAAATGAACAAGATGATGACATCCGTTATGATCACTTTATAGGATGTGAGCAATGGGGAATAAAAATTTGACCATTTGATGTTGTGATCATGACCTCAAAATCCATTCATCAAAAATTGGGATGAATAAACCATCTACTAATTTAAAGCAATAAACAATATAAAATCCAATTTGTAAAGGACTAATCGTGGGTTGAAAATACAGATAATATAAACAAAAGATTCATTTGCACTTATCCACTATCATCATATGTTATGTTGATTTGACATAACACATATCTCACAAAGTGAATAAGTGTATTAGATGATGGAGATATTTTTTTATCGAATTCTTCCACATGACTCTTTGATAACAAAGAAAATATTGAGGCTTGTTTGGTAACAAAGAAAATGGCTCATTTTAGAGAAAATGAGCTGAAAGTAAATTATTTTCAAACATTTTCCATTATGTGACAATTGTTGTGGGCTAACCTGAAAAGACTCTAAAATTAACTGAAAAATTATTTTTAGCCAAGGATCAAATTTTTGGTCAATTTTGTATGGGATCAAATTTTCAGCTAAAATTTTGGTTTTGGTCCCCTCCGAGACCAAAATGAAAACCGAAATTTTGATTCTTGTTTTCAATCATTTTTCACTATTTGGCTATTGTTGTGGCTCACCTGAAAAGTGTAATTTTTACTCATTTGCATATACTAAGCTTCCAGTGAAATATTTTCTGCAAATTAGTATAAAGTAGAGGGACTTTCCTACAAATGAAAACGTGTAATCAAAGATCAAAGTTTCTGTCGAAATGACTGAAATTGGCTTTGGTCCCCACCGAAACACTAATTTAGACCTAAATTTTGGTCCAAATTTGTATGGGACCAAAAATTTTGATTCAAATTTTTGGTTACGGTTAAAGCCCTAAACCGAAATTTTGATCTTTGTGTTTAATTGTATTGTCACGAATGGCTCTGGATGGCATTAATGATATTTCATCTGATCTCAGGGGTAGTTTATAAGAACCTCGTACCGAGGCATCGGCGGTGCTTTAGTGAGGAGCTTTAGCGGCATAGATTCCTTCTTTTTCTTTTTTAGCCGCTTCTTTTTAGCTTTTAAAAATTCTGTCTTCGGTGTAACCTTTTTCAAATCACTTGTTTATTTTAAATCAATAAACTCTCAATCGATCATATAAAGTGGTGTACGACATATCTTAAATCCTGTGATCCCAAGATTTAATATTGTTTATGAGTACCTCTAGTCACACTAACCAAAACTCTAAAATCATCCCCCTAACCCACTTATAAATGATATGACAGGCAGTAATGGTGGGTGCATTTAGAGTTTCGGTTGGCTCATATATATATATATATATATATATATATATATATATATATATATTTTGGGTAATCTTCCTTTCTTTTCTTTCATTCGACTCGGTGAAATATAATTTCATGATTAGCAATCATTGATTACATATCACATCAAGTTAACTTTATAAGTCATTTAATATGGCATGCAGCAAATTAGAGCTAAGGTCAAACCTTTATATTTCATAATTCAAGTCAAATAAATATTTATAATATATATATATATATATAAAAGGAGAAAATGTGTTTGGGCGTAGAGATATTTCTCTACACCAATTGATATGGGTGCGACATATAATGCTTCTTTTGTAAAATGATGGTGACATGAGATCCATTTTACTATCTAGAGTTAAAATTTTAAAATATTTTTAAAATTATATTACTTTTTAGTCATAATTCTTGACTTTTTTAAAAGTTTTTTAAAGTCTCTTTCTTTTCTCTCGTCTCTCTTTTTTTAAGAAAGTGTCAGATTTACTTTTTCAGTGGTTACTCATAACTTTTTTAAGTCTTTTTAAAGTCTATATCCTCTCTCTTTTTTTAAGAAAGTGTCAAATTTGCTTTTTAAGATATATTTTACTTAAAAAATATTAGCGTCCGATAGCAAAGGCTAGCATCTCTGCAAAAAAATATCGGTGCCTTGTTTTAGGAGTCTCGGCACTTCGATTATATATATATATTTTTTGGAAGCGCTAGCGCCCTTAAAACGAAGTGCCGATACTTTGTTTAGGGGCACCTGCGCTTCGAAATTTATTTATTTATTATTATTATTTTTTTATGAAAGCGTTAGCGCCCCTAAACGAAGCGTCGGCACTTCATTTTAGGGGCGTCGGCTCCTCAATGATTTTTTTTTTTTTTTTTTTGAAGCATCGGCTCTTCGTTTTAGGGGCGTCAGTGCTTGATTTTAGGGGCATCGACGCTTTATTCCGGAGTGTTGGCGCTTCGCTATCGAGCGTCACATTTTTTGAATAAAATATGTATGAAAAAGTAAGTCTAACAGTTTATTGAAAAAATAGAGAAAAGAAAGAGACTTTAAAAAAGTCAAGAATGACGGCTTAAATGATATTTAACTTTTAGAAGTGTACCCTAGTTAGTATAGTGGGCTCCATGCTATCTATCACTTCACAAAAAAGGCGCTACTCGTCACAGCTTCATATCAATCATGAGATATCTATATGTTTGTTTATATCTCTCTATATATATATATACTAGTTTGGTCTAGTGGAGAACACTCAAGGTTGGGGTCGTTTAAATCATTTAAGGCTGCATTTGGGTTAGTTTTTTTGTATCAAAGATTGGGTCTTTGGTCCCAAGAGGAAATTGTTTTCAGGCTTGGTAACATTGTTTCTTGGCTTATTTGCTCTGGCGAAGAGTTACTTAAGCAATAAGGTTGTTGTTCGCCTCCTTTCAGCTTGAGCAGATTTTATCTGATCAGACATTAGGTCAGAGTGGCATCCGTTCTTATAAGAGCTAACCCAAATGTAGTTTAACAAATTAAAAAATAATAATAAAAAATTAGAAGGTTGAAGTCAAATATTGATTGATTTAAATGGTTTCCGATTTTTTAGCTAAAACACTGATTTGGTTTTACTTGGAGCAAAGTTAGGTAGTTTAAATTATTTATAAAAAAAAAAAGATTTTTAAAAGGCCAAAGTAATATTAACTAATTTCAATGGTTCAAATTCCAAAGCTCAAAAAACATACATTTGAGTTTTTTTTTTTCTCAAACATAATTTGAACAAATCAACCTTGCTCCGCATGGCACACACAACGTGTTTTGGCAACTATGTGGAGCAAGGTAGTATTGTTTAGATACTTTTCGAAAGAAAAAAAATCTTCACTATGTATGTTTCATATCAGCTCTTCACTACGCATGTTTCGAAAAATTTGACTTTACTAAAGTTTTGAAATTTCCTTTCTAAAATTTTGTTTTACACATGTTTTGGGTGGCTTGTGGAGCAAGAAAATAATTTAAATTTAAAAATCATTGAAATTATTTATGTTTGAGGCTTAAAATTTAGAACACTGCATCAAAATCAAAATTTTACGTTCGAACTAAAAAGTGAGTTTTTTTTCAGTATACAAAGGAAAAATCTTGTCTTATTTACCCATTGGAGTACGCTCCCTTCTTTCTCCTCTCTATATGATTAAATTCATATATATATATATATATATATATATATATATATATATATATATATATATGATTTTGTGTATATGTTTTACAATGTATATATAAGAGCCTGCAAAACCTTACGTGAAAACTGAAGTCTCTCGTCGGCTGAAGACAAAATTTAAAATGATTGTATACTCTAAAAAGGAAATGGAAATTGCTCTAGCATGTAGAGCAAACTATGCTCTTCCGTACTCGCACTCGTAGGCCCACTTATGTGTGTCGAATCGGACCGAGACAATTAGGTTTGGGCTCGTGTGGGGCCTTGTTGACAACTCATCACGTGCATTGTGTACGGTAGAGATGTTGGGGATAAAAAGGGTAGTATATTTTGTATTAAAAAGTGTCAAAACAAGCAACTCTCTGTTGTAGTTTTATCATTTAAAATAGCTCCGGTCCGAGTAAATGAGGTAAGGAACTGTGTTGCCAAACATAAAAATTAGTTTTCCGTTAAAACCAAAAACCGAAAGAGCCACTCTTTCGTCTGGAAGAGCTAGCCCAAACGCATACCATTCGTTCTTTTATAAGTAGTATAGATAGTTATTATACCTTGGGATGTGCTCACTGTTTATTAGCATAAAAATTATCAAAAGCACACTTTTGACCATTTTAACATAAAGCAATCGATCAGTCACGCCTAGAGATTGACCGGGTTATTACCTCTTAAAGTTTTTTATTTTAATTTTAATTATTTTATTTAGGATAATCTCAAGTTTACACTAGGATTAATCCCAAGCTTACCACCTCTTAAACTTAAACCAAGTGGAGTACAAGTAAGCTGCCATCAACTACTACATAGGTTTTTGTTTCAGTTGTGAACACAAGAATTTTTGTTTTTGGGGCCATAGCCTCTCCCCCACTTGCCTCTTTCTAAAATGAGTTAGTCTAGTATGGTGTCCAGTGTCCACCCATCATGACCTCTAAAACAGCCCACACCACTATATAACTTTTTGAGTTACACGGAGTTCCATGCATTGGAAAGTCTGGGCATGTCATAATAGTCACACAGACTTGTGGACTGTCGTGTCCACCCATGATAGGTGGAGACTTGAATTTTTCAACTACCTCTCAAACTGAAACCGAACTGAAGGGATCCGATTTCGGTTTCAGTCACTTAGGTTTTTCATAATTTTTATTTTCTTTTAGTGGTTTTAATTTTTTGGTTTTCTTACCCTACCTGATCGATTTTTGGGTTTTAGGTACCAAAACCGAACTGGACCAAATTAGTTCGATTTGGTGTCGGTTTTCAATCGGTTTCGATCCGATTCAGGCCAGTTCGAACGGCCTGATTTTCGAAAAAAAATTTCGCACTCCAAGTCGACATCATTGTAGACTAACTCAATACTTTCCTAATAATGGGTGCATTAGTTCAACTCGGACGATAGATATCATTTTTCACTTCAATCGTCCATACGATGAATCTTGAGACCATGAGCTTACCCATTGAGTTTTTCATTCTATGTGGCAGAGATCCCAAAAGCATGACCCTAAAATCATGTTTGAGGATGATGTGCACCCGCCATGTGATTTTAAGGCTAACTTTTTTTTAGATATGTGCCATGTTGAATAAAAAACTCACAGACTAATGGTACGTTCAAGGTTCACAAATTACAAGTTATTGTGTGGAAAATTGGAGTAAAAATGATCTCTATCATGTGAGTTCAACTTGTTAATGGGGTTGAGTGGGTCTCTAAGGGCTTTCAACACTTGTAGGCGCGAACTAAGGTTCCCCCTTAATAATACTTAAAAGTGAGCCATTACTTGCACACACACACACAATTGGTCCTTGCACACAACCTTAATGGTAAGCTTGATATTTTGTGGACCTGTGCCATGTGAAAACACCATTTAAGCCATTTATTTTGAAGGCAGAGAAATTTGGGCAAAAGATTGACACAAAAGATGATTTCTATCATATGATATCATCTTATTCAACATTTAATTGCATATTATTTGATAGAAATAGAACTTTGGTGGCAATTATTTGTATCAAAGATGTTTACTTTTAAATCAGTCAGTTTAGATGGTATTTCCACCCTACAATTACTAGTCTTTCTTTTAAGTTGTATGCTTCGGCCAATTTTGTGTATACAAGTAATGGTATTTCCCTACTTAAAATCTCAATATATACATTCAAACATTACATTATCTACCCATGAATACCCTTGCTCATAAGTTTCAAATGGCACATAATTAAAAAGAAAGACTATTATTTTTGGAATTTGTGCCATTGTGAAGCACCATCTAAACCATATGATTTGAATACCATGATGTAAAGATCTTTAAGAGTAAAAATTGGCAAGAAACATGCTCTCTATCATCTCATTTATTAGAGTCAACCATCAAATCATATGATGGCCTTTGACTGTAATAAATAAGATGATAGAGATCCCGCTTCATGCCAATCTTTGGCCTCAAAGATCTTTCTATCATGGTCTTCAAATCATACGTCTTAGATGATGTTACATTTGACACATATCCCAAAAATTATAAAGTCTTTCTTTTTAATCATAACCTTGTGTGCAAGTTATAGCTCCCATTTACAAATTACAAATCTATGCCCCAAAATGCCACACCCCTGAGTCATCACCACATGGATATCACGTGCTACCTATCACTCATTATTTAAAAGAGTACCTTTAAATCCACCCACCAAATCTTTAAGTTCACCCATGTCGAAACACATTGAATGCATTGAATCAGATGATGGAGATTGTTTATTATCTCATTCTTTCACACGATGGATCTTGAGATCATGGGCGTACCATTAGAGAATCGATTTTTAATTTTAAGTGATACACACCCAAAAAAGTGACCTTAAAGCCAATTTTGAGCGTGCACGTGATGTTAAGGTCACTTTTCTGAGACGTGTGCCATCGAAAATAAAACACTGACCGTCTGATGGTATGCCCATGATCTCAAGATCCATCGTGTGAAAGATTGGAAGGATGAACGATCTTCAATGTATTTCAGCGTGGGTAAACTCAAAGATTCCTTAGGTGGATTTAAAGGTTGTCTATTTAAAAATGGGGAATGGAATCTAACATAAACAGTGAATTCTGCCATTTCATAAGGCATTTTGGATAATTCAAACAGAAAGGGGAGAAAGAAAGAGGAAGATTTTTGTTTCTCTAGTTTCCAATTGATATCAACTTTCCTCACCTGCATTGTTAAGAGTATGAAGCACTTTTTAGCTACAGAACTGTTGAAAGCTGAGACATTTCCAGGGACCATTGTGTGGCTAGAATCATCGATATAGTTTTGGGTAGCACTATTTGCACCTACTGAATTAACGGAGTCACCTACGGTCTAAGAAATCATTTTTCATCCCAATCTTTGACACGAGACCTATAGAAAAGTGATTGTTTGAGAACATATCCATGGTTTGCTTCGTTGTAGATGGTTTAAAAAGAATTGACTTTTGAGACTTACCTAATGTGAAACACTATTTTAGGCCGTCTGATTTTGTGTAACTTTTAACGCTATAGATCTTCACTCCAGAACCTTCAAATCAGGCACCTTAGATATTGTTCCCCGCTGCACAGGTCCCAATTATATGTGCAATGGCACAAATCACGTGTGCAAGTAGTCGCTCCTAGCATATTCTTATCCTTACTACTATATAAAAGTACAAATAATTTCTGTTAATTTTAGTGTTTTCATATTTTTAGTAACAAAATACCCCTAAGTCAAAATATCCCTAAGCTACTCCACTTCTTCCTTATGTATCCCTATCCTTACTACTATGAAAGCTAAAATAGTTTCTCTCAATCTTTGTTTTCACATTTGCCCCTATTTATACTCCTAAGCATTGACAATAAAATTAAAATGGGTATCAATATTTACCATCCAAAAAATTGTAACTGCATCTCACCTCTTTCAGTCTGAGTATATTGATCGCTTTGAATGATACGATGGAGATTATTTTTCGTCTCAATCTTCTATATAGTTGATCTTGACATCCTGTTTGTATCATCAGGCGGGAAATTTTTTATTTCACTTGACACACAATCAAAAAAGTGACTTTAAAATCAAATAACATACATCACTCTCAAACATGATTTGAATATAATTTTTTAAAAAACTGACGGTCTAATAATACTCTCATGATACCAAGATCATTTAGGTAAAAGATGGGGATAAAAAATGATCTCCATCTTCTAATTCAAAGCGGTCATTTCATACCTACTAGAGGATATTGACAAGGTTACAATTTTAAGGGTTGCAAATAATGATACCCAAATAAAATCTCTTTTCCAATGGGAATACGTAAATAATGGTATCCAAATAAGTTCTCTTTCTTTTCTTATTTTTAGCACCTTCAAAGAAACCCATAAAGTTAAGAGAATTAACAATTTTGCTATAAAAGTTATCTTTCCTTCCTTATTTTTAGCACCTTCAAAGAAATCCACAAAGTTAAGAGAATTAACAAGTTTACCATAAAATATTTGACTTGCTTTGAATTATGTGACATAGATCACATAAAAATAGCCCAAAAATTAAATTTGAGCATGATGTATGTCATGTAAATTTAGGGCTATATTTTGGGATCTGCACCTTATGAAAAAAATAATTGATTGTCTAATGGTAAGCCAATGATATCAAGATCCCTTATGTGGAAGATTGGGTCGAAAAATGATCTCCATCAACTAATACAAAGAGTCAATAGTTTTTTGCATAGGTGCACTCTAAGATTCCGCGAGTGTTAATAAAGCTACTAAAATAACAATTTACTGGAAAGTTGAAACCCTCTGAGCCACAATTAATGTATCCCTGATCAAATCTTGTCATTTTACCTAATCGGATTCGAATTTCAACCCAAAACTTGAACTTATACGTATGTTGGTGATAAGACTTAGGGGAGCACTTAACTTTATATGACTTAGACAAACATATGATACTTCTACGTAGGGCTCTCAACAGATCGACTTTTTAATTGGGCTAGGTACTAAACTTGAGTTATTTGGCTAAATCAGGCATGAAGTGTCAGACACAATCTATAGGTATGGTTGGGTCGGGTTAAGGAAAAATTTAGTCGACTAAGCTCGAGTTACAAGATTTTATATAATAATTAATAATAATAATAATAATAATAATAATAATAAAATAGAATGTTTTCAACCAGGTCAAGTCAGGTGTCAAGTCGGGTTGGGCATATACGCTCGACCCTTCAGGTTAATGTCAGGATAGGTGTCAGGTCGGGTTTGATCGACTAAGCTCGAGTTACAAGATTTTATATAATAATTAATAATAGTAGTAGTAGTAGTAGTAATAATAATAATAATAATAATAAAATAGAGTGTTTTCAATCAGGTCAAATCAGGTGTCAGGTCGGGTTGGACATATACCCTTGACCCTTCGAGTATTAGGTCGAATCAGGGTGCACCATCGAGCCAGGTCAGGTCAGCATATGCCATTTACCAATCGGACAGTCAAACCTTTAACACGACCCATTGGAAACCCTACTTTTAAGTTCTAAATTATATGTTTATTTTTATTTTTTAATATTATTTTAACATAAATATGATTTATATGATGATCATGTGAATTATGTGACTTTAAAATGATGGCATGCATATAAAATTAAAGTTAGAAATTTTATATATGGGACACCATTTTGACACCATGTACTGATACATGGTGCAAGTGATTATTATACATCTTCTGTCACATTTTTCAATTCTTGTACATGTTCCAAAAATTCTTGTACATGTTCCAAAAATTAGTAAGCTACATGACTCTTTGCCCTTTTGATGGTATGCTCATGATCATATTTTCGTGTGCCACATGGTTTTCAGTTATTTTTTGGGATGAAAGATTAAAACGAAAATCGAACCATTCTATTTACAATGATCAAATTTTTAATAGTACTATAACCGATAACTATTAACTATTGTGAATCAGAAGATGGAGATCGTTTGTTGCACAATCTTTCCCATAATGTATGAGATCATGAGTGTACCGACAATCAACTTTTTATTTCAGGTGTTGCACGTTTCAAAACGTGATCGAAAATCATGTTTGAGCATGATGTCTGTCACATGATTTTCAGTTACTGTTTTGGGATGTGTGTCACGCAGATTAAAAATTGACCGTCTAATGGTACACCATTTACCTCAGGATTATTATATAGAAGATCAAATTGGAAATCAATTTTAAATGACATCATAGCCGAATACCATTGAATATTTTAAATTAGACAATAATGGTCGTTTTCGTCCAAATCGTAGATCTTGAGATCATGAGTGTATTGACAGTTAATTTTTTATTGCATGTGGTACAAATAAAACATCTCAAAAAGTGATCGAAAATCACATTTGAGTATCATGCGTGCCCCATAATTTTTGATCATTTTTTTTGGATGCATGCAATTGAAATCATAAATTGATCGCCTGATGGTACACCATTGATCTCAAGCTCCATTATGTGAAAGATTGAAAAGAAAATCGATCTCTATCATCTGGTTCACATCAGTTAATGATTTTTCGAATGTAGTGTACTTAATAATCTGATTGGTATAATTAGAGTTATCCTTTAAAGGAAAGACTTGGTATTTGGAGGACTTATGCCAAATGGAAACTTCATCTTAGCCATCAGATTTGAAGGTTATGTTCTAAATATGTTTAATGCAAAAGATTGGTATAAAATAAAATCTCTATTATATAATTCAAAGCAGTTAAATATGGATGAGATAATGACCATTTATTTTGTTAAGTCATATGATAGAGATCGAAAATCTTTAGAATATGACATTTAAATCAGAGAAATTCGATGGTGTCTTCACATTTATATTAACATGTGCAACACACATGTACTTTTACTAGTAAAGATTAAAGGTACCTCTCAAGGGCGTTCACTTCGGTTCAAGCATTTCTCATATAAAGAGCTTTGTGCGAGTAAAATTCTAGGAAAATATTACTTGTAATAAATACATTTACTTGCAAAAAAATGTGTATTTGTTTAAAGGTATGTTCCTTTTAGTGTAAAGGGACCATATTATAAGGAAAGCTTGTAATTTCCTTGTAATATCACCCCCAATGGCTTGATTTTTTATGGTAAGAGTTGTTCGTTTCACCGTGTTTTTGGATGGATTATGTCACCAAAAGTATTTGTAATTTTTTTTACTTATGAGGGGTATAACTTGTAAAACTAAAATATTGCTTGCAAAAGTATTAACGGCTCTATTTTTTTACAAACAGTGAACTTTACGAGCTTCCTTTACGGTGAAACGAACATGGTTTTTATATGAGAAAAAATAAATTTACATGTAATCCAGTCAGCTTAATTTTACAGGGAAAGTAATTTTTATGGGGAAGCCTTTACAATGAACATACCTTAAGTGTAAGAAGTTATGTAAAATACACTTTCCATTATTAAGTGAGCGCCTCGCGTAATACGAGACTTGTTTAGTTAGTTATAATTTTTTAATTAAAATTACAGCAGCTGCAACTTCTTGTGTGATTTTTAATTTGATCAGATGATAAACTCGTAAGTGAAAAAAATTACATTGGTTGCTCTCTATTAGCTATTACAACCAAAATTACGGAGAGAAACAAATGGGAACGGTCACTTACAGCATAAAACAAGGATCAAAATTTCAGCCGACATGACCGAAATTTCGGCCCAAATTATCGGTTTCGTTCCCCACTAAAACGATAATTTGAACTGAAATTTCGCTCCAAATTTGTATTGGACCCAAAATTTTGGCCGAAATTTTGGCCAAATTTTCGGTTTTCGACCGAAATTTCAGTTTAAATTTTCAGTTTCGGTCAAGCCGAGAGTCAAAATTTTACTCGATATTTTGATCCTGCGCCTGCACTGAAAACCATTGATTGTTTTGAATCAGACAACGTAGATTGATTTTCATCCCAATCTCCAATAAATATTTAAACGAGCATACCATCATACGGTCACTTTTTGTTTTCCCGTGAATCAAATTTTGAAAAGTAACCCTAAAATTAGGTTTGAGTGTAATGTATACCGCATGATTTTTGAGTCCTTGTTTGGGCTTTGTGCCACTTTGAAATAAAAGAACTGACAGTTTGATAGGATGTCAATGGTCTCAAGATGCATCGTGTGGATGATTGGGATGAAAACCGATCTCCAAGATTGATTCAAAGCAGCTTCAGCGTAGCGCCCTTAGTAATTGGTAGGCCCGAATAGAGCGATAGAGCAATCAATTTCAAAAGAAGGGAATACAGTGTATTTTCGTAATTTCATGAAATTACAGGGGCATCATCCCTGAGCATTTATTCTCCATTCCTCGCTCGTTATTCGTCGTTTTGGTTCTCCATTCTCACTTAGTTGACCGTTGCTCCTCTCAACGGCTCTCTACGATCACTCCCCTGTTCTTCGGACCTCTGAACAATTTGCTTCTCGTTTTCTTCAATCTCAAACGCCATTTTCAACAAATTTAGTAAGATTTCTTGTAAAAAATTCGATAACTGTTGTCTTTTGAACTAATTTGTGCTTTTAAATCTCTTCTTCTTTTACTTTTTAGCTGTAAACTATGATCTTTGTTCACTTTGCTACAGTTGATTCTTTTGGGATTTAGATAACTTCTGCGGATTTCAATAAATTAGTGTTTTCTGAAAAATGGGTTCTTTTTATATCTGGGATTTGAATGCTTTAGCTTCTTTTACTTTTGAAGAATTGATATTTAGATTTATTTATAACGCATTATTATGCACATCGGTTTCTCTTCTTTTGTGTTACTTTCTCTTTCTTTTTCCATTTTTTGAGTGGTTTTATCTGTAGATCTCATCATATCATGCTCTTCTGTAATTAATTTTTTCATTTATTTTTGTTTGAATGCTCGTTTTCCTCCAAATTTGGACGCTTTTACAAGACTTTAACCTTAGGCTTAATAGTGTTTCTTCCTGAAAAAAATTCTTTGCAATTGGGTTCGTTTCTACAACTGATTTCCATGTATTTTTCCGTTTCTTTGGAAGGTTAGAGAGAGGAATCACCATTATTTTCTGAAGAGCAGGTGCTTTCTGCAGGTAAACCACCTCCCAAGGATTTCTATTTTTCTTTAACGTTCTTCACAAATATTTCCATTTCTTGGAAATTTTACGATGCTATTGTCTCATGCCCCCCTGCATTTATTTTCTATTTAAACTCAATTTCCTAGTGTATTTACTTTTTTTAATATGGAATTACAGCTATAATTACATTATAGCTTTAAAAAACACAAAAATCAAAAAAAGAAGAAAAAGAAAACAGTCAAAAATCAAAACTTTCCTAATGTATTTACACAGTTACACTACATAAGTTGTTCTGTGGATCCCTGTAATTTCCATTTTTTTATAAAAAATTATACTTTTTTTGTTCATTATTTAATATTGTAAATTAATCATTATTTTTATATTGTAAACCTCCTATGACAAGATACTTGAATTATTTTTTGTTTGTATAGGGAAGGAACACTTCTGAAAGGGGATTTGAAGTTTGGTAGTTTAGGGTTTTAATTTTGAAGTTGTTTCAGAGAGAGTTCAAAAACAGAATCCCAATTGCTTTCTTCGGGGCTAAATTTCATCCTTTTCGAAGTAATCTACCTTTGAGTCTGTGACTTAAGAACTAAGTAAAGAACGACCGATCTTAGAACTGTTGCTTTTCAAACCCTACAAAATTTTATTTTGTATAGATAGAGAAATACATTTTTCTTAATGAATTGATGTCTCAATTTTACTCATTTTTGTAGATCAGACCTATGAATTTGGTGAAGAACAGATGGGTTTTCTTGCCTAGTTTCAATTTTGATTGGAAGTTAACAAAAACGTAGAGGGAGAGCAAAGCTAGAGATGGGATGTTCTACTTCGAGATTGGACGATGAAGAAGCGGTCCAACTCTGTAAAGACCGAAGGGGATTTATAAAACAAGCCGTCGAACATAGGATCCAATTCGCTACGGGCCACATTGCATACATAGAGTCTCTTAGACGGGTCTCTGCTGCCATTCGTAACTACATAGAGGGAGAAGAACACCGTGAATTATTCTCCGATCCCTATTCCTCTCCCCCTTTCACACCTATAAAGAAAAGAAGCCCCGAGATCCTCTCTATCCCTTTGAAATCTTTGCCCAATAAGCCAATTCGATCGGAAACTAAATCTTCTTTTGTGATGAATTTTATGAGATCAGGAGCGAATCCTTCAATTTCTATTGAGGAGAGGCCTCAATCCCCTGAGAATGTGAGAATCGAATCGTACTCCCCAATGGACTATTCGGGGATCGATGGGTTTTTCACAATGCAAACTTCTTCCTCTATGAACTCATCATCTTTTTTCTCCTCTTCACCCTACAACAGGCCGAATTTTCCTCCATCGTCTCCTCAAACTTCTCAATGGGACTTCTTTTGGAACCCCTTTTCGTCATTGGACACATATGGGTACCCCACCTATAACTCGCTCGACGACAATATGGAAAAGGTCCGGCAGGTTCACCCCACTCGTAACAGTCTTGATGATGACATGGCAAGCCTAAGGCAGGTTCGAGAACAAGAAGGAATTCCCGAATTAGAGGAAGAAGAGGAGTTCAAGAACATTGAGACAAGGGAAGAAAGAGCGAAGGTTGACTGCAACTGTAGTAATGAAGCAGTTGACAGTGACGACCATTCCGAACCGGAGTCAGGAAATGAAGAAATTGAGCATGAAGTACGGGGCTACCAATCTCAGAGCACAGAAAGAGCTGAAGTAAAGGAAGCACGAAATGAAGTAGAACTTAATGTTAGTAAAGAGGAGGAGGTGGTGGTAAGTGAGAGAGAAACTGCAGACGAAATGCCCGGATTTACGGTTTACGTCAACCGAAGACCAACGAGTATGGTGGAGGTTGTCAAGGACTTGGAGACCCAATTCACGATAGTTTGTGATTCCGCCAATGAAGTTTCGATAATGTTGGAGGCGAGCCGAGCGCAGTACTCATCTTCAAAAGCAAATGAGCTCACAGGTATGGTCATCAAGTGATCAATTTTGCATCTGGGTTGACTCTTTTCTCAAGATTTTGAATTTGATATCATGTTTTCAAGTAGTGATGATGACTTGACTTTTATAGAGATATTTGAATATCTGTCTAGTTTGATGTGTTGCAGCCGTTAAAATGCTGAATCCTGTTGCTCTGTTCCGTTCGGCATCGTCCCATTCGTCGTCTTCGAGATTGTTTCTTACTTCTTCGGGTTCCAGAGATGATGGTTACAACAGCAGTAGTGACCTCTCTGAGGAATCTTGTATGCTATCGGGGAGTCACCAATCAACCTTAGACAGATTATATGCATGGGAGAAAAAACTCTATGAGGAAGTCAAGGTATTCTTCTTACTAAATGCAAAGCTGACCCCAAATAATGAGAGAAGGTGATTATAATGATGATGATCGAGGATAAAAAACTCGGCTTTCGGGTACGTATCAGCCAGCTCCAAAACCAATATGTACCAATATATATTGGTCGTTACTTGGTGACATCTGAAACTGCTATGTATCAAATGATACGTATCGGTTTCGTCCGGAATTTTGATCCATGATGATGATGATAAAAGACTATATTGTAAGGGTTTGCTTAAGCATATAATAAAGTTCTGGAACATATAATGTTATGGAAAAAGGTAGAATGCACCCGAAAGATAGGTTTGGTGCCACATGGAGCAAGGGGCCCTCCTATTGATCATAGACATCACCATCACAGACTTATCCCCTTCTATTTCGGGCTAATTGATCACATGCAAGGACAATAAATAAATAAAGCTCGTTCTACAGTTTGATTTTAGAATGGGAATATCAATGGTGATAACAAACCTGTTTCAATAGTCCATTTTCTGGCGCAAAAATCATATGGTAGAGATTAGTTATATATTTTTAATGATCCATAGCTCCACGTGACTCTAATGACTAAACCCATGTTTCGGATGCCACATATCACCGTTTTGAAGCATTTTTGAGCCAAATACAGGCTACTGGTTCTCTAATGTTTTACACATGTGAAGTATAGTATAAAATGGATACCAGTTTCCATACCTGTGCTTGGTTTCAGGAAATGCCAAGTCTCCATAATCTGCAATCTAAGTCCAAATATAATTGTACTATAAGCAATTACATATCGGAAGATCAGATGTTTTGGAGGGATGAAATGTTTGAATATGCACCGTTGATGACCTAAAGTTGTCTTATCGGTAGTCAGGAGAACGCATACGGATAGCATATGAAAAGAAGTGCAAGCAACTCAGGAACCAGGAAGCCAAGGGAGAGGATCCGCCTTCTGTGAATAAAACAAGGGCTGCGATAAGAGATCTCCACACTCGAATCAAAGTTTCTATACATTCTGTTGAATCAATTTCAAAGAGAATCGATACCTTAAGGGATGACGAATTGCAGCCGCAGCTGACGGAATTAATACAAGGGTACATTCTTCGAACTACCTATTCATATTGTTGTTTCATGTATTGCATTTTCTTTGAATCTGTCAATCAGCGAATCTAGTTTAAGCGCTTTTTTTTATTGGTCATTCTGTTCTAATCCGTCTGGCTTTTAAAAGTTTCATAAAAAACAGTTGTTAAATATCTTTGGTCATAATGCGAGAAGGGAGAGTTTGTCTTTTAAAGATTTCATCAAACTCAGTTGTCAAATATCTTTACATTATAATTTAAGAAGGGAGTCACATCGGGTGAGACGATGAGGCAGAAACATTACATTTTTGCAAATGACAAAAATGCCCAATAACTTCCCAATTCTCCTAATCCCCCTCCCCTTAAACACTCTACCCCCAAATCCCTAAAAACTCCCCCACTTCCCCCTATTTCTCAGAGCCATACCTACACAACCAACCTCCTCCTCCTCCTCCTCCTCTCTCTCTCTCTCTCTCTCTCTCTCTCTCTCTCTCTCTCTGCGCACACGGATCTACTTCAGAACTTTTTTCCCCTGTTTGTATGTAATAGAAGCCCTAGAAGTGAGTTTCAACGGTAATGTTGAAGTTTAGTCCCACATCAGGCATTCATAGCCTTGTCTCTCCTCTTATAAGATCTTGGGCCCCTCCACTCATAGCCAATTGGTTTTGAGATAAATACCCAATTTTATCATGGTATCAGAGAAGGCCTTTTCTCCACTCCATGTCACCCAGTTCAATTCTCCTCGTGATTTGGCTCAGTCTGGCCAACACGTGCGGGAGCTTGTTGAAGTTTAGTCTCACACCTAGTATTCATAGCCTTGTCTCTCCTCTTATAAGATCCTGGGCCCCTCCATTCATAGCCAATTGGTTTTGAGATGGATACCCAAAATTTTCAGGTAAGATGATAAAGAAAGCTTGAACGGTGACTTAAGTCATTTGAAACATTCTTTAGACCCTTATGCACCACTTCCAAAATCTCTAAAAGAGTGTCTTGCTTGCTGTAGTTTGGCACCAAAATAAGTGCATTAATCAAATCACACACTATGAATTTGGTCCAATCCCAGTTTACCCCTCAAAAATAAGAATAATATTAATAATTTTTCTCCACTATTAAAATATAGATGCTCTAATTACCACATCTAGGTTACCTACAGTTCTTAGGGACTCCAACTAGAGTTTTTAACACTTCAATTTTGACTTTATCAAACTGATGTTGCACGGGTCTTCTTAATATGCCACTATTGCTTTGAAAACTCAGGATTCCTATGCAATTTGGGTAAATTTTGAATTTTCCATCGCTTGTTGGCCTTGAAGAGAATTGAGTGGAAATATAAAAACTCGCAAAGCCAATCCCAAATAGATAGGACTTAGGAGCCGGTGGTGATGCTGATAATTTTTTTTAGTTTCACAGCACTGAACCATTTTTTTGCTAGAAAATTCACATCATTGGAAAGGCCACAGAGGATCATAGCCCTTGCTGCCGGTCAGCCAGATACAATGGGATCGACATCCTCTCACCATCTAATCATGATCAAACTGCTGCAATGGAAGTACCAATGATTCAGTAAACTTGGCAAATAGTGGATCATAGGTGTGAAATTTTATTGCTGTTTTGGATTAAGGGAAATCTAAGGGTACGCTCGTTTCAATGTAAAGGGGGAATATTACATGTAAAGCTTATAATATCACCCCAACAACTCTATTTTTTACATCAAAAGTCGTTTGTTTCACCGTAATTTCTTGTGGATTGTGCCACAAAAATTACTTGTAATTTTTTTGACTTACGATGGTGATGGCTCGTAATATTGAAATATTACTTGCAAAATTAAAAAGCAAACTCCAAAGGCTCTATTTTTTACAAAAAGTGAACTTTAAACCAAAATTTTACAGTGAAACAAACATGTATTTTACATGAGAAAAAGTAAAATTTACATGTAATCCAGTCAGCATCATTTTACAGGTAAAGTGAATTTTACAGGGAATCAATTTCAATGAACCAAATGTACCCTAAGTTTGTTCACAATGATTATGCACAAGGCTCATCTTAGAAGAAAGGATCCAACCGACAAGATACACCATCTTACTCTATATCAGAGCCACCACAAAGTTGGCCTTTGCTTGTTGGAATTGTCCCACATTGTTTGTGGGCAGGCCTTTCTTGGGCTCTTTATATCTTGGACAAACTTCACTTTATAAGCCGGTTTTGTGAGGTTGAGTTAGGCCTGTTGGATTTTTACATAATATCAAAGCCATTCTTTTTCCCCTACGTCACTCACCCATTTTTTGTCCGTAATTTGACTCAATCTCGCCAACATGTGCCTCGCTTGTTAAAATTGTCCCACATCAATTGTGAGCTGGCCTGCTTGAATTTCTATATTGCTCACAATTTAAAATGAATGACTTTGGCCGTTTGAATTGAAGGCCGTGATTTAATGATCTTTCACATAAGAGACGCACGAAATACAATCTCTATTATAACATGTCTCCAAAATATGTAACTAATGGCTTCCGTATTATTATAACAATTTATGGCGAAGTGATGTAACAGCAGGCAAGGAAAAGGGGTGCGCAATACGCACCGTCGGCATCTTAGCAGAATCAGTTACTAATTAATATTTGCAATAACCGGCAGGTTAGCGAGGATGTGGAGAGTGATGGCTGAGTGCCACCAGTCCCAGAAGCGCACGATAGACGCAGCCAAGCTCCTCCTTGCCGGAACGCCACCGAAACTCGCCGAAACATCATCCCTTATCGAATCTCACCGACTCGCCCGATCCGCCTCAACTCTCGAATCAGAGCTCCGAAACTGGCGATTCTGCTTCGACTCATGGATCGCTTCTCAGCGATCCTACGCCCGAGCCCTCTCAAGCTGGTTCCGCCGCTGCGCCCTATTCGATACAGATACAGTTAACGTTACCGATAAGCTACCGTTTTCTCCCCCGATATTCGGGATCTGCATCCAATGGTCGAAGCTCCTTGACACGGTCCGCGAGGTCCCCGTGATAGACGGCCTGGATTTTTTCGCTGCTGGGTTGGGGTCTCTGTACGGCCGAGAAGAAGAAGCACAGAAATCGAGGAGACATGGAGTGGGATTTTCGCCAGATTCCGGTGGCGATTTGGAGGTGGTGACGGATGTGGTAACAGAGAAGAAAACAGCGGAGATCGCCGTTAAAGTATTCTGTGCGGGCATGTCCGTTGCCCTTAGTTCTTTAACGGAGTTCGCCGTTAGATCGGCTGAAGGGTACGCGGATTTGGTTGGCCAATGCCAGAAGGCCACGTCACCGTATGAGTCAGAGAAGGCTGACGTGTAATAAATCTTCTCATGTGATTCAGGGCATCTTTGTAAAAAAGAGTTAGTGTTAGCCATTAGTTCGTGCAATCGGTACTCGGGTCGCTTTTTTGTGGACGTGAGAATCATGTGCTCCCTATGAAATCATAAGGCTGTGTTTGGGGTTGCTCTTTTGAAGTAAAGAGCAGCTCTCAGCCCTTTCCCTTGTAAAGAGTGATCTTTACAAGAGCTCTCTTAAACAATTTGTTGTTTGGTAACAACAATCAAAGAGCAATTTAAGAGTTGCTCTTACAAAAAGTATTGTTTGGTAAAAATAACTCTTATATAATAGCATGCGATTAATTCGCCAAAAAACCCCTATGTGTTTTGGGATTTATTAATAAAGTTTAAGGTGATTCTATTTTCACCCACCAAAGTTCTTGGGGCACCTACACCAAAAACCATCAAATGATTTGGAATCAAATGAGAGATCGTTTCAAGATCATGGATTTGAAATGAGAGGGTCAAATTTTTGATTCCACATAACGCAAATATTAAAAACGTAGTGAAAAAATAATCTTTGAGCATAATGGTTTTTAAATCACTTTTTCAAGATATGTGGCAGATGAAATCAAAATTTAATTGTTTGAATTACGCATTGGCAATATAAAAATAAATATGAAAATTTGGGATATTTAAGTTTTTTAATATAATCTATTAAATTTATCAATTAAAATCTACTCACAATCATCACACAATCAAAATAAGTACGCAAGACATTTTTAACGTGGAAAACCCATCAGAGGTAAAAACCACGGGATCTATCTCAGATCCAAAAAGAAATTCACTATGAACAAAAAAAAAAAATTTTACAGTGCTTCTTTGGAATGATATGCCCTAACACTCCAATCACCAAACATGACAGCCTTTCTCCATCATACTATCCATAGTGAACATTTTCATCAACCTACGTTTCTTGCGAAGGTTCACTTGTCTCACACAAGTCTTACACTTTCAAATATGAAATCATAAAGACCCATAAACATCAAAGAGATTAAAGAATGAAATCAAAAGATGAAAAGTAATCTCAATGACAAAATTTTGAACTAACAAAAATTTTAGAATGAAGATTTTTGGATCGGTTACCAAACTGCCCGAACTACCTAAAATTTATATGTTTTAGGATCACGGACGTCCGTGAGTGTACTACGGACGACCGTGGGTCCAAAAATGACAAACCAATTTGTCAAACTTAATTACTTGGCAAAACTATTTCCTAAAGAAGCAATACTGTTTTTTGGGTCATGATGGTGACAAAAAGTCTTACAATCTCCCCCTTTGTCACAATCATGACAAAAAAAATTTACAAGGATTGAAAAAATAGAAAATACAATACATTCATTTCCCTTGTAAGTCCTATACATCAATCTAGAATGAAAATGCAGAAATTACAACTCTATTTGCTCCCCCTAACTATTTGCCAAGTAAAAGTGTAACCTTAACACTATATTAAAAATTTATCTTTTAGCTGTAGCTCTTCACCTGTTGAAATAACCATAGAACACATTAATAACACAAGTGAAATATAAAGAGTATCTCCCCCTTTTTGTCATAATGTGACAAAGGGTACATTTAACCAGTGAAACTACATTCAAATATAAATTTTGAAATTAAGCACAAATAAAGGAAACTTTTAGCACCATATTAAAATTGAAAAGATTAAGACATGAAAAGAAGAATTACAGCATTACGAAAACATAATGTATCCTCAAACCAAAATAAAATTGTCAGAATTACAACATTATAACAAAATAAACATCATTCAGGAGGCGGAAAGTGTGCTCCTGGAGGCGGGAAGACATTGTTAAAACGATTCATCATCGCTTCAAAACCGTCAATCATTGTCATTTGTAACGAAGAAATTTGCTCCCCATAGATATTGAAACCAGTTTCAATCCGATTAGATAAGTTTTGAATTTCAGAATGCATATGTTGCATCTCAGTATGCATTCTATGAAAATGTTGATCATAATAATGACCCTCTTGACCCTGATACGGAGGAACTGGTGGAGGAGCAGCGGCATCTTGAGAAAAACCTTCTTGAGCAGGAAAATCTTCTGCCTCATCCTCATCAGACGTTTCATCTAATAATTCAACATCGTCCAAATCTAGTGTAACATTTTTCCCAATTTTTTTTAACTTACCTAATGGTGCCATGGCTCTAGAAGTAGCCAGAAAAGGAGGAAGAGTCATTTGAGACTCAACAATCTTGCTAATGATTATAGGAAAGGAAAGAGACATTTTAGAGGTATCATCCCTCATGCGTCGAACGATTAATTCAAAAATAATTGAAGATACACACAAAGGACGATTTTTGTCTAACAGGAACATTAGATAAATAATGTCCCAACGCACTTGATCTTTATTTCCCGCTCTTGGTGTAAGAGTGGCAAAAAGAATGTGGCGAAGCCATTGAAATTTCATTTTCAAGGAAGAATAGTGCAATGCAATTCAAGTGAGTTGAGACGGTACATTGCACACATAGTCATAGACAGTGGAAGGACTAAACAGTGATTGAATTTGACTTTCATCTACAGGATAACTATACCCATTTTCATTTAAAGGAATGTCCAAGATTTCAGAGATAAGTAAAGGAGAAAAAATGATTTGCTTACCAAAAATGTAAGTCACTGCATAACACTCCATCCTACTCTCTACTATCTTGGCGTTGAGGAGATTAGCATAAAAACACCGAACCACATCGGTGTAAGCAGAGCCCATTAGAGAAAGAAGTGAAAGCCAACCCCAAGAAGCAAACATCTCATACATATCATGATCTCTGAGAAATTTGTCAAGAACAACCCGTTCGACTATGAGATTTCGAGTAAGAAATAGACGTTGAAAATGTTCTTCATGACTTTTAGAAGGAAAACGTTGAAGTTCATGCGATGAAGAAGAGGAAGAACCTTTAGATTTCTTAGAGTTTTTCTTATTTAGAGACATTCTTTATCTTTCGTTTAAATGGAAAGCAGAGAGTGAAAAAAAATTTGAGTGAAAAATGAAGAAGACGGTTCAAGAAGTCGGTTTATAAAAAAATTTGAACGGACGTCCGTAAGGACGTCCGTAAGACCTTGAGATCCGTGAGAATAAAATTTAACCGCTTTGAGAAGACTTTGAAAATTGAACTGGCGGACGTCCGTAGAGACATGCACGGACGTCCGTGAATGAATGACAGTTGTCAGGTGTAATAACTGCAAAAAGACCGTTCGAATATTGGAAACTGTTTATATTCCGGACGTCCGAAGTGATTCACGGACGTCCGTGGTAAAGTGTCAGAGAACCTATTGAAATCCGGACGTCCGTAGTGATTCACGGACGACCGGGTGAAAATTGTTAGTTTGGGGTTGTGAATGCGGACGTCCGTCTAGATTTCACGGACGTCCGTGACACTTACGAAATATATATATATATATATATATATATATATATATATATTTTTTTTAATTATTTTTTTTTAAAGAAAATTTTATAATATGTAATAAAATTTCATGTGAAAGAGTTAAAACATCCTAAAATGCATACGAAGCAATAAGAGTAGCTTAAAATTTACTATTTTCTATACACATCATAGGTATTATATTACGAAGAAAATAATTAACAAAGGAAGATTTTAAAAATCAAAGTTAATTGCAACAACAACATATAGTCCAAATAATATTGAGACTACCTTTTTTTTTTTTTTTTTTTATAAATGTTCTCCATAAAAGAAGGATACTCACACCTTTTTAAGCTTTCTAAAAGACCTTTTTAATGAGTTTTAGAACATTGACTCCCAACTAGTTAGTTTAGGGCAATAGATTTGAAGAAATCCCAACGATTTTACTTGCTCAAGTCAATTAGGCTACAAGGTAGAGTGAAAGAAAATTTGAATATTCAATCTGAAATTTACTTGCTTTCTATTCAACTCATTTAGCGAGGGTTAGGCCAATGACTCCTAATTCAGTTGACTTAGGGTATTAAGTATAGAATACTCCACTGGCTTATTAACTCGAGTTGAAAAGGCAAACGGAAAGAAAAATCAGAAGAATACAGAACATTATTTGAATAAAAAAGTCAAGATTCAACATTTACCCAGAACATAAGCTTGTTGCAATGACTATTAATAAAAAATTCCTTTATATACTAACGATAATAAAAAAATACCTTGATGATACAGAATAAAAGCCAATTAAGTGTAACTCAAAATAATACAAATGCATTCTTAGAAAATTTTATCACATGTTCACGTATGAAACTTTAGAACGTATCATACATAATTATATAAAAATATCTGCGAAGAAAAAAAATATATATATATATACAAGTGATGAAATAGTGATTAATCGATGAAGCATAAACAAATAGATTTTCGAAAAAATTCAAATCGATCAAAATCCAACGATTTTGTAAAAATATCTGCTAATTGTAATTGTGTGTGTATGTGCTTCAGGAGAATAATTTTTTCTTCCACCAAATCACGTATGAAGTGGTATCGAATATCAATGTGTTTAGTCCTAGAATGTTGTACAGGATTTTCAGAAATACAAATAGCACTGGTGTTATCACAAAACAAGGTCATTACACCTTGAGAAATCTCATAGTCAGACAACATTTGCTTCATCCATAAGAGTTGAGTGCACCCATTACCAGCAGAAATATATTCCGCTTCAGCAGTGGATAAAGAAACCGAAGCTTATTTTTTGCTGAGCCAAGAAATAAGACAATTTTCGATATAAAAACAACCACTACTCGTGCTTTTACGATCATCAGAGTTACCTGCCCAATCAGAATCGGAAAAACCAATGATATGAGATGTGGTATCGAAAGGATACCAGAGACCTAACTCTAGTGTACCGTTAACATAACAAATGATACGTTTAAGAATAGTTAGATGAGACTCCTTAGGGGCTGCCTGAAATCTAGCGCACATACCCACAATGTAAGCAATATCCGGTTTACTAGCAGTAAGATAGAGAAGACTACCTATCATGCTTCTATAAACTGTATCCCCTGCAGTTTTACCATTTACATCTTTTGTCAATTTCACTGACGTACTCATAGGGGTGCGGGCAGGTTTACTTGATTCCAAGCCAAATTTCTTAACAAGTTCTTTTGCATATTTAGATTGGGAAATGAAAATGCCAGTGGAACATTATTTTATTTGGAGACCTAAGAAGTAATTTAACTCACAGAATAAACTCATTTCAAATTCATTGCTCATTAGAGTTTGAAATTTATGAGCATTTAAGTCTAATGTGGATTCAAAGATAATGTCATCAACATAAATTTGAGCAACAGTTAACTTAGATGATTCTTCTTTCAAAAATAATGTTTTATCCACACTACCACGTTTAAAATCATTAGTGATTAGGTATTTTGTGAGTCTATCATACCAAGCACGAGGTGCTTGTTTCAAGCCATATAATGTCTTTTTAAGTTTAAATACATCATGAGAATGATGTGGATCTTCAAATCCTTTGGGTTGTTCCACATACACTTCCTCAGTCAAAAAACTATTTAAAAATGCACTCTTTACATCCATTTGGTATAATTTAAATTTTAAATGACATGCCATTGCTAAGATTATGCGAATGGACTCAAGCCTAGCTACAGGAGCAAATGTTTCATGAAAATCAATACCTTCAACCTGAGTGTACCCTTGAGCCACCAATCTTGCTTTGTTTCTAATGATTTTACCTTCTTCATTAGTTTTATTTTTAAAAATCCATTTTGTACCGATGATTCTAATGTTTGAAGGTCTAGAAACAAGTTCCCACACATCATTCCTTTTGAATTGAGTGAGCTCTTCTTGCATCGCAGTAACCCAATGCTCATCAAGAAGAGCTTCTTTAATATTTTTTGGTTCAAGATTTGATGTGTAACATACATGAGAAAGAAGGTTTGACAGATTTTTAAATTTTCGTCTAGTAAGAAGTTGAGTGGACAAGTCACCAATGATAGCAGAAGGTGGGTGACTTCTCATATCACGAGCATAGGAAGGCCTATGTCGAGACTCATTTTCAGAGATATTGTTGTGTGAAATATCTACACTGATATCTTCAGTGATATTAGATGTAGTGTGTGTAGAATTTTCATTGTCAGAAGATAAATTAATGTTATCAAGTCTAATTTTTTCATGATTAATAGGAACAATATGAACTTCATCGTCAATATCTCTATTTAAAACAGAAGAATCTGATTTTTGATCTTCTACAACCACATTAACTGATTCAATGACAATAAGAGTTTTTAAATTAAAAACCCTATAGGCTCTGCTATTCAATGAGTAACCAAGAAAAATACCATTGTCAGTTTTAGCATCAAATTTTCTAAGATATTCACGATCTCTTAAAATGTGACAAGCACTACCAAAAACTCGAAAATAACTAACTTGAGGTTTTTTAGCATTCCATATTTCATATGGAGTCTTAGTAGTGTTTGGTCTAAGGTATACTCGATTTGAAATATAACATGTTGTACTAACAGCCTCAGCCCACAAATTTTTAGCCACATTATTAGCATTTAACATAACCCTAGCCATCTCTTGAAGGACCCTATTTTTCCTCTCAACCACACCATTTTGTTGAGGTGTGTGAGGAGCAGAAAATTCATGCTTTATTCCATTTGATGCACAATATTTTGCAAAAGATGAATTTTCAAATTCTTTACCATGATCACTTCGAATTCGAATTATTGAAAGATTTTTTTCAATTTGAGTTCTCTTAGAAATGATAATAAATTCATCAAAAGCTTGAGATTTTTCTCTAAGAAAAGCAACCCAAGTATATCTAGAAAAATCATCAACCACAACAAGTACATATTTCTTACCTCCTAAACTACTTGTTCTCATGGGACCTACAAGATCAAAATGTATTAATTCAAGAATCCTAGAAGAAGTAGGAACATTTACTTTCTTGTGAGGAACACGGGTCTGTTTACCCATTTGACAAGCACCACAAATAGATCCATCTGGTTTACTTAATTTAGGTAAACCTTTAACAAGTTGATCAGAGGCTAATTTGTAAAGATCATTTTTATTCATGTGACCAAGCCTCTGATGCCAGATATTGATCTCATTTGTTTTAGTGATAAGACAATTATTTTGGAGATGATCGCTAAAAAGTGTAATGATTATCGATAGATCTAATCCCTTCAAGAACAATTTTGCCATTAGAATCAACAACGATTAGGTACGATTTTTGAAAAATTAATATTCATCCCATCATCACATAAATGGCTAATACTAATGAGATTAGCCTTAAGTCCTTCAACATAAAGGACTTCTTTTAGTTTAGGACAATCAGGTGCATTAATTGTTCATCTTCCAGTAATTTTACAAGAACTTCCATTACCGAAAGTCACATTTCCTTCTGAGCATGGACTAAGATGAGAGAAGAATGATTTCTTACCAGTCATATCCCTAGAACAGCCACTATCAAGGAACCACTTAGATGATTCACTTGCTTTGAGTGAAATATGAGCAACCTGAGCAGTCAAATCAGATTTCCGAATCCAAACTCGTTTGTATTTAAGATTTGATTTGTTATGAATCACATGCTTGTTGTTATATTTATGTGAACTACTCAATGAAATGACTTTATTTTTCTTAAAAGTTTGGGAGTGAGGAACATAGTATTGAGAGTATTCAAAGTCAAATGGACAATACACATAAGTATGCCCTTCCCATCCACAAGTATAGTAGATTGATACTCTCTTATTAAAAAATCTAGTATTGAAAGATCTGAATTTATTGCCCTTTTGTCTAGAATTTGTAGAGAGTGATTTGATTTCTTTAACAAATTTTGGAGCATGAGTTACAACAGGTTTTAGATTTTTATTTACTACATGATGATATCCAATACCTGATTTGTCTGTTGTTCTTTGACCAAAACTGAGTAATTTTTCCATTTTCTCATTAGTCTTGTAAATGTTTGAATATTTTTCAGAAATAAAAACAAGTTCCCTTTTTAAATTTTCATTTATTTCAATAAGAGAATTTATTTTATTTTCTTGTTCAATAAATTTTAGAGTTAAACAATTTACATTCTCTTGGAGATTTCTTATAATGTTTTTTAACTCAGTCACTTCTTTGATTAATTTAATTTTTTCTTTAGTTAGATGTATTGATTCTTGATAAAGTTCACTGTAGGCATTTGTCATATCCAATACATCACCATCAATTTCATTAGCAGATGAGATTGAATCAATAGAGTCAGTTTCAGTATGAGAAGGAGTTTGAGAATTATTAGTTTCCACAGTAGAAGCAACAAAAGCTCTAAACCCATAAGAACTAGATTCAGATTCATCAGAAGATGACTCAGTTGATATTTCAATCTCATGTGAAGCAGTCAAAGCTTTGGATTTTCCTTTAACATTTTTCTTACTAGGACATTTATTAGCGTAATGTCCATAACCATGACACTTAAAACATTGAGTAGTGTCAGGAAAATCCTTTTTAGGTTTCTTTTCAAATAATTTAAATTTTTCAGAATTTTCAAATTTTTTAAAAGGTTGTTTCTTATTTTTATAAAATTTTTTAACAAATAAAGCAAGTTCATCTGATTTATCAGAATCACTGCTAGAATCAGACTCAACCTTTGATGATTTAAATGCAACACTTTTAGTGACATGATTATCTTGAATTTCATATTCATAAGTTTGTAATGACCCAACGAGTTCATCTAAGTTTAGATTGTCAACATCTTTAGATTCAACAATAGCATTGACTTTTGATCTGAACCTTTTAGGTAGAGACCTTAGAATTTTTCACACAATTTTAGTATTAGAAACAGGTTCTCCTAAATTAAATGAGCCATTTACAATATCATTTAAGCGAATATAGAAATCAGAAAACTTTTCATCGTCATCCATGCGAAGAATTTCAAATTGAGAAGTGAGCATTTGAAGTTTGGAAATCTTTACTTGATGAGTCCCTTCATAAGTGGTTTCAAGAATTTTCCATGCATCTTTGGCTATGGTGCAAGTACTTATTCGACGAAACTCAGAAGCAGTAACTGCTCCAAATAAAGCATTAAGGGCCTTGGAATTATAACTGATGAGTACTGAAAAATGAGGATATTTCACCCCTAAATACATATATTTAGCTGTCCGATGAAGGCTATCTGATGAGATTGATTAGATTTGAAGTGTTTCAGGTAAATACAAGCCAAGTATAGAAAACAGTACAAGAATTCTGAATATAATGTCAAAACACTGCAACTTCGGGTAATCAAGAACTTGGTGCGACTTGCAGCTAAATTTGGACCTTCAAAACGGCTGAATTACGAAATTGTCAAAACATGAAAGTTGTAGATCTTTTTGTCAGATTTCCAACGGCGTAAGAATCGTCTCAATCAGAGTTCGGGACAGAAAGTTATGGCTAAAATACCGAAGTAGTATCTGAACCAAGAAGAAGTGTTGAATTTCACGGATTTCTGGGGTCGATGCATCGACCCTACAGGTCGATTAATCGAGCCAGAATTTGAGTCTGACACGAATCTGACACTGAAAGTCTGTTTTTTGGGATTCTCTGTCGGCTCGATGCATCGACATCCCTTGGTCGATTAATCGACCCTAAAAAATTGGCTTGGGAGACCTCCGCGCGATGGGTCTATTTAAAGCAACTCAAACACTTCGGGAAAAGGAGATTAGAATTAGAGTTTTTTTTAGAGAGTTTTAGTTTTTAGTGTTCTTAGTTTTTAGCCATTATTTTTCATAGTTAGACCTAGAAATAGGGAAGTTTTATTATTTCTTTTTAAGAGCTTTGTTCCCTTTAATTTTTCAGTACTCATTCCTTCAATTCATAAATTTTGTTCAAAGTTTATTCCTATATTAATTTCATTTCTGAAGATTATCATCCGTGTGGATCAACGTAATCTATTTTGAAGTTTGAGGTAATTTTAATTAATGTTATTTTCTCGTCTTTATTTATTTATGTCATTTACTTACAATATGTGTGGCTAAATTTATAGGGATGGGGATCTAATGATTCCTATCCGAGGGATGTACTTTTAATAATATAAATTTAGGATTAAAATATGAGATTTTATTTTTATGGTTGTTGTGCTATCATGAATGGATGAAATCCCCGCCACTAATCGGGATCGCGTGTGCCGAGTCATGCCCGGGATCTCAGATCTGTGACGGTAATTTTACCCAATCATTGTTATGGTCTTTTTGCTTTCATCGTGTGGATCTAATTACGATTATATTCTGGGATCGAGTGTGCCGAGCCATGCCCTGGATCTTGGTTCTGTAATGGTAATTTTATCTTAAATAATCCCTAATCTGAATAAAGTGTGCCGAGCCATGCCCTTGATTTCAGATTTGTAAGTGGTATTCTTGTTGGAATTTTCACCCACCTTGGGGATGATTTTTATTTGAACCTGAGATCATGCGTGCCTAGCCGTGCCCTTGATCCCAGATCTATATATGAAAATCATCTAAGTCCTGATTGCAGGGATGCAACATAGAACCTATTAGGGTGTTGACCATTGATCTTCCATAAAAGATGTTTATTACCAATGAAATATCTCATAATTTAATCCTTATATTTATATTATAGGAAGAACGGACCAAAGATGGGAGGATTTAGTATCTTCATCTTTATCATCATCTTCACTTTTATTTGTTAATTATCAATTGAATTTTAGTTTGTAGTCATTAATTACCATCTCATCAACCGCTTAAATCATAAAACTGGTAGAATACTGTTAGATCTTAATAGATTTCTAGAATTGCTTGTCTCTTTTAGATATTTCAAAATTAGTCCTCGTGGGAACGATCTCGTACTCCGCACCCACTATATACAAACCGATTCGTGCACTTGCGAGTAAAACATTACATTAAAAATATCACATCAATAACCAAGATTATCATATTCCTGATCCGTCCATAAAGATCTAGGTTTGATAGTGGTATGTGGTATATTATCGACAACAGAGGTCGTAGTTGGTGGCAACCATCCGTCCTCAATAGAATACCAAATGTGAGGATCAAGAGAACTTAAAAATGCTCTCATCCTTGCCTTCCAGTAAGGATAATTAGAGCCATCAAACAGAGGGGGTCTAGCAGTAGACGCACCTTTTCTAGGAAGATCGTGATATCCCAAACTAGACATAACACTTAATTTGTTAAAATTTACCAAGTGACCAGGCTTTGATACCAATTGAAAATTTGGGATATTTAAGTTTTTTAATATAATCTATTAAATTTATCAATTAAAATCTACTCACAATCATCACACAATCAAAATAAGTACGCAAGACATTTTTAACGTGGAAAACCCATCACGAGTAAAACCACGGGATCTATCTCAGATCCAAAAGAAATTCACTATGAACAAAAAAAACTTTCTGATTAGCTTCTTTGGAATGATATGCCCTAGCACTCCAATCACCAAACATGACAGCCTTTCTCCATCATATTATCCATAGTGAACATTTCCATCAACCTACGTTTCTTGCGAAGGTTCACTTGTCTCACACAAGTCTTACACTCTCAAACATGAAATCATAAAGACCCATAAACATCAAAGAGATTAAAGAATGAAATCAAAAGATGAAAAGTAATCTCAATGACAAAATTTTGGACTAACAAAAATTTTAGAATGAAGATTTTCGGATCGGTTACCAAACTGCCCGAACTACCTAAAATTTATATGTTTTAGGATCACGGACGTCCGTGAATCACTCACGGTCGTCCGTGAGTGTACTACGGACGACCGTGGGTCCAAAAATGACAAACCAATTTGTCAAACTTAATTACTTGACAAAACTATTTCCTAAAGAAGCAATACTGTTTTTTGGGTCATGATGGTGACAAAAAGTCTTACAAAATACATTCATCAAAATAAAGTGAAATATCAGTTTTATATCCTTCAATATAAATTAAATCTCTAGCCTACCAGTTCCTGTTACCAAAGGTATAAAATTTTAAAAAAAATTTATATCAGTTTTCTAAATTAAGTCCCCAACCTACTTCACAAATTTTTCTTCTCGCTAGACATGATCCCCAACCATACTTAAGTCCCTCCGAGTTTGCACTTTCATGTTGGTTGGCCACCCGTAATCACCTCTCACCAAACAACACGGATGAGAAGCCTTTTAACTCTTGAAATCCACGTATATCTCAAAACAAAATTGAGAGTCCACATATATCATAAAATCTGCACCATACTTGTCACCAAACAGCTTGGAAGTATCAGAAGCCTTTTAACTCTTGAAGTCCACATATATCTCAAAACAGAATTGAGAGTCAAAAAAATAGACTCACATATATAACAATTTCTCACAGTCACGCAAAGCATAAATATGAACTGATTCACCAACAATGAATATATCCCATCATGTTTTTAGGCTTAGTAACCTACCAAGTCAGAACTAGCCATCTATAACAATTCATAATGAAAATAATCATTAGTGCTGATCCATCCTTATGAAACAAGACAAGACGTGGTCCTCATAGATCATGAGTGTGTCATCAAACGATCAATTTTTAACTTCACGTGGCACAAATCCCAAAAAACTAACTAAAAATTCATGTGGCAAACATGATTTTAGGATCACTTTTTGGGAGCTGTGCCACGTGGATCATGATCAAAACATCTCGACCATAATAAACAAATAAAAAAAAATGATTTGTAATAACACAATTCACCCAAAGATGCGAAAGCCCCAAGCAAGGCAGTGAACATGAATATAACAGTATAAAATAGAGCCTTTTTTTGGCAACACATTTGAGTCCTTTGTGTATAGAGCATGAACCCAAAGCCATTTGCAGATTCACCCAAGTCTTCAGAATGGGTATGATCTTAGCAATGCTCCCTTTTGCTGTAACAACCAAAACATATTCGTATCCCTCATAATCGTGGAATTGAACAGAATACAAAACAACATCAACCCAAGTGGGATGAACTTTTTCCATGTCAGAATCTCAATTCCCAAGAACTTGGGCTTCTCCAAATCATTAAAACAAATCTGCCCATCTATTGATGTAGCAGATTATGCCCTATATGTTGATGCAACAGATTCTGCCCTTCAAATTTGGACATTTCTTTCTTTAGAAACCCGTGACAATGGTCTCCTTGTTCTTTGGTTTCCATCGATAGATAAAGAAAACCCACGAAGGATTCTATTGGTCTTGATTTAAAACATGTTTTTTAGTCTATGAGATGGGTAGAAATCTCTGGTCTTGCGGTATGGGGTATGAAGGTAGAAATCTATGTTTTTTGCCTCCCATAAATGAAAGTAGCAATTCATTTAAAATTTGGGAGCACTACTCCATAATTACTTCTAACTTAGCCCTTTCGATCAGGTTTCTTCCTAACATGAAACTAGTTCTGTAATTACTTATAACTAAGCCCTTTTGATGGGGTTTCTTTATAATGTGTTTTTTTAAGAGGACCACATCAGAACTCAGATATTTCTCCAAGCCTATCCTAATTAGAATCATACATGTGGTCAAGATTAGAAAACAAAACTTACCTATAATGAATTCAAAGTATATATATACTTATCTTAAACCCAAAATCAAAGCTAAAACTATCAATTAAAATCGGGCTCTAATAAGAATGGTCATAAACTCCATCCCCTTTAAAAAAGAACCTAGTGGTCAAGGTTCATTTTTTAGACTGATGATTGAGCATTCCTCGCAAGTCCTATTATGTGCAGTGGCGGAACCAGGATTTTCATCCAGCCGGGGCGTAAGTTGAATTAGATTTATTTTTTTTATAAATTTATACATATAAAATAATTATTAAATATTTATTTATAAAACATAATTTTCATCAAAATTGCATGCAAAAAATGAACTTTTCATTAACAAAATATTGAAAATTATATATCATCCATCTACAAAAAATCAATCTCCAAAAATTATTAACAACGGTAATAAAGATTTCTGCTAAGGCAATTCCCCTCGACGATTTGTCATATTTTGAAAGTATTTAGCAATCGTATCATTCTCGACGCTATCAAATATATCTTTCTCAATATATGTAACAAAACAATCACTCATCCATTCATCTCCCATTTTATTCCGAAGCCTAGTCTTCAGAATATGCATCGCAGAAAATGCTCTTTCAACAGTAGCAGTGGCGACCGGAAGAACTACTGACAGTTCTATGAGCAAATAAACTAAATCATACACAACGTGCTTTTTAGTCTTCACCAGCTTTCTCGCAAGGTCACTAATCCCGTCCAAATCCGAAAATTCTTCGTTCGATTGCATATCCATAATGTAAGTTTTAAACTGACCTTCAAGAATCATACGATCTACTTCTGAAAATTCTAGTGGATAAAATTGTGCGAGGCGCAACAATTTTTTCTCATCAAAAACTAAAAATAAATCTTTTGGATTCAAGCAAGCCATGCAAAAAAGCAATTCTGTGTTTACTTCAGTGAAACGAGTATTAAGCTCTTGCAGTTGCATGTCAATAACTGTATAGAAGAACTCAACATGATAGTGATGTAGAACTGTCATTTCTTCGGCTCTACGACGTGGTCGTCCATGTATTACAAATTTATCATTCATATTTGGAACAATAATATCATGCGTTGTACAAAATGAAACAACTTTGGTGATGATGGAATCCCATTCACTATCCCTCATTACTTGCAATCATCGCTTCGATAATTCTACCAAACGACGCATGACATTCACAATGTCTTGTTCTTTTCGTTGCAATGCCTTTGATAAATCTCGAGTGATTAATAAAATCTCCTTCATTACATGTAGAGTGAATGCAAAATTAAAAGTGTACATGGTATCTATTAGAGAGCTTGCTTTAGCTTTTTGCTGCAGAAGTTCACCATCTTCACTGATAAACTCAAGCACTTGAATCACGGTAGGGAACATGAGAATCAAGTTTGCCAATGTATCTAAATGTGTGCCCCAACGTATTTCACTAGCCCTTTTAAGGCTAGTTTCTTGATTTTTTTCCTTTCCAGTCGACTTTTTGTCACTATTAATTGCTTCTTTCACAATTTTAGCTTGTTCCTCTCGAAGAAGATCTTTACGTTTGCATGAACCCCCAAGTATATTTACTATAAGAGTAACCTCTTCAAAGAAGTTTGCAATTGATTTGTGATGTTGTGCAACATTGACAATTGTCAACTGAAGTTGATGTGAAAAACAATGGATATAAAATGTACATCCATTTTCTTTCAAAAAAAGTGTTTTAAGTCCATTAAATTCTGCTTGTATGTTACTTGCCCCATCATAATCTTGACTGCGCAATTTTGCAATACTCAAATTAAACTTTGATAATAATCCTTCAATCCCTTCCTTCAGTGACAAAGCCGTTGTTTAACGAACATGTACAAATCTAATGACACACTCAACTACATAACCCTACTTATCTACATACCGTATAGCAACAATCACTTGTTCTTTGATTGAAACATCACAAGACTCATCAACTAACAATGAAAAGAAAGAATCTCCAAGATCATTGATGATCACTTTTATAGTTTTAACCGCACATGCATGAACAATCTCTCTTTGAATCTTGGGCGAAATCAACTGTAAATTTCCAGGAGCATTTTTTAGCACAACACTCTTAATCTTTTCATTATACCTGGAAAGAAATTTCAACAATTCAAGAAAGTTTCCTCGATTAATTGATTCTTCAGATTCATCGTGACCACGGAAAGCTAATCCTTGACCAAGGAGATATCTTACGCAATCAATCGATGCATACAAGCAAACTTTATAATCCAATTTTTCTTGTTCGGTGTGCTTCTCAAAAACTATCTCAATGTGTTGTTTTTGATTTAAAAGATTCTGACACATCATATAAGCATGATGATGAGCACTATCGGGTCCTCCAACATGAGTTTGTAATCGCTCTTTCCTCTTCCAACTTTTAAAACCTTCACCAACAAATTGTTCACCACCACTTTGCCCTCCTCTATTCGATCTGAAGAGATAACAACATAAGCAATATGTCACATCCTTTTCTATGCTATATTCTAACCAATTGGGGAAATCGTCAAACCAAGTGGGATTGAATCGTAGATGCCCATCCGAAAATTTCGTTCGAGAAAAATTATGGCCTTTGGGTTGAAAAGGACCTTTTTGTAAATAAATTCTTCTTATCCTCTCCCGGTCATTATAATGATAATCGAAGACCCTAGGACGTAGACCGGGATCTGTTGGAAGATTTTCCAAGTCAACCTCCGTCGGAAGATTTTTCAAGTCAACCTCCACTGGAAGATTTTCCAAGTCAACCTCCGCCGGAAGATTTGTCAAGTCAACTTCTACATGACTATGTTGTGGGTGAGGTTGAACTGGATCACAATCTTCATTTTCTTCAACAGAAGATGACAGTTCTTTAAACTTTCGTTTGAAAAATCGGAGCATAACTGAATCAAGGAGCAACAAATAACTTCATTCGTCAAATAACTAATAAACGCATATCCTAATATATCCAAATTTAACCTTGATCGTTAAATAACTAATAAACGCATTTCCTATTACGAATTCGATAATCCGATTGTAATACAATCTATACAAAATACTTAACTATTAAGACTATTGTAGTAAATGACCATACTCATCAAAGGAGCCATTTTTTAAAATAGCTTTTGTTATTATTTTATACACCACTGAGCTCAAATAAATTATCTACAGTCTACAGAAACACAACAAAGAAGCTTACCATAAAAAATATATATATATAATTAATAAATTATTAATTGATTTTAAATGATGTTGATACTGATAACAAAACCAAGTAAGATTGGTTGTAGCTAGATTATTTAATTGGGTTGGGTATATGTAATGTGCATCAGGTTTGGTGGGGTTTGGGTTGAGGTTTTAAGGGTGGCAGGACAGTGGGTTCAAATTGAGGGTTAAGGGTCGGGTTTGAGTTGACCTCAACATGATCCAAACCAACCTGCTTGCACCCCTAACTGAAAATCGTTTTACCTAAACACTACATAGATGGCCATTTTATGATTTTAATGTATGTGGTCATTGAGAGTGTAGCTAAAAATACAATAATGGTCATCAAATAACTAGTGTTTATATATATCTCAATTTTTCTATATTGTAGTCATTGCATATGGTTTGCAGATCAAAATCTATCATAGTCATAGTGATAGGTTTTAGAAGCATATGAGTTGGTATTAGACATCCGATCCATTCACTTTCAATCTCTTTATGCTAAAATGTTAACTTCCTATGATTTCCCATTTAGTTTGTAGTTATCATATACCAACTACTTTTAGCATCTACAAATAATTTATAAGTGAGTATGTATAAGGTCCTAAACCTTCCACCAAGAGTGGTGCTCCTGCTAAAAATGATCAAACCTTCTATCTTTGAAGTTTGCATTACTTTTCGTAAAGATTGTGGAAGTCTGATGTTGATGTGGGATGGTATTATGTTTGAAGGTAGGAAGGGATATTTTTGGCATATTCTGGCTATGGCAGTTAGGTGGGTCATTTGGAAGGGAAGAAGAATAGGTTCTTCAAGGGCTTGGGCCTTTCGCACAATGGTAGGTTGACAATATAGCAACCTCAAGGTCGCAGGTTCGAGTCCTAGCTTATCTATCAAATTTTTTTTTTAAATAATAGGGTCTTCAGGAAAATTAGAAAACCGACGAGTATGATCATGAAAGATATTAAAAGTGGTCTCTGTGGGTCATCATTAAACTCAGTTTTGTCCTCTTTTCTAAACATGTTCCTGCCCTGTTTTCTGTCCCGATTTTTGAACCCATCGCAGCTGTTGAACAGCCCCTTTAATGGCTGTTCAGCCATGGATCTTTCCCTCCCTTAAGGCTCAGCATCAGCCTTTTAGACATAGGTCTAGAACCTTTTGCATTTTAAAATCATAACTTATTTAATGTTGTGAATTGTGAAGGCTTTTGGGACATGTATCTCATCAAAAGGTAAATTACATATTTCAAGTCCCTTCAAGGTCTAATTCATCAAATAGTGTATCTAGCGATAAATACGCTATTGTGGGAGGCTCATAACATTTACCATGGCTACATAGAAGACGGCAACACTCTTATGCAAATGAAAACAAGCAAGAAATCAAATTAATGCACCAAACCTTAGAGATGGAAATTTTCATTTATTCCAATTTAAAACTAAAGCAATCAAACTAATAATTATATACCCATAACGAAAAAAAATGGAACCCAGATTGGCCAGATATGAAATCAACAGAACTGATTAAAAAAAAAAGTAGCTATTTAATCAAATTGATGCACCACTGGATGGTTAGATGGAGATGGAGATTGGAGAGGAAGAAGAAGAAGAAGAGGTTTCTTACCTAAAAAATTTGGGTGGCGGATTGCAGGAAGAAAGAAGCTTGATCGGACGATGGAGATAGAGAGGGCGGGGCGCTAGGGGCGTCGGCGTCGGCACGTCGCGGGCCTCGCGGCAATGAACCAGAGAGAGGGGGCGATAGTGAAGACTGAAGAGGGAGGGCGAAAGAGAAGATGAGGGAGAGGGTTTACAAAAGAAAAAGGGTTTCTGGTTTTTGTTAGTAAAAGAGTTTATAAATTATACAAAAAAAAAAAAAAAAAAGGGCTTCGATTGAGTGAGGGCGCTCGCCCGCAATCGCCCGTGAGTGGGTCTGCCACTGATTATGTGTATCTGGTCCACTAGATCTTCCTCAACATATTTGTGCTCTCCTATTTCAGATGACGACCAATCTATTTTTTTCAAAAATATTTTATTAACTGATATGGATCTCCTATACATAACCAATGTGATTATACAATAGCATAAGGTTGACTATATCAATTTCATATTTTAGTTGAAAGATGACATCTTAATTATAAAAGGTAAAGATTTAAAAAAATAGATATAAAACAGTAATCATATTTGAACTCAATCGAATGAGTTTTCAATAAAATTCTATTAACCTCATCAAAGACTGAAATAAGGGTTACCAATCACATAAATTCAAATAAAAACTATCAAAATCATTCACCCAAATGAACAGAAAATCCAAAAGAAAAATCCATAAAAGAAGTGGGTTTTATTTATCAGAATGAAAATAAAAATATAAAAAAATAATGAATGATTTTCCATTAAATCTGCAACTCACTGCAACACATCAGAAAATATGTAAAATAATCAATAGATGGATGGATCAAAGTGGAGAAATGATTCAATTAGAGATCCAATTCTCATTTTAAAACCCTAAAGTAATTGGATTCATGGATCAATCAATCATCGGTTTGGCAATCGATTGCTTGATCGATTGTTCAATTGAGAGAGAGATGGAGAGAGAGAGAGAGAGAGAAAATTATCCTTATCCTTCTTCTTTGCCCGATCACTTCTCGCCTCTTCCAAACCCTAGAACGTGAGAGGAAGAAAAATTTCTTTTCATTTTATATAAGTATTTTTTATATTAAGTTAAAAGAGTGAGGCTATTTTAGTCCCCGCAACGAACGGAATCACTGTCATTTGCTCCCCGCCAATGCTCTCACATCGCCCACTTGAAAGAGCAGCTGAAAACTGCTCTTTTAAAGATACTTAAAATCAGCTCTTTCACTCTCTGAAAGAGTAGAGAGCACTTGCAACCAAATACACTCTTATGCTAAACTGCTCTATAAAAGAGCAGAGAGTTGCTCTTTTATAGAACAACTCTCTTTAAAACTGCTCTTTTAAAGAAACTTAAAATCAGCTCTTTAAAACTGCTCTTTTAAAGAAAGTTAAAATCAGCTCTTTCACTCTTTGAAAGAGTAGAGAGCAATTGCAACCAAACACACTCTTATGCTAAACTGCTCTATAAAATAGCAGAGAGTTGCTTTGCTCCAAAAGAGCTAAGCCAAATACACCCTAAGAGTACTTCTAAACGCGCCCAGGCGTTCTCTCAAAGAGCCCACATCTAGACCCCTTGAAAACCATTGATTCTTTCGAATCAAATGATAGAGATCGTTTTCACCCCGATCTTTCATTCAGTAGATCACGACGCACCTATCAGACTAGTTTGTGATTTCACTTGTTACGCACCTAAAATTACAGTTGAGCGTGATGTGTGCCATATAATTCAAGGGCCAATTTTTTGGGGTTGCGAGACATGAAATAAAAAATTGACCGTCTTCTTTTGTCTTATTTTTTAATATAATCTTTGTTATAGTCTCAAAAAAAAAAAAAATCTGACTATCTGATAGGTATGATATGATCTCAAGATCTATTGTGTGGAAGATCCAGGTACAAACAATCTCCATTATTTTATTTGTAGGAATCGATGGTGTTCAAGGAGTGTGGGATGTAGGTGCTTTCTGATATGTGGGCGCGGTTAGAGATACCCAATCTTAGTGTGTGACGGTAGATAAGTGTTTGTCATGATCTAATTAAAGAGTATAAGAGATTAAAATGAAAAAAACTTTTTTTTTTTAATAATGAAAAAAAAATCATTATTAAAGTAGTCAAATACTATATAAAATTAATATACTAGATTTATATAGCATTTGTTAAGATTAGATGGCATTTGGCTGTTTTGAATAATAAGATGATTTTTTCGTTTTACTTTTTGCATTAAAATTTTTTAGATTATGGTACAAATATTATGATGATTTCAAGTCACTTGACTCGCTCACTTGATACTCTTTTTCTTGTTAAATGTACTTAACTTTTTTTAATTTTTCTAATTTAACATTTGGACTGGGTTGTTATTAGAATCAAAATTGCTTGAAAACAGCATTGTGTAGCCATATTGTACAGGTATAATGGCTATGACCCACGTTTAAATATTAAGAGGTGTTCTTATAAAAAAAAATTATTAAGTGGTGTTTAAACGATTTACCACCGTTTAAATATTTTATATATATATATATATATATATATATATATATATATATATATATATATATATATATATATATATTCACACCATTGATGTGTGATTTACTATTATGTTATGTGGTGTAGATTTACGATCAATCTAAATTGTTCAGGCAACAATCCATCAATGAGAAATGTTTTAGCCAAAAGAACATGTCCACGAGTGAACTTGAATCATTCGATTGATGAATTTGAATATTAGTCATTAATACTAAACATGATGGCTGGCACTAGAGTGCCCAGATCGAATGGTTAAAATCTCTCAAAATATCTGATTTTTGAGCACCCTTCTTTTCAAGTTATGATCTATCACTTTAACAGTGTGGATTACTGACATTTTAATTTTTTCAATGATATATGATCAGTTAAACACCATGATAGTTGTGAGAGTAAAGGACTGAAAAACAAAAAAAAAAACCATGACTTAATTTCGTGTATCGAAATTGGTGTACCTATACATCAACTCTTGTCTAGATGAGACTCAGCCAAGATATTGCACGGGAAAACTATTTGGCTAATAAGAATGTAGTAAAAATTATCTAAACTTGTTTTGTTAGGTAGCATATGGCATAGCTCTTTGTTAGCCCCTGCCATAACAGAGTTCACCTATTTTAATTGGTTCAAATTCTCTTTTCTAACTCTCTGGAAATAAAAATTTATCTGTTTTAGCAACAACCTCTATGCTCTTTACTAACTTCCTATTAGAGAAAAAAAATATATGCTCTAACAAGGAGTGAATAAAGAGGCGGGTAGAATTGTTGAACAAGTAAACCCTGTATAAAATGTTACTATGCATCAAGGAAAATGGGTATTTGCTAGATCAGGTAGCATGATGTTAACAAAGAGGATAGAAACCTACTAAAGCAGGTGAACTTTTCTATAGCAGGGGCTAGCAGAGAGCTATGTCATACACAACCTTAATCTTTGTCAACTAATTCAAAGCAGGCAAAGGTTATTTTGTCGAAGAATCAATCATTATAGGGGTAAAATGTAAAGGAAACGTAAAAGCAAGGGTCATAATGTAAATAGATAAATTATTTAATCTGGAAGATAAAATATGCTTCACATGACTCGAGAAATGATAGTTAGCCCTACCTTACTACTATCTCAAAAAAAAAAAAAAAAAAAAACGGTATTTTTTTTTTATAACGCCTAATCTCAGGGGCACACGCACACCCAAATTCAACACATATCGGGTCAACACGGGTTATAAATCCCTAAGGTGGCCTCAAGGGGAGAGAGGATTCGAACTCACGTCTCTTGCTTTTGGAAGCAAATACCTGGTAACCCCTTGAGGTAAAAAAAAAAAAAAACAGTATTAAGCGCTTATCGTACCCATCACATGGGTTGATCTAACTCTACTGACCTTAGGGCGTGTTTGATTCATCGTAGGGAAACGTGGCTATATGTGATTGAGGACATTAAATGTTATGACCCGTTTTGTGTAGAGACTTAAGCCCATGATAGGAACAAAATTAGGTAGGGGACAATATTATGGCATATAGGTCTGGGTCGTCAAATATAGTTAGTTAGACCTTAAGTATATTTAATATGAACTTGCTTATTCTTAATTAAAAGATAAAAGTACCAGAAACCGCCCCATTTTTATTTATATCACCATTTCGGTGAGTTTTGTTTCTTATTACTAGTTGCCGCCCATGCACCCTCGAAACAGGCGGCATTGAGCTGTATACATAGTTTATGAAAACCTATAATTACCTTTTAGCCCATGCAAGAGAAAGGAGAAAGATCCCCCATTAATGGGGGTTTGGAGGGGTTGCAGAGATTACAGAGAGGTTGGAGATGGAGAGTCTATTTTGTCGTGTCGACACCGTTCCTTCGATCGCCGGAAATCGGACCTTAAGGAAAAAGGTCCCCCATTAATGGAAGTTTGGGAGGGGTTGCAAAGATTACAGAGAGGTTAGAGATGAAAATTGGAGAGCCTATGGAAGTTGATGGGATGGAGGAGAAGGAGAGGAGGAGGAGGAGAAGGAAGGTTCTGGTTGTGGGAGGCATTAATGGGGGTTTGGGAGGGGTTGCAGAGTTTATAGAATGGATGGAAAGAAAAAGAGGAAGAAGAAGGGTAAAAACGTAATCTATCATAAAACTTTTAAGAGAAAATGGACGCTCATAGGATGCGGGGGCACTCTTTAGTGATAAAATGAGGTTTATATTTTTTTGGTGATAAAAAAAGGCTTAAGCCCTTTTTTGGTATAAAGCCCTAACTAAAAATTGATACGAGGCCATCTTGACTTGGATGCTCATAAATATTTGTGCATATTTTAAAGTTTAGCTAATTTCAGGGATTGTCTCCTAAACAAAAAAAAAAAATTAATAAAAAATTTCCTATAAAAAAAAAAAATAATAATAATAAAAAAAATATTTCAAAAAAAAATTCACAGATTGAGACGGATGCATACACTGACCTTGGTGTATGGTTGGGATGCCTAATACCATCTTATAAGGAAACATACAAGTCTAAAACATCCGCGTACTGCGACCTGGTGCTCAGGTTGGGTACCTAATTAGAGCAACTCAGAGTAAGTACTATCTATCGTCTTCTTCGTGCGCACCAAGGGATCATTTCTCACTACGAAACCCCCAAGTTTAGTTGCACAATCCCTATTCCCTCCCTCTTGCTGCACTTAACGCTATTCAGACTCACGGCTGCTCAATTTAGGGTTTATCGTTTTGGTTGTTCTCCTCCCACTTTCTACTCTATTAATTGATTAATTGAATAAAAAAAAGGAGTTCATTTTTCAAAGTTTGAAATGGGTGAAGAGAAAGAAAATGGGCTTGTTCTTGTTACCAGAAAACCTTGTTTTGGTCTCCCAACTGCTTGCCCTTCTTGCTTACCCGTTTACATCTACCTCAAATTCGCTAATATCTCCTTTGACATCCATTTCGATCTAATGAATCCAGATTCAGGTCAGTTTATTTATTTTTTTATTTTTTTAAGTACTTCGATCATGTATATCTGTGCTACTGAAATTGCAATCTGGGTTCTTTCATATGATTCGCTAGTACTTGTTAGAAATATTTTTGAAAGCTATATTTGATGGTTATACTCACTAAGTTTGTTGAGTACTCACGATTATCACGGAAATCCTTATCATATGGGATAATGGCTCATGACCGACATTTAAACACCAAATGGTGTTTAAATGATCATACATGATTAAAAGGGAGTCATTTGTGACGGGGCCAATACTCGAGCTTGCAACATGGTGCTTGGGGCACGACATGTAGCGTTGGGAGGGCACGCGACATGGGGCCAAGAGGGCCTTGCGACGTGGTCGTGCTGCGAGGACGCGACACGGTCGCATGTGGGTAAGACACGGTGGCGACACGGACCCGACAGAGCCAAGTTGGGCTAGCGATGCGAAGGCGTTGCGGTATGTTAACCCAAGGGGTTTGAGGTTCTCCTGCCATTTTGGCTGAATGACTGTTTTACCCTTATATAAAGGAGGGGAGCTAGAGAGCTATTTCCCCGCACACGGGGCCTTGCGTTGCCAAAGGGGGCGCAAGAGTCTCCTAGGCCTGAAAGGGTGGGCCTAGGATATCGATGCAGTGATGCCGTGTGACACCCAATGCGAGGTTAAAGTTTGGCCCCGGACTACGCGTCACGGTGCATACGGCTGGGCAACCTCGCGAGAACACGAGGGCTGCGTGGGACTCAGTAGAGCACGCTAGCACGAGGGTTGCGTGGGTCTCCGTTGAGCACGGCAGCACGAGTAGGCACAAGGCTGTGGGCTTGGTTCGGTATGTGAGCAAGACATGATGGCATGAGAGCTGCATGCCATGACTGTTGCAAAGCGAGATACTAGTGCAACGCACAGGGTGAAACTTGAGCAGGCCAAGTTTAGCATAGTGGTACAAATGAGCGTGTCGTAAGGGGCACGATAAGCTGGGTGGTAGGCTGCGAAACAGAGGTAACCACGTTAGGTGAGTTCCCGTCCTTTAGGCGGGTGGTATCAGAGCTGATGTGTAGATGGGTTGACTTTGTTGCATGTAGTAGCGGAGCACCGCGCGGGTTGGTAGCGCGTCGAAGGACACCTCGCGACAGTTGGTATCAGAAGTAGGCTGACTTAACACAGCGGACGTTAGGTGCCGCACGGGACTGAGGTTGCTGAAGTGTGACCCCGTGACACATTACTTGCACACGCTTTTTAAGTGATGGCACTGGATTGTACCGAATTTAAAAGAAAGACTTGCAAGTTTGGCAACCTTTACTATGTGAAAATACCGTCTAAGCCGTTTGATTTGAATGCCATGATTTAAAGATATCAATTGCAAAAGATTAGAACAAAATATAATTTTCATCATTTAATTAAATGGAGTCAAAGGCTATTATTAATTCAACAATTGACTACAATAGATCATATGACATGTATTGTGTTCTGCTCCAATTTTACGTACTAGAGATCTATTGATCATGAACTTCAAATCAGAAGGCCCATATTGCATTTTTACATATCACATGTCCCTAAAATGCCAAGTCTTTCTTTAATTCGGTGCAATCACTTAGAAAACCGTGTAAGAAATGACTCCCAATTAAAATTAGAATTTTTATCTTACACCATTGAGGTGCGATTTGTCATTGTGCTATGTGGCCCACATCTATGATCAATCTAAAGTTCCCAAGTGACAATCCATCGTTGGAACATGTCCCGGACAAAGGATCACACTTGTAAGTGGATGTAAACCATCTGATTGGTGAACTTTAATACGAGCCATCAAAATTAAGAACAACCGTTGGTATTAGAGTGCAGAGATCGGATGGTTCGCATCTCCCAAAAAGTGTATTTTTTGGACCTATAGCCGTTCAATTGATGATATATCACTTTGACTTTTCCAAGATCATAAGCCAAGAGATGGTGTAAGATCGTGTAAACACCATTTGGTGTTTAAATGACAGTCGGGAGAGTTGGTCCTTTATATATATCACTTAGAGGAATCCTTCTTGGCTTTGATAGGATCCCCAATCGTATCGCTGATTTTTAATAAATAAAAGGGTTAAATAGCTTTGAAAAAATCACTTCGAGGGTGTTGGACCTCCTTGTAATTGGTGGATTGAATCAAACTGTAAACAAGTATTTCATTCCTTAATAGTTTAATTACATGTTCAAGATATTTATGTATTTTCCATACAATTCAAATTTAGACATTTGAAGTTCAAATTCAAACACAGAAATTAACTTTTCTATTTAAAGTAATATAAGCTTAGGGATTGTATCAGGCTTCCGGATGGGAAAAATCCTCATTGCCGTGTTCTTGATCTTGAGGGGAGCATGAGCGGGCGTTTATCAACTAATCTGTGCTTTTCCGGGTTTTTTTTCATCTCTTTCTCTCTTTTCCTTGATTGTTTGGAGTTCATTTGTTTTGGGTTGGGTGGGTGGTGGGTATGTTGTATTTGAACTTCTTTTTCTTCTTTTTATTCAAATGCATGTTGTTCATTTGTTTTTCTGCTTTTGATTCAAATGTGCATTGTTCTTATCATGAAATTCATATTTGGGTTATTTTGAGATTGTAGGTTTTATACGATGTTTCTAGTCTTGTCATCATCATCATCATAGCCTTATCCCATCTATTTGGGGTCAGCTTTGCGAGTCCTATTTATCCTCTTATTTCTGATTAGCGCTAAGCTCTCTGTAACTTCGCAATCCTTCATGTCCCTTCCTACGACTTCCATCCAGGTCTTTACTAGTCTTCCTCTTTTCTTACGTCCTTGTACTTGTAGAGTCTCAACCCTTCTTATAGGGTCTGCTTCTGGCCTCTGATGAATATGTCCAAACTACCTCAAGCGACACTCAGTAATTTTTTCCTTTATAGGTGCCACTCTCAAATTTTAACTTTTGTACTAATTTCTTATTCTATCATTTCTCGTTACTCCACACATCCATCTCAGTATACACATCTTGGCCACATGTACTCTATCTTCATGTCGCTTTTTATAGCCCAATATGTTACACCATATGATACAGCACGTTTAACCGCCCTCTTATAAAAACATCTTTTCAATCTAAGTGGAACTCTTGGATTGCACAATACTACCTCCATTGCATCCAACTTGCATTAATCCTATTTGAGACGTATTCATCAAATCCACCATCTGATTGTAAACTAGAGCCTAAGTAGCGAAATTTATTGCAATGTGCCACTAAATGGTTTTCTATTTTGGCTAAATCCTCCTCTAAACTGTTCTATTCACTAACTTTGCACTCCATGTATTATGTCTTTGTTCTACTAATTTTCAAACCACTTCATCATTGTTCTTCATCCTTTACACTTTGATACTTACCTTGTTTGTGACATTTTTTCACCAAGAAAATGGCATATTGGTGTTTGAATTTGTAGTTTTATTTATTTTTTCACAATTGAACTATCAAATTACTCATTCATTTGGAACCGATTTCATCAGTAACTGTGATACAAAACAATTACCAAAAAGCATATGTGTGAATTATTGGTACCTGTTTCATTTGAATAAGAAGGGGAGTGTTGGCAAATAATGATGCAGTAAAAAACTTGAACATGAAAAGTTATCTCTTGTGCTGAATATGTTATCCCTGAAGCACAAGATCTGAATGTGAATTGGCAAAAACTGTAGAATTTGAAGAAACAAATCCGTTAGATGAGACACAGACTAGGCCGCGCTTTTTAAGACCATCGATGAGAACAATAGTGCACTTGATTATTGGTGCATCGGCCCTAGGATACAACAGCCCACAGATACGCAAGTGACGGGGAACGCCCAAAAAAAAATAATATTGTTCACGATGAACAGTGATGGACGTTCGTGAACAGTGACGAATGCCCGTGATGAACAGTACCGGACGCTCGTGAATAGTGATGGACGTCCGTGAATTTACCCCCTCACTGTCTGTAGGTCATGGACGTCCGTGGGGAACTACGGATGTCCGTGAACGTCGTGTCGAAATTTCTAGTTTTGAGTTTTTTTTTGCGAAAAAACTTACCTTTTAGACATTTATTTCGTTTAGAACTCTTTTATTTCGAATTTTATTTTTGGTGGCCTATATATAGAGGCTTGTAAGGGCTTTTTAGTTAGTTTTTTATTATTGAATGAAAGAGAGTTGCTTTTGTGCAAACCCTAGAGAGCTTGTGAAGAGTTTTTAACCGAGGGAGTGAATCCTTCAAACCTTGAGGAGTGAGCAATCGTTTCTCGTGCGACTTAATGCGAAGCCGACGTATAGCCGTGGTGTGAAGCTTTGGAAAATCCTTGGTGTGAAGCTTTGGAATCTATCCTTTTATTTTATCTTTTCTCTAATTATTGTCAGGTATTATCCTTTTTTAATTTCGTTGATAAAATCAAAACCTTAAATTGTTCCCCTTCTATTAAATTATTTTAAGCCTTATTTCATTTAAAATCCCCGAGGAGTTAAGAGACGATATTGCGATTGTCGATTGATGCCCTAAACTAAAACGAATCTCGAGTTCCCTCATTGGAATTGTTTTTCTAAAGTTAATCTAATTGTTTTATTAATTTCATTGAATTAATTTTTTGTGTTGTTTGATTTTGAATATTTCCGCTATTCAATTCATTTTAAAGTTAATCCTATATTCGCATATTAGGATTTTAGCGTTTGTCCCGCATCAATTTTGGTATCAAAGCACAGTTTTAGTTTAGGGTCCGTGTCATATAGATTTTAGGGTTCATTTGATTTTAGTATATTTTGTCTTGCATAATTCCGTCATGCATACCAGTACCTTATAGGCCCTGATTAGAAATCTTGCATCTAAGGTGACCACTAGTCAAACCCGGATGGATGAGCACATCGCTGATCAATAAGCTAGGTATGAGGCTTTAGAAACCCGTTTTGAAGAGATCAACTAGTTCATTGCTGAGAATCATAATAGGGTCAATAACCGTGACCATAGGAGAGATGTTCCTCCCTAACGTGAGGTATAAGCTAATCTGGACGATAAGGTCATGAAATCTGTAACAATGGACGCCTCTACTTTTGACGGGAAAAGACAACCCAATGTCTTTCTTAAGTGGGTCGCCAGCATGGAAAACTACTTCGAGTGGTATGCCATGTCCGAAGAGCGTCAGGTCAAATTTGCCAAAGTCAAGCTTATGGATCAAGCTAGACTTTATTGGTTGGGAATAGAACGTCGTAAGCATATCAAGGGTCTTCGTCCTTTTTCCAGGTGGGCTGAAATGAAAGTCCAACTGCACGAAAAATACGTTCCCGTATCATATGATGAACGTATTCTTGATCAATGGCAGTCATTGCATTAAGGAGATTCCCTAGTCACAGAGTATATGGATCGATTTGAGTACCTGATGACCCAAGCCGATGTAGATGAACCAGCAAAAGTTACCCTCTCCTAATTCCGAATGGGTCTTCGACCAAAGTTACAGAGGAAACTCATTCCTTATCCCGTTGCGGATCTCGATGAATGTTTTGCTAGGGTTGAAGAATTAGAACGGTATCTTGACACCTCCAGTCATGGCCGATCTAAGTGATGCGTATTTTAGATCCGCTTGTTTGAATCGTGGTCGGATAAAGAGGAGATGTCAAAATAGAAAGTGGACCCATGAATGGGTTTTTAAAAAAAAAGGCCCGTTAAAGACCCGTTTGATCAGAAAGAAGAAAATCCAAAATTTATTAGGGTTTTCAACTTTCAATCCCGTCACTTTTATGTTTGGCCTATTTTGAAGTGTCAAACGAAGTCGGATTGATACGAAATTGATCATATTTGAAAGCTTATCGAAGTAGCTTTCCAACGAGCCAAAATTTGAGCAATTCCGACAAGTATTGAAGAAGTTATAGTCAGTTTTTGGAGGCTGCACATAAAGTGACGAATTTCATGAATCCTAAGTGAATTAGGATTAGTATCTTTTATTATTTTATTTTAGAAAGTAAGAGTTGTTTCTTTTATTAGAAATAAGATTAGTTTCCTTATTGTTTAGGACTTTATTGTTTTAGAAGAATTAGGATATTTATTTTATTTGAATTAGGAATTAGAGTTATACTAGGATTTCTAATTTTATGCATTGGTTAGCCTATTTAAAGGCTTGTAAACACTTTTATTATTACTTTTTGGTTAATGAAAATTGCTTATGCAAAATTGAGAGTTTTTAACTTTCGTGAGGGTGTGATTCTCTCAAAACGGAGAGCGATTTTTCGATTCCCGCTTGCGGCTTGGTGCGAGGCCAACTCTTCTTCCATCTCTATCTTCTTTAGTTCTACGGTTTGTGTAAGTAGCGTAATCCTAATTATATTTTGTTCATCATTAATTTTATTAGCCTTTTATTTTCGTTTGGTATCGAGAGAACCCGCTTGCGAGTTCGTTCGACGCCCTAAAACTATCGGAGATCTAGCCGTTCATAAGAACCCTAGTCTTCTAGATCCGCGATAGGGAATGTATACGAAAGTAACGCTATTTTGGGCCGAAATTAAATCACCTAATTGAATTTCTAGAATTTTTGTGGTAATTTGTTATGAGAAATTATTAATTTTTTATTGATTAAATTAATTTTAATCATAATCTCAGCCCTAGCATTGCATTTAGTAAGTTCCCGCATCACTAAGTCTTCCAAATTTGAGCATCAATCTAATCCTATCGAAAAGGGAAATAATGCCTCTCGTCAATCTTCAAAATCCATAATTCCTCAAGTTGATAAAGGAAATGGACCAATGGTCGAGAGTTCTAAACGTGCTCCGCAACAATGTTATAAGTGTCAAGGTTTTGGTTACTTTGCATCCCAATGTCCTAGTAAGAGTCAAACCTTGATCATTCAGGAGCATGCTGAGAAAGAGAGCAATGAGATACCCGAAGAAGTGTACGAACCATGTGGCACTCCAAGTGATGAGGAAGGTGAGGTTCCGGTCATGGCCATAGGTTGCATTAGGACAATTCCTATTGCCGAGGACGGTGTTGATAATGTGTCCATCTCAAGTGAGTCATTAGAGTTGGTAGGATCATATCATCATTCTGATTTGCATGGGATTAACAATCTGAATTTATTGGACATTTGAAATACGCATGATCATACTAACACATTGAATATATTTTATGTCTTTGATACTAACAATTTTCTGTTGATTCTTGATGATTCTGAGCATGTGAAATCTTTTCCATTCTCGGAAAAGGGTAAGGATGAAAGTCTAAATTTTCTTCTAGACAAGAGCAACTATCCGATAGTTGTCGAAACGGATCTTACGCCTATTTTAGAACCCACAACCCTATCGTTTGATCCATTCCTTATTGATCACCCAATCCAGTTGCACCCATTTACCCAATATCTATCTCGTACCTTACCTGTGCAATATGAGAAATGGTCAAATGAGAAAGTCATAGAATTTTCAAGCTTCCATACCAATGAAGGTAAGAATCATAAGTATCTCACAGCGTGGAAAGGCAAACCAAGGATTGAGCTCTCGAAGTGTGGCATCTGTGGATTCCCTAAATCATTGGAGATGAGTTTTTCCAACCCGAGGAGTATTAATGGGGACATCATACAGAGGAAAGTAGATGAAAGAATAAAGAGAAAGGAGGCAGAAAACGTCAACGGATGACTTGCAAGGAGTTTCGCCGTACGAGTTTTGATACACTTAATCAGTACCACGTGCGTGTTTCATTGGTGATGAAACATTTTAAGTGGAGGAGAATGACGGGGAACGCCCAAAAAAAAAAAATATTGTTCATGATGAACATTGATGGATGTCCGTGATGAACAGTACCGGACGTCTGTGAATAGTGAGGGACGCCCGTGAATTTACCCCCTCACTGTTCGTAGGTCACGGACGTCCGTGAACATTGTGTCGAAATTTCTAGTTTTGAGTTTTTTTTGTGAAAAAACTTACCTTTTAGACTTTTATTTCGTTTAGAACTCTTTTATTTCGAATTTTATTTTTGGTGGCCTATATATAAAGGCTTGTAAAGACTTTTTAGTTAGTTTTTGATTATTGAATGAAAGAGAGTTGCTTTTGTGCAAACCCTAGAGAGCTTGTAAAGCGTTTTCAACCGAGGGAGTGAATCCTTCAAACTTTGAGGAGTGAGCAATCGTTTCTCGTGCGACTTGATGCGAAGCTGACGTACAGCCGTGGTGTGAAGCTTCCGAAAATCCTTGGTGTGAAGTCTTGGAATCTATCCTTTTATTTTATTTTTTCGCTAGTTATTGTCAGGTATTATCCTTCTTTAATTTCATTGATAAAATCAAAATCCCAAATTATTTCCCTTCTATTAAATTATTTTAAGCCTTATTTCATTTAAAATCCCCGATGAGTCAAGAGACGATATTGCGATTGTCGATTGATGCCCTAAACTAGAACGAATCTCGAGTTCCCTCATCGGAGTCGTTTTTCTAGATCGGAAAATTTTTACGCATGCGACGCTAAAATGAATTAATCTAATTGTTTTATTAATTTCATTGAATTAATTTTATGTGTTGCTTGATTTTGAATATTTCCGCTATTCAATTCATTCTAAAGTTAATCCCACATTCGCATATTAGGATTTTAGCGTTTGTCCCGCGTCAACAAGTCTAATCCTTGATTACACAATGATGATAATCGAACACTACATCTTTGTTTTGCTGATTCGCTTAAGTACAATATAATAGGAAAATAAAGAAGAAGAGAACAAGAGAGAGCTCATTAAATAAAAAACGAGAAAATGTGTTTTTCTTATTGCATATGAGAGCCTTAATAGGAGAAATAATTGTACCCAAAACATGTGCAAGGTTCGTGCGCTCAACAGAAATAAAATCCCAACAAAGTCAAATTTTAAGAATATCGCTGATCAGGAAATATTATCATATATTTTTAGTAAAAAAATAATTCAAAGAAAAAACCTGGACATTAAGCTGGCTCGGCTCGCCTCACACATGTGACACAGTAGCTTGGCTCGGCACGTCCCGACATAGCATGCACATGTGTGATATTGTGCATCATGGATCAAAATTTCGGCCGAAATGTTGCAGTTTCGGGCAGGGCCGAAACGAAACCGAATCCGAAAATTTCAGCCTGATTTTGTATGGAGGGCAAAACTTCGCCCGAAATTTTGGCCAAAATTTCGGATTTCAGTTTCGGTCATGCCTGAAACCGAAATTCAACCCGAAATTTTGATCCTTGTTGTGCATAGGCTCATAGGGGGGGCTCAACACAAAATTCCAATATCCCCTACTTGTTTGACATAAAAAGATAAAAATATAAATAAATTAATAGAATGAGCAAAACAGAATTTTAGATGCATAAATAAAGGGGTACTTCAACTTGAACCTCTATGTAGCATAAGACATATATCTAACTAGAAATTTAGTGACCGTAGTCTTGCAAAACTGAGTTCTTTGGTTATAAGATATATGCTTCACACACAAAATCATCTATGGTGTCTACAGGTGTATCAATCCAACACATTTTGGCCGTGTGCTTTATCCCGATTTTATGAGTGCTCTAGAGAATTTAGTCATTTTCTCATAGGAGGCAGCCCCACCTCCACACTCATATAGGTGAGTATCAAGGGTGCTCATGTGACTATACGCCCTACTCGTAAAAGCTATAGACCTCCCTAAGAGGAAATCCTCAACCTCCTAAACATTACAAGAGAACATACACTACGCACACTATAGGAAGAAACACGAAAAATGTTTTCTTCTAATTAGTGCAACTCATCTGAATTACATAGTAACTTATTTTTCTCATGGACCTGATCTTTGAATCTCCAATCCTCTGGTTGGATTATCCTTATTAGTGGTTAAACTATTAATTGGTTGAAGTCTCGAACCTTTAGTAAAGGGTCAACTAGATTTTCTGGCTACCTAATCTCATTAACAGATTTTATTCCATCCTTTAATATTTATCAAATTTCTGTGTTCCCTACAAATTTGTTGGAACTTCCCATTATACCAGATGCTATTGGCTCTGCATATAGTAATCACAATATAACTGCAGGAACAAGTTTAAACAATAAATGACTGTCAAATAAAAGTTTAAAGCCATTCGACCTCATCAAAGCCAAAGCAATAAGTTCAGTTTTCATTGTAAAGTTATATAAAATCGTTTGTTTCTTCAATTCCGACGAAATAGCTCCACCAACTACGGTGAAAATGTGGCCACTTGTGGCTGCTTTAAACTCATCAAGAAGAGGTTCCATTTAACATTACTATACTCTTTAAGTACTGCGAGGTATCTATGGAAGTGTCGACCATAATTTATGGTCCTTTTGGTTATTTTAGTACTCTCCCAGTAGCATCCCAAAGATCTTTAGTAGGATTACTAGTGTACCTACTTAGGTTCCCTGCATAAGCAATACGGGATGAGTGCAGTTAATGAATTGCATCAAACTACCAATTGCTCTAGCATACTCATTTTGATTTATGTTATCTCCCCTGTTAGGAAATAACTGAATGTTCAGTCAGATCAAAGGGTGTACGCACACGTTTACCATCATAATGCTGGTATCTTCTCAATAGTTTCTCAATGTAATGAGACTGGTGTGAGAGTGATTCCATCACCTCTCCTTATTGTTTTAATTTCAAGTATATGTTAGTCTCTTTTGGTTATTCATATAAAAATGGAATGGCAAATTGACTGGTAGAATTCACAACTTTTAAGTTCGTCCAAAAAAATAGCAAGTAATCCACATACAAAGGAATTTTCACACCATATGCATTATTGAATTAAGAGTATATGCATTTGTTACCTTCATTTATATCATATTTGTTAAATATTAAAAGGTTATCAGATTTCTCATGCCATTGTCTAGGCGCTTATTTCAGTCCATATAAAGACTTAACAAGCTTGCACACTTTATGTGCTTGTCTCGGAATTACAAAGCTTTCAAGCTAATCCATATAAATTTCTTCTTCACCATTCAGGAAGGCAGTCTTAACGTCCATGTGATGGACTACCAAATTATGGGTAGGCACAATCATAAACCGAACTCGAATAGAAGTGTTTCTAGTTACTGGAGGGTAAGCGGAAAAGTAATCTATTTCCTTTTTTTTTTTTTTTTATGACCCTTAGATATTAGTCTTTCCTTTTTTTTCCTATTGAGCGTTCGACCCTAGGTTTCTTTGTGAATGATCCATTGGCACCTTATAGTTTTGTTACTAGCTGGCGGGTCAACTAGTTCCTAAGTCTGATTTTGCAAAATAAATTTCATTTCATTCTCAATGGTTTCTCTCCAAAAGTGACGTCATGTCACATTGCCTCCTTGTAAGAACTATAGATATGGGAACCAAAATCCTTAGATATTTTAGCCCTATTACTCCTAGGCTGAAAGTCAGATTTCTTATAATCATCATATCTTCGAAAGAATCAAGTTCATACTCGTTACTTGTGCGTTTTTGGTATGAAGATTAGGGTTTTTGAAATCCTAAACAAGCTCTCACCTTCTCACTTTCAAGCCATTTGTTATGGACTTATAGTTGCTCTCAAATGTTTGTCTTCGCATGTATAATTTTGTGTAAACATTATTAATGTTTGACATATAATATATATTTTTTCTTATCATTCTTAATATGCATTTTTTTAATATTCCAATATTTTCCACTTTTCCCAATTTAGGCCTATTTTTCCTAACTGATATATTTTTTATTGTTTTAAATTAGCTTTTGATTTTTCCTACTTTTTCCCTCGCTGTTTTAAACCTGAACCCGAATTTTGTCACTTTGATGTTAAATCCCTTATATAAACAGAACCAGTGCTACAATTGTCACCAAAAACAAAAAAAAAATCGTAAATATAGGGAAATATGTAGAAAAAATAAAATATCAGAAAATAATTTTTTACGAAGATTGAGGTCAGACATTGACTCATGGCTGACATCAGCACATGTCATTTCTGGTAACATCAAGAGATGGATAGCATGCACGGATCCAGGTATAGCCGTTGCTATGGTACCAATTAACAAGTTAAATTTGGTACAAATGCAAGTTTTTAGAGTTTAGTGATGAGATTAATGAGATAACAGAAAATAGAAGTAGAGAATATGGTTATATGTAAAAATTCATACACAAACCCTTTCATTATTTTTCACATAATGAAAATTACAATTACGCCCTTAAAGAGTAATAATATTGAACTCTAACAAACTAGCATATAATACTATGCACAACATTCAGTAATAGTGTTTGAGATGCATTTTTCTAGCAAACTGCTGTTGATGAGAAATTAATTGTTTGTATTCTCTTACGGAAACAAAGAAGGAAATCCTTAACAATGCAATAGAGGCCACTTTCTTACGATAAAGGTGTCAATATTGGCATTGGTATTGGGTATCAGTTGATACAGATACGATGTCGCTGATACCGGTCGATATATATATATATATATATTCCAAAAAGAAAGTAAAAAAATATATACAAAACTGGTTGTATCGGTCAGTATCAGCCGATACTGAACAGTATCGGTATAGTACCGATACAGATATGGTTGCCACCCTGATACCTGTATCGGGGTGGTTCCAGTATTGGTTCTCGAAGAAACCGATACGTATCGCTGATATGTATCGGTATTGACCGAGTTTTGTTACCATGTTTACAATCAATTGATTTATCTGTATCTTTACATATTCAATGTGTTCTAAACCATTTTCATTTTAGCAAAATGAATGTTCACATGGCAGCAATTTTTTATATGTTTTTGCTTATCTCCATCATCTTCTTGTAAGGCCGGATCTTAGTTCTTTTCAGGTTACATACCATTTGTTGAATATAGTCATTATGTGATTTTCAACAATGAGAAGGGTGGGGTTATTGAGGGTCTCAAAGAAGATGGCATCGTTGATTTGGACTCGAACCTTCCAAGTCACTCCATCCCAGAATGGTTGGCGATGAAGGCAATGATCGACTGTTGGCTCGCTGATGCAGTACTTTATGAACTATGGGTAGGTTCTGATGGAAGTGCTGCAGATAAGATATATTTCTCTGATCTTCCATGGCCGATTGGAAAGGTTCTCCACTGGAAGCAGACTCGAGCGGTAAAGCAGCTGCTTGGGATAACTAAAGGCAATGCTGAAGCAAGAGAAGTAGAGGTATATTCCTATTTCCTTGTCCATGCTGATTGTGCTCTAGAAACATTTTTCTCATACATTTTCATTGAAATTTTGGAACTTCCTTTGTATCAAAACTCGGCCGATACTGATACGGATTGACGATACGCATTGGTTATGTCGAGAACCACTATGGCGATACCGATACCACCCTGATACAGGTATCAGGGTGGTATCAATATCGAACCGATACGGGTTAGTATCGACCGATACTGACCGATACAAACCTTTATTTCTTTTCTTTTTTTCAAAAAAGAATAAAAATTGACTGATACGGTATGGGCAATACCGTATCAGTCCAAGTTGGGCCAATACCGATATCGAGGTTGATACCTTGCTTCAATCATTATCCTGATGAATCAATTTCGAAAAAGGAGAGAAGTCACCTTAAAATTTTTGTATTTTTCCTTAATCATGTTTATAATGCTTCAGATGCTGCCAGGTTTGAATTTGTTTGTCGTTAAAAGTTTTGCTGTTGTGTTTTTGTTGGCTAAGAATCCATTGAGGGATGGTCACAACTGGAATCTGAGTAATCAATAGATAGAATTCTCTATGTTGACAGATTTATAGGAAGGCGACCATTGCATATGAGGCATTATCCACGAGGTTAGGGGAGCAAAACTTTTTTTTGGAAAACAGGTGACCACCTTGATTGAAATGTGTTATTGAGCTATTTTTTTCTTTTATGACTCAGTTTGGTGTAATCTATCTTTTAAAATTTGGTTCTTCTGATTTGCGAATATGAGTGATTCACGTAGTTACTTTCTCACTTCTTTCTTTAACTCTTTGTATGCAGGCCCACAAGTTTGGATGCTGTTTTCTTTGGACATGTCCTTTTTGTCCTTCAGACTTCATCGGTGAGTTTCTCTTATTAGTGGAAGTCGGCTTCGATGTGGGCAATTATTTTGGTTCCCGTGTTCGTGTTCTATTTCCATATTGATGCCATCTCCACTATGGGTTTTTTTTCCCTAATTTTTTTTAGGGTAGCTTTATTAACGCCCACGGAATCTTGGAGGGCACCTATGCTAAAAACCTTTTATTGCTTTGAATCAGACGATGGAGATCGTTTTTCGCTCCAATCTTCCACACAAGGAATCTTTAGATCTTGGGCGTACCATCAGCCTGTCAGTTTTTTCCTCCACGTGGCACAGATAAAAACAAAACCCTAAAATCATATTTGAGCGTGATGTGTGCCATGTGAAATAACTGACTGTCTGATGGTATGCTTATGGTCTCTAGATCCCTGGTGTGGAAGATTGGGGTGACAAACGATGCCCATCGTTTGATTCAAAGCAATCAATGGTTTTTAGCGTAGGTGCCCTCCAAAAGATTCCGTGGATGTTACTAAAGTACGCTTTTTATAAGGCCTGTACTTTTTCCTTTCTCATGCTATTTCGATATAAAATTAGCCTTAAGCCCTTAACAAAGATGAAGAAAAGGAAAACTTAAGGTCCATATGGGATTCCTATAGAGATCTGGATTGTGATGGAGGAGAGGAGCCTTTTCTGGCTGATCAAATTGTTTAACAAGCTATTAAAAAAATAGGAAAAATGTCGAAGAATGGAGAAGGCACCATTGCCTCCTCTTATAGGAATAAAGTCTATATCCAAAATTTTGTAAATATGGAGGTATTAATTACCAGAGTTATGAGTTGTAGCAGTAAAGCAATGTCTATGATAAGACTTTTCGAGTACCAGTTTAGATTTATATCTGGAAAATCAACAATTTAAGTTATTTTCTTATCGAGGCAACTTACGGAAAAGTTATAGAGAAAGAGAGAGAGAGAGAAGTTGCATATGGTTTCTATTGGTTTGGAAAAGGTGTCTGGTAGAGTGTCGAGACAGACAATCTGATAGATGTTGAGAAACTGTATTCCAAATGAATGTCTTCTGATTATTCAAAACATGTGTGAAGAGTTGATAACTAGTGTTAGTACTATATATTGAGAGACAACCATGGTATCAAAACTCGGCCGATACTGATAAATAGCGGGTTCGTCGAGAACTGATACCGATACCACCCTGATACAGGTATCGGTATTGGACCAATACTTTCAGTATCGGCCGATACTGACCGATACAAGCAGTTTTGTTTTTTCATAAAATAAAAATAAAAAATTCAACTGATACAGTATCAGCGATACCGTATCCTTATCGGCCGATATGTATCGGTCTAAGATGGACCAATACCCTTCCTCCCTCCACCCCCTTCCATCCCACAAAAAAAAAAAAAAAAAAAAAAAAAGCGAGCAGGGCAGCAAGAGGCCCTTCCCTCTGTATCCCCCGACAAGGTTACCTTGAAATAGCTAGAGATGACCAAAACTCCTTGATATCTTGGTAGGACCTCTCATTAAAGGCACTAGATAATTCTGTCCAGGACAACAAGTATCTAATGACCACAATAATCACGATCTGAATGGGATTGTGCTGGCTGTAAAAAATTCCGCCATTTCTTTCTGACCAAATCGACATAAAATAGCTATAGGCTAAGAACTGCCGAATTCTTGGGGGCAAGGAGCACGGAAGAATTTCCGAGTGAGAATGTCTTCAGAAGAACTCGGAAAGTAACCAACAATTCTAAATTTCTGCGTTAAAAGTCCTAGATGCGAGTAGCGTGTAGTGCCATTGCAGTGAAGGAGGTGAATAGCCGCCTCCTGGTTGCACATAATACACCAATTAGGAGTACTCGTTCCCCTACGAATTGAAGTGTCCACTATCTTGATTTTAGGAGTACTCGTACCAAGAGGAAAAAAGAAGACATGGAAGAGTCTTGATTTGCCATAGTCCAGTCCAAGTCTGCCCAACCAGGAGTCTTCTTATCAGATGATCATAGAAGGATTTCACAAACATCCCTCTAGGATTAGGGCTGTACACGGGTTGGGTCGGTCTGATACCTGATCCTACCCGACTCGATTTTTACCAGATCGGGTACATAAAGTTTGTCAGGTCAGGTCAGGCATGAGATATCTGACCCGACCTTCAGGTCGGGATGGGTTGGGTAGACCAAGATGTTTTGCAGGGTCGGGCCGGCCCGATATGTTATACCTAAAACATTAGAAAAATATGAGTTTTTTAGTGGGTCGGGCACCGGGTCGGGTCACCGGGTCGGGTCAGGTCAGCTTGTGTGCATCAGCGGGTCGGTTCGGACATTTGCATATTTCTTATCAGGCAGCCAAAACCCTACCCATTGACACCCCTATTTTGGATTCTCCTTCCAAACTTTGTGGTCATCATTCATCAATGAAATTACACCTAGGAGCCAACTCCAGCAAACCTTACAGCACCACCAAATATTGTTTTCTTCATCACAAAGATTCCTTCTCAATCTGAATCCCAAACCGCTGATCCCAAATGGTCAACACCACTCTGAACCATTGACTTTTAATCAGTAGGCAGCAGTAGAAGCCTCGAAAAATAACTGCCTAGCAAGTGCTCCCTTAGCCATTTTGTCATTCCCAAATTTTATAACATTCCCACACAACCCTCGAAGCTACTGCATCAAGAGTAAGGAATCAAATATCAGCCAATACCGATACACATCGGCGATACGTATTGGTTTTCTGGCCAACCGATATGTATCATGTATATCTGCTGCCCGTGTTTCTGGCTTTCTGCACAACGTTTATGAGTGTCTTCATTGTATCCATCGCATATGGTGTTGTAAAGAGGGTGACCGGATGAGTCGGTTATAATTCATGACACGCGTATGGGAAAAAGGCCGTTGTGTAAGATGGAGGAATAGGGGGTCAGGCTAGACAGCATTAGGGGAATAGGAGACATGATTTTCGGGGTTCTTTTGGTTTTGGGTAGTTTCGTTGGCGCCCACCAATTTAGTGAAAGTACTCACGTTCTAGACCCCTTCGGATCAGATGATGACTATCGTATTTCGCGCTGATATTACACACAATAGATCTTAAGATCATCGCTCACCTATCAAATGGTCATTTTTTTATTTCATATGTCAGATATCCCCAAAATATGACCGTGAATCATATGACACACATCACGCTCAAACCCGATTTTAAGGCCTTTTTTGGGGAATCTGTGATCTATGGAACTAAAAACTAACAATCTGATATGTGCGCCATGATCTCAAGATCTATTTTGTGAAAGATAGCGGTGAAACACTACCTCCATTGTCTGATCCCATGCAATCAACAGTGTTCAAAGGAGCTGGGAGGTGGGTGTTTTCAGTAAACAGGGGTGAGTGAACAATGGTACCCGTTGGTTATCCAGTTTTGAAAGAGGATGCAGGGAAAAGTTTGTCAGTCCAGTGCTCCAGCCTGTCAAACCCATCTTAGTTTCCCTCGGTTTTCGTAAACGTTTGCAATACGTTTTGCCTTCAATTACTTTTTTTTTTTTTTTTTAAAAATTAACAGTTTACCACGGCTCCATATCGGTAGTGGCCGATATGTATCTGCCGATTCATATCTATTTTTCATGGACCAATACCCGATTCCAGTACCCGATTTTACTCCTTCATCAAGAGTTCTTATTTGTTTGGATTTCTTGCAAGTGAGTTGTTAATAAAACTATAAGATAAGGTTCCGTGTTGTGTGTTATTTGTGGATGATGTGGTACTAATCGGCCAGACAAGGAAACGAGTAAACAATAAGTTGGAACTTTGGAAAATAGCTTTAGAATTAGGGGGTTTAAAAATTAGTAAAACAAAGACGAAGTACATGGAGTGTGAATTTAGCAAACACGGGGCTTGAAGGAGTATTTGATAAAAACAGAAAACGTATAGTGCCAAATTATTATAAATTCGGCATTTGGGCTCTCTATTAACGACCAGGTTGTGGTTTTGAGGAGGACACCTCGGAATAGATTAATGCAAGGCAGGAAAAGTTGTTAAGGAGATTGATTCTGGAATTAGAAACGATGATCGAGTAGCAGCTCGTAGACCGCCTGAAAAGAAATATTTATTATTATATATTATCCATACCCTGACATAAGAAGTCCAACAGGTGCGATGGTTTCTAGTATTGGAATCAGCTTTCAGCAAATTACAGTTTATAGAAACTAGTACCTGGGACTTGGTCATTTAAGTTTTGTGCTATCCAAATAGGGTTTCCAGTTTAGACTAAGCCTCTTTAAAAAAAAAAAATGTTTAGACTAAGCCCCTATTCTCTTTGCTCTCGATAATAATATATGATGTAGAATCCATGATTTAGATGAATATGTTTTTTTTCCTAGTAGATAAATTGTGCATCCTTCATTTTTGCCCCTTGTGGAGTTTGTCTAGGACAGCCCTCCCATTTCATTTAGGGGTAGATTTATTAACACCCAAGGAATCTTGGTGGGCACTTATGCCAAAAATCATTGATGGCTTTGAATCAGACGATGGGCATCTTTTTTTGCCCCAGACTTCTACACAAAAGATCTTGAGACCATGACCTTACGAGCAGACAGTCAATTTTTTATTCCATGTGGCACAGATCCCAAAAAAGTGGCCCTAAAATCACATGGCCCTTAAAATATGCTCAAACGTGATTTTAGGGCCACTTTTTGGGATTTGTGCCACATGGAATATAAAATTGACCATCTGATGGTATGAACATGGTCTCAAGATCCCTTGTATAGAAGTTTGGGGCAACAAATGATCTCCATCGCCTGATTCAAAGCAATCAATTGTTTTTGGCGTAGATTCCCACCAAGATTTCGTGGGTGTTAATAAAGCTACCATTTATTTAAGTGTACTCATGCCATCAATTGTACTTACACGAATAACCCCAATATAGAATACAAACATAGGTAAGTGTAAAACCGTGGAAGAGATGTAATTAACCTGCAAGCCATAGGTTTACATGCTTATATTTATCCTCCCTCTCTAATCTTGTTTGCTAATTTCGTAGGATACCTCGGTGTTACGATGTGAGCTCATGAAACATGACAATCTCGTAAGATACACAGAAAAACTTAAGATAGAGTACCTGGAAGCCAGTTCCTCGTCGTCGTCATCTGTGCCTAGATCTCCTTTCGACACTTCAACATCATCGACGCCAAGAAGAAGAAGAGCCTCTTCAAATTGGGGTAAGATATTATCCATGGGAAACAAATAGCTCATTTTATTCTTTTTTTTTTTAATTATTTTTTTATGGGTGATCTGGGATTGAATCCAATCATACCATTTTGCTATAATTAGTGTCTACCCGTCATTAACCTTTACTTTGTCTTACATAATCTTAATCTTTTTTCTCAAATATGTCCTATTCTTTGTTCTAGTCATTTCCTCTTTGTACCTTTATATTCATCTTTAATAAACTCGTTATTTATTGAAGACAAAATAATCCTCTAATTAGGGTGACATTTATATGCATATAATGTTCATATGTGTCTGAAATTTACATCTTCCCCTTTTATTTATCTTTTAACTTTGATATATCGAATAGAGGAAGTGAAGCAAGATAGCCTGTTGGGTAAACATGTCTCCTCTCTCCCCCTCTTCCCTTCTTTGTTTTCTTTACTCCTTAGACTAATAATATCTTTTTCTTAGGCGTATATATTTCTGTTTCTCATGTAGCCTAATGCGAGAGGATAAAAAGGTTACATGAAGAGGTTTTCCCAATCTCGAATATGGTCTTTGCCCCCGAGTTCTCACCTAAGAAGCTAGGTGAATCCAAACCAAAGTAGTATCTCTAATCTCCTTCATTATCATATGAGTCGGCTTTCTATCCCTTCTAAAAATTCGATTGTTTCTTTCATTCCAAATATAGCCCACATCACTGCAAGATCCATGATATGCCAAAAATCACCCTTCTTACCATAAAAATGCTACCAAGATGTCAATAAACCCCCACAATCTCTAAGACCCAGAAAACATAAAACATTCTGAGAATCATAGCCCATTTTTCTCTAGCAATACAACAATGTATAAGAAGATGATAAGCCTTCACCTCTTTTGTAGTCCTCATACACAGAGAAAATGCTTCTCCACCACCCTGAACCATAGTGATCAAATTCGCTGACTTTTTGAAAAAGTAACAAATAATTCACAAATTTGTGAAAAAACGAATAAAATCCGAATTACTCGCGAATTCCGAATAAAATTCAAAATTTTCGAATAATTCACCAATTATATGCGAATTCTATGACTTTTTCCCGAATTTTTCCTGATTTTGGTCAAGTTTTTTTTTTTTCTGTTGACCGTATTTTTCCCGAATTTTGCCGGATTTTTTCCAATCCCATTTATTCCCCAACCCCGACGTGGTCACTATACCCTGAACCTCCATCGTTACCAGCTTTTTTCCTTTGTTTTTGTGGGCTAGCACTGGGTTCTCCAATAACGTCCCCAATCTTGGGGAAATTGCAAACTGGTACGTAGCAAACTGGTCCGTGGCTCAGGAACCTGTTTGGTTAGTAATTAAAGCCAGTTTGGGTTTAACGTATTAAAATTGTAAAATTATTACTTGTTAATAGAATTTGAACACTGACAACTTGCTTTTTAAGTAAAGGTTCAAACCAACAAACCAATAGCTACTTGGTTGATTTAAAACAGAATAAATATTTTTACATAAAACTCGATCTACACCCAACGATCCGGGTTTGCTCGACAGTGGTGAACTACAAACCGCGAACCCGAATTCGAACCAGCAAATTAGATAACATTGGTCTTGCATCTCATTATGTCTTAGGTTTGTATTTTTTCCTTTGCTCTTTTAATATAATTTCTGCTGTTTTCCCATTATAAAAAAAAACACCTAGAGTGGAATCATTTCCCCCTTTTCCTTGTTACTTGTCTGATGATTATGGCTTTTTAGGTTCTAAGCCCAAAAGTAAAGCTAAAAGGGAGAAGACGGAGGAAGAGAAAACCTTCAGAAGAAGAGCCAAATATTTTTTGGCCACCCAATTTGTTGCTGTTCTTGTGTTCTTGTCACTCCTGGGCGGCTCTGATGAGGCCGATGTGGATATTGAAGATGATGATGACGATGGATTGAATTATGAAGATTAGTTAGTATATGATCTCCAAGGGAGTTTAGTAATGTTGCTGCTTTTTTAGTCCATAGTTCCAAGCTTCCTTTGCGGCCAAAGGAGCAGGAGCTCCTTCTTTGGTAAATTTTCTGCTTTTCTTTGTTTACTTTTTCATGGTTTTTTTGAGATTTTTTTTTCCTACAGCCGAGAATTACAAAATTGTTAATTACTTTCTTTTATAATTTTGAAATTTTGATTTGTTATATCATAATGAAATATTGCTGTCAGTAAGTGAATACAACTAGACAGATTGTTTTTATTTTTGTTTTGTTTTGTTTTTTAGGTTATATTAGAGCTTAGGGGAAATGTGCCTGAACGCAGCCCTGGAGGGCGGCACCCGGATGCTAGATCACATGCCAAGTGGCATGTAACACCCAAAACAAATCCCGTTTTGGGTTTTCCATCCTCATGGCGTATGGTTTTATTTTATTTTTTGTTTTTACTTTTTCGGTCCTTGTATCACAAGTTCGGGTGACGCCCCACAAACCTGGTTTATTGAATATGCTTGCCTTTGACCTGATTTTCCATGTTGGATATGCATAAGTTCAGGCCCAATTTTTTTCAGCGGTACCTGATCAATCTTATCCAAGTAGTCGTGGCACCTAATCCTCATGATGGGTGCTATATAGTAGTAAATGGTTTGTTTCAATTGGCTTGTGTCCTAGCTTTATTCTTCTGGTTTGGACGTAAGCATCTCAAACGGAGCTCAACGCTTCAACCAGAAAGGGCGTAATATGTTCTAAACTTTGTGTCAGCCCCCATATAGTTTCAATTCATATTTCATAGATCTCTAGATCATGGTTTCCAAATCGGATTGAATGGGCATATGGCGTTTGTATGAAGAAGTGACTTGGGAGGAGGTAGCTTCTGATATAGGGTACCAGTAGCCGAAGATTCGGTCTCCCTAGTATAGGGTTTTCAATGTTAAAGCCATTGATTGCCTAGAACTAGATGATGGAGATCGCTCTTCCCCGTGGCCCAACTGTCAGGCAGTGGTGAGGTGTTGATTCAACATGTCCTACATTCTCAAAAGTGACCATGATCATGGGCATATCATGAGAAGGGTTCTTGGGACAATTTTGTTGATGTGCTCCCAGTGTAATCAATCAACATCTTACCGTCTGATAGGTGGGGTATGATACTAAGATGTCTTATCTGAAATAATGAGATTAAAAGAGATCTCCATCATCTGATTCAAGGCAGTCATAATCTCAACGGTGGGAACCCCAAGCTGCTATTCGATCTGGACCATTGTTCATTTCCAGCATATATTTCACATCAAAGTGTTTGGATTTCATGATTTTTAAGATGTTCTGCGACTTGTACAACTTGGATCCATAAAAATTACATGCAATGTGGCACAATATGGCTCAACAGTTAGATGGTAAGGATGAGGGAACCGATTCATATTGCATCAACTACCATCTTCTTAATGAGAGTGGGTGCAAAATGTAAAATGGATGCCTCAATTGATCAAATAATTATGTAGCACCCAATCATGCGATCAGGTGGTCGGGCATATGGCAGCTAACTGACGTGAGACTAAGGCCACTTTTTTGTGATTTATGTCATGATGAATCGAAAATTGACCGTCTGATAATACCTTCATGCCCTAAAGATCACTTGTGTGAAACATTGGAGTGAAACACAATCTCCATTGTCTTAAAGTAATCAATGATTTTTGGCATGGGAGATGATAGGGCCTTTCGGCTTGAGACCCTGCACACAATTTTATTTGTATATTTTAACTTATATAAGTCGTGAGGCTATTACACCACTAAAAATGTATTACTCCTTGTCTTTGAACTCGTGATACTATTTTTTCTCACTATATACACCCTATGTGATGATCTTGTGAACGGTTATCATCATGTGTCCAAATTCGTGCACTCTAATTTTGTTATTATTCTTATTTTTTAAATTGTTAACATTAAAGGTTATCGATCAGATGATATACAATTGATTTATAGGTGTGATTCTTTAACTAAGATATGTTCCAATCATAGACAGTTTAAATTGATCACATATGTTTGTCACAAGGTATAATATTTTCTATTAATATAAGATCAAACACCACTTTTAATGGTGTAAGATTACGTAAAAGGCTATTTACATTTCACACGTATCACCGAGACATCTCTGTCTCGGGGCCTGATAGGTTTCTCGGGCAATGGTCTGGTCCAACCAAGTTGAGCCGGATTTCGAGTCCAATTACATCTGCAGCCCTTGAAAATAGGAGAATCTTGACTACACATTATACTATAAAAAGTGAAATCATGAAAGTCAAGATTCCCCCATATCCAAGGGCTGTAGATGTGGTTGAACTTAAAAATTAGAATCAACGTGGTTGACCTGACCATTGCGTTAGGCCTCTCTCTCTATCTTAAAAGTAAGAGTTGGTATTAAGGACGCTGCTCGGTGACCTAAGTTCACGACTCACTTTTGGGGAAAAGTGTCAAATTGATTTGAAAACATCATATATATATATATATATATATATATATATATATATATATATATGGTCTGATTTGAAAATCATAATTTAAAGATCTATGATCTCAATGGTTAGGACCAAAAGACATATCTATCATGTCATTTAAAGTTAACAGTTTTTAAAATGGACCGTCACTTAGACATCAAACTGGTGTTTAAATAATCTTACACCATTAATAGTTCAAGATGTGGGAGATCCATTCCGTCAAAGTGATAGATCATAGATTGAAGTGCAACAAACTCAAAATTGGTGTTCTAGAGAGATTAACACCATCCAATATGTTGACAAAAATATCAACCACGGATTGTAGTTTTAATGGATGATATTAAAGTTTATCAATGGTAAGTTAGAGATTTTTCTTTAATTTTAATGTTTTGTATATTTATTTTTTCGATCATGGTTTTCAAATCAGTGGGATCGGCAGCTTATTAAATAATGAAGTCAAGTACTAAAAGATATCATTATCAGTGTATGTAATCAGGGGTATTTTTTTGTCCCAATCTTTCACCCTAAAGATCTTGAGGTCATGGGACACCTATCGGACAGTCAGATTCTGATTCCATGTAGCGCATATCTCCAAAGGTGAACGGAATCATGACCTACCATGAGAAGGGGTCTTGGGTCAATTTTGGTGATGTGTTCCATTGGCATAAAATCTAACCGTCTGGTGAGTGGGATATGATCTCTTGATCTACTGAGTGGAAGATTGGCCCAAAAAAAAATCTCCATCATCGGATTCAAGGCAACTAACAATTTTTATGGTGAAAACCCCGGCTGCACATTCGAGCCACTCTCCATGTCTCTGAAATGTGTTATTTCGACTTGTTGTTGGATAGTCCATCAATAAGTTTATAAAAGAACATCCCTTTTCGAAAGACAACTCAGCTATGTCAAAATATTTGACTGCCTTGAATCCTATCATGTAGATTTTTTTTGTCTCAAAAATCAACGAAAAATATCTAGAGATCATGACTCGCCTATCAAACGATTATATGTTTGATTTCACGTGGCACAAATCCACAAAAGTAACCGCGATCATGGTATATCATGAGAAGGATTCTCAAGTCAGTTTTGGAGCCGTGCTCCATATAGAATCAACATTTGATCATTTGATAGGTGTCATATGATCTCAAGGTCTATCATATGGTTGATCATTAGCAAAAATGTTCTCTATCATTGGGTTAAAAGCGGTCAAATCTTTCAACGGTGGAAACCTCAGGTTGCAGAGACCAGTTCTTCGACTGCATATACAAGTACCTTAAGTTCTGAATGAACGTATCAATAAGTTTATCAACTTATTGATAAACTTTATTATTGACCTATCGATGGTCCTTTCTGCGATAAGTATAAAACTATTATCAACTTATCGGTGGTCCATTCTTCGATAAGTTCAAAACTTTATTATTAACTTATCGATGGACCGGTCCATGATAAGTTCAAAACTTTATTATCAACTTATCTATGGTCCATTCCGCGTTAAGTTAAACTTTATTATTAACTTAACGCTGGTCCGTTCTACCGTAAGTTCAAAACTTTAATATCAACACATCGATGGGGATGTAAGTTAAAAACTTATTTATAAACTTCCCGAGGGTCGGTTCCACGAGACTCAAGGACATGGAAGACGAAGAAGCAGAGCCCTTCGTGAGGTACTGAGGTGAGATTACAGGTCAAAGTCGACAATCCCAGCTTTTCTATTTCTAAAATTAAAAATCCAGAGGTTTTTTTTTTTTTTTAAATTCTGAAGCTTGATGATTAGATAATCAGTAAGGCCGCCTTTGGCAACATCAGATTCGGATTTGATCCCTGCATTTAAATTACATGGATTTGAAATCACAGTGGAAGTGTGGAACCCAATAGGTGGATTTCGATCTGGGGGTCCATTCCTTAAATCTAGGTTGGCAATCGCAGCATTTTATTTTTTCTCTTTGATGAGATGGGGTTTGTTTTGATGATTTCTGGTGAGCGTCGAGTCAGTCAGTCTTCTAGGGTTTCGTTTTTATGGTTTCTCGGTCAGCAGTTTTGTGGTGAAGAAAGGAAGATTTTGGGTCAATTCAATGGTTAACTATGGCGACCTATAACCACTGAGTTAACCATTTTACTTGATGGATCTTGTGAATAACCATGAAAGATGATGAAAAAGGAAACTGCTATTTTTAAAAAGGTAATAAATAAAGAAGGAATTTTTAACAACATTTTCATCAGCATTTTTTTTCTCTTTGAATCATGTTAATTTGGGACATTTCGATGGATTTCATATGGGTTCTTGTTGAAGAATGAAGTTTTATTTTTTTTACCATGTGGCAGCTTACATAGGGTTTTTTTTGGCTTATTTGAAGTTAATTTATGTTTTTTGGTCACTAATATATCTGTGTGTGTGAAAACTACTCTGTTACCCAGAGTTTAGGCTCTTATCTCAAAATGACTAATGGAAAAGCATGCATAGTTTTTAAGTTCCATAAGATCTTATATTCTTTGATCAAATCACAAATTCAACAATTTTATTTTGGAGGTAAATGTCTCTGTTAATCAATAGATCCAACCATGTTGCTCACAATGCAAAAACAAGCTCTCTACAAATACTAGTTCTTACTAAACCGTCTTAAACACCACTCTCTAATAATAGTGGTCGCCACTAATGGAACAACTTCCAACAATCATTTACTCAGATAAACAAGTTCACAATAAAGAGCACTCAAAACCAAACAACACCTTACCTCATTATGAAGACCTCTTATCTCTGCCCATTAGACCAGAGTCTAAAAGTTTGAATCCCCTCCTAAATACATTCTTTTTTCTTGGTTTGCTGCTCTCAACCAAATCAAAACCATTGACTCCCTAATTCGCCCAAGCATGCTGATCCCTAACAGATGCAACCTGTGCTACTGTGATGAGCCAGACCCACATGCCACAATATTGTTAGGATCTGGGATTAGGTCCCCACCCCGATTTTGTTTCTGGCATGGGCTTAAGACCTCACCCAAAACGCGTCATCCGTGTATCAAAGTGTTGAAATTTTTATGAAATCTCAAAATTCTTATTTTGTGTGGCCCACACACACTAAGAATTTATAAAACCATGGATTGCAGTTGCTTGAAATAATAAAGGACATTATTGGGAGCTGAAGGAAACCTCAAGAATTCCTGATTTACATGTGATTCTTATTCCTATTAGAATACCTTGATGGACGGTATTCTAGGCAAGACTCTTTGTTCTATATATAGGTGGACGTCCCATGTTCACTACACACAAGCCTTCTGGCATATTCCCATCAAAAGAGTGTAGCAAGAGAAGCGGGTAAAGCCACTTTCATCTTTTTTCGCAGAAAAGGCTTCAGATTGCTTACCTTGAGTCGACTTGAATCAATGGCCACTCTTCGCGATAGGGTACGCACATACATTTCAATTTATGGATTGTGGATTTATTGTTTTGATTGATTATATGCCTAGATCCTAGGGCAAATATTTGGATGGTTGGATCTATAGTTACAACACAAAGTGCACAACGGAAGATATTGTCCGGTTCTAGGCTTAAGTCTCTTCCCTGATTTTGTTCTTGACATGTGCTTAAGTCTCCATCCAAAACGCATCATGACATATAGCGTCTGCAATCACATATAGCCCAGGGTCAAGCCTTTTCCCTATCCAAAGTGGGACTATTATAGCTACCTTCACAATGAATCAGGCAATCATTTTCTCATACATTGCTCCACAGCTTCTTTTATTTGGAACCATTTTTTCTGTTCTTGACACTATAGCAGTTGCTTGCCTAACTTCTGTGGAGATATTATAGCCGAGTCTCACGGAGTCATTATTAGAAAGTCCAGCACCTATCTCAACTGCTCCCTATAGCCATCTTCAATGTCATTTGGCAAGAGCGCGCAACCATCGTATCTTTGAAGCAAAATTTAAGCATACAGCTCTCATCATCGAAGAGGTGTCGAGTTCTGTTAGTTCTCAATCCTCCCGGCTGTGACATGGGTTATTCCGAGATTGTTTAATTTGTTTTTTGTGGCTTAGCTGAGGAGACAATGTTTCCCTCCTCAGCTCCTTTTTGTCTCACTTCGCTTATTCTTTTTTTGTCTGTCGTTTTTTATTACCTTTTTCCGAGTACCTCACTTGTTTCTGATTTGATGTATTCTTCATTGCTTTAATGAAAATATAACCTTATCAATAAAAAATAAAATAAAAACTAAACAACACCGAGACAAACTCTCATGTTAACAGAAAGTCAATTCCATGATGGACTATTTTGAGAATGTTCACATCTCTCATTACAAAAGACTCAAAAATTTCTTGGATGTCCAATCTATCTCAATTGCTTGCAACATTTCATGCATAAAAAATCCTTGAGTAACAACCTTTGCTCAATTATTTACAAAGGATTTTTTCTGTTTCAGAAATTTTATTTCATTTTTGGGTAGGTCTTATGGGTGAATCTTTACTATTTTTGTTAAAATACATTTGATTTGACAAATGTTGAAGTCATCTTAGAATAACAGACTTATTATCTCAGAATACTACGTTCTCTTATTTATTTTATTCTCTTTGGTTGATTTTTTTCTTAGTCTCTCCTCTTATTTACAAATTTTTTTACATCTTTTGCAGAAAAGGTTTGTTGTTATTAATCAATTAGCCATTGACAGCATTTCTCCCAACACCAGTGATGCTCCATCTTTCGTTGGTGCTTTATTTTTTCTTGATTTTTTTTTCCTCTGTTGAATGTTTTCATATCTAGGTTGTACATAAGAGGATACTTGATGTTATGAACTTGACTGGCTCACAAGAGAAACTGCTGCAAGCTCTAAGTTGGAAGTTCAATCCCAACTAACTATATATATAAAAGAATTATTTGATATGAATCTAACTGATTAACACAAGCAAACTTTCTTGATGCATCTGCTACCTTTAATAAGTTGAAAATCTAAAAAATTCTTTGCTTTCATTTGTTTAAGTCATAACTCTCTCTCATAGTTTTTATTTTGGAATTTCTCATAATAATGGATTATAGTTTGATTGTCATGCTCCTGGTAACATCTTTAATGTCATGTAGTACTGATTTTTAAGCACTATAAGTTATTGAGATCATGTGTAAGATGTTCTTTAATTTATTTTATTGATACTATTTATGTGGCAACACTAACGATCGAGGGAGAATACTGTGAAAAAGGCATATCAAGGTTCTCATGTGCAATTTGATACTATTAGTAAGTGATGCATTTCTTGCCAAAAAATTATAATTTTGTCGGGCTATTATTATTAGCTTCTTTTTGAGATGGTATTATGATGTCACAAATATTAGTTTTAAGGGACTAAATTACATAAACTAAGTTCCTTATATTATGTTATTTATTTTGCTATGAAAAATTATTCTCAATGGAAAAACCTTTCTTTTATGTGTGTACAGAATTATTTAAACAAGTAATGCACTCATGTGCATGGCCTACTAGTGTGTGTGTGTGTGTGTATATATATATATATATATGGGTAGAATTTCGATAGAAACATCCTTCATGGTGTTGATTAAACACTCGTAAATTTGGGTAGAATTTCAATCATTAATTTTTATTTTTTTATTTTTTTATATGTAAATTGTGGCCTTCGGATCATGGATCGACATCGGACCAAATGCAAGTTTTAAGTGATACCTAAGTTAGGCGATTACAAGCCAGCGATGGCAAACAAACACAAAAACGCATTTAAGGCCAATACAAGTGTTGGGTTCTGCACTATCAAACAATGGACTGATGTCTGTAATACTAATACGAACCAAACGCATATTCGCCTAAAAACGTGTTTCAGCAATATGCTGCAATCAAACGAGCCCTGGGCTTACTGAAGTTAGTACCATACAAGAGAAAAATGTTATCACCATTGGACTTTATACCAGTTTTGAGAACCTTTGTATTCAAGAGATTTTGAAAGGAAAAGAATTTTAAGAGAGAGAGAGAGAGAGAGAGAGAGAGAGAGAGAGAGAGAGCTCATAGGTAAAACTCACACGGTCCCACTTTTTGGGCAATGTGGCATGCCTTGTTTTCTATGGCTAGACATCATACTATGATCAATAAGATGAAAAAAATTATGTACTCATCAGTGGGCTCAAAGTGAACTATTCGAACTGGATCATTACTCATATCTAATAGAAGAATGTTTAGGAAGATAAAAGAGATATACAAAATATGATGTGGATCTTATATATTAGGCATGATTAAGGTTATTAGAATTTTATAAATATTTTAGAAAGTGTTTTAAATAATTAAAATTCTCTTAAGATCTTAATTGATTGTAGTCACGTCTATTTAAAAAGTGTTCTCTTCATAATGAAAATCAGAAAAATCATTGTAAAGATGTAGCATTCTAGGTTTCTTCGATATCTAGCGTAGGCTTCACATCAAAGGGTTTGGATTTGATGATACAAATCCTCTAATAGACATATTCTTGAGTCACAAAAGAGGATAAGATGTTATGTCAGGTAGACAAATTTGGATAGATAACTCATGCAAAGACATCTTGAATAAAAGTGCCGACACTTTTTCTAACGACGCATTTATTTTTATTTTTTTTATCATGGATCTTTAGATCATGGTTTTCATCCGACTTTCTCATGTTTTCTTATTTTGAGTTTTTACATTATTAAGAAAAATAGAAAAATAATAATAATAACACCTAAAACACTAATCTGGAGAGCACCCTCGGACGCTGAATAGTCGCCCAGTTACCGCTCTGGAAGAAAGAGTAAAATGTAAAGGTAAATTTTAAAAAGTAACTTTTAGTATTTGTGACATTTCCTAGGGCCTTTGGTTATGTGGAAACGACTTGGGCTGAAACCGTCCGTTTCTGCACTAATTGAAACTATATGATCGTTTCTGTAAAAGGTTAAAGTATAGGGGCCAAAACTGTAATTTTTCCCCATTATTGACAAAAAAATTATTTGCATTTTAATAGTTTGAATATGTTCATTACTTCCCAAATTTTATTGAGAAAATTCATTCTTCAACTGTGTTCTAAATTTGCAAGAGTACATGGAGGTCCCTTTTTTGATAGAAGTATGGAATTTAAGCTAGAATTGATTTTGTCACATTTCTTGTTTGATTGTATTTTTGAAGATAAAATTGAAATTACCTGAACCTCATTTGTTGGATTTACTTCCACCCACCAATTCATTCACTACTCATTTACAATTTCACTCATGGAACCTTTGAAATGGCAAATTTATGGGATAATTTTATTATTTTATATCTCAACTTGTGAAATTGAAATTACGTTCAGCCTACTTTTATTTTTATTTTTTTTCAAATTTTCTTTTCTAATTTTATAGGAAGTTATTTGTCAGATAGGATAATCAAATAGAAGAATTGCAATTCGATGGAAGTTATTTCAAATCACCATAATCAAATAGGAGAAGTGTCATTTTAAGAGAGTCAATTCTCAAAAAATTAGGTTGAGATTATTAATTCACTTCCCATATTTAAATTCTGAGTTATCAAACAAGTGATAGAGTTAATATTATGCGCCCAATCCAAGCAACGAGGGCAGTGCAAGGATCAATCAATCTCCCTCGGCAAGGCTCAAAGATGCACATATGTTTTCAATATCAAATTATTGAAAGGTTAAAAGCATACTTTAAAAGATTTGCATGCTCATAAATGATCCAAGCAAAAAAATGAGAGAAAATATATTGCAAAGAGTCGGGTCAAATTCTTATTCAGACAATAGAGATAATTTTGTCCCAATCTAAAATACAAGAGAGTTAAGATCATAAGCTTACTATTAGACGGTCATGTTGATTTCAAGTCTCACATATCTCCAAAAGTGATGATCATGGCCATATACATCAAATGTAGTCATTTCATCACCTTTCGAGATATGTGTCACATGGAATCAGATGGTAGGCCCATGATCTCAAGATGCATTTTGTGAAAGATTGGGATGAAAAAAGTCTCCTGATTCAAAGCAATCAACGGTTTTAGCAGATGCTACCCAAACAAAGTAAATAAAGCAGAGAAGGATGAAGTTCTATTGATTTCATCCTGCACCTTTGAAATACGTGAAAGTCAACGTTGATGAGGTTCTGTTTTCCTCAACAAAGAAGTCGCTACCATGGCCATGGCCATGCAATGAGGATTCATCATGAAACCAGTGTAATCAGAGCAATCAGAAGCTATCACTCCAACTATCACCATCAATACAAGCAACTACACGCCCAAACCCTAAGATCCCCAACCTTCCAATCAAATGCCGCCACTTGGGATCAGCTGATAAAGGCCTATAGTGCCCAAAACCTGTCATCTCCTCTCTCAATCCTAACCTACAAGCAAATGCAATCTAATGGAATCAAACCCACAAAATTCACATTCCCTCCTCTACTGAAGTCCCTAGCGGCGACCTCTGCTCTCCGCGAAGGCCGCCAGGTCCACGCTCAGGCTGCCAAATTGGGCCTCCTCCTAAACATCTTTGTGCTACACAGCCTGATCACGGTTTACGCTAGAGCAGCCGCTATCAGAAATGCACGACAACTGTTTGATGAAATTCCTGTGAGAAATCGTGTGTCGTGGAACGTAATGATTGCTTCGTACTGTCAAAACGGACTTTACGAAGACGCATTAGCGCTGTTTGGGCAGTTGAGAGATTGTAATACTGGTTTGGATAGAGTAACTATGGTTAGTGTCCTCCCAGCGTGCGCCCATTTGGGAGCCATTGGGCTTGGGGAGTGGATACATTGCCTTGTGAAGGGGACAGGAGGTAGTGGTGGTGTGGCTTGTGTCTTCCTTGGGACTGCTCTTATAGACATGTACTGTAAATGTGGGTTCGTTGAAAGAGCTTGCCAAGTGTTCGATGAAATGCCTGAGAGAAATATAGTAACTTGGAATGCTATGATTGGAGGATTTGGCATGCACGGTCACTCCCATCGGGCTTTTGAGCTCTTCCATAGATTGAGAGGGTTGTCTATTGAACCTAATTATGTGACTTTTATTGGCATTTTGTGTGCTTGTACTCATGCTGGTCTCGTGGAGGAAGGGCGGCAATATTTCAAGCTTATGTGGGACGAGTATTCTATCCGGCCCACCATACAACATTATGCTTGCATGGTGGACCTTTTGGGGCGTGCTGGATGTTTGCTCGATGCACTAGAGCTCATAGAGGCAATGCCATATTCTCCTGATGCCGTTGTATGGGGTGCATTTCTCGGGGCGTGTCACATGCATCACGATGTCGAGTTGGGTAAGAGGGCAATGGCCCATTTGGTTGAACTAGAGCCTCGGAATGGTGGGAATTATACAATTTTTTCGAACATGTATGCAAATGTGGGTCGATGGGATGAGGCTGCCGCCGTGGCTACGAAGATGAAAAATTGCGGGATTAAGAAAACTCCGGGATGTAGTTGGATTGAAGTAGATTTCAAAATTCACCACTTCTTTGCTGGTGATCGGTCCCACCCACAAACTGAAAGAATTTACGATAGATTGGATGAATTAAGGAGACAACTTAGCGCTCTTGGCTATGTGCCTAATATTGGGTCTACGTTGAGGAATATAGAGGAGGAAGATAAGGAAGATGCACTCAAGATTCACAGTGAGAGGTTGGCAATTGCTTTTGGGCTTATTAGTTTTGAGCCATGCTCTACGATTCGCATTGTAAAGAATCTCCGAGTGTGCATTGATTGTCATACTGTTACTAAATTCATTTCGAAGATCGTTGATCGAGAGATCGTTGTTCGGGACAACAGTCGGTTCCATCACTTCAGAGGTGGTTTGTGTTCTTGTATGGATTACTGGTGATGAGTCCTTCAATGATTTTAAGTGATGTAGATGAGAAATGGATATAATAGAACTTGTTTAACAAACATGTCTTATCAAGCCAAAGAGTTGTGTGTAATTTGTATTTATGAAAAGAAAATTAAACAGTAGCAATTTTTTTTTTGGGAGCCATTTATTCTCATGAGAAATGCTTTTTTGAAAAGAGTTGCCAAACAGGGCTTTAATTGATGCAGGGTAGTGGTATAAAAGGTGGGATGGTGGAAGGGATGTCACATACCCCGAGCAAACCAAAAGTGGTTGTACAGATAGCTTAGGGATATATAAAGAATTTGGCTTTCATGGATGGGTGCTTAACTTTCTCTTCGTTAATGCCTGAGCATTTTTCGTGTATTGGTTAAGTCCTTATCAAATGGTATCAAAGTTGGCACTTCAAGTCTCGAAAGAGGCGACTTGGAGATGCGACTATGTTTGAGCCCTTAGGACGCACCTGAGTGAAAGCCACTGCAAAGTCGATAGGTATGAATGTCTCCCGGAAGGGGCAACATAGGGGAAGGGTTACTATGGCCTAAAAAGGGTATCACAATGAAATTGGGGAAGGGTTAGCTAGGTTCCACAAAAGGTATCATAGTAAAAGCTTCCAAAGAGTGCAGAAGTTGGCTACAAAACCTATTGTTCTATTATCATCCCGGAGTAATTAAGAGCTCAACTTTTTGCCTCATTAATGCCTAGGCGACATTTATGGTGCATTGGTTAGGACCACACTATTCTATTGGGTATTATCGGTAAGGGTCCCCATTGGTCTTGTACGATGCTATGATGGATTAACCTCGTACAAGGCCAATCAATTCTCGTAGGAGACAACAAGCTCTTCTATGAGGTTAATCAGTCTAACCTAGAAACAAATATGCATGCACTTCCAGTTAAAATGTCATTAAGTAGACAGAACATGTGTTTTAAAAAAATTAAGGGTCCCGACCCCTCTCACATAATAAACGATAGGACTTTATCAAAAAGAGTTAGTCGACAATGGGTGTCCACCCATCAAGTGCATTAAAGCTATACACACTCAAATGTGACTTGCATGACGTGCATAGACCTCCATACATTGGAAGTCGGTGCATGTCATGTAGTCCCACAGATGTGTGGAGTGTCATATCCACTCACATGGGTGGACACTCATTGTAGACTAAGGTTGCGTATGGCATAGCTCTCTCCTAGTGCCTGGCATAGTAGAGTTCACCTACTTTAACAGGTTTCATCCTCTTTGCTAACATCTTGCTACGTGCTTTAGCAAGTATCCTTTCTCCTTGTTAACTCCTTGCCCTCCTTTCTACGTACTCTTTGCCAAAGCAGATTTTATTTGCTTTAGTAGGAAGTTAGTAGAGAGTAAGGAGGTTATTGCTAGAGCAGGTAAATCCTCTTTTGCAGAAAGTTCGAAAAGAGAATGGGAACCAACTAAAATAAGTGAACTCTGTTATGGCAGGAACTAGCAAAGAGCTATACCATACGCAACCTAACTCATCAAGTAGATATGTTAAAAGTTGGACCCTCTCAATGTACTTGTAAGGGCTATACAATGTACCCGTGTGAAGGACTTCAAGAAAATGAGTTGGTGTTTGGTGCAAACTGCACATCCCATGCACCCTGCCGAGCCCAGCGCAATTTTGTCCCTGGGCCGGATTTGGGCCTCATTGTTAGGATATAAAAATAATTGAGCACCCTCTGGTCGGATTAAATACATGCCAGGTGCCAAATGCAATTGCCTTCCCTAATATCCTATCTAGGCCGGTTCTGAGGATAAAAAACAATTGGGCTGCTCAAACCTTGGCTCGATCTATTCAAGCCGGATTATTTTAAGTAAAAAGGCCGGTCTAGCCTAAACCCAGGCCGTCCCAAACCCGATTCAGTTTGGGTTTGCGCCCAAATCTGATTCAGGTCGGGTTTGCGCCTGAACCTGATTTGGGTCGTATTTGGGCTTAAATAAAAGGCTTGAGCCCGAAAGATCCAATCTGAGAGACACAAATTTCTATCCAGGCCGGGTTTGTTCCTAACTTTTGCGGTCGAAAACTAAAAGCTCAACCCGTTGACAGTCCTCGGCGTCGACTCTAAGACGAGCACAAGTCTCTAAGCCAACGTGTGTTTCAAAGTCCACAAGAGGTACACAGCTTGCACGCCTGGTACGGATATTTGCAACAGAATTTTCAGTCTCCCCAGCTTGGGACTTCCACTGTTAATGTTGACAACCTCGAATCAGACCATGGAGATTATTTTTTGTCTCAATCTTTCACACAAGAGCTCTTGAGAGCAACGCCGGACCTGACCCAAAAGTATGGTCGGATGTCATATGACGAAACCAACCCGAAGGCTAAAATTAATGTGCCAGACCTAGTAAAATTATTGTGTCGGGACTCGGGTCAAGTATCGGGTCTACCAAGCCATTGACAGCCTTAGTAAGGAGAAGTTTCACGAGGAGAGAAAATAACCCGTGCTTTGTACTATTCTGTTCGGGCCGTCCACCTAATATCAAACTCGTTTTAAAGCGCTTTGAAGCCGGGTTTTCTGACTTACCAGGCGCTTTCACATGATACGCAAGAGTCTGGACTCTGAAGGTCGTGAAAGTCACGGATCCCCCTTATCTGACGGTTTTTAAATCGACACATGAACCGAACACCCCATATCGAAAATCACTTCTGATTTTAACCCATTCGTAAATCTATCCACGTGGTTCTCACGTGCCAGCCACCAGGAAAGACAAAAAATCTCTAAGAAATATAGCGGTCAGCCGTCTCGTTAACCCAAAGGACAAAGCTCTGCATACTCGACACGTGTCGAGTAGCTATTAATTACACGTTGAAGAGTGGTCACATAAACACCTGAATCCTTGGATCTGACGCTGATCTCCACTGTCCGACTCCCATAGATAAGCAGAATATCTGCCGGAAATCCAACGGTCCGAAACTGGTCACGTGGAAATAGCGGGTATTTAAACACTAAAATTATCAAGCTATCCTCCAGACGTTGGTTCCTGCAATTCTACCATTAAGATAAACTTATCATGTAAAATAAATGCCTTGATTAGTTATAACCTTTACCAATTAGGGTTATTTTGTTCCATGTTTTAATGCGTTATGTACCTGTCTCTTTAAATTTTGATATATCTTTATAAAGCGGCACATTATAACATATAGCGAATTAGCATATACTCTTAAAGAAAGACTTAGGGTGTGTTTGGATTAGCTCTTATAAGAGCATAAGCAATTCTTTCTATCCTTTCAATTAGAGCAGATAAAATATGTTCTAATAGAGAGCGGGCAGATAGTAGTTTTATCACTTAAAATAATTTTCCGCCAAATAATGAATAAGACGAGGAGTTGTGTTATCAAACATTAAAGTAATTTTCTACCAAAGCCAATGAGCAAAAGAATTGCTCTTTACCCCGAAAGAGTTAACCCCAAGATATTTTGGGATGCGACTCTTTAAAATTTGAAACATTTTTATAGAGCGAATAGATAATAATTGAGAGCTATTAATTGATACTCTAAAAGAAAGACTGATATTTTGGGATGTGACTTTTTAAATTTTGATATATCTTTGTCAAGTGACACATAATAATCGAGAGCCAATTATTTATTCACATAATGGTCTTCTAAATCGTATCTTAAGATTGTGTTTAATGTAAATCTTTTGCATTTAAGATTTTGAAATCATGACCTTAAAAATCAAATGATTTAGATGGTATTTTCATATTATATAGGCCTCCAAAAGACGTCATTCTTTTAAATTATATGTAAGGGCCAACTTCTTGTGTGCAATTAATAACTCCCTTATAGCAGTTCATCAAAAGTCAGTAAATCTTAATTTATATATTTGGGTCTATAATCATATCATTTCACTCATATTATATTCTTTTAGGAATTATTAAACTTTATGTAACTTTGTAATCTTTCATATTTCTTTTCATTATTTTCTTTTAGGCTTTTCTCTTCTCCCACTATTTAATATTTATATTTGTAAGTTGTCAACCTTCTTCCATAATTTTCTCAATGGGCATATGAAATATCACAAGATTAAAGGTTCCAACATTTGGTGGTAAAAAATACTATAGTCAATAAGTCAATTAGCTAAAAATTTAGTCACCTATTGTCTTTATATATTGTCCAAGATGTGGATTAATTTTGGACGGTCATAAATGATTGTTACATTTGTTAATCTTACCGGCAACAAGGGTGGTACATTCCTAAATGGGAGCCGAGTTACACTGGATACAGAATCCTTTAATAATGGTGAGAGTAGACACTTTCCTTCGGATCAGCCTGTACTTTTACCTAATTACCCGTCGAAAGAGTATAATGGCATTTCTGTCTTATGACATATGAAGGGGTTAGTTTGTAATTTTGTTTTAATTTTTATATAGAAAGTTCCAAAACTTAAGCAACGGATGGTTTAGAAGCGACATTTCGGTTTTTGCACATAGAAACACCTCGAGAACTCGGCTCTCTCTCTGTCTCTCTCTCTCTGTCTCTGATTTGGAGCTGCGTATTTTAGTTCTAGGGTTTCTCAATGACTGGAAAAAAACAGGTAATGATTTCGATTTTCAATTTTCTCTCTGTAAATGAGCTGCCGAGGGTATCAAAAATGGCGTTTTTTTTTTTCTGGTAGAATTCCTTCAATTTCTGCGTTGTTTACTGTTTTACTGAAGAAAAAAGTAAGTGCAGTTGAAATTTAGGGTTTTTTCTTTTCGTTATCTTTTCCGATAAGTTACTATTATCAGGTCCGCAGCCGTTGAGTGTTTCGCGCATGAAGAATCCATGTTGTAGAATTGGCGGTATTTTAGGGTTTGATATTTGTTTTTATTGATTTTTTGGTTTCGGATTTTCGTATTTTTGAGTAAAGTCGTAGTTTTTATGGTTGAATTGGAGAATATATATAAGACACGTACTTGAAGAATTTATTCTGCAAATTCAAAAGTTTTGTTTTTTTTACTCAAATTGGTGGATTTCTGTCTTCTCTCTCCTCAATTTCTAATTGAAGGTATAGTTGGGATGTTGATTTCTTAATAAATGGTAGTTCTACATCTTGCCGTTATCTGTCGAACAGTTAGAATTACATTGTTGAAGTCAGCACAAGGAAACACGAGACTCACGAGATGGTGATCACGGGAATAGCATTGAAGAAATGACCAACTGTTCACTAGATAAAATATGAAATCGAATCGTAGAACCCATAAACACACCCCACATTTTCTCGTATTCTTTCTTCTACACACCACTAGACCACAGAGCATTTCAAGCTCCCTACTCACTCCCTGCCAATGCAAATTTTATCTGCTTTAGCTGGGAGCTCATTTTTCACTAAAAGGGAGCTCCCGCCAGTGCAAATGGAGTGGGAAGCTGGTTTACGAAACACTGTCTGAGCCTAAGATCGCCATGCTGGAATCCAAGAGCCACTCTTAGGCATTGGGCAGCTAAACCAACACCCCCTTATATTAATAAACTAACTGCTACTTGAGACCAAATTCAACTCCAACTCCAACTCCACTTAGGTTCTGCTTGGGAATGAGAGGGATGGGCTCACGCTTGCGCCCCGTCCACTCACCTCCTGGCATAGCCCGCTCCCCGCCCGCCCACCTGCTCCATGCCAGCGCCAGAGTGTGTTACCAAATGCGCGCCTCTGTTTGGCGCAGTGTGGAGTGGGCGGGAGCATTTCCAAACAGAGTAGCTTCAGGGCTAAATATGCCTATCATACCTAAAATAGATTACCATTAAGGACTCCTATTGACGTTCTATTATCATTCAACCCTACAGTTCTAAGCATCAAGAAAGTAGTTGGCTTTAATAGCCTTCTATTCCTCACCAGCAAATACGAGGTGCCATGGCTATTCCGTCCCTTCCTCTCAGCTGACAGCAACAAGATCAGATGCGATATTTTTCGCTCCAAGATAATGCTGCCACGCGACTGCACAGTGCAAGCCCAATGTATGACTTCAAAATCCGCCGCACTCCCAATCGTCCACCTTCACTGTTGATAAAATATTCTAAATATGTTCCATATCTCATGATTCCATTTGATTTTTATGCCACTGTTTCAAGATTCAACTAGATTCCTATTTGTTAAGCATCATAGACAAATTGTGCGATTTGCACGATACTAGAATAGTGTAGGATTAAATGACTGAAAGCATTCATGAGCAGGGGAGGGGTAAAGTATCTTACACCATTAAATTACTTTTTTCACCTTAAACCATTGAAGTGTGTATTGTTATTGTGAGATGTGACGAACCCTTGTGCTCAATCTGAATTGTCCAAGTGGCAATCCATCATGAGTGCTTGTCTCAGCCAAAGAATCATACTTATAAGTGGATGTGAACCATCCGATTGGATAAATATTAGCCATTAAAAACTAAGAACAACTGTTGGTATTAAAGTGTACAGATCGGATGATTCAAATCTCCCTAAAAACACCGTTTTTGGGCCATTGCCCTTCAATGTATGATCTATCACTTTGACCGTATGGATTACCCACATCCTAAACCAACATTGGTGTATGATCATTTAAACACCATTTTGTTGTTTAAATGATGGTCAGCAGAATCATGCCCTAAAATTAACAATTGATTTGATGTATTTTCAGTTTGGGGAGCAGATAATTTTTTTGATGCAGGTGAACTTCATGAATGATGTATTATCTGTGTTGGTTGCAGATCTCCTTCCCACCTATTGCTGCCACTTATATCTCTCGAAAGTAACCCGACTCTCTTATTTGTGAGATTTCAAGTACATGTGCTTAATGCTGCTCTTTTTTGTGGCAATATTACGAGGCTTTGGACCTGCTCTTTTAGTTCTTGATGCTATAGGTCAGTGCCTTTTCTAAGTAGATACTCTTGCCAGTTCGCCTGATTCCATTTCTGTTTATGATGTTTTTTGTCGCCTTGCTGGATGTTTCTTCTTCCTTTTTTAATTTATTTTTTATTCATTTCCCCCTGAAGTTGGTTGAATCCATATTGTCACATGGAACAAAACTGACATAGCTAAGCCATGCTTTCAGGAAAATATATGAGATATATTGTTAACATTAAAGGGCAGTTATCATTAGAATGGCAACCGAGAGTCCAATGAGATTAGTGGGAAGCAGCGGAACTAGAAAGTGGCTACCATCTGAGGCTGCGTCATTTACATCATCATCCAATAATTTGGCAGCACAAGAACTGGGGTTGCTTTTGAATGTCCAAAGGTTTCGTGGTAATAACGGGGATGGGGTCCCTAATCGCAGCGGAAGTGCTCCACCAAGCATGGAAGGTTCATTTGCTGCCCTTGGGAACATTATTAGTCACCAAAATTCCACTTTGGAGGGAAGTTTGTCTAGCTTAAACAATGCAATTGCAAACTGTGAGTCAGAGGAGCAACTTCGTGCCGATCCAGCCTACTTAGCATATTACTGTTCCAATGTCAATTTAAATCCGAGGCTTCCTCCACCTCTTATCTCCCGGGAAAATCGCAGGCTGGCACACCATATTGGTCGTTTTGGGGATAATTGGAGATCAACTTCTTTTGATGACAACAGCAATGAATCTGTTTTTTTGTCTCGAGCTGCCTTATCTACTCATAAAGAGGAGCCTGAGGATGACAAGTCACCTAGACAGTCTTCCAGTGATTGGGAAGATAGGAGTACTGGGTTTTTGTCTGGACAGTTAGCAACTTCTTTGGCTTGCCGCCATAAAAGTCTGGTAGACTTGATACAGGTAATAAATTTAATTTAATGTTAAGCCATTCATATTCCAATTTTCTCTTTTGCTTGTGAAAATCAGTTTCTTAATGGGATTGACTCTCCTCACTGTCTGGTTGAGATAACACCTTCACTGTCCCACTTGTAGGCCAAATTGTGCCACATGGCACATTTCTGACCAATTCAGATCATCCAAATGGCATACCATCATTTGGACTGAAATATGCCCAAAAATATGACCATCAGAGAATTCAAACCATCTGATCATAACATTTTAAATTTAATATGGACTGGATGCTTTGAATCCTCAGATGGTTGTTGCCTTTGGACCGAGTTCAATTCAAATAATGGTCTGCCACTTGGACAACTTGGATTGGTAAAAAATTTGAGCGGCCTGGCCTAGAAAGTTGGACAGTGTTGGTTTTATATAAACCCTACAGTGAGCTCCCACTGATCCTTTTTTAATACATATGAAAGTTGTACTTGCTTTATATTTTTACTTCCCCTATGCAAATGTATGCAGGATTAATGCTTGGATATTAAGAAAAATTAGAGCTTTTGTACTTTAGGTGGGATACTGGAATGTAGTGCTTTTGTCTTTCCAGCATATGGTGTCCATTCTTATTCATTATTCTACGTCATGTTTCTTGTATAACCACTAACTATACTGAATTATTGTAAGGCCTTAAATCACACTTTGGGTAACTAGATATGTATTATTCATGGTAATGGGTTCTCCTTCCAATAATTGATTTGCCTTTCGGTAGATTTTTGCTTTTAAACTGAAATATATGTCATTTAAGTTCTTTCTCTGCCATCCATATGGGATGCAAGGATTAACATCTCAGTATTGGCCACGGTATCGTTCTGTGCTGATACTAGGACATCATCTCGGGTATCGGCAATGAACTATAGTAAAAATTATATGTAACAGGGGATACCCAAGACGATTCATTTGTCTTGTTGGCTCCGATTCCGAGTTGTCTTGGTTATTATGTCCTGGTATTGTCCGAGATTTTGATCTATGATCATTTTATAACTTGCAGGAGGACTTTCCTCGTACTCCGTCACCTGTATATAGTCAGTCTCGTTCCTCAAGTCATGCAGTAATAGAGGAAGCAGTTGATACTGATGAACATACTCATGATTCTTCTATCAATTCAGCTAAGTTACCAGAACTGAATGCAGTAACTGCAGGCATCCGTGCAGGTACGCCTACAATGGGTGGACATGCTATCAGATCTACACCGAATAGTGATTCTTCTTCTGCTGCTCCTGTTCCAAGTTCGTCGACTTCTGACGGGTCAGGAAGCCCACATCTTGACGTACAAAGAGAATCGAGCGGTGCAGATTCTCATTTGGGTACCGATGTCTTAATCAGTGGAATGACTGGTTCAGATATAACTAGTCTTGAATCTGGAATGAAAGGTTTTAGCATATCTAACCTGCCCAACTCAGAGGGCCAAAGAAGTCAACAGGAACGACAACATCCTCCGCTGAATAATTTGCAGTATCACTATCTGCACCCACAACTAGGCACTTCATCTCATGTTCAAGGTATCCAGTCTCAGATGATTTCTCAGGGAATGCCTCGTTCATACAGTGGCATGGATAATTTTTCGCACGGCTACCCTAAATTATCCTCCATAGAGGTACAGCCAGTGCTTCAATCTTCTGGAATTACACCTCCGCCGTATGCAACTGCAACTGCTTACATGGCTTCTGGTAATCCTTTTTATCCTAACTTGCAACCATCGAGCTTAATTGCTCCCCAGTACAGTGTAGGCGGATATGCTTTGAATGCTGCACTTCTGCCACCATTTATAGCTGGGTACCCTTCTCCTAGTGCTGTTCCTATACCCTTCGACAACTCTGGTAGTTCCGGATTTAATACTCGCGCTGGTGCTGTATCGACTGGAGGAACCATTGCGTCCTCAGTTGATTTGCAACACCTATACAAGTTCTATGGACAGCTTGGATTAGCAATGCAGCCTTCTTTTTCTGATCCTCTTTATATGCCATACTTTCAGCATCCTTCTGAGGATGCATACAGTGCTGCGAGTCAATATGATCCAATGGCATCCAGGGGAGGTGTTATTGGAAGCCAATTAGATAGTGTCGATTTGCATAAGGGGACATCATTGGGTGTATATACAGCTGACCAGAAGCGCCCGTACCTGAGAACTGGAAGTCTAAGCATTCCAAGCTCAAGAGAAGGGAGCATCACTAGCTCCAATTATTATGGGAGCCCTCCTAGTATGGGTTTTTTTATGCAGTACCCAACCTCACCTATTGCTAGTCCGGTAATGCCAGGTTCTCCAATTGCTGGGACAAGTCTTCCTACACGGAGAAATGAAAGTTTTAGATTTCCGTCAGGGTCTACTAGAACTGTAGGAACATACCCTGGATGGCAAGGGCAGAGAGGAAACGAAAAATTTGATGATCCCAAAGCATATTCTTTTCTTGAAGAGTTGAAATCAAGTAAAGCCCGTAGATTTGAACTATCTGATATTGCTGGACGTATTGTTGAGTTCAGGCAAGCAACATGATAACTTATATCGATTTCTTTTCCATATACGTGGATATATGCAGTATTGTTCCCTTCTCCGGAATATAATTTTCTTTTTCCATGTTTGGCATCAGTGCTGACCAACATGGGAGTCGGTTTATTCAACAGAAGTTAGAAACCTGTAGCAATGAAGATAAATCATCCGTCTTTGAAGAAGTTCTCCCACATGCTTCTACACTAATGACTGATGTGTTTGGTAATTATGTCATTCAGAAGGTATTTTTTTTTCAGAAAGTGCAGCATTGCTTTCTTCTTTTTCTTTTTGTTTCCTTATGTTATTTGTTTATTCATCCTCATTGGTTTATGTGATCTGTTTACCCACGGGATGGATCTATTTTCCAGTTTTTTGAGCATGGAAGCCCTGAACAGAGGAAAGAACTTGCGAATCAGCTTTCTGGTCATATTTTACCTTTGAGTCTTCAGATGTATGGATGTCGCGTAATTCAGAAGGTACTGTATGTTCTTGTACTGTCTCTAGCATGGTGCTTTATACATCTATAATTCGATGAAGGTCGTCAATTCGAATCTGTGATCATTCTGAAGTTCCCAATCATAGAGAGCATTAAGAATTGAAAAGGATAGGTAAACATTACTGCTCATCTCTAATATATTATGCAAAATGGACAATATAGCTTTTGCTTTTAATCGATAAAAATGAAAGATGACCTACATAGTAAATTCTTCAAGATCGGCTGAAAGGGTCCACATTTTCCTGTTGTTAATATGGACTTTATGTTCTATTGTTATATTGTGGGGGTGTATTGTTTAATTGGGTGTGTATGTATTATTTCTCAAACTTAATATAAATGCTAGTGAGGGCCTCCTAAATCACTAAGAAGCCTTCTCTAATTATTCTCTCTTTCTCCTTCTAACCCTAACCTAAACCCATCTACTAAATATAATACCACTAACCTAAATCAGCTAAACACCAACCCTAAATATCTTCTTGGTATTAGAGCCTAACCTGTGCACACATTTCGATGTGCCAGATCATCTTTGCTGCTGACATCACATTGACATCAGCAGGTCAAAATTTTGACCTGAAACGGTTTTGTTTGAATCGGTTTTTCATCCTCTTCGATTTTCCTTCTTAGTGCTTTGTGATTTGAAGAAGTCTCGGTACACCTTCGAAGGATTCTTTGGCTTGAGGTTTCTTGGACCCAATCTGGCTTGTTTCATCGAATCAGAGCAAGCTTGATCTAAATTTTTTTTGTTGGAGATCGATGGAGAATTGAATGCATTTTATTATTTCCTTGCTCTGGTTTCTGTCGGTTTTCACGTGTTTCACATGTTTCATATGTTTAGTAGTTCTCATGGATCCCGAGGTCAATGGAACCTGTTAATATTGTGAGCACTCATTGGGAATGCGATCCATCAGCCATGTTGTGAAGTTTTGCTGTGTTATTGACTCAGTTGGTGCTGTCTTCTTGGCTATGACTTAGTTGGTAGTTATTGTGCTATTGACTTAGTCGATGCTTTTTGTCAAGAATGGTACCTATCAGCCACCTTATAAAGCATTTATTGTGTTGATTGATTGGGTTTGAAACATTATTGAGTTTTTTTGGTGATTGTTCTACAATCCTTCTTTCATTTGTCTATTCTTTGTTTGATAAGAGCCCGATTGTCAAAAAATTGCCAGGGAATACCAATCTATGAACACTGGAAATTTACCCACCAGGATTACATTGATCAAGTTTAACCCTACAAATTATTTGGAATGGAAAAGAGCTATTACTCTTTATATACAAGGTTGCGTGATGATGTGAATTCTTTCCGGCATTCCTCCACGATTGAAAATGGGTGTAATTTATGCTGAAAATGGATGCAGACAATGCCATTATTCTAAGTTGGGTATGCAACTCCATGGACTCCTCCATATATCGATCATTTATGTTCTTGGACTCTACCGCCAAGATTTGGAGTAAGTTGGTCGATACCTTAGCTCCTTCTAAGCATAATACATATAAATATAGGGTTAGGGTTTGGTTAGATGAGGAAGAAGAAGAAACTGATGGGAAAGAATTAGGGTTTTTGGTTGTTGTACCTCAACCCTTTATTAGTATTTATAGTAATGCGTACAATCTCACGTATTGTAAGGACCCGATTGAAACCAGGTCAGATATTTATTTTTATTTATTTATTTAATACATTTAGGATTTGGTATATTGTATTAAGGGGTCTTTTGGTAATTCAATAAATAGATGGGTATTTGGGACATTTGGGTTGATATTAGGGGACTTTTAGGTAATTTAATAATACCAAGGGCTTATTAGACATTTAAGTAAAAATTCATTTAAATTAGTATTTTATTATGTTAAAACTTAAAAGAATTTGCTAGAAAGGGGGAGATGATATGAGAGATTGAGAAGAGGGTTTTTTTTAGGGGTCTAGAAGGGGTGAGAGAGTTGGGTCTTGTGGGGGATTGTAAAAGCAACAAAAAAAAATAGAGAGAGAGAGAGAGAGACATCTAGAGAGAGAAAGAGAGATTTAAAGAGAGGAAGAGAGATTTACAGAGAGAAAGTGATGTTGAGAGAGAGTAAAAGAAGAGGAATTTGAAGAAGAAATTGAAGTATAAGAAAGGGGTTTTGTTAGGGATTGAAATCCTAATCTGGAAATTTTGAGGCAAGTACCCTAATCTAGTATATTTTGATTAACCCTAATTTGAATATGATTTTATTATTTTGCGGAATCGATCAATGCGTAAGTCGATTTGAGCTTCTATTTCTGAAATCGGTTTACATATGCTGGAATCTGAACTTTTTTCTGAATTCGGTTTACATGTGAATCTGGGATTTAATATTTTGCTTACTTTATTATTTTTTAGAATCCGATTCTAGCCCTATTCATGAAATCTTCCAAATTGGAACCTGAAATCTGCACCCAATGGTTCAAAAGTATATGTTAAGGCATGCTACCTTTGGTTGGGTCAACATAAGCCTTTCTCTTTATATGTTGTTAACTATTCTCTAAAGTAGAAATTTTTCATATTTTATCTTCTCTGAAATATGAATTTTACAAGGACAACTTTATATTTGTAATCTGCAAATCAGATTTTAACACTTTACTAGTGATCATATCAGGATCATTGACATAAGTGGTAACTTGTGTCATATTAATCTGATATTTTTTATAACAAAAAATAATTATTCTGATTATTTCTGAGATTTATGTATTGAATCTGAATATCATAATTTATGAGGCAATGAGATGGTGCCTAATGGGTCCCAATGGGACATTTCTAACACCTTGGGCAGTGGTGATTCTGTTATCTGATCTGAATCTGTTATCTATTCTCAACTAAATAAGTAGTTGAGAAAAACACTTGGTAGTTGTGCTGTTAGCTATAAGGTAACCTCACAGTTATATATCTGTTCAAGCATTTCAAATAATGGATTAGTATCTGTATGTAAATTTACCTATGTACGAGATTTGTTTTCAACCACTTATAATAATGTTTGCAATTGAATTATTTGATTAGTTTGAAAAATAAAAAGAAACGTTAGAATAGCATTTTGATAATTTGAAACTATCAACCTGTTAGTGGTTTAGTCATTAGTTATTAGATTTGGATACTTGCGGACTAGGAGGCACAAATACGCCCAAAAGGGCGTCGTACCCGTATCTGATACGTATCAAATACAGGTACGGGTGGGATACGCGTGCATGCGTATCCCACGAGTTTCCGAACTTAAAAAAAAAAATTGGGTACGGTACGGCCGAGATACGGACTATGGTATTTTATTATTATTTTTAAAAAATATTATTTTAATCCCTATTTTTTTAGGGTTGCCTTTTTAGGCGCCGAAATCGGTATATGGAGGGCTGGTTTACTCTGGCTCTTTTGTAGGGTTGCAAAAGGGAGAGGAAAAAAAATAGAAGAAGAAGATGAGCTTTCTCTAGCCTTTGGCAGTCTGGCTCTTTTTTATGGTTGCAAAAGGGAGGAGAAAAAAATAGAAGAAGAAGGGGTGGAGGATGTACCTGCGAGGCAGTGGGGCTTCTTCTCAAATCAAGTACTTTTTTTTTTTTCCTTTCTTCTTCTTCCCTCCCTGTGAAGTTTCTTTTTTGGCTGCAACCTGCGATTCTGTGAAGGCCCTTCGCCGAAGGGTTTTGTTTTTGTTTGCTGTGCAGCCATAGGCAAAGTGTAGCCTTAAGATATTTAAAGGGCCTGACTCGCATGACCATCATATACGCCTAAAAAATTTGTTTAAATGATCTCCCAACATTGAAATGCCACTTTTTATACCACACCATTGAAGTATAATTTATCATTATGGCATGTGGCACACATCTATGATCAATCTAAATTTCCCAAGTGGATGGAACATCTCCCATCCAAAGGATCATGTTTATAAGTGGATGTAAACCATCTGATCAGTAAACTTCAATATCAGCCATCAAAATTAAGAACAACTGTTGACATTAAGTGCACATATCGGATGGTTCAAATCTCTTAAAAAGCGTGATTTTTTTTACCCATAGGCCTTCAATTGATGATATGTCACTTTGACGGTATGGACCTCCAAAATCATAGGCCAATATATGGTGTAAGATCGTTTAAACATCATTTGGTGCTTAAATGACGATCAGGATAGTCGGTCCCATAGAACTATGGTACTCTGGTTGAGATTAAAAGGAGGTGCAGAAGAGGGTTTTAGAAGGTGAGAGACAGTACTCATGTCACCAGATTTTTGAAGGGCCCGACTCACGTGTGATTGGCCCGACTTGATGTGTGATTGGCCCGACTTACGTGACCAGATTTTTGAAGGGCCCGACTCACTTGATCTGATTTGTGGACTTTAATATCAACTATTGTTTTCATTATTAATGGCTGATATTAAAGATCATCAATCGGATGGTTCACATCCACTTATATGCATATTTGATATTTCTTTTGGCTGAGCCATCTTCCAATGACTGATATTAAAAATTATAGAAAACGCGCTTCTGCCAAAAAAATAATTAATGGTTGATATCAATTTCATAAAATATTAGTGGCTGAAAAATTATGTTTAATTGTTTATTAATTATTTTTTACATTTAAAAATAACCTAAAATATATATAAATTAATTTTGTAATATAAGTACCCCCGCCATACTCATACCCTGATTTTTTGAAAATTGTCGTATCTTTGTACTTGTATCGAATCGTACCCGTATACCGTACCCGCACTTTTGTTTCCTAGTTGCAGAGCATGTGGATTAGCTCTTACGGTAGTTTTAACCACCCTACAGGTTAAAGGAAGAGTTGTAGACAGAGTTCTCGGCTAGTGCTGACTGGTGAAAGCTTCTGTGTCTAGTAAGGTTATCCGTGTATAAAGTATGTTAATAGTGAGTGGCTCAGTTGTAGTAATGTCAAAACTTTGTGTGTATATATATATATATATATATATATATATATATATATAGTCGCCTGACTTCTGTTGTATAAGGGAGTTGTGTTCAGATGTTTAGTGAGTTGTACTAACTAGTTCTATATAATGAAAAGAAAAGTTTCTTCAATTCTTCTGAAAATGTGATTTTTCTTCATGTCTGTATTGTGTCCCTTGTTAGAGTAAATGTTTATTTCAGGTTTCTTCTGACCTGTCTAGGTCACAACTCAAGATCTAGGTGCGTGAATTTTGGGTTGTGAAAGTTGTGGTATCAGAGCTAGAGTTGAGTTGTGACAATGTTGTGCTTAAGGCATGACTGTTGTGGTCTTAGGAGTATAGTTATTAAGTTGGAGTCTTTTGAGGAATCTAATCATAATATTATATGTCCATGTAGGACAATATGTCGAAGAAGAGCGATAAAGGAAAAGGAAAAACTAGTGAAGTAACTCGAGGAAACTCTACAGTCGTTTGCTAGTGAATTTAAGAAGAGAGAAAGATCAAAGGGTAAGGAAAGCGAGATGGTAATCCTTCCAGGATTTCGATGACTATATAAGACGCCAAGTACAGAGTAGTATGGCACCTCTTGGTTCAAGGTCTACTCATGATGCTTTTAGCTGGAAAGGTTTAAAAAGCTTGGAGCACTGACTTTTTGGGGCGATCTGAATCCTATTGAAGCTGAGTATTGGCTTATGGAGGTGGAGAAAATATTGGATGGTATGAAATGTCATGGAGAACAGAAGGCCGTGTTAGCTGCATCTATGTTCCAAGGTGAAGCTGATATGTGGAGGAAAATGATAAAAGAACATGCCTGCAACCTGGAGAGAAGATATCCTAGGAAAGGTTTGTAGAATTTTTCTATGAGAAGTACTTTCCTGAGCGCATACGTGACCAGAAGCAAGTCGAGTTTGCTGAACTGTAACAGGTTAATAAGTCAGTGACTCAGTATGAAACAAAGTTTATAGAGTTGGAAAGATTCATTACACAACCCATGGAGGAGGCTGCTAGAGCAAAGAAATTTGCTCTAGGATTAAGGCCATCAATACGAGAGAAGTTATCGGCATTAAAACTGAGGACGTTTGCGAATGTTGTTGAGAGGGCTTTGTTCGTTGAAGACGACGATACAAATATGCAAAGAATTCAAGAGCAGAAAGGGAAGTCTAAATTAACATTTATGGACCGACAAAAGGGTAATCTGCAATGGAGAGAAGAAAAGAAGCCACATTGAAGGCTCATCGCCAAAGAATATCTCTTACACAATCAACATCAGTTTGTGACATGTGTGGAAAACCTCATGGTAATCAACCCTACTAACGTGAGACTGGGGCATGTTTTTTGATGCGGTCAATTTGGGCATCAAATTATGGGGTGTCCATTACCTCTTAGGCCACAACAACCACCATAGCAACAACGCAGAGGAGGGGACAAAGATCAGAAGCCTAACGTGTCGGGATGGGTGTTTGCCATCACAAAACAAGATGCAAAGGCTTTAAATTCCATGGTGGAAGGTAATTTAACTATTTATCAACATGTTGCAAAAAATTTAATTGATCTTGGACCCACTCATTCATTCGTATCTTCAAGCTTTGCATGTCATCTAGAAGTTGAATACGTTGAATTAGAATATGTCTTGCACGTTGCCACACCTCTGGGTAAATCATTGATCACCTATACAGTGTATAAGTCTTGTGCTGTATGCATTAGCGGTCACGATTTATTAGCAGATTTGGTCTTATTAGAAATGACAGATTTTGATGTGTTGTTGGGCATGGATTGACTCTCTGCTTATCATGCTACTGTTGTCTGTTTTGAGACGATTGATACTTTTCATTTTCTTAGTCTGCGTGAATTTCATTATCGAGGGATAGAAAAATCTTCTAGACCTAGTTGATTTCTTGTATAAAAGCTAATCGTCTGTTACGAAAAGGGTGTCAAGGCTATTTAGCCTACATTGTTGATGAGCAGAAGGATAAGCTAAGGGTTGAAGATATTCTGATAGTTAGAGAATCTGCTGATGTGTTTCCGGATGAGTTGCCTGGTTTACCTCCACAGTGAGAAACTGATTTTTACCATCAATTTGGTCCCAGGGACTGCTCTAATTTCGAAGGCACTGTATAGAATGACACTTGTTGAGCTCAAGGAGCTTAATGTGCAATTGGAAGAATTGCTGGAGAAAGGATTCATTAGGCTGAGTGTATCCCCATGGGGTGCTCCAGTGGTGTTTGTAAAAAAGAAAGATGAGTCTCTGAGGCTGTGTGTAGATTATAGGCAGTTGAATCAGGCTACAATTAAAAATAAGTATCCTCTCCCTAGAATTGATGATTTGTTTGACCAACTGCAAAATGCGTCTGTATTTTCAAAAATGACCTGAGATCTGGGTATCATCAGTTGAGAATTTGAAATGAAGAGACTCCTATTACTGCTTTCCGTACCCGTTACGGTCACTATGAGTTCGTAGTAATGCCGTTTGGGTTGACCAATGCACTTGTCGCGTTTATGGACCTTATGAATCAAAATTTTAAACCAGTTCTGGACCAGTTTATTGTTGTTTTCATAGATATCTTTATCTATTCTCTGTTCCATGCCGATCATGGACAACATCTGAGAGATCTTCCTTACAAATGTAGCAGGAAAATAAATTATTTGGTAAATTGAGTATGAGTTCTGGCTTGAGAGAGTTACTTTCTTAGACCATGTGATATTGAAAGAGGGTGTAGTTGTTGATCCCTCTAAAGTAGAAGCTGTCAGGAATTGGGACAGGCCAAGTTCAGAGATCAGAAGTTTTATGCGATTGGCAGGTTACTATAGAAGATTTGTTGAGGGTTTTTCTAGCAATGCAGCTCCTTTAACTTAATTGACTCGGAAAATGTGAAATTTGTCTGGAGCGATCGATGTGAAGCAAGTTTTCAGGAGTTGAAGAATAGATTGACTTCTGCTCCAGTGTTGACCATTCCTTCGGGAAGCGAGGGATTCATTATCTACAGTGATGCATTTCCAATTGGATTAGGGTGTGTGTTGATGCAGTTTCGTAATGCTGTTGCTTCTAGACAACTCAAAGTTCATGAGCATAACTATCCAACGCATGATTTAGAATTGGTTGCAATTGTGTTTGCCTTAAAAATTTGGAGACATTGTTTGTATGGGGTTCAGTTTGAAGTTTATACTGATCATCAAAGTCTGAAATATTTGTTTGACCAGAAAGAGTTAAATATGCGACAACAGAGATGGATTGAATTTATGAAAGATTATGATTTTGCAATCAATTATCATTCTGGAAAAGCTAATGTTGTAACAGATGCTTTAAGTCGAAAATCTTCTAGATTGGTTGCGCGACTAATGATTTCTGAATGACGAATGTTAAAAAAATTAATAGTTTGGGACTTTGAAATTCAAATAAGTATAGAATTTTTTTTTGCAAATCTGACTGTTCGACCTACCATTCTTCAAGAAATTAAAGAGGCTCAACATAAGGATCCTAGACTGAAGGCTATAATGGAAGATATGGCTGCATGATTTAAGCCGAATTTTAAAATCTATGAGGATGGCAGTATGAGAATCAATGGTAGATTGTGTGTACCTGACTTTCCTGAATTGAAGAAGCGGATCTTCGACGAAGCCTATCGATCCAAATACACTGTTCATCCAGGTAAGATAGAGCACCAAAAACCTGCAAGCAAATTTCAGCCCCTAGATATTCCGGAATGGAAGTGTGATGATATTACAATGGATTTTGTTATGGGACTTCCTTGAACTAAGAATAATCATGTTACTATTTGGGTTGTAGTTGATCGATTAACGAAATTTACCCATTTATTATCCATTAGGAAGAATGACCCATTGCCCAAATTTGCCCAACTGTTTGTAAATGAAATTGTGAGGTTACATGGGACATCGAAATTGATTGTATCTGATAGAGACTCACGTTACACATTGGAGTACTGGAACAGTCTGATGAAAGCTTTTGGAACAATTTTAAAGGTTAGTACAACTTATCACCAAGAAACTAATGGACAATCGGAAAGAGTAATTTAGATCCTAGAAGACATGTTATAGGTTTGTGTGGAGTTTAAGGGAAGTTGGGATCAATTCTTGCCTTTGCTTGAAATTGCATATAATAATAGCCAGCCGGCCAGTATTTAGATGGCACCGTATGAAGCTTTGTATGGTAGACCTTGTCGTTCACTTCTTTGTTGAGACAAGGATGGTGAAACAAAGCTATTAGGCCCGAAATTAGTGCAGGAGGAGATTAAACTCATTAGAGATCTACTTTAGATAACTCAGAGCACATAGAAAAGTTACTCAGATGCCAAGAGGAGAGATTTGGAATTTGCGAAGAGTGATCATGTATTTTTGAAGGTATCTCCAGCTAAAGGGGTGATCCGATTTGGGAAGAAAGGTAAACTAAGCCCAAGGTTTATTAGCCCTTTTGAGGTTCTAAGTCGAATTGGGGAAGTTGCTTATAGACTAGCATTGCCTCCGCATATGTCAACTATCCACAACGTATTCCATGTTTCCATGTTATGAAAATATTTTCAAATTCTTGCTCATATATTGGAGTACAAACCGATACCAATTCGCCAGGACTTGTCTTTCTATATTGAAGAGCCTATCCGAATTGTAAACGGGAAAGAGTAAGTGCATCAGAATAAGAAGATTTCACTGCTCAAAATTCAGTGGTAAAATCATTCTGAAAGGGAAACAACTTGGGAGTGAGAAGAAGTTAGAGAGAAGTATCCTCAGTTGTTTGCTAATTGATCTAGTAAATTTCGAGGACAATTTTATAAAGAGGGGAGGATGCAAGGACCCGATTTGAAACCAGGTCAGATATTTAATTTTACTTATTTATTTAATACATTTAGTATTTGACATATTGTATTAAGGGGTGTTTTGGTAATTCAATAAATAGATGGGTATTTGGGATATTTGGGTTAATATTTGGGACTTTTAGGTAATTTAATAATACCAAGGGCTTATTAGACATTTAAGTAAAAGTTCATTTAAATTAGTACTTTATTATGTTAAACTTAAAAGAATTTGCTAGAAAGGGGAAGATGATACGACAGATTGAGAAGAGGGTTTTTTTTAGGGATCTAGAAGGGGCGAGAGAGTTAGGTCTCGTGGGGGATTTGTAAAAGCAACAAAAAAAAAAAAAAATAGAGAAAGAGACCGAGAGAGAGAGAGATGAAAGCGTGAGAGAGATCGAGAGAGATTGAGAGAGAGATATATATTTACAGAGAGAGAGATTTACAGAGAGGAAGAGAGATTTAGAGAGAGAGAGGGAGTTAAAGAAGAGGAATTTGAAGAAGAAATTGAAGTATAAGAAAGGAGTTTTGCTAGGGATTGAAATCCTAACCTGAAAATTTTGAGGCGACTACCCTAATCTAGTATATTTTGATTAACCCTAATTTGAATATGATGTTATTATTTTGCGGAATCGATCAATACGTAAATCAACTTGAGTTTCTCTTTCTGAAATCTGTTTACATATGCTGGAATATGAACTTTTTTATGAATTCAGTTTACATGTGAATCTGGGATTTAATATTTTGCTTGCTTTATTTTTTTTTAGAATCTGATTCTAGCCCTATTCATGAAATCTTCCAAATTGGAACCTGAAAATCTGGTTGGGTCAACATAAGCCTTTCTCTTTATATGTTGTTAAATAATCTCTAAAGTAGAAAATTTCCATATTTTATCTTCTCTGAAATATGAATTTTACAAGGACAACTTAATATTTGTAATCTGCAAATCAGATTTTAACACTTTACTAGTGATCATATCAAGATCGTTGACATAAGTGGGTAACTTGTGTCATATTAATCTGATATTTTTATAACAAAAAATAATTATTCTGATTATTTTTGAGATTTATGTATTGAATCTGAATATCATAATTTATGAGGCAATGAGATGGTGCCTAATGGGTCCCGATGGGACATTTTTAACACCCTGGACAGTGGTGATTCTGTTATCTTATTTGAATTTGTTATCTATTCTCAAATAAATAAGTAGTTGAGAAAAACACTCAATACGTATTGTTAGCTATAAGCTAACCTCGGACTTATATATCTGTTCAGGTATTTCAAATAATGGATTAATATCTGCATGTAAATTTACCTATGTACGAGATTTGTTTTCAACCACTTATAGTAATGTTTGCAGATGAATTATTTGATTAGTTTCAAAGATTAAAAGAAACATTAGAATAACGTTTTGATAATTTGAAACTATTAATTTGTTAGTGGTTTAGTCATTAGTTATTAGATTTGGATGCTTGCGGAGCATGTGGATTAGCTCTTATGATGGTTTTAACCATCCTGCATGTTAAAAGAAGAGTGGTAGACAGAGTTCTCGGCTAGTGTTGACTGGTGAAAGCTTCTGTGTCTTGTAAGGTTATCTGTGTATAAAGTATGTTAATAGTGAGTGACCAGGAGGCCTAGCCATATGGCAGCTCTAAGACTGAGGTACTCCTGGTCCTCTTGCTGTGACAAGGAGACTGTAGGTCTAGCCTATGCTGTGGAGGCAGTGGGAGCAGACTGCTGAATGACCGAAGGTGCGGAGTCCCATAGTCTTCCTTTGCTACATAAGCTCGACCAGTTTGAGTTGAGGGGAGCTGAGGTCTCCCAAGAAGTATCACGCAGATGACCTTTTCTACCACAGTGAGTACACTCGAGCTCCATATCGGCCAGGCAAGGCAGTCCTCTCTGGTGTCCTACCCGACACATCCATGGCATGCATACGTGTCTCCTCTCTCTAAAGAAGGGTAAAAACTGTCCCAAGGGTGGTAGCTCTTCTCTGCTCGAAAGATTGGCACGAACATGTTCATACTCAGAATTGACCCCGCGTAGTAGGTCAAGAATCTTCCTTGTATCTCAGGCCTCACTCTGAATTTGCATACACTGCAAACACTGACAATGGACACATGGGGGCTTCGTACTACAATCAGTACACTTTCCACTTCGCTGAAAGTGTTAAAGTTCATCCCACATGACAAGGAGCTGTGTATAAAAATCACCAATGGACTTCTCCCCTTGACGTAGCTGACTGATCTTCTCTGTAAGACTGAACTCCTTTGCATAATCATACTTCCGAGAATACGTCCCACTGATGGCCAACCACAATTTCCTGGCTGAAGTAGCATACATAAGGCAATTGCTGATATGAGGATGCATTGAGTGTACCAACTATGTCCTCACTTGGGTAATCTTGCATCTCTCATCAGCATACTTTTCATCCGAAGGGGTCAGGTCGGGGATTGACCCATCAATATACCCAATCTTTCGCCTAGCACACAGACTTAATTCCTCAGATCGAGACCATGTAAGGTCATTTGTGCCATCAAACTGAACCATATTAACCTGGAGAAACTGTAGCCCATCTTTTCCACCACCTACATGAGCCTTGTGCTCATCCATCTCTTACACGAGAGATCAGCCCCGCAACAGATCAACCAGTAAAGAAACAAAGACTGTCCTATGCAACTCACACTATCAATTGAGATATTACAACCTCGATGAAGACCCACACAAGGTCACACGACCCTTAAACACAGCCACTGCAGCACAACAACACAACAGCAGGTCATGACCACAAGCACAATCACCACAAGCGCTGATCCCTCTCAATAGGTCCCGAAAACATCCTAGAACCCATAGGCCACATCTCCGAAAGCCCATACAATGCGAATTGACTAACAAATTCATCAATAGCAGCAGAAAAAATCATAACATATCACAGCTGATTGCAGATACCCAGAAAATACACTTCAAAGTGTAGAAGACAATGTATGAGTGTATTCCGATGGACTTCCAGCGAGAATCCGGGATATTCACACTAATGTTCACAAAAAAATCATGCCACAAAGTACAAACTTAAAAAAAATTTACATACAGTGGTCTTGTAGTAAGATTAGAGTTCTGTAGTAAGAGAGGAGTGAGGATGAAGAGCTGGAGTGGTGCCTGCGAAAACCAGAGGCGCTGGTTCAATGGGGAAGATGACACACGAGTCCCCAGAAACCTTATTTCCCTTGATCAAATCATGAAGCTCCAGAAAAGAAAGATGTCCAGAACAAAAAACCGACTAGATCTGGACCCTCAGATCCTGATTCCGAGGTCAACTGTTGACTCGCTGATGTCAGCCTGACGTCAGCATGGGGATGTCAGCAGATGATGGTGACATCAGCATAATTAATGGATTTTGATGGGTTCAATCATACGTAACCTTGCTCTGATATCAAGATATATTTTAGGGTTACGGTTTGGTTAGGTGAGGAAGAAGAAGAAAGAGATGGAAGAGAATTAGGGTTTTTGGTTGTTATACCTCTGCCCTTACTATTATTAGTATTTATAGTAATGCATACAATTTCACATATCTCGAGTGCATTTATATGTGGGAAGAACTTGGTCACTATGAACCACTTTCTGAATTTGAGGGGGAGGTTGGAGCCAAGCTTGCCAAACACCTTCAGGTAGCCCAGATTTACAAGTTTCTTGGAGATCTCCGGTTAGACTATGCGCATACACGTACCCAGATTCTTACTACAAGGCCAGTTCCTATGTTGAGCATGGTTTATAACATCTTAGGTGCTGAGGACCAGCGTAGGACGGTGAAGAATCAAAACCACTGTTCTTTTATACAGGTTGAAGAAATCAAAACCTCTCTCTCCCTCTCTCTCAGTATCGTCCATTATTTAAACAATTTAAATGTAAAATCTCTTCTTCTCAACTACTTTTCTCTTGTTTGGTTATTCTTTCTCTGCAACTTCTACATTGACCACCTTCGATACTAATTCCAAACTGGACTACTACAAGTTTTTTTACATGGGTTCTCTGTGGCAACTTTTTCATGGGTTCTCAAGTTCTATGTTTCTGCTGCAATAAAAAACAACTTTTTGATGTGGGCTTTCATTGATTTTAAGAACTTTGTAATATATCTTGAGGTTTTACTTCACGGGTTTTTTTTTTCGGAATGTGTTACGTATTATGGTGTGTCTGATACATTTAATGTAATGGCTGTTTTGTGTGTAATTAGTCTTTTGTGGGTGTATACACTGTAAAAGGTATATTTATCTCCCCGCTTAATATAAAGGCTACTAGGGTTACACTAACACTAAGTCATTTTGTACTAATGCTCTCTCTCTCTCTCTCTCTCTCTCTCTCTCTACTTCATCCTCTCTTCTCCTACCAAACCCTAACCCCCAATCTCATCCTCAAAGGCCAAGTGTATTAATTGAGGCAAGTGACTAAGCGGGCTGTCAGCTTGGATGGAATACAAACTGGGTTTCAACTGCTAGAAAAATATTTGACATTCACTGCTTTTGTACTGTCTTGTGGGCTGCTTTGGGAAAATCCTTTTTCTCTTGGCCCTTTGTTTCTTTTCTTGTTTTTTGAATTGTGATATGGCTGCTTTACTTCCATATTTTTCTATATGAATAGTACTTTCTCTTTGATTTTCCGTTCAAAAAAATGACCAAAGACTTCCGTGAACCTACATTTTCCAAATAAAATATTTGAATTCCCGTTTTATTTAAATTCTGAATCCATTCTCAATATTTGATGCAGGCACTTGAAGTCATTGAGCTGGATCAAAAAACACAGCTTGTCCATGAACTTGATGGACATATTATGCGTTGTGTACGCGATCAAAATGGGAACCATGTGATACAGAAATGCATAGAATGTGTGCCTACAGAGAAAATTGGATTTATTATTTCTTCTTTCCGTGGTCAAGTTGCAACACTTTCTACACATCCTTATGGTTGTCGTGTCATCCAGGTAAATATAATACATTAGCATATGGTTGTGAGGATTCCATTTATTGTTTATCGAGCATATCCTCTCTGTATATGACTCCTTTATGATTGGAATAGAGAGTTTTGGAACATTGTACTGATGAAACGCAAAGTCAGTGCGTTGTGGATGAGATCTTGCAATCTGCTTGTGCCCTTGCTCAAGACCAATATGGAAATTATGTTACCCAGGTGAGGATGTTTACTATGTCACTACAATATAATTTTTTTTCATCCTTTCCATTGCAGACTTCCGTGATACTATGGCCATGTTTAATCTGTTGAAATTGTGCTAAGTAAAATCCTAGGGAATTCAGAATGTAGCATGTTGTGCCTTGTGCTAATGCTTCTGCCGTCACTTGGAGATCTTTCTAGGTTTAAATTATTACTGTTTTATGTGTGATGAACGTATCTGCTGGAGCAACTAACCCGAATCTTGTATTTGCACCAGAACAATGATAAGCTATATCCTAAATTGATGCGTACTTCTGTTTTACTTATTAGAAAAATATTCACTTCTGTGCGTTTTCGAGATTCTTGTATGTGCTTTGCTGATCCTTCACATGCCGTGGAAAGCTTATGCCAAGCGCTTTTGGTTCCTATTTTCAAAAAATCAGATTCAGCCTGTATTTTTTTAATGGAAATCTGGGCAGGGAAATCAACAATAATTTTAGGCAATATTGAAAGCAATTGCAAAAATCGTACAAAATGCGGAAAAACGTGCAGCAACTATGTTCAAAAGTTAAGAATATTTTAATCCAAACAAGATGAAGATTGAAGGAAAGGAAAAGATGAATGCACTCTATATTGGATTTGAATGCATAAGTTTCTTTAGGAATGGGTGACCCACTTATGTACATTTATTTAACAAAATTGGATATAGAAATAAAACAAGGTATACGCTAGGAATTGTCGAGTCATAAGTGAGTGTCAGCATCAAAGCGACCATGAGGATAATGATGATGACATGAGTTGGAAGCAGTAACCACCAAAATTTCTTAATATATGTAATTTGCAAGGTTGCAAAATTCGGCTTTGGGGGTCATATCAGTGTCTTTCTAGGTTGACATGTATCCGACAATACTGATAAGTATTCAGCTGGTATTCACGAATGCGGGCTTTCTTTCAAAAAAATTTGAAAATATTTAGTTGAAGGTTTAGATGTTTTTTACATTCATTTATGTATATATTCATATAATTATATAAACATGATAAACGAATAATACTTACTGATCACTGCTCGACTTTGTAGATGGATTCTAGGATTGGAAAATTAGGGTTAGGGTTAGGGTTAGGTTGGGAGAGGGAGAGAGGGTCTCTACTGGTCTTTATATTAATTCCCAAGGACCAACTTACCCTTACAGTAATATATATCTACTTAAACACTAAAAGGGGTGTCATATGGCACCCAAACATGGTTTGGGTGCCACATGGACCAAGGAGACGTTGCATGGATCATTTAAATAAAATAATAAAAAAAACTTGTTTTGAAAACTCCTCTCCACAACAAAAGTAAAACAATTAACTACATTTAACGGTTCAATCTTCAAATAGTGTAAGTCACATGATAGAGATCAACTTCACTTTTTTTTTTTTTTTTAAAAATGATCCATGCAATGTCTCCTTGTTCCACGTGGGACATTTTTTTAAGGCGTTGAGTACGGTGAAGGTCCCCTAGGTCCAAAGCCGACCCAAATAGATGTCTGAAGGACTTGTAACATTAGTTTGGGTGTGTCCAGAGGACTCGTAAGTTGTAACAAATACAATTTTCCAGGTCTGATGCTGCTTTATAAAAACGTCCTTCCCATCAAGGTGCATTCGTTGATCACACAACAGACCACTCGTCTGTCTATACTCTGCCCATCGTTTATTCATCTTCTTCATTGATCTTGTTTGAGATATCAGCCCCAAAACTACGACCCAGCTGTCACCTTGAAAATACCGAAATAAATGACCTTGGCAGTAAATGTTTCCAATTATGGCCTATTCATCTTCTAGATTCTAAATGTTCTCCATGGTTTCACTTCACATATTCTGTCCTTGTTCGACTAATTTCAGAACACCTTTTAATTCTAGGCCCTTTCTCTAAAGTTGCAACTTAGCATTTAGTTATTTCCTTGTCTGGCCTCTCAGCTTTATATAATCAACAAACAACAAACACCATGAAACCTTACCTTGTATTTTTGTAGTCCATACATCTGTAACCAATGTAAATAAATAAGGGCTCAGAGCAGACCCCTTGATGCACCCTAACCTGACAGTAAACTCTGTTGTCTTTCCACACAGTTCTTACACATTATTGCCTCTTCATACATATGTTCAATAATGTAATTTGCTTTGTCATCGCTCTTTCATATGACAGTTATCGCTCCTTCAATATATTCATTCGGAATGAAACTGGTTATAGGTTATTCCTAGGGGAGGGCTATAGTAGAGCAGCACCTAGAACAGCTTCCTGATATGGTAACCTCTGAATTGCCTGACAGGAGCACTTTAAAGAAGGTTGCGGCTGAAAATCTGTTTCAGATAACTAAGTTATAGATGAGCCTAACTTTTACCTTGCTGTTTTGAAATACTGTAAAAATGCAGAAGCCTCAACAGAGTAGATTGTTATGCCTTTCTATTGGTCGACACCTACTCCAGCTGGTGACAGATTCATGTGTACGGTATAATCACCGTGAAAAAATAAAATAAAAATAAATAAATAAATAAACAAAGGTACGGCTATCCTCAACCGTTTATTAGTAAGTACCACACAGTTTTTTCACTGACGAAAATCATTGACTGATTGGAATCAGACGATGGAGATTGTTTTTTCTTCTTCTGTTTTTCTTTTCTACTTATTCTAATTTCTTTTTCTTTTCTTCTTCTTTCGTTCTTCTTCTTGTTCTTCTGCTTTTCTTTTCTTCTTTCCTCTATTTTTTTATTATTGTGATTATCATATAATAATAGTAATATATGATAATTGATTAAGTGTTGAGATATTATAATATAAGTTACGTATTATATTACAAGTCCTCGAATTATATAGCTCACCGTGTGATACTTTCACATTCATTTGCATTGATAGTTCTGGGCTGTACTTTCTTCTTCCAAACCCATACATGTAATTGATGTTCTATTTTATATGCAAAATTTCCTCCCATTTTTTACACTTGGATTCCTGTTTTATGTCAAATTTTAATATAATACTGCTTGCAGCATCTCCTAGAGAGGGGGAAGCCCCATGAAAGAAGCCAAATTATTACCAAATTGGCTGGGAAAATTGTACAGATGAGCCAGCATAAATTTGCATCAAACGTTATTGAGAAATGTTTGGAGCATGGTGATTCTGCTGAACGAGAACTTTTGATTGAAGAAATTGTTGGTCAAACTGAAGGGAATGATAATTTACTGGTACGTAGAAATTAAATACATGGGCTCAATAAAATAGTCAGTCAAAATGATTAATTTACTCTAATTTGACTTATTACTTCTTTTTTATCAATGATTGAAGAAATGAAAGTGATGCAAATTTCTATTATTAAATGAAATGGGTGGGCTGGAATCAGCAGCATTTAAGCATCTAGCCCATCTGGCCGGCTGAGCCTAGCCCGATTATGTGGTGTATAGCATTATATTATAGTATCTGTTTATAATATAACATGCTATGATATATATGTAAATTTTAGGGCAAGGCATGGCTGATTAATTGGTAGCTGTTATACCTGGTTCGGCTAAAATCTATCCAGGTTCGAGCCTGGAGATTTTTTTATCTCCAGCCCGGCCTGGCCCGATTATAAAACGTGCCAAATTTGTGCCAGATTTTGGGCTCGATTAAAATTTGGGACATTTTAAGCCCAGCCCATGGCCACTCCTAGTCAGCAATTATTCTTAGCATGCCACAAGCTTGATGCATGTACTTTACGCTGTTCTTGTGCATTCTTATGCTTTCCTATTTCAAAATTGAAGCTTGGTGCATTTGTGGTAAGACTTGGAGAGAAAAAAATTCTTCTTTGATTCTATTTACTTATTTTATTATTATTATTTTTATAACTTGTGGTTTTAGAATTATGCTTTGATTTGGTTGTCTCAAAAGAGGGTTGCCTTGTTGTTTTCATGACTATTAGATAATACTTGCAAGGGTATGTTGTGACAAACATCAAAGCCAAGAAGTTTTGCTACTGTTAGCTATTTTAATTGAAATGAAATGGTGTTTGAGTAGTTTTCCATTCTCATCTTCTGCTAAAAAATGGAAATGAAGAATTAATGGGAGGTACTTCAAAATCAAAGAAATTAAGAGATTAATTTCATATCATTCTTTGGCTATCAAAATTTCCTACAGATTTTCAAACCTATTTTCTGTGATTTTAAGCAAATTCAACACCTGCTGATCAGGATAGATACAATTAATGAGTACTTGGCTTAAATTCCATGATAAGCCTAAATAAACATCAATAAAGGTATTGCTTATTAATGAAGCAAATAGCCTTATTTATTGGTACACGTGACATCTGTTGTTGATTATATCAGACATAATTACACCCTAAACTTGACCTACAAGCTAAGCAATGCCAAAATCTGTATTTCCACTGCATAAAGTTTTGGATTATGATTGATTTCTGCTTAACATTCTCACATTGTTTTTTCTTATACTATCATGGTGCCTACTGATTTATTTCTACAATTTGATATCTCGTGAATTGATATTTTAATTAGTTTATTTTTCAGAAGGCGTTCTTGCATATGCATATGTGCCGTCATGGTTATTAGCAGGTCTTTATAATAATTGTGCTTTTATTTTTTGATGGGTAAGTAATAGTGTTCTATGAGTTAAAGTAATATAACTTGAACAGCTATAACAAACAGCCTAAATGAAAATTTTGACGAGCCATAGTTTTCTTCATCCTTTGGATGTGACTTGTGAGTTCAACGAGTCTATTGGTTTACTCGTGATGTAAAAAAGTTTCATGATGAGTTTGTTACAGATTTTTATTTTTTTTACCTTTTATAAGAAAGCTGGGCTCAACCTTGAGGTTGCTATTTTGTCAACCTTCCACTGTCAATATAGCTAACCTTGAGGTCGCAGGTCCAAGCCTACCTTACCTATTTTTATTATTTTTATTTCTTTTAAACCTGCAACGAACTCATCATGAGCCTTCGTAGATTTAGTTCGCTACTGTCCTAGATAATTTGTGTCTACTTACGTGGTAGTTCATATGTAGAACTAAAGTGGGCCCAAAATCCCTCGTTGGAAGATCTGAATCTTCCGATCTATGCACTCTAATTTAATGGTCGAAATAAAATTGCACCAACTGGATGATTCGGATCCTCTCATAGATGTGATCGGATCATTTGGCTGAGACACCCATCAATGATGGGCTGCTAGTTGGACAACTTTGATTGATCAAATATGTATCACCCTGCCAAAAAGTGGATGGTCATGGCACAACTGTGTAAACACGGTCATAAGAGTCGGTCTGTAAAAAGTATTTTTCAGGGTTGTAAATTATACCTGTTCCTTATGTACTTCTTTTCGTGATAGTGCTGCGTTTTTTTTTGGAAATGTTTGTGCTGACTAAATAGCTGCAGGCTCTATTCAGGTATGGGATAATGGCTCCTGACCGACATGGTCTTCCACTGTCAAATTTGAAATTTTTATCTCACACCATTGAAGTGTGGGTTACAATTATGACATGTGGCACATATTTATGATCAATCTAAATTGCTCAGGTGGCAATCCATCACTAGAAAATGTTTTAGCCAAAGAATCATGCCCATCCGTGTATATGAACCATCCGATTGGTGAACGTTAATATCAGCCATTAAAACTAAGCACAACTGTTGGTAGTAGAGTGCACAGATCGGATGGTTCAAAATTTTCAAAAAGGGACCATTGCCTTTCAATGTATGATCTATCACTTTGAAAGTGTGGAATGTGGATTACATACATCTTAAACCATTGGTGGTAGACGATTATTTAAACACCATTTGGGTTCTCAAATGATGTCCAGGAGAGTCGGTCCCATTCAGATATGGTATACACATAATTATGTGATGGCATAACCATGCAAGAGTCCATGCATAATTGTTGCCAGTAGCGTATTCACATGAATTTAGGTGATTGTTGTGTACATCTATTATAGTCCTATGCCTATTAAATCTTATATTTTGATTGCTTAATTATTGTGTTGTCTCTGGTTTTTATGCTCTAGATAATGATGAAGGACCAATTCGCAAATTATGTGGTCCAGAAGATTCTTGAAACCTGTTCAGATAAACAACGAGAAATATTGCTTAGTCGTGTCAGAGTTCACCTGAACGCTTTGAAGAAATATACATATGGGAAACACATTGTTGCTCGTGTTGAACAGCTCTCTGGTGAAGGTATGTAACTATTGCATGCTTGTAAGAATATGTTTCGGTTTTCCTTCATTAGCATCATATTACGGCTGCAATTACTGGATTTGGGGTTGCTCACTTCTTTGTCCATGATTCTGTTTTATTTGACTATTTATAAACCCATCATGCAAGTTTTTATTATATAATGATAGAACATGAGTGACACATGTTTGTTAAATGTGTCATCTTATAGCATTAATTCGGCAAGTTCGGGAAATATTCGGACAAAAAAAAGTAAATAAATATATGAATAAAGAAGATTAAAAAGTGTAAAAAATATATTAAAATCACAATTTATTAAGAAAATATGAATTATTCGTGAACTACGCCATTTTTTTTTTAAAAATTGCGAATAATTTCTTATTAATTTGCAAATTATTCGCAATTTTTTGAAAAAATCGGAGAATTTGGTGACTATGATATCAGTTTCAGATTTTAGTTTTTACTACATGACATTTCTGTAACCTCTCCCTTGTCTCACTCCATTTGCATCAGTAGAGGTAAATGAGTCAGCTGATTCCCATGGGAGCTATCTCATCCCTCTCCCTGCATTGGAATGTTGTTCCCGATAATTTTATCATTCTTGTTTATCTCTTTGTAACCTCTTTGATAACGTAACGTAAGTGATTATTCTATGGAAGCTCATTTATCATAGCATTTCAATTTTTTTTTTTTTTTTTTATACGGAGACGTTGGGTATCTCGTATAAACAGAAAAAGACATGTCCAGTACAAGATTTCTCACATCCCCCCATTTTAGGAAATGACCCATCATACGCCTGTCTGAAATGAGCAAACTTAGTCTGTCGCAGGTGGCTCTCAATGCTCATTTGCCTCTCTCAAATCATGACACATGCCTTTCAAGTGCCGGGCAATGGTCAGGTCCAACTGGTTGAACCTGATTTTGTGTTGAACCGAATCTCTAGTCATTGGATATGAGGGAATCTGGACTACATGTCATTTTATGAAATTGGAAACCATGAAAGTCAAGATTCTGTAATGTCCAATGGCTGCAGATCTGGTTGAATACGAAATCAGGACCTGACCATTTCCTCTAATTGTCATTGCTCTGATTCATCTCTTGTTGATGACCATTACCTCCATTTAATACTTAGAAAAGCTGCATGGAGAAAGAGAAACCCAAAGGTCTCATGAGGTTGATGTGTTGGTAGTATAGAAAACAGAATTGACTTCATCTTAATCCTTGACCTCTTGGCATTTGATGCAGAAATTGATGAGGCATAAAGTTGGTGTTATTCTGTGCTGGGGTGAAAAACTGGGTAAAGTTGGTGTTATTCTGTGCTGGGGTGAAAAACAGCAAGAAGCAGAAGGCTTAGTTAGCAACCTAACTCAGTTGCCTTAAAAAAAAGATTCTGTACAGATGTTGGTCAGGGGTTCTCCTGTAAGGTGTTTGATACTGTAAAGTTAGTAAATATGAATTATGCTTTATTATGTATAAAATTTCTAGGGTAGGTAGGCATTATAATCATGGATGGTACTTTTTAGTCTGAAAAGCCTGCCCATAATAGATGGGGATTAAGGCGATGATGGTGATGACAACTACCCTGTCGTCCTTATTATGTATTAAGTAGTTATAGGATTGATGGATGATGCATGCCTACTTGGCTGGATGAGTCATCAACTCACTCTTTTGTTGTACAGGACAGAAAAAGAAAATAGGTAAAATATTCAACTGTGATTTCCTACAGCCCAGGTTTTTGTGACAGTTGAGGTGTTTGGTCCTCCCAGACTGGTGTAACTGAGTTGGACAGGATAACAAAATTTCTTCTTTTCTCAACAAATATGTAAATTAAATACAATTATTGCTTAGGAAAGAGGGAACAGAGTAAATAGGGAAGCGCAAAAGAATGATGACCACAACAAACAGTTGGTAATAGGTACCCGATTTGCCGTTGCTCAGATCAATCTCCTGCCAATATTGTACACCCTTGGAAGTGAACAGCTATTTATGAGGATGCAAATCTGTGAAAGTCCGTGTTCGACTTTTCACTGATATGCTGCTCAAATATTCGCACATCTCTCAAGGCTGGCGGAGAGTGGTAAACCTCAGCACTGCCAGCGTGATTGTACTGTCAAAACACCTAATATCAGCTGATAACTAAAATGAATAATGCTCCGTGGTCGCTCATTCCTTTGGATAACATTTTTGTTCATTATATTTGAATATCTATACCAAGTGGTAAATATGTCCTAGAATCTGTTCATGCTGATGATATAAGAGGTGTGAATGCTCCATCGTTAAGCTGCATGGCACATTTTCTTGACCAATCTAATAGCTACTATGGGTTCAAGCTGATGTTTATTCGCTTGGTTTTAAATATCAGCCGTATCTGCTACATATCGGCTAATATGTATCTGCTTGGGCACTGTTTTGATACCATATATGCCCCTGATTTTATGAAGGTGGAAAATTTGGGTCAACAAGGTAAAATGTCCGATCATGACTGGCCATATGCCCTTGATTTTATGAAGGTGGAAAATTTGGGTCAACAGGGTAAAATGTCCGATCATGACTGGCCATATTGGATCCGTAGCGGATATGAATCTGACATGTATTAGATATGAATTGGACGTATGTATATCTAATAACTTAGAAATAAAAAAGTTTTTTAAATATCAGTTAGTTCGGCCAATAGGTGTCCGATCCATATCGGCTTGGGATCCAGCCGATTTATATCGGTATTTAAATCCATGCTTAGGAGATTTGAAATCTCCAATCATTCAAATATGTACATATTAGGAACTGGTAGGTAGGTGCAAATAAAAGTATCCACTAGGAATTTGTGTCCAATGAGCTGTGCAGTGAGGCAGACCTTGAGATGTGCCCTGATATCGGTGCTATTTAAAGTCTCTCAAGGTCCTCACTGCACATGTGCAGCTATTAAGCATAGGCTCGTGCAGGCATTCATTTTTTTTATGGTATTTTTGGCCGAGTGCACCAATTAAACAAATCTGATCCTATGTGATTTTTCAGTTGAGTGCCATCATGGGCTGCTAGTTGGACTACTTGGATTGATCAAAGAAGGGCACTGAAAACTCACGGCTAGTGTATCTAGCTGCCCATTTAGTCACACTATAGTCTGAAAGCTAGCAATCAAATGGGCAGCTAGACGCACCCCAATTAGTCCAAATATTTTTCGTGATTGATTTGAGGTGGCTTTGATAGGGCTACGAAGTAGCTTTGATAGTTTGACTTAGCATTAGGTGCCCAACCCGACTTGAACCTGTGACTCAAGGTCAAGTGCCTACATAACGCGGCAAGTGAAAGTCAGAACGCGTGTGGAAAGTACAGCTCAGGCACCTAATTACAACTCCTTATGTCCCGTCTTGTAATTCTGGGATGGGCACCGGAGCACAGCATGTGTGCCACGAACCACACAGACCTTCATACGTAGACTTAAAGAGCAGGGACTGGTTGGGCACCTAATACCCTCATACGTCCTCTTGGTTTTGACATCACCTTAAAACATTTTCGGGGAAAAATATATCTAGACAAAAGAAATGTAGTCTGGTGTTTTATGTAAGATGAGTCTTCGCGATACCATGAGCAATTGCATAAACCAAAAAAATTGGTGATTTTCGCTCCCGCAAATAATATGGATGAGAAATAGTATAATACGAGTTTCGTAAAATAAGAGGTCATCTCGTGTCTCTCATAAACAAAAAGCAACCAATTTTGGCACCTGTATGGCAGCCAAATTTATATTTCGACCCACTAAATATAACCTGCAAGGGAGACCACGTGTCGAGTGGAAACCCTCCATCTCAAACTATACTTTCAACATTAAAATAAATAAATTAAATTAAAAAAAAAGTAAAAAAAAACGAAGCCACAGTTCTTTAGACAACTCTCAATTTTTATTTTTTTTTGACAAAGACAACTCTCAATTTAGTTGGCATGTCTGGTCCCTTTTCCCCAAAATTTAAGAGAACTCCTCAGGCACATATGCATTATTCTAAGCGCATGTCAACAGAAATATTTTCTATTCAAACATCCTAAATCCGAGCCCAATCTTGCCAATTTGGAATCACTTAATCCTTGAATCTTTGTACCCATGAATGCATCATGAATCCCAGGGTCACGATAAATCCTATCAACACTTCCATTTATATTATTATCAGCTACAGTGCCAGGCGATTAAAATTGGAAGCCGAGGTCTAGATTCCAAACATCACCATAAGGCTGGCTAAAAATCATCTAATACCCACTTAGTTATACCTTCCCCTTTCGATTGTACACCTTACAAAAGGGAAAAAAAATAAAATCAGAAATAGTTCGGTGGCACTAAAGGGAATAATTCATGGGCATTCCTCTTCCTAAACCTGTTACCATCTCATTCTGTTCACGCCCATCAGAAAATTGGGATTGTTGGAACTACCAACAAATCTCTCCTTACGATGTGTGAAGGAGTAATGATGTGGGGAACAACCACAGGTTCATCGTTCAAGGCTTTTGATGCAGCAATCTCTTCTAAGCGCTTCCATGTGGTTTGGCGTTTCGATATACCAACAGATACTAGCATTCGAGTCTCCAGTGCAGGAAATATAATTCAGTTTGGTTTCGCCAAGCCTTCAATAAGATCATAATTCCATTAAAACAGAGCTCTCTCTGCCACCTGCAACCCTTCAATAAGATCATTATTCCATAAAAACAGAGCTCTCTCTGCCACCTGCAACCAAGACCACACGACTTTTCAAACGTGAAACTTATAAAACTCTAATAATGAAGTATAGTTCAATAATAAATTGGTATAGAAAATATCCAAGCTAATATTCAAATTCAATCCAATTTATACGACTTCAAACATTCCAATTTCAATCTAATGAGATTGTTATATATAGCTCTAAAACATTTTTTAATAATTGATCAATAAATTATTATCATCTACATCACACATGTTTGGCTTGGGTGTACCATGGATATGGCTTCGGAAAGGCTTTTACACTGGATTGCATATGGGTACAACTTAGATTTTATGTAATTTGTGCGAATGAGGAGCTGGATATAGCTTGGACATGGGTACAACACCTATTTGGAGTATCCAGGTAACATAGATCATCATCAGGATCATCATCAGTGTAAATGTGTAATTACTAAATACCAATCAAAGCATTCAATTGTCACCTGAAACCTATATCATACTACATTTGGGTCAATTGTGTTCCTTACTTCCTTTTCATTGCACATGAATAAATAAAGAAGAGATTGCTAAGCCAAACACTCACTAAGATTGATAAAGTGCGGAATTGTTTAAACAAACATATAATCTGTCATCTCACATTGTAGAGGAATTACTTTTGCTGGAAAACCCTCTATCTCTAGAGATGTTCCATCACTTTTCTGATAAAGGATTCCTATGACGAAGGCACATGGGTTATTGGGCTACAGTGTCAAAGGATTCCTCGTGTACACTCATGTACATAAAAGGATCGGTGGTGATTAAGGATACAGTTATAGAGAAGGGAAATTGGATAATGAAGCATTCTAGCGAAAGGAGTTAAATGCTGAAAAGAATTAAAGAACAAATTTCGATAGGTGAGAACTGAACTGTGGTTCAATGAGAGTAGAGTTGAGAACTCTTGGAAGGGATGGCTTTAGACACTACATTTTACTCTCAAAAGAACTAACACTTCTTTTCTCATTAATTTAGAGTGCAGTGATCTAATTTAGACTGCAATGATGGATGACGGCAACAAGTAACTTGTGCATAAAGTAAACTAATTCAACCCTACCATATATTTTTCTAATAGGTGCGTTGGGATTGAAAATAAGAGTAGAGTTGAGAACTCTTGGAAGGGATGGCTTTAGACCCTACATTTTACTCTCAAAGCAACTAACACCTTTTTTCTCATTAATTTAGACTGCAATGATGGATGACGGCAACAAGTAACTTGTGCATAAAGTAAACTAATTCAACCCTACCATATATTTTTTTAATAGGTGCGTTGGGATTGAACATACGACCTAGAGCTTCTACTTTTAGATTTTTAAGACTAACTTAAATTCCGAAAGTACTAACATTTCTAAATTAATTCCACACAGAACTCTTACAACTATTGGCATTAGATCAACAGTCACCCTTAATAATACACACATGTGGGTATTGGAATCAACCAAACAATAAACCAAATATGTAATGCAGTTCAATCAAATCACGTAATAAACATGGAAGTAACTACTCTGAGTTTCTAGAGGCTAATGCTAGAAAAATGGCTATCATTTTCCAGATAAGGAGCTCATAAGAGGGATAACTGAGACTTGGGTTGTTTTGCCCTCTTTATGCATTTTGATTCCCATTCAGAATTAGAGAAAAACTAGGACTACTAAACATTCCACTCATTTATAGGGTGTTGTCCAAATCTATAGATAATTGAAGGAACATGTGAAAGTTAAGATCTAATTAAATCAGAAATCACCAGTTTCGAGCATGCAAATTATCACCAAATGTTTGATTGTATTTATCATCAGATCGGACTATTCAAATATGGAAAGACAAATGTGTAGAAAAATTTCCCAAATTATTCCTCAATGCTATGCTTTACCAACATGTACTACAAACTCAACATATAATCCACGCAACACAAACTACGCACATCCCATGAGAATGGGTATCTTTAAAAATACAACCAGTTGAGTGCAAAACCACGTAGGATTGAAACTGACTCTTCTCACTGGTATTATAAGATGAACGTTAGCAGCTGATACATATTTAAGTCCACAACAGCTGCACTCAACTTCGGAACAATTCAAAAGCTATGATTCAGCTTAGGTCAACAGAAATAAATACACTGTTAATCATGGTTATCATTTTTTTGATGTTTTCTACAGTATTAATGCCACGGGGCTGGCTATACATTCACTCCACAGTAGGCACTAAATCTGTGACTGCAAATTTCACTAATTTATCCAATACTATATTGGCAAAAAGCTCAAATTTTAACTAAATGGGGAGATACTATAACTTGTCTAGCATACTGAAAGGTTAACAGCTGCAGTTTTCATTAATTAATGCAATAAGTTTTAGACCTCATAACACTCAAGCAATTACATTATACAAGTAAATAAATAGATGGGGCAACAATCGCAGGTACAGCAGGCATATAAAGAGCAAATTTTAGAATGTGTTTTCACTCTTTTGTTAATCCATCAATGCTTGTTAAAACAATAATCTATTCATGTTAGGTAAATACCAAGGAACACAAGTAAGCAGTTGTGCCTAGACACATTGCACAGGTGCCAAGTGTTAAGGTGCCATAGATATTTGGCACGAAAATTTCTAAAGATTCCAATACAGCGGCACGGCCTTAAGAAAAATAAAAAATAAAAACATATATAGCAATAGAAAAAAATTGAAGGAAAATCTTAGAGAGTCAATTAAGATATGAAATAAAAAGATACATAATGCATGTCATGAACCTAACTAAAAGTATACTATATTATACAAATCGTTTTCAAGGAATATAAGTTACTAAACTTTACACGATTTTTTTTTAAAAAAGGACGGTTCATTTTATCCTCTTAAAAGGAGGAACATTTTGATAGTATTATGTGGTATTTTCATACATGTCTAGAAGTATCGTGCTGTGTTGAGGAGTGTCAAAGTGCCACCAAGTGTCGGCACAGCAAAATTACCAAAAGTAGAAGTGACTCAGTAACACTGCGAGGGCTATCATTGCAGGTTAGTACGGTACCAGACTAAGAAGATGCAAATTCATAAATCAACGATATGGTGCATGGCCTGAAGAAATGAAACTGAGACCAGTTTGTCAATCATATATACCTATGCCAGCAGTTTTGGAGAAAACCCAGTTCAGTTTTTTTCTCCACAGCCCTTAAATTATGTCTTTACTGTTGGAATCAATTTGCGGGTTGAGTGTTCTATTATAATGACCTGCAAATTTCACATGCTAGAAGGAACTCTTTTCTCCACAGCCCTTAAATTATGTCTTTACTGTTGGAATCAATTTGCGGGTTGAGTGATCTATCATAATGACCTGCCAATTTCACATGCTAGAAGGAACTCTCTTCTGGCTGCTATGCCATATTGATGGAATCCCCAGGTGAAGAGGTTGGTTTTGTTCTAATAGAGTCTATTCTAAATTTTCTTCCTTTAATAAGATCTAAGGTATCAAATTTGGTATCAGTATCGGGTAGCAGTCAATTTTGGACCGATATGTATCGGACGATACACCGATACTGAATTATTATTTTTTGCTGAAAAATGAATATATATATATATATATATATATATATATATATATATATATATATATATATGACAGATCCATCTGATAAATTTTGGTATCAGCCTATACCACCGATGCCATACAGATACTAGTAATGGGATCGTTATCTGTATCGGTTTGGCCAGAAACTGATATGTATTGATATCGGCCGATATTTGATACCATGATACGATCTACTGTAAAACTTTTATGTTCTGGTAACTTTTTTATTTATTTATTTATTTTTTTTTAATTTTTGATAACCGTGGTGTCTGGGCCAGCTTACGCGCACCTCGACTAATCCACGGGGCCCTGGAGCACCGACCGGGTAATACCCCAGTAGCCCTTAAGGGGATTCGAACTGGCGACCTCCGGGGAGCAAACCCGTGGCCTTACCAACTGAGCTAACCCCACGGGTTTGTTCTGGTAACTTTGAACGTGTTTTCTTGTACATTTGAATACTTGATCTACATTTAATCTAGACTCAATATCTTCCTCCTTTAATAAGATGTACTTAACCCTATAGCTTCAGATGCAAAGCAACTGCTATAATCCAAACACCCAGCAGCCATCAGACAATATCTATACAGAAAAAAAAAACTGGCATATTGCATTCCAAAGTAGGCATTGGCACTACATCTAGGCCTGCTACATATTCACTCATCAATTGGCACTAAATCTAGGGTTGCTATGAGGGGCTGTACACATTCACCCCACAGTGAACGCTAAATTTACATGGAATCTGGGGAATAAATTGGCACTAAAGCTGTGTTGAGTGTCATGGGTATACAGTGTGGGCTAGAGACTGGGGCAGTGTTGGGGGCGACGGTTGCTGAGATTGGAGCAGTGGGTACTGAATTTGAGACATCAATTGGAGCACTGTTTAAAGAATTGGAGGTAGTTGTTAAAGCAGGCAAGGTAATGGGTACAAAAGAGGATTGGTGGCAGCAATGGCATCAGAAACAGGTCAGAGCTTCCTTTTTGACCCATTGAGCTCATTCCCTAGAAAGGTCAAATGCTGTTATTGAAGAAATTGTTTAAGATTTCAAAGTTCCAATTTCCTAAGTAAACTGTGTTGCATTCTCCTCTTGATTATTAATGGAGTTGCTTATTTTCCAAATTAAAAAATGCAGCTTTTCAAAAACCCATAAAGGAAAATGAGCTTGATCCATAAACCTACACAAAGAAAATTTCAACCATGACGACCAAAAAATTAAGCCAAAAGAACATATCAATACAATCTCACAGCATACAAAAAATCCCTAAAGAATGACAGCTTACTCAAGAATCAAATTCAAACTAACACAGTTTCAACTATCAACGCAAACAACTCTACTGGTTTTTTTGCATTGGACAAGAATTTGAAGCTCTTTGATTTAGGCCAAGAGGTGTCCAAAGCCCTTTTGAGCATCCACGGAAATCATAGTCATGCTCATTATAACAATTTTCACTGAAGAAAAGCAAAACAAAAGGATAAGGGTGTCAGAGCGACAAGTCCATGGCAATAGAACCAAAAGTGGACGAATGAGTATGTGATGTCGACCTTAAGGGAAACTCCAACAACCCCTTCCTTAGTACCTTCCAAGAGACGTGCCTATGGACTACATTTACATACCAGTATAAGAGCTAAACGGTAAGAACTCCATTACCGAGATTTTATTTTATCCAAAAAATGTGTATTAAGATTTGCGAAAGACTGACACCCCACATTATCAATACCTCATAAAATGACCGAAGAAGGAAATACTATTGTAGTTTGTAATTAATTTTACATCATGGAAAGGTGATATATATATATATATATATATAACTGGCCGCATATGCATTTACGCAAGTTAAATTACTGCAACATATTGGTGCATAAGCTTGAGCACAAGGCATTTCACTTTCAACTACTCGCAAATACGAAAAAGAGTAGTTGCATAAGGTAGAGACTCTATTATCATAAAAAAGGAAAAGAGATACAAAAATCCTAACCTCTTGTTACCGGCGCTTCTCCCTCGCGAAGTTCTTTTTAGCTGCCTCATTAATCATCTCACTATACCCCTCAATCGGAGGGGTCAAAGTCGCCGTGAACCGGTTTGCTGGGAATGGTGTTAGATCCGGCACCATCGCTGCCGCTCTCAGATTCTCCGGCAACGCCTCAATCGCCTCCCTCTTCAACCTCAGAAGTGTCGTCTCTGTGGCCTGCCTCTCCCGTGTCTGCCTCATTAACACCCTACTGTACTCTTTCGCGAGCCTTCGACCGTCCTCGACCGTCAATTCATACCTCGGGATATTCTCAACGTCGATGAGACCTAAAGAGATCAGATCCATCGCTGGTGACCCGATCTCCGGGGATTCCTGCACCGGTGTCTCACTCTTCTTCTTCTCCTTGATCTCCGCCTTCACCTTGGCCTTCATTTCATCGATCTCTCGTTGGCGGGCTTTGCTTATGAGCCCTAGCTTCTCTCTCTCGGCTTCCCGTTCCAATTGTTTGGGTGTGAGATGTCGGATCGGTGAAGGCGCATTTAAGCATGCATCGACCATCTTGTCGAAGCGATCAGAGGAATCGTGAGGTCGGCTGCCGCTTTCGGAAGCAGATTTGGAGCCTTTCTTCTTGGGAATCTTCGATCGCTTCAATGGCTGCCCAGTTTTGAGCTTTGCTTTGCCTTTGGCGGTTCCACTGACGGGGCATTTTCGTTGGAGAAAAAGAGGATTGGGGTTTCGAGAGGGGGTTAGGGTTTGGAGAGAAGAGAAGTAGGTTTTCAGACGAGAGAGAGTGAAGTTTCGAATCATCTTAGAGAGAGAGAGAGGTGAATTAGGGAGGGTTTAGGCCTTAGGGTGTTTTAAAGTGGATCGGGAATAAGTCCAAGCCATGTTGGTGTTTTAAAATTTTAAAAAAAAAAAAAAAAAAAAACAGAATAAGTCCGAATAATCCAAATAGGTTATCACGTGCGTATCGTGTGCGACTCATCAACATGGAGGAGCATGGATTGTAACCATGATGCGGTGGAGTATTTCATCCTTCCCCACATTGAGTTGGAGATGGCGTTTTGGTAATTTCTCAAAGAAATGGATATAGCTTGGAAGCCTCGTCTTCTTTAAACCCGATCCACTAAATAATTAATGGGAGACTCAGCAACTCACTCCACCTCTCTCTAATGGCGATTCCTTCGTTGCCCACCATTACCAAGCTCCATATAAATAAACTATCCCCATTCCCACCTTCAACAAAGAAGCACTCTTCAGTTATTGCTTGTTGCACACCCCTTCAACAATCTCAAGACCAGGTACACCTAAACAAAACCTTCATTTCAATTGCCTTTTCAATTATAATTTATTTATTTTAGCTCAATTGGAAATCAACCCACCAAACAAATTCTTTTTCATCACCAATGAACACACTTATATTTAGTTCTCTGTAGCTAAATTGGTGTTTGAGATCAAGGGAGAACTCTCTCTTTCATGATTTTTATTTTTACAAATTTTATTTATTTATTTTTTATTTTATTTATTTATTATTATTTGGGTATGTGGATATATCTAATTATCCATTACCTTTTAAACCTCAAGGGGTTTGGTGAGCTGGCCAGATACCTTCTTGCTCTAAGAGGCTTGGAAACCCTGGTTATCAAAATAAAATAAAATTATCCATTACCTTTTTTCTCCATCCAGTCCCTTTTTTGCTTTTTTCATTAAAGTTGAACTGCCTAGCTAACTATATGTCAATTTAAAAATTGGCTAGTGTTACTACCATACCACTTTTGTGCTCACGACGTACCATCAAATGTGGTACACCTTCACGTTTTGGGATGAGTGCCACGTGGAATCAACTTCTCTCAGTCTGATGGTAGGCTCATAATCTCAAGATCAATTGTATAAGAGATTGGAAAGAAATAAATGTCCATCATCCGATTCAACACAGTCAACTGATTCACTTTTTGGGATGTGCACATGTGGAATCAATATCTGACCGGCTGATGGTAGGAACATGATCTCAAGATCTATTTTTTGGAAGATTGGGAAGGAAAACAATATCCATAATCCGATTTAAAGCAGTTATCGGAATTTTGGAGTGGATGTAAGGTAAAGTGGTGTGGCAGTAACACCAACCTAAAAAAATTGAGGGGTATTTTCGGCCGAAAGGAGAAAATGGAGTGGATGCATCCAAAAGTGGAGGTGGATATATCAACTACCAAAAGATGAAACATATTGTGGACAGCCAAGTGCACAACTGCTGTTATACACATAAATCTTTTACCATCAACGACCAGCCGAATGTTGACCAAAAGTGGAGGTGGATCTACTGCCAGAAGAGGCAGTTAAGCGCACACCATTAATGGTGTTTTAAGGGGGTTTGAATCATTTGATGTATGTACTCTAAATATCAACCATTGTTCTTAGCTTTTAATGACCAATATTAAAGTTCATCTATCGGATGGTTCACATCGACTTATAGACATGTTTCTTTGGCCAAGACATGTTCCGATGATGGATTTCTACTTGGACAATTTAGATTGATAAAAAATGTCTGCCAAATAGTATAATAAGAAACCGCACTTCAATCGTTTAAGAGAAAAACTGGTGTAAGATCATTTGAACTCCTTTTTGGTGTTTAAATGTCAGTCAGGAGCCATTAACCCAATTTTGTTTTTTACCATCAACAACCATTTGAAATGTTGACTCGTTGTACTCAATTTTGATTTAAATGGTTGAATACTTTTGTACTCCATTGCTTAACTATCTTAAATGGTTGTTAGCAATGATTGATTTGTGTATACCAGAGTTACCCAATTCGCTCCAAGTGGTAGCAAATGGTGAACCGGTTCGGAGTTCGGTTCGGTCCGTTTCGAAGCTAACAGGCGAACTGGATTACCACCCTTTGGTTTTGGGTATAAGGTTTAAAAATTGGGAAGAGGAGTCAGTCCTCAGACCTATTACAATGCACAAACTACTTAAATCAACAGCTCTGTCGTTCACTTTTGCAACAACATCTAATTTTTTAAAATATATAATAAATATCTGCACTTCCCCTAATATAAGAGAAAACTCATCCTACCCCTAGTGAACCAGGTTCGCCCAGCTCTGGTGAACCCGAATTCAAACCCCACGGGCCAGCAAATCAGCTAACATTGGTATATACTAATAGAACAAAGGATTTGTGTATACTATATCAGTAGGTGTTAGCATGGGTTAAAATCTCATTAAACTGATACGTATCGGACGATATGTATTGGAATAGTAAAATACCGGACGATACAGTACTTTCAATGTACCGTATTGTTCGGGTCCGATACCGATACGTATCGGTATCAGACGAAATTTTGATCCATGGGTGTTAGTGAACATGGATGTTTCATAAGGGATTTGTCTTCTATGATTCAAGATTAAAGACTATTTTATTAGTTTTTGTTTTACAAAGGATTTGAAGTTAAGCCCCTGCTATGTTTTTTTTTTGTTTTTAATGGGTACGCTTGGATCGATCCTACGACCTCATGGTTGCAATATTGCCGATCTTCCAGTTTAGCTCCCTACTATGTGTTATAAGCATGGTAGTCAAGGCGTCGCCATAGTGAATGACAACAGATTACAGATTTCGCCATATGCATTGATATGGCGAAACTGTTAAAATCGCCATGGAGATATGGTGGCATAGTGCCGCCATATTCACAATATATAAGTTATATATATAACTTATATTTTAGTAAGTTATATAATTATAAGCTGTAATACTTATAAGTTATATATATAACTCATCAGTAATTATAAGCTATATAATTATAATTTATAACTTATAGTTTTATATATAAAAGGAGAATCTAGGGTTTGGACAGCTCTCGCAACTCTTCAGCTCTCGTCTCTCCTCAGCTCTCGCAGCTCCTCTCCTCATTTCTCTCTCGCATTTCTCTCAAGCCCCCCAACGAAAAAAGGTACACAATTTTTTTTTTTTTTCTCTCTCTCTCTCTCTCGCCTCTCTTTCTTCTCTCACAGCCTCGCAGGCATGCAACCCTTTCTTCTCTATCGTCTCTCTTTCTCTCGCCTCCCTTTCTTTGTAGGTTTCTTGCAACCTCTCTCACGAATTGAGCAATGGCAACACTACAGTATGTAGCGTATTATTAAATATTTCATATCTCCCAATCTTTCTATATCATATTTATATTTTACTTATACTTGTTCATGTTGCGATTTGCGAATTTAGTGAGGTTTCATATTTCATAATTAATATTTGCTCTCTATTTATTGATATTTGTTTATACCTGATTAATTAGTTGAATTTTTTTCATCCTCTAGAAAAAATATATGAATTAAAAATAGTAAAAAATTAAATAAAAAATAAATATTAATGATTAATAAATAAAAATAAAATAATTAAAATTCTTTTTAAAAAAATTGTAAATGATATCGCCATGGCATGGCGAGCCTCTTCACCATGACCTCACCACACCACCTTAACTACCTTGGTTATGAGGATATTACATTAAAATGGGCATTTGAATTAACTTCCAAGAAAAAATAGCAAATATAGAATACGACTCTCAAGTATTTGGCAGAAACCATATTTGTACATATGATCTACTTAATGTGCAGCACGCACCTTGGAATCTCGCAATTCATTGTGCTTGTATGAGTATATGCCAAGTGACAAAAGTACAAATACGGGTTTAATACGTTAAGTGAAAAAGTCAGGAAAAAACAGCAAAAAACGGAAAAGTTAGGGAAAAAACTGGAAAGGTCAGAAGCTAAAAAACTATAAAACATAAAAGTTAGAAAAAAAAATGAAAACATTTGAGGGAAAAAGGAAAAACGTAAGGGATTTAATACGCATATTTCGCATTTAGAACACAAAATACGTGTTTTATACTATAGATATAATGCGGGTTTAATATGTTGTACCTTTAATACGCCTATTAAACGAGTTTAAAAAAAAAAAAAAAAAAAGGTTACATAAACAATAAAAGATGGTTAGATGTGTACTAAATCTCACTATTTTTGTTTTGGAAAAATAAAATATTCAGCAGGCAGTCACTTCATTAGCCTATCAAGTACCAAATGACTTTAGTACATCCTATCCATCTATCCATCTCCTTTCATCAAGATTGGATCTGTTCATCCTATCCATCTCCTCTCATCAAATCCATATCCCTTGTAATTGTTCACTTAATATTTTTCATCATCTTAAAAGTCTCTGTTGAGTTTATAGCTTTGTTATTTGTGACCTTGAGGTTGAAAACTTTATTTTATGATCAGGGAGGTTAAGAACTGTAAACACTCTTCTGGGGCAAAATGAAGTCCCTAATCGAAGCTGACTAGAAACTTGTGGAGTTTTTCAAGATTAGAAAGCTTATGTTGTGGCCCAACTTTTCACTTTTTAGGTGTTCAATCAATTTTGTGTTCCTTGATTCCTTGATTGTGTTTTTGTTGGACTTCTAATAAACAGAGTCTACTAGAAATGAATTAGCTATTCCAGAGATAAAATTAACTATTCCAGAGATAAAATTATCCAAACGCTATTTTTCGTAAGAACTTTGCATCCAATATCACTGAAGATGTATAATATTCATTTTGGCCTAACAGTAACAATTGGTGAACACAAATTTATATGGCTGATGTAATATGGCAAAGATAAAGTTTCTTGTCAAATAAACCAACAGGGGTTGGTGTAGTGGCCAAGACCATGCCTCAAGAAGTGGAGATCCTGAGTTCGAATCCTGCCCCCTGTTGGCCACTCACAGGGATATATCCTTACTGACTGGTAGTACATGTGATGTGCTGGTGTTGCATGTACTTGGGGACTTACTTGGGTGCTCTAAGAGGCTGGATACCCTGCTATTAAAAAATTAAAAAAAAAAAAGAGTTCCTGTTAAATATAAAATGGGTTTAAGATATAGTCTTCAACTACTTTGTTCTACCATTAGTTCAGATGTGATATAATTTCATGAAGTCTTTTGTGCATTTTGGAGGTGATATATATAAATTCCTGATGTGATATTTTTTTTATTTCGAATGTCGTATAATTTCATCAAAACGTCTGCGTATTACTCAATTTCCTAGTGACATTTTTATGCTCAGAGTAAAATGTTTTTATTCTTCTATTTCTAATATAAACTGGCGATGGTTACCGTCATGGTTTAAAATACCGGCTTTCTGGTACGTATCGTCGAGCTCCAAAACTGGTACATACCAGTTCCCGACGATACATTGGTATGTATAGTCCGAAAGAGTACCAAAATATATGTAATGCCTCGGTATAGTATCGTACTGGTGGCCTCCGAAATTGGTACGTATTGTCCGGTATGTACCGGTTTTGGGTGAGATTTTGAACCATGGTTACAGTGTGGGTATATTACCACTTTTATATGAAGCAATATCTATATTCTAGTCAATGACATTATTTCTTCTTGCCTTTCCACAAATAGATTTCTTGTAGTTCACATTATTCCATTTTGTTTCTACTATTCCTTTAATAGCCTTGATGCGATCTTATTCACCCTTGATGTGATCCTTATTCCAACGTAATAAGGTTGTAGGAATTATGTGCGAAACTTGCAACGGCAAAGGATGGCTGCTCTGTGATTTTTGTAAAGGACAGAAGACCAATGTGAAGGCCGAGAATAACCGGATTTACCGCAGGTGTCCATCTTGCAGAGCTGTGAGTCACTGTAATCACCAATGGAGTTAAAATGGCGGGTGACATTGATTAATTTTTTACATGTAGATTGCAAGTCAAAGGTTGTTGATTCCATCTATCGTGAAAAATGTTCAATCCAAGCTCATTTCACTGATCTCATGGTTTTCTTGCTTGCAGATTGGATATGTATTGTGTGCAAAATGCAGAGTTTTCAAATGCGTTACCTTCCCAAACTACAGTGATGGTGAACTCTGACTCCTTTTGCTGCCTAATTCCTTCTCACATGTTCGACCATAGATCTGTCATAATTTCAAGGCACCCAAGAGAGAATTTTTTTTTTTCAAATTTACGAGTTGGATTATTTTTTTATTTGGTTGGCTATATAATTGGAGTATATTCTATAAAAATGACTACCCCCTAGCCCATTTATATCCGAAGTTTCTTCACATTTGTTAAAGAGGTATTGACAACTGAAAATGTGAGCTTTTGATAGGATTCCGCCTCCGAAGGGCAGAAGATGGAGCCTTTCTACTTTCTAGTGTTGGTACCCCATTAGTAATCCAGAAGTAAATGGCAAAAGCTCAATCCAGTAGTGTGTTAAATATGTCCAATCTTTGGTGGCCGCACCCTTGGCGTAAGCTGAACATATGAATCTATGTTATGACCTCGAAAAGATAAGGGCTTAACTTTCGGCACCACTGGTCTTCTACCCCCTAGGTATTTTGGTATCAAAGCTACCACCACATCTCGAGTTTAAATACTAGAAAGGGTGACGTAGGGAAAAGGCTACATAGGGGTCCAGAAAGTGTAACAAAGATGAGGCCACCACTTAGTTGGCTACCAGGACCGGCCCAAGAGGTGGCCACCGAAGGTCCCCAAATTTTATGCACAAAATAAGGCTCCCATTCCGGAGGTGTAACCCGAAGATCTCAGGACCATCTATAGAGCTCAGCTGTAGAGCGTGGTGATGTGTTGTGACTACTTGCATTGATCACAAATATATGCCATGTAATCACGCTAAAATATACTTTAGTGGTGTAAGATCATTTAAACTTCATTTTCACTATTTACATATCGGTCACAACACATTATTCCTTAATTCTTAGGTAATAAGCTTTAAGATTTAATAAAGCACAAAAAAAACACAAATTAATAGAGTGGCTCACAATCTTATTCCTAGGGTTGTCAACGGGTCACGGGTCGGGTTGGCCCAATACCCGACCCGATATTTTGTCTGGTCGGGCAGTGAACATATGACTATCAGCTCAGGTCTGGTTACCCGTGGACAGCCCTACTTATTCCATTCTGCTCGGACTGGGTTGGGTTTTGAAAGTTTGTTTTGGGCCGGGTTTGAAATCATAAGCCCGCCACGGTGCCAAACAAGGCTTGGGTATACTCGAGCCCGGCCCAAACCCGGCCTATTGCCACCCCTATTTCTCAAGGGACCCGGGGTCCCACGTTGCTAAGCTACTGACAACTTATCATCTACTCACCAGTCCTCATCAGTTCTCATCCCTACGTAAAAACTAAAAACCCTAGCCAGGGTTTCTGTAGGCTTAGAAGAGATGGAGAAACCCTTAACCCCAAGCTCTCTTCCTCCAAGTCCAAATACCCCAACACCCCCTCCTCCTCCAAAAGAAAACGGAACCCAGATCAGAAAAGTCCCGACACCACAAGAACTCATTTCCCACTACGAATCTCAGGGACTCGATTCAAAAGAGGCCTCAGTCAAGGTGATTGAGGATCTCCAGGCCATTTTGGTTAGGGTTGTGAGCCCTCGGAGTAGAAGGAAGGAGAAATTCATGGCGGATGCTTCGAGAAAGCTGGATAACGTGAACACGAGGCTGGCGATTCTGGAGATGAAGATGGACGAAAAGCCAGGGTTTGCTCAATCGTTTGTGATTGGGATTACTTCTGGGGCGGTTTTCAGAGGAGTTGGGAGCGTTTTGCCTCATGTTTTTGGGGGGTTTGGGAAGATTTGGGGTTCTGTTAGGAGTTCTACTACTACTAGGTGAGGTCGTCTTTATTACTTATCTTATTTTCATATTATGTGTCTTCTTTTTTTTTTTTTTTTGCTTATGTTTAATGACGATTTTTGTATGGTTATTTTCAGTAAGAGGAGAAAGAAATGATTTTTTTTTTTATATCTGTTATAGTTTGATTGGATTTGATGTCTGAATTTGCTTTTAATTTTTAATTTTTTGAAGTTGTTATCACCTCAAAGTGATAAGAAAAATGCTTAGGCATTTTAGTTTTGGAGTATTGGTGAGGACCTTAACAAATAATATGATATATGAGAGCAAACACCACATAGGGGGTGACCTGGGCAACGGCTATCTGAGGGTCCCAAATTGGATATCGGAGAGTGAAAGCCGCCACAGCTTTTTGTTTTTAAGTACTGGTTAGGACCTTAATAGAGTTTGTTTTTCGTTTTTGTAATTGTTAAACGAAGGCATTCCTTCTTAGAGAGAGAGAGAGGAGACAGAGAGAAAGTGTCTGTATTGTGTGTTAGAATGGCGATCTTATGCTCTCGATTTTTTTTTATTTTTTTAATCGTTAATAGTTGTTATTTTAGTGAAAACCATGGTGACAAATTTCTCCCAAATTTAAGGCTCAGACGAAACTTACCCCGATATTTTTATAATTTCTCCCTTTTTGCGAAACTAATGAAATTCGTCGAAATTAATAATTTCTTTTAAATTTAGTCATTTTTAAAATAACAGATAAAATTTTTATAAATACTAATTATAATTTATACATAAATGACTTTTGTATTCGCAGAAATTCTCCCAAATTTTTTCCCATTTTTCCCAAATTTTTTTTCTAAAATGACCCTCTACTAAAAAAAACACGAAATTCATCATCAGGTGAAGACTGAAGAGACTCAATAAAATAAAAAATAATAAAACAATTTTTTTTTTAAAGTATTGTTAAATATCAAGAGACATCTCCAGGTCTAATGTATTTAAAACCGTTGGCATTTAGAAAGGTAGTATATGTGCAGTTGTGAAGGGAATCTCTGTTTGGGCAACTGGTTTTCACTTCACAACCCCACATATATTACCTAATTGGTAGTCGCGTACAGAGGTTCAGGTGTCAATTCGGCTACTGGTATCAGGTATCAGTCCATAGAGGACTGATAGGAATGGGCCGATGACGAGTTGTATCGGTATATATTAATAATAAAATAAAATAAATTGAGAGGCGTCGGTCGATGCAGGTTCTATATCGGTCGATATCCGATATGTATTGGCCGATACGAATACCAATACCTGATATAATACTTGATATGTATCGGTGCCATTACGTATCTATATCGGCTGATATTTGATACCTTGGTAATGAGTATATTTAACCTCTAAAGGGTTAAGTAGACTGGCCAAATTACCTGCCTTGGGAGGCAAGAGACCTGAATTCAATACAAATCTATCCTTTAAGGCCACACTAGGGATTTATATCGGGTGCTGCCCTGACATGTGCTAACTTGGGTTACGAATGTGCCCACATGCTCTTGGGATTAGCCGGGTGCTCTAAGAGGCCTGGGTTATACTAATAAATTTGTAATGAGTATGTCTAACAAAATTAACCTTTTATTTTCTTGTCTTATACCTTGTACAATTGGAATCATGGGCGGGCAAGTAAGTTGTTTTTTCTTTTGATACGGCCATTCAGTCGAGACAACCTCGAGAACTGAAGAATATGCACTCATACAGGTGACAGTTGCGGAGCAACGTGAGAGAGCACTAATTATAGTGGTGAGGGTTAACTAACAGAACATAACCCATACCTTGTAAAGACAAGGGTGGGAAACACCGTGGACGATGAGAATCGAACTCACACTTACTCTCTCACATTGGAGGGCGTGTATCAACTGAGCTAATACCTCTTTGGTATATTGTTAAATTCAAGGATCAAAATATCAGGTAAAATTTTGGTTTCGGGCATGATCGAAACCGAAAATTTGAACCAAAATTTTGGTTGAAAATTGATAATTTAGCCGAAATTTCGACTGAAATTTTGATTTCCATACAAAATATGACCGAAATTTCGATCCAAATTATCATTTCGGTGAGGACAGAAACCAATAATTTGGACCCAAATTTTGGTCATTTCGGCCAAAATTTTGATCCTTGGTTAAAGTATAAGTAGACTTCATTTGTATCACCAGATAAAAGTATAATATAGTGGTACTAAAGTTTTATACACCCTGTCCACCAAGATTCTATATGGAGGAAGGTTATTTAGATCATATGAAAAAAAAGTAGAAAATTTATCTCCATATAATATTTTTAAGGTATAATGCTCTTAATTGACATTTAAAAATCAAATGGTGTTTAAATGATCTTCATAAAATAACACTTTTTATCTCACACTACAAGTGTGATCATCATTATTCAATGTGGCACATATCTATGATCAATCTAAGCTATGCAAGTAGCAATCTATCATTGGAATATGTTTTAGCCCAATGAAACATGCCGATGAGTGAATATGAATCATCCGATTGACAAATTCTAATATCAGCAATTAAAATTTAAAAACAACAGTTGATATTGTACTCAACAGATTGGATGGTTTAAATCTCTCAAACCCTCCATTTGTGAGCCTGTTGCACTTCAAACTGTGATGGTTCGGGTGACCCAGATTTTAAACCATTGAAGGTTTAAGATCATTTAAAACACTATTTTGGTGTTTACATGACAGACAGAAGAGTTTGGTCCCTATTTTTAAAGCTTGAACTTTTGACTGTTGAAATCAATTAATGTTTGAACTTTTATTTTTTTAATATTATTTATTTTTAATTTTCTTTAAATTGATCTATGCAATGGAGCCATGCTCCATGTGGGCCCTTAAGTCATCTAGAGCTCCACAGGCTCTTAGATGCACGCTTTCTGTGCAGTATTGGTGCACCTTACCATGGATCCACTTGTTTTCACCTTTTCTCAAAAGATCAGTAACAAGTTATTGAGTACGTAAATAAAATTAACGAGCCATTACTTGCACTCAGAAAGTTGACCCTTGCACAAAATTTAAATAAGACTTTCAAGATTGGCGACCTCTGTTATTATAAAACACCATCTAAGCCGTTTGATTTGAAGGTCATGATTTAAAGATATTAACTGAAAAAGACTAACATGAACTATAATCTTCATCATATGATTAAATGCAGTCAAGGGCAAATATCGAAATCAAAAGTTGACTACAATAAATCATGAAATAAGTATTGTGTTCTGCTATAATCTTATGCACTAGAGATCTACAGATCATAAGCTTCAAATCAGACAACTCAAATCGAATTTGCATGTCACATGTCCCTAAAATACCTGAGTCCTTATTTAAATTTGGTGCAACGGCCAGCTTTCCGAGTGCAAGTAATGGCTCCCTAAAATAATGGCTACTGGTATTTCCAACTCAAGATAATGGGTATTGATATTTCCAACTCGAGATTCAGTCTCCAATAGAATCAGGCAATGGAGATCGTTTTTAGGATAATCTTCAACAAAACTGACCTTTAAATCATGACTCACATATCAAACGTTCAGATATTGATTCCCCATAGTACGCATCCCTAAAAGTGTCTTGCTTAACCACTTCTCTAGGCATGCTCATTATCACAATCATTTGTTGGGTCTATGGCTTTTCCTGTTTATTTATTAGGAGTCACTACTTGCACACATAAGTTTGACTTTTGCACGTGGACTTGGCCTTTACACACAAATTCTCATGTCCCAAACCCCTTAAAAACCATTGATTGCAACGGATCAAAAGATGGAGGTCATGTTTCATCCCAATATTCAGTACAATTGATCTTGAGATCATGAATCACCTATTAGACGGTTAGGTTTTTTATTCCATGTGTCACAGAGCCCCAAAAATGGTCTACATTCACGTTTGAGCGTCATGTGTGCCATATGATTCAAGGGCCATTGTTTAGGGATTTGTGACACATGGAATAAAGTACTGACCGTCTGATAGGTGCGCCATGATCGCAAGATCTATCGGATGAAATTCGGGCTGAAAAACGATCTACACCATCTGATTAGAAGGAATCAATGGTTTTCAAGGGGTCTGGGACGTAGGCGCAAACAGAGGTGCTCCTAACTAGATGGTAAAAAAACTGCACCATGGAAGCATCATTTCAGACCGTCCCAAACTCGGAATAAACACAATCTAGACGTTTGAATTCATGCAAAAATTGACCAGGGTAATGGTCATGTGCAACTGGTTGAATCTGATCTCATGTTCAACAAGATTTGCAACCATTAGGTATGAGAGAATCTTGACTATATGTCATCTTATAAAATTGGAAATCGTGGAAGTCCAGATTCTCTCATATCCAATGGCATATATCTGGCTGGACACTTAATCAGGTTCAAACACATGGACCTGACAGTTGCCCCTTCATCAGAACACCTACAACCTGAGACTACCCAGCAAGTTATAGAATTTATGAATTAATCTATATATTGAAAATGACAAAAAACTGCTTTGGCAAAGAACTTCAGTGGGTTCTATAATCTCAATCATCTGGGGCCAATATCAAAATAATGGAAGAATAACTAAGCATCGGATACAAATTTGCGTCTAAGAAGTGAGCATACTGTTGAATGGCTGTGGCTCTTTCTGGAAGTTCATCAGTGAGGAAATCGAATGGCACTGGCTTGCTCGTGTCAACTATCGGGTCCCATCGGTAGCCCAGGCGTTCTGGCAATGTGATCGTGACAGGCATATGGCTTGTGTTGAAGGCAACATAAATTTCTCCCCTCACTGAGTCGATCTACAAATCAAAAAGTAGGGATGAGAAAAAATACTAGATTTTTTTTTTTTTTGAAGGAAGAAGTAGATTTACTTAAGCTTATGAGTTAGTAGATTATTATATAAAAAAAAGCGTATGAGTTAGTAGAGGGCGACTGAACCAGTCACTAATGTTGGTGAACGGCTAATCATTTTTGTACGTGTGGCACCATTTGGGTCCCATCATGGGGCCATAATTTCGATTGGATATATAGCTAGAATTGCATTAAAAACAGAACAGGGAGAAAAATTAGATCTCTATGATTTAGAGGCTACAATGGCCAGCAAATGAATGGCCAAAACTTTTTTAGAAAATTGCATGGTAGCCACTCATTTTCTGGCACTTATATACCCTCTAAATCACAGGTAAGAGATTTTTTTTAACCCAATTTTAATGCATAATTCAAAAGACGTTAAATGTAGATTAAGGGTTACCAATGAAAAGGCAACAAATCGACTTGTTTCGGACCAGTCCGGGATCCCCGGTAGATGACCGTGCCACTGTAGTCGTTCTGCTGTTGGAAAGTCATTCAGACCAATGGATTCACATTCCCTGCAGACCAACCCAAGGGCATAGATATCAAATTTAATAGAGGCACACATATGTATGCAATAAAACACTTTATGTGGTGAGACATTTACTTGCGGAACTTTGTCATGAGGCAGCAAAATCTGAAGAAGTCAGATGAGGATTCTTCCTTACGATCCCACCGGAAATAGTTGATCTGCAGTAAAGGGTATAGATATAAACTTTAAAAAAATTACAATTAGAACCAAGTTTAGGACCAGTAGGAGTGATTAGATGATCACATAGTTATCATGGCAGTAAGCGTTGTTGTTGCCTCCTTTCGTGTGGCCATATTCGTCGCCCATGTGAATCATGGGAACACCCTAATCAGACAATAGATCATAATTAAATAACAGAATAAAAATTTGTACCATGAAACTCAAATCACCCATTAACATCTAGGGACACGATGTGCCACCGACGAGGATACTGAAATCCAAAGTATTAACACATCCACAAAGTTAGTATTTATTCCTAGTAACAAGTATAAAACATATATAAGAGTATGGTCTTTTGGTTCCAGTATGACTTAGTGTGCAATCCCTGACCTGACTCTGAAAATAGCTAGCTTCACCAGGAAATTTTAGTGATTTTCTCCTGATATGGTGAAATGACTAAATAGAAAGCTGATGAAAAGTCCCTTTTGTTGGTCCCAAACATAGCTACAATGAAGCTGGCCTTGATAAAATCAGGTTTCCAGATATCCTCATTAATTTTGAAGTCAGAAACCAAGAAATAAAAAGGGGTGCTTTGTGGCAACTAACCCCTAAACACTTCCCCTGATTTCACTATTCACTGTTTTTCCATCACCTCCCCCCTTTCTCCAAAAGGGGAGGGCGGCAAGTGGAAACTTTATCGTGACACATCACACAAAAAAGATACAAAAATATAAGAAAAGAAAAAAAAAATACGGAGGTTATCAATTAATGAGTTTCAAGTTGCTAGAGAACTTGAATCTGTCCAGAGTATAGAAAAGATAAAAGGAGGATGTAAAATGCCAAAACATGAATGCTTACTTGGGAAACCATGAGGCAGAGGAAAAAATTTCGCATTTGCCTCTTCCTCAATTTTTTCACAGTTGTACTTGCAAACTCTCCTTCCTACATGGTCAATTTGAATAAAAATTATACTGAGAAACATTGATGTTAATGAAATTCATTGAACTGGGGTTGAAATACATACCAGCATGCAGGAATTTTCAATAACTTCTTAAAAATTGCAAAAGAATCAGGTTGAAACTTCCAAAATATTTGGTAATTGCAGTTTATTTGAATTGGATGAATTCAAAGTAATTGAGGCATTGGGAAAAACAGGACTCATTAATCAATGAGAAGGATGTTGGCTACATGCACTTGATATCCAGCCTAATTCGTTTAGAGATACTTCGGTTGTTTGGTCTATTGAGGGATTTTCTGTAACCTGTCTTATGATTCATTTTCCATTGTCTACTGCTTTTGGCATGGTGTCATATTTTTTAAATTGGTTTGGAAGTACCGAGAGATCATGATTTCATGTGATTTGTTGGTCAAGTGGACTGAAATACAAGATGGAAGCATGTTTGGCCATTTTCTTAAGAGGAAGGTGTCCATCTTTTACTTGTTTTTAGCTATAAACCACAACCCAAAAAAATAATTTCATTTAGGACCCATAATGGAATTAATTGAGATCCAATTGAAACAAGCCCCACATGGCTGGCACATCCAAATGCAGCCTCAAGTGTTTCATTGGTTCATCTTACCATAATCAACTATTGCAGCGTTTTTATTAAATGCACCACCAATTCATGAACAGATTGATTTCTCATCAAAAGAATTGTCTAGGAGATTCTTCAGACATTTTAAGATCATCAACTGGTTATGCTAAAAACTTACTTTGACTACATATTCAATTTTTTTGCAGTGATTTGAAAAACAATCCACCTTGGCAATAAGCCAACACAGCGATCTCCATGTACTAGGGTAATCAATGGACTTTATTCTAGACCCCAGTTTTGGTATTAGAGAGGAGAAGGCATATACTTGATATCTCCTAAGTTCTTAGTTTATGTTTTGCATTTTGTATTTAGTTAGTGTTCTTTTGTGCTTTTGTGAATTTAATCCCAGACTGGTTAGTTTAAAAAGGGTTCCAGACTTTCCTCTATATAGAGGACCTTGGATCTGTTAGTGTGGCAAGTCAGCTAAGCTGTAGTGTCTTGTACTCCCCAGGAGATCTATTCTTTTAGAGTGCCCTAAACTACCATTAATGACAATATTAAAGTATATACGTGTGTACTTTCCTTAACAGTTACTACCATGTTGAAAGAGGATAAGATCTGAATAGACCTGCTCAATCTTAGCAGAAGGCACCCAGCCCATAATCTAGAAAAAATTGACCCAAACTAAAATTAATTTTTGTGTTTGCTTCGTAAAGATTCTAATATTTCAAGGGATTGTGGGATACAAAGATACAAAGATAGAATATTAACTTTAGTGATCGTGATAGCCTAGAGAAGGATGTAGTTAAAATAGAAAGCCATTTATTGTCACATTGCCATAGAGTTCAATATTTATGCTCTACTTTATAATTGATGAGGAATGTGAAGAGGACATGCCATATAAGATGAAAGCAGGTCGCGAAATGGAGACAAGCGAGCGGGGTATTGTGGGATCCAAGAGTTCCACTTCAATTGAAGGTACATTTTTATGAGGCAGCAGACCTGTCATACTATATAGTGTAGAATGTTGGGCTACAAAAAAGCGCGAAGATAGGTTACATGGGGCCGATATGCACATAAAACGATGGATGAGTGAATAAAAGGATAAAATTGGGACAAAGTATATAAGAAAAATGAGAGTAGGAAAATCGTTTGAAATGGTTTGGATATATCCATCAGACGTTAAAAACAAACCCTAAACAAAGGATTGAGTCGTTATAAGAACAAGTATGAAAAGAGGAAGATCAGTAGAAACTTGGAGGGAAGCAAGGAGATGTTACATGAAGGATTGTGTGACGGGGACGCCACTTACATGGACATTGGATTCGGACCGCATCGATTCTACCGGCGTCGAAAGAAGAAGCGGAATGGAAGTCAAGGCTAGGGAAAGATGAAAATTCTGGAGAAAGATGAACTGAAGGAATTCTGGAGAAAGATGAAAATTGAAGAACTCTGAAATTCGATCGATCGATCGAAAATTTCGATCAATCGAATACTAATTTCGATCGATCGAATGTCGACGGCAATATTTAAGATATGAATTTCGATCAATCGCTTTTCAATTTTGATCGATCAATTTTCAATTTCGATCAATCAAATTTCAATTTCGATCGATCGATTTTGAAAATCGATCGATCGAAATCGTGCCAGGTTTTTTTAAAAGTTTAGTTTCGAACTTTTGTTTTAGGGGTTTATTTGTCTTTTATTTAATATTCGTTTTAGGGTCTTCTTTTATTGTAAGACCTCCTATAAAAGGTCCTTAAGCTAAACAATGTGATTAGTTGATTGATTATAGAATGAAAGCTTTTGCTTTGTGAAGAGAGAGTCTTCTTCCCCGTGATGGGTTTGGTGAAGAGAGAGCTTTTATTTAATATCCGTTTTAGGGTCTTCTTTTATTGTAAGACCTCCTATAAAAGGTCCTTAAGCTAAACAATGTGATTAGTTGATTGATTATAGAATGAGAGCTTTTGCTTTGTGAAGAGAGAGTCTTCTTCCCCGTGATGGGTTTGGTGTGAGACCAAGGGAGTGATTCCCATATATTTTCTTTATCTTTGTTATCGATTTGTTTTGCTTGATTATATTTGCTATCTCGCGATCTGTGTTTGCTTCCCTAAACCTTAGCCTAATTGTTTCCTTTCAATCCCAAAACCTTAACCTTTGAATCCATAAACCACACAAAATCCATAACTCTCCAAAACCATAAATCAATCCGAAAACCATGAGCCTATTGCAAACCATAAATCCCTTACACAATCCAATTTGGAATCCGTGATTCTACATCGGACTAAAGACGAACTCCTAAGTCTGGAAAAGCTAGAGTCCTATCTCTAGGCCGATCTTGCCTCGACTCTAAACGTACTTGCGCATCGGACTGGACTCTATCTGGATCTTGTGTGATCTACCCATCAAAATTCTGCAAACCCTAAAGGTATCAAAGATAATTTTGCGATTAAACTTGAGTTAATTTATTTAATTTTGGCAAAATCTGCATAAAAATCATATTCACACATTTTAGGGTCGTTGTCCCGCGTCATTGTGGAGTTACTGAACGCTTAGCACTTAACAAAAAGGAGTGGAGAAATAGGACTCGCAAAGTCGACCCAGTATTTATCTTTTTTATTTAGAAAAAAAAAAACTCGCACAACTAAAACCTACCCAGCTTCCCCCTTTAAAACCAAACCCACGAAAATCGTCAAAACCCGAATCTCTCTCTCTCTCTCTCTCTCTAAAGTGTGGCGGACTGTATGTTATGTGGTGAAAGTATATACCGACATAAGAAAGCCATGTTGGATAACCGTCTATGATCCCTCGAGGGACGAAATTGGGATCACTCCTCATAGTTTAAGTACCATTTATTCTTCAAGTCGTGCTTAATTTTTCCTTGTTGGTATAGTTGAGAAAATGAAGATCAGAGTCGTGTCTTCTCGTGATTGATTAAGTCGTGTTGTTACTTCTGTTAAATTAAATGGTGCTAATTACCGTCAATGAGCCAAATCAATTTGTTTGTTCCTTATGGCCAGTGAGAAAGAAACATATCTCATGTATGGAAAACCCATGGGGAAGCAACTATTGAGACTGGATTAGAGAAAGCACAAACCATGGCATGGCTCTAGAACAATATGGAGCCATCCCTTAATTCTTTGACACTGCCAAGGAGATTTCGGACACCTTACATGAGATGTACTTATCTGAGATATATCTCAGTAGCATGTATCCACTGTTTCAAGACATATTTACTCCTGAAAAGGGAGACAAGTCCTTGGGAGAATACTACTCTACTTAGAAACTGAACGACAGCAGTGCAAGGAGCTCCACATTGCTTAACTGTTGTCTGGACTTGGACCAGAGTATGAGCCCCACCTTGAGAGGTATGCAGAAGGAGCTGAAAGTAGATCAGCCCCTTACAAATTAGAGAAACAACGACAGCAACGTGAGATATTCCGTGTTGCTAAGTAGTTGTTTGGACTTGAACAGAGTAGGAGCCAGTGCATGCTCAGATTTAAGGGGGTCGTGAAACCAAGTCTCACCACAAATGGAGTGTTCTGAAACCACATAGCTTGGTACTTGACAGTAGAATATTTTTTTGTTAAGGTAATAAGTCTACTTAAAAAAATTACTATAAGAGTAGCGGGGAAGATAACCTCCTGTTTGTAAGACTACAATAATAGAGAGGTAAAAGGTATCCCTAACATAATTTGCGTTGAAAAACATCCTTTCGAAAAGAGACTCGGCTTCTGAGTTTGCTTCCCAAAAAATACAACGGAAAGAGAAACTTCTGTTAAGCATCAATCGCATGCTTCTTTGCTTACCTCGTGGGCACCAAAATAGCACTCAAGAGGGGGAGGAGCCGAGTCCAGCCTCCTTTTTTCGTGCATGTGTGTTTCTATATATATAGGAAAATGGGACAGCGCAGTCAACTGCTAGATCAAGTGGCATGTGATGACAGGTTACACCATACCTCTAAGGGTTCAGCCAGTCCCCTAGGGTTTTAGAAATTTTTTGAACTTTTGTCGCCTTCAAATCACATGTCAAAGTTTTTGTTTTGCCGCTCAAACATGGTGCATTGAAATTTTGCACTTCAATAGTGGAAAATTACTCTATTTTTAAATGGCACTTAATCAGACTTGGGCATGTTTGATCCTCGGGATGGGTGCCACATGGCCCCAAACTGGTTTGAACGCACGGTTGGGTCGTGCATTCCGGTGCATATTCTCAGTTCATATATATATATATATATATATATATATATATATATATATATATATATATATATGATTAAAGAGTCCCTGCACTAGTCACTTAGGGTTGACCCCTATCTTAGTGCCAAGATCACATGCCACGTCGCATATGATCCCAAAAAAAATCCCGTTGTGGGTTCATGTGCCACATAGCATGTGATCTTCAAAAAAAAAAAAAAAACCTTAAAAAATGTGGTCAAATATTGGCTTTGACCACATTTTGAATGGTGGATAAGATGTTTCTTCATTTTTTTCTTTTTGAGGATGGATTTGATCGATCTTGTGCATGTTGCCTCAGCACCTGATCTTCGGATTAGGTTCCATTTGGCACCCAAATGGCACTAGCATAAGGTTCATCCCTAGGACTCTAACTTAGGGTCTCCTCATCCTATACATGGTAGTCAAGGTGTCGCCATGGCAACGCCATGGCGAATGGAGACAGATTTCGCCATATGCATTGATATGGCGAAACTGTTAAAATCACCATGGCGGTATGGTGCCATGGCGCCGCCATATTCGCAATATATAAGTTATATATATAACATATATTTTAATAAGTTATATAATTATAAGCTATATATTATAAGTTATATATATAACTTATCAGTAATTATAAGTTATATAATTATAAGTTATAACTTATAATTTTATATATAAAGGAGAATCTAGGGTTTGGACAGTTCTCGTCTCTCCTTAGCTCTCGCAGCTCCTCTCCTCATTTCTCTCTCGCATTTCTCTCGAGGCCCCAGCGAAAAAAGTACACAATTTTTTTTCTCTCTCTCTCGCCTCCCTTTCTTCTCTCGCAGCCTCGCAGGCATGCAACCCTTTCTTCTCTATCATCTCTCTCTCGCCTCCCTTTTTTTGTAGGTTTCTTGCAACCTCTATCACGAATGAAGCAATGGCAACACTACGATATGTGGCATGTTATTTAATATTTCATATCTTTCAATCTTTCTATATCATATTTATATTTTACTTATACTTGTTCATGTTGCGATCTGCGAATTTAGTGAGGTTTCATATTTCATAATTAATATTTGTTCACTATTTATTGATATTTGTTTATGCCTAATTAATTAGTTGAATTTTTTTCATCCTCTAAAAAAAATATATAAATTAAAAATAGTAAAAAATTAAATAAAAATAAATATTAATGATTAATAAATAATAATTAAATAATTAAAATTCTTTTTTAAAAAATTGTAAATAGCCTCGCCATGGCATGGCGAACCTCTTCGCCATGACCTCGCCACACCGCTTTAACTACCTTGATCCTATATATATATATATATATATATAAATTGTAGAGTTATGTAAGTACACTAGTGGGTGTGAGTAGTTATGTTTGGGTGTGTGCATAGTAAGTATCTTCCCTATCTATTTTCCGTTTATTTGTTAGTCTCGATTTCTGTGATGTAATATGTTTCACATAAAACTATTAATGTATTGGGTAGAGTGCTAATGAACTCAACCATAATTTTTACCATCCCTCTTCTTCTTCCTCCTCTACTAACTCTAACCTTCATTTAGCATCTCTGAATTTAACTTACGCACACACACTTAGAGAGAGAGAGAGAGTGAGAGAGAGAAGAAATTAGCTTTTTAATTCTAGAAAAATAAAATTAGAAGAGGTGTGGATTTTGAATAAAATTTTTAAATTAAGGAAAAAAGAGGTTGAGTAACTGGAATCAGTCGTTACTAGAGCACAATTGAGACAAGTGCTTGCATCAGTCGTTAGCTTCTGGAATTGAGAAAAGTGCATCAGTCGTTAACTTCTGGAATCATCTACATTACAGAAAAGTGATGGATGACGCCATATGGTCCAGAGAGATTTATCAATGAAAGGCCAAAGTGCAACAATGCTTTCAAGGTATACCTCTCCACAGTTCCAGCTATTATTATGATTTTCTCCATCCTTGTTGTCTTCACCATTTGATAGGTTATGCTTCTTGTTGTATGTCACCAGATCAGCCAAAGTGAATCCATCATGTGCGCATACAAAGTTGATACTATTCCATGGTTTTCTTCCTCCTTCCTGATTCATACCATTGGTAAGAAATTATAATCGTAAGGGAATAAAACTTTGCCGATATTATATAGGCTAATTGTAACAGATTAAATTTCCCTTACAAGAGGTTGGAAAAAAACAAAACAAAAAAAAAAACAGGAGAAAAGAGAAAATATAGATATTCTAAGTTGAAATTCATATCAAATCAATAAAGAAAATTCAACTGATGCATTGGAATAAACAAAATAAATATTTGTGATATCACTACTAGCTTAGTGTACTTTCCGCTGTTAAGTGTGTTCAGCATTGCCAGGTTTTGATTTTAGACAATTTAAATTTCCCGGAAGGTTTTTTATTTTGATGAATATCTCTGAGGTTATAGGGTCCTCAGCCTTGCCATAAAAAGAAAAAAAAATGTACATGGTACCTCGGCTCAGAAAACCGAAATTGAGCAAGAAGCTCATACACGACGACTGGAGCCGAGGGAAAAGACTCCAAAAACTAATTACATAGAAGAGAGGTTGGTCCAAGACACCAAATCCCAATTCCTCAAACAATCCTGAATGGAGTAAGGATGCAGCTGACCTGAACTCTTGGCCCACTGTAAAGTTTTGATCTTAATTTTATCAAGTAAAGAGGATTGATGCAAGCACTTGTCCTCAAAGATCCTATTGTTGCGATCTTTCCAAATTAGCCACAAAGAAGCTATCAAGGCCAAGGACCAAACTCCTTTCCCTCTGGGAGAAAGGCCATCAGCAAACTAAGCTCCCGCCAATTGAGAGACTGAGGAAGGAAGGACCAAGAGATGCCAAACCATTGAGATAGAGAGTTCCACATATAGAGGGAACAGGTGGGCATTATTCTCAAGATCCGAACGACATAATGCACATCTATTTGGAATGGTAAGACCCCTTCTGTGCAGGTTTTCCACCGTAAGCACCTTGTCCTGGAAGGTTTTTGTACTTGTAAGAAAATAGAACTACAGGTTTGAGACCTTGCTTGAGTGATGTTCACTTACGAGCAGCTGCATATTGATAAGTTACAATTTTATATTCCTTTCTTCATGTGCCCTTGTACTGCTAGTTCACAGTTCACTCATATTTCTTATCATGTCTGATTCCTGATTGCGAGTTTGGGGTTTGAAGTTCTTTTTTTTTTTTTGCATTATTGTAGAATTTAGAGTTTGTTCGGATACTTCTAATTTTTTTTCAATATTTTAATTTTTGAAAAAAGTATTTGCAACTCGGTACCAATTTTAGATAGTTATAATAAAGACACAAATATATTTTTTTGATCGGTAATAATGACACAAATATGCATCATTACAATAATAAAGTTTGTTGATTATTTATTTTATATTGTTATATAATCATTAGATTGTGATTTTAACATATTTTGATGATTGTCATATCTCTGCCAATGCTGACCCCAGGAATAGCTCAATTTTGAGGATTAGCATCAAGTAGACAGCCGTAGGATATTGATGATGCACATTGAAATAAATAAGGGACTATAATTAAAGTAAGAAATTGCAAGGGTTGAAAAGAGAAATAGGAGATCCTATTTAGGAAGAAGAAAACAATGACAAAAGATATTATCGCATGCATGAGAAAGGTATACCCATATCACCTGGTATAAATCTGGGCTTCCGCAAAGGCATTGGGCAAAAGCCCCAGAAAATCCATCTGTTCCCTTGATAAACTGCCGTACTATGTCACGGTACTGCAAATTGAAAAGCGAGAGAAAATTTTAGTCAAGTTATATAGATCACTTTATTATTATCTATATGTGCCTTTTTCTTTTTTAATAAAATCTTATATTTATAAATCAAAATAAATACTTAGGCATTTTTCAGCAATTTATTAAAAAAAAAAAAAAAAAGGTTTCAAAAGGTCTTATGTATGCATCTTCTATTTATTATTTCAACCCTAACAGAATGGTCCAAAAGAATATCAATAAGACCTTGAACAAATGAAATGAGAACTAACCTGCCCATTCCATTCTGACCAAATACCCCAGTGAGGGAACTTTCCAACTTGGTAAAGGCCCCCACAATCCCATGCTTCAGCAATAAGCTGTTTAAAGAAAATGCAGAGCAGATCAATCAGCTTTTCTTTGTAGAGTAGTCATAGCAATAAACATTACTTCAGATGACAAACTAAACGTAAAAATCTGTACGAATATGAAGATTCTTCTGTTCAATAGATTACTGACTTAATAACTTTGTTAACAAAGAGAAAAAATTCTACATGCTTGATTAAAATTAATCACAGAAAAAAAAATTACAAAAAAGTAAAGTAAAGAGATTTATAGAATGGAAACCCTGGTAGCAGTAATGCACTACAGTGAGTAAAATACTTGATCAATGAGAGAAAAAAAATTACAAATAGAAGTAAAATAGATAAAAGGCATGGAAAGCCCCAACTAATATAGCAATGCCAGAGAGTCCTTACCCAGGAAAAAAGAAATATATGCACAATAATTATCTATCCACATCATATCATCCAAGATCAGATCTTGCACACTGAGCGAAAATAAATAGGACATTAAGTACCTTGGCCCCACGGAGTACTGGATCATTACTGATCATATCAATCAACGGAGGGCTACTAAGGGGTGTCCCAGTTGTCAACCAATCATCTTCTAGCGAATTCCCGTATACATTAAGTGAATCCCATAGACTTCCAAGAAAGGAAGAAAAAATTGGTTAGATGAAGAGATAAGAAAATTAGTGAGCAAAGTAAACAGTTAAAAACCTGCATCCCCTTGTCATGATAGAAGCAAGATCAAAGCGAAATCCATCCACATGCATTTCTGTTACCCAATATCTGTGCACAAAAAGTAACACAGAGACATGTAAAATTCCAAGCTGGAAGAAAGAAGTGAATAATATATGCAATGAAGTTTTAAATTCCAAAAACATTCTCAGAAAACAAAGAAGACGAAATATCGTTGTTACTACGGTATCCCAATAGATAAAGGAACCTCACAATCATGAGTATGTAGCACATAATTATTTAGCGAGAGATAGAATTTGTAGCACATGAAGTCCAAAGGTTCCAGTATCATGTGCCGTGACGCACGCAAATGTTTTTGAATTCATATCATCAAAGTGCCCACAACTTGGAGCAGTTCACAGATATCTGGGCAAGAAATATCAACGCAGATTGGTGGCCCTTATCATATATATATTTTTATTTATTTATTCTATGTATGACACTGGGATTCAAAATGATTTTTTATACAACTGGAAAGGCCCCTTAATGTCTAAACTTTCCTCTTACCTGTTCCATACTTTTGCTCATTATTGTTCATGCATGCTCAACTCATGCCCATAAACTGACGCAAACGAATAGCTCTACACCTTGCAGGGTTACAGATAATGTGATTGGTCCATGACTAGCAGATCGAATTTTCATCCATATAAAAATGCCCATCAAGATTTAGATGGGCTCCAAGTAAAATCATGCAAGGACTTAAGCTTCAAATGGCAAGAGGCCCTCCATTTAAAGTTTGAGACTGTTTTTTATATTGGTCAGAAGAAAGAAGTAATGAGATGCAAACAAAGTTCTTAGCATAGTCACAGAAGTCTCTGACTGTTTCAAAAAATCGGAAAAATTCGTCGACTTGCAGTCATCAAGACTTTATCGCCGATTAGTTGGCAATGTTTATGATGTGGTCCTTTTTTCTGCTTTTTTCACTTATACTTGAGGGGAATGAAAACCTTTAGGTTTTGTACTATTTTTTTCAGTTTGCTCATAAAATACCTTTAGGTTTTTCCTATTTTGTTCATTAAAATCATTATTTTTAACTTGAAATATATTATGATATTTTTTTGAATTTTTTTATTGTCCTCAATTTTTTCGACTTTGACCGATTTTTCCTGGTGGCTTAGACCCTTGCCGATTTATTGCCAACTCCCGACTTTGTGACTATGGTTCTTAGGTAGAGCATCACATGCACCTTCCATTTCTTGCTCCATTGCAGTCACACTCTTCCTGTTTCGCACATAGCGCTACTAATAGTAATTATAAAAGTATTATTGATGATAATAAAAATAATAAATGTAATTGTATAAGTATTGTGCTATATGCTAATTATAAAAGTATTAGACATCAGTATATAACAAATATTAAAATACTACTATGGACACATCAGATATTCCATCTCAGGCAGGGATTGAATGTGTAGACTCCACCTAGCACCTAAAACCATTAGGCTCCTACCAATGGACATGAGAGAAGCTTTGAAGGAGGTAAAACTGTTGATCAAATCATTTATCTCATAAACAGAACTGCGGGATGTTCTGTGAACAGAACGACATCGATAGATCTGTCTACTAGTCTCGACAAAGTATCCTTTACGTGACAGTTGGGACTGCAAATTCGGGTTAATCAATGATATACCTAGCGAATAAATTATGTAGACAATAATTGTATTCAATCACACACACCCACATATTGTACACAAACAATTTTTAAGTGGAAAACCCTTTCACAGGTAAAAACCATGGGATCGATCTCAGATTCAAGGCAAACAATCCACTATGAAAAATAATGCTTACATTGGTATGAATGAAATGACCTATCACTTAGCTCACCAACAACGTTCACATCTCACGAACGCCCTTTTCGCAGTGCTGAAAGTTATCGCCTTCAACTGATGCGTCTCACGAAGGTCCACTCGAGTCACACAAGCCTACAACGAGCTTGAAACACACAAACCCAAACCTCAGAGCAAAGAGGTAAGATTCTCCTTGAGATTTGAACAACTATGGCATATATTAAATTATCTCAAGGAGAAAGGATATTGAGGGATTCAGGAGAGTCAGTAATTTCAGAGAAAAAATTTCTCCATAAGTCAAATTTCAAAACCCTAAGATATCCTTATATAGCTGACAGGTACGGACATCCGTAATTTCAGAGAAAAAATTTCTCTAGAAGTCAATTTTCTATTCCCCCTTTTTGTCAGAGGGTGACAAGGGGTCTATGCAATCCAATCACATCCCATAAGAGTTAAAAGACAGTAAAGACAAGGTGTAGAAGCAAACAGAAAGATATATATATATATATATATATATATAAAGACATGTCGATTGGACCGTGTACATCAGGAGCAGTATAAACAAAACCGGGCCTCAGAAACAACCCATACACAAACACACAAAAGATAAAAACCAAAAAACAACACCAACATCAGAATCAAGGCTATTGAGGTGGCGATGGCGGGTGCTAGGGAGGACAAACTTCATTGAAGCAGGCCATCATAGAAACAAAGCTCGAATCAACTGTGTGCTCTAAAGAAGTCAATCGCACTCCAAAGGCAGTAAAACCAGAATCCACCTGTGTGGCCAAAGCCCTAATGTCCCCATCTATGCAGTCAAAACGAGGATCATAGTAATTCACTGTCAGGGGAGGAACCACTGAAGGAACAACACCAAAATCACCACCTAAACCTCCTCCAAACTCACCACCTTCCTCAACACCCTCAAACATAAACTCCAAATCATCAAGAGTGGGCTTGGACCGTTTGCCGAGCCGAGCGAGTTTACCAACAAGTGCTTCCATTTTTGTCTCCGCAAGATTGGGAGGTAGAGACATCTGCGCAGCAATGAGCTTGCCGATGAGAATCGGGAAGGGGAGAGAGGACTTGGCGGTCTCGTCGCGCATCCAGCGAACAATCATGTCATACAAAATGGTGGAGAGACACAAAGGCTTGCCGATTTCCATCAAAAAGATGAGGAAGATGGTGTCCCAGCGCACCTGATCAGTATTACCGGTGCGACAAGTGAGGGAGGCGAACATAACAAAACGGAACCACTGATAGCGTTCCTTCAACTCGGAGTAGTGAAGAGCGACATTAGGAGAGTTTCGACCTCGTCCTCAGTTACGGGAAAAGGAAAACCGGTATGATCGATCGACAGGCCCAAGATAGCGGAAATGCGAGCATGAGAGATTTGATCCTGACGACCATAGACAAAGCTACGTGCAAAACGTTCCATGGGGTCATCGTCATCGTGCACGTTCCGGAGATTTTCATAAAAACACTAGACCAAATCGGAGTAGGCCGATCCAGAGGGAAAGAGAAACGAGAGCCATTCCCGTTGAGTAAAGTCCTCGTAGAGCTCGTGAGATTGAAGAAATTTATCAAGGACCGGATGCTCAACCACCAAGGATTTATCGGCATAATAATGATTGAAACGTTCCCCGACGGCTGCGGAAGGAAATCAACGGACCTCCGGAGGCGGAGGATGTTGCGCAGCAATGGAGCCGGAACCGGAGGCGGTGCCGGAAGATTGACGTGAAGATCAGTGACGAGAGGCCATCAAGAGAGAATAGAAAACAAGGAGAAATGCTTGGAAGAAGCAAGAACCAGAAAATCGCACGAAATGCACAGAAGGAAGTCCGTCATGGTTAAATAAAAAGCCCCACGACCGTCCGTGAAATGGCCACAAAAGTCCGTCAAACACCAACGGACAGGATTCCCTCTAGTCCGCGTAAAAACGATCTCCCACCGTCCAAAACAAAGAGAAACAGACACACGGACCTCCGTTGGACATCTACGAACATCTGTCGAAGAACCAAAAAACCATCGTCATGTTCTGAAAGCCGTGTGAACGTCCGTGATTCAGGAACAAACCTCCGTCAAAGATAAAACAAGTGGAGGAACAAAGCGAATGGAAATCACGGACATCTGTCAGTATATCACGGACCTCCGTCCAAAAAAAGAGCGATGGGTAGAGAGTAAAAAACCACGGACGTCAGTCACGAAGCTACAGAAGTCCGTAGAATTAAAAAACTCTAGACAAAACCCTCGAAAATCACTGACGTCGGTGAAAAGAACATGGATGTCCGTCAAAATGCAACACAAGGAGGGCAAAGATGTGCCAAACTACAGACCTTCGTCCTGAAGACCACAGAGATCCGTGCAATGCAATAGACAATCGAAACAGAGTGGAGACAAAACACAGACTTCTGTTATGAAGAGGACGAATGTCCATCCACAACAGATAAGCCCTTCAGTTGGCTAGGCAGAATCATAAAATTTGAAACACTAAGCCAATCAAATATAAAGTTTTGAAACAAAAACAAAGAAAACTGTTGCTGATAAAGGAGACTAAACTTTAACAAAAATTGGATCATAGATCGTATAGTCTGTGGCATGATTATAATATGGAAATATAAATTGGAACAAGTCAACAAAAAAATCATTAGTTAAACTTGAGTTGATTAAATTTCACATACAATCTTTCATTCCTCGCAAACCTATTATATAAGATCTAACCTGTTGAAAAAATATTTACTCAGTCTTGTTATGTATCATAGCAATAGGAGAGAACAATGACTTGGTGGAAAACAAGGATAAAAGATCACATATAAAACAGTAAGATATAAATCTCGAAAACACAAACACCGTGACAGTGAAATACTCAACCTTCTTAAGCTTTCTAAGTGACCCCTGTATTGAGCTTTGGAACAATGACTCCCTACTAGATAGTTCGGGGCATTAGACGTGCAGACATCCCTACGTTCTTACTTGCTCGAGTAAAAAAGCCTACAACGTTGAGCGAGTCACTAAGTGATCTCACTCATAGGATATGCATAGTATTGCTTTGCCCTTACTAGCTTTCTATTCAACCCTGGTAGCGAGTGTTAGGCCAATGACTCCCAATCCAGACGGCTTAGGGTACTAAGTATAAAACACTGCTACTGGCTTAATGAATCAAGACGAATAGGCTGACTAGGCAGCACTCTAAATGGGCAAAATATCTTCAAAGAATAATACATAAGAATCGCTAGTATCAATATCAATGTAAACAGGGGTATTGCAATAACACCAAAGTCCATAGTCAATAGAATTGTAATGACACATATGAACATGGACCACATATTCTTTTTAAAGAGTATAGAGTTATACAAAGAATCAACGGTGAGTAAAAAGAAACATGGTACTAAATTTCCAAATCATGACTAACTCATATTTAATGACATCCAACAACATCAATTTCAATGAAAAATCATGTTGCATCATACACAATTATGAATCAATTTAAACTGAGTAAAAATTTCCTTGAATGAAATAAAAGATGAAGACAAAAGCTAGAAAACGAAAGATAACCCAATCATTTTTTCCCCTTTAAAAAAAACAACAAAGGCCAAAGACAAAAACAAAAAACGAATATATACAAAAAGAACAGCTGACGGACTAATCTAGAAGACACAAACCAATTGATTTACAAAAAAATTCAAAACGAACCTGATCCAATGGTTTTGTAAAAATATCAGCCAACTGGTGTTCAGTATCAATGTGCTCAAGGAGAATGATTTTATTTTCTACCAATTCACGGATGAAATGGTGTCTGATTTCAATATGTTTAGTCCTAGAGTGATGAACAGGATTTTCATATATACATATAACATTGTTGTTATCACAGAACAGATTCATAACACCTTGATAGATCTCGTAATCACACAACATTTGCTTCATCCAGAGAAGCTGAGTTTACCAACAGAGATATATTCTGCTTCAGTAGTGGATAGGGACACAGAGGTTTGCTTCTTGCTAAGCCAAGGGACAAGACAATTACCAATATAAAAACACCCTCCACTGGTGCTTTTACGATCATCAGAATTACCAACCCAATCGAAATCAAAGAATCCCACAATCTGAGATGTGGTATGAAAGGGATACCAGAGACAAAAATCAAGAGTTCCGTTGACATAACGGAGAACACGTTTAAGAACAACAAGATAGGATTCCTTAGGAGCAGCTTGAAATCGAGCACACATACCCACACTGTAGGCTATGTCTGGTCTACTCGCTGTCAAGTACAATAGACTGCCTATCATACTTCTGTAAACTGTTACACCAACGGGTTTACTAGACACATCCTTAAATAATTTTACTGAAGTATTCATCGGAGTACGGGCAGGCTTACTTGATTCCAAGCCAAATTTTTTAATCAATTCCCTAACATACTTAGATTGCATAATAAAAATACCACAGGAGCCTTGTTTAATCTGAAGACCTAAAAAGCAGTTTAATTCACCCAGCAAACTCATTTCAAATTCTTTTTTCATAAGATTGTTAAAACAATGACCATATCGACCATGTGTGGAACCAAATATGATATTATATACATAAATTTGTGCAACAATTACGTGACTAGATTCTTCCTTTAACAACAAGGTTTTGTCCACACTGCCACATTGGAAGTCGTTATTCATCAGGTATCTTGATAACCTCTCATACCAAGCCCGTTGCGCTTGCTTCAAACCATACAAGGCCTTTTTAAGCCTAAACACATCCAGAGGTCGATGTGGATCCTCAAAACCGTTAAGTTGTTCCACATAAACTTCCTCTAAAAGAATATCATTCAGAAAAGCACTCTTGACATCCATTTGATACAACTTAAATTTCAGATGACAAACCATTGCCAAAAGGATACGAATAGAATCAAGTCTAGCCACAGGAGCAATTGTTTCACGAAAATCAATACCCTCAACCTGTGTATATCCTTGAGCTACCAATCTCACCTTATTTCTAACAAGTTTACCCTCATTGATTTTATTTTTATAAATCCACTTAGTACCAATAATTCGGATGTTAGAAGGCCGAGATACCAATTCTTACACCTCATTTCTCTTGAATTGAGTGAGCTCTTCTTGCATAGCCATGACCCAGTGTTCATCAGGAAGAGCTTCATTAACATTTTTAGGTTCAATAGGATTACTCAAACTCTTAAACTTACGTCTAGTCATCATCTCAGCAGAAGCATCACCGATGATGGCACTAGAAGGATGATTTTTCATATCACACGCATAAGTTGGCCTATTTGTAGAAGAAGCTTCAGAGATAGCCTTATCTGCTTCATGTACATGAGTATCCTCTGTGCTACATGGAGGTGTAGGGGGAGAAGGAACAATTTTAGATGGTGTAGCAGTCTCCTCCTTTCTATGTTTTCCATGGGATATAGGAGTAAAAGGAGTCTCATCATCTCTTTCTAAACAAACAACAGGCGTAGAGTTGACATCTTCAACCACAACATTGGTTGACTCCATAACAGATAGAGTTCTTAAATTGAAGACCATGTAGGCACGATTATTCAAGAAGTAACCAATAAAAATACTAGTATCGGTTTTTGAGTCAAATTTACTTAAAGATTCTCAGATCTCTTAAAATAAAAACACTCCCAAAAACACGAAAGTAGACAACTTGGGGATTTTTCCCATTCCATATCTCGTGGGGGGTCTTAGATGTGCTAGGTCTAAGAAAGACGAGGTGAGAAATGTAGCACGTTGTACTTACCGCTTCTGCTCACAAGTTACATGCTACTTTACTGGCATTCAACATAACGCTAGCCACCTCTTGTAGTGCGCGATTTTTTCTCTCAACCACACCATTCTGCTGAGGTGTGCGAGGAGCAGAGAACTCATGTTTAATTCCGCTGGAAGAGCAAAATTGAGTATCAAATTCTCTTCCATGATCACTGCAGATTTTAACAATCGAAAAGCCTTTCAACCTGAGTTCTCTTGGCAATGATGACAAACTCATCAAAGGCCTATGACTTCCCTCTTAAAAAGGTAATCCAAGTGTACCTAAAGAAGTCATCAACCATAACAAGTATTTCTTTCCTCCAAGGCTACTAGTCCTCATAGGACCAACAAGATCAAAATGTAACAGCTCAAGGATCCTAGAAGAGGTAGGAGCGTTCACCTTTTTATGAGGACCACGAGTCTGTTTACCCATTTGACAGGCACCACAGACAGACCCGATAGGTTTACTTAATTTTGGTAGGCTTTTAACAAGTTGATCAGAGGCTAGTTTAAAAAGATCATGAGTGTTCATACGTCCTAGCCTCTGATGCCACAGATCAAGTTCACTTGTCTTTGCTACTAGACAAATGGTCTCGGAGGGATCCTTAAATATATAGCAATTATCAGTAGATCTTATTCCATCAGAATCTACAATAGTGCAAGATCTTTTGGAAAAGTTTATATGCATGTCATCATCACACATGACTAATACTAATCAAATTAGCCTCAAGTCCTTTAACATAAAGGACCTCATTCAACTTTGGGTCCCCAAGAGCATCCACAATTCATTTTCAAGCAATCTTACAGGAGGTCCCATTCCCAAAGGTAGCATTCCCTTCAGAACAAGCACTAAGGTGAGAGAATAAAGATTTCTCACCAGTCATGCGTCTCGAACAACCACTATCAAGAAACTATCTTGATGATTCACTTGCTTTGAGGGATATGTGAGCAACCTGGGCCAACAAGTGAGACTTTCTAATCCACACGTTTATATTTAGGAGTAGAGGATCTTTGACTGACTTGTTTCCTAACATTCTTAGGTCTGACGGGAGGAAGAGACTGGGTGTATCTATCATGTATAGGATTACGCTGGGCACATTTATAATTCCTACAATATGTAGAATTAGAATTTGGTTGAGAATAGTTCCCAAATAAAAAGGGCAGTACACAAAGGTGTGACCTTCCCATCCACAGGTATAACAAATTGGAACTCTTCGACCAGAGGTTCTAGGAACAGTAGACCGAGTGATTTCCAAAACAGGTTTGGAAATCACTTGGGTTGGTTGGGTTGCTTTAACAAATTTAGGAGCAACACTAGTCTTGGGTTTAACAGTAGGAGCAGAAGATCGATCGTACCCAAGTCCAAATTTGTCAAAATTAGATTGGCCAACCCTTAACAGCTTTTCAAATTTCTCACTTCCATTACAAAAATTGGAATATTTAGCAGTAGTGGAAGCAAGCTCACTTTTTTATTTTTCAATAACCAAAGTGAGAGATTTGAAATTATTATCATGTCCCATATGTTCAGTTTCTAGAAACCTCACTTTATCACAAAGTGACTTGATAGTCATTTCAAGTGAAATTTTCACTTAGATGTGGGTTTCAAGTTGAGTATTTAGAATACAGATTGTACTCTTTAACTCGGTGAAACAGTGACCTCTTTGGTCAATCTGGATCTCCCCTTGGTGAGTTCTCCAGACTCTCAGTATAACTCACCATAAGCATCACTCATATCCAGAATTTTACTTTCCATATCAGAATTTATAGCTGAAACATTAACACAAACGAGCATTTCAGGAGAAGAATTGTTAGATTGATGAGTATCAGACTCAACAATCCTAGCCACAAAAGCTCTAAAGCCATAAGAGGTCTAATCAGATTCATCTTATGTAGGCTCGCTTTGATTTTCGGTCTCGTGTATGGCTGCCATTGCTTTGGACTTGCCCTTATCCTTTTTCCGGTTAGGGCATTCCACTACTCAGAGGACTTAAATTTTTCGGACTTGTCGGCTTTCTGAAAAGGTTGTTTCTTGCTCTTATAAAATTTCTTAAATTTTCTGACAAAGATCGCTAGTTCTTTAGAGTCGTCATTATCACTGCTAGATTCCGACTCATCCTTCGAAGTTTTGGAAGCAACACTTTTAGTACTATGAGTATCTTGTATCTCATACTCATAGGTTTGCAATGAGCCCACACGTTCACCCAAATTGAGATTGTCAACGTCCTTAGATTCCACAATCGCATTAACTTTGGATTTGAATTTTTTGGGTAAATCTTAAAATCTTGCGAACGATTTTCGGATTGGAGATCGGTTCACCCAAATTAAAAGAACCATTCACTATATCATTGAGACGAATAGAGAAGTCAGAAAATTTTGCGTCCTCTTCTAGGCGAAGATTTTCGAATTGAGATGTAAGCATATGGAGTTTCGAAATCTTCACTTAATGAGTCCCCTCATAGGTGGTCTCAAGAACTTTCCATGCATCCTTGACGATAATGAAAGTATTGATCCTACAGAACTCGGATGCAGTCACAGCCCCAAACAAGGCATTGAGAGCCTTATAGTTATAACCAAGGTTGTCAAAGTCCACAAAGACTTGGGTTTGATTGTGGTCTTTGGGGAGTCACCGTCCAAAGAAGTAATGGTAGAAGGAGACCAACCATCAACAACGTACCAGATGTGAGGATCCATTGAGCTGAGAAAGGTTCTCATTCTTGTTTTCTAGTATGGATAATTTGATCCATCAAATAAAGGAGGCCTCGTACTAGATGCACCTTCTCTAGGAAGATCATGATATCCCGAGTTGGCCACTACACTCGGTTCGTGAGGACAAACCAAAGTGTACTGGCTCTGATACCAAATAAATTATGTAAACAATAATTGTATTCAATCACACTCACAAATTGTAAACTCTTTCACAGGTAAAAATCACGAGATCTATCTCAGATCCAAGGCAAACAATCCACTATAAAAGTAAATGCTTACAGTGGTATAAATGAAATGATCTATCACTCAGCTCACCAACACGTTCACATCTCATGAACGCCCTTTTCACAATGCTAGAAGTTATCGCCTTCAACTGATGCATCTCACGAAGGTTCACTCGAGGCACACGAGCCTACAAAGAGCTTGAAACACACAAGCCCAAACCTCATAACAAAGAGGTAAGATTCTCCTTGAGATTTGAACAATTATGACATATATTAAATTATCCCAAGGAGGAAGGATACCGAGGGCCTCAGGAGAGTCAGAGTAACTTCAAAGAATTTTTTTCTCCAGAAGTCAATTTTCGAAACCCTAAGATATCCTTATATAGCCGACAGGCACGGACGTCCATGAATCACTCACGGATGTCCATGAGGGAGGCACAGACGTCCGCAAATCACTCACGGATGTCCATGAGGTAACCACGGACGTCCATCTTGACCGACTAAACTAGAATCAGCTTCGTCGAATATCTAGAATGCAAAATCGGATTTCCATGAAAGTTGCTCTTTCAGATGATTATTGGTATTCTAAGACACTTGGGAGTTTACCTAGGTTCGATCATGATTGCGAGAATATAAACTAAATAATGGCAATGAATAGGAAGACGTGGTCTACATTGTCTAAGAAGTTGAGGTTTGGCCCGAGTAAAATTTAAACCCCCAATTTATCATATTTTCTGATGAAAAAAATTTTAAACCCTCGGTTTGTAATGATAATATTTTAGCAATTTATCTCGATGCAGTTCAAACTAATAGAAGTTTCTAAACTAAGACAGGTTGTATTGTTTCATTTCCAATTCTAAATATTTCACAAGAAAATCCATTACATTTCAATCTGTGATATGTTAACATTAAGGACCTGTTTGGATCGGGAGAGAAGAAAAGAAATTGATGGAAATGAAAGGAAATGTGCCAATTTCTCACGTTTGTCAACAAAATTATGACGAGGGAAATAATGAAATATGAAATTGTTTTCCTTACCTTTGGAAATCCAATGTCCCCCTAAAATCATAAGAGCTTATGATTTCCACCGGAAAACTCTTGCGAAGTAGGTCTCTTATTCGAAATCTCTATCTCTCATGGCGCAATTCTCTCTCTTGACATCTAACTTCTTTCTTTCTGTCTCTACACAATCTTTCTCTCTCTCCAATTTCTCTCTACGAATCTCTTTCTCCCAATCTCTCTCTTTGAATCTCTCTCGCCTGATTTCTCTCTCCGTCTCTCTCTGATTTCTCTCGCCAATTTCTTTCTCTTTCTACACAATCTCTCTCTGAATTTCTCTCTCCAATTTTCTCTTTCTACACAATCTCTCTCTGAATCTCTCTCCCCCCGATTTCCCTCTCCAATTTCTTTCTCTTTCTACACAATCTCTCTCTGAATTTCTGTCCCCCCCCCCGACTTCTTTCTCCCTCAATTTTTCTCTCTCCGAATCTCTCTCTCTCCAAATCTCTCTCCCTCGCAACATTCAAGTTTTGGTTTAGTGTGTAACATATACACCAACGATGTTGCTCCCTTATTTTTCATGTGTTATTACTTGAAAAAACATTGAATTCCTATTGATTCTCAAAGGGCTGGAATTCATCATATTTATAAATTCATTTCCACCATTTTCCTGAAAAATATCCAAACATAGCCTAAATGTACAAAATTGCTGATTTCACAGGCAACAAAAATTATGGGGTTTCATAAAGGTATCTAGAGATGCTACCTTAGGCAATCCAATACAAATTGACGTACAATAGGATGGTTGCAATTGAAAGTGTTGCCACAGCCTGAATAATTGTAGAACTCACCCTGAAACAATATAAAGGAAGCTGCAGTTCTTTAGTCAATGATCTAAAGGTAGTGGCCAAGAAATATCAAGAATTCATAGTTCACATTGAACTTGTGCAAAAGAAATAACATGAAAAAAAAAAAAAATAATAATAATAATAATAAAATAAAAAATCAAGGTGCACATACTGATGTGGATCATCTAAATAAAAAGAATAAAAAGATTGACCGTTAGCATAGATTATTATTTGCATGTAAAGATCACCATATTGAATTATTGGTTGTATTTTTTTCTCCTTTCTTATGAAAACATACCCAACTTACTGCACCATGAAGAATAATACCTTGGGTGCAAGCATATAATAGACACTGTTATCAACACCTCTGAATGATAACATGGGACCAGTCTCATTTCCTTCAGCTGTGTGATTGAAAACAACATCCATGAGCACCTGGCAAAACAAAAGGTGGAAAGGAAGTCAGTATATAGTAAAATCTAAAAACAAAACGCCGAACAACTCCCAAGCAAGAACTAACCTCGATGCCCCATTTATGAGCTTCTCTAATAAGAGTCTTGACTTCGTTTATTGCATCACGGCCACAGTTATGTATACCAGCAGATGAATACCTTATCATAGGTGAGAAATAATTGACTGTTGAATATCCCCAAAAGTTCAGCCTGTACAAAGAATTGAGGAGCTTTTACATCGTCCATACAATTTAAAAGGATACCTCTCCATAAATAAGTTGATATAAGCATGATGAAAATGGTAAAAAATTCAACAAATTAAGATTTGGGCCTGATTTTATTACAATGTTAGAAAATTAAAATGTACACACAAACCAGGTAAAACCGATATTTACTATTTAAATAGAAAGGTAGGAAATTCTAAAGGATCAGAACTCCTAGGTGCACAAGACGTGACATTTTGACTGATATGTCTCCAAACACCAAACTGACCAATGCCTAAAATATAAAACATACAACAGTCTAAAAACTGTGACAATGTTGAGTTTCTATTTAGAAAAATTTAACCACATGACTAATGCTAGACAAAAAAGATTTTGTTAAGACATGCGTTAATGTATGGTACAGAGAATTGGGAAACTAAGAAGCAACAAAAAGATGAGTATATGTGGTTGAGTTGTGTATGCTACGGTGACAACAAGAAACGATAAAATTGGGAAGGCATAATGTAAGAGGATGTTTAGGAGTAGCCTTAAGAAAAGAATTAACAAATAGTGTCATTTGAAATATGTTGGGCATGTCCACCAAAGAGCTAAAGCAGCCCGGAAGCCCGTATACATAAAAGCACAAGGCATTAAGAAAGGGGAAGACTACTAAAGACTTGGAAAGAAGGACTGCAGACGCCATTACTAAACAGAAACAAATAGAGAAATAGGACTCATAAAGTTGGCCCCAAGTAGATGCGACAAGAAGAATTATTATGATGATTAGTGTTTGACTAAAAAAGTCAAAACGATAAATTTCTAGAAAACTTAACGCCAATATGAACTCCAAATAAAACCATTACAACATTATGAAGTGATACAAGTGCAACTTCATGAGATTTCCAGTGTGACTATTTGGAGATTGAAGCAAAATTGATTAGTGTGAACGAACAATTATCTGCACCATCCTCTAGAAATATAGTTAATCAGTCGACAAGCTTTAAATGAACGTTAACTCTACATACTTGTAGTCATCTAGGACTGAATTGTAGCTGAAAGACTCCAGCTCATTAAATTCCTGACATGGCATTAGCTCTATGCAATTGACTCCAAGTTCCTGTAGAAAAAATACATAAAACTCAGTGAAGGTAGCAGTACAGGAAAAAATGGATATCGAACACTTCATGAATTATTATTTGGTGACTATTAATGACATTATGTTCAATTGACAACTATCCAAACATTCAATGATAGAGGAGTTGAATCCTTTTTGAGGATCATTTTAGGTGCAAACACTGCAACTAAAACACAAATCGCATTCCTGATAGGAAGGGTCTTTTTTTCTGCTCAGTATGGACAGGGTGAAGACATAAATTTCAACATCATTAACAACAATTTATAATCACTTGTAATTGACACTTACATTAAACTGGATTACAGTATTCAAAAGCTCTGAGCATAAGCAAGATTATATCTCAAGTTTGGATAAATATTCGTGCGCTTAGTCGTATATATAATATGCCAATAAAATTATTTTTTAACCGATGAAAAAAATCATATTGATAATATATAAATCAACTAAAATGAGCGCCTCATTAACAAACATTGACATGAAATAACTGAAATATATTCTCAGTGAAGGGTTCAAAAAATAAAAGCAGTGGGAATTAGGTGATAGGCCATGTGAACATGAGCTGGCAGATCTCCCCAGTACACCCAGCAAGTGTGTTCCCTGGGGTAATACTATATATATAAATAAATAAAATGTTACGAGATTAGGGTTTACAGAGACGCAGACTTGTTGGAGAAGATGAAGTTGGGCTGTGTGAGATCTCCTATCTGCGGGCCCTTATAGACGTCAATGCAGAAGCAAAAAATGACCACAATAAAAAACCAATGCTTTTCAGCGCCGATGGTGATCGATTCCGAGCAGGTGACTCAGCTGACATCAGCCTGCTGACATCATCGATGATGTCAGCAAGTATTTGAAGATTTAAATCCCTGTTTTTAAAAAAAATTTGTATATCTGAGATCGATTTTGTGCTCTGATACCAAGTAGACTTTAGGATTAGGGTTTGTAGGTTAGAGGAAGAAGGAAGGGAGAGAAGAGAATTAGAGAATAGAATGGTCTTAATTGGAGTTTGATAGAACCCAACTAGCCTTTATACTAATGATAGCAATATGTATGCACACCACATATTAACACACACACACACCATAAGTGGTACACTAGGGGAATATATCTACCCCACACACCAAACTAACTAGCGCACACCAATACACGCCAATAATTATTTCAGTGATGCATCAAATGAGTCCTGATTACTGAGAGGACACAGAGAATTCTGTCCCCCAAGACAAGTAGCAGATTTGCTGAACATAAACTGTGACCTGCATAATTTTTTCCTAGTTGTTTGTGGCCCACATATATCTCTGTCACGTTTGTGAACTCCCAAATGATGATTGCAATTTTGCAACAACTGTGCCCTATGCATGTTCGTGTCTCTTGAATGAGCAGTTCTGCTTTTGGGATGAAAGTGAGATTCCAAGAACTTATAAATAATATTGAAGTGGTAATAAAAAGATATTGCAGTAATTTAAAAAGTATGTACAAATTTGGCCTTGGCAGGATTTAAGCAAGGAACCAAAAGGATAAAAGATATGGAAAACCGTCATGGAACTGCAACTGCTGTTAGGACCCCCAGCAATCTAGATTACAGTGTATCTCTTGTATCTCCTACCATAAATGTCTTTGATACTCCCCTCTTGCTATATCATTTGCCTTTTCATTTTCTTCTCTTCCTGTGCACATAAATCAATTGTATTGCTTTTCCAAAGGTCCAGTATTTATTTGATTTGGTTTCTTAGTCTGTACGGGAAGCCCTTAGCCCATCGAATTACTTTGCTTGAGTCACCCTCGGAAATTTCCGAACATGGGAAAAAGCAGTGGTAGATCTACCTAAGGAGACCTGTGATTGGATTTTGAGATAAAAAGGAAAAAATCGAGACTTAAAAGACCTACAAATTGGATTTTAGAAACCGAGACTTCAAAGACCTACGAATTGGATTTTAGAAGCCTCTTGTGAGGAAGATTTGACCATAAAACAAAAGTGTCGACTTTTTTGCTTCTTTTATTAATTCAGTTGTTAATTTAGAAAGTGGCTTTGAGATAAACACGAAAAACCGAGACTTCAAAGACCTGCGAATTGGATTTTAGAAGCCTCTTGCGATGAAGATTTGACCATAATGACTTTTCTACTTCTTTTATTAATTCAGTGGTTAATTTAGAACATTAACTAGGATTGGTTCTTTATTCAGAATTTTCCAGTGAATGAAATTATGTTTTTTTCAGAGACGTTAATACCCTTCTAGGGCTTTTGAGACCATAAATTGGTGTCAGTCTCTCTCTATTGTTGGTTACTTTTGCTGAAATCAAGGGGAATATTAAATTCTGCATTTCTTCTTTCTTTTAGCGAGCTCCTCTTTTACTACATTAAGCGTGTACAAGCTGAGGAAAAAACAAGACTTATCACCCGCTCAAATTTTGGAGCTGGGAGTCAAGCCATGGCTGCCAACAGTGAGTGTCGTTCATGGACTTGACTTATTGAGCATTTGGACCGCATTAAGAAAAGCCCAATGAGTTTGTACTGCAATAATCAGAGTGCTATTCATGCATCTTTGAATCCTATTTTATTAGGCACCAAGATACGTATATGGTAATCTTCATATGATAGGCAGTAAAACAAGTGAGTTTCCTATGTAACAGAGGCTCAAGTTGCTAAAAAATTAAAGGGAAGCCCCTACAGAAAGGGCTGTCAACGGGTCAGATCAGCCCCATACGCGACCCGATATTTTACCGGGTCAGGTACATAAACTTGACCTGCCAGATCAGGGATGAGATATCCGACCCGACTTTCATGTCGGGTCTTCGACCAAAAAGTTTTGTTGGGTCGGGTCGGGGCGACCCGACCCAATATTATATATGTCAAAAACAAAAAAGGGTTCTTTTTACCTGGTTGGGTCAGGTTCTCGGATTGGGAAGCGGGTGGGGTAGGGTTTTTGGGTCGGGTCGGGTCCATTGGGTCAAGTCGGGTCGGGTCGGGCATTAGCGATTTTCTTAGTGGCAGCCAAAATTTTGACCTGACCTGTTGATAGCCCCTATCTACAGATCATCTTGAACAATTCATATTTAGTATCATCTACCTCACAATTACAAGATCGACTTAGACCATTACAGTCAGCCTTGTCAGTTGATTTGTGCATCATTCAAGAAAACAATGTGGCCACTGACCACATCTAGCATTGTGTTCAGTATTTTTAATTCCATAGAAGGGTTCAGGTTGAAGAATTCTGGTCTCATCACAATCTGGCTTAAGACTTGATGTCCACAGGTAAACTGCAGAAAATTGTCAATCAACTGCATGATATAGTGAGTCAACTGTGCATTAGATTAGGGAAAAACAGAATGTTGTCACCCATTCAAGTTTTGAAATTGGGGCATGAGTTAGTGTATTTCCATAGAATAGAGTTATCGAGGATTTGGACTGCAGTATAAAAGTCCAATGCAGTTGCACTATCCATGCCTTTTTGAATCCTATTTTTCAAGAATCATGAGAACTGAAATATGACATGTTGACTTCCATTTTGCTTCTGCGCATACTACACAAAGCATAAATAAAACCTCCATTGTCAAGACTCAAGAGTGAAGATCGGTTAGCTATCACTGTCACTAAAGCTCTTGGAAGAGACAATTTCCAGTCATTGTACGAAAGACATCAAGTACTAATGAGTATCAGCTTGGCGGAGAGTGCTACTTCTATAAGTCGATTGTTTATATTTCAATTTGGAAACGATGAAAAAAAATTGTTTTGGCCCTTCAGGTTTGAAAATGATAGGAAAATCAATGTAATGCTAGGATGGAAGTGTTTCGCTTTCCATTCCTGTGCATGGAATTGCATCACATCTTCATTTCAATAGAAAATGGATTCTAATTACACTGTTAAAAAGGGAAAGTTTATTCAAGCTTCTTATATAGTCCCAAAGAATATTATATTACTATAAATGCATACCTTTAAGTGGCCAAGTTTCTCCACTACACCTAGGTATGTCCCTGGGAAATCAGTCCCACTTGATCCATGCTTCGTAAACCCACGAACATGCATTTCATAAATTATGAGATCTCTTTGAGGATAGTGTAAAGGTAAATCTCCTTCCCAATCGAACTGAAATAGAAAATTTACAAAGCTGAGACAAACTTAGATATGAAGAAAAAGAATGTAGCAATTAAGGTTTCAGTAGCACAAATGCAGTTGAGGTTCACCTTTAATGTCAAACATGCTAAACGTAATGGAATTCCAATGAAAAGCAAAGGAACCCAGAAATGTAAGATCCATTAGATAAGAAACCGTCACATTCCAAGGAAACTTAATAGAGCTCAACCAAACACATATAGATGACAAAACGAGTTGGCATGCAGCAACGACATTTTACTTGTAAGACTGGTAAATCTAAAATCATGAAAAAACTTCAAATCAAAATATTGACTTAGTCATCATGACATAAAGCTAGCAACAGATTTATTCTGAAAATTTCAGTAAGAAGAACAATGTATTGGCATAAACAAGAATGATATTAGGCAGAGGGTGGGAAAGGGTGAGGTTAGGTTTCCATAAATCACAAGATGTAGGGTTTCTGACAGTTGATGAGTACTGCTACTGAAGTGAATCTTGGCCAAATTCATGGTTTGGGGAATGATGGGTACATCAATGATTTCGGACTTATCAACTTCATTGGAGCTGGTTTAAAATGATTTCTTAGCCTTAATATTGTGGTGGAAAAGTGATAAATATGCTGGTATACCATGCTAAAAGTAGTTTACTCAGATGAAATGCTCATGTGGAAATTAATGCAGCCCTAACTGCTTGTTTAAATGGAGCTTTGACAAATGATCATCAGAAAATTTAACTAGTGAGGAGTGACAATCACATATTCAAACAGCAAAGGAATATTAGGAATGAGAACATATAAGGAGCTTAGGAGTGAGCCCAATAAAAGAGAAAATTAAAGAATGTCTCTTGAGATGGTTGGGCATGTTCAACAGAGATATGAAACATCCCCTCTATGATGGATTGAAACAACAGAAACCCAAGGAAGGAAAAGAGGAAGACCAATAAAGATTTAGAGAGAAGTATTCATAAAAGACGTGAAGAACTGTAGAGTAACAGAGAATTTAGACCTAAACAAACTTGAGTGGAGAAATAAGACTCGTAAAACCACAAGCCGATGATAATGATCATTACTAACATCGTCGTCATCATCCTCATCATTACCACATACTCCTATTAAGCCGAAGTAGCTGCGCCAGTGTGATACAATATAAAGTCAAGTATCAAATACAAAATGATTTTTCCTTAGTTGCAACTTATTCTTATCTTATAGCGAACAATCCAGTTATGGCCCCTGCATGGTTTCTTTAATACACCTCCCAGATAGGAAATGCATGTCCGTATACCTATATGTTTTTTGTTACATTATGCTATGCGTATTTTACCATTCAACAAGTATTTTAGCAAAAATACATTTTTATCGTTAAAAGAGATTTCTTTTAATTACTTAGACATAATCATGGAAAATTTGTTTCTACCGATAAAGTATACATGCATTGACATTTTTTTATTGTTAAAAGAGATTGTTGTAATTCCTTGAACAGAATTATGTCAAATTTTAATATTGAAAACAAAATTTTAAAATGTAAGAACTTCAGCCCCATACCTTGTTACTAACTTACTACACTTGCACACGGTTTAAGAGGCCAAAGTAAGGTTTCATTGGTAATCTTTACACCAGATCATAGAGAAAAAATATCATTTCCCAATGTTTGTTACTCAAGTACAATTCATCAAACCAATTCTATATGTTTCTCTAAATCATTTCTCATCTTTTGTCACTCAAGTACAATTCGTCAAGCCCAGTTACTATCTTAAGATAGGCCGTTAAGGCTCTTCTCCTATTCTTCTTCTTTCTTTTCTTTTTCTTCCTTCCTCTAATCTTCTACTTCCTCTTTCTTCTAGCCCTTTTCTTGACTACATCATTATATGAGACGTCATTATGAATTTTATGCATACTGGATTTCCTAAAAGTTAATCATATCAAAGAATCTGTTGCAAATTATTCATTCTCAAAGTCAGATAATCTGTTTGCTGCATCTCTTTAAGCCTTAGGGGACCTGCCTCTTTCTATGAGGCTTGTGAAATCCATGTTGGAAGTACTCTGTATACATTGGGAGGTTGACGTAGTGCAGAAGAGTTAACATTGTTAAGGCACTAGAAGAAAAACGTCAGTTGCAAATGAGGTGAAGTCAAAGAAAGATGGAGAAATTCTCTGATAAAAAGCTCGTTATGTCTCCAAGGACGAATGACTGCTACTGTGGCCAAAATAGAAACAATCAAAACCATCAACTTTTGAGCATCTTAAGGTCTTCCATTTGTACAAAATGGATACTAAAATCCCTTCCTTACAATGACATAAGGAAGAATCTAGTAAATGTCTGTGTCTACATTAAAGGCATGGAAACTAGTGATTTTAAAATGGTATCAACTGAAGAGGCAAGCTATTGACTAAAGCATGCACCCAATTTTTTTGTAGAATTATAAGGATATAAAGATTTGAAAGTATAAGACCCTTTCTTATCAAGCTGTCCTACAAGGATTAGCCATGTTATTTTTATAACTTGAAGAGGGATTATTGACTAAAGCATTTCACAGAGCACAGTTAGCCAATTTTTCTGTAGAAGCTTAAAAAAGATAAAGATTTGAAAGTGGTAATGCACTAATACTCTCTTTCTTATCAAGCACTCCTGAATGGAATAACCATGTTATTGGTATATGCACGAGATAATGGTTGTCCTTTTTCCCCCCCTTATATATATATATATATATATATATATATATGATGTTAACTCCGTCTAAAATTGCAAACAAGCACATCATTTTAAAAGATACTGTATAGATTCAAACCTCATCTTTCATGGGAGAATAAAATATGTTCAGGTCAATTTCCACTTTGTTAAGGAAAAGTGACTCCCAAGGACTGACCGTGACACCTTTTTTTTTTTTTTCCAATAAAAAAAAAAGTTGCTGATATTCTGAACAACGCACTTGCCATAGATAACTTCGGTTATGTATAATCAAATTTGGTATGATAGAAATATATTTCCATCTTGAGGTCGGAGTGATAAAGGCTTATTATTTTCAACCTGTTTATTGGGTACTTTTATCTTCTTTTATGTTCTAAGGATATGTTCTCCATGTACATCTCAAGTTATTGTTCGAAGCATGCATACCAAAACGAAATTGAAGAAGGTTGGGTGCCACCCTTCAAAATAGGTAATGTGTATTTTTCACAGGAGAAAAGGCTATTTCATACGGTTTAAACAAAGATGAAATCGCCCTTAGAATAAAGAAGTGAAAGAAAAAAGAAAAAAGAAATAAATAAATTATATATAATAGCAGGTAATATATATGTAGCACAAAAGTGTTATTGACCATGAATCCTACAATACCTCATCGTCAAAAGAAGACACTGCGCCAACCATTTGGGGCCAACAATTACCCCCAGGTCCCAAGGCACCATACTCCCCTCTGCTTATAACTGCCTAGACAAATCAAAAGGATCATTAGCTATTATTATTGGAATCACAAGTATTTTACTGCAAATTCATAGAATCTAGAATAATCTGATAGCATGAATGTAAGAAGCACAATTTCATAGCGTACCTTGCTAAAACATGCATGGCATAACATTTATAAATGGCATGATGTAACTTTATCATGAAATAACAATTAAAGAAGCACTTAGACATGCCACCAACCTTAGCATAAGGGTCCAACAATATCCGAGAAGAATCATAGTAATGCCCATCTTCAGGAGAAAATTTTCCATCAAATTTGTAACCATATAACATGTCCTCAAAATCCCCTTTAAGGAATACATGCCAAACATCCCCTGTCTTGTTTGCCACGGGATCAAGGGAGATATGCCAAGTCACTCCACTCTGCATTCAACATGTAGAAGTGATTATATTTCCATAATACGAAAATGAAGGATTCTAAATTTGTTAAATTTATCAAGGGGAAAGATTCTAAATTTACTAAGTTTACATCTGATTTACATATGGAATCTACCAGATTTACATCTGAAAGACTTTAAAGTTATTCTCATGTCATGTCAATCTATTATTGATAAAAAGCAAAATGCGTAAGGAGAAGGCAAAGTGCAGCTAACTGCGTAAATTAATCAGCCTATCATCAAGAATGGGAAGTGGACCACCCTATCAACTAGCCTATCAACCACCCTATCGTCAAGAACCCTCCCATCTGATTCAGCGACACCAAAGAATAAAACCAAGACCACAAAGCTTCCAAAACTGACCTCAGCAAATGGTCAGTGTAAAAAGTTATTGAGCAAATAGCCATACAATATTTCCCAATGAAGAATTAAAATATCAGAACATAACAAGCCATCCATGATACAATACATACATGCATACATATATATATATATATATATATAACTTTGGGTTCGACCTTTTTTTTTTTTTGGTTTGATGTTCTTGTGGTCCTTTTTTGCACGGCCGAAATTTCTCGTTGCTTTGCTTCTGGCTGGAATAAAGGATTGTTACTTGTGTGTGTGTGTGTGTGTGTGGGGGGGGGGGGGGGGGAACTGCGTGAACCGTACAATCGAACCCCACATCATGTGCTATTTGGCACGTGCTCACGAGTTACACCACACCTCTAAGGGTTCACTCAGTCAACTAGGTTTTTAAGAAAAAAAATTCACTGTTTTTCCCTTGAAATCACAGGTCAAAAGGTCTAGGTTCAATGCCCAAACATGGTGCATTGAAATTTTGCACCTTTGACCAAATATTCAACTGTGGAAAAATATCCTTTTTAATTTTTTTTTATGGCAACTGATCGACCTTGGGCATGTTGCCGTGGCACCCAACTGGTTCGAACACACGGGTCAACCATGCGTTCGAACGCATATCCCTGGAATATATATATATATATATATATATATATATATATACACCAAGCACAGGTGGAACTCCACGTGGCACCCAAAACACTGTATCAATGAAATGCCCAAGAGATGCCTAATACAGTGCTGACTTATCAAGCAAACTGTATACGATCAAGTGAGATTTTAATGAACGCACCTGCCCATTTATACGCCAAATAGCACACATCTTTGATCAATTCAAGTTGTCCACCTAGCAGCTCATCATTGGCACATGTCCTTTTTTAATCAATAACAGAGTGTATTCAATTCAAGAGAGAGGATATACAAGCAGCAATGCCCACGCGAGTGAGGTACTTCAAGAGTCACCGCCAAAAGAAAGAGAAAAGAAATAATAAAATAAAAAGAGAGATAAAAAGAGGACGAATAAAACAGAAAACAACTAAGGCAGTTCAGGCCGATTAGGATTGTCCAGTCTCAAAGAATGAGTGTCCGCGACAAATTTGCAAAAAGGGGAATCATCAATGCCCACTCAATGAGCAGATCTCAAGCTTTAGAGAGAAATAAAAGAGAGGGCATCTGTTGGCAGCGAAAGATAGGCAAGTTCCCCTCCAACCAAACAGTTCGGAGAATCGTGCAATGAGCAAGGATCCAGAGAACGTGACCATGCTGACTAAAGGGGCAGTGAAGCAAAGCGGCGAAAAGATCTCCACGCCGCCGAGGGAAGCATGAAGAAATTCGAAATTTCGAGAGCACAGCCACTCTCAAGACACAGGTAAAACTGCAATGGATCATAATGTGATCCACCAATTCCTCTAACTCAAAGCATAAAACACAAATGCTGCCAACGTTTATGAAGCAGATCCCTAGTTTGGAGATGGCTCCAATCCATGCACCAGCAAACAAAATCCAATCTTGGGGGAGTTGGGAAGGACCAAATTTCAGTCCACCAAGAGAGGTCTCAAACTCATCGTAACATAAAGGCTCTTTACAGTGAAAATCCCGGAGTGTGAGAGGGACCAGGTTCATGAATCAGCCCAAGGGGATAGAACCCTATGGACCACCAGGGAAGGAAACGGCAGAAAGCTCCCCCACCTCACTTGGAGAAAGAACACTACGCCATAAAAGCGGGCAGGTAGGAAAATTGGCCCAAACACCCAACACCACCTCCACTGTTTTTTAAATTGTGCAAGAGTTATTATAGCTCAACAAATCTAGAAGCATGGGGATTACCATAGATCCAAGCATCTACTTGAAAATGGATAAGTCTACCATTGCCCAAACTTAGAGAAGTGCCCTGAAGAAAATCCGAGAGGCTATGCGCTAGCTCATTCCACCACCCTAAACCACTTCTTTTACAGGAAAAAAAATTGACCCGACCGTGGTTATGGATACAATACTTATCCTTCATAACGGAGGTCCAAAGATGATCCGCCTCCAAGTCGAGAAGCCATAGCCATTTTCCAAGTAAAGCCAAAATCATTTCCATGATACCCCAAGTCCCCTATCCTTCTTAGAAAAGCCAACAATATCCCAATTAATAAGGTAATGTTTCTTATTGGTGTCCCCTCCACACCAAAGAAAACTATTTTGAATACACTCAATATTGGCAACTACGGCCGCAGGGCAATGAAAAAGACTCAAATAATAGGTTGGAAGGTTAAAGTAGGAAGCTTTAATAAGAGTAAACATACCCGCCATAGAGAGGAGGTTACCCTTCCACGTGGCAAGCTTTTTATCAACTCTTCAATAATCGGGTCTCAAAGCGCAATCATGAACTTGCCCATGCAATGAGGAAAGACAATGTAGGAGGAGCAGAGAAGATCACCTTTACCACCAAAAGAATAGGCAAGCTCCAAGATAGTATGTTGCTCCAAACCTACGCCCAAAAGAGAAGTCTTACTCATATTCACCTTTTGACCCAAGACCGCTTCATAGCACCGTAGAACATGCTAACATTCTGAGTGCAATTGGGGAAGCCTCACTAAAGATGAGGATGTCATCGGTAAGAAGACAGAAAATAGGTAGACTACCATTTGAACGCCTGAAAGGTTTGATGAGCCCATGAGAGTAGGCTTTGTGAATAAGATGACTAAGGCCCTCTCCCCCATATCAAAGAGAAGGGGAGAAAGGGGATCGCATTGACTAAGCCTTCTAGAGCAACCACAAAAACCATGGGAGGCACCATTCACAAGAACATAAAAGGTCGACGATCCATAACAAGCATACATGCATTTTCTTCAAATGACTCCAAAACTCATCCATTTGAAAATATATAATCAAGGAAAACCCAATTGACCCTATCATAGACCTTCTCCATATCCACCTTCATAACAATCCTAAGAACTTTTGATTTATGTTGGGAATCCAGGCACTCATGCGCAAAAACTGAAAGGTTCAAAATTTTTCTTCCCCCAATAAAAAGCCCCCTTGGTTTGGTAAGATGATCATCACCATTTGCGGTCTGAGCCGATTGACAAGCACCTTGGCCATGAGCTTATAGAGGCTACTAAGGAGACTCATAGGATGAAATTCTGAAGAGTATCAGCACCTTTCTTCTTGAGGATGATAGTGACAAAAGTTGCATTAAGGGCCTTCCCAATTTTCTTCTTCAAATGGAACTCGAAAGAGGGCAGTGATACCGGCTTTGAAAAGAATCCAAAGTGTTTGAGAAAAGGAGTGAAAAGTCATCAGACCAGGCGCTCTATCATTGGTACATGTCTCAACCAAAAAAATCAAACCTATCAGAGGATTGTAACCATCCCATCGGCATACTTTAATAACAACCATTAAAAAAATATGTGCATCTATCCATATTAGAGTGCCTAGATCAGGCGGTTCAAATCCCCCAATCATTGTAGGCTCAGGCTAGCTCCCAACATAAGCTACCACTTTGATGACTTGGATTGGGCAAAATTTGTGCCACGTAGACTATAAATGGGGCCTTCATGGCTCAATTTATAAGTTGGTGGTCACTAGGGCTGTCAATGGGTTGGGTCGACTCGATACCCGACCCGCCCGAGCCGGATTTTTTACTAAGCCAAGCACATAAAATTGACCGGACAAGTCGGATCAAGCATTAGACATCTGACTCAATAGTTAGATAGGCTCGGGTCCATAGTGACAAAAAGTCTGATCTTTTTAAGAAGTGTTTGAAAATTTCCAATTTTTCCCATCCAATTAAATCTCCAATTAATCAGCCAAGTCTCCAATTTCTCGATTAATTGCCGAGTTTTCCTGATTTTTCTGACTTCTTATTTTTTCCCGATTGATTAGAGCAGTTAATGATGAAGAAGAAAATGAAAATGATAACATGGTCTATATAATCTTGATCGAGAAGCTTTTTGCAGTTTGGTCATTGACTCATTGTTTGACTTTTATAGTATCGATGGTCATGGTTTATGTTCTTAAACATTTTTTTTTTTTTTATAATCAGATGTTCTTATACATATTGAGCATTGAATTGATGTTGAACTTTTATACCTATGACATATGATCAGAGACTACATCTTGTAGAAAGTAGAAATTTATTTTTGTTGAATATGATTAATGATTTACGTCGTAACATGCATGTGTTCATCATTGAGTAAATAAAGACTTAATAGAATTTTAGATACATGATATACTCCCTTTTTATTGCCTAAATACATAAATACAAACCTAGAACTTCTTCACAAATTTTTATAAAAAATTTTAATAATTCCTGATTGTTTCCCATTTTTTTCGACTTTCCCCCTTCCCAATTCATTCCCAAGCTGTCAACTTGTCACTGTGGTCGGATCGACTAAGAGATCAGATTGAGTGCACCATCGGATTGGGCATATGCCATTTTCCCATTGGGCAGCCAAAATTTTGGCCCGACCCGACCTGTTGACAGCCGTAGTGGTCATATTCCATTAATCCTTGGATAAACAGGTTTCCATTGATGATCATACTGACTACAAAGGTCTCTAGTGTAAGGGTGGACTGCACCACGAAATTTTGTTCATGCTAAACTTAAGAATGAATTGAATTTCAAAATAAAGAACAGAAACAAACACCAAAAGCAATTAATTAATACCTCCTCCTGTAAATCAGATGAGCTGATTAGGCAAAGAGTGGCAGACGAAGCAGCGCTGGAAAATATGGCAAAATTGACTCCGCCGTCTCGAGCCGTAGCGCCAAGTGGCATCGGACTTCCCATAGACACCTCAAACTCTCGCGTTAAAGGAGGCCTCGCGACTACCACAGTTTCCAAGTCAAGCCCTCCGCCATCACTACTCGCATTCACCACTAAATCTACTTTACAAGTCTTTCTAATTCTCCAATTGAAACCTGATTTCGATCGCTTATTAATAGAGAGATTTCTCAAATTAATCTTCACTCTGTTGCAATTAGGAGTGTAGATCGAGCACGAAATGCTCTGAGCTAACTCCATGGTTATAACTGAAACAGTGAGATCAGAAGATTTATAACTCCATGGTTATAACTGAAGCAGTGAGATTAGAAGATTTACATGAGAAATCAGAGGACCTGAAAACCTCAACGAATCGGTGGTAAAAAACACAGGATTTTGAAGAACCCTAGATCAAGATATAGAAATCCATGGAGAAATCATTGCGGTTCAAATTTTTTACGGGGATCAAATGGCATGAAGTGAAGAAACTACAACTTTGAGTATAAATTCTAAGGTTGAAGTTGGATGATTGATTTATGAAGAATTAAAGATTGATTTTTATATAGTAAATTCTATGACTTCCTTTCCCAAAGTGTAAGGTGGTAGGTAGTGTACTTCCCGCTAACGCCTCCTTATCGCCACGTGGAGATTTGGCAACAGAAACGTCTCTATCCTCCAATTATTATGGCTGGCAGATATACTATGTGGTGCGACACGAGCACTAAGGGTGGGTAGTCTGTCGGGCGTGAACTCTGTCACAAAATTCTCCGAATCAATCAATTCTTCGAATTTTTCTCAGTTTAACTATTTTTATGAGTTGTCCAGAGTTTTTGATATATGGTTTAATTATGCTTCGTCTTGGTTTTTCAAGACTAAATTATTGGAAAATGTCTTTGACCGACATTTTAATTTAGATGATCTCACACCATTGAAATAAGAGTTTTTATTTTATATCTGAAGTGTGATTTATCATTGGACCATGTGAAACACATCTATGATCAATCCAAATTGCCTAAGTGTCAATCTATCACTTGAATATGTATCGGCCGAATGAACCATGCTAATGAGCGGATGTGAACCATCAGATTGATGAACTTTATTATTAGTCATTAAACACAAAAAAAAACCCTTGATATTATAGTCCACATCATGGATGGTTTCAGTCCACATAGAACACTATTTTTGGGCATGTTGCTCTTCAATCTATTATCTATAACTTTGACGGTTCTAATCACCCACATCTTAAACATTTGATGATGTAAGATCATTTAAACACTATTTTAATATTTAAATGATAGTTAAAAGAGTATGCCCTTAAATTATTAATACATATTGATTATACAATACACTTATTTTTAAATTGCTCTATGGATCTTCATAATATGGGCACCCGATGCAATTGGTATCAACATGCATTTTGAATATTAATGGTTTTTAAATTTGAATTTTAAAATTTATCTCTTTTATAAAACATGTAAACCCTTGAAAAGAGTGTTTCAGAAAATGTGCGGCCATTAGAGAGCATCTCCAATGGAGATGTCAATTAACACCTCAACACCAATGCAGTATCCTATTGTACATGGAATAGGATAACCAGCTCCAAGGTAGTCAATGGGGACTACTTCAAATTTCAGACCTAAAAAATATATATATATATATATATATATTATTTAGAAAATATGACTATTTACACATTTAATATAGTAATTTGAAGCCAAATGGCTACTTTTGACTCCCTCATTGGACCTTCCAAATTATAAAGCTTGAAATCAACTACTCAAATTTATCATGTTATTCTCAAATGACTACTTTTAACCACTCCCCATTGGAGATGCTCAAAGAATACGACCATTGATGCATATATAGCAAAGCTGGTGTGACTGAAGAAAGTGACTCTACCTATATATTAACCATTAGATCTTGTAACTTTTAATTATGATTAATCAGAACCCTCGATTATAAGAAGTTGTAACTTTGTGAAATGGTGTTTTAATGTCTGAAGATTTTTTTACCTTATCATGGGTCAAAGCATTTGAAAAATTGATATCTAAATGATGCTAATGATCTAGAACTTAAGATCTGTTGCTAAAAACATATATGCTCAGTATTGTTTGATCTAGGGAGTTTAACATTGACTGTTGTTCACATCTAACATAGGGTTCAAATTGAAGTGCCCAAATTTGATGGTATAAATCCTCTAATAAACAAATATTTAGGGCTGGCCAAAGGTCATAAGATCTTCGATCACTTGTATAACTTGGACCGATTAAAAGCTTTAGACCTAATAGTACCCATATGGTTTAAAAGTGAGAGGGTGAGGGTTTTATCTTAAAAAAGTGAGGAGAATCTACCTATATGTTCTTTATCGGATCGTAAGATCGTAAAATTGAATATAATCTATATGATGGCTGTATGAATTAAAAATTGAAGTAATCGGAAGCAAACAGCCATCCAATCATGAAACAACCTCTTGCCTTTTGACTAGTTTATTAATAGGCCCAGCCGGCCCAGCCTTCAATGGGCCAAGTATAGAGTAAGGAAGGTAGGACTGATATATAAATAGGTTGGCCATGACATGTAGAATTAGTAAGTCAGGCTGCGTATACTACTTCTAAAAGCCCGATTAAAAATTGTCCCATTCAAACCCGAACCAAACCTACCCTGACACAATCAGTTGTATCAATTAATTTATATAAAATTGCTGCGTAGCCCGTGGTCGTAATAGGCTGGATATGGACTAAAGTAAGTACTGGGCTAGCTCTAAGAAGCCGGGTCATATAAGGCCCAGACCAAACCTGGCCTGACCCATTGAGACCCCCTACTTTTGATCTGGTCTCTCCCAATGATATAATCATATTTATCTTATTTCTTAAATTAGACCCTTTTGCACTTTATATCATTCATCTTAGGTGTTCATGCGTTGTCCTTTATTTTGTCGTTTAAATAGAAACACTATTTGAACACCGACTACATTTTAATCAATAACTGTTTTTGCTTTTTCATTATTTTTGTATTTTTTCCTTTTTTATTTTTATTTATTATGAAACATAATAATCAGTGGCGTAAAATTACTATTTTAAATTTCCCTAAAATTACTATTTTTTTTAGGGAGATTTAAAATAGTATTTTAAGAAGATTTAAACCATCTAATCTATTAACTTTAATACCAACTATAGTTTTCTGTTTTAACAATAGATATTAGAGATCATAAATTGGATGATTCACATACACTTTCATGCATGTTTCTTTGGTATAAGTCATGTTCATATGAGAGATTGTGACTTCGACAATATAGATTGGTTACATATCTTCACCGAATGAAAAAATATACTCACACTTCAATGGCATGAGATTAAAAGTCTAGCATTAATGGTACAAGATCATTTAATAATCACTTCGGTCACTAGCCATTATCCCTATTTTTTAATATATATATATATATATATATATATATATATATATATATATATATATATATATTTATTTATATTTATTTATTTTTTAGGTTCCCTTTTTTAATATGTAAGTGCAAATGTTTGAAAATCTCTAATGTACTCCAACTCGATTTTAATTCATTTCTCCCCTCTTTTTTTTTTTGAACGGGAACCTCAATTTAGAATCCAATATTCTTCTTTTGCAATCAAGCTTTCACTAGCTCAAATCATTTACTGCTTTGAATTAGATGACTGAGATTGTTTGTAGTCTCAATCTTCAACACAATAGATCTTCAGACCATGGACTACGATGAGACTCTCAAATTTTAATTCCGTGTGGGACACGCCTAAAAATTAAACTTAATCAGGAGCATATATAACGTGGTTCTCAGATCACATTTCGGAATGATTTGAACACATGAATCAAATGGAACTGCCTAATGGTTGGATCGTGATCTCAAAATCTATTTTCTCAAATATTGAAACCAAAAGATGATATCCACAGTCTAATTCAAAGCAGTCAAGCAAGTGAAATCTCGTTGAAAGGAAAAAATCTTCAGTTAAACTAAACGTGTCCCTTTTTAATAAGCAAATATTTGAGAAATTATAATTGGTGGACAAGTTTTAATAGACAATATTATAGACAACTTATATAGCCCGAGGTGACTGGCTGCAGTGCTTGGGCGCCACCATATGTGCAGTCAATAACGTCGCACCACATAAGCTGCCTGCAAATTTATCTATGCAAAATTTTCCACTGTGTAATACTGTCCATGGATCAAAATTTTGGCCGATACCAATACGTATTGGACGATACGTATCGATACCGGTTGGTATCGAACGATACATTGAATGTATCGTTCAATACATTCAACTGTATTGAATGTATCGTCCGATACCAACCGGTACCGATACGTATCGTTTTAGAGCTCGGATGATACGTATCGGTAACCCGATATTTTGACCCATGATATTGTCCCAAATATTTTTATGCACTCATTGCTTACTTCATGTGAATAAGCCTTTTTTTTTTTTGAGAGGAAATAAGCCCATATTTAAGGTGTCTTACACCCTCTCTAACTTACTTTATTGTTATGAATTTTTATTTTTTTTTAAGAAACTTCTATCATTTTCATTAGAAATGGAGAACGATTACAAATTAGAAAATAAGTAATCAAAATCCATTTAACAACAATACGAAATTTAGGGACCATAAAAAAAAAGGTAAAAATTTAAAAATCCATCACCATCCTGAACATCTGCCTATTTATATAATGTTATGGAGGTTTTGCATTTACCCAAAAATATGTCTTATTTTCATTGATCTTGATCTTTGATTTAATTGATCTTAAGACCATAGACCTATAATCAGACAGTCAGATTTTAATTTAACATGACATGTGGGGGCTTTCATAGAAGGCGTGAGCTCGTTTAGAGGTACCCTTAATTTAACGGTAGAGATGGAGAACTACCATCTTTAGTGGTCCTACGAACCATCACATAACGTCTTAGTGAAAATTACCAAAGTAGAAAGGTCATAACACGTGAAGGGCACGTGTCGCTCCTTTCCAAAAAAAGGAGCGTCTTCCAAGTTCCAACTTCCTCCAAAACCATCTGATTCTGTTTTCAAGCCTTTTGAAAACCGTAGTGGTTTTTTTCCAGAGACCCGGAAAAGAAGGATGGCTAAAATATGTAATCTACTTTACCCACTTATTGGGGAGAAATTACTCTAAGTGACATTCGATTGAAAAAGTGTAAGTCTGAATTTTACCGAAAAGGAAAGGGTAATTAGATAACTCACTTTTTTTTCTCCAAAAAAAAAAAAAAACTAAGATAACTCACTCGGTTACAGCTTTATACAACCGTACGGAAGAGGACGAAAGGGCACGGGCTCCGTAAACCAGCCGTTGGATAGGATCCCCGTAATCCGCCGTTAACCTCGTTATGAACTTTTGGGAGTATTAAATGACGAAACTGCCACTATGTCTTAAATGACTAAAACGCCCTCTAGTAGGTAAAGAGGCATGGAAGTCTTAGCTTATTTTAGGCCATGTTTGGCGGGGCTCCATGTCACGGGGTTGCATTTGCGACACCTAACATACGGCTAGTCGGTCTGCCGATATCGATATCGCGGGCGTCTTTGACGCCTTTCAACGCTGCAACCTGCTCGCGTGCCATCGCGAAGCCAACTCAACTACACATCAGCTCCGATACCACCTGCCTAGAAGATGGGAACTCCCCCAACGTGGTTACCTCTGTTTTGCAGACTACCACCCGGCTTATCGTGCCCCTTACGACACACCATTTGTACCACTGTGCTAAACTTGGCCTGCTCAAGCTTCACCCTGTGCATTGCACTAGTACCTCGCTTCACAACAGTCTTGACATGCAGTTTCCTATGCCACCATGTCTTACTCACATACTAAACCAAGCACACAGCCTTGTGCTTTGCGCTCGCGTGCTCAATTGAGTCCCACGCAGCCTGCCTTCGTGTGCGTTCCGAATTACTAGCACCATTTATCCTTGGCCCACGTGTTGTCGTGCTCAACTGAGTCCTACGCAGCGTTGGTGTTCTCACGAGGTTGACCAGCCGTATGTACCGCAACGCGTAGTCCGAGGCCATACTTCAACCTCCTTTGGGTGCCACACGGCATCGCTGCGTCGTCCTAGGCCCACCCGTTCAAGCCTATGAGACACTTACGCCCCCTCTGGCAACGCAAGGCCCCGCATGGGTGGAAGGCAACTCTCCAACTCCTCTCCCACATAGAAGGGTAAAACAGTTATTCAGTCAGAATGGCGGAAGGACCTCAAACCCCTTCGTTTGACATACCGCAACGCCTCCTACATCGCTAGCCCACCTTGGCTGTGTCGCGTCCGTGTCGCGACCAAGTCTTCCCTCCCATGCGGCCGTGTCGCGTCCCTGCAGCGCGACCAGGTCACAAGGCCCTCTTGGCCCTTATGTCGCATGCCCTCCTGACACCACATGTCGTGTCCCAAGCACCATGCTGCAAGCTCGAGTATTAGCTCCGTCACATCCAGCTTTCGGTTTCCACTTCAAACGAATTCTTGCAAAAACTAATATAAACTGGAAGCTGATTTTGTCTAGTTTCAACTTTGCATGAAGTTGTTTTAAGAAAGGGTGGCGCTATTTGCACCCATTTTTCAAATGAAGAAAATACTCTTTTCTACCATAAAAAATCGTTCAGTGCCTTGGTTTATAGAATGTAGATAATTTTTCATCCTAATCTTTAATACAATAGTTCTAGAGAATCATGCATCACCCATCAGACGGTCAAATCTTGATTTTATGTGGCACATATTCCCAAAAGTGACACTTGAGAACCTTTTATTATGTTACACTCGTGATCACAATTACTTTTGGGGATGTGTTCCATATAAAATCAATGTGACCGTCTTATAGGTGCATCATAATCTCAAAATTTATTGTGTGGAAGATTGGGATAAAAAACAATCTCCCTAGTCTGCTTCAAGGCATTCAAGATGGGTGCAACTAAAGTAAATTTAGGGTTTGGAGGAAGTTGTGTTAACTGAACAATGTTTAAGAAAGTATTGTTGCTTTTCTCTATCTGAAAGCGGAGAGCAGTTTTTGAAAGTCACGCCAAACAGGCCCTTAATAAAAAATAATAATAATAAACTTTTTTTTTCAGCGTGCACAACTTCAGTCACATCCACATGGGTTGTAATGAAAGATTTGTAGGTTGCAAATAAAATAAATTAAGGGATATATTTGACCATCATGGGGTTGGATTTTAAAATAAATGGGATGCAAATAAAGTGTCCCTATTAATTTAGAGGGTTTATGTGACCAACATGGACTTAAAAGACCATAGGAATTTGTGTATGTCCCAAAGTCCAAATGAATTGGAAACTTACAAGATGTCAACTCATTGTATAGGACAGCATGCAATGAGCCCCATCGTAGACAAATTTTATATCCACACCTTATTAGGGTATTAATTTGATTAGGTTTTAAAGAAAGGGGTGGCATTAGGTGCTGTCTTGAAGGCAATCTCCTTTTATGAGCATCCCAACGAGTAAAAGTTTACATTTAACTTTTCTATGATTAAGTGTTTAAGATTATTAGCACCTTTAACAAGGCTTTTTGTTTGAGATTAACTTAAACCCCACTTTTGGGGTTGGCCAGATATATTATATTAAGTCACAATTTTTATTTTGATAACTTGGATATCCAGGCCTCTTAGAGCACATGCTTAATTTTAGTGGCATATGCGCACCCCATGTTAGCATATGTCGGGTTAGCATAGGACATAAATTCCTAGGGTGGAGGAGATTTGAACTCAGGTCTCCTCCTTTTGGAGGCACGTACTTGGTCATAAATCTCATACAATTAACCCTTTTAATTGGTTTTTACTCTATCATATATTAAAGTTTAGAAAATTTATACTTAATTAATTAAATTGTTTAAAGATTTATTTGTTGTGTAAGATTTAATCATCGTCACCTTGTCTCTCATATTTGGGGTTATACTTTTCACTGACTCCTGACTTCTCTTCAAGGCTAAACATTATATTGTTTTATATTTTTCGATAGGTAAATTGGACTCAAATTTGTGACCTTGAGATTGCTATATTATCAACCTTTCATTGTGCTAGAGAGTTGCAGGCTCTCAATTAATTCCTTCTCATAATACCAACTCATAATGTAAAGACAAATACACGAGATTCCTTTCTGCTCATTATTGTACTTCATTAGTGAATTAATAAGTTTATTAACACTTACCAACTGCTTCCTTAGTAGTTTTTCTCCTCTACTATTTAATTTAAATATTATATTCTTAGTCTAAATATATTATATTTATTTACACACAATTAGATTTTTTCCCCCTAAACCTCAAAAAAAGAAAAAAAAAAGATTTATTCTCTCTTGATTTTATAGCTAACTGTCATCATTATTTCCAACACCTAAAATTTTGAAAATTTGAGGTCGAAGCATGGCTTTGCAAATTTGTCTTCCAAATAGAGTTATGAAAATGTTATGCAAATTGTCTTCCAAATAGAGTTATGAAAATGAGTTTTATAGGCCGTTGTAAACTAGACGCTAATGATACTCATTTTTAAGGGGGATTTTGAAATAAGGATTATTTGTAAAAGGTTTTAAAATACTATATTGCATAAAGTTTTATAAAAAAGGGTTAGAAATAAAGTCTCAAGAAAGTCATTCGATCAACAAGTGAGGAAAAAGGTGATTTGAAACTAAGAAAAATGTCAAAGAATTTTGGGCTTTTTTATTTCCAATCCCATCTCTTAATATTAAAATGAACAGTTAGGTCCACATCCTAAAAATAAAGAATATTAAAAAAAGAAAATTCCGTGGGACTAACAAATTGCTTCATGATTTCATTACCTGTGATCATTGCCAGCAAACATAGGAATCCTATGACTATTAAGTTTGTGGATGCATCTAGTTAAAGCCTAAGTTAAGTGGACCCACAAAAGATAGATTATATGGCTTAATAATAATTAGGGGTAAATGATGCATGACTGCTCCACTACATATTAGGTTGGGACCGCCCCAATTTTAAGCCCAGTGGCATCTGTAGCTCCACTATAAATTAGGTTGGAACCGCCCTAATTTTAAGCCAAGTGGCATATCTAGAGTAATTCATGAGATCACAGCTCATATTCGGAAACTATTATAGGTCTACCCTTATTGAACCATCTAACATAATATGGATGGTTATATTATAGACTATTAAGCTTACAAGGAACCAACCTGTTTAAAGTTAGCTTTTGACACTAATTTATGGCTAAAAAACCGTGGCATAGGCTTAAGGCTGTCCATGGATCAGGTCAGGTCAAATGCTGCCTAATCTAACCCGACAGTTCAAGTTTATGTGATCAACCTGATTAAAAAACTCGGGTTGCATAAGAGGGGTTCGACCCAACCCATTGATCATATACCATCCGGACGGAGCAATGGCCATTACAATGGCTATGAACATACTTTATTGATAGTTACAAGCACAATAGACGCAAAAGCACGGTATAAATCAGGTATCGGTATCGGCCAATACATATCGGTTCTCCTGTTACGGTATCAGAAAATATATATAATTAAAAAAAAAGAAAAAAAAATTATATCGGTCAATATGGGAATACGGGCAGATAGCTAGAGTATCAGTACCCGATACAGGTATCGGGGTGCTATCGTATTGTATTCCTTCTGATTCAAAATTTGACACCAAACAAAACAATATAAACATCAGCATCTGATTCAACACCACGTCACAATGGGACGGTCAGGATCATCTGATCTAAGTCAGTGGTGCCTTTTACCTGAAATTAATCTCTACGTGGATGGTGTGGATCTCCTATACATGCTACGCTACTGCAGCACACACAAAAAGTGTACCGGTTGTGATACAAGGAATCTTATACTGAACTCACAGTATTAACGAGAAACTAAGAGTAGTCCCAATAAATTTCTCAAAAAAAAAAAAAAAAAAAGAGTAGTCCCAATAAATCTCAAGTATGTCATCAAAATATTCATCATAATAAGAAGAAAAAAAAAAATTACATCTCATTGAATCCTCGCAAACATTGGATTCATGGATGAAAAAGAAAAATCTACAAACTAGGGGAAGAAAAAAAACCACATTGGCCTATACAACCCTTTGGTTGACCACAAAAAAACCCTATTTTGATAAAACCCTAGTTTTCTGCAATAAAGGCGTGAATCCATGGGCATTGCTGGATCCCTCTTTACAAGAATCAAAACCCACTTCAGTAAAAATCTTCAAAACCTCATCTACCTCTAACCCACGTAATCTCTGCTCGTCCTTCTCCAACACGTTCAAAAGCCATTTGAAGAAACCCACTTCGCATGGCAAAACGAGCCCACCTTTCGATTGGTATCCAAACTCCTCTTCGGCTTTCTTCAACAGGGAAGCGAAGACCGGCATGTTGACGAATCGGGTTGGCATCAGAAACCGGCGACGCTCCGGTCCGACGTAAACCGCCAGAAAACCTGAAGGGATACGTCGAGATGTAACAGTTTCCGAATCGAAATCATCGGAAGACGTGTCGGAGAGGGGTCGGTGTTTTAGACTCATCGCCTTCCATCGCCTCATTATTTGCTTTAGCTTAACCACTTGCCGGATCGTATCAACCTTTTTAATGGCACTCGCCATGAGAGAGAAGAGAGGAGAGAGATGGTTTCTCTTCTTCCCTTTTGTCTCCTCCGGTTGAAACTTGAGCGGGATGAAGGAGAGCCGAGCCGGGTTTATGTAGTGTAAAGTGGAGAGAACTGGGAAACTTATGCTTTGTGCAATGACTAAAAAGTCCATAGATATTTATCGAAATAGCAAACAAGCCACCTTAATCATGGGTGTTTAGTTTTCACTTTCCAGTTTGCTAATTATAGATTCTAGGTCAATCATATTTTTTCTTTACTAGGAAATATGCACGTGGGTTGCACACATGTTAATTTATAAAATTTAATAAATTTATGTTTTTATCTATATTTTACATGTGATTTTATAAGACAAATTTAAAATTAAGATAATTTTATTGAAGATGAAAAAAAAAATAGTATTTATTATAAACGATATATAAAAAATAAAAAATTATTTAGTAATTGAAATTATACTTTTTTAAGGAACTTTTTCAATATGATCTCTTCCAAATTTTTGAATATATAAATTTTTGAGCACCTACACTTAGAATCTATCGATTAAATTGTTGGAGATAAATGGAAATCATTCACAATGATATACTAATCTATCATGTGTGTTCATAGCAGCTTTGGGTGCATATAAACTTTCTCAATTTCCTTTCTTTTCGTTAAATAAGATAGTAAAAATTGGTTGTTAATGATACACCTATCATCTCAAGATCAACTGTGTGGAGGATTAGGAGGGGGAAGGATTTCTATTCTGTAATTCAAAACAATCATATTATTTTTTAAATGGATGCCCTCAAAGATTCAATGGGTACAAATGAAGGTTTCTTTAAAAAGTGTGTTGATGGGAGATCTCAAACGTTCAATCAACTTACCTTAAGTTGAACTTTGATCATATCTTTATTTAGTTTAAACTTTTATTCCAATTTTGATTGGAAGGTGAGAATTAACCCCCATATTTTTGTATCTGATATTTGATTATATCATACTCAAACCTCTAGCGTGACCTCATCCAAACTGAAAAACTCAACCCGATCTAATAAAAAAACCCCTATTTTCCATGATTTTCATAGATAAAAGATCGGGTACCAACGGCCAAATTGAGCAATACCTTGTTCATGGACGGCCCGAGAGGTCCAATTTGAGCTTAAAAAATGTTGCTTAGGTCAAACCCAAAGGGGTTCAGATGAACTTGGGTTAAGTTTCATTGTAAAGTGTTAAAAAATTAGTTAAATCTGAGTTCGATCACTGATAAGGCATGATATTTAAGCTCAAGCATGACCATTCAGATAATAATCTTTAGTCAAAATTAGCTCCTTTAGAGCGCGGATGGCCAAATTTTTTATGGGGACTAAAAATTTAACTTGAATTCAGTACTGTCGTCATGTGGTCCCCTAAAATATCATAGTACCCATTACAACTTAGGTAATAAAAATTGAAATGGAATTTAATTTCATTAAGTGAGCCCAACAAATAACCTAAATAAAAAAAAAATGAATGCTACCGTCACATTGATTTTTGTTATCGCTACACCATTTAAGCAACCTAAATTAGGTTGACTGTTTTGAAATTGAAGATGGAGATTATTTTTTTCCCATCTTCCACACAGTAGGATTTGAGGCCATAGGCCTAACATAGACAGTCTGATGTTAATTTCATATAGCACACATGTCAGAAAGTGAATGCGAGTAGAGTGTATCATTAAATGTGGTTCACATTCACTTTTTGAGATGAGTGCCACGTAGTATCAACGACCGACCATGCGATGATAAGGCTATGATCTCAGATCCATTGAGGGACTCTAATTTAGATTAGAGTCGAGACCATCTTATTCCAAATATATTATAGTGTTTCATTAATTTTTATTTAACTTTCTAATAAAATGTTGTTATCATGCTTAAGACCATGTAATGAGTAATTTATAAAACGGTACTGTTATTCTCACTCCAAAAGACTGCTTTCTCCTTCAGCCAACATGCATTGATCGCCTTTGAATCACATGATAAAGATCATATTTCATCTCATTCTTCTGTAAAACGGATCTATCGATTATGAGCCCACCATCAGACTTCCAATTTGAAATTCGTTGAAATAGGAGTCGAATGAAACTTTCAACGAAATTTCGGTGATTTCCCATAAAATTTTATTAATTTCAGTAAAATTTCATTAATTTCGACGAAATTAGCATATTTTTTAAAAAAAATTGGCAATCTATTTTAAATAACGAATACTACTTTTATAAAAAAAATTTTGAAAATGTCCCCAAAATGTAACAAAAGGAACCCCCACCAAAATATTGCTGAAAACGAAAGTTGTCACTATGTTTATAATATATATTATTTTATGTAAAATTATAATATTTTCGGAAGAAGTCAGGTTCAATAATTTAAATCAAGTTGTGATGTTTATCATAATTAAAACCCTTAAAAATAAAAGAAAATTTTGACTTTTACAACTTCCACATCTTGAGGGTTTCAAATAAGATTACCTCAAAAAAATCACGCAAACATATGGAGCCTCACATGGTCACATATTTAAAATTTATAATATCTTTTTCTATAATTATTTAAAATATTCAAAGGTTGATACTATAAATTCACCTTGAAATGTGATTTGAGAAATATGTTTGATGTACACCAATAATCACATGTTCAGTTTTTGGGAAGTGTCACATGGAATCAATATATTTTTTTGTTTTGTTTGATGGTGGGCCCATTATGTTAAGATCTTATGTGTTGAAGATTTTGATGAAAAATAATTCCTATAGGCGGCCATTCAAAACAAGCAAGCTCATTCAAACCGTGCAACGATGTAACATGTGACAGCCGAGGTAAGAAGAAAGGTACCTTGTTTAGAAAAGGCCAATGTTACCATGATACTAATGTAACAACCGCCTCATTTAAGTAAAATCAGTTGATCCCCTTTGAAGCGAATGATGGAGATCCTTTTTCATCCTGATCTCGAGACAATAGATCGTGGGATTATGAGCCTACCATCAAAGCAGATGTGATTCTATGTGGTATACGTCAAAAAAAGTAAACATAACGTTTGACTGTCTTATAGTGTGCCCATGATCTCATTTTCTATTGCGTATACCCATGCAGAAAAATAAACAGGATAGATCATTTTTTGTCTCAATCTTCCCCACAACAGGTCTTGAGATCATAGTTCTACATCAGACAGCATGATTTAATTTCACATTGCAGACCTCCCGAAAAGTGGCTCGAGTGCAACATTTAATATACGCCCATGATCATATTCCTTTTAGGGATATGTGGCACGTGGAATCAAAATATCGTTTGATGGTACACCCATGATCTCAAGATCTATTATGTTGAAGGTTTGGATGAAAAATGATCTCTATCGTGCAATTCAATGCAGTCTCATCTCGAGTTTCCTGTGATTAAACCGTTGACTGCTTGAAATAGATGGTAGAGATCATTGTCCTACCATTAGATGGTAAGATTTTGATTTCTCATGACCGACCTTCCAAAAAGTGAAGATGGCTATTGCTTACGGAATTTCAAAGCAGTCTCAATTCTCCTTGTCTTTTGCTTGGAGGTTCGGCTCTCCATATTTTTCTCCTTGTTTTTTCCTTATTTTAGAGGTAGAATATGAGAGTTTTATCCTCTCATTGGTGAGAGTCTTCTTGTCCGAGGGGATCAATTCTACGAAGGCCTTTTTGTAATCCATACTTGTTTTTGAAACGATTTTTGTCACGGGTTTTACCGACGTTTTGATGGCTTCGTAGTTGCTCGAATACATGCATTATTTCTACGCCATGAGTGAAGCTTTTGGTCGGTGTTTGCCCCCGTTTCCAACGTGGTGGGAGCTTTTGTGGATCGTGAGTTTGCTGATGGTGGTGGCGCCTCTTCGGGTGATTTTTCGGTGTTGGTTACCAGGGAATTTTCAGGATGGTGATGGATTCTTGAATTTTTACTTTACTTTGAAGGTCCCTGAAATCTGTGTCGGTGTTAGATGGGTCTTAGATGACATTCATTGTATTTTAATGTTAGTTATTTTAGGTACCACTATTATGACCCTCTACTTTGTAACCGTTCTCCATTTCAAATGAAAAGGATAAAATTTCATCTCAAAAAAAAAAAAAAAAAATGAGATATGAGATTTTTAAGGAAATATAGATAATTTGATCTAAAAGATCGTACAAATTGGCAACTATGATAATTCTAAATATAAACGTGAGATATCCTATATTTAAGGAGATATAAGATTTTTAATAAGGAGATGCAAGATTTTTAAGGAAATATAGATAGCTATAGAATGTTTTTGGTTGAAAATTGAAGAAAATTAAGGGTATATAGGATATTTTAGGGGTAAATATGGTATAGAGGGGTATTTTATTCCTAAAGTATGAAAACACTAAAATTGACAGAAATTAGGGGGGTCTTTCGTGCTTTTATATAGTAGTAAGGATTTAATATATTTAATAAAAATAAATGATAATTTCATAAAATTTTAAAAATAAAATTGATAGATTATATAAAGAGTTAGGTCGTGTATGGCATAGCTCTCTGCTAGCCCTTATCATAGTAGAGTTTACCTATTTTATCATGTTCCCATCCTCTTTGCTAACACACTGCTACCTTTTTTAGCAAGTACCCTTTATCGTTGATAACTCCTTGCATGATAAAAATTTATGTAAGATTTATCTGTTCAAGAGTTCTATCCTCCTTTTTACTCACTCCTTGTCAGAGCAAATTTTATTTGCTCTGATAGGGAGTTAGTAGAGAGCAGGAGATTGTTGCTAGAGCAGGCAAATCCTCTTTTGTAGGGAGTTAAAAAAGAGAATTAAAATCAACTAAAACATGTAAACACTGTTGGGGAAAGGGATAGCAAAGAGCTATGCCATGAACAGCCTTAGGGCACGTTCGTTTCAATATAATGCCATTTTAATACGTGCATAATGCAAATAATACAACCCAATGGTAGGAATTTCTATAGCACCTTCGTTCGGTTCATTGTAATTGCCAACTGCATTTTACTATTCATTTTGCAGGTAAAATTTAAGGCATACGAAGCCCATGCCTCGTAAGGTCCAAAATAATGCAAGAGCAACTCCGAACGGCTATAAAATATGCTTTCCTTCTTTGCTTTTATACGAGGCGTCAGCTAGAGCGTCTTTAACAGAGGGGCTAGAGAGGCTTTACAAGGCTTTAACAGAGGCTATCCAGAAGAGAGAAGAGGCTGCTTGCTGCATCCTCCTTCATTTTCTTCACCCTTTGAAGGGCTTTTAACAACAACGTACCTCTGCTATTCACGGTTGCAGGTGAGGTAAGTGCCTTGGTAGCTGAAGAAGGGTTTCGAGATGAGGTTCCCTCGAGCAGTCCACCAAATCAGAGGCCTCCTTCATTTGTAAATCCAGGTTTGCAAATAGGTAGGATGAACTTGGCTGCCATCCTACCCAGGTTATGAAAGAAGCCATGAAAATACATGTGGGTTTGCAGGGTTGAGGTGATGGTAGAGAGGGAAAATGGAGGCTAACAGATTTGGGAGATGTGATGGAACGAAGATTTTTCAGGCTCAAAATCTTCCATTTCTGCTATAAATGGGCATCCAAACAGCACAATCTTTAAAGCTCCCATCCTCGTCTCCTTCAGGTATGGATACGCAAACCCATCTGATACCTATTTTTTCAGTTGTAGAATTTTTTAATGTTTTCATCTGCTAGATTTTCTTCTTTACTCACTTTTTTTAATTTTTGTAATTTTTTCTGTAATTTTTTCCATAGCCAATCAAATGAGTGGTTTCTTGATCAATCAAGAATGTTGAGATTTTTTTGAATTCTTCAAGATTTTCTGATCAATCAAGATTGCTGGCAATATACGGTTGTTTAGAAAAATTTTTATATTATCTATTTTCTCTAGGATTTTACAAGAATACCCCAGAATGATGGGATTTTAGGCAAACCAAATGAGAATGATTCATATAGGTCTCTTGAAACATGAAACTCTTTCATTTTTATTGTCAAATATATAGCTCCTTTACTTCAGCCAAAAATCTTATGTGCAAATTCTCTAAGAATGTTTTAAAGTCTTTGTGAATTTTTTTCTTTTAGAGCAATATTTTGACACCTAGGGAGCCCTCTTGTGAGAGACTTATCTGAAGACTATAGAAATAATGAGGTTGATGCAGCGGTATGCCTCCTTGTGTTGGTTGGTTTCTGCCTATTAGTAGTTCTTTCCTATATCCATTTTGTAAAGAATGACACTTTCTAAAGAATTCCTTGTACATTTTGTTAAATGAGTATATAGTAATTCATTAGTGATTGAAGGATGAGTCACTACTCACTTCTGTACTCATTTACTTTTTCTTCTCCTTCATGGTTCTGATGCCATTCATAGATTGGGGTGAAATCACAGAACTCAAATTTTTTAATTATGTGATTCTTTCCAAGTATGACTCTCCATTTTTGTTGGTATGGGTACAACATATACAAAGACTCTGCAGTGCAGATGAATTTTTGAAATGTGTCCCACATCTACGATTGCTATATAAAGGACATAAGGTAATTAGTTATAAAAGGATATATTGTGAAGTAATTTTTAAATAAATGATCAAACATGGATCTCGGGTCACAAGTCAAATAAATAGAATTTGAAACATTCGTTTACCGCTGGGTCCATAAACACTACCCACTTTGCCTACTCTTGGCTTTCATTCTGATCAATCATGGTCACACCCTATTTGTTACCTGTTGTCTGGGTTACTATTAAAAAATCACATGGATAAGTAGGTTGCCAATGGGTCGAGATATGGCCAAAGATTTGCTTATCACACATCAATTCATCACGTTGCTCATCACATACCAATTATTTTTAGGTCCACACCATTAAAATGAAAAATCACTTCTCGCACCAATTAATGAAATTACCTGTGACACACCAGCTAATACTATGCCCATACCAATCGATAAAAGCCTCTTTTTTAGATGTGGTGTGTAAGTAGCAACACTCTTTGCAAAATGAAATAGAATCTTCAATGAAAAGATTGATGGCCTTTATCTAAAGATGCATGAATTTTAAAATAAAGTTCATTTGGAAATTTAAGCTCATCAAATACAAACTCAAACCTTTTCTAAGCCTTTACTATTTTTTCAATACTAGTAGTTTAGTAGGATATCTGTTTCATAGGAGGTTTCTCAAACTTCTAAAAAAAATTTGGTTTAAAATTGTCATATATAAGATTTAAAGAAATTTACCCAACTCTCTGATCCATCCAAAGGGTGCCTCAGACTCAGTATCTCAATTTAGGAGGGATTTGAGTTTTCAGCAGACTTCTGATTCTTGTTTTGGCTTATTGGGAAGTCTTTTCATATTCTTCATTGTAGATAACTGAGCAATATCCTTTAATAGGTTTCGGTCCTTCATTTCCCTATAAAGATATTGAAAAGAATGATTCATTTGTAATAGTACTATAATTTTGAAAATGAATGTGTAAATGCCCCTCATAAGTAAATACATCCGGATGAAGTCATTTTCAATCCGATATTCTGATCCATATAACGAAGCAGTGATTTTAATATCTCAATTTAAGAATGGGTGAGTTTTATCCTTCTTGGGCATTTATGCGGCAGGGGACTTCAATACCTTGCTTTGGCCTAATGATCTAGCCTAGTTTTGCACATTGCTCTAAAATGATTTTGTTCATTTCATAAACTATTTCTCAGTTCTTATAATTTTGCTTTTACATGGTCGCATAATTTTTCACATATAACTAAAAAAAGCTCTAAATTCACAATATATATGAGAATTCCTGAGATAACGATGTGCATGGAGTGACCATCTTCCATTTTAGAAGGCAAGGTGAGCTCCTTTCGCAAGTATTTTTGTGGAATGATTTGAAGTTTACAATCAGAACAATGTTATTGGAGAGAGATAAAAAATGCAATCTAACTAGATAAGGTATCCAAATGGGTCCTTTTTTATTTTCTTCTCTCAGCAGATAAGCTATAAAAGAGACTTAATTAGAAACAAACAATAATATCTAAGTAATTTATCAACCCATTGAGACCTTTTTGATCTCCTTCACTCCAACTTCCCTTAATCAGCATAGAGAGGTAATTTTCGGAGCAAAGGGTCGCTTGATCAACCGCTAGCGAGATTGACTGACAATTGCCGAGTTGGGCGATATGTGCATCCAAATAGATTTGGATGGCTACTTCTTGTTGAATCCGAAAAGGGATTTGATAGCACTGATGCAAATCTTGTTGATGAAGGATTCATCGCACTTTTTCAAAAGGGGGTCGAATTCTTTAGATACTCTTACATTAAAATTACCTATAAGTTTTATGAAAAAGTAGTAAATTCAAGAGAAAGCAGGGGAATAAACTGCCTTTAGTGCGACCTTGTTAGTGTATGTCTATAATACTTGGGAGCATCTGTTATTATATTTATATGCAGAATCTTGATACAGTAGGAAATTCCCCAGCTGCAATCGGCCATGGAAAAACACTTCCATGATTAGAACCTGAAAATAGGTTTTCTTTTGAGAGGGAAGTTGATTCCAATGACTTCTGTAGTATAGATTCAAATGTAGGTGATGGAACTTCAAAACTTCACTGTGGAACTTTATTGCTTACTCTTAATAGACTGTTGAATTGAACCACAGTAGTTTGGACTGTCCATTCGATAAGACCCCCATGGTGGGATTGTACTCCTTTGCACTTTGGAAACTCATGAAAGTATTGAAAGCGCATGTGGTGGTTTTTGATTAATCAAGTAGTGATGCCCAATTTTAAGCTTTTATACTCTTGAATCTTTTGTAGCCGTTTTAACCGCACTTTATATACCATCTAAAATGGTTAAGCTCATATGTATGAATTACTACATATATTCATCAATGCTCAAAGAGAAATATCTCTCTTTAATCAAATAGCAATTGTTTAATGTGTGTTTTTTATTACAATCAAGATTCAACACAAAATATCTTGATTTAATGCAAGTTTTGGTCAAGCAATTGTATGATAAGGTAGTTTTGTAATTTAATTATTTTTAGGCACTCTTATACAGGATATTTATACTTATCGTATGACATTTTTTGTACAGAGAAATTGAAGAACGCTTTCAAGCCTTACGTGACCTGTCAACGTAGACATAAGATTACGATGCAGCTTACTATTATTTTTACTTATTAACTATTTTCCTTAAGATTCAAGTTTGTAATAATACAGGTTGAAGCTATCCTCTACTGGGTTCTTTTACCCTCCACGAAAGTTAAATTATCGGTAAACCCGAGATATGTGTTTTGTTTCACACATCACATATGTGAGAGCAGGAACGACAAAGTGTCTTTCGTTCATTTTTATAAACTTGGCCCATAACCTTTTTCGAAGGGACTAATGATTTTTGCATACCAAAATTTTGATAGTAGTCGTATCTTTAGGTACGTAATTTTTTCAACGACACTAATAGCCTTATATTGATTCAGTAGAAATGTCATCATCTACTCCAAGTGGTAACCCTCCACTCCCTCGAAGGAGACCAATAAATAACTATACTTGGACGTACGCGTTAGAGGAGTTGATGGTGAACGAGATGGTCTTACAGTGTCAGCTAGGTCGTAGCATTTCTAATAAGGACAGGACGTTCCCTCCCCAAGCCTGGGAGGAAATGGAATTGAAACTAAACTTGTTACCCGAGTTCAATGCTAATGAGGTACTAGTGAAGAAAAATAATCTATATAATCGGCTTAGGATAATTAAAAAAAATTATTCACACGCCAAAACCTTAATTGGGGAAAGTGGCTTTGGGTGGGATCGTGACCTACGAAGGGTCACTGCGGAGAATGACGTGTAGTTAAATTACGATCATGTGAAATTCCCCATTACATTATATTACAATCCATTAATTGAATATCATGCTCACATCTTCGATATTAATCACTGAATATTTACAATTTTGCAAGCCTTTCTATGGGTCAAGACCTATCGGACCAAAACTCTATAGGATTTGGAGAGTCTCTCAATTATTTTCTTCTATGGTATTGCCGATGATAGGGGTGTTTATCACCCCAATGATACCCCTCAAGAAGTCATTTGGGACCCAGAGTTTGGGTGACCCGCCGATTCCTACAAATGAGGAATCACATCAAACTGAGTCCTAGAACACTCAAGACAGCTCATCACGAAACCAGACGAGTGCACGTTATAGGTGTGACTCTCCTTCTGGGTCACGAAGGAAGAGAGTTGACCCGGGGGTGGAACTGGTAGAAGCAATTGAGGGATATGTCGAAGAACTCAAGTAGCTTAGGACTAAACCTACTCTAAGCGAGCGGTTTGTTCCTATCCTGGATCAGCTGAGTGAGGCAGGTCTACTGACCGAAATCCAATACCTTTCTTGCTGCTATCGTCTGTCGGAAAAGCCGCTTGCAGAGACGTTCCTAGCTTTACCTCCTGCCAAGCGTATAAAGTTCTTGTCACCACTCTTCCCTCACTAAGTTGGGGTTATTGAGTGCTTTTACTTTTTTTTTATGTTGCACTTTTTTTTTCGCTTGCATTTTTTTTATGTTTGCGCCTTTTGTATGATACATAAATTGTCCTTTTTTCATGATATAACTCGTACTTTATGTTTTACTTTTATAGAACGTAAGTCAACATGGATGACATTGATCCTGAAACAAAGAACGCGATAATGATGGCGGGAGGCATGATCATGCTTGCAGCTTGCTGCTATATCAGTCATATGCGCGGTAGTAGACAACTCGCCCATACCTCCATACTTACTGGTCACGTGTTTGTGCAAGAAGCCTTAACGAGACATGGGGCACGCCTTTCGATCTTTTTCGAATGCGGGTGCCTATTTTTTTCGAGCTATGCACGGCCTTGAGGGATAGGGGCTTTCTACACAACACAAGGCACCTGCTTGTGGAAGAGCAGGTGGCGATATTTATGCTCACATTGTCTCATAATATTAAAAACGAGTAGCACAAAATCGATTTCAGCACTCGGGATTAACGATTAGCGAATATTTCAATGCCGTCTTGAAGGTGAATTTAAGGCTCTATCGCAATATTGTCATCCCTGCAACTGCTGCTCTCCAACCAGAGATAGAGCGTGATGCACGATTCTATCCTTACTTTAAGGTAAGCGTAATTAATCAATAGCACAATGCTCTAATTACATTCGATTGCACTGAATCCATCCTTACCCTAACATAATGGTATTATTGTCCAAAGGATTATGTAGGAGCCATCGACGGTACATACGTTATTGCATGGGTACGAAAACAGGACCACCCCCGGTATCGTAATCGCAAGCAATTTACGTCACAGAACGTGCTTGCTACGATTTCCTTTGACATGAGGTTCCAATACGTGCTAGCGGGTTGGGAGGGATCGGCAGCAGAGTCAAGAGTTTTGGCGAATGCGCTCTCACGCCCACAAAATAGGTTGACCGTTCATGTTGGAAAGTATTACCTTGTGGATGGTGGGTATGCGAACATGATAAACTTTATCGCGCCTTATTGGAGAACTCGCTACCACTTAGGAGATTTCAATAGTAGTAACCCACCAAAAAACCCTAAAGAGTTGTTTAACCAATCTCACTCTCAATTGAGAAATATGGTAGAACGTGCATTTTGTGTACTAAAACAATGCTTTCCCATCCTCACGTGCAAGGCTCGTTACCCTATACTTACTCAAGTGAAGATCGTCATCGCATGTTGCGTGTTATACAATTTTATTCATACCTACCGCGATGCGGATCCAGTATTCGAAGAATGGAGATGTGAGAGGAAATTTGAACTAGATGAAGACCACGTAGTTACTGATACGGAGATTCGCGCATCACAAACGAGGGCGGAGAGAGAAATTTCCCGTGCATTTCGTGAAAGCCTCGCAAATATGCTTTGGGAATGGCGTCGTTCGTGATAGCTCAAGTCCCGGGGTGTGTGTTTAAGATGATGTTATTATCTAATATGTTAGCGATTTTCATCTTTATGTTATTACAAATATATTAGAGATTTCGTCTTTATTATAAAGATTGACTTATACTACAGATATATGTCCTCAACAAATGGGTTGCTATTATGTTGTTTTCGTTGGACGGGTGCCGAGGATATATCGGACGTGGGAGGAAGCGAGAGAACAAGTACATAAATATTCGAACGTTTGTCATGTCGTAGTTCGCTCCCTTGAAGAGACAGTTAAATGATATAATAGATTTGATGGGATACACAACCGAAGTGTTATGGAAATGGTTGGGAGGCCAGACAGTCAAGGCTTTTGGACACCTACCATTGAGTTAGTAGTCGTAGTTTTTGTGATTTTCATTGTTATCAGTGCGATTTAGTTTTAGTAAGAAAATTATACACTGTCTATCATTTCACGTATGTTGTTTTGTTCTTATAAAAGCTACTGATGATATTTTATTAGACAAATATCTCCCTTCATTGTCTAATGTTGTGTTGTTTACTCTATATCATAAATTTTAACTTGTGTGAAAGATGGTCTTTGAGCAATTTTGTAATCATGCAGGAATGACGGACGATGCCGAATCGCATGCTTCGAACCCAATAACTCCGCCTAGACGTGTCTATCCCCCGGAGATTATTGATGTCGAAACATACGTGATGTCTGTGGAGCGCTATACCAATAACCATACGAGGGAGATAATAGATATACTTAGCTCTGGTGAAGAAGATAATAGCAGTGACGCAGAAGAAGATGAAAAAGAGGAGGAAAAGGAAGCGGAGGATGAGGACGACGAAGAGGAGGATGAGGATGGCGAAGAGGACATCGAAGAAGAAATGAATGAAGTTCATGATGATTTTGATGATTCCGAAAGTTCAATGGATTCCGAGAGCGATGACAACTCCGCACCGAGTTTAGTGACCCTTTAGATTGTAGTTGCTTTGGTGATCCTTATAAAGCAACAATATTTGAATGTATTTACCGGGGCTTATATCAGTTTAAATTTAGCTTTTCCAAAAGAATTTGATGCAGCTGTAGGCCTTATATGTGTTCAAAGTTTGTTTTTATGATGAATACAATGGTGGTGTTAGTCTAATACTTCTCACTTCTTATATTGGTTCTAACTTTATTTTCTGTCATTTATTTTAAATGCAACTTTCATGTAAAAATACTCTTCTATTTAGATGATTAAAAATTATAGCTAAGATGGGATTCCAATTCACAAATTATTTTACTTCTCTATTTTCTTTTGGGTTTCGATTATACCCCAAGTATGAAGCCGCTTCGGGTCATAGTACCCTAATTGGTTGGGTTTCCAATTAATGCCCAACCAAACAACCGCATGCAAATTAGTTCATTATAGTGATAACGATCACCCCAAATTGCCATTGATGACTCGTGAGGAAGCGTGATTTGTACTTACTTTATAGTGCCATCTAACTTCACGAAAGATTACATCACCATGATTCCATGTTACATCGGACATTACCATCATTAGTGGTAGAGCTACGTTATCTTATAAGGGGGGGTTCAGGACCCTTCATCATTAAATAAAAATCTTTAAGGTACTTTTATGACTGACCAGTTGAGTCGAATCTAACTTCATGAGAGCCACCATCAGGAAAGTTATGGCTACACCACTGTCGCTCATGCCCGATAAAGTCGGATGCTAGCAATGATGAATGGGGAATGTCTATTTTGCACATAAAGTTCAATATATTACACAAGTTATTCTTTTGGGTGTAATGGTTAACAAACATTAAAAAGTATATTTTATAAGAAAATTTTACACCCAAAAGAACAACTATTTTACACCCAAATATTACATGCAAAGTAAATAATATATATAATCTAGAAATAAAAAAATTACATGTATTCTCCAATTTACAAGGTCTTCATTACAACGAAACAAAAGTGCCCTTAATCTATAAGGTATAAACATATTGTATGCAGTAAAACATTTCATATATTTGTATGACTTTGTGACGTGTACGGATTTTTATGTATTGAAAGTCTTTGTACATCACAAAGTCACAAAGACTCGTGTGGACGCCCATTTTGGACTAACCCTTGTATAAAATATTGTTTCACTTATTAAGCCATGTGGCATTTTATTTCTAGGCAATTTAAGTCATAAAGATAAAAATTCATGTAGAAAATGGGCAAATAGTTTGCAGTTAAGAAAAAAAAATGATGCTACATGACTTGTCATGTGATATGTGATCACGCTCACTAATCTTTTTTAATTGTAGAGAAAATAAATTAAAGATTTTTTAAAATGTATTCACTTAAAAAAAATGATCTTTAATTTAATTTTTTGAGATAGTCAATGACCAATATGGGAAATGCCCATGTGGCACCCTATCCTTATACTGGTGCCACGTGACATCTAATTGAACTGAGTGCAGCTAACCAGTTCCAGTCACAGGCATATTTAGAGCCTCATTCTTATATTATATTAAATTAAAGTGGGCTTAAAGTTCACACTAATTAGTGGAGAAGCTGATTCGGTTATTTAAACAAAAAAAACAAAATTTTGGTTTTCGGGGTTCGGTTTCTGTAAAATCGAGCCCTAACAAAAATATTTCGATTTCGATTAATCGAACTATTCAACCTCTCAAACTGAACCGATGTGATTTCGGTTTTCGGGTTTATTTGGCTTTCAGGTTACTTCTTAGGAATGTGTACAATATGAAGTAAAAAAACCAATAGTCTGATGGCATGCCCAAAATCTCATGATTCATCATGTTGAAAATTGGGTTAGAAACGATCTCCATCATGTAATTCAATGAATCTATCATCTAAGTCGTTCGATTTGAAAGCCATAATGTAAAGATCATAGGTGCCAAAGTTTAACATGACACTTGCTCTCATCCATTTGATTCAATACAGTTAACTATCAAATTCGATGATAGGCTCAACTAAAGAATCGCCACCAATCAAATAATAAATCGTCATCGCTCTAATGAATCGAAAGCAGTCCAATAATAAATCATCATCGCTCGACTAATGAATTGCCACCACTTTGATAACAAATCATCACCGCTCTGATGTTAAATCTTTATTGCTCTGATGACAAATCATCACCACTCTGATATTAAATTGTCATCGCTTTGGTATCAAATCGTCATCACTCTAATATTGTATCGCTAGTTTTTATTAAACAATATATACAAAAAGTCTTCCCATAAGAACAATAGCATGATGCGTAGTGCATTATTTTTCGTAACAAATTTGGTTCAACATGCAAAAGAGAGGTAACAAGAATCAAACTTAAGTCTCTCCCATCGAAACAAAATATCCTAGCCAACTCGATTAGAATTTACAACCAAAAAAATAAACCAATAAGTTAAGATTAAAATATATTTTTTTGAGTGGTGACGATTTGTTATCAAAGCAGTGACGACTTGTTATGAGATCGATGACGATTTGTTAGTCGAGCGATAACGATTAATTATTTGATTGGTGACGATTCATTAGCTGAGCCTATCATTAAATTTGATAGTAAATTGTAAAAAAACAAATGCTAGAGTGCATGTTTCTTGCCGATCTTTGGCACATTTGATATTTATATTGTAGCCTTCAAATTAGACGGCATAGATGGAGTTTTACTTTACACAAATATCGAAAATAGCTGATTTTTTATTTTTAAATTATGTGGAATGGTAAAAAGCGTAAAAAAGAGATATTTCAAACTTTTTATGTTAGCTAGAACTTACCAGACTTCAAACTGGTCAATTATGGTGAAACTATAGGTCTCAAAGGGAAAAGGGTAAAATGACATAGTTGATACTAGAAATTTCCTTCTGTTTTTTGCACAATAGATCACTAGTGACCTAAACCATCCAAATTTATGCACTGTAAAATTAAGTGCACGAATAGAGTTCACAAAATCTGTCAAAATTTGACTTTATGAGAGAACAATACCCAGGCGTCCAGCGTCCAGCGTCCAAGATTCGTTTGGAAAGGCTTTTTCTACAAAATCCAAAGGCGAATAAGCGTGCCCTCCATTTTCCAGAAATAAAATACTACAATCGAGGGGAGAGAATCCTTTGGATTTGTAAATCTGAGTCATCTGACACTTAGATTCTGGAGTCATGTTCCATTTAAAAACTTGACTGACTCTACAAATCCGTAGGGATCAATATTCCCATTTTTTTTAATGCTATGAGAACTGTGAAAGTCTCTCCTCTCACAAAACCTGAGGCAATAAAGTGTGCAATTTGTTCATTGGTATAATGGCTCCTGTAATGGTGTTTAAATCATCATACATTATTAAAATCATAATTTTATCTCACACCATTCAAGAGTAATTTATCATTATGTCATATGACACGCATTTGTGATCAATCTAAATTATCGAAGTGAAATTTTAATATCAATCACTAAAACTAAAAACAACGGTTGAAATGATAATTAATTAACAGACCAATTGGATGTCAACCATCCAATTGATGAATTTTAATGCCAGTCACTAAAACTAAAAATAGCAGTTGAAATGATAATTTATTAACAAATCAAATGATTTAAATCTTCCTAATCAATTTATGATCTATCACTTTGAAGGTATGGATCACTTACACTATAAGTCATTATTGGCGTAGGATTATTTAAGCACTATTTTGGTGTTTAATTGACGGTTAGGAGAATTGGGTCTTTGGTTCATTACATTCTTCAAAGTGCTACAGTAGAAAGGCCCAACAAAGGATCAAAATAGCCGTTTCATTTTCGATTTCGGACATGACCTAAACTGAAATTTTAGTTGAAATTTTGAACCATTGTCCCAATCACCGTCACCGGCATGAATTATGCGTCAGCCATGCCCGGCATGGACTCAACACACCCGCAGATCTCCATGCTCATTTTATGTCCCCATCCCAAGTTCATGCAACCCACGATTCGAAGGCTGTTGGTTCCACTGTTAATTATCATTATTCTGAGAAGCCTTCTCATGGTATATCATGATGGTGGTCATTTTTGGGAATGTGTGTCACATGAAATCAACATCTGACCATCTAATAGTTGAGGTCTCAGGATCTATCATATGAAAGATTGGGACAAAAATCGATCTCCATCGTCTGATTCAAGGCAACCACTAGCGTTACAGTGGAATCATCAATTGCGGAGACTCTCCGATTGCAAAAACCCGTACCCTTAGGGGAGGCTCTCCGATTGCAAAAACCTGTACCCTTATATAAAATATGACTAATCAATGGAGTATAATTACATCTAAGTATGATTTAACTACTCGATTACAATCATACTTTGTTGGTCAACCAATTTAAACGGTCACTCATGGTGATAGATTTATGCATCTAACAGTAACTATGACCTAAAGCGAAGAGGGCTGCCTCATATGTAACTGAAAAATAATTTATCCTCGTCAAGAATATTGTAAGGTTACCATTTTACGATAACGAATATTCGGCCTTGTAGAGCATCCGACTAGTCCCCAGATGCATACAACACGGCATATTTTATGTACCCGTAAATAGGGATAGATTTCTTTAAGTTGCCAACAAAGTGTGAGATTGGAACTTAGACGCTTTTAGTGAATACTGATTAAGCCCTCCACTTATCTTGGACCGAAGTCCAATGGTCAGGTCCTAACTATCAGATTGAATTTCAACTAGATTTCAAGGTCAACCACATTTGTAGCATTTGGATATAAGAGAATCTTGACTTTTATGATTTTATTTTTTATATGATGACGTTCATTAAAGATTCTCCCATTTCCCCGATATAGTTGAACTCGAAATCCAGTTCAACCTAATTGGACCTCACCATTGACATAGTGGTGGAGAAAGGAGGGTTAACATTAAGTAGATGCTAGTTGTAAAATTAAGATGTTTAACTAATTTATTGAAAAAATATTTAAAAACCCAGGACCATGGTCCTATTTTGGTACCTCATGAGAATGACACTCAGCTGTCCACATGGCACCTGTCCTCATGTTTACCCTTCTCAAGGGGTTGTGAGAAAACAAAAAAAAAAATATTTTTATGGGTACATTCTCACCCATTTATCTGGCTTATTTTAATTTTTATAGGTACCATTTTTTCTGGCTTACTTTAATTTTTTATAATAGTGTTTTATTATTGAGTCGCTCCTTTACGTGACACCTGATCAGATGATTGAGTGCCACATAGCAGCAAACTAATGTGGGACCAATTCAGTTACCTAGTCTTTGGAACCCGACTACTTTTACCATTTGAGATTAAATGCTGATAATAGACTAATAGTATTTTTTTTCCCCATAAATTGATTCTTGGGTTGATTTTTGCGAAACTGAATCCTAACCGAAACATTTCGATTCAATTAACCTTAGTTTTCAACCCCCAAACCGAAACCGAACTGATCTGGTTTTGGTTTCAGTTGGTTCATTTTTCAGTTTTTCTTCTTATATGTATATATTCAATTTTTTGTTGGTTTTCTCACCCTTCCCGACAGAATTTCGGTTTTTAAGTACCAAAATTAAAACTGAACCGGGCTGGTTTTAAAGGCTTAGTTTTCGGTCAATTTTCAAATTTCGTTTTTTTTTGCACTCCTAGTGGCAATATATACAAAAACTATATAATTTAAAATGGATTGGCTCATCTTAGGCTTAAGACCAAGCCCGATATTTTTTTATGTAAAAGCTATAAAAATAGGGTTTTTTTATCGGCTTAGGTTGGTAAGGGTGTGCCATCAAGTTTTTTCTTGTTGGGCAGCCAAAATTTAGACTATACCCAGCCCTAATGCCACGTGTATTGCAGATATCTAGTACCAAGCGTACCACGTGTCATCAAAGTTTATACGTGCATACACTTTGATGATACGGCAAGAATCGTGCACCACACTAGCACAATATGCTCGTAAGGATAGGTGCTATAAGAATCTGAATTAGTTAAAAAATTGGTAGAATCTAAAAATATGAAAGATTATTCATCTCTCAGCTATTAAAAAGGCACTGGAATCTGCTGTTAGGAGATTTTATAATTACTGATTTCTGATAGTATCTTATTTAGCTAACTTTCTATTTTTATTTTTTCCTTATTTAGCTAAATTTCTATTTTTATTATTTTTTCTTTTATGGGTTAATATTTATGTGATTTTGGAGAATATCTTGTAAGATTAAAATCATACCTAATTCATCCGTATATATAGAAGCATATAACTCATTAAGATCTTTGGGGCATGGCGGGTTAAACCAGTTTTACAAGCATTGTATAGGAGTAAATCTTTTATATATCCGTATAAAAAAAAAAACTTCTTTGATATATATATATATGAAAAGGTGTCCATCTTTCAAGCTTTTATGTGGAGCTCCACGTGACACCCAAAATATTGTTTCGATGTCACGTGAAGTTCGGGTGCATTGCTTAGATTATCTTTGAAAAAAAAATAATTGAAAACTCATCTCCACCGTGTGCTTTTTGTATCGTGAAATGTGGACCAATAAAACCTATCAAATTTTGACTTGTGGGTTAAATATTTTTTTTTATAATATTGATCTAAACCATCCACATGTGCTCCACATGACACCCAAACAGTATTTTGGGTGTCACGTACAGCTCCATGTGTATCTTGGAAGACCGTCACCGTCCTCCACTGGAGGACCTAACCAGCTCCCATATATATATATATATATATATATAGACAATAGACACGAGCGTACAACTAATTAATCTCTCCCTAGATTAATAGGTAGTTTTTCTACGGATGATGGTCAAATCCAACTTATTGAGCCAATTTTACAACCATTAGATAGAAGAGAATCTTCATTTTTATAGCATGGCGTCCAATCAAGATTATAGGCAAAAGCGATGACCTTCACTTTTAGGAACGTGTTCTACCTAATAGGCATACCATAATCTTAAGATCTATGTTGAGTACGATTGGATGAAAATGATTTCCATTGTCTAACTCAAATCAATCAATGATTTTCGAGGTCCTAAAAAAAAACTGTGTTACTACTAAATGGGTCCCATATAAAAAAAAAAAAATAGGGTAGATTTTAAGAGGGGAGCCATTACTTGCACACATTTTTCAAGTGATTGCACTGAATTTAAAGAAAGACTTGATATTTTAGGAGCATGTGATATATAAAAATGCAATATGGGCCGTCTGATTTGAAGTTCATGATCAATAGATCTTTGGTACATGAAATTGGGGAAAATATGATACTTGTCATATGATCTATTGAAGTCAATTGTTAAATTATGTAATAACGTTTGACTCCATTTAATCAAATGATGAAAATTATATTTTGTTATAATCTTTTGCAATTGAAATCTTTAAATTATGTCTTTCAAATTAAACGGCTTAGATGGTGTTTTCATATAGTAGAAGTCGCCAAACTTCGAAGTTGTTCTTTTAAATTCGGTGCAATCGGATGCATGGATCAAAATATCATCCGAAATCTATACGTATCGGACGTGAACGATACGGTACATTAAATGTATCGTATCGTTCATTAATATTGTAAATACCAGATGATATATTCAATATATCGTCTGATACACTGCTATTTCGGTACGTATCATCCGGTACGTATCGATTTTTTGACCGAACAATACGTACCAAATTTTCAGCATTTTGATCGTTGATTGGATGCAATCACTTGAAAAACTTGTGCAAGTAATGTCTTCCTTTTAAGAGAAGCCTGCGTAATTTGTAGATATAAGTAGGGGCATTAAAGAGACTTGGGCCGGCTTACGGAGAGTTTATAGAAGTCTGACCCATCGAATCCCGAATCAATGCACGGGGCGTAGGTAAATGAAACCGAAAATCAAGCAGCAATTTGTTCCACTGATTCAATCAGATCACGTGACTATTTCTTCAACTTTCCTCACCACGTGAAGATGTCTTCCACTTCAGAAGAAATTTGGCCTTGCATCATATTTTGATCATTGTCTACACTTGCGTAGCCGCATAGAAGGGTGTAGGGGTTTAAGTCCCATCTAGCTTTAGAGTTTTTATTAAGTGTAATTCTTATGCAACCTTTGTTTGTATATAAATTTCGAAATCTATAATGTAGAAGCTCTAAAATTGGCTAAAGTCTATATTTAATTTTAAAGTTTCTATTAAATATGACTTTTTTATTATTTGTAGCCCCCATCGATAAAAATTTATGGCTAAGTGACAATTCACCATTGAAACATGATAGAAATCAAAGATTCATGCCTGTAAATGGAAGAGAGTGTTATATGGAGGATAAATTTTATGGAGATAAGATGCACGTGACTGATGTGGTGCAACACAATTGATTGCAAGTGTGGTGGGACTCAATTAATATAAGTCGGTATAGTCAATTACATCACACCATATCAGTCGCCTACACTTTGTCCTCAACAAATCTGTCTTCTGTTTATAACTTTTCATAAATGAATTATATGAATGGTAAAATTTAATATCCCCTCTAAAAAACTAAGAACAACTATTGGTATTAGTTGGTATTAGAGTCTCTAAATCAAAGGGTTCAAATCTCTCAAAAAGTTTTATTTTTGGATGATATATCTTTAACCATTAATGGTATAAGATTATTTAAATACCTCTTTAGTACTTAAATAATGGTTGTGAGAGTTGGCTTCTTTTCTAAAAGATTCTATTCGAGCTCCATGACATTATAAATCTTGTGATGGCCATAAATCATCGGGTAGTTCTATTTGTACCTAGTGGATTCATCCCAATCTTCCAGAGAAGAGATATCGAAGTCATATGCTTATCATTAAATGGTCAGATTTTAATTTTAAGTGGCACACATCTCAACATCTCAAAAAGTGATTTAAGAATGAGCGTAATCAAAATCTGACCAACTCATGATACGCTTATGATCTCAAGATTCTTTTTATGAAAGTTTGGGACGAAAATAGAAATAGAGCTATCCTAAACCATCTTTAGCTTATGCCCCAAAATTCAAAGCGATTGGACCACCTAATCTAGAGTATGCAAATGGATGGTTAAACCGATACAGCAAATTATAATGAAAAGTACATTTGGCTGATGATTATCAATTTGAAGCCATCTGTTATACACATACACAAACTGTGGGCCTTAAATATGGTAGTAATCCATACCAAACGTACATGAGATAGGATCAGTACCATAAAGGGTAAGAGTTACAAACATACCATACTTGCGCATTCGGAATTTTATAGTGTTCCTTAATTAAACATCACATCATGCACCTTTGGATTTTTCTGTTCGGTTTCCAAGGCTGCTGACCGTTGACCCTGGTGCTCTCATTCTCGGGCTTATATCCACTGCCCGTTTTTTCCGGTCAGCATGTCCAGGCTACTTCCTGTTTGACCCACTTACAAGATTAAGCAGAAGATTGAATTTTTGCACTTATCATTGACGGAATTGGAATATCAACTAACAATACGTTATACCATTTGCACACATTTTACAAAGGTATTTTACAAAGATAGATCTTGATTGATCAAAAGCATAAACCTAATTACCGAACCAAAATAAATATACAGACATACAGTAAGCTTATCGATGGTAGGGAATGTAATGAAAATGGCTTACTTGATGTGTTGCTCGTTTTGTATTCATATTTTGCGGCTAGGTAGTTATTTTTGCAACTAAAGATTCTTACGGTGCAACTGATTGTTTCACCGTTCAACTCGTTGATTGCTTTTGAATCAGATGATGGAGTCGTCTTCATCCCAATATTTCACACATTAGATCTTAAGATCATGTCTCACATATCAGACGGTCAGATGTTGATTACACATGACACATCTCTCCAAAGTGACATGATCATGACGTATCATAGTGCACGATAATCACGGATGTGTCATGTAATATTAATATTTGACCATTTGATATGTGGGTCATCATCTCAAAATCTAATGTGTGCAAAATTAGAACTAAAAACTACCTCTAATATATGGTAAAAAATCATTTAAAATACCATTCTAGTTTTTAAATGACAATAAGGAGAGTCGGGCCCTTGGATTTTAATTTTTTCTAAAACTCAGGAGTAGTGAACCTTCATAACATTGAGCAAACTCATGATCACCAATGGGGGAGCCACATGGGTGTGGGGTTGAATCCCCATTTAACTTTATATTCAAGAGTCTTGAATATGTATATATGCTTTTGTGTGTACGCCCCCAAAATTTATGGGGACTAAGCTTCTAAAAGATGTTAAAATAATTATTAACATTTGTTGATCATTGCTATATATTTCCCACCACCAAAAAATCCTGGCTATGCCACTTCAATCAAACTCACCAAGTGGCACATGATTTATCCGGTGTGTTTGAGCGCACACAAACTTTTTCTAAGGGCCTGTTTGGATAGGGGGAAAAGAAAAGAAATCATGAGAAAGGAAAGGAAATGTGATGCTTTCCTATATTTGGTAACAAAGTTGTGTCATTGGAAATCATAGGAAAATTAAAAAATTTCTTTTCTATTGGAAACCGACAAATCCCTCTAAAATAGGAGGATTTCATCAAAATTTTTTTGCCATTCTCAATTTCTCTCTTTCTCTCTCCTCTATCTCTCACTCTCTTTTTTAATGAATAAATTGAAACAAAATCAACTATTGAAAAAATTACAAAAATTAAAATAAAATAATAAAAATTTAAATTAAAAATAAATAAATAATAATAACGATGAAATAAAAAAACAAGAATAAAAATAAAAAATAAAATAAGAATTAAAAAAAAATAAAAATAAATTAAAAAAAAAAAAAAAAATAATAATAATAAAAAAAAATAAATATTAAAAAATTTAAAAATTAAAATAAAATAAAATTTAAATAATTAAATAATTAAATAATAAAAAAATAAAAAAATAAAAAAATATTTTTTTAATAGAATAAAAAAAAAAAATTTAAATTTAAATTTAAAAAGTTAAAAAAAATTAAAATT